>OY728152.1:2067390426-2077390426 GCA_963277665.1 Viscum album | reverse complement strand
AAAAAAAATTTCTACACTTCACTAAAAACAGCCTAGAGGTTTTGGTCTTCTTTAAAGACAAATTTTAGTTCCCTAAAAGGAGGTCTCAAAGAGGCGCTTAAAAGAAGAGGTAATGTATGTTACCAATTATTTCAACTTTATTTCTTCTTCCACTTCTTCTTCATAGGTTGTTCCATTATGAATTAATAACATCAGTATCACTAATATATTGATATGTTATTATAAGTATGAAACAACCCTATTTAACCATCTATACATCCTATATAAAACGAAATCACCGTGCGTGCGTACGTACGGAATACCGTATCCACGTCGTGGTGTAATATATTTTCCAACACCACCTTAATTGGATAGGTATAATGGTGTACATAATAACTATATATGATTACTGTAAAGTGATATTGATTCTGAAATATTATACAAACACTCCAATACAATTCCACGATCATGAGAACGTTATCATCGCTCGTGCGTACGTACGGACTACCGTCTCCACAATGCGATGAGATTCGTTCTCCACGTTAACCATTCATGAATGATTATAAAGTATATATAATAAGTAATAATGAAATATATGACATAATAATTATACTTGATTTATGTGTATATATATTTATTTCATCTACTTAATTCGATTCAACTCAATAAGGAAAGAGAAAGAGCGTTCATTCGTACGTACGACCTACCATCTACATGAATGATGTATTTCTTTCCATTTAATGATCTATTATATATATGTATATTCTGAATATATATTATTTATAAATAATGTTTTATATTCTGGAATTAAGTAATCATGATCTAATTAGTCATATGAATAATTACAAGTCAAAACATGGACGACAAATGAAACGATTTTACACAAAACGCTCTTTAACATGGAATTTACAAAATAATGGTTAAAATAAAGTCATAAGTGAACCATATATGATTTCATAACAATGATTATGATTATGTAAAAAGTAAATAACATTATATAAATCATTATACAGGAGGTTCGGACACTTAAGAGGCAAATCGGGCCTAAGGTAAGAGAAAATATCACAATCTTATTTTTATCCGAGATTGTTTATATATTGAAATTTACTAGGGTGTATTTTATCATCCACATCCATGCTTCCTAAATTTTTAATGTTATTTCCATCCACAGTTGTTAAAATCCAATTTTACACTTCGGTGAGTTTTAGTAAAAGATATTAAAGTAATCTTTTGTCATTTTTCGTACGAGGTACTTTTTGACTTTCCTAACAAAAGTATGAGAAGAATGTTTTTTTAACTTATACGGCATGAATGTATATTTAAAAATTTATTTCCAAGATTCTTCCATTACATGTTTTCAAGTTAATTTTTAATCAAATTCTTTTAGTTTATTAGTGAATGACATGTTAAGAAAGTAAAAGTGTTTTTGAAGTAGAAATGATATTTTCCTCAAGAATGGAGTTCAAGTGTTTTATCAAAATTATTTTCCATCTAAGATAATAAATGGTTCTGTTTTTATCCCTACTATTAAATTGATTTGATTATTTTGGGATGGAATTATTTATTATTAATACCTTTATCTTATAGGAATTATTTTATGATGTCCCGATATTTAAGAATCCCATTTTTATTACATGGGTTATGCTATGATGTATGGTTTATGATTTTGTGGCACACATAAGAATGGTATCATTATGATATGGGTGGGACATATATCTCCCTCCAATGCATTGGGTAATGATTTTATATCTCATGAGATAGACATGGCTGGAACTGTAGGTTAAACCGGTTCAGTGAAACAGGACTGAAACGAGGAGTGAACGCGGTTCAGAAATGGACTTTGTCCACTAAGATAGTCATGGAAATGAGTTATGAATAATAAGAAATGATTCTCTATGATTATGTGTGTATGCCACAAAGTTTCATGTTTTAAGTTATGATTATTGGGATTACATTTCACTACTATGATTTATCCCATGTTATGAAATTATGATTTCTTTTGCAGCTTAAGATTTCTAAAAGTAATGTTATTATGTATATGATGTGATTAATATTTCTTTTTTTTACCCTTACTTAGAATTTGATCCCACCCTCTTATGTTTTCTTTTCCCCAGGATATAAATAAAGGTTTTAGGTAAGAAAAAAAGGGGAAGATCTTTATGGGAGATGTTGAAGATCTGTCAACATTATTAGGAGATTATATTCCGAGTTTCCAAAGACACTAAACTATTACAGTCCATGTTTGTGTGTTTTGTTATGTATTATGTATTCCATAAAAGTAATGTAATGTCCATGTACGTCAAGATTCGGGTCTCTATCTTTCTGATGTTTTGTTCGGGTACATTCAGTAAATGTACGTATAGGTTTTTATATCTTTTGAACTGGTGCTCAGAATTTGAATCTGAGGACACCGATGAACTCGCAGAACTGGTATTCGATTAAAGAGACTGATACCGCTATTGCATTTGGTCGAGAGTGGAAGATAAAAGTTGGGGTTTCTAATTAAAAAATAGTGATTAAATAAAAATGTGTCAGTGACACATTTTTATTTGAAGGTAGTTAAAGTATTTGTGTTGTCGTTGTTTTCAATAATGGGAAGTTAGAGGTAGGGCCTACCCCCACATAACTTACCATGGCAGGGTATTGTGTGGCGGGTCCTACACAAGAACATAACCCTTTAACTCCCCTTGAACCCCTTTCACACCCATTGTCTTTAATGATCCAACATATTCTTCTTTTATATTGTTTGAACTATCCACCTTCCTCTTCTGATTAAGTGTGCCAACCATTTAATAAATGAATTTAACTTAATCAATTTAATTAATTCTACGTTTTTAATTATTATAATAATGTCAATATTAAAATAATAGGAGAGCCTGTTATTTTTTTTGCTGGTGGAACATTGAGGGGATTTGGGAGGAACTCTAGGAAAAATATTATTGTCTCAATGATGAACACCGAGCTTCAATGAAGAATGCTCCACATCTCAAATAACTTGGAGCAACACCTTCTACCTTCTTAAGTAGGGGAAAGAATGTGAGGCACCGCCCATGAGGAACACCGTCTTCCTTCCTCTTCCTCCACGTCAAGGGAGAAGATTCTGCCCATGAAGATTGTCTCCAACAAAGATGATTCCTCCTCAGACGCATTTCGACGTCAATGAATCGACATCGTCGTCAACGAACGAACATCGAATCATGATAGGGATTTTTGTATAATTTTAATTGAATATAATTATACAATCATTCTTGATGAATGCCATGGTTCGTCTTTGGCCTTTTGTTATTGCCTAACAACGAGGGTGCGGTCAAAAAAAATATGGCCCGACTTCCCTCTGTTGATTCTTGATTGTATTGACAATGAAGGTAGAGTTGGAATAGATGGCGGTGATCGATGTTAGTGGTGACCGGGGGCCGCGGTGGCCACGTGCCTGCCGCTTGAAGAGGCCAGCAGCCGCTCGGGCCACCCGATCAGTGAGATGACCAACCATCCAAACCAGCCAGCCCATCGGAAACTACGACACCTGGAGGTTCCACGATGTGGGAACTTTGGCCCACAAACATGGGCCACTTTTCCAGACAAACCGGCCAGCTGCCTGCCGGTCGGGCTGGAAGACTGTGGTTTCGCTTAGCGTCTCGTTGCGGAGAAGACCGAGGCCCGGAATCCACGAGCTGCTCGGCGGGCAAACCGGCCGGCCACCTGGAGGCCCTACTAAAGGAAGCAGTGGCGCCACATGGATCCGTGTGGGAGGAACAGTGGACCACTTTTGGGCCCCTCACACCGGATAGAACTAGTCAGCTTCGACCGGCCTGGCATGGAGATCAGGCGCTACTCGGCGCCACCGTGTGAACAGGACTGAGCCTCTCCGCTGGCCGGGTCCACAGGTGGGTCATGCCGCATCGGTTTGGGTTAATACAAATCTTGGTCGGACCTACCAAACTGGGTTGAGCTGACACCCAGCCTGGTCGGACCCGCTGAACAGGGTCGGAAAGACCCGCCAGCCCACTGGGCTTGATGGGCAGGGCCCGACATTGCCTAAATGTGAATATCTCTAAGAACGTGCATCTGAACGATGCGCTGTCTGTGGAACTGGGACCCTCGTGAGGAAGCGGTCCAATTCCAATACTCTAAATGTGGTTTTGATGACATTGGAAAATTACTGGTTTTGGATCGAGCATAAATCCAACCAGGCCCCTGGAAAGGAAAAGCCTAAAACACTCAGATCGAACAAGAGATTGACACGCCGTCTGTCGGGTTGGGTTTCTTTCGATGATACAGAACATCAGGATACATCAACTCAGGACTTCGTGATAGTTGATGTATCTACCCCCCTTTTCTCGAGGAGCGGACCCTCTTGGAATCGAGTGTGCTATGTGTGGGAACCCTAGATCTAGGTGCAACTACGTCAACTACTATACTAGAATCCTTCATGGGATTGATGACGACGACTAATGTACTGGTATCCTTTGTGGGTTTGACAGTTCTGACTTCTGTTCTTGTATCATGTGTGGGTCTGACAGAATATCTGGCATATATCATGTGTGGGTCCGACAGCTTAGACGAAAATAGCTGGCATGTATCTTGTGTGGGTCCTAGAGGTTAGACAAGATAGCTGGCATGTATCCTTTATGGGTCCGACAACTTATCCGGTCCTGTATCCAGTGTGGGTCTGACAAAATAGATGATCTAATGTCCACATATGATCATCTATATTCTTATACTATTGTGGAATACCTATGTGAGATGATTCATGTCTTTAAACCATTATCATACTGGTGATTGAATTTACATCATTTGTGGAATTGGTTTTTTCTTGGGCTAGAGAGTTGGAGCCGGACTGAGATTGGTATCTTAAGTATATATCTGGACATATACCTACGTAGGGTTGGTTGATACTCCGTGATTGTATCTTACTTATTTTTTGTCCTTAGTAGACATTGTGAGACCATGTGGGTCTCCGGGGTCTCTACTAAGTATCATTATACTCACACTTACACGGGCTATGCATTAACCTTGTTGTGTTGGATGCATACGATGGCCAACGCAATCCAAGGCAGAGTGTATGAGTATTGGATGGTACCCAGAGGTGGACCTCATGACGACTCGGGACCTAGAGGAGACGGATGGATGTGGAAAACTGAGCAGGCTATTTGTACCTACACTTCAAGTGGGATCTATGGTGGACGATCCATGAGGTTCTAGGAACCTTCCATTTGTTTGTTTAGTTGTACTTGTTTGTCCTTTCCTTGTACTTTATTGTTGGGTTTTTTATACTGGCCCATTTACTTTCCAAAACAATCTTTTGTATTTAGTTTTACATAGTGTTTACTTCATGTACCTACCCTGTTGTGTTTGTTTACTTTTATAAAGTAAATTCCTTCCAAACATAGGGGTTTACACCTTTGGTGCTAGTCACCAACCCCTGGCCTATAAAAGGTTGGCTTGGGGTAGTGACGACAAGGGCCCTGAGAACGGGTCCTGACAATATAATTTAATTAATGATATTAATATAATTTATATGATATTTATTAATTCCATTCAAGTATATAATATTATTTTAATGGAGATTATGTATAATTAATCACATCACATCGTGGAGACGTTAGGCTATTTGTAAGCACATGTGATGATAACATTCACTTAATGGTTAAAATATATTGGCTATATATTATATTAATAGTATATAATAATTATCATGTTATATTTATTATATAAAACCATTATACTCATAGTTGTACCCTTACAAACAAAATTTTTTTCATTATCAAATTACACTACGACGTGGAGACAGTAAGCTGTACGTACACACACATGGTGATATTTTTATTCATATGATGGATTAAATGAGGTATATGGTTGAACAATAATAACAATAACATATAATAATGTAGAAGATATTTTATTTATTACTTTATTATCAAAAAAATATATTATGTTGATGTAGAGGAATAAAATATTTTGATATAGGTGATATAACAATTATCTATTTTTTGAGTTTCTCCTATTGATTTTCACAAAAGGCCCTCTATATGATACATTTTTTCAAATTTGTGGACTCTATTATTGGGCAAGGTTTGTTGGGAAGGGAAATTTGCATTGTTATATAGATAAAATTTTCTTTATAGGTGTGATTAAAAGAGAATGAGGGGGTTCCAATTTATAAGATAATGGAGGGGCATCTTTAGAAAAACCGAATCTATTAAAATAATATAAATTATTCTTTATAATAAAATGGCTTGAAATTAGATTATATAGAATGTAATACGAGGATGGTTCAAAATACTCTCACCCAATAAAAATTTAAAATGTTTGGTATTTTGTTTTAAACCTTATTTAATATATTTAATATTAATTGTGTTAATAACATTCTAAATTTTAAATGGTTATAAATATTTACATATGTGGTATTAAATGATCATAAATAGATATTTTATGAATTTTTATAACTTAAAATTTTCACTTTTTCATTTTTAAATGTTTTTATGATTTTTAAATAAATAAATAAATTATTATTTTTATAAAATATCAATTGTTTCATTTTTCACACTATTAATTTCTTGGATTAGAAATAAAATCCATAGAGATGATAATTTATAACCAAAAAAATTAAATTTACTCCAAATTTTTTTTAATAACCAATAAAATGTATTTATAACCTTAATTAATTTAAATTATATTTCTTCTAATATTTATAAAATCATTTATTTCATATTTATATTAATAAAATAAAACTTTCTTCTCTATTGTCTCATCCTTAATGAGAATTGTTTAATTTATATAAATTAAAAATTAATTTCTTTAATGGTTGAATTTATATTATATTTCTAGAGATTAGCTATAGTCAATAATATCAATTTTTTATCCCTATATTAAAATTATTATACATATATAAGGAAATTATAACATTTTATCACATTCATTGAATTTTATTAAATTAATGTTGTATTCTGGGTAATGTGGCCATTATGTGATTCAATTTCTAACCAAATATGGTTAGGGTTAAATTTATTCATTCAATAATATTTAGAAAGGTGTTAGGGTAATATTATAATATTATTTTTTCATTTAATTAACCCATTTACCTTTAACCGTGGAAATATTAAAATTACCAATGATTATATTCATAATGCTCAAAAATAAAAGTAACATATAAAAATAATTTGGGCCAACGGATTTCATATATGGAATCCATTATCCCAAATTTTAGTGAAAAATCATACAGTTTTTAAATATAAATAAATCATATTTTTAGAAAGAGAGAATGGGTTTTAATAACTAAAATATAGTAAAATATTGAATTCTTTTGTATCTGGATTTCATTTAAAACTAATTTTAATGAAATTAATTATATAGAATGATAAAAATATATTATATTTATACTTTAAAACCATAAAATTATATAATTTAACCATTTTTTAGTTATATGAAAAGATTTGTTCTCAATTAAAATTTAGTGTATTTTAACCATTCATTCAAACATGAATGTTAAAAAAATATCTGAAATTCATGAAAAGTAAATTTTTATATACCCTGTTAAAATAAAACTTTTTAATTTTTATATAAAAATAATTAATTTAAAAATTCTAAATTAAATAGGGGATCTCCATTCAAAGGCATAATATTACCCTTAAAAAATAATTTTATTATAAAAAATAGGGTTTATTCACACCCTATGATTAAAATTTCCATTGTATGAAATTAGAAAATAATTTTATTCGGTATATAACATAAATATATCATTAATTAAATTTCATAATGTTATTCACTAAAAAATTCAAATATCTAATTTATGTTTTTTATAAACAATTGACAGCGAATGAATTCTAAGTGTATTTTCATACGTTAGTTATACTTATTCCCATTCTTCTAACAACTAAGATATAATGGTAATATTGTTATAATTATTTTGTGTGGTTCAATTAAACTAAATATTACATGAAATTTATGCTACTTATGAATAAAATTAATTTAAATAAAAAATTTCATAAAAACTTCTGGGTGTTACATTGTATGTAACAAATTATTACAAAATTAAAAAACCCAAATAAAAAACCATTGAATATGATGTGACCAACATATATGAAATAATTTCCAGAAGAGAAATCAAAAAATAATAAACAAGAATTGATGTTCCTTAAGAAATGATTATAATGGTATCCGAAGGAAAAATTATTTACTATGAAAGGCCCATTAAAATATACAAAAATAGAGAACAATAATTGTAATTGAATTAAATGGGATGTTAATAAACAACATAAATTTTTTAAAGTGGTTAGTATCAAACATGTCTCATATAGTGATTGTTGAAAAGATAACCCTCACCTTGGTTCTAGATTCACTCTACATGTGAATCTAACATCATTAATTATAAAATTAAATTTATCAAAAAAGCTTAAAAAATTTTCATCAATATTACATTTTTTAAGGTTTATTAATTTATATATATTATTCATTTGTAATATATATTTCACTTAAATAGATCAGTTTAGGTCCAACAATCAATTTCTCAGAACATTACATGGTATTTTAGCTATAAAAACGTATTATAAAATAGAACCAAAATATCCATGTTCTTATATGTATATTTATTTATTGTTTCATTTTAAAAAAATTTAATGTTCATTATTTTTTCCAAAGATGAATTTATATTAACAATGGTTCATTGATATATTTAGTTTGTTTAGATTCAGTATATTATGATTATTAATTGTTAAGATCACTTTAAAAATGCGTAATATTATATTTATAGAATATTTGTTTTTCCATAAAATTAATTTTTTTAGATTTATTACATTTTCATTATCATACATGTATTTTGGTAAATGATTAAAAATTAAGTCGTTCCATGAAGGAGATAGTCTGCACGAACACACAAGTTATTTTCTCATTTTTCATAAAATTTGTTTGAGGAAGAAAAATATAATTTATTATTTTAAAATGTTAATAATATTATAAATATTATATATTAATATAAATAAATATTTTTAACCATTAATTTTTGAAAGATATTAAAAATAGCATACATAGTTCAATGTTGTGGTAGTCCTAACATACATATGATTAATATTTTCAAATCTCAACCAATGTAATGGAATGAAGATATGCGATAAATTATTAGTTTAGTATAATAATGTTAAAATAAAAAATATTAACAAAATATATCCATCCATATTTCTATCCATGATAGATAGTAATGAAAACTGAACTACATTAGTTTGTGGAGGCAAAAATCCTCTTATATGCATGAACGGTGTTGGTTTTATTTATTAATGGATTTGACATATTCAAAAAATATCGATCCATTAGTATAATAAAATTTTATTATACTTACAATACTATTGTTTTAAAAAAGATTCCAAAAATTTTATTAATAGAGTTTTTATGAAGAAATGAATAAGGTGTAATAAATAATCATGTTTGGAATTTGGGAATTCACTAGGAATTCTCCATCGAGATGGAGGACATAGGATGAATAATTTATAATAAGGGATTATTAATGTGAGATAAGATTCAAAAAATTTTAAAATGAATATTTTTTAGGAATATATTCTATGGAATAGGTGTATCTTTAATTTTTTTAAGTGTTCCCCTTTTATAAGTTGAAATAAGGGTAATTTTTGAAGCACCCATTACATTTTATTAATCTAATGTCATTAGTTAGGGGTAAATTGTTCAAAACATGTACAATAATGTAGGAGAAAACGTTAACATAATAAATTTATCTTATACTCACTTTATATCATTATAAATTTTTTAGGTCATTTAATTTTAGTAAATCAGTTTTTAACTTTATAACTTTTATTGTGAAAAATAATTTTATTACCATGGAAATTAATATTTAAAAATATAAAAAAAATATATTAATTACTAATTATAAATTTATATATAAACAAAGAAAACATACAACCATATAAAAATTATAATGTTTATATATGATAATTTTAATATATTGACAAATTACATATAAAAAATGTTTAATGAAAAAGCATGTTTTTAATAAAAACGTTTTTATGTGCTATAAAATTAACAATATGTTTTACATTCATGATGAAATTTTTTTATTGAAGAAATATATATATTTTTTAAATTAAAATAAATCCAAAACTTAGTTTCATAATGAAAATAAATAATCAAAATAGAAAAAATTAATTCATCAATTTATAATCCTAAAAATTACAATTTTTGGCAAAAAAATATGTTTCAATATTCACATACAAATAATTTGTTTTAGGAAATTTCCAAACATTAATCTATGGATTATTTATAAAATTTGAATTCAAAAATACTTATCACTTTAAAAATAATAATTTCATAAAATTATAAATTTACGATTTTAATGAATATAAAATATAAGAATTTTAAATTTATTTTATTGACAGTTTAGTTACAGATATTAATTAGTTGTAATCATTTTAATCTTAATTTATACTTGATTTTATAAATTTTATTTAATAAAAGATTTATTATTTATAAATATTCTTAATAATTTACATCTAATATGTTTTGAATTTTTTTAGTTCAATGTCGAATGTGAAACAAGTTACCAGTCATGGTAATAACACTAAAATTTATTCCAAAATCAAATGATGTAATATAGTTCTAATTAAAATAATTTAAACCGTATAATATTCATTATCAATTATTTTTATTTCCTATACAGAATGGTATAGATTATATAATTATGACTTAATATATATTTAAAATGTGATAAAATTAATTCTATATTAGTGATTTCTAGGAAACATTACTTTTTCAACATAATAGGCATATATTATGTTTCTCAACCATTTATTTAAAATATACTTTTAATTTTTGGTTTAGTAAATTTCTAGATACATTCCTTCAAAAATTTAATTTATAATATCTATTATTCATACATATATTAAAAATATAATTATTATAATTAATAATAATATAATCAATGGGATTGCTGAGACCCGTACATTAGGAACTGGTGCCAGAAAGACATACTTTACATAATAACATTGACACCTTTTGTAAATTCCAAGATATATCCATTAAAAACTAAAAACTAAAATATTATTATTACATTGAGTTATTATTGTTGATTTTTTTAGGTTATATATACAGAGAATTAAGGAACATCATAAACTAAAAATCATAATTTCTTTCTCAACTAATGGATATTTAATCCATTATATGAGAAACTAATTAATTCATCATGAATCATCAATGAACACCATAAAATATTTAATAAATTTTATTATTGTTAAAA
Organism: Viscum album; assembly: GCA_963277665.1. NCBI lineage: Eukaryota > Viridiplantae > Streptophyta > Magnoliopsida > Santalales > Viscaceae > Viscum > Viscum album. The sequence goes on along the minus strand of OY728152.1, from coordinate 2,077,379,211 downwards.
TTTCATGTGTACTAAAATTCTTCATTACATAGTGAAAATAATACATAAGAATTGGTGATATAAAATTCTTGATAAGGAGAACCATACAACTGATGTTATCATGGTTTAAAAATATAATAAATGTTATAGATTAAACAAGTAAGAAAAAATAATGAAAAATAAAATTATAATAATTGATTTTTTTATCCGTTAATATATATTAAACCATGAATACATATATTACTTATCTCATATAGATGGAAAAGATAACCCTTGACATAAAAAACACGATGTCAATGTTTTTAACTAAGATATTTTAATGTTATAAATATATTTATAGACAAAAACCAACCCAATTTTGCATCATGAGAAAAATAGATTCATTATGGGGTTATATAATTGTAATCCCAACATATCCTGTTATTAACTCTAATATATTAACCATAAGCTTAAATATATATTTTCAAACAACTCCTTATAGAATGCCTCATAAATTACATGCATCACTATACATATAATACGAAATATATACTATCATTAAAAGTTCAATCTACAATATTTTTTAATAAACATCAAGAATGTAAATAATTCTCCACATGTTAATAGAGGAGATAAAATTAATATATGTAAAAATAAGTATTTTGGTTTATTGTAAAACAATACATTTTTAACATGCCAAAAACCCTCCATATCAGAATAAAAATATACTTTATTTCAATAATTATTTACATGATAATATAAGGGATACCCTATTCACAACTAATCCATAGAAATATTTTTTGTTGTTAAACAAGAAAAATTCAACATTTCGAAATCATTCTGTATTTTATTCAGAATAAGTTATTTGTCAAATCGTTTACACATGACTAGACTAACATTGTTATTAGGATAAAATCATGCAATATAAATTATATAAAATGTGATGTTCCCACTATATATATCCATGAATAAACAATAATTCAATAATGTAATTAAAAAAACATAATACATACCAAGAATCATGGTGAATGTTTTCAATATAAGAAATCCCTATTCAATCAATGGAATCATAGAATGATGATGACATGGATGAAAAACATCCTTGAAAAAATTTCTTGCATTATTCAATCTATGATTTGACATGTAATTTAATAGTTTTTGGTACCTTTAGTTCATTCCAAAAAACAAATTAAACACATATTAAATTATAAATTAGTAATAATAAACAATATTAAGTTAAACACTTTTTAAAATGGATATGGTAATGGAAGGGAAAACATAAAAGAGATTCAAGTAATAATTTTTGACATTGCTGTAAAAGACAATGGTGTGAGTCCATTCCAAAAAAAATTCTCAAAAGGTGATGTAAAAAATATAATTAAAAAATTTTACTTTTGAAAATATTATCCAATTATGGGGTCCTAATAATTAAATTACATTTTATATGGAAATATTCGAATCTAAAAGATAAAAATTTTTATTGAGATTGGGACATTTTTTATACTTGATATAAAATTTTTTGATGATCCACATCAAAATAGGGAAATGTAATATTATTTTATTAAACAATAATTTTCCAAATATGTCAATAATATTCCACAAAATTTTAAGATGAGATAACCAATGAATAAAATAAAATGATTAATAAAAAACATAACAACTCATAAGGTGATTAAAGAGTCTGAATCAAGTATGTTCAAGAGAGTGTTCATAACTCAATGAAAAAACGAGTTAAAAAAATACTTACTATAAGGGATATGATTGCATCATTATACACAAGATTAATTGAACAAGAATGGTATAATAAATTCAATGATATACAATACATAAGAAAACAATAAAACCTATAAATGAATTATAGTGCACAAAATATGTTATTTCCTAATGAATTAATTTCAGAACCAATAAAATCATTGCGCCTATAGAATATTTTGAATCAAGACCACTTGAAAGAGATGAATTTGGGTGGAAAATAATATACCATTATTGAAAGGTAATTCAATACATGATACCTAAAATAGGTAGTATGAACACCACATTTATGAAATAAGGTGCATAATAAAAAACAATGTTCAAAGAGTGTAAATTTTGATTGAAATGAGTACAATATTATATATTCAATCTATGCATGTTCCTAACATCCTAAAAAATCAATTTACATTTTTTATTAGTTTATATAATGTATAATATAGTTTTCAGTAAAAGTGTGTTTTTATTCATAAAGTTTATTTATAAGACATAATAACTAAATGTATTTGTTCCAATTAAATTATTTATTCATTAAAAAACATACACAGAATAAGGCATTCCTCGATAGAAAAAACTAAATTTCACCACGAAATTACATAATATAAAAATTTGTCCAAATATATATTCTTATTGAATTATTGTTATAATTCAGTTATAAATATGATAGACATAAAATTTATAAGATAAATTAATATATTAAAATGATTTATGCTATTCATTGAATTATAAAAAATTAAATAAAAAATTTTAGAAATATATAGGTTATTGTTACAAAATGTTTGAATTATAATAACTTTATTTATTTAGGGAAAAACTTATTTTTAAACAAAAAATAAATATTTTTTGAAAAACACAAAAAAATCAACATATGATAATATTTATATTATAAATATTTCATTATTTATATATATACCTTTACTTTTTAATATATAAAAAATAATCTTTTGAATAATATAATAAATTAAAAATTATTTTTTTATTTAAAAAATGTAATTCTAAATTATTGATTGTTATTATTATTATGCCATATCATTTACTTATGAAATTGATGTTAATTTGGATTATAAATTAGAACTTTTCATAATTAATAAAACATTCCACGAAATATAAATCTATACTGCATAAAAAATTTATTTTATAAAAATAAATATCTATTTAATAAAAGTTCTCATTAGTCATTTTAGGTAAATTATTTGGAGTTTAAATTTCAATAAAAGATTAAATATTTATATATATATATATATATATATATATAATAAAGTGGTTAGTCCTACTATGTCCCTCCAATTCATTGACTAGTTTTTATTCATTATATTTTAATATTTATATTTTATCTTATTATATAATTACTATATTTATGTACAGTTTTGTGATTTTAGAATGTTATTAAACAAATTTATATATTCAATGGTAATGATGTAATTATATTTCAGGGTGTTATATTTTCTCCATAAAATTAATTGAATCGCCAAAATTCTAATTTTTACACAATGAAGAATGTAGATGAGATTATTGTTTAGAATATCATAATTCGGGAATAACCACAAAAATGAAATATTTTGTAATATTTTAGGATTCACTAAGTTACATATATTTATAAAAAACATAATAGTATATAAAGTTACATAGCCAATTAGGTAAATAAATTAACCTTACATTTTCAATAACATACAATTCCTAATATCATTGGAATTTATAAGTCAATAGACCACTCAAAAGTTATGTATTCCCCCCCCCCAAATTTAATATATCTTTAACCCTCCGATGGTATTAACCACTAGTACATATATTCATGAACTCATAATTTTATATTACAATATATAGAATTATATAAAAATTTGAAAAAAAATCTGTAATTATCATCATTACTATATATGTTGATACTACTTAACATAAATTTGAGAATCAACCAACCCATTTTTATCTCGACGCCAGACATATACTATAACAAAAACATATCCTTCCATTAATCATATGTTCTTCAATAGTTATATCCAAAAATATATCCTTTCAAAAAAAATATTCTCAAGGTTATTGATTTCATTTAATGTTTTATATTAATCATTTAATTCAAAAATACAATATAATGATGCTTATATGTTCCACATAATTTATTATAACACAATGAATATACAAAATTTAAATCAATAAATTTCACTTCACTAATTAAAATATATAAAAAATTTCATAGTTTAATTAACTGTTGAAATATACCTCACAACCATATATAAAATTAGGAAACATTCTTTTTTCATCATAATAGTCATATACTGCAATTTAAAGCATTTACGCATGATTCATTTTTCATTTATTTGACTAAGTTGTCTTTATAAATATACCATTAAAAACATTATCATTATAATCTAATTTAAACCAAAAATTAAAACCTAAATAGTTATTATATTATCTAAAATATGAATATGAAAAAATAATTCCATATATGTTATCCTACATGAAACCTGTGTTTTTAACATATTATTTTTTAGATAAATATATAACACTATTTATTCAGTAATTTTCATGAATTGACATTTTAAAATTAAGTTCTCTAACAAAATTATTTGACATCCTTATTCAATACTACAAATGGTTTATAAATAGAATATTAGTAACAAAATCATATCTCTCAGAAGTGTCTTGCTAGCTGTGAATCTTAATCACTTATATATAGCACCAAGGTGATGATCAATTTAATTCCAAACAATCCATTTTCCATGATATCTCACCTAGATGAATCATTATAATATCTACATAATGATGATAATATCTATATAATTATTTAATTTCATTCATAAATATATTCTCAGGTCTTTTAAAAACATTAGGATTTCATTGTATACATAGAAATATTTCCATGATTTTTACTAAAGTTCTCTCATCATAATCCCAAAATAAGAATTTAATATTACCAAGGATTATAATATTTTAGTGTGACGCCTTAATATTTAATGATAAAATTATCATTAAATAAATTTAATTTAAAAAAATAGATTGTGATACAAATAGCTATATATCTAAATTAATCATAATTATTTATACAATTATCACCTCAGTGATGGATTTATGGGTGTGAATATGAAAAAAATAATTATAAGAAATTTATATTTTAATCATTTATAAAATGAATTAATTTGTTATCAGTTTATTATAAATAAAAAAAATTAAAGGTATTTTTTCTCCAAAACCTTTTTATTAATGGAATGTGTTTTTATGTAGATAAATTAAATTGGTCACTATTGCTAAATAATTATAATGAAATTTATTTATTTTATATTCAATCAATAGTTATAAATATAATAAAAAAATATTGGGAATGTTATAGGAAAATATATCAATCCTTATGCTTAAAAATATTTTCTTTCTAAAAAACAATATTTTAGTTGTTGTTTCTAAACTTATATTAAAAAAACATTCATCCACAAATAAAAAATAAAATCATTAAAAATTGATTTTATATTTTTCATCAAGAGGATAAGGTTTTTTAAAAAGGTCATTTTTAATATTCATAATATAAATATTAATTATAATAATTGTTTCCACCCTGACAATGAGATGAAATGAAGAATAGGTTTAAAAAATATAGACAATGATTTAAATTTTTTAAATAACATTATTTTATCCTACTGTATGGATGAATTTTTTCCACATCCATAGATGTTTAAAATATAGTTATTAATTGTTCCAATTTCTTAATTTTGACCATTATAATTATTTTTGAATGGAATAAATATAAAATATCACTCTTTAGTATTAAATATCTCTAAATTGATTACATGAGGAAGAAATCGGAGAAGGTTTGTTACAAATGATCATTTCAAGTATAATTTTTTTATTATAGTAATTGGTTTGATATTTTTAGTGTTTAAATGATAAACTATAATGCATATGAATCTATGATATTATTTTTATATTTATATAAATATAATGAAAATTCTATTTTAAAAATATAATTCTAATATAAAGGGGTTGAATAATTGTGTTCTATGTGTCAGTTCTTATCTTTTAATTAATATCATATCCCTTTAATATTAAAAATTTCAATACCGTGGTTATGATTAAAATAGATACAAAAAATAATAAATTTCATTGGATGAGTTAATTTTTACCTTATCTAATCTTTAATTATATTTTTGTCCATTTTAAAGGTTTTTTCATCACAATTTCATAATTTTATTGCAACTTTTTTATATTTCCATTTGTATCATTTTTATCCATTATAAAAGGACACCCAATTTCTCCTTTATTTACAAAAATTTGATAGATAAATCTAATCAATGTTATAATATATTATCAACTTTCTTTACAATACTATATTATAGAACTTATTTTTTTTGAAAAATATTGTCCCTTCATACCCCAAGGAGAATTCTAAAAGTGGGTTATCATTGAATATGTATAAATCATATTTAATAATTTTCAATTTTTATTCTTCTTGTACATATATTAATTCCATGCTACCCATTATAAAATAATGAATCCAATATAATTAATATATTGAGATTTTATTATGATTATGGGAACCAAATTCTCTATGATTTTTCATTCATATTAAAAACAAATAAACCCCTCATGCATACGTAAGATTTACTATATCCATGTAGGTGTTTTATTTATTTTTCATCACCATGTAACATGGATGGATATAATTATGGATTAAATATTTATATATGATATTTAATAATTATTTTCATTTTTTTGAATTATGAAAATTTACCTTCATTATGAAATTTCCATCCATTAGAAATCAATAATGATTCTTGTGTGTCTGTGTTGACTACCACCACCACAAAGCAATGTCATTTTTTCATTTTTTTGACACAGATTTTAATAATAATAGATTTATTTAATGTATAATATAGATAAAATATGATAATTTTTTTGAGAGCGATTTATTATTGTAATTTCATTTATTCCATCCCTCAAGAAATATAAACAACATTCATGCATACGTGTGACCTACCATCTCCATTAATGGTGTAATTCATTTTTCTATGTAAAAATTTTATAGATGAACCTTTTATATATAAAGAATATATATAATGAATATATATTATTTTTATAATGATTAAAATTCCATAAATGATTTATAATTGAATAGATTTCAAGGACCTGGACTACTGAACTATAACATACTTGAAAAATGAAGTAGTAATCATTAAGAGAAATGATTTTTAAAAAAAAATTGTTAATAAATGATAGATAATATATTTTATGTAAGTCATAATTAGTATGATATATAATATTATATTACATGAATTAATATATAATAAAAATATTTTTGTTATATAATATTTTTGAATGCATATTAAGACAGATGAAAAAAAATATAAGATATTTATGTTTCTATATTATTATAAACATAATGGTTAATACATGAATTTCCCTTGAGGAAATTATTTGATAATTATATGATAAATCCATTCAATTTTATTCTCCTAATTTTATTTTTGGAAAATTTATTTTTACCTATCATTCAATTCAATTTATGTACTCAATATAATGAAATAAAATTTTTAATAAAAAATATATACGTTTTACTGTATGGTCAAAATTATTTTTCATTTATGTGCGTGTTTTGACTAAAATATTCAATTTTTTTAATATTATGATATAAATTTTAAAATTTCATTATTACCAATGTCACTCTTTTTGTAACTATATTTAAAATGAATTTTTCTATCTTCTTCCAACTGATACAGTTTTTGAATTTTAACAAAATTATATAATGAATGTTTTATTTTATCATATATGGATTGAACAAAAAATTTCCACAATCATGGACCCTAAATGATTTGAAACAACCATTATAATTTTACATAGTTCTTCCCAATGAAAATAATTTCCAAAATATTTTGAAAATATTAATATTCCAAATAAAATGTTTCAAAACAAAAATAATATTTTCCCCAAGAAATATTCCAATAATTATTTTATAATAATTACAACAATTATAAAATACATTGATGCTAATTATGATTTACATGGGAATGTATCTAATTATAACTTCTTTATTCATTTAAAAGATGAATTATGATAATGATGAATATATGTTTAAAAAAAAGTAGTATCTTCCATAAGTTATACCATTATAAATATATAAAATGTTTACGAAACTTATTTTTAATGGTTATGATGTGATGTTAAGTTTAATTACATATGATATTATAGAACCCATGATTATTTTTTCATTATGTTATCAGTTTACCTAAATTATATATCCCTACCATTGATTTTCTATTGTTGTATATCCCATGGGATAATTATGGGAAACAAGTTGATACAATTGATCCCCTCGGGAAATCATGATATGATGCCTAATCTATTATAATAAATCCTTGTCTCGATGCCTAGTCAATATATTTTATATTTTTTGTAGTTATCCATTATTTATAAAATAGTTTCTAAAATTATGATGGTATCAAAATTTTATGACATGATCTTTTAGTTCCTGGGTTATTTATAATGATTTCTCACTCTTATGATACATACATTATGAATTGGAAATGTTTTAATCCATGAATAAAATTTATGATCATTGCTAGATTATGTATGAACATGTTATTTCATGGTCATGATATCATAACCTTATGCGTATCATATTCATTTAGATGATCATCAATTAATATATCCCATGTTTACCATTATACAAAATTTGAGATAATGATTTCTTATGTTTCATTTACCAAGGTTGGGAAGAATTGTTTTTGTATGTAATTTCTATGAAGATAAATACATGTAAAGATAATTGATTTTGGTTATGAGTATATTCCATTGAAAGGGAGTATTTTGTGTCCAGTATATAAATACAACATTTCGTTTTTGTCATTGGTTGTGTATTAATGATTTAAAGAGAATATTCATAAAAAATAGGTAATGTTTTTGTAAGAAAGTAAGAGATCCTTATTAATTGGTATAAGTGGATATGTTAAGTTAATATTTATACATTGGTATTATTATAAAATTGTTAAATCAATTAGTATATCTTCGTGTATAGGATAACATCTTAATGTTTTGGTAATATCTATGGCTAAGATGTTCTAATCTTATTATTTCATTAATTGTGAAGATTGTTTCTTTATGTATAAAACCTATTAATGATATTTCATAATTATTTTATTTCAAAATATAATTGTTATTGCTAAATTCATACATAATGTTTTCTATTTTTAATAAATGGATGGAACCTCAATATATAATTCTAAAGGAAAATCTGAAGGACAATGCAATGATTTTGAATATGGGAAACAAAACATTATGGGATATGTAATGGAGACTCTTGTTTCAATTCTCCCATAATTTTATCAATAAATGAATTATAATATGAATTGAAATTCAGAATGGATGGAATATGTAATGTTGAGTTTAACATGAGGTAAAATCCACCTCTTTTAGTGGATATTAATCTAATAGTTTATGAAAAATGAATACAAAATAATATGAAAGTAAATTATATTCCCCGATTCTCTGAACACAGAATATATTTCCTAGAAATTTATCATTTAGATGGTGAAAAATATCATTTTGAGAACCACGTTAAGAATAAGAGGCAGGATAAAGTATTTGAATCCATTGAATGTGATAATATCAAGAGTAAATTGGTTTCAACATACATATATTTTTATATATATAAAAAGGTTGAGAAATTATTCCTCGTTATCAAACAAAAAGAAAGTGAATTCATTGGTATATATGATACAATATTCACAAGTCATCAAATGTTTTCTTCTTGTTTAATCATTACCATAGAATGAAACATTAATGGATTTACTATAGGGTTATAACCATGTATATGAAAGAAGTGACCTATAGTAGAATATAGTAGCAATGAATAAATAAATTGATGTGGACAAAAGTTTGAAATGATAATTGGATATTCCAAACAATATCGAGGATTTTATATGAAATGGAATATATAATCTCTTGAAATCTAAAATAAATAAAATAGTGGAAATAAATTTCAACCATTAAAATGATAGAATATTAGAAAGAAATATCTAGGGAATTTCAATAATGTCATTTCGAAGTTATGTAAATATGGGGAGGAAAATCATTTTTCTTTTGAATATTGAAAGATGATTCAGAGGCCTGTTTATTGAATGGAGTAATGGAATATTATAACTAAAGAGACACCCATTATACAATGCATTAAATTCATGGATTATGGTCATTATTGTAACCAATTCATGAATATTATGGTTTATAATAAAGATCTACAACATAAAAATCTTCATCATAGTTAAAAGGGGTATAATTTGTTATCATGATAGTTTATGTGTGTTGGTATGATGATTTGGTGAAAGATAAACTTATCATCAACATTAGAATAACTAATGTACAATTTTATTATTTATCTACCCACTCTATCATGTATATGAGATTTTAGAGGGTATTTAATTACTAGGTAAAATATTATATATTTACATTATAGTGAATACTCATAATGCAAGGATTGTATCATTTAGATTATATAGTTCCTATGTGATTGAATTTCATTGGAATGTGATCCTTATCAATATTTTGAATCTCCCATTAGTTGAATCAGTAGTTATTTTTAGTAAGGATAAAATTTATCTATTTAGATTCTATTTTATTTTATAAGGAATAAAATTAACATTTTATATTATAAATACACCTATGATAATTTATCTATGTTAGAATGAATATAAATTTCCATTTAAATTTAATTGTATCATGGTTGTCTAATTTCCTACCAATGAAGAATATCCATCACAAATTTTTGGTTATAAAATAAATATTTATGATATCCCTATTATATATGATGTTATTGATATATTTCTATAATTACTGAAAATTATTCCTTCATATTGGGAAGTAGATATTTTAAAAGAACTCATATTATGTGCTAAACATATTTTAAAGAATATATATATAATGTAAAAAAACAGTTGATAGAATTTATAATTAGTCTATATGAAAATCATGAAAAGTGATTTATATTCCATATTTAATCACCCAGTGGTACACATTTTATTTTTAACAAAAATTATTGTTAAAACTAACTTTGAATTTATTATTCAGAACATAACAAGACCAATATATAAAACATGTATCATATATCACATATCGATTTTTTATTGATAAATTATGATGATGTCAATAATTTTTAATGATTGACATTAATTTTGGAAATCATGGATTGAGGGTTAATAAGGGATATATATAATTTATTGACATCCATACATGGCATGAGAGTTATGAATTTATATTGATCCCATCTGGACATAAAAATTCCGCTATTATATTTATCAATTTAATGACTATAGTATTTAGAGATTATAGTCAACAATCTAATATAGAATTTATTGTAGATATTCATATATATTTATAGAGAAATTAATATAAATATGTTCATATAATAATTTTGATATATTCATAGAGGAAACAAATGATTTAATTTTTTTTAAAAGTGTTAATTGTGTGATAAAAATGTTTCATTTTTTGGTTCATATAATATCATGTGAGGTTATATCAGATGAACCATACACGATATAAGTCAAAGATAAGTGTCCTTGAAAATACATAGAATCATGAATATTTATATTTATTGGTTTGGATGGATACCATCGATTATTTGTAAGATATTTTTAATGAATATATAAGTTTCTTGCGATGTTGACTAGGAAGGGGGTAACATTCTTTGGGATAAATAATGGTCAATAGAATTATCAGTAATCCAAGAGAATTTTTCCTAATTAAATTATTATCACATTAATTTATACGGAATAAGGGTTTGTGATCTATAGGATTAAAGTAAAGAGTATATAGGATGTTTCTTCAGGGAGAATGATATAATGATATAATAGTTTTCCTGAAAATTGAAAATTCATCATAATAATTATCTAAATCCAGATTTGTAGTTGAGAATATTAAATATACCACTGAATATATTGATAATTTATATTAATATTGAAATTTGTGAAATATATTTGAATATAAAATGTTCGAATTTTATCATCTTATTGAAAGAGTATATTGAATTTTAGATAACATTGATAGAATTTATTAATTATTATTACTTCACTATATATTACTTCCATGGGAATGAAAAAATTATCATTGATTCTATGAGTCTAAAGGATCAAAATTTTTTATTTATGATGATAACTAAATGTGATCCAATACATATGTATTTTTAGAAGTTGGAATGTGCAATCATAATGAAATTTGATTGATACCATCTATCACTTAGTATATCACAATTTTCTATCAATATGTTGATTAAAGAGAAAATGATTGAAGATGTAGAACTACAGAATACATTAAATAGTTTTACTTTTTCATTCCATGATAGTGATGGAATTATAGGGTTCATGAATAGTTTATGTGTCCCATAAATATTGAAATTTAACAAGAAAACATAAGATGGATTTCATTGATATACATTCTCAATGCATCTTGTAGGTAAAATGATATATATGAGTAATAAATATATTTATGGTTGAATGAAATGAAAGGGTGTTTTTCATATTATTTATTTTAATGATTGGTATATAAGAAAAAGATTGAAGTGAGGTATAAGTCTATGGGGATGGTTCAACTATAAACTATACCAAAATGGAAATGAGAAAATATTATTGTGGATTTCATTTCCATACTACATTAAATATCAAAATGATTAAATGATATTTTGGTTTTGGGTGATCACCACAAAAAGTAAGCATGTTTCGTTTCCATTAGAGAATATCTCCCTCTTTATATTCTTTATATTTTATAAATTATTGATGTGGCTTGTTTTTATATAGTACAAAATTTTATTGAATCTGATATAGATATGAAGTTATCCATGATGTCATATCGAAGAGTACAATAGGATCATGAAATAAAGAGTTCTTTTCACACAACATATCATAATTGAATGTATGAAATGTTGGGGAGACCATTCAAAACAACGAGGATATATTGATAACTTTTTATTTTTAATTATGAGTTTTGTGGATAAACACTAACCTCTTTTTGATTTTTCATACAAAAACTGATTTCACATAAGTATTAAGATGGATATTTATGGATCCTTATATCATAGGGAGTTCAGAATTCATATATTTTGTGACGTATATGTGAATGAAATATATTAAGATATGAGATATATAATTAAATGGAAATGAGAATCATAACTACTATGAATCACAAAATAGTATCGTAAAGTCAATAAAAAATTCATGCTCAAAATCATTAGTGATATTTGGAGTCTTATGTTGGTGAAAATTTATTAAATTGAATTTAACTACAGAAAAATGATATGAGACTTTAAAAATGTAAAGATGATCTCTAGTTACATTGGTTCATCGAAAATTTTTCACTGTATTTGGGAGGTATCATATCATTTAGAACTCCCATCAAATCTATCTCATGTTCAAAATGGGTTCTATTAATCATTCTTGATGTAGTAGATACGTGATCCCTTATAAATACTAAATACTTAGTATATAATGTTTGAAAAATATATATCATCTATGGAATAACCGGTGGATATCATGGATTATAGAGAGAAAGTTATGTCTAATAGTATAAGATTCAATGTCATTTTTTATGGAAAATCGATACATTAGAAAAAAATAATTTTGAATATAATGATTTGATAAAACAGATATAATAATAAATTTGTTAGGAGAGATATAGAATCATGAGAGTGAAATTAAATTTAATGGTTGTTGAATTTGACATACTGATCTTTATAACATAATTCCATTCAAATAAAATTATTTTCATTGATAACATAAGATGAAAAAACAACAATTATAAATGAACAATATTTAATTATGAAGTTATCTCCAAGCCATATTATTTGGGGATTCTAAAAATACTAAACAATTTATGTAAAATAGATTATATAATCATGTATAAAATTAATTCATGCCAGGTCTACAAGGTCAAACACTATAAGGGATGGTGAATTAGGGTCTGAATGATTAATAATAATTCTAATTTTATAGGTTGTTTCATTGTTAATAAAAAATATCTTTTCTATATTTCTTACAACAAAATTTAAAATTATGTTACATAATTTAAAATACACTAAATGTTTACTTGGTTCACCTCATAGGGATACATTCAAGAAGTATTAACAAGAAATGTGATGATGTTCCAAATCCATAATATGAGCAATAAAGTATGCAAATATTGAAGCAAAATTAATATCCCCCTTGTTTACAACCAACAACAACTTGAATGGTCATTGCTCTTTCAACTGAACTGTGATCTCTTATTTTGAAAAGATCCACTCACAATTTATAAATATATAATTACTTTCACTATCTCAAATGTATACAACATCCAGAATATATAGATGCTTTATTTAAGTTCATTATTCATCCATTAATGAATGACACTATAACATAAATTCAATGGGAATACAATTTTTAATACCCTTCATTATGAACACTACCGTCTTGAAAATCCTACATTCCAAAAGCTCCATCATGGACAACTTCCCAAAGACAATTGTAAATGATCAAATAGTAATCATGAAATTAATTTACTTTCATGAAACTGAGAACATTTGGTTGGATGTTATAGGCTTTTTGAATCTATTTCTTTTTCCGAAAAATGAATTTTCTATTGTGAAGAAATTATCTTTCACAATGATCAGCACATTCAAGTTGATTTTATAGACTCTGTGAACTTCTTCATGAGCCAACTTCATGAACACCATCACAAATCCAGATCCATATGTTTTTTTGTTAAGTCTCTTTTCACTTATGATGGGTTTACAATACTATTTACCATGGCTTCCAAAAATTTCATTACCTTCAAATCATATCATCACCATTTTGAAAAGCACTCAAATTTCATTAATTGTGCTATTAGTTTCGGGAAGCACAATGTTTTTGTTTCATTTTCTGTGATCATTGTTACTATAGATAGATCAATATAAAACCTCCATGGTATTATAAAATAATTTTCTTAACTAAAAATATCTCTATTAAAAAACTTCAAATCATTGCTAGACTCCCTTTGAATAATTAAATTCTTCATGAAACACAAGCATTTCTCATATTTTGACATTCCCATCATGGAAATGAACTTTTCACGGTGATTGGAATAATATTGAAGATCACATCTATAATTCCATGATCCATCATTAAATACAATTCGTGGATCTCATTGTTCCAAAATATTATCCATTACTATCTTTTAATGATATCTTCAAGGACATCCACTTTTCATGAAGATTGTCCAAACACCATATTTTTTAGCCCAACATTTTTGAAAATAATGGGAAATGATATCACCTTATATATTCAATTATATATAACACAAAAAGGAATCCATTGCATCATCTTGTATCATTGGCCACATACCGCATCAACAATCTCACTATACTCCACAAAATACATTTGAATCCCTCTTTGTCAATAAATAGAGTCAACCCAAAAATGTTGTGATGTTACCTTGAGTGATTTTTCCCAAAAATCACTCCATTTGGTTTGTTAATGAATCTTTCACAATTTGAATCCCTTTTATGGGTTCATATATATTTAACCAATATTTACATCATGTTATTCAAATACTAATCAATGAGATTCTAAATATAAATTTAATCCCACATGAGCAGTGCCCGTTGTGAAAGACAAGAGTAGAATGTAAATTTATATCGATAAAACACTTCATTTTATTACAAAACACTCTTATTATTTTATCATGAGCCTAATTTGTTGAGATATGTATCCATTTCTTGATCACTTCTATCATCAACAGATTTAATAGGCCCCCTACAATACTGCACCCAATATCTAACTGCTCCTCTTATCAGATTCACCCTGTGTCTGGACTAAGAAATTTTATCCCTTTAAATAGCTACAATTTATCACCTTTGGTCAACAAACACAAAGGTCACTCCATTGTATAATTCAATACAGCAAAGAACACATATCAATATAGTAGGTAAAATAAATCATTCATTGACTCTAGGGCGTCCTACAGAAACACTATTTCATTTGTGGGGAGTTGAAAACACTCCCATAGATAGTTGATGCCTTTAAAATGCCTCATTATGTATTCCTGTTTTCATATGGTCAACAAATTGTAGTTCCATTGTCACATAATCCAATTTCATAATCCCTTGCTCTACCTTCTCCTCGATAAAATGATATTTTATTTCAATTTTCACAGTCATTCTGTGATGGATTTGATTTTTTCTATGAATGATAACGAATTAATTATCACAATTGATTCAGATTGGATACTTATGTTCAACTCCCGTAGCATTAAGATACCACTTCATCCAAAATAATTGCATTCATGCCTGAGGGGCTGAAATATACACGGTTTTTATAGTACTTTATGAACTGAAATCATTTTTATTTTTTTAATCAATGAAATTTACAATCAACCATGATACATTACACCTCCTAATTTTTTTTCCTATCATTAACTAAACTAGCCCAATCTGAATTTATATACTCCAAAATCTATAAATGGTGTTTATCACTGATGTGGCCCTACATTACAAAATTTTCAATATCTTTTTACTATATAGTTAAAGATTTAATTATTTATTTATGCACTTTTTAGTAAATAAATGTTCTTTTGTATTTTTACATTTAAATTTGTTCATTTAGTCTTTAAATTATTATTTAAATATTACTGTAATTTTCTAATTTATTTATTTCTTATTGATTTTTTTAATTAAAATCTTCATGAATTTTTAATCATTTAACAACTTTTTTAAAGCATTATATAATCATCTTATAAATATTTATCTAACATAATCATTATTTTTATATTATATCCTTCAATTTAGTGTCATTAAAATAAATTGATTTTATTAATTAATATTTTTAATCCTCCTCCAAATTAATTTTTTTTCACTTATGTAGTCCTTTTTCACAAACTATTTACCCATAAATTAATTTACATAATAAATTCTAATTTTAGTCTTTTATCGGCATAGTTTATTATTTATCCAGTTTTTTATAAGTGTTATATTTAAAAATGTAAAATGTATCATTAATGTTTAAAGATCAATAATAATCAGGTTTTAATATAAGATTATTAGTCTTGATATAATTTTTAATTTTAATTAAAAGGAGTTTAATTATAAGTTAAATTTATGTAGTTTTAATTTGTTTTCTCATTGTTAGTCCTATTCTTTTACCTTGCTACCGTTAGTTTTATTTTTTTTATGTTACGGAGAAAGATTATTTTTTTGCATCGGTGGCCTTTTTATGTATTTGCATCAGTGAGTTTCTTATTTTTTTAGATAACGGTATTCGTATATTTTTATAACTATCAGTACCCTTTTTTTAAAACTAACGGTAACCTTTTCTTTTTATTAATAAATAGTGACCATACCTTTTATAAAAATTTTGGTGAACCTCAGTTTATGGGAAACCTTTTTTTTAATTTTAATGAATAATAACCATTATTTTTCATAACAATCGATAACCATTTTTTATAACTATTGGTATCATTTTTTTTCTAAAATTATAGTGACATTTAATTTTTCATTATCTATTGGTGACCTTTGTATCACTTCTCCATCTCACTGTTATCCCCTGATATGCACCTCTTTCCCATCTTTCGCACTCCATGTAACCGGTGACTCCCCTGCATCTCACCATCACTACTGCATCCACGAATACATTACTGATGCATCTTCAACCTCCCAATCTCACCACTCCCCAACATCAAAACAACATTTTTGGACAAATAAAAAAATAAAGTTTCTTCACTATGGAAATTGAGTGAAGACATGTCAGGACATATTTGATACCATATCATCACTAGGGCTGGAGCTTGAATCAGCATCTCCTGGGAATGAAACTGTAAGGAGGAATTTGATAGAAGCGGAGTAGTCACTACAGGTTTCTACCATTATGGATTTTAACAGATGTACCATGTTACAAGAAATTTCTTGTCCATAACTGATACTAAAGTGTGGGAAATTGGGGTTGCTGTTGCTGAAGGATTCTACTCTAGGAGAGGTGGAGCGGGGCCATCACAGACATCTGCATCACCATTGTACAGAGAAATGTGGAAGAACTACCACTGAAACCTTGCTAGAGAGAGGAGGAAGAGTCAGAGAACTATTTTATGCTAAATAGAGGAGTACATGTCTGTGCACATATGGGGAATGTCTCAACTGGTAACAATGCATCGAAGTTGAATTGATAGTGTCAGCCATAACTGAGGCGTAAAGAAGCTGAGCTGATTACAGCAAAAGAAAGCACTATGGGGACCACCGCATCACCTACGCAGACCAATCCCTCTTCCACATTATTGCGTGATTGAGTGGGGGGAGGACGAAGATAAAGATTAAAAAAAATTAATCAAAAATTAATTAAAATACTAGTATAAATTTAACTAATAAAAATAAAAATAATAAAACTTATCATATATAAAAAAAATTAAAACATACTAATGAAATTAATATATTTAAAAAATTATAATACATAATAATTTATTTAAATAATCTAAAATAATTAATTTAAAATGGTAATATTTATTATTTTTAATTTAATAATAAACTTTTTGTTTTCTAATTTAAGTTAATAATGGTAACTAATATAAATTAATTACATTATATCATTAAATAAAAACAACATATAACTAATAATACATTTAAATTTAAAAGTGTTAATAATAATTTGTAAAATTAATCATCTTTATCTTTTTAATATACAAAATGTTACTTTAATATTTAATTATTTATTGTAACATAATTTTTATTATTAAATAATATTTTTTAGTAATAATATTATTCAATCTTAAATAATAATAATATAATTTTAAAATTTAGTTGTAATAAATTATAATCAATAATACTAATCTAATATAAATAATTTAATAAATAACATTGTTTTAAAAAATATAGATTTAATAAATTAACAACTATAATTATAATTATTTAACTGATTTGAGATTTTTGTTTTATAATGTTTTGTTTCTTTTTTCCTGTCCAGTTTCAATGTAGAGTCTCTAACACATCCACATTAATTCAACTATCTCAGTTACAGTTAGAAGGGAAAATTTTGCGTGAAAGATCAATCATGAAAAAAGATAAGTGTGTGGTGCACATGTGAGGACACATGAAGTCAGTGGAAAATTGGGGTGACATGAATCATATCACAGTTGGATTTAAAATGAAAAGAATGTCATGGAATTAGTGATATTTATTATTTTAATAACCTCTCACACATTAGATAAAATATGATCATGGAGACCTGGTGGGAAAACCTGGAGTCATAGGAGCACTGGAGTATAGAATCATCTGGGGAGTTCTATTTTCATTTTTTTTATTTTTACTCTATTTTAGTATGTTACAATTTTTGTATTGATAATAAACATTGCATTTGGAAAAATCATCTAGTTTGGGGATAAATTGATATTTTGTTGGTTATATCTTAATTTTCATTTTCACATAATCATTTTGTTGTATTCCGTATTGATAGGTGAGATCAATAATGAATTCATTCAATTTCTTATACAATAAGATATTATATTTAAAAATTGTACAATCAATTGGTGAGGTTGATCGTGGAATCATATTTCAATACTCAACAAATTTGTAAGACTTTAGGACATACATTGAGGGAGTCCTATGGACATTTACAAATAATTACTATCATATCTAATCTATTTTAGAGTGGATAACTCTGAAGATCATCAAACTGTCTGACTTAAATCTTTGATAGGGAATTAATTCATTCACTTTAAAATGTGGTATGTTGAATTTCCATTTAGTTGAATTAGAATACATTTAAAACCATTAAAATAAATAATTTTTTTCTGGGATTTTAAATGATTATTGATTTAGCAGTGTTTTGTATATCTATTTCTCAATGTTTTGAAAATTTTATTGAGTTAATTTAGTTCAGATACAGATTTGAAATGTTCCTTCACATTACTACATAATATAATCAAAAATAAAAAATATATACAATGTGAAAATAAATTGTAAAATGTAAAAAAAATTCTTCATTTTTTACTAAATAGTATCTTATTCCTATATTGTTAACCTCATGTTTAGTTCTAATATAGTGATAATTTAATTATTTACATAATTTGTATGAAAAAAGACACTCTACTATTATTATTGATCTAATGAACATAGAAATAGTCAAACATTTAACTGCTCTAAGAAAAAAAAGAAAAAAAATTGAAATGGATAACATAGATGATAGGGTTCTGGCACCTAACATCATTGAAGAATCAACCAGAACTCTTAGATGAATTTGAAAGGCTTTGGATGAAGGAGTTCCGACATCCTCAATTTTCATGTAATTCTTCTTCAATTAGGTTATCTTCTAGAGCCATAAACAATGAGCTAAAACAATCACACATTTCATTGTTGCCTGCTTTTAATGGGATCTCTAATAAGGACTCTCTTTCCATCATTAGATACTTATATGATATTTGTCAACAACTACATCTTCTAGGACTCATAGAGATGATATAAGGATGAGAGTATATCCTTTTTTAATTAAAGGTAATTCACGGAACTGGTTTTTGAGAGTATATGGGAACATTTTCAAAAAATGGGATCAAGTGTAAAATTATTTATCATGAAGATTTATCCCCTAAGACTAAAAGATGATCATATGAAACAAATCACTAGTTTTTACAATGAGGAAAGAAGATAATTTCATGAATCTTGGGAAATATTTTGGGACCTTCTTAGGCAGTGTACCCATCATCGAAAACCTTCTCTCTTTCTCATGGAGTTCTTTAATGATGTTATGTTATCCTATGGAAAGAATCTAGTTGATCAAGCTGCTTGAGGTAATTACATTGAAAATATAGATGAAGAATTGAAGAATTTTTTTAATAATCTTTCCTCATATTCACTACACAAAAAATTCATGAATGAAATGATTCAATAGAATATTTAATGCTAACATTGGTTTACCAAATGGAAATAAATCACAATTGTCTTATATCACCAACCGGCATCAATCAATAATGAACCAGAATTCAAAAAAACTGTTAATCAATTGGGCTGTCAAAACACCAATCAATCATTAAGAGAACAATATTCATAGTATGGAATGATTGGTAACATAGATAACTATTGTCCTAACTTTGATATGTCATCCCAACAACAGGAAAACATAAATATTTTCAACTATAGTCCTAGAATACATCCAATGGAAGATAAATTTTCAAATAATTA
Source organism: Viscum album (assembly GCA_963277665.1). Taxonomy (NCBI): domain Eukaryota; kingdom Viridiplantae; phylum Streptophyta; class Magnoliopsida; order Santalales; family Viscaceae; genus Viscum; species Viscum album. Next base: position 2,077,358,369 of record OY728152.1, on the reverse strand, counting down.
CAACCAAATCTAATGGATCCATCCAAATCTGTCCTAGAAGTATCAAGTCCCAAATAAACTATCCATTTCCACTAATTACTCTAACAAACCCAGACCAATCATTCCAAATCAATAAAGGTGTGACTCTTCAAATGAACATGAAAACAATGATAATCAAATGTATTATAAGCTTGATTTAATATATTAAAAAATTAACTCTCAAGAGCAATGACCCATGAACTAGATAACAAAACGAGAAAATAAACTTGATTCAGACAAAAGGAAAAATGATGTGAGAATGCAGAACATGGAAAAAAAATTAGGCCAACAGGGTAGAGATTTTTCATCTAGGAAAAATGGAAGACTTATAAGAATAATTTATCATAACCCTAGAGATAATTTCATGGAGGTAGTATCTAGAAGTGGGATGAAAACAGAAACTATTTCTGAAAAAGACCATGAAATTGTCCAAAATGAAAATATGCTGGAATTTGGTAATAACAATCTTCTTTGTTCACATGCTAGAAATTCACATAAAAGTTATGAAAATGATAAAAATATGAATTTTTAAAATAAATCCCAAGATGAATTGTTTTTTATAAAATCCCATATTTTAATGGAAATGAAAAATTTGAGGAAGATGTAAGGAATATACATATTATCCTTAAAAAACATTCCCCACCGATCTCTTTCCCTAAAACATTGAAGCCTCATAGTAATACTAGGTAAGAACATATTCAGTTCCTTTTTATCTTTTCAAAACATCATGTAAACATTCCTTTCATTAAATCCTTAATTCAAATCCCCTCTTACATGAAATCTCTCAAAAAATTGTTCCAAACTAAAATACACATGAATAATTTCGTATATACATCATCACTAAAGAGTGCAGTGTTGTACTCCAAAAGAAAATCCAACCCAAATTGAATGACCCATGTAGCTTCCTTATTCCCTATACACTAGTAATTCTAATCAACTCCACCATTTGTGTGAGTTAGGTGCTATTGTAATATTCTACCATACTCACTATTTCGACAACTGTGGTTGGGTGACCTACAACCCATGGATATTATACTGCAGTTAGCCAATAGATCATTCACACCTCATGTGGGTTGGGTATATGACATGCTAGTTGGGGTTGAGAATTTTTTTTTCTGAATACATTCTACTCTTGGATATGGAGTGTGATTAAAAGGTACCTATCATCATGGGTAGGAAAATCTTGGACTCAGGTGCTGCTTTTATTTATGTGTCAATGGGTCAATGTATTTTTAAAACAGGTGAACAAGAAGAAGAGTCCAATGTGTTTTAAAATTATAAAAGAATATCATTTTATGAAAATGGTTCAATGGTAGAGTCTATAGAAGATGATAACCCAATTGGAAATTATGATTATTTTGAAAGTCAATCCACTACTGAAGAAAATAATTTATAAGATTGAAACATTATTGAATCGATCATAGAAGTTCAAAATTGTGCTCAAACACCAAATCTGGAAAATTTCCCAGAATAGGATAGCTGTTCAGTTTCTATTGTAGAGGAGTCCATTGTTTCTGAACTCATGGGTTTTTAGTGAATTTGAATTTGTTTCTGTTAACACCATAATTTATCATAATTATGATTAATTTTAAGTAAAAAATATATGACAACATTATGAATCTCCTTTGTTTAGATCCATAAATTATTACCAAGAATGTCTGGACAGTATACTGTCCACTTTGGTCAGAAACCCTATTATTTCTGAATCTAAGTATGAAAAGGAAAATCATTCATAATTTAATACTACATAGATGAGATATGTTGATGATATTTTACCTCCTTGTCCTATGATTTTTTCTTCTAGTGTAGAACCACACACTATTGAACAAAATCCAATACCGACTCATTTAAAATATATACTTTTGGGGGAGAATTCCTCTTATGTTGTCAATATTTCATCTAAACATAATGAAAATTATGATGATATACTCTTGAGAGTTTTGTAAATGTTTATATCTTCCATTAGCTAGACCATAGATAATATCAAGTGTATTAGTCTGTCATTTTGAATGCATAAAATTTCAATAGTGCAAACCATAAGTATATTGTATAGTTTCAAAAAATATTTAATCCAAACATGAAAGAAGTATTGAGAGAGGAAGTGATTATGTTTCTAAAAACATGAAAGATATATTCCATTTTTTATAGTTCTTGGGTATGCCCTGTTAAGGTTTTCCTTATGAATGGAGGTTTCACTATAGTAAGAAATTATGAAATGAAGAAATCCATGTTAGGAAATCTATAAAATGGAGATTCTGTTTTGATTATTTATAAATTAATGATTCTACTAGAAAGAATCATTTTGAAAAGCCTTTCTTTGATCAATGTCGGAAATGTCTTGCTAAAAATGGATTTTTCTATTTCCTGGGTGGGTATTCTAGTTACAACCTGATTCCCGTTGCACTAGTGGATCAGAAAAAAGGAAACCTTCACATGCCCCTTTGGGACATTTTCCAAGAGTTGGATGCCTTTTAGGTTGTGTGGAGCGCCACCCACCTTTCAATGGTGTGTTATTTCTATCTTATAAGATATTATTAAAAGAATCATTGAGGTTTTCATCGAAGATTTCTCTATTATGGGTATCACTTTTGATACATGTATTGGAAAAATTGAGTTACTTTTGGAATGTTACATTGTAACCAACGATGTTCTTTATTAGGAAAAGTGTCAATTCATTGTCACATATTGTATTGTTTTAGGTCATAATTTTTCAAAGATAGGTCTAGATGCTTGAACTGCTACCACCTATTGAAAATTTAAATGGTTTTAGATGTTTATCTACAAAATATCGTCTTCTACCAGAGATTTGTAAAAGACATATCAAAAATAACAAAGCCATTGTGCTCCATTCTTGTTAAGGATAAACCTTTTATCGTTGATGAATATTGTTTGAAATCATTTAATCTATTAAATTAAAAACACACTACATATCCAATTATTACTACACATTCTTGGAAAATACATTTTGAACTTATGCGTGATAATAGTGACATGTTTAAGAGATTTCCATGGATAAAAGAATGAAAGGAAGATTCATGTGGCTTATTATGGAAGAAGATTGTCAGATGAAGACCAAAGGAATCAAACAACCACTGAAAAATTATTACATGTTGTTGTGTTTTATCTAGGGAAGTTTAGATATTAATTTTTAGAATCAAAAGTTATAATTTTCATTGACTATTAAACCTTAAAGTAATAAAATTCTATGAACGAAACTAAACCTAGGAAGATTAGATGGTTTCTATTGTTCCAAGAATTTTATTTAGCGATTATGGATATGAAAGATGTTTAAAACATAGTTGCTGACAACCTATCTAGGATTCCTCATACTCATTTTGATTCTAAATATCCAAGGGACATCAACTCATCCATCCCTATTGAAAAGTTATTCACTAATTCTATTAGGAAATATGCATGGTATATAGATTTTTTCAATTTCATGGCATCATGTGTCTTTCCATGAAATATATCAAATAACCAAACAATGAAATTCATTTTTGAAATTAAATAAAAAATTTGTGATAACCATTGTTGTTTATGAGATGTTCCAAGTGTATCTTTAGGAGATGTGTGTCAGAGGAAGACATGGTGGATGTTTTAGAGAGTTGTCACTCCTTACCATGGGGAGCTCACCATGGTCGTAATGAACTGCAGAAAAAGTCTTACAGACATTATTTTATTGGAAAATCCTTTAAAGGATTCTAGGATCAACTTAGATGGATTTGAAAAGTTTTAGAGCTTAAGAAATGTTGGTAAGAAGAAAGATTTACCCCAAAATTATATTTTTTGAAGTATAGATTTTTGATGTCTAGTGTTTATATTTTATGGGTACTTTCAATCATCTAATGGGAATTAGAATATACATGTTATCTTATATTATGTGTCAAAATGGGATGAGGACGTTGCACTACCAAACAATAACACCAAATCTATAATAATGATTATGAAAAAAGAATATCTTTACAAGATTTTGGGTTATGAAATCATGTATCACTGATAATAGAACACAAATCAAGAACTAGAAATTGAAATATTTGATTGGGAAATGTTTTTGTGTTAATAAAAATGGCACTCTTTATCATCCACAGTACAATGGATAGTTGGAAATAATAAATTGGTAACTACAAAAGATATTTTGAAAATGGTGTCATCCTCTCGGAATGAATGGACATTCAAATTTGATGATGCTTTATGGGCATATAGAACTTATTTCAAGACCAATATAATTATGTCCCCTTATAGGTTGTTGTTAGGGAAATGATGTCATTTACCAATGGAGTTCCAAAATAAGTCTTATAAGGTAGTTAAGGATCTCAACATTGATTTTAAGAGTAACGGTTATAGGAGATTACTTGTTATGGGTGAGCAAGATGAAATTATGAGAGAGAGTTATGATAATTTGAGAATTTATAAAGAAGGTACTAAAATCATTCATGATTCTATCAATCAAACCAATGAATACAATCCTTGACCGAAAGTCCTTCTCTTTAACTCCAGACATAATCTTTTTCCTGGAAATCTTATGTCCAAATTATTTGGACCAAATAAATTTGAGATGGTACATATGAATGGAGATGTGGAAATTGTGGGTGTTGAAAACAATTCCATGTAGTTTAATGGGAAAAGATTTAATATTTATTTTGAGGGAAATCTGAAGGGCTTAGCTACCTACAATGTTCTTGAGAACTGATTTTGAATAAAGGTTGGCTGAAGACATTAAAACATATTGTTTTTTTGTTGTAAAAACATTGTTCTTATTTGTTAATTTTTGTTATTTCATTTTTTGAATTTTAATAAAAATATTACATGATCTATTTTTGTAAAATTTATGTTTCTATATGCTATTAGATTAATTATATCATTTTGGTGTAATCAAAAATCCAATGTTTTTTCATTTAAGGAGTGGAATTTCATTGAAAAATATTTATTTATAAACATTAATTTAGGTAAGTACTCTATTTTTTATATTTTCAATCATTTTTGTCCTTGTTCTCCTTAATAAAATTTTCTGCATGTCACAGTTATTACTATCGATGTTTCATTTACTCAATGATGCACATGATCCCCCATTACACTGCTATTCGTGACACATTACTGATACATTTGGTTACTCATTGATAGTATTATTGGTGAGATAGTGATTGTTACTTTAAAAAAACTTATTGTATGAGAGAAATCATCTACTTGTCACTGTGTTTTTTTTAAATTCTGCATGTGCCTCTTGCTGAAATTTGTATTTCATAGATATATTAAAATTTATCACTTATTGAAATTATCTTTGGGGGGTACATGATGGCTGAGAAAGTTGGTATTAAAAATTCATTAAATTGGGGTGTTTTTTCATTAATTATTCTTATTTATTAAATACATACTATTGAACTCTATCTATTAAATTGCTTACACATAGTACACAATGAACATACACCTCACATGTTACTTTTGATCCGTATTGAAAATTATTCACTAGACTAAATGTGAAGGCATGTATCTAGATGTGGGACATATTTTAATTTATTTATTATGGGGATCAAACTTTTTGAAAGACAATGAGACCCTTTATAAATGTCATAAATCTTTATAAATAAAAATATTGTTTTGAACTTTAATTTTCACAATTGTTCTTTTCTACGTTTGGAGGTAAAATTTGAGATAAAAGATTTGTTTTATGTGTAGTTTAGGGGTTCAATTATTGACTGTACTGAACTATGTTAAATTAAAGTCCATAAATTAGTTCCCGCTACAAAATAACTTTTTTTGTCAAGAAATTGGGTAATTTTTTAAATTTTTTTCAAAATTCATTCAAAATTTTAGGCTGTTTTTTTTTAAATGTTTCTATACTGTGAACAATGTTGCTTTAGTAGTTATATTTGTTCTCTGAGTATGAAATTAATGATAATGGTTGATTGATGAGTGCTCACAACATAGTGATTTAATAGATATTATGGTTTAGGGACTATATTTGAAAGTGATTTGATGAAATGTTATGGAATTATGATCATTATTTCTATAACATGATGTTTGAATCTATAATATGGGATTCATTCTTCTTCTTATATTTTATTAAACAAATAAATAACTTTAGTGATTCATCATAAATGGTATTTATATAAATCTGTTGAAACTGGAGTAGTCTGGGAATCTTGGACCCCACAGTGGAACTATGAGACCCTAGATGTCGGGGGCCTTGATGTTTAAAAATTTCTCTCTGTACACATTTATTAAGTGCACTGAAAAGTTTTTTAGAACATGATACATGGATTGAGTAAAAATAAATAGAGTTTCAACGGTCAAAAATGAGTTCATTATGGTGCTCAGGAATGGTGACTTCCATTAAAAAAAAGGATCTTTTGTTTTATATAGAATTCATTTAGGTTGAATCATTAAGGTGATTCATAAAAAAATTATTTATTTTTGTAATCAAGGATAGAGTCAAAGAACAAGGTTCCTCTGTTACGTTATTATCTCTTCTGGATTTTAACCTCTTTTCACTCTTCATGTTAGATTTTAATCTTGTATTGGACTTGATCATTTTGTTGAGTCACATATGAGGGCAGACACATTATATGATAGTTGTTTTTTTCTATCATGATTACCCTTAGAGTGTTTTCATAATCCCAGCCAAAATTTTAAAATATCTTCTAAAAATCTAGTTTTAATGTTTTTGTCTTATGTTCTTATGATTTCTACATGTTATAGTTTGATTTGAATTATAAATACTATAATCTATTTTTCAAATATGAAAAATTATGAGATTTTTTGCGGACAACCAATGCTAATATGTGGTGGAATTGGATGTGGCCATGATTTCCCAAATTTTTCAACCACTTTTCCTTAATTATTATTGATTTGATTAATTACTTAAAATCTTTTCATTAATAAATTTACTTTGGAATTTATATTACTAATCTTGTTAATTAATCAATTTTTATAATTAATTTTTTTTAGTTTTTAAATTAATTATTTTAATAATAAATTACTTTTCTAATTGAATTTATTTTTATTTAGTTTTGTGAATTAATATTTTATTTATTTTTTAATAAATTAACATCTTATTAAACAATTATTTAATTATTATATTTATATTTATATAACATAGTATTTATTTTAATATTTTATCTTTTATTCAAGTTTTATTATTATAAATTAACATTAATAATTAATATGTTTAATCCTCATTCTAAATAATTAACTTAATAATTTTTCTTTAAATTAAATGAATTAGTGAGATTTTTTACATTAAGTATTCACTTTGTTATTTAATTAATTAAATAATAGTTTTAAAATATGAACTATTTAAATTTATGTATAAATATTAATTATTAAATAATAAAAACCTCTTTTAATCTAAGGGCGTGACACACAGGACATATCGATGACTTATTTAGTCACTAATTCTATCATTTTTCACTCACTATTTACCTAGTAATTAATTTATATAATAAATTTTTAATTTCGTCTTTTATCAACTAAGTTTTGATTTTCTCTAATTTTAATGTAAGTGTTACATTGAAAAACATAAATTGTTTCATTAATGTTTAATATAAATTAGTAATCCAATTTCATTATATTTTCATTTTTCTTGTTCAAATTTCTAATTTTAATAATCATAAAATTATATTTTATGTTCAACTTATTTAGATTTTTTGTCTCACGAGTAGTTGATTTCTTTTATCTGGATACCATACGTTTTATTTTCTGTTTTTAATTAATGAAGATGATTTTCTGCATCAGTGCCCAAGTTTTTTATCTACATCATTGATTTGATTATTTTTTTAAGGCTAACAGTTACCTTTATATTTTTAACAATAGGTAAACTTTTTACTGCTAATTTTAACCTTTTATTTTTATTAACCAATACTGACCGTAACTTTTATTAAAACATCCCTTGACCCTCTGACTATTGGTATCCTTATTCATTTTTATTATTAACTAACATTATGCTTTATTTTTCAAAACTATCTGTAACACCCGAAGATTTCATAGTATGTCATCTCTTCAAAGTAATTCAATAACTTGCGCAGCAGGCAACACTGAGTTCGAGCACACCACGACTTACTAAACATCCATTCAAACAATATATATGAATAGTATTAAATTAATTTTTTATTTTATATACTTCATATAATTTTAACATCCATATTGTGTGTTTCTTTGACATAATATAAGAACTAATTCAATTTTTTAGATACAAGAGGTATTTTTCAGAAAATACAATTTTACCACCTTTTAATGAAGAAAATTATTTAAATAAAATATTAGAAACTTTTATATATTACATTTGACCAAATAAATATCTTCTTTAGAATCAAGATATAAAATTTTAGTTTTGATAAATTTTGGGTGTTTTTCTGATAACATTCATATCTTGGTTAATAGTGAAAAATACTAAATTTTAATTGAAAAAAACTCTTTTAATCAAAATAATTTATAGTGTTAAATTATACATTTTAATATATTTGAAGTATAATTAGAATATTTTGTTATCATTAAATACAATTTATGTCATTATAAGTAATTTCACATTTAAATTTGACAAAAACAAATGTCAATCTTTTGATAGATTCTACTTTTTAAACACCGCTTTTAGGTTCTGACAAAGGGAGTTACTTTTAAATTAATAAATGCAACTTATATGTATTTAATTTGGTAAAATAGGCTTCATTTTGTATTTTATAATATCAAAATTCTCTTACTATGAATTTTTTATATTTTTCTGAAAACAATCAATTTTTGATGAATTGTGAAAAACACTATGTTATTATTTAAAACCAGATGTTTATTTAAATATTTAATTATTTTATTTAAATTTATTATAAGTAAAAATAGAAATATAATAACTAAATAAGATCAATATAAATCATTGGAATCATTTTATATTAAAATTAGATGTATAAATTTTTATTGAACTTTTTAACATTTTTTACCCACCATCTTGGAGCATTTGCAAATTTTCATAAAACATAATTTTACTATTTCTGTGAGATGAATTAAAAAAATCAAGGAGAAACTTTTTACATCGATAAGTAAAATGTGGATAAATAGGATGAAGATATTTTTTTGAATAGTAACTTTTAACTCTTAGTTACCACAATTAAATGTTAATAGGGTAATTAAGGGTAAAATTATATTATAATTACCCTAACACATATCCTAATTCTATTTGATAAATTTATTTATACCCAAATCATCCTTAGGAACAAAATAAGATCCTTTTTATCCTCATATATCAGATTAGTAAATTTATTATATTTTATTTAAAGAAGGGTTAAAAAAGTTAAATTTAATGATCAATAACTAAAACACTTTTAATATAAGGTTATAGAAAAGATAAATTCCACTATAAATAATAATTAAAAATATATATTTATTTCCCACATCATTGTGTTTTATTTATAATGTTTAGATCTAATATAATTTAATTTATATATGTCACCAATAATGATGACGTAATTACCATATTAGTGAATGAATCAAATAAGTGGTTTTACAAATATTCAACTAAATATAATTCCAATGTTTCTATTACATAAATTAATTATATAGGATAATATGACATGTTAGGGATGATTCATTGTATTTGTTTTGAAGTTAAATATTTTTTATGACTTTTACAAAAACCAAAAAATATGTAGTATTAAAATTGATTGAAATGGTGTTTTAAAACAAATATTATATTATTAAATTATATAATATTCATAAAAATATAATGTTTAACCAAATGTCTTAAATAATATTATATAATTCATTAATGAACCACTTTAGGTTCTCTTTGAAGTTTAGTGTATATTTATTAACCATATATTGAAAGAATACAAGAAGACACGGTAAACGTCAAAATATTTAACAAATAGTTAAACATAAAAAATAAGTTTAAAATGGTAACATAAAATATTCTAAAACCTAATGGATGATACGATTTCTACCCCTAACCAAATATGTCTCTAAATAAATTCATTTGGAGTCATTATAATACGAATATTATTGTATAATAAATTAATGTTTTAATCTTTTCCTAAAGTGACCCTCACCCATCTCATAAAAGGGCACTTCCCATTCTTTCAAAATCACACCTCCAAAGACATTTGGCTAAGAAAAACCCTGACCAAATATCCTCCCAACATCCCTCTCATCAACCTATATGCCTTAATTTTATCCAAAATCCAATCTAGGGATCCCTTTTGATCAACTCCAAAGGAAGCACCTGAAGAAGAAGTAATAATTTCACCACCCTCATTCATGTTCTTTTCTTATTACACTTCATCTTTCATTATTGTTTCTATACCAAAATAATGAATCCAATACCTTTGGAATACAATTTTTTAATTATGAATATGGTATAACCATATTCTTTATTCATTCCATCTTATAAATGACAATGTCATCATACATTCGTACATACGGCTTACCACCTCCACGTTGTGGTGTAGTTTCTTATTCAAACACTTAATTTTATGGATGGGTATAATAATGATTATAACTGATGAAACTAATTAATATAACATGTTAATGATTATTTATATACTATATAACAACACATTACATCTTAATTAACCTTAAATATAATGTTATTGTCACTCGTGCATACGTATGGATTATCGTCATCACAAAGCGATGAAATTCATTTCCACATTAACCATTCAACGATGATTATAAAAATATATATTATTAATATATATTTAATATATGAAATAATATTTCTACATGATATATATATGTATATATATATACTTACATATATCTTATTAACTTCTTTCTGTTCAATACCATATGAAAATAGAAAACATCATTTATGCATACATATGACCTACCGTCTCCATAAACGGTGTTTTCCATTTTATATATCTATATATTATAAATATTATATATATATATATATGATATATAAATCATTTTTTATAATTTTTATTTATTTTAATCATGATCTTAGTGATATGTTCTAGAATAACAAGTTAAAACACGTACAATAAAGAATGAGAGTATTTACTGAAATGTTAATTTAACATGGAAACAATTATTAAAAGGTTAGTATAAAATCATAAATGAATCATGTATTATTTAATAATTTTGAATATGGTTTTGGAATAATTCAATAAAATACTATGGTCATTATAAAGGATATTAAATGTACCCTTGACCAATGGAAAGTTCAAGGTAAAGGTCAATATCAAAATCACATTATTATATGAGGTTGTTTTTACATAAGTATCTATTGGGAGACTTTTATTATCCATGTTAATGTTTTATAAAGTGTTTTAAAAGGCATTTTTCTTTAGGTCCTATTTTAATAAAAAAAACTTTTTAAATGTTTTAAAGATTTATTCTCATAAACATTTTTCATTAATTACCATGTTTTTTAAATGTTTCTAAGGATTTATTTATATAGAAATTAATGTTTTAAAATGTTAATTTCATTCAAAAGAATTAATTGATATTGGAAACTTTGATTCCAAAATATCTTTTAAATGAAATTATTTATAAATTATGTTACTTTAAAATTATTTCATGATAAAGAAATATTTCTCTCAAATATTTTTACTGATCATTTTCAAATATTTCTAAATCCTTTAAAAAATATTATTTTTGATCAAGGTTGATTTTTTATACAAATAATCCATATTATATTAAAGGTTTTGTGATAAGTTTGAAAATGGATGTGTTATTTTTATACCATTCATTGTTTATTGATAAAGTATGGACATTTTGTATGATAGTTTTAATTTGATTTTTATGTTATGTTTAATACTTTTCATATGAGGAATGCATTGGACATAGTAAGTGACATGTGGAGCCCTCTATAGCTCCTTGATTCATCGGTTGGTCTCACGAGACAAAATAGTGTCTTGGAACAAGCCTTGACAATATTCTATTTATAGTCATGGAACAAGGCCTTCACTATGTGATTATGAAGCCTAGCATTATGAATTATATCATTACGAAATTGGATATTTGATATTGAATGTTATTATCCGACTAGTATAATATCCATGTAAATAAGTAAATGGAATTATTTGATATAAATTTTTAATATTATGTAGAAGTTTATGTTTAGAATGCTTATGTTTTGGTCTTTTACGTTTCCTTAAATTTTTAGGCTTATTTATGAAAGTTTCTGCTATATTGTTAACCATAATGATAGTCTAAGGTCAACCCTCTCTATGTTTTATTTTACACAGGATGCAAAGAAGTAAATTATGACTGACATTTAGGGATATTTTAAGAGATATTAATGTTTTCAATGGAGAAAGTTTTGTTTTTTTCTAATTAAGAATGTAATATAACATTCATGTATTTAATCTATTTTCTATGAATTCTAAACTTGTCAGTACTTCAGGACATGATTCCTTATAATCATGACAATGTATTAAAATAATGCACTCTCTCTGGTAACTAGGGTCGGAGTGTTATAGTTGGTATGAGAGGATTTTTAAAAACATCATTGAAAATAGATTTTGATAAACTACTATTAGAGAACAGTAACCTTATATAGACATTGAAGATTAGTATAGAAGAACATCCTATAATTTTGGTAATGTATATTTTTTGTGAATTATCCTAGTAATAATTCTCTGTCGAGATTTGAGTAGGTAGAGGCGACTCTGGCATAGATTTTCCTAAGAGAGAAAACTCGACATGGAGTTTCGGGCTTGACCTAGGGTATCATGTGCATGAAAATGGGCCTTGTGGAACTATTTGTTACAACACTCCCATGGGATATGATTAGGATATTTCACAATTTCATTACAATCTTGTTTCCAACGCTTCTGCCGGGGCGCGCGCGCATCCGTCCGTCTGCGGAGGAGGACGCGCGACTTTGTTGCCCCGCATTCCCGCTTTCCAAAGGAGGGTGACATTCATTCCTTGTTCAGGTACGTCTGCTCCATGATCGAAACGAGATGATGGGATGTCGGTTCTTCCCTCCATGGATTCCTCCTCGGAGCGCGTTACCTAGTCCGGGTCTCCCTTATAGATTTGATACGTAGTTCGTGAAACACTTCCCAGTGCCATGATTCCATGGATGCTGTTTAATTACTCTGCTTCTGTTAGGACATTCCAAAGGGTCCGGTCAGGGCAACAACCTTCAGTTAGGGGAGTAGTCACGTTGAGGCATCAGTACCGTGTCTGGATGCTGGGGCGCCTGGCATGTCTATCTGTCGTCCCTGGTCATAGGGCTTCTCAAGGGCATGGAAGCCCGAGGCATCCCACATCGAGCGCGGGGATTTATATTCCATAGACACATATCTGAGGTTTTCCACAGCTTCCTCAGTTTAACACAAGGTATATCGCGATTTTATCATCTAGCGAAGATGGATCAGCCCGGTCAGAGCATTATCTAGGATAGATCGGACTTGGGGATTTCCCTCGAAGGGATGGCGATACCGAGGCCAACCCATGGGCGCCTGTGAAAAGCAGCGTACCGAGATGGTCGCGCCGAGATATGATGATCCGAGTGAGAATCAGGATGGGTGATAGGCGTGGAGGGGAGTGAAATGGGACCATCGCTGGGGCGACGGTGAGGTTGGGCTTGAGCCTTGGAGAGGCTTCCTACGTATCCTCGTGCTAGGGAATCAATGTCCGCATAGTTCGGGATGGTGCCGGCAAACCGACATGAAGGCGGACCTTGGCCTGCAAGGGAGACATCGTCAGCGTACCGACGTGAATGTTGACCTTGGTCCGATGAGCGGTGGGCTTGAACCTCGGGAAGGTTTCCTACGTACCATGCCTTGACATTGTTCAAAGTCCTCGTAGTTTAATGGATTGATGGAATACAGTTTAACATCATGCGGGACGATAGTGAACCCTGATGTGAATGAACGATAGGTGATGGGTGTCGGCGAACCGACGTAAATGAGGGACCTTGGTCCAATGGGAGATGGGAGTTTGGAACACCGACAAGGAGACGGTTCAGTCCAATAATTCTTGGTGTTGATCCTCGAGAAGGTCTCTTACGTTCCATGCCTTGACATGGATCAAAGTCATCGTAGTTCGAATGGGGCTTTGTCGGCGAACCGACGTGAAGGTGTACCTTGGTCCGCTTGTGGTGGGCTTGAACCTAGGGAAGGTTTCCTACGTACCATGCCTTGACATGGATCAAAGTCCTCATAGTTCACTATGGAATGGGCGTGCAGTTTAATGTCATGCAAGACAAGGGGGCATACAGTTTAACGTCATGCTGGATGGGAGTGTGCAGTTTAACGTCATGCTGGACGAGGGTGTGACCCAACGTGAAAGTAGACCTGTGAGTCCATTAGTGGTGGGCTTGAACCTCGAGAAGGTTTCCTACGTACTGTGCCCTAACATGGATCAAAGCCCTTGTAGTTCAAAGGGGTGGGTCATAGTGGCTTACCATTGGACCGGAATTGCAGTTTAACGTCGTGCTGGACGCAGGTGGAACTTGACGTGAAGTGGATGATGGATGGGCTTGAACCTCCTGGAGGCTTCCTACGTACCATGCCGTGACATGGATCATAGTCCTCGTAGTTCAAGGAATGGGTGGGTCATAATGGCTTACCATTGGACCGGAATTGTAGTTTAACGTTGTGATGGATGCAGGTAGAACTCGACGTGAATTGGATGAGGGGTGGGATTGAACCTCGTGGAGTCTTCCTACGTACCATTCCTTGACATGGATCAAAGTCCTCATAGTTAAAGGGGTTGGGTCACAATGGCTTACCATTGGACCAGAAATGCAGTTTAACGTCGTGCTAAACGTAGGTAGAACTCGACATGAATTGGATGACGGGTGGTCTTGAACCTCGTGGAGGCTTCCTACGTACCATGCCTTGACATGGATCAAAGTCCTCATAGTTAAAGGAATGGGTGGGTCACAATGGCTTACCATTGGACCAGAATTGCAGTTTAACGTCGTGCTGGATGCCGGTAGAACTCGACGAGAATTGGATGATGGGTGGGCTTGATCCTCATGGAGGCTTCCTATATACCATCACATGACATGGATAAAAGTCCTCGTAGTTCAAGGAATGGGTGGGTCACAATGGATTACCATTGGACCGGAACTGCAGTTTAACGTCCTGTTGGACACAGGTAGAACTCGACGTGAATTGGACGATGGGTGGGCTTGAACCTCGTGGAGGCTACTTACGTACCATGCCTTGACATAGATGAAATTCCTCATAGTTCAAGGAATGGGTGGGTCACAATGGCTTACCATTGGACCAGAATTGCAGTTTAACGTCGTGCTGGACGCAGGTAGAACTCGACGTGAATTGGATGATGGGTGGGCTTGAACCTCGTGGAGGCTTCCTACGTACCATGCCTTGACATGGATCAATGTCCTCGTAGTTCAAGGGATGGGTCAGAGTCGGTGCTCACTCTAAGCCCACGTGAGTCATGCTCGGTTTGAGAAACAAGAGATTTCAAGGACCTGAAGATCACATCGCGAAGGATGTGTCCTTGAGAAGCGAATAGGGGCTTACGCGTTAGGCGGCCCATGGTGTTAAGACTTACTCCAGGATGGAGGCCCATGATCACAGTTTAACGTCATGTGTTGAAGATGTGGTGCTTGGCAGTTTAACGTCCGGCATCTCAAACGAGGTGGGTTCACTCCGCACCCCTAGGACTTACATAACCGATACCCTCTGGTCCTTGGGGAAGGGAAGGTACCAGTAAGGCCATGGTCAAGGGGGGTTGTGGGACGAACCATCAAAGGGTCCACATTAGCATGGCTATGCGAAGAAGCAATAGCCTTTAGTGTGCCTATGCGAAGAAGAATTAGGTGAATCAATGCTACGGGTGGCATTGTCCATGGGAATTTGAACTCACATCGTGCAAACCTGGAGGGTCGCACGGGAAGAGGAATTGCTAAGAAAAGGAGTGTGCTTAACGAAATGGAGTGCCTTGGCCTTGGCATGTGGCATAAGTGTGGGTGGAAGGTGCTTCGCGAAGTCGAACAGTGTTCGTGGAGCACTGCCTCGCGAAGAAGGTGTGCTTCGCGAAGCAGGGTCCTACGAAGCAGTGTGCATCGCGATGTGTAGCAATCCTGCCTTAGTATAGGGATCACTAGTATGGGTTGGGTGTTTTGAAAACCATAAGTGCTCCGTGGCTGCCCGGGATCCCTTGGGAATCCCTTTCCTTCGCGAATTCCCTTGAGCTTCGTGAAGGGCATCCCTCTCGGAAGAGGGTCTCAAAACGAGACAAAGATGAGGCGTCTCGCGAAGTATGAATACATCGCGGAGCTCATGATTCCCGGGGCAAAGAGTGCTTCGTGATTCGGTAGAGGAGAAGCCGAAAGGCCGTATCATCCGTCCTCGGGACTCAGGGGAGTCCATTATTTATAGGGAAGGGGTTCCGCAAAGCAGAACACACGCGCCGCCTCCATTGCTTCGTGGCGCGCTCGCAAACATCAACGGCGTCCACGGAGAATGACCGCCTTTGGAGCATCGCGGCAGTTCGCGAACATCAAATGTGTTCGCGATGAATCACCGCCTCTGGAGCTTCGCGGCGGCTCATGAACGTCAAATGCGTTTGAGAAGCATCACCACCTTTGGAGCTTCACGGCGGCTCGCGAACGTCAGATGAGTTCGCAAAGAATCACCGACTCTGGAGCTTCTTGAGGCCGCGAGGGTCGGGGAGCTTCGCGGCGGGGCTTGGTGTGGATGCTTCGCGTCGGGGCTTCACGAGGTAGCGCGCCTGCCTTCCTTTTTGCTCCTTTCTTCCGAGCCATATTTTGGCACCATCAAATGCCCCCCCTCAGTCTTAGAGCCGCAGAGGGCGAAGGGTCGATGTCTGAGGGGAAATCGCCAAAATTGCTGGTGGGTCGCGATGCCGCTCCGCGAAGGGGGCCCGCGATGTTGACTGGGGTCGCGGATCCGGACATGTCGTGTTGATCCGTGCGGGGGAGACGCGCCGCGGTGCTTCGGGGTCGCCGCCTATAAATAGGGGGTCAACCTCTTTTTTCTCCATGTGATTTCCTTGTCCTTTTGTGCTCTCGACTTCGCGAAGCTCCGCGTACTCCGCGACAGCCCTCCGCGAATCAAGCTTCGCGGCAAACTGTGGGTCTCCGACTCTGCGTCCACACCAAGCGAACTCCTTGTTGGCTTTGGCCAGACGTCGCGGCCTGGTCCCGTGACCGATCTTCGCGATCCATCTTCGCTATTCAGCTTCGCGGTCGAGCTTCGCGATCCAGCTGAAAAAAATACTTTTCTGAGGGCCAGAGTTAAAATGGACCATCAAGAGGCTGTATTGGGGGTGCTTGCAGATGCTGCTCGTCGGGATGAGATGGCCAACCGTCCAGGCCTGGGGGAGATGGTCCGAAGCAACTCAGACCACACTTCATTGACAGAGCTGCTATCAGAGGGTCAGAAGTATTATCCGCAATGCAAGAAACTGCCACTGTACGGCTTCGGGTTGAGGGGCGACGTCTTTATCCCTGAGGAGAGTAGGGATGAACCAGCTTGTTGGTTCAGGAGCATACCATGCCAGCACCAATGGTTCAGGGGTGCCGATGGTCATGCGCTGGAGAACTTCACCCTGGTCACCGCTGACTGTCTCTACAACCATGTGAACTAAATTGACGAGAAACCACTGCAGCCAGAGACTTCCCCTCCCCTCTACCGTACCATGCTGAAGGCGACTTTGCAGGATTCGAAGAAAGGATGGTCCGATGAGTGGGACCTACGCCAGGGCAGCAACTTTACTGATGACTGGGCCTGGGCCTACTGGGTAGGCGCCTCATGCGAGGATTTTGGGGTCAAGCTGAGGAGAGTGGGGTTGTATGAGGCAGCATTGTCCTCCTAATTCCACATTTACAACCCAAGCAACTGATGCCAGAACTGCTGAGTAGATGGTCATCATGGACCAACACATTCCACCTGCATCACAGGGAGGTGGGCATCCTCCTGTGGGATGTCCACCAGATTTCTGGGGTCCCAATCTTGGGTGCGATGTATGACGAATTCCTCCCCGTCATTAGTGCGTGGGAGGATACGGAGTAAATGTCGTGACTGGCGTCATCACTGACAGAACTTGTCCCTGGAGATGACAAGGAGGCAGTGAGGGATGTCCATTTTAGGAGATGGTTCAAGTGCTTCCTGAATTTCCCAGTGAATCGAGAGTTCCCTCCGAGGCCTCGAACTTGTCCAAGAGTGTCCTAACGGGGCAAGGGGCACTTGTACTGGCGGGTCTTGGAGGATAGCCAATGGATGACTTGGGGTTTTAGTCTCAGCACTGAACAACAGCTGATAGTCAGGCTGGCGGCGTTCATCGCGGCTCTCATCTGTGGTTGGATCCTACCGGTGAGGGATACAAGCATGGGGGTGCAGCCCAGCTTGTTTATCATGGCTTCGATGATGGCCATGGGGCAGCGGATCAATCTGGGGATTCCGATGCTCACCAAACTGTATAGAATGTTGCGACACATTAGCGAGGGCAAGAAGCCGGCAAGGATATGAGGGCCCTTCCACCTCCTGTATGGGTGGGTTGCAGCACATATCAGGGGGATTTACGAGTACCCAAACCCCATTTCACCGCTGGGATCGAACTTCTGCCCCTCCATCCTGAACGCAGTCGGGAGCTTCCCATTCAAACTGGCCATTCCAATGGTACTGAATCGGGTGTGGAGAGCAGACGAGTATAATTTCCACCCCTTCCCCTTGCCGACGGGGATACTTACTGATGACGGGCGGGGAACAGAAGAACATCAGGCCTACCTCTTGGCCTTTCTTGGTGGAGTTTTGGTGGCACTGATAGATCGTGAGCCACTCTGCGAACCGTACACCCCGCATCGATTAGCGAGGCAGTTCTGGTGCCTCCAGCGGCTTACCCCGCAGGTTTACTGGGAGGTGCGTCATGAGGATCACCCGTGTCTGATGAGGCAGCTGTGGCTCATGTTCACACGGGAAGATGGGATGATTCGGATTTCATTGCCTCCATCCACCACCGCTTTCGGATTGGTGAAGGAGTACACTATCTGTTGGGAGGCTGCTTACCCAGGGGAGATGCTGAAGCAACCAATTATCTTGGTCGGTGACGGTGGGCCTCCTCTATCTCGAGGTCGAGGTCGGAGGGCATCCAGGGCCACTCCTGGTAGTGGGGATGTCATGTCGGCAAGGCCCTCACCAGCCGAGGATATGGCAGCAGTGGTGGATCCGGTGATTCCGAAAGAGCAGGGCCATTTGGAGGGGCGGCCATCGAGAGGATTTCGTAGGATATCCACTCAGGCTCCGGGGAAGCATCTGTGTCATGTTGACATGGCAGAGGACGCCGCCTTCTCGAAAGCTTGGGACATTTGGGATGTCAACCGGCAATTCCTCAGCCCACCCGAGATGTGGGAACACCTGAACCACATCAGGATAGAATTACCGGGCATAGGCCCAGTTCGGGCTGGATTCATGGCGTCTCTAGTGGAGGCAGAACAGTACCTGCACGAGCTGGAGGATTACGCCTACTCCAGTGGTGTCCCTCGCCCAATGACAGACCGAGTGAGGGTACTGTTGAATCAAACAGTTCCCCCGCAGTTATCGGCTGTCGATCTGAGGGAGCGCTTCCGCATTCCAGAGGAATATGAGGACTCCTCTCGGGAGGATGAGGCTGGAGGAGGGAGCCCATTGGAGGAGGGCGTGGTCGAAGACCGAGGCTCAGAATCCGACGACTTCGCAGAGGCTCTCGAGGTAGCATTCTGAACTTCTCTCCTTAAGATCTGTTCGTGGGTCACTATGGACTTCTCACCAATGTTTGGACCATGCAAGAGGAACTTGTTCGCAGGCCTCGCTCTCGCCCCTTGGCGGGTGATGATGTGGGACCTTCAGAACCCGTGCCCATGGTTGCGTCCAGTTCTGCGTCTGGTGGGACCAGAGCACCTGTGGAGGCTCTCCCGGAATCTCCAGACCTTCCAACAATATACGGAGGGCATCGCCTCGGGGTCCCCTTCGTACCGGCTCAAGAGAAGCGCCAGGAGGTCGATCTCTGTACGTCTCCTCCACCAGTTCCCTTGTCGTCATATGTAGACTATGCCTTCCAACTATCGTTTATGTCCCTCTATGTCGTACAGTTCTCCGACTGGCATGAGCCGCTGTAGCAAGACTGGTCGGGATGTCTGGTGGCATCCCTCCTAGGGGCCTGCCGGTGATGGTGGTGATAGTCCCCCCACCTCCTCAATCTGCGACTCACACCATCACTGGCGGGACCACCAGCAGGGCCGTACTCGAATTCATTGAGGTGGACTCTGAGGAAGAGGATCAACTGGTCGGTCCCAGTCCTGTCGCGCCTGCTTCGGCGTCAGGTGTCGTACCAAATTCAACACCAGATGCAGATCCCGCCGAGGAATTCCAGCAGGAGTACCCTGTGTACGAACCTGCCAATCACGCGGACTGGGAAGAAACTACCTCCGACGAGGAAGACAACAGTTTAGTCTTCCGCCGGTCGTGGAAGCTGATCATGTGCTTTATCAAGGACACTCTCCAAGCGTAATGGCTGGCCAAAATGGGTAGACTCCACTCGCGGTTGCGTGAAATGTGTGCTGGGGGAGTGGATGCCTAACATCCTCACACACTCATCCGAGATCTTATGGCTGAGAAGATCCGGGAGCATGATCGGGGGCTCAGTGTGGGCTGGTAGTGGAGGAATGCGACCAGAAATAAGAAGCTCCAGGAGGCTGAAGGCGAGGTCCAACAGATGCAGACCCGGGCAGAAGAGCTTTCAGCCTCTCATGATGCACAATCTGAGATGGTCTCGCGACTGAAGGCCCAACTGGCAGAGGCAGAAGAGCATATAGGGCAAACCTCTAGGAAGATGGTTGTTGTTCAGGCTGAGGTAGAGAGGGCCAGGGCCAAGGCTGACGAATTACGCCCCGCCGCTGCTGAGGAGGAGTGAGAGCTGATTCAGCGGCAGCGATCCTTGGATGCCGCAAGTCAACGGGTGGCGGAGCTACAACGCTCTTTTGATGGGGTCAACCCGTCCATTGGGGGAGTCAACCCCTAGGTAATTTAACAAACCCAAAACCCTTTCATTGCTACTTTCGTGCTTCAATTTTCTTCTTCTTTGTTTTGAATGTTGTAGCGTGCACGATTTCCACTGTTTGAATTGCCTTGTTACATCCCTACAATGTTTTGGGGACGTTTGGCGACAATTCCCCAAGCCCACGTGGGTCGAGCCCGATGCGAGAAACCGGAGATAGTCGCCCTCTCACCCCTCTTAATATGGGAGTGGGGATCATGCTCCAGGAATCCAGGATTCGGATTACCAGTCCGGATTTCTGAAAGACGGGAGAGGCTTAATCAGAGAAGGAACTTTCAGGATAGCCGAATTACCGTTTCTTCAGCGTGCTCTTAAGCACGGACGGGGCAACACCAGGGGCACTGAAATCAGTCCAAACAGATGAAAATGGGAATGTGAATCATGGTACCCAAGATTTGGAACACTATGGGGATGGCGTGACAATAAGGGACAATCGTTAACTTTGGAGGAGAAGCGGTATCCTTACTACGTTAGCCTGTAATGGGGACAACAAATGAGAGTCAACCGTTGTCCATGTTCGAAACACGGGACCATGTCACAATTGTCGTCGATCAATCCTTCAGGTCGTTGGCCCAGGACAGTTGGCGGACCATAGGTCAGACATCCATACTGTTAGGGGGTCCTTCCAGACATGACCCGTCTTCCGGAACGTTGGCCCAGGATGGTAGGTGAGTCGATGTGGCATGAGACCTGGCCTTTAGGGGGATCCTTTAGACATGAAAGAGGACGAGGCTCCGAATAAGGGGCACCCAAATCATGGAATATGGAGTGATGGTTGTCCAAACAGAATCCAACACATAGATAGTTACACCACCGTGGTGGGAGCACACCAGATGGGCGCATCGGTCTAATCATGGATCAGTCCTTCTTTGGGATAGGGCCTCTCTGGCGAGGGAATCTGTCACATCCCAGTGGGATCTTGGGGCATCCTGAACTTGTTCAGGGTAGAACCGTAGTTTAGTATCATGTGTTGAGGACATATGGACTCCTGTAGTTTAACGTTATACGATAGGACGTGGAATAAAAGGGAATATCCCAGGGAGCGTGTGGCGAAGTAGATATGAAACTGACGTTAATGAGGACTTGGAGTCCAAATCATACCACATACCCCCGGAGGAAACACTTCAGGTTGAGGGACCAAGAGTAAGGAGTAGGCTGGGCCCGAAGCAGAGTGGTCGGGCGTTCCTACATACCCCATGAGGATGGTAATCAATCCATACGTAGTTCTGGAAGGGCAGTTTAACTTCATGTGGGACGATGGGAAGCCTATCTGTGTTGGTAGACACCCTTCCAATACTACTAAGCCCACGTGAGTCGTGCTCGGTGTGGGAAACAAGAAGTAGTGTTGGGAATTTCCCGACACAAAAGGGGTAGGTTAGGGCAAGGGGACGCTCGGTGAATGATTTCCTAATGACACTAACACGATCATTTAGCGCACCTATATGCGCGATGAGAAAGAGCTGAGAATGATGAAATTCCACTTGAACATGAGGAAGTGGAAATGTGTGAATCATGGAGCTCGAGATTCAGATCACGATGATGGCGGCGTGACGATGGAGGATAACTGTTGAACATGTTCTCAACACAGCATCCTGTCTCGTTATCCTAGAATGGGGACAGACAAATGAGGGTTGACCGTTGACCATGTTCGAAACACGGGACCATGTCACAAATGTTGTCACATATCTATAGGGACGTTGTCCCGAAACAATTAGAGGGCCCTTAGGTCCAACATTCATGGAGAGCCCTTAAGCCTAGTATCCATGTCGTCCGAGGGTCCTTTGGATGTGGAATAGGATGAGGATACAAATAGAGAGTTCACGAAGCTTGGTCCTGGGATGAGGGGAAAGTCCCCATGAAAATCCCACACTTCGGACTCTTTGTCGAAACACATCTGAATACGACAACGATACGTATTAGATAGGGGGAGCAGATTCCTTTCCCATGGGGAGATCTTAGTTTAGGGTCATAGATTTTGGACCATGGATGGGTAAGGGGAGCAGAGAGTACATGGAAAGGCGGTTACAAAACCCAACGTGAATGAGGACCTAAGCCATACTTACCATGCATTCTCTGGGGAAATGCTCGAGTCGAGTCGAGGGACCGAACATGAAGGTTAGGCTGGGCCTGCGGGGAAGTTCCTGGGCGCTAATACGTATCTCATAAGGATGAGAATCAAGCCATACGTAGTTCTGAAAGGTGGCATGGTAAGATACCAGTGCCAGGGGAAAAGGGGGAGTGCGGGCGTGGCCCTTTCACTAAAAGAAGCAGAATTTGATAAATCCTGTTTGTTCTTTATGGTGCGTGGTTTTTTTTGTGAAGTGACAGGCCTAGAGTAGTAGGTTGTAATGTCGCCACAAGGATCAAGCCGTGATGGGTGTTGACAAATGGAATGGCACGTGACCAATACCCAACATGATTCCCTCTACAACGAGGTCATCACAATGCAGTGTCATCTTTCGTCGTGCGGCCAGGACAATAATGTCACAGTTTAGGGTCGTATGATAGGACCATGCATGCATTTAATCGTCATTCAGTACAGATGTAGCAGAGGCGATGCTAGGCGGGGAATGTGCGTAGTGTTATAAAACACAATTGATGGAGACATGATCCCACATAACATTGTACGCCATTCGGAGAGGGAGACCTTAGGTCGAGGGGCCTATATAGAGGTAAGAGGTGAACAAGGGGAGAGACTGGCTCCTTAAATGGGCTGTACCCGATGACAGGGTGTCCGAGAGGTCCTACGTATCCCATGAGGATATGAATCAAGCTGAACATGGTTCCGGATAGATCTTAGTTTATGGTCTTAGAGATCAGACCATGGGAGCCCCAAAGGACGCCATATTGCAGCTTTGTCCCCTTGACATGCAAAGGTTCACTGAGGGATAGCGCCAAAAGTGTCGAGATTCCACTTGGACATGATGGGGTGGAAAATGATTTGAATCGTGCAACCAACATTTGAGGACTGAAGGGGATGGCGTGACGCCAGAGGATTACTGCTGACCATGTTCGCAACACAGCATCCTGTCGCGTTAGCCTGAAATGGGGACAAACAAATGAGCATTGACCACTGACCATATTCGTAACGCGGGATTTTATCTATTTGTTGTCCTAAACCCTCGGGGTGTTGCCCATAACGGTAGGAGAGCCCTTGGGCATTGTATCCAGGCCGTTTTTTGGGGTCCCTCCAGGTGTGAAAGGTTATGAAAGCCCGAATGGAGGGGAACACGAAGCTTGACAAGTGGGAGGGACTTGATCAAGTTGAATCTGACACTGTTGGCCCTAGACCAGATTACTTTTAACACATGGGTGAACCACTGCAAGGGGTCAAGAGACTCAACATGAGGGTATCCAATAGATGGGGGCTGGACCCGAAGCCTAGACATTCAGGTGGTACTACGTATCCCATGAGGATGGGAATCAAGCAACACGTAGTTCTGAAGGGTGCCTTTTAATGTCATGCGGGACAAGGAATAGGAGGGATGAACCTCAGAATGGGGGCGTGAGTGGTGCAGCTATTACAAACCCGACGTGAATGAGGACATAGTCCCTCACTACGCCACGCTGCCCCGTAATCGGGGTCCTGAAGGCAGGACCAGAGAGGCGAATTAGCTGGACTCAATCTGGACCCAAAGACAGGAGGCCTGGGCATTCCTACGTATCCCATTAGGATGGGAATCATGTTGAACGTAGTTCCAGATGAGAATCTTAGTTTATGGTCTTAGAGCTCGGACCATTAATTATGACAACTTCCCGAGTAAGAACAGATGTCAACCCGATTCCTAATCCCACGTGAGGTAAACTCGGTGTGGGAAACATGGGGGTATCCTCATCAAAATACTTGGGGTGAGTCAAACGGGAGTTGGTAGAGAGCCACGAAGGATACCTTCGACACAGCTTGTTTACTCGACATGCAGACGTGCACGGAGGAAAAGTACCAAAAGTTCCGAGACTCCACTCGGACACGGTGATGTGATGGAGGGTGTGAATTATGCACCCGACATCTTGGTCCGAATGGGCTGGCGTGGTGAGAGAAGAAAACTGTTAACCATGGTTGAAACGCAGCATCAATATCACGTTAGCCTGAGGTGGGAACAACAAAAGAGCATTGTCCGCTGACCATATCTGAAACGCGGGATTTTATCGATTTGATGTCCAAAACCCTCGGGGGTGCTGGCCCATAACGGTAGGAGAGCCCTTGGGCATTGTATCCAGTCCATTCATGGGGGTCCCTCCGGGTGTTAAAGATTATGGAAGCCATGATGCATGGATACACAATGCTTGGAAAGCGGGTGCGGACGTGTCCAGGTAAAGCTTGGCATTTTAGGTAATAAACCAGAGTACTCTTACTCACATTGGTGAACCACCGAAAAGGGATCGACGAAACAGCTAAGTAGGGAGAGGTACAAGGCGTGTTCATTACGAGACCGACATGAATGAGGACATAGTCCCACACCACACCATGCAATCCTCTCATAACGGAAGGGCAGGCCAAGGGGCCAAGATGGGATGAAGATTCCCGAGGGATGGGGCTGGACCCAAATCCTAGACATTTAGGTGGTCCTACGTATCCCATTAGGATGGGAATCAAGCCACACGTAGTTCTCCAAGTGTAGTTTAACGTCATATGAGACGAGGAGGGGAGTAATGTACCCCTAAACAAGGGAGGTGTACGGTATGGTGAAGAAGTCGTCGTGAATGAGGAAATAGTCCCACACCACACTATACACTCCTGTAAGGGAGGACCTGGGTCGTGGCCCGGAATGGCCAAGGAGCCTGATAGTTAGGCATCGGTCAGGAAGGCCTGACCTTCTTGTAGTTTATTGTCTTGCAATGAGGAAAAGGGTCAGGGACCCAAGAAGGCCAAGGGGCCTGATGCTGGGCCTCGTAATGGAGGGCGTACGACATGGTACATGATCCCGACGTGAATGAGGACATAGTCCCACACCACACCGTACACCCCGGGTGAAAGATTGGGCGGAGGGGCCCGAGAAGGCCGAGGGGCCTATAGTCAGGCATCAGTCAGGAAGGCCTGACTGGATTGTAGTTTAACATCATACAGTAAGGACGGGGGGCCATGGGCCCGAGGAGGCCAAGGGGCCTGAGTCTGGGCCTCGTAAGGGAGGGCGTACGACATGGTACATGATCCCGACGTGAATGACGACATAGTCCTACACCACACCATACACCCCTATGGGGAATCAGGGTCGTGGGCCCGATCGCTAGCACCGCCCGGGGGGAAGTTTTTCACCTCGGGATGGGGCAGACCGAATCACTGGACTCGATGTCTGGGACATCTCGGGGTGGACCCGAAGATCCAGGACATTGTTGACCATGTTCGAAACACAGCATTCCTATAGTAACCTGATATGAGAGCAACAAATGAGCGTCGACCGCTGACCAAATTCACATCACGATACTTGTATCGGCTTGTTTCTTGAAAACCCTCGGGGCGTTGGCCCGTAACGGTAGGAGAGCCATTGGGCATTGTATCCAGGCCATTCTTGGGGGTCCCTCTGGGTGTGAAAAATGATGGAATCCCAGTCAAGGTGTGGGTGAAGCATAGCTATATCCATCCACGGAAGAGCCGAACATCTCCAGGGGGAAGTGCAATCAGGTTGAGGCTTGCTCGATGTGAATTGGGGAAATGGTGTGCACCCTGCCATGTCTTGATCGGAGGGGAAGATTCCGGCTTTAGGCTAGGGCAACAGAAGAAATGTCAGGGCATTCCTACGTATCTCATTAGGATGGGAATCAAGCCCTACGTAGTTCTTGAAGGCCATGCAGTTTAGCGTCGTGCGGTGAGGACGTGGGAGGATAGAAGAACGGGAGTGGGCACATGGTGCGACCCTTACAATACTTGTGCAAGGGGGGTTGTATGAGTGTGGATAAGAAATCATACTCCCTTCTGCACAAAGATCCTCCAAGGAAACTACCCCCAGGGGGATAGTGGAAGAGAAATGCTTGGGGCTGGGCTTAAGACGAGGCGTCCGAGCGTTCCTACTTATCCCATGAAGATGGGAATCAAGCCACATGTAGTTCTTGACATGCAGTTTAACGACATGCGGGACGAGGGTCATCTTATTCGGGGATGTGTACGGTGTGGCAAGTAATCAAACGAGAATGAGGATGTAGTCCTACACCACACCGTACGACCCTGCGAGAGGGTATGTCGGGGAAAAAAACAAGGGGGCCTAGGGCCAGACCGCGGTCAGGGAGACCTGATCGGCTTGCGGTTTAACGTCTCGCGGTGAAGACAGGGGCCAAGGGCCCAAGGAGGCCAAGTGCCCTGAGGCAGAGCCTCGGTCAGGAAGGCCAGAATGGATTGCAGTTTAACGTCTTGCAGTGGGGACGGGGGCCAGGGGCCTGAGGAGGCCAAGGGGCCTAAGGCTGGGCCTCGGTTAGGAAGGTCTGACCGGCTTGCAGTTTAACGTCTTGCATTGAGGACGGAGATGCAGTTTAAGGTCGTGCGGGACCATGTCGCAGTTTAGGGTCGTGCATGACCCTTTAGCCCTATGCAAAGTATCGCTTGAGGAATTTGGAATTGGTGGGAGCGGTTATATGCTCTCCATCTGTGGTCACCAAGGAGTATGA
Organism: Viscum album; assembly: GCA_963277665.1. NCBI lineage: Eukaryota > Viridiplantae > Streptophyta > Magnoliopsida > Santalales > Viscaceae > Viscum > Viscum album. The sequence continues at coordinate 2,077,330,784 of OY728152.1, read as the reverse complement.
TCCATTGGGGTAAACCTTATGGCTGATATAAGGCCCTTCCCATTTGGGTTCTAATTTGGGCGGTTTCCTGCCGGGAATCATTGGTGCTCGAAGGGACAGTACTAGGTCGCCGTATAGAAAAGATCCGAGACGAACCTTCTTATTGAAGGCCCTCGCTATCTTGTCCTGATTCCTTTCTAGATTGTGCAGGGCACGAAGTCGGATCTCGTCCCATACTTCCAATTCAGCTAGATGGATCTCGGCTACCTCATCTAGTGTTTGGTGATCATAAACTGCAGTGCATAGCGACGACAGCTGGATCTCAATGGGTAGGACGGCCTTAGCTCCATACACTAGGGAATATTTGGTAACATGGGTAGAGTTGCGATTCGTCATCCGGTATGCCCAGAGGGCGTTGGGGAGCATGTCCGGACAACTTTTCTTGTTCTGGACAACCATCTTTTGCAGAATGTTAGAGAGGGTCTTGTTGAACGCCTCGATCTGTCAATTCGCCTATGTGTGGTAGTGGGAGGTACGGTTCGACCTGATTTTGTACTGGGCGCACAATTTCTTTAATTCAGCTGCTCGTAAGTTGGTGCCGTTATCGGTGAGGTCGGCGTGAGGTACCCCAAACCGGTGGATAATATTGGAGCTCACGAAGTCAACGATGGAACGGGACTTTCCCTCTTTGAGCAGAACTGCCTCTGCCCACTTGGAGAAGAAATTTGTAGCAGTCAGGATGAACCTACACTAGAGGGCTGTTGCCGGTGGATACGGTCCCACTACATCAAGACCCTATACTGCAAATGGCCAAGAGTACTTGGTGGGCTGGAGGGGCACCGGCGGCCGATGCAAGAAGTTGGAGTGTACTTAGCACGCGTGGAATCTCTTGCCATATCCAATACAATCGTGGATCATAGAAGGCCAGAAGTATCCCATCCTCCGGATTTGAATGGACATCTTCGGCCCAACTTGATGGGCGCCACAGGAACCGGCGTGAACCTCTTGCATAACTTGAGGGATCTCTAATCCTTGGATACAACGGAGGAGGATACAATCAAAACTCCACTTATAAAGAATCCGTTCAAGACTGGGGCCGCTCTGGAGGGTAAATTGTAGCGCGCGGTGTCAGATTCGCTTGCGGTCGGCCCAGTCATCCGGGAGGTGACCATTTTGAAGATAATCGACAAAAGGTTCCCTCCAGTTGGGAGTGGCTTCAATCACTGCGTCTGACAAGCCCGAGACCCCTGATGTAGAGGGTCCGACAGTGAGATGACTTAACCACAGGACATCATTGTCCTCTGAGGTGACGGGGGAAATGACTCTTCGGTGTTCCACATGTATGATCAAATCATCTTTCTCGGGTTCTGCGAGCGATGCGGCCAAACCAGCAAGGGCGTCCGCTTGGCCATTCTGAGACCGTGGGACAATGGTGTCCACTGGTCGAGAAGATAATTGGGCCATTAGGCGGATGGTGTACTCCAGAAATGGTGCAAGCTCCAACTTCTTGACGACGTAGTCGCCATTAACCTGTTTGATTACCAGCTTAGAATCTCCCTTCACAAGCAGATGGGGGACATGGATCTGAATGGCCAACTCGAGGCTGGTGATGAGAGCCTGGTACTCTGCCTCGTTGTTCGTACAACCTTCTGACAACAGGAACGAGTATGGCAGGACGGCCTGCGTCGGGGTGATGAAAACAATACCCAGGCCCACTCTGTTGAGCTTGGGATCATTGAGCCTCCAACCAGTGGGGATCTGGGAGGCACCGTCGAAATGCTTTTGCCAACATGTGAGAGAATGATCGACTGAGAGGATTGTCTCTTCATGGAAATCCAGGTCAAGGGATTGATCCGCAGAGGTTGGATGGGCAGCTAAAAAGTCTGCCAACACCTGTCCCTTAATGGCCTTCTGAGGCACGAACCTGATATCAAACTGCTGGAGAATCACCGCCCACCGTTCTAGTCGGCCAGTCAGCATGGGGCGCTTCAGGATGTAATTTAGTGGGTCAACCCGGGAGACCAACTGCACCACATGGTGCTGCAGGCAATGTCGCAACTTCTGCACGGCGAATACGAGCGCAAGGAAGCTCTTTTCGATAGGGGAGTATCTGACCACCGTATCGAGAAGCATGCGGCTGAGATAGTAGAGATTGTTCTCAGTACCCTCGTTATTCTTCTGGGAAAGTAGCGCACCGAGGGATTTCTCCAGGGCGGTCACATAAAGGAACAACAGCTTTCCGGAGACGGGTGGCATCAAGACCGAAGGTTGGAGCAGATACTGCTTTATTTCCTCGAAGGTGGTCCGACACTCCTCATCTGATTCGTAAGAGGTGCCCTTCTTCATGAGCCGGGAAAACGGCTTACACGATCCAACCAGATTCGCGATGAATCGGCGTATATAGGTTAAGTGGACTTGAAGGCCTCTATGCTCCCGAATGTTGCTCGGGGGAGGCATTTGGATGATGGCCTTGATCTTCTCTGGGTCGATCTCGATACCTTGGTATCTGACAACAAAGCCCAAGAACTTTCCAGAGGTGACCCCGAAGGCACATTTCAGCAGGTTCATTTTCAGGTGACAGGAACGGAGGAAACTGAACACTTTCTCAAGGTCTTTGAGATGGTCCTGACACAGACATGATTTGAATACAAGGTCGTCCACGTAGCATTCCACCATTGTCCCGAGGATTGGTTTGAATATGTGATGCATGGACCTTCAATAAGTGGAACCTTCATTCTTCAAACCGAATGGCATAACCTGGTAACAAAAGGTACCTTGGGGAGCCCTGAAGGCATTGGACTCCTCTTCTTCAGGGGCCATCCGGATCTGGTCGTACCCGTAGTATCCATCCATGAAATAGAGGGCTTGGAATCTGGTTGTGGCGTCAATCAATAACTCTGTCACCAGGAGTGGGAAGTCATCCTTTGGGAAGTGGTGATTAAGATCGCGGAAGTCGATGCAGACTCTGATCTGCCCATTATTCTTCCTGACTGGCACAATGTTGGCAAGCCATTTGGGGTACTGGACCTCCTTAATGAAGTTGTCTTTGATAATCTTATCAACTTCGGCCTCAACCATAGCACCATGGGAATGATGCATTTTCCTGGGAGGTTGCTTAAACCCACGATGTTTCGCCAGGAGTCCCAGACGGTGAACAACTACCTGGGGATATAGTCCTGGCATATCATTGTAACTCTAGGAAAACACATCACGGTGCTGTTTGAGGAAGTCTACGTACTGCTGCCGCTCCTCGGCGGGACATGGGTGCACTGATCAATGTGGGTTTCGAATCTACCTCGCTACCAAGGTTCACCTGTACCAGTTCATCAACCGTGGTAGAGACGCCTTCATCAAAGGAACGGGGAGCATCCTCCAGGTCTTCCTCCCCACCCGTAGGGGGGCCTCCCGCGACTGGAGGTACTTCTAGGCTATCAAGATCCGAGGGGCAGCTAGTGCTGGCTTGTGCAGCAGCGGTCATCACAACGGGAGACTCACTTGCCATTGAGACCGTAGCAATGAAGGCATTCGATCCTATCCCATCTGTCCTTCGACCTAAGGGGCCATGATTGATAATATCAAAGCAATGGTGACGTGTCGGCCTGAGTCGGTGGATTCAAGCCCGACGGAAGAGACACGTATGGAGTACTGCCGTCGTCATAAGCTTGACGTCCCGATACCGTACAGGGGTAGGAGGTTTCAGGATGACCTGAGCTTGGATGATGTAGGAGTACGAGGTGATTGTCCGTCGTCGCTTGGACACGGGAACATTCCTTACTTGCGTACCCAAAACAACAAAACATTGCCCCATGCCGGGGGTCGTGGCCTCCAACCGGTGGATCGGATGTATGTAGGCGTCATCCACGCATGCCCAAGGATCACTTGTGACCGGGGCGGGTTCATCCTCACTTATTAGGATTTGTTTATCCTTACTTTTGTAATAACCCGCATCCAGATAGCGGGCCTCACAAGAAGCGAAAAGGGACGCATCTCCTTGAAGCACTCCTACTCGACCGTTGAGGGAGTACTTAAGGCACTGGTGATATGACGAAGGGACCGCTGCATGTAGATGGATCCATGGCCTACCCATCAACGCATTGTAGGCGGTGTCCTGAGAGATGACCATGAACTCGGTGCTGGCAATTAAGCCACCGAACTGAGTCTTCAGGCGGATCTTGCCGACCGGGGTTTGCTCGGTCATGTCGTACCCCTAGATCCTAACGTCAGAGGGAGTCAAATCACCTTCAGACAGACCCAGCTTTCGCAACGTCCGGGACGGAATTAGATAGATTCCAGAACCCGTGTCAACAAGGCAGCGTCGGACTTCCATGCCATTGAAGTGGCTAGTGATGTATAGCGGGCGAATGTGCCCCTATATAGGAGGGTCCTCATCTTAGCCAGAGAATGAGATAACCGCCTGACAGTTGGCGTTTTCGATTGTCTCGGTATGGAAGGCTTCTGCAGCTGCTACCTCCTTCTCAAACTGGAGGGGGGCTCCTTAAGGCCTCGGCAAGTGCCTTGCGCATTTCGGATGACAGGCGAAGGGCCTCAAGTATGGAGAGCCTCGCCGGAATGCTGGCCATGTTCTTCAAGACATCATATTTGCGTGCCAAACGCGAACATCTACCTACAGGAGGTCGTTCAACATTTGGAGGCGCAACGGCTCCTGCCGGTTGAACCGGGGATCAACTAGTACTGGGCACATCCTGCTGTCTGCTAGTAGAAGCCCGGAGAGTAGTCACCGGACTTGGATCAGACGGAGAAGGATGTCCTGTAGCTGGGCAGAACTGACTGTGATACGAACGAGGCATCTCTCCCTGATCTATTGGCAAAAACGATGGTGGAGGTAGAGCAGAGGGCATTAGATGGGGTTGCACGTGCTGAGCTCTACGCTGAGCCTACTGTCTGGTCTCAGTGGCGTTCACGGATTGACTGAAGGTGCCCGCTGAAGTACCTCAGTGGTCGGCGCGGTTGCGATTCTACTGACGTTGTCGTCGGCTGGAAACGTTGGGGAGGTTCGCCTCGTGCTCCTCCTCGTCGGGAGTCATATAGGGCTTTACTAGCTCCACGGTGTTAACCAATGCGTACCCCTGACTGTCGCTCGAAGAGTCATCCACCGCTGGGTGGATTTTGGGAGGAATCCCCATTTCAGGGGGCATAAAATCACTGAGGGTGCGTGTTGACGACGACACCGGAGGTGCGCGTTTCTTCTTCTTGCGTCACCGCTTCTTGCCCTTTTGGGAAAGGGCCGACAGTGAAGATGATGCGGAGGAACCGGCTACTTCACTGAAAGTTCCGACTGCTTCAGGCGCGCCCGGATGATACCATAGGCACAAATGATGGTTTTTCGATCCATCCAGTCATCGTATTTCCGGGATCCATGGCTAGGGACCTGCTGCCACTCGCTTTTGCTGTCGCTGCCGATCTCTGATCCTGCAAAGATACCCGCTACTTGTGCCAGTGTCGGGCCCAACTTGACTATGTTGTTATTGACCTAGTCTTGAATCCAGTCATTAAACACATAGCATTTCTTGAGGGTGTGCCCCAGAATCCAGAGGTAAGGGCAGTAGTTGGGGTGATCGGTGAGATTTGCCTCTGTCGGCCTTCTGCACTCGGGGAAGCGCACTATCCCTTGCTCTAGAGCACATCAGAAATAGCTAAGGACCTGATTTTCGTTGAACGAATAAATCTGGTGCCTCCATTCCAGATAGGGGGCCCTGGGGGCCTGGCCCTGACATGGGGCCGGAGGGGCCTGCCAAGGAGGCGGCGCCTGATTGTCTCGCCTAGGTGGCGGTGGCGCATTGCGCGGAGGAACCGGTCGGTTCTGAGGCGGTTGCTGCTGGGCAAGAGCATGTGCTTAAGGTGGAGGACCTCTGCGGGGTTGCGGGGGTGGTGCAGCCGGAAGTAACTCCAGCTGCCTCGGGGATTCTATTTGGGCCACCGCGGCGGGTTCAGCCCTAGCGGTCCTCCTGGCTGGATTCATACTGGGAAAAAAGCATGCCTGACTAGCCTGTTGCAGGGATTCCTCGAGGCGCTGAGCCATATTTGAGAAATCTCTGAACCCTCCAGGGTAGTTCTGGGTGATCAGGGAGGGTACCAGCTCTGTCTTGACATTCCCCACACACATCGTCAGTAATTGCTCCTGAGTCAGTGCCATGTCGAGAGAATACGCAAGTCCCTTTTATCGGGCGATGAAATTCGCATCCCGCTCATGAGGCCTCTGCATTCAATTGATGAGGTCTATTATGCCGGTATTCCGCATGGTGGAGCTGAACTGGTATAGGAACTACCGGCGGAGATCCTCCAAACCGGTCACTGATCCGATAGGGAGCTGGCTATACCAGATGAACGCTGGACCTTCCAATGTCTGTACAAAGCATCGGAGTTTGGCGGCTTCTTGCTGAGCCGGGGTCAGCAGCATGGGGCCACACCTGGAAGAGAAATGAGCCAAGTGCTGGGGTGGGTCCTCTATCCCGTTGAAGGGCGAGAATGTGGGGTTTCCAAAACCCGGAGGTGCGGGCATATCATCCACCCACGCGGGATATGGCTTGCCATCCGATGGGACCGCCACCTGCCGTGTTTCTAACGCTTCAAGGTGGGCTGTAAGTTCCACAATAAGATCATCTGGGTGGGGGTCCCTGTCTTGACGGGGATCCCTAACCACAAGTGCATTTCCAGGTTCTTCAACACGGTAGACGGCTTCAGCCGCTCGTGGGTCAACTGGTTGGACGATCTGCGGGGCAACTGGGGGAACCCGGACCGGATTCTTCAGATTACCCCATCGTTCGGGGGGAGTTGGTGAAATGTATCGCACCCTCTTGCCATACATCTCGGCTTCCGCCCTGTCTGTGGCAGTAGCATGATCAGGGTTGCCCAGTGGCATCTCACCGGGGGGGGGGGGAATTGTTCCTGCCCCTGCTGCCCCGGCCTGGGATTACCATAGTCGGGTTGCCGCTCTGCGGCGCGCTGAGCCAAGAGTTCATCAACCAGCCTCTTCTGCTCGGAAATCTTCTAGCGTAACGTGGCCTTTTCAGGATCTTCGTCCATTTTCTGCACAGAGGCGGACGGGTCGGAGTGCTTGACAGTCCCAATGTGCTCCTTACCCTTGCCGGTGTTTTGACAGAGTATCAGCGACTCGGTGGGTACGGGGAGGCCTAGCAAGTTCCTCTGCTGATGGGTAACCCTCCTTGATGGGTCCAGTAGTGGCGGTACTCCCTCGGGGGAAAGTCTCCATCAAGGAGTTCAAGCTCGTCTTCCTTGTCCACAACGTCGGTCATGTGGACGACAACTCCTCTTGAGGGCATGTCCTCTATGTCACATAATGAATCAGGCTACCGTCGGATAGGGTCGAAGAGGAGAGCAGCATAGTGTCCCCAACCACAGACTTGCACATGGGGGGTGTCTTCCCTGATGATCTTGCGGAGTGCTTTGAAAATCTGAATGCATTTTCATTGAAGGGCGCTCCGGTGGCCTGGCGACTCAGTGTGTTGGGCCAAAAGAAGCGCGACTGCATCGATCAGGTGACACTACTCGCTGATTTCTTCAATGTGCACCCAACTTCTGGGGTACACTACCCGTTTGTAATGGAGGTGGAAGTGCATCGCCCATAGGGTTCGACAAACGCACCCCACTTCTTCAGGGGTAACAGACTTCGGTAGGCGAAAATTCAGCGCTACCGTCGGCAAGAATTTTTCTGGGAAGTAATCTACTGTAAGAATACTGCAGAAGCTCCTGGGCTCGAACTCAGGGTCTGGCCCTGTGATGCCCCACTCATCAACCGGGGGCGGCTGAGGGACCCGTAGCGGTACCGAGGCGTACCTCTGGGATAGTAAGCTCGATGGCGGAGAATATGACGAACGAGCTGAGTGGTCGCCGAACTCCGGGCCATCCTCCGAAGAGCAAGGTGACCTGGCCACGATGTCACGGTACGATGGGATGATGACCACAACTTCTGGCACAAGAATTGCAGCTACCATATTCTGGGCACGTCGTCGTTCTACTATCGTTGGCCCCCAAAATAGCTCTCCATAGTCTCGGGTAGTGGTAGAGGGCGCTTCTGGTGACGATGGTGGTGATTGCGCGGCCGAGACCTACGGAATTCCCAGAATCTCTTCCTCCTGGATGTACCTGCGGAGGGAGATGGGGATCCGATGGACCTCATGTTCCGGAAGAATGAGGCTAACGCGTCCGGTTCCTGCCCCAGTCCTTGATACGGAGGAGCAGGGAGAAGGCTCCATGGCTGAGTCGCATTCTGCCTCAGATTCGGAGATGCGGGCGAGTTTGATCTCTACCGGGGCTTTCCCAGGACTCTTCTCGTGGCGGCGTCGACCTTCTCTCCTTCCCCGGGGTGGCTCTTCGGGATAGGGTTGATCCCTATCATGGAGTCTCGAGGGGGCGCTGGCGCCGTGGCGGAGAGGGCCCCCACTCGAGATGGCCGAGGTGCGAGGGGCACCATGGTAAATGTCAAAGGGTACGTGGGGAGGGCCTCCACGAACAGCCCTCGTGTGGGCGCGACCTCTGTTGGAATTGGCAGGAGCACGGGGAGGACCTCCATGGTCGCTGCAGGCAGAGCGAGGACGACCTTCACTCCTCGTGTTGCTGGGGCGAGGAGGATCTTCGCCGGTTGCAGAGAGGACGTAGGGAGGGCCCCCACATTGGAGAAGGACCGGATGGACGACTCCTTTAGATCGGTGGTCAGGGGCAGGAGGATGGACTCCATACCCTGTAGAGTGGGCGTGGGAAAGGTTTCCACGCCGAGCATCACTGCCGTGGGGAAGGTCTTCCTTCAGGATGGGGGTAGCACAAGGCATGCTTCCATGATGGACTTTAGAGCGGGGAAGGCCCACGCTCTATGGAGTCATGGAACGGGGAGGACCTCCGTACATGGTGACATCATCGCGGGTTAGTTCGTGGCGATCACCACTTGGGCCTGAAACCTGGAGAGTCAACCCCGCCTGCTCGTGGGGCGGTTGGGGTCTTGATCCTGGTTGGGTAAAAGAGTGCCCCTACTCAGTGTATGCAGGGAATTCACAATGCACGTCGGCGGTGGCTCGGGCCACTGTAGCTGTCGACGTCGACGCGCTTGTGCGAGCGTCCTTAGCCCGGGCCCGGCGCTGACTTCGGGTCAGGAGGGATGGTGCAGGTGGTGCAGGGGCATGGCCTACCTGTTCTTCCTGCAGAATCAGACGGCGGCGCTGGCGCGGCTGGGTGGGAGCTCTCGCCTGGAGCCCTTGGTTTGGGACCCTGAGCGGGCTGAGCCGGACGGCGCCCGCCTCTTCGGCGTAAGGCGAGGAGTCTTCAAGGCGGTCCGAGGACAGGCTCCCGAAATAGTTGAATGTTGGGGTGGGGAGCAGGGGCTCCCTGCGCGGCCTGTTAGGGCGGTGTTGACGGCGAGGCCTGGATGCCTCCAGGTCTAGGTGGGCCATATCCCTAGTTGGGATGACCCCTTCCTCCTCGTACCTACGCACGATGTTGTTGATCACCCTTTGCTGGATGACCTCTGATGGGGAGAGGGGGTGTGGGCGCCCCATATTCCGCGATGTGGCAGCCGTCGTAGCAGTAGCAGCGCCATGTGGGGTGGCTGTGGTAATGTTGCCCCTGCCCCTGCGTAGGCTAGCCGGTGGTGATCACATCTCTGTAATAGCAACCTGGTTCCTAAGAAACGAAGGGATCAACTCATCAGCACCAGGAGGGAAGAGGATTGACAACTAGTGCCCCAACGTCCTTCCATTCTCCACGTCTGTAAGAAGGATCCACGCCAACACACTGTGGAATGGAGTACCCCACATTCTACTGCCCCGAATTTCGGTGAGTTTCACGATAGGCCCGCTATTTGCTTGGCGGGACCAGGCGCCGGATATCTAGATCCGGTGACACGTCAATCTACTGGTGTCATGAATGCTACTAATCTCCATATTGTGGAGATTAATTTCACGTCGAGTTCACTATTTCTGTTTCCGACGCTTCCGCCGGGGCGTGCGTGCATTCGTCCGTCCACGTAGGAGGATGCACGGATTTTTTGCCCTGCATTCCCTCCTTCCAAAGGCGGGCGGCATTCGTTCCTTGTTCAGGTACGTTTTCTCCTTGATCGAAATAGGATGATGGGATGTCGGTTCTTCACTCTGTGGATTCCTCCTAAGAGCTCGTTACCTAGTCCGGGTCTCCCTCATAGATTTAATACGTAGTTCGTGAAACTCTTCCCAGTGCCATGCTTCTATGGATGCTGGTTAATTACACTGCTTCTGTTGGGACATTCCAAAGGGTCCGGTCAGGGAAAAAACCTTCAGTCAGGGGAGTAGTCACGTTGGGGCATCAGTAGCGTGTCTGGATGCTGGGGAACCTGGCATGTCTATCTGTTGTCCCTGTTCACAAGGCTTCTCGAGGGCATGGAAGCCCGTGTCATACCACATCGAGCCCGAGTAATTATATTCCATAGACACATATCTGAGGTTTTTCTTAGCTTTCTGGGTTTAACATAAGGTATGCCGCTATTTTAACATCCAGCGGAGACAGATCAGCCCAATCAGAGCATTATCTAGGATAGATCAGACTGGGGGATTTCCCTCGAAGGGATGGCGATACCGAGGCCAACCCATGGGTGGCTGTGAAGAGGAGCGTACCGACATGGTCGCGCCGAGATATGACGATCTGGGTGAGAATCGGGATGGGTGATAGGCATGGAGGGGGAGTGAAATGGGACCATCACAGGGGCGACGGTGAGGTTGGGCTTGAGCCTTGGAGAGGCTTCCTATGTATCCCCGTGGTAGGGAATCAAAGTCAGCATAGTTTGGGATGGTGCCGGAAAATCGACATGAAGGCGGACCTTGGCCCGCAAGGGAGACATCGTCAGCGTACCGACGTGAATGTGGACCTTGGTCCGATGAGCGGTGGGCTTGAACCACGGGATGGTTTCCTACATACCATGCCTTGACATGGATCAAAGTCCTCGTAGTTCAAAGGATTGATGGAATACAGTTTAACGTCATGCGGGACGATAGTGAACCCTGACGTGAATGAACTACAAGCGATGGGTGTCGGCGAACCAACGTAAATGAGGGACCTTGGTCCAATGGGAGATGGCATTTTGGCACACCGACAAGGAGATGGTCTGGGCCAATAATTGTTGGGCTTGAACCTCGAGAAGGTCTCCTACGTACCATTCCTTGACATGGATCAAAGGCCTCGTAGTTCGAATGGGGCTTTGTCGGCGAACCGACGTGAAGGTGGACCTTGGTCCGCTTGTGGTGGGCTTGAACCTCGGGAAGGTTTCCTACGTACCATGCCTTAACATGGATCAAAGTCCTCATAGTTCTATATGGAATGGGCGTTCAGTTTAATGTCATACAGGACAAGGGGGCATATAGTTTAACGTCATGATGGACGAGAGTGTGAAGTTTAACGTCATGCTGGACGGGGGTGTGTCCCGACGTGAAAGTAGACCCGTGAGTCTACTAGTGTTGGGCTTGAACCTCGAGAAGGTTTCCTACATATCATGCCCTGACATGGATCAAGGTCCTTGTAGTTCAAAGGGGTGGGTCATAATGGCTTACCATTGGACCGGAAATGCAGTTTAACATCGTGCTGGACGCAGGTGGAACTCGACGTGAATTGGATGATGGATGGTCTTGAACCTCGTGGAGGATTCCTACGTACCATGCCATGACAGGGATCAAAGTCCTCGTAGTTCAAGGAATGGGTGGGTCACAATGGCTTACCATTAGATCAGAATTGTAGTTTAACTTCCTGCTGGACGCATGTAGAACTCGACGTGAATTGGATGATGGGTGGGCTTGATTCTCGTGGAGGCTTCCTACGTACCATGCCTTGACATGGATCAAAGTCCTCATAGTTCAAGGGGGTGGGTCACAATGGCTTACCATTGGACCGGAATTGTAGTTTAACGTCTTGCTGGACGCAGGTAGAACTCGACGTGAATTGTATGATGGGTGGGCTTGAACCTCGTGGAGGCATCCTATGTACCATGCCTTGACATGGATCAAAGTCCTCGTAGTTCAAGGAATGAGTGGGTCACAATGGATTACCACTGGACCGGAATTGTAGTTTATTGTCGTGCTGGACGCAGGTAGAACTCGATGTGAATTGGATGATGGTTGGGCTTGAACCTCGTGGAGGCTTCCTACGAACAATGCCTTGACATGGATCAAAGTCCTCATAGTTCAAGGAATGGGTGGGTCACAATGGCTTACCATTGGACCAAAATTGCAGTTTAACATCGTGCTGGACGCAGGTAGAACTCGACGTGAATTGGATGATGGGTGGGATTGAACCTCATGGAGGCTTCCTACATACCATGCCTTGACATGGATCAAAGTCCTCATAGTTCAAGGAATGGTTGGGTCACAATGGGTTACCATTGGACCGGAATTACAGTTTAACATCGTGCTGGACGCAGGTAGAACTCGACGTGAATTGGATGATGGGTGGGCTTGAACCTCGTGGAGGCTTCCTACGTACCATGCCTTGACATGGATCAAAGTCCTCGTAGTTCAAGGGATGGGTCAGAGTCGGTGCTCAATCTAAGCCCACATGAGTCATGCTCGGTGTGAGAAACAAGAGGTTGCAAGGACTTGGCGATCACGTCGCGAAGGATGCGTCCGTGAGAAGCGAAGAGGGGCTTACGTGTTAGGTGGCCCATGGTGTTGGGACTTACATCAGGATGGAGGCCCATGATCACAGTTTAACGTCATGTGTTGAGGACGTGGTGCTTGACAGTTTAACGTCCTGCAGCTCGGATGAGGTGGGTTCACTCCGCACCCCTAGGACTTACATAACCGGTACCTTCTGGTCCTTGGGGAAGGGAAGGTACTAGTAAGGGCATGGTCAAGGGGGGTTGTGGGACGAGCCATCAAGGGGTCCATGTTAGTGTGTCTATGCGAAGAAGCAATAGCCGTTAGCGTGCCAATGCGAAGAATAATTAGGCAAAGCAACGCTACTGGTGGTATTGTCCATGGGACTTTGAAATCACATCGTGCAAACCGAGAGGGTCGCACAGGAAGAGGAATTTCTATGCAAAGGAGTGTACTTCGCGAAGTGGAACAGTGTTCACGGAGCACTGCCTTGCGAAGAAGGTGTGCCTCGCGAAGCAGGGTCCTGTGAAGCAGTGTGCTTCGCGATGTGTAGCGATCCTGCCTTTGCATAGGGATTACTAGTATGGGTTGGGTGTTTCGTGAAGCATAAGTGCTCCGCGGCTGCCCGGGTTCCCTTGGGAATCCCCTTCCTTCGTGAATGCCCTTGAGATTAGCGAAGGGCATCCCTCTCGGAAGAGGGGATCTAAACAAGACAAAGCAGAGGTGTCTCGCGAAGTAGGAATACCTCGCAGAGCTCATGATTTCCGGGGCAAAGAGTGCTTCGCGATTCGGGAGAGGATAAGCCGAAAGGTTGGATCGTCCGTCCTCGGGACTCAGGGGGAGTACAGTATTTATAGGGAAGGGGCGCCGCGAAGCAGAACTCGCGCGCCGCCTCTGTTTCTTCGCGGCGTGCTCGCGAACATCAAAGGCGTCCGCAGAGAATGGCTTCATTTGGAGCTTCGCGGCGGCTCGCTAACATCAAATGCATTTGTGAAGAATCACCGCCTCTAGAGCTTCGCAGTGGCTCGTGAATTTCAAGTGCGTTCGCGAAGCATCACCGCCTCTGGAGATTCACGGCGGCTCACAAACGTCAAATGCGTTCACGAAGCATCACCACCTCTGGAGCTTCGCGAGGCCGCGAGGGTCATGGCGCTTCGCGGCGGGGCTTCGCGTGGATGCTTCGCGTCGGGGCTTCGCGAGGCAGCGCGCCTGCCTTCCTTTGTGATCCTTTCATTAGGGCCATATTTTGGCGGCAACAAAGCCATTATGAAAGATTTCGGGGTAAATACATCCTCAATGAAAACAATTTATTATTATAGACTATATGCATAATCTTTTCAATTATTTCCAGTTATTTTACTTATTTGGAATTATACATTGTGATTCATAAAATAACCTTGTGTATGCCATTTTTTTAAAATGGAGTCTAGTAAATGGAATGATAATTCCACCAATATGCATGATAGAAAGATTACAATGGATCATATCTTTCATGGAATTATGAAAATGGTTAAAAGAGAAATAGTCTCCCACGTATTTACATAATATGTAGAAATAGTCTCATGTGTTAATAAGATAAGTAATGACTTCTCTGGGTCCAATGGAATTGAAGGGAAGCAAGAGAGAAACTGATAGAAGATAGAAAGATGGATAAAGGGAAGTTGAGAAATAATGACTTTCCATTATGTGATAATTATGGGAAAAATCGCTTTGGTAAATTCTTGAAGGGAATGAGATTTTTTTTCTATGTGTTGAGATAGAGGACACCAAGTGCATGATTGTACGGGTAAGAAACATGTTTCAAATGTACAATACTTCATCTGAAAGGAGTTGGGATACTATGCTAATCCGTGTGAAAATCATCAGAGTATGTTACTAATGAAGCTATTAGATAATAATCAAGATATGATACTACCACATATTAAGATGAATGACTAGTGTTCTTATATTTTTGTTAATTAATTATTTCATTTTATTGTTGTATCAATGATTTACTGGTTATATTAATTTTAGAAATAAATACGGATTGTACTGCAGTGCGATTTCATTAAATATTTGAGATTATATGGTTCAATGAAAAGTTACTCAACATCAAGATAAACTTTTCAGAAAATATATCGTTGATTTAATGATAAACCATTATATGGTTATGATACTAAGGTTGTTGTTTTGTAATAAGATATTATTTATTTGTATAAATTATATTCAATATTCTTGACTATAATGAAACTGAGTATTTTTTTTTTGTTTTCCATTTTTGTTTGAGTATGTAACATTTTTGGATATAAGGAGTATATACAATATTCTATAAAAATAAGAGAGCCTAAATTTAATCAATAAGGTTTTATTGTAATTCATCGTGTTACCATGATTTAAAAGAACACATGATGAAGGTATTTACTTGTTATTAGGTAGAGAAAAATATCTTCATTATGTTTCCACTCCTTATAAATTTTGTACTACGAGTTTGGACACAAGTATTTTGGATAATTATAATCGTAAGAATGAATTAAGTTTGACATTCGATACTATTATTATGGCTAAATCATTTCTTATGATTATATTTTGATTTTTCTAAAAAGGACATCCCAGAGGTCAGGCGGTAACCCATATTCTTGTGTATTTACTTTTAAAAAAATAAAGTAACTCTCAAACGGGGCATCTTAAAAAAAATCTGAGACCACTGTTAGGTCTGGAGCACCGGGTTTTCCCAAGGTAGGGTATATCATTAATACACATTGGTTTTTTTCCACCCCCGAACATTATAATTCCATATTTATTTTTAATTAATTAATTATTTTATTTTTTATTTAATAAATAATACATTTCTCTCTAACAGTGTGTCGAATGGGAAATATGAGAGCCCCTATAGTTTTGGGACATGGAGTTTACCCAAGGAAAGATATAATATTTGCGAGCATCAGACGTTTGGTCATATTTCAACTGATGATATTTTATATGGGTTATAAATATTTTCGTTGGTCGTTGAAAATAATAATAATATTTTTTATTAATATTATTATTTGCGTTGAGGAAAAAGAATTAAAGTGCACTAACCTAATTAATAAATTGTTCGGTGGTGTAAATAATAATTGAAAAATTTAATAAATGTTATATTATTAATTATTTCAATTAATTACAAATGAGAAATAAATATTTATTTAATAATCATTTTATTTTTTTAATAGTTGTTGTTCTTAAATTACTAATTGTGTCATTGATAAGTCCTATTAAATAATAATAATTTTAATTATTTTAACATATCAACTTAAATAAATGTGTGGAATTTAATCTTTTTAATATAAATCTTTAATGTGACCAATGGTGCGTTCTAGGGAACCCTATTGCATGTCCCGGGCAACTATTAAATTAATAATTAATTGCTCCATCCTTATGTAAAAATTTTCCATCGCACCCTAGTGTGGTGATCGGGCTAAAAATTATTTAGAATATTTAAAAAAAATTAAAATAATTTTAAGGAAATTAATCAAAGGATAAAAATAAATAATAAAATAGATACAATTGTAGAGAAATTAAAAGTAATTACCATTGGGTAAACCCATTTTCATTATTTATTTCTTCAACAATTTATTTTTATTATTTTATTTATGTATGTCCATTTAATTTATTTATCTTTTTCCATTTTTTACATTCCTTTTTCTGTCATACAATTTTTCCTTATCCTCTCCTCCTCTCCTCCCCTCTCTTGGATGTTGTGCACCCTTCTCCATATGTGGAAATCCACCTCCTTCCAGCTTTGGAATATCACCGTGCCTCCGTTCGTCTTCTGTTTTCTTCGTCATCAGGTGCGCTCTGAACCTTTGGGTATTTCTTATCCCACACACGAATACACGTGCGATATCATTTCATATACTTTATACAGATCACCGTAGAATGATTTTACGTGATTTAGTGTTTTTCTAAAATCATTTTATATCATTTATCTTTGGTGAAATAAAAGCCTACTGTATATCATAGGATCATCTACAACCATAAGGTAGGGTGTCTACTTACTTTCACATTGCTTAATTTCGAGTTAGAAAAATGCATCTTTGTTCCGTTAGTCAATGCCTTCCGACGTTTTGAAAATTCGCATAACTTATTTTAATTTTCTGTTTCACATAATTTTTTCATCCATATTTATCATGAATTAAATATTTTGAATTGTTCCAACGTGGTTAGACACCCTCTTTGGATGTGCCGATGTGGGTGGTATAATTTTTGTTTGTCGGGTTTTTAATTTAATTAACTACATGTGTTTCCCAACCAATTTTTGTTGTGATTCATTTAAATAATTAATTTAGATTAATTATTAACCTTGAATTGTTGGATATTTGGTAATTGTTTCTGCTAATGTATTTATTAATAAATAATTCCTTTGTCTAAAAGTGTTACACAACCTATTTATGTTGTATTTAATTTAAATTATTAATTTAGATTAACTAATAACTTTTAATAGTTAGACCATTAGTTGCAGTTTGTGTTGAATTATTTATTTATTAAAAGGTAAATATATCTACTTATGTTGATGTGGTATCATGACTTGTTAAAATTGTTACACTAAAATGTTTAATTTATACCTTGTGATTCACGGGTGTATCTATTTAGATTTCAAGATGCAATGTCATATGCTTATTATGTCACATCTGCTACTGTGAAAACATTAATTAAATTCTGGTTAGGTAAAGGAGGTGGGTCTTATATTAAGGTTCATGCATATACCCTCCGTTCGTGACTGGTTACCGCTATGTTCCGTGGGGCGGTGTCCTTGGATTTTTCTGGCCGAGACTTCCCCAAGAATTCTAATACTTATGAGTGATACCGGTTCAAAAAGATCCCATCCGGACGGATCCGTGGAAATAGGGCCAAGCCAACCTCAGATAGTGCTCAAAACATGTTTTTTGAGATCTGGACGGACTCATGGTAATTACATGACTCAAGCGTTACTTGGTTGTTTGAAAGATTGTGTTGGATGTGATCAATTTTATTTGATAAATTTAATGATGTTCAGTAGAGATACCCTTGGGACTGGTTCAGACACCAAATGTCTACATGACCCTTAAAATGGTGGACTAATGGTTTATATTAATGTCACTTTAGCCTCTTGAGATTTGTAGTATTATTCTTTTATGTTGAAGCACACCTGGTTGAAACTTGACATAGACCCCAAGTTAAAGCACAAGCTTCAGGTATGCCTCTTCCTTGTTTTACCATGGCTTTCAAGGCCTTATATAAATGAAAATGTGTATTATTCTTACATGTACATCTTTTAGACATGCAGCTTAGGCTGAAGTAGTTGATTAGAACTGAAAAATATATTTTTTATTTTCAAAATTTCAGATTTTAGGGTAAGCAGAAACCACATACAAGAAGTAACATAAATACAAGATTCATACCAAATTTGAATATATAAAAAAGCGATACCCAACCCGAGGGGACCTCGATCCATGAGCCACCCATGACATATGGTCTTATCAGCTGTAATTAGTCATGATTTGTCCTCATCTCTTTCTATAACCGCCAACTTTAGTGATCAGAGGAAACACAAATGAAACCATAGATTGGTTCATCATAACAGAAAAACTAAAAAATCCCAACTGAAATCATCGCTTTTCATCAACAACACCATCCAAACACCACACAATAGATAACAGAAGAACAACAAACGCATAAACTCGAACAGAAACCAACCATAAATTGAACCATCTCCATGTTTTTTATTTTATTTCATTAAATTAATTATATAAAATTGTTATATATTGGCACACAAAATTTTATTATTGCATAAAATAGAAGGTGTTAGACATTATAGATGTAGTCCTACTGGGATTTTATCTCACCCCCTACTTAGGTGTTTTTGAATTTCACGTAGATTATATGTCTGTAAGTATTGGAAAAGGGAAGCATGCTTCTTTTGATGCTTGATTGTTTCTTGCTTCTTATGATAGAGACTAGGGACGAGGATCGGGCCTTTCTCATGATGTAGGTGTTGCTTTGTGCCTTTTCTTTTTAGTCAAAATAATTTGTGGGTTTTTGGTTTTTAATTCCTTCATTTTAGACATACATAATTGGATGTCATCATTTTTTGAGCTTCAGCAACTGATTATTATTCAGTTGGATCATTTATATTTCCCCTACTGCAGTTTATTCATTTATATACTTTAGATATTTGTTAAAAAATTGTTTTTTCTTCAAATGTGATATTACCTATTAGCTATGAGGGCAGAGTATCTCCCAAAGACATGAAAAAGTCCCTCACTTCTAGTAATAACCCTCTGGTGTTTAGGGGGATGTGCTTGGGGTCATTTAACCCACTACTCTAGAAACCATATTAGAGGTAAGATGGGCCGAGAAGTTACAATGTGGTATTATAGGTGGTATTTTTTAGCATTATTTTTCTATTTTGGGTTGGTAGATTGGATAATAGGACTGTGTCAATTCTTGGATAACAGCTGTTCCTTGGTCTGATCACCCCACATACAGGAAATGACCTAGTGGCTGGGGTTGGGACTATTGATCATGATTTTGGATGTTACAATTGATATGATTTCCCCTATAGTGATTGATATAATTTACACTTCTTATGAATTTATATAATTTATGATATTTTACCCTTGGCATATTATTTTAAGGATGAATCCATGCAGGCATCATAATAGGCACGTCACAATTCACATTCCATGCATATTTCCATGCCAGATAGTGGCATTTCAGGTCGCTTGTTGAATAAAATTGTTTTCCTTAAATATGTACAATGTCTTGTAATTATTTAGCATCCCTTTTATATACCAGGTTTCAGTGATATATTCAGCATGTCAGCTAGTTTCAATGTTTCCTCTTTTATACTATGTTTTCCTTGTGTCATGCTTATATACTTATTAACATGTCATTGTGATTAAAATTTTATTCCTATGTAATTACAACATGTGTCTCTCTATTATATTTATGTAGTGACATTTTTGCTGGTTTGTGAGGTAATTAGTTTCTTTTCAAAAATATATTGGTTTCCTATAAAGGGGAGCCAAATTAATAAAAACTATAACATGTATTGTAACTTTATGGGTTGACAACCACCCCTATATCTAGACTGATATTTGTTAGTGCATGTTATAATTTAAAATGAATTGGATAACTATCTAAAGGGACAACTAATATCAATTAGGATAGTTGGTGCATGTTTCTAATGAGATAACACAGTGTGGGGGTTTTGACTCTTAATAATAAAAAAACTATTTTTTGAGGATTCATTCTAATCAACCCAGGTCGGCATAGTGGGACACTTGTAGGTCACCTTATCTTTTTAAAAAGGAATTTAAGTTATATTTTTCATAATTAAGGACAATATGACAACCAATGTAAACTGTTTTAAAATGGAATTTTATAAAACATGCCTATATTTTTCCTTGAGGCATTGAATAAGATCAAATACCTTATTTTGAAAAAT
Source organism: Viscum album (assembly GCA_963277665.1). Classification (NCBI taxonomy): domain Eukaryota; kingdom Viridiplantae; phylum Streptophyta; class Magnoliopsida; order Santalales; family Viscaceae; genus Viscum; species Viscum album. The sequence continues at coordinate 2,077,310,777 of OY728152.1, read as the reverse complement.
GGTACTTGATGTATTGATTATATCTTTTGATGATTAATTTTAAATGGGAATAAATATAAAGGGCATGGATATGGAACCTGTAGTGATGTCCTCTATTTAAGACCCTGGTATAATGTTATTTTTTTCTCTCCTGTAGATTCTTTTGTATAAAACCTTTCGCATGTCATTGTCCCCATTCAGACCACCTTGCATAAATTGACACCCTTGTTCAGATGGGTGGTCATGTTTCCCATTACATTTGAATAGGTCTTGATCATAAATTAATTATCTTTTCCATAAAGTTAGTCATTCTTTCCAAATATCCATTTTCTTAATAGGTCATTCGACCCTCTCTTCTCCACAGTGATGGAAGATTCAGTATGTCTTCCACCGAGTTAAAATCAATCAATATTCTGCATCTAATTATGGTAGTAAGCATTCAAATTTGCAGTGTCATTGAGTTCTAAACATTGCGACAAACTAGTTTATTTCAGTGAAATAATCATTTCATTCTTTTTAAAATACGTTTTGGGTCATCTTCCTAGTACAATAAATTCTATTTTAAAGGAATCATGTTCATCACATTTCTCAGGACTTCCAGAGACTCAAGTGTTTTGACACACCAACCAGTTTGGTTGGGCTTTTACGCAGATTTTTTAAATTTTTCCTTCTATTAATGTCCAAATCCTTTTAGTGTACTCTTCCTTAACTGATGAACATGTCCATTATCTTGCCTTCAACCTTGATGCGCTAAGAGAACATTGGTCTTATGACATGCTAATTCTTTAAAAGTTGTTCGTATTAGTTAAGGGTGTATTTCTTAGTGTTTCTAAAAAATTCATCATTCTTATCGAGGATTTATTTATTTTTGTGTGACCCTCAGATTTTTGTATATGAATTCTTTGGATGAATTCATTTACATGAGTTGTTTCTTCTAAAGTGACCACCAAGTAGATTTCTCTATGGGTTTCATAATCAATGAGATTTAACCATTTTTCTATTTTTTGATGTCAAGTGAGAAGCATCACTAGAACACTTAAGGGCTTGTATGGTAGTACATTCTAACGGTGGAAGGTTTCATGACTTGGAATTTGCCTCTTTCAAACATTAAATCCTATGGTGGGAAGTAACATAGGCCAGAAGTTGTTGGGATGATGATATGGTTGTCTCTCTTGATGAGAATGTCTGGATATGTTATGTATCCTTGTTTCAGTTGAAAAATGAATGTTGGATCAGATATTAATGGATTTGTGCCATTTTCATAACCAATTTTAGAATGTTTGTTTGGAGTTTAGATATGAAACAGAACCTTTTGTGTGATATTTCACCACCCTTTTTTATCAGATAAAGGTTATGTTGTTCCCAAAGGATTCTCAAGGATGATATTTTATATAGTGGGAAGGTTTTAATGTCCCCTGTTTTGATCCAAATAAAAAATGTCGGAAATAAAAAAATTTGTTAACTCGGCGTTCAGTTTTAAAATAAAGCATCCAAACTTTTTATTTCTGATAGTTGACAATACGATGTGTCTTTTAAATAAAATTTATTGAATTAATTAAATTCAATAAATATGGAATTATATTAAAGGGAGGGTAAAACCTTTAATATAACTTTGTAATATTCTATAAAATATTTTTATTATTAAATAATGAGTTAGCATGAGGTTCTGAGACCAGTAGACTCTCAGCATTTATTGAATAAAAAATTAAAATTAATTTTATTCATAGACATGTGTTTTTTTAAATAAAATAAATCTCAAATGGTGATCTATATAATAAATCTGAGAACACAGCTAGGTTTGGAATGCTCGGTTCTATTTAGGTATTGTATAACTTTGATTCACCTCAAGTGTATGGTACCCTCGCACATGATAATTCGATCATTATTTTTAATTAATTAATTATTCTGTTCTTGATCTAGTAAATAATTATTTTGAAACAAATGGTGTGTCTAATGAGAAATATGAGACCACCAATAGTTCAGGGATGCAGGGTTTACCCAACGAAGGGTATAACATTTCTGAGCATCAGATATTTGGTCATATCACACCCATGGATAATTTATTTGGATTTTAAATATTTCTGTTGGCCATTAGAAATAATAATGGTAATTATTTTATTAATATTATTATTCGTGTTGATGAAAAAAATGAAATTCACTTCAATATTTAATAAATTTTGTCTTCATCTAAATAATAATTTACCAATGTAATAAATGTTAAATTATTAATTTTTCTAATTAAATACATATATAAAATCAATATTTATTTAATAAATGTTGTATTTTTTTAATATTTATTGTTTTTAAAATATTAATGGTGTGATTGAAATGTGTTATTAAATAATAATAATTTTTATTATTTTAATATATCGAGTTAAATTAAGATGTGAAAAATATATTTTAAATCTAGATCGTTAAATCGACATAGGTTTTTCCATGGTGCACCCTATTACTATTCTCAGATATCTATTAAACTAAATAAATAATTGACTAGTCATTATCTAAATTTTTTCCATCGTGCCATAGTACTGCGTTCTGGATAAAAAAATATAATATAGTTGCAAGAAAATAAAAACATATTATAGTAAATTAATGAAGGGATAAAAATAAATAATTAAATAGATATAGTTGGAGAGAAATTAAAAATAATTAAAATTTGGTAAACCCATTTTAATTATTTATTCCATTGACCATTTTTTTTATTTTTTTTATTTATTTTTCCACTTTTAATATATTATACCTTTTTCTTTTTCCTCCATTCCTTTTTGTTTCATTCCTTTTTTTCTTCTTCTCTCCTCCTCTCCTCCCCTCTCACTTTTGTGGTGCACCCTTCTCCATATGTGGTGTACCATCTTCTTCCAGCTTCAGATGATCACTGCACCACCATTCATCGTCATTTTTATTCACCATCAAGTGATCTCTTTACCTCTCAGTAAGGTTTATTCCATTCACCAAGAATCATTTGATCTCATTCAAATCATTTGAACAGTTTGTCGTGAATGGATTTTACTGTATTTGGGGTTTTTCCAAAATCATATGTCTTCTTCTGTTTTAGGTCCAATAAAAATCTACCACAGATCATAGGATTATATATGACCATAAGGTAGTTCCTAAACCCTATTTCCATAGATATTTTTTGCAATTTATAAAAATGCATCATTTCTCCGTTAGTTGGTGCCAACCGACTTTGTAAAATCTCCCCTAATTTTTTATAAAATATGTTGTTTCGCTTAATTTTTGAAGCTCTATTGATCATGATTTAAATGGTTTGAATTGTTGAAACGTGGTTGAACCCCCCATTTGGGTTTTCTGATGTGGTCGGTTTAATTTTTGTTATACGGTTATATAATTTAATTAAAATCAGGTGCTGTGAAGCATATTTTTATTGTGTATTATTTAAATAATTAATTTAAATTAATTGTTAACCTTGAATTTTTTGATATTTGGTTAGTTGTTGTGCTAAGATATTTATTTTTAAAACATGCCATTATCAACATTTGTTGCATAATATTTTTTGGATTTGGTTAATTTAAATAATTACTTTATATTAATTATGAACATTGAATTGTTGGATCATTGGTAGTTGTTTGTGTTGAATTATTTATTTATTAAAAGTGGAATTTATCTTCTCATGTTGATGTGGTATCTGAACTTGTTATGATTTTTATGCTGGAATATTTAATTTATACCTTGTGATGCATCGGTGTATCTATTTAGATTTCAAGGTGGAAATTCATATGCTTATTATTTTATATCTACCACTATGAAAAAATTAATTAAATTTAGTGTGGGGAAAGGAGGTGGGTCTCATATTATGGGCCACGCTTAGTCTATATGCACTTGTGTATTTATCATTAATATTTATATTTCTCATGATGTAGTTTATTTATTTATATGATTTGGATATTTATTATTTAATTGTTTTTACTTCCCTATTGACATTACCTATTATCTATGAGGGCATAGTCTCCCCCACAACCCTAAAAATGGTCCTTGCTGCTAGTCAAAAGTCTCTAGCATTCGGGGATATGTGCTTGATGTCATGTAACCCACCAGTCCAACCACCGTCTGAGAGTTGAGTTGTGTCAGAAAGCTACATCCAACCTAACAATTTTAATTTCCTTTAGATTGATTTCAAATAAAACGAATTTCACCCATTTATTATAATAATTAATTTTTACTGGTAAAAAAAAGATTTATATATATAATTTTAATAAAATATTAAAACCCCATATAAAGATATATCAAAGAATGAGATTATTATAATTAAACATTTTATTATTTTAACTTACTAACATCTAATATTTTCTATCTCCTTGATTCATATTGAGTTATGATGAGAAAACAATTATCAGAGAGTGTAGAGTGTGCATTAATTGAGAAAAAACCATGGTAAATTTGTTTATATGATCTCAATGAATTAGATTCATTTGAAAATATTTAGTATCTAGTCTATAAAAATGGATTTGGAAGTTTAAAAGTAAATTATTCTTGGGAATTACAAAGGTGGACATGTTTACACTTAAATTTGAATATTATATTCTGTGAATTATATCTTTTATGGGAATAAAACTTCAATGACACATTTGTAAATTAATTATTTAATACTTCTAGATATAGTAATTTCGGATAATTGGATCCCTCATTAATTATTAATGATTATTTTGAATAGGGTATGTGTGTGTGAAAATAAAAATTCATAAATACACATTTAATGTCAATATAAGATATAAAAATACAAAAATTGATTACATGACGTTTTTATCATTAATAACTTATAGGGATTCCCATTATAATGGATAGTTGACTACTATAATAGTTACACTCAAATAATAACTCAGAATATGGTCTGAGGGATTAAAAAGATGTATATGATGTACAGGACCCTGATTTTTAAAAGTGGTTTATACTGAAGGGAATATTGATCATAGATGATGTAGAGGAATTTATACTATAATCATACCATTTATGTTTTATTAAAATATAAAAAATAATGAAAATAGACGAAAAACATGAATAAAAGTGATATTTTAAGGTTTTTATTGTTGAATCCATAATTTAATAGTGTTTATTAATTTAAACATACAGTATTAAAAAACTGATATTATGATGATTTAGATCGTTTTGAAATATGTTCATATAAATTTCTTGAATAATACTAATCACATATGTATGTGGTAATTATAATTTCATACATTTATCATTATCATATGAGTGTTTTCTATTCAATGTCTATTTTTATCCATATTTTTTTTCATTTAGGTCACCTTTATTATTTTGTGTTGTTTATAATAATATATTAATATGAAACATTAGTTAATTTATTTATATTCATTTTTTCTCAAACTAAAATCATGACATGTTTGAGGAAGAGTCAGTAATTTTAGAAATATTTATATACAAGATAATGGGATATTAATAAAAAGGTAAAAGATAAAAAATGTGTGTTAGAATTAAATTTTTTGGTTCTGACTATGTTAGGGAAAAAATATTGTGCATTTGTAACCAGTAGTATATTTACCCTATATATCATTGTCTTGAACCATCAAATTGGAAAACACCATGAATACTTGCAATGACACATAAAATCATGAGGATACATAAAGAGAAAAAGAGCACAACACCACAATATAAATGGTTGATGGAACTTTAAAGAAACCCAAAATTTACTATCACAAGATAATGTTTTATCAAAAATCAACCCTATATTAACTAACCAAGACAATGTTAATCATCATATAGAATGGGGAGAACCTGAGAATCCATTATTATAAACTCATCGACACAAATGGAAAAGATGGACCCATTAACCAACTATACCAATGTCAATTTGCAACACATTTTATGATACTGAGGTAATGTAACGAGCATCATGATACCCTATTTTTTTGGAATATTAACTATTAAAAATGGTACATTGAGATTCCATGGATAACTACATCACATGTGGATACTATAAACATGGAAATATGGCTCACATCACATCTTGAGAATTCATCCACCCTCTAGATCATTTCCATTATATAACACAAAATGCATCAGCGCCCCAATATTGTCCATTTGATTCTATTCTAAGAATACATTATTTATGAAACACAATGAAGATTCAAATCATAAGAAACATTTTAACCAATGTAGTCATAAGGAACTTATTTCATAAAACATATCAATTTTCTTAGTAAGGTTTCAATTATGTCAATATGGTTTCACGTGGCCTTAAAGAACATGATAACTATAAATGTTTAAATTAAAATTATGTGATGTATATGGAGAATTTTTCTTCATTGATCGATAATTTTAATTCATAGATCACACAAATAAATTATTTGGACTAAAGGAATCCCTATAAAATTTTAATTTGTTCATTAAATACAATAACTAACTCAAGATATGGAATTTAAACCATTTGATATGGAAGCTAGTACATAAGGGAATGGTAGTGTGGATTAAACAATGGGAAATGAACATTTTTAGCCACATCGATTGATATCTTTACTACATTATCCACATGAAATTATTGATGCGACAATTATTTGATGTTGTATACAAATTTTCCTTCATTGTATTATTGGATTATATGGATTTAAAATATATTTTATTTAATATATAAATATGGTTTCTCTTATTTAACAAAATATTTACAATATTTAAAATTATGTATGAAACGTAGTTTTTTAGGGTATAGTTTTACTCTTTTGAAAATTATGTATATTTTGAGATAATTTCACTTTGATAAATTATTTTTTAATTTTATAGTAATCACTATAAATGTTATTTTTTAATATAGATTGGTTTTATAAAAATCTACATATTAACTACCATGGATGTATTGATTAATTCTTGAAATTTTTATTTTAATATCAGAAATATATTTGGAATTTATTTTCTTGAAATATAATGTACATTGTGAGTTGAATTATGTGTTTCTAGAATTATAAATTATTCATAAATGTATTATTATATTTCAACTATTCTAATGAAAAATGTTTATTAATGGATTAGTTTTTTATTGTAAGAAATCGTTACATTTTAAATGGTTCTTAAATATTGTATTTCATATATTATTATTGGTTACAATATTGTATTTATGGTGATAATTTTTAATTTAGGATTTTCTATAGTGAGAAAATATGTGTGGTGTCATAGATCCTTCTGACCCTTTACGTTTTCAGTTTTGGGGGTCAGAATACATGAGATGGGGTTTCGAATAAGAGAGGAATAGGTATAGTTAAAAATTATATTATAAATGGTTATTCAATCTATGAATCACCATTCATAATATTAAGGATGTTTCACACGGTGCCTTCATGACCAAGGGGACATGACTTCTTGAAATGTGTGTCAAATAGTAGTTAACTATTTGAATAGTTGTTCATTTCATTAATCCTCATGGTAGAGTTTTTATTTGATATATACATCCATGTATCATGTAATTAAAATATATATTACAAACACTAAATACCTCCCATAATTTTTGGAGAGAGTTCATTGTTGTTCAACAATAGTCAACTTCATAATGGTCACTATAAGAACTACATATTCACACCATGAATGGGGTTATTTCATAGTTTTATATATACTATAGACACCCTATGATGACCGTTATTATTCATCTGATTTTTGCATACATAAAAATATTGATAAAACCCTATAATTTTATGAATTATTTATTCAAATAAAATTAATTTTATCCATATCTTTTGTTACATGGGACAATGTGTTTTAATTAAAAGTGATATAGTATTAATATTATTAATATTACTATTTGAAATTATAATTGGTGTTATGAAGAGTAATAAAAACATATTTAATATTATATATAATTTTTTTATAAAATTAAAATAGACAAAAAATACAAATGTATATTTTCTTCATGAATTTATATGTATAGAAAATATATTTGTGCAAGAAAATAATTTATTTTTGAAAAAAAAATTATAAAAGAGATTTCTTCCAAATTTTTGAAACTGAATTTGAAAATAATAACATGATTTTTCAAATAAATACGTAAATACTATATCTAGGATATGTTTTCATTTTTTTCAAAAAATATTGTTTCTAACGAATAGTTAAAAATAGAAATATTTATTAAAAATGCTATTAGAAATAAAAAATAATAAAATATATATTTTTAAAAAAATTATAAAATTAATATTAGTTAAATATATTTTTTATTAATATGATTAAGATAATTGGATTTGAATTCATGTTGAAGTCTGATATTAAAAATTTATATACTTATTAAAATTTTCTATTTTGTAATCCTTGTTTTCATCGTGTCATTGGAATTTGTTTTAAGTTAAATGTTCAACCATATATGAATTTAATTTTGTAAAATGGGTTCCGTATTTTATATAATATAAAATAATATTATTTAATATGTCCTAATTAGTTTTTGGGAAAATGAGTAGTAAAAACAGTAAAAATTATTTTCTGTAATTTAGGTTAAAATGGGGTTACCATGGGTTAAATTAAAAATAAATGTATTAAAATTAACTATTACATAAAACAAATTCTGATTTTATTATCTATGGTTCTATAATGATCCCTTTTTTATCCTTATTTAATTTCTATATCATGGAAATAACTTTTTATTTTCAAAAATTCAAAGTGTGCCATCTCCCCCACTTATAATTTGGAACCCCCTCTCATATCCTATTCAAACATAAAAAATATTTTGGTTCATGAAATCCATATCAAAATAGATTTATTAATTACCTATCTATTCCATATTGTCTATAGGTTCATTTGTATACCTCCATAAGAATAGGTTTAGAGAAAACCCATGGAGGATTCCTGAAGAAGAGGGGGCATTCTTAACCAAACATCTTCTATTTATTTTATATTCCACCACCAATACATATTATCCATATATTATCAAATAATAAAATAATTATAAAAAATAAACTTTTATTTTGTTATTTAATATTAATAAACAATATACACATCATATTCCTTCAAATTTCAATCAAACCCATCTATCATGTGTACGAAAGGAAACCACCTCAGAAACCAATATAGTACGTTATCCATCAACACCTCTCATAGATTAATATAATGTTGGGTTTAGAATCTATAAATATGATATTACTAACATAATTATACTTATTTAATTATAATTTAACACATACCAGCACACACTCCAATCTATTTGTAAGATCATAGGTTTTGTTATGAGGTTCAAATCCTTCTGTATCTGGTTTAGCCCTTGATTATGATCAATTATTTCATTATACACTATAATAGGTCTAATGGAATGATGGGTTTGAATTTTTATGTAACGAAGTAGGGGATTATGGAGGCTGGATATTTGAAAATACATAGCATTCATTTGGAATACATGGCGTCTCCTCAACACATGATGTATATTGATCTATCTTGAACCAATCATGATAGGTAGTGATCTTTTCCAAAAAGGGAATGCATGAGATTTAGACAATGTTTACTTCATATATATATAATGTGTAAATTACCAAGGGCATAATTTTAAATAATAGGTTGTGCATCCAATTTCTTATATAGGCCCACTACATTTCTTTTTCTCTCGCTTATGTGATTTCCTTGAATCCTATGTTACATTATATGGTTGTTTTGAGAACCAGACATAGATTCTTCCTTCTGTGGTCTTATTGTATGTGTGCTAATGAGTTCTATATTCCTGATTAACTATTAAAATTTTATCTTCTCCTCAACAGAGTTATTTTTATTAATTTTCATGTCCCCTATTTTTATATTGTCCATCCACTCTAAATATTGCTCATGATCTGCACCAAATCAATGGTCTGACAGGATTACTATTATATCATCGGTATATAATTTGTGGCGTATTCCATTCACTCTATGTTTTAGGTTTTATATAAATTGTTTATATTTTTTTACATGTCGTAATTTTCATATTTTCTCTTAATATTGAATGAATTTTTGAATAAAATTTTTAGGTCCTGATTATGTTTTGATGTAGTTCATTTTGATAGTCAGAGGTCGTTCACCTCAACCAATTACACCATTGAAGTGTATCACTATTTTATAGATTTGTTATACCATTATTCTTAGTGTTTTTTGAGATTTAAAAAATTAGTGGAATATTTAGGGGATTAAATGACTTTTTTTAGAATAAGAATTATTAATCATTTGAAATGTGATTTCATGACATTATAATGGATTATGTTTTTAATATGAATATGTTGAAATGGGTTGGATGAACTCACAGATTGTGAATTATTATATAATAGGTAATGTAATGATATCATTAATTTATATTTTTTATGGATTACATGGATATTTATAATCCTCAGATCTTGATTCTATTATATTCTGTGGACATTTTTACTCCATGGATCTTATATATGGTAGAATATTCCATAATCATTTCTACTCCTTATATCCTAATTCCATTGGATTACATGGTCATTAATACTATATTGATCATTATGGATTATTTTAGTTGATTCCATATACATTTAGACACATTGTATAATAATTCCCTAGGATTCCAAGGACCTTACTACTAATCGGATATATCATGCTTAGAATTCCATAGATGATCTCTTTGGAATCCACATAATCATATACTGAGTTTCCATCGAGAGGCTCCATGGAATATATGTGGTTTCCTTTATCATTAATATAATTTATTTGGACCTTTCAATCCATATAATTGATATATAATATAGATCATTGTGGATTCTTTATCATTGTTTATATATAAACCGACAATATTTATTCTATTATAAACTCTCGATTGAATACTATTACACTAGATTATTTATTTCGTAGATCTTCACATTGTATACTTGTACTTGATTAATGTTGATTGGGAGTCATTTTTGGGTTGAATTTATCATATATCCCTTTAAACATTACTTTTATAACTACTATACCTTGTAAATAATACACGTTGATTAATTATTTATACATAGACATGATAGGTTTTGGACAAAGTTGTCAATGGTTTAATAAGTGTTATCTCACAACATGTTATGGAAAAATTATGGTACCGAGGCAGAATTCAGTATATATATGGGGACCAGGGAAAGCAACCAATTTATGAATCATGATTTTATTGACTCTATGGAGTATGAGAGAATATTACGGACCTCTCCAAATGATTTTAGTTGACGATAGTTCCATTTTGGATGTTCTTGCATTTTGATAAATGTCTTATTATTTATTATTGATTAATAAGTGTTGAATTAAATTTTTATAGAGACATGACATGATCTTCATATTTTACATGACACTAAAATTGGGTTTATAATTATTATAGGCATTTTGTATTTTTATCTTCTTTAACAGATTTATATTATTCTTATGCTAGTATATTAACATCAGAAACTATTGCATTACTTGAATCATGGGGGGATATAATCCGAACAATATCACATTAGATCATTAATTATAGTTGAAAGGCTTTTGCATACATTGATTCATGATTAAGGCCATGTGTCCCACATGCTCAGGGAACTATTAAGTGGTTTCTAGGATATGGTGCTTCAATGTAGAATGCGAACATTTTCTTTTATATATTTACAATTTTGAGACAATAGAGATGATATAAGAATGGTTGGAAATTTTATAATGACACATTCCTAAAACAATAAACCTATTTATAAGAAAAATACATATTTTAGGCAAAATGATATATATTTCTATATTTCACCTGTTACATTTAATTTTATTCCACTATTGGGTGACATAGATTATGTTATATATACAACATGAATGTTGATTTTTTTGTCTTCTGATATGATTATGTAATTCCAAATCTTGAATAAATTTAGTAACCTTATAAGACTATCTTTTCATGTATATTACATTCCACATATGATGTATAAATTTACTAATTGTCATCTACAATGTGTTCCTTCATTAATAGAATTTTTATCCTCTAACAATTTTTGTATCAACATCAAAATCATAAATTGTGACATAGAGTAACTTAAAAAACCTAAATATTAATTTCCTAACTAGGACACATAAGAAACCCTAAGGATCCAATTGTTTTGTGTTGAGTCATGAAAGATTTATCAAATGGATTGGAATATGTTTTGTTCATGATTAAATGGAAACCACACGTTAGTTTATAAGGTCTATGTTCCCTTATATATTGGATTTGGTGATCCATTTTATTCATCCATTTAACAATAATTTTAATAAAAATATATATGAATATTTATAATTTAAAATTAAATAGAATGGTCACCTTTAGATAAATTGGGACCTTGGATGTGGAGTAGAAGAAAATACATAGAACCAGCTCATGTGTGTGTTGTAGGATGTGTCTCTTGTTTTTTATATTCTAGTTACAAGTACCTGGATTATGATTTAAGAGAAATATGTGAGGGGTGGATTGCTTCTAGGGAGACTAGAAATTTTCTAATACTTTTATATTAGTGAATTTGTCTCTAATAATTTCTTTTTTATGGTGTGTGATTGGAATTTTTTATACATTCCCCCAAGACAGCCTCCAATCATGCTCTATGAGGGTGGTGATTACCATGCTCCACATGTGGTGGGCCCTAGGCTACCAATAGAATCTATAGTACATAGACATGAATCACTACCCATTTATCTTGATATGAGTTATGATTCTTAGTTTTGAGATATTTTCTTACATTCTTAGGAGATTTTTTAGGGAGCCCCACATCATGCCTCGTCTATGGAAGATATGATGTGTTTGTTTAAGAAGAGTCATCCTCCCACATTTTATTGGGATAATGGTCCTTATGCAATTGATCGATGGCATGAGATTTTTCTACAAATCATCCATAATCAAAAGACTCTATATTAATGTGGATTTAATAACATGACATATATAATTCATTGAGCAAATAAACAGTAGTTTGATATTGAGAAATAGGTCTCGGAGATTCATGAAATTTAATAGAGGGATCTATAATTTAGTCTTTAAAATTAATTATTTCATGACATAATTATATTAGATATGTATATTTTTTTATGCATATAGATCAGTGTATAATGATCATTAAAGAGTATTCATCACTCTACAAAAAGATTGAGTTTTTTGTGATGATATATCGTGGGGATGCACCATTAAGATCATGATTATATATAATAACACTGATCTTTAGTAAAAATTTGAATATGATTTATAAAATAAACATGAACTTCGTAAAAATACAAGGATTTAGAGGACTATTTTTTTAGAAAATTTCAAACATTAAAAAAACATAAAACAAGAAATACAATATCTTTTTCTAAATCATTTTTTACATGATGAAAACATTCCTTTGTACATAACACAACAATGAATAACATGAGGATGTAAAAAATAAATTAGTGAGGAATATAGCACAATAAATGATTGAAAAAGGCTTTATATAAATTTTACAATTCATTTTATTCTATAGGTATGTCAATGGATAATAAGAGAAACATGAACAAAAAGCATTTAATAGAATGATTATCATAACATGAAAATGTGGAAACAACATACAACATGCTACTAACATGATACAAGGATAATTGCACTTGCAGTAGCATGAGTAAACCCTCATTAAACTGAAATTATCATGGTTCAACCCTCATTTCAGATGGGGTATGATAATACTAAACATTACCCAATGCATAGGAGTACTATCAGGGCACTCCCGTCATAACCATTTCATTTCATTCATAAGTAAACCATATGGATCATATAACATGGAATCTATCAACATCATATGTTTTCCAATGATTAATGAATGTGGAACACATACATATATGTAAAATTCAATATGTATATATACATAAATATTAATAACCTTGATAGAGAAATGGGTATGTTATTCAATAAAAGATGATTTTGGCATCGGAAATTGTGATGCAATTTCAGTAGCATAATGTCGCCATATGAAAATTTAATAAGATGGGATGGGGAGAGGGAAATGACCATATCATAAATTATACATGAAATATATATTAAGGGGTTCATGGAAAATAATATCACATAATATGAAATGGAATATATATGTATAATATAATACATATAATTTAATGGAAATAAGAAGAGAGAAATCCATTTGAGAATTTCTACATGGTAACAAGTGTAAACAGAATGAATTAATGAGAGGGAATATGGTATCTCATCATTAAAACATTATTATGGATGTATTGTAGAAGATTGAAATCTAACCCTAAAATTATTAATTTAAAATAGAAGAGTATAACTACATGAATAAACATGGATAAAAAAGAAAAAGTTAGGAATGTACGGATCCCTTATGAAAATTATGCATACTAATGGATTAGGGATGGGTCGAAATAGGGTAGAATAAATTATCCCTCATAGAAAAAAATCAAATGGAAAGTAAGTAATTTATTATAAAAATATGAAGATATAACCAATTGAAATTAAAATGACTCATTTTAAACAATGTTCTTGAATTGAAAGGGAGAGACAAAGGGGAGGATCTTGTACTTGAGTGTGTGATTTCCAAAGCATTAAGAGGGGATTAATGATATCTTGGGGCACTGTGGGAGGATTATAAAGATGGGATGACATAGTAGTAACATGATCCAATGGTTTTGAGTAAAGATAAGTAGGGGATTTGGTGGGTTTATATTTGAAATGAGAGGGGATGTTTTAAATATTTCACAAACATATATATTGATATATATATTATTAAATATTCAAAACCAAAATCTTACCTATTTTTATTTCCCATGGTTTTTCCAATGATGGGTGGAAATCATTAGTTTTTAAGGAAAATGTTTGAAAATTTTCCAATATTTCCCATGCTTTTGTAGAGGTGAGTCACACTCTCATGTAAACTTATTTAAAATCATAAAATATATTATACATTTTGGAGTATTTACTATGGATTTTTATATAATATGTAAAATTAATCTAATATAAAATTATTTAAATTTTAAAACATATATTGGGATTATAATAACACTTATAGTATATATTATATCATTTTGGGGTCAATATGATTTCATAAAACACATATTTTATTAGTACAAAATTTAATTTTCACCCACGAAATCGAATCTCAGAAAATTATGAAAAAATCAACGTTTGATAATTTTTTTCATTAAATTCAAAAGAAATTTATTTTAACAACATAATTTTCTTAATATGTAAGTTTTCAATTTTAAAATGAATGCTGACATTTATAGAAAATTTGTGTGTTTTGAAAAATAAAATTTTAAATCATTATTAAATATTACAATTGACAATATAATAATTATATACACATTTATTATTCATAAAAGTAATTTCATAAAAATATTTTCTTAAAATGATAATTAGCACAAAAATTATTTAACTCAAAAAATATTATTTAAAAATATAAATTCTGTTTTATCATATAAAATATATAACTCTTATGAAATTGATTTCTTAATCAATTATCGATAAAGAACTAATATAATCATCATTTATAAGTATGAATACATAATATTATTAATAAAACCGCATTTTAATATTATAATTTATATACTTCTCAAAGGTACAATTTTTACCTAAATGTTCAAATTTTCAAATTCAGCATTTTTAACATATACTATTACTATAATAGAATTGGTGGAATAAGGCTTTTATTTATAGAATGGGGTTAAAAATAAGTAACTAATACCTTATTACATAACCAATTATAACAACCTCATATGACCTATGGGTAAGGTGTGCTATGGTGACTAACTCTTGGCGCAACTCAGATAACATCCCATAGGTTGTAATCTGTATTAACATGAACTTCCCATGTGGGTGATTCTGTTCCATATTTACTTGTTGATGATCATAGACAACTTGTCCAAGAGAGAATCCCATAGATGTTATATCCTTTCAGAGATATAAAAAATGATCATTATATAGCACAATCCTACAAGATGAGGCCATTATCTCCTTTTTGTGTCTAAATGAATTTTTAAAACCATATATTTATATTTATCATGTGAACACTATTCAATGAAAATATTAAAAAAACGTAATGATACTTCATGGTTATTTAAACCCAATAATAAAAATAGAGTACATTTGTTTTCTATATCTATATGAGATTAAATGAAAAATAATTTTATTCATAAAATATTGGGTTCCTACAATATTTCCCCTTATGAAATTTCACAATCAAAATTTTATTTGCACACACTAAAATAGATGAGAGTATATCTTTCTCGTAACTTATTCTGGTTCCCAAATCGGTTCTTCAAACATGTTGTTTCTCCACGACACCTTGATTTAGGGTGTCATCTGATTTTGTAGAAATTTTACTCTATTATCTAGGATCTCCACCATCTTCTCCTATTTGGATTGGTCATTATAAAATGATACAATCTATGGATTGTTAACATATGATGGTTCAGGTAGGTACTTTGTCAAGACAAACACAAGGAATACATCATGAATTTGATATAGGTTTAGGTGATGTTCTAGTTGATATTACAATACTGTGGTGTGATCAATAATCTAAAATAGGATGATGTACATTGGACTATGCTTTTTATTCTTCCCAAATCCCATAACTCTATTATGTGGTGATATGTGGAGGAACACCATATCTCCAATATCAATATCTATGTCTCGTTGATGATTGTCAGCATAGATCTTTTATTGACTTTGATCAGCATTTATGTGTTGCTAGATGATCATAACAATCACCAAAATTTCATTGACCATATATGGACCATGATTTTTTCGTTCCCCAACATTATCACATCACACTAGTTTTTTGCACCTCTTCAAATAAAGGTGTTCATAAAAAGAAATTTGGATGCCTAAGTGGATATTATTGTTGTAATATAACTCAAATAGAGGAATATTCTGATCTCATCCTCCTTTGATTACAATTGAGCATGCCATCAACATATCCTCATATTCTTGGATAGTCTATTCAGATTGGTGATTAGTTTGAGAATGGTAAGATGTACTGAAGTTCAGATCAGTATTTAGAGTGTGTCAGATACTCTTCCAAAACATATATTGGAATCTTGGATATTGATCTGATACAATTGATAGATGTACAACATGTATCCTTTACACATATCTGATTTATATTTGTGCTACATGATTTAATGAGTAATCCTCCCAATGTGGAGTGAAGGGTTCATTCTTTATTAGAAGATCCAAAACAACATAGATACAATTGTTTTCTTTGGATTTCTTCGGATTTTTAGTGACATATACCATATTAATGTTTTTTATATTCCATGTTTGTATAAGTAATGGTTGCATCACACAATTATACTTCTGCCACTCAGCCTTCACTTTCTGACATAACAAGAAGCATGATGTATACATAGCGATCTCCTACTTCATGTAATCTAACCAATAATTCTCTTGGATATCACAATAAATGTTTGTGTTTCCTGGGTGAATGGATAAATTCAATCTATGTGCAACATCCAAAATTTCGTTCGATGACTTCAGATTTTATGGAACACATAATATCGAACCAAATAACACAATTCCTTCTTGATTAACAATAAAATAATAGGAATTCACATTTCTGAAAGTTTCCACTTTCTTATGAATTCCCACAACATCCATTTGAGAATCATTTAACCATTCCAAAAGAGACGGTTGAGTAATGATTTGTGAAAAGATTGATGTTTTTCTTTTCTATATGATTCCCATGTGTATCTTCATGAACTCTAAAAATATTTAACCATTTTAAATGCTCATTAGTGAAAGATTTATTGAATCTTCTAGAATTATATCGTCTTGCACTTTATTCTCCATCCACAAATGTTAGTGAATTAATAAGTCATAGAATTTGATAACATATAACCATATTCAGTAGTATATATTCAACTCTCTCCATGTGAATATATTCATGATGATTTTGTGATACAAATGTATTTCAAAAATTTCCCCAATGTGGTAATGTCAATAAATTTTCAAAGTGAGGATTAATGTAGCTATCTACTTTTCCTATGTTGGATTGTTCTCATCATGAAATTTCAGTTTCCTTGAATCATATGCAAGGAATTTTTCATTTTTCATGAGCACACAACCCAATCCCTTCTTCAAAACAACACTGAATATCACGAAAATTTCTCCACTTTTGGTTAGTGTGAGCACAAGAACAATGATATTCCTCTTTTTCAACTCTGTGAATATTTATTCGCAATCATAATTCCATGCAATGTGGACTCCCTTCTGAGTTTTCTTTATAATAGGGTTTAAAATTTGTAAAAAAATTCTCTCAAATTAGAGAAAATATACAACTAACCTAAATAATCTATTAATATGCATCACATATGTTGGCCTCATCCATCCCTCAAATGAATTTTTCATTGAGGGATCCACAGATATACCATTACTTGTGATTATATTCCCCAAGAAAGATACTACTTCAACATGAAGACACAGTTGTTTTACATTTCATAGAGATAATATTTTAATAAGGTCTCTAGTATAGATTTTTGATTCACCTCATGGTCGTCCTTGGTTTTGGAGTTTATTAGAATATTTTCTATAAATACAACCACATATCGGTCATGTTTATCTCTAAAAAACTACTAATAAATTACATGATGATTTCTAGGGAATTAGAGAGTTTGAAAAGAATTACTATGAATTCATAGTTCCCATACATTATACAAAAAATATTCATTGGATATCCTCCTTCATCCTAATTACATAGTAATTACCCAACCAAAAATCCTCATTGGATAAGTATTGTGATCCACATATCGAATTGAATAAGTCTTCAATTTTGGGGAGATGATACTTGTTCATTATAATTATTTTTTTGAGATCATGATAATAAATGGAATTTCATGGTGACCCATACTTCATCATGATGAATAGGACTAGTGCACACCATACTGATGCACTTGGTCATATAAAACCTTTTTACATACTCTCTTGTAGTTTTATATTTATCTCATCAAGCACCACAAGATCCAATCTATATGGAGTTTTGGATATTGAAAACACCCAAGGTATAAGATCAATCGTCAATTCAACATCTCTTCTAGGAGGAATACCATGCAATTTCTTTGGAAACACGTCAGCGAATTTCCTCACAATAAGAATGTATTTGAGGATGGTTTCTTCCTTAGACTCATTCATCTGAGCATGATTCATGTGATCATAGGGCAGTAACATCTATTATCATGATGATAGTGCTTATGAAGAATGATCCTCCTCCTAGAACATGTATAGAGTTAGGGTTTAATTTTCCATATGGAGAGTGATTTACCTCTCATGGAAAATTATGTGGGCTCTATATAGGGATGGAACATCCATGCCAAGAATTGCATCGAATACCAATATAGGTAGTTTGAGGAGGATCACTGGGATTTTCAATAAAAAGTTTCTGATAGGGGAGGAGTTATATTAATGGGATGAAATAATTTCCCCATTTTTTTCACACCAAAATCTATAATTCCATGAGTTATGGTTGTGTTTAAAATTTTATACGAAACATTAGGGATATTTTTGAATTCATAGAACTATGGATTATAACCATAACTTGTACTTTTTTATTTGGGTTCTACACTATCAAATATATACTTAGGGATGATTATATTAAACAGTTAAACATATGAAGGGGAATACAATGAATTTATTGTGAACAAATATAAACTACATTTATTTCCTTAACTTATGAATTTATAGGCTTCAATATATGTTATCCATGATCTACTTGAATACATATATTCATTGGGGAATTTTTTATTCCCATAACAATTTTTCATAATATTCTTATTAATTTTCCATTTCATATCCATTGGGTTTGTCGAAACAATACTAATGTAAGGCCCATTGTTGTGAACCAGTTCATTTTGAGTCTAGCTCAATGTATTGTTTTAGGGTTTTAACCCTAGATTCATCTTTTCCAGATCCACATATAATTTTTTCTATACAAACCTCGATGCATTTTAATGATAAAACACTTAATATATACCTATAGAAATTTATGTATTATTTTCTAATACCCAGTCATATCCCAAATGATTTCAAAAGAGTTTTATAACAATAATCCCAAAAAAGTAATCATATCCTTTGAAACCAACTATATAAACCATTCTCATTATTACAAATTTAAATATGAATAATTAAATGAAAATGAAATTAATATAACTCTGAGTATCAAATGTTCTAGTGTCTTACAAAAATTGGAACAATATATAATAACATATAACATAAAATACAACCTCAATTTTGAATGCTTCTATTACATGTGCACAACATTCCTTCATATTTAACAATCCATGGGATTACCTGAGGATGTACACCCGAAAGGGGTGAGCTAAAATTACCACTAAGTGAGTAAAATAGGAATGAAATGAATAATACAATAATATTTTTGCAATAAGAATATCAATAGATCATAATAGAAACCCGAAAATAGAGGAATGATATAGCTTGATTATCATAACATGGATATGTGGAAACAATGTACAACATGATATTAGCATGAGACAAGGATTATTGAACATTTATTAGAATTAGTTAAACCTCATTACTGATAAATTAGAATGTGTAAACTCTCATTGAACATGGTGTATCATGATACTAAACATTACCTAACGCATTCATGTTCAATTTGGACGCACCTTTCATAAACATTTCATTTAATGCATAAGTGCTCCACATGGATCATACAATATGGAATCATTCAACATAATAAGATATTACACGATTAATGAATGTGGAATAAATACACGTACGGAACATTAAATATTTATATGTTCTTAATGTTTAATACTCTTGATAGAGAATTGTTTATAGTATTTAATACATGATGATTTTGCCCAGGACAATCACTGTTCAATTTTTACAACATAACGTCATCATATGAAAAATCATAAGTTGGGTTGATGAGAGATTAATTGGAATATCATAATTTATATAAGAAATATATATTAATTAGATCATGGATCATAATATCCAAACATATGAAACGTAATTTAGATTCATTATATGGAAGAAATACTTGAATGGAAATAATAATAGAGAAATCCCTTATAGATGTTCAGCACTACTACACGTGTACAAAAAAGGCATTAATGGGGGTGAAAGTGGTATATCATCATTCAAAAATTGGAAGGTACGTATGAAGGAGGTTAAAAACTATATCAAGACATTTTTAATTTCAAATAGAATTGTATAACAACATGATGAATCATGGTTAAAAATGAAAAAGTAAGGACTGTAATGATCCTTTGTGAATATTTGGCACAGTAACAGCTTAGGTATTAGTCTATATGGGGTAGGATAAATGATCTCACACTGAAATAACATAACATGTAAAGTATATAATTTATTATAAAACAATGAAAGTATAGGAAATTGAAATTAAAAAGACTAATTTCAAACCAATTTCTTGAATTGAAATATAATGAGGAATGAGAGGACCCCTTACTTGACTGTGTGACTTCAATAGAATATAATGGGACTTCATGAGAGAATATGGTACTATGGGAGGATTTATGAGAGGAGATGACATATTAGGGATGTTATCCAATGATTTTGTGTTTAGTGTAGTTAGATATTTGGTGGGATTGTATATGAAATGAGAGGAAAATTATTTAATATTTCACAAATATAGGTTTTGGAATTTATATAATTAAATATTCAAAACCACAAACCAAAATTTGGTTCTTCCAATGATATTTACAAATGAGGTGTGGAAAATATTATTTCATAAGGAAAATGGTAGAACATATTAAAACATTTCCCTTTCATATATGGAGGTGAGTCACACATTCATGGAAATGAATTTAAAATCATAAAATATACAATACATTTTGGAGGATTCACTATGGATTTATGAAACCAGTAAAAAGAATATAAAATAAAATTATTTTAATTGGAAATAATATATTGGCCCTAAATTTCCCATTAGTGTCTTCATTATATCATTTTGAGGTCATTGTGTTGTCACAAAAAACATATTTTGTTATTATTGTATTTATTTTTTACCCAAAATATCCATTATCTTTGAAAAATATAAAAAACTAAGTGATAGATAATTATGAAATCCTGATTTTAAATTTAATATTAGTTTTAACTAAATAATGTTATAAATATTTGAATTTTCAATTTTAAAATGAAAACTGTTATTTAATGTAAATTTATGTTTTATCAAAAAATATTCAAAGATTAATAAAAATTACGTTTGACTTCATAGAATTCATATACCCATTTATTATTCATTATATTAATTTGAAACTAATATTTTATTAAATTATGAAATATTTAAAAAATTCATTAGTTCGTAAAAATAAATTCTTTAAAAATACAGTTATTATGGTATGAAAAATATTACTCTTATCAAACTAATTACCTAATCATTTACAGATACAAAACTTATATAATCATCATTTATAATTTTTTTTATATTATTAACATAAATTGTATGTTTCTATAATAATTTATATTTTTCACAAAAGATCCATTTTTACTGAAAAAATCAATTTTACAAATTCATCATTTTGTAAGAAAAACATTTCCTTTTAAGGAATTTATGGAATATGAATTTTATATGTAAAAGGAGATTACAAAATAAGTTACTAATACCTTATTAAATAACCCTTTTAGCACCCACATATGACAAAAGGGTAAGGTGTGCAATGGGGAAATACACTTCTAGCGGCTTAGATAACATCTCCTAGGTGGAAATCTATATTAGCATAAACATATCTTGACGGTGATTCCATTTTAGATTAACTAGTTGAATCTTGTCTTGTTCTTGGACAAGAGTGAATACTAGTTAAGTTTCCTCCTTTCTAAGCCCCAAAAAACGGGCTTTGTATTACCCGAGTCTAATAATTGAGGCCACTAACTTCTTTTTCTATGTCGAAAGAATTTTTTAAATATATATATTTATATTATATGTGTGATCACTATTTAACAACAACATTAATAATGATAATGATAATTAACGGTCATTTAAACCCAATAATAATTTAATATTGCATCTATTTTCTATGTACATAAGCCATTAAATTACGAGGAATTTTATTCATAAATGATAATTATGATATGTGAGTTGTGGAATCTATTAGGATTCTTATTTTATCATAGAAAAATGTGTTTCAGTTTACAATTATTAATGTGATTGTGAATCAAGAGCTAGTTATTGAACAGAACATGAAGGATGATGTGGGTGCAGAGTAGGGTAGTTCAGCCTCTCAACCAAGTTCTTCAGTTTCATCTTGTTGAAAATTTCATTTGAGGTTTTTTCTGAGGTAATTACCATATAGAGTGAGAGTGATGGTAGTTCTGTATTCTTTCATCAGAAAATAAGACAAGGAAATGTACAGAAACAATGTGACAAAGACAATGTCGCATGTTGAGATGGAAGAAAAATAGGCTATGTATTGGGATTATATAGGAACTAACCTCCCATAGTCAGTAAAATATGATCAAATCAGACACCATGTTCTGGACTAAGATACACATCTCTACGACAGGTTTGGAGCTTGAGTTGTGCAATTAATCTTATCCAAGGTTTTATTCATGTATGATGCAACCTAGATGTAGTTATTATGTGACAAAAGATTGGGAATCATCATTGTAGTGAGGTTGTTTTATAGGTACATAGTTTTGGATTGATATATTAATTATATCTTATACTTGAGGAAGTAATAAATGAACCATCAAAGGATAGAGGTAATATTGGGTATCCTATAATCTAGTATAATCAATTTTCAATATAGGTGAATCTCATTATTCCATATCTGTACCTATTGTACATATCCGTGGGATATTTGTTTAGTTTTATAATGGATTTATAACATTAGATACCATATTCACGATTACAAAGGAGGTCGTAATGTAGTGTAGAGTGTGCACCTTTATATCGGTCTGTGTCATTTCATAGGGAATATTTTTGTGTAAGAGATAATTGGAGTTGATGTTATTATTGTAATGGAATAGTTATTTCACATTCATGAGTTTGTTGACAGTTATCTCTGAATGGTGACATTGATATCACACAACTGGAAATGAAGGATTTCTTAATAGTTTAAAACCATTGGGATAGGTTGTCAAACCATTGTAATATGTTATACCAATGGTTAACCAAACTGTTGTGTGTTTTTCCATAGGGACATCCTTATACCAATGGTTAGAAGGAAACCATTGACTTAAACTTGTAAAAATCCAATTCCCCTACTGTTTTATCCATTCATTGCAATACATTAGTAACAATGGTTTTTAGCCATTGGTTAAAGAATCTCTATAACCTATAGCACCAGTTTACAAACCGGTAGTATGTAGGATTACAAATTTTTTTATTATAACCGTTTGTATATATTATATGTAGAACTTATATACCAGTGATTTTAGAACTTTTTATATATTGTTTTACAAAGGGTTCATACATAATTGTTTCTATAGAATAGTATTTCAATGTTATACCAATGGTTTATAATCCTTTGATATATACTACTCTAGGATTATATAGCACCATCCTTCCGTCTTGTGCAGAATTTCATAACTATAGCTGCATTGTTCCTTTTCCAACCCTGACCATAATTACACATCAATCCTACCCTCTACAAAATTAAACAACAACCTACATATCCTATTTCCTCCCCTATGAAATATACAGAATAAAACACAAGAACATTCAAAAAAGACAATATACAATAACTATATAACACCAAAAAAATAAAAATTTCTGAAAAAACAAATGCCAAAAATACAATTTATAGAATTAAAAAAAACTCTCATGGAGACAATATATAGAGTGACATTGAATACCAAAAAGAAACAACTTAAAATACCCAACCCCATTGGAACAATCATCTTATGAATATGGGATCTATATCCTCCATCCACATCCGTTATATGATTTTTATGGAACCTATTTGATGTGATTTGATACATATCTAACATTTTATATTTATATATTTCATGTTCTGGTTATGTGATAACATTTTATCAATAAATATTTATATATTTCATGTTGTGGTTATGTGGGGGGGGGGGTCTATCCAAGGGGGTGGGGGTGTCCAGTGGGTGGGGGTGTCTGAGTGGGGGGGAGGTGGTTGTCCATGGTGGTGGGGGTGTCCTGGGGGTGGGATATGTCTAGGGGGGATATCTATGTGGGTGTTGGTGGAGGCGCATGAGAGTTCTGTGGTGGTGTGGGCCTATCCATGGGGGTAGGGTGTCTAGGGGGGATGTCTAGGGTTGGGGTGTCCCAGGGTGTGGGGGTGTCCACAAGGTAGTCGGGGTTGTCTACGAGGAGAGGGTGTCCAAGGGTGGTGTCCAGGGGGAATGGTGGTTGTACATGGGGGTGGGGGGTCTGGGGGTGGGTGTCCAGGGGTTGTCATGGGGGTGCCGGGGATATTCAATGGGTTGCGGTTGACCACGTGGGGGGGGTGTCCACAACGTTGGGGGGGGGGCTGTCCAAGGGGGTGGGGTTGTCCGTGGGGGTGGGTTTGTCATCTGGGGGTGGAGGCTGACCAAGTGGGTCGTGGGTGTTTGGGGGTATATCCATGGTGGAAGGGGCTGACAATGGGGTGGGTGTCGGTGTGGGGGTCTAGGGGGTGGGGGCTGTCTGAGGGGTTTTGCGGTGTCCAGGGTGTGGGGGGTGTCCAAGGCAGTAGGGTTATCTAGGGGTGGTGGGCTCTCCAATGTGGTAGGGGGGTTTAGGGGTGGGGGTTGTCTTTGGGGGATGGAGTGTCTTGGGGGAGGTGGATGTCCATGGGGGGTGGGGTGGGGGTGCCCAATGGGGTAGGGCTGTCCAGTGGGTGCAGAGTTGGGGGGGGGGTTTCTTAAGTGGTGGGGGTGTCCAGGGGTGGGGGCTCTCCCTGGGGGTAGGGGATATCAATGGGGTAGGGATGTCTATCCATAAGGGTTGGTGTTTCCAAGGGGATATGGGGTTTTCAGTTTGTGGGGGAGTCTATGAATGTGGGCCGCTGTTTAACGGTGTAGGGGTGACGAGAGGGGTGGGGTTTCTATGGTGTGGAGGGGTTTTCCAAGGGGGTAGGGGTGTCCAGGGTGTGGACAGTTGGGCATGGGTGGGGGGCTCACCAATGGGTAGGGGGTGACTAGGGGGGTGGGGCTGTCTATGGGGGATGCAGTGTCTCTGGTGTTGTCAAGTGGGGGGGGGGGGTTATGGTGCTATCCAGGGGGTAGTGGGTATTTGGGAGTGGGGTTGTCCCGGGGGATGGGATGGATGTCCAAGGTGGTTGGGGTGTCTAAGGGGTGGGGAGGTCCAGGGTGTGGCGGTTCATGGGAGTTTGGGGTATCCATGGGGTGGGGGATGTCCAATGCCATAGTGGTGTCTAGGTGGTGGTGGTGTCCATGTGGGGTGGGGGGGTCAATGGGTGGGGGTTTTCCATGCGGGGGTGTCCAGGGGGAGTCCATCTGGGAGGTGGTGTCTAGGGGGTGTGGGATGTCCAAGTGGCTATCCATGTTTTTTGGGTGTCCTGGGCGACTCTAAGGGGTGGTGGGGGTGGTCCTAGGGGGTAGGGGGTGTGCAGGGAGGGGGTGTCTAGTGGGGTGGGGTGTCCAAGGGGTAGTGGTTGTGCATGGGGTGGGGGTGTCCAGCAGGATGGGTTGGGGGATCTCCAAAGTGGTTGGGGTGTATAGGAGAGGTTTTCTATGGGGGGGGGGGGTTGGGGGTAGCTAGGGTGGGGTGGGTGTGTCTCAGGTGGTGGAGCTATCCAAGGTGATGAGGGTGTCCATGTGGGGGGGGGGGGCTGTCCAGGAGTTTTGTGTCCATGGGCATAGGGGGAGTATGGGGGTGGTGTTGTCCAATGGAGTAGGGGTGTCTAGGGGGTGGGTGGGTTTTGGGGTCTAGGTGGTGGGGGTTTTCCAAGGGGGTTTTGGGTGTCTAGGGGTTGAGGGTGTCTATGGGGGGCTCCTTATGGGGGTTGGGGAGTCCATAGGGTGTGGGGATTACCATGGGGAGGGGTGTCTAGGGGGTGGGGCTCTATAGTGGGGGTGGGGTGGGGGGAGGAGGGGTTGACCAAGGGGGTCAGGGGTATCTTGGGGGTGTTTTCTAGGGCAGTGGGATGGGTTTCTAAGGGGCTACTATTGTCCCGGGAGGTGGGGGTGTCTAGGGGGTGGGGGTGTGTGGATATCCATGTGGGTGTGGGGTGGGGGGTCGAAGCGGTTTTGTGGTTTTCTGGTGGGGGGGGGGGGTTGTCCCGGGTGGTGGGGCACTGTCCATGGGGGTAGGAGGTGACTAGGGATTGGGGTTTTTAGAGGGGTAGAGGGTGTTTCCAAGGGGGTAGGGGTGTCCATGGGTTTGGGGTTTGACCAAGAAGATCTTCAAGGGGTTGGGTGTGTCCCAAGGGGGTGTTGTCCATAGGGGAAGGGGTGTCTTGGGGTTTCAAGGTGGGTGCAGCGATGTCCAGGGGGTGGGAGTTGTCCAGGGGGGTGGGAGAGCTATCCAAGGGGGTGAGGGTGTCCATTAGGGGTGGTCTATCCTAGGGGACGGTGTGTCTATGGGTGGTGGGGGGCTACCCAAGGTGGTAGGGGTGTCTAGTGGGGGGTTCACTATGGGTGGGGAGTCTAGGAGCTGGGGGTTTTCAAGGGGTTAGTGGTGTGCCGACGGTTGGGGTGTCCACCGGGGGGTGGGGGTTTTCGAAGGGTGGGGGTTGTTCATGAGGGTGGGGGTGTCCCGGGGGTAGCATATTAGGGAGGGGGTTTCTAGGGATTTAGGGGTTGTCCTGGTGGGGGGTTGTCCAATGGGGTAGGGGGTGTGTAGGGTGTGCAGGTTGTCTAGGGGGGTCTATGTGGGTAGGGGTTACAGGGGGTGGGGGTATCCAGTGGGTGGGTGTGTTGAAGGGGTCATTGGTTGTCCAGTGGGTTGGGTGTCTAGGAGTTTAGAGGGGGATCTCCCAGGGTGTTGGGAGTGTATATGGGGTGGGGGTTGACCAGAGGTCGGGGTGATTCCCATGAAGGGGGGTGTCCATGGGGTTAGGGGGTGTACAGGGTGCGGTGGGGTGTCCCAGGGTGTGGGGTGATGTCCAAGGGGCTATAGGTTATCTAGGGGGTGTGTTTGTCCAATAGGGTGGGGGTTGTCCTAGGGGGTAAGGGGTCTATACGATGTGGGGGGGGGGCTGCCCAGGGGTGGTGTCCATGGGGGTTATGGTGTCTAGAGAGTGTGGTGTCTGGGGGTGGGGGTGGGGGTGGGGTTTGTCTAAGTAGGTTGGGGTTTTCCATGGTGTGGGGGATGTCTATTGGGGTGGGGATGTCTAGGGGTGAGGGTTGTCCATGGTGGGGGTCCAATGGATTAGGGGGTGTCTATGGGTAGGATGGGTCCAAGGGGGTGGGGGGGAATTCAAAGGTGTTAAGGGTGTCCAAGGGGTTTCGGTGTCTGGGGGATCTCCAAGGGCGTAGTGGGTGTCTAGGTGGTGGGGGATAACTATTTGGGTGAGGGAGTCAAGGGGTTTGTTCAGGTGGTGGTGTGGGTTTTCCAATGGGGGTGGCAGTGTCTAGGGGGTCCAAGGGGGTAGGGTGTCTAGGTGGTGGGGGCTGTCACAGAGGGGGGGAGAGGATGTTTCCAAGGGAGTAGGGTGTTCCATAGGGTGTGGGTATCTGTGGGGTGGTATCCAAGGGTTTTGGGTTCCATGGGTGGGGGAGTTTATAGGGGAGAGGTTGTCTGGGGGGTGTCCAAGGGGTGTTCAATGGGGTGGGGATTGTTAGGGGGTGTCTGAGGGTGTAGGGGAGTCTAGGGGGTGGGGGTTCCCCAAGGGTGATAGATCTTTAGGGGGAATAGGGTGTCAACTGGGTGGGGAGTGTGGATGGTGGTTTCCATGGGCACTGGAGGGGCTGTCTAATGGGGTATGTGGTGTTTAGGGGGTGGGGTGGGAGTCTGGGGGGTGTGGGGCTCTCCAATGGGGTTGGAGGAGTCCAAGGGGTGGGGCTATATAAGTGGTTGGGGGTGTCCAGTGTGTGGAGGATGTCCGGGGGGGGGATTTCTAGGGGGTGGGGGTATACACGGGATGGGTGTATTTGAAAGGGGGTGGGGATTGTCCATGCCTCTGAACCTGCACATCCTCCCACCCACCTGTACTACCTACACGACCTCACCCCTCCCAATATGCACACCCCTCCCCACCAGCACAACCCCCCAAGATTTCCCACCTCCCCCTCTCTAGATATCCCACACTGCCCTCAAATTCTGGATACCCCGCTCAACACTAACACAACCCACATAGATAGGCCCCCACCCCACCTAGACATACCACCCCCTCCGTGGACCGCCTGCATCCTCTCTCCCTCCCAACCTACACACCCCTCCCTACCTGCAAAATCCCTAAACACCACCAAGACATCCCCCCTTCTGTAGAAAAACCACACCCCTTCCAACATGAAACCTACACCCCCAAGCTAGACATCCCACGCCCACCCCGCCCTACATGAATAGCCGACCCACCTTCCCCACCCCTCCCCACTTGGACACCAATCCAAACGCCCTGGACAGTCCACCCCACCCACACCCTAACCCCCCATGGACACCCCCCCCATCACATGGACACCCCTCCCCGCCTCCCAAGCAGCACACCCCTCCCCGCCAGGGCAGCCCTGCCCCCCAATCCACTAGAACATCCCACACCCCCATCCAACCTACAACCAACAGACTCCCTTCCCACCTGCACATCCCACCCCCATCATACCTGAATATCCCACTCCTCAATAAAAATCATTATACAATGACGTAACAAACATTTAATTATAGATTAATGAATTTCATTGAAACAAAAATCTTAATGAGGTGTAAATTGAGTGAAAACCTTTCAAAAACATTTCACCATCATGTATGTGCACCCAATGAAAAAATTATATTCAGACTACCCCGAAGATGAATATAAAAATGAAGCATAAATGGAGTTAAAAGTTATAAATAAGTAACCACATAAAATTTTTACGTGGAAGATGTCCCTTGTTTAGGGGAAATTGATCTACATCTGGAAGAAGGATTATCACAGCTAAGGTAAAATACGAACATAGGCTCACTAATAGAGAAAAATACGGACTAAATGCAGACAAATATTATGGAACTATGAGTTTCATGATGGGTTTTTGGGGGTTTTTTGTCCCACATATTTTAAAAAACCATTCGGAAAAATTAGATAATCCAACAGTTTTCTAAAACCATTGGTATACCCTTCAACAATGCCACACCTATACCCATAGTTTTATGAAACTATTGGTAAAACCATATATTAACATACATATACCGATAGGTCTATAGAACCATTGGTATATTTAATGTATCCCAACAGTTTTCTAAACCTATTGGGAAATTTGTGTTGGTATAGTTGTGGTATCCAGTAGTGTCACCAGATGATGGGGCTCTTATTTACAAGGAATAATGGTATTTCTATGAAGGTAGAGTAATACATTAACATCGTAGGCCATGTTTAATGGAAGAAAATTTTTATAGTTTATATCTAGATGATCATGGATCATGTAAAACTGATTTTTCTACAATGGAATGTTATTACAAGTATGTTTTATGTAGATAATATCGGTTTTACATCCTCTGATATAGGTGGAGTTCACAATCAATCTAGTTCTAGTAGAGAAACATGTATACACTCCCCATTAGAAGAAGGTTAATATATTTTTGTATGATCTCAAGAGGAAGATTGGGGACTTGGAAACAACAGGGTTGAAACAACTCAGTACATATCCATGGTGTTTTTACACACATTTAGAAAAAAATTCTAAAATGAACATTTAGTTTATATGTTAACTAAAAATTGACCTTGTTAACGGTTATGAACTGGTAACAAATTCTGTGTCTAGATGCTAAATTCATCCATATTTAAGAATATTTTGTTTTTAGAATGATTTGTTTCAGTATAGGTTCTCACATGGTCCATGTTCAACCTTCAGACATACCTCATATTTATTTTTATAGTAGCTGTTGTCTATATTAATATCCAGTTATGTAATTGGGTCTCATGAACATGAAAGTAGTTTTCATGGAATAGGGTAACTAATTTTACACCCTTATCTTGTTTCGTTTTTGTTATATTCCTTGACGATATATTGTTGTATTCTCTCAATCGACATGAAAATTAAAAACATCTTGGGATTTTTTTTCCATACCTTGATACTAAAAAATTCTATTATATGGTCACTAAGTAACAAATATAGATGTATATGTTTCATATCCAGATTCATATTATCACAAAGAAAATAGTATCAATTGAACTATAGATGGTGAAAAATTCATTTTCCAAGGATCTTCCTAGTAACATAATTGACATACAAAATTTCATGGGGCTAAATAGTTGTAACATTCATTTCATTCAAGACTTATCATGCCTAAAATCACCTCATAAATGATTTAATAAGAATGTGTGAATTTTTTATAGTTATATACCCATGATATAGCCTTTCAAGATTAGAACAGAGGTCTAAATTCATCACCTGTCCATATTCTGCATGTGGTGGGATGGGTATGTTTTAAATATTACTATTCATCATCTATTTGACATGGTGTTGTTTGGATGTAGGAGGATCAAGCCATGGTTTATGAGTCTCATTAGTTTAGGCCATGCAAGATGAAGTAACTAATGAACTATCTTCCTATAGCCATTATAATTCATGATTTTATTTGATTAATGAATTATTTGCTGGGAGAGTGTTTTGTGATGTACACATACCAAAATATCCACATGTATATATTTAGA
Source organism: Viscum album (assembly GCA_963277665.1). Lineage (NCBI taxonomy): Eukaryota > Viridiplantae > Streptophyta > Magnoliopsida > Santalales > Viscaceae > Viscum > Viscum album. Next base: position 2,077,279,226 of record OY728152.1, on the reverse strand, counting down.
AATTGTGAATATATTTTTAGGCAACGGTGGTGGGATGAATAGTTATACTCATATATCCTTGAGGTTTACAATTCCCCTGAAAAGGAGTTGTATTTAATTGGGCACTAAGTAGGAGGAATCAGATATAGACAGTTGAGGAGGCAATTAGTGAGTAGCAGCTTATATCCTATTATTATTAGATGCACTTGGTGGTTTAGTGGAATACATTTCTCTCATCCATAATAGTTAAATTCACACTTCGTTATAGAGTATACATGATATTGTTTTACAATGTTGATGTCATAGTCATATGGGATAGCATGGTAGAAGGGGACCCACCACATTGTTAGTATGTGGGAATAGATGAAATTGAGGATGTTCATGGTCATGTTTTTGTGATTTTAAACATATGTGAGGAAGTGATTTTAGAATTTAATACCACAATATTGGTAGCACATATCAACATAAACATTTTCTATCATGATTTACTCTTCCATTTTCAATGGGTGGGTAAGAAACATTATATAGATCGTTTTGTTATGGGTTGTGCCTCCAGTTAGTAGGTGAAGGCATAAAAATAGTGACAATCTATGATTTAGGAGATGTTAATCATTCTTGAGTAGAAATGGGAATATGAGGCAACAAATTTCATGACCATGACTCAATGGTCAGCTTGAGGTAGTAATATTGTATCGGTTGTGGTGGAGAAGCTCCCAATGTCTATCCATTTCATGTAAATAAGAGATACTTCCTCAATAGATGTCCTTGGATAAGATTATATACATTAAAGTTTTTTAATTCATAGGGATCCCTAGACTCTGTTATTGGACGTGGATTTCTCGATTACATCATCATTATGGAAGTGTTTATAGAAGGATTTAGTTAAACATATTCATGTCATCATGGCATACAACCCTTATATCATCGTACAGATATAAAACACTATACAAAATCAAGAAGGTATGATTAGAGAGTGTGTTCATGATATAGGAGGATATTGGGTTAGGAATGTACTCTTGGTTGAGTTATAATATAGTAATATCCATCATGCGACTATATAGATAGAACCTTATGAGACATTTTTAATACAGGTCATGCTGATCCACATTGTAAAATTTAGAGATAGAAATTTATTGCAATATAGACTGTGTATTATATAGGAGAGATCGTAGAAGGTCTAGTTGGTTACAAATTTTATAGATACAACTTATTCATAACAAAAATATTATATCAGTCCACATTAACCACTTATTGAGTTTGATGTCAAGGATCTAGTATTTTAGAATATCTCACTAAAGTTGGGACACATGCGTATAAAGAGATATAATGAGATTTCAGTGAGATATGTTTGGTCATTTGATATTTGGGATGGATTAAAATAGTTAGAATATTAATTTAAGTTACCTTAGAAGCATTGATACAATAATTCCATCTTCTATATATCTCTACTTCATCATTATCATACATACCCATCTCAGACTATTTATCAAAATGAGTTTCACTTTCATGTATATGTGTCCATTGAGAAGCCTCATATTTGTATAATTGATATGAGCTAAAAGAATCAATTAGGATGACCAATTCCTCATGCATGATTTCTGTGGAAGCATGGATGTGTATAAGAAAAGACATTAGACTGGGAGGTTTATGTACTATTTTAGTTTCTACAGTTATTATGAGATGCTGCTTGACGATCCATTGAAAATAAATTTAGCGATGAATTGTTTTAAGGGGGAAGATTGAAAGTTTTCATGTTTTCCTATGAGGTATAGATCCCTTTAATTTTTGTTAAACTATTTTTATGTTATCTTTTGGATTATAAAATAAATCTATTCCCATTTTACGGTTGGTTTTATATGGAAGGATGTAGTGGGTGATTAAAGTTGGTCGTAGGAAACAAATCATAGGGTGTATTTGGAATAAACTTATTGTACTCAATAAAACATGTGTATTATATAGACCATAACATTTTATTATATTTAATGAGATTTAACTAGAATGGAAATCCAAATATTTACATGATGTGTAATGATTTAGACAATGTGAAAATTCCTAGACACATCTTTTAAAATATTAGGCATTGTCGATTATTTTTTATGTGGATCACCAACTCCCTTTTTTCATGTGCATGCACATTCCTAGAATCTTAACCTCATAATTTGCCCCATTTTGTGATCCATAATTTTATTTTTCTACTTTTGGTAAAGTTAGACTTTCCTAGTTATGATATTTTATTCATATGTTACCAATCTCCTTTAATCTTCTAATCAACAGATTAATATTTGGAGTTGGATTTTATTTACTATTTTCTAGGTATTCACCCATTACGTGTTTTTCTCCTGAACAAAACTAAATCATAGGATGATACTGGATGACGATTCTACCATGGGAATATGGTAGGTGGTCTATACCATTCCATCAAAGATTTTTATTTTATTTACCATGACTATATTGTTTTTAATGTAAAACTTTCTAGAAGAGATTCTAAAATTGAGAAAATGTATTGATTAAGTTTTTTGGACGTGATTTGGTTTCCCAATAGTTTCTTTATATGTGTTAAGGTCATTCACCAAAATGTGTTCCATATTGGAGGTTGCTTTCTATCTTTTACCTATGTTATACCACCCCATTGGTTTTTTGTAATCATGAAAATTATAGTTGGAGTTGTCATGAATGAAATTAATGGTTTATGAGAAGGTTGATACCTCCATTGAATTTTGATTACATGATTTTTAAATAGTTTTATTTCATAAATAGAATATTTCGATATGGATTGGTTGAAATCAAGTATTTTGAATTATTATGAAATAGGTTTTGAAATGAGATGATGATTTGATAATGTTTAGAAAATTACTCAATGAATCCTATCGATCTGTTTTGGTGTCAATGTGTTTATGGATAAATATATATGACCATGTTTAAGAATGATATGTATTTTTCCATTTCAGTATTTTAATGTGGTCTAATATTCTAGTGTTTTCCAAATTTTTGGGTCACAAAATCTAGAGTTTAGGTTTTGGAAAATGGGTGCATTTCCACAAAATAGTTTTTGGAAATGATAAGTAGAATCATCAAATCCAAAATATCTTCAAAACAATTCTATGCGGTCAGAGAATGATGGTACATGGACCACAAAGGATTGTATGAGTTTTATGGCATGGTATGTCTGTCGTGTAAGATAAATGGATTGCAGGAAGGCTTGCAGTTTGTGGGAGGAAAACAATTTTGGGAAGGATTTATGGTTCAGGAAAAGGATTAGCATTCATGAAATGTAGTTGAATTCATTAAACTCTCGACCATGAATATCTTCAATTTCATCTATTAAACTCATGGTTTTGGGTGTCTAGGTGGTGGGGGCTATCACATAGGGGGGGAGAGGATGTTTGCAAGGCAGTAGGGTTTTCCATAGGGTGTGGGTGTCTGTGGGGGGGGGGGGGGGGTCTATCCAAGGGTTTTGGGTTCCAGGGGTGGGGGAGTTTATATGGGAGATGCTTTGGGGTGGGGGTGTCCATGGGGTGATCAATGGGGTGGGGGTTGTTAGGGGTGTCTGAGGGTGTAAGGGTGTCCAGGGGGTGGGGGTGTCCCTGGGGTGGCGGATCTTCAGGGGGAATGGGGTGTCAACTGGGTGGGGAGGGTGGAGGGTGGTTTCCATGGGCACTGGATGGGATGTCTAATGGGGTATGTGGTGTTTAGGGGGTGGGGTGGGAGTCTGGGGGGTGCGAGGCTCTCTAATGGGGTAGGAGGAGTCCAATGGGTGGGGATGTATAAGTGGTTGGGGGTGTCCAGTGGGTGGAGGATGTTCGGGGGGGATGTGTAGGGGGTGAGGGTATACAAGGGATGGGTGGATTACCAAGGGGTGGGTATTTTCCACACCTCCGAACCTGCACATCCTCCCACCCACCTGTACTACCCACACGACCTCACCCCTCCCAATCTGCACACCCCTCCCCACCCGCACAAACCCCCCCCCCCCCCCCACCACCTAGATTTCTTACCTCCCCCTCTATAGATATACCACACTGCCCTATAATTATGCATACCCCATCAACACCTACACAACCCACATAGACAGGCCCCCACCCCACCTAGACATACCACCCCCTCCATGGACCGCCTACATCGCTTCTCCCTCCCAACCTACACACCCCTCCCAACCTGTAAAACCCCCAAACACCACCACGACATCCCCCCTTCCTTAGAAAAACCACACCCCTTCCAACATGAAACATGAACCCCCCAAGATAGACATCCCACACCCCCCCACATGAATAGCCGACCCACCTTCCCCACCCCACCCCACCTGGTCACCAATCCAATCTCCCTGGATAGCCCACCCCACCCACACCCTAACCCCACATGGACACCCCCCCAACACATGGACACCCCTCCCCGCCTCCCAACCAGCACACCCCTCCCCGCCAGGGAAGCCCTGCCCCCCAATCCACCAGAACATCCCACACCACCACCCAACCTAGAACCAACAGACCCCCTTCCCACCTGTACAACCCACCCCCATCCCACCTGAATAGCCCACTCCTCAATAAAAATCATTATACAATGACGTAACAAACATTTAATTCTAGATTAACGAATTTCATTGAAACAAAAACCTTAATGAGGTGTAAATTGACTTAAAACCTTTCAAAAACATTTCACCATCATGGATGTTCACCCAATGAAAAAATTAAATTCAGATTACCCCGATGTTTAATAGAAAAATGAAGTATAAATGGAGTTAAAAGTTATAAATAAGTTACCACATAAAAATTTTTCATGGAAGAGGTCCCTTGTCTAGGAGAAATAGATCAGCTTCTAGAAGAAGGATTCTCACAGCTAAGGTAAATTGTGGACATAGGCTCACTATTAGAGAAAAATGCGGACTAAATGTAGACAGATCTTATGGAACTATGAGTTTCATGATGGGTTTTTGGGGGCTTATTTGTCCCAAATATTTTAAAAAACCATTCGGATAAATTAGATAATACAACAGTTTTCTAAAACCATTAGTATACCCTTCAACAATGCCTAACCTATACCAATAGTTTTATGAAACTGTTGATAAAACCATATATTAACATACATATACTGATAGTTCTATAGAACCGTTTTTATTTTTAATGCATCCCAACGGTTTTCTAAACCTATTGGGATATTTGTGTTGGTATAGTTGTGGTATCCATTAGTGTCACTAGATGATGGGGCTCTTATTTACAAGGAATAATGGGATTTCTATGAAGGTATAGTAATAAATTAATATCGTAGGCCTAGTTTAATTGATGAAAATATTTATAGTTTTTATCTAGATGATCATGGATCATTTAAAACTGATTTTTCTCCAATGGAATGTTATTACAAGTATTTTTTATGTAGATAATTTTGGTTTTACATCCTCTGATATAGGTGGAGTTCAAAATAAATCTAGTTCGAGTAGAGACACATATATACATTCCCCATTAGAAAAAGGTTAATATGTAGTTGTATGATCTCAAGAAGAAGCTAGTTGACTTGGAAACAAAAGTTTTTAAACAACTCGGTACATATCCATGGTGTTTTTATACACATTTAGGAAAACATTCTAGAATCAACATTTAGTTTATATGTCTATAACTACAAATTGACCTAGTTAACGGTTATGAACTGGTAACAAATTCTGTGTCTAGATGTTAAATTAAACCATATTTTAGAATATTTAGTATTCAGAATGATTTATTTCAGTATAGGTTCTCACATGGTCCATGTTCAACTTTCAGACATTCCTTATATTTATTTTCATATTAGGAGTTGTCTATATTAGTATCCAGTTATGTAATTGGGCCTCAGGAACAAAAAAGTAGTTTTCATGGAATAGGGTAACTGATTTTACACCCTTATCTAGTTTCGTTTTCTGTTATATTCCTTGATGATATATTGTTGTATTCTCTCAATCGACACGAAAATTAAAAACAGCTTGGGATTTTGTTCCATACCTTGATACTAAATAATTCTATTATATGGTCACTATGTAACAAATATAGTTGGATATGTTTCATATCCGGATTCATATTATCACAATGAAAATAGCATCAATTGAACTAGAGATTGTGAAAACATCATTTTCCAAGGAGCTTCCTAGTATCATAATTGACATAAAAAATTTCATGGGGCTAGATAGTTGTAACATTCATTTTATTCAAGACTTATCATGATTAAAATCAACTCATAAATGTTTTAATAAGATGGTGTGAATTTTTTATAGTTATATACCCATGATATAGCCTTTCAATATTAGAACAGAGGTCTAACTTCATCACCAATCCATATTCTACATGTGGTGGGATGGATATGTTTTAAATATTACTATTCATCATCTATTTGACATGGTGTTGTTTGGATGTAGGAGGATCAAGCCATGGTTTATGAGTCTCATTATTTTAGTACATGCAAGATGAAGTAACTAATGAAATATCTTCATATAGCCGTTATAATTCATGAATTAAATTTTTTAATGCATTATTTTTGGGGAGAGTGTTTTGTGATGTACACATACAAAAATATCCACATGTATATATTTTGAAATTGTGAATATAGTTTTAGGAAACATCGGTGGGATAAATAGAAAGACTCTTATATCCTTGAGGTTGACAATGCACTTGAAAAGCAATTGTATTTAATTTTTCACTAAGTAGCAGGAATCATATATAGACAGTTCAGGAGGCAAGTAGTGAGTAGCAGCTTATATCCTAGTATTATTAGATTCACTTGGTGGTTTAGTAGAATACTTTTCTCTCATCCTTAATATTTAAATACACACTTCATTATAGAGTCAACATGATATTGTTTTACGATGTTGATGCCATAGTCATATGGGATAGCGATGTAGAAGAGGACCCACCACTTTGTTAGTATGTGGGAATAGATGAAATTGAGGATGTTCATGGTCGTGTTTTTGTGATTTCAAACATATGTGAGGAAGTGATTTTAGAATTTCATACCTCAATATTGGTAGAAAATATCAACATAAACATTTTCTATCATGATTTACTCTTCTAGTATCAATGTACGGGTAAGAACCATTATGTAGATCTTTTTATTTTGGGTTGTGCCTCCAGTTAGTAGGTGAAGGCATAAAAATAGTGACAATCTATGATTTATGAGATGTTACTAATTCTTGAGTAGAAATGGGAATATGAAGCAACAGATTTCATGACCATGACTCAACGGTCAGCTTGAGGTAGTAATATTGTATCGGTTGTGGTGGAGAAGCTCCCAAAGTCTATCCATTTCATGTAAATAAGTGATACATTCTCAATTGATGTCCTTGGATAAGGTTATATACATTCATTTTTTTTAATTAATGGGGATCCTTAGACTCTGTTATTGGACATGGATTTATCGATTACATGATCATTATGGTAGTTTTTATAGAAGGATTCGGTTACACATATTCTTGTCATCATGGCATACAACCCTTATAGCATCGTACAGATATAAACCACTATACAAATTCAAGAAAGTATGATTAGAGAGTGTGTTCATGATATAGGAGGATATTTGTATAGGAATGTACTCCGGGTTGAGTTCAACTATAGTAATATCCATCTTGCGACTATACAGATAGAACCTTATGAGACATTTTTACTACAGGTCATGCTGATCCTCTTTGTACTATTTAGAGATAGAAATTTATTTCAATATAGACCGTGTATTATATAAGAGAGATCTTAGAAGGTCTAGTTGGTTACAAATTATATAGATACCACATATTCATAACAAATATCTTATATCAATCAAAATTAACCACTTATTGAGTTTGATGTCAAGGATATTGTATTTTAGAATATGTCACTAAAGTTGGGACACATGCGTATTAGGAGATATGATGAGATTTCGCTGAGATATGTTTGGTCATTTGATATTTGGGATGGAGTCAAATAGTTATCCTCTTAATTTAAGTTACCTTAGAAGCATTGATACATGAATGAAATCTTCTATATATCTCTACCTCATCATTATCATTCAGACCCATCTCAAACTGTATATCAAAATGAGATTCACTTTCATGTATTTGTGTCCATTGAGAAGCATCATATTTGTATAATTGATATGATCTAAAAGTCTCTATTAGGATGGCCAATTCCTCAAGTATGATTGTTTTGGAAGCATGGATGTGTACCAGAAAAGACATTAGAGTGGAAGGTTTATGTACTATTTTAGTTTCTAGAGTTATTATGTGATGCTGTTGGACCATCCATTGAAGATAAATTTAGCGATGAATTGTTTTAAGGGAGAATATTGAAAGTTATCATGATTTATTATGAGGTATAAAACCCTTTTAATTTTTGTTAAACTATTTTTTATGTTATCTTTTGGATTATATCATAAATCTATGCCCATTTTACAGTTGGTTTTATATAGAAGGAAGGAAGTAGTGGGTGATTAAAGTTGGTAGTAGGAAACAAATCATGGGGTGTATTTGGAATAAAATTATTTACTCAATAAAACATGTGTATTATATTGACCATAACATTTTATTATGTATAATGAGATTTAAATTGAATGGAAATCCAAATATTTACATGATGTGTAATGATTTTCACAATTTGAAAATTCCTAGACACATCTTTTAAAATATTAGGCTTGGCCAATTATTTCCAATGTGGATCACCAACTCCCTTTTTTTCATGTGCATGAGTATTCCTAGAATCATAACCTCATAATTTTCCCCATTGTGTGATCCATAATTTTATTTTTCTACTTTTGGTACAGTTAGACATGCCTTGTTATGATATTTTTTTCATATGTAACCAATGTCCTTTTATCTTCTCAGCAACAGATTTATATTTGGCGTAGGCTCTTATTTACTATTTTCTAGGTATTCACCCATTAGGTGTTTTTATCTTGAACAAAACCAAATCATAGGATGATATTGGATGAGTATTCTACCATGGGAATATGGTAGGTGGTCTATACCATTCCATCAAGGATTTTTATTTTATTTACCATGAATATATTTATTTTCATGCAAAACTTTATAGAAGAGATTCTAAAATTGAGAAAATGTATTGGTTAAATTTTTGGGACCTGATTTGGATTCTCACTAGTTTCTTTATATGTGTTAAGTTCATTCACCAAAATGTGTTCTGTATTAGAGGTTGCTTTCTGTCTTTTACCTATGTTATACAACCCCATTGGTTTTGTGTAATAATGAAAATTATTTTTGGAGTTTTCATGAATGAAAATAATGGTTTATGAGAAGGTTGATACCTCCGTTGAATTTTGATTATATTATTTTTAAATAGTTTAATTACATAAATAGAATATTTAGATATGGATTGGGTGAAATCATGTATTGTGTATTATTATGAAATATGTTATGAAATGAGATGATGATTTGTTAATGTATAGAAAATTACTCAAGGAATCCTATCTGTCTATTTTGGTGTTAATGTGTTTATGGATGAAAATAGATGACCATGTTTAAGAATGATTTGTATTTTTAAATTTCAGGTTTTTAATATGGTCTAATTGTATAGTGTTTTCCAAATTTTTGGGAGTCAAAATATGGAGTTTAGGTTTTGGAAAATGGGTGCATTTCCACAAAATATTTTTTGGAATGGAAAAGTAGAATCATCAAACCCACAATTTCCACAAAACAATTCTATGCGGACAGAGAATTATGGTACATGGACCACAAAGGATTTTATGAGGTTTATGGCATGGTGTGTCTGTCGTGTAAGATAAATCGATTGCAGGAAGGCTTGCAGTTTGTGGGAGGAAAACAATTTCGGGAAGGATTGATGGTTCATGCGAAGGATTAGCATTCATGAAATTTAGGTTAATTCATTCAACTCATGGGAGGAAATTGGTTCATAAAATGCATGATAGTAGAAAATAAAGGATTTTCTGCATCAAATATTATAGTAAAACAAATTAGTGTATTTTTCATACATAGTTTCTTATATATGGACCGCTAATCCCGTCATCATGAAAAGAAATGTTCAATATAGAAAAAAATAATTTCCAGAAAGAAATTCAAAAAATTTTGAATTTGGATCATGAATGAGGATTATATGAAGTGAATTGGTTCACAGGGGAGTATTCTGTATAGGTTAGAGTAATTTTTGGGAACCTTGAAAGTGCTTTTGAGGGGCTCTACAACTATAAAAATAATGTTGTCTATGGAAGAGGAGTCAATCTGTAGAGGAAGAGGAGGTATTCAAAGGTAGTATGCATATATGGTACACATAGACAGTATGCATAGGTTGTACAAAGAGGTTTTTTTGGAAGAGGTGATCAATGAAGAACTCACAATACATGATGTAGCATAGTCCGCTGTGGAATCAAGGAGGTTATTGATGGCACAAAAATAATTCTTGATTGGAATTTACACAACCTAACTGTTGGTGGAAATGTGGATTTCATATACAGGTACGAAAGTTATTTCAACAACCAATATACCTACATTCAAGGATGTGCTCTTTCCTAAAAATTAAGGTACCAACATGTAAATTAACTATGAGTGGATCACTTCAATGATCATTGGGAATAGAAATTATAATACGGTGATCCTTTCCACTAAAAGTGATCCAGTAAAAGATACATAAGGTGTGACACTTGGGAATGTAATTAGTGGACCCTAAACCATGTAAAGGCATTTATCCTAGGAATATATGTCATCCAACCATACCACATGATTTGGAATCGGGACATTTTGGATTTGGTACAATAGAAACATCATCATTGTATTCCCCATGGATATATCCCAGTAAGGGTGAACAAAGTTAAATCGATGTGTCTTGTTCCAATTTTCATTTTGTTCACATATTACCAATGTATGAAGATAGAAAAGTGTTTTGGAAAACAATTAAACTAGATCTAACGGGGATGTTTCTTTAATCTGTCATACCCCGAATCACCCCCCACATTGTGTATTTGACCTAATTTGCTAAAACATTAGATTCAGAGAAAAACATAGGAATATAGTGGGTTTCAAACAGTATAAAATATTTAGGTTTTCAATCTTAAATGGATTTTGATATTTGGTGGAAACAATTATCAATTAATGATGAATCAGATGCAGTATTACTTCTGGTCATTTGGAATAGTTGTCTATATTGTGGTTGTGCATGTAATATTACCCAATGTTGATCGTCGTGATTTTTCTGAATATGATAGATTGAAATGTGATGTTGATGCCAATGTTTTTAAGGTACTTGGGAGAGAAATATCCAATATAATCTATACTAAGGTGATGTTTTGTAAAAAATAACATTCTATGATGCAAAATCTTTGGAAAATTTGCGACGGTTTCACAAATGTTAGAGAATGAATGTTGTTCATTCAATAGAATAAATGTGATGATCTCCAAATTCACCCTATTGAGTTTGTTGACACATTCTATGATCAGGTGAATATTTTCGTGGAAGACTTGTGCGATCTCAAAGAAATTTTTGATGATACCAAGGTTCTCAAGAGTTTGGTGATTAAACATCCACCTCAGTTTATTTTGTGTTATTCATTATTGGATGATAATTATATTTAGGAGACGACATCAGATAACTTACACATTATAGTTACTGCATATGAAATGAGATATATGAACCTTATACCATGATATTGGGATTATTTAGTGTAACTATCTTCTATTTGGGATTATTACATTTACTCAGTCCACTAGATTCTCTTGTATAACATCACCTTGATATATATTAGTCCTATACGATAATATTGGTAAGATATTTGACAGGAATACGAATTCAAAATAGTCTATATTCACTATATGTGAAACATAATTGAGATTATTATAGTAGAAAGTCTCATTTTCACTTGATGAATGTGTTCTTTATGTAGTTGGATTTTTTTGGAGCTTTCCCTAGTGGATGAATGGGGTAAAATTTCTATTTAGTTGATGGTGGTGACTAATTCGATTATAAATTTTTTAAGAAGTGATTATTTGGGAGACCAAGAATTTGGGGTTTAAATTTAATATATATCTTTAAGAGATACACCTGATGGATTTTATGAAGGTATGGAGCGTGTCATCCTTTCAAAAAGTCACATGGTTGTCCTGAAAAAAATTGTGAGAAATGTTGATGATAGAGTTTTTTCAATATCCATTTACTATATATCATGGTGTGGAAAATATGCACATAGATATTTTTAATAATATTTGGGGGGAAATAATGGGGTGGATATTTATGGGGTTTGTCTCTCAATGCCTGACATGTCAGGAGTTAAAGGCTAACCTCTTTTTTCTAGTAGGATTGATAGAGAGTCATGGGATCCCATAGTGGATTTGGGATAACATATCAATGGTATTTATGATAGAAACTCCATTAATTGTGAGAAGAGATAATGATATATTGGTTATTTGTAACTCACTTACCATGTTGGTACACAATCCTTCAATTAAGGTGTAGATTTAATTTGATATTTTTTTGGTGTTTCTACATGAAATAGATCATCTACCATCATTATATACTAATGTTAATAACATCCAACCATGATAATAAATTCACAAAAATGTTGTGATATATAATACATGATCCTTTTAGGAAATAATTATGGATGAGCCTAAAATTTCATCCATGTATGGACGAGCAAGATGACTATCCTATCCATGTATTTGAGGATATGATTAAAGCCTCAATGTTAGTTTCCAGTTAGATAAGGGGAATAAATATCTATTTGTATAGTTTTCTTATAATAACATCTATCACATTCAATTGCCATGGAAACCATCAAGTACCTATATGGGTGACCCATCATATATTGAATTATGATTATATACCTATATATAACATCATATTAGAAAAATATTCATTATTTTTCAAAAATAAACAAAAGTGGATTTTAATGTGTTAGTGTCATTCAAACCATGGAAATAGAAAAATATAGATCATATGTGAGATATGTGAATTCAACCTAATTTTTTTATAATCGTCAAAATTATTATACATGTTTTACATAATAATAGTCTTTATAAATTGGGGTAATGAAACCGATGAGTGGGTGATATAATCTATTCAGTAATGATATATAAGGGAGATATCAACAAAACATGAGAATTAGGGTATAAGAACTTGATAATAACTTGTAAAATACCATACCCTACATAAAATAGATCCCAACCCTGTGACATAACATAAATAAGAGTAGTTTATATGACATAAATCATATAACAATCAAATAATATAGACATTCATAAAATTAAATTGGCACACAAAATAAATTTACAACATTAACATAAGTATATTTAATTATTTATATAGTAGTTAAGGATCATTTTCAAAACCATCATAGTGGAATGGGTTCCCTTATCAATCAATCATAGATGTTAAAGTTTACTCTAAAAACTATCATAATAGAGACATTCCCTTACTTAATTAGGTTTACACCACATTCTATTAAAATGTATCACTTGAGGAATATATCATTACATAATTCCTTGGATTTAGATATAGGTCCCACTAATTATTTAAATAAAATCAATCATACATGTTCCAAAAGAACATAAAATTTTCATCATATCAAAACCCATGTATATATGCTTATTTAAAAATTATTACATCGCAACATATTCAATATAAAATAAAAAAGTTTCAATATCATTTCATAATTTAACTGTATCCTAATACATGTATAAAAGAATAATATTTCATATAAATTTATCATGATATAACATATCAAATAGAAATTATTTTCATAGAAAATTTTTCTTTATTAATGGAATCAATTCATACATATAATAGAAATGGAATCTTTGGATAATATCCATAAATAGTAATGTATAATGTAAATCAATGATATATTATATGGAAAATGAATTTTAATGATAATTTTGAATATATATTGAGTAAAATACCCTTTATTTGAAAATAAATTTTATAAACTAAAACCACATAAAAAAAATTTCATATAATTTTCATTGAAAATAATCATTGTCAACTTATAAATAAGGATATAAAAATAATTTAAAACATTTCACGAGGAACATAAAATTTCAACTTTGGAAAATTATTTTTTAAAACTTAAAACATTTTCATAATCAATTTCATAGAAAAAAACTTTAACATTTATTAAGAAATCATTAAAATTAATTTAAATAATTTAATCTAGAAAATAAAATTTCAAACATGAATTTTTATAAAAAATAAATGATTTTAAATATAATTTTCCTCAAAATACCATTAAATAATATAAATTAATATTCTATGAAAATTATTTCATTAATGGTGGAAACCCTATTTATGTCATACATGATAAAAAAAATGTCCTTCCTATTTTCTAAAACATAAAAACATGTTGTGTTCAGAAGACTAAATGAAGATTAATTTGAAAGAAAAAAATTTAAAAATGAATTGATAAAAAAATTTAGAAATATTTTATGTAATTTAAAAACAAATTAAATAATATTTGTGGAACATTTACATTCATAAGAAACAATTTTCATCCTAAGATGATTACAAAGTTGGATTTTCTTAAAAATAAAATTTTGCTCAATTTTATACATTATGAGAGGAAAATATTATGGACACATGATTTTTAAATAAATATTAATATGAGAATTAAAAAATTAGTTTCATATTATATTTATCGTATGATTTCAACATTGAACGCATAATCATGTAGTATTTCGATAAACATCATGATTGTTACAATAAACAATTTCAATATTGTTAACATTGAATCATAAGAACTAAGAAATAATTGCATTAAATAGAACATAAAAATAAATTACCATAAATAAATTTTTCGCATTAAATTAAATATAATGTATATATACACCTCATAAAATATTATTGATGTATAACATAATGTATGTCCCAAATAAGACAAATTATAAATAAAATCCATTACCAATTTGGAAATAATTATACTGTAAATACTAAGAATTATAAATCATAAAATTTTTACGTAAATAACCATAAATATTTATATAATATACATAAAATAAATTAATTTATAATATATATACACCACATAAAAGAATCATGTGGTTAATATGGAATGTGTATCAGAAAAAATAAAATTTAGATAGAAGCCCCAAACCTTAAGTATCAAATAATATTTTTCACTTTCAAAAATCATATATAATTATTAAATATTTATTATAAATATTTTATAGAATCATAATAATATATATTATACAATTTATTAATTACTTAGGACCAATTATTACTCATTTATTTATAATTATTCTTTTCAATTATGACTCAATGTAATAACTAATTTGTTTTCAATTCATGTTTTGGTTTTCAATTTTTAAAAATATTATAATGAAAATGGTTTCTTCATATTTAATTTGTATTCCAATGAAATTAATATAAAATATAATTAGTTTATTTTAATTCATTGTATTTAATTGATTTTAGATATAGAAAATGAAATACAATGTCCTTGGAGACTATAGGTCATACATACACATAAGTGTTCGTTCCATTTTATTGATAGTTGAAGTTATCGAAAGGTTAATAATATATTAAAATTAAAAATAATATTCATTTCATATATATTACATATATTTCATAAATTTTTTCGGAATACCATACATGTAAATTGTTAGTGAGAATCAAATCACATCACTTTATTAGGTGGTATTCCGCCGTACAGATGAAAAAAATTATCATATCCCCCAAAGAATAGAATATATGACGGTTTATGTGATATAATAAGTATATAAGTGTATTTTATTAAAATAACATATATTAAATAAATATACCATAATTTAAATAAAATTAAAATATAAATGGAAAACAAATTAAATCAGTTTGTGAGGTGGTAGTCTACCATAAACACAAGATGGTAGTCCTCCATTCGCATGATGGCATATTATACCATTTCATGGAATTTGAGTTGGTTTTAGATGATTACAATAAATTAAATAAAATTATTTAGAATAATATGAGGTTATTACATCAATATTGTATAATAAAAATTAAGGGCGTTAGTGGATGAGAAAAAATAAAATTCCCAGTAAGGGAGATTACATTTTCTTTCTGAAAAATTGTTCTTGTTTTCACCAAAAGACTTATAATGACAGATTTATGAATAATATAATGATTATAGGATGATTATTTGTAGTTAATGAAGTTATATGGTAAATTATAGTCATAACTATTTTTTTTAGGTTTTATGAGGAAAGGAGAAAGGGTGGCCATATATATTTGATGTGAGTGGTACAATTGTAATTTTTTAAAATAAAAAGGTATACCAAACGTTTACACATGAAAAAGGGATCCAAAATTATTTATAATGAATCCATAGAAGATATAATGTCCAATTTTTTCTTTATATTTGGTTCTAGAGATGTTTACATGTGATTTTACCACATTTATTTTTTGTAAAACCACTATGTAATCCCATTTAATCCATTACTTCGATAATTACATTTTGTTGTTTATACTATATGTATTGACAAAATATTATTTCTCTCCTCTTATATAATTTAAATTATTTAGAACAAAATATGGAATCCATTTTTTTCTAATTATATTTACATAAGTGAAAAGGTTTAATTTGTAATTTAACACACATACACAATAGAAATTTTTTTTCCAAATAGACAATTTCAGAAAGATTAAAAAGTTTCACATATAAAAAATCAATATAAAACTGATTAAATGAATTAAATAGGATTAATATATTTAAAAAACTTATAAAAAATTTCTTATCATCTTTATAAAATTATTATGTTATGAAATTTATTAAATAAAATGATAAATATATTTAAAATAAAAATTAATAAAATTCATCGAAAAATTTATATTTGCAGAAAATATCCAAATATTCAATCTAATCTAATTTTGACTTGATTATTTCTAAAATTATGTTTATTTTTTTGAAATAAATTTTCATATAGTTAGAAAAATTTAATATTAAAAAATGTTTTTATAGGTGACAATACTATTTTATTAAAAATACAATTTCATGCATAAAATAATGATCATTATTTTCTATTTTATATAATGTATATAATATTAATGATGAAAAATTATTGAATATATAATATATCAATTTTATTAAAAAAATTTACCAAACATTTATTTGTATAGTTTATTGAGGAAATATATTTTTTTAAAGATATAAATAGTGTCTTAGAGAAAATTTTCATTCAATTAATACATATTTTATTTTAACATTTAATAAATTGAACACTATATAATTTATTTTCTGAAAATTTGTAAACAATAATTTCATAATATATTTAATCCTATTTTATAACTGAATTGCAAATGTTACATGATATAAGTAAAATTTAATATGTGTTTTTATTGAATTTTGGGATTCAATTAATCTCTATGTAACATGTAAAATATGATAAACATAGTATTATGATTAAAACAAGATAAAACTTGTGTTGTGTGTATTGAAATATAAAATATGTGTTGAATGAAATGGAAAATATAGATTAAATTAATATTATTTGGAAAAAATGTTTCAAAAAATCAATGGTTGAAACATTCAACCAACATTTAAATCAATTCGAATCATGAGATTTTAGACCAACAACTGAGGATAATTCTACCTCATAAATGCTCATGTGCCTATATAGATTCCTCAAGCTCTTCATTTAAATTAAAATTATTGATCTTGTGAGTATTATTGCTTCGTATAACTCTATTTATACAATATATAATTTGTACTAGTTTTTCATCATAAAAATGATATATCTCTAACAAAATGAACTCTATGTTTAGTACATTTAATGGGTTAGGTAAGTACATCGCAACAGAGATAAATGGAATACATCTTGATCATGTATGAGGTTTGGTGTAAGAAGTAACTGATATGATACTATCATGAGACGATCATGAATTTCAAATGGGAGGATATAAATAAGGATTAATTTCCCTTTAATAATGAATATCATAAAATTTTCCAAGGATAAATTACTATAATAATAATTTCACCAACCTCAAATTCTAGATCACGTTGATGATTATCAAACAATCATTTCACTAGACTATGTTATACAATTATATGTTGTTGAATGGATATACCAATCTCTGTCATATCATTTTCTCCATTGGGTCCCAATAAACATTCCCACTAAATTCAGTACATCACATTCACGATCGAACGTTCCTTATACATGTTAGAACCATGTTATTATATGCATGATTTGGATTATGGTTTGTGTTTGTTGTCAATCAGTAGTGGATGTTCAGAATGTCTACCCGCAAACAGATCATACAGTTCAAGCAGACAGTAGTATTGAAGGTGGCGTCATTTCCCAGTGTTTACAAAATTTTTGGGCCTGAAAATAGACAAATTGACAATGATTTTTTGTCTAAGAGACTTGTGTGCCGTGTACTAGAAGAAGAGGAAACTTGCGCGCCATATGTTTTTCACGATCAGAACATGGGAAAAGGACAATGGGATAAGGGCCGCACATGTTTTGGGCAGGTCGCGCAAGTGACCTGCGCGCTGTGAAGTGACTTGGGCGCCGATGCCTAGGAAGACTAGAAACTTGCACGACTATTGTTTTTCAAGATCATAACATCAAAATATGGTAATGGAAATAAGGTCGTGCAAGTATTTGTGTAGGTCGCACAAGTGAGTAGCGCGATAGAGGCTAGGGAGGATGAGCTGCATGCCGGAACCTGCGCGTAGAGGGAACACTTGTGTGCACCCACGCAGGGGATCCAGTTTTCCGATTAATAGAGGACCCCCTCATTTAAAATGATGTTAATGACTTAGAGATTTTTCTATCTCTCATCGCACATGTGGTTGATTCGCGGAAGTAGTTGTTGGGTCACACAAGTAGAGGATGCGCGCCAATTGTTAGCCGCGCGACCAAGGAAGTTGGGGAGTTAAAGATGCAACGTCGCACATGTTTGGTGTTGAAGGAGGTAGGGTCGCGCAAGTTGTTGTGTGTCACTTGCATGCAGATTTTGTACCGTGCAAGTGACTTGCGCGCCGGGATTTTGACTTGCGCGCCCGGCTTGAATAAGCGTGCAAGGGTTGTTAATGTTCAACTGTCCTTTTGAAGCTACACGAAAGCTGGAAGATCACCCAGTACCCTCAGCGCAAAGTGAGATTCATCTTCTAGTGATAGTTGGACTTCAACAGAGAATCTAGATACGACAGAGGATGCAATCTTATGCAATTATAACGGGACCTTTGCGTCTATATAATGAGTGGGACTTCAACAATGGCAGTGAGCCAGGGGGAGTTAACGGGAGTGACTTGAGGGAAGCGGTGAGCTATCCTTGATCCTTGGTAAAGGCAGAGAGCCTGGGACAGTGTGATTGTGCCCAAACCTTTGTAATCCATAGTTAGTGATGATTAGTGGAATTTGGTACGACCGATAACTTGTTGGCGTATGCTCCTTGGACATAGCCCTTTGTGGTGAACCAAGTAAAATGTGTTGTGCCTTCTCTGTGCATGTGAATGATTTCTTTATGATCATATTCATCATACATGTTCATCAAGTTTCTACCAACATGCGAACAAGATCCAAAACATTAAGGAGGAAAATTTGTCACCTTGATTCACCCCTCCCCTCTCAGGGTGTCCCTGGGTACTTCAACACATACGGCTTCATAAGTAAACATTTTGAATACCTGGGTGAATTATCTTATTGTATGGAGACTAAACAACATATTGGTGTTGGCCTGAAAAATATTATAATACTATGAAAAATAACTCAACATATCAAATAGGGTCTGTATTTTTATTTCATACTAAACAATTTTATTTGGATGAACCAATGTGTTAAATCAAAACATTGTATAATGTGATTTAAAATTATTTATTAGAACTTCAATGTAAGCCTCAGATCTTGAACAGAAACAATTATATAAGTTAATCCCCGGTACCATAACACATCCATAATGTTTATCCTAGAAAGATGATATAATTAAAAATCATCACTGTTATAAATGATAGTTATGGATTTGTAAAAAGATCATCTAAAACGCTTATATCATTATTCCATTCAATATTTTGAGGAGTGAGAGGTAAAAATCCATTGTGATTTTTTCTCATCTTGTTGCTGGTATGGGTATTGGATGTAATATTCCATTAGAACATTATCTCCTTAACATTATAAGAAAACATACAATGAAATATAGTAATTTTTTTGATATGTTTCTTTATTCAATCCCATTATAAATAATCATTCAAACTTATATACATATTTGTTCTTCCTAGATAAATATAGAAATAATAACTATGATCTTCCTCTAACAAATCGATAATGAAATATAGTTTGTTTGGAACAAATACATAGTTCAATAAAGTTATCATCCTTTAATGATAAAGGTTAAACTCAGGAACATTTATAACCTAATTTGTAAACTATACACATTACTTTTTCACCACTTAAACCCTCATTTGGATAGATAGATGAACATGAATTTGAGCTAGAAAATGTTTCTCCCCTTCAATCATGATATCCAGATCCATCATTTGAAGATAAAAAACATTGGAAATTTTTTAATCCTCATCATCGATAATATATCATTATCCCTTAAAATCAAATAATTGTCTACCAAGATTATTTTCCCTACATGGTAATGTATTAAGAAGTCATTATCATTAATCATCTCTAACAACCTTATATTGCACATGTTTTTCTTATTAAGTTATAATATATTCTTTAAACAGTTCTAATTAGTATATATATTATTTATTTCTCCGTTATGATAATAAACACATATCCTTGAAGAAAAATGTACCTTATATAACTCCAAATAACGAGTTGGGTAATTTTTCCAATAAACTGATAATTTATTTGAAAAATAAGAAATATCCATGAAATCATTCCTGATAAAGACTCAAAATCCCATCATGGATGTCTCACTATAGATTCCAAATGCTTATACACTTTAGGGTAATGTACGAGCTTGTGTTCTAACTAATAATTAGCTGAATTACTTGAAATTTTACACATATTCAAATATTGAAAAGAACATGGATCCCTTCTGAGATTAATTTGTTAGAGGATTAGATATCATGATGAATTCTAAATAAACTATTTATATTATCCATACAATCAAATAAAATATTGGATATAATTCCCATTAGATGGTTAGGACCTATATTATATTGCCCATGTCTTTTATAGATAAACATATATACCCTATATTGAGATTATATGACCTAAAATGAAATGATTTTCAGGAAAAAAAAACTAAACATTGTAAATTTGTCTTATATATTATCCTTTTATATGATACCTAGTATAATTCTCTAGTGATAATCATAATCTTACATTCACACTGAATGTAAAACAATATCATTCATAAAGACTACAACAATGTAATATAGTAAATGAATGAAGACATTATTCATTAAATTCATAATGATTGCTGGTGTATTTGTAAGACTAAATAGAATCACTATATTTTCGTAGTGTCCATTCCTTTTCTGAAATGTATTCATGGCTATATCCTTCTTATTAACTCTAAATTTATGATATCAATAACAAATATCAATCTTTGAAAAATATTTACCTCTTTATAGCTAGTAATATAAGTCATCAATATGTGGTAAGGATATATTATGTTATTCTTGGTCCTATTAACCTATCTATAATCAATGATGAGTCACATAGATTGATAATTTTTTTATATTAAAAAATAGTTTCATCCCAAGGTGAAACTCTTTTCTATATTAATCCATTTTCAATATTATCCTAGATTTTATTTATAATTTTATGAAACTCAACAAGGTCCATTCTAAAGCAAGTCATTGATATTTGTGTGGTTCCATGAAAAAGATATACTAAAATATCAACATTACAAATTTTTGGATGAATATAAAAATTATTCCAAATAGACTGTGAAAACACCTTAAAATAGGAATAATATACTTTTTTGTCTCTTTAAAACTATCTGAAATAGGATCCTGTCATGAATTTGAATCAAAACTCATATAATGTATGTGATTGAAATCAAAATTTCTTATTTATCATCACATAGATAGTTGACAATATTTTTAGTTGTAATATCAACATTTACTTCCCTTTCATGATATGTAATGTGGGTTTATAAAGATAAATCGACTCTATTTATAAGGGAATATCGAATTCAACTAGTGGAAGAATGATATGATTTACAACAAGATGATTATCAAGAACTCTAACCAGAGTGGAATCATATATTATAAATGTGATCATCATACACAAAGTGTTTAAACATAAAATTATATAAATAATAATTATTGTGGAATCTCGATACCCTTATAAAATTATTTATTAATGAAATTATTTTAAGATACATAGAAAAATAATACGTTTTCACTTCAAGAGTTGATTTATGTACCCTTCAACTCATCTCTATTGTACAGCTTAATAGAAACCATGATCATGTGAGATTTCTATTTATATCATGGATTACAAGGTTATTAATGTTGATCTTTGTCATTAATGATCATATTTTGGAATTGGATTTCAAAATCCACATAATCCTATCATTTGAAACACAAGAGTTGGGTGGTTATTTATATGGTTCATTTTTTTTATTTTTCAAATTATCTAAATTATTTCATTCAATTTTCTATTCAATTTCCTGATGATATTCCTTTCCACATATAAAACATTTACTAGTCCCCATATGAAAATATACTTCATGTATCTTTCTATATATTGTGAATGATAGAAGAATTATCTTATTCTCTCATTTTTTTAGAGTATAAATTTAACTCAAGATTTATTTTCTTATCAAAACCATTTGATTGATGGTTAAAGATGATCTCAATCACTATATAAATTGAAAATAGAATAATTTCTTCATAGCTAATTGAATATGTAATGTATAACAACTATCCATAACTTGGTTTTAATTAAATAATTGATCAATAAACATTACATTTAGGTTGAATGATAATACCATAATAATTCCACATTTCCTTTGAAAATATTCCTCCTTGGAACCTATATATCCATCATCATTATACATTAGGGAAATGAATTATTTATCTATTTCTTATATATAAATTTATGTATTTTATTATTAAAAAATAATATCTTAAACTTATCCAACATAATGGAGTCAATTTCATTAGTTCAAATATATTCATAATGAGATTCCAAAATTGATTAGATTATCTTTCTAAATGATATAAATCCAAAATTAATTCTTCATGTTATGAAAATTGTAGAATAGAAAATATATTTTTAATGGTGCCTATCAATTTATACGCAACTATTTAATCATTGGAACCACTAAAAATGAAGAAAATGCTTGATGGTGGTATTAAAAGAACAATGTTTTATTCTCTTATCATAATCAATATTAGTATGATTCATGTTTTGATAATGTTTTTTGCACCTTGAAATGGGATTTTTACTTCCACCAGCAATAAAATTCAGATTCTACATAGGGAAATATTTTCTTTTTTCCATCACACTCAACATTAACATGGTTTCTCTAGGTTTCAACAATTAAATTAATCAAAAAATATTGTGCATGTAACAAAAAATATAACGGAAAACTGAATATTCTTTAAAATTTACAAATATTATTTCAAATTCTTTAGAGTCTCTATTTAATGTTTCACACATTTGGAATATCAAATTTCATTCATAGTCATCATCTCTTTAAATTTTTATTCATAGTTCATAATTTTATTATATATATAAATATTATATCCATGGGGAGTGTTAAACTATTTGTGCATGAAATATCTTTGTATGTATCATGTGACAATCAATCACATCTCAATGAACCTAAATAAGAGTTATTATACATATGTACTTTGTCTTATAAAAACCAAAAAGTCAATATATGGAATGGGTAGTAATTTCATGGAACCTACTCACTCGATCAATTAGAAAATTAATGATGATTTTCTGAGACATTGAATCCTCCTTAAAAATATCCATAGACATACTACTAGACATAACAATTGGAATGTAACTATAGTTTTCAAGATTTATTTTTTAAATGAATAAATAACCTATCCTCTTCGTCCAATGATATAAAGATATTATTTGATACATAAATATTATTTTTTAGATTAATATTAATTACATTTCACCAATACATGCTGGTAGATCATAATGGATTAGTGTATTTGGAAATATGGAAACATAAAAAAATCATATGTTAGAAACATTATTTACCATTGTGTGATTCATAACTATCACCCTTATATGACATATCATGAGGAATACCTATATTTATATGATGGAAAAACAAAAAAAAAATGTGTGATCTAAGATGCTCAGTATGTCTAAATCAGTGAGATATCAATATAACAATTGTATAAGGGTATATGAACAATAGAATAAAATTTGGAAAATGACACCCTTGATATTAAATATAATAATCCGAATTCATTAAATAAATCTTTAGAGTTCATATGATAAGATTCATAATGGAATCCATGAACACTATCCATGATGGAATAAAATTTAAAAGAGACATGGATTTATAGAATACACATAATCATAAAAATCATCTCTTAGTAGTCTAGGCTAATTTCGAAAAATATATTAGTTGATTGGGTTTACTCACTAATCCATCATAGTAGTCAAGGATCACGACCATGACTATAATAGTGGATAGAGTATCGTACTAAAATGGGTTCACTCCAAATTCCAATATCGTTAATATAAAGAGATAATAATATTTACACAATGTGTTGGATATAGATATTGGTACCAATCGTCACATAAGGATATGCATACCATTGGTTTCTATATGTCATAAAATATTCATTATATCATAATTACTAAAATGAAATTGGTTAAGTAATCATTTCCTTATTTTACAACCTAATGAAAAGGAATAGGTTTTGAAATCATTTCAATATTTCACAATAGCATGAATAATGTACAACTAAGTGGGTTTCATATACATTTTATCAAGGTATATCCTATGTACGAGAAATGAGATTCATAGATATATTTTAACCACAAACATAAAACATTTATAGGAATAATAAAAATGGAATCCTTGGATAATATCCAAATAATGAATAAGTAAGGTCAAATGATGGTATATTAAATATAAAATTATTTCAGAAGATAAATTGAAACAATAAATTGGGAAAATAACATTCTTTTTAAAACATCTTTTTCTAAAAATATTCTCTTATAAATTAATTTCAAATATTTATAATTAAAAAAATTTAAGGAATTATGAAAGAAGATTGAAAATTAATTTAATTTTTTTATTGAGGAAAATAACACTCACACATTAGAAAACACATTTTTGAATCATAAAACATTTTAAAATTTTTTTACTCTGAAAATAAATATTTAAATATAAAACAAAATATTTAAAAATAATTTAAATAATTTATTGAGTTAAAAATCATTTCCAATTTGATATATTTTTCAAACTAGAAAAAAATTTAAATACAGTTTCTCTAAAAATTATCATTTAATACATATGGTGGATGAATTAACAAAAATAATTTTCATGATGGGGGAAATATCTTTAATTCCATACATATTTAAAAAATAATTTTTTTTGAGATTCCTAAAACAACCCAAACATTATTTGATTGAAAAAGACATGAAGATTCCATTAAACACACATTAATAGGAATTCTAACAGAGGTAAAATGTCTATTAATAAATCCTATGTATAATTTCATAATATTTTATTATATATTTCTAGAAAACAAAGATGTGGAAGAGAAATAGTTTTTTATCGAAGTGATAATTAAAAATACTTTTTCCAAATTTTTTTTAATATTTAATACTATATTAGTGTAAATTTAAATGAAAACATGTATTACTCGAAAATAACCATAATTTAAAAATATAAATTATTTCATTATGATATATATACTTAAATTTTATAATTTTATTCACAATCAAGAGAAATCCTAATAAATGATGAGATTGTAACAAAAAAATCTTCCAACTTAAGTAACATTAAATTATAATCCCCACAAAAGAATAAAATTAATTTAACCATATAACATCATGACTGTAAATGAATGAATTTTATTACATTAAAAATAAAATTTATATAAATATGATAACAGAATATTTTATTATAGAAAAAAAATTTCCTAAAGAAGACATATTGGGAAAAAAATAACATATTGATTTGATAACATTTGAATCATAAACCCCATGAAATAGAGATATGGATATTTTTATTTAAATAAATATAATTTATTGTAGTATTAAAATAAAATATCATGATAAAAAATATTTTTACACCATATAAATTAAATTCATTGTGAATATGGCATGTGTCACATGAAAAATAAAAGTGATACAGAAGTCTCTTAACATAAGTCACAACATATTTCAAATACATTATAACAAAAAAATTATACATATAAAATTATTATAAATATAATATAGAACCATAATAATATATATCATAAAATTGGAGATTTACTTATGATTATTTATTACCTGTTTGTTAATAAATATTTTTAAAAATCACATTTCAATTTATATCTTCTTTGTTTTTTCGGTATGTTTTGATTTTTTATTATCAACCCTCTTAAAGTTTTCATGGATCAATAATCTCTAATTTATTTTCATGGATATATATTCTTATTTATTATAATTATTTTATTTATAATAATACATAAATGATTGAAAAATAAAATTTGGTGAAATATTCATGAAGAGGGTAGCTTATACGAACCCATAAACAATTCCTTCATTTTCTCGTTGGATGAAACACAAGAAAGTTAAATAATATATTACATCTAAAAAATAATTATTTTTGTTATATATTTCACACTTATGCATTAAATTTGACCTAATTACCTTTAATGTAACGTGTAAGTGAAAGAGGAATCTCATCACATCATGAGGTTCCAGTCTTCCATACAAAAGAACAACATTGTCGTATCCCCCATGGAATTGAATGTATAATGTATATATAAAATAATTATCATGTTAGTATAATCATGGATGAAATAATATATTTTTTCATTCGATATATGCTCTATTTATATCCATTTAATAAATTAATTAAAAACATATCACATCGCTTCGTGAGGTTGTAGTCTTCCATACACATAAGTGGTAAAATTGTTCTCAAATGTGTTTGGATGTAAGAATTATTTTGTGTTATTATAAATTCAAATATATAATAACATCATAAATATCATTTATAAACATTTAAACCATTATTATATATAGTAGTTAGAGGTGGGTAAGAAAAATGAATAACATCTATTGGTGAAGTATTTTCCACCGTACACATGGATAGTGTATTTATACACC
This sequence comes from Viscum album, assembly GCA_963277665.1. Taxonomy (NCBI): domain Eukaryota; kingdom Viridiplantae; phylum Streptophyta; class Magnoliopsida; order Santalales; family Viscaceae; genus Viscum; species Viscum album. The sequence continues at coordinate 2,077,252,111 of OY728152.1, read as the reverse complement.
ATTTGACATAAGTTGATATGGTTGTATGAAATTACCAATAAAATTACAGAACAAAACTATATGTAATATTTTTAGGTTTTTATTTCACAGTTGTTTACTAAAAATTAAATTTACTATATGAATAAATAATATAAAATGCCTAGTTTTGGATATTACCACTTCTCTAGACAACTTCTTCTGGTTAGCAACAAAATCATTCATAAAATGAAGTTCAAACCAAAAAGATGCATATATCATGTGTATATCCACTTGATATTATATTTTATCATCTAAACCAATTTTTTTTTAGCTGTGAATATGAATGAATAGGGGGTGTCCTGTTAAATGTTTGGTCTGTGGCACATTAGTAATTTTTTAAAAATAATAAGTTGATACCATAATTTTCACATGAAAAGGCTAAAAAATTGACATTATAATATATTTTATGGGATATTGTTCAAATATGGAAATCCAAAGGGACATATAAAACATTTTAGTGTATTTTATATCTTATTTATTTTATTTATCCCCTAGTAAACCCAATTAACCTTTCTCTCAGTAAATATTTTTTACCATTTTTCTATTATTTGTAACCAAATATTATTTTTATAATATTACTTAATATAAATTATTTTTATTTAAAATAGGAAATATTTTTTTTCAAACTATATTCTTGGATTTTACTCTTTTATTTAATATTAAACACACATTGTTGATGAAATGTGGTTTTCTAGATAGAAAAAGTTTGAAATGTATTAAATAAGTTCGTATAAAATGATCAATATTAAAATAACAGAAATGATAAAAATTGATTAATTTATTTATAAATGAACTAATTTTACATTTATAACCATATTAAAATAATATTTAGGTTAATAAATTCATCAGAATATATGAAAATTCTGAATTAAAACCAGTATTTATCAATAATTTATCAAATAAATTATCTATCCATAATATTCTCCAAAATACATTCAAATGAAATTTTAAAATCATGAATTCAAAAATGATGTCAATTATAAATAATTTTTTTTATAAATTTGGAACAAAATAATTTTAAAATTAGATGACTAATGATGTAAATAATGAATTTTTTAGAAATACAATATTAAGAATCAAAATAGATGCATTCTTAGCTCATTTCTAGAAAAAATATATGAAAATTATAAAATTAATTTAATATAAAATATATAAATTTCATTAAAATAATTCAAAAAATATATATTAAACATTTAATGATGTAAAATTCATTTGTGTGTATCAAAATAGTTTTTCAATAAAAATATTTCCTTTATTTTTAGTTTTTTATTTTTATAAAATATTCACTAAAGTATTAATTATATATTCATGTGTAAACCATATATTTCATTAAGATAATTAATCTTTTTCATACCCACTATTCCTATATCTAGGTGAAAAATATAATGCAATGTAAAAAAATTATATAATATCATATTTTATTTAAACTAAGTGTTGCATTTAATGTAAGAGAAACTCAATTTTTCATGGAATTGAAGATCAACTCAATTCTTAATGTGACAAAATATAAGCTCAGAGTTCTGTGTGATGTATAATATTAAAAATAAAATGTTTTTAAAAAGAATATTATATTTCATAAAATCTGATGGTGTTACATTATTGGTTAAATTAATGATGGAATTTAATTGTAAAGACATATATAATTGAGATAGGGATGGTGTAGGTTAAAAAAAAGATAGTTTAATTCATCTGAAAGAATATAATGGAAGAATAAGGAAGATATATATCTTATAAAAATCAAAATCCTAAGCCTTTTGAGTTTAATTAGGGATACCATGTTTTCTTGAAATTCTCCACAAGATAGAGATTTTGAAAATTTTCATAGGGAATCAAGCTATCCACATGGATCCTCATGTTATTAAAGATCATTAGGAGGATTGTTTGTGTTTCTCAAAAAATTGGTTTCCCCCATAGTCGGACCCAATGTATGATATCTTATATGTGCCACAATAGTAGAGGTACTTTTATGATCTTGTTCATGTTATGAATTTGGACATGCTAGAAATTGTGGATGCACCATCCTCCGTAGAATCTTTGGTGATGATTGAGGATCAACGAGAGTGGATTATTCATGGAAGGAGTATTCATTGTTTATTGAAATTTTGAACACAATATTGTAGATGATATCTAATTGGATTATGATAGTTATCTATAGTATCAGTTATCTCGTATTTTGTTTTATAATATTCCTTTTAGTGTGAAATGTTTAAATGATAGGAGAATGTTACAAATCATGTATTCATTGATTAGTTATTAGAATTTTTATATGTATATATTAATATTTTCCACATATTCAGCATACTAATTAGGTTTCTGTGGAACCCAAAATTATTATATTACAAATATTAATATATATTAATAAATAAGAGTTCCTTTTTTATAATAAATAGTTTTCAAGATTCTGGGAACTCTTTATTAGAAATCCATATGCATGGTTGATTCTAGAATGTGGTGTTTACCATAGGCAATACGTGAATTTGTTTGTTGCTAGATGTTTTTTAAATATGGGTTTGGAAGGATAATTATGTAAATTTGTTATTTTAAATAATAACCCTAAATCTAATGATACTAAATAACTTTATCACTATGATGTTTTTCCATTGTCGTCCACATAACCCTAGAAGAATTATAGATGAGGACTCATTATTCATTGGCAAATCATGAATTGGATTAGAAAGTGATATTTAAGAAATCAAGGTCATCAATGCCAAATATAGTGAACATAGAAGACATTATTATTAATTTATATTATATTCACTATTCAAAAATGATCAATACATAATGGAAGTAGTGATATTTATTTGTGGTTTTCTCTATTTTATAAATATTTTGGAATATATTTAAATATCAATATACATTAATTGGTATTTTTTGTTGTTGGAATATGAATGAATAAGAATGGTTTTGTTAAAGTAGTTATATAGTTTTATGTAATTATTTATCCTATGGTTTAGAATCATTATGGTCATTGTTTGGGATCCAATTTCCAGTAATTATATCACATCATTTGTGTTCATTTTTTAGCATCTTTTTATTTGTGTAACTTGTGTTATCCTATAGTACTGAAGATAAACAATTGTCGGGGTGGGTTTTAGTGCGATTAAACCCCATGATTCATAGTGTAAGGTTTTATAGAATATACATCATCAATTTGGGTTTGGATAGTGTTTTTATGAAGGATGCAGGTGATGGATTAATGGATTTGGGATCTTAGGTGACAAATAGAAACAAAACAACATCACAAGGGTAATAAAATATATGTTTTATAGTCATTGATGTTCTATGAATGATGATATTAGTGGGATATATTTTATTTTTGGTGGTAAATTTGAAATTTTATCAAATTATGTTTGTTATTATGAAGACAATGAATAATAAGAAACACTACCTAAGAAAAAATAAACTATACTACTATTTTTTAGAGGAACAGAATTCAGGTTGTCCATGGGAAAAAGGGGTTGGACTTAGATAGTGATAAATATAAAATTATATTTATGTAGAAATATATTCCATGTGACCCTACGAAAATGGCTCCTTATATTTTCAAAGACTACAAGGTCATGAACATAACTGATCACATGGGAATGTACATGGTACTTGACCATGAACATATTCACATACTAGTACTAGAAACATTGTTGATACAAATGGACAACTAATATATGTGAATAATATGAAACAAATAGTGGTAAATGAGATATCCCATAAATTGTGAACCTAGTTACACATTATGTAATTCCCTTAGCATATTCCACCTTTTGTATCGCATTCTTCCAGAATCAAAATTAATGTTGTATGTAACATATACTGACAGTTATTCTAAATAGAATGATGTGGTAGCCATAATTATGAAATGATAAATACTATATAGAGTTTTCTAAGCATGATTCTTATTAAAGTTATACTTATGAGATGACAATCCTTAGGAAGAATTATCATAGATGTGTTGGGATTTAAAACCCCCTTTATAGATGAATGTTTGTCCCCCATACTATTATAATAGGTGGAGTGGTACCTAGAATTATATAGAGGGTAAAATGCGGAAATATATTGAGTGGAACCCATCCATGAAATGTGGTGTTGGTCCACTATCTATTGAGTTTCACCCTTTTGACGCAGTATGGTTTGGGGAGGTGTGAGGACTCTATCTATTGTGTGGAAACCCCCATAACACAACAGGGTGTGGGAATACAACGAGATGTTTTCCCCCTCATTTTTGGAGCATAGTACGATGGTTTCGGTCCTCCACCCAAATTCTTGTGAAGTATAATGTGATGTTGGGCATCAGATATGGACCCTTTGAGTTATCGGAAGACTTATCATCTTTAGATGGGATTTAGAGATAATGAATATGTTCATATCATTTTCAGGATTATTTTAAATCATCAGCATGCATTGGGGTGTTTTGAATAATGTATCATTATATTTTTCCCTATATGGATTCTAGAGTAGGTATGTATATACTCACCTTAGGATGGGATCCTTCCAAATGTGTCATGTTTTATTTAGAAAAAAAGGTGATCCATGGAATAGTTGGAGGATCATTGAAGTACATGCATTAATTAATTGTATAAGGTAGAGAGACATTGGTATCTTGATTTTGGATCTCTTAGTTTTCCTTTTTTTATTTTTTAGGTGGGAACTTCATTTTTGGATTAGTGTGTATTTTTCTCCATAATTCATTAGATTTCTAAATTAAAACTCTAATGTATTCGCTAGAGGTTGTGGAAGTTATGGTAATAGTAAAAATGTTATTGTTTATTTTTATTACAATAAACTATTTCAAGGAAATGATTGTGTTCCCTAATATAGATAAAATATTCTATGTCCTCCCATTTTAGTTAATTACTCCATGATGCTTGTTGACTGCTGCAAGCCTATTTGTGGTAGGATTTCAATGTCACGGTCAGCTTTCCACTATCTTGGTGTCCTCTTGTGGGTCTAGTCAGGGTCGTAGATAGCTTGATTCGTCTAATATACTATATGAACGAAATTTTAAATGATTCAGTCTCTACAAGTGGTTGAAAATAATTTTAAAATGAGACTTGGATACATGATGAAAATAAGTTTTCATAAATACCAATTTAAACATAAAACATTATACATAATATTACCCCATACCCGAAAATAATATTTGATGAATTTTAAATAATTTTATTTAATATATAATATACATATTTCTTTATATTTTTCACTAAATGTGATCTATTAAATTTAATTTCTTAAACAAACCTTTCACACCTAATGTTTTTTCCAAAAAAATCACTATAAATTTAAAATGATTTTTTATTTTCATTTATAATTAATTGTTAACAAATAAATTAATTTTATTCATGTGTTGAACATAATTTTACATAATTTAAATAGTCTTATTAATTCATGAAAATCAAAAGGGTATGAGTTAAATATATTATTTATTGAAGTTCATTTATAATTTTGATTTCATGTACTTCAGGATATAAATGATATTAAATTTTTTTGAAGAGAAATATATCAAACTCTATTAGAGTGGAACATTCAACCACCCATAAAATGAATTTCTCCATTTATTTTTTTCACTATGATAATTAGATTAAAAATTCATTATATCATCACATCCAATTTTTCATAAGTAGCTTCCAATATTATATAGTTTCACCAAAAATTAATTTTCGAGTCGTCTTATTTCATAGAACTTTTTATACTGGATTCAAAATCAATACAAATTTTTATATTAATATTGATCCTTCTCTAATTAAATGGTCACATTGTTTGGAACATGAAAAGTATTATGTATGTATATCCTATTTAGTGATACATAAAACAAATCATGAACATGATAGATTTTCGGTGGAAGTGAAAAATGATAATATACCATCCAAATTAAATAAATAATTACCATGTAAAAAATATTTATATATTAAAACATTTGATAATTTCTAAATCTCAAACAAAATTCCATTTATAAATTTTTTGAAATACCATTATAAAAACATATATATCTGTATGCCACCGACATCTTCCATCATCAATTTTCAGTCAACCATGAGATATATTACAATAATAATATTATTTTTACTTTATATAACAATTCGTCATGTAAAAATGGTCCCAATATATTTATTTATTAGTCTCTGATAGAAAATTTTGAAGTTCTACAGATTTTCATATAGTGGTATTCTTGTAGGGTTATATGAATTCATGAGTCAAATAATTGTTTTAAGAGAACTCATCTAGAATAAGGTGTGGATCCCATCAACCATTGCAATCTAAAAATCAAGATATCAATATATACCCTACTATTTGAATTGTAATTTTAGGGTATAAATAATTAATTGGATGATAATAATTACTAAAATTTTACTCATTATTCATATACTATTAATGGCTTCTCCAAAATACAAATTAAAACCATGGATATGAGTATATTAAAATTGAATTTGTTATTCCATGAAAACATAACAATTGTTTATTGTATATTCTAGAATAATTTTATTGATTTAATTATTATCTGATTGAAATTAATTGTGCTAATTTAAAAACAAGATCGACTAAAAACCAAATATCATTGTGTCCATGAGATGTTTTAGGGAGTCAAATGGCCAAATCCATTATCATTTAATTCCTTTTTCCAATTTATTATGGGTAATGGATGTAACATACCATTACAATTCTATCTATATTCTCTAACGTACTGAAAATAATAATAATATATATACATAATTTTTATTTTATATCATTATTTATACGCACATTATATATTTTTTCAAATATATATACATTTTCATACAACCATGATTAATCGAAAATGATTAACTAATAGCATAATATATGATTTCATTCATCAATTTTGGTATTAATGGGACACATAATCTATTATCGAACCTGGTCATTACATAACAACCATGTCTCAACTTACGTACACTAATTAAATTCATATATAGTTATATATATTCCTTATGAAACTCACAAATCCTTATATAGTTTTATAGTTAATTATTTTTATGATAAATATTGGATCCAACCCAATTGAAAATGATTTACCTTTCCATTTTAAAAAATTCCTTATGTGTTGGATCACATTCAATTTTCATCATAAATAAGCACGTATGATCACTTCGATATAAAGAAACTACCACATTTTTTCAGTCATGGGTGTAAATGTATTGTTTTGTCATAATAATAATTCACCTCTAACAATGTTCTATAGAACATATTTAGTTCTCTATGTCTAAATATATTGATAGAAATTTTATGATCCATATATATTTATCAATCATCACCATAAATACAACACCTCTATTTCATGGTCCATTAAATTAAAATTTATAACCCCAAAACTTGTGTCACATAAATTTTCCCTTTTATTTTTAATTAAAGTCAGGCATATTTTATCGATATATCATTATATATGAAGAAACATTCCAGTCCAATATTTGATGCATCAATATAGATTAAAATTAATTATCCACAATAAGTTAGTATGAGAATAGATTCACTAAAAACATCTCTTTAATTCCTTAAATACACATGAGACTCAATTTTTGATAAGAACATGACCCCTTCTGAGTCTATTTATTGATGGAGCTAAAATTTCATATATATTATCTAATAAATTTTTAGTAATCACCAAAAAACCTATGAATAGTATGGATTTTGATTACAGTGGTTGGTCATGGTAATTTATAAATAAATTTTATCATTTAATGATCTATTGATAAACCCAAACTAGTTATTATTTTTCCAATGATAGAATCATTCTAAATCCAAAATACACACATGTAAAATCATTCATATAACATTTTCATCATTGGGGTCTCCATCAAAATTATTAAGTCCCTTAATTATATTTTAATTTGTTAAAATATGTAGGAAAATCTTCTATAAAGTCTATGGAATGTAAATCCAGGTAATCACTAAAGACACAATCTGTTAAATCGATAATGATTGTAGATACGTTGGAAATTCGAAATGGAATAACATTAAATTCCAAATGATAATTCCTCATTCAGATGGATTTTATTGATATATCCACATTTATAACCATTAATTGATGATATCTAAAATAATGGTGAATATTAGAAAAATATTAATTTCCTTATAATTTATCATATTTTTGTGATATAGGGTTGATGATACTTGTTCTTAATAGTGATATTGTTAAGTTCATGATAATCAAGGTAAAGATTCAGTAAACCATATTTTTTGGTAATAAAATGAACTAGTGTACTTTATGATGATTCACTAGGGTGGTTGAATCCCTTTTCATGATTCTCCTGTAGTTTCCTAAAAAAATTATTCAACAAAATTATTGTTAATATAAAATTAATCTATAAAATATGTGTATCACCTTGTGTAAATATTTTTCAAAAACCTAATTGATGGATCATTATATAACTAAGTTGTTATTTTATAATGAAATTAATAAAATATTATATAATAGGTGTATATTCATTGTTTATTTTCTCTTCATACCTCTAAGGTAGATAATTATCATGAATAGGAAGTAAGGTCTACAAGGTAAAAGTAATTTCCATTTGAAATATTCATTCAATATCACATTGAAAAATGATCATAGATTCAATTATAATACAAATTATAAAATCCAATCTTGGAAAAGTGATATGTTATTCATATAATTAAATCAAATCCATTCTTACAATAACATTAAATTCAACAAAATAGAAAACCAAAATATTTTTTCGGATGTAATTTCCCAAAAATTACAATTAGAGATGAACTGTAGACATTAGATGTGGGAGTAATACAATTAATATTAATCACCACTAACTAAAAATATAATATTTTTTATCATAATTTGATACCATTTCCAAATTCATTACATATAATATTTTGTGTATATCTAATATCTGGAAAGAATATATTTTTTAGAGTGGATGATTAGTGTAAGATTCAATGAATAAATCTATTAACACAGACGAGATGTTGTGATAAAATGAGATTCACATTTTACATTGTTATGAAGAGTTTATTGACATCTATCATCTTAAAAACCCATCATATTCATAAACTAGTTTGAATTCATCAAATACTCTTTGAATTTGAGGCATTGAAGTGTGGATGGAGAATTAGTAATAATCTTTGTTTCCTTTATTGTATATATATTATGATTCTTCCACTTTGGTCATTAATGTGATTTATCACCTCATTTAAAAATTTTAGATCCATATAGTTCCATTCATGAAATCCCCTTGATATCTCATTCCACATTTTTATAAGGTAGATAAAATTAATTTATTTCCCCTATTCTCTTTATTAATTTTCTAATAAAACTGCATTTATTTTTATTTTCATGACCATTAAAATATTTTCAATATAAATATCCATTTCTACTTTGTGTGAAAGAAATTCCATGTTATCTAATAAAATATATTATTGGAAACAAATTATGGAGGCATGTGTTTAGGAAAATAACTAATCCATAAAATTTTCTTTTATGGTTGATGATTAAACTAGAAGAATAACTTTCATGTATGGTAAATGTTTCCTCATAGGTACCAATTGATTCATCATCCTTTTTATAATTTCAATAAATTTATTTTCTATTTTTATATATAATATATGGGACTAAATTATAAAAAAAAATATTTTTATACCCATCCCATTTCCTAGATACAATTTCATGCACTAGTATCATACAATAAATATGATTCCACCGTGAATCCTAATTTTCTTAAATTAATATTAATTGAGGAAAACATTTCCATATTATGAGAATTACAGATTAATTATTTTCCTAAATATATATAATTAATTTTCCACCAAAAATAGGTACATCTGATCAGCTATAATAAAGTGGATGATTTATCATTAAAGACACAATGGTACGTTGTTCCCTGTATTGATTTTTTTAGATGATAAATATGATAAATGGCCTGTTAAAATTTCATTATAAAATAGATAAGATTCTATAATCTAGATCCCATAATATTTGGTTTCTCATATAAAAAATAATTTCACAATCCATTTAACTAATTATTTGCATGTCTCGTTTTGTTCAAATCCATTTGGTCAAATCCAAAAAATAGAATTTATCAATATTTGGTATATAGTAGAGCTTTCAAATAATAACGAAATATCAATCATAATATTTTTAAATCTATCCACATTCTTCTTAATCTAGGGAACCATAGGATTAACCTATGTTTTCTATGTTCATTTCAAAAAACATTAGCTTATTCTCCCATTGTTATACATATCCCACGAGTTTGAAAACTTTTTTATCCATGTCTAAAAAGGTTAACTAAACATACCCTGTAACACCAACTATAGAAACTGATAAATTTCAAAACATTATATTACATATTTTTTATGAATATTTAATACATATCATAAATGATTTTCTAAGGATCATAATGGTTTAGTTTCATTGGATACTACATAAAAATCATATTATTTCATAAAATATCCTATTAATATCCCACAATAATCTTTACACATAGTATTATTCACATACACACACACACACACACACTACTTTAACCATTCATCATAAACTAGAGAAATGATTCATAAGAAAGGGTGAGCTCATATACACACTATGGGTAATCATGGGAGATATAAATCATTGATCATATTTTAGAATAATATGTGTATATGGTTTTGATATCAAGAACGTTACATAAAATTTTTAAAGCACAATATATCAAATAACATTATCATGTGTCATGTAATTTTTTTTAATTTTTATTGACATGAAATATAATAGATAAAAAAATTCAAAAATAAAGCATGAATTATAAGTTCAGTTCATAATCACATCATGGTGTGTTGAACTATCAATGGAATAGAAAACTTTTCATATTTTAATGATAACTAAAAAAATAAAAAAATTATATGGGATTATACATCAATATATGTTTCACATATCATAACGGATCAACTATCACCAACTATTTCCTATAGTACATAAGGCTTCCAAACCTATTACCCTGAGTGGATCAAGAAAATCGACATGTTTAAAATAATTATCCCGTGATAAATAACATTATTACAAATTAATTATATGTCTATATAATTTTATTCCCACATATAACATAATATATAACATACATATTAGTTAAAAAAGATAAAAAAACATTTATAGTAAAGATTATATAACCCGAGGAAGGAATTAATGATTTATAAACATATAATTATTATAATAAATACCATACAATGAAAAAATAGTATGGTATAAAAGGATATACATCCCAATTAGTCTTAAATTACCTCAATGTACGTTATCACAGATGAAATTTCCTTTAAAATATTCTCTGGAATATATCTAGAGGGGAAAAATAACTTTTTGGATCTGAAAAAATTAAATTATAGAAGTATAAAAATAATATGGAATACATTTTATTTTGAATTAAGAATCGATTAATTTATTGTATAAATATAAAATTTATTCTCATGATAAAAGAAAATTATTTCCACAATGTATAAGTTAAACGTAAACATTCCACTATCACATATGTAAAAAATAAAAAAGGGGACATTTATAAAATGGTAGGAATGTTACAGTAAATTTTTTTATAGAAATATTTAATAGATAAAAAAGACGTTAAAAAATAGTGTAATTAAGAAAAAATTTGTAAAATATTTCAATGAAAACACTAACAAGAAAGGAAAATGGTTTTCGACCAAATAGTAAAACACAATATGTTATCCTTAAAAATATTATTTATATATATTTAGTAATTTATCTTATGTAAATGAAAGGAAGAAACTACTATCCGGAAATAAAAATTTAGGAATAAAATAAAATATATTTATCTGATAATTAACTTATAATTTCCTATATATAAATTCAATAATAAAAAATATAGATTTAAATTGGATTGAAACATAAATTCTTTACCTCATGTATTATAATAAATTATATTCATTAGAATCCCCTATGTAATAAATTTATTTTTACTATACATATATTAAATTTAAATTCATATATATCATATCATACATGATTTTATAGAAAATTTTTATATTCCATTTATTAGAAATTTTTTATTACAATATATAATTTCATTAATAATTGATTCTTATTTTCTGGATTTTTTAATTTCAGTGTCTCAGTCAATTTACTCTGATCATGGTTTCTTCAATTAAATTTTTTTAATCCTGATAAAAACCTATAATATATTTTAATATTTTCAGTCATATATAAAAGGTGGATATAAAAATGAATTACACAATTTGTGGTGACGACATGTCATACATTCACATGGACGTCATTTAAATTTTTGGATGGATTGAAGGAATGAATGTTAAATAATAATTAAACTTTAAAAATCATTAATATTTCATATATATTAAATATATTCATTAAATTTATCTGTATAAAAATCTAGTTTAAAATAAAAATAATATTGAGTCCCATTGCATTATGGAGGTGGTCGTCCACACATACACACTTTCAATGATAACATCTTTCCAAATGGAAGGAATAACAAGAAGTAATATATGATATTATAATAAAACATGTATAATAATTTCATAACATTAACATATAAATATTAAATAAATCAATATAATAATCTATGAAATATGGTGGTGAAAAAAAATAAACAACCACCTCAAGAGAGTATACTATACGTATTCACAAGTAATGTTTTCATTATCAATATGATAGAATAGAGATGAAAATATTTATCTTATAATAATAATAATAAAATAGATTATTATATATTATATTTTACTAATTATTTTTTATTTGATACAATATATATATATATAGGAGTTATAATTAAAAATAAATCTTTTAAATCTTTTTTAGAGAAATACCTCTTTACTAAAAAACGTATGGTCTCAAAAAAATAAATCATCTAAGGGATAATATTCTAGTAAAAATATAATATATTGGATGTGTTTAAGGATTATATGATGATAAAAGAGAACTTATGGGATAATATATGTAAGTCATTTTGTTGTAATGAAAATATATAAGTGGTTCCCTTTATAAAGGACATAAATGGGATATATAGAATTAATAAAAATATATATAATTAAGTCGTTTTTATGAAAATATTTTCAAAATGGGCTTATATTCTAATAAAAATATTATATTTCTATTTAAAAAAATGATATTTACCTAACTTTTTTTTATTTGAAACATTATATATTTTTATTCAAACCTTCTTAACTAATTTTACCCTTAATTGAAAATAACTTTTTCAATATTAATGGATAATAATTTTATATATATTGTAAAAATTATCTCGTTAATAAAAAATGAATGAAATATTGGTCATATATTATCTAAACATTTAACTTTCTTCATTTTCTTGATTTTAACATATTTTGTTATAATATTATATTCATAAAATATTAATAATTTAATTTTTCAAAAAATAATTTAAATTGAAATTAAACACAATAAAAATACTATCAATGTAAATGATAAACCTCTCACATAGATAACTTATGTTTTATTCGTCTAAAATATTATTTAGATGAAATAATTCACCAAAACTATTTCATTTTAAATATTTTTAAAAGCATTGATTTATTTTTCTTATCAACAAATAATGTGTCTATAATGGAAAAGATTTTATTGTAATTATTCAATTAATAAGAGTTATATAAAAATTAATTTAATAAATTATATTTGAATTTATCATTTAAAACTAAATCTATCTTATTTTTATCATTATTTAAAAAATTTATAGATACTAATATCAATACATGGAAATTTTCAAGTAATTATTTTTAAAAAATAATTTAAACATCATAATAATAAAATTCAAACAATGTGTCCATATATTGGTCTATTTTATAGGAATATAAAATATAAATCCATTCAATAGAATAAGAACATATTTTATATTAATTTTAATTCCTTATCCATGTGTTTAAGCATACTTTACCATTTTTACACTTATTGAGTTGGAAAAAATTATTTGAACTACTATTCATATTGACCAATAATATAATGTATTATTTAAAATATTATATCATTTTAGTTGAAACATTGAATGTATTTGTAGGGATTCAATTTCTATTTGTGAAATATTTTCATTTAAAAATATTTCTACAATATGTGATGTAAATCCACTTTTAGAAAAATAATTTTAGGAATAAATCAAGATATTTTTTTCTAATTCCTTGATAGAATATTTGATAACTATTAAATATTATTATTTAATATATAATATATTTTTTCAGTAAAATAAATCTCCAATAGTGACAAGTTAAATTTATTATAATAAATTACCATTCATAAATAAAGATAGTTCTTTTGAAAAAAAAATAACTTTATATTTGAATTTTTTTTCATTTATAGTTAATTAATGACTAATTAATTAATTATATATATTAGTAAACTATTAATTTTTTAATATAACTATTAATACCATCTAATCGAATATCTTGGCGATAAATATGTAAATTATTACGATTCATCTAGATTAATGGTTACATTTATCCCAACCTCAAGAAGAAATTTACTTTATATAATGAGAAATATATCATTAAATATAACGGTGTTAATCAATGTGTGGAAGGAAATGTGGATGAATATATTTTATGGGTTTTGATAAATGATATATATATATAGAAAATAGGTTCATCGAGTGAAATATTTTACATGTGATTGGAAGAGTATAACCGATGAATGTAACATTGAAAATTATCAAGAGAATAAACCAGCCAGAATATATTGTTTCAAATTAATTTAGTATATACATAATGATAATAAGTACCTAAATATTATGTTTACTTATAATATTTGACATTAAAAACCATTTAAGACTAGATAAAAAGTGAAAACATACACATTACTATTTTTCTTCATGGTCATGATAACAAAGTGGTGAAAGGTACAATTACTATCATTTCTCTGTATACTAGTGTCATATTTCATTTAGGAACTACCAACTATATTAAAAATGATTGTTTTTATGGGAATGAAAATAAAAACTCTATAATTTGATGCTGATTAATAGTGAAATATTAATATTTTGATGATCACATTTCATTTTTATGAATCTAATTTGATTGAGTTTTTTTTGGAATTTTCATCATGTAACTCTCATTATTCATCCCCTAGATTAATTTGATGTTATTTTAACCATGGATTTAATATTATTATTTAAATTCAATATTAGTTATTAACGAGGATATGTTAAATTTAATATTTTAAATTTCCTTAAAACTTTCTATTACTGTGTGGATAATAGTGAACATTAAATAGAAGTTACAACCATAAATTGGGTAATGGTTCCTATTAAATGTTGTTATTGTTTTTCAAATTTTTTGAAATAAAATCAATATAGATGATATGGATATTTTAGGTGAGTTTATTGAATTAATTTTAGAAAAGTGACCTACTCTAAATTTAAATAAGAAATTATAGTTGTTTGTATAATTCATACCCAATGTTATACAAATTTATAGGATTTCATATAGAATATCCCATGTTGAGTATCCAAAACTATTGATGAAACAACTATAGAATTATGATAAAAGATTCATTTAGCAAAGTGTGTCCACATGAGGTGCACCTATTATTCTTATTAAGTTGAAATATGGATATATGTGACTTTATGTTTATTATCAGAATCATAATAGGATCCTGAACTCGAATATGTATCAGTTTCTCTATAATGGAAATTTTTCATTAATTAAGAGATTATTAATATTTTTTTGACGATTTATTTCAACCTTGATACTATCAATTAGAGGATAAAATTGAAGAAAAGCCCAATAATGTATTTCATATTAGGTATGTATGCTATGAATTTATAGAGAATCCATTTGGTCTTATAAATTCTCCTAATATCTTCATTGATTTATTGAATAATGTCTTTTGATATTACCCTGCTCAGTTTTTCAAGTATTTATAGATTATACTGTTATGTATTCAATGATAATGGAAGAGTATCAAGATCACTTAAGGATTTAACTCTAAAACAAAAGTAAAGATAAACTCTATGAAAATTTTAAACAGTGTGAGCCTTAGTAATGTAATGTTCTTTTTTTACATTTAGTCAAATGAAATGGTATATCGGTGGATCTATCAAATAATGTGGAATTGAATGTTGTTCTGGGACAACCATGATGTCTGAGACATATAGTATTCTTTGTTTTCATGAAAATTATCAATACATTTTTAATGAATTTATAATGCATCCTTATTCTGATCACCATGTTAACACATAATGGAGTCACGTTCCATTGGATATTTTAATGTGAATGAAATTTCAATAGGAAAAAAAGAAGGATGTTTAATTAACCATTGCATAAACTAACATACTATATTTAAGGATTTTTTATCTATAGTGGTGCTTCATAGATGGGTTTGGGATGGATAGTAATGTATAATGATATAGTTATAGAATACTTCTTACACTATATAATGGTTCATGGGAAGGATTACCTACTCCTGATATTGAGTTTCATTCCGTATGATTGGAATCAAAGATGTGGAGGCATTATCTTTATGATGAATGGTGTCAAAAGTATATATATTGTAAAATGTTTTATTAAATTTTGACTCTAAAAAAGAAGAATATTCCGCAGATAATATGGTTTCTGTAGATTGATGGTTATGAATTAACAATAAACTATTGTTATGGGATATGATAAATAAAGAAGGAAATCTAAGTCAAAAGGATCTTTCATGATTAAATACAATGTGGATAAAAAATAATCATTTATTTCTGGACTTTTAATTGAGGGATTTTGAAATCTTAATAGATACTAAGATATATTATATTTCCCAATTCTCAGTTCAAACAAATATAAAACTAAAGCCTAATGTTCCATAAAGGAGGATATAGAGATATTAAATAATGTATGAAATTTTCATGAGTTTAACGTTGATTTTGATTCAATTATATGGTTTTGGAACCTTTTATGTCTCTCATCCAACCAATATTTGGAGAACAAACTATTGGAAGATGCTCAAAGATCATCACGATCTATTCCACTATAATGTATGAAGATGTATAGTGAGATTTATGAAGATTTCCTATGGTTAGATAAGATTTTATATAATAATGATTATTTATCTATGTGAATTGTATGTTATAATGTTGTGCCTATGAGACTCATGTAAAAGGGGATGGGGTATCTATCACCCCTCCAAAAATGTTATTTGGAAAACCACCCCAAATTTATTTATTGGATTGCCTAAAATAAATAATGTGTATAATATCATTTTGGTGGAATATTAACACCTTATAAAGACATAAAAATTTGTTAATATCAGTGAATATTTCATTCTTTATTATATTTCTATAATATATATTAATGATCTGGCAATGATTTATGGAGTACACCATTATTTCGTACAAAACAAGATACGAGGTTCACCTCGATTTTCTAGAAACATGTTTTGTAATAATTGGATATTGAGGTGTGTTTCATTATTTTTTATCACCCATATATAGATGATTAATCTACGATGGATAATCAAGCCATATAGGATAAGTTGAGATATTGTTCTCTGGATTTCAAAGGTAGTTAGGATCAACTCATTCTTATAGTCTAGTTTTCAAAATGTAATATCTTTGAATCAATAATTTATATGTCTTATAATGATCCCCACAATGAAAATAAGTGTAAAAATATGTATTCATAGAAGAATATATAGATATAAATTTATCCTGAAATTAGTTAGCATAGGAATAAAAAAGAAATTTAAAGCCATGCATTGGCACATTATGGCATCTCAAAGATGAAAAAAGAGTTATCATTTAAAACTTATATTAAATCTGTAATATGAAATTTGTAAACACACATTCCTATAGAATAATAAATGGAAAATTGATATGATATTCCAAAAATGGAATTTTGATCCATAGTTATGTTGGTCCCATTGTGATTTGTCATTGAGTAGGGATTGTAACTTATCACATTTCACTCCAATAGAACCCCTTTCATGTCCAAAATGTGTTCCATGAATCTCTACCAAAAAAATAAATACCTAATCATTTTTATGTAATGGACTAATATGTTTTTATTTTGAATCATGTAATTTCCTATGTAGAGAATTGATAAATATCTGGGATAAAATAATTACTTTCATATAAAATTAGGATACTCCCCTTGTTAATTTTATATAGTTGGATAAAAATTTGAATTTGTTACATTGGAATTCAAGGATATGATAAACCAGATATAAATTAATTTTTATATCAATGTAACAGAATTTTAAGGGAAAAATACTTTTTAATGGTCTTATAATCATACACAATGAGATTTTATGACATTTTTCACATAAAAAATATAATATTTTTTATATTTGGTGATACACACAAACAGAAGTCTATAAAATTGTATACCTTGTTAAACTAACCATTAAAATTATATTATGAATAAGAATAACAACATTTTAATAGAAAAAGATATAATGGTTTTATATAAAAATATATATTGATAAATAAGATCTCATTTTTTAATAATTTAATCATATGATTCAAAAATTATATTTTCCTTAGAAATGTTATTTATTTCATTCTTGTGAGAAATTAATATAATGAATTTACACAGACTAACAGTATTTCCACATTGGTTAGAAATAATTTTTATTCATATCCAAATATTATTTAAAATTATTTCAATAATGTTTTTTACTATTTCACAATAATTTTTTATAGTGGTTTTACCTATTTTATACTTTTTAATAAATATGTTTCAAAGAAATATTTTTTTAGTTTATTCCAAATGTTGAAATTTTTATACTTTTTGTAAAAAAATATATGAATTGTTTAATATACTTGGAATGAACATAATTCACTACTATCATGGCCACTCAATTATTTTAATCCTCCTTCATAAGACTCCATGGTATATTCATATTAAATATATTAACCAGTATTTTTTAGCTAACTGGATTTTAGAAAATAGATTTTAATTTAAAAAGGCTATTTTCCTTATTAAATATTTTAGTCAACTTCTAAGGTAAATTTTCAAAATTGATAACATTTTTTACGTTAGTTTTCTATAATTGGTGAGACGATCCAATGAAATCATCACTTTTCATTATTTTTATGGTTTTTTACTATAATATTGATATTTTTTGGGACCTATTTAATTTCATGGGTTATGTTATGATGGAATGATGAGTTGTTTATGGAACTCATATCATTTCCAAATGTAATGATTTGATGATATTTTAAATGTTTTATGATATCTTGGAACCATTTTATAGTTTTTTTATTACATGATTGGTGGACCTTGTAACAACCAAAAATTATATCAAGGGAATTTTCACTTTTTATAATTACATTATATAGTATAAATCACATAAAATCACTTATAAAATGCAATAAAAACATTATTAATACTGAATGAATTAAATATAAGGTATTTTTATAATTTAATGAACATATACCAATGAAATTGTATCTTTACCTTAGGAATTGAAATTTGAACCTTATGAATAGTAAACTATCGAAACAAACAGTAACCACACCCATGAAATTATAAATAAAATATGGGTATCTCATAAATAAAAATATGATATATTTATATCCTAAATTAAGTATATTAATTTCAAAAAATGATAAATTAAATGTGGGTAATTTTATAAGTCAAAAAAAATTTAATTACAATTTTACAATCAGTATAATGGTTAAATAGGAAATAAATGATTCTGAAATAAATATATTATTTCTTTATTATTATTAGATAGTTTTATGGGATCGTTATTAATTTTTACAAGTGTCTATATATCAGTTATATCAATAAAATATATAGTTCTCGAGTAAATGAATATTTAATTTAAAAATTAAAATTAAAAAATTTGTAAAAATATATTGACAAAACTGAGTTCATTTTTTAATTATATAGATTGAAAAATTGTAATGTGTAAATTTTGGGATTTTTTTAAAATAGTTGATACTTTTAATAATAAAATATGTTATTCTTTGATAAATTTTTAATACATGAATTATTGGGTCAGTTATAATTTGTAGCTGATGTAGGTAGCCTTAGTTATAACTAAAATTCGTCCCTTACTTTATTTTGTCTCTTAAATCGATAGTATTTTTAGTGTGGATTGAAAATACATATCAATTGAATAAAATATTCAAACCCCACCCCTCTCCTCCCCTATAAACACCACACCTCACACCCCCTTCTACTCACACCTTCAAATCATTCGTCGTCATAAAATGCCTTTACAGTACTCTTCCCACGACCCTCGACCAGGTCCATGAGCCTTGGTTCGGATTAAAATACAAAAACAAATCCCTTTAAAAAGGTTTTCTATGAGGAGAAATAACGAGATAAAATCCAACTTCATTTCATTTATTTCTAGTTACATTATTTTATTTTCCTATATTTACCTTAACTACCCTTTACAAAGATACATGAGAATTATATTATCACTTTTATAATATATTTATATCATGTTAATGGAGTATCATTCATCATAATTATTTCTCACTCACTTCTATTTTAAAAATGAAAACATAACCAGGGATTTGTCAATCTACAAACATGATGGACTATGTTTTTTTTCATTTTCCATTAACGCCTTAATTTGTTGTCATTGAATAAATTTTATGGTTAAAATAATTATAATTTATTTATTAAGTAACAGATAATAACCTGGAACCATTATATATTCAAAATATTAATATAAAAATTCCAAATAATCATAGTAGATAGAAAACTTCCAAAATAATCTAATCAATTATAACTTATAAATTTTTTTAATTATTTATACTAATAACTAATTAGTACATGATATATATAACCATTTAAATATTTGTATGTTCATTAATAAAATATAATTCTAATTATGTAGAATTATACTTGTAACACCCGATACTTTTATGTTATGTAAATCATCAAAGGAATCATTTTCTACACACAACACTTTTTTGGCTTTCTTTACATGAAGTCGCAACCTTCCTCGATAGCTTGCGTCGTACGCAATACCGAGTTTCAGTAAACAACGATATACTATTAAAATATTATTAAAACTAGCCATTATGAATAGTAATAACCACTTATTAAAATTTTATTTTTCAAAATGGACTTCATTTTTGGACTCGGAATATCGAAATTAGCCTAGGGTGAAATTTTGGTATTTTTCTGAAAACTTTCAATTTTTGATGAATAGCGAAACCACTAAGTGGTAGTTAAAAAACTGAATTTTTCATAAAACATAATTTTACCACTTCTGTGATTGGAATTTCGAAAATCCAAGAGGCACGGTTAATATCAAGGACTAAAATTTGGTTCAATGAGATGAAAATAATTTTTTGGTGAATAGTAACTTTTTACTCATTTTACCACGGTTAAAAGTAAATAGGGTAATTAAGGGTAAAAATGATATTATTATTACCCTAACACATGTCATAATTCTATTGGACAAGTGTAATTCGACAAAAAACAAACTTAGGAATAAAATATTTCCATATAGTCCCACTTGGATTAGATTAGGACATTTATTATTAATTTATTTAAAGAAGGGTTAAAATAGTTAAAATCAAAGTTTAATAACTAAATCATTTTTAATATAGGGTTTTACATAACATAATTTCGACTATAAATATTCATTAGAAATCTTAAAAGATTTCCTACATAATTTTATTTTATCTGTAATTTTTAGAATTCTAATTAATTAATTTATTTATGACACAATGATGATGCAGTAATTACCCTTTTAAGGAGATGTTAACATAATTGATGTTATAAATGCTCAAATAAATGTAATTTGAGACATTTTATGAATTCCACTAATTTTCTAGGTTAATATGATATATTAGTGTTGTTTTAATGAACTTGGATCGAACATATAATTCTGTTATTATTTTCAAAAAAAATCATATATCAAATAGTGTTAAAATTGACACAAAATAGTTTTTAAATCAAATATTTTATTAATAATTGTTATTTTATTCCTAAAAATCTAAGTCTCGGCCAAATGACTTAGATAAGGTTATATATATTAATAATAAAAAACTTGGGGTTCTTTTGGCTTGATATAGTATGTTTATTAACCTTATAGTATAAGAACCCAAGAAGACACGGTAAAATTCAAATTATTTAAGTTAATGTTAAATCTAAATGATAAGGTTATAATAGGAACCTAATGTAAAACCCCAGGTAAATAGAGAATATGAAATTTCATATTTATCCATATTTGTGAATAAAATATTTAAATAACTTTAAAGGGGACGCTATGCTCGATGGCGTACCCAACACGCAACAACGAGTTTCTTGGGAATCTTACGTTGCACTCTAATAATAAAATAATATTATTTTAAATGGTAGTTAACATGTAGCCATTGTAATGGAAGGAATGGATAGAAATAACTAAAATATGATTATATATGTTTTTAAATGTTTTTACATTTATCCAATAAAAGATAATGGCTTAATATACGGAAAGAATTCAATTTTAGGCCTATATGCCCTATTTTCACTAAAGGTTCATTTGTCACCTTTTGATGGTGAATCGTCATTAAATATAGTTTTGATCACTCTTATACATTCTTTTGGACCAAATAAAACTCTTATTAATAATCGGTACATCAAAATTTACTTTGTGTAAATTTTTGGTATCTTTCCGATAAAGTTCATTTTTTTAATGAATAGTGTAAAATGTTGTATTTTAATTCAAAACCACTTTATAATCTAATTTTTTTATGTGATTAGATTATATTTTTAATTGGTTTTAAATTTAAATTAGAATATATTTTTACCATTAAATCCAATAGTGTTCGTTGGAATCAATTTCACTTTGAAATCAGACTTAAACTAGTGTCAATCTTTTGATACTTATTGTTTCATAAAACACGATATTTGACATGACAGCGGGAATTAATTATTAAATTAATTAATGTTACTTATATGTCTTGAATTTTGTAAAATGGACTTCATTTTTGAATTCAGAATATCAAATATAGCTTAGGGTGAATCTTTGGGATTTTTCTAAAAAACTTCAATTTTTGATGAATAGTGAAACCACTAAGTGGTACTTATAAAAACTGATTTTCCGTTTAAATTAAATTTTGCCATCATTGTGTTTTTATTTTCAAAAAATCCGACATACATGGTTGTCATTAAGAAGTAAAATGTGGTTCAATGAGATTAAAATAATTTTTTGGTAAATAGTAACTTATTAAGTTTTTAATCGCGATTAGTGGTAATTAGTGTAGTTTAAGGTAAAAATAATGCTTTAATAAAATGAGATGAGCTTGACACATGTCTTACCCTCATTGGATGTATCATGGTCGACCAAGACAAGCCATGGGTCAACTTGGGGACCCCATGGATCCACTTTGGTTGGGAAATGACATAAATATCATTTTATTTAATGTAAAAGTAAAATTGACACAAACATGATATGTTTTACTAAAACAATTTTTAAGTTGGGTTATACAAGTCATGTTTTTTATTATAAATATTCATTGAAAAGATAAACATATTTCCTACATCATAGTATTTTTTTTTATAATTTTTAGACATTAAATAAATTAAATTATTTATGACATAATAATGATGCAGCGATGACATCATTATTTGACGATTTAAACAAAATGGAAAGATAATGTAAAATATATGAACTAAAAATGTCCAAAACTTATTGGATGAGTGGATTTCGAAGACTTATCACCATATCCAAGAATTATATCAATGTGGGACCTTTTGAAACCGAAACACATTTTCAAATAAAGTAATATTTCTTTACTTTCCAAAATTGCCCCTCCTCTCCTCTTATAAAAGGCCCCCACCTCTACCTCATATAACACACTCCTCAAGCCTTTGGCTCGGCAAACCCCTACCCATTTACTCTCTCCAAATCCCTCTCCTCATCCTATAGGATTCCATTTGGGAATAATCCTTTCAAAGGAAGCCTTTAGGCTCAAATCAAAAGGAGTTACACTTTTAAAGGTAATTCATTCTCTCATTTTCATTTGTTTTATTTTGCTTGTACAACCCCTAAACTCTTTTTATTTACTTCTTTTGTAACAACACCAGTATATTAAATATACTAGGATGTTTTTATAAGATTTATTCGAGCTACACTCTCACACAACTACATCAACTGGTTAAAGAACATACGGTTTCCGTGGATGGTGAAATTCTGCCTCCCGAAACGATGATTGTTCAATACTCATTTAACACCTTCAATGGTGGCCATTATGATGTCACTATTTTTATATATGATATATAATATGTTTATGTTTTATTTATGCATCTGTATTTTTCATTTTTGTCTTACCTTTATGGCTTCCATTATGGGTATACGCGATATCTTCATTTAAGGAAGTGCGGACTACCGCCCCCTCAAAGTGATTTGATTCGTTAAATACCATATGTGGGATGTATAATGGATGGAAATATGATATTATATATGATATTATACTGGAATTATAATATACCTTTATATCATTATTATTCCATTCTATAAAATACGAAATAGAAATGAAAGTAGCGTTCATGCGTACGTACGGCTTACCGTCTCCATGAACGGTGCATTTCATTTCTTACCTCTAAATGATTATGTAATGTTATAAATGCATGCATGTACTGGATATGTATTACATATATGATATCTACATAATGAATACAATTCTGGATATAATAAACATTTGGCCACACGAACAACATGTAATTGTAAGAAGTCCACTTTCGACTTAAGAACCAAATATCGGCAAAACAAATATTATTAACATAAATAATTACATAATGTTTATGACATGGTAATAAGTGGTATAAAAGTAATAATGAACTTGAAAAAGGTTCTTATGGAATTAGAAATTAACTCAAGTTTAATATTTAGGAGATTAAAGAACGATCGAGTCAAGTCGGACCCGAGGTAAGGGATCCTACTCCTCTCTTTCTTTTTAAGTACACACTTTTATGTCATTCCTTTTAAAGCTCATCTTTCTTTTTATTGGGATGATCATTTATATTAAACATACTGTAATTTTTATTTTCATGTGATGAGAGACCCTATTCTCTCTCATCAATCCATTTTGGAAGTTTTGAGTGGCGCCGTTAGGCTGCCAAACTTTCGTAAGAGATCTAACCTCTCTCTTCTTTTTAAGTACTCTCCTTTATGTCACTTATTTTAAGCACCTCTTTTTAATGTTGGGGGATGTTATTTTATATTACTCCTGCTGTACATTTTATTTTAATGTGATGAGATCCCCTATTTGATCTCATCAATCCATATTCGGAAGTTTTATGTGGCGCCGTTAGGCTGCCGAGTTTTCGTAAGGGATTTTTCATCTCACTTTTATTCCCGTGAGATTTATGCTGCATTTGCCACAAATTCCCTTGAGTGGTGTATGTACTTCCCATTATTCTAATCTTTGTGTAATATACTTTCGTTTATGAGTATTTACATCAATTATCTTTTGTCCTCCTTTCATGGGGTGTATGTTTTAAAAGATACCCAAGTCGGTAAGGGAACCTTTCACCCTCCTCTTTTTTAAAAGACTTCTTTTGTTGGGTCTTTTAATTTACATATCGTTATTTTGGGATATGTTCTCATATATCCTTATTGATGTAAATTTTATGTCCAAGTGATGAGATACTCTTTTCATCTCCCATCAACTCTTTTTGATGTGATGCCGTTAGGCTGTCAAGGGAACTTTTTAACCCAATTTCGATTTCTTTGGGTTCAACATGTAGTCATTGAATATTTCGTCCATTGAATATGTGTGAATGACCTTTTTACACTTAATATCCACTTATATTGGGTGTATTTATATTTTTCACACATATTTTTGAGATTTATTTGTCCTTAATTTAAGGATACCTTCTTTATAAGGGATTTCATCACATTTGACATTTCTATTGAGGGTTCATTGTTGTTATGCACCAATTCACTCTTATATGGTGTATATACTGTCCTTTGGAGTATTATATCATGAATCCATTTATTCTCATGATATTATAATGTTTTGACTAAATGTTATTCCTCAACTATTGTATTCAAGTGTCTCTAATTTTGGTAAAACCCCTTTAACCAAAATATCGTTTTAAATGATTTAATTATTTGTTCTTATTAATATCCATGTTTTCAAAATGGTTTTAAGGATTTATTTATATGGATATTAATGGTTTAAAATTTTAAGCTTCAAGGTGGTATGGGACACTTTGATTCAAAAATCTCTTTATTAAATGTTTTAAATGGTTTTGGAAATGGTTTCTTTTTGAATGGATTCAATATTTAAATATACTAAAATGTTATATTGTGATTGAAATGTGAAAATGTTATTTTTCCTTAATGCATGTTTTATGTGACACATTTATGTTATGGTTCTTGGGAATTGTTATGAAAACGGGTGGTTCCGTGATAAACTAAGGTCGGGTGAGCCCGTTATAGCTATCCAATGCATTGGGTAACGCGAAGGAGTAAAACGTTAAGGTTTCTCCGAAGAGATTTAGGGAATATACTGTGATGGGTATTCCAAACGTAACCAAGAGGGTTACTCACCACATAATAATGTTATGAATGCCTCAAGTTACCTTTATTTCTTACGTTTTCTATGATTTATTCATGTTTTGATGAGGTATGTTAAAGTGCCTATGTTTTATGGGTAAAGTATGATTTCATTCTTATGTATATATGAACTCATGTTTCCTTTACATATTTTTATAACCCTTACTGAGCTTTTTATGCTCATCCCAAGTTTTTGAAATTTTTTTCACAGGTCAAGGGAAAGGTACATGATGTGATGATAGTGTCAAGGATGTTTCAAGAAAGAATCCGTGTTATATTTTAAATATGTTTCCGTTGATGGGAAGAATGTATACTGTCTTTTATGTAACCACTTTGTTTAAATATGGAATGTAATGCAAGTTTCATGATCTAATTCTCTAAAACTCTAAACCTGAAAAGATCCTCAATGTGTAATCTTGTAATAACTCAAGATTAAGTAAGGTTTAAGGCTGGGGCCTTATAGTTGGTATCAAAGGCCAGTTTAGATAACTTTAGAGGTTAGGGTATTCTTTAATCATAAGTGACATTACCATAATGGTTAGGATTTCAGAAAGTGTCCTAGTTTTAGATAAAGTGAATGAGTATATATATCTTAGTGTTTACCTTCCTCATTAGTACATGATGGTTTTGGTGATATACTCACACTGACCTTTTTGGTTTTAGTAAATGGCTGGATCTAGCAGGAACCAAAGTGACAATGGGTTTGAAGGAAACTATGGTGGTTCTCTGATTAAGATACTCGATGAGATGGGGGATTCAATGAGGAATCTCATGGTTTTTCTAAACCAACTATCAAGGAGTCATGATCAACCACTTGAACCTTGGTGAGTTCTCTAATGCATCATGTACGAGATGGCCAACTCGATGTGGAAATTCAGGTAATAATTATTATGGTAACCATTAGGGTTTATATGATCCTTACTTTTGAGGTAATTATGGGTTATTATATGATATGATGGAAAATGAAGGGAATGAGATAAAATTGAGGTTAAAATATGTTATGATTATTCTTGAAGATTTTATCTCATTTTGGGGAATGTTTTAAGAATTATATAGTTTTGGAAAAACGACAACACGCAGACCGTGTGACATCCCGTCGCGTCGGACAAAGCTGCGGGAATCAAACCCACAACCAAAGTGCGACTGGTATTTATCGCCTACCACTGGACTACGTGAAGTCCCTGGTTAGTTTGACCGATTCTTGTTAGTTATATGATTTTATGAATTAAGAGTAAGTTGATTTTGGAGGATATGTGATTAGGATAATTACTTTTCAATGTGAGACTTTAGGAGCAACTGATGTTGTTTGGAGATAAATGTTACGATTTAACTTGGTAGACTATGTGACTAAATCCTTCAAATATTTGGGTTTCAATCATAGTTTGGTTTACATTTAAGAATTTTATGGACAAATGGTCCTCGTTGAACTTTGGGTTTTGTTTGACAAATTTTGGAGATTAAGAATAGATTTTCTTTTTATAAAGGGTTATCCTTTTCTGGATTATCTGATCATGTACTAGCCTTTTTGGTTTTGGTTTTGGTTAAAGACATGGGAAGTATATAGTTCTATTTTGTGGATTAGGTGATTCTCTAGAAGTTGATTATAGTACTCTTAATGTGAACAAGTCTTCCTAAATACTCTTCTTTTGGAGAAAATATGAGTTTGTGTAAGGAATCTAATAAAAGTTGAAAGTCAATATGATAAGTGATTATGTTTCCTTATGAATAAATTCCTCAATAAAAAGTAACTTAAAATAAAAATGTTGTCTATTATATTTTCCTACTGGGGAATCGAATACCGTTTAACCCATCACAAGTTTGTGATTTTCTCGTGGTTAACTTTCTCCTAAACATGTTTTCTATCACTCTCCATCAGAACATGACCCTTTGTTTTTTCCTCCATGTCCATATTTTCATACTTGGAATCCTAGTATGGGTTAACTCGGGTGACCTTTGTACTTATCTCTCTTTATTTTAAAGTGTTTGTTTTACCGACTTTTGTTCCGATGTGGGACTTTCAAGGATGTTTCCAAGCGCAATTTTAAAATTGCGAGGATGCAATTCACAAAAGGGGGGAAGGATGTAACACCCCAGGTAAATAAAGAATATGAAATTTCATATTTATCCATATTTGTGAATAAAATATTTAAATAACTTTAAAGGGGACGCTATGCTCGATGGCGTACCCAACACGCAACAACAAGTTTCTTGGGAATCTTACGTTGCACTCTAATAATAAAATAATATTATTTTAAATGGTAGTTAACATGTAGCCGTTGTAATGGCAGGAATGGATAGAAATAACTAAAATATGATTATATATGTTTTTAAATGTTTTTACATTTATCCAATAAAAGATAATGTCTTAAAATACCGAAATAATTCAATTTTAGGCTTATATGCCCTAGTTTTCACTAAAGGTTCACTTATCACCTTTTGATGGCGAACCGTCATTAAATATAGTTTTGATCACTATTATACATTCTTTTGGACCAAATAAAACTCTTATTAAGAATCAAGACATCAAAATTTAATTTGTGTAAATTTTTGGTATCTTTCCGATAAAGTTCATTTTTTTAATGAATAGTGTAAAATGTTGTATTTTAATTAAAAACCACTTTTTAATATAATTTATTTATATGATTAGATTATATTTTGAATTGGTTTTAAAGTGAAATTAGAAAATATTTTTACCATTAAATCCAATAGTGTTCGTTGGAATCAATTTCACTTTGAAATCAGACTTAAACTAGTGTCAATCTTTTGATACTTATTGTTTCATAAAACACGCTATTTGACATGACAGCGGGATATAATTATTAAATTAATTAATGTGACTTAAATGTTTTGAATTTTTTAAAATGGACTTCATTTTTTAATTCAGAATATCAAATATAGCTTAGGGTGAATTTTTGGGATTTTTCTGAAAAACTTCAATTTTTGATGAATAGTGAAACCACTAAGTGGTACTTATAAAAACTGATTTTCCGTTTAAATGAAATTTTTCCATCATTGTGTTTTTATTTTCAAAAATCCTACATAAATTTTTGTCATTAAGATTTAAAATGTGGTTCAATGAGATTAAAATAATTTTTTGGTGAATAGTAACTTATTAAGTTTTTAATCGCGATTAGTGGTAATTAGTGTAGTTTAAGGTAAAAATAATGCTTTAATAAAATGAGATGAGCTTGACACATGTCTTACCCTCATTGGTTGTATCATGGCCGACCAAGACAAGCCGTGGGTCAACTTGGGGACCCCATGGATCCACTTTGGTTGGGAAATGACATAAATAACATTTTATTTAATGTAAAAGTAAAATTGACACAAACATGATATGTTTTACTAAAACAATTTTTAAGTGGGGTTATACATGTAATATTTTTGATTATAAATATTCATTGGAAAGATAAAAAGATTTCATACATCATAGTATTTTTTTTATAATTTTTAGACATTAAATAAATTAAATTATTTATGACATAATAATGATGCAGCGATGACATCATTATTTGACGATTTAAATAAAATGGAAAGATAATGTAATATCTATGAACTAAACATGTCCAAAACTTATTGGATGAGTGTATTTCGAAGCCTTATCACCTTATCCACGAATTATATCAACGTGGGACCTTTTGAAACCGAAACCCATTTTCAAATAAAGTAATATTTCTTTACTTTCCAAAAGGGCCCCTCCTCTCCTCTTATAAAAGGCCCCCACCTCTACCTCATTTAACACACTCCTCAAGCCTTTGGCTCGGCCAAACCATGCCCATTTACTCTCTCCAAATCCCTATCCTAATCCTAGAGGATTCCCTTTGGGAATAATCCTTTCAAAGGAAGCCTTTAGGCTCAAATCAAAAGGAGTTACACTTTTAAAGGTAATTCATTCTCTCATGTTCATTTGTTTTATTTTGCTTGTCCAACCCCCTAAACTCTTTTTATTTACTTCTTTTGTAACAACAACAGTATCTTAAATATACTAGGATGTTGTTATAAGATTTATTCGAGCTACACTCTCACACAACTACATCAAATGGTTAAAGAACATACGGTTTCCGTGGATGGTGAAATTCTTCCTCCCGAAATGATGATTGTTCAATACTCATTTAACACCTTCAACGGTGTCCATTATGATGTCACTATTTTTATATATGATATATAATATGTTTATGTTTTATTTATGCTTCTGTATTTTTCATTTTTGTCTTACCTTTATGGCTTCCATTAGGGGTATACGCGATATCTTCATTTAAGGAAGTGCGGACTACCGCCCCCTCAAAGTGATTTGATTCGTTAAATACCATATGTGAGATGTATAAAGGATGTAAATATGATATTATATATGATATTATACTGGAATTATAATATACCTTTATATAATTATTATTCCATTCTATAAAATACGAAATAGAAATGAAAGTAGCGTTCATGCGTACGTACGGCTTGCCGTCTCCATGAACGGTGCATTTCATTTCTTACCTCTAAATGATTATGTAATGTTATAAATGCATGAATGTACTGGATATATATGACATATATGATATCTAAATAATGAATACAATTCTGGATATAATAAAAATTTGGCCACATGAACAACATGTAATTGTAAGAAGTCCAGTTTCGACTTAAGAACCAAATATCGGAAAAACAAATATTATTAACTTAAATGATTACATAATGTTTATGACATGGTAATAAGTGGTATAAAAGTAAAAATGAACTTTAAAAATGTTCTTAAGGAATTATAAATTAACTCAAGTTTATTATTCATGAGATTAAAGAACGATCGAGTCAAGTCAGACCCGAGGTAAGGGATCCTACTCCTCTCTTTCTTTTTAAGTACACATTTTTATGTCATTCCTTTTAAATCTCATCTTTCTTGTTATTGGGATGATAATTTATATTACACTTACTGTAATTTTTATTTTCATGTGATGAGAGACCCTATTCTCTCTCATCAATCCATTTTGGAAGTTTTGAGTGGCGCCGTTAGGCTGCCAAACTTTCGTAAGAGATCTAACCTCTCTCTTCTTTTTAAGTACTCTCCTTTATGTCACTTCTTTTAAGATCCTCTTTGTAATGTTGGGGGATGTTATTTTATATTACTCTTGTTTTACATTTTATTTTAATGTGATTAGATACCCAATTTGATCTCATCAATCCATATTCGGAAGTTTTATGTGGCGCCGTTAGACTGCCGAGTTTTCGTAAGGGATTTTTTCATCTCACTTTTATGTGGCGCCGTTAGACTGCCAAGTTTTTGAAATGTTTTTCACAGGTCAAGGGAAAGGTACATGATGTGATGATAGTGTCAAGGATGTTTCAAGAAAGAATCTGTGTTATATTTTAAATATGTTTCCGTTGATGGGAAGAATGAATACTGTCTTTTATGTAACCACTTTTTTTAAATATGGAATGTAATGCAAGTTTCATTATCTAATTCTCTAAAACTCTAAACCTGAAAAGATCCTCAATGTGTAATCTTGTAATAACTCAAGATTAAGTAAGGTTTAAGGCTGGGGCCTTATACCTAAACATGTCTAAATTCTATCGGATGAGACGATTGACACCTGTACCAACCTTAGCCTCGAAATAAATCATTTTGGAGCTATTTAAAACCGAAATTGACTTTATAATGAAATAATATTTTTAGTTATTCCAAAGGTGCACGTCTCCTCCCTTATAAAACGGCTCCTCCTCCCTCACTTCCTCACACAACTTTGATCCTTCAAGCTCGGCCAACCCCTGACATTTTCTCCTCTCCACTTCCCTAGAGACATCCTAGAGGTCCTGGTCTTCATCAAAGATGAATTGTAGTTCCCTAAAAGGATGTCTCAAAGAAGCACTTCAAATAAGAGGTAATATCCATTACCGATCCTTTCCAATTTCTTTATTCTTCAACATATTCTTATTTAGTTGTTTCACTATGAAGTAATAAGACCAGTATCACTCATATACTGATATTTTATTATAAGTATGAAACAACCCTATTTAACCATCTATCCATCCTATGGAAAATGAAATCACCGTGTGTGCGTACGTACTGAATACCGTCTCCACGCCGTGGTGTAATCAATCTTCCACCACCACCTAACATGGATGGGTATAATGGTGTAAATAATGACTATATATGACTATTAAAAAGTGATATTGATTCTGAAATAGTATACATACACTCTAATACAATTCCACGATCATAGGAACGATATCATCACTCGTGCGTGCGTACGGAATACCGTCTCCACGATGTGATGTGACTCGTTCTACATGATATTCATTTCATAATGATTATATAAATGAATTGAATGAATTAATATGATATATATTACACTAATACCATTCTGGAGATGAGGTATCTATAACCAAAAGAGAAGAATAAGAATTTATTCGACAAAACACGCATAAGAACAAAAAGTTATAAACACCCGAATAACAAGTAGCAATGAAATATTACTACTAAGAAACTAAGAATATGACCGTGTATGATATCCTAAAAATACGTATGATTCTAGAATAAGTCAATAACATTTTTTAAACCATTATACAGGAGCTTCGGACACATAAAAAGCAAATCGGACCAAAGGTAAGGGAAATATCACAATCTTATTTTTATCCGAGATTGTTTATACTTTAGCATTTACTGGGGTGTATTTTATCATCGACATCCATGTTTCATCAATATGTAATATTATTTCCATCCACCTACAATTTTTTTAAATTAAATTTTACCCTCCTATGATTTTTTAGTAAAGGATATGAAAGGAATCTTTTGTCGTTTTTCATACGAGGTACTTTTTTTCTTTTCCGACAAAAGTACGAAGAATGTTTTTTTATCTTATACGACATGAATGGATTTTTAAAACATTATTTCCAAGAAGCTTACTTTACAAGTTTTCATGTTTTTTTTAATCAAATTCTTTTAGTTTATAATTGTAGGACATGTTAAGAAAAGAAAAGTGTTTTTTTGAAGTAGAAAGGATATTTTCCTCAAGAATGGAGTTCAAATGTTTTATCAAAATTATTTTCCATCTAAGATAATCTAGGGTTTTGTTTTTATCCCTATTGTTACATTGATGTGATTATGTTTTGAGGGATTTATTTTTATGAAGTCATTTACCTTATATTATTTGTTTTATGATGTCATGATGTTTCAAGAATCCTATTTTTGATACATGTTTTATACAATGATGTATGATTTATGATTATGTGGCACACATAAAAAAGGATTCATTATAAGATGGGTGGGACCTATATCTCCCTTCAATTCATTGGGTAAAGATTTATATCTCATGATATAGAAATGGCTGGAACGGAAGGTTATTTTGGTTCAGTGATACATGACTGAAACGAGGAGTGAACTCGGTTCAGAAAGGGACTTTGTCCGCTAAGATAGTCTTGGCAATGAGTCATGGCTAACAAGAAATGATTTTCCATGATTATGTGTGCATGCCAAAAAGTTTCAAGTTTTATTATATGATTATGGGGAACTCATTTTCACTTCTATTATTTATTCCATGTTAAGATATTACGATCTCTTTTGCAGGTTATGATTTTCAAAAAGATATGATATGATTTTTATTTCCTTTATTTGCCCTTGCTGAGCATTTGAGCTCACACTTTTTTGTATGTTTTCTTTTCCCCAGGTCAGGAAGATGGATATTAAGTAGAATATGCTAAAAGGGACCCTAGATATGATGAAGTAAATGGGAGAAACTTTAGAAGATTTATGAACCAGTTGTTTATGTTTCCCAGTTTCTAAAGACACTATACATATACGGTCCTTTGTGGTTTTGTCATATGTTGTAATAAGTGTGCTTCAATTTTTAAGTATTAACAATGTATGTAAATTATGGGTCATTATATTTGGTATCGGAGGACTGGTATATTCAACCATTGGAAACTAGGATGCAAAAGACTTCGTAATAAACCTAAGGATAAGTCTAATCATAGACCATAATCTTAGTGTTTTAGAAATGGCCATGAATAACCTTGGATAAGAACTTAAGCGTAAAAATTTTATTCTTGAATTATGTGGTTTTCCTATTATAATTAGTGTTGATCACACTATTCTTCTTGGTTTTATTCAATGGATGGAACCGGAAGAAACCATGTTAATGAAGAATGCGATGGGAAATGCAATGATTGTCCCCCTGTGCAACCAAATGATATGGGAGCTGGAATGCAAAATCTTGTAGCCATGCTCACACAACTTTCTCAAGATACGAATCATGCAGGACTTCCAAACGAGAAAAGGAAGGAGCAACGTTCTGTTGAATCCTTCATGAGGCAGCATCCACCTTCTTTCAGCGGGTCTACTGATCCATTAGTTTATGAACAATGTATTAGTACTACTGAAAAGATATATTCAGTTCTTCAATGTTCTGAACATGATAAAGTCATCCTAGAAATGTATCATTTGGAAGGAGATGTTGATCAATGGTAGAATCTTATAAAGAATATGAGGCAAAGGGATGAAATTGAGTCCATGGATTGGGATGAGTTCAAGAACATATTTTTCAATAAGTACTTCCCTCGTATTCTCCGAACAAAGATAGTGAAAGAGTTTCTTGAACTGAAGCAAAGGGATGATGAATCTGTTGGTACCTATGAAGCAAATTTTACAAGACTTGCAAGGTACACTTCTGGTATTATTATCCAACCTGAGAGTAAGATCGATTGATTCTTTAGTGGCTTAAAACCAAGTCTTCGAAGGGGTTATCCATAAGGGACTTCAATAGCTCGAGGAAATCATTCGATGTGCTCTCAAAGTCGAGATGGATATTGGAGTAACCCATCAGTCATATGGGTTTGATAAGAAGAGGAAAATGGAATTCAAAGGAAAATCTAAAGGGCGCACTAAAAAGAAGATGAGCTTTCCCTTATGCTCAAAGTGTCGAAAGAAAAATGGAGGGAGTTGTCTTAAAGGGACAAGTAAATGTTTCAAGTGTGGAAAGGAAGGTCATCGGGAATTTGAATGTCGCGATAATGGGAAGAAGATGTCTAACGATGCAAACAAAGGAAGGGATACACAGAATGAACCTACTACACTTCAATGTTTCATGTGCATGGAGATGTGGCATTATGCCAATCAATGCCCAAATCCAAGGGTTGATGATGATGGTCGACGTCAACAAACTCATAAGGCTAAAGACAAAGGATAGTCACATGAAATTTCTATCAGCAATGTGGTGTACGATAATGAAGTGGTGAAAGGTACACTTACCATCCACTCTAAAGTAGCAAATGTTTTATTTGATTTTGGATCCACCCACTCTTTTATTTCTGAAGAATTTTCTAAGAATATCACCGTATTACCTGAACAATTAGATGTTGAGTTAGCTGTGACAACACCTAATGGCACAACAGTCACATCAAAAGTTTATAATTCTTCTCCGATCGAAGATTGGGGGAAATTGCTTCCTACAAATCTTGTGATCCTTCCTATAGTGGAATTTGAGGTGATTATTGGCATGGATTGGATTTATCTACATGGAGCTCATATCAATTTCCAAAGAAGGGAAGTCACATTTCATATTCCGGATCAATCTACGATCGTCTATCCAGTAATGGATGAACATAACCTTCCAGTGTAAATTTCATCCATTTTATGGGTATTGATTCCGCTAAATGAAGGATATTTATCTCAAATGGTTGGGGAGAATCTTGAGATTAAGAATATGCCCATCGTACGGGAGTTTGATGATGTCTTTCGGGAGGAATTACCGGGTCTTCCACGAAATCGTGAAGTTGAGTTTTCAATAGAACTTGTACTGGGTGCTTTGCCTATTTCAAAGACACCTTATAGAATGGCCCCAATTGAGTTGCAGGAATTGAAGAAGCAACTCCAAGAGAATCTTGATAAGGGATTCATACTCCCTAGTGCGTCACCTTGGGGATCACCTCTTCTATTTTTTATGAAGAAAGATGGATCAATGAGACTCTGTATTGATTATCGAGAACATAACAATATCACTATCAAGAACAAATATCCTCTCCCATGCATTGATGACTTATTTGACCAACTACTTGGAGCTCAATACTTTTCCAAGATTGATCTTCATTTAGGGTATCCTTAATTAAAGGTCAAAGGGGAGGAGATACCAAAGACGGCTTTCCATACAAGGTATGGACACTACGAATTTATAGTGATGCCATTTGGTCTATCTAATGACCCTGCTATCTTCATGGATCTGATGAATAGAGTCTTTAGAAACTATCTTGATCAACTTGTGGTAGTCTTTATAGACGATATTCTTATCTATTCAAAGAGAAAGGAAGAGAATGAAGATCACTTGAGAATTATATTGAAGACCCTGAGAAAGGAGAAGCTTTATGCCAAATTTACCAAATGTGAATTTTGGATTCAAAAAGTTGCATTTTTGGGTCACATAATCTCAAAAGAGGGGATATCTGTGGATCCAGCAAAAACAGAGGTCATCGAAAGATGGTCGAGACCAACAACAGTAACTGAGATCCGAAGTTTTCTTGGTTTGGCTGGATATTATCGACGTTTTGTGAAACATTTTTCAGGATTATCTAATCCACTCACCAAGTTTACTCGGAAAGGAGTTATGTTTGACTGGAAGGAAGAATGTGAAGAGAATATCAAGGAGTTGAAAATAAGGTTATCTAGTGCACCTGTGCTCACACTACCTTGTAGTGGAGAAAGGTTTGTAATCTACAGTGATGCATCCAAGAAAGGATTCGGGTGTGTTCTTATGCAAAATGATATGGTGATAGCTTATGCCACATGACAATTGAAAATCCATGAGAAAAATTACCCAACACATGATTTGGAGTTAGATGAGGTAATCATTACATTAATGATTTGGAGGCATTACCATTATGGTGAAAGGTGTGATATTTATACTGATCATAAAAGTTTATAATATATTTTCACACAAAAGGAGCTGAATATGCGTCAAAGAAGAAGGTTGGATCTGATTAAGGATTATGACAGCTCAATCCATTACCACCCTGGGAAAGCAAACAAGGTGGCCGATGCATTAAGTCGACAAGACCATGCTAGTTAATCCATGATGAGGATCACAAAAGATCCAATATTTATGGATTTACAAAGAATGGATCTTGGAATTATAATGGAAGGGGAAAAATATTATCTTTCTCAAATGAATGTTCAACCATCTATACATGTGAAGATTAAAGAGGCACAGAAATAAGATGTCGAGTTACAAAAGAAGGTGAGAAATGTTCCTGAATTCAACCTTGATTGTGATGGGAAAATAATGTTCAGGAATCGGGTTTGTGTTCCTCCCATCCCCAAATTAAAGAAGGAGCTGCTGGATGAGGCTCATAGTTCTTCATTATCTATTCATCCTAGAAGTACGAAGATGTATAGGGACCTGAAAGAGTACTTCTGGTGGGATGGAATGAAAAGAGATTTTGCTGAATATGTATCTCGATGCTTGGTTTTTCAACAAGTTAAAGCTGAGAGACAGAAGTCTAAGGGGATGTTACAACCATTACCCATACCTGAATGGAAGTGAGAAAACATCATTGTGGACTTTGTCACAGGACTTCCTAAAACATCCAAAGGCAATAATGCTATCTGGGTCATAGTTGATCGTCTTACAAAGTCTACACACTACATTGCTACTAGAGAGGATTTCTCTCTAGATCATCTTTCCAGGATATAAGTAAAGGAAGTGGTAAGATTGCATGGAGTACCACTATCTATTATATCTGATCGGGATCCGAGATTTACCTCGAAGTTCTGGAGAATTATTCAGAATACTCTGGATACAGAGTTGAGTTTCAGCACTGCTTATCATTCTCATACAGACGGTCAGTATGAGAGAACAATTCAAACCCTAGAAGATATGTTGAGAGCTTGCTCTATGTATTTCAAAGGTGGTTAGGATCAACACCTACCTTTGGTGGAATTTTCTTATAATAATATATTTCACACCAGTATTCAGATGGCTCCTTATGAAGCTCTCTATGGAAAGAAATGCAGGACTCCAACTTGCTGGGATGAAGTTGGTGAAAGAAAGCTATTAGGACCTGATCTCATTGATGAAATGGCAAAAAAGGTCAGATCTATTCAACAACACATAAGAGCAGCTCAGAGTCGACAGAAAAGTTATTCCGATAGCCGAAGAAAAGACCTAGAGTTTGAAGATGGTGATAAAGAGTTCTTACGGATATCTCCCTGTAAGAGGGTTATGAGATTTGGAAAGACGGGGAAGTTGATCCCTAGATATATCGGTCCTTTTGAAATACTGGATCGTGTTGGGAAGGTAGCTTACCGATTGGTGATTCCACTGAATCTCTCTCAAGTTCCCGATGTGTTCCATGCATCTCTCCTGAGAAAGTACATACCTGATCCTTCACATGTACTTAGCTCATAAGTTGTACCGCTGGAGCAAGATATTTCTTATGAAGAACAACCGATAGAGATTCTGGATCATAGCGAAAAAGTCCTATGAAACAAGACCACTCGATTGGTGAAAGTTTAATGGAGGAACCACCAATTAGAATAAGCTACATGGGAGCTTGAGGATATGA
The DNA here is from genome assembly GCA_963277665.1 of Viscum album. Classification (NCBI taxonomy): domain Eukaryota; kingdom Viridiplantae; phylum Streptophyta; class Magnoliopsida; order Santalales; family Viscaceae; genus Viscum; species Viscum album. The sequence continues at coordinate 2,077,213,161 of OY728152.1, read as the reverse complement.
TGAGGGAGAGGTATCCTCATCTATTTGTTACAATGTGACGAATTTTGAGGGCGAAATTCATTTTAAGGGGGGTAGAATGTAACACCCGAGACTTTTATGTTATATAAATCATCAAAGGAATCTTTTTCTACACACAACACTTGTTTGGCTTGCTTTACACGAAATCGTGACCTTCCTCGATAGCTTGCGTCGTACGCAATACCGAGTTTCACTAAACAACGATATACTATTAAAATATTATTAAAACTAGCCATTATGAATAGTAATAACCACTTTTTAAAATTTTATTTTTCAAAATGGACTTCATTTTTGGACTCGGAATATCGAAATTAGCCTAGGATGAAATTTTGGTATTTTTCTGAAAACTTTCAATTTTTGATGAACAGTGAAACCACTAAGTGGTAGTTAAAATACTGAATTTTTCATAAAACGTAATTTTACCGCTTCTGTGAGTGGAATTTTGAAAATACGAGAGACATGGTTAATATCAAGGACTAAAATGTGGTTCAATGAGATGAAAATAATTTTTTGGTGAATGGAAACATTTTACTTTTTTTACCATGGTTAAATTTAAAGAGGGTAATTAAGGGTAAAAATGATATTATTATTATCATAACACATGTCCTAATTCTATTGGAAAAATTTAATTCGACTAAAAACAAACTTAGGAATAAAATATGACCATATAGTCCCACTTGGATTATATTAGGACATTTATTATTAATTTATTTAAAGAAGGGTTAAAATAGTTAAAATCAAAGTTTAATAACTAAATCATTTTTAATATAGGGTTATATATAAGATAATTTCGACTATAAATATTCATTAGAAATATAAAAAGATTTCCTAGATAATGGTAATTTTTTTAAAAAATTTAGACTTTAAATAAGTTAATTTATTTATGACACAACGATGATGTAGTAATTACCCTTTTAAGGAAATGTTAACATAATTAATGTTATAAATGCTCAAATAAATGTGATTTGAGACTTTTTATGAATTCCACTAATTTTCTAGGTTTCTACGATATATTAGTGTTGATTTATTCAACTTTTTTCGAACATATAATTCTATTATGACTTTCACAAAAAATCATATATCAAATATTGTCAAAATTGACACAAAATTGTTTTTTAATAAAATATTATATTATTAATTGTTATTTTATTCCTAAAAATATACGGTTTGGCCAAATGACTTAGATAAGGTTATATATATTAATAATAAACAACTTTGGGTTCTTTTGGGTTGATATAGTAAGCTTATTAACCTTATAGTATAAGAACACAAGAAGACACGATAAAATAAAAATTATTTAACTTAATGTTAAATCTAAAATATAAGGTTAAAATAGGAACCTAAACTTGTCTAAATTCTATTGGATGAGAGGATTTCGACCCATCCCCACTTTAGCCTCGAATTAACTCATTTTGGAGCTATTTAAAACTGAACACGACTTTATAATAAAATAATATTTTTAGTTCTTCCAAAGGTGCCCCTCTCCTCCCTTATAAAAGGGCACCTCCTCCCTCTCTTCTGCACACAACATTGACCCTTCAAGCTCGGCCAACCCCTACCATTTTCTCATCTCCACTTACCTAGAGACATCCTAGAGGTCATGGTCTTCTTCAAAGACAAATTTTAGTGCCCTAAAAGGAGTTCTCAAATAACCACTTCAAAGAAGAGGTAACATCCATTACCGATCCTTTCCAATTTATTTCTTCTTCAACTTATTCTTCTTTAGTTGTTTCATTTTTAAGTAATAACATAAGTATCACTAATATACTGATATGTTATTATAAGTATGAAACAACCCTATTTAACCATATATCCATCCAACGGAAAATGAAATCACCGCGCGTGCGTACGTACGGAATACCGTCTCCATGCCGTGGTGTAATCTATTTTCCACCACCACCTTAATTGGATGGGTATAATGGTGTAAATAATGACTATATATGACTATTAAAAAATGATGTTGATTTTGAAATAGTATACATACACTCTAATACAATTCCCCGATCATAGGAACGATATCATCACTCGTTCGTACGTACGGAATACCGTCTCCACGATGTGATGCGACTCGTTCTACATGATATTCATTTCATAATGATTATATAAATGAATTTAATGAATGAATATGATATATATTACACTAATACCATTCTGGTTATGAGGTATCTATAACCTAAAGATATGAATAAGAATTTATTCGACAAAACACGAATAAGAACAAAAAGTTATAAACACCCGAAGAACAAGTAGCAATGAAATATTACTACTAAGAAGCTATGAATATAACCATATATGATATCATAAAAATAAGTATGATTCTGGAATAGGTCAATAACATTATTTAAACCATTATATAGGAGCTTCAGACACGTACAAAGCAAATCGGACCTAAGGCAAGGGAAATATCACAATCTCATTTTTTTCTGAGATTGTTTATACTTTAGAATTTACTAGGGTGTATTTTATCATCCACATCCATGTTTCATCAATATGTAATATTATTTCCATCCACCTAAAATTTTTTTAAATCCAATTTTACCCTCCGGTGAGTTTTTAGTAAAGGATATGAAAGGAATCTTTTGTTGTTTTTCATACGAGGTACTTTTTGACTTTTCCGACAAAAGTACGAAGAATGTTTTTTTAACTTATACGTCATGAATGGATTTTTAAAACATTATTTCCAAGAAGCTTACTTTACATGTTTTCAAGTTTATTTTTAATCAACTTATTTTAGTTTATAATTGTTTGACATGTTAAGAAATGAAAAGTGTTTTTTGGAGTAGAAAGGATATTTTCCTCAAGAATGGAGTTCAAATGTTTTATCAAAATTATTTTCCATCTAAGATAATATAGGGTTCTATTTTTATCCCTATTATTACATTGATTTGATTATGTTTTGAGGGAATTATGTTTATGAAGTCATTTACCTTATATGATTTGTTTTATGATGTCATGATGTTTCAAGAATCCTATTTTTGATACATGTGTTATGCGATGATGTATGATTTATGATTATGTGGAACACATAAGAAAGGATTCATTATAAGATGGGTGGGACCTATATATCCCTCCAATGCATTGGGTAAATATTTATATCTCATGAGATAGACATGGCTGGAACGGAAGGTTATTTTGGTTCAGTGATACAGGACTGAAAGGAGGAGTGAACTCGGTTCAGAAACGGACTTTGTCCGCTAAGATAGTCTTGGAAATGAGTCATGACTAACAAGAAATTATTTTCCATGATTATGTGTGCATTACACAAAGTTTCAAGTTTTATGTTATGATTATGGGGGTCTCATTTTCACTTCTATGATTTCTTCCATGTTAAGATATTATGATCTCTTTTGCAGGTTATGATTTTCAAAAAGATATGATATGATTTGTATTTCCTTTATTTTCCCTTGCTGAGCATTTGAGCTCACCGATTTTGTATGTTTTCTTTTCCCCAGGTCAGGAAGATGGATATTATGTGGAATATTCTAAAAGGGACCCTAGATATGATGAAATAAATGGGAGACACTTTAGAAGATTTATGAACCAGTTGTTTATGTTTCCCAGTTTCTAAAGACACTATACATATACGGTCCTTTGTGGTTTTGTCTTATGTTGTAATAAGTGTGATTCAATTTTGAAGTATTAAAAATGTATGTAAAGTATGGGTCGTTATATTACTCATTGTACATGATCATCATTTCTTATACTTAAGCAAACTGATCATGAAAACCCAAGAAACAAACACTCCCAAATGATAATGATGTATCTTATTAATCATAAAAATCAAAAAATAATGTTAATTGAATTATAATAAATTATATTCATGTATAAAAGTTTATAAATTAATTATTAAATGGTTTAAATATTATTATACATTACATTAAGGTTAAAAACAAAACACCCCAAGGCCTTCGGGCCACAGGAAATGAAGTTGTATCAGTCAGACTAAAAGTGAAAAGAATTCAGATGAGGATTCATGGAATGAGCATTCCCTGGACCAGAGCTAACTGGAATTGGAAGAAAGAGAGGGTATGTCTTTACCATTAGTACCAGACATGTGAAACTTTGCATTGGATAGTTACCGGAACAATCCTACGTAGGTAGAGTGCTCATTTTATGACATGTGATGCGAAAGATCAGTTCCATGTTGCGTATCTAGGTGATACCTCGGATAAGTATGGGTCATGTAGTTGTCTCTAAGCCTTCGGGCCTTATATGAGTTCCACCTCACCCCAGAAAAGGTGGATTATCAAAATCAAAAAATGAATGCCTTCGTTGTAACACCCCGAGATTTTATGAAAATTATTCTTTTTAAATTAAATTAATGTCTAGTGTTGTACGCTAAACCCAAATGGGCATGTACAACATGCATCCTTGACTTGACTTGCATTACACATAGTCGCGACCTTCCTCGATAGCGTGTGTAGTACGCAATACCGAGTTTCACTAAACAACGATAGGCTATTAAAATATTATTAAAACTTGCCATTATGAATAATAATAACCACTTTTTGAAATTTTGTAAATATAATTTTTCAAAATGGACTTCATTTTTGGATTTGGAATATCGAAATTAGCTAACGGTGAAATTTGGGTAATTTTTGGATAACTTTCATATTCTGATTAATAGTGAGAATTACTAAATTATAATTAAAAACATATTTTTTAATTGAAATAATTAATAGTGATAAATTATTATTTTGACTGGTTTTAAAGTATATTTAGAATATATTTTTACAATTTAATACAATGTTGGTCGTTGGATATAATTTCACATTTAAACCAGACATAAACAAGTGTAAATCTTTTGATTGTTATTATATCTTAAGAACATGCTATTTGTTTTGACGACAGGAATTAATTTTTAAATTAATTAATTCAACTAATATGTTTTGAATTTGGAAAATTATACATCATTTTTGAGTTCATAATATCAAATATATCTTAGGCCTAATTTTTTGTATTTTTCTGAAAACTTTCAATTTTTGATGAATAGTGAAACCAATAAGTTGTAGTTAAAAAATCTAAAATTTTCATAAAATTTAATTTTACAACTTCTGTGAGTGGAATTTCAAAAATCCGAGAGACACGGTTGATGACAATATGTAAAATATGGTTCAATGAGATGAAAATAATTGTTGGTGAATAGTAACTTTATACTTTTATTTACCACGGTTAAAAGTAAATAGGGTAATTAAGGGTAAAAATGATATTATTATTTTCCTAACACATGTTCCAATTCCATTGGATAAGTTTAATGTGACCAAAAACAAACATAGGGACAAAATATGACCATTTAGGCCCACTTGGATTAGATTAGGACATTTATTATTATTTTATTTAAAGAAGAGTTAAAATAGTTAAAATCAGAGTTTAATAAATAAATCATTTTTAATATCAGGTTATACATAAGATCAATTCGACTATAAATATTAGTTAGAAATATAAAAAGATTTCCTACCTAATGGTATTTTATTTGTAATTTTTAGACTTTATATAATTTAATTTATTTATGACATAATGATGATGCATTAATTATCTTATTAATGAAATATTGACATAATTGATGTTATAAATACCCAAATAAATGTTATTTGAGACTTTTTATGAATTAAACTTATTTTATAGGTTAATATGAAATGTTAGTATTTATTTAATTAACATTTTTAGAACTAATCATTATGTTATGAGTTTCACAAAAATCAATTACGAAATAGTGTCAAAATTGACAAAAAATAGTTTTTAAAACAAATATTATATTATTAATTGTTATTTTATAACTAAAAATATAAGGATCGGCCAAATGACTTAGATAAGGTAATTTATATTAATAATAAACAACTTGGGGTTCGATTGGCTGGTTATAGTATGTTTATTAACCTTATAGTGTAAGAACACAAGAAGACACGGTAAAAGTAAAATTATTCAACCAAATGTTAAATCTAAATGATAAGGTTAAAATAGGAACCTAAACATGTCTAAATTCTATTGGATGAAATTATTTCGACCTATCCCCACCTTAGATTCGAAATAAATAAATTTGGAGCTATTTAAAACTGAATTTGGCTTTATAATAAAATAATATTTTTAATTATTCCAAAGGTGCCCCTCTCCTCCCTTATAAAAGGGAACCTCCTCCCTCTCTTCCTCACACCACTTTGAGCATTCCATATTGTCCAACCCCTTCCAAATTATATTCTACACTCCCCTAAAAACATTTTAGAGACCTTTGTATTCTTCAAAGACCAATTTTAGTAACCTAAAAGGAGGTCTCAAAGAGACGCTGCAAAGAAGAGGTAATGTCTGTTACCGATTCATTCAACTTTATTTCTTCTTCCACTTCTTCTTCTTAGGTAGTTTCATTATGAAGTAATAAAATAAGTATCACTCATATAATTTTATGTAGTTATAAGTATTAAACAACCCTATATCACCATCTATCCATCCTATGGAAAACGAAATCACCGCGTGTGCGTATGTACGAAATATCGTCTCCACGCCGTGGTGTAATCTATTTTCCACCACCACCTTACTTGGATAGGTATAATGGTGTACATAATAACTATATATGATTATTTTAAAGTGATATTGATTCTTAAGTAGTATACATACACTCCAATAAAATTCCATGACCATTAGAATGATATCATCGCTCGTGCGTACGTACGGACTACCGTCTCCAAGACGCGATGAGAATAATTCTTCACATTAACCATTCATGAATGATTATAATGTATATATAATAAGTAATCATGAAATATATGAAATAATAATGATACTGTATTTATGTGTATATATATGTATTTCATCTACTTAATTCCATTCAACTCAATAAGGAAACAGAAACAACGTTCATGCTTACGTACGACCTACCGTCTCCATGAACGATGTATTTCTTTCCATTTACTGATCTATTGTATATATATATATATATATATTCTGAATATATATTATATATAAATCATGTTTTATATTATGGAATCAAGTAATCATGATCTATGTAATCATATGAATAATTACAAGTCAAAACACGGATGATAAATGAAACGATTTTACCCAAAATGCTCTTTAGCATGGAATTTACAAATGAACGGGTAAAATAAAGTCATAAGTGAACCATATATGATATCATAACAATGATTATTATTCTGGAATAAGTCAATAACATTATTTATATCATTATACTGGAGGTTCAGACACTTACGAGGAAAATCAGACATAAGGTAAGGGAAAATATCACAATCTCATTTTTATCTGAGATTGTATATACTTTGGTATTTAATGCGGTGGATTTAATCATCAACATCCATGTTTCCTCAATATGTAATATTATTTCCATCCACATACAATTGTTTAAATCAAATTTTACCCATCTTTGAGTTTTTAATATAAGATATAAAAGGAATCTTTTGTCGTTTTTCGTACAAGGTACTTTTTGTCTTTTCCGACAAAAGTACGGGAAGAATGATTATTTTTACTTATACGCCATGAATGGATTTTTAAAACATTATTTCCAAGAATCATCCTTTACAAGTTTTCATGATTATTTTTAATCAACTTTTTTTATATTAAAATTGTATGACATGTTAAGAAAGGAAAAATGTTTTTAAAGTAGAAAAGATATTTACCTCAAGAATGGAGTTCATGTGATTTATCAAAATTATTTTCCATATAAGATAATAAAGGGATCTGATATTATCCCTACTATTACATTGATATAATTATGTAGTTATGGAATTATTTTTATGAATTCCTTTATCTTATATTAATTTTTTTATGTTGTCACGATATTTAAGAATCCAATTTTTATTAAATGGGCTATGCAACGATTTATGGTTTATGATTTTGTGGCACACATAAGAATCTTATCATTGTGAGATGATTGGGACCTATATCTACCTCCAATTAATTGGGTAAAGATTTTATATCTCATTAGATAGACATTGCTGGAACGGCAGGTTAAACCGGTTTAGTGAAACAGGACTGAAACGAGGAGTGAACTCGGTTCAGAAATGGACTTTGTCCACTAAGATGGTCTTGGAAATGAGTCTTGACTAATAATAAATGATTCTCTATGATTATGTGTGTATGCCACAATGTTTCATGTTTCATGTTATGATGATTGGGATTACATTTCACTACTATTATTTATCCCATTTATGAAATTATGATTTCTTTTGCAGGTTAAGATTTCCAAAAGTTATGTTCTTATGTATATGATGTGATTGATATTTATTTTGTTTACCCTTACTGAGCATTTGAGCTCACCCTTTTATGATTTATTTTTCCCATGATATAAATAATGTTTTAGGTAAAAAATGGAATATCTTTATGGGATATGTTGAAGATATTTCACCACGATTAAGAGATTATATTCCGAGTTTCCAAAGACACTAAACTATAATGGTCTGTGTTTGTGTGTTTTTTTATTTATTAAGTATTCCACAAAATTAATCTAATTTCCATGTATGTCAAGATTTGGGTCTCTACAGTTGGTATCAGAGGAAATGTTTAGCCAACCTTTGGAAACTAGGATGCAAGAACTTTAGTGAGATCCCTATAGATATTACTAAGGTATGTATAGGAAAGTCTCTAAGGTTAGGTATATGTATAGGTTATAGTACTGGAATTATGGTAACCCGAGATGTTAGATATTGAAGGTACTCCCCCTTTATTATTTTGTTTTCCCCAGCATAATTTTTTCCTCTCAAACTATTCTTTTTGGGTTTTAGACGATGGTTGGAACCCAAAAAAACTGTGTTTATCAATGTAATGGACAATGCAATGATTGTCCTCCCGAAAAAAACAAATGTTATTGGAGGAGTGGAAAATCTTATTGCTATACTTGCACAATATATGAATCATTCTGGACTTCCAAATGAGCAGAGAAGGGAACAATATTCTATTGAGTATTTCATGAGGCAACGTCCACCTTCTTTTAGTAGGTCTTCTGATCCACTTGTTCCTGAACAATGGATCTGTACTACTGAAAAGCTATTTTCTGTGCTTCAATGTTTCGAACATGATAAATTAATCTTTGCAGTGTATCATTTGGAAGGTGATACTGATCAATGGTGGAATCTTATCAAGAATACAAGGCCAAGATGTGAAATGGAGTCCATGTAATGGGATGAGTTCAAGAACTTATTTTTCAATAAGTACTTCCCTCGTATTCTTTGAACAAAGATGGAGAAGGAGTTTCTTGAACTAAAGAAAAAGGATGATGAATCTGTTGGTATATACTATGTGAATATTACAAGGCCTGCAAGGTATGCATCTGGATTTATCATCCAACCTGAATGTAACGTTGATCGATTCTTCAGTGTCTTAAAACCAAATCTTCGAAGGGCATTAGCTATAAGAGACTTCAGTAGCTATGGATAAATTGTGCGTTGTGATATCAAGGTAGAAATGGAAGTTGGTGTTACTTATAAATCTAATATATTTGACAAGAAACGAAAGATGGATTTCACGGAGAAATCTCAGAATAATGGTGAAAAGAAGATGAATGTTTCCTTATGCTCAAAGTGTGGAAAGAAGCATGGTGGAGATTGTCTTAAAGGGACTACAAATTGTTTTAAGTGTGGAAAAGATGGTCATCGAGCAGCTGAGTGTCGATGAAATGTAAAAAGGGTTTCTAATGATGTGAATAATGAAAAGACTGCATAGAACGCACCACCAACACTTCAATGCTTCAAGTGCAAGGAAATGGGGCATTATGCTAATCAATGACCTAATCCAAGGGTTAGTGATGATTGACATGAGCAACCACTTAAGGAAAATGACGAAGGGAAGTCACATGCGATCACTATTGGTGATGATGAATATGACAACGATGTGGTTGAATGATTAAGTGTTTATGTTATGGGATTCCAAAATAATGATGTATATAGTATCATGGAATATTGGAATATTTATGTATTGGCCTATTGTGGTTTTCTATAATTTTATGGTACCGGTAACCATAGAATGTGATTGAGATATTTTTGAAAAAAAAAGATGATATGCGCATAATGAAAGGAAAACCCGAAAATGAAATGTTTTATAGTATTCATGAGCTCATGACTTATATAAGGAGAATGTCATTTCAAGGTTTGAGTATATAGAATTTTTGGATTTTGGTTTGTGGAAAGTGTTAACTTTTAACTGCATTCATGTTTTCACTAAGGTTCAATGGGTATTCATTATTCAAGAGAATACATGATTAAGGTATTCACATGTTTGTAATTTGACCAACAAGATATATCTTATGATATATTGTGGATAAATGTTGGCATTCACATGATTTTTATGTGACATTGCAAGTAATCATTTTCATTATACTATGAGCTTTGACCAAAGTATTTTAGATAAGCCTAAATATTGGAATGGATTGTGTCAGACATAAGTTACGATAGATCTTTTTTCGATATTATTGATGGGATGTTATAGTAATATAGCTTTATAAAATGGACAACCTACAGGACGGGCGACTGCCCATCACGTCGAACAAGGCTGTGGGAATCAAACCCACAACCGAAGTGAGACTGACCTTTATCGCCTACCACTGGCCTACAGGAAGTCAATGTTTAGTAGAAACTAGTTTTATTATATTAAACATCATAATATAAGAAGTATAAGTCCATTTTAGGAACCATGTATGATTAATCTCACTATAGATGGACTTAGATATTTTATTGATAACTTTTCTATCCTTTTTTTTGAGACAGATGGAATGACCCATCATTCTATCACATGATCTGATAACACATCACGAATGACAAATTTAACTTCATTTCATTATGTGAATAAGTGGAAATTGTCCAAAAAATGACCAACGGTGAGACTATACTAAAATCATGAAAGTATTTCGTCTAATTCCAATTTCATCAACTTTAGTGAAATGATCTTGAAAACCAAAAATGTTGTCCTAGTTCTCTTATATCTGATGAATCAGATGGTACCTTAGATCATCACAAATTTATGGCTTTGTGATTACTGGCTTTTCTATAGCCATGTTCTCTACCACTCTCCATCAGAACATGATGGTTATATTTCTCTTCCATATCTATATTTTCACCTATGTGGAAACCCAGTGATTAGTTTATTTGGGTAACAGTTACATTTCATAATTTTTTTTTAAAGATTGGTTTTGATATTCCTTTTTATGATGTTGATTTCTATTAAATAAACTTTCTATTATTAAACCATTTATAACCCTGATGAATTTCGAGGGAGAAATTCATTTTAAGGGGGGTAGAATGTAACACCCCGAGATTTCATGAAAAATATTCTTCTTAATTTAATTAAGGTCTAGTGTTGTACGCTACACCCAAATGGGCATGCACAACATGCATCCTTGACTTTCCTTGCATTACACGCAATCGCTACCTTCCTCAATAGCGTGTGTAGTACGCAATACTGAATTTCACTAAACAACGATATGATATTAAAATATTATTAAAACTAACCGTTATGAATAGTAATAACCACTTTTTAAAATTTTTAAAATTTTATTTTTCAAAATGGACTTCATTTTTGGATTTGGAATATTGAAATTAGCATAGGGTAAAATTATGGTACTTTTCGGATAACATTAATATTTTGATGAATAATAAAAATAACTAAATTTTAATTAAAAACAAATTTTTTAATAGAAATAATTGATAGTGATAAATTATTAATTTGAGTGGTTTTAAAGTATAATTATAGTATATTTTGACAATTTAATACAATGTTGGTCATTGGATATAATTTCACATTTAAACCAGACATAAACAAGTGTCAATCTTTTGATAGTTATTATCTCTTAAGAACACGCTATTTTTTTGACGACGTGAATTAATTTTTAAAATAATTAATGCAACTGATATGTTTTGAATTTGGTAAAATAGACATCATTTTTGAGTTCATAATATCAAATATAGCTTAGGCCTAGTTTTTTGTATTTTTATGAAAACTTTCAATTTTTGATGAATAGTGAAACCACTAAGTGGTAGTTAAAAAAACTGAATTTTTCATAAAACATAATTTTACCGCTTATGTGAGTGGAATTTAAAAAATACAAGAGGCATGGTTGATGTCAGTAAGTAAAATGTGGTTCCATGAGATGAAAATAATTTTCGGTAAATAGTAACTTTTTACTTTTATTTACCACGGTTAAAATAAAATAGGGTAATTAAGGGTAAAAATGTTATTATTATTACCCTAACACATGTCCTAATTCTATTAGATAAGTTTAATTCGACCAAAAACAATCATAGGAATAACATATGACAATTTAGGCCCACTTGGATTAGATTAGGACATTTATTAATAATTTATTTAAACAAGGGTTAAAATAGTTAAAATCAACGTTTAATAAGGAAATCGTTTTTAATATAGGGTTATACAAAAGATAAATTTGGCTATAAATATTCATTATAAAGATAGAAATATTTCATATATAATGGTATTTTATTTGTAATTTTTTAAAATTAAATAATTTAATTTATTTATGACACAAAGATGATGCATTAATTATCTTATTAATGAAATATTGACATAATTAATGTTATAAATACCGAAATAAATGTAATTTGAGACTTTTTATGAATTCCACTAATTTTATAGCCTAATATGACATGTTATTATTGATTTAATTAACGTTTTTCGAACTAATCATTCTTTTATGAGTTTCAAAAAAATCAATTACTAAATACTGTCAAAATTGACATAAAATAGTTTTTAAAACAAATATTATATTATTAATTGTTATTTTATTCCGAAAAAACTATTGTTCAGCCAAATGACTTAGATAAGGTAATATATATTAATGATAAACATCTTTGGGTTCGGTTGTCATGTTATAGTATGTTTATTAACCTTATAGTGTAAGAACACAAGAAGAAACGGTAAAAGTAAAATTATTTAACCTAATGTTAAATCTAAACGATAAGGTTAAAATATGAACCTAAACTTGTCTAAATTCTATTGAATGAGAGGATTTCGACCTATCCCAACCTTAGATTCTAAATAAATCAATTTGGATCTACTTATAACCGAATTTGGCTTTATAATAAAATAATATTTTTAGTTATTCCCAAGTAGCCCCTTTCCTCCCTAATAAAAGGGCACCTCCTCCCTCTCTTCCTCACACCACATTGAAACTTCATGCTCGGCCAACCCCTTCCAAATTCTCCTCTACACTTCCTTAAAAACATCCTAGAGGTCCTGGTCTCCTTCAAAGTCCAATTTTAGTGCCCTAAAAGGCAGTCTCAAAGAGGCGCTTCAAAGAAGAGGTAATGTCGGTTACAGATTCTTTCAACTTTATTTATTCTTCGACTTCTTCTTCTTAGGTTGTTTCATTATGAAGTAATAACATCAGTATAACTCATATAATGATATGTTATTATATGTCTGAAACAACCCTATTTCACCATCTATCCATCCTACGGAAAACGAAATCACCACGCGTGCGTACGTACGGAATATCGTCTCCACGTTGTGGTGTAATCTATTTCTCCCCACCACCTTACTTGTATAGGTATAATGGTTTAAATAATAACTATATATGATTATTGTAAAGTGATATTTATTCTAAAATAGTATACATACACTCCAATACAATTCCACGATCATGAGAATGATATCATCACTCGTACGTATGTACGGACTACCGTCTCCATGACGTGATGAGATTCATTCTCCCCATTAACCATTCATGAATGATTATAAAGTATAAATAATAAGTAATCATGAAATATATGAAATAATAATTATACTGGATTTATGTTTATATATATTTATTTCATCTAATTAATTCCATTCAACTCAATAAGGAAACGGAAACAGCGTTCTTGCATACATACGGCCTACCGTCTCCATGAACGGTGTATTTCGTTCCATTTAGTGATCTATTATATATATGTATAATATGAATATATATTATATATAAATCATGTTTTATATTTTGTAATTAATTAATCATGATCTAAGTAATCATATGAATAATTAAATGTCAAAACACGGACGACAAATGAAACGATTTTACCCAAAACGCTCTTTAACATAGAATTTACAAAAGAACAGGTAAAATAAAGTCATAAATGAACCATATATGACATCATAATAATGATTAGGATACTAGAATAAGTCAATAACATTATTTAAATCATTATACAGGAGTTTCGGACATTTACGATGCAAATCGAACCTAAAGTAAGGGAAAATATCACAATCTCATTTTTTTCCGAGACTATTTATACTTTGGTAGTTACTGGGGTGTATTTTATCATCCACATCCACGTTTCCTCAATATGTAATATTATTTCCATACACATACAATTGTTTAAATCAAATTTTACCCTTCGGTGAGTTTTTAGTAAAAGATATAAAAGGAATCTTTTGTCGTTTTTCGTACGATGTACTTTTTGACTTTTCCGACAAAAGTACGGGGAAAATCTTTATTTTAACTTATACGGCATGAATGGATTTTTAAAATATTTTTCCAAAAATCTTCCATTACAAGTTTTAAAGATTATTTTTAGTCAACTTATTTTATATTAAAATTGTATGAAATTTTAAGAAAAGAAAAAATGTTTTTGAAGTAGAAAGGATATTTTCCTCAAGAATGGAGTTCAAGTGTTTTATCAAAATTATTTTCCATCTAAGATAATAAAGGGTTCTGTTTTTATCCCTACTATTACATTGGTTTTATTCTGTTGTGATGGAATTATTTTTATGAATTCTTTTATCTTATATGAATTGTTTTATGATGTCAGGATATTTAAGAATCCCATTTTTATTACATGGGTTATGCTATGATGTATGGTTTATGATTTTGTGGCACACATAAGAATGATATCATTATGAGATGGGTGGGACCTATATCTCCCTCCAATGAATTGGGTAAAGATTTTATATCCCATGAGATAGACATGGCTGTAACGTCATGTTAAACCAGTTCAGTGAAACAGGACTGAAACGAGGAGTTAACTCGGTTCAGAAATGGACTTTGTCCACTAAGATAGTCTTGGAAATTAGTCTTGACTAATAAGAAATGATTCTATATGATTATGTGTATATGCCACACGGTTTCATGTTTTATGTTATGATTATTGGGATTACATTTCACTACTATGATTTATCCCATGTTATGAAATTATGATTTCTTTTGCTGGTTAAGATTTCCAAAAGTTATGTTCTTATGTATATGATGTGATTAGTATTTCTTTTGTTTACCCATACTAAGCATTTGAGGTCACCATTTTATGTTTTCCTTTCCCCAAGATATAAAGAAAGGTTTTAGGTAAATAAAGGGAAGATCTTTAAGGGAGATGATGATGATCTTTCACCACGATTAAGAGATTATATTCCGAGTTTCCAAAGACACTAAACTATTACGGTCCTTGTATGTGTGTTTTTGTTATGTATTAATTATTCCGTAAAATTAATGTAATGTCCATGTACGTCAAGCTTCGGGTCTCTACATTTGTTCCATTCCATTCCATTATATGCCAATATAATTATTCATTATTTTCATAAAATTATTCAAAATCATGACTACACATTACAAAATCATCCATCCATATCAATTTATATTTCATTTATCTAAAAATACATGTTTTAAATGTTTCCATAATTATATATTCTCGATATGCATGGCCGATTAATGGAATTGTCTCGGTTTCGTACCCATAAAAAAGTACCCTAAAAATAGTTTTAAAAGAGACATTATTTTTATAAAAACAATTATGTTTTCTTGAAAAAAATATATTTTTTCATTACATTTTTTATTCAAACAAATATTTCAAATATATGTTATTTTTTAAAAATATAACTTATTCGCAAAATAAATGGGATACTCCTACCAATAATTCCTCAATCCTTTTATTAGTGTATTTTAAGATATTTAAACTCCTTCTTTAATCATAATCTTTTCATTATTATCATATATTATTATTATCCTCAAACATATTTTATTACACAGTTTTTGATCAGTATGATTCAGAATGTGCTATATTGATACAATTAACTATAATACGCTGAATGGTTATTGATTATGTTTATAGTCCATGAAAAGTTATTTAAATTTCATATGTATATATATTGTTTAAATTTTTCCCCGTTCATTTTTCATATTAATTGGACTCAATATCGGATTTTTTCTTCCCACTATAGCCACTTTATGCATCAGTAGTTCTCCTGAGACAAAGTATATATATACATTGGTGAGGCCATGTCCATTTATTTTATGATGCCTTATTTAAGGCCTCAATGTTATGTTTTTGGTGTCAAGAATTATTTATTCCCCCATTATGATACATATCTTCTATATTCCACATTATTATTAGAATATTCTAATATCCATGGTCAATTTTCTCATATTTATGTAATTTTATAATCTGTTCATCATCTTCAAATATTATTATCAAAATATTTGTTATTAAGATGTCCTCTTTGTTACTCTTAATTCCTTATTGACTATGTTTATTATATATTCAACTGTATTACATTCCATTACTAAGCCTTTTATCTCACTCGTTTTTTTGTTTTATTTATTCCTGGGATTTAAAGATTTATATTATTAATGAACTTCATGGAAAATCTTGGAGTTTAAAGTAGTCTATAATGTAATTAATATATTTATTTCCCATTAAATTTATAATGTAATGTTAATGTTTTTATCTAGTTTTACAAATCATATTATCTATTTTATACGTTTGTATGTGATATCCAATTTATTTTACTAATTTAATAAATTAAGGCAACATCTCTGGGATACCTGCGTCGGGGTTGTTGTAGTTGGTATCAAAATTTTTTTAGTAGGAATCATAGAAACTAGATTTAGAATACATTGAATAGGGAAAACCACTAAGATAGATATTGAAGGTAAAAATAGAATTAAATCCTATAAATTTTTTTAATGTAGAGATTATATGTTTATTTTTTGAAAAACATACATATCTTGATACTAAAAGTGGTCATGGTTCTGGAACATTTTTACCAAATGGAAATAACTCCAACAAGGTGTCATAAGCCTATCTTTTGGTGACATAGTAGATGATAATTGGACTTACTTCACAACTTATCTGGCCCTCCCAGGGGATATTCATAGGATAAATCATATTTTATTTATAACGCATTTTAAGTAATTAAAAGTAAATATCTCCCCACGTAAACCATTTTTATGATAATGATATTAGCTATGCATAAAATATCAATGTATTTTAAGTGTTTTGATGCATAAGAATTATATATTATTATTCAAAACCTAATTTAATGTATTCAATTATTTATAAATGGAACCTAGTGTAATGAATAGAAACTATATCGAGATATGTATCCCTATAGGGGTTAACCTCATATGCAAGATATTGTTGTTGGTAAGAGAGAGAAAATTGATGCTGAAAAAACTATATTTATAATCAGGTAGCTGAAACAAGTTTCAAATAATAACGTTAATAATTTATAATATTATGATCCACAACATAAATGAGAAATTTAAGATCCCTTTTTGTGACAATAGCATCCAATATTCTATAGGACTACAATCCCATTTGTAGCTGATCATTTTAGATGTTCCATGGAAAATATATTTCTCATATTGGTATGAATTGAAAGGGAGAACATTATCATCATAATTTATCGTCTGTATCAAGTTTGGAATCAATGTTGGTCATTAATTCAAAACATGAAAAAGGAGGATGAGATATAAGACATTGACAGTATTCATTTTATGGATCTTATCATTGAAAAATGTTTCCCATTTGAAAAAACTAGATATGGAGATACAATTATAGAATATATTGAAAAAGTAGTACAATAATATTTCTAATTATGAATCCAACAGTACATGGTCTGAAAGGAATGATTTCATCTATATTGTTTATCCATGGAACAATATTGGTCGATACTATGATAAGTTAAACCCTTTCATCCAAAGGGATTCAGTCTCCCAATCATTATCATTAGACAAATATATAGTCTACCACCCTATCATTTCAATGAATGATTCAAGAAGACTTATGAATTTATGCAAAATTAAGATAATAAGAGGGTAGTAGATCAAATAATAAATAATAGAGAGAATTAAAATGGGAATTTTCCAATGTGCAATACTCGATGAAGGAATCATTGTAATTCCTGCTTAAAAAGAAACCATGATTTCTAAAAGTTTTGTGAGAAATACCACCATTATCACGATTTTATGGGAATGAACGAGGCTACCAACTTTCAGTTATACAATTGTATAGAGATGGTACACTGTGGAAAAGATTTTTCAAAGCATCAAGGAATCATTCCCTAGAGAAGTTCATGGGACAAAGTAAAGATTATGTGACCACAATAGCTGATGTTGAAGATTATAATGATACGGTCTTTGGTAATTTAAAATTATCCTAATACATATCAAAATATTTATTTGATTCGGGATCATCACATTCCTTTATATCTTCATATATTACTTTAAATCATAGATATTTCCAATTATCCATAGTAATGGTATTTTTATCCAGAACCCCTAAAAGACATTCCATTTCATCAAAGATGTGTGTGGAAGTTCCTATTATGTCATAGAATTATTCTTTATCTAATTATTTATTCATATTACCTCTTATTGAAATTGATATAATCATTTGTATGGGATGAATTAAAAAATATTAATATTAAAATATATTTTAATTAGAAAGAAGTTATTATTTTTGAAGATGGTTTAGAATCCATAATCTTCTGAGTAACCTCGCCAACTTATTCACATCATGATCCACCCCTAGTAGTTGTACTAAATGATATTGTTGGGGTGAAAGAGAAAACAAAATCTATAGATAAAGAAACAAATATTAAAATTTATGATTTATATATTAAACATGAATAACATCATTTAATTGAGGTGGATTTACTTATATATCCTATATTTTGTAAAGTGGAGTTCTGTAATCATTTAATACCTGCTACAAGACCTATATAATGTATTCCTTATATAATGGACACTATGGAATTAGTGGAATTGATGAAACAACTAGAGGATTTAATTAATTATGGATTTATTCCCCCAATGGTTTCCCAATCAAGATCCCCAATTCACTTTTTCAAAATGAAAGAAGGATCCATTTGGATGCACATTGAGAATTGAGATCTCAATGATATTATATTAAAGAACAAATATCATCTTCCTCACATTTATGATTTATTGGATCCACATCACGGAGGTGAATATTTTTAGAATATTATAATTCGATCCAGATATCATAAATATCATGTGAGAAAGGTAGATAATACAAAGAGAACACTTCGAACATGGTGTTGACATTACCAGTTCACAATAATTTCATTTGGACTGAATAGTTTACCCTCCATTTTATGGTTCTCATTAATATAGTTTTCATGTTATATCATAAATATTTTTACCATTTCTATAAATGATATGTTGATATATCCCCAATTTTAAGATCAAAATGTGAAAATCATGCAGGATATTTTAGATACAATTAAAAGAATATAGTTATTTGGGATGTTTATAATGTGTGAATTTCAGCATCAAATAGTTCTATTTCATGGAAATATTTTATATATGGATGGAATCATTGTTGATTCAATGAATTAATGTCGTTGCAAGAATAAATCAGACCATCATACATATAATATGTATGTAGTTGCATGGGTTTAGCAGGTTACTATTGGTGTTACATTAAAAAATTTTCATAATTAGCCAACACATCATCCAATATTACTCATAAAGGGGATATAACCAAAAGGAAAAATTATGTGAATAATGTTTTGAATAATTTAATATTAGAATAATTATTTCGACTATAATGACTCTACAATAGGAAAATGGTGGATTTGTGATTTACAATCATTAATAAAAAAAGGACTTAGTTGTTCCCTTATGTAGAATGAAAGAGTTATTTCCTATTCATCAAAAAAGTTAGTAAATCATGAATAGAACAATCCCAATCATGATCTTAAGTAAGAATCTATAATATTTTCTCTTAATATATGGAGATATTATCTTAATGGTGGAATATGTTAGATATATATAGCTAACAAGATCATGAAATATATCTTCTTATATAATGAACTCAACATGAGGAAAATTCAATTTCTCGAGCTACTCATGTGTAATGATTGTTCAGTACTATATCACCAAGGGAAGTAAAATAAGGTATCTGATGCATAAATAAGGAAGGATAGTTGAGTTATAAACACAATTATAATTATAATGGATATTGCATTCATTGATCTAGTGAAGATCGATATAGGAATTACCAATGTAGGTGAATCATGATTACTTTTTCAATTGTTTTCCCAACAATATTTAATTTAAATTATTAAAAGTTATCCGCATGATGATGTGTGTTTTCAGAAGAAAATTAAATCTATAAATCATGGGATGTTGTAATAATTTATTAATAATGATGTAATTCTATTATTTATTAATAGGATTTGTAGTCCTTCTATACACGAGATAAATAGAGAGTTATGGGATGATACCCACATATCAATGTTCTTTATACACCACAATAGTTGTATTGTGTATATAGATATGACGGAACATTTCTAGTGGGATAATATGTTGGTGCAAATTCTTGATTATGTATCAATATGTTTAGTCTATCTAGAGGTGAATTATGAAATAAAATATATTAGGGGAGTCATAAAACCTCTACCAATTCCAACATTCAAATGGTATTAAATTAATATAAAAATTTTCATTATATTACAAAAAACACCAGGATGGAATGTGCAACATGGGATATTGTCGATCACGTTACCAAATTTTCACATTTCTGCGATATAAGGGTGATTTTTTCAATAATGTACCTAGAAAGACTCTATATTAATGATTTTTGAGTCTTCATGGAGAAACTATTAAAATAAGGAATTGTCATTATCGATGATTAATATAAAAATTCTCGAAAAGTATGTGAAATGATTTTGATATTGAGAATTTATTGAGCACAACTTATCACCCTCAAACTGAGTGGTAGTAATATAAAATGATCAAATCAATATAAGATATTAATTTATAATGGTCACATGACTTTAAAGGATTTTGGTATCAATATTAACCCCTGGAAGTGTTTTCCAACAATATTGGATTCCATTAAAGTATTCAAATAGAACCACATAAATCATTGTATATAAAGATGTGTCACATACATTATTGTTTAAATGATGTTGGTGAATTGAATAATATTGGCCCATTATTTTTAAGGAAACAATTTCAATGGTAAAGGCTAATCAAAATGATATCAATGTGGAAAAAAGTATACAAAATATATATTTTCATAATAGGTGGAAGTATTTTTATTTTCCAGATTTAGATATTTTTTTCTTGAACGTATATCAATGGAAGGGTGTTAAAATATTTCTAATGAAAGGGAAATGATGCCCAGGTACATTTTACTTTTTCATGTACTTGAGATAATCATAGTTGATGATTATCTATTTGACATTCCACCAAGCCTTTCTAAATTACACAATTTTTTCAACTTTGCTTTGAAAAAGAAGTACATTCCAGAACAGAATCATGTACTCACATTTGAAAGAATATAATTGTAATGGGATATATCTTACAATGAACAACCTATTCAAAATCTGGACACTATAGAATATGTGTTGAGGAATTTGATGACTCATCTAGTAATTGTACTTTGTAAAAATAATAAATCTAAAGAGGTGATGTGGGAGAATGAGTAACATATTATGATGAAAGACACAGTGAATTTTAGGAGGTGACAACATAATAATTTAAAATATGAAACTTTTATAATATCAGAGAATGTAATATCCCTGAATTCAATATTTCAAACATCCATTCTTATAATAAATTTATATAGTATAAATCATATAAATTCATTCAGAGAACACAATAGATAATTTATAAATAAATAATGAATCAAATTAGAGGTATTTCATAAAGTTAACTTACCTATACCAATTAAATAGTTACTTGAACTTAGTAATAGTAATATGAACATTATGAATAGTAATCCAGCCCAATGAATTTTTAGATTTTTTTAAAAAACATGAATTTTTTTCAAGTAAAATACTATAATTTTTTATTACTCTTAAAAATATGAATTATTGAGTAATAGATGATTTATAGATGTTGTAGGAATCATTTTTTCTAACTCATATGAAACCCTTACTATGGTTATTCACCTGAATCAAATACTTTTATATTATTCATCCAAAATAATAATCAATTGATTTAAATATTTAAAAAACCTATCTCTTACAATATAAATTCCACACCTCAAAATACATAATCTCCAAACATTCGTAGAATTTTTCCTTGTGAAATTTCTGCCAAAACCTCTTCTCATGCCCCCAACCATGTCATGCACCCTTGGTTTACCATAATAGGACTAAAACCAATCACCTTTAGGAGGTATCAAAGAGGAGAATTAAAATGGAAAAAATACTCTTTCTTATCTTTTATTTTATCCTCAATTTATTTTATTTTAATATCCTTCCATATCATCCCATATCCAAAGAGACATTCAAAAACCAGTATATTTTATATAATGAAATTATATCATATTAATGTAGTATCCATCATCAAAAACCTCTCTCTAATATTCTATAAATGAAGACATCGCTGGCGATGTGTTAATTTAATAGCAACATGGATGATGTTTTTTCTTTTTCAATTAACTCTTTAAAGGATGGTCGTAAAAAAAATTTGTCGTTAAAAGCTATAATATATTTATTACATGTAATTTGATATTCTATAACTAGTATATATTCATAATATATATTAAATAAGAATAAACTATTTTGGGGTATAGAAAAAATATCAATATAATCTAATGAATTATCACTAATGTCTTATCAAATGATTGATCTACATACAACATAAAAAGGATATTTATAAAAAAATTAGATGTATCTATTTACATTAATAATTTATGATTAAAATTATGGATACATATATCCATTTTACATGATATTCATTACTTTAAATTAATCAAATCTACCAAGAAAACCATAGAAAAAAATACTCTTGAATGATAAACATGTAACTTATAACTCATCAAAAAGACCATAAATAGACTTACTAAAAATAAAATTAATCAAATAAATGTATAAAAGTTTCTGAACTATATATTTAATGGATTTAATTTTATTATCCATAATAGAAAGCTCATGTAAGGAGCACTTTTAGATATAAGGGAAGGGTTTCTTCCTGATTCTCCATCTTCTTTTGGGATATGCATTCTCCCACTATACACTAATATAATTCCTCATTAATTTTATATGATTATTATGAATTATTTTCTATATAGTTTAAACTCATGTATCCATATCATTTATACACTATTTCATGAGGATATACATGTTTTACAAGACTCTCATCCCAATTCTTCCTTATACTCAATCTAGATAAATTGGACCATCTCAATTTCATACCCATTTTCAACTATAATTCATAATATATTTTAAGAAACCATTATTTTTTATAAAATATAAAAAAAATTCATGAAAATACAATATTATATTAAAGGCTAGATTAAAAGAAAAAATTATGATAAATAATAATTATTTCTCCAAAATAACTCCTCAATTCAATGTAAACTGGGTATTTCTATAAAGAATTCCATAGTTATATTATGGATTATTATCATCTATTTCATCAACTATATTGAATCTGATTATATGTTTTAAAATTTATCTCATATTATTATCATGTATCATATTTTGTTAAATAGTTTATCATCAGTTTTAATATGAATGTGCTATCTTGATACAATTAATAATACTACTCTAAATAGGTTTTGGGAATGTTTACATGTTGGGTAAAGTTATTTAAATTTCATATGTATATGTTTTTTATGTTTAACCAAATCTGTATAGGGAATGAATTGGAAATAGTACGTTATAGGTGGGTCCCTTTATAGCCCCTTGATTTATTATTATTTAAGATGTGGGAAAACAAATATGGAATTTCCAAAGGCCATTCCAATTTATTTTCAAACGTCTTAGCTAAGGCCTTGACGATATGTTTTAGAGGGCTGACATTAGGAATTCCCACCTTATGATACTAGTAATTGATATTCAATGTTATTATTCAACTAGTATAATATCCAAGGTTTTGTTTTAGTCTTATATTTATGTTATTATTTAACATGTTCTAATTTCATCCTCATTATTCTCAAGATAATGATTCACGGGCATGTGTTCCTGTTTATTCTCCATTCCATATTGTTTAGGATTATGAAAACTACCATTTAGTTACATAGTCTTACTGATCATCTCATATCACCTTTATCTTTTGTTATATTTTTCCTAGGGAACACAGATGTTTATTAGGAATGACATTTTGGGATAATTTAGACGATTGTGGGTTTTTACAATAGAATTGATATATTGTGTTCCATTTTTATTTTTAATGTAAAGTTAATCTATTTATATATTTTTTCAAATATACTAATCTATTCTATAATTTGGGTTACTATCTCTTATTAAAATAACCAATATAATAAATTTAGGCACCATAGTAAGGATACTTGGTTCGGGTTCATTACATTACTGGAACTATATTTACCTCCAATGAATTTATTAAAGATAGATACATAATTTTATAATAATAACTTGAATTAGTTGTCAATATTTTTCGCCACAGGACTCCATACACTATGAGAGTGCATGAGGTGAACATTGAATATTGTTATGATGGAATTAATAGTAAAACCAATCCATTATGATAGTCTTATATGTGCTTCGTTTCTAAGGAAATGATTTTCTATGATTATGTGTATTCCATAATCATATTTCTTATGCCAATATTATGATATAATGAACCATATAACTAAATTAATTTATGATTCAGGTTTTATTAATCCCTAATATTGTGGACTGATAAATGATTATTGACTATGATTTCTTGTATATAATATTAAAATTATTGGTCACATACACACACATATTTTCATTTTATTCAAAAATTTTCATTACATTAATTTTGTTTTACACATAAAAAGAATCAGAGTACAGAATTTATTATGTTCCCTTTTCACGATGATATTAATAATTTTTTTATAATGATATATTTAATAAAGATGATAGTTTTGAAATTCTATGCGGGTGTTTGTGTAGATTTTTTATATAAAAGTTATTTATATATCCTCATTTCCAATTACATTGATCCATTATAGTTCATTTATGGATTTTAATGTTATATAATTAGTAGTAATAAATTTTTTTGTAATATTTATATTTGAACATATTGGGTTTCTATAATGTGGCAATCTCAGGGCCTATTAGAGGTACGGTTCACCTAGTATTATCTCACTTCATTTATTTCCGTTGAAATTTGGGTGCATTGGGAGAGATTTGGTTATTGCAAGAGGGTCACTACTTGTCTTCCCTTTTGATGCCATTAGAATACCATTGAGGGTTGGTGGGGTCAAAAATTAGTGGTTGCATAGATTATATTTAATTGATATGGTAGAGTTTGGAGGAACACATTTGTGATGATTCTATTAGTTGGTAGGGATATGGTGTTATCCAAATATATTATGTTAAAATAAAAAGGGATACCAGCTAAAATATACGATTTAAGGCCCCCTATAATCTGACATATGAAATTAAGATCGATAAATGAATTATTGAAAAGTTATGAGGTTTGTATGTTTGATTACTAGGAAACAAATATTAACACACATTCCAATGATACCTTTTTAATAGGGTTGTTAGAAGAATGAAAATTAAATTAATTAAATGAGTATAAATTAATAAATTTATTCAGAAAAATATATTTCCCTCATTTCCTTGAAAATATTCCACTTGATTTCCACAAATGTTTGGTCTAAGTTAGATATCTTCACTAAAAAAAGCCCATTGATAATTGGACAGTCGACCAGATCAGGAGGGTGATATGTTGTATAGGAAATTGAACCCCATTTAGAATCATATCCCACATGAATATGATATACACACATTTAATCTATATATAGAGTTACTTTCATTTGACCCCAGGATCTCATTTAACATTATACGAGCTTGAGATGAGTATTGGGTTCCACAAGATTTTATCTTATTAAGGAGAGAAACACATCAATGAAAAATTTATATATTTTAGAGTGGAATGATAAGGATGTATCATTGTTCTTCTTCCTATAGGATTTAATAGATGAGTTTATATGGATGATAGAGAATTTAGAGAAGACTCATGATTTTCTCCCCCTTTCTCATGGTAGATTGATCATTTAAGAGATGATGATTAATTTTATGGACCATTAAAAATATTTCCCTAATGTCTTCATAGATGATTATTCCCATTCCAAATGTTTGGAGGAGTTGTTACACCCATTTGTTTATTTTATGGCTACTCAAATTATTATATCTAGGTATGTAGAAGTCCAAAAGTTTGATACGACTTGTTTGATGGAGAATAGGAATACTAGGGAACCCCTAGTTGAGGTTCAATAGGAATCTCTAATGAGAAAGGAATCAGAAGGTGTGTCATGGATGTTCATACATTTTAGAATCTAATTAGTATGGAGACTTTCTCTATAGTCATCTTTGTTATTATCAAGGTAATGACACTCTAATGAATCTATATGGAGATGAATTTTTTTATCCATTAGGTATGAAGATTTTGGTCACATTCAGTAGTGATTTCATTCAATCTTCAAAGAGATAACAAATTTTAGAGGTTCGAACAGCTAATAACATCATTGATAGTTTCCAATAATGAATATTCAATATTAGGTCCATCCATCTTATGCTCTGGCAAATGTTCTCTTGGATTATGATTAGGTAAGCGGAGGATGTGATGGAAGAGGTCATCCATTGGATTTCACTATCCATCAATGACCTATTATAGAGCTTATACATCTTACTCATCTACAGTATGTTAGAGGAGTCAGACAAGGATAGGTTCAGTTGAGAGAGCGTCAATACATTGTGATTAGAGGTCATTAAAATTTTGTGTAATCGATCATATTCTTAGTTTATTATTTATTTTATTTCTATGATTCACACTCTTTTGTTTTTTCCACATGTTTATGATCATTGGGAATGTAAACTGATGGTATTTATTAACCCATAATGTGTTCCATTCTAGTCGGAGGCTGGGAAGGATTGTTTGAAGTGTAATTATAATAAATATTTATAATAGGGAATCATATGTCAGTAAGAGCTATCATCATGCTTCACATACAACCATTTTATTCAATTCATGGAATGGAGTAACTATATTTAGATCATATAATGAATTACTATTGTTACAGGATGTTTGAATTTTCATATGACTAGGTAAAACATTGGATTTTCACTGATTTGTGAGGTTTGGCAGGAGTGTCGGGATTAAAGAGCCCCTTCATTCCTAGATGTCTGAGTCATCAAAAATGTTTGTGAGATATTAGGTGGTGGACGGGACTAGAGTTGTTGTGGATATTATTGATGTTTTATATAATGAGGTTGTAATATGACACCCTCAATGTGATTTCATTTTAGAAGTAATGTTACATATTTTAGAAGAAATTATTTCAATGGATATTTATTTTATGAAACCCTCGATTTTATAGTTGTTGAGGACCCAATTATTTGATTAGAAAAATAAATTATTTTTCAAGGGAAACTGCATTAGGATCTCGTTTTTCATTCACCAAAATGGAAAATGATAGTCTCGAATTATGTATATATTATTATATATTAAATAATGTGATAATAAAAAATTCATTCCATATTAAGAAAATTAAGGATCTAATTGAATGATTAACGAACGGTTGATGGATTCTAATGATAGTTATCTAATTGAGATTTCAGAATCTAGGTTTGATTGAGAAGGATATTCTAAATACGATGCTAGTATAGGCATAATGATTTTATATTAATCTAATTTAGTGTCATGAATGATCCAATATATTTATGGCACATCCTAAATCTATATTTTTTATATTCCAAAAATTTTCTATATCTAATATTGTTGAAATAATTCTCACATACTCAAAGTCATATGAGAAGCATGTTTAGGACCATAAGATCAAATTTCAAACACTTTTACACCACTAGTTATTTTTGAAATTTTCCATGTATAGTTTATAGACATGAGTGGTGAAAATAAATTGAAATATTTTGTCCCACATTGATTAGTGGTGGATATGGAAATGTTTAGGTGGTTATTTCATAGTTTTAACCCATGAATATTGATGAGGTTCATAGAATTCATAATCTCAAGATTTATTATTATACGATTATTTCAGATTTCAATTTGATTAAAACAATGTTATTATATTTGATCATGATCGATTAATCATTCTCTTAGACTAATCATTGTCAGTTATAATTTAAAGAGTTTTTTGTTAGTGACAAATTATTTGGTTGCTTTGGAGGGACATGATGTTTATTGTGTAATTTTATTTGAACCAATTCATTTGGGATCTGTCTTCAGGCTATATTGTGGAATTTTCTACAATGTTCCCCCACCATTACACCCCAAGAACATAATTTCACCATAAAATATGTGGATATGGTAGCATTGGTGTTTTCACAAATTCTAAAGAGGAATTTCCTTATATGGGGACACCTAATATTATTACTAGATCAGAAATTTAAAATATATATTATTTGTATTGTTAGGTGACTCTAAAACTAGTGTGGTTGAAACAGGTGGTTTCAGATTAATATATCATGATTTCATGAAAACTAGGAGAGTAAAAAATCATGGTATTCTGGATGATAAAAAGGTTTTAGATATCCTTTTATGATGTTTTAGGTTATTGATGTTTCATTGATTAGTTACTAACTTTTTTATATTAGATTATAAGAGGTTTTCAGAAACTAATATTTATATTATTTAATAAAAGGGTATTTTTTCAAGTAGGTGTTGGATTTTTAATGGGGAGACTAAGGGGAATATATTATATGTGATTGGTTCATTCATAGTGGTTACCAAAATGGATGGTTAGAGGATGAAAAATGTCATGTTATGTTTTAGGGAAGGATATTCATCTAATTAAGTATGTGTGAAGGAGTCCTATTTGATTATTATGGATCAAATATAGTTTTACACCATACTGTATCTAAGATGTATCATGTAATTATGTGGTAGTTTTGGTATTCATGAATGAAGTTGTCAATGGTAGAGTTTTTTGGAATGATGCTAGGCCTTCTAGTAGGTAAAATAATAATGTCACATTCTCAATGGATTTCAATTTTCCTTCTCCACCACCACCAATCTCTTTATTCAATGGTTTGATAACAAAAATTTGTACATTAAAAATACTAGTTTTTATGTTATATGGTTTCAACCTAATGTTACACACACCTCCATGTAATGGGTAATGAGGATTCTCGTTATCTATACGAAGAACTACTGCCTCCATTAATAATGATTGTTCATTTTTCTTTTACTGCCTCTCATGATGAAAATTACGATGGACACTATTTTTAAATATTTTATATATTTTAATATTATCTATTTAATATTATTTATTCATTTTCCAACACATATAATCGTACATTCCATTTGGTAAAAGTATGGTAATATTGTTTGAAAAAGTGGGGACTACTGCACAGTCAAGGCGATATGATTCGTTCATACAATACATGGAATGTATTGTGGATAGTTTTATAGAATATTATATATATATGTGTGATATCAAAAATATAATTTAATAATTATATATATACATATATATTCATACAAGTCTTTTACTTTTTAGTCATTCATCATGACAATCAATAGAAACAGTGTTGATGCATATGTACGACCTACCGTTTCAATGAATGGTGTACTAAGTTTCATACTAATATATTATATATATTATTATAATTAAACTATAAAGTACATAAATGATATTTATATCATGGTTTACATTTTGGAAATTCTGATATATGTATAAGGACCAGAAATATAACCAATTATGACACATGCGATGAATAAAGTGAATATTATCCGAAGTGAAAATATACTATTTGATTATTAACAAAGGGTAATATAATGTTTTAATAAAACCATATTAGATATTGGATATAAAGAGTTTTTTCTTTAAAATAATTATATTAAATTTAAATTTAATATATATATTGTTTTTACAAGAACAATGTCAGTTAAGAAACAAGGTAAGTGGATTTCATCTCAATTTTTTATTTCATTGAGGTGCATTCTATGTTTACCATTCTTTACTTCTATGTTGTGTATGTACTGCCCCAATTTTTTATATGTATCATATAATTAAATTTATGGTTATTCACATATCCATTTTATGATATCTCATTCAGGGTTGTTATGACAGAAAAGATAACAAATTGGTGGAATAGTTTTGTCTCAATTTTCCTTCATTGAGACTCAAGTTTTGTTATGTACCTAAATTCTATTTTGTGGTGTATATAATTTTATTTTACACAATATATTAATAATATCAGTATTTTAATGATATAATAAGTTTCATTTAATTTATTTTTATTACCTGGAGTGTATGATCCCATGTTACCATGATATATGAAATTATTGATACAATCTCATCGCTTTTAATGATTGTTTATGTTTATGCTTCCATTGATAAAAGATTATCTTCCATCTCTAGAGAAAATTTATGTATTTCAATATCCTCTTTTGATTAATGATTTATTCATATATTTGTAAAATTAATTCCAATATTTTGTACATAATATATTTATTAATGTGTTTTCAAGAAATCTCTACATTACCCTATCTTTGACCGAAAATCTACGTTCCATGATAACAAATTTTCCTAAAAAGGGTTTTTAAAAATTTGGTACCATTCTAAATTAATATTTAAATGAATATATTACCATTTTTCTATTACCAATGTTTTAAAAGAAATATTTTTGTCTCTTTTTAAAAAAATTAATATTCAAACCTTTTTATCATATAAAATGAATGTTCTTTTTACATCATATTTCTTGTAAGGATTTACACATAGTCAATTCATTGAAGACTACATTTAATTCTAAAATGGATAATTATTATGATTTTTTTTAATGTAATTTTCAAGGAAAATTGTATTAAAATATTTCATGCTACTTTTAACTATTTTAAATGATAATTTTTTGTGAATTTTTTTCATTCTTTATATATATGTTTTTAATGTATTTTCATAGAATTGGTTTTAAAAATATTTTTTTATTATTGCTATAATTTATTAAATTGTTTTCAAATAAATTTTTTTATATCATTTTGAAGCTTATTTTATATGTTTACACAGAAAAATGTGTTAATTTTGAATTGATATTTTCTTTAAAAAATTTCATGTTATATTCTAGGAAAATTATTTTCCAATGGTATTATTTATTAAAAATTTTAAAAGAAGAATTGATATTTACCAATTAATCCTTGTTGAATGATATTTCAAAATTAATTTCCATTTTGGATTACATATATTTTTATTACTCATTCCCATATAAGAAATGATATAATGGTTTCATTCATATTATTTTTGTGAATCGGTTATTCTATATTACACTATCATTATGATTTTTTTATGGGTTATATGGTTATGAAATCCATTTCTCATTCATGGGATAGTCAATTGATTAAATTTTTATGAAACATGTATCCGTTTTCCATTGGATAATATATTTTTAGATGTTTATCATACCCATTAAATATATTGGGTTATGATATGATTATTTTTGATTTTGTGGAACATGTATGTATTATTTCACAATGAGATAGGTGAGACATATATCTAAGTCCAATGCATTGGGTGATGATTTATCTATCACGAGATATACTAAGACAACCTTGGTAGTAAAACATGACTACTAATATAGCCATGGGATAGAAAAATGACTAAAAATTTGGTATTATGAGTGAACGCAAACTACAGAAATGTAAATTGGGTAAACTTGCACACCCATGATTGTTTGTAAAGTAAATGCATACTACTAATATGGTCTTCAAAGCGATGACGTGAATACTATGAAAATCATATTATATGAGTACATTTTTTTCCAAAATTCCATGTTGTATACTTATGTTATTCATTCATAGATATGTTTCATAATTAATTTATGACTCATTTCTTATGAACTGACAATATTTATCTCTAATATACATGGTATGATATTCAAATGTTATTCCCAAATTACATATATTATTTTTCATGTTATAAATATCATTTTATTTTATTTAACTGTATTGGAAACTAATATCACCCATTTCATATGATTCATTTCCCTACACTTTGAAAAAACAATTGGTACAAGTACTAAAGGTGAAGATATTTATGGGATATGGTGAAGATAATTCACCATGATATAGGATTTTGAATCCATGTATTCGAAGACTCTAATCTATTTTGATCTTCTAGTATGTATTTTTGTAATGTACAAACTATTCCTCTAAAATGGTGTAAATTTTATATATGTTAGTACAAGGTTTCTATTGTTGGTATCAAAGGAGATGATTAGTTTAAATTTGTAAATTGGATGATAACACGTTAGTTTGATCCATGGGTATTTTTATAAGGTTATGTCATGGAGTGTCTAAAAGGATAATTATACATATGAGTTAACATTTTAGATAATGTATTTGGAATTTTGGTGGATGATAGAGTTAGAGGAATACTAGAAATGTATTGGTGACTAGGCAATACAAGGGGATGTTTCTCTGGAACAGTTGTAGCTATTTTTAAAAACTACTACATTATTTTCTATGCTTGACTCAGGGTAATCTACTACATAACAATGGGATTCATATTACACTATGTTTGACACTCCTAGAGGATATGCTTTTGGAATTTACCAACACTTAATAGACCATTATTAAGTATTTAAATATAATCGGGATAATAATAACCAATGATGAACATAGGTTATAATAGATTATGGATTGTTTCATGATTGAGACATCCTATATATAATTCAATGAATGACAATGTAGATTTCTGGTATGAAAATTACTGATCACAATAGGTTTTTTTTAATCAAATGTGGCCACCATAAGGATATTGTCTTACATTTAATGTGGTGGATTATTTTATTATGGTAATTCATGTGGGTTTTTTTTGGACTGAGATATGTTGTGATCATGGCTATTATGTTTTTACAGAGCATGATCAATAATTTTTACCTCAACAAACTCTCAGACTTCCCAAATAAGCTTAAGTTGTTTTCATAGACATGAGGTAATATAGACCATGGAGGAAATAAGATTTTGTGTCTTGTATGTAATTATTATAGAATAAATCACCTATGTAAATGTCTTAGATAAATAAAAAGATGTTTTGACTATGGTAAAGAAGGTGACATGGCCAATAATTGTACAGAAAATGAAGAGTTTTGTTAATGAAATTGATGAGAATATTTTCCTCTCGATGTAATCATCAATTGTTAAGTGTTACATTTGTGGAACAAAATGGCCATTATGCAATTAAATGTCTTAAGTTAAAATATATTGAACAAGATTATCATCATGGTACCAGAAATGGTCACAATGATGATGATGATGATGAGAAAACATAGGAAATGTGAATGGAAATAGGTATTGTGTAAAAGGATGAGGTACCATAGAAAATGGAATATATTTGAAGTTAGATTATAATATTTTTAGTTTTTTGGATTCAATAAGTATGTTATATGAATGGTGAAATATATAAGGATTTTTAGTTTATGTTTCTCAATTCGGATTTACAAAAACATAGTGAATGAATATAATATAATAGAAAAGTGATATAATGTTATGGTGGTCCTTGGAAAACGCATGATTAATATTAAGTTAACCCTTAATATGTTACTTATGTTATTAATTTTTTTAAATATATTTATTTTTTTATGTAAAATTGAATTAGATGGTACTTATTTCCATATAACACATTAAAGACTTGTTGAAAAGTAGTTTGTGCAATCATGGATGAAGTTTACAACCATTTCAGATTTGTGGAATAAATCCAATATAATTTTAATAATTAAGTATTGATGTTTTCAATAAGGATTTTAGTATATTTTTCTTATTACCATGATTAAATAGAATATATGACTAGGGTATTCACATTTTTGGAATTTGATAAACAAGAGAAACATTGTGATATACATGGGTACCAAAGATGATATGATTTCCTGAAATTATTTCTAATTTTTTTTATTTTCATCTTTCAGAAGGGTTATATGGTAAACCCTTAATAAAAATTTTATGTTAATCTTTGTTGGATGTATTTATTCACTAAGTTGATATTCAAAACCATGGTTAAAATGCTACATGCAACTTAAGGTTATTTCAAGGACATCTATCTTATTAATTTTAGATATTATATTTTCATGGTTTAGAATTATAAATAATGTATGATGGGTGACAACCAATCAAGCCCATAAAGGCTACTATTATTGAACCCATGGTTAAATAATGATAAGGGTTTCCCACCAACCATTGCCTACATGTTGTCTTTATTAATATATAATTATTTTTGACCTACAATTATTTACGATGAAGTTGTATTATTAATTTGTCATTTCTGGATATTAATGTATTAACCATATTGATTTTTAGAAATTGTAATAGATTAATAGTTATACTTTTGTCCATGAAGAAACCCTCACTCCCAACATATTAACTCATATGTTGATACTGAGATATAGGTTACTTTGGGTAACCATTGTGGTTCCAACATTCCCGTTTAAGGGATGTTTTAGTATCTATTTTTATGTTGTGGGTTTAGTTGAATGAATCATTCAAGTTTTAAACCATTGATAACATATATTAATTTCGAGGATGAAATTTATTTTAATGGGGTAGAATGTAGATCCCCGATATTTTGTGATTTATTTTTTTAAAATTAAATTATAATTTTTGATATTTTTTATTTTATGAGACACTGAAGATATATTGTTTGATATTAAAGAACTATGTTAGTCCTAAGGAATACCAAACAACATGTTAGTCATGAAAAACACAAAACATAAGCTTTATATTACTCTACAAGGATCACTGAGGTTATCTTGCATTACATGCATCAATGGATTTCCATAATGGCTTGTGTTACACACAAGACCGTTTTTACTGAACAGTAGTCTATCAATAAATTATTATTACATAATATAATAAGATATAACCTACTTTTAAAATTGGAGGGTATGAATAGTATTAAATAATTTGGGAATGTATTGTTTCAAACAATATAATTATTATTTACATGTTACCAATTAATTGTAAAAAATATGTTAATTGGTTGAATGTGAAAGAGAATATTATAATTTTTGTGGTTAAAAAGTTGTTTTAAGATAATATATAAAATAACATACATTTAGTGAGTGATAAAGATATTATATATATATATATTATATTCAATAATGTATTTGATATTCCTTTAATATATATGATAGAAGTAAGATTAGAACAAAATAAATTTTATTGATAAAAACATATAATTTTATAAATGTAGTTTTACCGCCTTTCAAAAGAGAACCCATCTTAATTCCAAATTTTAAAAATATTATTGAATTAATATGTTGAAATGAAAATTATATTTTAATGTGAAACATAAAAATTAGTTAAGACTTTTTTTATTTATTTGTAAGGAATCATTTTTTAATTAATAGTTAACAATAATGGATTTTAATTCAAAACATGTTTTTCAACTATTTTATTTACAAAGATAAAATATATTTTAATTTTTTTAAAATGTTTAATTCGATAATATTTTTATCAATAAATAAATTTATTTTTATTTTATATAATTTCAAATTGAAAATTGATATAAAAACATAGAAAACTGTTGATCAGTTTTTCTTTAAACCCCGTAGTGTGATCCCATCAGTGGGATTAAATTAAAATATATTTTTTAACTCTTGTGATTGATATTTTGGAAAATGGTTTCACTATTTGGAAACATAATAACATATAATAATAAATATTTTCAAATTAATATTTCTCAAGAATTTTAGTGAAAGTAATTAAAATTAATTACATCGATTAAGGAAAAAATAAGTTTCTCTAAGGACTATCCCTTATATTTACGAGTCAAACGACATTAAAATGTACACAATCCCCATTATTTGGAAATTATTATGCAATTAACTTTATTTATTATGTTTGTTTTTTATGACTTTTATAGATAAATCATATCCACACCTAACAAGTTTTAAATTATAGCAAGTCATACAATTCCCCTGCCTATAAAGGTTACCACATCTCCCTCTTCTCCATTCTTCTAAAACCTCGTAGGTTATAAAAATATCCACCTAATCCAATCCCAAACATACCTCACTTCATAAATTATTCCCCACATTGGTAATAACATCTACCAATGATGCATGTTAGAAAAACCCAATGAAGTTAACCTATTTGGAGGCATCACATTCTCTCAAACTCCTTTTATTAATTTTTCTTCTTCACCCAACTAATAAAATTATTCCATTAATGTATAAAATAACCAGTATATTAAATATACTAGGATTTTTTATGTTAATGGATCCACCAGAAATTATACACACCTCCATCTAATGGGTAACAAACATATTGTTTATCTGCACAATGATTTACCACCTCACTAAATGATGATTGTTCATTTTTCCTTTACCGCCTCCCATGTTTGACCAAATGTGGAAAAATATATTTATATATTCAGTATATTATATTTATTATTTTTTAATACTTTTAATTCCTTTTACAACATATATCTTTTCTAACATCCATTTAGTGTCATTGTGGTAATTTCATTTCCGGAAGTGTGGTCTACCACCCCATCAATGCAATATGATCCATTCATACACAACATGGAATGTATTAAGGATAGGATTAGTGAATATGTATTAAAAATATTATATCATAAATTATATTTAATAATGGTATATATATATATATATAGGGATATTCTTATTACATTATTTCTTTCATCATGACAATTAAACAGAAATATTGTTCATATGTGTGTACAGCCAACCATCTCCATGAACTGAGTGTTCTTCTTCATACATATATATCCTATAGGTTATTATAATAGATATATATTTTATATATATGAAATTTATGTCATTATTTACATTATTTAAATAATTCTATATGTATAAGGACCTATGATTTAACAAATTAGGACACATGTGAAGAATAATGAAAATATTACCCCAAGTGAAACCCAAACATTAGATTGTCATCAAGAGGGTTATATATTGTCCTAATAAAAAATAATATGGTTTTATATATAATAACATGGTTCTATAAAGTATTTGTAATATATATATTTTTTTATATAGTGGGTATGAATTTGTATAATGAGAGTCATGAAATATGGTATAATTATTTTATCTCGCATATTTTTCTGTGAGAATCATGTTGTGATCATTATTAATTAGTTTGTGTTGTGTATTCCATACCAATTTTTTTTCATGAATCATATAATTATATTTATGTGAACAAAAATATCAATTTAATTATAATTTTTTGGGTTTTACGTTTCAATTGTTAAAAAATTCGGGAAATTTTTTTGTCTTAAGATTCTTTATTTAGGACTAATGTTTTTTTAGGCTCCTAAATTCTCATTAGATGCCTCTATAATTCGAATTTACAACATATATCATGAATTTAATTATTTGTATGATATTTTATGTCTCATGTAATTTCCTTTTATTACATGGAGTGTATGACTCTATATAACCTTGTTAAAATAGACTATTAAGTAAATCTCATCACTTTTAAATATTGTTTATGTTTATGAATCCTTTATTCAAATATAATGATCCATATATTAAAAAATGTTCTATTTTATTCTCATATTTTTAATAATTATTTATTCATATATTAGTACATTTTCATCCACTCTATAGTAGAGAAGACCGTTAGAAATGTGTTTTCCAAAAATCCATACATTACCCTCTCTCTGATCAGAAATATATCTTCCTTCAAACATGTGATTTATAAAAAGGGCTTCCATGAATAATGTACAGCAATCCATTAATCATCTGAAAACATTTTTAAACATTTTTTTAAATTTTTTTTCAAAAGAATTTTGTTATTTATTTTTGAACGCGAAATTTTTTATCATATATAAGATGTAAAATGAATTATTTTTACATCGTTCGACATTTATAGATTTATCAGAATTCAATTATTTGAAAAACACATTTAATTTTTAAATGGATGCTTTTTATAAAAATTTCTTTAGAAGTAATTTTCATAGTTTATTCCAAATATTTTCAAGCATCTTTTATATCACTTAAATTATTTTTTTAAATTTCATTTATAATTATTTCATATTTTTTTGAGTAATATTGTTTTCAAAATATTTTCATGCATTACATATATGTTTTCAATTTATTTTTAGCTAAATGGTTTTCAAAAAAATCTCAAATTTTTTTATATGTTTTCAAATTTCTCTCAATGAAAAATGATTTTAATAATTTTGTATGTTTATTTTGAATTTTTTCATGGAATAATGTTTTAGAAATTATTTAAATATTTTTTTAAGGTTTTATACGGTATTTCATTGAAAATTATTAATAATTATTTTATGACATAAAATTCATTTTACAAATTATAAAGGAAATTTTTCTCATGAAAATATTTCGAATGATATTTCAAAAATATTTTCCATTTTAGATAACATATGTTTATGTAACTCATTCTCTTCACAAAAATGATATAATCTTTCCATGAATATTCGTTAT
Organism: Viscum album; assembly: GCA_963277665.1. Classification (NCBI taxonomy): domain Eukaryota; kingdom Viridiplantae; phylum Streptophyta; class Magnoliopsida; order Santalales; family Viscaceae; genus Viscum; species Viscum album. The sequence continues at coordinate 2,077,174,608 of OY728152.1, read as the reverse complement.
ATTAATTGGTTATGATTAATGATACGGTATTTGTGACACCCCCTTCCCTTTCACTGGTTATATGATTCTGAAACCCATTTTGCTTTCACGGGATATTTTTTAAATAAATTATTATGAAACCTATATTATATTTGACATGTAATGATATTATTACTTTTTTATATTATCCATTTCAATTCATTGGTTAAGTTTTTATTATTTATGATTTTATTGAACATGTATGTATTATTTCACTATGATATGGTTTCAACAAATATCTATCTCTAATGTATTGGGTAATGATTTATATGTCATGTGTTAGAGTACAATGTTCTTAGGAGTAATCCATGACTACTACGATGGCCATGAGAGTTAAAGAATACTAAAATTACATAATAATGAGTGAACTCAAGCAAATACGATGAATATGGGAGTTAGATATGGCTACCCATTTTTAATGGGGTGTGAAATCATACTACAATGATGGAATTGACGATAATTCCTTGGATACTATAGAAATAACATTATATACTTATATGTTTTCCCAAATTCCATTTTTTATTTCTATGTTATGATTTCATGGATTATGTTCCTTATATAATTATGATCAATATATTATGAACTAATTATTTTTTATCTTTAATAGGCATTAAATGATCTTTATATGTTATTCTTAAGTTCTATAACATTTTGTTCATGTTATGCTTATGCAATTCCTTTATTTACCCTTACCTAGAATCTGATCCCACCCCTTTGTTATGTTTTTTCATAGGTTTTTAATAATGATTTTTGGTACAATTACTAAATTTTCATATCATTATTTTATATGATTAAAATATTTCACTAGGATAAATTATTTGGTTTCAAATTTTCCAAATACACTAAACAGTTATGGTCTATAGGCCTGATATTTGGTAATGTAGTGAATATTAATCATAAATGATGTAATATCCTTTTAGGTCAATGCTGGTTCACTATTGAATTGATTTAATGAAGATCATTATATTGAATATTTAGGTTTTTCAAAATATTTAGGTAGATCATGACTTCCAAAATCTAATGATAACCAAGTGAGTTTTATTTTTCTATCTTAAGAATGGATCATTTTTTCAAAATGGGTTCCTCTTAGTGTATATTGTGGAGGATTTGACATAGGAGAAAGCTATAGCCTATGTTTTTTGGAATCTACTTTGTAATGAAGAATGTTGGTGTGGGTGGGATTATTCATTTGTACTTACCACATATCTAAAAATTGTCCACAATGTATATAATGTGTCCCCACATATCTAGTATATTCGTGATGATTTACACACAATAATTTGGTTGGATTTGTATATCATGGATGATGTAATGATCATGGAACAATGTAAAAATATTCAAGACGACATAGGGAGGTGAATGCGGATAAAAAGTTTTCCATTGGTCTGATTCATATAATGGAATGATGTTTTGCATAGTTGTAATTCATGATTTTTTCATAGATACATTCCCATTACTTGTTGATTTTCTATTTACTGAAGTTTTGGATGGTTTTGATGCTATAATTTGTTGATTGTTGACTTATTTGTTGATTTTATTTCTTTAGATATTAATTTCATATTTTTTGTTTTGGTTTCATCATTGTTCGAGACGAATCTCTTATGGGTGTGTATAGTGGTTTATCAAGGTAAGTGTCAGCCTTTAAGGGACATAAAAGATTCAAAGTGGATATAATCATTAGCGTGGGTTTAAATTTTATTCCATATACCATTCAACCATATTATGTTATGAGTATTGAATTTTCTATTCCATGATATTTCTTTTAGGATGTTCGAAGAGGAGGTGGAGTTGATCATATAACATAAAGTAGTGATTCAGAACTTAATACAATAATTCTTCATGTGATTGATTGTTTGAATGATATATTTGGGAATATTGTCATGTGGTTTATATAATTTATATTTTTTATTAGTTCATTGTGTAATTTTTTGTTCATGTAGTGAATGGTTTTTTTCGTTATATCATTGAAGGATTCGTGACATGAATGTCAATATTATTTTTGTGAAAACCATCAAAAAAATTTTCCAATCAACCTTTTTTTAGAAGATAATCATTTATTGTTCAAGACTAGAATATTCAATTCATGACAAGAATTTGATGATGTAAAAGTTTATTATATATTCCAAACTCAGAAATAATTCCCTAATTTACCCTATGATTCTCCAAAACATTATATTTTTTCTATCATATTTTTTGTGGTAATAATAACATCAATATTTACCTATTATCATCAAAATTTAAAGATTAAATATCAATGATTTCATGTTATTATTTCTATTTATATATGAGTTATTCCTTATTTATTTATAGTAATTATTATTTTTATGTTGATTGGGGTTTGTGGTTTATTTGGTAAATTATTTTAATGAGGAATCACAACATTTATTTTCAATTGTGGAAACCCTTGGGTGGATGTGGTTGTGTGGTTCATCCTACCCTCCATTGGCATTACAAAGTGAATCTTAAATATAATTTTGATTTAGTGGATTAATGTTATATAAATTTCTAGATTCATTTTGATGATTTTTATACATCTTATTTATATCATATGTTTATTATGAATTAGAATAACTATGTTAATAATCTTGTATAATGAAATTTCATTCGATCATGTAATTCACATGTAATTACAACTTTTCTATGAAATTGTAATTTGTGTTTTAAACTATTATATTGTTATCTAATAATTAATTTTTGTATATTATTGATTTAAGAATGCCATATTAATGCATAAATATAAAATGATCTTAAATGAAAAAACTAATATGAATAATAATGTTCTATGACTTAGTTGACATGCCTGGCTTTGTGGCCTCAGTCCATAAAATTGGGTGGTAGTGGATTTTTGTTTCCTGAGGGACCTAGATACTATGTGGTGGATGATAAGGAAATTTCTTCCCAATGTTCAACAGAAATTGAAAAATATAATACAATATAAAAATGTACAATAATTAAAATAATTCATAAATGTGAATTTAATCTTACAACTAAATGGGTAATGATTGGTGTAAGAATTTTTAAATTAAATAATAGAAAATGTAAACTAGTTTATTAAATTTTTCTTATTTAGGTGCTATTTTTTTACATGGAATTATTAAATAGCTAGTTTATCCTTGAATTTTTACATATACCTCACCAAAGTTGAATAACTGGGCTAACTCATAACGACACTATGGGTGTTTTACCTAATATCTAGGATGGGGAGGATATGATTGTATACCCATGAACTCTGCTCTTAATTCCCATTTATAGAAACATTTTTTGACACTAAGGGTGGATGATGAGATATGTGTTGTGGGTCTTGAATGTTTGGATTAAGGATTGGGGTTATCTTCCTATGAGTTCATGATACCATATTACATTGTTAATATATTGTGAGATACGTAGATTCTTCTACGTGATATTATACATTGTTAGTTCCATGAGACATGAAATATAGTTTCCCAATCATTGGTGTATATGGACGAGTTGATGGAATTGATATTTTTGCATTGGTTCAGAGTGGAAAATAGTGTGGGAAGTGGTTACATATACCCTTTATCGATATTCAAATGATATTAATTTATAACTCATGGATAAATTATCTAGTCATAGTGTTTTGGTTAGGATGAGGGGAATTATTTGACAGATGTTGGAGATAATTAGTTCTTCTATCAAATACATGTGGTAGTAACATAAATTTTTCTTTTTTTACCAGAAACATTGTGTATAATCTTATGGATTATACAATGTATGTATAGACCATGAATATATAAACTATAATTAGGTTTCATGGTGGAATTTGTAAATTAGGTTAGGATGTTCTATCTTGGTTTGTGGAGCAATTATGGTTGTAGAAAATGAATTATTTTGGTGCTCTTTTAATTTGGATACATATAAATATATTTTATATTTGTGAATTATGGATTTCACTTTTATTGGTTTTTGGTTTTATTTACATTTCCTGGTGATATATTGGTGATATTTACATATTTTTTAAGTACTATTGAGTTTTATAACTCCCATAATATTATGATATATAATTCATAATATTTTACAATATAAGACCTACTAGAGATGAGAGTTAGGGGTCACTTCATTTCTTTGGTGTCCATTGATGGGAACTAGTGGGAGTGTGTGTCATGAAAATATGTGGATGATAATTAGGAAATTTCTGATACAATGATCATGAAGGGTGAAAGGGATGACATTCATATTTAAAGGAAGGAGTAAATGGATCCAAACTTTCCAAGGTATGTTATTTCATATATTTTTCATTTGAAAGCCCCCAAAAAACTGAAACCTCCAATGTTGAAACTTATTTATAGTTCTATAAGTGATAGGATATTAAGGATGGAGTGGCGTTGATATTGTGTAGTGCATTATAATTTAAACTATTTTCATAATTTTTCATATTATTATATCACAGTGGCATGCTGCTAGCCATGGCTATTTCTTAAATTATGCCTAATATCATAGAACATCAATTTTATGACATTTTTGTATATTTTCAAAATGAATTAATGGGAAGGAATTGAATATTAACGGGTACCATATAAAAACCAGTGATATGGGAGTGTAAATTATTCCTTTGAGCTGGGGTGGCACATATTTTTTGAGTGTTATATATATTAGAAATAGAGTAGAAAAATAAATGTTAGATGTGAACTGCCTATAACATATAAACATGGGATATACATAGAGTATCATAATGTTGCAGGGGTTTTTAAACCAACATCAAGAGGTACGTAACCCAATAATGCTTTGTGGGGGGAAAATATGATCGATGGAATAAATTATTTTCTTCCTTTAATTGAATTTAGTAATTTCATTAATATATTATTGATTATTATAAGTGTAAAAATACTCAATTTAAAATTGTTCTTCAGTAAATGATTTTGGGGAAATAATATTATTCATTCAATATAGTCTAGAAAGTTATTCACTCATATTATATGATGGTTCATAAAAATATTTATTTTTCTATATCAATAAACAATTCTTAAAAATATCATGATTTAATTATTTTTTATATTATTTAAAATTTCTATCCTTTTTAAAAACATTTGTTCTCATGAAAATTCAAGGAAAAATATATTGAAATATTTTGAATAACACTCAGAAAATAAATGAAAATGTGATATTGGTGGGCAAAATTTTTCCCATTTTATGAATTTTTTTTTCGAATTGTTAAAATACTATTGATCTTGTGTGATTTCAATACAAAACCCCCCATGTAATGTCTTTAATAAATTTTATTCCTTTTATAGATCATGTATTTTCTGTATAAACAAGAAGAATTTTACTAATAGATATCTTCTGGTAAAATAGTGCCCTTCATCACTTTTTGACAATGGATACTTCATTTTTGCTCATCACTGACATAAAAAAATTTATTAAATTAATATCTTTAGTATTTTTTAATTTAATAATATTTATATTTAGACTTATAATATAATCATCTTGTTCAATAATTATTTGCCTTTATTTTTATCATTTCTATATTTTTATTTTATACTATTATTACAGCTTGATGTACATCTCTCCTATGATTTTTAATTAATTTTTCATTATTATATTTTTTTTATTTCTAAATAATAAATTTTTTATTTGATTAACCTATCAAATATTAACACTATTTTTAGGGAATGGATTTTTCAGATAAGAAATTTTTTTTAAAAAAATAATCTATTTTTATTCATAAACTTGAACAAAGCTCATTTTCGATTATGAACAACTCAATAATATAATTTTCTATTTTTTTTGGTTCATTAAAACACTTTATGACAAACAATAATACTGAAAATCAGTCTAGTTTTCCTATAATTAATATTATATTAATATTAAGAATCAATGTTTTAATGGTGGAATATTCATGATAAAGACAATAAATATAATCATTAATCATTAATGGGTTGAATATAAATTTTTTTTTTGTTTTGTTAATTTAATGTTTGTTCCATTCCATTTTGAAGATTTTTATATTTTAAAAATGTAGGTGTTCTAGTGATTATTCTATCTAATATAGTTTGATAGTTGTTTTCCTATTAAAGAAGTTAAACATTTTCTTATTATGGGTAGTTTTATGATTTGGAAAACATCAGTTTTTTACTTTAAGAACATTAAAAATTTCATCATTTTTAACTAATGATTTATTAGGTTTTGAATGGATGAATTTTACTCCGATCTAATGATTTTCTGGGACTATTTTTTTGAATAATCTTATTATTGTTTGATGAAATTATATTCATTAATACCCTGAATTTATATCCACACGAGGATACAGTCAGTTTTTTTAGATCCTTTGAACCCATTTGTTTAAAAACATTTATATAGATGTAAATTACAATGGAAATTCATAATGTTAGACTTATGGGTGACTATATGAATAATAGAAATAAAATTATCCCACATATATATAAAAACCAACCATTTTAGAGACTAATTCCAAAGGAGTAATAAATACCAAATTTGTAATCCAAGATATCTTATATCAGTCTCATTTATTGTTCTAAAAATTGAGAGATAAAATTATCTCAATTTTTAATATTATCATAATAGAATAGATTACCTAATGAATAAATTATAATCTTCATTATATATTTTCATTGTGTGGTGGTAGATCTTCCCATTTGTTTACTAACCATGGAAGAGCTATTATTACGATATATTATATTCTTTTTACATGAAATTATAGGAAAATGATTCGATTATCAAATTAGAATGATTATGAATCATGGGACTTGTAAATCAAATCATTTATCATTATATTTTATCCCTAAATAACGACCACAATGGTTAGGAAGTTTTATGTTATTTTTTGCTATGTTAATTGTGATATTTTCTAGGAAACATCAGAAGGATTAATAGATTCTCTTAAGTGGTGTCTGAAAATCCTTTTTTCTTCTAATTTTTAAATGGAATCATTTTTAAAGGCTCTTACCACATATCACCATATAATAATAGAATAATTTTATTGATGGGGCATATCATATATAACCATTGAGTTCGTAATTAAAATTTAAACTCTATTTCTTGTATACAACCAAAATAATTTCTCCAAAAAAATAAAAATTAATGGGAATTGAACAAAAAACGTTGGAATAGATGAATGTTTTTTGGACAGAATTAATAATTATAAATTTGATCTCTCATTAATAGAGAAATCATATCATTAATTCCTATATATGAACAATATAAAAACCATTCCAATATATCAAATTATAGTAAATCATTTTTTGATTGAATATTTATATGGGTATATTCATGTAATTTTGAACTAGTGTCGACCCAATCACAAATTATTACAATCCATGCAATAGAAACCACCAAAATGTATATTTGAATGAGAATAAGGTTTTTTATTATATTATTACCATTTTATTTTCCCATCATCCAATAGAAATTTTTAAAAATGGAATTAGCAAAAGAAAATATTATTTTCAACGGTAAATGTGTTTCATGATAAAAAAATTAATAAGAAAATTTTATTCAAAAAAATATCAATAATAATTTTAGTATGTTAATATAGATACTGGGAATCCAAATTTGAACAAAAAATTGGGACATATGTAAGACACATGACATCAAGATATATTCCCATGAATTCAATTACTACAAATTGTAAAACCTAGGGAGAACATTCATGACTCAAACCATTATGGTCTACCTGCCTAGTGATTATCCATGTGTGACAACCCCAAGGCTTCCTCCAATAGGCCAGGGGATGGAGACCATGAATGAGTACACAAGACAAACACATGAGAGGCCTAAGAATATGTTATGTGCATGAACACAAAGATCTCCAAGATAAAATTATGCTAAAATTTAAAATATTACCCATACAAAAGGAATTCATACATATAAATCTCACAATCAATGGACAAAAATAATATTGGAAATATAAAAAGGACAAATATAGGTTCACTATAAATGTTAAAGATGTCTAACATGATTGTAATAAGGGACTACTATCTGATGTGTCTTTTTGTAGAAATCATAGTATGTTCAATTATGTATAAAAATATCTGTTTTCCTGTCCATTTAGAACCCCATTGAATGAATAGTGTTATCCATAAGATAATACACTTATGGAAAACTATAATGGATTATTGAGTATAAATATAGTCATTTAGACACCCAAAAATCATTAAGTATAATTCTTCAAGACTAATTATATCATAATTTTATTTTCCATTCATAATATCCTAGATGCAATAAAAAAACTAGATATAATCACAGTAAACACTGATCTGCAATGCATCGTAACAATCACATTGCCAACCTTTGAATTTGATCAAGATTCTGCAACCCTTATCTCACAGGATAAGTCACTCCACATGTCTGATATTAATGTGGGTTTCCATCCATGATATCGTAATAATTTAGAGTCATCATAAATAAGAACACAATAGAATTTTGAAGAGATCTATACATTAAATGATATTTTAAACATGCAAATAGTCTAATAATAACTAAATCAATTTTTATTTACCCTATATGTATGGTGTCAATCCCTATACACAGTTATTCACATTGATTCTAAGAACCCTATCAATTGAAAATAATGATAATATGATCTCATCGTGGAATTTGTTAGAGATTATTCACCCACAATATAAAAACAATTCCATTAAAAAGGATAATAATCCATTTATTAAGATATATTTCTATAATAAACCATTACACACACAGATAGAGGGATCAAACCCTTAGTAAAAGTAGTCTCTATGGGGGGGAACATAGTCTTGACGTCATTATTGAATGAGTAATGTAAATATACTATAAATACATAATGTGTTCGCTTTATCCACAATTCTAACTATGTATAATAATTTTTGCATGTTTTTATGCTTTTTTACACCTGGTCTTGTTTGTTTACTTGGATGTGTCTCTATACTCGATCATATACAAGTACATATCTCATCCCATGTACTGTTTTCATGTCATGTACCCAGGTGTGTCCATGTTTGGGTATCCTCTGAGATACATAATTAATGATTAGGTAAGGGTCACAATATGTGTGAAACATGTCACACATCGCATGATGCATTCATTCTACAAGGAAAATCATGCAATACATCCAGGTCCCCACATAACAAGTATCTTAGTATTACGTAGTGTGAATATTTTTTTTATAAAACCTCATATTTTTTTATAGTCTCCCAATTCCATCACCACCATCAATAAAAGAACCCTATAACTCTCATATCTAGAGTTTGACTGGCTTGTCGGTCACTGGTGACCGGATTATTGCTTTCAATAAATTGGAAATTACAACTAAAAGCCACACCATCATCACATGATAATAACATTACATGAATTTATCCTATCTAATCCCTATTCATCACAAAAATTGTTGAAAATATAATTCAGCCTAAAAAAATATAGCATTTCCTCTATCAATATGTTTCACGAATAAAAGGGTACACAATAATTAATTATCTGGAATTTTTTAATCCACCGACCAAGATGCATACTATACATCAATGAACAACAATCCTTTGATGAAATGAAATTAACAAAACTTGGGGAGTGGACATCAAATTTGTTTCTTATTATCCTTCATTATTATCCATTAGAAAAAAGGAATAGCTTAAAATTATTTCACCAATGAAAATTAAAAAATTCCTAACATGATAAATTCTTATCGGTAATAAGATAAATCTATGAATAAATACATTATTTAATAGATTCGTGATCTTTTCAGGATAATAAAACATGGAAAAGTATATATAAAACTAAAATTCTACATTATAATGTATTTATTAATAAGGAAATATAAATTTGTGTTTTTATTGTTTGTGAGATCCTTCATTTCTGTTTTTGTGAATGTTCTACATTCTATAATGATCATTCACAAAACTATCCACCAATGATCTATATATAAATTCTATTAGATGTATGGATAACCATATGAATTTTTTGAATGAAATATCAAATAAGGGAATAATAGTTCAAAGTGTAAAATAAAAGTAATTTATTTATTAACTAATTTATTATTTAAATATGTGGTAATGTTTCCACGAACAAAAGATTCATACATTGATTATTTTGTCCTAATTTTTATTACAACATTATCTACTCAGAGAATGTCTCAGATAAACATTATGACGCTTTATTTAAGAGAAATTAAAATTTTTAGGAAAAGATCTTTCCTTCCGTAGTAATATATTTAATATTTTTCAAAAATCAAATATGGAATCATCTGACCTTAGTGTTTCACAGCATCTAATTTCATAGAAGAAAAAAATTATTTGATATTTTTCAAATCTTTAGATAAAAAAACTGAAATATTAAATTATCCCCCCCCCCTCAGAGACTTGCATTTATAAAATCAAGAAGACTACTCAAAAGTTGGGGGGACTATGCTTTCATTTGTTCCTCTCACTCCTTGGTTCCCTCTTGAAGAATCTCTAACTACCACTACACACACATCAAAGGAATCATTTTCCCCTGTAATATCTTCTACTATTAATATTTGATCTATACTACGTACTCTACAATGGTATCTCCATCCTAAATGTCTATCATTTTATTGTTGATAACATATAATGGGTTAGGTAAATATCCCTATAGCTACAAATCATAGGTAATGTTGTGTAGACAGTATAACTAGGGTGTTAGATCTAAGGAATACACCACCTCACCGACATTACGTATTATCCATAAAGGTTGAATTAATCATAAAGACAACATCTAAACCAAAATGAATCAACATAATCCACTTTTCATTGATACCATTAGGAATGCATGGAATCCTTCATTGAACAACAATGTCATCTAGAAATCCAATCCATAATCGCGACATAAAGAGATAATAATATTATTCAACAACCATCAGGTGAATTTTTTTGATTCAAATTATATCCTACATATGAAGGCTTCTAATGTTCTTAAAAAATATTCTCTTGAATATTTATGATCAACAAGATTGAATCACTTCATCAATATGTACATGTTATTTAGATAATTATGTCTATAGATATTCCATCAACATAAACATGGGAAAATCAAGAGGTTTTGTTAAACACTCCCAAATATGGTTCCTGGCATTCACATTCTAAAAAGTGAGGCATCAAAAGTCAGGAAAATATAAACCCTTTATCATTGATGGACACCAAAATTGATGTCAGTGTTCTTGGTACATCATTACCTCATCTAGATATACTTCCAAATGGTAAGTATGTAGTACCTCCTAACCTCCTAATGCAACTTCACGGGTACCATAATCCATCCTTCGTAAAGGATAATTTTTCCCACCATTGATAATATAAATTAAGTGCATATCCCATGGATAATTTATTACTTTTTGTATCAAATTTAGAATCTTAATGATATTCTTTCTCAACACACTATAAATTTTGTGGGGTAATAATAATAGGACAAATAAATGACATACCATCTTCATTCACTAGAAAAACTGAAATGAGTACAACTTCTCTGACACCTCTCCCATTAATTTAGATCATGATCCCCTAACATGTGTCACTACCACAATTTTCCCCTTAATAATAGTATACAGTTTCTAAAAGTCACATTCCATGAAAAATTATATTCATTGAGTATACCTATTTATTAGATCCTTAAAAATAATGATGTGTTTGACACTCTTATTGTCATAGTGGATGATAAAATGCTCACCCATTAGGTAGTGTCTACACATATTTGTGGAGAAGACTACTACATCCAGCTCAAGATCAAGGGTTTCATAGATATGATCATGCATTATCAACTATAGAGAAAAATAAAATATCAAAACCAACCACTACATCATCAAAAAAACATGTAAAATACAAAAATCATGGAAGTATACTACGTAATAAACACCATACTATGGAAAAATCAAAAGGGGGGTTATTTTCAACCTCGTTATTAACTCTTAAAAATCATGTTAGTATTGTTCTATGAATAAAAGAGACATCCTCTTAAAATTCGAATAAGTTAGAGGATCCAAAATATTTGATAAATTTGGAAACAATATCATTATGTGGCCTTCCAACCCATGGATTATTTGCACCTACATCATGTCATAGATATATCTCAAGATAACACTTACTCGACCCTTTCTTGGTGCATTTCTACACCATTAGCTTGAATAACATATCCCATTTTGTGATTCCCTGAATCCAAAACTATCACTTCATTAGATTCACATAAATATGATTCTCTTAGACTTTTTCTTGAACCATCCTCATGTGTTTCCCATTCTCATTCGATTTCATCAATTACATTAGGATATAATCGATGAATACAACAAATAAATAAACAATAACTAGAGGAAAAATCCATTTTATGCGTACCAGGTAAAATGTTGGGGAATTCATCATGCTGAAGGGATTCACTATGTACTCATATTGAAAATATAATTATTAGAAATATTTCTCCACTTTCTCCTCATCCCATACTCACAGCTAGTAATAGCCCCATCTAAGGTTAATCTAAAAGAAAAATCACATGCCTTATAACGACCCATACATTACATATATTGTTATTACATCATAGTTTAATCATACTTATTAAAATATATAACAAACTCATGAAAGGACCATATAGGTATAGTTTCTTTAGAAACTGGGAATCATAAACCACCTGTTCAATGCATATTCTCATTGATCCATTTTTTTCATAATAAAAATAACAGGTTCTCCCTAAGACGACTCACTAGGGAGAATGAATCCTCTATCAAGATTCTCTTGGAGTTTCTTTTTAAATTCATGAAAGTCAATTGGGTCCATTCTATAAGGTGTCATTGAAATAGGAAAAGCACCATGTACGAGTTTTATTGAAAACTCAACTTCAAGATGTGGTGGAAGTCCTGGAAATACCTCTAGAAAGACATCATCAAACACCTCTACAATGGGAATATTCTTAATGATAAGTTTATCTACAACCATTTGAGATAAATAACCTTCATTAACTAGAATCAAGGCCCATAAGATGGAAGAAATTTACTCTGGAAGGTTATATTCATCCTTGCATCGATAGACAATCATAGATTGATCTGGAATATTAAAAGTGATTTCCCTTCATTGGAAATTGATATGAGATTCGTATAATGAAATTCAATCCATGCCAAGAATCACATAAAATACCACTATAGGAAGGATCACACGTTTTCAAGAAGCACTTTCTCACAAACATCAATCAGAGAAGAATTATAAACTTTTGATGTGACCGTTGTGCCATTATGAGTTGTCATAGCTAACTCAACATCAAATTCTTGAGGTAATATGGTGATACCCTTAGAAAATTATTCATAAATAGAAGAGTGGGTGGATCCAGAATCAAATAAAACATTTTCTACTTTAGAGTGGATGGTAAGTGTACCTTTCACCACTTGGTTATCGTACTCCACATCGCCGATAGTAATTGCATGTGACTTTCCTTTGTCTTTGGCCTAATGAGGTTGTTGACGTCGATTGTCATCAACACCCCTTGGATTTGGAATTGATTGGCATAATGCATCATATCATTGCACTTGAAACATTGAAGTGTAGGAGGTTCATTTTGTTTATCCCATTCATTGTTCACAACATTAGATATCTTCTTCCCATTATTTCGATATTCGACTACCCGATGACCTTCTTTACCACATTTAAATAATTTTCTTGCCCCTTTAAGAAAATTCCTTCTATGTTTCTTTCCACAATTTGATCATGAAGGAATACTCATCTTCTTTTCAGTGTGGTCTTTATATTTTCCTTTGAATTCCATTTTCCTCTTCTTATCAAAGCCATATAACTAATTGGTTACTCCAATCTCCATCTCAACCTTGAGAGCACATCGAACATTTTCCTTGTAGCTATAGAAGTCCCTTATGGCTAATTCCCTTCGATGACATGGGTTTAAGACACTAATGAATCGATCAATTTTACTCTCTGGTTGGATAATAATTCTGTAATCGTACCTTGCATGTCATGTGAAACTAGTTTCGTAGGTACCAATCGATTCATCATCCTTTTGATGCAGTTCAAGAATATCTTTCTCCATCATTTTTTAGAGAATACGAGGGAAGTACTTATTGAAAAATATGTTCTTGAACTCATCCCCTTTCATGGAATCAATTTCGTCTCTTTGCCTCATATTCTTGATAAGATTCCATCATTTATCTGCATCATCTTCCAAACGATACACTGCTAAGATGACTTTTTCATGTTCAGAAGATTATAGAACTAAAATTATCGTTTCAGTGATACTAATCCATTGTTCAGCTTCTAATGGATCAGAAGACCCACCAAATGAAGGTGGACGCTGCCTCATGAATGATTCAACAGAATGTTTCTCTTTTCTTTGCTCGTTTGGAAGTCATGCATGGTTTATAGCTTGAGAAAGATGTGTGAGAATGGATAAACTATTTTTCATTCAAACTCCCATAACATTTGGTTGCTCTGGGGGACAATCATTGAACTACCCATTACGTTCAGCATTAAAAGGGTTCCTTCGGGATCCAGACATTGACTAAAACCAAGAATCATAGTGTCAGAAGCAGTAATCATTATAGGAAAACCACATATTCCAGAATAAAATTAGACACATACGGTCTTATCATAGGTTGTTCATGGTCATTTCTAAAACACTAAGATTATGTTCTATACTTAGACTTATCCTTAGGGTTGTTACTAAGGCTTTCACATCCTAGTTTCCAAAGGTTGACTATACCTTTCCTCTGATACCAACTATAACGACCCATACATTACATATATTGTTATTAATTCAGAGTTGAAGTATGCTTATTACAACATATAACAAAACCACTAATGGACCGTATAGGTATAGTGTCTTTAGAAACTGAAAAAAAAACAACTGGTTTATAAAGCATCTACATTTCCTCCCATTTATTTCATCATATCTAGAGTCCCTTTTGTCATATCCTACTTAATACCCCTCTTGCAGTCATGGGGAAGGAAAACATACAAAAGGGTGAGCTCAAATTCTCATTATGGTTAAACAAAATAAATATCAGTCATATCATATTCATAATAACATAAAATTATGAAAATCATAACATACAAAAGAGGTCATAATACCTTGTCATGGAATAAATCATAGTAATGTAAAGTAATCCAAAATTATCATAACATAAAATATTAAACATTGTCTCATACACAAATAATCATAGAAAATAATTTCATATTAGTCAAGGATCATTTCCAAGACCATAATAGTGGACAAGGCCTATTACTGAACCGAGTTCAGTCCTCGTTCTAGTCCTATATCACTGAACTGGTTTAACTTTCTGTTCCAGCCATTTCTATCTCATGAGATATAAATATTTACCCAATGAATTGGATGGAGATATAGGTCCCACTCATATCATCATGAAACCATTCTTATGTGTGAGACAAAATCATAAATCATACATCATAGCATAACCCATGTAATAAAAATGGGATTCTTAAACATCATGCTATCATAACATAACCCATATGAGATAAAAGGACATCATAATATTAATTCCATCATAAAACTATCAAATTAATGTCAAAATAGGGATAGAAACAGAATCCTATTTTATCTTAGATGGAAAATAATTTCGATAAAACACTTGAACACCATTCTTGAGGAAAATATCCTTTCTACATCAAAAACATTTTTTCCTTTCTTAAATCTCATTCGATTTTAAACGAAAAGAAGTTGATTAAAAATAAACATGAAAACATGTAATGAAATCTTCTTGGAAATAATGTTATAAAAATCCATTCATGCCGTATGAGTTAAAAAAACATTCTTCTCGTACTTTGGCCGGAAAAGTCAAAAAGTGCCTCGTATAAAAAACAACAAATGATTCCTTTCATATATTTTACTAAAAACACATCGAAGGGTAATATTGGATTTAAAAAATTGTCTGAGGATGGAAACAATATTACATATTGGGGAAACATGGATATGGATGATAAAATTCACCCCAATAAATACCAAAGTACAAACAATCTCGTATAAAAATAAGATTGTGAGATTTTCCCTCACCTTAGGTTCAATATGCTTAGTAAGAATATGAACCTCCTGTAATATGGTTCAAATAATGTTAATTGACAAATTATAGAATAATATTCACTGTTATGATATCATATATGGTAATATTTGTATCTTCTTAGTAGTAATATTTCATTGCTACTTATTATTATGTTGTTTATTGCTTTATGTACTTATGCGTGTTTTGTTGAATAAATTCTTATTCATATTTATAGGATATATATTCATAAATTATAGAATTGTATTAGTGTAATATATATCATATTCATTCATTCATTTAATTTATATAATCATTATTCATGGAAGATCATATTGAATGATTCGAATCACCTCGTGGAGAGGGTTGGCCGTACGCACGCACGAGCGATGATACTATTCTCACGATCATGGAATTTTATTTAAGTGTATGTATAATATTTCATAATCAATAACTATTTAAAATAATCATTTTTTTTATTTACACCATTATACCCATCCATGTACGGTGGTCGTGGAAAACATATTACACCACGGCGGGGAGATGGTATTCCATGCGCACGCAAGCGTGGTGATTTTGTTTACCGTAGGATGGATATGAGGTGAAATAGGGTTGTATTATATTTATAATTACATATCAGTATATGAGGGATACTGATGTTATTGCATCATAATGAAACAACTAAATAAGAGGGAGTAGAAGAATAATGGAACATGAAGAAAATGGTAGAAGGTATTAACTCTTCTTCGATGTGCCTCCTTTAAACATTCTCTTAGGGAACTAGATTTGGGATTTTGAGAAGACCAGTACCTATAGTAGGTTTCTAAGGAAGTGGGGAAGTGAAATTGGAAGGGTTTGGCCATGCTTGAAGGGTCAATGTGGTGTGAGGAGGAGAGGGAGGAGGTACCCTTTTATAAGGGAGGATAGGGTCACCTTTGGAAAGTGTGAAAATATTATTTTATTATAAACTTATTTTCGGTTTCAAAAGGTCAAAAAATCATTAAAGATAAAGATAAGATGACTCGTGGTTGAAATAAAATCATCCAATCAGAATTGGATATGTTTTGGAAAATATCTTAATCATTATAATCTTATTTATATAATTCATTTATTAATGAGGTAAATAATGCATTATTAATCTGTCATAAATAATTTAATATATATTATGTCTAAAAATTATAAAAAAATACCATCATGTAGGAAATATTTTTATCATTCCAATTAAAATTTATAGTCGAAAATATATTTTATATAGCCACTTATAAAAAATAATTACTAAAAGATTTTTTGTTAATTCCAATTTTGTCTTTACATTAAATTAATTAGACTAATGTGTCATTGTATTTCAAAAGTGGCTCCATGGGGTACCAAAATCGACCCAAGATGCCCAAGGTCTTATATTACTCATACAATAAGGTTTGTACATGTTTAAGGTAATTTTGATTTATTATTATTTTCTTTTAACCTAGAATTACCGTTTTTACATTTAACCTTGGTAAATAAAAGTAAAAAGTTATTATTCACCAAAAATTATTTTTATCTAACTGAACCACATTTTACTCCTTGATATTAACCGTGACTCTCGGATTTACGAAATTCAACTCATAGAAGAGGTAAAATTATGTTTTATGAACAATTGCAAAAGCTCCTAGGAGGTGGGTAAAAGACGTTGAAAAGTTTAATACAGTAATTTATAAATCTCCAATTATTATAAAATGATTCCAATGAATTTAATTAAACATATATATGTATTATGTATCTATTTTGACCTAAAATAAATTTAAATCATATAAATGATTATTTAAGCAAAAAGTCAGTTTTAACCAACAGCTCAGTGTTTTCACTATTCATCAAAAATTAATGTTTTTTAGACAAGTACAAAAAATTCATCCTAAGCTATATTTGATATACCAAATTCAAAAATGATGTCTATTTTTTAAAATTAAAAACATATAAGTGGCATTAATTAATTTTATATGTAATTCCCATTTATGAAAACAAATAGTGTGTTTTTATGAAACAATAACTATCAAAAGATCATCACTTGTTTAAGTAAAATTTCAAAGTTAAATTAATTCCACTGACCAAAATTGGATTAAATTGTAAAAATATATTATAATTACACAATAAATCCAATTAAAAAGATAATCTATCCATATAAATTATTACGATGAAAAAAGTTGTTTTTAATTAAAATATAGCGTGTTTTTACTATTCCTCAAAATATAAAAATGACCAAGATAATATGAAACATTTATCCAAAGTAAATTATTATATCCTGAATGTAATGAAGAATTTAATTTTGTCAAATTGAACTTACAAACATGTCAAAAAAAGCTTTAAAATGTCTGCGACATCAAAAGGTGGTAAAACTGCATTTTTTTAAAAACTACTTTTTTTATCCGAAAAACTGATTTTTTTTCATACCTCATTCTAGTAAATATGTTATATGATTTATAAAGTAATAAAATTTAAAATTCAGTGAATAATATTCATAACAGCTAGTTTATAATATTATATTAATATATCGTTGTTTAGTGGAACTCAGTATTGCTACTGCACACGCTATCGAGGAAGGTCGCGATTGCGTGTAACGGAATCCAAGCTAGTGTTGTGTGCTATGATAGATTCATATAACATAATACATAAAAAAATATTTCTCATAACATATCAGTGTGTTACATGCCTCTTAGTTGATCAAGAAAATTTCCAATCCAAAATTGTTCATAATTGTTCTTCTTGGTCACAATGATCATGAATTGTTAATCCATTTATATCATCAAGATCTCATTCAACTTCATATTGAACAACACTGGGGCTTCCTAGGAGTAAACACTGGGTCTCATGAAGTCCTTCCACTTCAAATAATATATCTGCTCACTCAGCTCATTATGCTCAATGAGGAACATCTGATATGATATCACAAATATCTAGGTATTCTCTCGGTGTAATCAAATTTTTAATTCCATCACTCATTTGAGATGTAATATTGGACCCTCCTCAAGAAATAATTCCACAAACTCAGTCAACACATTAGAAAAATAGCTTCCCATAAAATCATTCACAACAAGAGTCATTCTGAAAAATTACTGTGTAATCATATGCACCCTTATACCTATGAGACTATCATGATCTACCTTTTTCTCCATCTTGCATAGAAGGAAACCCTTACCCCATCATTTCAGATACACAATACCATCCTTCTGAAGACTGAATCTATCCATAAGTTGTGTGTACTGTTATGCGGCTAATTTGATTTCATATGGAATCAATTATTTCACCAAGAGATATCTTGAGAATCTTTATCTTACATGAATAATATCACACTATTAGATAATGTGTGTAATTATAAAGTCATATCCTATATAAGAATCAAAGAGTATCGTTCAAGACATGAGCTCAATCAAAACCACTTGGTTCAGAACTAGGGATGTTGTATGAAAATATTTTCTAAGACATATTTCTATAAAAATTATAGATAAGGTAGAGAAGACACAGATAATAGCACTAATCATTGGTTGATCGTATGGATCATGTTCCCTTATTTACTATAGAAATTGATTCCCTCATCCAACATCTCCTATATCCTATTGGGGATCACAAGTGGACAATATTTTCCACATGTCATCCAGTTTTCCACCTACCACTACTCTCCCTTCTATACTTACTTACACTACGTCCTACAGACCACACTTCCCTTTCCATTTTATTTTTTGATGCATCCCTTAAATTTTCCATATATCACATATATGATGGGTCATAAAAAATCACTTTAGATAACCTCTTTCACCACAAGAGTAATTCCACCTCTCCATAGGTTGACTGGATTCATATTGAGATCCCAAAATTGTATACGCCTAACCCAGAGATCACATCTTGAAATTTATTTCATGTTGGGATCAATATGTCTTTCACCAGATTCTAGCTATCGAGATATCATCCCCATTAATCCCATCCCTTCTTCCAACTTCTATGGTTTTCACAAATTGAAAGAAAAAAATCCAATAAGGCATTCTCTATCACCCCAACATATATCGGGATTCATTGGGGAAAACATTACATATGGTTTGTCTACATAGAAATCACCTAATCATCCACACCAAAATGAATGTATCCAAAAACATATCCATCAATCATCATACAAAGATAGAAATCCATAATTAATATTCATCCACTACAATGATTCCCACCTCTATCTATTTAATGTACTGAACATGATCTTATGGAATCATAAATGGAGTGTACTCATCCAAGAATATTATCACACACTCTATCAGCAAATGAGTTGTCTCATTATATAATTGAACCACCGGGATCTACCATCCCCATACCGAACAATGAATATGGTTCTCCATCATGATCATCATCTAGTCTGCAAGTGTCTTGATGAGATTAATGATTCATATGACTACCTTGAAAAAATTCATCAAATACCAATTGGTATTTCTCATCTCGTAACATTAGGGGTCTCTAATGATGAATCTCATGACACATTCTAAGCCTAAATAACTCATATTATAATACTTAATATACCATATACTACTCGATGATTGTATTTAATAATGGAAAATAACTCAGAGACACTACATTCAAAATAGGACCATGTATTATTGCATCATCAAGGTGGAGATCTTCTTCAATATAATTTGGTTGAATCCTATCTAGCAGTAGCCATGTTGGAATATTGATATATTTAATATGAACCATGATCAATGAGTATATCTTGTGAGATGACACAAGAGTGGAATTTAAATCTAACACATTCATATATGATGCATGTAAGAGTTTTTTTTTCTGAACAATATCACTCTATATGTACAATGTTTAATGATATGTGATCAGATTCCCAGTGTACAGATACATCATACACCAAACATACCCTGGTGTCCCTAAAATAAAATATAAACATGGAATTCATAAATCTAATTCAATGAAACCCAAACCAACGTCACAGTTATAAAAATACTCTAACCTATAGTATGAAGATAAAACATTTCACAAATACCACTCTATTTCTACCCAACAGACTAGGGTATATCTGGTCAGTGATAAGCCTACTGTAATAACTCTGAATAATCCTCCAAAATGTGATGGAATAGTATCCTGGTATGAGTAGTAATAACACATCCATGAATATTCTTATATTGTGTTCCCTATATAAGCCCACAAAGCTCCCTGTAAAATAAGTTTTAAAATGTAAAATAAAACCGATATCAAATGTATGAATACTTCTAAATACAAAAAGTTGACTACACCAATAATATTGAAAATAAATCCTCAGAACATATAAAATAATTGAAAATTTTAATGATGTCAATTAGATATTAAGAAGTTACTATAGTCAAAATTTGATTCATTCTACAAACCTTAGTCTATCTATCTCAATTATATTATCTACCCCTTCTTGGTTCACTAGTATTCACATTGAATTACAATTTGAATGCATAATACATGACACATGTGGGCATAGCCCAGGTAGGGGTGGTTATATAACATCTATGCAGGATTCCTCAAAATCACTGAGAACAATTAATCAAGAGTAATAAAATCATCAAATAATACATAAATATTAATTGGATACATGCAATGAAACATGAATAAATACACATAGTCAACACTAATCCATATTGTAAGGTTAAAACAACATTTTTAGACTAAGAATATACTTGATAGTGTGTCATGATGATTATCCTTGAGAACGAACTCGATGGGGCTTAGTGTACTGATGGTGCCTAATTCAAATATCATTCCAATCATGTATCACAATAATGAAGTAAATGGTGTAATTTTGAAGTGATAGATACATAGATTATGATCAATCCTAAGGCCTTGTGGTAATTCACAGTAACACTATAAGTATTATCTTGCAATGTATGGTGTAGATGTGTCTATACTAGTGGTCACACCAATTCTAATAACTGACCTACCATAAATAATGATAGATTATATCATCGTAGACTATGGTAAAGATCCACAACAATCTATCTAAAATAAAATCTTTTAGATAGGATCAAACATCATTATTAAAGAAGTAATACCATATAATAACCTCATGTGGATGGTTCAAGAGAACATACCCTTTATGAAAATTTTCCATGTGGAGGAGAACATGGTCTCTAAGTCCTAAATGATAGAGTACATTGTTTGTACAAAATGTACACATTTTGTTCCGTCAACATAAGGTCTACGAAGGTATCTTGTCATGTTCCAATGTTTGTTATTGTGTACACTGAGTTGTGTATATGTACCTATCCTAGCTTCTTTATCAAGCCCTATTTGAGTACATGGTTCAACCCATGTACTCTGGCCATATTGTGTACCAACCCATTTATTTCTGTTTGTATCCTCTAAGATACATGACGATCTACCATAAAATTGCCTCACTACATGTGACACATGAAACATGGATTCTAATACTTTTTGAGTCAATAGAAACCCTATCTCCACAGATAGGTTGCACATAGAGGGTATCTTATATTTCTAGGAATCTCATAGACATGAAAAGACATAAAAACACACTTAAATATGTAAATTTAGAATCATTGGGTTCTTCAGAAGGACTTATTATCTATCTTTGGTTCCACTAAACATTACCATGAAGCATAGATATAGAGGTTGACTATCCCCAACTTATCTATTTAGAGTATTCCAACATTCGATTTCCCAGAATTCTTTACCAATAGCCACACATTATTCATACCTAAAAAATAATGAACATATACACTAAATGTTATTCCATTTCTATAAACCATTATCATAACTCAATAAAATTATCAAATCGATCCTATATATATTATATCAATATGTTGCACAATGAAATTAGTGAAAACTGATTGATTAATATATATTTGTTGAACCAACAACTAAAATAAATTAAAACGATGAATGAATAATGAATATCAGAATAAATGCACAAATTAATAGGAATGAACATAATCTAATATTTATATTTCCAATGATTTTTTTCCATTAAAAATCAACAAAGAGATGAAAATTAATTCCAGACACCAATGTCTAAAAAATTACAAGCATGATAATACCTTAACCATAATGTGATCATTCCATGAATCAATATGTTGGTTTATGAATTTTCATTTATCATATCATAATAAAATAAGGGATAAATCCACATAAAAGAACTTATATTGAGATGGAATCACCATTAATTATAAATAAATCTATGTCATTTTCAACAGTGAGATCCTTGATTTTCATTAGTGTGAACGAGACTAGATTTATCATAATTTTTCGCCAAACACCTCTCAAAATATTGTATCGATGATCATTGTAATATAGATAACACTAGGAATTGATCATAATCATGATTATATATAGGATGACTAGGTCACTACATCACTATAAATAAAATTATTTAATTTATTAGAGTAAAAATTATTAACATTTGTGAAACAATTTCAACAAACCCAAGATCCAAAAAATATTAGATCACACATGTGGTAAGAAACTCATAATGAACTCAACATTAGTCTATGATTATGGATCTAATACTCTATTTAGTATTTATTCCATGTCTTCATGAAAACTACACTCACATGATATTAATATCATTAATATTTTTAAATTATAAATTCTGGTCTCACCATGACTCAAAATATCACAATATCTAGCACTGAGATAATAACATATTACGAGATACTAGAAATATAATTACAGGTAATAAATAAACACATTATAAGATAGAATAAGATATATCCACTAGAAATGTTTTGAAAATATAAGAGAATAAAATGTAAGTATGTTGGGATGTTAAACATGAATTTATTGAAAAGTGAAGTATCCAAAATATAAAATATTTAGATTTTTGGAAATCTAGATTGAAACATGAAAAATGAGTTGAATATTTTAAACAATTAAAAATAATATAAAAAAATTAAAAATTTAAGGGAATGAATGAAAGAAGTGGGTAGTGGAAACATAATGTCATATAAAAAATTTAAAATATATTACACCAAACAACGCTTTTTTTTAAAGAACCAATGCATAGAATTGAGAACCAAAAAATTTTATATTCATTTGGATTATTAAGAATCGTCATGTGTATATCCATTTTATTACATCCAAAATGAACATAATAACCTATCTAAAATCAATAATGAATATCATTTTAAAAAAATTAAAGAGAAGTATAATTTACATACAAACTCATAGTAGTGTGAAATTATATAGGGACCTAGGATTCCCATACCATGATGTCACACCTTTTTAGATTAATATTCATGATATTGAACAAACACATGCATGTGGATGGTAATATTTTAGTCTCATTGAATCCTAAAACACAATATTCTTAATTATTGAAAGATAATCAATATATACCAAAAAGATCATCCACAATTGTAATCCTACTTAAAAACCATTATTCATATCTTGGGGAAAGGAAACAAAGGAAAGGATTATACTAAATTCTTAGTAAAGGTATGAAATGGAGATACATAATCATACCATGATCATAATTGAATTTGAACATGAGAATAATGTGCGAAAATAATACATTGAATACCAAGAAGCGGCGATGTCAGGAAGAACCAATAATCCCTAGCAGCGCTGTCCTGCGGCGATGTCGGCTCCGGCGGCCCCTCCTCCTCCGGGGGAGGGGCCTCAACCCCAGGATCTCAGTAACCGAGCTTTTCCTAACGTTTCCCCCTTCGTTCTTTCCAGCATCGAAGTCTCTCCGAAGGTCCCCAGATTTCTCCATGGGCAACCAGTGGTCCCAATCTCTTCTCAAGAATTCACCCTTTCTTCTTCTCTTCTCTCTACGGCCCTGGTGGTGAAGTTCATCCGTCGACGTCCTTCGGTGGAGATTTTTGACATGTATGTAAATGAGGCTTGGGGCTTAAGTCACCCGGTGGTTTTCGGTCTTCTCGGGCCGAGACAGATGCTTTTACGCTTCACTGCTGAGGAAGATTTGGTGCTGGCTTGGTCCAGAATAGGTAGATCTGTTCGCGGATTCCAGTTTCATTTTCTTCGCTGGTCTTTCGACTTACAAATGAATCACGATCCCTCCACGACGGCTATTTGGCTCCAACATCCAGGGCTTCCACTGCCCTTCCAGAATCCAGATCTTCTTCAATCTATAGGAAATTCCATTGGTCGCTTCCTGTGCGCAGATTGGAGGACTTCCTCCCTGAAGCACCCAATAGTTGCCCGCATTTGTGTCGAAATGGAACTTTTGAAGCCTCCTCCTGAAATGGTTTGGATCGTTATAGAGGAAGAATACAGGTACGCGCAATGCATTGTGTATGAATCTTGGACGAAGTTTTGTTCCTCCTGCTGTAGGCAAGGACACAACTTGGGCATTTGCTGCAAAAGGGCTCAGGGTGTGTTGGTGGAACCTCCTATGGTGCCAGAAGGATCTCCTGCTGTGGATGTGGCTGAGGAGCTTTCTTCTCCTGTGTCTGGTCTGGCAGGGACCGCAACGAGAGGTGGGGAAGTGTCTATTGCTGCGGTTCTCCCTCAGCCCAACACCGCAAAGGTGCCCAATGGATCCCATGATCTTGTGGGCGATGTGGCAACAGGTTATGTGTCTCCTCGAGCGGAGGAATCTCCAGGCTTCGAGTTGGAGTTGGGATCTTCTTTAGATGCAGTGAAGGAAACAGTCCCTAAAAACCCAGAGCCGCGGGTTTCAGATGTTTTTGATCGTATGAGAAAAGATTTGGGCATTGGCTCCTTGTCAAGTGGATCGGGGGCACCCGTGCAGGGGTCTGAGGTTGGGTTTCGGGAGCAGGGTCTTCAACCGGCTGAGACCTCAGCAAGGCAGTCGGAACCCTCTGGAATGACAACTGCAGATGCTCCCTATTTGGAAGTTTCTCATAGAGCTGGCGATCAGTCTAACAGTGCAGATACAGTGAAGATCGGTGGAAGGGACAGTCTTCCATTCAACCCATTGACAATGCTGGAAGGTGAAGAGAACCATGCTGTGGTGGGAGGGAATGTTGAAGAGTCTGATTCAGGAAAGATCAGTTATGCAGAGGCACTGCGTGCTGGAAGTGGTTCAGGCGAAAGAGGTAAAACTCTAAGGATTGGTAGAGAGGGAGAGTTATTTGATGGCAAGGAACAGGAGCAGCAAAGAGGGGGCGATCTTCCGATTCATTCCAGCCCAATGAGGGAGGTTCCAGCTATTAAGCTGGGCAATCGCTTTGAAGGGCTGGTGACTGAAGATCTGGTTCAGGACTCAGATGCAGTCCAGACTGAGGAGCAGGGGGTGTCCAGTGATGAGTCTGTTGAGTTCTCCATAGGTGATACTGCTGATGATCTTCATGAAAGAGAGCCTCCCAGCCCAAGGAGGAGAAGAAGCTTGAAATGGAAAGGGAGAAAGGACTATTCTTTCTTACCTATCCCAATGGAGACAAGGTACACCAAAAAGTCAAAGGACAAGATGATTGCAGGTGTCTCCAAAAACTCTGGTGGCCATGCTGAGGCCGCGGATCATGCAGTCCTTAAGCTGCGGGCGTCAGATGAGGTTCATGAGCATCCTTTCGAGATGCTTTTACATTCGGATGAAGAGATGGTTGAACATTTTTTTGATGATTAATGCCTCGGATGAAGAATCTAACAAGATGATGGGTATACCTCTTAAAGTAGCAATCACTGACGATCAGAGTGCATGGATTGACAAGCAGGACCTAATACTGATAAGGGGATTCAATGAAGGTAAGATAAATCAAGAGGAATACATGAAAGCTTGGGACAATATGGTGACCTGCTTTGAAGATTTATTAGAGGGTGTTCCAGGCACACGGGTATCCTCTATCTCTTGGATACTGCTTAGGGATAATGCGTCTAGCAGACTTAAATTTCTTTTCAATGATTCTGAAATATTTCTTGATGCTTGAACTGGATAGTTTCTCACTTTTACCTTAAAAGTGTTTTTTAAATAAAAAAGTAATTTTGGCATACATTGAATACCAAATATCCTTAAAATGAGTAATGGAATACCGATTTAAAGTGCTTAAGTCATGATTCAATAGGGATTAAATGAAAATAATCCATGATAAAATAATATAAACATAATACATATATTTTTTTCACACAAATATGCTTACAAAATAATTTCTATATGATTCAAAGATCATTTCCAATGATAACATATTGGAATAGAATCATTCCCCAGACCATTATTATGAATAACTTCCATTAATTATATAGGTTCACTCATCATTCCATCCAACTTTTACTAAACCATGTTTACTCGAAATTGTTGTCATGTATTACTAAACTGAGTTTACTCAAATATATAGCACTATTTAACTAAACTAGGTACAATATGCATTCCAGTCCTATCTACCTAAACCAGGTTAACACCTTGTTCCATTCTTGTCTTATTGAATTAGAATCACTCCCCTTTCATGTCTTATTTTAATGAACATGGTTCACTCCCCTTGTAGTACTATCTATATCATGAGATTTAATTCATTAAAAAATGAATTGTATGGAGGTATAGGTCCCAACCATATTTGGATATAATGTACAAACTATCCATGATAATAATATAAACACTATCTGTAACGTCCTGATTCCGGAAACCACCCAGAGGCGCCCCGTACCCGATTGGTCACAGGGCCTCAAGCGCATTTCCCCAAATTCCAAAGGCTTCTGACTAGTAGTCGGGGCCTAGGATGTAAGAACACAGTTTTTTCTAAAAAAACTTTGACTATTCTTGATGTTATTCTAGATCAGCGCCTTCAGATGACGTGTGATTCTGAGGCCCGGTGTGGCCGGAATTAAATTTTCAGTGTGTTCACACTGGGCACTCACATTAAATGGGATAACTCCTAAACAGTGCCTCAGATCCTAAATCTGATTTTATGGATGCATCTGAAATATGGTTCTTTCCCTAGGAACAACATAAATCAAGTCGGCAAGGGATGTTTGGTCCCCTCTCCCATTAATGGAACGCTAAATGGATAATTAAAATAATTAATTTATTTATTGAATGGTTAAATGAAATTACCTCTTAAATGGTAGCTCGAATTTGAAAACTGAGGGCATCGTTGAGTTTGGAGTGTTCCATTTACCAAAGGAGGGGTATAACATTCACGGGCGCGGGCCCTCTATGGAAAACACCGCCAGGGGATTTTTCATAATTAAGTGGTCTCAGGCGATAGATTTTATATCGTTCCTACAGAGCCTTGGATTAAATATATGAGACCACCATTGTGCTCGGGACGTGGTGTTTACCCTAGGAGTGACCTAACATTCACTATGTTTGGGGTTTCAGACGCGATTTTCAATTGGGTTGAGTTATTTAAAATTAAATGAAGTCTTAATAAATTTTATTAAAACCATTTCATCATCCCACCATCATTTCCACTCCCTAGCAAAATATCTCCCCCATATCTAACAAGCTATCCTCTCCCACCTCCTCCTCCTCCCAACCAACGACAATTCGACATCTGTTTTTCATCGGATCGTCACGATTCTTCAGATGCTGATAGATCAGAGCACATCGAACGCATTGTGGAACCAAAATCGATGTAGGATTTATATTTTCAATTATGCAGCTCTTGACTGATGATTTTATTGTAAATTTCAACTTTTGATCAAAATCAATGCCTTGAAAACATTCATAAATGGCCATATTAACAACGACCATCATCCAATTAATTTTTTTTATTTTCGTTCTTCGCATTTGTTATCCGTTCTTCAGGGACAACTTTTTGATCGATCCAATCATCAACGAAACATGGAGAAATATATATTTCTGCGACGCCCTTGATCTCTGGAGTCTAGATCTGTGCTCCATTTTGATTTTTGGGTGTCAGTGGAGATGTGACAGCAAGAAGAAGAAATGGCTATTTTCACCACGTTATAATAGTGACGAATCTTCGAGTGAAGTCCACAGTGCTATAGATCAGGTTCCGTGGATCCCAAATCTAGTCTCAATATAATTTTCTATCCACTGGAGTTGTCTTGGCTGGTTGAAGAAGGATTGGTTGAAGGAGAGGTTTGAGCCGGTGGTCCGACCAGCAAGCGGCGGAGACCCACTTGAATGGGGGGGGGGGCTAACCTGATTGAAAGGATAAAAAATGAAAAAGAAAATTAATATATATATATATATATATGGATGTGGGGTTGGTCAAGAATAAATTGGAGAGATTCAAAATTCCCTCCCCCCTTACATAATTATTGTTTAATATATATATATATATATAATATAATAATAATATAATTATTATTATAAATACATTGTTTCGGATGCAAGTATTTCATACGGCGTCTGATTCACATGTCGTCAGCGGTAGTGTGACAAAATATCTTCGATGCCTTCTTTTTAAGCCCAATGATTGGTACCTTTCATTGACACGTGGAATGGGTCAATATAACTCCCTATAAATAATAATATCATTATTATTATTTTCAAAGTCTGAATCGAACGTAAATCCTACATGGAGAGATCGTTTTGCATGTCGTCTGCTGCAGTGCCATCCTTGTGTGAGGATGATGCTTTTGAGATGATCTTTGGATTTTTTAATTCATGAGACAAGGGGTTCGGTAGCACGAAACGTGCGTTAAGTGAGATTGTCATTTTTCGGGAGTTCTTGTTTTGGGCGGCGCAGAAACATCTGATGTCCGTTTTGAGCACCGTTAGTGATGTTGGGACCCTGGAATTTATCCGGAGTTTTCCAGTGTGGTTTCGGGCATTGAAGCCAGAGTTGAAGCATGTGCCCCATGGCCTGTCTGTTGAGATGCGAGCAGCGATTTGTAACGTTTTCATCCGATGTCCGTTCGGGGCATGCACGCAGTCGTTGTTGGGTGTTTTTTAGGGCATTTCAATGGTGAAATACCGTCTCTTTAATTCTACATGGTTGTGTGGGCCCCACGAGGGGCATTTTGGGAGTTGGTTGTGATTTCCAGTTTTATCACCGGGTGTCCGTTTTGGACAAGTGAATAGTCCATCTGGTGTACTTTTCTGAGAGGATCGTAACATTGCGATCTGTTGGCAGCACTTTAGGACCGGGATGTAGGTCCCACATATCACCTCTCATGTTCGGTAAGTCAGTTCATATTTTTTTCTCTGGATATCTGTTCCATTCAAGTGTGCAGTCCTTTTGATTTGTCATTCTGAGGAGATCACAACGGTGCGATGCGCCCGACTGTTTTCAGTGCCGATGCTCGGGACCACGGGACGCCGTTCGAGCCTAAAGTGGTATCAGACGACTTTTACATCGGATATACATTGGACACTAGTAGATAGTATATCTCACAGATTTTTACACGAGGATAACAGTGGTGTAATCAGTTCAGGATAGAGGAGCCTCTTACGTGATCTTATTAAATGTGGAAACATGAACGGTGTACTTGTGATGGTTCCTTCCGCGATGTTTGCAGAGAACCCTTGGCATTTGATCGTGTGAACTCTCATGTGAGTGAAGTAATATTTGAAGGGATGTAGTTGGCCGTGCATGGGCCGATGAGGTGGCATGTTGGAGTTGTTAAGTTTATGCCTTTGCATTGATTTTGGGTTCCTTGTGCATGATAGCCTTTGGGATGGAAAGGTGGTATACTTTGAGAGTATACGAGAACACATTGAGGTACATGTGGTGTTTTGTACCTGAGAAAGTTTGTGCACTTGTTTGGAGTTGACTTGAGTCCACACATCATGTGGGCCCCACGTGTGTTCCATGTTCTTCTTTGCATACATTTGACCTCTCGCGGCGTAGAGGGTCCTTTTATTCTCATTTGTTTGACCAGCAGGGTTGAGTTTCCCCATGGTTCTATTCTCGTTTTCTTGACCAGTAGGTTTGAGATTACACTGCTTCGGTTCTCGTTTGGTTTCGACCAGCAGGGTTGAGTGGTTCTTCCCTATTCCTGTTCACGAAAGTTTCGACTAGCAGGGTTGAGTGGTTCTCCCCTGGTCCTATTCACAATGGTTAGGCCGGTAGAGTTGCTTCGTGTTCCCTGGGAGATTTCTCGTGGATTCAGTGTGACCAATAATATACGCGGCAACCAATCCTTTACCCAGGATGTTGTTTCCAGCAGGGATGGCTAGTTGTTCCAGCCAGTAGGGATGGCCTGAGCAGTACCATCTACCCAGGATGGCTAGTGGGTTACCATCTAGCAGAGATGCCCAGTACAGCGGTGTTCACCGAGCAGTACCATCCAACAGGGATGGCCAGAGCGGTTCCGGGATTACCTTCAGTGGGGCTAGTAAGTGGTCCCCGATGCCGGGTTTCCATCCAGTTGGAGTAGGATGTGGTCCCCGATGACGGTTTCGAGCCTCCCTCCAGTGGAGTACCCTTTTACAAGACATGGCATTAGGACTCATCGAAGACATTAGCTGGGTCTCCCTCTAGTGGATTACCCTTTTACGGGACTGGGCAGTGTGGCATCGGTCGACTCTTGCCACATCTCCCCCCAGTGGGAACCCGTCGATTGCAAGGGATTACCCTCTAGCAGGGCTGGGTAGGGGGTTTCCTGTCTACTTTGAGGAGAACTCTCGATTATGGGGTAGTGACGAGGTGTTTTTTGACGTTACCCCAGAACTCTCAAGTACGAGTGGAACATAACCACTGATAATTGACCTTGAGACGTGACATAAAAACATGCGGGTGAGTCTGTGCTGCCCAAAAGGGATAGTGTCAAAGTGAGGTGATTTGATCCCCTTTATTTGCAGTTCGGGGTAGACATTCAAGATGTTGGGCATCTATGGTGTTTAGTTCTGGGACTATTTGATACTCACTTTCTGGGGCTAAGCTATGGGATGGAGATCCCCTTACAATTTTTTCCGGGCTTCTTTTTTGGTCATATGGATATGTATATACCTTGTTCCAGTACCCACTTCTTCGGTATTAATTACTCTTCTTCCAGGATAGGTGAAGACGAACGGATTATGCCATGTACATTCCGTGTCTAACTTCTCGTGGTTGGATGAGTCTACTCTCTTTCTTTAGGTAGCGATGACTGAACAAAAATTTCATCTTCTCACCATTTTCTAGCTCCTTTTTTTGGGATGATTCTAAATCCTTTCTCTTGTTGAGTTGAGCTGGACTCTGTACTGTTACTCTACTGCACTCCTTGTTGTTCTCCTTTAATATTCCCTGTTCGATCTACATCTCACTCTTCAGTACCTCCGTTGTTTCCCCATCGACCCTTTGGGCATCCAACTGAGTATTTTTATACTCACCCCAGATTTGGTTTTTTACACACAAGGTGTGCCTTGCAGATGACGGGCAGGTTGGCCTTGAATTCAACAGAGCTTAACAGTTCAGGATCATGGACTGTGTACGGTGGTCGTAGTTGGGTTCCAGGTGTGGGACTCTCCAAGATATTTTACTTCTGTTTACCTGTTGCCGGTTTGAGACACTTTTCTAGTTGGGCGCGTGTTTTTCTCTTTTTTTAGTTTACCTTCAGTTTTTACATTGTTCTGTTTAGTGGTCTATGAACTTTTTGGTTTATTTATATCATTTTCTACTTTACATTCTCTTTAAAAGAACATATAAGCCTTGAGTGGGTTTTTTGTGTGTATAGGTACTCAGGAAAAGTCCTCCCTGAGTTTTTTTTCCTTCGGCGCTGGTCACCTGCCCCTGACCTAGGGAGGCAGGCATGGGGTAGTTTTGGATCGAGCCCGGGTACGGTCGGGTCATAACAATGTGGTATCAAAGGTGGTTTATTCCACGGGACATTGTTCAGAAGTCCCTAAAAATAAATTGGTTGTGATTTAGGGCAATAGTGTTAACGTGTCTCGAGAGCGGATCTCAGGCCAGGGAGTCCAGTGATGGTGTGGCAGCTGACCTATCCATTCACCAGGACCCTGATAACCCGCATGTTGACTCAGCATGCTGAGACACTCATTGTAGGGTAATTTGATTGTGAATGACATATGATTGTGTCTTTGACTGTACATCTTGAGTCAGCTCAAAATTTTTGTTACTTTTATACATATATATGTTCATCTGATCATGACACTCCTTGATAATATACAAGATGTCTCTACGAAGGCAGTCGGCCTGGATACCATCTTTGGTTTGTGAAGATGACCATGTGAGCTAAGAGGCCACAGTCCAGGACCCATCATGCGATCCCATTTCTCCATGTGGGCCGGTAGTAGAACCCCCACCTGTTGAGCATCAGATAGCTTCAGCAAAGCAAGATGATCTTGAGCACTGGTTGAGCGTGCACCGTGAATTCCAGCAGCAGAGACCACTGAGGTTCAGTGGTGAGCCAGACCCTGAGGCAGCATAGGTTTTTCTAGAGATGGTGGTTCGCCTTTTCAGGCTTCTATAGACGCCGACAGATCTTATGATGTCTTTGGATGCCCAACTTTTTCACGGAGTAGCTTGGAATTGGTGGAGTCATGTGACTTAGTTTCTTGACGAGTCATCGCTTTCATGGGGTGACATTCAGTTGTTGTTTCGTTAAGAGTCATCCCTTCCAGATCATGATCCATTCAGATTCAAGGTCTCCTGATGTTTCAGTAGGGAGGGATGACAGTGGCTGAGTACGAGGATAGTTTCGTAGACGGTGCACGCTTTTTCCCAAACTTGGTCCATGACGACAACTTCCAAGAACATGAGTTTGAGCAGGGTCTCCATCGACAGATTCGTGTTGTCATAGTACCCATGGAAATTTCCACATATAATAGAGTGCTTGAGCAGGCGTAGGTGAAAGAGAGCATCTTGTCATGCTCTGCAGTTGGTGGTGGTACCAGGCACGACAGAGCCGAGACGTATACTGCAGCTAGCAGGCATCTGCGGATAGAACATCGATATATGTGGCCCTCTGAAAACCAGATGCAGGGTCATGGTCGTACACCACAGTGGCGTAGGAGGTCACCAGTGCTGCCTGAAGATAGTTAGTGTTATCCTTGCGATAGGTGAGGTCCCATGTTGTGGGCATGCCCGACCAGGCACACTGAGAATTTCGGGCAGGCAGTAGGTGCACCACCACGGCAGAGGCATTGTTTTGATCGAAGTAGTGCCCAGAGAGTTGGTGTAAGTAGAGGGGAGAGAGGAGCTAGGTGTGGGGGATGACTTTACGAGATATTCCTATCACCACCGGGTGGTCTACATCAGGCTCCGGGAGGTGACAGTTGGGACCACGGATAGCCAAGAGCTTTGGATTTCTACGATCCTACCGAGAATGAGGTGATAAGAGGTACACTCTATAGCTCTTCTACTTTTTGCAGTAGAATTGTTAGACTCTATCTGTGAAATGTATTTCTCCCTGATCCTTGTTTGAGGTGTTACCAGTGTGGTGCAGGGCGTCGGTGTAACCCTGTGTTGGTAAGGTAAAATGCATAGATCCTTTTTCTTTAGTAGATGGTGTCGACTCGATCGCTTTCCAAGAATGTAAGAGAGTCTTAGTTGCAAGACACCGACTGTGAAATCTTTTGTGACCATATATCCTTGGGTGTTTCACCATATTGATTTTATAAAGTAGGGAATCACTGGGATTTTTCCCAGGTCCAAGCAGTTATTCCAGTCGTGGCGTGTGATGAAGGGGTTAAGTTGGGGAGGTGAGCTACCCCTAGAGCCTTCATGCCTTTTGAGACTATGAAAAGGGATGGCGAGGTTCCCTACTGCCTTGCACTACCGTCAAAGTCAGGAGGGGGTTGCACGAGATCTCCCACATAACTTTCATGAGAAGATGTGTTCATGAACCTATGCACGTCATCATAAAGGGCAGACCTTGCGTAAACAGATCAAATCCTTTGGTTGGTATGCGGTGGCGTGGTACTGTGCAAGAGTTCTTCTAGGTACCGAAGAGCCAGGTGCAGACATAGTACACTGAGTTGTTCCCTGGTTTTGCTTTTAGGGGATGAAAATCAGGATGGATGGAGTGATGTAATAACCATGTTTTTTCTATAAAAAACATTGTAATATTCTTGATGTTATTCCAGAGCTGCGCCTTTAGACGGCACGCAATACCGAGCTCCGGTGTGGCCAGAATTAAATTTTCAGTACGTTCACAATGGGCATGCCAAATAAATGCGATAAGCCCTAAATGGATCTTTGGATCGTAAATCCGAGTGTACAGATGGTTCCTAAATGGGGTGTTAACCCTAGGAACGATATAAATCATGTCAACACGAGATGTTTGAACCCCATGTCCGTTAACGGAACGTTAAATGGATAATTAAAATAATTAATTTATTCTTTTAATGGTTAAATGAAATTATCTCTTAAACAGTAGCTTGGATTAGAAAATGGTGGGCACCGTTGAGTTTGGAGTGTGCCATTTACCCTAGGAGGGGTGTAACATTCCCTGGCGCATGCCCTCTGAGGAAAACGCTGCTCGGGTCATTTTCGTAATTAACTGGTCTCGGGAATTAGTTTTTGATCATTCATACAGAGCCTTAGATTAAAAATGTGAGACCACATTTGTGCTCGAGACGTGTTGTTTACCCTACGCGCGACCTAACATTCACTGTGTTTGGGGTTTTAGATGTTGTTTTAAATTGGATTGAGTTTTATAAAATTAATTGAAGTCTTATTTAATTTTATTAAAACCCTTTCTTCATCCCACCCTAACATCCTCTCCATGGATAAATAGCTCTAACATATCCCTCAAACTATCCTCTCACACCTCCTCCTACTCCCTCCCAACAACAATTCAACAATAGTTTTCATCGGATCACGATGATACATTGGACCTTGATAGATCGGAGAGCATCGAATGCAACTGTGGGACAAATATCGAGATAAGATTGATATTTTTGATTCTGCAGCTCTTGACTGATGATTTTATTGTCAATTTAAAATTATGATCAAAATGGATTCTTCGAAAGCATTTATCGATGGCCAGATTAAAAACGGCCATCATCCGAATATCTTTTTTAATTGTCTTTCTTCTCATTCGTCATCTTTTCCTTGGGGAAAACTTTTTCATCCATCAAATCATCGATGAAACATGGATTAAGACATATGTCTGTGAATCCATTGATCCATGTAGTCCAGATCTATGCTCCATTTTGATTTTCGGGTGTCGGTGGAGATGCAAAAATGAGCGGAAGTGGCTAATATTTTCACCGCGTTATAATAGTGAAGAATCATCGAGAGATGACCACAATGTTGTAGATCAGGTTTCGAGGATCCCAGATCTAGTATCGGAATCATTTTACGGCCACCAGTGTTGCCTCGACTTCTTGTGGAAGGAGCATTATGAGGAGAGGTTTGAGTTGGTGGTCCGACCAGCAAGCGGCGGAGACCCACGTGAAAAGGGGTGGCTAACCTGATTGAAAGGATGAAAAAAATGAAAAGATAATTAATTAAAAATATATATAGATAAATTGAAGTGGGGTTTGGAGAGAATAAATTGAGGGACGATTCATGATTCCCTCCACCCCTTACATAATTGTTGTTTAATGTATATATATATATATAATAATATAATAATAATAATATCATTATTATTATAAAACCATTGTTTCTAATGCAAGTATTTCATACGACATCTGATTCACACACCGTCAGCAGCAGTGTGACTCTATCTTCCATGCGGACATTTAAGCCCAATGTTGGGTACCTTTTATTGACTCGTGGAGTGGGTGAATAAATGCCCTATAAATAATATTATCATTATTATTATTTTCAAAGTTTGACTCGAATGTATATCCTACATGGAGCGTATGTTTTTCATGCCATCTACAGCAGTGCCTTCCTAGTGTCATGATGATGCTTTTGAGATGGTATCGGGATTCTTTAATTCCCGAGACAAGTAGTTTGGTGGAATGTCATGCGCGTTAAGTAAGATTGACGTTTTATAGGAGTTCTTGTTTGGGGCGATGCGAACACATCTGATTCTGTTTTGTGCGCCGTCAGTGGTGTTGCGACCCAGGCATTGAGGCAGAGTTTTCCAGTGTGGTTTTGGGCATTGAAACTAAAGATGAGGCACTGGCCCCACAACCTGTTTGTTGTGCTGCAAGCAGTGTTTTGTAACTTTTTAATCGGACGTCTGTTCGAGGCGTGCAAGAAGTTATTTTTGGGTCTTTTTCCGAGGGTATATCAATGGTGCAATCTGACTGCTTTAATTATGCATGGTGGCGCGGGCCCCGTGAGGGCCATTTTGGGAGTTGGTTGTGATTTATAGCTTTATCACTGGGTTTCCATTTTGGAAAAGTGAATAGTCCATATTGTGTACTTTTCTGAGAGGATCACAACAGTGCGATCCTTTGGTAGAGCTTAGGGACATGGATGTGGGTCCCACGCATCATCGCTCATGTTTAGTATGTCGGAACACATCTTTTTATCTAGGTATAAGTTCCACTCAAGTGACCATTCCTTTTGACGTTTCTTTCCGAGGAGATCACAATGGTACGATGCGCCCGACTGTTTTCGGGGCCGAGTCTCGGGACCACGGGATGCTGATCAGGCGTAAAGCGGTGTCAGATGACTTTTATGTCGGATATTCGTTTGATGTGAGTAGATAGTCTATCTTGTGTGTTTTTCCTCGAGGATTACTACAGTGTAATATGTTCAGGCAAGCAGATCCTCTTATGTGATCTTATTTAATGTGTAAATATGAATGGTGTACCGGTGGTGGTTCCTTCCATGGTGTTTGCAGAGAACCCTTAGTATGTGATCGCATACACTCCCATGTGATTGATGTAATGCTTAAAGGGGTATAGTTGGTCGCCCCTGCGCCGATGATGTGGCAATTTTGAGTTATTAATTTTATGCCATTGTGTTGACGTTGGGTTTCATGTCCATGATAACCTTTGGGATGGAAATGTGGTATACTCTGAGAGTATACGGGAATGCGTGGAGGTACATGTTGTTGTTTGTACCTGAGAACATTTGAGTGATTGGTTGGAGTTGACATGGGGCCACACATCGTGTGGGCCCCATGTTCATTCCATCTTCTTCTTTGCGTACCCTTGACCTCTCGCGGCGTAGAGGGTCCTTCTTTTCTCATTTTTTTGACCAGCATGGTTGAGTTTCCCCCTGGTTCTGTTCTCTTTTGGTTGACCAATAGGGTTGAGTTTCCCCTGATTCTATTCTTGTTTGGTTTTGACCAGCTGGATTGAGTGGTTCTCCCTAGGTCCTGTTCACGATTATTTCGACCAGTAGGGTTGAGTGGTTATCCCCTAGTTCTATTCTCGATGGTTTGGCCGACAGGGTTGCTTCGTGTTCCCTAGTATAGTTCTTGTGGATTCGGTGTGACCAACCCCTTATGTGGGCACCAATCCTCTACCCAGGAGTTTGTTTCTAACAGGCAGGCTAGTTGTAATATCCAGCAGGGATGGCCAGAGCAGTACCATCCAACAGGGATGGCCCGTATAGTGGTGTTCACCGAGCAGTACCATCCAGCAGGTATGGCCAGAGTAGTTCCATGTTTACCTCTAGCGGGGCTGGAAATTGGTCCCCGATGCCGGGTATACCTCCAGATGGGCAGGGAAGTGGTCCCTGATGACTGTTCCGAGCCACCCTCCAGTGGAGTACCCTTTTATGGGACTTGTCATTGGGACTCGCCGATGACTTTATCCTAGTATCCCTCTAGTGGATTACCCTTTTATGGGAATGGGAAGTGTGGAACCCATTGACTCTTGCCTGGTCTCCCCCTAGTGGGAACCTATCGACTTCCAGGGATTACCCTCCGGTGGGGCTGGACAGGGTGTAACCTGTCAACTTTGAGGAGACATCTTGACTGTGGGGTAGTGATGTGGCATGGTTTTATGTTCCCCCATAACTCTCAAGAACTAGGGTCACATTCCCCACCGATACACATCCTTGAAACGCGGCCTAAAACTGTGCAGGTGAGTTTGTGCCACCCAAAGTGGATGGTGTCAATGTGTGGTGACTTGAGACCCTTGACATGCAGTTCGGGGTAGATGTGTGGGATGCTGGCCATCGATGGTGTTTAATACTTTGACTATTGTCTACTCACTTTGTAACGCCCCGACCCCAGCTGCCCAGAGTCAGTTCATTACTTCGTAACATTGGCAAGATCACAAAAGATCATGTCTCGAAAGACCGATTGGTTTAGTTGCCTTGGAAACACTAGATACTTTCATAAATGTTAAATTACATCATAAAGTAAAAAAAATACAATAACAAAGTCTCCATAGTCCACACTTCTATCCTCTTCGGACTATCACTGCAGGTCATTCATAAAATACTTCTTCACATCCTAGAAAATATTAAAACATTGAATGGGGT
Source organism: Viscum album (assembly GCA_963277665.1). NCBI lineage: Eukaryota > Viridiplantae > Streptophyta > Magnoliopsida > Santalales > Viscaceae > Viscum > Viscum album. The sequence continues at coordinate 2,077,135,542 of OY728152.1, read as the reverse complement.
GAGATCAGATGCTCAGTAAGGATAACAATATAGAGGATGCTTTCATAAATAAACATTAACATTTAAGGCAATATATAACTAAAACAAAAGCCTATTAAACATGAACTTTAGCATAATATGGAAAAAGTAAAATGAAATAATTCCATTTACTTACTCACATGGATATTCTACTATTCAAATAATCACATGAAATATCAATAACCACTTTCATAATGATGGAATGCATAATGCCAGACTATCATAACCACATATCCAAGGCCTCGTGCCAAGACCACAAATAAGATTTTGTCAAGGCCTCGTGCCAAGACACTAGTTTGTCTCCTGATACCTACCGATGCATCGAGGAGCTATTTCGGGCTCCACTCATCACTTATTATTTCTAATGCATTCTTCATATGAACAGGTTTAAACATATCATAAACCATAACATAATAGTATCACATAGAACATGCATTAAGGAAACATAACATTTCCACATTTAAATCACAAGATATCAATACAACACATTGATATAATAAAAACACTTTCAAAACCATTTTCAATACCAAAATAAAAGAAAATTAAATCTTGGTATTTATATTTCATTTAAAAAAATGCATGGCTTGTATAGGAAGCCGAAACTCAAATAATAGTCACGGCGGCGGAGATGTCATTGTCGCCGCATACGTAAGAGAAAAAACATTCCTTTTGTCGTTTAGTAAAAACGCTTCGTATGAAAAGATTCCTTTTGAATAAAAGTAAAAGTCAAAGGGGTTTATACACCGTATAAATGAAAGTGGTGTATAAAACCAAATATGCCTCAATGAAAGGAGATTGAGACGAAGTCCTTAAAAATATAATTTTTTAAAATAAAGTAGATCTATTATCTGTATTCACTATATTTACACATAAATGAAGTATAAATAAAATATAGGACATAATAATATCATGACATAATTTGAAAGTAGGAGATTAACCCAAAGAATGGAAATTGGGTTAAGAAATTCCCTTACCTTGTGTCTGAATTCACTCAACCGTTCTTTGATCTCCTGAATAATAAACTAGAGTTAATCTCTACCTTCTTAAAAACCTTTTTAATGTTCATTATTCCTTTTATATCACGTATTACCATGTCATTATGATTATGTAATTATTTATGTTTATAACGGTCATTTTGTTGATCATATGTACTTGAGTCAAAAATAAACTTCTTATAATTACACTTTGTTCATGTGGTAAAATATCCATTATATCCATAATTATATTCATGATTTATATATTATATACATCATATATATCCATTATATACATTAATTTATAATATTACATAACATTTAGAGGTAAGAAATGAAATGCACCATTCATGGAGACGGTAAGCTGTACGTACGCATGAACGATATTTTCATTTCCATTTCATATTTAATGGAATGAAGTTATAATTATATAAAGGTATATTATAATTCCAGTATAATATAATTTATAATACCATTTACTCCATCCTTTATACATCCCACATATGGCATTAACAATTCAAATCACTTTGAGGGGGCGGTAGTCCGCACTTCCTAAAATGAAAATATCGCATTTACCCATAATGGAAATCATAAAGGTATGACATAAATGAGAAATAAAGAAGCATGATAAAAACATAAATATAATATATATCATATATAAATATAGTGACATATTAATGGCCACCTTTGAAGGTGTTATATGAGTGTTTAACAATCATCATTTCGTGAGGCATAAATTCACCATCCACATAAACAGTATGTTCTTTAACCATTAGATGTAGGTGTGTGTAAGTGTAGCTCGAATAGATCTTAAAACAACATCCTTGTATATTTAGGATACTGGTTTTGTTACAATAGAAATGAATAAAAAGAGTTTAATGGATTGGAGAAGCATAATAAAACAAAACAACATTTGAGAAGACACTACCTTAAAATCGAAAAAACTATTTTGATTTGAGCCAAAGGCTTCCTTGGGAAGAATTCTTCCCAAAATGAGGATTCTAGGAGTAAGGGAGGGATGTTGGGAGATTATATGGGCAGAGTTTGTCCGTGCCCAAAGTCTTTGATGGTGTGAGTAAGGTGGTAGTGGTGGGGTCTTTTATAAGAGGAGAGAAGGGGAACTCTTGGAAAGATTGAAATGTTACATTATTATGAAATGATTTTTCGGATTCTAAAGGTCCCACAACTATATATTTTTAGTATAAGGTGATAATGGTTAGAAATATACTCATACAATAGGTTTTTGACAAGTTTATGTCTTGTATTTTACATTATCTTTTCATTTTATTTAAATCGATAATTAATGAGGTAATCGCTGCATCATCGTGGTGTCATAGATAATTTTATTTATTTAATGTATAAAAATTATAAAAAAAATATCCTGATGTAGGAAATATTATTATCTTTATAATTAATATTTATAGTAAAAAATATAACTTTTATAACCCCATTTAGAAATTGTTTTAGTAAAACAACTCTTGTTTGTGACCATTTTATTTTAACATTAAATAAAAAGTTATTTATGACTTTTTCCTACCACAGTGGCTCCATGGGGTCCTCAAGTTGACCCATGGATTTTTTTGGTCGACAATGACACATAAAATAGTGGTAGAACAAGTGAAAAGGTCATTCCATATTTTTATAATACTATTTTTACCTTAAAGTTCACTAATTACCTTTAATCGTGATTAATTAAACTTATAAGTTACTATTCACCAAAAAATTATTTTAATCCCATTGAAATACATTTTAATTCCTAATGACAACCATGTATGTCAGATTTTTGAAAATCAAATCACAGAAGTGGTAATGTATAATTTAAACGAAAAATCAGTTTTTTAACTACCACATAGTGGTTTCACTATTCATAAAAAATTGAAGTTTTTCAGAACAATGCCAAAATTTCACCCTAAGCTATAATTGATATTCCAAATTCAAAATTGATTCCTATTTTAAAAAATTCCAAACATATATGTTGCATTAATTATTTTTATAATTAGTTTTTGCTTTCACAACAAATAGCGTGTTTTTAAGAAACAATATATATCAAAAGATTGACAATTGTTTATGTCCAATTTCAAGGTGAAATTAATTCTAATGAACACCATTGGATAAAATGGTAACAATATATTCTAATTATCCTTTAAAACCACTCAATAGTATAATTTATCACTATAAATTATTTTTATTAATAAATTTGTTTTAAGTATTTATCACTTTTCATAAAAAATGGAAGTTCTCAGAAAATTACAAAAAATTTAACTTAGGATAATTTCTATATTATGATTATAAAAATGAAGTCCATTTTGAAATATAACATTTCTATATTTTTAAAAAGTGGGTATTACTATTCAAAACAGCTACTTTGATTAGTTGTGGTGTGTTGGAATCTCAAACTTGCGTACAATGCTAGCTATTGCATTTTTTTAAAGAGAAACGTATCATGGAAGCCGGGGGTGTTTCATTCTCCCCTCCTTTAATAAATTACGTCCTTTCAATTTGACATCTTTCATTGAAAATAAATGGTTTAAAATAGAAAATACCTTTGTGGAAAACCCAAATCGGAAATAGAGTTAATAAAATTTAGCCTTAATAAGAGGGAAAGGGAAATAAAAAATTCAGCACCAAATTATGACCTCAATAAGGAGATCATTGGGGGGAATTAGAGACATATAATTGGAGGAAAAACGTAAATATTTGTAGTGAGTGATTGTGGTCGTCAATCACAAACAAGTGTAAAATTGAGGGCCTCAAAGCCTTCAATCTATGTTGATTTAAAATATTATCAGTTCAACAAGACATAAGGTATTAGGATATCACATTTTTTTGTTTTAATATCCCTTTACTAAAGTTTCAGAATTATTTATTCATAGAATAATAGTTAGGTATATATATATTTATGCTTGAAAAGTAGGGTTTCAACATTCAACTAATTTATACCACAAACTCATCATTCACTCAAAAAGATAATAGAACTCAAAAATATTATATTTATCCTAATCTTACAAGGTTTAAAATATTAACACATACCCTTTAGATTAGAAAAACTATTTTTTAATAACCAGGGACTTCTTGTAGTCTAGTGGAAGGAGATTAATCCCAATCTCACTATGGTTGTGGTTTCGATTCCCACAGCTTTGTCCGATGTGATGTGTTGTCACTCGATCTGCATGTTGTCCTTTTTATAAATATTAAAAAATAACCTTATCAATAGTATCCAATGTAAAATATAATCCATTCCAACCTTTATAGTTATCCAAAATACTTTTGTCCAACTCACAGTCCATATTTTATAAGGAAGGTAAATATAATGAAGATCCCTTTTTTCTGCGTAACAACACGTGAACACCTTCATCATGTATTCTTTTAAAACCCTGCAACATATTGAATTACCATAAATCCTTATTGACTACATTCATGATCCCTTATTCCTTATAGAAAACTAGATATACTACTTCTATCAAAAAATGTATACAAATCATTAATTATTTTCAAGGATATTAAGAATATCCAATATAATTTATCCAAATCAATCATGTATTATTCCAAAATAACTATCTCTATATCAGAACCATATTATGATTTATCTTTCTCTCAACCATATATTTTCCAAAAATTTAACCTGTTGTGGAGTCACTTTTCTTGGTTCCACACAATCTCAAGTCCTTGATGAAATAGTACTGATGTACAATCCTTATATACTCAATAATTATTATAACTAGTACATCATTGATACAACACTCAAATGGAAAAATTCATTAATGACAACATAAGAACTCTAATCGTTCCTCATCATCTGTGGTAGTATCATTACTTGATTATTATCCAATAACATCATTTGGGGAATACTCTAATGATTTTAACATTTGTTTGCGTAGTGTCCCCACTCCTTGAAGAAGAATCATTGTACATTTGAAACATTTTTCTTACCCTTGCAGTCACGCACTTGGTGTCCTTTTTATCCACACTTATAAAAAACTCCCATTTTCTTCAGGCAAGTTCCACGGTGTTTCTTCCCACAGTTATCACATATTGGAAAAATTCTTTTTTTCCATAGTCCCTTTATCCATCATTCTCTCTTCCATCATTTTCTTCTCTTTCATCCCTTCAAATCCATAAGACTCAGAGAATTCTCTACTTATCTTACTAACACATGATACTATTTCTTCATATGTTGATAACACATGGGAGACTATTTCCCTTCTAAATTTTGGCTTAATTCCATGAATGATATGATCTTTACTACTCTTTGGATCATACGTATTGATGGAGTTCACATTCCTTCTACTAGGCGCCATTTCTATACAATTCCATAAACTATGTAAGTGTATGAATCGAAAAACATAATAACAAACTTGCAAAAACTTAACATAAATTGAACTATTTATTGATATAATCCATAATCATAAAAATGTTTTCTTTTAGGAAGTATATACTCATAACCCTTCATTGTGGTTTGTAAAGAAAATGAGAATTATCCTAAGCATATCCCCTGGGAGTGTCGTAACCAAGAGTGCAGAAAGGCCCGTTGTCATGCACCAGTTCCTATTCGAGTCTAGCTCAAAGCAGTGTTTTCAGGTTTTACCCCTAGGTACATTTGTGCCAAAGCCGCCTCTACCTTCTCGTATCCAGACAAGGATGTATTTTTCGGAAAACTCACAAAATCTCTACAACAACAAAATTCTAGGAAGTTTTTCTATACTAATCCTCAAAGTCTATCATTGGGCTATGTGCTCTAATCAGAGTTTATCTAAATCTAGCTTCCAAGGTTAGTACTAAACATCCTCTGATACCAACTGTAACGCCCCGACCCCAGCTACCCAGAGTCAGTAAATTACTTCGTAACATTGGCATGATCACAAAAGATCAAGACTCGAAAGACCGATTAGTTTAGTAGCCTTGGAAACACTAGATACATTCATAATTGTTACATTACATCATAAAGTGAAAAACTACAATAACAAAGTCTCCATAGTCCACACTTCTATCCTCTTCGGACTATCCCTCCAGGTCATTCAAAAAATACTTCTTCACATCCTGGAAAATATTAAAACATTTAAAGGGGTGAGCTTAGATGCTCAGTAAGGATAACAATATAGCAGAAGCTTTCATAAATAAACATTAACATTTAAGGCAATGTATAACTAAAACAAAAGCCTTTTAAACTTGAACTTTAACATAATATGGCAAAAGTAAAATGAAATAATGCCATTTACTTACTCACATGGATATTCTACTAGATGAATAATAACATGAAATATCAATAACCACTTTCATAATGATGGAATGCATAATGCCAGACTATCATAACCATGTAGCCAAGGCCTCGCGCGATGACCATAAATACGATTTTGTCAAGGCCTCATGCCAAGACACTAGTTTGTCTCATGATACCTACCGATGAATCGAGGATCTATAGTGGGCTCCACCCATCACTTATTACGTCCAATGCATTCCTCATATGAATAGGTTTAAACATATCATAAAGCATAACATAACAGTATCACATAGAACATGCATAAAGGAAACATAACATTTCCACATTTAAATCACAAGATATCAATACAACACATTTATATAATAAAAAAACATTCAAAACCATTTTCAATACCAAAATAAAAGAAAATTAAATCTTGGTATTTATTTTTCAATTTAAAAAAGGTATGGCTTGTAGAGGAAGCCGATACTCAAATAATAGTCACGGCGGCGGAGAAGTCATTGTCGCTGCAAACATAAGAAAAAAACATTACTTTGGTCCTTTAGTAAAAACTCTTCGTATAAAAATATTCATTATGATTAAAAGTAAAAGTCAAAGGGGTTTATACAACGTATAAATGAAACTTGTGTATAAAACCAAAAATGCCTCAATGAAAGGAGATTGAGACGAAGTCCTTACAAAGATCATTTTTTAAAATAAAGTAGATATATTAGGTGTATTCACTATATATACACATAAATAAAGTATAAATACAAGATAGGACATAATAATATAATGAAATAATTTGAAAGTAGGAGATTAACCCAAAGAATTGAAATTGGGTTAAGAAATACCCTTACCTCATGTCCGAATTCACTCGACCATTATTTGATCTCCTGAATAATAAACTAGAGTTATTCTATACCTTATTAATAACCCTTTTCAAGTTAATTATTCCTTTTATATCAATTATTACCATGTCATGAGCATTATGTAATTATTTTAGTTTATAACTGTCGTTTTGTCGATCTTAGGTACTTGAGTCAAAAATAAACTTCTTATAATTACACTTTGTTCGTGTGGTAAAATATCAGTTATATCCATAATTATATTCATGAATTATATATCATATACATCATATATATCCAGTATATACATTCATTTATAATATTACATAACATTTAGAGGTTTGAAATGAAATGCACCGTTCATGGAGACGGTAAGCCGTACGTACGCATGAACGCTACTTTCATTTCCATTTCATATTTAATTGAATGATGTTATAATTATATAAAGGTATATCATAATTCCAGTATAATATAATGTATAATACCATTTAGTCCATCCTTTATACATCCCACATATGGAATTAACAATTCAAATCACTTTGAGGGGGCGGTAGTCCACACTTCCTAAAATGAAAATATCGCGTTTACCCATAATAAAAATCATAAATGTATGACGTAAATGAGAAATAAAGAAGCATAAGAAAAACATAAATATAATATATATCATATATAAATATAGTGAAATCATAATGGCCACCTTTTAAGGTTTTATATGAGTGTTGAACAATCCTCGTTTCGTGAGGCAGAAATTCTCCATCCATAGAAACAATATGTTCTTTAACCATTAGATGTAGGTGTGTGTATTTGTAGCTCGAATCCATCATAAAAAAAAATTCCTAGTATATTGAGTATACTGGTGTTTTTAAAAATAAATAAATAAAAATAGTTTAAGGGTTGTAGAAGCAAAATAAAACAAAACAACATTAGAGAAGACATTATCTTAAAATCGGGTAACTCTTTTTATTTGATCCAAAGCCTTCCTTGGGAATAATTCTTCCCCAAAGGCTTCTAGGAGTAAGGGAGGGAAGTTTGGAGAGTATTTTGGCAGATTTTGGCCGAGCCAAAAGGCTTTTATGGTGTGAGTAAGGTGGTAGTGGTGGGGGCCTTTTATAAGAGGAGAGAAGGGGCACTCTTGGAAAGAATGAAATGTTAAATTATTATGAAATGATTTTTTGGAATATAAAGGTCCCAAAATTATATATTTCAAGGATAAGGTGATAAGGGTTCGAAATATACTCATTCAATAGGTTTTTGACAAGTTTATGTCTTAGATTTTACATTATCTTTTCATTTTATTTAAATCGTTAATTAATGAGGTAATCGCTGCATCATCATGGTGTCATAAATAATTTAAATTATATAATGTCTAAAAATTATAATACAAATATCATGATGTATTAAATCTTTTTATCTTTATAATGAATATTTATATTAAAAAATATGACTTGTATAACCCCATTTAAAAATTGTTTTAGTAAAACAACTCTTGTTTGTGACATTTTTATTTTAACATTAAATAAAAAGTTATTTATGTCATTTTCCTACCAAAGTGGCTTCATGGGGTCCCCAAGTTTACCAATGGATTGTATTGGTCTTCCATGACACATAAAATAGTGTTAGGACAAGTTTAAAGGTAATTCCATATTTTTATAATACTATTTCTACCTTAAATTTCACTAATTACCATTAATCGTGATTAATTAAACGTAAAAGTTACTATTCACCAAAAAATTATTTTAATCCCATTGAATCACATTTTACTTCCTAATGACAACCATGTATGTTGGATTTTTTTAAATCAAATCACAGAAGTGGTAATGTTTCATTTAAACGAAAATCAGTTTTTTAACTACCACTTAGTGGTTTCACTATTCATAAAAAATTGAAGTTTTTCAGAACAATGCGAAAATTTCACCCTTAGCTATAATTGATATTCCGAATTCAAAAATGATGTCTATTTTACAAAATTCCAAACATATAAGTTGCATTAATTATTTTTATAATTAATTCCCATTGTCACAACAAATAGCGTGTTTTTATGAAACAATATATATCAAAAGATTGACAATTGTTTATGTCCAATTGCAAAGTGAAATTAATTATAATGAACACCATTGGGTAAAATGGTAAAAATATATTATAATTATACTTTAAAACCACTCAATAGTATAATTTATCACTATATATTATTTTGATTAAAAAAGTAGTTTTAAGTATTTATCACTATTCATGAAAAAATGGAAGTTCTCAGAAAATTACAAAAAAATTAACTTAGGATAATTTCAATATTACGAATACAAAAATGAATTCAATTTTGAAATATAACCTTTCTATAATTTTAAAAAGTTGATATTTCTATTCATAACAGCTACTTTGATTAGTTGCAGTGTGTTGGAATCCTGAACTTGCGTACAATGTCAGCTATTGCATTTTTTTAAAGAAAAATGTATTATGGAATCTCGGGGTGTTACACACATTCTTGGAGTGAGCTACGGGATGTAGATCCCCTTATGATCTAGTTCTGGATTCTTGTTTGAGAAAATAGATATATATATATATATACCTTTTTTCCAGTACCCAAATCTTGGGTTTTGGTTACTCTCCATCCAGGAGAGGTGAATACGTGTGAGGTATGCCATGTGCTTTCTGTGTCTATATTCTCATGGTTGGATGAGCCTACTCTTCTTCTATAGGTAGAAAAGACTCGACAATAAGTTCATCTTATCACCGTTTCTGGCGCCTTTTGTCTGGATGAGTCTACATCCTTTCTCTTGTTGGTTTGAGGTAAACTCTATATTGTTACTCTAATTCACTCCTTGTTGTACTCCTTTATTATTCCCTGTTCGATCTACTTCCCACTCTTCAGTAACTCCTTTGTTGCTCCCTTGATCCTACAGGGCATCCTACTGAGTATTTTTATACTCATCCCTTCTTGGGATTTCCCCGCACTTGGTGTGCCTTTGCAGACGACAGATAGGTTGGTCATGACTTCAGAAGGGATTAAGAGTTCAGGAGCTTGGACGGTGTATGGTGGTCGTAGTCGGGTTCCAAGCGTGGGTTTCTCCCAGTTGTTTTACTTCTGTTTACCTATTGTCGGGTTGTAGCACTTTTCTTGTTGGGTGCGTGTTTTTTCCCTTTTTCTTTTCAGTTTACCTTCTGCTTTTACTTTGTACTATTTAGAGGTCGATGCACTTTGTGGTTTATTTATAGCAGTTGCTACGTTACTTTCTCTTTTACTCTTAACTTCTTCATTGAGTGGGTTGTGTGTGTGAGTACAGGTACTCAGGCAAAGGCCTCCCTGAGTTGATTAGCCTTCGGCGATGGTCGCCAGCCCCTGGACTATGGATGGGAGCATGGGGTAGTTGCGGCTCGAGCCCGAGCAGGTTTGGGTTGCGACATTGGGTGTGATAGTGGGAAAACTCTTCCCTCATTGGTAAAGTACACAGTGGAAGAGAAAAAAAGATCAATAAAGGATGCAGTAGACATCCATACAATAGTAAACAGCAGAAGACAAATAAATAAAAAACTAGAGCAGATATATAAGTATGTGATGTATAATACACGTATTTCTAGGAAAACATCCAAGAAAGTCACAGTGCTGAATACAGAACTAAACCATAGTACAAAAGAAAATAGATGAGCAACTCCTCAACATCGCAAGCCATGGATTGGTCTCACGCTCTCCTGCTCTAGTGCAATCATGAACCTGAAGTAGAATGGTGCTTTCCCTTATCTATACCTGCAACAATATAATCTTCTTGGGCCCGAAATCATGGATCAAATAGGGAGTGAGACAAGGTCCCAGTAGGCAACCACCTAAAGATCTGTTCCTAACAATCAATGAAAACATGGAAAGTAAAAAAAACATAAGAAGTATTAAACAGGAAATCACCCACCAGCTACAATACACAATGTCTAGAATTTAAAGCATGAAAGTAAGAAACAACCACTCAAAAAAGTAGAAAACGGTAACCTCTCGGTACTTATCACAGTCTAACCCATTTGGTTCAACATACAAGTACTAGAAACCCTCTGGGAGGCACACACAGTCTCACCCCTATGGTTCTGCAAAAGAATAGCCTCTATGAGGAAGCACTCACTGTCAATTCCCCCTATAGTCTCTTATCATAAAAAAAGATCTCTGTAGAAGAAATCAACATCTCATTCCCCATGTGGCCCATGTTGAGGAACTACAAAATCTCTGAGGAATCACTCACTGTCAATTCCTCCTTTTGGTCTCGCATCGTAAACTAAAGACACTGTGGAAAAGCCCTTACATCTATTCTCTCTATTGTCCACTACATTAGGTTCTCACAACCCTGTGTAAAACAACATGCATATCACGTGTATCAGCCCATGTAAACCTCATGAACAACATGGCTCTAATTATAAGGAACAACTACATAACAGTGAAACAGTTCCACTGTCCTATAACTAGGCATGGAAACTAGAAATCTCTGAATAAGAAACAAGTATGGAAAAACACCTAGAGTATAGTAAAATTTACCCTATTCACAAGCAATGACCTCTACACAGGAATATCAACAATGCAAGCAAACAACAAGGGAAAAATACAAATCATGCAATACCCCATTCGTGTGTATTGGTAGAATTTGCACAAAATACTCAAAGATATTCTACAGAAAGGTACAAACCACCTACCTCGATGCTGGGAGATCGAATAAGTGAACCTCGATTATTGATTCCCCTTAGAACATCGAAGATCTGAGAAACCATCCAAAATTCCCAACCCATGATAACTTGATAACAAGGATGAATCATGAAACAAGGCTTAAGCAGAAGAGGGAGCTTACCGAGGCGATCCCAATGTAATCTACGGTGGCTGAAACAGAGATCGGATGGAGGCTCAGGATCTCGGGGAAGAAATGCAGCCTTACGGGTCGCTCTCGGATGAAGAACCTGAAGAAGAAGAGTGTTATGTCCATCAGGCACGACCCCAATGCGTATAATGAAAAATAGAAACTAAAAGGCATTTACTTATGGGTTACGTGACGTGTACTCTATTTTTCAGTACTCCACTTTAAGCATCTGTCACATCGCCTCAACACACCATGTGTGTGGCCCGGACATGGAAAGAACACGACTTCGACCGACAAAATAATACACGGCCTGTAATCCGAAATTACACAACGTGTACTTCAAAAATTTCGAGAAACCCCACATTTCTCAAAAACTCCATAAAATAAATGACATACCTGAAAACGAAGATCTGGGTTCTTACAAACATCCCCCATTAATGAAATTTGTCCCCGAATTTACCTAATGAGGTGGAGAATGAGAAACCCCAAATAGCTCTGGCCACTTTGATCGTAAATCAGCCTCCCTTTCCCAGGTCTCGTCCTATACTCTCTCGTGCTTCCATAGCACCCGCACTAGAGGAATAGACCGTCCACAGAGAACCTTCGTACTGCGATCGAAAATCTGGATAAGATGCCCCTCAATGGATGCATCCACTTCGAGATCAACCTCCTCGGGCTGATAGACATGAGACAAGTCTGAAAAATAACATCAGAGCTGAGAGACATGGAATATGTCGTGCATGGTTTCGTACATATGTGGTCATTTCAACCGATAGGCAACTGTCCCAACTCTCTCCAAAACCTCAAACGGCCTGACGTACCGTGGTGAAAGTTTACCATATCTCAGAATGCTTTTGTGTCCCATCCTTGGTGCCACGCGCAAGAAAACCTGATTCCCAACCTCGAACTCTAGAGGTCGTCTCCGCTGATCAGCATAATACTTATGTCGAGACTATGTTGTAGCCATCCTCATATGAATCAACTCTATCTACTCTGAGGTCTCCTGAACAAGATGAGGTCCCAATAAAAATTCCTCTCCTGCCTCTAGCCAGCATATGGGTGATCGACATGGCCTACCGTACAAGGCCTCATAAGGTTCCATATTAATAGTCGACTAAAAATTGTTGTTGTAGGTGAACTCCACCAGAGGGTTATGCTTCTCTCAAGAACCTCCAAATTCTAGAATGAAAACTCAGATCATATCCTCAATAACTGAATCATACGCTTGGGCTGACCATCTGTCTGGGGATGGAATGATGTACTCAAAAGTGCTTGTGAACCCAATTCCTTCTGAAGTCCCTTCCAGAACCTATAAGTAAAGCGCACATCTCTATCCAAAACAATGGAGTTGGGGACTCCATGCAGACACACAATTTCTCGGATTTTTATCCATCCCAGATTATCCACAATGAATGTCTCATTGATCATTAAATAGTGTGAAACCTCTGTAATCCGGTCGATGAAAACCCAAACAACATCGTTCCCTTGAGGCGACCTAGGCAATCCAATAAGGAAGTCCATCGCGACATCGTTCCACTTCCCCTCTGGAATGGGTAACTACTATAAAAGGCATGCTAGTCATTGATGTTCTTCCTTCACCTACTGACATGTAGAACACCTCAAGATAAAACTAGGAACATCTCTCTTCATACTGGGACACCAATACTAGAGATGAAGATCCTGAAACATCTTGGTGAAGCCAGGATGAATTTCCCAAACTGAGGAATGAAAATCCCGCATCAGCTCCTCGTGTATGTTTTCTGGAACCCAAAAAATCCTTGGAAATGCATGATCTAATCCTCAACCACTGTACATCTCAGAAGAGGCTCCTCTCCTGACACACTCTCCCGTAGGACTGAGCCTTCTGAGTCTGATAGCTTCCGCATTAGTACCCGATCAAGAAGTGTAGAGGTGACAACAACAGAAGAAATGAATGTTTGTCCCTATCTTTCGTGCACCTCTAGCTACATCTCAGATAACATAGCCATAAGCTACCTCTCACTATTGGCCTCGTAAACTTCATGAATCTAATTTCTCCTACTCAACGCATCAGCTACTGTGTTACATTTTTTCGGCGTATAGGCAAGATCAAAATAAAAAAACTACAGATACTCGACCCACCTACACTGTCTCAGATTCAAATCAAGTTGAGTGAAGATGTACTTGAGACTCTTTTGGTCGGAGAAGACTACAATGTTTTATCCCAGAATGAAATTTCTCCAACATCGTAAGGCATGAACAACTGCTACCAAATCTAGGTTGTGTGTTGTGTAGTTCCTCTCATGTGGCCTCAACTGCTAGGACCCGTATGCAATGTCCCCATTTCCTTGCATAAGCACAATTCCCAACCTGATACCTGAATCATCACAATAGACTATATAGATTCTTCTTAGATCTGGAAAGATGAGTATCGTTGCTGACATCAACCTTCCCTTCATCATCTGAAAGGCTGACTCACAAGAACTTGATCATAAGAACTTCACCACCCTTCTTGGTCAGACCTATCAATGGTCCAGCTAGGTGTGAAAAGTCCTGAATGTAGTGTCTGTAGTATCCAACCATCCCTAGGAAACTACTCACCAAAAAAAATTTTTTGGCTGCTCCCAGGAAACTACATCTCTCACATTCTCTGGGTCCATGGATACACATGCCTCTGAGATGACATGTCCCATGAAGTGAATCTAATACATCCAGAAGTGTCACTATGAGAGTTTAGCATAATGTCGATGCTCTCTCTTTGTACTAAAAACTATCTCAATGTGGGTATCATGGCCGTGTCGAGTGTGAGAGTACACCGAGATAACATCCATGAAAACCATGATGGAGGAATCCAAATAAGGATGGAAAACATGGTTCATCCATTCCATGAAAATAGCTGGTGCGTTACTGAGACCAAACGATATAAACATATACTCGTAGAGACCATACCTTCTCTTGAAGGTTGTTAGATGTATATATGATGGTTTGACATGAAACTAATGACAACCGGACCTCAAATCAATCTTCGAGAACATGCGGGCTCCTCGAAGCTTGTCTAAGAGATCATCAATCCTAGGAAAGGGATATTGGTTCTTGACCATCAACTGATTTAACTTTCGATAATCCTCACAGAGCCTAAGAGTACCGTCTTCCTTCTTCGCAAATAAGACAGGCGAAACCCAAGGATAAGTACTGGGTGAGATGAATCACTTTTCCTATAACTCCTGCAACTGCTTATTGAGCTCATGCAACTCAGGTGTAGCCATCCTATAGGGTGAAATAGACACCAGTGTCGCTCCTGGAAAGAGCATGATAGAGAATTATACCTCATGTTCCAGAGGAATACATGAAAATTCTTCCACTGTTGACGCTCTTTTTCATCACATTGTCTAAGGGAATGAAAATCGAAATGACTTAGCACAAATTGATTCAGCCTGTGATGAAAACATCAAAAATCTACAAAGGCATGAACACGGCTTCAAATCCACATGCACCGTGCAAGTTCCCTCACTGTCGTGCAAGTATACTTGCGCGCTGCCTAATGGTCATGCAAGTGACTTCTGTTCCCTCTTTGAAAACCACCCAGGGTCCTCTCTAGCCTATAAATACCCCTGTGGGCCCCCATTTGAAAGAGGAAGTTTTCTAAAATTCAAATACAGAGCTCTGAACGCCCAAGACTCTTCTTGAAGCCTTTCGAACACTTCTACGACAATTTTTTACCTAGAATGGAAGGTATAAACTAGAGGAATAAGGTCTAAGTGTTAGAATTCAATAATACATACGCATCTAAGTGTTTTACCTTTATTGTAAAATGGACACACTTGCGCGCCTACTTACCTACTCATTGAAACTTGTGTGACACTCTTCTGGAAGTACCTCAGGAAAATTTTAAAGGCTTTGGTCAAGGATCGCCCATGTACTACCCTACTGGTTATCAATCGCATAGGTACCCATGTGCCTCGCAAGTATACATATGTGACCAGGACATGTGCACCCGTGCAGTACCTGTATGCCCATGCAATACTTACATGACCCCCCTGCAGGACTTGCACGCCCCTCTCTTTTTGGGCGCCCTTCCTGCCTATTTACCCCTCTTATGCCATTCCACCTCTCCTATTTCGGATTCAGTCTTCAAGACACTATTCCAAGACATTTATAGCAGTTTTTCTTGATTGAATTCCTTATATGAAAGGAATTACGTAGAACATCTCTCAAAACCTAGTGATTTTCACATCATTATATCACTAATGTTAGCGATGTCATTCATTCAAACTCATCCTCTAAGATGAGAGAATAATTGATTTGGGCCTCCTTCTCAGGAAGAAGCCCAAAGTCCTCCTTGATCTGGGCCTCCCTCTCAGGAATAAGCCCTAAGTCCCCATTACTTTGGTCCTCCTTATCAAGAATAAGCCAAAAGTTTTCATTCATATGGTCCTCCTTATTAATAATAAGCCCCATGTCCTCATTGATTTGGTCCTCCTTATCAGGAATAAGACCCAAGTCCTCAATAATCTGGGCATCCTCCTCAAGAGTATGCCCCAGGACCCCTAATTTGGGCATCCTCCTTAAGAGTAATCCCAAGACATAATTCCCCAAATTTGGGCATCCTCCTCATGTGTAATCCACATCCTTAATTCCATTAACCTGGGATTCCTTTTCAGTAGTAATTTCCATTCTCAAATATGGGTATCCTCCTTAGGAGTATTTCCCAAGTCCCTTAATTTCCAAATCCATTTAACATTTGCTTACTTATCAGGAGTAATCCCCAGTCTTAATTTCTGTTAACCAGTCTTAATTTACTCTTGATTTGGGCTTCCTTATCAGAAGTAAAACCCAATCATGAGTTCCCTACTAATTTGGGGATCTTCCTCAGGAGTAAGCCCCAAGTTAGAGTACCAAAATCTCCATGAAGTACATATACCTTTATGGACCTATTTTCTATATTTCTTCCTAGAAGTAAATGTTAATCCTCATCTATTTTGGGCAGTCATACATACATAATCCCCACATCATTGCATATTTCATGGAACAATTGTCTAGATTCACCAATACCTCTTGTTTCTCACACCGAGCTTGACTCACATGATCTTAGAGTGTAAAATTAATAACGACATCTTTCTTGGAGCCGTCAAGCATGCATAAACATCATAATTCATTACTTGAACTACGTGGGTTCTGATTCCTTTTCTAAAAAAAGGATACATAGGTATCCCATCAGTTGGTACAATCCCACCACTAAAATAATACATGTCCTTCAGAATGACAATAAACATTAAGTGCCCCACTGAGTTGCTTTAAAACTAGTATGGTCATTATAATGGCCAAGAGACTTTTTTGTATTGAAGGATACCATTGACTAGGAATCTCAGACAAATATAGATGATTCTCTCTCGATGAAGAACCTTGAATACATATAAAAGATTCTATAAATTTCCTACAAATCAATCATTGATTTTCAGATCAAAAGAAAAACTCATTTTATACTTGGTAATGTAATAAGGATTCATGAACATAACTTATATCTATAAATATATTCGAGGAGTAGACTATAATTCCACTAAAAAAAGTGTGATGAGTCTGACCTACCATCCTCTATAACAATGAAAATTCTTATGCCTCATCAGTTCACAACTAATAAGATCCTACCTTTGGAATGTATCTCCAAATGGATATGGAATCATTGGATGTTTCTGGTTCTACAAACAAATCCGTTAGAAACTGATTGGAATGTTTGAACATTCAATCAACGAGTTCTTCCCCAATTCTATAGGAAACAATAAATGGTGAACCTGACGTGAATCCTTAACCATGTTAAAATGATGTTTTACTTATTTGTTAGGCCCCTCTTTAAAACTCAATGATAGGGCCAAAAAAGAAATCAATAATATATTTTCTCATCCAAAAGATGTAGTGGCCGAACTTATCTTGATTATTTCTGTTATATCAAACATGAAATATTTTCCAAGATCTTCTAAATTTTCAAAATGGCTTCTCTGAAGTTTACACTCGTGAATATGTCTGGTGTGAAAACCTCTGCTATGAATGCCACTACTGCTACTCCTTCTGGATCGTCGTCTACTATGAGGAAGAAATCACCATCTCATCATATTCATCACTGGTTATCAAATGCGCTGGTTAAAGAGTATCATCAAAATAGTACTATTCTGACTATGGAGGCCGCTCGATTAGCCCTCCAAGTCAATAATTCAACCTGGTCATTCGGACAGTGACGACCTGCGGTCAAGAAGCAGGCGGTGCTAACTACCGTCTCCAACCGTTTCAGGTCGTTAAACCCAGAAAGAAATCACCATTCACTCCCATAATCTAAGGAGGTGAATGAGCAGGTCCCTCAAGGCCTTAATTTAAGGAGACAAGAGTCAGTCCTGAGTGATCCCATTAACAGTATCTGCCAGACTCGTGCGGCAGTGATCCCTCAACATGATGTGGGTATCAACTCCAGGCATTCGGCTCAGGTTCCTCAAACTCGAGCAGGAAAGACAAATTTCCAGAGGCAAAATCCGGTCAGTAGTGAGTAGGTTCTCATCTCTGCCATCTCCGGAGAGGTCAACCAACTAGTTTGGTGACAAGCAACGAGTGGGAACACACACCCATCCGTTTTAATTAAGCTGTCCAACAGACTCATCTGGCAGCATCACACCAATCCCTCGAAGAAATTCCAGTGGAGTACTATATATAGGAACATACACCTGTTTATAAATCATCTATTAGTCAGCAGGGTCATCTGACTACATATGATGGAGATCATCAACTATGTTCGACGAAGTGCAATCAGCAGGTACATACACCTACTAGTATTGATCAAGCATACCAACAGTCTCATTTTGTAGCATTCGGAGAAGTCAGTCGGAAATTTCCAGCGACAAATAGGAGGCAGACTCAACTCTCTGGCCTCACACATGAGTATTGTCAGGATTCACTAACAGAAAAATGAGGGCAGGAGCAGGAACATACACCTACTCCAAGCATGGATCGGATGTATATCCACGTTCCGGAAGCTGAGGTCACCAAGCATATTCTATCAATGGTGAAAGAGTAGAAGAAAATCCCGGCTCATATTCTGGGTGCCGGCGAGGATATTATAACAGCGTTAGCAGCATCTCAGGTAAAGACACCTAAATCTATCCCTACCATTGGAGTGAGACATCAACAGTTCATTCAGGAACCGACACAAAAATCTATTCAAGTACAAGAAGGTTGTGGGGCGTACTCCCCCATGTCATTTGGATGACCAAGTCTGGCACATACACCTGGTTTGAGAGGAGATAATCAGCCTAACGAGAACTTTTCTCATGATCAGGCACATACATCTACCAAATTGAGTAAGAAGGCATCAAAGAAGGAGACCTTCTCAATAAAGTCAAGAAATCAATGGCCAATCTGTAACAAAGCCTTACTCTATGCAGGAGTTCTTGATGCACTTAGACAACTAGCTGTTGAAACTCAAGATTCTGCTCTATCAGTTCCAAATAGTGGGAACATTAATTCTAAAGATTTGTACTAGACACTTCCTTATGATGGCTTTCTTCATGATAATTCGGTCGATCTCGATGTTTTATCTTCTGATGAGAGCCACAAGAACCCTCTATGTGGCCAGAAGATCAAGGATCAAGAGATCTCATCTTTTTCAGTAACCCACCATGGTGGTCCTCCCCATGATGATGAATTTCACTGTGAAAGTCCTCTCCACAGTAGTGATTCACATTGCATGGAAAATTCTCCAATAGACAATGTACTGAAGTGAAATCCCTCTTATCTTGAGGCACTTGAAAAAGTAAATACAGTCATGTCAAATGCATTACCATCAGCAAGTGAAATAATTTCTCAACAAGAGTATAGCCCAGGGTGTAGACCATTCTCTGAACCACCCCAATGTCATGAATCTGCTAGTTTGATCAATGATTTCTCTACTAGTCTTGTTGAATCCGATGAAGCAACAAGTAAGCCCCATCTCTGGTCTAATCGGGTAGAAGAATATTTATTTAATGATAAAGAAGAAGTATTAAACATGAGAAAACAACTGGTGAATGGCGATGTGCCAGTCATGTTTTGGCCTCTGGCTGACTCTCAGTATAACATTCCAGAGATGTTGATGGAAGATGGAATTCATGATATTCATCTCAAACATATGTAAAAATCTTTGTCAGTTGAAAAAGAAAGTACTATATTATGATGAATATGAAAATAATGTTAAGATAATATAAGGGTTTCAACGCCAAATTGACATGGAATCTCTATCAGTCTCTTGATATCCAAAGGCTGAAAAGTAGTAGAGAGCCCTTCAACGTTCATGCCTTGGCGCACTACGAATATTCAACAAGTTAATTTCCAATGCCCTATCTGGTATTCATGTTAGAGGATGGGTTGTTCATGGAGCACTACATTTCATTGTACTCTCCAGTCAGAAAATCCCACCAAAAATGGTTTCATTCAAATTTATCGCCCATCGCCGACCAAAGTCAATGGTTTTTGTTTGTCATCAAAAGCTTTCCCAAGAACATGATTCTACTCGTTCCTCTCAAAATCACGAATACAGAGAACAAGTTGTTGAATTACTTCTGCATCAAGAAAAAGAGAATATTGAACGGGCCTCTAATTTGGAGCAATCACATCACCAAGTTATAGAAGTGTCAAAAATACTCCAACAATCTTTTGAGCCGGGTGATAAAAGTGGAGGTCGATTGATGCATCCAGATAATTTCTAGAACAATGTCTGCAAGATTAGGAGAGATTTTATGAAAGTATTAGACATAGAATATCAAGAGCCACCCCAGCTTTCCTGACTGGGGACTCTTTTGACCCAACCCTCAGAATCAAAAAATAGGATTCAATGACTTGAGAGGGAACGGATGGAACTGCCCCAGTCCACCAGACTGGGGACTTTTTCAAATCATCAATCTCCTACTCAGGGAAAGCCGATATTCTCTCGATTGCGGAAGAATCCTCAAGAGGAACGAAGATACAAATTATCATGAGATTCTCTCCAAATTACGGTTTACCAAGACGTTCTGGAGGGATCGAATCTACAAAAGGAAATGTCTCATCAGTGACATGGTAGAAGACAATATCGTATGAATTCCAATAGAAGACACGCAATGTGATATGCATCAATAAATGTCATCAATGCCGTAGTTTCTTGATCCACAAGTTGAGCCTCACTCGGAGGGATCAGATTAAGAGTTTCCTGCTCAAGATGTTGTACGCACAGACATAAATGAAGAGGGTGTGCGTACACTAAATCAAAGGATTACCAAGAATCAAGGTAATACTTCAAGTAACCCACTTCCCCCTCTCAGAAAGGGATCTAACAATGGGAAAGGAATAAATCAGTTTACATACCCTTCCTCTATGGAAGGTCAATCGCTCTCACTAGAGAAAATATTTTCACAACATGAGGAATAAATGAAGGAATTAAGGAGGTTGAATGCAGAACTACTTCCAAGTAGTCTTCCTCCAAAGTGTGCTGGAGTTAGTCAGCCAAGGTAATTGTTTTTTCTACTGAGATGGATCAAGAATATCCTCCTCTTTTAGAACACCCTCACAGGTCTAATCCTACGGGTCAAGTGTGACAACAATGGGTAGTGCTACCATCATTTTCAGTACCAGCCACCATACCTATCCTTACTCCAATTATTTCACCTTCCCAAGTCCAAGTTCAACCAGATCTTTCTCAAAAGTTAACAACTACCATTGAGTCATTAACATCTCAGTTAGAGTCTATAGAAGGGAATAGTGCGTAGGTTCAACCAGAAAAGGAAGTTTACCCAGAATGGGTAGATTTAATCCCTCCTCCATCATGTTTTGGGAACTCTATATAACTTATTTTCAATGGATCAGGTGATCCTGAACAGCATTTTACGCATTACGTGTCTTGTTGCAATCCTATGCTGGGAACTCCGGAACGGCATGAGGTAGTGAAACTCTAATGCTTCGTGCGAACCATGGAAGGAACATCTTTTGTATGATACATAATATTGCAATCTCAGTCAATTACCAGATGGGAGGATATTATCCAAAAATTAATTCTTCAGTTCAGCACAACATTTCCCAAGACAACAGTTTTTTATCTTATAAACTGTAAACAAAGGGAGAATGAAAGGGTTTTAGATTTCATTGCTCGCTAGAAGGGATTAACATATCCCCTAAGCTTAGCACTCCCTCAAGATGAAATGTTACCAATCTATGTGGGAAATCTGTGTGACGAATTATGCACGCCATTGATCCCTATGAAATACAAAGGAGGGTTTTGAGAACATACTTCAATTGCTCAACAGATTGAAGATTCTCTTATAAAGACAAAGGATAAGGCTCGTATAATTCCATCAGCTCCAAGAAGGATAATGGGTAAAGCATAGACTGCTACAGTTATGCTTAAACAAGCACATGTAGCTTCTTCTACTTCAAAACCTTCATCTTTTAGAAGGGATCCACCACCTGAGTGCCAACAACAAAGGCCTTTTTGTCAATATGTTCTAATAGATCAAAGATGGAAATAATTTGAGGATCTGATGAGAAAAATTTACTCCTTTTGAAATAAAAAAGTTCTTGGTTATTTCATTTTGGCATTGGAAAATAATTTGATTCAATTTCCAAGACCCAAGAGGCCAAACAAGGAAGGAGATGAAGACCATCACAACTATTTTCCCTTTCATCAAATGTTTGGGCATCCCATCCAGGAGGGTTTTGTCTTCAAAGATCTCTTGCAAAAGATGGTCTACTCGGGATAAGTCAAACTAAAACGCTCTTTAGCCCAGGTAGCATGAGTTGCTACTACATTTCCAGTGGAAGAAGGTGAATGGACAGAAGTCAAAAGCAAAAATGTGCAGAAATATGATGATTGTATGGTCCAAAAAAAACGATCAACCGAACTCATTCCACTTTGCGAAAGAAATTTTTGAAACCAATTGTGCATTATTCCATCAATGATGAAACAAAACCCTCTTCATCAGAGGGAAAATCGTCAAAGAAATGGCATGATTCAAAAAAAGAAAAAGAATCAGAAGAATATGAATATGTTTCAAAGCCTAATTTTTCTTTGACTCTGGAAGACTTCTTGTTATCTACTTCAAATTCACGGGCACCGCCCCACCTAACGGCATAGTCTAAACAGGCTAATCAGGAAGAGTCTTTATCAGATGCATAATTGATCTTCGGTTATGTTAATACGAATCAATTAACTGATCTATATACCAATCGCTGTTTCGATTTTGATGATCCCGAATTCCCTATATCAAATAGTTGAATCAGAGGAAGTTACAAAGGCTCAGGATACAGGGGAAGACGTGGATCATTCAGAGGTCACTATTCAAATTCTACCCCTGCTAGAAATGTGTATGCGGAAAAAACTCATGGCAGAGCCCTTCAACGAGCTCAAAAATAACAGGATAGTTCTTCCACACAAGGCAAACTCAACCCTATCACAATTATTCTGGAAGATCAGTTGAAGGTTCCATCTTCTTCCTCTCATCATGTAAATAGACCTAATCCATCTAATCTTTCAAATCCAGGTGGATTACCAATTCCTATCCTAGTACAAGATGCATCAAATTCCAAAGCATCAACATCCAAGTCACCTGCTAAACCACATTTTATTGTTGGGAAACGTAGACCTTTGGATCAAAAGTATGATATATTAAAACACCTAGCCCATGTACTGGCCATGTTATCAATTTTGGATGCCTTGACTTTATCAAAAGATCTTCGGGAGGAACTCATTAAAGCTTTGTCACGTACTCAGGAGTTTGAGACTAAAATTGCTACAGCGGAAGTCTACCATGTAGAAAATAATCCTGCAGAATGCCATGCAGTGATATCTTTCACAGATAAAGGTAAAGATGATGTTGTGCAAGGACATATCATACCTTTGTACATATCTGGCAAGGTCAATGGCATAGAAATCCGAAGGGCTTTCATTGATAATGGTTCACGAGTCAACCTCATGCCCATTTGTACACTTCGTCTATTGGGCCTCACAGAATTTGATTTATCTCCTTCATCTATGATTTTACAAGGATATTATAAAAATGAACAAGAACCACTGGGCGAGATTACACTCAATACTCAGTTTGGAGATCTTCTATCCAATTCAGATTTCATGGTTGTTGATCAAGACATATCCTTCAACATCTTTCTTAGAAGACACTTGATACATCGACATGTGGCTATCCCTTCATCAAACCGACAATGTCTCATGTTTTGTTTGGATGGTCAAATTGGTACTTTATATGGTGATAAGGCCCCGTTCAAAACATGTGAATCTCAATACATTGAGGTGAAATTATACCACATGAATTGAAAGAGGAAATCCAAAACAAAGGAGATAACCAAAGATAATGCTCTCTATGGTTTGGAAAATATTCTAGTAAACCCATTAGCACATGTGGGTATATATTATGTTTTATCTATCATTCAAATTGACAGAATCGAACCAAATCAAAATGCTTTGATGGAAACTTCCAAAATGTCAATTACGGAAATCGAGCCTGACAACATGGGATAAATTGGTGATCCACCAAGCAATGATGAAAGCTCTAATGGAGATGTCTTCATTTCATCTACTAAAATCAAACAAGTCTATACTTCGCCAATCAGGGCATGGAAAGTTATAGCAATGTCAAAGGTGAAAGATGATGTCGATTCTCAATCCATAATATCCTCTTTATTACCCAAGTAAGAACCTTCATCATTAATTGGGTCATAAATTGAAGCCTCTTCTTCAATATGTTCAAATTTTATCATCCCTTCTGATTATGGAAATTCTGCTTCATCATATACTATGAAAGTAAAACAGAAGAAGTAAGACATGTTGATGAAGAAGAGGAAGATCTCAGGAATGCTCCTCCATCATTTGAAGAGGGTATCTCTACCACCATGGATGACTCAGAGAAATAAATCTAGGTACAAAAGAAGATTGACGCCCCACTTTAATCAGCGCAGCCATGACTCTTGATGAACAAGAGATGTATATTTAATTTTTAAATCAAAATAGAGATATATTTTCTTGGAACTATAAAGATATTCCAGGACTTAATCCTAATTTTTTCACTCGTTATTTGGGTTTTCCAGAAGAACATTGAGGATTCAATCAAGCCACTAGATGAACTCACATATCCTATGCTTCCAAAATTGAAGCTGAAGTGAATAAGCTCATCAAATCCAACATCGTCAGAGAAGTTCAATAAACCAAGTGGTTGGATAATATTGTCCCAGTGAAAAAGAAGAAAGAAAAAATTAGAGTTTTCTTTCATTTCAGAGATCTTTATAAGCATTTTCCTATGGATGATTTTCCAGATCCGATTACAGAACTCTAGATTGATGCGACTACTGTCTATGAAGATCTTTCCGTCATGGATGGAAATTATGGATAAAATAAAATATGAATGGCTCTAGAAGATGAAGAATATACATCCTTCAGAGCCCCTCAGGATTTGTTTTTTCTATCAGGTAATGCCCTTTGGCCTAAGGAATGAAGACACAACATTTCAGCGAGTCAGGCATCGTATCTTCAAACCCTTTTTAGGGATGTTTGTTGAATGTTATGTGGACAATTTGGTGCTCAAATAAAAACTACATTTTAATCACTTGGATGATTTGGAATTCATATTCCACAAGCTTCGATAACATAATTTGAAGATGAACCCCTTAAACGGTGCTTTTGGGGTAACCTCAGGAAAATTTCTCAGCTTCGTCGTATGCCATCGTGGTATTGAGGTCGATCCTAAGAAGACAATGTCAATCCTTGGTATGTCACCTCCTTTAAATTTCAAATAATTTGAAAGGAATTCAAGTAAACAAATCCTATATTTTGCATTTCATCTCCAATTTTATAGGAAAAAGTTTACCCTTAACCAAATTGATGAATAAAGGAGTCACTTACCAGTGGACTGAAGAACATCAAGAAGCATTCGATATTCTAAAGAAGTATCTCTTGAGACCACATGTGATAATTAATCCATTTGAAGTAAGACCACTTATCCTCTATGTGAAATCTCTATAGTGATAATTGGGTGCATTTATTGCTCAGAAGAATGATTATGGGAATGAAAACCGCCTCTACTATCTCAGTCGGACTATGCATGAATCAGAAACCCGATACACAAATATTGAGAAGTGCTGCCTAGCATTAATCTTTGCAGTTCAAAAGTTGAGACACTACCTGCAATATCACGAGGTCTAATTGGTATCTTGAAATAACCCGCTCAAATTCATCCTTAGTAGTCTGATTCTTACAGGACGTCTGGCAAGGTGGGAAGTCATCTTGCCGCAATTTGATATTCAATATGTGTCTCAAAAAGAAATAAAGGGCCAAGCTCTGGTTGATATCCTTGCTGAACACCCTTCAGTGGAAGACACATATTCAGATATTGAAATCCCTGATGAAGATTTCTTTTCTGTTCAATAAATTCTTCGAACATGGGAAATTTACTTTGATGGTTCTTCTACAAGTCCAACAGGGAATAAAATGGAAAATCCTAAATTCAACAAAGATGGCTTTGGAATTCTACCAATTTTTTCTAGAAAAGGAAGTGTTACCATATTCCTTCTCATTTTGGGGTGGTGGTAAAAATAATGAAGCAGAATACCAATCTCTCACCGCAGGCTTGGAGTTGGCGCTTCAAGCACAAGTGAATCACTTAAAGGTGAAAGGTGATTTATACCTGGTAATCAAACAAGTAAATTGGGATTATGCCATTAGAAAAGAAGAACTAATCCCTTTTTATGATTAAGTCATAGAGTTAATGGAAGAGTTTCTTTCAGAACTGACATTTTATTATGTCCCAAGATCACAAAATTCCCAAGATGATGCATTGGATAATATAGCCACAGCTCTGGAAGATCCAAATCGGGACGAGACAACCATCATTATTTCCCACCATTGTACAATTTCACCTTCTTTTCAAGACAGAACATAGGAAATCAATGAAATTAGTCCCATCTCTAAACCATATGTTCATACTACATGATAGATGACACTTATCAGGGAATACCTTCAAAATGGAACACTTCCACCTGATAGAGCTGGGAAAGAACAAATCCGGCGACGTGTTGTCAATTTTACTCTTTCTGATAGCACAGATCTCATAGAGAATATTCTCTACAAGACTGGTTTTGATGGTGTTCTCATATGATGAATTGATGGTGAAGAGACAATGGTTATCCTGAAAGAAGTGCATGTAGGAGTCTGTGGTTCCCACCAGTCTGGACATAGACTGTATGATCAGATTCGAAGGCTTGGATACTTTTGGCCTTTAATGATACAAGATTGTTTTGATTTGACAACGAAGTGGCATTCATGCCACGTACATGCCATATTCATTCATCAAACTTCAATGTTTCTTCATACAGCTAAATACTCGTGGACATTTTGCACATGGGGAATGGATGTGGTGGGACCTTACCCTTCGGCTACTGTTAAGTAGTTTAATTATATTCATACTGCTACTGACTTCTTTTCCAAATGGGAAGAGGAAATACCTCTCAATGAATTTAGTTCTAAAATTATTGTTAGCTTAATCAAATCTAACATCATTACCAAATTTGGTGTCCCTCATACCATATTGATGGACAATGACACCAACTTATGTTCATCTGAGGTGATGAAATTGTATCAAGAATACAACATCAAATCCAATCATTCATCTCGGTATCATGCAGCATCCAATGTACAAATAAAATATTTCAACAGGACTCTGTAATATATACTGGAAAAGATGGTGGATGATGATATGAATTCATGGCCTGATAATCTCTTTCACGCTTTATGGGCCTATCGGACCACCACCCGCACTGGACCGCGTTCAACTCCACATTCCATGGTATTTGGAACAGAAGCAATCTTGCCCATTGAAGTTCAGTTAACTTCGCTAATAGTAGGCATTTGTGATCAATCATCTATAGAAGAACAATCTCAAAGGATATTGAATGAATTTGAACGACTAGATGAGAAAAGATTGTGCACTATGCACCACTTGGAAGTCTATCAGAATAGAATAGCACGAGCTTTCAACAAAAAAGTTCATATTCATTCATTCGTTTAGTGATAATTGGTATTAGTCCTCATAACTCCAAAGATACCAGGAAAGAAGCCTCCCAAGCTTGAACCAAAGTGTGAAGGACCTTATTCAATACATAAGGTCTATTCAAATGAAGCTTATTCTTTAATCTCAATGGATGGAGGACTCATCACTACTCCAACCAATGCAATATTTCTAGAGAATTATTTTGTAAAAACACAAAATACACCATTTTCGGTCCATACATATGACCTTAAACTATTTTTATTACTTTTGTCCCACACGATGTTAAACTGTGACGTCCTAAATACATGACGCTAAAATATACAGAAGTCTCTTATGTCCAGCAAGACATTAAACTGCATAATCAACGGTCCATGCATATGACCTTATACTATTTTCGCTTTCATCAAATATGACGCTAAACTGTATCATCCGTTTTTCGTCCAAAAAGACGTTAAAATAAGAAAAAAGTCCCTAATATGTCCAACATGACGGTAAACTATGTCCCTTTCATCATCCTATATGACGATAAACTATACGACAAGGGTCTATGCATATGACCATAAACTATTTTCATGTCCCTTACGTCCCGCAAGACATTCAACTGCATAACCAACAGTCCATGAATATGACCTTAAACTATATGCACATTCATCCAACATGATGTTAAACTGTATCTTCCCGTTTTCATCGAACATGACGATAAACTGTGAAAAAGTCCTTAATATGTCCAACATGATATTAAAATGTGTTCTCTTTTGTCCTTATTGTATGACATTAAACTGCACAATCCCCCTTTCGTCCAACATGACTTTAAAATATATTGTCCCCATCATCCTAGCTACATGATTATAAACTTTACAAAATTACTTCAATATGTCCTACATGACATTAAATTGGGCATTGTTATAGTTATTTTTACCTCATGTATCTCACACCGAGTATGACTGAAGTGAGTATAGAGAAAATTTCAACCATGACACCCTCTTTGGGCCACTAACCACACGTAAGTCCTTACATCATTTTTTAGTTCGTTGTCCCCATGAACAACTTGATAATGAATTCATTCTTTAATTTGAACTATGCGGACTTTGATACTTGCCATCCAGGCTGGGTACATAGGCAACCTCCCAAGGATCAAGCCCAAAAACAATCTCTTCACATCGGTTCACCTCCATCTCATACAATGTTGATTCAAGAAACCATCACCAGCATCAATTTCATTACATCGGTCCACATCCGTCCTTACTATAAGATGTTAAACAGTACATAATTTTTTTCCTGTACGACAATAGACTACAATATTATTTGATACCCTCACCTGAGAGGGAATCATTATTAACATTGATTTTAAATCATGTTTTATTCCAAAGACTACATGCATACAATTCAATGCCCTAACCTTTTATCTTGGGTTAAACCATCATTGCACTAATGTCCCCTTTCAACCATCACATGTACGAACCAAATGTGTACAGAGGGTATTCATAGAACTATGTGGGATCGATTCCCATCCTTATGGGATATGTAGGAATGTTCAACTGTCCTTTGAATCCAGCCCCAAGTCTTTTGGACCTAACCCAAAATTCCACTGTATGTCCCTTGGCTAAAAAGTCCCCATGAAAACACACACTATGTTTTTCTTATAAATGGTCCAAGATCTATGACCCTAAACTGAGATCTACATTATTTTCACCCCACACGACGTTAACTGTAGTTTAAAAACTATGTATGGCTTGATTTCCATCCTTATGGGATATATAGTGAAGTCCAAAAAATCAATTCATGATCCATCAAAAACATGATTATACTTATCATTGATCTGTGTATCTCTTCATACATTGGACAATACCCATCTTTATGTGTCATAATCCTAATCTTGAATACTTCTAGATCTTCATAACCCTTTTCGTGACTTTGGGTCACGAAATGTCCAATTTCTGAGAATTTTTTTGTTTGACCATGCAACATGTTCCCTAAGGCGGCCTTGCATAAATAGTATACATAACCAACGTTTCAGCCAAAAGATGTTATTATTTGACTATGCATCCAATGCCCTTAGACGTCCATGCATAATTCAACCACCTAACAGGTTTTTCAAATAATGGTAACTTCATTATTGGGAGGAAAAACTCTTTTTTCCTTGGTTTCCTAGATGACAGTATGTAGGGATCCGAAAAATGGCTATTCTTAACATATTTTTCCCTTACTCATTTTCATGATCTAAAATTATCCATGTCGTAGGTTTATATTTTCCTTCCCTACGTTTGGGTCGGACTTTTGTAGGAGTAACAGTCATCCAATTCCTAGACAACCCTGTTTGGAAATATCATCTCCATATTCATGTACCTCTCTCCATACATCAAACTCTATGATTTGGAAAATTTGAATCCTCATAAACTTCCACTCGCATTTTTAGCAGTAGAAAAGTAAATTTCTGAGAGTTCTTTTTCCAGACGATGCAGCACGTGCCCTTAGGTTGCCTTGCATAAACAGTCTACATAACAGACCTATTAGCCAAAAGATGCAATTATTTGACTATGAAGCCAATTCCCTTAGGTGACCCTCCATAATTCAACCCCTAACATGTTTGTAAAATAATGGTAACTTCATTCTTGGAAACTACTTATTCTAATGCCTTTTAGCTCTCTTTCATAACATTCCTCATATTCAAATTTTCTTAAGTATTGGTTTACATATTTTCCCTCATACTTGAGTGTGGTGATATGATTTCAGATAAATGTTCTAGGAATTGAGTAAGTTTTAATCCATTTCAGTCAAAGTTATTTCGACCTTAAATAGTTTCCTCTTTTGGTCCGACCTGCATGCCTTTATACTGCCCACAAAACACAAGGGAACTCTGAATAAAAGTCAATTTCCTTCTCACTAAACATACATTTTGTATGATTTAGTTAATATTTGGCAACTAAAAGATTCAATGTTTTTACGGTTATTTATAATAATCCTAGTAAAAATAATACTATGATTACTAGGCCCATTGGATTAGGTAAAATTTTAAGCTGATAACTGGAAAATACGTGAACAAGTGATTGACGATGAAAGCATTCATTCCATTAGATGCTCAAAAAATATATGGACATCCACATATTGGAGTCTCTTCTCCTTTATAAGAAATTACATGAGTCTGTCAACATAAGTCTTCACTTGAAGAAGAGCATCCCGAACTTCATCAGCAGCTACATGAAGCCCATGCACCCAACCAACTTCACTCTTTTCAGCCTGATGGAGTGATTTCTTACAATACGTGATGGCCTTCATACCATTCTTTTGAGCTCCCTCCAATGAATTGTTGAGTTGGTCACGTTCCCCAGTAACAAAATCTAACTTTTGTTGGAGGTGCATCTACTGGATGACTTTATCTTTGATTTTATGATTCAGCTCCTTCATTTTGGCAGCATTATCAACCTTAGCTCGGGATACTGCAGCCTCAAATTCACCAATATTGGCTGACAGTTTCACCCTGTTCAGATCATCGCAACACATTTTTTCCCGCTCCCTCCTAAAAATGAAATGTTTCAACGTGACATGGATCATTTCATATCCAAAACCGCCAAGTCATATCATGATGAACAGGGATGAAAATCGATGGATCTTCGATGATAACAATTCTAAAGGCACCTCAGATATGATTTTACATATGTTGTTCCATGACTTTCATCATGAAATGATGATTGCCTTATGTACCTTTGGGTCTGATTCGACATCATCATCATAGGGGGGCATGTAATCTGGGATTAATGCACTTAGGGAAGTTTCTTGTTCTGCTCCTTCCCCCCTGACCTGAGCTTCATCACTTTCAATTCAAATTGGGGTGGAGGCTGAGGCCCCACCTCCAGATCTAGCCACTGTAATTGATGGCCCTGCATAATTAATTGAAATATTTGGTTACTTTCAAAGGATAACAAAATAATTAGTTGTCTTTCAAATTAAGTACAATCACAAATATTTTTATTCCTTTCCCAATGGTAGATCAGCATCCTAAGAAGGATCCTCCCCATCTTTCCTAGCGTAGATAAAATTTTTAGGATGAGTTTGAGGAAGCTCTACTGTGTTCACCTCCACTTGTGCTAATGTCTCTACAATGGTAGGGTTTTCTGTTCCACCTTGAGGCATGGGTTGTTCAGCAGCTTGCTCGGACAAAACTGCACATTTGAACCAATCATGATTATACATGTAATAAGAAGTTATTCTTAATAGGATGAAGGATAACACTCACGTCCATAATCTTCTAAATTACATGGTAATTTAACATGATTCATAAAATCATAGAAACATGCACCAAGATCCATTATTTCATCTAATGTAATCTTAGAATCCTAGTTAGTCTCACCAGTGGGAGCATTTGTTGTGTCTTCTTGGCGAGCATCATCCTACAGTCCCTATCCCTGGACAGCAGCTTCTGATAAAATCGCTGCATCAGTTGGAATAGCCACCAAAAGCACTAATGTATGGGTTGAACTTGAAGTATCATATAATGGAATTCTGTAGATGTTTCATTAAATATTTTATTAAGAATTGTTAACTTACCAGACACAGGTTCTTATCATATTTCAATAGAAGCAGGAGGGATACTAAGAATAGATGTCGGCTCTTTTCCTATTGTAGCCAACTCAGCCTGAATTTGCAATTGTTCCACAACACCTTCCATGGTCCTCAAAAGAGGATCAGTCCTCTCCCACAGTAGATAAATTGAAGGATCCCCTGCAATACCTAGAAATTTGAGAAAACTTTTCATGGGTATAGATTCATGATTCTCTGAAGGACTTACCGCTACTAATGAAGCGTTCAGCTGTGGACTTCTTCCTCTGATGTCATTGTTTATTTGGTTTTTTGGGAGTATCAGCAGTATCCCTTATTGGAACTTGAATTGGAAAATGGAAGGCCATTTCCAACTCTACTTTCATGGCCTACTACCCCAGAGATATCTCACCCGATTCATGAGAAGATTCATCAGCGGCCCCAATGGCAGTACCACCAGGGATATACAATATTGAAGGAACTTCATTAGTTCCTTTCTTTACAAGCATTAGGATGAATAAAATAATTTCCTTAATTAACACAGCTTTCACTTAAATAAAGTTGCAAATAAGGAAATAAAAAAAATTACATCTTCAGGTACAACATAATCGTGCCACTCCTCATCAGTCCCCTCACCAACGCCATGATCTATCAATTAGTTCCCCTGCTTGGTGACAGGAATGGAATCTTCAGTGGCATATATGAGCATTTACAGCTCTCTAATATAATCCCACACTTCATTGGTGTTATCCTCATATTGGATATCTTTAGAAGCCATGAGATTACCTATTCCAGGGAGTTGTAGACCCTCAGGAAAATCCATCCAGGCAGTCTCAGTACCACAATAAAGACTCTGCCATGTCTGGACAGCCTCTGGTCGTAGATATTCAGTGCATGTACCGGAAGGCTACGAGGAAGTTCCTACAATTATCGACTTCAATTTCTTCCCAACTCCTGCAACTATTGATAGGGAATAATAAAATAAGACTTATTGCATTATAAAGTGATTGTGATTAAATTACCACAATGAGGTAAATCACCTGGCGTTGATGGAGTACGTCTTTTAATTCAATGTCGAGGATTATATCGGGCATGAGTCTGCTTTTCCACTTGTTGTGCCTCATCATCGCCATCATGGGAATCCAATGAATCAATCCTAGAGGAGGAATATGGCGAATCAGCTTTAGGTGGGGAAGCATCACCTTCATGAGGAATGGTTCCTTTATCTACAGTCCACTTCCTTTTCCCCACCTGATAAACTGGGTGATTTAGCACCCATTTAGTGTATGATGCTATCCATTGCTCGACATACCATGTAGTCAAGTTATGTTCCACTTTTTCAACTAGTAGAACAAACACCACCCTAGTCTTCTCCCTAGACGCCAGCAACCACTATTGTTGAGAAACCATCAAATGTTTTTCATACCTATCATGTACAGGGGGATATACAACAATATGTTGCAAACACATGAATTGGCGTGCAAATATATATGGAGTATAGGCCTCACATATAATCTCTCCATCCATCCTGGCGACCAACACACCATATCTATAGGCCAGTATGTATGCCCTCAAATCAAAGTGGGATGTTCCATCATCAACAAACTGCCCGGTTGGTGGATTTACATTGGGAAAGAAGTTGAATTACTTAAACATTCTCAACCTCACTTTCATGTCATAGCCATTAAGATCTAATGGGGAAATTCCATATAATTCTTGCACTGTTGGACTGAGAGAACTTCCAGGAATTTGTACTCCATTCTGTACATTATATGTCCTGAAGTGAGTGGCGATTCATCCCCATAAAACTAGGAATTGTCGCACTATTCTCAAAAGTGATTTACCCCTGAAGACATGAATTAAAATCCTTTGAATCATTGCTAAAATGTGGGTAGCCAACCCAACCATTTTTCCCTCAGTCAAATTTTCCGTAATAATGAAGTTCCTCAGACTGATGCCTCCCTTCGAGTCCCTCACTGGAAAGAGATAAACGCTGAGCCACAAAGCCAAGAAGCATGCCAGACATGTCTTATTTATTATCCTTTGATTCACCTCATATCCTCACTTATCGAACATTCCTTCTTATAGAGTTATACATAATGTGACAGGATCACCCATCTTCTCGGGTTATGGACAGGTGGTAGGATGGGTGGGCCTCTTATCATTGTATTTATTTTTCTTAGATCCTTTATCCTTAGACTTCTTCTCATTTGGATACTTCTCTTTCTTCTCAATAAGAAATATATTCATCCACTCCTCCAGATGAATATATTTCCTAGAATGAGTTAAGTAGGTCCTTGAACTCTTGATCCAATGGAAGATTTTAAATAATTCCTGAGCCAAAAATGAGTCTTATCTGAATCATTCGAAGTCACCTTAGGAGGAATGAATTCATCATAAATATATCCCAAAATTGGAACCCCTGAGATCCTGTGGACATACCACAGACTTATTCATACTTCTCCATGAGTCTGATGGATGGAATTGGTTTCTAGTCTCCAATGGCTGAGTATCTCTGGCATGAATCTATTATGTTTGTAAACATTTGTTTTCCCAACCCAGACTGCTTCGTATATCGCAAATCCTTTCATATCTTTGACAAACTCTTCATAGGTTTGTCATACCCACTATTCCTGCATCCAAGTTGGCTTCACACCTCCCCTAGGACGGAAGTACCAACTTCTCTTCCAGCCTTTGGATTGATCCATTTGAGCATTTCGGAAGATTGAAAGATGACAATGTGGTTGCATCTCAGGCTTATGAGGTGTCATATCTGGCGTACAAGGGCTATGATGAATCATGTGGGCCTTTTCGACTATTCTAGCATTTGTAAATCCTCCTCCACATGAGATATTTAATGAAGCAATGTTGTTGTAATTCTGAAACTAGAAAAATGGGAGATAGTATTTTTCTTCTAGAATAGTGACTTCTCACGGATGATCATATCTGTACAGAGGCAGATAAGCGCTTTGTGGGAAATCAAAGTGATATTTCTTCATATATTTAGCCAAATATGGGAGGGTGATATCGTAGATAGTATAGTAATCGTGCCCAACGATGTCCATCATGTCATCAAGAAGTTTTCTTGCCAGTTCATCACACATTCTGATTCAATTAGGATCCATTGAATCTGTACAAAAGATGAATAAAATAACTCTTAAATGGGTTTATTTTTCATAAAATTTGTGAAGGAATTCAGAAAAATGTAAAAGTCATTAAGCTGTGCAAATCTGATCTTGGCGTGAATGTGTAGATGTGTCACGCAAGTATAACATTCTAAATAAGTATTTGGCAGACATGTATCACAGCGCAAGTCGAGATACCATGACAGCAGCGCGATAACAAATAAAAGAGAAAACATGAGAAAATTGCGCGGAGAAGGGGACCTGCGCGGCGAGAGCTCGAAAATCTGCAATTCAGTGCTATGCGCGAAAAATGAGTGCATATTTATAGGCCAAGCTGGCCACCTGCGCACCTAACTCTCATGCACTCCATCCCTGCGTGAGTCATACATACGCGACGAGTGTTGCGCATTGAAAACATATGCACCTCTTTCACTTTGGTTTTCTTCTTTTCCACAATGTCACATCCTTATTCTTCCGGATCCAACTCTGAGGGTGGACTTTTTTTGGTGCTCTTTTTCATCACATTGTCTAATGGAATAGAAATGGAAATGACATAGCACAAATTCATTCAGCCTTTGAAGAAAAAATAAAAAATCGACAAAGGGATGAACAAGGCTTCAAATGCACATGCACCATGCAAGTCCCCGCACTGTGGCACAAGTATACTTCTGCGCTGCCTAATGGTCACGCAAGTGACTTGCACACCAACTTTGAAAACCGCACAGGGTCCTTTCCAACATATAAATACCTCAGTGGGCCCCCCTTTTGAATGAGGAATTTTTCCAGAATTTAAATACCCAGCTCTGAAGGCCAAAGTCTCTTTTTGAAGTCTTACGAACACTTATAAACTAATTATTTACCTAGAATGTAAGGTCTAAACAAGAGGAATAAGGTCTTAGTGTTATAATTCACTAATATTTGTGTGCCTAAGTGTTTTACCCTTAAGTGAAAATCGACACACTTGCACGCCTAATTACCTACTCATTGAAACTTTTGCGCCACTCTTCTGGAAGTACCTAAAGATAATTTGTTAAGGCTCTGGTCATGGATCTCCTAGGTATTACCATACTGGTAAACAATCATGCATGTACCCATGTGTTGCATAGGTATACCTGCGTGACCAGGACATGCGCGCCCATGCAGTACTTGCGCGCCCATGCAATACTTGCGCGACCCACCTCTAGTACTTGCACGCCCCACTCTTTTTGGGTGCCCTTCCTTCCTATTTTACCCCTTTGATTCCATTCCACCTCTCCTATTCTGGATTCATTCTTCAAGAGACTCTTCCAGGCCATTTATGGCATGTTTTCTTGATTGAATTCCTTATCCAAAAGAAATTTCATGGAACATCTCTCAAAACCTAGTGATTTTCATATCATTATATCACTAAACATAGAGAGTTAATTCATTAAACCTCATCCTATAAGATGATATAATCATTGCTTTGGGCCTCCTTCTCAGGAATAATCCCCAAGTCCTCATTGATCTTTACCTCCTTCTCAAGAATAATCCACAAGTCCTCATTAATTTGGGCCTCCTTCTCCCAAATAAGCCCCATGTATTCATTGATATAGGCCTCCTTCTTAGGAATAAGTCCCAAGTCCTCATTGATTTGGGCCTTCTTCTCATGAATAATCCCCAAGACCTCATTAATCTGGGAATCCACCTTAAGAGTAAGCCCCAGGTCCCCTAATTTGGGAATCCTCCATAGGAGTAAGCCCCAATCATAATATCCAAAATTTGGGCATCCTCCTCAGGAGTATGCCCCAACCTTAATTACCTTAACCTTGGATTCCTTTTCAAGAGTAATCCCCAGTCTTAAATATGGGCATACTCCTTAGGAGTAAGCCCCAAGTCCCTTAATTTCCAAATCCCATTAACCTTGGCTTCCTTCTCAGGAGTATGACTCATTATTAATTTCTCTGAACCAGTATTAGTTTACTATTGATCTGGGCTTCCTTCTCAAGAGTAAAACCCAATAATGAGTTCCATCATAATTTCGGCATCGTACTCAGGAGTAACCCCCATGTTAGAGTTCCCAAATCTCAATTAATTACATATGCCTTTATGGACCTTGTTCCAGGATTTCTTCCCTGAAGTAAATCTTAATCTTCATCGATTTTGGGAAGTCATACATACATAAGCCCCGCATCATTTCATCTTTCATGGAACAATTTTCAGGTTTCACCAATACCGCTTGTTTCTCAAACCGAGCATGACTAACGTGATCTTAGAGTGTAAAAGTAATCAGGAAATCTTTCTTTGAGCCGTCAATCATGCATAAACATCATACTCCCTTACTCGAACTACGTGGGTTCTGATTCATTTTTCAAACAAAGGATATGTAGGTATCCCATCAGCAGATACGGTCCCAACTCCGAAATAATCCATGTCCTTATGAATGAAAATAAACATCAAGTTCCCCACTGAGTGGATTTAAAACCAGTATGGTCATCATAATGGCCAAGAGACTTTTATGTATTAAAGGATACCATTGACTAGGAATCTATAACAAATAAAGATGATTCTCAATCGATGAAGAACCTCAAATTCATATAAAAGATTCTCAAAATTTCGTACATATCAATCATTGATTTTCAGATCCAAAGAAAAGCTCATTTTATACTTGGTAATGTAATAAATATTAACAAACATAACTTAAATATATAATGAGAATCCTTGATTAGACAATAATTCATCTCCAAAAGGTGTGATGAGCTCGTCCTTCCATCCTCTCGACCAATGAAAATTCCTAAGCCTCATCTGTCCACAACCAATGAGCGCATACTTTTGGAAAGTAGTTCCAAATGGACATGGAATCATTGGATGTTTCCGATTCTACGAACAACCCCATTAGAAACTGATTGGAATGTTTGAACAATAAATCCACGAATTAATCACCAATTCCAGTGGAAACATCCACCATTGGAGGAAAGATCAACTGTGGAGTCCCCTGATCATCCAGATAAAGACTAGCAATCTGGGTTGTCACCCCTCCTAGCCCATAATGCTTGACTCCTACACGACTCACCCGAACATCCCATTCGCCTTAATGAAGAAAAGATTCAACCTCTGGTGAAATGAATCTCTCCATGCAGGGATAACAGTCGATGAATGCATGGAAGGGAACCAACCAGTCCATCCCAAGAATGAAATAATATCCTGTCATCTCTAGGACATAGAGATCCCATAAGAAATGATACCATATAACCTTGAGAGTGCACACTCTCCAGTAACGTAAACTAGATATCCTCATTTTCAAAGGTGTGTCTATTGTCAAAAAGTACGCAGAAGAAAAGATATAAAGCCTAAGTACCTCAACAACAACAATAGAGATAAAGTTGTGCACAGTACTAGTATCGAAAATATCTGAAGATAAAACTGATGCTACTAAAATCATACCTCGAACAGTAGAATGTTCAGGACCCCTCTCCTGATAGGTCCACTCCACTGCAAAAGTCCGCCCTACCCTGTGGCCCTAGGACCCTGCCTAACCACTCTAAGATGATCCTCCCTACTGAGGCTAAATGACTGGTGACTGACTGCCACAACCTCGACCTAATCCTCAGCCTAAACGGACAGAAGAACTCCAGTTCCCTGACTGGTGAGAAACTGGTGGTGCTACTCCTGAATAAGGAGTCATGGAAGCAACCCCGTCACCAGCTACTGATTAGAAAACCTGGAATAAACACTGAAGGTGACCCATCTTGCTGCAATAAAAACACTCCAATGGGTCTGTCTGGCACTACGGCCTCACGTTCCCTTCCCTTCCACACTGGTAGAATACTACCTGGCTACCTAAAGATGTATGTCGCCTCCTCGGATCAATGTGCGTAGACTCCTTATGGAACTTCCTGCTGTCAACAGGAGGAACAATAGATCTAGAAGAAGAACTGCCCTGGCTCGTAGCTCCGGAGTCTCTCAGAATACGTTTCGCAATCAATGCCTAGATGACGATGGAAGTGATGGAATTCAATGGGAAGATATTCACGTGCTAGCAGATATCCCGCCTGAGACCATCTTCGAAATTACTTGCTAAGAACACCCCACTTCCATCCCAGAGGGGTGTGAAACGCTGAAGCTCTGTGAAACTAGAGGAATACTCCATGACAGAAAGAGTACCTGGCTCTAGAATCATTAACTAATGAGATCGATTGGCCCTCACGTTCTTCAGGTTGATGTAGTCGTAAAACACGTGATGAAACTCCTCCCAAGACATAACCAACTGATGACCCGCCTTTGAGATCACGTCCCACCACCTCTTGCCAGAGTCTTGTAGCATATAGGTTTAGAGCATAACCCTCCTCTCTGAAGGTTTTTTCAGATGCGTAGAGATAGTCAGCATGGCTTCTATCCATAACTCTGTAGCATGCGGTCCTCCTTCTCCTGAGAAAGTAAGAGGATGATGCTGCTGGAAAACCCACATCAAGTCTGCCATAGACGAGGCAGGAGGTGGTGCCCCCTGAACGATCTACACCATCTTCATAAAGCCTTCCTTTAACTTCTCATCAGCTCCTAAAACTGGTATGATAGCCGATGCCAAGGCTGGCTCCACTAGAGGATCAACATGAAGTCCTTGATCAGCCATATCTGGTGTCTAATAACTTCTTGACAACTGATGTACAACTGGAGGACATCTCAATGGAATAGATCTAAAAGATCAAAAGCATACCGTAGATGAAGAACACATGGATAGAGAAAAAAATAGTACAAAATAGAAACATGAGAAGAAAACACTCCTGACTAACAAAACAAAACTACACGGCGTGTATAAACTCTACACAGTGTGTACTTAACTCTATTACCCTACTTGTTTCTCCCTGAACAGCTAACCTACACGGTAATCAAAAATTGAGGATACACGGCGTGTTCACTTTGGACACGAAGTGTAGTGGACAAGGTTTCAAAAACCTGTGTTGTTAGTTACATGCTCAATCACATAGTTGAGACTAAAGGGTGTGTTCCAAACAAACACGGTGTGTACTTGAATTCCATTCCTACCCCTGTTGTTGGAGAAATAGCCAAGTACATTGTTTACCCTTACACAACGTGTTCTGAACAAACACAGCATGTAGAGGAGGAGAGAACACCGTCTTGTGCTGTTCGTGACACGACCAGGTACTGGGAACAAGGATACACGATGTGTTCATACAAAACACAGCTTGTATGACATGAGCTTCCCTGACATGTGTTTTTAGTTACACTTCCGGGTACACAGTTTACTACTACATGACATGTACCTACCATACACGGCATGTTCCTGGTGATTTTCACAACCCGAGTTTCGGCTCCCAAAGTCAGTGACACAGTTTAAGACTACACGACGTGTTTATATAAAGTACAAGCAGTTTATTCTGGGGTTTTCTGGGCAATAGCTCTGAAATTGCACTGAATCCCAGGATACAATGAAAAACAAGCATGAATGTGCCAAATTTCAATCCACGAGTGCCATACTCCCCACGAATCCAAGCATGGCATCCAATACAGTCATATATAAGGAAAAACAAGTCAATGGTTCACTAATTTATGATTCAAGAGGGCCCATAACACCTCAAGAACCAAAACATTGAGTTCATTTAATAAATGTACAAAAAAACAACCTCTCTATAAGACTGCAGGGATTATATCAAGGTATTTATCCCAACAACATGCATAATCTACACAACGTCTATAACAACAACATGCAATTTCTAATACACCTTAGATGGCATGGCATGGCAATAATGCATGAAATGTGATTTCAAACAAGGGAATATATGATGCATGAGATGGAATACCCTCATCTCATCAGGTTACGACAGAAATAGAACCTCAATATCAACAAAAATAACATCACAAGGCATGCGAATCACTCTTGGTGAAATCAGCTCAACTGTAACATTGCAAAACCAGAAAACTATAATATGAAAGGTAGTATGGAATTTCCCCGTACACAAGTCAGCTTATCCCGAGCATAGATTAATAAAATGTACAAAATCCATATTATCCCCGGATAAAGGCTCAAAATAGTAATCATGAGAAAAGAACCTTCTGATACCACTTTGTAATGTCCCAGTACTGGAAGCCACCCAGAGGCACCCTGTACCCGGTTGGCCACATGTCCTCAAGAGAATTTCCACAAAAGCCAGAGGCTACTGACTAGCAGTGAGGGCCTTGGGTTTGTTAGTGGGGAAACTATGAACTCATTGAAAGAGTACACAACAGAAGAGAAAAACAAATAAGAA
The DNA here is from genome assembly GCA_963277665.1 of Viscum album. Taxonomy (NCBI): domain Eukaryota; kingdom Viridiplantae; phylum Streptophyta; class Magnoliopsida; order Santalales; family Viscaceae; genus Viscum; species Viscum album. The sequence goes on along the minus strand of OY728152.1, from coordinate 2,077,093,784 downwards.
CAATAACGGAAGTAGTAGGCATCCATAAAAGAGTAAACAATGGAAGTAAAATAAATAAACAACTAGAGAAGATATATAAGTAAATGATGCATGATACATGTATGTCTAGGTAAACATCCAAACAAGTCACAAGGATGAATATAGTACTATACCAAAGTACAAAAGAAAACAGATGAGCAACTCCTCTTCATCGTAAGCATCAGCTTGGTCCCATGCTATCTAGCTCCAGTGCAATCAATAAACCGAAGTAGAAGGGTGGTTTCCCTTATCAATACCTGCAGCAATATAATATTGTTGGTCCCAAAAGCATGGCCCAAACAGGGTGTGCGACAAGGTCCCAGTAGGCAACCACCCATAGATCTATGACTAAGAGTAAGTGAATACATGGCATGTAAAAAAACACAGGAAGTGGTAAACATGAAAGCACACAACATCTATAATCCACAATGTCTAGCATATAAACCCTGCATGTAAGAAATAGACAATCAAGTAAGTCGAACTAAAAGGTATCCTTTGGGTATTTATCAAAGTCTAACCCCTAAGGATCAACCTACAAGTACTAGAAACCCTTTGGTTCAGCTAAAGAATAGACTCTATGAGGAAGCACTCACCGTCAATTCCCCCTATAGTTTCATATCCTACTAAAGGCTCTCTAGAGAAGCACTCAATGTCTCATTCCCCCTATGGCCCACATCAAGAAACTATAGAATCTCTGAGGAAGCACTCATCATCAATTCCCCCTGTGGTCTTGCAACGAAAATTAGAGACACTTTGGAACAACCCTTACGTCCATTCTCCCTATGGTCCACTACACTAGTTTCTCACATCCATGTGTAAAACCACATGCATATCACACATATCGGCCTGAGTAAACTTCAAGAACAACTTGGCTATCTTTATAAGGCACAACAACATAGCAGTTCAATAGTTTCACTATCCAACAACACGACATGGCAACTGGGAAATGTCGAACAAGCTACAAGCAAGAAAAAACATCCATAGAAAAGTACAATTTACCATATTCACAAGCAATGGCGTCTACATAGGTATATCAACAAAACAAGAAAAGAACAATGTAAAAACAGGAAACACGCAATACCCCGTTCTTGGTTATTGGTGGAATTTGTACAAAATACTGAAATAAGTTCTACAGAAAGGCACAAACCACCTACCACGATGCTGGGTGATCGATATAATTGAACCTCTATGATTGATTCCCCGTAGAATGTCGAATATTTGAGAAAACATCCAAAATTATGAACACATGATAACATGAAAACAATGATGAATCATGGAACAAGGATAAACTAGAAGAGAGAGCTTACCTAAGCGATCCCAACACAATTGAAGGTGGATGAAATGGAGAACAGACGGAGCCTCAGGAGATCGGGGAAGAAACGTGGTCGTTTGGGTTGCTCTCGGATGAAGAACCTGATGAAAAAGAGTGTTATGTCCATCAGATGCAACCCCAGTGCGTTCTATGAAAAAAAGAAACTACACGGAGGGTACTTCTAGGGTACACAACACGTACTCTGTTTTTCCGTACTCCGCTTTATGCGGCCACCACATCGCCTCAACACACTATGTCTGTGGCCCGGACATGGCCATCACATAGCTTTGAGCAGCAAAATAATACACGGTGTGTACTCTGAAAGTACATGGCTTGTACTTCAAAAATTTCCAGAAACCACACTTTTCTCAAAAACTCCAGAAAAGGAAAGATATACATGAAAATGAAGATACAAGTTCTTACACTATCCTTAGTTATAATATGATCAATATTCTAGGTTATAACATAACAACCATAACGCATTTAAAATCATACATATGTTAGTAAAAATATCATAAAACAATCATCTTATCATAACTCATGAAATAAAAAGTGTATTATAATCATTTCAACATATCATAACTTGTGGAAAAAAATTATATATCATAATGAATTGATCATTCCATCATAGTGTAAACCTTGTAAAGAAGAGAGTTTCATTCGAGTTCAATCATGGTATAACTTGTGGAGGATAAATTGGATTCATAAATTTATTTTCATCATAAAAATAAACCATTCATAGAAATAATAGGAATGGTTTCCTAGATTCATAAACCAATTAAAGCATTAATTATTTGGATTTATTTCATTTTATATTTAAAAATATTTTGAATGATTAAATGCAAAATAGATTAGAAAAATAGCCTCTCATTAAAAATTACTTTTGAATAATATTTTTTTTTCAAATTCATTTTCTGTGATATTAAAATTTAAATTTTAAAAAATAAATCATCGTAGAGTAATATAAAAAAATTCTTAAATAAAATATCATTTAAATTATAATGAACTCATTTTAAAACATATAAAAATTTAAAAAATACTATTATTTGAAAATAGAATTGAAATTTTATAAAGTAATATTTGAAGTAATCATTCATCATGATGTTAGAAAATTCTTTCAATGCCAAAAAAATTAAAAAGAAATATTCCCTTCATAATTTCATTAAATACCATAAAATCATTGTCGTAAAAACAACCTGGTGATTCAATTATTTTTTAAAAAAATCAAGCATTGTAAAAATGTATTTTAAATTCATATTTTAATATTAATAAAATTTTTATTTTATTAAAAATCATGGATATGTAAAAATATTTAATTTTGACAATGTAAATAAATAAAAGAAGCTTTTCATCAAGAAAAATTTATTATAATAGGTTCCAAATAGTATAATATTTTTTACTATTACCTGAAAATTTTATTAATAACTACAGTAGAATAAAAATTATATTATTTTTGAGAGTTGTATTTTAATATCTTATCATTATAAACGTAATCATTAAAAATCAGGATAAACAGTTACATTGTATCATAAATTCATTATCACTTAGGTTACATTGAATCATAATCATCATGAAATAATAATGTAAAACAGAACATGAAATATCATTAATATATATAAATTTGTTATATGAAAAGTAATAGGGACTGTATATACACCTCATGATAGAATATAGTTGGAGAACAAAACATATGTCTCAAAGAATGCTAATTGAGACAAAAATCCCTTACCAAATTGGTTTCTCTTGAACTCTAAACTCTATTGTTGAATTCTTACAAATGGGAAACAAAAAATTACCATTGGATGTAATGCCTATATATGGTAATTAACATGCTCAATAAATAAATGGAACCAAGACTTTGGGACAGTTTGATCCTCAAAGGGACATGTGATCGCATAACAATTTGAATCTTAGGTGAAGATTCCATGCGTGATGTATAACTTACAGATAATCCTGTGGATTCCCCTTTATTGATCATTCCTTCTCTAACAAAGTATCTCAAGATGACCAATTGACATAGGATGAATACTCAATGAGCTCCCCCAGGCCAATTGGTTTGTCATTGGTATGCGCCTGTGAAAACATCTAAAACTCCTCCCAAAATAAGGATGACTAATATCCAATGGGAGAAACCCCATATGATCATAAATTTAATGGACCACACAACATTAATAATGAAAATTTTCATTAATTATTTCTAGTTAAACATAAAATTCCACTTAATCATTGTGAAATAATGCAATAGAGATAAAAAATGAGGTGTGATAGGTAATAGTGATCGATGAAGGACATGTGATGCACCCCCGACGTTCTGTAAGGAAAAAAGATTCCCTAATGACAAGTATGACTCAAATCAAAAAGTCCATTTGACTTCTAATCCATTCCACATAGAGGTACATGGGTATGTCTATTGTAATCCATCATCCCCTTGGGTCCCTTAAAGTAAAACAAATGGATTTTCCAACAAATATTCTCACACAACAACATAAGACCCATATTAGTCTTGTGAGGCCTCAGCAGAATATAAAATAATTATCATTGAAATCACTAATGAAAATTCTCAAAACTCCTCACCCATTTGAAAAACACAAAGTGGATAACATAGAGGTTGTGATTGGTTCTCTTGCTGAAGGACATGATATAAAACTTTGGTGAAATGCAAGACACCACAAGACCTTTGTGACATGTCCTCCTAATCTCGAAAAATCCCTTTAGATTGTCATCCATACCACACAGATGTCCTCAGGCATGTCCATGTAACTCAATAATATCACCTTCTCTTCTATAAGGAAAAACGATATACTTTTCCACAAAATGATCGTACACCTACCCATGAACCATATTTGTCATGTGAGGCATTAACAAAAATATATTAATTTTCCTTGAATGTACTTATAAGTTTTCAGAAAACTCGCAACCTTTTTAACATTAAAAAAAGGATAAAATAAAGATTATGTGGATGGAAGTTATGGCCCTTAGAATATTACGACATGATAAGGATGTCTGCCACGTGGCCTCATAAGACCCCTAGAAAATTCATCACTATCTTGCGGAAATCCTCGTACAGGTCATCAAGCATTTCATGAATGCCTTTAAACATGCTCCTTTGATATTATGAATTCCCTCAGTATTTTCCATAGAACAAGATGAAATGTTATTTGTCACGATTTCATGATCAAATTTTTTTTAATAATCATAAATTATTTGATAATCAGATTGTTAATGGAATATACTTTTGACCGTTGAAAATTTGGCGATGCTCTTGGATTATGCCATGACAGAGACTAAAGAAACCCCATAGTCCCCACCCAATTCTACCAACCCAACTTAGATACACACCAGATACACCATGGAAATCATGAACTACATGTGATTCATACAATTACATGTGATATCAGCAAGATGAATCACCTATATCTCACAGAATTCAATCTGCATGATATTTGGGACACACAAAATCCACTTGAAATGTCATTGAATGTCACATGACCCCTATGAGAACACCTTCGTTGTCTCATAAATCATTGTGGTTATATCACACGAGACATGAAATGACCTTAACATACATCTAAATACTCATATAATAGTGTTCTCTCATATAATTCATGTCTCACAGTTACATTTTTGCATGTAAATAATTCTCTCACAACACCCTCTTGGAATGCTAATTGAGACCCAGGTGGCCCTCAAGACATGATTGTCATGTATTATGATGAACATTGAGGAAGTTATAAAGTACACAATAAATCTATATAACCATGTCACTCTTATTCTTCTGACACCCCGATATGTGTCCAAACTCGTCATCTGAATGATTCTAGTACAAGACAATCGGGTCATGCCATGTACCCGAGACAAGTGAACTAAGTCATGTGACACCCTCTAGAAGAGAAATAAATCCCATATAAAAATAAAAGGATTTGATGTAAATATCCATCCTCAGTTTTTAATCCCAATATAAAAGGACAATCTTAGTGTGTAATTCCTAAAAAAGGGAACCATGAAAACTTTAATTCCAACCAAATTCATAATATTTAGGCCACAACTCTACGGTTCGAGCTCTATATTGATCATATAGGGTGTTCCCAGTATCCATGCCTTTATCCAGAGTAATGTAATTGATTATTTTCTAACAATATTTTCTAACAACATGCATATCCGTCATGATATTAATGAGTTGCACTGATCTTGTAAAATGTACTACACCCCATGATCATACCAGGACAACCACAGTAAATAAACCCCAATTACTGAAATCATATAGTATGTACCAGATCAAAATGGAATAGATCATGGTATAAGGTCCTATAATTATTTATACATTTAGTATTGTCATACTATCTCATAGTGTGATAATATACCTTATCCTATCAGAAGTTTTATGGATAAATGAACTATGATAACTCTGATTCCCACCTTAATAAGGATATGTAGGAATCCTTTCCAAGGTATGAGCTATAAACTAGAAACCTTAAGGATTTCCCCAGCATTAAAGTTCCATATATATACTCAATGAGATTCATAATGTATTCCACCATTTTTGAAATCATGCTTAGCTCATGTGTGTTTGGGAGATGCATTGATCATATCATTGGATAACTTAAATTTCCATCGACTATGGAATCCATAAATTTATGCCCCGATGAGTGGTATGGTATGAACACCCATTATATAAGTGTATTTACCTCGGGGATATTCATAATGGATTAATTGAACTATGATGACTCATATTCCATCCATAACCAAGATATGAAGGACGTCTTCCTGAGACCCAATTTAAAAAAATTGGTGTGTTTGTTCCCAAATTATTTACATCACCACATGATGCAAAATCGCATGGTATTAACAAAATACAAGGGTATTCATTAAAAAATAATCCATGAGACATAGTATGCCTCATAATGGCTTAATATCCTCCTTTGAATATTGACCACTTGTTCATGTGATAGCATCTCCTAAAGCATATAGTTATACCAATTATGCACATAACGATGTTATTCACCATTACGGTGATGGATGAAGAAGATCAGATACATAATAATGGATTAACTAGTGAGATTTTACTCACCTTATTTCATCAATGTGACTCACATTCATTGTTTTGTGAGAAATTTGACAAATGGATCATTTTTTCGGGTAACTGGTCATGTATCCAGATTAGAAATAAATAAATGAACATAACATTAATCCACAAGAGTTATATAGAGTAGTTAACATATCCCCCCAAATGGTTGGGATGATCTAAACCTCCCATCATCTCAACCAATTCAAGTCCCCAAGAGTCATGGGGTGCGAAAACCCAGATAACGACTTCCTTTTGAAAGTATGTAAACACCCATCCATAGTAGGGGAACCATATGGAGTCTCTAGGAAAAGTTAAAATTGTACCTCAATTATCATAGCCCATTTGAAAGCTAAAAATTACAAATAAAATAATGTTGAACCTTTCATGAATATGTACACTAAAATTTTATTGGTTATTGTTAGTCAGGAAATTTCATTTTCCACTATAAACATACAAATCCATGAAGCATACAAGAATATCTATAATGAAAAATGTATTTCTTATTTTATGTTATTACATTTCATTTTCACCTATATAAAAACAAAAATTTTTAACTCAACGTGATTATTTCCACTAATAAAATTTTTGGTTATTGACCATATGGCCATTTTTCCCCTGTACATAAAAAAATGGTTAACAGACAAGGAATATCTAAAATGAAAAAATGATTGTTTATTATATATCAAGGAATTTTGTTTACCCACATATGAAAATAAAAATGGAGATCCTTATAAGAATCTCTATAAATGTAAAATTATTTGTTAATGACCAATGATCTACATTGATTGTATATATAAGAAAAAAACATGGTGAACCCAACATGAAAATATCCAATGTCAAAATGATCAGGTTGAATTGTGTTAAGATACATTGTTTTGAAACACATATATAAAATGCATAGTAAAACCAGCATGAACTTAGAGATGGTACAAATTAACTAGGATTTTTATTAAATATGATCATCATCATTTTGAAATGTCCAAATGTGTAGAATGGTTGAATTATGGAATATCATTAAAATTGTGATAACAATGAATATATGATTGATCAAATTATGACTATGACAAGGCACTATTTTTTAACCATGTACATTATTGAATGATTTACTGTAGATATTATCTACATACTAACTTGATCCAATGTCTTTATCATCCATCATTCGCTCTGAAAAATCAACTTTGAGTGTATCCTCAGCAAGTATAAAGTTAACATCATCTGCTCAAAAACTCATATGATAAGTGGAGAATAAGATGTTATAGGAGTACCATCAACATGGTACAATCTAAAAAATGGATGTTTCTCATGATGTTCTCAAAACACGATGACTGTCATGTCCAAATCACCCAAGAAAGGTTATCTCTAGGACAATGGCTCTCGTTGACCCAACAAACCACTTCACGGCATTTTACCTATAGCAAGAAAAACACCACCTTCCATATAAAATAATGGTGGAACAAGAAGACACAAATGGATCCCTTTCATTCTAGATTCCACCATGTTGGGAACCTAACAGTTGTAATCACCAAAACTATCCAATTTGTACCCATCAGTGTCCTGAAGAGTGTACAATCTGACACACATCCACCTCTAATGTCCATGAATGAGATTCAAGGTAAACACATCAGATGAAAAAGGTGATGGATATACAAGATAAGCATCATACTCACACACTTATCAATTATGAAAAAAACATATTCAGAAAAAACTATCCTGAATTCCCATATCCCTGTCTATTAGGAACATGTCTGCAGGCATATCCCCACTACAGGCATGGGGGAGGATCATAATCCTATCCCAGGAATAAAATCCATTGATATATTCCAGTGGTAGAAGGATGATAAATGTGGGAATATATACCAAACTAAATTGAAGAAATATTCTATTTTATCATGGTGATAAAAAATGTACCGGATCGTATCCCTAATCACACTTTGATAAAATGACACGAAATTTAGAAATAGATAAAGAACACATCAATGATATTTCGGCACTTTTGCAATTAAAGGGACACATTCATACTGCCATCCCTACAACTTGTAAAACACAACTCTCTGATAATCCGGAACATGTGGTTGTACTGGTGCAAGAACAAATTCATACTCATTCCTAGGGTGATTATCAGCATATTCTGATGATGTATGAGGTTTCAAACCGAGATCTTATCCCTATTCCAAATATAGATCACCATGTGAGAGTGTCACATGCCTTGGGATATGGTCACGTGCCTCTCGATGGAGCCTGATTGAATATTACAAAGGCCTAGTATCAGGATCATATTGTGGTTCTGGCTGGGACTCACCAGATGATAGGACTAAATTTCATAGGACAAGATCATATTCATGTCGCAGAAGTCCAATGATGTACTCCAAAGAACTATGATTGGTATAATATCCTTGTTTTGACTGGGGATAACCACATGAGGCATGAAAATTTATTGGGATCATCTCACATTCCATTCAGTGATTCTACCATGAATATTCCAGCAATCATGGATGCTAGATTGATATTACTACTTTTTCCAATGAAAAATTACACCAGAATCATTCCCTGGAAACATAAATGGAGTATCATATTCCTTATAACATTCTAATGATCCATCATCATATTTCGACATAGAAATCAAATTCATAATAGCCTCAAATTCATGATCCAACATGGCCCAGCAAGTGATAGTATCACATGCCTTGAAGAATACTCAAACTCTATCCAAGAACTACCAAAAAAACAATCTAAAGTCTATGAATTATTCTTATATTCCAAAAGTATCAGATCCTCACCAAGTGAGAATGATAGATGCCTATGGATATGATCACATTCTTACCAATAATGCGAATAATCATCAGAATAATTTGATAGAATCCCACCAGTAGGATCATAATAATACAGAAATAAACAGTTTTATACATGTTATTTTAACCATAATATAATAGGTTCATACCCTTTCACAATCCTAAATTTTATATTATCATATTCTTACCATTATGTAGAACAAGGTCAATATTCATAGTCTACTCATTTCCAGTGTCCTTGAGGTCATAGAATACACATTTTCAACACCAATAGTGTCTTTAGTGTCTTTTATCGATGACGAATAAGAAGAATTTCATTAATATGATAGTTATCCTCAAGGTATTTTTGATATAGATCACAGTGGCATTACTCTGGAAATCCACCATGGTAAACCTCTACATGGTGATATCTCACATGGACAAGGAAATCTTTCCTTGATACATATTTATTCTTATGGATATGCAAACTAAACTATTAAACATTCATATTGTGTGTATATCAACTCAACATGGTCAACTATATATAGTTCCCCATCTACATCCAAAAACACCTTGCTCCTGTTAGAAGTCAAACATTAGAGCCATATTCTACGGTATGATTAAATGGAGTTGTGTAATTCGGTTGAGGAGAAGAATGGAATAGACATATGGAGAGAGCAATCTTGAAACAACATCCTTATAATGTTTTGGAACCTCTATAATACTAACTCTGAGATTGCAAATGATACAGAAAAGTAGTGAATTCCCTATAAAATGTAGTATATACTGGGTAATCATCAGTTTCAGAAGGGTCAGAGTCACCCTTTTCCAGAATACGAGTGTCACCTTTAGAAAATAAATATACACTATTTTTATCTAGAAAAAGCTATTATATTCATGGTTCTCAATCTAAAACTGGAAGAGAACTGTGAAAATATGAATCATCCTTCCCATACATGCATCACAAATCATCAACAACTAATCACCATAGAAATTTCCTATATCTATATTCTAGGATGAAGATAGTATAGACAATCACACTCTGTTGATCCATTGGAATAAGATACCACTTAGGTATTGAATGTTGAAATGTTGTAGCCTCTGATGAAATCAGAGGAAAAGTTAACTCTTAGACAAGTTGGTCACTAAGATAGAATCACCCTCTTCAATGATGCCCAAGAAATCCAAATGGGGAGAGAGGATATCCAATAATATTTCGTACTATGACCATCAAGAAAATATGAGTACATTAAAATAATAAAGTCCGATGTTGAGATCACCCGGAAAACATACCATGTGGAATGGCTCTCACAATGTGCTTCCATTTAACCCAGATCCAATGTGAGTTGTGCTGCTCCACATCATGAGTTTCATAGTAGCTGCATCCATAGAAGATGACCATGTGTGGAGTCACCTCCGTGGACATGAGAATATATTCCACAACCTCTACCCCTCACATCGTCAATTTCCTAGAGGATTTAAGGTAGAAACTCAAAAACAATAGTTGAAACCCATCCCAGTGGGCTGGGGGAATTTATATCTCAATCATCATCACCAGTTTTATTATTCCCTCATTGGACCAAGGAGACATTAGTGGTGAATCCAGAACAACCCCACCCCATTGGGTTGAGGGCCATTATATCTTCAATCCCTTCCTAGGAATCATCTAGTCTCTGACTAGAGCCCATTAATCATCAATAAACATATGAATCCATGAAAATTGAAGCAAACAATTTCCTCCACCCTATAGGTATGGGGGAATTAGCATTATCATCACCCCCATAGATGGAATGAATCATCTCCATATTTGGAGGAATTAATCAATGGATGGCAATCCCTCAACTACTCTCATCACAAGACAAACTACTACTAGTTGGTGAAAAATTGATAACCCTGATCAGTAACCCACTTAGAGACACTCTACATAGGCCAAGTAATGAGGAACATAAATTAAATAAAGTAGGGAACTGTTGTGCTTGTAAGGAAAAATGGTTCAACAAATCATGGTATTCGAAAGATGCCCATGATACAAGCTAAAATGAATCAGCTTATTGCGTTGAAAGAAATGGCCTGAACACCATTTCCTGATATTCCCCTATGAATATTTTCTCTCTCAAAATGGAAGATATTGATCAATACACATTTGTTGAAGGACACGAAATGGAAAACATTCCTCATAATGGGGGTGTTTCGGATGCACCAAATGAGTATTCCCACACCGAGAACCAAAGATATATCCAAAAGATGCCACCATTGAATATTGAGCTTCCACCTCCACGATGGAATATTAACAAGGGGAAGGCTATAACAACATCTTAGTCACCTCCTTAAAGAAATAGGGTTTCTTCCACAGTGTAATGATTGTCAAAATATGAGATACTCTTCCACAACATGACGAGTACCTACTTAGAAGATCATACCACCTGGGAATTTTCATTAGCTTGATAATTTTGTTCTCCATCACGTGGTTGAAATTATAGAAAGAGTGGTATTTGAGGATCAAGATTTCATTGGATCAAGATATAAATTCTACATAAATTAGGATGTCTAAAATTATAGTGACTTCCCTCTATTACAACAATAGCCACTCCCATGCCAAGAAAACTACTCAATCATGCGATGAATCAAATCCAAAAATTAGATATAACAATGTCCACATCATTGATCCCCACTAGCATTATATGGATTGGACATAGTTCAATAAATGGTTCTCTTATGATAATTGATGTCATCAATTCATTATCTACTTGAATGGAATCCATGGAAGGGAGTCATGAACTTGTATAACCTGAGGGGAATACATATCCCAATTTGGATAATGACATTGAGCCTCCACTAAACTTTTTAAATACCACCTTTACAACATTTGAAGACATGAGAGACCCCAAATAACTTCTAAAACACTTCATATCTTGATTTAGGTCAATGATGGTCCCACAATATCAACATGATCAAAAAATGATTTTGGGTTCTGTATTGACTCTAACAGTGCCACCCTATTTTTGGTATAATAGTCTACTATGAAGATCCATTTTTGGACTGGAAGACTTTCATCATCAATTAAATTATCAATTCTATTTGACACTGATGATTAATATTATCATCAACATGAATAAATTGAAACAGTGTAAGAATAACAGGGAGTCTAACTTCATAACATGGTGTAAGGGTTTAACCTACTCACTCCTTGTCACTTCTATAGAAGAAAAACTATTGTAACTCTGTGGAAAAAATATTAGGGATGAGTTTTCAAATCCTTGGATTCTAATAATTATCTATGTGGATTCTGTGAGTTATCCAAAATGGAATAAAATTTATAAGAATCCATATTGAGGATCCATTCCAAAACCGAATCATTCGTGTAGAATAGAGAAAAAGGCCAGCAAGTGAAAAACATATAGCTTTCACAATCAAGTTATAAACGATGTCTGTCCAAATTCCTAGGTTGGGCATGAACCACCTATCAACTATTGTAGAATTTAAATAACCATAGAATCTCCCACATTTATTATTATATAGGAATATGGTCTCTTAGGATTTTAATAATGGATAAACAATGAATACTTCATTCATAATGGACATGTGCTTTGATATTTCATGTTATACATGGATAATATCCTAATCACAATTTTATAGCCTAGGAATCCTAATGTGGCTGACCTCACTGAATGGAATTATTACTAATCATTCCGAAAATGCTGGGTATTAATATCCAAAATATATTCTTCTTTAATGATTTCATTCATGGAATGATCGATTCTAGAATGTGGTTCTAGAATACACCAAGAGCAGGTGTCTTGCATAACCGTGATCCCACTAGATGAAGTGGGAGATTGGAAGAAGGTCCCAAGCAGACATTACTGAATACCCTATAATCAGATTACTTAAAAGGTATTTGATTAAACCATGACAATTAGAAAGAAATTTTTTCCAAAACCTCGGTTGCCTCCACCACCCAAGGATAGAACATAAAATATTGCCCCCAATGGAGGATTTGACCACATGAATAAGGATGAAAAAATGATAAAGAGTAATATTATCCTCCAAAGTGAACTCTAACTCTCAAAAACATATTCTCTAAGGAATATTAAATACTAGAATCGCCTAAAAAATGGAATCATCATTAGGAAATGAGCTCATATTTTATTCTGTCAACATGATACACTTCTCTAACCATTTTAATACTGATGAATTTTAACTAGAGTAAGAGTATACCCCACAGAACTAAAGAAAGGGATGTATCATATTCCATATATGATGATTAATAGGACATCATAAATGTGGTAAGACACAATATTCTTATCATATCCCAATAGAGTACATATATGTAGGAGACAGTCATGGGAAAGAACTCTAGTGTGCTAAAAAATGAAAGTAGGTGCCTCAAGGCCCTCAAACATTCTACCACAAAAATTTCATTAAAATACCACATATTAGGTGTCTCATCTAATGGATCCAGGAAATAGAGATGGTCAGTGAAACTTGATCAAATGGAAGCAGATTCTTCCTTAACATATGTACAAGAACTAGGTTCGTCCATCCAAAATGCCACAGCTCCTCATTCGCACCTCCAAGAAGAACCCCATTTTGTGATTATCATTAGACTAGAATAGAAATATGATGTTCTAAAACACCATGTGTTACACCCATCCGAGCTCCTATCCCTCGATGTGTTATTTCTTTCGAAATAACTCAGGGTTACACAATGTATAAGCCATTAGAGAACACAAGAGTTTGAGATAGATATTTCTTGAAGCCTTGGCTGATCATGTAGAGACTATTTCATTAGAATGTAATGTCCCTTATCTCATCCATAGATCAATATCAGGATGAATCCCGTTATGGAAACATCAAAAAACTATATTTATCTGGAAGTATCAATAATTCCAACATCAAAAAGTACTCTAATAGATAATTGTTATGTAATCAATCTTATGCCAATATGACCCCTACAATATTTAGGATATGGTTAATTTGACTTTTCTACCACTATTACAGTTATCTATGTGTATGATAAGCATGGGGAATGGACTCTCAAGAAAATCAAGCTCTAATCCTAGATTTGGTACTATACATAAAACATTGTGTTTATGGTAATCCAGTAATAAACGATGTATAATTTATTTCGTGAAAGTCCATTTCTCCACAACCACCAAGAAATACATTCAACATATCTCGAATGTCTAAAGTATCCCATTAATGGAAAATTCAGTATACGACATGGTGATAGTTATTTTATGAGACTTGTGGAGCCACATATACCAATGCATATGTCTATAAAAATTTAAGAAAATAGCTGATGGTAGATTATAATATATAGGTTTCCACTTTAAATGGTTTGTAGACCACCCATGTCAATTCCAATGATATTCATGGTGATGAATATATGCTCACCAGAAATCTTGTCATTGTCACATAAATAATACTATAGTTCCATGCATGTTCTATCCTTAGTTATATAACTGAAGACTATTAGTTCCATCATCTTCTTGTATCAACTCATTGATATGTAGATGATAATGCATCTTCTCCGGGCCTCCATCACCTAATAATGATTGTAAAGACCCTATATTTTTATCTCTGTATGATGATGCCTCAAAAAATTAAGAGATGGAAGAAGATGATTTCAACTTTAGGAATTCCCCCCTATCATTCTTGGATGGCGTCTCCACCACCGTCGATGAATGTGGGAGGATAAAACATTTAGTAGAGGAAGACTCCAATACTACACTAATTAGTGACTCCATGACCCTTTAAAATAAAGAGATCTAAATCTAATCTCTAATGAAACATTAATATGTCTTCTTGTGTAACTAAAAAAATTCCCTAATCTATTCCCAATGGTGGCTACACATCACATCGGGCTACCATATCTGTATTAAGGCTTTATTAAGGCAGGAAGGAAGACGAAACCCACTATTGACACCAGTATTGCAGTGGAAGTCAACATGTTCATAAAATCCAACATTGTTCGAGAAGTGATGTACCTGATATGGATTTCAAACATCATCCATGTAATGAAGAAGATTTTGTATATTAGGGTATTCCTTTAATTGAGAGACCATAATGTAATTTTCTAAATGGATGATTTCCCATTACCAATCAAAAAATATTGATCAATGCATCTTATAAAATCCAAGACCTTTATTTATTGGACGTGTACTCAGGGTAAAATTAGATAATGATTACCCTTAGGATGAAGAAACCACTTACATCAGAGCACCTCAAGGGATATTTTTCTATCAGGTCATTCTATTTGGCATGATAAATGTTGCAACCACATATTAACACACTATGGACCATTTCATTTATCCATTATAAGGAAGGATATATAAATGTTATGTTGATGAACTATTTGATAAATTAGGAAAAAAATGTGATTATTTCATGGACCATTACTAACAATTAATGGGTTACAATAGCATATTCTAAATTTTAATTGAATCTACTGAAATACAATTATAGGGTAATGATTTGAACATTACATTATTTTGTGGTACAAAATCATGACAATAAGGTTGACCTAGATAAGACTACTATAGTTTTTGAAATGTCACCCCACAGAAATTTCAAAGAACTAAGGGGACTCCAAGGGCACCTTTTTTACTTTTTGTGGTTCATTTACAACCTGTATAGAAAATATCCTCCATTACAAATGAATTTTAAGAATCCAACATCCAATAAATCAGATTATGTTGGTAATAAACACTTAGAAAGTCACAATAAGTAATTATTTCACAAATTGGTCATCATACATTTATTGGAAGAAATGACACTCTTCTTATATTTGGACACCATGGAACTCTCACTGGGAAACCTTCTCATACAAATTAATGATTCAAGGAGAAAAACATTCTATGTTACCTCATATAGACTTTGTGAGTCACTGAGACTTGACACTCTAATGTTTCAAAGAACTACCTCAATCTCATCTACTTAATATCAAATATGAGTAACAACATGAAGCACCATAACGTAGAATTTTCCTTCAATATTGATCCACTTATGTTATTCCTTGGAATAAATTTTTTGATAAGGTTCTTTGCCCAATTGGTGGTCATTAATCTATAATATGACATTCAATTTATGTCACAAAATTCAGTGAAAGGTCAATCCCATACTAATTTTATCACAACAAGTCGTTCCAAGGAAAATATATCTAAATACATACAATGTATAGGTGAAGGGGACCTCAATTACCATGACACTCCATAAACATTGGATATTAATTATTATGGTGCCTAATAAAGACTAATTGAAAAAATGATGGAGAACAAGATACAGAGTCAGTTTGGCTTGAGTATAGTATTTATCTCTCTTAACAAATTGGTACATCATTACTCTCACTCACTATCCGCATGATACACAAATAATGAGGTAGAATACCAATACCACATCATTGGAATAAAATTAGACCTACAATTACATGTATCCCACCTAAACATAATTGGGATTCAGAGTAAGTGATAGTGCATAACAATAAAGAATATGCCATCCGGAAGGACTAACTAGACCCTATCACTAACAATATCAAGTTACTAATGGTAGAGTTCCCATTTGATCCCATGATGCATCATATTCCCTAATCATTGAATGTGTTTGGTGAAACATTAGCCAATGTGGAAACAATCTAGGTAGATCTTTATCAGGAAGAAATAATAATGTACACTACACATTGGATTATGGTATCAGAAATGATCAGTTGTTACATAGATGAGACTAATTAGGTCAACACCATACCAATTCATGGTGCACCAATAGTTAACCCTATATAGATATATCCCCAAATTGGATGTCTCCATGATGGGACCCTCCCAATGTATAGGGATGGAGGGGAATACATTTAGCATTGTGAAACAAACATTTCCATGAAGGATAGACCTAATGAGAAGAAAAAAAACTATACAAGTTTAGATTCAATAAAATCATCCTAAATTTCAAAGAAAAATTAGATATTTCTTCTGTCATGGAAGTATTGAATGTATTCTCTTGTAGTTCCCATGAATTCAGGACTATACTCTCCCACCAGTTCCGGAAGATAAAATATTAATAGAAAAACAAGAATACAGGACGGTGTGGAATAAACTAAGATATTTCACGAATTAAATATATATGTGAATATCATATAAAAACAACTAGAATATATACATAGGGCTAAATATTAATGGTCGTTTTCCATTTGGGGGATAGATATTTTCATGAAACATGAAACACCCACATCTAATAAGTTCATGTACATCCTTAAAACTACCAAATAAATTTCCAAATTGGACGAGGAGGGTCACTTCTAGGTTTTTGGGAAAAATAATGTCATCGACTATGTGATTTCCTATATAATTAGTAGGTTCAGTGTCCCTTACAACATATTTAAAATCAATGACATTGAATTCTGTTCCACGGAGCAGATGAAGATGTACCAGGAGTACAACATCAAGTCCAATCACACACATCACTATCATGCAACTACAAATGGAGAGATTGAGGACTTAAATAAAAATCTATTGAATATACTCCATAATATGGTCAACATGGATAACTAGTCATGTATAAAAAACTCCTCCATTCTTTTTGGGACAACCATACCACCATGCGTATAGTTACACAATAAATTTCTTAATCACCATTTTGTGGGATAGAGGTTGTGCTACCGATATAATTGTAGAATCACTCACCTAAAATATATTTTTTCATACATGTATTAAATGATGAACAATAAAAAAACCACTGGATTAGTTGGAATGGAAAGATGATAATTGGTTGCACACATGTATCAATCTAGAAATTCATCATAATTGTATAGTTTTGGACTTAAATAAAAAGTTATCACTTCTTTAATTTCATCAAGGAGAACTGGTGGTGGCCCTAGGTACCCAATGATAATATGAATGAAACCCCAAAAATTGGATCCCAAGTGGCAAGGACCTTAGTTAAAATGAGATTTTTATCATTACGTGTCATATTCTTTGGCCACCATGGATGGGGAGTGTCTCACACCACCAACAAAAAAGCATGGATTCTCAAGAAATAAATTTCATAAGCTATTATCCTATGCACCCACATTAGATAAAATATATTCATTCATCATGACAACATCATGTTAAATGAAATGGAATTTTTTCTTGCCCCAAGATGTTAAACTACATAGTTTTCTAAGAAATATGCATGGATTGCATCTTATAATCATTAGATACATTTAGATTTAGGAACCTCTATTCATATGACCATGTATAGGATTATTTTCATTTAACGATAGGTTTTCCAATGTACATACCACATGATGTAATAATGCTCGATCCTAGAACACCCCCCTTCATGATGGGGGACCCAATGTCCATAAAAATGACTTAAAACATCACAAATCCATGATATCCATATCTATTCACATGAAGTCACCTATGTCCTTGTGCATGCTTTTAAAATGTGCAATTATTAAATTGCTACATATGTATTGATTCACATTTCCAATTAGATTAATATGAAATCATCGATCCTATATATTTTTTCAGACACTACATGATATGATATGCCATTGTTATAAACCCTTGTATCTCTACACTATAGGAAAAATTATAACATTCTTTTCTATCACACCGATCAAAACTTACGTAAGTATTTGAATTTCGGTTGGGACATAAAATTTCAAACAAGGAATAAATGTACACATGATGTATATTATGAGTCCTTGTCACATGACATTAAAATGTACGGTCGAATTTTTTCCACATGATAATAAACTGCACAGCTTCATGTGAACTACATGTGTCTAGATTCTCATTCTAGTGAGATAAATAGTGACTCCAAAACCTCAACACATGGTCCCAACTGAACGGTTCTCATCAATTCACATCAGTTTTCCTCCATCCTCACTGCATGATGTTAAAAAACATAGAATTTTGAAAACTATGTATGGATATATTTTCACCTTTATGTGATATGGAATGATTACCAATCATATAATATTTGTCTCACATGGATCGTTTCCTTTTATTCATGTTAGTCCACAATCATTCTCGCAGCATGACGTAATTATGAATGGACCATCAATAATTTAATGATAAATACCTACATAGGAAACATCATTATGAAATATTTATGGATTTATTCTCATCCTCATGTGATATGTAGTGAAAACCAATTATCCATATTCTGGCCCAACTGTAACTTTTTAACACATTCACATCGATTCCCACTTCCTTAACACCAGAAATTAAACATAATATGACTATATCCTAACCACATGATGTTAATCCTCTAAGAAGTAAATCCATATCCCATGACAACAAAATGTATGAAAATATATCATTACCTTATGATACTATGCTACATGGATCTACATCATTACCATATGACATTAAACAACATAGAAGTACATCTTTACTAGATGATGCTAAACTCCATGGAAGTATTTCCTTACCACATGACGTTAAACTAAATGGAATTAAAAACATACCACAAGAAATTAAAATATATGGAACAACATAATTAATGAAAAATATCAAAACTACATAATGGAACATATGTCCCAACTACATGGCATCAAAATGGGAACACCATTACCCATTTTTCACTCCTTATCATAGGACCACATGAGACCTAACTTGCATAAGAAGAGAACAGGGTGCTACCAAAATTATTTATATCACATCAAACCATAAGACACATGATATTCCATGAGTGTATCATATCTCTGTAACAATAAATGAACCTTGGGAAGGATATCTGGCATCAAGGAATATTTTGTTGACTATGAATGCATGCCTATGACTCCAGCATATGTGCTTATTTTCTTAATCCAAATTAGTAAATTTGAAAAATGAAATTACAATCCCTGGGAGCCCTGACATATTTTCAAAAGACCTAAAAACCTATGTGTGTCCGAACTTATCCCAGAATGAATGTACCATACCCTTACTCATGACTCGAGAACATTGATTCATTATTTTATCATTTCTTTATCATACTTAGAAGTATGATGGGGAGCTCTTGACCCAGGGATTCCTAATTAAGAAATTTTATAAAATCTCCAATGTTAGTTCTATGTGATTAATCACCATAAACTGCATGTACATTGTTCAAAGATATACTAACTTCAAACAACTATCAATAATTTTTCAAATCACAATACCTTTAATTGCTAATGAATTGAACTCAAAACTGGTCATGTCAAATACCTTCAATGTGAAACCTAAGAAAAATTGGGGTCACCACCCTCTAAACTGTTCATTCGCAATGTTTTGGAATAAAATTTGGGTAAAAATAGAGAAGAAAAATTGGTCATAGGTTCTACCCATTAAATCTTGTAAAAGATAAGATATTCTTGATGGAACCCCTTGGTTCAGGAAATAAAATTATGTAATGGTTTTTCACATCTCTCTCACCATGAGAGAGAATTTGTTAGGAAATGGATGAACATTTTGGGTGAAATCACCCTCCATGGATTTTATATATTCCATATATCACAATTCATGAGTTGGGGTGGCTAGGATCATCGCAAAAATCCTGGTCCCTTGAAAAGAATATCCAACCTCATGGACCCTTTTCATGACTATTCATATATGCACACAGTCCTATATATGAACCTATGGATGTCAACCAAATACATAAATCTGAAAAAGGTCATTTGGATCCTCATACGCCATTAAATCATTGTGGTATCACCCAACATCTTAGTATGTATGGACTGCTCCTTGTGTGATTGTCGCATATCATCATCATGGAATGAGAACTCTTGGTCACAATTTACAATACTCACCCTATGAAGATGTGATATCCCCAAAATTATGTCACTGTGTTTCATACCCATTCTCAAGGATGGACTGTGAGACTACATTCCATAGCCTTTTATTTCCCACACCTTCTGATTGAAAACCACCTGGCGTAAGACTCGTGTACATTATTTTAGTGAATATAATCCTGGGGTTCCAATACGCATCTGGGATTGAAATCATTCATTATAATAAATCATCATCTTGATGTTTTAGTGTTCTCAAAGCATTACTAGACCTTGATGAGGAGTGGAGAATGTCCTGGACTATGTATGTGACAGATGCATAAGGGCCTTTTCCGAAAAACTAAAGGCAATTATCCTTTACATTAATGAGGTTCAATCGTTGTGAGCCTTAGAAATATCTGAATGTAACCTATTATCTCAAAATTTCATTGTATATTCCTTTCATTTCAGCACCATCACATCTTCATGGACTCAGACATTCATGGTATGATTTACATCAACCATATTTCAAAATTCTATGAGGATATTGCTCCTGTAATATTTCTTACTCTACCGATTTCACATATTTGAATCTTCCATAGCCAATGGAAAATATTCAAGGCTTAAATTGAAAATTTTCGTGACTATGAATGCATGCTTATGGCCCATGAATATGCACTTATTCTCACCAAAAAATGATGAACTCTAAAAAATTTCATTCTAATCCACGCGAGCCTCAACAACGGAATGGTAGAACCCAACTCCATACAGTGTTTTAGGTTATTCCTTTCATCTCCCCACCACGTCCCTTGATCATATAAAACTATCATGAAAATTCCCTTAAAATATGGAAATATTATTTCTGAGAAAAAAGTCCTTAAACTAAATCAATATTAATAAGGAGCTGAAAGAACCAATACTAAACGCAATATGAGGGATGATCTAAAAGTCCTTAAAATAAAGAAATTGATTGTCTATGGTAAAATACCTAGAACCAAAGAAATAACATGTATGAGCTAAATGAAATTAACCTAATGCGATATATGCTCTAAGATAACATTACATAAACCAATGATACATAAGGTCATAGATAAAATAATTTAAACAAAAGAATGACATAGTCCAACCTGAAATAGATTTTATGGAAAACCATGTGTCCTTAGAAAATAAATTATATACTAACCATGACTATAAAAATTTGAAAGTAATGGATCAATCTCCCCCTGAAACATAAAATTTAAAAGTAATGTCTTATATCTTTATTAGTAAGGGTTTCATTTGATGGTGGGAATTCATGTTCATTTCTCAAAAGAAATATAAAAAACCAGACATTTGGATTGTCATAAATTATGAAAAGGATGGATAGAGTGGATGATTCTAAAAATATCATAATAATGAAGCATTGTACACATCTTTGAAAAAGTTAAGATGGATCGAAAAATTCTTATTTCAGACGTTTCGTTCGTATTGTTAATGAAATGTGTGGGAGGAATCTCCACATTTTATCATATCTCTAATACTTCAACCAAAATGGATTGCATTAAAAATGTCATGTTATGATAAAAGTCAATAATTTGTTCTGGAATGGTTTACCAGACTCTAATGAGATGCATAAATAGAACACTTGAGTACTGCTCTACCATCTTCCTTTTCTTCCACACCAAGAGAAAGAGTCTAAACCATAGTTTTCTAAAAAAACTATTTTTACTGGATTATATTGATGAAAATTATGTCAAAATAATAGACAAAAAATGATAATTCAACTCCTCATATATCAATATCTGCATGGTCCATGCATCCATTTGAGAGTTTTATTTAGATGAAAACTGAAAAACCCATATCTAATTCTTCCATTGTTTCCCTCATTTTCCAAGAAAGGAAATACTCATTCACTAGATCATGGAGACCCCTTTAGTTCATATTCCTGATTCTTCAAGTCATGTTGATATATTTTAGATTTCATTCAAAGGTTATGGGTTGAAGCTATCTTCCACTACGTCAAGAAATAATTATTAAAATATTTACCTTTGGTAATAGAATATATCCATGGGGTCTCAAAAATAATGGTTCAAATACATTGTAGGATTAATCAATGATGTGATTGAGACTCTATAACCTTTATGGTTTGTGCATCATAAGGATGAACAAATAGTCATATTAGTCACAAAATAGGATAAAAATCATCATGAGATCTTCTCTCAATAGAATCATAATTCATAGTATGTGGTGGATGATTAAACTCTTCAATGGAATCTATTTTACAATCTGAGCAGTCGTGACTACAACGAGTTCACTTTCTCAAAGTATCATCTAGATTGATCAACCAAATTGTTGCCTCTAATAAATGAATTTGTGAAAAAATTTATGTCGTCCATATTGGTCAACATTCCAACAAACCATTGGGATAAGAAATTACACAAGCCTAGGTACAATCTTGTGTAAGGAAAGTATAAGAATCATCCACAGGAATAAGCAAAATCTCAACATCAATGTCTTCACATGTCAGCAACATCCAAAATTAGAGGATAACCCAGGGATGTACATATCCTCAAACACCGTCCATAAATATATGTGATAAACTTTAAATGCATCCAAACTATTGAAATAACTGATATGGTGTTTATAAATCACAAATTATCAGCTTGTCCACCCTGGTTTTGAGAACCCCATTTCGAATGGATATCAAATAGGATCATTCAACTAGGGAAGAGCTTCCATCATAAATGACTAACACAATTGATGCAATATGGGGGATGAAGTAGAAGATATAAGGATTGAATAACATTTCCCTAACCAATGATGGGAAAATGGATATATCCTCAACCCCAGATATGTACAAGAATCTATGATGGGATATATAATACCAGATTATAGAAGCATTGAAATATTAATTAGAATGGAAATGCTCCCTATCCTGCCAAATAGGAACCGGAAAGGTCCATTTATCGTGTATAAGGTTACACTAAGTTGAATATGATGTGACATATGATAAATATGTGTATGTAATAGTACATCCATATAATGGAATCACCCTTCTCCTAATCACACTACCATCACCAGTGTGCCATCAAATACTTGTGAATGCGTGTCCCCTGTTAGAAATAGCTAACTATTAAATAAAACGACTTGAAACCAACCAATATTAGGTTTTGAGATATCATTGAGTTTAAAAAATATACATAGGAAGTATATTCACCAGTATAGTAGATAGACCAGTATGATCCATCAATATTACAGACTTGATTGGAGGGGAACTTACAGGGTGAATAGATACTCCTCAAACTCCACTACTGTAAAGGGAAATCATGATCCAATCAATGAAATAAAAAATCAAGCTCATTTTCATCTAATTATTCTATTTATACATATAAATAACGAGTGTCTCCCTCACCAAAATATTGATTCTTATAAGGATCATCCCAAACATCAATAGTAAAGAGTAATTCATCATATATTTCCCCAAGGTGATGAAGCCCATCCTATTTATAGATATACCATAGGGTAATTCTCAATTCACCCTTGGAAAAGTGAAATGTGTTGGTAACTGGACTCTAAAAGCCAATCTACTCACTAAGGTGTTCGTACTATAAATAGATGATGAATTGAGAGATCCATATGACCTCATCATTTTGAACCCCATTTAAATCGTTAGGAAACTCCAAGAAGAATTTCCAAACCAAGAATGGAAACTCCCACTCATTATGGAATTCTCCACGGGGATAGAGATCCAATTTTTTATACCATCAAGTAAATAAATTATTAAATTAATATGAATATATGATCAAATATATTTGAGATATAGCTTGCTGAGTGAAATCAAGATCGTATAGTCCCAATTGAGAGTTAGAGAACATATATGAACCACTACGGTATTGAGGTGTTACTAGATGACCATAATAATAAAATGATGCCTAAATGAAGTCAATAGGACTTGATTTCTAGTGAAATGATATATTAGAATCTCAATAGGGAATGATAACATCATCCATTAAACCAAACTCATACAGAAAAAGTTGATGAGATGAGGGACAATTTTGGATGTCGGTGGAATGAAATGCATTCATCGTCTCATTATCAGTATAAACAATTTAATGGAGATCATCATTACAATTTCTAGAAATATGGGCCCTTTTATTGGACATTGTTGAGGAACCATGATGATATTTGGAATCTGTCTAAAAATAAGTAACTGTCACATGTTAGATGAATAAAATGAATATTATAATCATGATGAGATCCAGCCACATCAGGTGTATCA
This sequence comes from Viscum album, assembly GCA_963277665.1. NCBI lineage: Eukaryota > Viridiplantae > Streptophyta > Magnoliopsida > Santalales > Viscaceae > Viscum > Viscum album. The sequence goes on along the minus strand of OY728152.1, from coordinate 2,077,068,653 downwards.
CATGACATAACATGAGATTCCCAAAACACATAATGAGTTCACATATTGAACGATCACTGGAGGACACATAGGGATACTAACCACCATTGGTCATCACGTGAATCACATAAACACTTAGAGACATCAAACCATGTGTCCTGAACATGGTCACATGAGTCTCATGCGATCGAATGATCGAAACACAAGATCTCTCAAATTACCCCAGACACGCACAACCGTTATGGATAATGTTTGAGAAGTTACCAAAATATCATTCATGGTTGGACAAGAAAAAAATGATCAACTGAAATTCTTGTGGGAGAGATCTGGAGAGATGGGAATATAATGCATACTCCGGAATGTGGCACACGATCAGGGTTCGCAACACGGTCTCACAATGGAAGCACACGGTGGTGGTGAAAATGAGAGCACATAAGAGAATTGGAGACCGTCAGAAAAAATGTTTCTTCCACCGACCCACCCACACACACACACACACACACACATATATACCATTTCAATGTTTTGAAAACAGAAATTGGTAGATTTGTGGTCTCTAAATGCTACAATTTATGACACCCCCAATGAATCAAGAAGACATAAGTCTCCTCAAAACCAAGTCATTGTCCCACGGAATGTCTATCCTTAGTGTGGGGGGAATTGTTCATTCTCACCAAATGAGAATCCAAAAATTTGAAATGGATTTAATTCCATGATATAGGAATTAAATTCCCTACAAAATAAATGGAACTAAGAATTTCAGATCACATGACCCTCAAAAGGGATCACAATTGTGTGACCAATTCAAGTCCATCAGAATATTAATTTGTAGAAAATAACCTATTGATAATCCTATTGCGTCCCATTCAATGAATAATAATTCAAATTCCATGAATCGCTAGATGAGTAATGGTCATTTGATGAATACTGAATGAGTACACCTATGCCATTTTATTGACATTGGAATGTGTTTTGAAATCCATCTGAAATTACTCTAGTAATAATGAGTAATAATATCAAAACATATAGAACCTCAAATGTTCACAAAGATCATTAAACCTATCATCATTCAAAAGGATAAATTTCTTTAAGGATATCCACGAAAAATAAAGAGATCCCTGAACCTTTGTAGAATAAAATAAAGGATATGAAAACATAGAGTTAATAGGTACTTATAGATGCTGATGGATATGTGATGCACCCGTAGTGATCCAAATGTCTGTTGGAGACCCTAGCGACGTGTCCAACTCTACTTGAGACATCCATTGGACAATTCATGTGTAACACCCTAAGCTTCCACGGTACGTTTCCCTTTGAATAATGTGATAGCGTGTGTTGTACGCAATATCAAGTTCTAACACACACCACAACTGATCAACTAGCCATTATAAATAGTAATACCTACTTTTGAAGTTATATATATATTTTATTTCAAAATGGACTTCATTTTTGGATTCGGAATATCAAAATTTTCCTAAGTTGAATTTTTGGTATTTTTCTGAGAACTTCCAATCTTTATGAATAGTGAAAAATACATAAAAACAACTTTTTAATCAAAATAATTTATATTGATAAATTTTATTATTGAGTGGTTTTGAAGTATAATTACATTATATTTTTACCATTTTATCCAATGGTGTTCATTATAATTAATTTCATTTTTAAATTGGACATAAAAATTATCAATCTTTTGATATATATTGTTTCTTAAAAACACGCTATTTGTTGTGACAACGAGAATTTATTATAAAATTAATTAATGAAAAATATATGTTTGGAATTTTTTAAAATATAAATCATTTTTTGAATTGGGAATATCAATTATATATTAGGGGGAAATTTTGGCATATTTCTGAAAAAAATTCAATTTTTTATAAATAGTGAAACTACTAAGTTGTAGTTAAAAAACTGAATTTTTCATAAAACTTAATTTTACTGCCTATGTGATTGGAATTTTGAAAATCTGAGATACATAGTCAATATCAAGGAATAAAATTTGGTTCAATAAGATGAAAATAATTTTTGGTGAATAATAACTTTTTACTTTTATTTACCACAGTTAAAAGTAAATACAGTAATTAAGGGGAAAAATGATATTAATATTACCCTAACACATGTCCTAATTCTATTGGATAAGTGTATCTCAACCAAAAAAAACCTTAGGAATAAAATATTATCATTTATGTCCACTTGGATTAGTTTAGGACATTTATTATTATTTAATTCAAAGAAGAGTTAAAAGATTTAAATCAAAGTATATTTACTAAAACATTTTTAATATAGGGGTATACATAATATAAATTAAATTGTAAATATGAATTAGAAATATAAATTGATTTCCCACATAGTTATATTTTATTTATAATTTTTAGACATTAAATAATTTAATTTATTCATGATACAATGATGATGCAGTAATTACCATAATACTGAAAAATTAAAATAATTTATATTGTAAATACCCAAATAAATATTATTTGAGCCTTTTAATGAATTAAACTAATTTTTTAGGATAATATGACATGTTAGGATTGATTTAATTAACTTTTTTCAAATTAATAATTCTGTTATGAGTTTTACAAAAATCAATTATTGAATAGTGTCGAAATTGACATAAAAGAGTTTTTAAGACAAATATTTTATAATTAATTTATATTAAATTCATAAAAATCTACGATTCAGACAAGAGACTTATATCATGATAGGTGTATCAGTAATGGACCACATAGGGGTCTCTGGTATGTATATTGTATGTTAATTAACCATGTAATATAAAAATACAAAGAGACATTGTAAAAGTGAAACTAATTAACTAAGAGTTAATATTTAAAGATAAGGTTAATATAGTGACCCAAACCAGTATAAATCTTATTGGTTGAGTGGATTTAGACCTATACCCACCTTAAAATTTAAATAATCTACTTTTTAGCCATTATAAACCGAATATGAATTTATTATAAAATAATATTTCTAACTTTTCCTAAGGTGCCCTCACCCTCTTATAAAAGGGCACTCCCCCTTCTCATTAACTCAGACCTTCAGCGCCTTTTGGTTCGGACAAACTCTGCCCAAATACTCTCTAAACTTCTCAAAATTCATTCTAGAAGCGTTCCTTTAGTCATAAATCCAACCTAAGAGCCCTTTTGGTCAAATCAAAAGGAATAACCCGAAGAAGAGGTAATGATTTCACCACCCTTTTTCAAGTTCCTTTCTTCTTCCACTTCTTCCTTCTTTGTTATTACCATTATAAAATAATAAATCCAATATCTTATATATGCTGTGATGTTATTATAAATATGGTACAACCATATTCAGTATTCTATCCATCTTTTGAATAACATGTCACCATACGTGTGTACGTACGGCTTACCATCTCCACGTCGTGGTGTATTTGTTAATTAATTAATTATTATTTGGATGGGTATAATAATGATGTTTATTTCATGTAAATAATAAATATAACATCATAATTATTCTTTCTATATGATATAACATCCAGTTATATATTATTTTAACATAAAAAGAATGATATTGTTGCTCGTGCGTACGTACGGACTACAGTCTCCAATAACGCGATGAGATTCATTCTCCATTGTATCCATTCAAGTATAATTCTCATTTAATGATTAGAAATAATATTTAAGGACATGATATCATTCTGAATATGAATAATATACATCCCATTAATAACAAATATGGCTCACATAATAATGAATATAGAGTAAAATGTACCCGTTAACACCCGAAATGACGATAATTCAAAGATATTATTAAAAAATCAATGTCAAAAGATCTTATATGATATCATATTAATTTATATGATTATTTTATAATAAAATAACAATTATTTATCCATTATACAAGAGGTTAAACTACAGTCGACCAAGGAAAAAGTAAAAAGTAAGGGGTTTCTTATCTCACTCTTAATTTCGTGAGAATTCCACTATTCACCACTTATTTATTACACGTGGTGTATGTGTACTACCTGTAATTATATTCATTGTGTATTATACTTTAATTCATGGGTATATAAACCATAATTGTATGATCCTTATTTCATGGGGGTATGTTTTGTATGTTACCTAATCGATAAGGGAATTAGAAAATTCAATTTCCACTCATTTGGCTTTACACATATTTCATTGATTATATTACTCCAAGATTTTGTGTGGAATCACTATTCATTTTAATATGTCATAATTTCCACTCCCTTTCCCGTTTATATACTTTTGATACACATAATCACCCCATTGATAATATCTTAAGTCATCGATATGAATTTGATAAGAGTAATTTTAACTCATTCTCTAGTTGTTGAGTTAAACATCCAATTCATTGGTGTTGTTTTTACATAATTATGTGTGAATATACTTTGATTTTTTTAACTGAATATCCAATCATATTTAGTGTATTTATATTTTTCACACATAACTATGTCGTTGATTTATCCTTAACCTAAGGATATGACCTTTATGAAATATTTCATCTCAATTTAAATTCCATTGAGACTTCTTTGTTATTATACACCAAATCCCTTTTATGTGATTATATAATATAATTTGACATAGTATATCATGAATCCATTTATTCTCATGATATTACAATGTTTTGATTACTTAAAATATTTGTATTCATGTTTCTCTCTTTTGGTTAGAAACTCTAAATAAATACTTTTTTTAAATGTTTTAAAGACTTATTCTTCTAAACCTTGCTCATAAATGTCCATGTTTTAAAAATGGTGTTAAGGATTTATTTATATGGACATTAATGTTTTAAAATTAAAATTATTTTTAAATTGTTCAAAGTGTTATGGGACACTTTGATTCAGAAATCTATTTTTAAACAGCTTCTTGACAAATTGTGTGACTTTTAAATGTTTTCAAGAAAAGGGGGATATTTATCTCAAATTGTTTTGACGGCTATTTTAATCTATGTCAATATCATTCTTTATTATCGATTGAGGTTCATATGATAAAATACAATATTAAAAATTGTATCGAATGAGTTGTGTTTGACTGTGGATGTGCTATTTTTATACCATTAATGGTTTGTGGATATGTATTGACATTTTTTATGCTAGTTTTAATACAAATATTTATGTTATGTTTCAAACTATTCATATGAGGAATGAATTGGACTTATTAAGTGGAGGGTGGATCCCGCTATAGCTCCTCGATGCATTAGTAGGTCTCATTAAATAGACTAGTGTCTTGGCAGAAGGCCTTGGAAAATCTTATTTGTAGTCTTGGAATGAGGCCTTGGCTATGAGGTTATGATAGTATGGCATTATGCATTCCATCATTATGAAAGTGGTTATTGATATTTCATGTGATCATTCGACTAGTAGAATATCCATGTGAGTAAGTAAATGGTATTATTTTATTTTATCTTTTCCATTTTATGCTGAAGTTCAAGTTTAAAAGGCTTTTGTTTTAGTTATAAACTACCTTATGTGTTTATGCTTATCTATGAATGATTCTGCTATAATGTTATCCTTACTGAGTATCTGAGCTCACCCCTTTCAATGTTTTATTTTTCCCAGGATTATGAAGAAGTAATATATGAATGACCTGCAGGGTTAGTATGAGGGGATATGAAGACAAGATGTTTTTTATGATGTAATGAAAAACATTATGATTGTATCTAGTGTTTCTAATGCTACTAAACTAATCGGTCTTTCGAGAATTGATCTTTCCTGTGATCATGCCAATGTTATGTAATAATGCACCGACTCTGGGAAACTAGGGTCGGGGCATTATAGTTGGTATCAGAGGAAGTTTAGTACAAACCATGGAATCTATATTTATATAAACTCTGATAAGAGTACATAGAAATAATATGAACATTGAGGATTATTATAGAAGAACTTCCTAGAATTTTGGTATTGTAGAGATTTTGTGAGTTTTTTGAGCAATACATTCTTGCCTAGTTATGAGCAGGTAGGGGTGGCTCTGGCACAGATGTACCTAGGGGTAAAACCCAAAAACACTACTTTGAGCTAGACTCGAATGGGAAATGGTGCATGACAACAGGCCTTGTTGCACTCTTGGTTACGACACTCCCAGTGGATATGCTTAACATAATTTACATTTTCTTTACAAACCAATTTAATGTATTATATATATAAGATGAGAGTAAATGACCTTGGTTCATTCTAATTTGTTTTAAATTGATAATATTGTGACATGTTAATCTATAAATGATTGTACGACTACTATTACTCACACAATGCTTTCTAGTTTTAGTTAATGGATGTATTCCAAGGATGTCATAGTGACATTGAGAATGATCTACAAGGTGGGAATGGTGGTATAAATGATAAAGAAAATGGAAGGCTGTTAGGCGTAAAAGATATCATCTTTATTCCAAATAAATTTTCCAAAAATATGATCAACAATATATATATTAACCAATTACCAGACTAAACAAAGAAGAGAAAGGTGATGAACGATAAGAGCTCCAGTAGTGGATACCATGGAGGCAGAAATCCTCAATTTCCATCACGCAAGAAATATGGAAGGAGACACCCAAGAACGTGTCTCAATGGGACAAAGAAATTGTTTACGTGCGGGAAGGAAGGACATAATGTGAATAATTTCTGAAGAAAAATGATCAGTACTATGGAAGAAGATAAAAATGGTCCCAAGAATCCATTTATAGTCATTTACCGTAAATGTACGGGACCTGGCCATTACCCGAGTTAATTTTCTATTCTATAGGATATTTTCTTGGTCAGAGAAGAAGCTATGTGGAAATAAATGGTTGGATAAATATTTAAAAATTATTAGCGCTCCTTCTTGATGGGTTTACTTTGGAATAATTTTCTATTATATTTGTAACCCCACAATTTTCTATGTGAGAATGGTATTTGAGGAAGAATTATCTCTTCTCTTGTGGATATAGGTATAAATAACCATTTGGTTTTATATGATTATAGGGGATTGAGAGAATTATAAATTATTATAATTTGTGATGAAAATGCAAGGTATGATATAAAATTTGTGGATAAATTATGTTATTGTATTTTGAGTAATTTATCTTATTTCGGTAATGTTATAAAATATAGTTTTTGAAAAAGGAAAACACGCAGACCGTGTGACAACCCATCGTGTCGGTCAATGCTGTGAGAATCGAACCCACAATCAAAGTGCGAGTGGGATTTATCACCTACCACCGGACTACCTGAAGTCCCTGGATAGTGTGACTAATTTTTTTTAGTTAAATGATTTTATTGATCAATAATAAGTTGAGTTGGGTTATTATGTATTATTAAATGAATACCCTTGGTATAGGAAGATGATTTGGTGATTAAGTGATAGATGTAATTTTGGATGTTGTTTGCTTTTTTGTGAACACTATATGCCAAAGGAAAATAGAGTAGTATGGGATTTCATTTGAGGAGTAATGGTGGATTTTTGTCTATGTTTTCATTGTGGATTTATAGTGATTTGGGTTTTTTATGAAAATGATTAGGTTAATTACATTTAAGTATGTGACTTTAAGAGTAATTAATGTCATTTGGAGATACAATTCAACGTGGAAGACTACATTCTTATAAGTTTTGGTTTTCAATATTAGTTTGGATTATATTAAAGGATTTTATGTTCAATTGATTATTGAATGGTATTTATTTAACTTTGTGGTATTGATGGTTTAATTATAGAAATTAAGATTCGTGTTTTTTTTCTATAATGGAATATCTATTTGGGGGGTCATCAGATATTATGCTAACCATTCTGGTTTTGATTAATATCTAAATACAAGGTAAATATATAGTTTATCCTACATGGATAATGTATTTCTATAGAAGAATATTCTAGCTCTATCATTGTGACAAATTGTTCATGAATACTAATTGTTCAAAAAAATGAGTTAGTGGTAAAAAATTATTAAATAATGAATCACTACATAAAAAGTAATTATATCTCTTTATGTTCTTAGCCAATATCATAAATTAATTCCTCGTCCTTATGTAATGTAACTTAAAACAAAAAAAATGTTGCCTGTTTACTTTTCCTACTGGGAGACTAAGGACAGTTTGTCCCAACACAAGTTTGTGATTATCTTATTGTTAACATTCTATGGATCATGTTTTATATCCCTCTCCATCAGAACTAAAAACTTAGTTTATTGTCCATATCCAGGTTTTCCTACATAGAAACCTAGTATGGGTTATCTTGGGTGACCTTTATACCTCTCTTCTTTTCTTTTAAAGTGATAGTTTTATTGACTCTTTTTCCAAAATGGGACTTTCCATTAAATTCTGAAGCCCAATTTAAAAAAAATTGTGAGGACGCAATTTATTGAAGGAGGGTAGAATGTAACACCCCAAGCTTCCATGGCATTTTTCCCTTTGAATAATGTGATACTGTGTGTTGTACGCAACATCGAGTTCTAACACAAACCACAACCGATAAAACTAGCCATTATAAATAGTAATAACTACTTTTTGAAATTATATATATATTATAGTTCAATATGGACTTCATTTTAGGATTCGGAATATCGAAATTTTACTAAGTTGAATTTTTGGTATTTTTCTGAGAACATCCAATTTTTGTGAATAGTGCAAAATACATAAAAATAAATTTTTTAATCAAAATAATTTATAGTGATAAATTATATTATTGAGTGGTTTTAAATTATAATTATAATATATTCTTACCATTTTATCTAATGGTGTTCATTAGAATTAATTTCACTTTGAAATTGGACATAAACAATTGTCAATCTTTTGATATATATTGTTTTTTAAAAACACGCTATTTGTTGTGACAGTGGGAATTAATTATAAAATTAATTAATGAAACATATATCATTGCAATTCTATAAAATAGACATCATTTTTGAATTTGTAATATCAATTATATCTTAGGGGGAAATTTTGGCATATTTCTGAAAAACTTCAATTTTTTATGAATAGTGAAACTACTAAGTGATAGTTAAAAAAATGAATTTTTCATAAAACATAATTTTACCGCTTCTGTGACTGGAATCTCGAAAATCTGAGAGACGTGGTTATTATCAAGGAATATAATGTGGTTCAATAAGATGAAAATAATTTTGGTGAATAGTAACTTATTACTTTTATTTACCATAGTTAAAAGTAAATAGGGTAATTAAGTGTAAAAATGATATTAATATTTCACTAACACATGTCCTAATTCTATTGGACAAGTGTATCTCGACCCAAAACAATCTTAGGAATAAAATATTATCATTTATGTCCACTTGGATTATATTAGGACATTTATTATTATTTAATTCCAAAAAAAGTTAAAAGAGTTAAAATAAAAGTTTATTTACTAAAATATTTTTAATATATGGTTATACATAAGATAAATTAGATTGAAAATATTAATTAAAAAGATAAAAATATTTCCTACGTAATTATATTTTATATATAATTTTTAGACATTAAATAATTTAATTTATTTATGACACAATGATGATGCAGTAATTACAATAATACTGAAAAATTAAAATAATTGATATTGTAAATACCCAAATAAATATAAATTGAGACTTTTAATGAATTTAACTAATTTTCTAGAATAATATGACATTTTAGGATTGATGTAATTAATTTTTTTTCGATGTAACCATTCTGTTATGATTTTTACAAAAATCAATTCTTGAATAGTGTCAAAATTGACATAAAAGAGTTTTTTAAAAAACATTAAATTATTAATTGATATTAAATTCCTGAAAATCAAAGGCTCGGCCAAGAGACCTATATCATGATATTTGTATCATTAATAGACCACTTGGTGGTCACATGGATGTATATATTATGTTTATTAACCATGTAATATAAAAATTCAATGCGACATTGTAAAAGTGAAACTAATTAACTAAGAGTTAATATTTAAAGGTAAGGTTAATATATTGACCCAAACCTGTCTAAATCGTATTGGTTGAGTGGTTTTCGACCTATCCCAACCTTAAAATTAAAATAATCCACTTTTTAGCCATTAGAAACCGAATATGAATTTATTATAAAATAATATTTCTATCTTTTCCAAAGGTGCCCGTCACCCCTCTTATAAAAGTGATATCTCCCTTCTCATTAACTCACACCATAAAAGCCTTTTGGTTCGGCCAAAATCTGCCCAAATACTCTCTCAACTTCCCTAAATTTATCTTAGAAGCCTTCCTTTAGTTATAAATCCAACCTATGCACCCTTTTCATCAAATCAAAAGTAAGAACCCAAAGAAGAGGTAATGATTTCACGACATTTTTTAAAGTTCATTTCTTCTTCCACTTCTTCCATGTTTGTTGTTACCATTCTAAAATAATAAATACAGTATCTAATATATACTGTTATGTTATTATAAACATGGTACAACCATATTATGTATTCTATCCATCCTTTGAAAAACATGTCACCATACGTGCGTACGTACGGCTTACCATCTCCACGTCGTGGTGTAATTGTTATTCAATAAATTATTATTTGGAAGGGTATAATAATGATGTGTAATTAATATAAATAATAAATATAACATTATAATTATTCTGTATATATGATATACCATCCAATTATAAATTATTTTAACATCAAAAGAATGATATTGTTGCTTATGCGTACGTACGGACTACCGTCTCCACGAACGCGATGAGATTCATTCTCCATCGTATCCATTCAAGTATAATTCACATTTTATGATTAGAAATAATATTTAAGGACTTCATATCATTATGGATATGAATAATATACCTCCCATTAATAAAAAATATGGCTCACATAATAAATAATATACATTAAAATGAACCTGTTAACACCCGAAATGATGATAATTCTAAGATATTATTAACAAATCAATGTTAAAAGATCATATATGATATCATATTAATGCATATGATTGTTTTAAAATTAAATAAAAATTATTTCACCATTATACAGGAGGTTAACCTACTGTTGACCAAGGAAAAAGTAAAAGTAAGGGGTTTCTTATCTCACTCTTAATTTCATGAGAATTCCATTATTCAGCACTTATTTATTACATGTGGTGTATGTGTACTACCCGAAATTGAATTCATTGGGTATTATACATTAATTAATGGCTATATACAACATAATTGTATGATCCTTCATTCATGGGTGTATGTTTCGTATGTTACCTAATCGATAAGGGAATTCGAAATTTCAATTTCCACTCATTTGGCTTTACGCATATTTCATTGATTATATTACTCCAAGATTTTGTGTGGAATCACTATTTATTTGATTATGTCATAATTTCCACTCCCTTTCCTGTGGATATACTTTTGATACATATAATCATTCCATTGATAATTTCTAAAGACATCGAGATGAATTTTATAAGAGTAATTTTAACTCATTCTCCATTTGTTGAGTTAAACATCCAATTCATTGGTGTTTTTTTTACAAGATTATGTGTGAATATCCTTTTATTGTTTTACATTGAATATCCAATCATATTTAGTGTATTTATATTTGTCACACATAACATTTTATTTGATTTATCCTTAACCTAATGATACATCCTTTATGAGAGATTTCATCTCAATTTAAATTCCATTGAGTCTTATTTGTTGTTATACACCAAATCACTTTTATGTGATGTAAATAATGTAATTTGACATAGAATATCATGAATACCTTTATTCATAATATATTACTAAGTTTTGATTACCCCAATTATTTTTATTCAAGTGTCACTCTTTTGGTTAGAATCTTTAACTAAAATACTTTTTTAAATGTTTTAAAGACCTATTCTTATAAATCATGCTCATTAATGTACATGTTTTAAAAATGGTTTTAAGGATTTATTTATATGTACAATAATGTTTTAAAATTAAAACTCCTTTTAAATGTTTCACAGTGGTATGAGACACTTTGATTCAAAAATCTATTTTTAAACAGCTTCTTGACAAATAGTTTGACTTTTAAATGTTTTCACGAAATGGGGGATATTTATCTCAAATTGTTTTTTATGGTTATTTTCATCTATGTCAATATCATTCATTATTATATATTGAGGTTAATATGATACAATACAATCTTCTATATTGTATCGAATTAGTTATGTTTGACTGTGGATGTGCTATTTTTATATCATTCATGGTTTGTGGATAAGTATTGACATTTTGTATGCTAGTTTTAATACGAATGTTTATGTTATTCTTCAAAATTTTCATATGAGGAAGGCATTGGACATAGTAAGTGATGGGTGGAGCCCACTATAGCTCCTCGATGCATCGGTAGGTATCATGAGACAAACTAGTGTCTTGGCACAAGGCCTTGGAAAAATCTTATTTGTAGTCTTGGAACGAGACCTTGGCTATGTGGTTATGATAGTATGGCATTATGCATTACATCATTATTAAAGTGGTTATTGATATTTTATGTGATCAATAGACTAGTAGAATATCCATATAGTATGTAAATGTCATTATTTTATTATATCGTTTCCATTTTATGCTGAAGTTAAAGTTTAAAAGGATTTTGTTTTAGTTATAAACTGTCTTAAGTGTTTATGCTTATCTATGAAAGCTTCTGCTATAATGTTATCCTTACTGAGCATCGGAGCTCACCCCTTCCAATGTTTTATTTTTCATAGGATTATGAAGAAGTAATTTATGAATGACCAGCTGGGTCAGTATGAGGGGATATGAAGACAAGATGTTTTTTATGATGTAATGAAAAACGTTTTGATTGTATATAGTGTTTCCAAGGCTACAAAACATATTGGTCTTTCAAGACATGATCTTTCTTGTGAGCATGCTAATGTTATGTAATAATGCACCGACTCTGGGTAACTGGGGTCAGGGCGTTACATCATGTTCAAAACAAGGAATGCCAATGCTATATAAAGGTTACTATGAAATTCACCTTCAATTCTTTAATAGATAATTGAAAAATTTTACTAGAACCATTCTTGTGTGCCCCCTTATAACCCATATTGGTCACGTGAGGCATTATATGAAAATTGAGTAAAAGTTCATGACATTTTTATTAATCTTACCATAACTCCTAAAATGATGTAAAATAAAACACGAGGGGATAATATGGAGGAGGTGATATGTGATTTTGGTTATTTAAGAACATTCAGCACACCCCTTTAGTGCATAAAGACACCACAATACCTCGACAACACATCCACCACTTCTCACGAAGTTCCTATGGAAGGTCATTTGGGCCCCGTAGAATTCCTCAAGAATGTCCCAGAAACTATACATTTTCTAATTCGTTTCTCTAAGTAAAAACTTTTAAATTTTTTCCCAAAATTCTCACACACTTACATATGACCCATATTAGTCACGCAATTCCTCACATCAATATAATGTAATAATCATGGACATTACTTATGAGATCATGAAAAACTCTCAATCATTGTCACATAAAACAAAGTAGAAATGTGGGAAGCGGTAGGATGACCATGCGATCCAAAAAATAAACTGATGTTCTAAGGATGTCTGCATAGTGGTTCCAAGTGACCACTAACCAAATCATCCTTTTCTCAAGGAAAACCCTAAAAAATATTCAGGCATCTTCTTACATGTATTCAATATAATCCTTATATATTGTGAATTCCTTTGGGAATGTGCATAGGACAAGCTGAAATTTCAAATGACATGTCTACATTATAAAATAATTATTCATTAATCAGAAATAATATGATAATAAAAAGATTTACAAAAGTGTCTTGTGACCATTGAAAATCAATAAAAGAACTCAGAAAACCCAATGACAGACACTCAAAAAACTATATGGTACCATCCCGCATAGCTGACTCTATTTAGATCGCACTAGATATGCATGAAAACAAGTGAGTACCCAGGGTGTAAAGGCCTATAAATTCCCTACCACATCACAAAAACTGAACTAGAAACCAAGCACTGGAACCTCTTTAGTGAAAAAATCCCAATCATCAAATCAAACCACTTGGAAAAACTGATCATGTGTCTAGCTAACATTCTGATATGAAATATACCTTCGAACAACCATGGCATTCATGTGCCATACCAATGGTACTTTTTATGATCATTTAGAAATCATGTGAATGGATGATCACAATGTGTGAATGTTATATAATACATTTATTCCATATCACCCTAGGCTCAAAATAAATTTATATTGACAAATCAAAAGGAATTTTCAATAAAAGGGATAAAACCTAGATCCAAATTTGAAGACTTAAATAATTGACATGTGCACTATACCTCATGAGTTTTATGTGAGTCATACAAGAACAAAGTAAAACACTTGGATACATCACCTGGTCCTTTTAAAATTCCATTAGCGTGCCACTTGGGATATATTGAATCCACCTAACATGTCAAAGAAATCACACAAACCCTCTGGGTAGACCACCTCGACCTCATAGAACCTTTTGGGTCTATCACCAATACCATGTGATGGCCTTCCAATAAATCTTATGACTCATGTAAAAACATTTTTTCATATCATTCAAGTCTCTTCACTGCATCTAGGGTTAGGAATCATGCTCTCACAATTCCTTTTATGAAATCCAACTGGGGCACTAGATTTCCTTCAAACATGACTATCAGATCCCAAGATAAACACCAAGAACGTTATCCAAGACACATGAAATCCTTTAGGCTGTGTCATACTTACTCTTATGGATCCCCCCATTTATTTCTAGTGATTTCATGAAATGGTATCAAGGATAATCCAACCGGATTATATGATGTCCCTATGAAATGTCAAAAAGGACATACAACACCATTTAAACAGGAAGGCCAAGCCAAAAGTGCATCCAATGATTTGATATCGCTATCCATCCTTATTGTGTATTCCCCAAATGAAATTTATTCCTTACTATGTAAGCCTCGATAAAAGTATCTCTGATGACTCTAATTTCTTCCATATCTAGGATACATCGGCCACCTCTCCAAAGTTCGAGCACCACATTGAGCATCCAGGGAAATATTAGTATCTAAAAATCTATCCAAAGAAATGATTTTAATTACAGGAAAACCAATATTTATCACATTGATCACAGATCATGTGAGTTTAGGGAGCCACACTAATTATATTATATTTAGTATACAAATCAAGGTTACATGGAAAACCTCAGTTAATAATCCCCAATTATCGAAATCATATATTATGTTCCTAATCTATAGGGAATCTATATTGGTACAAGAACATAGCGTTTATTAAAACATTATAATGGCAATAATATGTATTAGTCTAATCATCCACCTTAGCCTACACGTAGAATAGCAGATAATGAATTATGATAACACTGATTCATTCTAATGTTGAGATTTGAAGGATTCCATTCAATGTCCCAAGCAGTATTCCAAACACACAATGGATTTTTCCAGAATAAAATTCCCATATATCTAATACATTATATAGATCATATATTTCCCCCTATTTCTCTCATCGATCATAGCACATGTAGCATTATGGATAAGAAATGAACATCTCATTAGACATCATGAATCTTCACTAACAAGAGAAATCTGCATAAGTATTCCTTGAGTAGTGGTATGGGATGATCACCCATTTTAATTGGGTATATACCATGGTTCTAGTCCCATGTGAGTAATTGAACATTAGTGAATCTAATTCGTGACACGACTTGTATACATAAGAAATATCCCTAAGACACCGGCTCGAACATTTAGTGTCTTAGTGTTTGCATATATTTATTCTCCACATAACACAAAACTGAACGCGATTAATCAACTATGTGGATTTTGATTTCTACAATAACCAAGATACATTGTATGACTTGTAATGGATCAAACCCCTCCACAAATTATGAACTGATACCTCATGTAGTAGTATATCTCTACACAATTGGTCATAAGACTTCATAACATAAAAATATTATTCACTGTTAAGGGTTTGAGTGGAGGACCATACATACATAGAGATAGATTCACCAATGATACAAAAATCACATCATTACCTCAATGAGAAGAAATAAATTTATTTATATAGATAATTAGAAAATTAATAATTTTTTAGGGTAACAGGTCTCATATAAGGATATGGAAGATACAAATGAATATATCCTAAATCAGCAAAAGATATATGGTGTAGGGATCATTTCCACCTAAAAGGGTATGAAGAACCTTCCCTCCCATCCAATAAAAATTTATGAGTCGCCAAGTGTCATGGGACCTAAAATCCCATATGACTTCTGGCCATTGGAATGTTGTTATGTACCCAACAAAATATAGAGAAACTATTGGGAGTCTCTATGAAAACATAAAATGGTAGCTCAATGAGAGAAACCAATTTCATGCCACAAAAAACACTAAACCCACCCATGGAATAAGGATACTAAAATGGAAATGAATGTTAAATTAATAATCATGTGATGAATTATAATATAAATTCTTGGTAAATACATACACCAATTGCTTTTTGAATATTTTGTATCCCTTAAAGAAAAAAATGTCAGATGATATCTCATATATAAATTCTTGAGATCCCTCACACTCATAAAAAACCTACTATATAATAAATATAATTTTTTTATAAATGTATGAAATTATCATATTTATATATAGAGTAACATATAATTTTTAAATAAGTACTCTTACAATCTTTTTATTAACAATTCCATGTATATGTCACGTTTCATATAATAACAACATTGTTTTTTGTATATATTTTGATTTTTTATTTTTAGTGATATTATAAGGATCATGTTTCAATCACATAAAAATATAAATATTAAAAAATTGTGATATTAATATATAAAATATACATTGAATACAAATCATGGATGTTGATTTTGAGAAATGAAATATTTTACAATCATTGAGACAATAGGTTGTATGTACATAGGTGTAACATTTAAATTTTTCATTGTTAATTACAAAAAGAAGGTATATAATATAGTTTCATTCTATAATGGTAAATATATAAAATATAATATTATTTATTTCAATATATTTACACTTTTCATACATTTTTTTGGTGATGAAATGAGTTTCAGATTACTTCATAAAGGCATTAGTGAACACATACATGAGCGGTGTTATCATCTATCATTGAGTGAAAACATAAAATATAAAATAATACATATTATGAACTATTAATGATAAATATTAAATTAATATAACAAAAATTCATTTATAATATATATAATCATTAAATATACCCTTACCACCTTCCATGTAAATCATGAATGAATCACATCACTTTGCGAGGTGGTAGTCCATCATACATAGTAGAAACACTATTGTATTACAATAAAATTAAAATGATATTGTTTTGTGTGATACAAAAATTAAAAAATAATGATAATATCATAAATATAATATATAAGAAATTACATTGTTATTTCCATCTGTGAGAGGTGGTAATGGAAAAATGAATGACATCAGTTCATTAGGCGGTAGTGTACTGTATAAACGAACAAAGATTTCATTACCCATTTGATAGAAGATGAGAATTAGGTAGTTAAATAAATTATTATAATAACATAATAGAATATAAAAGATAATTATGTTAATTTATTGTAATTGATTTTAATTAATTGAATTTGGTGGATAATTAAATAAAAAGAAATGTTTATTACCTAATGTTGGATATTCTTTGAGTACCCTTATTTTGTTTTCACTAATTCATTCCTAGGATTGATTTTTTTTGAAAAATAATCCAAATAGAATGTGAGGTGGGATGTTTGGAATTTATTTTGGTATGTTTTGGGAGAATTTTTTTTTTGACCGTGTGAAGAAGATAGGACATGTGGTGTCCTTTTAAAAGAGTTGGAGAGGACACACTTAGAAGCCTTCAAAATAAAGTAGAACTCTCATGCTTTTTTTTATGTAAAAAGAATAAAATTTGGCCAATATCAAACTATAGTGGTGTAATGGTCACAAAAATTATTGAAAATAGTTACTTTGAATGTGTATGTGTCATTTTCATAGTTATCCTTTTTAGTTTAGCCCCTAATATATCCAATTTTTCCTTAAATTTTGTTATGAATTTTTACATCATTTTCAATTCAAATTTTTACATAAATTATGGTGAAATAATTATAAATTCTAAATTCACCACATTCCAAATATGGAATCCATTTTACAAAATCCGTTGATATAATTTTCAAAATTGAATTTAAAATTAACCCTGAAAGAGAGATAATTAATCTAGTTTTAATGAGAAAATGTTAAATGTTTGAAATGTTTTTATATCAAAATTAAAAATAATTTACATAAAAATTAAATACATTTGATAAATTTATATAAAATTGAAATATATTTAGTTTAATTAAAATATAAATTATAAATTATAATTATAAAAAATTTAAATGAAAATGTAATATTCAATTAAAATATTATATTTTTCAGTATTCATAAAAAATGAACATTTTATAAAAATGACCAAAATCCACAAAATTATAATTTTTAAAAAATGATTTAAAATTTGATAATAATTTATGAAATTAAAATATAAAAATATGGAAAATATAAAATTTATTATATGTTCACAAAAATAAATAGAAACTATTTTTTGGGAAAAAATAGTTGTTTACCATAAACATTGATTAATTATTATTTTTTTCTATAAAACACATATAATGAATGTTAAAAATTTGGTTGAATATATAGTATTTTTTTATAAAAAATTTATATCCAAGATTAATTTGGATTATTTTATTATATATATCAATATTGTACTCATAAAATTAGTTTTTCAAATAAATATTCCATATTATTGTTAAAAGGTTTTATATTTATTTTGAATTTATCTTTACAAAAATATTAAGGTTATATAGATATATAAAACATATTTTCATAATTTAGTTAATATTAATAATAACCCCCATTCTATAGCCTAGGTGACATATAGAATAATAATATTTTAATAATATGTCTTATTTCATTAAAACCCAGTGTTGTGTGCAATGAAATAATTGATTGGGGTTACATTTAATTGAATCCATAAAAATTATTCTTTTAACTCAAGAAAAAATTTGTTTTTCATTTAAATAATAATATGGACAATATTTGTTTAACATTAATAAACATTTCATAAAATCTAGGGGTATTAAATTCTACCCCCTTAAAATCAAATTCACCCATAAAATTCCTCTTGACATTAAATAGATTAACATATGAAAATTCCATCATAGAAAACCTAATCATAAAGATGTTTAAAAAATATATTTGAAAAACTGATATATATGTGTGTAATTCATATATAATAAAATCTTATTGGTTTCCAATTATGAGAACATATGTGTGAAGGGAAAACATAGTCATTTAAGAGAGAGTAATCACAGAAATAAAGATGGAGACAAAGAAATAACATTGATCAAAATAAATTGGGCGATTTAAAGAAGTGAAATGAAAAAAAAAATCATTCAATAGATATGGGTAAATATGTTCATTCATATAATAAAGAACAATAATAATAGGAAAATATTTTCAGTCAAGATACTTTTCCTTTTTTTGAAATATTTCCACAAGAATACCTATTTACTTGATTTTATTCCATTTTATATGCACAATCTCACCATTTGGTTATGAATTAAAAAGTTTCTCCTTCATATCTAACTCCAAGCATTGAATGATATTTTTAAGTCCAGAATATCCAATAGATTTTAAGATCCATAATGAATTATAATTCATTCCCTCCATACCTAGTTGAAATAAATACAAAATTTTTATAATAGGATTTCCAATACGAAGTAATCTTCATATAGAGAAAAAACTACACGGATCATTAATATCATATTCTAGATTCAACAAAATCCTTTTAATAAACAGTTACCCTTATGACCCTTTAAATGAATGTAATCCTACATATGATAAATTAAGTGAATAAATTCTGAAAATCATGATTCAATGGATTCTCTATATATCATAAATATTATCTTTATTAGAACATAACAAGCATGTGAATACTGATATCATTTATTGTATTTAAATCATGTAATAACCTGAATTACCATAAATCATTATATGAAACATATATGATTCACTGTGACATTCATATTACTCAAATTATGGGGTATATTCATTAAATTAAAAATGATGTAAACTCCCTTCCTGATATCGTAAACCACTTTTTAATAAAATTAATATTTCCCATTGTAATAAGTAAAATCAAATTTAAATGATTCTTATACAACCTATCTATATCCATATTTAACCTCATGCTATTAGCATCAGGATCATATTAACGGCTACCCTCTAATAGTAATTTTTTTTACATAAATTAAATCATTTTCAACATATCAATTTCAATGGTCATTGGAAACATTTAACATACTCATTAAAATACCTAAAGAAAATATTATACAGAACATTACTTATATATTTCATAATTGTTGAATCCCAATGAAACAATAATTTAATCATGCGAGTTTCTTCTCAAATTGTTAACTGGATTCATCTCCTTTATAACACCCTTTTAACATATTACACATTAATACATGATTTATTAAATAAAATTACACATAATTTCACCTAATAATTCAATAAGTATAGTAAATTTTGTAATTAGGTAAAAAAGATAACATATTGATCATGAGATTCCACAACATTATAAAAATCACCTTAACATTCATTATTGAATATGTATTTAACATGATAAAAATAATCATTTGGATTTAAACATTATGGGATAACATGGGGAAAAATATAAGAAATGATTGATAAATAAATCCAAGTGACAGAATATACATTTAATAATTGATACATTATAGAAAATAAGAATATCCACAAGGAATAAAATGAAGCTGAATAATAAGGCATAATATAGAATGATAATCATAAAATGAAAATGTGGAAACAACTCATGACATTGAATTGTATCATAAGTTTTTTATAAACTACAATGACATCATGATGGAAAAATTATCATAATTGAATTAGGTAATCCAATGTCATAACATGATTTACCATGTTTCTGAACATTACAAAAATTCATTATAGTTGTATCTAGGAGAAACCATCGTAATCATTTCATTGTCATGATTATGTCTTCCATACAGAATATACGATATGGATTAATTCTTCATCATAATATAATCAACAATTTAGGAATGAGGAATACATAAATGAATTTCCCTGATCAATATATATATATTCATGATGGGGAATAACCTTTATTATAGAAAGTGAATGAAATATAATACACTATTGTTTTTTTATGAAAATATTTAGAGTGAAAATTAGATTTGCATTATTGTATTAATTAATATCTTCAAAAAATATTCAACTAGATTGAATGGGGAATATCATTATATGGAAATAAAATGGGTAGTAATAGGTATATGTAATATCATATCCCAAAATTATAAATTTTGAAGTAGAATTCATAAGTTAATGAAGACACATGAATTGTGAAAATAAACATTACAAAATTATAGCATGGTAACAGGTGTATATAAAAGATCATGGATGGAATAATAAGTGCGAGAGAAATATATAATATTTTTTAAATAAATAGGATTTTAAGGATAATATATAATATTTTTCCCATAATAAGAAAATGAAAAGTAAAATAAATATCACAAAATGATTTTTCAACAAAATAGGAGAGTGGATGATCTCTTACTAAACATCGGCATGGTAACGGGTGTGCATAATAGTTCGTGGGAAGTATTTTTTAGAGTGAAAGGGGATATCATTATTTACTCATTATATTATATGTATGAGGAATATGGAAGAACATATCCCAACATTATGAAATAAAATTAAATATAAATCACCATGAAGAAGTACTTGAATGGAAATGAGAAGAGATAAACCACTTACGAAAATTCAGCATAGTTACACCATAAGAAAAATGTAAAGGTGATAGATAAAAATTTATCCACATATAAAATAAAATACAATGGACTACAGGATATTATTATAAATAAATTTTATCATAAAATAATAATTATGATTGAAAATAATAAATATGATGATTGAATTCAAAAGAGGAGTGGAAGGTGTGGATACCTTATGGAATTTCAATATAGTAAAATATTAGGTAAGTGGAGAAATGAGGGAGGAGAAATGATATATATATAAAATTTCATTAAATGAAAATTAAAATATTTATTATAAATAAATTAGTATATAAACAATCTATATTAAAAACAAATTTCGATGAAGGTGCTTGAATTGGAAATGATGAAAGGAAAGTAAATATCACTTACTCGAGTGTCTCGCTGAAAATGGGTGATAGGGTATTATTAAAAGATTTAGGATTCCTAGGGGACCTATAGAGAGTGGATGAATAATATGTATGTTCTATTAGGATTTTGAGTGAATAAATATGAAAACATGGGTGGGATTAAATATGACATTTTGTGGATTTCAATTTTTTGGATTGGGAATCTTGTTTAAAACAAATACCAAAATAACCGCGACAAACCATCATAATTTAAATGGTTTCTACCAAATTAGATTTTATATCATTATTTTAGATGGACAAGTGTAAAAATTATTAAAATATCACCATTTTTGTAAAGGGGAGTAACACTCTTAATGATATTATTTAAAAATCACAAACTATATTATAAGTCCTGGAGGATTCATAATGGATTTTATAAGTAAATAAAATAAATTTAAATAAAATTATTTAAAATTTAAAACATATATTTGATTATGGATCCCACTTATATTTCTTATTAAATAACATTTCAGAAGTTTATATGTAATAAAACACAATGTATATTCAAACAATATCTAATATTTACCAAATAAATTTGTTATCATAAAAAGTTATGAAAATATCAATATTGGTTTATTTTGATCTTTGAATTATGAAAATAATGTTAATATTATCTAAATATGTTTCTAAATATATAAATTTTTTACATTTAAAATATTAACAATTATTTATTGAAAATGAAGTATTTTTTGACAATAATATTTTTTGAACCATTAAAAAATTTCATTTGACTTCATAACATTATCTGTTAATTTATAAATTTTATTTAATTATAATATTCTGTTAAAATATTATTTATTTAAAAGTTAAATAAATTAATCAAAATATATTTATTAATTGTATTTGAATATTAACCCAAAATATTTTTTGTTTTTTATTCAATAAAAATAAAAAACAAATTAAAAGTAAAAGTAATATAATAGGAATATATTTATTATTATATAAAAATAGTCATTCTCATATTTCTAAGGTAATATTAAAAATCACATTAATACAGCGCCAATATCTTTTAGGGTAATCAACGCAATGATGGGACATCCAAGTGGTTGTTTGGTGAACATGTTTTGGGTCATGATGTTGATGAGATTGAACATCTATTGTAGGTAATATTTATCATGCATAATTTAATGTATTCCAACAAGGTCTTGGTCAAAGGAAAACTTGTAAACTATACATCCTTGTTATTCTTAGATAAATGGGATTCATATGGTGTGATCTGACTAGTATAGATCAATTCATCCTTTTCCTGTGATAATTGGATATATTATACCCGTATACATATATACTAATCAAAATATCATGGTACAATGGCTACCAACGGTAATTATTTTTAATGTACAATTAAATCCATTGAGCATAATAATGTAATATATGTGCATGTTTTTTATTTAGACATACTATTTCATTAGACATTTAATCAAATTACAAGTTGAATTTTATTTATAATAATTCAAGTCATTAAAATATTACCCATTAATACTTTTCACCATCAAAATTTAAAATTCCCTCTCTAAAACAACAGAGTGTAACTTTGATTCATCAATTCGTCAGGATCCCACATATCTTATTCACAAATGTGTTTTCCCCAAAAAACATTGACAAGGGGAATTGTATTATTTAAGAGATTATTTTCTCAATGAGCTATGATCATCACCAGCCACTCCTCATAATAATGTTCATTATCCAATTATACCACCTCTTCATAGAGTACATGTGATTGGTCTAGTATTTATTTTCTCAGAATGGATATATTAAGTACATTATACATTTGAGATATGATTGGTGGGAGTGATAATCAACTGGCCACCACACCGATATGATCAATTATCTAGAATGAGTCAATGTACATTGGAATATAATTTCTATTCCTCCCAAATATCATCAATTTATTTGATGTTGTTTATAGGAGGAATACTCTATCTCCAATCTCAAACTCTTAGTCTTCTCGATGACTATAGACATTGATATGTCTCTAATTCAATGTATCCTTGATGTGCTGCAAAATGGTCTTGACCATTTCTACCATTTCCCTAATCATTTCTGGGGAATATATTATTATTTTCCCCATCATCATTATATCATGTAGGTGTTTTTCACCAGTTCAAATAAAGGGCTTCATATGGATCCATTTTTAAACTTTTATTTTAAGAGAACTCAACCATAGGAAGATGATGGTCCCATATTATTTTGAGGTTAATTGAGCATGATCTCAACCTATCCTCGTGTGTTTGGATAGTCTACATATATTGAGCAGTTTATATGGTTTTTAATCCTTAATTATGTTTAGAAAAATATTTATACTAGGATGGATACTTATTAAATACATTTAGGGGATTCGTGGATATCGATTTTAGAAAATATATAGTGGTAATTCATGAAAACTCACCACTTCTCTGATGTAAATCAATGCATTTTCATCCATTCAGATGTCTTTCTAATCAAAATGATGTGGGGAGTCTTTATTAGATGATACACAAAAACCCATACATCATTGATTCCGTTGGATGTATTCAAATTTCATGTCACAATGTCAATTGTTATTTTTTAACATTTCCAAGTTGGTGTGTTTAATGGATTCATCATCCCCTTATAATTTTTCATTTCATCCTTTACATGAAAACATACCTATAAATTTGACGTATATTTAGTGATCTACTTCACCATATTTTTTCACTAATAGTGGTACTGTAGATCTTGATATATCTTTCTATTTCCTGTGTGAATGGAGAAAGACAAACTATGTGAATCATCCAAAAGTTCCATATATAAATTTAGATTTGATGAAACACATTGTCTTGATCAAAAAATCTCAATTTATTCTTAATTTACATTAAACTATGTGGATTTAACATTTCATATAATTTTTTCTTTATTCTAAATTCCCACATCATCTTTATGAGAAACATTTAACCTTTTTATAAGATACTATTGAGAAATAACTTATGAAATGATTTCTAATGATCCATAATTTATGATTCCCATGTCCATCATTTCCAAATATAAAAAATATTAAATACCTCTCATTTATCAGAACTGATAAATTTTATGGATCCTCTATACATAGAGAATATCCCATTTTGTTCACATTCCAAGGATGGTAATTAATTGAGCAGTGATAATCATTGATCAGATCAAACCATATTCATTTGTGCATATTCATCTCTTTCATTGAGAATATATATTTGAGTCTTTTTTAGCTGAATATATTTTATTGTTCTCCCCAAATAGATACTTCCTCCTTATTTTCAGAGAAAAGATCACTACAACCAACTCTAAATCATGTGTTGGGTAGTTTTATTCAATAAAATTCAACTAATACGATCAATATTCTATGATTTTTTAATTTTTTATTAACACAAAGACCAATCCCATCATGGAATCATCATTTAACTCTTGGAAAAGAACTCAAATTCACGGTAGTGTGAGCATAACGGTAGTGATACGTCTCATTGTTTTACTCATTCAATATTTATTCAAATTGATAATTCAATGAAAATATGTCTTGATTCCATGGAATAATGGTAATATGTTTCTATAATCATAATAAATTTCTCACAAATCAGAGATAATACAATGGTAACCCATTAAAACGAATAGAATCTCTCAAAGATGTTAACATTGGACATATTTTAATTTCTTTTTTCCTTTGAAGGATCTAAATATATCCATTTTTTAGTGATTATATTCCCCAATAATAAGACTTACATCATATAGAAATACCACTTTCTATACATGGAATAAAACTTATCCTTTCGTATGGTCGTTATTATATTGCTGAAATTCTCCTCATGCTCCTCCATTATTTTGAAGTATATTAGTATATCAACTAGAAATATAACCATAAATTTATCATGATAATATTTAAAGTCTTTTTTCATCAAATACATGAATATTTATAGAGCATTAATGAGTCTGAATATCATCACAATGATCTAATTGTGCATACACCTTATATGAGACTTTGTATTAGGGATATCATCATTCTTCACCCTTTTTTGATAATAACCTAACCGAAGACCCACTTTGGAGAAGTATTGTGCTATAATTAAGTTATCATAAAATTCATCAATTTATGTTAAGTTATAATTTTTCTATATCATTATCTTGTGAAGATCATGATAATCATAGAAATGGAACATTGACCTATCATTATAAATGATGAAAGGTACATGTGTACCCCATGGGGAATAAATTGGGTGAATAAACCAATTATCCATATTCTGCTACATTTTTTTCTTCAACTACTCATGTTATACAGTATCCATCCAATATAATCTCTTGTATATGTATACAGATGATTGGAAATTCAACATCATGGCATGGAGGAAGAAAAGACAATTCTATAGGAAACACATCAGCATATTACTTCACAATTAGCATGTCTTCGAGGGTGATCCATTCCTTTGACGCAAAAATTATAGTTATATATTATTTATCATAGTGATATAATACCCTTTCTTGATATTATGATTTTATATAAGATTCATTATCCACCATGAACTTGTATAGAATCTGGGTTCGATTCACCATTCAATGAATGATTGCCTTCACACAAAAATTTATGTCGGTTCTATATAGGGATATCATATACATGCCTAGAATTTCATCAAATTCCATCAAAGGGAGTATATAAATTATTTCTTGGATGATGATATAAATAATGTGGTAGGGTGTGGTTATATACATAGGATACAATAATATATCCATATTTTATTTTCATAGACATCTCTACTTCACTTCATTGTGGGTATATTTGACATTTCTGCTCAACTATTGGGATATGATGGAATGAGTAGAAATATAGTAAAATATTAAATTTACCATTATTTATTAAATAAATATCATACCATTCATCACTTATTTTCTAGTATTCACTTCCTTGGTAGTGATGGAAATCACTCGTTCTTGTAGCCTTCGAGGACGCTGGATGACTAAAAACACCCATGGTTTAAGGCATTGGTTTTCAAAGTTCCTTGGTTCACTGTAGTTATAAAAATTTTCTATGTATTGAGGGTTTATTGTATCATTCCTTTCTATTTCCATAATCAAGAGTTTTTTCTATCTATAATTATATATAATGTGTACTTACTTTTCACCTTTAAAGCCTTTCCTTATCCCACATTAAAAAAAATTTAGCTGGTTTCTTCCCACATATTTGGAATGTTTATTTATCAAATTTCATAAAACATTTATATATCTCTACCATACCACCATAATAGACTCTATATCATAGTTCTTATCACCATAATACCCTTAAGATTCAGCGATCACTATTTTGACATTAATGAAAAGCCTTGAAAATTATTCATAGCAATCTATGTCACAGATCACCCGATCTTTTTGTAGTCTATGAATTATACCACCAAATAAGAAATCAACCTTACATCCAGGGGTAACGACCAAATCATTTGGGAATAATAAAATTATTTTTATGTTTTCCATGTACACCAAAATATATTCTTTAATATATTTCTTCATTGTGGGAAAATAATTTTCCATTTAATAATGGATATATTGAGGAATATATTTATCAAAATACATTTCCAGGAATTCCTTGCAATCCATTACCTTGATCACTTTGTCTTGATTCATATTATTTATCTATGTCCCCTACTAGTAAGACACACTATCCAAATGATAATAATCATTAAAAACATTCAATTTTTCATAACATAGATGAATATAGAATAAAGATTTCCATGTAGATGCTCAAGTGTTCAATGATTGAGGTATTCGATGATTTATTTGAAGCATGAGGCATTTTGTGAATGAAGATGTCTTTTGTGGGATGTTTTCTATTATAGGATATTGAGAATTCTTCATGACATTGGATTATATTTAGAACGCCACTTAGCTGAGATAATATCGGGATAATGTTTTTGATTCCTACTAACATTGTGTTGGGTCTCATTTTAGTTAAGTAATCACATTTCTTGTGTGGCTCAGAACACCATGTCGGAGTAGTTACTCAATGGTATATCTATTCTTGAAACATCTCAACTTGTAGTATCCAAACATGGATTTATATTCATGATAACCCACATAATCAATACATAACACTATTTAGGTATGTTCTCTATATTCTTTTTCTTATCCCTAAGGATTTTATCTAGAGTTTCGTAATCCAAATCCCAAAAATAAAATATCTTTTCTTTGATACCAACTATAGAAACCCTAGTCGTTATTATACATTAATACTTGAATTATTACATTAAATTACACAATATACAACCCAATATATTGATAATTTTTGAGTTCTTGGTAAAAAGGTAGAAAACATAACATCTTGAACGTGGGATATAAAAAATTATTAAAAACTTCCTTAACATTCTTTATTTAAAACTTCTCTAACTTGACCAAAATATTCCATCGAAACTAAAAATAAATGTCATACTCTAGGGAAATTCAAACAAATTTGGTGAGTTATAAATAAAATAATTAAAAAAACATTGAATAGGTAATACATGTTAGAAAATAGGAATATTAATTAGGAATAAAATGAGCATTAATAATAACGCATGATATATAAGGATAAATCATTACAAGAGAAATAAGGCAACAACTAAAACCACTGAATCATAAACATATGTCAAGGATAAAACACCATGAAATATTTTTGGAAATATCACATAAAGGAACCAGGTAAACCCATATCTGAACTTGACCTATCATGATACTAAATATTACCCAATGCATTGAAGAGCTATCATGGAACACCCATCATAACCATTTCACTCTCATTCTTAAGTGTGACTCATAGATATTTTGACCTAGATTCATTCTTAATTATAATTTATTACAAAATATTGGAATGTGTTATATATACATGTATGTACATTGTTAATATGTATATGTGCATCAAATTGAACACCCCTTAATAAATAATTGTTATGGAATCCACTGCACAATTTTTTTTTTCATTTTAAAAAATAGTACTTATATTTTTGCATCCTTACAAATTTAATAAAATAATAATAATTTTTTTATTACAGATAATGGATCTCTAATTATGTTAACATGAAATGAGATGTAATTGGGGAATGAAGAAACATATCCTTATAATATAAATTTTTAAATTTAAGGGAAAATAAAATGATGAAAAATTAATATAGAAAATAATCCATATGAAATTATGGTATGGTAACGACTGTACATAAAGTTTAATGGAAGAATTAACGAGTCTAAAATAATATCCCATAATTTATAAATAGAATGGAATGTAAGGAAAAAAATAGGAGATCATATATAATCATAATAAAATTAAAATAAATATAAATATAATAAAAAGAGTTCTTTATATAAGAGAAGAGTGTGAGATCCCTTACTA
The DNA here is from genome assembly GCA_963277665.1 of Viscum album. NCBI lineage: Eukaryota > Viridiplantae > Streptophyta > Magnoliopsida > Santalales > Viscaceae > Viscum > Viscum album. Next base: position 2,077,039,214 of record OY728152.1, on the reverse strand, counting down.
TAGTTAGACATGATAACAGGTGTACATAATGGTTTGTGGGAGGGGTTAATGGGAGTGAACGAGGGATAATGTCATTTATTCATAAAATAGATAGTAAGGGAAACATGTATATTAATTTCCCATCATATGAATATACAATTAAATATCAATCACTTAGAAGAAATTATTGAATTGAAATGAGAAGTGAGAAATCCATTAAGAAATTTCAACATAGTAACACATTAGGGAAAAGGTAAATGAGATTTTTAATAATTGATATTTAATAAAATAAAATAAATTTCTCAATAGAGGTTGTTTATAAAAATAATTTAATAATATAAAATTCCAATAATGAAGAAAAATTCCAAGCACTATTCTTGAATTTAAAAGTGGAGAGGAAGGTGAAGACAACTTTCAAAATTTCAGCATAGTAACAGCTTTGGTAACTGTTCAAATGTGGGATGATAAATTACATTCCAGTAAAATAATATCAAATTTATATTAATGAAATGATTATAAATGAATGAAAATATAACAAATATAATTTAAAATTATGAATTTTTATGAAGGTTCATGAATTTGAAAGGAGGATAGGGAGGGGAGGATCCCTTATTTGAGTGTCCGACTCCAAAGGCTTGGGAGGGGAATTAGGAGTGCTTGATGTTTCCTTGGGAGGACTATATAAAGTAGAGGGTATAATATAGACATTATCCATTGTTTTTATTAAATATTGGTGATATATTGGGTGGGGTTATATTAGTAATGGGGGGTGTTATTTATTATTTTTTATTTTCACTCTTCATAATAAAATATAAACAACCAGAAAACATACCATAATTATGAAATGTGTTTTCTACAAAATGGGTTTTATAATTATTTTTGAATTGATAGGGCATAAATAGTTAAAATATTACCGTTTTGTGATGTGGAGATGATTCACACTCTTAAATAAATGATTTAAAAATAATAAAATATAATATAATTCTTTGATGATTCATTATGGATTTAAAAAATAAATCAAATAAACATAAAATCATGTAGCTATAATAGGAAAAAATATATTTTTTCATGTATCATATTTATATAACTTTTTACAACACTATTGGAACATTATTATGTCATAAAACACATAGTATATTAATAAGATATTAAATTTTACCCAAAAATTTTATTGTATAAGAAAATTATGAAAAATTAATTGTTGTATAATTTTAAAGAGCCGATCTAAAAAAATTAAATTAATTTTATCTTTATTATTTTCTAAATATGTGAATTTTTACATTTAAAATAAAAACTGATATTATATTCTAAAATGATGGTTTTTTGAAATATCATTTTTAACCATTATTAAAATTACATTTGACATCATTAAAATTATATTATCATTGATCTTAGTTATTTAATAATAATATTTTAATAAGAAATTATATATTCCAAATATTATTTATTTTATCAAAATAGATTTCTTAATAGAATTTGAATATTAAAAAATTTATATTTTTTCTATTTAATAAATATATAAATCATTTATAATGTAACAATAATAAGACATAAACATATATATTTTTCTATAAAAATATATATATATACTAATATTTCTAGCGACTTGTTACATATCCATTTAATACTCCAAAACACTCTAAGAGTATGTTGTGGGATGTTGGGACTTTCATGGTGTTTTTTGATAATCATTTTTTGGGTTAAGATATCGATGATCATGAAATTTCCTCATAATTGGTTTCACTTATGATTAAGCTGATATATTTTGGATTTTTATATGTCAAAGGAAAATATCATAAATGCTATCTACCTTGGATGATTTGATATATGGGTGTTATAGGGTACTCTATTATTAGTAGAGGCCATCTCTTCCTCTGTATGTGGCAATTGTATTTGTTAAAACCCTATAAATATACTAATAATTTGGATACTACTACACCGTTATTTTATCCATTGTAATGATTGTTAATGGTCAATTAAATACAATGGGAATAATAATTTTAAATAAGTTCTTATGTATTTTATAACCCTATAATATCATAATAAATTTAATCAAATATCTTGGTAAATGTTATTTAAAATAGTTTAGGTCATTACAATATTAATCACTAATACCTATTTCAATTAATAGTACATTCTATGTATCATCATCATTAATTGGAATACCAATTCTCGTACAACCCTTCTGATTCACATAATTATATTTCTTATCGGACATTGATTTTCATTATTTTTTATAATTGAATTATATGAGCACAAGTGGTGTTTTATTTGGCACCTTCTTCACCAATATTTCATTAACCGAACCATTAATCATATTTATGTATCGTTGATATTTTTTATATTTCTTACCAAAATTTAATCACACCCTAGTTCTAGTTATAGATTTTTCTTCATGTTTCTTTGAAAAATTATACAATATAAGAAAATGAATAAATTTTCCTCAATGGAATCCATTACATAAAATCTCATAAAACAATATCATTCTTTTATTTGATGATTTATAGAGTTGATCATGTTTTTTATATTAATAATGTTTAATGATAACTAATGGGGAATAAAAACAATTTATTACACTCTAGTATCATTATATTAGACTACCCAATAGTAATTGTTTTGACACATTTAGTACTAATCTAGATCCTTTGAGTCCCCACCACTGATAAAAAACGAAAAAATTTTATGTCTGAAATAATTTTCATAGGGAAAACTTATATAATAAAGAAAATTTGTATATATGAAATCGATATCCATAGAAAATATCAAATATATGTGTCATTTTGTTTATCATAGGCCATTCTTTTAGTCCAAACTAGTTTAAATACATTTATGGTGGGTGAATTAGGGTATGATATATTAAAAACTCTGTTTATATTAATTGAAATTATATCTATTATATTTGATAGAGGGATATATTTGAACCACTTATTCTAGGATAATGAATTTCACAAAGCTTCTATGAGAAACATCACCCATTAACATAGACTAAGGGGTTCATTATTATTTATGGTTCTATCATTGAAGGGATATTTGGCCTATAGTGTACATAAATTTTGAATATATATATATATATCTATGGTACTCAGATCCCTCTTCCCATATATTATGTTTCCATAGTGGGGTATTACTTATTTGTTTCACTTTCTGTATAGAGATGAATGTTGTAACATGTGATGTCTATAAAGTTTTTGGGAATTTTGTTTCATGGAATGATAAAGTTGGTAATTAATATTTACGTATTCCATATGTATACCATAAATATCACATTTGAAAATATATATATGATTCTAGGTAATATATAAATTTCCTTTTTGAGGGGATAAGATATTTTTAATGAAGAGAGATAATATGATTCATGGAGATAAAAATAATATAATTGGCATGAATTCGGGAGAGACACAATGATCAAATCAATAATAATTTCTTGGAAACTACATCAAGAGGCTAGTGATTGAGGAGAACACTGAGGTGGTGATAATAAAAACAAATGAGGATATTTTTTCATCCATTGATATCCATATTTCAATTAAATTACAATCTTGAAAGGATAATTGTTTTATTTATTATCAACTTAGAATGTTTTTGGTAAAATAATTTAGTGTGAAATATGATTATTTTATAATTCATATTCTACATCATCATTGACATATTTTTATGAGTTTTCACAAATCAATTTATCACTAGAGAGTATTAAATTTACAAAACCATTATGATTCAATTGTAAATATTCATTAATGCAGTATCTATGATTTTTAATATTTTTTCAATTAAAGAACGTTTGGATGTGGATGTGGGGGAATCATTTATTTTACAATCCACGAAAAAATAATAATGTGATAATATTGGAAAAAACATATCAATTTAATATCAATGTATAATCTCTTATTAAATAGTGAAATATTATTTACCATTATCATAAGTTTACCCTTGAAAAAAAGTATTTTGTTAGTTTTGTAGTTTTTCTAGATCATTTATATATCATTTGAAAGTATATTATTTTAGTAACTCAAATTATATATTCTATATATTGATATAATAACATTTATATTATTGTTTATTCATTTTTACAGATCACATATATCGACATATTTTAGATTTATTATTTTTAATTTTTTTAAATTTCCACTTTTTTTATTTTGTTATTACCTTCATCACCTTCTAGTTCTGTCATTTTATAAAATTATTATGATTCATTTTTGTTTTTCATATTTCTCTTAGTCAACCCAAATTTAAAATTAATATGTGTAATATACTTTATAATAACTATAATAGTGTTAATCAATATATATATAAATAATATTTATTTCAACCCCCAAAAAATTCATATAAAACATTATTTTGCACATTGATAATATCCAATGGATATAAAAGGTGACCTTTTTGTGGATGATGACTATAGTTTCCACTAGAATAAATACGTTTGGGTTGTGAATCAGGGTATTGTAGAGAAAAATAATTTTCCATCATGATCATGTTTCATCATTATACTAAGTAAATCACACTATTTTTCTCATTTAATGAAAACGAAAGGGAATAAAATATGAAAATATATTTTTTTGGTTCACAATATATGAGAAAATTAAATGAGATTTCAAAGAAAAATTTCCATGGTATATAAATCATTAAAAATAATTTTTTAATAATATTTATCATTAATTCACTATCTTTGGGTTTACAACTACTCACTCATATAATAACTCAATGCTCTCTATTTTATCAAAAGATAACTACCTCTATAGAAAATTATTCAAATGATATGTATTATCACATTGTTTGTAATCTAAAAAATAAGTGTGAAATGATTCTCCATTCTCATTAATGAGGTAAAATCCACTTTCCACATAATATTTGATTAATGGGAAAATATTTCAAGAATTTCTCATTCCTAAAATATAATTCATGTTATATTCATGGTTAATATCCCTTCACAAACTACTAATTTCATGAACTACCTCCTTCTTGAACCACCTTTTTCAAAAACTAACTTCTTTATACACCACATATATCTTCAACTACCTTCTTGGAATTCTACACTAACAGAAAACTACCCTATGTGTATATTCCACCTTGAAATAGAACAAATATAATTTTTTGCAAACCCACACTTCTAGAAACTATTCGGTAGGAAAAAATCATGTATTTTCCTCCCTCAAAAAATTAAATGCCTTATAATCTAATTAATCCATGGTCACCCCACCATTGTGAGCTACCTTATACACAATTTATTTATATAAATTCCTTGGAGTATGTTGAATTTTATATTAATATCCCTTTATTAAATTCATATTTTTTTACAGTGAATTTCATAATGTAAATTATATAGGAATTTTACTCAAAAAAATATGTTATTTTTTCGTTTAAAATTATAAAATATATCCACCAGTATCGGTATAATGGTTTAATTACATGGATTATATCAATTCATCCTCACCCACCCACAAATGACACATGAAGCATAGTGATTTAATTATAGAGATCAATTATACTTAGGCCTATAACAACTTCTAATCTTAATTTAACTTTATATAAGATGTTACTAGATTTTTTAAATTGAAATTTTATAAACCACTCATGGATTCTTGTTTAATACTCGTTTTATGTTCACTGACCACTTCTACAAAATATTTATAATTGAAATATAATATATAAAATATTCAAATTAACGTAAAATCATTTTTAAGTAGATATAATGTACATTGACATGATCATATATTTGATACATGAGAATATATGCTTCCAAAAAATCCTTAAAAGACATCTTTCCAATTTTTTTTTTGTTACATCCCTAATTCCTTAAAATACGTGCAAAGACACTATTTCGATACAATTTGGGAAAAAACACACTATGAATATATAAACCAACTTCATCATAACTTTTAATCCATTTAAACTTATACAACAACCTAAAAGATATAAAATGACACCATGAAGTATTTTTACATGAAATATATCAAATTGGGTCTTCCATATTATACTAACTTTCATAACCAATTAGTTGGAAACTCATGACCATTTTATTCATGAAAAACTATTTACACTATAAAAATAATTTAAAAATAAAGTATTATTCAACAAATAATCAAATCCAATATTAATTTAGATGAAATGAGAGATATGACTTTTGGGAAAAGATCATGAATGATTCACTTTTTTCATCTCATAGAGTTCACATTCTCAACCCATTCGAGTCATTATATTACATTATTGTACATAGTATAAACAAGAGTATATTCAATATTATCATGTTAAACGACCCCCCCCATTCATAGATCCACTAATTAAACAAAGAATATCTCTATGAATTTCCCTATATGACACACCCTTTAAATTGTTTAACAAAATATTTTTCATTCCTTAACATTATATCTCACCAATTTTCAACAAAATCAATATTGAACTATTTATTTAATTAAATAAGTATAACAATTTTAATTAGTACATGATTAACTAAATATTATATATTAAAGGAGTACGAGTCACACATCCACACATACCTTTGTCTTGAGGTTCAACTAGACTATGTGATCCAGCCAAAGCCTGTCCAATTCCACCTTAGTTAAATAATATTTAATAATATATGTGAAATGAAGTTCATAAGATGGAAACTCCAATTTCACCGATCAATTATCTACTATTTACATCATAAAATAATACAATATTTTTAATTTACTATTTAACCTGAATGATATATAATATTTTTCAAATAATTAATATCACCTAAATTATCACAATATATTCATAAAAAAATCTTCACTTCAGCTGTAATATATGCCAAATAATACTTCTATAATATTTTTTTCTTATAATCATGAGTGGGCAAAGTATTTTCTACACAATTAGTTCTCAATGAAATTGTTTATTTTTACTTAATACGTCAATTATATTACAATATTTTCATTTCCCATAATCCATAAACCGATATATGGTATATATATTTTGTTTTTTGGTATAAAATACAATATATCCAAAAAGATCCCATATTTTAGTAGTCTTGACAGTCCAGATACATGGATACAGTAAATTTGAAATCATATTATTCAACATGATAATATTGTGAAAATAATGTTATCATATCAATCAAATCTCTAAAAATTACACATTTTCCACAAACAAGTTTCCTTGGTAAAGGTAAATTAATAAAGGTGAGCTAAGATACTTAGTTAGAAGTTCCATACAATTGAATATTCAATATAATAAACATAGAATAAGGTACATAGAAGTAATAACTGAATAAGATGCTTCCAAAATCAATAAAAACATATGGAATGATATATATATATATGAAAATAGATGGAAACATGTATATCAATAATAAATGATCTCATAAATACTGACTACAAAATACCTCCTAGTAAAACATGCCTACAAGGACCTATTAAAAGACCATATACTATTACGGGAAAAGGTATACACTCAATAAATTTTTAGTCTCAATAGAAATAGTGATGCATTGTGGGGGTGTATAATTCATGTCCCCACCCATAACCAAATTATGATCCAAAAATTCCCCATTATATTCATCATGGACATTCATATCATTCTATGAAGAAACTACTAATAAATAATACATGGTTATCCATAAAATGATAAATATGAAAATCTAATACTACGAAACTAAAAATAATAATGTACACGAAATCATTCGTAAATTAAATGTTATGTGGTGTCATCAATAAAACTTAATGTACTCTTATATGATATATATAATTGGAAATATAATAAAAATGTTTTGGGTTATAAAAGGAAGATAATAATTAATTTATATAATATGTATTGGTAGGAGACCAATGTAATGGTTGAAAATATCATTTACCATGGTTCATAAATAGTGAGTGAATATTTTATTTCTTATCCAGTCAATGAATCTAGATACATGTGGAGTCTTAGGTGTACTAATCATGCATCTATTTTATGGTTGATTGAATTCTCAATGTAACATCCCAAGTAAGTAATGAATAATATGATATTCTTATCTATGTCTTTTTATGATTTATATTGTGTTTTAGAGGCATAAAATGAGAATAAATACAATCTTAATCATGGAACACACTAATATTTATATAAGATTATTTTACCACCTTTTGATGGCGAACCATTTTAAAATATATCCATTGAAAATTTTATAAGCTCTATTTTTCAAAACAAACTTATTCTTTATTATTGGGACATTGAAATTTATCTTTGGTAAATTTTTGGTATTTTTCTTACAATGTTCCTTTTTTTAATGAATAGTGGAAAATAATGAATTTTACATCAAAACTGCTTTTTCATCTAATATAATTATATGTATAGAATATCTTTCTAATTGGTCTTAAAGTGTATTAAAATATATTTTTACCATTTAATCTAATGGTGGTCATTATAATCAATTTCACTTGGGAATTTGGCATAAACAAGTGCCAATCTTTTCATAGATATTGTTTCTAAAAAACCGGCTATTTGTTTTGACAATGAGAATTATTTTTAAATTTATTATTTCAATTTCTGTATTTAGAATTTGGTAAAATTGATTAAAAATTTGGAATCAGAAGGTCCAAATTATGTAATCAAGACTCTTTTGTGTTTGGACATTATGAATAGTAACGATGGTAATTATCTTTAATTATCTTGATTAATTAGAAATTAGGTAGTTAAGGATAATAAAATTAAATCATAATAACAAAAAATTACCCCAACATGTTTCCTAATGCTACTGGTTGTCTAATTTCTGACCATGGTATGCCTTGTGCCAAACATGGGGACCCCATGTAATCACTTTTGTGTGATAATGACTTTTTATCTTTTTATTTTTAAAGAAAGTGAAATATAACAATGAATGTATCACCTGAGTAAAACATTTTTAATTTTATCTAAATAAATGATCTATTGGACTATAAATAGTCATTAGAATGCTGAAAATATTTCCTACATTATAGTATTTTTTTTATAATTTGTAGTCATTAAAAAAATTAAATAATGTATGACATCATGATGATGTAGTGATTACCTCATTAATGAACGATTTAAATAAAATCAAAATATAATGTAAAATATAATACTTACACTTGTCAAAGACCTATTGTATGAGTTTATATCGAACCCTTATCACCTTATACTTTAAATAAATCAATATGGGACCTTTAAAATTCGAAACTCATTTGAAAATAAAGTATCATTTTATACCTTTCCAGGAGTGCCCCTCCTCTCCTATTTTAAAAGGCCCCCATATCTTCCTCCTTACCCACACATCTCATGAAATTAGCTCGGATAATCTCTACAAATTTTACCTCTCCACATCCCTCTATTCATGCTATATGCCTTACCATAGGCATAAATCTCTTCAAGAAACCCTTTTAGTTCTAACCAAGAGGAGTTACCCGATTTAAAGGTAAAGTCTTCTATAATGTTCATTTGTTTTATTTTTCTTCTCAAACCCCCTAAACTATTTTTATTTATTTATTTTGTAAACAAAATAGTATGGTAAATATACTAGGATTTTCTTATAATAATTATTTGAGCTACACTTACACACACCTACATCTAATTGTTAAAGAACATATTGTTTCCGTGGATGGCAAATTTATGTCTCATGAAACGATGATTGTTCAATATTCATATAATACTATCAAAGGTGGCCATTAAGATGTCACTATATTTATATATGATATATAATATGTCTATTTTTCCCTTATTCTTCTGTATTTTTCATTTTTGACATACCTTTATGGCTTCCATTATGGGTATACGTGATATCTTCATTTTATGAAGTGCGGACTACCGCCCCTCAAAGTGATTTGATTTGTTAATTCCATATGTGGGATGTATAAAGGATGGAATTAATGATATTAAATAAGATATTATTATAGAATTATAATATACCTTTATTTAATTATGATTCCATTCCATTAAATACGAAATAGAAATGAAAGTAATGTTCATGCGTACGTATGGCTTACCGTCTCCATGAATGGTGCATTTTATTTCATACCTCTAAATATTATGTAATATTGTAAATTCATGTATATACTAAATATATATGACATATATGATATCTACATCATGAATATAATTCTTAATATTATGGTTATTTTTCCACATGAACAACTTGTAATTATAAAGAGTTTATTTTTAATTCAAGTACCAATAATCGACAAAACGACCATTATTTACTTAAATAATTACATAACGTTCATAACATGGTAATAAGTGATATTAAAGGAATAATGAACTTCAAAAAGGTTCTTAAGAAAATATAAATTAACTCAAGTTTATTATTCTGGATGTTAAAGAACGATCGAGTCAAGTCGAACCCGAGGTAAGCGATTTCGTCTCAATATCCATTCATTGAGGCATATTATGTTTTATACACAACTTTATTTTATATGGTGTATAAACCTTTTTATATTTACGTGTACTCAAAAGGAATATTTTTTAAATGAGGCGTTTACTAAATGACAAAAGGGAATGTTTTTTTTCGTACGTATGTGGTTACAATGAATTCTCCACCGTCGTGACTATTATATGAGCTTTAGCTTCCTTTACAAGCTATAACATTTAAAAAATGATAAAAATAAATACCATGTTTTACTTTTCTTTTATTTTGTTATTGAAAATGGTTTTCATAATGTTTTTATATCAATGTGTTGTATTGATATATTCTGATTGAAAAGTGGAAATGTTATGTTTCCTTTATGTATGTTATATGTTATACGATTATGTTATGGTTTATGGGAATTGTTATGAAGACAGGTGGTTCCATGATAAACTAAGGGCGGGTGAGCCAGATATAGCTCCCCAATGCATTGGGTAACGCGAAGGGGTTAAACTTTAAGTTTTATCCGATGGGATTTAGGGAATATACTGTGATGGGTATTCCAAACGTAACCATGAGGGTTACCCCCGACGTAAGAATGTTATGAATGCCTCAAGTTGCCTTTATGTATTATGATTTATATAATTTATTCATGATTTGATGAGGTATGTTAAAATGATTTTTCTTTAGGAGTAAAGTATGATTTCATACATAGACTAATGTTTTCATTTCATACTTTTATATCCCTTTACTGAGCTTTTTATGCTCATCCCAAGTTTTTGAGATGTTTTTCACAGGTCAAGGGAAAGGTACATGATGTCATGAGAGTGTCATGTAAGTGTTATAATAGAATCCATGTTTTATTTTGAATATATTTATGATGATAGGTAAACTGAGTAATATCTCTTATGTAACCACTTTGTTTATATGTTGAATGTAATGCATGATTTATGATTTAATTCTCTAAAACTATAAACCTGAAAAGATACTCAACGTGTATTATTGAAATATTTCATGATTAAGTAATATTTAAGGTTGGGGCCTTATAGTTAGTATCAACGGTCAGTTTAGATAACTTTAGGAGTTATAAATCTATTCAATTATTATCCATAAATATTTTTTTATGGTCAAATTGAAATGATATTGCATTTAAAGATTACCATGATGCTTCATCTAAGACAAGTTTGTTCATAATGGTTTTCTGAAGTGGTAACAAGGAAGCAGTTCTAGGAAGGCATACAAAAAGAAATAACCTTCCGAATCAGTATCCTGAGATTGTCGAAATTGGAACTGAACAGTGTTTTGCAGTAATGGTGCATTTTACTCAAGAGATAAATGGTGGTTGTATCCATGCACGAGATTAGCCAGATCAACCTCATAGGAACATCTCAGTGGTGGAACATTTAAGGAGGCAACATCCCCATCATTCAGAGGATCATCTGACAATGTGCAAGATGAAGGGTGTATTAAAGCACTAGAAAAGATTTTTGATGTCATGGGGTGATCAGACAATCAAAAGGTTAGTCTTGCTATTTACTGTTTGGAGGGTGAATCTGATCTGTGGTGGTCGAGGGTTAAAAATATCAGGGATGCTAATGAGATTGATGCTCTCAACTGGGATGAATTCTAAGGTATGTTTCTTGAGAAGTATTTTTCTATGGATGTTTGAATTAGGATGGAAAAAAATATTATTGGAATTGAGTGAAGATGAAGATTCAGTGGATGCCTATGAAGAATGGTTCACTTGATTGGAAAGGTATGCTCCAAATTTTATCCGAGACCTTGATAGTAAAATCAATTATTTTTACTCAGTATTAAAGCCAAACTATCGAAGGGATTTATCTTCCCGTGAGTTCAAGAGTTATGAAAAGCTTGTATGATGTGCTGAGAAATTAGAAATGGATTTTTCCAATGAACAAGTGTTCTATAGCAACCAGTAGAAGAAGAGACCATGGTGGCAGGAGAAATGAAAGAATTCTTCAAAAAGTTCTGACGGTAAGAAAACTATGATTCCAATTTGTGATAAATGTGGTAAAAGCCATGTTGGGGAATGTCTTATGAATTCTGGAAAGTGCTACCGATGTGGTAAGATGGGACATAAGGCTCGTGATTGCACTGAAAAAGATCATGGTGATAGTAAGACCAAATTTGTTTTACATTTAGCTAAATGTTTTAAGTGCAATGAGATGGGTCACTATGAAAAAGAGTGTCCGAAAAAGATCTCGAGTTATGCGAAGCAGTTATACTACAAGTAGAAAGGGGTGGTGAAATCCTTTTCTACTACTTCAGTAAATGTCGGGCCATCATATGAAGTTGTATCAGTTAATTTGTTTGTTTATTCAGATTTTTCCAGCGTTTTGTTTGATTCGGGTTGTACAAATTCTTTCATCTCTGAAATCTTTTATACTAAAATGGAAATACCATATCAAGAAATGACTCATGAACTTGTGGTAAAAACACCTGGGGAAAATGTTGATGCAAAAATAATTTATAAGAATCTTCTTATCCTTATCTGTGAAAAGGACCTACTTGCCATCCTTGTTGTTTTACCTCTAGTATAGTTTTATGTTATCCTGGATATGGATTGGATCTCTATTTACCATGCTAAGATTGAATGTATAGATAAAGAAATTTATTTTTAGAAATAATTTCAGTTTGTGTTCAAGACTGAACCCTTACTGTTGATAACATATCCAGAGGCCGAGGAACTTGTAAAATATAGAAATGAATGTTACCTTGCACATATTTTTGAAAACAAAGGAACTATTCAGATTAAAGATGTTCCAATGCTAAATGAGTATGCTGATGTTTTTCTTGATGAGTTTCCTAGAATAATACCAGATCGAGAAGTTGAGTTTACTGTTGGCTTAGTTCCTGATTCTAAGCCAATTTCAACACCCCCATATCGAATGGCTCAAACTGAAATTTTAGAGTTGATGGAGAAATTTCAAGATTAATTAGAGAAAGATTTAGTTCGACTAGGAACATCACCATGGGGTGCTCCAATATTATTTGTTAAAAATAAATATGGTTCAATAAGACTTTGCATTGATTATAAATCTTTGAATAAAATCACTCTTAAGAAAAAAATATCTTTTGCCTCATGTCGATTATTGGTTTGATCACCTCCAGGGGGCTCAGGTTTTTTCAAAGATTGAAATGATATCGGGGTACCATTAGTTGAAGGTAAAGGATGTAGATATTCCGAAGACCGCGTTTCGAACAAGATATGGCCATTGTAAATTTGTAGTAATGCCTTTTGGGCTAACCAATGCACTTGATGTATTCATGGACATAATGAATAGAATTTTCCATGAGTTCTTGGATAAGTTTGTGGTTGTTTTCATTGATGATATTACGGTGTTTTCTAAATGTAAATAGGAGCATGAAAGACATTTAAGGGTGATTTTTCAAACCTTAAAAGAAAATAAAATTTATGGGAACTTCAGCAAGTGTGAGTTTTGGTTGTAAAAAATTACTTTCCTTTGTCACATTCTTTCTAAATATGGGATAAATGTTGATCTTGCAAAAAAAATGGTTTTCGAAGAATAGCCAAGACCCACAAATGTAACTAAAATTCATAGCTTCCTTGGTTAGAGAGGCTATTACCGAAGGTTTGTTAGATATTTTTCATGGTTATCTATTCCAATGACTAAAATAACTTGGAAGGGTGTTAAGTTTATCTGGACAAAAGAATCTGATGATTGTTTTCCAGAACTGAAAAAAAGATTGGTGAATGCTCCTGTTTTGGAAATACCTTCCAGGAATGGTGAGTTTATTATCTACAGTGATGCTTCATTGAAAGGACTTGGTTGCATCCTAATTCAGAATGATCAGTTAATTTCCTATTCTTTACGACTATTGAAAACTAATGAGGTAAATTACCCTACACATGATTTGGAATTCGCTGTTATTGTTGTCACTTTAAAAATTTGGAGGCATCATTTGTATGGAGTACAGTGTGAAATATATACCAATCAAAAAAGTTTACAGTATATATTCTCTCAAAAAGAATTGAACATGAGACAGAGGAGATGGATTGAATGAATCATGTATTATGATTGTACAAATTCATTACCATCTGGGAAAAGCAAATAAACTGGTTGAGTCTTTCAGTCAAAAAAGCAATGCTTCATTAATAATGTTGAATTTGGAATGTGATCGTTTGGTTAAAGATTTTATAAAATTTGGCATAGAAGTTGTTGGTGTTGGATGTCCATCTGTTTTGTTTCAGGTATCAGTGAAATCATCTCTATCATACAGAATTAACAAAACACAAAAGCAATAAAACGAGTTGTACAAATAGGTGGAGATGGTTCAAAAGGGTATATTTCTTGAATTCAACATTGATAATGATTGTGTTTTGAGATTTGGGAAGAGATTGTGTGTGCCATGTGATTCACAGTTGAAGAGAGAGTTGTTATGTGATGATCATAGTTCTCCATTTTCAGTTCATCCAGGCAGTACTAAGATGTATAGAGATCTTCGGGAACATTACTGGTGGGAAGGAATGAAATGAGACATTTCTGATTTTACTATGAAGTGTTTGACTTGTCAACATGTTAAAGAAGAGCGAAAGTTACGGAAAGGGATGCATCGGCCTTTACCAGTACCATAACGGAAATGAGAGAATATATCCATGGACTTCATTGTGGGATTTCCTAAGACACCTCAAGGTAATAATGCAATCAGTGTTATTGTTGATATCTTGACTAAATCTGCCCATTTCCTTGCTATACGAGATAATCTTTCACTAGATCAACTTTCCCATTTGGGTATTAAAGAGATTGTCAGGTTACATGGAGTTCCTCTCTCCATTTTATCTGACCGTGATCCCAGGTTCACTTCTAACTTTTGGAAAGGCCTTCAATAGTCGTTGGGTACTGAATTAAATTTTTGTACAGCTTTTCATCCTCAATTAGATGGGCAGTCGGAACAAGCAATTCAGACTTTGGAGGATATGCTACATGTTTGTTTGATGGATTATCAGGGAAGTTGGGACCAACATATTTCTTTGGATGAGTTTTCTTATAATAATATTTTTCATTCCAGCATACAGATGGCGCCATTTGAGGCATTATATGGGAAGTGGTGTCGAACTCCATCTTTCTGGGATGAAGTAGGTAAAAGAAAGTTGATGGGAGCAGAATTGGTAGAAGAGTTGGCAGAAAACGTTTAGCTGATACAGAGACACATGAGAACAGCTCAGAGCAGGCAGAAGAGTTATGCGGACAACAAGAGGAAGGATCTCTCTTTTGAAGAAGGTGATCATGTTTTTCTCAAAGTATCATAATGGAAAAGTGGGATGTGTTTTGGTAACAAAGTAATGTCGAGTCCAAGGTTCATTAGACCATATAAAATTCTGGAGAGTGTTGGATCAGTTGCATACCGAGTGGCTTTACCTCCAAGTTTTTCTCAGGTACACAATTTTTTTCATGTTTCAATGTTATGGAAGTACATGCCAGATCCATCTCATATTTTCAGTCCAGAGGTAGTTTAGCTGGAAAAGAATCTATCTTATGAGGAACAACCTGTCCGGATTCTTGACCATAGGGAGAAAATGTTGATAAATATGTTTATTCATCAAGTAAAGGTTTTGTGAAAAAACCACGTGATTGAAGAGGCAACATGGGAATCTGAAAATGCAATGAGGGATAAATACCCCCACTTATTCAATAAGTAAATAAATTACAGGGATGCAATATTCTAAAGGGGGAAGGATGAAACATCCCAAGTATGTAATGAATATTAAGAAAATATTATCTATGTCTTTTTATGAATTAGATATTGTTTTAGAGGCTTAAAATGAGAATAAATCCAATCTTAAGCATGGAAAACACTAATATTTTTAAAAGATTGTTTTACCTACTTTTAATGGAAAACCAATTTTAAATCTATAATGGGACAATTTTATATGTTCTATTTGTCAAAATAAACTTATTCTTTATGATTAGGACATTGAAATTTACATTTGGAAAATTTTTGGTATTTTTCTGACCATGTTCATTTTTTAATGAATAGTGAAAAATACTGCATTTTACATCAAAACTTCCTTTTCATCTAATATAATTATATAGTTAAATTATATTTTTAATTGGTATTAAAGTTTAAATAGAATATTTTTGTAACCATTTAATCCAATTATGGTCATTAGAATTAATTTCACTTTTGATTTGGGCATAAACAAGTGCCAAACTTTTCAAAGATATTGTTTCTAAAAAACCCACTATTTGTTTTGACAATGGGAATTATTTTTTATTTAATTATTGAAATTTCTCTATATGGAATTTGGAAAATGTAAAGACCCATAAAATTAAAGGGAAATATTTTCTTAATTTTCTTTGAAATTTTACAAGGGCGCGGTTTCTGACGGCACCTGATTCTGAGGCCCGGAGTGCCCGGAATCATTTTCCGAAGGTTGGCTCGGGTACGTTCAGTGAACGAACAAGCGGGAATTTCTAACATTTGAACCGGTGCCCAGAATTAAATTCCGAGGGCACCAATGAACTCTCTGCACCAATATTCGCTTAAGGATACCTTTTCCGAGGTTGCGTTTTATGCAGGACGAAAGTTAGTTTTGGGAGAAATTATAAGAAGTTAAATAAAAATGTGGAAACACTTTTTATTTTTATTTTGTTGGTTAACTTCTCCCAAAGGGAGTTAAAGGTGGGTCCCACATCCACTTAACCTCCCTTGGGAGGATTAAGTGTGGTGGGGCCCACACTAAGCATAACTCTTCACCTCTTTTTTTTAAACTACCTTAAACTCCCCTTTTTAATGAACCTGACAACTTAGGTTATTAAATGGGTTGAGTTGTTTTTTTTTTCAAACCATTGAATTTCAAATGGTTTGGTTGAGTAAATAAAATAAGACCTTAGCTTATTTTATTTGGGTTAGAATTCTCTAGACAATCTTGAGAGAATTTGGAACCTAATTCTTCTTCTTCTTCTTCAAGCTTTGACGAAGAATGCGAAGAACCTTCGAACATCGACGAAGAATGCCACGTTCTCGGGAACTGTATTCCGCGACGTCATACCTGCGATACCGACGACGTACTTCTTCCGCGTCTTTTCTTCCACGACGATTTCCCGCGATGAAATCGTTGTCAAAGAACCTTGAATCCTCGCTTCACGACATCTATGTCCTTCTTCCGTGACGCCGACCACTGCGACGCGTCTTCCGCGGGTCGTTGACGATCGTCGTTCTTGAAACCGAGGTAGGGGTTTGTTGTTGATTATTTATTTACTCTCGTTCTTGGTTCTAGCATGACAAACTTGAGGATAAATGTTTTTTTTGTATTATCATCTAACGAGGGGGGGGGGGGGGGTCGGACCGCACAAACACGGCCGAATTCCCCCTCCTTTGTTCTTGAATTTATTTTTCTTGCGGAAGAAACAAGATGGCGTGGTGTCGTCGCACCACGTGGGAATCGCAAGATTATAAATTGTGGGGCGCCGTCGCGCCGCGCCGCAGTAAGATTATCAAGAACGCGACGCCGTCGCGCCGCGTCATAGGAAACCGAAGGCGCCGCGGCCGGAGTGGGGCCACGGCGGAGGGGCGCGGTGCCGTCGCACCACTCCAGACGACGAAGGTCGCGGCCGGTTCCGGGCCGCCGCGGAACGGGAAGACCGGCGGCCAGCCGGGCCGCCGGTGTCGGAAGACGGAAGGGGGACCGGCTTTGCCAGTCCGTTGAAGATGAACCGGCCGGCCAGGTCGGGCCGGCCGGAAGGGGAAAAACCTGGGGAATTTAATTCCCCCGACCAACATAATTGGCCCCCCATTATGAGGGGGGCCGGTTTCAAAGGGGGGGAGGGGGGGGGGGGGGCAGCGCCCCCCCATTTTCTCAGAAGAAGGCACCCACATGGGGGCCGGTTTGTCAAAGGCGCGGCTTCAGCCGCGTCGCCAGAGAGAAGAGGCGGGGGCCTTGCCACCCGCGCGTGGCACCCGTGCGGCGCCAGGCCGCGCCGCCGCCGGCCGGGCCGTGCCGCGGCACCGGACCGCTCCGCCGCGCCGGGCCGCGCCGCCGGCCGGGCCGGGTCGGCCGGGACTCGGACCCCCCGTTTTCGAATCGACTACGGTCTTTTGCTCATAACATGAGCTACGGACCTCAGATTGATGAACCGTCAGCGGCGATGTGATTCTTTGATCAAGGTGGTCGTTTCGGTTTATCGCTCTCAAATTTTCTAAATACATTGAGTTCGGCTGGGTTGGTTCGTAAACGAAACCAACCGGGCCCTCGGAGCGGAAACGCTCATATCTTGAGCTATGGACGTCCGATTGACGTGCCGTCAGCTTTTTTGAGTTCCTCTTAGTGAGACGGATCTTTTGGAATACTCCGCCCGAGGTTTGGACGCAGGTGGAGTACGGTCAGGTTGGTTTTTCCTTAAAAACCAATCGGGCCCCTGGGACAAAAAAGCCAATAACTCTCAGACCGGGCGTCCGATCGACGCGTAGTCTGTTGCGTTGAGTTCATACTGACGATACGGAACTTTTGGATACATTAACTCTGGACTTTTTGACAGTTGATGTATCAGCCTCTCGGCTCGTAGAGCAGACCCTCCCGAACGAGCTTACTGTGTGCGGGAACCCTAGAGCTGGCTGCGACTGTGACTGCTACCTGCTACTGCTACTGCCACTATGACTGCGACGACGACAGTACTGAGATCCTTGGTGGATTCGACGACGACTACAACACTCAGCGATCCTACGTGGATCAGTGCTACAGGTCCTGCGTGGGCCCAATCCTATGTGGGTCTGATCCTGTGTGGGTCTTTGCGCTCAGCGGTACTGTGTGAACCAGCGCCTACAGGACCTGTGTGGGCTCGATCCTGTGTGGGTCATTGCGGGGGTTAGTTACCTATTGATCCTTCGTGGGTCCGACGACTTAGATGGATCAGAGATCATCTTTATCGTCCTTTGAAGAAGTATACCTATGTAAGCTGAATCCTGTTTCTTTCCTGTGTGGATTGAGTTGTGCTATCCTGTGTGGATTTCGATTTTCTTTCCTGTGTGGAATACATTTACATTCCTGTGTGGACTGAGTTGTACTTGGGCTTGGAGGTTGGAGCGTATTGGAATTGATGACTTAGGTATATGTATGGGCATATACCAAAGCAGTGCCGGTTGTTTCTTCGTGTTTGTATCTATACTTTGTGGTTTATCTTTTCTGGATTATGGGAGACCTTCAGGGGTCTCGGGGTCCCTAATGAGTAGCATATACTTACCCCTACACGGGCTATGCCCGCACTACATTGTGTTGGTTGCAGACGACGGACATCATTGATCTTGGATGAGGATTGCAGAGCAGGACGGTACCTGGAGGTGGACCACTGGGCGGGACGTGTTCGGAGCGGACGACGGGACCCGAGGAGCAGTGGAGCTATTTGTACCCACTCTTCACGTGGGATTTCTAGTGGACAGCTCGGTGTAGCGGATTTTACTATACAGTTGCTGTTTTCCCTTTTGAGTTGTACTTTACTTTCAGTTTGGGTTTTTATACTGGCCCATTTACTCTTCCGCACTTTCAATTGTACTCTGTTTTTACTTAGTAATTACTTTTCTGCTTTCTTACTCTGTGGTGTTTGTTTACTTTTCAAAGGCAATGCCTTCCGTTTTGACTGAGATTTACGCCTTGGTGCTAGTCGCCAGCCCCTGGCCTATGGATGGCGGGCTTGGGGTAGTTACGGCACGGGCCCCGAGTACGGGTCGTGACAAATTGGTATCAGAGGGATTCGGTTCTACCACGAACTCTGATCTTTTCTAAGTGAAGCAATAATGTTTAATGTATTGAGTGTGGTTATCAGTCCAGGGAGTCCAGTTTTGGTGCGGCGGCTGACGTATCCGTACACCAGGACCCTGACTACTGATTTCCGACTTAATGCACGAAAACATTGATTGCATGTGTGTTTCAATGTTTTCTTTGTGATTACTTTATATCAGCTCACCAGGTATACTGTTCTGACCGTGGCGCACCTATTTCCTTTTCAGGATGGCCCCACAATGGCAGCCAGCTAGGGTTCTGAGAGTCGAGTGTGATGACAGCCCACCGAGCGACGAGGCCTCGGTGTAGGGCCCTTTGTCAGCAGTGGCACCGGCGGTAGCTCTACCCGTCGAGCCACCGATACTTCCAGCACCAGCCGCTGACGATGCATGTCTCCTCAGCGCACTGCATGAGTTTCAGCACCAGCGACTGCCCAGGTTTCGTGGGGAGACGGACCCCCAGGCAGCGGAGGATTGGCTGGAGGCAGTGGTACGTGTGTTTAGGATAGTGAGGACACCAGCAGACCTCATGGTGACCCTCGCTGCGAGCCTACTACACGCAGCAGCAGGACGATGGTGGAGCTTGATGCTCCAGGTGCACAATGAGGCATCTCTTCTTTGGACGGACTTTGAGAGCATCTTCCGCTCGGAGTTCGTCCCAGGCACCCTTCGTGTGGTGCGTATCCCGGAGCTTCTTCAGCTGCGGCAGGGCAGCATGACGGTCGCTCAGTACTCCGCGAGATTTACTGATCTCTCGCGCTACTCGGCCGACATGGTACGTGACCCATTCTTCCGGGCCCGGACCTTCGAGCAGGGTTTGAGACACGGGATCAGGGCATCACTGATCTCCCTCAGCATACCGACTCAGACAGGAGTACTGGAGCTGGCCCTTTTGATCGAGAGCTTCCTTACTGAGTCTGCACCAGCGCCGAGACCAACCGCAGGGCGGCACATAGCAAAGTCTTCTGTAGTAGGCAGTCGACGGATGACTCAGGGGTCCAGAGAGACCAGACCCTCAGGCATACGACCTCAGGACACTGGCTCAGCAGTGCGGGGAACACAGCGTGGAGCCAGTCTTTCGAGAGGCAGACAGTGCTACTCGTGCGGCGGGTAGGGCCACATGGCTCGTGACTGCCCGACCCTCAGTGTCGAGGAGCAACAAACGGTTGAGGTACAACCGAGGCAGAGGCAGAGGGTCGACCGTGGCGGTCCGCACGGAGGATGCGGACAAGGCAGAGGATCTGGCCGAGCAGCAGGTGGTGTGCGACGCTTTGAGGCTCTGCCACCACCACCACCAGGAGGTCCACCCCGACGATAGGGAGCTGGTGGGAAGAGATAGGCACAGCTCCAGGCAGTAAAGGCCTATGACCACGGCGCACCTGAGATGATTCGGGGTACTATCTGTGTCTATTCAACCCTTGCTACATTAATTATAGACATAGGAGCGAGTCACTCTTTCATAGCTGCTGCCCTTGTTCGGAGCTCGGAGATTCCGACAGAGCCATTGGCTCGATCCTTACGGCTAGAGACTCCTACAGGAGCAGACTCGACGATTATGCTCTGGTGTCGGCAGTGTGAGATTACTCTAAGAGGCGAGAGCTTCGGCTGGGATCTTCTTGTAGCAGCGTCGAGGCCTTACGACGTCATCTTGGGCATGGATTGGCTATCTACGGTCCATGCACAGATTGACTTTTTAGGCGCAAGGTGCGAAGTGTACGTACCGACGGGAGCAGGTTCACCTTCACCGGCGAGAAGGGAGCCTTTGCAGCACATGATGTCCTTCCGCGGAGGAGAGGACAGCCCATCACTCATCAGTTGGCTAGCCTCATCCTAGGAGCAGTTGAGGTGAGGAGTCCTGGTTTACCTACAGTGGTGGATCAGTTTGCGGACGTTTTTCCCGACGACGTTCCAGGGCTACCTCCTCGCAGAGAGGCAGACTTTTATATTGACTTGTACCCTAGGACAGCCCCGATATCCACTCCAGCATATCGGATGGCCCCCACCGAGCTTCGAGAGATACGGGTTTAGTTGGAGGACTTGAAGGGCAAGGGGTTCATCCGACCCAGTGTTTCACCCTGGGCTTCCCCGATATTGTTCGCCAAGAAGGCGGATGGGAGCTTGCGACTTTATGTTGACTATCGTCACCTGAACCAAGTGACAGTGGGGAAAAAGTATCCGCTACAGATTATTGATGACCACTTTGATCATCTCAAGAATGCACGGCGGTTCTCGAAGATAGACCTCAGGTCAGGCTATCATCAGCTCAGAGTCAGAGACGAGGACGTGCAGAAGACGACCTTCAGATGTCGGTATGGCCACTATGAGTTCTTGGTTATGACTTTCGGCGTAACCAATGCTCCACCAGTGTTCATGGCCCTCATGAACAGGATCTTTCAGCCATACTGCGATCGGTTTGTCGTGGTCTTCATCGACGACATTCTGATTTACTCGACGACTGAGGAGGAGCACGCCTACCACTTGCGTGTTGTACTAGACACACTCTGAGAGCACCAGCTTTATGGTAAGCTCTCTAAAGGAATGTTCTGGATACGTAAGGTCCACTTCTTGGGACATGTCAACTCTAAGGTGGGAGTTGCATTGGATCCTGCAAAGATCGAGGCTGTGTTAGCATGGGAGCCACCCAGGAGCGTAACTGAGGTTCGGAGTTTCTTGGGACTAGCTGGATACTATCGGAGGTTCGTGACATACTTCTATAGAGTTGCGGAACCACTCACAGCTTTGACGAATAAGGGTAAACCCTTCGTGTGGTCAGACAGATGTCAGCAGAGCTTTCAGGAGCTGAGACAGAGATTGACCAGCGCACCTATCTTGAGGTTTCCTGAGGAGGGAGTAGGGTACGTAGTCTACTGCGATGCATCAGGGACCGGACTCAGATGTGTTCTGATGTAGGAGCGGGCAGTGATCGCCTATGCATCACGTTAGTTGAGGCCGCATGAGCAGAACTACGCTACCCATGACCTGGAGCTAGCAGTAGTGGACTTCGCTCTGAAGACTTGGCGACACTACCTGATGGGAGAGCACTTTACAGTCTTTTCTAATCATCAGAGTCTCAGGTATATCTTCTCGCAGAAGGACCTGAACCTGAGATAGCGGCGATGGCTCGAGCTCCTCCAGGACAATGACTTTGAGATAGTCTATACTTCTGGGATGGGGAATGTAGTAGCTGATTCCCTCAGCAGGAGGACATGCATTCAGCTACTTGAGGAGGCGACTGAGCAGCTAGCCTCTTTGCAGATATCCTTCATGGATAGAGATGGAGCAACCTTCCTTCAGTCTCTCACAGTCACCCCTCCACTACTGCAGCGGGTCAGAGAGGCACATCGTGAGGACGCTGACTGTGAGACACGGCGTGCACAGATATCCTTAGGACAGGCACATGATGGTTTCTCCCTTGGAGCAGAGCACGACATCCTTTTCAGAGGACGTACCGTGGTACCAGTCACTTTGCGAGAGGAAGTGCTGAGAGAGTTCCACACTTCTCCTTTGGCGGTACATCCAGGAGTGGCAAAGATGTACCAGGATCTCAGACAACAGCACTGGTGGCCAGGCATGAAGAAGGCTGTAGAAGAGTTCGTTTCTCGATGCCTCACCTTCCAGTAGGTGAAGGCTGAGCATCAGGTACCAGCAGGCTTGATACAGCCCTTGGAGGTTCCGGAGTGGAAGTGGGACGACATATCTATGGACTTCGTGACTGGACTTCCACGCACATCCAGAGGTCACGACTCCATCTGGGTGATTGTTGACCGACACACCAAGTCGGCACACTTCATACCCATCATAGAGAAGGGCTCAGTGAAGA
This sequence comes from Viscum album, assembly GCA_963277665.1. NCBI lineage: Eukaryota > Viridiplantae > Streptophyta > Magnoliopsida > Santalales > Viscaceae > Viscum > Viscum album. Next base: position 2,077,015,365 of record OY728152.1, on the reverse strand, counting down.
GCTTGGGACATCTCTACGTTCAAGAGATTGTGCGGCTCCACGGCATGCCATCATCTATCATCTCCGATCGAGATGCTCGCTTCACTTCCCGGCTTTGGAAGGGGTTACAGGAGGCGTTCGGGACACAGCTACGTCTGAGCACAGCCTTTCACCCTTAGACAGATGGTCAGATGGAGAGGACCATACAGACTCTCAAGGACATTCTCCGCGCATGTGTCCTCGACTTCAGTCGTAGCTGGGAGGACCACCTACCCTTGGTGGAGTTTGTGTACAACAAAAGCTACTAATCCACCATCGGGATGGCACCGTACGAGGCGTTGTACAGCTGACCTTGTAGATCTCCTTTGTGCTGGATAGACCCTGGGGAGTCAGCACTTGTGGGACCGGAGATGGTCCAGGCCACGACAGAGAAGGTCCAGGTCATCCAAGAGCGGATGAGGATAGCTCAGAGCCAGCAGAAGTCATACGCTGATAGGAGGCAGAGGCCACTAGAGTTCGAGGATAGCAACCACGTCTTCTTGAGGGTCTCACCTCGACGAGGTAGTCGGAGATTTGGACGGGGTGGCATGTTATCTCCGTGCTTCATCGGACCCTTCTAGGTCCTCAGCAGGATTGGCGAGGTGGCTTATCACCTGGCTCTACCACATCAGTTTCACCGGGTGCACGGCGTCTTCCACCTGTCTCAGCTGAGGAGATACGTGCACGAACCGACGCACATCATTGACCATGGGGAACTTGACATTAACGATGGGGCGACTTTTACAGAGGTTCCGGTGGAGATCAAGGATCGACAGGAGTGGGTCCTACATGGAAGGTTGATTCCTCTTGTGTGCATCAGATGGCAGCACGGTAATCTCATGGAGAGCACGTGGGAGAGGGAGGCTCAGATGCGTGCTCAGTACCCTCATTTGTTTCCCTAGTTTTTGATGTATCTTTACGGGGACGTAAATCCCTGAGGTGGGAGTAATGTAAAGACCCGTAAAATTCAAGTGAAATTTTTTCTTAATTTTCTTTGGAATTTTACAAGAGCACGGTTTCTGACGGCACATGATTTCGAGGCCCGGAGTGCCCGGAAACATTTTCCGAAGTTTTTCTCGGGTACGTTCAGTGAACGAACGAGCGGGAATTTATAGCTTTTCAACCGGTGCCCGGAAATAAATTCTGAGGGAACCGATGAACTCGCATCGCCGATATTCACTTAAGGAGACCTTTTAGAGGTTGCGTTTTATGCGAGATGAAAGTTAGTTTTTGAGAAATTATAAGAAGTTAAATAAAAATGTGGAAACACATTATATTTTTATTTTGTTGGTTAACTTCTCCCAAAGCGAGTTAAAGGTGGGACCCACATCAACATAAGCTCCCTTGGGAGGATTAAGTGTGGTGGGGCCCACACGAAGCATAACTCTTCACCGCTTTTTTTTAAACTCCCTTAAACTCCCCTTTTTAATGAACATGACAACTTAAGTTATTAAATCGGTTGAGTTGTTTTTTTTCAAACCTTTGAATTTAAAATGGTTTGGTTGAGTATATAAAATAAGACCTTAGCTTATTTTATTTGGGTTAGAATCCTCTAGACAATCTTGAGAGAATTTGGAACCTACTTCTTCTTCTTCTTCATGCTTTGACGAAGAACGCGAAGAACCTTCGAACATCGACGAAGAACGACACGTTCTCGGGAACCGTCTTCCGCGATATCATACCCGCGATACCGACGACGTACTTCTTCCGCATCTTTTCTTCCGCGATGATTTCCCATGACGAAATCGTCGTCAACGATCCTTGAATCCTCGCTTCACGACATCGACGTCCTTCTTCCGTGACGCCGACCACCGCGACGCGTCTTCCGCGGGTCATTGACGATCGTCGTTCTTGAAACCGAGGTAGGGGTTTGTTGCTGATTATTTATTTACTCTCGTTCTTGGTTCAAGCATGAAAAACTTGAGGATAAATGTTTTTTTTGTATTATCATCTAACGAGAGGGGGGGGGGGGGGTCGGGCCGCACAAACACGGCCGAATTCCCCCTCCTTTGTTCATGAATTTATTTTTCGTACGGAAGAAACGAGATGGTGTTGTGTCGTCGCACCACGCGGGAATTGCATGATTATAAATTGTGTGGCGCCATCGCGCTGTGCCACGGTAATATTATCAAGAACGAGATGCCGTCACGCCGCGTCGAAGGAAACCGAAGGCGCCGCGGCCGGAGCGGGGCCGCGGCGGAGGGAAGCGGTGCCGTCGCACCGCGCCAGACGACGAAGGTTGCGGCCAGTTCCGGGCCGCGGGGGAACGGGAAGACCAGCGGCCAGCTGGGCCGCCGGTGTCGGAAGACGGAAGGGGGACCGGCTTTGTCGGTCCGTTGAAGAAGAACAGGTCGGCCAGGTCGGGCCGGCCGAAAGGGGAAAAAACCTGGGGAATTTAATTCCCCCGGCCAACTTAATGGGCCCCCCATTATGAGGGGGGGCCGATTTCAAGGGGGGGGGGCAACGCCCCCCCGTTTTCTCACAAGAAGGCCCCCACGTGGGCGGCTGGTTTCTCAAAGGCGCGGCTTCAGCCGCGCCGCCAGATAGAAGAGGCGGGGGCCTTGCCCCCCGCGTGTGGCACCCGTGCGGCGTCAGGCCGTGCCACCGCCGGCCGGGCCGCGCCGCCGCGCCGGACCGTGCCGCCGCGCCGGGCCGCTCTGCCGGACGGGTTGGGTCAGACCCGGGCCGGGTCGACCCGGTTCGGGCCGACCCAGTTGGGGTCGGGCCGGGTCGGCCCGGACCCAGACCCCCCGTTTTCGAATCGACTTCGGGAGTTTGCTCATAACATGTGCTACGGACCTCCGATTGACGAACCGTCAGTGGAGATGTGATCCTTGGATCGAGTCGGTCGTTTCGGTATATCGAACTCAATGTTTCGGAATACTTTGAGTTTGGCCGGGTTGGTTCGTAAACGAAACCAACCGGGCCCTCGGAGTGGAAACACTCATATCAAGATCTACAGACGTCCGATTGACGTGCCGTCAGCATTGTTGAGTTCCTCTTAGTGAGATGGATCTTTTGGAATACTCTGCATGAGGTTTGGGCACAGGTGGAGTACGGTCGGGTTGGTTTTGCCTTAAAAACCAACCGGGCCCCTAGGACGAAAAAGCCAATAACTCTCAGACCGGACGTCCGATCGACGCGCCGTCTGTTGCGTTGAGTTCCTGTTGATGATACGGAACTTTTGGATACATCAACTCTGGACTTTGGGACAGTTTATGTATCAGCCTCTCGGGTCGTGGAGCAGACCCTCCCAAACAAACTTTCTGTGTGCGGGAACCATAGAGCTGGTTGCGACTGTGACTGCTACTGCTACTGCTACCTGCTACTGCTACTACCACTATGACTGCGACGACGACAGTACTGAGATCCTTGGGGGATTCGACGACGACTACAGCACTCAGCGATCCTACGTGGATCAGTGCTACAGGTCCTGTGTGGGCCCGATCCTGTGTGGGTCCAATCCTGTGTGGGTCTTTGTGCTCAACGGTCCTGTGTGAACCAGCGCCTATAGGCCATGTGTGGGCCCGATCCTGTGTGGGTCATTGCGGGGGTTAGTTACCTATCGATCCTTCGTTGGTCCGACGACTTAGATGGATTAGAGATCATCTTTATCGTCCTTTGAAGAAGTATACCTTTGTGAGATGAATCCTGTTGCTTTCCTGTGTGGATTGAGTTGTGCTATCCTGTGTGGATTTCGTTTTGCTATCCTGTGTGGAATACATTTACTTTCCTGTGTGTACTGAGTTTTACTTGGGCTCGGAGGTTGGAGCGTATTGGAATTGATGACTTAGGTATATATAAGGGCATATACCTAAGCAGTGTTGGTTGATACTTCGTGTTTGTATCTATCCTTTGTGGTTTATCCTTTGTGGATTTTGGGAGACCTTCAGGGGTCTCGGTGTCCCTACTGAGTAACTTATACTCACCCCTGCACGGGCTATGCCTACACTATGTTGTGTTGGTTGCAGACGACGGACATCGTTGATCTTGGCTGAGGCTTGCAGAGCAGGACGGTACCTGGAGGTGGACCACTGGGCGGGACGTGTTCGGAGCGGACGACGGGACCCGAGTAGCAGTGGAGCTATCTGTACCCACTCTTCAGGTGGGATTTCCAGTGGATAGCTCGGTGTAGCGGCTTTTACTTTACAGTTGCTGTTTTTTCCTTTCGAGTTTTACTTTACATTCAGTTTGGGTTTGTATACTGTCCCATTAACTCTTCCGCACTTTTAGTTGTACTATGTTTTTACTTAGTTATTACTTTTCCTCTTGCTTACTCTGTGGTGTTTGTTTACTTTTCAAAGGAAATGCCTTCCGTTTTTACTGGGATTTACGCTTTGGTGCTAGTCGCCAGCCCCTGGCCTATGGAAGGCGGGCGTGGGGTAGTCACAGCACGGGCCCCGAGGACGGGTCGTGATGGTAAAATTGATTACATATTTTGAACCATATGGTCCACATTATGTAATCAAGACTCTTGGTTTTGGACATTATGAATAGTAATGACGGTAATAATCTTTAATTATCATGACTAATTTGTAATCAGGTAGTTAAGGATAATAAAATAATATCATAATAATAAAAAATTACCCCAACATGTGTCATAATGAAACTGGTTGTGTCATGGTCGACCATGGTATGCCTTGATCCAATCATGGAGACCCCATGGAATCACTTTTGTTTGATAATTACTTTTTATCTTTTTATTTTTAAAGAAAGTTAAATATAACAAAAAATGTATCACCTGAGTAAAACAATTTTACTTTTGACTAAATAAATGATATATTGGAATATATATATTCCTTGTAAGGCTAAAAATATTTCCTACATCATAGTATTTTTTTATATAATTATTAGACATTAAATAAATTAAAATATTTATGACATCATGATGATGCAGCGATTACCTCATTAATGAACGATTTAAATAAAATGAAAAGATAATGGAAAATATAATACTTAAACATGTCAAAGTACTATTGTATGAGTATATATCGAACCATTATCACCTTATCCGTGTAATAAATCAATGAGGGACCTTTAAAATACGAAAATCACTTGAAAATAAAGTAATATTTTATACCATTCCAAGAGTGCCCCTCCTCCCCTCTTATAAAAGGCCCGCCCACCTCTACCTCCTTACACACACTTCTCAAGCCATTGGCTCGACCAATATCTGCTCATTTTATCTATCCACATCCCTATCTTCATCCTAGAAGCCTTAAATTAGGAAGAAAGCTCTTCAAGAAACTCTTTTGGTTCTACCCAAGTGGAGTTACCCGATTTAAAGATAAAGGCTACTCAAATGTTATTTTGTTTTATATTTCTTCTCAAACCCCCTAAACTCTTTTTTTTCATTTATTTAATAACATCACCAGTATTTTCAATATACTAGGATGTTTTTATAATAATTATTCGAGCTACACTTACACACACCTACATCTAATTGCTAATGAACATACTGTTTCTGTGAATGGCGAATTCCTGCCCCAAAAATCGATAATTGTTCAATATTCGTACAACACCTTAAAAGGTGGACATTAAGATGTCACTATATTTATATATGAGATATAATGTGTTTAGTTTTTCCTTATTAATCTATATTTTTAATTTATGGCATACCTTTATGGATTCCATTATGGGTATACGCAATATCTTCATTTCAGGAAGTGCGAACTACCGCCCCCTCAAAGTGATTTGATTCGTAAATGTCATATGTTGGACGCATAAAGGATAGAATTAATGATATTATATATGATATTATACTGGAATTATAATATACCTTTATGTAATTATTATTTCATTCCATTAAATATGAAATAGAAATGAATGTACTGTTATTGCGTACGTAGAGCTTACCGTCACCAGGAACGGTGCATTTCATTTCATACCTCTAAATTTTATGTAATATTGTAAATTCATGTATATACTTGATATATATGACATATATTATATCTACATCATGAATAAAATTATGGATATATTGGATATTTTACCACATGAACAACTTGTAATTATAAAGAGTTTATTTTTGACTCAAGTACAAATGTCGACGAAACGACCATTATTAACATAAATAATTACATAGTGTAAATAAAATGGTAATAAGTGATATAAAAGGAATAATGAACTTGAAAAATGTTCTTAATAAATTATAAATTAACTCATGTTTATTATTCAGGATGTTAAAGAATGATCGATTCAAGTTGGACCCGAGGTAAGGGACATTGTCTCAACCTCCTTTCAATGAGGCATATTATGTTTTTTACACGACATTATTTTATACGGTGTATAAAACCCTTTTACTTTTACATTTACTCAAAAGTAATCCTTTTTATACTAAGCATTTACTAAACAAAAAATGGGGATGTTTTTTTGTCGTACGTATGCGGCAACAACGAATTCTCCGCTACCGTACCTATTATTTGAGCTTTGGCTTCCTCTACAAGCCATAAAATTTTTAAAAAAATGAAAAAAATAAATACCATGTTTTACTTTTATTTTATTTTTCTATTGAAAATTGTTTTCATAATGTTTTTATATCAATGTGGTGTATTGATATCTTGTGATTGAAAAGTGGAAATGTTATGTTTCCTATATGCATGTTTTATAAGATACTATTATGTTATGGTTCTTGGGAATTGTTATGATGACGAGTGGTTATGTGATAAACTAAGGGCGGGTGAGCCCGATATAGATCTGCAATACATTGGGTAACGTGAAGGGCTTAAACGTAAAGTTTCTCTGAAGATATTTAGGGAATATATAGTGATGGGTATCCCAAACATAACCATGAGGGTTACTCCCAACGTAAGAATGTTATGAATGCCTCAAGTTACCTTTATGTCTTATGATTTCTAGTCTTTATTCATGATTTGATGAGGTATGTTAAAATGATTATGTTTTATGAGTAAATTAGGATTTCATACATGGACTTATGTTTTCATTTTTTACTTTTATATCCCTTACTGAGCGTTTTATTCTCATCCCATGTTTTTGAAATGTTTTTCACAGGTCAAAGGAATGGTACATGATGTGATGATAGTGTAATGGAAGTGTTAACAAAGAATCCATGTTTTATTTTAAATATGTGTCTGCTAATGGGAAAAATGAGTAATATCTTTTATGTAACCACTTTGTTTAAATGTGGAATATAATGCATGATTTATGATCTAATTCTCTAAAACTCTAAACCTGAAAAGATCCTCAATGTGTATTCTTGAAGTAACTCAAGATTAAGTAATATTTAAGGTTGGGGCCTTATAATCAACCTACCTTTTTTTTGTGATTACCCATATGTGATTATCTTCCAAAACATTATCAATTTTTATGTATCTATAAATGGATTTATTTTCTGGGAATCCATATATAAATTAAGATATCAAATTTATAGGATATTTTTTCTATAATAGAAACTATTTGGTTTTGTAGTGTTTGGAGTAATTCTTTTATAAAATTAATTTATGAGAGGGAAAATAATATAGTATTTTTAAACCCATATATTTAATGCATATATGGTAATCGTATTCTATGATATGAATTTACCACCCATAAGTAAATAGGTATTGTATATAAAATGAGTCCCAAAGAATAAACAATCCAATTTAAAAGTTACTTATGGTTGACAATAAATTCACTCAAAAACTATTAAAATATAGATATTAAAATCAATAACTAAATATGATAATTAATTTAATTTCATGACAAAAAATATCTATTCCAAATTATATAAAAACAACATAATTTTGTTTTCTAATAGAATACATGTGTTGAAGAGGGAAAATTCAGATGAAATACTCTTACCACATGTACTCTCTTCCATAAACCTACATTAAAATCAAATATAAAAAACAAATATTCAGGATTAATATAATTAATAACCTCATTAACATATAAATTCATCATTAATATTCATATATAGTCTTTATATATAATAATATGATATATTTTATATAGAAGATAATTATATTTTTTATCACATCAACTAGTATCATAATTATGGTGTCCTTAATAATTAATCATCCAAACTAATTAATTACTAAGTAATTAATTTTACCTTTTGATAAGTATCATTTTGTTTTTATTTACTAATACGACTTTTTAATCATTATCCAAGACTTTAAAAATGATCAAAATCATGTTTTATGGATTCTAGAAGATAGATGTGTGTTTTATTAATTTCTGTAATTATAATTGATTAAAAATATCTAAAACCAAAAAAATATATTTTCTTAAATTTTATTTTAATAATATACTACTAAATATGCATACATACACACTCACAATGTAAATTCAGAGTACTATTCAGTATGTGTTTATATAGGCCCAAATATATATGTACCCTGATATAACGAATGTTTTTGTGGTAGTTTTGTTGTAATATAATATTACCATAAACATAATGATAATGTCTAATCTTTTTCAGCACGTGAAATCCAAATTATTGTTATTTATAATAATAATTAATGGGTATGAATATATTACACAATTTCATTTAAGGAATATCATCTTATTACACTTCTTCCAATTTGTTAAATTGGAGATTTACATTTGATGAACTAATAATGAAGACATTAATAAATTTATAATAACAAAATCATAATGTAATATTAAATAAATTGATTATCCATTAAAATAATATATAAATATATCATTTATGACAGTGAATGGAAATCAATACACATTGGGTCATGGTGGTAGCAGTTTGCAGAACGGTTGGACAAATATTTGAATTTTCTTAAGGGAAAAGGAAAATGTGGTATGTGATTATTTCCACTACAAAATAATAAGTATAATATAAATAGTGTATCAATCCTATAAAATTCTGAAAAATAAATTTGAAAATGGATGATAAGTGAAAAAAATGTTAGTGAAAAGACTAAACAACGGTTGAAACATTGTTGTTTTCTTAGTGGTTTCATGGGAAATATTGGTCTTTGGTTAATCTCATTTTGATATAAGCTCAATATATTGATAGATATATCTAGTATAATTAAAAATGGAACGTTTTTATGAGAAAATAATTTTTTATGAGTATCTTGTAGGGGTGGTTGGATGCCTCTTTTATAAGTTGTGGGATTGACATTTTTGTCAATATATAAACAATGTATAAGTGGTACATTTGTTAAAAATGTCATGTAGGTCCATATATAGACAATAATAAATTTTTATAGATATAAAGTCCAGAAAATTCCCTTCCACTAAATTATTGACATGTTTATAATATATTTATAACTCATTAATCCTTGAATTGTTACTTTTAACTATTTATATTTTTTTCACACTAAATAGTTTTTACCTAATGTAATTTAGGACTTAAACATAAATATAATGGTACCCACAAAAGATAAATTGGACATAATGATTATATGTTTGAAATATATTTTCATAGTTTATTTTATATAAGAGTAAAATATTTATATTAATATGAATGATTTATATTATGAATATATTATTTTAGTGAAAAAATATTACATGTCTTCTAAATTTTTAATCAAGGGGTTCGAAACAATAAGTAAATTTTAAAAAATTATTGTTTCTATTATAAAATTATATATTTTTAAAATAATTTTTGTAAACAAATTCTTTGTTATATTCAAATAATTTCATAAAAGTCAAAATACTACTAAAATAGATATATTTCACTATTACCTAATAAAATAATATATATAAGAAAATAATTGAAAATTAATTATAATCATATATCATTATAGATTAATATAAAATGTAATTTAATTTTTTATAAAAATACTAACATTCTCAAATTTATTATTGAAATAAACACTGAATAATGGATTTTTATAGGGATCATTGTTTGTATTTTTGGATACCATAGTTAACTTTTACAATCGATCCTCAAATTTGACATTATGCTCCCCATTTTAAATATTATCATCCTCAATATTGGGGTACATATAAGATATTTAAAAATTAAGGATATTAATTCTTCATGTCATCATCTGTATTATTAATTTCCTCTTCTTTTTTTTAAATGACTAGTATACTCTTACAAAACGTTTTATCCAATTACATAACACATGATCTATATTGCGAAGAATACAGACATACTCTTCATTATAATAAAACATTACATCCAAACTAAATACATTATATGTAATTTATGGTAGTGTATATAACATGTATTTCACTCGGATGGAAACATAATAAACATCATGTAATTCATAACGATTTGGTGGAATAACCAATTGATAAGTTGAACAACCATTTATTTCCAATATTTCAAATGAAACAATTTACCATAGTCTAGATGTTACACTTTTTAATAATATTATAACTCATTACATGGATAAAAATTGTATAATACACGATTCAGAACATGAAATCCAACTCTATCATCCTATAATCACCATATCTTTTTCGTCCTCTCTCATATTCATTAATATGATTCAATAAAGATCACATACTATCAATTACTACACATATACTCTCCTAGATAACTAGATTTTTGTTGATTTTTTTTCTAATAGGTTTTGAAACAATACCTATTCCGAAACAATAATTAATATAATGTATTATTAATTCTCATATTTATGATACTATAACATAAATTTTTTGACAAATATACATTCATATCCCACAAACCCTGAAAAAGAAAAAAATATTATATTATCATGTAATCTAATGTTTGGAATTCCAACATAGTCTGAACATCAGTCTATGGATGATAGGTCATCCATAAATGTATCCCTATATCGATTTCACTTGTAAGACTCTTTTAAAAAATTGATTTGAACCATGGGTCATAATCATATTTGATTGATGTTAGTTCCCCATGAATCCATATGATGTCATTTATATCATGATGGGAAATGAATTCATGGAGTAGATATTTCTCTTATCATTACGTAATGAAGATTCATTATAAGAATATCTTCCAAGAACCATGAATAATCATTCTTCATGGGAGTATTTGGGAGCCTAGTGAAAAGGTGAATTATAATAATGTCATGTTACCATATAGGTATTGTAAAAGGATTCACGACTATAATAATTTTTTTTTATTATAGTATTTAACAACTAGAATATATTGTATCTAAAAAACATAGTCTACAATTTTCAACTACATACAATCCAAGAGAAATGTTCTCTTAAATCTACAAACATATTCGTGTGACAAGGGTGTAAAGATGAATTAGGTGTAAAAGAATTTTTTAGTAGTTTTATTTTAAACTCTATTGTGGATGGAATACAGATAAATGGTCCAAACATTAACACTCTATATCTATTCATGAATTCTATCAGTTTCCCATCATTGAATAATATAATATTCCTTTGTATATCCTTATCAACTAACTTGGACATGTTATCTTTTTAAGTAAATATGATATAAAAACTTATTTGAAAAGGAAAAATATCCCCCATATCATAAAAATAATCATCCATAAATTTAATATATCTTCTTATGTATTATCCTTATTAATTTTCATCAAGGATAAAACTATGTGGTCTCTCCTAATCAATGAATCATGAACCTTATCTTACATTAAAGGGTGGTAGTGTATTGAAATATTATAGTCCTCGATTGGTTTAAACCACATTATTTTCATTATATTGGTAACCTTCACAGTTATGAAATAGTTCAACCTATTTGGGATTGTGTATATAAATAATCACTTAATATATTTGTATTTTCTCCATATTTCATAACTTAATATTATAGCTTCCATCTCACAATTATGATTTAGAGAGTTCTATTCATGGATTTTTTTATTACCTTGTTTCATCAGAAATTACCATATTATTATACATAAATGCACAATCAAGTCCTTCTATTTACACATCATTATTTTTCACAAATACATCCTCACATGATGGTAATGTTAATGATGATTCATTTAACTCTCTCATATTCATATATTACGAAAACCCTCAGATTCCAACAAACATGTCAATTTAACAAATTCTGATGATAACATGGATAATGGGTTGTCTAACCATGTAAAATCTTGAATGATTCACTATAAATAACCTACAATAACCTAGGAATCATCAAATATCTGTTACTTTCATTGTTCTAAGATAATTATAGGCTATAATTTTTTAAGGGACAATAAATAATCCCTCATTATATTTAATATCTATAATAAGAAAACAATTTTGAGTAAGAATTCACAGTTGCTATATTTCATATATATGTAATTTTTTTATATGGGACTGTAGAATTACTTTAAAAAAAATTATACTCTTAATATAACATAAAATATACCTTGAAATATTTATTGAATATAAAAAAAATTAATATAATCCTTGAATACTCTATTGATAAAATATATAGTCATTGAAGGTGGATTAGTGAACCCAAAATCCAACATCATAATTTCATAATTTCAATAAATTTTTCAAAATGAAATGATGGATATATCATCCATTTTAACCATTACAAAATAAACATATAGTGATGATAGATATTTGATATGTATTGGGATCATAAAATATGAAAAAATATGTCATGAATGTATGGATATGTATATATGGTTTTTTTGAAATGGAATTGTTCTTCCAATAAATGATTAAAATTTTAAAATATAGGTTACTATTTACTTGAATAAAATTGTGTCTCCCTCTATTGAAACAATTGGGAATATAAACCCTTTATCACTAAGAACATATTGTAACTTCATTAACTCTAACTAATCTACTAGTTCTATTATTTTTGAAGTGATAGATATTGTAATTAAATTATGAATGTGTTCAGTTGAGAACTCAAAAAAATAATTTGTTGGATTACAAAGTTATTATTCTGTAAACAAATAATTTTTTTTACCATAAGTACACATTCTACTATTTGGAGATCTTTTTTTTACACCCTTTGATATTTTGAATATTTTTTTCGAATTAATTTATCATTTCAATATTTTTTATTTCCACATGAAAATAATAATTATTTATGTGTATATATATAATAACTTATTAAAACATTACTATAACATTGAAATAAAAACATGGAGTGTGCTACAGTCAACACCATCTTTTCTTGCACTACAAGTTACACCGACGAGACGTCAGATGAGCGTGAGACTGTTTTTCAATGTAACATCATTATAAATATATATGTAAAATTAATTATTTGAAATAATTATAAAATATCCATGAAACATAATAAAATGAATATTCATAACTACTTTCCCAATATTGGTTATAATTTTTTATATAAATAAATCATAATTATTATTAATGATGATATTTTTCGAAGAATACTTTTATGTTAAAAATATTGTTTTCATGAATAAACCACTTATAATAATAAATATAATTATAGGGAAATTTTTAAATTTAATTTCTTAAAATAAACCTAATTTTACAATTTAGAACATAAAAAATTACTATAGTTAAATTATTGGATGTTTATGAGAAAATTTATTTTTTGGTGAATTGTGAAAAATAATTCACATTAGTTAAAAAATACCATTTTTACAAATAATAATTAATTATAAATAAAAATATAAATATTTTTAATGAAAAATTAGATAAATAATAAACAAAATAATAAAATTTAATTAATTAGAATCAATTTCACTTTGAAACTAAATATAAAATCTTAACAAACTTTTGAACATTTTCCTACTTTAAAACCCTGTTATTTCATCCCATTTGCATCATTACCAGTAATCTAATTTTTTTCGCATATATTATTTGAATTTAAAAAATATGACAAAAACCATTGTATGCAGTCTTATATTTAAATTATAATATGAACTTTTTAAATATCGACCAAAATTATTGTTGAAAATGATTAAAATTAATCACTCCAGTCAAAGCCCAATTAATCATAATAAGGGGAAAACTATAAAATTAAGAGCCCAAATGAACTATAAACATTTCAAAAACACATTTTCTATCCTTATATTCGCCAAAAATTTACGTAATTATTTTTTTTGGTTTTTTATTTATTGTTTTATGTAAGAACACGTGTACTACTAACTTGTTAATAAAAAATCAATGTCAATCATTTTCCTACTCTATAAAAGGCCATAACTATATCCCATTCCTCAAACCTCTCAAAAAATTACTTTTAGTCTATTATTTTCTGAAATATCCTCCCAAACAACCCCAATTAAATCTTGAATACACCCTTTGGGAAGAAATCTTCTAAAGGAATCATTTGGTCACTAAAAAATTGGAGATACCTGATTTAGAGGCATCATCTTCTCTCAAGCTCCTTCTATTTATTTTCCATATCCACCCACACCAGTTTATTTATTTCCATAATTTGTGAGAAAAAAATTATACTTAAAATTCTAGGATACATTGCTTAAAAATTTATGACCTAAACATACACAACACCCCATCTAATAGATTTTGAAGATACTTTTTCTGTGTACGGTGAACTACTTCCTCACGAAATAATGATTGTTCACTTATCCTTTACAACCAATCGTGGGGGAAACTATGATTACCACTCTATTTATATATGTTATATATTATATTTAATATGTATTTATACTTCGTAGTTATGTTTAAAATACACATCTCTTTACATTACATTTTTTTGTACAATGATAATCATGTGTGAGGAAGTGTGGACTACCGCCACCTCAAAATGATGTGATTCATTCACACACCACGTGGAATATTTTAAGGACGGATTTAATGAAAATTTATGACTTATATGTTATATTAATTCTTCAATGAAATATATATATATATATATATTTATTTTTACATATTACATTTTAATACTTTCTTTCAATATGACAATAAAGATGAAAGCACTACTCATGCGTCTGTTAGGATTTTTGTCTACTTGAATGGTTTATTACATTACATACTCTAATATAATATAATGTATTATAAAACAAATATACAGTATATAACTTATATTTAAATCATTTTTTACATTGGGAAAGCATGATATATTTATAAGGATAGAAGATGTAACAAATTAAGGTCCAAGTGAAGAATAAAGTGAATTTTTCCAGAAGTGAAACATTAACATAAGATCATTACCAAGAGTGTAATATAAGTTCATAATAAAATTATATATGGTATTATGCATAATTATATTTTTCATTAATATGCTATAAAATAATATTATATTTATTATACTTGTAGCATGTACAAGTACATAGGATGTCAAGTCCCAGGGTAATGAGATTTCATCTCACATTTAATTTTCAAGATATAAATGCTCTGTTCACCACTATTTATGATAGTGTGGTGTATTTAATTACCATTATTGTATATTATGTATCTTTAACTTGAATTTATCGTTATTCACATAACCATTTTATTATCCTTATTTAACAAGGTTTTTGTTTCAGAATATACCAAATCATTAGAAATGGTTTGCTTCAATTTATCATTATTTCAGACATATGTTTCTTTACACACCAAAACACATTTATGATGTGTACATATTTACATTTTACATTCCATACTATTAATATAATTTATTTCATGATATTATATGCTTCATGTAATTTTTTTTCTTTAATGGTTAGCATGATCCCACAAAACAAGGTAATAATAGTTTATTGAGACAATCTCATTGCCTCCAAAGATTGTATAATTTTATTAACGAATGATGAAATTTTATTATAAATATCTGAATAACATTAATTTTTTACTTATCCTCTTTAATTTCATGATATACTCATGTATTTGTACATATTTAAACTATTTGGAACATAAGATAATTATGAAATTCTTTTTAGGAAATCCTGACATTACCCTTTCTTCAATTGGAAATATATGCTTTCTAAAAAGGTATTCCGATAATATTATACCATCATATTGTATGTTTTAAAAGAAAATTTTTCCCTTTATATACCTTCCAAATAAATTCATGGGAAACATTTTATTGATTTATAAATAATGCACCCTTCTAACACTTTCAACCGTGAAAAAGGAATGTAATATTTTTCTTCATACGACATGTATGAATTTAAAAATCGTCAATACTTTTAATATTTTTTAGATTTTTAAAAGTATTATTTTTATGAATATGATTAAATATTAATTTTCATGGAATAATAATTTCAAAATATTTCCATGTTATCTATATAGGTTTTCATGGTATTTTGTATGAAAATAATTCTTAAATGGTTTTATGTATTAAAAATGTTTTTTCAAGGAAGAACGTATTTTTCCTCAATAAATTTTTTTTGACATATATATATAAACTATTTTCCAACTATGATGAAATTAATTTAAGTTACTCGTACGAATTTTGGGAATTCTCAAAGGGTTCCATTTATATCATTCCCATGAATGTGTTACGCTTAATGTCATAGTCATTATGAATCCTATTTCAGTTTCATGGATTATATGTTTATGAAATTGATTTCTCCTTCATGAGTTATTCTTTGATTAGATTTTTATGAAACCTATCTAATATTAATAGGTTATTATCTATGGAAATGTTTATGTTACCCATTTTATTTTATCGGTTATGATTTGATTTCTATAAGACCTATATCTTTTTATGGGTCATTGTGTTATGAATGTTCTATTGTCATATTGAACATGTATGAATTATTTTACTCTAAGATGAGTCAAAACTATATCTAACTCTATATTATTGGTTAATGGAATGTATTATATGAGCTCAAAGGGTACATGGATTGTAGACAATGCCCCAAAAAAATAGGGTGTATGCGTTGTATAACAAGTATAGAAAGAAAGATGATGTATGGGTTTTAGATGGATCCTAAACGAAATATAGTATTATGGTAGTTCCCCAATCCCAAAAACAATAAATAACATGGTTTATAGCCCTTGTCTATTGGAAAGTGGGTACACAATTTCTAGAACAAGCCTAAATTAATTACACAAGTTGAATCCCATACCTAAAATTTAATAATTTTCTGGGATGGTAATGATGATATATATGTTTATATTCTTATAAGTATGCCACAAATAGTATGTATTATTCATTAATTATGATTTCAAGTTTCTATTATTTATTTCCCTTTGATTCAAGTATTAATAACATCCATGAATTATCCTATGATTAATTTTTACAACCATTTTTATGTGAGGTATGAGCTCTTATTTTTACAATCATGTTATCGTACTAGTATGTTCATGTTTGTTCATACATGTCTCCCCCGTTTACCCTTAATGAAAATTTACATCACATATTTCTTATTATTCAATTTTTGAAGGATAGTATGTAATGTCTTTGGTATAAATGAAAATGGTAATGATCATTAATTGATATTTTAAAGACCATTCCCCTGGATTAAATATTTTACTTCAAAATTTCCAAAAACATTGCATTATTACCATCATCGGTCATGTATTTTTTTAATATAGAAAATATTCATATAAAATGATGTAATATCCATGTATGTTATGACTGGGTCACTATAGTTGGTATTAATTTAATGGATTGTTTAACGATTGGAAACTAGGATATGAAAACCGTATTAAAATCCCTATGTTTATTTCAAAGGATGTACTAAGGAAAGATTCTATGGATAGGTATAAGGATGAGTTAACATTTATGAAAATGTACAGTAATTTTAGTAAAGGATAGATTGGGTGGTTTTTAACATCCAAATTATGTAATGAATAATTTATATTTTTATCTATGTCTATTTATTAATTAGATAGTGTTTTAGAGGCTTAAAATGAGAATAAATCCAATCTTAAGAATGGAATACACTCATATTTTTAAAAGATTATTTTACTGCCTTTTGATAGAAAAACATTTTTAAATCAATATTTTGACTAATTTATAAGCTCTATTTGTCCAAATAAACGTATTCTTTATGATTGGGACATTTAAATTTACCTTGGGTTATTTTTTTCCATTTTTCTGACAATGTTCATTTTTAATGAATAGTGAAAAATAATGCATTTTACATCAAAACTACTTTTTCATCTAATATAATTATGTTTATATATTATCTTTTTAATTGGTATTTAAGTGTAATTAGAATATATTTTTATAATCTAATCCAATGTTGGTCATTATAATTAATTTCTCTTTGGAATTGGGCATAAACAAGTGCCAAACTTTTTATAGATATTGTTTCAAAAAAACAACAATTTATTTTTATAGTGGGAATTATTTTTAAATTAATTATTTAAATTTCTCTATTTGGAATTTGGTAAAATGGATTCCATATTTTTAATCAGAAGGTCCAAATTTTCTCATTAATATTCTTTTGTTTTTGGACATTATGAATAGTAATGACGGTAATTATCTTTAATTGGCTTGATTAATTAGTAATCGGGTAGTTAAGGATAATAAAATAATATAATAATACTAACAAATGACCCCAAAATGTGTCCAAATGATACTGGTTGTGTCCTGGCCAACCATGGGATTCCTTGTGGCAAACATAGGGACCGCATGGACTCCCTTTTGGGTGAATGTGACACTTTATATTTTTATTTTTAAATAATGGAGAATATCACTAAAGAATTTATCACTAGAGTAAAACATTTTTTATATTGTCTAAATAAATTTTCACTTGGACTATAAATATTCATTGTAAATATAAAACAATTTCTTACAACATAGTAATTTTTTATAATTTTTAGACAGTAAATAAATTATATTATTTATGACATCATAATGATACACTGATTACCACATTAATTAATGATTTAAATAAAATGAAAAGATAATGTAAAATATAAGACTTATACTTTTCAAATACCTATTGGATGAGTATATTTATAACCCTTATCAACTTATCCTATAAATATATCAATTTAGGACCTTTTAAATCTGAAAAACGTTTTAAAATAATGTAACATTTCTTAACTTTCCAAGAGTGCCCCTCCTCTCCTCTTATAAAAGGCCCCCAACTCTACCTACTTACCCACACTTCTCAACCCATTGGCTCAGCCAAGCCCTGAAAATTTTATATCTCCACATCCCTATAATCATCATAGAAGCCTTACCTTAGACATAAAGCTTTTCAAGAAACCATTTTGGTTCAAACCAAGAAGATTTACCTGATTTAAAGGTAAAGTTTTCTCTAATGTTCTCTTGTTTTATTTTGCTTCTCCAACCCCCTAAACACTTATTATTAATTTTTTCGTAACAAAAAATTTATCTTGAATATACTAGGATTATTTTATAATAACTATTTGAGCTACACTTACACACACCTCCATCTAATGGTTAATGAGTATATTGTTTCTGTGGTTGGGGATTTTCTGCCTCATGAAAAGATGATTGTTCAATATTCTTATATCACCTTCAAAGGTGGCCATTAAGATGACATTATATTTATATATGATATATAATATTTTTATGTTTTACTTAAGGTTCTGTATTTTTCATTTTTGTCATACCTTTATGGTTTCCATTATGGGAAAACGCGATATCTTAATTTTAGGAAGTAAGGACTACCGCCCCCCCAATGTGAATTGATTCGTTAATTCCATATGTGGGAAATATAAATGATGGAGTAATTAATAATATATATTATATTATACTAGAATTATAATATACCTTTATATAATTATGATTCCATTACATAAAATATGAAATTGAAATTAAAGTAGCGTTCATGCATACATACAGCTTACCATCTCCATAAACGATGCATTTCATTTCATACCACTAAATGTTAAGGTAATATTATAAATGAATGTATATACTAGATATATATGATATATATTATATCTATATCATGAATATAACTCTGGATATAATGGATACATGAAAAACTTGTAATTATAAATTCTTTATTTTTGACTCACGTACCAATGATCGTTAAAACGGCCATTATTTACTTAAATAATTACATAGTGTTCATGACATTTTAATAAGTGATATAAAAGGAATAATGAACTTGAAAAAGGTTCTTAAGCAATTAAAAATTATCTCAAATTTATTATTCACGAGATTAAAGAACAATCGAGTCATGTCGGATACGTAGTAAGGGACTTCGTCTCAATCTCCTTTCATTGAGGCATAATTTGTTTTATACACAACTTTCTATTATACGGTGTATAAACCCCTTTAATTTTACATTTATTCAAAAAGAATATTTTTTATACGAATCATTTACTAAACAATAAAAGGGAATGTTTTTTTTTTCATACGTACACGGCAACAACGACTTCTCTGCCGCCGTGACCACTATTTGATTTTTGGATTCCTCTACAAGCCACAACCTTTTTTTAAAATAAAAAATAAATACCATGTATTACTTTTATTTTTTTTGGTATTTAAAATAGTTTTCGCTATGTTTTTATTATATCAATGTGTTATATTGATATCTTGTGATTGAAATGTTGAAATGTTATGTTTCTTTTATGAATGTTTTATGTGATACAATTATGTTATGGTTCTTGGGAATTATTATGAAGACGGGTGGTTCTGTGATAAACTAAGGGTGGGTGAGCCTGAAATAGCTCTCCAATGCAATGGGTAACGCGAAGGGGTTAGACATTAATGTTTATCCGAAGAGAATTAGGGAATATACTATAATGGGTATTCCAAACGTAACCATGAGGGTTACTCCCTACATAAGAATGTTATGAATGCCTGAAGTTACCTTTATGTCTTATGATTTCTATGATTTATTCATTATTTGATGAGGTATTTTAAAATGCTTATGTATTACGAGTAAAGTATGATTTCATACATGGACTAATGTTTTCATTTCATACTTTAATATCCCTTGCTGAGCTTTTCAGGATCATCCCATGTTTTTGAAATGTTTTTCACAAGTCAAGGGAATGGTACATGATGTGATGATAATGTCAAGAAATTTTCAAGACAGAATCTATGTTTTATTTAATATATGATTCCGATGATTCAAAAAATGAGTACTATATTTTATGTAACAACTTTGTTTAAATTTGGAGTGTAATATATGATTTATGATCTAATTCTATGAAACTATAAACCGGAAAAGATCCTCAACGTGTATTCTTTAAGTAACTCAAGATTAAGTAATGTTTAAGGTTGGGGCCTAATAGTTGTTATCAGAGGTTGTTTTAGATATAATTAAGAGTTATAATTCAATTAAATTATTATCCAAATTTTTTATGGTCATATTCAAATGATATAGCATTTGAAGAGTACCATGTTGCTTTATCTAGTACATATCTGTTCGGAATGGTTTTCCGAAGAGGAAATAGAGAAGCAGTGCTAAGAAAGAATACAGAAGGAAATGACAATCCAAATCAGCATCCGGAGATGGTCAGAATTGTAACTGAACAGTTTGTTTTAGTAATGGTGTAGTTGACTCAAGAGATAAATGGTGGTGGTATCCATGCACACGATTAGTCGGGTAAACCGCAAAGAAACATGTCAGTGGTGGAACATTTTATGAGGAAACATCCCCCATCATTCAGAGGATCATCTGACCTTGTGCTAGGTGAAGGTTGGATTAACGCATTAGGGATGATTTTTGATGTCATGGGGTTTTCAGAAAATATGTAGGGTAGTATTTCTATTTATTGTTTAGAGGGTGAAGCATATCAGTGGTGGTCGATGGTTAAAAATATCCGGGACGCTGATGAGATTGATGTTCTCGAATGGGATGAATTCAAAGGTATGTTTCATGAGTAGTATTTTCCTAAGGTTGTTCGACTTAGGATGGATAAACAATTCTTGTAATTGAGGCAAGAGGATGACTCTATGGCTGCTTATGAAGATAGGTTCACTCGATTGGAAAGACATGTTCCAAATTTTATCTCAGACATTGATAGTAAATTCAATCATTTTTACTTAGGATTAAAGACAAAATATCAAAGGGATTTAGCTTCTCGCGAGTTCAAGAGTTATGAAAAGATTTTTTGACGTGCTGATAAGTTGGAAATAGAATTTTTTGATGATCAGGTGTTCTATAACAACCGGTAGAAGGAGTTACCAAGGTGGCATGAGAAAGGAAATAATTATTCAAAAAGTTTTGACGGTAAGAAAACTATGTTTCAAGTTTGTGATAAATGTGGTAAAAGGCCTGATGGGGAATGTCTTCTGAATTCTGGGAAGTTTTACTGATTAGGTTAGATGGGACATAAGGCTCGTGATTGCACTAAAAGAGATCAGGGTGATGGTAAGACCAAATTTGTTTTACAGTTCTTGAAATGTTTTATGTGAAATGAGATGGGTCACTATGCAAACGATTGTCCGACAAAGAGCTTTATTGTTGGGAAGTAGTTAGACTAATGCAGAAATGGGTGGTGAAATCCTTTGAAACTACATTAGTAGATGTTGGGCCATCAAATGAATTGGTATCAGGCACTTTGTTTGTTTTTTCAGATTATGCGAGTGTGTTTATTGATTCTGGGTCTACACATTCTTTAATCTCTGAAAACTTTTCTAGTAAAATGGGAATAACATCTCAAGAAATGACTCCTAAACTTGTGGTAAAAACACCTGGGGGAAATGTTTAGGTAAAAAGAATTTATAAGAACCTTCCTATCCTTATCCATAGAATTAATATACTTGCAAACCTTATTGTTTTCCCTCTAGTAGAGTTTGATGTTATACTCGGTATGGATTGGCTCTCTATTTACCATGCTAAGATTGACTGAAGAGATAAAGACGTTTTGTTTCAGAAAGAAATTTAGTTTGTGTACAAGAATGAACCCTTACTATTGATAACATATCAAGAGGCCAAAAAACATTTAAAATATGGAAATGAATGTTAACTTTTACATATCGTTGAAAACAAGGGAATTGTTCAGATTAATGATGTGCAAGTGGTAAATGAGTATCTTGATGTTTTTCCTAATGAGTTGCCTGGAATAATACCAGACCGAGAAGTTGAATTTACTGTTGACTTATTTCCGGATGCTAAGCCAATTTGAAAAACCCCTTATCAAATGGATCAAATTGAACTTTTAGAGTTGAAGGACCAATTACAAGATTTATTAGAGAAAGGTTTCATTCGACCTAGCACATAAACATGGGGTGATTGTGTTTTATTTTCTAAAAATAAAGATGGTTCAATGATACTTTGCATTGATTATAGAGCCTTGAATAACATCACTATTAAGAACAAATATCCTTTTCCTCATATCGATGATTTGTTTGATCAGCTCAAGGGAGCTATGTTTTTTCAAAGATTGACCTGAGATCAGGGTACCATCAGTTGAAGATAAAGGAAGCAGATATTTTGAAGAACACGTTTCATACAAGATATGGACATTATGAATTTGTAGTAATGCCTTTTTGTCTAACCAATTCACTTGTTGTATTCATGGACCTTATGAATATAATTTTACATGAGTTCATGAATAAGTTTGTGGTTGTTTTCATTGATGATATTTTGGTGTTTTCTAAAATTAAATAGGAGCATGAAAGACATTTAGGGGTTATTTTGAAAACCATAAATGAAAATAAATTTTATGGAAAATTCAGAAAGTGTTAGTTTTGGTTGCAACAAATCTCTTTTCATGGTCACATTGTTTCTAAAGATGGGATAGATGTTGATCCCGCAAAAACAAAGGTGTTTGAAAAATGTCCAAGACCCATAAATGTAATTGAGATTCATAGCTTTTATGGTTTGGCAGGCTATTACCAAAGGTTTGTTTGAAATTTATTACGGTTATCTAGTCCAATGACTAAGCTAACTCGGAAGGGTGTTAAGTTTATCTGTACAAAATAATGTGATTATTGTTTTCAAGAATTGAAAATAAGATTGGTGAATGCTCCAGTTTTGCCACTACCTTCTAGGAATGGTGATTTTGTCATCTACAGTGATGCTTCATTGAATTGACATGGTTGTGTCCTAATGCAGAATGATCAGGTAATTTCTTATTCTTCACAATAGTTGAAAACACATGAGCTAAATTTCCATACAGATGATTTGGAATTACCTGTTATTGTCTTCACATTAAATATTTGGATGAATCATTTGTATGGAGTAATTTGTGAAATCAATACTGATCACAAAAGTTTAAATTATATTTTCACTCAGAATGAACTAAAAATGAGACAGAGGAGATGGCTGGAATTAATCAAGTATTATCATGGTACAATTCATTACCATCTGGGATAAGAAAATAATGTGGCTGCTTCTTTGAGTCGAAAATGTAATGTTTCATTAACAATGTTGTGTTTGGAACGTGATCCTTTGGTTAAGGATTTGATGAACATTTACATAGAAGTTGTTGGTGCAATATGTCCTTCTGTTATGTTTCATGTATCAGTGAAATATTCCCTATCAGACAGAATTAAGCAAGCACAGAAGCAAGACAGTGAATTGCAGAAATGGTAGAGTTGGTTGCAGAAGGGTATGATGCATGAATTCAACAATGCTATTGATTGTGTTTTGAGATTTGGGAAGAGATTGTGTGTGCCTTTTGATTCACAGTTGAAGAGATAGTTGTTATGTGAATTGCATAGTTCTCCTTTTTCAGTTCATCCAGGAATTACTAAGATGTATAGAGATCATCAGGATTACTACTGGAGGGATGGGATGAAAAGAGATATTGCTGATTATACTGTGAAATGTGGGAATTTTTAACAGGTTAAAGCAGAGTGACAGTTTACAAAAGGGATGTTTCAGCCTTTACCAGTACCAGAGTGGAAATCAGATAATATATCAATGGACATCATTGGGGGATTGCTGAAGACACCTCAAGGTAATAATGCAATCTGGGTTATTGTTGATCGATTGACTAAATCTGCTCATTTCATTGCTATACAAGATAATTTTCCCCAAGATCAACATTCCCATTTATGTCTTAAAGAGATAGTAACATTACCTGGAGTTCCTCTCTCTATTGTATCTTACCGTGATCCTAGGTTCACTTTTATCTTTTGGAAAGGCCTTCAGAAGTCATTGGGTACTGAATTAAAATTTAGAACAGATTTTCATCCTCAATCAGATGGGCAGTCAGAACGAACAATTCAGACAATGGAGGATATTCTACGTGCTTGTTCGATGGATTATTAGTGATTTTGGGACCAACATCTTTCATTGGTTGAGTTTTCTTATAATAACAGTTTTTATTCCAGTATATAGATGGAACCATGTGAGGCATTATATGGAAAGCGGTGTCGAACTCTAGCATTCTGGGATGAAGTGGGTTAATGGAAGTTAATGGGACTAGAATTGGAAGAATAGTTGTCTGAATAAGTACAGCTGATACATAGACACATGGGAATATCTCAGAGCAGGTAGAAGAGTTTTGAAAACAATAGGATAAATGATCTCTCTTTTGAGGTAGGTGATCATGTCTTCCTCAAAGTCTCACCATGGAAATGTGTGATGCGATTTGGTAAGAATGGATAGTTGAGTCCTAGGTTCATTGGACCATATGAAATATTGGAGAGAGTTGGATCATTTGCATACCATGTTTCTTTACTTCCGAGTTTATCTTAGGTACACAATGTTTTTTATGTCTCAATGTTAAGGAAGTACATGCCAGATCCATGTCATGTTTTGAGTCCATAGGTAGTTTAGCTGGAAGAGAATCTATCTTATGAGGAACAATTGGTCTAGATTCTTGACCACAGGGAGAAAGCGTTGCATAATAAGTTTATTCATCAAGTAAAGGTTTTGTGGAAAAATCACATTTTTGAAGAGGCAACATGGGAATCTGAAAATGCAATGAGTGATAAATACCCCCACTTATTCGTTATGTAAATAAATTATGGGGACACAATTTTCTAATGGGGGAAGGATGTAAATTCCTAAGTAAGTAATGAATAATAGATATTTTATCTATGTCTATTTATGAATTAAATAGTGTTTTAGTGGCTTAAAATGAGAATAAATCCAATCTTAAGCATGGAATACACTAATATTTTTAAAAGATTGTTTTACTGCCTTTTGATGGAAATCCAATTTTGAATAAAAAATTTGACAATTTTATAAGCTCTATTTGTCAAAATAATAATATTATTTATGATTGGTACATTGAAATTTACCTTGGGATAATTTTTGGAATGTTTCTGAAAATGATCATTTTTTAATGAATAGTGAAAAATAATGCATTTTACATCAAAACTGCTTTTTTATCTAATATAATTATATGGTAAGATTATCTGTTTAACTAGTAATAAATTTTAATTAGAATATTTATTTACCATATAATCCAATGGTTTCAATTATAATTAATTTCACTTCGGAATTGGGCATAAACAAGTGACAAACTTTTCATAGATATTGTTTTAAAAAAACCCGCTATTGGGTTTGACAACATGAATTATTTTTAAATTAATTATTGAAATTTCAATGTTATAAATTTGGTGAAATGGATTCCATATTTGGAATCAGAAGGTCCATGTTATCTAATTAAGACTCTTTGGTTTTTGGACATTATGAATAGTAACAAAGTAATTATCTTTAATTATATTGATTAAATAGTAATCAGGTAGTTAAGGATAATAAAATAATATCATAATAACAAAAAATGACCCATGCACGTGTCCTAATGCTACTGGTTGTGTCATGGACGACCATGGTATGCCTTTTTCTAAACATAGGGATCCCATGGAATCACTTTTGGTTGAATGTGACACTTTATCTTTTTATATTTAAAGAAAGTAGAATATCACTAAAGAATGTATCACCTGAGTAAAACATTTTTAATTTTGTCTAAATAAATTATCTCTTGGACTATAAATATTAATTTTAAATATAAAAATATTTCCAACATCATAGTGTTTTTTTATAATTTTTTGACATTGAATAAAATAAATTATTTATGACATCATGATGATACATCGATTACCACATCAATTAACGATTTAAATAAAATGAAAAGATAATGTAAACTCTAAGACTTATACATGTAAAATACCTACTGGATGAGTATATTTTTAACCCTTATCACCTTATCCAAGATATATATCAATGTGGGACCTTTTAAATCCGAAACACTTTTTCAAATAATGTAACATTTCTTAACCTTCCAAGAGTGCCCCTCCTCTCCTGTTATAAAAGGCCCCCACCACTACCTTTTTACCCACACTTCTCAAGCCGCTAGCTCGGCCAAGAACTCCTCATTTTAACACTTCACATCCCACTATTCATCCTAGAAGCCTTACCTTAGGCATAAAGCTCTTAAAGAAACCATTTTGGTTAAAACCAAGAAGAGTTACCCGATTTAAAGGTAAAGTCTTCTCTAATGTTCTTTTGTTTTATTTGGCTTCTCCAACCCCCTAAACTCTTTTTATTCATTTATTTTGTAACAACACCAGTATCATATATATACTAGTATGTTTTTATAATATGGATTTGATCTACACTTACACACACCTTCATCTAATGGTTAAAGTGAAAACCGTTTCCATGGATGGTGAATTTTTGTCTCATGAAACGATGATTTTTAAATATTCTTCTAACACCTTTAATGGTGGCCATTAAGATGACACTATATTTATATATGAAATATAATATGTTTATTTTTTCTTAAGCTTATGTATTTTACATTTTTTTCATACCATTATGGTTTCCATTATGGGTAAACGCAATATCTTCATTTTAGGATGTGAGGACTACCACCCCCTCAAAGTGATTTGATTCGGTAATGAAATATGTGGGAAATATAAAGGATGGAGGTAATGATATTATATATGATATCATACTGGGATTATAATATACATTTATATCATTATTAATCCATTCCATAAAATAAAAAATATAAATGAAAATAGCGTTCATGCATACGTACGACTTACCGTCTCCATGAACAGTGCATTTTATTTCTTACGTCTAAATGTTATGTAATATTATAAATGAATGTATATACTATATATATATGTTATATATGATATATAAATCATGAATATAACTCTGGATATAATTGATACATGATCAACTTGTAATTATTAAGAGTTTATTTTTGACACAAGTACCAATGATCGTTAAAACGACCGTTATTAACTTAAATAATTATAGAGTGTTCATGATATGATAATAAGTCATATAAAAGGAATAATTAACTTGAAAAGGGTTCTTAAGAAAGAAGAAATTAACTCATTTTTATTATTCAGAAGATTAAAGAACGATCGAGTCAATTCAGATATGAGGTAAGGGACTTCATCTCAATCTCCTTTCATTGAGGAATATTTTGTTTTATACACAACATTCTCTTATACGGTGTATAAACCCCTTTTACTTTTACATTTATTCAAATGTAATCTTTTTTATACGAAAAGTTCACTAAACAACAAAATGGGATGTTTTTTTGTCGTACGTATGTGGCAGCAACGACTTCTCCGCCACCATGACCATTATTTGAGTTTCGGTTTCCTCTACAAGCAATAACATTTTTTTAAAAATCAAAAATAAATATCGTGTATTAGTTTTATTATATTTTGGTATTGAAAATGGTTTTCATAATGTTTTTATTATATAAATTTGTTGTATTTATATCTTGTGACTAAAATGTGGAAATGTTATGTTTCCTTTATGCATGTTTTGTGTGATACGATTATGTTATGGTTCTTGGGAATTGTTATGAAGGCAGGTGGTTCCATGAAAAATTAAGGGCGGGTGAGCCCAATATAGATCTAAAATGCTTTGGTTAATTAGAAGGGGTTAAAAGATAAGTTTTATCTGAAGTGATTTATGGAATATACTGTGATGGGTATTCCAAATGTAACCATGAGGGTTAATCCCAAAGTAGGAATTTTATGAATGCCTCATGTTACATTTTTTTCTTATGATTTCTATGATTTATTCATGATTTTATGAGGTATGATAAAATTATTATGTTTTACGAGTAAAGTATGATATCATTTTTGGACTAATGTTATCATTTCATAATTTTACATCCCCTGCTATACTTTTTATGCTCATTCCATGTTTTTGAAATGTTTTTCATAGGACAAGGGAATAGTACATGATGTGATGATAATGTCAAGGAAGTGTCCAGAAAGAATCTATGTTTAATATTAAATATGTTTCCAATTATGGGAAAAAATTAGTACTATATTTTATGTAACCATTTTGTTTAAATTTGGAGTGTAATGCATGATTTATGATCTAATTAACTAAATCTCTAAACCTGAAAAGATCCTCATCATGTATTCTTGAAATAACTCAAGATTAAGTACTATATAAGGCTGGGGACTTATATGGTTTCCAAGAAATAAATTCATGTCTCGATAATAGAAGCTTATCTATCTTTTACATTGATGTACCTAAAGGTAACAACTCCAACAAGATGTTCTTGGATTCACACAGGGTAATTTTTTACACAACAATGGGCCTTTCTGGACACCTGTTTTGACACTTCGGGGGACATTCTTTTGGAATTTACAATCTATTAACAAACTATCTAGAAGGTTTTAGAAATAATATATATATCAATAACAAAGTATAAACCTAATATGTAATTGATTATATAAGGATTCATGAGTTTTACATCCTTTATGTTATTCTATTCATTACTATATTATTACATTATATAATAAGTAATTCTAACACTATACCTTTTCTTTTTTTCATTGGTAGGAATAGGATGGAACTGGATTAATTTTTAATGTTATGTAGGATTTTCTGATAAGAAGTAGAGTGGTATGATCACTGGAGTGAATGATGTCCTAATAATACATAATTAGTTTTCAAGAAAAATGATTAAAATATTTTACATTGACCAACTCTCAGACACACCAAAGATGAGAAAGAATGATTTCAATGCGATTTCAGGTAAATTATACTATAGAAGAATGATGTTTTCGTTTCCATTACATAATGAATTTGAAAATAATTCCCTACGAGAATGTTTTTGTGGAATAAGAAGGTTTTTGGACTATGGATAATAATAACACAAAGCATATGACTGCAAGGTAAAAAAATAAGATTTAGGTTAATTAAATGGATGTGAATTTTGCATCCCTAAGTCTTCATTAAAGGTTATGTGTTTTAATTATGTAAAAAAGGGACAATATGTATCCCAATCTACCAAAAGTAATGTCCATAATGATGATCATAAATCTGGTGTAAATGATGTTTACATTACTTATGATGATGAGACTATAGATGAAATGTGAAATAAAATGCATAGTATATAATAATATGAGTTATCGTAGTTAATGGATTAAGGATTAGGTAATATAAGTATTTATGTATTT
The DNA here is from genome assembly GCA_963277665.1 of Viscum album. Classification (NCBI taxonomy): domain Eukaryota; kingdom Viridiplantae; phylum Streptophyta; class Magnoliopsida; order Santalales; family Viscaceae; genus Viscum; species Viscum album. The sequence goes on along the minus strand of OY728152.1, from coordinate 2,076,985,373 downwards.
TGATTCATGATTTAGGAATAATTAAATATATAAGGATTTTTCTACTTATGTTTTTTGCTCGATATTTTCACGTTTATATTGAATGTTACCAATAGACTGGTGATGTGATTTAATTAAAGGGTGATATTTTGACTAAGGGAAGGAAACCCTTAATATGTTCTTTATGATGGGATATTATTTTTATGGATAAGGATATGTGGGATATGAGTATTTAAATTGGACTTTATTTATTACATTTGAAATAATAATAGAATTTTTTTGTGGATTATTGTACCACTCACAACGTTTACAACATTTTTCAATTTAAGGAATAGAAACAATACACTTTGGAATGAGGAAGAATGCATGTTTTCAAAAATAATTTATTGTAATTGAATTTGTTTCAATGTTCTTAGATAATATATAATGAGGGAATTCACATACATGAATGTGACAATAAAGACTTTCAATTTTAAATTGGGGAATCAATGTTAAGATAGTTTTATTGACTAAATTTATAACATTTGTGAATTTTTTTCACCTTTTATAAGGGTTATAAGGATAACTATTAATGATTAGATTATATTAAAATTCAAAGGATGTATTTGTTCACTATTTTTGTGTTGAAAACCATTGTTAAAAGGATAATATGTGATTATCCTTATTTCAAATATGTACATCTTTTATATTATACTAATAATTTTTAAAATAAAAAAGTAAAACTAGTATATCAGGTAACAACCAATCATGTTCGGATAGGCCGCAAGCCCTGAGCCCATGACTGAGGAATGATAAGGGTTTCCTGACATCCATTATACTATGCAATATCTTAGATAATTGATATTTATTTTTGTTGTACAAATATTTATTATGAACCAATAATTATACATTTTATTTTTTTAGATGTATATATATTGATGTTTTTAAGAGATAAGTTGTTTGAATTTATATTCTTTTTTGGGCCATAAAGTCCATTAAAAGAATATTTTAGTGATTTACTCGTCAATGTTAATTTCAGGAAATTCTCTACAAGATTTAATTGATGTATTAAAAATTTTTCTAGGCACATACGAATAGTGAAATTTTAATTATATAAATTTATCAAGAGTTAATCATCATTATGAATGTGATCAATATTTTTTTGTATTAATATTAATATTTTCATTAAGCTGGTGGCCTTATAAATCATCAAATATTTATGAATTTGAGGTCCTCAAACTATTTTGATAATTACCTTGTCTTTGATTAATGACCTCAATCACTACATGTAGATATTTAAACTTTTCTTTCATGTCCAATCTTCACTCCCAACCTATGGTATCCAATGTGGAAATCCAGTTATATGTTATTTTGGGTGACCATTATGGTTCCATATTTCCTTTTTTTAATGTTTTCATATTGATATTTACAATGTGGGTTTATATGAATAAATAATTCATGTATTAAAACATTGATAATCCAAACAAATAACGAGGGAAAAATAATTTAATGGGTAATAATTTAGAATATATATTTTTTGGTAATAATTTATCTTTTCAATAATTTTTCAATACACATAAAGATTGAAATATTTCCTTATATATATTAAAATAATATTTTAAAAAATAATTTTATATTGAATATCAACATGTCTAGTTCTAAACTCAATACATACTTGTTTTGAACTACATGCGATAACGACTTGGTGTATGATTTAAACGACACTGAGTTTTTATGAAATATATATATATATATATATATTATAAGAAATAAATTTAAACAAAAAATTAGATTTACATATAGCAAAATTTATATCTACATTCAAGTTATTTTTATGATTGTTTTATAAAAATAAAACATATTGATAATTAATTATATGATTTTTTGTGATGTCATTTTATGTTAAAAACAACAATCTCTAGAATGAACCACTTCTATTAATAAAATTTAATTTAGAAAAATTTATAAATTAAATTTTATATAACAAAATTCTATTTTGAATTCAGAACATCAAAATTAACAAAGGGTGAATTTTTTGATATTTATTTGACAATCTATTTTATATGAATATTTAAAAACAAATCTTTTTAGTTATATACTGCATATTTTCAAAATTAATTATTATTGATAAATGATATTATAAATATTTTTTAAATTCACATTGGATAAATTCTAACTTTAACAATAAAATTTAATTCATTATATTCAATTTTACTTTGAAACTGAATATAAAATCATAACAATCATTTGAACTTTTTCCTACATTAAAACACTGTTATTTCATCTCATATACGGAATTAACACAAATCATAATTTTTCTACTTATTTGAATTGAATTTCTCAATATCAAACGTCATGAATTGTATTATGTCTAATGTTTAGAGTCTAGGAATATAATGTTAATTTTTTGGAACAAATTGTTTAGTAAAAGTGATTATAAATAATTACATTAGTTAAAGAAAAATATTCATAATTATACTAGAAACTATAAAATTTAGGTCCCATAAACATATACACTTGACCAAAACCCATTGGATGACATTAATTCTAAAATAAACCTTCCATTATTTTATTGGTTACTATGTTATGAATTTGATAATGTAATAACTTTTATACACCAAACTTGTTTCTAAACATTCCATGTGAGTCCTTTTACTACTTAATAAAACTCCACCACCAATACCCATTCCTCACACATATTAAAACATTTAATTTTTTCCGTTATATTCCATATTATCCTCCCCAAAATATACTATTCTACATTGAATCCTCTATCAAAACTGAGATCTTTTCAAGGAATCACTTGGAAAAAACCAAAGGAGATACCTGATTTAGAGGATACATCTTCTCTCAAGATCCCTCCATTTATTTTCATTCTCCAAACACTAATATCTTATTATTCACATATTATTTTTGATATTAGAGTTCTCCTATATAAATTATGATGTTCTTATTTAAAGGGTCAGACCTACACATACACACGTATTAATCTAATTGTTTTTGGACATACGGTTTCTATGTATGATGAACTACTGCATCAAGGAATGATGATTGTTTATTTATCCTTTACCATGAATCATGGTTTCCATTATGATGGAAAAACTATTTATATATGTCATATATTTTATTTAATATGAATTTTATCTTCTTTATTCATTTTACTCTACAAATAACTTGACATTCCATTGGGTGTTACTACCATAATCTCGTTTGAGGAAGTGTGGACCACAGCCCCCTAAAAACAATGTGATTCATTCAGACACCACTAGTAATGTTCTAAATATGGTTTTAATGAACCAATATGATATATATGATATATTAATTCTAATTTATCTATAATATATATATATATACATATATATTCATATTACATTAACAAACTTTTTTTCAATATAATAATAGTGACGGAAATAATGTTCATTCATATGTACAACTTACCCTCTCTAGGAATGGTGTATTTGACATCATAATAATGTATTATATATATTATTATAATTAAAATATAGTGTATATATATGATATTTATATCATGTTTTACAATCTAGAAGCATGATATATTTATAAAGACAAAAAATGTAACAAATTAAGACACGTGCAAATAACAAAGTTAATTTTTCCCTAAGTGAAACTACATCATAATATCATTAAAAATAGAGTAATATAAGGTAATAATAAAATAATATGTAGTAATATATATACGAATATGAATTTGTAAAATTTTCATCATTATATTATATTCATTATACATGAAGAATCTATTAGTACATAGAGAGTCAAGACACATAGTTAGGGGATTTCGTCTAACTTGTAATTTTCAAGAGATAGATGTAATGTTCACTACTATTTCCTTTTGCGTGGTGTATGTGAATACAATTATTTTATTCTATTTATTTTTTACATAAATATATATTTAATAAAATTCCCATTTTATGATCCTTCATTCATGAGTTTTGTGTTTCGAATGTTATCAAATCGATATAAATATTTTCCTTCTTTGCGACTTATGTTTCATTATACACCTTAAATATTTTTCGAGGTTTACATAATTCAATATTACAATATATTTATTGATTATAGAAGTTATGATGATATTTTATGCTTCCTTTAATTTCATTTCATGTATGGTAGAGAATGATCCCAAGATACAAAGTTATCGTATGTATTTAAAAAATCTCACTGCTTTTCAATATTATTTTTGTTTTATGATTCTTCTGATGTAATATTATGATCCATATCTTAAGATAAATCATGAGTTTCCATGTCATTTTTTATTTCATGATATACTCTTGTACTGGTACCATTTTCTTCTTATTTGTTACATAAATATTTTAAGAATTGTTTTCTAAGAAATCCCTACATTAAACATTCATCAGTTGAAAGTTTATGTTTTCTAAAAAGGGATTCCAATAATATTATTCCATTATCCTATATGATTTAGTTGAATTTTTTTGCCTTTATTTCTTTTTACAATCAAGATACTATAATTTTCATGTATTTTTACTAACAAGGCAATTTTATTAACCATTTAACCGTTCAAAAGGAATGTTCTGTTTTATTTCGTATGACATGTCCAGATTTACCCACATTCATTATTTTGAAGATTATCATTCATTTTTTAAATAGTAATAATTATGATATTTTTTTAAAAGTCATTTTTACTGAAAAAGGTTTTCATAATGGTTTCAAATTGTCCTTATATGTATTTATGGAATTTTCTGTGAATACAATTTTTTAATGGATTTATGTATAAACTAGAGTATTTAAAATAAAGAAGGATATATTTCTTAAGAATTTTTTTGGATGATAATTCAAAAATATCTTCCATCAATGAGGAAATTGTGGGATGTTATCCACGAATTATTTTTTTTGAAATTTTCATATGGTTCTAATCATTTTCTATAAATAAATGTGTTACACTTAATGTCATGGACTTCATGAAACATGTTTCTATTTCCTTGGTTACATGTTTATGAAACCTGTTTCTCTTTCATGGGTTATGGGTCAATGAAATGGTTAAGAATCATATCTATTTTACATATTTTATTATTTGAATATATATTAATGATACATGCTTAATTTTATGGTTTATGATCTGATGTTGACAAGGCGTGTATTTTTTTATTGGTCATGAGAGGGGGAATGATTTATTATCTTGTGGATCTTGTGGAAATAATTTTACTATTAGATATGTGGGAATTATATATTACACTAAAGAATTTCATACAAAATATTTTTTATATATGACCAAATGAAACTTGTGTTGTATGCCAAGACCAAATGGAAATTTTGTGTCTCAGTTGTATCCCAATCCAAAAAAAAGAGGGTGTACCGGTTGTAGCCCATGTGTAAAAGGAATATTGTGAATGAGTTGTATCACAGACCCAAAAACAAGAAGGTACATTAGTAATATCCCAATCCTAAATGAAATTGTGTAGATGAGTTTCTAGCCCAATCCTAATGTAAGTACATGGGTCGTATCCCAACCCTAACATGCTATAATAGTCGTGGTAGGTTGCCCTAACATAAGATTTTCTATTATTATAATGATTCCACCAATATTATGTCTCATTCCTTATATATGATTTCATGGAACGATATGTTGATTTCCATAGGATTCATGTATTATGAAGTTCTAGTATTTATTACATGACTCATTTTTACATCCTTTGATACGCAGGGTACGATCTCTTTATTTTACAATAGCATAATCATACTACTATGTTCAGGATTATGCATTCATATCTTCTTTTTTACCCATAATATGCATCTGAGCTCACCCCTTTCTAATATTTATGTTCTCTATGAAATTAATAAAGGTTTTTGTTAGATGTGCTAATGTTGATGATCTTAATGGGAGCTGTTGATGATCATTTATGCGTATTTAAGATTTTGATTCCATGTTTCCAAAGGCTGTAAACTATTATTGTCTTTGAGAATGTATTTTTGAAATTTATCAAATATTCATATTAAATGATATAATATCCATGTATGTTAAGCATGCATTGAAATTTTTTTACCCATATATCCCACATGATCTTCCCCAATTCCCAGAATTTAAGTTATGAGTACTAATATGGGTGGATATATAAATTAATTTGATAATGAATTTCATCTATTTTATAGGGTATTCTATATCCCCTTCACATATTATAATATACATATATCATAAATAAATATATTGCTATTATAAATTGAATGAAAATCCATTCCAAGTATAATATAAAAGATAATAATACATATAATAATAAAAATTTAATATATGGAATGACCATGTATCTCACTTGGTATTGGAATAAACATAATTTTAGTAATAAAATATATATCATTTATATTAAATGATAATTCCCACACAAGGGTTTTATGGAAATATCAATCATTTTTGGAAATCATGGAATAGAAGGATTGTTAATGTCCATAGTAAAATATTACATTAGATAAAACTGATTTTATAATCAACATGCCAACCACCACATCACCAGTAAATTAATCATTAGCACGGGAAATCATGCAGTCCTAGAAATTCTACAATATAATTATCTAATGCATGTTCCCTACAATTTTTGAGAAGTTTTTAACATTATTTACCTTCATATTTTAGTTAAAACAATTATCATCAACAACTTATTCACATCCATTACATTCATGTTCTTGATGATCGTATTCTCTACACATGTAACAAACTTATATTCCCATAATATAATCCAAAATTTTTTTCTTCCCTAAATTTTAACATTTGTGAAACCCCATACATAAATTCTCCTCCTATCAAACACTATTATTCTCATGATTATTATTAATATTTTTTTCCATGATAGTGATTAGATAAATACTCATGAAGGGGTTGAATTGAGTTCTAAAACGTTTCATTATAGAAACCATCCCTATTTTTGTTTGATCATTAAAATATTTATCAGTTAATAATGATTGTAAGTGTAAATAAAAAAACCTAATTACATTTACAACATGATATTTATAGTCTTTTAGTGAATAGAAATATCTTTGACCACTACACCAACACTCTATTAAATGAGATTGGTTATTATCACTACAATAAAATTTTTACCATGTGATCCTAATTAAGTACAATAAGTTTTCACATTATATAATGGTCCAAGATATATAACTAGGATTTCACATTACAATAACTATTCATAGTCCCAAAACACACACTAACACAGAGTATACAAAAAATAGAAAAAAAACATTGAAATAAAAGGATACAACACACAGTTGCATGAAAAAATTGATTGTAACTAAAGACTAATCTTGAGAAAATTATAGTCTTCAACATATATCCATATATGTTCTTATGTGAAAATAATATATTTTTTTACACACAATACCATAATTTCTATTTGTCCTTTTATATGTAAATTAAGTTAACTTATTCATACACATATTCAATTCAATCGTCACATTCATGAATCATATATTCATCATCTCTTCACCAGAAGAAACCACCTCATCATTTTGTATCTCATTTTTTTCTTAAGAATTATATTTTAGTAATTTTTTAAAAATACATTAACTATAAATTAAAAAGGCATGAAATAATTTACATGAATCGATTTCATCCAAATATAGAAATTAATTATACAGTAGTGATGATAGAATATTTCATATTCTCTATATGTATCTATTAATGGTATGAATTATATTGATCGATATTTCTTAAAATGTATAATCCCATTATGGATATTATTGTAATGATTAATTTTTTTTTTAATATTTTAGAAATTTAATCATGGAATTCTGAATGTTGATAATTATTTGTAAGATATTAAACTAGTGTTATAACTCATAGTATTATAACATCCGAAGGGACTTCATTGAATAAAATAGTTATTCAAATTATATATATGATAAAAAAAATCAATACTACATCAGATAAATCATTAGCATTTGATAAAATATGTTACCATGATTTCATGAAATATATATAATAACAACATGTACTTTCATAATAAAATCATTTGATATTATACGTTTCATAATATATCATCTTTATAAATTTTCATTCAAAATAAACCACCTCACATCATAATTCACCATTTCAACTATTATCTCTATAATATATAGTCATACAAAAGTTCCTAAACATCTGCACATTTTGATTATGAGTTAAAGGAATACATTATTTTATTCTCATTATTTCAAAATAATTCATTGATGATAAAATGTATCCTTCCACGTAAGATAACATTCTCAAAAATATTTAATGAAACAGATGAGATAATCTTTTTAAAACAAGTGTAGGGATTTTTTGAATCATCAACACACAAAAAAATACTATTTGATGGGAAAACTATTCTATGTCTAATAATATATCCCTTTTTGATAAAAACAAATACTATTAAATTTAAAACAAAAATTTTATTTCAATTTTTTATCATTCAAAAAAATTTCACAAGGTAAAACATTTAAAATTTTAAGAGTATTCATTTTAATCCCCCACATTAATGTAATTATATTTATAAAACTAATTTTATTTTCCCAGAATCATATATTTTTAAAATATTCTTTAGATTTCTCTTATTCCATTTATTATCATTTTATTCTCCAATTTTTAAAAAATGATGAAATATTTTTCCTAATAATATAGATAACATTTGGTAATTTTTATAATTTTTTAGTCCATTTTTCTTCTCCCCTTCATTTGATATAAAAAATAAGTATATTAAAGAATAAAATTACTATTTTACAATGACATTATTAAATTGGTAATTATACTAATTAGGAATAGAAGATTACATCATGTAGTCTAAATATGAAATAGATATAATTATAAAAAAATGGAATGTTGTGCATAAATAGAAAACATTTTCTAATACATATATATCATATTAGTAAATTGTTAAAATATTTTAGATATTTAATAAGACCACAATAATGAATAATTTATAATAATGTAGAATCATATAATAATAATATTTCTAAAAAGAACACTAAAATAATTCAAACATTATTATGATATAAAAAATAATAGTTTATTTTTAATATATTCTATTGTAATGAATCATGTTTTAAATGTTTTTAAAATTTTCATCCATAAGGATACCAACATTACAAACTAATGAGAATATTTGTATCAATTTATGAACTTCACATGGTTCGTAAGGGTAGTTACTTGAAGGATAAGGGGTTTACTAACAATAATGATGACTTAGGTAGAGGTTCCTCATTTTCTTCCAAAAACATATCAAACAATAATATAGATTCCCTAGAATATCCTCAAAATAATTGAGTGTTCATTGCTATTATGGATTGAATGTTGAAAGGATCTTGCTGATCTATTACCAAATAAAATTTACCTTTAGTTACAAATATTTTATAAAAGATGGTTTAAGTGATGTTAAATAATATTGTTTTAAAGTAATTAGATTCTACCATAGATTCACATTTTCCATGTTAAAACAATTCCTTAATCTATTTGAGGTAGATCAATATTGATCAGAAAAATGTTTTCCATGAATAAATATACCTTAAATTTGGAAGAATGATACCTCACATGTGTCTATTCTTTTTACCAAGTAATTTTTTAGTAGTCATGGGTAGTCACGAATATAATAAAAAAATTGAAAAAAATTCCTACGAAATACTCTATATATACTTTATTTGGAATTACCAAAAAATAGTTTCATTAATTCATAATAATTATTATCCGAAAAAAAATTGATCACTAATATAAAATATTTCTTTACCAATTTACGAGATCTTCAATTCATGTCTATCTATAAAATCATATAACTCATCTTCATCATACTCCCCATATTATTCGTTCAATAAATTAATTTCAACTATATGATATAGGTCTCTAACCAATTTATATATTACATGAAAACTATTTTCCAAAGAACTGGCCAATTTTTTATGTTTATGATAGACCTCACATCTATATTAACATCAAATGGCACTCTCTGAATATCACACACATTTTCATTCAATATAATGGATATTTAATTTCGATATTGATCAATCTATGTAATATATTCATAGAGAAAACCCATTATTCTTAATACCTCAGTTAGTGTGTCCTCTTGAAGGTCTTGTGAGATTATCATGGTGCCTAGATCATAGTTTATTCAAGACATAGACAAGGATAATGTTTCTATTTTAGGGAATCTACTTTGTCATTGAAATTAAATCACATTGATTGATGATTTATCCAAAGGGTTGTAATGATACTTTCTCTTGAATTTATAGAATAAGTTTCTTCAATTCAATCACATATTTTTTAAAAATAGAAATATCATGAAAATAAAAAATTTATTTTTTTGGAATCCTCCAACTAGGTATTCATGGTCTCCATTTTTAGTGACAACTTGGAATATCTCTATTCATATTTCTCAAAAATATATATACCAAATTTATGAAATTCGGAATTAATACCTTCATCAAGAACATGAAAATATATACCATTTCTGACATTTATAATGTCAACACCATATTGTTGACATTATTTTCAACGGTTCACTTCTGCAACATTATTTCATTCATTTGATTAAAGTCTAATTATCCTTCTTTCATCCAATTTGAACAATTCTTCATAAGGAGAATCAATAATGAGATGTGTTCATCTAGGTCGTATTGAGATGATCTCTTGACTTAGAAAAAACATATTAGTGATAAAGGATGCTATAAAGGCCCGTAAAATTCAAGGGAAATTTTTTCTTAATTTTCTTTGGAATTTTACAAGAGCACGGTTTCTGACAGCACCTGATTCTGAGGCCCGGTGTGCCCGGAATCAATTTTCGAAGTTTGGCTTGGGTACGTTCAGTGAACGAACAAGCGGGAATTTCTAACATTTGAACCGGTGCCCGGAATTGAATTCTGAGGGCACCGATGAACTTGCAACGCCGATATTCTCTTAAGGTGATATTTTCTAAGTTGCGTTTTATGCGGGTTGAGAGTTAGTTTTGGGAAAATTAAAAATAAGTTAAATAAAATGTGGAAACACATTTTATTTTTATCCATGTTGGTTATATCCTCCCAAAGGGAGTTATAGGTGGGACCCACATCCACTTAACATCCCTTGAGAGGATTAAGTGTGGTGGGGCCCACACGAACCCTAACTCCTCAACTCCCCTCAAAACTCCACACAAATCCCAAGTTAATGTTGACAACTTGTTTAATTAATGAGGTGAGTTATGTGTGGTTTAATTGAATTTAAATCTTTTGAAATTCTTGCCAACACTTTTCATTTAATTAATTAAACCAACTCAATTAATTATTTTGAGTGTTTGATTTCTTTTGAAATCATTTTTGAAACATTAAAATGAGAGATTATATTCTTCTCTTGGGTTGGAAAAAACTTTGTGGGGAGAAATAAGGAGAGGAGAAGAACTTTTAGAAGACCTTCAACCTCTCGAAGTAGAACGATCCACGTCTCCAAAGAACGTGAAGCAACACCTTCTACCTTCTTCAACTGGAGAAAGGAAGGGAAGCACCGCTGCCCACAAAGTATTATGAGAGTGTCGACTCGACTCGACTCGACTTCACCGAGTTCTTCTTACACCAATGTTGACAGAACGATGCTGTTTCCGCGATGCCCGACATGCGACATCTTTTATCAAGTAGGGGATTGTTGTTATTTTATTTAATTATTTCCATTCTTGATTCTAGAATGTCGAACTTCGAGGATAACGAATAAATGTTATCGTTTAACGAGAGGGGGGCCGGAACGCACAAACACGATCGAACCCCCCTCCTATGTTATATTTGTTTCCTTGTGGATGGAACGGGATGGTGTGGTGTTGTCGCACCACATGGGAATTACACGGCAATTATTGCGCGGCGCCGTCACGCCGCGCCGTGGAATGAAATTCAAGAACGCGACGCTGTCGCGCCGCGTCAAAAGAAATCGAAGGCGCTGCGGCCGTAGCGGGGCCATGGTGGAGGGTGCGGTGCCGTCGCACCGATTCGGACGACGAAGGTCGCGGCCGGTTCCGGGCCGCAGCGGAACAAGATGACTGGCGGCGAGCCGGGCCGCCGATGTCGGAAGCCGGAAGGGGATCGGCCTTGCCGGTCCCGTTGAGGAAGAACTGGCCCGCCAGGTCGGGCCGACCGGAAGGGAGAAGAACCAGGGGAATTTTAATTCCCCCAGCCAGAAAATCGGCCCCCCATAATGAGGGGGGGGGGGGGTCGCGGCTTCACAAGGGGGGGCAAGCGCCCCCCCCCCCCCTGTTTTTCCAACAGCTCGGCCGAAGGCCGAGCTGGCAGCGCGCCCAGCGCGCTGTGCCGGACTGGCTCCCGGCCAGTCTGACAGGCCAGGTTGGGTCGGGCCGCGCCGTGCTGGGTCGGTTCGACCCTTTCCAGGGAGGGTCGACCCGGTTCGGGCCATCCGGGGGTCTCGGGCCGGGAAGGCCCGGGCCCGACACCCCCGTTACCAAGCTTTTAGGTTTAAATGCTCATAACTCGGGCTACAGACCTCCAAACGATGCTCCGTCAGCGGAGATGTGATCCTCGGATCGAGGCGGTTGTTTTGGTATATCTCACTCAAGGTTTCAGATTAATTTGAGTTCGGCCGGGTTAGTTCGTACACGAAACCAACCGGGCCCTCGGAGCGGAAACACTCATATCTTGAGCTACGGACGTCCGATTGATGTGCCGTCAGCTTTGTTGAGTTCCTCTTAGTGAGACAGATCTTTTGGAATAATATACCCGAGGTTTGGACGCAGGTGGAGTACGGTAGGGTTGGTTTTGCCTTAAAAACCAACCGGGCCCCTAGAACGAAAAAGCCAATAACTCTCAGACCGGGCGTCCGATTGACGCACCGTCTGTTGCGTTGAGTTCCTGTTGACGATACAGAACATTTGGATACATAAAATCTAATATATGTGACAATTGATGTATCGGCCTCTCGGCTCGTGGAGCGGACCCTCCCGAATGAGCTTGCTGTGTGCGGGAACCCTAGAGCTGGTTGCGACTGCTACTGTGACAGCGACGACGAATGTGCAGAGATCCTCAGTGGATTCGACCATGAAGACTACAGCACTCAGCGATCCTGTGTGGATCAGTGCTACCGATCCTATGTGGGTCCGATCCTGTGTGGTTCAGCGCTCAGCGGTCCTGTGCGAACAAGCGCCTACAGATCCTGTGTGGGTCTGATCCTATGTGGGTCTTTGCGGGGGTTAGTACCTATCGATCCTTTGTGGGTCCGACGACTTAGATGGATCAGTGATCATCTCTATCATCTTTCGATGAAGTATACCTGTGTGAGCTGAATCCTGTTTTCTTTCCTGTGTGGATTGTGTTGTGTTATCCTGTATGGATTACGTTTTTCTTTCCTGTATGGAATACATTTACTTTCCTGTGTGAACTGAGTTGTACTTGGGCTCGGATGTTACAGCGTATTAGAAATGATGACTTAGGTATATGTATGGGCATATACATAAGCAGTGTCAGTTGTTACTTCGTGATTGTATATTTCCTTTGTGGTTTATCCTTTGTGGATTTTGGGAGACCTTCGGGGGTCTCGGGGTCCCTACTGAGTATCTCATACTCACCCCTGCATGGGCTATGCACGCACTACGTTGTGTTGGTTGCAGACGACGGACAGCGTTGATCGTGGTTGAGGCTTACAGAGCTGGACGGTACCTGGAGGTGGACCACTGGGCGAGTCATACTTGGACCGGACGGCGGAACCTGAGGAGCAGTGGAGCTATCTGTACCCACCATTCAGGTGGGATTCCCAGTGGACAGCTCGACGTAGCAGCTTTTACTTTACAATTTTTGTTTTCCCTTTCGAGTTGTACTTTACATTCAGATTGGGATTGTATACTGGCCCATTTTCTTTTCCGCACTTTCTGTAGTACTCTGTTTTACATAGTGTTTACTTTTCCGCATGCATAATCTGTGGTGCTTGTTTACTTTTCAAAGGCAATGCCTTCCCTTTTTACCGGGATTTAAGCCTTGGTGCTAGTCGCCAGCCCCTGGCCTATGGAAGGCGGGCTTGGGGTAGTCACGGCACGGGACCCGAGGACGGGTCGTGACAAATTGGTATCAGAGGGGTTCAGTTCTACTGCGAACTCTGATCATTTCTATGTGAAGCAATAGTGTTTAGCGTATTGAGTGTGGTTATCAGTCCATGGATTCTAGTGTTGGTGCGGCGGCCGACGTATCCGTACACCAGGACCCAGAATTATTATTTCCGACTTAATGCACGAAAACATTGATTGCGTGTGTGTTTCATGGTTTCTTTGTGAATAATTTATATCAGCTCACCAGGTATACTGTTCTGACCGTGGCTCACCTGTTACCTTTTCAGGATGGCCCCATGACGGCAGCCAGCTAGGGTTCCGAGAGTCCAGTGTGACAACAACCCACCAAGTGACGAGGCCTCGGTGCAGGGCCCTTTGTCAGCAGTGGAACCGGTGGTAGCCATACCCCCCGAGCCCCCGATACTTCCATCACTAGCCGCTGACGATGCACGTCGCCTCAACACACTGCATGAGTTTCAGTGCCAGCGACCGCCCATGTTTCGTGGGGAGACGGACCCCCAGGCATCCGAGGACTGGCTGGAGGCAGTCATACGAGTTTTCAGGCTAGTGAGGACACAAGCAGACCTCATGGTGATCCTCGCTGCAAGCTTACTACATGCAGTAGCGGGCCGATGGTGGAGCTTGATGCTCCAGGTGCACGATGAGGCATCTCTACATTGTAAGGACTTTGAGTTCCTCTTCCGCTCGGAGTTCGTCCCAGCCACCCTCTGTGTGGTGCACATTCAAGAGCTTCTTCAGCTGCGACAGGGCAGGATGATGGTCGCTTAGTAGTCGGTGAGATTTACTGATCTCTCGCACTACTCGACCGACATGGTAAGAGACCCCTTCTTCTGGGCCCGGACCTTTGAGCAGGGCTTGAGACATGAGATCAGGGCATCGCTAATCTCCCTCAGCATACCGACTTAGACAGGAGTACTGGAGCAGGCGCTTTTGATCGAGAGATTTCTTGCTGAGTCTACAGCAGGGCTGAGACCCACCGCAGGGCGGCACGTAGCAGAGTCTTCTGCAGAAGGCAGTCGACGGATGACCCAGGAGGTCCACCCTGACCACAGGGAGCTGGCGGGCAGAGACAGGCACAGCTCCAGGCAGCAGAGGCCTACGACCACGGCGCGCCCGAGATGATTCGAGGTACTATCTGTGTCTATTAAACCCTTAATTTAGTACTTATAGACACATGAGCGAGTCACTCTTTCATAGCCGCTTCCCGGGTTCGGAGCTCGTAGATTTCGACAGAGCCGTTGGCTCGATCCTTACGGCTAGAGACTTCTACGGGAGAAGACTCGACGATTACGCACTGGTTCCGGCAGTTTGAGCTTACTCTAGGAGGATAGAGCTTCGGATGGGATCTTCTTGTAGCAGTGTCAATGCCTTAAGATGTCATCTTGGGCATGGATTGTTTATCTACAGTCCTTGCGCAGATTAACTGTATTAGGCGCAAGGTGTAATGTGTACACTCCGACGGGAGCAGTTTCACCTTCACCGGCGAGAAGGGAGTCTTTGCAGAACATGATGGACTTCCGCGGAGGAGAGGACAACCCATCACTCATCAGTTGTCTAGCCTCATCCTAGGAGCAGTTGACATGCAGAGTTCTAGTTTTCCTGCAGTGGTGGATCAGTTTGCAGTCGTTTTCCCCGATGACATTCTAGGGTTACATCCTCGCAGAGAGGTGGACTATTATATTGACTTGTACCCCGGGACAACCCCGATGTCAACTCCAGCATACCGGATGGCCCCTTCCAAGCTTCGAGAGCTATGGGTACAGTTGGAGGACTTGTAGGGAAAGGGGTTCATCCGACCCAGTGTTTCACCCTGGGCTTCCCCGATTTTGTTGCCAAGAAAGCGGACGGGAGCTTGCGACTGTGTGTCGACTATCATCACTTGAACCAGGTGACAGTGAGGAATAAGTATCTGCTACCGGGGATTGATGACCTATTTGATCAGCTCAATGGAGCATGGTGGTTCTCGATGATAGTACTCAGGTCAGGCTATCATCAGCTCAGAGTTAGTGACGAGGACGTGCAGAAGACGGCATTCAGATGTCGGTATGTCCACTATGAGTTCTTGGTTATGCCCTTCGGCGTAACCAATGCTCCAGCAGTGTTCATGGACCTCATGAACAGGATATTTCTACCATACCTCGATCGATTTTTGGTGGTCTTCATCGACGACATTTTGATTTACTCGATGACTAAGGAGGAGCACGCCTACCACTTACGGGTTGTACAAGTCACACTCTGAGAGCACCAGCTTTATGGTAAGCTCTCAATGTGCCAGTTCTAGATATGTGAGGTCCACTTGTTGGGACACGTCATCTCTGAGGCAGGAGTTGCAGTGGATCCTGCGAAGATCGAGGCATTGTTAGCTTTGAAGCCACCCAGGAGCGTGACAGAGGTGCGGAGTTTCTTGGGTCTAGCTGGATTCTACCGGAGATTCGTGCCTGACTTCTCTAGCATTGCGGCACCACTCTCAGCATTGAAGAAGAAGGGGAAACCATTTGTGTGGTCAGACAGATGTCAGCAGAGCTTCCAGGAGCTGAGACAGAGATTGACCAGTGCACCTATCATGAGGTTTCCTGAAGAGGGGGTTGGATGCATAGTTTACTGCGATGCATCAAGGACCGGACTCGGTTGCGTCCTGATGTAGGAGCGGGCAGTGATCGCCTATGGATCACGTCAGTTGAGGCCGCATGAGAAGAACTATGCTACCCATGACCTAGAGTTAGCAGCAGTGGTCTTC
Organism: Viscum album; assembly: GCA_963277665.1. Classification (NCBI taxonomy): domain Eukaryota; kingdom Viridiplantae; phylum Streptophyta; class Magnoliopsida; order Santalales; family Viscaceae; genus Viscum; species Viscum album. The sequence goes on along the minus strand of OY728152.1, from coordinate 2,076,968,678 downwards.
GCTCTGAATACATGGCGACACTATCTGAAGGGCGAGCACTTTACAGTCTTTTCTGACCATCAGAGTCTCAGGTATATCTTCCCACAGAAGGACCTGAACCTGAGACATCGGCGATGGCTTGAGTTCCTCCATGACTATGACTTTGAGATAGTCTATACTCCTGGGAAAGGGAACGTAGTAGACGATGCCCTCAGCAGGAGGACGGGCATTCAGCTACTTGAGGAGGAGACATAGCAGCTAGCCTCTTTGCAGATATCCTTCACGGATAGAGATGGAGCAGCTTTCCTTTAGCCTCTCACAGTCACTCCTCCAATTCTACAGTGGGTCAGAGAGGCACAGCGTGGGGACACTGACTGTGAGATGTGGTGTTCACAGATATCCTCAGGACAGGCACCTAATGGTTTCTCCTTTGGAGCATAGCACTAAATCCTTTTCAGAGGAAGTACCATGGTACCAGCCGCTTTACGGGAGGAGCTTCTGAGAGAGTTTCACACTTCTCCGTTAGCGGTACATCTTGGAGTGGCGAAGATGTACCAGGATCTCAGATGACAGCACTGGTGGCCAGGCATGAAGAAGGCTGTAGGAGAGTTCATTTCTCGATGCCTCACCTGGCAGCAGGTGAAGGCTGAGCACCAGGTACCAGCTGGCTTGGTACAGCCCTTGGAGGTTCCGGAGTGGAAGTGGGACGGGATATCTATAGAGTTCGTGACTGGAATTCCACGCACTTCCAGAGGTCACGACTCCATCTGGGTGATTGTCGACTGACTCACCAAGTAGGCTCACTTTTTACCCATCAGAGAGCAGGGCTCAGTGGAGAGCTTCGGACACCTTTACGTTCAAGAGATTGTGCGGATTCACAGTGTCTCATCATCTATCATCTCCGATCGAGATGCTCGTTTTACTTCACGGCTTTGGAAGTGATTGCAGAAGGCATTCGGGACGCAGCTACGTTTGAGCACAGCCTTTAATCCTCAGATGGATGGTCAGACGGAGAGGACCATTCAGACTCTCGAGGACATGCTCCGTGCATGTGTCCTCGAATTTGGTAATTTCTGGGAGGACCAACTACCCTTGGTGGAGTGTGTGTACAACAACAGCTACCACTCCACCATCGGGATGGCACCATACGAGGTGTTGTATGGCCGAACTTGCAGATCTCCTTTGTGGTGGACAGACCCTAGGGAGTCAGCACTTGTGGGATCGGAGATGGTCCAGACCATGACAGAGAAGGTCCATGTCATCCAGGAGCGAATGAGGACAGCTCAGAGTCGGCAGAAGTCAAATGCTGATAGGAGGCGGAGGCCACTAGAGTTCGAGGATGGTGACTACGTCTTCTTGTGTGTCTCACATCGACGTGGTAAACAAATATTTGGCCGAGGCGGAAAGTTATATCCATGCTTCATCGGACCCTTCCAGGTTCCCAACAGGATAGGCGAGGTGGCTTATCATCTGGCTCTACCTCCTCAGTTGCACTGGGTGCACGACGTCTTCCACGTATCTCAGCTGAGGAGATACGTGCACGACTCGACGCACATCATTGACAGTGGGGAGCCTGACATTGATGATGGGATGAATTTTACGGAGGTCCCGGTTGAGATCAAGGATCGACAAGAGCGGGTCCTATGTGGATGGTCGATTCCTCTTGTGCGCATCAGATGTCAGCACGGGAATCTCCAGGAGAGAAATTGGGAGCGGGAGGCTCAGATGCATGCTCAGTACCCTAATTTGTTTCCCTAGTTTTGTTGTATCTTTACGGGGATGTAAATCCCTGAGGTGGGAGTAATGTAAAGACCCGTAATATTCAAGGGAATTTTTTCTTAATTTTCATTGGAATTTTACAAGAGCGCGGTTTCTGATGGCACCTGATTCTGAGACCCGGTGTGCCCGGAATCAATTTCCGATGTTTGGCTCGGGTAAGTTCAGTGAACGAATGAGCGGGAATTTCTAACTTTTGAACCGGTGCACGAAATTGAATTCCAAGGGAACCGATGAACTCACAGCGCCGATATTCGCTTAAGGTGATCTTTTCCGAAGTTGCGTTTTATGCGGGTTAAGAGTTAGTTTTGGGGAAATTAAAAAGAAGTTAAATAAAATGTGGAAACACATTTTATTTTTATCCATGTTGGTTATATCCTCCCAAAGGGAGTTAGAGGTAGGACCCACATCCAATTAACCTCCCTTGAGAGGATTAAATGTGGTGGGTCCCACAAGAACCCTAACTCCTCAACTCCCATCAAAACTCCCCACAACTCCCACTTTAATGTTGACAACTTGTTTAATTAATGAGGTGAGTTAAGTGTGGTTTAATTGAATTTCAATCTTTTGAAATTATTTCCTACACTTTGCATTTAATTAATTAAAACAACTTAATTAATTATTTTGAGTGTTTGATTTCTTTTGAAATCATTTTTCCAACATTAAAATGAGATATTCTATTCTTCTCTTTGGGTTGGCATAAACTTTTTGGGGAGAACTAAGGAGAGGAGAAGAACATTTAGAAGACCTTCAACCTCTCGAAGAAGAATGATCCACATCTCCAAAGAACATGAAGCAACACCTTCTACCTTCATCAACCGGAGCAAGGAAGGGAAGCACCGCCTCCCACAAAGTATTCTAAGAGTGTCGACTCGACTCGACTCGACTTCACAGAGCGCTTCTTACACCACCGTTGTATGGAACGACGTCGTTTCCACGACTCCCGACGTGCGGAATCTTTTATCAAGTAGGGGATTGTTGTTGTTTTATTTAATTATTTCCATTCTTGATTCTAGAATGTCGAACTTCGAGGATAACGAATAAATGTTATCGTTTAACGAGAGGGGGTCCGGACCGCACAAACACGGCCGAACCCCCATCATATGTTATATTTGTTTTCTTACGGATGGAATGGGATGGCGTGGTGTCGTCGCACCACGCGGGAATCGCACGACAATTATTGCGTGGCGCCGTCGCGCCGCGTCGTGGAATGAAATTCAAGAACACGACACCGTCGCGCCACGTCAAAAGAAATCGAAGGCGCCGCAGCCGGAGTGGGGCCACCGCGGAGGGGCTCAGTGTCATCCAACCACGCCGGACAACGAAGTTCGTGACCGGTTTAGGGCAGCGGCGGAACAAGATGATCGGCGGCCAGCCGGGCCACCGGTGTCGGATGCCAGAAGGGGACTGGCCTTGCCGGTCCCGTTGAGGAAGCACCAGCCAGCCAAGTCGGGCCGTCTGGAAGGGAGAAGAACCGCGGGAATTTAATTCCCCCGGATAGCAAAATGGCCCCCCATAATGAGGGGGGGTCGCGGCTTCATGAGGGGGGCAAGAGCCCCCCCCCCCCCGTTTTTTCAAAGCTCGGTCGAAGGCCGAGTTGGAAGCGCGCTGCGCCGGACCGGGCCGGGCCGCGCCAGGCCGGGCCTCGCCGGGCCGGGCCAGGCCGTGCCAGGTCGGGTCGACTCTGTTCGGGCCAACGGGGGGGTCTCGGGCCGGGACGGCCGGGGCCCGAAACCCACGTTACCAAACTGTTAGGTTCAAATGCCCATAACTCGGGCTACAGACCTCCAAACGACACCACGTCAGTGGCGATGCGATCCTCGGATTGAGACGGTCGTTTAGGTATATCGCACTCATCGTTTCGGATTACTTTGAGTTCGGCCGGGTTAGTTCATACACGAAACCAACCGGGTCCTCGGAGCAGAAATGCTCATATCTTGAGCTACGGACGTCCGATTAATGCGTCGTCAGCTTTGTTGACACTACTAGAAAAACAGGTATTTGTGACGGGGCATTTGCGACGGGATCCCGTCGCAAATGGCTTTTTACGACGGGGGCCCGTCGCAAATAGCTTGTTGCTGAAAACGCCGTCGCAACTACACTTATTTGCGACGGGCCCGTCGCTAAAGCCTTTTTTTTGCGATGGTCCTTCTCCCCGTCGCAAATAGTATTCCGTATTTTTGTAAAAAACTTTTAAAATAGTTTTTGCGACGGGACCCATCACAAATACATTTTACGACGAGACCCGTCGCAAAAACTATTTTTTTTTAAAAAATAAAAAACTATTAATAATACTAGTATTTGCGACAGGCATAGTATCCCGTCGCAAATACGATAAAAAAAATAAAAAAAAATTTATTAATAAATTATTTCAATTATTATAATAATAGAATTATAATTCACAAATAAAAAAAATAAATTATTAATAAATTATTTTAATTAATATGATAATAATAGAATTTTAATTCAAAAATAAAAAATAATAGAATATTAATAAATGATTTAATTAATATAATAATATTAAAATTATAATTCATAAATAAAAAAATATTAATAAGTTATTTTAATTAATATAAAAATAATAGAATTATTTTACATTCAAATATTAAAATAAATAAAGTATTACAAAAAATATAATTAAATTATAATATTATAAAATTTTAATATATATATAAAATTTAATATTATAAAATATAAATAATATTATTATTCATATTAATATTGTTATTTAAAAATATAATATTATTAATATTTTATAATGAGACAGAAACTACGAGTAGAAAAAAAAATATTTTGATTTCACAAATTTTATAACATAAATACAATCTCTAATCTTAAGGAGGGGGGGGAGGTGGGGGATCTGCAGATGGTGGTGGAGAAAACTTCATCCCTAAAGCATGAGTGAGTCGGTGCATGTACTCCATCTGCTCCTGATGCTGCTGCTGCCACCGACTCGCCTGCTCCTAGTACAGCTGATGCTGGCGTCGATGCTCCTCCTCATGCTGCTGACGCATCTGCTCCTACTCCTATCGGAGACTCTCTATCTGTGCAGTCTGAGATCACAACTGATCCTCATACTGTGTAGTAGAAGAAGATGCACGAGCTCCTCTCGAGCTGGACGCCGACATCGCAACACTGCCATAATAATTTCCGGGAGTCAGTCGAGATCCGATACCAACTACCCGACCCTTCTCGAAGGCATACTGGGTGGCCTGCATCCATGCCGCCTCATCAAACTGATGGGCAGTGGTCTGATCTGATGACTCAGCCTGACTCTTAGGCCGGGCCTGTGACGCTGCGGCCTCATATGACTCCTATAGTTTCAATTTAAAATTAAAATGGTGAATATATTATATGCAGTTAATTTTTAAACTTGAAAACAAATAATACTGACCACGATGTGATGCTGACGATCACCTCTGAGCTCCCCAGTAGCAGGATCACTATACATCCTCCAATATACGTCGTACTCTGTAATATCGGGGTGCTCGACAGCCTATAAGAATAAAAAATAAACTGTTAATATTTATAGTTATATAAAATATTTATAAATAATGTACGTACCAGATGCTGTCTATGAGTACTGAAAGAACGACTCCCAGCTCGATGAGTCACCTCCTGTCTCCCCCGATTCTGCCTCCCCACCGATGATCTCCTCTGAAAGGCACCACTCAACCAGTGCGCACATAATCCATCTCATACATGGGATGAAATATACTCTGGTCGGTGTGCTCTACATGACTCCTCAAAATCTGACACTCCTGCTTTCTTCATCGCAGATTTTCTTAAATTGTGCAAAAACTGACGAAGGCGATCACGCATGGCCACCTCCCATGCCTCTTGGTTGGCGTCACGCATGGTATCCTCGATCGGATACCTTAAACCCTACAAATAAATCAAAATATCAAGTTAGAAATGAAATAATTTTCAAAATAAAAATTATTTATTTACGTACGTACCAACCAATGGCCGAACATGGCCTGCTGCACATCAATGGGAATCTGCTCCCATGTGGTCCACGGCTGAGAGAAATAGTTGCGCAAAATAGCGCTGCCCTGTCCGACTGCTATATGCGGAAAACTGAAAAAATAATAAACATTTATTATGTGAATAGATTAATGAAATCTTAGTCAAATCCATAGGTTATCACACAGGTTATCACACCTCCGGGTGCGCGGATCAAACCCAAGACGTGGACGTCGCTCGGGGACAGGGTCATGAATCATCAATCGTGCAAGACCGCGCCCCCTCCGCGTACTCCCTGGAGCGCCTGCAGGCTGAGGGTCATCTGCCAGCAACTCATCTGCATCGAAAGGCAGGTCAGCATCCGTCAACTCACGAAATGTGGCCTCGTCCATCTGAAACAGAAAATGTTATTGTTAGAAAATAATTGATAATTACTATTATATATACATATATACATATTATGATTGTATATAAATACCATGGAATGCTATCAGTGTTCATCTTCATCATCATCTTCATATATGTCAATGTCATCTTCATATTCCTCCTTAACATCATCGATATCCATTCGAGTTACAGTTGCTTCATCTCTTACCATTTCAAATTCATATGTGACATCATTAGCATCATCGTCATCACCGAATCTTAAATGTGGGGTGTCGTCATCGATACTCATGTCTCTTTGTAAAAAAGATTGATTTTGATTACTCTCTTGAAAAACTTCAATTCTTTTCACGTCAGTGAAAGCACATTCACGTTGACTAAACTGATTGTCTCGAATTTTGATTTTTATTATACTCCACCAATCAGTCATGTCCCTTTTGGTGACTTTTATTAGTAGTGGAATGGGAATGTTGACCAACATGTTTCATGGAAGCTTTGTTTTATTTCTGGTTCCCATACCTTTTTTTGTTATTTTGGTATTGGTTCAATTTCTTAAATGCTTATCCCTTATTGTAGTTTTATCTTTTGCTCTATTATATTGTGAAATTTGGTTTTGATATTGTGTTTGATTATTATGTAATATTTATGGATTTTACCTATAAAAACCATTCCCAAAGCCGTTACTCAATGCCTAGGCACTAGTTACAACCCATGGGGATTGGTAATTTCTTTTGGACCTTCCCACAAGTTGGTTCATCTGTCAAATGGGATGGAAACCTGGCATAGTTCATGACAAGAAGTCTACACCATAGTATGGTTGTCTAAAAACCTTATGTACCGTGTCCATGGGAGGTTGCAACATGGTATATTTTGTTATAGTTTTCAATTCCATGATCCCCATTTTATATTATTTTTTATCCTAAACAACTCTCATTTGAAATCTTGATTCTTTAAGGATTACAAGAGTCATTTTAACTCTTCCAAACTCCCTTCTTCTCATATAGAAGCTCTAGTGGATGCGTTTGGTTTCTCTCTGATAAGAACATATCAAATCTATTGGAAATCATATATCTCTTCTTATATCCTCCTTATAGAGTCACAGATTATCATCTTTTTAGTGAATCAAATATTCATTTTTATGAATATTGATTATAGGTTAGACTACATGATCTCAATATAAGGAAGTGGTTCTCCTCAACTGTATTTGGAATTCTTATTTTGTGTACATGAACCATAAATACTAATATTTGAGATTCAAATAGGATGAATATGAATAAATATTGGATGGATGCTTATCATTTCACAATAGAGTTGGAAAAACATTTTATATGTCACAGAATAGATCGGAGTTATAAATGTTCGAATAAACAAGGGGAAAAAGAGAATGTAGCTACTCACTGGGATAAAACTGCATTTTATGTATTTTTAGATATCAAAAAAAATATGGATAATGAATAAGACTGTAAGGAGTATGTGATTACAGATGTCAGTGATGATGAATTTCGTACTGAGGAAATGATAATGACAATTCAAGATGAACTCTGTGATTGCACAAAATTGTTTGAGAAGTTACAGAGTTGTGCAATGAGGCCATTGTATTATTCTTTTACTAAGTATAAAACATTGTCAACTATAATGAAGTTTTATAAATTGAAAGTAGGAAATGGATGGGTGATGTCAGTTTTACATAATTACATGCTCTCTCAAATGACATGCTCCCGAAAGATAATTATCCCTCAATCCGGACATATGCAGCTTGATGACTGCTATGCTCGATGGGAATGGTTTCAGAAAAAATACATACCTTCCCGAAAGATTCTATATTGTATCGCAAGGAGAATAAATCACTTACAGAATGCCCAAAGCATGGTGCTTCTCAATAGAAGAAAGATAAATCTAATCCTAAGAATGTTGTACGGTACTTTCCCATCATTCAAAGTTTTAGGAGTCTATATGGAAGTGAAGAAACTAAATTACAATTGTCATGGAATGCAGATAAAAGAAATAAAGAGGGGTTATTACGACATTCGTCTGACTCTCATCAATGGAAGAAAATAGATCATGAGTATCCTGAATTTGGAAAAGAACCGAGAAACATTCGCCTTGCGTTATCTAAAGATGGATTGAGTCCTTTTGGTTTTCCAACTAGCACTCATTTTACATGGCCTGTTATATTAGTGAATTATTCCTTTCCATCCTTGATATGCATGAAGCGAAAATGCATCATGTTATATATGCTTATATCAAGACTAAAACAACCAGGTAACGATATTGATGTTTATCTGTCTCCTTCGATTGAGAATTTGAAGTTATTGTGGGACTAAGGTGTAATGTTGTGTGATTCTTATAAAAGTGAATACTTCAAGTTGATAGCGATGTTGTATGGGACAATAAATTATTTCCCTGTATATGGAAATATTTCAGGATATATCATTAATGGATCTCAAGGGAGTACCTTGTGTGAAGAAGTTACAAGATCAATTAGGTCGAAACATTCACCAAAATCTGTGTTTCTAGGACATTATAGATTTCTACCTCGTCAGAATATGTACCGATCTTGAACAACATCATTCAATGAAAGTTCAGAAAAATGTGCAACGCTGTCTCCACTAATAGGTGATCAACTGTTTTAGAAAGTAAAATATCTGAACACTGTTTTTGGTAAACCATTTTTGAATAACCTTACGAAAATCGGTTGGAAAAAAGAGAACCTTTTTCTTTAAATTACCATACTGGAATTGTTTGTACGTCAGAAATTTTCTTGATGTGATGCATGTGGAAGAAAATGTATGTGACAGTGTTATCGTAATGTTGCTAAATTCCCCTGGAAAAACAAAAGATAGAATTAAGGAAAGGTTTGACATGTAGGACATGGGAATACAAGAAGAGTTGCCTCTCGTAAAGGGTGAAAATCGAATGTTTCTTCCTCCAGCTGCTTATACACTTTCATGGGTGGAGAGATATCATTTTTGAAACATCTTCAATGATGTAAAGGATCTAAAGGGGTACTAATTAAATATCAAGAACATTGTTTCAATGAATGATTTGAAGTTAAACGGTTTGGAATCGCATGATTACCAGGTTTTGATTCAATATTTTATTCCCATAGATTTACGTTGCATTTTTTCCACGAATGATCGTCATACATTAACTAAAAATTGTTTCTTTTTCAATGATATATGTATCAATGTTTTAGACCTCGGGAGATTTCCGACTATGGAAAAAGAAATTGTCATCATATTATGTGAATTGGAAATTTTCATTCTACCAACATTCTTTGATATGATTGTTCATTTGATGATTCACTTGGTGAGAGAGATTCGACTTTGTGGTCCTGTGCACTATAGATGGATGTATCCTATTGAATGGTATATGAAGATTTTAAAAGGGTATGTCAAAAATGAAAGTCGGCCAGAGGGTTGATAGTGGTGTGATTTATTATTGATAAAGCCACTGAATTTTGTACTGAATACCAATCTGATGTGGAAAGTATTGGTCTGTAAAAATATCATCACACTGGACACATTGAGGGTGAGGGAATTTCTGGAATAGAAGTTGTGACAATCAGTATAATAGATCAGGAGCAGGATCATCTTTATGTTTGGCATAACAGTTGGGAGGTTTCTCAATATATTGAAACTCACAACGAAATTCCTAGGCAGTTGAATCCATCAAGGGCCTAAAAATGCTTACCAGATACACATTATCACTGGTTTATAAGATGGTTTCAGGACCATATTTATAAGTAGTTGGATGAAAATACGAATTCAATTTTAGAATGACTTCGATGGCTTACTAATGGATGAAGTATGTATGTATTATCATACAATTGTTATGTAATTAATTGTTATACATTCTATATAGGTGAACATGATGAAGATATTACCATGAAAAATAGTGGAGTTACACTTGTGGCTGAAGCGATGCATTTTTTTGATAGTATGGACAGAAATCGAATTGATGCAAATATGTCATACTTTGGAATTATGAAACTAATATGGGATTCAGATTATACGGCATTCCAATTGCTAATATTACTATGCAAATGGATTGATAAAAAAGTGGAGTTAAAATAGATGAATGGGGATTTGTGAAAGATGATTTTAGTAAAGAGAGGTACAAAGAAAAACATTTTATAATGGCATCACAAGCAGTACAAGTTTTCTATGTTCGAGATCCCACAAAACGAGAGTGGTTGATTGTTTTGTTATCGTCCAAAAATACTTATGGTTTTGATGAAAATTCAGTTGGGGATTATCTTTTTAGTGGTACGTCGCAATAATTTAGGAGCAGTCCCAATATAGATGATGTTTAGTATGTTATAGGAGACCATAATGAAGGGATTTGGATTGTCGATAGAGGTGTCAAATCCTATCAACCTTTGAAAAAAAACATTTCAGTAAATAGGTTATATTTTATTTGTAATATAGATCTTGTTATCGCATGTTATTATCTTATCATTTATGAATTTATGTAATATGAATTTACTGTACAAACACTTTTGAAGATAATGAATTATGCACATTCTGGTGCTCCTAACCTTGAGGCTGAACAAGTCTCTCAAGAAGATACTGTTGCGGCTGCAGCTTCTCCTGCTGCTCCTGCAGCTCATGCTGCTGTTGTGGTTGCTCTTACTGCTCCTTCTGCTCCTGCAAATGCTTCTACTGCTGTAGCTCCTGGTTTGGCTCTTGTTTCTCCTACTTCTCCTCATGATGCGGCTCCTGCTGCACCTTCTGCTCTTGATGCTGCTCCTGCTGCTACGGCTCCAACTTCTCTTAGTGTTTAGGTCCAACAACCAACAACACATGTTGTTGATAACATTCTAGATAAACAAATAAATGATGTTGATATCAATGAAATTTTCAGGAATGAAGGAACAACATCGCATAAAACACAACTGTGTCATAGTTTGATGGTGTTACACAAATTTCTTATGACGATAAGCAAAGGAATCAAATTTGATGTCGGATGGAATGCTTGAGGCAAACATGTGAATCCCAAAAAGGATGTGTTTAGCAGGTACATTGGTTTTTTCACTCAGAAACACATGCCAATTGACATAGATTCATGGAACCATGTTGTTTCCGGGCTGAAGGATGTGATCTGGGAAGAAATTATGGTAACATTATCAAGTTATTTCTTTAATTTACTAGAAAATAAAATAATGAAACAATGTCTTACTCTTCTCAATATCTTTTATAGTACATTTATAGTAGACTATTCACACAAGGATTATGTACTATGGAATGCAGGAATGTTCATCAAGGTTTTCACACTATTTTAAAAAGATTACAGCTGAATTATTCTAAAGGTAAAATAAACCTACACCGACCAATTTTCTATACTCACATGATATCCCATGATGTATAGGATGAATTTATTAGTCGTCGTTGGGATGAGAAGTTTCAGGTACATTGTGGGTGATAATACATTGTTTTAGGATACCTATATTCATCAATTTGATTGTAAATATTTCATTTATGAAACAAAAACTCTATACTAAAAATACGGAATGTGCATCAAAACCAAAATAACCTTATCGTAAATCAAGGATAGGGTACGCTTCATTAGAAAAGAAAATGGTTTGTATTGTAAATTTACAGTAATATTGTTAGGTTCCAATAAACAAAATCATAATTATGTTTCTATGTTTATATGTAGATTGATGAGTCTAAAACCAAATGCACTCCCATCCCACGTCATGTGCTATGGAAGGAGGCGTGTGTGAACAAAGAGGGGAAGTTAGTAGATGAAAGAACAACAAAAGTGTGGTAAATATGTGTAAGTATCACATGACGATAAAAAAAGTTGTTTAAATTTTCTATTACATAAAAATAATTAGTTATTTTCTTATATCCAACAGTCACAGGAATTGGCTACTCCTGTAGCTGATACAGACCTATTATCGATGGCTTTGAAGCAGCCTGAAAAATACGGTCATGTCAAAGGTGCAGGATTTGGGGTGACACCTTGTGTATATTTTGAGAAGAAGAAAAAAATGGATGATAGAGATGAAAAGTTGGAAAAAATGAGGAAAAAAATAGAAACCCTTGAAGAATGATTGCAATGGCAGGGGGAGTTGCTAGAAAATTTTATGGGTTTGAAGAAAAGGGAAGAAAAATCTCAGGAACAACCGCCGCATGAACATCCTGCTCACCCCCCACTAGCTTTGAGGCGATCCATTCGACCCAAAGAACTGTATTAGCTGTGGTAATCAATATTCTAATAATTGTTCCCATGAAATATGAATCATACAAACACTAATAATTTTTCTAAATTGATCTACTACAGGGTGATAATGATTTTGATTTATATCTGTCAACATGCAACTATCACCTTGTAACGAGGGCTACAGTGATCAATATCAAAATGCCACACTGCATAATAGGCCACTTCCGAAAGATCATCAGAAAGTGACAATTGCTGTAGCTCAATATCCAAATGCAGAGCTACCTATTCCACTTGATGATGATGATATTCATATGGTCGAAAAGGCTATTGGGACATTCGTTTCATGGCCGTCACAACTTGTAAGAGTATATGCAGACAAAGAGGTATTTAATTCCTTTTCTTTTCAATCTAAACCCTTAACAATTAATGAAAAAATGATCTGAAGTAATGATTGTTATTATAGATAATGAAAGGGAAGGGGATGACAAATGTCGGCTCAAAACCATATAAAGGATTGACCAACCGATCCCAATGAGCTACTTAAAGCACAATAACACCACCAATTCTCAATCCAAATTTACTAGTATTGAAGAATCATGTGGATACGAAGCTAAAAGATAGTAATAGTCATATAGTGGTTTTCTAAGAGAATATATACAGAGTGGAATGTCATGATTTTGTTGCTGCTGAAAATGTAAATGAAATCCTTGAAAATAGTTGGCGAGGAAACACAGTTGTAAATGTATATATGAGGTATATTTCCAGGAATTGATTTTCTAAAAGCTGATCTATTGTGAAAATTACGACTAAATGCATTCTATATTGTGGAAAGACATATTTAAGGAAAAGAGTTGAAGGATTTTTCCCATGAGCCCAGATTTGGACTGGTTAGTCCTCATATCAGATCAACACACCTAACAAAAATAAAGCCATCAAAAAGGGATGCAATAGTGAACGGCTTGCTGAAAACATTTGAATGCAAGATTACAGATGACATACTTTTCCTAATAACAACCATGCATGGTTAATATTATACGATAAAAGCATATCAATTATATTTTCACTTATTTTATTACTTATTATATTTTGTTTTTTAGGAAACATTGGTTGATAATTCTGGTGAACGTGGATACTACGAAGATTTATGTTCTGGATTCAAAGAAAGGATATCCATCAAACCGAACACGCATGATGTAGTTTTTGAATCTGTAAGACACTACATCTTAGTTTTTAGGTATAAACATCATGTAATAAAATTCATATTATCTTTTACTTAGGATTATGTTATGATAGGGTGGTGTATCATTATCGTCTAAAAAAAGGATTGAGGATAGGGGTAAGCATAGGTAGGCGAGCAAGTACTACATCAAGATAAATATCACGGTATATATAATAAAATTTCACTATCCAAACACATCTCAATATAAGTCAGTTATTCTCATAATGATCAATTTTTTTGAAGTGTCAAAAACAATCAATCAATAATTATTACGGTTATTATGTTTGTAAATTTATGAAGGAGATCATTTTTTATCAGCAAAGCAGCATCCCTGAAGATGCATTTTCAAAAAAAAATACTACTTCGTTTATGTTATTCATTAACTCATTATTTATTTATTTTGAAGTGCTAATCTGACTGTTGAAAAGCCTCATACTCACAAGATGATATAGATGTGTTCAGAAACCAGTGGGATGCATACCTAATGGAAGATTGTACAAAAATACAATGAGGATCTGAATTGGGGTCATGTACAATTGGTCGTCAATTTTTAGAGGGTTTAAGGGGATCAAAAGTTGAAACATTGTTGTATGTAAATGTTAGTAGAAAAATTATAATTGTTATTAAATAAAACATCATTTCTTCAATGATTCATTTTCCCATTTTAACAGATGATATGTACCAGCAACATGAATGAATGTTGAACCACTCAAAGGGTCTCTCTTTTGTTTAAAATGGATGAAATTTTAATTGAAAACAACAACGAACATATGAAAATCCGACCAAACACATTTGAAATGCATTGATTTTTTATAAGAACAATACAAGGGTCCTTGGTGATGTGTACGAGTCCACCGTGCCTCAATATGATGCATGGTGTGACCGCTATCACTAAAAAGGTCTCTCTTTGTCTTAAAATAGACTCAATTTTAAGTGAAAACAAAAAATAACCTACGGAAATCTGACCAAATGAATTAGTATTGTCTTAATATTTTATAAGAAGGATCCAAGGGTCCTTGGAGATGTTTACAAGTCATCCTCGGCTAAATATGAGGCACGGTGTGCCCGCTTTCACTCAAAGGGTCTGTCTTTTGTTTAAAATGGGCAAGATTTTACGTTAAAAAAACTGACCTATGTAAATATGACAAAACACATTATTATATCCTTGATCATTTATTAGAACGATCCAAGTGTCCTTTTCGACATGTACGATTCATCCTCTCCTCAATCTGAGGCATGGTGTGCCTGCTATCACACAAAGGGTGTTTCTTTGGTTTAAAATGGACACAATTTTAAGTTAAAACAACATCTGACCTACAGAAATCTGACCAAACGCATTCAGATTTCATTGATCATCTATAAGAATGATCCAATGGTCGTTGGTGAAATGTATGAGTCTTCCCCACTTTAATCCGAGGCACGGTGTGGCTGGTAACACTCAATGGGTATCTCTTTTATTTAAAATTGACACTATTAAAAGTGAAAATGACAAATGACCTATTGAAATATGACCAAACACATTAAAATTTCCATGATATTTTATAAGAACAATACAAGGGTATTTTTTGACAAGTTCGAGTCATCCCCGACTCAATCTGAGTCACGGTGTGGCTGGTAACACTCAAAGGGTCTCTCTTTTGTTTAAAAAGGAAACGATATTAATTGAAAACAACAACTGACCTATGGAAATCCAACCGAACACATTAGGATTGCCTTGATTTTTAATAAGAACAATACAAGGGTACTTGGTGATGTGTAAGTGTCAACCATGCCTCAATATGAGGCACAGTGTGACCGCTACCACTCAGAGGGTCCCACTTTTGTATAAAATGGACACAATTGTAAATGAAAACAAATATTGACCTATGGAAATCAGACCAAACGCATTCGGATTGCTTGGATATTTTATTAGAATGATCTAGGGATCCTTGGTGACTTA
This sequence comes from Viscum album, assembly GCA_963277665.1. NCBI lineage: Eukaryota > Viridiplantae > Streptophyta > Magnoliopsida > Santalales > Viscaceae > Viscum > Viscum album. Next base: position 2,076,953,244 of record OY728152.1, on the reverse strand, counting down.
TACGAGTCATCCCTTCCTCAATACGAGGCACTGTGTGGCTGGTAACACTCAATGGGTCTCTCTTATGTTTAAAATGGACACGATTTTAAGTGAAAACAACAACTGACCTAAGGAAATCTGAGAAAATGAATTTTTATTTCCATGGTCATTTATAAGAACGATCCGTGGGTCCTTGGTGAAGTGTATGAGTCATCCCCGCCTCAATCCGAGCCACGGTGATACCGCTATCACTCAAAGGGTCTATCATTAGTTTATAATGGACACGATTTTAAGTTAAAACAACAACTAACCTACGAAAATCTGACCAAACACATTCATATTGTGTTAATATTTTATAATAACGGTCCAAGGGTTCTTGGTGATGTTTACGAGTCATCCCCAACTCAATCCAAGTCATTGTGTGGCCAAGAACACTCAAAGGGTCTCTCTTTTGTTTAAAATGGACACGATTTTAAGTGAAAACAACAAATGACCTACTGAGATCCAGCCAAACACATTTGGATTGCAGTTATCTTTTATAAGAAAGATCCAAGGGTCCTTGGTAATATGTACCAATCATCCCTTCCTCAATCCGAGTCATGGTGTGACTGGTAACACTCAAAGGGTCTCACTTTTGTTTAAAATGGACACGATTTTAAGTGAAAACAACAACTGACTTATGGAAATACAAACAAACGCATTTGAATTGCCTTGATCATTTATAATAATGATCCAAGTGTACTTTATGACCTATACGAGTCACCCCCACCACAATCCAAGCCACGGTGTGGCCGGTAACACTCAAAGGGTCTCTCTTTTGTTTAAAATTGACACAATTATAAGTGAAAACAACAACTGACCTACAGAAATATGACCAAACACATTCAGATTTCCTTTAACATTTATAGGAACGATCCAAGGGTCCTTGGGGATATTTAAGAGTCAACTGATTTTCAATTCAACGCATGGTGTGACCTGTATCACTCAAAGGGTCTCTCTTTTGTTTAAAATGGGCATGATTAAAAGTGAAAACAACAACTAACCTACGAAAATCTGACCAAACGCATTCAGATTGCCTTGATATTTTATAAGAATGATCCAAGGCTCCTTGGGGACATGTTTGAGTCATCCATGTCTCAATCCGACGCACTTTGTGGCAGGTAACACTCAAAGGGTTTCTCTTTTGTTTAAAATGGACACGATTTTATGTGAAAACAACAACTGACCTATGGAAACCTTGAAAAATGAATCCGGATAGAATTGATAATTTATAAGAACAATCCAAGGGTCCTTGGTGACGTGTAAGAGTTATACCTACCTCAATAAGTGGCATGGTGTGGCCGGTAACACACAATAGGTCTCTCTTTTGTTTAAAATGGACACGATTTTAAGTTAAAACAACAAATGTCCTATGGAAATCTAACCAAACACATTCTGATTGCCATGATCTTTTATAATAACGATAAAAGGGTCCTTGGTGACATGTATGAGTCCACCAAACCTCAATACGTGGCATGGTGTGACCGCTACCACTAAAAGGGTCTCTCTTTTGTTTAAAATGGGCACGATTTTAAGTTAAAAAAATATATGAGTGATAGAAATCTGACCAAACGCATTCAGATTTCCGTATATTTTATAATAATGATCCAAGAGTCCTTGGTGACATGCACGAGTCATTTCAGCCTCAATCCGGGGCACTGTGTGGCCTGTAACACTAAAAGGGTCTCTCTTTTGTTTAAAATGGACATGATTTTAAGTGAAAACAACAACGGACCTACAGAAATCTGACCAAACGCATTCAGATTTCCTTGATCATTTATAAGAATGATCCAAGGATCCTTGGTGATATGTACAAGTCATCATTGCCTCAATCCGAGGAATGGTGTGGCCGGTAACACTCAAAGGGTCTGTATTTTGATTAAAATGGACATGATTTTAAGTGAAAACAACAACTAACCTACAGAAATCCGACCAAACATATTCGGATGGCCTTGATCTATTATAAAAACCATATATGTGCTTTACTTATATTAATAGATAGTCATACCCCATTTTTGTTCCATTTTCATGTAGTAGTACATGAATATAATGTTATTGTACACATGTTATGTTAAAGTATATATATTGGCTGGATATTTTGGAGTATACACTCTATACTCAAGGTACAAGTCCTATACTATTCTATAATTACACATTTGAGGATTCATCATGATTTTTCACCCTCGAATGGGAATTTTGAAAAATTGGAGTCCATATTTAGTATTTATCTATGTAGATCATGATGGTGTAATAGTTAAAGAATTTTTTAGTTTTTTAAGTGGTCATTCAAGGGCATCAATTTTTGATAGAGCCTTTTTCCACTGTTAATTGCATATAATGGTATCCTAGGAGGGAGACAGGGTATTAGAACTAGATGTGTGTCATGCTAATGGTTGGAGGGACTGGAATGGAATTTCTACGTTCCTCTAATAGAGTATCTTGGGACAACCCCAAGAAAAAGGGTCTAGTTTGTGACTTTAGGAGGTAGATAGGTTGGGTGTTCAATTCAACATAGCGTAACGTATGAAGGAAATGGACTTGAGGTCATCTCCCTTATGATAATATCCATATATGGCTTGTGATGATAGGATATATTAGAAATTGGGTTGTGGGATGTTTTTCCAGCAAGATATTGACGTCGGCCCAAGGGTTATTATTAAGATCAAGGACCCCAAATGGGGTGACTAGTTATATGATGACTTAGGGGACCCTAGTAGGTTCAATAGTAACTTGTTTTTCCTAGTGAGAATACATCCATGGTAATGGAAAAATTCAATTATGTGTATTTATTAGGTACTATAGTCATTGTGTTGAGCTTGTTAGGGTTGTAACCACATGGGTCACACTCTTGAGAGTCAATCCATGATGTCAGAGTGTATTTTAATATGAACACTAATATTAATATATATATATATATATATATGATTTTTATATAGTAATGGATATGATTTTTTATAAATTTATTGATATTCTCATGGAGTAGTAGTGATTTTAGGATAGGTTTATATGTGTTTGAGTCATGTTTTTTAGAGTGATTATTTATATGATATATTATAAAGGGTATTTAAATGGGGGGTCATGGCATGTGATCTATCAGGGGCCTCATATATATCAAGTCATGGTTGGCCTGGTATACAATGGTGATCATGTGTTTGGGTCTATGATACTTATGGGCTTATATCTGGATGAAAATACTCCTATATGGGAGGGGGGATATGCTTATGGGGCTTATTCCTTAAATGGGAATACTCTCATAGGGGAGGTATGGATGTATATTGGTATTATTCCCTATATGAGAATACAAACATAAGAGTAGTATGAGATTCTTATTGGTAATATTCACTGAATGAAAATAATCACTTAGGGGAGGGTTGATATGATTATATAGATTGTGCCTCAAATGAGAATACACCCATATTGGAGGGTTGATATGCTTTTAGAGAGTAGTATTTCTATGATAATAAACCCATATGGTAAAAAATATATGATTCATAGTATTATTCCCTAAATAAGGGTACTCCCATAGTATAGGGATGAAATCCTTGTTGGTCTTATGCCTCAGAATTGGAAGAACACATATGAGTGGTCTGAGATACTGTTGAGGGTATTCCCTAGATGAGAAAACTCCTATAAGTGGATTTCCATGATGGAGTATAAATAATACTCAAATATTGGAGGTCAATGATAATTAGGTATATAGTGGGTAGACCATGGTATATTATATGTTTTGTGTGGTTCTTATGATGTACTCAAAGAAACTCTAACCTTGGATGAATTAGGTATGGTTGATCTAGATTTAATACCTAAGGATCAATGTGTCTTGATGTAGATGTGGTAGGACATGGTCAATCTAAAATTTAATAATGTCGACACGATCCTTGTGACATGCTTGGTAAAAGTTCAGCACATGGAAAATTAATTTTGGTTTAGTCATTATCATGTATTTGAGGATAAATGATGATTTTTTATTAGTTTTATTCCAGTTATTTCTCAACTAGGTAGTGCATATTGCCTGATCATGCACATACAATAGCCTTTTGCAAGTTTAATATTGGGGATTTATTAATGAGGTTCACCCCCCCCCCCCCAAGTATGTGCACCTCAGGGTGTGTACAAACCTTATAACTTCATTGAGGTTGAGAACATGATGCATAGTGGATAGATAAAAGTCCAAATATTTATGTAATGATAAAACAAACACATGTGGAGCCTTAGGATTGAACTGGAGTATAATTATAAGCTTTTAAGGAATGTTTATATTGTAAAGATCATATTTTTTTAGTATTATTTTACATCTATTTATTTTATTCATTCATGTATGTGTTTTTGACCCGGTGTATGGCCAATTTATGTGTATTGAATGACCATTTGAGTTGTATCTGTAATTTCATTTAATTATAATATGTATAGTTTAATTATTCTATTTACTCTATTGTGTATTATGAATGGTCATTTTATTTTTATTGTGAACTGTAATAGGGATTTATTGTATCCTAGGATAACAATCCAACCCTGGACACCCCCACCCTCTGTAAACCCCACCTCGACACCTTGGACACCAGCCCACCCCCCTAGAAAGCCCCCCGGACACCCCCTACCCCCCTTTGACAGCCAACCCAAACCCTAAAAACAACCCCCAAACCCCCTGAATTATGAATTGAATTCTTTATGTAATTAATTAACTTATGAATTATGTGTTAATGGTGTATTAGTATACTTGTTGTAAGGGTATACTTGGTCTAATTAGATTATTATTTATGAGTTAATTTTGTACGACTATAATTTCTTTAATTTTCTTATTGTGATGCTTATTTGTTTGTAGGTGTTTCGGTGTGCTAGTGCAGATTTATTGTAGCAGTAGAGAGGGCATTTAATGCCACTATTTTAGCACTAATAAATCGTTTTTTTATCAGTGCTAAAAAAGAAATGATAAACTAAACCTTTTTAGTGCTAAAAAAGTTCTTATAAAAGATGAGTTTATCAGTGCTAAAGGAGAACTGATAAAACACTCATTTATGAGCGCTCTTTTAGCGCTGATAAAAGGTTTTTTTATTATCCCTCATTTAGAGCTGATAAATTCTAACTTTATTAGTGCATGTTTAGCATTGATAAAGGGTTGTTTTATTAGTTATTTTTTAGCGCTGATCAAGTACCCCTTTATCAGTGCCGATCTTTACAACGCTTTTTTAGCGATGTTAAAGCCCATTTTTAGCGTTGTTATATCCCATATTTGTATTAGTGTAAGGTGAATTAATATGAAAAAAACTCTAGTTATTTCACAACAAGTAGAAATTATATAACTATATCAACTCAAAATCAAGTTCCCCACACAATGTAAAATCATGTCAATGGTAAAAACAAGCAATATGAATAATAATACCATCAATGGATATATGGAATTCCCTCAGACATGTGGTGTCAGTCCCAAAACAATTCTCATTACCAAGCCATGTTTATAACCATTATGGTTTTATGTATGTGAAAGTACTAATAGTATGATTGAACAATGCTTCGAAAAATGTACTTTCCTATATTTCACACCATTAAATAGTGGTATTTTAGCGTAGTTCCCTTCTTCATTTTTAACTCAATCCCTCCCCTTTCATTCCCCATTTTCATCCACATAGAATCAAGCATGGCCTAATTCTCATCACTATCCTATTTTTTTAATATATCACATATTTTCTATATCTCAATCAATCTAGATAATTAATGATATAAAAGTATGTCTATGACTTTGTTTCTATTTCACCTTCATATTTTTTAATTTTTTGTTTTCTTATTTTTGTATTTTGGTGATACATCCACTAAATAATGGTTTCATAATCCATTAATGAATGTATTTCATTCGTTCATAGATTAAAGAAATTTTGAAACTATGAATTCATGTTTTCAACTATCTTTTTGGTGAAAGTGATTCACTATGTGATTTTATCTATGTTATTGAGTTTGATTATTGATCTTGGAATATCATTTTAGTTTTGGATTCTATGGAATAATCCTGATTATGTTCTTAATTGTTGGAATGGACATCTAGGGGTTGATGGTTTGTTATTTTATTTGTGGGAGTATCTGGTGATTGGTTTTCCATTCATCTCTACATTATTCAAGTAATTTAATTTAACATATATTAAAAATTAATTATAGTGGTTTTTTAATTAATTAATATTGTTTGATTGTGTGAGACTGAAGTTCATTAATGGTTTTGAAATTTACCAATGGTCTTAGAAAACATTGAATGATTCATTTTTGAGATATGAATTATAATGGAATGACATATTTAATATCGGTCTTCCCTGTTTCTGTCACATAGTTCTACATAATTTCAAAAATACTTTTCGTTTTTATCATGAAAAAATATCATATGTTTAGTAAATTATTAAATTTGGACCATTAAATATGAAACATAGATAAATTTTGTCATAGTAATAATGTTAATTAAATACTTAATGGTGGTACCAATAGGATTCCTCAAGTGAGCCTTTGACCAGATGAAATATTTATGTAAATGTAGAAAATAAAATTATTATAAATGAAGGAAAATGACATTTTAATGGTATAATAGGTTGTTTAATGAGACTTGTATAAAATAAGGAATTCATAAATAAGTATATGTGACTCATGATTAATGTTAATTAAGTGTTAATTAACAAATGAAAAAGGGAAATTCTAATGGAATGACTAATATTACTAATGAATAATTAACTGGATAATGGAAATTGATGAAAAAATGACTTCCAAGTAATGGAATTGTATTAATGGTTGTTATTAATGTGAATAATGAGTAAATTTTTTAAATATAAAATATAATTTATATTTTAATGTGATGGTTTGTAAATTTAATTGGAAATAGAAAGTGAATTAGCCATTGTTAATGTGATAAATTAGATAATTGTAAAATGTTAAATTTATTTCTAATGGATAATCGATATGGTATTAATAAAATATTATTTATGTGGATTGAAAAATCATTCTGTGGTTAGGGTACATGATAGAGGGAATGTCAGGATGATCACCCAAATTCAATGGGACACATGACCTTTGGGAATTCCAAGATAAGCACCCAGATTCCACATGGTACATTTTTATGAATACTATAATAAGATCCAGGGATTCTATATGATACCAGATGTTTGAGGATAACATGATGGGTATTTGGATTCTTCCTGGACTTATTTTTAGGGAATCTCAACATTATAATTCGAATTCAGTGAGAATTTCGGGTTGATTTCGTAGATTCCATGTTATATAATTTGTACTAGAGAATTCTAAAATGAGATTCCATATTATATGTGGTTACTTATATAGGTTGACTCATCGTGACATGTTAAGAGTAACCAATATCCTAGTAGGTACATGTATAACAGAACCCCAACATTATGACAGAGCTTAGGAATACAAGGTGATAATTATTTATTGGTTCATTTATTTATAATCACCTACTTTGTTTTACTATGAATTTCAATAACTTTCTCATCAGACCTTATATTTAGAGATTCCATATAAAGTGGCTTAGTGACCTTTCATGACAGAATTAATTGGATTCATTGGGACATGGTTATATAATAATGTATCACTTGTTTTTTCGACTTGACTAGCAAAAAAGTATTGATTTATTAGTGATTGTTTGGGAATTTTGCATAGAGAATGGGAGTTTTGACCAGTTTGGGACCTGTGACGATTTGTAAGATTTTTCTGGTTATCTATTATGAGTTTATTATTGTTTGATGCACGTCTAACATATGATTGAAGTATGACTCACTAATTTGTTATGTTTATTTATATTATCAAAAAACACATTTTCATTGTTTTCTATTTTCATGTTCTTGTATGACACCACTATGGGTTATATATATAGATTTTTATATTTACCTTCATTTTCCACTATTTTTTACCATTCATAAGTGGTTGCAGTGTCCCCACCACAACACCTTGGACTTGTGATACTGGTCAATAACCGTTGGGGTAATGGAAGGTGTGCATGAGGTCTTGTGGTTAACCATCTGGAAGTACTAGTTAGTGGATTATAGTTAGGGGAGTTACACAAAATAATAATCAATATTAGTAACTATGTTCAAATAATAAAATTCCAATAATAATAAATTTAATTTCTTGTTTTTTCCTATATAGCTTAATTATAATTTTTTTTATTATATTTCAACTGCAGAAATATTAGTTTTTTAATACTATTTCATTGTTTTTTCTCTAAATATCTATGAAGCAATTCATGATATTTTTTACATATTACATTTTAATATTTCAATATAATAAAAGGCATACATCCCTCTAAAAAACAATATAGTAATTGAATTTTAATATAAAATCGTTTTTTCAACAAGTCATCAAAATCATTTAAACATATTTCAACTATTGATCATTTTTAATTATTCCCTAATTTTATAAATATAAATAATATTAGGCTGTAATATTTTGTCTTATAAATTTAAATCATGATATAAAAATAAACAAGTTATTTTTAATCATCTTCATAGATTCAGATAAAAATTTATTCAATGGTTTTACTTAAAATGCATATCAAAATATATTTAATAAATTTATAGATATATTTTTTTAAATTTAGATGTGATAGAATTTTAATTAAATATTATGTGATACTTTATAAATTGATGAATATGATCCTTAATTGTTGTTAAAATGTTATAAATTTTCAATTGATTTTATATTAATTAAATAAAATTAAATTTTATGATGTTTTATTTTGGGTTTTTCCTTAGTAATATTTATTTTGGTTGAAATAATTTTATTACATGGATATATGTTGAGCATCAAATATTGATATATGCTTTAAAACTTTTGGAATAGTTATTTTGGTTAGAAATCATTGTTTCCATCAATGATTTAAAACCCTTTAGGTCCATAGAATAGTTTGGAAAAGTGTTTCTTAGTTGGAGTGGAGGTATTATTTATATTGAATACCAGTAATTTAATTATTTTTATGAACATCCCATAATGTGGAAAATATAACATTGGACCAAGAAAAAAATTTAATGTTTTCAATGAAAATAATGAGATTTTAATTTGATATAATCATACTAGAGTTGATGACTATTATGAAACAATACCTAAATTATGCAAGTAATGTTGGAAAATTCATTTTATTTAACTATGATGCAAGGACATAGGTGTAGAGGTTCCATGCTATATACTAACCCAATATTTTCTTACTATACAATTAAATAATTTTTCAGATAGAAAACATAATAGTGATGCAATCATAGATCCAAAGGATTAGTATTTTGTGAAAATTATGCTCATTAATCACTTATATATTTAAGAAAATAAACATAATTTAAATCCTTATTATTTATCATCCAATAAGCTATGACATTATAAGTATTTTATTGAATCACTGAAGTATGTACTACTAAAAATGGTTGAGCTAAAATACCATTAAGTAGGGGGATATCATAAATTGAACAAGATACAAGATTTAGTAGTACCTCGGTAGGAAAAATCAAAATCCTCATGTTATAAGAACGTGGTCATCATCATAATCATGATGGTAAAATATGAAAAAGGCATGAAATTATTTCATATTCAAAATAACGAAACATCAAAACATAGTGATAAAATACAACACAAAGTTGTGAGAAAATATTACATCATGTTCTTAGATAACATAATTGAATAAAAAATAACATTATAATTTAGAACAAATCATGCATCATGTTCATGCCTAATACACAAAATAACATGAGATATATCACATTACCTAATTAATTTTTGGAATATATAACTTCACTCCCACCCATAAAATCATAAAATAACATTAATCATTCTTGACAAACAGAAAGAGAACATATAATAATAGTAGTAATTAAAACATTGGACAACAAGAAAATTTCCTTAAATAGTCTGCAACTGATTAATTATATTAATTAAAATTTATTCAATAATTAACTTTGTTAAAGGTGAAACATTTTAAAATATCATTCCCTGATAGTATGATAATAATTTATTTTAAGTTATACATTATTAAAATTAACACCATAAGTGAAGGTGCCTTGAATACCCTGAGAGGGTATGGGTGAATTAGGGTGTCAAAATCTTTCAAAAGTGATGGATCTTGTTCCAACATTGGTTGGAACCTATTAAACCTATCTTATGAGACTGAGTAGTACACTCACAATCACATGAAATGATTTAACACAAAAATTAAACATGGTTTACCACTAAGGGATAATCCAAAAATCATATACTAATAGTGTGTTGTTAAAACCTAAATCTACTAAGCTTCACTTGTTGTAGATTAAAAATGATTAGGCACAATAACTTTTTGCTAGATACAATGTAAACACAAAATTTTAGGGTTATCTCACTTCATTCCTCAGAACACATCTGATGACTATCCCTAGATCACTACCTTGGGATAAATCCACCCACAATTTATGGGCATGTAGGTTCCTTATATGCATGAAATTATGTATCCCAATATATATAATGATTCTCTATTTTAGTTATGTTTTTACCTGTAGATGTAATTTACTTTTCCATTAACTAATAGTTTGTGAAAAATTGCTCCAAAAAAATGGAAAGCTTCATATACAACCTATTCTACTCAGTGTACGAAAATCACATAACTACTCTATAAATAATGTCTATATACTACCTATGGGTGCCATATTCATGTACCACATATTCTATTTGACCAAAATCCCCCTCTGTGAACTGTCTTCCATGATCTATCTTTTGAATATCTTCTTCTTTGAACCATCCATTCTTCATGCACTATTTTCCTTTGCAGGCTATAGGGCGCTTAAAAAATCTCCATCCACAGACTGTCTATACATACCAGCTCTCCATTCTTTGAATCCTTCTCATGAACCACTTCTTTTTATATGGTTATCTTCCTAAGAACCCCTTTGTACATCATTCAATTCCCCTAAAATTTATAATCAATGTCTCTCTTAGTATTTAAGGGATTATTGAACATTATATATAGAAATAAATCCAAAAATATTGTTAATCCATTTAACCCAAATAATCTATGTGGTGCATGCTTCATCATGTAAAACACTCCTCACATGAACTGTTCTTCACTACGTGGTCCACATACCACCATTCCCCTTTCATATTGGTTGATCACATCCGCAAACTAACTCATTTTCATCTTCTCAAATAAACACATCCTTTATGAAAATGGTCATCCATTCTACGAAACACTTTCCTTCAATATTATATTATCCTTCATGTTATTATTAACAATCCTACAAACTGTTTTTCCTTCATATTTCATGTACTATGATCCATGGTATGCATAGAACTGATATGTGGAAATCTCATTCTGTGTACCTCCCATAGTCGTCCACAAACTACGTATTGAAGACTCCATTCATAAAACCTTTCATTTCATAAAATAAAAACTCTTGGTTTTGTGGCCCAATATTTTGGAAATCACTAGGAAATATCACATCATTAAAAACCTATTTCATTATGAACAATATGTTCACTTTTCATGAATACTCATTGATCAACCCAATGTGGATTCACAAAAAATAAAAACCATACTATATTTATAGAAAATAAAATGCTTATGTCCTATAATATCCACATCTGGGATTGTTGTAAATCTAGATATAAATTCATGGAACCACCAGAGATGTCAAAACCTGATACGTGAAAAAAAATGGGCTTCACACAGTAAGCCGTCATGAGATAATATCAGTGTAGAAAACATGAGGAGCATAAATTGGGCTATCATTTCATTCAATTCTTAATGATGTCCAATCGTTGTGTCATATAAGAATTTAAGGGTTATTCAAAAAATAAAACTACTTTATCCATCCTCCATTCTCCTAAAACATGAAAAACATAAAATTTTCATTCATCCCAAGCATTGTACCATTTAATTTCTAGATCCCCCCCACCACTAGAAATAAAACCCATGACTAGTATTTTATAGTGAAAAGCTAAAATAATAATCCCCTAGATCATATCCTCAAATAAACCTATATAACATCGACAAAAAGATTAAAAAAGAAAATACAATAGCCGAGAGGGGAACAACCATAACCTCTTCAGAAACTAAGAGGTGGACGAACATGGAGGTTTAACTAATGTTTCTCAAACACAAGTGTTAACAATAGCTTGGTCATATTCTAGCAACTTGATTATAAGTTCCAACCTGATCTATTTAAATTATTCCTTGTTCATCATTTCTCCCTTGATTATGTGATATTTTATTTCAATGTGTTTCCTACAAGAATGATGAATATGATTATTCATAAGATCAGTTGCGCTCTTGTTATCATAGAGAACTACCTTTTTATATTTCAAATCCTCTAAAATGTAAGTTAATTTTTTCTTCATCCATATTAGGTGATTTAAATCCTTTATAGAAGATATATACTCAGCTTTAGTGGCACTAAGATAAGTATATTCAGGTTTGTTACATAACAAGACCAGACATTTTTTTCCCATAATGAATGCTCCACCACTCGTGGAATTATTACCAAAAATATCTCTATCACATCCAGCATCATAAAATGTTGATAGCCTAATATCTCTTCCTACAGCAAAGTATAATCCATATTTGTTAGTACCTTGAATGTACCTCGAGATTCTTTTTAGTACTGCCATATAGTCTTCCCTTGTATTAAGTTGAAATTAGGCTTCTAAACATGTGGAATAGAGAATATCTAGTTTTTTAGATATTAGGTATAATAAGTGTCAAATTATTATTCTACACATTTTGGGATCTACATAAATCTCATCCTCATACTTTCCATGTTTAGTCCCTACTGTAATTAGATTCAATTTTCGTTTGGAGTCATGTATTATGAATTTATTCAGTAACTCTCTCGAATAAGTTTCCTAATATATAAGAGTAATGTATGTCCTCTAAATCAATTACAACCCTAAGAAAAATATTAGTTCACAAATCATCATCATTTTAAATTTGGATTTCATGGGATTATAAATTCATATTCTAATAACTACCTTCTTCCACCAAATATATTATCATCTACATATGCTAGTAAGATTAAGTGTTATTTCTGAAAATTATTCAGATAGAGGTTGTGATATTATCCCCCTATTTTAAAATCAGTCTTGTTTATATAACATTCCTTCCAATAGTACCATGCTCTTTGTGGCTCTTTCAGACCATATTGAGACTTCAATAATCAGTAAACATTCATTTCATTGTTTCCTAGCAAAAAACCGAGTGGTTGTTCAATATAGACATCTTCTTCCAGAAATATTTTGACGATTGATGTGTTTATATCAATTTTTATGAAAATTGTATACACTTAGAGTTTAAATGGCATGAAAAAGTAGGATTGACTCCAATCTAGGTACTGGAAAAAAAATTAACTCCACATTAACGCCTTCTATCTATGAATATCCAATAAAAACATATTGTGACTTATTTCTGATCAAATTATCATGCTGATTGAATTTATTCATTAAAATCCACTATATACCAATAACATTGTGATTTTTGGGTCACATAACCAGATACCATTTTGGGTTCTTATCAATCTGATCTAACTCATTAATCATGGCTTTATCCCATGATTCATTCTTTTATGATTCATTATACTAGGTTGGTTAATCAAGTGAATGGAAGTATGATTGTGAAAAATTCCTCATTCTTATCATCTGGGTTGGTGTTTCCCAATTTCCAGTGATGTTAGATTGATCAATTTATTCTCTTATATTTATCCTATGAGGTTTAGATGAATTTTATTAATTTATGGACCCCCTTCTAATTATTCTTCTCAATCAACATCTTATTGTGATCTATAAATGGTTTTCACTCCATAATATACTTGTGTATTTGAATTTGTTTCATGTTAACATAAATCTAGTTCTCCAATCAAATAAACATGAGATCCTCTCATGGTATTTTTTTAATCATCTACAATGATCTTAACATAAATAATTTCCACAACTATTCTGATTTTATAATTTATGAATAGGAATTATTTTCTATTCACTGCTCATCTGATTTATATTTATTCAGTTTCAATATCAATATACATCCCATGATTTCAATATTTTTTTCAAATGACAAATTTACATCCATAAACAAGAAAAAAATTAATGTGAACATCCTTTTATCTCATAACTCATATGGTGTCTTTTTTGTTCTTATATAAAGCTTTGTTCAATTTTTATTATACACTATAGCTTGAACAACATCTTTTTAGTAATCTAGTGGGACACAACACTCAATTAGCAATGTTCTGGAAATATTGTTCACCTATCAATTAATGCACTCAAAAACTCCATTTTATTGTCGGATTATCAAAGTATCCACCTCATGTTATATTACATATTTCTCCATGTAATTTTAATGCTCGATGGATGTGTATTCCAATACATTGTTAGACTTCTAAACATTAATTGTCCATCTAGTATCATTTTCATCTATTTTATGATATATTTTTATATAGTCAAGAGCTTTTCATTTTGAATGTATGACCATCATATAAGCTATTATATAATAACCATAATTGAAATGAAAAATTTAACTTTCTCCATATGTTTAAGAAAAAATTATCAGACCACATAGATATGTATGAATGATATCAATAAGAATTGTTTCTATTTTATTATTTGATAGATATGAATTACAGAACAACTTCTCTCAAGTGAAAGCATCACAAATATTTTCCCATTAACTCATTATATTGGGAATTTTCATGATAGTAGTCAACATAGATATATATTCCATGTATTTTTTATTAATGTGAGCAAATATATTGTGCCACACGTTTGTTTTTTTCTTCAACTATTAGGAAGAAAATGATCCCTTCAGTATCAACCTCATATAATTTATTATTATTTTTTATTCCTATCATATGATAAATTCTTATATTTCCACTAAGAGTGAACCAAATTTGATTTGATATCACTATCAATACAAGGTCACGTATTTGAATCAGACTCTACAGATTGTGATGCAGTCCATCTACATAGAGATCTTCTATTTTCTTAAGCTCGCTATTATCTAGTTGTGTACATAAACTACCTTTTATCTAAAAAGAAACTTCATTATCGAACCATAATGTCTTGTTAACCTTTTTGATAACATTTTTAATAGTTCAATATTTCATATTATAATGTACGAGTATCTGCTATTTGAAATATAGTTGATGCTTCTCTTTGTATCTTTGAGTGCTACTTCTGTAAGTGTGAAATTTATAATTTTCTTCTTTTTATTCATTTAAATATCAGACATAATGAAGAATAAAAATGTACTTTCCAATTTATTATCAATGTGAATAGGTTCATCATACTCATACACTTCTTCTAGAGGAGAAAAACTATTTTTAGAACATCACCATTTTGTTGACGGGTATTGTATTTTCTCTTAGTTCTAGGTGTATTGTTCATGACATTATTTTGAGAGAAATATAAATCATTATGGAAAAATATATAACAATGAAAAAAATATCCCTGGAAATAATTTATTCTATATGAATTTGGAAATGAATTAATTATTCTTTTTTGACTCCCTAGATTTTCCCTATTCATGTTGCTCCTTGCTTATTCAATGTATGACATGGTATAACCCAGATAGCCACATAATTGAAATTTCACAAGAGGAATTGTGTTCTCAATTATATTCCATCCCATTTATCCTTCCGTAGGAATATAACTTGACTTCTTATCATTTTGGGAAACATGATTATGTTATTTAATTATCCATTTAGATTGATTTGAAGCTTTATTTGTTAACACCATAGGTGGAATTGTGATATTTCCATATTTTAGCTTACCTTTATTTTGTATCATCTTATTTCTAGCCTTTGGTGTTACAACATCCCATCACATTCCTCTTTTTCCCATGCATTTGGGTCATTGATCCTCCAAATCCTTTTCTAATCCTTTGATATAATTTAAAACTATTTCTATTTTGACAACATATGAGAATCTTCGATAATGAATTATCTTATTAGTTTCTTTTAAATTTTATTCACATTCACATTTAATTGTAATAGTAACAACATATTCTTCAAGACCATCGATAGTCTTGGACTTCTCCTCTAGTCTGGATGTATGGTCATTGATGACCTCTACCAATTATTCAATTATAATATTTAGTTATAGTACATATTATTTTCTTTTATTGTTTATTGATTGTTCTTTCACTACTACTTCTAATAATTATATTTCAACATCAAGATAACAATCATATTATGAAAAGTTTTCCACAACTTCCCCACATTTTTTCACCAATTACAATGATTTTCATGCATACTAAGAGAATATTTCTTTTTCAACATGATATCATTATCAGGGATAAAATTATTATATCTTGATTTATATTTTGATGATTCTGACTTTTAAACTATATACATCATAGATACATGGCTTCATGATTTAAACATTATTTATTCTTCCTCAAATAATTCATTTTTATTTTATTATTATTTATATAAAAAACACTTCCTCTAAAAATCAATTCCATATTTGATATCTCCCTTTTGATAAATCATTTTCTGATGCTTTTGTGAAATTTATTATTCAATTTCTTCATCATAGTGCTTCCTTCAGCACTAATAGGAAATGTTCCCAACCATAAAAAAACCAAAAAGGATAGTGGTTTTTTTTTCTTTCAAATCTAACTTTTCCTCTCGTGAATTTCATTTTAAATAGAAAAATAAATTCATATACAAGAATATATTCATCAACTATATGTCTATACACCTTATGTTTTTTCATGTCTTTGCATTCTATTTCCCTGCTTACATGAGTCATTGTATCTTTAGGATTGACTATCATTTAATATGCCATAATATTACTCATAAGATCATCCTAAAAATGCTTAGAATGATCTATTTCCACTAGGGGTGACACTTTTGGATTGTTGATAGGTGTACAACTTATCAAAATTTTCTTCACAATGTCAATGATTTTGATTTGATTATCAATCCCTTGAATTTCTCCTAAAACATCATTAATTTGATTGAAAAGGGTTTCAATATTTTCATTTGGATGCATCTTTAGATCTTCAATCCTAATATATAGGACTTGTACATAATCCTCCTTTAAATTTTTGTTACATTAATATATATTCTCCAATTTTCCCCACATAAATATTGTAGAAGTAAAACTCATCAATATTAGATAAATTTTATTAGAACAATCCGCAAGGAGGAAATTTTGTTCATTCTCACCTTCAAAAAGAACATTTCTCTCCGTATTAGTCATAGACATTCCCATTGGATCAATGAGTTGTAAGCCATGTTTAGTGGAAAAAATTACTTCCATTCCAAGAGATCTTAGATGATATATCATATTATTTTTCCATATTTGAAAGTAACTTCTATCAAAATTGGGAAAAACCATTACATTAACTTTATTCTCTATAACACAAATAAAGGGAATATTTAACAGTAGTAAATTTTTTGCTTTGATACCACTTGAAGGATACTAGAATACCATGAGAGGGGAGGGATCAATCAGGGTGTCAAATTTTTATTAAAGTGACAAATTAGGTTCCTATGTTGTTTGGAACATGTTAACCATGTTTGATGAAAATTATTAGTAGATAGAAAATCACATGAAAATAGTCATCACAATAATTTTGCATGGTTTACCACTAAGGGTAAGTCTATAGATAATACACCAATAATGGTTTTTTGTAATAAAATTCACTAAACATCACTAGTTATTGAGTAAAAAATTTTACGAGCAATCACACAATGCCATGAACACTTCATTTACTCCAATTTAGGGATATCTCACCGTGACCCTTAGAACACATCCGATGAATCCCGATAACTTACTACCTTGGGAGAAATCGAAAAAAATACTTATGGAATTGTAGGTCTATTTCACTACATGAAATTATGAATCCCCGTCGATAAATAGATGCTTTTTGGAAGTCTATATTTCACAATTAGATGTAATACACTTTTCTATAGACTGATAGTTCGTAAATTATTCTTCCTTAAACTGGTAAATTGCACCACCATAAACCATGACTTTCTTAATCCATTGAACAAAACATACCATTTTCAAAATATAAAACCATAAATTTGAGGCCCAAATTTTTTTAAAACGTTGGGAAACTACACCACCTTAATCACCTACATCGGCATGTACTATAAGATAACTTATCTTGAAAACTCCTTGATCATCCCAATATAGACCGAAAAAAACAAATTGTACACTATTTTCATCAAAGGACACCAGCGGGTCCAATAATAAGGATATAAATAAAAATATTTATACATTAATATATTATAAATTGTTTTATGCTCATTCATAAGGGTGGTGATAGGAGAATATTTAGCAGTGTTCTCTTCGATAGTTAATCGACCATTAATGAGTCATTACGAAAAGAATAAAAAAATAGAAGTATAAAATACAAATACATCATAAATATAATAATAATTGTATTATGTTAGATTTAATATAATATGAACATAATACTCAATTTATTTTATAATATATCTGTTATAATGTAATAGAGAAGATGAAAATGAGATGATGAAAATTATAAGTGAAGTGTTTGAGAGGTAAGCCGCTTCTCAATGTTGCTTATTTTATATGACACTAAACACCTAGAATGATAGGATTGGAGTATATCCATAACATATCTAAGAATCATTAGGTTATTTAATGATGGTATTTGGGTAGAACATTAGATTTTGGTTGTGATGGAGGATTGGTTTTCCAATGGAGTAGTGTGAGGTTATTTATACATTAGGGGAGGAGTGATTTAAGGATAAAATATTTAATGAAATATTATATCAAACTTAAATATTCAAATTGAAATAATTTTTAAATTATGAGATATATTTAAATTAAATAACATAATTTTAATACTTTAAAACACATTATAATCAAAATTTGACTGTTTAATCAAAAAGAAATCTCAAAAACAAGACAATATATTATTTTATTGGAATGCGTTGGACTTAAAATTTGGAATGTAATTTTTTGGATTGGAAAACATATTTAAGTAATGTTAATGACCAATTTTTCAAATTAAATAATTTTTAATAAAACACTTCTATAATTGATTATTTCATTTTTTTCATCATGAATGAAGTTATTTAAAATACAACAGTTAAGAAAAAATTGTATTTTTACGATACAAAAAATGAAGTATTTTAGAAAATTAACAAGATAAAAGAACCCAAAGAAAATTTCCATTTGATAATTATAAAATGATATTCATTTTTTCAAAATAAATTTATATTAAAGATATTTTTAATTTTTTAAATGAATAATAAAGATTATTACAAAATACATTATGATGAAATTTATTAGAAATGTTATTATATATTCCTTATCTTTTTAGTATTGATATTTAATATTTAGAATTAAAATATTTATATTTTCAAATTTTAATCAATGATATTATTATTTGTTTTAAAATTTAGTATATTTAGGTAAAGTTAATATTCTAATTGCTATGTTGTTTTTCCAAATAGTCACTTTAATATTCCTAATATCTAGGATTTTATTTAAATGGTCACATTATTATTCCTATTCGAAATTAAATATAATAAGTACAACATCATTATATTTAGTATTTTTATCACAATTTTGTTATTTTAAATATTTATGGTGTTAGTTGATGAATGATTTATAAATATGCATTGATTAAATAATTCTTTATTTTCTATGTTTTATAGGTTTAGTAAACTATAAAATATAACAACAATTTGATATGTGAAATAATATCATTTATAATGTTGGGGTCATTACATTAGTACCAATTGAAAAAATTCATCACTGAAATTTCAACTCATAATCTCATCTGAAAAATATATGAGGGTACAAGAGTTTCATCATTTTCTCTTATTCTAATATCACCTCTTCATATTTATGGTTTCAATATTTCAATTTTACTATGTGAATTTTATTTCTGTATAGAATATTGTTTCTGCATTACAAGATCATCAATATCTTCTCTTTATAAGATAGTTTATATTCTATTTGTACCCACTAATGATTCCGTAAATGTGAGGTATAAATTATTTAATTCCTCAATAGAGAAACACAGATAAATTCTTGAACATGAGATGTGTTTTTCGAGAAGTGCTAGCTGATATTAGACAATTAATATTAAATAAATGATTTAAAAAAAGATAAAGTATATATCGTTAATATTTATTTTCTATCCAAAAAACATGAATTTATTACATGGTGGCATTTGAAGTATAATTTTGTATCTAATTTCAAACTCAACATCCCTTTGATTATTTTTGGTGTAGCTCTTTTTCCGATATGATAAGATTTTATAAGATGTATGATGGATTTAACCACATCTATCATATCATGCACAAGATCAGGGTCATGTGACTTTATTTCACTAACTACATCCCAACACACAAACTTTCCACATCACATCACATACATGGAATCATATGGATAAAATTAAATACTTTTGTGAAAGATTATTTTGTATGATAACTAAACTAATAGGTGAAATTGATCACATAAACCTATTTATTACACTTATAGGTCTCTTAGAATTTCCCAGACTGCATAAATGATCCTTTACGATTGGCCATGTCTATCGAAGAGATCAATTATTCTAAATTTCAATTTAGTGTTCAAATAAGGTTAAATATGTCCCCATAGTATAGAGCTAAATAGTGGATCACAATAAGAGAGGATTAAATGTTACACCTCGTTCAGACTCACTGGTTTCTTAACATATATCATAGTAATTTTCTGAAGAATGATATCTTCCCATATAGTGTTAATATATGAAATCATTTTTAATCGTTCCACCACAATCTTTTTTTTTCATTTTTTACCTTGTAAAACTGTGAAGATAAGTTATTTATCTGTATGAATCATGGATATATAGAAGATTATTTATTCAAATTGAATCTTATACGTTGTTCTCCTTTCCAATAACATTTTTAATAGAGTAATCATATTCAATAATTAGCTCAAAACATCTTCATTGATTCATTTTCATCAATTTCTTTTTGAGTATATACTTTATACCCTTATTATTGGTATATAAGTCACACTTATTTCCATAGAGGTAGTTCTAAAAAATATTCAATGAGAATATAACATCTGTTAACTCGAAACCTTGTGTTAACCAGTTATATTAACAGATAATTAACTTTAATGGCGTTTATGCTATCACTTAATCATATTTCATGAGATAACAAATAAATAATTTATTCAAAAACCATAACATATCACAAAATCTTATCCACCTGATGATTGTGTCAGTACACACACAATTATTTTACTTTTTATTTCAAAAACAAATTTTCAAATTCTTGTATTAAGACATACATTACCTTTTTATTTGATAACACAGTTATAATGATTAAAATATTGTAATCATTTATCAAAAATAACAAGTAGTACCAATTTAATCAAGGAAATTTATAGATTTATATGAACGTAGCTATTCAATGTAATTCCATAATTTCTATTGTCTTTTGTGTGTCTATATAATATCCCTCTCTTATGATAATGTTCCCTATGAATGTGACTTCCTACATATAAAATTCAATCAATCAAAACATATAATTTATTTTATCATTCAATAATATTTCATGAATAATACATTGATTATATTCATGTCCTTCCATATTGTAGTAATAAATGAGAATTTAATAAATAAATACATCTAAATAAATTCAATGTAGTATCTAAAGACTATATTAATCAAATCCATGAATATTGTAAGGGAATTAATATATCAGGAGGGAATCACTAGGATCTCAGTTTCCAAACCATATACAGATAGATTACATCTATGTATATCCCTTACATACATTCATTTGATGTTATCTAGAATAATGATCCACAATTAAAAATTATTGATCTTTTTATAGTTGATATAATAAGAAATCAACCCTTGGATGTGGATACTAGTTCTTTATTTTTATCTTCTTAATATCATGATAATCAATTCAAAACCATAGATATCGATAGTTTTTCTTGACAAAAAGAACTGATGTAGTCCAAGTAAATACACTGGGGAATATGACCCATTTAGAAAAATGTTCTTTTAGATTATTTATTAAATCATTTTGTTCGATTAGGTCCATCTTCTAGGGGAATTTTGAAAAAGTGTTGGCTATGTGTATAATACCTATTGAGAACTCGACTATATTATATGGGGGAGGGCCAGATAACTTTTCAGTTGACACATTAAAATAGTCCCTTATAATTGGAATTTATATATGTTTTATACATTCCTTTAACTGAACCATTTATGAAATTAATTCTTCTTTACTATATTTCAACACTCCCATAATTAAGGGATTCTACCAATAATATTCATGATCTTCCATTCATTTTGTATTGGAGCATGGGATTTTTGACAACATAGAAATATATTTTTTCATAAAATTTGATGTGGTTATATTTAATGATTTATTATATATTCCTAAAATTTCATAAAAAATACATGAAGGGAAGGATACAAGATTCAATGGATGAATTATCCCATAGACACAAACATGAGATGAAACCAACACTTGAGTTACATTATTCACAAACATATTTATTTTTATTTTTATCTATACTTCCAGGTATCTGTGTATTGATTAAATAGTTCTGAAAAACATGTAGGATATCAAGTAACGTGTATAACCTTAATAAAATAATACTTCTTCAATTATTGACTTAATAATAAGTATTCATATTATGAAATTATTTTCATTTTTCACCTTAGTGGTAGTAATGAAAAAATGTATTCCTTTCCTCATTAGATTTGTTAGTGGTTATCACTAATTTATCTCAATTCCCCATTGTTTATTACATTTGTTTTCATAGTTACCTTGTTCCTTATTATTAAATATTTATACCATGCATTTTTCATTGTGAGGTTTGCAGGATCAAAATAACGATGTTGTTTTTCAATATACAAGAGAGGGGGTGAATTGTACACTTTAAAATTTTCATTAAACAAAGAAATATCTAAATTTAACCATGTTAAAATAAGAAAATTCACAACACCTCTAACACCAATTGAATTATTGGGGAATGTAAGAAGTTACAAACTTCTAGTTCTATGCACTTGCATAAATCTCGAATGTGATTCTGAAAACAGGTTTCCGAAATATAGATCCAGAAAATGAAACGGAACCAACGTTTAATATATGAGATTCCACCTTAAAGCGTATAGAATCTTACTAAGATATATTACAGGTGTATGGAAATATAATAAGGTATACATTCATTACAATACAATATACAGTGCAAACATTTATACCAAAAACAAGTAACAAGATATAAATCATTTAACCCAAAGAGAAGGGTATCCAATAACATTCAATAAATGTCCATTGATTTATACTTTCACGAAAGTATGTATTTCCCACACCACGGTAAGCCCTCACTAAGATTATTAGAGTCTTTGTCTTGCTGTCCCCGCAAGCCCTCAACATCAAGGTAGTTGGAACCTCTATCTTCCTTAGTAAGGAAGACCTCAACTTCAAGGTGTTGGAACATGTTTCTCCCTATCCCCAAAATACCTCAACATCAAAGTAGTTGGAACCTATGTCTTCTTATCCCTGGAATCCATCAAATGTAATCACCAACATTCAGAGTCGCACAACACATTCTGAATGAGAAGTTTAGTATGCACATGGCATGAAAACATTCTCTCTCTAGAAATCACCTTAACAGCATGTGATTTCTATAGTAATCAAATTTAGTGTCAATGTTATGATCTCTTTAAAATGATCTCGTATGTATAGGATCAGTTGGAACAGTCGGCTCCCTCCTACAATGGTCATATTTTCCTTAAATTTTGGAGGGACCTATACATGTTTCACTAAACCAACAGTTAGTCGGAAATAGAATGGATGACATTGTTTTATAACAAAACATGTGTAACTGAAAGCACACCATCATTTTCTAATGAAATGAGTGTAAGCATAAGTAAAAATGTAGTCTGAAATGTACGGAAATAATTGTTCAAAGTATAACCGAAAATGAAATTCGGAGTCTATAATAAAGAGATATTCGGATTCTATTTTATAGGATTTCAGAACCTAATTTCTATAGAAATCCAGAGTCTGAATTTCTAAGGAAATTCAGAGTCTAGTTTTAGCAGAGTTCAAAATCTGAACTTATATAATTCGAATTTGAACTCATAAATATTCGGAGTCGAACTCATTAATGTTGGGAGTTGAACTAGTAAAAGATCAAAGTCGAGCTCGTAATATTTGGGAGTTGAACTGGTAATGGTTCGGAGTCGAACTCATAAAATTTCGGAGTCGAACTAGTAAATGATAGAAGTTGAAATCATAAATATGTGAGGAGAACTTTGTTAGAGTTCATATCTAGAATTAGGAATAGAACAATATCAGAGTTCGTATCCAGAATTCAGAATGGAACTATATGAGTGTTTGTATCTAGAATTTGGAATGGAACTATATCACAGTTCATATCTAGAATTTAGATTTAAACTATATTAGAGTTTGTATCTAGAATTTAGAGTGGAAATTCATTATAATTCATATCCAGAATTTGGAGTGAAACTTTATTACAGTTCATATCTAGAATTTGGATCCTAAAACAAAATGACTCATATCTAAGTATTATATGCTTCTGAGTTCTTTGTTAGGAATATTATTTTTATGTTTATGGAAAATATGAGTCTGAACAATGAAAATATGGTAGCAGTAAATTCCTTTAAGAAGGAAATTTTCCATATATAAGTAAAATGCAGATTTTCTTAAGTATAGGGTGTTTGTGATATTTAAAACATGAAGGAATGGAAAATTATTAAGGAAAACCTTATTGACTCAATAATCTCACCCTTTATGGAAAGCACAAACACCCATACGAAAAATATTATATGGGCTTTGAAAATTTTCATTAGACGTTGAAATTAAAACTTATCTCCCTTTGTTCATGAATAATATTGAATAAAACTAACTCCCCCTTAGGCATTGAACATCTATGGATTGTATTCCAGAGTTCCAGAAAGGATTTTAAATTTACATGGGAATGAAAAAATTATTATTGAGGAACTCCCCCTTACATTAACAATATTTCACTTTTAAATTCACCCTTCTCCATTTTAAAATTTTCTTTCTCCCCTTTTAAGTAATTGTTTTTCCTTCTCCGCCTTTGTGATTTCTAAAACTAATTTAGTTGAATGGAAATGAAATATGGCACCTGAAACATTAGTATATAACAACACTTGTTACAACCAAAAAAATTTTCATTTGGGTTGGAAATATATTTTCATGGAATGAAAAATGCAACATGAGATCAGATTGAGTCTATTTATCTTCCTTTTTCACCGGGATTTGTTTCTTCAAAAAAATCAGCTTCATTAAGTCATTTTGATCCCCTTCAGCTTACTTATCTAGATCTGTGATCCTATCTTGTTGGGATTTCAGCTCCTCTACCTGAGCCTTTATGGCCTTTTCCTGCATCATCCCTAACACATTTTATTTAATAAGTTTTTCTCGGAGCTCAATCTATAGATCTCTATCCCTTTAAAAAAAATTAGCAAGAGATTTAACCTTATCCTTCTAGTACTTTACTAGTTAACTCTGGTAACTTTTCTCAATGTTCAACTCATCCATAAGATTCGTAATCTTGGCATCCTCAGTGTTAAAGGCTTATTTAATATCATTATGAAAACGATCAATCTCAGCCATGTCTTCTTCAACATTCTTAGACCATAATGTGATTTTGATTCATGATTTCTTATGTACATCATAATTGATAAGGAAACTTCTATGGTTGGCTTCAATATTCACAGACTTATCCAATACCATGGATACTAATTTTGAATTCTGATTGAAGCTATGTTGTATTATCTGGAATCTGGATTCAACAGTGGGAAAATTTGGAATGGTGTCCACCTTCATTTTCGAAGACTCGACAACAAATTCATGGACATGTGCTGATGAATCCAAATCTGATAGCTTTCGTGGGGATTGTTCTTCTTCAATTTTCACGAACATCCATCTAGAAGAACCACCAACTTCTTTCTTCCAGATGATGTCTTCTCTTGGTGTATCAATGAGCAATTGTTTTCCTTTATCAGTTTTGGGAAAGGGTTGATCAACTGGAAATTCTTCTTTACTCTCTGATAGTTGAACAATATTGTCTTCATATATTTTCTCCTTTTCTATTCATTCTTCAAGAAATTTCTACTTATAGGTCTCTTCCTCATCAAATAACTCATTTTCTTCTTCTTGAACATCATCTGCCATAGCATGTTTCTCAACTTCCTTTCCCGGAGTGACAAATCATGAGGATTCAGCCTTTTCTTGATAATCTTCAACTAGTTTGAGTTGGTCTTAAATATCATCATTTTCTCCTTCTTCTTCTTATTCCTCTACTACTTATTCTTCTCCTTCTTCAGCAGTTGTTTTCTCTACTTGTTCGACAATCACATTTCCTTTGGACGTTTCCAGAGTGATGTATTTCTTTCCTGGAGACTTTGATAATGGTTCGGTAAGGAATGTTTTCGGTAATGGAATCTTTATAGAAGATAATTCAGTTTCGTTCAAAAGATATTGAACAATATCTTCTTTTGACATATTTTTCTTCAATTTCTTTTGTTTTTCTTCTTTTCTAACTCATCCGCAACTTTTTCACTTATGGCCTTAGCCTCAGCAGGGTAGAATATGAACTGTGGATCCCCTTCTTTTCTCTTCTCCTTATCTTCCCTCCACTTAGCATCTACCACATCTGGATATGCTTTTTGTTTTTTTGTTTAGGGATGTGAGAACTTGGTTTCCATAGATTTGGTGGTTTTTTCTTTAGTAACCACTTCCTTATGCTTCCTCTTCTTAGTAACTTTCTTCACTGGTTCAGCCTTCTCGACATTTTCCGGAATGGATTCCGCTTCTTACTCAAGAAAACTATAAAACTCTCTTGTTTCCTTAGAGAAATACATATTAATTCTTCTCAACGTATCATCACTGACCAACATAATCATGAAATTCCAAACATTAGACTTACATGCAAACTTGAAAGAATATAATCACCGAACTATTATCTTTGATAGTAAGGCATGGTAATTGATGATTTGATCTCTCATGTTTTCTTCCTTGATATTATTGATTGTCACAAGTAGATGCCTCATCAGATTTATTTTTCTTATATTCACCAAGAATTCTAGGAAATATATGTCACTATTCTTCAGGGTATCTTTATCACCCTTTCTCAGAACCAAGAATCCATGTACCCAGAGCTGACGAATCTAATTATTAAGAGATAGGTGAGAAATTTGTGTAGTCTTGACATCATCAAGTCCAAGACATTGTAAGGACTTAACCTTAACAAAAATACCTTGAGAATCCATAAGTTTGTGTGAGAAGAATTCAGATTCTCCTTCGTATGCTAGCCCTAACAAGCATGCCACCTTGGTGTTAATAAGTTTGCATGTCTTATCATAAGACTTGAATGAAAACATTTATTTTCCATCTTCCTCATTAAAACATGATGATTCATAGAAGTCTACATGTAACTCCAGATAGACAGCATCTTGATCACTTGTCTAGGATACACATACATCTTCCCAACCATTCAGACTGATATCTTTGGAGATGATAGAATCATAAATGAAGAAGTTCGGATGGACCAATCTCTCTCTTTTCACATTCCTTTTTGAAATTCAATTTGAGGTAGACATATCTTGGGAAGTATCTTCAACAGACATTCGGAATGGAAAGTTGTAGAAGATTCAGAATGGGATTAACAAAGATCGGAACAACCTTAACAAAGATCAAAAATGCCATATGAAGAGAGGAAGATCTTTGAGATGCGAGAGAATTAATGAACCGATGTTGGAAAACCCTTGGGGGTCCCCTTTATATAGGAAATAGAGTTGACCTTTGAACTTCCAAAAACCATCTAACAGCTGAGAAATTCTCTGATCTCATCTCACAGTTGAAATCATATCCATAAAGAAATCTTGAATCCGATCTTTTGAGTTTTTAAGAAAAGTAATCAGATTTAAGAAAACTAGAATTTGAGATATTTTAAAACTAATAGGAAAATACCAGTATGAAAAATTATATATTAAAAAATATTTATTAAGGAAAAGATACCATTCAGATTTGATCGGAAGTTTATTTGTAATGGGTAATATTCTTCTTGAAGAAAAATTTGAATACAAAAAACTAACTATGAAAAAAATAATGTTGAAATGATTTTGAGAACCAAAAACATCAGTACGAAGCGATTGAGTACGAAAAGCTCTCATTATGAAATATTTGAGTACGAAAATTTTCAGTAAGAAAAGTTGTAGTTCTACAAATTTCCATTATGAAAATATCAGTTCTGAAAACCTCATTAAGAAAATTTCAGTTCCAAAAAACTTTATTTTGAATGGTCCTGTACAAAAAGTTCATTAAGATAGTTTGAGTACGAAAATTTCATTATGAATGTTTAAATTCGAAAATTTCATTGTGATTGTTTTAGTACAAATATTTCATTACAAAATTTTAAGTATGAAAATTTCATTAGGAATTTTTCAGTATGAAAATTTTATTACGAAAGTTTGAGTATGATAATTTCATTATGAAAATTCCCCATACAAAAACCTTATTACAATAATTTTAGTTATAAAGGATTGAAAAACTAACTACACAAAATTTGATTATACTAACAAGAAAATGTATTCCCCAAAAGAAAATGAGTAAATTACTATAAGGAGAATTATTTTATGGAAAAGCTAATGAAGGAAGATTACCTCATGGTTATCATCCCTAACTTCTGTTTAATTTATTCAAATCAATCATAGGGTAATGATTTTGTGAAAATATCTCCAAGTTGATATTGCATTTCGATAAACTGAAGAATGATATCTCTTTTTAGTGTGTGATCCCTAAGAAAATGATGACTAATATATATGGGATTTACACGAGAGTGACATACATGGTTTTTAATAAGGGAAATGGATCTTGTTTTATCACATAAAATTTGAGTCCTAGTAAAACCAAAGCCATAATATGTGAGTGTGTGTTGCATCCACAACAGTTGAGCATAACATCTTCCAGCTGCTACATATTCAACATCAGCAGTAGAGAGTGATACAAAATCATTCTTCAAACAGGACCAAGAAACTAATGAATCTCCTAAAAAATGAAAATTTCTGGATGAAAATATTCTATCAATTCTACATCTAAAAAATTCATCATCCTAAAATCTTTTTAATATAAAATCATTTCCAGAAGAATAAAATAATCCCGATCCATGGTTCTTTTTATTTAGTGAAAAATTATTTTCACTGCCATTAAATGAGATTCCTTAGATTTTGATTTATATCTTCCATATAATCATGCATAAAACATCTATTCCAGTCGACTAGCTATTATGTAAATTAGACATCCTATCATACCTATAAAAGAAGTTTGATCTACTGGTTTCCATGTTTCATCAAGATCAAGGGTGTTTGAGGTGCCAATTGGAGTAATTATACTCTCAGTGTTGTCATAAACATACATTTTAAAAAGATATTTAATATACTTATGTTGTGATATATACATTCCTACTGGTTTTTTTAGAAATTTGAAAACTAATAAAAAATGTTAAATCACCCATCATACTCATTTGATACTCATATTTCATTAGATTCGTAAAAGAATCAGTCAAAGATTGCTGAGTGGAACAAATTATAATGTCATCAACATAAATATGAACAATAGAAAAATTTTTCTTCACTTTCTTTATAAATTGGTGGGATCTGTATTTCCCTTAACATAGTTATTTTGAAGCAAAATTCCTGTAAGTCTATCATACCAAGCTTGTGGTACTTGATTAAGGCCATACAAAGAATTGGTAAGTCTAAAAACATGATTAGGATGTTGGGTATCTTAAAAGAAAAGAGGTTGTTCAAAAAAAATCCTCTTGGACATAACCATTAAGAAAAGCACATTTTACATCCATTTGAAAAAGATTAAAATTTAATAGTGCTACAAAGGAAATTAGAATACAAATAGATTCAAGTCTAGATAATGGAGCATAGGTTTCTTCATAATCTATTCCCTCTTCCTGAATATTGCCTTTATTAATAAGTCTAGATTTATTTCTAACAATGAGTCCATTTTCATCACACTTGTTTCTGATGATCCATTCTACTCCAATAACAGAATTTTCCTTAGGACATTCAACCAAGGTCCGGACATTATTCCATTCTAATTCATTTACCTCATCTTGCATGGCTTTGATCCAATCATCATCACCTAAAGCTTCATCAGTTATTTTTTGTTCTAATTGGGAAAGGAATGCTAGATATTCTACTTCATTCCTTAAGGAACATCTAGTTCTTACAGGTTGATTGGCATCACCAAATAAACTATCACATGGATGATTCTTTAGAAACACCTGACTTGGGTTCTGTAAAACATGTTCATCAACATATGGTAGAAAGTATTCTATGGTAAATGTTTTAGGAGTATCTTCTTGAACATTTTCCTTATCAGAGGGATCTTCTACTGATGGTTGATAATCAGTTTTTTAAAACACATTCAAGGATGTCAGTTGGGATAGTTAAAAAATAAAAGGATCAGTTTCATCAAATTTTACGTGTACTGTTTACTCAACAGTACATGTATTTTTATTGAAAACTCTATAAGCCTTAGAATTTTTGGAGAAGCCTAAGAAAATTTCTCCATCATATTTTGATGTGAATTTTTGTAGACTATTATTATTATTCCAGATGAATACCTTGCAAAAAACATTTAATTAGGAAATACTATGTTTTTTACCATTCTGTAACTCGTAAGTATTTTTATTATGAAAGGGTCTAATCAAAACTCGATTTATAGAATAAAAAGTATTACTTACAACTTCATCCCAAAAATTTCTAGCTATAAAATATTCACTCAACATGGTTCTAGTAATCTCGTTAATAATTCTATTTCTTCTTTCAACTACACCATTTTTTGGAGGTGTTCTAGGTGATGAAAAGATGTTAGTAATACCTTTTCTACTACAAAAAGTTTCAAAATCAGAATTTTGATATTCTCCTCCATGATTACTATGAATAGTATTTAGTGGAATATTTTTCTCATTTTTAACATGGGATCTAAAACATTTGAAATATGAAAAATCTTTACACTTCTTTTCTAGAAAAGTGACCCATGTAAATATTGTGTAATCATCAACTAGAACAAACACATAATATTTTATCCCAATACTTATAGTTTGTGTTGGACCAAAATGATCCATGTGCAACAACTGTAATTCATAAATTGTTAAGAATTCAAAAAAAAATTTAAAACTAGATTTATGTTTCATTCCATATTGACAAGGATCAAAAATTTATAACTATCAAATCTAAGCTCTTGTAGACACTTAACTAGTTTCTTCTTAGAGAGTTTACGTATGTTTCTAAGGTTACAATTACCTATCCTTCTATCCCATTACCAAGAATGATCTTCCATTTCACTTAGACAAGGTATGTCTTGGCTCTTAATTCCTTCTAAGGTTAATGTGTAAACATTCAATTTCATGTTGGTGGAGAAAATAAACTCTTCCTTGGAATTTTTTACTAAAAACTTATCGTTCCTAAAATTCACAAGGTATCCATCATCACATAATTGACTTATGCTAATGAGGTTGTGCTTAAGACCCTTCACATAAAAGACATTTGAAATAAATGTTTTACCAAGAAGAACAATATTACCTATTCCAAAAAGTTCTCCCTGAGCATTATCTCTGAAAGTTACATTTCCACCTTTCCTCTTGATAATCATTTCGAAATAGCTTTTTTACCAGTCATATGCCAAGAACATCCACTATCCATGTAAGAAGTATTTTTTTGGTACATCCTTTATCTATGTGAAAATAAGAAAAGATTTAGAATTTTGGAATCCAAAATTGTTTGGATCTGAGGTTTTCAGTTAACAAAATTTTCATTTTCCAAATTTTTATAGAGAAATATGATTTATGAAACCCAAGAAATAGAACTCTATTCAAAGAAAAATTACACTTCCAATGCCCACCACATTGACACTTAGTGAAAAAAAGGGCTCTAGAAGGGAAAATTAGTTGTTTTTGAAAACATATTTTTGGTGAGTATAACCTACTCTAGTAGTATTTCCTTGAGGTTTAATTTGAGAATACATCTTGTCAATGTTTTCCTTCCCAGAAGTAAATTTTGCAAAACTCTTCTTAAGAGAAAATATTTCAGATTTTAGTCTAACGACTAAATTCTCATCGTCAGGAATTATTTCCCTAGAGTTACATTTTTCATCATGAAATTTTATTTTTATATTAGAATTATTATGATCCATAGATTGTTCTTCCTTATCAGAATTTACATTCTCACGGTCTTTAGAAGGTTTTTATAAAAGCCCTTCTTTATCTTTATGATCGGAAGAAATATCTGAAATCTCTTTTGTAAGAATTTCTTCCCTAGTATTTTCCATGTATAATTTCATAGAAATTTTACAATTTTTTTCATCATGTAACTTTGAAAATCTAGATACTTCATTATATGAGGTTTATTAAATTTTTAATGATGAAGTAACTTCATTAGGGGTTCTATTTTCAGAATATTAATTCTTATCAAGAGATAAATTTTTTAAAGACTTAGAAGAGCGTACCTTGGCCATAAGACATGTATGTGGAAAAGAAGTATTAGCAATGAATCAAATATTCTTCTGAGCTGATGAATCATATTCAGAAGATTCACATTCGAATGATTCACCATAGCTTGCACTCCACATAGTATTAGCTTTCAGAATTTTCTTACCTTTAGCTTTGTAAAACTTATTCCTATTCTTTTTAGAATGCCTCTAATTTCATTCTTTCTTTTTAAGTATAGGGAAACTAGGTTATATGTTTCCAGTTCTCTTGCATTCATAGCTTGTGACCTCTGAAAAATTCATATATTTCTTTTCCTCTTTCATATACCAGGATTAGAAATTTCTCTAACAGGCTATCTGGTTCTTTCTTCGAGCAAGATTAGCTAACTCATTCTAGGAGACATCACTCTTACTAGATTTGGATTAGATAATAACTTTCATAGACATGGATCTAGTTACTCTCTCAAGAGTCTTATCTTTCATGTGATTTGATGTTGTAGTAAAAGCAACAGTACAATTCCCATTCTTATTTTTTATGTTTTCAACATATCTCTTCATCCTTGTTTCATGTTGAAGAAGAGTTCCAAATAGTTCATCATGAGAAATTTGAGTTAACTTTCTGTTCTCATCAATAGTTGTTCTCTTTGATTCTAACTCATTAGGCATAATATCAATAATCTTATCCACAAGAGATTCATCTTCTAGACCTTTCCCTCCCATATATTTTAAGCTATTCACGATAGTCATAAAACATTGATGTACTTTGCTTATGGGTTCTCCATAAGAAAAGTTAAAACCATGATACTCAGCTATCAATATAGCTCTTCTAGTCCCAATCACATTAGATATACCTAAATGAGTATCTTTGTGTTTCTTCTATATACAATTATCTATTTCACAAGAACAAATTTGGCTATATATGTTCCTTGTCATTGAAAATAGTTGAGTATTGCGTACCTTATAGTTTAATAGATAATATTGCTTCTCATGGTATGTGAAAGCACTAACTTCTTTATCGGGAATTTGATAACCTACAGTAAGCATAAAAAAGTTATGTACTCTTGTATTGGTAATGAAAGTCTTCATTCAATCTCTCCAATATTCACAATCATTTCCCTCAAAAATTGGTGTTCTTGTTGGATATAGGTTATCGGTGGAACCAACATTTAAACCTGCCATCTTAAAAAAATTTCTACACAAAAAATTTTTTATAACAAAAGTTCGGATTCAAGAAAAGTATTCCTAAGAAAAGAAAATATAGAATAATGAAAAACTGAGAAAGGAAAACTTTTATTTGAGTATAAGTATTTTAGAGACCCCCTCTGATACCAAATGTATGATTAATATAGAGTAAAATGTTTCCAACCTCGGATACCAACTATAGGATTGAAATAACGATGTAGATGCTCATTATACATGGGGAGGTGAATTGGACACTTTAGAAATTCCGATAAACAAGGAATGATCTCTGTTTAACAAAGTTAAACTAATCAAATTATCAACACCTCTAACACCTATTGATTGATTGGGACAAAGTAAGAAGTTACAATCGTCAATTTCTATGAACTTGCTTAAATCTGGAAAGTGATTCCGAAAACAGGTTCCAGAAATATGGATCTGGAAAATGAACCATAACCATTGTTTACAATATGAGATTCTACCTTAAAGTGTATAGAATCTTACTATGTCAGAGTACAAGTTTAAGAAAATATAAGATGGTCATACGTTCCTTACAATACAATATGCAGCAGAAGACCATGTAAAAAAACATGTAACAAGATATAAATCTTTCAACCCAAAGAGAAGGGTATCCAACATCCTTGGATAAAGGTCCCTTGATTTATTCTTTCAAGAAAGTATATATTACCTACACCAAGTTAATCCCACGATATAATGATTGGAGACTTTTTCTTGATGTCCCCGCAAGCCCTCAACTTCAAGGTAGTTGGAACCTCTGTCTTCCTTAGATCGGAGGCCCTCAACATCAAGGTGTTGGAACCTCTTTCTTCCTATCCCCGGATGCCCTCAAATGTAATCTGTAACATTCAGAATCACATTAAGAAATCTAAATGAGCAGTTTAGTATGCACAAGGCATGAAAATCTTCCCTCTCTTGAAATCACCTTAACCACGTGTGTTTTCTAAGGTGATCATCATTAGTGTCAATGTTATGATCTCCTTCAAATGAGCTCCTATTTAAAGGCTCGGTTGTAACGGTCTACTCCCTCCTCCAACGGTCTTATTTTCCTTAAATTTTAGAGGGACTTGTAAATGTGTCACTAAACCAATGGTTAGTTAGAAACAGAATGGACGACATCGTTTTATAACAATACCTATGTAACTAAAAGTACAACATCATTTTATAATGAATTGAGTGCATGAATAAGAAAAATAGTAGTTCGTAATGTAAGAATGTAATGGTACGAAGTCTAACCAAAAATTAAATTCGGAGTATATAATAAAGAGATATTTGGATTCTTCTTTATAAGAATTCTGAAGATGAATTCTATAGAAATACTGAGTATGAATTTCTAAGGAAATTTGATGTCTGGTTTCACCAGAGTTCAGAATATGAACTTATAGATTTCGAAGTATAACTCATAAAAGTTAGGAGTCAAACACATAGAATTTCAGAGTCGAACTAGTAAATGTTCGGAGTCGAACTCATAGATGATCGGAGTTGAACTAGTAAATGTTCGGAGTCGAACTCATAAAAGTTTGTAGTCGAACAAGTAAACGTTCGGAGTTGAACTCATAAAAGTACGGAGTCGAACTCATAAATGATCAGAGTCAATCTTTGTTAGAGTTTGTATCCAGAATTCGTAATGGAACTATATGAGAGTTCATATCCATAATTCATATTCAAACTATATGAGAGTTCGTATCCAAAATTCGGAGTGGAACATCATTATAGTTCATATCCTGAATTCGATGTGGAACTTTGTTACAGTACATATCTAGAATTCAGATCCTAAAACAGAATGTTTTATATCTAATTATTATATGACTCCGAGTTCTTTTTTATGAATATTATTTTTATGTTTATGGAAAATATTAATATGAACAATGAAAATATGGTAGGGGTGAATTCCTTTAAGAAGGAAATTTTTCTTATATATGTAAAATTCAGATTCTCTCATGTATAGGGTGTTTGTGTTTTTTAAAACAAGAAGGAATGGAAAAGTCATAAGGAAAACCATATTGAATAAACATGGTTCATTCCCATCCTTCATCATGTTGGTTGGCTTCCTCATGTCTCCCCTATATTAATGTGCTTTTAGGACTCAATTCCTACACTTGGTGAATTTCCTCATCCCTTTGA
This sequence comes from Viscum album, assembly GCA_963277665.1. Lineage (NCBI taxonomy): Eukaryota > Viridiplantae > Streptophyta > Magnoliopsida > Santalales > Viscaceae > Viscum > Viscum album. The sequence continues at coordinate 2,076,917,422 of OY728152.1, read as the reverse complement.
TGTAACTATCATTATTAATATTCCCATATTTTTTATATGTGTGTGTTTAGATCATAGGTCCTCCTTTTTTATTTGATCGCCTAGCAAGAAACTCCATTATTCATTTCTGATCAGCATAACAATGTGACCATTCTCCAAAGTCCATCTGAATTAAGAAAAAAATTAAAGTACGTCATCATAACTCCCTATGTCTCTAATGGCTATACCTGATAAAAGGTGATGTTTTAAAACAATAAATAATCTATCTATTTTACTATGATTATTGATAAAAACCTAAGGAATATCTTGAAATCCATCTGAAATTTTCCACAAATGTCTTAATAGATTCACCCTCATATTGAGTAAATTCTAGGAATTTTCTTCTCCAAAATTGATCAAATTTTTTTATTGATATTCTTATTATGAAATAATTTATTAAAATATCCCACTCCATCTCCTCAATTTTATCCTTTGTATTGGTATTATTTATCAATTCCCTCCATTTATCATCTTATCCCTCTAAAAGGTAGACATCCATGGTGTCATTGCCCTTATTAGAATAGAATAGTATGCCACATAAAAGATATTCTCCATAGAGTTAATACATTATTTAATTGTAAATGTATCAAAATATCCACTAAATGTTACTTTTTTAACAACATTAATCACTCAATTTGTATTTATTACTTCTCGAATGAATTTTTATGTTCTGCATTGTTCATATTATTGTTCATTTCATGATATTAATGGGTAATAATCACTATAATGTTTTGAACTCCACCTCACATTATGTTCATTCCATCATTAGGATTATCATTGCATAGTCCCTAATATAATTTATCTTCTAGTTTCTATATGTTCCTACCATTTTATAAAATAAAAATGATTGGATAAAACACCATTACACAAATAATGAATAATTTTTTTCCTTTTGTGTAAATTGATTCTATATTTATATATTTCAGGATCCCTATGATTACAATTTTTCTCAAATGATTCATCTTAGATCATATTATTTAATATTCCATTAACATTTAGAATCTATATTACATATGTTATGTATCACTCTTATTTTTTTAGTTCTAGTGATTAAACATAGTATATCCCTCGGGATTTTCAGTCAATGTGTGAAAACAATCGTCTTTATCGAGAATCATATGATGAAATTGTTACTACCCAATCCATCCTTTTTGGGGTATGTAACCCTAGATATATCTATGTTAGATTCACATATAAATTTTTTTTCTAGATAATAATTAGATTTCTCTAATACCATAATATCTTATATATTACCAAAACATCAAGATGTTTCCCTTATAAAGAAAACTTTTCCCTAGGGTTTTCACAAATGTTTTGTAATCCACATTTAATAATTAACTATACCATACCTATAATAACAAATTTACCAAGAGAAATTTTTCGTACATGACTATTTCATCATTTTTTTGAAAAACAACATGAGTTTGATACTAATCATGATCCAATGATTTAGTATCATGGGAAAATTCTACTCATACATCACATATAAATAATAAAAAATAGAAATTATTTAAATCTATATTAATTACCCTTCTAGATGAAACCAAATTATCATAATTATATATAATCACATGAGGATCTTCATCAAGATAGGGGTGGGAAAAATCCATATTTTTGGGGGATGACATAAAAGGAATAAGAGACGTGAATCAAGAGTACCTGGGTTAGCATAATAAACATCATCTTATCATAAGAATTGGGTCACCATAATATTAATAATTAGGAAAAAATTTCATGAAGTAATGGAATGTGTCATTTTAAAAATAATGAAACAACATAAAATATTCATAAAATACCACTCGTATTTGTGAATATTGTTGACATCATGTTTATAAATAGATAGTTATATTATATATATAATAAATTAAATAATAACAGTCACAAATATTACACATAGTTTGATGAGCTATATTACATTTCTTAATTAATTTTTGGGATATATAATTTCTTCTATACCCATTACATCATTAAATGATTATAATCATTCATGCCTTCTGTAAATATACCATATAAAATGATATTAGGGAAATAAACCAATAGAAAAGAAGGGGCTTCATACGGGTTAAATAAACCATAATATTTGTAATAATATGTGGTTTTAAAAATAATATTGGAGGTAATACTTTCTTATAAATAAATATTTTCATTTTATGTATAAATATCTCAACAGGTGTCAAAGAGATGTTTGAAAAAATAATTCCATTTTTGAAATGAAATGATAATTATTTTACTATAGGTCCTTTAATCGTGATTTATTTCATTCCTTTTATGCCTCCTAAATAATTAAAAATATATATATTAAAAAAATGAACTAGAGTTGAACAATATTTTTTTTCTATTTATCAATAATAATCATTGGATTATTTTCATTAATTCCCTTAGATAAATGTGAAACATCTAGACATAATTTTTCTTTTATTATAACTCTTCTTGGTTAGATTTAATGATCTTACTATATTGATATTCATATATTATTAATATTAAATTTAGAAGTATATAAGTAAAAATATTTATATTTATAAATAATATAGAAACATTTTAATGGTCATACATAAGTGTGTGAAATTTAATGAGTTGGAAACATCCTCATTGGCGGTTAACCAATTGTTAATGGTACATTTTAAAAATAAAAAGAAAGACTAGTATGAAAAATAAATACATCATAAATAAAATAATTTATATAGGATTAAAAATTTAATATAATTTTAACATACAACTAAATCAAAATTAAAATTTTTGTGTTTGAATGTAATATAGAAAGTGATGAAGATTAGAGGAAAATGAGAATTGAAGTAGATGAAAATTTATCATCTTCTCATTGTTTTTCCTTTTCTATAGAAATAAAATACTTTAGTTATTATATTTTAGTGGTTGTAGAATGTCCCTATGGATGATAGATGAAATTATTATATAACATTGTCAAGATATTTGGATTTTTTGAGTGAAATAGTAGTTGTTTTTTAAAGTAGGTGTGAGGCATTACATATACATAAAATGATATAAATTATTGAAAAATTTTATATATAATGTAAAACATTGAATATTAATATTTTTATATTATGAAATATATTTCAATTAAGGAACATAATTTTATGACTTTAAAACACTTTATAATCTGAATTTCATAGATAAATCCAAAGGAAAGGTGGGAAAAAATACAAAATATAATTTTAATGGAATACATTTTACATTTTAAAATACTCTATAGGTTTGTTATGACATGTTAGTTTTTTTAAATGACTCATTATAAATTTAATAATTTATTTATTTGATCTATCTATTATTGAATTTATTAGGTCATTTTAGCATTATGAATGATGTAATATAATGTAAATCGATTACAAAAATAAACAATTTTTTTACAATTTTTCTTAATATATATTTATTTTACAAAATAAAAGAATAATAAACCTAGGGAAATTATGATATAATGATTTTAAAAAATTGATATAATTTTATCAAAATAATTTTCTAACATAGGTAATTTTAATTTTTAAAATAAAATAATTATTTTTTATGAAATACACTGCAATACAGTATATTAATAATGTGCTTATAAATTATTAGTGATTTTAAAATTGATATTTTAAAGGAATTATAATACTTATATTTTATTAAATTAACCGAGATAAATATTATATATGTTACAATTTATTATTTTGAAGTTAAATTAATATTACAATGGTAGTGATACTATTTCCAACAGTTAAGTAACTATTCCAATCAGACATGTTAATATTCCAAAAATCACATTACTATTATAAACCTCACGTAATCTTCTATAAATATATATTCGTTATTTAATTTAATATTCACTATAATTCTTACAATTGTTATGTATTTTCTTATCCTAAAATTCCAATCAGATTACTAATATTTTTTTATTTTTCAATAGTGTTATTAATAGGAGTGGTGATTTTAACAAACTGGATTGATCCAGGTTTTCCCACTCAACATTTTATATAAAATTATTTTCATCCCATTTTAATATTTTAAAATTTCATGGGTTTAGTTATTTACTAGTATACTAATATCCATTAATGAAATAAACAGTAATAATTTAATGTGTATAATAATATATAATATAACACACTCTATTGCAGGTAACTAATATCATTTATAATATATGTGTGGTTATAACTTATAATCTAAATTAAAATATAATATTAGAGTACCTAAATTGTTTTCAATTCATTCCATTCATCTTAAAGTAAATTGATTGGTGTGGTTTTGATGGATAATTTTCTAAAATATAGTTTTACGGTTTTACAAATTCATTTAGGTTATTACATTATTTATCTTATGGATCATTCTTTTTAGGAATATACAGTCATGGAAATTTATTTTTAAGACTCTAAAATGAATAAATTTTGTATGGTTTTTATATTATAAGAATGATTTTATATATTTTGAATAAAACCATTTGAATGTTTATAAATTATAAAAGAATGATATTAAATAATTTTTATATACTGAATTTCATAGGGAGTGTTGGTTATTTCTAACATAGAGAGAATCTTTTAGTATTAAAATACTAACTAATCCTATAACAAATATTTTATTCATCCATTATCTATAAAAATTTCCATTTTTTTGGGTTTTTAATCAATCAAGGGGATTTTCATTTTAAAAATTATTGTTAAAATTAAATATTAAATCATTTAATAGGCATAAAATATTTAATTGACTTTTGAAAAAAATAATGACATATAATAAAATTAACATGAGATTTAATTGATACATTTGTGGTATTTCATGGGGCCTAGTGTTTCATTTACCACAAATACAAATTGAAAACTGGACTTAAGGCCCATGGAGTCATGTTTTTTTAAAAAATTCAATTATGAAAAATTTTCATGAAAATTAAGTTAACCAATTTGAAAATTAATCCAATCAAGATAATGTCTATATTGTGGTCCTCTTAGGCGGGATCAAACACTCCAACATGCGTGGTGTAATTTCGTAATTGTTTTTTTAACTCCCCCTAAACATCATTTTGTGTCATGAATGAATCTGGATCACATCTATCTCTGGGAACAAGAATTTTCTTCATCATGACCAGAAGGATGTTCCTGATCCCCATGGGATGGGAACAGGAACTTATGCTGCAACAACATCATTTTGGAATGATTTTTACTGAACATGTTATTTAAAATCCAATAATTTCACATTGTAAAAAGATTCATTAATCCATAATTTACAACATGAGTAATAAATAAAAATAGTTGATGCAACTAGATAGAAAAAAAATTAATAAAATTATAGAATTAAAATCCAAATTTCTGTGACATGTAAACTTTACACCACACATGCTATCCCGAACAAACATAATCAGATCATTATGAGTATCCACTATTTCCCAGTGGATCATTTAATTTACATAGACATGGAAAAAAATGTCTATGTATACCCAAAGGCATAAGTATAATGTGTATAGAAACAACCTCAATCGGATCCCGCCATGTGTTTTATAATTTTTCCATATTAATTAAAACAAATATTACCAATTTTGAAAAACAATGTATGAATAAAAATATATCAATAATTTTACAGAAGATTTATATTTTAATTATATTTAAGTACTTATAAATAAGAGATTTCGAACACATTCCAAACAAAACCATTCATCAATCATGAATATACAATACATTTTCATGAAAACCCAGAAATTTATATTTGATAAGAAATCGTAGAACCAAAGTAATAAAGTTTGTGAGAATATCAAGATAAGGATCAAAGATACACACTATAACAGCATAAATCAATCCATCAGGTTGGAACCAGAGATCCACATAACCTAACATTTACCACCCCGTATGCATTTATTTACTCACTAGAAATGAGGATATGTGTTATTAAATTATGAGACAATATACTTTGTCTTAGGCCTTATCATAAATATTAATTACAATTATATTTTATAATTGTAGTAAACATTGATAAATTAATTATGCGGAATACTAATTATTAAATTAATAAAAAATATCCCAAAGTGGAGGGAAAAAAAGTATATGTATGACTAATAATAATAAATAAAATTATGGAAATTCAATAAATTCTTTCCCAAGGCCACTCTCAAATCAAGTCATTATCATAGGTCCATTAGCCTTGCATGGATCCAAATACTTGGAGTCCAAAAACAAACAAAAATTACCTTACTTTTTTTGAGTAATAAATCCAATTAAGAAACCAAATATCAATCCTTAAAAATGTAAATATTTATAACTTATCTATTAAATGGTAATAATAAATTTGTAAATAAGAATAAAAAACATGTATTCAATGGTAATAATAAATTTGTAAATTAGAATAAATAACATACACAAATCCTGAGAAATTATTTTGTGACCAAGATACTAAAAATCCCCACCGGTAAGTACATCAGAACTATGCCAAAAAGATAATTAGGATATTCCAGAAATAACCAAAACTAGAAATGAGTCTAGTGAAACAATCACTAATAATTGTCATGCAATTGTGTATACATTCAGTATATAATTCCTTATCCATCAATTACAGCACGACACATATCATTATACTAATAATCTTAGATAATACTCATCATTTCACTAGTAGTTTACTAACACATTACTTATCATAATAATAGGCATCAATTTAACCTTCCATATGGTCCACCTATTCCGAAAACTAGAAATGATGCCTTCAACGAAATGGTAATATCAATTAAATAGTTTTGAATACATGTAATCATATCATCATGAGAATAAATTACCAAAATATATAAATTGATCTGCATCAAACATGATAAACAAGGTATAATAAAAATAACATGGAATAAAGATTTAAAATGGTTTTCATAATCTATAAACACATACCTACATGTGATCAATTTCAATAAAGGTAATAAGTTTTTTCCAAAACAAGAATTAATCCATATAAAAAATTTGTATAAAATAGCCACAAATATTGAGGAACATCCTATTCAAATATTTTTTACTATTAAATCCTAGGATATTGTAGGAAATGATCACCGTACATGGTACACACCATGGAAAATAAGAGCACACATCAGGGGTTGCAAACATAATTCTCTACCATCAAGAAAAAAATTAGAATGAAGACATAAGATAATCAGTAGTCAATAATTTCATTCATAAATCACATATATTAGAGATTTTGTCAACATAATCAAGTCTTCCATATATTAAATGAATAAAAAACAAATCTCTAAATCCTTCATCAATTAAAGAACAAATTGTGAATTTGTAGTTGATTATATATGATGACTTCAATTCTAAATTATTATCACTGATCCATCCTTATTCCATTAGTGTAAAATATATTTAATATGGTAATAAAGAAAAAATAATACTCATGAAGAACATTCTAACAAATATTACCTGGAAACAACACCATTCATGATGAATTATGCTCTGGTCAAGAGATTTTATCATCGAAATAGTGAAGTCACAAAAAATCTACCATGAATTCATAAAATAATTAATTTTACATTTTCATTCCACAATGAATAAAAAGTATTAGATGATGATTCTAGAATGTAGACCTGAATAATACCCACTCTCAATAGTAGATCTTGATTTGACCATGAAAAGATGTCATCATGCTAGATCCACCATCGATATATGAATGAAGAATTCTATAAAATATAATTATTTAAACTAAAAATAATATATATATATATATATGATTTAATCATAAATATGAGGTCATATTTTGTAGATATATATTCAAAAATCTCAATTTTTAAGAATCTATAGAACAATAAAATCTTAAGGAGGAAATGTGAGAAGTGTGGGATTACGTTGTTACAAGGGTGGAATCCTAAAATTAAAAACCAAACCAAATGGTATGTATTTTTGGGTTTATGTTGTCAAAAACTAATTGTTAATAGATTAACATAGTGTGGATAAATTTCAACCTCATATAGGGTGCCCCATCTTTCTAGTAGCACCACTAACTGGTCAATATTGTCTATTATAGCTATAAGAGCTACTTGAACTCAGCTAGTTGAAATGTGGGTTACACAATTATGATGGGTACTATTTTCCATCCAATGTTAAATCTATTACCTCACTAAATCATAAACCATAAATCTCATTATCCTTAGGGGAAAAAAACAATCCACTAATACTCTAATATCGTAGATGAATATTTAAGTAAAAATGAAATTTAATTTAGATAAACATCTCTTAAAATAAAACAATGTCAGGATATAACACTCAATCATCATAATTATCATGGATAAATAGTGTGAAATTTACCTGAGGCCTATAGGTATAGGTGGTAATATTATACATCTAAACATTTCTCTCGTCTTCATAAATGTTTATTTAGTGTTTCTATAATCAATCTTTTTAGATGATAGAGAGAAACATTACATGTGTTGTTGAAATTGATTACCCACCTAATTTACCAACACCCATGGGCTTCAGTACAATGTTCAATCATAATTTATTATTAATTATTCATCAGTTTCATAAATAAATTAACAAGATTCCCTAAAATTCGTACTTTCAAAATAAATATTATTTCAATTGAAATAAAAATTAATCAAAATGTTTTTACAAATAATCAGTCATTTCATATGAAATACTGTTTTAAGAAATCATATAACATTCCATTATATCTTAATTTAAAAATAACCATCAAGGAATATTATTTAAATCCAACATTTCTATGAAAAATAAATTCTTTGGTTCAATCACTATGATTCAGAAACCATTATTATATAAATTTTCATTATTTATCATGTTACATGAAACCCATGTTTCAAATATCAAAAATCATTTTTCATAAATCAATTTATAAATTAATTTAAAAAATTTAAATATATAACGAATTCAATTAATGGATCTATTATAGAAAGACTCCATCCTTAATAGAAAACATTCATTAATTAGACATTAATACTCCAAATAAAAAAGGAATAAGTCAGAAACATTTCTAAAAAAATCCATTATCATTATCCCTGAAGGAAAAATATCCAATGATTCCTTGGTCAACAAATAGTATGAAATAAGAAGAAATTTGAGATCTAGGACAATACATGATTAGAATCATTGATCAAAAACGACCTGGATTAAAGTTACATTGTTATAAACATAGTTAAGATTGTGGGAGAGAGCCAAGATAGTTCAAAGAGGTATACTAAATTAAAATATATCAAAATGAGGTTAATGGAGAAGTGTAGAAAAAATTAAATTGAGTATTCTGGAATATAATATGATATTTCCATCACTATTACTAACTAGCTTGGTTCCACCAATTAGCTACTTGCTTCCTCCAGTTGATCATTGGATTCACCAACCAAGAAGTTGTGACCACCATCTCTCTAGTGGTTATATAGAGAGAACCTAAAATTTTTTTCTAGATATATGGTGGTTAGTCACTATCTCCTCAATGAAAATCTTATTTCATAGGTTATCCTAATTCTATAAATTAGCAGGCTGATATCACTCATTATCTAGAAGACGGACCACTTACATCTTTACTATATAAAGGTGTAGTTTTATGCTCACACCCACCACTCAATCCAAACCCATTACACAAAAAGTACTGAATGTAAGAAGAAAACACTCTTCACTTGAAATAAAATATAATATAAAAAATAGATTCTATAAAAAATAGGTCAACACTGAGGTGTAATAGGTATCTCCACCATATTTTTTTTAACTCCCAAAAATTTAATTTATAGAAGGTTAACCCACAAAGGGATGTGCAATTTTATCCATAATTAATGACTCATATCCAATATCTCATGTGTTTCATATCCATGAATCAACACTATTTTGAATAAAATAATAGAATTCCCATATTGAACCTTTATTTTATTTTCCATAATATGAATCAGATTCTTCATCACTGATATATCTAGTTCTAGGTCAAGGTTTTATTAATTAAATACATGATATTTTTCAAGTGGATACATATTTATTTGAGACACATGGAAAACATTTCGATCAAATATAACTATTTTATAAAAAAATTCATTAATCCATCATTACAATATGTTAAATGAGCTAAAATGGTTCCTCGAAACTCAAAGACTATTTTCATTTCCATGAGATATGTCAATTAACAAACCAATGAGATAGTTTGAAGAAAACCATATGAAAATTTCAAAACTCCAATGGAATATTATTTTTATATACCTATAAATTTTCTTGAATTCATTTGTTACCTGTTAGTGCCAAGATCTTGTTTTACTATATGGATCTTGATTTCAGTGTTTTTTAGAAAATGGGAGTTTTTAGAAATTTAAGGAGTGCATGTTGTGTACTTAGATGTACACGAGGTGTATTTGGTTGTCACGAGTAGCTATGTAATGGCCGTGTAGTGGCTGAGTACATGTCATGTCGGGTGACCTGGAGACCACATAATGTGGGGGCCGGTTGAGGCATGTCCACGGTGTGCACATTTAATGAACAAGAAATGTACTTTTCTTTTTATTTTTTAAATTAGGTCGGGTCACGTCTAATATCCAGAAACCGTTTATTCTTGCTGCATCCATTCTAGGAGCTATTAAAATCATCGAATCTTCTTTGATCCCCCGATTAGTCATCCATTCCCATAATCAAACACCATATATTGCATTAGAATTTCCCCAGTGGGTTCTTCCATCATCTAGAGACCCTACTCCTATATTCTTTATGTTTAGTTAGATATTCATGTTTGAGTGTTTTTTTCTTGTTCCATGATTTTCTATGTAGATTCAATGGAAGAGGTCCAACTATATCGATCGTACAATGTTTAGGTAGTTGATTTGTGCCTCTTCATAGTTGTATTTTAATTATATATGAAAAAAGTTCTGTAATACCCTAGATTAGGGTATTGCGTGTCCTGGAATATTAACCCTGTAGATTAATGCATTTTTAGTTTACTTGTGTAAGGGTTTTGATTATAAAGTAGGATTATTATCATGGTTATGAATGTGTTTTACAATGTTTGTTTGATATTGGGCATTGTGTCTAGAACTGCCTCTTAGGAAATTTTTTAAACTTAGTGCTATTAGGATAGAGTTGATTTTATATGACTGCTTGTGATTTGCATTGTTGATAGTTAGGCTTATAGTATATGAGATTAGTTTGGCAGGTGGGTAATGTTTTTTCATGATTTTATTACACAGGGTTGTGGGAACATATTGTAGTGATACCACTATGAGAATTCACATTGAGGGCTTCCTTAGAGTGTGTGTTAAACTTTTCACGCTACTGACCATATGTGGGATTGGCGTTGAGGGATCTCTCAGTGTGTCTATAGTTTTCCATTATGAAACCAAAGGGGGAATTAACATTGAGTGTATCCTCAAAGATATTGTAGTTCATAGTTAAAATACCACAAGAGGAATTCATAGTGACGGCTTCCTCAGAGAGACCTCATTTGCGCGAGACTAAATGGGTTATACTATTTGAGTTATCCGATGTGGGTTTTTATCATCATTATTACTAAATGATAAGTTAAACTAGAGGGGTCAGGCTGTTATAACATTCCCAGAGGGTTTATTGTGAATTATTGGTTAAACAATTGTAAAATGTAAATGAATATAGTTTGATACTTTGGGACTATTTACTATTGAGTATATCATTGTTTATTACTACATTTTAATATTTTCCTCCCATATAAATTCACTAACAGTTAGGCAGAAAACATTTTTTCCTACTACTATTTATCTCACACCCGGTTTGGGTCATGATTTGGGGCCCAAACAAATTATTTTGTTGCAGGTATAGATAAGGTAAATCTCCCTTCAACTTCAGTTACATGATTGTTTTGGATCTAGAGATTATGGGACCAAGATGAGGCTGTGATGCTTCTGGAGTTTACCTATTCTTATTTTGTACATTGGTTAGGAAATGTATTATTGCAGTGTGACTTGTTTGGATTCTTTCAATCTTATGTGACATGCATCATTTCTATATATGCTCCACTTGATTTTTTAACTTTATGTCTTCTATTGTTTTCTTATTGGTTAATATTGTTGCATCTGATGTTGTGTATTATAGTTGTCTCCCTGTGTTACTCTACTAATGAGATCATAGTTTCCAAAATAACACACTCATGTCCCTTGCTGCTAGTCGGCAACCTTTGGTATTCGAGAAAACACGCTTGAGGTCATGTTACCAGCTGGGTACGGACCACCTATTGGTAGCACCTAGAATTGGAATGTATCAAAGTGGAATCAAATGGTTCTTTTTTATTTTACATTCTTTTTGGAGCATATGGACAAGAATAGAAAGGAATAGGTAGTTGGTAATACATTATGCCTGAGAGTAGCATACCTATGTATTGGGAAAAGTCAATATGCCTCCAATATTGCAATTTTACCTGGTTGTGAAATTGTTACAGTTGATTTGATTTCACCATTGTGTGATTGAAATGTTATTTTGTTATCATTTATATTATTGAGGATCCATTTCTATTTTAATCTGATAAGATAAGGGTATTCTATCTCATGAATCATATAATCACTTACTCGAGATAACTTTTCATGAATTCTTGTCATGCCATTTATGTGGAATTAGTGATTCAACGTTGTTGTGATAGATATTTTTCCATTTTTCCATGTTATTTTCATATATGTTATGATATAATGCCTACTATTTTGATAGGGTATTGTAAAATTTAATTTTTCATTTGTATGGATGCTAAAATATTGTTTTTGAGGTGTTATGGACCATCTTGAATCAGAAACTAGTGGATCATGTTGAACTTTAATAGAATTATATTGTGATATGACATAAATATGAGGCCAAGATTTTATTCATGGGGAGTATGTCCCCAACAGATTGGATTTTGGATCTTTAATTCTTGTTTCAGTGTTTTATGGGGATTTAGAGTAGTTTCTGTGGATTAATGTCTAGAAAAACCAAGAATAAACATCATGTGATGATGGATACATGCCATACATCCTTCTATTCAGGAAGGAATTTTTTTCTTCAGTACATGTCATGTACTATATGTACATGATGTTTCATCTTCGACCATGTTACTGACTATGTGGGCAGAGACACAGGGTTGGATTTTGTTGGTGGAACATGTCATGTACTAGGATTACACGCCGTGTTATAAAGAACATGTATCCGATCGTGTGACTAACAACACGGGTTAGTCAAATAATTCTAGTACATGTCATGTTTTGAATAAACAAGCAGTATTATATAGATCATGTATCCAATCATGTGACCAATTACACAAATGGATGAAACATATATTGTACACGCCATGTGTATGGTGAACATGACATGTAGTTTTACCCATGAGAGAACATTGTGGTTTAGCCGTGTAAATGAACATAGACATGGGGAAATAATTCATGTACATGTTGTGTCTCAAATTGTACACACTGTGTGTGGGGGGGGGGGGTTACACAACCAGTGATGGCAGAAGGGAACACCCATGTAATGGCTTAAAATAACATGTCATGTAGGTGTCATACATGTGGTGTATGCATGTTTGAAAATATTTAATGTTTTCTTTATCCTATTCCTTTCATTTACATCTAGGTTTTTGTCCCTTGTAATCATGAGAAAAGTTGTGCGCTGGACCTTGTAGAGTCATGACACTGAGACACACTCCTACTATATTTCAAAATTCATGGAAATGATCAAACACTAGAAATGATAGATAAGGGACAACCATCACATCATCCCATTATGCATGTCTTGTAAATAACTATCATTATGTTTACAGTTTCGGATCAACAATTCCAATAAGGCTTCATGAGTTTTATGTAGTCTTATTAGGGAGCACTGCATCGTGTCTTGTCAATTTCAGTGTTGACGGGGTTTTTCGGCAGCATCATCCTCCCACAATTTTAGGGGATGTAGGATATCAGGTTGTAGTGTCATTATTAAAAGCCATGTTGTCTATCATCGAGCATCTGGTGATGACTCTATAAGGTAGGGTGAATCTCGCTACATACATGCTTTGGGATTCCGCCATGATATGGTGGGATGTGAAATCACAGGCAGGATGCCAATGAGTTATGGCATGGGATGGGTTCCGGTGTACCTTCAATGACTACATGTACCTAGAGAACTTGAGGATTTATCGGGCCGGTGTGTTCAAGATATTAGTATAGGGTACACTCTGAGTCATGGAGTATTCTTCTCCCTTCATAGAGCTGTAGTACTTCACACCCATTCTAGGGGTGATAAATTATTTATGGACAAGAAGATGTGGGATGGTCTCAGACATGACATCGGATCCCAAATGAATATCTTCAGGATGAATTAAATATCTTTTATTGACAACCACGCACTGATCATCGAGTGGAACCTAAGGGATTCTCGAGTTGTGGTCCATGGAAGTTTAGTATCTAGAGTTGGTACCCTTCTGATTGATAGTTGGATGCACCATAGGGTGTCCACGCGTAGATATCTGAGTAAGGGAGATACTCCTTCAGGTTGCTTGGTGGTATGCTACCAGTGTGGTATGAGCAGGAATATGAGACCACATTGCCTAATAGATCGAGTAGAATACCAATATTTTTGAATGATTTGTCATCCTTAGTGATTCTTTTAGTTTTTCTAACCAACTACTAGTGATAGGGGTTCTACTATGACTCCACGTTTATGAACATTACCACAAGATTCTCATTACTCTTGAAACTAATGATCTTCATGTCATTCAATCGTGGGATGGGTCCATGGCCGTCAGAATCAAGATACATGTTTCTAGCAATAGTCATAGGTTGGACCAACTCATGGATCTCAGAGAGCTTCACAGGGTCGCGGAATAGGTCAAGCATTTGTTCTAGAGTAGACCCAATAAAATCCATATCCTATACCCACTATGGTTATATGTACAATTTTGGTTTCATCGTTTTTATCTTATTATCGTTTTTATATATGGGATCTCCATAGTTTCACATCTGCTACTTTTTGGATAGCCTAGCGCTCTATATCATTACTTATGATGATATATTGATTCAATACAATCCATTGGGGACTAGACCGGCTAGTGTATGTCAGTGAAAAGAGTTACCTCTTGAGGTTGGTAGGTGTCTCTTCTTATGGGACCTTTATGTCTTATAGATGACGGTCTACGACACATTCTCATAATGGACTTGTTAGTTCCTTTCTAGGCTGTTGTCGATTGTTATCATCGTAGGGTAAGATTCACATCGCTCTATGGAGTATAATATCTATATAAGGGTGAATGGGATGTCCAGGCGACCAGAGTTGGACCCGAGCATCATGGGTAGGGAGACATTAAATCACTGATTGCTGGTCTGTATCTAGATGACCAGGGGACATCATAGATGGACTATTCTTTAGTATTCGGTCACTTCAGGGATGTATTTACAGATGTATTTTTAGGTATTCCTTCATATAGATAGGAATAATTTTCAATTGAGATTGTATCATGAGTGGCCCCACTGTCCATTCATCATTATAGGTTGTTTACGCCAGAGTTACAAGAGCTCAAGAAGCATTTAGAGGAATTATCGGCCAAGGGTTTCATCTGACCCAGTACATAACTTTGGGGTTTACCTATCCTATTTGTGATGAAGGAATATGGTACCCTTATACTTTGGGATGATTATTGGAATCTGATGTAGACGAATGTCAAAAACTAATACACATTGCTGAGGATTGATGGTATCATTGATCTGCTTTGAGTATCCCGAGTGTTCTCAAAGATTGACATGATATCCAGTTATATTTATTTGTGTGTTAGTCCATTAGGTATAACTCTGAAATTCTTTTAAAGCAGGTATGGTTTCTTTGAGCATGTTTTTATGAAATTTAGTATCTCAAATGCCCCTACAGTTTTTATGGAACTGATGAACCTCATGTTTTACCCACACATGGACTCCTTTATGGTGGTTTTTGTGGATGATATCTTGGTGTAATATCACACTCGACACGACCCATATGCCCATATTGAGATCATTTTCAGTACACTGAGAGATCACTATATATATTCTAGGCTCTCAAAATTCCACTTTTGGATGGACCAAATCCAATTTTTGGGTCATGTTATCTCAGAGACAAGAGTATCAGTATACCCATAGAATGTAAGAGAAATAGTTTCTTATGCATAGCCAAATAAAATCTTTTAGGTACCCAGTTTTATAGGGATGTTTGGTTAATAAAAACGTTTCATACTAGACTTTTCACTCATATAAACACCAATGAAGGGCCAGACAAAAAAGGGAGGAATGTAACCATGGACAGATTCATGTGAGTCATCCTTTCAGATGCATAAAGTTAAGATGTATTATGCACTGATAATAGTTTTTCTAGAGGCAGGAAATAGTTATACTGTTTATTTTGATGGATCATGTATCATATTTGGAGAAGTGCCTATGCAGGGGGGAGGCATCGTTGCATACAGATCCTAGAAGTTAAGGCCACATGAGAAGAATTACCTGACACATGATCTTGAGTTGGTAGTAGTTGTTCATGCCTTGTGATGTTTGAGAAATTACATTCTGGGAGAGAATTTTGT
This sequence comes from Viscum album, assembly GCA_963277665.1. Lineage (NCBI taxonomy): Eukaryota > Viridiplantae > Streptophyta > Magnoliopsida > Santalales > Viscaceae > Viscum > Viscum album. The sequence continues at coordinate 2,076,900,967 of OY728152.1, read as the reverse complement.
GGTGTAAACTGATGAATTTTTTTTCAAATATATCTTCACTCAATGCAGTCAGAATTTGAAATAGTAAAGGTGGGTTGATTACCTTTAGTACATTGAAATTGAGCTTGGATAAAGACCTGGGAAAGCCATACTAGTGGTAGATGTGTTGAGTAGGAGATATCAAATTCAAGTCGTTCACATGGCCGACAATATGTGGTAGTTATGGATCTGTTATCTTCGATTTATTTTGAGGTGCATGACAGATAGGGGAAGACTTTCCTTTATTCTGTAGCTGTTACTTCTACTCTTCTTGATCGAGTGCGAATAAATTACCTATCAGATGTTGAAGTCCTAGTTCTATGGGATAGTGTGTTAATAGAGGACCATATTTTTGTATGGATAATAGGATAGGATGATATCATCTGTTTCCATGGGTTTGTATTGGTGAAAGAAATCATATTTAAGGAGTTGATGCAGGATTTTCATTTCTCAATTTGGGGAGTTCATCCTGGGGTCACCAAGACATATAGAGATCTAAACCATCTGTTTTGGTATCCATGTATGAAGAGAGATGATTTTAGTTTTTTTGGGAGGTGTTCCACCTATGAGAAAGTGAATGAAAATCATCAACAACCAGGATGGATTTTGTAATAGTTACCCATTCCTGACTACACGTGGAATGATGTCATGATGGACTTCATGATAGGTTTACTGAGGTCACCTTGAGAGAATCATGTTGTTTTTGTTTTCATTGACAGTCTGCTGAAGGTTGAAAATTTCTTACCGAACAGGGATAACATCAATATTGATGAACTTGGAATGTTATACATCAATGAGATTGTATGTTTTCGTGGGGGTATACACTCCATTGTTTCGAACATGGACATTTTTTTAACTTCTTGGTTATGGTAGGTACTGCTGAGGGATTTGGGTACATAGGTATTTCTGAGTATAGCATACCATCCCCAGAAATATGGCTAGTCCGAGCGTACAATTCAAGTGATGGAGGAAATTCTTCGAGCACGTTTCCTATATATTAGAGGTTCCTAGGAGAATCATATAACGCTAGTGTAGTGTTCCTTTAATAATATTTTTTAGGAAACTATTTATGTGTTATCATATAAGGTTTTGTATTGTTGGCCATGTCAATATCCCCTATGATTGCAGGAAGTTGATGAGGTGGCTATACTGGGACCTCCTCTTGTCCATGATACCACAAAATAGGTAGAGTATTTTTGAAAGAGGATCTCTACCGCACTGTCATGGTAGAAATCTCTTTTTTATCAATAGATATGACCTCTGGAGTTCGTGGTCGGATATCATGATTTCATACAAGTATCACCAAGGATGGGACACATGATGATTAAGAGGCAGGGAAAGAATTCACTAAGATACCTCACGAAGTTTGATATTTTGGGAGATTTGGGTAGTTGCCTATCAATATTCGTTAACTTAGAGGTACTCGGAAATGAAAGACATATTCCTCAATTATCAGTTGTGGCATAATTTCTCAGACCTGTCTAATGTCTTTCAATCATAGGATTTTGATTTATTGGTAGATTCATCATTTGGGGAGCATCTTTTCTAGATTTTTTATCACCGAATGATGGTTCTTTATGACCAGTATGTTCCTATAGTATAACTGTTTTGACATCAAGGAAGATTACAAGAGGAGACTAGGGAGAGGGAGGTCGATGTGCGATCATAGTGGCTAGATATATTCACTGATTATTCTTTTATGCCTACTCATTATTGATATGTGGGGCTAAATTCCTTCAAGGGACGATGTTTTTAAGAACCGAGGTCTTATTTTCAGGTATGGATATATATTTTAGGTTTTTTTGGGAAAATGAGTGTTTTTTAAATTTAATGAGTACACTCCGTGTATATATTCGTACACACTATGTATCAGGTTTATGCATGTCGACGTGTACTAGTCATTTAATGGTAGTGTACAAGACTATGTGGGGTGACCATGATATCGCCTAAAGCAGGAGCTAGTTGAAGCATGTACACGGTGTGTACATTTAATGAACTTGCCATGTACATTTCATCTTATTTGTTAAATTTGATATTGGATGCGTCTAATTTCCAGAAATAGATTCTTCTTGCCTTGGTGAGATATTCCTTCCTCTAGAAAGGGGTATATTGTGTTGTAATCCCCTAGGTGAGTTCTTCCTTCTTCTAGAGTCTCTCATCATGTTTTCTCTTCTTTCATCAGATATTCATGAATGTGTGTTTTTTTACTTTTATTAGATCTATATTATTCTAGATCTATTGACTGTTTTTGATCCAACTATATAGATTTTAGAACGTTGACGTAGGTATGTTGTCTCTTTATGATGATATCTTTGGATTATATGTGGAAAAAAGTGACGAATACCCTTGCTTAGGTAATTATGTGTCTTGTAATATTAACCATGAATACTCCTACTTTTATTGTTTACTTGGGTATGGTTTTTTATTATAAAATAGGTTTATTACCATTATTATGGAAGTGTTTGGCAATGATATTTTAATATTGGTCATTGGGTATAGAACTTCTTGTTAGGCCGATTTTTTCCCATGCCTAGTGTTGTTAGGATGGAGTTTATTTTATATAACATGCTTTTGAAATGAATTGTAGCTGCATAACCATATAGTATATGAGATTAATTTGGTTGTTGGATATCATTTGTGCATGATTGTATTACACAGGGTTCTGGGAACCTGGTGTAATGAGACCATAGTGGGAATTGACATTGGGGGTTCCCCAAGGTTTCTATTATACTTTTCATGTTGGGTGGCCATATGGGGGAGTTGACATTGAGTTCACCCGCAGAGTGTCTATAGTTTACCATTAAAAAATCAAAGGGAGGAATTGACATTGAGTTCGTCCCCAGAGAGTCGGTTGTTCATCCTTAAAAGACCACATAAGGAATTATGGATGAGGGATTCCTCAGAGAGATTTTTTTGCATAAGAAAAAATGGGTTAGACTCTATTAGAAATCACAGGGGGGTCGTTAAAACATTATTGTTAAATGAAATGTTTAAACAGATGGGTAAGGATGTGAGAACATTCATGTTGCATTTCCTTTTATTGATTGGTTGAATAATTGATAAATGTAAATTAATTTAGTTTGAGACTGTTAGATTGTTTACTTCTGAGTACATCCTTGTTTGTTGCTTTAATTTTTATTTTGGCCACTATATATATTCACATATAGTTAGGCACAAATCATTAGGTGGATGCCGACTGGGATTCATCTCACAACCTATTTGGGTCATGATTTTGGGTCCAAATAGATTATATTGTAGTGGGTATAGATATGTTAAACCTCCCTTCTACTTCATGTACATGATTTTTGTGGAGCGGGATAGCATGGAACCAAGATGCGGCTTGTGATTCTTTTGGAGTTTACTTTCATTTCTTCTGTAGTGTGGTTTATAACTATATTATTTCATTTGGACTTGTTTGGAAGCTTTCCTAGACATATGTGACATGTATCATTTTTATATGTGTCCGGTTGTATATTTACTTTTAGTCTTCCACTGTTTGCTTGTTATAGGGTATTAGTTCCTCATTTATTGTGTATCATTGTTATTCTATTTGTTACTCTTCCAATGATGGCATAGTTTCCCCCCTGCACACCCAAGGCTCTCGCTTCAAGTCTGCTTCTACTAGTGTTCAGTGAAACACGCTTGAGGCAATGTATCAAATATGGTACGAGGCACCTTTCGACGTCACCCTGAATCAGGACATGGCATTACAAAAAAATGATGAGTCGTCTAAATCATTATTGTTGTCTCCATAACCATGATTGGTCCTATAAATGTAGCTGCACCAACCACGAACCTAATGACCGATCAATTACTATGATGTTCATATAAAGTATCATAATTTTCATTCATTATGGATGAATTGATGTTACTATTGTACAAAAAACACTACCTATAAAAATTGACATCCCAAGAATCACAAAAATCCAATACATAAGAACAAATCATATCTTCCTAAATATTAATTTCATATTCTATTGTCCCATATTTTAAGGATGATATTAAGTGAAAATTAGACCTCATATTTCATCTCCACTAGAGATTCATCAAAAATTAAGAGGTTAAATGTGGATTTATAACCAAAATAATTCCCATTTAAGACCCATAAAACATTTATTCATTATGAACATTCAACATCTCCCAGTTCTTGACCATGGGGTATCAAGATTTAGAAGACATGATCTGAATTGTATAATTGGTAAATCACCACTCAAATGGTTTTATTTTCATTGGGATTCCATGATAAAACAATAATGAAATCCATTGATACCTAATTACATTTCTATTAAGTAATGGGGAGTGGTTGAATCAATCCAAAAGGATTTTTATGACCTTAATAAACTAATTAGAATGTGTTCCATCAAGATTCAAATTCAACTATGTCCTATTTCATACATGGAAACAAAAACTAACTCCTTATGGAATAAATCATAATTATATTTCCTAGGTGTAAAAGCATTTGGGAATGATTTTGTAACATCTCGGTTCTGGAATCCACCCATAGGCGCCCCGTACCCGTTAGGTCACATGGCCTCAAGCACATTTCCCCGAACGCCCAACGCTGCCAACTAGTATTGAGGGCTTTGGGTGTGACAGTGGGGAAACTATGCCCTCATTTCCAGAGTACATAGTAGAAGAAAATAAACATGTTAGTGAAGAAGCAATAAATAACCCACAATTGTAACTAGAGGAAAACAAATCAGCAAACAACTGGAGTTCTTATGTATATATATGAAATAATGCATGATACATATCTAAGAAATCAGTCGAACAAGTCACAATGCATAAAAATACCATAGTACTAAAACAAGTACAAAAGATGTAAACAAATCCTCATCATCACAAGCCAAAGCTTGGTCCCATGGTCTCCAGCTCCAATAAAACAAGTACTAGAAGTCGAAGGTCTCTTTACCTTGTCTATACTTGCAACAACATAGTCTACATGGGCCCAGAATCATGGCCCAAACGAGGATGGAGACTTAAATCCCTATAGGAAACCACCCTAAGATTTGTGCATAACAGTAAGTGAGCATATGGCAGGTAATAGTACAGTAAGTAGTAATAGAAACTGTAAACAGTAGGCAATACACAATAAGCAGTAATAGGATGATATACAACAGAATCCAATCCACATAACACCAATCATCAGTGATCAAACAGCTAAACCCAACTAGAATCCATGTGGGAAGTACTCACTGCCAACCCCTCTAATCCTATCCATGAATTACCACAACCCTCTAGGTCATGCACTAAGACTAACCCCTCTAGTTTGGTGATACGAAATTATAAGAATCTCTAGGGTAGCTCACTCAGTAAATTCCCCATATAGTCTAGGGTAGTCTGGGACATTCTGAGGGAGATCACGAGGTCTAAACCTCTTGGACCCAAGGTCTAATGACTCTATGAGGATGCTCACTCAGTCAATCTTCTTATATCATTAGGTATACCACTGACTCTTTCAAGAAGCTCACTCAGTCAATTGCTTCTCTTCCCTAGAAAGGTTTTAAAGACATTCAAACCAGGTAAAGACTCTCTGAGTAAGCTCACTCGGTCTACCCTCCTGTAGTCTATAATAATTACGAATCTCGGGGGAAGCTCACTCGGTCTATCACATGTAGTCTAAAATGTAGAATACTCTCTGAGGAAGCTCACTCGGTCTATCCCTATATTGTCCATATAGTCTAAGACTCCCTGGGAAGCTCTCTCGGTCTTTCCCTTATAGTCTATAGCACCGGGTTCTCACAGTCGCATGCCAGTCAGTCCATTTTAATGATATAATTCTAGAGTACACCTATAGAGATACTTGGATAACAAAATTACACATATAGAGCTACTTTCCTAAACAATCTATAGAGAAACAAGTGTGTTAACAACAACATTCCATCCTATGATCACATGGCATGGAAACTGGTACAACGACCAAAGGATAACAAGAAGAAAAGGTCATAACAAGAAAAAAAGTATTGGAAAAACATCCATGATAGAAATTTTTTCACAAGTATGATCAATTTACTTCTCAACAGACATGAAATTATGGTGGGTGTAAACGCAAGGAAAAAACAATTAAACACGCAAAACCCCGTTCACGGGTATTGGTGGAATTTGCACATAAAACTCAATGAAATCTATATGCAGAGCACAAAACACCTACCTCGATCCTAGGATATTGATATACTTGAACCATGAGGCTTGATTATCCTCAGAATGGTATAGATATAGGGAAACACAGAAAACGCTCAACCCACGATAAAAAAAGAAAGATGAGGAATTGGAAGACGAGGCTTTAATAGAAATAAGAACTCACCAATGTGGTTCCAACGTAGTCAACGATGGTCGATTCGAATATTGGATGACGGATCGGGGATTCAGAAAATATCAACGGTCATATGACGTCTCATGGTCGAATGAGACCTAGAAGAAGATGATGTTGTCTATTAGGCGCGACCTCAGTCCGTTTATTGAAAAAAAAAACACACTACGTGTACTTCATGAGTACATGGCGTGTACTCTACTTTTCTATAATCCTCTTTAAGAGGCCTCTAATTCACCCCTACACACCATGTCTGTGGCCCGGACATGGCTAGCAGATGGCCTGGTGTGGAAAGGGAGTACATTGTTGTACTTAATAAGTACACTATGTGTACTTCAAAATTTTCCTCAATCCCCTCCTTTCTAAAAAACTCTAGAAAATAGAAGACATACCTCAAAATGAAGATCTGTGTTCCTACAAACTTCACCCCTTAATGAAAATTTCCCTAGAATTTCCCTAATGAGACGTAGATGAAGAAACCCTGAATAGCTCCAGCCACTGCGATCGTACATCGGCCTCTCTCTCCAAAGTCTCATCATTCACTCACCCGTTCTGCAATAGCACCTGTACTAGAGGGACAAACCGACCATGGAGAACCTTCGTACTGCAATCGAGAATCCTGATGGGATGCCCCTCAAAAGATTCATTCATTTCAAGATCAACCTCCTCAGGTTGAGAGACATGAGACAGGTCTAAAAATTAACGTCGTAACAGAGAGACATGGAAGACGCCGTGCATAGCCCGTACATCTGAGGTAACCGCAACCGATAGGAAATCATCCCAACTCTCTCCAACACCTCAAATATCCCGATGTACCATGGTTAAATACTACCCTATCTCCAAATCCTCTTGTGTCCCAAGCTCAGTGCAACAAGCAGGAAAAACTTGATCCCCATCCTCAAACTCCAGAGGTCATCTCCACTGATCAGCATAAGACTTATCCCGAGACTGTGTTGTATCCATCCTCTTCGGAATCAATTGTATCTACTCTGAGGTCACATGAACAAGACAAGGTCCTTGAAAAGCAACTTCTCCTATCTCTACCCAGCATAAGGTTGATCGGCATGGCCTACCATACAAAGCCTCGTAAGGTTCCATCTGAATAGTCAAATGGAAACTGTTGTTATAAGAAAAATCCACTAGAGAAATATGCTTCGCCCAAGAACCACCAATGTTTAGAATGAAATCTGGGAGCATATCCTCAAGAACCTGGATCATACGCTCGGACTGGCTATTAGTCCAGGGGTGATATGATGTACTCAAAAGTACATGTGTACACAAAGCCTTCTGAAGTTCCTGTCAAAACCAAGAATTAATGCGTGAATCCCTGTATGGAACAATGGAGTGTGGAAATCCATTTAGATGTACAATCTCTCAGATGTACAATTGTCATAGCACATCAAAACTGAATGTACCCTTTATCAAGAAATAAGTGAGAAACCTTCGTAATCCTATTAATGGTGACACAAACGGCATCAATTCCTCGAGGTGACCTCTATAACCCGGTCACGAATTCAATCCCACCATCGTTCCAATTCCTCTCGGGAATGGTTAACTGCTGTAAAATCATTTCAGGTTGTTGATGCTCAGCTTTCACCTGCTGATAAGTTGATCATCTCATGACAAAACTAGAAATGTCCCTCTTCATACCTGGACACCTGTATTGGCGGTGTAGATCGTGATACATCTTGGTGACGCTAGGATGAATTGCCCAAAATGAGAAATGAAAATCCCGCATCACATCCTCGCGTATGTCTGCTGGCACCCATACACGTCTCTGGAAATGAATGATCTCATCCTCACTGGCTATCCATCTAGGAAGTGGGTCCCCTCCTGACACACTCTCCCGCAGGACTATGATTTCTGATTCTGATCACTGCCTCATCCACACCTGATCAAGAAGAGAAGAGGTAACAACTACAGAAGATACGAAAAACTGTCTGTTCTGTTGTCCACCTCCAAGTGCATCTCAGAGAACAAAGCCATATGCTACCACTCACTAGTGGCCTCCTGAACAGCCTGAATCTGAGTTCTCCTACTCAACGCATCAACCACTACACTGTCGTTTCTTGGCATATAGGCGTGCTCTATGTAGAAAGACTGAAGATACTCGACCCACCATCGTTGTCTCATATTTAGATCATGCTGAGTGATGATATAATTGAGACTCTTGTGGTTTGTGAAAAGCACAATGTACCCTACCAAAAGGTAGTTTCTCCAATATTGTAAGCCATGAACAATACATTCCAACTCCAGGTCATGTGTCAGGTAGTTCCACTCGTGTGGCCTCAACTGCCGAGACCCATATACAATGACTTCATTTCCCATCCTAAGCATAGCTCCCAGCACGATACCTGAAGCATCATATTAGACAGTATAGCCCTTGCTTGGTACTAGTAAGACTAGAGTCATTGCCGATGTCATCCTCCCCTTCAGCTCCTGAAAGGCTGACTCACTAGAAACTGACCACAAAAACATCTCCCCTTTCATTGTTAGACCTATTAGTGGAGCTGCTAGGCATGAATAGTCTTGTATGAAACCCCTGTATTATCCATAAAACCCTAGAAAACCCCGCACCTCAAAGACATTGTTCGACTTCTCCCAGTAAACTATAGTTATCACTTTCTATGGGTCCATTGATACTCCTATCTTTGAGATGACGTGACCCAATAAGTGAATCTAATCCATCAAAAAGTGTAATTTCAAGAGATTATCATATAACTGATGCTCTCTTAGTGTACTCAAAATGATCTCAAGATGTTTGGCCTGGTCGTGTCGAGTGTGAGAGTACACCAATATGTCATCCACGAAAACCAACACAAAGGAATCTATGTATAGATGGAACAGTCGGTTCGCCAGTCCCATAAGAACTTCTGGCATGTTCGTGAGACCGAACGGCATAACTGTATACTCGTATAGACCATACAAACTTATGAAGGCTGTAATAGTGATATCTGATGGTCTAACGTGCAACTTATAATAACTAGACCTCAAATCGATCTTCAAGAACACATGGGCACCTAGAAGCTGATCAAAGAGGTCATCGATCCTTAGCAAGGGGTATCGGTTCTTGAACGTCAACTGGTTCAGTTTCTGATAACCCACCCAAAGACGAAGGGTTCCATCATCCATTTTTGCAAAAAGGACAGGAGAACCCCAAGGAGAAGTATTGGGTCGGAAGAAACCTTTTTCTTGCAACTCTTCCAACTACTTATTGAGCTCCTTCAACTCAAGTGTAGCCATCCTATAAGGAGGAATGGATACCTTTCCTGATCCTCGAACAAGCTCAATCAAGAAGTCTACCTCATGATTCAGAGGAAAACCTAAAATGTCCTTTGGAATGTCATCTATAAAACGATCCACCATTGGAGGAAAGTCTAACAGTAAAGTCCCCTCGTCATCCAGATAAAGACTGCAAATTTGGGTTGTAACTCTTCCTAGCCCATGATGCTCTGGTCCTACTCTACCCGCCTGAACATCCCAATCACCTCTAAAAAAGAATTATCCGCCTTCTGGTGATATAAAAATCACCATGAGACAATAGCAATCGATGACTATCTAGAAGGTAACCAACCTGTCAATCCCAAGAATTAAGTCATAGCACATCATCTCTAGGATATAGAGGTAACATATGATATAAAACCCTTCATCCTCAAAAGGATACTCTTTTCCCTGATGTAAGCTAGATGTCCTCATTCCCAACGGCATGTCAAGAGTCAAAAATTCAACAGACGAAAAGATAAAGAGTCGAAGGCTCCCCACAACAGTAACAGATATAAAACTATGCGAAGCACCATTATCAAAAAGGGATGGAGTTAAATTGAGGCTACTAGAATAATTCCTCGAACTGTAGAAGGGACAGGATCCTGCTCCTGGTGGGTCTGCACCTCGGTGAATGTCTGGCCAGTACTGCGGCCCTGTGCCCCTGGATGACCACTCTGAGTTGATCTACTCTGCTGTCGCTGGTATCCTAGTGATTGACCACCACTCCCTCGACCACCACCTCAGCCCGAACGTCCGAAAATCTCCAATTCCAAGATGGGTGAGAAACGGGTTAAGCATCTCCTAATCGTGGGGTCATAGATGCACCCCTACCACCATATGAATGTTTGAAGATCAGACAGAAGCGCTGAAGATGGCCCATCTTACCGCATGATCGGCACTCCATCGGGTCCCTCTAGCACTGAGGCCTAGTATTCCCACTCCTACAACCCTGGTAGCATATGACCTAGCTACCAGAAGATACATTTCGCATGCTCTGGTCTCCTCAATAAGTATCACTATTGTGCTTTATACTATCCATAGGTGGAACACAAACTATGGATATCTAACCACCCAGGCTCACTACTCCAGAATCCCTCAGGTTATTCTCAGTGATAAAGAACCTCGTTAACCATAGAGGATATCGAAGTCAACATGAATATATTCACCAGGGAATGGATCTCCTTCCTGAGATCATCCTTGAACTTCCTAGAGAGGAACAAATCATCACCTGTTAGGATCTGTGTGAAGCGATGTAGCTTGGTAAAGCGAGATGCATACTTCCTAACAGAAAGAGTACCCTGCCTCAGACTCATAAACTCTCGAGCTCGGTTGGCCCTCAATGTCTCCTGGTAAATGTACTCATAGAATGGGAAGTAGATCTCATCCCAAAACTTACTCTGTTTGTGCCTCAACTACGAGATCACCTCCCACCACTTATTGGCGGTGTCTCCTATCATAGATTTGGAAAGATCAAAAGCACACCTCATATCAGGATTATCAAGGACATAGAACACAAGAGTAAAAACTAGGAAAAAAAGAAGGAAACATTCAAGTTTAAAAAACATGACTACACGACATGTACAAGAACTACACGGCGTGTTCACATAAACCAGAGACGTGGGCGTGTACTCCTTCCACCTTTGGTCATGTAACACCAAAAATACATGTATTGTTGTGCCCACACACGGAGTGTACTTGAACTCTAACCTCTATCCGAGTCTCTTTACATGGCTAACCAACACAATCTTCTTAAACTGAAACTACACGAAGTGTTCCCAGAAGACACGACATGTAGTGGACAAGGTTTCGGTGACCCGTGTTGTTAGTCACACGGCAGGCTACATGGATGACCCATACATGGCGTGTTCCTAACAAACATGGTGTGAATTAGAGAAGATAACACAGACTAGTGTTGTTTGTGACACGACCCGGTACATGGAACAACACTACACGACTTGTTCTTTACCAACACAGTAAGTCCCACACGAGCTTCCACGACCGGTGTTTTAGTGGCCTGGCCGGATACACGGCTCTATACTACATGGAATGTTCCTGAAGACATTTCCTCAACACCATGTTCCAGGTCACACATTCAGTGAAATGGTCTGAAACTACACGGTGTCTAGCCTTAAAGTACATGTCGTGTATTCTGGGTTTTTCTAGGCAGTAGCTCAGAAACATCACCGAATCCTAGAAACATAGAAAAACAAGGAATGAGGGTGCTAAATTCCGATCCGTGAGAGCCCATACTCCCCACGAATCAAAGCATGGCATCCAATAAAGTCATTTATAAAGAAAAACAGACCAATGACTCATCAATCTCATATTCAAGAGGTCACATAACACCTCAATAACCAATATTTGGCTTTCATTAATGAAAGGTGAAACACAACCAATCCTCTATCAAACAACAACGATTATATCAAATCATCTATCACAACAACATGAATAATCTACACAAGGTCTATCACAATATCATGAAATCGCTAATGCATCCTAGATGGCATGGAAAAAATACATGGCATGTGATTTCTAACAAGTTCCTTATGATTCATGAGATGGAATAACCTCATCTCATCAGGTTGCGATAGAAATAGAACCATAATAGCAACAACAATAACAACATAATTCATTTGAATCACACAAGGTGAAATCCTATAAATGGTAAAATCTTGAAACTAGAAAACTGTAACAGACGAGGTAGTGTGGCTATTCCTAATACACTGGTTAGCTACTCCTAGGCACAACTTATTACCAAGTACCAAATCCATCATATCCCTAGATAAAGGCTTCAAACAGTAAATCAATATAAAAGAATTCATCTGATACCACTTTTTAACGTCTAGGTTCCAGAAGCCACCCAGAGGTTCCCCGTACTCGATTGGTCATGTAACACCCCGAGATTTTATGAAAAATATTCTTTTTAATTTCATTAATGTCTTGTGCCATACGCTACACACAAAGAAGCTTGCACAATGGGAATCCTTGACTTGCCTTGCATTACACACAAGCACGATCTTCTGCGATAGTGTGTGTTGTACGCAATACCGAGTTTCACTAAACAACGATATGCTATTAATCTATTATTAAAACTAGACGTTATGAATAGTAATAACAACTTTTTGAAATTTTGAAAATTTTATTTTTCAAAATGGACTTCTTTTTTTGATTCGGAATATCGAAATTATCTTAGGGTGATATTTTGGTACTTTTCGAATAACTTTCACATTCTGATGAACAGTGAAAATTACAAAATTTTAATTAAAAAGAACTTTTTTAATAGAAATAATTAATAGTGATAAATTATTAATTTGAGTGGTTTTAAAGTATATATAGAATATTTTTTTACAATTTAATACAATTTTGGCCATTGGATGTAATTTCACATTTAAACCAGTTATATACAAGTGTCAATCTTTTGATAGTTATTATATCTTAAAAACACGCTATTTGTTTTGATGACGAGAATTAATATTTAAATTAGTTAATGTAACTGATATGTTTTGAATTTGGTAAAATATACATCATTTTTGAGTTCATAATATTAGATATAGCTTAGTCCTAATTTTTTGTATTTTTCTGGAAACATTCATTTTTTGATGAATAGTGAAACCACTAGGTGGTAGTTAAAAAAATTAATTTTTCATAAAACATAATTTTACCACTTCTGTGAGTGGAATTTCAAAAATCAGAAAGACACAGCTGATGTTAGTAAGTAAAATGTGATTCAATGAGATGAAAATAATTTTTCGGTGAATATTATCTTTTTACTTTTTTTACCACTGTTAAAAATAAATAGGGTAATTAAGGGTAAAAATGATAATATTATTACCCTAAAACATGTCCTAATTCTATTAGAAAAGTGTAATTTGACCAAAAAAAACTTAGGAATAAAATATGACTATTTAGGCCCACTTGAATTAGATTAGGACATTTATTATTAATTTATTTAAAGAAGGGTTAAAATAGTTAAAATCAATGTTTAATAATTATATAATTTTTAATATAGGGTTATACATAAGATAAATTATACTATAAATATTCATTAGAAAGATAAAGATATTTCCTACATAATAGTATTTTATTTGTAATTTTTAAACATAAAATAATTAATTTATTCATGACACAACAATGATGCAGTAATTATCTTATTAATGAAAGATTGAAATAAATGATGTTATAAATACCCAAATAAATGTAATTTGATACTTTTTATGAATTCCAATAATTTTATAGGTTAATATGAAAAGTTAGTATTGATTTAATTAACTTTTTTTGAACTAATCATTCTGTTATGATTTTCAAAAAAATCAATTACTAAATAGTGTCAAAATTGACATATAATAGTATTTAAAACAAATATTATATTATTAATTGTTATTTTATTCCTAAAAATCTATGTTTCAGAAAAATGACTTAGATAAGGTTATATATATTAATAATAAACAACTTGGGGTTCTTTTGGCTTCTTATAGTATGTTTATTAACCTTATAGTGTAAGAACACAGAAAGACACGGTAAAAGTAAAATTATCTAACTTAAAGTTAAATATTAATGATAAGGTTAAAATTGGAACCTAAACTTTTATAAAATTTATCTTATGAGAGGATTTCGACCCATCCCCACCTTAGATTCTAAATAACTCAATTTGGAGCTATTTAAAACCGAACGTGACTTTATAATAAAATAATATTTTTAGTTATTCGAAAGGTACCCCTCTCCTCCCTTATAAAAGGGAACCTCCTCCCTCTCTTCCTCACACAACATTTAGCCTTCAAGATCGGCCAACCCCTGAAAAATTCTCTTCTAAACTTCCCTAGAAATATACTAGAGGTTCTGGTCTTCCTCAGAGACCAATTTTAATTATCTAAAGTTAGATCTCAAAGAGGCGCTTCAAATAATACTTAATTTCCGTTACCGATTCTTTCAACTTTATTTCTTCTTCCACTTATTCTTCTTAGGTTGTTTCATTATGAAGTAATAACATAAGTATCACTAATATACTGATATGTAATTATAAGTATGAAACAACCCTATTTCACCATCTATCCATCCTACAGAAAATGAAATCACCGCGCGTGCGTACATATGAAATACCGTCTCCACGCCGTGGTGTAATCTATTTTCCACCCCCACCTTATATGGATGGGTATAATGGTGTAAATAATAACTATATATGATTATTTTAAAGTGATATTGATTCTTAAATAGTATACATACACTAAAATAAAATTCAACGATCATGAGAACGATATCATCGCTCGTGCGTACTTACGGACTACCATCTCCACGACGCGATGAGATTCATTCTCCACGTTAACCATTCATGAATGATTATAAATTATATATAATAAGTAGTCGTGAAATATATGAAATAATAATACAACTGTATATATATATATATATATTTATGTCATCTACTTAATTACACTCAATTCAATAAGAAAACGAAAACATCGTTCATGCGTACGTACGACCTACCGTCTCCATGAATGATGTATTTCTTTCCATTTATAGATACATTATATATATTTATATTATGAATATATATTATATATAAATCATGTTTTAAATTATTGAATTAATTAATCATGATCTATGTAATCATATGAATAATTACAAGTTAAAACAAGATTGACAAATGAGACGATTTTACCCAAAACGCTACATTAACATGAATTTACAAAAGAATGGGTTTTATAAAGTCATAAGTTAACCATATATGATATAATAACAATGAATATGATTCTGTAATAAGTCAATGACATTATTTAAATCATTATACAGGAGGTTCAGACACTTACGAAGCAAATCAGACCTAAGGTAAGGAAAATATCACCATATCATTTTTATCCAAGATTGTTTATATTTTGGTATTTACTGGGGCGTATTTTATCATCCACATACATGTTTACTCAATATTTAATATTTATATCCTTCTAAAATAGTTTATATCCAATTTTACCCTTCAGTGAGTTTTTATTAAATGATATGAAAGGAATCTTTTGTCGTTTTTCGTACGAGGTACTTTTTGACTTTTTTGAAAAAAGTACGAAATTTTTTTTTAACTAATACGACATGAATGGATTTTTAAAACATTATTTCAAAGAAGACTCCTTTACAAGTTTTCATGTTTATTTTTAATCAACTTTTTTTAGTTTAAAATTGTATGACATGTTAAGAAAGGAAAATGTTTTTGAAGTAGAAATGATATTTTCCTCAAGAATGGAGTTAAGTGCTTTATCAAAAATATTTTTCCATCTAAGATAATATAGGGTTCTGTTTCTATCAATATTATTAAATTTACTTGATTATGTTGTGATGGAAATATTTTTATGAATTCCGTTAACTTATATGAATTGTTTTATGATGTCATGATGTTTAAGATTCCAATTTTTATTACATGGGTTATGCAATGATGTATGATTTATGATTTTGTGGCACACATAATAATGGTATCATTATGAGATATGTGGGACCTATATCTCCCTCCAATGCATTGGGTAAATATTTTATATCTCATAAGATAGACATGGCTGGAATGGTAGGTTATACTGATTTTGTGAAATAGGTCTGAAACGAGGGTGACTCAGTTCAAAATTGGACTTTGTCCACTAAGATAGTCTTGGAAATGAGTCTTGACTAATAAGAAATGATTCTCTATGATTATGTGTGTATGCCACAATGTTTCATGATTTATGTTATGATAATTGGGATTACATTTCACTACTATGATTTACCCTATGTTATGAATTTATGATCTCTTTTGCAGGTTAAGATTTCCAAAAGATATGTTTTTATGAATATGATGTGATTGATATTTCATTTGTTTACCCTTACTGAGCATTTGAGCTCACCCTTTTATGTTTTTTCCCCAGGATATAAAGAAAGGATTTAGGTAAGAAAAAAAGGGGATGATCATTATGGGAGATGTTGAAGATCTTTCACCATGATTAGAAGATTACGTTACGTGTTTTCAAAGATACTAAACTATTATGATCCTTGTGTGTGTGTTTTTGTTATGTACTATGTATTCCGCAAAAGTAATGTAATTTCCTTGTACGTCAAGCTTCAGGTCTCTACAGTTGATATCAGAGGCAATGGAGGTAGGAATGTATCTGATCCTTGGGAACTATCACATGTGAGCGTTGGAAGAAGCATGGCTCTCCGCCTAAGGGCTTCGTGAGGAAATGGCTGCCACTAGGGATGGTGGTGTGTCCCACCCAGGGGTGTAGCCGCCCATGGAGTACCCTGATAGGTATCAATTATGTCTAGGGATGCCTCTATGTTTAAGTATACATATAGTTTATAGTCTTATAATTGCGCTAAAAATCGTAGAATATAACCTAAGATGTTAGATATTGAGGGTAATCCCCCTTTACTATGTTGTTTTCTCTAGCATGATTTTTGCCTCTCACAAGATTCTTTTTGTGTTTTAGTTAATGGAGTGAACCAGAAGAAATTCGGTTAACATTGAATCCAATGGACAAATTGGTGACTATGAGAAACAAAATTGTGTAATTCCTAGAGAAAAAGATATTGTGATTATGCCGAATCAGTCATCGCGATATATGATTAACAAGGATAAATTTAGTGGTATGCCTAATTCATCAAAGAAGGGGAAGATAAACTATTATGAATGTTCACATGTTGAGGAGCATAAAGAAAGGATGATTGAGATTTCTAAAGAGGTGAAGAAGAACCTTGAGGAATACCTCAAATGGAGGGACCAATGTTATATGTGTGGCGAAAAGGGTCATAGAGTGACAGACTGTTATGGAGTTCATTGTCTTATTTGTGGAGAACATGGTCATTACCTAACTCAATGCCCTGACCTAAAAAGTTACTTCTAAATCAAGGAAGGAATTATTCTAGGACAATCATTGAAGTGGATGAACTGATGTGATTATGTATTGGTATGCAAGAATAATGTTGTTGATTTACTTTTATGGTGTATTGAAAAATATATGTATTTGTCTATTGTGGTTTTCAATAATTTTAATTTAGCGGTAACCATGAAAAGTGATTCAAATATTTTAGAAATTAGATGATATGCACATAATGAAGGGATATGGAGAAAATTAAATGTTTGACATTATTCATGAGCTCATGATTGATATAAGGACTAAGTGATAAAATGGTTAGAGTATATAGAATTTTGAGGATTTTGGTATGTCTTAAGAGTTAACTTTTAACAGCATTCATGTTTTCATTAAGGTTCAATGGGTATTCAAGAGAATACATGATTAATGCCTTTGAATGTTTGGAATGTGACCAAAAAGACATATCTTATGATATATGGGGATCAACGATGGTATTAAATCTCTGGTAATCATTTTCACTATATTATCAGAGTGGACTGTAGTATTATGGATAAGCCTACAGATTGGAATGTATTAGGTTGGACATAAGTTAGGATAGAACTTTTTTCGATATTATTGATGGGATGTTAGAGTAATATATCTTTAGAAAAAGGACAACATGCAGGATGGGCGACAGACCATCACGTCGGACAAGGCCATGAGAATCGAACCCACAACCGAAGTGCGAGTGGCCTTTATCGCCTACCACTGGCCTACATGATGTCCCTGTTTAGTAGAAACTAGTTTAATTATATTAAGCAGTATGATATATGAAGTATAAGTCCATTTTAGGAACCATATATGATTAATATCACTATAGATGGACTTATGTATTTTTTGATAACTTTTCTAACATTTTATTTGAGACAGATGGAATGACCCATCATTCTATCACATGATCTACTAACAAATCACGAATGACAAATTCAACTTCATTTCTTTAAGAGATGAAGTGGAAATTGTCTAAAGAATGAAAAACTGTGAGACTATTCAAAAATCACGAAAGTATTTCTTCTAATTTCATCAACTTTAGGGAAATGATCTTGAAAACAAAAAATGTTGTCCTAGGGTTCTTATATCTGATGAATCAGATGGTGCCTTAGATTGTCACAAATTTATGGCTTTGTGATTGCTGGCTTTTCCAGAGCCACGTTCTCTACCACTATCCATCAGAACATGACAGTTAGATTTCTCTTATATATCCATATTTTCACCTATGTGGAAACCCAGTGATTAGTTTATTTGGTTAACCGTTACATTTCATACTTTTGTTTTTAAATATTTGGTTTGGTATTCCTTTTTATGATGTGGGTTTCTATTAAAGAAACTTTCGAGTAGTAAACCATTTATAACCCCGACGAATTTCGAGGGTGAAATTCATTTTAAGGGCGGTAGAATGTAACACCCAAAGATTTTATGAAAAATATTCTTTTTAATTTCATTAATGTCTTGTGTTTTATTCTACACCAAAAGAATCTTGAACAACGTGCATCCTTGACTTGCTTTGCATTACACACAAGCACGACCTTCCGTGATAGTGTGTGTTCTATGCAATACTGAGTTTCACTAAACAACGATATGCTATTAAACTATTATTAAAACTAGCCATTATGAATAGTAATAACCACTTTTTGAAATTTTTTAAATTTTATTTTTCAAAATGGACTTCATTTTTGGATTCGGAATATCGAAATTAGCTTAGGGTGAAATTTTTGTACTTTTCGGATAACTTTCATATTCTGATGAATACTGAAAATTACTAAAGTTTAACTAAAAAGAACTTTTTTTATAGAAATAATTAATAGTGATAAATTAATAATTTGAGTTGTTTTAAAGTATATTTAGAATATATTTTTATAATTTAATACAATGTTGTTCATTGGATGTAATTTCACATTTAAACCATTTATAAACAAGTGTCAATCTTTTGATAGTTATTATCTCTTAAAAACACGCTATTTGTTTTGACGACGGGAATTAATTTTTAAATTAGTTAATGTAACTAATATGTTTTTAATTTGTTAAAATATTCATCATTTTTGAGTTCATAATATCAAATATATCTTAGGCCTAATATTTGGTATTTTTCTGGAAACTTTCATTTTTTGATGAATAGTGAAACCACTAAGTGGTAGTTAAAAAATAAATTTTTCATAAAAATTAATTTTACCGCTTCGGTGACTGTAATTTCAAAAATCTGAAATAAACGGTTGATGTTAGTATGAAAAATGTGATTCAATGAGATGAAAATAATTTTTTGGTGAATAGTTACTTTTTAATTTTTTTACCACAATTAAAAGTAAATAGGGTAATTAAGGGTAAAAATGATATTATTATTACCCTAACACATGTCCTAATTCTATTGGACAAGTTTAATTCGACCAAAAACAAACATAGGAATAAAATATGACCATTTAGGCCCACTTGGATTAGATTAGGGCATTTATTTTTAATTTATTTAAAGAAGGGTTAAAATAGTTAAAATCAAAGTTTAACAAGTAAATAATTTTTAATATAGGGTTCTACATAAGATAAATTCTACTATAAATATTCATTAGAAATATAAAGATATTTCCTACATAATTTTATTTTATTTGTAATTTTTAGACATAAAGTAATTAATTTATTCATGACACAACAATGATGCACTAATTATCATATTACTGAACTATTAACATAATTGATGTTATAAATACCCAAATAAATGTAATTTAAAACTTTTTATGAATTCCACTAATTTTCTAGGTTAATATGACATGTTAGTATTGATTTAATTAACTTTTTTAGAACTAATAATTCTGTTATGATTTTCACAAAAATCAATTACTAAATAGTGTCAAAATTGACATATAATAGTATTTAAAACATATATTATATTATTAATTGTTATCATATTCCTATAAATCTATGGTTCGGCCAAATGACTTAGATAAGGTTATATATATTAATCATAAACAACTTGGGGTTCGTTTGGCTTCTTATAGTATGTTTATTAACCTTATATTGTAAGAACAAAAAAAGACATGGTAAAAGTAAAATTATCTAACTTAAAGTTAAATATAAATGATAAGGTTAAAATAGGAACCTAAACTTGCCTAAATTCTATTGGATGAGAGTATTTCGACCAATCCCCACCATAGATTCTATATAACTCAATTTGGAACTATTTAAAACTGAACATGACTTTATAATAAAATAATATTTTTCGTTATTCCAAAGGTACCCCTCTCCTCCCTTATAAAAGGACACCTCCTCCCTCTCTTCATAACACAACATTGAGCCATCAATCTCGGCCAACCCCTGCCAAATTCTCTTCTCCACTTACCTAGAAATATTTAGAGGTTCTGGTCTTCCATAAAGACCGATTTTAGTTCCCTAAAAGGAAATCTCAAAGAAGCGCTTCAAATAAGAGGTAATTTTCGTTACCGATTCTTTCAACATTATTTCTTCTTCCACTTTTTCTTCTTAGGTTGTTTCATTATGAAGTAATAACATAAGTATCAGTCATATAATTATAATTTATTATAATTATGAAACAACCCTATTTCGTCATCTATCCATCCTACGGAAAACGAAATCACCGCGCGTGCGTACGTACGAAATACCGTCTCCACGCCGTGGTGTAATCTATTTTCTAACCCCACCTTAAATGGATGGGTATAATGGTGTAAATAATAACTACATATGATTATTTTAAATTAATATTTATTCATAAATAGTTTACATACACTACAATACAATTGAACAATCATGAGAACGATATCATCGCTCGTGCGTACGTACGGACTACCGTCTCCACGACGCGATGAGATTCATTCTCAACGTTAACCATTCATGAATGATTATAAAGAATATATAATAAGTAGTAATGAAATATATGACATAATAATACTATTGTATTTATGTATATATATATTTATGTCATCTACTTAATTCCACTCAATTCAATAGGGGAACGAAAACAGCGTTCATGCGTACGTACGACCTACCGTCTCCATGAATGGTGTATTTCCATCCATTTATAGATACATTATATATATATATATGTATATTCTGAATATATATTATATATAAATCATGTTTTATATTCTGGAATTATGTAATCATGATCTATGTAATCATATGAATAATTACAAGTTAAAACATGATTGACAAATGAGACGATTTTACCCAAAACGCTACTTTAACATGAATTTACCAAAGAACGGGTAATATAAAGTCATAAGGGAACCATATATGATATAATAACAATGTATTTGAATATGTAATAAGTCAATGACATTATATAAAACATTATACATGAGTTTTGGACACTTACAAAGCAAATCATACCTAAGGTAAGGAAAATATCACAATCTGATTTTTATCCGAGATTGTTTATACTTAGGTATTTACAGGGGTGTATTTTATCATCCACATCCATGTTTCCGAAATATGTAATATTTATATCCTTCTAAAATAGTTTATATCCAATTTTACCCTTCAGTGAGTTTTTAGTAAAGGATATTAAAGTAATCTTTTGTTGTTTTTCATATGAGGCACTTTTTGACTTTTCTGACAAAAGTACGAAGAATGATTTTTTAACTTATACGGCATGAATGGATTTTTAAAACATTATTTCCAAAAAGCATCCTTGAAAAGTTTTGAAGATTATTTTTAGTCAACTTCTTTTAGTTTAAAATTATATGACATGTTAAGAAATGGAAATGTTTTTGAAGTATAAAGGATATTTTCCACAAGAATGGAGTTCAAGTGTTTTATAAAAATTATTTTACCATATAAGATAATATAGGGTTCTGTTTCTATCCCTATTATTACATTTACTTGATTATGTTGTGATGGAAATATTTTTATGAATTCATTTATCTTATATGAATTGTTTTATGATGTCATGATGTTTAAGATTCCCATTTTTATTACATGGGTTGTGCAATAATGTATGATTTATGATTTTGTGGCACACATAAGAACGGTATCATTATGAGATGGGTGGGACCTATATCTCCCTCCAATGCATTGGGTAAAGATTTTATATCTCATGAGATATACATGGCTGGAATGGTAGGTTATACCGGTTCAGTGAAACAGGACTGAAATGAGCGTGACTCAGTTCAGAAATGGAATTTGTCTACTAAGATAGTCTTGGCAATGAGTCTTGACTAATAAGAAATGATTCTCTATGATTATGTGTGTATGCCACAATGTTTCATGATTTATGTTATGATTATTGGGATTACATTTCACTATTATGATTTACCACATGTTTTGAATTTATGATCTCTTTTACAGGTTAAGATTTCCAAAAGTTATGTTCTTATGAATATGATGTGATTGATATTTCATTTGTTTACCCTTACTGAGCATTTGAGCTCACCCTTTTATGTTTTCTTTTCCCCAGGATATAAATAAAGGTTTTAGGTAAGAAAAAAGGGGAAGATCAATATGGGATATTTTGAAGATCCTTCACCATGATTAGAAGATTACGTTCTGAGTTTCCAAAGACACTAAACTATTACGGTCCTTCTGTGTGTGTTTTTTTAGGTACTATGTATTCCACAAAAGTAATGTAATGTCCTTGTACGTCAGGCTTCAGGTCTCTACAGGTTACATGGCCTCAAGTGCATTTCCTCAAATGCCATAGGCAACCTATTAGCTATGAGGGCCTTGGGTGTGATAGTGGAGAAACTATTCCCTCATTGGTAGAGTACACAGCGGAAGAAAATAAACATGAAAGATCAGAAGCTATAAATAACCAACAATAGTAAACAACAGAAAATGAAATCAGAAAATAAATGGATTTCATATGTATATATATGAAATAATTCATGATACATACCTTGGAAAGCATCCAAACAAGTCACAATGATGAAAAATAATATAGTACTAAAACAAGTAAAAACAAGTAAACAGCTCATCAGCATCGCATACAAACGCTTGGTCCGATGCTCTCCTACTCCAAGAAATCATGTATGAGAATTCGAAGGGTGCTTTCCCTTGTCTATAACTGCATAAACGTGGTCTTCTTGGGCCTAAAATCTTTTCCCAAAAAGTGTGTGAGAGTAAAATCACAGTAGGAAACCACCTAAAAATTTGTGCCTAACAGTCAGGGAGCATATAGAAGGTAATAGTATAGTAAGCAGTAATAGTAACAGTAAACAGCAGACAGTACACAGTAAGAAGTAACATGATGATATACAACGAAAATCAATCCATAGAACAACAAGAAGCAGTGAACAAATAGATAAACCCAAAAGGATACCCTCAGGAAAGTACAGGAAGCCAACCCCTCTGGTCTTATCCAAGAAGTAACACAACCCTCAAGGCAGTGCACTCAGCCTAACCCCTCTGGTTTGGTCATACAATATTACCAGCCTCTCTCGGGAAGCTCACTAAGCCAATTCCCCTTATAGTCTAGGGTAGTTAGGGACACTCTGAGGGAGATCGCGCAGGCTAACCCTCTTGGCCCCAAGGTCTAGAGACTCTCTGAGGAAGCTCAGTTGGTCAATCCACCTATAGACTCAGGTATACCACATACTCTGCGAGAAATCTCACTTGGTCAATTCCTCATCTATAATGGGATGGTTTTAAAGATTTTCAAACAAGGTAAAGGCTCTCTGAGGATGCTCACTCAGTCTACCCTCCTATAGTCTATAATAACTATGACTCTCTAGGAAGCTCACTCGATCTATCAACTGTAGACTAAAATTTCCAATACTCTCTGTGTAAGCTCACTCGGTATATCCCCATATAGTCTATAATGTCTAAGACTCTCTGGGAAGCTCTCTCGGTCTATCCCTTATACTCTATAGCACCGTGTTCTCACGGTCCCTTTCCAGAGAGCTCATTTTAATGCTATAAGTCAAGAGTAAACCTATAGATATACTTGGCTATCCAAAGTACACCTATAGAGCTACATGGCTAAAAATTCTACAGAGCAAGAAGCATGTTAACAATATCACTCCATCATATGATCACAACGCCTGGAAACAGGTACAACGACCAAATACTAACAAGACCCAAAGGTCGTAACAAGAATAAATCTTGGGAAAACCATTCAAGCATGAAAATTATCCACAAGCGTGATCAATTTACCTCTACACAATCATGTAAGCAAGGCAGTAATAAGAACAAGGAAAAAAAATGTAAACACGCAATACCCTGTTCACAGGTATAGGTGGATATTTTCATATAAAACCCAAAGACATCAAAAGGTAAGGAACAAACCACCTACCTCGATCCTAGGAGATCTATATACTTGATCCACGTGGCTTGATTCTCCTCAGAGCATTGAAGTTATACAAAAACTCACAAAACACTCCACCCACGATAACATAAGAAATTGGATATATTGGAAACCATTGCTCTAGGAGAAGGAAGTACTCACAACTATGGTTCCAAAAAAATCGATGGCGGTCGATTTGGAGAATGGATTTAGTCTCGAGGATTTGGAGAATTTTTGCAGTAGTATGATGTCTCTCGATTGAACAAGACCTAGAAGAAGGCGGTTATATGGATTAAGCATGACCCCGACCCCTTTAATGAAATAAAAGAAAATACACGGCGTGTACTTATTGAGTACACGGAATGTACTCTACTTTTCTGTACATTACTTTTTTGAGGCCTCTAATTCACCACTACACACTGTTTGTGTGGCCTGAACACGACCATCACATGGTCTGGTGCGGCAAGGGAGTACATGATGTGTACTCATAAAGTACACGGCATGTACTTCAAAAATTTCTTTAAACCCATCTTTTCTAAAAAACTCAAGAAAATGGAAGACATTCCTCAAAACGAAGATCCGGGTTATTACAGATGAAATCACACAATATATATTTTCTCACAAATAGGGGAATAATATACCTATTACTAAAAAAATACATTATTGGGGAGATAACTATCATCGATGGTATCCCCATCATATCAAGAATCATAGAGAGTATAGAACTTATTATGACATTTTTATTATTATAGAAATGTATCAAAAATAATGAAAATAAGTGTAATGCAAGTTAGTTACTTACTAAACTCTTCACCTCTAACACCCATGTGCATATATACAAATAGTTCCTTCATTTTCCATTCATCCTTCACTTATATTAGAACCTATGAAGGAAACATCTTAAAAATTGAATCAACAACCACATTACCATTTCCCCATGTGTATGAAATATCAATGTCAAATACTGTATATATTCCAGCCATCATCTCTTCCAGATTATTTTATCATTTAATTAGATGATATAATCCAAAATCAATAAGTAAAATATGATCTTACCCATGTGTAGGTAGATTCACCAAATCATATGGGTATTCATAATATATATGAGTTCCATATCACATTTTTGATAATTATTCTCATGGGGTCTACTCTATTGTGAGTTTTAAGCCACTGAAATATCTACTTATATAAATAATAATAATACCATACCAACACCTAAATCATTATAATAAACCACAAAGCCATGTATGTACCATAGTATTGTTAAAATAGTTAATGAGGTTAATCACTAATTTTTTTCAATGAATGATTCTGAACACTTCACATCTAGAATATAATTCACCCCATTCTAGGTAAGATCATTCAATGTTGATGGTTTCATAAATAAGTATTTCATAAAAATTTGATAATATCTTTCCTAACCCAATATGCTTAGAATCTGAATGAAATTATATATATTTTCCCCATAATATGAATTTCTTCACATTTTTTGATCAACTATAATCCCATGTTCAAAAAACTCATTCCACAAAAATATACCTTCCATATCTAGAATTCACATTTTTATTATTTTATATATATGATGTGATCCATGAGGATACCCTAGTGAGTACATAGGTGAGATACCTGATTTTCAAAAAATGTTCAATGAAATATAATTTCATCTGTTAATACAATAACAAATGATTCATTGTATTGTGGGAGTATCATGATTATTAATATAATGATGATTAAAGGAGTATTTATTAGGAAAAATGGAATCACAAGGCTCTCTAAATGGTGTCACATTCACTTAATTTTTTTCTAATACCAAAACACAACATTTATTATATAAAATTAAGGGATTATATTAGTCAAATAGAAGGAAATTTGTTTACTTCCTGAACATAAAGTGGAAGATGCTCAGGGGGATGATCACCTCTCCAGGTAGTGTCCTAATCAACTCCCATGTTAAAAACGACATCGAAAATTATATTCTATTCCTGGTAATCTTGTGTTTCAATGAAGCTAAGGGAGAAGATTGAGTTCAAGATGTCAATCAAACAGGAAGTGAACTTCCAAGCTAGGTGCATTGTACCCTTCCAGATTTCCTGGATGATAGTAGAGGAGTCACATTCAATACATATGTTGTTCCAATTGTGCAGCTTGGAAAACGAGATCGCATGAATGACGTTGAGCATCTCGTCTTCCAGGGAGGTAGAAATACCACATGATCCGTAGAAGCAACTAAGAACATGATCCAAATGACTTCTGAAGACTACCTTAGTAGACTCATCTCCTAACCAATTGGAAATGGTAATATCAATCCTATCCCTAGTTATAGAAACGTGAATTCCCCCTCCCATTTGTCTATGCAGATTAAAAAATCCTTTTTTAAAGGGGGGACAAAAGATACTTAAGAAAACATTAATGTCTTCATATCTCACTATGAAGAAGTGCATTCCTTTGGTGACATACTTGAGAATACGAATCCCTTGGCACATAAATTTTTAAACAAAATTTTCAACTCTATTATGTCTTTTTGATCCATGTGATAAGATGTTATAACTTTTAAATAAGTTCCTCATGCTAATAAAAATCAAAATTAAACCTATTTATATTGAGGGAAACCAAAAAATTAAACCATATAAATATCGAGAAATATATTAAACATTGTAGTATGTTTCCAAAAAATGTTTTAATTTTTCAGTTTAATATATAATGAGGATATTAATTTACCATGTTACGAAAGAGAAGATCCTTCATGGATTAATCATTGTTCCCACTCACATTAAAACAAATTATATCTCCAATCAGGGGTAGAAAAGTGAAACCCCCAATGGTAGTAATAAATTCATAATTTTTGAGCTCTAAACCTATCAATAAATACAATAACATCAATGTGATTAATATAATGTAATTGAAAATCAAATAATGTCATGGCCTTTGATGAATAGATAATAACGGTGGCATCACATACCTTATTCCATCTTCATTCATATAGATGCTTCTATCATTATAACATTGGGAATACGGTCCAATGGGAGATTAAAAACATTGAAAATGAGGGTGGATATAAAATGTTAAGAAGAACCTATATCAAATAAATCTATTTAAAAAGATGTAATTATATAAATGGTACCTCTTATATTCCTAGATCTCACATTAACATAGACTAGAGATACTTAAAACGCGTGTAATAGATTCAATATAGAAACTTGTGTTTGGATATTTTTACCCGTCAATATACCAACTACACCATAGTCCCTCTCAATAATAATAATATTTATTGACCATGTGATTTATAGTATACATTCTTGAGTCTTTATAATGTTTCATAACATCCACATGAGATGAAAATATTCGACACCTATAAGAAAATGTTTTTTTCATTTCCCTGTCATTTTATATTGGAAACAAGTATTTATAAAATAATAGTTACTGTAGATGGTCTAGAATAAGAATACTATTTGTCAGAACCATCTCTATTTTCCCCATGATAAACTCTCTACCGCCTTTTCCCCATTATAGAATTTCTGGAACATACCATGGGTTTGGAAAAACCAAATTAGTCTTCAATTGATGTATTGTTATATATCTTCCATAATTTCCTTATCATGTGCTTCATTATAGGTAGATAGTTTCATTATAAAAAAAATCACTAGATATCTAAATAATGACCCATCAAAAACCATTTATCTATTAGAATATCAATTGATATAACCACATATAGAAACATATTGATCTCGGAAAATTTATTTTCATACTTATTCACAATATGGAAAACCTGCTAATGGTTTAGGAATATTGTGGACTTCTTGAAGGCCATATATTCATGGATAAATATTATTTAATGGTGGATTTGAAGTCATTACACTCTATTAACTTGTAATGTGTTTGAAAAACTGCCGAATCCCTCCAACATATTATCAGACCTTCCTAGTTAAGGGAAAAATATTTTACCTTTATGGATTTTTTTTATTGAAGGTATTGACACAAACTATTCATACATTTGTATTATAAATTATTAGAATAATATTCATTACAAAACATAATTATGCATGCCAAAATTATATAGGTCTACTATGTTTTGAATCATGGACACAAAAACAATTGTTCCATAAATGATCAATGATGTCCCTCGCTATGTTCATTATAACTAGTACTCTTCTTAGAAATATCATACAAAATACATTTTTTCATATATAATTAAATGTAAACATAGAAAATGGTATGCTCAGATGATTATTATGGATAAAAAAGTTAAATATAAATATAAAATGAGAATATGGGTATGAAAACACGAGATTTATATTTGAAGACTATAAACATCAAAACATAGATAATAAAAATGTTTCAGTGAATAAATCAAGGTAATTAATAATAAATAAAGTATAATGGAACAAAACAATAAGTGAAATGATAAAATATCATTTTCAAAAGAAACAAACTTTTTGTATACACATAATCATAGAAAATAATATATAAATTGTATCCATAATGACAATTTTAGTATGTTAGTCTTGGTATATCCACCTGTGTAATTGTTTCATGATTGGGATAGCCCTCCATGTACCCTTTTTCGTCTTAGCCTAACCACTAATGTACCTACTTAAGGATTTGGATAACCTCTCGTGCACCCACTTTTGGGCATACGATAACCACCCATGTACACTGTGAACTCATATAACATTTATCGTCACCCAATGCATTGGAGGGAGTTGTAGGTCCCTCCCATCACAAAATAAAATTTATATGTATGTGTTCTAAAAAATAAAAAAACCTTCATATCAAAAAGAATGAAAATTAATGTGTTGTTTGTAAATATTTTAATCATTGAATAACCCATGGAAAATAAATGGGTTTTATAATCATTTAATCATCTCATCATAACATAACATACATAAAAAATTAATAGTTTTCATAGAAATATTTTCACCATAATGAATATAAATGTTATCCTTGGATCATATTCAAATTAATCAATAAGTTACATCGAAATAATCCATCTTAGATGGATCTATTTTTGAATGATCTCCTAGATCATTTCTTGTGGAAAATAACATTCAATTATTTTTAAAAATACATTTTAGAACATAAAATAATTTCAATATAACATTCCTTGATAATAATATTTTAAAATTATAAAATATTATTTAAATATATATTTAAACGATTCTTCATGAAAACAACATTTCCATTTGAATTTTTTTTAAACATAAAACATTTTTAAAATATATTTACTTGAAAATAATAATTTAAAAATATATAGGATAATTTAAAAAATAATTAAATTTTTTATTGATGAAAATAAACATGAATATTTAAAAAAAACTCTTTTTGAAACAAATAACATTATTAAAATCTTTTTATTTTAAAATAAACACGGAAATAAATAAAGGAATATTTAAATATCAATTAAAAGGTATCTTGAGAAAAATAACCATTATAATTTGAAAAATGATTTTGAAAACATTAATCATTTCTAAAATTTATTTCAGAGAAAATAACCATGGGAAATTATAAATTAATCATTAAATGAAATAATGGTCATTAAAATATATGATTATGTTTATATCATTTAAATTTAAACATTGTTTCCTTTCAGATTTTCGATATAATAAAAATGGACATTATATTGAAAATGAAAGGTTGATTATAATAAAAAAAATTAAAAAAAATTATACAATGGTAAAAATTACATAAAACCGTTGCATAGGAACATTAAAACATTTTTATAAACATTTTTATAAAATATATATATAGAAGAAAAATGTTTTCAATCAATGATAGAAATAATGTCAGTTTTTTTCAAACAATCTTTTTGGAATCCTGAGTACATGATGGGAGGAAATTAAAGGGAAAAGTATTCAAAATAAATAAAAACAGGTGAATTAAATTCATGAGTTTTATACGGTAAATTCATAATATTTCATAACCGGATGCTTAAGTATAAACAATCCTGATAAACGATGGTATTGAATCATAACATCTATTCCACTTTAGTAAGATATAAATCATAATCGCCATAAATTATTAAAAATAAATGAAACATAAAATATCATGAGATTAAAAAAATTAATGATATAACATGTCAATCAGAAAATCTATACACCTCATTAAATAATAAAGAAGCATAAAATAATGTATGTCCCAAATAAGATAAATTGAGAAATAATCCCTTACCACATTAGTAATATTTTGAAGAGTAATCCTCATCAAATAACAACATAATTTTTTTTGATATTATTAGGATAATTAAATTAATTTTCTAACATTTTAATGTGGTAATATATACACATTAAAAATAAATGATCAGTTTTTATGGAATATATCTTCCACAAATAAAAGAAAGAATAGAAACCCTTGTTGTAAGTCTCAATATATTTTAGACACATTTGATCCTATTGTGTAATAAATATTTTTTTATTATAAATATTTTAAATAACTATATTAATATATGTCATACCATCTAATATTTACTTATGAACTTTTAATACACCATTTATTAACAATTCCATGCTAAAACAACATTTCAGTCTTTAAATGTTTTTATTTCAAGAATATTTTGATTTGGTATATTCAGTACAATTAAATTTATCATTCATACAGAATATATAGATTTTTATTCCTGATATAAATATCTTATATATTTAGTATATATTTATTTATACCAATCCATTAAACTAATAGATATAAAATTAAATACACCATTCCTAATGAAGCTAGGTTATATGTAGGCATGAACATTGATTCCATTTTATCGATGGATGAAAAGAATTAAAGGTAGATAATATTTTAACTATACATATTAATTTACATATCATATAAATATATATCATATTTTTATTTAACCCTACATTTATTAACATACATGTAATGTGTATTTGAAAAAACAAATCACATCACTTCGCAAGGCGGTAGTCCACTGTACACACAAACGATGTCATCATATCAACCCAAGAATGGATTAAAAAGTATATGTGATATATTAATTTAAAATTTCAATTTATATTATAAATATAATATATATTCATTCAATATATAATTACTACTATTTATGTAAATAAAATTAAAAAACATCCCATCGGTTTAAGAGCTGGTAGTTTTCCGTACACATGGGCGATGTTTTAGTTTTCTAACGGGTTTGAAGGTAAGATGGTTGACATGTTATTATAATTAAAAAGGTATAATAACCTCATAGATATCTTATATAATTTTTATATTCATAATTATATCTATCCATAAGTGTTTTTGATTGAAAATTCATAACATCGGTTCATCAGGCAGTAGTCTCACGTAAACACGATCGATGATTTCAATCCGAGTTGATGGAATTTCAAATGGATAGAGGTGATTAAATTAAAATAGTAAAATATAATTATTTATAATATATTTATTGGTTTTTTAATCTTATTTTTAATTTATTTTAAGGAATTATAATAAGTATTAAATCAATATCAAATAATTAAATATGTTATAACATCTTCAGAGAACATTTTTAGGGTTAACCTGAATCCTTCATAGATTTAATTTGTGTTCTCACCATGGAATCTAAGATGTAGTTAGAGAGATAATTATGTAATATGGTAGAAATTTTCTAAAGAAAATGGTTTTGAATGTGTGAATAGGGTAGTAGAGCGGGTATCGTGTTATAAGTTGGGGAGAGGACACACATGGAATTTTGAAAAGAAGAAAGTGTGCAAACAATTTTTAAATAAAAATTGTTAAAAAGTATAATTATTAAACAAAAAAGGTCTTATGGTATAATTATGGACATAAAATATGTTTTTTACAATTTTATATTTCATTTTCCTGTTATATTTTTAGTTTAACCCCCAATTTACCCTCTTTTATGCCTAACCATGTTAATTAATTTTAAGTATTTTTACTAATCATTATTGCTAAAAAAATAAGTTTACATAATTGGATAATAAAAATTATTTTTCATTAATAATATGGTATTATTTTTTACAAATTTGAATTAAAAAATATAAAATTTAAACTTAATGTTAAACCCAATGAAGCAACGAAAAATTGGGTTTCCAAAGATAACATAATTAGATCATTAAAATGTATATATATATATATATATATATATTATAGATGAAATTGATTAAAATAACATAATTAATATGAATAGAAATTTAATTTTAAAAATTATAAATTTAAAAAAATATTAAAACAAATTTCTCATATAAAATAATTTGAATAAAAGGCATATTTTTAATAAAAATCATTATTTTTCACTATTTACAAAAAATTATATATTTTAAAAAAATTCTAGAGATAAAACAATATAATTTGTACATTATGATTTCAGAAATAAATTTTATTTTATTAAATAACTCTTATCAATGTTGCTAAAATTAATTTTAATGTAATATAAAAAAAGTTGATAAAATAAATTTTTGGATAAATGCAGCTTTTAAGTGTAAAATAGGTTTTATTATAATTTCATTATTAGAAAAACATAATATTAATTCCAAAAAAATTATTGAGTGCATAATATATATTTGTAGATAAAATATGTCACAATGATTTATTTATTTAATTTATTGAGATAAAACATGTTTTTCCAATAAAATTTTTTTTCTGAAAAAGACTTCATTTATTTTCAAATGGTTTTTATTTTCATTTATTATTAAATGGACACAAAAAATTTAATTTTATAATGATTTGTTAAACATATATTTACATAATATATTCAATAAACTTAATGTAGGGTTTTATTACATATACTACATACTAAAATATATTTTGGTTCACTCAAGGGTTCCTTTTTATGTTTCATCAAGAGATCCTTCTCATGATTTAATAAGATGACTTTTTGGTCAATGAAACAATGCAAAATCAAAAAAAAAACAATAATAAAATACAAAAAACAAGTCAAATATTATACTACATAAAATCGTTAGTAAAATACAATCAAATAAAATTTTTATACAAATGATCATTTATAGACCAATGATGGTTACCTAAGGCTCTCCAGGATGAGAGCTCTCTATGAACACACTCGCAACCCACAACATAGGTCAAAACCATAATATCTTCATCGTACAATTATATAACTACCGATGTAATGAATGAATAAATTATTTTCAAATATATTAATATTTTTGAATAAAATTTTTGAATTCATTACAATAATAAATTTTAAATTTTAAATCAAAAAAGAAAATAATTTTAATTAAACTGCCTTATTATAATGTTTTTATTTAAATTTTTTATTTGAACATTATAGAATATAAAATTGAAAAAATTAATTTTATTTTTAAAATAAGCATATAAAAATTGATTGGGGGGAAAATTATGTTATTTATCAAAATTCATTGAATAATGAAAGATAACAATTTTTATAAAATTGTAATTTCATTTCAATAATTTCAATATATATGATATTTTCAACATAAATAATTTTTTTTAGTTTTTATATCACATATAACATGTTAATTTAGATTCTGTAGATAATGCAAGAATGTTACGCCAGTGTACAGTGAACTACCACCTCACAAAGTGATGTCAGTAATTTTTCACTAACATTTTACATTAAAGGAAATAAAGATAATTTCAATGAATATATGTGAAATATATGATAAAAATATTTTATTCATGAAATATTTATCATTTTGATAAGTTAATATATAATTTTATTTCTTACATCTCCACACACTGAAAAATGATAACGTTGTTGATACGTTCATGAAGACTGTTGAATCCACTGAGTGATTTGATTCCCTGTTCATCACTACAAAAAAAGGATGACATTTATTTATTTATTTTAATGAAAAAAATCATTTAAAACATTATTATCATTATAGAAAATAAAATATTTCCTAACACTTTTCCATAATAATAGTTGCAAAATAGAAATGTTACTCATGTGTATGAAAATCCTACCATCTACATGATCATAACATTGTTCATTTTTCATATATATATTTCGTAATTTTTTACAAAAGTGTCATTTATGTATATAATTATTATTATAACATGATTTTTATTTGGGATATGTTAAAATAATAAACACTTTGACCATAGTTAAACTACTAAAGTCATATTTGACATATAAGAATAACATAATCAAAAAAATAATGTAAAATTAATTGATTACGTAATAATTTATAACATGGAAATAAGTGGAATAAAATTAATAATAATTAATAAATATTTCTTAAGTAATTATGTATTTAAAATATGTTTATTTTTCAAATGATAAATAATGTATGTGATGAATCAAACTCCAGATAAGGGAAATCATCTCATTTTCCAAATGGTTGAATCATTTTTTAGGTTATGAACATTTATTAATTTACGAGGTGTAGATATAACCCCCATTGATATGTAATATCATGAATTTCAATATTATAATGAAATTTATATTTTTTTATTTGATTATTTCATGGAGGTTATGACTCAATGTTTTCCCAATGTGGTAAGCGACATCTAGTTAAAATAAAATACTCTTTTAATGTTTTCCTTCTTAGTACAATTTTTTTTCAAGTAAATGTCTCAAAAATTAATCAATGAATGTAATTGTACATAAATTATAGATTTGTATTGTATTGTTTTTCTAGCTTTAAATTTTTTCAAAAAAGGAATATTTTTTACCGAATGATTTCCTTTCTTTAAAAATGGAAAAAATAAATGTTATATTTTAACATATAAATTGATAATGAATTTTCCCAAAACTATAATCATTATAACATGATTGTATTCCATTACAATATTTCATGTTTTATTCTATGTAAACCATTTTTATGGGTATTTTGGTATTGAAATGGTTTTTTATATTACTAAATATTTTGATAACTTAAAGTGACTTTCCTATGAGTTCAAAATTGTTTTCCTTGATTTTTGTGATGAAAAAATTGGACATAATATGATTAATTCATTAAATCATACATTATAATTATAAATGAGAAGTAAATGAGTCCAATAAAACTCATATGGAGGTTTTATCCCCTTTGTACCTCTCATGTACGCTTAATATAACTTATACAATGGGTACATGAAGATAGTGACTTGTGACCCCGATCTAACATATTCAATGGGTTCTTCTCGATAGCACTCTAGTTTCTTTGGTAACATTCATTCTCTTAACATGAATGATAAAAAAATTTACCAGAGTGTTTGTTCTATAGATTTTACTAGGATCTATTTGATAATAACAAGGTTTAAATTTTTTTAGTGAATTTCATGATATAATTTCAAAAAATGTTTTTTATTTACATTTTATAATTTTTAATGATTTTCATTGAGAAAAAATTTTGTGATTTCATGTGGATGTTACATATTTGATTCACGCAAATAAAATCTCGATAATGTTAAATATTATTTCATGACATTACAAGGATAATGGTTTTCTGTATTTTTATGACCCTTAATAATTTTTTAGTTCCCATCCCACATTTTGAAAAAGAAGAAAAAAGGATTTTTGGAAGGGTATGGTATGGAAGTAGTAGAGTTTATATTAATGATTAATTTTCATGAAAATAAATCATTTTCTATTTTAAAATGATTTTATTGGGGTAAAAATTTATATAGATTGGAGTTTTCCACTTTGTATTATATGGTTTTGGTATGTATGAGTTATAACCTAATTTTATAAAACTCAAAACCTGAAAAAAAAACCTAATTTGAAAGAGAATAAATTATTATCTTCAAACTCGTGATTATGTAATGTTTATTATTTTTTCATTATAATTTGTATTAAATGAATGTTTGAGTTAAATTTATAGTTGAGGTTAATGGTAATTGTATACAATTGAAATATTATGCTTTATGGTTATGTTGAAATGACATATAATTTCAAGATTACCATTAATTTTCATCTAGAATATGTTTGATGAGAATGGTTTTCCATATATCAAATTATTAATTTGAATAAATTTACATTAAGAGGATAATATCATTATAAATCAGTATCTCAAGATGGATATAATTATAACTTAGTTGTTTTTTACTATTGTGAATAGTTTGACACAAGCTATAAATAGTTTTGTTACCAATGATATATAGTATGAAGTTCTTCCATGGTGGACCGTGGTGATATTACAGAATTTCACAAGACAATATCCTATGGATTTTGGAGTATCCAAATATCCAGTGTTGTATTGAGGATAGATAAATGCTCTGGATAAGATATTTGAAGTCATGGCGTGTTCAAAACTAGAAATTGTAACATTAATAGATTACTATTTTGAAAGTGTAGTTGATCGTCAGTTGTATTTTATTGAGAATATCATAGAGAAATATGATCTTGATACAATGGAAAGGGATGAATTTGGAAGTATTTTTATTTATAATATTTCCATATTGTTGTTTTTTATGGATGGATAATAATTTTTTGGTAATTAAGGAAAAAATATTAGGATACTTTGGTCTTGTATAAAGATAACTTCATTAGAATATACATGTATGTGAAAAATTATATTTTGGACACTAATAGAGAAATTAATCGATTTTAATCAGGGTTGTAACATTTTTTATGAATATATTTGGCCACATAACTATTTAATATTCATGATAAAGTGGTTATATGTTTTGATAAAGTTACGATAGAGTTTCCTGACACATATATTCCTCGAAATGATAATAGTAAGAAAATGACATGTTGGTATAAAATAGAGAGGCTACCATCTAAGAAGTCTATAGGTAATACAATAACATGTTCTAATAGTGTTAAAACAAATATGACATTATTTTTTGGATCTAGAATGTGTTTCTGGTGTGTTCAGTTTGGTCACAAGGGTTTTTACTATAAAGAAAATTGTCATGAGGAATAATAGAATGGGGTAAATGATATCATTATAATGGTGAGATTTTTTAGTTTAATTGAGTTGGTTCTTTTTGCTAACATGTGTCTGATGTTAGTTGAATAGGATGTAAATCATAATTACTTTAAAATAAAAGGTGTGGAAAACTCATTTTATACGACTGATGTTGATATACGACCATAAAATAAAGTGGGGACACATATGTCACATTTTTATTCAAATATTGACTATTCCCTATTTCACACTGGATCATTTCATTCATTCATTTATGAGAAATTAATAACTTCATTGGGAATAACAACACATGAAAATAATATATAAATTTTAGTGAAAACTACGAGTGGAAATATTAAAGTATCCAAGATTTATATAAATCCTCTTATATTCATTACTCGGACAATCATTACTAAAACACCTTTTTAACTACCCATAACAATGTTTGATATCATTTTGGCTATGGATTAGATTTTAGTTAATCATTCTATGGTAGATTAAATATCCAATAATTCATTATTTAATGATTTCATGTAGGTACCCAAGCTTGACATACATGGAAATTATATTTCATTTCTATAATACTTAATACATGACACAAATATGTGCCCAAAGACTGTATTGGTAAAATGTCTTTGAAAACTCCGAATTTAATCTACTAATCATTGTGAATGATCTCCAACATCTCTCAAAAATATGTTCCTATTTTTTCTAAATAAAACCTTACTTTGTTTCATGGGGAAAAGAAGACATAAAATAGTGAGCTCAATTGACCAGTAAGGGTAAAAATGGAGAACATAAAACAAACCATAAAAATGTGAATGTAAAAAACATGAACTTAATGATTAAACATCAAAATCATGAGTCATGAAATAAATATTAGCATTACGCAAGGAATAGATCATAAATATAAATTAACCATGATAGAATATCATTGGAATTAAATATTTCATTGTGGAAAACTAATAACCATATAATATTATTTCCATAGTATCCAAGGAATTGCTACCAAGGCAATCATTTTGGACATAGTCCATTACTAAATAGGGTTTACATGCTATTCCAGCAATATTTTACTGAACCAGATTTACATATCATTCTAGCACTAAATTACCAATATATATTTACTATCCATTCCATTAATGCCTATTTTATGACATCTAATAATTATCCAATACATTATAGGGAGATATAGGTCCCACCCATCTCATAATGAAATAATTATTACATGTTCTACAAAAACATAAATCATTCATCATATCATAACCCATGAAATAATATGGGTTTCTGAAACATCATTCCATCATAATCCATAAATAATAAATGGATTTTATGAAAACAATACCATCATAAACATAATCAATTATATGTAATAATAGGTGTAGAAACATAACCCCATGTCATCTTATATGGGAAATAATTTTGATAATTCACATGAAATTAATTGATAAGGAAAATATCCTTTCTTTTTAAAAAATCTTTTATTTTATCAAAATGCCATAAAATATTAAAATAAAATAATTTAGTTGAAAATAAACATTAAATAATGTATATGAAGCATCATGGAAATAATGTGGTACAAAGTCGTCAAAATCCATTAATTCCATATAAGATAAAAAACATTCTTCTTGTAATTTTTTTGAAAATGTCAAAAAGTACCTCGTACCGTAAAAAAAGAAAGGGTCCTTCCAAACTATGTAGTAAAAGTAAAAATGGGTAAAAATGACATTAATCATACATATAATTATAGTAAAATATTATGAGGATATGTTTTTAGAAAACATGGACCTGGATGATAAATATACCCCTTGTAAATACTTACATACAAACAATCTCAGAGAATATTGAAATAGAAAAATTATCTATTAACTTATATAGGAATTCATCCATATGTGTGTAAAATAGTATTATAGTGGTTTTAAAAGAATTATTAACTATAAATGAAACTATAAAACTATTTATGATATCATATATCATTTGAATATATCTTTTTATTACCCATTCATTGGTAAATTCAACGTTAAGGCAGTATTTTGTGTAATAATCATTTTATTTATCGTATGTGTTTGATATTTTTATTCTTGAAATTGTTACCTATATCATAATTTAATTACATATTTAATGTAAAAAATTATTTATATAACCAATAAATTCAGAATATAAATAATTATATGTAAGATATATAAATGAAATGGAATGCATCGTTTACGGAGATAGAAGGTCGTATGTACATATGAAAGCTTTTTTCGTTTCCCAATTAAAATGAATGGATGTATGTAAATGAAATATATATATATATATATATATATAAATCCAGTATCATTATTATTTCATATACTTTGTGATTAATTATTATATATACTTTATAATCATTTTTAAATTCATAACTTGGAGAATGAATCTCATCATGTCGTGGAGATTGTAAGTCGTATGTATGCACAAGTGACACGATCGTTCCCATAGTTATTGAATGGTATTGATGTTGATGGTGTATAATATCTCAGAATAAGAATCATGTTATCATAATAATATACTATTATTATTTCCACCATTATACCCATCCAAATAAGGTGGTAGTGAAAAACATTTTACACCATGGTGTGGATACAATAAGTTGTTTGTACACACGTGCGATGATTTCATTTTCGTAGGATGGATACAAGTTCAAATTGGTTTGTTTAATATTTATAATATCATATCAGTATATCAAGGATACATATTTTTTTAGTTTATATAGAAAAAGCTAATGAAGAGTAATTAGAAGAATAAATAAATTCTAATTAATTGATATAAGAGATTACCACCTACTCAACGTGCCTACTTTAAATTTCCTCATAG
Organism: Viscum album; assembly: GCA_963277665.1. NCBI lineage: Eukaryota > Viridiplantae > Streptophyta > Magnoliopsida > Santalales > Viscaceae > Viscum > Viscum album. The sequence goes on along the minus strand of OY728152.1, from coordinate 2,076,860,701 downwards.
GTCACTAGATTTGGTATTTTGAGAATTCCACGACAACTTAAATGTTACTAGAGATGTTGAGAAGATAAATGGAAAAGGTTTTTCCATGCATGAAGGCTCGAAATAGAGTGAATAAGAGAGGGAGGAGTTTCCCATTTATAAGAGATGAGGTGGGAACTTTATGAAATTGGCAAAGTATTTATTTATTATAAATTAAATTTATATTTAAATCGGTCCAAAACATATTCAATTATAAAATTAGATGATTTTTGTTTTAATACCCATCATACAAAAAATTTTATACAATTTTTTTATATCTTCTTATCCTTATTTTTTTGATTAACCCTTATGTTACACTTTGTAATCATACCGTGATATCATGTTTTTTACACATTCTGGGTTAATGTAATTACCATATCATGACAAAAAACCCAAAAAAATTATTTATGACATATTAGGACACATATTAACAAATTTTTCTTAATATTAGATATTTATGTATTTAATCTAATTTAATTAGTTGTTTTATGTTTTAGGTTATGCATAATGTCAATATTAGACACTATTCATATGTGAATTTTTTTAAAAAATTAATCACAACTTTATTGATTCGAAAAAAAGTCATTAAATCATCCAATATATGTCAATTTAATTCATAATATATGTTGATGGATTCAAAATGTTCAAATTAAATTTATTATATTATATATATATTCATTTATTTGAATCATTCATTTCTGAGGTAATCACTACATCATAATAATGTCATAAATAAATATATTTATCTAATTTATAAAACTTTTGAATAAATATACATGATTTAGGATAAATTATTATATTTCTAATTACCATCTATAGACATAGAGATCAGTTATATAACCCTATATTTAAATCAATTTAGTAAAAGATATATGTTTCGGTTATAATATCAATAAATTAAATTAATTCTTATAAAATTGCATTATCTCAATCCATGTGAATCCATGTGGCACCAATATAGACCCAAGTATTCCCATGGTCTGAAAAATATCATCCAATAGATTTCAGACACATGGTAATAATGATTATTGTTAATATAATATTATATTTTCACCCTTATTTACCATATTTACCCTTTAAACAATGGTAAATAATATAATTACTAAAGTTACTATTTATTATTTATAAAAATAAAAAGTTACCTATTTAAAAAATATAACATTTTTATTCCAAATTTAAAATCTATTTTTTCATATTCAAAAAAAAGTTGAAATATGTAATTTAAAATTTATTAGCTTTGTTATAACTAAAAGGTCATTTATTAAGAAGTAATAACTATCAAAAGATTGAATTGTGTTTACACTCAATATAATAGTGAAATTATATACAGTGGAAAAAATTGTATTAAACAGTTAAAATATAATCCTATACACATTAAAATCAATTAACAATATAATATAACTCTATAAATAAATTAGATAGAAAGGATGTTTTGAATTTAAATGCAGTATTTTCACTCTTAATAAAAAAATTAATTTTATTAGAAAAATACCAAAAATAAAAAAATTGTAAATTTTTATTTATTTATTCCAAATAAGAAGTTAATTTATTTAAATTTTACTTATAAAAGTCTCCGAAATTAAATTTAAAATGGATATTCCATTAAATGGTGGTAAAACTGTATTATTTTTAAATGCTTCTATTTTATGAAAAATTGATTTTGTTCCCATATAATGTTCATAAAAATTTGTGAGAGGAATGATAATGTTATATAAAATATGAAATTTGGATACTCTGTTTCATAATAGCTAATTCATATCCAATTAAATAATAATATATTAATAATATATCATTATTTAGTAAAAATTAGTATTGCATACAGTGCAAGCTATCAGGGAAGGTTGCTCTTGCATGTAAGGCATGCCAAGTAAGTATTCCCTATAGTGAAATATTACTTTGCTATTTCATATATCATAATCTATCTTAGATGATTTATACACTGATAAAAAATACTCAATGTTTAGAGAAATGAATTCTATCAAAAGAACTTGAAATTATGGGCAACACAAGCCATGAATATGGTAGTGTATTATACAAGCTAATAAAATATTTTCTATAGAGAAAGATAGTATTAGTGTAGATTTAAAAAATACATCAGAGAAAAGAAAATAATCTATCTCATGAAATATCAGGATGTTACATTCTACCCCCTTAAAAATTTTGTCCCTCGAAATTCGGCACTGGTTACAACTAGTTTACTACTTGAATCTGTCATTCATGGGAACCCACATGAAAAAAAATACTAAATCTTCATTTTAAAAATAAATAACAGAAACACAGTGGTTACCCAACTAACTCATCCCTAGGATTACACATAGGATAACATAGGTGAAAAATTAAAACATGGATATGGAAGAGAAGTCTTACCATCAATTTCTGATGGATAGTGATTTAGAATAAGGATTGAAGAATGTTATGTATAAGAGAGACATAAATTTGTGATGATGTAAGGGACCATATTATTCATCGGATAAGAAGATACTATTTTAATTTTTTTTCAATATCATTTCCCTTAATTTGAACAATTTTTCAGGAGAATAAATTCTTACCTGATTTTGGTAAAATCGCCCCATTGTTCGTGAAATAAAAAATTTATACATCCCATCTTATTTGATGAAATTAAAATAAATTAGTCATTATGGATGTGTTAGTAGATCACATGATATAACAATATTTCATTATATCTATCTAAACATATTGGTTATAATAGGTAATCATATATCAATAAGGCTACATATAGTGTGGTTATATAAACATATTCCATAATATAACATATACAATCAATAAAGGGATAACATTATAATCCTTCCCAAAAAAAATATAAATCTTCAGAAATAAGTGAAATAAATAAACATAAATTTTTTATCCTATATCTCATTATCTAGTTCATGGTCGTCACATTCCAAAAATGTGAATGCCTTTATCATTATTTTCTTTAAGAATGATAATGTCATGAATTATCACTTAACAATAGTGAAAACATACATTCTGTAAAAATATAACTTCTTCCACATTCCAATATCCGATGAAACCCATTTTCTCAAACCATGATATCATTTTGTCCTTATATCATTCAGGGGCTCATTAATACTACCAAACATCTCATTATCTAATTATCCCTTCATTATTCACCTATCTTTTTCTTTCCATAAAAAATCTAAATATCCCTTCAGGGTTGCCGGTACCGTTCAACATATTCATTAAAATAATTATGAAAAAATGGTAGAGTAAAATGTTTTAGATGTTTTTTTATTCATAGTACCATTAAATTATTTATACAACATTATTCTTTATAAACAAGTAACCATTCCACTATTTTAAGATTCCATTGACTGAGCTTTGTCATTTTATTCCATAACATTTATTTCTTCTCAAATATCGTTTGTAGTATCTTCATCATCATCCGCATTAATACTACCAATATGACCATCCTGATACTCTTCAGAAGATTTTCCTTTAGTTCATTTATTTTCATAATTCCCATACATTACATATTTAGAACATTTATCAATTTTCTATTTATTAGTAATAACATTTTCCATGTACATTGTGTAAACAAAACCTTTTTTATTTTCCATTATTGGGTTTGTGAAATTCTTTTCCACACCCAATTCATCTTCTAGTTCCATTGAAACATTATCCGTAATGGCTATTCCGACATAATTTAAATGAGGAAAATTGAACTTTCTCTCCACTATGATCACCATGAAACTCCATCTTTCTCATATTAGATGCTTCAGGAAACTCACCAATGTTTCGATTAGTGATCATATTATGAGACTGCTGATTAGGTATAATAATTTTGTTTCTCCTTCTAACTCCCATTTCATTTGGTTTCTCATTATGAATATCATTCCGTTCACCATCATATTCTCCATTACCAAGAATCCTCCTATTTCGATCCATATTATAACACCCAAAAAGAATAGTGTGAGTTGAAAAATTATAACAGGGAAAATAACATAGTCAATGGTGGACTACATTCAATCTCTACAATCTATGTGTTAATCCTTGGTTATTCCTAATCATTACCATAATTCTATGAATGTATCCTATATATATACATAACATTAGGAACACATCTAGAAATACTATAGAAATAACTCTAGGGATCTTGCAAATTATTTCACATATTAGTTTCCAAAGGTTAAATAATCCTTTGCTCTGATACCAACTATAGATACCGAAGCATGAAAACATGGACATTATATTTATTTTGCAAAATAATTCGTAAATGACACATATAGATTCCTAAATACAGTATTGGTTATGTGTCAATTGAAACATGGAACATAGTCTTTAATCATGATGAAATATCCTCAACATCTAGCATAAAAAAGTTCTACTTTATGTTTTCCTACCTAAAATCATTTTTTATAACTTGGGTAAATTAAAACCTAAATATGGTGAGCAAATATTATAACTAATGGTAAACATGGTGAAAATAAAACCAACAATAAAAATTTGAATATAAAAACATGAATTTTTTTTAACAATAAAATCTAGAGTGACGAAACATATAATGGATGTATGTATGGCATGGATCATAAAGGAACATTAACCATGATAGAATATAATTGGAATAAATCATGTAATTTTTGAAAACTATTAAGGAAATAATATTATTTTTATAGTATCCAATGAAATTATTCCAAGACAATTATATTTGACATAGTCCACTATTGAACCTGGTTTACATGTCCTTCCATCTATGTACTACTGAACCAAATTTAAATGTCGTTCTAGCTCTACATTACTAAACTAGATTTACTTTTCGTTCTAGTAATATATATCTCATGACATAAAAGTTATTAAACAATTAATTAGTGGTAGATAAAGGTTCCACTCATCTCACAATGAAATCATTCTTACATGGGCCATGAAAACATAAATCATTCATCATATTAAAACCCATGAAATAAAATGCGCTTCTTAAACATCATTCCATTATAATACATATAGAATAAATGGTTTTAATGAAAAATAATTCCATCATAAACACAGTAAAATAACATTAATAATATTTAAAGAAACATAACCATATGTTACCTTAGATGGAAAATAATTTTTATAAAACCCTTGATCTTAAATCTTGAGGAAAATAACCATTATTTTTCTAAAATGATTTCTTTTATCAAAATTCAATGCAATTTTAAATGAATAAAATTTAGTTTAAATTAAAATTGAAATTTTTAAGTGGAATATTCAGGTAAATAAAGAATTATGAATATTTAAAAATACATTCATGATGTATAATTTAAAAAATATTCTTCTTGTACTTTTGTAGGAAATGTCAAAAGGTTCTTCATATTGTAAATGAAATAATGATTCCTTCCAAACCATGTAGTAAAATCCAAAATGTGAAGAATGAAATTATACATATATATAAGAATACTAAAAATTTTATGAGAATATTTACATAGAAAACAAGGACATGTATTATAAATAAACACCCAGCAAACACTTACATATAAACAATATTGGATAAAAATTATATTGCAAAATTATCCCTTACCTTAGGTCTGATTTCTTCAATATGTGTCTAAAAATCCAGTATCAAGGGATTAAATTTATTATCAACTTGTAAACTAGCCATATTCATATTGATTATATCATAAATGATTCACTTAGAACATTTTATTTCCCACTCATTTGTCAATTCCATGTTAAAGTAACATTTTGGGTAATAATTGTTTTATTTATTGTTCATGTATTGAATTGTTATTCTAAATATTATTAATAATATAATGATTTACCTACATCAAGGATGAAAAAATTATTTATATAATATATATATGTTAGTTATATATATATAATATCTGTATAAATGAAATGTAATACACAATTCTTGGAGACAGTAAGTCATACGTACAAATGAACACCTTTTTCGTTCCCTTATTTTATTGAATGGAAGTAAGTAAATTATATATATATACAATATAATAATTATGTCATATATTCATTATTATTTATTATATATACTTTATATCATTCATGAATTTTTAACATGGTTAATGAATCTATTCGCATTTTGGAGAGGGTAAACTGTACGTATACACAAGCAACATTATCATTCCCATAGTTGTTGAATGGTGTAGAAGTGGATGGTTTATAATATATCAAAATTATTATCATGTTATAGTTATAATATATAGTTTTTATTTCCACAATTATACCCATCAATGTAAGGTGGTGGTGAAAAATAGATTAGACCACAATGTGAAGTTGATATGTCGTACGTACGCACGCGCGGTGTTTCCATGTTTTGTAGGATGAAAATAAGGTGAAATATGGTTGTTTAATATTTATAATAAAATATCAGTATATGAGTGACTATGATTATATTACTTTATAATGAAACAACTGAGTTAGATGAAGTATAAAAAAAATATTTGAATGAATTGGTAGAAGAGATTACATCTTCATCAACGTGCCTCCATTAAATTTTCTCTTAGGGAACCAGGTTTGGATTTTTTTTAATCCCATCACCTCTAGAATGTAACAAGGGAAGTGTATATGTGAAATGAGAAGTTTTTTGTCAAGAATGATTTATCAAAATATACTAAATTGTAGACGGAGGGCGTTCCCTTTTATAAGTGATGAGATGGGAACTTTAGGAAATAGGAAAATATTAATTTATTATAAATTAAATTTCAATGAAAAATGGTCAAAATATTATTAAATTCTAAGACAGTATGATTTTGGTTCTAATAACCATCATAAATTAATTTTTATAAATATTTTTTCTAATATTTTTTCTAATCATTTTTTAAGCATTATTTTACCCTTTTTAATTTCACCTTAATATCATGTTATTTACATATTGTCATTTAATGTAATTACCATTTCATTTAAAACTACCCAAAAATGGTATTTCTGAAATACTTGGACTTATATTAACGATTTTTAATAATATTATATTATTAGGAATTTAATATCATTTAATAAACAATTTAATGTTTTAAGATATGGATTATTTTAATTTTCGATAGTATTCATACTTGATTTTAAAAAAAATTATGGCCAACATGTTAATTTGAAAAAAATAATTAACTCATCCCAAATATGTCAGTTTCATCCATTAAATTAGTTTATGTAAAAAAAATTTCAAATTTATTTTATTTTAATATTTATATATTCATTGATTTAAATCTATCATTAATTAGTTAATCACTACATCATAATTGTGTCACAAATAAATATATATATCTATTGTCAAAAATTTATAAACCAAATAAAATGATATATAAAATATTATTACTATTTTAATTACCATATATATACATATAAATTAGTTATGTAATCCTATATTATAATTGATTTACTAAAATATATAATATTAAGTTTTAATTCTAATTACTTTTAATAAATTATTATACAATGTCATTTTGACATCCATTTGAATCCATGGAGACCCAAAATCGACCCAATAATTCTCATCGTTTGAAATATCTCATCCAATAGAATTTGTACATGTGTTAGGGTTTTTAAAAATTATTATAATGTTATTTTCTTACCCTTATTTAGCATATTTACCCTTTTAACCGTTGTAAATAAAATAATTAATGAAAACTACTGAAAAGCATGCCTTTATCGACCGCCATTGGCGGTCGCTGAAGGCCTTCAGCGGTCACTGTTGCCTCATCGCTAGAGGCTTTCAGCGACCGCCAATGGTGGTCGCTATAGAGGGCCGGCAGATCGGCCTTCAGCGGTCACTTAGCGGTCGCTGAAGGCCCTCTGCCGGGCACCCTATAGCGACCGCCTATGGCGGTCGCTAGTATAATTTTTTTTTTTAAAAAAATCTTTTTTATTCAATTGAAAATATAAATATAAATATAAATATATATATAAATATTCATATATATACTATTAAATACAATATTTTAAATATATATATATATATATATATATATATTTTAAAGTTTTTAATATATATATAATATATATATAATATCAAATCATTGTGCTATAATAATTTAAAAATTACGATTCAAGAAATAATCTCATTTTAGGTCTTTCGGAGAACGTTTGCTCCGAATGGGACCGCCGCACGACGTTTTGGTGTTTTATGGCGTCGGAAACGCGTTTCCGGCTGCCGCGGTCATACGGAACCTCCGAATGAGGTGCCGTCTTGCCGACCATTTCACAATTCACGCCCCGGATGTTCTCGCCCGGTTTCGTGGCATTCGGAGATCGTTTGGATGGTTTTGACCCCCCAACGTGTCATTTCAGCGCGCGCCGCGCTGCTGAGAAGGACACAATCGGACGTGCCGCGCGCACCGCACATCCGATGGACATGTGGCCTCCTCCTGCATCTCATAAATAATATTTCTATCATTCCCGTGCGGTTTCATGTCGTTCGGAGCACGTTTGCTCCGAATTGGACCGTCGCACGCCGTTTTGGTGTTTTATGGCGCCAGAAACGCGTTTCCGGCCGCCGCGGTCACACGGCACCTCCGAATGAGGTTCCATCTAGCCTACCATTTCACAATTCACGCCCCGGATGCTTTCACCCGGTTTCGTGGCATTCGGAGGTCGTTCGGGTGGTTTTGACCCCCCAACGCGCCATTTCAGCGCACGCCGCGCTGCTGAAAAGGACACAATCAGGCGTGACGCGCGCACCGCATGTCTGATGGACGTGCGGCCTCCTCTTGCATCTCAGGTATAATATTTCTATCGTTCCCGTGCGGTTTCAGGTCGTTCGGAGCACGTTTTCTCCAAATTGTACCACCGCACGCCGTTTCGGTGTTTTATGGCGCCGGAAATGTGGTTCCGGCCGCCGCGGTCACACATCACCTCCGAATGAGGTGCCGTCTGGCCGACCATTTCACAATTCACGCCCCGGATGTTGTCACCCAGTTTCATGGCATTCGGAGGTCGTTAGGGTGGTTTTGACCCCCCAACGCGCTATTTCAGCCCGCGCCACGCTGCTGAAAAGGACACAATCGGACATGCCGCGCGCACCGCACGTCCGATGGACGTGTGGCCTCCTACTGCATCTCAGAAATAATATTTCTGTCGTTCCAGTGCGGTTTCAGGTCGTTCGGAGCACGTCTGCTCCGAATTGGACCGCCGCACGCCGTTTTGGTGTTTTTTGGCACCGGAAACGCGTTTCCGGCCGCCGCGGTCATACGGCACCTCCGAATGAGGTGCCGTCTGGCCTACGATTTCACAATTCATGCCCTGGATGTTGTCGCCCGGTTTCGTGTCATTCTGAGGTCGTTCGGGTGGTTTTGACCCCCCAACGCGCCATTTCAGCGCACGCCGCGCTGCTGAAAAGGACACAATCGGACGTGACGTGCGCACCGCACGTCCGATGGATGTGCGGCCTCCTCCTGCATATCAGGAATAATATTTATATCGTTCCCGTGCAGTTTCAGGACTTTCGGAGCACGTTTACTCCGAAATGGACCGTCACACGCCGTTTTGGTGTTTTTTGGCGCCGGAAACGTGTTTCCGGCCGCCGCGGCCACACGGAACCTCCGAATGAGGTGCCGTCTGGCCGACCATTTCACAATTCACGCCCCGGATGTTGCCGCCCGGTTTCGTGGCATTCGGAGGTCATTAGGGTGGTTTTGACCCCCCAACGCGCCATTTTAGCGAGCGCCTCGCTGCTGAAAAGGACACAATCGGACGTGCCGCGCGCACCGCACGTCCGATTGACGTGCGGCCTCCTCCTGCATCTCAGGAATAATATTTCTGTCGTTCCCGTGCGGTTTCAGGTCGTTCGGAGCACGTTTGCTCTGAATTGGACCGCTGCACGCCGTTTTGGTGTTTTATGGTGCCGGAAACGCGTTTCCGGCCGCCGCGGTCAAACGGCCCCTCCGAATGATGTTCCGTCTAGCCGACCATTTCACAATTCACGCCCCGGATGTTGTCGCCCAGTTTCGTGGCATTCGGAGGTTGTTCGGGTGGTTTTGACCCCCCAACGCGCCATTTCAGCGCGCGTCGCGCTGCTGAAAAGGACACAATCGGACGTGCCGCGTGCACCGCACTTCCGATGGACGTGCGGCCTCCTCCTGCATCTCAGGAATAATATTTCTATCGTTCCCGTGCGGTTTCAGGTCGTTCGGGGCACGTTTGCTTCAAAGTGGACCGCCGCCCGCCGTTTTGGTGTTTTATGGCGCCGGAAATGCGTTTCCGGCCGCCGCGGCCACACGGCACCTCCGAATGAGGTGCCCTCTCGCCTACAATTTCACAATTCACGCCTCAGATGTTGTCGCCCGATTTCGTGGCATTCGGAGGTCGTTCGGGTGGTTTTGACCCCCCCAACGCGCCATTTCAGCGCGCGCCGCGCTGCTGAAAAGGACACAATCGGACGTGACGCGTGCACCGCACGTCCGATGGACGTGCGGCCTCCTCTTGCATCTCAGGAATAATATTGCTATCATTCCCATGCGGTTTCAGGTCGTTCGGAGCACGTTTTCTCCGAATTGGACCGCCGCACGCCGTTTTGGTGTTTTATGGCGCCGGAAACGCGTTTCCGGCTGCCGTGGTCACACGGAACCTCCGAATGAGGTGCCGTTTGGCCGACCATTTCACAATTCACACCCCGGATGTTGTCGCCCGGTTTCATGGTATTCGGTGGTCGTTCGGGTGGTTTTGACCCCCCAACGCGCCATTTCAGCGCGCGCCGCGCTGCTGAAAAGGACACAATCGGACGTGCCGCGCCCACCGCACGTTCGATGGACGTGCGGCCTCCTTCTGCATCTCAGGAAAAATATTGCTATCGTTCCCGTGCAGTTTCAGGTCGTTCGGAGCACGTTTGCTCCGAATTGGACCGCCGCACGCCGTTTTGGTGTTTTATGGCACCGGAAACGCGTTTCCGGCCGCCGCGGTCAAACGGCACCTCCGAATGAGGTGCCGTCTGGCCTACCATTTCAAAATTCACTCCCCGGATGTTGTCGCCCGGTTTCATGGCATTCAGAGGTCGTTCGCGTGGTTTTGACCCCCCAACGCGCCATTTCAGCGCGCGCCACGCTGCTGAAAAGGACACAATCGGACGTGTCGCGCGCACCGCACGTCCGATGGACGTGCGGCCTCCTTCTGCATCTCAGGAATTATATTTCTGTCGTTCCCGTGCGGTTTTAGGTCGTTCGGATCACGTTTGCTCCGAATTGGACCACTGCACGCCGTTTTGGTGTTTTATGGCGTCGGAAACGCGTTTCCGGCCGCCGCGGCCACACGGCACCTCCGAATGAGGTTCCGTCTGGCCGACCATTTCACAATTCACGCCCGGATGTTGTCGCCCGGTTTCGTGGAATTCGGAAGTCGTTCGGGTGGTTTTGACACCCCAACGCGCCATTTCAGCGCGCGCCGCGCTGCTGAAAAGGACACAATCAGACGTGCCGCGCACACCGCACGTCCGATGGACGTGCGGTCTCCACCTGCATCTCAGGAATTATATTTCTGTCGTTCCCGTGCAGTTTCAGGTCGTTCGGAGCACGTTTGCTCCGAATTGGACCGCCGCACGCCGTTTTGGTGTTTTTTGGCGCCGGAAAGGCGTTTCCGGCCGCCGCGGCCACACGGCACCTCTGAATGAGGTGCCGTCTAGCCGACCATTTCACAATTCACGCCCCGGATGTTGTCTCCTGGTTTCGTGGAATTCGGAGGTCGTTTGAGTGGTTTTGACCCCCCAACGTGCCATTTCAGCGCGCGTCGCGCTGCTGAAAAGACACAATCGGACGTGCCGCGCGCACCGCACGTCCGATGGACGTGCGGCCTCTTCCTGCATCTCAGGAATAATATTTCTATCGTTCCCGTGCGGTTTCAGGTTGTTTGGAGCATGTTTTCTCCGAATTGGACCGCCACATGCCGTTTTGGTTTTTTATGTCGCCCGAAACGAGTTTCCGGCCGCCGCGGCCACACGGCACCTTTGAATGAGGTGCCGTCTGGCCTACCATTTCACAATTCACTCCCCGGATGTTGTCGCCCGGTTTCGTGGCATTCGGAGGTCGTTCGGGTGGTTTTGACCCCCCAACGCGCCATTTCAGCGCGCGCCGCACTGCTGAAAAGGACACAATCGGACGTGCCGCGCGCACCGCACGTCCGATGGACGTGCGGCCTCCTCATGCATCTCAAGAATAATATTTCTATCGTTTTCGTGCAGTATCAGGTCGTTCGGAGCACGTTTACTCCGAATTGGACCGCCGCACGACGTTTTGGTGTTTTATGGCGCCAGAAACGCGTTTACGGCCGCCACGGTCACACGGCACCTCCGAATGAGGTGCCGTCTGGCCGAACATTTCACAATTCTCTCCCCGGATGTTTTCGCCCGGTTTAATGGCATTCGGGGGACGTTAGAGTGGTTTTGACCCCCCAACGCGCCATTTCAGCGCGCACCGCGCTGCTGAAAAGGACACAATCGGACGTGCCGCGCGCACCGCACGTCCGATGGACGTGCGGCCTCCTCCTCCATCTCAGGAATAGTATTTCTGTCGTTACCGTGCGGTTTCAGGTCGTTCGGAGCACGTTTGCTCCGAATGGGACCGCCGCACGCCGTTTTGGTGTTTTATGGCGCCGGAAACGCGTTTCCGGCCGCCGCGGTCACACGGCACCTCCGAATGAGGTGCCGTCGGGCCGACCATTTCACAATTCACACCCCGGATGTTTTCCCCCGGTGTCGTGGCATTCAGAGGACGATCGGGGGTGTGGGGGGGCTGTACGGTGGTGTCGGGGGGCTGTACGGGGTTGCGGGGGGCTGTTCGGGGGTGGCGGGGGGCAGTACGGGGTTGCAGGGGGGCTGTACGGGGGTGCGGGGGGCTATACGGGGGTGCGGGGGGCTGTACGGGGGTGTGGGGGGGGGGCTGTACGGGGGTGCGGGGGGGGGGGGGGGGGGCTGTACGGGGGTGCGGGGGGGGGGCATGTGGGTGCGGGGGGCTGTACGGGGGTGCGGGGGGTGGGGGGGGGGGGGCTGTACGGGGGTGCAGGGGGCTGTACGGGGGTGCGGGGGGGCTGTACGGGGGTGGGGGGGGGGGGGGCTGTACGGGGGTGCGGGGGGCTGTACGGGGGTGCGGGGGGGCTGTACGGGGGTGCGGGGGGCTGTACGGGGGTGCGGGGGGGGGGGGGGGGGGTGGACGGGGGTGCGGGGGGCTGTACGGGGGTGCGGGGGGGCTGTACGGGGGTGCGGGGGGCTGTACGGGGGTGCGGGGGGGCTGTACGGGGGTGCGGGGGGCTGTACGGGGGTGTGGGGGGGGGGGCTGTACGGGGGTGCGGGGGGCTGTACGGGGGTGCGGGGGTGGCTGTACGGGGGTGCGGGGGGCTGTACGGGGGTGCGGGGGGGGGGGGGGGGGGGCTGTACGGGGGTGTGGGGGGCTGTACGGGGGTGCGGGGGGCTGTACGGGGGTGCGGGGGGGCTGTACGGGGGTGCGGGGGGCTGTACGGGGGTGTGGGGGGGGGGCTGTACGGGGGTGCGGGGGGCTGTACGGGGGTGCGGGGGTGGCTGTACGGGGGTGCGGGGGCCTGTACGGGGGTGCGGGGGGGGGGGGGGGGGGGGGCTGTACGGGGGTGTGGGTGGCTGTACGGGGGTGCGGGGGGGTGTACAGGGGTGCGAGGGGGGGGGGGGTTGTACGGGGGTGCGGGGGGCTGTATGGGGGTGCGAGGGGCTCTCCGGGGGAGCAAAGGCCATCCCATTGATTACAAAAGTGAAAAATAAAAGTGATAACATCTAATTAATACATATTTCTTTTATCGATACCATACAGAAATTTATAAAAAATATATTGGATAATACATAATCTATAATATCAGATTTATTGATCTGTTGGAATTAGTTCGACTATTTCAAATGTAGAATCATTCAAGATTATATGATCAAAAACTCAATATGTGTATAAAATATTTAAAAGACCACCATGGATTGTAATAATGCATTACTTAAATGAATAAATACAGTACATCAATGTCCACCCTACCAGTAAAAACAAAAAACATATCTCGTGAATATATGGTGCGTCACGCGTTGTCATCACTGCTACCTCCTTCTGGTGGGCCTGGTACCTACAAAAAATAAACATTATAAATATTTTAATAACAAAAATAAGTTAAATTAAATAAATAAATACAGTATATACATGCGTCGTATGATCCCCAATACCATCAGCTCGACGCACATATTCCCGCAGTGCTCTAACCTTAGCTGTCAATTGCGTATTTTTCTTCTCGGAAGCGCGCAGCCGTGCCTCAAAATCTGATATCTACTGTGTCATATGAGCAACAGCAGGACCGAAAACTGCAGCGCATGACACTACAGAACGAGGAATCCCTGCTCTATAGGTCAAACTATAGCCATGCCCGTCCCGACCAATAATGCGATGAAAGATCTCATCTCGTCGCATGGGAAGCTGTCGCTGGTCTTCTGGCAGATGTTCTAACTCAGCTTCAAATTGAGCCTGTGAAATATTTAAATATATATAAATATATATATGTTAATATATAGATTTATGTAATTATTGGTAAGTATAGACACTTACTATCAATGCTGCAACCTCTGGATCATTGCGATCACGAGTCCTTATCCACACCGACATTTTATCAGTTGTTGCACCTTTCCCTCGCAACTTTATATTAAAAGAATATAAACACAAAACCATATTAATTAATAAATTAAAAAATGAATAATATATACCTCATGTCGGATCTGAGACATGTGACGAATCCCGAGCCTGTGAGCTGGTCCTTGCAACGCTCGATTCTCCGAATGGCGTGTTGACAACTCCTACATTCAATTCATTCAAATTTCAAACAAATCACATATTCATGAAATTATATATACAGAAAAATAATTAATATATAAACCGCAACACCCTCAGTAGACCAATATGCAACCAAGTCACGCCACTGAGCCGGGAGGACACCTCTCGGGACTTTTTCCAAAATGTCAAGGGCACCCACATTTGGCACCATGTGGTCCCTCTTCACTTTTCCTTTATAATCTTTCCACATCTTACGGTATTTTCTCATACACACGGGCCGAAACTCTTCAGGGCATACTTTCAAATTTTGCTATAAAGAAAATAATCAAACATATTAGTATTCTTTATAAATAGAAAATAAAGTAAAATTATTTTCTTACCTGAACCTCCCTCCATAGACGATCTAATGTGTCTGGAGGGATAGAAGCCCAATCACGCGTGGTCAATGGAAATCGATGTGGGTCACGTATGATATGACCCAGCTGACGAATAAATGCTGGGGCATTCGGTCCCACGAGATGAAATACCTCATCAAATGAAACATCTATCGTCGTGTCGGAATTCCATGATAATATGCCAAGACTAGGGCCTCTCCTGCGAGAGGAAGAAGCAGCCGAGTCTGATCCTGTTGAAAACAATTTTATATATAAATTGAAAAATGTTATATATATATATCAATTACATAAAAAATATAGATAATGACATTCAAACATACCTCGACCGTGAGACGTAGATGCCTCAGATGGATGATGTGGATCTTCTGCCTCTTCCCCTGACATGTCTGCAGTTATAGAAAATATCAGTAATGAGTCCAAACTGTTTAAAAGATAAATTGGATTGTTCTTAATAAATCAAACTTGTACAACTGTTAATCAAACAAAAAATGGATTGAATAATTAGTTGTGAATGAATTTTAAAATTCAGAAAGTTAATCAACCTAAATATTTATGACTGAATTAACTTACAAAAGTGAGGATTAAAACTTATAAGGATTTATAAAATGATTAGATAATTTATGATATCCTAGGACATTCTACTGAATAGCGGGAAAACAATTATACATTTCATTAAGCATGCAAATCGATCGTTTCTCCTTCAACAACCGCTCTGAACCAATAAATATATTCTTCATGTTGAACTACGGTATGTTGATCAAGTTGTTGGTAAACAAACGGAACAGTCTCGGGTTCATCTTCTTCAAATAAAAACACTCCTCACCGAGACATTTTGACAACAACTTGCCAACTTGGATCCGAAGGCAAAGTAACGAAGAATACTTGTTCCGCTTGTGATGTCAAAATGAAAGGTTCATTCTCAACTCGTTCATTATTTCTGTATAACATATAGTTAAAATTCACCAATGAAAACTGATATTGATCGACTTTACATCCACGCACTGGATCAACCCAATTACACTTTAACAATATGTACTTCAAACCGTGTGTGTATACAACTTCAATGATGTCTATCAATTGACCATAGTAATAACCAGAATCCACAAAGGGACAACCGATGCCACTGTTTTGTGTTGCTCGTTTGTCATCAACATCTTTAATGCGGAATCGAAAACCATTAGCATCAATAGCTTTATAACGACGAGCCGTTATAGATGGACCCTCAGAGAGTTGGATAAATACTTCAGGTAGCGTGGGGTCCCCTAACTCCCTCAGCTTACGAACCTACATAATTTATAAAAATCAATACTGATATATGCAGAAAGAATTAGTTTAATACTTCACTCATACTGTAAATCAATTTATACATACATAATCCTTGAACCAATCATGAAATGCCATATAATGAGATTGTTGAATTTGCAACTCAGTCGCACGATGCATCTCTTATTTTATCTCATTAATGTGTTTCCTGCAAATGATTATGCGATGTTAAAAAGTTCAACTTATGCAAACAAAACATGTAAAAGTTATACAATCACATTGATAAGATACTTACTGCATTAATGGTGCAACTGATGGAGTATTGTACAAGATATATCGATGTGCTTGTATCCACTCGATGTTGTCCATATCAAATGTGGTTCCTTCTCCAACTGGACCATCATGAATCCGAGAGGGCTTATCTAATTTTGTTTCAACATCCGTAAGATATTCTGCACAAAAGGTAGTACACTCATCCATCAAATAACCATTGGCTATTGATGCCTCTGCACGAGCTCTGTTGCGTACAAATCTTTTCAATGTACTCAAATACCGTTCAATAGGATACATCCACCTGAATTGCACTGGACCAGCTGCCATTACTTCATCAGTTAGGTGCACTGTCAAGTGGACCATAACATCGAAAAATGAGGGGGGAGGGGATGTTTCTCAAAGTGACAAAGCGTAACTACAATTCGGTCATGCAAACTTTTTAAATCACTCATTCGTTGATTTCTTAAACAAATCTGTCTAAAAAAATTACTCATCTCAATCAAGGGCTGAACAACATTGGGGGATAAACAATCACAAATTCCGATTGGAATCAATTGCTGATGTAATATGTTATTGTCATGACTTTTCAACCCTTACAATGTCTTGCTCGTCAGATTCACAAACTTTGAAATATTATAAGAGTAACCATCAGGCACCTTGACCATCTTCAAAATGGAAAGAAATGTCTCTTTCTCCTCTGTAGTCATCGAATACTGTGAAGAAGGCATATATGCCTTGTTTCCCTCAGCTAACTATAAATTTAACTGTTTCCTTAAACCCATTTCTTCCAAATCACGGCGTGCATTAACATGGTCCTTTGACTTTCCACTGACACCTAAAATGGTCCACAATATGTTATCACAACCATTTTTTTCAATGTTCATGACATCCAAATTATGCATTAACATGTTATTTTTCCAATACGGAAGACTATAAAAAATACTTTTCTTTTTCCAATTGTGACTGCGCTGCCTACCCGCAGCACGAATATTACGTACTGGAGAAGCCACCAAATCCTGAATTTCATATACAATGCGGTTGTTTTCTTCCTCAATATGAGATAACATTCCGACTCCTGTCATGATCTTTGGTGCTGGGCTGAACTTTCTAGAACCATCAAATGCCACTCTGTCCTTTCCGAACCTGTGCTGGGGAGGGAGAAAACGCCTTTGACCCATGTATGCCCATTTTTTGGAATGTTTAAGCCATACAGATTTTTTACTTTTATTGCAACAAGGGCAAGAAAATTCCCCTTTCGTACTCCATCCTAATAAATTTGCATAAGCTGGGAAGTCATTGATTTTACACAATAAAGTAGCATGCAGTTTGAACATTTCATTCCTTTCGCAGTCATAAGTCATCACACCATCTCCCCAAAATTCATTCAACTCATCAATCAATGGCTGAAGGTAAACATAAATCTTATCCCCCAGACTTTTAGGTCCATCAATAAGAGTGGAAATTAATATAAATTGTTGCTTCATACGATGCCACGGAGGAAGATTATATGGATCCAACACAACGGGCCATGTGCTATGAGTTGCACCAACCATAGACTTGAATGGATTGAAACCATATGCTACCAATACCAATCGGACATTACGAACATCTTTAGAAAAGTCGGGATGTCTCTTATCAAAATCCTTCCATGCATGAGAGTCTTCCGGGTGGGTTAACATGTCACTTTCATGAACTCTTTCTGCATGCCATCTCATTAAATTAGAAACTTTAGATGACATAAAAAATCTTTTCAACCTCGGATTAAGGGGAAAGTAACGCATTTTCTTTACGACAATCGGTTTCCCTTGTATCACAATCTGACTTTGATGAGTCTTATTTCCCCTGTTCTCTTTCCACCTGGAACCGCCACAAACCGTACAAATATCTAAATGAGCATTTTCATTTCTAAACAACATACAGTTTTTTGCACATGCATCTATAGTCTCATATGTAAAACCTAAGTTCTCTGTCAACATACGAGCATAGTAATATGACTCAGGAATCTTAGCGTCGACATGAGGAACTTTTTTCAATAAAACCAAAAGCATGTCAAATGATGTGTCTGACCAATTATTCAATGTCTTCAAATGCAACAACTCCACGATAAACGACAGTTTATTGTAAGAAGTACATCCAGGATATAATTCTATTTTCGCATCATCATGTACTTCATAAAACCTCCTCGAATCACGATCGGCACCAGAGCGAAGATTTATCTCACCGGTCTCAAGATTCTGGATGTCAATGCCTTCAGTATCAAACCCACGTACCATTTCAGTAAGCATTTCATGCATTGGATCAGTCATCCTTGCATTAACATCCATTTCCGCTGCATCTGTATTTTGACAACGAACATATTCTTCCCCATGACGATTCCAACTCATATAATTTTTCAGAAATCCATTAAATAAAAGGTGCTCCCTCACAGTATCTCGTGTGAATTGATATCTGTTAGCACATTTTCTACATGGAAAACTAATATAGTCACTTTCAAATCCTCTCGTGAAGTCAATAAACTGCATAATTCCATTGAAATATTCTCTAGACGTTCGATTTGGAAGATCAATCCAACTCTTATCCATAATAATATCTGTATAACAAAAATTTATACAATATTTATTACATTTACATTTTTCAAACCAACTTTATTCAAAATAAATATTAACCATTTTTTATGAACCATTGATAAAATAATAATGTAACTGAAAGCTCGTGTTACCTGATTGAGCTACAAACCTGAAAGGGAGGGGAGCCGAAGGCGGTGCTGCGAGGGAGAGGAGGCAGCGAATGGGAGCTGGAGCAAAAGGCGGTGCGACAAGGGAGGGGACGGGCGGTGGCGGCGGCGGGGAGTTGGAGGAGAGGAGGCGGTGAGGGGACGGGGGACGGGCAGCGAGGGGGGGGGGGGGCTATCCGAGGTGCGGGGAGGGGTGTCCGGGGTGTCGGGGTCCTGTCAGGGGTGCGAGCAAGGGTGTTCGGGGTGCGGGGGTGTCCGGGGTGCGGGGGGGGGGGTGTCTGGGGTGCAGGGGGGCTGTCGGGGGGTGCGGGGAGGCGTCCGGGGTGCGGGGGGCGGTCCGGAGTGCGGGGGGGGGGGGGGGGGCTGTCCGGCGTGCGGGGCTGTCCGGAGTGTGCGGCGGGGGCTGTCCGGGGTGCGGGTGCCATCCGGGGTGGGGGGGGGGGGGGGGGCGAGAGGCCGGAGGGCGGCGGCTGGAGGCCCGAGGGCAGCGGCCGGAGGACCGAGGGCGGAGGGCGGCAGCTGGAGGGCAGGCAGCGAGGGAGGGCGGGCGGCAGGGGCGGCCGGGCGGCGGGGGAGGGCGGGCGGTGGGGGAAGCCGGGCGGCAGGGGAGGCCGTGCGACGGGGGAGGCCGGGCGGCGGGGGAGGGCGGGCGGCAGGGGAGGCCGGGCGGCGGGGGAGGCCGGGCGGCGGGGGAGGCCGGGCGGCGGGGGCGGGGAAGGCGGCGAGGGAGGGCGGCGAGGAAGGGAGGGGGTTAGGGCAGCGATCGGGGGATCGGGGTCGAGGGGGCGCGGGGGGGGGGGGGGGGGGGGCGCAGAAGCCCCCCATTTTTTTATGTAGGTTAGCGACCACAATTGGCGGTCGCTATTGGTTAGCTATAGAGACCGCCAATGGAGGTCGCCCAAGTCTGGGGGGCTTCAATGTCCCCTTTTCTAGTAGTGGAAGTTACTATTCATAATGTAAAAAAATAAAAGGTAACTATTTAAATAATTAGAACCTTATGATTCTGAATATGTAATAAATTTTTCAATTTAAAAACACATTTGTTTAACTAAGAAATTTTAAAATATTTACCATAGTCAAATCCAAAATCCAGGTTTTTAAGAAGTAAATAAATATCAAAATATTGACATTTATTTATGTCCAATTTAAATGAGAAATTACATCCAATGACTAATATTGGATTAAATGAGTAATATATTCCCCATTTCATCATTAAAATAAATTAAAAATGTAATATAAATATATAAATACACTATACAAAAGGCTGTTTTAAATTAAAATGAAGTATTTTTCACTATTAATTTAAATGTTATTTTTATTAGAAAAATAAAAAATTAAAATTTATATGTTAATATATCATAAAATATGTTTATTTTTTCAAATTTAACATATAAAAGTATCAAAACGTAGAATTTAAATGGATGTCCCATCAAAAGGTGGTAAAATATAGTTTTTAATAATTCTTTTAGTAGAAAAAATGATCTTTTTCACATTTCATGATCTAGAAAATGTGTAAGATGAATGAAAATTTTATTTAAAATAAAAAATTTGGTTAATAAATTTCATAACGGCAACATTATATCCTACTAAATAAAGATATTTTAATAATATATTGTTGTTTAGTGAAACTCACTATCGTGTATAATGAAAGATATCGAGGAAGGTCACTTTTGCGTGTAACAAAAGACAAGTTAGTATTTCATGTAGTGAAATCTTCCATTGGTGTTTCATATAATATAATCCAAACCTAGTTCATTTATAAATTGAACAAACTCACAACCACTGTTGTGAAAATGAATTTTATGAAAAGAAAATGAAATTTTGTGCAATACATGATAAGAATAGTATTGTGTATACCGCAAGCCGATATGATGTTTAGTATAGCCAAGATAATCATGGTGTATCCTAAATACACAATACATAAAAGAAAAAAATATCTCATAAAATCTTAGGGGGTTACATTCTAACCCCTGTAAAATGAATTTCTCCATTGAAATTCATTGGGGTTAAAAATTGATTACTAATTGAAAGTTTCTTTCCTAGAAACCCACATCATAAAAAGAAATACTAATACTTCATTTTAAAAAGGAGTGATAGAAACCCAATGGTTACCAATGTAACTCATCACTGTGTTTCCACATAAGAAAACATAGGTTATAAGTGATAACATGGATATAGAAGAGAAATATTACAATGACGTTCTCAAGGATAATAATAGAGAATAAGCTTTGGAGAAAGATAGCTATATAAAGGCCATAAATCGACAATGATTTAAGGGACACTACGATTCAATGAAT
The DNA here is from genome assembly GCA_963277665.1 of Viscum album. Lineage (NCBI taxonomy): Eukaryota > Viridiplantae > Streptophyta > Magnoliopsida > Santalales > Viscaceae > Viscum > Viscum album. Next base: position 2,076,839,028 of record OY728152.1, on the reverse strand, counting down.
TAGAAGGTACTAGGATAACATATTTTGTTTTCTAGATCCTTTTTCTATATTTTAATAATTTTATCATGATAATAAATACTTACTTGATTTTGGTATAATCTCAAATTTGTTTATTCCTTGAACAATTTTCACTTCATCTGTTATTTAAGGAAATGACGTTGAATTTTTCATTATTGAAGTGTTATCAGATGAAGAGATATAATTATATTTCATTCCATATGTCTCAACAATATGGTTAGAAAATGTATTAAATTATTCATATTGCCACTTATAGGGATATAATATGAACATAAAAAATAATATAACTTATACTATCAATAAATGAATAACATTACCATCCTTCCAAAAAAATATAAAACATTACAAATTGGTGAACTCAATCGATATAAAATTTATCTCCCATATATCATTTGGAATTTTTTTGTTATCACATTCCATACATGTCAATTCAATAATCATGTACTCTCTATAAACATCACATTGACATTAGTTAACATTTAACCTTAGTGAAAACATACATTCTGTCAAAAGTTCACTCTTACCACATACTAAAATCCCAAAATCCTATATAATCAATAAATGGTATCACTATTTCCATTCATTAGCCATGATATCATTAACTATATCAATAATCTCTTTGTCTTCCTATCGCTTCATTATGATCACATCATGTTCATTCTAAAAATATCTAAATAACCTTTCATGGTTACTGTTACCATTCAACATATACATTCAAAAACATATATAAAACAATATTATAACAATACATAACTATTTCATTATTATATATTTCCATTAAATTACTTATACAACATTATTCTTGATAAACATGCAATAATTCCACTATCTTATTAAATTATTGGTCAAGCTTCATCATTTTATTCCTTAAGACTTCTTTAATCTCACCTATCATTTGTAGTGTCTTCATCATTATCAATATTAACACATCCCATACAACCATGATGGTTCCCTTCATGATACTTTACCTTAGTGAATCAATTTATATAATGCTCTTACATTCCACATTTACAAAATTTAACCATTTATTATGTCTTAGTAATACCATTATGTTCGACCATTGTGTTAACAAAACCATTTCCCTTGAAATTACTATATTTGGGTCCCTCTTTTCCACACCCTAAGCGTCTTCTAGTTACATTGAAACATTCTAATTGATACTTATTCCCAGAGGATTTACATGATGACCACTGTTAATCAAATTCTAGATATCATGTATTGATGACCACTTTTAACAAATTCTACCAACCGTATACATTCATGACATATTAATTGAATATCGTCGAAACATACAGTTCGAATTTAAATAATGAGTAATTTTTATGACATGGTATTAAGAGAAATATGTTTAATAATTACTATTAAAACGGTTCTAAAGAAATTAAATAATTAATATAATTTTATTATTCATGAAGTCAATGAATATATGTGAAAATTAAATATCTATGAAAGGGATTTTCATAACTCAATTTAAATTCATTAGGTTAAACATGTAATTCATTGATTATGTCATGCTATGATGATATATGAAAAGATATTGTATTATCTTATCTTTCTATACACTTATTTTTCTATGTATATAAATTTGATACACATAATCAATTAATTTGATAAATTTTGACTTCAATGATATGATATTTGTAAGGGACTCCTTAACTAAAACCTCCATTTCAAATGTTTTAATGATTTATTTCCTAATCTTTTCACTTTCATGTCGATGATCTTATATTATTTTTATGAATATATTTATATATAAATTACTACTTTTTAATTGCATTTACCATTTTTCTGACATTTTTCTAATAAATGGAATCTATTCAAAGGATCTATATAAGTTACGTTCTATTAAATATTCTTTTTCAAAATTCATCATTCAATACTTTTTACAAAAGTTAAAAAGGAATATTTTTAACTTTGTCAAAATGAATGGATTTTATTAGTATTATAACACATTAATCCATATATGCATCATTTATATGTTTTCATTGTTTTTTTAAAAATAACTGTTTTTTTATTATTTGTTCACCTTTATGATTTTAAAATTTATTTTAAGGAAAAAAGGGATTTTGATATAAGAGAGTGTTGTACACATTGGATTAAAATATTTCTCGATGGTTTTACTCATGATATGCTCCTTCTAAATTATTTATGATCAGTGTTCCTATATATTATTGGGTTATCCCTTAATATCTTATATGATGGGTGCACCCAGATAACTCTCCAATGCATTGGTCAATGAATTTGTTCTCCAATGTGTTATATTGGAATTTGACCATAAGGATATTCATAATTGTAAGGGTTTTTGAAGGGGTTATATTATGATTATGTACCAAGGAAACAATATTATTTCAAATTCGTACAAATGAGTATTAATGGATGAGTATTGATTTCAAAAGGTTAGATAATGATATTTTTAAAGGAAAAATAAAACATTTTTGGGATAAAAATGAACGATTCAAAGAAAAGTGATTAATTGTTTTTCATGATTTCCACTAAAATATTATATTCATTCTTTTCTCCCTTACTGATATTTTTGAGCTCATCCCATGTTTTTAAATGTTTTTTACATGGTTTATTTATGGGTAAGATAAAATAAAGAAGGATGTTGTGATGTTTTTTAATAAAAATAAATCGTGTTTAATGTTAATTATTATTATTTCTATGGGAAATTCTTTTATAAGTTAAAACTTGGAATTTTTGAGTTAACTATGTATGATTTTTTTCCTAATTATTAAAAACTCAAAACCAAAAATACCTCTGAGAAAATAATGTGAATTAAAAATTTCAAACTAACTAGAATATTTAATTTTATAAGGGTGGGTCCAAGGATTTTTTACATTATAAAAGTCTAAAAATAGAACGTTAAAATTCATTTATTATATAAAATCAAAATATATCTATATAATATAATTTAGACATGTTTTGGGACATTTTAACCCATATCGTTTTATTTTAACCCCTATGTAAACTCGTTTTCACCATATCCATAGTAAAATATTTTTACTTTATAACTATTCATTATTGAAAAAATATTATTTTATTCTTATTGTGTGATATCAATTATGATGATTACAAATATAGAATCCATTTTATCAAATACAATTAATATAAATTGAATAATATAATTTAAAAGGAACCCAACTATCATGATAAAGATGAAATTTTAATGAAATATATTTTCTCAAGCATGATATGATTTTATATTAATTCATTGACTACTTATATTAATTGTACGGTTTTAAATCAACATTTATTAATATATAATATTTAAATTTCATTTTAATAATTACTCATTATTGGTTGTATTAATTAATTAAAATGGAGAAACATTATGTACTTTAAATTAAATTAATCTAATATCAATTAAAATGAATATTAAAATGTAATTTATATGATTAAATATAGATTACGAATTCACATTTTACATAAAAACGTATTGAAAACATAATGGGACTTTTAAATTGGTTAATTTATTTATAATAAATGACATTTTTCTAAAAAAAAAATTCTTCACTATTTACAGGAAAATCTATATTAAAAAAACATATTTATACATAACCCTATGTTAAATTTTTTTATTATTTTACAGAAGTGATTTTAAAATTTTTATATACATTTGAAAATATTTTTAGAAATTAATTAGAATAATTACTCATAAAAATAAATAAAATCACTTTTGAATAAGCTGATTTTTTTTGAAAAAAATGACATTAAAAAAATCATGTGATTATTTAGTAATATTAAATAAATAAAATTATCTTCAATAGAATATATATATATATATATATCATAATGTAGTTAATCCAATTCATACCTAACAATACAAGGGATTTTTTATAATGATCATATATTTCACGGATCCTTTAATCTCGGTGTGGCGTGTCTTATATGCAATTTATGATAATGTCTTTGTAAATCATGGGGTGTTACATATTTGGGTTGTAATAAATTGATTCATATGTTTAAATAATTAAAAATGAGCTTTAATGAATTATGATTAACAAATTGAACATATTTTAATTTCTAAAATATTAAAATAAGTGATGGATAGTGTATCTGTGGTATTTATGTGCTAAAGATGGAAAATATGTCAAGATCAATGTTACTACGTGTAAAAAATGTGGGAATTGAAATTATGTAAAATGACTTAATGGTACTCAGATATGCTTTATGATTGGAAATGTAGGGAACAATGTAGTTATTTTCTGAATAAAATTGAAAAGTTTAATTAACATGATGTATAGAAATAATGTTCAGCCTTTATAACCACTATCAATAAAATTTCATAAATTTGGGAAACATGGTCATTATCAGATTCAATTCCCTAAAAAAGGATTAATTCCAAATAGCATATGTTATGAATATTATTTAAGTGGAGTAATTTAATTCTTTTAGATTTGGAATTTGTTAGTCATGTTGTTGACATGTTTTTGTTAATGCTATCAAGAAACTTATATGTATCGTTATGTATAATTTATAATTTAATTATTTTCATGAATCTGTTAAATGGTTATAATAAACTATAGTGTTGATTTAATGATAAGGATGTATTCAATAAAAACACATGAGTTAGGAAATGATAATCTTTCATATGTACATGATGTTGAGGTCATTATACTAAATAAATATTATTAGATTTTTGGGTAAAAAATACGTTGTATATATTACTTTATTAGTTTAAACTAATTTTCTGATTAATTATTTTAAAATATTTTTCAGTATATTTTAGGGAATGATTTTTTTGGGTTTATATATATATATATATATATATATACATATCCATTAGGTTTACCGTAAAGGATTATTTGGGAATAATTTTCTTATGTTTTGGAAGATGTAGGTTTAAGTGTATGAGATAACATTTGAGGATAAAATATTCGACTATTAAGAGGTTTTTTATGTTATTTTTTATACTGTTATTTATTTATGAAAATATCTATGTTAAACCTTTTGTTTTATTTTTGAATTTTAGAGATTAATATATTAATATTTAATTTTTTTTTACATTATGATAATTATTTTTTGGTTTGAATAGATATTAGAGGAATATATTGTTACTATTTTGTAGATATTAGGATCCACTAAAAGATAACATTAGTACTCCTTGCATAAACAACATTATATTGGATATTATTTTTAAGATTAAGTGTTGATGTGGTAACTTATCGAAGAACAACCAAATGATGAAATTGTGTTCTACAAATATAAATATATCAATTTTGTGTATTTTTTGGAATCCTCTGACATTGAATACAAAATATTAATGAAAATTATATTGAAAAAAAATTATCCAACTACCGTCATTATTAATGATTCAAATAATATTTAACTTGTCACAGATTTATGGTTTTGTGTTTATTAACATTCTATCTATCATTCACTCTCTCTGGTTCAATGATCTATCTCACTATTTATAATTATTTATATTTTTATTCCCTGTTTATTTTTCACTTTATTCTAATGTTATATAGCGTGAAACATTAGTCATGTGTTATTCTATAGGACTATAGTATTTTTTCCACTTTTTAAGTGGATGTTTTATTAAACCTTTTTATGATGCTGGTTTTTTATAAATAAATTTTCAAATGTTAGAACTATTATTATTGAAAACAAGTTAAAATTTTGACGATGAAATTTATTTATGGTAGGTGGAATTTTAGACCCTGTGTTTTTAAGGAACATTGTTCTCGATATCATATTCAATATGAAACACCGAGTTCAAATAAACTACAATATAATATAGAAATAATATTATTTAAATGTGACAGATATAATCTAGTCCTTAAATTGGTATGTATGAATAGTATAGAATGATTTAGGGAATGTATATAATGGTTTAAGTAAATATAAATTTATTTAAAAATTATTCATAAATAATTAATCAACATTAATAAATACATATTACTCAATAAAATAATAATTTTCCTTCAAAAAGTATGTTTATTTATTTTTGTGAGAATATATTATAATTGATTATTTGATGTTTGTAAATGTTATTTACTAAAAATAAACATCATTTTTAAATCAGAATATATAAATTAACTAATGTTTAAAATTTTTAAATTTCTTTTATTTTTTAGGGAATAGTTGAAATAATATTTTTCATGTTAATGTATCATTTATTTTTAATGAATTAAGTCATTTAAATTTACCATTATTATTTCAATTTGTTTTAAAAGTATCATAATTATAATATAGTTTTATTTAATATAAATAAATACATTACTATTTTCTTTATACAATATTTTAGTAGAATTTAATGTTTAGGATTTAAAATACATTTTTATGAAAACTACATTGAAGTGAATTATGATTATCCATTTTAAATGATTAATATAAAACCAAATTATTATTTATTTAAATAGAATATATAGATTACAAATATTAATATTAGTTAAATTTCATTTAATTAGTATTACATGTCATATAGTTATTATAATATCATATTATGCTTAAAAAACTTTTCATGAAAACATGTTTTTTCGACACATCTATAAGATTAATTTCAAATTAAATTCTGTCACTTATGTTTATTGAATACAATATAATTTATACCATATTATTAATCCTAATAAGTTTATATTATATAATATTTTCATAATAACTTTTAGTTAAAAATAATAATAATAATTCTAAAAACATGTTACTCTGGATAAAAAATAAAAGGGTAATAGTGAGTAACCTTATTGGTAATAAGGATAAAAAAGAATATTTTTATTGTTATATGATTTTTATCAATAATATATATCAAAAAAGAATTTTTTACCAATTTAGGAGTCAGTAGGTTTGATATTTACCTCCGATTATTGGATAATTTTAGATATTTACAAAAATGTCACTCCTCAAATATAAAAGGGAACCCTCCCCTAAATTTTTCACACATATTAAACCATTAGGATCAACCATAACCTACAAAAACCTATCCCCAAAATCTATATCCACCTTATAAAGCATATAATATTTCTAAATGAAAAATCTTATGATCCTAAATAAGATATCCGATAGATGTTCTTCTAAACGAACGTAATCTGCTTTATTGAGCTCCTTTTTGTTATTCTTCCTCTTCCGCCTTCAATTATGTTTTAAAAATTAAATTATGGTAACGAGATTAACTTCTATATAATTATATGTTAATATATATATGTGATAATATTTATCAACCTCCTCTTCCTTCAAATGGGAAACCAATCTATTTGTCATGTGTACGGAGGACCATCAGCTCACAAACCAATGCAATTTGTTTTCCATCATTCCCTCTCACAACTATTAATGATGATGGATATAATATTAATATATTATATTACATAAATATAAATAATCATGTAAAATTAATCTATCATATTCCTTTATACCTTACCATTCATGGAAAATTATAAATGTTTTTTTTTGTGTATAGTGGACTACCACATAACAAAGCAATGTGATTTATTTTTTTATTACTACATCACAATGATGGTATATATAAGGGTATTTAAATAAATAATATTTTATTTATGGTATAATTATTCTTATAAAATTATTATATAACTCTTTACCTCTTACCAACATGTTCATTAAAAAATAGAAACATTACTCAAGTGTATGCATGTCATATTGTCTCTATGATTAAAACATAGTTCATTTTGATTGGTATATATCATTTTTGGTTTTAAGAATTATTATCAATATATAAAATCATAATTATTTCAACATTATAATTCTATATATTATTTATGAATTAGCCTTTTATTAGTGTCAACACACTGATGTCATTTTGAAATTATGAACTAGGCATCCTTTAAAATCCAATATGGAATTAATTGATTATGAAATAAAATGAATCATAAAAATAAATTAATTTAATGGTTTAAGAATAAAGAATTAAACCAATAATAGGTTTTAAATAAAAAAAATTTAATTTCTCAAACTATAAAAGGGATAAAATAATAACAACTATATTATGGACATGAGTTAAGAATTACATCTCAAAAAATCCCTCTTGGAGACATGTTTTCTTTTGTAAACATAATTTAATTTATATGGGCTATATGAATCCAACTTTAAATATTACATCATTAATACATTATTATTTATGTTATTTTGTGTTTCAATTCACTTACTTCATTAATGGGGTTTGGATTCAAATGTTACCAACATAGTAAGGGTTTAGGCTTCAATTCATTTTATTTTGGATTCTATATTATTTCATTTTTATTAAAGTAATGTATATCATAATTGAATAATAAAATTATTTTATTATTATCCAGGGGTTATTCATGAACTTTTAATTTTATAGTACATTTTTCTACTCTTTGGTAATTAAAACCATTGAGAAATACTTTTTAGAAAATGTGATTTCAGTCAAAAAAAAATTTATATCATATCCCTGTGTTCTAATTTTTTTTTCAGTAAAATATTCTGGATTCCCAAAATTATTTAATAAATACATTTTAATCATTTTTCAATTTTTATAAATTGATTTAAATGGTTTATTCAAATAGTTTTCTTAATGAGGCACTTTTTACATTCTTAAAATAGTGTTAACAGAATGATTCTTGCAACTTATACGGAATTTATGAAATTACCCACCATAATGAGAACTCAACTATTTGAATTTTCCATTATAATATTCCATTTTTAATTTTTTTAAAAAATTTCCTTTAATTTTTTGGAAATTATTAATTTTTCAAAAGAACCTTTCATATTAAAAATTTTATTTTTCTTGTGAATTTTTTTAATATTTTTAAAAGTTTTTATTTTTATCAACACCTATAACATCAAATGTTATATAATTATTATAAATAATATATATATATATATATGTTAGATATATACCTATCTCACTCACTTTTCCTTTGACTAGATAATAAATTCATTATCTTCAACTCCCAAATTTTTTCATTGGGAATCTTCATTTGATCATGACATGAGATAAGATTATGCATACCATTTCCTTCTATGGGAAATTGGTATATATATACCATAAGATTGATTTCATTATGTATGAAACAATTAAAATACATGAATTGAATGTGATGTGTGGGCCTATTATTATAAATCCTTCCGTTACACTATTTAATATTTTCGTCTCAAGAGATATCGTGTTTGGGATTAAGGAATTATCCCAACCTACTTTTGGATTATGTGTAACATGTGAAATTGTCTTGATGGTTATCCTTCACTTATTTTTATATAGCTTTGTGTTAAATAAACATTTCATTTGCTTCCATGATCTTATGATTCCATGATATTTAGGTTATTATTCCATGTGATAACTCATTCTTCTTCACTTTTATGTTATCATATTATACCTTTTACTCACAATTTATAATTCATTATCAAGATTATTTCCTTATTGGGATTTTTACCTCACCCATTTTTTGTATTCCCTAGGTTATCCTATTAAATTTTTGGATCTAAAATGGTTTTTTTTCTCATTATAGATAATATAATGAATAATTTTTTAGACTCACTTTGTTATAATATGAACCTATTCTTCCAAAGTCACTAGACTTCATGATATTTTGTTTTTAAGAAGGATGTTTATTTTAAAATACAATGAAATAATATATACAAAAGTCTTGGGTTTATATACTTGGAGTGTCAAAATAAGTTCACTATAATGGCTCACTCACTTTTCATAGGAATAATGGATAAGATAAGCACGAAAAACTATTATTATGGATATTTCTCCATGATAAATCTATTCCAAAACCACATCCACATTTATTATATTGTCATAACCCATCACTCCCATGATACCACTCGTGGGATAGAAATTAATAAGGATATATAATGACCCCTGAGTCCTACCTCCATTAGGCCCCGGGTTGGAAACTAGCACCAAGTGTTTACAAATCTCACAATATGGGAGTAATTACCCTTTATAAGAAAACAATATCATGATATAGGATATATAAACTATAATCAAATCCATATCATTTATATAAGAAAAAAATCCTCACGTAATGAATGTGTAAATAAAAATGATACAAATAAATGTTTCTAATGTATATACCCAAAAAACTGGATAAATAACATAGAAACTATCTAAGGTCTGATCTAGCAATGTCCATCATGATACATGTTATCCCTGTGGGAACCTAAAAACGATTTTATTTTTTTATGATGGGAATAAAGGTATACTTACTAGGAAACCCAACGTCTATAGTTTATAATTGAAAGGTTAATACTAATGCACCTATGATAAAACAATATAACCTTAAAACACATGACATGTACACTAACCATAACCCCAACCTCACCATGGTTCAGTAATCACATAACACATCCAAGAAAAAATATATAATAAAAATCACATCGATGATAGTAGACACCACACCACATTCCCACTAATTATCTTCTCTCACACCCCTATGGAAAATGTTGTTAGTGGTCCCACTTCTCCCTAATATACAACATCACATACCACCAAAACACACATGGGCCTCGCAACACATCCCACCCACACAAACTGGGCCTCACAACACATCCCTCCCATACATTCTAGGGCTTCAAAAAACATCACATCTCATCCTGAAGACACCTAGGAAAGAATATCCCAAATATTTTCAAAGACACCTGGGACACCACGACACAAATAATCCCAAATACACCTGAGATAACCCATCTCATCATATCTTTTATGAAGAATCATGGGTCATTATTTCATTGAATAAGAATCGGGGAAAAGTAGGTGGTTGTCTATCCATCCTCACACTGGGTTGTTGGGAATGACACCCTTCCGCATGACTATGTGCGTGTCAACACTTATTTCATGATAAGGGTGAGGTGTTTGTAGAAATTATTGAATCATAAAATGTTTATACATATATATATATATATTGGAATAGAATCAATACCTAGGAATTTAAAAACAAAACACCAACTTACTCATGACTCCCCCACCTTGATGCCTCATCTAATTGCATAAGAAAATACATGAAATACACAATCCTCTATTTTTTAGTCTTCAATTAATATTAATCCATTTTCCAAATTCCTTATAACAAGGATTTTTGTTAAGTATTTATTTTAAATTTTTATTATGTAATAATTACAGTTCATTATTAATGATCATTTCACTATCCATACCAACCAAGAAACTATCACAACCAAACACATATAAAAAAACATTTTAGAAGTTGCAAACCAATTTCCAAAACCAATTATACCATCCACCATAGCTTCAATGCACAACAACATCACAACAACCATCATTGCAGCCGTACTGTATAAACGTCTTATCCACTACCCTCTCATATCACGACCAAGTCATATCACATTCATCATATCTTCAATCCAACCCATAGCACATGACAATGTCAATAAATATGTAACAAAACATACTAAATCAAAATTAATTTTCATATTTATAATGCCATCCCAAATTAAATTTCATTTTTTTGATTAAGGGTGTTATATCTCAAACCTTATGATCTAGTGCATTTATTTTATTTATAAAATGTATGTGTTTAATCAATTTCATTATAAATGTTGTTAGTACCCACACAACATGAATTATATAGTTCATATTCTCATAATCACATGTATGTGCCCCCAATTACCACAACATTCAATGGGTAATTTATCCCATTGAATTTATAAAATCAAAACAGATAAAAAATAAAATCAAATAAATGTTGTAAGATAATAAGAAACATTTAAAAACCCATTTATATTGATCTTAAACAAATTGGATTATATTTAATAATATATAATCATCAATATCCATAGATGTGCAAATTTATATAACCATCCTACATGATAAAAAAATTAAAAGGACAATGGAAATAATAATTAGATGAATGATGATTGACACTTCTTGGTAACACAAAAAATAGGTGTCTTTGTATAGCAGGTAGCTCTCTATGAAACATTGAGCAAACTTTAAAAAAACTCTACTAGGAAGAGGACATTTGGGATGTCAGGTATGAAGATAATGAAGATGGTTTAATCATAGGGAAGATATATATTTCATAAGTATCTGATATTATATGTGCGGATTAGATAAAATTTCTATAGAAATTAAGTGTGTGTTTGAACAAGACCACACACATAGACCTTGTAAAATCCCCAAGAGTCTAAGTATAAGGCCCCAGCCTTAAACATTACTTAATCTTGAGTTATTACAAGATTACACATTGAGGATCTTTTCAGGTTTATAGTTTTAGAGAATTAGATCATGAAACTTGCATTACATTCCACATTTAAACAAAGTGGTTACATAAAAGATAGTATTCATTCTTCCCATCAACGGAAACATATTTAAAATATAACACAGATTCTTTCTTGAAACATCCTTGACACTATCATTACATCATGTACCTTTCCCTTGACCTGTGAAAAACATTTCAAAAACTAGGGATGAGCATAAAAAGCTCAGTAAGGGTTATAAAAATATGGAAAGGAAACATGAGTTCATATATACATAAGAATGAAATCATACTTTACCCTTAAAACATAGGCACTTTAACATACCTCATCAAACCATGAATAAATCATAGAAAACATAAGACATAAAGGTAACTTGAGGCATTCATAACATTCTTACGTGGGGAGTAACCCTGTTGGTTACGTTTGGAATACCCATCACAGTATATTCCCTAAATCTCTTCGGAGAAACCTTAATGTTTCACTCCTTCGCGTTACCCAATGCATTAGAGAGCTATAACGGGCTCACCCGCCCTTAGTTTATCACGGAACCACCCGTTCTTCATAACAATGCCGAAGGACCATAACATAATCATATCACATAAAACATGCATAAAGGAAACATAGCATTTCCACATCACAATATAACATTTTAGAATATTGAAATAATAAATCCCTTCAAAAAGAAACCATTTCCAAAACCATTTAAAACATTTAATAAAGATATTTTTGAATCAAAGTGTCCCATACCACATTGAATCATAAAACATTAAACCATTAATATTCATATTAATAAATCCTTAAAACCATTTTGAAAACATGGATATTAATAAGAACAAATAATTAAAACATTTAAAACAATATTTTGGTTAAAGTGGTTTTACCAAATTTAGAGACACTTGAATACAACAATTGAGGAATAACATTTAGTCATAACTTTATAATATCATAAGAATAAATGGATTCATGATATAATACTCCAAAGAACAGTATATACACCATATAAGAGTGAATTGGTTCATAACAACAATGAACCCTCAATAGAAATGTCAAATTTGATGAAATCCCTTATAAAGAAGGTATCCTTAAATTAAGGACAAATCAAGCTCAAAAATATGTGTGACAAATATAAATACACCCAATATAAGTGGATATTATGTGTAAAGCAATAAAAGGTCATTCACACATATTCAATGGATGACATATTCAATGACTACAAGTTGAACCCAAAGAAATCGAAATTGGGTTAAAAAGTTCCCTTGACAGCCTAACGACATCACATCAAAATGAGTTGATGAGAGATAAAAAGTGTATCTCATCACTTGGACATAAAATTTACATCAATAAGGATATATGAGAACATATCCCAACATAACAATATGTAAATTAAAATACCCAATAAAATAAGTCTTTTAAAAAAGAGGAGGGTGAAAGGTTCCCTTACCGACTTGGGTATCTTTCAAAACATACGCCCCGTGAAGGAAGGACAATACAACATTGATGTAAATACTCATAAATGACAGATTATTACACAATGAGTAAAATAATGGGAAGTACATACACCACTCAAAGGAAATTGTGGAAAATGTAGCATAAATCTCATGGGAATAAAAGTGAGATGAAAAATCACTTACGAAAACTCGGCACCCTAACGACACCACTTAAAACTTCAAAAAATGGATTGATGAGATCAAATAGGGTATCTCATCACATTACAACAAAATTTACAGCAAGAGTATTATGAAATAACATCCCCCATCATAAAAAATAGGAGCATAAAAGAAGCGACATAAAGGGGAGAACTTAAAAAGAAAGAGGGAGGTTAGATCTCTTACGAAAATTCGGCAGCCTAACGGCGCCACTCAAAACTTCCAAAAAATGGATTGATGAGAGAGAATAGGGTCTCTAATCACATGAACATAAAAATTACAGTATGTGTAATATATAATAACATCCCAATAACCAGAAAGATGATCTTTAGAGGGAATGACATAAAAGAGTGTACTTAAAAAGAAAGAGAGGAGTAAGATCCCTTACCTCGGGTCCGACTTGACTGGATCGTTCTTTAATCTCCTGAATAATAAACTTGAGTTAATTTATAATTCCTTAAGAACCTTTTTCAAGTTCATTATTACTTTTATACCACTTATTACCATGACATAAACATTATGTAATCATTTACGTTAATAATATTTGTTTTTCCGATATTTGGTTCTTAAGTCGAAAGTGGACTTCTTACAATTACATGTTGTTCGTGTGGCCAAATGTTTATTATATCCAGAATTTTATTCATTATGTAGATATCATATATGTAATATATATCCAATACATGCATGCATTTATAACATTACATAATTATTTAGAGGTAAGAAATGAAATGCACCGTTCATGGAGACGGTAAGCCGTACATACGAATGCACGCTACTTTCATTTCTATTTCGTATTTTATAGAATGGAATAATAATGATATAAAGTTATATTATAATTCCAGTATAATATCATATATAATATCATATTTCCATCCTTTATACATCCCACATATGGTATTTAACGAATCAAATCACTTTGAGGGGGCGGTAGTCCGCACTTCCTTAAATGAAGATATCGCGTATACCCATAATGGAAGCCATAAAGGTAAGAAAAAAAATGAAAATTACAGAAGAATAAATAAAACATAAACATATTATATATCATATATAAAAATAGTGACATCATAATGGCCACCTTTTATGGTGTTAAATGAGTATTGAACAATCATCGTTTCGGGAGGCAGAATTTCACCATCCACGGAAACCGTATGTTCTTTAACCATTTGATGTAGTTGTGTGAGAGTGTAGCTCGAATAAATCTTATAACAACATCCTAGTATATTGAATATTCTGGTGTTGTTAAAAAATAAGTAAATAAAAAGAGTTTATGGGGTTGGAGAAGCAAAATAAAACAAATGAACATGAGAGAGTGAATTACCTTTAAAAGTGTAACTCCTTTTGATTTTAGCCTAAAGGCTTCCATTGAAAGGATTATGCCCAAAGGGAATCCTCTAGGATGAGGATAGGGATTTGGAGAGAGTAAATGGGCAGGGGTTGGCAGATCCAAAGGCTTTAGGAGTGTGTTAAATGAGGTAGAGGTGGGGGCCTTTTATAAGAGGAGAGGAGGGGCACTTTTGGAAAGTAAAGAAATATTGCTTTATTTGAAAATGTGTTTCGGTTTCAAAAGGTCCCACATTGATATAATTCGTGGATAAGGTGATAAGTCTTCTAAATCCACTCATCCAATAAGGTTTGGACATGTTTAGTTCATATATTTTACATTATCTTTCCATTTTATTTAAATCGTCAAATAATGATGTCATCACTGCATCATTATTATGTCATAAATAATTTAATTTATATAATGTCTAAAAATTATAAAAAAATACTATGATGTAGGAAATAGTTTTAGCTTTCCAATGAATATTTATAATAAAAAATATGACTTGTATAACCCCACTTAAAAATTGTTTTAGTAAAACATATCATGTTTGTGTCAATTTTACTTTTACATTAAATAAAATGTTATTTATGTCATTTCCCAACCAAAGTGGATCCATGGGGTCCCCAAGTTGACCCGTGGCTTGTCTTGGTCGGACATGAGACAACCAATGAGGTTAAGACATGTGTCAAGCTCATCCCATTTTATTAAAGCATTATTTTTACCTTAAACTACACTAATTACCAATAATCGCGATTAAAAACTTAATAAGTTACTATTCACCAAAAAATTATTTTAATCTCATTGAACCACATTTTACTTCTTAATGACAACCAAGTATGTCAGATTTTTGAAAATCAAAACACAATTATGGCAAAATTTCATTTAAATGGAAAATCGGTTTTTATAAGTACCACTTAGTGGTTTCACTAATCATCCAAAATTGATGTTTTTCAGAAAAATCCCAAAAATTCACCCTAAGCTATATTTGATATTCTGAATTCAAAAATGAAGTCCATTTTACAAAATTCAAAACATATAAGTCACATTAATTAATTTAATAATTAATTCCCGCTGTCATGACAAATAGCATGTTTTATGAAACAATAAGTATCAAAAGATTGACACTAGTTTAAGTCTGATTTCAAAGTGAAATTGATTCCAACGAACACTATTGGATTTAATGGTAAAAATATTTTCTAATTTCACTTTAAAACCAATTCAAAATATAATCTAATCATATAAATAAATTAGATTAAAAAGTGATTTTGAATTAAAATACAACATTTTACACTATTCATTAAAAAAATGACCTTTATCGGAAAGATACCAAAAATTTACACAAAGTAAATTTTGATGTCCCGATTCTTAATAAGAGTTTTATTTGGTCCAAAAGAATGTATAAGAGTGATCAAAACTATATTTAATGATGGTTCACCATCAAAAGGTGATAAGTGAACCTTTAGTGAAAACTAGGGCATATACGCCTAAAATTGAATTCTTTCCGTATTTTAAGCCATTATCTATTATTGGATAAATGTAAAAACATTTAAAAACATATATAATCATATTTTAGTTATTTCTATCCATTCCCGCCATTACAACGTCTACATGTTAACTACCATGTAAAATAATATTATTTTATTATTAGAGTGCAACGTAAGATTCCCAAGAAACTCGGTGTTGCGTGTTGGGTACGCCATCGAGCATAGCGTCCCTTTTAAAGTTATTTAAATATTTTATTCACAAATATGGATAAATATGAAATTTCATATTCTTTATTTACCTGGGGTGTTACATCCTTTCCCCCTTTTGGGAATTGCGTCCTCTCAATTTTAAAATTGCGCTTGGAAACATCCTTGAAAGTCCCACATCGGAACAAATGTCGGTAAAACAAACACTTTAAAATAAAGAGAGATAAGTACAAAGGTCACCCGAGTTAACCCATACTAGGATTCCAAGTATGAAAATATGGACATGGAGGAAAAAACAAAGGGTCATGTTCTGATGGAGAGTGATAGAAAACATGTTTAGGAGAAAGTTAACCACGAGAAAATCACAAACTTGTGATGGGTTAAACGGTATTCGATTCACCAGTAGGAAAAGTTAATAGAAAAAAATTTTGTTTTAAGTTACTTTTTATTTAGGAATTTATTCATAAGGAAACATAATCACTTATCATATTGACTTTCAACTTTTATTAGATTCCTTACACAAACTCATATTTTCTCCAAAAGACGAGTATTTTGGAAGACATGTTCACATTAAGAGTACTATAATCAACTTCTAGAGAATCACCTAATCCACAAAATAGAACTATATACTTCCCATGTCTTTAACCAAAACCAAAACCAAAAATGCTATTACAAGATCAGATAATCCAGAAAAGGATAACCCTTTATAAAAAGAAAATCTATTCTTAATCTCCAAAATTTGTCCAACAAAACCCAAAGTTCAACGAGGACCATTTGTCCATAAAATTATTCAAAGTAAACCAATATAAGATTGAAACCCAAATATTTGAAGGATTTAGTCACATAGTCTTCCAAGTTAAATCGTAACATTTATCTCCAAACAAAATCAGTTCCTCCTAAAGTCTCACATTGAAAAGTAATTATCCAAATCACATATCCTCCAAAATCAACTTACTCTTAATTCATAAAATCATATAACTAAAAAAAATCGGTCAATCTAACCAGGGAATTCACGTAGTCCAGTTGTAGGCGATAAATACCAGTCGCACTTTGGTTGTGGGCTCGATTCCCGCAGCTTTGTCCGACGCGACGGGATGTCACACGGTCTGTGTGTTGTCCTTTTTCCAAAACTATATAATTCTTAAAACATTCCCCAAAATGAGATAAAATCTTCAAGAATAATCATAACATATTTTAACCTCAAGTTTATCTCATGCCCTTCATTTTCCATCATATCATATAATAACCCATAATTACCTCAAAAGTAAGGATCATATAAACCCTAATGGTTACCTTAATAATTATTACCTGAATTTCCACATCGAGTTGGCCATCTCGTACATGATGCATTAGAGAACTCACCAAGGTTCAAGTGGTTGATCATGACTCCTTGATAGTTGTTTTAGAAAAACCATGAGATTCCTCATTGAATCCCCCATCTCATCGAGTATCTTAATCAGAGAACCACCATAGTTTCCTTCAAACCCATTGTCACTTTGGTGCCTGCTAGATCCAGCCATTTACTAAAACCAAAAAGGTCAGTGTGAGTATATCAACAAAACCATCATGTACTAAAGAGTAAGGTAAACACTAAGATATACTTACTCAGTCACTTTATCTAAAACTAGTACTCTTTCTGAAATCCTAACCATTATGGTAATGTCACTTATGATTAAAGAATACACTAACCTATAAAGTTATCTAAACCGGCCTTTGATACCAACTATAAGGCCCCAGCCTTAAACCTTACTTAATCTTGAGTTATTAAAAGATTACACATTGAGGATCTTTTCAGGTTTAGGGTTTTAGAGAATTAGATCATGAAACTTGCATTACATTCCACATTTAAATAAAGTGGTTACCTAAAAGACAGTATTCATTCTTCCCATCAACGGAAACATATTTAAAATATAACACGGATTCTTTCTTGAAACATCCTTGACACTATCATCACATCATGTACCTTTCCCCTGACCTGTGAAAAACATTTCAAAAACTTGGGATGAGCATAAAAAGCTCAGTAAGTGTTATAAAAATATGGAAAGGAAACATGAGTTCATATATACATAAGTGTGAAATCATACTTTACCCATAAAACATAGGCACTTTAACATACCTCATCAAACCATGAATAAATCATAGAAAACATAAGACATAAAGGTAACTTGAGGCATTCATAACATTTTTACGTGGGGAGTAACCCTCTTGGTTACGTTTGGAATACCCATCATAGTATATTCCCTAAATCTCTTTGGAGAAACCTTAACATTTCACTCCTTCGCGTTACCCAATGAATTGGAGAGGTATAACGTGCTCACCCACCCTTAGTTTATCACGGAACCACCCGTTCTTCATAACAATGCCCAAGGACCATAACATAATCGTATCACATAAAACATGCATAAAGGAAACATATCATTTCCACATCACAATATAACATTTTAGTATATTGAAATAATAAATCCCTTCAAAAAGAAACCATTTCCAAAACCATTTAAAACATTTAATAAAGATATTTTTAAATCAAAGTGTCACATACCACCTTGAATCTTAAAACATTAAACCATTAATATCCATATAAATAAATACATAAAACCATTTTGAAAACATGTATATTAATAAGAACAAATAATTAAAACATTTAAAACAATATTTTGGTTAAAGTGGTTTTACCAAAATTAGAGACACTTGAATACAAAAATTGAGGAATATCATTTAGTTAGAACATTATAATATCATAAGAATAAATGGATTCATGATATAATACTCCAAAGGATAGTATATACACCATATAAGAGTGAATTGGTTCATAACAACAATAAAACCTCAATAGAAATGTCAAATGTGATGAAATCCCTTATAAAGAAGGTATCCTTAAATTAAGGACAAATCAAGCTCAAAAATATGTGTGACAAATATAAATACACCCAATATAAGTGGATATTTAGTGTAAAACAATAAAAGGTCATTCACACATATTCAATGGATGACATATTCAATGACTACAAGTTGAACCCAAAGAAATCGAAATTGGGTTAAAAAGTTCCCTTGACAGCCTAACAGCATCAAATCAAAATGAGTTGATGAGAGATAAAAAGTGTATCTCATCACTTGGACATAAAATTTACATCAATAAGGATATATGAGAACATATCCCAACATAACAATATGTAAATTAAAAGACCCAATAAAAGAAGTCTTTTAAAAAAGAGGAGGGTGAAAGGTTCCCTTACCGACTTGGGTATCTTTCAAAACATACGCCCCATGAAGGAAGGACAATACAACATTGATGTAAATACTCATAAATGAAATAATATTACACAATGTGTAAAATAATGGGCAGTACATACACCACTAAAAGGAAATTGTGGCAAATGTAGCATAAATCTTATGGGAATAAAAGTGAGATGAAAAATCACTTACGAAAACTCGGCAGCCTAACGACGCCACTTAAAACTTCCAAAAATGGATTGATGAGATCAAATAGGGTATCTCATCACATTAAAACAAAATTTACAGCAAGAGGATTATGAAATAACAACCCCCATCATAACAAATAGGAGCTTAAAAGAAGTTACATAAATGGGAGTACTTAAAAAGAAAGAGGGAGGTTAGATCTCTTACGAAAATTCGGCAGCCTAACGGCGCCACTCAAAACTTCCAAAAATGGATTGATGAGAGAGAATAGGGTCTCTCATCAAATGAAAATAAAAATTACAGTAAGTGTAATATATAATAACATCCCAATAACAAGAAAGATGATCTTTAGAGGGAATGACATAAAAGAGTGTACTTAAAAAGAAAGAGAGGAGTAAGATCCCTTACCTCGGGTCCGACTTGACTCGATCATTCTTTAATCTCCTGAATAATAAACTTGAGTTAATTTATAATTCATTAAGAACCTTTTTCAAGTTCATTATTACTTTTATACCACTTATTACCATGTCATAAACATTATGTAATCATTTAAGTTAATAATATTTGTTTTGCCGATATTTGGTTCTTAAGTCGAAAGTGGACTTCTTACAATTACATGTTGTTCGTGTGGCCAAATGTTTATTATATCCAGAATTTTATTCATTATGTAGATATCATATATTTAATATATATCCAGTACATTCATGCATTTATAACATTACATAATCATTTAGAGGTAAGAAATGAAATGCACCGTTCATGGAGACGGTAAGCCGTACGTACGCATGCACTCTACTTTCATTTCTATTTCATATTTTATATAATGGAATAATAATGATATAAAGTTATATTATAATTCCAGTATAATATCATATATAATATCATATTTACATCCTTTATAAATCCCACATATGGTATTTAACGAATCAAATCACTTTGAGGGGGCGGTAGTCCGCACTTCCTTAAATGAAGATATCGCGTATACCCATAATGTAATCCATAAAGGTAAGACAAAAATGAAAAATACAGAAGCATAAATAAAACATAAACATATTATATATCATATATAAAAATAGTGACATCATAATGGCCACCTTTGAAGGTGTTAAATGAGTATTGAACAATCATCGTTTCGGGAGGCATAATTTCACCATCCACGGAAACCGTATGTTCTTTAACCATTTGATGTAGTTGTGTGAGATTGTTGCTCGAATAAATATTATAACAACATCCTAGTATATTGAAGATACTGTTTTTGTTACAAAAAAAGTAAATAAAAATAGTGTAGGGGATTGGAGAAGCAAAATAAAACAAATGAACATAAGAGAGTGAATTACCTTTAAAAGTGTAACTCCTTTTGATTTGAGCCTAAAGGCTTCCTTTGAAAGGATTATGCCCAAAGGGAATCCTCTAGGATGAGTATAGGGATGTGGAGAGAGTAAATGGGCAGGGGTTGTCCGAGCCAAAGGCTTGAGGAGTGTGTTAAATGAGGTAGAGGTGGGGGCCTTTTATAAGAGGAGATGAGGGGCACTTTTGGAATGTAAAGAAATATTGCTTTATTTGAAAATGTGTTTCGGTTTCAAATGGTCCCACATTGATATAATTCGTGGTTAAGGTGATAAGTATTATAAATCCACTCATCCAATAAGGTTTAGACATGTGTAGTTCATAGATTTTACATTATCATTCCATTTTATTTAAATCGTCAAATAATGATGTCATCGCTGCATCATTATTATGTCATAAATAATTTAATTTATATATTGTTTAAAAATTATAAAAATACTACTATGATGTAGTAAATCTTTTGAGCTTTCCAATGAATATTTATAATAAAAAATCTGACTTGTATAACCCCACTTAACAATTGTTTTAGTAAAACATATCATGTTTGTGTCAATTTTACTTTTACATTAAATAAAATGTTATTTATGTCATTTCCCAACCAAAGTGGATCCATGGGGTCCCCAAGTTGACCCATGGATTTTCATGGTCGGCCATGATACAACCAATGAGGGTAAGACATGTTTCAAGCTCATCCCTTTTTATTAAAGCATTATTTTTACCTTAATCTACACTAATTACCACTAATCGCGATTAAAAACTTAATAAGTTACTATTCACCAAAAAATTATTTTAATCTCATTGAACCACATTTTACTTCTTAATGACAACCATGTATGTCGGATTTTTGAAAATCAAAACACAATGATGACAAAATTTCATTTAAACGGAAAATCGGTATTTATAATTACCACTTAGTGGTTTCACTATTCATCAAAAATTGAAGTTTTTCAGAAAAATCCCAAAAATTCACCCTAAGCTATATTTGATATTCTGAATTCAAAAATGAATTCCATTTTACAAAATTCAAAAAATATAAGTCACATTAATTAATTTAATAATTAATTCCCGCTGTCATGACAAATAGCGTGTTTTATGAAACAATAAGTATCAAAAGATTGACAGTAGTTTAAGTTTGATTTCAAAGTGAAATTGATTCCAACGAACACTATTGGATTTAATGGTAAAAATATTTTCTAATTTCACTTTAAAACCAATTCAAAATATAATCTAATCATATAAATAAATTAGATTAAAAAGTGGTTTTGAATTAAAATACAACATTTTACACTATTCATTAAAAAAATGAACTTTATCGGAAAGATACCAAAAATTTACACAAAGTAAATTTTGATGTCCCGATTCTTAATAAGAGTTTTATTTGGTCCAAAATAATATATAAGAGTGATCAAAACTATATTTAATGACGGTTTTCCATCAAAAGGTGATAAGTGAACCTTTAGTGAAAACTTGGGCATATACGCCTAAAATTGAATTCTTTCCGTATTTTAAGCCATTATCTTTTATTGGATAAATGTAAAAACATTTAAAAACATATATAATCATATTTTAGTTATTTATATCCATTCCCGCCATTACAACGGCTACATGTTAACTACCCTGTAAAATAATATTATTTTATTATTAGAGTGCAACGTTAGATTCCCAAGAAACTCGTTGTTGCGTGTTGGGTACGCCATCGAGCATAGAGTCCCCTTTAAAGTTATTTAAATATTTTATTCACAAATATGGATAAATATGAAATGTCATATTCTTTATTTACCTGGGGTGTTACACTAAGAGAATAAAATATATGATTTATAAAGTTTGAATTGGTCATAGATCCTTTTAAAAAAGATATTAAACTAATTTATCATAAAAAAAGATGTAAAAAGAGAAAAATAGGAAAAATATAGAAAATTCATGTCATTTGAAAAACAATTGATTTGAGTCACCAGAACCTATAGGATGATTTACCGTGAGAATGGGCGCCACTAGATGAGTTACTGCTATTGTGTAACTGTTAGTGAGTCACCCCCACTACATGGATGAGGCACCATCGTTCAAGTCACTGCGAGCGAGTCACTACCACTGAGTAACCACCAATTAGGCACCTCCTTTAGTCACCCACTACTTGTAACCACCATAAATTCACCTCTATCATGTCACCGCCAACGAGACACCAGGAGTGAGTCACCACCAGTAATTCACTGCTAGCGAGTTAATGACATTGAGTCACCATCTGTGCGTCACCATTGAGCAGTCACTGCTTTGGAGTCACCAATCGTGAGCCACCACCAGAGAGTCACCACCATATGAGATACCACTAGAAGGAGGTACCACTAGCACTTTCTACTTCCATAATTATATACTGCTATAATCAAATAACTCAAAAATGGGATATTGATGGAAAATTATATATTTGAAAACATATTGATGTGAGTCACCATAATAATGACTCACATGTACCAAAAATACCCTTTACTACCCTTGAACACCTCAAACATCGTATTTATAACAATGTAACAAACCTTAATGTTTGGTCTATTACATCATATACCTATCGAACTACTTATCTCCTAGGAGAATTGTAATCCAACCAATAATATAATAGTGTAATGATCCGAACAACCATCCCTCATGAAACATCTCAAGGATATAACTACACCTTAAATACCACCACTAGTCAATCAACGTAAACCACATGATCACAAAATTCATTGTACAATAATTTCATCATTCATGCAGCCCAAACTAATAACTGATACATCTGATGAACCACACCGTCCCGAACTCATGAATAATGGAATTTCTTCGTCTATGTCAATATATTATTGACTCTAGGTGGGATAGACTCACATTCTTGTGTTTAATCACAAAATTTTTAATGAATCTCAATTAGAAATCAGATACTCCCCTATTCATATGTTAGTAATATATCACCCATCACACCACACACATCACAAACCAAGGAAAAAAACTCATCTTATACAAAAAGAATACAAACATCAGATAATAATGAAATAAATAAAATGAAAAACTAAAAAAATATGTACTGGGTTCGAGTCTACCTAAAACACTCCCAAGTACTCTCCTCCAGGACACCATGACTCTATAACACACGAACTAGGTGAAGGGTTCATCATCATAGAGCCTTCTACCAGGGGTGTTTGATCTCCATTGGATTCTCCTTGAAGGTTGTGACATCCTCAATATCCAAACTCTCATGTAAATGACATGGAACTCATCATGAAGATATCAAATGAGATATCAGATGTGGATGAAATTATGGACTCAATCTAGTCAGGGTGGAAGTGCCAAACTGTAAGCTTCCTCACCAACATTCCTTAACACCTCAAAGGGGCCAACAAACCTAGGAGAGATATTACTTCCCTTATCGAACATTCATTACCCACATCAAGGTAAAAACACCACGAGCATGTAGTCACCAACTTCATACACTAATTCCCTCTTGATGTGGTCAATATAGGACATATTTCAGTTTTTTGATAATTTTATCCTTTCATGAACCAATTGTACCTTCTCTTGTGTTCTCTATATCACCTTTGGACTGACAAATATACCCTAGCCAACCACAGTCCGAAACATTGGAGAACAACAAGGACAGCCATACGATGCCTAAAATGGAGCCATGAAAATGGGAGAGAGATATATATTATTATAAGAAAACATCACCAAGGGAAGGTGTCGTAATGAAGATATTTTGAAGTATAAGACACACACGAGCAACATATAATCTGATGTCTAGATAGTCTGTTCCATGACATTACTGAGGCATAAATGGGTGCCAAAAGCCTATTGATATCTACTCTAGAATAATGAGGTATAATGGGTTTCTCAAACTGAGACAATGGACCTCGTAACTCTATGAAACTGTCTCACCTCTTCTGTGTAGCTCGTAGCCAAAGCATTCACTACACCCAATTCCTTATTCGCTATGAAATGGTCGGTTTCATCAAATAAACCAAGAACACCCAGATAGTATAAAACCACCCTTTTTTCTGGTTAACCGTATTATGAAATACATCAAGTGTTCATCCCATTTCCACTAAAGATCATATAACGATTAAAAACCTAGAATAGGATGCTTGACCATTACTTACCAGAAAAAAATGAACTTCTCCATAAACTCTACTACAACCCATTTAATCCTGGCCCACAAAAAACACGTCCTCAAGACATGGTAAAACTTATAAATTCAATGGTGTACCACAAAATGAGAAATATTGAAAACCTAAATAAATCCATCGCATATTGATATCAGAACAAACAACCTCCCATGAAACAATATCTAGTTACAATCATCCTCCAACCTTACCTCAAGACCATCACCACGACTAACATGATCACACATCATATCATCCTCTATGTCTCCCCACTAAGGCTCCTCCATCTACTAAATAAGGGAAGACTAAACAATATTCTAAAATAAACACCATGTTCCACTATCCACCCTATCATCTATGTGAAATGATGCCAACTCTTCCATTTCACTCCATGTATCCCCAAACTCCCAAACAACACACATCCATGAATTTCTTCTCAAATCATCGACCACAATATTCCTCTTTTATAAGGTTTGGGACATCTCAAAATCACAATCCTAAATATAAACTATCCACATCCACTGTATAAAGTTCATATGAAACTGATAAATGATATACCAAAATCTCTTGTGATCCATGAAGGCAAAAAAGTGCTCCCTAAGGAGGCATTATCTCCATAACATTAGTGAAAATAAAATTTTTTCAAGCTCTAGATCATTCATGGCATGGTTAAATTCGTGAGGGTGTAACAATTTAGAAATTTAAATGATCATCACCTTCTACTACATAATGATGTATCCAAAGCCCAGATGGCTCGCATCAAAAATCACATCAAACATCCCTCCCTCCTCTGACAGCTGAAGAGATGGAGTGCTAACCAAATTCACATTTAGGTAACCAAATGCTACTTGATAATGGTTAGTCCACACAAAAACATGGTCCTCACTAATCAATTACTTCAATGTAGATACATCTCAAGAGTAATTTAGAACTATCCTGTGATAATATCATATGTGACCAAGAGAGTTGTAATCCTCTACCACATTCTTGTTTGTTACCCGAGAAACAACGACCTTGTCCTTTTTGGGTTAACTACCTCACCCTACTAAGACACCAAATTCCCATGTAAATTGACATGACATATTCATTAAATATAGATGGACATATTTCCATGGATCTAGTGGGATTAAAGAACATTCAAGAATGCTCGGTGATGCTCGACACGATCCTACTCTGACTTTGAGTATATAAATCTATCATAATTGAATATAAAAAAAAACTGGTCCACTAACTCATTGAACACTAATATGCCACATGAAAATGGTTGGAGCACTCAACCCACTAAATAAAATGACCACAAACTCAAACTATCCATACCTACATCTGGAGCCATCCTTTTGCAAATCTCCATCATTCACCCTTAACCTGCAATACCCATACAATAGATCGGTATTAGAGAAAAAACTAGATTCTCAAAACTTGCTAAAAATATCAGGGATCCTTAGAAAATGATTGAGATTCATTATCTTCACTTGGTTCAACATCTAGTATTCTACGCCTGACCTTATAATATCGTCCAGCTTCGTAGATAATAACAAAAAATCACCCCAATGGGGAGACAATAGATTCGATAAAACCATTATGCATCATATCATCCATTTGAATCCTAAACTCCTGAAATATAGTTGTTTTCATATTATAAGGAACCATCAAAACCATGGAATCACTGGTTTACATGAATGTCACAAAATCAACATCACATTGAGGAGGTAGTGTAACAACATACTCAATGAAAACATCTTGAAATTTATTATAAACAATGGGAGCCTCCTTTGTCCATATGTATACTGATTCCATAGATAACAAAACCTCAAGGGAAAAAATGGGATCTACACCCAAACTCTCTACCTGAAGACTCCTCTTAAAAAATAAACAAGAATTACCTTTCTATGTTTTAGAATAGGGTTATTCTATGAATGAATTTGATAACAGCACATAACGAATGAAACCAGTCGATGCAAATGACGAAATTGTATGGTATCATATGTAGTATGAAAAGATCACAACGAGACTGATGTGTCTCCATGATCATTCAAAACCCTCGGTAAACATCAAACAATCTAGTCTGGACTCAGAATGACTTAGTCAATACATGGGGAATGACAATCCTCCCTATTTCTAGTCCAGCACATGGGATAGATTGTGTGTAACAAAAGAGTGTGAAGATCATGAATCAAACAACAAATAGACATGTGTCGATGATAAAATAATTGCACCTTTGATGATCTATAGATCATCTGTTATTGGTACCTTCTCTTCATGCAACTAACCAAGCCTAGCTCCCATGCCTCTTGGATGATAGCCTCATTGAGTACCATGCCTGGGTCGAGGTCTCTGAGTTCAACGAAAATCTTGAGGCTGACCTCTACCTACTCTATCCACCCTAGATGAACCATAATCCTATTATCCCTACTGTTGGAATGGCCATTATGGTACTTTCCTATAATGATGATGTTGAACCCTATACTCCTTGGCCAAAATGAGCTTGAGAAGCTATTGGGAATTGGTACAGAATATGGTCATGAACGCCAAAGAATAAACACATCATACCAAATCATATTGGAATGGTATAAAATGAAATGATCGAAATGGATAGTGTAGAGGTCAACCTGCAGATGGTAGAAACCATGAAGGCCTCAGCACCTGAGTCTTTGTACTTAAAACTCTACTCCTCAAGAAACACTATTGATTCCCCTCTCATGGTAGAACTCTTTTTGAGTGAATCCACTCAATAACCTCCTATTAATTTAGATCCTCTTGGTACATTTGGAAAAAAATTGTGTGAATGCATACCAAATCAGATGATGGAGTGCATCCTCAAGATACATTTCTTGAGACTCATCATTTGGAATAATATATGGGGAAAAGAAAAAAAAGGTCATTGAACATAATCCCAAGATCGTAGAGACAGACTCCCCTGATAAAGGGAGAGAAACTCTTGGATATTCCCATCCTTCATTTTTTGATGAAAGGAACTATGCATGAAACTCTTTCTATACGTAATCGCATGAAACATCAACCTCTTTCTAGAAACTAAATTACAACTTTCAGAACTTATGTGAAGCTCATCACATATGAATAACCGCTAAAGGGTTTATATAGTCTTTCTTGGGTCAGATCAAACTAAATGTATTCTTAGACTCTTCTAGAAAACTCTCTGATTCTATATCAATAATGATACCCTCATACATTCCAATTATTTTCATTAAAAAGGGTGACACATCCTCTAGTACTGATAATCTTACATATCTAGATCGACCCTTAATTGATCAACATGGCCATCCTACAGAACCTCTACTGCATGAGAAAAACATGGAAGTTGAAAATGAGATATAACTAAAAGTGAAACATGTATTTCCTAATCCCAATAGTTGAGGTTTTAATTATGATATATTTTAATTACCTTTAATCCACTTATGTTATTTAACCCATTTTAACATTCCACAAACAAACCAAATCAAACAATAACTCAATTCATCATGATCCATTTTCCTCTTTTGCGTCTCTACCCTATAAGCAATCTAATCTCACTAGGTACCTCTATAAGCTCATAGTTTGTGCAATGGATCACAGGGGCCCTAAAATCCCTTGTCTCAACAACTCTTCATGACATATTTCATGCACCATGTTCAACTGAAACTATTGTCATACAAACCCAGGCATTTATCATTGATCCTACATCGTAATCCATCTAAAAACTCAACCATCTTATCTGGTGCCACACATTTAAGACCCCATACATCTAAAGATAACCGTCCTAGGGTGGAAATGATGAACGAGAGAAAATGTCCCCAGATTCTAGCCTCTAGTCGGCTTTGGGATAGCGGCTAGCACCAAGGGTGTACAAATATCACAATATGGGAGGAATCATCATTTTAAGGAAAAAATATCGTGAGATAGAATATATCAACCATAATAAACTCCATAAAAATTATAAAATAATAATAGTATTTTTCCACAATACATATGTAAATAAAATTGATAAAAATACATTTTTCCTACTTATATACCCAAATACAAAACTATAGAAGCATTAAAGAAACTATCTATTGTTTGTTCATGTAACACCCAGTATGGTCCATGAAATCATCTTGGAAACCTATAAATAGTTCTATATATATGGGGTGAGACTATAGGTATACTCAGTAAGAAATCAAATTTCTCTCATGTAAGCATGGAAAAAGAATTATAATTTATTTGGGATAAAATTGAAGAACCAGCCATCACCTAACAGGTTGACTAACGATAACCACAACCTCACAAAGGATAGCTCACAATATAATGCATTCATGTAATATAAATTATATCAGTGATAAGTTACCCCACACCACTTTCACACTAATTAGCAACTCTCGCACCCCAACAGAATGTTCCTTGGTGATACCACCTCCCTCGAATATACCACATCACATATCACTAGAAAATACATGGTTCTCAAAACACATCTCATCCATGCACATTTGGGTCTCAAATCAAATCACGTCCACACACACTTGTGCCTCACAACACATCTCACCTGCACACACCTAGGCCTCAAAAAAACATCACATATTGTCCCAAAGACACCTGGGAAAGCACATCACAATTAATCCCAAATACATATCGTACACTATATCACAACTCATCTTAATGACACCTAGGATAAGTCATCTCATTACACCCTACCCAAAGAAGCTTAGATTTTCATATCCTAGAAGAAGGATTAAGAAATTGTCGGTGGTCAGCCATCCATCCTCCCACTGGGATGTTGGGAAAGAAATCATCCCACATGAATATGTCGATGTTGTAACATAGTGCTTGACAAGGGTGGGGTGCATATAAAAATCATAGGAACATACAATATTTAAACATATATAGAGAGAAAAGCCAAATAAGGCCAACCTACGGGTTTACAAATAAAATACTAACCCACTCATGACACACTCACTTTTATGACACCACTATATGAATAACACTAGACAATAAAAAAATCATGTTTCCATTTAATTATTTAATTAATATTATACCATTTTATAGATTCCCTATTACCAACCCGTTCTAATAAACATGTTGTTTAAATCACTATCATGTAATAATTTTTTTTCATGATTATTTTTCATTTAACAATCAATACCAACCATGAAACTATAACAACACAACACATATCAACCAGCATAATAAACTAGAAACCGAACATCCAAAACCAATTCCACCATCAACCATTGCCCCTCTTTACAACTACATCACATCAACCATAATTACATATCCACTAAATAAACGCCTCATACACAACCCCCAAAAATCATATCATATTCATATCTCATCCATAATATCACTAAGCTAACCCACAACACATGAATATGTTACTACACATACTAGATTAAATCTTATTTTTATATTTACAAAGAAACCCCATATTTAAATTCACTTTAATGATTTACGGTGTTATCTAACAAGTAATATGATACTGGGGGTCCATTTTAATAACCGAATGTATGTGTTTAACCAATTTCATAATATGTGACATCAAAACACACATAAAATGCATTCCATTGTTCAAATAATCATATGTGAAAGTAGAAACCCCGTCATCCACAATTGTAAATTTTTAATTTATCCCATACAATTGAAAATAAAAAAATAGAACAAATCTAATAAAATAAATGTTTTAAGAACATAAGATAGATTTCTCAGGCCCTTTTTATTGATTTTTAACCCAATTACAATATCATTATTAATCCAAAATAATAAATATCTACAAATATGAACATTTATAAACCCATCCCTCATGATACTAAAATAATAAAGTCAATAGAAATCCTAACTTGAATAAAGGAAATTCAAACTTCCTGATTTCACAAATAAACAGGGGTGCGTGTACTGATGGTATCTCTCCATAGAAGTAAGAACCACCAATAAAAAAAATATCCGAGGAAGAATACCTTTAGGACGTCTGGTCTAAAGAGAAATGTGAATGAATGACTATAGGGAAGATATCCTCTTTAGAAAGATCATATCCAGGTGGTGGGGATTAGAAATAGTTATGTTCACCATTAATGTTTGATCTAACCTCTACCATGTTCTTTGACCATTTAAAATCCCCTAGAGTCTCACAGAATTAATTATTTGATTTATGAACTCTAATCCGTCTCAATGACTTATAAATATTGAATTAATCTCATTTATGGTCAAAAAAGTCATAAAAAGGTTATAATTAGAAAAACTAGAAAATTATGGAAATTTAAAAAATTGTTGAAATGAGACACCACCACTGCCAAGATGAGTCACCTACTAATGAGTCACCTCCAGAAGAGTCACTTGCAAATAAGACACTGCCATAATGATCTAACACCATAACGAGGGATTGTTGAAATGAGCTACCACCAGAATGAGCTACCTCCAGAATGACCTACCGCCAAAATGACCTACCGCCAAAATGAGCTTCTACCATAATTATCTACCATTAGAAAACAAGAAATTTGGAAAAATGTTGAAATGAGTCACCATTGTAATTAATCATGTGTCCAAAAACACCCCTGAATACACCTGAACACCTGAAAAAATTAGAATTATAACAATTTAATGCACTAGAAGGTATGAGTAATTACATTTCTAGATAAGGACATGTTTTAATAAAAATAAAACACCTTTATTTATTGTAACATATGGAGTTTTCTTATACATATTACTATAATAAAAGTTCTCACTAATATTTTATCGTTATATTTTCCAATTGTAACTAAACCATACTACGAGAAAAACTATAGTGATCTATGCTTTTCATATATAAATATAACATCTGATTAGATAAATTTTTATTAAATAACATTATTATCTCCATTGTAATTGTATAGGTCTAGTGCCATTGGAAACATCGATATGTAAAAAACTATTTTTTATTTAACTATATCATATCTCACATATCTTTTCATTACAAGAAACCATCATAGAGATATCCAACCTAATAAATTCTTGTATAAAACGGGAAATTATTCATATGAAAAAGTAACCTTAGAAGCAAAATATTGGTAAAAAGGGAGATATAAATGATCCCTAAATCATAACATGATTATAAGGGAATGATAACAGGATCTTAACACTTGATGATCATTCCCATCATATCATTGAACATTATATTTAATCATGTAATATATCACGGTAGTTCATAAGGCATTATTCATAATGTAATCAAAGAACATGATCCATGAAAAAATATTATTGGCATAATACCATGTCATCAATGTGTGGAATAAAGATTGGAATATCATATTCATATAAATATTACTTCAACGAAACCTACATGTCTATAATAATATATTTATCATGGTATAATCAATTATGTACCTATTTCAGGATTGGGATAACCAATTACACACCCTCTTATTTCAATCCTAGGATAACTACATATGTACCCTATTGTTTCAATTTTGAGATATCCTCCTGTGTATCCTTTGAGAGCATAGAACACTGATATTTACCTAATTAATTGGGTGGATATATAATTCTAGCATCAATTATCAAATAATCATAAATAAATCCATTTATATGCAGGAGATCATAAAATTATTCATCATAAAATAACCCATGGAAAAAATGGTTTTTTGGATATTTTACCTTCATAATCATACATCTAGAGAATAAATAATGCTTTTTTAATTGGACCTTATCCTAATTAAATAATATGTAACATCATAGGATGTAGTCATATATGAAAAAATACACTAAAATATCAGTGGAATATTTCTTGGATAAAATTAACATTTCATTTTTAAATCACCCATCAAAACAAAACTTTTCCCTAAATATTAAGGAAAAAATTATATTTTAAAAATAACCATAGAAACATATAAATTAATCTTTTATATATTAGTAATGATATTGAGAAATTATTTTAATTCCATGTATGTTAAAACTAATATTCTATTCACATTTTTAGTAAAAAGTCAAAATATCCTTGTTCCGAAAATAACAAGATGACTCCTTTTAAATATTATTTCATTAAAATACTAGTTGAAATTACATTAAGAAGTAATATAATAATAGTAAAAAAAATTTGAAAAGAAAATAGAAAACATGGATATGGAAGAGAAAATATTTTTGACCAAATATTTAAATAAATTTGTTTCCCCATAAAAATATTCATTTAGTATCATGAGTCCTTAAATTGAAGAAAATAAAATTGAATTTGGAATAATAATGAAATAAAATAATAAAATAAATTTCATGAGATTATATAGAAGTTGATATTGAAATTTCTTCATCATAAACATAATCATAATAATTTACAATAATCATTTATATTGTAATATAAATCTACTAAATGTTTTCGTAAAATTCGAATTAAAACATCAAGAAAGTGTAAAAATTGAGTTTATATTTAAATACCCATAATTATAATGATAATAATAATAAAATAAATTAATGGCCCATATATACACTACAAAAAATAATGAGTGAGTAATATATCATATGACTGATCAAAATAATAATGAGATCAAAATCTCATACCTCGAGTTTCATATGCATCGAATGAATTTTATCCTCTTCTTATTAAATTTAAATTTATTATAAAAATATAAAAGTGTTATTTTAATACTTATAATATCATATATTATCCACTCATTACATTTTGTCACTCATTTATTAATAACTCTTTATTCAATCCATATTTTTTATTATTCATAGATTTATTTTTAAAGAGAATTTTATTTGGTAGTTTCAGTCCATGAACAAGATCATGGTTCCATCATCTATATAACATTAAAAATGACATATATATATCATATATATAAATTATATATATATATATATATATATTTATATTCATACATAATGGATAGTGTTTGAAAAATTAATTACACTGTTCCTGGAGACCGTAAGTCGTACATAAGCTTGAATAATGTTGTCATTTTTTGTCGGATGGAATGAATTAAAGTTAAATAATAATTAACTGTTTTAAGATTATTATTATATAATATATATATTGTTTATTAATTACATATATAATTATTACCATAAAAGAAAATTGTAAATAAAAAATTAATCATATCGCATCGTGGAGGTGGTAGTCCACACAAACACATGATGGATGTTGTCATAACCAATGGAAAAAAATAAAAGAAAGATGAAATAATATTTTAATAAATGAATCATAATTATATACTAAATATAAAATATCTTCATCATTTATATATAAAAAAACTTCTAATTAAAATGGCGATGAAAAATTAATTACACCACTACTTGTAGGTGATATGTACAACATATACACGAGAAATGTTTTCTATTTTCATAAGACGTAAAATCTATAGAAAAATGTTGCACCATAATCTCAATAAAATATAACCTCAATTATGATTTTTTTATTAATTTATTATTGTTACAACTGATTTAGAGGAAGGGTAATAAGAATTAAATTTGAATGAGTTGGTATTGAAAATTACCTCTTCTTCGGTAAAATTGTTTTAGATCCCTTTTTATAGACATCATAAATTGTATTATAAGAAATAAAAGACATATAATTAATGGATATATACATTTAGACTAGAAATAGGTAGGTTTGTGTCATGGTAGGTAGCTAATGGTGTTCTGAATAATTGAGATAATGGTCTGTCCTTTTTAAGGGATGAAAAGAAAACACTAGGAATTTATAAAAAGATTAAAATGTACCTAATTAATTATAAAGAAAAATAATACTAAATGGACAAATATATATATAATGACTCTAATATATATTTAAACTAAATAAAATTTACTTAATATTGTTATTTGTGTCCTTTTAAGAATTATATTTTGGTATAATCCCTTTATATACGATTATAACATTAACTATGGTAAAAACATATATAGTATTAATGGGTTATAATTTTACGTACCAGTTTATTGATAGCTCATAAATGGACAAGGGGATGAAATTTTTGAAACTAACTACTCTAACTTGTCATTTAGAAATATTTTTATGGCTTTTGAATAATATTCATTTACTTTTTCATCAAAGTCATAAAAATAGTTACGAAATGAAAATATAAACAATTCAAAAATTCCATACATGTTATATTTATCGATAAAATTGTTGAAAAAAATATTTAACCCTAAATGAATTAATTTTAATATTTTTAAAGTTTTTTTTATATATTTATATTTTTTAATATATATTTCATTGATGTTTTGAAATAATTAAATTTTATTATTCATTCATTTAAAATTCAGAAAAATATTTAAAAGAAAAAAAATTAATTTATATTTCAAATACAAATTTTAAACAAAAATTATCCTCTTTTTACCATCATGTCAAAAATAGAGAGATGTAAATCCAAAGTAGCGAATTTTTTTATTTATTATTTCCTTAAAAAATAAAAAGTCATTATAAAATAAATATTGAAACAAGTGGCCATATATTCAATAATTATTTCGAAATATCTGAACTAAAATCATAAAAATAAGATAAATTAATGTTTTTGGTCTATTTTTGAGAGTTCATCTCATGTGTTTAGCCTAATTTTAGTGATTTTACACTTACTACGGTCAAAAATATTTTCTATGGTTACTATTCATATTCTATAGAAATATAAGGGTCTTGTATAAAAAAATTTAACCTTTTAATTAAAAAAATGCTATCCATTTTACAATATTAAAACTCTAAATGTGTTATGAATTAATTTTAATATAAATTCATTAAACATAGTGGAAAATATTTGTTAGAAAATGTGGTTTTAAGCATAAAAATTAACATATATAAAAATAATAATATTTTTGATAAAACTGGTGTAAAGTATATTATTATAAATAAAATAAATATTATTTCACATCAATCTTAAATCCAAAATATATTGGTACATTTATATTACATAAAAAAATAACAGCTATTGAATAATCTGTATTTTTAACTATTCACAAAAAAAATATTCATTTTAGAAAAATTAGAAAACTTCACCCTAAGTAAATTTTAATATTTTCATTGAAAAGAAATATATAATTTTTTTTGAAACATAGTTTATAAATTTTGAAAAAAATAATTATAATATTCTCTCGCAAGAAGATATAATATGATTTTTTAAAGAAAATATATTTTGAAGAGTAGAATGTGTTTTCTAAAAACATAAGGCTTATTTAGTTATAATTAATCCTTAAATTTTAAATTAGTACCAATTTTATATATATTTAAAAATACATTCAATCATATTCATGTCCACCAATTCAATATTCCGGATATAACAGTGATATTTATCAAAAAATATTTCATGGTTCATATTGGCTTGATGTTGGGTGTTGTATAAGCTATCGAACATAATGTTATTTTAAAAACTCATGTTATTAGCTTCACATTTACCATAAAAAAATCTCTAGAAATCATGGTCTGGGATCTGACATTGATAATATTACCTCTAATCCAACAAATCTCAAGTAAATCACTATTTTAGATGACACAACAAGATGAGCGTAATCAATTAATCATGAATCCATTGATTCGACCACTAGATTGAACATGTTTATAAAGAGGTCAACAAAAATAAATATATGGATAAATAAATTTAGTGTTTCTAATACCTCAATAATTTTTATTCATAGTACATCAACTACATTGGCCCACTCATATTATACAAATAACTATGAGGTGTTTGAAAATTGATCCAAATTTTCTCCGTAACCCCAATAAATAATGTATTATCTTCCCACATGAATGAATAATGGTAGGTATTATTATAACCATGAATCAATTTATATCTTATAGAAATTCCTCAAAACACATAGGTGTGGTTTAAATTCGTTTATAACCATGTTAGATGACCAAATCCATCCTCAGTTGAGGTTCCCCCATAATATTTTCAGTCCAACATAGCTTTAATTATTTATCATCCTTGGTTAGTTTATCACTCATTTATTTCAACATTAGGTGATGTTTTTTAGTTTTTATATATTTTCTCATTACATAAATATGTGAGGGCATAGATGAGTTTATGAAATGTGGTACCGTGAAGGCATGACTAATTGGGGGTGAATAAAAACTAGAAGTAAGCAGGACAACATGGGTTTATGAGTTTATTAGAAACCACATGTTCTACGATATCCCCAAATATACATGATAGAAGATATTATCACATGGTTTCAAAACAATAGGAATCATGGTATTAGAATTGAAGGATTGTAGTGGAAGTATGGTGGCTGAAGAAACAATGGTTTTATGGAAGCAACTTGTGTTAACTATCATTGTATCACACCAAATGGAAGTAGGGAATGGTAACACACTAGATGGTAGCATGGAAATGTGTCACATCATAAGAGAGTGTGTAGATGGATTCTCACGTTCTCCTTCTATACTACGTCAAATTCAAAAATTAGAGATTTCAAAAAATCTATATACAAATTCCATAAAAAATAAACAACAAACATTATATAGAGATTAAAAATACACCAAACTTTATTTACTATAATACCCACATGAAATTTTCATTTCATAAAAATTAGGGGAAATTTAATTTCAATAAAAAATTACGCAATATCTCATGTAATTTGACAAATAATATTAATCACAATGTTTTAAAATATCTACATTATAATAATATACCTATTGAAATAAAATAAAATTAATGAAAAAAAATTAAAATTTTCATAAGATAAAATATACATTTTCATAAAATAATGAAATTAATTATAAATTAATCTCTAAAAATCAATGATCAATTATTTATCATTTTATAAAAAGTTGATTATTTAAATCATAAATAAAATAAACATATAATTTAGAAAAAATACATGAAAAATAGACCACATAAAATCAACCTACACATATAATTTTTCTTTTCCTACGAAAAATAATTATAACACATTTATTGTAAGAATATAATTATAAAAGAAAAAAAGTTAAGTGACACTGAGAATAATATTTAAAAAAGATTCTACACCCTAGAATCTGTCAGGTTGAGAATGTTATTTGTCACGTAAAAATTTGTAACTTGGACAAAATTTGATTTTGGTTATTAAAAAATAATGGAAATTAGATAATTTGAATGAGTTTTAACAAACACCACTTTTTATTTCAAAAAAACAAACAAACCACTCATTACCTCTAGGAGAAAAAACTCAAATAATTAAATGTTATATTGAATAAATAATCTAATTATATGAGATAGAATAATATTTTTACAAGCTACTATGAATAACATATCAGACAAAAGAATGAGTGAAAGAATGGAAGAATGAAGGAAAACAGGTTTGACCTGGATTAATATTTCTATTTAATAGATCATTTAATTATAAACAAGAAAACATTAAAACATAGTGAAATGTCTCAAAACCAATGTTAACTTAAAATAATTCCTCCAATTTAACAAATAATAAATAAATTCAATATATAAATAAACTACTGAACCCCAATAAATTTGTGCAAATTAAGAAATAGTTAACCTCCCCAAGGCAGAAAATTATATCTTATAAAAAATAATATTGATCAAATGTATAAAAAATTAGAATCATGAAAAAAAATAAATTTTTGAAAAATAATAAGGGTTTTTTGATTTTTTGTATGTTGATTTTTAGTTTACAAAAAATTAAGACTTTCCCAAATGATTTAAATGTAAAAAGTACATTTTTCTAATCCTTAAAGTTTGAAAAAAAGTTTAAGTTTATATTGTTTATAAAAATTTACATTTCGATAAATTTCAAAGCATGTTCAAGGGTGACCAACTATTTATACATGATATTTTCTATAATTTCTAATTGATAATAGGCATGAATTATTTGTACTTTATGTATAGACACGTGAATTTTATAATAAACTCAATAAGTTCATTAAAAAAACATATGGTAAAAATAATTGTGTTCTAAATACCCCACGCTTATCTATATGCAGTAGGAGGTAAAAAAGGAAGGAAAATTTTCAACTAAAAATAACATTAAATTTCTCCAACAATGATAAAAATAAGGTTTCTGTAAATTTAGAATCTAAAATTAGACCACATTTTATTCAAGAATATTCTCTTATGAGTTCATATAAAAACACATATTCCCACTTAACATTGATTGAAATATCCTCATGTTATTCATTTGACAATATCTACATGTTATGTAAATAAGAATTATATTTGAATAATTAAAAATAAAAGAAGGTGAAACAAAATTAAGTGTTTCAGGATGTTTTTCTTTTAAGTGAGAAAAATGATGTTTCAATTTTCCATGAATAATATTTGGACTCTCCTATTCAATTTTTACAATATAAGCAGCCATATTGGAGAAAATAGGTATAGAAAAATAAATAAATCCGAGTATAATATAGATAGTAACAAAAAATCACACTAAAGAATTATTCTTCCCACAATAAGCAAGTACAAAATAGATACCTTGGTATGGATCTTATGAAGCATTAAATTTAATTATTTTGCTTATAATTTATGATAAATTCAATTTTAAATCATAAATATTAACAGAATCCAATTTTATTCAATTTAAAAAAAATTAATCCTTTGAAAATTAAGAAAAACTGGTATTTTTTCTTCTCCAATACGAAAACAACCCCATTCACATAAACTCTAGAGGTGAAAAATGTGTATTCCATTTGGAGTATCCATCTATAGAAAAATTATAATTCTGAAATAGATAAGAAATACCATCTGTTGATCCATAAAATATCAATTATATTTTATATAATCATAAAAATACTTATCCCTTTACATATAAATCCAAGAAATATCCTAGGTCTCTCTCATAATATTTTTTAACTCACTAACCTCAACAATCCTCCTCAATAATTTAGACCTAAAATAAATGTTCA
The DNA here is from genome assembly GCA_963277665.1 of Viscum album. Classification (NCBI taxonomy): domain Eukaryota; kingdom Viridiplantae; phylum Streptophyta; class Magnoliopsida; order Santalales; family Viscaceae; genus Viscum; species Viscum album. The sequence goes on along the minus strand of OY728152.1, from coordinate 2,076,798,580 downwards.
ATGCATTAATATCCCATTTTGTCTTGTGTTACAATTGAATAATTTATTGAAAATAATTTTCAAACAACAATCTGTATCGATACAAAGAAATTGGGGGTTTGAATGCTGTTCTTTATGCTAATAATGCTTTATCATGTTTCAAGGAACTATACTCCCTATAATTGGAGAAATTTTTCTCTAGGATCATCTAAAGATCTATATTATAAATTTATAACAATTCACTTGATATAGCATGGTAATAAATTTATGTACTATGGGTACAACAATTCGTATCCATAAAATATTTAAAAATTATATTTTAAATGTGGTCTTTATTGAACTTTATGAATGATAAATGCACATCAAATCATGTGAATATTTTTTATGAATTAAATGACACTATTAAATATATTTTTGGGTTGATCTAACCCATCAACCCATTTTAAAACATTATTTACATCAACTATAATATACTTATTCCCATGTAAAGAGAGAAATGGTATTATGGAATCTAATCTCAAACAATAATAAATTTATACATCTAAAATTCCTTTTATTGGGAGCCCTATTATAACCACATGTCAAATCATCTAAAACTTATCAAAACCCAAAAACAAACTACTAAATAATTAAAAAAATTAGTCCAATAAAATCCATTTTAATTAAATTATTGTGTATTATTTTCACCTCTATAGTGACCTCTCCAAGGTGGTGAGTGAAAAATATCCATAATAGGAAACATATCGTCCTCTAACAGAAATATCCTATGCCTCGAATATGCACCACTCCTAAATTGAAAAATATCATCCCATAGATAGTATTTATTTATATAAATTCTTTTATTCCTCTTATTATGTGATAAAATGTTGGACATAAATACCACTACAGTGAAATTTGAAACGTCTCCATACTAAGTAGACTGCTTAACTAAAATAGTGGGAAAAATTTCGTAAATTAAAGTAAAAATAATCTTCTTGGGATCAAGACTATTATTTCTAGATAGCCTTGAGAAATCATCTGTAATAAAATTTTCATCATCCTTTTTATCACTATCATAACAAGTAACCCATGTAAAAAAAACCACATAATAAATCAATATATGTCCCCCTTTTAGCCAACGAATATATCAATGTTTTATACTCTGTAAAGACTATGAATTCTAAACCTAATAGGTATTTCATAATATACTATAGATAAAAACAGTAGTTAACAACTCATTCTCAATAGAAGTATAGTTATTTTTAGATTTGTTTAGATTTATACTAGCATAATATACCACACGTATCTCTTTTAATTATTTAGCCTAAAATAGTTACAACAACCACATCACTAGAATCAGACATAATTTCAAAAATCAATTTCAAATCATGTGCTCTAATGAAGGGTGTTAAAGTGATTTTTCATTTATTAAAATTAATATAATCATAATATTTTTCATTAAATAAATTTTTTTATCTTTAAAAAAATATGAACATAATGGATTTATGAATTTTGAAATATATTTAATAACCATTCAGTAAAAAACTAAAATGCCCTTAAAAAGTTCTAATAGGCTTGAGATTTTTAAGGATGGAAATTTTTTTTAATCAATTATACATTGGAATTTTAAAAAAATTACTCTATTATTAGACACATTACGTCTTAATATTTTTTTCTCCATAAATTAGCATTTTATTCAATGGAGTGAAAACAAATAGTTTATAATCATATCTATGTAACAATTTCGAAATACCATATATAATTATCAAAAGTTCCCTCAATATTGGATGTATAATCTATAAACACCTCAATTATCTTATTTATCATGAAGAAAAATATATACATCATAAATATTTAAAATGTGGTCAGGTCACTACACAAGCCAAAGGGAATTCACCAACATGGAAATGTCCAAAATTCCCATGTGAAGGAAGTTTTTTGATGGTTTTATAGTGTTATGAGTATCAGGTTGAAACTAAAATAACCATCTGGAAAACAATATAACTTATTAATATAAATCCTCTAAATAATTTGATATAATAATGTAATTATAAAAGGATCATTTCTTATGGGTATATTAAGATTTCTACAATCATTACCAACTCTCCATTTTGTAACATTATTTACCAAATTTGTTTTTCATTTTTTTCATTCAAAACAATAGTGATTCCTCATTTATTTATAAATACCAAGACTTAACTAAAAAAATAATAATTATAAATGTGATATAAAATTTTGGTGTCTAAAATTATTAAGACCTCTTTTCAAACAACCTATTTCATGTTTGGATTCAAACTACTTTGACCCTCAAATATCGAATTTTTGTTTGGTTCCATAATAATACTATGAATGTAGAATGAAATTATAATCATTCAAATTTTAGATACATATAAGTATATGGAAATTTTGAACATTCTCAAACACCCAACAATTTTTAATCTTTATTTTCATCATGTTTAACCTAGATTACAACACACAGTACTAGTTTTTCAACTAGAAATTAGTATTTCAAGGTGTTTTGTAAGTTTTTTTATCTATAAATAATGTTCTTGTCTTAATAAAGGTAAATTATTCTCCTTGGGAGGTCCATGTTATTTAATATGATTCATAAAATGTGTTTAAAAAAATAATGGTTTTGAATTATCTATATTTTTTACATTATTCTTCACAGCTGTCCAAGGTGGAAAGCCCACTCTCATGAATATCATGATTATATTTTTGAAATCATTTAAAAGTGAACATATTATATTTTTTTAACAACTCTCCCAAAACCATAAGAAATTGTAAAATATTTTTGGATAATTTAAATCAACCTCTAACTCTCCTAAAAACACATTATGTTTTAATAAAAATTTCCTCTATAACTCCAGTCTTTGAAGTAGGGAAAAATAATTGTCCAAATATATAATGTTACATAGATTATCAATTTTAATATACTCAACAATGTTTAAAGCCTCATTTTTAACTTCCATGGATTTTCTTAAACTATATATTTTATTTTTAATTTATTTTAGATGATTGAATTCATTCAATAATTCTAACCACTCTACTCAAGAATAGTTCTCACAAAAAGTAGGTTCCATGAAATTTTTAAACACATAAAACACATATTACTAGTCTATAAATATTAAAATCAACATTTCCACTACCAAATTGATTAATAATCCAATTATATTAATGAAACTTTTAAAAAATGTAATTGTAACATCTTTGTCACATGACATGTCCAAAACAAATAACTCTGCAAGATAACATATATTACCTACTTCAACATGAAAGTCATAAACACTTTCTATGGGATGTGTGAAATATTTATCATCAAAATGTATAATAAAAGTTTTAGGTTTCCAACTACCCAATATAAACTATTTAAATTGTGAGATATAGAATAAGTTGATAATATAACCAAGATCGCATGGACTATTCGGCAGACAACAATTCCCAAATTTGCATGGAATGAAAAAACCATCTTGATAATTATGTTTTAGGGGAAATATCATTTGAATAACAGTGCTGCACTTTTCAGTTTGGTTGTTATTTTTAAACTCTTATAATATTTCACTATTTTAAAAAAATATTCTTGAGTGATTTTATATATTAATTAATCTGAATTGAGATAGGGATGAAAAAAATATTCACTTATATCATGAAAATATCCCATGGAACATGACTACTTATGTTTTATAATTTTTCAGTTTCATTTTTTTAGTGAAGTGATGAGTGGGAAATCATTATTTAAAGAATTCATATCCCATATTTCTTCATCAATCACCCCTTTCCCATTGATTTAATATTTCAAGTATTTTTCATCTTGTTTTCCTTGATTAACAATGATATTTAATTCATTTTAAAGGCCACTTAACTCATTAATAGATTCGTTTTTTTGTTGTTCCCACTGTTTAGAATCACCAATTTATCTATTTTAATCTATCCTAATTTATTTATGAGCATTATATGGAGTTTTTAATCCACTCATAGAGACAAAAACCATGACATCATCTCTATAATTGATTTTTTTGTTCTAGAAAACATTTTTTGTCACCTCAAAGTGATGTCTCGTACAAATTTTTCAATATGAAGATCATGGTTGCAAATTCTAGAATCTTTTTTATCCTTATAGGAATCATTTTTTGCCTCTTGTGGGTAAAATATACATAACATATAGCATATTCTCGAAATAATTTTTTTGACCAAAATCCCCATCGGAATTGGAGGTCTCTGCCATTCATTCATTTTTTGAATGTTATCTTCGATTATTTTAGTAACCATAGATAGTACGTTTTCGATAAATTATTAGTCCTTTCTAGTAGAGATTGGGGAGGTTCTTATAGCTCGGATTATAGTTTTTTGATAAGGGATCATCAGTAGATTGCATCCTAGGGCTGTATCATACAATGTTATATTCCTCAATAGGCTGTGTAGATAATTCAATATCTGGAAAACACGAAATTGAATGTCAAAACATACCACAATTTTGACACTTCTCCCTAGGTGAGTTTTCATTATAAATTCAATCATCATAAGCACCCACACTTGTTTATTTTCTTACTATGGTATTCTATCATGATTATTTATTTAGACTATTTGGTAAAAGTGTGGAAAATATATTTTTGTTTATTACTGGATTTGTCAAATAAATATCCACAAAAATATTGATTATCTAGAGTTTGAATATATACCGTAAGTTTATTGTAAAATTTCTAAATTAATAATTTAGTACAAAATGTGTTTATAATACATTTTCTAACGACACTCATAAATAGATACCAAGTATCATGGAAAAAAATGCCTCCTCTTAAATAAAACCAATTATTTTATGAATACTTTTTTATCAGTATCCTCAGAAATAATATCATTATGAATGTAATATACACGTGATACCATGTACCGACAATTTCATCTTGTAACTATTGAAAACAAGATCTATAATTGCTCTATTGGAGAATTGAAAATAGACATAGCTTCAATTCCTCATCAAAATGACCTATTACATGATGTTGTTTTACCAAAATATAAAAATCTCAAATGATGTCCAATGATTCATTATAGTTCATAACGTTAAATTTAGGTTGCATGGAGATCAAATATTATTTGATCATATAATTTCTTTAGTTAAAAGACAACCTAATGTAGGATTGTTTTCCAAAGATGGTTGTTAATAAGAATTATCTCAGTTAATGGTTCCCACCCATATTTTTTGTAATTTTTGGTGGAATAAGGTTTTATATAGTTTCTAAATTTTTTTCTAAAATTAAATTTTCCCTTTTTATTTATTTTTCAAAACACATATATGTCTCTATATTAGGAATAAAGGGTATTATCTTATTCTAAGATGATCTAGTGCATATGAAATAGAAATAACATGAATATTTCAACCACCAAAAGAAAATATGAGAAAATTACAAAGTAGAATTATCAAATCGATGGCAATTTTTTTAACAATTTTTATATTTTATTCATTTATTTATAGAGTTTTTATTATGGTTTCATGAATCCCTTCCCAAAAAATGGTGAAAAAAACAAAATGGTTTTTCATTAAATTACCCTAATTTTAGTATATATATTCCTACTAATTCTAGAATACCGTGGAAATGTTTTCCAAACCCACAAGGATAAAATAAGTTGTATTGACCAAGAATATAATACTCAAAATCATGTGAAAAAAGACATCTAATAAAATGAATTATCACATGATAGGAATATATGAATGAAACAATTAAAGATATAAGGAAGAATGGGTAAACTAAATAAAATCAAACATGAAAGTTTGGGAAAACATGATTTGTTGTTTAAGATAACTTCATGTTCATATAAATATTTATTTTTACATTCAAACATTAATGATGAGGATTCCCTACTCTCTAGATATGTGAAAACTATAATTTGAATCCATTATTTCATCCAATACCTAATCCGATCATAGTGAAAATATAACTGTGATGAAATAAAAAAATAAAAATGTAGTTGATTGTAATGCTCTTTCATCTAATTTTAACCAAAAGGAAATACTTCTAATTTATCCCTTTTGGTTATAGACCCAACTATTTTAAATATATGAAAACTGAGATGTCAAATTGTTTTTAGCACAATCTTGATTTTTCTAACCACATGATTTAGCGAAGAATCATTTCATTCAATTTTATATTGATTCTAAATTTTGATTAAAATTTAATTGTATTAAATGAAGGAAGTAAATATATTATCCCATGTGATCCTGATTGAAAACAATAACTGACAGGCTCCACATATCATTTCTCTTGTTGAAACTCTTTCTAAGGTGTTACTTAGCACATCTCTACAAAAAAACTCTCCTAAAAAATTATGTGATCTCTCCTCGACCTTCGTTTTGTTAAGATAAAATGACCATGCCCCAACATAATGTCACGACCTATCCCACGAGGATTGTTCGGTGAATTCCCTTATCCTACCTACCATATGCCAAGGGTCGGTGACTAGAACCTTAAAGGAATATACCAAAAAGAGATGGTATAGACTTCAAACCTGTAAACACACATATAATATAAACTACACAAAGATAACCATGAAGGAAATAAAAGTAATGGAAACACCACAATGTACCACCACTAATAGTAAAGTATTTAAATTGAAAGTAAAGGTTCCAAAATAAAAGACGAACTAAAATTAAAATATATCAAAATAAGTACAAGATGTAGAGTTTTTCAACCATGGATCCCACCTGAAGGGTTGGTACAACCCTCTGTCGGATATAACCGTAGTACACCACACCCATAATTCCACCTCCAAGAAATGACTAGTCATGGCTCCCAATATCCCAGTTAAATATGTCTGTCATTTTCACAAGACACAACAGGTGCAGGCAAAGCCCGTGTATGGGTGAGTATAACAATACACATTTGGGACCCCGAGACACCCATGTTTTCTTAGTAATCCATGGAGGAAAACCCCACAATGGAAATACCGCTGAGGTAATACAACAAGGTAAGATCTAAAACACAAAGCACAATGTAAATGATGCAGATCACACTGGTTATAAGAAAAGATTTTATATTAAGATGATTAGTCATTAATATAGATCATCATCTTTTTTCAAGAGGATTTACTACTTATCCACATAGGGTCGTTAGGTTTAGACCCATATAGGATCTCTAGGTGATAATCGACACATAAAATCTGGGTACTATCCCAAAAAGGATCACTAGGTTTTGACTCACACAAGATCACCAGGTGTTGACCCATACTGGATCACTAGGTGTTGACCCACAAAGGATCAATATTCATTCATCATGTCATATCTAGTCACTAGATTCCAACAATTATCACATGTGATTCTGGTAGTTTATTCTACAAAAGCCATAATTCATACCACAACCACCTCTATGTCCCACATAGAGTAACCCCAAATGATTGTCTCTTCGTAAAGGTCCTAACGCAACATACAGTGCATCAAACTGTTTCTCATCCTATAAGATATGAGAATTTTTTTTAAATGTGTATGTTTTTTTGAGTCTGATATAACATGTCCATACTCATAATTCCCACAAAACTCACATATAATGTCTCATAAGGACCACCTCGCCTTAAGGGTCAAGACACTACTGACTATGCGTCAATTGTACACATAGTACAAAAGATACATGCAAAGAATTGAAATGGGGACCAGTTGGGTACAGGTTCAGAATGTCTTGGTCTAACCTACCAAATATGTCTATCATGGGAATATCCCACCCGGATAAGTTGGTATTGGCCTGATATAGAGGGTCCACCACGGTAGTGCAGAACCTGCCCGAGAGCATGGGTCTGGCCAGTGAGGGTGGGTCTGGCCTGGTAGTACAGGTCTGCCCAAGAAGCATGGGATCGGTCCGATTGAATGATTTTCCCAGTCCTCCATATGTGGATTGGAATTTTTCCTCAATAGGACAAGGATGGGATCCACGTTCGGATCCTTTTCTTCCATGGTTGAGTGGTTGGGGACTGATGCGTGCCACATCACACACAGTCTCTAACGCGGCCGAGTGGCCGCCTCCTCCATGTCACTGGTAGACAATGTCTATAGGATGCCTTCATTCAACACGATGCCAATCTGGAACCATGTATCTACAGAACAATGGTGTTGTCAGGCATCTTCCCCATACCACCATGGCGTGGTGTTCGTTTCTTCTGCGGGCCCACCGACGTTTCTCCAGTGGTCCATTTCTTGATCCATCTAAGTCTATGGAATATTTAGGCCATCACCTCGACTAAAATGGCCTAATACATTATTTTCCAGCATTTGGAGAAATCATCCATGATGAACTCACATGCAGTGGGGCTCAGGCCTTATTCAGGTCCGTCCAAACCATCCATGATAGACTACTAAAAACAAAGGGAGGTTTGGGGATTTTTAATCAACCAAAACGAGTGATGGTATAATCCCAGATAGATAAAACCAAAAAGAATTCACTCTCCATCAATAATACATGGTTCTTGTATAATCCTATATGCGGTTTAATTCTGATTCTTCATTTGGAATATTAACTTTGAATCTTTAGAATCATATAACCCCAACATTGATATGTTGGATCCACTATGAAAGAAGGAAGAGTTTTTTGTCATTGTTGATATGTGATCTTTGGAGGTCGTTACGTCTTGTTGACCTCTGGATATGATGCTCCAATGTTCATTGTTTTGTTCTTCGTTCATCATTATATGTTGAATATAGAGTCCATAGTTGGATCTTTAGAGATTCCATGTGATTGTTAATCCACAAACCCCATCACATTTGAATATAAAAAGAAACAATTGTAGAGACGTTGTACAAATAGATAATTCACATTAATGTACCATATTTAATGATCCATTAATAAACCATTAAGATAAAAGAACGAGGGTTAAAAACTATCCCTTATTGACTATTCATTAATTATCCTCATCGTTGCACTGCTACATTGTCGTTCGCGACTCAACAATGTGGGAAATAAAATAACATTTCAAAATATATATTATTATTTTCTTAAAAAGTCAAAAAAATTAACTTTTCTGTTTTACCTTTGCGGGTCAAACATAATGATTTCCTAAGCTAATACTGGTAGTGTGAGTTACTGGCTCCATTGTACTTCATATCTGAGCATCAGTTCAAAAGATATTTATTCTTTCTCTCATGTTTATTTAATGTCCTTCAAAAAATTCAAAAATATGTTCCGAGCTCACAAAGATTTAGAATCACATGTCATCAATGCGTGCAATCTTGAAATAATTTCATAAAATTAAAAAAATTTACACCAAAATTATTATACTATTCTTTCCCCACATCGTAGGGTATTATGTCCTAGAAAATCTAAAACAATGGATAATCAAACAACTATGTGTACTGAGAATGAATCTGCGCCTCCTGCTCCCATGTTCTCTCTTAGAGGTTCTCGTGCTTCCACTAAAAGCACACCAAATGAATCAGCTATACCTAAAAGACCCTCTCTTGTCAATCCTCTATCTCTACTGGGAACTCCACAAATGACACCACATCATAAATGTATAGTTAAACCTAGTCGATGATGTGTGATGGATCCGTAACATACTTCCTCAACTATGACCCATGGAAAACATCATGCACCTAGTGCATCTGTTGGAGAAAAGCTAGACATTATGCAATCTTTCCAAATCTTGGTAGGATCTGAAATGTTCTAATAAACCATAGATATAGCTTTTCCCGACATCCAAATCTCTGTGATCCCCATCATGGAGTGAAATAAGGAAAACATGTGTTCCTTCCTCGAACTCCATGGGTCATAATCTCTTATCATAATAAGACTTATTCCTGGTAGGTGCAGTACTCATCCACTCATGAAAGATATAAACCATCTCAGTGGTAGCTAGTTCCATCTCCAGACCCATGAGTACAGACTCCACTTGGTCTATCATGCATAGGGGTGATCTGCAATGTCGTCCATACAAGGAATCTAATGGTTCGAAACCATTAGTTGAGTGATAACTTTATTTGTTTGAAAAGTCCACCAATGGTAGATGGTAATGCCATGTGTGACCCAAATCCAGCAAACAAGAACGAATCATGTCCTCCAAAGTCTATATGGTCCACTCCATTTGACAATACACCATGGGGTGAAATGTTGTTCTCAAGCATGGCTATGTCTTGAATGCCTCATACAACCCCTTATGAAACTGGTTGGTAATGCATGGATAACGGTACGATATGATCATCTATGTCTCCCCCGGAAGCTTCATTATATCCTATATTTTGAAACGTCCCAAGCCCTATAATGATCTCTACACCTGGATGGGTAGGAATTGTTTTGCCTTAGTGAGTCAGTCAATGATTACCCAAGAAATATTGTGGGCCCTAGATGTGAATGGTAACCCCATCACAAATTCCATGGAGCTTCCATCCCACTTCCTCTCTGGAACATCATGTGGCTATGTCAAGCCTATCGGGACCTAATGCTCAGCATTCACTTGTTGTCAATTGAAGCTTCATGAAACAAACTCTCCCACCAGATTTTTCTTCCTTGGCCACTAGTACTGATGTCACAGTAAATGGTTCATCTTTTCCACAATAGGATGTATTGTAAACGGGGAATTATAGAACTCTATCAAAACCTCCTCTCAGAACGTCACTTGTACTATGGTGTGTCCACAGAAAAGGATGACATGATCCCCACTTATCAAAAATCCATCATGAGAATTACCTATGGATAACTAAGAATGTCAGGCCTCTTAGTAAACATCAACAAGATGGGCCTCCCTAATTCTCGGTAAGATTGGGGGATTGAAAGTCATAGACTACATGTATGATACTCCATCACTACCCACGAAGTATATCTATATCATGGCATGCTTCATCATTTCCACACTATATAGTTGTAAACTAGATGTCATGCTAAGTGTGTATGCCACCACATTCCCCATCTCATGAGTATATACTATTTCACAGCCACGGTCCTACCAGAACATCATCCATCACTTCTATCTAATGTTCAGTTCCATCTTTGAGAAGTTATACCTGGGACTCTTGTGGTGAGAGTAGATTGTAAAATGTCAACCCAAGCAGTATTTCTACCACAGCTTCAAGGGTAATACCACCATTGCTAACCCTAAGTCATTGTTTGAGTAGTTATTCTCATGTTGCCTAAACATCCTGAGCTATAGGTGATCACTGCTTACTCTTGCATCAAGACACAACTCAGTCTGGTCCCTAATGCATCTATGTGGACTACATACCAAACACCCATTTCCAGTAGTATCATGTTGGGGGCACTCCTCAGTATCCACCTTAGATCTGGGAAACTCTTATGGAAGATCTTTATCCAAAAAATAGTTTTCCCTTCTTTTAAAAAGATGAAAAGGGTTATGCTAATTTAGAAAAGTTTGGAATGATCCTCTAGTAGTACCAATCCAACGAAAAGAAACTTTACACCTAAATCACTGTCATCGTTGGCTCCCAAGTATGCAACGCCCTTATCTTTGTTGGATCCACTGTAACTCCAGACTCTGAGATGACATGTCATAGAAAGTAGAACCCCTAAATCTAGAACTAACACGTTAAGATATTACCATAAATATCATTCTCTCAGAGTGAGTCTAGAACGATATGCAGGTGCCTAGATTATTATCCCCCTGACGATGCGTACACCGAGATGTCATCAATCAAGACTACCGTGAAATGATCTAGGTAAGGATATAATATATGGTTCATGAGTCCAATGAACACTAATTGGGATTTTTTCAGACCGAAAGGAGTCACCAACAACTCGTAGCGGTCATACTGGCATCTCAAGGTTGTCTTTGGTACATCATCATACCACACCCAAAGCTAATGATATCCAGATCTAAGGTTGATCTTTGATAACCACCTCACTCCCTTTAGCTGATTGAATAGGTAGTAAATCATCAGTAGTGCACAAATTTTCTTCAAGGTCACCTGGTTCATGCAGAGTAAGTCCACACATCGCCTCAAGATAATGTATTCCTTCTTGTCAAACAATACTGTGGATTCCCATAGTGAAACACTGGACCATACAAATCCCTTCCAGTGAATGTCCTCCACATGCACCCTCAACACATGAAACTCCTTGGGATCCATCCATTATGTAGGTGTAGATATCATTGTCACCCCTATATATAATTCAATGAAAAATTCTACCTCTCTACTAGGAGGTAGTCCTGGAACATCTTATGTAAAGTAATCCTCAAACTCGTTCACCACTACAAGAGTTCTAGGACTCCCCTAATCACCCATAGTGAGGTTGCATCCAGCCAACTGGTTAGTGATCAGTTTCACCCTCCTCCGAGAATGTCTATGTTGTGCTGCCAAGGTTCCCTATTCATTGGTAGATGAAAACTAGGTACTATCCTTGTCGACACATGGCACTTTCTACGTAAAATAGTTGATATGATCATGGACTATGGATAACATTCCATACCCAATTTGTCATCATAAGGTCATGATGTTTATACTAGGAGATCTCTAGCTAAAGATATCGCCTTTTAGAGTATGTTCACATCTCTGGTAATAGTCTTTAACTGTCAAATCCCATCCCATGGGAGTCTCTAATCGTAATGATCGAGCCAGCAGCTCCATCAGAATCTCTGAGCCAATTTTCAATGTTGTCACTAACATAATGTTAGAAAACATACATTCAAAAACCAAATGAAGCTATAAAAAATTTAGGTGGAGGATTCTATAATTATTTTGACTATTAAGTAAGATTTTTTTATTAAAAAAACAAATACTCAATTGTAAAAAAATTTCACTCTAAATAATATAGATCGATAATAATTTGAAATTTAGATCAATAATATTATATTTAAAAAAATTAAAAATAAATTCGGTGACACAGAAAAATGGAATTAAATTTCCACAAAAAAATTAATATAAGAACTATTATTTTAATTACAATGAAATAATATTTTAACTAGGTTACCCATTTTTAAATATATAGCTTATGTGTAAAAAGAGGTAAACACAAGTATCAATATCTCAACATATAAATATAATTAAAATATAAAATAACTTGTTTGTAGTAAATTAATTTTTAAAAAATTATTATTATAAGTCTTAAAATAATCAATACATGGCCTAAACCATGCCAAATGATTTACCAAGACCACTATTCAAAATGTTTTGTTTTCCAATTATTAAGGTAAAAAATATTATAAATAAAAAATTCAACATATCAAAAAAGAACCAAAATCATAGATTTAATGAATGAAAATAAAGATATTCAAAAAGTATAAACACAACAATTTGAAAAGGATTATAAGAAATATGTTTTAAAAAATAATATTGATTGTAATAATTATAAAATTTAAGAGAAAATTTTCATTAGGATGGATTTGGGACAATGTGTACCAAGTCAAACACATTTTAGGGGAGATGAAGGTAGAAACCCCATCCTTGATTTTGAACCGTATGAGAATCAAAAAATCATAACCCCATTTGTAGAAATCCCAACAAGGGAGGTAATACTTGATGCTATCATTATCAACTTATCTATTATATCCATAAGGGACATAAGGAAAACTTTTTTCCACAATTCAATTCAATGGTAATTCATTTAGCAAAACAAAATCTTCTGAATCCATAGTTAAGTATGATGAAATCAAGAATGAAAAATATTTATTTGAAATAAATCAAATCATATTAAATTAATTTACAAATAATTCACTTTTGTTTTTAAAATACGTGATTTTAATCTATTCCCTACAAATATATATTCATAAAGAATCACATGTAGAAAAAAATCTTATATATTCAAAACGGGTGGAAGAGATTGATGAAATAGAAGAATTATTTTATTAAAATTGGATTTTCATGTTACTGAATTTTGAGAAATAAGTGTATAGTTTATCAATTTGTGGATGAGATAAATTGTGGGATATCTGTTGCTAAACTGCATGTCAATGCTACATCTATAGAAGACACATAGCCTCCAAACGGTAGACCTTGAGAGGTCCATAAAATTATAAATCTCCATTTCTAGAAATATTATTTAACATCATCAGTGAACAGAAAGATGAGTTTGTGGGATAGATGGTGGACCAATATATTCAAGTTATGGTGGGGATTCCAAACATACATATGGTGAGGGTGGTTGCATGATGGGCGGTGTGGTTAGCCCGGTGAATGTTCAGGATTGCCTTGCTGGTGTTAGAGAGAGTTATGGGGGAGGTGGCTTTGGAAGGGGAGATGAAGAAGTGGGAAAACCAATACGGAGTATGGGTGAGGTGATTTGGGGAGGTAGAAGTATTATTCCAGAAATGAGGTGGCATGGTGTGACAAAACATGGCAACGATGTTCCATCAAATGTTAAATGTTAAGTGGAAGCTAGGGTGGAAAAGTGTTGGGTGTTGGAACCTTTTCATTTGATTCCCTAGCATCGGGGTCACCTTGATATCCTTAGGATGGTTTTTCTCAGGTGCATGAAGTAGGTTCTATATAATCATAAAATATCATGAATTTTTATATTAAATAGCATATAAAAAAACATGTAGTGAACATGAAATTCTTTGAATCGATGTTCAAATCAGTATTCAATGATTGATTGAATTTAGCATTTAAATCAGTAAATTAAGAACATTATCAACACACATTTATTAATAAAAATTAAAAGAATAAGTTTTCACCAAAACAGGTTCATCAGTCATAACATATGCATAATTTTTTTTGTCCAATTGAAAAAGGAAATTACACAGCCCACAAAACACAAAATTTAGACAAATATATTGGGAGAAGTAAAATCAAAACTCAATCGTATTTTTTCATTATAGAAAAGATTATGTGAATTCCAGAAATGTTACAGATTTAAAATGATGAGGAATTCTCTTTATGTTACTAGTAATCACATTAATATTGATAACTTGTTCTCCAATAAATTTTAGAATAAAACATCAATAAAAAATTGAATTATTTTGATTTATTTTCAGATTCCGAATTAATTATAATTATAACTATGATCAATGTTAAAACTGAATAGAAAATTATTCCCTAGAAAGGAATTTTATAGTGAAAAAACTCTAAATTTTTTAGATATTGTTACCCATTTAAAATCAACCCCATGAAATGTATTCTGCAAATAATTTTTAAAAAAATTAGAAATTTATACCTTAATAAAGAGTAATCCATTATCCTTACTAATTTGATTTTAGAAAGTGAAACACTTATCATTAATTGTGTATAATGGTATATCTTAAAAACACATTAGAAAAAATTATAATTAAATTTTTTTTTTCATAAAAGGGATTTGTAATTAATAATATTCAAATAATAAAAAATCATAATAATTTTAATTTTACATGATTCAATCAATTCAACTTCTTATAATATTTTTTTTAATTTCAATTGGTTTAAAATTTCAAAAATACATTTGGAAAATTTAATGTCTCTATGGTATGGTGATTTAGAAAACTATAAATGGGATTAGGAACTCATCCTACTGCATTAAATTCTAAATTTATTGATACAATATTTAATGAAATTTTATTAATATATTTGGATATTCTTGAAAAAATATGATACTTTATTTCATTTCCTTTCTAGTATTTTAAAATATGGAATATAATAAAACCATCCTCACAATCATCAATCTCTATATAATATTCGAAATCATTCCTTCTTGTGTTAATTGTCCTTTAATTTTCGTAGATCTATATGCATCTTTTTATTTCTCATCATCCTCGCTGCTATTTCTATAATCCTAAATATGTGAATCGTGATGAGAACATGACCCGCATCGATTAACATGGATGGGATGTTTTTATTTGTGAAACTACAAGATATTACAAATAACATATATTAATTTAGTGATCATCTAATTCTTGGCTTAATCATTAAAAAAATTTTCTATACTATCCTGAATGTATTCTAATTTATATCGAGTATCAAAGAACAGTTGTACCATGTAATCACGAATTAAAATTAGAACCAATACCCCAATACTTTTATAACATCACCTTCATTGAAATATCTATTTTACTCACAATAATATAATTATTCTTCATTAATTTCATGATTTTAAATTTATTGCTAAAAAATTATGAAATAAAGCTTGACATTTAACGTGCATAGAAGTAGAAAATTCACTACATGATAATAATTTTTTTTTAAACATGAAAAATACATGATCATGCTCCCAATGATATGTTGTATGATCCCAAACTTCACTTATAATAGGAATCTGTAAACATGAATCCGGAAAAAGATAAATAATTACCTTCTCATACTTCTATTCAATATCCTACATAAATAAAAGGGAATTCCAACTAGTAGGAACATCAAGAATCATTGCTTTATTAATATTAATTTTTAACTCCTTATTAATTCCCTTTATAGGATAAAATATAGAAGGTGATATTCTCAGAAAAAATTAGGAAACTTTGAATATATCAATGAATGATGATATTTCCTTTATCATATCACTAACTATAGGGTTTAAAATATGTGCATAACATACAATATACATGAGCTATTATTTAAGAATATACAAATTTAAATCATTAAAAAACATCAACCGATAAATAATTTATCTATTATTAGTTCTAGATATTTATATAGTAACATTATTAATCCTTTAAATCCCCCATTGTTTCATTGTGTGTTGTAATACACATCCATCAGTTTCCCCAATATTAAAAACAAAAAGAAAAGAACTAATTAATTTTTATTTACGATCTAATTATCATCAATAAAATATTTATTCCCAGACATATAATTCTTATTTTGAAATAATGTAAATGTGACGATAGTAAGACCTACTATATAAGAGAACATAACAGTCCTAGACTTTAATTATTATTTCGAATAAAAATATAACTATAGAAACAATCTACAATCTATTTTCCTAGATGGAACATGAAATTGATGTATAATAACTTCAAATTATTATTTAAATAATTAATTTACCACATATTTAAATGATACCTCATAAATTATTATCATTTTATAAAGATCTATTAAGCACAATTCTTGGTTAAAATGAGCTACTAAAATTTCAAATGTCCAAAAATCCTGATCTTCACACTTCATTCTAAGACCAATAGTGGTAAAAATGTGTTTACGGTTTTTGTGAATATTTATATTGTACTATGTCAAATTTCTATTCAAATTACTAGTTCCATTTTATCTACATGGGAAAGCATTATATTTTCAACATTAATTACCAATGGACTAACCATTTTTCTTATTAAAATATACCAATATTTATATACTATAGAAGAATAAATATCTATAAGAATTGTAAAATTTAATGAGTTTTATTACCCTCAATTTATTCTACTAGCATTCTAGTACTACACTATCTTATATCTATAATTGAATGGGTCATTGGAATTATCCAAATCTGACGTTGTGTTCCTGTAGAAATTGGAGGATTATAAAGTCTTGTTTTTTCACCGTCTATAAATGGCTACCTGGATAGGCTAGCTATCATCAAAATATACCCACCGATGACCAAATAGCTTTTCAATTGCAATGATACACCCCTGAAAAAAGAAGAAGAATTTCTTTTAGTGGTAGGGGTTATCAAAACCATAATAGAAATGAAGGGAAAGATATGCAAAAAGAATATGACTCATGGAATGAATGCATAACAGAGTGCTACATGAAACATAGAGGAGGTGGTGATTTTAGTGATTAGGGTTTCTACCAATTTATCATACGGAAATTTTAGGGGAGGAGGAAAATGACCAAGCAAGATCTGGTTGGGTGGATAATGTATCCATTTTTGAAGAGGAGGTAAGAGAGGAGGCAGGAGGATAATCAATGTGTAGGGTTATCACATGAGGGAAGAAGAAGAGAAAAGGTGAGCTATGATTTTATCATAATGGAAGGTCATGGTTGGAGGATGAAGGAAGAGAATTGAAGTCAATCAGAAGAGGTGGTGAATTAGAAGGGAGTAGGGTATTTATGGTCACAAGGTAATATTGGGTTGAAGGGGTGGATGAAGAAGAAATCATAAAGAAATGGGAGAGGGGACTGATTTTTAGGAGTATAGTGACTGATGAAATTTCATTTCATACACCCATTTGTTCATCTGGTAGGTTTGGGTCTATAATTAGCGAACCTGATACTCAACACAACCAATTCATGGGTCAACCCAATATAAAACTACCCAGGTATTTTTTTCACATAACACATCTCATCCTGAGATGACCCGATCTGAATGGGCCGAACTCGTTAGATGGGTTTGGGTTTAAGGACCCATAATTAGCAATAGAACCAAAAACTATCATATAATAGGACCATGATGTTTTTATTGTTCAACTAATCATGGTTACATTCTGATTAAGGGACACTCATCAGGGAATAAAATATTTTATTAATTTTCATAATGATTCAACATTCAAAAATTAAAAATGTGAATAGAAATTCTATATCACAAAACATGAATATGATAATATTTGATATCCAAACCCAAAAAATCAATCCAATTATAATAATGAAGAAAAATCCAATAAGAAAAAGATTTAAAAATGTTATAGATTGAGGATGGGGTTCTACATATCAGGAACCTGGTTATGTAAGAGGATGTTGAGGAGGATATTAGTGAGAAACCTCCCATATATAGTTTGTTAATGATGGGACTAGTTGGAAGGGTGATTTAGGATCTTAAAAAAATAGTTAATTTTTTTACTTATTGGGATACATTTATATTGAACAAAAATATATATTATTTTATGTTCCTTGTATGAAATCAACCAAAATGATTCTAAAATATTTTTCAATTATTTTTTATAGATTCCAATTTGTTTATATTTTTTGATATTTACTAATATTTAAAATCTAGTTTTTTATATTTTAGATTATTTAGAAAAAATATAAATTAATTTGAAAATCCATATTACTGTGGATAATTGTTAAAAGATAAAATTAAGAAACATAATTCAATTATCCATAATCTAATACACACTCACACACATATTCATATTTTTTTGAATAATTATTTTATATTATCAATAATTTAACTAATTCTAAAAAAATATATTTTTATTAATGAATGATGTGTTTGTTCTAACTAATTAATAAATATTTATTCTATGATTTGTAAATATATTATAGATATTTAATAATTTGTTTATAATTGTTAATTTGTAAAAATATCTATTGGTGATAATAATTAATAATTATAGATCCATTTGTTAATAATTGCTAGTATTAATATAATAAAGAATCAAATTTAATTTTTTGTAAAACATTTATTGGTATTAAATGGTTAATATAAACCTATATATTAGTTTGTAAACAAAATTATTATTATGTATAACTAAAACCAACAAAAAATAATATATGTTCTAATTGTGTGCTTTTACCATACAATATGATATATGTTTGTCAATTCTAGTTGGTATAGATAACTTTTTTTGTTATTATTAGAATTTCATAATGTAATAAATTAATACAAATTAATTTTCATGTTCAATTGGAACTTAATTGATCTATTTCTTTTTTATAATTTTGATCTGTTTAAATAATATCAACCAATAAAATATTGATATGGTTAAATTATTATTTTACCCTTATATCATTGTTTTAACCATATTTAGCCTTTTGATAATTACGCAAATATCAATATGTTTTATTGTTTAGGGATCAAGAAATTTACTATAAAAAAATAAATGTATCATATATGGACCTTGTTTTTTTAACATTAAACATATCTAATAATTTCGGCCAAATATATGATTATAATGAATTTTGAATCATTTAATTAAATATTTTTTTATTAAATAACATTACTGTAATTTTTGGAACTATTCATTTTCTTTTACTTTGATGAAATCAAGAATAACAATTGAATTCAAATATAAACCTTTATAACATATATATAATATGTCCTAGGTTTTTGAAAATTCCACAAGGCACTTTAATTCACCAACACATTATTATATTAATAGTTTTTAAATTCATTAGCATGATTTTTATGTTGCCTACACAAGCATTGTGTCGACATTGCATTAACATTTTAGGTAATTATATAATCCATAAAATTAAAAAATTATTCTACATCTTAAAAATAATTTTTTTCTTCTAAAAATAACCATTAAAATTAATTCATTACATATTTTTATCCATATATGAACATAGAAGAATGATGTAAATGAAAGAGACTGACATTTTTTATTTTTTAAATATAAACAGATATGAAGGTCAAAATAAATGATAAATGTATAAAAAAGATCATATTTTTTAATTTTGGATTAATATGGTTTAATTATAGTCATTAATTAAATAAATTTAATCTTTTTTGTCAATTTAAAACCTTTTAGAATTATATTTAACCCTAATCAACTCATTTTCCAGTTAAAATGGTAGAAAAAATTTTCTATGGTTCTTTTCATAATAACTAAGAAATAAAGGGACCAGTTAACAAAAATTTGAAATCCTATTACAAATAAATTAAAAAAATTAATTATTCAATTCTAGAAGTGTAGAAATTTAATTTTAAATTAATCATGAAATCATGACTAGAAATTGGTTTTCAAAAAAAATACATGTCCCTTAAAAAAATTATACTTAATTCAAGAATAATATAAATTCTAAAAAATAGAATTTTTTTAGTCAAAATAAAAGAATGATGTTTTAAAAATATTACAAAATAAATTAATCTATATAAATACTTGAAATTAATTATAGTTTCCAATAAAAATTAGTATTTTTTACTATTTATTAAAAAATCAATCTTCTTACAATACAAAAAAAATTCAACCAAATATAATTTTTATTAGATTAATTCAAAAACTAATTACATTTTTTAGATTAAAATTCTATAATTTGGAAATTAACTTTTTTAAATGAAACCAAAATAAATCAAGAAACCCTCATTTGTTTAGAATTTTTTTTCAAAAAAATTGAGTAATATTATTATAATGAATAGAATTTTATAACATATAAATAACTATTTTTAATAAGACATGAAAATGACTTATCATATAATTTAAAGGGTTTTTACATTAAACCCCAAATTGGAAATTGTTTACTTACAATTTTATTTATAATTTAAATAAGTGGGTATATATTTCCTTCAAATAATTATCTAAATACAATGATTCATAATCATTCATATGGTTTTTCCAAACAATTACAACCAAGTGAATCTCTTTATTCCATAACACCTACTCCATTCGGTCAATCATATGAATAAGTTGTTCCTTCTATGAGCAATGTTATTCCAAGTTAATTACATCATGGATCGAAACATGACTTGTATCAAGCATATATTTTGTTAAAAGAACATGATATTCTATATGTACCTATGATAAACTGAAATATAAGGCCTCTTAGCACGAAGATGATACAACATTAACATATATTTTATATGGTTCAATAAACTGTGGTCATAGATTCAATTTTTACCCAAATGTGTAACAATTTCCCATGGATTAACATTATGAAAAACATGATCACTTAACTCTAATAAGATATCTAAACTCTAGTTACCAGTCTAAATTGTTTTCATAATTTGAACCCTTCTCATATTTTGGTAAATAATTATCACATTCTCAAACATTTCTTTCACTAAATCAAGTAATATCAATTTTATTTCACATACTTCATCCCAAAAATATGGATTTCAACACTAATTTATATATAATCACACAAAAGGTCTAAATTATTTTCTTAGACTACCCATTAATTTTATGATAAAAATTAGTATATAAATTTAATAGATTATTAAATGAATTTGGAAGGTTGTTCCCAAAATTGGTATTAAATCTAGGATCATAGTACAATACAATGGAGAGAGGAAATATATGTAACATGACTATCTCCTTGAAGTAAAATTGTGAATGATGATCTAATAAAATTATATATAGAATGATACTAAAATGTTAATATTTATTTATTAAATCATTAATAAACCAATCACATTATTACCTTATGCTTTCATTGGATATCCCACCTCAAAATCGATGGATATACTCTCTCATTTCAAGTGCAGCACAAGAAAAATATTAATTATCCCATATGGTATTAATCAATTTACATTAACCAACTTACACGTCAAAAATATTATAGAAAATAAAAATATATCTATTTTAGTTTCATCCCAATAATGATACTCTTAAATTTTTCTCAATATCGTAGAGATTATAGGATCTACAAAAAATGGGGAACTATGATCTTCACTGAATAGTTATATCTTCAACTGGGAATCACAAGGCCCATAGAATTCTTTTTTAAATATCATAAAACCTTCCTCATCAACATTAAACTCTCTAAACATACATTTCATAATAGAGTCTACCTTTTCCTATAAAAATTATTCTCCCTATGAGGTTTCTTAATTATTCGAGAAGGAGATGATTGTACATACACCCAAAACAAATAGAGGAAGTTCTTATATGTATAATATATTGTCCAAAATTAAAAAAAATCTTTAACTAAAATGTTATGTTTCAAATATAACCTAGATAAAATAGAATTATATTTATAAATGAATGTATTAGATAATTTATTTGTTTTTTAAGATGGTAATGAGATATATAGTTATAATCAATATTCATTTTCATCCATCCTCTCTTCCACATTTTCAACTCCTTCTAAGGGAATATATACTATAAAATTTTGTGATAAGTGTATATTAGACCCATTTCATTATATATGTAACACCTCTATATTTTTATTGAAACAATTATAGATTCCAATTCTATATAATGTGTAAGATAACATATCTCTTGAATTTGTAGTTGATATTAAGCACAATTAATTACCTAAACATTATAAATCCAAACTCAACCTTGTCTATTAAATAAAGAATCATTATAAAGGAAAAATTCATAATGTATAGTGGGAAGGGCCATATCTGGATCACACCCCAATATTCTTTTCTGCTACTATAATCAATCAACATGCCATTTTTTCTAGAATAATTTAAATATTTTTGGATTTTACATTATAAGTTGGTTAGATAATCATGACAATTTTTTGTGAAACCACTGGTAGTAAACTTCTTAACTAAAAAAAACCATGATTCTTTATAAATTTATTTGGCCTTTTCCATTATTCAACAACATTAGTTTTTTAAAGGACACTAATTATTCCATCTTTAGAAACAACATTATTATGCAAAATAACAATTCCTAAGAAAAATTCACACATATTAAATTTTCATTATAATATAATTCCACTCATTGTTTTAAAAATTATCCTTAGGTGACTTTCATGACCTCTTGAAATTATGAATATATAAATATATTATTGATAAAAAAATTAACAATTATCTAAATAGTCATAGAAAAAAGTATTTATATAATCCATGAATAATTCTTGTGCATTATTAAACACAAAGGGAATAATTAAAAAATAATTGTATCATGTTTGAATCATTATATTTGGAATATATTACACTGTCACCTTCAAATGATGGAATCCTAACACATGGTAAATGTTTAAAAATATTTTTTCTCCTTGATGTTAATAATAAAAATTATTAATATGAGGAAAGGGGTGCATGTTCATAAAATTTACTCCACTCAATGATTTGTAACCAATAATAAGTATCATTAAACAAACATTGTTTTAAAAAAATAAAATTAGACAACTATGTGATTAAGTGCTATGGATGAATGAACCCTTTATCTGGAAACTCTTGAAACTAATTTTCCAGTTCTGAATGTTATACTTGAGGCATTGGATAAGTGGGTTTTGAAATTGGATTAGGATCTAGAATAATGTCAGAAATAAACTAAACTTCTTTATCAGGTATAATACTAGGAAACATATAAGACAATATATCCAATTATTCATTCACTAAAAGGGGATTAACAAAATGTACATGATATCATCCATTTTCATATTTTAATAGTTTCTCAACTTCTTGATACGTTATCAATAGTATAAATTAATTATTCTTTATAAACTAAAAAATATTGAAAAAATATATTTCGTTCTATCTATAATCTACCAACAAATAGTCAATATAAATCCAATACATACTCACAATAACAAAACAAATCACAAGGGTAAAGATAACACCATTTATATGAAAATAATTTCTACACACAATGAAAAAAACATTATAATACTTTATTTATTCAGTTAATATATCCAACACGTGTTTTACTGAAATTTGAACATTCATTTTTTGAAATGAAATTAAACATTTATATAAAAAATCTCAAAAATGAAAGATATTTTACTCCACAAATCAAACAAGGAATTAACATAATCTGAATAAACATGTAATGCACAAGAAACCACACTATTAGATGGTCTAACATCAACAAAATATTCACAATGTATTTATCTACACCTTTATGTTTTTTATCTAGAAGATTTATTTACTAAATTTTTATTTTTGGAAATGTACTCAAATAATGACTCATCTCATTATAATTAAATCATAATACATTTAATCATTAAATATTTTCATGAACCTTTTCATTATAGTCATGAACCACATATCCAAAGTTTCTACATCAGATAAAATGACACAATTATATAATATATTATCTAGAGATATTTTTACCACAATAATCATAGTAAGGAAACATTATATTCAAGCATTTATATTTATTTGATGGAATATTACACACTGTATTCCATTTAAAAAAATTCTTCTTATATTCATATAAAACATGATCATTGGAAAAATAAAATTATAACCTCATTGAACATCAATTTTTTTCATTACTTTTGAATTCATGGGAAGATAGCTCCCTTTGTTATATTGGATACTATTCAAAAAACCATATTAATTTAACTATCAAGATCCAGGATAAAAGAACTTCTCTTACATCCTAATTACTCAATTAAAAGATTTTATTTTCCATTTTAATTTGAAAATACATAAAAAATATTTCTCATGGAAAAGTTCCTTAGAAGTGACTCCTTCGACAATGTTTATATCTTCTCTTTATATAGTATTCTCAACGATTGACCCCCATTTATCGACATCACCTTCCAATACGTAAATTGGTTTTTTTTTAATTAAGACAACCAATGAATTCGAATATCAGCACTATGGATTTATCTAATCATTCAGCAATCACATGGGCAGATGGTCTACTTAATGTTGGAGGGTGTTGTTTCTTGAAATGCTCCACTATAGACATGTTCATATATGGATAAAATGGTTTCTCTCTTACATGTATACCACTTCCATTTATCGAATTTTTCAAATGATCCATCATTGCAGAAAACTACTCTCTTCTAATACCAACCATTATCAGTAGCTTATTTGGAAGGATATTTCTCTATTGGTGCCTTCTCCTATTAGCATCCTTGTTTCCCCTACGAAAAAAAATTCTAAATATTCATAGTATGGATGAATAATTACGGTAATATTTAAATTATATATCATGATAAACGTAAATTTTATTCTCTTATGTGTATTTACTTCCATTTTCATGACCTATAATATTATCTAAAACTTTTCTCTAACACCAACGATATGGACATAACATTTTTTAATATATAATTTAAAATTTAAATACTAATTAATTTATTACATTCCCAATTATCTCTTGAGATTTTTTATGTTTGATATTCAGGTATTAAATATTATAGAAAACAACCATGCATTACATGTTTGACAAATCATCTCAGTATCCATTTTTTATAAAATACAAGGCTTTTAAAATAAAACACATTTCATTTTCATGAAAATTATTTATGATTCTCAACCTGATTTTTTATTTATTCTTAATCATTATGAAATCTTTTGAATGATTTTTGAAAACATGTGATAAGCATAAAAACTTGGTAAGGTGCATAAATAACACGAAAAAACTATTTAGTCCATTTCCAAACGATCATATTATTAGAAGTATTTTCCATTATCATAATATCATTTGAACTCAAATAATTGTTTCTATACACATAAAATCACATTTAATACCTAATTTTATTAATAATACACATTATTATAAAATATAAAGTAAAAATCATAATAATGGGGGTTTCATAGAAAACATGAGATTCAATTGAACAACTATTTATTAATGTAATTAATTTTATCCCAAATGGGTATAATGAATTATTTAAAAAAAATCATTAGATTAGTTATTGAAATCAAATGATTTCCAAGAAAAAAATTATAATGAATAGATAATTAATGTATGTTCCTCAAAAAATAATCATAATATAATCATTATAAGGAATCTTACATGTGTAATAAATAATATGGTTAATTTCTAATATAATTTTAGAATTAATATAATCATTACCCAAAGCATTGGAGAGCTATATTAGTTTCACCCATTACCAAAACTATATTAGGCCAACTCAAAATTCATAAAAAATTTAAATTATCTTAAATTATATGAAACAAATGAAATATTGAATTCTTATAATCAAAATCATAAAAATATCATATTAAACTTAAAATTATATAATTTTTCGATATTGATGTATCGTTTTCCTTAGAAACCCAATATTCAAAACCAAAACACCTAAAAAAATGGGATTGATAGCTCTTTTTAGAAGAAAAAAAAAGGAATCATATGAAGTAACATAAAACATCATAAAAAATAATGGTGGGAAAATCCACTGATCTTGTATATTTTAATGAAGAATATCTCTTTTTATTTTCTAAATAATGTCAAAACATTCCTTAAATTTTCTAATTTGGAAAACCATTTAATAAAAGTAATAAATAGAAAAAAAATCATTAAAACTTTTTTATCCAATAAAAATAGAATAGTAATTTTTTAAAGAATATAGAAAACAAAGAAATAAATTAGAAACTAAATATTTAAAACATTTAAAATGATTTCTTTATATTAAATTATCCATTAGATTATGTCTAACTCATTACATGTATTTTATCTTCCAGAATATTTAAATAATGTTTGTTATTTAATTTAATATTTATTTTCTTATTTAGTATTACTTTATATTTAATTACTTAATAAATGAAGTTCACATTAGAAGTTTTGATGATATTCAAATCATATATCCAAAATGTCTTAGGTATTTTGAGTATGGTAAAATAAGACATTATTCAATTATATAAAAAATAATAATCACAATATAATTCTAATTTTTATATATTAGTTTCATTTTTAATACCATTCATTGAATATGATGATAAAAAATAAACCATATTACATTCATAGAGATAGTTGTTCATACGTACGTATGAGTAATGTTTCCATTTTTGTAGAAAACATGATGGAAATATAATAGGTAGTAATTAATCATTAAATAAATATTATTTTATCATAAATATCATATTTTGTATTAAAATATAATTATATATATTTCTCATGTGACGTGTTTTAGAAGAATGAGTCATATCACTTTATGGAGTTGGTAATCCACTTCAACGCTTGAACGACATGATTATTCTTCAATGGATGGTATTGTAATAAAGTAGATGATATATTATCATTAAATAATGATACATATTTTATGAATTGAATATATATAATCCATTGTTAAATACATCCAGAATTGGTTTTGATAGAAAATTAACAATAATGGTTATCGAGGTGGTATCCCACCAAACAAACCAATGATGGATTCATTTCCCATTTAATAGAAGAAATATATGGGTATAGGATATTAAATTAACATAAAAAATATTTTTATATTGAATATAATGTTGTAATTATTTCAATACATTTTAAAATTATTTAAAGGAGGTAGAAGAATATATTATGGTGACCATTCTATTAAAATCTACAACACTTCCTTGGATGACCTCCTTTACATTACACCTTAATCCCTAATAGAATTTTATTTAATCCAAAATAAAACTGATAAATCAAGGGGAGATATTTTAGAATTATATTTGGGTAGGTAATGGATGATGTATAGTGATCATGTGTTTTGAGGAAGAGCCGAGAGGATATTCCCTTTCATAATTATGGGGAGGGGTATTCTTCCAATTTTAAAAAGTAATTAATTAATATAAATTATGTCTCACACTACAATGTATTAAAATTAATATAATTAAAATATTTAATGATTATAAGTCTAAATCCATACATAATTTTTTTAAACATTATTAGATTATGTTTTCACCCTTATTTATTGGTTTTAACCCATAGTAACTCTTTTTATAATTATGATGATATCAATTTTTTTGATAATTATGTGTATAAAAAGTTATGATAAATGTAAAAATCAACCAAATTCAATAAAAAATGATATTTTAAACCATATCACATTAAATTTTACTAAAATTTCATTTTTATAAATTTCAAATTAGTTAATAAATTATATATTTATAATAAAATGATATTAATATCATTATTTTAACCATTGAGTAACATTTACATTTAAATAACAAGAAAAAATGGAATTCTAATATAAGACTCTAAAATATCTATAATTATTTATATGTATCTGAAAAAATAAATGGTCACATTTACTCCATTATTTTATATTAATTTTATAATTTTTAAAATCATTTAATATATTATTTTTTCTATTTTCACAGGCACTGTGTTGGGGTTGCGTATGAATTTAAGGTAATCATATAATATATAATAAAATTAATTAATATAATAAAATTAATTTAAAAAGTTTTTAAATAATATATAATATTCACTCATATCTTATTTTTATCTTAATTTTATCATATAAGACTAGATTAAAAGTAATAGTGTGAATTTTTTTATTTTTCATTACATAAAATAAATTTAATGTTATAATCAAATATAATAGGAAAAAATTTAATATTTTTAAATTTTTTATGATAATGAAATAAAAAAAAATCATAAAATGTAATAAATTCATGAATTTGAGAGATTTTGAATCCTTATCACAATATATTCAACCCAAATTAACATATTTTACATTTACTATGGTAATAAAAATTTATTATGGTTACCATTTATAATAATAAAAAATAATTGGGACATAAATAAAAAATTTTGATCAAAAAATTCAAAGATGGAATCCATTTTTTAATATTATATTACTAAAAGTGGAATATTTTAATTTAATGTAAATCCCAAAAATCATTATAAAAATAGCTTCTTTTGTAAAATTTGTTTTTATGTTTTTATTTTTTTATAAAATTCAATTATAATATTAATTGGAATGAACATAATTGTATTATTTTAATAAAAATTTACAAATAAAATTTAAAACTTATTTAAAATAAAATTTTAATTTTTCCAAACATGAAAAGAAAATTAAATTTCTAATGAAAAATTGTGTTCGCAATATTATTTAAAAAAGTTTAACATTCCTAAAATTATCATAAAGTAATCCAGATATAATTTAAATATATAAACTCTAAAATAAAGATAATTTTTAAAAATTAAAATATTATAATTATAAAATAATGCTTTAAAAGAAAATCATAGAATGCATTAAAATCTAATTTAGTTAGAAATAATGTGATTGGTTTTTTAGTAAAAAATTACCTAATATTCATATAATAAATATTAATCAATACAATTTATTTAATTAATATTAAAATGAATAGAAAATTATTTATCTTAGAATTACCTAGTTTGTTACACTATATCCCCATATATTACCCTGAATAATTCCAAAAATTCTACCTAACTAAATTTATCTTCATTTTCATACATTTGAAATTATGTAGTTCAAACCACATTCTCATATTTAAATATGTTTTAAAAATAAATAAAAATATTAATAATTTGGAATTAATAGTGTTTGTTTTTATATCACATTTAGTATTATTTATGTGAGATCAACATAATCTCCCTCATTTAATATCATAAGAAGTATTGGATTTGACTTTTGTTCCCTCTAGTTAATAAATAAATGATGAGATGAAAAGGAAATATGAATATGTAATCATGTGATTCTTCAAAAAATATAAATATAAAACAAATAAATAATATTAAATTGAAAAAAAAATGTTTTAGCATTCTTCTAGTAGTTTGGTCTTATATCCTTGTAAATAATAGAATCCTATACAAGATTATATTACTGTTTAGAAAAGCTACAAGAATAAGAGAAAAAATGATCATATAGAAAAATGAAAAAGAAAATCAAATTAAATAATTAATGATACAGAAGAAAATTGTAAACACTCACTTGATAATTATATTTTCCAACTAACTATATGTACTAGTTGTTCTATAAGGATTAATTTTATCAACTATAGTGAGAAAGTAAATATTCATAGGTTTCACTTAAAAATTTTCATAGGAAAAAAATGAGATATTATTCATTTCATATTGATAATGATATATGAGCTATACTTCAAAGGATGGTAGGAAATGGACTTATAGAGGATCCTCTTTCTTGATCTCTCAACTCTCTCTAATTTGAACTGAATGAAACCAATAGTGAAAACTCCTAATGGAAATAAAGATGTGAGGGAAATAAAGAAGACCCAAAATATGTTTCTTTGATATGATATCTAAATATTAGTGGATGTCTATGACTATCTTAGCTATAAGATTCCATATCCAATTGTAGAAGAACATAAGAAAATTAATAACACAATATAAAAATGTTGTTAACTAATTCAAGATATTTAACCTGATGTTTGAGGGTCCTGTTAGGTAATATAGGCAAACAAAATCACATAAAAGAATAGAACAACAATTTTATGTAACAATAATGGAACCAAACTATATAATAGTTAATTCCAAACTAAAAAGTTCATATGATATTAAAATCATACCATTTCACACCAAACAATATATTGAATCATTACCTAATTAGAAACTAAACATAATCCTTCATGCCAAAATAATAAAATCACACATAATTTCAGAGTAAATGGAAATGGTACAATATTAGATTAAAATAATAACATATATTATTAAATGAATAATAATAATAATAATGTATCCAAGATAAAATGGAATTATATTTATGAGCAAGTGAACTTGAATAATATATACAAACAATTATTATATGTTAACATCATTTGTTGATAAGATATTTAATGTTAAATAATATAAAACCATCAATTATAAACTATCTCAAAGAAATAAATTTCAAATATTTTATTGATGTGAAACCATATTTATAATTTCAAAATAATTCCTAAATTTAGATAAATAAATATCCTTTGTAAACATGTTTACTGTGAAGTATGTATCTTATTTATATCAAATCTTCCACTTTAAATAATATTTTTAATAAACATATAACAAATTCATAGGTTCTTAGAATTATCTTACATAAAAAAATATTAAAAAAATTGAAATATAATTTTGAATCAGAGAAAAAAACAACACCATAACTACATAGAATCAAATCTAAAATAAAACCATTGTGTGAAAAGGCTTATTTAATTACATCTATCAATGAAATATATTTTACCTCTATGGTTGAGGGGACCAAAATATATTTCATCTTTCATATGCAAAATTATGTACCTCCATTGGTAGTAAAAACATATTTAGTTAATGATTTCTTAGTTCCTAGTTAGATTCAACATATCCAGTCACAAAATAATCAAGAATTATATTTCTAACTAAAATATTAAATACAAAGTTGTATCAAAAAATATTCCTTAATAGATATAAAAGTTCACAAAAATGTCGATTACATATATTTTTTAAAATATAATTAAAATCTAAAAAAAAGATGAATCATTTGATCTATTATAAATAATTGAATAAATTATAATACCAACTACATTACATATAAAATTATACCCAAAATATAATTTTTAGTAGTGATGAAAAGAGATAAGGAATGTTATATATTTAAATAATCACCAAAAGGGCCACTAAGATGCCTAAAATTTCAAGTAGATCACTTATAAGATGTTTTGGAATATTATAACACTATGAAAAATAAACCACATTATGTTATATATCAATAGTTACTTCCAAACCTAAAATATTCTAGTCATAAAATATATATTTCATGTAAAATATGTTTTTGTAATAATATTTTACATTATTTCTTATTTTCAAGGAATAAAATTAAAATGAAATATCATAATCATAATGCAGTATATAGAGAATGTTTTTTTTAAAGTAAACACATGCATCAAAATTATTTCCAATGAATTAATTCTACAGTATGAATAAATAAAATTTCATATATCATTCCATAGAGGAATGTGTTTAAAAATAAAGATACTTGTTAATAAATCAATCCTTTTAAGATATAAATTCTTATTATAACCCATCAGGAGTATACATGTAAATATTTTAATCAATATCTTTTTTCAATAAAATAGTTTTAACATCATGTTGTCTAATATATATATCATGTTTAGTAACGAAATCCAAAAAACTCTAATTGGTTAATTTTTAAAAAATATAGAGTAAATTTTAAAATATTCATCCCCTTCCCATTAATGGAACCCCAGGTCTATAAAATAAATTTTATATTCAGGTTTTTTCTACTATTATCTTCCTTTGGAATATCTATATTAAACCTCCAGTCAAGGTTGTAAGTAGTAATAGCCATAAAATACTATGAATAATTAATAAATGAACTATTTTTTTCTTAATTACTATTATATATATATATTAAAATATAATTACAATGATGGACTACTAAAAAATCTTATAGGTCAAGTAAAAATAATGTTTACTATAACTAATACTATTTTTAATATATAAAAATAGAAATAATTCAATGGTGTTGTCAATATGATTAGAATATTCTAGTAAGACTATACCTACAATAACAATTGTTAAAATAAAATATAAAATTATAAATATTGTATAAAATATCAATGGAATATTAAAAACCATTAACAGTAGGGTAAGAAATGATTATGTATTCTAAAAACTATTTAAGAATTAATTGTAAACATTCCTGTTATGATATATCCATTTTAAAACTATGACATGATTCTTTTTAATATGACCACTAGTTGCTATAATAATTTGGTATTATGACCATTTAGATTGTTTTTACCATTTCAATTACTGTTTATAGTGGCTGATGAAAAAAGATAATTATTTCATAATGGTGAAAAAATGTCCTCACCTAGTAGGATACTTCCTTTTCAAGGTTGTATTTCATTCCTTGGGATGGAGGAAGTATAACACAATTTCACATGTGACCATGACTATGAAACAATTTTGGAAATTGAGGTTTGAATGAAATTAACTATAGGAGGAGTTCAAATCATCATTATGTCTATGTCAATTGAAAACCCCCCTGAAACTACCACCCTTGCACTCATTTCCATTATAGAGTATGAAAGTGCAATAAGGGGATCAGAATTTTGACCATAATATCATTAAAGTAAAATATACTTTGTAAAAATGAAATAGTTATTTCATAAAATTCAATTTTCATTTCTATTTTATTTAATAATTTTCCCATGAATATAAAATTAATTTTTAATATTAATTTTTAGATAAATATAAGATATAACTTTTTTTAGAAAATATATACAATTTTATAGTAAATTTGGGTACTCTAAAAATATTTAATTTCATAATATAATCTATAAAACACTATTTATTAAAATTTAAATGATAATAATATTATATAATTTCCTAGATATTTATTTTAGTGTCGGAAATATGGTTATGTCTTAAATACTATAATTTTTTTTATAATAATGATTCTTCATTTAAAAAATAAAATTCCCTTATTTAGGAAATTATTTTGATTACATAAATTTCATATTTTAAATTAGAATGTATAAATTATGTTAGGATGATATTTTCAGAATCATATAAAAGATATTATTTAATAGTGAATAGTTAAAATATAGTTTTGTGTTTTCAATATGTTTTATGACTTCATAAATATCTAATAATGATAAAACTGAATCCATAATAATAATCAAGTTATTATATTAATATAATTCATTATAATGAATGAAATTATTTCTTAACCTATAAATAACTATCCAATGTCTAAATTTGAAATAATGATTCCAAATAAATTGTTCAAAAATTAACATCCTGAAACAATAGTTATAAAAAAATTGCTTTGATTATAAAACAAAAAAATGTCAAAATATAACTTATTAATATCATAAAATATGTAATAAAACCATGTTTAATTAAATGGATTTCCATTTTCTACAATCTATAATTATATGGCCTATATTTATAAATTAATAAACTACTACTCCTATTTTTATATAAATACCCACATATATCTCCATTCGTCTCCATTCAAAATCTATTAAGCATGGAAATATACTCAATTACTCTCTAAATGATCCTCCAATTCATCAAAATGGTCTTACCAAATCTATCTTGTGCTTTATGGAGGTACTTCCCTATGTAATGTAATCCTCATCTTCTTCATTTCCATTCAAGTACATATTTTGTGGTATGTCTTCAAAATAATGAATTTCATAATCTCATACTTGTTTTATTGTCCCATTAGTGAAAAAAAAGTTTCATCCCTGAGAGATTTGTTTTCTACTCATTATGAACTTTTCATAATCAACATTTTATACATGTTAGGCTGTAAAATTCTTTCATTGAATTTTAATCCTTTCTATGAAATTTTTTATATTTTAAATTCTAAGCCC
Organism: Viscum album; assembly: GCA_963277665.1. NCBI lineage: Eukaryota > Viridiplantae > Streptophyta > Magnoliopsida > Santalales > Viscaceae > Viscum > Viscum album. The sequence continues at coordinate 2,076,764,303 of OY728152.1, read as the reverse complement.
TTATAATATTTATATGAATATTATCTTACATATAAAAAATATTTATTTTTCATTTATTTGTATGTAATCTTAAATTCCTTTATTGTTTATTAAAATTGCTGAAATGTTCTAGTATTTGAGACATTAGGTACCACATGAATTTATTTAAACCATTATATATTCTCAGTGGGTTATTTGTAAAATGATTTTTTATAATCATTGTAGATCACATGGATTAATAAAATATGAAGGGTATACCCTATCATTTCTCTAATTAATTGTGAAATGAAATAAAATCTATAGATTACAGGTTTTATGATACCTTGTAGAATAACATTGGTAATTATGTTATGTGGAACCTAACTGATAAAACATGGATGTATTCTTATAAATGGATCATTTTAATATTATATCCACATTTACATTTTATGTATCATATATTTATGATTAACTTATAAGGTTATTCCCCATGTTTTTTACATAATTATAATTCATGTTCGATTTCATTTTTTATCTCCTACAGGGCTTTATTCTCTTCATTTTTTATTGACACATAACTTTATGAAATTACTTACTATGAGGTGACTTCATATTCAATAACTAAGGATTATTCTAAATGATTAAATAATGTTTACTTTAATTTTTTCATTTTTTAATACATGTATTATGTATATAGTTTCCAAGATAACAGACCATTAAAGTCACATCAATGTTATTAATGTTATATTTTGATATTGAATTATGTTAAAAGACATGTATTAAAAATAAACTTCTCCATAGTTTTTATCAGAAGAAATTTTTAGTTATTTATGGAAATTAAGACCACAAATCATTAGTAATAGCCTTTGTGATATGTATAAATATAATTACATGTCCTTACTTTTTCGTCAAGTATATCTTAATTAGTATCTACGAATTTAAATACCTATCTCGAATCTATAAGTAGATGTGGATTTAAAATGGTGGTAAAATGTGAAAATAACCACAAAAAGGGAATGTTGGGTATGAAATAAATTTTCATTTGGAACATCATAATTAGGAATTTCTACCAACATGTTTTGAAAATATTATGGTATAGAATTCAGTCAGTCACATTATTTTTACAAACCATCGTGACATAGATTTAGATAATGTAATCCCTTTTTAAAATTGATCTACATTATCTTATAATCTGTATTTCAAAACATTTTAGAATTAAGTATTACACTATAATTTTTATTATAATATTACCAATTGTAATAAATTTATAAATTATAGTTTTTTATTCTATAAAATAAAGAAGGAAATAGAAGGACTCATGTAAAAAAGAGATGAAAGAGAAAATTATATGATAGCCTTCCCAATATTGGAGGAGATATGGTCAAAAACATCATGATAATGATGAATTAGTTTTCTCATGTCTTGAATAACTCGTTAAAGTATTTGGATAATCTATCATCACCATATAAAAATACTAGAAATTGAATCGTTCATAAATCAATGATCATCTATTTTTAGTGGAACAACTAATCTTGTCACTGAAAAATTTATCAATGCTATAGAAATGATATTATTTGTTCTGAATTGTCCCAAGTAATAGAATGTTAATTTTTAAGTATATTTCTATATGATAAAATATGATCAATGGTGCACAATAATCATAATCAAGAATCCATGAGATTTATTAAAATCTATGCAATGGGAGGATTATAAAAATTAATTTTTCAATAAATATTTTTTCATACCCTCAGATCCAAGATTGATAGGAAATTATTTATGTTGAAACAAAGTAAAAATTAAACAATGTGGAATTATTAATTGAAATTTATAATGTTTTTTTGATAAACACAATGTTTTTTAATCAATTATTATAGGATGATAGACTGATTCTTTGTATGATTTAGACCTCATCTACGAAATGAAATTGTAATATGACAATTTTCAAGTTGTGAAGATATAATACGTTGTTCTCACATATTTTAATGGAATGTTGGATACTCCTACAAGAATCACAGATAGAATGAAAATAATATAAGGATAACCATTTTTCATGAAAAGTATTTAGATGATAAGAAAAGACTATATACCATGTGCAAGAAATGTGAGAATAATAATTTGGGAAATTTTCTGAAAGGAATTTGAATGCTATACATGTGGTAAAGTGATGTATACACAGATAAAAACTATATTATAAATATAAATATTCAAAATCTAAAATAAAAAATTTGGAATATGGTTCATGCAAAAGATTTTATAAAAAATTGGATGTTTAAGGAGTATTAAAATTTAAATAACAAGTGTACAATTGAAAAGGCAATGTTAAGAAACCTCCAAAATTCCCAACACAATATAACGTACACAGGTTAGGATTTTAATATTATAATGGATAAATTAGAATCCCAAATGATGTTTCAGTATATTAATTCAATGCTAAAAAGTTAATTTTTTTATTCTGATTCTATGTCTTCTATTATTCAACTATGTTTGTAATGAATATAATGTTAATCCCTATACATCTATTAGTAGAGTTTTCCATTAAAACTGATGGAGATAATATACATGTATCAAATATGTATTTGGATTCCTTGCAATGTTTGCTGAAAAAAATCTCTATGTAATCATAGTGAACATTTTGATTGTGTAATTTTATGTAAAACATTGGATAGATATCTTGTCAATGTATAATGACAAAATCAACTATAGTAGTGATGATATTTTCATAATCTTGAACTGAAAATTTTAAAAATCTATAATGGAGATATTTCATATCATGAATTATAATAATAAATAATTTCTATTTCATTATTTAGAGAAATCATTGCTAAAGGAGAATAAATTAAAATCCTAATGATAAGTTATATACCCTTTGTATGGGAATACAATGATGTATTTCCTAATCATTAATTAATATGACCCCATGAAAGATAGTTAGATTTATCTATTCAAATCATACCTAGATCAATGTTAATATTGGAGACCCCATTTATAATAAAATATATATAGATATAGGAATAAAATAATCCAATGCATGAAATTTTCGATAAGACATCGGGGAGTGAGGGATAACCTAGGCCGATTGCCTTCACCTCCTAGTGAGGATGGAAATTGTAGTGCCAGTCCCTCCTCCCTTGGTGGGGAAGGGACCCCTGATAATCGATAAGAGAGAAAAGACTTCCTTTATCACCTTCCCTAATACCTATATTATTCCACCCTTATAGAAAGCTTATTTAATCTCTAAAGTTGTGGATATCATCAATGACCTTCCTAATATTCATATTTCATAATTTGAGTTTGTGGAAACCACCACACTCATGAACCTCACTCTGTAGGCACAGTTTTGGTAGAGGAGAACTTCAGTTTGTACCTTCGATATGTTCATTTTATTCTCATGGTTTATTGAAGAGATGGTGATCATGGGATTTCTCTATAATCCGCTAATCATGATTAGAATTTCTTCAGATGAGGACCTTAATAGCTCTTGTTCGATCACCCCCCGTAGCATTGATGATCATTGGATTTTCCTATTTAATTGGAATTTTGGTTTCCACTTGAACTGTGATCTTACTTCTCTGCAGTTTGTGTATATTTTCCAAGCCTCCCTTTGTCGTTTCAAAATCATTCAATTATTATGAATATTGGAAACCAAGTCGGTAGATTTTTATGCTCAGATAATTGTTTTGAGGTCGTTTTTCTTCTTGAAAATCCACTGGTGTGTGTGTAAATGGATCCATCTTGAACTCCTTATCAATTTGTCTCGATTTTAATTGGTGAGGATTGTAGATGTGAAAAATGCGTGGTGTATAAAAGATAGATCAATATATGTTCTACCTACATGTTTCAAGGCTAATCTGTAGAGGTCTGTAGATAGCGGTTTTCAATGCTGAAGGGTATGGTAGATGTATGCAACATCTATTCTGGGTACAAAAGACCAGGAAACAAAATGAAGTATTTTTGTTAGGGAAACCAGCTCAGATAATGGATAGAAGATGGAAGTAATGGTAAGTATTCAGAGGTTCTTGAGATGGATGGCCCAGAACAAACATACATGGGTATTGATGGGAGAGGTCAGGGACCTCAATGGTCATGAACGGAGTAACAACAATAAGGTGAACTAGATTTATTCTTTGAATTGTCTGAGGGGACATCAGGTACTGATTGGGTGATGGAGGCCTTAGTATCTGAGGTCAATCCTCTGGTGTTTGGTGTGTTCCATAGACTATAGAAAGACATGGATGGACATTAAATTTTCATACCGAAGGGTGATGCTATGGACATGTATGTGGTTTCTCAAATAGATAACATGGTCATGGATCAGACGTCAGATGGAAATAAGGTGGATTTGACTACTTCATTTTATGATGAGCCAGGTTTGGGTAGTATTGAGATGTGTAAGGGGAAGTACGTGATCATCATGGATGAGTATGTCAAAATAGTGTGAATAATGGGGGTTTAGTCCAGATCGAGAACCATGTTTTCTTGTGAAACATATTTTAATGAATATAATAGAATTATATTGGTTCGAATAATATTTTTTTAGGTGATAGTGATGGTGATGGTGTGGAGGTATCCAAGAGGATTGATCACCGACACTTCGCAGACAAGGTTCTAAGCCCAAAGAGCAACAAGGGTCCTAGGAAGAGTAAGGGGATGTAGGATTACTCCTTGCTACCTCCACCTTTAGAAACTTATTCTAAAAATATGATGAATGATAAGAATATGTTTATGGGTATCCTAATCCTTCAAAGGTCATGGGAATAGGTGATCAAGCCTTGGATCAGCTTTTATATTATGAACAAGAAGGGATAAAACTACACTTGTTTCTCAATGCAAGTGAGGTGGTGGTTTCTAAAATGATGGGAAGACCTCAAGAGGTGTGTTTTAATAAGGATAATTTTTATGGATTAAAAATAAAACCTAATTCTAGTAGGGGTTTTAACAAATGGGCTATAATTATTATGGAGTACATTCAAGTCTAGGAACTGCTTGCATCTGGGTTTGAGAGGTTGTTGATGGTTGTAGCTAACTTATAGTTTTCATCCTTATCCTATAAATTATTCACGTATATGGATTCTAGTACAATCAACATTCTTTTTCATGACTATTTTTTCGTTGTTGATTAGGTTTATTGGTCAGAAAGCATTTTTGGGCACGTTGTGCAAGACTTGGAACTTTCTGTTGATCTCTTTTGAAGTGAGGTTTGGTTTCAATCACACTACTTAGACCTGCTACGAAAGAAGATAATATCCTAAAGCCATCATCATTATAGGAATATGGGATGTTGATTCTAGAGATGGTGTGGCTTCTCCTTCGGTTTTGTGCTCGTGGACTTCTGCATGGGAATTCTTGTCGAGTGGCTTTGCTTTGGTGAAATCATGGTGACATGGCACAATTTCTTGGGGTGGGGCAGGCCCGGTGGTTTGATCTGTTTTTTTTCATAATTTTTTGTTTGTATATTTTTTATGGTTATCCCATTTTCCTTTACATAAAATTTTTTGAAAATAAAAAATTATAATTTCAATCAGATTTTTTCGTTAAGGGTCTAAATCGATCAAGTGGGTTGCCTCGATGAGAACTGATTCTCATTGTAAGGAATGAAGATAGATCAATGCGTCTTTGAATGAATTATGGATAACATAATGGGGTTATAGTGAATAAAAAATTACCTTCTAAAAGTATTTATTAATTTTTGGGCACATTCATGGGAATTAATTCTTTTCATTGATTTTTCTTTGATTGAGGTATCACCGCCTGAGGGTGAATAATAAAGATACCCAAAATTCTTCTTTTTAAGCATGATATAGTCATTACCCGTTGGTTGTGATTATATTTGTGTATAAATATATATTATCTATATATACAAATTTTATTATTAAACTCATTAGGGAACACATTGAAAAAAAGTGTAGTATTTTTTATGATATTTTGATATATACCAAATTTCATTAAGAGAATAAGGATTATATAAGGGTATTATTCTAATAATAAAAGAAAGGGAACAATTATGGAAAATTAAACTAATGTATGTTCTAGAAAAAATATGTCACATTAGTAGGATACATCATGACCAGTGAGGGAATATCAGGGGAACAAGAAAAGGCAAAGTTCATAGAGGATTGAACACATTCAACAACTATAACTGACATTCATTATTTCATTGTCCAAAATGGGTAGTATTGATGGGTTTTAAACAATATATCACTTTTTTAAAAACACTAACCATGTTATCATAAAATGGAGTTCGGTATATTGAGTCCATAGAGTTTGAATAATGTATCCAACAACTAAATAAAAGGCTTGTTAGTACATCTATTCTAACATTACCTTCTAAAGGGGATGTATTTTTCATTCTCAATAGGGCATCATTAATGGGACTGGGACATGTGCTCATACAAAATGAAAAGTTTATTTTCTATGAATCATGATAGTTTAATCCATATGAATATATTTATCCTACCCATGATATAGAATTACCTGTAATTATTTTTTCATTAATCTTATCGAGGTAGTATATTTCTGAGGATAAGTGTCATATATGCACTGACCACCAAATCCTAAAGTACATTTTAACACAAATGTAACATATGATGATAAAAAAGAGAAGGTTTGAAATTACATAGGAAAATGATTAATCACACCATTATCACCAGGAAAACCAGAAAAACATTGATGCATTGAGTATGAATGACATCATAGTTAATACAATGCCGAGGATTGATGGAGATTCATTGATCAAATACATGGAAAACAAATACATGGAAGTGATAAAGAAAGGGTAATAACAAATACTATTCCAAATGATTTACTATTTATAATTAGTTTACATTATCAATAAATAATGAAATATATTATCCAATGTTAGACAATAAGATTGAAGCTATAAAAAATATGAGGTATTTTGAATTAATTTTTGATCATGAGGAAGTATTAAGGTTTTGTACAAGAATATGTATATCATTTTATGTAGATTTAAACAATGAAATAAGGGATGGAACTTACTACTCTACAATAAAAACATACCCTAAAACAGCCAAAATGTATATTGATCTGTGAGATTATTATTGGTGGGATGACATAAAAAAAGGATGTAGTTGATTATATTACAAGATGTTTTGTATATAAGAAACTGATGTCTAAGAAAATAATACCCAAAGTAGTTCTATAACCACTTACCATACCTATGTGGAAGTGGAAAAACATCTATATGGACAGTTTTACTTACCATATCAATATATTGACATGAAAAAATGTTTTATAGATAATCATTGGTATATTAACAATTTCTTCCCATTTTTCCATATACAAGAATATTTCTCCCATCAATATCTGTTATTGTCCATATATTCTGGAAGTGTTGAGACCTCATGGGGAACCACGATTAATTGTATCATTATAAGATCCATTATTTACTTCTATTTAATAGATGATAATTCAACAGTATACGAACACCAAACTAATAATTATCACATCTTACCATCATCAAATTGATGTGTAGCCTGAGAGGACATTTCAATCATTAGAATACATGTAATTAGATATGTCAATTTATTTTCAAGGGATTTTGGTTCATTATCTTCTTCCTCTTTAATTATTCAAAAATAAAATTTTCACTCAAGCAATTATATGGAACCTAGTGAATCACATTATGGGATGATGTATAGAACACCAACGTATTGGGATGATTTTTGAGAAGGAATAAATTTGGTATTATATTTTTTGAATGAAACTACATAGAATACATAGGTGATCTAGAAACATATAAATTCCACTTATTCGTAAACAAATATTTATGATGATAATCAAATTAAAAAAATATTGTTTCTTGATGGAGATACTGTATTCATAAAAATATGACCACAGAAAGGGGTCATGAGGTTCTAAAATAAGGGGAAGCTGAGGCAATAAAACATTGAACCATTTGAGAATATAGAACACAAAGATGTAGTTTAATATATGGTAGGTCTACCAAAAATCATTAAAATTTAAGAGACATATTAATTGTTTCCCTACTAAAAAATATATATTACACCAAAGACATATACTTGAAGAAATGTAATATAATTGTATCTTGATCTGTCATATTGAGTGGAACTGATCTAAATTACTAAAAGAATAGATGATATTTGAGGAATAAGAAAACATGAAATGTGAAATTATTATGGAGAATTCACATTCATGAAGAAGATACTTGGGAAACCAAAGAAGTGATGAAAGAGAAATATCTCACCTTTGTTTTGGAAGATGGGAATAAATTATAGAGATGAAATTTCTAAAGTGTAGATAATTTAATTTCTTGGAAAATCCTTCTATGATTAATAAATAATTTTTTATAGTAATGAATATTTTACTACATTTCACAATAAAAATAACATAGATATACTATTATAGAAAAATAAATTTCACATTACAAATAAAAATTCATAATATTACAACTAATACTATTATTAGGAAGAAAAAACTATGATTATGAAATAGTTTATTTTATAGGATTGGACTCTACAAGGATAATTACACATTCAATGGTAATTGTTAAATGAAAATGTATCATCATGAAAATAATAGGCAATATCAATTGAATTTTATACACGTCTAGTAATAAATTTGTGAATGCTGATGATTGGTGGGAAATATATAGTATGTGAATTGAAGATCTAACTATTAGAATATGGAATTTATATTACTATTACGTGATCATTTGTTAGTATGACTCTTGGTACATATAAAAGATAGGAATTATGACAATTTTTTAAAATTTTACCACTATAATTAGTTCATATAATGAGTAATGAGAAAATTTTATTGACAAAGATGGGATAAATGATGACATCGACTAATAGGAACATGGCTTTTGAATCAATTTTCCAAAACATGGGAACGATTAATTTTCACTGGTGTTCACCCTTGACCGATAAAATCTAGAGCTTCCAAAATTAATTCTTGAATGAAATTTACTATGAGAGAAGTTGAAATACCCATTGTGTCATTGTTTTCTGAGCCACCCCATGAAACTACCACTATCACACACCTTACCCTTAGGGTGTAACCTAGGTTAAAAAAGGGATTGATATCTAGAACATAGATTACAAGAAATTTAATATCCTTCCTATAAATGAAATATTTATTTCTACAAAATTCATATTCATGGTTAATTTATTTAACAAAATACACATCCATATAAAATGAATTTTATAAATATATATTCTCATTCAAAAAAACTTTAATTTTATTTTCAGAAAATATATACACTTATATAATAAATTTAGGTGTTATAAATAAAATTTATTTTCATGAAATATTGTTGTAAAACATAATTTATTTAAATATAAATGAATATATAATTTCCTTACATCTAATGAAATTTTTAAAGGTGTTATAAGAATGATTATATCGTAACGATTTTTGTTTTTCTATAAATAAAGATTATCATTTACATTTATAATTACCATATTTATGATTTTTTTGTCAAATAGACATTATATATTATATAATCTTGTAAAATTAATATTAGTTGAATATTTAGTAAATTTTATACAATAACTTTTTTCATGTGAATATTAAAAATAATTTTTCATGTTTTTTGTTTGATTTATGAGTTAATAAATATATAAAATAATAAAAAATAAATACATGAAAAGAATTAGTTATTTGATTATTATAATATAATTTTATTATTTATAATTATTTTTCAAAAAATTATTAACAACTTCCATGAGTATAAAGTTGGAAATAATCATTAAAAAATATTGTTTGGAAAAATTATCTTCTCATTCAAAAGGTAATATAACATATTGATTTTTTTTTGAAATTAAATTTTTTTTAATGTACTAGGAAGGTTTAATTATTTTCTTTTCATACACATTTGATTTTCCAAATATTTCCAAAATAGTGATTTATAAATGGTAGACCATTATCCCCTCTCATTATGTGTTTTAATTAATTCTCAGTAAATACCCATCTAGTTGTTGAATTAATTTCAAGAATTTATCCCTTTTACATGAATGTTTTTCCAATTTTCAATACCCAATACCCCTCCTTTCACAATCTAATCCACCTAGTTGTGAGAATAATTTATTTATTGGGGACATTCATGTATGAAACCATCATTTTCTTCTTATGTATTAAAAAATATGAAATGTTAAAGTATTCAATCCCTTACATACTAAATTATTTTATGTGAAACTCTTTCTTTATATTTCATCTTTTATTGATGAAATGATATGTTATGATTGATGTGTCTCAAACTAATTTAAACATATAATTCATGTTCCTTTACAGTGATCCAAAAAAATTGCTAAATAATTTCTCTCTTGAGATGATTTGTTTTACGATACCTTTGTGAATAACCATTGTAATAATATTTCATGAATTTTTTTTGATTCCGATCTCGACCAGTGGATGATCCTGTAAGGAGATCTTCATACCTAAGGCTTCCCCCTGTCGCCACCTTCCCCATCACCATCTCAGGTTGGCGGCAGCCCAACTATTGCTTACCTTTGGCGTGATCGTGGTTGTGAATCCTCAATCAATGACAGTGTTGGCTTCGCTGGCTCATCCATTTGGCGTTTTTCACCGATTACTGGCTCGTCCTCTTGCTCAAGCCTTTATTTGGGGTTGGGTTTTTCACGGAGGCATGGTGAAGGTCCGGTGAGTGAGTTCCAGCTGATGTGGTTTGAGGGATTATTCTCTTTTCTACACCGGCTTTGGTTTCTGTGGGAGGTTTTAGTGATCCCCGAGTGCGGGCTTGAAGGTGGCGACAGGATGCGGATAATTCATGAAACGATGCCATTTTACATTGGATGGCTACCATTCAGTTATGTGTTTTAGTTTCTTAACGTTTGATTCTGTCTGGTTTTGTGAAGATGTTTATGCGGTGTTCTGTGCTTTTCGAGGATCCGCAGACATTTTGGATGCTGTTCTGTGATATATTGTTGATTCTGTTTTGTTGGTCTTCCATTCGTGGTCTGATGTGCTGCTCTGCAATCTATCTTTGATGTACTTTCTGATTTTGGTTTGGTGGAATCATTGGTCTAGTTATGGATCCACTACTCACAATGGTTTTTGACGTGGTTGAATTAATTTAGGTATGCTGAGTGTCGAATGGCTCATGGTTCCACAGTAGTGTCTGCAGAGTAGGTTATAGAGTTCAGACAAACTGTTCTTCCTCGTTCAGGTTCCTTGATCACCCATTGTGGATGTCCTATGTGTCATATCACCTCGTTGGATGGTTGGGTGAACTCCGGTGCGAGTTCACCGATGGGTTTGTGGGTTTGGGCTGGTGTCGACAGTCGCACCGGTGGGCGTGTGAGGAGATTGGTTCTGTGGTTTATCTAGCTCTTCTGATATTCATGTTTCCTAGTTCGTTTTACTTTGACCGTCTCTTGTCGATTTCAGGTCAATCATTGAAGGTTTGTTTGTTTTATATGTTTTAATGTATTGCATATCCTGTGTGATTGAATGTCATTTGTTGTAATGCCTTGATTTGTTTTTAGTGGGGATGTGGGGAAGTTGTGTAGACTTGAAGTGGTGAAGTCATGTAGGGTTTCTCACGTTTTCCTCATTAGTTTTTTCAAAAAAAAAACAGCCAATAATATTTCATGACACTTGGAGAAAAACCATTGTGATATACTTATGATTGTCCCATTTTTATATTGTTTCTATATTTTCATGTTATACATAATGTAATTGGGATTATTCTATCATATTATGACATATTTTTTAACCATGATGACAATTCATGTTGCATTTCCTTTGTTTATCCCCTGTAGGTATTTTTACCTCTATTTTCTATTGATCTATGTCCTCAAGAAATTACTTGGTGTGAGGTAACATTAGATTGAATAAAAAGAGGACTTTAAGAAGTATTAAATAATGTTTCTTTTTATGTATTCATTTTTTAATTCATGTTTGATGCATTTTTTAGGATAGTAGACCTCAAAATATCCTTAATGTTATTAATTTAATACATTTTCAAAGAAATATATTAAAATTCATGTATTAAAGCGGTGGGTTTCTATACTGGCATCTTATTCACAATAGAACATTTATGGTTATTTTTTAAGGAATATAAATTTTCATTCATCAATTTTATTGTGATCATAGAATAACATTCATTAATAGATTTTAATATGTATGTGGGTCCTTGGAATTATTATTCTAGGTAATATGGAATGAATATGCATACATATCAATAAGGATACACCATGATGAAAGAATGATAATCAATCTAACGTAATATATAGTAAGGTGTAAATTAATCATATCGTCAATATATAAAATTTCTAAACCACTATATGATTCAAATTCATATTTTGGCTTAAATTTAGGATCATCTTGAGTATTCTCAATAGGATACTCAGTTTAAGCTGGAGTATAGACTTCAAAATCCCATGTTTGGGGAGTATAACTAATATCAATTGGGTTTGGTTTCGCTTTAAGATAATATAACTCATGAAACAAAATATCATGGATTATAACGTATTTTTAAAAATTGGATTTTTTATTCCGAGGAAAATAATCATTCACCCACTTAGAATAACAACTGATAATACACATTATATCAAAGTTTTGAGATTTTACTTCCTAATAGAGAAATAGGAAGTTCATAAAACAACCATAAATATCCATTATATAAAGGGAAATTATGTCGTAGTTCTTATAAATTTTTAAAATATTAATAGATCATGGTAACTCGATTAAATGTTAGTCTCCCATGGTGGTACATCAAACCTAAAAATATCTGTTCAGGGACGAGAAGGATAGTTTTTTCCAATCCTATTACAAAATGGTGTGCATCATATTCAATGTCGACCATTTTATCATGAATTATAACATATTGTATGCGGAGAAAAAATAACTCCATGCTTAAAATATTTATTGATCCTCATTGAATGTTATTCAAAATAATTGTTGGTTATTATGGATTTAAATTTCTTCCAAAAAAACTTCAATAGAACACTTCTAGGTTTTTGAAACACTGGTCATTAGAATTATTCACCATTATATATATCAAAAAATTCTTATAAAATTCATCAATAAAGGATAAATCATATGATCCTCCACATTTAAAAGTTGTTCTAGATGGTCCCCACAAATCAGAGTGAAAATACTCTTGTGGGTAACTATATTTAGGAATGGAAAAATGGAAGCTGACTCACTTAAACATACCTAGAATACATTCTTCAAAAAAATTTATGATTCTTAGGTGTATCATATGGTAATAATAACTATATATATAAATCCTAAAGTATCATAGATCTTATATGCCGCAAAATTAAATTACAAATCATATATTTGTCACTATTTGTGACAAATGTAGTTCCCAAATATCAGGTATAGTTTATTCCTTTAAAAAATACAATACATAAATGTGAGACACATTATTGATCATATGATTAACATTATATAATTAAATAAAATAGATTCGGGTTTAAAGGTAAATAATTTTTTATTTATAACCCCCCCAAAAATAATGTTTCTATATAGTCTAGCGAACCACCTCAAATTAAGTAAGTCGAAAAAAAGTGATATCATATAGATTTAACATTACTAAGCCTTTCTGCATGACTATATATCTCTTATTATTTCCATGTAAAACCTCACTTTCAACTACCTTAGTTAATAAATAAATGGAAAAACTATCAATTCCCATATAGAAATATAAACCTAAATCAAGGACCCATACAACACTCAAAAAATAATGAGACATTATCTAGACCTCAACAAAGTCATATCCAACATTTTTTATAGTGAAAAATAAATTAGTTATTTTAAAATCTTAAAAGATGTCAATTTAAGTAACTTATTTACTATATTTCTAGGTTTCATAAAATTATAGTAGGTAATATAATCATGAATTAATTAAGAATGATTATCCAAAGAATGAATATCATTCTATAAATTATTTCCCGATTTAACATTCTATTGATCTCAATATCTAAATCAAAGCATAAATATAAGAGTCTTTGACTGGGGATTTACATTGGTATTGCATGTAAATATTTTAAAATAAAAGAAGATTATCTACCTCTACCATCAAAGTATCTCTAACATACATTCTAGTATCAATAAAATAATTTCAAGTGTTATCAAGGAAGGAAAATATAATTAAATCATAGTCTCTATATATATTTTTAACATTAATATTATTTAATTAAATCTTTTTATTATTAAAATCATTACAATATGACAAATATTGAAATTATAAAATTTATTCATCTTATTAAAATATTCCAATAATAGAGTAATATTTTAAAAATTTATATTTTTAATGAATTTACCTATAGTAGAGGTGTTTTAAAAATCCAATTTATGACCTTGCCACTCAAAGATAGTTTAATTTATACATGTGCTTTGATTATAATATTTTAAGAGAAAACATTATTGTAGTCACAAATTTTCCATTAGGGGACTAACTAAAGACAAGATTCTTTAGAACTTGAAAAGAATAATGATGTTATTTTTAAACCAATAATTTACACATATTGATTCACTAAATATTTAAATCATTCTATATATCAAAATTCTTTATTTTGTAATTTCATGATTCCATCATAAATTTCAAGAGTCTCATCACCCAATTACTGAGGACAAGTGAACTAATACACCCTCATGAAATTTATATGTGGCCATTAAATTTTATTTTTGATTAGTTATGTTGATATATCACTGTAAAAGGAAAATAAAAAATATATATATATATAAGAGATCATTTATTTATTATATAAATTCAAAAAGAATAAAATTAAAGAAATCTACAATATAAATAATGACAATTTAATTGAATTCTAACTAGTTGGATCGTACAGACATGGAAATAACACCACTAAATCCTAAATTTATTAAATTATTTTAAATGGTAAATAAAGAAGATAAATAATGAAAATATAGATATTGAATAGGGAAGAGTTAATTAACAACAGAATTAAAAGAAAATAATAAATAGTTAGAGGACATTCAGATTTACTTACTGAATATACTTTTGGGTTCCTTAGTGAGGATTGACATCATTAAAAATACATAGAAATAATTTAATTATATGTTCCACTGAGATATATGAACTAGAATCCAACTCTTATATATACAACATACGATAATTAAAAGGATATAAGAACACTCATTCAATGTTTGGAAATCTTCATCTTTGACATTGTTAATCTAAGCCATCCCACTCTTCTCATTTCGACTCAAACATAATGATGTGAATGATAAAAATACATTAATGAAACTCAGATATATGGAAAATAATGAAGAATCATTATAAGATGATTTGATATAATAACCAAATATAGTTGTATGTTGAGGATCATTTCATCGATAATAATGAACATCCAACGGTACCTAAACCGAAGCATGATCTTTCCCCAGATAGAATGGCTGGTGGAATTCCCAAGTAATCTATGGTGAAGTTAAGGGGTAATGTGAGTTAAATTGGATAGAAGCATAACATTTAATATTAAATAACGACCATCATGTCAGAATAATAAAACCAAACTACATAATATTTAGTTTATTGAAATATATTTTAAGTGATATTAAAAAAACATTTATCGGTTAAAATGGACCTTCATAATATCCATATAATTTTAAACAGAACTATGTAGTTTTTTTAATAAGCACATAACATGTTAAGTGAGAATAAATTTAAATGATCTCATCGAAAATTATAAAAAACCATATATGTGTAAAAAATAAGAAAATTGAATCAAGAATAAAATGTCTTGGAAGATTAATAATATATGAAGAAGTACAATTCAAATAAAAAATTATCCATAAATATGCTTCATTATTAAATATAATAAATTATTCTAAAAAAGGGCAACACGTGTTAGATCAATTTTTTTTATTCATATGGTATTTTAATTTCTAATTGAAAACACTATTATAAAAATCCTATTAAATTTTGTATCATTTTCAGGGATCCAATGCATTGACTTCCATTAGTTACCACATTTTAAGATAATGTTAATTATTATTACCTTAAAAACAATAAAAATTATTAAAAAAGACACTATCCAACTAGAAAATAATATGAACAATAAACTTTGGTTAATAAATTATCACATAATTAATTTTGTCATGGATTATACACCCAATTATCAGATAAATAATAAATAGGAACTAGTTTATGTCTATTAAATACCAAAATATAAATGGATTATTTTATAGAATAAATTATATGCTGAACCAAAATTCAAAGTTGAATAATATCTATTTTATGTTAAATATACTATAATGGATAAAGGAAAAATTATTCACTACCTAATTTATATCCTCATGTAAATTCTAGAGTAAATGTAGGAAATATTCAAGATAACTAATCGATTCAAAATGGAGAGTTTATAATATTATTAAAATTGTTGAGAAATATTTTTCTGTAAATTGAAAACAAACTTCTCCATTGAATATAGTATTGAAATAGAACTGTTTTTTTCAATAAATTAGTTTTAATGCACTTTTATATAATGAAATATTTGTAAGATTCGAAAGAAAACAATGCTACCGACTACTAACACCTAAAAAAAGTTTTCAATATATTTCTATAGAGAAAAAGTGATAAATACTTAGATGCTAAAATAGATAATCATAAGTTTAATTATTTTTTCATTTTATATAGCCTAAATTATATTCTGATATTATTATTTTTATTTAAAAAAATTTATCGCTTTTTTATACTATGGGATATGAAGATAAAGACATCAAAGGACTAGTTGTCCTGTTTAAATATAGTATTGATATGTTTAATGTGTCTCCCACTAAATTATGATTGAATAATTGTTAGATATTTTCTACACATGGATAAAATCATTTCCATGCAATGAAAGATGACATTACATATTTCCTTAGCTGAACCCAATGACCAATTGTAACAACCTCTCAAGCCATATATGTTGTAGAATTCCCGTTCCTAGTCAATACCACATTAAATAATAAATCATAATGGATAAGGGTGGAATAATAAAATATTTTTCATGGGATCAAACCTATGAATAAAGTTCATGATAATATTGGGAAACATAATGATTTGATTGTTTAAATCCTATAAACAACATCTTCTATTGGATGAAAGATGGCCTAATAGGAATATTAAACCAAGGGAAGAATAAATGTAATACCTACATAGCTATTTAAAAATTTTTATAAAAACCCACATTTTTATATATAAATATTACATTTTAATAAAAAAATATTAATTACGTGACATTAGGATCCATTAATTATGTAATTCAAGTGCCATAGGATACTACGGTACATAATAAAACTTGTTCATAAGTGAACTATATCATACCCCACAATGTTCATTATATCTAGAACCTTTCGTAGACTTCTCATACATAATACCTTTATTTATATCCAATGTAAAGAACACATAATAATAGGTGATATAAGATACATAGTAATTGTAAACAAAAGGAGATATTAGTATAACATGACCATAATGTTATAATAACATGATAACGACATTAATAAATCATACCCGACATATCATTGATCATAAACGTGAGTCATGGATGAAATCAACACATTTTATAATATATTAATTATAAAGGAATATAAAAACATTATTCCTGGGAAAGTAAAATTGCAATAAGACATTGATTATTGGAATATACATAAGCACAGAAAATCATTTCCATAGCTATCCAGAATCATTAACAAGACTATCATAGTGGATTGGGTTCACTCCCCAAACCATCGTAGTAGTAAAGGTTCACTCCTATGATAAACATAATGGATTGGGTTCACATCATAAACAATCATAGTAGTCATGGTTCACTATCATGACTATCACATTGGAAATGTCCCTTACAGAAAATGGTGGACTCCAAATCCATATCCTATTTATCTCATAATATCTCACCCATTTCCTAATTCATTATAGGGAGATATAAGTCCAACCCACCCTTAGATAAAATGTGACCATCGTCCTTGGTTATAATAAAGGAACCATCAAAAAATTAAATCCATATATCTTTTTGACATAAGATCATAAAAAATAATCGTATTAAAACCCATAAAAATAAATGGAATTCATAACTAATTCATCATATTAGAAACCATGAAAATAAATTAGTTTCAAAAACATTTTATCATAACATATCCCATAGAAAAGAATCATGTTTCATAAAAAATTCATTATTTCATTATAAAAAACCCATCAAAATGGAATGGGTTTCATAGAAATATTCTCATCATAAAAATAATACTCCCCAAAAAGGAATAAATATATAATTAATGGAACACATCCCTATTAAATATAATGTAACATCAAAACATGTCGTCTTATATGGAAAAAGTATTTTTCAATACCAGTTTGAACTTTTCTTGAGAAAATTAACATTCTCAATATTAAAATAACCCTTATAAAGTTAATAGTTCACAAAAATTTATGAAAATCATTTTAATGAAACAATCATTTAAATTATAAATGAATAAATAAGAAATTGAGTTGTCATGATGGCGGTAAATTTGGTTCATTTCATACATGTTAAAATAAATATTCCTTTCACAATTTTAATATAAAACCAATGTGTACAGTTTAGAAAATGAAATTTTGATTCCTCTTATAAAATTATATAAAAAACTAAAAAACTTACAAAATGAATTTAAAAATAATAGTGTTTCATTAAAACATTATTTAAATTTTATCTCTGAAACAAGAATATTCAATAAAAATTGATTTTGAAAGAATAGATAAATAATGTTGGTTTTCTATAAATAAATGTATTTTTTAATCTTTAGTACATGAAGAATATAAAACAAATGGAAAATTTATTCTCAATAACATACTATAGAATAATAGAATTATTTAATTTATTTATAAATATATCATAACATATCATCATCAGAATAAAAATCATTAACAATCATGATAAACATTGATATTGTAACATCAAACCGTTATAACATTGGTTAATTTGGAGATAATCCCCATGAAATAAATAACATAAACATTTAAATACAATTATGACTAAAAGATTTGGGATATTATATTTCCAATATAAATTGTATAAAAAATATAAAATAATTTAGGTGCATTATATTACAATATTAATTAATAAAAGGGAATTGAGAAAATATCCCTTACATTATGTCTTGGGTTCCTCTATACAAATTCATTCCTCATATATAATAGATATACTTACAATATACATATATTCTTGCACCATACATTTAAATAAATAAATATATATATATATATCATAACATTATGATTTATTTTTGACCTTCTGTTACCCATTTGTTTATAATTCCTTGTTAAATTCATGTTTTGGGTAATAGGTGCTTCGTTTTTTTTTTCTAGTATGGTTTGATTTTTTATTTTCAGTCATTTTAAAATTTAAATATTTCAAAAATCATGATAATTTTAATAGAGATATATATATCATAAATATTCAATATATATATCTTTATAGTAATCCATAAATGGTATAGATATAAAATGATATACAAAGTTCAATGGGATTGTAGGTAATACTTTTGCATGAACAGTATTTCCATTTTATTGACTGATGGAAAGAATGATTGGTAAATAATATATCACCTTTAATTATTAAGTAAGATTTTTTTAATTTAATATATTTATTAAATCTATTGTTTTTAACATCCATGTAAATAGTATGTAATAAAATGCATCACATCACTTCATGAGACAACATTATAGCTTACACATGAGAGATATTAGCTTATTCCCATGGAATGGAATGTATGAATTTATATGTGGTATAATAATTCCAGTAGTATTATAATATTATTAATATAATATATAATTATTAATTTCATCATTAAATCCATCCCTGAGAGGTGGTTATGGAATGAAAATTACATCAGTTTATGAGGCAGTAGTCCGCCGTAAACATAATTAACGCCTTCATTTCCCATTTGATAGTAGAGAATATTGATATAGGAAATGACATTAACATAATAAAATTTTAGTATATTTCAGTTAATAGTGTTATTATATTATAATTATTATTACACGAATGAATATGGTATGAGTGAATTGAAAAAGAAAGAGTTTATGGAACAAAATTGACATTCCCTTAGGACAACCTCCAATGGATTTATTCTTAATGACCGTTGGATTGGCCTCTTTGGAAGAATAGAACTTATATACGGTTACTAATGATTCTTTCTAGAGTGTTTTTTATTGTTTTTAATACAATATCATAATAGTTTTGAATAAATGAGGGGAATAGGTTCCCTTTTATAATTAAGGAGTGGCATTTTTTAAAATATGAAGACTATTGAATAATAGGAAGTCACTCTTACCAAATGTGCCTCAAATAATTATAAGTAATAGATTCTATTGATTATATTTTTTATATACATCTTCAAAAATAAAAAATGAAACATATTTTTTAAACATTTTTTACTTTAACTTTTATGTTTCTTTATTTTTACCATTTTAGTAACTATAGTAGCTCAAATTTTTATCTTGGTAATTTATCATTTATTACGAGATTTAAATAATCAAAATTATATAATTTTTACCCACTTGTTATAAATATAAAATCTAATTTATAAAAAATCATATTTTCAATGAAAAATAATATTAACAATAAAAAAATTTAATGCGCAAAAACTATGTCCTACCCTTTACCATGTTATCAATGTTTTTACTATTTTGGGTTCACTAAAATTAATATTATATAAAAATTGGGAATTTAATGAAATATGGTTTTTATTTTCATAAATATACCAATATCTTTCTATATGATATGATTTTTATGATTTTTAAATCATTTAAAAATATTATTTATTATAGAAAAGAATAATGTCAACTTTGATATAATTCATTTTATTTGACTTTAAAAACCTCAAAACAAAAGTGGAATTCCAATTAATTATTGTAAAACCTATATATCATGTCATATTTTACTACAAAATCCATGTAATATAATAATTATTTAAATTATTATCACATTTAATTTTTTTTGTGATTAATTTTTTTCCCATTTATAAAATAATTAATGTATTCTTATTTCCTATGCAGTTAATGTAATTATATAAATTATAGAAATTTAAAATATATCACCCAGATGAAATTAGTTTCATTATGAACGAAATTACCATCAATATTCATTCAAATCATTATTTTGTTCCAATGTTATCATATAATTGAAATTTAAAATCAAGAGAGTAGTATTTGGTATTTTTCTGTTTCCAAATTATTATATTAGTAACATTAATTGAAATATATTACAAAATAACATAAAAAATTAATTTTATGTTAATAATGGTAGAAATATGACTATAAACTATAATTTATATAATTATTTGGGATCATATTAATCTTTATATGTTTTTTTAAATCCTTGGAAAATTTATTTCAATGTTAACTATGGAAAATAATATGTACTTTTTCACCATTCAATGTGAAAAAATTAGATTTACAATATTTTATAAGATAAATTATTTTTATTCAAAATATGGAATCAATTTTTAAAATTTAAATAAATATTAGTTGAATTTTTTAATTGAAAATTAAACTCACAGACGTTTGGTAAAAGGTTTTTTTTTTCAAATTGAGAATTTTCATAAGTATAGAATGTTTTAACATCTAAATTTAATATAAAATGGATTTAAATGATCAAAATTAGACATATATATATATATATATATTAAAAAAATTTATTTAAATATTCCAAAAAAATATGGATCATATATTTCATTAAAGAAAATTATTGTTTGTAATAATAAAATATTTTTCTTAATATTCATTAATAAATTAATATTTTCAGAAAATAATCAAAAATTCAATCCATGATAACTTTTTAAAGTATATTTCATAAAATAAATATTATGTATTCAAATATTTTCTAAAAAATTTCAAAAAATTTCTTTTATTATTTTTTCTCATAATTATACAAAAATCATTCTTTTGTGAAAATAGTAGTTTCAAGACATATTTTAGGATTTTTTATTAATATGTTTAATTTATATAAATTAATTTTACATAATATTAAAAATTTATTAATTAATATTAATTCCAAAAAAGATTAATGACTATATTTCGACACCCTTGTATAAACAATATTATTATTAGAATATTTTGGTGCATTAAAATTTTGGGTTTTAAGTATAATGAAAGTGCCTTTGGTGGGTGTTAAATTAAAATTTATTCCAAATTATCATTTCCCAAAATTTCAAGAGACGATATTTCATATTATATTTATAAATAATTTATTTAAAATAGGAATTATTATTTACTTCATCATATGATTCATTATTTTATGATTCTAGTAATATCCTAAAAACCCATTCGTATTAACATTGTTCTGTGGAAATGATTCAAGTTCAAAATCCATCTAACAATGATCCACACGTGCTCCTTTGATATTTAGGTAATAAGAAATGATTTCTCGGTGCTAGTGTGGTAATTAAAATCTAATTCATTATTTGTCTTGATCTCTACCGTATTATTTGGACATAAAGGTTTTCTTGTTGTTCCTCAGTGGACGAGAAGAGTAATTCAAGAGGGAGATAATTATACAATACACAACAATCCTCTATCATCAATTTTTGATAAACCCTCTATAGTAGACATTACATAATATTTATTGATCTAGGGTTTATGTTAAAATATATTTCAATTGCATACCAACCCTTAAGTAATTTTATTTTCATTAATAATCCTCATTCAATAAATTATTATTATTATTATTATTATTATTATATTATGGCTAGCAAATAATTGTGCATTTATAAATATTATTTTAATAACATGTAAATTAATTTTTATCACATGACGAGATCATGGTCTGCTCAAACTCCTAGGAATTTATTTAACACAAAAATAAATATTTTATTCTATTAAATAAATATTATATTCATAAACTGACAAATAAATTTGTATTAAATATTAAATTAATAAAATAAATATTTTTCCATAATCAAATTAATTAAAAAAATAAATAGTAAAAAAATATTTTTTGAATAAATAATTATTTATTACCATGAAAATATAAGCGATCGATAAAACATGATTGAAATTATCCCTTATTCTTAAGAATAATATTTTTCTAATAACTACATTAAAATATAATTTAATCAATATGATTGGTAACATTTGGAGTGTGAACCTATAAGATTATTTCATGTTGAAATAATGTTGGTATGCCAAAATTTTTAGATTACTATCTTGAAATGAGTCTAGAAACCGAAGAGAAAGAACATAATGTCACAATGTCAAAACCACATAGAAATTATTTCTTAATAATATAATATTATTTTCATAATATTTCATCCACAAGACAGATATATGTGACATCAACCTATATTCTTAGTATGTCTTCAATTGAATTTTGGAAATAAACATCATTACAGAATTACTATGGAATTTAGTATGAAAATTATACTTCAATCAGAGGATTGAGATATCAAATTTCAAATAGATGTAAGAGAAAATACATCACCGACTTGCCAGTTATTAACATGTCATTCATGGAACACCGAATATACCATACAGCATTCAAAAATATAACATTATGGATTTGTTATTAAATCTATGTGCATGAGTTATGACATGAATTAATAAAAATATTAAAGTATGAGGACCATTACATCTGCTCATATTGTATTATTCAATGACACCAAAATGTATTAAATTTTTACTAGAAAGTCTATTTTCCTAATCTCCTTTCGTTGAGATTTACAAGTAATAAACTCATTAGAAGAAACCTCATACCCTTATCAGTACTCAAACCTTAAGGTTTCTGTACTGTGATCCCTTTAATATTATTTTACGCCACCATAGAACTATTTTTAAGAATATTGTCATGTAATCTCAAGGTTCTCCTCATAATGGAGAACTTACGTTCCCTTTTCAATGAAACAGACACTCCATGACATTATCACATCAATGTTATGTAGATGAACAATCAATATGTGATAATATATTTAAATTATTATGCACATCTATGTATATACATGTGACATTAAAGAAATTATTTGTTTCTAGGGAACATACAGCAAAAAACTCCCACTTACACTCTATCCATTTGAAAACAACTAGTTAGTTCTCACGTGTTGAAACATTCTTCTACTGAGTATGGTTATAGCTACTAGGCCTATCATGTTTCTGTGACTAGGGTTGGAAAAGGACAATTCTATTTTTATAAAAAAAATTACTACAACATTTCTATCTTGATAAAATCTTTCAAGTATTGATATCACTGACTAACCACCTATTGTCCCCATTCCAAATTCTTGAAATCCTTACTAAATCCATAATCAGATCTTGTCAATATAATGATAAAACAATTTATTTTTGTAAAATCCATAATCATAATATGACATCAATAAATAACTCCATTAGCTACATGATAAGTCAAAATGTACTCAGATATTTAAGATATATCTAAAACTGGTTGTTAATATGTTTTTATGGAATATTACCCCATCCCATTCTATGATAAAATATCAAATAGAAAAAAATTTATATAAGTTTTCAATTCCCCTTATCACTAAAATTCACAATTCCTTGGAATCCAAAAACTCTTTTGGTTCTACATTTATTGTTAGTATTAGATAGTTATTACTTTAATTCAATGCAATTATATCAGAACTATTTGATATTTACATACTACTAATCATGAATTAGTAAAAAAAAATTCAGTACATATCATGGTACATGAGATAAATTTCATTCTCTTAAGATTATGAAATTATATTAATCTCTATAATCACTTCGTATTCACATTCATTTTCAACATCCATGAATACATTCCAATAATAATTAATTATTGCATAATTATAAATTTTATTTTTCAATAATATGATAATTTGTGTACTATGAAATGAATTAGAGAACCCATAAAACAATTTTAAGTATTTTTCACCATAACACAGTCACTCTTAATTTCAATGTTAGAGAAATTTCATTTCATAGTCTTAAATAAATGGTAACACAAAACATATTTTTTCATATGTTGTCAACATATCTATCTTGAAAACTTATATTGCTACCACTAACCATATAGAGACATGTGTCACTCATTTCTTTAAAAAAATTATTATGTATATTAATCATGATTTATTCATAAATTAAATTGTTTAATCAAAATATCATATTAGAATTTATTGATTTCACTGACCCTTTCATGCTATTCCTAGTATAAATATACCACAATATTTATATTTGGTCACATCATATAGACATCCAAAAAAATGTCTTCTATAAGGGAGGTGGACATGATAAAAAATTTCAATATATTATGATCATAGAAATATTCAATTAAAATGTTTAATTTAAGAAATATTTTATTTATGATGAATGGTTTAAAGTATTTTTTAGTCTAGAAATTTTCAAAAATCAATCATGTTTTTTGGTACCATCTTTTACAATCCATATCTAGTTTCTATTTAAAACTCAATAATATTTGCCAACCCTATAATCATACAAAATTCAAATTCTATTAAAATGGTTACATGAAGTCCATTAATTAACAATATACACATCCTTTTAAACCTTTTCATATTAACATTTACTACTTCATTGTAGAAATCAATATTTTTAGATAGTAATATATGTATCGCCCCTATGGGGATCATATAACACCTCATTGGTTATAAATAATTATAAATTATGTTTCTCTAGAACTACTTCTACACCTAATATATATAGACTTTAGTATTCTTATTCCAATATATGTGCATTTAGATCCTTAACACATATAATTTAAATTTACCCTCTACATATTGAAATTGATATCTTTCTTTTATGGAAATATAGTTTATAGTATGTAGACATTAATATCCATAGTTTCCATAGGATCATTAACTCATATTATCCAAAGTGTTTTTATGGTCATTTTTAGCTGGGGATAAATTTTAACAAACAGTTTTCAAAAAACAGTAGTTGTAGTGTCTTAATAGTTTCTTATCATATCAAAATTGATAAGATATATTTTAAGAAATTTAGTGGTCATATGTTTTAATTATATCAATTATATTATAAAAACATGAAATGGAAGAAGAAATGGATAATTATCAATATATTTATGACTCACAAGTGATCTTCCTTTTACTACCATCATGATAATTTTGTGTACAATGAAATGTGAGTTTGGAATTACCCTATAATCCATATAGATGATCAATGAATAATTGAATAAGATACTCTATAACAAACAAGATTAGATGTCCCAAAAATTTTACCATGTTCACTCATTTATTTCACCGATCACTTCTAAAATATCTTATTGAAATATCACTATGTATATAAATATACCATTAGCTTTATAATATTTCACAACTCCCTGTTTAATTAACTCTAATAGTTTTGAGAAAAACATCTCTTTATATTGTTTTCTATATCTAAAACAAGATATGAGGATTGTGTTTATATCAAATGTCTTTTCTCTACTAGGAAAAACTTAAATGGGTACAAAAAGTTAGACTAATTTTATTTTTATTTGAAATAAAATTATTTTCCAATATTCAATTAAGATACATATATTTTTATATTCACTGTTCATTGAAAAAAATATTTGTAATTAAAGAGTTACTAAACCATTTGTTTAGTATTTATGTATAATAAAAAAATTTATTCCCAAAATTATATATTGTATTGTTGTGTCAAGATGGAAATTGTGATAAATTTTTTTACCAAACATATAATAAACAAAAATAAATACAATCTATAAAAGAGAAATAATGATCTCCCCTTCACTGACAGAGGAAATATCCTTTCTCACCTCCATTTGATTTCATTTTAAAACCATTAAATTTATGATTGATTCCTATATTTGGAATATGTATATTGTAGGAAGATTTTTTTTAATAAAAAATTACTGAATAGAAACATTTTGAATAATACTAAATATGATTAAAATACTTTGTTATCAATTCATTGAAATATATTTACCAGTGTTTAGCCTTTAAATATAAGTAGAAAAATTCTACATACTTATTCTTCTTCCATACAGTCTTTGGTCTCTATAAATTATTTCATAATGTAAATTTTCTATGTAGATTATATAAGATATCTTTAGTCATTTCACTATAAATTTTCAACATAATTGGTTGATAAATAGGTTTAAACCAATCATTATCTTCCTGTTGATGTGGGGAAGAAAATTTATCCAGAGACTTATACATTTCCTTTATCTGGTCTGGGAAAATAATGGAATTCTTTGTTGTAATGATAATTTGAAATTATTAATAGATATTTTATTAATGAAATTGAAGGCCAATTTTTATATATGATCAATATTTTTTAGAATATTGAATGTATTATCCATAGATATATTTTCTCCTTCTATTTTACACTAATATCCCTAATTGAAAATGTTATTTAAGTATATCATTTCCTTATCTTGCTTAAGAGAATGGAGATGTGATATTATTGTGTTTGAATCCATCAATTTATGTTGTATCATTAACCCTTGAGACTAATTGATAATATAATAAAACATATATATGAAGCATACATAACATAACACTACTAGGAATCCTTCTCACCTTCCCTCACCAAATATGGTGGTAGAACTACAAAAGGGGATTCCAAACAATAATAAAAACATTCTAATATAAATTCATCACTTAAATTAGTGTTTAATATTTGAAAATATTAGTTGTAAAGACATTACCTAATTTAAGGATTGATTTTCTTGGTTTTGTCGTATTACATTCCATTTTCAAAAATATTTAAACTAATTGATATGTACTTTTATTGATTAACAAGTCATTTGTGAAATAGTCATAATTATTTTTATTAAATCTCCAAATATTTAACCAAGAAATAATATCAGTCACCTATGAAGTCAAATTGTCAAGATAATTTTATAATATAGTGGAAAGGATCCATTTGGATCTTCTTATAACCCTAACAAGGGTTTTTCAATATATTTGATGGTTTATATGAAGGAAGGTATTTTCTAATAATGGGATTGCATCTCCTTGATCCATTGAGTGGATTACCAAATCCAGAGTTTTTGACTTGGATTTCCTCAGCACGTGACTCTTAATTAAACACTGTCTAACAAAGGATACTCATGATGTAATATTGTTAAATTGACACAAAACATTGATAAAAATAATCTTTTTAAAAATGATTGTCCTAACAAGGGTTTGTTAATCACTTATTTCTATTGGGTTTGATTCCTAATCAAATTCTAGAAGTTGATGTCTGAAATAATATTTAGCTTACATAGTTTAATTTATTATTCATAAATATTTAATATTTTTATCCTTTACATCACTTGTTAATATTAAGTGTAAATTATTTATTTAATTAACCATGTTGGATAAAACATTTACATTGAATACATTTATTAAAATACTAAATTATCACGTTAATTTGTTTATTTATGTGGTCGTATTATTTCATACCAAAATTAAATAATGCAAAGATAAATATAAATAAATAAGTAAAATATATGATCATGAGAATATATAATTGTTGATTTATTTATAAAAAAATAAATCAACCTTTGATCTAGAGGAAAAGTCCTTGTGATGGTCTTGGAATGAGATACAATATTGCACAAATACACCTATGTATTACCTATTTTTACATCAATATGTTATTATCATGAAATTCCTCCATAAACCATGGGATTACCCATTAATTATAATTATTTATAATACACATGAAGGTGATATGAACCAAAGGATTAGTAAATAGTGATTATATAAATAATCATGGACTTGTAGTTCCTATATAATAATGGATGGAGGGGTGACTTTCAGGCTATCAAATATAATTAATTGATAAATAATTGATAACTTTTATAATAAAATAATTTAAAAATCAAACACATGATGAGAACAAGGTAAAAATCATGAACATACTCACATGAAGCAGATACTAACAACTATATCTGTTAATAATCATTTTTACCCATTATTTAATATTAAGATAAAAACCCTTACATTAAAATATATATATATATATATATATTCTCCTTTATCTTAATGACCATTTCAGTTCTCTTTTATATCTCCATGATAGTGTAATTCATGAAAAATAAATGAAAAAGAAGTTATTGTAGATAATTGTAATAAATAAATTTATAATTTTTATACTACATTAAAATAATTATTAAATATTCATAAAAAATGGAGGAAATAAATAAAAAATCGTTTTAATGCAAAAATTATCTATTTAATGTAATTTAATTATATTCATAATTGGTAGAATACATGACATGTACTTGTGAGATGCACGTTGTGTACCACATTTCCCATGTACTTGGGTTACAAGAATGGGGAATCAGTATTGTACCTCTGTTGGAGTACACAACATGTATAAGCTAGATTTCATTTATCACTATTTCCTTGTGACTATGTAACCCACTAATGAAATCCGTGTGTTCAATGGTCAAAACTAAAAAATGTGTAAAAACATACTAAAAATTTTATATCGCACATTATTTGTTTCTTTATAACTCATAGGATGTCTTAGTGGGTATTTTTGATCTATTAAAGATGAACTAGACATCATGTACACTGCTTACACATCCTATATATCCATAATGACCTAGGATTTTA
Source organism: Viscum album (assembly GCA_963277665.1). Classification (NCBI taxonomy): domain Eukaryota; kingdom Viridiplantae; phylum Streptophyta; class Magnoliopsida; order Santalales; family Viscaceae; genus Viscum; species Viscum album. Next base: position 2,076,734,855 of record OY728152.1, on the reverse strand, counting down.
GTCTTACAAAGTTGAGTACGTATAATGAACACATAGATTACATGAATTTCATCATTAATGAATGTAGAATGAACAATGTGTACACCAAATACATGTTGTGTAATTCAATATTCCATGTTCTTGATTTTCCATATCTACATGTCGGGTGCATAAAATTCACCTTATGTAATTACTTGTCAGTGCATCGTATATCCCATAACATGGACATCTATAGTAAGATTAATTAGATAGTGTGGGATCTAAATAATAATTGTATAATCCATTTTTATCCATCCAGATTCCTAGAGATATCCTAATGGAATCTCTAATCATTATTTATATGTTCTTGAACTATATAAATTGTGAATCTTGAATGAAGAAATTGAAATTTTGAAATGTTGGTAATTCAAATCATATTAAAGAATGAAAAATATGAAATAAAAAATTAATCAATTATTGCACATATTTTTCAAAAATAAAATAAAAAATAATTTATTTAAGACACATTAATGCTCTGATACCACTTTTATGTTCTAGGTAAAATGGAAGCTCTTTTTTGGGATGTTAAATTAAAACATATTTTAATTTAGGGATTATCAAATCAGTGAGAGATAATCTTTAACCAAAAATTTTAATTAATTAAATTAGATTGAGAATAAATTTTTAACTCATCATATGATTCTTTCATCATTGGCGTTGTTTATATTTGAAAAATAATTTTGTATTACCATTATTAAGCTATTAGGATTAATGTTTAGAATATATATATATTGGTAATCTACATATTCTCTTTTGATATCTAAGAAAAACCAATTGATTTATGGGTTCTAGCATGGATAATTTAAAGTATTGTTTTACTCTTCCTAATCACTCCAAGATCATTTAGGCCTGAAGGATTTCGTTTCATTCTTGAGAAGACGAGAGGTAGAATTCAATAGAGAGTGAGATAGAGAAGACTGTTGTCAACAATGATTATCTATCATCAATTTCTAATTAAGCTTAATAAAATTACATTACCATCTATTTATAGAGCTAGATGTTATGTTATATTATTATATAATTTCATTCCAACCCCTAAAGAATATTATAATATTTAATAATCCATATTCCATATAATATTGTTATTGTTATTATTATTAGTATTATTATTATTATTTTAATGTGCGTGGAAAGTTATAAAATGATACTAATTTTTTTACCGACTTTATAATTAATATTTTTTAGCATATGAGATCTTGGACTGCTTGAACTCATATGCAATGACTGAATAACGAAATAAATATTTTATGAACGTAAATAAATATTATATTCACATAATTACACTCTTCCATGAATAAATCCTTAGAAGAACATTATCACCATCCCAAACGTCCAGATCTTGCTGGTGATTATCAGCGTAACTTTTATATAGAATTTCTGCAACCCATTCATGTTGCAAAATTTCTCTAACATTCTCTGCCATTTAATCCACTACCACAATTAACAATAGATTTATTTCTCCAAAATCATCACAGTATGTTGGATCACAACACATTTTTTCCATATACTAATTCATAAGGATCTATCTAAATGCTTGAGTGAATGATACTGTTGTATAAAGAATAAATTATAGGAAGGTGTTAACACCAACCACCATTGAAATCCATATTACAAGATCTTTGAATATAATATTATGTTTGAATTTTTATCTTAGACTAACCATATGTATGAGAATTATATGTAGTCCTAAAAATCATCTCTATATCAAGAGTTTGATAAATACATCACTTGAACTTCCTGGTAAAACTCAAATACCAATCAGATACAATGGAATGTGGTACCCCATAAAATCTTAAAAATTCCACAATATATATTTTGGAAAGATGATCCATATGGAAACATCATTTATTAAAATGAAGTGTATGGATATTTCTGTGAAACGCACTATACTTTATATATTATTTATCTCTTAAGACATTCTTAGGAGTCTGAAAATAATATACATGGAGTTATTTTCCCTTTTTCATTCGTGTATAGATAATGGTTGCAGAATCCCCATATAATTTTGTTTCCCAATCACAACTTTATGATATTCCATGCATTGAGATAACTATTTAGTAGTATCTCTCATCAAATTGTCCCAAAGGAATAATATATTGTGTTGGCCATTAGTATTAAATATAACCTTGTTTCCATTCAAGAGTGGCTTTAATCTGCACTACCTCGCTAGATGAAATAGGTTGTGTCTTAATACTTGTGTTATCATTTCCCAAAAAAACATTCATATAAATCCAATTATTTAAAAAATCACCATATCTAATAATTACCTTATCATTATGAAAATTGAAACCCTAATAGGTCCCAATAACATTAATCAACTGTCTAAATAATGGTAAGGCAATCCACATAAAAATAATTTTTCATAAAACATATAAAAAACTAAAAGGATTTATTTTTATAAATGTTTCCCAAATTATTCTTAATCTTGACAAAAATACCATCACATAAAACATCAAAAAAATTTATTAGACATTAAACATATGATCAATATTAAACTCATGAACATAGGATGATATCCAAAATTCATAATTCTATAATATTGAGAAATAAATTCTTATAAAATATAATTTACTATTTAATACTTAAATATGATATTATCTTACACAAAAACATTTCCATTGGAATCTTGGGTTTATCATTACACTACGAGAATGTCAAATCAGAATTCATTATTCCAAAATCCATGTGAAGTGAGATAATAAATGGTAATAATCACATCAAATTTTACTAAAGGATGAACAATATTATTTTTTTAGGGATCATTCACACAAAATAAAACATCTAATACACAAATAATGATTAAAGGATATGTGTTACCTGGTAATAATAATTAATTTCAACTAATGTGACTGCATAAGATTCCACTTATTCATTTGTCATAAGAGGTTATTTTCACTAATAATTTTCATTGGCCCTTCACTTGGTGAATTGATTCACATGATTACCATTATCATTATTTTTTAAATTCTATAATGAGGGTGGTGATTTTTTTACTGATTTTTTTTTCTATTTAAGATATTATCTAACTTATTCGGATAACATTAGTATTTAGCCACTAGAAAACATTACATTACATACAAAAACCATTTAATTATCTCATTAAAACAAATCCTACAGTGATTACATCCACAATTTGGTCATAAAAGAAATATAATTTTCTTTTCTACATGGTATGAAATGTTTCCCTTTAATTATATCATTATTATCTTATAGAAACCATGTGACTTATGAGTAATCCAAATCTATATTTACATCGTTGTAATACATCAAATTATTTATTCATATATACATGAGTCCCTTCTGGATAATTCCCTTATCCTACATGTTTTTATGCCACTGAATAATTGGTCAACCAAATGATTAATGTGGATTATAATACTATAAGTGTAAATTTGATTACTTTTAAAATTTTCCTCATAGTTACCAATATATTCATCATCCATCAACAATAAATCATGGAATTCATTCCTTAAATGTTTTTGATGAATATTCTGAATGAATATATTGGAAAATAAACTATTAAAATCTTCTCAAAAAATAGATTTTATTATATAATATATCTTCGTATTCGTGATAATATTACCTGTTTATTTTATTCACTATCTAAACGGTATATGACCAAAATGAAATTTTAATGCTCTAATGACTAGAGAATAGAAAATATCATTTGAGTGGTACTGATTAGTTTCTCAATAAATATTGGATCTATAGAACCCAAAAATGGTGTATTTTTTCTCATGAAGGACGTAATATAATGTTGTTACCCTATTTTTTTATGTATATGTCCAAAATGATCTATATCCTGAGAATGTTGCGTGAGTATAGTAATAAATGTTTTCATTAAATTTCATATAATTTTTGTTCCTTCAAGAGGATAATCATTTCATTGTCCATTTCATTAATAATTAACATGGTTCCTTCAGGTTTTGTAAATGGAATAAAACAAAAATTCATAGTTTAATCAATAAAAATCATATTACATAACCATATTGTCTAGAAAAATCACTTACAGGATGTCTAAATCTTTATTTCTTGTTTTTAATCTATGATATGATAAGGATTAACCTATTTCATTCATAGTATTTATTAAAATCCATCATGGTGGATCATAAAGTGATTGTAAATTTCCTATACTTCTCCAATATGAGTGTCAAAGTAGGTGTACAGTAAGGGAACGCTCATCATTCACTAAAATGATGACATATATACTAGAACAACTCTTTCTAGGCTTATATCCCCTAGATGGAAATATTCCAAAAAAACATCCATTTATAGTATTTAGACCAGGAATTATTTCTAGAAATTTTACATAATATATTCCTTAACAAAAAATTAGGATTTTATACCATAATAAAATCATCATATGGGATATTCACTATTGTTTTCGTATCATATTTTCTAAAGGATAACTAATCCTTGCATCAATACCAAATATTATTTACCACACTTATCAAACATAAATATTATATCTGAAAATATTAAAATACATTACCTAACATAAATATCCACATGAGAATCATATTAGGTATAGTGCATTTTGAAACTAGTATATATAAAAACAGGTTTGTAAGTGAACTATATCATCTCCAACTATGTTCAACATAACTAGAAAAATTATAATGAATTTCATATATAAAAACATTCTTCATAACCCAGGTAAATAAATAATAGTAATGGGTGATCATAGATGTGTAGTAAGTGTTGAAAAGGGATGTATCAATATAACATGATCATAAGTGTAGGAGAACATTTAAATAATATTTGAAAACCATAACATGTATTTCATAGAATAAATATATAAAATTCACAAGACATGAATAAAAATGAATCAAAAAACATGGGCCATTAGAACATAACATTGGTAAAATAAATAGCTTTGTCATATACACTTAAAAATATAAAATAATTTCCATGGTATTAAAGAATCATTTTCTACATTATTATAGTGGGTTGGGTACAATCCCCATACAAAAAATACAGTCAAGGTTCACTCCAAATACTATTATAGTGGATTGGGTTCACTATACAAATCATCACAGTAGTCAAGGTTCACTCCCATGATTATCATAGTGGAAAAATCCAATTAATTAACATGAAAAACTCCTTATTCTAGAATTTTTTATCTCATGAGATCTCAATATATACCAAATTAATTATATGAAGTTATAGGTATCACCAGTCCTGGGTTATAATGTGACCACCATCCTTGTATATAACATAGACACCATCCTTGTTTATAACATAACTACTATCACGTAATAAAAACCAACCATATTTGTGTCACAATATCATAAAACAATCGTCATATCAAAACCCATGAAAATAAAATGGATTCTTATGGAATTAAGTATATTAGAACCCATGAAAAGAAATTGGTTTCATAAATATTTCATCATAGCATATCCCATTGAAAAAAATTGATTTTATAAACATTTCACCATTTCATCATAGAAAACCCAATATAATTATAATGGGATTCATGAATATATTACCATAATATTAATAAAACACATATATAATGAATAAGGATGGAATTTATGGACCATATCCCAAATGAATCATATATGAAATCAGATAATTCCATAACAGATGAAAAATGATTTTGAAATATCACTTAGAGATTTACATGGGAGAAATAACATTTTCACTAAAAATCACTTTCATCAAAACACAATGATCAAAAAAATGTTAAAGTCATTACTTTTAATATTACCAGTGAAAATTATAAACTAATTTGTAAAACATTTAGTGGTTATGATGATGCGAGATTATAGTACCTCTTGTAAAAGGTACATAACCCATTCATTGTTTTTTGGATATAAAGGGGGAATGTTGGGAGACTTTGGTGTACACTCAATATGTTTTGGGGGCTAAAGGAGAGGCACATGGGCTGGACACTATTTACCCAAACCGTGCTGAAATCGTTTTAAAATCATGCATAATAGAAGGTTAGAGGATGATTGATTTATAAATATGTTCACAAAATTAAGGAGACCATGGGAGGAGGACGTGCGAGGGTTTTTCTATACAGTATATGATTCATAGTTTTCACGCGGCTTGTTTAACAATGTGTGCGATTAAAGTGAGATCCTAAAAAAGTGGAACTCACATGTATTTTTAATTAAACTACATTTTTATTCCATTAAGATTCCATAACTCTGTATTTATATTTCTTGAATATATGATAACCTCTACCAAGAGTTTTGGTGTCAATCAGAAGGAATCCCAATGTGTATCAAACCTTGACTCTTGAGGTATATGATCAGTCTTCATCATTTTTAATCAGTTTCATATTTCTACTTAGATATACTTATGATCTATTCTCGGTTTATCCAATTTACACTTATTAGGGGTATATCTATGAGTTTCATGAAAAATAAGGTGATTTTTGGTCATTATCTAGATATTAGAAGATATATAAGGTGATTCTTTTAAGAATCAACAGCGTTTTGTGGGAATTCTTCGTATGTGGTCATGTTTCATCAAAACCATTAAGGTAGGTTGCGTCACTCTCATATCCTCTTGCTAGAATTGATTTCATTTGTTTAAAATTTTTTATATTTGATAATATTGATTTGTAAAATAATGGTTTGATACAAGGAATAAGTTTCTTTAGTGATTATTTATCATCAATTGTAGATTTGTGAAATTGTGATATATTATTGTGAAAATTGATTTTGTTTCCTGAATTAAAATGGTGATTTTATATGGTGGATTTAATGGAAATTATAAATAGTTTTATTGAACTTGGGGATTCAATAAAAATACATATTATTTACAGGAGTTGGAATTGTAATGATATTTATGAAAATGGTGTCAATAAAAAGTAGATTTTATTGAAAGGCTAGTTTTGGAATGGTCTTTGGGCATATGTGCTGTGTTTGTTCATGTTCCATATTAAGGGATTGTTTAAAATACTTCCCTGTTCTTTGTTCCAAATTTTTTATGTCACATGGCTTATAGTTACCTTGTGTCGGCTTGGTAAATTGAGGAGAACCCACTCTTGAGTATGGAACTGTCATCACATTGCATGCATGGTTTGTAGTAAGAATGTGTGGAATGTATTGGGAATGCCAATAAAATATTGGGAAATGGTTTTAATGATTTTCTGTTATTTTCTTGGAAAATAACTATCCATAATTTTTTTTCAATTTCCCTTGTATGCTTCTGGTTATAATTGGTTTTGGAAACATGTGTATATTTAATTATAATCGGGTTTTTGGAAATTGTTTTATATAAAATATTTTATATAATTGTTTTTAAATCTTCTATAATATTGGTGTGAGTAGGGAATTTGTTGGGTAAAACCTTATGATTTTTATACTCACCCCTTAAATGGAACTTTTTAGTGCTTTTGTAGATGTAATATTTCAGGACAGATAGAAAGTAACGTTATAGACATTTTTAACATCACTTTATGATGTTTAGGAAGTTTGGTGATCATAGAGCATGGGGAACATAGAGCATAGAGTATTTTGGTATTATTGTAGACGTTGGATGGTTTATTTTGTTTACATGGATTGTTTTTTGTTCTAACTTTGTATCATACATTGATGTGGTTTTTATAAATATAATGTTATTGATTTTTCTTTATTTTTTCCATGCATCATTTAGTGATATGTTTGGTGAATAGTTTTATTCATTAAGTGTAAATCATACCCCACTTGTTTTTTAAACACATCGGCATTTATTTCAAAACATTTTCATGTTGTGGAAGTCACCTAATGCTTGGAAATGACTCATTGTACTCTAATGCTACTAAGAATGAGTGGTTAGTTAGAAATGTTATCATCTTGCTTGTTCCATTCCTAACAAGTATGTTTCAATTTATTGGTGCTAGAGTTGTTTCATCCTTGTCTATTCCATGGGATTTGATATTAGAAAGGAGTATGATTTTCGATACCTGAAATTTATATAATAAAATGATATATCTAACCCATGAATTTTTAACTTTATATTACCATGTTTTTGGGTACACAAGTCTTTTGTAGACACTTATAGGATACCAAAATATCATTATCATGTGTTTATCCAATGAGGCAAGCAAGACATACATTAGAGTAATTAATTTCCACTATGATTTCATATTTCATTTACAGTAATTATATTTGATCTTGTGAAATGTTGTAAATTTTGAAAAATCACGATTTTTTTTCAAATTATAGATTTTTAAAATAGAATAATTTGTGTATTTTTAAAATTGTTTGATCTTAAAAAGAAAGAATGAATTTTTCAAAAATAAATATTTGAATGTGAAAAAGTTTTTTTTTGTAAAAAAATGTTGTGATAGTTGATGTGATATAATTTGAAATACTAATCCTTGAGTTTCAAGAGATTCAGACTTATATAGTTTTATGTTTTTTTAGAAAATGGCTCCTTGTTGGCATTGTAGAATCCAATAAAATGAAGTTATAGAAAAATTGGTTTCACCAGATCCACAGGGGAACCAAGAGCTATTTTAAAGCATCATCCTGGGGTTTTAGGCTATGAAAATGGGGACACAGATGAATGATCTGAGGCATGTAGACCATTCCATCCTATTCATAAAGCATAATCCATCGATATTCTGGGGAGATTTGGAACTCGAGAAGGTAGTGGTGTGGCTTAGTAGTATGAATCATATCATCGATTTTGTTGCTACACTGGTGGAGCTGATGGTCAATCTTTTGATGAATATACTTGAGGATATTTCACTCCAGTGGTGAGAACTATTTTGTTATGCTAAGGTGGATCAAATCATTACTTGGTGGGATTTTGATAGATTTTTAATAAACAAATATATCCTCAAATGCTCAAAATATAGTGGATGATAGAATTATTTATCCTGAAGTAGAAGAATATATTTTTCATATGGAATGAATCAAAATGCATGAATTTAGTATGCTTTGCACAGATGTTGTGGCAAGTCCATCCCTAAAGGCATGTATTATTGAATCAGCGTTAAGGTAGGATATTCAATCGAAGATTTTTGTAGTCTATAATAATGATTATATAGATATGGTGAACGGATTAGTGGTGGATAAGCGAGACACCTCAACAGCTATGACAAGAGGATGTCTGATGTTCCCTACTATAAATGGTGGAAACCATATTGCTGGGAGTAAGTGAATGAGAGATAGCTATTTTCAAGGTTGGAGAAAGAATCAGAATCAGACAACTAGATCAAAAAATCTTCTTCCACAACCAAAGATCCAAGTGTGATTCTACAAATGAGGTTCCATTGACCACATAAAGCAGGATTGTATAGAACCACAAATATAATTCTATAGTTTCTATAAAATTAGACACCATGGGTGATTTTTTGTAGTGCTTTGTGGTCTAGTGCTCAAGACACTTCTTAGGGGTCGCAAGGATCAAATACTTCGACAGGACGAGGCCAAAATGAATAGATTTATTAGTATATCAATGCTATCTAGGGTAATTCTCGAAATACCATGACCCCACATCAAGGAAAATCTCACCAAGGAAATTAAGAGAAAATTTCAGTGATGAACCAATTGTACAGAGCTAAGTAGTTGATGGTGGAGGATCATACAGAACTATCTACAGTGAGATGTATAGTACTTTTGAATTATACATTCATGCTGGTACTATTTGATAATAGTTCATAACATTCATACATTTCTTCTCGTGTTTTTTACCTTATATGTTTGAAACATGAAATAATTCCCTTTATAATAAAACTACAATTTCTTATTGGTGAAAGTGAATGTCAAACCGTTGTCTGAAGAACATGTGATATAAATGTTGATAGAGTTGAGCTGAAATGGTACTTCTCAATATTGGGTACAAAATTTCTATGATTTAATCATGGGTGTGTATTGTTTTACAATTCACATGGTTCCCATCAACTATTATAGTAGGATAGTTAGATACATGATAGAGGGCAGCATCGAGCATCTCAATAAAGGATAAAATGTGGTAAATAAGTTTGCAATGAGATTTTTTTCTCCAAGTGTGCAAACAATATTTTTCTTGTTGCCAGCATTGAATTTGGAATAAATGTAAGAGATCTATGATGTTAGTTTTCGAGTTGTGGAGTATCAATTTATATATGTCTACCTAGATAACTACTATGGTGTACCACTTATAAGGGAAGTTAGGTTTATGATTGATCTCCTTCGAGGACCTATCCAATTTCCCTTCCATCATACAGGATGGAACCAATAATGTTAAAGGAATTTAAATTGAAATTAGAGGAGTTATAAAGAGAGTGTTTCATTCAGCCAAGTACATATCAGTTGGAATTCTTGGTCTAGTACGTTAACAATGTTGATGTAATTATTAGGTTGTTCGTCAATTATCGTAAGAATAAACATGTTACTATAAATAATCAGTATGCACTTCTATGCATTTATGTTCAACTTGATCAATTGAAATGAGCTTAGTGGTTCACAATAAATGACATGAAATGATGATATCATCAATTTCACATTTAGAAGTAAGATATCTCAATGAATATATTCATTGAATGATTTGGCCACTACGAATATATAGTCATGACTTCAGGTCTCATGAATACACAAACAATATTCTTGGATTTTGTGAACATGATATTTTAGAAATAACTAGACTATTTTTATGGCATTTGAATACAATATATTTTTGTATTAAAATATAATTTCTGAGCATGAGAAATGCCCAGCGACAGTGATACAAATCTTCATACATCAATGTTTGTATGAAAAAATGCATATGTATGATTTTTGGAAACAATATCTTTTCTTTCAAGGCCATGTGATATTTTAAAAAGAAATTTTGGTGGATCCTAAAATGTTAAATGTTGTAAAATCATGGAAACTTCCGAAAAATGTCTTTGGGATGTGATATTTTCTTGGTCTAGATGGTTATTACTGATGCTTTGTGTGTGGCTTATCATTTATATCCTCATCAATAACTTCTTTGACAAAAAAGAATATTATATTCTAATGAATAGAGTAATTTCTGATGTCTACCATGGATCTGAATGTTTGTATTACTTCAGCACCAATCTTGATTTTTCTAGAATCATGGCCGGGATATGTGGTGTACTGTGATGGTTTAGGATCATATCAGGGTTGTATTATTACTAAAGGATACCATTTTTGTTGTATTATTCAAGGTAGTTGAGAGTTCATTAGACGGGCTACCCAACAGATGACTTTGAATTAGTAGCATGCATTCATGCCTTGATGACATGGAATCATTATATCTTTGGTGAGAAATTTAATATGTTCATAGACCAAAAAATCATGAAAAATATTTTTTCACAGTGATACATGAATATGAGACAAAGGAGATTAATGGAGTGTCTTCAAATTTTCGACTTTCACTTTTCTATACACCTAGAAAAGGGAATTTTGTGGTAGATGAACTAAGTTGAATTTCATATGCTCTGTTAGTGAAATAATGTTTAGATGATTATTAGTTGATGTCATCACTAACTGAAATCCATTTGGAATGTGAAGACCATGCTGATTTTTGGTTTTAGTTTTATCTATACTTGTTCTGTATTTGGTAAAAATGGTTAATTGTGCAAAAAAAAAAACTTATGCCAAATTCCTGATAATAAGATAAAAAATCAATGGTGGGAAGACCATTGCGGGTTGGAAACTTAATGGGAGTTGAATTTCTTGTTTCAACAATCACATGATTTCACCAATGTATTGTCATGAACAACCACTTCATGATTACCACCATTCAAGATGGGTCATACATCATGGCACATAAAAGATATACAACGCAATGAAGGTAAAAATTTGGTGGAGAGGCGTGAAATGTAATGTGGATTAGTTTGTCTCACTGTGGTTAACATTTCAACAGGTTAATGAAGAAAATTAGATATTAGTGGCTATGTTTCAGTCATCATAGTTTCCAGTTTGGAGATGGGATCATATATATATATATATATATAATTTTTTATGGGTATTTCAAGAATGGTCTATAAAAGGGATTCTATATGGGTGATGATGGATCGTCTTACCAAGTCGGCCCATTTCATTCCAAATCATGTAACTCATATGGTAGAGGATCAATCTCTAATATCTATCCATGAAGTGGTAAAGAGGCATGGTATATTAGTGTCCATAGTCTCAATCAACGGTCTGAGTTTAACATCTTGTTCTTATAAATACTTACAGATATCCCATGTCACTCAGTTGAATATAAGTACGACGTATCATCCTCACATGGATGGGAAATAGTAATGGATGATAAAAACATTTGAAGACATTTTTTAGTCCTGTGTAATGGATTCTGGTGTATCATGGGAGTATAATATACCCTTAGTGGAGTTCACACATAATTACAGCTATCATGCCTTGATACATATGGCTCTGTTTGAAGCATTAAAGAGGAGTCACTGTCCTTCTTCACTATGATTTGTGGAAGTAGGTGAAACTTCATTATTGGGGACACGCCATCTTGAATAAACAATAGAGAATATTTGGTAAATTAGAAATAGAATGGAGATGGATCAGAGTCATTAGAAATCTTATTCAGACCATTATTTAAGGTCTTTGTCTTTGGCCTTGAGTGATCATTTGTTCTCAAGGATCTCTCCAAGACCTGGACAATGTCAATTCTGGAAGTAGGGAATGTTTTCTCCTATATAAATTATCCCTTTAAAGAAACTAGAATAGGTTGGATAGATGGAATATCTGTTTGAATTTCTACCATGGTTCAGTTTGCTGCATAAGGTGTTCCACATATCTCTTTTAAAAAAGTACCTGCCTGATTCGGACAATGTGATCAGATGAGATCACATTGACCTAGAGCGAGATACTTCATTGGTACATATCCCATTTTGAATTATTTATAGATAAGAGAATGTAATTCTTGGTAAAATCATCGGTCTATTCCATGTTCTGTTGTAGCATGGTCAGATCCGTAATGAGGCTTGATAATGTGAGAAGAAAATAAAGAGTAATGTCCAGAAGTATTTTATGGTAGCAATGGTTTTATAATTTCTTGGGACAGAAAGACGGATGGTGGGGAGAAAGTAGTTCACCCATTTTCTATTACATAACCCATTCATTTAGTTTTTTTGGATATAATGTAATGGGGAATGTTGGGAGGGTTTTGTTTTCTTTCAATAAGTTATAGGGGCTAAAAGATAGGTGCCTAGGCAGTACACAGTTTATCCAAACCATGCGGAAATCCTAGTATAAACCATGCATAGTAGTAGGTGTAAGGCATAGAGATTTATCATAGTGTGCGCACGATAAGGTAGCTTTTGCATGGAGTTCATGTGAGGGTTTGTTTAGATAGTATATAACACATTGTTCATGCACAGTTTCTTTAACTGTGTGAACTAAACATGATGTGGGTAATGTGAGATCATAAAAAAGTGGATCTCCGAGATTTATTGCTCTAAACTACTTGTTTTTACACATAAGAATCCCTAATTAGGAATGTATACTCCTTGACTATATGAGAACATCTCTCAAGAATTTTGGAGTGAATTTGAAAGAATCCCTTGGTGTATCAAACCCTGATTCTTGATTTATATGATCATTATTCAACATTCAAGATTGTTTTCCTACTTAAATATACATATATTTTCTTCTTGTTTTCTCATATATAGATATCTTATGGGAATTAATATGATTGTGTTTTCTAAATAAGGTGACTTATGGACTTGATCATTATAGGATGATATATCTAAGGTCGTTCGCTAAATAATTGAACTGATTTTCTTGAGTGTTCTTTATCTGTAGTCATGTTTTATAAAAATCTTATGTGTAGTTGGATTCACAATCGTATCCTCTTTCTAAAATTGAATATATTAGTTCAAAATTGATTAAATTTAAGTAGATTTATTGTGAAATCCTGGTTTGATACATGGAATAAATCTGTTTATTGATTATTTATAGTTATTAGTGGATTTGTAAAAAAATTATATTGTTGTGCAAATTGTTTGAGTTTCTTGAATTTAATATTGTGGATTTAATGAAATTATAAATGGTTTTATTAGAAAATGGGTTTTAAGAAACGTATGAAAGATCTGAGTTGGCATTGTAATTGTTTTAATAAAAAATTGTTTCAATAAAAATGTGATTTTATTAAAAGGTTTGTCTTAGCATGATCATCAGGCATATGTGGTGTTTGTGTGTGTGTTTCTGTTACATATACAGGACATGGTTGAAATATGACCTTGTAAGAAGTGGAAATTGGTTAAGATCACAAGGGATAAAATTACCTTATGACAACATGGTAGATCGACATGGACCCTCTCATAAGTAAAAAACGATAATTTTGTAGCATGCATGGTTGGTAGTGTGCATGTTTGGAATGGATAGGGAATTCCAGAGGGATATTGATAATTTTATTTAATGTTTTCTTTTGTTATTTTTATTGAAAAAAATTCTTTCTATAATTTTTTTTTTCAATTTCACATGTACGATTTTGGTTATAAACGGTTTTAGAAACATGTGTATATTTACTTTTAAATTATTTTTGGGATATTATTTTATATAAAATGTATGGTATAATTGTTGCTAACCCTTATATAGTAACAAAATAGGTATTTATAGAATAATGCCTTTTCTTATCTATTAATGTTTATGAATAAGATATTAATTTTACATAAAAGGGTATTCTTTTTCTGATATTGTACTCGACAAACAACAATAGGTTTCACTGAAATCTTACGTTGGACACTACATTGAGTTATATCGAAATATAATACTAAAATATTATTAATATTTAAAATGGTAGTCAATGCCTAGCCATTTGGATTGTGAGTATTAATGGTATCAACTATGTTATAAAACTATTGTTTACACGTGTTTAAATAATGATTCCTTGGTTACTAATATTTTTAAAATGGAAATAAAATCCTTTTGAATATAAAGGATGTGTTTTTATAAAAAACCTATTGAAATAGAGAATAATTGTGTTTATAAAATCATATCACTCTTCATGAATTTTTACATAATAAAGAATATATTCTCTATATTCATTATAATGTTTTAAATTAATCTTATATGTTTTCTATATATGATAAATGTGAAAAATCAAAATTTTTAATAAAAGAGGTATTTTTCTAAAAATATAGTTTTACCGCCTTTTGATGGTGAAAATTTTTAAATTATAGGTGTTTACATCATTATATTTTCTATTTGACAAAATAAACTTCTTATTTATATGGGATATATCAATATTTAATTTGGATGATTTTTTGATATTTTTCTGATAACTATCATGTTTTGATGAATAGTAAAAATATGCTAAATTTTAATTGAAAAAAAAAATTTCTATCAAAATAATTAATATGGTTAAATAAGATTATTTAATGGTTTTAATGTAAAAATGGAATATATTTTTAAAATTTAATCCAATGTTGGTCATTGGAAGTAATTTCAATTTTAAATTGGATATAAACACATGTATATCATTTGATATAATTTACTTCTTAAAACCCCACTTTTTTGTTTTGACAATGAGAATAATTTTTAAACTAATTACTAAAACTTATGTGTTTTTAATTTGTAAAATGGATTCCAAATTTGGAATCTGAATGCTTAAATTATGTGAATAGGTACATTTTATTTTTGGACATTATGAATAGTAACTTCATAAATATTTTATTTACCATGGTTAATAGGTAAATGTGGTCAATATGGGTAAATAATAATATTATAATAATATTAAACTACCGTAAAACATGTACTAATCGTAATGGAGGATATATTTCCAACCATGGAAATCATTGTGTCTATTTTGGGCCCCCCTAGAGGCACTTGGGTGTAAAAATGACATTTTTTAAGAATTAATTTAATGTAATGAGAAACATTGTAATTAGAAATCTAAAATTATTTCCTACATCATGGTATTTTATTTATAATTTTTATATGTTAAATAAATAATTTTTATTATGACATGATGATGATGTAGTGATTGATTCATTAATAAAGGATTCAAATAAATGATATTGTAAATATTAAAATAAGTTTAATTTGATTATTTATATTCCATCAATGAATTTTATGGATGATATTGACATACAATATCTGATTTAATGCATTTTGTTTGAATCAATCATGTTTTTATGAATTTGTAAATAATTATAGTACGAATCGTGTCGAAAATTGAATAAATTCATAACTTAAAACATCAAATAGTTTATTAAATGATATTAAATTTATAAAAATATAATATGAGAAAAAATGGTTATGAAAGGTCTAAATAGTTCATAATTTTGTTTTTTGAGGGTTGTTTGACATGATATGGTAATTACATTAAACCATAATTTTTTAATATCATGATATCACTATAAGGTTGAAAAGAGTAAAATAATGGTTAATCCCAAATGATAAGGATAAAGAATATTGAAAAGTTGTATAAATATTTTTAGATGATGCGCCTTTGAATCGATACCCTAATTCCCATAATTAAATAATTTTTTGATCTTTTGTTAATTGAAATGGAATTTATAATAAATTAATATATCTAGACATTCCTAATGTGTCTCAACTCCCTCTTATAAATGTTCACCACCTATACCAACATAACTCACACCTCTCAAGACCCTTTTCTTATCAAAATTATGACTAAATAAGTTCCCAACATTTCTACCTTCCTCCTAGATTTCTTACCTTGTGAAAATGGTATTTTAAGAAATCCTTTTGTCTTAATTCAAATAAAGTTACCCGATTTGGAGGTAACTCCTTCTATCAATGTATTTTTTTCTGTTCTTTCAACAATACCTATAATCTTCATATTATTTGATTAAACAAAAAAACAAGTATCAAAAATATTATTGGATGCTTTTATGATGGGTAATATAAATTTACTTACACACACATCCATCTCATGGATACAAACATACTATTTCTGTGTACGACAAACTACTACCTCATGAAACAATAATTGTTCAATTTTCCACTAACAACACTCATGGTGGCCATTATTATGGAACTATATTTATATATTATATATATTATATTTATATTCTATCTAGGCTTTTGTTATTTTTTACGTACAACATACCCTTATTTATTCCATGTAGTGTAAATAAGATAATTTCATTTGTGGAAGTGTTGACTATCGCCCCCTCAAAATGGTATTACTCATTAATTCTATATATGGAATGTATAAACAATAATTTTATTGATCCTATTGGAGATATATTACATAAATACAATACTGGTATTATAATAGAAATTTATAACATTTTACTGTTATTCTTTCAATATGAAAAAAAGTGAACGTTGTGTTCATGGGTACGTATGGCCCACCATCTCTATGAACAGTTCATTTCATTTCATAACACAAAATGATATATACTATTATAAATATATATATACTAGATATATACTATATATATATATGATATTTAAATCATTAATATTATTCTAGGGATAATTGAATTTTTACCACATGGAAAATTTGTAATAATAACAAGTTCATTTTATACTCGAGTATCGTATATCAATAAAACAACCGATACAAACTTCAATAATTATATGATTTTTATAACAAGGTAATTAGTGGTATCATTGGAATAATAAAATTGAATATGGTTCTAAAGAAAGCATAAATTAACAGCTATTTATTATTCAAGGAGATAAAGAACAAACGAGACAATTTAGACTCAAGGTAAGGTAATTCATTCCAATATCCGTCCATTGAGGCATATATTGATAATATACATCTCCTTCTTTAATACAGTGTATAATTATAAAAATTTTATATTAATTTAATTCAACAGTTATCAAATGTAATCTTTTTCTATGAAGCGTTTTACTTAACGATAAAAGTCTTGTTTCTTTTTAAACTACACGACGAAAATTACATTTCTATCGCTGCAATAATTATTTGATATTTGGATTCCTTAACAAGATGTAATGTTTTTTAATGAAATATTAATTCAATATACCCTATTTTGGTATTTTGTTATTGATAATCATTTTAATAAATCATTTATTATTTCAATATCATGAAATTATATATTGTGATTGCAATGTGGAAATGTTATCTTTCTATTATATTTGATTTATATGTTATGATTATGTTATTGTAATTGGTAATTTATTATGTATATGGGTGGTTTTGTGAATAATTGAGGAATGTGAACCTTTAATATCTCTCCAATACAATGTGAAATGCATTATAGGTAAATGATAATGTTTCTCCTAATATATTTTGGGAATATAGAGTGATGTGTGTTCCAAAAATAACCATGAGGGTTAATCCCTATGTTGTTGTGAAACCTAAAATGTAAGTATGATATGTATTCTATATGATACCATTATGAGTTATGATATCTATGAGTTATTCACAAATCTTATGATTTCATAAGGTATGATAAATAGCTTGTGTTTTATTAGTAAAAAGTTTTATTTCATTGATTTGTTTGTCTTTATGGGAAAATGTTTTCTTTTGTTATATTATATCCCTTTACAAGATTTTTATGTTCATCCTATATTTTTAAATTTTTCTTCACATAGTATAAGGAATGTCAAGAGAATGTATAAATTCGAGAAAAATTTTATGAAGAGAAGTAATTTTTTATTTAAGGAGTTTTATTATTGGGAAAAAATTTGATATAGTAGAAGTGTCTACATAGTAATATTTGAGATGTAATGTAATTGTTATGGACGAATTTTCTGAAACACTAAACATGAAAATATCTTCAATACAGATTCTTAATATAACTAAATATTGGTAATTTTATAGGCTAGGGCCTTATAGTTGGGATCATAGGATGGATTAGATAACTGTAGAGGTTTGGGTGTTATCTGGGTGTAGGTAAAGGATCACATATAACCAAGAGTGTTACTATCATATAGAAACATTGGGGAGATTATGGTAAATTAGGTTGGCTGGATAAAAATATGAACAATGGAGATAAAAGGTAGTTGATGGTTAAGAGTAATATAAAATATTTAATGTCATCTTTACCCAATAGATAATTCTTTTTTCATAAAAATAAGTTTTTTCATATATAACTGGTGATTTGTTTTATTAAATTAAGAATCATTTATTAATATGGAAGGAAATAGATCTGGTACAAATATCTCAACATCCCTAATTATTGAATAATTATTATTATAGAAAAATATTGTTCAAATGATTTTGACAGCTCCTTGAGTATACAATTCACCTACAAAAAATTGATTGAGATATCCAACACATACTTTTAAAAAAAATTTATGATTCATGGTGAATTTTTATATGATTTCAAGACATAAGATTTTATAAATCTATAGATAATTGTGATTATAGAATTGCAGTGAATGATTAATTTTTTAATGTAGGAAAAATGCCGAAAGAGAAATGGAACATCTTGAAGATTATGATACTTGGATTCAAGGTATGATTTATTTTTTCTCCCTAATGTCTGAAGAATATTTGGATTGATATTTATAAATGACGAGGATATTAAATCCATAGGAATGATTTATTAAAAAAATTAAAATTCATAGTTATTGGATTATAAAGAATTTTGAATGAGTAAGAAGTCTACATTTAATGGATTCCAGAGATATGGTATATTGTAGGATGATGAAATGTTTAAAAGTATTACTACTCTTTTCTTAATCAGATTACTTTGGAAGACTTTTTCTTGTATGTGTAACACTTAAGATTGATATGTGAATATATTTTTGAAGGATTAATTACATTTTTTTGTTTGTACATAATAGATAACCATAGGGGTTCATATGATCATTTGGGTTTTGAGGTGATTAATAGTTATTACATTTTGGGATGCAAAATGAAAGGTTTTTGATACCCTTTAAGGATAAATCATGTAATGGTTATTTTTTAGGAAATAATCTTATTTATTATATTATAAGAATGATATGGTTTTCGAAGAATGAAAACCCATAGTATTGGTGGCAACACACCATGTCTAGCTAGGCCATGGGAATCAAACCCACAATCAAAGGGAAACAAGGGAATATCTCCTACCACTACCCTACATGAACTCCCTAGTTAGTATGAATTATAATTTTTAGTAAAATGATTTTATGGTTCAAGAATAAGTTGGTTTTGGGAACTTCTGTTTTGTCTAATGGATATCCAAATTATAGGAAAATGATTTGGTGATTATGTGATAAATGATATTTTGAAATACGTTCTCTTTTTTGGGAAAACTATATTGCTATAGAGAGTAAAATACTGTAGGATTTCATTTGTGGAATAACGTTTGAAATTTTATTTTGGAAGAATATATTTTTATATTGTGTATATATGCTGATTTGGTTTATTTTTGGAAATTAATGCCCTATTATAGAGAATATGTAATTAGGTTAATTACATTCTAGTATGAGACATTAAGACTAGTCATTGTTATTTGGAGATAAATGTTATGATTTTTCACTGAAGACTATGTGATCAAATCCATATAAATTTTGGGTTTCAATCATATTTTGGATTATTTTGATGAATTTTAAAGAAAAAATTTGTATTTAATGGTCTTTTTTGATCTTTGTGTATTGTTTGATGAATTTTAAATATTAATAGTTATATTTGTTTTTATAACTGATTATCCTTTTTGGGGATTATCTAATCATATAAAAACCATTTTTATGTATAATTGATATTGATAAGGGAAACATATAGTTCATATTTTGAGGATTATGTGATTCTATGGATGTTGATTTTAATGATTCAGATGTGACCAGTTCATATTGAATACTCATCATTTGGAGAAATCATTAGTTTTTTGTATATATTTATTAAAGGATTAAAATCTACATCAAAAGTAATTATATTTCAATATTTTATTAGTAAATATCATAAATGAAATCCCCAACATTATTAAATTGAACTTAAAACAAAATGTTTGTCTTTTTTCATTTCATATTGGGGTATCAATGACTATTTAACCCATTAAAAGTTGATGGTTTTCTGGTTGTTAACTTTCATCGACTCATTTTTCTATCATCCTGCATCAAAATATGATGGTTAATTATTCTACCATATCCATGTTTTTTATAAAAATTCCTATTATTTGTCATCTTGGGTGACCTTTTTTACTTATCTTTATTTCTTTTAGTGAAATTTATTCATTGACTTTTTTTTGATGTGGTGTTTTCATTGATGCATTGGAGCCAAATTTCAAAATTGAAGGATGTAATTTTCCAAAGGGTGGAATGATGTAAATACCCATGTATTTATAGAATAATAATTTTTCATTTTTAATAATAATTATAAATAATATATTAATTTTTCTTTAAAGTAGATGCTCTTTCTGATATTATACTTGACAGGAATAAACTATTTTCTCCGAAATCTTATGTTTCACACAACATTGAATTATACAGAAATGTAATACAATAATATTATTATTATTTTAATTTTTAGTTAAATACATGCCATTGGGATAGTGGGAATTAATAGTATCAACTAAAATATGAAAACATGGTTTACCCATGTTTCAACAATGATTCATTGGTTACCAATTTATAATAAATTGAAATAAAAATCAATTTAATAAAAAGGATGTTTTTTTATGAAAACTTATTTAAAATGAGAATAATTGTATTTATAAAATCATATCACTCTTTATGGATTTTTATTTAATGAAAAATATATTATATAAATTCAATTTAATGTTTCAAATTCATTTTATATGTTATCTGGATATGATATAAGAACTAATTCATTTTTTTGGAAAAAAGAAGTATTTTTCTAAAAATATAGTTTTACCACCATTTAATGGTGAACCCTTTTTGAATTTAGTTTTTACAAAATTATATTTACAATTTGAAAAAATATACCTCTTCTTTATAATCGGGAAATCAAAATTTACTTTGTATTAATTTTTGATATATTTCTGATAACTACCATATTTTAATGAACAGTAAAAATACGCTAAATATTAATTAAAAACAACTTTTTTCTTCAAGGTAATTTATATGTTTAAATCATAATATTTAAGGGTTTTAATGTATAAATGGAATATATTTTTTCATTTATTCTAATTTTGGTCATTTTATTTGATTTCACATTAATGTTTGATGCAAACAAATAAAAATATTTTTATAGATTTTACTTATTAATAACATCTTTTTGGCTTTGAAAATAGAATTAATTTTTAAATTAATTATGGAACATTATTTTTTTATGAATTTGAAAAAATTGTTTCCATAGTAGAAATAAAATGTTTCGAATTGTGTGAATGTGTATCTTTTATTTTTGGACATCATGAATAGTAATTTTCGTAATTATATTATTTACCATTGTTAAAGGGTAAATATTGTAAACAATGGTAAAAAATAATATTATAATACTATTAAACTACACTAACACATGTAATAATCCTATTGGATTAGATATTTATGACTATGGGTATCATTGGGCCGATTTTGGGACCCCATGGAGCCACATGGATGTGAAAATGATATTTTATAAGAATTAATTTCATGTAAAGAGAAATATAACAAAAACATGTATCTTTTACTAAAACTATTTTAATATGGGGTTACATAAATGATATATTTTACTATAAATATTCATTATAAATATAAATTTATTTCTTTCATCGTGGTATTTTTATTATAATTTAAATACGTTATATGATAATTAAATTAACCGACAGTGTGTAAATTACATGATATCATTGTAATATTAAAAAGGGAAAAGATGTGTTAAATAAAGATAAGGATATAAAAATAATGAAAACATATCTAAATATTATTGTATGATAGTTATTCTAACCAAAAGCATCTTATATTATAATTAAATGAGTTTTGGAGCATTTGAAATTGAAATATAATTTATAATAAATTAATATTTCTATACATTCCTAAAGTGACCTTCCTCCCTCTTATAAATGGACACCACCTCAACCCATATAACTGACACCTCTCAAGCCCCTTGTCTCATCCAAATTCAGACCAAATAAGCACTCAAATTTCCTCACTTCCTAAATGAATCCTTAAATTTGGCAAAAGAAAATTCAACAAATACTTTTGGCTCAAATCAAAAGAAGTTACCCAGTTTAGAGGTAATGTCTTCTCTCATGTTCTTTTTATTTATTTTTAATCTACACTCCCTATGCTCTTATTATTCATTGCATACTTAATATAAAAAATATGATAAATATACTAGGACATTTTCATGAAAATTATTCTAACAACACTTAGACATACATTTATCCAATTGATAAAAATATAGTTCGTTTGAGTACAACAAATTGCTGCCTCACAAAAAGATTATTATTCAATTTTACCCTACCAACTCCCACAGGGGCCATTGTGATAGAGCTATATTTATATATGATATGTATTATATTAATTTTTTATGTATTCTTAATTTATATTCATTTACAACATACATTTATTCTTTCTATGATTTTTAAATATGAAAATTTCATTTGACGAAGTGTGGACTGTTGTCCCCTCAAAGTGATACGACTCTTGAATGTTATACATGGAGCATATAAATAATTTTTTTATTATACCTATGAGACATACAAGACATAAATATAATAATGGTATTATAATATACATTTATATAATTTGATTATTATTCTTTTAATATGACTAATAGATGAATATATTGTTCACGCGTACGTGCGGCTTAGCAACTCCATAAATGGTGCATTTCATTTCATAGAACCAAATATTATTTAATATTACAAATAAATATATATATATATATAATGGATATAAATTAAATTTAAATCATTAATAATATTCGGGAGATAATAGACTTTTTACCACTTCTACAATTTCTAATTATAACAAGTTTATTTTTTACTCATGTTTCGAATATCATCAAAATGACTGATATGAACTTGAATAATTATATGATTGATATAACAAGGTAATAAATTATATAATGGAATAATAAAATAAAAATTGATCAAAAAAGTATAAATTATATTAATTATATTATTTATTTAGATAAATAATGAACGAGAAAATGTCTGACTCAAGGTAAGAGACTTCTTCTCAATAACCTTTTATTGAGGCATTTTTTTTATAATATAAATCATTTTATTTTATATGATATTTAATTATACCCTTTTCATTTAATTTAATTCAAAAAATTTCTAATGGAATCCTTTTATATGAATTGTTTTACTAAACTAAAAAAGAATATTTTTTTAACATGCATGACTACAATGACCATTCCACCACTACGAGAATTATTTGATATTTGGATTCCTTAACAATCCATAATGTTTTTAAAGGGAAAATAAATACCATGTACCCATTTTCTTATTTTTTATTGAAATTGGTTTTGATAAAGCAAGGATTATGTCAATATTTTGAAATTATATATTGTGATTGAAATGTAGAAATGTTATCTTTCCATTATTCTTGTTTAATGTGTTATGATTTTGTTATGGTTCTTCAGTTGTGCTTATGTATATCGGTGGTTCTGTGATAAAATTAGTGTGGGTGATCTCGTGATATCTCTCTAATGCATTGGGTAATGTGACAAAGGTAAATGATAACGTTTCATCTAAGAGATTTAGGGAATATACTATGATGGGTATTCCAAATGTGACCATGGAGGTAACTCCGTATATATATATATAATCTACAATGAAGCTATTTTATGGATTCCACAAGATACATTTATTATTTATGATTTCTATGAGTTATTCATAAATCATATTATTTCATGTGGTATGTTAAAGATATTATGTTTTATGAGTAAAATGTATGACTTCATTTATTTGTATATATTCATGGACAAATGTTTTCATTCCTTATTTTATATCCCTTACTTATCTTTTTATACTCATATGATGTTATTGAAATTTTTATCACATAGTATAAGGAAGGGTATGAGAAAGGAAGAATTCAAAAATATTTTTATCAGGAAAATAATTATATTTTTATTTAAGGAGTTTTATCATTATGATCAAATTTCAACATAGTAGAAGTGTACTCTTTGTAATATCTGAGATTTAATTTAATAATAATGGCCTAATTCTATAAAACTATAAACCGAAAAAGATCCTCAATGTAAATTCTTGACTTAAACTCAAGATTATGTAATGTTTAATGATGGTTAATTATATTTATCCTTGTTCCATGAGTAGTTAATTCATTGGGGAAACCCTAATGAATTTTATACTCGCCCCTGCATTGGTACTTTCATGATTTTGCAGATTCTATCTTCTGGGATATGGGTAAAGGTAACATTTCGAACATTTTTAGAACCACTTCGTGATGCTCAGCGTATTTAGTGATCATGGAGAATGGGTCATCTGGAGCTTGGATTCTTGTTGTCTTCTTGGAGTCTTTAGTTGGTTTATGCTGTTTATATTGATAGTTTTTTTGTCTTTTTATGTTGATTAAATTGATGTGTTTTTGATATATATTATTTTGTTGAGTTTTCTTTCTTTTCCTCTTGAATCATTTAGTGATTTTTTTGGTGAATTGGTTTATTCTTAAAAGATAAATCATCCCCCATTTGTATTTGAAACCCTTCGTAATTTTTTTCCAGTATTTTACATCTTAGGGATACCTCCTAAGGCCATGTAATGACCCGTTGTACTCTAAATACATTAATAATTAGCAGGTAATTAAAGAAATTCTATACATGTCATCCATGTTAAAATAGGGATTTGTTTCACAATTTTGATAAAATAAACGTTAGAAAAATTACAAGAATATTCCTTTTCAATCAATTTTGAGAAAATTAAAACAAGTGTAAAATGGATTTTGAAATTCATAAATGGACATAAAAATATTCTTTAAAACATTTTTAGAAAACAATGATATGGAACAAAAAATTTATTTGATAAATAAGAGAAATAAATACATTTTAATTAATCATTTATTAAGGAGTCATGAGTACATAAAGAGTTGAATACAAAGGTAAAACATTCATTATATAATAATAAGTAGTGGAGAAAATTATACATGTTTTTATTGAGGATTATATCATTAAATTATTTTATTTAATGTTTAATCCTAATCAATCTTGGTAAATAGTAAAATTGTATCATCAAACCCCTCCCACTATTGTAACATTAGAATCGTAATTCCCATAAAATTAGTTAATTCAATTGAAATATTAAATACCATGAATTCAAAGTGGTTCATGGTACTATGTATCCAAGATTCATATCATACACCAGATAAATGAAATCAATTGCTTAAAATTACAATATTCTTCTTTGAATGGGAATTGATATAAAATACATTACATTACGTCTCAGCATCCATAATAAAAATTCAAAAATAATTTCTAATAAATATATATTTATATTAAATATTTTAAAAACCTATAATTATATATTTCATATAGTATTTTTTTTAATTATGACCTTTTATTACCTATTTATTATCAATTCGTTGTAAGAATCATGTTTCAGGAAAAAACTGGTTTGTTTTATTCATGTATATTTTGATTTTCTATTTTTGGTGATTTGAAAATGATCATGGTTCCATAATATAATTAATTTTAACCATAATATATATATATATATATATATATATAATATTCATTATAAATTTCTTTAGATTAATCCATAAAATTTAGAGATATAAAATAATGTATATTATTCATGGACGTGGTAGTCCATAAGTACGCATGAACATTGTTTCCATTTTACCGACCAGTGGAATAATAGATAAGTAAATAATATATAACATTTACAGAGTTATAATTATGTAAGTTATATTAAACATATTATTTATATTTATTATTATTAACTTCGTGGTAATTCTTATGTGAAATATAATCCACATCGCTTCGTGAGGCGGTAGTCCACCCTACAATGAGAAAAATTATCATATTCCCATAGAATAGCAAGTATGACGGTAAATTTGATATTTTATTTCCATAAGAATAAAAATATAATAATTATCATATATAAAAATTAAATCTCTCATTATATGAAAACATAATAGGTGGTGGTGGAAAAAAATTACATCGGTTCATAAGGCTTTAGTCCATTGTAAACATGATCAATGATTTCTTATAACATTTGATGGAATATGGTATGGATATAGTTCATTCCATAAAATTTAAAAAAAATATGTATATTATAGATATTGTTGATGTTATGTTGGAATTATTAGGATACTACTGATTATAGTAAGATAACTATTAAATAAAATTATTTTATCAAATATAATTACCTCGTTTATAAAAGTCTCATTTGGATTCTTTATTAATGACAAAATGATTGGTATTTTGGGAATAAAAGACACTCTATAACATATAAAAGGATTTTGAGAAGATAATCAGGAATATTTTGGTTGATAAAAATTAGTTAATATGTGTGATGATGTGAGGGGAGGAAGTGCCCTCTTATAATTGAGGAGGAGTGGAATTTTTGGAATTACCAAAACATATTTAATGATGGGAAGCCACTCTCACATGAATTGCCTAAAAAAATTGATAAATAATTGATTTTATGGATAATATGTTTGATACACACCACTAATGCACATGAAAACATATGTTTTTAAAAATTGGTTTCGTAACATCTGTGTTTCTTAGCTTTTACCGTCTTAGTTTTCACTGTTGTAGCTATGAATTTTATCAAGTTAACTAATAATTTAAAACTATAAATAAATGATATTAATATAATAATTTGTTCCCAAAATATATAAACAAATAAAATAAAAATAAAAATTCGGTGTCTACGGAAAATTTATTTTATCACAAACACATATAACATGTAGAACTCTTCTTTACCCTTTACCACGATAAGAAATATTTTAAAATTTAGGGGTCAGTTTAATTTTAATAATACAAAAATTGGTCCATTAAGGGTATATGGTATATATTTAAATAAATATACAAATATGTTGGATTATCATTCATTTTTAAATAATTTTAAATTAGTTAATAAATTTTTTTTATAGATGACAATAATGTAAATTTTGACTCTGTACGTTTATTTTATCATTAAAAAAATCAATAATAAGGTGAAAGAGAATATTTTATTCAAAAACATATCTATTATTTAATAATTATATAAAAAAATCATTTAGCAATCTAATTAAATCATGTAATATTACTTTAATATATTTATGAATGGAAATTCCCAAGAACCCTGGCTTCTATGAATCTGAAAATGGTGATTCCTTGTCTCTTCGTACTTGTTCTTGACATAATAAATGGACTCATCCAATAAGTAATGGTAAATCAACATCCAATATGAACAAATATTACCTAAGAATTAGATCAAACCTTTTGAAAATCAAGAGCCCGTGTCTTAGAAAATAAAGTTCTTATCATTTGTGGAAATGCTCTCTAGTTCCACAAATCCCTCCAAAAAGAATCAACCAAATCCTCAAATATCACATGACTTGAGAATAAAGGGTTTTACATTATGGAATATCAATTTTCTCTTCAAAAAATGATCAATCTATGTAATTTCTCAATTTTGGGTCACAATATATACTGAAAGGGAGATAGGCCATGGTCTTACACAGATCTCAAAAATTATAATTTTCTACTACTGATGTATTCAAGACTAGAGACTAATCCTGGTTGGGAGAGGATTTTTTCATATTATTATCTAATCTAAAGATGCACCCAATTTATCAGGAATCATAGGTAATTTGAAGTTGAAACCTTTAATTCTCAGGTTATCTGAATTTCATGTCAATTTTTATTCATTTTGTACTCAGTCAATCCAAGGCCCAAATCTGGGTAAGGTTACATGGTTTGAATTGGGTTTATTGGAATCCTAAGATATTGAATGTTATATCTTCCTCCATCGGCACTGCAGTAAGAGTGGATCAATGGAATATTAAGTTTGAACTAGGATTTGTTTTCTCAAATGATGGTGGATATCAACCTAGAAACCAAGCGGCATGAGAATATCACCATCACAGCCAATGGTACTTGATTTAACGTGAAAATTGAATATTAGAATTTTCCACCTTTTCGCGGGGTTCAAAGGATGGTTTTCCATACTGTATCTAATTTTATATTACTCCAAAATAAGGTTATTTATCTGAAAGCACTAAAATGGGTTGAGAAAAACAAGAACAGAAGCGGTAAAAAATGTTCCTGCTGAGAAGATGAGAGTCACAAAGGACCAGGATGGCCCATCACTAGTTCCTGTGATAACTAAATTTATCAATGTAGTTCCTGAGAAGGCACAACCTATCATCCCTAAAAAGATACATTCTTCATCTCTTATTAATACCCACTAATGATTTTACATATCCCTGAATAAAACATGGGATGATATAGCTATGGATGAGGAGACTAAAACTACTACCACAATGGTGTCCCCTCTTATAATAGAGATTGTGATGAATTTCCCTACAGAACAGGATACCAATGAAAATCTTGAAGTGAATTATGAAATATCATTTGATATCATTAATTTGGTGATACTTCATCAAAAATACTTTGAGTAAGAATCAATCTCTCTGAATCTGTTCAATGATATTTGAAATTTGGATTGGTCAATGATAAAAGAAAATGGTCTAAATGAGGATCCTCATGAATAAAATGATAAAATATATGATTTGGAAAATCCTATTAGGGAATATACTCTGACTAGATAGGTTTATATAGCTGCTCTGACCAATTCATCAGAGAGGCTATTTCTGGGAAATAACCTCCACAAATCATATATTCCTACCAAAATTGGTCTAGGAATGTCAGCTGATCAACATGCATTAAATCACTTTTCTATTTTAATCTGCTATTTTGAGCCTTGTAGAAATCGGGAGCAAAAAGACCCAAACTTATTTCCTTATTCCATCCTTGTTCAAGATGGATTTAAACAAATTATGAAACTCATACATTGACCTTTGAAAAGAAAATCAGACAATCATAGTATCTCTTATCTGGAAGGATACCTATATGAATGTCATGATAAAAATGGATGATATTAATGATTTGTTGTAGACCCCTTTAAATCTCAAAATTAATGATATAAGGACACATAATAAGACATGCAGAAAATTTTTACGGTTCCTAAACCAAGATTTAGTTCAAATGAAGATTCATTTTTCGAACGTCCATGGTCTGGGTAATATAGAAACCATCAAATCCATTTGGTTGTTTATTTAGAAACAAAAACCAGAATTTATAGGCATGTTTGAACCCAAAAAAATTCTTCTCGAGTATTTCAATTTTTGAGAGGTTGGGTTTCCACCTAATTGACACTGAAATTTTTTTGTCATACATCAAGAGCCTTTGGGTATTAGATCATTCCTCCTCAAGAAGCAACTGCAAGCCCATTACAAGAAACAAAAACATGTCACTTGATCTTTAAACTATGTAGGATCCTACTTTGCATGTTCCTTCATTTATTCTCAAAAAAAATCCAAACCATATGAACCTATGGGTGGATAATACCAATTAAATACATTTATTTTGGAATGTTGCATTGGTAGACAACATTTAAAAAATTATTTGAAAAATACGTGCTAACAGGATATCTTTCAATGCTGGAAAGATTGTATTTCCTAATATGTTGGTCTTCATAAAGGGGAGTTTGATTCAATAATGTATTATAACTACCCCAGATTGTGTCAACCTGCTTAAAAGTCCCCTCAGAGGTGGTAGCATTTCCCTTATGTTGGATGTTTTGAATGCTTTTGTTATACTATATGGGGGATTCATCTGGATGATCCTCACAATGTACAGTTTTGATGAGGTTTTCATCAATTGGGTAAAATATATCCTAAGCTATGTCAATATCTATGTTCTCATCAATGGATATTATAAAGATTATTTTCAAATATCGAGGGGTGTCATGTAGGGTGGTCCGTTATCAGATGTTATTATCTGTATAGCTTATGACTATCTTTATAGGATTCTCTCCATTATGGCTGGTAATGGTATGTTGATAACCATTATTGATGGAAGAGGGATAGTTTCTCCTTCTCACCTTTTATATGATGATCAAATTATACTCTTCATGGAAGGGGATAGGAGCAACATCAAATGTCTATTTTTGAATTATGAGATGGTCTATGGATAAGAGATTAGCAAGAATAAGACTTTTGACTACATTTTAAGAAACATATCTTCTTCCAATAAAAATTATATTTTCAGAGAGATGGGGATTCAGGAGGGAGCCATTACCTTAGTTTATTTAGTAATTCCCATGTTTTGGGGAAGGCTAAATGTATTCCATTTTAATGGAATTTTCAACATGATTATACGGAATCATTATTCCAGAAAGGGAAAAATCATTATCCATTTCCAGAAAGTCTTGGCTTGTGAAGGATTCCATCACTACCTAATTTGTGTATTCATTCATGTTGTACATGTGTACTACTTCCTTAATCAAGAGCATTAATTTCGATATCATGAATTTTATTTAGTGTGGTAGAATTTCTAAAATGACGCTTACAATGGTTCCATTGAATTCTATTTCCAAGCCTCGTATTGAAAGGGGATTATATATCAAGAAACATTCATGTTTTAATGATTATTTGAAGGATGCATTTCTATGGAGGCTCATCAATGTACACTAAGAATCTCTTTATTTTCTTAGAGACATATTAATGCATATGATTAAATATAGAAACTTCAACTAAATTACCTCTTTAGTGTGGACAACATTCAAGATTATGTTCTCCATAATAAAGGGTGAATCCCAGTGGATGGTTTCTAGGGAGTCTTCCCTATAATTTTGGAAATGAAAACGAATTGGAAACCCCAAAGAAGACTTCATTCTGGTAGGAGGATCAATCCTGGATATTGATATATCAATAAAGGATCAGCTTGGTTATATGGAAAATCATCAAAATCCTGTAATCTTTAGCGTTAAAGATATTTATTATCTTCCGACATGAATTTATGGAATTGGGATCCGTCTTTCAATATATGTTATTCTTATAATGGATTTTATAAGCATTCTATTAGTAGCATGCCAAATATCAAGTGGATGTGTAATTTATAAAAGGGATTCCTAAGGCCCTCTAGGTCGACATTTTAATAGAGATTGGCCTATATGAAAAAACCAAATGATGATTATCTTCAAACATGTGGGTTTTACATCTCCTTGATATGTGTTTAATTCCATTAAAACATGAAATATTTTGATCAAACGTTTCTCATATGCAATGTTGTTCAGTATTATGGAAGGAAGTATCAGATATTTTCAATGTGCATCTGCCTCAATCTAGCTCTATCTACAATTTTATGAGGATCTGGAAAGATATGAATCTATGGAGATATGTTCTATAACTTTTTCAAGCTACCGCCGAGCAGCTGTTACACAATATTTTGTTTTCCAAAAACAAGGATATACATTAATTGTAGTCTTTTCATGCGGGATCACCAATATTAATCATTCTTGCGGTTGTGTGTGACGTTGTTAACCCATGAGGTATGCTTAATGATAACTCCATTCATGACAATTTAGTTCTTAATTGGGTGGGGGTCAAGGGTAATTTTCACCCCCTAGCAGGCATTAAGTTTTCTATCAGATCCCACGTTGTGGTTGGATCTATATCAATTCATATGGTGTCTCAAGAGGGAACCCATGACCCTCGAGATTTGGGGTGGTTTTTAGAGATCATCCTGGTCATGACCTTGTTTGTCTTTATAGATGGTGTAGTCATGCCTCTACTCTCATGGTTGAAATTCATGATGCTATTGTAGATGATGAGAAAGCCTAGAAGGGAGGTTGGAATAATTTATTGCTTTAGTGAGACTCTACGACGGTTGTTCTTTCTGTTCGAACTAGTTCATTGAATCGTTCATTGAAACTCAGTAATCGTTGCACTCGATGCTTAGACATTCTATTCTTAAAGGAGCATATTGTCAATCATTTTTATATGGAAGAAAACTCTATAATGGATGTTCTTTCTAACAATGTTTTTAATGGTACAGATTATCATTGGGATGATCAAGTGTCGAATGAACACCTTCTTATTTTAAAGTGGATCAATGATAATTACCTAATTTCAGACATTTGTATGTTTTTTTAATAACGATATATTTATTTTCTGGGAAAGATGTCAATATTCCATTAAAATTTAGTTTAATATTTTTCGGATTTCTATTTTATGTTTCTATTAATTAATTAACTATGGAATTTTAGTTTCCTAAGAATTTAAAATAATTATATATATTTTAAAATAAAAAATAAATTACCCACAAAAAAATTATTTAATTATTCTTATATTGACTATTAATATTCATGAACATGATATTTTTCCCCTTTATGAAAACATAAACAAAATTTAAAAGTAATAGGGTGACATTTTTCATTTTCTTATCAAATATTATAATATTTTTGACTTTAATGGAATAATGTACTAGAAGCACATAAAAATTTGGAAAAAGTTAATAAGGGATAAACCCTATTTTGAAAATATAATTTACACAAGTATTTTGGGTCATTTTGACCTTTATCTTTTTAGTTTACCCCCCAATAATTTGCATTTTAACATTAACCATTGTGATTAATTTTTAATATTTTCACTATTCATTATAGAAAAAAAAATTAAATTTAACTAATTATATATATAAATTATAATGATTTAAAATCACGAATTTATTTTTTTAAAATTAAGTTCACTTAACTAGATATATTTAATTTAAAATTAATCTCATAGATGTGACAAAAGGGACTTATTCCATAATAAAATTTTTCATATGTATATAATGTTTTAATATCTAAATTAAATATGAAATTAATTAAAATGAACTAATTAGATAAGTAAATATTTAATTTATCTAATGATAAATTTAAATCCATATTAAAATAAAATGGTTCTTATAAATGTTTTAAATTAAATGGAATCATTTTAATAAAAATTAGTATTTCTTACGATTCATCACGAAATTAATCTCTGTAGAAATTTCTCGGAAATTATCCCAGAGATAATTTGGAGGTGTAGACTTAAAAAAATATATTTTAAAATATATTTTACAAATTTAAATAATTACTTTTATCATTTAAAAAAAATAAAAACATTTTTTAGAGAAATGTATTTCCAAAACATATTAGTCACTTATTTATCAATACGTTTCTGTAGATAGAACCATTATTGTAAATATTTAGAATTTATTTATTCATATTCAATCCTCAAGATTAACAGGTAGGTTATAATTGTCATGTTTAAATAATAATATAAATAGTATATAACAGGTTATTAAAACATGGTGTTTTGTGTAATAAAAATTTTCAAATAAAATAAATTCATTTAAAAAAATTTCAAAATTATATGGTTGTCACACTAATAAATACTATTACTTTTTTTTATTTTTTAATCAATTTCTCATAAATTTTTATATTTATTATATGTTCATGGTGAGTAGTAAAAATAGATATACATAGGTATCATTTTATCAATTTCCCATACTAATAATTTTGGTTATTTATTTATAATGTTATTATGATGTATTTTCAATATCAATAATATTTAAACATATAAGAGGAAAATGAAGTTTTATGAAGTTAATATTTATGAAAAAAATGTGGGGGGAATATCCTTATGGTAGATCTGGTTTTTGCTAATTTATTTGTTTATCGAGGGAATTGATATATATTAGAATTTTTTATAGAGAATCGAGTTTATTTTGGACGTGGTTTTCAATTATAAATATAAAATAATGTATTGATGGTATGTTTTCTATCATTAAATAATTTTCATCATTTAATAAAGTTTTGTTTTATTGGTTATTATATTATTGTAATATAATGTCATTGAAAACATTCAAAATATTATATTTTTCTAAAATATGTGGATGTATTTTATAATTTCACTATTTCATAATAACATGGTAAATGTTTTACAATCCAAAACATTACATGTTGATTATTTTAAACATATATGATTTTTGATGTTCTAGAAATGATAATGTAAGATTATTTAAGTTTAAATCCCTTTATTAATACTTTTTTGAAACCAAACATATAATTTTAATTTATTTTAAATATCGTGTTATCGAAAAAGTCCCTTATAAAACCATAATTATGATATTAATCACATCTCACACATTTTTTGATGATTAAATTTACTCATTAGAATTTAAGGGATGTGTAGGGGAGGTTATTCATAAGCACTATTGTTTATAAAAATATTTTCTTGTTAGGGAGGATATAAATGTTTTCAAACAATATTATAGGTTGAATAAAGTCAATATATTCCAATAAATTAATTTTATCACATTTTATCACAAGTAAACCAAAAATAAAAAAAAAGATTAAAATAAAATACAAATGTAGATATTATTAAATTCTTTCATTATTCTTATTGGGTTATTTATGTCTCTATCCAAAAATTAAAAATGGAATGGATTTTCATTTATCACTCAATTCGTGAACTATTTACCCCTTTATCTGTGGGTATATATATATATATGGGAAAAGAG
Organism: Viscum album; assembly: GCA_963277665.1. Taxonomy (NCBI): domain Eukaryota; kingdom Viridiplantae; phylum Streptophyta; class Magnoliopsida; order Santalales; family Viscaceae; genus Viscum; species Viscum album. The sequence goes on along the minus strand of OY728152.1, from coordinate 2,076,699,623 downwards.
TATGAATCAATCATTATTCTCATCATTTTAATGAATCCTGTCCTTATAAGTGAACAAAAATGTTGTGTGCATTCTAATATTTGATAGAGGTAAAAAATTGAAAAAAAATCCAGTTCCTTTTCAAGTAAGTTCATGAAATATAGCATAAAAGTTTAAAAAATCAATTTGAATCCTTTTATTTTGTTCATCAAAACACCAACAAAAATCCCATTCATAAACCATGAAAATTTATTTTTTATTAAAGAAATTATTTCTATTTATGTTAATATTTAGTCACTTTGGTAGCTTATATATAGTGTTCCAGGACTCATAAATTAGAAATTTTTTTAAAAATTATTATTATTGAAATTTACATATGAATTTTTGAGTGAGTTAGGTATACATGTTCATGGATAGAAGAATGGATTGGACGAAAATTTTTATTTTCATTTCCTCAAACCACTGATCGATGTCTTGAATAGAGAGATACTAAGACCCATGGCATGCCTCCCCGTATCCTATTTGATAATAACTAGTAGTGCGGATATGGGGTGTTATCTTGGGAATAATATACCATTAAAATAGATTATAAAGTAGAAAAAAACCATCATCCATCAGAATAAACAACCATCAGAGTTCATAAATAAATAATAACTAGACTCATGCTATAAAAAATGAAAATACATGTACACTGTCACACATCAAAACCGGTCTGATAAATGGATGACCATATATACATATTATGAAAAAATATAAAATAAAATATAAATACGGCTTGACTAGCATATTTAAGTAATGATTCATTAAAATCCTCTAGAACCCATATGACCAATATTTCATGATCAGTCTTAGCATCTATAAAACCTATATCTAGGACCATCGATATTTACCTAGGTACTGAAGATCCATGAATTCCTATATTGGGTGTGAGTATAACTCAATATGACACACCCAATGGGCTCTTTATCATTACCCATAATGTAGTGTATACAAATCTGATATGCTTAGCTGAATACAAAAAATACTATGAAGAAGTGTTAATAAATATCAATCATTGATCTGTAGGTTCTAATATGAATCTTATGGTTGAATACAGATACTTTCACTTGTTTTAGAGTGTCCTTTAAAATATTAACCCCACAGGGCATCTACATCCAACCCAAGGAAAATACATAACCATCATACTAGCTTCTCCCAATGATAATGTGTCTCTGAGCCTACGTAACCACTTGGGGGAATTATGTACATCCATGAAATATAATAAAACACCTATGGGAAATATACAAATCTTAATAACATAAGAACCACCAAAGGGAAATATATCATCCACAAAACATAATTATACCACTGGGGGAAATATACACATCCACATAACATAATAATTTTAATACACCCTCAGAGGTAACATCACTTACTCATAACCAGGATTAATTCCTCTATTAACTAGGGATCATATCCTACCCATAACACCGGAACACTCATTCACACACCTATTCTTATAAAAAAATACATGGTGGTAAACCTATCCTTGGAACCTAACGAGATACCACATTTATACCTATGGTTACATCCTTCCTAGAACCTTGAGTCAAATCACATAGGCCAACTACTAACTTGAAACTATCACATGTCTCCTAAATAGATGATTAATGTACACAACCTAGACACTCCCAAAACATCAAGGCTCAATTATTATAGTCGATCCTCAAGTTCTATGGTGAAACCCAAAACTGATGATACTAATCTATCTAAACCAACCTTCTTTTAGATCAACATTATTGTAGGGAACCCACTAAGGGTCCCCTAGTACATATCTTAGTAAAACAACAATATGTGGGGTCTTATGAATAATCTTAGGACCAAGGATAAATCTCAAAATCATTGGTGAGAAGCATCCCTCAACATAATCATGATCCTTTAATGTCATTATTGGACTACATGGGAATGCCATATTGGAATCACAATGATGTGATGGAAATATGTTCATCTATCTTCCCAATATCCCCTTGTGTCGGCCTTTATGCACCTAATAAATTAATAATCTACATAGGGTATCCTCACTCAGTGCAATTATACCTTTAGGGTAAGATCAATCCTTAAATAATCATATCACATATCCCTAATGATTTATTTCATCTCATTGTCAAAAAAAACCTACATTGGCAAATATCCAAAACTCAACATTAATCACTACACTAGGGGTGTAAGGGAACTTCTCAACTTCAGATATTCTATCTAATATTATATAAGTCTCATCCATATGGGTTTTTATATCACAAGGAACACTTTTATAATCCAGGAATCGTCTATTGATGAATGAGGAATCAAGACAATAGACAAGGGTATATTAAGGCCGATGAAAATTAATCAGTTCACATATAGGTGTATATTTATAACTGTATAAATTAATCAATTTAAATTACGAATATCCTCTCACAATGGAAAGACCACATGTCACATAATTCAGTAATAAAATGCACAAACCATAGGTAAATTCCTATTTACCAAAAACATCAATCAAAGCCATTCCCTTTACATAATATCCTACCAACTCTTTCCAAATCTTTTTGAAGTACAATATTCTAACACCCATACGTTAGAGGAACTAAATCAATCCATAATACCAAATAACTATTTTTTAAAAAATTTAAAGTAATTGTTTTTTTAAATTATAATAATTTATTATCAATTTTATATTTTATTCCAATAGTCTTAAAACCCACAAAAAAACTATATACAACAACTAATGAAAGGTCTTTGATGTACTCTTGAAACTATACAAGAATAAAATCCCTAAAAATGGAAACCATTTCAATATATTATTTTTCATCACATAGGGGAAATACTAAATAAAAATTCTCTATATGATGCAACTCTAACTGAAATAGATTTTTCAGCATGAATTCATTGTTTTGGGACATCCCTTAGTTGATCCATATAAATAACAGTTACATCATAATGATTCCACTCTGATATAGAGGAATCATAGACAAAACCCAACCCTAGGTCACTAAAAATTTATAATAAATTATAGGGAAGAAGAAATTTCAAATAAGTGGAGGAACTCAACTTAAACCACTACTAAAACAATCATGAATGAACCCATAGACATGTGGTATAAAGGGAGATGAGAGGGGGAGAAACCCCCTAGTCTATGTACATGAGGTAAAGTGGGAGATTCGGAAGCCCCATTAAAATACATTTTGGAAGAAGGCTAATTTCCATTATTTAATTAAAAATTGTAAATAACATAGTTTGGATTCATGAGTGGCTAATCCTTGTTCAATATTTATAGATGGAATGATACGATGTAATCCCTATCACATAATTTGGAGTCGACTTTTTCAAACCATGTATCGGCTATACAATATTCCTAATAATTTTAATTGAAAATTTCATATATTTTCATCAAAATCGGGTGTGAAATATGCTCTATAACCCTGTAAAAATTCATCTTGTACAGCATACCCAATAGTTTTTCATAACCGTATAGTAACTTTGCATGGGTAAAAAACATATAAATTTTTTATAAATTCTACTGAAATATATAAATAACTACATAATTATATAAAAATACTTTTGATCCTTGATCTATATACAAAAAAAATATACTTCAGAAGATCAATATCTCATTACTCCAATATGAGTCTTAAATATAAACAATAAATATTAACTAATTGTGGTCATCAACTCATAAATAACTAATCAGTTTTTACACTATAATGAAATCTGAACTTCTATTATGAAAATATAAATATAATTCATAGTAGTCATAAAAAGCTAAACCACTCCTAATTAATATAACCAGATCACTGAATAATTTTTTACCCACATCCATTTATCATGATACATGATGATGCCATCGAAAAATTTATCCCCCACATGTGGATCTCTTCACCATAATAACCTTTTCATACTAGATGATTCAATGATACTTTTATCTTCACCATTGGGATCACTAAATAAAACACATTCTTTGTGATTTTATAATGATCAACCTATTTTCATCCCACTACATGCATTCTTAGGAAAAAATCTAGGTTAAAATATATTACAATTCTGTATCTTCTCTATCCGAATGAATCAAAAAATTATCCAGTATATATACAAAATCATTGATAAAATATAATTTCCCATTAAATCTCGGGGCACACATTAAAACACACCCTTCATATCTTGAATTATTTCTCGGATGCAGTTACTACCCCACATTATCAAATCTCTAAAATACCCCGTCATTCCTCCTATGCATAATTTTTTTTCCAAAAAAACATGACCCCTACTGTCAACTGGTTAACACACAATCTAATAAATATTCAAATACACGTGAGATCATTATGAATTATTTCAATTTCCACATCAAAATATTTTTTATTAATCTCAATGAAATTAAATAGGTGTGCATTAAACCATTCAAACAAGTATTCATGGTCCTCCCTTGAGAATCAAGGAACCCCCAATCTGATATGAACTCAAATAACAGGAAAAGCATCACTAGCACAATTTAAATAAAGGGATTCCATCTAATACCACTTCCAATCTCAAAATCTAATATATTCGATGATGCAATATTATATTGTATTTACCTTTACACCATAACCAAAAAAAATACCTTGAACATCAAATGGACGATCTCATCTCATTGATGACCATATAATCATATGAGTTTTATCCCCCATGTCCCTCATTTTATCGAATATTTCACATAGTGGATACATGTTGTTTTTCCTCAAATTACCAAGCCCCAACATGAAATACGAAAAGTTACTAATTCCAAATATATAGGAAAATTAATCCTTGGTAACTACTCAAATTCATCCATAACAATGGTCACCCCATCTAATATCCTATTGGATAATCCACCCAATAGAAAATAATTTTTACTTCTTCCCATGAATACCGTCAAAATGTTACCAAATCACCTATCTATTTCTCAATTAAATCCCTGTTGACCATCTTATCAACTAGTAGAACCATTAATCCTTATTATCATAACTGTTATAGAGGAACCACCTTTAAATATGACATAAAACTATGAATGTAATCATTTCATCAATACCATAGGGAAACATCTCGCACATAGCTACTCACCAATATATTTACCATCAAGCACCATGTAAATCCAACATACACTAACCTAATATTTTCTAAAACTAATGAGTGAATGATCGCAAACTACATATTAACAATACTCAACTCACACAATTAGGAGTCTGAAACAATTAATTATGTGGTGAAAAGGTTAAATCACTATTTTTGATCTACTCAGATTCTAATATCAACAATCCATAAGAAACTCGACGATTTCATTAAAACATGCCTAACATCTTAATAATTCCATGGAGTACCAAATTATTGCCTTAAACCATGTAATTATTACTCAACGAGATGAATATTTCATTTCCCTATCTATCATTAGTATAAAAATCTTGTATTATAAACCCGAATGTATTTGGTAACTCCACCTAAAAACAATAAGTAAATTTATTTTACAAAAAAAAATTCATTGAATCCATCCTTAATAACACATAACCTCAAGATATATATGTAACAACAGCTTAAGGAATCTCGAGGAATATGTCATACACCTAGTATCACCACTTTTGAACTGATATAATAACTCCAAGAATCTACCCATGCCAGCCATTTATAATGAACTTTCCAGTTTTATATAGACCCAATCATATGATACAATCACATAACACCACTATCTCAAAAATAATACACAAATAACCATTATCCCCACACTTAACTCAATTCACTAGGCCCTCCCACCTATCCAATAAATCATATATCACATGAACATAACTCACATGATGTTATCTCTACTCCAATTTCAAGATCACAAAATAACTGACATACTAATTGAACCCACTCTATGGGTATCACGTGTCTGTAAGTGATATAAAATTTTTAATAACCACTCCTCCATAAGCAGCAATACCTATTAAGAATCTGCACATAGTACTTCCCCCTTGAAGACCATGATCTCATCTTTTCACCCAAATATATAATAGAATCATACCATGATGATCCAAATCAAGTATACTATAATAATTTATGTTTATTACATTGAATTACACTAATAATATATATGGGAAAACCCCAAAATTATTACGTTGAGGAATTAATAAATAGAACCTACATCTAATCACACACATGGGTTTCATAAAAAATGAATATAATGATTATTTTGAACCACAAGAAGTCACAATACATTTTACACATTGAGAAATTATATCACCATCATTAAGTAGAATTAATTCCAAAAGTACACATTCCCAAACATATTAAAATAATGGGGCTCAAATAATATAATTCCATCAAAAAAATATATAGGAAAACACAATATAATATTTTGACAGATTAATGAGTTATATTCTTTTATATAGTGATATTAATCAGTGAAAAGCCTGCATATGTTTGGAGATTCTTATATGACCAAAATGATTTCCGGTACATGATCCATTATTTATCGGTTGAACCCAAAAAACCCATAAATCAAAAATCCTAAAACTCAAGTTCATCAAACTGGTTGGAGTCATACAACAGTTAAAGAATAAACTATGAAAAATAATCTAATATTCCAAGTAATATAAATTAATATATCAAAAAAATATCCATGAAGCACAATTAAAAGTAACATCAAAAGTTCCAATATTCTAAAATATAATGTTTCTAACATCTCCAATGAAAATAAAAAATTAATATTAAAATATATGACACAAAGTTTTTATTCCCTAATTTCAGACAATAAATTTGTATCTTTACTAGAGGGATATTAGCACCTCGGGTGTTCCTTCAAATTCACGAGAGGTTGATGCATATTTATGAGGTTCTAGGGTGAGTAATTTTTGAGAATATACCATCATATAGGTGTACAAAAAAGAACTAATAACCAAGAATAGTCCATTGTATTAAAATTATATTTTCTAGGACGAATTGTCCATTATGTGTGGAGGGGTAAATTAGTGGCTTATTTTTATTAATTCATTTTTCTTTTGAGTTCAGCCTCTTAAAATTTTTAATGTTCTTAACCCACTAAATATTTTTTCTCAATATCACCTTATGTTCATTTTTAATAATGGAGATATTATCATATAGGATTTACAAGGTTAATTAGAAATTATACTCCTTATTACAAATATTTAATCACCAATATATTCATCAATATCAAACAAGTTATACAAATTTTCAATTCTCTAATTAATGGAATTCTTATGTTCCAAAACTAATCCAATGACTCTATTTTAATCTGTCTCAATATGAAAAAATATCATTACTATAATATCCAACTAATATAAATCAACTACACACTCTCTCTAATCTCAAAACTCCCTCTTCTCTTGGATCCATCTATAATACTTCACATAATCTTGTTTCCAACAAGAAGACTTCAACATTCATTAAGGATTTATCTACAATAGAATTATCTTTTAATATTCCTCTATGATATTTTAGGATCTAACTAAAATATATACTTATTTATGTATCTTCAATGACCTATGATCATGTTAATATGTATTTAATAAATATTTTTATTACCTATAACTGATCAGTTTTCATAGCACAACACTGCATAATAAATTCATCCTTCATCATGAAGTCCTTACCAAACATAATGTTTATAGGAGGTTCGCAATATATTCTTCAATATTTAATTCACGGATAATGGTTACACCCCACAATTCACTGAATATTGATTTCTCAATCCCCATGAATGTGTGATTTTATGAATGGGATTCTCATGATTATAAACTCTATAAAATGTATTTTTACTTTTATTATTTCATGTTAAATCTCACTATTTATGGGTTACTCAATTTTATTCATGTGTTTGATGATCACATTCATGTGATTCTTTTAATTTCATGTAAATAATTCATTTATGAATATATGGTTTATCTAATTATTTGTGTATAGGTTATTTTGTATTCTCAAATAGTACCTTCATTCTAATTGTATTGATACTTACTATCTAATATTCTTCATGCTATGTATGTATAAATAGTCCACTTCTTCTCCATATTCTATCATGAAAATCATATATATGAACTATTCTTCTATGTGAAATCCATTCGTCATGGAACATAGTGTGGGTAACAGTTTATCATGGTGCCTGAAATAATTTCTTGAAAACCCTAATGAATTCACCTAAAAAATACATTTTGATGTATATGAGTGTGTTAGACATAATTTTAATGACCTGTGGGTTCTCGTAGTATTTTTCATGTTACAAAATTCTTTATATAAATTTTTTATGACAGGGGATGCACATATTCTATATGAAATTGAATCTTTTATCCCATGTGAGAAACCATGTAATTTTTTGAAATATTGGGTCACATTGTATAAGAGGGATATTATGATAAATTATATTGATATTTTTGGAATTTTTATTCTTCAATGAACAATCTTATATGTAAAGTATTGAAGTTCATTTTGGATGATAAATGTCAAGGATATTTTGTTGAGTTGAAAAGTATTTTTATTTTTATAACGATGTTGACTCTACCAGAGACTATGAATAGCTATGTGGTCTTCATTGACACATCATTTTGAGGTTTGGTTTGATTCTATATACATGGTGATCATGTGATATATTATATTCCTTTATTTTGTTCCATCTCTTGAGAAAATAGAAACAATGTGCTTGTGTATTTACACCATATCATTTTCTTGAATGATGCATTTAATTTTCTATTTTTATATTTATGGAATACTATAAATACATATTGAATAGATATATATGTTATTTATAACATTTTTAAGATTATATATATGATGAAACCATGGGGAATGTAAAACGGATGAAATTTAAATATCAAAACATATATAAAAAACATATTAATTATTATCCAAAACAATATTTTAATAAAGAATTATCAATAAAAGGATAATGAAAGGTCATAAGTAAATTATATAGGGTATGATATCCCTAATTATGGTCATGTAATAGATATAAAATAAATATTTATTAATTATACGTGATATTTTAATGTTCATAAATAATTCAAGACATAAGGTATTGAATTTTTAGTCTCACATTCATTTCCTAGAGGCATATGTCATATTCACCAAAAGTTTCATTTATGTTGTGTTTATACTATCCCATTAACATGTTATATCATAAAAATACTAATTTAAATGATATTTAATGTTTCATTTTATTTTATTTTTTGATTGAGCCTATGATTCAAATGTTATTAAAGTGGAATGGGATTTTTTCTCAGTTTGTTTTAGGACCCATGCATTATAGTGCACTTGTCTCTTTTATATGGTTTATATACTACCCATGAATTAATTTTAGGATTGTTATCATGAAATTATGTTATATAAATATATATATATATATACAAATTATTTTATTTATTTCATGGGTAGTATTATTTAAAAGTCACTAAATAGGTAATAATCTTTGTTACTATCTCAATGTTTATCTGGATTGTTGATGATTATGTTTTTGATGATGAAATAAAATGATCTACATCTTAATAAAAATCTTTATTTTCATTATTAAATGATTATTTTATTACGATAAATGTTTTCATTTAATATTACTCTATTTATGTATAAAAATACCAAAATTATGTTATCAAGGAAAATTAAATTTATTTATCTCTTTGGTCAAAAAAAATTTTTCTTCCATGTACATGTTTTCGAAAAACGATTTAAATAAACTTTTAGTATTAAAAAAATATTATTAATGTAATTTTTAACCATTTTTGAAATTTTAATTTTTTTAAGGGAATAGTCTTCTTATTTATGAGTGAAGGAATATTTTGACTTTTTACTGATGTGTGAATGAAATTTTTTTATTTAACTTTTAATGCATGGATGAAATGTCCCTATTTCATGGAAATTATTTTCTTAGAATATTATTTTATAAAATTTCAAGGTTTAATTTAGAGAAATTTAATTCAAAATAATTTTATGAAATCATTATTTTAAGAAGTATAATATAAAATAAAGATTATCTTTCTCATTAAATGAGCTAAATGATTTTATTTTAAAAATCATTCTTCATTGAAGATGACACTCATTTATGATATATATTATTTACTAGAGATGATGTCAAATGATTCCATATTTATTATTTTTTTGGATTGATTATTTTGATGAATAAAATATATTTATTAAACCCTTTTCTTTTCAATGGATTATGATATGATGAAATAATATTGAAAGAAAATTCATTTTATGGGTTCTAATAGGATAAAAGTGATATCATTCCCATTTTTTGGTTTTAAATATAATAATAGTTTATGATCTTATTGCACAAAAATGTATAGTTTCTATTTTGTGATGGTGGTTCTATTATAACCTTGTATAGTAGTTACATTATAACCAAGGACGGTGGTCAAGTTAAAACCAAGGATGGGTTGAAAAAATATCTTACTCAAATGAATTGGGTATATACTATTAGCTCAGGTTATAAACATGACTGAAATCAGAAGAGAACCCATTTTTGTAATGTAATTTTTCATCTATGATAGTAATTGGAGTGAACCAGGACTATTATGATGGTTTAGAGAGTAAACACAATCCACTATGATATTCCTGGAAGTGAACCTTGACTACTATGATGGTTTGTGAGTGAACTCAATCAACTATGATAGTCTTCACAAACAGTCATGAATACTAATAAAATGTTTTTTTATTATTATATGTATGAGGAAAATCAATGTATTATTAAACTTTTATGTTATAGTGTGTGATTATTAAAGATTCCATTATTAAATGATTCTTATGAACTACCCAGATTGACGCCATGAATTATTTTTATGATATTTAATTTTTGATGTATGAATTTTAAATTACATTCTCTTGTTATAATACCCTCATAACTACATTAGGATTATATGTCCCTTATTTACCCATGATAAGTTTCTTATCTCACCATTCTAATTTTTCCATTCTCCAGGTAATGAAGAGAGTTATTATGTATTCTTTTTCTAATAATGGTGCTCATTTTGAATAACTAAGTGGGATATGATGTAGTTCACATATGAACCAGTTTTTTACGTATCCAAATTTCCAAATTCAAAAGGCATTAATCATTATATAATTGATCAATATGTTATGTAATCAATATTTGTTTATTAAGAAGTGACATCTATATATGAAATGTGATTTGACTATAAAGACACCAAATTATAGCTTCTATGACTCATCCTAAACCCATAACCAAATCCCATCACTTTGTGAGAATATCATCTCTCTCTATTATTATGATAAAATCATGTCCCAACTACCCTCCTAGGAAAAACCATACTAGTATCACACTATAGAAATTGCTTGATTTTCATCTCTCTTATTATGTTCAACTAGAGTAAGTCCTCATAAGTGACTTGTCTATATTCTACCTAGAGAAAACACACCTAATTCACATATACTATTGGAGGAGTGTAATTATCTCTACACTCAACCTAAATATACTAAAGGATTTAATACTTATATATACTCACATTATATAGTACTCAAGACAATTTCACCAATTCATTTTCCATCCCTAGTTAATGGGTCTAATAAAACCTATTTATATCTATGTTCGTTTATGTTTCACCCCACTAGGATAGTATATCCAAATATATAATCTTATAATCTGGGCATTTTCAATGAGTTGATGAGGAATCATGTTAACGATGAGGGGATCATCAAGGCCCTTGAAACATTATTCATTCATGTAATTTCAATCAATTTTGTTTATATAGCATAATTAATATCAATGGAGTCAATAGCCATCAAATTGAAAGGGCACAGATCACATTATATATAAATAAAATGCATTAACCATAATGAATTCCACAAGGACCACCTAGATCAATTGAATCCATTTACTTTGACTTTAACCCCGACATCTATCTCATAATCCTGTACCAGGAAAATTGGCCAATGGAAATATATTTCAGGCCATAAATATTTACATTACACTTAATAATTAATTATGAAAAATTCATCATTAATAATTTAAATTAATTATAACAATTTAAAGTCAATTTCAAATTTAATTCAAATTTATATTGAATAATAATATCTCACTAGGACCATCCATCACATAGAAACTACATTCAACCACCGATGGAAGATCCATTGAATTATCTCAATCCTATTTTTATAAAATATCATACATATATCTGTAATTTAATTTCTAATCTACCTTATTTATGTGAAAAAATATGAAAAACATCATGGGTAATGTACTTTTTATGATAATGGATATGAAAACACGTGTTCATTATCATGTTTAATCATCTATCTTTTCTATATCAAATACCCATAATATTAGGATGGGTCCACCAAGATCATCTAGAATAACAATCAAAAACCAATGTGTAGTCACCCAAATTTAAAGATCCATCAAATGAAGATAATATGAAGATTATTAAGGTAGATCTTTCTTTGGGCCTATGAATAATCCACCATGAATCCATCATTATCCTGGGGGAATCAATGGAGGAAATATGAGGGATTTTACTTTGTATGAACACATAAGGGAGATGAGAGGAGAGCACTATACCATAAAAAATTTATAAGGTAAGAAGTTTAATTCAAAATATTTATGGAACATTATGTATACACATTATTTAGTTTCATATTTTTTTCAAAACATGTGAATGATATTAAAAAAACCTATGCATATGAATTATCATTTTTTTATTATTTCTCTATAATTGTTCACTAACTATGTTCAATACCACTAAATAAAAACATCACACATGGTTTACCCATATTGTTCACCATAATTGTGTCGTAACTATGCATATGGAAAAAATCCTTTCAAAATTTATAAAATTTAACATAAATCTAGAGACATTCACCCATGCACTATAGGAACCTTTGATCCTTGATCTATAAACAATAATGTATAATCAATATTCTCCAAATATTTTAAGTCCAATCAAAATATAAATTTTTACAATGAACCCTACTCTATAATTTAAAACAAAATCCAATAATGGAAAAAATATATAAATTAGATTGGCATTTATTTTTACAAAATTAATTCTACATAATAAAAATGGAAATAAAAGCATAATCTAAGAAAATTAAAAATATTATCGAAAAGAGTGTTCACTGCATGTTTTGATTTAATTAGTTATGGTTTACATGATGTGTAGATATTTCCCCGGATGTAATGAATTAACATATTTGTGAGAAATCCAATAGTTAGAAACCAATCATTATAATCAAATTATGATATTATAATCATTATATTTAATATAGTTTCATTATGTTATATAGGTGTGTGTATTTTTAGGGATTTATTTATATTATGTCATTATTTTTCACATATTTTTTCATTTCCCCTTATTCTTTTAATGTTTTTTTATACCGAGAACCTGAGAGGCATAGTGGGAATTGGAACTATTTTTTTCATCCATGAGTAGTTTATAATATCTTCTATGTAAGGCCTACTGAGTTGGGTTACATGGGATTCTTATTCTTAGGACTAGTGTCATATCAACAATTGGACATAGGTATACACAAGTGGATTGTGAAATTTCAATTGAAATATGTATCCTCATTATAATAAGTGGAAGTGGGAGATGTTCACATGAAGGGTCTCAACTCTATAAATTGAATAATATGTATGAATATAATGAAATATTTAATATTATATTAAATCTATGCACATAGAAATATCGTGAGGAAATAACCTCCATTATTTGTTACTATTTTTCATTACATTTTTATAAATTTTCTTACTAATATTCAAACTCCATCATCAAACATTCTTTAGTTTTAAAAATACCATAATTATTATTACGTGGAGAGGAACAATGAGTATTTATGAATATTTTCATGGAATAAAATAATGTTATATCCCTAGTTGTATTCATTAGGGATTTTATTTTCTAGTTTAAAACCCTATGAAGAAAATATTATTACAAACATATACCATTTTATTGAAATCATGTTATAAAATAATTTTTTTAAATAACACTAATTTTATATTTCATTTTAAATTAATATCCATTTATATATAAATAATAAATCAAAACCATTTAATTTTAGAAAATAAATTATATCCACAAACATTCACATATGAAAAATATATTATATGGTAATCAATATATCATTCAACTAGGGTTCCACAATATAATCCATTCAGATAAGGCCAAGTGATTATTCAATGTTAAATAACTAATGATTAGTTTTTCCATTTTTATATATTCCTAAAATTTCATTGAATATTATTTTTCATAATAATAAATATTATACTATAAAATTTCAAGAAAGAAATCCATAAAAAATAATGTGATAAAAATATTAATTGGCTATAGGTTATAATGTTCATAAGATTATCATTTTATTAATATACACTCTATCTCATCTCTCCTCCTCCTTTATTCATTTATGGATGAAATGGACCACTGATCAACCGAATACACTACCACTAAGAAAAATATCCAACAGGCATCCTAGTTGTGGATTCCATTTCAATAGAAATTTTCCCCATGAATTTAATATAAAATAATATATGATGATAAATATCCCTATTCACCACAGAAATAAAAAACACACTCTATACAACCTTTCATAATTGTTCAAAATAATAAAAAAAATCAATAAAAGGAAGACCTTGTTTTTTATGGTTTAGACAAATAAGTCCTACATCGCAAAAGAACACCACTACTTTTATTTTAAAAATTAAAATATATAGACATTTAAAATCATAAAAATTTAAAAAAATGATATATAAATATGTTGGTTTTTTAGGAAACTATTAAACTATGTATATGTGGACCCACCCTAAATTAATAGTGTATCTATCCAATAGTCATATTACACAACCATATATAGTTCACATAAGTAAAACTATTTGAATATTATTTCACTAAAAGATTATTGGTTTATGGTATATCATGTGTTGTTATCCAGGGGGTTCATGAGACTTGATTCTCAATTCTTATAATGATTTATTTATTAAATCAGTAAATTCATTCGTACTAGGTTCACCATCATTATTTATCATTTGAAATTTAAATTTAGGGGATTCATGTATGGTTTCACAATCATTCACATCATTTTTTCCAATTTAATATTTCATAGAAACTCCCAAAAGTTAGTAAATCCATAACTATTTATAGACATTCATTCCAAAGTTTAGTGGTAAATTGGTGTTTCAAACATAATGAAGCATAAGAAATCATACTGGTCAATTGGATGGGTGGTAAGGCCCATGACCCCCTTTTGGGGGTAATTATTACACATTCTAGGACTTAGTTATATATTAAATATATGTTCATGAATCTATTTATAATCACAATATAGAACTAGTTACCCTACCAAAATGTTTGAGTATTGAATAGAAATGAGAATTTCATTTTATTTTGAAGCCATATAACCAGACACTGAAGAGTTTACTATCACTCAAGAAGGTGATTGATATATCAACGATGTGATTAAAACTTTATGAGAAATCCTACATATCATATTTAAAAAACAAATCAAAATACACAGAGTTTGTTTAAATCATTCAATTTAACATCATGTTGAGAGGATGTATATGTGGTATCATAGTAATTTATTATTGGGCTCCCTCTTCAAAAATATGTCCAATATATGATGGTTATAGACTGAATCTTAGTCATTATAGTTCAATATTCCCTCAATATACTAATGGGTGGTGATAGATAATTAATTATTATATGGTTTTTTCCCCAAGGTTTTATAAATATGGTAATACAATGAAACATATGATGAGGTATATTCTGTTGTATGGGGGAGATCATATCATGTCACTGCCTGGGACCTACTCCTTGAAGTTTCCCTGGATGGGTAAAATAGATGATGTCCAACATACCCAGCTTATGGATGGAATTGGTGTAATTGTAGTTTAATCTTTCCCCAATCATCTAATGGTGGTTATTGATAACTACTCTATATGGGGATTATTACCCCAAAATTTATCAATATTGGATACCATCAAAACATCCAATGAGTTAGATACAATTGTATAAGGAAGATCGTATCATGTCACTTGGTGGGACCAACACAATGAGGTTTCCCGTGAATTAGGAAATTAATGATGGGAATGATATGATCATTGAATAACACTAATACCACTTGATCAATGCTCAGTGTGAGGAACTTGGAAAAACAAATGATCAGACTCGTTGCATATGAGTACACGAATTATTTTAAAGACCAATAAAAATAAAGGGAATTTTTTTTTGAATTTTCTTAGGGATTTTATAAGAATGCGGTTTATGACGGCACTTGATTCTGAGGTCCGGTGTGCCCGGAATTTCTATCTGAAATTTAGCTCAAGTACACTTAGTGAAAGAAAGAGTGGATTTTCCTTAAATTTGAACCGGTGCTCAGAATCGAATTCTGAGGGCAGTGATGAAATCAGAGTGCCAATAATTGCTTAGAAACTCATTTTCTGGAGTTGTGTTTTCTCGGGTGTGGTTTTTAAATTTTCAGGTTACGTAAATGTATAAAATAAAATGGTGCTCCCAATTTATTTTAATTCATATTGTTTAACCTATGTTAAGTAGGTTAAAGTGGGACCCACAATATCCTACACCACTAGGTAGGATATTTGAGGGTTGGGGCCCACACGAGCCCCACTGTTTCTTTCAACCTTTTCAACCCCCCATCCATTAATTAAGGAACGCTCCCGAACCCCCCCCATTTTAATAAAGTCAACCCTTTCATTAATTATGGATAATAAACGCCTCATTAATTGGGTGGTTTTAAACTCTTCAATTAATTCTATTAATTGGTTGTTTCTTTTTGAATTCAAACATTGTCTTGTGTTAATAAAATAAGACAATTCTTATTTTATTAGAGGTTGGTTGTGCGGGAGGAATTGGGAGAATTCTCTCAGGTTCTTGAAGTTCTTCCTCCTCGCGAAGAACATGAATAATGCGAAGGACGCGATGAATGACGACCATTGAAGAAGGTCAACAAGAACACCATAACCTTGGAGATCAACAACGCGATTCTGACGAATCCTTTTTCAGTGACGCTTCTTCCACGATGCTTTTTCACGAATGTTCTTCTTCTACAACACCTTCTTACACGACGAACCCTCGTTCAAACGAATTCAACTGGGTAGAGGTTTATTTTATTTATTTGTTCGTGGTTACATCCTTCAATTTCTTCCTTCCATTTTGAACCACCTTTTCTCTCAACAACGGGAGGTGGTCGGACCGCACAAACACGACCGACCCTCCTCCCCCCTTGTTGGTTGATTTTGGTTGCGGCTCGTGTAAGGAGGTGCGATGACGAAGCACCGCATGGGAAATTTTAATGGAAGGGCAGAGAAGCATGGCGCCGTCATGCCGTGCCATTGAATACAAACTAATCTGCGGTGCCGTCACGCAGCGCCAAATATCCTTGACGGAACCTCGAAGACAACGCGGCCAGAGCGGGGCCCCGGTGAGGGGGGTGGGGGGGTGTCGCACCGCGCCGGACAGACCAGGCCACAGAAGATCAAGGACAGGCGGCCGGTTCGGGGCTGTCGGCGTCGGAGCAGGGGGACCGTCCATCGCCGGTCTTGTTGCGACAACAGCCGGCCCGCCGGAGCAGGCCGGCCATAAAGGGGAGGATTTGAGGGTTACTACCCCCGGCTAGCCAGCATGAGCGGCCCCCCATCATGGGTGCTGCGGTTTCAAAACTGGGGCAGCCCCCCCCCCCCCCCCGAACCGCTCAGCTAAAACGGTCGAGCCACCTAGCTAGCGCCAGCGCGGCTTGGCCCGCCCCGACCTAGACCCGGGACGGGTCTCCGTGGTTCGGGCCGACCCAGAGGGTATCGAGCTGGGTCTGACCGGGCCCGAACCCCCTAATACTATACCCCTCATGGTCTTCTTCCCATAACATGGGCTACAGACCTTCGATTGACGCACCTTGAGTTGTGATGCGATCCTTGGATTGAGATGGTCATTTCGGTATATCACACTCAAGGTTTCAGAGTACTTTGGTTTCAGCCGGGTTGGTTCGTACACTAAACCAACCGGACCCTCGGAGCGGAAACACATATAACTAGAGTTCCTGACATCTGATTGACGTGTCATCAACATTTTTGGATTCCTCATAGTAAGATGGGCCATTTGGCTTATTCCGCTCAAGGTTTGGATGCAGTTGGAGAATGATCGGGTTGGTTTTGTCTCAAAAACCAACCGGACCCCTAGGATGAAAAAAGCCAATAACTCTCAGGCAGGGCATCCGATTGACACTCCGTCTGTGACGTTGAGTTCGTGTTGTCGATAGAGAACTTTTTGATACATCAACTTCTGACTACGTGTTAGATGATGTATCAGCCTCTCGGCTCGTGGTGCGGACCCTCCCGAACGAGCTTACTATTGCGGGAACCCTAGAGATGGATGTGACTACGACGACGATGAAGACTATGCAGAAATCCTCCATGGATTCGATGACGACGACTACAACACTCAACGATCCTACGTGGATTAGTGCAACCGATCCTGTGTGGGTCAGATCTTATGTGGGTCAATGCTCAGCCGTCCTGTTTGGGCCAGCGCCTACCGATCCTGTGTGGGTCCGATCCTGTGTGGGTCATTACGGGGGTTAGTTACGTATCGATCCTGTGTGGGTCAGATCCTTTGGGGGTCATTGCAGGGGTTAGTACTTATCGATCTTTGGGGGTCCGAAGGCTTAGAAGAACCGGTGGCTATATTTGATCATCTCTATCGTCATACGAAGAAGTATACCTGTCTGAGATGAGTCTTTATTTACAATCCTTATCTTTGATAAGATGACTTGATATCCTTTGAGGAATACGTTATGCTTTCCGGTGTGGTTTTGGTTGTGTTTTCCTCTGTGGACTGGGTTGTACATGGGTTCGGATGTTGGAGCCAAACTTGAATTTATGACTTAGGTATATGTATGGACATATACCTAAGTGGTGTTGGATGTTAATTCGTGATTGTATCTATTCTTTGTGGATTATACTTTATGGATTCTAGGAGACCTTTGGGGGTTTTTTCCCTACTGAGTAGCTTATTCACACCCCTGCATGGGCTATCCCCACACTACGTTGTGTTGGTTGCAGACAACAGATAGCACTGATCTTGGTTGAGGCTTGCAAAGCAGGACGGTACCTAGAGGTTGACCACTGGGTGGGACGTACTCGGAGTGGACGGCTGGACCCGAGGAGCTGTGGAGGCTATCTGTACCCACCCTTCAGGTGGGAATTCCAGTTGACGGCTCGACGTTGTGGCTTTACTTTCAATTGTTGTTTTCCATTTCTAGTTGTACTTTACTTTCAGTTTG
The DNA here is from genome assembly GCA_963277665.1 of Viscum album. Taxonomy (NCBI): domain Eukaryota; kingdom Viridiplantae; phylum Streptophyta; class Magnoliopsida; order Santalales; family Viscaceae; genus Viscum; species Viscum album. Next base: position 2,076,680,396 of record OY728152.1, on the reverse strand, counting down.
GGTTTGTATTCTATACCACTTACTTTTCTGCACTTACTATTGTACCTACCTTTTACTTAGTGTTTACTTCTTCTTGATTGATCGGTGGTGTTAGTTTTATTTATGAAGGAAATGCATTCCCTTTTTACCCTGAATTACGCCTTGGTGCTAGTATCCATCCCCCGGACCACGGAAGGCGGGCTAGGTGTAGTCACGTCACGGGCCCCAAGGATGGGTCTTGAAAAATTGGTATCATAGGTGTTCGGTTCTACCGCAGAACTCAGGACTCCGATCATTTTCTATGTGAAGCAATATTGTTAAGAGTATTTAGTGTGATTATCAGTCTAGGGAGTCCAGTGTTGTGAGGCGGCCGACGTATCTGTACACCAGGACCCTGACTTATGTTTTCCGACTTAATATATGAAAACATTGATTGCATGTGTGTTTCATTTTTTCTTTGTTATTACATTATGTCATCTCACCAGGTATATTGTTTGACCATGGGGCACCTGTATCGTTTCAGGATGGCCCCACGATAGCAGCCAGCTAGTGTTTTGAGATTTGTGCATGACGACAGCCCACCGAGTGACGAGGCCTCGGTAGAGGGCCTTTTGATAGCATATACACCGGCAGTACCTCTACCCAATGAACCACCGATGCTACCAGCCCCACCCGCTGATGATGCATTTCTCCTTAGTGAACAACATGAGTTTCAGCGTCAGAGACCGCCTAGGTACTTTGGGGAGACAGACCCTCAGGAATCCGAGGATTGGCTGGAGGTAGTTGTATGATTTTTCAGGTTAGTGATGACACCAACAGACCTCATGGTGATCATCCTAGCGAGCCTCCTACACGCGTCTGCAGGAAGATTGATGAGCTTGATACTCCAGGTGCACGACGAGGCATCTCTACTCTAGATGGACTTTGAGATCCTCTTCCACTCGGAGTTCATTCCAGCCACCCTCTGTGTGGTGCGCATCCAGGATCTTCTACAGCTGCGGAAGGGTAGCTTGATAGTCGCTAAGTACCCTGTGAGATTTACCGATCTCTCGCTCTACTCGACAGATATTGTACGGGACCCATTGTTCCAGGCCCGGACCATTGATCAGGGATTGGGGCATGAGATCAGGGCATTGCTGATCTCCCTCAGCATTCTGACATAGGCTGGGGTATGGGAGCGAGCCCTTCTGTTCGAGAGCTTCCTTGTTGAGCCTACATCAGCAGCGATACCCACCACAAGGCAGCACATAGAAGAGTCTTTTGTAGCAGGCATTAGATGGATGACACATTGGTTGAGGCAGACTAGACCCTCAGGCAGATGACCTTAGGACACTGGCTCAGTGGTGCGGGGCACACAACATGGAACCAGTCCTTCGAGAGGCAGATAGTGCTACGCATGCAGCAGGTAGGGCCACATGGCTCGTGACTGCCCGACACCCCGTGTAGAGGATCAGAAGACGGTTGAGGGACCACCCAGGCAGAGGTAGAGGGTTGACCGTGGCGGTCCACAGGGAGCAGGCAGACGAGGCAAAGGAGCTGGCCGAGCATCAGGTGGTGGGCGACGCATTGAGGCTCTACCACCACCACAGCTAGGATGTCCACCCTGACCACAGATAGGTGGTGGGTAAAGACAGGAACAACTTTAGGTAGCGGAGGCCTACGACCACGGTGGGTAGAGTCATTCTTTCATAGCCACTACCCTTGTTTGAAACTCAGATATTCCGATAGATCTGTTGGCTTGATCATTGTAGTTAGAGACTCCTACGAGAGCAGACTCGATGTTTACGACCTGGTGCCGGCAGTGTGAGCTTACTCTAGGAGGTGAGAGATTCGGCTGAGATCATCTTGTAGCAGCATCAGGGGCCTTACGACAGAATCTTGGACATGGATTATTTATCTACGGTTAATGCTCATATTGACTGTATTAGGCTCAATGAGCGATTTGTACGCACTGATGGGAGGAGGTTCACCTTCACCGGTGATAAGGGAGCCTTCGCATCACAGGATGGACTTGCGTAGAGGAGAGGATATCCCATCACTCATCAGTTGGCTATCCTCATCATAGGAGCAGTTTATGCGTGGAGTCTTGGTTTTCCTGCAGTGGTGGATCAGTATGTGGATGTTTTTTCCGGCGACGTTCTAGGACTACCCCCTCGCAGAGAGGTAGACTTTTATATTGATATGTACCCGGGGACAACCCCAATATCCATCCTAGCATATCGGATGGCCCCCGCTGAGCTTTGAGAGCTACAGGTATAGTTAGAGGACTTGAATGGAAAGGGATTCATCTGACCCATTGTTTCACCCTGGGATTCCCCGATATTGTTCGCCTAGAAGGCAGATGAGAAATTGCGAATTTGTGTCGAGTATCGTTTCCTGAATCAAGTGACCCTGAGGAACAAGTATCTGATACAGAGGATTTATGACCTCTTCGATCAACACAAGGGAGAACCGTGGTTCTCGAAGATAGAACTCAGGTCAGGCTATCATCAGCTCAGAGTTCGGGGTGATGATGTGTAGAAGACGGCCTTTAGATGTCGTTATGGCCACTATGAGTTCTTGGTTATGCCATTCGGAGTAACCAATGCTCCATTAGTGTTCATGGACCTCATGAACAGGATCTTTCAGCCATACCATGATCGATTTTTCGTAGTCTTCATTGATGACATTTTGATTTACTCTACGACTGAAGAGGAGCACTCCTACCACTTGCAGGTTGTACAAGACACACTCCGAGAGCACCAACTTTATGGTAAGCTCTCGACGTGTTAGTTATAGATACACGAGGTCCACTTCTTGGTACATGTCATCTCTGAGGCAGGAGTTGCAGTGGATCCTACGAAGATCGAGGCATCTCTAGCTTTCGAGACACCCAAGAGCATGATAGAGGTGAGGTGTTTCTTGGGACAAGCTGGATACTACCAGAGATTTGTGCCAGACTTATCCAGAGTTGTGGCACCACTCTTTAATATAAAAAATGAGGGTAAACACTTTGTGTGGTCATACAGATGACAGGAGAGCATCTAGGAGCTGAGACAGAGATTGACCAGTGAGCCTATCTTGAGGCTACCAGAGGAGGGAGTTAGATTCATATTATAATGCGATGCATCAGGGACCAGACTCGGATGTGTCCTGATGCAGGAGAGGGCTATGATCACATATGGATCACGTCAGTTGAGGAAGAATGACCAAAACTACACTACCCATGAGCTGGAGTTAGCAGTAGTGGTCTTCGCTCGGAAGATGTGGCGACACTATCTGATAGGAGAGCGATTTACATTCTATTCTGACCACCAGTGTCTCAGGTACATCTTCTCGCAGAGGGACCTGAACCTGAGATAGTGGAGATGGCTCGAGTTCCTCCAGGACTATGAATTTGAGATATTATATACTCCTAGAAAGGGGAACGTTGTAGACGATGCTCTCAGCAAGAGGTCGTGCATTCAACTACTTGGGGAGGCGGTAGAGGAGCCAGCCGCTTTGCAGATATCCTTCATGGATAGATATGGAGCAGCCTTCCTTCAGTCACTCACAGTCACTCCTCCACTACTACCGCAGGTCAGAGAGGCACAGCGTGGGGACACCGACTGTGAGATGTGGCATGCACATATATCCTCAGGACATGCACCTGATGGATTCTCCGTGGGAGGAGAGCACGATGTAATTTTCATAGGATGTACCTTCGTAAGAGTTGCTTTACGAGAGGAGGTGCTGAGAGATTTTCACCCTTCCTCTTTGGTAGTACATCCGGGAGTGGCGAAGATGTACCAGGATCTCAGATGACCTCATTGGTGGCCGAGTTTGAAGAAGGTTGTGGCATTGTTCATTTCTCGATTCCTCACCTGCCAGCGGGTGAAGGCAGAGCACCAGGTAACAACCGGCTTGGTACAACCCTTGGAGGACCCGGAGTGGAAGTGGGAAGTCTTATCTATGAAGTTCTTGACTAGGATTCCACACACTTCCAGGGGCCAGGACTGCATTTGGGTGATTGTCGACCGACACACCAAGTCGGCTAACTTCTTACCCATCAGAGAGTAGAGCTCGGGAGAGGGCTTTGGACGCCTCTACGTTCATGAGATTGTACGGATTCATAGTGTGACATCATCTATCATCTCTGATCGATATGCTTGCTTTACTTCCCAGCTTTGGAAGGGGTTGCAGGAGGCATTCGGGACGCAACTATGTCTGGGCACCGCCTTTCAGACAGATAGTCAGACAGATAGAACCATTCAGACTCTCGAGGACATGATCCATGCATGTGTCCTCGACTTTGGTCATAGCTGGGAGGACTAATTACCCTTGGTAGAGTTCTCCTACAACAACAGCTATCACTCCACCATCGGGATGACACCATACAAGGCGTTGTACGGCCAACCTTGCTGATCACCACTTTGCTAGACATACCCTGGGGTATCAGTACTTGTGGGACTGGAGATGGTCTAGGCCCAGACAGAGAAGGTCCAAGTTATCCAGGAGTGGATGAGGACAACTCATAGCTTGCAAAAGTCTTATACCGACAGGAGTCGGAGGCCACTAGAGTTTGAGGATGGCGACAACGTCTTCTTGCGTGTCTCACCTCAACAAGGATTACGAAGATTTGGTCAAGGTGTCAAGTTGTCACCATGCTTCATCGGACCATTCCAGGTCCTTAGCAGGATTGGCGAGGTGGCTTATCGCCTAGATCTACCACCTCAGTTGCACCAAGTGCACGACGTTTCCCACGTATCACAACTATGGAGATATATGCACGAACTGACGCATATCATTGACCATGGGGAGTTGGACATTGATGATGGAGTGACTTTTGTGAAGGTCCTGGTGGTGATCGAGGATCGACATGAGCTGGTCCTATGTGGATGGTTGATTCCTCTAGTGTGAATCAGATGGCAGCATGGGATCCTTCAAGAGAGCACTTGGTAGCGAGAGGATTAGATGCATGCACAGTAACCACATTTGTTCACCTAGTTTTTGTTCTATCATTATGGGGACATAAAGCCCTGAGGTGGGAGTAATGTAAAGTATCGTAAAATTTAGGGGATATTTTTTCTAAATTTTCTTAGGGATTTTACTAGAACGCGGTTTCTGATGGCACTTGATTTTGAGGCCCGGTGTGCCCGGAATTTCAATCCGATGTTTTTCTCGGGTACGTTTAGGGAACGAACGAGCGGGTCTTCCTAAGGAGGTTAATGTGGGACCCAAAATATCCTACACCACTAGGTAGGATATTTGTGGGGTGGGGCCCACATGATCCCCACCGTTTATTTCAACCTTTTCAACCCCCCTCCTTTAATTAAGTAACGCACCCGCACCCCCCTTTTTCATAAACTCAACACTTGCGTTTATTCTGGATAATAAACTCCTCATTAATTGGGAGGTTTTAAACTCCTTAATTAATTCTATTAACTGGTTGTTTCCCTTTGAATATAAACACTGGCATGTGTTAATAAAATAAAACAATTCTTATTTTGATAGAGGTTTGTTGTGCAAGTGGAATTGGGAGAATTATCACAGGTTCTCGATTTCATCCTCCTCGCGAAGAACGTGAAAAAAAAGAAGAATGAGAAGGACACGAAGAACTCCGAATTTTGACAATGGTCAACAAGAATGTTGTATCCTCAGAGATCAACGACGCGACGCCGAAAAATCATTTTTCCGCAATGCTTCTTCTGCAATCCTTCTTCTGTGATGTTCTTCATCTGCAATGCCTTTTTCTGCGACGAACCCTTGCTCAAACGAATTCGACGAGGTAGGGGTTCATTTTATTTGTTTTTTATTGATTACTTCTGTCACTTTCTTCCTTACATTTTTAACTTCATGTTATCACAATAACGGGAGGAGGTCGGACCACACAAATATGGCCGACCCTCCTCCCCCATTGTTTGTTGAGTTTTGTTGCGTCTCGTGTAAGGCGGCGCTGTGCTGAAGCACCCCGCAAGAAATTTTAAAGGAAGGGCAGAGAAGCGTGGTGCCGTTGTGCCGCACCCTTGGAAACAAATTAATCTGTGATGCCGTCGTGCGACGCCAAAGATCCTCGAAGGAACCTCGAAGAAACTGCAGCAGAACCGGGGCCATGGTGGAGGGGCGCGGTGCCGTCACGCTGTGCCTGACAGACCAGGCCGTGGCTCAGGCCGCAGTGGTGCAAGGACCCCCGGCTGGCCACCATGAGTGGCCCCCCATCATAGGGGCCGCGGTTTCGAAACCGAGGGCAGGGCCCCCCCCCACCCCCCACCCCTTCCACTCGACCGAAACGACCGAGCCACCTGGCTAGCGCCAATGCGCTGGGCCAGGCTGCCCCCAAGCGGGCTGGACCAGGACCCGGGACGGGTCGACCCCGTTTGGGCCGACCTATAGTGTATCGGGTCGGGTCGGATCAGGCCCGAACCCACTAATATCGAACCCCTCACGTTCTTTTTCCAATAACATGGGTTGTGGACCTCTGATCGACGCACCATCAGCCGCGATGTGATCCTTGGACCGAGAAGGTTGTTTTGTATTATCGCACTCAATGTTTCAGAGTATATTGGGTTCGGCCAGGTTGGTTCAGACACGAAACCAACCGGGCCCTCGGAGCAGAAATGCTTATAACTTGAGATTCGGACGTCCGATTGACGTGTCGTTGACATTTTTGGATTACTCTTAGTGAGACGAACATTTTGGCATACTCCACTCGAGGTTTGGATGTAGTTGGAGTACAGTCAGGTAGGTTTTGACTTAAAAAACAACCAGTACCCTAGGAAAAAAAGGCCAATAACTCTCAGACTGGGCGTCCGATTGACGCGTTGTCTATGAAGTTGTGTTACTGTTGTCAATACGGAACATTGGGATACATCAACTTCGGACTATCTGTCAGTTGATGTATCAGCCCCTCGGCTCGTGGAGCATACCCTCCTGAATGAGCATGTTGTGTGCGGGAACCCTAGAGCTGGTTGCGACTACGACAACGATGACGACTGTGCCAAAATCCTCCGTGGATTAGACGACGACGACTACAGCTCTCAGCAATCCTACGTGGATCAGTGCTACCGATCCTATGTGGGTCAGATCCTATGTGGGTCAGCTCTCAGCAGTCCTGTGTGGACCAGTGCCTACCGATCCTATGTGGGTCATTTCGGGGGTTAGTTACCTATCGATCCTCTGTGGGTCAAATCCTTTATGGGGAATTGCGGGGGTTAGTACCTATGGATCATTTGTGGGTCCGACGGCTTAGATGAATAAGTGGATACATCTGATTATCTCTATCTTCATACGAAGAAGTATACCTATGTGAGTTGAGTCATTATTTTCAATCCTTATCTTTGATATGTTGACTTGATATCCTGTGAGGATTACCTTGTGCTTTCCTGTGTGGTTTTGGTTGTGTTTTCCTATGTGGACTAGGTTGTACATGGTTCGGATATTGGAGAAGAATGAGATTTGATGACTTAGGTATATGTATGGGAATATACCTAAGTAGTATTGGATGTTACATGGTGATTGTATCTTTTCATTGTGGATTATACTCTATGGATTCTGGGAGACCTTCGGCGGTCTTGGGGTCCCAACTGAGTAGCTTATACTCACCCCTGCACAGGCTATGCCCACACTACGTTGTGTTGGTTGCAGATGACGGACATCGCTGATCGTGGTTGAGGCTTGTGGAGCATGATGGTACATGGAGGCAGACCTCTGTGCGGGACATACTCGGAGTGGACTGCTGGACCCGAGGAGCTGTGGAGGATATATGTACCCACCCTTCAGGTGGGACTTCTAGTGGACGGCTCGATGTTGCAGCTTTACTTTCAGTTGTTGTTTTCACTTTCCAGTTTTACTTTACTTTCAGTTTGGGTTTTTATTCTAGCCCACTTAATTTTCCTCACATACTGTTGTACCCAGCTTTTACTTAGTGTTTACTTCTGGTTGCTTGCTTTGTGGTGTTAGTTTACTTTACGAAGGCAATGCCTTCCCTTTTTACTATGAATTACTCCTTGGTGGTAGTCGCCAGCCCCTAGCCTATGGAAGGCGGGCTTGGGGTAGTCACGACATGGACCCCGTGGACGGGTCATGACACTTATGCACTGGTGAAGCCCTTATGAGGTGATTGATATGAAGATAGGGATTTAGGAAGGAGTCATAAGTATCATCTTAATTAAAATTACTAGATCTATAATAGTTCAGTCATATTATCAATATACTGATTGATTAGGAAGCATGGAACCCCCATGATTGAGTTTGGGTTTCTTTGGTTGGAGTGTCTAAAATAATGATGGAACAACATTGAGGTGAATTCACTTTTTGATCTCGATCCACAAGAAACAATACTTCATATCCTATTTATATAAATAATTTAGGTCCTCGTAGTTTAGTTTTATGTATCATTGAATATATCTTATAGAAATGGCTATTATGTCTCTTGGGTTTGATTGGAATGACTGAAATATAGGAGGGTCAATGTCTGATAGGTATTGGTTGTCAATATGACATGTTCTGATTGTCTTTTTAATAAGGAAAACATGTCACATGTAACATTACAATATTGAAGAAGACATGTTGGAGGTCTATCACATGATTTGATTTACATGCCAATAGGACTTTCACATAACTCAGATGACAAATTTGTGGGTCTTTGAATGATCAAGAAAAACAAATAAAATGTTTTTGTGTGATCTAGAATGGCATTTCGTACCACTGTTGCATGAATTATCTATCATGTGTAGAAGAATTTTAATTAATTTTTATATATAGATTGAGGACATTATAAGAATTGTGCAACATTTCCAAATGACATTTCAATTCTCAGAAAACTTTTTTGGGTTCTATTATATGATTTTTGATAGGTCATGAAAAGCACACAATTCCCCCTCATGAAATTTAGAATAAATTTCATCACAGAAGTGTTATGTCCTTTTAATTATTTATTTCATATATGCAAATAATTTTATCAATAATTAAGTTACTGAGGGTCCACGTGACCTTGTCTACATACAATAATTCCTTTTCGCAAGAAGGATGTGAATTATAGGTCATGTTTGTGATCAATAAGGTGATCAAATGAAGTGTATATTCATGTCGTGAAATCCCTTCTGTGATTCCCTAGATTTTATCTGCTATAATACTCTTCTGATAAGAATGTTTTCTACTCTGGAAAGCCCTCTCATCTTCATTTGTGTAGGTGTATTATCCACAATAAATTTATATTTTGTTTTTTATTATTGGGTTATAAATTTATAGGCATTTCCTTCCTAGTTATATTATGACAATCCCAAGGCATATCTCATATATTTGGTCTCTGTGTTGGTTGAGGGAGTATCACATCACATATATAGCATGATCCTACCGAGATTCCTCTATGGTTCCACATGATAAAAAGTTACTATAAGAACACTCTGCCATCAACATATTTATTGTAACCAAACTCATGAAACAGATTTTGTAAGATCATGATGATATTTCTAAGGGATTATTAATGATAATATTGATCATCTTGGGAGTCATAATAAGATTAGGCCACCTGTTAAAAGTATTTTGTGAGATCGATGGAGATTTTTGAAGGCCATTGATAAGAACAGAGTGGCTTGTCAGGTGGCACTCCATTAAATTTGTTTTACATGTCAAAGGGCCTTCATGTGATCAATAGTGGTCAAACGAGACACATAACCCCATTCACATGAAAATAATTATACATTTTCTTCATGATAGGCTTCCACAATTTCTAGTTTTTATTCCCTACATTATATTACTTCTTACATTTTCCCATTGGGTTTCCATCAGGGAGACACATTATCAGTACACTATTTAATAATTCCTTGAGGGTATTGTTAGGTTTAGTCACTAGGAATTTCTGTGATGCAACATATGACCAAATTGAAATTTGAAAAGTATTTCTCATGTCTACGAAGACATTAAAGGGAGACTTCACGTTATCGTTCCACCTGTTGTTAGGGAATTCTCATGATTAGGGAAGACTTTTTAAGGGCCCATTGTATGATAAATTAGGATTGTTATAATTATTTTTTCAAGATCAAAATGGAATTCCTATGGACCTTCTCATGATCAATGGTGATCACAAGAGGCACATGAATACATGAGATGAAAAATAGCATAACTCTGACCACATGATCCTCCTCTCTATTCAAAATTATTTGTATATTTTATAATGGGTTAAAGGTGATTTTATGGAATCTATTACATAATATATTACAAGATCAGAGGATCTCATCAGTAAACAATTTTTATGATCATCTCTATTTTTCTCGATATCTTTCCAACAATATAGGGGATTGACAGGGTGGATTTGTATTATTATATGTAATTTCCAATGGGGACTCATGTGATCATCCAAAGATCATTCAAATCACATGATTTATCCACATTTCCTTCTGATGGTCTTGTGACAGTATGTCCATCTAGAGATTTAGTGGTTTTCGTATTAGACTATTTGATATTAAAATAGCAATGTTTTTAAACCCATAGAAATGTATATAAAATAATAAACATATTTTGAGTATTTATTTAATTATATAACTATTGATGATCATTTAACGGGTTCAAAAAAATTCCTTCACTCAAGAGAGAGGTCTATAGGGACAAATACGTAGTTTTGCGTAGATAAAATACCCACCTGAGTCCCCAAGGCATTCAATGACTTTTGTCCTAAGGAAATATTTGCAATCCAAGTGACCATTGGTATTCCATAGAAAATATTACAAATATGGGAGTGAGGGGGTGGATAATTCCACCAGTGTCTTGAAATCCTTGAGATATTATGACTTCTCCTATAGCATAAAACATTAATAAGGGATGAAACGAATATACCTTTTGCAAGACATATTTATAAGAAATGCTCAGAAGACCGCTTCTCAATATTCAATTTTGTGATTTCTCTACATGACTTATTTTTATCATTACATGTTCAAATGAACAAATAACCTTCTATTGGTAATTTTCTTGATCATCAAGGTATGATTTCAATTGTATAAAAACCATAGATGATTTTCCTAATATGCTGGCTCAGTTCCATAGCCAAATGATCATTATGCGGTGCATATGACCATATAATATTAACATAATGAAACATATTACAAAATATCATTTGGTATTGATATTCTTCATGGTTATATGATTCACAAGACCTATAATAGGTCATGAAAATAAAAATCCCTTAATTTTTCATGATATTCACATGACATTTTTCGACTTATATAAATATTTTGGATGGTTTTCTCACTCATATGTCATGAGATTATTATTTTTTTAGTATATTATATTTTTTAACTCTATAAATACTGGGGTGCTAGTAGAATTAGACTGTCTAAATTCCTTTCTCGCATGTGTGGATAATAGTTACAATGCCAATGTTGAGTCATCAGAGACAATCTTGATAGACCAAAGGGAATAAATCTTATAGAATATCCAATATCTGGATTTATAACTCTTTATGTGTTTGGTCTTTAATATAATGGTAATATCCATCCACCATAGTCATATTTTTTACCTCCCTGTTCTCTGATGGGGACCATAATACCATCATGGGAAAAATCTCACAAATACACTATTTCATACCCATGAAAAAGCACTTAAATGTGCACTTTATGAAGTGTGTTCCAAAAGAATTTTGGATGAATCGTCATAAATATAATTCAATCATCTACATGTTAGACTTGAAAATGAGGAAATATTCCACAAACTAGAGGTCCAAATGGTTTCCTAACTAAGATCATTCATTAGTGGGAGGATCATAATATATTATTGTTAGTCCTTCTTGGTGTTGTATATCACTTCTTAATTTTCCAAATAAATAAAAAATATAGGTAATTAGGAATCCTTTTGGATATCCCAAACCATATATTACATTAATATGTGATTTATAGTGAACATAGTTAGATGATATAGTCCATATAAAAATAAATTCCTCCCTATGACGGGTGATGTAGGCAGCAGTCTTTGGGATTTCAGACATATTTTTGGCACACATTTTTTAGGAGAGTTGTATGGTGATTTTATCATTCAAAATCTATACCAAACTACATGGATAAAATGCCCCCATTCTCAAATATTTGATTAGTTAAGACTAAAATGTAATTAATAATGCATCACATCCGTTGGAATATAACTAATTTAAGTAATGGGTGGAATATTTTATTAAGAATTATCTTTTTTAACCAAAATAAAAAATGTTTAAGTCTTATCCCACAAAAGATTCTATTAGTGTTGAGGGTCCCTATTGTCCGACAGTTGAAGAGGGGTCATTTACCAACTGGTAGTGAAAGGATATTCACTACATTGACAAGATCATTCACTTGGCCAATTTCTGTACCATGAACCTAGAAATGTACCTACTCCTAGAGACAGAGAAGCGTGGATTCAGAGTTCCACCTTTATGATAGTAGTCTCTTTTGATGGAAAGAGGCTCATGGTTTTATCGATTCATGTGTTGGCCACAATATATAACATTATGTGAAAATTTAATATGGAAATAGCCGCTCACAAAATTAATGGACCCCTTAAAATACTATGGGGTGGAATGGGAGATCATAAGGGTGGCTACAAATACACTAGCATCCAGAAAATTTTCAACATTCATTTCAAAAACATTTTGTAGTGAATCTGCGAGTTTGGACAGATATCTTAAAAGGACCGAAAATTGGTGCCTTCATGAGCCATCATGATCACTTGGCAGTCATACCCTATTATATGATTCCCATAAGTTATATTGTTGAAAATTATTGGGGCATCCCCGATGATTAATCAAACTTGATTTAAATTCAGGAGAGCATCCCTTACACCCAAATTTATGATTGCATTATTTTTGAATTCTATGAAACTATTCATTTTATTCGACGGTTCTGGTGTATTAAGATGAAATTATTTATAGCCCATTATGTTTTGTTCTAAAATCATCCAATGGTGGCTCTTTAGTTTTATTGGATGTTTACATGAGAGGATAATCAATTCTCAGTAGTCCTCCCTTCAAATAATGTTGAGATCAGATTATCCAAAACCTTATACTGATTTTTTGAATAAATCACATCCTGATGATAAATAATCCACATCAGATCTCAATGATGTAATATTTCCACAAATAGGAGTATACAATCCATGGTCTGGAAAAATCTCAATTTGAGAATATTGATAGCCCTGATTTTTCCTCGTAAGGAAGTGAAAGATTTTCCATCTATTTTTATTATCATGAGAGCTATCAATTGGAATAGTTTTGTTGCGTTAAACACCTACGAGTGAATCCATGTCTTCACATTTATTTCTCAATTTTATTTATTAATATATGATCTTGATGGAAGAAAAATCTGGTGTTGGTCTCCATGGTATAAATTTTGAGAAGGTTATATATATAGAATTTGTTTCCTTTGTTACTGGTCTTGAAGAATTTTAATTCAAATACCAGCCCACTGATTTCATGTCAATAATTTTAAAACTTGATACGATGAGGGAGAGTTTGAAGGGTTGGATCCAATACATTCCATTTGTGTAGAATATGGTGGTTCATATAATGATAGAGTTTTCCAAGAAAAAATTGTTATCACATCATTGAAGAAGTGTTAAGATTTTTATTTATTCCATATTAAAAATAACCAGGTATTTATTTTGACTGCATTGATGTATTTTAAATTTATATTTATTTTTTAGGAATCTAAATGAGACCAGTTAGTCACTCCATCCTCATTATATACTCCTAGGGTAACTTTTCTTGAGTTGTCTTGATCGGTAATGAGTGGATGGATGGAAGGGGTTTAATATATCAATTGTCTCTAATGATGGTGGAGATTTCCATCCATAAGTAAAAAAAAATCAATAAGTAAATTTGATACATCCTTAATTTCTTTAGGTTCATCACAATCTGAGGTCCCTTCCACATAGAGGAAATCGAAAAGTAATCACTCCAAACTATCATAGATCTCTCACGTAGAATCTTCAAGTTAGTGCTTCATAGTATAATTTCCGTATTTTAGACTATTCTGTAAACTCATTTTGGATTTTCAAAAATGAACACATATCTATTGTTCCAATATTGGGGAATATACATCTATTATTGATGATATGGGTGAGATTATTATTGATCTAATTGAACCCTCGCTATTCGGAACAACCCATCAAGAAGTAGATATTATAGAAGTAGAAAATATATTTGGTCTGATGCTTTCTACTGACATTCCAGTATACATTCCATTCGAACAAACACATGAAAATTTTATTTTAGTGGATGTTTAAATTGGTATCTAACCCTCTATTGATTAAAATTTATTGATGATATATTTCAGAGAAGATGATCACTTCCTATAATACATTACCCATGTTTCCCTTTGTATCATGCCATATGACCATTAATTCACTCCTACCAACCTTAATAAAATGATTAAATTATGATGATATTCAAAAAACCATTTGGGACACCAGGACTCTCATCATAAGAGGGTCTTTCCACTTCACCTGAATATGGGGTTGGGGTAACAAACATTTCTAGTGATGTGACTTAGAAATGCATGATTCTAACATTGATCACATATATGGGTTTTCTAATGGAAGAAAATCATTTATCCAATGAATAATAAAACATAACACCCATTGTTATAGTTCCTTAACCCCAGATCTCAGATGTTCCAATCCCATTATCCTTGAAAATTCCTCCGATTGAGTCAACCCATTCTGAGACCATCTCTATAGAAACATAATTTAATACTATTTGCATGAGTTTTTTTCTTATTGTATTTGTCGATGAATATATTAATGTTCCCAATTTGAAAATGATTCATGGATCAAAGAATACATCAAATTATTATCTAATGTGATAAAAAGTGTGCAAGGGGATTTGGACCTTAGTTTTAGCAGGCCCATTGGAGAAGCATAAGGATTGACTGGTTCATATTCAGTTTATATTAATCACCCTTTTTTATGAGTATTTTCACTATAATTATATTCATTATTGGTTAATCTATGTGATATTTCAGATGAAGGAATAAAGTTACATTGAATTAAATATAGTAGTAGTAAATTCTTTGCATTTGGTAAAAAGAGTCCAGGATGAGACCTTGAATGATGAATCAATGCACACGATGGAAGTGACATCATACCAAGACATGGTCAACATTGGGAAGGTTGAAATATTCCAATTGATGTTTAAATTCATCCATATATTGTAAAATCAATATTATAAGCATCATGCACTAGAAATATTGTAAAAACTATAATAGATCTACATGGACTCCTTGAATTGGTGAAAGACGGTAGATATGATGTTGTTTCCAAGTCGGATCCATTGAAAAAGACGATGGTGGAAGAAACTGAATATGTTTATCAAATGCACCAATCCATTCCCTCTATGGTGAGTAAATATTTATAAATCATGGAAAACCCTAAACACATGTTGTGATGGGCTTGTAGTTTTTTGTCTATACTTTTATTTTATTATTAACAGGAGAGACTCTGTTATATTTAGATTCCTCCTGTATGTTGACTTTTTCAATGAATGAGTCTTCTAAAAATTACATTTCATTGTCACGATTTCATTCATTCATGATGTTCATTACATTTTTTACATGATATTATATGGACCAACAGTGATTTTTATTCTTTTTATCATACCATATAAGTCCAAATACCGGGATTTCAATTCTTAACTCACAGTAGATTTCAGTTGATAGTTTCCCATCATTACCCCCACCAACATGAGATTCTTATCTAAGGAATCTACTCTAGTAGTGTTGAGATAACCTAGTTTAAAAACATAAATTTGGTGGAATATATATTCATGATGGATGATACTCTACTTTTTTTACTAATCTAGTGGAATTATCAAACATACTTTTATTTGTTTTTGTATAAATAGTGATATCTACAAGCTCTATATAATTTTATTTTTCATATTTCAATAATTTTATCCAAATATTAATATTAGATAATATTATAGGGATATTACTTGGATTTATATCAAGATACTGTCTTATAGTGTTTTGTGCAAAAATATTTTATGCCTTTTCCATTTTATAAATTCAATGTATTTCAAATATCACACAATGTGAACGTCTAGAGACTAGATACTCCAATTTTTCTCAATATATCATTTTTATATTTTCAAACTGGTGATAATTTCTCTTCCTGTAAATGTATTTTATGGGCATAAAAAATAGGAAATTGTTCTTAAATATTTTAGTGTCTTCCATTATAAACCATCTACTCTTGTTAATATACCATTCATGAAGTATCATTATCAGTGTAGAATAAAATAATTTTGAAGTACATCTTCTATGGAATTTAACATCATTTAGTAAGGATGTAAATTGATATTTATTCTAATGTATTTCATCAAGGTAACGTGAAAAAATGTTGGAATGATGAAGAGATGTTGAGGATAACCCAAAACACCCTAAGGTGATGAGTTTCTCAGCTCTGTTTCTAGGGCTTATGTTGATTATAATTTTGTTCCATTAATTAGGTGATGTCTTTAGTTAGTGGTTCAAAGTACCATAGTCATTGTCCTATAGGGATTAAAATCATGTTCAAGTATAGGGTTCCCCACTCCTTCACAATGGATATGAATGATTTTAGAGACGGTATTGGTGGATGGAAAAATTTAATGGAATTTGAATCCACATAGATAGTTGTAAAATGGGTGGTGTAAATTTTAACACAAAAGTTGGAATCAATGAATATGGAATGTGGAAGCCATACTGGGGATAACCCAAAATACCAGAATGTTATAAGATCTTCAACTGTTTTAACATGGCCTTTGAGGATTCAATATTCATTCATTAAAAGGGTTTGATACCTTTAATTGTTAGTTCTGAAACCCTTATGCTTGGGCCCATAAGGCTAACATGCATGGTCATGTAAATGGAATACAAACTCATTACCAAGGGTCTTATATTATTTTTGAAGGCTCGAATTTTGGTATGATGTAGTGGGGTATAGAAAATAGATCAATCGATGAAGGGTTCTAGAACATTGGGTTTTTTATATTTTTTTAAGGAGGATTGGGTCCTTCCCCGTGTGGTTTTGAGTCACGTAGTGTGGATAGATAAAATTTTTGGAATGGAATGTTACATTAATTCATTGAGAAAATGTATAATACATGGATATGTGACATCGAGGATATTGAAGCCCCTAGAATTGTTTTTTATGGGTATTGTAAAACATGGTCGAGTAATATCTGAGTTAACTAGAGGTATGAACCATTGGGTATAAGTCAACCATTGGTGATGAATGAAGCCCATATTTCGTTATTTCATTATAATATCACTTGTATTTTTTGGGGGATAATCTGGGACCAAACATCATATAGGAACAAACACATTGGAGGTTTTTAATTATCTAATGAATCCCAGTGAGGTTATCTAGGATTATCTCGTCCTTGTATCAAGTTTTTTATTGTTTCGAATCAATACATAGAGATCCAAAGGTCCATGGGGTTTCAAGTGAAGATACCAACATGTGGACCTAGTTTTTTCATCTCAATAACCAAATATAAGAAGGTGTTATATAAAAAAATAAATATTACTGAACGTTTAGAGAACTATAATTTTTGTTTCCCCACCTATTGAACCCGATATTGTGAAAAGATTTGTAAAAAATCCTTAGCTTAAATTTTTTATAGACCAAGGGTGGAACTAGAATTTTATTTCATTTACTAGAGACACAAAGTTGTCATAATGAGATTTATGCCTTATTTATTAATACTTTTTTTTTCTTTCTTGAACTGTTGGTATGCTGAGTATAGCAGGAAGAGACTTCTTTTTCATAGGCCATTTTTTGTGGGGTTTCATCTTGAAATTTTTTTTGAATCTATAACTGGAATTTTATTCTCGTTCAATTTGGACCACAAAATGATAATGTTTAAAGTCACACTTCATCGACCGATGTGCAATCAATTTACATTCATGATATTAGTGGACTTGGTATGAGGGGAATGCAACATAACAACCAAATTAATACATATAGGGTTAATAATTCTCTACCATCCTTCTGACTAGGATATGAATATATTTTAAATCATGGATTGAGGTTCTCATGACATGAGTAATGATATGGGACCATCAAGCTAGGGATGATCAAGAACACCATATTGTTCTATGTTCTTCTATAGTCACATTAGTTATACAAGGACCATAATTCACATATTGGAGGGAAATTTTTCTTGCAGTTAGAATGTGGAGGCCCATATGTATATCCACCTCTTTAATAGTCAAATAGAGGGATATATTATCCTATTTTGGGACCATGAATGGTTTGTAGAAACCCAATGCGCTGAAGACATAAATTATTATTTACGGGTTGTGATTCTTTAAAAATGATTGAAGCACCCGGTACTCTGGTTGACTAGGTTCAAGACCTTATTGTGTTTTGGTAATAGAAGATGATGGTCGATCATATTTAAATTTTAACATCATGTTCTGAGGATGCATATATCATTATGTTTAACATCATGAAATAAGTATTTTTTCCCTTATAATTTAATGTCATGAGGTAAGGATGTAAGATTGTTTATCATATATTTATGGACAATATATAAGCTATGAATCTTAAAAATTCTACATGTTGCAGTCAATCATAAGGTTGGCGATATGAGTGCCACTACATATCATATGACTATAGAAATCATGACACACATTTCTCACAAACATAAAAATCTCCACCTAGGTCTGATACATAAAAAGAGGTGTAAATTTTCTATTGATTATTGAGGATAGACCCAATATTTGAGATCTGGGTGTCACTATGTATCATATAATGGAAATAATCAAGATATTGGTAGTTATTTACTGGAGATATCTTCACAGAGGTCTATCCAATACATTGAGGGGTCATTTATCCCATTAATGTTTTGGATGGACCCAAGATTGGAGAATCAAGAATCACTACATATCCTATGATGGTAGGTATAAATCCCATCATAATTCATTACGGAGAAACTCTCCATATATGTCTAACCCGTATAAATAAGGGGGAAATTTACCATTAATGTTGTAGTTGGACCCATGATTGGAGATCCCGGTAACCCTATGTATCATGAAATTGTAGGAATCAAGCCATGCAATGTTATCTAATAGAGGTTTGGTGGAAGATAAACACCAATGATAGTTGTCCTATCGGGCAAGGTATACAATAATAGATAGTTTTATGTCATTGAAGTGACCTCAACCATGTATTTTAATGTCATGTAGTAAAGATGTGTGGTGTTCATTTTATGTTCTTGCATCCAAAACCATGTTAACCTTGTCATGAACTGATATTTCTCAATATTGTTTTGAAAAACATTGCAAAATTCCTAAACCCACATGATATATGATCAGTGTGAGAAATAATTAATTGAAATTAATTCTCTTACCAAACATAGTAAATTGAAAGAAAGATCATAGGTATTTCTTTGGAGGCTATGTAAAGATATAGGATCTATGTGTTTCTACAAATCTCATTAGAGTGATAATAATCCCACATATTGTTTTGGGAACATTTTAACAACGAGTGAGAGGGAGGAAAACCCTTAATTTTAATGTCATGCATAAAGTATGGATAGTGTATTGTAGTTTTAGGTCATTCAAAACATACCCTATATTAGAGATGGACCTTGGATTTGAGATCTTGACATCACTAAATATCATGTGGTGGATGGAATCAATAAACATAAATTTCATTAATAGTTGGATTCTATATGTGTGCTTTACTAACACAAAGCAACGAGGTTACATTATTTTTATTTTTCATAAATATAAATCATGTTCGGTGAATAATATATGAAATTATGTTCTCCATGTAGTTTTAATACATGTGGTAAGGATGTAAGAAACTATGCGATTTAATATCTTATTATAGGGTATTAAGATATAATATAGTTTAAAGTAATTCGGTCAAGATTCATTATGTGTATTTAATGGCATGAGGTTAGGATGTATCAAATGTGCAGTTTAATATCGTGAAAAAATTAAATTTTCATTATAGTTTAACATAAGGCGTCTTTGATGTATGATGATTATTGGAAGCTATGAAAAGTTTTTCATGAGAAACCTCACATTGGTGAGGGCGTGACATGTTCTCAAACATTGTACCTAATGAGTAAGGTCCAATTGAATAGAACATATTTATGATTTAAGGACCTTATGTTTTAGGGTTCCATATTTTAATGTTTATTATAGTATCATTGTGATTATGATATCCAATACCAGTTCTACCAGAAGTAATGATTAGATTTCCACATTTTAATGGAAGTCTTGTGTGATCTAATTCAGATGGCGTTGTATGTTATATAGTGTACAAAACCATTTCTAATGGATTTATTATAACTCAGGCATCCAATTTGCTGTATTAATTTTACTTGAGTGGTTTTCACAAATATCTATTTGAATAAATGAAATGTGGAATTCTATGGTAAAAACTGCATATGTTTTGTAGAACAATCAATATGAGGTCTCTTGTGTGGTAGTGCGCATGGTGGTGTGATAAGCTGATAAAGTGTGAAGGAGGTAGTCCAACCATGGATTATTGTATTTTTTTAACCCTTTTCTAGAGTTCATTAGATAGATTAATATTGAATAAATATATCTATCCATTTTTTTCTGTATGATGGTGAGATTAATGTTTTGAATCGATGTTGTAGTGTTGGTCTAATTTCTTCAATTTGGAATAACAGAAGTTTGTATTGTTGTCTGTATGTGTCTTTTGAGGGGCATATAATCATGTTATGATTTTGGATTTTATGAAATTAATATTATTATTTATCCTTAATTCATTTAGGGGTATTTTCTTATCCCATTTTTTAAATAAGTCGGTAGTAGTAAGGATGCACTTAAGATTCTTAGTTATGGAAAGCGGATATGAAACCACAATATCCATTAAAAATACAAAAAATGTATCTAAATAGTTAGATATATATAAAAATAATGAGGTATTTTTATGATTCATTCTAAATTCATCCATAAATGAAATTTCCTGGTGAATTACACATAGTCTTGTATCCTAGTTTTATTATAGTAACAATGCCTACTAATTCGATGGGAGATTCTAGCCCTATTCTGATGAGGGTGATTTGAACAATCATGGGCTACTTCCATTATGAAACAAATATCTATTTATTTTATTTATAAGGGGAATATTTAATATAATCTTTAATTTTTAAAGGAATTTTTTCCAATTTTGTCCATACTATAGGGAAATGATCACTACTTAGTATCAAGTCTACTACGATTCATCTTGATCTTTTGGGAGAGTCCCATATTGATACTAATAGACTATAGGATACCTCCATATTGAATTGGACATCATTCAATCATTCTCTATGGTGGTGTTGATCCAATTTATTTTTTCAATATCATAGATGATGGTTGGTGAGACCATCCATCGTTGCATGATGCGGAATACCACATCAACCTGATCAAGATCAGTTGGGATTTTGGGTGAATGAGTTTGTGTGGTGGAATGAGAATTTTGTAATAAAGGTAGATGATGAAATTTTGGTTCAAAAGGTAACTCTTCCCTCATTCATTTGTTGTAACCAATTATATGGAACAATTATTCCTTCTTGAAGGAATATTGACCATGGATTTGTTTGATCGCTAGCTATGTCCCCCCTCATTTTCTTGTAGGATACTTGCTGCTGATAATGTAGTTCCAATCTATAAAATGGGGCTTCGTATTCTTCTATGTCTATCCTTTAGATAGTGGTAAGGAGTAATCTGAAATTTATTTATTTAGAGGAACACATACAATCCATAAAACAACCAAATTTAAATTTCGATTTTCCAGCCTCCTTCCAAAAGGAATTTGAGAGGCACTATCAAAATATATATCCAATGTTTAGGGAAAATAATAGGAATGTAAAAATTATTTTCCTGGCAGATCGGTGTAATCTGGTGTGATTTTTGAGGTAGGAGGAAATAAATAATGGCTTTTCCTTTAATGGACTTTTATGACATAACCTGTAAATCATATTATTTCTGAATGACCACGCATTAAGAAAAAATACTAGCCAACATAAGATGGCCAAGAGTGTACATGAGTGGGTTCAAATGAGAGACCATGTGGACTTCATGGTTCTTCATGTAATGACATATCTTTTTCACTTCACAGATAATTGGATGTATGTTCTTCTAAATATCAATATACAAGGACTTGATACCAAGCATCATTTGAATGTGGTAGCAGATAATCCTTTCATTCCCTTTATAATTTTTATATAGAAGGAAAATTCTATTATATTAATCCATCTAATCAACCTATAATATAAATTTCATTCATTAAACTTGCATCATTAGGACCGATGGGTTCTGTATGTTATAATTGGGATTCTCAAAGGCTCCTTGGAAGTCCTCATCCCATCTGTAAGTGACTTTTTTATTCATTAACATAGTGTAGGGGGTGATTTTCCAGGTTGGATGGCTATGCAATATTTAATACATCTGAGGTACCATTGGATCCCTCTAGGTTCATTGAGATTCTGAGGGGGTGACATTGATAGGATTTCCCTAGTCTTTTCTGTGGCTATCTCAATTCCATGATGGTGTACCAAAAAGCTAATGAACATCCCAAATGTTACCCTTAAACCATATCTCAGTGAGTTCATATTCAAACTGTGCTACTAAATATTTTCATATGTTATTGGAATATCTATGAATTTATCACTTCACTACCGATATTTGTCCACAAGTTCATAAAAATAATATTTTTCTATTCATCCTAAAAAGTGCTTATATATAAAATACATGGAACATTGGTAGTTAGTACCATTATTGTTTAATCCAAAGGGCATGACCTGATAGAAAATTCCCCCTTTAGGTACTCTGAGGGTGCTGGATTAATCATCTTCAGGGGCCATCATAATTTGATAATTCCCATAATACGCATTAATAAAAGAAATATCTTATAAGAAATAAGTTGCATTAAACAAATGTTTTGTGATCATCAATGGGAAACCATCCATCAGGTATTATCAGTTGAGATCTCGTAATTTAATACAGAACCTAGTATTCATTTTATTTTTCATTCCAAGGATAATGTTGGTGATCCATATTGGGTCTTTCACTACTGTGAAATTTTTATTTTGATAAATTTTTCAACCTCCAATTTTACATTAGTTCTCTAAGAGGGGTTCATCCTCCATGTCACCTACATGAAACCATGATGGTCATTGGATAATATTAGGTGGTCCATATCCACATAAATCTTCATCCATGGAATTTATATATAATTCCAAGAGACACCTATTGATGTTACATAGTAATAAAAATATGAACTTCCTTCTATGTGATATTCATGGCATCTCTAATCAATGTTGGCCATGAATATTCTACAATTACTAGATTTACCAACCAAATTTCATTGATGGTTGTTAAGAAACTTTCCTCAAATGAGGGATAAGAGTTCCTATGGTCATCTACTTCCTCCTCTATCTGTGAGATTGTGGAAGTATATTTAGACATGGTAGGTAAAATATGGAAAATGTGTCATTCTCTTGGGGAGATAGGCCATGGGAAGAGCCATTAAGATCCCAAAAAACCAGAGTCATTGTAGAGAGATTATATAGATACTTATTTTCTTTTATACTATCACTGAGGGAAGATGGATCTTGGACATTTGGGATTGTGTATTATTCTTTAATCTTGTTTATGGATAGCACATAATCATAGTTGAGTATACTATATGGATTCGCAGTAGTGGTTGCAAAGCAATAGAGGGGGTTCAACCTGCATATCATCATCCGTGGTTTCTTTTTTTCTATCCATTATATATAAACAACCTTATGATATCTATATTTAAAATAATTGAAGCGGGAATTTTCCCCATTTTTTATAACTACCTTCCCATTGATGGGGTATTCCACGAAATGATAAAATATTGAAGGTACCACCATGTGGATAGAAATACAATGACTTATAAGATGGACAATATATGTTGTTTCTTGATAAAAAACATGAACTCAAAGTTAGATATGAGATCCCAAAATTGATCCTTGATCTTGATGCTTAGGAGATTTCCTTACTCTCTCTTATAACAAAATTTATTGGTTAGCTTTGTGGGGGATAATTCCCTGTCTCTATATCATAAATATTGACGTGTATGAATCAAGTTGGCATTGATCAATGATCAATTTTAAATTAGATACCTTATGAAGTTTTCATTTTTAGGTTGATATGAAACATATAAGAGTCTGATATATTCTCAGATAACCTCTTTCTTATCTTATTTTGTGAATGAGATGTTGACATGGAATTCCAATGGAAAATTCACCACTCAAAAAAATTCAGATGTATTAACTATTATCTCAAAATACCATGGAATTTTAATGGATTTTATGAGTTCATCTCTAATTTAATTTTAAATATGTAGAAAATAGGTTATTCAAGTATAGTAGTAACCATGTAATCTAATTAATGTTGTGAAACCACATAGTTGTGTGAGGTTCATGGTCATCACATACATAAGGAAACTATGTATCTTAACTATATATAGGTTAGTATAAATTTTATATCATAAACTCATATAGGATTAAAGGTTCATGATTAGTGAGCAATTAGGAGAAACCATGTAATGTATTGGTATGTATATTGGTAATAATATATGATCATAAATATGGTCTCTAGTTTAATTTTTATATATGCTACATGGTTTTCCAAAATATGTGTAAAAACCATGGATAATATCATGTAAATTAAAAAAAAGAATTTATTTTCTTCTGCCTAATTGAATTAAAATCATTCACACTTCCTTATCACCTATTCAAAATCATTATACCTTCTATCACTCACAACTTTTCTTATCAATTTCATATAAAATATTCCAATTTCATTTTTCATCAATTCACCATGGGTCATAATGTATGTGGTTATTCCCTTCTTTATACAATTTTTCTCTCCCTCTTCTTTGAATTCATTTCTTCTTTATGGACATAGTTGGCTAGGGGTTATGTTTAAAAAATATTTATTAGGTTGGTTTACCATATCTATAAATTATTATATGATGGATGTTTCTAGTATTTGAAGTATTCAGTACATATCCTGAGATCAACGGTGACGATTAAAATTTATGGCCTCATGATTCATATGTTCATTAATGATTTTTTTAATAGATTGATTATATATTATTTATTTTTATGGGTTTTATAAAAATAAATCCAATGATTAGATGAAATTATTTAGATATATTTAATGTATTTAAATTAATATTATTATTCTTAGTGGTTAATTATGAATTTGTACTGAAATAATTTTAGGATCCAACCTTTTGTTAATGAGGTATTTTCTTTGGGTAATGAGAGTATCCCATATGAATTAAGTCACTAAAATTTTAGGATCAATCCTTTTGTTTAAAAGTTATTTTATTTGGGTAATGGGAGTATCCCACATGAATTATGTCCATAATAAAGATATTGATTTAATTATTTTTATTTGAGTTTAGGTGGTGTTTGGAAATGATATAAAATATTATGGGAAGCCTTTGGTACTAAGGGAGAATGAAACTCCTATTATTTATTCTAGGGTAATATACCAATCCAATTTTATATCTTATATCTTTCTAAATTATGGTGCATTATAGTGCATGTTATGTCATGGATTTTAGATCAACCGATTAATTTTTGGATTATTTCCGATTATTATTTCAATCTAGGTTATGATGTAATTCATCCTAATTGATCTTCTAGTTATGTCCTTATAAGGTCTTTAGGTTGACCCACCATAATTACATTCGAATTCACCTACTAACAATGAATGGTTATTTTGTACATCCAGGTTTATTTTACAATTTAACCTTCATGACTAAATTATAATCCATTCAAATGAATATATTTAAATATTATTTTTAATATAAAATAAAAAACATAATTTTTTATATGATATATTTCAAACTAAAAATGATCATATTATTTCATATGGGTTTCATAACAATTATATGAAATTGTGAATACCCAATTAATATTAATAAACCATTAATATAATTACATTTTAATATTAATAAATTTTCTTTCATATATCCATATAAATTTTCTTTCATATGTCCTTATAATGTCTTAAGTATTGTGTTTTATTTAAAAGATCAATTTTTTAATTCTTTCATTTTAATTTCAAAATAAATTATATAATTTTTATATTAGAAATTAAAAATTATCATTGAAATAATTTTTTATAAATTTATAAAAATTATTTTTGGGGTGAAAATTATAAAATATCATTTTTTATTCCATGTAGTACTATAGATGATTATTTTTTTCATAGATAATAGTGCATGATGTTGTGTATAAAACCTGATTCAGGTTGTTCAATATAAATGTTTAATAAACTACATAATAATGGGTGAATTCTCAGTGGAGTGGATTATGTCACAGATTGACACCAAACCCATTTTTAAATTATCTATTCTATTTCATAAGTTTTGTTTCAATATTTTAATTTTTAAAACATTATATATTTTAATTAATATATCAGTAATTTTATATGATAGTTAATCTTTAATTGTTTTCTATCAAGATAGTTTGATCAATTAATTTAATTTATAATGCTAACATGATTTAAAAAATAATTTTAACTAATAATTAATCTTTATTTGATAATATATTTGAAATTTCAAATGGTATATTTTTGTAGTTTTGATAACAGGATGTTTTTATCAAATCGGGAGATTTATTTTTAATTTTTCTCCAACCTATATTTCATTTGCAACTCAATTCACCGACATGTGTAGTTTTCAATTACAAAAAACATTTTCACTCATTTCTATTATCAAAAATAACTTTTTATTATGATATAGATTTGTATTATTGATCTTACATTTCTAATTACTATAAATATATATCTTCATGGATAATAATATAAAATCAAGAACGTTCACTAATCAAAATCCTTATTTAAATGGTACTAATTGTTCTCAATGGAAGATTAAAATTAAATTTAATATTGGTAGCATGCGTTTTGAAATTGGGTATGTCATTGAGGATAAATATGAATTACCCAAGATAGCTAGAGCGGAATGGAGTGGTACTAAAGAATAACATTATAAAATTATATAAAAATATAGGAATTATTTATATTATGCTTTTGAGATAAAGAGTTTAATAGAATATATTTTTATTACCAATACGTTATAGATTTTGGATACATTGGTTGTTTTCCCTAAAAAAATTTAATGTAAAAGCAATGTGATTAAATATATATACTATTAAATTAACCACATTTAAGGTCACACCTAATGAACCAATTTATTATATGTTTCTAAGGATGAATTATATTTTCAAGATGATTCATTCAATCATTAATCCAAATATTAAAAAAGATTAAGTGATGCATCTGCAATGATATTTACCAAACAGATATAGTAGAGATTCATTTTCAATTTGAGAATCATGTGTTATAAGAAATTTTAATGTTAAATATCTAATTGGAATTATCCCGAAGTATAATTGGGAACATAAGTTAAAAAATAATAAGAAGATGACAAAATACATATCCAATAGCCTTCAAGACTTCTACCTCAAAGAAAAAGGGAATATTAAAGATAACAAATCATGTTATAGAGAATTATTTTCATAAAATGATGAATATATATCTCACATAGCCTGTTAATTCAAGTAATTTTACAAAAATAAAATATTATACATGATGTAAAACTATAACGGTAAGAAAAAATTAGTGTTAACAAGAAAAAAATTTGATGATTCTATAAACAAAATAACATGTTATGATTAAAAGATAGAAGGTCATACCAAATCAAACATTCATAAGTTAATGAATATGAAAATTTATGAGGATAGAGATAATAGATCTAATAAAAATATGATAGCAACACGAAATTCTTCACAAGATAGTTTCTGTGATTTAGAATCATAAATATAGGATAATAATGATTGATACAATATTTTGTTTAGGAAAAAAAATATTGAGGTATCTAATATTTTTTATACATCTCTTGTTAACATTTTAAATAATTCTGAAAATTTTAAATAGGGATGAAAACATGTCAAGGGACTAAATTTTTGAATATTGCAATATACTAGAGGGAACATTCAATAAAAATAAAGATAAATATAAAACTATAAAGTTGCAACATTCCTTATAGGTTCACTTTAAAATTTATCATAGTATATAACCAGATATAATTTCTCAACTTCTAAAAAAAATTAGCTAAAATTCTCTAACATATAATTAAAAAAATGACCTAGAGAGATTCAATAATAGAAGAAAGAATTTAACCCATATAGTAGAAAGGTAAATTGTACCTATGTATACTACATGAATTGGATATCATCCTAATAGAGAAAGATCAACATAAATAAATTTATTTCAATTTAATGATTTACTAGTATTATGAATAATTCATATTCTAATTTACATTATAATGTTTTTATTTTTTAATGTCTCGGATAAAATGATGATAAACTAGTTAAATAATTATGGATTCCTTATATCCTTATCACAAACATCTCTATACCTAGAAAGATACATATACCAGTATAATTTCTTTTTTAATATTCTTTTTGTATACCTCCTTAGAATTATCTGGTATGCACTTATGGAATTTGGATATTGTTTGATCTAGACACATGACAGAGGAGTAAACAATTTTCCAGAAGCTAATAAATTTTCATGGTGGTGTTCACTAACAATGAGAAATGAAAAATAATTGAACATTGGGAACTCGTTAACTATAATACTATTTTAATTTCCACTATTTTTTATAGAAGAATTAAATCATAATTTTCATAGCACGACTCAATTATATGATGATGGCTTGAATATAATTCATAAAAATATTGCTTGTAATTTTTTAAATTCTATTTTTTTTAGTTTTCAATACATTCAGAAATGATAATGTATACATTTTTTTTAGATTCCTTATTTTTAGAAAACTATCCTTATATAATTTCCTTTCAAAAAATATTATTGTCTATGTTATAGGATACTAGTCCATTGTAACATATATTCACATAAAATTATAATTAGAAAAGGTTTATTTAAAAACCTACCTAAACTATAATTAAAAAATGTTAAAGTCTATAAACCATGTTAAAAAGGGAAGAATAAAATTCTATTTGAAACAAAATAAATGAGTTTCAACATCCCAACCACGAGATTTGGATCACATTGAATTTTTTTATACCCTCTAGATTTTTGAGATTAAATGGGATGCATTGTTTTTATTTTCTAGTATATGAATTTTTATGATACACTTAGGTATTATATCTATCCTATAAAAGTTTATCTTGTTCATATTTTGATAAGTATGATAAATCTATAGAAAACTATTATGTAATTATAATTAATACCAATAGAATTGATTGTGGATGTGAGTTTTTAAAACCAAGATTTTGAATCATTATCCATAGAACGTGAATATGATCAATACATTCCTTCTACTAGAACCCCACAAAAAGTATTGTATTAGAAGGAGGAAATAAAGAACTCTTATGAATTTTTTGGACCATGCTTAATGATTATGATTTACCTATTTATTTTTATGAATAATAATTGAATACATCGTACTGAAAATCAATAGAGTTCTTATAATACATCTTTTAATGAATCCACCATATGAATTATGGAATTGAATAAAATCAAAAGATAACTACTTTAGTTATATTGGTTATAAAGACATTATTCTATGTAAAAAATAAATTCTTAAAAAAATCATCCAAGAGTATTGAATGAAATTATATTATATATTTAAATTGTACATGGTGTTTAAAATGGTCTAATTTTGTATATTAATATATAAATTTCATGTTTTATTAAATATATCCATAATAGTCTAATAAATCATTAGAAAACCATGACGGAAATCTATCTAATAAAAATATAAATGTTAATCCTTTAGAAATTTGAAAGAAACATGGAGAAATTGTTTTCAGTACTGATGAACAACATGAACCTAAATCTGTAGAAGATAATGATATATCCAACAGTTATTTCCCAATAACTATTAGGAATCAGAGATGTCACCCGTTAGATTTTGTAGTTATATAACTAGATATAGGAAAAAACTGGTGAATCTATTATAAATTTGTTTGAATAATAAGTTTTCTTATCGTAGTTTAAACTTAATAACAATAATGATGAAATTAATAATGAATCTTGGATAATTTAAATTCCATAAGAACTCAATAAATTTGAACAAAATAAATTATAGGAACTATTGGATAGAAATAAATATATTTTTACCATTTATACAAAATGTAATTTTATAAACAAGGGTGATGTGTTGGGAAAATGGTTAGGAAAATATCTAAACTGATTTCACAATGATATATTAAAGAATAATATATAGACATTGAGGTGAACGTTGAACCGTTATCTAGACACGAATACATTATAATGATTCTTCACTATGGACCCCATTTTAATTTAAAACTATATCAGATAGCTGCTAAGTCGATATTCTAAAATAGTTATATAGTTGAGGTTTTTTATTAATAAATCCCTTATAATCCAAAATATTTATTTTACAAATTATGTTTTTAAATTAGTAAAATCAGAATATTGTATAAAATAAGCATCTAGAGATTGGTATGATAGTATTAACGTATATTTTATTTCTAGATTTTTAAAGGCCTGGTTTTGGCTATTTTTTTAATAATAAGAATTTTAAAATATGTTCTATTATTAAAATTTATGTTGAAGATATAATTTTTGTAACCTTTGCGCACTTAATTCTGAAAAATGATTCAATGTGAATTCAGAATGAGTAGAAAGGGTGATTTAAAAATATTCCATGGTTTTCAAATATTTCAAAATAAAAAAGGAGTTATCATAAATTGATGCAAGTACACTAAATATATTTTAAACATTTTGGTATGGATAGCATAATCATATATCATACTCCTGTGGGTATAACCTGTAAATTGGATCATGATGAAAATGGAAAATTATTTGATCAAACCAACTAAAGAGGTATTATTTGATGATTCCTATATTTAAATATAAGACATCTAGAAATTATATATAGTTTTTTTATGTGTTGTTATTTTGATAAAAATATTAATTAATCATATCTACATGCTTCTAAATTAAATTTTAAGTAGATGATGTCTATAACTAACTTATGACTATTTTACCTTTGAGGATAATAATTTTATTTAGTAGGTTTTTAAGATTCATATTTTTCTGGTTTTAGGTTGTATAAGAAAAGAACATATGGAACATTTCACCTTTTTGCAATGTTATCAGTTTTATGGTGTTGTAAAAAGAATTATTTTGTTTCACTGTCTACTGTTGAGGTTGAGTACATATCTACAAGAAGTTTTTTTGCATATATTTTTTGGGTCAAATAATTTTACTACACTATGGATATTAATTTATACATGTTCCCATAAATTTTAATTATATGATGGACATAAACAACTCTCATTTTCTCATATCTCATTATAGGAAAAATATATTGATATGAGACATCATTTTTTTTTTGGAGATCATTCCAAAAAGGTGATATAACTCTTTAATTTATTAGAAATGTACATGAACTTGCTGATTTAATTACATAAAAATTAAATTATAATATATGAAGATACATTAGACATAAACTAAAATGATAAATTTTAAATAGTTGTTATCATTATAATTACATATTCAAAATATCCACTATTGGTGATCTAGTATTGGTGATCTAAAATTGGTGTTCAACACTTGGTGATCTAATATTTGTGTTATACTATTGGTGATATACCATTAGCAATCTATCATTTAAAATCCACTATTGTTGATCTACTATTCATGTTTATCAAATAATATACTACCACTCCTATTTTCTATGATTAAATTTTTATGCGATATATTTATTTATATATTATTATATTATTAAATAATAAATTCCTAAATGATAAAATTGCCTTAAAATTAGAGTTTTAGAACTTTCATTATCATTACACCTTGGAACCATCCTTTTTCATCTCTCCCTTGACCTGTAACTCGTATTGTATTATCCCTTCATCCTTCAAAACCATGCGATGATGGTGAGATTCAAACACAATAATGTTTTTTCTTTTGAATCATAACATATATAAAATAAAATAGATAAGTTAATCAATTTGGAATGTTGTTTTCATACAAAAAAACCACTTCTCTCATCTTGAGTTGTTTTTTCTAAACACAAAATAGATTATGAATGATTACTTTTTAACTAGTATCTAGTGGTGAATATGATCTAGAACCATGGATGGATTGATTTTTTTAGAAATTACCAACCATTATATGCTGGGTTGGTTCACTATTTTAATCAGTTAGTAGATTCAGATTTGAAGGAAAAGAAAGATGTTATTATAAATAAAATCTATTGAAATAGGTTATATTTTCATGGTAATAGGTGTCAAAAAATATATATTTATCTTATAATTATATATCTAATGATTTTTAGCGATCAGTTACAAAAAATTGTGAGAAATGTTTGAATGATTATTCCATATTATAAATAATTATGAATGTTGCTTTTCAAATTCCTACAACTATAGGGATTTATGGGGAGTTAAGGATTTTTTTTATGTTAATACAACATATGATTTGTCCTATGAAGGGGGACTTTAGAACCATGATTCTTCAAGATGTGTTTTTGTTATTTTTTTATATAATTTTTATATAAGATAATCTTTTGAAGAAACATGATTGTTAATTTGATGAAAATTATAAATACCAAATATAGATCTAGTTATTTTATCTATCCTAACATCATTTCTATTATGTTGTATGCTCGTGTTTTAGTTCGTAATGATAAAAAAATAATAATTTAATGTAGAGGATTATATGTAAGTAAGATTAATTTTAATATAATGAAGGCTAATTGGAAACCATGGCTCGTGATATGGGTAAATTATTGTAATCATATATATGATAATTTTAATCTTGTGCAGAACCCTTGTAGAATAAGATATATGGTTGAGCCTAGCTTTAATCATGATGAACTTTTGGTATAAACATCTATTAAGGATGTTGAGGTTGATGTTGAAGAAAAAGAATCTATAGATAGGGAAGTAGAGTATGTTCTAGTATTAGCAGAGGGGGGAACTGATAATGATGTGGTAAAAATCTTTTATATTTTTTATGTACCTACTAGTCCATATCTATTTATTCCTACTAGATAATGATTACATAGATCCTTTGATAATTTTGGGGAAACTGAGGTCCTGAATGACTTGTAATATGAGAGATATTATTCTAATAGCTCAACTTATGTTGCTGAAGTTTATGATCATTACAATGAAAAAAATTGTGGTGAGGATTATGAATCTTGAATTAAAAAAAATAGTGATGAGGTTCCGAATTGTGAGATTAAATATAAGGATGTTACCTCTAATTTTAATATCAAGAGAGAACATACTAAGTGGGAGAATCCCTAGGATATGCTCTGTTTTGGATTGAGTATTCAAACTAAAAGGATGATGATGATAATGACCTTGGAAATCCACTTGATCGTTTTTTAAATTCCTTATCTACTATAGAAATTGTTTTAGTGGGATATCCAGTTTAACAGGTTGATAAAGAATGAAAATTATAATCTTTTTCCAATGATGCTCCTACAGTTTCTTCTTGACATGATAAAGTTGCCATTCATAGAATATAGATGATACTATATCATCCTTCTTTTTATCATTATTCTGTCTATGTTAATAAATAGTACATGAATATTTACATCTTTTCCATATTATCATATATAAGAGGGACGATGAAATACAAACCTTGTAAGAAACTAAAATCCATACAGTTGATACTAGATTCATATTCAAATTATTCATCCCTCATATACACCCTTTGATGATTATGAATATTCAAGAAATAGAAATTGAGATCATCTAATTGGAAATTTAGTTGGTAGACACTAGACCCATCATATAGGTGGCAAGAGAGATCCTTTTAAAGGCCATTTTTCTATTTTATTATGATTATTATCCCTACATACATATATTTATTCCACATATAGTGATCCAAACTCATCCACATCTTTAGTTGATGAAAAATTTATTAATTCCATTATAAAATAAAAACTACATTCTATCAATGGTGATATTTAAATATCATTTTCAAGTGGACATCCATCAGATAATGTCGCATGGTGAGCATATTAATTATATGGTCAGGGAAATCATGAATGAGGTTAGGAGTGAAAGAGAGACTACCACTAGTTATATTAAGTATTTCAATTCATGGATTTATAAAATGAATGAGATGAATTATCAATTTAAGTTTCTTTTATGGAATTTATGATTAACTATTTTGACTAGGGGAATCAAGGAGAAAGTGAAATAGATCATTGTTTTTTCTCCTTTGGCTAAGTATTTCATGGAATATGAGAAGGATTTATTCAATTTAAGAGAGCATGGTAGAAAATTTATTATATATTTTGTTATGTTGATAAAACCATTTATCTATACTTTTGGAACTATATTATTGGAAACTGAAGTTGTACCCATAACTTATATCAGCTATGTACATTTTTAGAACCCTTTATAGAAAAAATTAATCCATTTGGAATGACTCTAGTTGAGGATGTTTGGCATATCAGTAATGTTATGATGACATAACCTCCTTGACATACTCCTATTTCACATCCCTTTACCTCTTTACCTATAGTTTTAGGAAAATGATTGTATCAAGTGGTGCATTATTCTTATCGATCAGGGGCTAGTTTAGTCTTTGATTAATATTTGATAGAGAATGTATTTTCCTTTCCATTCTTTTTGGGATGAAACCTTTGAAATTTATATATAAATCCAATTGCCTATTCTTTATATCTATATCATTTTTTATTTTATCTTTCATTATCCCAATAGGGGATAATAGTTTAATGGAATTTATGTATAGTAATTATCATCTCAATGGGTAAATTTATTTATAACGTCTCTACATTGATGTATAAACTCGGGCATTCTTTATATTCATCTATACATATCTATGTGTCATTTTATATATACATAATTAGAAATGCTATGATTTTTTTCATATAATATGGAGGTATCATTACCTCCTTATTATTTTGATGAGGAAATTTTTTTTATGATTCTAAAATGTTTATTGTATTATGCTAGTAAATAAATTTATAGAATAATTATAAAAAAACATGGATAAGTTATGATGTACCATTAGTTCAACAATTCCACCATCGGTTAAGGTGTGATACCACTACAATTACCACTGAACACATATACTGCCATATACATATATTGATTAATATAAATCTATAACTAGATAGATGAATCATCTGAAAGAGATACCATCAGGCAAATATACCACTAGATCAATGCCACATTATGAAAATATACTACCAGACAGATCTACCACTAGGCAGATCTACCACTAGACTGATATACAATCTGGAACTAATATAACTTGTTTGATCTACCATTTGTCTTTTTTACAAGTCAGAGTTTCTACTACAAGGATGAGATATATCCAGATCACTACCATCACTGTCCTTATTAATTTCAATAATTAATTTATCTAATAGTTATTCTAAGGAATTAAAAGTAGTATACTATGTGATAATTTATGAATAATTATTCTTAAAATACTCCCCTAATGCACAAAATAAATACTCATAATATCTTGATTATTTACATTGTATTAGGATTTTATTTATTTTATCATTATTCTTCCACAAATAATTAGAGTTTTTATGATATAAATTCTGATAAACTTCCGATGTGTGAAATGTGTGATACATGTATAGAGACCTATAATCTTTATATTTTGAATCATGAATAATGTATAATAAACCTATTTGTGGAAGGATTTTGGAAATATATAGAAGGATATTATAATATTTTTTCAAACCTTCATGATAATCACTTTTGATGTACATTTTGTGGAACCTGTCTTTCTTCTCACAAATACATATTCAAGGACCTATAAGCATATGAAGCTATTCAGATTAAGAAACATCACTTTTCCAATCTATAATAACTTTATCTATTGATTAATTCCTAATATTTAGATGTGTTTAGTTTATCATTAATTATCTATAAAAGAAACATCAATGTACATAACTGGAAAGTTATCCCCACTCTCTCTAAAATTTCATTATTTTTATACCAATGAAAACATTGTTAGAGGTCATGTGTGGCTTGTAAATATTTTTACCCCATGTAGAACTATGGAAGAGGACATTCCCATAGAAAACCAATTATTTTATGGTCTAGAAAACCTGATATGTGTTCTTGAATGAATTTTATTTTTTAATAAACTACTTGGAAGTGGTTGAATTCCATTTGGAGGGGATAATTGTCGTTGTTAGATTGAACCCCTCGTTCAAAATATTCGGTGTGTTTTATTATTATTTTTCTCTATATTTCTAATATAAAAACTAAATCTAATTTTTAATATGAATCAATATATTTCACAAATATTTAATCTTAATTTCTATTATTTATAAAGATTTTGGTCATGTAATTTAGTTTCCAATGATAATGCGATTTCAAATATTACATTAAATAATCATTGATTCATTATTGAGATGTTATTTAAAAAATAATATACTATATTACTATTTGATTAACTTTTTTTTATCAAATTTAGGGAATTATATTTTAAATTATTTAAATAAATAAATTATATTAGGGACTCAATTCACCCCCTCTCGATTTTTCCCCTCAAACTAATAAATTAAAAATATACTTATCCCCAAAAAATATTTCTCGACATGTTATGTGTTCTAATTTTAAAAGTAATTTTTAATACCTAGAGAGATTTAGTAATGAAAAATAGATTTCATATTTGGAATCCAGTTGTTCAAATTTTTTAAACAGGTTAACATCATATTTGATAATTATGAATAGTACATTTGGTTAAAAAGACTAGTTATAATGATAAGAGTAAAAACAGGTATGATGTATTAAAAGTAATATTATATGTGTTAAAATGACATTAAAACATTTCTAAAAAAATTAAATTGTCTTATTTATAAAATATCTAATATCATATTCAAATAAGATTCCTTTTGGATCCATTTGGATTGAGTAAGACAATATACACATTTTATCATTTCAAAAATTCCAATTGTGTCCTCTCCCTCACTTATAAAAGGAAAAGACCAATATCTATTCACCACACATCAAGATTCAATTATTATAATGATCCATACTTTTCATACATAAATATTTTAAATTTTCATATGAATATTCCTTAAATACATATTGATCAAAACTAGATTCAAATAGGTTTAGTTCCTCTAAAAACATGGACACATATATAAATTGTTCATAAATGTTTATCATTAAGTGGTTCATAACTAGAACCCTAATTATACATGTCATTCCTAAATAAAATTCATCATAAAGGTAAACAATGGAGATATAAATGATTAAATATAAATAAAATGAGGTTTTATGTTTGAGATCTTGAGCTTAACATATGATATGCATTCCCTGTATATCATAGAGGATAATATTGAGTCATGGAATGAAGAATATAAAATAATCGAACATTAATCCTAAAAAAAAAAAATTGAGCCATGAGAGAATAACATTTGAATAAGACATGGAATTTTGGAATACAAAATTTCATAGAAAAATCATATCCCTAATAGTCATATATAATTTCTAGAGCTATCATAGTCAAATGGGATCACTGCACAATCCATCATAGAATTCATGGATCACCCCAAATTATAACACCCCAAGATTTAATAGTATGTTATCTCATTAATGTAATTCAATATCTTGAGCTAAACAAAACACCATGTTTGAGCGCACCATAACTTACCAAAGCAGACGTTCAAAAAGTGGTTAGGAATAGTTTTAATTGTATTTTGAATATTATATACTCTATATAATTTTAACATCCATATTATGTGTTTCTCAGACAAAATATAATAACAAATTTATTTATTTTAGATAAAAGAAGTATTTATCAAAAAATGAATCATTACCGGCTTTTAATAGAGAACCATTATTAAAACCAACATTTGAAACTTTTAATTATTCATTTTAATGAAACTAAAATCTTTATCAGATTAGAGACATAAAAATTTAGTTTGGATAATCTTTTTGTACTTTTCTGATAAATTTCATATTTCGAGGAATAGTGAAAATTACTATGTTTTAATTGAAAACATCTTTTTTAATTAAAATAATTCATAGTGTTTAATTATTCAATTTAAAACTTTTGAAGTATATTTAGATTATAATTTTATCATTTCATATAATTTAGCTCATTATATGTAATTTCACATTAAAATTTGTCATAAACCCATGTCAATCTTTTGATAGTTTTTACTTTTTAAAACCCAATTTTTGGTTTTTACAATGGGAAATAATTATAAATAAATAATTGATTCATCTATATTTTTAATTTTTTTAAAATAAAATTATTTTTTAATTCATATTATAAACATTATATTTGGGTGAATTTTTGGTATTTTTATCAAAACATTCAATTTTGAATTAATAGTGAAAAACACTTGGTTATTATTTAAAACCAACTTTTTATTTAAATAATTATATATTTTATTTAAATTTATTTTTTAAAAAAAATACATATACAATGCCTATATAAGTTAAAGGTAATTCATTTAAGACATTTTAAAATAAAATTGATTGTATTAAATTTTATTGAACTTTTTAACCTTTTTTACCCTCACCTTAAGAGCATTTGCAACTTTGCATAAAACATAATTTTATAGCTCTTGTTAGTTATATTTTTAAATTCAGAGCGACATGGTATATATTCATAAATAATATGGGGTTCAATAATATGAAAATAATTTTTGGTGAATAGTATATTTTGACTTTTATTTACAACAGTTAAAAGTATATAGGGTAATTAAGGTAAAAAATGATATCCTAATATCCCTAACACATGTCATAATTTCATTTGATAAGTATAATTTGACCAAAAATAACCTTATGAATAAAATATGATCCTATTTGGTCCACAGGAATTAGTTTAGGACATTTATTATCATTTTATTTGATGAAAGGTTAAAAGAGGTAAATTCGAAGTATAATACATAAAAAAATTCCATATTCGGATAAACACAATATAACGTGGACTATAAATATTAATTATAAATATAAAAATATTTCCAACATAATGTAATTTTCTTAATAATTTTTAGACATTAAATAATTAAATTTATTTATGACACAATGATGATGTCGTAATTACCTTATTAATGAAATATAAAAATAATTGATATTAGAAATATCCAAATAAATGTAAATTGAGACTTATGATGAATTCGAATAAATTTATAGTTTATTATGGCATGTTAGGGTCTGTTAAATAAATTTTATTCGAAGTGATAATGTTTTTATGACTTTCAACAAAATCAAATTCTTAAATAGTGTCAAAATTGACAAAATTGAGTTTTTAAAACAAATACTATATTATTAATTGATATAATATTCCTACAAATCTATGTATTAGCATAAAAACCTATATAAGGTTATATATATTTATAATGAACCACATGGTGTTCTCATTTCTTGTAATAGTATGTTTATTAACAATATAATATAAAAATAAAAAAAGGCATGGTAAATGTCAAACTATTTAACTAAGAGTTAAATCTAATAGATAAGGTTTGTATGATGACCTAAACCTATAGAAAACCTATTGGTTGAATTTTTATAGACCTATACCCACCATATTCTCTAAAAAATTATTTGGGATTTATTAGAAACCGAATATTTTTTATTATAAAATAATATTTCAATCTTTTCCGAAAGTGACCCTCACCGCCCTTATAAAAGGTCACGTCCCCTTCTCTTAATTTCACTCCTCCAAAGCCTTTTGTATCTTCAAAACCCAGCCAAAATACATTCTAAACTATCCATAATTCAACATAAATGATTTACATTGTTCATAAGGGCAACCTAAGGAGAACTTTTGATCAACTCAAAATGAAACACCCGAAGAAGTGGTAATAATTTCACCACCCTCTTCAATGTTCTTTTCTTCTTCCACTTCCCCATTATTTGTTTATTCCACACTAAAATAAAAAATCCAGTAACTTATATATAATGTGAAGTTATTATAAATATGGTACAACTATATTCTTTATTCTCTCCATCCTATAATGACAAAGTCACCATACGTCCGTACGTACGGCTTATCGTCTCCACGTCATGGTGTAGTTTTTTATTCAAAAAAGTCATTATTTGGATGGGTATAATAATGAGTATAACAAATTTAAATAATAAATAGAAAATTTTAATGATTCTGTTTATATGATATACCATCCAATTACATACGATTTCACCATAAATATAATTATATTTTCACTTCTGCGTATGTACGGATTACTGTCACCTTGACGCGATGAGATTCATTTCCACGTTCACCATTCAATGATGAATAAAAATATATATATATTATTAATAAGTATTTATTAAATTAAAAAATAATTATAATGGATATATATATATGTATATACAACCACATATCTTATTCACTTACATCCATTTAATACGATATGAAAACATAAACAATGTTTATGCATACGTACGACCTACCATCTACATAAATGGTTCCTCCAATTTCAAATATCTATGTGTTATAAATATTTATATTACAAATATATATTATATATAAATCAATTTCAATATTCTGGAAGTATATAAATCATGATCTAAATGATATGATCAAGAATAACAAATCAAAACACGTATTATAAAGATAGCTATTATTACCCGAAATGATATTTTAACATGAAAATAATTATTAAATGGGAAGTATAAAGTCATAGATGTATCAAGAATGATATTATAAATATTAATATGGTCTTATAATAATATAATAACATACTATGGCCACTATACAAATGGTTAAAAGTACCCTAAACCAAATGAATGTTCCAGGTAAGGGATATTTAATTAATCTCATTAGTATCCAAGATTGTTTATGTTCATGTATTTATTAGGACATATTTATCATAGATACAAAAATTACATAAAAATGTTTTCAAAATGATTATTTTACTGTTTTATAGGAGGGTTACTTAAATAGATCATCATTTAAATTTTTTAAAATATTTGTCTTTCTAAATCCTTTTAATTAACGTCCATGTTTTAAAAATGATTTTAAGGATTTATTTATATGGAAATGAATGTTTTTAAATGAATTTTTTTTTAAAAAAATTCAAAGTGATATTGGAATATTTGATTACAAAATCTCTTTTAAATTACTTCCTTTATAAATGTGTGACTTTTAAATGATTTCTCCAAAAGATATATTTCTCTCAAAAAGTATTGCTGATCTTTTTAAAATATGTTATCATCCTTTATGGGATATTATTCTTGATTGATATGGATTTATTATGATACAAATATTCGATATTGTATTTATGGTTTTCATATACGTTTGACCATGGATGTGTTAATTTTATACCATTTATTGTTTATGAATAATGTATTTACATTTCATATGATATTTTAAATATGAACGTTTATGTTATGTTTACACCTATTCATATGAGGAATGAATTGGACTTAGTAAGTTAAGGGTGGGGCCCGCTATAGCTAATAGATTCATCATTAGGTATCATGAGACATGTTATTGTCTTGGAAAAAGGCCTTGAAAAAATATTATGTGTAGTATTGGAACATGGCCTTGACTATGTAAAAATGAAGTCTGGAATTATTCATTACATCATTATTGAAATTGGATTTTGATATTTCATGTGATAATTTGACTTGTAGAATATCCATGTGAATAAGAAAATGTCATTATATGATTTACATTGGTCATATAATACAGAAGTTTTTTTCAAATGATTATTTTTTAGTCTCATACATTGACTTAAATATTTATTCTTATTTATGAATGTTTCTACTATATGGTTATCCTTAATAAGAATATGAGATCACCCGTTTCTTATGTTTTTTACCTAGGATTCCAAGAAGTGTATTATGATTGATAAAAAGGGTTAATATAGATGAATAAATGCATTCTAAAAGGATATTTTATGTTGTGTTTTATTTTATAATGCGTTATTTAATATTCATGTATGTAATCTTTTTTCCATTATTGTTAAACTGACCGGTCTTTTGGGACTAGACTCCTTGTAATCATTCCAATGTATTAAAATAATGCACCAACTCTGGGTAAGAGGGGTTGGGGTGTCGTAGTTGGTTTCAGAAGAAGTTAAAAAACAACCATGGAAATAGATTTAGATAAACTATTATCAGAGAAAATTACCCTAAGATATAATTTGAGGACTATTATAAAAGAACATAATAGAATTTTGGTAATGCTGAGATTTCAGGTATTTTCCAAAAATATACATCACTGTCTAGATATGAGTAGATAGAGTCGGCTCTGGCATTGACGTATCTAGGAGTGATAAATCTGACAATGAGTTTCAGGCTTGACCTAGGGTATCATGGTATAAGACAATAGGTCTTGTTTCACTCTTGGTTATGACACTCCGGGATGATATGTTTCAGATAATTCACATTTTCATTAAAATCCCTTATGAATGATTTTGGAATAATACTTCCTCAATGAAAACACATTAGGATTATAGATTATAAGAAAAAAATACAGTTTATGTTAGGTATTTTACAAGTTCTGAATTATGTATTGTGATTCATAAACTAACCTAGTTTATTCTATATTTTAGAGATTTCGCCTAGTAGATGGAATGGGAATTCAAGAAAAACACATGATCAAAAGATTAATAAGGATCATATCATTCATTTTATTAAGCCATAATTTAAAAGGGAAATAGTCTCCCATGTATTCTCATCTTATGAATTAATAGTTTCACATGTTAATAATATAAGTAAATAATTTTATGAGTCCTATGGCTTTGAAGTAAATCAAGAGAAGAAAAGGATGGAAAATGGAAAAATAGATAAAGGGAAGAGGGGAAAATGATTTTCCCATATGTGATAATTGTGGAAAG
This sequence comes from Viscum album, assembly GCA_963277665.1. NCBI lineage: Eukaryota > Viridiplantae > Streptophyta > Magnoliopsida > Santalales > Viscaceae > Viscum > Viscum album. The sequence continues at coordinate 2,076,637,628 of OY728152.1, read as the reverse complement.
AATCACCTTGGTAAATGCTTGAATGGATTGAGAGTTTGTTATAAGTATGGAGAAAAAGGACACATTGTACATGATTGCAAGGGTAAGAAAATGGTTTCAAATGTACAATGCTAATCTGCAGGGATTTGGGACACTACACAAATTAATGTCCAAATCATCATATTATACCCCAAATGGGGCTATTAGATAATAATAATGTTATAATAATACCGATGATTAAGTGTAGTGATTAGAGTGGTTATGTTTTCATTAAATTATTGTGTCATTTGAGAATTGTATTAATGATGTACATGTTATAATCATTATAGTGAATATAAGGACTTTACTATAGTACTATTTCATTAAGTACTTGAGATTGTGTAGAACCATGAAAAGTGACTCAATTGTAGGTTATTTTGTTTGGAGAATATATGGTTAAGATAAATATAAACCATATTGTGGTTTTGATACTGAGTTAGTAATTATGGAATAATATATGATTAATTTGAATAAATAATATTTTATATTCTTTACTACCTTGAAATTGATTAATTATTTTTATATTCCATCATTGTTGGTGTTTACAACATTTTTGGAAATTAAGAGTATATCTAGTATTTAATAAAGAATAAGGCAGGCCGAGTGTAATAAATATGGTTTAATGGTAATTTTGGGTGATACGGGGTTTTAAAATAATACATGATGAAGGTATTAACATGTTAATACGTGGAAAAATATTCTTCATTGTGTTTACCTTCCAAATAAATTTTAGACTGTGAATTTTGACTAAAATATTTTGGGTAAGTCTAAAGGTTGGAAGATATTAAAATTGACATTGGATACTATTATTATGGTTAAATATTTTCTTAATATTATTTTTGTTTTGTTATAAAAATGACAACCTAGAGGTCGGGCACAAACTCTTCATGTCCAGCAAGGCCATGTGACTAGAACCAGCAACTGAAGTGCAACAAGGGTGGATCACCTAACACTGACATATGTGATTTCCTAGTCTGAATGATATATAATTTTTAAAATAGTCTAAAAATTAATTATAAACTCATTATTTTAAAAACCTTTCAAAATAAGGATAAATAGAATATTTTTTTAATTCTATTATCTTTTGATGTGAAAAATGATTTTGTGGTAGCAATTAGTTGAAGGATTAAACTCTACTTGTAAATTATAATTTTTCCACTAATTCTATGAATAAATTGATTCCTAAAAATTAGGGAAGGGATCTTAAAACCCCAAAAAAATATGTTATCCTAATACCTTATTTTTTTTAAACTAAAGATATTTTAAATCATCGTAGATTGATTGATTTGTGGCCCTAAATTTTACACTTGTTTTTTATTTATGAACTCAAAAACTCTCTATAAATATTTATGTTTTTCCTCTAATTATCTATCTCTAATTACCACCAATGTTCTCCTAATCAAGATCATAATCTGTTTGTAACTTTTAATCCCTTTCTATCTTATTAAGTCAAAATTTTATTTACCCAATCTCCAATGTTGGTTTTCCACAATTGTATATTTTTATTTTTAACATGTTATTTTCGAAAAACAATTTCAAATTAGTAGGAAGATATTTATTAAAGGACGGGAGAATTTAACACCTAATTATGTCTTAGTATGCTATCTCATTAAAGTAATTCAATATATTGCGCTCCACACAACACCAAGTTCAAGCGCACCACAATTTATTAAACATGTCGTTCAAAAAGAGGTTATAGATAGTATTATCTTCATGTTAAATATTATACAATTTATATAATTTTAACATCTATATAATGTGTTTCTTAGACATAATATAAAAAAAATTCATTTTTTAGATAAAAGAAGTATATTTCCAAAAATGCAACTTTTCCGCCTTTTAATGGTGAGAACATTTAAAAACCAATATTTGAAACTTTTAAATATTAAATTTAATGAAATTAAATTATTTTTTAGAATATTTACATAAAATATTAGTGGGGATAATGATTTTGCTACTTTTCTGATAACATTAATATTTTGACGAATAGTGATAAGTATTATGTTATAATTGAAAACACTATATTAATAAAAATAATTTATTGTGTTAAATTATGATTTTTAAACGATTTGGAGTATAATTATATTATATTTTTATCATTTAATAAAATTTTGGTCATTATAAGTAGTTTCACATTTAAATTTCACATAAACAAATGTCAATCTCTTGATATTTTTTGCTTTTTAATAATCTGCTTTGTGGTTTTGAAAATGGAATTTAATTTTAAATTAATAAATTGAACATCATTGTTTTGAATTTGGTAAAATAAAATTCATTTTGTTATTCAATATATTAAAATTATCATCAGGTGATTTTATGGTAATTTTCGTATTACTTTAAATTTTTTATGAATAGTGAAAAACAATGCGTTATTTTTTAAAACTGACATATAATTTAAATAATTATGTATTTTATTAAAATTTATTTTATGTAAAAATAGGTATATAATACCTATATAAGTTCAATGTAATTCATTAGATTCATTATATAATAAAATTAGATGGATTAAATTTAATTGAACATTTTATCCTCTTTTACCCATCATCTAGGAGCATTTGGAAATATTCATAAAACTAAAATTTACCACTTCTGTGAGCTGAATTTAAAAAATATGGGAGACATAGTTAATACCAATATGTAAAATTTGGTTAAATAAGATGGAAATAAATTTTTATGAATAGTAACATTTGACTTTTATTTACCGCGGTTAAAAGTAAATAGGGAAATTAAGGGTAAAAATGGTATAATAATTATCCTAACACATTTCCTAATTCTATTGGATAAGTATAATTCAACCAAAACTATCCTTATGAATAATATATGATCTAATCTGGTCCACGTGGATTATATTAAGAAAGTTATTATTATTTTATTTAATGAAGAGTTAATAGTGTTAAATTCAATGGTTAATAACAAAACCATTTTTCATATAGGGATACACACAATATAAATTCGAATATAAATATTAATTATAAAGATAATAATATTTCCTACATAAGGATTTTATATTTATAAAATTTAAACATTTAATAATTTAATTTATTTATAACAGAATGATAATGCATTAATCACCTTATTCATGAAATAATAAAATAATTGATATTACAAATATCCAAATTAATGAAACTGAGGCTTATGATGAATTCCACTAATTTTATGAGTTAATTTGACATGTTAGTGTTGGATAAATAAATTTTATTCGTAGTGATATGTTTTTTTTTTGTTTCAAAAAAACTAAATAGTGTAAAAATTGACACAATTGAGTTTTTAAAATTAATACTAAATAATTAATCGATATAATGTCACGTCCCATCCCCCAGGGCTCAAATCGTGACTACCCCAAGACCACCTTCTATAGGCCAGGGGCTGGTGAATCTTACCAAAGGTGTAATTCCCAAAAACTAGGAATTCATTACCTTTAGAAAACATAAACACAAACCACCAGAGTATAAGCAAAAGAAAACATTAGTTAAAAGTTTTGTAACAAGTGTACTGAAAGAATAGTGGCCGGAAATACATGCCCAAATCTAAAGTACAATGAAAGGAAAACATGTAAAACTAAAAAGAAAATCAACTGGAAGTTGTCTAGCAGCTCCAGGAACGTCCACAACATATCCTACCTGAAAGGTAGGTACATATAGCCTCCTCAGTGCTCCACATCTATCTGTCTCCTCCAGGTACCGACTGGTCGTGAGGTCCACCTCTGGGTGCCGTCAAGTCCTCATACACTCTACCTCGGTTAGTGATGTACATCGTCTCCATCCAACACAACGAAGTGATGATATAGCCAGTGCATGGACGAGTATAACAATACTCAGTAGGGACCCTGTGACCCTCACGGTCTCACAAAATCCAACAAGGATAACCCACAAATTATGAAATCAATGAATAACCCTTACTTAGGTATTTTTCCATACATATAAAATGTTATCAAGTATCCCATTTCAATCCTTAGGAAAACACAAAGGTCATTGACCTAGCTCAAACTATGATTTTTCATCATCGAAACCACAACAGCAAGAGAACTCATCCTCTGTCAAGTATAGTGGTAATGTCATGATGACGAGGCACTTTTCACTAACCTTAGACTGCGGAGGTACTTCTCCAGTCGATTACTACGGGTCTACTACCAAACCGGGCACTCCGTCCACCATGGGTCTGCCACCTAACTGGGCACTCCACCTATAGCCTATAGAGGCAGTCTTATTTTCGAGTACCATAGTTTTACTGCCAAACAATTCCCTCCGTCAGCCCAGGGTCTTCCTCTAAACCGGGTGCTCTCCACTAGGCTAGTTGAATCACTCTGAGTCTAATCGGTCATGCAATCATCAGGTCAGTCAGCTTCTAGGACTCTGCAATCTATCTACTAGTCTTAGGGAGGATCTTCTCTATGAACTACTAGTCCATAATCCAAGTGTCACGAAGTCTAATGAGGAATAATCTCAAAGTACCACCACATCATTTGGGTCTCAATGCAATAGATTGTGCGACAGTCAGACGCATGGTCTTTGAGTTATTAGCAATTTAGTCTCAGCGGCCTGGTTGGATTCATGTACGAACGAACCCGACCGTAACACAACTATACCCTGAACTCCACCTGGGTATAATCAAAGGAATAATTATTCTCCAAGAATATTGTCATTACTGACAGTTCACCAAACAAATTTTTGGTGTGAAGGATATGGTCAAAGCAAGCAAAGTGTCAGTAATGGGGTCACGTCCTATCCAACCCAATCGGACCGACTCGGCCCAACCCAGTCTGGGCCATCCTAGTCTAGGTCGACTAGGTCAGACTTGTTGGTTCTGACCGAACCCATTGGGTGGGCCAGCCCATAATGTTTTAACCTGTTCCACTAAGCCCGGACTAGCATACTGTGAGGGTGACATGGCCCGATAGACCCCACGTAGGCGGCTCGATAAATTGGATCGAGTGACTAGGTTGGTTTGACCAGTGACATCGCGGGGGAAGCCGCAGGTAATCGCTAAAGGACCATGGCTGGGAGGCTAGTGGGTAGGCCGCACGGGGCGCGGGCTGGCTAGATGGTCATCGGGCAGGCCCTGTGTGCCCCAGGTAGGACGCCGGCATGGGCCGGGCAAGACGATCAGTGTGTCAGGGGGTGGTGGAGGGCGCCGAGGGGCGCCTGGCTGGCAGTGCAGCTCACTGGGCTGGCTGGGAAGCTCACCGAGAGGCGTCGGGATGGCCGGGTAGAGCCCTGGGGGGGGGGTGTCGGGCTGGCTGGGCAGCGTGTCGAGGGGCGTCGCTTGGTCGGCGGTGCGGTTCGCGGAGATCGCGAGTAACACGACCTTTGTTCACTGTCTTCATTGATATCGCCGCTTTTCCACTTTTAAGTACACCACAAAGAAATCAATAGAGATTTTCAGGTCGTGTGAGGTTTGACTGAACTCTACTCGTTTAAGGTGATAAAAATTGGATTTTCAAAATCGTAAAATAGTGCGCTAGGGAACATGATTAAAATAATCACAAATCCCCCTACATTGTTTTTTATTCATAGAAGATGTTTAGGAAAGAGGTGGGCATCGATTCGTCATTCTCCGTGTTCATCACACACTCCCAAACCCGAGTTGCGTCGTATCGTTGATGATGCTCTGTATCTCTAGGTGTTTGAGGATGGAGTCAATGAAGGTTGTAATTCTTTGTTGGAAAAGGCATAATCCTCCATGAGTTGGGAGTCATGTCTCTTTTCTAGCGTTTCAACGCTTGAAGAAGCTATCCCAAAACCATTCCCCAAGATTCCTTTATATATGAGATGTATGATTTTTCTAATATCACATTGGCACGTAATTGAAATATAGTGAATTAAAAGAGTGGGACCCACCTAATTAAATTCGTGAGAGGTGTGAAATTTAATTTGGTGGATTGGAAAGTGGATCTTCCAAATTAATGTGGGAGAGGTGGGTGGTTTTATCCTCCACCATCAATAGGGGTTGGGTGGTCCCCACCCCTATAATTTAATAGAGAGGTTATGTGTCCCGGGAGGTCCCCATATTGTAACCTCTTGTGGGAGGTTATGATCAGGTGGGCCCCACCACCATAATGTCCCATCAGAGGTTGGGGTGTGGCAGTCCCACCATCAACACCCATGTGGAGCTTCCTACAACCCGCACTCACACATGGCAGCTAAAAATAACTAAAATAAAGTGTTGAATTTATTTTATTTTATTTTTATAAAAAAACAAAAACTAACATTTATTCCCGATCATCTACCGTCAAGGTGAAAGTTTTATTAAGAGAATAGAAGTTCTACGAGTTCAACGGTGTCCTCAGAGTTCAATTCCGAGCACCGGTTCAAAAGTTACAAAGCATCACTCACGCATTTACTAAAGGTACACGAATAAATTTCAGAAAAATTATTATCAATCACCCTCGACCAACTTCGATCGAGGTTGGGCTCCACCTAGGTGAATAACACACCAACGAACCCAGCGGTACTCTATGATTTTCAATCCATGTTAACATTTAAATGTAATGAATTTTACAATAAAATAATTGTCACTTAATTATTTTGTTTGCGGCCAAAAACTATCTTTTACATGGTGGCTTGCACCGGCCAAAGATAATATCTTCCTAAATAATTCTACCCCTCACAAGTTTAGCGGTGGTCTTAGATTTGTAATTTGTTTTACCATTTTTGAGTTATATGGATTTGAAAAATATATTAATTTATTTTATTATTTTATTTATGCTTATGAAATTTTTGGGATTTCTCACTGGAGGCTCACGCTGACTAAACAAAAGTCACTCCTAGGGTAAAACCACCATCCTGAGTGCAACGGTTCCCTCGAATTTCTGATCCAAGTATCCATTTAAGAGTTATTACAATTCTTCAGGAAAACTGCTTAAGCACCTTAAATTTTTCTTTACAATGCTTCGACGGATCATTCTGGGCACTCCATGCCTCAGAATCGTGCACCGTCTGATTTCACGGACTTGAAATTTTACATGAAATTTCTGGGTCTTTACATTCTCCCCACCTCATGGATCTACTTCCTCATCATCCACAAGTAAAACTAACAAAAAATGGGGTTACTGAGCACACATATGAGTCTCCCGCTCCTATGTTCCCTCTTGGAGGTTCCCGTGATTCTAGTGAACACGCACCAAATGTATCAACCGTCCATTTAAGAACTACTCCTATCGATACTCAATATTCACTATAAACTTCGTGAATGTCTCCCGATCATTGATTTCCAGCTATCTGTGGTCGGTGATGTACGAAGGTTCGTGGAGCTATCTTCTCAGCTGAGATATGTGGATGACGTAATGCACCCAGTGCAACTGAGGTTGTAGATCATAGAGTTAGGCCACCTCGCCAACTCTATTGAGGACCTGAAAAGGTCAAATGAATCTCGGTGATAAATTGCCACATCTGGAAAATATCGGCACAACTCTTCGAGGTGAGACCCATAGAAAGACGTGGTCACTATCCTCTAACTCTAGAGGTCTCCATATCCTGACATCATATGAATTATGTCTACTCTGTGTAGTCTCTATATTCTATTAGATTATTTTCACCTTCTTCATTGTAGCTCATACCATCTCTGGTAGGTTGGAAGTGGGCTGACATGTTCAGTCAGTCGATGATCATCCAAATAGAGTAATGTCTCATGGACCTATTTGGAAGACCCATTATGAAGTCCATGGATATCCCATCCCTCTTCCATTTTGGGAACTCTAAATGATGAACCAAGCCTACTGGTACCTGATGTTTATCATTCACTTACTAGCATGGGAGGCATGGAGAGACAAACTCTGGTATTTCATTCTTCATACCCGACCATTGGTGCTATCGTCGATGGTCTTGGTACAACTTCAACACTATTGGATGTACCACTAGAGGGGATTTGTAAAATTCCCTCAACACTTATTCCTAATGTGAAACTGACACCAAGGAATGTCTTCTAATGAGGATGGCATGATCCCCACCATAAAAAAGTCCCTCAGCTGCCTGTCCTATGGATATCTGAGCATGTTGTGTCTCACAGTTAGTGTCCCCACACTACGCCTCGCTGACTCGCTGAAGAAGTGGTGGAGTGACTGTAAGAGACTAAGGGAATGATGCACCATCTCTATCTATAAAGGATATCTATAAAGCATCTAGCTACTCTATTAACTCAACTAGCAGCTATAAACCAAATCTCTAACTGAGTGCATCTGCTACAACCTTCCCATTCCCAGGAGTATAGACTATCTTGAAGTCATATTCCTGGAGGAACCTGATCCAATGTCATTTTCTCAGGTTTAGGTCCTTCTAAGAGAATATATCCCTGAGACTCTTGTGATAAGTGTACATGGTAAAACGTTTTCCCATAAGATAGTGCCACCACATATTTAAGGTGAATACCAATGCTGCTATCTCGAGGTCAAGGTTAGTGTATTTATGATCGTGTAGTCTCTACTGCCGAGAAACAAATGCAATCACTGCTCGTTACTGCATTAGAACACACCTGTGTCCAATCCTTGATGTGTCGTAGTAATCTACGTACCCTAAGATTTCCTCTAGAAGCCTCAAGATGGGGGTACTAGTCAGCCTCTGCCTCTGCTCCTAAAAACTCAGCTGGCATTTCGCCGACCACATGAAGGGTTTCCCCCATCTTTTTCAAGGATGATAGCAGTGCTGCAACTCTGGAGAATTATGGAAAGAACCTTCCGTCTTATCCCTCCAAAGTAGACGTCCATCCCCCTTTGGGGTGGGGGCGATGTTAATCATGGTATTTTTTTTGAAAAGATTTCCCCATGTTCTATCACTCTTGTTTGGATCTAATAATTGAAAACCCCTACTTCCACGGGGGTAAGGTTGGGTGACTCAAGAGTGATTGGATGCACCCTCTTATACTTGTGTTTACCCTGTGTTTTCCGGGTTACCTTTTCGCCGACGAGGAAAACCTAATCCCAATGTTATAGATAAACCACAATTTCTTTGCCTAATACAGTCAATATGATTGTGAACTGTGGATGTCAAGTCCAAAACCAAACTAACTTCATAAGGCCTCGACGCTGCAACCAAAAGGTTCCAACCGAATCTCTCGACTCTAGGGCCATATAACACCATCAGTGTTTGTGTGATTATCAAGTCTCCTCCCTAATGTTTCACCTGACGTTAGGGTCACATATATTGTTTAACTAGAAACTCTAGGTCTGGAACAAGATTCATGGAAGGACAGATTGATTGGTAACTATTACTATTGATACGGAAGCTTGTCGTAGACACAGTTCCTACCTCGAATCATTGCTAGAGCCCTTTGGTCACACTCATTGACCCAATGATGCTACTATCTTCCCCTGCCCTCCAGCTCTCTAAAACCTAGTAGGATCCACAAAAAGGGGAGGTTGTACCATCTTGAAATGTACCCCACCTCATGATGATCTCCTAGCACAACATTCACATCTGCTCCTCTGATGATTCATATTTACTTTACACTTCCTTTTTTCAAAACAATTTACACGTCCTGGTCTCTAAGAATAGCGCTAGTTTCCTGCTTTCCCATAACTAACATTCAATGGTTTTATCCTCTCAAGCAAAGAACATTAATCCAAAAGGTTCTCTTAAGTATCCTAACATATGTATGAATGAAAAGAAGAAAAATTGATGGCTCGAATGTCCCTAAACAGACCCCACTCGGATGTCCCAACATCAATGCACTAATCGTAGAGTATTCATCAAGTACCAGGAATGATCATTATGCCTCGATGAATACTCAGCTACTGACATGTCGTCCTGCCAAATCTATAGAATTTCTATAGAACCATCTCCCACCTCATCAGGCCAGTCCTCAGCCTTTTATAAGTCAAGAACACCTCAAAAACTGAGTTGTATCTGATGATGAAACATGTTTAAGGCACTAAGCCTACATGTTTCATCTACTTGTTCCACCGTTTGAAACTCCAGACCAATAGACAATGATGTAGCTGACACACTACCTGATGGTACAATCTCGGGAAGAGGTCCACATTCCAAAGCCTCATCACTACACAAACCAAACTCATGGTCACTCACTAGGAAATAATAGTAAATATGATCACTATCAGCTCTAAAAGGGTCTCAACTAGGCGGAGAATTCTAGAAACTAGCTCCAGCAAGCCCTTGGGTGTGTGGGAATCACTCTTTCCTTGAAATCTCAGAGGCCTCTACTGCTAAAACTCATCCAATGCGCTCAGTCAGCGTGAATTTTCCTCCAATGAATCTATGGGAATTTACTTCCCAATCGGTGGTGGTGTAGCTGGTACACCACCTGAATGGGCCAACATAGTAAGAGGGACCTACACCGAAACCATATCACTTGGTGGGATGTCATCGTGTACTCTCTCGGAACTCAAACTGCATGTTTGCATGGATGCAACATGAACAGATGTGACATAGCCAAAAGTTATACATGATGAGATAACCTGTTGGAGCTGAATTAAAGAAAAACTTCTGAAATAACACACAGAATCAGTGTTTTCATGCACTATGTTTGAAATCAGTAGTCAGGGTCCTAGCGTATGGATACGTCGGTCGCCACCCCAACACTGGACACCCTGAACTGAAAACCAAACTTAGTAACCTTAACACTATTGTTTCACAAAAAATAAATATTATAGTTCTATATTCAACGGTAGAACCTCCTTATGATACCAATTTGTCATGACCCATCCCCCGGGGCTCGTATCGTGACTACCCCAATCCCGCCTTCCATAGTCCAGGGGTAGACGAACAGCACCAAAGGCGTAATTACCCAAAACTGGGAAGGCATTGCCTTTATAAAATGTAAACACACACAACCAGAGTACCAGTGGAAGAAAACACTAGGTAAAAGTTGTATAACATGTGTAATGAATGTAAATGGTCCGGAAATTCAAGACCAATAGTAAATTACATGGAAAGGAAAAACAAGTACAACTAAAAGGAAAAATAGCTAAATGTTTTCTAGGATCTCATGGATCGTCCACCACAGATCCTACCTAAAGGGTAGGTATAGATAGACTCCTCAGTGCTCCATGAATTTCTATCTCCACTGGGTAACGACTCATCATGAGGTCCACCTCTAGATACCATCCATTACTCATACACTCTACCTTGTTCAACCATGTATATCATCTGCAGTCAACACAACGAAGTGCGGGTATATCCAAAACATGGATGAGTATAACGATATTCAGTAGGGACCATGTGACCCTCAAGGTCTCAAAAAATCAAACAAGGATAAACCAAAAAGTACGAAATCAACGAATAACCCTTACGTAGGTATATTACCATACATATACCTATGTTATCAAGTATCCCATCTCAATCCTGAGGAAAACACAATGGTCATTGACTCAGCTCAAACTATGATTTTTCATCATTGAAACCACGACTCCAAGAGAACTCCTACTCTATCAAGTACAATGGGATTATTGCGATGTCGAGGAAAATTTCACAAACCTTAGACTGCGTAGGTATTATTCATGTCGAGTACCATGGGTCTACTACCAAACTGGGTTCTCTATCCGCGGTGGTTCTGCTGCCAAACCGGGCGCTCCACCTATTGCCTATAGAGGTACTCTTTCTGTCGAGTACCATTGGTCTGCTGCCATACCAGGTGCTCCATCCGCCATGGGTCTTCCTCAAAATTGGGTTCTCTCCCCTAGGAAATTTGAATCACTCCGAGCTGAATTAGTCAAGCAGTCATCAGGTCTGTCAGCTTCTATGCCTCTACACTTTATCTGCTCATCTTGGGGAGGATCCGCTCCATGAGCTAATGGTTGATACTGCAAGTTTCACGAAGTCTAATGAGGGAAAATCTCAATGTACCTCCATATCATTGGGGTCTCAACGTAATAGACAGGGCGTAGATCAGACGCCTGGTCTATGAGTTATTATCATTTTACACTTGGCAGCCCAATTGGATTCGTGTATGAATGAATCCGACCGTAACTCAACAATACCGAGAACCCCAGTTGGGTATTATAAAAGTGACGGTTATTCTCCAAGAATATTGGTTCTACTGAGGGTTCTCCAAGCAGACATATGATGCAAAGTATATGGCCAATGAAGGAAAAGGGTCCGTAATGGGGCTAGGGCCGACCCGACTCGATAAGACAGACTCTACCCAACCTAGTCTGGGCCGACCCAGTCTAGGTCGACCCGTTCAGACTCATATGGTCTGACCAGAACCATTGAGTGGGTTAGGATGCTAGGGTTTTACCCGTACCACTAGGCCTGGCCCAGCAGACCGTGAGGGTGATTTGGCCCGATAGACGCCATGTAGGCGGCTTGATAACTCGGCCCGTAAGACTAGGTTGGTTTGACCAGTGACATCGTGGGGGATGTCGTGGGTCATTTTAGAAGGCCCATTGCTAAGAGGCTAGTGGGTATGCCACGTGGGGCGTGGGCAGGCCAGCTGGTCACCGGGTAGGCCGCCGGCAGGGGCCAGGGAGGACAATCAGTGCACCGAGTGGGTGGCAGAATGTGGCGGGGGTCGCCAGGCTGGCTAGGAAGTGCACCGAGCTCACTGGGAAGTATGCCGAGGGGCTCTAGGATGGCTGGGAAGTGCCCCGGTGGGCGTTGAGCTAGCTGGGCAGCGTGCCGGGGGGTGACGCTTTGTTGGCAGTGCTGTTCGCGGAGGTCGCAGGTAGCATGACCTTTGTTCTCCATCTTCATTGCTATCACCGCTGTTCCTCTTTAAAGTACATCACAAACAAAACCACGAATATTATCATGCCATGTGAGGTGTACCGAACTCTCCGTGTTTATGGTGATAACAGTTGGATGATCGCAATCCTTAAATAGAGTGATAGGGAACAAGAATAAAACCATCACAAATCCCCCTACCTCTTTCGTTGTTTGTAGACGAAGTCAAGGAATGTGGTGGGCATCAATTCGTTATTCTCTGCCTTGTCACACACTCCCAAAACTGTGTTGCATCGGATCGTTGTTGATGCTCCACATCGCTAGGTGTCCGTGGAAGGAGTCTAAGAAGTTCGGTGTTCTTCATTTTTCATTCTATGTTCTTCATTGGAAAAGGCATAATCCTCCATGAGTTGGGAGTTGGGTCTCTTTTCCAGATTTTTGCCTCCTGAAGAAGTTATCCCAAAACATTTCCCCATGATTCCTTTATATAGGAGAGGTATGGTTTTTCTAATATTACATTGGAACGTAATTCAAATGTGGTGAATTAAAATATTGGGCACCACCTAATTAAATTCATGAGAGGTGTCACATTTAATTTTGTGGATAGGCAAGTGGCTCTCCCTCATTAAAGTGGGAGAGGTGGGATGTTTTATCCTCCACCATCATTAGGGGTTGGGTGGTCCCCACCCCTATCATTTAATATATATGAAATGGGTCCCGGGGGCCCCCCACATTGTAACCTCTCGTAGGCTGTTATGCTTGGTTGGGCCCCTTCACCATAACATCCCATGGGAGGTTAGGGTGTGGCTATCCCACCATCAACCCCCAAGTGGAGGTTCCAACTACCTGCACTCACACATGGCAGCTAAAAAGAAATAAAATAAAGTGTTGAACTTTATTTTATTATTTTTTATAAAAAGACAAAAACTAAAATTTATTACTTACCGTATATCATCGAGGTGAATGTCTTATTAAAAGAATAGCAACGCTACGAGGTCAACGGTGTCCTCAGATTTAAATTCCGAACACCGGTTCAAAAGTTACAAAAACACCGCTCAGGTGTTTACTAAACGTATGCAAAAAAAGTTTATAAAAATTATTATCAGTCACCCTCGACCAACTACCATCAAGGATAATCTCCTCCTAGGTAAAAAACACTCCAACGAACCCAACGGTACTCTATGATTTTCAATCCAAGTTACCATTTTGAAGTTATGAATTTAAAATAAAATAATTTTCACTTAATTTTTTTATTTGCGGCTAAAAACTATCTTTTACATGGTGGAACGTTCCGACCAATGATAGTATCTTCTCAAATAAATAATTCCCTCTTGAGTTCATTAGTGCTCTCAGATTTTTAATTTGAGATTCCGTTTGTGAGTTATAAGTATTTGAAAAATATAATAATTTATTTAATTATTTTATTTATGATTATTCTATTTTTTGGATTTCTCACAAGAGGCTCACGCTGACTAAATATAAGACTCTTCTAGGTTAAACCCACCATATTGAGTGCAACGATGACCTCAAAATTCTGATCTGAGTAACCATTTATGTTTTATTAGAATTTTTCAGGAAAACTACTCAAACACGTTAATTTTATCTTAAAAAAAAACTTTGACGGATCATTCCGGGCACTCTGGGCCTCAGAATCGTGCACCATTTGATTTTGCAAACTTGAAAAATTACCATTTAAATAAACAAATTACATTGAAATTTTGGGTCTCTAAATTCTACCCACATCATGGATTTACGTTCATGTAAGACACAACTCAATCTAAGGAAAAAAATGGGGGTACTGAGAACGCATCTGAATCTCCCACTCCTATGTGCCCTCTTGGAGGTTCTCGTGCTACCAGAAACACGCACAAGAGGTATCTACCATCCATGTAGGAGCCACTCCAATAGATTCAAAATATTCACTGGAACCTCCAGGAATGTCACCCCATCATCGATGTCCAGGTCTCCATGGTCGATGATGTGTGATGATTCCTGCACGTAACTTCTCAGCTTAGATATGTGGATGATTTAATGCACCCAGTGCAACTGAGGTGGTAGATTGTAATGGTAGGCCACCTCGCCAACTCTGTTGAGGACCTGCAAAGGTCCAATGAATCTCAGTAATTACATTCCTCCTCGGGAAAATCTCCGGAGACCTCTTCGATGTGAGACCCGTAGAAAGACGTGGTCACCATCCTCGAACTCCAGAGGCCTCCATCTCCTAACAGCATATGACTTATGTCTGCTCTGTGTACTCTTCATATCCTCTTGGATTATTTGCACCTTCATCGTGGTAGCTCGTACCATATCTGGTCTGTAGGAAGTGGGATGAATTGTTGAATCAGTCAACGATCACCCAAATAGAGTGATGTCTCATGGATGTATGTGGAAGACCCATCACAAAGTCGACGGATATACCACCCCTCTTCCATTATGGGACTTCTAAAGGATAAACCAATCCTATTGGTACCTGATGTTTTACCTCCACATGCTGACAAGTGAGGCATAGAGAGAAAAACTTCGCTACTATATTCTTCATACCCGACCACCAGTGTTATCTTCGATGGACTTGGTACATCATCACCACTCATGGATGTACCGCTAGAGGGGATGTGTGAAATTACCTCAACACCTCTTCCTGATGTGACACTGACACCATAGTATGTCCTCTAAAGAGGATTTCATGCTCCCCAACTTCATAAAATCCATCAGGTGCCACTCCTATGGATATCTGAGCACGTTGTGTCTCGCAGTCAGCGTCCCCACACTGTGCCTCCCTGAGTCACTGAAGAAGTGTGGGACTGACTGTCAGAGGCTAAAGGAAGGATGCTCCATCTCAATCTATAAAGGATATCTATAAATCAGCCATCTAATCTGTCGCCTCGCCTAGAAGATATAAACCAAATCTCTAACTGAGTGCATCTTCTATAACGTTCCATTTCACGGGAGTATAGACTTTCTCAAAGTCATAGTCCTAGAGGAATTCAAGCCATTGTCGTCATTTCAAGTTCATGTCCTTCTGAGAGAAGATATACCTGAGACTCTTGTGATAAGAGTACATGGTAAAACGTTCTCCCATATGATAGTACCACCACATCTTCATGGTGAAGACCACTGCTGCTATCTCCAGGTCCTCATTACTGTAGTTATGCTCCTGTTGTCTCTGCTGCCGAGAACCAAATGTGATCACTGCTCGATCTTGCATCAGGACACACCCGAGTATGGTCCTTGATGCGTCATATTAAACTACATACCCTACTCATTCCTCTAGAATACTCAATATTGGGTCACTAGTCAGACTCATCCTCAGATCATAAAAGCTCTACTGGCATTTCTCAGACCACACGAAGGGTTGCCCCCATGTTTTTCAAGGGTGATAGCAGTGCTGCAATTCTGAAGAAGTCTGGTACAAACCTCCAGTATTATACATAAATAGTAGATGTCCATCCATTATTGGGGTGGGGGTGGAGGTAATCTAGGAAAAATCATTTGTCAAGATATCCCCATGTTATATCACTCTTGTCTGGATCTGAAAACTGAAAACCTTTTCTGCTACAAGGGTATGGTTGGCCAACTCAAGAGTGATTGGTTTCACCATCCTATGGATGTTTTTAACATGTGCTACTTGGGTTTCCTTTTCTCCGACAAAGTAAAACCTCATCCCATTATTGTAGATAAACCACAACCTCTTTGCCTAATAAATTCAATCTAATTGTGAACTGTGGATTTCAAGTCTAAACCAAAACTAACATCATAAGGCCACGACGCTGCAACCAAAAGGTTATAACTAAAACTCTCACATCAAGGTTCATATCACTCCATTGGTGTAAGTGTGATTATCTTGTCTCCTCTCAAATGTATCTCCTGATGTTAGGGTCATGTAAATTGTATAACCAGAAACTCTAGTTCTGGAACAAGATTCCTGGAAGGAGGGAATGATTGGCACCTTTGTCTATTTATACAGAAGCTAGTAGTATACACAGTCTGTACCTCAAATCATTCCTAGAGAACTTGGTTTGCACTCCATGATACAATGCAACTACTCTCTTACCCATCCCTCTAGCTCCCTGAGCCTAGTGGGATCTGTAAAAAGGGGTGGTTATACCATCTCGAAAAGTACACCACACCATGCTACTATCTTGTAACTACTTCCACATATTCTAATCTACAGATTCATATGTCCTTAACACTTCCTTTTTTGAAATTGTCTTCATGCCCTGGTCTCTGAGAATGGTGCTAGTTTCCTACTTTTCCATAACTAGAATTCACTGGTTGTATCCGCTCAGCCAAATAACATTTAACTGAAAAGTTTTCTCTCTTGGATCATAACATATGTAGGAATGAACATTTAAAAAAGTGCGGGATCGAATGTCCCTAAACACACCTCAATCAGAGGACCGATCATCGAAACACCGATCCTATATTATTCATCGAGTACCTAGAATGATCGGTATGCCTCGATGAATACATAGCTACCGACATGTCATCCTGCCAAAGTTGTAGAAGTTCTAGAGAACCCTCTACCACCTC
The DNA here is from genome assembly GCA_963277665.1 of Viscum album. Classification (NCBI taxonomy): domain Eukaryota; kingdom Viridiplantae; phylum Streptophyta; class Magnoliopsida; order Santalales; family Viscaceae; genus Viscum; species Viscum album. The sequence goes on along the minus strand of OY728152.1, from coordinate 2,076,620,469 downwards.
CTAAGGACAGTCCGCAACCTCCTATAATTCAGACACACCTCAAAACCTAAGGGGTATCTGATGATGAATCACGTCTAAAGCACTAAGACTGCATGTGTCATTTACCTATACCACCGGTTGAAACTCCTGACCAACAGACAATGATGTAGCTGACACACTACCTGAAGGTATAATATTGGGCATAGGTCTACATTCCAAAGAGTCATCACTACGCGGACCAACCTCAAGGTGACTCACTAGGAAATACTAGTAACTATGTTCACTATCTACTATAAAAGTATCTCAACTAGGCGGAGAAATCAAGTAAATACCTCCGGAAAGCCCACAATAGTGTGGTAATCTGTCTCACCTTGAAAATTCAGAGGCTTCTACTGTTAAAACTCATGTATCAAGCTCAGTCGGCTAGCACTGTCCTTCAATAAGGCTGGTGGAATTTTCTGCCCAATAGGTGGTGGTGCTACTGGTACACCACCTGAAGGGGCCAACATAGTAAGTGGTCCCTACTCTGAAACATCATCGCTCGGTGGACGATCATCGTTTACTCTCTCGGAACTCTAATTGGGTATTTGTGTGGAGGCATCCTGAACAGATGAGACACGGTCAAAATTTATACATGATGATATAACCTGTTTGAGATGACTTAATGAAAAACATTTGATTGCACACACGCAATCAGTGTTTTCATGCACTATGTTTGAAATAAGGAGTCAAGGTTCATGTGTGCGGATAAGTCGGTCTCCACACCAACACTGGACACCCTAAACTAAAAACCATACTCGGTACCTGTAACACTATTTCTTTATAAAAATGAAATATACGAGTTAAATATTCTACGGTATAACCTCCATCGGATAAAATTTTTCCATTACACATCCCCCAGGGCCCATATCTTGACTACCCCAATCCCGCCTTCCATAGGCCAGGGGCTGACAACCTGCACCAAAGGCATAATTCCCTAAAACTGGGAAGACATTGCCTTTATAAAATATAAACACACACTATCAGAGTACCAGTGGAAGAATTCACTAGGTAAAAGATGTATAACAAGTGTAATGAATATAAAGGAGCCAGAAATACAATCAAATTACTAATTTTCAAGGAACAGAAAAACAGGTACCCCTAAAAAGAAAAACATCTAGAAGGTTTCTAGGAGCTCCTGGATCGTCCACCACAGATCATACCTGATGTGTAGGTACAAATTAACTTCTCAGTTCTACATGTCATTTTGTATTTTCTGGGTACCGACTCTTCATGAGATCCACCTCCAGGTACCATCCCTTCCTCGTACACGCTGCCTCAGTGAGCATTGTCTGTCATCGGCATCAACCACAATGAAGTGCAGGCATAGCCAGTGCAGGGGTGAGTATAATGATACTCAGTAGGGAAACGAGTCCCTCAAGGTCTCAAAAAATCCAACAAGGATAAAAAACATTTTATGAAATAAACGGATGATCCTTACATAGGTATATGCCTATACATATACCTAAGTTATCAAGTATTCCATCTCAACCATGGGGAAAACACAAAGGTCATTGACTCAGCTCAAACCTGAATTTTTCATTATCGAAACCATGAATGTTAGAGAACTCCTCCTCTGTCAAGTATAGTTGGTTTGTCACAACACTGAGGTGCTTCTCACTAACCATAGACTGCGAAGGTACTTTTCCCGGTGAGTACCGCTGGTCTGCAGTAGAACTAGGTGCTTCGTCCACTGTGGGTCGGCCAGCAAACCCGGCGCTCCCCCTATAGCCAACAGATGTACTCCACCTGTCGATTATTGTATGTCTTCTTCCAAACTAGGCGCTCTATCCTCCATGGGTCTGCCTCCAAGGCAAGAGCTCCCCACTGGGCTAGTGGAATCACACTAAGTTGAATCTGTCAACCAGCCGTCAGGTCTGTCAGCTACTAGGTCTCCACACTATATCTGCTCATCTCCAGGAGGATCCTCTCCATGATCTAGTATTCAATACTCTATGTTTAATGAAGTATCATGGGGAAATATCTCAAAGGACCTCCACATCATATGGTTCTCAATGTAATATACAATGCGTTAGTCGGATGCTCAGTCTATGAGTTATTTGCATTTTAGTCCCGGGAGCCCAGTTGGATTCATGTATGAACCATCCTAACCGTAACTCAAATATACCCAGAACACTTGTGGGGTATACTCAAAGGGACATTTATGCTCCATGAATACTGTCTCGGCTGACAGTTCTCCAAACGAACGTCAGGTTCCATGGATATGGCCAAATAATGAAAAGGGTCAGTAATTCGGCCGGGGTCTGGTCCGACTCATTCGGACTGACTCGGCCCAACCCAGTCTTGGCCGACCCAGTTTGCGTCTACCCGGTCAAACATGCTGGGTATGATCCATCCCATTGGGTGGGTCAGCCCACCATGTTTTGACCCGATCTGTTGGGACCGGCCCAACAGACCGCGATGACGATTTTTCCTGATAGCGCCACATAGGCGGCTCAGTAAGTCGGCCCGGGAGACTGGGTCAGTTTGACCAGTGACCCCATGGGGGATTCCATGGGTTGTCTCCTAAGGCCGGTGGACGGGAGGCCAGCGGGCAGACTTCGTGGGGCGCATTAAGTTCAGGTCATCATCCGACAAGTCGTGGGTGCACTGGGCAGGGTGCAGTAGGCCATGGTGGCGCCACGCAGGCCGCTTGTGGGGCGAGGAGCGCGCCGGTGCTGTGCACTAGGGCTCCGGGGCGCCGGGTAGGCCGGGCTGGCTGGGCAATATGTTGGGGGGTGTTGGGCTGGATGGGCAACATCGGAGGGAGCCGGGCTGGCTGGGTAGCACACCGGGGGGCGCTTCTTGGTCGGCGGTGCGGTTCCCGGGGGTCATAGGTAGCGTGGCCTTTGTTCTCCATCTTCGTTGTCGTCACCTCCTTGCCTCTTCGAAGTACACCACAATGAAATTGATTGAAAGTGTCAGGTCGTGTGAGGCTGGCCCGAACTCTCCATGTTTATGGTGAAAAATATTGGATGTTCACAAACTATAAATAGAGCACCGGGGAATGAGAATAAAACCACCACAAATCCACCTACCTCAGCTGTCTTTTGTAGACGAAGTCTTGGGAAGAGGCAGGCGTCGATTCGCGGTTCGCCGCATTCATCACAAAATCCCAAAACTGAGATGTGTCTACTTGTTGATGAGAGTCTGTGTCGGTAGGTGTCTGAGGAAGGAGTCAAATATGGTTGGTGTTCTTCATTCTTCATTATTAGTCCTTTGTTGGGGAAGGTGTAATCCTCCAAGTGTTGGGTGTCACGTCTCTTTACCAGCATTTCACCACTTCAAGATGCTATCTCAAAACCTTCCCCCAATCTTCCATTATATAGTAGATGGAGGGTTTGTCTAATATTACGTTTGGATGTAATTCAAATTTTGTTGAATTAAAAGAGTGGGCCCCACCTATTTAAATTCATGAGAAGTGTCATATTTAATTAGGTGGATTGGCTTGTGGCTCTCCCTCATTAAAGAGGGTGAGGAGGGAGGTTTTATCATCAACCATCAATTGGGGTTGGGTGGTCCCCACCCCTATTATTTAATAGAGAGGTTTTTGGTCCCGGGTGGTAACCACATTGTAACCTCTCGAGGGATGATATACTCGGGTGGGACGCACCATCATAACCACTCATGGGAGGTATGGGTTTGGTGGTCCCACCATCAACTCCCATGTGGAGGTTCGAACAACCACACTCACACATGGCAGCTAAAAATAAATAAAATAAAGAGTTGATCATTATTTTTATATATTTTTTATACAAATCCAAACAATAATATTTTTTCCTGATGGTCTTCCATTGAGGTGAAAATCTTCTAAATTAAATACTGGTGCTGCGAGTTCAAAGGTGTCTTCAAATTTCAATTCTGAGCATCGGTTCTAAAGTGAAAAATTTCACTTGCGCGTTTATTTAACGTACCTGAAAAAATGTCAGAAAAATTATTATCAGTCACCCTTGACCAACTGCCATCGATGTTAGGCTCTACCTAGGAGAAGCACATCCCTAACTAACCCACCGGTACTCTCGTAATTTCATCCCAATTACAGTTTAGAAGTTATGAATTTTAAAATAAAATTATTGTAACATAATTGTTCTATTTTCGGAAAAATACTATCTTTTTCCGGTGGCCTGCACTGGCCAATGTTAGTATCTTCTTAAATAAATAATTTCGTCACAAGTTCAGTGATGGTCTCATATTAATAATCCAATCAATCATTTGAGAGTTATAAGCATTTGCTAAATAAAATAATTTATATAATTATTTTATTAACAGTTATTCCATTTTTGGGATTTCTCACCGGAGGCCCGTGCTGACAAAAGATAAGTATCTTCTAGGGTAAACCCACCATCATGAGCACAATGGTGTACTCAGATTACTGATCCGAGTAACCATTTAAGGTTTATTCCACTTTATCAGAAAAACAACTTATTCATGTTACTTTCTGCTTCACAAAACATCGATGGATCATTATGGGCACATCGAGCCTCGGTTTTGTGCACCGTCTGATTTCATGGACTCGTAAAATTCCAATTTAAATAAAAAATTTACATAGAAATTCTAGGTCTTTACATATAAAATTACTAAAAATATAAGGTTGGCCAAAGGACATAGATAAGGATATATATATAAATAATGAGCCACATGGGGTTCTCATGGCATGTTATAGTAAGTTTATTAACCATATAATATAAAAATACAATGATACATGTTAAATGTCTATATATTTAACTAAGAGTTAAATCTAAAAGATAAGGTTACTGTGATGACCTAAACCTATCTAAATCTTATTGGTTAAAAATGTTTCAACCCATAACCACCTTAGCCTCTAAATAATTAATTTTGGTGACATTAAAAATAGAAAGTGATTTTATTATAAAATAAGTTTTCATGTATTTCCATAAGTATCCCTTCACTCTCTTATTAAAGGGCAATTCCCCTTCTCATAATTTCACTCCTCCAAACATTTTGTCTCAGCCAAACTCTACCCAAATACCTTCTCAAATATAATACCTTCAACATTGAGGCCTTACATTGACCAGAATTCCAACATAGAGAGCCCTTTTGATCAACTCAAATGTAAAATCCCGAAGAAGAGGTAAAAATTTCCCCACCCTCTTTCATGTTCTTTTCTTCTTCCACTTCCTATTCGTTTTTTCCATACTAAAATAATAACTCCAATACCTTATATATACTATGATGTTATTATAAATAAGGTAAAACCATATTTATTATTCTATCCATCCTATAATGACAATGTCACCATATGTGAAAACGTACGGCTTACCGTCTCCACATTGTGGTGTAGTTTGTTATTCAAACACTTCATTATTTGGATGTGTATAATTTCGAGTATAACTAATATAAATAATAAATTTAACAAGATAATGATTATGTATATATGAAATACCATCCAATCACAAATTATTACACCATCAATATAATTATATTATCACCCGTGCATACGTACAAATTATCATTTCCATTACACGATTAGATACATTTCCATGTTCACCATTCAACGATGATTATAAAAATATATATTATAAATAGGAATGTAAAATATGTCCAAATAATGATACTAGTGATATATATGTGTGTGTGTGTGTGTATTAATGTTTTTATGAATATATTTACATATATCTTATTCACTTACTTTCTTTCAATGCAATATGAAAATGGAAACTGCGTTTGTGCAAACGAATGACTTACCATCTCCATAAACGGTGCCTAAAACATAATATATATATATATATTATAAATCATTATATTTTAAATATATATCTTATATAAATCAAATTTCATTTTCTGGATGTATTTAAATCATGGTCTAAATGATATGATCAAGAATAACTTGTTAAAACACGTACAATAAAGAAAGATATTATTACCCTAAATGTTAATTTAACACAGAAACAATTATTAAATGGGTAGTATAAAGTCATAAATTAAAAATGAATTATATAATAAATACTAATATGGTTTTGGCATTATTTAATAACATTATATGGTCATTATACAAGAGGTTAAACGCACCCGCAACCAAAGAAAAGTGAAATGTAAGTGTTTTTTCCTCAATCACATTATTATCCAAGGCTGTTTATGTGTATGTATTTACAAGGAGATTTTTTTCATTGATACCAATATTTAATAAAAATATTATTAAAATTATTCTTTTAAGGTTTAATGGGATGGCCTATTTACGAGATCATCATTTTCAATGTTTTCAGGATTTATCTTTCTATATCATTTTACTAAATGTCCATGTTTTGAAAATGAATTTAATGATTTATTTTTATGGACATGAATTTTATGAAATGTTAATTCTTTTTAGATGTTTCAATCTTTTATGGGACTCTTTGATAAATAATATCTTTCAAATTACATTCTTTATAAATGTGACTTTAAAATGCTTTCACAAAAAAGGATATTTCTCTCCAAAAGTATTACTGATCATTTTCAACTATGTCAGAATCATTTATTGGATATTATTATTGATTGAGGTGGATTTATATGATACAAATATTCCATATTTTATTGTAGTTTTTGTGATAATTTTTACTGTGTATGTGTTATTTTTATACCATTCATGATTTATTGATAAAGTATTGACATTTAGTATTCTAGTATTTATATGAATGTTTATGTTATGTTTAATGCATTTCATATGACGGATGCATTGGACTTATTAAGTGATGTGTGGAGACTGCTATAACTCCTTGATGCATCAGTTGGTCTAATGAGACAAAATAGTGTCTTGGCACAAGGCTTTGAAAAAATATTATTTTTAGTCTCGGAACAACACATTAACAGTGTGGTTATTAAGTTTGGAATTATGCATTCCGTCATTATGAAAATGAATATTGATATTTCAAGTTATTATCTGACTTGTATAATATTCATGTGAATATGTAAATGAAATTATTTGATTTACATTGGACATATTATGAAAAAATTAATGTCAAAAAGTTTTATTTTTTAGTCTTATAATCATTATTAAATGTTTATGATTATTTATGATTGTTTCTGTTATATTGTTATCATTACTGAGCATATGTCCTTGCCATTTTCATATGTTTTATTTTCCTAGGATTCCAAGAAGTGTAGAATGATTGATAATCAGGGTTAATATAAGGGATTAATTTATTTCTCAAAGGATAATTTATGTGGTGTTTTATTTCCAAATGTGTAAGTTAATGTTCATGTATGTAATCTATTTTCCAAGACTGCTAAACTGATTGGTATTTCTGGACTTGATTCCTTGTAATCATGCCAATGTATTAAAATAATGCACTGACTCTGGGTAACTGAGGTCAGGCTATTACAACAACAATATCCTAGTGAATTGAGACCCTAATATAACTGGGTTCACAATACATTCCATTACTTTTTATCATATGATGTATCAATCAGTACCCAATACATTAGTGGGATTTATAATTATGATAATACCTATCCTTGGTGATAACGTAATTATAGTCCCTAGTTATAACATATCCAACATCTTTAGTAATAACATAACCACCATCACATAATTAAATCCATTATATTTTTTAAATAAGATCACAAACATTCATCATATCAGAACATCATAACAAATTTACAGAAAAATAGTTTCATAATCATTTAAATTATTCATTGTAAAATAAAAAATGGAATATAAATTAGTTTCTTATAAATATCATCAAAATAAAAAACAAACATTCAGATAAATATTAACAATTATATAAATGGATCATATTCCTATTGAATCATAATTAACATCAAATAATGTCATCAAATATTATAATTTCTTTTATATATTTGTGAAATATTTGATGAGGAAAATAAATGTTCCATTTTTAAAATCACTTTTAAAATATAAATATTTTAAAAATATTATGGAAAATATTAATTCAAAAATAAAATTGAAAAAATATAAATTAATAATCAAAACATATATTCTCCATGATTGTAAAATATTTCATTCATTCCATAAAACATAAAAGAGAAAAGTTTTTACACATTTTTGGTAAAAATTAAAAAAGATCCTAGTCTGGAAAATGAAATGAAGATTAATTTTAAAACATTTTCAATCAATTAAAAAATGGTTAATTTTATTTTTTAAAATCATATGTGAATGGTTAAAAGATATTTTAATATTTTTTTAAACCTGGATATTGAAGTAAATTTTTTTTGACTAAAGAGATAAATAATGTCGATTATCCTCAAAACATATATTCAATCAGTTCAGTACATAAGATGAGTAAGATAAAAAGAAAACATTTATTACAAACAAATAATTCTAAAATAATAAAATTAATGAGTTTATTGTGATGTGGATCTTAGGATTTCATCATCAGAATCTTATTCATAAACAATCCCAATAAATAATGAGATTACAAAAAAAACTATTACCACCTTGGTATCTTTTTAATTGTAATCCCCATGAAATAACCAGACATATATTAATATATAAATACCAATAGAATTTATAATATTCATCATAAAACAAATTCATATTCGTTATATATAACACACACAAAAAAAGTGAGGAATATGGTTGTGTCCCGTGAACATAAAATTGAGATGGAAATATTTACCTCAAGTCAGAATTCCATAATACGTGGTCAATCCTTTTATATAATATATATAGTATTATTGTAAACATTTTTATTATTAATAATCGTACATATCGTATAATATATTATGTACTTATTTATATTTATCTTCTGTTTATTAATAATTATTTATTAAAATAACTCTTTTTGTAAATATCTATCTCGCTTATCATTTATGTTTTGGTCTGTTAATTTTGTTCCACTTACTCTGAACGTGATACCCTACGATAAATAATGTTAATAATGATATAAATAAAATATATACTAATTATATACATATTTATATTCATCCATAAAATTATATCAAGAAAAATTAATTACCCCATTTATGAAGATGGCTGGTCGTACGTATGCATGGACGATGTCTTCACTTTTTGAAGGATGGAATACAAGAAAGATAAATAATAACTCAACATTAACAAATAATAATTTAATCATATATATATATATATTATTTATTAATTATATCCTTATTACCATACAAGTAAAATTTTAATGAAAAACAAATGACATCGCTTCATGGATGTGGTTGTTCACATATACGCACATCAAATATAATAATTTTCAAATAGTTTTAGATTTATGAATTTATATATGATATGATATGTAAAAATATATAAATACAGAATAATTATAATATGTAAACATTATACCCATCCATTTACTCATCTATAAAATAATTTTTTGGGAAATTAATTGTATCACTATGTGGAGACAACAAGACTTATGTATGCATGAGCGATACTTTCACATCCAATTTGATTGAAATAGCGTGAATAAAGGTATTTCCTTAATAATAATAATAAAATATAAATATATTTAGGAAATTTAATATATTATATAATGAAAAATATAATATATTTTACAATATATAATAACAATTATAAATGAATGTGATTAGTAAAAGTGATTGATTCCCCTTTAAAATAACTCTTTTAGATATCATCAAAAGTATCCTGGGGTAGGACTTTGGGGAAAGAAATAACCCCTATAATATGTATATGGAATTTAGAAGAGATTTTGGTAGGTTATGCTAGATATCTAAGTTTTATTTTATGTGAGTAATAGAAAGGAGGGGTACATTTTTATAATTGAGGGGAGGGGAAATTTTGGAATTTCATTAAATTTCTAAATAATATAAATCAATTTTTAATTTTAAAATGGTTTTTATTTTTAAAATAATAATAAATTTTATGAGCTGAAATAATCTCAAAAAAATAATATATTTATAATTTTGGATTACATTTTTACCCTAATCATTTCATTTTAACCCTTTATTGACCCTTTTGACAATTATGGTGATATCAATGTTTTGGTCTCCTCATGTGTTAATAATGTTTTAATGATCGAAAATCCCATTCATTCTGTAAAAACATGTCGATCCTATGTAATTTATCATAAATAATGTGTACATATGATTAGCATATTTTTGATTTAAATAAAACTTGTGCACTATATTTAATTTTTATTATAATTATTTCATTGAAGAATGAAAAATTCTAATCCAATCTATGAATATAATTGCATACATCTAAATAAAGATATTTGTCTATGTATGATACACTTTGATTTTTCCACCAGTTGGGTTTCTCTGGAAAAGGAACTAGACACCGTGGCCATTCATACACCACGACCATTCAAAAACCGCAACCATTCAGACATTGTTACCATTCTGACACAATGACCATTCAGACAAGGGACAATTCTGACACCATGACCATTCAGACACCATGACCATTCAGACACCATGACCAATCCGGACATTGTGACCATCCAGACACTGTGTTCATCAAGACACTATGATCAAACACTGCATCTATTCTACCAGTTCTTAATCCATATATAATTGTGCCACCATGACTGTCCCACTACTCAAAGGCAATGAAAGAGATGATTCTTCAAGGAGACACTATTTCATGAAGTCACCGTTTATAGACAAACTGTGACACTGTTTCTTAATATATTATTTTTCAATTTAATTTATAGCAGTCATATAGTATGTTTTTAAATTCACTAACATAATTAATGTTACTTGATAGACATATCATCTAACAGTATGAGGTACATGGTGTAGAATACATGTATCCGGACGACTCAAACACATTCACTATATAATAAAGAAAATGAATTCTAAAATCAAGAACATGTGATGAAAGGGTGTGATCACTATAACCATGAAACACATATATCATTTTTGAGAAGTGAACTGATACACACAAATCTACAGAGCTAAAGAAAACACTAATCATATTTGAATCTCAGAGTCAACGACAGCATTGCTCTATCAACTTCACAAAGAACACGAGCCATATATAGCTAACTTAAGTAACACTATTTTCCATGAGTGGACTCGATTTCTACATCGCATTCATTCTAGAATCCCAGATCTGCATTGACTAACACTCAAAGAACATCTAAATTTATCACATCATTTTTCTCTATTGTGTATTATTTGTATCATTCAAGAAGTGTATGTGATATTATAAAAACAGAAACTATCTCTTACATCATACTAAAGGATACATGATATACTTTCTCTTACATCATGTTACACTAGTTTATTCCCATACTTAACTGGGGAAGAAGTCCCTTTGTGACTTGTTAGTGTTTACCTAGGAAGAATAGTGGAAGAGGTCATGTGACCTGGCCAGTCTTATCTGCTTTTGTTATCCCCAATCCATAAATCTCGTTTATATAAACATCATTGATGTAGGTGATCACCAAGTGTAGTAGATTAGGTATTGTATTGAGACTAAACCACTTATTTATCATCCACTGTATTTTTTTCTTTAGTTTTCTATGTTTTGTAGTTTAATCCAGAAATCACTAAATTTATGTTCATAGTTAATCATGGAATGAAGTTATAAATGTTTTCACCTTATTATAATAGCTTCTAAAGTAATGTTAATAAGTAATATTAATATTACTGAGAATTAATCAATATTCTAATATGTTTTTTAAATAGCCAAACTATCATAATAGTATAACCATGATTAAAAATTTTGTATTTAACTTTATTTGGGAACATTATTAAGCATACCTTTTTAAAAAAGACTTTTTATACATAGTCCATTCAATCCCCCCCACTTGAGTCTCTACTTAGACCAACATTTGGTATCAGAAGGGGTTTCTGAAGATATAGTTTCTAACCATATTCTACTGTGATTGTAGTTTTATATTAATGATGTGTAAATTTCTAACAATTATAAATTTCTATCACATATATGTTATTTCTTTATTATGGGAAATATATTGGAAGGTGATTCAACAAACAGACCACCATTCTTTAATGGAACCAATTATTCTCAATGGAATATTAAATTGAAAATGAATTTAGGAATTATGAGCTTTTAAATCTGGTTTTCAATTATAGATGAATGTATGATTCCTAATACAGATAGAATCACATGGGATAAACCTACTAAAATTTCCCACAATAACAACGTCATAGCTATGAATGTGTTATATTTCTCTATATGATATGAGGAATATAATATATTGTTTTCATGTAAAACTACCAATGAAATTTGGGATACCATGTCTATATTACATGAATGAACTTTTAGTATGAATTAAATGAGACTTAATAGTTATACTATTAAATATGAAAACATTAAAAGGAATCCCAACGAGCCAATTTCTGATATGTATCTTATGTTCAACGAAATTTTCTACATAGTGATTTCTCTTGGAAGATAAGCACCTACTATGTAATAGATACTACAAATTCTTAGATGACTACCTAATAGATGGAGAATAACCTTTGTTTCCGTAAGTGAATCATGTGATATCAGGAAGCTACCTATAAATTAACTCACTGGGAAAATGATTATGTATGTAGAGGAGCTAAAATTACACAAGGAAGAGGAGGATAAACCAAAAAGAAAATCAGTTGCGTAAAAAACCCACCACCATTAATCAAAGTGAAAAATGGAAAGTGTAAGTTCTTGTATAATGTTCCAGTAGTGAAATATCATCCACTGACAGTGATTAGGAGATGAATCAATTATCTAGAATGTTTAAAAGATTCTACAAGAAGAATATCATTTTCAGAAATACTAACATCAAGGGATGATGTGATCAAAGAGGATGTTAGAAGAAAAATTGGGAAATATGTGACGAGTCTGATGAGATTGTCTACTATAAATGGAAGCAAAAATATCATATCTAGGCTGACTGTCCGAAGCTCAAGTACAAAAAGAGATTTTTAAAAAACAGAGAATTTATAAAAAGGAAATGAAATGAACATGGACTTCTTTAGAAGACCATTCAAGTGACTCAGAATATTCACATAATGAACAGGATAACAAATCCAATATGTGTTTTATGAAAACAAATCCGAGGACACACTAGAATATCTTGTACACAATTCACACTGTTATGGATATTAGAGTGACACTAAAAATATGTCTAATGAAGAAATGATTGAGTCTTTTAATATGATAGAAGAGACATGAAATGAACTAAAAGATAAATACAAGTCTTTAATGAAACTACATGATCTTACCTCAACTGTTAAAACTGAACTAACTATAGAAAGAGAGAAAAATGATCAAATACTCAGGGAAAACAATGAACCAAAACAATATAGTGAGTAATTAATGAATGACATCAAAACTTTTACCAATGGAAAAAATAACCTTACTCAAATTATAGGTATAAAAATTGGGCCTAAATATACTGATGGAATTGGCTATCAACATCGAAAAATAAATTTTGGAAGAAGAAATATTGTTTATAAATCATGGACACACAACATTACTCTCAGTTCCGAAAAAATTGCAATGAGTACATGTTATGACACAATTTATACTATTTCAATATTTCCTGGACCAAATTGAGTTTATTATTTAATTACATTACATAATTCTTACAGGAAACCTATGAGGTATATTTGGGTTCATAAATCAGTTATCAAAATTATTACTAAACCCAAACAAGATTGGGTACCAATATCAGTTTTTATTTGACTATTTTGTGGGGAAGTTTCTTAAAGAGTTATTGTAAGATCACATGGTACTTGGACAGTGGGTGTTCAAGACACATGATAGTATACTACTAATTCATAAATAATTTAATAAAAATTGGGGGAGGATACGTCACATTTTCTGACAATGCCAATGGAAAGATCATCGACCTTTTCCAAATCGTTAACTCTAACATAGTTTTGATTTCCAATGTACTTTTTTAATGGATTTAAATATTATACACTTATTATTACACAATTATGGGATGATGGATTTCATGTTAAATTCTAAATTTATGTTACAATGTTTTTAATACTAAAAATTAGTTAGTGTTTTGTGAATTGAGAAATGAAAAAGTTTATTCTTCTAACATACATTCTATAGCTACTCAAAATGATTCATGTTTAATTGTGTTTCAAAAATATTCTTAGATTTAAAATAATAGACTCAGACAATATAACACCCACTCCATTATAAAGTTGACTTGAAATTCTTAGTCAAAGACTGACCCACACTTGAGTTTCCAAATGGTAATATGTGTAATCTTAGTCAAAAGGGGAAGCAACACAAAATATCCTTCAGCCCAAACATTGTAGTGTCAACTTCTCATCCTCTAGGATTGGTTTACATGTATGTGGTTGGATCATCTAGTGTTTCTATATTAAATGGGAGGAACTATGTTTATGTTCATGTATATTACTTTTCTATACATACTTATACATTCTTTATGGCTCACAAAAGGGAATTTTGATCTTATTTTACCAAATATTCTAAAACTATACAAAATATTAGGGGACATAAAATTAAATCCTTAAGAATTGATCATGTATGTGAGATTGAAAATCAAGAGTTTGAATACTTTTTCTAAAAAAATGGCTTTATTCATTATTTATTTTCCCACAGAACACCTCAACATAAAAGAGATGTAGAAAAATGAAATAGAACCCTAAAAGAGATTTCTAGAACCATTCTTAGTGAGTATGACCAACATAATTATTTTGGGGCAGAAGCTATAAATATATCACGCTACATAATCAATAGAGTGTTGATTAGACCAATTATTAAAAGAACCCCATATTAGTTATGGAACAATAGAGAACCCATTGTTTTCTAATTCATTGTATTTGGTTTCAAAGCCTATATCCTTAATACTAAGGAAAATCAAGACATATATTTATCCAAGAGTGGTAAAGAAATATTTTTAGGATATTCAATTTCTTGTAAAGCATATAGAGTGTTTAATTAACGAAAAAAATTTGTGGATGAATATTTCCATTTAAAATTTGTTGAAACAGAACCAATGAGCCTAATAAAACTCTAGAGAAACTAGAGGATGATATTTCAAATATGGACATTAATTAAGAATTCCCACACCATCCTATAATAGAATTTTTGAAATGCCCTATTTTGGAAATTCTTTAGATTATGGTCACAATGCACAAGATCTGTTTGTTGAATATGTCATAACCTTCCAATTTTTTTCTAGAGATATTAGAACCCTTAAGAACCATCATTTAGATTCTGTTGTAGGAGAATTAGATAAAGAATCTCATATTAGATCTTCTTTTAATTATGTGGTTAAACATCATGTCTTCTTGTCATAACATGAAACTAAAAACCTTAATGATGCTATCAATGGTGAAATTTGGGTGCTGGCTATGCAAGAATAACTTAATCAGTTTGAAATTAACAATGTTTGGAAAAATTTTGAAAGACCCAAAGACACATTCATCATAGGCACTAAATGGCCATTTAGAAAAAACGTAGAATAAGTTGGAAATAATGTTAGAAATAATGATAGATTGGTTGTAAAATTTTATATTCATGAAAATTCAATTGACTATAAGGATACCTTTGCACCTTTAGCCAGTCATGATGCCCTCAAAATTCAACATTATTATGCTCCAAATATAAATTTTAGTCTATATCAAATGGATGTTAAGAGAGAATTATTAAATGGGTACATAGATGAGGAAGTCTTTTTTGATCAACCCTTTGGTATTACAAATCCAAATTTTATAAATCATATTTTTATATAATCAAAATATTTATATGGTTGATAACCAGCTCTTAAATCATGGTATGAGAGATTATGTACTTTCTTATTTCCATAGTTTTTATGAAAGGAATAGTTGATCTTACGCTTTTTATAATACCGATTTTCAATGATTTTTTAGTTGTTCAAATATATGTAGATGATATTATCATGTGATCTTCAAAAAATTCTTTATGTATTGATTTTTCTAAATTGATGCAAAACAAATTTGAAATGAGTTTAATGAGTGAACTAAAATTCATTCTTAGATTTCAAATCTGTCAAAAAAACATGATGGTATTATTTTAAATAAAATTAAATATACAAGATGGCTTCTAAAATATTTTTGATTTCATAGCAATCATAGTAGTGACACTCCAATGAGTACTACATGTAAGTTGGATCGTGATGAAAATGGAAAATATTTTTATCAAACTACTTACAGAGGAATGACTGGAAGATTTCATTAAATGACTGCGAGAAGACCGGTAATTATGTTTAGGGTGTGTATGTGTTCTTGTTTTCAAGGAAATCCTATGGAAACTCATATAAATGATTTTAACCTAATTTTGAAATACCTGAAGCATATTCCCAATCTAAAAAAGATCTATCCTAGAGGAAAATAATTTGAATTGGTTAGTTATAATGATGCTGACAATGGTGGTTGTAAGTTAGAAAGAAAAACCACCTTTGGAACATGTCACTTTTTAAGAAGGTCACTAGTATCATAGTGTATTAAGAAACATAATTTTCTAGAATTATATACTGTAGAAGATGAATAAATTACTACTGATAGTTGTTGTGCACACTTTTTATTGATCAGACACGAATTACTAGATAATGGATATCAATTCAGGAATGTACCTCTAAATTGTGACAATACAAGTGATATTAACATGACAAAAAATATTATTTCACACTCCAGGACAAAACATATTGATGCAAGACATCACTTTTGGAGAGATCATTATCAAATAGGTGACATCACTTTGGAATTCATTGGAACTAAATATCTGTATGCTTATATATTCACCAAAACACTAAATTTTGAAAGAATAGATTACATTATACATGAATTAGGTATGATAAATCATAATATTTTATCATATTGTTTCATAACATATTATTTCAAATATTACTATTTCATATCTTACTGTTTCAAACATTAAGTTTTCAAAAATTACTATTTTGTGATTACTATTTAACTCTAACAATTCTATAATTTTACAGTCTCAATACTTGATGTTTCATGTTTACAGTTTCAAACAAATTCTATTTCTTGGACATTGTCTAACACATACTGTCTCAATCAATATGGTCACACAGTTTAGAAATACCACTGTTACCGTCTCATCATGAACGCCAGTTACTATCCCACTTAGAGAGTCAGTTATTGTCTCACCGTGAGAGTCGACTATAATGTCACTATAAAGATTCTTTATTATTTCATTGGTAATTAGAACCTGTATCGCTGTAATTACTTATTTTACCCTTTTATTTTCATGTTCTTTTGTTTTTGCAATGATTAGTATCCTTAAGTGATAAAATAATATATGTTTCACCCGTTCTTCTCTCGAGCTCTCTTCTATTCTATTCTCTCATACAGTAACCCCTATTTCAAACCTTCTCTCTCTCAATCCTGTGGTGAATTCCTGGGATTAAATGTCATTCATGATCAATTCCTGAGAAATGTAGTTCAAAGAAGAAGAGGAAAATCAAGCCGAAGATAGCACCAGAATGTCCTCTGAATCTAACTCTTGTAGATAGAATTATGATGCATGAAAAAAAGATTTTCCATAAGTTGATAAGGTCAAGTCAATATCTGCTGTTGAATGTATTAAAAGAGAAAGGATTTTTATATTTGTTTATAGTGGAGGATTATCCTATTTACCCGAACTTAGTTGCACAGTCGTACCATCATGTTCAATTTTCTTTTAATAATGAATATGGATATATTTTTAAAAGCTAATTAAATGGCTAGATATGGACTTTCTCTTTGAATTTATGGGATGCATGCCATAGGATACCTCATGGGGGTATTTGTGAGGACTATCAGAGTGGTCACCCACCTCAAATTTAGTCCTTTATTTTTGAATATTCTTTAGGATTGTTAACTGGAAATACAACTAAGAGGTGATCTATACCTGTAGATATGGATGATGGAAGAAGACTTCTATTTAAATTTGTTCAAAAATTGATTAAACCTAGAAAAATGTGATTTTTTAAGTAGTAATGTACCATGATGTATTATTTATACATCTAATGAAAAATTTACACAATATTAATCTATGTAATTATATCATACTCGATACATGTGAATTAATTAAAACCACCTCCAATTCAACCACCATGTTCTATTCGTGTATTATTTTTGTCATGATTTATGATAATTGTTTGGATGGAGAGAATAAAGAAGTTATAAAAGATTATGAGTTTTATCTCTCAGTAGTTACAGTAAAGAGAATGAAAATCAATTGGAATCCATGGATGAATGCATGGGTGTAAGGAAATGATAGGATTTATGAAAAGTATAATCTGTTGGAACACCCATAAAGACCTAATGATGTTTCTAATCATGGATTTGAACCAGATTCATTGGTTGAGTATCCAAAAGAAGAAAATTATGTATAAGGGGATGTTTCACCTACAACCGAAACCATCCTGAATGAGGAGGACAATGATCATGTTCTTCAAGATGTAGCGGAGAATTATGTTCATGTTCTGCAAAAGGTTTTTGGTTTGGAAGAACAACCTTCCTCAAAAAAAGATTTTTTTACTTTTAAAATGGAAAAGATGTTGAAGAGAATATAGAAGACGATCTAACTCTTGTCTAAGAAGATGCTGGTGAGGAACAAGTAGAGGAACAGACTTCTCATGATGTTATTCCTTCCACAAAATAGAGTATAGATCATTCCTTTTAGTTGGATAGACATTAAATGGATGTGGAAATTAGAGATGATATCCTAAAAATAAATTAAGGACCAAAATTTCTCAATCCTAAGAATGATTAAACTATTTAGAGAGAGCATCCCCCTAGTATGTAAAGCCTTTAAGTACCAAATCCATTTGATCCAAGCTCAGTGGATACATGGTAAAATTTTCCCACCTATTTCGTTGTGAATGATTCATAGGAAGTCACAGTAAAATTTCGTAATTCATCCATTGTGTTTCAGTTGAAAATGGAATCTATTCCTGATGTTATCTATTCCATGGAACAAAATCCTAGATCAACATCTATTTGTGAGCCTTTATAAGAACCATCATACTTTGTAAATAAGGATGATTTTAATGAATTTGGAGCTACACGGTTTCCTAGGGTAGGAAAGATCACGAATAATCAACCTGCTCTTGTAGCCAATTTGAGTGAAAGAGATGATATCCTATTATTGGAAAAGATTATATGGAAGATTAAGCCAAAAATTCTCCATGTGATTCATGAAAATAGAATTGAGAATAATCAACATAGTTATGGAGTAAAGACTGTAAGAGGTATGGTTGAAGATATAAAAAACGGTTGAACTCAAGAACAAGATCTAATTCTCATCCTACTAAAGACCTTGGTAGTCATACTCCATAGGAATTAGCCTACCAGATTCAACCAAGAAAGACTTATTTAGCTGAAAAGTAGATGAAATAAACAAGAATATTGTTCAAGAGATGTTTGAGCTTGTTATTGGACTTAAAAAATTAACAGAGGAGTATTATGGGTTCCTCCAGAATATTCTCAATCAACTGAAATCTCTTAGCCCGGTTGTCTCTGCTTCTTGTAATACTAGATAATGTTCTCAACCTTCTTTAGACAGTGTTATTCTCCGAACTTTTTTCAATGAAAAACTTCATGTTATACTCAGTGGCTTTGATAAATAATATCAATATGAAGTTATCACGAATAATGACCGAGTTGTTGATTTGGTGAGAATCCATTCCAAGATTTATAATGTTTCTCAACAAGAATTTGCTAAAAAAGTTGAATTATACATCAATCGAATCATCTATAAAAATGAAATTTAAAACCACTTTATGTATCTTGTAGAGAATATGGGGATCCCTCTTGTAATTGATGCTTTAAAATCTCATGTCCAAAAGATCAATGGTTTTACTCCTTTGTTGGATAAGATTATGGATAACAAGGATGAATTTGAGAAAGCTTGGAAGTATGGTGGAGATATTATTTCTAATTTTATCAAGCTTTTACAGCCTTATCATCATGTTCAGAGTACATCTATTATGACTCTTATAGCTGCACCTCTGCGATCTAGTTTACCTACCTTCTCAGCTACTACCCTAGCCTCCAAATCAATGTCTTTCAGTCAGGCCCTGATTCAGATCATTCATGTAATCATTGATCAACTATTTCCTCAGTCTTCTAGTACCCCTACCTTGTCCCCTGCTATCTTGGAAGGTCTTCCTTTACCTTCACTATCAACCTGTTCACTCCCTACTTCTACTCCTACCTCTACTCGTATGACTTCTTCTTCTGATGTTAATACAAAGGCAAAAGAGAAGACTAGCTAGTTCTAAAGAACAGTGTCAACTATCATTTGATATAGATATTGTTTCATTTGTCTTCACATCTACTATTTTTTTGACACTCTTTATCCATTTAATTTATTGTGCACTCTTGGTGTCTTATTTACCCATTTTGATAAAACAAAAAGGTGGAGAAATATGATTTTTATATGACCTAAATGCACATTAATGAGGAGACACATTCCTAAGAATTGATCTCTCAATCACATGATTTTTTATCATAAAAAATGGGGGGATTGTTGGCCTCCTCATGTTTTAATTATGTTTTTATAATTATAAATTCTATTCATTATGTAAAAACTTTTCAGTGCATTGTAATTTATCTTAAATAATGTGTACAGATTATTAATATTTTATGCTTTAAATAAAACATGTTCACTATATTTAATTTATGTTATAATGTATTATTTGATGAATGAATAATTCTAATCTATTCTATGGTTATCAATGATTAAGTATGTATATAAATATTTGGCTAAGTCTCACACACCATGATCCTGCCACTGATCGTGTTTTTTTTGACAAAGGACCAAACACCGTGACAATTCAGACACTGTGACCATTCCGACATAATGACCATTCAGGCACTGTGACAATTGATACACTATGACTATTCAGACACTGTGACAATCCAGAGACCATAACCATCCTGACACTATGAGCATCTATACACCATAACCAGACATTGTGATCAAACACCGCATCTATGCTACCAGTTCATGATCCCAATATAATTGTATTTTCATAATTGTCTCACCGTTCAAAGGAAAATAAAGTGAAACCATTTCATGGAGATGCAATTTCATGAATAAACCATTTATAGACAAACTGTGACACAGTTTATTTATCTATTTTTTTGTTTTTCAATTTAATTTCATACAGTCATATTTAAAGTTTTTAAATGCGCTGACATAATAAATCATTCATTGTATACATATCATCTGACAGTACGAGGTACGAGATTCATAATACAAGCATCTTGTAACCTCCAACACATGCACTCTATAATAAAATAAAAGTGAGTCATAGAAATGAGAATACACGAAGTAGGGGTGTGAGTACGATAACAAAGAAACACTTAGATCATTTTTTATAAGTGAACCGATACATGGAACTCAACACTGCTCAAGAAAACATAAAGCAAATTTGAATCCCATAGTCGAGGTTATATTTGCACTATCAAAATCACAAATAACATGAGCCAGATCTAGCTGACTTACAATACTATTTTTTCCACAGGAGTACTTGATTTCTTCATCTGCTTCATCCCAGAAGTCTAGAGCAGTATAAACTAACACTCAGATAACTTCTTAACTTATCTCAGCATTTATTCTCTATTGTTTATTATTTTTATCTTTCAAGGAGTGTGTGTTTCTATATAACCACACACATTGTCTCCTGTGTCAAACTAAAGGATACATGATATTCTTTATGTGCAATCTTTTTACACCTCTGTATTCCCATAGATATGTGTGGAAGAAGTACTTGTGTGACTTGTTAGTGTTTACCCATGTAAAACTGTGGAAAAGGTCGTCTGACCTCTACAATATTGTGTGTTGTTGTTAACCCAGATCTGGGATTTTGATCAAGTTCGTTTATATAAACTGCTTGGTGGTAAGAGATCTCCATGTGGAGTGCATTAAGCCTTAGCTTGAGATTGAACCACTTTTTTTATCTGTTGTGCTATTTACATATGTTTACTCTGTTTTTCTATTTAATATAGAAATCACTAAATTTACTTTGATATTTAATCTTGGAATGAAGTTCTAATTAATTTTACTTATTATAATAGCATCAAAAATAATGTTAATAACACATATTATGATTACTAAGAATTAATCAATCTTCTATGATGTTATTTAAACAATAAAACATTCATAATAGTATAACATTGATTAAATAGTTTGTATTTAACATTAATGAGGAACATTTTTAAGCATACCTTTTTAAACATAACTTTTTATAGATACCCAATTAACACCACCCCCACTTCAGTACTCTACTCCAACCAACACAATGTTTTTAATATCTAAAGGTTAATATATTTACTATAAAATGAAAAATTATGATTAATAGAACATTAATGATTTTATCAATTAGTTAATATTTAAATGGATGGATATAATTTTTTTAGAAAATTAAATTATTTTTAAAATTTTTTTTCATTATAAAATAACCTCAATATCATTTTTGTTACTATTCCGTTAATTTGGGATTTAATAAATGAAGACAATAGTGTAATTAGAATAAAATGATTTAACACCTCTATGATATGTAATTATATATTTTAAAATCATTTAATAAGAATATTACTTCAACAAATATAATTTTTTTTAATTTTTTAAATTTTTTATTTTATTTTTTCATTAATTTAATACATATTACCTTAGTGTTGTACAAAAGTTTTATGTAATTAATCTTTAACTAAAATGTAATTATATATTAGCATGAAAATTATATTTATTTTTCATTTAAATTATTTTTTAAAATAAAAATATCTCCATTTTATCCCTATATTTAAAATATTATAGTAATTAAAAGTAAGAGTGTGTCATTTTTTGGATTTATATTCACTTAATTATTATAATTGTCAATATAAATTCTAAATAGAAAAAATACATATATATTGAATCTTTATGATTATTTATTATATAGGAACATATAATAAAATTATTTTACGTGTTAGGGCAATCATTTATTTGTTACCATTTTATTTTTAACCTTAATGAGAAGATTTACCATTTATCATGGTAATAAAATTTCCACCGTTGATAATATTAGTCTACGATGGGGGACCTATATACCAATTTTAGACCCATTAATTTAAAATATGTTTTAATTTTCTTATGATTCGATTTCTATGAGTGTAATAAATTAATTTAAATAAAACCACCAAAATCTCAATGAAAAATGTTTTCAGAAAAAATTGAGTTTTCAATCCCAACAAATATACTTATACAAAGATCTGGGAGAATTATGATTAAAATGAAATTTATTAGAATATATATAATTGATTAATTAGTATATTAAATTGAGATCTAATTAAAATACAAATTATAATTTTTTTATGATAATAAATGAATTTTTTATAGAAATAAATATGTATGAATATTTAATAAAAAATCAATATTTTCATCAAAATACAAAAATTTAATCCAAATTAAATTTTAATATTATGATTTAAAAAATATTATCTTTATAATCAAACAATATTTATAAAATATCTAGAATTATATCATAATAATTTTCTCCAAAAGTTTAATATGTACATTTTTTAAGAAAAAAATGTTTTTTAAAAAATAAAATGGATTTAATAAAAAAATGCGTTCTTATTTTATAAGAAACTATTAATATATTTATACTGAGTATTAAATATATATATATTTCTTAAATAATAAAAATCTAGTCATACCCATAAATTTAATATCTAGAATATAAGATCCATATTTAAATAATAATATTTTTTTAGCCTCTTTAGGCTCGTCGTTGCATATCATTTTTTCTATCCAATAAATAATTATTTCGAAATCTTAGGATATTACCTTCTTCCATAAAATTATTAATTTCATACTCATAATTTTTACTTATTCCATATAATAATTTATTTATTATCTATAAATTCCATTAATGAAAACTCACATTGTGAAAATAGTAAATAAATATTCCTCTTAAAGAAGGTAAATATAAATTAGAAGGTCACCAAAAACCTAGGTTTTCAACTTGGATAAAATCACTATGAAGTAAAACTATTGACTTGAAAGTTAAAAATAATTCTCATGTACTAATATTGGGTGATAGGTAATTTATAAGGAATTTTTTACAAAAAAACAATTAATCAGTGTGGAATAAAAGACTATTAATTCACAATAAATGAAGGATATATGAAAATGTTTTCACCTTAAAATATTATTCCTAACATTGACGCATTCTATTACCATCTATAATATTATCCTAATGAAATATAATTATTTATAATGTATAATTTAACCCTTTAACCAATTTAAACAATAATCTAATATTTTTCTCTAAACAATGAGTACTTGAGATGAATTTTTCATTCATGATGCACAAAAATCAATTTATAGAAGATCAAAAATTATATCATGTTATTCATTTAGTATTTGGGAAATAACCCAAAATATATTTTTATCATAATGTTAGACAATTACAAAATTAATAAACCTTGAAGTAATACATTTAACTTCAAAATTTTCCAGAATAACAAAAAAGCCCCCACGTAGATTATTTCATAAATAACCATACTTACAAAATTAATTAATAAACTCAACAATAAGAATTGTTTTAGCATTGAAATTGATCCAATAAATTTCATCTTATATATCATAAGTTTTAATCATATTACACATAATTAATTTTATATGTTTAATCGCATTTTAAACATAATGGATATATATACATCACCGCAATGAAACAACTCCCAAATATAATTAATCATCATGATAAATAACTATTTAACCTTTAAATGTATTGAAATTATCCAAAATATCATGAATAAAATTTATATACTAGTCAAAAAGTTAATCCTTAACATAACCATAAATATCTCTAAAATTATCACCCTATAAATTAATAATGTTTTGACCATCATGATTATCAATATCCCAAAATCTAGTAGATCATAATTAACATAACATAAAATCATATACCAACCCAACATGTCATTTAATCCTTAATAGGGTTATCTTCAAAATACCAAATTAATGAATTAAATAACATAAAAATCCCATTACTTAAAACATTATAAAGGGGGTGAAGATGCATTTCAACTTATGATCATCAATAAACTTATAAACATGTGATGGTTTCTATATGATTATGTATACATTGAATAGAAAAGATATTCTTCCAATGTTAACTAAATATTTTTTATAAAATAAATTCACAATCTGTAAATCCAAAAATACAATAACCATCATCAGAGAAGACTTTCATAAATCAAATAGTAAATTTATTGGTCACCAATACTATCCTACAAATCATAGTAATATCTTTATCAAAACTAATAATATGATTTTTAATTAAACTATGGAACAACCCTTATATGTTTCATGATCCTTGTATCCAAAATATCATTAATATAACACTTCCAAAACATAATTCTCAAATCATACTACATAATCATTTAAATCCTATAACCATATTTGTATTTACATCATCTATGATTTAGCATTCAGATGATGGTATTGACTCAAATAATTGATATGTTTCCAACATATTGGATAACCAATTCATTGGTGTTCATTTCTATATTTCCTTTAATTCCATATTGAATAAATCCTCCTCTCAATTAGATATATTATTCAAGATTAATGTTCCTACATTTATGATTAGAAGGAAATAAAAATCTGCTACCACTGTGAATTTTTCAACATGTACTTCTAGAAGAGTCAATTTTCCTCTTATTTGACTTGTAATGAAACTCACATGTTTTTATGTTTTTAAAAATATATCATTATATCTGATTAGGAATAATCACAAATTTTCACCTACTTGTTATCATATAATTTGTTTTCACATGAAGATAATTATTCCACTACCAATTAGTATTAAAATAAATTCACATGGTTCCATCCATTGAATAAATCAAAAAATCATATTATGGGAATCAATATTCATAGTGAGGAATCCTGAAAAATCAATTATAGGATTTAAAAATCATGACACTTTGTTTTTATTCCATGAATCCATAGTTTAAACCTTGGTCATTTATGATCATTGCCATATCTTTTGGATAACATATATTACATATAATTATCCCCCTGGTTCACACTAAATATTTCCCATCCTAGTATCTATAGGTTAACTAATAATTTCATTGATACCAACTATAATGACCCATAATGTTCATAGATAGATATTTCACATTTTGAGTTGAATATTTAAAACATAGAATAAATATTTAGGTTCAAATAATATTGTTTTAGTGCAATTGTAAAATTCGACACATGAAAAAATTCATAAGAGTCTCCCATTTATTCTTTTATAAATAGAACCCTTTATAGACATATCAGTCTCGAAACTTGTCTTTATAACATATGGAATGGAAATATAATAAAGGTTGAGTTTATATTCTTTATAATTATAAAAAGGGAGATAAAATGATCACATTTTTATTACAAGAGAATGGGATTATTAGAAAATGAGCTTTACTTTTTATATTCATACCTAGTATATCCTAAGACATAATCATGAGTCATGGAATAAAGAATGAAAGTTAATAAGATGTGTATCTTAAAGTTACAAAAGATAATGATCCATGAGAGAATAAAATTTCATGTAGTCCAATAATAATTGAATACATAATATCTTAGAAAATAGTTTCTATAGTAGTCAAGACTAATTTACATGTATATCAATATAGAATGGTCCCAATATTCATACCATCGTAGTAGTCAATGTTAACTCAAAATACTATCATTCGGAAAAGATATCCTTTACTAACAAGTTTATATCCCATATTATTCATGTTTATCTCATTATAAATAAATAGATATTAAATTCATTAGAGATTTGTATAATTCTAGGACAAACTATCATTTGATATAATGTAACCATCCACCAAGGTTATAAAGTATATGTCATCCTTTGTTACAAAATATCCACCATATGTGGTTATAATGTAACCAAAATAACAAAATAAAAACCATAAATATGGTTTTCAAAAGATCATAAAATATTTATTATATCCTTACAAAATATTCCATGAAAATATAAAATGCTTTATATAAATTTCATCTATTCATCATAGCAAAACCAATTGAAAATAAATGTATTTAATAAAACTCTCATAAAACTAAAATTATCCATATATAGAAAGAGTATTAATGGAATAAATTGATCATATCCCTAGTAAATAATAATTAACATCAAAGTATATTATTATATATGATAATTCCCTTTAAATATCACCAAAAATATTCATGTGGAAAATAACCATTATATTTATAATGTCACATTTAAAATTAATAATTTACCAAAATATTATGGAAACAAAATTCATTGAAAATAAAATTATAAACTATTAAATTAATCTTCAAAACATTATGTGGTAAATATGGTGTTACATTATATTCATTTCTTATATTTTAAAAGAAAACATTCCTTTCAAAATTTTGGTAAAAATTAAAAAAGTACATATTTCAGAAAATGACAAGAAATGTTATTTTAATTTTATTAAGTTTACCATTTGAAAAAATGAATATAAAAATAAACATATAACATTAAAACTCTTTTTTAATATATTTGAAAACATTGATATGGAAGAAAAATGTATTCTCCCAAAGAGAGAAATAAAGTCGATTTCCTTAAAAATCCATTATGGTGTCTCTAGTATATAAGGATATGACAATGAAATTAAAAAAATGTGTTATAATTAAAACAATAGAGGTGAATAATTTATTTATATTATTTAGATATATATCCTTGTATTTCATCATTTTAAACTTAATAAAAACAATCTTGTTAAACATTGATATTGTAGCATAAAACCCTTACCGTATTAATTACCTTTGAATCATAATCCATGTGAATGAAAGAATAATATATAGATATTTAAATCTCAATAACATTCCTAATATGTATTATAAAATAAATTCATGGTCATTATATACACCCCACCAAAGAAACTGATTGTGAATATGGCATGGGTCTCACATAACTAAATTTTTGACAATAATCACTTATCTTGGGCCCAACATCTTCCCATATATTTGAAATTGCAATAGGATAAATATTGTTTTATTATAAATATATTAATAAAATATAATCATAAATATAATAAAATATATGATTTATTTATAATAATTTATTTCCCATTTATTATAGTTTCTTTATTAAAATAACTATTCCATTTTATATTTGGTTTGTTTTTCAGGTATCTTTTGGATAACTAGTTTTGGTATGTGTATATTGATCATGGTTACACAACATCATAAATTATTATAATTTAATAGATATAATTTTTATTCATTATATACTTATATAGATTCATCTATAAAATTATATAGTGAAAAAATAATTACAACATTTGTGGAGACGGTTGGTCGTACATAGACATGAACATTCTCTTTACTTTTCAATGGATGAAATGATGGTAAATTAAAAAAAATATCCTTTATAGAAGAATCATCATATATTATATATTCATTATAATTATATGGATCTCCATCGATGTATAGTGGAAAATAAATTAAAACTCCACACATCATGGAGGTTTTAGTTTACACTAATCCGGACTAATGTTATCGTCTTCCAATAGGTTATAAAGAAATAAGATAGATGTTAAATTATAATTAAAGAGGTATAATAATGTTTTAATTGAAAAATATAAACATTAAACCCATAAAAATCATCATCCATAAAATTTTGTTATAAGAAATGAATATTATCGCAATGTGGAGATGGTAATACGTACTTATGAACGAGCGATACATTCACTTACTAGTTGATGTAAACAGGGTGAATAAATGTGGATTGATGATAATTATAAAATTTTAGTATATTTATGATACATTATTTATTATTTGGTTAATAATATAATAGATTAAGAATTGTTAAAATTACAATTAAAAATAAAGTATTTGGTTAAGGTGATTACATTTACATTGAATGAACACCTTTAGATCTTTACTTAAGGGTCTAAAGGGTGATATTTTTTGGGGGAAAATAACTTATATAATGTGTCTAAGGATGTTTATAATTTATTTCTTCATTTAATTTATAGATATAAGTCTCAATTCTGTGTAATGAATAAAATGGAAGGGTTCCCTTTTATAAGTGATGGTAAATACACTTTTGGGATTTTGTAAAATTTTTATAAATATAAATTAATTATTATTTGAAAATGGTTCAGAATAGATATTATTAACATATATTATGATTAAGTATCTAAATTATCTAATCCAAAAATACCTACAATCTTTTGTATCACATTTTGACCCTTCCCTTTTTGTGATGACCATTCTTTAAACCTTTTGACAATTACAATGATATCATTTTTTTACTTTGAGGAGGGTAATAAAGTAATAATAAAAGGAAAAAAGTCCATTAATACACCATGAATGATGAAATAAATTATATTTAATTAAAATTGTTAGATTTTATATTTTTTGGGATTTTTAAATCATTTAATAAAATATAATTTTTTATGAAATAACTTTAATGTTAATTATAGTCTATTCATTCAATTTAACTTTTCAAACTACAGTATAACAAAGAAATTTGAATAAAATATAACCAAACCTCTCAAATATATAATTTTTATTATAAAAAATATTGTAACCCAATGATTCATTCAAATCATATTAATTTTAACATTATAAAGTATTTTATTTTATTTTTCTAATAACTGAATAATTACTCCATTAGTGTTTCTTAAGCTTTTGAGGAATTATTTCTTCACTAAAATTTAAATTTAAGTTATAATGATCAAAAAATAAATATATATTTAACAAAAGTACTTATAACTGAATATATCGTTTATTTATCCATATAAGAAAAATATTATACTTATTAAAAGTAATAGCATGGAATTTTCGGAATTATATTCACTTAAATACTATAAAGGAAAAAATCATATTGAAATATAAAATATGAAACATATTTAAAAAAATTAATATTAGTCATGATATATACTCATACAATAAAAAAAATAGAAATTGTTAGGTTCAATATTTTGTCCTTATCATTTTATTTTTAATGTTAATTACCTGATTTACCCATTACTATGGTAAAAAAATTATTAATGTATATATTTATAAAGGCCAAAATTAAAATGGAAATATAAACCAAATTTGTTCCCTATAATTAAAAATATGGAATCCTTTTTTAAATATCCAATTGATATAAGTGGCATAAATTACATTAAATATAAATTCATAAATCATAAAGAAATTTTTTTTTAGAATAAATATGTTTCAAGAACATAAATTTTCTTCCACCAAAAACAGGTATAATGAAGATTGAAATGAAATTTTTTATAATTATATTTTAAAAAATAATATTTATATTACATTTATATCAAATATTATTCATAATCATAATTTTTAATGGAAATAAAATGATAGTTTCATAAAAAAAATGTACTTTCCCTATTCACTAAAAGATCGATATTTTCAGAAAAAAAATAAACTTTATCCATATATAATTTCAATATGAGGATAAAAAATTATAAATTTTTTTCATATAAAATTTATAAATTTTTAAGAGATTAATTATAATTTTTACTCTAAAAAAAATATTTGATGAAAACATAATTCAGAAAAATTAATTGAATTTAATAAAATTGAGTATTTATTGACTATTAATTAATCAATACATATTTACTAATTATTAACTATCTATATAAATATATCATAATTATTTGTTTCATATTTATAACCACCAATTTAAAGAATATGTTCTAATTTTCATATTTATATAATAATATTTCAGGGTCGTTTTTGCTCAGTAATGATTATCATGTATGCAATCAAATAGTGTTATTTAAAAATAGAATAGTGTTAATTTTATCTTAGAAAATACCTACCAAAATCCATTCATAATATTCCTACTTGTGTATTATAGGTCTAGGTTTGATTGGAATACCCTCCTAAAAAGGCTTTATGTATAACATTAAGAAGGTTGTCTGTAGAATAAGTATAGTTCATAACCAAGTACATGAATTTTATTTCTTCATTGACACCTTCAAAAATCTCATTATCATTCTTAAATAAAATCATACTTATCTCCACTATAATTTAATATTATTATTTTTATCTAAAAATCAATCAAGTGGAAATTGAAAACAATGCTTGTGCGTATGTGCATATTACCTCCGCACAAACTGAGGCATCTTATTTTTTCATCACTTCCACACATGGATTGTACATATAGGTGTATTAAAAGAAATAATATGATATTTATTATATAATTATTACATATTAAATAAATAATTAATAGTTACCCTCGACCTTTTGATTCATTGAAAATGGAAATGTTACTCGTGTGTTGGTATTGACTACCATCTCCATACGGTAATGTAATATAGTTTTCATAACCACCATAATATTCTTTATAAATTTAAATTTAATTTAAGATAATGATAATTAAAATTTTACTAATGTTATTAAAATTACATAAACAAGTTACACAAGACAATGGTCAACCCACCATTGTCATTTCAGACTTATGAACCAAACATCGTCAAACAACCTGAAGTAAACATGAAAATTATGTGATTTTGTATTATATGGTAATTTGTAAAATAAAAGTAATAATAAATATATATGTTAATAGAAAAATATTCCAAAAAAATTAAAGAATTAACATATTTTTTTATTCAATATGATAAATAATGTCCACGTTATGTTTGCCGCAAGGTAAAGTAAATTCTATCATAAAACATAGTTTTAAAATTGTTATAAAGATTTATTTATATTTTTTCATCAATATTTATATTTTTTTATGGATGAGTAAATAATTAATTTAATTAATTCTAATTTTTAATTTTCAACACAATTTAATTTTTATAGTGGTTTTGGGATGGGATATTTTAGCATATTTTATATGAAATGTTTTAATTTTTTACAAAGTATAAAAGCTATGAGTTTTATCATCTATGATGTAAACTGATATTCCCAACATCATAATCATTATTTAATATTTGGATTCCTTTGATGTACTTTATTTTTTATTCAATAAAAAATCCTTCATCCCATTTTTATTGGTATTTTAATTTTGAAACTTGGTTCTCAAAGGAAGAATATATTTCAATATTCAAAAAAATTAATTATGTGTTAAAAATTATATTTTTAGGACTTTGATGATAAAAATTAATGACTTTCTGAGTTTAAAATATTTTATATTCCTTGAATACTTTTTAATAAAATAGGTGTGCCAGATATAAATCTCTAATGAATTAAGTAATGATCATGTTCTTTAGAGATTTTTTTGGAATTAACAAAGATTGTTATTCCATTTATCGGTGTTATTTTAAGGATTATAATAAGGGTAGAATTAAGGTGATTTTTTAAGGTACCTATATATCATTTCTATGCTTTCTAATGAATTTTCTTGTAATTTTTTCATTTGGAATTCTAGTGATATTTTATATAAAATAATTATTAATACCTTTAGCATTAAAATGTGTGTTTAAAAAAAAACTTCATGGGATCTCATATTTTATTTGAAACCATCTATATTATGAATATGAGAATATGTTTTCCTATAAATTTTTTTATGTAAAACATTTCCTAGTATAGGAAATTTCTTATGTAGGAAAATTCTTATTTTAGATCAACAGTTTTTATGTTTAATGAAACGATCATTTATGATCACAAGGATTTCATATAGACTGAAAAGATTCATTTTCTCCCTATATATAACCATTATTAATTTTTTTTCTCATTCAATATTGGAAAATATTATACATAGGATTTCAAAATTATTATGAATACTGATGAATCAAAAATTAAAATCATAAATAATTGTCATGAAAAGAATAAATATACCATTTTAAAATTATTTCATTGTGAGGAAATTGAACAGTGAGTGAATGTCACATCATTATAAAAAATGTATTACTTATATATTAGTCATTATGTAATACCATTAAAATCAATACCTCAAAATTTATTCATAATGAAAAATATATAATTCATAGTTAACAAATTAATTATGGGTTGAATAAGGATTGGGTCCCTATAGTCAGTATTAGAAGGAGATTTTTATTATTTTTTAGGTTAGGATAGATTAAGTATGTAACCAAAAGATATTATAATATATGGTTACGTTGAGATATATTTTTATAATTATCATGATACATATTATAATCAATGTATGTTTATAACTATTTTCTAAAGAAGAAATATGGATGTTGATGTAATAAGTAACAAAGAGGAAAATATCCTTCAAATCAATAACAAAGAATGATTAGAATTTGGAATCGGTAGTTTATATCAATGGTGTCATATTTTACAAAGGATATTAATTTTGTGTAATCTATGTTAGAGACAAATAACCTTAACTATAAAAGAACATGACTATAGTATTGAATCTTGTGAAGCAACACCATCCAACAATCCATCTATATTGTAAAACAATAGTAGAAAAAGGTTATATTAAATCAATTGAAAATATAATAAATGTCATTATATTTTTATACTATCCAGAGATAAATATACCTATTAAAATTTTTTATTGTGAACTCAATCAGTGGTGGTCAATGTTATTTTGGACCATGGTTTACGAAGGGATTGATGTTATTAAATGGGAGGAAGTGAATAATATATTCATTGAAAAATATTTTACAAAGGCTATTACAAATTGGAAAAGTATAAATGCTAAAAAAATTAGGCATAAGGGGGAGGATTTAGTGGTTATATTTGAATAAAACCTCACCTAATTGTAAATGTACAACCAAAATTTTATCTGGGAACTTAATATTAAAATTAATCATTTATACATTGTATTTATGGAAATTTATTGGAGGAAATTATATTTTAGTTAATTTATATATTATGAGAAACTTTGGTTAGGTTCTAATAAGGTAGAAATTGGGTTTTCTTAAGATCACAGGTTATATTAAAACAAGTATAAAAATAGTTATATGTGGCGGGGAATGTGGAAGTATTTACCAAAGAAATATAAAGGAAATAAAATCATGTTTCCATCAAGTGATATGTTTAGAAAAAATATCCGAGGTCAATTTCTTATAAAATATAAGGGCAGTTTGTGATGTGGTATTCCTTGACATTTTTACCATAAAAATAAATATAAGGATCATAGTAATTACTATAAAAATAATGAAAACAAGGAAACATATTTTTAATATTAATGATATACATTATTATATATGTACAAGTATGAATATATGAATAAAGGATGGATGTCATGCCGATAAAAAGAATAATTTGTGGCTAAATCCAATTTAAATAATTTTTTATATGTTGGGTCATCTAGTGATGTGGTTCTTGGTACAATAAACATTTACTGAAATGTTTCAAATTTCTTTTTTGATTCAGGGTCTACACATTCTTTTAATTTTGAGAAATTTTCAATTAAAATGGATATATAACCTTTTAAAACAATGAAATAACTACTTTGTAAAACACCTACGTGTAATATTATGTAAAAATAAATTTATATGAATCAAACTGTTATTTTCTGGGTAAATAAATTACATGAAAACCATTTTTCCCCTAATAGTGTTTGATGTTATTATTGTTATGTATTGGATTTCTATTAATCATACAATGAAAGATTAAAGGTCTATGGATTCTACTTTTTAGAATATCTTTTTAGTTTCTATATAATAATTAACTCATATATTTTATAAAATATAAAAAATATGAGTAATTTATTCAATATGGAAATGGAAGATAACTTTCACATATGTTTTAGAAGAATGGAACCATTCAAGTTGGGGTTGTTTCATTAGAAAATTAACATCTGGTTATATTTACAGATTAATTATTTGGTATTATTGTTGATTAAAATATAGAATTTACTATGGACATAATTATTGTTACTAATATAATACGAAATCACCTTATTGAATGTCTCAAAGCGAACATTTTCAATTGAAAAAGTAGCTATAAGTGATTTTTGATAAAATATTCATTCATTTTAAGACATTACCAGGGAGTGACCTTCTTTTTTTGAAAATAAATATATTTCCATGAGAATTCTTTTTAATTATAGATAATTTATTAACATAGTTTTTATTATTTGTTTATATTTATTATATTGATGACTTCTTTTATCAGCTCCATCGAGCTCAGTTTTTTTGGATGATATTAAATTCTAGTCTCGTCAGTTAATGTTGATGAATGATGAAATTAAGAAGAAAAATTATTTTACTAGGAATATTCATTATGAGTCTATGGTAATGACATTTATGTTAAAAAATTATTTATCTATATTTATTGACCTTATTAATAGATTTTCAATGATTTTTTAGATAAATCTTTGGGTGTGATTATTGATAACATCCTTATATATTCTAAAATATATGAGTATCATGATAAATATTTGAGAGTTTTCCTATAAAACCTAAAAAAATTTAGATTGAAAATTCAATTAATGTGAATTATTTATGTCAAATGTTTATTTCATTGTACAAATTATAAATAACGATGTGATATCTAGTTATACCACTAAAACTAAAGTGGTTGAATAGTCTCGAAGAAATGAAAATGTCATAGATATTTGTAGTTTTCTTGAATTAGTAGATTACTACAATTTATTTTTAAAAACTCTTCTTCATTGACTATACAACGAACTAATATAACTAAAAAGGACTTAAATTCATCAAGATGAAAGAATTTTATGACTTTTTGATGAATTGAGCAGCCGATTTTTGAATTTTCTAATTATGGCCTAGCCATTTAGAAATTTTGAATTTGACATCTACAGTGACACATATTAGAAATGATATGGTTGTTTATTGATTCATAGATATTCATTAACTACTTATGATTCATGAAAATTGAATCCTTTTGAAATAATTATTCTACACATGAACCTAAACAAAAATTGTAATTTATTACGTTAAAATTCCAAATATATCATTTATATAGAGTAAAATGTGAAATATATATTAAAAATACAATTTTGATTTATATAATAGGTAAAAAATAATTAAACATGATCTAGAAAAATATGGCTGAAGTTGATTAAGTATTATGACTACATGATTCATTACCATATAATAAAATTAAATAGATTAGTTGTGGCATTATCATAGAAATATAATTTCACATTCTATATGATAGAAATAAAACATAACTATATGGTTAATTATTTAATCAATATTATCCAAGAATAATTTCTAACGTGAACACCGCTAATTGTTTCACAGGTGATAGTGTAGTCATCATTATCATATAGAATTATGAATGATCACAATGTAGATTGTGATTTATAAGAAAATTTAATAAAATTTATTAAAGGTAATATTATAAAATTAAACATAAAAAAATAAGTTGTTTTGATATTCAAAAAATGATTAAGTATTACACTTGATTCCAAGGTGATGAAATAAATTATTAGTGAATGTCATTGCCATTTTTGTATTCATACTGGAATTATTAAGTTATGTAGAGTATTTTATGACCTTTTTGTGGGAATAAAAATATATATTACATGTTTAACCACAGAATATTTGACTTTTCAAGGGGTTAAAGAAGAAAAACAATTACCAAAGGGAATGAATCATTCTTTTCTAGTTCTATAATAAAAATGGGAGACAATATCACTGGATTTAATTGTTTTATTATGAAATAAATCTCAAGGTAATGATGCGATTTGGGTTATTATTGATCATTTGACTAATAATGAAAATTTAGTTATTATTTGAGATTATATGCCTTTGGATAGTCATTTTGGACACTATTTTAAAGATAAAATTTCATTTCAGGGATTCCCTCGTTCCATTGAATATGATATTGATCCCATATTTACCTAAAATTTTGGTTAAAACCAATAGTAGTTATTAGATTCTGAATGAAAAATAAATACATCTTTTCAACATCAATTTAATAGATAGTTAGAAAAAACGATTAATAATTCTTAGGAAATGAATCATTCTTATTCATGGGATAACTAGGGATGCTGGCATCAACATCATAGATAGGTTGAACTTTCTTATAATATAAAATTTTATTCCTATATACATATGGGATATTTTGAGGTATTCTGTGATCATTGGAGTTAGATTCTATATTTTTTTGATGATTTTGTTGAAAAAAGTTTCTTAGGATCAGAATTGGTAGGATAGATTAATCATAAGGTGAAGCTGGTTTAGTATCATATGGGGGTAGATGAAAGTAGGTAAATTTTTTTTATAACTAGAGGAATGATCTTATATTAGAGGTATAAGACTATGTTATTTTTATAGTATCTTCATGGAAAAATGTTATGTGATTTCGTCATAAGGGAAATTAGAGTTCATAGTTCACTTGATCCTAAATGTTTTGGATAATATTGTATTGGTCAATTATCATGTGGAATTGACTTTGAGTTTATCTTTAGTACATGATGTGTTTCATTTTTCATTATTAAGGATTAATGTACCAAATGAATTTCAATTTTTTCATCTAAATTAAATTTAGTTGGAAGAGAACCTTCATTTGAGGAAGATCTTATTCAAATTCTTAACCTCCAATAATAGGTGTTATAGAATTTGTTGACTCACCATGTGGAGATTTTTTGAAAACCCATTTGACTGAAGAAGAGACATAGATATCATAAAATTCATTGAATAAATAATATTATATATAAAAATTGAAGGGACCTTATTTTCAGATGTGGTAGAATGTTATAATCACTGTAATATTAATAATAGATTAATTTCATTCATTATAAAAATTCCTATATTATATTTTATAGATCCATATTCATTATAATAATAGTAGTAAATTTCGAAATAAATATTAAAATATTTTTATTTTAACAAAATTAATATTCCTAAATTATATTGTTTTATTAAAATGTTAAATTTCTTAATTATTGATTTTTAATTTTTCCAAATATTTTAAACGTTTTTTATGTTATTAAAAAAATTATATTAGAGATATTTTATGAGAATTTTCTGCAAAATTTTATTTTCGATTGAATAGTAGAAAACCTTACCATTAAAGAAAACTATATATACATTTCATATTTATAGAAAATCCCATTTCCTGTATTTTTTTAAAAAATTATTGTACATAATTCATTAAATTTCATTGGGATGAAAATTATAAATTAATAAGGTATAAAATAATTCATATTCATCAAAATTAATTTTTCCAAAAAAATTGTTTTCATAATGTCATGTGTTTCAACTTTTCATTAAATTCATACCATGTTTTGAGATTTAATATTGAAAAATGGATTTATTATTTATATTATAGAGGATAAAATTTAAAATATTGGTCACCGATTACACGAATACCCAAAGGATTCAGTTATACTTTTTGATAACGATTGATGCATTGGTAACAGAAAAGGAGATTGGTTGATCCCTATACTGATGGAAAATGATTGAAGTCATATTGTAAATGGATAAGTTTATCCATGAAGAATATGTTGTTATTTTTTGAAGATTTATTAACAAAAGAAATTTTGTTCCATATATTTTATAATAGTGAAGCCATAGAATAATCCCAAAGTAGGCCATACCCATTACATAAGGGATGGTGAGAATAAAGGGCAAAAAATATGAAAATCGATAGGGACCATACTATTATTGGTCCACATGGGGGAAACTTTGTTCAAATTCACTAAATATATGAGACTGAAATTATGATTACCATACTCATTGTGTATGATATGGTGTTTAAGATATCTACCTAGGATAGACACAGAAGCCCAAAATGAGTGTAGTTCCACAGAAAGAATTCAGGGTTGGTAATTGTTTAGATTTAGTTCATAATGGGAAAATGGACAAAAATAATGGGGTTAGAAAGGTCAAAATGGATAAATTGAGGATACCACACTTGTGGTGGGAGTAACATTGCGGGTAAATGGACAGTGAATTCTATACTGAGTCATGTTGCAAAGCATGTTAGACTGTGATTTGTGGGACATTGAGGAAACAACTTTAGTGATGTTTGCACTGATACTTAATTCATAAAAAATTAATAGATTCATTTTTATTCTATTATACTCACATAAATCAAAAGATATTATAATAATACTCTTGGTGGTATAAATACATAATTATTATTTCTTATACATAAGAAAGAGAAACCTCTTATCAGTTTAATTTCAAGAGTTATGAAAGAAATTAATTGGAGTTTTTAGGGTGTTAAGGGAGGCTTTGATATGACAATATCAAAATGAGATGTCTAATCTTTGATAGAAACATGTACTTCCTATTTGAATAATAGAGATCTACTGAATGAGGGGGAGAAGTGCATAGTAAGAAGAAGGCAACATAGTATAGAAAACTCGTTTAATTTTACGAGTGAGAAAGTATTTAGGAAGAGGTTTTTTTTCAAGGGGACCACACATGGATTAAATATCATGGGTAAATACATTAATTAAATTAATAAAAAATATATCTATCAAATTATGGTGGAATATTTGATTCCAATGTGATAAACATCAATATCATCTGTTGATTTTCTTAATAAAGAAGTAAAATTATAGATATGTTGAACCATTTTTTTCATAGAGGGGCGATATGATGAGGTTAAGTGATAACAATGTAAAATATTTACTTATTGAATCATACTCTATAGATATATTAAATAATATACGTTATTCTAGATGAGGTGTGTTGACACTATTGATTCCAGGTTGTAAAATCATTTGTGAAGTAGTGAATGAATCTTTGGAGGGGGATATCCAACATTGAATTGAGAAGGAATTGCTGAAAAACATTATAATATCTTGTTCATAACCTTTTATTTTTTTCATATGTGATAATTTTGAAATATTATGTTGATTAGATCATTATCATTCACAAGATCCAAAGGTTGAGTTAAAAAAATTACTAAACGGTAAAAGAAAAAGAGAATGACAAATTCACCCCTCCCTATGATCAAGTTAGATCCAAAAATTTGTATCAAAGGAGTTTACCATATTGATCCATGAATAATGTAGAATCATACATTCATGAACTATTGTGCTGTCAATATATTTTACGAAATAAACTACTATGGTTGATGGAGCATGTGTACTCTATACCTCATTTCTCTCATACCTAAGCTATGTGATGCTACTAAAATTGTGCTCCTATATGTTTATAATAATACTAATACAACCCATGCCGAAAAAAATAAATTTATAGAATAAAGGAAATGAACAAAATTTCATTTTTATTACTTATTATATATGTTATACACCAAGGTGATGGGTCTTGAAACCACAATAATGATATGTGATACATTAAGGACCAAATCTGTGGAAAATTTAAATCTAAAGGAATCCAAGATTCAAAATTAGAGGAGCATACTTTAGGATATTATTTTGGATGAAAATAAATATTTGGACATCTATTTCACTCAAATAAATGATAAAATAGAAATAATATTGGATTTGAGGAGAGGCTTGATGAGTCATTTATTTTTAATAATCATTGCAAGAAAATATTGGATTAGTTTTATGTAGAGGTATCAGCATAATAAGATCGAAAATTTTCCTCATTTGATGAGCTATAAATAATTATTTTTACACAATTCAATTCAAAGTTAAATTTTTATTCAAGAGAAATGAAAAAAGGGAAACTGGGGGAAACAAGGCCTAGGGGGCCTAAAGTTGTGGATACCATGGGAATCCCCTTGAATTAGATTCACCCCCACCGGTTTTAGAGAAGAAACATTATACAAGTGTGTGACATTGGAACCATGATCAAGTAGAATGGTCATTTTTTATGCTACATTTTCCCCCTCACGCCAAGTGTATGTGACCTATAAATTGTTATTTAGAAAAATCTTTCACTTCCTGATGATGTATTACCAGAACCAAGGGATGTAAAATTTATCTTCTAATGTTTCATGAACGACCTTGGATTCTATTTCAAACTAGGATAGAAGTATTCTCTCTAGATTACAAATAACAAGACTAGTAAAAACTGATTTTTCCTCTTCTATTACGAAGGTAACATTTCCATAATATGCTATAAAGGCCATCCAAAATCTACCCATGTAATATCGCACAACTCCTCCTCCACGCATGATCCCAGAGCTGCAAGAACCATTTGTGTTCAAAGTGAGGCCAGATTCGGAGGGAGACCACTGCACCCAATGGCCCTGAAGCTAGGGGACAGAAGGAAGAGTCAAAGCAAAAAAGGCTCATAGCACCCGAATAGAGGGAGATTCCTTCTAGTTGTAGATAAGTGACACCATGTCCACCAGAAGATTCCTCACCCTCACAATTATCGAGCAAGACACCCCACATACCAAGACCTATTGTCGGCCTGCTATAAACACTATCACCCAGCAGTAAGGATTGCAGATCTCACTGTATTATCTAGGATAGATTCACCTGGACCATTGTTCCATCATTATTGTAAGGTATTATTCATCATATCACTTTAATAGTAAGCAAAAAGCTCACCTAAGGCCCTCCAAAAATCATGTGACCAATACCCTTCAAAAAATATGTGATATTTCATCTCTTCCTTCCTATTCATACAATAGTGGAAGCATGAAATGAGGTTGATCCCCACCCTAATAACATTTTCATCTGAAGGTAAGGTTTTGTTATTGATCCTCCATGTTTTAAAATTATACTTCATTGGAATTTTATTGCACCAAAACAGAGAGTTCCAACTGTCGTGATGTAGAAGAGTATTGGATGACCATCTGAATTATTTTGAGTTGATCCTCTCGGATATGGAAGGGGAGAATACACATCCTTCAGGATCCGAGATGTTGGAAATTTGGTTGAAAACCTCTTTTTGGTTTGAGTACAGGACTTCCTTGAAAAGGGATGGATGAGGGAACTCCTCCTTTAACGAGATGGTGGGAGCAGGGAATCCTAGGTAACCAACACTATTGTCCAACCAGTTATGCTTCCATAATTGGATCATTACCTCCCCTATAATCCAGGGAGAGTTCTTCTTGAGAGGTTGAAGGAAGGAACCAAGCTCGGTCAAGAGGTGAGATATGGGTCCAAAAGAGTCATAATTTCATCCCTAGACATAGTATATGGTTTTCCTTCACAACGTTTGACCCTTGATGATTTTCCACGATGGTTTCTCATCCATGTTGTGGATGGTCTTAGTATGTCTCTGGACATTGATCCCTCCTTCGATAATGGGAAAAAATATTTTCCACTATGAAACCTAGTGGAACATCTCCTCCAATATTGGTTCCATTATACATCCTTCAAGCACTATGTAAATGGATTTGATAGAAAATTTTGGTACCAAGGTTGAGGCCAGGGAAAGTATCGACATGGTGGTGAGGATGCAGTTCACCAGAGTGATTTGGCCCCTAAAGGATAAGAAGTGATTCTTCCAGTAGAGCATGTGTCTCATGTTCTTCCTCACCACATGATCGATGTCATGGATAAAGAGTCTTCTTGAGGATATAAGAGTTCTAATATACATTAGGGGGAAGGAACAACGATGAATTCCAAGACTAAGACTAATATTCATGACTCTGTTTCCAGCACATCATTTCGAAATAAAAATGTTTGTCATATCCTTTTTGATTTGTTTTCCTCTCCTATGATAATAGTCATCAATAATCCTGGGGAGTATGCATAGATACCTACTTCTAGAATTCATGAAGACCAATGTGTTTTCCACCAACATTAAATGAGTTATGAAGGGTTAGTTCCATTTCTATCAGTATGTAATTATATCACCATTCGGCATGCCCATGTTAATCATGTGGTTGAGAGTCTCTTGAATTAAAATGAAGATACTAGGAGATAAAATATTGCCTTGTTGTATCACCCTTACTGCATTAAAAAACCCCTAAGTGTGGCCCATGGAGAATAATACCAGATCAAATGAACTAAAACACCTGAAGATGAGGTCGCATGCCCATACAAAGAATCCCTATCTGTAATGAAACCTATTAATGAAACCCCATTTAACCCTTTTGAAAGACATGGTAATATCTAGTTTTATGGAAACATTGGATCCATTGTTCTTGGTGTTTAAATCTCTCATCATTCAACCGAAAATAAAATACCACCTTGAATTGAGTGGTTGTTGATGTAGCCATGCTACTCATTGGGATAGCCAGTTGGGGAGATACTAGGAAATATGAGTATTAAGGATGCTTGCGAGGATCTTGTAGGGGAAATTTTACAAACACACTGCTCTGTAGTGTAGAAGGGAGGAGGGTTCTTCGATCTTTGGGATGAGAACTATATTCGTTGCTCATGAATCCCACAGTATGCTTCCCCACAAAATAATTCCTAGATAGTAGTGATAATGTCTCCCTTAACAACCTGCTAGGATCCCCTATACAATCCACTAGGTAAACCATATAGTCCGGATGCACTCTTATGTTTTTAGATCATCATGGATACATGAATCTATCATTCATCCATAATCACTTCAAAGAGAGTAATATCGTGTGTAGAAACAGAGTAAGGGATCACATCCCTAAGTGCATCACCCCCCTATGGTAACTATTTATTGAGTTCAAACTCATCCAAGCTAGTAGGACCTTGAAAATGGTTTGAGCCATGCCCCCGACAACCTCTCAATCATAATTCAATGATCCATCCTATAATACAATGATTGTTTTATGGGCCTATGTTTCATACTTATTGCAGGCATGAAAAAACATGGTGTTTTTTCTCCATCACTGAGCCATTTTATACTTGAGTCCTCCCTTGCATTTCATTCATGTGAAAGAATAATCTCCAAAAAGGTGTTATTTTTAGTGGATATTTCACCAAAAACTATTTCATCCCACACAGTCTTCATGATGGTTTCCCTCCTCTGTATATCATGTTTGATTTTGGTTAGGTGGAAATCCAGAGGAAGATTCCTAGCCCAAGAATAATGGAATTGCGTCAGGTGTCGAAGCTCTTTTTGGAGGTTCACCCATAATTGGAATTGGGATGGTTCACTCTAATACTCCCTAATCAACTGCTCATAGCCCTGATCACATTTCCACTGA
Source organism: Viscum album (assembly GCA_963277665.1). Classification (NCBI taxonomy): domain Eukaryota; kingdom Viridiplantae; phylum Streptophyta; class Magnoliopsida; order Santalales; family Viscaceae; genus Viscum; species Viscum album. Next base: position 2,076,576,749 of record OY728152.1, on the reverse strand, counting down.
CCAATAATTTTTACGTTATCATGTGTTTCCTATCATGCAGTCAAGGAGACCAAAATTGGAGAATGATCCAAGATTCCATGAAACAAATGAGTCAACTAGGAATTAGAAAACATAGACATATCATGGTATTTGGAAAGGAATTGATTAATATGGCTCCTAAAATGTCAATTCCCCGTAGGATTATTTCACAATGTGAAGCGGTCCCCTGTATAAGACATGTGTAGGAGACCCTTAACTGTTATGAATTAGAAAAACTCCATGTTAGCCTTGTTCAGGAACTCCCCTTTTCATTTCTTCTCTACAAACACAGTTATGGCTTTGAAGTCACACCCTATTATCCATGACATACTCCCTTTGTCGAATCCATTGAGGTAGTACCATATAACATCCCTTCTCTGTGATTCAAAGCTACCATACATGAATGTCATGATATGAGAACTCATACCAAAGGAGATCATAGTCATATATTACTGATCACCCACCTATAACATGTCGACCGATATGGTCTTGGTAAAAAATATCCATATATTCTTGTTGATTGGGTCTTCATGTATGATGAATTCATCCTAAGTTTGCACGTGAAATCGATTATCCTTGAGGGAGCTTGTTTATTCACAATAACTACAGTAATATAATCTATATGATTCATAGACTCTAAGACTATGAAATTAGATATTACCCATGAACCTAACCAGTGTGATTTCCATATAAGGAGGGGAATAATTGGGAAAAAGAAGGCTTATCTTTGGCCTCATACATCCTCATATCATCCAAAAGGGGGGAAGAGCACTCCCAGGATTTCAAGAGTTTTAGACGATACCTTGTACACTTTCTTGGGCTATTGTCAGGAGTCTATGATTCTTGGAAGTGAGGATGGGAGAAAGTATTTAGTAGCATCCCTCCAACAGAGCTGGGTGGAGACTTGGCCCAAGGCTTGAGCCTACCTGAGTTCGGACCACCTTCCAGATCCATGGAGGGACAAGCCTCTTGATTGGCTAGTGGGGGATGCACTACAGCACATGAGTTAAAAGGAAAGGCCATCAAAGGTTGGGAGTTGAGGAGAGACCCAAAGGTCTGATCCGGGACCTTGATAACGTGATCTAGAGTGTCATTTTCAATGAAAGGATGTCGAGGGCTTTGGGGACATTGGAAAAAATCATATGCACCTACTATGAAGAGAAAAATGAATAAGGGGCGAGAATCCATCAAGGAGACTTGGTTCGAAGATCAGGAGAGGATAAGGAAGAGGAGAAATCTAGAGGAGGGGAAGCCAGACCAATAACTTTAGAAGCCATAGGACATGTTTGATGCATCACCAAGATAGATATTTCAATCAGTCGTAGGGGAGGTAGGGCTATGCATGGCCTCTTAGGGAACGTGCCGGTGGCCCTCTGGTGTTACTTCCTACACTCCTCTGATGAGTGGCCCTATAGGAGAAAAGAGGCACAAAACCTAAGGAAAATAGGGTAGACAATGTCGTGAGACTACCTGAGTGAATCATGAACCATCACCACGAGATTCTTTGGGACTGGTAGTGATATTTATAGCTCAAAATAGATTCAAGCAACCAAGATTTCAACACCACTAAGAGTACCATCATCAATAAAAAATAATACTACTAGTGAGTAACCAATGTAATTCAGCAAGACGCCATTCTAGAAGGGTATATGTAGACCGAGCATGCTGTTCCACACGGCTGCACAAGGGTACTATTTACCTCTATGAACGTCAAATGACCACCGAGATAGATTGATATGCCTGTATCCCCAACACCTAGGGGAATTAAAACAAGCCTTATGGAAATATGATTTTGAATCCATGACCAGATAGAATGAGTTTTTTGGTATGGATGAAATTTGATCTGAAGAATGCGAGCCCTAGGTAGCCACAAAGCACAGAAAGATCTGGAGGGATGACTTTTCTGAGGTAAAGTGTTCCATAAGGTTCCATTGTAAGCCTGAAACTGTTTCACCATAAGCCGCGGTAGGGACCACCAATATCAACTATGGACCATTCCATGAAACATGATATGAAAATGGTCGGACATCTAGTAAGAAAAGGTTCTGTGCACCGTTGGATGATCCGCAAAGGGCCACCTTGAAGTACAGATTCGGGCGCCAAAGAATAGGGGGATAGCCTGGGGAGGATCTGGAAGCCCAGAAACCATCAAATGAAAGATCAAATCTAGATTCGATGATAGATGGAGCTGGGAACCCGGCTAGAGGATGAACAGACTCATGCTTACAGTTGATTTTTTCTTTGAAACACCAAGTGAGTGTGGGGAGTGTTATCTGGAGCAGTGGATATACGGGCCATTCTAGTCATTTCTTATTACATAATAAATGGGAAATTAATTTCCTTTCATGATGTTAAAGATAATATAAATTTCCTTCAATTACATGATACAATAGAAGTTAAAAGATCTTGAATACATCATTGATTCAAGATACGACAAAGAAATCATTTATATTTTCAATATATTATCAATAGATTCATGAATATAAGATAAAAAAGGAAAAATAATTATCATATAATTAAATTTCAAGGATATTTTACATATTAAAAATTTCTACATAAATGAAAAGGTTGAGGAATTTAAATCTGATAAGGAATGATAAATACCTCAATGGATGAGTTAGAAGAATATAAGGGAAAAATCCAACACTAAATGAAGAATACTTATATAAAAGGATGATGTTTCATCCAATAATTTTGAAAATTAAGTCCCCAATTTTTCTCATCTAGAGAAATTTTAACTATCGTAAAGTAGTGTTGATGATGGGGATGAGATGATATAGCACGAGTGGGAATATACTGCTAAGCTAGATGGTTTTCATGAGTCTATTACACAACTCAAAAACACAAGATTATTTTGGAGGAGGGAAATTGGGGAATTGATACTAAAATAAATGAGATTGATAAAAAGGTAAAAGGTATTATGATGATCCCACTATATGTATGGTTTGAATTTGATTTCAGCTAATAGTCATTGGTGGTCAATAGAAATCAGTGAGATATGATGATATTTTTTTCACCATAGGAGCATTTTGTTATACATATTCCCACATACTAACATTTTTATAAAACCATTTCTATATGTGACCTATACCAACGGTTTAAAAAAACTATTTGTATAGTTATATTAAATATCAATCTTTTAAATGGATTAAAATTACTATAGGGAGAATATTAGTGAAACCATGTAATTTCAAATAACCATTGGGTTATGCCTTTTTAATATTAGTTTGTACCAATGGTTTGAAAAATAGTTGGGATGGATCCTCTATCCCAATGGTTTCTAAAAACACCGGGACTATTTTAAAATAAATATAGTGGTGAGGCATCCCATCCTATTTCAAATTTCATTCATTTTTTCTCTACATGAGCATTTCTCTGTTCCTAGTCAGTGACCACATATCATATTCCAATAGGAAATCCATCTTAGTTAATATCATTCAGTTTCTTCCTCTTCAAATTTGCGAGTTCAAGTTATATCTTCACCCTATATTTATTTTTTATTTTTATGTACAATGTATAGTTTGATTCCCAATACCATCCCATTTTAAAATCAATTCATTTTTTACCTGTCGAAGCACTACTCTCCCCCACATGGTGATCCATCCTAGTTTAAATCATTCTTTTTATTCCACTTTAAATTAGTGGGTTGGAGTTACATCTTCTACATATTATTATATTAAATTTTTATGTTCAATGGTTAGTTTATTTCCCAATCCACTACAGTATTTCATCATTTTATATTTTCATGTGAATATTATTCAATATTGAAAATGTCATGTTTTAAATACTTAATAATATATATGAAGAATAAATTTCACTTCTATTATTGTTCCCAAGATTTCTAATGTTTTCAAAAATGTTTCACAATATTAGTGTTTCAGGGGAATTATATTTTCCCCACTTGATTATATCCAAAATCATTTTTTGAGGTATATTAACTTACAAACTAATTCCTTCCTCTAAAAGGGAGATTTAATATTTACTTTTAAAAACAAATTCTGTAATTTTTTAATTTTTACAAGATTAATATAAAATACATTTTTCACTAATACCATTGTATTTATTCTTATATAATAAGGCATATATGAAATAAAAATGTGTAAAATTGTCTTAAAGGAATATTCTTATTATTATATTATCTCAAAATGACATTTTGAGACTTTATTTTTACACATTTCTCATTTTTATTTTAATTATTCACCACATAGTCACAAATATCATTATTGGCCTTTATTTGGGCTAATAATACCAATATTACCTCTCTTATATGTATTTTCCAGTTATTTGATTCTTATCCATCCATTTTAAACAAGTGGGTCACTAGAATGTCTATAAATTGTTATGTTTAACTAATATTCCCATCCTCTAGTTGCATTATTTTGTAAGATTTGGGTAATGTAAATCCACTATTCTCACTATTTTCTAAGCTTAGGGTAATGTAAATCCACTTTTCTCATAATTATTTAGTACATCGTTTATATATGAATTAGAATGATTGAATATATAATGGTATGTGAGTTACAAAAAGGATCTTGGTGAAGGGATTTGTGCAAGTCACATTGGCTATGTGACCTGTGTGAGTCCTATTGGTGAAGTGACATGTGGGATGCACTTGGGAGAGGTGACCTATTTGAGGTACATGGAAATAATTCATGACTTTTTCAATTTCATCCCCATGGATTCACAATACAATTGATATTGAATTAACCCATCTTTTACCCATCATATCCATTACTCAATGGTAACTTAAAATAATTACATTGGTACTAATAAAATCTTTTATGCCAGCTTCAATAATTCTAATGGATTAGGGAATTTTTTATATTTTTGAAGAAGATGTTCATGCATGTATCTATGAGAGGTTGCATATTTTTGTACCATGATATTTTATTTTAAATAACCTAACACATTTGAACCTTGTAATGAATTTGAAGTCCCATTTTTTATCCTTAGGGGGAACAATTACTATTATATATCCACAATGTTAGAATGAGGTTCTTATCCTAATGTGGGGAATATCGTGAAAATATTTTCTTATATTATGGAAAAGTTAAATATAACACATGGAGGTATACCATGATGTCCATAAACCCTTCAAGAACTCATATTTCAGAATTTATATCATTTTCATTGTGTGGTTACATGATTTTAGTTCATGACACAATAATGGGAACTTTTAAAATTTAACACCCTATAAAAAATACCATTGATCTAAATAATACAATGAAACCATTGATTATAAATATATCATTAATTATGAAACAGAATGAAATCTATAAATTTAAACATAATGCCAACTATTTTTCCATAATTATTCAGAGAAGATCATTCTTTATACAATGATTTTCTATCACATCCACTGTGATTCACATAATCATTCAATTTATTTATTGTTATGAAGACCCACTAAAATAACATAGTTGAAATTTATTGACAATACCCCAACAAAATTATGTTGTATCAAACCAATCAAAATAGGATTAAAAATAAATGAACCGATCCTATCTGCCCTTTACCCACTAAAACGTAACCAAAACAAATTCTATCAATATCATAACCAACCAGACTTGACAAATACAATTGAATTGAATTGAAATGAATTGTTTTAACTCATCTAGACAGGATTAGACCCAAACTACACTAAACTATATCGGAATGAACTAAAACAAAAATAAGTGAAATAAATTAAACCTTACTAAAAAAATTCTATAGTAATGATAATAAATGAGATAATTGAACAACCATTAATGAACCCATAATATTCATGCATTGACTCAATCCAAAATAAAATAACCAAACCCAACCAAACTAAATCGATGAGAACAAAAAAATCATAAAAAACTAACTAAAAAAGATCGAAATAAAATAGAAGATGGCCACATAGGAGTAGTGATCTTTTATAATTGAATTTATTGAATAAGTATAAATATTGTTAAAAAGTGATTATAATAAGGAAAAAAATTAAATAAGTAACTATAAACACAAATTTGTGTAGTATTATGATTATTTAATATTCATTGATATAATTTAATTTACTATCATTTTTTATATTTATCATATTTTGATGTATATAAGGTATTTTTTTGTATTTTATTTAATTATCCCCATATAGAGTAGTGTGTCAATTATGGTTTCATATAAAGTGAAAATTTCTAATTTCCATAAATATATTTTTTATTAATATTCAATATTATTGAGTTTATTTTAAAAATGGATATATAAGATTTTTTACAGAATTGATACATGTTGTATGTATGAAATTGATCAGATCTCAATAAATTTAAAAAATAAATTGGAGGTATTTTAATATTTTCATTTGATAATTCTTCAAATAGTGGTCACACACACATCCCATGTTATAATTTTTTTTATGGCCTTTGTTGATACATGATAATGTTATCCACAATATATTCAATTATGGTTTTCAGAAAAAACTACAATGTTTGGTATAATAATGGGGAGAAAATGGAATTTCAAAATGCTGACAATCCAAATGAGAGGAATGAATTAGATAATTTTTCATATGACAGGTTTCTATTTATTCCTCATCATGAGTAGGAAAGTGTTATGAACTACAAAATATTTGAAACAAGAACAAATGATGAATCTAATTATAATTATTATGGTGATAGAGTGAAGATGTTGAATGATGCTTCCACAACTCTAGTATATCAGCAATGTTGTAAAATGAAAATGTTGGAATTTTTAATATTATTATATCATGGGAAACCCATGTATGGTACTTCTAATACTATCATTTATTAAATTCTTACCTTCTATGGGGAATTAATTCTAGATGATTCAGATATTACATCAATCATATATATAGAATGGAAGTTAGTTGAGGAGCATAGATTTTTAAAAATAAAAATTCATGTTTTCTCAAAAGATTGAAGTTTATTTTTGGAGGAAACTGATACAAGAAATGATTGTATAAAATGTGACACATCAAAATAGATGCCAAAAGTTAATTTAACGCCATCCCATATTCTATAAAAAGATATGTGTAAATTTTTAATAATCCTTATAATTCAGAATAGTTTTAAATATGATGAAATATCAATAAAATTATGATGGAATGATAGAGAGATAAATAAGAAAAATAATGAGTTGGTTCACCGATTAGTTGGATTTATAAGGAATATATTTGATGCTCGATATCCTAATTTCTTAGATGATGTGGTTAATGTGAGGTTGGGTCATTCATGTGAGGGTTTTATTCTATATGGGAATATTCTAACTATTCACAACACATGTCGAGTTTTCAAAATCATTTATAACCTTCCCCCGTGGTTGTGTATAAAAAAACCATTTTATTGAATTTTTATACACACATATATCCTATTTTATCATGATAATGATATAGATGTATACAAAATACCTTTAATAGAGGAGTTGAACCTAATTTAGAATATGGATGGGCGCATATATGATGCATGTCCAGAAGATATATTTCGGATGTTTGATGTGATTATGTAGATGGTAAACGGTTATACTACTTATTTAATGATGTATGGATGGATCACGAATGGAAAACTAAAATTTCTAGATTTTATGAAGCATTTATAATCAATAAGTCAATAATATCAATGTATTTTCAATTTTATTGGACATCAAATATTCTTTTCGATGGACCATCTATATAGAAATAATCATCGAATATTTTTCAATACCATGGAGACTGATGATCCACCTTAGTGTATTTTTGTAACTGATGATCTTAATTAATTTAATTATTATAATTTTTTCATTGGGAATAGTCAAATGAAATATAAAATTGGGAAGAATGTTTCCATTGAATCCAATTACAATTGTAATAAGATAAAGATCTTCTTCGAGTTGCCTTATTGGTCAATTGATTTGATATGTCATTTATTAGAAGAAATTCACATTGAAAAGAATATATATGAAATGTTTCATTCAAATATCATAAATGTAAAGGGAAAGACAAAATATGATTTATGATATCAGTGAGACTTGGTGGATTGGGGGATTATACTGAAATTTCATTTAGTGTGTTTTAGTGAAATTAAATGGAAATTTCCATGTACTCTTTATGTGATTAAAGCTACATAAAAAATAATTTTGTAGAATTACAAGAGACTATTAAATATTATAATGGAAATTCAATCAACATATCCATATGGTTTAATAGAAGATAGTTGAAGATGAAATATTTGAAGACTCGTGATTATCACATTCTCTAGTATGAGTTGATTTCAATAGACATTCGTCATCTTTTTCCTAATAATGCAGGGGTTTATTTTATTTAGTTCTTCCATTTGTTTAGATATATTTTTGGTAAGAATTATTCCATGTCAATATTTTACAAAATGTTTGCAAATCCACTTTTAAATTTTATTGTCGGTGAAAATAATTCCTCCCTAATTTTTCACATTCATGCTACATCTAACTTTCCATATTATTACTGAAATAATTCATTGATGAGATATAGATTTTCACTGGATGAATCCAACTGAAATAAATATGTACAAATTGAATTATTATTTCCAGGAAAAGAATCATCCTGAAGGTTATATTTTGAATGATTACATGACTCGAGAATGTATGGATTTCTTCTAAATGAATTTGTGTGTTCTTAATATGAGATTTAATAGACTAATCAGAAATTAAGAATAACAGTATGAGTTAATTGAACCCATTTTTTCCATCACTTCCTCAAAATGAAGAATTTCATAATTTATATATTGAATAAATTAATCCTTGATGATTGGGAGATAGAACATCACGCAGTTTTGTTCATCTATGAGTAGTTCAATGACTACATCAAATAAGTAAATTGAACATGTATATCTTATTTCATCAAATGTAATTTTATATATATGTTAAAATATATCTATTCTATATAAATATGAGATAAATAATTGATAAATAGAATTTAACATTCAATCTTTTTGAGAAGGGGAATGAATTAACAAAGCGAAGAGTTTTCTGCTTTGTTGAAATTGAAGGTAGAAACATTACTGTAAAAAGTAATTAAAATAAATATTTAATTATGTTTAATATTCATTTATTTTTATAGTGTTTTGTTTTCATACTGAATCGGTCTCTAAGGATATAAAAGCATTTTCTTTTCATCCTAATATCATGGATCATGACTATAAATCAATTGTGATCGATTGGTATAGATTCATTATATCAAAATGATCAAAGAACATGAGAACCCAAAATAATATTTTTATATTAACTACTGCACCATATTGTTATTTATGTGCATCAGATAGTATAGCTAGATTTATAAATATAGGTTATTATGGATTTTAAAAAAAATAATACAATGGGATTATTACTCTCATGATCGAGTCACTATGATAAAATGTTTGTGGTTTCATTTGATGATGTGGCATGTAAAATTTATTGGTTAATGTGTATTTCATGGTCTTAACAGGAGTCACACTCTTACTATGATAAACCATATGTATTATAATTATTGGAGAAATAAGTTTTTTATGTCAAATATCATCTTTGATTTAAATTTTGTGTCATTATTGAAGAAATTCCAAGACGTGTATTTGATGATGGTGAAGATGGAATTGACACCATCCCTACATTCATTAGACCTGATAAAATTGTTATATATAATGACTCAAATAACATAATTGTAATATTTGATTGTGATCATAATGTTACGGTGGGAAATATATAGAATCATACAGTTATGTTCTCAGTTCATTTAGTTTATATTGAATTAATTTATTAAGGAACGTACAATTCAAATTAATTTTCTATTGATTAAAAATATTTTTCATCTAACATGAATTTCATGTATTTTTTTAATATTTATTGGTTGTGATTTTCATTGAGTTTAATTTTATAATATTGAATTGAACAATATAGAATCCTATAAATCCTAAATCCAATGAAATAATTAAATTTTAACAAACACCAAAAAATTATTTGATTGTACATATAAAATATATTTATATGATATTCAAAACAATTGAAAATAATGACCTAACCATGAAAATGAAAAAATTACACAACCCACAATATGAACCAAATGACCAAAGAGAATCAAAAACGGGAAAATTACCTAATCAATTAAAAAAATTGAATCAAATGACTAAACAGACATAAAAATGAACAAATGACCTAATCAATTGAAAACAAATGAACCAACAAATGTAATAATAAAATGGAAAAATGAGGTAACCAAAATTAAATTGGATTGAATTGAAAATAGAAGAAAACTATATAATACATATGCTGAAATTGAAAATTTGAATGTATTGTTTATTTTATTTCATGTCATCTATCTTGATATTCTTCCCACTAAATTTAAAAAAACATGGTATATAACTACATATCATGTATTAGGTTTGACACCTTTTATTCCTTAATTAATTAATGTCTCATATTTTTTATTATTTGGTTTAAACATTAGTATTAAATATAAACATAATTATATATTTATTTTTAAAATTAATAAAATAAAACGTATTGAGGATATGAAATGAAATAGGATGATAGAAAATAATAGTCAAATTACTAAGAAGGAATTCTGTCATAAGTTTCTGTTGTGAGTATTTTATTATGAATATATATATAAAAATTTCATATAATTTCATGTGAATAATGTTGTTTTAATATTTCATATAGGATCCACCACACAGGCACCGGTAATTCAATAAGGATCATGGTGGTCACAATAATCAGGCTAGCGGTACAAGGGGGTGGTACTAGAGCTAGGAGATCTAGTCGGTGTACCCGATTGGACCATATCCCTCCCACTAACGTACCACATACCACACATTCTGATCCTATAGTATTATTAGGGATACATGGGATATTTAGGCCACACATGTTTTCACCAGCATTAACATCTAAGCCCAGTCACCCATATTTCATATATACGATGATGATTCTGACTCCTCATACATATCATGAATTTGTCCATCCATCCATGCCAACTTTTTCCCTTACACATCATTCCTTTAGAGCATCAATATTTCTTCATCTTCAAATCACACTCTTAGTAATTCTTTGCCTATTGAGCATACACTATGACCTAATCCCTCTATTTATGGTGATGTTCCTCCAGTACCTGTGGATCCAGTGGCACCCATAGATCATACTGCCGCATGTATATTTATAAAACCGGAATAATATTTTATGATATTTTATTTTCATTAAAAGATATAATGAAATAATATAACTTTTTTTATATAAAATCTAGATATATTGATAGGTGGTATTGGATTACATGCATGTGTGTGGTGTAGAACCGATGCACAAAGCTGATGGTTGACTACAACGAATACAACCAAATGATCAAAAAAATAGGGCAAGAATGTGGGCGTTTTTTGGAAATGCTCACCAAATATTGTGACATAATTCTTAGTAGTCCACTCTCCTAGAGACACCTGCCAATCTAATTCAAGGAAAACGATTGGAAACAAATATGTGTAAAATTATCTTTTTGTTTAAAGGTTGTATTATTGTTCTATTTATATGAAATAATATTATGGTATCATAATCATTTTAATTTTCCCAATGGGGAGGGTGAAAATCAAGCACGACTAATGGAATTATGTGAGCTGTAGAGAACCTATAATAATGAGTTGTCAATTGCATGGACTGCAATATTTGGCATGGATTTAGAGGCCATACCTGTTATGGGTGATTTTATAATAGAACACTATCAGTAAATGATTACTCTTTTGATGAGTACCAATTATATTGTATTAATCAAATTAGAGTTTTTTAATGGAAAATACTTAGGGTTTTCATTAATATATTCTTTATTATTATTATTTTTTAGATTATTCAAAAAAAATAAAGAAACATTGATGATAAAAAATACCTCCTCACTTTGGGATTGATTATTATTTCAAACCATGAGAGGAAGATGGTACGATGCTCATTTATAATTATTCACTAAAAATATCAATTTATATTATTTCCTCTCATTAACATGGAATATTTTACCCATTTTTTTAACCAAGAAATGTTCAATGAATTTATTAAATTATTAAATCAAATTAATATAGAACCAAGAAATTCTTATCAATATGCACCCAACAATATTATTTATAATATAGAAGGCATATAATTCACAAGAATGGATATGTATCTATGATATTACAAGGTATTAGATAATTGAAGAAATAAATATAAGGGATAGTAGAATAATCCTCTTTAATGGTAGTTCATTTTAAATATAGTGTGTATATCCTTTGATTCGAAATTTTTTTCCATTATTATTAATTTTAGTTCTAAAAAAGGATAAGAAGTAACTCAGTGTGATGCCATTGAAGTAAGTAAAAAATTAAAAATAAAATAAAGAAAAGAAAAATAATATTATTGGGTTGTCTTCCATGGAGTGCTTGTTTTATAGTATCAACCTGGAATTTTATTTTCTAATTGAACCATATTACCAAGGTAGATTGTTTTTTCATGTGGTAGTTGAGGTGGATCCTCAATAATTAATTTTTCTTCAATTATGAATGTTTTATGAACTTCCTATACCTTTTGGATTCATTTTTCTGGTGATTCCATTACAAGGGTGAATATTTATACCCCATTTTACACATTATGAAATTTCATTAGTTCAAATTATTAAAAATAATTTATAAATTATATATATTTTTACCTAGTATGGTTAGCCTTTTCACCCTTGAAACAGTCTTTAGTCGGGCTTATATTTTTTTACTTCATTACAGATTCATTTTCAATGTTATCCTCCAACACATTGGGACTAATTTCTTTTACAGATGATTATTATTTCCATGAATATGTGATTAAGTGTTTAAGTTTTATCAGCACATATTAATTCAATTCCATATATATTAAGAAAAATTTAACTAGGGGTTTCCACATATTGAGTTTCAATGGACTCTTCACTATTATCAACCCATTTTGAACTTATGATGGGATAATTTAAGTAGTTTTATCTTCATCAATAGATTTATTTAATGATATAATTTTAGTATGATTTTAGGCCCTAAATAACCCATATACTCTTTCTAGTTATTTTTTCTCTTCCAAATTAATTCCCTTCCTTGAATTAATGTCCATGAAAACATCAATTGTATAGATTTTATCTTATATTGGAATAAATTATTTATTTAATTAATAGTTCATTCTAATGATAATATCATCTTGTGATATAAAAATTTATTTTCATTCTTGAAATTTTTAGGTATTTTTTCAATCCTTGTGTCCTTCCTTGAAATTTTTTGATTGTTTTTAATGTGATTTATGGTAGTATATATATTAATCACAACCCTCCATTCATTAAATGATTGATTTTTTAATTTTTTTTGAAGTTTTTCTTTAATTATTTTCATACCTTGTTCTTCATAATTGGAATTTGGTTTTTACTTCTCATACATCCTATGAAAATTTGTTATAAATTCACATTAATTTCTTAATTTTAATATTTAAAAAAACATTCATTACACTATGGAAATTCAACTAGGTTCCACTATTTTTGGACAAATGAATATAAAAAAATATCATTAATTTTAACTTATTTAAGTCAATCCATTTTTCTATTAAAGAACTACATTTCCAGTTCATTTTATGTCTTCTTGATTCTTCAATCATGTGTTCATGTATTTTCTCCAAGAATGGTGGTATTCATTTGAAAATGCATCATTATTCACACTCATTTATTATTTCAATCTTAAAGGATGTGGATTTTATTCCTAAAATTGAATTCTAAACCATTTCTCTATCCTTTTATAAACTCAATTTGGAATAGATCTTTATTTACTGTCAAATTTATAACACATACAATGTTCTTTTCCTCGGTTTTGAAAGAAAAATATCCAACAGTATTTCTAGGTTATTTTAACTAAATTAAGAGTCACATCCATGAATTGAACCTGAATAAAAATCCTCATTATTATTCGCATAGGTCATTAAAATCAATTATTTTAATTGATAATTAATCTTAATTATCTAACATTACACATCATGGTGAGCAGTGGCTTTCTTTTTAATAACTTCAGTTGTTTCAGGTTTCTTCTCTTGAGAATTCCTAGAAAATTTTTGTAAATAATTTTTAATATGAGGAAATTTTTAAACAAATAATACCTTTTAGATTATTTTTAAACCAATATTATTCTACCAAGTGTTAGTCCATTATTGAAGGGATGTTGGGTTGGTCATTTATTGGTAATATCTATTGAACCACTCACATGCTCCATGTAATTTCATATTTTTTATTGAAGTGAAATTGATGATCTCCGCAAAAATTCCTTGATTTTCCCAATTTTTATTTTCCTCCTAAAATAATCTAAATTAAACAATATTAATGAAAACCAATCATAAGACAACCAAATTGGAATGGACTAACATGAAATCATCTGCCATTTTTTTTCCTTTTTAGATTCATTTAAAATTAAATACAGTTAATTATAGTTATGAAATTAATTATTAGTATCCTATTTTCAACAATGGTTTTCTATATTCAATTTTATTTAATAGGGATCTATTTAATACTGAAGGATGTCTGTCTTGAATAAAACTATTTTTTCTCAAGAAGAAAAGGAATATGTATGTGAGGTTAATGAACCAACAAAAAATCTGATAGTATGTTTTAAATTATTGCTTTCAAATTTATTTATCTATATTTTAACATAATTATCTATTTGTATATTTAACAGGATTCTTTTGAGTCCCCTCGATTCCCACGAACTAGATAATTTTGAACCAAATAATCACTTACATCAATTTTTGGGCCTCGATCCCTGTGGAAGTGTACATTGCTGATATGGGAAGATTATAGTCCTCAAGTAATATTGGATAATGTATGAAACCAGTTATAGTACCACCATGTTGTAAAAGGTTATGTAATATGGAAAATATTCAAAAAAAGGGCCATAAAAATGGAAGAATGGGCTAAAAGGGAAAACCTTGAATTTATGAAACTGATGAATTTTTATGTCCATCACATCCACCAGAAAACACTATGTCTTCTGCTGCATTTTTTTATCCATTTGTTCATTATATAGTACACCATGAGATAGTTCTAGTCATGGTTGAGACAATCTCATTCCTAGAGATAGAAATGGTGATAGCGACGATGATGGTGAGGAAGATGTGGAGGACAAGGGTGATGATGAGGTCGAGGATGGGGATGAGGATGGGGAAGAGGATGGGGAAGAGGATGTGGAAGAGGATGTGGATGAGGATGGAGACATGGATGTGTATGAAGATTTAGATTATGATGAAAGTCAGTATATTGATGGTGATGATGGATGGATTGGTCCGTTATATTTTTTTACTGATTTTTATGAAATTTGATGTTTGACTATTTAATGTGACTAAATATATGTGTGATATTTTTTTATTTGATATCAATGGTCAAATTAATCAGCTTATTTGTTCTATTATCATTTCTTGATTGGGTTTATGGTATTTAATGATTCTATATTAGTAGTATTGAAAGTTATATTATATAAGGATGTTTGGTTGGTTTCACTACAGGTTGAGGATGTTCTGTCAGTTTTTCTCATGTATTGGGAAGATAGTTTCTTTAGTTACTATGTTTTGTTTGGATTACTGGTTGTTCTAATTATATGTGAATTATGTTTTGATGTATTCATTGTATAATAATTTCAATTTCGGTAGTTCTATTTTATAGGTGGATAATTATGTTTAAATTATAGGTATTTTTGAGGTGCATTACAACTGTTGGGATGCTAAGGTGCATTGAATTGATGGAAGTTCGTTATAACTCAGAGTATGCTAGAATTTTAAATCGAAAACATTTGGTTAGAATGTTAACAACAGATATATGTCCGGATAAGGTATGATTGTTAGTATTGGATATGTTTTTGAACATCAATGTATTCTATTGAGTTAGGAAGAATAAAATGGAGAATAGTATCATTTATGTTTTTACAAAAATGATTGATTAATTAATTCATGGTGAAATAAATAAAATACACTGTATAGGTTTTCCAAAATTGTGAGATTGTAACAACATGGAAAGAAACACCTTCGAATATACTATATAGGTTTTTCCCACATCTTTACCTAGTTAATTTTGATTATTAAAATACATGTGGCACAAAAACCATTAAACTGTTAATTGACCATATTGAATGACTATATAGTAATATTATATTTTTTTAATTGATTTTAGAAAATAATATTTACATGAATGATGAGTTTTATAATTTTTCCATAATTTTATGATTATGATTAAAAGATTAGTTTTTTGTACAAAAAATATATGTCACATAGGTGAATAATCAAATATGAAAAAAATTAAAATGTAATTGAAATTAAGAAATTATACATCTATCCAGAATGTTGCAAAGTTCATAGTTAGGTATAAAATTTGAGCTCAAGTGGAATGTTGTTCTTTTGAGTATGGTATTTTTCAAAATTATAGCAGGAATAAAAGGATATGGATGACCTATAAGCATTTGAATTCATCATAAATTTTTCAATATATTATCTAAATTTGTTTTTATGAATTATATACATTGTATTGTAGTTTATTTTTAGGTGTTTTGATATATTTTTAAATTCTGTATACGGTATTATAGTCTTTTTTAGATGATTGTGCATTTTTAAAGGGTGGGGTGGATTTTTTATGGGTAAATGGAAGGGATTTATTGTTAGCTGCGATTGATTACCTTGTATGCATGCACAGTGAAATATTCATCTCACATTCCCTTGAAAACATGCACAATTCACTAATTGGTCATCCAACATATAATAATTTGAAGTCAATATACCAAAACATGGTGCTGATAGGGAATCATTTCATGACTAAGATAATTAAGTGGTTGGACATACAATGGGTAGTGGTGGAGGGGAAACAGAATCAGGACTGTCATATGAGGCTTATAAATGTTTACCCTTCTATATATAGTTATCCTTATATTTATTTCATGTGTTCTTCATAATTTCTATATATCTTAATCAATAATTTTTCGACTATGGTGATTGGTACTTGAAACAATCAACTCCATGTTATTTTTTTCTTGATTGTAAATAATTCAGTTGCTTATATTCATCTGGAATTTTGTCCGATATATAGAAGGGTATTCCATGAATTGTTTGATTTCAATGTAAACCCCTGAATTAGTTCTTTTGGATCATGTCACCATGTTTTTTAGGGTAATCTGTATTATGTGGTCTGCTATCTAGAATTGTGGAGACATCTATACCTACTGTTTATAAATCATTTTTATAGTTTTTCACAATAGTATCTATACCAACAGTTATGAATAAAGCATTTTTTTAACTATAGACCAATTTTTTATAAACCATTGGTGTATTTCTACATCTTGTTATATATAGTAAATGTTTACATTCCATTATTATATATATATACCAATAGTTACCTATAATAAATTCATATAGTGTTATTTCTTATGGCCAATACCAATGGTTGATGAATAACCATCGGTATCAGCCTATCCCTACACCATAACATCCTAAAATTTGGTAAAATGTTGGTATATGATATACAAATAGTTTTATAGCGAATACTAACGATTTAAAACCATTGGAATAGCCTCAGTTTACAGTCGTGTTTGGTCAATATGGTGAAGTACATCCATAGTTAATGTGTAACAACCCAACCCAAGTTACCTAGAGTCAGTGCATTATTACATAACATTGGCATGATCACATGAAAGATCAAATCTCGAAAGACCGATTGGTTTAGTAGCCTTGGAAACACTAGATATATTCATAATGTTTTACATTACATCATAAAGTGAAAAACTACTACACCAACATAGTCTCCATATCCCACACTCATATCCCCACATACTATCCCTGTAGGTCATTCATAAATTACTTCTTCACATCCTGGGAGAAATAAAACATAGAAAAGGGGTGATCTCAAATGCCCAGTAAGGATAATAATATATCGGAATCTTTCCTAAATAAGAATAAACATTTGAGGAAATGTATAACATAAAACAAAAGCCTTTTAAACATGAACTTCAACATAGTATGGAAAAAATAAAATGAAATAATGATATTTAATTATTCACATGAATATTATACTGATCAAATAATCACAAGCAATATCAAATACCACTTTCATAATGATGGAATTCATAATGCCAGACTATCATAACCACATAACCAAGAACTCGTGCCAAGACAACAAATAAGATTTTTCCAAGGCCATGTGCCAAGACACTTGTTTGTCTCATGAGACCTACCAATGCATCGAGGAGCTATTTTGCGCTCCACCAGTCACTTACTAAGTCCAGTGCATTCCCATATGAAAAGGATTAAAGATAACATAAACATTCGTATTAAAACTAGCATACTATATGTCAATACTTTCTCCATAAACCATGAATGGTATAAAAATAACACATCCACCGTCAATAATATCACAAAAACATCAATACATTATGGATGTTTTGTATCATAATAAATCAACATCATATAATCATAAAATCCATCAAAGGATGTTGACATAGATGAAATCAAAACTATTTGAGAGAAATATCTCCTTTTTTGAAATCTTTTAATTGTCACACATTTATAAAGGAAGTAATAAAAAAGTGATTTTTGAATAAAAGTGTCCCATACCAATTTAAAACATTTAAAAGGAATTAAAATTTTAAAAACATTAATGTCCATATAAAAAAATCCTTAAAAACAATTTTTAAGTCATGGATAATAATTAAAAAGATTTAGAAAGATAAATCTTTAAAACCTTTGAAATTCTGATTTTTATAAAGAGTACCTTTCCGAAATTCATAAAATATTCATTTTGAAATCATTTAAAAGTCACATAATTATAAAATAAAACATTTACTTTGAAAATATCATTGTAATCGTGTAAGGGAAGCTTTGAAAATTTTATAATGGTGGAAAATAGACGCACCCACCGTATAAGTTAAAAAAACATTCTTAACATAAATTTGTCGAATGGTTAAAAGTTCCTGGTTTAGAAAACGATGGAAATATTATTTTAAAAACACATAAGGGTATAAATTACTTTAAACCATATTCTTTGTAAATAGTAAAAAAAATTTGAAATACATTTCAAAAAAACATGGATGTGAATGATAAAGAAATCCCAGTAGATTATTACATATAAACAACCTCAGATAATGATGAGATTGCGAAATAAACCATTACCTTGTAATTTTCCATGGTTGAGGGTAGTTTAACCTCCTGTTTAATGGTGAAATAATTTTTATTAAATTATAAAAGAATAATATATATTAATATGATATCATATATGATCTTTTAACATTGCTTTGCTAACAATATCTTAGTATTATCATCGGTTCGGGTGTTAACTGAGTCGTTTTATTTTATATGTTTTGCTACGTAAGCCATGTTTGTCATGGATATGTTTTATTATATTCATATTCAGAATGATATCAAGTCCTTAAACATTATTTTTAAATCATCAAATGAAAATTTTACTTTAATGGATACGATGGAGAATGAATCTCATCGCGTTCGTGGAGACGATAGTCCGTACGTACGCACGAGCGACAATATCATACTTTTGATATTAAAATAATATATAATTGGATATTATATCATATATAAAGAATCATTATCATGTTATATTTATTATTTACCTGAGTTACACATCATTATTATACCCATCCAAATAATAATTTATTGAATAACAATTACACCACGACGTGGAGACGGTTAGCCGTACGTACGCACGTATGGTGAAATGTTATTCAAATGATGGATAGAATAGTGAATATGGTTGTGACATATTTATAATAACATCGTAGTATATATATGATACTGGAGTTATTCATTTAGACTGGTAACAACAAAGGAAGAAGAATTTGAAGAAGAAAGGAACTTGAAAATGGGTGGTGAAATCATTACCTCTTCTTCGGGTTCATCCTTTTGATTTAATCAAAATGGTTCCATAGGGTGTCTTTCTGATCAAAATAATGCCTCTAGGATGTAGTGAGGGAAGTTGAGAGAGTATTTTGGCAGGTTATGGCCGAACAAAAAGGTTTTTATGGTGTGAAGAAATGAGAAGGAGGAGTGCCCTTTTATAAGTGGGGTGAGAGCCACCTTTGGAAAAGCTAGAAATATTAATTTATAATAAATTAATATTCGGTTTTTAATAGCTCAAAAGTTTATTATTTAAAGTTTATGGTAGGTATGGGTCGAAACCCACTCATCCAACAGAATTTAGACTGGTTTGGGTCATTATATTACCCTTATCATTAAGTATTAACTCTTAGTTAATTATTTTAACTTTTACAATGTCTCTTGGTATTTTTATATTATATGGTTAATAAACTTACCATATACATACATGATACCCCCATGTTGTACTTTAATGATATAAATATCATTATATAAGTCTCTTGGCCGAACCTTAGATTTTTAGGAATTTAATTTCAATTAATAATATAATATATTTTTTAAAAACTATTTTACGTCAATTTTGACACTATTCAATAGTTTATTTTTTTGAAACTTATAACAGAATTATTACTTCGAAAAAATTTAATTAAATCAATAATAATATGTCATATTATCCTATAAAATTAGTGTAATTCATTATAAGTCTCAAATTATATTTATTTGGGTATTTATAATAGGAATGATTTTAATTTTTCACTATTATGGTAATTAGTACATCATCATTGTGTCATAAATAAATTAAATTATCTAATGTCTAAAAATTATAAATAAATTATCATTATGTAGGAAATCGTTTTATCTTTATAATTAATATTTATAGTCGAAAATCTATCATATATAACCTTATGAAAAAATTGGATTTCTAAAAGATATATGCTTATGTCATTTTGGTACTTATTTTAACTTAATTACAATAAAGTGTCCCTATCACCTACAAGTGGATCCATGGGGTCCCAAAATCGACCCAAAGATGACTATGGCCGAACATGTATCATAAAATAAGGTTAGGATACGTTTTTAGGTAATTTAGTATTATTATAATATTACTTTTTAACACTAATTTACCGGATTTACCCTTAACCATAGTAAATAAAATATTTACAGAAATAATTATTCAAAATATCTAAACATAAAAGTTACATATTTACACAATTTGAACATCCTGATTCCAAATATGGAATCCATTTTTCCAAATTAAAAACACAGAAGTGGAAAAAATTAATTTAAATTTAATTTCCGTTGTTAAATCAAAAAACGTGTTTTTAGGAGATAATAACTATTAAAATATTTACACTTGTTTCTGTCCGATTTAATTGTAAAATTATCTCCAATGACCAACATTGTATTTAATGGTAAAAATGTATTCTAAATAAACTTTAAAACAACTCAAATTAATTATTTGTCACTTTTAATTATTTTGATTAAAAAAAGTTGTTTTTAATTATAATTTACTAATTTTCACTATTCATCAAAACAATAAAGTTATCCAAAAAGTACCAAAATTTCACCGTAGGCTAAATTAGATATTCCGAATCAAAAATGAATTCCATTTTGAGAGATAAAATTTCAAAAAGTAGGTATTACTATTCATAATGGTTAGTTTGATCGGTTGTGGTGTGTGTTAAAACTCGAAGTTGCGTACAACACACACTACTGTATTATTCAAAGGAAAGCGTACCGTGGAAGTTTGGGATTTTTAATATTAAATATTTGGTGTCCCCATTTAATCAAAAAGTTTATAATATTTTATTTAAAAAGGGTTCACAATTAAATTTTGATACAATTGCAATACAAAAAATGAATTTTTTTCTGCCATAATGTCAAAGAAAATCATAATATGAATTCTTAAATTATAAGGATATATTTGATTAAAAATTAGTTAATACTATTTATAACCTCTTTTGAATGGTTTTTTGGTATGTCATGGTTTGATTGAACTCGGTGTTGCTTGTAGTACAAGTTATTAAATTATTTTGAAGAAATAACACACAATGAAATCTTGGGTTGTTACATTCTCCCCTCCTTCAATAAATTGTGTCCTCACAATTTGAAATTGTTCTTCGAAAATAAAAGGTTGAAAATAGAAAATATCTTTGTGGGAAACCCATATCAAAAATTTGGGAACTACAATTTTATCATAATATGATGAATAACGAAATGAAAGTGTCACCACCAAATTATGATCTCGATAAGGAGAACATTGGTGGAAATTTGAGACATATAATTGGAGAAAAAACGTAAATATTTATAGGTAGTGATTGAGTTCATCAATCAAAAACAAGTGTAAAAGTGGGGTCCTTAAATTCATCAATCTATGATGATTTGAAATACAATCAGTTCAACAAAACATAGGGTATTAGGATAACACATTTTTGGTTTTAGGATTCCTTAAATAAAGTATAAGAATTAATTTCTTCATAGAATAAGAGAAGGAGAAAAATATATTCTTGACAAGTAGAGTTCCATCCTTTAACTAATTTCTACAAGGACTCATCTTTCACTCCAAAATATAACAGAACTTAAAAATAATATTCTATTTATCATATTAGTATAGGTTTAAAAAATGAATTTATAATTCTTCTAGAAGAACCATTAAAAAACATTATTCAATCCAAGACATCACGTGGGTTAGTGGTAGGTGATACACCCTTGTCGCCCTTCAGTTGTGGGTTCAATTCTCGCAGCCTTGTTGGACGTGATGGGTTGCTCCACGACATCTGGGATGTCCTTCGTGGAAATCCAAAATAATCCAAACTAGAACATTCCAAAATAATTCAGTCCAAAATTTATAAGGAAGGTAAACACAATGAAGATCCTTTTTTTGCCACGTAATAACATGTGATCACCTTCATCATGTGTTCTTTTAAAACACTGCATCATCCTGAATTATCAAAAAACCTTATTGATTACATTCATGATCCCTTATTCCTTATAGAATAATAGATATACTTTTTCAATCCAAAAAATGTTGTAAACCCCAACAATGATGGAATATAAAAATCAATAATCAGTTTCAAGGTAGTCAAGAATATCCAATATAATTTATCAAAATAAATAATGTATTATTCAAAAATCACTACAATGGTATCAGAACAATATTACGGTTTATCATTCTCTCAACTAGATATTTTCCCAAAAATTAACCTTCTATTGATTTAATTTTCTTTGTTCCACATAATTTCAAGTCCTTAATGAAATAGTACTGCAGTACAATTCATACATACTCCGTAATTATTGTAACAAGTACATTGTTGATACAACACTCAAATGACATTATCAACATAAGAACTCTAATCATTCCTCTTTATTTGTGGTAGTATCAAAACTTGATTATTATCCAATATCATCATTTGAGACATAGTCTGATGATTGGGACAAAGGTTCGTGTAGTGTACAAACTCCTTGCAAATGAAGCATTGTACATTTGAATCCATTTTCTTACCCTTGCAGTCACGTACTTTGTGCCCTTTTCCTCTACACTTATAACAAACTCACATTCCTCTCAGGCATGTTCCAGGGTGTTTCTTACCACAGTTATCACGTATGGGAATATTAATCTTTTCCCTCTTCCGTTTATCCATCATTCCCTCATCCATCCTTTTCTTCTCTTGCTTCCCTTCAAAGCCATAGGACTCAGTAAAATATTTACTTATCTTATCAACACATGATATCATTTCTTCATAAAATGATAATACATGGGAGACTATTTCTCTTATAAATTCTAGTTTAAGAACATGAAAGATATGATCCATCCTTCTCTTTGGATCATGTGCATTGCTGGAGTTCTCATTCCTTCTACTGGGGGCCATTTCTATACAATGGCTTACACTAGATTAGTATATGATTAACAATACCTAATCCCAAACTTGTAAAACACATAACATAAATTAAATAGTTTTTGGATATAATCCATAATCATAAAAATGTCTCCTTTTATGAAGTATATACTCTTAAACCCTTCATAATGGTTTGTAAAGAAAATGAAAATTATCCTAAGAATATCCCCCGGGAGTGTCGTAACCAAGAGTGAAGCAAGGACTGTTGTCGTACACCAGTTCCCGTACGAGTCTAGCTCAAAGCAGTGTTTTCGGGTTTTAACCCTTGGTAAATATGTTCCAGAACTGCCTCTACCTGCTCGTATCCAGACAGGAATGTATTTCTCGGAAAACTTCCAAAATCTCTACAATACCAAAATAATAGGAAGTTCTTCTATATTAATTCTCAATGTCTATCTTAAATCTATGTGCTCTAATAATAGTTTATCTAAATGTAGCTTCCATGGTTTGTACTAAACTTTCTCTGATACTAACTGTAATGCCCCGACCCTAGTTACCTAGAGTCGGTGCATTATTACATAAAATTGGCATGATCACAAGAAAGATCAAATCTCAATAGACCAATTGGTTTAGTATCCTTGAAAACACTAGATATATTCATAATGTTTTACATTACATCATAAAGTGATAAACTACAACAACAACACAGTCTCCATATCCCACACTCATATCTCCACATACTATCCATGTAGGTCATTAATAAATTACTACTTCACATCTTGGGAAAAATAAATCATAGAAAAGGGGTGAGATAAAATTCCCAGTAAGGATAACAATACAGTGGAAAATTTCATAAATAAGAATAAACATTTGAGGAAATGTATAACATAAAACAAAAGCCTTTTAAACTTGAACATCAACATAGAATGACAAAAATAAAATTAAATAATGCCATTTACTTATTCACATGTATTTTCTACTAATCGAATAATCACATGCAATATCAATTACCACTTTCATAATGATGGAATGCATAATGCCGGACTATCATAATCACATAGCCAAGGCCTCGTGCTAAGACTACAAATAAGATTTCACCAAGGCCTTGTGCCAAGACACTAGTTTGTCTCATGAGACCTACCGATGCTTCAAGGATCTATAGCGGGCTCGACCCGTCACTTACTAATTCCAACTCATTCCCATATGAAAAGGTTTAAACATAACATAAACATTCGTATTAAAACTAGCCAACGAAATGTCAATACTTTCTCCATAAACCATGAATGGTATAAAAATAACACATCCATAGTAAAAATATCACAAAACCATCAATACATTATGGAAATTTTGTATCATAATAAATCGACTTCATATAATCATAAAATCCGTCTATGGATGTTGACAAAGATGAATTCAAAACTATTTGAGAGAAATATCTCCTTTTTTTAATCATTTAAAAGTCACACATTTATAAAGGATGTAATTGAAAAGAGATTTTTGAATCAAAGTGTCCCATACCACTTTGAAACTTTTGAAATGAATTAAAATATTAATAACATTCATGTCTATATAAATAAATCCTTAAAACCCATTTTTAAGACATGGACATTAATTAAAAAGATTTATAATTATAAAGCTTTAGAAAAATTGAAATTCTGATTTTGATAAAGAGTACCTTTCCGAAATTCATAAAATATTCATTTTGAAATCATTTAAAAATCACATAATTATAAAATAAATCATTTACTTTGAAAATATCCTTGTAATCTTGTATGGGAAGCTTTGACAATTTTATAACAGCGGTAAATAGCTGCACCCACCGTATTAGTTAAAAAACATTCTTAGCTTAAATTGGTCGAATGGTTAAAAGTTCCTTGTTTGGAAAACGATGGTAATATTCCATTAAAAACACATAAGGGTATAAATTACATTAACCCATATTCTTTGTAAATAGTAAAAATGTTTTGAAATACATTTCAAAGAAACATGGATGTGAATGATAAAGAAATCCTAGTAGATTTTTACATATAAACAACCTCGGATAATGAAGAGATTGCAAAATAAACCCTTACCATGTACTTTTCCATGGTTTAGGGTAGTTTAAACTCTATTGTAATGGTGAAATAATTGTCATTAAATTATAAAAGAATCATATATATTAATATGATATCATATATTAACTTTTGACACTTCTTTGTTAAAAATATCTTAGTATTATCGTCGTTTCGGGTGTTAACTTACTCATTTTATTTTATATGTTTTGTTACGTATGCCATGTTTTTCATGGATAGGTTGTATCTTATTCATATTCAGAATGATATCAAGACCATAAAAATTATTTTTAAATCCTCAAATGATAATTATACTTGATTGGATACAATGGAGAATGAATCTCATCGCGTTCGTGGAGATGATAGTCCGTACGTACGCACGAGCGACAATATCATTCTTTTGATATTAAAATAATATATAATTGGATATTATATCATAAATACAGAATCATTATCATGTTATATTTATTATTTACATGTGGTACACATCATTATTATACCCATCCAAATAATAATTTATTGAATAACAATTACACCACGACGTGGAGATGGTAATCCGTACGTATGCACGTATGGTGAAATGTTATTCAAAAGATGGATAGAATATTGAATATGTTTGTGCCATATTTATAATAAAATCACAGTATATATATGATACTAGAGTTATTATTTTAGACTGGTTACAAAAAAGGAAGAAGAAGTGGAAGAAGAAAGGAACTTGAAAAAGGGTGGTGAAATCATTACCTCTTCTTCAGGTTCTTCCTTTTGATTTGATCAAAAGTGATCCTTACGTTGGCTTTATGATCAAACTAAGGCCTCTAGGTTGTATTTAGGTATGCTTAGAGAGTATATTGGTAGGGTTTTTCTGAACCAAATGGTTTTTACGGTGTGAAGAAATGAGAAGGAGGAGTGCCCTTTTATAAGATAGGTGGGGGGCACCTCTGAAAAAACTAGAAATATTAATTTATAATAAATCCATATTCGGTTTATAATATCTCCAATGTTGATTATTTAAAGGTTAATGTGGGTATGGGTCGTAAAACACACAACCAATAGAATTTATACTGGTTTGGGTCATTATATTACCCTTATCTTTAAGTATTAACTCTTAGTTAATTAGTTTCACTTTTACAATGTCTCTTGGCATTTTTATATTATATGGTTAATAAACATACCATATATATCCAATACACCCCCAAGTGGCCCATTAATGATATAACTATCATAATATATGTCTCATGGCCGAATTTTATATTTTTAGTAATTTAATATCAATTATTAATATAATATTTTTTTAAAAAATCTTTTATGTCAATTTTGACACTATTCAACAGTTGATTTTTTTGAATCACATAACAGAATTATTACTTCGAAAAAAGTAAATTTAATCAATCCTAACTTGTCATATAATCCAATAAAATTATTTTAATTCATTAAAAGTCTCAAATTATATTTATTTGTGTATTTATAATAGAAATTAGTTTAATTTTTCCCTATTATGGTAATTACTGCATCATCATTGTGTCATAAATAAATAATTTTATATAATGCCCAAAAATTATAAATAAAATATCATTATATAGGAAATAGTTTTGTCTTTCTAGTGAATATTTATTGTCGAAAATCCAACATATATAACCCTATGTAAAAATTGGTTTTCTAAAAGATATATGTTTATGTCATTTTTGTACTTATTTTAACTTAATTAAAATAAAGTGTCCCTATCACCTACAAGTGGATCCATGTGGTCCCAAAATAAACCCAAAGATACCTATGGTCAAACATGTATCAACCAATAAGGTTAGGACAAGTTTTAGGTAATTTAGTCTTATTATAATATTATTTTATAACCCTTATTTACCGGATTTACCCTTAACCATGGTAAATAAAATATTTACACAAGTAATTATTCAAAATGTATAAAAATAAAAGTTACCTATTTACACAATATGAACATCCTGATTCCAAATATGGAATCCATTTTTTCAAATTCAGAACATTTAAGCGGCAGAAATTAATTTAAAATTTATTCCAGTTGTTAAAACAAAAAGCATGTTTTTAGGAGATAATAACTATCAAAAGATTGACACTTGTTTATGTCTGGTTTAATTGTAAAATTATCTCCAATGAATAACATTGTATTAAATGGTAAAAATATATTCAAAATATACTTTAAACCCACAAAAATTCATTATTTGTCACTTTTAATTATTTTGATTAAAAAATTTGTTTTTAATTAAAATTTAGTAATCTTCACTATTCATAAAAATGTTAAAGTTATCCGAAAAGTACCAAAATTTCACCTTAGGCTAAATTAGATATTCCAAATCCAAAAATGAAGTCCATTTTGAGATAAAAAATTTCAAAAAGTAGGTATTACTATTCATAATGGCTAGTTTGATCGGTTGTGGTGTGTGTTAAAACTCGAAGTTGCATACAACACACGCTACTATATTATTCAAAGGAAAGCGTACCGTGGAAGCTTGGGATGTTTTATTTTAAATTGTTTATGACCCCATTTAGTCAAAAAGTTTAAAATATTGTATTTAAAAAGGGTTCACTATTAAAAGTTGATAAAAGTGCAATACTGAAAATGAATTTGTTCTAGCACTATGTCTAAGAAACTGATAATATGGATTCTAAAATTATAAGGATATATTAGTTTAAAATTTAGTTAATACTATTCATAACCTCTTTTGAATGGATTCTTTGGTAAGTCACGGTGCGATTGAACTCGGTGTTGCGTGTAGTGCAAGTTATTTAATTATATTGATGAAATAACAAACTATGAAATCATGGGGTGTTACCTAATGGATTTGGGAAGATGTCCTTAATCATTGATATTCCTAGAAACATGTGAATGGTTTGATGACTTTGAATATCAAGGTGATGGATAGATAATTGTTACTAATTCTATTAAGGACATTGGATGAAGGGGTTGAATAATTCTTCATGTAAATTACACCGATGTATTGCTTATTTTTATTTCAAAAATATCATATGTTGTTCGGAGAAATAATGAAGAAAGCCTTATGAAGAAAATTGGGAGTAATGTTCTTTCCAATCATATTCATGTTTCACTGGAAAGAAAGTAGTTTCTATATGAATGAAAAGTTATAATACTCTTTAATGAATTTAATAACATGTAATAAGATATGAATTTTACAATACATTCCATGGAAAATCTGATGATTCTAATGGTGCTTGATCAAAGGTAAAATATCATGAAATTTGGGTTCATGATGAAAGAATTTGAAGGATGGATAGAATTGTGATAGATGTATTACATTAAAGGCCAGATAAAAAAATTATAAATCCTTGAATTTCATGAATAATTGGTTTTGAAAAGGGTGTCTTGTAAATGAGTGAAGGTTTGACGGAAATCTTCACGATTACAAGGCTACAAGAAGTGGAACATCACAAAATGTTGTTTTCTATAAATAAAACATCATAAAAATAATAATTGCATTTGTTTTCGGAAGAGGGGGATGAGATTTATTACAATTTGGGGCATTGAGAATTGTAAAAGTATCAATCACTATTACGATATGTGGAGAATCACAAGAACTTGGTGGATTCAAAAGGATCTCTTAGACAATAACAAATAGCCAGGGTGCATCGTGAATGGATTATATCTACGAAGATATTATTGATTGAAATGAAAAATGTGCTAGAGGAGGTGGAGCATTGAAAACGGGAGATCCGATAAATATGAGGTGACCTGACTTCATTTTTGATTGATATTATGATAGATAGTCCGAAATTGATATGAATCGGTGAATGTAGGAGATCTCCAAAAACCTATTTTTATATGAAATTTTTATCATTGTGAAATGACATTCTATTTATTGAAGGATGCTGATTATTTTATGTAATGGTTGCTTTGTGATGATGGGATGTTCCATGGTGACTCATGTAGTTTCTCAAAGAATAGTTTCTCCGTGAAAGTAGTTAGCTTCACAAAGGAAATTACCTCCATGAAAGAAGTTAGATTCGAAAAGGTTGTTTGGTCCTTGAATGTAATTTTCTTCATGAAGTTAGTGAGCTTCATGAGGGTGCTCCACGAATATAATTTATGAATACCTGGTATTGTTGAACTAGTGAAAAAGGATGTAGTTAAGTAAACCAATACATTCATGTGTTGGTATTAAGAACTGAAGAAGGAGAAGAAGACACTACGACACAATTCTATATTATTGTCTGTCAAACAGAAATAATGGAGAGTCCAGTAAATATTAAATTATTTATAGCATATCAATTGTGATGATTTTAAGTTGATATGATATCCATTAATTTAATAATCAAACATTAATGTTAAGATTCTGTCATGAATAAGAAGAATATATCTCAGTGTATTTGGGCATTCACTGATGAATAAATTAATATTTTAAGAACAGAATTATATAAGATTATTATAATTTCGTTCAGATATAATTATGTCAATTATAATACAATATTCTTAATATTGTGACTAATAGAAGAAGAAGATTGTGCATCTTTTACTTTTTAGATGATAAGTGGTATGAAGGGTTTCCTGTATACTGTTGTAGAAGTAACAATGTGAAGAATAAGTCTGTTGATGAACAAAGCAGAACTGTGAAATTAGATAAGACTCAACAGGTGGAGGAACTTCTTGGTGTTTCAAAACCTTATCAACAAGGATAAAACATTCTTTGGAGGAAGTATGAAGATCCAACAAAATATTGTAAATCAAACATTATTTTATTTTTTCTATAGTTCCACAGGAGTTTAAGGGGATATCCTACTTGATGTAACAAGATTTAATGGATTTTTTTGTGGTCTTGTGGTTATGATTATTTTAATTCCACGCCAAGGACAAGCTACTCTTATTGAGTAATGAAACCTTTAAAAATATATTCTGTTACCTTTTATGTTTACACATACTTTTATAATACAATAAAATTGAATAAGACAATCATGATCTTAATATGTCAACACATACATGGATAAAAAACTAGAATTGTATGAAAAGTACACAACACTGATTCACCCTGCACTTTCCGTTATGAATATCCCACAATAGTCCTTAAATCTTGTTTATTTATAATAGTTAAGATGATTAAATATAATCCCGCCCATGTTTAAGAAATAATGGAACTGTGGTGGATGAATACTGAAAAAAAATATGATATTCGATTTTAGGTTAAATTAAAAGCAATAGAAGGAGAAGATTCCAAGATAGAATCTATTTATTTCAAAACTATAAATTATTTGAGAATACCATGAAAATATTTCAATAAACCTATTGAGATTAAATAATAATATTCTCATGTTGATGAAAAGAGTGGATAAAAGTAATAATTTAAGACAAAAGAATTTCAGCCTAAAAATATTTGTTTTTTATAAAGGGGTATGTGGGGAATGTGAATATATGATGATTGAGAATAAAATAACCACTCAATATAATAAAAGGAATTTTATATGAAACACACAACCCCTTGAGAAAGACCAGTCATGTGGAGGATTTCATCAACATAATTCTGAAAAAATATGGAAACCAAAACTGAATTCTCAATTCAATATATATTGTTTGGGTTGTAAGACGTATGAATATAAATCGTACTCATGTTTTTCAACATATTTTTAACTAGGAAGAGGGAAAAAACGGTATTTTAGTTTTAATATAATTATGAAAAATAAAATAATGTGTCATTACTAGAAATATGAGGATATTGTCATTAAGAATGCATCTATAAGTGATAATTTGAAAATTGTGAAGTATGTGATCAAAATGTACATCATTTAAATACAAAAAAATAAAAAGGAAATGAAAACATATTAATTATTGGTAGGAATGAAACAGTTTCACTAAAACATATGTCAATATTGGATAGAAGTAATGTGCCCATTTTAGAGGAATATCTCAACCTAATGGTATATCTTGAGGCATAAAGAGTCCCCTCTTTACTCCCTTAATCATTTTTATATGTTTTTAAAACATATAGGTAATTAGAGGATATGGATGAGGACTTCATTTTTAGATATTGAATATGATGAGTTGAACTTGGACTTCGTCTTTGTGATGAATAAAATATGAGTGAATCATTTGAGGAGGGGCTCCATTGAATATAAAGTTATTAAATATGGGGTTCCTTGACAGTGTGAAAAAAATATTGTATGACGTATGAAAAAAATGCTCTATTTCTATTAATATGTTTAAAATATATAACAAAGGGGAGTGTTGGTTAATATTTGGGAGAGAAAAAGGGGGAGCTAAATTTTATACACTTCAATTTTTTTTTGGTTTTTTTAGATTTGTACATGATATTCATGTCATGTTTTTTTATATTAACCTCATGATTAGAAATATATATATTTTTGAAAATTTTATTACTTGTTGAGTCAATATAGATGGTGTATAACAACATAATTATATCTCTTATATTTTCTACATTGGGTTATCCCATATGGTCTTGTAGTGAGTATATCAAAGGATAATTTCCAAGGAAAAAGGTGACTTCAAACCACTATTTAAGGTGAAAAAGTGGAGGTGAATATTTTTGAGATGAAAATATAAAGAATAAACTATTATTTGTACACTGGGTTTTATTATAAATTAGATATAGTAGAATTATAAAAATATGAAGTGGTTGAAAATGAGTATTTTCTGCAGAATACAACATGGGTATTAATATTAGATGAGGACATGGTGGTCCATGATGAATAAAATGATATGGGTCGATTATTTCACAACATAATAAAGGTCATGCCCTTGTACTGGTCCTAATGATGTAGGAGAAGAATGCATGATAATTACATAATCATTGAAAACTGCGTGGTTAGATGAAAATTCCCAAAGTGGGTATATTAGAAGGAACCATGTCCAAAGAGGTCCTCCAGGTGAAAAATTGCTATAGTTTAGAAACATTGATGAGGAAAAAATAATCATTACCACACCTATAGTGTATGTCTAGAGTTTTTGATATCTCCATATGAGAATGAATCCCAAAATGGGATCAGTTATGTTAAAGGAAGTAGTAGTTTATAGGTGATAAACTATAGTTCATGGTAGAAAAAATTTCTAACCTCACAATGGTAAGGAAGGAAATCATGTTCTGAAGGTGGTTTAGCATTACAAAAAATTGGAATAATGGAGGCAATACACATTGTGTTTATTTTTTTGATCACAAAATGGATAAGAATTTTCAACAAAATGTTCTGAAATTCATGATAATCCATAAAGAATTAATCTTCTGGTAATCAATGGAGGTGATTCCTGAATAGATCATTAAATCTTCTATTGTAATTAGATTTTTTTCATCCCCTAGTTCAAGCATTAATTCCAAAATATTTCAACATTGCATTTGGGGGAATAGAACCCTTTATTATCTTAGATGGAAAATAATTTTGATAAAACACTTGAACTCCATTCTTGAGGAAAATATCCTTTCTTCTTAAAAAACATTTTTCCTTTCATAACATGTCATATGACATTAAAATAAAAGAAGTTGATTAAAAATAAACTTGAAATCTTGTAAAGGAATCTTATTAGAAATAATTTTTTAAAAATACATTCATGCCGTATAAATTTAAAAAACATTCTTCTCGTACTTTTGCCAGAAAAGTCAAAAAGTACCTCGTACGAAAAACGAAAAAAGATTCCTTTCATATCTTTTACTGAAAACTCACCGAAGGGTAAAATTGGATATAAAATATTTTATAAGGATATAAATATTACATATTGATGGAACATGGATGTGGATGTTAAAATACACCCTAGTAAATGCCAAAGTATAAACAATCTCGGATTAAAAAGAGATTGTGATATTTCCCTTAACTTGGGTCTGATTTTCTTTGTACGTGTCTGAAGCTCCTGTATAATGGTTTAAATAATGTTATGGACTTATTCCATAATCATACCCATTTTTATGATATCATATATGGTTTCTTATGAATTTATATTATCCGTTCTTTTGTAAATTCCATGTTAAAGAAGCGTTTTGGGTAAAATCGTTTTATTTATCGTAAGTGTTTTGACTTGTTGTTATTGACATTATTATTAATTATATCATGATTTACTTACTTCAAGAATATAAAACATGATTTATATATCATATATATTTTGTATATATATATAGATAGATAAATGAAATGAAAAACACTGTTCATGGAAACGGTAGTCCGTACGTACGCATGAACGCCGTTTCCATTCCTTATTGTCTTGAATGGAAGTAAGTAGATGACATAAATATATATATATATATAAATAAATCCACTAGCATTATAAGGTAATATATTTCATTATTATTTCTTATATATACTTTATAATCATTCTTAAATGGTTAACATGGAGAATTAATCTCATCGCGTCATGGAGACGGTATTCCGTACGTATGCACGAGCGATGATATCATTTCCATAATTATTGAATTGAATTTTAGTGGATTATAAAATATATCAGAATCAATATGATGTTATAATAACTATGTATAGTTATTCTTTACACCATTATACCCATCCATGTAAGGTGGTGGTGGGAAATAGATTACACCACTGCGTGGAGACGGTATTCCGTACGTACGCACGCGCGGTGATTTCATTTTCCGTAGGATGGATAGATGGTGAATTAGGATTGTTTCATACGTATAATAACATATAATAATATGAGTTATACTGATGTTACAACTTCATAATGAAACAACCTAAGAAGAAGAAGTGGAAGAAGAAATAAAGGTGAACGATTTGGTAACGGAAATTACCTCTTCTTTGAAGCGCCTCTTTGATACCTCCTCTTAGGGCACTAAAATTGTTCTTTGAGGAAGACAAGAACCTCTAGGATGTTTATAGGGAAGTGGAGAAGGGATTTCGGCAGGGTTTGGCCGAGCTTGAAGGCTCAAAGTTGTGTGAGGAAGAGAGGGAGGATGTGTCCTTTTATAAGGGAGGAGAGGGCCACCTTAGGAATATCTCAAAATATTATTTTATATTAAAGTCAAAATCGGTTTATAATGGTTCTAAAGGGACTTATTTCGAATCTAAAGTGGGTATGGGTCGAAATACTATCAACCAATAGGATTTAGACAAGTTTAGGTTATTTTTTTAACCTTATCAATTAGATTTTACTCTAAGTTAAATAATTTAACTTTTACCGTGTCTTTTTGTTTTCTTACACTATATGGTTAATAAACATACCATAACAAGACAAAAGAACCCCAAGTTGTTTATTATTAATATATATATCCTTATCTAAGTCATTTGGCCGAACCTTAGATTTTTAGAAATAAAATAACAATTAATAATATAATATTTGATTTAAAAACTCTTTTGTGTCAATTTTGACACTATTTGATATATGATTTTTGTGAAAGTCATAACAAAATTATATGTTCGAACCATGTTGATTAAATCAACAATAATATATAATATTAACCTATAAAATTAGTGGAATTCATAAAAAGTCTTAAATTACATTTATTTTGGTATTTATAATATCAATTGTGTCAATATTTCATTAATAAGATAATTACTGCATCATCTTTGTGTCATAAATAAATTAAATTATTTGATGTCTAAAAATTAAAAATAAAATACCATCATGTAGTAAATATTTTTATATTTCTAATGAATATTTATAATAGAATTTATCTTATGTATAACTCTATATTAAAAATGTTTTAGTAAATAAACTTTGATTTTAACTCTTTTAACTCTTCATTGAATTAAATAATAATAAATGTCCTAATCTAATCCAAGTGGGCCTAAATGATAATATTTTACACTTAAGGTTGTTTTTGGTCGAGATACACTTGTCCAATAGAATTAGGACATGTGTTAGGGTAATATTAATATCATTTTTTACCCTTAATTACCCTATTTACTTTTAACCGTGGTAAATAAAAGTAAAAAGTTACTATTCACCAAAAATTATTTTCATCTCATTGAACCACATTTTACTTACTGACATCAACCCTGTCTCTCGGATTTTTGAAATTTCAATCCCAGAAGCGGTAAAATTAAGATTTATGAAAAAAATTAGTTTTTTAACTACCACTTAGTAGTTTAACTATTCATCAAAAATTGATGTTTTTCAGAACAATGCCAAAATTTCATTGTAAGCTATATTTCATATTCCGAATTCAAAAATGAAGTCTAATTTACCAAATTCATAACATTGAAGTTGCATTAATTAATTTTATAATTAAATCCCGCTGTTAAAACAAAAAGCGTGTTTTTAAGAAACAATATTTATCAAAAGAATGACACTTGTTTTTGTCTGGTTTAAATGTGAAATTACATCCAATGACCAACATTGTATTAAATTGTAAAAATATATTCTAAATCTACTTTAAAACCGCTCAAATTAATAATTTAACACTATTAATTATTTCGATAAAAAAAGTTGTTTTTATTTAAAATTTAGTAATTTTCACTATTCATTAGAAAATGAAAGTTATCCGAAAAGTACCAAAATTTTACCCTAATCTAATTTCGATATTATGAATCCAAAAATGAAGTCCATTTTGAGAGATAAAATTTCTAAAATTAAAAAGTGGTTATTACTATTCATAACGGCTAGTTTTAATAATATTTTAATAGCATATCGTTGTTTCGTGAAACTCAGTATTGCGTACTACACACGCTATCGAGGAAGGTTGCGATTGCGTGTAATGTAAGGCAAGTCAAGGATGCGTGTTGTGCAAGTTCTTTTTGGTGTAGCATACAACACAAGACATTAATAAAATTAAAAAGAATAGTTTTCATAAAATCTCAGGCTGTTACATTCTAACCCCCTTAAAATGAATTTCACCCCCGAAATTCGTCGAGGTTATAAATAGTTTACTATTTGAAATTTTCTTTAATAGAAACCCACATCGTAATAAGGAATACCAAAACATGGCTATAAAAACTAAAGTATGAAATGTAACGATTACCCAAATAAACTAATTACTGGGTTTCCATATAGGTGAAAATATGGATATGGAAGAGAAATATAATCATCATGTTCTGATGGAGAGTGGTAGAGAACATGGCTATGGAAAAGCCAAGAATCACAAAGCCATAAATTTGTGATGATCTAAGGTACCATCTGATTCATCAGGTATAAGATCACTAGGACAACATTTTTGGTTTTCAATATCATTTCCGTAATGTTGAAAATTTGAATTAGAATAAATACTTACTTTATTTTGAACAATATCACTGTTGTTCGTGCCTTGAAAAATTTCCACTTCATCTCTTAAATAAATGAAGTTGAATTTGTTATTCGTGAAGTGTTAGCAGATTATGTGATAGAATGATGGGTCATTCCATCTGTCTCAAACAAAAGGTTAGAAAATGATATTAAATATACATAAGTCATTCTATAGTGAGATTAATCATATATGGTTCTTAAAATGGACTTATACATCATATATCATATTTCTTAACATAATAAAACTAGTTTCTACTAAACAGGGACTTCCTGTAGGCCAGTGGTACGCGATAAAGGCCAGTCGTACTTCGGTTGTGGGTTCAATTCCCACAGCCTTGTCCGACGCGATGGGCTGTCGCCCGTCCTGCAGGTTGTCCTTTTTCTAAAACTATATTAGTATAACATCCCATCA
Source organism: Viscum album (assembly GCA_963277665.1). Lineage (NCBI taxonomy): Eukaryota > Viridiplantae > Streptophyta > Magnoliopsida > Santalales > Viscaceae > Viscum > Viscum album. The sequence goes on along the minus strand of OY728152.1, from coordinate 2,076,539,468 downwards.
ATAATATCGAAAATACTTCTATCCTTAAACAATACTAACTTATGTCCAAAATAATCCATTCTAATCTTTAGGCTTATCCATAATACTGCAGTCCACTCTCATAATATAGTGAAAACGATTACCAGAGATTTAATACTGTCGTTGATCCCCATATATCATAAGATATGTCTTGTTGGTCACATTCCAAACGTTCAAAGGCCTTAATCATGTATTCTCTTGAAGAATGAATACCCATTGAACCTTAGTGAAATCATGAATACGGTTAAAAGTTAACACTTTCCACATACCAAAATCCAAAAACTCTATATACTCAAACCATAATATAACCTTCTCATTATATCAATCATGAGCTCATGAATACTATCAAACATTTAATTTTATCCTTATCCCTTCATTATTCACATATCATCTACATTCCAAAAATATCTGAATAACCTTCCATGGATACTGGTAACATTAATCATACACTTTCAAAACTCAAGGAAATACAATAGTGTAACAATCCTTAGATGTCTCATTATTCCAACATTACACATGATAAACATGTAATCATTCCACTACATTCTTAAACCATTAACCGAGCTTCAACAATTCTTTCATCTCACATATCATTTGTAGTCTCTTCATCATCATCCACATAAATACTACCCATACGACCATACTGATTCTCTTCATGAGTCTTTCCCTTAGGACATTGGTTTGCATAATTCCCATACATTCCAAATTTAAAACACTTAACCACTTTTGATGTCGTAGCAATACCATTATCCTCATCCACGGTGTTAACTGAACCTTTTCCTTTGCACTTACTTGCTTTGTGTCCTTCTTTTTCACACCCAAGGCATCTTCCAGTTCCCTTGAAACATTCTCCTTGATTCCTCTTCCCACATGATATACATATGGAAAATTGGACTTTTTTTCCCCTATTATCATCATGAAACTCCATCTTTCTCTTATTAGCCGAGTCAGGAAACTAACCAAATTTTACTTTATTGATCATATTATGAGATTGCTGATTTGGCATAATAATGATGTTTGGACTTCCAAATCCCATTTCATTATGAAGAATATTATTCCATTGTCCATCATATCCTCCATTATCGTGAATCATCTTTTTTCTATCCATTTTCTAAAACCCAAAAAGAATAGTGTTAGAGGAAAAAATAATAATAAAGGGGGAGTAACATCAATATCTAACATCTTAGGTTTAATCTAATATCGTTACCATAGTTCTAGGACTATATTCTATACGTATACTTATCCTTAGGGACATCCATAGACATACCTTAGAAATATCTCTAGAGATCTCACTAACGTTTTCGCATCCTAGTTTCCAAAGGTTGACTAAACCTTTCCTCTGATACCAACTGTAGAGACCCGTATCTTGACGTACATTGACATTACATTACATTTGCGGAATCCTTAGTACATAACAAAAAAACAAACACACAAGGATCGTAATAGTTTAGTGTCTTTGGAAACTCGGAACATAATCTTCTAATCATGCTGAAAGATCATCAACATCTGCCATAAAGATATTCCTTTTTTTTATACCTAAAACCTTTCTTTATATCCTGGGGAAAAGAAAACATTAAAGGTTGAGCTCAAATGCTCAGTAAGGGTAGACAAAAGAAACATCAATCACATCATATACATAAGAACATAGCTTTTGGAAATCTTAACCTGCAAAAGAGCTCATAATATCATAACATGGGATAAATCATAGAAGTGAAATGTAATCCCAATAATCATAACATAAAACATGAAACTTTTTGGCATACACACATAATCATAGAGAATCATTTCTTGTTAGTTTAGACTCATTGCCAAGACTATATTTGTGGACAAAGTCCCTTTCTGAATCGAGTCACCCTTGTTCCAGTCCTGTTTCGCTGAACCGGTATAACCTACCGTTCCAGCCATGTCTATCTCATGAGATATAAAATCTTTACCCAATGCATTGGAGGGAGATATAGGTCCCACCCTTCTTATAATGAATCCTTTCTTATGTGTGCCACATAATCATAAATCATACATCATCGCATAACACATGTAACAAAAATGGGATTCTTGAAAAATCATGACATCATAAAACAAACCATATAAGGTAAATGACTTCATAAAAATAATTCCCTCACAACATAATCAAATAAATGTAATAATAGGGATAAAAACAGAACCCTTTATTATCTTAGATGGAAAATAATTTTGATAAAACACTTGAACTCCATTTTTGAGGAAAATATCCTTTTTTCTTCAAAAACATTTTTCCTTTCATAACATGTCATATGACATTAAAATAAAAGAATTTGATTAAAAATAAACTTGAAAACTTGTAAAGGAAGCTTATTGGAAATAATATTTTAAAAATCCATTCATGCCGTATAAATTAAAAAAACATTCTTCTCGTACTTTTTCCAGAAAAATCAAAAAGTACCTCGTACGAAAAACGAAAAAAGATTCCTTTCATATCTTTTACTGAAAACTCACCGAAGGGTAAAATTGGATATAAACTATTTTATAAGGATATAAATATTACATATTGAGGGAACATGGATGTGGATGAAAAAATACATCCCAGTAAATTCCAAAGTATAAACAATCTCGGATAAAAATGAGATTGTGATAGTTCCCTTACCTTAGGTCCGATTTACTTTGTACGTGTCTGAAGCTCCTGTATAATGGTTTAAATAATGTTATTTACTTATTCCAGAATCATACTCATTGTATGATATCATATATGGTTCCTTATGAATTTATATTATCCGTTCTTTTGTAAATTCCATGTTAAAGAAGCGTCTTGGGTAAAATCGTTTTATTTATCGTAGGTGTTTTGACTTGTTGTTCTTGAAATTATTATTACTTATATCATGATTTATTTACTTCCAGAATATAAAACATGATTTATATATCATATATATTCAGTATATATATAGATAGATAAATGAAATGAAAAACACCGTTCATGGAGACGGTAGTCCGTACGTACGCATGAACGTCATTTTCCTTTCCTTATTGTCTTGAATGGAAGTAAGTAGATGACATAAATATATATATATACATAAATCCAGTAGCTTTATAATGTCATATATTTCATTATTATTTCTTATATATAATTTATAATCATTCTTAAATGGTTAACATGGAGAATGAATCTCATCGCATCGTGGAGACAGTATTCCGTACGTACGCACGAGCGATGATATCATTTCCATATTTATTGAATTGAATTGTAGTGGATTATACAATATATCAGAATCAATATGATGTTATAATAACTATGTATAGTTATTCTTTACACCAATATACCCATCCATGTAAGGTGGTGGTGGAAAATAGATTACACCACGACTTGGAGACGGTATTCCGTACGCACGCACGCACGCTCGGTGATTTCGTTTTCCGTAGGATGGATAGATGGTGAATTAGGATTGTTTCATACTTATAATAACATATCATCATATGAGTGATACTGATGTTATTACTTCATAGTGAATCATCTAAGAATAAGAAGTGTAAGAATAAATAAAGGTGAATGAATTGGTAACAGAAATTACCTCTTCTTTGAAGCGCCTCTTTGAAACCACATCTTAGGGCACTAAAATTGGTCTTTGAGGAAGACCATAACCTCTAGGATGTTTCTAGGGGAGTGGAGAAGAGATTTTGGCAGGGTTTGGCCGATCGTGAAGGCTCAAAGTTGTGTGAGGAAGAGAGGGAGGAGGTGTCATTTTATAAGGGAGGAGAGGGGCACCTTAGGAATATCTCAAAATATTATTTTATATTAAAGTCAAAATCGGTTTATAATGGTTCCAAAGGGTCTTATTTCGAAGCTAAAGTGGGGATGGGTCGCAATCCTATCAAAAAATAGGATTTAGACAAGTTTAGGTTATTATTTTAACCTTATCAATTAGATTTAATTCTAAGATAAATAATTTAACTTTTACTGTGTCTTTTTGTTTTCTTACACTATATGGTTAATAAACATACCATAACAAGACAAACGAACCCCAATTGTTTATTATTAATATATATATCCTTATCTAAGTCATTTGGCCGAACCGTAGATTTTTAGGAATAAAATAACAATTAATAATATAATATTTTATTTAAAAACTATTTTGTGTCAATTTTGACACTATTTGACATATGATTTTTGTGAAAGTCATAACAGAATTATATGTTCGAAACAAGTTGATTAAATAAACAATAATATATCATAGTAACCTAGAAAATTAGTTTAATTCATAAAAAGTCTGAAATTACATTTATTTTGGTATTTATAATATCAATTATGTCAATATTTCATTAATAAGACAATTACTTCATCATCGTTGTGTCATAAATAAATTAATTTATTTGATGTCTAAAAATTAAAAATAAATTACCATCATGTAAGAAATCGTCTTAGCTTTCTAATTAATATTTACAATCTAATTTATATTATGTATAACTCTATATTAAAAAGGTTTTAGTAAATAAACATTGATTTTAACTCTTTTAACTCTTCTTTGAATTAAATAGTAATAAATGTCCTAATCTAATCCAAGTGGGCCTAAATGATAATATTTTACACTTAAGGTTGTTTTCGGTCCAGATAAACTTGTCCAATATAATTAGGACATGTGTTAGGGTAATATTAATATCATTTTTACCCTTAATTACCCTATTTACTTTTAACCGTGGTAAATAAAAGTAAAAAGTTACTATTCACCAAAAATTATTTTCATCTCATTGAACCACATTTTACTTACTAACATCAACCGTGTCTCTCGGATTTTTGAAATTCCATTCACAGAAGTGGTAAAATTATGATTTATGAAAAAAATTAGTTTTTTAACTACCACTTAGTAGTTTCACTGTTCATCAAAAATTGATGTTTTTCAGAACAATGCCAAAATTTCATCCTAAGCTATATTTCATATTCTGAATTCAAAAATGAAGTCTATTTTACCAAATTCATAACATAGAAGTTGCATTAATTAATTTTATAATTAAATCCCGCTGTTAAATCAAAAAGTGTGTTTTTAAGAAACAATATCTATCAAAAGATTGACACTTGTTTATGTCTGGTTTAAATGTGAAATTACATCCAATGACCAACATTGTATTAAATTGTAAAAATATATTCAAAATATAAATTAAAAAAACTCAAATTAATAATTTATCACTATTAATTATTTCGATAAAAAAAGTTGTTTTTAATTAAAATTTATTAATTTTCACTATTCATTAGAAAATGAAAGTTATCCGAAAAGTACCAAAATTTCACCCTAATCTAATTTTGATATTACGAATCCAAAAATGAAGTCCATTTCGAGAGCTAAAATTTCTAAAATTAAAAAGTGGTTATTACTATTCATAACGATTAGTTTTAATAATATTTTAATAGCATATCGTTGTTTCGTGAAACTCAGTAATGCATACTACACACGCTATCGAGGAAGGTTGTGATTGCGTGTAATGCAAGGAAAGTCAAGGATGCGTGTTGTGCAAGCTATTTTTGGTGTAGCGTACAACACAAGACATTAATAAAATTAAAAAGAATAGTTTTCATAAAATCTCGGGCTGTTACAAAGATACTATTAGAAAAAGAGACCCAAATAAAAATAATTTAATAACATCCATCATCATGTGTTACTGTTCCTGTTTTGATATGAATACCCTCTAAGGAAGGCTTTTCATATAAACCTGATACAGTTGTCCAAAAAAGAGGTACAGATGTTAACCATGATATTTTAATTAATTAAATATTCTAAAACCATAAAACATCACTAATAAACTAATATATAATAAAATAAATACCACACATATAATATAATGTTATTATTTATATGGTATAAATTTTTTTCATATACATTTCCCTATAATTGAAAATTAAAACATCGATTCTATGTATGTGAGGACTACTACCTCATGAAATTATGTATTGTATTTTTCTTCAAAACCCAATAATTTTATTATATAGTTTTCAATATAAATAAATAATATGATATTTAAGATATATTAATAAATTAAAAAAGGTAAAATAATAATTACCTTTATTCCCTCATGATGCATTGAAAAACAGAATCATTATTCATGCGTACATACGAACTATTGTTTCCAAGTTATAACAAAATTCATTTTTCATAACCACATTACATTGTTGGTTTAAAAAATATGAATAATGAATAAAAATTATAATTATAACATCAATTTGATTATATAAATGATATAATGATGATCTATTTGACCGAAGACACCCACCGAAGTCATTTTAGACGAATAAACCAAACAACCTCAAAACATCTTAATTAAAAATAATCAATAAACTGATTAAGTATGAAATTTTAAAAATTGAAATAAAAGGAATAATAAAAGTATAATAAAAATGAAAAAAATATTCTTAATAAATAAAATAAATAAAATTACTTTACCACTTGGGAGGATAAAGAATGTATACGACATGTCAGACTCAAGGTAATGGATATTATAGCATCAAACCTAATATTCAAATGTTTAAAATATTTTTCTCTAATAAATTTCATCCATTTACAAATCCATTTATAGATGAGGTAATATTTAAATATTTTAATTTTAAAGGACATTTAAACTCTCCTATGACATTCTTATAAAGGTATTTGAAAGGAAATGTTTGTTGTATTTCATATGGAATGTATGGAAGTCTTTACAAAGTGTAAATGAATTTTTTTTAACACATATGAATGCAATAGATTTTATGGATGTTGTAACCATTATTCCATATTATTCATCCTTTACAATCATACATGATTTATTCAAATAAAAACATTTTTCTATATTTCTAGGTATTTATTTTTGAATGTGGGGTTTTAAAGGAAAATGATGTGTCAATATATATAAATGTTTTACTTATGTGTTCAATGGTATGTTTTTATGAGTTTGATGATGGCAATACAGGTGTGAATAAATTTAATGAATGATATAGTACTTTGAGTTTTTTCATAATGGTGTTTGATACAAATGTACAACATCAATACATTGATTATTGATTATATTTTCTGGAAAGTTGTTTTGTAATTAACTGAGTAGGTTATTCTATTTTTAATAGTTCATTTAATGTTTCTTCTAAGATTAAATCCCATGTAACTTATATGAACTTTAATTGCTACAAAATTACCATTAGTATAATTAATTTGATTTCATAATGTAATGTATTATTATTTTTTAAAAGTAAATATTGTTCCTTTTAAGAGTAAAATATATGTTTTTAGGAATTTTTGTAAAGGGTTTTAATGAATTATAATAAACACTCTTGATTATGAGTTTTTGATTTATTTTTTACTATAAATTCTTTTACGAATAATCTTAGGAAGTCTATATAATTTCTTGTGTATTTAATATATTATCAAATATTAATGTTTATTATCTTACTAATAAATTCTATTATAGGATCTAATGGTTTTTATATGTAAAATCAGGTTTCAATTCTTCTTTGTATGTGTCCCTTAATAACAATTATCTACGCATACCACATTTTCAAAAAAAATCATAGTTTTATATGGATGATTAATAAAAAAGATGAATTCAAGTTGAAAATCTGGAATAGATTTCATGAAAAGAAAACATGTTATACTTTAATAGTATTGGACTATTAAAAATTTATGTAAGTTTACATATTGATGTGTATGGGTCTATTACATTAGAGTTATGAAATAAATAACTAAAACTCTAATCCTAAAAAATGACATTGAGAATGAAAAATATGAATTCCATTTTAGAAATTAATTTATGTAATAAATTAGTATTGATTTTTTATAGGTGTGATCTAATTAGGATTTTTATGATCACACACTACAGACATCCTATAAATGGTAATAGATCTTGTTTTTATTGATACATGGAATGGAATGGAGACACTTTGAGGTAGTGGATTTTCATTGTAGTTTTACACTTGTTGGAAGAGGTTTCCTGGTGGGTGTTGTCACATATGGATCAAAGATATGAGTAAAGGTTTATTTTAATTAAATTTTCATCAATTATTTAATAAATGCATCTTTTATATATATTTTTATCGTGTTCCCAACTATTTTTCCTTTTTGACATTATTTTGAATGGTTTTTTATATGTATTATTTCCACTAGTTTTTTTTATGATGATATGTATGGTTTAATAGATATTTTTTTTTGTTATGGTAACAATTATGATTTATACAGTTATATTTATTCTTCCTTTGATATTTATCTTGTTTCAACACTCACCAGTATATGGAATCATTGTGCCATTTTTCTGGGGAGAATCCATTGAATTTGGTTTTATTTATTGAATCTATTTCAAAATGTGGTTCATTGAAGCCTAATAACTAGTATCAAACCCTTGGGGATTGAAAAACTAATTTTATCAATGTCACGAGATGAATATGGGGCTATTCCAGGGTATCCTCTGTTGATTTGTGATAACACTATTCAATTCCAGCTTACTATGTCATGCCAAAAAAATTATTCCAAAATTCCAGGAACTCTATAAATTCATTCCCTAAACCCAATCAATCCGGTTATAAAAAATCATATTCTATCATACTTTTTTATTCTTCAATATCTAATTTATAAGAAGAAAAATTCCTTATTATATAGAACTACAATTATCACAACTAATAGGTAATCAATAAAAAAATTAAATCCACTAGTACGAATTAATTAATCCAAATTTATTAATCTATTTATGAAAACATTTAATTTTTTATTAATTGAATTTAATAAATATTGGATACTAATTCGGGTTTATATCAATCCACATAATTTTTAAGAATGTCTATCATTTTCTAAACATTTCATTATCAAGATTTATGAAATAATTAAATAAATAGATCTTTATTGATCCATATAGTGCATCTTATTCCATATAAATCTCAAACATTGTTTCTTAGACCAAAACCTTTTTCAATAATGAATTTATAGTAGTATAGGACATCCCCAACAAACATTAGTTTCCATTGAAGCTATGATTTATAAAAATATTCAAATTCTACATCATATTACATATATTGCAATCTCTACCTTTTACTAATTCAATTTTAAAAATAATAAATTCTATAAAAATATTTTATAATTCCCCAAAGTACTTTTTATATAATTTTCACATGCATTGTCACAACCTAAAATCAATTATTAACCCCACAAAATATATATTTAAAACTACAAAAATGAGTAATGTTCCTAGGAAAATCATGGCTCTACTATTCCAATACAATAAAAAATTTGTGGCTTTTTGAATCTATTAAAATTTTATTATAAATTATTAGTATATCAATCATTCTAAATTCCCAAATAAACAAAAAACAAAACCGTAAATGGAATCCCAAAGCCTTGTATAGAAAAAGATAAATATTTTAGTTAATATAATATTTATATAACTTAACATTCAATACATGCACAAAACATTAATTATTAATAAATAAAAATTTATCCTCTATGTTAATATATATAAACAATAAAAAATAAATAAACTATAAAAACATACATTATTACTCACTATAAAATCTATATCCAAATGATAATCCTCAATGAAACTAGTCACCCTAGGAAATATCAAAATCACCATTCTAACACCAACACAAATTATCAATAATGAATCTATAACCATGTAAAATGAAAATATTTCCATGTATATAGAAAGGGTGTGTCCAATGACCTTATTGGATTAACTTGGTCAGAAAAAATCGCGTTGTTTTCATGATCGTCTTAATTCGTGTGATATCTTATGGTGAGTATCAGTTATATAATAAAAGAAAATATCCAATGTAATATCCTCATAATCCATAATATCGGCATTTGCTAATGGTATAGAGGAGACACAAAACCTAATGAAACACATAATAGTACAACACATCTTACATAAGGAGAATCCATCCACTGACCAAAGACACACACATCGTAATTCCATGAGGAGGTATATCAGAAGTGAAATATCATCTCCTAAGATATTATAACCATTATGAATCAAATAATATACATATAAAAAAATGATTATAGTCCCCTTGGTAAAATTCGTCATCAAATTTCAAATCAAAAAACTAAACAATATAATATCATGAGATATAATAATTGAATCATTACATAAAATAAATAATAAGTTCAATAAGAACTATATAACAATAGAAATTGGAAAAGTGTAACAAAAAATGGAAATATATGTTGTCTAGAAGAAAATAATAATAATATAAAAGTAATCCCATGATTACAAATATAATAAAACTAAGAATTATTCCAAACCAAATCAAATAAGATAAATCATATCCCACATTCCATATATAATCTCATCTCAATAGTCATCATTTGAACTATCAATCAAAACACCCATAGACACCTCATATTATGTTCTAACATACAAAAATCATCGAATAACTTTTATACCATTGTAAGATCATATAACAATATGACAAAAATAAGATATATTGAATCAAATATCAATATTCTTACCTAGATTTTGTTGTGGATATGGTTTTACCATCAGATTATCTATAGAGAAATCCATTCCACTACATTATGATCCTAGTGAATTATTCCTAAATTTTTCAACCATGTAATATATAAAAACAATATTTTTTGTTCCATTTATATATGTACCTCTGTAATATCAAATATTACATGAGTATAAATTTAATCCAGCCAAATTGATTATTATGTAAGACGTAACAAAAAAAGCTCAATCGTAATTCGCAAAATAAATCAAATATGTGTGTTTTCAAAAATGTTTCTGCTCTATAAAAGTTATATAATTTTCATTATTTTTCTCCAAAAATTTATCACGAAAATATAATAAATAATCCCTATTTCATTGTGTCATTCCATAAAAACACAAATTTAAAATTTTGAAAACTATACTTCTCTAATCACGTGGTATTGATCTCCACTATGGAACAACATAAAAAATTTAATTATCTCTCTAAAACCTACCTTACCCATAAATAAAAAGAATACATATAATTTCCCCTAAAAAACATTATTAAAATACTTATTCTATATTCTCGAACATGGAATCAGTTCAAAAACTTATACAATAATAAATTTAACCATGAAAATGATAAATTATACTAATAAAGTTGCGGTTGAAATATATAACCTATAAAAAGTTTATTACAAGTTACCTCACAATGTAACAAGGGTTATAAATAATTTTGATCACTAAAAATGTGGAATCACTTATTAAATGCTCACAGCACACTCATAAATCATCTTGATGTGGTCAAGATACTGACAGGTTCCAAGACACTATCACTACATAAGGTTACATGATGTCCAACAAGTATATAATAATAAATACACAATAATGAGGTAGTATAAAAATATTATTGATCCATCATATAAGAGAAGGATTATGTTATATAATTAGATAATATCATGAATATTTATATAGTGAAATAATTAATGCTCGGAATCCATCAGTTAGTCAAGAAGGGTAGAGGTAACAGCTAACGAAGTATGAAAAATCTGACCCTGTCTGTCATGCATCTCCAAATGCATTTTAGAGAGCTGAGCCATAAGATTCCACTCAATGCTGGACTCTTGAACTGCCTATATCTATGTCCTTTGGATCAGTGCATCCTCCACAGTGTTGCCTTTCTGAGGTGTATAAGCAAGCTCGAAATCCTAACACTGTAGCTACTCAACCGACCTCTGTTGTCTCAGATTCGAGTCACGCTACGTGAAGATATACATGAGGATCATGTGGTTAGTATATACCACAAAAATGAAATCCCATAATATAATGTATCCAAATACGCAAAGGATGAACAACTGCAGCCAACTTCATGTTGTGTGTAAGATAATTCCTCTCATGTGGCCTCAACATCCGATATCCATATGCAACGACATGAACGCCCTTCATAAGAACTGCTCCAAACCTAATTCTAGATGCATCATAGAAAACTATAGAACTCTTGCCTAGAGCTGAGAAAACTAGAATCGGAGTAAAAGTCAATCTCCCTTCCCCTCCTAAAAGGATGAATCATTTGGTTCTGACCAAACATATTTCACCCCCTACTTAGTCCAGCCTATAGATAGTGTTTATAAGCATAAAAAGTCATGTATAAACCACATGTAGTAACCAGTTTCCCAAATAAAATTCGTACCTCAAAGACAATCTTCGACTAATCCCAGATAACTACTGCTCTCACATTTTCTAGGTATACTGATACTCTTGTGTAAGAAGTGACATGACCCATGTAGTAAATCTCATCCATCCTAAAGTGGAACTTTGAGATCTTAGCATCTAACCGATGCTCCCTCAGTATACTCAAAACAATCTCAATATGATTAGCTTGGTCATGTTGATTTTGAGTGTACACTAAGATATCATCCACAAAAACAACCATGAAAGAATCTATGTAATGATGGAAAAAACTATTCATCAGTGCTATGAAAACTGTTTACACGTTTGTGAGACCAAACAGCATAACCAAATACTCAAACAGACCATACCTGCTCTAGATGGCTATTAGAGGTATGTCAGATGGCCTGACACGCAACTGATGATAGCCGGATCTCAAGTTGATGTTTGAGAAGACTCTAGATCCTCAATGCTAATCAAAGAGATCATTTATACATGGAACTAGTTTTCTGTTCTTGACTGTCAACTGGTTCAACATCTGATAATCCACACAATGCCAGAGGAAGTCGTCTGCCTTCTTCCCAAACAGGATAGTAAAAACCCAAGTAGAAGTACTTGTTTGGATGAAACCCTTTCGCTACAACTCCTAAAATTGCTTCTTGGTCTCCCGCAACTCAGTTGTAGCCATCCTATAAGGAGGAATGGACACTGGTGCCACTCTCGGAACAACCTCAATAGAGAAGTATACCTCACGCTCTAGAGGAAATCCTAAAATGTCCTCTGGAAAGACATCCCTGAAATGATCCACCACCAGAAATAAGTCTATATGTGAAGTTCCCTGGTCGTCTAGATACAGACAAGAAATATGAGCAGTAAATCTACCTAGACCATGATTCTCTGGTCCTTCTCTACTTTCTGGACATCCCACTCACCCTTATGAAGAAAAGATCCACCCTCCGGTGATGTGAAACTCACCCTGCCAAGATAACAGTCGACCACTGTCCAGAAGAGAATGAAACATGCCATTCAAAAAATAACATTATAGCATGTCATCTCTATTAAATAGAGGTCCTATATAATGTGATACCCAAACACCTCTAGAGGGTACTCCTTGCACTGGAGTATACTAGTCATTCTAGTCCCCAACGATGTGTCTAGTGTTAATGTGTCGTCATATGTCTAAAAAGTATGTATAATGCTTTCAATAGTATGAACCGAAATTAAACTATGTGAAGATCCTGTATCGATATGTGAAGAGAATAAAACATAGGCTACAAAAATCATACCTCGAACTATAGAAGGTCCAAGGTCTAGCTCCTGATGAATTTTCTCTACCTTAAAAGACCGGGTTGCACCATGGCCCTATGTAGAAGCCTGAGATCCTTGAGCTGACCCTCCCTGAGCCTGACCACTGCGTCCACGACCTCTACACTATATTGAATGACCTAATGTACTCCAGCCCCCAGTTTTCTAAAGAAATGGTAATCCTGATCTTGAACGCGGAGTTGAAACTGATCCTCCTTCACTAGCTACTGGAAGGAGGACCCTACAGAAACGATGTAGACGACCAATCATGCCGCAAGATCGGCACTCCACTAGGTCTCTCGGGCAATGAGGCTTCAACATACATCTTTCCCCACATTGATATCCCACAACATAGTTTCTAGAAGGAAGATCCCATCTAATAGAAGAATACCTTTCTTTCTCGGGTCACCTCGTATAGACTCTCGGTGGCGCTTCCTGATGTCTATCTGAAACGAATCTTCCTTGGATGTCGAACCGACCTGGTCTATAGCTCTACTCTCCCTCGGATTTCTCTATGTTATTATCACCTTGTTTACTATCAGTGTAATATAATTCAACTGAAATACGTTCACATGTTATCTGATGTCCGTTTTGAGGCCTTCCTCAAACTTCCTCGCTAAAAACATCTTCTCATTCCCCATAATGGGAGAGAAACTCTGTAACATTGTGAAGAGAGAGGAATACTCCCCAATTATGAGAGTACCCTAATGTAAGTTCATGAAATATCTGGATCTGTCAGCCCTTAGCATCGCTGTGTAGAAGTAGGTTTTGAACGTATGCTGTAACACATCCCAAGCCATAGTCTGTTGGTGCCCTACCAGCGAAGCCACATCCCACCATCTCTTGGTGGATTCTCGTTGAAAATTAGTCCCGAGCATCACTCTCTTATCCGATGGAGTCTCCAAATGCTCGAATATGTATAACATGGATTCTTTCCCTGACTCTGCAGCCTGTGGTCCTCCATCCCCTATCAATGTCGGAGGACGTTGCGGCTGAAAAACCAAGGTCAGTTCTGCCATAGACGGGGTAGGATACTGAGCTCCCTGTAAGGACTGCATGAATCTCATAAAACCCTCTATGAACTAAGCATTGGCACCAGTGTCTTTAATAATTTTAGGTTGCACATCTGGAATGATACATGGAACTACAGGTAGACCCTGATCTGCAGTATAACGTGAAATGTTGCTTCCTGGTTCCTAACAGAAAATGGGAGGATGTCTCAGTGTCATAGCTCTTAAAGGTGAAAAACACACCTCAGATTCAGGATTAACCCAGACAGGAAAACTGAATTGACAATAAGGAACCGGGAAAAGAAGTAATTTAAGTTGTTCAAAACATTACTAAATGGCGTGTTCATTCACTACGTGGCATGTTCCCTTAAGTCATTTAAATGGGCATGTACGCCTACATAAATAGGTAGGGTAACACCCAAAATACAGGGCGTGTTGTCCCAACACACGTCGTGTACTTGAATTCCCTTCCCTACCTGAGTCCTTCGACACGGTAAAGCCACACAACTCTCCTAATACACCACTCCACGGCGTGTTCAATACATACATGATGTGTACGTAGCAAGTTTCACCTGGCCGTGTTGTTAGCAACACTGCCTGTGTACTCAGGTCACACAAAACAGAGTGTTCTGGAAGAACATAGTGTATACTAAAAATTCCTAAGAGACCGTGTTGGATACCTACACGGCCAGCTACACAGCTGACACTACACGACATGTTTTTTGGAGAACAAGACATGAATGATAAATGATGACACCAACCCGTGTTATGACATCCCTGGTATTATTACAAAATGAAACATGATTTATGATATAAAACATCAGTTGATACAACAAAGAAGATTGAGTGGATTAGTGTCTTTGGGGATTAGGATCATTACATAAAATCTTGAAACATGAAACAAAACATATTTATTTAAAACTTCCTTTACATTACCAATACATTCCCTCATACATAGCATTGCATGGGATAACCTGAGGACATGCATTAGAAAAGGGTGAGTTAAAAATCCCAATAAGGGAATACACATGGAATAACATGAGGAATACAATACATGTTAGACATTAGGAATATCAATATAGAAAAAGAGAAACATGAAAATAAAGGCATTATAAATCATGATAATCATAACATGGAAATATGGCAACAACAGTTAACATGGAATTAGCATGTGCCACGGCGCATTGAACATAAAGCATGAGTAAATCCTCATTGCACATGAAGCATGAGTAAAACCTCGTTAAACATTAATTATCATTATTCAACACTCATTTCAAATGATGTATCATGATACTATACTTTACCCAATTCATTGTAGTTCTATAAGGGTGCACCCTTCTTAAACATTTCATTTCATGCATAAGTGTGCCACATGGATCAAAAAACAGGGATTCATAAAACATAATCCTTTATTAAATGATAAAGGAATGTGGAATTCATAAATGAAACTTTATAATGAATATGTTAATGTTCTTAAATGTGAATATTCTTGATTGAGAAATGGGTACGGTATTCACTACACAATGGCACTGGCTTAGAAAATCGGTGCGATTTCGGCAGCATAATGGTGTGGCATAAGAATTCACAGAAATGGTTAATGGGAGAGAAAGGAGTTCCTCATCATATTTAAATGTAATGGATACTAAGGAGGTCATATATATACTTGTCCCAATTATTTTAATCGAATTTATATTCATGATACAAAAGGAGTTTTTCAATGTAAAAGAGGAGAGAGAAGTTCCTTTGGAATTTTGGCATAGTAACGGGTGTACGTGGAAGGATTTTAATGAGAGAGAAAGGGGTCAATAATAATATTTACATTTAATGGACAGTAATAAGGTCATATATATACATGTACCAACAATTTTAATGGAATTTATATTCATGATAGAAATGAATTACTTGAATGTAAAAGAGGAGAGAGAAGTTCCGTTCGGAATTTCAGCATAGTAACAGGTGTACATGGGAGGATTTTAATGAGAGAGAAAGGAGACTATGATCATATTTACATGTAATCGAATGTAAGGAGGTCATATAGATACATTTCCTAAAAATTTCAATGGAGTTTAGATTCACGATACAAACGTATTGATTGAATGTAAAATATGAGAGATAAGTTCAATTCAGAATTTCTGCATTGTAATGGTGGTACATGGGAGGCTTTTAATGAGAGAGAAAGGGGTCTCCCATCATTCAAACATAAATAGGGAATTATCAGGGAGGCGAAAATCAATACCCCAAAATTATTAATTTAAATTAAAGGGGAAAAACAACTTAAAGAAAATTGGACAAAAATTAGAAAGGGAGAAAAAACCCTTACATGGAAGTGTTCTTCCAAAGGATTGAAAGAGGATTGAGAGAGGATTCTTGGGTGATTGGGACACCTTGGGAGCATTCCAGATAGAGTAGGGCAGAGGTTGGATGAACTCTGAAGGCTTTTAGTGTGGAGGAAGTGGGATCTTGGGTGGGTTTATATAGGAAAGGTGACAAAATTCTTTATTATTTAGGTTTGGGACACCTTATATTAAATTAATAAAAACCACAAACCATCCCATGGTTTTTCCCCATGGTTTTTGTAAAAGGGAAAAGGAATAAAATATTTTATAAGGAAAAAATTCGAACTTCTAAAAATAATAGAGTTACTTATGTGGAGTTGAATCATACTCCCATGAAATTTAATTTAAAAGGAAAAGGTGTTTAATAAGTTTTGAGTGGTCCATTAATTCATTGAAATGTAAGCCAAACAAACCCAAAATCACATTATATTAATGGTAAAACATATATTGGCCGATCATAAAGATTATTTTATTTTATTACATCACTATTGGGTCATTATGATGTCATAAAACACATTATATATTTAAACGGTATTTAATTTTTAATAAAAAATTTGACTATCTCATAAAATTATGAAAAACTCACTGTTGGATAATTTCGACGTCCATATTCAAAAATTAACATTTATTTTATCTAAATAATTTTCCATATATGTTAATTTTCTCTTTTAAAATAAAAAATGACATTTATCGAAAATTCATGGGTTTTGACAAAAATGGCTTTCAAACCTTAATAAAAATTATAATTTCATTCATACAATTATATGACCATTTATATATAATAAAATTAATATAATAATAATAATAATAATAATTTAATAAAAAAATATTTAATTTGAAAATCTCTCAATTTAATAAAATATATTTCTGAATAAAATAATAACTAAAAAACACCATTTGTACAAGAAATTATATTCATTATTACATACAAAAGTAATTTACAATAACATTGTACTATTTATTTGTTACATAAACCCTTAAAATTGCCGCATAAGACCTAAGGGTATGGTGTGCGATGGTGACAGACTCTTGGGGTGGCTCAGATAACATTACTCGAGTGGTAATCTCTATAAACTTCCCCTTTTCCCATAGACGGTCCTGTTCGAGATTGACACGGTGAAGCTCAGATTGGGATTGGTCAAGATAGAAGCCCAAGGATTCCAACTCTTTTTCAAACTCTGACAAATGGTATTTTTATGAGGAAATTCTACTAGGTGAGGCCATCACTTCCTTTGTCTGAGTAAATTTGGATTTGTTAAAGCCCTATATTTATACTAACCATGTGATCACTGTTCAATGGCTATATTAGTAACGGTCAAAATTATTTACATAAAACTAGTGAAGTTGACATCTTATATTAACATTTGATATAAAAAGACATTTAAATAGATCAAGAGTAATTTCCATTAATGATCCTTTGGGTCGTTACAATATTCCCCCGTAATAAATTTCGCCCTCAAATTTTTTATTTTTCCTACACTAAAATAGATGTGGGTAACTATGCTTCATCATTTTCTTGGATTCCCAATTCACTTCTTCAAACATGTGGTTTCTCCACAACACCTTGATGAGGGGCATTGTCTAATTTCATAGAACCTTTTCTCTATGAACTAAGATCTTCACTGGTTGCTCCTCATATGAAAGATCATCTTCCAATTGTACCACCTAAAAAGAGAGTACATGTGAAGGGTCCAGTATGTACTTTTTTAAGAGGGATACATGAAATACATCATGTACTTTGGCCATTGTAGGTGGACGTTCTAGTCAATAGGCCATAGCCCCGACACGATCAAGAATCTCGAAGGGGATAATGTACCTTGGACTTAACCTCCCTTTATTTCAAAACCTCATGACCTTCTTCCATGATGATATGCATTAAAAAAACATGCCTCCAACTTTAAACTCAAGGTCTTGTTGACAATTATATTCCTAACTCTTCTGTTGACTCTGGGCTGCCTTGATATGCTGCTGAATGAATTTCACCTTCTCCACCATTTCCTCGGCCATTTCGTGTCCAAGCAGCTTACATTCACCGACCTCATACCAACATGCTGGTGTTCTGCACCTTTTCTCATACAAGGCTTCATATTGTGCATTTGGATGCTTGAGTGGAAGCTGTTATTATAATATAACTCAACCAGAGGAAGATGTTGATCCCATCCTCCTTTAATGTCTATTGAGAATGATGTCAACATGTCCTCAAGTGTTTGGATAGTCCACTCGTATTTCCCATTAGTTTGATGATGATATGCCATACTAAAGTCCAGTTCATTATTCAGAGCATGTAGAAGACTCTTCCAAAACATAGAGGTGAATATTCGAACTCGGTCAGACACAATAGATAGTGGTACTCCATGCATCATTACCACTTCCATTCTATATATCCATGAAAGTTGATCCAATGAGAAATCCTTCTGAATAGTAATTAAGTGCGCAGACTTTGTAAGACGATCCACAATAACCCATATTGCATTGTTGCCTTTGGTTGTCTTTGGATGTCCAGTGACAAAGTCCATGATGATGTTCTCCCATTTCCATTATGGTATGGGCAATGGCTGCATCATCCCCTTAGACTTATTCCTCCCTGCCTTCACTTGGTGGCACACTAGGAACTTTGAGGTATATTCAGTGATCTCCTTCTTCATATTATCCCACCAAAAGTTTTCTCGAACAACTTGTTACATCTCTGTGCTCCCTGGGTGAATAGTGAAATTTGAACCATGTGCATCATCCAAAAGATCCTTCTTCAGCTCCGGTCTTGATGGAACACATAGTCTTTTCCCAAACCGCACAATTACTTCTTTATTAACATTAAAATCCAAGGATTTCCCTTTTTCTATAGCTTCCACTTTTTGTTGAATTCACAAATCGTCCTTTTGAGCATCCTTTAACCTTTCCAAAAGAGATGGTTGTGAAATAATTTGTGAAAGGATTGATGGTTTTCCCTTCTCTATGATTCCCATGTCCATCTTTATCATGTCTAAGAAGATTGGTTCCCTCTCAATTCTCATCATTGATAGAATCGCTGGATCCTTTCTACTTAGGGAATCATCCACCTTGTTCGCTTTCCCAGGGTGGTAATGGATTGATTAGTCATAATTATTAATGAGATCTATCCATCTACTATGGCGCATATTAATCTATTTCTATTTTAATATTTATTTCAGACTCTTGTGGTCAGTATATATCTTACATTTCTATCCATAAAGATAATGCCGCCATATTTTCAAGGCAAAGATCTCCGCTGCCAACTCCAGATCATGCGTTGGATAGAATTGCACATGTATTTTCAACTTCCTTGAGGCATAGGATATAAATTTATCATTCTGCATCAGCCCACATCCTCATCCCTTCTTTGAAGAATCACTAAAGACCACAAAGCGTTCCCCACTTGTGGGTAAAGTTATAACGGGTGTAGTGATAAGCCTCTTTTTCAACTCAATGAAGCTTTCTCTGCATTCATCACTCCTAGCAAACTATACTCCCTTTCGAGTTAGCTTGCTAATAGGGTTGGACAATCATGAGAAATTAGTCACAAATCATCGATAATATCGATCTAACCCCCAGAAGCTATGTATATCTTTTACTGATGTTGGCCTCATATATCCCTCAATTATATTTATATTGGAGGGATCCACAGATACCCCATTGCTTGTGATGATATGGCCTAGGAATTAGACTTCCATAAACCATAACTCACACTTGTTGTACATTGCATAGAGAATCTCCTAGCACAATATCACCAGTACAGTTCTAAAATTCTCCTCATGATCCTCCTTGGTTTTAAAGTATATAAGAATATCATATATAAAGACTACCACAAAATTTTCTATGTAACCTCTAAAGACTCTATTCATTATATCCATGAAGATTGCTGGAGAATTAGTGAGTCCTAAAGGCATTACTATGAATTCATAGTGCCCGTATCTTGTGCGAAAAGCAGTCTTGGGGATATCTTCCTTGTTCACCCTTACATGATAATATCCGGACTACAAGTCAACCTCGGAGAAGTATTGTGCTCCACTCATCTGATCACAAAATTCATCAATTCATGGGATAGGATACTTTTTCTTTATTGTGATTTTGTTAAGTTCACGATAATCAATGAAAATCCGCATTTACCCATCATTCTTCTTGACGAAGAGGACTGGTTCACCCCATGGTGATGCAACCGGGCCTATAAACCCTTTATCTAGATTCTCCTATAGTTCTTTCTTCAGCAATTCAAGCTCTTCTACAACCATTATATATGGAGTGTTGTATATTGGTAATGCCCCAGGTATACATTCAATTGAGAATTCAATATCTCTTCTAGGAGGAAGACCAGGCAGTTCATCAGGAAAGACGTCAGTGAATTCCCTCACAATAGAAATTTTATCAAGGATGGTTTCTTCATTGGACTCACTCATTTGAGCCAGATAAGAATGATCATACTGTAGTAATATACATTCTTGAGATGATGGAGCTAAAGGAGATTCATCTTCCTCTTTACACTTATATTGAATCGGGGGTCGATTCTCCATATGAAGTGTGATTTCCCTCTCCCAAAAATTTATGTTGGCTCTATATATGGAAGGTCAATCCATGCCAAGAATTGCATCAAATTCCAATAGATGGAGTATGATGAGGTTTTCCGGGAAATTAAATCCACATATTATTACACGGGTGGACATATATTCATGGGATGAAATGATTTCCCCATTTTCCGTACTCACCGACATCTTTACTTCCATGATTTTTGGTGGTGCTGGGATTGTTCTATGAAACAATCGAGATATAAAACAATGTGTAGATCCTGAATCAAAAAGTACATTCCCTATTCGTGAATGAATTACTAGCGTACCAGTCACCACATCGTTGTCGGGTTTCACTTCGGCAGAAGTGATGGAAAAATCAATTCCTTGCTACTTTGGAGTTTGTTGGATGGCTTTAAAAACCCTTGGATTAGGGCACTGATTTGAAAAATGACCCAGTTCATTTCTTTTTTATAATTAAACAATGCGTTGAGGTTCGAACGAAGAATTCCTCTCCTCTGTCATAGCCGTGAATCTTTTTTGCCAACAGTTAACAGCTAGGTTCCCTTCTCTATCACACCTGAATCATTTCCCCATCCACTTATGGAAATTTCCAGGGTTCTTCTTTACGCACTTTTTCCATGTGGGGTACTATATCTTCTTAGCACCGTTGGATTTACCCATCATCCCACCAGAATTTAAGTCCACCTTATGCTTCTTATCCTCATGATACCCCTGTGATTACCCGATCTCCAATTCGTCCTTGAGGGCACATCGGACAATTACCTCATAGATGCCGAAATCACAGATCACCAATGCATTCTGCATGCTAGGCTTCAACCCACCATAAAAGAGGTCAACATAGCATTTTGGGGTAATGACATAGCCGGAAGAGTATTGTGCAATCCTTTTAATGTTTTCCTCGTATGCTCCAACATATTCTCCGTCTTTTTTTCTTGAGGTAAAGGATGTCCCTTTCCATCTTATGTCGGAGGGTGAATGGAAAATATTTATCGAAAAACAACTTCCATAAATCATTCTATTCCAACGCCTTGATCGCCTTCACTTGAAACATATTTTTGATCAACGTCTACCATTTATCAGCTTCACACTCAATACAAAATGCTACTAGGAGATCCTTCTCTTGTTTAGAAGATTGAAGGTTGGAGATGATCTTTTCAATGGAATTGATCCATTGTTCAACGATCATGGGGTCAGATGATCCACTAAAAGTAGGAGGCCTTTTCTCATGAATCATTTGATAGATACTTGTTCTTTCTTACGGAGGTTGAACATTCCTCTTGACCTGTGTTTCTATTCAAAACTTGAGTTAGCTGAGAGACAAGCTTGACAATGTTCGCAATTCCCTCTCCTATTGGATTAGGCTTCTCATTAGTACAGTCATCACACTGATCATCACAACGGTTGTTAGACCGAGTCCTCCTATTACCGGCCATTGGCTAGAATAAAAAAAATAGGGGTAAAACATAAAGCGTAATCGAAAGATAAATGTTGGTGACTTATAAATAAACTTTTAATTCCATAACCAATGAGTTTATAGGATTCAATTTAGGATTTTTATGATCTACCTTCTAATATATATTCTTAGGGGAAATTTTTTTAATTCTTTTAATAAGAATTCATACTAAGATTTTGAATTTTACAAAGCATATCCCATAGGAGTGTCATAACCAAGAGTGTAGCAAGGCCCATTGTCGTGCACAAGTTCCCATTCGAGTCTAGCTCAAAGCGGTGTTTTTGGGTTTTACCTGTAGGATACATCTGTGCCGGAGCGACCTCTTCCTGCTTGTATCCAGACAGGGATGTATTTGCTTGAAAACCCAGTTACTCAATACTCACCAAATATTAGGGACGTTTTCATTGTACTTAGTCTTGTATCTAAGGTTTTACTTGGGTTTTTAATCCTTATCCCAAAAATATCTAAACCTATCCTCTGATACCAACTATGACAACCCTGCTTTTTTTACAAACCTAAACATGATTTATTATATAAAACCTCACATGATACAATAATGAAGATTGAGAGGATTAGTGTCTTTGGGGCTTAGGATCATTAAATAAACACATGAAACATAAAAAACAACATATTATTGAAAACATCCTTTACATGACCGCTACATTCCCTCATATGTAGCATTTCATCCGATAACCTGAGGACATGCATGAGAAAAGGGTGAGTTATAAAGCCCAGTAAGGTAATACACATGGAATAACATGAGGAGTAAAATACATGTTAGACATCAGGCATATCAATAGATTACAAGAGAAACATGAACATAAAGGCATGATAAAGCATGATAATCATAACATGGAAATGTGGCAACAACACTTAACACCGAATTAGAATGAGCCAAGGACCATTACACATAAAGCGTGAGTAAATACTTATTAATCATGAAGCACGAGTAAACCCTCATTGCAAATAAATTATTATGACTCAACATTAATTGGACATGACGTATAATGATACTATACTTTACCCAATGCATTGGAGGGCTGTAAGGGTGCACCCTTCTTAAACATTTCATTTCATGCATAAGTGTGACACATGGATCATAAAACAAGGATTCATAAAACATAATCATTTATTCCATGGTAAAAGAATGTGGAATTAATACATGAAACATATTAACCAATAAGTAAATGTTCATAAAGGTGAATACCCATGATGGAGAAATGGGTATGGTATTCACTACACAAGGGCATTGGCTTAGAAAATCGGTGCTATTTCAGCAGCGTAACGACGTGGCATAAGAATTCATAGAAATGGTTGATGAGATAGAAATGGGTTCCTTATCATATTTACATGTAATGGATAGTAAGGAGGTCATATAGATATATGTCCCAACAATTGTAATGGAATTTAGATTCATGATACAAAAGTATTTCATAAATGTATAAAAGGAGAGAGAAGTTCTTTTCGGAATTTCGGCATAGTAGCGGGTGTACATGGGAGGATTTTAATGAGAGAGAAATGGGTTAGTATTCATATTTACATGTAATGGATAGTAAAGAGGTCATATAGATACATTTCCCAACAATTGTAATGTAATTTATAGTCATAATACAAAATTATTGCCTGAATTTAAAAGAGGAGAGAGATGTTCCTTTCGAAATTTCGGCATAGTAATGGGATACATGGGAGGATTTTAATGAGAGAGAAAGGGGTCTCTCATAATATTTACATGTAATGACCATTAAGGAGGTAATATAGATACATGTACCAATAATTGTAATGGAATTTAGATTCATGATACAAAAGTATTGCGTGAATGTAAAATATGAGAGAGTAGTTCCTTCCGAAATTTCGGCATAGTAACGGGTGTAATGGGAGGATTTTAATGAGAGATTAAGGGGTCTCCCATAATTAAAACATATATAGGCCAGTAAGTGGGATGTGAAAAACCATACCCCAACATTCTTAATTTAAATTAAAAGGTAAAAACAACTTAAAGAAAATTGGACAAAAATGAGAATGGAAGAAAAAACCCTTACATGGAAGTGTGCTTCCAAACACTTGAGAGACGCTTGAGAGTGGCTTCTTGGGAGATTGGGGAACCTTTAGAGGATTCTAGAGAGAGTCGGGCAGTGTTTTGACGAACTCAAATGGCATTGAGTGAGGAGAAAGTGGGAGCGTGGGTGGGTTTATTTAAGAAAGGTGGGGGAATTCAATATTATTTAGGTTTGGGACCCCTTACATTAAATTAATAAAAACCACAAACCAACCCATGGTTTTTGCCCATGGTTTTTGGAATATGTGAGTGTAAAAAAAATTTAAAAGGCCAAAGTCCTAACTTCTCAAAATAATAGGGTTGTTTATGTGGAGGTGAGTCATACTCTCAAAGAATTTAATTTATAAAGACAAGATGTTTAATAAGTCTTGAGGGGTCCATTAATGCTTTGAAAAGTAATCCAAAAAAACTAAAATCACATTAATTTAATGGTAAAACATATATTGGGAGAACATTAAGAATATAGTATTTTATTACATCACTATTGGGTCATTATAATGTCATGAAACATATTATATATTTAAACAAAATTTATTTTTTACAAAACAATTTAACTGTTTCAGATAATTATGAAAAATTCACCGTTGGATAATTTCGACGCACTGATTTCAAAAATAACATTCAGTTTTTCTAAATAGTTTTCTAAATATTTTCATTTTCACTTGTAAAATAAAAAATGACATTTATCAAAAATTCGATGGTTTTGAGAAAAATGGCTTTCAATCCTTAATATAAATTATAATTTTATTTCATACAATTATATGAAAATTTGTATATAATAAAAATAATATAATAATAATAATATTTTATTTAAAAAATTATTTATTTCAAAAATCCCTTATTTTAATAAAATAGATTTTTTAATTAAATAATAACTAAAAAAACACCATTTGTACTATAAAAACTATTTAAAATGTATCAATAATAACAAGTAATTAAATTCATTATTATATAAAAAAATAATTTACATGAACATAGAACTATTTTTTTTTACATATCCCCTTAAAACAGCTGCATAAGACCTAAGGGTAAGGTGTGCGATGGTGACAGACTCTTGGGGTGGCTCGGATAACATTGCTCGAGTGATAATCTCTATCAAATTCCACATTTCCCATATATGGTCCCGTTCGTGCTTGACATGGTGAAGATAATCTTTGGAACGGTCAAGAGAAAATCCAAAGGATGCCACATCGTTTCCTAGCTGGAAAAATGGGCTTCGTATGGGGAAATTCTTCTGGATGAGGCCATCGCTTCCTTTGTCTGAGTAAATTTAGATTTGTTAAAGCCCTATATTTATACTAATCATGTGATCACTGTTCAATGGATGTATTATATGTGGTCAAAATTATTAACATAAAACCAAAGAAGTTGACATTTTATATAAACATTTTATATAAAGGGCCATTTAAATAGATCAGTAGTAATTTCCATTAATGAAACTTTGGGTCTTTACATGTGTTGTTCGTGACACGGCCGTGAACCTAGATAGAACTATGTGACATGTAAAAATCAGACATGGCGTGTATGTGAAAAGAGAACATGACCTGTGTTGTTTGTGACATGGTCGGGGTACCTATTTCATGCTACACGACGTGCTAAACTAGTACACAGAATGTTCCTAAAAGATTTTTCTAGAACCCCGAGTCCTTGAAAACACGGTTAGTAACACGGCTATAGACTACACGACGTGTAACCATAAAGTAAACAACATTTAATTTGTGGTTTTCCAGACACTAGACTGAGAAACTGTTCTGATGACTAGAAAACATAGAAAACCAGAGTTATAGTGACAAATTCTGATCCATGAGGGTCCATACTCCCAATGAATCAAATATTGTCATCAGAACAGTACACATAACAATTAAACATGTCAATGATCAACTAAAATCTAGTAAATAAGGGCCCAACACACCTCTAAGACCAATTTTTGGCATCCATGATAATGAAGCTCTAACAAAACGATACCCTATCAAAATATTAGGTATTCTATCACAGCAGCTATCACAACAGCATGCATAGTCTATCACATATTCTATCACAACAGCATGAAATTTCAAATTCCATTTAGATGGCATGGAAAAATTCATGACATGTGATTTTCTATGATGTTCCTATATGATTCAAGAGATGGAATACGTTCATCTTTTCAGGTTGCAATGAAATAGTGCCATAATAATATAAATAGTATCAGCACAAACCAAGTGCATCACCCAACGGGAAAGTAAATTAAACTGTAACCTTTTCAAAACACTAAATTTGAAATATTCGAAGTAACCTAGCTTTTTCCTTGTACAAGAGATCTATAACTCCCAGGCATAACTATTTACCATTTACCCATTTCGTCTTATCCCTTTCTAATGTTGCTAAATAGTATGTCAATAAAAAATAAAGGCAATTTACCTCCTGTGATACCACTTTTTAACGACACAAATCCAGAGCCACTAAACCAGTACCCCATACCTGGTTCGCCACATGACATCAAGTTCATTTCCCCAAACACAAGAGGCTACCAACTTGAAGCGAGGGCCTTGGGGAGTCATTTGGGAAACTATTCCTTCATTTGGTAAGGTATACATGGGAATGGAAATAACAGTCAATAGTAGAAGCAGCAAACAACATACAACTACTGAATCTAAATAGTGGAAGAATGAATACATAATAATGATGATAATTATGTAGTAGTTACAGGTATCATTGTAAAGAATCCAACACAACAACGTGCTAAAATAAAACTGAGAATCAAAGTACTAAAAGTAAAAATAAAATCCAACAGCATCACAATCCTATGATCGTTCCTATGATGTCCAACTCTAACTAGCAATCATGTACCTTATTCGATGGGCCACAATCCCTATCCACAACTACAACCATATAACCTATTTGGTCCAAAAAGTAGGACCCAAATAGGGTGTGAGACTAATCCCAGTAGGCAACCACCATAAGATCTGTGCCCTACTGTCAGTGAGCAATATAGAAAAAGTAAAGGATAAAATCAGTAGAGAAACATGAGAACACTATGTAATCAACTCTATCAATCTCCATTTACATGTATTTATTAGTTTAATTAATTAATTTAATTATCAACCAAGGAATCTAGAAAACAACTCTATATTCCCATGACATAGCAAGTAACACAATAGGTATCTCAATAGACTACCTAAACACAAGCAGTACAAACCCCAAGCTTGTTCTTTGTCTGGGTGGACTCATCAAAACCAACCAAAAAATATTCACATAGACTCCATGGGTGGCTCAAAATGGATGGCCCATCTAGTCATGTAATCATATAAAAGAACATACACTCTAGGAATATCTCTCCTTGAATTCCCCTGCGGTCTTACAATGATAGCTATAGACTCTCTTAGGAAGCACTTCTGTCTAATTCCCCTTGTCGTATCGACACGTAACTAAGGACAGACTGAGGAAGCACAATGTCCAATTCCCTTAGGTCCTGTGAACGATACTAATTTATAAATGAATCTTTTGGGAAGAACTTAATAGTCAATTCTCTCTGTAGTCTACCGCACCAGGTTCACACAGTCCTGAGCAGTCGAGTCGTAGACAATCGAGTGTCAGCAGCCCTGAGTAAGTTCAACAAACTACATGGATAATAGCTATAATGCATAAAATGCTTATAAATAGTACACAATACTTGAAAACAATTATGTCAAGGTAGGAAATAAATGCAAGAAGGTCTGCTTTATAGGCATCCAAAGCCAAACGACAATAAACATCCAAAATACGAAAAACACCCATGCAGTTATACTAAATCATGATAACAAGAAATCATTATTAATCTTATAGATTCATACATATAAGTAATCTATGGATGATAATAATTTTGGATCAATAACCTTAACCTGAGATACACGATACTTGGGTATCCGACACTTTCTCACAAAAACACAAATAAATTCAACGTTTGGCAGCAAAAAGCCTACCTCTATCCTTGGATATCGATATACGTGATCCTCGGTCCGTGAATCGGCCTAGAACGGAGTAGATCTGCAAAAAAATCTACAATGTTTAACCTCAGATAACTCTTATATGAGAAGGAATCGTGAAATGTGGGAAAGGGAGAAATCAGAAATCAACTACAAGATTCTATTGCAACTGACAACATTCGAATTGGATAACCAGTGACTAATCTGTGGCTCAGAGAAGATTTGTCGTTGTACTCTCATCCTCAGTTGAGTATGCTATAGAGGAAGGTGTTTTCAAGGATAAGACATGACCCCATTCCATTTAATGAAAAAAAAATAAAGTATATGACATGTACTTTTAGAGTACACGATGTGTACTAGGCTTTTCTGTACTCTGCAATAAGTGGCCTCCACCTCACCCCTACATGGTTGTGTGTGTAGCCATGACACGACGAGAACATGGACTCGAGTGGCATCAATGTACATGGTGTGTACTTATAAAGTATAGGGAATGTACTTAGAAAATTTCCTTATTCTCCCCTTTTTCCCAAAAACGACAAGAAAGGAAAAACATACCTGAAAATAAGGTCTGAGTTCTTACAATAGGGGTCTTTGAAAATTTATTAATTGAATTATTTTAGGTATTATATGAAGGCATAAATAACTTTGTACGATCATGGAGAAACTCGATCACTTACAAATAAAGGACTGTGAGTTGGTATTGTGGTGTTTCCCCTTAGTAAGTGTAGTCCTAATAATGTCCCTAATAAGTTCGAGCAATGAATTTTGACTTATAGGGAATTATATTACATGTTCATTTGAATCCAAAATTCCTTGTCTTCTTCCTATGTTAATCATATATTTCTTATGTTGTATTTTGCCTTATGAGTCATGTCTTATGAACTGATAATCTTTATTTCATGGTTCTTTTTTATGATCTATGATATGTAGGGTTGAATATTCTATGTTATGGTCATGTTATAAAATACTAATGATCATGTTTATTCTTACATATCTCCCATGTTTACCCTAAATGATTTTCTCATATCACCCATTTAATTATTTCCTTCCCTAGGATATGATGATATATTTCATATATGATATGTCTAAGAGGGGTTCTATATTTTTAGAACATTGTGGATGACAATAAATCTCACTTACGTATCACATTTATCTTTCTATGTTTCCCAATGCTCTAAACTAATACTATATTTCAGCGTATTTTTTTGTAATGATTTATGTAGTCTAAAAAATTTATGTAATGTATATGTACATTAATACTGGATGGTTATAGAGTGGCACATGAAATTACATTATAAATGAAGTCATTATAATTTTTAAGGGGGACTGAATTATTTTGAAGGTTTGTGAGAGATATATTAGGTTAAAAATTAAATAGTGTGAATGATAAATTCAAATTATAATTGACACTGGAAGTACTAATGATTTTAAGTGTATTTTTTGGAATAACCCATAAATAATCGGTAATATAAGGTTCTTATTCATGAGATAAATTTTTTAAAATAGAAAATATAGCATATGCAAATATGTGTGCAATGAAAATAACCACAACCATTCTTTTTGAGATAACATGGATTTTTTATGGCATTTTGTTTTATCTTTTTATATTTTACCATAATTTACATATATACCATGATAATATGTTTATAACATTAATAATTAATTTTAATGAAAACTATTAATATTGTATTTTTTTACTAATTTGATACAACAATTTTCAAATATGAAAATAATTTTATCAATTAAAATATCGAATATTTGAAATGTTAATTTTAAAATAAATACACTTAATAATGTAATTTTAATTTAAAGAAAAAGTATTTTTAGAATTTAATTATATATATATATATATAAGTTAAATTATTCTGGATACAAACATTAAGGTAATAAATTGATTTATTATAAAAATAAATAATGCTTTGTGTTTTTCAGTGCATGAAAACACCAGATTACCATTTAATTTTTCTGATTCAATAAAATTCTAAAATTATTTTTTTATTAAGTAAAATTTTAATTTTTCCTAAAAATATTGCACATTTGATTTTTTGGATCAAATTTTTTTTTAAAATTCATTATATGAATTTATATATCAATATATTCTCTACTGAAATGTTTTTCAATCTAATAGATCATTCTTCTTTAATGGTAATGTCATAAAAATTACGTGTTTCATGAAACCTCTATTTTTTAACACAAAAACAACCATTTTAGAACAATATTATAAATTCATTATAAGGTAATATTAATATAAGAAATTAATAAATGGTAATAATTTTTATTAATATCAATTCAAAAAAAATTTAAATTCTTTTTCCATATAAAATCATAAAATATAATGAAAAAACATTTATATCAGAATATGAAATTTTCAAAAATTAACAATTAATGTTATTATTCTATGTAATTTACCAATAATATTTTAACCACTTATTAATTATAAAGAAAATTATTCATAGTTTAGTTTTTGAAATAGAAATTCATATCGCATAAAAGGTTCATTTAAATTAAATATACTTTTCTAAAAATTATATTGTGGTATAATCTTTTTTGGTAAACTAGTTGAATTTCATTCACATTAAAAGTAGTCTTTATTTTCTATATACCTTTACTTTATAAATATTGTACTATTATTACTTACCACATATTCAATGGATATTTTTAACATGATCATAAATAAATATTCATATTTTTTCAAAATATACCATGATTTTATTTAATTCTAATGTCACATGTGTAGTAAGATATAAATCACACAAAATTATTCAATGGTAATAATATATTAATATCACTAGGTGTTACATACTTCCACCATAACTAAATCACATCCACATAAATTCAAATATATAAATTTATATAAAAAACTCATAATTAAACATACACTACTTGATTAAAAATATTTTATTCTGGATGTATAATGAGATTTTTTATATGAAAATATATTATAAATTCTTTATAGTGGGAGAAAAAATATCACTAATTACTCATATAACTATACTAGGTATAAAATAACTACATCTATATAGAATAACCTCCCACAATGCTAAAAATAATTTATATGGTAATAACATCACTCAATATTTATTAGTTAGTAGAAATATTAATGACATAGGGCATTACAAAATATATAATGACAACTCATTATCTGACACATTCGTAGTAGTTTCATAGGAATTTTCCTGCTACTTGGTTGTTCGGGATATCTCATTTATTTTCCAATGGATTGGGACCTTGTGTCGTTTAATTCCCAAATCACTTCCAATTGATGCAACATATTTTTGTAACTTCTCTCTATCTTACACATGTGATTCAGATAACCTTCATTTACACACATATTGCATTTAATCCTTTTTTTTAATTCGACATTTTTGACATATAATAAATTGTACCAACTTTCCATTTTCATCTTGGTCATTCAAATTTTTATAAGTTTCAATACTTATCATATTTATGGTGTTTTGGATATAAAAAATGTTCATGTTGTTAATCAAAAATCATGATAGTTGGTTTGGAATACAAATAATATTTCTTACTCCATCCCATATCCCATTATGATGTTATTTGAGATAAATTCCTCATTTTTTATGGAATCCATTATTAACATGGTTCATTTAGGAATTATACATTTCTAAAACACAATGAGTTAAATTGGGTGATGATAATAACAAAAAATTATCATAAATAACAATATGAAAATTTGACCTCATAGTGTGTCACTTTATAACACAATAAATTTATCCAAAATTTCTTATAACTAAACCTCCATCAAACTCAATTAAACGTATATCACTTCTAAAATGACATATATCATTGTTGATTCAACTATTAAACTTCGAGATAAGTTCTCTCATTCTTATTAAACTAATAAATAAAATATAGATCCCAAATTACCATAATATTTCATAAAATATTCAAAACCCACAAATAAATAAAATATTTACCCTCAATATCCAATGTATCCTTCCAAAAACAACATCCATTATTTATATAATTATATATCAAGGTATATATATTCCCTAATATATGTCTCTCAATAACATACCTTTCAAAAAACCTATATGAATCTCTAAGAAATTAATACACAATGAGAATATGTATTCCTAGAAATATGAACAATATATTTAACACTAAAATAGTATTAACCACTAGTTTATATGGTCAGACACTAGTCATTATAAATTAGAATTCCAAAATTGAGATGAATTTCTCCAAAAATTTAATGAATCATTTATCAATCCCAAGTATATCGATTACTATCTAACTTACTTTTTAAATATAAAATCACCACATATTATCTCAACATCATGTGTATATTTTATATAAGAGTGATCCAAACCTCAATTATTTGTTCTCTAAAAGTTACCCCAAACAAAAAACATTTTAAAAAATTTACATCCCAATGATACTAAAACCATTTAATTTTTGTCCACATACATTTAATGTAAAAATTCTAAAAATACTTACATATTTCACACAATCCCCATAAATATTAGGAAATACCTAACTTTTATCAATAAATATAATATACTAATGAGAATAGATAAGAGTTTCCATATCTAATTAATAATAAAATACTAATCTGACTACCTTATGTAAGACTAAGAAATTCACATATAATTTCATAATAGAAAAATAATATTATTCTAAACCATTTTTTCATGGTTTCTTATTTGGTTACACTATATATAGTTGTTTCTAGTTCCATACATTTCTTAACATCATTTTCATGATCCGATTTGATCCAAATACTAAAACCCAAATTCATATTAATAAAATTAGAGTAAATGATCATGTGAATATAAAAACTCATTAATAATATATCCTCTCTTATATAAGATTCATTTAATACTTTAATACAATAATTTCAATATACTTTTCTTTATGTAAGTCTCCCTTTTAATCATTAAAATAATCCCTTAATATAATTAATAAATAATTACATTATAATGGTTCATAATTATAATTTTTTTTAACTATAGAATATTCCAAGAGGGTTTCAAAATAAGTTTGTAGTTAGGAAACATTTTCTTATACTATGTAATGAATGAGGTAATTCTATATCTTCTATTTTTGGGGTTTTTTCCCAAGTGAAATATACACGAGATCCTTAAAAACATTTATAGTATTCTAATTGGAATCTAATTTCTAGAAAACCTAAATACCAAAGGATTTTAAAAAAATTAGGATGTTATCCTATAATTAGACATATTAATACAATCTTAACTGATTTTCTCTCATTAGAATCCCTAGATGAAATGTACAAGATTACAATAATATTAAATAATTTACATATCTCAATGGGTTAGTTATACTATTGAAATTTTGATCAACCTTAACTTATCAATCCTTAAATTAACCTTACATGACATCATAACTTTTAATGTTGACTGATGCTTTAATTTTATAACTAATGTAATTCCCTAGACCCGCAGTCCTAGATCTAGATTCATTAAAAAATAGATTTAGGTCAATATTACATTTCATATATAAATAATACATCATTATAGATGAATATTCAATACATGAAATGTTTATACATGAAATAACTATAATGATTTAGTTCCATTAGATAATAGCAAATTAAATATATTGTTTAGGTATATTTTTCATCATCTATCCTAATTTTCTTCTCACTTTGTACCCTTCTTAACATACCCTACATAAAACATTTCTTCATAACATCAAGAATGGGAAAATACTAAAGGGTGAGATCATATTATTAGTAAGGGTAAACAAGAGAGATATCAATAGAAGTCCATAGGCAAGAATAAGATAATTATAGGGAATGATATTATCATTATAACATATAAATTTCATACCAAATTTTTCATTGATTATTGTGGAAGAAAATCCATCATGGTAACATTATTGTGTTTTTTGTTGATTGTGTTTGTTAAAAAAGAATGTTTCCATGGTATGTTGTGTAGTTATAGATAGATTACTAAGATACCTTGTTGAAAAATATCCAAAAAAAGGAATGTATTCCCTATAAGTGGTACAAAAAAATGATTACATAAAATTATGTGATTTCATGATGTTTTCCAAACATTTGTAGTCCACAATTTAGAGGATGGAGATCATATAAAAAGACGTATTTCATTGAAGGCATTATTAAAATATGGTAAATTCATGAGTTTTGAAAATATTGTTTTTTAAGATTGTTTTTTTGGTTTGGATCATCATGAATATATCATCGTGAATCTTGAAAGCCTTAATGGTAATCTCTATGACTATGAGAAGCTTCAAAATTAGTAAATATAATTGGTGCTTTAAAATTAAATGGAATATTGATAATGAGATATGGTAGGTTCATGAAATGGTGATTACATGGATAGAATCATCTGGAATTGGATGAAATTAATATAAATATTCCACTAACCCCTTCATAAAAGACACTAGACTTAATGAATATTATAAGGCTTTAAAATTGTTATGGTGCTTCATGATGTTTTTCCCTGTGAAAATATTCGTGAAGGAAAGTGAATTGTGAATGATATAAATTCCAAAAAATATATTAATGTATCATGTAAGTGATTATGATTGTGAAGGCTATAAAAATTGGGCAGAAATATAGGTTATTCACAAATGCAAGGTGAGAATCGTGAATGCTGGTTTCTTCATGAAGTCAATATCAGATTTGTGAAATAGGTGATCATCAGAATAGAAATGATCATAGTAAAAGAATTATGAAATAGATTTCCCATAAAATTGATTTTAATGTGTCATTAATCAATAGTATGATGTTGGTTCTTTAATATAGCATCTGTCTATAACTGATTATGTATTCATTAGTGATAATTAATGGACCTACTGGTCTATAAACTATGTGTACATCCTTTACGAATCAGTGAGTATTGGAAGAGGAATAATGTGATACTTTCTACCAATAGTGGTCTAGAGAAAGAGACTCATGTTTTAACCATTGTGAAAGCAATGATCTAACACTTAAACACATAATGATAATGATCCTGTAAATAGAAGTGTTCTATCGTGAACAATATTTTGGCAGTGAGCCTGAGTAGATTTGGTACATCTATACATTATTGTTTTATTCTCTTTATATGAAGTCTATTGAGGGTGGACCAAGTAAAATATATGTGTTGTGATTGATTTCATATTTTACATCCATTTCATCATCATTATATAGAGAAAGAATTAATAAAATAATAATTAACACTTATGATAAAATAATGTTACTGTCATAATAAAGAGATCAAGATCTAGCTGGTTGAGAATAATTTTGAAAAGAATATCCATACCATGATTCAACTCACTCTCAGGGTATCTTGGCCCCTTTTTGACCGAACATGGATCATATTAATGGGTATTTTCATAGGACATTATAATTTGAAACACATTAATCATAAGAGTGTGAAATCATAATTAGTCAATTATGAACTATTAGTTCAAATATAATTATAAAAACATGTCATAAAATTGTGGAACCTTCATATCCAAATAAACCATTTCATATGTATAGGTTAACTATCAATACAATCAAATAAATTCATATCTGAATCAAAAGCTATTTCCAATATCATAATGAAACATACATCCCAACTTATTTCCAATAGTATACTAGGTATACCTATCTATTTTTCATAGAGTATTGAGCATATCTACTAATTTTATATAATTAAATCATGAGTCATAAAGAACATCCCCATTAATTTATGGCCTACAAAATTCTAGACCCACACAATATATAATAAAAATCATACACATATATGCCAAAATATCATAAAACATTCATTATATCATCATAACATAACCCATGGAAGGGAAATGTGTTTCATAAGAAATCGTCATCAAAATATTAAATCAGCCGATAAAATAATAAAAATGCTATAATTGGATCACATCACAGGTAAACCATATTTAATATCAATGCATGTTATCAAAGGTGATAATTCCATTCAAATAACACTTAAATATTTCTAATAGAAATATCCTTTTCATTTTCAGGTTAATTATTTAAAATGAAAATATTACAAAATATTAATGAAACGTTTTCTTGGAAAAGAATCGTTTATTATTGTAAGGGATTCCTAAAAACATTTAATTCTCATGATGGAATCAAATTCCATTCATTCAATATACATTGAAATAAAGATACCATTAAATTTTTTCATAAAACTTCAAACTGTCCTCCTCTGGAAAACAACATGAAGATTCCAATGAATTTTTTTTATATAAATTAAATCATGGGTAAAAATTATTTTAAAAAATTATTAGAGAATATAAATAAATTAATTAAAATTTTTTAGAATACATGATTGTGGACTAAAATGGTCTTTCAACCGAAAAAGAAGCAAAACTATTTTATTTTATTTAAAAAAAATTTCATAACATTTGGAAAATGAAAGAGAGGGAAATAGAACTAAAATTTAGTGACCCAATCTTCTAAAACTTATTATTTAATGATTTTAAAACATAATATCTATTAATACAGAATAATGATAAAAATTCCTACTGTATTTGGAATAATATGTTCATAATGCATCAATGTGAGACAAAAATAAAGCTATTTCATTTTATTCTTTATAATGTTCTCCTAAATATATTTGAACTCCTAAAACTTCATGGAATAATCTATGTAATACAATGAAAAGGTAGTGACCTAAAATTCATATAAATGGAATAATCATTGTAATGAACATAATTTTTGAGTAAAAAGTATAACATAATATCAAATAAATAAGGCACATGAATAATCACATGGGAGAATAACATAAAGGCTATGGTATCATAAAAACATTGAATCATAGAAAATTTGGGGGAAAATTAAAAAATTATATAATAATAATTTAAGGATAATTTATGATATAACATAACATGGTGGATAGAGTTCAATAATTTATTTAGTTCACTCCCTAATCCCATACTTGTGTCCTCAAGATACTAAGTCATTACAGAATGCACTATAAGGTTACATATTTGGATTCCCACATGAGGAATTCAAATCATCCTCATGCATATGTGTTCCACATAAGTAAATAAATAATATGTTGTAAACATTATATTCACGCATGTAAATAAAATAGGTTACATAATCTCTCCTCATGAAATAATAAATATAAATTTCTTAAAAAATGAATTTGATAAATTGTAATATGGCATGTATTACAACATAAATGAATAGTGAGAGAACTATTTATATTTATAAGATACATATATAAATAAATTAATCAGTCCTTAACATTATTTTTCACTATAAATGATCAATAGAAATATATTTTTAAAAAATAAAAATATTCTTGATGAAAAAAGTGTTTCAATTTGGAAATCACTTATAAAAAACTAAATATTAAAAAATATTACATAAAAGAATTTAGTTATAAATAACCATTTAATAATATAAAGTAATCATAAATTCTTGTTTTTGTATTTATGGAGTTTAATTCTAAACATTTAATATTAGTAAAATAAAACATTCCATTAACTTTGTTTTAAAAATATTAAAAATTGCACTCTTAAAAAAACAACAAGTGGATTCCTTTATCAATATTTTTTAAAAAAGAAAAACATGGGTAAAAAATTGTTTAATAATTAATTTTCATTGTTTTAAAATATTATTGATATAATTTTTAGAAAACATGGTTATGGAAGAAATTTATTTTTTGACCAAAGAGAAAAATAAATTGATCTTTTCATAAAAACAAATCAAAATTATTTAAATTCACGAAGATTAGAAAATGGTTCTACTACATGAATATATAATAAATAAACATTGGATGATAAAATTAAATTTCTTTATAAAAATAACTATTATATAATTTCCAATAATATAAATTAATTAATAAGTAATCCTTATTAAAATGGGGTTGAACCATAAACCATTACCATTATGTAAATTTTTGAAGGTTAACATCACTTGGATAATGTATAAGAATTGAAAATGAATATACCATGATGTATTATGTAATTAAGTTATAATATTTAATGTTTAATTACATAAACCATTTAATTGAATAATTATAATAAAGGAACATGCATCTTAAAGATGGTTGTTTTGAGATGAAAAACCTAGCCTCAAATCCTGACAAAGTCATGTATGTGTTTTATATCGTGTTTAATAAACTTATATAAATTATTTTTTTCATTAAAAACATTTTAATGGGATAATAAATTATACAAAAATAATTTCTTCATTTATTTTAATTACATAGTCACTTATTCCCACATAGTTTGTTTTGAGGATGATCGGT
Source organism: Viscum album (assembly GCA_963277665.1). Taxonomy (NCBI): domain Eukaryota; kingdom Viridiplantae; phylum Streptophyta; class Magnoliopsida; order Santalales; family Viscaceae; genus Viscum; species Viscum album. The sequence continues at coordinate 2,076,500,555 of OY728152.1, read as the reverse complement.
TCATAATTTATGACATTTCTGTGCTGATCCGGGTCAATGGGGTTATTATTTCATCATATCTAAAATAATAATCATAAAATATATATAATTTTTATACATAAATTATGATTAAAAAATACCAATGAATTCTGGTAATGAAAAAATTAATTGTGTTGGAATCATTGGATGTTAGGTTTTACACAGGCATGTAAAACATTTCTATTTTTCAACGATCATGATCGAAGAAATTTTAATGTTATTTTATCTTACCATAATTATATTAATTTTCTAGATATCATATTATTTTATTAAATACATTTAAATTATTTATCTATGTGATGCAGTAATAAAAAATAATGGATCATATTGCTTTATGGGGAGGTCATCCACCATACACAAGAACAATGTTGTCATTTATCCATGGATTGTATGGTAAAAAATTATGATATATTACAATTAAATAATAATTAAAATCACATTAATATCACATATATATATATATGTGAAATAGTTAATTATTAACATCCTTGTGAGGTGATGGTTGAAAATGAATTTCATCGGTTTGTAAAGTGGTAGCCCGATGTATAAACGAATGACGGTTTTTTCCCATTTGATGAATGAGGTAAAAAATACTTATTATATCGTCAATATAATAACATAAAATTATATAATAGATACCTTTTATATTTTTTTGTTAAATAAAAATTGATGGTGTAAAAAGGGATAATTAAAAAATAAGGAACACAATGATGATGATTACCTTAACTTGGAAGAACGACTATTTGATCTCTTATTAAGGACCATAGGGTTGTTATTTGTTGAATAACATAAGATATATAATTTTGATAATTATTTGGGGAGATATTTTGGTAGGTTTTATAAAAAAATATTTTTAGAGGTGTTAAGAGGATAAGAGTACAAGTTTCCATTTTTAATTGAGGGGGGGTGTTCTTGTAAATAAATAAAACTATTAAATGATGGGTAGTCACACTCATTCCAAGTGGCTCCAAAACTGAAAATGAAAGGATTTAAGTATATAAAATTCATATCTATACCATTAAAAATAAAAAAAAATATTATAAAAAATTTACCGTAATTACCACTATGGTAATTCAGTTTTACCATTTTAATTCTTTACCACAGAAACTATTCTTCAACTAATTTATTAATATTTTTAAAAAAATATTATCGTCATATAATATATCATAATTTATTGTGATTTAAAATATTTAATCTATTTAATAAAATTAAATTCACAGTAATGACCTAATATAGTTTAAAATAAAACTCACAAACCTATTGGAAAATCATGTTTTCAGTAGATATATTATCATACAATATATGATCAAATAATAACTATATGAAAAGTTATCACAATTAAATTAATTAAAATTATATTTATATTTTTATATATATAATCAATACATATCATTTCTACCATTCTTTATTAGGGGTTATTTTAATTATTTAAAACAGGGAAACATTATGCACTTTCAAAAAGTAATCAAAAAAATTTGTTTTAAATCATAAAATTAAACTTATACTAAAATATAATATGATGATGATTAAAATTTATTTATTTTGATTACATATAATTAAATAGTATATATGTTAACATTATATCACATTAAACTAATAATAATTCTTTAGATTACTTAATTAAATTAAATAAAATATATACAGATATAATTATTTTTAACTATTCATTACAAATATAGATTTTCAAAATAATCCCAACCTTTAACCATAATTTAATATTATTAAATTTATTTCCAAAATTTTTTTTTATAAAATAACATTTTGAATTTTTCCATAAATTATTTATAATATTTTACAATGAAAGTCAATTATTATTTTTAAATAATTGTTATTGTAAAAAATTCAGTGTTATTTTCCTAAGAATTTATAAATATATTGTTCATGATTAATAAAATTTAAATTAATTATAATAATTTATTTAATCAAATTCATAACAAATTATTTAATGGATAGGCTATAGAAATCATATTTAAATTTTAATGTTTTATATATATGTTGTGGTTCATTTAAGCTCAGCGTTGCAAGTTTAATATACTATAGAAAATAGTGTTATTTTAAAATCTCGTGGTGTTAAATTTTACTCACCTTAAATAAGTTTCTTCTTCACACATTCATCATTTTCTCAGTGATAAAAGCTTTTAAATACGAATATTATTTTTTTGGAAAATCCGCAACAATAAAATTTAATAAAATATTCTCTTAAATGTGGGAAAGAAAAATAAAAAGGTTTTCTGAGATAAAACATAAATATTATTATATTTAAGAGGAAATTGGTTAGATGTGAAAATATGGACATCAAAGAAATGTGTAAATAATTTTGGATATATGTTGATATCATTGATCAAAATAATTTTAATTATAAAGATAAATTTAATAAACAAAAACCATAAACACTTAATTAATTTAAAGACTGTTGATTCATTATATATAAAGGTAACATGATGTCATTTTTGTTTCAAAATAATTTTATTAAAGTTGAGGGATTATTTTTATATCAAGATAGAGAACCCTAAAAATATACTTACTTGATATATTTTTATTTAAAAATCTGAATTTAATCTTTTCGTTTATCATTGATCAATTTCCACTTGTCCTCTTACTCTAATGAATTAATATATGATGTGACTCTTTTTTATTCTTGAATCACTAAAATTAACATTTAACGGATCATAATATCCATAAAAACTAACAAACTATTCATCTTTTATTTATAAAAACCAAAATGGTTAACATAGCTATGATAATAAGTGATATGAAAAATAATATATTAATATCCAAAACACAACAAAAAACCAAAGGCCTCAAATATATAATTATTTAAATAAAAAACCATGTATCCCAAATAACCTCAATAAACACAAAAAGAAAAAAGGTTTTCACCTCGATTTTTTTCTCATAACATTAAAGTTATATATCCCAATACATCATAAGTTTCTACCCAATAATACTTTATGTTAAAACTAAATGTTATATATGTATTGTCAAAATAATTTTTTTTCCAAAATATCACTAAAAATCTAAAAAACCTAAAACATCAAAAATATTTAGCTTATAATATTATTCTCAAATCCATGTTATTATTTAAATATATAATCACTTATGTAAAAAAATTTACTAACAAAGACATCATATAGTTCGGTGATAAGAACTATACCCTTGTAACACATCAATTTGGGGTTCAAGACTCACAGCCATTCTGGATGCGACTGGTTGTTGGCTGTCTTGTGGGTGGTCCTTTTTATAAAACTATAGAAACAATTATGTTATAATAAAATTCATATTTATAATTTATCTTATAAAATTATCAATAATATGATGAATAAATTCCAAAAAAACCATAATAATCAAATCACTTTTTTAAACCTCCATGGTTTTTTATCCAATAACTCATTTTAAAAAAATTAACTTATTTCAATTGATTATAGTTTCCTCCATATCAATAACATATTTTATTTTATCATTTCTTAAACAAGTTTTTCCCACATATTATCACATTACCATTAAATATAATTTCAATTTCTTTAATAACATTTAACATATTTATGAAAATTATTAATGAAAAACTAATGCATAATTATTTTTATATGTTTTGAGATTTTTTTAACTAGATTCCCATTGATAAAAATATACAATAATAACATGATTCTTGAGTTCCAAAACCTAAAAAATTCAATCATTTAACGTCATTGTTTTTTATAACATAGACCCTTAGTAATTAATATTTGGACTCGTGCATTGACATGGATAATGACCATGTCACCCACATCTATGACATTGAACTATTCATAACGCCTTAGGTTGAAAATAATTTCCATATATCTTTTATACTAAAAAATTAATTCTTATTTAGAAATTTTCTACATTGTGACCTCCTTTTCCACATATTAATAATCTTCATCTTCAATTAATGAATATTCTATGCTTCTTCTTTTCACATATTTTTACGTATAAAAATTCAAGTATTCTTTTCTTTTTTATCCTTATAACTTTAACTTCCTTGATAAGACAATGTTATCTTTTTTTGTTTAAAAATTCAATTATTTTCCAATTTCCAATAATAATTCCAAAATTTTCATTTGGAATTTTCATAATATTACTAAATTCTATCCCCATTAGTTTGGGATTATCCTTATGTAAATCATTACATTTTCCATCACATTGGTTGTTATCAAGATTTCTTCTATTTCCCTCCATTATCTAAATGAAAAAAATTATATGTGATTAAATTAACATAAAAAAGTGAAACATATACTTATAGAAGTAATTTCATGTAAATGATAAGAATACCTTCAATTATGTGTCTCTATGTATAAATCTATGTTATCCTTAGAAATTATTACTATTAGGTTTTCTAACATAATATTTTTCAAGTCCTTCATAATTGTTTGTAATGATTTTGTTAATTTCCAAAACATATCCACCATTTTTTTCAATCACATTGAATTTTAAGGCTCATTATCATGTACTATGTAAATATAAAGTCAATATTAATGTGCATCTTTTCATTTTTATTACCCCTAGTTATATATGTTGAAGATACACATCCACTTGTATTATCGGGACATGTATTTAATTACATGAAAACGACTCCCTCTATACTTCAGAAATATTCTTAGATAAATTTCTATACATAGTTGTATGTCTATAATTATCCATATAATTATCAATAATGTTATCTCATCCTTTATACAAAGGAAAAAACCACTATTTAGATACCAATTATAATGATCCATGAATTTTACACATATTAATATATATATATATATATATATATAAACAAAAATTAGGGATCGAAAAGGCCTACTGTCTTTGAGATATTATGTTCATAATACATCAAAGTGACACTAAAATAAAACTTCTTTATTTTGTTGACTATAATGATATCCTTAATCCTTTCAATATCCTAAAACTATATGCAATAAAATGGTGAATACAAAGAAAAATGGGTGAGCTAAAATACACATTATGGGAATAAACTTAATGCAGAAACAGAATTTTTGAGTCAAATGTACAACATGACATCATAAAAATAAGTCACAAGAGTAATAACATGGAAGAATAACATAAAGTCATTGTTATTATATGATCATTGTAGCACAGAAAAATAAGAATAAAAATAATCATTTAAAAAATATATTTCTAGCCTAAATGTTGAGATAATACCACATGATGAACAGAGTCCCATAATGGATTAGGTTCTCTCCTTATTCCCATATATGATATATCATTGAGAGAAATCATTAGGGAATGAATTATAAACATATATAATTATACACCCTCCCACCACATTCATTTAATATATATTTATAGGTGATGTATTTATGGAAATCAATAACACGACAAAAACATTATAACAACCCATGGAAATAAAATAGTTTTCCTAATATTTCCAAATATCACAATAAAAGGTGATATATTAAATCATGATTTTTTTGAAATGAACATTAGGGATATACTAACAAATAAAATGAATTTAGGCTCATCATGGTATATATTTTCGAGACATATATAATGAATTTATAATAATTCAATATCATTTAAGGTTACTTTATTATGAATGGAAATACATTTAAAAATATTAAAAATATTCAGGAAAAATAACCATAGAACTTTGAAAATCGCTATTGAAAATTGAAAAATATAAAAAATATTATTGAAGAAAATCATTAAAAACTATTGAAACATTTATTAGAATATTTCAATATTTTATATTTCATGATAATAGGTAATTCCATACATGTTTTATAATATAAAATAAACACCCCATTCACACAGTTGTAAAAAGTCAAAATAGTTCTACATTTGTAAAACTAAAAAAATTATTCAATTAGTATACATTTTATAAAAACTAGAAAATTTTAAAAAAAATAATTTGTAATACATTATTATATTTTTAAAATATTATAGAAAATATTTTTAGAGAACATGGATATTGATGAAAATTGTTATTTTTACAAAAGAGAAAAATGAAGTCTAGTTTGAATAAAATTATTTTATCAATAAATTTATGTAACAAAAATGGAAAATTGTAACGGTAATTGAAAATTTAATTAATTTATATATCTAGAAAAAATAAAATAATTTATTATAAAACTATCAAATAATTTCCAAAAATGGAAAATCAAGCATAAACAACACTGATTAAATGGAGATTGAAAAATAAACTCTTATCGCTTTGTAAAACATTGAATCCTAACTTTCCAATAATGAAGTAGAGGAATTGTAACCTAATATTATATGAGGTATTAATTATTCATGATAATATATGTTAATGGTATGTATATATTCCATTCATTGTAATTAGGATCATAAATGAACATGCGCCTCAATAATGGATGTTTAATTATTGAAACACTTACCTCGAGTACAATAATTTCGATATATGTATTTTATCTCATATATAATAAAAATATATAAATAACATATCTTATTAAGAAAATTTTATTGGTTTAAACCCCCATATTTAAACATTTTAATTTCTTTATTTTAATTATATTATTAATTATATATCTAGTTATGTCTATGTTGGGTGTTTTGAGGATGCACAGTTCAGAATTTCAAAACAAAAAAGGTTTGTTGCCTATGGATAAAGGGTTGATTTTTAAATAAAAACTGAAAATAATAATCCTGAAAAATTATCAATTTTTTACTTTAATTCTACTTTTTAACATTATGGTTTTGTAAAAATGAGCTAAGTTATAATCAAGGAGATTGTAGGTCATAAATACAAAACTGTAACTCATCTATTTTTCAATTGTCGTGATGGAAATAAGGTAAACGATATTTTAATTTACAATATTTTTAATAATATCTAAGATATCATAATTTTTTGAAATCCACCTATATATACCATATATGGGTTTCCGTAATTAAAAAAATAGAATCACATCGCTTCATGAGGTGAAATCATATCGTACACATGAATGGTGTTATAAATTTTTAATGGATATTAATGTAAAAATGTAAATGAAATATTAAATTTTTATAATTAATAAAATTTCACGAATATCATATATAAACATTAAATCAATTATTATAAATAGTCATGAGAGGTGATGCTGGAAAATGAATTACATCTGTTCATGATGCAGCAGTCCGCCGTACGAAGAATTGAATATTTCATTTTCATTTGGTGAATGATGAGATGAATAAATATTATTTAATAAAAATAATAATTATATAACTATATAGAATATACTATTTTTTTATATTATAATTTTTTAGAAATAATTTATGGTGAAAAAGGAAGACGTAAAAATATTGAGCTCGGAGAGGACGATTACTTTTTCTTAGATGAACCTTCTTATGATTTCTTATTAAGGAACCTAATGTTTGTATATGGGTAATATAAAAAGATCTATAATGAAGATAAGGATTTTTTGTTGATATTTTTTATGGATTTTTCAAGTCAAATATCTTGATATCTTTGAATAAGGGAGGATAGGGGGCCCTTTTATAATTGAGGTTGAGTGACATTCATGTAAATACCTAACAAAATTTAATAATGGGAAATCACTCTCATGAAAGGTGACTCAAAATTTGAAAAATAAAGTGTTGTAAGAGATATAAATCTGAAACACACATATAAAAATGAAAATAAACATATTTTAAACATGATGTCTACTTCACATCTATGGTTATGCACATTTATAACTTTAATCTTTTTACCATGGTAACTATTTTTTTAACTATATCTTCTATTAATTACATCCAAAAATTATGTTAATATTGTTATATAAAATAAATTATTATTATTACAATTTTTTAATCAGTTTTATCATATTCAATTCATAGATGTGGGATAATTTAATTTAAAAAAAATTCCACTAACGTTTCAAAATGCTATTTTTAAGGGATTCATTTTTCAAGTATTTAATGATCTTATAATGACTATATTACAATTTATAATACATAAATTATTTAAAATTAATATATATATTCATTTATAATTTTTATACATTATTTAAATCATTCTAATTATTGGTAATATTGATTAGTTAAAATGTAGATACAATATGCACTATAAAACGGATTTTAGGAAAATGTGTTTTAAAGCCAAAGAATAAACTAATTTTAAAATATTGTATTAATATTATTTAATTTTAATGAATTGGATTGTATATAATTAAATAAATATTATTTTAAATTTAAATCAGATTAAAATACTAATTGTACTTTTCAATTAACTAATATATTAAAAGAAGTGATTGTTTTACAAAAATCAATATTTTTCACTATTCAATGACAAATAAATATTTTTTGAAAAATTCCAAAACATTAACACTAATTATAATATTAAAGTGATTTTAATTTTATAAAATAAAATTTATAATATATATATATATAATATTTCCCATAAAAAGAAATAAAAATCAATTTTGAAAAAAATGTTTTTATTTAAAATAGAGCACTTATTTCATAGGAATTTATAAATTCATTTTTATTAACTAGTAGGTTTATAATTATATGTTAAATTATTTAGTCCTATTTATAGTCTCTAATTAAATCTTTTGGTTTTAATAATAATATTTAAATATCAGTATTTTTATAATATGTTGTGGTTCGTTTAAACTCTGTGTTGTGTGATGAATACGCTATCAAACATAGTGTTATTTAATATTAACGGTGATTTAAATAAATCATAAAAAATTAATAAATAGCCATAGTAGAATAAAAATTAAATTAATTTATCAAATAATTATTATATTGTTTTCACAATAGAAATTCAAGTATAGTGAGTCCTAATTAGAATCGGATTGAGATATAAATCTTTCACCTTAAGCCACGTCTTGCTTTGTACGCATTAAATCATTCGGTATAGTAAGTATATATTTATTATAAATATCATTAAAAACTAGAAAAATATATATCATACCATATATTATTTATTCATAACTTTTTTCAACCATGTATTAATAATTATTTATTAAATTCATTGTTTAATGTGATAATTAATTTTTTCCAGGTATGTTATTTTGGTAGTCTCTATCCATTTACATAGATAGTTATTTTATCCTATCAAAAATTTAATCATTTTATAGGTGTTATATGAAATCCTTACATAAAATTTTATAATGATTCATAAAAATCAGTGATAAAAAATCGATTTCATCACTTCGTGGAGAAGGTAGTCCATATGTACGCACATGTGATGTCTTGATTTTATAATGGATGCAACAAAAGAAAGGTAAATTAACATTAACTATTATATAATAATAATAATATTATATATTTCATCTATATTAAGTTAGTCTATTATTATTTCCATCAATGATAAACGGAAATGAAAAATGAAATTCTTCGCTTCATGGAGGTTGTATTCCACACGTTTGCACGAGAGATGTCTTATTTTCCCATATGATGGACAAGATGTTGATAATGGGTGTTAAATTATCATAAAAAATAGTAATATTTTATATATTATTGAAATTATTTTATAATTTATATCCTAAATTTAGTGGAGGTAGAAGAATAAATAAAATTGAAAGTACTCGGTTAAGAGTTACACTTATATCATTGAAAATAATTCATTATATTGCACCTTAAGCCTTGAAAGGACGATATTTATGATGATTGACATATCTAGGACATGGGGAAAAATTATATAGAGTTATTGTGGTAAGGAATTCCTGATATACAATTATAAAAATTTGTTGGTAATAGATGAGAAGTGGTTCTATTTTATAAATAAGTGGAGGGACACCCTTAGACATATATAAATTAATAAATTAATAAAAATAATTTTAAAATAAAATAAGACAAAATTATTATATTAATAATATACAATTATGATGAGTAGTAATAATATTATATAATAAAATTTGGATAGGATAAGGTGATTTTTTCACCCTTGTCTCTTTATTTTAAACACATGCTTTCCTATTTGACATTTTCCTTAATATCTAAATTTCATTCAATTTATAGGTCACGAATATGACCAAAAAATTCTTATGATCCATACCTAGATCATTGTTTATTTTCTAAACCATATATCATTAACTTGGCCTAATATAGTATTTTTTGAATTTTAAATACTATAATTATATATTTATTATTATAATGTATAATTAAAGTCTTTTGGGAACTATTCATTTTATTTAATTAAAATGACATAAAAATAACAACATAATTCTAATCTGTAATCATAAAAATTCACTATAATTTTTTTAACTCAATTCTTTTTTGAACATATTAATAATAATTTTTAGTATATATACTATTTCTAAATTTATTTATTCTCATTTTATTTTAATTGAATAAATATTGTTTCTGCATAGTGAAGGTATTTAAGATAATTATTGAAAAAACAATAATAAAATAAATTAACATGATTAAAAAAATTAATTATTATTTAATTACAAAATACCGAACATGTATTCCTTTTAATATTATGAGAAAATTTCATAGATAATGATTTCAATAGAATGAAATTTTATATTTATCCTTTTCTAAACCCAAAATAAACATCATATTCAATTAATAAAAGGAACCATGTTACCATATTTTATAGAAATATATTTTAAATGTTTAAATTAACTCATCCTATAAGATGAAGGCTAGATTGATGGAAATTTTAATGTTTTATCCCATCGTTTAATAATTTTTACCTGTTTTACCATTATCATGGAGATAAATATTTACCAAGGTTACTATTCAAAAAGATTAATAATAAAAGAGAACTATTTACAAAATTTAAACTTCATGATAAAAAGATAAGATATCCATTTAAAATATTCATTTACAATAAGTGGTAAATAATAGTTTTGATATAAAGTCATAAAACTGAACAAGAAAAATATTATTTAAAAATATGTTTCTAATCCAAAAAATAAACACACACCAATATAAATTATAAAGATGATTGAAATGTAATTATTTATATTATATATAATTACAGAATAATTATGTATCTTTTTTATCATATAAAATGACTATTGTATCTATTTAAATGAAAAAACAAGTATACTAAATCAGTGTCTTCCCCTTTTCATAAAAAAATAAATCTTTTCATAAAAATGTAAAAATTTAATCTAAGATATTTTTATATTCCAATTTTAAAAATTATAACTATTTTATCAAAAAAAACTCAAAAGTGAAATAAATTTTTTTTTCATAAGATCACATAAAATATGTTTTTTTAAATAACTATATTAAACATCAGATAATTTTATTTTCATTTCTAACCATTAGTAATCAATGAATTAATTTCATACATAGTTTAAAAATAATTTCTCTATAATTTAGTTAATCTTATTTATACCCACCAATCTTATAGCTAGGTGCTAACTACCATATTATATTTTAATTTTTTAATAAAATAACTCTATTCATTTACAATTTTTGTTCCTTTTAATGAATATTATTAATGAAATAAATTTATTTAGAGTGAACTATATCATAAAATATTAAGGTGTTACATTCATCCCCATTATACTAATTTCTACCTTGTAATTCCATCACTTTGATATAAATATCTTAGGATACTTCACCCTCATCATATCCTTATATTACCATATAGGTTCATCTATTTCATGTTTTCTACACAAAACATTGACAAGTTGAACGGTCTACTTATGTAGAAATTTCTCGCTATGACATAAAATCTCCAGTAGTTTATCCTCATAAGAGGGATCTTTCTCGAGTGGTACAAACTATGTGTTCAGTACATGTGAAGAATTAGGATTGTACTTATTTAATTTAGATATAAGGAAAAAATCCGGAACTTGACAGTGATTTAGTGGATGTGATAAATTATAATCTATTATCTCAATACAATCAGGTATCTCAAAGACACCAATATATATTGGTATTATCTGACCGTTATTTGTAGATATCATGACCCCTTTTTATGGAGATATTCATATTAATTCCTTTTTACCAAAATCAAACTCAATATATCACTTACGATTTTCCATATAAATTCGTTATCATCATTGAGATTCTATTATGTAATGTGGAATGGATATAACCTTATATTATATATCCCAGATAACTAAACCTCCTATATGAATATTTCTCAAACATGATCCCAATACATTTTAGTTTTACACTTTCTCTATATAGGGATTCAAAAAGTGACATCGAAATCCTTGATTTAAATTTATTATTGTATAAAAAGACTATTATAATAAGGTATTGATCTCAAAAACCATTGAATTATAGATATTATGATCTCAAAATATCCTCTAGGGTTTGAATAGTTCTTTTAGACTTACCATCTATTAGAGGATGACATGTAGTATTGAAATACAACAATGAGTCCAGATATTAGTGAATACATTTTCAAAACATTGATGTAAACCTTAGATTTTAGTAAGATGCAATAGAATGTCGTACTCCATTCAACCATACCAATATTTTAATTTATATTTGGGTTGTTTTATAATTGAAAAAATATCCACTTATAACAATGAAATATGTTGAATTCATATGATTATAAACTAAAACATAAATAACATTATGAATTATATACATTTCAGTTAGTCTGACAATAGATTCATTTCAGATGTTTTCTTAATATAATTAGAATATGTGTAATGGTTGTAAAAATTACATTTACATACTTTCCATTGACTTATCTATCTAACATGCAAGCCATCGAGAGGCACACTCAGTAATATAACATTTCATTTTATTTATCCCTAAATACACATTCAAATCTCTATCCATATATTTACTTCCATGGTTAATGGAGAATGATGATTTTTGAGCTTCATCCAATACATATTTCCACACAATTTTGTCTTGATGGGACACATATTACATTCATGATCCATATAATTCCTTAAAAATAATGGTTTAAATCATGAAAATTTCTCAACTTCTATTACAGTTCCACAACTTCTTTTTATCCATATTTAATCCTCAAATGGATACATGGTTGTTCATTCATTTAAGTAAGATATTATATATCCTATTTCCATAATATTTTTAGTACCATTTTATGAAAATACATAATTTTTTTATCTCTTTATATCCACCTCATAGAAAAACAATAATGGTCATTTCAACTCTGAGAATCACCCACCCCATTCACCTTCATAATGTGGTAATGTATTTAGAATTAATAATCATTAATCAATTACAACCATATTTTTTGTATCATATAAATATATTTTATGTAAATATATATTTCAAACATTTATAATTGTTATATGTGTCACACATTTTAGCATAATGATAATTCCTCTAACTCTTCAATGAAAAAATCTTCAATTTCAATCCCTAAATCACGTGATGGGTAATTTTAATCATGTATTTGAAAATTGGTACGAGACATATCTTTTTACCATGTCATTCTACATGGGGATACATATTTATACCTTCATTTATTAATCACTATATATAATAGAACCTTATATACTAAACCATAATTTGAGAATATGTGAAATGAAAAAAAAACATTTGCTCCTAGAAATTTTCATCATATTAATCTATCTAGAAGAACTTAAAACCCATCTATGTCAACTTAGTGAGTGGTTTTTATAGTCAGGATATAAGTCTCATAATTTATTGATAATTTCCAACGATCCCATAAATAAAAAAATATTAGTAACCATGGTTGTTCTGGGACATTTCATAAAAATTTCCCTATTTTATGGATCCATAAGAAAAACTAAAACTGCTATTTTATAACCCCAGAATGAAAATTATGAAGAAAAAATCTAGACATGGTAAATATTTCATTAAAATTCTTTTTCCTTGGGGCCTATAGTAAATTTCTAATGTGGTCTTCATTCTCTTCCTTACTCATTGAATATATATTAATATAAGATAAAAATACCACCACAAACAAATCAATGTATCCTCTAAAACAATTATTCAGTATATCCATAATGATAGAATGAGAATTGGTATGTCTAATAGATTTGTTATAAATTCATAATAAACATACCATATATGGAAGGATATATTTAATATATCCTTCTTAACTCTCAACTAATGATATCGAAATAAAGTTAAATCAAAGATATCAATTTTCTCCACATGAATTAATTAAAAAATATATATATTAAGTTTCTTATTGATAGGGATACAGTTATGTTCTCAATAATCAAAAAAATATGCATTGAACTATTTTCCATTTTAATAAAATGTGTTTTCATTCCCCACGGTGATCCACTCAGGAATATGAATCCCATATCAGAATTATATTTTAATTTATTCATCAATTCCAAAAACTCAATTAACACAACACTATAAGGATAATTTGAAATAGTAGTAGCACCATACATGCAGTATATTGAAATAGAAACGTCATGATTTTTTGTAATACTAGTAAATTAAACTTGAAAGGAATTAAAAAACTCGTATACCATAAGAATATCATCAATGTTTAATTTCTCCCCCAAAAAATATGAGATAAATACCCTTCATTGATATGAATTAAGACCGAAAATACGAAAATAATATCCATTGGATGTTTTTACTCATCCGCACACTAATAATTTATGATAGGTTGATTTGGAATATGAAATATGACTTCCTTTTATGGAAAATTGATATGGGATATGTATAAAAAATTTCAATCTATGAGTAAAATAGAATTAAATTCAATTAGTTGAGGAATCATAATATTTGTGACATAATGTTCACATAAAATTCAATCGTAGATAAACTACATGCATTAGATGTGATTATCATAACATTACGAGTTTTCACCACTAACTAAAAGTAAAATTTTTATAGTTATAATGTGAAACCATTAGATAAATCCTTCGATTTAATATATTATGTAGATCTTGAATCAAATAAGACATTTTATTTTCTTGTTTGGATAATAAGTGTAGCATTCACTACGTAATTATCATAACCCACTTTGGTAGTCATGATCACAAGTGATTTAAATTTATGTCTAGGATTAATAGGTTATTGTTTTCAATAACAATTCTATTACTTTTAAATCATGCTCATGTTAGAATATTTCTCATTCTTCGTTTATTTTATGTATTGTATTTTACGATGTGATTTATTTGGAGCCATTTTTCTACCTTTTCATTAAAATGAATATTAATAACTTGTACATATTAAAAAGCTTTACATCTATCCTAAAAATATTTTTATAATATCCTAATTAAATTAATTAATTCTACATTAAGTTTCTTCCAACATTTATGGCATATAGATAGGTTAAATTTCATTTCATTGTGTGATTTATTTGAGTTTCTATGTGGAATTGTCTTCATTTTCTTAATAAAACTATAGGAATGTTGATAATATATCATTTCCATTTCTATCATGAGTTCCCAATGAATGGATTATTAATCTCTACTAAAATATATTATTTCTAATTCATTTTAGAGAATTTTTTATGCTATAATAAAATTGTTCAATTTTTCATACTTGGATGATGATTAAACTAGAAGAATACATTTAACTTATTGTAAAATTTTTCTCATACATACCAATGGATTTATCATCATCATTCTTAAGATCAAGGAATTGTTTTTCTGCTTTATATATAATAAGAATTTTTAATTTATTAAAAATCATTCCCCTAAACTAAAACCATGATAAGTAGTTAATTCCTTCCTCTTGAATTTTATTAGTAATATAACTCCAACAGGAATTTGAGGTACCATGAAAATGATAATTGGATATTAAATGTATTTCTTATTATTATCACTGAAGAATATAATTTATTTTGTGGTACTGATACATTCCTGTGACACTAGTGGATTCAAAGACCCGCCGAAAATGGTTTATATTTCTTCATGAAGGACTCAACATTACGTTGTTCCCTCCTTCAGTCATTTGAATAAATTTCATGATTCATTACGTGATAAAGTTGTGTATGAATGGAAATAATATTTTTAATTATAGAACCCATCTAATGTTTTTCTTTAGGATGATTTTCATTTAATTTTCCATTACATTCAGTATTAACAATGTGACTTTCTGTTCTTTCAATTAGAAAAATCCAAAAAATAAAGTGTGAGAAACTGTAGTCATACTATGAAACAACATTATCATGAAAACAATTTATATGATTTATTATTCATGACAGGTTATTTTAAATTTATTTCACCAAAGGTTTCAGATAATCCATCTATGGACATTAAATACATAAATAATTCATAATAGTTCATTAAGAAAACTTGAGTCAACCAAATCATATCACTTAGGAGTGTTAAATCATGTCCACAATAAGTTAATTTTATCCTTGAACTATAATGTTGTCCAACATATAATTTTACCAAAACATTTTATTATTTTTACCCCTACATTCATATGTTCTAAAAGTATTCCCACTAATATTATCCAAATCAGGATGTATTTCTAGGAAAACAACACAATAACTATATTATAAAAACATTAATATATTATCCTATATGTAATATTATACCCAAGGTTGTCCTTAATGTTTTACAATAATAATTTGAAATGATTGAATAAACCCTACTATAATACAAATTGGGGCAACCTATGCTTTTCATATATAAATATTACTACATTTTAGATGAATATTCAATTCAAAATATTATGATCCATTCCAACACCATAATGATTTAGTGTGTCTAGAAAAAAGATAGAAAAAAACATTATTTAGGTACCTTACTCATCATATCTTATAATTTTATTCTCAATTGTTATCAATATTAACATAACCTACTTAAATCCCTTCTTCATAAACTGGGGAAAGGGAACAATTGAACGAGGGAGATCAAATTATTGGTAATGGTAAAAAAGGGAGTTTGCTATTGGTGAATATATGAAAGAATAAGAAAATAATTAAAGTATATGATTATGATCATATCATACCATATTAATACCCAATATATCATGAATCATAATCACGAGTCATAGCATAAAACCTTATAATTTGAAATACATGATTCATAAGAGAGATAAATTGACATTAATTAATTAAGAACTGTGAGTTCAATTCATAATAATAATAGAAAATTTTATAAAAGTGTGGCATCATAATAGGTATAAACTATAGGATATTAAACCATGTTGATGCTGAAAAAAATAACTTTTTACTCAAATTAATGACCTATTTTATAAATTAATTGGGGAATGAGGTTCTCAAAACCTAAAATTCAGTTATAGTATCCATTTTTATAATGGAATAAGTCTAATATTTCAAAGGATACTCTTAGATGTAGATATACCCACACTGAGTATCACATGATAAAATTATTCTGTAATAATTTACCAATGGTATTAAAATAAATTATTTATCTAATATTCAATTGATAACATGATACTATTTCATTTTATTTAAGGATGATGTATATTATTCCAAAAAATAATTAGTATAATGGAATCACTTGGAATTTGTTTTAGAACTCATTAGGGTTATATTTTTAATGAAAAACAAATGAAATATATCTTCTAGATCTAATAATATATGTTCTTAAGAATTGTTCTGTCAAAATAAGGCATTTTAGTTGATCCTAAAAAATTAATGATTGATATTTTTTATAAAGAAACAAGGAATTTATGTTAGATAAATATATTATTAGGTTAATTGGGATACTACCAATGATTTGATAAGGGTTTCTCTATGAAGACAACTATTTTTACCAATATCACTTATAATGGGGTAAAGTTTATATATATACCTAATTTTGAATCCTATTTTAATCAGTTGAAGCAGTGGTTGATTTTATCCCCTATTTTGGTAAAATATGAGGTTAGATGGGGGAACTTCATGAATTATGGTGCATCATTCCTGGGTTTGGGTTTTGGGTGTTTATTGAGAGACCATATGGTGGAATATGGTTCTTCTTACCTTATACCACTTGAAATAAATTACCTAACCCATGAGTTTTGATATTTAAATGGTAATTCATTCTATCAAATATATATATATATTTTATGAGAAATTAAATGTTTTTAAATATCATTAAATCTTCCGTTATAAATTCTCTAAAAAATTATATGAATATTATTAACATTTTGTGGGTGGAGTAACTTAAAACAATCTTTTGACCTCTCCTATACACAAAAAAAGTGAAATTTCATTACTGAATCTCATTGAAGTATTTTTCATCACCAACCATGAAGGGATATAATGATGAATGAAACCTGATGATCATTATCACTAGTATGCATGAATAGGTTAAATAAGATAATAAGAATATTTTTCTTGCTAATATTCTTATAAAAACTTCTCTTCTTGGCCTTATTCAACAATAGAACTCCAAATATTAGGATTAAAAACATATAAGATAATTATATGCAGTGTAGTGATAACTCGTAATTAGTCTCTATCTCTAAAAAGTATTATTTATTCCAGGACCTATTTTTGTTCTTTATCTATAATGAAAAAAGTAAAAAATGATTTCCATTTCTCTTAATTGTAAATACATCCAAAATACACAAAGATGTATTATTATATGAGATACTGATATTGTTTTCCTATGATAATATATGACATGAAATATTTTAGGTCCAGTTGTAGTACATTTTGGCTATTTCAAGAAAGGAATTGAAAGAAAAATTGAATTTTTTATCCTATTCCAATCCCAAAGTAGAAATTATATTATGTATCCATGGATTTAATAATTGGGTTAACTCATTACACATAGGTAAACAATAGTATCTTGGATGTGATTTTTAGTTATTTTATGTAATCATACTTTATCTTCATCAAGAATGACAAAAAGGTAGTGGATCAAGGGAGGTTATGCATAGAAATGATTTTGAATATTCATGAAGTTGATTCCATTAAAATTTATAATTTGGGCCCAAATTTAATTCCATATCATTCATGGTTAAAAATATTTCATGGGATATCAATAAAATTTTATCATGTCGTATTATTATAAAATATATGGGCACATATAGGAGATGATCCATATTCTAGAACACATTCTTCAAGTAGGTGTCTTATTAATTGGAGGTTCATGAGTTACCAATATGGAATTGGTTTTGTTTTTTTAATACTATATACCAATTATCAATCTAAAGGTGTCCTATTGAAGCATTATATATTATGTTTTGTCATTCTCCACTCTGCTTGACTAAGTCTAGTGATACATCTCTTGTGATACAAATTATTATTCAACATATAACTAAAAAGATTCAAATTATCAATAAAATAATTGTAATATATCTGATCCACTATAAATCGTTGGTAATGAATCATTTTATTCCTTTTTAGTTTTCTGTTAGTGGTGGAGTGTTCTTAAATATATCACCTACTTAGGGTCATTGATGGTTTAGTAAGAAAGGGAAACTCACACCAATGTATGGGAATACAATTGAGGTCACATAATAGATTGGGATGTTTTATAATTGATTAACCATACATAAATAGATGATGTTTATTCATATAATCTCATGCATCTATGATAAAATGAAAAAACACCGTGATCCTTCCTATGTTTTAGATAATAACAGATGGATCTAGGGAAGAATGATATAGTGACAAAGAAACCAATCCATATTTTTGATTCATAGATAAATGTTCTATATAAAAAATAAATCCCATTATATTGGATATTATGGTAGTAAAACATTGGTTATATTTATACATGGGGGGGATTTTTTATGATGGAATAGTATTCTAATCTATTTTCTAATCATTATCTTGGAATACTTTATAGGGTAAAAAGTTATATCGAAGGAAGAACATTCCCAATCGTAATGTCCTTTTAAAAATGAATATTTACTTATTATTTATTTATATCCTTATATATTCATTTTGTGTTTAAAAAAAATATAATTTTTGAACAAAAGTGGTGACACTAAGATATACCAGTTAATAACACGGTTGGTGGAATGGTAGTTTTAACCATGCAACCAAATCAAATGGATGTCCACTCCTTACATGTTTGAGGTTCATGGTTTTACATTTTTATGGAAATAGTGATTTTTATTCACTATAACATCAATATCTTAACCTCATGTTAGGTGAGAGGTACATGATGAAAAGTGATACATTTAGTTCAGTCATGTATTTTTAGGGAAAAATTTATGTGAATTGTGAAGGTATAATTTCCATATTCATAGTTAATTTTTTTTTCAAACAATGTGTACAAGCCATATAGAATATCTATAATATTTAAACAAGTAATTTAAATTCTTGTTCCTCTTTTAATTTTATCCATTTTCACTTCATTCTCCATTATTCAAATTCTACATACCCTAGGTAATCAACTCCATTTAATCTCACAAAAATTTCCAAAATGAAATTTTTTATATTTCATCAAATCACCATGTTTCTTGATGTATGTATATATATTCTAACCGTCTTATAGTGATATTCAACCACTTCCTTAAATTTATTCATTCTTTATGTCCATGTTTATCTAGGTTTATGTTCAAAAAAATTTGTTGTATGGGATTCCCATAGTTTTAAACCATGCCTTTCTTGTATGTTAACAAATTTTTTACTTTTATAAATGAATATCATGATCTCAATGAATATGAAAAAATTGTATGACCTTATTCTTCCTGGGTTCCATAAATATTTGAGTAGAAGGATTGACTATAAAGTATGTTCATTTAATGGATTTATAAACATCCATCTATATATTTGATGAAATTATTTAGTTATATTTCATTGATATGAATTGGAATAATTTATATAATATATTAGCTATGAATTATAATTTATTAAAAAAATTAATTTATTATAAATCATGTTGTTTTGGGAGTTATTTGTCTTGGGTAATTGGAGTATCATTCATTAACTATTTCACATAAAAATAAATTGATTAATGTATTTTTATATGAGTGATAGTGGTCATTGGAAATGACATAGAACCTACTCAGAATACCTGGATACAATTCGAGGAACCAAACTCCTAGTATAATATATTTGTGTCATATACCAAACCTAGTGAATATCATATGTCTTTCTAGATTATATTTCCCTTTAGAGTATGTTATGACCTAGAATGTGGATTATCCTATTATTAATGATAGCATTTCCAAATACTAGTGTATAATGGGGCATGATGTAACTCTTCCTAGGGGATATTCTGCCCATTTGATTATATCCTTATGGTGCCACAAGGATTCACCCCTTATTTACCTATAAATTTGGTCATGTTTATTCCCTGAAGGTATGTTATTAGTATCAAAAATTATTTTTACCATAACAAGTATTGCACTAGTAAGGGGTCGATCTACAGGGAAAAAGAATTTATTTTTTTCTTGTTTAACAAAGTTTATAATTTTGTCCTAATGATATTTCATGAATTCAATGTTGGTTTTTGATGTGGTGTATAAAAAAAATTGGTTTTAAGATTCATAAATAAGTTACGTAATGAATAGTAGAAAATACATGGAAATTAGTCTTGATGAAGATAAAGAGTCAACTACATTGGGGTTGTGAATTTATGATAGGTTGTTTATTAAATCAAATACCATATGAGGATGTGTTTTTCATAAAAACCCCACACTCCAGGTTTCAATTAGTAATAAAGTATCCTTGGTCTAGTAAATATATATTTATAGCTGAATAAAAAAACTCATTGGTCTCGAAGTTATTGTTTAATAGTTATTTATTTATCTTTGTCCATTTTTGAGTCAATTAATTCTTCCAATGATCATGAAAATATTCATGGATATTCTTCTTTTGAATCCCAGAAAATTCTGCCCTTGGTGTGGTTCAAAATTTTTAGTGATAATGATGAAGTGTTTTAAGAAGTTGGAGAAGAAGTTAAAAGATCAAACACATTCATACAATCAAATTTAAATTACAACTCATCATCTCTCACAACCCCAACAAACTGGGTACTTAGTTACACATAAATAAAAATATAAGCACAATTCCCTTTATATCTGATGTGATCATCCTTTTAAACATTGAGGAGGGATGATTTTTCGGTATATGGTAGAATAGTGGCATAGATTTTTTCCTTTGGACCTTCATCCTTTTATCCACTCTTTCTCTCCACACACAACCCCCATAAACCAGAGGCCAACGGAACCTTTTATAGAAATCATTACTACACAGCATACAGAAAAAGTACACGACGTGTACATTTTTCAACGTGCTTTTATCATTGGTTTCTCCACTGGTAGGCGGCCAAACATGTCTTCTTTGACATGAAACATGACACTTCTTGGTAGGTAGATATGCACGATGTGTAGCACTGCCATATATGGTGTATAGTTCTCATTTTTCATTCTCCAGCCACTTCTAGGAAGGCGTACACAACATGTATTGGTTGAACATGGTGAGTCTACATCAGTCAGCCACATGGTCCGATCAAATTTTCTCATCCACCAATTGCTTCTGTATGGGTTTACACGACATGTATAGGTTGAACAAGGCATGTCCTAGTTTCTTGTTACTTGTTCATGTACGTCTCCTGGTCAACGCATGTCTAGGCTTGAATGTACATAGTGTGTATATAATTACACGTCATGTAATTATCAATTTTTTTCTCAATTATCCCCCAACTTGTGTATTTGTCCATAAATCTCATGATAATGATCATGGTCACAAAAATCAATAGATTTTTTCACTATGTAATAGGAAAATTTGGAAATTTTGTTCTTATTTACGATAATGTATGTGAAAATATATACAAAAATTTGGTGCATCAAAATCCCTCATACAGTGTCATTGGCATTCCCTTATGAAAATATCAACATCTAATTAAAATTCTCTATATTTTAAAAGGAATTAATTCAATCAATAATAAATGTAAATAATAAGTCATGTGAGAAAATTATAAAAAGATACAAAATAGTTTCAATTTAAGAGATATTCTAATCATTCCTCCTATAAAATTCAATTAACCTTTGTAGTCCTCTTTTAATCACATGATTAAACCTTTCGAAAATAAACAATCCACATGGCGATTTACCTAACTCGTAAAATAATCAACACTAATTATTTTTGTAATTTAAAGTTATGGTCAATAAATGATTTATACACTCTATCCATATGTTTTCACGGAATCTAGTTCTCTACTTTAGAAACATTGAATTACTAAAATCATGAGGGCATTTCAGTGAGGATCAGATGTCTCTGTGGTTAAAGGGTGGTTGGTAAAGATATGAAAAAAACCTCCCAGGCTAGAAAAAGGAGGCTAAATTCTAAAATAACATTGCATGATATTCAAAGTCAAGCTCAATGTAAAAAATCTCCCTCCACAAACTCTCTCTAATGATATCATCGTCACCATATCATTTAGTTCGTTAGGTAGAGTTTACAATCCAACAAGTGGGTCTAAGGTCCCTTTGTCTATACCATGTATTTTTTAAATTGAATAGGGGACCTTTTGAGAATTTCCACGAATAGAGGTTTGAATCCATTTTAGCCCTAAATAATCAAGTCTCTCTCCCCCATACTTATTTTCCTGACTATTCACAATAGTATTCAATTTATTTCCAATCCCTTATTTTATGCTCCTGTTAATAATCCCACAAAATCAAAAAATAATTAGGGTAGGATGGAAAATAGGCTTGTAATATGGCTTATTATAAAGGCTATTCGTGGTTTCTAGGGGCTTCACATAGATATGATGTAGGGTAGGTCTCAAGATAAATGGTTTAAAACAATCTAATGACTCAACAATTTTAATTTAATTGAAAAATTCCTCATGTTTTGAAAAGAAAAAATACTAATTCTTGTAGTTATATATATCCTAATAATCTATCAAGAAAGAGGATATTGGGAATAATATTACAAAGACTATATAATACCTCTCAGGAGTGGAAAAAAAATAAAGAGACCATCATGTCGTGACTCGCATAAAACGGATTAGTTTAATCAATGTAATTAGCCAAGGAATAAAAGTTTTAATTTAAACTATATCCACAATCATTTTAAAACACTAAATAACCAAAATAAGAATGAAATTTTTAAAAATATCCCACTTTCAACATTATAATTTAATAATATGATTAACCTAAACGTCTTCACATTTTTCAAATATATCTTCTAATTATGATTTCTCCTTGAATGATGATAAAATCAAAATACTAAAGTGGTCGAGAGATTCCCCCCAATACATAATATCGCTCGTGGTCCACCATGTGCCCAGAATGATGAAAAACATAAGGTGGGGACATAACAGTGGTCCAGAACGAGGGTAAGTAAGGAAATAAGTAAATCATGAAAAAAATAAAATAATACAAAAACAGGAAAAACAGTACTATCCTCGTGTCTAGGTGAAGAAAGATGAGAGGTGGTGAAATAGTGCAGAGAAAAATGTGAAAGAGTACCTGTGATGGAGGTGGGTAGAATACAATGCAAGCATACACAATATAAAAAGGAACAACATTTAAAAATTATATACAATGAAAATCATGTGCCCAATAACCAGTTAGGGGGTCGCCTCAGAAAAGGCATCATCTGATACAGAAAAAACTGGTAGAGAATGATCAGGAGTAGTGGAAACTGGTGCCTCAGAACCTTCACCCGGAAGAGAATTCATATAAGTAGGAGCCGCAGGAGCTGGACATGGAATGAGAGGATCAGCATCACTCCTTGGGCAGGAGGAAGTAGTGGTAGTGGTAGCAGCTGTTGGGCCCATAGTAGATAGGAGACCTGAATCTATGACCAGTGTCATAAATGGAAGTTGTTCCACGGAATAAGGGCCATGAGCTGAGGTAGAGACAGATGGTGGGGTATTGTAATACCATAATGCAGAAGAAGAAGAAGAACCAACATCGACTCTAGTCAGTCCTAATGTTGACTGAGATGAACCATGTGCTACTCCACCATGGCTAAGTAGAGAGAAAAAGATAGATCGACCGAGGGTGTGAGGGTAGGTAGAGCTGGTGGGGAAATAGAAGAATGATGGCCGGAAGAGGGATGGGGTTTGGAGTTCGGAAGGGGTGGGGAAGGAGTAGTAGGTGCATCGGCAGGGGCAGGAGGGTTAGTAGGTGGACGAGGTGGTTCCTGGGCATGGAAGTAAGCACCCCCTACTACCGGACCAATCCCATTCGAATAAGAATGAGATATTCCATCCACTGGGCGAAACCTAACATGTAATGGGGAATAGAAGGCTCAAATACCCCAAGGTGGTGGGCAAGTCGAGTGGTGTAAAACCCACCATTATGGTTTCCCTAACGGCCGGTAAACATGGCATGAAAATAGGAGGTGGCAAGGTAAGTGGTGTCTAGGTATCCCCGCTAAATGAAAGAGGTGAGGAGATCCATGTCACGACTGGTCAGGACCCACATATTGTCATGGCAGAGAAAAAGAATGGCATTGAATCTCCGGTGGGTGAAGTGATGTATAAGGAAAATTATAAGGGTGTTCTTCTGTGAAGTAGGGGTATAGCGGTGGTCAGGCCCAACAATCTGTCTCCACATAACAATGAGCTCAGAGAGCTAAGATCAGATCAGGGTGGAGATATGGGGTGGGGTGATGGGATGAGTACATAAACCGCAACCTCGGTCGATCTTAGTCATGTCAAGGGCAAAGGGTAGGCCACCTAGCTGGAACAAGACCATGGGTACCATGTCACCAGGGGTCTCTCTGTAATCAGCACCGTCGAACTCGAATGAAATAGCAAACCCCAAAAACAAATCATGAAATATCATAGTACTAACCTGGAAGATCATGAGTAATAGAGTGTGTCCAATGACATCCACTAACTCTCCTCATATTCCCAGATACTGAGGGACACTTCTATCAAGATTTAGGCTATTCAATGGAATCAGGGGGTTAGAGAAACACCAAACTCTATCATGCGCCAAATCAGTGACTGGGAAAACCATACAATGACAGGGAACACCTGCAGTTCCCGACCCAGGTGGAGGTGCAGTAGTAGGAGTGAGATATAGGGGCGGATTGGCTGCAAGAGATGGAGGCCCGTTGGATGGGGAAATTGATGATAGACCAGCAGCTACTGAAGAAGGCTCATGAAGTGTGGAAGATGGTGGAGAAGAAATGATGGTTCTCAAAAGCACTATATGGGATGATGGAGGAATGGATGTATAAGGCCCAACCTCAGTGGATGTAGTGGGTGGTGGACGGATGGCCAATGAGGGAAGATAGCACAGTAGATAGTCCAGATATAGATGTTTCATTTTACGGAGTCATATATGATGATAAATGGGCATCTCGGCCTTGGTGGTGGAGGAGGGCCACTTCCTAAGGGAATGGCCTCTATCTGTCATATCCTGAAAAAGAAAGAAAACCCATACAAAATGAAAATTAAAGAAAAAGGAATTGAAAAAAATGTGAGAAAACAGAAAAATAATTGGTACATTGCGTGTACATCCAGAGTATGCGGCGTGCAGCGAAAACAGGTTAAAATCCAATGTTCTCTGGATATACACGCCGAGGGATAAGGGGATAGACTAGGGAAAGATACACATCATTTACCAGACATACACACCATGTTCATGTATTGTGGATTTGGCCGTGTGTGTGTAAAAACACAAACATCATTTAAGCAGTTCTAATAATATAGGACACGCCCTGTTCAAGGAACAAATGCCGTGATCATGAACAATGGGTAAATGGTCATGTAAAGTGCTACACAAAGACTGGAAAAAATAAATGGGATACACATTGTGTTATAAACAATAAAATTGTATTTGTGAAAATGGTGTGTGAGGCAATGTGCAAAAGATACATGGGCACGATGGGGGGGGGGGGTTGTACACAGTGTGTACCCAACAAACACACCAGGTATTTTATAGATCGTGAAGTATTTATTTTGTGGCCACGTTAAAAAGCACATGGCGTGTGTTCATTAATTCATGCCCATGTATCGTGGAATCACAACGGTTCGTCTATCCACAAATCACCCTAAGCGTGAATTATAAATTGAAATAATGTGTGTAGAAGGGAATATGTGAACCAAGGATCACAATGTAGTAGAAATTAAAACAAAAAACGCCCTAAATATATGGATTTGGGAAGAGGGGGTTCAGGTGTCGTTTGGGGGACGAAAAGTGGATAGGGGAAGGACCCGCATGACATAGGCTGAATCCGAGTGGTGATCGACTTTTATAGACGAGGTACATGGTGTGTTCAATAGACTACACGTTGTATATCCCATTTTTTAATATATATATATATATTGATATATAATTATTATAGTAAAATATATAATAATTAATATTAATATAAATTACTATATATATATACATAATTTATTAAAAATAAAACAATTCATGTAATGTATCAATAAATACACATCGTGTGTTTTAAAATAATAAATATGGAACTACAACATTTGGTCTGATGTTGGGATCATGGTTCGAACTATTGATCGATCATTCTGAAAAAAAGCCCTCAACCATAGTAAAAAAGGTTGTATTATTCCACATATTATGTATTTAAAGGTAGTCAAAGTAAACATGCCTATACTACACAGGAATAATGAAAATGCATGGTGTGTGGATTTTAATTAGACAAAAAAAAGATGAATTAGGGAGATAAGTTGAGTTCGAACCTGGGTCTTTCGAATCCAGGGCCGAGACTCTGCCATTCTCCCATCTTCACCTACATGAATTTCTTCATGTAAAAAATATTTTCAGTTTTAGAAGGAAATCATGCTTTACATAATGTATATTAAAAGGATGTTCTTGTTGTTTTATTAAAAGGACAAATGATGGAAATGGGGTGGTTGTCAGGATTCGAACCCGGGTCTTTTAAAGCCGATATTCAATCGTGGAAGAAGGATTCATCCCCAGCATGGTTTTTCTTATAAGCATATATATATATATATATATATATATATATATATATATATGAGAAATTCTACACATGCTGTGTAAAAAAATACGTGGAGAAAAAGGAGGAAACCTGTGCTAAAGGTAGGTCAAGAGAGACTCGAATTGGTGATGGCTAAGATGAACTCTAGTGACCTTACCATTGGCACTATCATCATCGATGTTTATTACTTTTTTATGATATATATATTTATAAAAGTTAGAAAATAAATGAAATTTAATAAGTTCATGTCGTGTATATAGGTGGTACACATCATCTGTTTGCTAGGTTTCCTCCTAGAATGCGTATTTGTTTTAGGTCATTGGCTCGACCTACTTACCTCATACTACCTGAGAAGTATGGTGGAAAACATTCCCACTATGTCATCCATGTGATGGTAAGCATTCAACCACTATTTGTTCACCTTGAATGGTTGGCCATTCTCTCTAGAAATTTCTACAGCTCCATGATGGATTACGCATGTAACGTGGTTCGGTCCAGACCATCATGACATAAACTTCCCTGGGAATAATTGAGGACGATAGATAAAGATGAGTACCTCATCACTTGGTTGGAATGATTTTGGTTCAATCATCCAGTCATGTATTTTTCTCATCTTCTCATTGTATAGATTTGAAATTTCATACGCCTATAATCTAAGTTCATCATGGTCCGATAGTTGGAACATTGGCATATCAACAACTGTGGTCAGATCAAAATTCAAGGCCTTGATGGCCTAGTATGCTTTATGCTCTAATTCTTCTAGTAAATGTCAAGGTTTTCCACAGATGATGCAAAATAAGGACATTCACATTGGTGTTTTGAAAGCAGTCTGATATTCCCATAAAGCATCCTCTAACTTCATGGAGCAGTCTTTCTTATAAGTGTTATCCATTTTCTATAGGATCTTCCTGTGCTGATGGTTTTAGAGCTCCAAATTTCCACCGAACTGGAGATGACCGAGCATCCCCATGTGATTCTCTACTGCATACTTCGACAGTTTTCCTCTCATCAGTGTGTTGTCAAACATGGTCCCTCTATCACTGTTCAATACTTGTGGGACTCTGAAAATTCTAAACATTTGTTTCTTGAAAATCCTCATGACAACCTTGGCCATATTGTGAGTTGTAGAAGCAACATAAACCAACTTGGATACTTTGTGGATGCAGACTAGGATGTAAGTGTTCCCAAATGATGGGGGAAAGGGACCCATGAAATCTATGCCTCGGACATCCAAAATCTCAACCAGTAGGATGGGGTCTATGGAATATCATCTCTACATATTATTATACCGGTTCTCATTAATTGATCATAAGAGGAAACAAAGCCCCGAGAATCTTTATACATGGTGGGCCAGAAAAACCCAGATTGCAGGATCATTGTAATCATATGGACAGGGCCATGATGTACACCAACTGGGGAGTCATGAAAAAATTCTTGGACGTCATGAACTTCATTTTCTGGAATGAAATAGTAGATCACCCTATCTCCACTGGATAGGAATATCATAGGATCTTTCTAGAAGTACCTCTTCACATTAGAAAAAAATCCATTTCCATTGCTGCTAGTAGTGGTCAGGGTGAAAAAAACCTATATCAAAAATAATTATATATTATCATACCAAGGACCAGTTCATTCATTGATTGAAAAGAGTTTCTCATTAGGAAAATCCTCTCTAATCTCTTGATCTTCCTCCTTCTCCAAATGAAGATGATCTGGGTGGGAGAGATGATCAGTAACAAAATTATAACTCCCATTCTTATCTTGGATATCCAGATCAAATTAATATAAAAGGAGTACCTAGGGGATCAACCAGGGATTCACGTATTTTATTTTTAGTAGGTACATTAGTTCTTAATGGTCAGTATAAACCATAACTTTATATTGCACTACGTAAGAATTGAACATGTAAAACGTGAAAACCCCTACTGGCATCTCCTTTTCTGCAGTGGTATAGTTTATATGTTCCTCATTAGGGATCCTAAAAGAATAATATATGGGTTGAAAAAACATTATGATGCAACTAGCCTAGGACTGCTCCAAATGCGTATTATCTAGCATCACACATGACATCAAATTGTTCCTCCTAGTTGGGAGACATCATCACTGAAGCTTCCACCAGGAACAACTTCATGAGCTCAAAATATATGGTACATGTCTCATCAAAAATAAATAAGACATACATGGATAGAATATTGGTGAGAGGCTGCACTATTTTTTAAATGTCGCGGACAAACAGCCTATAAAAACCCGTATTCCCCAAGAAGTTGTGGATGGCTCTGACAGAAGTTAGAATAGGCAGTCATGAAATGACTTCTATATTTGTCGGGTCCACCTCTATCCCCTTTGATAAGAATCTATGGCCATGTTAAATTCAAATTTTTATTATGAAATTACACTTTTCCTAGTTCAAAACCAGGTTAGTGTTTTCACATCTTTCCAAAACTAGCTCCTGGTGTTGCAAACAAGTGGTGAATAATTATACATAAACTGAAAAATATTCCACGAATACCTCTAAGATTTGTTCCACCATGTCAGTGAAGATTGACAGAATACTGCGCTAGAATGTGTTGGGGGAATTTCAAATTCCAAAATACAACCTTGGGATACAAAACATACAATAGTGCAATGTAAATGTGCTATTATTATGATCCTCTCGAGAAATGGAAATTTGGTTTTAGCTGGAATAGCCATCGAGGAACCAATAGAAATTGTTCCCTTATAGTGTCTATAGAATTTGATCCATGAAGGTTAGGGGGAAATGATCATTCCTCATGGTGTCATTCATCATCTTGTAGTTGACAGAAACCCCCCAGCTCGTGAAAGTGAGAGTATGGATGAGCTCGTTCTTATCACTTGAAAGCACAGTGATACCTCCCATTTTGGGTACTGTTTGTATGGTGAAAACCCATGGACTATCTGAGATAGGATAGATGAAGCCTACATCCAATGATTTAATCACATCTTTTTTTATAACTTCGTTCATGGTGTGTTTCATGTATCATTATGGTTGCCGAGATTGTTTTTCTCCTTCTTCAAGTATCACCTTGAGGTTGCAAATGGTAGGGGTATTTCCCTTCAAATCTATAACTGTCCAACCAATGGCGTACTTCCACTCTTTAAAAACATGTAGAAATGAATCTTTCTGCAACTCTGAAATATCTACACAAATTATTAGTGGAAATGTTTGATGGTATCCCAAATACCCAAATTTTATAAAAGATGTGAGAGGCTTCAGTTCAAGATAAGGCTTCGTCAGAATCTATGGTACATGTGGTTGATCCTTTTCTCCTTCCATACTATCTAGAACAACTGCACATTTCGAGTAGTGGCTCCCTTGGCCTTCCAGGAATTGTAGGTACTCAAGTGCTTCTTCAACTAGATTGTATGGGATGATAAAGTTATATAAAGTAAAAGATCATATCAGATCATCCCTTTCATTTAAGAGATCGTCTACTGTGGTTACCTCATAACATCCCTCTTTCTCATACAATGATGCAAGCTTGATGGCCTTGATGACATTGTAGGAAGCTCTCTCATATCCAACCTGTAAATTTAGCTCCCATTGGTGCATGTTGATCAGTACCATACTAGTTTCCAAGAGGGTCCTTTCCAATATGAGAGGTGCCTCCTGGCCATACTATATGTTATGGATGAAGAAATCAGCAGGAAGGATCAATGTACCCACCTTGATGAGCACATCTTCTAGTAGCCCATTTGGATGTTTGATGGATCAGTCATCAAGTTGAAGGGTTACTCGAGTTGGCTTAAAATCATGGAGCCCTAGATTCTTGAAAACACAAAGGGGAATGATGTTGACAGTAGACCCTAAGTCACATAGGGCCTTCCCAACCTCACATTGTCCAATAGTACTTGGAATAGTGAAGCTACATGGATCCTGGAGTTTGGGAGGAATCGAGTGTTAGACAACTGAAGAAAAATAATTTGTAAATTCAATGGTGCATAGAACCTCCATCTTTCTTCAACTAGAGGGGATTTCCATTATGAATTTTCCATATTTTGGCATTTGTTTATGTGCCTCTGTAAAAGGTATATTTATGAGAAGCTTCTTAAAAATGTCCATGAATTTTCTGAACTGGTGGTCCAGCTTTCTCAGCTTTAGTCTCTATGGGAATTGTAAGGCAGGCTCAAAGGGTTTGAAAACCGTTTTCCTTTATTCTATGAAGACACCTTTTAAAGGATTTTGGATGAGGAGGGGTCTGCATATGCACCTTCTTCATCAATAGGGGGTGTGGGAGCCCCTATCTATGCTAGTTTCTAGTGTGGTAGATTTTTTCTAATTCATAGCATGATGGTATGGGCTTCCTCCCTTGAGATATTCTCAGTGTTACCAGGTATTTTACGAGGTTTCCTTCATAAGATTTGGTTTTCCAACAATCCAATCTGGTTCTATAAACCTCGAATAGAATATTCTTGATTCTGAAATATAGTTTCTGCAGTAGATATATATATTTTCATGAGATCCTCTAACCTTTAGGTGTTCTCCTGCTAAGGTGGCTGTTGAGCTGATGGAAGTGGTGGATGCCACGACTGCTGTGGGTGAGTGTTTGGATACCCTTTTTGTAGATAAGAGCCATGTTAGGGCTATTGCTACCTCTGGTACTAATTTTCATAAGGAGGATGGATGTAGTTGTACGGTCACTGGGGTGGAATATTCTAATATTGTTGGCCCCAACCTGTGTTTTTTTATCATACCAAGCCAGGTTCTGGTACGACAGGTTCTAGTTTGGCCCTTAGTTTGGGGGAAAAATAACTCCCCTCTGTTATTTAAGGGCCTCAAGAAGAACTCGGGCATTCTCCAATGATGTGGTTATCACCACATTCACTACAAACATGAAGGTTTTCCAAAAGTACTTGTAATGAACCCATCAGATTGAGTGTGTTGATCTTTTTGTACATAGTTTCCAATTGGGAAGCTTGAATAATAGTAGTATTAATGTTATAAATACATCATGTATAGGTTCCCCTATCAGAATTCTACTAGAAGCTATTGGAAGACATGTCTCCCAGTAGTTGGAAATGTTTTTTGTGGGATTTCCTCATTACTTTACCTCCATCAGTACCATCCACTATGGGCATCGTATTCATTGTCAGTCCGCCATAGAATGTTTGGACCTGTATACAATGTGGGAGTCTGTGTTGTGGTAATTTCCAAAACATATCCTTGAAGTGCTCCCATGATTAACACAATGAATCCATGTCATGTTGCTAGAAGTTGTGGATTTCATTCTGTAGAGTCACCGTCTTTCAGGGTAGGAAGTATTTATATAGTAATGTCTTAGATAGCTCCTACTAGATGTGGATGGATTGTTGTGGCAATACTTTGATCCAGTCATTCACCTTAAACCTTAGACAGAAGAGGAAGAGGTGAAAATATAGGTCGTCTATGGACACTTTGTGGTAGCAGAACATGTTGCATACCTCCAAAATTTTTGAGGGAAGGGAATTGGGATCCTCGCTGGGCAGGCCACTAAATTGGAAAATGTTCTTGATTTACTACCTGATAGTGAGATTGATCTCATATTTTTTGGCCTACACTGGTGGACAAGTAATTCTTCTATCATCTCTCTGCATAGATGGAAGGTCATACTCCTTCAGAGTACATCGTGGATGCAGCTACTGAGTAAGGAGAGCTGACAATTATTGTAGGTACAAAGTGTCATAGTACAACCCCTGACCAAGGTGTAAAAATGGAATTCACTCCGGTTGGAATTATTGAAGCTGATACATGGCCATACCCTAGGAAAAGTGGAGCATGCAGGTTCCAATTTCCGTCTGGTCCTATTGGATATACAGATCCTTGGACAATAGCTAGATTACTTTCCTTATCTTGTTCCATGGGATTTTTGTTATTGTTCTTAGTCAAGAGTCTTCATTGGCACCACAAAAGCATTCGTTCGAACTTTGGGTCAGTTGGGGAAAACCCTGAAGACTCAACAGTCATAGAACATGTGAGGTAACATGTCATACACCTAAAGACCTTCATAATAAAAAACACACCATGTGTAAAAATGAAATAAAAGATAAATAGAAATATTTATAGAAAATATATTTTTGTGAATTTTTCTTTTTAAATTTAACTAAAATTTCATAAAAACATAATTAAAAAAAGTAACTGTTCTTGTTCCCATCTACAGTGAAACTTTTTTGTCGAGTTGTATCACTAAAGGTATGATATCGGTGTCCCAAATAATTTTTTCCCTAACAAGTACATAACCAGTAAGGGGTTGAAACATTTGGAAAATGATGTTATTTTTTTCTTCATTAACTTAGATTGTATTTTTTTCATAATGATGTTTGCTGAATTTAATATCAATTTCTGATGTGGTGAATAAATAGAATAATTAGTTTAATGGTTCATAAATAAAATAAATAATGAATATTATAAAATATGAGAAAATTGGTTTTGATTTAGATAAATAAGAAAATTCATTGGGGTTTTGGATTTATGAGATGTTGATTATTAAATACAATTGCTTATGTGGTTGTATTGTTCCTAATAACCCAACACTTTGGGTTCCAACTTATAATAAAGGTTCATTGGTCTAGAAAACAGGTATTTAGAGTTGAAGATACTAACTCCTTGGTCTGATAGTTATTGTTTAACATTTATTTGTTTGTATTAGTTTATTTTTGAGTCAATGTATAATTCCAATGATCATGAAAATATTCATTGTTATTCTTCTTATGAATCCTTGAAAATTCAGCCCTTGGTCTGGTTCAAAATTTTTCAGTGATAATGATGATATAATTTAGAAGAATAATAAGAAGTTATAAGAACAAACAAATTCATATAAACAAATTTAAATTACAACTCATGATCTTCCACAACCCCAACACAATGGTTATTTTGTTACACAGAAAAAAAAGATAAGAACAAATCCCTTGATAGCTGATGTGATCATGATTCAAATAATCATGGAGGGAATGATTCTCTAATATATGGTAGAATAGAAGTAGTATGGCGGCAGATCATATTTCCTTCATTCTTAAACTTTTTCTCCACACATTCTCTCCACACACCACCACATTGAATAATAGGCTATGGCATCATTTTATAGAAAATATAACTACAAGGCATGTGGAAAAAGTACACAGCTTGTTCTTTTTTCAACACACTTTTTCATTGTTTTCTTCAGTGGTAGGCGGCCTAACACACTATCTTTGAATTGGTACCTGGTGCCACCTGGTAGGTAGATATACACAGCGTGTAGCACTACCATACATGATGCGGACTTGTAATTTTTCATTCACCAACCACTTCTAGAAGTGTATACACAATGTGTATAGGTTGGTCGCGACATGTCCCCTTCAGTTAGTCACAGAGGCATGTAAACCATTATCATCAACCAACTACTTCTAGAAGGGTTTACAAGGCGTGTATAGGTTGAACACGACGTGTCCTGGTTTCTGGATACATGGGCATGTACTTTTCTTGGTCATCCTGTGTCTGAGATTGAATGTATATGGCTTTTATATAAGTACATGTCATTTAGTTATAAATTTTTACTCCCTTCTCTACAGGTATGTGTATTTGGCCTTAAATCTCCAGAAAATGAACAAGGTCACCAAAAACAAATTATTTATCTACTAGGTTGTAGGTTATTTATGAAACAAATTATTATTTTAAATTAAGCATGTGAAAATGTATACACAAATTGTGTGCTTATGAATTCCACCTCATAAATTATTTATGGATATTTTTGGACATTATTGTTTACATTTCACGTCAATATTTATTCATCAATTATTTTTTATTAAAAATAAAATATATCAATATTATATTTTTAATATAAAATTAAAAACTTAATTTTGTTTATGATGTCGATTAAACTAAAAGAGAATTCATTATTTTATATGGGATTCACATTGAGTACATGGTGTTCTGAATATGTAGGTAATATTAATAAGTTGTCTATTTCATTCTTTATTAATATTCATTAATTAAATTTCATTGATCCTTATTCGTTATAATAATAATATATAATTTCAATTTCAAAAAGAAAATATTTTTTTCTAAATAAATTCCCTATTTTAAATTATTTAGTTTCAATGAAAATATTAATTTTAAAAGTATAGAAATTTAATTTGAAAAAAACTATATGATTTTTTTATCATAAATTAAAAAAAATCATAAAATGGGTTTTTTATAATTTTGTGAAAAAATTATTTTTGGGTGAATAATATAAAATACGACTTCTTAAGAAAACTGTATTTTATTTTCAAGAATTTTCAAAGGATTATTGTTCATTGGATTAGTTTAGAAATTATATTTGTTATATTGAACTATATATAATACAATTAATTTCATTTTGATAAAAATTATAATTTCATTTTTAATACAAATATTCTTATACGTAAAACAGAATTTATCTCAAAACTCATTTTACGCTGCATTACATGTTATGATTTTAGAAGTAATTTTAACCACCTAGATAAATATAATCATGAAAAATGGATTTTATATTTTGAATCATTTGTTTCATATTTTTTAAAAATTTCAACCTCGTTTTTTTCATTATGAATATTATCATTTCTAACAAAAAACCAATTACCACTCTAAGAGTAAGAAACTAGTTTTAATAGTTAAAACTATCATGCTATGGATTAAAATGATCAAATAACATTATTAAAATAAATTTTATGGTCATATATATATCATATTATCTCCTTTTTAATAAAATTCATTTTTTATTCATTTTCCTTGAGTAAGACATTAAAATATTTTTCTGTTTTGAAAAATTCCATGTATGTCCTCTCCCTCGCCTATAAAAGGACACCACCCCTTTTCCCTTACACAAACTTCATGAACCTATTATCTTATCCAATTCCTAAAAATATATATTCCAAACATATCTCCCCATGGAATAGATTTCTTGTTTTGATCATAATATCATCTTACAAAGGCTTTATATTTAATCCGATTTGAATTTTCTAAAGAAGTGGTAGAGTTATTAACTACATGATTTGATGTTACTTATTCTTAATTCACCATGAAACCACCCTTATCTATTTTAATGTAAAATAATTAGTGTCTCCCATATATATAAATTTAATTAATTCTTTATATAAGTATTTTTCATATAAATATCACTAAGACAAAACTGGGTTTTTGCAGTGTTAGGATTTTAATTGCAGTAGCTCAAAGTGCTATTACAAACACATTTCCTAAACAATAAAAAAAAGATATGTTAAAGGGGGTTATTAAAAACACTGATATGTGGAATATTAAAGGGGACCCTTTATTAGTTCATAAAAAAAGAGCTGATAAAGGCCCCACCTTTATCAGCGTTAGTAAAAAAGAGCTAATAAAAAGGGAATTTATCAATGCTTCTAAAAAATGACAATAAAGGGGGGTCTTTATCAAATCATTTTTAGAAGAACCAATAAATCCCCCATTAAATATTTTTACGACCACTGATATCTGTTAAAATTTATAAAAAAATATATTTCATTAAAAATTATATATTTTTATATTTATATATTTATATTGATATAAATATAATACATATTTTTAAAATATTTTTTAGATTAGGATATATAATAATTTTTAAGTAATATATTGGATGTTTTGTGAAAATGTTTTATTACTCTTGAAAATTCTTACAAACCCAATGGAAATCGAAAAACTGAAAATAACTATAGAAACCCTAAACCCCCCATAAAAATGTTAAGAAACATGAAAAACCCAAAAACGACCATAACAATTGATCCGAGAGTCCATGTCAACATCCAAACTAGTCAAACCAAAGCTTATGAAATGAGATAAAACCATCTGAGATTTAAATCAAGTGATAATACAAGTAATAAAATATATTACAGTTTCAAAATGATGAAAATCAAACTTGAACTTCAAAAGTCCATGAAATCTATTTCGTCTGTCTGTTCAACCTATACCATGTTTCAAATTGAATCTCGGGATGATCTCTATGCCCGATTACCTAATAGAACCCCCAATGACCTTTATTATGGAAAGAATGAGTTTTTATTCATTGTACTCAACTTTTTTAACATTTGATGATCTTTCAAACATCCATAACATCGTGTTCGGGTGTCCATTTGGTCTATACCACTTATCAAAGGGAATCTTTTGATGATATATTCCTATGTTACCCATGGGATCCCCCCAATCACATCTCTAGTTTCCAAAAGTCCTATAAGGTCTCCAAGACTGAGTTTTTTACCATCATATAATATTGTTTTAACATTCGATGGATTTTAAGCCTCGTTTAATGGGGTATTTTACCCTTCTCTAGTCGGGAAAAAATTTATTCATCAGAATAACATTCATATAGAAATAATGACTTTGAAATTTTATCATATTTCACAATGTACTGTCATTTATAATCAAATATATAACAATATATACACATTTTATTATATATTCACAAATAAAAAATAAATTTTATAAATAAATAATTAAACATATTTACATATAAAATATTTTTCCTAATATATAAACCTTATCTAAATAAAAACATACGTCAAATTTAAAAATATATATATAAATGAATATGCATTTATATATATATATATATAACTAGAGATATATTTATACATATATAAATATATTCTTATATACATATACCTATATATGTATGTATACATGTATATATATATACCTATATATATATAAACATATATATAAACATATATGTAAACATATATATAAATATATGTGTAATAAATATAACAATATATATAGATATATAATAAAATGTAAACGAAAATAGTGTAGGGGAGTGGAAAAGGAACTGGTGTATAAGCTAGAGGTATCAGGTTCGATACTTTCTAGAGGTTGGGGTATACGTTCGGGGTTGGTATTATCCAAAGTAATGATAAAGGGTTGGGGAGCATTTATAAAGGGGGATCACTAATAAAGGGGGTGTGAAAAAAATATACCCTTTATATGTGGGGCCTTTATCAACACATTTTTTAGCACTATATAAGGGGGAATTTAATAATGCTAAAACATTTCTTATAATGGTTTCCTTTAATAACAATACAAATTTTCTAATAAATCCCACCTTTATCAAAGCTACAAAATCATTGATATATACCCCCTTTATCCTCATTTTTTAGTGTTTCCAAAGGGTGCAATTAACAGTGAGTTTTAAGAGAATTGTTAAATCATAACCTTTAACATCACATACATTATCAATTACCCAATAGCACTAATAAAACCCTTTTAATATCATTGTTAACGTCCAAATTTTCCTTATTGTATCCATCTAATAGAAAATAAAAACATCACTCGTTCATACACACAGTCTACCGCCTCATGTAACGATGAATATTATTTTTCATCACCAACACTTATATGGTATATATAGGTGTATTTAGGAAATAATATGATATATATGAAATAAATAAAGTTCGGAAATCTAAAATAATACTTACCGTATTTTCTTCATTATTTTTTTATAATAGAAATTTTTCTCATACATACATAGCTACTAATATCTCTATATTGTAATGCAATTAAGTTTTTCATAAAAATCATAGTTAGTAGGTTCTAAATGTATAATTAATGTCTAAAATTTAAAATTAAAAAATTATAATGACTAATTAAATTATATAATCATGATATATTAGTCCATAGTCAACTGCCTAATGTCATTTTGAAATAATAAACCAAACATCCTCAAAACTGCTGAGGAAAAGATAATCATTTGGGAGATTATGAATTATAATTAATGAAATAAAAGGAATAATAAAACTCTAAATAACATTAAAAATATTATAAAACATGATAATAATTAACCTAACATTATTATTTAGGATGATAAATAACATTGTGATAAGTCAGACTCAAGGTAATGTATATTATATCAAAAAACCTAGATTTCAATTTCATTAAATATTTATTTCTGATAATTTTATTATATATCCATATTTTTTTATAGATGAGTGAAAATTTAAAAAAATAAATTAAAATGTTCATTTTAACTATCAATTTAACTTATCAGTATTTCTATAGAATGACTAAATTTAATTACAATTTAGAAAGGAATATTTTTAAAACTATAATGCATCAAAGGATTTTACTAGAACCACCATCATTATATTATATTTGAATTAATTTTTGAAATTCCAAATAAAATTCAATAAAAACACATTAATATCTATTTTTCTTGAATTTTAATTATTATAATGTGGTTTTAGTGTAAAAGGACATTTCAATATCAAAAAGGTTTTTATTATAGTATAACAAAGATTATTTTTATGACCTTAATGATATAAATACATGATTTTAATGTTTTTAAAATATTTTAATGTCCATGTAAACCATTTATGATGATGGTTAGGTGTGATATAGCTCTCTAATGAATTAGGTAATGATTGTGTTCTCTAAAGAGTTCTGTTGGAATTAACAGAGCGTGTTATTCCATTTTTAAGTGTTCTTGTAAGGGTGTATTGAATTTGATGTCACAATAAACCTACAATAATTTTTCATACATGAAAATTATTTTTCATAGAAATATTCTTATTTCCTAAGGTAAGATAATTATCTTTTCATTAAAGTAATGATTACACCTATTATGTTTAAAACATTTGTTCTTGATATAATATTATTTATAGTTTATTATATTTTCTAAAAAACTATCATGATTGTGATTTTTTCTCTATGTATTATTCTAAATTGATTTATGAAAAATATTTCCGATTAAATCTAATACCATTTTTATGTAAATTATTAATTTTGTTCAAATATTATTAAGTTGAATTAAAAATCTATTGTATTATTTCAGGATTTTGAAATGGACTATCATATTGTTTCATTTTATATTTACCATTCTATTATTTTTATTATCATCCCATATTTCTAACTTTTTCAATATTATTTAATGAAGATTATGAAATATTATGATGTCTTGTCAACAATCCTGAATATTTTCATGAAAATATAATGTGTTTTATTATAAATTTTTAATATTGTGAAAAAATATATACTTTCTAGAAGAGACCACATTGTAATGCATGGTTTTGTTGTGTAATATACATAACATAATTTTCTTAATATATATACCATAAAATGGATTCATGAATGTAAGAAAAGTAAATCTTAGTTAAATATTAAATTTTAGTTTGAGTAAGAATAATGTCTTTATTGTTGATATTAGGGTGAGGTTTGGATAATTTTAGTGGTTAGGATAATTTATGTAATTTCTCATCATTTATTATAATATATAGTTATCTTGAGATATATTTTGAGTATTATCATTTTTATTTATCAAATCTATAAAAATATAAAATGTTTATTCACAGTGGAAATATGGAAGATGAAGTAAGAGATCTGTAGGAATAAAATATCCTTCAAATTAAACAACCTTGAATGATTATAATTTGAAATTAGAAGTTTGTTGCGGTGGTGACCTGGTTGACAAATATTATTAATGGTGGAAGTATCTATGTTAGATAGAAAACAAATTCAATGTAGAGGAATGTTTCTATGTTTAGGTATTTTAGGAAATAGATCCATCCAATATTTTGTGGATATTTTCACCTGGTAGTTATTGAGGGATGGATTATACATTTGGAAATGATATTCAATGTAATGATTTATACATAGAATAAAAAATGTAATTATAATTATTAATAAATTATAATATAAGTTCAGTCACTGTTGGTCAATGTTAAATGATACCAGGGTAAGAGCATAGATTTATTTCTAGGAATTATATGAATTAAAGAACTAGATAAATATTTTCCTATGGATGTCAAACAATGTATGGAAACTTAATTAAGTAAACAGTGAAATAATTAATAAAATTTGGTGTCTCTATATAAAAATCATCACCGATTTTGAATTGTATGAACTAAATTGTATTTGTATTCTTCATAGTAATGTTAATAAGCTTTAATCATGATTCAATCCAATATATCAAATGTGATTAGATTATTATAATTTTCAATTTTATGAGAAACTTATTTGATGTGACATGAAGGTATAAATAGAGTTTTCTCATGAACAAATGTTCTATGAAAAAACAATTAAAGGAGTTTTAGGTGTAATAAAATAGCGAATCATCCATTGGGGAAATATAAAGGTAATAAAATCTTGTTTCCAGATTTTGATAATTGTAATAACAATCACCCTATATAATATATTTTAAAATCTTTTAAATGTTTTTATGTGGTATGTATGGTCATGTGGATCATGATTTAATTGAAAATGATCATGGTAATGATTAGAATGATATTTAAAATTCCGCAATAACATTTTTTAATTGTATTGATATGGGTCATTATGTGATTACTTATCTAAAGATAATACTTTAGGAAATATTTGATCAATATCACAGGCATACAACTTTGGTTAAATACATTGTGATGACTTCATTAGATGATAGAAAATCCATAAATGTGGTGTTAAGTACATTACATAATTATGGAAAATTAAACAAGGTATTATTTAATTTGGGCTTTACACAATCTTTTATTACAATTAATTTTCCAGGTAAAATAAAAATTTCACCTAAAAAATGATAGTGAAATTATTAGTTAAAATAATTAGAGTTATTATTATAGAAAAAGAAAATTATTGTAATCTTCCATGCATTTACAAGGAAATTTTTTTAACATAAATGCATATTGCATTTCCCCTTGTAGTGGTTGATGTTATTATATATATATACATATATTCAATTTATCTTGAAATGATAGACTATATTTATAAATATATTTTTTTAATGAGTCTTGGTTTTTGTAAATTAATTAATTAATACCATTGATAACAAATCAAGAAGATGATATATTTATTAAATATGGAAATGAAATAAATATTACACATATTTTTGTTAAAAATGTATTTTGATGCTCAAAAAACACACATCCGAAAAATCACAAGGGAAGGAACACCCAAACGTGGGTATTTTCTTTTCCTGAGAGCAAGGAAGGAGAGGATAGTTGAAGACTTGTGAATAGTCTAAAAGACTCATGATAGATTAATCATTTCAAGGTCACACAATGTCTCTATGAAAGGTTCCAATCCTGTGGAATGTTTCATGGAACCCTCTTCAACAAGAACCCTTTCCCACCAATGGCCGAACGGTGACATTATTATCATTTCCTCCTAGTACATGAGGTTTTTCATTGTCAAGTTCCTAAAAACCCACCCTTATTCCCTCAAAATTAAAAGTGAGAGACATTCAATGTTAGATAACCCCAGTGGTCAAATATATTAGGCACCATGTCATGATTGTGAAGAATGAAATCCATTGATGATTCCCAAGACATCACTCATGATATTTATACCATCATAAAAAAGAATCAATGAGATATCTAGGGGAAGGAGAGATGGGTTTGTGGTCATTGGAAGGCTTGAAGCACGCCCCAGAAAACACATGACGCACCACAACCTATCCGATGTTTCTTGTGAAACCCCTTTGGCTCATAGCTACACCACAAAGACGCCTCTCGGCTTGTCCAGACATCATTTAATCAACCTAAGGATAGACGCAATGTTTTTTACACAATATAAATGTGAACTCTCAAACTATCCATATTAATAAAGTAATACATCATAAGATAAATGAGTAAAAATCATAGATATTACTTGAGAAAACTCACAGACCTCCCAACTTATGTTTCCTAAAACAAAGGAAAATGAAAATGGAGAAGTAGAGTGGTGATCGCAGTTACTAAAATAAACGTGATGTGCACTCCGAGTGACACATGATGCACTGCGAGTCCCTCATAACATTTCTAGTATGCCTCGTAATGTTCATCTAGTTTGTCTGCCTCGTGAAATAAAAGCCTTCTGCATGTACAGGAAACATCACATCGCTCTGAGGATAAACACATTGATTTTTCCATGGAATTTTCATGCACCACTATACGACCCATATTGTTCGTGTGATGAATCTACAAAAAATATAATAAATAACATCTACTCCATAGGTAAAATCTTGCTTGACTCTCAGACATCGTCATATAAATCTAAGTAGATAGGAAAGGGAGAAGCAAGTAGGGTTCACAGTCACTAAAGTGAATGCGATGCGCCTAGAGAACCCTTAGTGTGGTCCCACGATACCCGAGACAATCCATCCAAGGACTCATGAATTCCTTCTGATAGTCATTTGGATCTCTTGAAGACCCATGAACATGTCGACTTGATGACATTGAAGTCCTTATATGTGTAATTCATTAAAAGTCAGAAATAATCCTATAAAGGATGGATGGATTTGAAACCACTAAAAAATAATTGGACCCCTTCACTCAGTCCACCATAGAGACTCGAAAAACCACACAGTACTACAAATAGGACTTTTAAAATAACTATAAACCACCTTTAATAGTGTTAGAAATGCACTACTAATAACAGTTAATAATGGGGGTACCGTTTAAATGCGCTAAAAAATAACTGATAAAGGTGTACCTTTATCTGCTCTAAAAAAAGAACTCATAACGGTCCCCATTTTTCAGTGATTTTTTAGCTCAAATAAAGAGACACCATTATTAGTTCTATTCTGAGTTATGTTAAAGGAATAATTTATCAATGCTTTTTTGAGTACTGATTAATTCCCAATTTATC
This sequence comes from Viscum album, assembly GCA_963277665.1. Classification (NCBI taxonomy): domain Eukaryota; kingdom Viridiplantae; phylum Streptophyta; class Magnoliopsida; order Santalales; family Viscaceae; genus Viscum; species Viscum album. The sequence continues at coordinate 2,076,456,387 of OY728152.1, read as the reverse complement.
AGCGCTTATTTAGCACTAATAAAGGCCAAGTTTTCTTAGAAAACCCATCACCTGCACATCACCTTTACAACTACACACCTGTAGATAAATATCACCTACAATCATAGCACACATAGAATGTACCACCTTCATATATAGCACAAAATAGAAACTTCACACACAGCACAATAAAAAACTGACACACAAACAAAGCATGGAATAATAGAATAGTGCAAACATGAGCTTCAAAAACAATGTTATATACATTTACTTGAAATAATGAATACATGAAAACACACTTCTACATACATTTCAAGAAATTTTTTATATGGTTACAAATAAAATTATCCAACAAAATATTTATAATAATAATGTTTCATCCTTTTTTCATCTCGGATCCCCTCTCAAAAATTATTTTACATGGTATTAGTTGTCGATCAAAGCATCTGACGTCAAGAAAAAAATTCCACTAATATATGAAAACAAATATTATGTTATTAATACAATAATGACATATTTTAAACATTAATATGAAATAATAAGTTAATAAAATGGTAATTTTTAATAAAAAAATCACATTTGGGTAGGTTGGGGGCTATAAGACTACATGATAATTGATACCTGACCTTGGTATGGGTATGAAAGCATCCTTGAGACAAGATGTTGTTTGAAATTGTGTGGTAAGGGAGTGTAAGGGTGGGGAGATTTTTTAATTGTTACAACATTTTTTATTAGCTATATTTTTATATATATAATGATATGGTTGTTTGACCATCATGAGATGTGTTACTCGTTACACCGTTTACATGTCTATATTTCCTGGGATTCGATTAATATTTTAGAAGAGGCCCAACATTATTCATTGAATTATAAATATTGTTTTGTTAAGATTACATGCATGAGAATAGAAGAGGAATAAATTTCAAAAACAACATGGAATGCAAAAATATTCATTTATTGACCATAAAAATTGAAGAATCTCTACAGTCTAGCGTCTCTCCCATAACTACCTAAATATGGGGGTAATTAGAATATTAAAATAGTATGCACTCAGAATACCCCCTCGAGCTCTACTAGACAATTATCTATTGTATCTAAAAATTAGCCTAAATGATCCAATGATTTAGTTTGCAAATCTATACCCTAGTTTAGTGCCTCTTCCCTTATGGAAGCATCAAATTTGTACTATTCTGCCACATTGATAAGAATATTCTTCTCTATAATAGTTTTCATTACAACATTGAACATTTATTATAAGTGATACAATCCATGTTATAGGCTTTCTATTTCATACCTCCCATAAATGACGAAATTTTTATGAGATTCTACTTCTATTGTACACATGGATGCTTCATTAAATTCCTTGTGATGTTGAGTGACCAAATTTTATTCCTCCACAATCTATACTCTCACCAAGTTGAACCTCTTTTTCTACTTTATAGTGAACACCTCGTTCACTCTATCAGGGATTTATTTATAATATAACTCACTAAAATTAGAGCAGATCCCCCACCGACTGGAACTTCTTTCATGGGAACCCCTTTCATTGTTAGCAAATCCATTGGCACCCTCCTTGTAGATGGTGTTGGATCTATGTTCCTCATTTTCTTTTAAGATAAAAAGAGAGTTGTGGGTCTTATGGATGATGTTTTTTGTATTGAATATAACTTTTTGATGATGTCAGATCCCATGTGTCCTCCTCATCATCCACTATTAGAATATCTATGTGCTTTATCACCAATGTAGCCAAATAAGCATTAAAGTATGATCATACCAAGGTATCGACATAATCCTTGGAGAGGTCAAAACCCACACTATCAAGAGCGAAGGTTACCTAAACCTATGTTTCTTGTCAGGTGAACATTATCCACAATATGTGAGCCTCCATCAGATTTATTTTTGAACAGGAGTGGGGAGGAGTGGGGAATTTCATCTGCATGCACTAAACTATCTCCCAAAGTGGTATTATGCATACAACTCATAAAATATATGTCATTTAATCTATGTGGATAAAAGACCCAAACATAAGGATAAAAGATAGTCTTAGTCTATAGGATCACCCTGTACATTTTTGGTAATTTCACAGGTTAGTGCTCCATATGGTATAAAAAATGATCATATTGGTTCACTTTTATCTTGATCATCTAGTTATTCGGTGTGATTAGCCATATCCAACTGATAATTTATCGATATTTCCTAAACTGGTAACTTGGAATGATGTGAGTATGAAGTAACTCATATCCTCCAATGTGGGGACCCATCCTACCCCACCACAGTTGGAAGGAGCTAAATATTCTGAACCGGTCAAACACATATACATGTGGTGAAGTTGGAAATATAATATAGAACACATGGAAACCAAAATGATAATAATCATACCCCCTACAATCAGCTATAACATCATTATGTTGGAGACTATTACTCCACCTTTTTTTCTGCATGTGAATACATACCTACTTAGGCACATTACTAAGAAGCTTACAAGATGAAGATGGTGATTGTCCTGGGAGTTGACTGACCATCTTGAGTCATTGAATTGACACTCTTAAAATATTTTAATGTGATAACCACCATCCCCATAGGATTATCTTGATGGACAAGCCTTGGGTTTTTTATTTAGATACTCATGTCGAGTCTCCTTGAAGAACAATTCATCACACAACTTGAAGGGGATGTCAACCCCTGGATATGGGTCCTTCCAAGTGGATATTTTTCCCATATTGATGAGATCCTTCATAATGGGAGGAATCTATTCCATGTCATCCCAAGCATATGGGGGATGAATTTACTCTTCTACTTTTCTCCTAAAATCATTTCTTAATAGATCATCTAAATGTCCCATATACTGATGTCGAATTCACAATACATAAAATGAAATGTGTTCAAGTATTGACTTTATAAACTAAAAATTTCTACCAAAAGAAGTTGGTGGAAATATCTATGGGTTATGTAAGCCTATATATATTCACAAAATCCTATCTTTTTCCACTCAACCACAAACTCTATGGTAGTACACCGAACCAAGAAGGGGTAACCTCAGTTCATCCTAAAGCTTCCACCTCATTTAATAACATATCCAAAAAACCACCAAAACATCTAATTTGATATAAAATTTTACATTTTTGATCTATAAATATGGGTTTTAGGCTATAAATAGTGCTTGAACCATTTTAAATCAATCCACATCGGCTTCAACATTAATGACTAAATATGTCTTCTTTGGAGATGAAATTACTCACATATGACCTGTTCTCCCTGAACATATTATTAGTCTAAAATATGTAATAGGGAGGCATGATCCCTTCATGAGGTTGAGAGATCATTGTATCATTTCAAATAACAAACCCATATAAGGGAAGATAATTAGAAAACAAAAAATCTATGATATTGGTTCCCATCAATCTTTTAAGATGCTCGTGAGTGGATTGAATGACTATGCACTGGTCAACTTTCACATTATTGACCATTGTAGTCCAATGAACTATAACCTCATAGATTTTAATTCGTGGATTCATTTGTATCATAAGAAATATGAAATTTAGATTAATTATGAAAATGGAGTATTTTGGGTTAAAAATGTTCTTGAGAAAGAAAGTAGAAAATTACTATTTAGAAATATCGTATTAAGTGCATGAATTGTTCAAATTTGTGTGATAACATGAAAATAATAGGATTACATGATCAAAGGAACCTGGGAGAAGTATACTACTAAACAACCCATGAAGCTTTATGTGATTATGAAAATAAGACAAGAATACATGAATCATGGTTCATGTGAATTAATTTAATTTATTATGTGATTTTTTCATGTGATTTGATCACGTGATGAGATCATGTGATCAGTGCACATGAAGAATTCATACAAAGGATCTTATGTGACACGATCATTGATGTGATTCAATTTCTCTATGAGGTGTTTATGATTAAAGAAATTGATGTTATACATGTTCTATATGAGGTACGTAGAATCCATGATTTTGATAGGCATGCATATGTATATATGATGTAGTTTATTTGAACTATTGTTAAGATTCAGGATCTATGGACAATGATTTTACTGTGAAAACATAATTATTACCTTTGTGATTGAACAAAAACAGCTGTGTTGCTCTTCCATAAAAGGCATGGCACATGGATAGAAATACTCTAAAATGAATGAACCCTACAAGGAATAGTGAAAATCAAATAAATGTTAAATTATATAATTTTTTGTTAATATATATATTATATCATAACATTTCTATTACATTTTTTCAAATGGATTATTTGGTCTATAAAATTTCTAATAAGAAAAGAATTTTTTTTGAGCATTAGTAATGTTGGTTAACTACTGCTTATCATATCATCTTATCTGAACTTCTGATCAGGCCTTCCCGTGATACACTCATCTGACACCATCTCTATGATATCATCATTGAGAGTTCACTTTTCCTTCTCTTCCTCCACCCATTTACCTAGTAAAGGGGTTCATGAAGAGAAGTAATGTTGAATGATGAATAATGATATCATAGAGATGGTGTCCGATGAGAGCATCAAGGGGACATCAGATCGGAAGTTCATATCAGATGCTATGTTAAGAAGTAGTTAACCAACAGTCATGGAGAATCCATAGTTTTGTTATTAAATTTGTGTGTGTTTAATAACCAATATTCTTCCAACGCACTACACCAGTAGAAACAACAACATAAATGACCAAAATATAGAATATAAATGATCAATTCCATAATAGTTTAGGTCTAGTGATTTTGGAAACATAAAAACATAATGGATTAGTACATAAGAGGATCTCATTTATGTTACGCTTTAATAGAAAAAAATCATTTATAAAACCATTCTTCATAACCGTAGTATATAAAACATAATTAAGGGTGATCTTATATGCTCAATAATTGTAAACAAGGGTGATATCAATGATCATATTAGGATACATAAGTAGTAATAATTCACCAACATCATTTTTTTGTATAATCGTCCATCAATAATGATGTCCATTAGTTTCTAAAAAATATATATCATCTTGTGAATATAAGTTTTTGTGATATTTATGGTAGTAATAAAAAATATAAATACAAATTGGATTAATAAAAGTTTTAAATTTACTCATAAATATTTGTGAAAATACTTCTTCATGGATGCTAGTTTGTTGATTTAATATGATATCTTTCATAAATTTACAAATATAATAACCATAATATTTTCAATTTTTATGTTTTTGACAATACCGAAACATAGATAAAAATATGTAATTTATTTTTTTATGTGTTTCGATAGAGAAATATTATTATATATTCCTGGATTCTTGTCTAGTTGTAGATCATGAAGGAATTCTTTTCCTTTGGCCTTATATTTATTCCATGATATAGCCGATATTGGTGCACCACCCTATCATAACAGAATCTTTATTAAAAGATATTATAAATCATACAACCCGAAGTATAGTTCAAGAAGGTATGATCTAGTTATTTAAAAATTGAAAAATTCCATCATGTGTGTTATGTTTGTTGCATATATATTCATTGAATCTAGAAAATAAATCTTTATTGTATCCAAATTGATTGCAATCAGCATCCCATGCTTCCTTAAAATACAAAAATTAATTATCAATCAATGATTTTAAAATATAGTCGATATAAAGAAATTTTGTAATTTTAACCCTGCATTTTCGGAATTTAAAATAGTCCATCATCTGTAATTTTGTTTTCAAACGATTAGAATAGGGATAAAATTATTTCACCCTCTTTATCAATATTTATTTGTTCTTTTGAAGGGGTGATGTGAGAACAAACAATCCCAAATTTTTGTTCATGGGGAAATACCTTTAAATTTTTTTCATATATACTCCTATGAAAAATATAAATGTATTTAGTCATAATTATTGTAGTATATCATCTTTTTTAAAATAAATTCATGAAAACATACATCATGTAATCATTTACAACTGATTCTTCTGGCTATGCATACTTGAGGATTTCATTTTCATTTTTAGCAGTAATGAAATCTGATGTATCCTCTTCAGAAATATTTTTTTTCAAAATCCACTCTGTTAGCATTGTCATCTATCATATTTTTATTCACATGAACGTGTAATGATAGTAATATTGATATAGAAATGACTTGGTGAAGGAGATCTCAATAGATCATTTTAATCAGTTGGATGATCCTTGAGATAGTTTTAGTTGATCATTCATTTCACCCCTTCTATTCATCATTATGAAATAAAATTCATTGGTTCATAGAAATTTTAATTAATTGTTAATGGTAGATCAAGAAAAATAAATTCGAAATGGATACCTCTATGCCAACATGTTTTTTTACAAAAATTGATATCCATGTAAGGATTTTCCCAACAACTTGTTCCACCATATGAATGTCGTCATCATCATTTGGAATTGGTATCTCAACACTCATCTCATTAGCTATATTAAATGACAATGTGACATGATCAGTTGGAATTTGTCTATTGTGTAGTATGTCCTTCTGTATATTGAACACTGTAACCCTCACTACAAGACAATAGGAGGGAGTTGTTAGATATAAATAACTTTCATTTTCACCCTGTCGAAAATTAGTATAGGAAAGGTTTAAGTGCTTATGTGATTCCCATTTCATAGAAATAGTTTTTATAACATTTACTTCCTTAGCTAAGTCTTGTTTTTAGGGGAATGGCTCGCCTCAAATCTGGTCAGGTGGGGTGGGATCGTCATGCGCAGTTTTTTGTTGAGTTTTTTATTCTCTTTGCCTCATACCATCAGACATTATATCATCTTTATCTTTTATTGTAACTCTTATTGAAACATATATATTGTTGCTCTCATATTTTTAATTTACTCAATTGGATACTCTGTTTTTTTTTCATTCTAAAAATTTGTTCGGGGTTCCACCCCAAAACCCGCACAACTGACGCGACCATACTATTTTTTCTAATTTACAGTTGTTGAATGTATTTCATAATATGGTTTAGGTGATGTTGATTCCAATCTCTATGTCAGATATAAAATATATGAAAATAAGTATTATTTATTATGTAATAGCTATTTAAAGTGAAAAAAAATTATATTATGTCATACATACACATGTTTCCCAAACCTTTTTGTGTTTTTATCTATTTGTATCCCCTATTTATTTACAAGATCCTCCTATCATAGCACATGGTGTTGGATGGATGTGGATTTTGATTTCAATTCCCCAAAAAACATATAAACATTCGAAATGGTTATAGTTTTTTATGTCACATAAAATTATTGTGGTAGATTTAAAATACATACCAATTTTTTTATGTGAATTGTACCTCATCCTTTCTTTATGGTAGGTGTACGCTAGTTTTGTTTCATATTTTTATTTTCATCATTCAGTTGTTGTTTCATAAATTAAAAACATTCCATCAAAGTGATGAATACATGAAACGTCAAACAATGTTATACCATACATAATGTACCTGAAATTTTTTCACTCCATGGTGGTTGTTAAGTGCATCCCATGCTCCATGGGATGCCATGTGTGGATAAAGAGGAGGTGGATGCGGCTTGATTTTCCCTTCAGCATCATTTACAAGATATTTCATTAATATTGTGTGGAAACCTCTATCAATCCGTCTTGAAGCTCTTAATACATATTCCTTATGCGAGGCATCTAAAATAAATGCACTCTACAATGGATGATGAATATTAAGTCAACGATTTAGTGTTTAATTTTATTTAATAAATTAGTGAAATTTTAAAATAATTTTATCGTAATATCTTCCCACATTATTATCTTAAGCTCGGTAACCACATGGTGCCATGACTATACATAAATCACCACATGTTTCCAGGGACTATTTGAATGTTGCTACTAATGATAACTTAGTTGGGGTTAACATGTTGGCCTCACTTTTTATATCCCACCACAATATTTATGCCTTTTTCCTTTTCCATAAGGGTTTTGGCTAACACTATCAAACTACAACACTCTTGTTTTTTTCGCTGTTAGGGTTTCATTTCCTACCATTTACTTAGAAGATTCATCATTATGTTCCTATGCAGTGCTAGCATCTGCACAGGGACCAGAAACAGTAGGTTGAGAAACCTTTTGTACCTTCGCACTAGGACCAGCAACAATAGGTTGAGAAACATGTTGTTGCTCTGAGCTGGGATAAACAGTACCAAATTGAGAGACCTGTTGTGCCTCAGGATTGGGCACATCAGCAGGTGAAAAAGACGATATCTGTAAAATTGGGTTAACATTTAATTTATATTTCATAAATTTTGTAGAGAATAGATAATAATATTACGTAACATAATGTATATTTTAATAAACAAATAACATGATTGTTGAACTCTTTATTTAAAGGGTGAAGATATTTGACCCATTTATCGACTATGTAAATACCGTCATTGTGGTCTCATCTGACCTAAAGAACACCATATACATTGGGACAACTGAAAAATGATTGCAATGTCCCAAAGAAAGGGTGATCCTCCGATAAACTTTCAATTGACCATTCAGTTGTTTTGGTCAATAACAGAACAATTGACTAGTTTTGGATTGCGGGATCTAGAACATAAAATACTTGTACTTCATATGACTCCATTATAAATGTTTTTTCATTATTCTCTTCCTTACTAAAATTAACATTCATGAATCCTAATTAATCTACTTTAAAAGGATTCTAGTTATCAACCCTCTTGAATTAAAAAATTTACACTTGGAATTTCATATAATTCAACTCTAATATTTCTTTGATGATTCCAAAGTGAGACATATTCGCATAAATTGTATTTCTGTCCTTAGCACCAAAAACATGCATCACTTCAGCCACAACCATAACCCCACTATTCTGTATGGTATTATATTCGTTGTTTTCATTTGTATATAATGTAAAATTGTTATCTACAAAAGAATTTTTCAATGATACATAAATAATTTTTCCTCCATCTATCCATCAAAGTCATTCTGAAATTGAGCCCATATATTCATCAAACATCTTAATAATATGGTTTCGAAACCAACATTTAAACCACCAATTATGTGTATCTGATATCAATTTTTCATCCCTAAATGTATTCAAATCCCTAATAAATTCATTTTGGGTTTGAACATATGGGTCAACATCGACACTAAATCTTGAAAAACATAAAGTTGTTCCTGCTCCTGATCTGTAATATTTATTGTGAGAACTTCTCTTTCATAAATTCATTCTCTCGCAGGCAAATTAGTGTCACAAAACATTTGCAGGCTAATGGTTCGCACAGCAAAAAGCTATTTGGAATAGAATTAAATTGATTACTCAACAATATATTTATCGGTAATACAACACTCTTTTCATCATTGATTTTTTTACAGAACCATTCAATGGGTTATACCTATCTATAATGTACAAGACCACATAGGTAAATCTATCTCACCAAATAAACCCTCAAATAAACAATCATATCAATGAATGTCAGTAAGAAGAACATTTCTAGTTCACATAATATGAAGGAAATTTCTCTTTCCATAGATGGAAATTGTTTTGGGTGTATAACATTATTGCATATATATTTAAATAAGAAACAAATATTCATTAATGTATGGTGAAAATTATTGGGAAAAATTCAACATAAATCTATATGAATTAGATCTTGCATTGAAACATTTCAATCGTGTGATTTTAGGCCCTTTAACTTTAAATCTCTCATTGACATGATGTTCTTAATACTAGATGAATATCCCTCTAGAACCATTACATCATTCAAGAAGTCCTAAAATTGATATCTCTCCTACCTGGAAAGAGTTTAAGAATTAGCATGAAGAAATGTACTTCTTTCACCATTCACTGGTGCCATCATTTCTCATATTCCCATATCACATCTAGACCTAATTCCATCCTTTGTTATTTCGGGTGAATATAGAATCGTTTCGATGACACTATTACATATAATTTTTTTCCAACATGCATAACTTCATGAATATGTCTCACAAACAAACAATTCCAGTTTGGTCATTCAAACAAAACTGATCTCTTTTATCAACTGGTTTTCGTAAGGTTTTTAAAAAATGGTTTACCAAATGTAATTTCCACATCTTTTAAATTCTCAAACAATTGATTACCTATTAGTGGGGATGGTGTTGTATGTTCTATTTAACTTCCATCGAATGATGCTGTCAAAGATTGGTGCTTATGTCATTGTAGTAGGAATATGTTGTGTACTAGAAAAAACTGTTTTTGATAAAGGTTTCAACCTAATTGAATGTGTACCTTGTTCGCAAATGGGACACCGTTGACTTCCAATTAATTATATATCCTAATAAATTTTCATATGAAGGAATGTCATTTATTATACCATACAACATGGCCCTCAATGTGAAATCTGCATATTTGTAAGCATCATACAACATAACACCTAAATCCATCAATAATTTCAAATCCTCGATTAATGGATCCAAATAAATATCAATATCATTACCTGGTTGTTTTGGCCCTAATATAAGATTAGATAAAATGATGTATTTTCATTTAATGCATATCCACGGTGGTATGTTCTAATTTACCAACATAAATTTCCATGTACAATAACTGCTACTTTGAAAACCAAAAGGATTTACTCCATCTATAGATAATGCATGAAGAAATTTCCTTGGCATGTTTCTAAATGTAGGATACTCATGACCAATTATCTTCTATAGAGGATATTGTTTTTGGTGACATAGTTTCCAATATTTAAATCTTGTATATGCATGCCATCTCAATTCTCCTACAGTATCCTCAATTCCATATTGGAATTAAACATTTTAATGATTGGAAAGAACCATAAAGAATTTTTATGAATGGTTTCATCTTTCTTGCATCGAGAAGAACCACACATTGGGCATTATTTATGTTATTTGTGGTCCTTACGAAACATTATACATTCATTTGGGCAGGTGTGTATTTTTTAAGAGATCAAACCCATTTAGTGTATTATTCATTTGGAAACATATGTTCAGCTCAAGAGATCATTATATTCTGGGAGAATCTCATTAAAGAGGTAAAGTAGTTCCTTAAAACTTATATCACTCTACATGATGACTTCTTTGAAATCATACATCTTCGGTATGGCTGACAAAGTTGATATTTAGTGTAACCAGCATACAATGGTATCTTTACACAACTCTTTATCTTCCCAAAGTATTTTGGGAAATCACGAATTTCATTTTCAACTCTCCTTTTCATTTCACAAAACAATGTTCATTAGCATTCATATCAGTAATCACATCCTCCATATGATCGTCTTCATTTTTCATGCTTGTAATCATATCAGATGATCCATAAAACGTTGTGTTATCTTATACACTACTAGAATTTGTTTTCCCTGTGTTTATTCCAACATGTAAAACGTCGATCTATTCTTTGATAAATTAGATGTTCTTCCAACTCCTCTAGAGTAATTTGTCTTGAATAACAAATGTGTAAACACTAAAAAAGGATTTGCGAAGGGTCATATGCCAGATATTTTGAAAACTTGACAAAATCATTCAATCCATATTCATAATCTTTTGTCAATCTATTTGAATTCATCCATTAATTATTCATATTCATCCTATTTGATATAGTAATATTAAAATTTAACATAATAATTACAAAAAATATGTTCATCTAGGGTCATCATCCTACTATAATCAATGGAACTAGCTATGATAAACAATAACTTTACCTCTACATGCATTACACAAGACCAAAGTATATCACATCCATCTTCCCAACCACCTGATTAATGGAAGTAGCTATGAGAAGTCATTTCACTAGATTTTTTAGTATCCCACTTGTGAACTGTATGCATTGTTGTAAACCCATTTTTAGTGTTTCTCTAGAAACATAATATCCCTATTAAAGAAATATGGTACTAAACTAATATATGGTATGATTTTCTATAGACTACTTGTGGGTGGAATGATTCATTACATGTGTTATTCTGGTAATTTGACTATGATGTCCATAAAGTGTCTCATAGAGTCCTTTAGTGAAGTTGTTTCCTATGATTCAGTGGAATTTCAGTAGTAACAAAGTGGTGCTTCGATTAGAATGGGTAAAGATAGGATTGATATTCAATTGTTGAATAACTAAAACAAGGAAAAACAAATGGCGTACCAATCATGCCAACATCCCCAAAACCATACTAATAGGAATTTCTTCTCACAATCGCAACACAATACAAACCAAATAATCAGATTTCTAGATTTTACAAATCATCCCTTATTCGATTCTTTTTGATAACTTATGGGTTAACATAGAAGTTTTATCATCATGGGGAATTCATTAATTATTCCATTATAAGTAAATTACCAATTTATATGTTCAAATGTTCAATAGAAAACAACCAAAATTCAATTCTTTTAGGGCATAAACAAGGACCACCAATGGCCACAATTTTCTTCCAGAAATTTATCCCATACATTTCAAAACATAACCATAAATATAAAACAATAATAACATGATAACAAGAGAAACCCAATGATAAAGATGATAAAACTCTCTGCGAAGGATCATTCAATGCACGGTAGATGTGCATTCGCGGTAAATGAGAGCTGTGCGGAATAATAGATATCCAACTGATGTGAAAACTGAAAATGAGAACTCACATGTTAAATAATTTTATTGGTCAATAGTGGGATTTTATTTTCCATATATGATATCTAATTCCTATTTATTTATTTATTTGTGTATCTACTATTTTACTATATGTTTCACTTATCAATGGGAAATGTCTTCTTTTCAATAGAAATATAACTTTTAATTTAATTTAATTTATTGGTAAAATATACCACATTAAATTTTTTTGTCCAGGGGATAGTTGCTATCCTGTATAGATCACGAACACCTCTTAGGTTACTGGAATGTAAAGTCAGTGGTTGGTTATGATACCATCCTCGGTTGTATCTATAATGACTCGTACTTTACATACATTGTTATTAATTCATAATTAAAGCATACTTATTACAACATATAACAAAAAAATTATAGGCCCGTATAGGTATAATGTCTTTAGAAATTGGGAATCATAAACAACTGGTTCATAAATCATCTACAACGTATCTCGATTATTTCATCATATATAGAGACTCATTCTGGTATATCCTACTTAATACTATTCTTCCTGACCAACGGTAAATAAAACATACAAAATGGTGATCTCAACTACTCATTAAGGATAAAAAAAGGATATATCAATCATATCATATTCATAAGAACATAACCTTTTGAAAATATTAACCTGCAAAAGAGATCGTAATACCATGACATGGGATAAATCATAGTAGTATAATGTAATCCTAATAATCATAACAAAAAACAGGGAAATTTTTGGAATTCACACATAATAATAGAAAATAATTTCATATTAGTCAACACTCATTGCAAAGACCAACATTGTGGACAAAGTCCATTAGTAAATATAGTTCACTCCACATTAAATTCCTATATCACTGAACTAGATTAACTTATCATTCCAGCAATGTCTATCTCATGAGATATAAATTGTTACCCAATTCATTGGAGGGAGATATAGGTCCCACACATCTAACAATGAAATAATTCTTATGTGTGCTGCCAAATCATAAATCATACATCATGACATAACCCATATAATAAAAATGGTATTATAAAATATCATGCCATTATAACATAATCTATATAAGATAAAATGAGTTCATAAAAATAATTCCATATTAACATAATCAAATAAATATAATAATTGGGATTGAAACAGAATCCTATATTATCTTAGATGGAAAATAATTTTGACAAAACACATGAACTCCATTCCTGGTGAAAATATCCTTTCTTCTTCAAAAAAATTTCCCCTTTCTCAAATTTTCATAAAAATTTAAACTAAAATATTTTAATTGAAAATAAACATGAAAACTTGTAAAGGATGCTTCAGGTAAATAATTTTCTATGAAATTAGAAAAATCCACTCATTCCATTTATGTTAAAAATAAACTTTCTTCTTGTACGTTTTCTGGAAATGTCAATAAGTATCTCGTACTCAAAATGAAAAAAATATTCCTTTCATATATTTTACTAAAAATTCACGAAAAAAAGTTTTATTTAAAAAATTTAGGAGGATAGAGATAATATTACATATTTAGGAAACATGGATGTGGATTATAAATATTCCCCAGTAAATTCTGAAGTATAAACAATCTTGGATAAAAATGAGATTGTAAGATTTTCCATTACCTTAGGTCTGATATGATTTGTACATATAAGAACCACCTGTTTACTGATTTAAATAATTTCATTGACTTATTCCAGAATCATATTCATTTTCCGGATATCAAATATGGTCATATTCTTATCTTCTTATTATAAATATTTTACTGCTACTTATTATCCGGGTGTTTGATCCTTTATGTTCTTATGTGTATTTTGTCTAATAAATTCTTATTCCACTTTTTAGGTTATAGATAAATCATTTAAAGAATAATATTAATATAATATATATCATATTTACTCCTTCAATTAGTTAATATAGCCATGGTTTGATGAAGATCATGTAGAATGAATCACATCGCCCTGAGGAGAAGCTAAGCTTTATGTACGCACGAGTGATAATATCATTTCCATAATTATTGAACGGTATTAGAGTGGATGATTGAATATCACATAATTATTATCATGTATTTATGATCATATATAGTTATATTTACACTATTAAACAGATCCATGTAAAGTGGTGATGGAAAACATATCACACCACAGCGTGGAGATGGTATTCTTTACGTACACACGCATAGTGATTTCATTTTCTGTAGGATTGATAGAAGGTGAAATAGGGTTGTTTAATATTTATAATAACATATCATTATATCAGTGATACTGATAATATTACTTTAAATGAAACAATTAAATAATATGAAGTAGAAGAACAAATAAATTTGAATGAATCGTTAAAGGATATTACCACTTCTTCAATGCGCCTCTTCTAAACCTCTAATTGGGGCACTAAAGAATGTTTTTAAAGAAAACCATGAACTCTAGTATGTTTCTAGGGAATTGGATACGTGAAATGGATAGGTTTTGGAAGATCTTGAAGGATGAAAATGTTTTGAAGAGGAGAGGGAAGATGTTCCCATTTATAAGGGAGCAGAGGGTCACCTTTGAAAACCTCAAAAATATTAATCTACAAAAAACTCTACCCACACATAAATACTTCAAAATTGACTCAAATTATAATATTAGATGATATAAGGTTTTAATATCATCAAATAATAAAATTTAGACATGTTGGGAATTTATTTTAATCCTTGTAAATTCGATTTATCCTTATTTAATTTATTTAATTTTATTTGTTGTAATAAACTTATAAATTTTAAATTATTATAAATAATTACTTATGTGTTGTTAATTTTCCATAATTGGATAATTTATGACAATTTATATTGTATAAATTTAAATTTATAATTTTTAAATATTTTTTATATTTTTAAACAATTTAATGGTATGCTAATTTTCAAAAATAACAATATGTAAATTTTCACAAGATTAATTTATTTGTATTTAAATAAAATAAACAAAGATTATATATTTGAAAAAAATATTTTATAGATTAATAACATGCCATATTTATCTAGAAAACGCTTGGAGAACATTAAATAGTTCATATAATATTTAATTTAATATTTTTAATACCATTTATTTGATATTTTAATCAAAAAAATAATTTATACATCACAATTGTGTCATAATTAATGATAATTATTTAATCCATAACAATTATAAATAAATTCAAATGATTTGGATACATTTATTATATTTCTGGAGATAATATATATTTGATGTTTTACGAAGTTTATCACTGAATTAAAATTATTACACTTATAATATATTAATGAGTGACATATTTTCATTTTCTTTGGATTTAATAATAATAAATCATTTTCTTGGTCAAAATTCCATAAATTGAATCTATTCTAACCCTTAGGTTAAATGAGTTGACTTTTATTCATCCAATATAATTTTTCCCGGTGTTAGGGTAACTTTAAAATCTTAATTTTACCTTTAATTACATGATTTACCTTTACCTGTATAAAATAAAATTTACCGTATTAACTATTCATAATGTCTACAAATAAAAAATAGTCTATAATCATAATTTAGACCCACTGATTCCAAATATGGAATCCATTTTTTTAAATTCAAAATAAATAAGATGCATTATTTAATTTAAAATTAATCTCGTTGTTGTGTAAATGGGTTTTAAAAGTTAAAACATTGGAAAATATTGAAACATTTTTCCCAATGAATTCAATGTAAAATTTATGACAATGACATGATTTATATTAAATTGTAAAAATATATTATATTTACTCATTAAAACCATTCATTATTATAATTTAACCGGATAAATAATCTTGTTTAAAAATGTTATTTTAATTAAAATTTTGCACACTTTTACTATTTATCAAAATATGAATGTTAACATAAAAATATTAAAAAATTATCCAGAGTAACTTTATATAAACTTATTGCAATGAATAAGTTTATTTTGTCAAATTTAACTCGTAAAGATTGAAAAAACTAGATTTAATGCAGGTGTTCCATCAAAAGGCGGCAAAACTCCTTTTTTTAATACTTCTTTTATCCAAAAAATATAATTTGTTTTCATACCTAATTCTAGAAAATGTGTAAGATGAATTATAATGTTATAAAATTAAAAACTAAGTTAATAATATTCATAACTGCTAGTTCATAATATTATAATAATATATCATTGTTTAGTGAAAATCGATATTGCGTACAAAAAAATCTATCGAGGAAGGTTTCTCGGGATGCTCATGGAGATAGCCCTTGAGGCTTGAGACTTTTGTTCATTTACTTCTGAATTGATGTGTAAGTATTCCGCATGATTTAATGCTTCCATTATATCATTATCCTGTCATGCATGGATCTCTTATATAAACTGTCATTCGCCAATTTTATTCAACCTTATAAATGGAACATGTTTTCCACTGCTTTCTTATTATTATTTACACTACTTTTGATACTGTATTTTTGGTCTCTTTTCTCCTCTTTGATAATAGGGTATAGTCTCCCCCCTGACTTACCTTACACCTTCGCCGCTAGTCGGCAACCTCTAGTGTAAGGGGAGACACGGTAGAGGCCATGTCGTGGGCCGACTCATGTGACCCGGGTGTCCGGTTTAAGGTTGACCTGGGTTGGTTTGTGACAAAATGGTATCAAAGGACCCTCCTTTTCCGTTTTGTTGTTGTTTTGGGTCGGTAGACAGAAGAATAGGAATGTGTCGGCCCATGGGTAATAGCCGTGTCTGGGACTGATCACCCCACGTACGGTAAATGACTAAGTGGCTAGGGCTGGGAATTGATGTTCATGTTGTTTGTTGTTACAATTGATGTGATTTTACCTTCGGTGAATGTTGTATTTTCCACTGCTTATTTGTTTATGAAGAGGTTTTGAAAATTTTCCTTGGCCAGATATTGCCAGGAAATTGCATTACATGCATTATATTAGACACTTAGAGATTCACATGTCATGCATATGTGCCATGCCATGTAGTTGCATTAGTCGGATGAATGTTGATTTTGATTGTGTGCCTTGAAAATATGTCATGCCTAGATTTATTTAGCACGCCTATTTATAATGCTTGTTTCGGTGATAGTTAACATGTTTGGGAGATAATATGTCATGTTTTCTATCTTACTGGTGTGTCATGGTCTGTTTTATAGCATGTTTTAGTGAGTTCAGCTGGTTGCTTTGTGTAAGCTATTTGTAGTGGCTTGTTAGCTTGTCGGTAAGCGCTTGGTTGCTTTGGCTGAAATTGTTGGTTGCGATTATGACGAAGCCAATTTTCCATTATAATGTCTATGGGCGCTTCATAATTGGGAAAAGGGTAAATCGTGTTTTCAAACTTTTTAAAACATGGCCACTAAAGTTTAAATGTTAAATGTTGAAGAGGAAGTTTGTTAAAACTTGCCAGTTTTGCACGTGGGGCGTTGTTTGAAAACCAAGTACATTGTTGTGAAATACTACTTGTGGGTCTGTTAAAATATTCATTCAAATTATTAAAGGTCGAAATGAATTAATGAAATGGATAAAATGGAAAGGGGTTTTTGATCCAAGTAATCCTTGTTTTGCATGACCAATAGTTAGGGTCGACGTGTGTGCTTCGTAATGGACTAGCCTGTGCGAGATAGTACCCTTAGAGCTTCACTTTCCTTGTTTTCGGTGTGATCTTATGATGTGGTGATCGTAGTTCGAGGAACACCCCCGTGTGTTAAAGTGTTTCAAAAATAGTGTGCCGGTGAGCGACTAGTTCTTGCGATGACATGGACACTCTTACGGTGGGAAGTGTTGCATGAGTTTCGGTTTTCATGTTGGTGCTTGCTTGGAAGCATGAAATTGATAAGGTTGGCAGGGTGTGCAATGCTCTAGAAACTCCATTAGTGCAGGAAGAGTTTCAGTGGTTATGCTTTGACGAATACGGATGCCTCAGGTGGTACAAGCATCAGAGTTTGGTCCGATTGATCTTTTCAGCAACCTTGGTTTAATCATTGTGTACTATGCTGGATGAGATGAGCATATCCCCCATATTGACGTCGTCTTGGACAAACTAAGATAGTGTCGGTTGTACGCCGTGCTAAAGTTTAAAAGTTGTGGGTTTTTTCCGTAATCTCTCTCTAGTTGTGCGGGTGATGCACGGTTTCTTGGAGTTACATTTCTTACTGAGGCACAATAGTTTTATAATAGTCTTGTGATGACTAGACTTGAGAATATCACCAAAGGTCATGTAAGGACTTCGGTGTATGCATGGTTGATAACGGAATAGTTTTAAAATCATGTTGTTGGTTTAAGGGAGATTGTGAATTGCCGGTCGGTGATGTCTTTTGAGGAAATCTGGCATGACCAATTTTAGATGGTCGATCGTGATTCGATAGTTTTCATGGGTTGAGGTCCCTATAAGGGCCTCAGATGTAAGATCTGATTTGAAGTTTCAGTTGTAACCTGAGTGTTGGTTCGAGTTGTAAAGGCTTAACTGTAGTCTTCTTAGAAAATGCTTAAAGGTGCATTGTGTGTTGGAAACACAATACGACTGGTTGAATGAAACATCACGACCCTAGTAGGTCGGGTGATGTTTTTGTTGTTTTCCGAAGGATTCTCGGGGATGAGAAGTTTTTTTTGGTGGGTAGTTTGT
Organism: Viscum album; assembly: GCA_963277665.1. Taxonomy (NCBI): domain Eukaryota; kingdom Viridiplantae; phylum Streptophyta; class Magnoliopsida; order Santalales; family Viscaceae; genus Viscum; species Viscum album. Next base: position 2,076,437,260 of record OY728152.1, on the reverse strand, counting down.
AACGAACCATTTTTTAGAGTGGATAAAATGTGATGGTTTTTGATCTCTTTCTTTTATCAGCGGGTCGGTTTCAAAACCGATCTTCGGAACGAGGTCCCGAGTTCTGGAGCATTTTTATGTGGTGATATCGGACTGCACGAGGTAGTTTTAACCGTGTGGGTCAGCCGTGCGGGATACCCCGTGTATCTGGTCGCAGGCGCGCGGGCTGCACACGATTTTTCAGACGGTGCCGGTAAAACCGTGCGGTCAGGTGCGTTTAATATTTTGTTTATAATTAAATTAAAATAAAATAAAATTAATTAAAATTAAAACCAATATAACCCTCCCTCCCCTTATCTCGGCCAGGACACTTGCACACCCCCCTCTTCTCCATTTATTCGCGCGTGCGACCCCCCCCCCCCTCCACGGCGCCGCCTCCTTCCCCCGATTTCTCTTGGGTTTTGGAAATTTCATCCTCCAAATCTCCATGGTGAGTATTTCTCTTTCTTCTACTCTCTATTTTTGATTTTGTTTCAACGTAATTGTCGCCCAGTTAGATTCGGACTAACCCTATGATAGGGTTAGTTTTTGATTTTGTTCATTTTTCTTATTTTGCCTACTCTAGGGTTATGCGGAAGGTCTCTCGGGACCTCGTGGGTGCGCGTTTGGTGTCCGCCGCCGAAGGCGAGGCGGTTTGTGGTGATTTTAGTCCACCGGTTGGTTTCTGAGGTAAGGTTTCTAACCATTTTTTGTTCTCACAGCCTCTAAATTAATTTATCAGGTTGTTTTAGAATTTCCTGGTTGGTTTGGTTTAGTGCGTTCGATTTTTGGAATGGTTTCGGGTTTCCGTAGCATAGGCGACTCACCCTCACAGGCATATGTATGTATTTATATGTATGTTGGTTCCCCCAACGTGTGTATATTTGTCCATGGCAGCGAATATATATATACGGGGCTAGTTTTCCCCATTACATATATAAAATGTACCTGTGCAGGTGAGCGGAGATAGGCTAATGTGTATAAGCATATGTGTAAGGATCCTCTTGTGCATGATCATGGCCATTCAGAGCATGTGAATAGAGGCTAGGTGTCCTTATACGTATTTGAAATCACATATTCCTTGTGGGGGAGCAGCTGCGGCAACATTAGTTAGAAAGCACCAAGAACTGGTGTGGACGGATGGATCCATCTGGATGTAGGGTCACACTCCTTTCTCTTTAGATTTATGTAAAGTAATAGTGAGTTTCATATTGCACTTAGAATTTTTATTATGCATGTTTAGTTCGGATTAAATGCTTCTATGGAAATCGTGTGAATTGTAGGAATAAGATAAAAGTGGTTGCTTGGTCACTATACTAACAATTTAATAATAAAACCACTCTTTCGAGGTGCGCTTCCTTCAATCTAAAAATGTAGCAATAGCGTTTCATGATTGCCTTCCTTATTATTTGGATTCTTAACTTTCTTAATGGTTGAATGAGTATATAAGTAAATTCTATTTATAACTAAATGAATTGTTTGATAAAGTAATGACATGTTTTCTAATAAAAATCCTCCAATAGAGGTGAAATGTTTTCAAAATAAAAATATAATAGTATATTTTTTTGTGCTTTCTTGCTTAAATGTATTATGACTCTTTATGCTTGACATTATACATGATAAATTTAATTCTTCTACTTGTACCTTACCAGTTACCTCAAATGATGTTGCTTCTTGAAAATTAATAAATGATCCATTACACCTCCTATGTTCATGGCTTAACATATAATTAGAACTTTTTGGGTAGGGTGTTTACCCTCTCCCCTTTATTTCGGCTCTTATGTCATGCCACCTCTTATGCCGCTTGTCGTAACCTTCCAGCGGTGCCTCATTATTTATTATTGAAATTCTTGGGTGGTTCCCTCATTCCCATTGTGTCCTTCGTTTATGGTGAAGCCCATCCAAGGTGTTCGGCTTGCCCCTTGGCCACCCCTTTCGGTGTGCCCCACCTAAATTCCCCTTTTTCCTTATTATTTAATTTATAAATTTAATGTAATAGTTTTAATTGAATGTATTGCTTGAGAACGTTTTTTAGCTTGTACCATTTAATGTTATTAATCACCTACCATAGAGGCATGTTGATGCCATTCGCTTTGATTACCTTCTATTGCTCGTGAAAGTTACAGAATGTTGAACAAGGATAATTAATTATGAGAATTTATTATAAAATGATGATATCTGATTTGGATAATTAAATGTGAATAATTAATTATGATATGGGAATTGTGTCTACTGATTAATTAATTGATAAATTGTAATAAATAAATGAGATTCTGGGTTATAGACATAGCATTCTAGACCGATTTAAACGTTGGGTTTGGACATGGCGTTCCTTACCAATGGTTATCCAAGCTTGTGATATAAGGTGTTAGACATGGCGATCTACACCAAATGTAATCCGAGGTGTTAGACATGGTGATCTACACCGAATAATTATCTAGGTGTTAGACATTGCGATCTACACCAAATGTGATTCGAGGTGTTAGACATGGCGATCTACACCAAATGAGAATTGGGGGGCTTGAGATGGCCTTCAACACCAAACGAATTATAATAATTATTTATGAAGATATTTAGATATGTGGGTAAAACCTGTGTGAATTGTGATCAAATAAATAATTTTAAGAATGAATGAATTTATAGTCTGAGTTGAAATGATAAGTGAATAAATAGAGTACGTGAGAAAAATGATAAAACATGTTTTTATGCTGGAACCAAATTTACTTGTGTTTTTTTAAATATGTTATTATCCCATCTATGGGCCGAGGCAGGTATTTATGTCAAGTGTCCTTTTTGGAACCTGGACGGGCGTTTATTATTTGTATTGTATCGTTATTGTTCAAAAATACCATAACTTTTTTTAATTATATTTCTTGGTCTAGAGTGGGCTACACCCCAGTGGTTCCAGCCTACTGAGGTATATATCTCACACCCTACTCAGGCTGACATTACACTGGGGTACCTGAGTAGATTCCATTTGGTTGCAGGACCTTTTTGTTGTTTTTTCTTGTACTTGGATTTTGGAGAAAAGGACCGAGTTGGGTCTCGGGATGCTCATGGAGGTCGCACTCGGGGCTTGAGACTTTTGTTAATTTACTTCTGCATTGATGTGTAAGTATTTCGCATGATGTAATGCTTCCATTGTATCATTATCATGTCATTCATGCATCTCTTATATAAACTGCCGTTCACCAATTTTATTCAGACCTTATAATTGAAAAATGTTTTCTGCTGCTTTTTATTATTATTTACACTACTTCCATTGCTGTATTTTTGGACCCTTTTCTCCACTTTGATTAGAGGGTTTAGTCTCCCCCTGACTTACCTTACACCCTCGCCTTTAGTCGGCAACCTCTGGCGTAAGAGGAGACGCGATTTAGGCCATGTCGCGGGCCGACTCAGGTGACCCGGGTGTCCGGTTTAGGGTTGACCGGGGTTGGTTCATGACAGAGGGGTTTGGGATGAGAAAAGGGTAAAATATAGTAAAAAAATAAAAGGATCAAATTGGAAGGGGTGGGATTTCCGGGGGTAGGGGTTGTAGGGGTTAGGGGGAGGGGGTGTGGGGGAGGGGGTGTGGGATGTCTGGGGAGGGGTAGGTTGTCCACTATCAAACGACCACTAGGGTTCCTAAAGAGTGTATTATTAAGGGTAAAATTATGGGGAAGAGGGTTTTGGGTTATGGGGTTGAGTGGTTAATAAAGAATTGGGTAACCTCATCAAAATGAGTAAAAAATCCCTTTTCATTTTAAGAATAGGGTACCTTATGGTGTAGCCTAAGGGTCTATTTCATAGTACACCCTATGATGTCACGTTGTTGAATTTATATAAGGTATACACTTCAACACTAACCTTCACTGAAAAACTATTAAATCATGATCACGATTTGTTATGTTACTATATTCATCAGGGAATATCATCCAACCCAAAAAATATGGAGGGAATAACATAGCCAACCTCACACATGATCCAAACCATTAACATGAGGTGGGTACCATGGATAAACACACATTCATAAATGAGTACCTAAATAGGAATAAAAAATATAACTTTTAACACAATCTAAATCAAAAATATATAGAATTCCACATGGGTAATAAGATATACTATAAGTGGACCGTGAGAAGTTCATAAAAGATCCAACTTACTTCCTGTTTAGGAATTCCAATGTAAGCCATGTTACATGGCCAAATCAACATATATAATGAAAATCCTAGGGAGTTTATAACATATCTAACCTTAAACACAATCTAAACAACTAAAATAATTTATGTCTTCTGGAAAATCGTATATACCCCATGATTTATATCGAAATGTAAACATAAAAATTATTGAGAGAATGTTTTCCTTGGTAGAGTATATCTACATTGAAATCCAATGTCCTCTAAGACTCATCCTAATCATAGATATATTATAATGATTAAGTTGTAACGAACAATCATGGAAGATAAGAATCATCCTAGATTATAGGTATCTAATAATTGATACCTAGCATCGATGAAGAGGCTCTTATATTAGAAGCTCACACATGACCCATCCTAAGCATCCTCACTATAAATATTCATCATTAGCATATCCAATAGTTTAAAAAATAAATCATGATGATTCCAAGACCTATAGGTAACAATATAACAATAAGAAATCTATTTATTAATATTTAATTACCAACCTACACCACCCCATGTTTTGATTTCTCTACCCTTAAGGTCATACTGAATCAAAATTATTATTTCCACTAACATTAAAATAAACCCTTTCCATGTACTATACCAATAAGGGTTCTAAATGAGATGTCCCAATTTCATATAGCCATGATAAATATTTTATGTGGAATAGTAAATAAAAACCATGGACTCAACATGATATAAGATTTAAAATATTATTTGATATAAATCACAAAAAAACCTACACACTGGTTATTCAATCACTACTACCCACCAAGGTATCCCCACAATCACACTATACAATACTACCATAAAGGCCCACAACTCAGGATAATCAAATATCTAGTAAATTCATTGCTTTTACCAATAATGTTCACATCAATATCACTATACACCAATAAACAGTCCATATAAATATCCTTTCCATGTGATTACCATAATTCTTCCCTCACCGAAACCTGCACCCATGACCCTTACAACATGATTGATTATAATCCCATTCAAACAGTTTCAACCTAATATATTAGAAATTAATAACATAATCCAATACCACAATAGGGTCCATTAGACCTATCTCTTCACCCCAACTGTCTTTCTAATGTAGGAGAGTAAAAATTCATTACATAAGAGACTCACAAGGGGGAATCTGTGCGTTGTAGAGGAGGCTTCCATGACCATCATTGGATGAGGAGGGTTCACTGGAGAAGGATGTGTGGAAAATGGGACCACGCAAGGAAGATGAATAGAAGGAGACAGAGGGGTAGGAGGTCGTAGAGGAGAAGGAGGACGAGTCTTTGGCCCGAGGAGGAGGAGGAGGAGGAGGCAGCGATGATAGAGGAGGTAGAGAAGCATGGTCGTTACGGAGTAGGGATTGCAGCGAAGGAGGAGGAGAGGCAGTGGTGGAAGGAGATGAGGATGACGGTCATGACACAAGAGAAATAAAAGGAATCAGCAACATAAGAGGATGAGTTGCGGTGGATTAGAGGTAAATGGAACAGGGTTCGACATCCATGAAGGCTTGAATGGGTCTGAGGGATGAGGGGTATGTTAGGGTTATTTTATAAAAATCACTGGAACAATTATCACTTCTTTTGGAGCTCTTATAACATTATGCCTTTATCTGCGCAAAATAATCACTTATATATGACGTATTTATCAGTAATAATGTTTTAGAACTGATAATGGACCTACTTATCAGTGATAAATATATAGGGCTGATAAATAAGTACTTTATCAGCACTATTTTGGAACTAATAAAGGCATATATTTATCAGTTCTCAAAAGGCACAGATAAAACACTTATTTATCACTGATAATATTTTCGAACTGATAAATACTTAATTTTTTAGTCCTTTTTAGGGAAGATAAATATATTCCTTTATTGGTGCTAAAAAATAACTGATAAAGTTATAATTTTATCAAATTATTTATATTCTTATATAATTATTTAAAATTATGTATAGGATAAATATATAATTATATAGTGATAATTATATATATATAAATAATATATATTTACAAATATTAGTATATAATTGATTAGATATTTATAATAATAAAATTAAAATGAAAAAGGTATTTAAAAAATATTTATACAAATCATTAAAAATATAATAAAATATATCTATTATTGAAATATATTTAATTTAATTTTATTAGTAAATTTTTTAGAGAATATAAAGTTCATATGGTTATCATTAAGGATTAATTAATATAAAACATCATGTAATGTACAAATGAACATTCATGCATATGATACATAACATATAGGCATATATCAGTTGACCAAATTCAGTGGAAAAACATATATATTCAATAATTTTAATTATAAATATTTATATATATTAAAAAGTATTATATATTTTTAAATAAAATAAATATATTAAATATATTAAATATAACACATATGATAAATAAAATGAATTAATCTGACAAATATAATATATATCAAACAAATATAATAAATATAATAAACATATTTATTAATTAATATAATTTATTATAATTTTATAAATTTTTATAATTATTTATATTTATTTATTTATAATCTTATAAATATAGTTATCAATTAATACATTATATACATATAATTTCTTAATTAAAAAATGAATATTAATAATAAAAAAAATCTTACTTAATAAATTCAATTAGACATTATTTATGAATATAAATACTATAATTTTAAAAAAATTATTAATTAAATATTTTATAACCTCTAAAAAAGCCCTGATAAAGGGTGCACTTTTATCAGAACTTGTTTTAGCACTGATAAGGGGTGCATTTATCGACACTTTTAGCTGGCACTGATAAATTCCCACCCCTTTATCAATGCATTCTACTTAGCGCTGAAAAAGGGAAGTGCTTCCCTTGCCATATTTTGTGGTAATGAAAAAATGCATGTCCCTATGTCTACTCCATCTTTCACATGCACCAGATGCCATGCACAAGATGACAAGTACACGAATAGATACACCTATAAATTATCTACTCCAAAATGGAGAAAGGGTTGGTCGGTTGGGTGATAGAAGTTTTAACCCAACCTTATTCTACACACATCATTATTCAAACTCTGGGCTTTGGTACACCACATATCACGTGACTAGTTGACTTTCAGCCAGGTAATACATATGTGGAACACTAGAGAAGTCATGTTCCAGACATAAATCCCATCACATGATTGATTAATGGTCATGTGAAGGACTTCTAGAGAGACATGTGAAGACCATGTTTTTTATCTTCCAGATCACACGAGACCCAAACAAACTTACACTGATCCAATACAAAGTACCCACAATAGAAGGGAAAAATTATGGATTCATAAGTGAAAGACTCAAGTGGAAGACATTATCTTGAACCTTTGTATGCTTTTTTGGTGTCACTCACACTTATATGATAGTACCATGTCCCATCACCTGTATCTCATGACATCCCTTTTGACATGTCACCAGGGTCTTGCGGAGCACTCCAGCCATATAAAGAAAATTATTACCTACCTCCCTCAGATCATACCACTTGGATCCCGCAAAACATCAAGGTGTGTCCCCCTAGACTCGTGACATCCTTCAGATTTATAACTCGACTCACATAACAGTGCATGACCATGTCAGTCAAGTCTCACCCACACATTTGGACATGATAAACCAGATCTTACGGCAACTTCTGGACAAATCACGTACGACCCAAAGAATCTCCTAGACATGTTATCCTGGTCTCGTGATGTATCACGAAGGTTTTATGTAGGATATGTGAGAACATGCTGGACATGTCATCCTGGTCTCACACTGTTTACCGAATATTTTAACCAAAACATACGACACCCCTCAGACCATGACACCATATCCCCTTGCGAAACCCTCCACATTTGTCGATACGACACATATGATAACTTTTTGGGCATTCGAGTGAGGTCATGTGACACCTCCATGATAAGAAGGCTCATTCATCCTAGAATACTGAGTGTGTAATCCCCAACACTAAAAGAACTATGATAACTCTAACTCCCACCCTAACCGGGATAAGTAGGATGTCTCTTTAAAGGAATATTCTCTATATCAAACACACCAAGTAATTCCCCAATACAAAGGTCTCATAATGTAACACCTCAGTCCTAGTTACCCAGAGTCAGTGCATTGTTACATAACATTTTCATGTTCAAAAAAGATCATGTCTCGAAACACCGATTAGTTTAGTAGCCTATAAAAAATAGATATATCAATAATGATTAAATTACATCATAATGAGAAAACTACAATAACATCTTGTCTCCAGACTTATATCCCCTTATACTATCCCTGTAGGTCATTCATAAATTACACCTTCACATCCTGGGAAAAATAAAACATTGAAATGGGTGCGCTCAGATGCATAGTAAGGATACCAATATAGAGGAAACATTCATAAGTAAGAATAAACATTTAAGGAAATATATTACTAAAACAAAATCCTTTTTAATTTGAACTTCAACATTACATGGAAAAGATAAATTGACATAATTCCATTTACATATTTAAATTGTTATTCTACTAGTTGAAATATCACATGCAATATCAATAATCACATTCATAATGATGGAATGAAAAATGTCAGACTATCATAACCACATAGTCAAGGCCTTGTTCCAAGGCTACAAATACTATTTTCTCAAGGCCTTATACCAAGACACTAGTTTGTCTCATGAGACCTACTGATGCATCGAGGAGCTATATCGGGATTCACCCATCTCTTATTATGTCCAATGCATTCCACATATGAACAGGTTTAAACAAAACATAAACATTCATATTATAAGTAGAATAAGAAATGTCAACACTTTCTCCGTAAACCATGAATGGTATAAAAATAACACATCCACAGTCAAAAATATCACAAAAAAATCAATACAATATGGATGTTTTGTATCATAATAAATCATCTTCAAATAAGCATAAAATCCATCAAAGGATGTTGACATAGTTGAAAAAAAACTATATTGAGATAAATATGTATTTTTTTAAATCATTTAAAAGTAAAATAATTATAAAATAAAACAATTACATTAAAATATTCATATAATATTTTAAGGAATGCTTTGACAATTTTATAACTGCAGAAAATAGCCGCACCCCTCCTATAAGTTTAAAAAGACGTTTTTACCTTAATTTTGTCGAAAAGGTTAAAAAGAACCTTGTTTGGGAAATTACAGAAAGATTCCTTTATAAACATCTTATAAAAAGTCAAAAAAGTGTATAAATGAATTTAACCCATATTCTGTAAAACATTAAGAATTATTTGAAATAAATTTATATGAAACATGGATGTTAATGATAAAGATGTCCCAATAGATAATTATGTATAAACATCCTCAAATAATGAAGAGATTGTGAAATAATCTGTTACCATCTACTTTTCCTTAGTTGAGGGTAGGTTAAACTCATGTATAATGGGGAAATAATTGTTACTAAATTATACATGAACCATATACATAATTATTATATCATATATGACATTCTAATAATGCTTTGTTAATAATATTTTAGTATTATCTTCGTTTCGGGTGTTAACATACTCATTTTGTTTGATATGTTTAGTTACATAAGTCGTGTTTGTTATGGATCAGATGTATCTTATTAATATCCAGAATCATATCAAGTATTTAAACATTATTTATAATCATCAAATGTAATTTAGTCTTGAATGTATACGATGGGGAATGAATCTCATCGCATTCGTGGGGACGTTAATCCGTACGTACGCACGACTGAAAAAATCTTTTTTTGAAATTAAAATAATATGTAATTAGATAGTATATCATATATAAAGAATAACTATCATGTTATATTTATTATTTACATAAATTATATATCATTATTATACCCATCCAAATAATAATTTTTTGAATAAAAATTACACCACGACTTGGAGACGGTAAGCCGTATGTACGCATGTATGGTGACATGTCATTCAAAGGATGGATAGAATAATGAATATGGTTGTACCATATTTATAATAAAATCATAGTATATATAATATACAGGACTTATTATTTTAGAATTGGTATAATAAAGAAAGAAGAATATGAAGAAGAAAGGAACATGAAATATGGTGGTGAAAACATTACCACTTCTCCGAGTTCTTCTTTTTGATTTGATCAAGAGGGCTCCATAGGATGGCTTTCTGTTCAAAATAAGGCCTCTAGGTTGAAGTGAGTGAAGTTTAGAGGATATTAGGTTAGGTTTTGTCTGATCCAAAAGTATTTTAAGGTGTGAATTTGAGAGAAGGGGAGTGCCCTTTTATAAGAGGGGTGAGGGGCACTTTAGGAAATGAGAGAAATATTATTTTATAATAAATTCATATTCGGTTTTTAATAGCTCCAAAGTAAATTAATTAAAGGTTAAGGTGGGTATGGGTCTAAATGATTTCAACCAAAATATTTTAGACTGGTTTGGGTCATTATATTAACATTATCAATTATATTTAACTCTTAGTTAAATAGTTTGACATTTACCATGTCACATTTTATTTTTATAGTATATAGTTAATAAACATACTATATACCTCCATAAGACCCCAAGTGGTCCATTAATGATAAAAAAAATCATTATATAATTCTTTTGAACAAACAATAGATTTTTAGGAATTTTATATCAATTAATAATATAATATTTGTTAAAAAACTTATTTATGTCAATTTTGACACTATTTGGAATTTTATTTTCTTGGGAATATAATAACAGCATGAATACAACAAAAAGAAATATTTAAATCAATACTAACATGTCATATTAACATATAAAATTATTGGGATTCATAAAAATACTCATATTAAATTTATTTGGATATTTATAATATCAATTATTTTAATATTTCATTAATTAGGCAATTACTCCATCCACACTATGTAATAAATAAATTAAATTCTTTAATGTCTAAAAATTATAAATAAAATAACATTTTGTATGAAACCTATTTAGATTTCTAAAGAATATTTAATATAAAATATATATTATGTATAACCCTATATTGAAAATGTTTTAGTAATTAAACATTGATTATAACTCTTTTAACTCTTCTTGGAATTATATAATAATAAATTTCCTAATCTAATCCAAGTGGACCTAAATGATAATATTTTATTTCAAAGGATTCTTTTGGTCTAGATAATATTATTCAATAGAATTAGTACATGTGTTAGGGTAATATTAATATCATTTTTACCCATAATTACCCTATTTTCTTTTAACCGTGGTAAATATAAGTAAAACGTTACTATTCAGAAAAAATTATTTTTATCCTATTGAACCACATTTTACTCTATGAAATTAACCATGTCTCACATATTTTCGAAATTCCACTCACAGGATTGGTAAAGTTTATTCATATGTGAATTTCCTAATTCTCTTAGGTGATGGGAAAAAAGACGGTGAAAAGTTCAATAAAATTTTAATATATCTATAATTATTCTAAACTAACTCCATTTAATTAAATTGAAATTATATAGGTATTATGTATCTATTCTGACCTTAATTAAATTTTAGAAAAAAAATTATTATTTAAATAAAAATTTGGTTTTAAACTATAAGTCACTGTTTTTCACTATTCATCAAAAATTGAATGTTTTCAGAAAAATACAAAAAATTCACCCTAAGCTAATTTTAATATTCCGAATCCAAAAATGAAGTCCATTTTGGAAGAAAAAATTTGTAAAAAATCAAAATGTGGGTATTACTATTCATAACAACTAGTTTGATTGGTTGTGGTGTGTGTTGGAACTCGAAGTTGTGTACAACACACGCTACTGTATTATACAAAGAGAAGCATACCTCGGATGATTGGGGTGTTAAATTCTCCGCTCCTTCAATTAATTTAATCCTTGAAATATCTAAAATACTATTGCATGTAATGACTCGGGTGATTCTTCATCATAATTTCCTCAGGTTCCCACTTTGTATCTTCTATCTAATAGTTTCTCCATAGAATTTTTACGAAACGAGTCACCCAGTTTCCCAGCACATGACAATTGTATCATGAATCCTGATAGGATCTTCGCAATAAGATAGATCTGTATCCAGTTCTAATTCCTCATACGTGAGTACTTGCGTTGGGTCAGGTATGTATTTTTTCAACAATGATACGTGGAACACATCGTGAACATTGGAGATACTTGGTGGCATTGGAAAATGGTAAGCTATAGCCCCAATTAATTCTAGAATTTCAGAAGGTCCGATGTACCTAGGACTCAATTTACCCATCTTACCGAAATGTATAACTCTCTTCCATGGTGATACCTTCAGGAAAACATGATCTCCTACCTAAAATTCTAAATCCTTCCTTCGATTATCAGCAAATCTCTTCTGCCTAATTTGAGCTGCTTTGATGTGTTTTTGGATTAACTTTACCTTTTCCAACATTTCCTCCTCCAGTTCTAGGTCTATAAGTTTTCTTTCGCCAACGTCATCCCAACTGGTTGGTGTGCGGCATCTCTTTCCTTATATCGCTTCATATGGTGCCATCCGAATACTTGAATGGAAGCTATTGTTATAGGAAAATTCTACCAGAGGTAAATATTGATCCCACATACCCTGAAATTTAAGTGAGCATGATCTAAATATGTATTCTAATGTTTTAATAGTTTGTTCTGATTTTCCATCTCTTTGAGGGTCGTAGGCAGTGCCCAAACGAAGTTCAGTATCCAAGGCCATCTGAAGACTCATCCGTAATCTTGAAGTAAAATGGGGATCAGAATCAGAAACAATCTATAGGGGTACTCCATGAAATCTCACAACATTATAAATATATAGTCTTTCTAGATGTTCAAGTGGTAGACGTTTTCTTATAGCAAGAAAATGTGCTGACAAGGTAAGATGATCAGAAATGGCCCATATTTAGTTGTTCCATCAAGGAGTCTTTGGTATTCCCATTACAATGTCCATCGTGATATTATCCCATTTCATCTCAGGTATAGAAATAGGTTGAAATAGTCTACCAGGTTGTTGCCTTCCAGCTTTCACTTGTTGAAAAACAATTGCACATGATACAAAATTCGCAATCTCCCTCTTCATGTTGTGCCACCAAAAATGTTCCTTCAAATACCTATACATTTTGGTTCACCTAGGGTGTCTAGAGAAATTTTAACTATGAGAATCATCCAACCATTCTCTTTTATGATCAGGTATATTGGGAACACAATTTATCTTCCCAAACATCAAAATTCCATCTACATACACAAAGTCCCTCAATCATACATCATTCATAGTTTTAATCTTCTATTGAAACACTTTATCACTGGTCTGAGAACTCTTTATCCTATCTAGTAAATATGGTATAGAATGAATTTGAAAAGGCACTAATGTTTCAATTTACATGGGGATTCCAATATCCATCTTTACTGGATCGATATATATAGGATCCTATTCAACTCTCAACTGCTTCAGAACTCCACGATCCTATCTACTCAAAGAATCTTCCACATTATTTGACATCCCTGGGTGGTAGTGTATCATGAAATCATAATCCTTGAGTAGTTCAAGGCATCTCCTTTTCCTCATGTTGAGTTATTTTTGTTATAAAATCTATTTCGAACTCTTGTGATCAGTATAAATATCACATTTCTCACCATAGAGATAGTGTCTCCAAATCTTCAAAAAAAAAAGATTACAGTAGCTATCTCAAGATCATTAGTAGGATAGTTTTTCTAATGAATTTTCAGTTTTCATGATCCATAGGCAATAACTCTATCATTCTTCATAAGGAAACAACCATGTACTTTCATTGATGCATCACTATAAATAACAAACCCATCATTCCCCGATGGTAGAGTCAATATAGGAGCGTTGACTAATTCTCTCTTCAGTGCTTCAAAACATTCTTCACAGTGTTTTGTCCCAACAAATTTAACCCCTTTTAATGTGAGCTTCATTAATAGGTTAGCCAATCGGGAAAAATTCTGGAAGAAACGTCGATAATAACCTACTAAACCAATAAAACTGTGTTCCTCAGTTTTACTCATCGGTGCTGGACATTCATGGATTTATATTGTCTTAGAAGGATCAAAAAAGATTCCATCCATAGAGACAATATGATGAAGAAGAGAAATCTATTGATGCCAAAATTCAAACTTACTAAACTTCTCATATAATTCATGCCCTGTAAGAGTCTTCAGGATAATGCACAAGTGATTTTCATGACCTTCATAGCTTTTGGTGTATACCAAGATATCAACAAAAATACCACTACAATATCATCAAGGTATTCCTTTTTACCTTGTTTATTAGATCCATGAATACAGAGGGTGCATTAGTCAATCCAAAAGGCATTAATGTAAATTCGTAATTCCTGTACCTGGTTGGATATGTTGTCCTTGGAATTTCATCCTTCTTCACACACAAATGAGGGTATTCAGATCGATGTTAAATCATTGAAAATTACTGAGTTTCAGGAAGATATTTAAATAAATCATCAATTTGAGGTAGGGGATACTTTTTCATTATCAATATAGCATTGATATCCAAGTAGTAGATACATAACCTAATAGATCCATCTTTATTTTTTAACAAAATGTACTGGAGCTCCACATGGAGAAACGCTAGGGATAATAAATCCCTTATTACTCAATTACTCTAGTTGTTTCTTTAGTTCAAATAATTACAATGTTTCCATTCTATAAGGGGTCTCAGATAGGGGCCTTGATCCAGTAATTAAATCAATAGAAAACTCAATTTCTCATTCTGGAGGATGTCTAGGTAAATATTTTGGAAACACATCTGTATATTCTTTCACAATAGGTATATAATCTATTTGAAAATTCCTTTCCTCACCCATAGTTATTTCATTCTATTCCTACCTAATAATTGGATTTAGTTGAGTTACTCACCTGAATCTAGATAAGAATTAAGTGGTGATAATTCTTCTCTGAAGATAAGGTGTTCCTTATCATCAACATAAAAAATCATAACCTCCTTCTTTTTACAATAAATCTTCATATCATGGTCTGAAATCCAATCAATACCAAGGATTATATCATATTCAATCATTGGTATGACGATGATATCAGCAGAAAAGGATCATTTATATTCCCTAATAGGAACAGATACATAGAACATTGTAGAAATGATACTTCCCTTAGGAGTTATAACTGAAAACTCCCTTATTAAATCAAATTCGAAATATCTAATTTTCATAGCACACTGGGAAGATATGAAACAATGTGATGATCTAGAATGAAGTAAAGCATTGACTAAACATGAGGAAACCATTAAATTACTTTCCACCATGTATTTTAGATATTCTACCTCAGCAGTAGGGAAAACATTTGGTTGGCCTTGATCCCTTGCCATCTTCTGAGGTATGTTCCCACGTTTCATAGGATATTCATTTTCATAATTTCCCATATCCATTTAGTTGTAGCATTGAACATCAATATCTTCTTTCTTCCCCTTGTAATCACGACCATGGTGGCCTTTTTCACTACACTTGTAACAGACTCCAATCCCTTTCAAGAAAGTACAGGGGTGTTTCTTCCCAAATTTACCAAAGGATGGGTATTCAACATTTCCCTTCATCCCCATATTTCCATTCCTAGAGTGATCAACAACTCTTTTATTTTAATGCTTTTCCTTAAATTCATAAGACTTAGCGAATTAATTTTCTGTCTTGATAGCACATGAGACAATAGATTCGCATGATCAGAAAGATTGTGATACTACTGATCGACGGAGAAACAGTTTTAACCCATCAATGAAACGATCAATATTACATCTTGGGTTACATATATAATCTGTTGCATGCCTCGTTATCCTTGAAATGTTATCCTCATACATTCTGACATTCTCATCCTCCTTTCATCTCAGACTCAGAAATTCCCTTTCCATATCTACTCGATGGTCACGAGGAAATTATTTTTCTATGAAAAGCACTTGGAACTCCCTCCATTCCATATTTTATACTTCATCTTCTTCCTTTGTGTTTTGTATCAATGACCACTATTGATCAGAATATCCAGTGAGGCGGTAAACTACCATGATAAATTTTTCTCTTTCAATAATCCCCAAAGCCTAAAATATTTTCTCTGTGGAACATATCAATTTATTAACAACTAATGGATTTGTACTCCCATTTAATGTTGGTGGTTCTGGCCCCATGAAGTGATCTAATATTGACCCTCCACACTATAGATAAGGGTGCTCCATATGGGTAATGTTATTATTCAAAACCTGAGTGATTTGTTCCAGTATGTTGATTAGCTAATCAGCACCATTTTCAACACCGGCTCCACTATATTTATCTTGAGGAGGGAAATCCATACATGGAGTGTGTGCATTTATAGAGTTTACATTCCTTCCACTAGGCACCATTTCTAAACGATGGCATAAACTAGACCAGTTTATGAATCAAAATACAAAATTCCATACCTGTAAAACACTTAACATAATTTGAACTATTTATGGATATAATCCACAATCATAAAAAAATTGGTTCGATAAGTATATTCTCATTAACCATTCATAATGGTTTGTAATGAAAATGAGAATTTTCCTAGGAATATCCCCCGGGAGTGTCGTTACCAAGATTTCAGCAGGGCCTGTTGTCGTGCACCAGTTCTTGTTCGAGTCTAGCTCAAAGTGGTGTTTTTGGGTTTTAAACCTAGGTACATCTATGCCAGAGCCGCCTCTACCTACTCGTATCCAGACATGGATGTATTTCTCAGAAAACTCATAAAATATCTACAATACCAAAAGTATTGGAAGTTATTATATACTAATCTTCAATGTCCATCTTAGTTCTATGTTCTCTAATCACACTTTATCTAAATCTATCTTATGTGGATTGTAAAAAACTTCCTCTGATGACAACTACAATTCCCTGACCCCAGGTACCGAACGTCGGTGCATTATACATAACATTGGCATGATCTCATTAGATGATGTCTCGAAAGATCAATAAATTTAGTATCCTTGGAATAACTAGATACATTCTTAAAGTTTACATTACATCATAATGTGAAAACTACAACAATATCTTGTCTCCACACACATATCCCCTTATACTATCCCTACCGGTCATTCATAAAATACTTTTTCACATCCTGGAAAAAATATAACATTGAAAGGGGTGAACTCATATGATCAATAAGGATAATAATATAGTTGAAACATTCATAAATAAACATATATATTTATGGAAATGTATAACAAAAACAAAATCCTTTTAAACATTAACTTCAACAAAACATTGAAATGATAAAATGACATAATGACATTTAATTATTCATAGAGATATTCTACTAGTCTAATAATCACATGCAATATCAATAGGAACTTTAATAATGATGGAATGCATAGTGTCGGACTATCATAACCACATAGTCAATTCCTTGTTCCAAGACTACAAATAATATTTTGTCAAGGCCTTGTGCCAAGAAAATATTTTGTCTCATGATACCTACCGATGCATCAAGGAGGTATATCAGACTCCACCAGTCACTTATTAAGTCTAATGCATTCCTCATATGAATAGGTTAAAACATAACATAAAAATTTGAATTAAAACTAGCGTATGAAATGTCAATACTTTCTCTATAAATAATGATTGGAATAAAAATAACACATCCAAATTAAA
The DNA here is from genome assembly GCA_963277665.1 of Viscum album. Lineage (NCBI taxonomy): Eukaryota > Viridiplantae > Streptophyta > Magnoliopsida > Santalales > Viscaceae > Viscum > Viscum album. The sequence continues at coordinate 2,076,419,489 of OY728152.1, read as the reverse complement.
ACATATTACAAAAGCTTCAATACAATATGGATGTTTTGTATCACAATAAATCAACATCAAATAATCTTAAAATCCATCAAAGGATGTTGACATAGATGAAAACAAAACTATTTGAGAGAAATATCCCTTTTTTTGAAATAATTTTAAAGTCACATAATTAGAAAATATAACATTTACATTGAAAATATTTTTATAATCCTGTTAGGGAAGCTTTGACTATTTTATAATGATGGAAAATAGCTGTACCGGCCGTATAAGTTCAAAAAGACGTTCTTACCTTAATTCTGTCGAAAAGGTTAAAAAGGACCTCGTTTGGAAATTGACAGAAATATTTCTTTATAAAATTCTTATAAAAAGTCAAACGAGGGTATAAATGACTTTAACCCATAGTTTGTAAAATATTAATAATGATTTTATATACAGTTTTAAGAAACATGGATGTGGATGATGAAGAGGTCCCGGTAGATAATTACATATAAACAACCGCAGATAATGAAGAGATTGTGAAATAAATAATTACCTTTTACTTTTCCTTAGTTGAGGGTGGGTTAACCTCCTGTATAATAGTGAAATAATGGTTATTAAATTATAAAATAACCATATAAATAATTATTATATCATATATGATCTTTTAATAATTCATTGTTAATAATATTTTAGAATTATCGTCGTTTTGGGTGTTAACTTACTCGTTTTATTTTATATGTTTTTTTACATGAGTCGTGTTTGTTATGGATAGGTCGTATCTTATTAATATAAATAAGGATATCATGTCCTTAAAATTTATTTTTAATCATAAAACGAAATTTAGTATTGAATGGATATGATGCGGATTGAATCTCATCGCGTTAGTGGAGACGGTAATCTGTAAGGACGCACGAGCAAGAATATCATTATTTTGATATTAAAATCCATTATAATTGTATATTATATCTTATATAAAAAATAATTATCAAGTTATATTTATTATTTACATGAATTACACATCATTATTGTACCCATCAAAATAATAATGTTTTGAATAATAATTACACCAAGACGTAGTGACGGTAGGGCGTACGTACCCACATATGGTGACATGTCATCAAAGGATGGAAAGAATACAGAATATGGTCATAACATATTTATAATAACATCACAATATATATAAGATACTTGATTTATTATTTCATAATGGGAATAACAATTAAAAAATAAGTTGAAGAAGAAAGGAACTTGAAATATGGTGGGGAAAACATTACCTCTTTTTTGAGTTCATCCTTTTTATTTGATCAAAATGGATTCTTAAGTTGGATTTATGATCAAAATAAGTCCTCTAAGTTTCATTGAGGGAATTTGAGAGGATATTGTGGTAGGGGTTGACCGATCAAAAAGGCTTTGAAGGTGTGAATTAGAGATAAGGGGGAGTTCCCTTTTATAAGAGGGGTGAGGGGCACCTTAGGAAAAGTTTGAAATATTATTTAATAATAAATTAATATTCTGTTTCTAATGGATCCAATGTAGATTATTTAAAATTTTAGGTGGGTATGGGTCGAAATCCATTCAACCAATATATTTTAGATAGGTTTTGGTCATTATGTTAACCTTATCACTTATATTTTACTCTTAGTTAAATAGTTTGACATTTACCATGTCTCTTCGTAATTTTTTATTATACAGTTAATAAACATATTATATACCTCCAATAAACCCCCAAGTGGTCAATTAATGATACACCTATTGTTATATAAGTCCTTTGGCTCAACCTTATACTTTTATGAATAGAATATCAATTAATAATATAATATTTCTTTAAAAACTCTTTTATGTCAATTTTGACACTATTTTGTACTTGATTTTGTGTGAAAATCAAAACAGCATGATTACTTAAAAAAATACTTCAATAAATATTAACATGTCATATTAACCTATAAAATTAGTTTAATGTATAAAAAGTCTCAAATTTAATTTATTTGGATATTTATAATATCAATTATTTAATAATTTCATTAATTAGGTAATTATTACACCATCATTGTGTTGTAAATAAATTAAATTATATAATTTCTAAAAATTATAAATAAATACAATTATGTATGATATATTTTTATATTTATAATGAATATTTACAATTGAATTTATCTTATGTATAACCGTAAATTAAAAATGTTTTAGTAATTAAACTTTGATTTTAACTCTTTTTACTCTTCTTTAAATTCAAGATAATAAATGTCCTAATCTAATCCAAGTGGACCTAAATAAAAATATTTTATTCCATATGTTGTTATTGGTCTAGATAAACTTTTCCAACATAATTGGTACATGTTTTAGGGTAATATTAATATCATTTTTACCCTTAATTATCCTATTTATTTTTAACTATGGTAAATAAAATTAAAAATATATTATTCACCGAAAATTATTTTTATCGTATTGAACCACATTTTACTCCTTGATATTAACTCTATCTCTCTGAATTTTGAAATTCCACTCACAGGAGTTCTATAATTATGATTTATGTGAATTTCCAAATTCCACTAGGTGATGGGTTAAATACGGTGAAAAGTTTAATAAAATTTTTATATATCTAAAATTATTCAAAACTAACTCCATTGAATTACATTGATCTTATATAGGTATTATGCATATATTTTTATCTTAATTAAATTTAAATAAAATAAAAAAAATTAAATTAACAATTCGGTTTAAACTATAACTCAGTGTTTTTTTACTATTAATCAAAAATTGAATGTTTTTAGAAAATTCCAAAAATTCACCGTATGCTTGTTTTGATATTCTGAATCAAAAAATGAAGTCCATTTTGAAAGATAAAATTTATAAAATTGCAAAACGTTGTTATTACTACTCATAATGGCTAGTTTGATTGGTTTTGGTGTGTGTTAGAACTCGAAGTTGCGTAAATAACACGCTACTGTATTATTCAAAGAGAAGCGTACCGTTGAAGCTTGGGGTGTTACACATAACCAAATTTCATATGTCTGATCAGGTACTCCAGATTGTTTCTCACAAAGGACATGGCTCACGTGGGCTTTAGGGGATGCTATAAACACCACATCAGACCCCAGATCCCCACTCATCGAGGTATCCATAGTGTGTAAGCCCCATCACAAACAAAAATACGATGACTCTAATTCCTACCATATTAAGGATACATAGTCTACCTTTACCTAGGGGTTGAGCTTCATATTGACTAACCAAGGAAATCCCAATATCTTATCCCCCTTCTATCCAATGAAATGGTAGTGATCACATGATACCCCTTGTTTCTCACAATGCCCATGGCTCACATGGGCTTAGGGATTCACATTGGTTAGAACATTTGCATCATTTACCCCAGGTTGCAAGGGAGGGTTTGAAATACAAGCATTATTATGTCCAAAAGACTATGACTCTAATTCATACCAAAACCAGGATAAGTAGGATGTCTCCTCGAGACTTGAGCTCAAATACATGGTGTATTAATACCCAGACATAGTTTTCGTCACAAGGCATTAAAATGTTTGAGACAAAAAAACTATGTTGGTTTTGATTCCTACAATAACAAAGATATATAGCACACCTATTAATGACTCAATCCCATCTGTGTGATATTTTTGGCCTCCATATATGGGAGCATAGCATGAAACACTAGGTCATATGGTTTCAACAACTAAGAAAGCACTCTTTACTGAAAAATTATAGAGAACCTCATACACATAAAGGTGGATTACCCAAAGAAATCCCAGTCTATTGCATACTTAAGAGAATTAACCCACAGTGGTTTTTTTAGGGTAACCAGATGGTTTTGTGTAACACCCCAATATTTCATAGTACGTTATTTCTTCAAGGTAATTTAATACATTTCACTACACGCGACACTGAGTTCATGCGCACCATAACATACCGAACTAGTCATTCAAAAGCAGTTATGAATAGTATTAACTGAATTTCGAACATTATATAATCATTTTGATTTTATAATCCATATTATGAGTTTCTTAGACACAATGTAAAAACAAAAATATTTTTTCAGATATCATACATATTTTTCATAAAATGTTATTTTACCACCTTTTAATGGCGAACACTTTCTTAATCCAATATTTGAAAATTTTATATATTAGATTTGAAAAAATAAACTTCTCCATTAGAATCAGGACGTAGTGATTTAGTTTCAATATATTTTTGGTGTTTTTCTGATAACATTCATATTTGGGTGAATATTGAAAAATACTATACTTTAACTGAAAGAAATATTATCAATCCAAATATATTATAGTGTTAAATTATAAATTTTAATGGTTTTGAAGTATAAATAGATTATAATTTTACCATTTTATCCAATGTTTTTCATTTTATATACTTTTACATTGAAGTTGGACTTAAACAAGTGTCAATCCTTTGATAATTATTATTTTTCTCATAATTTTCCATTAGGTTTTGACAACGAGAATTAATTTTAAATTAATAAATGAAACAACACTGTTTTGAATTTGGTAAAAAATTCATCATTTTTTTATTTGGAATTTCAAAATTACCCTCGGATGAATTTTTTTGTATTTTTTTGAAATCATTCAATTTTTGAGGAATCGTGAAAAACACTGAGTTATTGTTTAAAAACAGCTTTTTATTTAAATAAAATTTTATATTATTTTAATTTATTTAAGGTAAAAATGGATACATAATACCTACATAAATTCAATTTTATTCATTAGAGTAAGTTTATAATAATTTTAGATATATAAAAATTTTATTGAACTTTTCAACGTCTTTTTACCCACCTCCTAGTAGAATTTTCAAATTAACATTAAACGAAATTTCCCCTCTTTTGTGAGTGGAATTTAAAATATCCAATAAACACAGATAACTGCATTATGTATAATGTGGTTCAATAAGATGAAAATAATTTATGGTGAATAGTAACTTTTGACTTTTATTTACCAGTGTTAAATGTAAATAGGGTAATTCAAGTTAAAAAGAATAGTCTAATATTTCAAAATCTCATTAAAACATATACTAACCATACTGGATGGGTAATGGCCGACCATGGGAATCCATTGGTTGATTTATGGACCCCATTTGTCCACATTTGAAAGATAATGACACTTATGATTAATTAATTTATTGTAAAGGAAGAATTGACATAAACAAAAATCTTTTAGTAATTAATTTTTATTTGGTGTTATATAAGTAATATTTTTGACTATTACTATTATTTGTCAAGATGAAAATATTTCCAACGTCATGGTATTTTTTTATAATTTCTAGAGTTTAAATAATTAAATTTATTTATGACACAATGATGATGCAGTAATTACCTTATTAATGAATGAATCAAATAAATGGTATTATAAACATTAAAATAAATAAAATTTCAATTTTTTAATGTCAACCACTAATTTAATAGGTGAACAAGCCATGTCATGGATGATTCAATGTATCTTTTTCAATGTAATCCAATTCTGATGAAATTCACAAAAACAAAAATACCAAATAGTGTCAAAATTGACATAAATAAATATTTGAAACCAATACTATATTATAAGATGATTTTATAATCCTCAAAATGTAAGGTTCATCCAAACATATTAAATAATATTATATATGTCATTAATTATATACTTGAGGTTATTTTTCAAATTTAGACTATGTTTATTATCCATATATAGTAAGAATACAAGAAGACACGGTAAATGTTAAACAATTTAACTAAGAGTTAAATCTAAAAGATAAGGATAACATGATATCGTAAACATGTATAAAACCTATTGGTTGAATGGATTTAGACCAATAACCACCTAAGGATCTATATAATTTCATTTGGATCCATTATAAGCCTAATATGAATTTATTATAAAATAGAATTTTATGTTTTTCCAAAGGTTCCCCTCACCCCTCTTAAAAAAGGGCACTTACCCTTCTCTCAAAATGACACCTCCAAAGCCATTTGGCTCGGCCAAACTATACACAAATATATTCCCAACCATCTTAAATTCATCTCAATGTCTTTCCTTTGGTCAGAAACCCAACTTAAGGATCCCTTTGGATCAAATCAAAAGAAATAACCCGAAGAAGAGATAATTATTTCACCACCCTCTTTGAAATTCTCTTATTCTCCCTCTAACAATTTATTTGTTTTTTCCAACATAAAATAATTACTCTAGTATCTTCTATACACTGTGATGTCTTTATAAATATGTAACAACTATATTAATTATTCTACCCATCTAATGAATGATAATGTCACCATGTGTGCGTACGTACGACTTACCGTCTCCATGTCGTGCTATAATTTGTTAACTATGTTATTTGAATGGATATAATGATGAGTAATATGTACAGAAATAATGAAAATAACATGATAATGTTTCTATAAAATTAATATACCATACAATTCCACACTTTTAAAGAAATGATATTGTCGCTCGTGCGTACGTACGTATTACTGTCACTACGACGCGATTAGATTCATTTCCACGATCACTAATCATCAACAATTATAAAAATATATATTAATAATAAGTATATAATAAATGACATAATAATGATAATGGAGATATATATATATATATGTACTTTCATATATCTTATTCATGTAGTTCTGTTCAATACGATATGAAATTGGAAATAGCGTTTATGCGTACGTACAGACTACCATCTCCATAAGCTGGGTTATTTATTTCATATATATGTCTATTTTAAATATTTATATTCTAAATATATATGATATATAAATCATGTTTTATATTCTGGAAGTATTTAAAAATCTTTTTTGAAGTGATACAATCATGAGTAACAAGTTAAAACACGTAAGATAAAGAAAGTAATTATTACCAAAAATGTTAATTTAACATGGAAATTATTATGAAATGCGTAGTATAAAGTCATAAATTAATCATGTATGATATCTTCAATATTAATATGGTTCTGGTATAAATAAATAACATACAATGATCTTCATATAAGAGGTTAAACGTATCGTCGACTAAAATAATGTTCAAGGTAAGGGTTAATTTCTCAATCTCATTATTATTTGAGATTGTTTATGTAAGTATTTACTGAGAAATTTTTAGCTTCTATGTATATTTTTCATAAAAATGATTTCAAAATGTATATTTTAAGGATTTGTGAAAGTTACTCTTTATGAGGATCAGAAATTTAAATATTTTAATGATTTATCATTCTAAATATTTTTCATTAATGTCCATGCTTTGAAAATGATTTTAATAATTTCTTTATACATACATGCATATTTTGAAATGAAAATTCATTTCAATATATTCAATGTGGTATGGGAGTCTTTGATTCAATAATATATTTTAAATTAACTCCATTATAAATTTGTGACCTCAAAATTATTTTACAAAAAGTATATTTCTGTGAAAAGGTTTAGCTCATCATTTTCTACTATGTCAGCATTATTTAGTAGATATTATTTTTAATTGAGGTTGATTTATTATAATTCAATCATCCATTTTATATTGACTGGGTTATGATAAATTTGACTGTAGATGTTCTATTTTTATACCATTCATGGTTTAAGGTTAATGTATTGACATTTCGTATGCTAGTTTTAATACAAATGTTTATGTTATGTTTTAACTATTCATATGAGGAATGTAGTGGACTTAGTAAGTGATGGGTGGATCCCACTATAGCTCCGTGATGCATTGGTAGGTCTCCTGAGACCAACTAGTGTCTTTTCACAAGGCCTTGACAATTTTTTTTTGTAGTCTTGGCACGAGACCTCGACTATGTGGTAATGATGTCCGACTTTAAGAATTCTTTCCTTATGAAATTAGTTATTACAAGTGATTATTCGACTAGTAGAATATCCATTGCATTTTTATATTGTAATGTTTGATTTATTTCCATATTATGTTCATGTTTATATTTAAAAGTTCTGTTGTTTTTATCATACAATTACCTTACAAATTTATAGCTTCTGCTAAACTATTTACCCATACCGATCATCTGAGCTCACCCCTTTCTTTTGTTTTATTTTACCTGGATTCCAAGAAGTGTTTTATGATTGATAAGAATGGTTAATCATGAGTATTAATTCCATTATCAAAGGATCATTTATGTTGTGTTTTATTTTATAATGTGAAATGAAACATTCATGTATGTAATCTATTTTCCACAACTGCTAAACTGATCGGTCATTCGGGACATTATTCCTTGTAATCATGCCAATGTATTAAAAAAATGCACGGACTATGGGTAACTGGGGTTAGGGTGTTACATGTGGCCATAAATTCAACAATTATTCCACATCTAATTACTATGTTTTTAGTGATTTATGTAATTATATTTTCACTCTTTATTAAATATATGCAATGTTTTGTTTTTATAATTAAATTTATAATTTAATCATGTTTTATTTGAAATTATGTATTTTACGTCTTCATTTATTAGTTTAATTAAAATTATTTATTTTTGAAATTTATTTCTATTCTTTTAGTTTTTATGTGATTTATAATAGTTTTTAGGTAATTAAATAACTGATTTACCTTTAATTAACATAAATTTAATTTTAAAATTTTCAAAACTATTTTATTTTTTCCATTTTTTATTTCATAAAATTTTATTAGTTATTTAGATCAAAACTTTTAAGTTAAATATTTTTAATTTAATACCTTAATTAAATTTATAATTTTATTTCAAATTGTTTTAAATTTAATAATTTAATATAACATTGATTTTAATTTTAGTAAACTTTTATGTTCTTTTGTTTTGAATTGTATATTTAATCAAATTTGTATTTCTGTTAAGTTTAATTCATTTAGATTAATTGAGTTAAATCTTTAGCTATTTAATTATTAAATCATGATAATTTTAATTTTTCTGGTCATGAATCCCTGACAGTACATTTTTTAATTTTCCATTCATTAACAGTCACAATCCATGTGACTTACAAACATGAATTTTTTTTAATCAATTTTATAAAATACAATATGTTAAGTTAATTTACCTACTTAATAGTTTATTCTAGTTAGTTAGGTTAATTTTTTTGGAGTCACCATCTTTGTATCACCCATAGCTTCTTGAATAAAAGTCTCTACCCACTCTCATCACCGTAGAACACAATGGTGTATCAAATAAAACATTACAGAAACAAATCAAGAAAACCAAATTCTTTTCACTATCAAATCCTTATTTACAATGACTACCATAATTTCTCCACGATTTGGACAACCTTAGCTTATGTTCCTTATGACATGACCAAATCTAACATTAACTAACCTTAAGATATTAGTTGAGTCGTATCCTTGCACAATTTTCAACCTAGATCTGTGCCTAGGTAATCTCAATCACCATCCAAAAGTGATCCAATCTACTATGAAGTCATTATCAATAGTCACTATAGATGGAAGGGCCCACACAGGAGACTCATGATGATGAGAATACAGGAGTCCAATATAGGAGATTCCTACTCCCATGATTCGAGGAGAATCCCAAAAGAGTGCATTGCAGCTGACCAACAAAGGGATTCTGTTCTCCTAAGAGATAACCCCCCATGGGATTTAAATCATCTCTATTCCGCACATGGACCTGAGGGTAAGGTTCATGGTGGGAGCACTCCCGACTTGGAAAAATAAAAATGTAGCAGCAGATCTGTTTTTTAGGTGTAGTGTTTAATAAATTTGAAATGATTTGACCATAATTCACTTCATCCAGGGTAAACGATTTGAAATTAATTATAACCATAAAATGATTAATTTAAAATATTATCATAAAATATTAGCAACAAATTTAAATATCAATCATTTAATAAAAACTATTATTATAAAATACCAATAATAAAAATAAATAAAAATATTATATGTTAGTTTATATATAGATATTTTTTATTGTTTAAAAATGAATTTATTTGAACTAAAATATTAATCTAATAAATATATTTTAATTAAAAATCTATTATTTAATAAAATTGTTTATTAAATAACATTTTAATAACAGTTTTTATTATATATCAATAACAAAGTTATTTTAAATGTGATACTAATAAATATAAATATAAATATAATTTATTAAAATTTTAATGGAAGATTAAACTAAATTTTTTCAGTAGATATTTCCATTAAATGATTCCACAGTAAATCATTTGTAAATTATTAATGAAAAATAACATTTTTTTAATTTATAAATATATCTTTACTGAACATTTTTAGTATAAGTTTAAACTACAAATTTCCACATGAATATTTCCCTTGAAATTTCCATTGAATGTTTTCATTTAAAATTTGTTGTGATAGATTGGAACGAAAATTTCCAGTGAAAGTTTTCAATGAAAATTTTTGTAATAAATTTTTAATTAAAATATTAAATACATTATTTTTGTGTTAATATATTTGAACTAAAAATGTAAACAAACAATTATTTTATAATTTTTATAATAAAATTTTTAGCGTAATGATAATAATAATAAAATAGAAATTTTATTTGGAATTTGTAGTAGAAATTTGAACTAAAACATACATGTGAGAATTTCCACTAAAGGATTATAGTGGAAATTTCCAATATAAATTCCCAATGAAAAATTATTATTTTTATTTATGTTGTAGTAATTTTATTAGTAGAACTATAAGTGATGAAAATTTCCACTATAAAATTCTTATGGAAATTTTCACTGGATATTTACATTGGAAATATTCATTGCTTGTTTTTATTAGAAAATCACACTGTTTATTTATATATTACTATATTTTTACAAAAAATTTTCATTTCTGATAACTAAATTTTCATTAAAAAATTCATTTATTGTAAATTTTCTCTTTAAGGTTTCATTCAAAAATACATTGTATATTTCTATTAAGAAATATATGTTGTGTGGGAAATATGGATTTAAAATGTTTTGTAGGAATTCATGTAGAAATTTGGGCTACAATTTTCTAGTGGAAATGTGTAGTGAAATCATTAAATGATACTTTGCATGGAAAATGTGCGGTGAAAATTGAAATTATTTTTCATATATTAATACATTATATATGCATATACTAAAATTTTTTATTCTAAATTCCCACTAAAAAAATAAATTATATGTTTATAATAAGATATATACGATGTGTAATAAATAGAAAATAGAAATGTCTAATGGATGATTTCAATATATAATTCCAATGGAAATTTGACTAATAATTTCTTATAGAATTTTTCCAAGGAATTTCGAGTGGAAATGTACTTGGGAATTAACCCCAAAAATGCATAATGGGGGAATTTTCATCCAAAACCCCAACCTGCGGGTCAGGTTCAGGAGCCCAACTTTAGATTATTTAAATCCCTCCTAATTTTCTGTGTGGAGAAGGGGATGAAAAAAATGTATATAATAGAAATAATAATAATGATAAAAATAAATAAATAAATATTAATAAGAAATTTAATTTTTGTTTTATATAGAATATATAATAAATTAATTAAATAAAATAATTAATAATTATATTTTAATATTAATAATTCAAAAATAAAACTAATTATTTAAATAAACTTGTTAATAATACTTTAATAATTATAATTTAAAAAATTTATTAATTATTTTAAATAAAATAAAAATTTATAAAAATATCTAATAAATTATATAATTATATAAAAAAATAATAAATTTTAATAATCCTAGGACAATATTATATGACATTATTAAAATATAGAATGTCATAATTTTTTATAAATAATTTAATTATTAAGAATAATTAATAAAAGTTAGAAATATATTAAATTAATTTAAGTTAATTAATAGGTTAAAATATTTATAATTAAATAATAACTAATAATTAAATTAATAAATATCCTTTTGTAAAACATAATTTTTACGTAGTCAAAATTAATTTAAAAGACATTAATAGTAATTATTTTTAATATTTAATAATGTATTAAATTTTTGTTTTTTAATACTTGCAGGTACCATAACTATGTTTACAACGATTTACATCCCAAATAATTGTTCTATATTCAGTTATGTGGAAACAATAAATTGAAAAGTGATGCACAAAATAATGCATGTGACCAGTCAAGCATTGAAGGACGACTTCTGTTGGTGTAGCTGACTGTCGATAATGCAGAAAGGGACACTAGGTACTACAAAAAAAATAGAGCAGCAAAAAAGGACTTGAAATTCATTCCATACTATTATAATCATTCAAGACCTAGTAGACAGTATATTTTCACAAGACTACCTAGAGACGGAGGAGCCCGAAAGTAGATTATTAGCACGAGATTGAGAAGTTGATTTATTCTTCCTTATATTTCAAAATTTTAACCCTATAATTAAATGTTTATATTATTGGTAATCATTATTATCACAGGTCATTACTTTTAGTGCATAAGAAATTTATTTCTACAGATTTAATATTTTTCCTTGTTTATTTTATTTTTTTACAAGAATCAGATCCAACCAGTTGAGGTTTATTCTGATTCTTGAAAATAAATTGACTGCACACCTATCACGGTTTAATTTTCAAACTCTATGATCATTGGGTGAGATTGATCGTGGATCCAATTCATTAATCTGTAAATTCAAATCTTCATAAACATTTGTCGAGGTCGTTTCTTTTGTCCATTAAAAATTCTTTATCTGTATTTGGTTCTTGAAGTGGTGAACCTTAAGAACTTAAATAACGATTGTTATATATTATGGCAAGGATGGATTAACAGTTCAATTTTTTAAGGACTGTGATAAATTTTCATTTTAAATGAATAATAAATCCTTTGAAACTAGAAGAGTTTTTTTACCAAGTAGTGTTTTTAATTGACCATCCCTCAGCACTACAGTTATCAGTACCTGTTCTCCTTTACTATTTCACTTTTTTTATATTAAAAAATATCATCCATCTTAATTCTTTTAAAAAATAAAAAAATTTAAAAAAATTTCTCCCTCTGATAACAATAGTGGACTAGTTTATAAATTTTTGTCACTCAACTCTATTTTTTCCTACCCTTGGGTTTGACCCTACAAACCACTATGCAATAGTAAGTGTGTGATTAAAAATAATTACAAATTGATTCGATTTTAATGAAAATATGGTCATGTTTTGGCATCGTTTTCGAGGATGGATTCAATGAACAATTTTTCTAATAAAAGATTCACATTAAAAAAATTAAAATTACAATATGTTGGTTAAAAAAATTATGTTTTCAATTATAGTTTGTTTTTAACCACTGTTACTATATTACCGTTGTTAAAACTATTTTACTACTACATTCTGATCACTGTAGTTGTTCTAGTTTTACTTTGTTATTACATTTTTATGAGTAAAAGATCTTCCACTATTAAATTAAATACCTTGAATCTTTAAATCAATCAGTATTTTTCATCACATAGAAAACAAAAGAAAATTTCAATATAGAATGAGGAGATCATAAATGAAAACCAACATCTCAATGTACCACATCACATAGTTCATTCCCTTGAGAGTGCTGGGATTATAGAGTTTCTAATTTCAATTGTTTTGAATAACCAATCATGTATTAGGTTTTCCCCTAGGTCTAAAAAGTATGAGATTAATCAATCTCACATCTGTCAACAACTTTCTTTTAATAACCTACCGAAAAAGGATTCAATAAAGTTTATTAGAGATTATTTTTATTATCTACATAAATTACCCCTGATAGATCTATGTGAGGAATATATTTGATTGATAATGTTCTCATTTTTTCTCAATGGGAGGGCTAAGACTTAGTTCCAAAACATATATGAGGAGATCTTTTAGACTTGGGATGTGTTGTTCACTGCTTTGTATAAATATTATACCACAAAAACACTACCATTGAAGTTGGTCACAAAATTAATGGGTTTTTATTATGATGGAGAGTAATATCACAAGGCGTGGGATAGATTTATAATTATTCTTAGGAAAATACCCAATCACATGTTCGCACCCCATATACTCAGGGAGAGCTTTTTCAATCCTCCCACCCCCAAAAACTAGAAACTAGTTGACCAATCCTATGGGGGTGAATTCTTAGACTCCATATCAGATGATCTGAAACACTTGTATTATAGAATAACACAAAAATGATAGCACAAGTGCACTAATAAGAGAGTCATATATAGGGTTGAAACCAATCCCCAAACTAATATTGTTAACGATAGGGTTTTAAGGGAGCACTTTTTTTATTCTGGGATGTTTGGTCTCGCTCACAGTTGCTTCCCAAAAATTGAACTCCATATACAATTGGTTGAATTTTCTCAGTTTTTAGATTTTAGAGCTATTAACCAAAGTGAAAATTATTATTTCTGAAATCACTTTAATGGTGGCTATAAAAATCACCCAAATTTTCTTAGAAAATACAAGGATTCATTAAATAGCCCACTCCCAAACTACCAGTCACATACATGAAATTTTAACTTGAATAAATTTGAGGTTGATTCATCTAATTCATAAGGGGGTTGAGGGGTTTGTTTCAACAAGTGTTGGGTGAGATTAGCTCGGTGATAAAGGATACAGATGAAAATATCACGAATTTAGAACATCAAATATGTCCAATGGAGAAGGATCAAGGTGGTAATGAAAAGTAATATATACCCAATGCATCAATTATTAATCTAAGAGAGAATTTAATAGTTTTTACCACTAGATATGGCCATCACACCCAAGAATAATAAAAGGAGCATCCTAAGAATAGTAAAAATGATAAGAAAACTGAATCTAAAAATAAAAATCTTGAAAGTTATAAATCTGGAAAGCCTGGTACAACCTAAAAGGAATGTTGAAACCACACCTAAAAAATTTAATAAACCAAGGAAAATAAAGTGTTAATAAATTAAACAATCAAAGAAGAATGATGGGATTGAGGAGAAGGTGAAAACTCAAACTGTTTTATATCATCATGCCTCTCCCATTCCAATCCCTGATAGAGTGGAAAATAGTGATTAACCTAACAACCTGAGGTTCTTGAAAATGATTCTAAGCTTCATAATGAACATGAATTTCATAGAATACTTGGATTCGACTCCATCATATGTTTCATTAACCAAAAGGTTTCTAAAAAATGAATTGAATAAGATGGACAAAATTAACCTCAATGAGGACTGTAGTATGATTCTATTAAATATGTTTCCTCCAAAATAAAAGGACCCTGGTAGCTTTATCATTCAAAATTATAAAATTGGATGTAGGAAACACAATTTTTTGTGTGTCTTATGAGTAATTATCAATCTTATGACTTAGTCACTTTTTAAGTAGATCAGTCTTGGGGATATGAAATCCACTTCTATTTATCATCAAATTATTCGTAGTTTATTTTCACACACTTCTAGGTGGGTGTATGACCAATCAGTGAGTGTAAGAATGCTCACACTACCAATAGACTTCCTCATCCTTGAAATAGAATTTTATTGAAGGGTCTCAACAATCCTAGGAAGACTATTCTTTTATAATTGTGGTTCTATCATTTATCTTTCCAAAGGGAAACTAACTCTCCATGATATTGATGGTGTAGAGGATTTTGTGTTGTTTGAAAAGACCCAAAATCTATTTAGTTGTGATTTTATAGATGTCTTTGAGAATAAACGTTTTAAAAAAGATGTCCAAGTTAACAATAGTTCTTTTTCTCTTGAGGTCACTTTGATTAGGATCCCCATCGCATTGAGTTTTTTATTATAGCTGCTACTCTTTCCCCACACCCTGCTATTGATGAGAAGATTCATTCCTTGGATCCCAATTTGGAGTTTGAATAACAATTTTTCCCTCAAAATTTTTAACCTAATTTTTTACAATTTTTTATCATGTCAACTATCTCAAGGTAGCTAAAGATGGAGAAAGTTCTCGGTTGAGTCCTGTTGAAAAACATGATTGTTCCCATTATGAAAAAGTGTATTTACATGAATCATTATTACTTCCTTGGTTTGATGTTCTCTGTGATAAATTCCAACTAGAACATGAATGGTTCACATCATAATAGTCCTCTATCAAAATAGGGAAAAATAAATTGGAATATAAATTTTATTTTTTCACTTGGGTTTATTTTGAGTTGTCTGAGTTGTAGGATATTTTTGGAAATATTAAAGAGTTTTCTAGTGTTATATATTTTTATATTCTAATATTACAATGCTCTAAGTGTGGGGGAAATATTGAAATAATTATTGATCATGTGATATAATTTCATTTGTTGTTGTTGAGCATTTTTATCGATGTGGAAATGGGTTTTAGATACCGAGATGATCTTTTTAGTATATTATCAACTATTTTTCTAGATGAGTTTTGTAGAATTAATGTTCCTACATAAGATGATAATTTCTGGAGTGATCTTATTTTTAATTCCTTAGAAAACTAGGGAATCCACATCACCAATAACTCATGCCAATTGAATGATAATTATTAGAAGTATTTTTGGAAATAAAGTCTAACTGAGGACTTTAAACCTTGTGCTTCATGGGATGAAACAAATGGTTCATGATTTTCCATTAATTTCGTTCTTTTCATGTTTTGAATAAAGTTATTTTTTACCGTTTTTTGTACTATCGGTCTCTGGTAGATAAAATAATTTGGTATTTTTTTGTTCATTTGGAAAATTATGCAACATGTGATTAATAGAGGAAGAATCTTCTCTTGTTCTCAAGTAACATAGAGCTACTGGGTTGAGCCTCACTGAATACAAATATAATCATGGAAGTTACTTATGTTAATCTTGATATTTTTATGCTTCTTTATTGATTTTTATAGAAAAAATTAATTCATGTCACTTTGCTAAAATTTATTTTGGATTTTGTTGTTATGTTTTAAAATAAGTCATATGTAGGTATTTTCTTCTAGAAACTAATTTTCACTTTTTTAAATTATGCACTATAGAAATTAAGTGGGGGGTTAATGTAGAATGGATGTTGTTTTGTATATAATCTGCTTTAATATCATGGGTTTTATAGCATATATTTTTCTTCTCAACTAAAAATCTATTTGAATCAAATTTTTTAACAAGTCATAACCCTATTCACCTTTCACCTACATGTTTCACATGAATTTTTTTTCAACATAATTGAAAATCCATTTTAATGGATATAATGATAATTCATGTTTATATATGTGATTGAGTTGTAATATTATTTTTTGGAAAATTCAAACATTTTGAAATTTATTGTGACACTTAAACATGTCCTCAATCAACTAAAATGAAAATATACTTTAATATTTAATGGTAAATTTTTTCTCCTCCAATTTTGAATTCAGAGTTGGGGAAAAAGTTGGGTTTTAAGTGTATGAGAGGGGGTCAACATACATTGAGATAAACTATGATTTATTGTTAGCTATTCTGATTCCACAACTTTTTATACTGTTTTTTAAAATATTGGTTAAAATTTTATCAAAATGTTTTTCACGGTTTTAGTTTCTTTCAGATTTACAATGTATATAAATTCTGTCTTACCTAAGGATAATATTTTACTTTAATTTAATAGTTTATTTCAATATGATACTCTTTAGTTTGAATGATTTCAGACTGATATTTATTAATTATTTTATAAAAATATTTTTTAGGAACTATTCTTGACAGTGATATAGGATACAATCATGTAAATTTAGGATCATAACATCTAGAACTTGGTGTATAAACTATCTCTTAAGGGACCCAAATTTTTAAATACTTTTACAAATAAATAATCACCTTAGAAAATCTATGTTAAAGGTATTCATAAATATCATTTGAAACTCGAGTAAAATGAGAATTTTCTAATCGAGGGTGAATCTCTGGGATTATACGCACTGGGTGTATTTTTCTTAAGTAAATCCCTCAACACAATATTTAATGAGTGCATATACATAGTTCCTAGCAAAAGAAACATGGAATAAAAAATTAAATAAATTATATAGGGTAAAAATTGAGTTCATTAAGGTGAGGGGAATAAGGAACAACAGATAATGAAGGGTACATCAGATTTTTATGGAACCATTTATAATGTATCCATAAGGTGATTCAAAATGAATAACTTAATTTTTTCTTTTGAATCCTAGGAATGTGTCAATATATAAAGTTCCTTTGGTTATGTTTTTATGTACACATATTTTTAACCTTTTATCACTCTTGAATTTAGAACTTATGCTTGAATTAAAATAAGTAAGAAGATACATATATGATGAATAACATCCTCAATGGTGAATGATTCTTTTCTCTATTTATCACCATGTAGGTATTCAATTTAGACAATATATATTTTGATATATTATATTTAAAAATCATTATTTATAATTTCTTGTTCACTATTTGTAATGTGATTAACATGTTACATCATGAGTTGATTAATAAGAACATACATATGTTTTTCAAAGTTAATAAAACATGGAATAATTTTAAGACAAATAATAATTATGTATGGGGAAATTTTATGTGGCGTTAAATTAACCTATTTTCCACAAATAATTACTATATTTGTAATTATTTAATTAATTATTTTCACTTTTTGAAAAAAATATACACATTTGAATTTTTATAAATAACATTATTATATGATTTTTTATACATAATTTATTTAGTATTAAATTATTAGTTTTATTATACACACTAATTTTGTCCTTTATTTTTATTCTTTTAGGTTGATTTTATATATCATAATAGTTTTTAGGTCATTAATTAATGAATTTATATTTAATAAACTTAAATTAAATTTTTAATTCTTTAATATTATTTTATTTTAATTATTTTACGTTAATAAAATTTTATACGTTTTTTGGAACATTGTTTTTAATATATATCTTTTTAATTTAATACATTAATTCAAATTATCATTTTATTTCTAATTGTTTTATATGATCCTCTTTAATTATTTTAATTTATAATTATAATTAGGTATTTATTTCTTATGTTTTTATTTAATATTTAGATAATTTTTTTTAGTTAATCATTATTCATTAAGATTAACTGAATCACATCTCTAAATTTTTAATTCTTAAGTCATTATAATTTTATTTGTTTTGTAGATGAGTCATTAAAAGTACATTATGAAATTTTCCATTTTTTGGGGATTCACCAAAAGTGAGACTTACTGACGTGGAACCCATGACACAAACATTATTTAAATTGATTTCATTTATTAAAATCATATCATTTTAATTTATTGTTTTCAATCAATTTTATAATATAGTATTAACATTGGTAATTAACTTGCATAACTGTTTAAGTTAGTTAGTTAGTTTAATTTCAGTTATCTATTATAAATTTTTTAAATAAATCGTTTTTCATTTATTATTTAATGTTTCATTAACTATGTTTTTAAATTTCTTTTCCTTAATTATTGATTGTTTTTAGTTTTGTATATTAATTTGTTAATTATTTTACTTTTATGTTTATATTACAAATTTTGAGTCACCAATTCCATGAGCTACCGACATACTCCCATGGTGTATCACCATTCATTTTTATCGGTAACCCTATGAGTCATCAATGCTACTACTGATTCCTTGATAATTGATCGACACTATCACCTACCGATTTTCTATTGTCCTACTCACAAACCCACTCACCGTTTTAATTGTACAATTATCTCACCTGTGGTGAGACATATCTCTCCATATCATCCCATGTCCATCCTCTGCTATTTCATTGTCACTCATATTCTCAATGGTGAGTCATTTTCATCCACTACCACCCCTCTTACTCAGTCATTGTTCATTTAGTAGCTACCTACCTACGCCTCCTTCTTTCCTAGTCTCACCCATATCTTCCTAAATCATTATCATTGCCCTCTATCATTTCAACAGATCATAATGGTATATAAAATAAGACATCATGGAGAAAAAAATAAAACCAAATTCTTTACACTACAACTTTCAACATTATAATGAAAACCCCAACTTCTCCTAGATTCAAACAGCCCAAGCCTCCACGCCATCTATCACAACTAGATTATCCTAAATTTTCCTTGAGCTTCTTGTTGAGTCACCTCCTTACGCCATTTTCATCCTAGATCTGTGCCCAGGCTATGCTGCTCACCATCCAATAGTGATCCAGCTCGCTAAGAAGTCATCCTCATATATCGGTATAGACGAAAGTACCACTACCGGAGACTCATTTCAATGATAAGGAAGGTCACAATTAAGGGATATGTCTTTTGGCATGATTCAAGGTCCAAACTGAAGGAGTGAACCACTATAGACAAAATAATAGTTACCGACCTCCCAATAGTGAAACTGAACCCCCCTATGTGTTCTATAGAAAGGGGGGGTGAAAAATATATACCAAAAATTATAAACATAATAAATATAAATAAGTAAATGTTAATAATAAACTTAATTTATGTTTGGAATAAAATGAAAAATTATTTTATTAAAAAAAATTTAATAATCAAATTTTAATAATGATATTTTACAAATAAAAGTAATTGTTAAAAAAAGCTAACTAATAATACATTAATATTTATAATAATAATAATAATCATACTATTTTTTAATTATATTATACATTTTTATAATATTTAATAAAGTAATAAATTAACTTAATTAAGTAATAAGATTAAATAATATTAAGATATTATTATATAAAATTAGACAAATATAAAATTTAATAAAATTTAATAAATATTTTCATTATTATGTATAATTAATAAATGATAGAAATAAAATAAAATAATTTATTTTAATTAATAAATTATAATTATAATTATTAATATGTAAATATTTATTAAGTTAATAAATATCCATTTATAAATTAAATATTTATTACATAGTCTTAATTAATTAAAAAAATATAGTAAATATTTTGAATGTTTAATAATATTTTAAATTTTTGTTTGTTAATACTTGTAGGTACCTATCCTATGTTTGTTTTCAGATGTATCCCAACAAATTGGTCAGTATTCAGTTATGAGGGAATAATTAATGTGAGGAGTGATGAATGACGAAACGCACGTGTGAGGTCATGCATAGAAGGATGACTTAAGTCGGTGCAGGAAAGTAGTGATAGAGTAGTAGGTGACATAGGGTATTTAAAAAATATCAGCAAGAAAGGACATCTAATCCATTCCATACTCTTACAGTAATTTGAGACCTGTAAAACAAAAAAAATTAACAAGGCTACTTGGATATTGAGGATCCCGAATGAAAAGTAGAAGCATGATATTTTTAGGGTTTTCTTCATCATTATATTTAAAATTCTGTACTCTGTAATCGAATTTTTTTAATGTTTGTTGTCAATATGATCATAGGTTAAATATTTTAGTTCTTTGGAAATTTATTTCTTCTAGTTTAGTAATTTTTCATATTCATTTTCATTATTCTTACGAGAATCAGATATGACTGCTGAGGTTGGCTTAGATTCTTCAAATTTAAATTTATTTTTCTCTTATCACACTTTATTTTCTAAACATCGTGATATTTCCAATAGATCGATCATGGAACCTATTCATCAGTCCTAAAATTCATAATGTAACACCCTGAAACTCGACTCAAATGTACTGATTTGTTTATGTTTACGTTTTGTTTTAATTTCATATCAACTAAACAAAACATATTTCTCATAAGAAAATAATAATGTAGTATTAATTAATATTAGAATACAACCGAGTAAAACACACAAATGAGCACAAAGCTCTTTCATTTAAATAATAACGTAGTTGTGTTTACAATACAATGAGATTAAAAGTGTAGACATGATAACCAAATATACCTACTAATATCCCTAACATAACTATTTATAACCCCTCTAAAATAAAACAAGACATGCTAAATAAAGGATATCCATTGGGTCAATGAAAACAATGAACAACTCCACCATGATCATGTAAATTGTGTTGAGCATCAATGGTATAGAAAACACCCTCTCCTCCTCCTCCTCCTCCTTCTTTTCTTAATGTTTAGGACACCCTAGAAATGGTTTTATATGGAAGCAACTCGACTGTTACCTTGGGTGACCATTGGAAATAAAATGGCTATAATTATAGATGTTATCCTTATGATGATTAGACTAAAGAATAATTAAGTACAAAATTGTGTTATAAATTTGAAAATTATAAGATAAACCCTAACTATAATATAATGCTTTGAATTAAACATATGTTGTGAAATATAATAAGGAATTCAGAAACACTTTGAAAATATTTCAATTATAATTTCTTAAATAGTGTTACTAATTATGTTTAACATCATCAAATCAAAATATGTTTTTAATTATACTGTTTTTCTGTAATACTGGAATAATAATTATCTTTTTATAATTTGTATTTTAAAGGTTCTATTTTTGTTAATAATTCGAGCTAAGACCAAATTATAATATGTAATATTTATCCTTCTAATGTTTAAAATGAATGTCATGTCTAAAAAAAAATTATATGGTCTAAATGAATATATATTATTTTATATATAAAGACATAGGATCATTCTATGATAGGTTTAGAAAAAATTAGGGCAGTTGGGGCCAGCCCTTTATGGCTAGGCCAAGGGAGGTAGCTCACATGATGTGGCGGAGCCTGGACCTCTGCCCAAGAAATGGTAGGATAAGGCATAGGCACTAGTTCCCCAAAGGGGGCATGGGAGCAGGATCACTTAGGCATTCCACGGTTGGTGTAGGGTCACGAAATGAAATGATAGGCCGATTTCTGCGGGGGAAGGTGGTAGCCCATGTATTAGGCTCCCTAGTGTGTGCTATATTATTTCTAGTGTTGTGGGAGTCTTGGGGTTATAAAGGAATTCTAGAACTCACACCGTTTTGATGTGGGACGACAATTTTTCTGCTGGGATTGAATCCAGGCCATCAGATCTTGCCACATGAGATCAGGGCCGTTGATTTTGATTTGTGGATCAATCCCTAGAACCAGAAAACCCATCCACATTTTTCATGGGCCATTTGATCAGGCACGATCTAATTGTGGTCGTTCGATGTTTTTTTAAACACCATGACAATCGAGAGCCACCTGATCTCGCCAAAGATCTATCTGAACCATCCATCACTTTTATAAACCCTAGATGTATCCTAACTGTCAGATCAATCATGGATCAAGTCCTAGTCATCTGTTTTTTCTCCGAGTATCAACCATTTACATCGTCTTTTTCCATCTCGTGTCATGTGATACACCAAACCCTAAATCTCATTTCACCATTTCTTTTCTTTTTTCTTCACCCTTGACAATCCATGTGGACCCTCCTTGTCCCCCTTTTTCCATAAGTCATCCTTGGACAATAAATGGACCGGTTGGACTTTGTTCTTCTAAATTTTTTTAATAAAATGTGAGTATATTTTATATATTGTATTAAACAGTTATACTTAGGAACCCATCATGTTTTCTCCACTCGGACCTCTAGCAATCGTCATCCAAGCCTTCCTCATGTTCTTCTTCTCTTTATATAGAGGTAAGGGTTTTTATAATTTGTTTTTTCTCATGAAAAATCTTATGTATAAATTCCTTACATATATATGCTACTATGTATATATACATACACTCACATGTATACATATATATACACTCTAAGGTGAATCTAGGATTTCTAAAGGTAAAAGAAATTTGTATGTACAAATTTTTTTCTAAGGTCGATGATTATATTTGGGTTTGTTCCATGTTGTTTTAGTTATGAAAATTTGTATATCTTCTTAGTGAACATTCAGATATATACAAATAACTCAATCTACTCATATTTTATAGTGTTTAGGATATTATTTTCCATCTATAAATAAATACATGAATTTGAATAATGCTTTTTTTGAATGTATTTATATTAGTATACAAAATTTTATTTTTAATATATGTATGTCCATGAGTTTATATATTCCAAACAGAGCATGAGTTTTGACTCTCAATCTGATGATGTTAACAATAGATTGTACATTCATATGGTAGTATTTTAATATAAGAAAAATATAATCCATTTACTATATATTTATATATACATTCATTTTTTGTATGTTTAATTTATGAAAGTGTGAAAGCATGTATTATCATATAGATTGAGGGGAAATCCTCAAATACCCTATTCTAGGTCCATTAGGCCTTCGTGTTAATCAAACATGAATAACTAATACCTTTCCTCATTCAACATATATATGTGAATAACTTTTATGTAGGTTTACATGGTTACATATACCATAACCTAACATGACTGGGTATTTAAAGAACGTTTAATTAATATGTTTTATATATCTATTACTAATAAAAAATTATTAAAGAGTTGGAAACACACACATATACTTGGTGTATATGCGGTTAAAATTTACAATACCCTGATTTTAGGAATGGATCATTATTAATTTTTTAATGAAGTGATGAAATTAATACTTCTAAACCTTTAAGTAATGTCAGTATCTATGTAAGCCAAACCAAGAGGTACTTACATAATGGTGTATGTCCTAATACATAAAACTATATCCTACTAGTTCAGTTAAATAATTCATTATGTAGATTCTAATCTTCAATGGTATTGTTTGATTGACCTTTTTGGGGTTTATTATTAAATATATGATAAAATTTTGGTTTGACCAAAATATATATTTAAAGGAACAAAGGTAGTATAAAACCATGTGACCAGGTTATGCACAGTTGAGGTTTTATCTGCTATAGTGACTGTTGTTAGTTGAGTCGTAATTTACGTATTTTGACACTGATAATTCCTAGCAGTGTATTAAATAATAAGTAATTTTGTTTATATGAATATTTAATTGAATAGTTATCATTTTCCCATCCCATGTGAAACCCCCTTCCCACCCACTACGTGATGTGTTTTATTAATTTCAATTTGTTAAAAGAATGTAATGAGCCATGTATGTCTTCTATAAACTCTTACTGCCTTATTTTCAAAGATTTTCTGTAAAATTCAGTATTTATGGTTTAAATTGTTTCTTTTTTCCGTAGCGTAGTAGCACTCTTTGATGCATGCGTGTCGCATAACATGATAATAAGATAATAAATCAAATTACTCAATGTGGTATGGGACACGTTGTGTAAAATGAAATATATTTAATTATTCAAGGTGGTATAGGACACCATGAATACATGACCTGATTTGACATATGAAGAATGTATTGGACTAATATGTTCCTGTTTGGAGACTGGTAAAAGTTAGTCCTCTTGGTTGGAGACTGGACAAAGTATGCTCTTAGGGTTGGAGATCAGTAAATGTATGATCTAAGGGTTGGGATCCGGTCACAGTTAGCCCTTACGTCTTGGCACAAGGCCTTGACGTAGATGTTCATAATTTATACATTCATTTATTATGTGTATGATAATTATTTAACCAAATGGAAATGTTATTAGTATAATATCCATTGTTAAGAGCCAATACATATGAGTATCAGAAAATTAAAAACTTATGTGATGACATATGTTTTGAACTCAGTGAATTAGTATCTAGTATATGAAATTGAGGTTATTATCTTTATTTGCAACTCGAGTTATTATAATTTTAACATCTTCCTACATATCCATGTTTTTTACATGTTTATATGGTATATTACTTGTTACCCAAAATGGGAATTCCTAAATTGAACCTTGTATCCTTATTTTTCTGGTATCATTGTCTTTTAAATGACAACTTTTATGATATGTTACATGTGTTATAAATTTTTTTAAAAGAATCTTTTTTATGTAACGTTTTAAAGAATTTTTTCAAATGTTATATTAGTTCATTTTAATCCCTTTTACTAGGCATTCATATGATCACTCTACATTGTTTGAAATAAATTTTCAGTTATCAGCTTGAGCTAAACAGGAGTGGCTGGTTTCCTAGAACCGAAATAAAATTTGATTCTATGGATGGGAATTGATGTTTAATTTATCAGTGCATGATTTATTAAAATTAATGCATCATGTTCTAAAGGCATCAGCTCTATGTATTTTGGGGTCAGGTCATCACAGTTGGTATTAGAGGATTCAGTTTAGATAACTCTTGAAACCCAAAACTAAAAGAGAGATAAATATACATAGGTATAACTAAAAATGAGGATTTTTATATTTCTCAGATGGAAGGATGAGATCACATCATATCACTACCTACTGAGATTTTAGATACCATATTTGTCAAACCACGCGAGAGAGAGTACCGACCGTTCGAAAACATATGAGAAATGTGGAAGAAATTTTATGAAGTATCAAACAATATGAGAATCCTCCATTCCTATAAAGAGAATGGATATATTTACCATCGTATAGATAATTCAAAACATTTGTGTATAGAAAAAAGGGTAATTTAAAATGATGGTACTTTATTTTGTTTCACCCATTCCCAAAACATCATGGCTCGGATGTTGATTCAAGATGTTGCCTTAGAAGGGGACCTAAATGCAGCCTACATGTACCAAAACCTGAGCATCAGTATGTATGATCATGTTTATGTCATTTACATTTTCATATAAAATTCATCCTGGAAAATTCTCAGGGGAATTGTCCATTTAGACATTTTTGATCTCTCCACCTATAGAGCCTATCTTTAGAAGCCTGATTTCACACAACACGAGTTTAATGAGTACTGTACGAAGTGTTTTTGGTCTAGATAAATAGAGGAAGTAAACTTCAAATTGTGTATTTATCTTTCCTTACATGAGGATCCTCCATGATTGTTGTTGTGGTGAAGTTGTAATGGATAATTTTTAATGAGGTTATGTGAAAGAAATTGCGAGGATGAAATTTTTTTAATGGCGAATAATGTAACTCCCAAAAACTCGACTCGTATATACTAATATGTTTTTTTAGGTTTTGTTTTAATTTGAAAAAAACTAAAGAAATTACTTCCCATAAGAAAACAATAATACCAATTTAATTTATATTACAATACAACCAAGTAAAACACACAAATGAGCACAAGGCTCTATCATTTAAATAAGAACACCATAGTGATAACAATAAACATAGATTAAAAGGGGAGACATGATAACCATGTATAACTACTAAAAACCATAACATAACTATGGCATGGCCCCCTACAAAGACATCAACAAATGGTAAATAAAGGAGATCCATCGAGTCAATTAATACAAAAAACAACACCACCATGATCATGTACACTGTGCTGAGCATCAATGGTATGGCAATAACCATCTTCTACATCTTCTTATTCTTGTTCATATTTTCATAAATATTAGCACATCCTAAGAAAATCTTTTTTATGGAACCAACTTGACTGTTATCTTGGGTGACCATTGGAAATCCAATGGCTATAATTATAGATGTTATCCTTGTGGTGATTTAACTAAAGAATAATTAAGTACATGTTTATGTTATGAATTGAAAAATTATAAGATAAACAATAATTGTGATATAATTCTTTGAATATAACATAGTTGTGAAATATAAAATGAAATATAAAAACACAATGAAAATATTTCAATTATAATTTATTAAACATTGTTACAAATTTTGTTTAATATCTTCAAATAAAAATATTTTTTTAATTAAACTAGGTTTTTTATAATTCTGGTATAAGAATTAACATTTTATAATTATTATATTAAAGTATTAGTGTTTGTAAATAATATGATCTAATAACAAAATATAATTTTTATTAATTATCCTTCTAATGTTTAAAGTGAATGTCATGTCTAAAAAGATTATTTTATATATTTTCTTAATGAATTTATATTATTATTTCCCTTAAGACCTAGGATCATTGTAAGTTAGGTTTTAACAAAAATTGGGCTAGCTAGGGCCTACCCATTAAGGATAGGCCATGGGAGGTAGCTCACACGAAGAGGATGAGCCTAGCTGTCGGCCCAAGTCATTGTTGGCCCAAGCGTAGGAACAGGTTCCTTGTGGGGTAAACGGGATCAATAGAACATGGGTGCATCACGGTGGGCATAGGGTCACATCAAGAAAGGGTAGGCTGAAGCCTACAGGGAAAGGCATGAGCCCATGTGTAAGGTTATCTAGTGTGTGATGTGTTATTTCTAGTGTTTCGGGAGTATCAGGGTTAAAAAGGACCTCTAGAACTCTCACCGTTTCGATCTGGGAAAGAAATTTTTCAACTGGGATTCAATCCAGGTCGTCAGACCTTGCCATATGCGATCTAGGCCGTTGATTTCAATCTGGTGTTCGATCCCTAGAAGCCTTGAACCCCTCCAGATTTATCATGTGTCGTCTGATTAAGCATGATCTAATCATGTTCGTTCGAGGTTATTAAAAATTTTGCGATGATATAGATCCTCCCAATCTCTCCGTGGATCAGTCTGAACCATCCATTAATTTTATAAATCATAGATGTGTCACGACCATCGGATCAATCATGGATCAAATCCTGGTCGTCCTTTATTTTGATATCACCCCACTACATCAACTTCTACCTTCCCACGACATGCACTAAACCAAACCCTACACCCCATTTCACCATTTCGTTCCTCCTTTCATCAACCATGACAGACCCTGTGGATCTTCCTTGTCCCCCTTTGTCCATATGTCTTCCCTGACTAATAAATGTACCAGTTGGACTCAGTTCTCCTCAATGGTCATAATAATATATTAGTTTATATTATATTGTTTATAAATCGGTTGCACCGAAGAAACCCTTGTGCTTTCTCCTCTCAAACCTCTAGCAATCTTCAGCCAATCCTTACTTGAGTTCTTCTTCTCCTCGGGTAGAGGTAAGGATTTTTATGTATTGTTTTTTTCGTGAAAAAATCATATATATACATGCTTTACATATATATACGAGTATGTATATTTCCATAAACTCACTCATATACATATATATACCCTATATAGTGAATTTAGGATTTCTAAAGGTAAAAATATATGTATGTACAAATTTTTTATTGAAGGTTGAGGATTATATTTGGGTTCGTTCAACGAGATTTTAGTTATGAAAACCCAAATATTTGATTAGTGCACATTCAGATATATACACATAATTCAATCTACTCCTATTTTATATTGTTAAGGATTTTATTTTTAATCTACAAATAAAGAGTTGTATGCAAATAGAGCATTGTTTTTGAATGGATATATTTTAGTATGGAAAATTTAAGTTTTTATATACGTATGTCCATGAATTTATATAATCCCACCCAAGTATGAGTTTGGATTCACCATCCTATGATGTTAACAAGAGGATGTACAAACATAGGGTAGTATTTTAATATACGAAAAATATAATCTATGAACTATATATTTATATATTCATGTGTTTGTTGTATGTTTAATTTAGGAAAGTATGAAATCATGTATAGTCATATAGATTGGGTGGAAATTCTCAAATACTAATTCCCGGTCGTTCAAACATTTGAGTAATGTAAACTTGAAGAACTAATACCTTTTCTCATGAAACATATATATTTGAATAACTTTTATATGGTTTTACATGGTTATATATAACATAACCTAACACATTAGGGTTCTTAACGAAGGTTTAACAAATATTATTTCAGTTTTGTTTACTACTGAGAAATCATTAAAGAGTTGGAAACTCATATATATAATTGGTGTATACGTCGTAATAATTTCCAAAACCATGAATTTATGATTGGATCGTTTGAAAATATTTAATTATTTGATGAAATTATTACTTGTAAAACTGTAAGTAATGTAATTATATATGTATGTCAGACCAAGAGGTACATACATAAAGGTCTATTTCCTAATCCATAGAATTATGTACAACTTGTTCAGTTAAAGAATTATTAATGATGGTTCAATGATAAAAAGGAATTGTATGATTGACCTTTTTGTGTTTTATAATTAAAGAGAATACAAACTTTTGTTTTGACCAAAAAAAATTTAATGGTTCAAATGATGTATTAAACCATGTGACCAGGTTATGCACACATGATGTTTTGTCAATTTCCGTGATTTTTGTTATTTGAGTCAAAAAAATTTTATTTGATCCCTAAAACCTTCAATCATGGTATTAAATAACTTGTAATTTTTTTATACAAAATTTTAATGGAATAGTTTTCATTTTCAAATCTAATGTGAAAAACACCTTCCCACCCACAATGTGATGTGTTTGACTAATTGTCTTTTGTTCAATGAATGTAATGAGCCATGTATGTCTTCGATAAATGCTTACTGCCATGTTTTCAATGATTGTATATACGATTTTTTATTTATGAGTTAAATGGTTCCATTTTCCATGGTGTAGTAGAACTCTTTGATGCATGCATCTGGAATAACATGATAACAAGATAAGAAATCAAATTACTCAATGTGGTATGGGACACCTTGAGTAATATGAAATAAATTTAATTATTCAAGGTGGTTGGGGACACCTTGAATACATGACCTGATCAGGCATATGATGAATGTATTGGACTAATATTTTCTCAGTTGGGGGCTGGTAAAAGTAAGCCATCCGAGTTGTATATTGGTAAAAGTAAGCTCTCTGGGTTCAAGACTGGTAAATTTACGCTCTCCGGGTTGGGGTCCGGTCACAAATTGCCCTTAGGTCTTGGCCCAAGGCCGTGAAACATAAGTCATGCATTTATAAATTCCCTTATTATGTATATGATAATTATGTAACCAAATGGATATCCAATTAGTATAATATCAATGGTTAAGAGCCAGTACTTATGAGTATTAGGAAAGTAAAATCTTATGGAAAGACATATGTTTAGCACTCACTAAAATTTGTTTCCAGTGTATTTAATTCAAGTTATTATCATTATGCGCAACTCTGATTATTCCCTTTTTATCGTTTGCTTGCATATCCATATGTTATACATGTATATAAGTTCTTTTACTTATTACCCCAAATGGGAATGCCTAAATTGAACCATGAATCCATATTTCTCTACTAGAATGTTCTTTTAGCTAAGCACTTTTATGATATGTCACCTGTGTTATTATTATTTTTTTCAAAGAAAGTGTTTTATTTAAAGATTAAATGAATGTTTGCAGATGTTATATTTGTTTACTTTAAACCCACTTACTGGGCATTCGTATGCTCACCCTACGGTTTTTGAAAAAAAAATTCATTTATCAGCTTGAGATAAACAAGAGTGGTTGGCTTCCAAGATCCTGAACCGAATTGGTTTCATTAGATGGGACACGATTTTTAATTATTATTCCATGATTTATTAAAATTTACACATCATGTTCTCAAGGCACCAACTCTGGGTATTCCGGGGTTTGGCACTAACAATAGGTCATAGGATTCTATTTAGATAACACTAGAAAACCAGAACATAAACAGATAAAAATTTACTTAGGTATTACTAAATATGAGGATTTTTGCTTGTTTTCAAATGGAAGGACGAGCTGATATCCTATCACCCCCTAGTGAGATATTAAAGACCATCTTGGACAAATCATGGTAGAGAGAGTACCGACCTTTCACAAACTTATGAGAAATGTGAATGAAATTTTACGAAGTGTCAAACATTTTGATAATTAGACTTTCCTATCAAGATAATGGATATATTTACCATGGTATAGCAAATGCACAACTTGTTGTGTATAGAAAAAGGGTAATGTACCATGAAGGTATTTTCTTATGTTTCATCCAATCCCAAAACATCATGGCCAAGATATTGTTTTATGATACTTCTTGGATGGGGACCTATGCACACCCTACATGTACCAAATCTTGAGCATCGTTATTTATGATCATGTTGATTTCATAAATATTTTCATACAGGAGTCAACCCGGTGAATTCTCTGAGAAATTGTCCGTTCATACATTTCTGAACTCTCCACCTATCGAGAATCTCTTTGGAAGCCCGAGTGTACACAACATGAGTTTAACCCATACTATCTGAAGTCTGTTTGGGCCATAGAAACAGAGTTACTAAACACCATCTTGGGTATTTATCTAGCCTTAATTTAGGATTCTCCACAATGTGTTTTGAGGTGTAGTAGTAAGGGAGTCTTTTTAGTGTGGTTATGTGAAATCAATTGCGAGGACACAATTCTTTGAAGGGGGGAATAATGTAACACACCAAAACCCGACTCTCATGTAATAATATGTTATTGTTTTAATTATGTTTGAATTTAATAACAACTAAACAAAACATAATTCTCAAAAAAATTAATAATGAGGTTTGAATTTATATTATAATACAACCGAGTAAAACATAAAGTTGAGCACAAAGCTATTTCATTTCAATAAGAACACCATAGTGTTTACAATACACTGAGACTAAAAGGGGAGCCATGCTAAGAAAATATAACTTCTAAAAATCCTAACATAACTACAGAAATTCCAACTACAAGTAAAATAAGTCATGGTAAATAAAGGAGATCCTTTGGGTCAAGGAAAACAATGAACAACACCACTATGATCATGTAAACTGTGCAGAGTATCAATGTTATGGCAGACACCATCTTCTAATTTCATCTTCTTCCACATTTCGTCTAAATGTTTAGGACCCCCTAGGAAAAGGTTTTATATGGAACCAACTCGAAAGTATCCATGGGTGACTGTCAGAAATACAACAGCTATAATTATAGCAGTTGGCATTGTGAAGATTTAACTAAATAACAATTAAGTACAACTTCACGTTATGAATTGAAAAATTACATGATAAACTCTTATAATTATATAATTCATTGAATTAAACTTATGTTGTGATATATAATAATGAATTAATAAACACAATGCAAATATTTAAATTATAATTTCATAAAGAGTGTAACAAATTATGTTTGATATCTTCAAATCAAATTATGATTTTAATTAAACAATGTTTTTTATAATACTTGTATAATAATTATCATATTATAATTGTTATGTTCAAGGATTAGTGATTGTAAATAATTTTATCTAAGATAAAAATATAATTTTTAATATTTATCATTATAATTTTTAAGGTGAAAGTCATGTATAAAAAGATAAATTTTTATATTTTCTTAATTAATATTTATTATTTTATCCCTTAAGACATAAAATCATTGTAAGTTAGGATTCAAAAAAAATTTCCATCTGGGGATAGCCCTTTAAGGCTAGACCAAGGAAGGCAGATCACACGAAGTGGCTGATCCTATCCCTCAGCACAAGCCAAGGTCGGCCCAAGCATAGGCACAAGTTCCGCGAAGGGCGCATGAGATCAGGAGTGCTTAGGTGAACCATAGTGGTCACTGCATGAATGGGTAGGCCAAAGCCTGCGGGGGAAGGTGAGAGCCCTTGTGTAAGGATCCCTATTGTGTGATATGTTTTTGGTAGTGTTTTAGGAGGCTTAGGGTTATAAAGAATCTCCATAACTCTCAATATCTCAATGTGGGAAAAAATATTTCAACATGGATTGAATCCATGCCATTAGATCATGCCACATGTGATTCGGACCGTTGATTTCAATATGGGATCAGATCCCTGGAATTTGTGAACCCCTCTGCATTATTCATGGGTCATCTAATTCGGCATTATCTAATAGTGTTCATTCAATGTTTTAAATATGTCTTGATGATCGAGAGCCGCCAGATCTCTACACAGATCAATCTAAACCATCCATCACTTTTATAAATCGTGGTTGTATCCCGACTATTGAAAAAATTCAGTATCAAATCTAGGCCGTCCATTTTTTTCATATTATCACCATGTTGCATAATCTTCTTCCTTCCTGTAGCATGTGATGCACTAAACCCTACAAAACATTTCACCATTTATTTTCTTCTTTAGTCGACCTTGACAAACCTGTGGGACCCTCCTTGTCCCCCCTTTCTGCATAAGCCTTCCCTGACCAATAAATGGATCGGTTGGACCCAATTATTCTCAACGGTTGTAATAAAATCTTTGTATATTTTATATTGTTTATAAACTAATTTCACCAAAGAACGCCTTGGGTTTTCACCTCTCGAACCTCAATCAATCTTTATCCAAGATGTGCTTGAGTTCTTCTTCTCCTCGTATAGAGGTATGGGTTTTTATGTTTTCAATTTTTCTCATGAAAAATCCTATATTTACATGATTTACATATATATAAAAGTATTTTTATTTATATACACTCATATATATATATACTCTCTATGGTGAATCTGGGTTTTCAAAAGGTAATAAAATTTGTATTTATAAATTTTTTTCTAAGGTCTATGATTATATTTGGGTTCATTCAATGTGGGTTTAGATATGAAAAACTGAATATTCACTTAGTGCACATTCAAACATTTACACATAACTCAATCTATTCATATTTTATGGTGTTATAGATTTTATTTTCAATCTATAAATAATTAATTCGATGCGAATAATGATTTTTTTGAATGGATTTATATTAGTATTAAAAATTTTAGTTTTTGTATATGTATTTTTATGCGTTTTTATACTCCATTCCAAGCATGAGTTTGGATTCTCAATCTGATGATGTTACCAAGAGGTTTTAGAAACTCAGGGGGTGTTTTACAATAAGAAAAATGTAATATATCAACTATATATATATATATGCAATAATTTGTTGTAAGATTAATTTATGAAAGTACGAAAGAATGTATAGTCATATAGATTGGGTAGAAAACCTCAAATTCCCGATTCTATGTCCTTTGGATTTATGTTATTCAAACATGAATAACTAATACCTTTCTTCATGAAACATATATATGTGATAAAATTTTATATAGGTTTACATGGTTATATATAACATAAACATACATGGGTGGGTTTTTAACGAAGGTGAAATAAATATGTTTTAATTTTCATTTACTAATGTGAAATGATTAAAGAGTTAGTGACTCAAATATATATTTGGTGTATATGCAGTTAAAATTTCCAACACCATGATTTTATGAATGGAACCCTAGAAATTTGTTAATTAAGTGATAAACTTATTACTTTTGAAACATTATGTAATTTTAGTATCCATTTAAGCTAATCAAAGAGGTACTTACATTATGTTTTTTGTCCTAATCCATAAAAGTTTGTCCAACTTGTTCAGTTAAAGATTTGAAAATGATTATTCTAGGATTTAAAGGTATTGTATGATTGAAAATGTTGTGTTTTATGATTAAAGAAATGATAAACATTTGATTTGACCAAAATATATTTAAAGCATCAAGTTTTAATAAACCATGCGGCCAAGTTATGCACAGTTGAGGTTTTATCAACTACATTTATTGTTGTCAGTTGAGTTGTAATTTATTTATTTGTTCACTGAAACTTCTTTGCATGGTATTAAATAACATGTAATTTCATTTAAATGATTTTTAATGGAATAGTTATCATTTTGACATCTCATTTTGAAAACCCCTTCCCACCCACTATGGGATGTGTTTTAGTAATTATCTTTTGTCCAAATAATTTAATGATCCAATTTTGTCTTTGATAAACTCTTACTGCCTTATTTACAAAGTATGTCTATAAAATTATGTATTTATGGTTTAAATGGTTTCTTTTTACATGGTGTAGGAGCACTCTTGGATGCATGCATGTGTAATAACATGATAATAAGATATGAAATCATATTACTCAAAGTGGTATAGGACACCTTGAGTAATATGAGATAAATTTAATTATTAAGGGTGGAATGGAAACTCATGAATACATGGACTGATATGAAATATGAGGAATATATTGGACTAATATGTTCTGGTTTGGGGATCGGTAAAAGTAAGACCTCCGTGTTGGAGATCGGTAAAAGTACGCTCTCCGGGTTCGAGACCGGTAAACGTAAGTGCTCCGGGTTGGGGTTCGGTCAGAGTAAGCCCTTAGGTCGTGGCACAAGGACTTCACATAGAATACCTGAATTTATACATTCCTTCATTATGTGTATGATAATTATGTAACCAAATATAAATTCGATTAGTAGAATATCCATGGTTAAGAGCTTGTACTAATGAGTATTAAGAAATTAAAAGATTATGGAATTACATATGATTAGCACTCTGTGAATTAGTATAAAGTGTATGAAATTGAAATTATTATCATTATGTAGAAATATGATTATTCTATTTTTATCATGTTCTTACATATACATATGTCATACATAGTTAGATGGTCTTTTACTTATTACCCCAAAAGGGAATCCCTAAATTGAACCATGCATCCTTATTTTTTCTATTATCATGTTCTTTTAGTGGAGCACTTTTATAATATGTTATATGTTTTATAAAAAATTTTCAAATAATGTGTTTTATGTAATGTTTTATTGAATGTTTTCAAAAATGATATTATTTTATTTTATACCCCCTTACTGGGCATTCGTATGCTCACCCTACATTTTTTGAAATAAATTTTCAGGTATCTGCGTGAACTAAATAGGAGTGGTTAGTTTCCCAGAACCAGAACATAATTTGGTTCTCTAGATTGGACATGATGTGTAATTTATCATTTCATGGTTTGTTAAAATGTACACATCATGTTCTGAAGGCACGAGATCTGGGTGTTCTGTGTTTAGGTCCTCACACACAACATCATAAACATCTGGTGTGGTCAATTAGTTTGACTATTTAGAAATTCTATAACTGTAATTGGTTGTGGATTTGGTGAAACTCAAGATCATATATACAGAGTGTTTTCTCCTCTATAAAGGAAGGTTTATCCTTACATTTTTTCTACTGGGGGGTTCAATTTAAATTTTAAATCAAAATTTTATTCTATAAAACTAGGATATTTTTTTCAATCATCCTTCTTTAATTGATCATCCCTCAGTAGTAGTATTATCACTGAATTTTCTCCATTACTATTTCTTTTTTTTCTATTAATATAATATTTCAACTTACTAAATTAAACAAATTAAAAGGTAAAAAATATTTTCACCCACTGCGGACAATAGTGGGAATGTTTATAATTTTTTTCACTCAACTCTACATTGATTTTCACTTAGGTTTTACCCTACAAACCACTATAATGTTATAAAAAGGAGTTTAAAATTAATTAAACATTGATTCAATTTCAATGAAAATAAGTTCAATGGTTTCACACAGGTAATTGTAAGAGATTCACCAACATGTCATAAATCTATAATAGACTCCCACAGATTGAAAATATTCCCCTCAAAAAGGGTTAGATGATCCCGACCTCCCATCTTCTCGACCAATGTGAGTCCTCAAGAGTCGTTGGGCCAGAAAACCCAGATGGCTGATATACATTCGAAAGTATGTCCATACTCACCTATAGATAAGAACTGTTAGGATTTTTTGGGGATATGATATGGTGATAAAACTATATGCATGTAATTTATTGAGGCCTTAATATAATCCTCCGTCAAATCATTGATGGGAAACCATTCCACATCCCATCCCTAAACCAAAAAAATGGTGAACCTAATGTGAACCTATGAAATAAAAAATGATCATGTTATAATATTTCATGCCTTGATTCTTTCCCATTATATGTGAATAACATTGATATTCTCAAGATGGGAATTTTAAGAATCATTGATTTCTAAACAGTACAAAAACAAAGATGTATTACAATTAGAAACTGTGAATCATTTAAGTATATCCTTGTACAAACAAGTATAAGTGATCATAATAGATAAAAAGGGAATATAGGAAAATTGACTTAACCATTCTTATATGATTGATCATTATTATTCTTAAGATATTAAACTGATTGGTGGACTTGTTCCTTATTTTCATCATGATTTTAGACTCTTGATCTGAGATAATGTCTTCATCCTACAACACTTGTTATGGTAATTCATCTATCACTGTTACCCCAGCAGGCTGTAAAGCAATCACTCCTGCCAAACAGCTCCAACAGTAGTTAGCAAACACAATGATTCAAGAGTACCATTGACATAGAACAATCAAACTTCGAATGTTATCGGTGAGAACCTACAATCACGACATCTGGTGGGTTCATGTCACTCGATGAAGGTTATCTCTCAACTAGTGGCCCCCATCAGCACGACCAATCACATTGAGAGCCTATCCTCATAGTGTGACAACCACAACCATTTGTAACTGATGAAGGTGGATTAGGGGTCTAGTTCATGCTTCCCCATAGATCAAGCACTACCAAGGAGGGTGCCTGTTAGTCAATGTTGCAAGCATCATCATACATGTACCTATCAGTCGCCGGCTGATGTTTTCTCCCGACAGACATCATCCTTAGAAACATATTCAAAGGCTCCACTAAGGAAGACTCAGTGTAGAAAGAAGTCATTGGATAAACA
Organism: Viscum album; assembly: GCA_963277665.1. Classification (NCBI taxonomy): domain Eukaryota; kingdom Viridiplantae; phylum Streptophyta; class Magnoliopsida; order Santalales; family Viscaceae; genus Viscum; species Viscum album. The sequence goes on along the minus strand of OY728152.1, from coordinate 2,076,381,635 downwards.
TGAAAGTGTTAATATCCCTTCTATTTTTGAAAATGCCTGAAATCATACTCTAGTAGGGACCATCCAGCCGGATCATATATATACTCACTCCAAACATGTATGTGGTAAAATCCCATATCAAACATGAGGGAGGATATTACTCATACCCCGTAAAGGAATCCCATCGACATATCCTGATTTCACATGGAGGAAAAAAGTGGGTGAAAGTCCCCACTTTATATATATTTGTCTTGTGACTAATATATATAAAGGGTTTTGACAAAGCCCAATTGAGATAGTGGAAGATGCAATGGCCTCGACCTGTATGATCATAACCAATGTAGCCCATTTATTAGAGCATATGATATATATAGATTCATAAGTATTTTCTCATGACTAGTACCCATTTTATATTCAACACCTAAATCATGAGTGAAACTATTTACATGATATGTTTTAACTTGATGATATCATGCCCCAAACAATGTTCACCGAACCACCTTACCCTTATAGATTATTTGGTTGTAAAAAAGTTCTTTGTATATAAACCCTATCAAAACAATTTATATATATATATATATTTTAATAAATTTTTTTTATTTATACTTAATTATAATTATTATTACATTTAAAATTTTTACATAATCAATTTTGAAAAACAATTCTTTTGATACAATGAAACACAAATCATAATTTTGGGGATTTTATAGTTTCATTCAAGTCACCCTATTTTTTTAATTCAATAATTGTTGAAATAAATTATATTTTATTAAACTATTATTATTAAATAATTATTATTAAATATAATTTATAATATAATTTTACCAAAACAAAAATAAATTATTAAGTGTGAGACAATTGTTAATATAAAAAAATCAATAAATGTATAATTTTTTAAAATTATATATTCTTAAATTTTTATAATTATTTTGATAAAATAAATTTTTTTGACATCAACACATCAAAATTATCCAATGATTATTTTTTCATAATTTGAGGAGTGTCAAATATTTGTGCCAATATTAAATAAACTATAAATATATGGTTTGTATTTTGATATAATAAGAACCCAAAAGTGATGTGATGTATTCAATAAAATTTATGCACAACAAAATATATATTTACCTTTTAAGATTACATCATTTGAGGTTATTTTATTAATTCTATAATCCATTAATGAATCCTCCATAACATATTTAATATTTTCAGTTTTAAAAAAAATCATTTTAAACATTACTCACATTCACATCACTATGGTTGTTATTTTAATGAAATAAGTTAATAAACTTTTAAAATAATTAAAACAACTTGACATTGGTAGAAAATATGTGTAAAAATAGGGAAATGTTTTTCTCATTACATTATCATATATATTTCAAAATCTGAGTTTGGAAATTAATAAATACTCTCTTTTTATTTATAAATAAACCCAAAATCACATTAATAATCACTATAAACCAATTTATAAATAAATTACTCTACCCATACCACTATAGGTATTTCCCTGGGTTCCCAAAATCTCTTAAAAATTGTCTTCATTGCTTTTAAAATCACCACCTTAGGGTAAGGGATCCTATCATTCTCTTCTTCATTCATGCTCTGACTTTATATTATGCCTTTTTTCACTTTATCATGTTGGGATATGTCTTAACGAATATCTATTATTGAAATTAATATTTTTAAGTAATTATATATCCCTTTTTACTCTCATTAATCCCTCCCATGAATCTTTTGTTATGTCATTATGCTGTTGAAATTATCCTACGATTATTCATGCCAAAAAATTGTTAAGTAAATTGTCATTCCCATTTCCACTCAAGGTTATTGAACTACATGTACCTATCCATTATTGATTGGGAAAATACATTTATCTATGTCACACTCTATTTTCATGGGATTCATTTTTTGAAATACATCCTTATGTTCTATGATCTATGTGCGCACTTATGCAGGTACATGATATTAAAGTGGCGGGTGAGCCCTAAATTATATTGCCATCTAATCCATTAGATAGTGTTTTAATGCAATGATATTCCATTAATGGTGAATGGGATTCTATCTTAATTACACAATGTTGATTTTTCATTATGTTTAGATATGAATTCTGTTTATGATTAAATGTTTTAATTTGATTCCACATTTCTATGTTTCTTTTATGTTATCATGTTATATCAAACCTAATTATTCAAAATTAAGTTCACCACCCATATTATGTAACCTTGATATAATCCATCGGTCACATGTACTAATATAACTTATTCTATTCATTTGTCATTCCCAAATTTAGATTTATATCTCACCACTTTCTTTTGATCGTCCCCATGTAATCATGTGCAATTTCATAATATTAGACTAATTTCGGTGCCTATTAAGGATGTGTGAAATAAATTAAGTTTATTCATGTTGTAATTTTTTATAATAGGATCCGAAGTTTAAAAATACACTTGGCTTCATTATATTATATGATTTTATAATGTATACCTATATGTAATAAATCATGAATAAAGTGTATTAATTAGATGGATTTTCATAGTTGATATCAATGTAAGGTCTACATATTTTGGGATTATGATTAGAGAGATATATTTTAAAAATTTAGGATAATAATAATGATATCAAAACATCATTAAATTTTATTAAAGTATTGAGTAATTTTATTCAAATAAAATATATCCCTATATGGATACAACAAGTGGATGTGGCTCCAACATAGATGTACATAGGTGTAACAACCTTAAAAAAGGTAATATGAAGTTAGAATTGATCATTGTTCGGGGAATGAAATCTATCCTTTTCTGAAACCTAGTTGGAAACTTCTAAGGTGCAATCCTTAGTAAATTTAAAATCATTTTTTGAACCATTATTAAATGAAAAAATACTACCATAATATTTTTATTAGGAAATAAGTATTTGATATTTTAAATGAATCCTATAAATTCATAGGATAAGGAATATATGTCATTTGTGGGTTATCCCCTTGATTTCTGTTGTTGCATGTTTATGTGTTTTACATTTTAAAAGTTATCATCCCTTATTTTCCATTTATTCTTGTCAATAACCAGAAATAGGAGGAACCATGTTAGTAACCAATGTGAAAACTAATTACATGACTTCCCAAATAAAATTCCCAATATGATGGGAGAACAAATAAAAAATAACCTAAAAATAATTAATGTATTGACTCATCATTTGAACCAAAAATTGTATCATGAGGAACTATTAAACACCCTAATATAGAAAACGTTTTTATTATGACATTTAGACAATAAAGGAATACAAATTTCAAGGGATATCACAATCCCTTCATCAGAGATAAATGGATCAAATATATTGAAAAGATTATCTCCACACTTCAATTCTATGAGAAAGATAAGTTTTTAAAGGTTTTTATTGTATGGATAAAGAAGATGATTGATAGAGGGAATTTTTAAAAAATGTAAACCCAAATAAAAATATCTATGTGATTGAATATAATGACTTCTTTATTTTTTTCAGGAAATATTTTTCTCACAATACTCGACTGATAATAAAGATATATTTTCTTAACATCAGGATAAATGATGATGAATCCATTAGGTAATATGAGAAAAACCTTATAATAATTTCATGATATGACTCCAAATTTTTCATTTCCCCAGAAATAAAATTTTTCCACTTATTCAGTGGGATAAAAAAGTGTCTATGAAAGGATTTAGAAAATAATGTCATTAATAGATATAAGGAAATTTTCTATTATTTACTCAATTTTGAGAGGAATATCAATGAATATTATCTGTCTCATAGTTATAGAGATTATAAATAGTTAATGGAGTTTAATAATGGTATAATGATGTTGAAATTTTATGGTGAAATAAATCCCATCATCCCACTTTTCAGAAGTGTTGGAAGAATCATTTGGGAAGTTACATAATGGGGAAAATGAAATTATTTAGTTATTGTAAAGAATAACCCCTTTCTAGTGATTTCTAATGAGAGAATCCCACCAATGTAATTGAATAATGGAATAATCTATTCAACCCTCAGACGATTTTACAATGATTCAACTATAATCAACAAGGACATTTTGTGAATCAATTCTATAAGGCATGGGTTGTTCACAAAAAACAATGACAATAACCTCCAAGACATAGAGATAAAGGGATATCATATGAAATACAAAATAAAGGGGTGAATCCAAATAATTTATTAGTGAAATATATTCGAATTATTCATTCAATAACAGTGAACATACTATCTATTTCTAGTACTATGAATTCTTTTATAGAACACAAGTTTTTTTAGATCTATTCAAACTTCACCTCAAAACATGGAAGTTGAGTTGTGGGTTAAGATGGAAAGTGGGAGAATTTGTATATCCCATATATATAATTGATATCCTTCCCATTTTTGAGGGAATAATTTCCCAAAAGAACCATGTGATACACCATTTAGCATAATTTTATATAATTTTGTTAATCGGTTGTATGTCCCTATATAGAGCCAACACTAATTTATGAGAGAAGAAAATCACCCTCCATATCAAAAAAATCACTATGATTCAATAATACTATAAATAGGAGTATTAATACCATTTTGTACCAACTTCTCAAGCATGAAAATTATTTCCATTCAATCAAGCATATGTTGCTCAAATTATTGTGACCAAAGAAAATATCATCCTTAACGACATTCCCATTATAAATGATTTCATTGACGTGTCTTCCAAATAATTTCATGGTCTTCCACTTATCCATGATGTTGAGTTTTTGATAGAGCTCATTCCTAGAGCATTACCCATATCCAATACTCCATATAGAATGTTTTTAATAAACATGATGAGATGAAGTTATAATTATAAGAAAAAATGGATGAAGGGTTTATACTTCCAAGTGTTTCACCATGTGGAGAATCATTCCTCTTAATTAAGATGAAAGACGAGTTAATACACCTATTCATAGATTATCCTGGGCTCAGAATGGTCATGAAAAAGAAAGTATCATCTTCCTTGGATTGATGACATGTTTGAGAATCTATATGGATCCCATTACTTCATTAAGGTGGATCTATGGTTGGGATATTATCATGTAAAGGTTAAATGGGATGATATACCTAAGACTGGTTTTCAATTATGGTATGGGAACTTTGAGTTCATAGTGATTCTTTTTATAATCACTGATGATCCCTTAATAATCATATAAATAACTAAAAAAGTGTTTATAGATTACATAAAAAAATTATGTATCCATTATAGATGGTATTGTAATTCTATTTAAAATCAATGTGCAACATGTGGAGAATTTGAAATCTTTATTAATGTTTTTTTGAAAGGAATGGTAAATTTTTAAGTACAATATATTTAATTTTTTGTTGAATAATGTAACTTTATTAGGATATGTTATCACTAGTAAACATATATCCGTGGATCACTTAAAAACTAAGTAAATTTAAGGATGTAAAAGGCAGATATTGTTTATGGAAATACAATATTATTTTGGATTAGTATGGTAATAAAATAGATTTTTTTAGAGACATATAATGATTTTGAACACCAATATTTAAAATTACTCAAACAAGAATCATGTTTTCCATGATTGATGAATGTGAAGAAATATTTTCCGTGTTAATGAAGGGTTTAATCACATATAATATTCTCACATTACAAACCAGTGGGGAAGGATTTGTGATCTCTAGTGATGAATCAAACAAGTTATTAGGTTGTTTACTCATTAAAATGTAAAAGTTATAGGATATAAATCACATCAATTAAATATCCATGAGAATAACTACCCAACACGTGATCGATACTTACCGGTATTTATCCTTATAATGAAGATTTTCAAAACATTTCACTATAAAAAAATTGTGACATATATACGAATCATAAAAGAATCAAGTTTATATTCACCCAAAATGATATTAATACACACCAATGAAAGTGTTTAGAGAAGATCAACGATTCATATTGTGTAATTAATTTCCATCCTATGAAGGAAAACAATGTTTTAGCTTATATAAGTAAAAATATACACACATCCCTATCAATGATGAGGATGGTAAGGTATCCCTTCTCCATGTACATGAAAACGATATACATGGAAATAATAAAAGGATATTTATATAATGTTCCTCCAAAAAATAATCAACCAAATATTACTGAGAGGATTAAAGAGATTCTCAAAGATGATGTGTTTTTGTAAAAGAATGTAACAAATATTCAAGAGTTCAACATATTTGAAGTTGGAGTTATAAGGTTTGGAACTCGGATGTGTGTCTCCTCAAAACCTTAACTAAAGAGAGATCTTCTTGATGATGTGAATTGATCATCCATATATATTCATTAAATAACCACTAATATGTAAAGATATTTGAAGCAAAATTGGATGGATATTAAGGAGTTTTTATCATGATGCTTGGTATTCAAAAAAGTCAGGGACCAAAAATAGATGTCTTAGGGTGGGATGAAACCATTTCACATAGCAGTATGGAAATTGGAAAACATAACATTAGATTTCATCATAGGACTCCCTTGAAACCTAATGGTAATAATATCATCTGGGAGGTAGTTGATCACCTTATAAAGTCACCATATTTCATTTATATTATGGAATATTTCCCTCTTAACCAACTCTCTATAATATAAATAATAAAATTATTAATACTTTATGGAGGACCAATCTTCATTTTATGAGATTGAGACCCGAGGTCTTCATTGATTTTTTATAGAATGCTTTAGAAAGTATTGCATATAGAACTAAACATCAACACATTTTAACACACTCGGAGGAATGGATAGTTTTAAATAACCATTAAACTAATTGATAATATGATTATATCTTGTTATATATATTTCCAACCCTATTGGGGTCAAAACCTTTCTCTAGTTGGGTTTTCATCTTACAAAAGTTTCCAGTCTAGAAATAAAATGGCACCTTATGAGGTCCAGTATCAAAATAGGTGTCAAACATTGATATTCTGAGATGTGTATGGAGAGTTTATGTTTATGGTACCTATTCTTATATATGATATAGTATAGATGATTCAAACCATTCCACATCATTTGAAATCAGAATAATGTCATCAGAAAATCTATGAATACAATCATTGACCTAGTCTAGGTTTTGACTCTAGAGAATAAGTGTTCCTTAATATATGTCTATGGAATAATTCAATGATGTTTATAATGAATTTTATCTTATTCGAAGATACATTAGGCCCTTGTAGATAATTGTTCTCATCAGAGAGGTTCCCTATCGACTATCACTACAACAAAACCTATCTCAAATATTTGACTTCTTCCATGTATCCCACTTTAGGAAGTACATACATGATCCTCAAATGTGATAAATCTAGAATTGGTACGATTAAATATTGATATCTCATATGTGTAGAATCCATTAAAGACATTATATCATTGATACTAGGTTCTAGGAAACATGAAAATTCATCATGTCCAAATATTGTGGTTGAACCACATGTTGGAGGAAGAGGAAAAGGTATTAGAAGAGGGAATGAAAAATAAGTACCCTTATCTGTTTTAGTATATCTATGAAAATTTCAAGTTTGAAATTTCTTAAGGGGGAGAAGATTTCAGTGACCCAAAATTTTATAAATAACATTCCCTTTTTAAATGAGTGAAATCCTTATTAAGATAATGGAATTATATAAAACACAAGAAATATTTTTTTTTATAATGTTATATAGAATAATATTTAAAATATCATTTAGAATCACATCAATTTATAGCATCACTATTGAATAGTGATCATGGCTAGTATATATTAATGGTTGTGATAAAGCCTAATTCACATTGATGGAAGAGGTGATGGCCTCAACTGGTAGGATAAGCACATTTATCATAGCATCCAAGAGTGATAGAATTAGTAGCCATTGACATTGACCAATACCAAGACGAGATTCAATAAATGAAGAAAGAAAAAAAATCAATTATCGAATAAGTTCAAACTCAATGCGATCACAACCCAAACCATGTTCCTCAAACCACCCCACGATAATCACAAAATCACATACCTAACCCATATAAATTTTTCTAGTGTAATAAAGTGTTGCATATCTGGACCCAAATAGTATGAATTGTTATATTTTATAATAAAATAATTATTATACTTATCCATTATTATTATTACTTTTTAAAAGATTAGATTTTGAATTTTTATCAAAATTAGAATTTGATATGACGAAACACAAATCGTATTTTTGGGAAATTTATAGTTACTGTCAAGCTACTCTATTTTAATGAATTCAATAAAATTTTAAATAAATGATATTTTAATAAAATATTATTATTAAATAAGTTGTATAAAATTTAAATTATTATATAATTTTATGAAGAAAATAATAATTTTAATAATTGTGAGAAAACAATTATTGTTAAAAGACCATAATTTTCTAGAAATGTGGATTTTTATTTAAAAGTTTAAATTATTATACAAAGATACTTATTGGGATAAAATAAATATTATTTCTGTAATCATCATGCTGAAATTATACAATTGTCATTTTTTCTTTATTTTTTGAGACAGATGATGTTTTTGTTCAGAATTAAATATGGTATAAATACTGTGTATTATTACATCATAATGACCAAAAAGTTATGCAATATATTAAATAAAATGTATCCAGGAAAAAAATATATTCTTCCATCAAAATATTTTTTTTGATATTTTATTAATTTTATATACAATTAATGAATATACCAAAACCAATATTATATTCTATGGTTTTGAAATCAATTCATTGTAAACATGACTCACATCCACTTCACTAATGGCATTACTTTAAAGAGGTCAATTATTAAAAATTTAAGAAAATGAAAATATATTCACATTTTGAGAAACCATAGGATGTTTTTCTGTTTCGACTACTTTTTCAAATAGAGTCCTAAACAAATTTTTGGAAATTAATAATGTATTATCCTCGCACTTTCATTATAGGACCACACAAACACCAATTTGTATTCATTTAAAACCCTGGGATCATGAAATTACTCTTACATCTCTTATTTATATCCCTAAAAAGGTGCTTCTATGCTCTTTATAATCTGATTATAATATTTTAGAAACACCTTCTCAAGGTAAGGGATCATATTTTTCTCTTATTTATTCAAGAAACTCCATTATACTGTGCATTTTCATTTCCACATACTCATGTTGGGATATTTTTTCATATATACCTATTAATTATATTATGAATCCAAAGTGATTATATGCTCATTTCACACTCATTAATCCCACCCATGAATCTTTAATTACCATGTTAGGCTACCTAAATAGTCTACTGAATTTTTTTGGTGAATAATTGTGTAATGAAAACCCATCCACATTTACAAAAAGGGGTATTCAACAAGACATATATATATATGATTTATTGATTTGGGACATCCATTTATGTGTACCAGAATCATTAATAAATACATTAAATAGATAAAATACATCCTTATGTTATATTAAATATGTGTTACACTTATTCATGTGCATGATATGAAAATGACAGGTAGACTATAATTTATATAGATCTTCAATGAATTGGGTAATGTTTTAATCACACAAGACCCCATTTATAGTGAACATGAGGTTATCCTAAGTACAATATGTTATATTTTTTTGGTTGTTAAGATTTAATTATATTTATGATGCCATGATTTATGTTATTTTCACATTCCCATGATTCTACTATGTTATCATGTTATATCATGCCTCGTTATTTATGATTAATATTCTCAACCCTTTTATGTTACATTGATATACTACTTGGATCACATGTACAACATTACCATGAACTATGATTTGTTTATTCCCTTATAGGTATTTATATATCACCCCTTTCTTTAGTACATCCCAGGTAATCCTATGCTATTTTAAAAGAGTAATATATATTTTTGAGCATGTTTATAATTTTTTCAATAAATTCATTGTATACTTATTTAAATTTGTTATGCAATGTACTGAATATCAAAATGAAAATATGATTAAAAATATTATGGGATTGTATAATGTGAAAATTTAGTTAATAAATCGTTTATTAGATTTTATTAATGAATTGGGTTCTTATACTCTCCTATTCCACATCATTAATCATTAAAAAAATTAAAACATTACTCATGCATATTTATGGACATCCATCTCCATGTTATATTGTAGTTCATTTTTTTACTCACATTACATACTTCATTCCATAAGTTTTATTAATTTAAGAAAATTATAATTATAACATTATTATTATTATATAAATGATATAATATTGATCAATTGAACCATTGTAAACCATCCAATGTCATTTTGGAATGTTGATAAAAAATTCTTCAAAAAATCCAATGTAAAACTAATAAATTAAATTATTAAGTGTGGAATGGAAATAAATTTATTAATAAAAGGATAAATAACATTAAAAAGTATTCTTATTTATGTTAAATAATTAAGATATCTTTATTGTGAGGGAAGATAAAGAATGTACATGTCATGTAGGACATGAGGTAATTGATAATCTATCTTAAACCCAAATTTTAAAATGTTTTATATATTTATTTATATTATTTTTTTCTTCCATGTCCATATTGTTTGATGGATAAGTGATTATTTTAAAAAAAATTAATTAAAGGGTAAATTTTAAAACTCCATTAAATATATTTTAATTTTTTTTTATAGAATTTTTTTTATTTTATACTGAATGTTTGGCTTTATTTAAAAAGTATAAAAAGAACATTTTCTAAATATACATGACATCAGAAATTTTTCCTATAAATGAAATTGTAATTCTAAAATTAGATTTAATTATAATAATCAATATATTATTTCAATAATAATACATATATACATTGTTCTAGGTATTTTAGTTTTGAAAATAGGGTTTTAATGGAAAATAATATATCAATATCTGAAAATGTTATAATTCAGGGTTTAAAAGAATAATTTTATGACTCTGATGATGGAAATGGAAGATTATGTTTGTTTAATGTATTTTAAGGTATTTGTAGATTTTTTATGATGATTAATAATCTTCATATGATTCGTAAATTTATTTTTTAATGATTATCTCATCTATTTAATTGTGGTGGAATTAACTGAGTATGTTATCAAATTTGTAAGGGTTATTATAGGGGTTCTTGTAAGAGTAATATGAATATTATATCCAAATGTGCCTATGTAAATTTTCTATTCTTGGAAATGAATTTTAATGGGGGTATTTTTATTTCATATGGTTATATAATGATCTTCTATTAATGGAATGATTATACCATTTAAGGGTAATTGCATGTTTTTAAAAAAAATCATGGGTACTAATGTTTATAAAAAAATACCCTATAATATGAATTGTTATTTTTTTCTTTTGTGTTTCATAAAAACCCTTAAGTATTATATCTGATTTCATGTGTAATTAAATTTTTATTTGAGCTCAAGGATTATTGTATTAATGGAAAACTATCTTATATAACTGTAAAATAATACATAGAGTTTCTATTTTTTCTTTTTTATGTGTCATCTATTGAGATTTTTTTTACATGACCCAAATTTTAAAATATTTTTCATAGCATCAGGGGATTATTATGAACAATGATGATATCAAGTTCGTAAAATGAGTATTTTTTTAATAAATAATTTTTCTATGAATTTAAAATTATTGTATTGTAAAAATCGGACATTGATTGAAGGGGCCAGTTTTTTGTTCATTTGTTTTTTCAGTAAGTGTTATGAACAAAATCTCTAAAAATAAAATACAATAAATTACATTTATAATGCATGAAATTGAATTTTCATTTAAAAATGAAATTATTTTTCGAATAATGGTAATGTCATTATTGGTGGAATCCAACCAGGATATCAATGATCACACACTAAAATCACTATATAGATAGTTTTATATTTGGTTTTGGCTAATGTTATTGATGGAATGGAATCATATGGAGGTAGTTGATATCCATGATAGTTGTGCATGAGATAGAGGAGGTCACTTGGTGGGAGTTTTCTCTTGTGCCAAAAAGAAAAGGATAATGGATATTTTGGTTTATTTTTTCATCGATTTTGTATTAGTATAATATTTAATATATTTTATTATCATCATCCATTCATGTTTCCTTTTTGAATTAATTTTTTTATCATTTTTATATGTATACCTAAATATATTTACTTTTCTATATTATGTATTATTTTTTATTATATTTTTATTTTGGTTTATTATGAATTATGATTTTTACATCTGGATATATTTTAACATATATATGATTACATTGATATTTGGATAGTTTATTGACTCACAAATCAATGGAAGAATCCTGTTAGGTTCCCTTGAGAAACCCCAGATAGTTAGTTTTATTTCATTGAACTATTTTAAAATTGTTTCTCTAATTCTCAGGAACCCATTTTAAACTCATGTGGATTGTAAAATCCCTTTAGTAAATTTCACAGGATGAATTTTGTTCTTTTTTTGGGTTAGATACATTGAATCATAATAACACCCACCAATCATGGATTTATAAATTAGGTCAAAACAAATATTCCCAAATACCAATACATATAACAATCCATTTTTTATATGCATAAAATCATGTCATGAATATATGTTTTTATAGTTTTGAAATGATCCAATTTTTTTCACTCAAACATATCTGAATTTTTTAGAAAACAAAAACACACATTGAATCCCAAGTATTTTATTCCGAAATAGATAGCATAAAAACATAATTTAATCTCTCATTTTTACAAAACAATTACAAAATAACAATTTTAATTATTTTATGATCATATAAATCATTTTTCCCAAAATATTTAAATATTAAATAACATCATTTCCATTAAAACAATAATTTTGAAAGGCAGTTTTGAATGAAAAAAATTATGAACTAGTTTTACACATTTATTAAGTTATCATTTTTGATCTATTATTAAAAACCTCATCTCTAGAAATATAAAATCTATATTATATTGAAATCATATAACAATTTCCCATAGGTAATCAATCAGTCAAATAAACTCACTAGTCTAAATTAATAACTCCTCCCATATTTATGTATTTAATAAAAATTTGAATGGATTAATAGTTGAATTTATTTAATATTGGATCCTAATGATAAAGTATGTATATAAGACTCATTCATAATAATGTAAAATATTCATTAAACATATAATTAATATGATCTATGAACTAATTTAAAAAAATAACTCCTTATTGATCCTTGAAATGCAAAATATTTCTTATCTAACATAGACTAGGGTTCTTTGGCCTACACAATACTCAACCAACAGTTCCTAGTAACAAATTTCTACCTCAATAGAACATGAATTTTAAATTAATACGTATATTCTAGAAATACTCATGATTTAACCTCTAGTATTAATATCTGATATCCACCTTTTTGTGACTCAATTTAAAAAATCTAATATTCTCCATTATAATTTTATAATTCACCATCCCAGTTTTACTAGATCTTGTCCTTGAGTTCCCACAAGAGAACCTCAATTATTCACCCTATATTTAAAAAACTATAGACATAATGATTGTCACTAGGAAAAACATGGGGATACTATGACTATATGAAATCCAATATTAGGATTCATCAATATATTAAAATTTTATTATGACTTACTAGTATATCGAAAATTTAAAAACTATATTAAAAACTAAACTTGAAATTTGATCCCACTATCTAGTATAGAAATCTGAAATGGCGAATTTATTTATGTATCCATATAATATAGCATCCAGGACATACAAAAAATATAAAATATTAAGAAATAGAAATTGTATCCACAATCCTTATACATTTACAATATAGAAAAAATTTACATTAGAATTTTTTTTATTACTCTCCAGAAAATATCCAACAAATTCCTTAGCCTCTATAATACTATTCACCCCAAGACATATCGACAACACAATTCTAAAACAAAAACCAATAGTGATTCATAAAATAAAACCCATGTAAGAAGAAACTCATTCAAGGTGTACATAGAAGAAATGTCCAATAACCTTGTTTTATTACCCCAATAACATAAGGTCCCAATGCTTTACCAATCATGTTTATTTATTTATAAGCATATAGTGAGGGTCAATTATATAACCTAGTAACGTATCCAATGACATATCATGAAATACCACTATACATAATTTTGATCATGTTATAGAAGATACAAAAAACATATGTATACACATAACAATACAACCCAACTCATGAAAGGGGTTACAAACCAATGACCAAATCAACACACCTTTTTAGGACCCAATGTGCTATATCAAGAGGCTGATATCATTTTTAAAAAATATTACCACAATGAAGAAACAACTAATTATTATAAGTCTCAGTAAGTATAGTCAGATTTTACAAATATGTCATCATAATTCAAATCAATTAATAAAATTTAATATCATAAGAAATAACAATTGTATTATTATTTAAAATAAAATTAAATCAAATTAGGCCTAACAATCCAAAGGAATTGAAAAATTATAACAATAGATTAATTGAATTTTAATTCATATAATTGAAAATAATTATAATATTATAGTAATCCCATGCTGATAAATAAAATAAAACCAAGCATTATTACAATCCTTATAAAATAATATAGACAACATCTCATTTTCCCTATATTATATAATCTTAATAGTCTTTATTGGAGTTATCAATCACAACATGCAAAGAGCAACTCATATTATGATAGAACTATAAAAAATAATCACATATTATTAATACCAATATAATATCATTTATCAATGTGCCTAGAACATGATATCTTGGATAAAACATACATATATTTAACAAGTGTTTTTGTGGATAATCTTTTACCAATTCTAAGTCTCTAAAGAAATAAATTATACTCATTATAAAGCTATTTATGTTACTGATATTTTTCAACCATATATGATAAATAATCATAAGTTATTTTTCCAATTGAAAAATCATATAGGCTAGACAATGGATAACATGAGTATAAATATAAACCTCTCAAATCAAATAGTGTGTGAGACCTCATAAGAAAAGGTAAATCACATTCTTCATACATGAATTAATCCCTAGGTTATATATAAGTGTTACCACTCAAAAGAGGTTATATCATGATCCATGAGGTTCTGCAAACAACTATTGTTAAAACAAAAGATATGTTACTTATTACTTTATCTCAATAATGAAAAATCATAATACACTAATGTTGAAACTATACTCCCATAATCCAATGATTTTTATTCCCACCATGGAATGACATAAATTTTTAATTATCATCCTAATCCTTACCATACCCATAATTCTAAATAATTTTAAGACTCTATACCTAACTAAGTCATAAATATAAAACATTGGATATCTCCCAAAACATTGAATTAAACAAAAATTGATAAAATGTTAACATTATCCTTTAATACTCCAATGACAACATAGAAGTTTGAGAGTGGAATATCTAACAAATATTAAATGACCTATAAATTATCATTGGCTTGAGAGTACAATGAGTCGTTATTGGGCCTTAAGAAACATCCCCAATATTCCAAGGGCTAGAAATAAATCCTGAAGGTTTTCCAAGCAGGTGGGGGATGATTTACCCTTTAATTTCAAAAAACAACAACCTAAAAAACATACAAAAACAACTCACTATATGATGCATGAAATAAACTAAGACAATTCAAATTCTTATTTTTAAAAAAACCTACCAATGTATGATACAATAGAAGACAAACAAACATCAATGTAAATAGTGGAAAAGAAATAAATAAACACCATGACGACAACAAGACACCATACACCACAAGCTCCATGCTCCAACATCACCAAGTAGTCCACAGTATTAGAACATGGGTCTAATTAATTGTGATACTTTCCCTTTTCTTAATTCCAATAAGGTATCCCCTACAATGAACTAATGTTCCAATGTAGGGATGAGTATATAACTTAATATTTTTTCCAAATGACTTCACTACTCACACCACTAGGATATAATGGTTAACACATTGTATAAAACTGTTTATATAAAACAATTTACCAAGATAGTTTATAATAAAATATAACCATGTTCGAAAACCAATCATAACCTTATGTGAAAAAAGTAAATGAAAACAATTTTCCTCAAATTATTTTCCAAAAAATAAATAATGAATGATTATAAACTAATTCTGGTTATTATTTTAACATACCCATTCCATAGTTCACAACACACCCACACATGCATGCTTCATCTGACAGTTCCATACTCATGAGAGGTCTCCTGTCCAATTACCTCACGTCTCAATGAACAAGAACCCAATATAGGGTCGTAGACCATTTACCCCAATTGTAGATTTCCCTTATTAAGGGTCCTGTCAAACATGAACTCACACAACCCCATGTATGAAAAACTATTCCAAAACACCAAAACAAACATTTTCAACAAAATGAATATTTATAAAACCCCAAAGAACAAACCAATTGAAAATATGTTGTTTAATTTCAATAAAACATTCCCTTTTATTGAAAACATATAATCAAAAAAAAATCCCATATTTTATAAAATCCCCATTTTAAAATCTCTATTTTAAAAATAAGAACACATTAACATTACTCAAATACCAATTTTTCTATATTTCCCCAATTTGTGAAACCATCATAAAGAAGGGTTTCCAATTATTTATAAATAGCCAAATCACAACCAATTAAACACGAAATACTTAATTTCAAAATAATTCCTCATATTTTTACTAATTATAGTTGAGATAGAATCCTCCTACCTTAATGGTTTTGATGAAACATGACAAGGGATGAAGAACACATAAGAAAACTAGGTCGATTGTTCACAGAACCTCCTTAGATCACTTCTACTTGAAATATCATGACCAAATACCAACATATTTGGAATCCAAATTCATGAATCTGCCCAAAAAATTAGATGATATGAGATACAAATAATATAGGAGACGTTGATCTATGTAGATCTACGAAACCGATTAATAACGATGATGAACAATCACATGCATTAAAAATATGGGTTCAAAACACCAACATGAGCCATAGTATTGACTCTAAAGAACTTTAGAGAGATTCTTCTACTATCAGGAATGATAAATAATGAGTTATGGACACATGGGTGGAAAAAAACATAGAGGAAAAACCATGTGAGATCCATTTTGGTAGGATCTCATTTAAACCATTTGAACAGTTAGTTTGCATGGCCAGAAAAACTTTTCGCCAACCATTCATTAGCTACTTCCTAATAAAACCCTCGCACAGTCTCCCAAACTGTTCACATGTTGTTTTAAAGCACTCTACCTCAAATATGATCTTGTGTATGGTTTGTACTAGTATTTAATCATGGTTTGGATGAATCGTGAGCAGCCCATGTGCCTCACCATTTTTCCATAAAACATAGTGAAACATTACGAAACTCTCCCAACAATCTCCATTAAAATTTATATCCTTAAAAACACAAATAAAAATGATACATACTAGAAACTAAGAGAACTACATTCTCCCCACGATCTGTCATTAAATACATGGAAAGAAGAAAACCATTGCAACTATAAAAGAGATCAAGCCATTATTATTTCATTTCCTTCTCATGTTCCCAAGTATCTTCCTGAATATGACTATGCTACTATAAAACTGACACCAGATCAATTCTTTTATCATGCAAGACTTTCTCTTTCCTATCAAAAATCTGTTCAGGATATGCATTAATGAAGCATCCCGCTCTAGGTCAATGTGATCTCAATTGATCACATTGTCCAGATCAGGCTAATGCTTTTTTATTTGCGATACGTGGAACAAATTATGCAGAAAAATGAATTGTGGTGTTAATGACAACTATTATTCCACCTCTCCATCCTATTATAGTATCTCGAAATGGACAGTGTATCAAGGAAATAACATTCCCTGCTTCCATAAATGATGATGTAGTAGTCTTGGTGATTTTTTAAATCACACATGATCACTCAGTGAAAAGGACAACATATTTTGACGACAATCCGCATAATATTTCTGATGACTAAGAGTTATCTCCATCTTGTTTCCAATTAAATTAAACTTCTGAACTGTTTCATGGACAATGCTCATCCCTACTAGTGAAGTCTCACCTCTTTCCACCCAGCATAGTGGAGAAGGATAAGGATTCCCATAAAATGTTTCAAACAGAGCCATATGTATCGAGGCCTGACAGCTGTTATTATATGAGAACTCCACTAAGGGTAAGTGATCCTCCCCAAAGCGACCAAAATCTATTACACAAGCATGTATCATGTCTTCCAACATATTTATTATTCATTTGGATTTCCATTTTTTCTGAGGATTATATGCCATGCTCATATTCAACCGAGATCCATGGGCTTTCTAAAAGGGTTTCCAGAAATGATACATGAACCTCATATATCTATTAGAGATGATTGAAACATGTACCCCATGTATCATGAACACTTCTTGGATATATATTTTTGACAGATTTTCCACCATGAGTTTAATGAATTGGAATGAAATGGGCCAACATGGTAAGATGATCCACTATCACCCATATGGAATCATGTTTAGGAAATATTCTTCGAATATCAACAACAAAATACATCGTTATCTTCTCCAATTTCCACACTAGGATAGGTAATGACTAAAAAATACCCACTGGTCTCTAAAGCTCTACTTTAACCTGGTGACTACATAAGCCCAATGAGACAAACTCGTCCACCTTCATTTTCATTTAGCTCCACCCAAATTGAGCCTCTAACAGCTAATACATCTTATAGGTTCCTGGATGTGCTTCCCATGTTGAATGGTGGTAAGAATAAAGGAGTTATTTTTGGCAAGCCATAGGTACAACCATATGATATCTAAAACAAAAATCTACTCTCACATCATGTTTCCAACCCTTAAGGGTCTCCCCACCATTGGGTTCTGAAATCATAACCCAATATTATGACTTACATTTTTGTGCCACTTTTATCATATTTACCAAATCAAGAACAAACATAGATGAAATGAAAACTACAAAATTACCTCAGTCTTCAAATTCCTCATGCATATCAGCTAGTACTGACATCAACTAAAATTCAATTAAAGCATCTTTCACCAAGTGATAATTTAAATATCTACTCAATGAATCCACCAATTAATTCCATTTTCATAGTGTATGCATCAAGTAAAATTAAATCATATAGATATACTCCATCCATATCCCTTGCCTCATATTCAAATATCATTTTGGAAATATGTGGTTCAAGCATTTTTGGTCCGTGAACACATTAAATGTCTCCCTATATAGATAATGACAACATTTCTTCATGGCATAGAAGACTAAAAATAACTCAAAATCGTGTGTTGGATAATTTTTCCTAGGCACCATCTACTTCATTGAAGCATAATCAATGTAATGATCTCCTTAAATGAGAACACTGACCAACCCTAATCCTGAAGCATCACAATACACCACATACCCATATCTTGATTCTGAAAAAATCAAGATATGTACTGATTAAGGATGAATGTTTAGTTCCTAAAAATACATCTGGCTTTACTCTATCCATTATAATGGAATGTTCTTAGTAATGGCTGTCAGTTATGAAGATAGTCATTAGAAATCATGCACAAATCATCAGAAATTACAAGCTATACTAAGAAAAAATAATACATCGAAGAGATTCTTTGGTTTTTATCATTATATAATAGCTTCTATCATTTGAAGATCAACAGAAATTACTTTATCAGAAATGACATGGCCCGGAAAATGTACGTCCAATATCCAAAAATCTCGTTGAAAATATAGAATACAAAGTGTGATATCTCATGTTTTGTCACTGTTTAAATGTGATTCTCATACTCATCCAATTTCATTGAATACACCAAGTTGTCGTCCAAAAATACCCCAACCAAAGAGTCTAGATATCACTAAAATGTATGACTCATCAAATCCCTAAAAACCAATAGTGATTTCATCTGACTGAAAGGCATGAAAACATATTCATATTTTTGATATCAGCTTCTGAAAGCTGTCTTTGGAATATATGATTTCCGAACTCACAATTGATGATATCCTGATCACAGGTCTATTTTTGAGAACCACTAAGCACCCATTTATTGATCGAATAGGCCATAAATGCATGTAAATGGGTACTTGTTCATTAATTTAACTTGGTTTATATTACAATAATCAACACACATTCAAAGAGTTATGTAAATAAAATGTTTTTTATGAAATATTTAAATAATTTTTCAGTAGCTTGTTTTACATGCAATCGTGAGTTTAAACAAACTGTGAGATGCCCTTAATATAAAGTAACATTTATAACATAGTCATTATGTTATTGTGAATAAATATAACTAATTTTTAAAAAATCTAACATATGTTTAAATCAATTATTTTTCATATTATTATTTTGAGTGAATTAAATTAATAAATTATATATGATATTAAAATGGTATTTTTTATATTCATCTAATAGATATTAATATAATTTTTTCCACCGTTTAATGGAAAACACTTTTAGAAAAATTAATAATTTTAATATGACAATGTAAAAAAAAATTTGGATGTGGAATATAAAAATTTACTTTAGTTAAAATTCTGATAATTTTCTGATAAACATCATAATTTGATGAATAGTAATAATATGCTATATTTTTATTAAACACAACATTTTTAATAGATATAATTTATATGGATAAATTATAATAATAAATGGTTTTTATGTAAAAATAATATATAATTTTACCATTTAATATAATTTAGGTCACCGACATTAATATTACTTTGAATTCATAGGTAAAAACATTATAATCTATTACGATGTTTTATCTTTTAAAACCTATTTTCTCAACAGCGGGATTAATTTTAAATTAAATATTTTTACATCCGTGTATTGAATTTAGGGAAATGTTATCCACATTTTGAATCAGTAGGTTGAATGTATGTTAATAGGAAACCTTTTTTAGACACTATGAATAGTAACTATGGTAAATTTTATTTACTACAGTTAAAGGTAAATCGTGTAATTACGGGTAAATATAATATTATAAAATTTACCTAACACTTGTATTATTATATTGGATGATTATATTATTTCTTGAATTATAATTGGGTGAAAATGGAATATATTGGAACCCACTTGGATGTGATTAAGACCATATATTTATTTTATTTAATGAAAGTGAAATATATCTCTCTCAAACTTTAATAATGGATTTATTTTTAATATAACGTTATAATGAATATAAATTTGATTATAAATACTCATTTAAAATATAAAATGTTTTTCTTTGTTTCGGTAATTTATATTTAATTTTTACAAAATATTTAATTACCTTAATAGCTTATAGATTAATGATGCAGAAATTATTTATTTAGTGAAAAATAAATAGTATAGTTTTTATTAAAATAATAATACCCATAAAAAGGCCCAATCACCTGAAAAAAACATATTGATCCAATACATTTGAACCCTAAGTGTACAGGTGTCGACTTGTGGACCATTTGATTCCTTATAAAACAGATTATGACATATAGATTATTTTATTCTAAATGATGTCAATGTTGGCACCTTCATACTTTAATAAAGATAACATTTTAAAAGTCGATGTTTTAGAAGATAAATTTGACTAAATGTATTATTATGAAATCTATTATATTTATCTTCTTTATATTATTTTATTTTTAAATTTTCTACAACAAATAAGTATATTAAATCATTATACAAAAATACTGTAGTAATTATTTTATTAAAAAAATATCAAATAAATGGTGTTAAAAATATTAAAATAAATAATATTTTAACTAAGTTTTGTTCTAAACTAATTTTATTGATAAATATGTCATGTTAAGAATCTATTAAAAATTTTGGTTCGAATATTTCTTCTGTTCTGATTTTATTTAAATTCAAAAAAATGAATATTGTCAAAATTGGCACTATTGATATTTTATATTAATGAATTGCTTAAAAATAAAAGAAATATTTAAATATTATAAATTGATATTTATATGGTCTAAAATGTCATTAACTATTAAATTATGGTAAAATCACAACACATAAGTTTGTATTTAAAACAATTTAAAATTTATAATATTATTACGACAAATAAAATTAAATAGATTAAATAAGGATAAATCAAAATGATAGGTTTAAAATAAAATCAAAACATGTCTAAATTTTATTGTTTTATGATATTAAAACCATATATTATCTCATCAATGTACTAGAGCCACATTGGATGTATTTATGTTTATTTGAGTTTATTATAAATTAATTTTTTGGAGGATTCCTAAAGTGCCCCTCTACTCTATTATAAAACTAGAACCTCCTCCATCTTCCCTTCACTCCATTTTGAGATATCAAACTCGGCCCAAACCTGGAAAATTCCCTTCTAAACATACCTAGAAACAAATTAAGGGTCCTGGTATTCTTAAAAGTCCAACATTATTTCTCAAAGAGGATGTATAAAAGAGGCACGTCAAAAAAGTGGTAACATCATTTACTGATTCTGTGAAACTTATTTATTCTTCTACATCCTCTATATGAGTTGTTTAATTTTTATGTAATAACTCTACTATCACTAGTATAATGATATTTTATTATGAATTTGAAACTACCATATTCCATCTTTTATCAATCCTAGAAAAAATGAAAACACCACGCGTGCGTACGTACGACCTACCGTCTCCAAGTCGTGGTGTAATATGTTTTTCATCACCGACATGATTTGATGAGTATAATGATAGAATAAAAAATTATTCATGATTATTATAAAGTTATATTTATTCTGGAATATTATACACCATACACATCAATACAATTCCACAATCATGATAATGATATCATCGCTCCTGTGTACATACAGCCTACCATCACCACGTTGTGATGCGATTAGTTCTACATGATCATTATTGAAAAATGATTATATAAATGAATTTAATGAATCAATATTATATATATTATAATAATCAAAAATTTTAAATGGTTTAGCTATAACATAAAAAGTGGAATAATAATTTATTCAAAAAAAATGCATAAGAACATAAGGAAGTTATCACCAGAATAACGAGTAACAATGGAATGTTACTAATAAATAGATAATAATATGACCATATATGATATCATAACAATTAATATGATTCTGGAATAAGTCAATTACATTATATAAATCATTATATAGGAGGTTCGAATACGTACCAAGCATATCAGACCTTAAGTAAGGGAAAATCTCGCAATCTCATTTTTATCTGAGATTGATTATACTTATGTACTTACTAGGGAATATTTATCATCAAAATCCATGTTTTCTCAATATGAAATATTATTTCTATCCTCCTATAATTTTTTATATCCAATTTTACTAATTTGTGAAATTTTTGTAAAAGATATGAGAGGAATATTTTTTTGTTTTCAGAACGAGATACCTTTTGACTTTTTCGGCCATAGTATGTGAAGATTGTATTTTTACATTATACCACATGAATGGATTTTTCTATGAATTCAGAGTACATTATTTCAATGAATCTTCCTTGAAAACATTTTAAGATTATTTTCAATTAAATTCATTTATTTTAAAATTGTACGACATCTTGAGAATAGAAAAAAAAAATTATGAAGAAAGCATATATTTCACAAGAACTATGTTCAATTGTTTTATCAAAATTATTTTTTATCTATGATGACATCGGGTTATGTTTCTGTCTCTATCATTACATATATTTTATTATTTTATGAAGGAATTATTTTCATGAAGTATTTTTATCATATATGGGTTATGTTTTGATGGCATGATGTTGAAGAATCCCATTCTATTACAAGGGTTATGATATGATGTATGATTTATGTTTTTGTGGAGAAAATAAAAATGGTTTTATTATGAGATGAGTGGGACCTATATCTCTCTCCAATACATTTGGTAAAGATTTGTAACTCATGATATAGATGTGAGTGGAACAATAATAAAATACGGTTCAGAATTACGGGGCTGGAATGAGGAGTGAACTCAGTTCAGTAATGGACTTTGTCTGTAATGATGGTCTTGGCAATGAGCCTTGACTAATTTGATATTATTTTTTAGCTTATGTGTGTATTCCACAATGTTTCATGTCTTATGTTCTGATTTTTGGGATTACATTGCAGTTATATGATATATCCCATGACAGAATATTATGACCTCTTATGTATGATAAGATATTAAAATGTTATGATCTTATAAGTATGATATGGTTGACATTTCATTTTCTTACCTTTATTTAGCACTTTATATCACCATTTTCTTTTTTCCTTTTCCCCAGGTCAGGATGAAGGGTATTAAATAAGATATGACAAAAATCAGTCTAGATATGATCAAATAAATAGGAGACAATGTATATTCTTTATGAACCAGTTGTTTTCATTTCCCGGTTTCGAAAGTCAATATTCTTATACAGTCCTTTCTTGGTTTTGTTATATGATGTAATAAATATATGTCAATTCTAAGTTATTAAAAAATTACGTAATGTATGGGTTGCTATAGTTGGTATTAGAGGGAGTTGATAGTTAACCATTGGAAACTAGGATGTGAAAACCTTAGTAAGAACCCTAAGGATATAACTAATCCTATGACACAATCCTAGTGTTTTATAAATGGCCACGAATAACCTATGTTAATACTGAAAGTGTGAAATTTTATTCCTCATTATGTGGTTTTCTTATTGTAATTAGTGTCTATCACAATATACTTCATGGTTTTATTCAATGGCCAGAACATGAAGGAACTGTGTTAATGTTGAATGTGACGGGAAATGCAATGATTTTCCCCCTGAGAAACAAAATGTTATTGGAGCTGGATGAAAAATCTTGTAGCCACGCTCACACAACATTCTCAAGTAGTGAATCGTGCAGGGATTATGAACAAGCAAAGGAAAGATCAATATTCTGTTGAAACATTCATTAGGCAGCGTCCACCATCATTCAGCGGTTCATCTAATCAATTTCTAGGTGAAGAATAGATCAGTACCACTGAAAAGATACTTTTAGTTCGAAAATGTTCTAAACATGATAAATTCATCTTAGAAGTATATCATTTGGTAGGTGAAGCTAATCAATCGTGGAATCTTATCAAGAATACGAGTCAAAGAGATAGAATTTACTACCTGGAATGGGACGAGTTCAAGAACATATTTCTTTAATAAGTACTTCCCTTGAATTCTTCGAAAAAATATGGAGAAGGAGACATTTTAACTAAAGAAAAAGGACGATGAATATTTCAGTACCTATGAAGAAAATATTACAGGACTTGCAATGTAGGCTCCTGAAATTATTATCCAACCATAGAGTAATAAAGATAGATTAATTATTGTCTTAAATCAAATTTTTGGAAAGGGAATTAGCCATAATGGACTTCAATATCTATGAGGAAATTGTTCTATGTGCTCTCAAGGATGAGATGGAGATTGGATTAACCCATCAGTCATGTGGGTTTATTAAGAAGAGGAAAATGGAATTCAAAGGAAAATATAAAGTCCACGCTGAAAAGAAGACGAGTTTTTCCTTATGCTCAAAGTGTAGAAAGAAACATGGATGGAATTTTCTTAAAACGACAGGTAAATGTTTCAAAATTGTAAAAGAGGGTCATCAGGAAACTGAATGCTGCATTAATGGAAAAAGATGTCTAATGATTCGAACAGTGAAAAGGATACACCGAATGCAACTCTTAAACTTTAATGTTACATGTGCATGGAAATGGTGCATTATGACAATCAATTCCATAATCAAGTGGTTTTTATGATGATCGACAACAAAAAACACTTAAGGCTAATGACCAAGGAATGTCACATGAAATTTTTATCGGTGATGTGGAGTATGATAACGAAGTGGATAAAGTTACACATATCATCCACTCTAATGTAGAAAATGTTTTATTTGATTTTGAATCCACCCACTCTTTTATTTCTAAAGAATTTTCTAAGGATATCTCTATACTACCTCAACAATTAGATGTTGATTTTGCTGTGACAAATCATAATGGAAAAATAAATCCATCAGAAGATTATAATTCTTCTCCAATTGATGTTGGTGGGAAAGTGCTTCCTGCTAATCTTGTGATCCTTTATATAGTGTAATTTTATGAGATTATTAGCATGGATCTGATTTCCTTATATGGATCTCATTTCAATTTTCTTAAGAAGGGATGTCACATTTCATATTCCAGATCAATCTATGATCATCCATTGATGCAAGGATTAATATAACCTTCCAGTGGAAATTTTATCCATATTATGGGTCTTTATTTCCATAAATGATGTTTATTTATAATAAATAGTAGGAGAAAAACTCACCATTATGAATATGCCCATTGTATGGGATTTTAATGTCATCTTTCAAGAAAAATTTCATGGTCTTCCACAAAATCGTGAAGTTGAGTTTTCAATAGAGCCCATATCGAGTGCTATGCCCATTTCAATAACACCTTATATAATGGTCCCAATTGAGTTGTAAGAATTGTTGAAGAAAAATAGAGAGAATATTAATAACGGATTCATACACCCTAGTTCATCACCATGGGGATAACCTATTCTGTTTGTTAAAAAGAAAGATGGATCAATGAGACTCTGTATTGATTATTGAGAACATAACAAGATATCTATCAAGAAAAAATATCCTCTCCTATTAATTGATGACTAATTTTACAAACTACATGGAGCTCAATACTTCTCCATGATTGGTTTCTGTTCAAGGTATCATCAATTAAGGATTCTAAAGGAGGATATACCAAATACAACTTTCTGTACAAGGTATGGAGAATATGAATTTATAGTGATGCCATTTGGTCTTACTAATTCCTATGTCGTCTTCATGGATCTAATGAATAGATTCTTTAGAGACTATATTGATTATTTTTTGGTAGTCTTTATAGATGATATTCTTGTCTATTCAATGAGAAATGATGATCATGAATATCAATTAAGAATTTTTTTGAAGACCCTGATAAAGGATAATCATTATTCCAAATTTACCAAGTATAAATTTTGGCTTAAAAAATGTTCATTTTTGGGTCACATAACATCAAGAATGGGGATATATTTAGATCTAGCAAAAACTGAGGTTATCCAAAGATGGTCCAGAAAAACAGCAGTAACTGAGTTCTAAAGTTATCTTGGTTTGGTTGGATATAATCGATGTTTTGTGAAACATTTTTCATGATTATCTAATCCACTCACCAGGTTGACTAGAAAATGTGTTATGATTATTTGGACAGAGGAGTGTGAAGATGATTTCAATGAGTTAAAAAGAAGGTAATTTACTGCACATGTGATCACACTAACGAGTAGTGGAGAATGTTTTGTGATCTATAATGATGTATCCAAGAAGGGATTGGGGTGTGTTCTCTTCAAAATTGATATGGTGATAGGTTATGCCTCATGACAGTTGAAAATCAATGAGAAAAATTACCGAACTGATGATTTGGAGATATAATATTTATGGTGAATGGTGTGACATTTATACTGATCATAAAAGTTTGAGGTATATTTTCCCACAGAAGGAGCAGAATATGTGCCAAAGAAGATGGTTAGAGTGGATTAAAGATTATGACTGCTCCATATATTACAACCCTGGGGAAGAAAACAAGGTGGCTGATTCATTAAGCCAACAAGACCATATCATATTATCCATGATGAGGATCACGAAAGATCCAATATTTATGGATTTTCATAGGACAAAACTTGAAAGTATAATGGAAGGGGAAAAATATTATCTTTCTCAAATGAATGTTCATCAATCTATAAATGTGAAGTTTAAAGAGGAACACAAAGATGATCTAGAGTTACAAATAAATGTCAGAAATGTTCCTGAATTCCACATTGATTGTGATGAAATAATATGGTTCAGGGATTAGGTATGTGTTCCTACCATTCCAGAATTAAAGAAAGAAATATTGGATAAGCCTCATAGTTTTTCATTCTCTATTCACCCTGTAAGCACGAAGATGTATAGGGACCTGAAAGAGTACTTTTAGGGGGATGGAATGAAAAGAAATGTTGCAGAATATGTCTCTCAATTCTTGGTTTGTCAGTAATTTACGGATAAAAGATAGAAGTCTATGGGGATGTTGCAACCATTACCCATACCAGAATGGAAATGGGAAGAAATCACTATATAATTTTTCACCAGACATCCCAAAACATCAAAATGAAGTAATGCTATCTGGTTTATAGTTGATCGTCTTATGAGGTCATCACACATCATTGTTATTAGAGTGGATTTCTCTATTGATCAGATTCTCGGGATATATGTAAAAGAAGTGGTAATATTACATGGAGTACCACTTTAAAATATATCTGATCTGGATCTGAGTTTTACCTCGATGTTCTGGGGAAGTCTCCAGCATGCTCTAGATACAGAGTTGGGTTTCATCTCTACATATCATCCTCAGATAGACGGTCAATCTGAAAGGATAATTCAAAATATATCAGACTTGTTGAGAGCTTTCATTATTGATTTAAAAGGATGTTGTGATCAACACCTACCATTTGTGCAATTATCTTACAACAATAACTTTCACTCCTATATTCTGATGGCTCCTTATGAATCCCTATATGGAAAAAATATAGATCACCAACTTTTTGTGATGAATTTTGAGAAATAATGCAATTAGGACCAGATTTTGTTGATGAAATGGTAGAAACAGTCAGACTCTTTCAACAATATATAAGAGAATCTCAGAGTCGACAAAAACATTATGATAAAAATCGAAGAAAATACCTAGAGTTTGAAGTGGTAGATATGGTGTTCGTAATAATATCTCTCTAGAAGAGAGTAAATCGTTTTTGAAAGAAGGTAATGTTGATCCCTAGGTATATCGGTCCTTTAGAAATTCTGGATCATGTATGGATGGTCGCTTACCGATTGGTGCTTCCACCGAATCTCTCTCAAGTTCATGATGTGTTCTATATATCCCTACTAATAATGTACCTTCCAGATCATTCACATGTACTAAGGTCAGAAGTTGTACCATTGGATCAATATCATTCTTATGAAGAACAACTGATAATGAATATGTATCATAGAAAAAAAGGTCTATGACACAACACCACTCGATTGGTAAAAGTTTTATGGTGGAACTGCCAATTAGAAGAAGAAACATGGGAACTTGAGGATATAATTATGGAGAGGTATCCTAGTCTATTTATTTCATTGTGAAGAATTTACACGGTGAAATTCAGTTTAATGGGGATAGAATGTAACTCCCATGTGGTTTATGAAATATTTAAATATTATTCAGTAGCTTGTTTTCCACGCAACTGTGAGTTCAAACAAAATTGAGATGCCCTTAATATAAAGTTACCATTACAAACTATATGTTATGTTAGTGGGAATAAATATAACTAACTTTTACAAAAATCTATGAAAAATTTAAATCAATTATTTGTCATATTAGAATTTTGATTTAATGAAATTAATAAGATATTAATGTTAGTAAAATGGTTTTTTATATTCATCAAAAAGATATTAAAAGAATGTTTTTATGAATTTTAATAGAAAACCCATTTAGAGACTAATAATTTTAATACTAATATGTAAACATATTATTTGGAAGTGGAATATAAAAATTTACTTTGGTTAAAATTTTGATATTTTTCTGATAAACATCATAATTTGATGAATAGTAACAAATGCTAAATTTTGTATAAAAAAACATTTTCATCGAGATAATTTATAGGGTTCAATTATAATATTTAATGTTTTAAAAAAACAAATATAATATAATTTTAAAATTTAATATAATTTATGTCACTATCCTTAAATTTACATTGAATTCATAGGAAAAAACATTTCAATCTTTTGCCATGTTTTGACTTTTAAGACCCATTTTCTCAATAGTGGGATTAATTTTAAATTAAATACAACCAATTTTGTGTATTTAATTTGGAATAATGGTCTCAATATTTGGAATCAGTGTGTCCAAATTATGTTAATGGGATACTTTTTATTTTTAGGCATTATGAATAGTAACTAAGGTAAATTTTATTTATCCTAGTTAACGGTAGATCCGGTAATTACTGGTAAATATAGCATTATAAAATTACCCTAAAATGTGTATTAATATAATTGGATGATTATATTTTTACCTAAAGAAACATGTGTCTAAATTAAATATATTGGAACTCACTTGGATGGGATTAAGACCGTAAATTTATTTCATTTATAGAAAGTAAAATATCTCTCACTAAAAATTTAATAATTAATGCATTTTTAATATACTGTTATAAAAAATATAAATTCAATTATAAATACTAATTTGAATGATATATTGTTTATATTTTTTATTGTAATTTATTTTTAATTTTTTATAAATATTTAATAATCTTAATAGCTTATACATTAATGATGCAGAAATTATTTTTTTTTGAAAAATCAATAATATAGTTTTTATTAAAATAATAATACCCATAAAAGGCCCAAACAACTGGCCAAAAAATATTGGTAGAGTATAACTATACCCTAATCATAAAAGGATACACTTGTGGATCATTTGGAGCCTTATAAAATAGATTATGACATTTATAATATTTTATTTTAAATGATGTCAAAGTTGTTACCTTCATTATTTAATAAAGAAGACATTTTAAATGTTGGTAGTTTTAGAATATAAATTAAAATAATAGTATTATTATTTAATATATTCAATTTATATTCATCATAGTATTTTATTTTCAATTTTTATACAACAAATAATAATATTAAATAATTATACCAAAATAATGTAGTAATTATTTTATTAAGGGAAATATCCAATAAATGGTAGTAAGAATTTTAAATTAAATATTATATGAACTAATTAATGTTCTCCATGAATTTTATTGATAAATATAACATGTTAGTAATCTATTAAATATTTTTTTCCAACATATCTTCTATTCGGATTGCATTTAAATTCAAATAAATGAATAGTGTCAAAATAGACACTATTGAGGTTTTATATTATAAAATTGTTTAAAAATTACAAAAATATTTAATATTTATAAAATGAAATTTATGTGTTAAATTTTTTTATAAATTATCCAATTATGGACAATTCAAAAAACATATGTAATTATTTATAACAATTTAAAAATTAAAATAGTATTACCAAAAATAAAATTAAATATATTAAACAAGGAAAAATCAAAATGATAAGGTTTAAAATAAAATAAAAAATGTCTAAATTTGATTTATTGATTATATTAAAATACTATTTTATGTCATCTTAGAATAAGAGTCACTTTTTATGGATTGTAGTCGGATTTGAGTTTATTATAAATTAATATTTTTGGGGATACCAAAAGTTCCCCTCTATTCTCTTATAAAAAGGGAACCTCCTCCATCTTTTCTTCACTCCATTTTGAGCATTCATAGTTGGCCAAATCCTACCCATTTCCCTTATAAACATACCTATAAACATACTAGGGGTCCTGGGTTTTTTAAAAGACAACCCTTAGTTCCCTAAGAGAAGGTTTAGAAGAGGCACGTCGAAAAAGAGGTAACATCCATTACTGATTCTTTCAAACTTATTTATTCTTCTACTTCCTCTATATGAGTTGTTTCATTTTTAAGTAATAACTCTAGTATCAAGTTTATACTGATAATTTATTATTAATATGAAACAAACATATTCCATATTCTATCATTCCTATAAAAAATGAAATAACCACCCATGCGTACGTACATCCTACCATCTCCACGCCGTTGTGTAATCTGTTTTCATCACCAAAATTATTGAATGGGTATAATGATGGAACAAATAAATATATTTGATTTTTGTAATGTGATATTGATTTTGAAATATTATAAACCATACACATAAATACTATTCCACAATCATTCGAATGATTTCATCGCTTATGTGTACATATGGCCTACAGTCTCTACAATGTGATGTGATTTGTTCTACATGATTATCATTGTAGAATGATTAGAAAAATAAATTGAATGAATAAATATGATATATATTATACTAATACCATTATTAGAATGATATATCTATAACATAAAAAGAGAAATAATAATTTATTCGAAAAAACAATCATAAGAACATAAAGCAGTTAACACCTGAATAATGAGTAACAATGAAATGATAATAATAAATATATATGAATATGACGATATATGATATCATAAAAATGAATATGATTCTGAAATATATAAATGAAATTGTTTAAATCATTATACATGAGTTTCATATACGTACAAAGGATATTGGAACTATGGTAATGGAAAATCTCACAATCTCATTTTTATCCGAGATTGTTTATACATGAGTATTAACTGGGGAATATTTATCATCCACATCTGTGTTTCCTCAATATGTATTATTATTTCTATACTAATACAATTGTTTAAGTCTAATTTTACTAATTTATGGATTTTTTTAAAATTATATGATTGGAATATTTTTTCATTTTCAGTATGAGATACTTTATTGACTTTTCTAACCATAGTACGAGAACAATGTTTTCTTACCTTATACAGAATGAACGGGTTTTTTTATAATTTTAGAGTTAATTATTTTCATGAGGATTAATTTTCAAGTTTTCATGATTATTTTAAACTAAATTCCTTTATTTTAAAATTTCATGACTTGTAGAGAATAGAAAATGATTTTGAAATAGAAATGATATTTTTTTCAAGAACTGAGTTTAAGTGTTTTACCAAAATTATTTTCCATCTAAGATGATATAGGGATATTTTTATATCCATAATATAACATTTATTTGATTATGTTACGATGTAATTATTTTTATGAAGTCTTTTAATCTTTTATTGATTATGTTATGATGGCCTGATGTTTAAGAATCCCATTCTATTACATGGGTTATGCTATGATGTATAATTTATGATTTTTTGGATCACATAAGAATGGTTTCATTATGAGGTAGGTGGGACCTCTATCTCCATGAAATGTGTTGGGTAAATATTTGTATCTCATTATATTGACATAGATGGAATGACAGGTATATCTGGTTTAGTATTACTGGGCTAGAATGACGAGTGAACTCTGTTCAGTAATGTACATTGTCCGCTATGATGGTCTTGGAGATGATCCTTGACTAATATGAAATGATTTTCTATGATTATGTGTTAATGCAACAATGTTTCATGTATTATGTTCTGATTTTTGGGATTACATTGTAGTTCTAGGATTTATCCCTTGACATAATATTATGACCTATTATGTAGGATATGATTTTCAAATGTTATGATATTAAGAAAATGATATTATTGAAATTTCATTTTTATACCTATACTGAGCATTTGTGCCCACCCTTTTGTATGTTTCTTTTCCCCAGGTCAGGAATAAGAAAATTAAATATGATGTGCCAACAAGGAGTCTAGATATGATCAAATAAATGAGACATAACATATATGTTTTATGGACTAGTTGTTTATGTTTCACAGTTTCTAAAGACATTATACCTATATGGTCATGTCATGGTTTTTTTATATGTTGTAGTAAATATAATTCAATTCCGAAGTATTAAAAATGTATGTAATGTATGGGTCATTATAATTTCCGTGTTATTTATTCACAAACAAGCTTGGTTTTTCGTATGGAGGTTTACTATTCAAAATGAAACCCTTGAATTCTATATCTCCAACTGCACATTCAATTGACATAACACTATTGGTTCCACCGTATAATATGGAAGGGAAATAGGACTGGTCTGTGGAAGGAGATCAATCATAAAATTTACTTCCAGTATTGGTGGTATCCCTGTGATGTTCTCAAGAAATACATCAGGAAACTGATCCACAAATACTCGAATAATGACATCCTCAATCACATCAATGGATACTAATGAAAATGCCTCTAACTGGTAATAGATATCTCCCACAATTGATTTTAACAAGCTCTTTCACCTTTCCATACCTTCCTCTTTCCTCTAAGGAGATGCTCGATGTTTTCCTCAGTCATGAAAATAACAATTCTATTATAATAGTCGACGTGAGCATTTAACATTGTCAAATAATCCATACCCAGGATTAATTCATAGACTTCCATGTCCAACACTGAGAAGTCCCATTTCATCTCATTTCCATTAACAGTTATTGCACTAGATCTACACACAATGTCCTTACATTCTTGTTCATCGGGAGGAGTTTGTAGTATAAAACCATAGGCATAATTTCCAATATGAAACATATAAAAAGAATAGCATAAGAGGCAATGAAAGAATGTAATTCACTAGTATCGAAGAGAAATTGCACAATGGTATAATTCAAAATAATCATACCATTCAGTGTAGATGGTCCAACTGGATCATCAACAAATATCTTCTCATCTCCAAATAAAATTCTTCATCGCTGCACTATTATACTTGTTTCCTTACTGAGATTGTTCAGGTTGAGGAGGCATGGTATTTCTAGAATAAACATGGCTAGCTATGCTCTACCGATTAGACTAATTCTATTTCCCTCACCTGTCGAAGCATACGATGCTTGAGATATAAGAGAAGTGTCTCGAATACCTAACCTTAGAGAACTACGGCAAAAGCACTGAAGATTATCATTTTCTTGCAGTTATGGAATGATCTAGGTTATTCTGTACATTCCAACTTTATGTGGTCAAATGAACCACATAGAAATCCACCATCTTTGCTCTTGTGTCGTGGAGGAACGTTCACTGATCCAACAGTCTGATTCTGATTTCCACTTCAACCATGTAAATAGGTGTCCCTTTTCCTCTTTCTCCAAATTTTTGAGTTCTGACCATTCCCTATATGTATCTTCATTCCTCCTACCATAGATCCTAAATTTTCACATTTAACAATTTTCACTATATTCACCATCTCTATATAATATGTATAACATAGTACAACAATATTTGATCAAATCTCCCACCTTAGCCCTGATTTGAAGATAAGTTCCTTTAATGATGCACATTCCACAATTTCTCGTTTAAAATGAACTAAATTATTGAATTCAGCTATATATTCCTTGAATGAGGTATTATCTTTCTTTAGGAAAAATAAATGCATCATATTTTTAGATTTTGAACATATAAGGATAGAATTGTTTGTTGAATAATTCCTTAATAAAACTCCCATGTAAGGCCTTCATCTGATTTTCCTTGTACAGTTAAATCCCATAACTGGAAGGCAAGATCCTTGAGAATATAAGTAGATATATTGAATTTTTATCTCTGATGGTGTACCAATGAATTCAAAGTTACTATTCATCCTACTCATCCACAACTGATCTTTTTCAGGCTTAGAATCACCCCGGAAGATGGGTGGATGCTCCATCAAGAACTGTATGGTATGATCCACATGACATGGATCATTCCTCTGGTTCCCCATATCCATATCTTGAAAATCATAGACAATACATTGAACCAGCAAGTGGTTCAGCTGTGGTTCAGGTGAAACCACATTCTCAGAAGCATCCTCTGGTTGGATTCTATGATGCCTTTCGGGTTCCATTTTCTAATCCAAACAAAAAATCTATGAGCCTCACTCTCTTGTAACTGAAGGCTTAGAATTTCAAAATCTATAAAATAAAATATCAAGATATTTTTTTCCAAAAACAACATTTTTCAATGTTCACCTATTTTTGAATACTATAAACTTGTTGTTATAAAATTAAACTATTTTCAGAATACCATAAGCATTTCCATTTTTTAAAATATTTCAATTGAAAAATAAATTCATAATTTTTCAAATATTAAAACTTTTTCACAACATGAATCATTACCCGAAGTTATTTATGCACTACTTTTGGAATTTCATTCCTCTAAAATGTAATTCAAGCTAATTCCCATTGGATTATGATTTCTATGAGTAATTACTGGGCATTAAGAGACATCCCCAAGATGCCAAAGGCAAGAAATAAATGCTGAAGGGTTACAAATAAAGTGGGGGATGATTTACCCTTTACTATATAAAAACAAAAACATGAAAAACCATACACAAATATCTCACTATATGATGATAGAAATAAACTAATACATTTAAAATCAATCTCTATAAGACAACCAACTAGGGTATTATACAATAGAAGATAAAATTACATCAAAGTAAATAGTTTAAAGACAACAAATAAAATCCAAGAAAACAACAAGACTCCATGCCCCACATGATCTTTTCACTAACATCACTAAGTATATTAAAGTATCACGACATGGTGCTAAAGAAGTGTAACACATATTTTCATGTCTCGGAAGGTAGCATCATCAAAAACACCATAGTATGAAAGTAGGTTTAGGTATATAACACTGTTTTATTTCCCAATAACATCCCTACTCACACCACTAGGATATAATGGTTAACACATTACATAAAAAAGTTTATATAAAAAATTACAAAATAATTTATAACCAAATAAAAACATGTTTGAAAAACAATCATAACCATGTGTATAAAATGTAAATGAAACCAATATTCAGAAATTTATTTTCCATAAAATAAATAATAAAGGCTTATAAACTATTTATGATTACTATTTTGGAAAACCTATTCAACAGTTTTCAATAGTCCCACACATGCATGCTATTTTGGACAGTTCCATACTAATGAGTGGTCTCTTGTCCAATTACCATGTTTCCCAATGACACAAGCACCCGATCCAGGGTCATGTAACTTGTACCCCTGTGGTACACATCCCATACATAGGGGACATCGAACATGTGATCACACAACCCCATGTGTTCCAATCTATTTCAAATCACCAAATCAAATAGTTTCAACAAAACTGCATTTTTTTGAAAACCAAAGAACAACCCAATTTCAAAGCCATAATTTAATTTCAATAAAAAATTTCATTTTACTGTAAACATGTAATCCCAACCATGCTCCAAAATAATTTAAAATTCTCATTTTAATATCTCTATTTTAAATTTAAGAACAATATCACTTTATCCAATCAAACAATTTTCTAGATTCCCCTTATTTTCCAAATCATCACAAAGATTGGTTTCATATGATTACTAGATAGCCAAATCACAACCAATTAAATGCAAGATATTTAACATGAAATCATTCCCATTTTTTATACATAGTGGATTCAAGATATTATACACCTACCTCATATGTTTTGATGAAACTTGACAACGGACGAAGAATGCTTAATAAAACTGGGTTGATTTGTCACAGAACCTCCATAGATCTCTTCTCCTAGAAGATCAAGATTACAAATCAACATAATTGGAATACACAGTCATATATCTACCCGTAATAGTTTAATATATGAAAAACCAAGAAGAGAGGGCACATATATCTTACTAGATATATGAAACAGATCAAGAACGATGAAGAACAATCAGATACCTCAATAATTTGGATTCGAAATGCCACATGAAGCCTTCAGATTGAATCCAAACAACATGGGAGAGGTTATTCTAACATCAAGTAACATAATTCACATGTTATGACCACATAAGAGGAAAAAATATCATCTTAGATGCAAAAATGTGTGAAATATACTTTTTAAGGACCACATGTATACCATGAGCACTGTTTGTTTGCATGGTTTGACAACCTCTGTGCTAACCGTGTGTTAGCTACAACCTAGATAGACCCTTGCACGACCTCATCGCATGGTCTTCCTTACCATGTTCAAACCAAACCGAATCTCTCTGCCTCAAATCTACAGTTGTACACATTTTCAAAAATCATTTCGTCACGGTTTGGATGAACTGTGTGCAACCCATCTGCCTCTCCTTTTGTCCCTATAACATAGTGAATTATTACCAAACTCTCCAAACATTCCCCCTTATACTTTATATTCTTAAAAACACAAATAAAGGGTTACATATCAGAAATTGGGGGTACTACACAATCACATAGTTAATACTATTTATTTAACACTATCATAACTGTTATCATGAACCCTAATCTCTACCAATGTGAAATCACTTATAAAAGTAACAAACTAACCCCATAAATCAATTTTGAATACATAGGGAAACAATATCATCCATGAAACTAATAATATTAAAGGTAATACTCAATATACCAGAAGAATATAATCTTCAAGACACCGTAATGATATAATATCAATATATAACTAACCAATATCCTAAAGGAAGGTATTTCTTTCATAATCAAATTATTTCAGGCAACATTATAAATATAGATAATTCATTATTGGAATCCATAAATTAAGAGAGCACCCACAAGTACAAATTAATGAAAATTGGACATCACACACACATGGTTCATAGGAAAAAATCATTTCTCAATATATGACCTATTTGAATTAATTTATAAAAGAATTAAAATATATAAATTATAAACTAGTCAAAAGTGATTCAATGTTATATATAGCCACTCAATTTCTATAGTGATAAATTTTGAAACCCCCTTTGAAAAATTAATAACATTAAATCAAAATATTATTCCCAACTATTCTTTTAAACCACTATCTTTGTTTAAAATAAAAATTCTAATCAATATCTTTTAAAATATCATTTTAAATGGAAAACCATTTTCTTTCAGAAAATTGAGGCAATATTAAACTTATACACCTATGAAATCTATATGATCAAACATCAAATCTCAATGAAAAATTGTTCCTTTCAAAGAACCATTTATCAACTATTATGTGATCTTTGGTAACTATTAAACATTTAAAATTACATTCCATTTCATAGATTCTATTTTAAAAAAAATTATACTAGCTATATGAGAATAACATTATAAGTAGGGAATATATAATATTCCATCCATTAAAAATAATCAATTGTTAAAGGCCACCTACATCGTATAAAATTCCATAAATTAATACATTCTTATATCAATAATTATTGATGAAAAAAGTGGTTATCTCATCCCTATTCTCATAAATATATAATTTTTTCACATTAAATTAAAATCCTACTATATTAATAAATGATTAAACCCTAATCGCAGATCATAATGATTTCATAATCTCAATATAAAGAGATAAAATATCACAAAACATACCTCCAATGTACAATTCTGAAATTCTATTACATTACTACCTTTAAATAAGTCAATTTTTTGATATTTTTCTCCACATGCAACAACAAACGTAAATGAAACCATGATATATTTAGATAAAATATAAGAATTGTTGTATATCCATTAAAAACCTAGTTGTATAATCTGATGGAACGTATATGAATTTTTTTTATAATTTATATGTATATAGTAAATAATAGATACTATAATATGAATTAAATTGAATTCATTTTCCAAATATGATTAATGAGAATAGTTATTATTTAGAAAATAATTTTTATTAAAAAAACTATCATTTATGAAATACACATTTCTATTTAAGAGAACATATAGCTAATAAAATATTATGTTTGATACTAATAATTGGTTAACACTAATTTATTTATTAAATGATATTAAAAAACAATAATAATTTTAGAATTTTGAAAATTTCTTTTTCTAATTAATGTGTGGTTTCTGTAATATTTTAGGATTTTATTAAAAAAATAAATTTTGGAATTTTGGAATATTAA
This sequence comes from Viscum album, assembly GCA_963277665.1. Classification (NCBI taxonomy): domain Eukaryota; kingdom Viridiplantae; phylum Streptophyta; class Magnoliopsida; order Santalales; family Viscaceae; genus Viscum; species Viscum album. Next base: position 2,076,342,304 of record OY728152.1, on the reverse strand, counting down.
ATCTATAAAAAATAACTTCATTTTGAATTCGTCATATTTGAAATTAAATTTGATAAATTTTTTATCAAAAAGGATTTTTAATCAAAATGTGGGATATAAAAAACATATAATTTTCATGATTTTATCTCTATGTAAAGATAACCTAGAAGATTTCAAAATCAATAAAGAAATAAAATATAAAATTAATGAATAAAATTATGAATTTTTAATTTCTTATTTTTACATAGAAAATTTATGATAAACATTTCTAAAAATACAATAAAAATTTTCATTATTATAAGTACTTTTGTTTGGTCTTCTAATTAAATCTAATATTTTCAAGAAATGTTTATGTTTTTTCATGACATGAAATAAAAAAACATATTATCAAATTCATAATAAATAAATTTGTGGATATAAATCAGAAACCATTGTAATTATATTATTTGTATTTTCATTATTATAACAATTATTTGATTTTAATGATTATACACACACTTAAAAGTGTTTAATATTTTCATTTATGTGACATAAACATAGCCATGATTACATGATGATAGAACCCTTGAAGGATCATTTCACATGTCATGATAGAGGTTTTAATGCCTTAAAATAATTCTATTATAACCATGGAGTATAGTGGAGTGAATTAAAGTATACAATTTAGAAATCCGAATGTTTTAGGCGCACCACCCAGCAGTTGGAATGCCCAGGAGCCTCCAAAACCAACAAGAATCTAATGGATACCTAGTGCTGGAGCTTCAATGAGATGATTCTAATGGATAAAACCAAGAAAATATCTAAGAGACTACTAGCTAGCTGGTTGAGTTACACCAGTCATCCATTTTAGAATATAGTAATGATGAGGTAGCAGAAATCCCACCGGCTACTCAGAATGGGATACTGAGTACCTTGTTGCTGAAGCCAAGGGGAACCAATCCTAGTATTTATGGTGGGGAAAATTATTAAAACATAAAAATAAATGAGTTTAATAACCATGTTGAACTAAAAAACACAATAAAATATATTAGAAACCAGAAATCGAGACCTTGGTTACCTTTAATAATAAAATGATTATCCAATCTCTAATTCCAATACTCTATGATCTTCAATATCTCTCAAAGTGATCATATTTATGAAACTTGTCTCAATTTTATGTAGTTCATTACAAATTGTATATATTATCACTCTAATATACTATTCTAGTTCTATTATATCATTCTTCATATTCTTTTAGTGAATTGACTCCATGTTACGAAGTGATTACATCCTTTCAATACCATCTTTTTCCTTCTTCTATATTTTTATCTCGCTACCAATAATGTGGTAGACTTTGGTTTTATATTAATTCCCTTTAATGTTTAAAGGAACTATAAATATTTAGGTTTTTATATTTACCATTAATGATCTACTTACTTTTATATTCCTAGTTTCGTGGTAAAAATTTAAAAGTAAGGGAATGTTTTGTATCTTGGCTACCATTAATGTTAAGAGACTAATACATTAAATACCCAAGAGACTAGGGTGGTACATGTAGTGGCCTTTTAAGATCTATTACCAAAATATCATACAAAATATGATGTATTATTTTAATACCAAAACCTCTTTTATTTACAAATTTAAACCATTCATTTATTAAATTCAATACTATAAAAAGAACCATTAGCAACCAGAAACATATGATGCTATAGACATGTAGTAGTCGCTCTAGGACGGCTTTTGGAGGTTGTAGAAGCCTTGCTGGTGAAGGTAAATAGTGACCACTATTGGATTGTAACAACCCGAGATTTTATGAAAAATTTTCTTTTTAATTTTATTACTTTCTTGTGTTGTACGCTACACCAAAATGAGCTTGCACAACACGCATCCTTGACTTTCCTTGCATTACACGCAATCGCGACCTTCCTCGATAGCGTGTGTAGTACGCAATACCGAGTTTTACTAAACAATGATATGCTATTAAAATATTATTATAACTAGCCGTTATGAATAGTAATAACCCCCATTTAAAATTTAAGAAATTTTAGCTCTCAAAATGTACTTCATTTTTGGATTCGGAGTATCGAATTTAGCCTAAGGTGAAATTTTGGTACTTTTCGGATAACTTTCATATTCTGATGAATAGTGAAAATTACTATATTATAATTAAAAACAACTTTTTTAATAGAAATAATTAATAGTGATAAAATATTAATTTGAGTGGTTTTAAAGTATATTTAGAATATATTTTTACAATTTAATACAATGTTTGTCATTGGATGTAATTTCACATTTTAATCAGACATAAAAAGTGTCAATCTTTTGATAGATATTATTTCTTAAAAACACGCTATTTGTTTTAACAGCAGGATTTAATTATAAAATTAATTAATGAAACTTATATGTTATGAATTTGGTAAAATATAATTCATTTTTGAATTCAGAATATGAAATATAGCTTAGGATGAAATTTTTGAATTGTTCTAAAAAACATCAATTTTGAATGAATAGTGAAACTACTAAGTGGTAGTTAAAAAAACTAATTTTTTCATAAATCTTAATTTTACCGCTTCTGTGATTGGAATTTCCAAAATCCAAGAGACACAGTTGTTGTCAGTAAGTAAAATGTGGTTCAATGAGATGAAAATAATTTTTGGTGAATAGTAACTTATTACTTTTTTACCGCAGTTAATAGTAAATAGGGTAACTAAGGGTAAATATGATATTACTATTACCATAACACATGTCCTAATTCTATTGGAGAAGTGTAATTCGACCAAAAACAACCTTAAGTGTAAAATATTATCATTTAGGCCCACTTGGATTAGATTAGGGCATTTATTATTATTTAATTCAAAGAAGAGTTAAAAGAGTTAAAATAAATGTTTATTTACTAAAACATTTTTAATATAGTGTTATACATAAGATAAATTCGATTATAAATATTCATTAGAAAGATAAAAAGATTTCCAACATAATGGTATTATATTTGTAATTTTTAGACATCAAATAATTTAATTTATTTATGACACAAAGATGATGCAATAATTATCTTATTAATGAAATATTGACATAATTGATATTATAAATACCAAAATAAATGTAATTTAAGACTTTTTACGAATTACACTAATTATCTAGGTTACTATGATATATTAGGGTTGATTTAATCAACTTGGTTCTAACATATAATTCTGTTATGACTTTCACAAAAATCATATATCAAATAGTGTCAAAATTGACACAAAATAGTTTTTAAATCAAATATTATATTATTAATTGTTATTTTATTCCTAAAAATCTAAGGTTCGGCCAAATGACTTATATAAGGATATATATATTAATAATAAGCAATTTGGGGTTCGTTTGGAATGTTATAGTAAGTTTATTAACCATATAGTGTAAGAAAACAAAAAGACACAATAAAAGATAAATTATTTAACTTAGAGTTAAATCTAATTGATAAGGTTGAAATAAAAACCTAAACTTGTCTAAATCCTATTGGTTTATATGATTTCGACCCATCCCCACTTTAGCTTCGATATAAGACCCTTTGGAACCATTATAAACTAATTTTGACTTTAATATAAAATAATATTTGAGATATTCCTAAGGTGCCCCTCTCATCCCTTATAAAAGGGAACCTCCTCCCTCTCTTCCTCACACAACATTGAGCCTTAATGCTCGGAAAACCCCTGCCAAAATCTCTTCTCCACTTTCCTAGTATCATAATAGAGGTCCTGGTCTTCTTCAAAGACCATCCTTAGTTTTTTATGTGGAGGCTAAGAAAAGGCGCGTCAAAAAGAGGAGGTTCGAACACGTACAAACCAAGTCGGACCTAAGGTAAGGGATAAATTTTCAATCTCATTTTTATCCGAGACTTCTTATACGTAAGTATTTACTGGGGTTACTTTGATCATCCATGACCATGTTTTCTAAAAATGTTTTTTAAAATGTTTACCATTCTTCCATGAATGTTTAAAGTCATTTTTACCCTTTATTGTCTTTTTACCACATTGTATGAATGGAATCTTTCCTTTCATTACCATATATGGTACTTTTTGACTTTTCCGAAAAAAGTACGAGGAGAATGTTAGTTTTAACTTATATGACGCGAACATATTTTTACGGTTTCATAACACCTCATTTTCAAGAAGTTTCCTCTACAAGATTTGATGATTATTTTCAACAAAACCCATATATTTTAAAATTGCATGGAATTTTCTGAAAAGAAAATGATTTTAAAGAAGAAAGGATATTTTCCTCAAGAATTCATTTCAAGTGTTTTTCTCAAAACTATTTTCCATCTAATATGACATTATTCGATATGTATGTTTCAAGTAAAATGCCTCTATGATTTAAATGGTTTCAATTTTCTTATGATGAAATGTTATCAATTGTTTATGGATTATGATGGCATGATGTTTAAGAATCCCATTTTTATTACATGGGTTATGTTATGATGTATGGTTATAATTTTTTGGAACACATAAGAATGGTATCATTATGAGACGGGTGGGACCTATATCTCCCTCCAATGCATTGGGAAATGATTTTATATCTCGTGAGATAGACATGGCTGGAATGGTAGGTTATACCAGTTCAGTGAAACAGGACTGAAACGAGGGTGACTCGGTTCAGAAAGGGACTTTGTCCACTAAGATAGTCTTGGCAATGAGTCTTGACTAACAAGAAATGATTCTCTATGATTATGTGTGTATGCCACAAAGTTTCATGTTTTATGTTATGATTATTGAGATTTCATTTCACTACTATGATTTATCCCATGTTATGAAATTATGCTCTCTTTTGCAGGTTATGATTTCCAAATATTATGCTCTTATAAATATGATGTGATTGATTATTCTTTTGTTTACCGTTACTGAGCATTTGATCTCACCCTTTTATGTTTTCTTTTCCCCAGGATATAAAGAATGGTTTTAGGTATAAAAAAAGGGAAGATCTTTATGGGAGATATTGAAGATCTTTCACCACGATTAGAAGATTACATTCCGAGTTTCCAAAGACACTAAACTATTACGATCCATGTGTGTGTGTTTTTGTTATGTACTAAGTATTCTGCAATAGTAATGTAATATTCATGTACGTTAAGCTTCGGGTCTCTACAGTTGGTATCAGAGAAAAGGTTTAGTCAAACTTTGGAAACTAGGATGCGAAAATTTTAGTGAGATCCCTAGAGATATTTCTAAGGTATGTCTAGGGATGTCCCTAAGGTTAAGTATACGTATAGGTTATAGTACTAGAATTACGCTAACGATCATAGAATTAAACCTAAGATGTTAGATATTGAAGGTACTCCCCTTTATTATGTTGTTTTCCCTAGAATTATTTTTGCCTCTCACACTATTATTTTTGGGTTTTAGACGATGGCTGGAACCCGGAGGAACCGTGATGATCAATGCAATGGACAATGCAATGATTGTCCTCCTGAACAAACAAATGTTATGGGAGATGGAGTGAAAAATCTTATTTCTATACTTACACAATCTATGAATCATTCTGGACTTCCAAATGAGAAGAGAAGGGAACAATATTATATTGAGTCCTTCATGAGGCAAAGTCCACCTTTTTTCAGTGGGTCTTCTGATCCACTTGTTGCTGAACAATGGATCAGTACCACTGAAAAGATATTTTCAGTTCATCAATGTTCTGAACATGATAAATACATATTAGTAGTATATCGTTTGGAAGGTGAAGCTGATAAATGGTGGAATCTTATCATGAATATGAGGCAAAGAGATGAAATTGAGTCCATGGAATGGGACGAGTTCAAGAACTTATTTTTCAATAAGTACTTTCCTCGTATTCTTCGAACAAAGATGGGGAAGGAGATTCTTGAACTAAATCAAAAGGATGATGAATCTATTGGTATATACGAAGCAAATTTTAAAAGGCTTGCAAGGTATGCATCTGGATTTATCATCCAACCTGAAAGTAAAGTTGATCGATTTTTCATTGGCTTAAAAACAAGTCTTCGAAGGGAATTAGCTATAAGAGACATTAGTAGCTATGAAGAAATTGTGCGTTGTGTTATCAAGGTAGAAATGGTAGTTGGTGTTACATATCCATCTCAATGTTTTGACATGAAACGAAAGATGGAGTTCAAGGAGAAATCTCTGAATAATGGTGAAAAGAAGATGAATGTTTCCTTATGCACTAAGTGTGGAAAGAAGCATGGTGGAGATTGTCTTAAAGGGACTAGAAAATGTTTTAAGTGTGGAAAAGAAGGTCATCGAGCAGCTGAGTGTCGAAGTAAGGGAAAAAGGGTTTCTAATGATGTGAATAAAGAAAACACTTCCGAGAATGCACCACCAACACTTCAATGCTTCAAGTGCAAGGAAATGGGGCATTATGCTAATAAATGCCCTAGTCTAAGGGTTAGTGATGATTGACATGAGCAACCGCTTAAGGCAAAGTACAAAGGGAAGTCACATGCGATCACTATTGGAAATTTTGAATATGATAATGATGTGGTAGAATGATTAAGTGTTTATGTAATGGGATTCCAAAAAAATGTTGTATCATGGAGTATTGGAATATTTATGTATTGGTCTAATGTGGTATTCAAAGTGATTGAGATATTATGCGCATAATGAAGGGAAAACAAGAAAATGAAATGTTTAACAGTATTCATGAACTCATGATTGATATAAGGACTATGTGATATCATGGTTTGAGTATATAGAATTTTGAGGATTTTGGTTTGTGGAAAGTGTTAAATTTTAACTGAATTCATGTTTTCACTAAGGTTCAATGGGTATTCAAGAGATTACATGATTAAGGCCTTTGAATTTTTGGAATGTGACCAAGAAGACATATCTTATGATATATGGGGATCAAAGATGGTATTAAATCTCTGGTAATCGTTTTCACTATATAATGACAATGGGCTGCAGTATTATGGATAACCCTAAAGACTAGAATAGATTATGTTGGACATAAATTAGTATTGTTTAAAGATAGAAGTTCTTTTTTTGATATAATTGATGGGATGTTATAGTAATGTAGTTTTATAAAAAGGACAACCTGCAGGAGGGGCGACAGCCCATCGCATCGAACAAGGCTGTGGGAATCAAACCCACAACCAAAGTGAGACTGGCCTTTATTACCTACCACTGGCCTGCAGGAAGTCCCTGTTTAGTAGAAGCTAGTTTTATGAAGTATGATATATGAAGTATAAGTCCATTTTAGGAAACATATATGATTAATCTGACTATATAATGACTTATGTATATTTAATAACATTTTCTAACCTTTTGTTTGAGACAGATGGAATGAACCATCATTCTATCACATGATCTGCTAACACTTCACGAATAACAAATTCAACTTCATTTATTTAATAGATGAAGTGGAAATTGTTCAAGGCACGAACAACAGTGAGATTGTACCAAAATAAAGTAAGTATTTATTCTAATTCTATTTCTTCAACTTTAGGGGAACGATCATGAAAAACAAAAATGTTGTCCTAGTGCTCTTATATCTGATTAATCAGATGGTACCTTAGATCGTCACAAATTTATGGCATTGTGATTGCTAACTTTTCCATATCCATGTTCTCTACCACTCTCCATCAGAACATGATGGTTAGATTTCTCTTCCATATCCATATTCTCACCTATGTGGAAACCCAGTGATTAGTTTATTTGGGTAACTGTTACGTTTCATACTTTTGTTTTTAAAGATTGGATTTGGTATTCCTTTTTACGATGTGGGTTTCTATTAAAGAAACTTTTGAATAGTAAACTATTTATAACATCGATGAATTTCGAGGGCGAATTTCATTTTAAGGGGGGTAGAATGTAACAGCCCGAGATTTTATGAAAAATATTCTTTTTAATTTTATTACTGTCTTGTGTTGTATGCTACACCAAAAGGAGCTTGCACAACATGCATCCTTGACTTGCCTTGCATTACACGCAATCGCGACCTTCCTCGATATCGTGTGTAGTATGGAATACCGAGTTTTACTAAACAGTGATATGCTATTAAAATATTATTATAACTTGCCGTTATTAATAGTAATAACCACCTATTACAATTTTAGAAATTTTATCTCTCAAAATGGACTTCATTTTTGGATTCGGATTATCGAATTTAGCCTAAGGTGAAATTTTGGTACTTTTCAGATAACTTTCATATTCTGATGAATAGTGAAAATTACTAAATTATAATTAAAAACAACTTTTTTAATAAAAATAATTAATAGTGATAAATTATTAATTTGAGTGATTTTAAATTATATTTAGAATATATTTTTACAATTTAATACAATGTTGGTCATTGGATGTAATTTTACAATTTAACCAGACATAAACAAGTGTCAATCTTTTGATAGATATTGTTTCTTAAAAACACACTATTTGTTTTAATAGAGGGATTTAATTATAAAATTAATTAATGAAACTTTTATGTTATGAATTTGGTAAAATAGAATTCATTTTTGAATTCAGAATATGAAATATAGCTTAGGATGAAATTTTGGCATTGTTCTGAAAAACATCAATTTTGGATGAATAGTGAAACTACTAAGTGGTAGTTAAAAAAACTAATTTTTTCATAAATCGTAATTTTACCGCTTCTGTGATTGGAATTTCAAAAATCTGAGAGACACTGTTGATGTCGGTAAGTAAAATGTGGTTCAATGAGATGAAAATAATTTTTGGTGAATAGTAATTTTTTACTTTTTTTACCGCGATTAATAGTAAATAGGGTAACTAAGGGTAAATATGATATTACTATTACCATAACACATGTCCTAATTCTATTGGATAAGTTTAATTCGACCAGAAACAACCTTAAGTGTAAAATATTATCATTTAGGCCCACTTGGATAAGATTAGGACATTTATTATTACTTAATTTAAAGAAGAGTTAAAAGAGTTAAAATCATAGTTTATTTACTAAAACATTTTTAATATAGTGTTATGCATAAGATAATTTCGATTGTAAATATTCATTAGAAATATAAAAATATTTCCTACATAATGGTATTTTATTTGTAATTTTTAGACATCAAATAATTTAATTTATTTATGACACAAAGATGATGCAATAATTATCTTATGAATGAAATATTGACATAATTGATATTATAAATACCAAAATAAATGTAATTTAAGACTTTTTATGAATTCCACTAATTTTCTAGGTTACTATGATATATTAGGGTTGATTTAATCATCTTGGTTCGAACATATAATTCTGTTATGACTTTCACAAAAATCATATATCAAATAGTGTCAAAATTGACACAAAATAGTTTTTAAATCAAATATTATATTATTATTTGTTATTTTATTCCTAAAAATCTAAGGTTCGGCCAAATGACTTATATAAGGATATATATATTAATAATAAACAATTTTGGGTTCGTTTGGCATGTTATGTACGTTTATTAACCATATAGTGTAAGAAATAAAAAAGACACGGTAAAAGTTAAATTATTTAACTTAGAGTTAAATCTAATTGATAAGGTTAAAATAATAACCTAAACTTGTCTAAATCCAATTGGTTGATAGGATTTCGACCCATCCCCACTTTAGCTTCGAAATAAGACCCTTTAGTACCATTATAAACCGATTTTGAATTTAATATAAAATAATATTTTGAGATATTCTTAAGGTGCCCCTCTCCTCCCTTATAAAAGGGGACCTCCTCCCTCTCTTCCTCACACAACTTTGAGCCTTCAAGCTCGGCCAACCCCTTCCAAAATCTCTTCTCCACATTCCTAGTATCATCCTAGAGGTCCTGGTCTTCTTCAAAGACCATCCTTAGTTCTTTAAGTGGAGGCTAAGAAAAGGTGTGTCAAAATGAGGAGGTTCGGACACGTACAAAGCAAGTCGGACCTAAGGTAAGGGATAAATTTTCAATCTCATTTTTATCTGAGATTTCTTATACGTAAGTATTTACTGGGGTTACATTGATCAACCATGACCATGTTTTCTAAAAATGTTTTTATAAAATGTTTACCATTCTTCCATGAATGTTGAAATTCATTTTTACCCTTTATTGTCTTTTTACCACATTGTATCTATGGAATCTTTCCTTTCGTTACCATATAAGGTACTTCTTGACTTTTCCGACAAAAGTACGAGGAGAATGTTATTTTTAACTTATACAGCGTGAACAGATTTTTACGGTTTCATATCACCTCATTTTCAAGAAGCATCCTCTACAAGATTTCATGATTATTTTCAACAAAACCCTTATATTTTAAAATTGCATGGAATTTTGTGAAAAAAAAATGATTTTAAAGAAGAAAGGATATTTTCCTGAAGAATTCATTTCAAGTGTTTTTCTCAAAACTATTTTCCATCTAATATGACATTATTCGATATGTATGTTTCAAGTAAAATGTTTCTATGATTTAAATGGTTTCAATTGTCTTATGATGAAATGTTATCAATTGTTTATAGATTATGATGGCATGATGTTTAAAAATCCCATTTTTATTACATGGGTTATTCTATGATGTATGGTTAAGATTTTGTGGCACACATAAGAATGGTATCATTATGAGATGGGTGGGACCTATATCTCCCTCCAATGAATTGGGTAATGATTTTATATCTCATGAGATAGACATGGCTGGAATGGTAGGTTATACCGGTTTAGTGAAACAGGACTGAAACGATGGTGACTCGGTTCAGAAAGGGACCTTGTCCACTAAGATAGTCTTGGCAATGAGTCTTGACTAACATGAAATGATTTTCTATGATTATGTGTGTATACCACAATGTTTCATGTTTTAAGTTATGATTATTGGGATTTCATTTCACTAATATGATTTATCCCATGTTATGAAATTATGCTCTCTTTTGCAGGTTAAGATTTCCAAAAGTTACGTTCTTATAAATATGGTGTGATTGATTTTTCTTTTTTTTACCCTTACTGAGCATTTGAGCTCACCCTTTTATGTTTTCTTTTCCCCAGGATATAAAGAAAGGTTTTAGGTATAAAAAAGGGAAGATCTTTATGGGAGATATTGAAGATCATTCACCATGATTAGAATATTACGTTCTGAGCTTCCAAAGACACTAAACTATTACGATCCTTGTGTGTGTGTTTTTGTTATGTACTAAGTATTCCGCAAAAGTAATGTAATATTCGTGTACGTTAAGCTTCGGTTCTATACATGGATACCACTATAAATCCCCTATTATAACAACTAGTTTCAAATATGTTTTGACATCAAAGATAAAAGGGAACAAGGTGACGAGGAGGGACCACAAAACTTCAATTTCCAACCATGGCAGATATGTGGTGGCTGGAGAGAAGCATGTATAATGATGAACATTGAGATATGGTAGGGGAATGTTTCAGAAATGATCTGAGGCTCCCTCGGGTATTCAGAAGAATATAAATGGTTTTTGGAGGTCTCCCGGGTTGACAAGGGCAGAGGTGGAGGCGGTAGGGGGCGCTGACCATGTGATGTATTCAAAAGAAATAAAGACGATGAGTATTAGCATGACAAATCTGACTGGATATTTTTATGGTATTAGGAGACTCTATTTTCATTCACTAATGATACATTTGGAGACTTCCAAAGTTTTCCCTAATGATCATATGTATAAGTTCCTAAATATTTATTCATGATTGTTTAATCCATCAAATTAAATAAATCAATTTATTCATAAATCCAAGTTTTATAGTAATGGGTTAATATTATTCTATTTAATTCTTATCTTTTGTGACTTTAACACTGACTATTTTTTTATTTTTTAAATATTATATTAATATTTATTTAATATTGCATTCATTTCCATTATTTTTTTAAATTGAAATTCACCCCTTATTGTCATTTTACCAGTATCCATCCTACATTTGGTATCAAAGAAGTATTTAATTTCTTATTTTTTTCAAATTATCTCTACTCAATTATTTGAATATCCTTTTCTAGTTTTTTATGAAATGATATCTTTTTATGATAGTTTTTTAGAACACTCATTGTGTTGTTGAAGTAAAATCCATGGTTTTTACACTATTTTTTATCATGATAATTTTCTTATTGGAAATCAAGAATGCATAAATTTATTATATCAATTTGTTATACTATTTAATAAATTTAATTCATTTTTTTAATCATTTTGCTTACAAAAAAATGGATAATTTAAGAAATTTCAACTTTTGAACATGACCGTAAATCTATGAATAGGTTGAATTATGTTTTGGATGTTAATGATTTCAATAATGTTTCTTCATGAACATACATACATGAAATTTGTAAATAATTATACATTATGGATGGAGGAACAAATAATTTTATAAATACAATGAATGAAATGTATAAGAAATACTTTTAGAGTTTCTTTATTTATAAAAATGAGTCTTTCATAAATATTTATACTCAATTTAGTAGTATTTTTAATGGATGAAAATATTATGGTGAATCTCCTTTTATAGAAACATTGGTACAAAAATCCATAGAGTTTTACTAGGCATATGGGAACAAAAAAAGTCACCATGATAAAAGAATCCAATTATGTTAAAAATATAGGGCTAGAGGAACACATAGTATCTATAATGATGTATGAGATATCCATCAAGATAAAACATAAAATGGAGTCCAAGGTGGTTTCTGAAAAAAAGAATAGTTTTCGTCAATGTAAACAATGACAACTCATATATGAGTGACACTAAATTTTAAGAGATTACTAGTATGACGGAAATAAATAGGGGAAAATAAATTTCCACACTATACTCCATAATTAAAAAAAATTGGTTACATGATTAGGTTAGAAAAATTAGGACACACCATGCCATATTTTTACATGAACAAAAAAAGGTTAAAATTAAAGAAGAATGTTAAGAAAGCTCTAAATTTTTCAACTTGGATCAATTTTGGGAAGTCAATTAGAACATATGAATCCATAAAAAAATTACAAAGTCTCCCATTAAACATGTTGAGAAAGGAATTGAGGTTATTTCTAACATCTTTAACTCTCTTTCTCTTTTCTCTTATTAATCTTCAACTTCATTAAATTTATCATTAAATTATGAATAATTTTTCATGATAAAAATAATATTTAAAATGGTTTTTTTGATATTATTTCACATTTAAAATACCCAAAAAAGAAACAATTATTGTTTTCCTTAAATAATATCAAATATTAAAATGAAAAATAAGATTTATTTTTAAATTTAAACGAAAAAATGAAAATAATTAGGTATTTCTTATTAAAAATCCTAAAAATACTATTTCTATATTTAAATAAGGTGAAGAAAATATGAATAATAATTTTTTCTCAAAAACATATTACAAACCATAATTGTTTTTATTTTTAATAAAAACCCAGTTTTCCAAAAAATTCAAAAAAGGCTGCAATCATAACGGAAATTTTCAAAATAGATTTTATTATCATTAAAATGATGTTTTTATTATTTATTATTAATGAAACTATAAAAATTAAATATATTGTATCATAAAGAGTATTAATTTATCTTTTAATATTATCAGAGAAAACATTCTCTAAATAAGTGTGGAATAAACAATCTATATTATTTAACTTAAGTGGACCAACTATAAGGGTACAAAAAGATATATTTTCATAATATCTTTTATAAAAATAGAATGTATGAGAATATAAATGTTTTTTGGATAATGGTTTCCCATTTAAGTGTTTAGGTTAACTATATAATAATTCATTTCATTGGAATTGATTCCTGTTACATTCGAATATTCATTTTCTTTTCATGCTAAATTATAATAAACTAATATGGGATTGATACAAATTATCTTTTAAGGATAAGATAGTTTCTAAACCTTACAAACTAGGAAAGAAACACATATATTATATGGAAAATAAAACCTTTTTCATATTATGAATCTATACAGTTAGTATAACATGAACATTTTGTACTAACTCTAGTTACTAGTATAGGGTGTAAAAATTACACCATTTTAATTATCAGTGACTATAATATATTTATTTAGGTTTTCTTCTTTGATCAAGAGAATGAGTCTCATAATGTCTCTATCAAATTTCTAGGAAAATATAAAAATATAAAACACTACAAACAAGTTTCCCATATAATTGTACATGTTATAGAATTAGTTAAAAAACTACATTATTGTATTTTGTGATTCTTAAGGTTATCATCACTCATTTTCCTCTCCTGGATAAAATCATAAAAAAAAATTTATTGGAAGATGAAATTAGAACCTCTATGAAATTTGAAAGAATCTACTAAATGAGTTTTACCTTACAAAATTATTTTAGGAAAATATCATCAATAATTATTTTATTTATCCTTAATCATATCCTAATAAGACTCAATTAATAAAACACACTAAAGAACATTAGAAAAGAAAAAAACCAAAATTTTGGCATCATTAAATTATTGATTTTTAAATTATTTACCAATATTACCAAGGATAATCTGTGGAATTTTTTTCATAAATCTAATTATGGAATATTTTTGTGTACTCAAACTCATGTAAATCCTTCTTAGAATTAAATAAGTGAAGCAAGACATTTGAAGTATATATTTACATTAAATTAAATGATAATATTTATAAATCACATCCATAAAGTGCTAATAATTCCATTCAACCATGTTTTACATTGCCTATATCTCACATTTCTAATGAAATTTAAGATGTTATAAATTCCCCTCAAATCCTTTACCCAGGTCATAGATTAAATCCAAATACTATCATCATTAGAATGTTATTAGTGAATTACAATTTGGAACTCATACCCAATGATTTGTATAAATTATAGTCAACATAAATCTTTTTTATCTTAACATAAACTATATTAACATAATAATGCTATTAATTTTGATGATTGGATACCTTCCATTCATGAGGATTTATAATAATTTCAATGGAATTTCATTTGGACACTCATGAAATATTCTGGTAATTATCCTATTGTTGGAACTAAGATGATTTTTTTAAGACTGACTTGATGCATATAGAAATATTTCCATAAAAAGGTTTGACTTGTTTATAAATGATATAATCATGAACAAGGTATTGTGTAAAACCTATAAATTATAATGTAATACCATTGTATTTGATAGCATGTATGACATGAAAAACCAAGCAAGTAATGGAATATATTATCCCAATACATTAAAATATTATTACAATTTTAAATAAAGAAAAACTATCATATAGCATGAAATGAATGTAAACACTATGTTATCTCCCCTTACATACAAGACGACCTTTTTTGATAGGTTTAGTTATATGCAAGGTGAAGTTTTACATAACAACAATCTATATTATTAAAATATTATTAGTTAATATAATATGATATAACCTAAACAATAAATATGGGGTTACTAATAGGAAAAATAACTTATAAATATATACAGTTGATACAAATATAATATAAATTAATTGGTTTCTAATTAATTAGAAATTAATAGAAGAACCAATTAAATATAAAATGAATATTTTTATAGAAAATTATTTTTAGGTAGAGAGTGTTGTTTTACCCTATGAAATTATATTAATTAAAATTATTGAGATATATTAATGTAATATATATATATTTTATTTTCAATAATTTTTTATATTCATGAAATGTATTTTAAAGGAATAAGATAAGAACAAACAATGTTTTATTCAAAATAACATATAATTTTATAAAGGTAGTTTAACGCCTTTAAGGGGAAAACCTATTTTAAATCCTATTTTCAGAACTCTTTCTGTTTTTATATGTCAATATAAACATAATATTTTAATTAATATCATAAGAATTATCTTTGGGAAATTTCATGATATTTATTTGTGTTGAATCATTTATTGATGAATATTGAAAAATAATGAATTTTAATTCAAAAGTTATTCTTAATATAATTTATTTATAATGATAATTTATATTTTTATTTCTTTTGAAGATTAATTTTATATATTTTATATAACTTAATCAAATTTAGTTCATTAGAATACATCTCACTATGAAATTTTTTATAAAAACATTGCAATATTTACAATATTTTTACTTTAAAACCTAGCTTTGTCATCTCATCTATGGTAAAAAATTCAAATTAATTTATTCCACTTCGGTTATTGGAAATTGGAAAATAAGATTCAACATTTTTAATATGAATAATTTATAATTTATAATAATTTAAACTAAGTTTTCAACTAAAAATATTACTGAAAGTAATTAATATTAATTACAACAAATAAGAGGAAAATTATATAATTAAAAGACCAAATCTTAATCATAAGTTCAAAAATGACCTATAACCTTTATAAAAATTAATTTTATGGACATATTTTTATCATATATGCGGTTTTATATAATCCTCTCTATTATTGGATCCACTTTAAACGCTAAAAACTCTTGTGAAATACCGATTTAAAAAATTTACAATAGTGTCACTCCTCCTCCTTTATAAAAAGGAACTCTACCATTCCACTTCCTCATAGAAATAAAGACACTTTAGATTGACCAATATCTTATAACATAGTTCCTAAACTTCTCTCAACTAATCGTAGAATCCAATCCTTGGGAAAAATGCATCCAAGGTATCCCTCTGGGGAAAACAAAAAAAGAGTTACCCAAAGAAGTTGTAACATCTTTACTCATGCTCTTTTGTTATGTTTTCATTATCAACCCCCTAAAAAAATTTATGGTTTATTCAATAATAACCTCATTATATTAAATAAGATTATAATTTTTTTGTAATGTGTATACCTGAACAAATACACACTTCCATCTAATAGGTAACAAACTTATTTTTCATGTTCTTTTACCACATCTCTTGGTAGGGCATTAAAATGAACAATATATTTATATAAGACATATATGATATTTATAATGTTTTTATTACTATTTTAGTTTTATATAGAAAATACCATTATGATTTTCATATTTTTTAAATACAATAACATTGTTTGGGGAAGTGTGGACTACCACCTCTTTAAAGTAATATGATTCGTTCACGCTTTACATGGATTGTATTAAAGATGATTTTAGAAAAAATTTGTAACATTTATGGCATATATATGATACTATAATTATAATATAAAAATTTATATATACCATTTTATTTTAATTATTTTAAAATAAAAAAATGAAATCACTATAGCGTTCAAGTGTATGTACAACATACTGTATCAATTAACCGTGCATTTAATTTATTATATCCAAACAATATGGATTATTATAAATTAATATATAATAAATATATATGATAATTACTTAATTTTTAACATTTTATAGATAATAAAATAATGATATATTTAATAATAAATAAATAAAATGTCAAACCATATTTGAAAAACATGGAAATTAACACCCAAAATGGTAAAAATAATGAAAAATTGTAAACAAATATGTAATATGAAAATATAAGAAGGAAATATATGGAATAATAAATATTATTAATGTTTTGTTATATGTTATTAACATGAATAAAATTCATATATTTTATGTTAAATTATGTTCACCCATAAAATTAAATGCAAGTTAATGTAATCTTGTCTCACTTTTCTTTTTGAGAGGCTTTTTCCATTAACAACACTTACTTTTTTTTGTGTTGTATGTAATTCCCCTTTTGATATATTATATAATGAATTTTTTTTTATTCGTGGTACATAAATGTTTCATTTAATTCTATTCCTTTTTAGGATTGTTATTCATATTTTTCAATTTGGTATGGGATACTTTGGAATTTTTAAAGAATATTTTCCTGAAGATTAATTTTATTGATCTTTCAACGGTATTTCCATTCAATCAGGTATTATTTTCAAGAATGCACATGATTTCTTATATATGGTGTAATTATTTATAATTTTACATTTAATACAATAATTCATTCATTATTCAAGATATTTTGAATATTAATTTTAATAATTTCATCTGAGGGGAATTACACTTAAAATTGTAATGTGTTAAAGAAATATCAGAACTCAATTAATTTTAATTGAGTAATATTACATCCACTTTTTCATTAATATTCTATGATTATTTGAATAATTTATTTTTTACTATATATTTATGGTTTTCAATTTTTCTTATGTCTATTTAATGTTGATACTCATAATTTATTAATTGATTTATTTGTAGTTTAACCTTATAATCTTATTAATTGTTTACTTCACAATATAATTTTGTTGCGGATTGTTTACACTAGAATTTAAAAAAATATGTAATTATTGGATAATTATTTAATAAATAACTTAAATTTCTTATACTCAAGTAATTAATGACATTTTCTATGTAATAGAACCATTTTATACTCTTTGGTACGCAATATGTTTTACAAAATGTTTTTAAGAAAACACAACATAATTTTAATCTTTAGTCGGATAACCTATTATCATCTAAAAACCTTTTGTGAAAGTAATGTTTTCAAATATATTTTTAACCATTACAGAATAATTTATTAAATACAGTTTTACCCTTTTCTATTTTTTAATTTTTTAATGGAATCTTTTATTCTCATTCCTAACAACTCATTTTTCATTCCCTTATATACTGAAAAAATAACTTTATTTTCTATTGTATTGAATGTATTTATATATCCACCTTCATTTATTCAAAGCTTAATTTTCATGTTTAAATTTTTTATTTGATAAATTTTTTTTTAAAGTGATTTTTAACAAAATATTTTTTAAATATTTTCTTTAAATTAAAAGATTATTTTACTCAAGAATGTTATTGAAATATTGTTTTTATAATATTTTTATTTATCAATTAAAAAAACCGTTTATTTTTACTAAAATTGTTATATGATGTATTAATACCAATTTTATTATTCCCCTAGATAATTTATTATTTTTTTGCTACGATTAATATTGAAATTAACTTTCATGATTCCATAGTTAGTCCCCATGAAATATTCAATTTCTATTGAACAGTAGACATTGAATATACCATAATTATTCATATCATTAATCATTTATATGTTCATTACCTAAACCATTAATCATTTTTACATACAGTGTTTAATTTGATAGTTAGTTTATTATCTTGGGAAATGTTGATAAATACACATTCATTATTCCATAAAAATATTCAATAAGTCATATTATTTATTAATTAAATTGATTATTTGTGATATGTAATTGTTTGGACATGAAGTGATAGGTGAAAATTGAACATTATATATCCCCTCAATGCATCTATAGGTACTCATGAGATAAATTATTTGAATAAATAATAATACATTAAACTATATAGAGGATATATCTGGAATGTATAGGTTTTAATGTACCATAGATGTGACGTCCAATAATTAAGCTTTGCTTTCATTTTGATTCAGTATTAGTTATGCATGGTATTTTCAATATGAAAAATTCTAAGGATGCATTATATTCTCAATTTATCAATTAAATTCCATGTTTTATTCGTTTCTTACATTTAAATATGTATTAGTTATTATCTTGTTATTTAAATGGATCATGATTCCATTTATTTACCTTTCCATTTTATTTACTCACATCCATCTCAGTTGTTGATTATATGGCATGTTTTCTAAATTATTTACCTTTCCTTCAGGATTATTCTAATTTATTATTCATTTATTATGTTTTATGTAACTGTACTGATCATTTGAGCTCACCATTATTAAGTTTCCTCACCCCAGGATTCACTCAAGTGTGTTTAAAATGATATGCAATGATACACTAGATGGAATAGAGTTATGATCCTCAAAAGAAAAAAATATATTGTAATTATTTTATGAATTTTTTAAAAAAGAATCATTTTTGTATCTAGATTACCAAGACTACTAAACTATTTTTTCATTTTGGACATGATTTACTTGTATCTTATGATAATTTAATCATAGTAGTCCTTGTCTCTTGGATTTATATTATTGTGTCAAAACATATTGATTATGGTGAAACATTTTCCTCCATTGATCTACTCAATTCCATTATAATATTATTTGAATTATTTATTAATTTTACATTCAAAGATATTCAAATGGATTCCAAAAGTTATTTTCAAATAATTTTATTTTTTAAAAAAAAATTGACCCACACCTCTGTTTTGAAAATCATTGTTTTCCTAATAATGTTTTCTTGTTAACCAATGATCAATACAGTTCAAAACAATCCCCTTAGTGTTGGTTGATATTTTAACTTAATTTCATGTATCAAATAAATTTAAAATGGAAAAATATAACTACATACTTTTTTAAAAATATTTTCAAATTAATTTTTAAATCATTTAATTATTTTCAAGTAATTTTGAATATTTTTTTTAAATCAATCAGAAGATAATTAATGAAGATAAATTTTATTTTAAATATTCTTCTTCATTTTCTAAAATGTTTTTACTTATTTTTAATAATAATAATGGTGTAGAAGTTATAGTATTTCACTTAATAAGGGTTGAAATTAATTGGTTGGGGATGATATTTATTTTTTATAAAAGTGAATTTTTTATGCGATATGTAATTTTTATCTTGAGAAATATGTGGGAGAAAATATTATTACCTTGATATCATGGTAATTCATTGATGATCATGGAAGGAAGTGTATTTTATTATATAAATTGAATATTGTTGTTCCTCTCACCACTCATTAATTTTAGTGATCTCAATTTTTCATAAAATTGTTCTATATTTTCTTTTATGTGATGCACAACTAGGCTAAATTTCATCAAGATAAAACCCTTTATGGATCCTGGAGCATGTTTTTAATAAAAATATTGAATACTTAGAATAAGGTTAAAATAACCTTATAATAACATGGAAGAATGTGTAGAATTCACATTATGAATCCAAGGATGTAGGAAGCACTGACTAGTTGGTGTAGTGCCACTATCCAATCGAAGGAATACCAAAGAGATTCCATAACTAGCAGGATCCAACTGATTCCAAGTGGAGGAACACTGACTAAAATTGCTGATGAAAAAACTAGATAAATCTCTATTGACCACTATACCACTGGTGGATGGTCATAGACTAGACATTTGTGTTAACTATTATGGATGAAGTAGCAACAACCCTACCAACTACTCGGTGGTGGATTTCGAGTACATTGTTTCTTCAGTATAGAAGCATTAAACCCAAAATTTATGGTGATAAAATTTCCATTGAATGTGAAATTCTGTGATTTAAATACCCCTGATGAATTCCAAAAAAAATTACCATTGTTTTATTTCAGAAATAAGTGACCTTGTTTTCCATGGGAACTAACTTGATCATCAATTATACACTAAAAATGATCTATGATCTATAATTACCCACTATCTGCCAAATTTTATATCTTATCACTCTTTCTTATTATTAAAATTATCCCATTGAATTAATCACATTATTTTATAGAATTTAGATAATGAAACAAATTTATTTTTTTCTAAAAATATTCTGATCTTCATCCTTCATCGGTATTTGTTTCCCAGTACCATAAATGTGATGGAAATAGGTTTCTATTCCATTTCCCTTAAAATATTACAGGATCACTCTACTTGAGGCTTTCATCATTGAAATTTAATTGTTTTTGTCTATTTTATTTTTGATTTCTTATTACAAACTATGAATAAAGGGAATATTTTTGTATCGTGGCATCCATTATAGCTAAGGAACTAATAAAATAAATTATCTAGTGACTAGGGTTGTATTTGAAGGGTCTCATTTAGAGTTATTGTCGAACATACTTACAAAATATTTATACTCATTTACATTCGAAAATTTAATTTAAATATATATTTCAATATTTCATTTTTTCAATTTTTATTAATTTTAATCAATTTCTCTTCGAATGACTATTTATTTATTCATCTACTAATATTATTCTAATTTATTTATTTTAGATTTTCAAATGAGATTATTTTTGTTATTTCATCAATATTTTATAAATATATTTTTAATTTATTATATTCTTCCTTTAATTTTTTAAAGGGGAAATTCACCCGAGGTCCACTTATTATTTTACCAATCTTCGACCTATAAATATAAATTAAAAATTTAATGATGTTGTTTTTCAAAAATTTGTATTTTCTGTGTTTATGTCGTTTTTATTTTAAATTTAATATTACCAACAAATATTAATTATATTGGATAAAAAATATAAACAATTAAATGAAAATGATTCAGATTATAAAATAAGGCTAATTTTAATTAATACTAATAAAAATAATTACTATGGTTAAAAATTATTTATCTTGGTAAAATAAAAATGGGTAATTTTAGATTGATTTATAGTATAAACCCTTATACATTTAAAATATGTTCCTTGAATTCAATGTTTCAGAATTGGATGAGCAATAATACTATAGAATTTTGACTATTTTGAACCCTTGTGACATTGAATGAGACACTTCATTATTGAATAATGTAAATGTGTTTCCCAATATTTCCTTGTACGTATAAAAACATACCACTTACACCCTTAAATGATACACATCACCTTATAATTCCTCCTATAAAATCTACAATTTTTATCTCCCTTAAACCTTATCACAAAAAATTAATCCCATGGAAACTCATATTTATCCTAATTCAATAAATTTCAAGCAGAGTTACAAGAAAAATTGAACTCCCTAATATGAGTATTATCTACTGCATAGTATTTCTTAATAATTATCTCATTTAAATTTTATTCTATACACACTTATATAATGCTATTAATTTCACTTATATAATTTCTTTATATTTTGGGTATTATCATTGTTTATTCACTTTCTTTATCTATTAAGAAAAAAATCATTGGTCATGCATTATGTGGACTACTTCTTCCATGATGAAATGTGTGTTTTTCCTTCACCTCCTTACTAGGATATATATAAGGATGTAATTAATGTATAAATATGATTTTTATGATACCATTAGGGTCTTTTCTAAGAAAACATTGTTAATTACTTATGTATATTGTTATCAGATGATAATAATTATTTGTATCATTTAAAATAAGTTTACAAAGAGGATAATATTTAATTAAAATTGTTTCATGATTTAATATTCATTTTTTTAATTTTATAATTATTCTTGATTCTGAAATATCACAATAATAAACACTGAAAATATCATTATACTTATAGTATTATTATATTATGACTCAAACATAATATAATCATTAATAATTGTATCTTTCATGACCCAGTAATAATGTACATTTGTAGAATAATGAATACAAATGATTCTATTATGAAACAAGTACAAACAGTCAAAACTCTAAACACATGATGTGGAAAAACATTATGAATCATGTAGTGTATGACAATTTATGAAAATAATGGTTGAAAATGGGTATTATTAAGGTTATTAATAATTTTATTAAGATATTTATATTTTAATATCATAGGTTAATTTAGATTCATGGAATTTTGGAAAAGATGTATGTGTAACACCCCATGATTTCATAGAACGTTATTTCATTAATGAATTTCAATAACTTGCGTTACACGCAATACCGAGTTCGAGCGCACCACAAGTTACCAAATTATCCGTTAAAAAAGAGGTTATGAATAGTATTAACTGCATTTTGAATATTATATACTCTATATAATTTTAATATCAATATTATTTATTTCTTAGACATAATATAAAAACATATTCAATTTTTCAGATAAAAGAAGTATTTTTCAAAAAATAAAACATAACTACATTTTAATGGAAACACCTTTCTAAAACAAATATTTAACAATTTTTTATATTTAATTTAAGCAAATTAAATTATTTGTTATAAGCGGGACATAAAAATTTAGTTTGGAAATTTTTTTGGTACTTTTTGGATAACATTTGAATTTTGACGAATAATGAAAAATACTTTGATTTAATTGAAAACATCTTTTTAAATTGAAATAATTTATAGTGTTATATTATGATTTAGAAAGGTTTTGAAGTATAATTTTATTATATTTTTATCATTTAATATAATTTTGGTCATTATAAGTAATTTTACATTTAAATTTTACATAAACACATGTCAATCTTTTGATA
The DNA here is from genome assembly GCA_963277665.1 of Viscum album. Classification (NCBI taxonomy): domain Eukaryota; kingdom Viridiplantae; phylum Streptophyta; class Magnoliopsida; order Santalales; family Viscaceae; genus Viscum; species Viscum album. The sequence continues at coordinate 2,076,318,463 of OY728152.1, read as the reverse complement.
GTTTTTACTTTTTAAAAACCCACTTTTTGGTTTTGACAACATGAATTAATTTTAAATTAATTAATGAAACTTATATGTTTTTCATATGGTAAAATAGACTTTATTTTTTAATTCTTAATATAAAAAATTATCTTTGGGTGAATTTCTGGTATTTTTCTGATAAAATGCATTTTTTATGAATAGTGAAAAACACAACGTTATTATTTAAAACCGACTTTTTATTTATATAATTATTTATTTTATTTAAATATATTTTAAGTAAATATATATATATAATACCTATATAAGTTAAATGTAATTTATTGGGTAACATTAAAATAAAATTAGATGTATTAAATTTTATTGAACATTTAATCCTCTTTTACGCACCCCCTAAGGGAATTTGAAAATTTGAATACAACGTAATTTTACCACTTTTGTGAGTTTAATTTCCTAAATACAAGAGAAACTATTAATATTAGTAATTAAAATGTGGTTAGAGAAGATGAAAACAATTTTTTTTTTCTGAATAGTAACTTTTGTCTTTTATTTACCACGGTTAAAAGTAAATAGGGTAATTAAGGGTAAAATTGATTTAATAATTACCCTAAATCATGTCTTAATTCTATTGAATAAGTATAATTCTACCAAAACCAACCTTAGGAAAAAATTATGATCCTCTTTGGTCCACTTGTATTAGATTATGATGTTTATTATTAATTTATTTTAAGAAGAGTTAAAAGAGTTATATTCATTGTTTAATAACTAAACCATTTTTAATATAGGGTTGAACACAATATAAATTTGACTATAAATTTTCATTAGAAAACTAAAACTATTTCCTACATAATGGTATTTTATTTATAATTTTTAGACAATAAATAATTAAATTTATTTATGACACAATAATGATGTAGTAATTACCTTATTAATGAAATATTAAAATAATTGATATTATAAATATCCAAATAAATGAAAATTGAGAATTCTGATGAATTACAGTAATATCTAGGTTAATATGACATTTTTTGGTTGGTTAAATAAATTTTATTTTAAGTGATAAAGTTTTTATTTCTTTCAAGACAATCAAAAATAAATTACTATCAGAATTGACATAATTGAGTATTTAAAACAAATAGTATATTATTAATTGATATAATATTCCTAAAAATATCAGACTCATCCAGAGGACTTATATAAGTTTTTATATATTAATAATTAACCACATTGTGTTATTTGGATTGTTATAGTATGTTTATTAACCACATAATATAAAAATACAAAGAGACATGGTTAATGTCAAACAATTTAACTAAATGTTAAATATAAAAGATAAGGTTAGTATGATGAACTAAACATATATAAAACCTTTTTTTTGATATTTTTTTGACCCATCACCATATAATCCTTTAAATTATTTATTTTTGAGCCATTAGAAATTGATAATTATTTTATTATAAAATAATATTTCAATTTTTTCCTAAAGTGACTTTAACCTCTCTTATAGAAGAGAACATACCCTTATATTAATTTTACACCTCCAAAGCCTTTTGGCTTGGCCAACCCCTACCCAAATACCTCCTCAACTATCCTCCCATCAACCTAGATGACATACATTGATCTTAAATCCAACCTATGTATCCCTATTGTCAAGTCAAAAGGAAAAACCCGAAGAAGAGGTAATAATTTCACCACCCTCTTTAATGTTCTTCGCTTTTTCCATGTCCTATTTATTTGTTTTTTACAAAAAAAAAATATAAATCCATTACCTAATATATATTTTGATGTTATTATAAATATTTTACAACCATATTCATTATTCTATGCATCCTATAATGACAAAGTCACCATACGTGTTTGCATATGGCCCACCGTCTCCACGTTGTGGTGTAGTTTGTTATTAAAACACTTCATTAATAGGATGGGTATAATAATGAGTATAACTGGTGTAAATAATAAATATAACATGTTAATTATTCTATATATATGATATACCATCCAATTACATATGATATCACTATCAATATAATGATATTGTCGCTTGTCTGTACGTACTGATTACCGTCTCCACGATGCGATGAGATTTATTTCAACATTCACCATTCAACGATGATTATTAAATTATATATTTTTAAAATGTATGTAATATATGACATAATAATATTACTAGTCATATATATATATATATGTTTTTATATACATACATATATATTATTCACATACTTCGATTTAATACGATATGAAAATGGAAACATTGTTTATGTGTACGTATGATCTATCATCTCTATAAACGGTGACTCCAATTTCACATATCTATCTATTATAAATATTTATATTCCAAATATATATTATATATAAATCAAATATTATGTTTTGGATGTATATAAATCGTGATATAAATGATACAATCAAGAATAAAAATTTATAACATGTACGATAAACAAAGCGATTATTACTTGAAATGTTAATTTATCATGGAAATCATTATTAAATTGGTATAAAGTGATAAAAGAATCATGTAATGTATAATAAATATCAATATAGTTCTGGTATAATTTAACAACTTACATCATTTTTTATACAAGAGGTTAAACATACCCTCGATCAAAGGAAAGTGAAAAGTAATTGTTATTTCCTCAATCTCATTATTATCTGAGATTGTTTATGTGTTTGTATTTACTGGGACATATTTATCATAGATACACATATTTCATAAAAAAAATTCAAATGGAATCATTTATGGTTTTATGGGAGGGTCTATTTAACTAGAACATCATTTTAAATGTTTTATAGATTTTTCTTTCTAAATCATTTAAATTTATGGCCATTTTTTCAAAATTATTTTATGGATTTATTTATATGGACAATAATGTTTTGAAATGATAATTATTTTTAAATGTTTCTATGTGGTATGGGAAAATTTTGTTAAAAAAATATATTTTAAATTTCTTCTTTTTTAAATCAGTGACTTTTAAATGATATCACAAAAATGATATTTCTCTCAAAAGGTTTTACTGATCATATTCTTCTATGACAGAATAATTTATGGGATATTATTCCTAATCGATGTAGATTAATTATGATACAAATATTCCATATTGTATTAATAGTTTAGTTATATGTTTGACTATGTATGTTCTATATTTTTTCCGTTCTTGGTTTATGGATATAGTATTGGAATTTTGTATACTAGTTTTAATATGAATGTTTATGTTATGTTTCAACCTTTTCATATGAGGAATTCATTGGACTTAGTATGTGACCTGTGGAGCCTGATATAGCTCCTCAATTTATCAGTAGGTCTCATGAGAAAAACTAGAGTCTTGTAACTAGGCCTTGGAAAAATATTATTTTTACTCTTGGCATAATGCCTTGACTATGTGGTTAAGTCCGAAATTATGAATTCCATCATTATGAAATTGCCTATTGATATTTCATGTGATTATTCGACTAATCGAATATCCATGTGAATAATTAAATGGAATTATTTTATTTGTATTGGCCCTATTATGCAGACGTTTATTTTTATAATTCTTATTTTATTACTCTTATACATTGACATAAATGTTTATGCTTATTTATGAATGTTTTTGCTATATTGTAATCCTTACTGAGCATCTGAGCTCACCCCTTTCTTATATTTTATTTTCCCAGGATTCGAAGAAGTGTAGTATGACTGATAAGTATGGTTAAGATATGTTATTAATGGTATTCTCAAAGAATAATTTATGATGTGTTTTATTTTTTAATGTGAAATCTAACATTCATGTATGTAATATATTTTTCCAAGACTGCTAAAATGATCAGTCTTTCGGGACTTGATTCCTTTTAATCATGCCAATGTATTAATATAATACACCGACTCTGGGTAAATAAAGTCTTGGTGTTACAGTAACGATTTTCATCTCAATATCATCTCTTAAAGGTTTACTCACATCCTAAGGGTTCTCTAGGCCTCTATTAAGATTCTTAAAGATGTGTTTCATGTTATACACCATGTTCCTTTTATTTTTATTGTATCAATTTACTATACCATTACAGTTTTATTCTTTATTTATTAATATTTAATGGGGTTTACCAGCCAAAACAGATTTCATATTTATTCTAAAAATTGATTGAGTTTTTTTGTTATAGTGAGTTTTATTGATAACTCAATTTTCATTCATTGGTTTATAAATTTTATTTGAACTAATTTCATATATTTCAGGTCTATTTAAAAGTTTTATTATATTATGTGGTATTATATAATAATTTTCAAGGGATAAAAACTTCTACCACATAAATCCATTGATGGATATTCTTCACATATTGTATTAATTCCATTTTCTATCATCAAATTACTCCAAATAACATATAATCATGTTATTATACTATTGAATTAACCATATACACATTTATATATTTGTATTGAACATCATATTTTAAATAATTAAGAATTCATTATTCTCATATAGAATATATTTTTTTCATATTTATATGGGAAAAATTATTTATATTCTAGATTATTATAAACTATTAATGCAGGTTGATTATGTGTTAATTTCTGTATAGCTCATTATATAGATACCTATGTTTTATTCTGTAATATATTCCTCATGGAATGGTATTAATAATCTTATTAACTCTTATGGTAAATGAATAATAATTTTTGGTGAAGGGTAGGGCCTGAAATTACATATCCCTTTGATCCATTGATAATTCTCTAAAGACAAACATGTTTGGGTATTTTCTATATATCCACACAGTTTATAAAGGATCCTTGACTATAGTCTCAAAAAAAAAGAAATGTGTCCTTTAAAAATATGACTTGATAGAGTTTTTTTTTGATGTATGAAATTATTCCTTCTATTATTATATGATCGGTATTATTCATATACATATTTTCATTTATTATCATTTGTATAGCATACTATAAGTTTCATATTGATTAATGTTTCATATTATATACATATTCCTATGATAACTTCTTTATAATTTTTTCCAATACTACTTTAGTTATATGTTTCCTTTGATATTTTTACCCCATCACTAATTATATTCTCTATTAACCCAACATATAGATACATAGAGTAAAGAAGAAATTTTTAGAATGATACCTCATTCGAATGAATATTTTGGTGAAGTTAAAGACTTGACATGAATTATGTTGTTCTGTATATAAAGGTACAATTTTAATTGATTCAACGAACATGGGATTTATCGTATTATTTTGATTTCTATTTATCTTAATTTATACACATAAAATGTTCATTTGGATGTAAGAGATCAATATTATTTTTTCAATTTTTTAATTATGGATGGTTATATCCATGATCTTATAGATAGTATCAAACCATATTTTCAAGGTATGTGTTTATGGCACCATGTCACGGAGTTTGGTTCAAGGAGTTACAATTGGTATTATAGTAAGGGTTTAGATATCTTTGGATATAATGATTCATTTTTAGTGTAATTTAAGGGATGAAATTTTAGATTTGACCATAAGTTCAATGTTATAGATAAACCTTTTTTATAAGTAAATGATTTAATGTTAGTGTCAAAATGAATATTTTATTTAGAGATTAGGATAATAAAACCTTATTGAAACCACTTTTTATAAGTCTATTTATAGGATGACATTATTATGCTTTGGTGAAGTATTTTGTATGTTGATTTCACTAAAAATCTCTTTCTAGATATTATTAGTAGATGTAGGCCTAGTAAATGATATACCTAAGATTAATAACCCCAAAAATGGTGTATTGATTTTAACTTAATTGTCACATAGTTCATAATAAAGAGGCCTAACTATAAACCTATTTTAAAACACGTTGGGAATATTATTTATTTCATTTAAATTCTCTTGTAATCAATTATGAGGGATTTGAATATTTTTATGTTAGATAAACTGATATTAAAAAGAATATGGATATAGAAGGAATAGAAAAAGATATTCATAGGTTAATTTAAAAGGATTATATATTTAAAAATAGTTTCATAAGGAAATAAATATTAAGACTGATATTTACATATTCATTTATTTTATATTATTTTAATCATTTGGATTTGGGTATTTTTTTTAAATGGGCTCTCAATGGTGAAGTTGAGAATGGTATGTGTATTTAAATATCTATGTATTATAACCTAATAAGAGAGGTTAAATAAATGGGTAATAATTTCAATAAATGGATACAATGGTGTAAAATTATAGTTTCCTAGAATTACATATGTAAGTGAGGTCGAAATCATAAAATAAATTAAATCATAAATATATTATCAATTCTAAATAGTGAGTAATATTTATCGATTACATTTTATAAAATTCTGAAACCTATGAAGATAATGTGAAATAGTTAAATAATTTCTTATGTAGTTTAAAATTATGTATACATTGGATTAATGGTATTTATAACCTTAAAAATCGATTTTAAGAAAAATTTAAATTTTTTAGGATAATTATTGGAGAACACATTTTTAAGGTATGAATAACTATTTAGTTTAATTTCCTCATGATTTTTAGATAATAAAAGGTTGTTTGATTTCAAATATTCATGTTAGAAAGTAATTGGTAAAATTGGGTTTTTCAATTAATCCATCGAGAATTTCTCTTATTTTTGGATTATTATATATAGTGACTAATTTTTGTTAATATAAACTAATTGTTAATTATTTTTTAGTTTTAAACATAGTGTTTATTTTTGAAAAAATATATATATTTTTATTGTGGATGAATGTCTCAGAGATTCAGATAGGATTTGGGAAAGGTTTTTTATTTAGATTATATGGTTATGGAATATACATACGTGATTATATAATTATAGTGATGAATAATATTATTTTATGAAGGATAAGTGTGATTTTGAGCATATATATTTCAATTATTATTGGGTTTAGAATATTTTAAGAATGACCATGGTAGTATGGGATCTCTATTTTAAGGAATAGGTTAATTACTATACAAGAATCCTACACTATGTAACCTACATTAAACCAAAAGTATTATATGTTAAATTGAGATAGATGTACGTTTAACGGAGTCTGATACAAGTTGATTTGAAAAGTTTTTAGTCTAATGAGATGGTTTTATAATGTGAGACAACTTGAGGATAATATTATTGTGGTTTTTTAGTAATTATCATATAATTATAATCATTTGTGTTAAATCAACTCTTTTTAGCTATTTACAAAGCCTAAATGAATAAAGATGAAAATGGATGACATGATATATGTGGAAACATTCCTAATGAGAAACCATATAGGGAATGGGTTAGAGTTATATAGATTATAGTTATTCAATACCAGCTATCAAGAATTTTGATTAACAATATGAACGTATTCGAGGTCCCAATCACACCAAAGATGTTAATGATAGAGTATAGTGTAATATATATTGATGGAGGTGATGAAGGAAAAGTGATTTAATATCTAATATTTAAAAAATGTGGGATGAAACATGGGAGGAATTAACCTAAAAGGATATTTAAATGTTATTAGTGAGGAGTTGAAGTTCATCAAACTCAAAAGTGTATTAGAAATAAATTATCTATAAGGAATCTTCACTTCAATTCCAGGATAGTAATGATTAATGTGACTCAATGACCCAATCGAAGGTCTAATAATTGATATAGTCACCAATGACTATGTGAATAAGGAAAGTCCTATTAAACAACTACTAATGAATCAGATAGTGCATTATACTCTAGATATTATACTATAAAATTTCATTTATGTTTTCAACAAATAATGTAGATTATGTTATAAATAAAAAACCAAAATGGTATGATTCTCACATAAATCATTTCCAAGATTTATGGAAAGAATTTACTTATAGATCTAGATCTTTATCTCTTAGAAAAATGTTATGTGAAATTATGAATGGGTTAGATCACATTATAAAGAACATACAATTGTTTTTCGTATAGATAAATCTCATTTCTCATCATAAATAAACCTATGATTATCTAGAGGTTTCTGGTTAATTTTGAATTATATATATAAATTAATTTTATCATACAATTCAAATTGTAAGGAAGAATTTTATTTATGAGGGGATAACGTAACAAACAAATCTTCTATTATATGATTATCATTAAATAAGTTAATTTTTAGGTAGATTTATCCATAAGTAAGACTAAAATTAAAAAATTCATGATATATTAATATATAATATAAATATTTAAGTATTAACATTAAAAACATAGCTATTAAATTGGATAGAATAAATAAATGTAACTTTTATTATAATTACTTGTATATATAAAATAAATTATACTTATTATAGGAATTTAATTCAAATAGTTTACTAAAAATGACTGATAAGATAATTTATTGGTTAGAAAAATATTTTTCTAAAAAATTGTCTTCTATGAAAAACACATTTCTTTTTTAAGATATATATGACTAATAATAATAATTATTGATATTAATAATTTTTTTACACCATTTTAGTTGGTCAAAAATATTAAATTAAAATTATGTTAGTAAATTTTTAAACATCACAATTGTCAAATAAAACTATTATTACATTATATGTTATGATTTTATTAAAATAATTTAATATAAAAATTATTGGACATTAAATTAATCAAAAATAACTTCAATTTGAATACCTCGTAGCAAATATTTTTTGGCATTAAATTTATAGCTTTATCTAAAAAGGTTTTTTTAGTAAAACAAATCGATATTAAAAAAAATTATTTCTATGGTTTCATCACTATATAAGATTAAAATAGAATTTTTAAAAACCAATAAATTAAAAAAAAAATTAAATTAATGAATAATATTATACATTTATAAATATTATTTGTAAATAGATAACCTATGTCAAACATTTATATAATTAAACTAAAATTTTATTTTAATATAATACTTACTTTCTATCTATTCATTAAATCATGTATTTTCAATGTAAGGTTTGGTTATGTCTTGAATTAGAAACCTAAAAATATTTATTCATTTAATAATAAAACAATTGTTTTTAAATTAGTATCAATGATAATAGAATCATTTTTTTAAATTTAAAGGTTAAATAATTTTTTTAGCCAAAAATATTATTTTTTGCATTTAAATGTATTATTTATAAATAGGGATTTCATACATATTGAAATTTTATTTTATAAAATATTTTTATAAATTTTAATCATAAGAATCAAACGAGTCAATAAAATCAATGTTATCTTTTATATTTAATATTAATTAAAATGGCTACAAATTAATTTTCATGGTAAAAGTGGAAGGGTTATGTTGAGTTTAACCTAATGAAAATGTCCTAAAATAATTAAAATACATGAATTTAGTTGAATATTGTGTATTTTATTCTACCAATATGTGTTTTCCCTAAAATTGTTACCATTTTAAATCCTTCTAACATTGAAATTTAAATTAAATTATTGAAAAATGTAAAGGTGTTTCCAAAACTTCTCTTACCTTCAATTATAAAAACATAGCATATCTACCCTTGAAAGATACAATACTCCTTTGAATTTATACTATTAAATCATCAATTTCATTATCCCTTTCACCATATAACATGAAAATATTCCCATTGTCATTTATTATAAGCCTAATGCCTTATATTTCATAGAGATTTATAAGGAAAATTCATGTCCTATAAATGTTTATTAATAAATACATAGTTTTTAATCATAATTATATTCTTTCAAAGTTATTATATAAACAATATCATAATTATATTAGTATCAATTATCTACTTTAATGTACTATATTAATGGAATTATAATTTGTTATTCAAAAACACCATCCATTAATAAAAAATCCCAATTCATCGGTTGTGAATACTAACACCTCTACAAGAGTCCATTCTTCATTTACTGTAATTACATTACAAAGATGTTTATAAATATTAGATTAAAGGATAAATATCTTTTTATTATATAATTACGTTTTTTGAATAGAAAATTTAATTACATATTAATTATTGATCAACAAATTATCATTGTTATTTTAATCATTTAATGTAAACATACAATAAGGATAAGTTGTTATTCATACTATGTAATGTTTTCATATACATTATTTATTATTCTAAATTACTAAAATGTAGATATATAAAAATAAAAAAAAGTTAAAAAGATAATTATTCTTCTTTTATAACGATATAAAAAATATTTCATCTCCTAATTATCCATTAATCATGGTTGGTTCATATTTGGGTTGGTTTAACCACATACTTGAAAAATACTATAAATTTATTTCATGAATGAGTATGAACACTTATATATTCTATTGATAATATATAAATGAATACATAATGATTTTTTATGTTTTGGAAATATTATATAAATATTTAATTCATAAATAATGTAAACACCAACTGGTCGTCAAAAATCACTGAAAATTTATTATTATTGATTTGATAATAAAGGATAAGGGGGAAAACACAAATGAAAGGAATTCAATACATCATAGTTTAATATACATCATACCTAATTGTAAATATAATGAAATATTAATAATTAAATTTGGAATAATAATGAATACAATGTTAACTATCATGAAACTAGGACGGAGGATCAGAACTACTAACAATTGATTTCAAAAATTGGAATAAATCATATAAACAATGACTAATTTGGAAGATCATGACTGAAAATGTATTTTCTTAAGGTTATGGATTATGTGATTAATATTGATATATTTTTTATATAGGATGATAATGTACATTTATGGAATTCATGATAATAGATAGGTTTTTTAATATCAAATTCTTCTCTTTGAGAAATATTTGGTATTATAGACCTAATATATTTTTCATGGTGTATATAATACAAATTTGAGATATAATATCATGCATTATATTTTAATCATATTATTTTAATTTAAATTACAATACATCTCTTTGTAGAGAATTTTTTAATGCATTACTCAAGTTGCAAGGGTTTTTATGGTCTCAATTCTAATTCATTGATACGTGTTACTTGTTATGAACTATGTTCCCTTTTTATTGTGTCCTGTTAATTTTATATGCCATAAATACTCTATATATTATTCTATTTTATTTCATGTTATTTACTATCGAAATCATATTTCCTTATTCTAAATGATATTTATACTGTTCTTTTCTAGTAGTGGGGATTTGTTGGTTTTATTAGTTTCCATTCTTTGAGTTTTGATTGTTATTATAAATTATTCCTTATAAATTGGGTACATTCAAAAATTTGATTTTACTATGTGTTATCTCCTCATTGTTTTTTTGGAGGTATAAATTCCCACCATATTAAACCCTTGATATATAATCCATGCTTCTACGGTTATGTCCTTTTACATTAATCCACCTTCTTTATTAATAATTATTATGATCATGATATTTTAGTATTTAAATAATTTCACACCCATTTTTCTATATGGTCTAAACCTCGGATTTTATATAATTTAGATAAAAATATGTTAACCTAAATAGTTTGTTATTTTATTAACATTGATAAAATTATTTACATTCTTGATGATTATTAATTGTTATTTTAGGTTAATTATGTATTGGTTTTTGTATTCCTTATCATATGGAGATCGATATTTTATTCAGTAATAGGTTTTTCTGATTAATGTAATGAACTCTATTTTAACTCATGTTTTGAAAGAATTTGACTTAATTAGGTTCTGGGTGGGTAGTAGAATCACATATCTCCTTGATACTTCAAAAGGTCAATATGGAAAATAAAAGTTTGGGTGTTTCTTTTATTCTTACCTAATTCAAAAAGATGTTTTAGTTATTGTATTGATGCTAAGGAAAGTGTATTTGATAATGGTATTGAAATTTGTGTTTTAATGTCTTAAATTATGCATTTCATTAGTATTAGATAAATATTATTGATATATATGTTTTCATATATTTATATGTATATTTAATTCCCTCATTTTCAATTTGATAATAAACGAATGTTGTTTTCCAATTCTTATAATAATATTTATTCCATTTTTAAACAAGTATTAATTCAGTTATTGTTTCCCTTACAATGTTTTTGATCTCACCCCTTTATATTATCTCAATTTATATTGGTTATTGAGAAGCATATAACATGTGACATTATTGGAAGGATAATACATGTCAGTGAAATTTTGGGAGACGTTGATGATTTTTTAATAATTAATTCATTTCATTCATAAAGAGAAATATTCCATTAAAAAAATAACATGGGATTTATTAGTTTAGGTTATATACTAATTATATAAAAGTATAAATTCAAAATATCCTTCGGATGTAAGATAAATATAATCATTATTGATTTTTTAAATTCTGTCGATTATATCATAGATTTTATAGCTATTATAAAAGAATATATGTAAAGTAGGTGTTTATTCCAAAGAATTTGGGAGCACATGTTTTGGGTGTCACAACCAATCACCATATTAGGAAAAATACTTGAATTCTATAATGAAATTAATTTTAAATTTTATATTAATTTTATAATAAAACTCATCAGGTCACCTACCATTACTAAAATAGAAACTAATAAAATGCAACCACTTTTCCTAAGCCTCCACTATGCATAAATGAAAAAGACCCATTATTGGTATTGATTACACAATGATTCATTGAAATAATAATAAAATTCTAAATATTCCCATAAAAATTCATCTAATTATTATAAAATTTTTAAAGATAATAAAGAATGGATGGATAATACCTTAATCATCCTTGGATCAAACAGAATAAAATGGATAAGGGAGAGAAAAGTTGATAAAATCCCATCAATTATAGCTAACTGGTGGAAGAAGTGTGTAACAGGGGTTGAAAATAACCCTCACCCAAAAATACCAAATCGATCTAAAATTATGTTAGGGTTATGATTCACCTTAGTACTACTGATGAACCCGTATGGGTAATCGAGTTGGTAACCGGGGTCATGATAGTAGGTGTAGGGGTGATATTCAATGACCATCTGACCAGATCACGTGTTTAAATTCACTAGGTTCTAATTGGGTTCTTCAATTGATCCTTGTAAACTAGTTCAATGCCCTCACTATGCATTCTCTTGGAAATACTTCTCATTAAATCCATAATTGGCTAATTCTTCCATTTATTCTTTATAAATACACAAAAATGTTCTCCCTCCTAATTCAAATATAATATTTAAATTTTACTTGGATTATAATACAATATAATTTTATATTTATCAGATTTATTGAAACATATAGATTCATTTATTTTTTATAATAAATGATAATTAATAATTATGGAATATATATATCAAATTTTTTTATAATTTTTTTATTTTCAAAAAAATATTCCTTAATATGATTTCAAAATTTATACTTGTTGGTTAGAATAGGTTATATGGTTTTTATTCATTGAATAATTATAATTTATAATTTTCTCATATAGTGAGTTTAAATTATTTCTCTTCATGAAATTAGAGTGTGAATATTAAAAAATAAAACTTGTCTTAAAATATATTTTATTTTCCTGATATTTTATAAATTAAGTAAAAATGTATACCTAATTAGAGTATCAAATCAATAATTAAATTAAAATTTCTAAAATAAAATAGGTCAATATATAATGATTATTCGACTGGGTGTGTTACCTCAATCCATTCTATAATTGGCCAAGGGATGAGGACCATTACTAAAATGACTTATCAGACATAGGAGGCCTTAACATAAAGATAATCTATACCAAAGAAGATATCTCTAGTATAAATAAATGAAACAAAAAACCAATGATAAAATAAGTATCACCACAAATATAAATAATTACATCCATATAGGAATCAAAAATTAAATAGTCAACTATTTATAGAAAAACATGAATGGAGAACAAATAGATATGAATTATTTCTCAAATTATAACCAATATAATAACAAGGAAGACATATAATCAGTACAAGAACTAAAGGTGTGATAGTTTATATTAAATTATATCTTTAACAACCTCTAATTCGTATTTATAATAGCTACAAATCCACTGAGGTCACTTCTAGATGATGAATCATTTACTTAGAAAAAACAAAAGGGGGAATGAAGGCATGTTTTTAGGTGAGTATAAAAATAACCTGAGAAACACAATGAAAATAAAAATATCAATAAACCAAAAAATTTAGATTATAACCTAAGTCATAGTAATAGAATGACCCAGAAATTATCTAAATGACTAATCAAACAATGCTGAAGATATGTCACCAGTTCAAATTCTAGTTGTAAGTCGTATCTTAAAAGAAAAATGAATACCCAAAACCAAAAAAACTACATAACATCCATAACCATCATTAAAAATATGTAACTATAGGTGGTACTAACATCTCATGGATGGGAAATTTATATTGATTGTTGATGTAACATTCCTTGTGGGGGACTATGTATTGAAATATATTGGTACCAAATCTATGGATGGAAGGTTGCCTACCCACCAATGTGGGGGTACTGAAACTCTATCAGTTATATGTAGGATAATTCTCCTTAATGATTATATAAACCCATGAGTTATAAAACCTATGTTTACTGTAGAGGAAAATATCTCATCACAAAGGAAAGTACTAAATAAATAGAATGATGATTATTGAATTACACATGGATGACTACCTAAACTTCATCAATCATATAAGGGACTTTTCACTTATGTTTGTAGGTCTCTATGGGAGTACCAAATATGTAATTGATATAGGTTATGCACCATATCCTTTTTTACCATTAGGAATATATGATATTTAATATAATTATATCACCTTAAAAATGAGATACAATGTATAATAGGATCCTATATTCATGTTCTATAAGGTAATATTCTTATAATGGTCTATCTTATGGTATAATTATGATATTTGCTAAAACGATATAGGGATCACCAAATAAATAGTACACACCATATATTATACTATAAAATAAATCTAAATCATTGTTTTTTAGCTAATCATGAACTAATATTTCCTTGTATGATCATGTAATTTACATGATGTATTATCGTAGTTACATGAAATGTGGAACTCAGGGGTCGGTCTAGTTTATACTACTAATACCGTATTTATGTCTTGAATCTATATATTGTATATTCCCTCATTTATATTCCATGTGTGTCATGTGATGTTAGTTAGGAATGTATTATGTAACAATTTGGGTTATTGTATCTACTTATACAAGGTTTGTGATTATAATGTATATTTCATTTGTTCACTAAGGGTAACATCTCCTGTATAAAACACAAATTGATATTTGATGAATTATAATAACAAGTTGTGTGTTAGAAAGCTACACATTATGTTATATTATACAATTTCCAAAAATCCCAAGTCTTCGATCAATATTAGATATTGCATATTCTTAAATATCTATGTTGAATGTCATCATTTAGTTTTTGCAAGAAAAACAATTCTCTTGATTTAGTTTTAGTATCATAATTCACATCTATTTATCATGTATTGATCAAATTCCAGATCTATATTCCTTATGATGACAACACCTCACTAGTCCACACCATATTCTTTTAATTTTAAACCATATTTTATGCCACCTTCAATGTCTCAGCGCCATCTACCTCCAACCATGCCAAACAATGTCATTAAACATCATTCACTAAGGGGTGATTTTCCTTTCCCTTCCCACTTCCACTATCTTTTCACCACCCAATATTATCCTCCTTTATACCACATACCATTTCTTCAATTGGTGGTGGGTTTTTATGATCATAAATAAATAGATGTGTAAGAGAGTGTGGTGATAGAGAGATTATATTCTTATTGATAAACAATTTTATCATTCCTTATATGAACCATCTCTAGTCACTACTAGTGGCACTGAAAAAATTCCATGGTGTTTCGTGTGAAGAGGCGGCGGGTAACAAAATGGGTTTTCAAACATGCAATGCCATGTAAGAAAGGTTATTAAAGTTGGATCTTTTCTTGACCATCCATTCTTAATTTTCATGATCTTATTCTTCAAATTTCTTCATGTAAATAATAAAAATTTATATGATAAATTTTTTATAATAGAATCATTAAAGTATTTGGATCAAAAATGTAACAAGAATGAATATTGAAATAAAATGAACAAAAATAAATATTTATAAAATGAAAATCCCTTAATTTATTAAATTATATTAATATTTAGATATATTTTATCAAAACATGATTTCATTGTAACTCCTCTATTAACAAGTATAACAATAATGTAGTAATGTATTTCATTATATTGAGCTAATCTATGGCACCCCAAAATAGCACTCCAATATCTGGTTTGATAAACACATATATTAAATACATTATTTCATAACAGTTAAAATACATTGATATAACCATCCTTATATAAAAATAATAATTATTATTAAATATATTATATCTTAAGTATCATTTGAAGTTTAGATTTTAAAAGAATTAGAACATTCCAAAATCTAATAATTCACATGTTCTATATATGAAGAACACATTTTTTTCATTTTAAATAATAATCTAATTAATCCATAATCAGAATTTAACTTGTTCCAAAAAATCATTCAATCAAGCTATGATAAAAAATTTATTACGTGTATTATTTTTCATCATTACCTAGGGAAGTGGAAACATAGAAAGTGGTAATGTCAAATTCCCAATAGGTGAAAACATAAAACTGAAAAAATCATGGCATAAATATTTTTTAAGAATCAGTAAGAAACATTAATCCATAATAAAATTAAAAATTGGATCATATAATATTGATTAAAATAAATAAATAGATAGATAGATATAAATTATATTGTCCTCACATGGAAAAAATTCATAATGGAAAAAATAAAAAACATACAATCAGGGGTGTATGATAAGACATTTAATTAACATCAAGACCACAAAAAGTGATATTATTTAATTTTGTAGGAATACATGAAATAGAAAAACTGGTTTATCTCATGATACCTATGATGAATTGATAGCTTGTACATTTCATGACCCCACCCATAACTGGATTAAGTCCAATGTATTTACTATAAGAGTCATCAAGACCTATCATATCATTCCCTAAGGAGCCTATTACAGAATAAAAAATGGATATCCATATAAAATAGAATATAGTAATCAATATATAATAAACCATCCTTTGTATTAAACAATCATCATGAATGTTAAAACTTTTTCTTATGTTAGTGAAATGTATAACATAATAATCTCCCATAGACAAAAATAAGATAGATAGTAAAACAATACATAGTAATCTTTATAATAATCATTCATATTAGAATATTTATATATAAGACTCTGATACATTTCAACATGTAAATTAAAGGGATAACATGGTCAAATCCAATCTATATAGAAATGTGGATGATCAAACAATACATAATAAAATTACTAATAATAATCTATTTTTAATAACAAAATATGGAATTCCATTAACTATCCCCATGTGAAAAGAATAACATTATTTATAGGTATACATCATCCAATCTAATTTATGTAAAATGTGTAGTTTAAAATAAATATAAAATGGGTATATGACTAATTTAATACTAGAATAATATGATCATAATCTACATAGGGAAAGATGATGGATGGGTGTGAAAAATGTAAATGAATAAGTGGGGAACATTTAACAAATGGTTTCTGTCATAGGAATTTATATCCTATGAAAATAATGATATAATACTACATATCATAATCAAAGGGAATAATGTACCCTACGAATATTGAATAAGTTAAAATAATGATAATAATTTAATAAAATAAAATTTAGTTTCCAAAAGCACTCACTAATAGAGAAATAGTTGATTCAATATATAATTCAATAAGATAACATTATTTGGAAATTAAATCTCATGAAAAAAAATATTATTATATAAATAATTCAATGGTCAGTGAATACACCACACAAATGAATAAATGGTGCACAAAATGTATTATGTCTTAAAGAATCATAATTGGGACGAAGAAAAAATGTGTTCCTTGATTAAAACATTTATAAAAAAACCCTTGAAAGAGAGTTCTTAAAATGACCCTAAAATACCATTATTAAAAGGTAATTCATATATAATATCTAAAATATCATGTATTTATACCAAAAAAAATGATATTGGTTTCATAATACTAATTGTATCACATTTTGGGAAATTTGAGATTATAAATCATACATATTATTCCAAATTCCCATTAATTTAGTTTATAATCGTGTATTAAAAACATATATATCTTAATAACATAATTAAAACACTTAATCATATAATTTTTTATTTACACTCTTCATAACTAGTAATTCTCTATAAGAATTCTAATGATTTTATGCATCATGTGTTTATAGTTATTATTTTTTATACAAGGTTCAAAATAACAATGTTTGTGATCATTATTATTTAAAACTTCATAATTAATAGTATATTAAAGATATTATTAGGGATTTTTTATAGTTTTTTTAAAACTATTTTTAGGATTATCTTAGTCTTTATCATTGATAATGAAATCGATAACAGGAGAGTTTTGATGATTATTGATGATTGAAGTGGTATTTCTTAATTAATGAATGAAATATTGATATAAATCAATAAAAAAATTATTAATTTCACATTAGTATCATATTATACTACTAATTTTACTCCCATATGTAGTTCCCCAGGATAGAATAACAAATAAGAGGGGGTGGGGGTGAATTAGTGGTTTCATTTTTCTAAATTGTTTCATTAAAACATAAATATTTATCTAGTTAACGTTCAAGTTCCACATAGTGATATCTCAGAGTCTCACTTAATATATAGAAATAATAAAAAGGAGTATAGCATAAGATATTTAAAGGGTTTGATATAAAGTCCTACTTCTTTCCCATTTAGATTCTCTCCCCAACATAAATTCCCCACTATGAACTTATAATCAATTACAATGGTCAATATTGATTCATGTTATTTTTCTCTTGAATCATCACATGGGTTTCGTTCTAATAAATAACACAATGCATCTAGAATCCACAATGGAATACTCAAATATCAACAATATAGACTTCAACTCCTGAATTGCACAATAGATATTCTGATCACAACCCCAATTGATAGGCATTCTCTGTTCATGAAGGAATGATCCAATGAAGGATTAACTATTGATATTACTCTAAGAGTTAATTAGATAACACATTCCCATGCGGCTATTCATATACATTTAATAATATTGTTGATCATTCTCACCAATCTACACTCACCTATATTTTTTCTGTTTCCTTATTGAAATATTTCTAGAGTTTTAATTCCTTCTATATGTGGAATTCCCTCCTCATTAAATTTGTGAATGATGTATACAAAAATTATTCAACAATATTTTTACGAATTATATGTCTTTCATAATGTCATCCTAGACTTCTTTCTGTAATTTTCAACTCAATTTCAAAAAATGCACTTCATGTATGCCTAATGTATTGCAAGGTGCATATTGTAAACCCTAGAACTTATTATATATAATGAATTATAATATTAAGTTATATCTCAATGCATTTTCAACTCTGATATAAGTTCTTATGGTATTATACTTGTCTTTAGTCTCAAAACTCATCCATTAGTGATACATTGCATAAAATTTCCACTTATGTAAACCATTACACACCGTAATCCTTTCTATATTAGTGTATATGAAAATAAAATTGTATTCTTAACATTGGTTCAATAAAAAATAATCAACGTTCCTTGTGCATCAATATATATTTCTTGGGTGATTAAATATTATGCATGGAAGCATGTATGAGTCATATTCACTATTTATCCATGTCACACGATAATTCATTATTTCATGAAAAGCACATAACCTCTAAAATGTTATGTAAAGCACATGATCATTAAAAAGACATAAGATCAGTTGTTCCTATTACTAAATTTATGGATGTTGGGAAAAAATCCCTCAAGGTATCATAGAACCATTTTTTAGGTCATTGTGTTTGTTGAAAAAGTGTACATCTGAGTAGTGATTGTTGACAAAGTAAAACAATGACATATAACATTGTTGACAATGTTGATTTCCTGGTGGAATGTCGAGTTCAAGAGTTGAGTTCAACGATCCATGTTTGATTCAAGAAGATCGATAAAAGGAATGGATGATCTGGAGGTGGTACAAAAGAACAGATACAAGGTGGCACTGTTTTCCAGTGTTTTCCATATTTTTTGTCCTGAAAATCGACAAATGAAGAAAAGTGTTTTTGGCAATGGACTTGCACGATGCAGACTTGGAGTGCAGGAAACTTGCACACCATTTGTTTTTCAAGATCATAAGATCAAAAATATGACTAAGGAATAAGGTTCACGCAAGTTTGGGAGTTGGTCGCGCAAGTGTCTAAATGACAGGTGGAGTTTTGCGCAGGAACTGGGTCGCACAAGTGACTTGTGCGCTGTAACGCAGGGTGGTCAGATTGCCTATAAATACTGGACCACCCCTCCTCATTCTTCACCGGAGATCAACTCTTTGAGAAATCAGAGCTCGAGTTGCGCAGTTGTGGTGGTCGCGCAGGTGGTGTGTGTGGTCGCGCAGGTGAAGTTGTGTTCCAGTGGTTGAAGTTTTGCACTGGTGATAGAAGTTGCGCGCCAGTTGGCAGTTGCGTGCCAATATTGGTTTGGGCGTAAAAGTAATAGAGTCGCACAAGTTTGGAGTTGAGGAATCTTGAGTCGCGCAAGTGTTTGAGGAGGACTTGCACACCCGTTGTGACTTGCGCGCCGATACTTGCGCGTCGTGATTGACTTGCGCGCCAAGTAAGGTTTTGTTCCAGTAGTGATATTCGGACTGCGTGGAAGTTAGATGTTTTCCTGATACCTTCGGTGAAAAGAGAGATTTATCTACAGATTAATGTTGAACTTCAACATAGCATCTATATACAGGAGAAGATTCATTTATTCATGCAAATGAAGAGACCTACAGGTCTATAAACTGTGAGTGGATTCTTTCCATGAGCGGTGAGTTTAGGAAGGGGAAGAAGGTGATCCTCTCCACCGACAGTGAGCCAGAGAGATAGAGATAGGGAGTGACCCTTGGGAAAGCAGTGAGCTGACCCTAAACTTGTAAAGGCAGTGAGCATGGTCATAGAAGTGATCTATCCCGAACCATGTAATCCAAAGATAGTGAAGATTAGTGGAATTTGTTACGACCGGAAACTTGTCGGCGTATTTTCCTTGGACGTAGCCATTAGCGGTGAACCAAGTAAAATTGATGTGTCCTGTTCTTTCTTTACTTTCTGTTTATATTGCGCAGCAGGAAAGAGAGAGAAGATTTTTTTTCTAAATAGCGAAACAAGATCAAAATGGGTGTTATTTTTTAATTAGTCATACTCTGATTCACCCCCCCCCCCCTCTCAGGGTATTCAGCCTAGTGGACCTAACAAGTGGTATCAGAGTGAAATGTTTAGAGTTGTTCTTCTCTCAAATGGTGGTCACCAATCATATAAGGATCCCGATCTTTGACAGATGTAATTTTCAGATATGGAAGAATCGAATTCAACACTATTTCCGATCATTGGGAATGGATGTGTTTTCAGTAGCTATGCATGGTATCACAACTGATATTACTAGTAGTGCTTTATCAGAAGCTGAGCATAAATAGTTGGATGCTGATTCCAAAGAAATCAATGCCTTAGGGGGATCCCTTTCTTATCCCATATATACAAAGGTGATGTCATACAAAACATCCCATGCCTTGTGGGAAATTCATTTGAATATTAATGAAGGGGATACACAAGTCAAAGAGGCAAAGATGCAAGTGTTTTGGAACAAATATGATGAACTGAGAATCAACCCGAATGAGTCTGTTGATGCATTCTTTGACAAGGTAAATGTTCTGGTAGAAGACATGCGAGGCCTTGGTGAGATTATCGAAGACATTAAAATCGTAAAGCGCATCATGAGAAAGCATCCACCTCGGTTCAATCTGAATGCTTCTATTTTGGAAGATAACGATCCGAAAGAGCTGACATTGGAAAACCTACACAACACTCATTTTGCTTATGAAATGAGAATGACGACAACGATGCTGTGGAAAAGGGGAAATCTAAAGAGGTGGAATTTAAGGCCATGAAGAGGCTCACTATTGAAGATTCTCAGGAGGAAGAAGATTCAGATGAGGTGATGTATTTCCTTTCTTTAAATATGCAAAGAGGACAAGGAAAGTTTAAAGGGAAACATCCACTAGCATGCTTCCGATGCAGAAAGGTTGGTCATCTTGTTGCAAGATTCCCCGAAATGTTTCAAGAAGAAAGCGATGACGATGGTGTTGAGATTCCCATGAAAAAATATTCAGCCTATGTGAAATGGAAGAAGCAGTTCAAGAGAAATTTCTTTAAGAAGAAGAATCTATATTCACAGGAAATAGACAGTTCAGTTGAGTCTGAGGGTGAAGAAGTAGAAGGGATAGAAAACTGCAAAGATCATGGACAAAATGCAATGGTGGCTATTTCCAGTAGAGCTCTAGAAAATACTGAAATCGTAACAGAAAAAGAAGAAGAAGAAATTGAAGGGAGAGTTGATATAGAAGCTGAATTAGAAGCATCTCTTGAAGAGATAGATGTTTTGGCGAGCAAAAACAAATAAATCAAGCAAGATAGTACGTGATGCCAAACTCTACATGCAACAATAAGAATAAGAGAACTCTGAGCTTGAGAAAGAAATTGAAAATATTAAGTCTTCTATGCCAGATCGCATAGAAAATGTTGATGATCATAAGCTCAAGATTTAAGAGTAGAAAAGGGAGATCGATTGCATGAGTCGAAATGTGAAAGATCGCATCAAGCGTATTGAAGAGCTTGAAGAGGTGGTTTTCGGTATGCGGAGAAAAGTTAAAGACCAGGAAAAACCTTTGAATCCCAACACATTCGTGGGAAATTAGGTCGTTACGATGACAGAAAAGAAGAAAGAAGAGCCTAGTAGTTCAGCAGGAAAAAAGAAGCAATTGAACTCAGAAGTTAAGGCTGAGTCATGGCTTAATCAAAAACAAAAATTTGTGGCAGTTGATGTTAGACCGCAAGCACCTTTCCTGAGATTGAAAGTGGATTTTAGCACAAAGTAGAATGATAACACTCAGAGATCCCAAGGGGAAACTCGTAGTGCTGAAGTAACATGAACGAATGTACCTTATATCAGGTGCTATTGTTGTGGAAAGATGGGACATTTGCAGTTTGTGTGTTTCATAGCCAAAATATAATGAAGGGAACAAGAACAGAGATGGAAGCCAAATAGAGAACGGTTCTCCAGAACATTTTTTGAAGGACACTATTTTTTGTACGGATGATTTGGACACATGGCTAGGTACTGCACTCCGACCATTCAGAAAAATGTGCCAAGGAAGAATCAAAATGTTCGCGAGTAGCAGATCAGTAAACCGACAAGTGAGTTAAAAGTTCATAACAGATTTGAAGTTTTGCAAGATGAAGCTGGTCCATCATACTCTGAGAATGAACAGAAGCCTCAATCCATGATAAGTATGATAGAAAAACTATGGACTAGGAAGAAGAAAATTTAGAAGGCCGTAGTTGCTGAAATTGCCCTTAAAGCATTAGATCGTTATGGTGTGTGGATCCTTGATAGTGGTTGCACATCCAACATGACAGGCAATAAGGATATGGTTACAGGAATAAAATATGACAAAGAATTAGTAGTCAAATTTGGAAATGAGGAAGCCATAATGATTTTTGGCTCAGGAAAAGCCATGTTTGGGGGTAAAGAAATGAGACATGCTGATGTCTTGTTGGTAGAGGGTCTCAGTCATAATTTTCTTAGCATCAGTCAACTATGCGACTTTGGGAACTCTATCATATTTACCAAGAAGATGGATATTTTTAATGTAAAAGATAGAATAGTCATTCTACATGGAAAATGAAAAAATGGGAATCTTTACCTGGTTGGTGGGGAAGAGGATTCGTACCATTAATCCAGAGAAGAAGAAAATAAGTTGTGGCATAAGCGAATTGGTCATCTATGTCAACCATCTATGGAAGATCTGGTAATGTGTGATGCTGCTAGAGACATTCCCAAACTATCACATGATCACACTCATACGTGTGATTCTTGTCAACAAGGGAAGATCATCACGAATACATACATGCCAAAGGAACAAAAATCAACTGGAGTACTCGAATTGGTGAATGCTGATGTATGTGGACCTATCCCACCACGAGCTATAGATGGGCAAAGGTACTATGTTATTTTCATTGATGACTACAGCAGAATGGCATGGGTATTCATCATTACCCATAAGACAGAGGTGTTTAGTTGCATAATGTAGTACAGGAGGGAATCAGAAAAGATGCTTGGGCAGAAAATTCTGATGTTTCGTACTAATAACGGTACAGAATTTACAAACAGTTAGGTTGAAAACTATCTCGAGAAACATGGGATAAGGCATCAAGTTTCATCAGTAAGAACTCCCCAACAGAATGGAGTGGTTGAAAGGAGAAATCAGATCATCAACAATACGGCTAGAATTATGCTTATTGATAAGGACCTACCAGAGAAATTTTGGAAGGAAGTAGTTTTGACATTGGTCTATGTTTCAAACAGGTCCCTATTATGTCCGAAGCATGGGAAGACTCTATATGAACTGTGGTATGGAAGGAATCCAACATTGAAATACTTTCGAATGTTTGGAAGTAAGTGTGTCATTCTCAACAAAGAACATCATAGTAAGTTTGAGGCACGAGGAGATGAATGATATTACTTGGCTATTTAGGGAAAAGAAAAGCATATAAATGCTTCAACAACAGGCTGAGAAAAATTGTTGAGAGCAATGATGTCACTATAGTAAAAAATGAACAGACTGCTCAATGACCCAATGAACAGTTTCTGTATGAAAGTGATGATGAGATAAGCAACACATGGGGAGTAGAAGTGGAAGAGGCAGACTCAGAAGATGATACTGATGATGAACAAGAAAGTGTCAAGTCTATATCTGCAAGGAAGCCAAATAGTCTACCTGAAATTGATAGGCAAAATATCATTGGTGATCAGACAGCTCCAGTTCAGACTTGAAGAATGAAATCATTACAGAAAACATCGTTTTTATCTCAGGTGGAGCCAAAATGTTTTTCCGATACAGCTGAAGAAGAAAAATGGGTTCAGGCTATGAATGAAGAGCTTGATCAAATTGAGAAGAACCAGACATGGGAGATTGTTTCGAGGCAAGCAGTCAAGAATTTCATTGGGACCAAATGGGTCTATCGCAACAAGATGAACGAAGATGGCATAGTGATTCGGAACAAAGCACGTCTAGTGTGCAAGGGGTACTCCCAGATCGAGGGAATTTATGTTGATGAGACATTTCCACCGGTTGCAAGGATGGAGACAATAAGATTATTCCAATCCATCACAGTGAAAAGGAAGTTCAAAGTGTTCCAGCTGGATGTCAAATCCGCATTCTTGAATGGGGTTCTGGAAGAGGATGTATATATTGAGAAGCCAGATAGTTTTCTAATTCATGAGGATGAGAACAATGTTTGCATGCTGAAGAAGGCATTTCATGGGCAGAAACAAGCACCAAGGGCATGGTACTCAAGTCTTGATCAGTACTTGAAGAAGCTTGGTTTTCAGCGTGGAGGAGTTTATTACAATCTCTATTTCAGTGATGACAGTAATCAAAGGATGATGGTGTTGGTTTATGTCGATGACATAATATTTGGCGGATCAGATGAAGATCAGTGCAGACAGTTTTCTGAATTCATGAAAAATGAGTTTGAAATGTCAATGATTGGGGAGCTAACGTTTTTCCTTGGTCTACAGGTGACACAAGGAAGGAATGGAACATTCATTTCTCAATCTAAATATGCCAAGGATGTTCTGAGAAGGTTTGGAATGGAAAATTCCAAGGAGATGAGGACTCCAGTTGCCATCCGGATGAAACTATCGAAAGATGACGATGGCAAGGAAGTTAATATCACAGAATATAGGAAAATCATTGGATGTTTGTTTTACATGACTGGAACAAGGCCTGATATTGTTTTTTCCACATGCCAAGCAGCAAGATATCAGAGCAATCCAAATGAAATCCACATTCTTGCAGTGAACATAATACTTCGGTATATCCAGGGCACAGTGGATTTCAGCTTAACATATACTGACAAATCTCAGACAGAGTTATTGGGATATACTGATGCAGACTGGGCCAGTTCAGCAGATGATATAAAATCAACGTTAGGTGGTGCTTTCTATCTTGGTGGATTGTGTATTTCATGCCTAAGTAAGAAGCAAGATTGCATTCCATTGAGCACCACAGAATCTGAGTATATTGCGGCCACTCAAGCACGCACACAATTATTGTGGATGAAGCAGCAGCTTGAAGATATGGTAGTTGAAGTGAAGTCTCCGATCCGAATCCAGTGCGTCAACTCCAGTGCTATAAATCTTAGAAAAAATCTCGTCCATCATTCAAGGACAAATAATATTGATATTAAGTATCATTTTATCAAGGAGAAGGTTAAGAAGGGAATCTTGAAGTTGGAGTACATGCCCACAGAGCTACAGGTTGCAGAAATTCTGAAAAAGGACTTACCCAAGGAAGCTTTTGTGAGGCATCGACTGGATCTGGGAGTTCAGTCGATTCCCCGCACTTGAAATAGTGTGGATGTGGGATCCCCCTCTCCCCGAGGTATGATGTGTTTTTCCCTAATGTGCTAATATGTGTTATCTACTATGTTACAGACTATAAAGGAGTGACCTTTGGGTTCATTGACAAAAGGGGAGACAAGTGTTTGTTAAAGGGGGCGGAAGTAGTGATAGTTGGAGACAGTACAGAGATTTGATAAATCATAATTAATACTGGGAGAAGCTGACAGGTGGAGCATCCAGAAAGGGGATCAATGAGAAAGGGGGAGAGATTTTTAAATCTGACGATGCTAGAAGTGGTCGATCAACGAATAGATATCACGACAGCTGAGGATCGTGATGAAAGAAGAAGAGTGGTGTTGGAAAGTGGTAAGAGTATTTCCAAACCAAACATTGATCTTCCAACAAGCCCGTCAACAATTGGTATCAGTTTAATACGAATTGGTATCAGTTTGGTGTCAATAGTGGATGTCAGAGATGAAGTGATTCATTGATTAAATTTTCATTTACTCTTGTTTCTCATGATGAGCATTGCTTATGTGGGCTTAGAGTATGTGTTGAGTAAATCCTTGATCACTATCAGAATCAAAATGAGGCGAATGGAGGCTAAAGAATCATCGATGAATCTTTGTTTTGGAAGAGTTGTCAACAAACCCAAAAGGGGAGATTGTTGGGAAATAATCCATCAAGGTATCATAGAAGCATTTTTGAGGTGATTGTGTTTGTTGACAAAGTGGACATATGAGTAGTGATTGTTGACAAAGTAAAACGATGACATACAACTGTGTTGAAAAATGGGATTTCATGGAGGAATGTCGAGTTAAAGAGCTAAGTTCAACGATCCATGTTTGATTCAAGAACGTCGATAAAAGGAATGGATGATCTAGAGGCGGTACAAAAGAATAGATACAAGGTGGAACCGTTTTCCAGTGTTTGCCAAATTTTTGGGCCTGAAAATCGACAAATGAAGAAAAGTGTTTTTGGAAAAGGACTTGCACACCGCGGACATGGAGTGCAGGAAACTTTCATGCCATTTGTTTTTCAAGATCAGAAGATCAAAAATATGCCTAAGGAAGAAGCTTCATTCAAGATTGGGAGTTGGTCGTGCAAGTGTCTAAATGACAGGTGGAGTTGTGCGCAGGAACTGGTTCACGCATGTGACTTGCGCGCCGTCATGCAGGGTGGTCAGATTGCCTATAAATACTGGACCACCCCTCCTTGTTATTCACCAAAGTTCAACTCTTTGAGAAATCAGAGCTCCAGTCGCGCAGTTGTGGTGTTCGCGCAGGTGGTTTGTGTGGTCGCGCAGGTGATGTTGTGCGCCAGTGGTTGATGTTGTGCGCAGGTGTTAGAAGTTGCGCGCTGGTTGGAAGTTGCATGCCAATATTGGTTTGGGCGTAGACAGAATAGAGTCGTGCAAGTTTGGAGTTGTGGAAGCTTGAGTCGCACAAGTGTCTGAGGAGGACTTGCGCACCCGTTGTGACTTGCACGCCGATACTTGCGCGCCGTTATTGACTTGCGCGCCAAGTAAGGTTTTGTTCCAGCAGTGATTTTCAGACTACGTGGAAGTTGGAAGTTTTCCCGATAGCTTCGGTGCAAAGAGAGATTCATCTACGGATGAAAGATGAACTTCAACAGAGAATCTATATATAGGATAAGATTCATTCATTCATGAAAATGAAGAGGCCTACAGTTCTATAAACTGTGAGTGGATTCTTTCCAAGAGCAGTGAGCTTAGGAAGAGGAAGAAGGTGATCCTCTCCACCGGAAGTGATCCAGAGAGAGAGAGATAGGGAGCGAACCTTGGTAATGAAGTGAGATGACCCTAAATTTGTAAAGGCAGTGATCCTGGGCATATATGTGATCTAGCCCGAACCATGTAATCCACAGCTAGTGAAGATTAGTGAAATTTGGTATGACCGGAAACTTATCTGCATATGCTCTTTGGACTTAGCCATTAGTGGTGAACCAAGTAAAATTTCTTTGTCTTGTGCTTTCTTTACTTTCTGTTTATATTGTGCAGCAGGAAAGAGAGAGAAGAGTTTTTTTCTTAACAGTGAAACAAGATCAGAACCAGAATTATTTTTTAATTATTCAAACCCTAATTCACCCCCCCCCCCTCTCAGGGTATTCAGCCTAGTGGACCTAACAATTAGTATCAGAGAAAAAGGTTTAGAGTTTTTCTTCTCTAAAATGGAGGTCACCAATCATAGATGGATCCCGATCTTCGACGGATGTAATTTTCAGATATAGAAGAATCGAATGCAACAATTTTTCTGATCTTTGGGAATGGATGTGTTTTTAGCCGCTATGCATGGTATCACAGCTGATATTACTAGTACTGCTTTATCAGAAGCTGAGCATAAAGAGTTGGATGCTGATTCCAAAGCAATCAATGCCTTAGGGGGAGCCCTTAAATATCCCATATATACAAAGGTGATATCATGAAAAACATTCCATGCCTTGTGGGAAAAGCATTCGAATATTTATGAAGGGGATACAAAAGTCAGAGAGGCAATGTTTCAAGTGTTGTGGAACAAATATAAAGATCTGAGAATGAACCCAAATGAGTCTGTTGATGCATTCTTTGACAGGGTAAATGCTGTGGTTGAAGACATGCGAGGCCTAGGTGAGATTATCGAAGACATTAAAATTGTAAAGTGCATATTGAGAAAGCTTCCACCTCGGTTCAATCCGAATGTTTCGGTTTTGGAAGATAAAGATATGAAAGAGATGACATTGGATAACCTACACAGCACTCCTATTGCTTATGAAATGAGAAATGACGACAACAATGCGGTGGAAAAGGGGAAATCTAAAGTGGTGACATTTAAGGCCATGAAGAGGATCACTATTGAAGATTCTACGGAGGAAGAAGAGTTAAATGAGGTGATGTTGTTCATTTCTTCAAATCTGCAATGAGGAAAAGGAAACTTTAAAGGGAAACTTCCACTAGCATGCTTCCGATGCGGAAAGGTTGGTCATCTTGCTGCAAGATGCGCCAAAATGTTTCAAGAAGAAAGCGATGAATATGGTGTTGAGATTCCCATGAAAAAATCTTCAGCCTATGTGAAAGGGAAGAAGCAGTTCAAGAAAAATTTCTTTAAGAAGAAGAATCTACTTTCACAAGAAATAGACACTTCAGCTGAGTCTGAGGGTGAAGACGTTGAAGAGATATAAAACTGCAAAGATCATGGACAAAATGTGATGGTGGATGTTGCCAGTAGTGCTCTATAAATGAAAGAAACCGAAAATGATGAAGAAGAAGAAGAAATTGAAGGGAGAGTTGACATGGAATCTGAATTAGAAGCAGCACTTAAAGAGATAGATGTTTGGCGAGAAAAAACACAGAAAGCCAACAAGATAGTACATGATGCCAAACTCTACATGCAACAACAAGAAGAAGAGAAGTCTGAGCTTGAGAAAGAAATTGAAAATATTAAGTGTTACAGGCCAGAGCACACAGAAATGGTTGATGATCATAAGCTCAATATTGAAGATTAGAAAAGGGAGATCGATTGCATGAGTCGAAAAGTGAAAGATCACGTCATGCGTATTGAAGAGCTTGAAGAAGAAGTTTTTGGTCTGCGGAGAAAAGTTAAAGACCAAGAAAAACCTTTGAATCCCAACACATTCTTGGGAAATTAGGTAGTTACAAAGACTGAAAAGAAGAAAGAAGTGCATATTAGTTCAGCAAGAAAGAAGTAGAAATTGAACTCAGAAGTTAAGGATGAGTCATGACTTAATCAAAAACAAAAATCTGTGGCAGTTGAAGTTAGACCGCAAGCACCTGTCCCGAGATTGAAAGTGGATTGGAGCACAAAGAATAATGATAATACTCAGAGATCCCAAGGGGAAACACGTAGTTCTGAATTAAAATGAAGGAATGTACCATATATCAGGTGTTATTGTTGTCGAAAGTTGGGACATTTGCAGTTTGTGTGTTCCATAGCCAAAAGATATCGAAGGGAACAAGAACAGAGATGGTATCCAAACAGAGAACGGTTCTCCAGAACATATTTTGAAGGACACTATTTTTGGTGCGGAGGATTTGGACACATGGCTACGTACTACACTCTGACCATTCAGAAAAATGTGCCAAAGCAGAATCAAAATGATCACAAGCAGTAGATCAGTAAACCGACAAGTGAGTTAAAAGTTCAGAATAGATTTGCAGTTTTTCAAGATGAAGCTGGTCCATCATACTTTGAGAAAGAACAGAAGCCTCAATCCATGACGAGTATGAAAGAAAAACTATGGACTAGGAAGAAGAAAATTGAGAAGGCCGTAGTTGCTGAAATTTCCGATAAAGCATCAGATCGTTCTGGTGTGTGGATCCTTTATAGTGGTTGAACATCCCACGTGACAGGCAATAAGGATATGGTTACAGGAATAAAATATGACAAATAAGGAGTGGTCAAATTTGTAAATGATGAAGGCATGAATATTGTTAGCTTAGTAAAAGAAAAGATCGGGGGTAAAGAAATGAGACTTGCTGATTTCTTTGTGGTAGAGGGTCTCAGTCATAATTTGATTAGCGTCAGTCAACTCTGCGACTCTGGGAACTATGTCCTATTTACCAAAAAGATGGCTGCTGTTAATGGAAAATATGGAATAGACATTCTACATGGAAAACGAACAAAGGGAAATCTTTACCTGATAGGTGGTGAAGATGATTTGTGCCTTTTAACCAGAGAAGAAGAAAATCAGCTATGGCATAAGCGACTTGGTCATCTATTTCAACCATCTATGGAAGATCTGGTAATCTGTGATGCTAATAGAGACCTTCCCAAACTATCACATGATCGCACTCATACATGTTATTCTTGTCAACAAGGGAAGATCATCAGGAAGACATACAGGCCAAAGGAACAAAAAACAACTGGAGTGCTCGAATTGGTGCATGTTGATGTATGTGGACCTATCCCACCAGGAGATTTAGATGGGAAAACGTACAATGTTCTTTTCATTCATGACTATAGCAGAATGGCCTGAGTATTCATCATTACCCATAAGACAGAGGTGTTCAGTTGCATAAAGCAGTACAGGAGGGAATCAGAAAAGATGCTTGGGCAGAAAATTATGATGTTTCATACTGGTAACTGTACGGAATTTACAAACAATCAGGTTGAAAACTATCTCGAGAAACATGGGATAAGGCATCAAGTTTAATCAGTAAGAACTCCCCAATGTAATGGAGTGGTTGAAAGGAGAAATCGGATCATTAACAACACGCCCAGAACTATGCTTATTGATAAGGACCTACTAGATAAATTTTGGAAGGAAGCAGTTTTGACATCGGTCTATGGTTCAAACAGGTCCCTGTTATGTCCGACGAAAGGGAAGACTCCATATGAACGGTGGTATGGAAAGAAGCCAACGTTTAAATACATTCTAATCTTTGAAAGTAAGTGTTTCATTCTCAACAAAGAACATCATAGGAAGTTTGAGGCACGAGGAGATGAAGGGATATTCCTTGGATATTCAGAGAAAAGAAAATCGTATAAATGCTTCAATAAGAGGCTGAGAAAAATTGGTGAGAGCAATGATGTCACTATAGTAAAAAATGAACAGACTGCTCAACGACCCAGTGAATAGTTTCTGGATGAAAGGGATGATGAGGTAAGAAACACATGGGGAGAAGAAGTGGCAGAGGCTGACTCAGAAATATATATTGATGATGAACAAGAATGTGTCAAGTCTGTATCTATAGGGAAGCCAAGGAGTCGAGCTGAAATTGATAGGAAAAATATCATTGGTGATCAGAAAGCTCCAGTTCAGACTTGAAGAATGAAATCATTACAGAAAACTTCATTTTTATCTTAGGTGGAGCAAAAATGATTTTCTAATGCAGCTGAAGATGAAAACATAGTTCAAGCTATGAATGAAGAGCTTGATCAAATTGAGAAGAACCAGACATGGGAGATTGTTTCGAGGCTAGAAGACAAGAATTTCATTGGGACCAAATGGGTCTATCGCAACAAGATGAATTAGGATGGCATAGTGATTCGGAACAAAGCATGTCTAGTGTGCAAGGGGTAATCCCAGATCGATGGAATTGATGTTGATGAAACATTTCCACCGGTTGCAAGGCTGGAGACAATAAGATTATTCCTATCCATCGCAGTGCAAATGAAGTTCAAAGTGTTCCAGATGGATGTCAAATCCACATTCATGAATGGGGTTCAGGAATAGGAGGTCTATATTGAGCATCTAGATGGTTTCCTCATTAATGAGGATGGGAAAAATGTTTGCAGGCTGAAGAAGGCATTGTAAGGGCTAAAACAAGCACCAAGGGCATGGCACTCAAGGCTTGATCAGTACTTGAAGAAGATTGGTTTTCAGCATGGAGGAGTTGATTACAATCTCAATTTCAGTAATTACAGTAATCAAAGGATGATAGTGTTGGTTTACGTCTATGACATAATATTTGGTGGATCAGATGAAGCTCAGTGCAGGCAGTTTTCTGAATTAATGAAAAATGAGATTGAAATGTCAATGATTGGAGAGCTAACGTTTTCCTTGGTATACAAGTGACACAAGGAATGAATGGAACATTCATTTATCAATATAAATATTCCAAGGAGGTTTTGAGAAGGTTTGGAATGGAAAATTCCAAGGAGATGAAGACTCCAGTTTCCATCCGGATGAAACTGTCGAAAGATGACGATGTCAAGGCAGTTAATATCACAGAATATTGGAAAATTATTGGATGTTTCTTGTACTTGACTGCAAAAAGGACTGATATTGTTTTTTACACATGCAAAGCAGTGAGATATCAGAGCAATCCCAAGGAAAGCCACATGCTTGTAGTGAACCGAATACATAGGTACATCCAAGGCATAGTGGATTTCGACTTAACATATACTGAAAAATCTCAGAAAGAGTTATTGGGATATACTGATGCATACTGCACCGGTTTAGCAGATGATAGAAAATCAACGTCAGGTGGTGCTTTCTATCTTGGTGGATTTTTTATTTCTTGGCTAATCATGAATCATGCTTTCATTTCATTGATCACCGCAGAAGCTGAGTATATTGTGGCCACTCAAGAATGCACACAATTATTGTGGATGAAGCAGCAGCTTGATGATATGGGAGTTGAAGTGATGTCTCTGATCGGAATCCAGTGCGACAACTCAAGTGCTATAAATCATAGAAAAAATCCCGTCCATCATTCAAGGAAAAAGCACATTGAGATTAAGTATCATTTTATCAAGGAGAAGGTTGAGCAGGGAATTGTGAAGTTGGAGTACGTGCCCACAGAGCTACAGGTTGCAGACATTCTGAAAAAGGCCTTACCCAAGGAAGCTTTTGAGAGGCATTGACTGGATCTGGGAGTTCAGTCGATTTCCCACACTTGAAATAGTGTAGATGTGTGACCCCCCCCCCCTCTCCCTGAGGTATGATGTGTTTTTCCCTAATGTGATGATATGTGTTCTCTACTATGTTACAGACCACAAAGGAGTGACCTTTGGGTTCGTTGAGAAAGGGGGAGACAAGTGTTTGTTAAAGGGGGAGAAAATAGTGATTGTTGGAGACAGTGTGGAGATTTGATAAATCATAATTGATACAGGGAGAATCTAACTGGTGGAGCAGCCAGAAAGGGGAGCAATGAGAAAGGGAGAGAGATTTTTAAATCTGATGATGCTAGAAGTGGTCGATCAATGAATAGATATCACGACAGCTGAGGATTGTGATGAAAGTAGAAGAGTGGTGTTGGAAAGTGGTAAGAGTATTTCAAAACCAAACATTGATCTTCCAACAAGCCCTTCAATAATTGGTATCAGTTTAATACAAATTGGTATCAGTTTGGTGTCAATAGTGGATGTTAGATATGAAGTGATTCATTGATGAACTTTTCATTTACTCTTGTTTCTCACGCTGAGCATTGCTTATGTGGGTTTAGAGTATGTGTTGAGTAAATCCTTGATCGCTATCAGAATCACGATGAGGTGAATAGAGGCTGAAGAATCATCGACGAATCATTGTTTTGGAAGAGTTGTCAACAAACCCAAAATGGGAGATTCTTGGCAATAATACGTCAAGGTTTCATAGAATCATTTTTGAGGTGATTGTGTTTGTTGAAACAGTGGAAATCTGAGTAGTGATTGTTGACAAAGTAAAACTATGACATAAAACATTGTTGACAAAGTGGATTTCATGGTGGAATGTCGAGTTCAAGAGATGAGTTCAATGATCCATGATTGATTCAAGAACGTCGATAAAAGTAATGGATGATCTGGAGGCGGTACAAAAGAACAGATACAAGGTGGCACCATTTTCCAGTGTTTTCAAAATTTTTGGGCCTGAAAATCGACAAATGAAGAAAAGTGTTTTTGGAAAAGGACTTGCGCGCCGCAGACTTGGAGTATAGGAAACTTGCACGCCATTTGTTTTTCAAGATCAGAAGATCAAAAATATGACTAAGGAAGAAGGTTCGCACAAGGTTGGGAGTTGGTCGCGCAAGTGTCTAAATGACAGGTGGAGTTGCATGCAGGAACTGGGTCGTGTAGGTGACTTGTGCGCAGTCGCGCATGGTGGTTAGATTGCCTATAAATACTAGACCAACCCTCCTCATTCTTTACCAGAGTTCAACTATTTGAGAAATCAGAGCTCCAGTCGCGTAGGTGTGGTGGTCATGCAGGTGGTGTGTGTGGTCGCACAGGTGAAGTTGCGCGCTAGTGGTTGAAGTTGTGCGCCGGTGTTAGAAGTTGCACGTCGGTTGGAAGTTTCGCGCCAAGATTGGTTTGAGCATAAAAGGAATAGAGTCACACATGTTTGGAGTTGAGGAAGCTTGAGTCGCGCAAGTGTCTGAGGAGGACTTGCGCGCTCGTTGTGACTTGTGCGCCGATACTTGCGCGCCAAGTAAGGTTTTGTTCTAGCCTTGATTTTCGGACTGTGTGGAAGTTGGAAGTTTTCCCGATACCTTCGATGCAAAGAGATATTCATCTACAGATGATAGTTGAACTTTAACATAGCATCTTTATATAGGATAAGATGCATTCATTCATGAAAATGAAGAGACCTATAGGTCTATAAACTGTGAGTATATTCTTTCCAAGAACAGTGAGCTTAGGAAGAGGAAGAAGGTGATCCTCTCCACCATCAGTGAACCAGAGAGAGAGAGACAGGGAGTGACCTTTGGGAAAGCAGTGAGCTGACCCTAAATTTTTAAAGGCAGTGAGCCTGGGCATAGAATTGATCTAGCCCGAACCCCGTAATCCACATATTGTAAAGATTAGTGGAATTTGGTATGACCGGCAACTTGTCGGCGTATGCTCCTTGGACGTATCCCTTAGCGGTGAACCAAGTAATATTGCTGTGTCATGTGCTTTCTTTACTTTCAGTTTATATTGTAAAGCAGGAAAGAGAGAGAAGAGTGTTTTTCGTAATAGCGAAACAATATCAGAACGTGTGTTATTTTTTAATTAGTCATACCCTGAATCACCCCCCCCTCTCAGGGTATTCATCCTAGTGGACCTAACAATGTACGAATGTATTAAATCCTCCTTCATATGAACATGAAAATGTTTCTGTGATTTTGTCCCTCCAAACTCATTGCCTCTGCATACATTCTTCACAAGATCACAAATCTCTTTGCATAGGATCTTCACGTGATAAGAGATGTGTTCTATGGGTTCTCTTCAACTTCCATCACAAAAGTAGGTGGTGCTACATGGGAGTTCCTTCAAAGTAAATTGTTTGTTTCTAAATGTTTTCTTTTAAATTCATTCTCCATACCTAGATAGACCATGGGATTCATCTTTGTGTGGTAGTGGTTGTTCATGTTATCTTCCATGTGTCAAGAGTAGTTATATGGGTGTCTCCTTTGAATGAATATGGTTTTTCAATGGGATCTTATTCACCAAATTAGATAAAAAGAACTTATTTTCATTCAATTTAATGTACCACACAAGTGATTTTTTTCGCGTGATATCTCCTGACATATCAAATGGTAGTAGAATTATTTTTCCCACATGCTTCTATTTTTATAGAGAAGGATACACCACCAATCAACCACTTTTTATACTTTAATGATGAACCCTTAATACTCTTAAAGATCATGGGATCTCATGAATGCCAAAAAATTACATCTTCCTAGAACTACATGAATTGTTGTATCCATCACATGATTCACATGACCACTTTTTACGATCACTTCATTGATCATGTGATGCATCATTTACTATCCTCTTGAATTATTCGATGGAAAATTACTAAAAAAGTCATAAGGTTATTTTGATAATTGATATTTGGTTCTTTCTATAACGGATTCAGTTATTATCCACATGGAATCATACAATTTTTATTTTACTCGGTTCATTATATCCCTACTATCACATGATCTTAATATCATCACGTGATGACTTTAGGAAAATATCAATGGTTGTTACAACAACCTGTTATGCTATATTTATTCATAAAATTTATGAATTCAAAAATAAAATGATCATATGAATGTACATAGTTTTATTTTCCTTATCTCAATAAATAATTTTAATAGTCTATAAGGACATTATGTGATATAGTTTTGATCGGTGATCAATGGTTGTCAAAAGTGGGGGAAGACTGCCTTTGATAGATGACGGTTGATGGTGATGGATGGACAATGCATATTATCCCAATCAGAAAACTTATGTTCTGTCCATATATTTTTAATATTAAGGAATTTTATCCTGTAGAACTCATCCTTATTTAGAAATGTGCTTCTTCAAGCCTTGGTAAATCAATAAACATCTCCCTTTAAGGTCTATAATTGAGTACAAGGTCCAATCCCACCAACTACATTATCATGTTTCCACCACTATGGTGCATCCCATTCCCCTTAGTAGGTCTATACATAGTAATACCCATATTCTTTATACATGGTCACACTATAGGATTATACATGGCCCCAACATGTCTCCATGTGGCCCATTTGGGTACGCTCTTCCACTAGGTAGTCCTTGAGTCTGTCAAGTGTTCTTTAAGGAAATATCATGAAGGCATGTGGTAAGCTTTTAGTTTTTATATGATTTCAATAATGAGTTCGATGTATATGATAGAGAAGACCTATCTCAAAAAATATATCACGACAACTCTTTATCTTATTCATACAAGACATAAAAAAATAATCACTCCTCCTTCAAATCCTATTTATAAAAATATTAATCTTAAAATTACCATTACTTTTTCTACATGAAATATATAATTTGTTTCTATATATCAACCATAACAGTTATTATTTAATTAATGAAAATAATCATTTTTATGGATTTATACTTGTTTTTATTCAATGTTCTCTCTAAATAATATTTATTTTACATTTCAATATATGCTTAAAAAAAATTTAGAGTTGACATGTAAATTTAATTCACCATGAAATCAGATGCCATCAAGTGAATCCATAATAATTTTCAATGAATCACCACTTTATCTAAGCTCACTAAAAACTTATTGACGCATCATTGACAAAAAATAAAAAAAGGTGCCCAAATATTTCTCCCTTTGTATTTTTTTCCAATATATCTTCACATATTTAAATGTAACTAAATGTGAACTAGATTTTTATACATTATTGATTATCAAATGAAAATAGTAAATGAACATCTTCTAATCTCATTTTACTTCATAAAACATGTTCTTATGTCATTAAAATTTTTTATTCTATTATATGAGAGGGATGATCTCACATATTTTCTTTATAAAATTTCCTTTAGTCAATCAACTCTATATCTATGTGGGCTAACCCAGTGTACAAAATAAGAGGGATATAACCAAGGTAGTCTATCTGGTCTATAAATTACCATGCATGTGACATCACACACATAAAATATCAACTGTTCTTTTAGGGGTTTTAAATAATCATATTAATCAATGAAATTATAAGTCTTTTATAGATTTCAAAAAAAACTTCTGAAAGGTCATGTAAAAAAGATATAGTTTCCCCCTTTATCTCATCCTTAGTTCATGAAATCTCCCCCTCAAGGGAAGTAGTCATTTGTTATCATCATTGAACTTAATCAAATCCATGATGAACAACACTTTTCCTGGAATTCCATGCATGTTAACTCATGACATATAAAATTATAAGGAATAGGCAGGTAGTTACATGTTACTCAATGTGAAATGAAAATTTGATATAGTTTTCTAAACCATGTTTCTCTACTTTCTACACACATCATGCTTCCACATATGATTTTAAAATCTGATTTATCCTTTGGTAACATGTATCTTATTACTAATACCTCTTCATTGTGTGATTTGGTTCTTCTTTTTTTTAATAGCAAATCATATGCATATTCTAATAAAAGTTTAATAATCATTCGGGCTTCTTATTTCCCTAGTAATGTAGTTAAACAACCTCTTGGAATACATCAATATTTATGTTGTTATTTTTTAACAACATTTCCTGAAATTCAACTTCTTTTTGTGTAATATTTATTTTTTCTTTAGCACTAGTTTATTCTTGTTCTTATTCTAACCTTATACCTTTCTCTAAAACTTGTGGAAAAATCACAAGAATGTCATTGGGAATGTTGAAATTTTTTTAGAGTTTCCACATGGTTTGGAATTAGTTATTTTAATAACATTATTCTTCTATGATGTATCATTCTTTTTTGTCTTCCTATAAAACTTATTGTTATTAATTTGATAAGAAAGTATTTTTATACTTCTAACCAAGTCCAACATTCATTATCTTTTTGTATTTTCCTCACATTGTTTCATGAAACATGTTGTAATGAACATGTATCAACTTCTGGAACCTTATGGTTAAATCTTCCAAAAACAAATTTTAATCCTTCATATTTGTTTTTTCATGGAAGTGTGGATGAATTTATGGTCATTTTATTCATTCTCTATGTGTTTTTTCTAATTTTTTCACTCTTAATACCCCTTGATTCAATCATGTTTTATTAGAATGAATTTGAATATAAAAAGATATGCATTGTGACCATATGTTTCACCGATCCAACCAAAACCATTAAACCTAGATCATCATAATTTTTATGTATTGTACTTAAGAATTATTGTGTATATAGTTATTCAAACAATAGATTATTTTTATGAGGGGGTATTTATTTTCTACACTCATTTCTTTCTCACATTGATATAGAATATGATATCTCATTATTATTCTTTGTGATAATTGGTTTAATAGTCTTTTTATATTTTTGTTTCTTAATAATGGCTTGTCATCCTCTTTTTTCCTAACTTCCCTTGTGATTTGGGATAATCTTTACATCATCATTTTATTTTTTCATGATAGGTACATACCAGTAATCATTATAACAACAACCACTTTTTCGGTAGTATTAATAAAATTATCAACGAATTAAAAAAATTTCCTGGTAGATAGATTCATTTTCATTATGTTTTCTTCTCTAGTATATGTCTTCTCTTTTCATCATATTTTCCTCTAAATATAGGCCTTCTTTTATTTGCATGAATTTTCATGTTATTATAAAATTCTAACCATTCATGTCCAAACTTTGAGAAACACCAACAATATACTATGAACATTCTTCACTTCGTTTTTTATTTTTACCTGATTAGATTTCATAGATTTCAAATTGTGTTTATTTTTATTGGCACCAACACTCATTGGGAAACTGTTTTCGGGAATATTTATTAATTTTTCTTTTAAAATTCACCATTGGTGTGGTGTTTTTTTAAACATTTTTTTCATCCATTATTTCCCAAAAAAAATTTAACTTGTATCAGTATTTGAAATATCATTATAATATAAAAAGGTTTCTGGGATTTTTGATTACATATTTTTAGAGGATAATTACATTTTATTATATTATGATATCATATTCTATATGGAATCATGATATTCAATACAAAAATTAGTGGTAGCATATCTTCCTTCATTTATTTGGTACATTCCATCTTGTGGTTATTCCAGATTTTTTACTCTCACCTCCATCTATGAAAACATCATATTGATATAGTTCATCTAATTCTTAAATGATCTCAATTTATATTCCCAATGTTTATTCACCTTCTCCATATATTCTATATCCATGATTCTTGATTCATTAAAATAGTAGTCAATCATCATTAAGATATTATTTGTATCCTCCAGTTGAATAATATTTAAAACCAAAAGAACATTGTGAAATTTTTCAAGTGCATGTAGGTATTTTTCGAATACAATCTGAAAGATTTATTTCTTAAAAAAAATAATTATAAATATTCAACAGTTTCATCATATCATTAATTATAAAGAGATTTTTTTCCCATTTCATTCATATTATTTTTTAGAACATTGTATATCACAACCCTTTTAGCCAATTCAACTTTCATAACATTGGCCTCTTCTCCGAGCTATAATATATTATCATAATGACACTTTACAAATTCAATAATATACTTTATAAATTCATTGAGAGAATTATTTAGATATTTTTTGAATTCAAATTGTAGATCATAAAGTGATCCTTGATTATCATAGTTTGAGCAAGATTCATTAAAATAATAATAGTCAAAATAATAACTACAACATACACAACTTACATTACCTTTTATTATAGGTATCATTGTCTGTACATCAAGATTTTTCTTTATCATTATTTGAAGTCCATTACATTAGTCATCTAAGTCTTGTCAGAAATATCTAGATTAGTATCCTTAATAGTAACTACATTTATCTCATTTTGAGTAATCTTACACAATTCCTAAAATCCTCACTTCATAATAACTTTATTGGATATTTATATGTAACTCTAACTCTAATTCTAATTTTAGTTCCCCATTCAATGTTGAACACTATGATAGGGTGAATTAGTAGTTTAGTTTTTAAAAATATATTTTTTGAATCCACACACTTGAAAATGATAATTTTCTCAATCCCCTTATTTATATCTCACACTATTCCTTCATATGGAGAAACAAAAGTTGATAAAAACACATGACATTTATAAGTTTTGAGTACAAATACATACTCTTCATCATGGTGGTTATTATCCCCAGCTTGGATTCTCAAATATAATATTATAATCAATTAAAATACTAAACAAATTGTAAAAATGTGTCTTTACCAAATCAACATAGTATGTTCTTTATTCGATATCCAATGGAGCTATTATATTCCACACTAGCCTACGTCAGATCCACACTGAAGACTTCTACTCCAAAATCACACAAGATTATTCATACTCCCTGATCCAACTGAGATGGTTCTTACTTTATTAGTGAATTTACCACTATAGGTTGATATATTGATCTTAAATTATTAACTTACTAGATCACACATTAATGTGTACATATTCAAGAACCTATACAAAGCATGCTGGTCTTGCTCAAAAATCTCTGATCACCTATATTTAAACAGTTTCTTATAGAAATAGATTCCATGGATATGATCAATTAACTCTAATGAAGACCTAGAATCAATAAATACTTGTATTTGGTTCCCAAAAAATCTTAAAAAATATTTATATGCATGAAATATCTGGAAATATATACGCTTGGCCTTCCAGCTAGACTTGTCAACTCCATTTTAAAAAAAATTCACTTCATGCATGCATAATATATAGCATGGTGCATATTTTCAATGATAGAACATATTATATATATTGAATGATAATATTATGTGTTAACTCAATGCATTTTTAACTTGGATATAATTTCTTTTGATATTATTCTCATCATAAATCTCAATCCTCATGCATGTGTGCTATATGACATGGAATTATCACTTATGTAAACTCTTTCACATCAGAAATCATTTGTTATTATTTTATGTGTAACTAGGATTATATTTCATCTATTTGGGTCAGGATAAATTCCTCATCCATCTTTATTTCTAAATATTTATAGCTTGGGTTAACAAATATTTTGAATGAAATCATGCAAGAGTTGAATGTATTGTTTTTTCACTTCAAGAACAATTCCTCCATGTATGTGCTTCACAAGATCAAAAATCCATTTGTATGAGATCATTGTGTGATAGGAGGTGATGTCTATGGGTTATCATAAACGTAATTCACAAAAGAAAGATTTTATATCAATGGGTTCTAGTTATTTCTAATGGATCCTTCATTAATTCCTTCTCATGTCCTAGATAGATCTCAGATTTCTTTTTTGTGAGATAGTAGATGTTTAAGGTATCCTTTTCATGACTATAGTCTATTAATGGGAGTATACTTCATGTTATAGTGTTTTTTCTATATTATCATATTAATGTGATTATATAATTTGATCTTCCCTTATTTTTATTGAATTAATAACATGAGTTATCAATTTTCATGATATCTTTCACAACGTATCAATGGGTGGTGACATTCTTCTTCACTCCTGCCTCATTTTTATAGATGAGGATACACTACCTATCCTATACATTTCTTATCATGAAGAAGACACATTCAAACTATTGATGATATGATGATTTCATAAATGATGAAAATTTTGGCATATCTAAACATCATGAAATGTTTTATTAAACATGTGATTCACGTGATCGCTTCCCATGACCACTTCATTAACCATTTTATGCCTCTTTAATTGTCCTCCTAAAATTTTCTTATGATAAATCATGAAATGGTGGGAAGCTTCTTGAGATCAATGATATGTTGTTATTTAAATGATTTATTATTATTTTTTTTTTATTTCATCAGGTGATGTTACTTTTCCTTATTTTATTATCTCTCTACTATCACCTGACCCTATGATTATCCTGAGATGGGATCATGAAATTTTCATTAGTTCTTACGATGGATTATTTCATTGTATTTTATTTTAGATTTCATGAATGTAATAAAAATATTCCATGTATCTCAAAAATTTTATATTCCTTATCTTAATCATTTGTTTTGATAAATGTTGATAGTATTTAGGTGAAGGATTCGTGATCAGAGAGAATTGATTGCCAAAATTCCCACAAAAAGCCTTTAAAGGACAATGTTTGAAGGCAATTGAAAGATGGTTTAGTTTATTTCAATCATAATACTCTTATTTTATTAATTAATTTAAAAATAAGGACGAAAAATATCTTTGGTAACTCCTTCCAGATCATAAATGTGATTCTTCATTCATTCGGTATATTAACAGTATGTTTCATTTAAGTGGATAGAATTTACTACAATGACTGTTCCCATCCACTACCTTTCCACTCTTCCACCCATGTGGTGTGGCCCATTCCCCTTAGCAGACATATACACATCATTTCCATTGAACCATATACGTGGTCATGATCTAGAAATATACATGGACCACCATTCTACCATGTGCCCTACTTAAGGAGGCCTTCCCATGAGGTAGACCATTAGTCCCTCAAGTGTGGTTGAGGGATAGCACTTGGAATCTTGTGGTTGGACCATATTTTTTATATGAGGTCAAAAATTAATTCCATTTATATAAGAGATAAAATATTTTTTTAAAAATGTTTCAATAAAACTCTTATTCTCATTTATATAAAATTTAAATATCATTTCATGCCTCCTTATAACCCCTTCATGAGATTATAAAACATCACATGCCCCTCACTTCTTTCCTCATACAATATATAATTTCATTAAATATGAAAAAAAAGTAATTACTTTTATTCACTTAATGAAAATATTAATGTTCATATTTATCCAATTTTTTATGAAATTTTCTCTCCTAAGAAAAGTACATTGGCATTTAATTATCAGATTCCATAAACACAAAAGTAAATATGGAAAACATTTGGAGAATGATATTAAATTCCATAAATTTAATCCTTTATGACATTCCAAAAATATCCACATCATAAAGACACACCAAAAACATATTGATGATAAATGAAACACTAGGTCCAACATAATAGTGATTCATGATATAAATTCCCAATATTGTTTAATTATGTGGCTAAACTGACCCAAACATGAAAATACTCAAATTTAGTGATTGATTATATGACATTTTTATATTAATGTCACTGTACTATAATAATAATGACATACAATATTTTTTATAAACCTACACAGAATTTGATATTTATCTATAAATTAGGAACATCATAATTTGATCAACATTGTACATGACATATAATTTTACAACTAAATGTCATGTGATTGTGCATTCTTTTATAGAATCTCTAGTCACTATGTTCAATTTCAACAAAAAAATGATTTAGGATCATTCATCTACTGAACATATGCCAACATCATGTATACTGTTATCAATGCCTCAACAGACTACCCTAAATTTTCCCCACAATCTTTTGTATACCATTCTGCCTCTCATGTCATGTAACTATTCAACATCAATCCTGTGAAACTACCACATAAAAAATCATTCACCATGGTTCAATACTTACTCCCCTCATGGATTATTGACCTTTTCACCACCCAAGACCATTTTTCATTAAGCCATCATTGGTCACTACAGTCATTAGTGGTTCATCCAATCAATAAGGACAAGAGTGATGAGCGACATAGGAGAGAGTGGCTGGTTCTCATTGATCAAATAAATATTTCTACCCTCATGATATGAGACAACCTATGATTAAATTATTATAATGAAAATAATTTCTATAACT
This sequence comes from Viscum album, assembly GCA_963277665.1. Taxonomy (NCBI): domain Eukaryota; kingdom Viridiplantae; phylum Streptophyta; class Magnoliopsida; order Santalales; family Viscaceae; genus Viscum; species Viscum album. The sequence continues at coordinate 2,076,273,554 of OY728152.1, read as the reverse complement.
ATAAAATTATATTTAACAAATAAATGTAAAATCACAGAATCCAAAGGTTTTGTGTCTTTAGGCATTGGAATCATAAATGTCTTATTATATATTATTTATTAAACATCACCCATTTATTTCACCACAAATTAATTCTTCTAAATATAATACTTTATGTAATTACCTAGAAAAATGGGAAGATAATGATTCATAAAAGGAAAATATTATCAATATGTCATTAAGGGTTAGATTATAATCATGTTAGAAAATAATAATATCGGAGAAATATTGGAATAAAAAACATTGAATCATAAGAGATCTAAATAAGTCATGATAGAAGGGAAAAAATAAATGTATCATATATATACCATGACATAAGAATAAAAAAACGAAATGATAATTCTTTTCCATTGACCATAGCATAGTTATATAGAGGAGGGTTAAAATATGACATAAACATAGGCATATGAGGTCATAACATTGTAAAAATATGCAATATGATATCATGTACATATACAATACTGTGAACACAAGTATCCCCAATCATTTCTACACACAAATCTATTGACATATCAAAAATAATGAATCTCCATGCATAGAGTTGTTATCACATCCAAGCAACAATCATATCCATGCACAATTACATTTTTTATGTCATATAAATCATTTCCAAACACATTAGAGGGTAATGTATGACTCACAATAATATAATGATATAACATTGATATTTATTCCATATGATATAATGTATTCACTCAATCAAGAAAAAACAATTGATATAAGATTGGTTACATAACATTTTATAAATTTCTCACATAAAATGACATAATAAATTATATTGGTTTATAAAAAAATGAATCTAACAAAAATAGGTGTATTATAATAAAATTTAAAGGGTGATAATGAATATATCCTATAAGAGACAACCCTTTTTCATAGATAGATTAAAATGGAAAAATTCGTAATTTTTTTCAGAAAATATTTTTAAAATTGACATAAAAAGGATAAGTTACCTGTCACATTAAAACAATTTTCAAAAATTTAACCACAATATATATAAAAAAATATTTTAAATGGATCACATAGTAATGTTACCTTAAAAAATTTAATTATTAACTAGTTAAACACGTATTAGGGGATATAAAATAAATAAAAGTGATAAGAAGTTATTTTTTAAGCATTCTAGGAAATGATACTGAAAACCCTTATCGATGAATGTGTTATAAAATTTAATGTTATAAAGAGATATAGAGATATGTGAAGAATACATAAGATAATAAATTTTACCAGAAATTTTGTCAGAGGATAACACCCTGAACATTTATTAAATAAAAATAAAAGTACTGTAAACAAGTACCACAAGATAAAAGCGAAGATTACATTTCCAAGAAACCATACCCGTCCTCACATCCCTCATAAAAACCTCCTTTTCTATTGCTGATTCACATTCCTAACTCTCATAATATTTGAGAAACATTGCATACTTCATTCACATGTCAATTCATTGCAAGGATAATAGATCTGTGTTACCAACAGATGACCTGGTGGACATTGGCTTTGTAAAGATGGAGTAGTCCTTCCTCAGACTTCATCGTGACTGTGCATTCAAGATTCCCTGATTTAGGATAATATTCATCCCCCTACCCTAATCAATCTCACTAAACAAAGGCCTGGTCAAGCCTATGGCATTATCCTTGTGACTATTTGAGTGATCCCCCCATTTCCCAGAAGTTTGATCCTCATGGAATCCATATTTTCTTCCTAGGCCTAGATGAGATTGAAAATTATAGTCAATCAGTGTCAGACACATAGGCTTATCCATTAATTCAGGACTGTCACGAGTCCCCTGACACAATACATCCTTCCCAATTCCATCCTCTGGAGAAGTGACTCCCATATGCACACTACCATTTTCATCCATTTGAGAAGCATCCTTCATGTTCTTATGTTCCAATCCTTGGAACCGATTATTAGTCTCAATTGCAATATTCATAGCATCATAACACACATCCCATATTTGAGTCCTCTCAAAAACATAAAACAACTCCACAGGACAACTCTAGAAACTTGCAGTTCCAAAATTAACCTTCATCTTAAGCTATGGATCCTTGCAATCACATGAATCCTTCCCACTGGTATCCACCAACAGAAGTGCCTCTTACTGTGCGGCCTTTGTCACACTAACACCTGATGGCTCCCCCATGTCACCATTCCCATGGCCACAAACAGACTGCTTCTGCACAACCCTGAAATCAGATCACTCCTAAGTCGGCTAAACACTAAATCAACCAATGTATTCAGGATCACTTCCTCCTCACTCAATGCAATCCATTTCACCATGCCATTCACAGGATCCGTTGCAGATAGATGAACAAAAACCTACCTAACTTGTCTTGGGGAATAGACTTCCTCCATATCGCTTCTTCACCTTGACATTTAGAAACAATGTGTCCCAATAAATAGCAATTAGTGTAGAAGTCTACCCAATACTAAAAAAAATGCCTTACTTCCATCAGAATTCTTCACCCATGGTAATCAATATCCACTTCACCGCAGGCTTCACAACATCCACCTCAACAAATAAGTGTACCCTGTATTTATGTTAACAATCATGAAGATAATAATTGGATATTGAAATGGTATAGGAAGTTGAGGAAGACTCACCAATTCCGTGATTGTGTAAGGATCATCATTCATACATAATTTAAAATACCATCGAAGTAGGTAAAACATATAGCCACTACAATGACGAGGGGTACTGGGCCAAGCTCGGATCAAATCAACTTCTGAAAAAAATAGGACCATAAAGTGATGCATATCATGAAGAATGTTGACCGCGTGGTATAAATCCCCTTTTGTCGAAGACAAAATGGTCGAAATCATCAACCGAGGGTCATCTGTGACTGAAATGAGCCACCAGTATCATATCGAGATGGCACACCACCTCATAGAACTCCAACAACATGATCGCCAACTAAGGATCATAAGGTGATGATCATGGGCCATCGGGATAAGTTATATCACTATAAACATTGGAATAAAATTAGGGTTTGAAAACAGGATGAACGACCTTCGCGAGACCGGAGTCGGCGTGATCATATCATCCTCCCCCTTGCACCTCTAGGATGAAAGGGAAAATCATCCCCATTCATCTGCAAGGGCCCCCATCATGATACCAGAGGTATCAAAGAGGTATCTCCTCATTATAGGTGGTACTTTTGATGATATAAGATAATACATATTCCTATTTAAATATATTTAATTAAATTAATTTCATTAAGTATGAAAGTAGGAATAGAGTATGATGAGTTGATGGAGAGGAATAAAAATATTCTTAAAAATCATATATTTTTCTGAATAATGTAATCCAAAAATGAAAACTATTATTATAGGAAAACATAATTTCTCTAAATAGAAATATAAAATCCATATTAAATTACGAATTTTCATAACATAACCAATTTAGAGGAACGTAGTAAAAGTTGAATTATAATGAATTAATGAAAATGAAAATATATCAAAAAAATATCATAAATATTTAATAACAACTATTTTATGATTACATACTTTATAAAACAAATATAATTGAAATTACATCGGGAAACCATTAATACATGGGAGATAATCTATTAAAAGAAAACTATATATTTCAACAAGAAAATGAGATTATGTAAAAAATGTAAAAAAATTATTCCCATGAATATTTATTATTAAAATTCAATGTTATTATAAAATGAGGTTTAATAGTCATAGAATAATTGAAAAGTAATTCTATAAAATAAAAAATAGAAACATAAATAATAAAAATATATATGGGGTTTTACTGTGAAATATAATGTAATTTTTTCAAATAGAAATTTTTATATACACATTCATTATTTTTTGACCTAATGATTACATTTATTTTGAAATATATGTATCTATGTATTGGGTATGGTTGGATGATGTGTGAAGTTTGGAGAGTTTTCATGAATTCATGAAATTTCATTAGATATCATGCGTGGAAAATTCATTATGTAAAATGTGATAATTGTTGAACTGGTCTTAAATGGAAAAGAAAATTTCTATGGAGTTTACACCATGTTTACAACATCATTGAAGAAGTTTTTAAGACCATCAAAAATATTATTTCTATGGAATGAAGAATATATTTTTAGAATAATTGTTACATGAAAAAATAATGGATGACAATGAAATATTTTATTAGTTTAATTGTGAAATATTTTTTAATGATGGGCATGCATATTATTCAAATTATTTTTCATGATGACTTTTGAGAAGTTGGGTAAATATTTTTTCTTTTAACTAAAAAATTATTCGAAAACACAATCTCTCTACGAAAAACCCAACCAAGGGTTCAATGAGGACAAAGAGGTCAGCCACAGCAAAATGAGGTTATCTAGTGGGAAGAAATAAGGTGCTCCTATAACACACATGAGGATGGGCACATTTATAAGGCACGTGAAGATAGTGGGCCTCAACGCATGGGAGGTGGTGCATAAATTTAAGGGGTTTGGGTGTGCACCCCAGCAATCACATATGATCGACTATAGGAAATCGTTGATTGATATACCATGTCATCAACATATGAAGGAATAGATGTGGGATAGTGGTAGCTAACACAATTCATATACTTCTAAAAGATACAGATGGAATTATAGCCATAATATATGGATCATATGATCCATATGATCATTTTGGGTACTCATATTCTTCTTCATACATCATTAGAGGTTTTATGAGCCCATGAAGATGGCTTTACCATCATCAACTGATGCCTCAGTTTCCTTGGTAGTCCCGTGATTGAAATAAAGGGATTATAAGGATAGTAATCACTATAATTGGGATCAATGTCTTGAATGCATGAAGACACCATGAAGACACACTTCATCCAAATATAAATGCAGTTTCAGGTGGTATTTTTTCTGGGTCTCCATATATGTGTTTGAGCTACTATAAAAGAGAAGCCTCTAATTATGTAATACATGTGCTGACATCATATGAAGAAGTTTTAATGGGGAACCCAATTATCTTTGGTTAATTTCATGAGGCCATGTGATATTAATTTATGAATTAGGAAATAGATAATTATGTGGGGTATTTTTTATTCTTTATGATAAAGTAGAAAGATAGATATTCATTTGGATTTTCATAAATTAATAAAACATGGGAATGAAAATGGATATTCAATGTCACCAGACATTTATAACAAGAATAAATATGCTGACCCACTATTTAAAATCATAACGTGGTATTCTGTTTTTTCACATGTATAATAGAGGACATGAACCAATTGAGTATTTTGATGATCTAAATGAATAGAGAGAAACCTAGCCGCAGGTGTTCCCACACCATGTCAAGGAATGATGAAGCCCAAAAACATTAGGCCATTAAGTTATTTTCATACATGCATGCATGTATTTATGTTTTAGGACCCATAGGTATGGATCAATGTTAAGAATAAGTGAACATGAAATCTATATGAATGAATTATATAGTAAAAAATGAGTAGAATGAAAATGAATACCACAGTGTATGGGGTATTCATAATGAGTGAAATAATACACATAGAAAATATAGTGTTTCAAATGAGAAAAAAATACCCACTATTTTTGGGGAACATAATGTGAGATAAAAATAAATATGATTCTTTTAGTTATATTATTTAAAGAATGTAATTAATTTTTTTAAATTCATAACATATTTAATATGGGATTTAAATGGGATAATTTTAAAACATGTAATTCATTGAGACCACATGAACTACATTTTTTTTAAATATGTGCATATATGTGATGAGAAAGGTGTATAGAATTAAAAGATAATTTAATACATGTTTCATCCATTGTGAAAGAATAATTTTGAGAGTGATACACAGATGAGTAATTCATGAAGTAAGTTTATTTGTATACCTGAAAATTTGAGGAATAGAATCCATCTTTTATCAAATCTGCAATGAGTCTTTAGAACATAATTTAATAATGTTATTGAGAAATGCACAATAAATTTGAATCCAACATGCCTGTAGAGTAAGATCAAAGATCAACTTGTAGTGGATAAAATAATTTAAAAAAGTTGAAGCCTTTTTTTGTTGTCGAGGGTTTTTGAAGTCTTCTGTTTGGAGCCACAAGTAGAAGGAGTCTCTAAATTGGTCCTAGGGAAACAAATATTTTGGTCGGAACTAAAAGAAAATGTAGAATCTCAGTTGGATCCAAATCATATGTCTCGCATTGTAATCTAGTTTGAATTCTGTTCACTTTTTCAATAGTGAATAATTCTACTCGGGGTGTCTAATCGACATGGAATGGAGTGTGGCTATCATTTCCAAACCATTTAAATACATTGTTCTTCCATATATAGTTATTTTACTATACACATTGTCAGATTAGGAGATAGTTTCATAGTGGATTGAAAGCATTTAAATTTTCCAGATGTTTAATTCAATGATAAAATGGAATTTTTGAAAGTGATTATACCCCTGATTCACCCCCTAGTGGAAAAAATTCTTACATGGGGCACGACATGTGGTATCAGAGCATAGATAACATATAATGATCCAAGAAATTATTTATGAAGTGATGTATTCTAAATATTAATGAGATAACCAATATAGAGATTTCATATAAGGATCATATGAATATAAATAAGATACATTCAAGTATGATGCAGAAAAATCATACACTAAATGATAATATAGTATTAACAAAAGTTAATCAAAATAGTCTATGTTGCAATAATTTTTGTGCTTGTGATTCTTATAATAAAGACTTTCCATGTTATTATGAGGATAGATCACCTATTTATCATTACTTTGTATTCAAAAAACATTTGGGGAATATCCCTTAATAAGCGGTAAAATAATTAAATACATAAGGGGCCTTAAATATTAATAATTACAGCTCGAAGAATAAGATGATGCTATGGAATACTAGTTACTTAAGTTGATTGGGATATCCAAAATTCTCACAAAACTAGTGAAGAAAATGATGAAACAATTTCTCCTTAAATTTAAATATATGTTTATGTTTTTCGAATAAGTGGAAAATAAATATATATTAGAATTGTTTATTTTACACTTATTTTTTTCAGGTTTTCTATTCATATGAAAATTGTTACAAATATTCAATGTTTTTTAAAGCTAGTAAACTATAATATAATGATAAAGATATAATGGATCTTGAATGTTCTTTTAAATATGTAAGAAAAATGAACAGATAACAAGTGAAGAATCTAGTGGAGGATTGGGAATCTATGAAAATATTAGTTTATAATGAGAAGAACTCTTTTAACATGAGGTATTTAGATATAGATGTGATATTGAAGAATAAATGAACAATACATACTAAAACTTCCCATGTTTTAGGAAAAACAAATTTTTCTACCCCAATAATGATTTAAAGACCTTGACTTCAAGAAGAGCTTGAGATTATTATCAAATCATTAGAATACATCCATCAAAAAGAATTTATCACATAACCAAAACATATTTTGAGTACTCTTGTTGGTTCATGTTTAAGTATAGATTTAAACCAAACCCTTGGAAAAGAATGGATGGTAAAAAATGATAAAAACCCACAACTTTAATGGGGTATTTGAAAAAAAGTATGAATATTTTTTCCGTAATATTTTTTCTAAAGAGTTATTGTGCAACTCAAAAGCAACAAGGTTGAAAATATGAAAAATAAAATACACTTCTCCCAATTAATGAGAATATGGATTATTTTATATTGTTGGTGTTTCAATAAATTTGGGAACAAGGAATAGGATTGATGGTTAAACATACAAATTCATGAAGATAATAGAAATAAACAAGAAGGGGTGACAAAGGATAAATATAAGAGAAATTAGAACAAATGTGGGGGACCCTCTCCTATTTCAAATGATGATACTAAAATGGTCAATAAAGAATTCCTAGTTATTTGGCCAAAACAAATAAAATTGGATAAGAAATTTGAGGAAGCTGAAAAATAAGTTTTAACTAAAGGAAATAAATTCGTTATAAAAACTATGTGTTGAAATTTTATTCCAAACAAATATGATAAGAATTCAACTAAATTTTGCTGAAAACATTGACTGAGGATGAGAGGTATTTCTCAGCCTGAATATTACATTTGATGAAAAAATCGGTTCATCCATATTCCAAATCACATTATGTGTTTTAATCTAACATGTAAGTAATTGAATGAGATTTTTTAGGCTATCACTTATGGATAACATAAATAGATACTTCATCATGGATTATATTAACTTCCACAAAATGGATATATGAATCCCTAAAGGGTGATAAACCTTAAGAAATAATCTAAAAACCATGGGATACATAAAATGATGTTGTTGAGGTATTCCAATAACAATTTCATCCGTTTTTATTAATTGAATTTTTCTTATTATTTAAGGGGGAGTTCTTGAATGGTATCAAGATGAAGAAAATGGGGAGTTATTTATTGTACACCTAAAATTTTATGATGTGTATGTTAATTTGTGTTCACAATTTAGTCGTTCATTATTATATATTATTAATTCCAACCCCAATAAGAGAAATAAGAAATTATGGGCATGATTTCAGATGCCTTGTAATTTATGAACATCTTAGACAACCTTGGCATGATCTCTATTTTTTTCTACACAGGGATATACAACATAGATATAGAGTTAATTTACTAAACGTTTGTTTCTCATAGAACTATGTGAGATCATTCCTCTATTAATTTTGACCTTGAAATTTTTTATAAGGTAGAATACGATGTTTTATAAAAAACGAGATGTGATAACCCCTAATTTTTCATTGGATTTGGTTATCAAGGGGGGATAATGTTTTGAGAAAGCATATTGAATTATGAATATGTAAAGATATATTGAAAAATAGGGGGAAATTTTTGGGCCCAATGATTGTAATTTTCCTATATGATATGTAAATATGTTTTTGGAGAGTTTGGATGATGTGGTTATTTTTGGATAATTTTTATGGATTCATGAAATATCATTGAATTTCATTCTTGGAAAATTCTCTATGTGAAATGTGATGATTATTGAACTGATCATAAATGGAAAATAAATGTCCTATAAATGTTGAAATATGTTTAAAACAACATTGAAGAAGGTTTTAAGACCATGAAAAAGATCATTTGTATGTAAATAAGAAGTGTTAGAAGAGTAATTATTTGCAAAAATTATGAAAGTCCATGTAATATTTTATTGCTTAAAATGGGAAATATGTTTTAATGATAGCTATGCATATTATTCGTATTATTTACATGATGAGTTTTGAAAAATTGGAGAACTCTTCTTTTGAAATTTACTCAAATAGTATTCTAACCCCCAAACTATCCAATACAACCTCATCCAATGGTCCATGTGAGATACATAGGTCAACCATGCCCAATGTAGGCCATCCAGGGTCATCTATTAGGTAGAATGAAGGTGGGTTCATAGGCTGCACAAGATTGGGCATTTTTATAAGGCCTATTAGTATTGTGGGATGTGCTTTATGGGAAATGGAATGGCAAGTCATGTGGTTTTGGAGAACACCCCTACAGTCACTTCTAGAAAACTACAGGTAGTGTATGATTTATATATTCTGCCCTTAACATATGGAGAAATTGAGGTAGGATGGTGATATCATATACTATTATCCCTCTTTAAAAAGATACTAATTTAACATATACCACATGATATGGGTCATCTATATTGTTTCATTATTTTGGGTTCTCTTTATCTTCTTCGACCTTCACTTCACCAAAGAATATTGTCGAACTAATATCGATCAATACCACAGTCATAGTGGATGTTCCGTGGTTGAAATTAAAAGACAATGAGGATAATAATTTTCTTTCATTATATGTATATATTTTATGGATGCGGATACCATGATGACACTCATTGGATGACTAAATACACAGTTGTATGAGCTATTTGGTTATAGTTCTCTATTGATGTGTTTGAGAATCTATAAATATGATGTATGCAATATTGGTATGCATGAGAGGACATCATATGAAGAAGATTTAATGGGTAACCATATTCTATTTGGTGAATGTAATGAGGCTACATGATATTCAATTATATATAATGAATCATAGAAGGAGGTGGGGAACATTTTATGCTACATGATGAAGAAGGAATCCTGAAATTCATTCATATGTTCTTAAATGAACACATTGTATGAAGGAAAAAAGGGAAACCCAAGTCATTAATCATTTACAGTGTGAATAATTAGAGTGATCCACTATTTAAAATGAGAATGTGGTATTCTCTTTTCCCCCAACGTAGAATAGAGGACACAAGACTCTCAGGTATTTGGATGATCTATATAAAGATTGATAGAGATATTCATGGGTATGTTCATAAAATGTTAAGGAATGTTGAATCCTGAAACCTTCATGCATTTAAGTGAGTTGAACATATGCATGTTTGATGAGTCTTGGGTACCAATCTACAAAAATAATAAGTGAATAAGAATCCTCTATCAATGAAATAAGTAGTTTGAAATAAGATTCATTAAAAATAATACCCAATATCAATGGTGTATTTATAATTAGTGAAATAATTCCCATAGTCAATGGGGTATTTTAAAATGAGTAATAGAATAACCATGTTTTATGGGGTATTTAATTTGAGAAATATAATCACTAATTTTCATTACATATTATTATTTGATGAATGAAACATAAAATTTCAAATTATTATCACATTTTATTAATTATTTAAAAGGTGTAATTTAAATCACAAAATTAATTGAGATTCTATAAACCACATTATTTTTTATAAACATGTTCATGAAAGTGATTATAAATTAGTATATAATTGCAAGATAATTTTTATAACCCATGTATCCATTGTGCATGAAGAATTTTTAGAGAGACCGAAAGTGGGGTAATTTTTTATGAAGGTGATTTCGGGTACCTAATAATTTAAACATGAGAATCCATATAACAAAAAATCTAGAAGGAGTCTCAAGACAATCATTTCTAATGTTTTTTAGGATGTATATGAGAAAATAAGGTCCTATAAGTTCATGGAGGAAGATAAAATATCAACATATTGGGGATAAAATACATCAACAAAGGTGAATCCTTCTAGTTGGTTCTAGTAGTTGTTGATGTCTTCTTATTGCATCTAATAGCTGTTGTAGTCACTTAGTTGGAGATAGATCAAGAAGTATTTTGGTTACAGCAAAAAATATAATAGAGTCTCTCGGTTGGAACCGGAGTAGAAGTATCTCCGTTGGAGTTGAGATAAATTTTATTCACTAGTTTTTCAATGAAGAGTCCAAGTGAGTGTTTCGAATCAACTTGGCATGGAGTAGGCCTTTTATTAACAAACCTTCTAAATACATTATTATTCTGTCACTTATTTTATTATTACACCGAAATTGATATTCAATTATAATCACAGGGAAGAATGAGACCATTCACATGTTCAATAGGTTGAATTAAAATTAAAAAAATTAAAAAATGAGTGTACCACTGATTCTACCTCCCCTAACTCAGTGGAACATAATCCATCCTGGGGGTCCATTTATTTTAAAGTGAGATTGGAGAAAAAAATATATACATCTTTAGAAACATTTTATTATAAATCCATTGAAAAATTAACATGAATTGTAACATTAAATATCATTAATTAAGAGGTAATCGTGAATGAATTATGTAAATAAATAACTATATAATCAATATATATTAAAATAGGAATATAGTATTAAACATGTATCAAATTAGTAAAATTCAATCAAAAAACACATAAAATGGATTTTCTCTTTGTCATATGCGCATTAATATCATTGTAGATTTGTATCATATCTTAGAGAGCCTCTTGAAAATTAAGGATTTGAGAATATTTAAAGTGAACAATATTTAAAAAACATCATATAATATTGATAATAATATAGCATGGTTTGGTCTTCAATAATATATTGATGTAAAGGTGTTCATTGAAGTGAGTAGTGGAGGTGTCCTTTTATTGGCTACCTTGAGTGGAATTTTTTTAAAATAGCATTATTAATGATTAAAGAATATAATTATTTTTGTGAAGTGGATCCAAAAATGAAAAATAATTAAAATAAGTTGAGATGATATTGATCATTCCCTCATTCACTATTTTAGTGAATTTTTATGATATTTTAGTTGTTTACCCCTGAAACCTATTGAGATCATTTTTCTTTTACATTGAAAACTAAATTTTCACCTAATTATTATATTATTAATATTATAAAAAATATTGACCTTATTACCAAATTTTTACATAAAAATTATAAATTATAAATTCATTTTATAAGATAAAATTATTAGGAATCATGAAAATTAGATTTAATATAAGAACACATCACAAAAAAAAAAAGTTTTAGAAATAATGTATTTTTAAGAATAGAAATCCCATATTCTTATTACATAATATTTAATGAAAATTATATGTATATTAATTTTTTTTTCTTAATTATATTATAAATAAAATTAATTAAAATCATTTTTTAATAGTGATTAATTTAATATATTAATGAAAAAATTTGTTAAACAGATAAAATTATTTCACTCAAAAATATTAACTTTTACAGTAAATTATTTTATTGATACTCTTTTAAAATTGGTTATATATTTACTAAACATCAATTTAAATTTATTAATACCATTTTTCAATAAATACCCATATAATTTTATTAATTTCCTTCTTTAGAATCAAATTTTATAAAAAATTAAAACCTATAAAAATACTGTTAATAATAAATATATATATATATATATATATAAATATATTTTATTATTTTAATAATAAGATTTTTATAACATATTATCATATACATATAAAACCTATCAAGACCTCCACTTAAGACCATAGGTTGAGATATGAAAATGTGGCAGTCTCTGGTGGTGGTTCAGTTAGCATGGATCTGTTATTGATTTTCACAAGCTTGAACTTCCCCCAAAAATGATTTTACTCAAGAAGTTATTGTTGAAGTAAAAGAATATGATGTCTTTAGGGAATTATTAATGATTATATCTCTTTTAAAAGAAATAAAAAATTAGATCCATTGGAAATATTTCTACTACATTATAAGGCCCCATCCTTAAACATTACTTAATCATGAGTTATTACAAGATTACACATTGGGGATCTTTTCAGGATTATTGTTTTAGAGAATTGGATCATAAAACATGCATTACATTCCACATTTATATAATGTGGTTACATTAAAGATAGTATTAATTTTTTCCTTCAACAGAAAAATATTTAAAATAAAACATGGATTCCTTCTTGACACTTCCTTGACACTATCATCGTACCATGTACCATTCCCTTGACCTGTGAAAAACATTTCAAAAACTTGGGATGAGAATAAAAAGCTCAGTAAGTGTTATAAAAATTATCGAAAGAATACCTGAGTACATATATACCTACGTATGAAATCATATTTTACCCATAAAACCTAAGCACTTTAACATACCCCATAAAATCATGAATAAATCATAGAAATCATAAGACATAACAGTAACTTGAGGCATTCATAACATTCTTACGTAGGGAGTAACCCTCTTGGTTATGTATGGTATACCCATCACAGTATATTCCCTAAATGTCTTCGGAGAAACCTTAATGTCTAACTCCTTCGCGTTACCCAATGCATTGGAGCTCTATATCGGGCTCACCCGCCCTTAGTTTATCACGGAAGCACCCGTTGTCATAAAAAATTCCCAAGAACCATAAAATAATCATAGCACATTACTTATGCATAAAAGAAATATAACATTCCATCATTTTAATAACAATATAACATTTTAAGATATTGAAATAATGAATCCATTCTATAAACCATTTTCAAACCAGTTTAAAACATTTAAAAAAGAGATCTTTGAATCAAAGTATCCCATACCACATTTAAGTTTTTAACATTTAAACCATTAATGTACATATAATTAAATCTTTAAAACCATTTTTAAAACATGGATATTAATGAGAAATATTTATAAGAGTAAATCATGAAAACATTTAAAATGATATTTTAGCTAAAGGGTTTTTAACAAAATGAGAGACACTTGAATAGAATAATTGTGGAATAATATTTAATCAGAACTTTATAATATCATTAGAATAAATGCATTCATGATATAATATTCCAAAGGACAGTATATACACGAAATAAGAGGTAATTGATGCATAACAACAATGAAGTCTCAATAGAAATGTAAAATGAGATGAAATCCCCTGTAAAGAAGGTATCCTTAAATTAAGGATAAATCAATCTCATAATTATGTGTGACAAATATATATACACAAAATATAAGTGTATATTAATTGTAAAACAATAAAATGTCATTAACACATATTTAAAGGATGACATATTCAATAACTACATGTTGAACCCAAAGAAATCAAAATTGGGTTAAGAAGTTCCCTTGGTAAAATTCGACAGCCTAACAGCGTCACTTTAATATTCAGTAAATGAGTTGATGAGAGATAAAATGGGTATCTCATCCCTTGTACATAAAATATACACAAATAACGATATATAATAACATATCCCAACATTACAAAATGTAAATTAAACAACCCAACAAAATAAGTCTTTTAAAAAGGGGAAGGTGAAAAGTTCCCTTACTGACTTGGGTATCTTCTGAAACATACACCCCATGAAAGAAGGACAATACAACATTGATGTAAATAATCATAGAAGAATGTATATTACACAACTAGTATAATAATGGGTAGTACATATACCACTCAAAGTAAATGGTGGAAATTGTATCATAAACCTCACGGGAATAAAAGTGAGATGAAAATTCCCTTATGAAAATTCGGCAGCCTAACGGCGCCACTTAATACTTCCAAAAATGTATTGATGTGTTCAAATAGGGTCTATAATTATATTAAAATAAACTTTACAGAAATATTAATATAAAATAACATCCTCCAACATATCAAAGAGTATGTTAAAAGAAGTGCTGTAAAGGAGAGTATATAAAAAGAAAGAGAGAGGTTGGATCTCTTACGAAAATTTGACAGCCTAACGGCGATAATCAAAACATCCAAAATGGATTGATGAGTAAAAATAGGGTATAGTATCATATGAACATAATAATTAAAGTATGTTTAATATAAAATAACATCCCAATCATAAGAAATATGACCTTAAAAGGAATGACATAAAAGAGTGTACTTAAAAAGAAAGAGAGTGGTAGGTTCCCTTACCTCGGGTCTGACTTGACTCGATCATTCTTAATCCTCCTGAATAATAAACATGAATTAATTTATACATTCTTAATAACATTTTTTCAAGTTCATTATTCCTTTTATATCAATTACTACCATGCTATAAACACTATGTGATTATTTTAGTTAATAATGGTCATTTTGTAGATCATTGCTACTTAAGTCAAAAATAAACTGTTTATAATTACAAGTTGTTCATGTGGTAAATTATATATTATATCAAGAATTATATTCATTATTTAGATATCATATATATCATATATATCCCTTATATACATGCATTTATAATATTAAATAACATTTAGAGGTATGAAATGAAATGCACCGTTCATTGAGACGGTAAGCCGTACGTACGCATGAACGCTACTTCCATTTCTATTTCTTATTTAATTGAATTAAAACATAATGATACATAATAGTATTATAATTCCAGTATGGTATCATATATAATATAATTAAATCAATATGTTATACATACCACATATGGTATTAACGAATCAAAACACTTTGAGGGGGTGGTAGTCTGCATTTCCTAAAATGAAGATATCGCGTTTAACCATAATGGAAACCATAGAGGTATGCCATAAATGAAAAATAAATAAGATTAAGTAAAGCATAAAAATTTTATATATCATATATAAATATAGTGACATCTTAATGGCCACCTTTGAGGGTGTTATAAGAATATTGAACAATCATCGTTTCGTGAGGCAGAAATTCACCATCCATAGAAACAATATGTTTTTTAATGTAACACCCCGAGATTTTATGAAGAATATTCTTTTCATTAATGTCTTACGTTGTACGATACACCAAAAGGTGCTTGCACAACACACATCCTTGACTTTCCTTGCATTACACGCAATCACGACCTTCCTCGATAGCGTGTGTAGTACGCAATACCAAGTTTCACTAAACAACGATATGTTATTAAAATATTATTAAAACTAGCCGTTATGAATAGTAATAACCACTTTTTTGAAATGTTGTAAATTTTATTTTTCAAAATGAACTTCATTTTTGTATTCGGAATATCGAAATTATCTTAGGGTGAAATTTTGGTACTTTTCGGATAACTTTAATATTCTGATGAATAGTGAAAATTACCAAATTATAATTAAAAGCAACTTTTTTAATCGAAATAATTAATATTGATAAATTATTAATTTTAGTGGTTTTAAAGTATATTTAGAATATATTTTTACAATTTAATACAATTTCGGTCATTGGATATAATTTCACATGTAAACCAGTTATAAACAAGTGTCAATCTTTTGATAGTTATTATCTCTTAAAAACATGCTATTTGTTTTGACGATGGGAACTAATTTTTAAATTAATTAATGCAACTGATATGTTATGAATTTGCAAAAATATACATCATTTTTGAATTATTAATATCAAATATAGCTTAGGCCTAATTTTTGGTATTTTTCTGGAAACATTCATTTTTTGATTAATAGTGAAACCACTAAGTGGTAGTTTAAAAAATGAATTTTTCATAAAACATAATTTTACTACTTCTGTGAGTGGAATTTCGAAAATCCGGGAGACACGGTTAATATCAAGGACTAAAATGTGGTTCAATGAGATGAAAATAATTTTTTCTGAATAGTAACTTTTTATTTTTACCACGGTTAAAAGTAAATGGGGTAATTAAGGGTAAAAATGATATTATTATTACCCTAACACATGTCATAATTCTTTTGGAAAAGTGTAATTCGACCCAAAACAAACTTAGGAATAAAATATGACAACATAGGCCCACTTGGACAAGATTAGGACATTTATTATTAATCTATTTAAAGAAGGGTTAAAATAGTTAAAATCAAAGTTTAATAAGTAAAACTTTTTTAATATGGGGTTATACATAAGATAAATTCGACTATAAATATTCATTAGAAAGAATCATAGATTTCTTACATAATGGTATTTTATTTGTAATTTTTAGAATTTAAATAATTCAATTTATTTATGACACAATGATGATGCAGTAATTACCATAATAGTGAAAATTTAGAATAATTGATATTATAAATACCTAAATAAGTATAATATGAGACTTTTTATGAATTACACTAATTTTCTAGGTTAATATGACATGTTATTATTTATTTAATTAACTTTTTTAGAACTTATAATTCTGTTATGAGTTTCTCAAAAATCAATTACTAAATAGTGTCAAAATTGACATAAAGTAGTTTTTAAAACAAATATTATGTTATTAATTGTTATTTTATTCCTAAAAATCTAAGGTTCGGCCAAATGACTTAATTAAGGATATATATATGGATAATAAACAAATTGGGGTTCGTTTGGCTTGATATAGTATGTTTATTAACCATATAGTGTAAGAAAACAAAAAGGCACGGTAAAAGTTAAATAATTTAACTTAGAGTTAAATCTAATTGATAAGGTTAAAATAATAACCTAAACTTGTCTAAATCATATTGGATGAAAGGATTTAGACCAATCCCCACCTTATATTCGAAATAAATCAATTTGGAGCTATTTAAAACCGAATTTGGCTTTATAATAAAATAATATGTTTTGTTATTCCAAAGGTTCCCCTCTCCTCCCTTATAAAAGGGAACCTCCTCCCTCTACTCCTCACACCAATTTGAGCATTCAAGCTCGGCCAAACCCTGCCAAAATCTCTTCTCCACTTCCCTAGTATCATCCTAGTGGCCCTGGTATTCTTAAAAGACCAATTTTAGTGCCCTAAAAGGAGGTCTCAAATAAGCACTTCAAAGAAGAGGTAATATCCATTACCGATCCTTTCCAATTTCATTCTTCTTCAACTTCTTCTTCTTTAGTTGTTTAATTATGACATAATAACATCAGTATCACTAATATAATGATATGTTATTATAAGAATGAAACAACCCAATTTAACCATCTATCCATCCTACTGAAAATGAAATCACCGCGCGTGCGTATGTACGGAATACCGTCTCCACGGCGTGGTGTAATCTATATCCCACCTCCACCTTAATTGGATGGGTATAATGGTGTAATGAGTAACTATATATGATTATTATAAAGTTATATTTATAATGAAATAGTATAAATACACTTCAACACAATTCCACGTCCATGGGAACGATATCATCGCTCGTGCGTACGTACAGACTACCGTTTCCACGACGCGATGAGATTCATTCTCCACCTTAACCATTCATTAATGATTATAAAGTATATATAATAAGTAATAAGAACATATATTACATAATAATTATACTGGATTTATGTATATTTATATGTATTTCCTCTACTTAATTCCATTCAATTCAATAAGGAAACGAAAACATCGTTCATGTGTACGTACGGACTACCGTCTCCATGAACGGTGTATTTCATTCCATTTATCAATATATTATATAAATGTATATTATGAATATATATTATATATAAATCATGTTTTACATTCTGGATATAAGTAATCATGATCCAAGTAATCATATTAATAATTACAAGTTAAAAACACGAAAGACAAATGAGACGATTTTACCCAAAAACGCTACTTTAACATGAATTTACAAAAGAACGGGTAATATAAAGTCATAAGTGGACCATATATGATATAATAACAATGAATATGATTCTGGAATAAGTCAATATCATGATTTAAATCATTATACAGGAGGTTCGGACACATACAAAGCAAGTCGGACCTAAGGTAATGGATAAATTTTCAATCTCATTTTTATCCAAGATTGCTTATACGTAATTATTTACTAGGGTTACGTTTATCATCCATGACCATGTTTTCTAAAAATGTTTTTATAAAATTTTTACCATTCTTACATGAATGTTTAAAGTCATTTTTACCCTTTATTCACTTTTTACCACATTGTATGAGTGGAATCTTTCCTTTGGTTACCATATAAGATACTTTTTGGCTTTTCTGAAAAAAGTACGAGAAGAATATTTTTTTAAATTATACAGAATGAAAGGATTTTTATGGTTTTATAAAGACATATTTTCATTAAGCTTACTCCAAAAGATTTCATGACTACTTTCAAGAAAATCTTTTTCTTTTAAAATTTCATGACTTTTTATGAAAAGAAAACGATTTTGAAGAAAAAAAGAATATTTTCCTCAAGAATTCGTTTCAAGTGTTTTATCAAAACTATTTTTCATCTAAGATGAAATTATTTCATATGTGTATGATTCAAGTATCATGTCTCTAAGATTTAAATGGTTTCATTTTTCTTATTATGAAATGATATCCATTTCTTTGATATGAATTATGTGATAATGGGATGATGTTTATGAAACCCATTTTATTTATTGGGTTATTATGAATGATGTATATTTATTTTGTGGCACAAGTAATAATGATTTAATTATGAGATGGGTGGGACCTATATCTCCCTCCAATGAATTGGGTAAATATTTTATATCTCATGAGATAGACATGGCTGGAATGGGAGGTTATATCGGTTCATTGAAACAGGACTGAAACGAGGAGTGAACTCGATTCAGAATGGGACTTTGTCCACTAAGATGGTCTTGGCAGCAATGCCTTGGCTACTATGGAAATCACGACATGTGCTGAATGGTTTCCACAATTACATGTTTTATTCCCATTCTATTTTATCATTCTTAATGTTTCTTTATGATATATGCCTTACGTACTTTGAAGATTCATGTCTTTGCTCAAGATTTTGATGTATAGAGTTTATGTTCAACTTTTTGCACTCAAAATTTTTATGGATTATTTTATGTTCTCTATGTTTACCCTTACTAGGCATTTGAGCTGACCCATTTTATGTTTTTTTTTACCCAGGATGTAAAGAATGGTTTTAGGTAAGAAAAATAAAAAGGGAAGATTCTTATTGGGAGATGTTGAAGATCTTTCACCACGATTAGAAGATTTTATTTCGAGTTTCCAAAGACACTAAACTATTATGGTCCTTGTGTGTGTGTTTTTGTTATGTACTAAGTATTCCGAAAAAGTAATGTAAAGTCTATGTAAGTAAAGCTTCAGGTCTCTACAGTTGGTATCAGAGGAAAGGTTTAGTCAACCTTTGGAAACTAGGATGCGTGAACGTTAGTGAGATCCCTAGAGATATCTCTAAGGTATGTCTAGGGATTTTTCTAAGGATAAGTATACATATAGGATATAGTCCTATAATTATGGTAACCATATTAGATTAAACCAAAGATGTTAGATATTGAAGTTACTCCCCCTTTATTTTGATTTTTTCCTCTCACACTATTCTTTTTGGGTTTTAGAAAATGGCTAGAAACAAGATGATTCATGATAATGGAGGATATGATGGACAATGGACTGATATTCTTCATGAGCAGCCAAATGAAATGGGATTTGGAAGTCCAAACATCATTATTATGCCGAATCAGAAATCTCATAATATGAACAATAATGTAAAATTTGGTAAGTTTCCTGACTCGGCTAATAAGAGAAAGATGGAGTTTAATGATGATCATAGAGGAAAGAAAGTTCAATTTCCCCTATGTAAATCATGTGGGAAGAGGAATCAAGGAGAATGTTTCAAAGGAATTGGAAGATGCTTTGGGTGTGGAAAAGAAGGACACAAAGCAAGTAAGTGTAAAGGAAAAGATTCAGTTAACACCATGGATGAGGATAATGGTATTGCTACGACATCAACAATGATTAAATGTTTTAAATGTGGAATGTACGGGAATTATGCAAACAAATGCCCTAAGGGAAAGTCTCATGAAGAGAATCAGTATGGTCGGTTGGGAAGTATTTATGTTCATGATGATGATGAAACTACCAATGATATGTGAGATGAAAGAATTGTTGAAGCTCGGTCAATGGTTTAAGAAGGTATTGGAATGATTACATGTTTATCATGTATAATTTTGTTTAAGTAATCTCATTGTACTATGGAATTAAGAGACATCTAAGGATTGTTATACTGTTTTCTTTCCTTGAGTTTTGAAAGTGTATGATTAATGTTATCAGTATACATGAAAGGTTATTCAGATATTTTTGGAATGTAGATGATATGTGCATAATGAAGGGATAAGGAGAAAACTAAATGTTTGATAGTATTCGTGAGTTCATGACTGATATAAGGAGAAGGTTATATCATGGTTTGAGTATATAGAATTTTTGTATTTTGGTATGTGGAAAGAGTTAACTTTTAAATGCATTCATATTTTCACTAAGGATCAATGGGTATTCAATAAAATATATGATTAAGGCCTTTTAATGTTTGGAATGTGACCAACAAGACATATCTTATGATATATGGGGATCAACGATGGTATTAAATCTCTGGTAATCATTTTCACTATATTATGAGAGTGGACTGACGTATTATGGATAAGCCTAAAGACTAGAATGGATTATGTTGGACATAAAATAGTATTTGTTAAGTATAGAAGTTTTTTTTCGATATTATTGATGGGATGTTATAGTAATGTAGTTATAGGAAAAGGACAACCTGCAGGACGGGCGACAGCCCATCGCGTCGGACAAGGCAGTGGGAATCGAACCCACAACCGAAGTGCGACTAGCCTTTATCGCCTACCACTGGCCTACAGGAAGTCCCTGTTTAGTAGAAACTAGTTTTATTATATTAAGCAGTATGATATATGAAGCATAAAGTCCATTTTAGGAACCATATATGATTAATCTCACTATAGATGGACTTATGTATTTTTTGATAACTTTTCTAACCTTTTGTTTGAGACAGATAGAATGACCCATCATTCTATCACATGATCTCCTAACACATCACGAATGACAAATTCAACTTCATTTCTTTAAGAGATTAAGTGTAAATTGTCCAAATAACTACAAATGATGAGACTATACCAAAATCACGAAAGTATTTCTTCTAATTAATATGTCATCAACTTTAGGGAAATGATCTTGAAAACCAAAAATGTTATCCTAGTGCTCTTATATCTTATGAATCAGATGGTACCTTAGATCGTTAAAAATTTATGGCTTTGTGATTGCTAGCTTTTCCATAGCCATGTTCTCTACCACTCTCCAATAGAACATGATGGTTAGATTTCTCTTCCATATCCATATTTTCACCTATGTGGAAACCCAGTGATTAGTTTATTTGGGTAATCGTTACCTTTCATACTTTAGTTTTTTAAGATAAGATTTGGTATTCCTTTTTACGATGTGGGTTTCTATCAAAGAAACTTTCAAATAGTAAACCATTTATAACCCCGATTAATTTCGAGGGCGAAATTCCTTTTAAGGGGGGTAGAATGTAACACCCCAAGATTTTATGAAAAATATTATTTTCATTAATGTGTTATGTTGTACGATACACCAAAATGTGCTTGCACAACATGCATCCTTGACTTTCCTTACATTACACGCAATCACGACCTTCCTCGATAGCATGTGTAGTACGTAATACCAAGTTTCATTAAACAACGATATCTTATTAAAAAATTATTAAAACTAGCAGTTATGAATAGTAATAACCATTTTTTTTTGAAATTTTTTAAATTTTATTTTTCGAAATGGACTTCATTTTTGGATTCGGAATATCGAAATTATCTTAGGGTGAAATTTTGGTACTTTTCGGATAACATTCATATTCTGATGAATAGTGAAAATTACTAAATTATAATTAAAAACAACATTTTTAATCGAAATAATTAATAGTGATATATTATTAATTTGAGTGGTTTTAAAGTATATTTATAATATATTTTTATAATTTAATAAAATGTTGGTCATTTGATGTAATTTCACATTTCAACCAGTTATAAACAAGTGTCAATCTTTTGATAGTTATTATCACTTAAAAACACGCTATTTGTTTTGACAACGGGAACTAATTTTTAAATTAATTAATTCAACTGATATGTTTTGAATTTGGTAAAATAGATATAATTTTTGAATTATTAATATCATATATATCTTAGGCCTAATTTTTGGTATTTTTCTGGAAACTTTCATTTTTTGATGAATAGTGAAACCACTAAGTGGTATTAAAAAAAACTGAATTTTTCATAAAACATAATTTTACTGCTTCTGGGAGTGGAATTTCGAAAATCCGGGAGACATAGTTAATATCAAGGACTATAATGTGGTTCAATGAGATGAAAATAATTTTTGGTGAATAGTCACTTTTTTCTTTTTTTTACCACGGTTAAAAGTAAATTGGGTAATTAAGGGTAAAAATGATATTATTATTACCCTAACACATGTCCTAATTCTGTTGTAAAAGTGTAATTCGACCAAATAAAAACTTAGGAATAAAATATGACAACTTAGGCCCACTTGGACTAGATTAGGACATTTATTATTAATTTATTTAAAGATGGGTTAAAATAGTTAAAATCAATGTTTTATAATAAAAAAATTTTAATATGGGGTTAAACATAAGATAAATTCGACTATAAATATTCATTAGAAAGATAAATAGATTTCCTACATAATGGTATTTTATTTGTAATTTTTAGACTTTAAATAATTCAATTTATTTATGACACAATGATGATGCAGTAATTACCCTAATAGTGAAA
Organism: Viscum album; assembly: GCA_963277665.1. NCBI lineage: Eukaryota > Viridiplantae > Streptophyta > Magnoliopsida > Santalales > Viscaceae > Viscum > Viscum album. The sequence goes on along the minus strand of OY728152.1, from coordinate 2,076,249,878 downwards.
AATTAGAATAATTGATATTACAAATACCTAAATAAGTATAATTTTTGACTTTTTATGAATTAAACTAATTTTATAGGTTAATATGACATGTTATTATTGATTTAGTTAACTTTTTTAGAACGTATCATTGTGTTATGATTTTCTCAAAAATCAATTACTAAATAGTGTGAAAATTGACATAAAATAGTTTTTAAAACAAATATTATGTTATTAAATGTTATTTTATTTCTAAAAATCTATGGTTCGGCCAAATGACTCAAGTAAGGTTATATATATGTATAATAACCATGTTGGGAATCTTTTGGCTTGATATAGTAAGTTTATTAACCATATAGTGTAAGAAAACAAAAAGACACGGTAAAAGTTAAATTATTTAACTTAGAGTTAAATCTAATTTATAAGTTTAAAATAATAACCTAAACTTGTCTAAATCATATTTTATGAGAGGCTTTCGACCCATCCCCACCTTATCTTATAAATAAATCTATTTGGAGCTATTTAAAACCGAATTTGGCTTTATAATAAAATAATCTTTCTAGTTATTCCAAAGGTGCCCCTCTCCTCCCTTATAAAAGGGAACCTCCTACCTCTAATCCTCACACCAATTTGAGCATTCAAGCTCGGCCAAACCCTGAAAAAATATCTTATCCACTTCCCTAGTATCATCCTAGAGGTCCTGGTCTTCTTAAAAGACCAATTTTAGTGCCCTAAAAGGAGGTCTCAAAGAAGCACTTCAAAGAAGAGGTAATATCCATTACCGATCCTTTCCAATTTCTTTATTCTTCAACTTCTTCTTCTTTAGTGGTTTCATTATGAAGTAATAACATCAGTATCACTCATATACTGATATGTTTTTATAAGTATGAAACAACCCTATTTAACCATCTATCCATCCTATGGAAAATGAAATCACCGCGCGTGCGTACGTACGAAATACCGTCTCCACGCCGTAGTGTAATCTATTTTCCACCACCACCTTAATTGTATGGTTATAATGGGGTAATGAGTAACTATATATGATTATTATAAAGTGATATTTATACTGAAATATTATACATACACTTCAACAAAATTCCACATCCATGGGAACGATATCATCGCTCGTTCGTACATACGGACTACTGTCTCCACGATGCGATGAGATTCATTCTCCACATTAACCATTCATGAATGATTATAAAGTATATATAATAAGTATTAAGAAAATAAATGAAATAATAATTATAATAGATTTATGTATATTTGTATATATGTCATCTACTTAATTCCATTCAATTCAATAAGGAAACGAAAATAGCGTTCTTGCGTACGGACGGACTACCGTCTCCATGAACGGTGTATTTCATTCCATTTATCAATATATTATATATATGTATATTATGAATATATAATATATATAAATCATGTTTTACATTCTGTATATAAGTAATCATGATCCATGTAATCATATTAATAATTAAAAGTTAAAAACATGAATGAAAAATGAGACGATTTTACCCAAAACGCTACTTTAACATGAATTTACAAAAGAACGAGTAATATAAAGTCATAAGTGGACAATATATGATATAATAACAATGAATATGTTTCTGGAATAAGTCAATTTCATGATTTAAATCATTATAAAATAGGTTCGGACACGTACAAAGCAAGTCGAACCTATGGTAAGGGATAAATTTTCAATCTCATTTTTATCCGAGATTGCTTATACGTATGTATTTACTGGGGTTACGTTTATCATCCATGACCATGTTTTCTAAAAATGTTTTTATAAAATGTTTACCATTCTTCCATGAATGTTTAAAGACATTTTTACCCTTTATTTACTTTTTACCACATTGTATGAATGGATTCTTTCCTTTGGTTACCATATAAGATACTTTTTGACTTTTCTGACATAAGTACGAGAAGAATATTATTTTTAACTTATACGGAATGAAAGGATTTTTACGGGTTTCTAAAGACATATTTTCATTAAGCTTCCTCAAAAAGATTTCATGACTACTTTCAAGAAAATCCTTTTCTTTTAAAATTTCCTGACATTTTATTAAAAGAAAATGATTTTGAAGAATAAAAGAATATTTTACTCAAGAATTCGTTTCAAGTGTTTTATCAAAACTATTTTTCATATAATATGACATTATTTCATATGGGTATGATTCAAGTATCATGTCTCTATGATTTAAATGGTTTCACTTTTCTTATTACGAAATGATATCCATTTCTTTTATATGAATTATGTGATAATGGGATGATTTTTATGAAACCCATTTTATTTATTGGGTTATTATGAATGATGTATGTTTATTTTGTGGCACAAGTAAGAATGAAATCATTATGAGATGGGTGGGACCTATATCTCCCTCTAATGCATTGGGTAAATAATTTATATCTCATGAGATAGACATGGCTGGAATGGTAGGTTGTATCGGTTCAGTGAAACAGGACTGAAACGAGGAGTGAACTCGATTCAGAATGGGACTTTGTCCACTAAGATGGTCTTGGCAGAAATGCCTTGGTTACTATGGAAATCATGACATGGTTTGAATGGTTACCACAATTACATGTTTTATTCCCATGCTATTTTATCATTCTTAATGTTTCTTTATGATATATTCCTTATGTAATTCGAAGATTCATGTCTTTGCTCAAGATTTTGATGTTTATAATTTATGTTCAAGTTTTTGCATTCAATTTTTTTATAGATTATTTTATGTTCTCTATGTTTACCCTTACTTGGCATTTGAGCTCACCCCTTTTATGTTTTCTTTTACCCAGGATGTAAAGAATGGTTTTAGGTAAGAATAATAAAAAGGGAAGATTCTTATCGGGAGATGTTGAACATCCTTCACCACTATTAGAAGATTTTATTCCGAGTTTCCAAAGACACTAAACTATTACGGTCCTTGTGTGTGTGTTATTTTTATGTACTAAGTATTCCGCAAAATTAATGTAAAGTCCATGTAAGTCAAGCTTCGTGTCTCTACATTTAACCATTACATGTAGGTGTGTGTAAGTTTAACTCGAATACTTCTTATAAAAACATACTTTTATATTTAAAATAATGTATTTGTTACAAATGAAATGAATAAAAAAAGTATAGGGGGCTGGAGAAGAAAAATAAAACAAAATAACTCAAGTGAAGACATTACCTTAAAATCGGGTATCTCTCTTTGATTTGAGCTCAAAGACTTCCTTGGGAAGACTTCATCCCAAAGTGAGGCTTCTAGGTGTAAGAGAGGGATGTGGAGAGACAAAATAAGCAGGTTTTGGACGAGCTAAAGGCTTGAGAGGTGTGGTTATGGTGGTAGAGGTGGGGGCCTCTTATAAGAGGATAGGAGGTGAACTCTTGGAAAGTTACAAAATGATACATTATTTTCAAATGAGTTTCGGATTTTAAAGGTCCCAAATTTATGTATCTCAAGGATAAGGTGGTAAGGGTTTGAAATATACTCATCAAATAGGTCTTTGACAAGTGTATGTTATAGTTTTAACATTATCTTTTCATTTTATTTAAATCCATTATTAATGAGGTAATCACTGCATCATCATGATGTCATAAATAATTTAATTTATTTAATGTCTAAAAATAAAAAAAAATATAATGATGTAGGAAATTTTTTTAGCTTTATAAATAATATTTAAAGTCAAACTATGACTTGAATAACCCCATTTAAAAATTGTTTATGTAAAACAACTCGTGCTTGTGACATTTTTATTTTAACTATAAAAAAAGTTATTTATGTCGTTTTCCAACCAATGTGGCTACATGGGGTCCCCATGTCGAACCATGGTTTGTCTTGGTCGGAAATGACACATCAAATGAGGGTAGAACATGTGTCTAGGTCATTTCATATTATTAAAACATTATTTTAACATTAAATTACACTAATTACCTCTAATCGCGATTAAAAACGTAAAAGTTACTATTCAGCAAAATAAATTTAATCCCATTGTACCACATTTTACATCCTAATGAAAAATATGTATGTCTTATTTTTAAATTCAAATCACAGAAGTGGTAATGTTTTATTTAAATGAAAACTCATTTTTTAAACTACCACTTAGTGGTTTCACTATTCATCAATAATTGACGTCTTTTAGAAAAATAGAAAAAATTCACCCTATGATATATTTGATATTCAGAATTCAAAAATGATGTCTATTTTGAAATATTCAGAACATATATGTTGCATTAATTAATTTAATAATTAATTCCCGCTATCAAAACAAATAGCATGTTTTTAAGAATCAATATCTATTAAAATATTGACACTAGTTTAAGTCCCATTTCTAAGTGAAATTAATTACAATGACCACCATTAGATTAAATAGTAAAAATATATTCTAAACACACTCTAATATAAATTAAAAATATAATCTATTGATATAAATTAATTAGATTAAATGGAGGTTTTCAATTAAAATGTAACATTTTCAATAAAAATAATCTTTATCAGAAAAATAAAAAAATTACACAAATTAAATTTTGATGTCGAGATTATAAAGAAGGAATTTATTTTGTCAAATACTACATATAAAATTTTCCAAAGTATATTTAAAAAGGGTTCTCCATAAAAAGGCTGTTAATCGACCTTTTAAAAAATATTAGACGATTTATGCTTAAAATTGGATTCATTTGCATTATAAGCCTCTAACATTTATTGGATAAAATTAAAAATATTTGACGAACATATATAATAATTTTGTAGTTAGTTAAATTCATTCCCGACATTAGAACAGGTTGGCGTTAACTAACATTTAAAATAATATTATTTTATTATTAGAGTGCAACGTAATATTTCAAAGAAACCTGTTGTTGCGTATTGGGTACGCCCTCGAGAATAGCATTCCCTTTAAAGTATTGTTAATATTTTATTCAAAAATATGGATAAATATGAAAATGTCATATTCTTTATTTACCTAGGGTCTTTCATCCTTCCCCCATTTTGGGAATTGTGTCCACACAATTTTAAAATTGGTCTTGGAAGCTTCATTGAAAATCTCACATTGGAACAGAAGTCAGTAAAAGTATCTCTTTAAAAGAATGGGAGAGAAGTACAAATGTCACCCGAGTTAACCCATACGTGGATTCCAAGTATGAAAATATGGATATGGAGAAAAAAAAATGGGTCATGTTCTATTGGAGAGTGATAGTAAAAATGTTTAGGAGAAAGTTAACAACATGAAAATCACAAACTTGTGATGGGTTAAACGTTATTTGATTCCCAAGTTGGAAAAATTAACAGACAAAATTTTTGTATTAAGTTACTTTTCATTGAAGAATATATTTATGATCTTAACTAAATCATAAGGAAGAATACTTTATTATCATGTTGACTTTCAAATTTATCTATATTTCATACACGAACTCATATTTCCTCCAGAAGACATGTATTTAGGATTACCTGTTCACATTAAGAGAGCTATAATCAACTTCTAGAGAATCACCTAATCCAAGAAACAAAACTATATACTTCCCATGTCATTAGACCTTAACCAAAACTAAAACCCAAAGTTCAACAAAGACCATTCAATAAAAATCTATCCATAAAATTCTATAAAGTAAACCAAACTAAGAATGAAACCCAATTCTCTGAATGATTTAATCACATAGTCACCTAAGATAAATTTTAACATTTTTCTCCAAAATAACATTTGTTACTCTTACAGTCTCATACTGAAAAGTAATTAACCCAATCACATATCTTCTATGATAGTCTAATCATTTATATTGATAACCAAAAAAATAAACTTACTCTTAATTCATTAAATTCTCTAACTAAAAAGATTCATTCAATCTAACAAGTGACATCACATAGTCTAGTGGTAGGAGATAAATACCAGTTTCACTTTGGCTATGGGTTCGATTCCCGCAGCTCCGTCTGACATGACGGGTTGTCACACGGTCTGTGTGCTGTCCCTTTTCAAAAACTATATAATTTTATAACATTCCTTAAAAAGAGATAAATTCATCAAAAATATCAATAACATATTTTAACCACAAAGTTTATCTGATAACTTCTATTTTGAAACCCAAAATTTATTAACCACTAATGGCCTCAAATTCAAGGATCATATAAACCCAAATGGTTATTTAAAAATATATCCACCAAAGAAAGGATAATTGTCCCTTGAATATAATTTTCATATATCATACATCAGGGTTACGATAAAAAGTCTTCTAATGTAACCCCATCATCAAAAGAGACTTAATACATCTAAGAATTTCACCATCCAAAAAATATACCATAACCCTTGAATCCCTTACATGATGAATTCATACTCATTCAAAATTATTCATGATCCATTATCCATTCCTTTTCTACTAATTCTGAAATACTTCTTTCCTACAAAAAAATCATGAATCATATCCTAAGATTCCAATAATAGGAAAACATATGTTAAGAAATAATCCATACCTTTCATTATTCATTGTCAGTTTCTTCTTCCTCAATCGGAATGGGATTAGGTATTGGTAAATGAATATTTGTACGATCTTGGTGACCCCATTCCCAAAACATCTTTATAGTACATGTGTTTGCATAATGACCATGCACACCACATTTAAAACATTCAATTAATCCTTCATAAAGAACTTATTTCCCTTTCCTATATTCAACTATATGCTTCCTTTTTACATGGCAGGTTCTTGAATTATGACCTTCATTTCCACATCTGTAGCATCATTATGTCCCTTTGAAACATTCTCCTATGTGTTTCTTTCCACATCTTTGATACATATGATTTTGAAGATACTTACCTTTGTGATTATTACCTGAACATCCGTAGGGATTTGTTTCCCGCATACACGATGCTTTATAAAAATCACAATGGTTCAGGGGGTCAATAATGACTCTAGATAGTTGGTTGAGGATAACCATAAGAGTTCTCATTGCAGCTCCCATATCATTCAGTTGTTCTTTCATAAAACCGTCACAGTTTTCTTCAAATCAATTGTTACTTTGGTGCCTGCTAGATCCATCCATTTACTAAAACCGAAATGTTCAGTGTGAGTATATTAGTAAAATTTTCAAATAAAAAAGAGGAAATAAACACCAAGATATACGTATCCAAGTTATCTCAAAATCATTCTAACTTTCAAAAAAAATGAGGACTCCATCTAATACACTAACCATTGTGGTTATACACAACTTTTCACTTTTTATTAAAAAATACTGTAACCTATAAAGTTATATAAACCGACCTATGATACCAGTTATAAGGTTTCTTCCTTAAACCATACTTAATATTGAGTTATTACATGATTACACCTTGAGGATCTTTTCAGGTTTAGTGTTTTAGAGAATTAGATCATAAAACATGAATTAGATTCCACATTTAAACAAAGTGGTTACATAAAAGATAGTATTCAATTTTCCCATCAATGGAAACATATTTAAAAGAAAACATGGATACTTTGTTGACAATTCCTTGACACTATAATCATACCATGTACCCTTCCCTTGACCTATGAAAAACATTTCAAAAACATGAGATGAGCATAAATACCTCAGTAAGGGTTTTAAAAAGTATGTAAAGTAAACATGAGTACAAATATACAAAAGAATGAAATCATAATTTAACCATAAAACAGAATCACTTTATCATACCTAATAAAATCATGAATAAATCACAGAAATCATAAGATATAATGGTAATATGAGGTATTAATAACATTCTTACGTAGGGAGTAAACCTCTTGGTTATGTTTGGAATACCCATCACAGTATATTCCCTAAATATCTTCAGAGAAACCTTAACGTTTAACTCCTCCGTGTTACCCAATGCATTGGAGAGCTATATCGGGCTCACCCGCCCTTAGTTTATCACAGACCCACCAGTCATCAGAAACAATGCCCAAGAACCATAACATAATCATAGCACATAACTTAAGCATAAAGTAAATATAAAATTCCCACATTGCAATAACAATATAACATTTTAAGATATTGAACTAATGAATCCATTATAAAAACCATTTTCAAAACCATTGAAAACATTTAATAAAGAGATCTTTGAATCAATGTGTCCCATAAAACTTTTAAGTTCATAACATTTTAAACCATTAATATACATATAAATAAATCCTTAAAATCATTTTGAAAACATGGATATTAATGAGAAATATTTATAAGAATAAATCATTAAATCATTTAAAAGGATATTTTAGATAAAGGGTTTTTTACAAAATGATATACACTTGAATACAATAATTGAGGAATAACATTTAATTAGAACATTATAATATCATGAAATATACGAATTCATGATATAATATTCCAAAGGACTGTATATACACCAAATAAGAGTGAATTGGTTCATAACAACAATGAAGTCTCAATTGAAATGTAAAATGAGATGAAATACCCTGTAAAGAAGGTATCCATAAATTAAAGATAAATCAATCTCATAATTATGTGTGACAAATATAAATACACTAAATATAAGTAGATATTATGTCTACAACAATAAAAGGTAATTTACACATATTCAAAGGATGAAATATTCAATAACTACATGTTGAACCCAATGAAATTAAAACTGGGTTAAGAAGTTCCCTTGGTAAAATTCGACAGTCTAACAGTGTCACTTAAAAATTCAGAAAATGAGTTGATGAGAGATAAAAAGACTATATCATCACATGGACATAAAATTTACATCAATAAGTATATATAATAACATATCCCAATATTATTATATGTAAATTAAAATACCCAACAAAATAAGCCTTTTAAAAATAGGAGGGTGAAAAGTACCCTTACTGACTTGGGTATCTTTCGAAACATACACCCCATGAAAGAAGGAAAATAAAAAATTGATGTAAATACTCATAAATGAAATTATTTTACAAAAAAAGTAGAATAATGGGTAGTACATATACCACTCAATGTAAATGGTGTAAATGTAGCATAAATCTCATGGGAATAAAATTGAGATAAAAAATCCCTTACGAAAACTCGGCAGCCTAACGACACCACTTAAAACTTCCAAAAATGGATTGATGAGATAAAATAGGTTCTATCATAATATTAACATAAAAATTACAGAAAGAGGAATTTAAATATCATCCTCCAACAAAACAAAGTCGAGCTTAAAAGAAGTGAAATAAATGACAGTACTTAAAAAGAAAGAGAGAGGTTGGATCTCTTTCGAAAATTCGCCAGCCTAATGGCGCCAATCAAAACATCAAAAATGGATTGATGTGAGAAAATAAGGTCTCTCATCATATGAACATTAAATGTACAGTATGTTTAATATAAAATAACATCCCAATCATAAGAATGATGAGATTAAAAGGAATGACATAAAAAAGTGTACTAAAAAAGAAAGAGAGGGGTTGGTTCCCTTACCTCAGTTCTGACTTAACTCGATCGTTCTTTAACCTCCCGAATAATAACCTTGAGTTAATTTCATATATCATAAGAAACCTTTTTCAAGTTCATTATTATTATCATATCACTTACTATTGTGATATTAACACTATGTAATTATATATGTTAATTACGGTTGTTTTGTAGATCATTGCTACTTGAGTCAAAAATGAACTCTTTATAATTACAAGTTGTTCATGTGGTAAAATATATATTATATCCGGAATTATATTAATTATTTAGATATCATATATATCATATATATCCATTGTATACATGAATTTATAATATTACATAACATTTAGAGGTAAGAATTGAAATGCACCGTTCATGGAGGCAGTAAGCCGTACGTACGCATGAACGCTACTTCCATTTCTATTTTTTATTTAATGGAATTAAAACATAATGATACATAATAGTATTATTATTCTAGTATGTTATCATGAATAATATCATTAAATATATCCTTTATACGTACCACATATGGTATTAACGAATCACATCACTTTGAGGGGGAAGTAGTCCGCACTTACTAAATTGAAGATATCGCGTTTAACGTTAATAGAAACCATAAAGGTATTACATAAATGAAAATACAGAATCTTAAGTAAAACATAAACATTTTATATATCATATATATTTATAGTGGCATCTTAATGGCCACATTTGAGGGTGTTAAAAGAATATTGAACAATCATCATTTCGTGAGGCAGAAATTCACCATCCACAAAAATAGTATGTTCATTAACTATTAGATGTAGGTGTGTGTAAGTGTATCTCAAATAATTCTTTTAAAAAAATTCTAGTATATTGAAGAAACTGTATTATTTACAAAATAAATTAATAATAACAGTTTAGGGTCTTGGAGAAGAAAAATAAAAAAAAGAACACAAGTGAAGACATTACCTTAAAATCGTGTATCTCTCTTTGATTTGAGCTCAAAGGCTTCCTTGGAAATACTTCTGCCAAATTAAAGGCTTCTAGGAGTAATATAGGGATGTTTAGGGACAAAAGGATCATTGATTGGCCGATCCAAAGTCTTGAGAGGTGTGGGTAAGGTGGTAGAGGTGGGAGCCTTTTATAAGAGGAGAGGAGGGGCACTCTTGGAATTCTACAATATGATAGTTTATTTTCAAATGGGATTATGATTTTAAAGGTCCCACATTGATTTATTTCAAGGATAAGGTGGTATGGGTTCGAAATATAATCATCCAATAGGTCTTTTACATGTGTATGTTATATTTTTAACATTATCTTTTCATTTTATTTAAATCTTTTATTAATGAGGTCATCGCCGCATCATCATGATGTCATAAATAATTTAATTTATTTAATGTCTAAAAATTATAAAGAAAATATCATGATGTATGAAATCTTTTTATATTTATAATGAATATTTATAGACAAAAATATTACTTTTATAACCCCATTTAAATTTTTTTAGTAAAACAACTCATGCGTGTGACATTTTTATTTTAACATTAAATAAAAAAGTTATTTATTTCATTTTCCAACCAATGTGGCTTCATGGGGTCCCCAAGTTGACACATGGATTTTATTGGTCGGACATGACACATCCATTGAGGGTAGAACATGTGTCTAGGTCATTAAATATTATTTAAACATTATTTTTACCTTAAATTACACTAATTACCTCTAAGCGTGATTAAAAACATAAAAGTTACTATTTACCAAAATATTATTTTAATCTCATTGAACCACATTTTACATCCTAATGACAACCATGTATGTCGGATTTTTGAAATTCTAATCACAGAAGTGTTAAAGTTTCATTTAAATGAAAAAATCAGTTTTTAAACTACCACTTAGTGGTTTCACTATTCGTCAAAAATTGAAGTTTTTCTGAAAAATACCAAAAATTCACCCTAAGCTATATTTGATTTTCCGAATTCAAAAATGATGTATATTTTACAAAATTCAAAACATATATGATGCATTAATTAATTTAATAATTAATTCTCACTGTCAAAACATATAGGGTGTTTTAAGAAACAATATCTATTAAAAGATTGACACTAGTTTAAGTCCAATTTCAAAGTGAAATTAATTCCAATGCCCACAATTATATTAAATTGTTAAAATATATTATTAATAAACTCTAATATAAATTAAAAATTTAATATATCCATATAAATAAATCATAATAAAAGGAGGTTTTGAATTAAAATGCAACATTTTCAATAAAAATGATCTTTATCGGAAAAATAACAAAATTTTACACAAAGTAATTTTTGATGTCCTGATTCTAAAGAAATATTTTATTTTGTCAAATACATCATATAAAATTTTCAAAAGTATATTTAAAAAGGGTTCTCCATCAAAAGGTGGTTAATCAAACTTTTAAAGAATATTTGAATATTTATGATTAAAATTGGATTCTTTTGCATTTTAAGCCTCCAACATTTATTGGATTAAAGTAAAAATATGTGAAAAGATATATAATCATATTTTAATTAGTTATGTTCATTCCTGCCATTACAACGGTTAGGCATTAACTACCTTTTAAAATAATATTATTTTATTATTAGAGTGCAACGTAATATTTCAAAAAACTCGTTGTTGCGTATTGGGTATTCCCTCGAGCATAGAATTCCCTTATAAGTAATATTACTATTTTATTAAAAAATATGGATAAATATGAAAATTACATATTCTTCATTTACCTGGGTTGTTACATACTTTGTTCCATTGCTTCTCCTTGAAATATTGATTTCATAATGTGGTTACTCTTGTTTATAGATATAAATTTAGTTACCTCAAAAATATGACAATGTTTTAATATAATACCACTAATTAAATTTTGTTATTTATTTTTATGGGTTTAATCGTTATACAATCCCAATGGTTGGAATATTTCAACGACCATAAATTCCCGACATCCATATTATATTCATATAATTATAGTCTTATATACTATTCTAAAAATATGCATCCTATTCATTTGAATAATAATAAAATTATATATAAGATTTTTACTTTTTTCATCCTTACATAGTTATAATTAGATGTATGGTATTCAATGAAAACCATGGAGTTAAGGAATTAATGTTCATGATCGTTTTATTTACATGTTGTTTTATTCCTATTATAGTTTCCATAATAATATTTCATATTTAATTTTCATGATTTCTTAATCACTTCAGTATATTGTAATATTTTATCTTAATAATATATGTAGTAGTTTATTAATGTTTGGAGTTTAATTTATCAAAAGCAGCAAAACATAGTAATTATATAAATGGGGATTCATATAAAAATAATAGGTGGTTAACTCCTACCCACATTTTTGGAATTATTCCATTGAAATTTCATTACCTAGATAAAAAAGGAGTTTAATTTTATCTCATTACATATTTAGGTTCCAACATAGATTATTCAGAATTATAATTTTACTATAGAATATTAACCAGATTGGTGACCATGTTTATTCATCACTTCATCTCTAAATTCAATTAACTTTGCTGATTATTTCCATTAATAGAAATCATGTTTCAATTTAAAAAATTCAATGTTTGATGTGTGTGATTGATCTGGTAGGTCATTCCATAAATGTAATATATAGAACCTGAATTTATCTATGAGAGTCTTTTTGGAAGCACTAATAGAACAACTACAGTCTTTATATGATTAATAATATCACTGGGATAATTTTATATAGGGATATTATTTCACATATTCCTGAATCTCATACCTCTCTTCAAAATTTCTATCCAATTGAATTATTTTTCAGTAACATAAATATTTAGATCCGATTAATGATCTTCATTATAGTTTCTCTCCCAATAATGTATGTATTTGATATTTTTCTGAATGGTTTTATCCGTTTATATGTTTCATTGAACTAGATAGAGTCTTAATAGATTCCACTCATTGAATGTGTCCCATCATTTTTATGTCATTCATCAATTCCAATATATACCTATTTACCAATTTGGACGGTTGAGTGGAAATTTTTTTAATAAAATTACACAATTGGAGGAAGATGTTGATCTAAAATTCCTTCAAAATTTAACAATCATGATCTAAAATAACTTATGGATTTTATATGGTCCTTTTAGAATATCCATGGGTTTTATATAATTAGATATACTAATTCTTGTATTTAGTTTGGACACTACACATATCTATGATAAAAATCTTATAACTCTATTTCAATTAGGTTTTAACGCTAATGTAATTTAAACCTTATTTTTAATCTAAAAAGACTCTTACTCCACCTCTTTGACCCACTCATGGGGTTTAAAAATAATTTTTGGGGAGTATGATTTCATCCCTTCAATTATATTTTTTAGATGTGTCATTATTACTAATAATGAGAACATGTTCACCCCATGGTGAATCACGTGGGAATAAAAACCATTTTATATATTATTTTGAATATTATTATTAAATTTTTCTAATTTATTGGATACTATTCTATATGTAATATTCAATATAGGAATAGAATCATATATGAGTTCAACTTAAAAATCAATCTCATATTCAGTTGATAAACCAAGTAGTTCTTAAATAAATACATCAATATACTAACATATAATTAAAATTAATACAATATTTAGTTCCTCTCTAATAATTTAAGAAAAATACCACTCATGATTGGGTATTAAGATTCATATATGATAAGAAATTCACCATGGTATTTCAGTAGCGACCTGACCCCAATAGGCCACAGCGGATGACTATTATTAATTACATTGGAATGATTACAAGGAATATAGTCCCAAAATACCAAGAGTTTAGTAGTCTTGATAAAATAGACACATACACCAGTTGTATATTAAAAAAAATACATTAATTACAATTTTTTTTCATTTTACAAGTATAATAACATTATTCAATCTATTATTCCCCTCCGCATCATTCGTAGCACACTTCATGCAAGTTGGGGGAAACAGAAATAATGAGGGTGAGATGAAATTCTCAGTATGGTTTGATTATAGTTGATGCAATAATGAGTCAATGATAAAAATAATTATGGAATAGTAAATAATTGAGATCTCATACCATATAATCAATAAACAATAAGCAAGTTGATAAACAATATACCAATATAATAAATGGAAGAACATTAAATTCAAACAACTAGTTAAAGAAAAATCAATATGTAAATGTTAGAAATTGAAATACATTAAATTTAAATAATAAACTAAGAATCAAATGAATCCATATATTTTATCATGTGATAATTATCATGGATAATAAATAATGAATCAAAATGAAGGAAATGCTTAATTACTGGATTTCATGTCTCTGGAACATGAAATCCTCTACTATCCAAATCAATCCTTCAGATAGTTTAAAACAACATATAGAAACCCATTTAATTTTCACAACTTATTGACCTCATGAGAACCTATCGATGTATCAAGTAGCTATATAAATTCCATGATCAACCCTTCATTGTATGTCCAGCATATTATTCATATTGAGTAGTCGATTTAATTAATATGCAATATACCTTATGAAATATCTATATTGAATAAAGAATAATAAATTATCAATATTTCCACAAATTATCAAACAAAATTAAATTTAAAAATTATATCAACAAGTTATATGGCTTAGGAAATATTAATATCCATGCTAGATAAAATGGATAATTTTAGGGAAGATAAATTTTTATTGATCATAGGATATTAAATATTTCAAGGGGACTCGTAAATAAACCAAGGAAGTGAATTTGAATACTATCCTCGACTAAATCAATCATAAACCACACCAAGGATTAATAAGGGTCGTATCAATAAATTATATCGCATGTGGGGTAAAATAAATTATTATGGTCATTGATGAAAAAAATAAAATGATCTTTTAAAAATATTCTGGAGGAAAAATATACTTTTCTTTTGAAAAATCATTTGAATAGTTTATCATTGAAAATAAAATTTAAAAAATATTCATTTAAAGTAAACTTTTTACATACGAAAAAGGATTATTCGTAGGAATTATATCGGATAAATCCGTACATTTCATAAAATAAGATTCCATTTGCATGTTCAAAGGGATAGAAAAATTACTTGTTTGTAAAGTTATAGGAAGATTCCATTGAAAACCTTAGTAAAGGAAAAAATGGTATAAATTTATTTCCCAAATTATTTTAAAACATTTATGAAAATATTTTATTAAAACATTTTTTTTAAATAATAATAGGTTCTCTAACTATATAGAGAAATGAAATCTGGTTTCTATAAAGAAAATTTCCAAAATGCCTTAAGTAAAAAAGTGTAAAAAATGGTACTAATACATGAAAAAGGTAATGAATATAAAATTTTTAGTAAAATGGAAGGATTTATCACAAAAATTACAAAATTTCTCCATATGGAAATACCATTGAAATATTATTAAAGTAATTATTGAGGAAAATAATCTTTAAACATTTCAAATTGTCCTATACCACTTTGAAATTTTTTAAATCATAAACATCATAAAGTAATATTATTAAATAAAAGTTTCATATACCATTATAATTAATGATTTCATGATATAATATATAAAAATTTGACTTATATGCTCCACACAATTTAAGTATATAATTAACATGATACTTATCTCACAGAAGTAAAATGAATGATCAAAATTCACTACCTAGCCTCTAATTTTTCATGTGTGTCTATATATTCCTAAATTACCATAACTATGTTAATTATTTACTTTTTTGAAAAAAAAATCATTTCTATCGTTACTTTTATTTCAATTTTTTCTATGTTTTATAAACTACATAAATAGTTATGTTTACGTTGGTTGTGTTGTCCAAATTCATATTATGTGTCAAATTTTTTTTGGTCAAATAAGGTCAAAGGGGACATTATATAACATGTAAATAATAATAATCATGAAACAATTATCATATTTATACATAAAATGTAATTTTAAAATAAATCATTAAATATGGTCATGAAAAATGAAGTAACTTTACAATCATGGAGATTGTAGGTTGTACAAACGCATGAGTCACTACACCAAACTGGGAGTTTAGCAGCAGTTTTTTCACATCAGTTATTTAGTAGTGGTTTATTAAAATGTTATTAATTTTTTTAATAATTATTTGTGTTTTCTAAAAAACATCCACTAAACCATTAAATTTTTTCATACCCACAACAGTTTCCCCCTCCCCCGACTCCCCCAAAACCCCCGACCCCACAACCCCATTGACTTCATAATGACCTATTGATCCCTTTCTCCACACATTGTCACCCATCGCTTCACCTCACCAGCCATCACTGCACCTCGCCGCACCTCACCATCCCTCACCATGCCTTTCCATCTCTCACTGTCCCTCACCACCAATGTTTTTAAAATCAAAAATTATATAAAGGGTTAAAGAGAAAAAATAGATATTATTACACTCCAATCTAGAATATCATAAGTTATTAAATTTATGATTGATGTGAACTAATGATTAATACCTAATATTTTAAAATGTGACATATCTAGAAGCCTGTTTTTCAGAGAATATGTTCCATGAAATTTAAATATTAGATGGAAATTGAGTTGGCTTCTTTGTTAACATGAGTTATAATTTTTTGTCATTGTGTTGGCTTACCTGTTAACATGCGTTTACTTTATAAATTCCATTTTTCTGAAATTACGATTATTTTTTAGATACAAATGGTTTTTTTTTGTTATTTTTTGTAGTTTGGAGGTTGGTATAAATGGTTTTTCACATAAATACAATGTTTTCATTTTTTAATGGGACTTTTTGTTATACTAATATTATTTTCAAATATATGATTTTCTTTTGAAATGGTAATCATGTTTCGAAGTGGGTTTTGACCCTATTATGATTTTTAATATGTGAATACTAGGTTTTAAATAGATTTTGATTTTTAATTGAGGTGTGGACTGCTAAATGTTTTAAAAAAAATCATAAATTTTAAAATTGGTATATTTACTGTCTACATGGATTAAAACTTCTAAAATGTCTTATTGGATTTTTATTGGTTTTTTGGATGTGGTTGCCCCTTTATCCTTTTATGACATTCAAAGAGAATGATCGTAGTTGATGTGTAGCTTTGAAACATTTTGAAACTAATGGTTGATTTTTATGGACCTATTAAAATGTTTCATGTCGTGTTCATGTGATTTTTGAGGAAAATGAATTTCATTAGCCATGATTTGTTTTTTAAAATAAGATAACTCTTGTTTAAGAGTGACATTGAAATGTTTAAAATGCTTTGGTGTTTTCCAAAAAAAATTATATTATGTTTGGTAATTACTTTATGAAAATTGATATGTTTTTTCATTCGATGACATGTTTTGGTGTCAATGAATTGTTCAAATAATAGGTTTTCAATGATGTATATAGAAGGAATCAATTGATTCCCCATTTCCCATTTAACACTTGTGTGGGGTTGTAATAAATATGTGATTCTTATTTCTCTCTATGTATGAGAATGTGATACATATTTCGTGAGTGTATGTAATTTCTGTGTGGGGTACTACATCATTGGGTGTTAGGGTTGACTATAGTTATGGTTATTCTTCATGTGTTATACATGTCACATTTTCACTATACCTTAGTTACACTATTGGTCATGGGAAATTAGTTACCAATTCGATGAACTAACTTATTTCTCTATTTTGTTCACATGTAGATAGTTTCAATCCAGTCATTATTGGAATGAGGTCTAGGTGGGGGTTTTCATCATGATTCTTGTGTGGGAAACATGGATTTCAATTATATACGTAGAATAATCCAATATATAGATAGATGGGGTGTTTATTCCAATAAATTATTAACTTATAATAAAATAATTATTCCCATGGTAGTTCCCAGGACACATTCAATTATACAACTACTTAGTGATTTAGTGGAGTTTTATCTAGTTCTATATTATATCTTTTCCCTTGATTTCCTTATTATGGAATATTTCTTGTTTATATTGTATTATATGGTTACTTATTGATTTTAGGGAGTCTTATCAAGTGATATATTATATCATTTCCCCTGATTTCTTCATTATGAAATAGTTTGTTGTTTATATTGTATTTTTACATTCTTTACATTACTAGTTTTATTACCCTTACATGCAAAGTATAATTAGTGTTTTACCTATATATACCTATTTACCCTTACTCATGTGTTTTATTCATGGTTTTACCCTTACATAATATCTACATGCATTTACATAAGTTTTCCTTATCTTTACGCAAGTGATTCCTACCTTTACACAATTGATTATTACCATTACCCAAGTGGTGCTTACATATACAAAATTGTTTTCATACCCTTAAGTGGCATAAAAAATGTAAGTTACCCTTTTGTAGTGAACTAGCTACCTTTAAATAGTGTATGGAATTTATGTTTTTCATTTATTCATTCTTTAAAAAATTCTTATTACTATTGTGTAACTTTTTAGTGCCTTTATTTATCATTTCTAGTTCCCTTTACATGAATAGTTTATGTAAAATATTACCATTGAAAAACATTACTAATCACGCTTATGCAATGCTTATAATTTTTTCTTACCCTTACATAGAATTATAATTAACATATATACAGAATGTGTAAAATGTATCTTATCTTAATGAGAGCTATATATTTTAAAGGTAACCGTTACACGAATTATAAAAAATATGAGTTACCCTTATTCAGCCTATGAAAAAATTATTTTAGCCATATATGGTCTATACATGTGTAAAATTTCCCTATTATATTTATGTATTAGTGTCTATCATTTGTTTATATAATAGAAAGACTCTTTTATAGAAAAACGATACCGAGAATGAAATACATTGTGTATTTTGTAATTTGATAGTGATATTTTAAATAGTAATATGTTTCTATTTTAATTTCCATCTTTTGGGTTTTAAATGTATGATGAAGAATTAAGAATCACCCATGTGTACAAGATTCAATGGATTTATAAATAATGTTATCCATTTGTGTTTTGTATATAAATCGAAGCTAAGGAAAGATGAGTATAAAGAATAAAAAATATATTTAGAACTTCATATATTCATTATACTGATTTGTTGAGTCATTTCTAGTTGTATTATATTTCTGTGTTTTGTATATATTAAAGAAGGGCTGAAGCTCATTACTCTACACTAGTTTCTTCATCAGCATATTCTAATAGTGCAAATATTTTTATTATTTTTCATAATTTTTTGTAATTTATATTTCACATATGATTAAATTTAAATTTAAAAGGTAATGTATGGTTGTCTAACATATCCATATTTTTCTAACTAGTATATTTGATTCTCTTTTACTATTTAGTAATAGTGATGTGTTTTATTTTTTTTATAATGTGTAGGCACGTTGTGATATATATAGATAAAAGCTTGCTCAAATTATCGAGTAACACACCTCAGTATGCTAAGGGTTTAGAAGTGTCTTTAGATTTCTAAATTTTCAATCGATCTGTTAATGAGAGAATATGATTTCAATGACTGAAATATAAATTTAGAAGAAGTTTGAATAGGGATGATGTTTTTGAGCAATTGATATTGAAACAATTCCATGCTCATTTTTTTTGTTGGATTTGTCACAGAGAATTTAATGTTACCAAAAGATTGAGCACTGGTGCCAATCCATAGAATAAGGTCCCAAATTCATTAAAAATGGAAAGTGAAATGAAAAAATTTATAAATTGTTCATTAGGTATTGAATGACACAAACATCTACATCAAAACATTACAAAACTACCTATTGAGGGTGGTACAAATAACATCATGACAAGTGATGTTTTTTAGACTATAGGAAAACCAGATGAAGATTGTAAAAAATAATTTTATCCTCCTCTTGATTATATGGAGACTAATATAGGAACAAAAATCAATGAGTAGACATATGTGTTGCTTGGTTAAGTTGATGATGGAAAGAAAGAGTCATATAGTGGATGTCTAAAATATTTGAATCTTTCTTATCTGATAAAGTTTTACAATATCAAATCTCTATGTGCATTTAAAAATAAGTCGATATCCATGATATTGGAATTGTTTCATGATTAATCTCCCAAATAAATGAACCCTTATCCTTTTTATGATATGAAAATTGATTTTATCATGATTGGACTAAATTATACCAAAAAATGTGTGTCATAATGATTATATGCTTTATTTGGAAGGGGATTCAAGCTGATATGATTGTAAAAATGTTCATCCTCTTGATGAAATTCTATGGTTGATGTTGGAAGTGCAAATCAATATACTACTATGAAGAAGAAGAAAAGAAACACGCCTACTACGGATTTTCATTAATTTATTTTGAATCCTCGATTTCAAATATTATTCAGTTCATCAAAAACCACCAAACACATGAAGTGGAATTATATAGATAATAATAATGATGGGTTAATGAGGAATCCAGGTGATTTAAAACCGTGGATCTATTTTTTTATAATACATACATATTTCTTATCTCATTGTAGGAATATTTTTTTTGGGATTTGTTGTCAATTAATTCAACGCATTTGGTACGTTGAGTAACAGTTTTAGAATTTGGATGGTTGTTTTGATCACTTATAATCTACCTTTGAGGATGTGTATGAAACAAAATTCTTTTATCATTTTTATGATTATTACAGGAAAACATATGCATGGAAATGATATTGATGTTTACATTCAAACATTAATTTAACAATTATATGAGTTATGAAAAAATAATGTTGAGACATATGGTGTATCTTACAGAACAATGTTCAAAATGAAATCGTCTCTAATGTGGACCATTAATGACTTCCATGGAATTAGGAATTTAGTGGGATGGAACACATAAATGGGTTTGGATTTTCCAGCTTGTAACGTTGGTTTTGAGCCCGAATTGGTACCTCATTGAAGAAAATGGTTCTTCTTCTGTCATTGACTATTTCTCGATGAATCTTATCGGTTTTGTTTATGCAAGTCAAAATTCAATGGTTTATTGATCATAGTCCACCTCCAATGTTGTTATTAGGTTATAAAATATCATTATAACATAGAAAGGTTGAAATAAAATTTGGGAAGGTGATTCATTTAAATGATAGTGAGAAACTGTTTCTATGTGCATCATCAAGTAAAATTGGACCGTAGAAAAGGAAGAAAAATAGTATATTCATTAAGCTTCTGAATTGGGAATATAATTTTTTGCATCATAATATTGATGTTATGCATATTTAGGAGAATGTTTGTGAAAATTTTATATTAAAATTGCTTAATGCGAATGGAAAGTCGAATGATCATATCAATTATTGGAAATACTATCATGCAATGAACATATAGTGTGATCTCTGGCATGATTAGAATGGGCGGTATGCTCTGTCAATTTTTTCAATGAAAAATGGGGATAAAGATATATTTCCTAGAATCATAAAACATGAGAAGGTATATTATTAGTGTTCAAGTAACTTCTTATGGTGTGTTCACTTAAATAATTATAAATTACATGGATTGAAAAACCACGATTAGCATATTTTTTTTATAGTAGTTACATCCATTAGCATTGTGTACATTATTAACAGAATAGTTTAATCATGTTGTACTCCAATTCAACAAATTTCATAGAAAATTATGTCTGAAATCTCTACATCTATATTAGCTTGAAAACCATTATGAGATATTTTTATTGGCATGTTTTTCAATGGATATGATCATTCCTCTATCGTTTTTACTTTGATGATGCGTTTAATTGTTCATTTTTTTGGAAGCTAAATTAGGAGGTCTCGTATATTATCGATGGATGTATCCAATTTGAGAGGTACTTCATTTATATGTATTTATTTTTAGGAAACAATTATTGGTAATTCATTAAAAACATAATTATGTTTTTAATTTTATTTCACATATATATTGGCCATTTGAAATATTACTTGAAAAATAAAGCGTAACCTGAAGGCTCTATTTCTGAGATCTATTTGAAATATTAGTGTCTTACCTTTGGTTATAGATACATGGATGACATTGAAACAAGATTAAATTGAGTTAGATGTTTTGATAACAAATTTAATCAATCTGAAATACATGGAAAATAAAAAATCTTTCTTATTATTGACCGACCAGTTGGGAGGAGCTCAAATGTTACACTGATAGAAATTGAATTATTACAGGAACATATATATGTGTTTCTAAATAATGAAATCGCATATCCAATAAATGTAGATTTTATGATACAAAAATATAGATGAATGAGAGTACGAACATGTAATGAGAAATATGTAACAAAAAAATCTTGATAAAGAGCATGTAGAATGGTTTCCAAGATGTGTAAGTTCATATATATGGAAATCAATACAGATATTAGGTTGACACAAAAAAAAATTAAATATAATAATGTGTATTAATTTTTTCAGATCATGAATACTAATACTCGAGTACATTTGTCAAAGGATTTGATGTTTCTTGCTTGAGGTCTAAAAAACAAGATAGAATGTTTGACACTTACAATGTGAATGGATTTAGATATCATATAGTCTACTAGGAATAGGGTTTGAAAACACATAATAGTGGAAGATTTCTTTTTTCTAAAGTGGAATAATATTGAATGTTGACTAATATTATCAAATTAAACTATTATGGTCATTTTTAGATCTTTTATTCAAATGGAGTTGGGTGGATATTATCAAGGGAGTTAAAAGAGATTCATTGAAATTTACTTATGTGAACTTATTTCACTTGATGGATGTTGGTGATAGTGAACTAAATGATCTGTATATCCTATAATCATAAGATAAAATGGTATTTTCTAGGAATGATGTTGTGGATGAGTGGTGGAGTTTGGTTTCTCACAAAAAAATGATACTTTTTGGATATGGGTAATGAACTGGAATATTTGACCTCAAATAGTGAATCTCAAAAACAACAACAAGGGGACTTATTTTTCCATCATGATATTAAAAATATAATTCTTTCAAAAGAGGATAAACTATATTAAGTAATTATAGAGTAGTAAACCATCATAATTGAATAAGAAAATGATTTTATGTGAAGTTATATATTCATTTATCGAGAAATTATTTCATTTGTGAAGTCATTCATTGTCATTGTTATGTATATGTTGTTTTGTCATTATTGTGCATCTATTATCATTTCAATTTTTTCTGCATGAATTTTTTGAAATATATTTTTGAAACATTATTGGATTTTATTAAATGACAATAATTCTAAAGTGGAAGCGTTATACATAAACTGCGGGGTCGAAGATTATTTCTAGAAGGTGATCAACTATGGTAATATTTTAATTAGTCTAAAAATTAAGTAGAAATAGTTTTTTCTTTGATATACTAAATTATTTATTTACATTTTTTTAATGAATTCACTGATTTTTGGCCACCTAGTGTCCTGATTTGAAGTGTGGTTGAATGTTCATAAAATTTTTGATGGGAGTTTTTTTAATGAGTCTTCCATAGAATTTGGGGTATGAATTCATTTTTCATTATAATTACATATTATCATTTATCACTATGTGAAATATATTTCATCTAATGTGAATGATAATTTAATTATTTCCAAAAATTAATGATCTATGGAATTTCAATCCCACACAGTCCCACTCAGACTCCCAGGATGACCCAGTTGGTAAAGTACTTGGGAAGAAGCAACTTGTGTGAGTGTGCGAGATGGGTTTATAACCATTTCTATTTTAGGTATTTGGTATGAAAATGGGGATTGAAATTTATTACTAGTAGAGAGAAGGAAAATCACATAACTTCATAATCATATACTTCACATACATTAATTGATTTTATGGTTAAATATAAATATACAAAATTGTTTAATTTTCAATATAATTTTCTAACAAGTGCTTGTAGTAAGATGTACGGATAGAGATGGATAGGGTGATGAGCAGATGTCATCATTGGGAAATGATTATTAAAGATGGTTTTTTCATGTATCTGTACGTCCTATGTTGGTATTTTGTTGTCTTTTTCTTATATTTTAGATGGGATCGGGATAATTGGTTTCATATGTATGTGTTGTATAACCATGTTTCTATATGTTGTGTTTCAACTCGAAATGGAGATTGAAATTTATTTATGATCATATATGATGATTAGTTTCTTATCTCTATTTTTTATATAGGTTGATGGGACTATTATATTCTACTATTTACCACTTGTTTTTTATGGTGCCTTATTTTTCAAGAACCATGTATTAGGTTGCCCTCTATGACTCAACACATAGACTTTGACAGCCAATTGAGAATGTCTCGGTAAAAATGAACTGCATTCTTGGTAGAATTTTAAAAAAGGTTCATTCATCGATATCATAGTATCATATTTATGTAAAAAAATTAAATAGTGTTTATTATAGTAATAAATATTTTTTAGTGTATTATTTATTATAATATTTTCATGATAATTGTTGATGTATTCTTACTACATTATTTATATTATATTAAAATTATTTAATTAGTAATTCATGACATAATATAATGATATATTTTATTTATATAAAATTACTTATTTTGTTTTATAATGTATGTTTAATTTATGTTAACTAGAAAACCTATAAATTTAAAATAGCATATTAGAAATTAAATGTACTTATTTCACTAGATTATTATGAATAGTTTATCAATATCATTCCATAATGTTGTATTAATAGAAAATCATGTTAAAGATCATTATATAAATGTAAATAACATAAATTTCCACAAATTATTATCAACCAAGAATTATATTGATAATTTATAACTAATAATATGAAATATTAAAAATAAAAAAATGATGTAGCATTAATATTTGGATTCTAAAGATTCGTATGTAATATAATTTGTTAATTAAAACCCATCGTTTAAAAATAATGTTAAATTTAATTACAATGACAGTATGAATTTATTTGATTAAAGAGAATTCTAGAATGATATAAAATTCTGACTATTATAAAATTACATTATAATTAATTAATTTCTATTTCTTCCATTTTATGAATGATTTTATAAAATTTTTACAAAATTAATTTAATTTTTTATTTTATTTATTATGCATGATAGGTTTTAAATTAATGTATAAAGTATGAATGTAAAGGATGATGTAATTATATGGTAATTATCTGATGAATAAAAAAAATAATATTTTATGTTAATAAAAGTGATACAATTATAATAATTCTTTGAAAATATGATAATTTGAATATAAATATTCTATGAGTTCTCCTATGAAATGTTCAACTAAATTATGTTATAATACTATGTTGGATTGATGATAATTTCCTTGATGGTTATGTTTTGGCATACCCTGTTAATTAAATGATTCCCTTAAACTACATGTGTGTTTATTGTGGTTGTTGATTTATTATTATAAGTTAATTCTTTGTGAAATGAATTATAATAAATCATTATTGATATATTTAGTATAATTTTTATATGATATCTTATAGTAGACGTAATTAGTGTGGATAAATGGATATTTTGTTGAAATATGTTCTAGCTATAGGTTCTGGGGTAGCAAAACGCGTAACTTGTTTTTTTATTCATGATATAGTGGTGGTTTAAAAAACTACAATATATAGTTTTTTAGTAGTAGTTTAAATCACCACTAAATTATGTTATTTTTATGGTGGTAGTTAAATGTTTCACTAAATATGAAAATATTTGAATTAGTAGTGGTTTTATCTGTCTGTGTGGCAGTTTTTTTGATAAAAGGTTCGGAATTTTGCGATAGTTGAAACTGCTACAAGATTTCAGTTATTTTTTTAATCCATCGCTAAAACTAAAAAAAACTGTCAAAAAATATGAGTTCCGTGACACATTCCATAATCGATGGTAAATTGAATGAACCAACATGCGTTGATTTCCAACACCAATTTTAGTGGTAGTTTTCAGAAACCATTTCTGGACAATCTAGCGGCAGTTTAAACAACCCCATGATAAAAACCCCACCGTTATACAAGAATTTTGTCATATAGAGTAACATTCCAAATTTTCAATTATCATTATGTAATGAAGGTTTGTAACGTCATTATTTTCAGAATGATTAATATATTATGAATTCCATATTATTTAATCATATATATATATATTTCTTGTGATTTAAAAGGATTCACATCATGTCGAGGATGTGATAATCCACACGTCCCCGAATAACGTTATCATTTATTTTGTGAAATGGTAATAAAGAATATGATATATATATATATTATTATTATTAAAAAAGGTAATTATTTAATGAATATAAAATTTAATCATTCTATATTTAATATTTTTAATTAAAACCATCTTTATATATTCCATGTATTGTGTGAATGAATCACATCGCTTTAAGGGGGTAGTGCACACTTCCTCAGATGATGTTATCGTATTTACATAAAATGAAAATTATTGAAGTAATGTGTTAAAAATATTAAATATGTATAAATACATAATATATATCATATATATAATATATAAACAATGTTTTCATCATAATTTCCACCATGATAAGTGGTAAAGAAAAAATTGATCAATCATCGTTTCGTGAGGCCGTAGTTCTCGGTAAAAAGAAATGGTATATCTGTTTCCCATTAGATGGCAGTGTGTGTAATTATAGATATAAATCTAAATATAATTATATATCAGTATATTTAGGCTATTTATTTATTATATTAACTTAGAATAAGAATATTTTAGGTGTTGAATAAATAAAGGAAAGAAAATTGACTTTCGAAAAGTGTTTCCTTAAAAATAAGGTAACTCAATTTCGTTTATAAAAAAGGTCTTACTTGGAATGATTTATTCCAAATGGAAGGATTCATGTTTAAGGGTTTTTATGGGAAGCTATTTTTGAATATCTTTTCTGAACCCAAGTTGTTTTACTGGTGTGAGGAATGGGGATAATTGGTGTCCCTTTATAATGGAGGAGGAGTGGCACTCTTGTAATATTTTTACAAAATAATTATTCACACATTTTTCATGATCCATGTGTATCAAATAATTGTACATTTTCTATAATAATTATTATAGGGTCAGAATATGGCCAAACTATAGCCCTTGAACATGTTTATAGGTCATTTTGTGCCTTATTTTTATGGTTTAGTCTATTATTAATTTTAATTTAACCTTAATCGTTCTAATTACATTTAATTACATTCCTTATCATTTTTTTCAAAAGAAATTGGTATTATTAGAAATTAAAAATGTTTAATATTACAGATATGGAATCTATTTTTTAAAATTCCTATTTTATAATTGTCACAAATTTGTTTAAATTAATTCCAACAGACGAGACGACAATGTAGTTTTTCAAATAAAAAATGTATTAATGATTTCTATGTTTTTATAGTAAATTTAAGAGTGAAATTGACTAAAATGACCTAAATTGGATTAATTTAAATAAATTATATCTAATTAAAAATTAAAACCAATTTTAAATGTGATTTATCTTTAGGCATAAATTAGATGAAAGTGCTGTTTTGAACAAAAAATTAGTAATTTAATTATTCATTAGAAAAATATTTGCTTCTAAAAAATATCAAAAAATCACCCAAACCAAATTTTATTGTTTCAAATTCAAATATGATATTTATTTTGACATAAAAAATATAATAAATCTTCAAAATTAAAATTTAAAATGGGTTTTCCATTGAAAGGCAATAAAATTTATTCTATAAAAATACAGGGTTTCTTTTGTGAAATTGGGTTCATTCGAATGTTATGTCTTTCTAAACTAATGGATTAATATCATAAATATTTGAATAAAATATAACATATATATTTAATTAAAATAATTAAATAATTTTAATTATTTGTTTTTATTAAGGAAAAACTCCTTTGAAGCATAAAAATTATAATATTTCATTTTATATCCAATTGGTTAATATTTTCGTTTCTCTTTAATTGGCAACTAATAAGTTAATTTTATATTTATAAGAATCATATATTTTAATAAGTTAGTTAGTAATATTAATAATTGGTCACATAAATTCTATGTTATATCATATTATAATAAACAATATTATTTTAATAATATATCGTTATTTGGTGAAACGTGGCCTTACATGTAATGCAAGCTATCAAGGATGGACAGATTTTCCTGTCATGCAAGATAACTCGGTCTTGTTTGAATTAAAAGATCTTGAATATACTATATTTGTTTAATATTTTAATGTATCAGGTTAATATATTCCCTTTTTACACTTTTTGTTGCGTTTCACAAACACTATAGAAAAATAAGTTGTACTTTAGATTTTCAGGGTCTTCCATTCTCCCCACATTAATTAAATTCTTCCTCATAATTTAAACATGATATTAGCAATAGATGTTTGGATATTTTCATACATTGATATTCGAAATTGTGATAATGGTTTGTAAAACACTATCTTGAAAAGAGATAATGGGGAGTATAAAGGTTGCATGGATTTCTATGTAACTAGGTCTCTCTGTAATAGAAAATTAGTGAAAAGTAAAAATATGTTCATGGGGGAAGACAATAAATATTTATAGGGAGTGAATAGGGTCATAAATAAATATATATAAACAATAAATATAAATTTTAGGTCCTCAAATCCATAAATCTATGGAAATTTTAAAGACCATCAGTTCCAAAAAAAATATGTTATTAGGAAAAAAATTTATTTTTATGTCATTTTTCTAATGTTGGTAATTATTTTACTGACCAGGAAGATAAGGAAATATTATTACATGATAAGTTTCAATTTCATGAGAACAATCCTAAATTTTTTTTCATCATTCAAATTATAATTCATTTATCTAATACCAAAAATAAATTTCTAATATTTCATTTTTTATAACTCAAGCACTAAAAGAATCTTGTATAGGAACATAAGGCCAATAAAAGAGTGAAAAATCAAACTATTTGTCCCAAAGTATTTTAAAAACTAGAATATTTAATACAATAATTAATAAACCCTAAAATTTTAACTCGTGGTTCATCATTAGTATCTATTTTTCAAATTGTTCATCTAAAAATAATGACATATTAACCAATACATTTCATTGGTCAGTGGTTGGAGTCAAACCCTTATCATTCTTTTGTAATGGGTTCAACTCCTACGGCATTGTCAGATATTATTTGTTGTCACTCGACTAATAGGTTTTACTTTTCTAAAATGATATTAATATAATTTACAAAATAAATCTACTGGACATCCTTGAAATAAGTTCATGCCATTCCTGAGTTTGAATATTCTTTTGGTTATGAGTTGGGTTGGGTTTTTGGGCGAACTATGCATAAAACATTATGTTTTTGGAGAAAACCACACATATGTGTGTTTGGAGTCATCTGCGCTTGAGCATAACAAGACCGAGGGGTTGTGTAACGACACCCTAGTCTCCACGATACCTACCCTGCATGCGGGGGAAACTAAATGTCCTTTAATTAATGAAAATGGTGGTTATATATATATATATATATTAGAATCGATCACCCTAAAAATTATACTATTATTTATTATTATCATAATTTTTTATCATTATTTTATATATATTAAGGTGATTATTAATATTATTAATATCTTGTATATGATTATTTTTATTATATAACTTTTACTATTATAATAATTATATTATATGTTTTAATGAAATGAAGAAGAATAAAAAAAGAGTGAAAGAGGGTGAAAGGGGGTGCGCATCGCAGAGCCCCCCTTTTCATATTGATTAAAAAATAGAATGAAAAAGAAAAAAACATAATGGAATAGGGTTTTGGAAGAAGCGACCGCATAACCTCAAACCACCTCCCGCTGGCACCCTCAGACCAGTTTCACGCTACCGCCATCCCCTCCTTCTTGCTCCACCTCCCGCATCTCCTACTCCATCCAACTAGAAAAAACATGTTCCCCTTCCTCATTCGCAATCCTACCACCACCCTTGTCCAGGTCGTTGACTACCACCCCCATTCCTACTCCGGCATCGCACCCACAAGTCATACTCAATCCAACCTCTCAAAACCAGACCTCTGTCCAGCCGTCTCACTGGCTCTACCCCCGTTGTTCCCTTCAGAACGAAGATATGCAACCCCCCCCCTGTGGTAGTATTTCCTTGTTTTAGGTGTTATATTTTGATAGGGTTTGTTTTTCAGGGGTTAATATTGTTTTAGTTGGTACGATTTTCATTGCATATGGTGTTTATGGCTTCCCTTAGGTGTGGTCCCGATGCGAATGAGGTTTCAAAAAAATTTTGGGTGGTCCTCCCACATTTGAGGTAGGTGATTCCACCTATAAATTGTTTTGATGAATTAATTAGTGTGTTTAATTAAATTGGCTTATTATTTAAATTATTTGTTTGGTGCGATGTTTGTTTTTAGAATTTGTTGAGCTTTTTCTCTTATTTTAGTGTATCATTTTGTGGTGTTTATTTTCATTCAATTGTAAGAATTTTCATTGGTGAACCTCTTTGAATCCTTTATTTTGAATGGATGTGAGTTTTCTAAAATTCGGATTCATGTGTGGTGTTTGGTGGTTTCTGAAGCCTGACGAAAAGGCTGGAGATGCTTCAATCATCAGAGCTCTAGCCTTTGGTCCTGGAGTGATGCTGGAATGCACTCAGGAGAAACATATCTACATAAACAGTTTTTGATTTAATCAATGTCTTCAATGTGTCAGGGTTCACGTTCATATAAGTAATTGAAGTTGTTGGTTTAGTGATTATGGTAGTTTTGATACTCTCTCGGTTGTGAACTTCCCTCACCTCCCCAACTATTTTCACCCCTCCAATTGTGGTGGAGTTTCTAGACCGCACGGTAAGTCTCTGAGTCCGATTGATCTCAACAGACCTTATAGTGGGGTGACCCATCATGGTTATCGCTGAATTCAATTAGGTTTTCTCCTATGGTGGGGAGTCCGTTCAGACATCCTGTGTCAGTACCTCAGTTTCATTCCACTATTAGTTGGAGTATGGTTTTAAGAGGTAATCGTTGGAGGTAGTATAAACTCGTTTTTTGGTATCTTGAGGGTCATTGTGTTTCTCCTGTTGTTGTTATAGAAGTTTTGTATTAAGGTTGAATTGAGGGTTAAAAAAATGGTTGAGTTATGTTCGATGATGTTTAAGGTGTGTATATGTTGAACTGAATTTATCATCGTGAATGTTTTGAGCACTTTGAACCAATCAACTGGAGGTGGTAACACTTTTGGGGGTGGGTGGCACTTAGCCTGGAGTTCATTTCTATAGCATGACTTATTCTTGTTTATATCTCTCTTTTTTATACTGTTTCAGAATGTCTTTGTTTTTTTCATTAGAGATCTATTTGAATTGTAAAGTAACATTGGTTCTTGTTTTGGATTATGATCTTGTTTTGGTTTTTCGAGGGCAGAAAGAATTATGGTGGGTAGAATTGTCTTTCCCTGGTTTGAATTTTCTTTTGATTATGAGTCGGGTTGGTTTTTTAGGCGAACTATGGATAAAACATTGATTTTTTGGAGAAAATCACACGTATGTGTGTTTGGTGGTGTCTGCTCTTGAGAAACACACGGATGAGGGGTCGTGTAGTGACACCCTAGTCACCACGCTACCCGCACTGCATGCAGTGGAAACTAAATGTCCTTTAATTAATGGAATTGGTGGTTAATTATATATATATATATATATTAGAATCAATAACCCTAAAAATAATACTAATATTTATTAATAGAATAATTATTTTATCATTATTTTATATTTTTTAAAGTGATTTTTTTATTATTAATAACATGTATATTATTATATTTATTATATAACTTTTATTATTATCATAATTATATTAAATGTTTTAATGAAATTACGAATAATGAAAAACGGTGAAAGGGGGTGAAAGGGGGTGCACATCGCGCATCCCCCCTAATTGATTTTAATTTAATAAAAAAAATTAAAATGAAAAAAAACATAAAGGATTAGGGTTTTGGAAGCAGCCGCTACATGCCCTCGACCTACCTACCACTGGCACCCTCAGAAAAGCCATACACCACTGTCATCCCCTCCTTCCTGCTCCGCCTCCCACTACCCCTGCTCCATATGGCTGTTGGCACACTGTTACCCTTCCCCGTTCGCAAGAAAGCTGCCCCCCTTTTCCAGGTTTTCGCCTCCCACGCCTTTGCAAGCTCTGGACTTGCACCCACCAGCCACACCGGATTCGTCCTCACACAACCTAACCTCTAGCCAGCCATCTCACTAGCACTACCCCCGCCATTCTCTTCAGACAACCGATATGAAACCCCCTATGGTGGTAGTATTTCATTGTTTTACATGTTAAATTTTGTTATGTTTTGTTGTTCAGGGGTTTATATTGTTTTTATGGTACGATTTTCATTGCATATGGTTGTTTTGGATTTCTGTAGGTGCGTTCGCGGTGAGAACGAGGCATTGCACCATTTTCATATGGTCTCCCCATATTTGATGCAGGTGATTCCGCCTATTAGACTTGTTTGAAGAATTAATTTGCGCGTTTAATTAAATTAGAATATATTTAAATTATTTATTTTTTTGCAAAGTTTTCTTTTAGCATTTGTTATGTTGAATCGCTTATTTGACAGTAGTTTTATGGTAAAACATTGTTTCGCACCATGAGAATATTTTATTAATTGTCTAAATAATTTCATAAATTATTTTTTGCTGAAAAAATATATTTTCATAGATAATAATGCGTTTATTTTTGAAGTGGTATGTTCATATGTGTTATGGTGCAGTTTTGATGAAATATACTTTGTGCCATCAAATAGTGCTTTATTAAATCCTGTAGCTGGATTATAAAAATATACCATGGTTGAGAATTGTTTTTTAGAAATTTGTTGGTGTGAATTTGATCATAGAAGTGTTTTTAGGGGTTTACCTTTGTTTTGGGTGTTTAAAGTCGCTGTATGATTTTCAAAATAGTCTCATAATGTTTGAAATTTTTTATTAAATAATTCTGATGCTTTGAGTTTTGTTTTGAAAATATGTTTAGGCGCACATGCTATAAATATATATTTCATCGTTTCATGTGCTATTTTTTGGTATTATACTCTAATTGTTTTCTTGAAATGGGTCGTTGTCTTGGTTTCATGTGGTTTTGTTAACACTTTACATATTTTAAAGTGGTTTTGTAAATTTATTGATGGTGCGAGTTGTGTTTTGAAAATATGTCAAGGTGGTTATTTTTTGTTTTTTATTCTATTAGGGGATTTTAACTTAGTGTTTATGTATTTTGGTTTTTTTTTCTTTTAGCGCATTGTCAAGGTAATTTCGTGAAACTACGGTCGTAATCCTGTGCATGCTTGTGTGCCCGCTCAAGGCATGTCACGTCATCGTGTTTTGACTGCCAGTCAAGGTAGGTCCCCCACTACACTAACCATTTGATTTAAAATTTATTAATTGATTGATGTTTTATTAATTTTAATGAATGTGAAATAATATAAGGTAATTACTTTTCATAATATTATTTAGTGTAAAAAGATCCATTTAATTTATTCACGAAACATGAAATATTTTCTTGAAAAACGAACACCTAGTAGTGAAAGAATTCTTATTTGGAATTTAAACATAATTTATATAATTTAAAATGTAGTTTTGGTTTAAAATAAAAATGACTTTTTTAGAATATGTGTTTTGGGTTTTCTTGAGAAAATATGTTTTTATTTAAGGTTGTTGAAGGACCGTTTGGATCTTTAATAAAATAAATTATTTTGGAAAAACTAAATTTGGGGATACTCAGTGGTTATCCTTGGTGTGCGTTGATTGAGTGATTTGTGTGTGATATTTGATGATCATGACTAATTGAATTTCATTGTGACGCAACCCTTTTTATTTTATGTGTTGACATGGGAACCTGGCATAGTGAGTTAATCTTCTAGGAATGATTGATACACTAGTTTATATTTCGCACTGGCTAGTGGCCCCATAGGAGGGGAATACTGTGTTATTAATGCTATGGGGAATGGGCCCCTCAGCTAAGCCATATAGGGATATTCCGAGCATTATGGAGTTATGACATCATCATGTTAGGGCATGCCTTCAGGATGAGTCACATTTATAGTATGTTCTAGATTTCTCACGATCTCCTATGTTTGACCTGTGTTTCCTTTAGAGATTATTATTATGTGGTGGATGAATGAGAGGTGTAGTTTAGTTGTTTGCCCCAGCATGCCACTTTTTCCATTTCCCTTGGTGTGTCTTGTGGGTTATGTGTGGTTTCCCTTTTTGCTATGAACTGAAATGTGGATTTCTAAATTGTTCGGGAAGACGTTTTCAAAATGTAATTCACCTTCTCCTTTCAATCATTAAAACTTGTTTTCAAATTGAAAAGGTAAATGGACTGATACATTATTTAGAAATGAAATATTATGTGTAAACTAATATTTTATATAATTTAGTCCAAACCTGAAACTAATAAATACTTTATTTAAAGGAAGTGCATTGGGAATAGTTTTTTGGGAACACCTAATGAGTTTTAATACTCACACCCATAGTGTTTTCTTGTTTTTAGTTTTGCTTCAAGTTTGGCTCGATGTCACTGGCTGTGGGAGAGAGTTGGTTGTGGATTGGTTAGCGACTCTTAGTGTTGTGAGGAGTTATGGTCATGGTCAGGTTAGTTGGTTGTTGTTGATCATTCTTTCTTCTCAATTTATTTATTTACTTTGGGATATTATACTTTTATGATATTTTATTTATATTTATTGGAAGAAATCGTTCCCACTTGCTTTATTTTGATGACGTGGTGCTTGTCTCTAGATCGAGAGGATCGAGAATGTCTCTCTGGTCATGTTGCGGACTGGCTCGGGTGATCAGTTTGGGGTCGTCAGGGGTTGTTTTGTGACAATATAATTACTAAATATCCATTTAACTAAAGTTTTAAATATAACCATAATAGTTAAATAGTTTAATCATTTATTTCAACAAAGTTATTTCCTTGGTCTAGAGTTTATCCATAATATCATTTGTAGGATTTATTAATCATGAAACCTAATTTTCAATCTATAATACCTTAGTCATAACTTGGGATATTCATTTTTATTATCTATTTATATCCTTTATAATGGTTTTTAAATAAAACATATATTATCTTAAGCATATCCCCCAGTAGTAGAAAACCATGTGTGTAGTAATTCCTTTTGTCATGTACCATGTTACAACAAGTCAGGCTCATAACACCTTCTTATATTTATTAATCATGTGTACATTTGTTCCAGAACCACATACACTTGTAGTATCCAGACAAGGATGTATTTCTTAGAAAGACCAAATATTCTATACCTTAACAAATTTATTTATCTTTCTTTATACTTATCCGCTAATTTTACCTGAGATTTATATTATCTAGATTAATTTTACCTAAATATAGTTCCCAAGGTTTCTAATAAAATTCCTCTAATACCAACTATAGAAACCCAACACCATATGTACGGAGCTGATGTATGATATCAATTACAGTGTCATGTTTACAAAGAATCAAGACCTTAAATACAATGAATTTAGTAGCCCTTATGAACCATATACATGCATTAATATTATATTAAAAATTAATACACTAATTGAAACATAATTTTTTTCATATTTCGAGGGTAATAAATTTATTACATCTAGTATTTCCCTCCACATCATTCATAGTACACTTCTTAGAATCTAGGGGAATGAAACAAAATAACGTTGATATAAAATTATTTGTAAGGTTAAAGTATAGTATAATAAATAATGAATCATTGAGAATAATTATTATGTCATGGTAAATAATTGAGCTCTCATACCATATAATAAATAAATGAGAACAAAGTGGACAAACAATATTACAGTATAAAAAATGGAAACACATGCCATTCAAATATATAGATAATGAAAAATATATATGGAAAAGTTATAAACTAAAAACCTAATCTATATAATTAATAAATTTATAATTAAATGAATTCATATATTTTATCATGTGAAAATATTGTGGATAATAAATAATGAATCAAAATGAAATCAATTATTAATTATTGGACATCATATCTCAAGAACATTAAAACCTCTACTGTCAGGATCCATTCTCTGGATTGTTTAAAACTATAGATAGAAAAATGTTTAATTTGTGAAACATATTTTCCCCATGAGAAACTATCGATGCATCGAGGACCTATATAAATTCTAGGCTCTAGCCATCATTTCATGTCGAAATAATTATTCATATATAATATTTGATTTAGTTGATAAACAATATTCCTTATGAAATATCCATAATAAATAACGAATACAAATTTATCAATATTTAAAAAAAATAATCAATCAAATGTAAAAGTATAAATTTTATGTAAAGATATATATAGTTTATGAAATATTAATATCCATGATAAATAAAATGAGTAATTTAGGTGAAATTCAATGTTCTGTGATCATTTGATATTGAATATTTCAAGGGGTCTAAAAAATAAATTATCTGAATATGAATACTATCCTTGTACAAATAAATCATAAACCATATAAAATAATAATAAAAATTGTATCAATAAAATATATCCCATGTGGATTAAAATAAATTATTTTGTCGTTGATGAATATAAATAAAAATATATTTTAAAATCATTCGTGAGTAAAATATTCTTTTCTTTTGGAATGTCTTTTCTTTGAAAATAAAATTTGAAAACATTTTCTTTAAAAATTAACCTTTTAAACATGAAAAGGATTCTTTGTGGTAATGATAGTGGGTAAATCCATACATTTAGTAAACTAAAATTCCATTTACATAGTAAAAATGTTAGAAAATGATGGTCTGTAAATCCGTACATGTCGTAAATGAACATTCCTTTTACACGATAAAATGTTTAGAAAAATGACTCTTTCAAAAAGTGATAAAAATATTCCATTAAAAAATTTGTAAAACGGAAAAACCGTAGAAAATTCTTTATAAAATTATTTTAAAAAAATTTGATTTTTTTTAAAACAAGGTTTTTGAAAGAAAATGGTTTCACTGACTAAAGATAGAAATAAGGTTGGGTTTTCATAAAAATATTATCTAAAACACCTTGAGCGACAAAGAGTGTAAAATGGCACTAATAATTGAAATTGTTTATGAATAACCATAGTATAGTAAAATTAAAGGTTTTATCAAATAATGGTTATCTAATTCTCTCAAACAGAAGTACCATTGAACAAATCACATTGCTTTTATGGGGTGGTAGTTCACATTTCCTCAAACGATTTTATCATATTAATGAAAATGTAAATTATTAAAGGTATGTGTTATAAAAGGATTAAAGAACAGTAAATAAATAATAGATATCTTATATATCATATATAAAAATATTATTCATCATAATTTCCACAATTAGAGTTTGAATGAAAAACATGGACAATCATTGTTTCATGAGGCAGTAGTTCTTCGTAAACAGAAACAATATACTCATTACCCATTTGATGATAGTGTGTGTAATTGTAAGGGAAACAGCTAATATGGAAACTTTTAACGATATTTAATATACTGTTTTTGTCATATGATTATGTAAGAATAATATTTGAGATGGTGGAAATGTAAATGAATGAAAAGAGGTCTTGGAATGTGTTGCCTTACAAATAGGGTAACTCTTTTTGGTTTGTAGAAATTGGATTCCAGGGAAGGATTTCTGCACAAAGGTCTGCATAAAGAATTAGGGTACAGATTTTGAAAATATATTTGAGCATATTTTTTCCAAACCTATGTGTTTTGGTATTTTTGATTTATGGGGAGAACTGGACGCCTTTTATAAGAGAGGAGGAGTGGCACTCTTGTAATATTTTGACAATGTAATTCTTCACACATTTTTCATAACAAAATTGGATCTAATAATGGTCAAATTTTTATAAAAAAAATTAAATTGTGTAAATATGCCCATATAAGTTCTCTAGGAAATGTTTATATATCATTTTGAGATTTAATGTTCAGTTTTAGTCCCTTATTAATATTAATTCAACCTTAATAATTGTAATTAATTTTAATCAGTTTTAGTAATATTTTTTGTCAAAAACAAATTCTGACATATTAGACATTATAAATTATTAGTATTCAAAATATGGAATCAATTTTTCAAAATTAAAATCATTTATGTGTCTTAAATTTACATAAATTTAATCTAGTAGACGGGATGACAATGCATATTTTTAAAGTAAAAATCATCGAATGTTTTTTGTGTTTTAAAATCAATTTCATAGTGAATATGATTCTAATGGCCTAAATTGAATTAATTGAAAAAAATATGGTCTAGTTGAACTTTAAAACCAATTTAATTTATGATTTTACCTCATAAATAAATTATATGAAAATTAGTTTTGATCTAAAATTCATTATTTTTACCTATTCAATAAAAATGTTTTGTTTCCAAAAAAATATAAAAAATTGACCATATCCTAATTTTTATGTTTCAAATTAAAATATGATGTTTATTCAAGCATGATAAAATAATTAAATTTTTAAAATACATATTTAAAATGGATTCAACATGAAATGGTTCTAAAAATCCCCGTATAAAAATATAGCTTTTTATGTGTGAAATTTGGTTCGTTCTTATCTTATGCCTACCAAAGATAATGGATGTAAATATAAAATATTTTTATGAATATATAACATATATTTTTAATTAACGATATTAAATAATTTAAATTAATTGAGTTTATTAAATCAAAACTCCATTAGAAGAATAAACAAATATATTTCTTTTTATATCAAATTGGTTCTTATTTCCATTTCTCATTAACTAGTAACCAATGAATTAATTTTATTGTTACATAAACCATAAATTTTTTTATGTTACATAATCATATTCAAAATAAACTAACATAATAGCTAGTTTATATCATATTACATTAAAAATTAATATTTTAATAATACATTGTAATTTGGTGAAACTCATTCTTACATTTAATTTAATCTATCATGGATGATCTCTCTTGTTTGTAACGCAAGAAAACTCATTGTATAATTCATTAAAAGATATATAATATAATATATTTATTTAATATTATAATTTATTGGGGTGATATATTACCTTTTGCACTTGGTTTTGTGTGTCATAAACACTATTGAATACAATTTTATAGTTTAGAATATCAGGGTGTTACAATTTTATAGTCCTCCTTACACTGGTATTTTATCATTGGTTGATTTTAAGATATGAAATTTTATTTCACTATCCTATAATTTAACAAATACACTTTGTACAGTGGGACAATACATACCTATAATCACATAAAATTTTACTAAGAGGAAAATAATATGATATTTAAGAAGCACATTCCTACCTAATTCTATCAACGATGATTTATTTACTAATGATAAATTTATCATGCCACTAGAACTCATCACCAATAATAAAATATTTAATAGGATATTATGTGATTTTATAATCCCATGAATCATTACACATACAATATACTATGTAGAAGAAAATTCAAATAAGAAAATTACAGTTATTGAGTGGATAATGATTGTTCTTATTAAACCTTTTTACCCATATCTATAGTTGTGATTTTATAAGACTTTATTTTTCCAATTATCATAAGACTTTTCTAATATATATTACCATTTTTAAACCATGGGTTCATTAATGTTTTAAAATAATCCCCAATATCCTTGTATTTCGAATATTTAATTATAAGGATTAACTTAGGTGGAACATTAATTTCATCCATAGTGTTTATAAAACACTTCATTTTCATAACAATTTTTTTTGGGATTACCTCTACCACATATAAATTATAACCATTTCATTTGAGACATTTCCCTAGGTGTTTCTTGCCACATTTTTAACTTGTAAGGAGTTAAATAATCTTTCTTTCATAGTCATTATCCACTAAAATTATATGAAACTAAATTTTACCCATATTTGGTTTATTAAGATATTATAAAAGGTTTAAAATATTATTTTTGACTTTAGATATATTGTTATTTATATCACTAGGAATTTAATCATTGGGATTTATCCAATTTTATTTCTCATTGGTATAATCATCCCATTATCCATCACAATTGTTGTTAACTAAATTCCTTATGGTTATAGATATTTACATAATTAAAAGAGGGTTAACATGAGTTATAACCAATAATATAATAATATAATTATTTTAAATAACCATAAGAAAATTAATCCTCATGATGTATCACTCTATAATAACTTCATTTTAAACTATGACATGTTCAGTTCATTATTGGTTTCTTTAACTTGGTTCACTTATACTTCAAAACATAATACCTAAAAAATAAATAAACCTCACATTGATACCAATTTATATAGTCCAACAATAACATTTACATTTTTCACATTGCTTCAAAAACTTGATCATTATATCTCAAAATTTAACACCCAATCCCGAAACCTAATGTTTTAGTGTCATTATAGAGAAGTTACATAAATGTCTTATAAAAAATTATTTCTTTAACATCTGTCATAAAATTATCTACACATGACTTCCTAATATAAACAATTCAAAATATAATTCCATGGGTAAAGGGGAAATAAATGGAGTGAGTTCAAATTATCATATTGGGGAAATCATTTTAGTGATTTATTAAGGGTTAGATCAATTGCATGGGAACAACATAAACATATGATTAATATATGAATAAAATAAACATTTAATCACAATATCTATCTATAAATAAATATAGATGAATATATAATATATATTTTTCATTCATATACAAATCAATAAGAAAGAAATACCAAATATTATAATCATGGTGCATCAAACATTAATTGGGCATATAGAATAACAAGGATATATTTCATTAATATAACAATAGGGAATTGTTACATTTGGAATGTATAAAACTCATAATTATTTTCATGAACATGGTTGTGAACATTGATTAATATAATCATTTCTATACAAAATATTGTGAACAAAGCTACATTCAATCGTATCCATGCATAGAGTTGTGAACAATGTTAAACAAAAATCATGTACATACATAAATTATTTATCTCGTGACATATAAAGCATTAACAAATTCATTGGAGAGATATATACGACCCCCATCACATAATGATAAAACATACATATGTGTGCCACACTATACATATAATTCATTATGTCATGGAAAATCCATGGAAAGAATATGGGTTATATAAAATTTTTATATGGTATCTCATAAAATGTCATTAAGAATTATATTATTTGATACTAAAAACAAAATCAACCAAATTAAGTGTATCATAATATCATTTAATGGGTTATCATGAACATTACCCATAATATATATATATATATATATATATATATTTCAAAAATAGATATGAAAATTGAAATTATATCATAAAAATGGTTTTTATTAATCAATTTTAACATTTTTGTAAAAAATATAAGTAACAATTAACATCCAAAAATAATTTCTTTATAGTTAACTAGAATAATTTTTATATATTTATTTAAATTTAATTACCCAATAATGGAAACATGAAAATAATTAATTTTTTTTTGAAATGTGGAGTAGAAGATACCAAATATATTAAATGGATAAGAAATTCCTTTGAATGATTTTTTAAAAATTTGAGAGAAAATCCATATTGATTAATGGGTTGTAAAATTTTACTTTATAAATAGATAAATAAAAAATATTGATAAATATTATAATAAATTTTTTTATTTATAATTAATTAAACAAAATAACTTTGGTAATGAGGAATATAGGCATGTGGAAGGAAGTGCTAATAGGGTGGTTGAAAATTATTTTGAACAACGTTATATTTTTATGAGTTAATCCATCAAAGAAGAATATTATGACATGAAAAAATAATTATTCTTTAAGTAAAGAATAAATAAAATATTAAATTGATAATTTTTATAATATAACAAATTTGGGTAGAAATATTGATTTATGAAATAATATAACTAAATCAAAATTGATTGAGTCAAAAAAACCCTAACATTTTAATTAATTATTTTTCTAAAAAAATTAAAATAATGAGAATAGAAATTAATTTCGAAAAAAATAAATATCGGTAATATATTCTATTTTTATATAACTATATTGGACTATAGGAAAATGTGATCATGAAAAAAACATTAAAACTAATCTTTTCGAATTCGTAATGAAAGTCAAAAAAAATATAAAATGATAATAAGAAGTCACATATGTAAATAGAATGAATTAAATAAAATACAGAATTTTTACCAAAAGGAGAATATAATATATTACATTTTGAGAAATATATCATTAAATTTAATAAAAG
Source organism: Viscum album (assembly GCA_963277665.1). Classification (NCBI taxonomy): domain Eukaryota; kingdom Viridiplantae; phylum Streptophyta; class Magnoliopsida; order Santalales; family Viscaceae; genus Viscum; species Viscum album. Next base: position 2,076,207,507 of record OY728152.1, on the reverse strand, counting down.
TAAACATTAAATATAGTAAATCTTGATTTCAATGTAATATTTCAATAGAAACCCTTACAGGTTTGTAATGTTTGAATGAATCTACCATAAAATAGTGAACCTATAATGGAACTTTAAATACAATTAATTAAGAGGTAATTTTTTAAAAATATCAAATTATTATTTTATACAGCATATAAATTAACATTGGTAGAGAAAAAACAAAAATTTCTCTAAGAAGGAAAATATTTTTGATCAACCTTTACCTTGGATTACCACTTGGTTTGATGTTCTCTAACTTCATTGAATACTTAAATATTCTCTTATATAGTCTCATATAAATTAAGGATTTGAGAATACTTATTGTTACTAGAGATTACCAAACATGATTTATGCTTTTTAGGGATATAATTTGGGTAGTAAATAAGTAATAAACCAATGAAAATGTCTTCTTTGAGGTGGGTAGTCGAGGTGTCCTCTTATATGTCAACTTTAGTAGAATTTTAATAAAAACTCATTCCATAATGAGTAAGGAACATAATTTCGCATTGAACATTGATCCAATGTATAGAAATAATTGATATAAGATAAGTTGGGGTTAGAAAATCCCTCATCCACTCATTTTTAGATATATCCCATTGTATTTTTGTTCATTAACCCTTTGTTAATCCCATTTATCACATATTAACTTTACCACAAGAAAATAAATTTTATCCTTGGTAACATATTTTTAATAATAAATAAATTATATATATTAAATTATAATTATAATAAAGATTATAATTTTTAAATTCAATTTAATAGATTCAATTTGAACAAGTAATATATATATTTATTTATTTAATATAAGAATTCATAACGTTTAAAAGAATTTTTAGAAAAAATGTATTTTTAAGCATAAAAAGAATTTATACTTATTCATTAAGAGTTAAAAATATAAAGTGAATTTTTATTTTCTTTATTATATATACAACTGATTAATTTATTTAAAATCATTCTTTATTAGTTATTAATTTAATTTCTCCAAATAAAATATATATTACACTTTCAAAACCTTTTTTGGAAAAATATTTAACATAACATGAATTTATTTTATTCCAACTGATTATTAATTTATTTTTTATTATGTAATAATTATTTTAATTTTCTAAACACATTTTAAAAAAAATTGAAAAAAAAATCATTAAATATAAATTTTATTATAAAAATCCAAAATATGTAAAAACAAATGTAATAAGGAAATATTTTTTTATTAATATCACTTTTTAAATTAATAATAACATGTTTATATCATCTTCAAATCCAGTTAAAACCCCTCTCATTACCTCCTCAAAATACATGAGAAAAATAGTAATTATTAGTGGCAATATTGGGGCAATATAGCAAGTAGAGTTCTCATAGCAATTTCTGAAATCATTAACATATCTTAAAAATGATTTAATTCAAGTAGTACTTTCTAAATTTCAACATTATTTTGGTCTTGGGGACACCCCAATGATGATACATACTATATAATACTTGATTTCAAGGATTTTTTTTCTACATTGATTTTATAATTTTATTACTCTTATTTATATTGGGTAATTTAATAGTTATATTATAATTATCATATTATAATTGAATACAACTCGTCATTATGATCATGTATAATGATTGGGCCAAAGGTTATATAATCCCAATCTCCAAAAATTCATAACGACCACATATATATGGAACCCACCTTAATCCTTATATAATATTGAATTAAATGAATAATTCACATTGAAGATCTTTTTAGGTTTAGTGTTTTAGAGATTTAGGACATAACTATTACATCCCATAGATTAAAAAGTAGACACTTCTACTTAGTTTCAATTTTTTTCACAAAATAATAACTCATAAAAAAGTGTCAAGTCTAGTTCCATGTTTAAGATCACATGACTATTCCAGGATCCCATCCTTGACCCAATTCCACATTATGTCCTGTGAAAAACATTTCAAAAACGTGGGATGATCATAAAAATCTTAGTATGGGATACACAATGAAAGAAATCTGTTAGTTTTTCAAAATAACAAGTAAACCATGAATTCTTTATAAAATGTAATACTTTTATCATTTATGAAGTAGTAAATACTATTCACTAAATAAAAGAACATTACTTACCCTTTTTAACCCAAACATTACCTTAAAACCCATATAAAGAACACAAAACATATAAAGGTAACTTGGGACATAAACATACATAATTGGAATAACCATACGGTCAACATCCACACATATCACTAAATGGAATAGCCAAACGACCAACTTCCATACCCAACGCATTTGAGTCTATAACATAACCACCCATCCTGGTATTCATAACACCACCCATCAATTGGTTTATCACGTAACCACCCGTAAAATTTCCAAGTACCATTATAAAATCATAATAATGAAAACAAATATAAAGAAAAGAAAAATGTTTCCACATTTCAATCACAATATATCACTTAAATATATTTACATAAAAAATACATTATCAAAACCATTTTCAATACCAAAATACATAAAAAAGTATATGGTATTTATTTTCTTTTAAAAATATTACCACTTCTTGAGGATGACAAAGATAAAATAATAACCACGGCGACAGAAAAGGTCGTTGTCACCGCTTATGTTAAAAGAAAAATTCCTTTTTGTCGTTTAGTAAAATGCTTCATAGAAAAAGATTCCCATTGAAAAGTCATGGTTGATTATACAGAATATAAAATAAGTTCATGTATTAAAACAATATATGCCTCAATGAAAGGAGATTGACACGTAGTCCCTTGCCTTTTGTCTGACATGACTCGATCGTTCTTTAATATGCTTTAATTTGGGTAACTCTCTTTGGATTGAACCAAAAGATGTCTTGAAGTTCCTTATGCCTAAGGTAATGCTTCTAGGAGTAGTTGAGGGATGTATGAAGCTTAATTGGTTAGAGTTTGAATAAGACAAATGGCTTTAAAGGTGTGAGTAATTGGTAAAAGGTGGTCTGCATTTATAAGGGGGAGGAGGGGCGCTTTATGAAAGTGTGAAACTATTATTTTATTATATAATTATATTCGGTTTATAATGGAAAAAAAATCATCAAAGACAAATATAAGAAGAGTCGTGGTGGAAATAAAATCATCCAATCAGAATTGGACATGTTTTGTATCATATTGTAATCATTATAATCTTATTTATTTAAATCATTTATTAATAAGGTAAATAATGTATCATTATTCTATCATAAATAATTTTATTTATTTGATGTATAAAAATTATAAACAAATTACCATCATGTATGATATCTTTTTAGAGTTCCAATAAATATTTATAGTCAAAAATATGATTTATATAACACTATATAAAAATTAATTACTAAAATATTTTTATTAAGGTCAATTTTGTCATTACATTAAATTAATTAATCTCAATTGTCAGTATCACTCTCTAGTGGTGCAATTGGGTCCCAAAATCTAACCAAAGATCCTGATGGTCATTAATGACTCAACCTATAAGTATTGGACATGTGTTAAGGTAATTTTGAAATATTATAATATTCTTTTTACCATGAATTAACTTATTTACCTTTAATCGTGGTAAATAAAAGTCCAAAGTTACAATTCACCAAAATTTATTTTCATCTTATTAAACCAAATTTTAATTCTTGATAAAAACACTATATGTCACATTTTAATAATTCAATTCACAAATGTGGTAAAATTTCATTTAAATGAAAATGTCAGTTTTTTTACTACCACTTATTGGTTCCACTATTAATCAAAAATTTATGTTTCTCAGAAATATACCAATAATTCAGCCTAAGATATATTTGATATTATGAATTCAAAAATGATTCATATTTTGAAAAATTAAATACATTGATGTAGTGTTAATTAATTTTATAATTATTTCTCGTTATCAAAACAATTAACCTGTTTTTAAGAAACAAAACTATCAAAATATTGACACTAGTTTATGTCCAATTTCAAAGTGAAATTAATTATAATGACCAAAATTAGATTAAATGGTAAAAATATATTTTAATTAAATTCTTAAACCAATTAAAAATATAATATAATCATAAAAATAAGTTATATTAAATGGAACATTCGAATTAAAATACAATATTTTTCACTATTTATTTAAAACGAACTTTTTCGGAGAAATACTAAAAAATTTCCCCAAGTAAAATTTGATGTCCCAAATCTAAAGAAGATTTTTTTTGGTCAAATAGAACATATAATGATGAAAAAAACATGATTTAATGAGGGTTCCCCATTAAAAGGTGGTAAATCAGCCTTTTAATGTAAATTATACTTACAATTTGATTCATTCATATTTTAGGCCTCTAACTTTTATTGGATAAATGAAAATACATTTAACAAACATTTATAATCATATTTTAATTAGTTTTTTTTAATTCACGCCAATACAAAGTCAAGGAGTTTACTACCATTTAAAATAATAATATTATATTATTAGTGTGCAATGTTAGATTTCAAAGAAACTTTTTGTTCCGTATCGGGTACGCTATCGAACATAGAAACCCTTTTAAAGTAAAAATTAATATTTAATTTCAAAAATATTAATATGTATAAAAATATCTTATTCTTTATTTACTTGGGATGTTATAATATACGCCTAATGATCCTATTTCATTCCTATATATATTTATATCTAAAATTATCCGTCATCTTCATTTTCATCATTCCCAATATGTATATTATATTTCTAATATTTTTACTCAATTATGTAGTTACAATAAAATTTATGATATTAAAATACAACCATGAGGATGGTGATTTTATTTTTGTAATATTTTTATTCAGTTTTACTTGTATTTACCTTTTATAATTTTTTATATTTATTCATAATGAATTATTATAATAATTTTTTATTTATATTTAATTTCAATATTTAATCTCAATAGAATATAACATGATTTATAATAATTCATTGTTTAATGTATCAAAAGATGTAAAATATGCTATTAATTTAAAGCGGGATAGATTCTAGAATCATTGGTTGTTACATGTGAACTATTGTTGGCTATAATAGAAAGAACATAGTTACACCATTATGTGTGGCATAAAGGGGGAAGGGAATGGTGGTTGATACCACATCTGGCCACAAATTCATTATTTAAAATATCATATTCTATAATTTTTTCCACTCAATGTCATGTAATTTAAATTTTAAAATATTTTCATTAAAGAATGATTCAGAAATAAAATAAAAATATCACTAAAATTAATATTTAAATACATTGAACAGTGATTAGAGCATGAAAATTAATAAATCCCAAAGTCATTTTTGGATCACCCATGCATCGATGGTTCATCTTGATCACTGATCTAAGGGAATCACCTCGATGAATGGGGTTATAAATAATACTTTTAATATTTTTTTACATATGTATCTAGTTCTATAATTAGAGTATTTGTAAGGATGGTTGTATACAAAAATTATCTTAACTGAGTAAATTATTAAAATCCAAATGTTATTAGACCAAGTCATAAATCCTAATAAAAAATTATTCCTCTCATAAGAAAAAACCCAAATCCTTATCAAAATATTGTTGATAAATTTTCTATTTGGGAAAATGTTGGAACTGAAGTACAGTCTTATGCATTGATATGTTAGATAAATTATAACTAGTGTAGGATATTTCCTTCCATAGGAACTGTGATGTGTCACGACCCGTCCCAGTGTGGCCTGATCCGCAACTCCCCATGCCTACCTCTAATCGTCTAGGTGGTGGTGACTAACACCGAGTAGTCATGCTACGAACATAGGAGGTATTTTCTATAACCCTGTACACATGCACACAAGCCTCCAAGCCCACAAAGCTGATATGTAAAACTAAAAAAGGAAAATATGCATTCATAAAATATGACCCAACCAACAGAGTACTGTAGGAATGTAAAGTACAAGAAGGTAAAACCCTGGGCCAAAAGTACAAGCCCACCAAAATAAAGTCTCTGACAAAGTCCCACCTATAAGGAAAGGTGCTGGGACTGCAGTCTGTAGCTGTATGAACACACCTCGGACTGTCTGATCTCACTGAGTACCGTCCGGTACTGTTCCACCTAGAATCATGTCAAAGGCATGCTCGCCTGCATAGGACATGACATGTGCGGGCAAAGCCCGTGCAGGGGAGAGTATAACAATACCAAGTAGGACACCCCGAAACCACAAATGAAATACAACAAGGGAAATACCAAAAAGAAAAGATATAGTCAGCTCCACAAATTATATGTCTATAGAACATATAAAAATAATATCCAGATATACTCATACACAATGACCATAATGATACCACCACTAGGATCCAGCTCAAAGTTTCCACTAAGCCCATATCAGGGAGAACACACTTCTATGTCTGAAGCGAGAGATATGATGTACTTGTTCCACGAGAACACACTCCACAAGTATTATGATAACATGATGCTCAGATGAGGATTACATCCAAGTCATGGGGTGATTTTGACAACTCATACTGAGCTAATCTGCTAAGCAGAGGATCAGCGCCCGGGTAAATTTTGTCACGTCGATACTAAGAACTCTACCTTTGGTTCCAAGAATGAATAGAGGATCCAAATCTATGTATCACAGAGGGGATTCCAATAACTTTATTCAGAAAGTCTTGCTGAATGGATCATACTCTTGTATATAGGATATGATACCAGAATCTTCCAGGAAAATACCTTGGGTACGAACCATAAGAAAAATAGTCCATGTCATAGAAGACGTGTGGATCAATCCATGAATAATTGGATACACGAAGTGAATTATAGTTATGTGTCGTGATCCTTGACCCTGGGTACTACCCATGTAAAAAGACCATTTCACCCGTCCAAACTGTGTAAAACTAAACTACACGGCCTGTTGAAGAATCACAATCTCTGTTCCTTGACTCCAGGTACTGCCCGTGTAAACGACCCGGGTCATTTGGCTTGTCGGATAGAAGGAAACCACACAGTGTGTAGAGGAGTCACACGCCATTTCCGAGAACCTTGGGCTCGCTCTGTGTACGCTGGCCATGTGCTCGTAAACAGTATATGTCCGTGTCTGAGTCGCCTTCATGTGTACCAGTACACGGGGTATCCCGTGTATCTGGTCAGGTCCGGCCGGGGAATGGTATACACGTCGTGTCCATGGTCGTGTACCCAACCCGTGTCTGTGTTCTATCGGAGTACACACCAGGTGGTCCACTGACGAACAGACACCGTGTAGCCCATACTACACGACATGTAGTCAGGGAAAATCTAGAAATGTTGTCTTCTTCCTCGCTCTTCATCCGAACTTCAAGATCGTGTTTTTCGGGTCCGTTTGCCGCGATATTGAAGATCAAGGGTCACCTCGACATTGTGATGCCAAATGTGTGGGTTTTGTGCCTTCGATCGGCTTCGAAATATGAATTCCAGTCACCTGTGCAGAAATTGTTCAAAGAGATATATCTTCATATCTACTTCGATCCATCCATCTCCACCACATCCGCACCTCTTTAGGGTTGTACTGACACCATATCTTCAATTTGGGATCTTTGTATTTCACAACGTGTGCACAATGATCCTTCGTTCATATCCCAGCGAAGAACGCGTAGAATGCAGGGAAGAACATGTATAATTTAGTGAAGAAGAACACAACAAATAGAGAGAGATGAACCATGATTGATTTTCGTGTCAATCTTGGTCTGTCACCATTATGAGGTTGAACGAATCCAAAATAATTTCAAGAATCATTCCCCATGATTACCGCAAAATCCCATCTAGCAAGAACGATTGATCTACAAGCTAATCTGTTCATTGATTAGTTTGTTTTAATCATGGAAATCAAAAATGAGCATGAAAACACAAGACAAGCATCCTACGTGAATCTGAGGCGTTCGTTGGAGAAGATCTGGTGGTCACATCGTTGTCGCCGGTGAAGCTCATCAAGAACATCGTCGCTGTGATTAGACGTTTTCTCCAGGGCCACCAGACCCTCAACGGGAATTCAGGGTTATAGAAATTTTAACCCTGATCATCGGAGAAATCTCCATTTAAAAGATAAGATATTTTTCTGTAACAAGGATTTAATTAAAATATTTTAATTAAATATATTATTAGGGTTGCATCCAAAATCCAGATTTCACCACCGACCTACGCTGTATATGTTAGGCCTCACCTAAGGTAAAATCATTGTTCCGAACACAACGGTCCCCTCAGATTTCTAATCCGAGCACCCATTCAAGAGTTATTCCACTTTTTCAGGAAAACTGCACTCGTGTGTTATTTAATTATTATATTAAATTCAGATATTTGATCCAGGCTCACCGGGGCTCGGAACTACATGTTGTCCCAGAGCCTAGTCTCAAATTAATTCCCATATAATATTAAAATAATACATGAAAAATCCGGGACATTAAATGAACTAAGAGGGGGATTTTCATAGAACATCCAATATATTGATGAGACTATGGAAATTTCATATTATTTAAACTTTTGTGAAAATTGTGATGTAAAATACTGATTTTTTATGCATCTTTGATCCAACATCCTGTAAATAAATGTTTAAAATTTAGGATACATTATTCATAGTACCATGATTCATAATTTCACACTACTCCATAACATGAATGATCAAAGCATAGTTCCATGATTCAGTGTCGTATGTGAGTTAGATTGCCTAAAAATAGAGTTATACCCAACTTCTACAGGAAGGACCTATAAAATTTGATGATTTGTACAACCATCTCATGAAACACCTCTTATGAAAATTAACACACCCAATGAATCATATTGATCAACACATGTTAAAAACTTGTAAAAATTTCCCCTCAAAATTCCTCTGTAATATTGAATTATTCATAAGTTATTTTCTCATAACATCCCTCCATGAAGAACCTAGTTCACATAAAAATCAATTCCTTTGTGCAACTCGAAATTTTAGGAAACATCGAAATGTTTCTAAAGACTCTCCCTTTAGAATCCATGAACTAACAATGTTCTAAATCACATATCTTGTATAACTCAATGTTTTCATACAACTCTAATGGTGTGAAAACCATTTTATATGATCCCCATTTGATGCCTCCTTTTTCCACACATAATTTAGGGAATGTTCAATTCTCATAGACCTACATCCATTTAGTTAGGGATTATATATAATCAATACATATTCATTACTTGTATTTCGGACTATTACCCCCAATCCCATTGCACCACGATTAAGTCATGACATCACCTTACTTTTATTTCCAAAGCATAAGAACTCCTACACCAATATTTAAACATGCTCCATTAAAAAGGAAATTTTCACTCCTTTTTTCCTCTAAAGGAATCTACACAGTGGGTGTGTAGGCCCTAACTAATGAATTTTTTATAGATACCATATTCCATCCCCTTCAATGAGATCATGTATGATCCCTTTGTCATTCTCTCCTCCCATCCTAATTGGGAATAGGTTTCTTGACACATAAGACCCAATAAAATGGCTAAACATTATGACAATAAATTATATATCACAATTTCATAGTTTTAAAACATTAAAATTCATAACAAATTATTCATATCAATATTTTTAACGATATTTTTACTCTCTACTATCATAATAGGATTCCATGCATGAAGTACCCAGGATGCCCCATGTGACAAAAATAAGAATCCTAGTTTGAAAATAATGGGATGATTCCCCCTATTTCCCATGAAGCTTCAATGTGTAATTTCCACACAAAAACATTACGCAAAACCTTTCCTATTGCGGTATCATTATTGGGTGATGTTACACTACTTGGTATGATCATATCACACATCCTTAATCTTTACAGTCATACTACACAGTTCTTGATTCCTATCATCTAGTATGATATATAGAATTCCTCTCTAGGGTTAAACCCCAATATTATCATAAATATATTTCTTCTTAGTAGGAGGTACCTCCAAATCATGATAATTATTCTAGAATTATAACAACCTACTAACCATAGATATCCATATTTCTATATAACAATGGAACCACCACATGATACCAACATGTGTCAGACCCAGAACCTGATGCAACAATATGGGAAGAATCCCCACTGGACTATAAGCCTATGAATGACCCATATGTGATGAGAATTTATGGTATCCTCAACATAATAATTTATATATGTTTAGACCCATACAATGTAAATAATATTTGGTTCTATACACACTGGGCGCAAAATATGTGATGACCCATACATGATTAGCCTATGTGGAACTTCCTTCACTTATCATTAAACTTGTGACCTAGCTTGATACATCAGAAATCCATCCCTATGTGACTATCCTAGATAAACATATGTGAATATTATATGAAGCCTATGTGATTATCATAATATATTTTCACCCTTACAAACATTCCAATTATATTAGATGGACTCATATGACAAGAATGATATGCCTTTTATGAGGATCATAAGAAGCCTTTGTGATGACAATAGGATCTATCTTCAATTTCCATAGGAGAGGAGTCTATGATTCTTACCCATGTGATAATCATAGTATTACATACATTAATAATATAGAAAACATTATTTGATGAGAATAAATTTCTTGTCATGATAATAATTAGATAACAAAAACAACATATGTGGTTGTCCTTATTTGATGAGAATAAGATTCCCTATATGACAAGCCTATGATTCCTTTCAAATTAAACAGTAGATTCATTTTTATGATTTAATGATGACACAATTTTTTACTTGACACTCCTTATATCACGATAATAAGATCACATTATCTTATATAAGGATAATATTTATAGATTTCGAATATTACCAACACTATAATTAGAACCAACCATAGGCGGTCACTCTCACAGAGAAATAAGAGGCATAATTAATTAGTTTCCACTAGAATATGGATCTAGGAACTAGATTCACAAACATATATTAGATCTGTATAGGATACCAAAACTAAGTGAAGAACACTAAGGAAAAACCCATTGAAGTAATAGTTGACATCCCTTCATCTAATTATGTCCAACAATCGAATGCCATCATCTTCTGTGCTTATGGTCAACCACCTTTAGAGTGACGGAATATAATTCCCCAAGATCACCATCGTTCCTTGAATGATGATTCAAAAATGAAATTTATCCTTAAAGGATTAATTGTGAAAAAAATGATTTTTTTGAATATCTCGCTCAAAAAAATGATAACAAGTTGATCGTGTGGTATTGAATGATTTAGACATCACTATCAGGAATCCATTCTCTCATATATAAATATGAGATAGTTGGGTATTTTGGGAGTAGATTTTATCATACATATACTGAAAAATATATATACAAGTTCTAATTTGAAACAAGTAATCATTACAAATAAAAAGGATACCCCATACACCAATTGGTGTTTGGTAAGGAGATCCAATCATGTAGAAATATTAAACACTTATTCTCATAGAGTGTCCAAGACCTATCCCAAATATCCTAAGAACCCTTACCGAATCTCTCAATAAAATCTCATTAAGTTAATGATTATCACTACCCTCATCCACAAATATGTGGATGAATGAGTCAGAATAACAATTTATATGGATCAAAAGGAGAGGGAGGATGTATTTCTACAATGAACTGCCTTGAAAATGAGGAGGTTAATTACCTTCATTTTAAGTACAAACCACTTTAGCAGTATTTTCCCAGTAACCCTTGATAGATTTCACCCATGATCTTTGAATATTGGGAATTTTAAAGTATTAATGTCACAATAATATTCCCATGAGTCACTAAGGAGTGATCCCTCCACTTGAAATTATTCAAAATACAAGGATACACCACCAATAGATGAATAAGTTGAACTGAACCCTACTCTATCATTAAAAAATTGACTGAAAGGTTCCCACATAGAGGGATGTTTTTATCCATTCCAGAATAAATAACACTTATATATCTCCAAGGGCCACTAACACTTCAAAATTATCCCTTGTGAATCTCACTACTATAGGGTGGAGTCTTATCTAGGTTGATATCAAGACCAGATTCCCTCATTTGGAATGTAGGGTCAACTCTCCCAGGCATCGGTTGAATTGATAGAATTCATGGAGGTCCCTACCTTAGATCTAACCACAATTAATAGGAAATATATCACCATGAATTCTAGAATATAATTCTTAGAGAACTAAAACATATGAACTAGAACTTGTTAAGGGGTGCGAAACACCATGTTACCCTCAAACTCTCTGATTCTGGAGAATCTTATAATTCTTATGAGATACTCATGATCCCACTATTATATATGGGGGCATAATATCATCAATTATGGGTAAAATTACCTATCAAAGTACCTACATATAGTGTATTATTATTATTCCATTATAGATCATTACATTAATCCATAACCACTACAATCAATTAACAATATCTCCAACTCTATGTTTGAATAGGAGCGACATCATTATCTATGTTAGTACCCTCTAATGAGGAAAGGTGTCTGATTGAATTACAAGAACCTAATTAACTACCTCACCAAAAATATGTTTTATATTCAATGAAATATATGGATATGGTTATGAATTTTATTTAACCACTATAGGAAAATCCCTCATTCCATAGAATGATGTCCCATGTGATGCATTTTCTTCCGAAAAAAAAATATAAAATATATTCAACATTTCCTCCCATAGATTTATCGTTTTCACATATGTAATATTAGAGTAACCAAGAGAAAAAATCACTACATTTGAAGAGTAGGTGAAGTGACTTTATATTAAATCCTAGCATTATAAGGGTTTTTATTCTAATTTTTATCACCTGAAATTGCATCTTTCTTTATCCCATAGATTCTCACAGAGAACCATAAAACATTACTTTAATATAATTTATGGGAAAAGATTCACCACCTACATGGTAATGATTTGATCGTCCTAAAGAGCTATAAACAGATTTAGGTACATTAACAATAGTTCTTCAACATTCATCTCTCCACATTTTACATAGCACCACACCCGGATTAATAACAACACTAGAAGAGTTTCAATCATATTAGTATTGAAATACTAACTTTTTGTACCAAATAATGGATGATTCATAATCCCATATGTAGATAAAGATTCGGGGTAGTATTTTTTTCTTCAATTTAGTTCATTCTTACAAAAATAGTGTGAATTATGAGTCAAGCCATTAGGAGATGTCAACAACTCTCCATCAATGAACACTGCTGACATATATATCATTATAATCAACCCTGATACTGGATAGGGGAATCTTACTGATTGTAAGTAATATTAAGAGGAGTGTTTAGCCCAAGAGGTTTGGAATAATTAGTTAAAACCTATAAGAGGTGTCTATAACCATCGATACATGCATATTTTGGTCCAATTATATTCTTCCAAGACACTCTTGAAAACATGCACACTATTACAAAAAATATTTATCTCATCCACTTTTTCATGTAGTTTATTTAGAAAAGATGTGAAAAAGCTATGAATATTTCTTTTTCATATATGTTATTATATAACCAGTGTGAATAGAAAATTTTCATATCATTTTAACATTAGTTATAAATAAAAATCCTAAAAAGTGCTTTTTCATATTGGTTATAGAATAAAAAGAGTTATATAACTTTTAAAACAATTTGAATCATTGAGTGGGTTTATTGTAGTGTCTTAATTTCTCATGAAAACCATCCCATTTCCTTCTTACAGAATTTCTAATTCTCATTTCATTGAACTGGTGGACTCTAATCACACAATATTTTCATCATACACCCTCAAGATTCATCATCCCCATCATTGTTCATCGAATATAGATATTCTCATCTCTCATGTAAGACTCACACATGTCCATTTCTCTATATTTAGTGAATTCATGGTGTAGAAGCCAGAATATTGATTTTTTTCAATTCAGACGACTCCAACTTGCATTACCATCTTCATTCAATGTTAGGATTAGTTGGCCTCATTATTATGCATTCGAATATATATTTCTTTTAACTAACTATTGCACGTGAAGGTTTGGATATCATTTAGAAATTATAATACATTCATTAATTTTTCATTTAATAATTTTTGTAATGGAATCAAATGAGGAACATGAATTTACATCTAGATTCAACATAAAAGTGTGAAAATTGATATTTTTAGTTATTAAATATTTTTTTCTATATCACCTATAATTATTTTGGTTTCATAGTCATTTCAAACCCAACACACAATCATGTAGAAAAATTACGAGTTGAATCTCTTATTAAAGCTACACACCCTTCTTGGATAATTTTTTAGGGATTACTTGAACAAAAATTAACTATCCACAATATAGTATAATAGATTCCTCTATTTTATAATTTCTCCAGTATTAATTTTTAATCAATTATTAATAAACTATTTTTTAGTATGATAAATAATAAGTAATATTCATTCCAATGTGAAATAATTCCTTGTTGTGTTCAATAGAAATATGAGAATAAATTTTCGATATTACTCAATAGTAAACATTAGTTCCACTATAATCAATCAATATGGAAGAAAGGATGTAATGTTTATCTCACTACTAATACCAAAATAACCCAACATCAAATATTAAGAGAATACACCTTACATTTTCTAATGTTTCTAAACATACATGTTTAAACTGGTTAAAAACTATTGTGGATCACATAAAAATTATCTATCATCCAAATAAAAATTTAAAATATTTGTTAAAATTTTTAATATATATTATGTTGAATATCATTCAGGATTATAGTTTAATTAAATTGGTTTTCATCCAATAATCATTTTTTTCCACATGTGAAACAAATAACATCATGTTAAATTCCCTTCTTATTTATCTTTTTTTCATTGAAATATTGTACAGGAGATCCCTTGACATAGAAATAGTCTTGGGATTCTTAACAATTCATTTCGAGTTGTTCATCAAAAGGAAAAATATTGTAACCTTGTTTTTGTTTTTATCAACATGGGAATCATTTACCAAAATATATTAATGTCCTTTCTCAGTACTATTTATTATTTAATCATAAATTCAGTTGGAGTCATTAGGTGATAAGGATGAAATAATTGGATTTATTGAAATATCATGTGTCATATTTCAATTTACACATGTTTAGTGTAATCATTATTTATTTATATCTCAAATTATCATTTATCATCCCATTTTTTGGAATAAGTATCATTTCCTCCATGTATATATTATATATATTATTTTATGGATAGATTTGAATATGTTTTTATAATCTGATACTGTTATATTATTTTTATTTCTACTTTAAAAAATGTATTAAAAGAATTAAATTTTTAAATAATTTTTCATGAATAAATTTTCTCATCAAAATTTTATATTTTAATTAAAATATTTCCCTATATTGTTTTGTTTTTTATCATTTATATTTTCATTATTTTATAGAGTACTGACATTTTAGTAAAGGTTAATAAAGTATTTAAATTTAATATCTTCTTATTTTCAATATAATTTTAAAAGGTTATTATAATGCAATTTTCATCTCTGTTAACACCCTTTAAAATTTATATTATTCTCCACTTGATATATACTCTAATGAAACCGGCCAACTTATTTTTTAGTGTGGATTACAATAAATGTTCTTAAAAACCATTTTAATTAAAATTATTTTTTATGTTTTCAATATAATATATTATTATTATTATTATTATTTTCCCATTTATGGCCTATAAATATGTAACGTTAATCATCATTTGATGGGTTATTTTATTACATCCCCCCATAGTATTTAAAATATATAGGGGTTTTTAACACCCTATATTATTGTTCAATTTTTTTACTTTCAATTCAATTGAATAATCAATTGATAATTCTAGATATTTAGGACCTATTTTATCGATTTCAGTTATTTTTTTTGTTTCCAATAAGACTCTATTTTTCACTATAATGATATAAAATTATTTCCATTATTTTTTATATAACTTTATAATCATTATAATTAATTTTCAATTTCATATCAAATGTTACTATATTTATAAACATTCTATTAAATATTATTAAAAATCATAGAAACATTTTACTGGTTAAAAATAACACAAGTCTATCTTCATGATATTATTTAATGAATCTATTATTTCCCCCTCTAAATCTCTTTTATCAAAAATATTTTTGAAAATATGTATTTTTGTTATAGATAATAATTATTTTATGTTTTGTTGTTTCACTTAAAATAAGTGATGAATATAGAAAAGGTATTGATTCATTTTTTGAATGTTATAAACAAAATGTTCTGTTAAAAGAAATTGTTTATCCAAATCTAAACATTTTAAAGATGAAGAGTTTAAAAAGTATTCAGATAAAAGTTCATTAAATTTTTCATGGTTTTAATCCATGTAACATTTCTTGTATTTGGCAAGGTACAACAAGGAAGAATTTTTGATATATTAATGGTGATACATTGAAAGATGATAAGTATGATAAAATTGAAAAAATGTTTCATGATATTGAGGTAGAGGCAATTGATAAAGATGAAAATATAGATAATATATATGATAATGATGAAAATCCACTGTATTTGGGTTTTATGGAATTTATGGTTTTATCAATGATTTTATTATTGATTAACTTGAAAGAAAAATATAGATGGAGTGAAAAATGTTTTTTTATTATAAAATTTATTAAGGAAGTTTTTTCTAAAGACAATTATCTTCTATATTCACATTATATAGTGAATAAAAAATTATGTATAATCGATTAGGGTACAAAAAATAAATGCATTCCAAAAATAATGTGTGCTATATATAAAGGAATAATAATTGTTACATGGTTGTATTAAATGTTGGACATAACGATATAGGTTGAATGAAAAATCTTATGATAATTTAGTAGTTATAGATACCCTTATGAATAAATTTTTAATGATTCTTATAATTACTCATTTGAGATGGAATGAATATTAGAGGATATTTGAAGAAAAATTAAAGCATCTGGCTGATTTTACATTGTGGAAGAAAATTGATCATTAATACCCAACATTCAGAAATGAATTTAGAAATTTCAGACATGGATTGTGCATGGATAATATGAATCCATATCATATTCTTAGTAGCACACATATTTTGTGGCCTATTGTTTTAGGAATGTAAATATCATCTTTTGAATTTTGTATGAAGTGAAAATATTCCATGTTGAGTTTAATTGATCTCTAGAAGAAAACTTCCCAGAAATGATATTTATGTTTTCTAATCACCATTAATTGATGATTTGAAACATTTATGGGAGGATGGTATTATGGTGTGTAATTATTATTAAATGGGATATTTTCAACTGCATGAAATGATTAGGATCACAATAAATGACTTCCTGATATATGTAAATTTATTTTCATAAAGTGCTAAGGGGTATAAAGATTGTACAATTTGAGAACAACAGAATTTATATTATCAACATCATCATGTGAGAAGAATAGTATACATGGGTCATCAAAAATTTTTGTTTATGAATAATTCTTATAAAGATTAAAAAATAAATTCAACAAATCAAAATAATTTGATAATTCATCAAAAAAAATTTCCACATATAAGTATTTGGTAAGGGTAAATAATTTATGATACATTTATAAAGTCACCAAAAAATGTCAATGATATAAATATTTTAAATAAATGGTCATTTTTAAGCTACCTGTTTGGAGATATCATGTGGTCAAACATAACATTGATTTCATAAATACGTAGAAGAATATATGTGACAAGTTAATTAAAGAATTGATATATATTAAATGAAAGAGTAAAAAATGGTTTAATGCAAGATTGGACTTTCTCTAAATAATAATATGTTTAGAGTTATATCCATTTCTTAATGGAGGGAAGACAATCATACCCTTGGATTTTCATACAAATCCATTATGGATAAAATTTTCTTCTATTAGTGTCTTCATGATATCAATGTTCTATAATGTTATTCATAAAATGTTAAAAAAAATTATTTCTATTAAGGATTTTAACTTGAATGTTATGAAATATATGATTTTCATGTCATGATGTAATAGCTGTTACCAATTTCATTGCATGGAATATTGTCCAGCTGTGCTATAATGACCCCCGTGAAGGTGGATTATATTCTCAATTAAGTTTTTAACAAGGATATTTATCATAATAATTTGAAATAATTACGGAATAAAGATGTTTAAATAATTTTTCAATTAATAATGTATTTCCCTCCATTTATTATGATATCATGGTGCATTTAATGGATCATAGAGTGTGATAAAAAAATCAATGGAAACCTATATATCTAAATGGGATGTATAATTATGAACGGTATATGATGATATTGAAGGCGTATTTTAAGAATACAAATTTGCTTGAAGCCTCAATTGTTATGAAGTATATTTCTGTGGAGTTTGAAGACTTTTGTAAAAGATACTAGTCTATAGTTGAGCACAATGATTTGCCTATATCTCACCATGAATGAATCAATTAGGGGGTAAAGTGGGTCTATTGATTGAAATTAAAATATATGATAGGTGATCAAATAAATAATGTAATTTTATACATCATGAATAACATATATAATTATCATACTTAAATAACAGTTAATATTAATTTATTGAAACAATTTATCCAAGAAATAGTGATATATGGATTTTGAATGAGTATAAAAAAACATTCTTCCATGGTATAAAAATATCATTCTCCGTAGATCAGATGCATTAGAAACAATGAGGTGGTTAGTGAGTGGTATGAGTTTAGATTTTCTAACATGTTCTGGTTATGACATTAATGGATATACATTTCATATGAAAGATCAAGACAATACAAGATTGGTTCAGAATATTAGTGTATTAGTGTTCAAAGAGGCAATGAATTTTACATATTCCAAAAAATAAAATCCCTATCTATGCAACAACTGCATATTATAGATTTTTTTAATATATATTAGTCTTTGATGATATTAAATTTCATGGTTCTATGTGTTAATACAAATGTTTTATTTGTTTCAATAGTGTCAAACATTATGAATTTCGAATAACACTAGTTAATATAAATATATTGGAATACAAAGATGATTATTTTATCATGTAAACACATTGAAATAAATTTTCTATGTTATTAGTCAATCTAATATGAAATGGTCTATTGTTTTGCAAGGGAAAACAAGTATGTTGGTGATGGTAGACCTGATGATGATGTTGGTTTATATGATATCCCTACTTCCATTTAAATATTAACTGATAATGTTTATGATCACATGATATACATGGTTTCTGCAATACAAAACTATCATGATGAAGGAATATGGGAAAATTCATTTAGTACATTCCATATTTTATAGGTAAGGCATATTCATTTCTGGATTACTTTTTTAATATTGATAAAATTTCAGTTATTTAAATTTATTTTCTTTATTAAAACCAATATTATAACAAACAAGTTAAATTTGGTGTTTATATTAGTTTTGTTTTATTTAGTTTACAGTGTTTATGTGGGATTGTGTGCCCTAAACCAACTTCTATGTACATTATAATAACATCTATTCATTTTTTTTATATTAATAAACTATATATCACCTCTTTATTTTTCGTATATGTGAAATAGTATCTGATAATGTCCCTAGAGTTGCTATAGAACTAAAAGGTCATTTTAGTCCCCTGTTATGATGAGAATGTGGAAGTGTTACGACACTATTCATAAATATATGTTCTATACATAGATGATATAATTTGAGGGACACAGGTGATATAGGCTATAAGGGGTCAAGGCTCATAAGAATTTGAGGTGCCTTCTCATGGTGTGTGACCTTTATAATATCTAATGGGATATTATGAGAATGAGACCCGCCAATAAGAAATACACATCTATATTTTTCATTTGATGATTCTATAATTATATTTCTGAATTGGTCTTTAGAATTTAATATTATTATAAATGTGTATTATGAGTGGTTTAATTTGATGTATAGAAGAAAACATTGGTGATAGATGGTCATGATGAGATATGACATGTTGGGTGTTTCATGGGTAATATTGCATTTATGATAATGTTAAAATGGATTTATCTTTTATGTTATTTAATGGATGTTAATATCTTAGTCCCTTTGATGGAAATTATATAGCCTATATAAATCCATTGACATAGTGTTTTATCGGAATGTTATTTTTTAGAAGGTAAAAGAAAGAGATATCGAGCACATGGGTTGATCTCACCTGCATGAAACCATCATGATTTCTGATAATGTGATAATGAGATTACATTACACAGTAAGCGTCTGTATGAGATATTATTTCATTGTGACATTAAATTCGTTCTGTAAGAGTGCCTGGGAATGTTGTTAGATGTTAACCTTGGACATTAGGCTACTTCTCCTAATTCCACTAAGAAATATTCTCAGAGGGACAAACAATAAGTGTAACCAAAATCATACATATATAATATATTATTAATTATTATTATACAAGTTGAATAAATTTTATTCATGTTTGTGTTTTAAAAAACTATTCTTATATTTAGGATTTCATTTATTCTACCATCAATTATTTATGAGAATATAATCTGAGTGGAATATTTAATAAATATTTATTTGATATTTAGTGATTATAAAATTTATTTATTTATTGGTGAATTATGCAGTGATATTTATTTAATAAACAAATAGACATTATTAATGGAATGATAAATATTATAGAGGAATTATGGACATTGATTTTAGAATCTGTGAAAAAATAATAAATATTCAATGTCATTTCATTAAATTTTATTATAACTTTCATGTTAATAACATGTTGATAAATGATATTTTTATTATTATTTTGATTTTTTATTTTCACTAGAATTGAATAAATAATTAAGGGAACTCGTGAAATTATTTTATTTTAAACCTAGAAATAAATAAATCCAATTATTTTATTTTCTCACAAGAAAAATCATTTATTTGTGTTTTCCACAACAGAATTGGAGATTTCCTATAAGACATTGAGATATCTCTTATCCAAGATTGATCCTAAAACAAATGAGAAATCTTCCTTCACTAAATCAAGGATAATTCTTTGGAGGAAATTCTCATTTTAATAAACGTTAAATGATACATGTGCAAGGATCCGTCGTATGAGAACTTTGATATTCCTTTGTCGATGTCTGGAGATTTAGGGCACACATTTGGATCACCTCTATAGAGAATCTACACTTGATTCCTACAATTCAATGATGTTTCATCACAAATATGATTCCAGATCCATCAATGAAGAAATAGTTCCATCAAAGTTAATTCATAATTTAATTAATTTGATTATAAATAATATTCCACAATCCGTTCTTGGTTTTGACATTCTATCCTTTTTTTATATTCGGTGATTTAATTTTGTAGATCATGATATTTAACATTTTTTAAATCTCAGATTGATCATCGATAATGGAAAAAAGAAAAGTTGGCAACCACCCATCACACACATCTGTTTTCCTAGAATCTACAGATGGTATCAAAAAGAGACCATAATTATTTATCATTATTTAATGATCATTGGTGATTTATGAATTTTAATTTAGTTTTTCAATTCATGTCTAATCATTATTTTAATATGAATCATTATATCTGTTTTCCCTCATCCATTTCTCGTAGATCTAATCAATATGATTAATTTTATGAATAAACTAAAATCAATGATTTCATCTGTAGGTGCCAATAATTATATCTTAATTGCATAGAAGTACATTTTTTGTAACCAAATTTACATGTCGTGTAGTTGTGTTCAATGCATCATGAATTAATTTTAATCTAATCTGGTCATATGCATTAACGAAACACGATGTTGTTATTTCCTCACACCTTGTCTTGATTGAGATAGATTTTTGCACAGTTATCTAGAGTACATGCCATGTATCCTACATTAACAGTTTGTAGTACATTTGATTAAAAAATGGGCCATGTATTTCAATACACGTCCTAACTAAATGGTGGTCATGGAATCTAAAGATCGCATGGATTATATCCCACTGGACACGTCATGTACTCTGGTTTCTAAGGAATTATTTACACGCCGAGTCCCAAAGATTGTGCCTTAGATAGAAGGTGAGAGATGTACATTCCATGTAGCTTGAATGCACACTCATATACTTAGAAAAAATTATACCTATTTGAAAATTATTTATTATATTATGTAAACCTTGTAAGTGTGTTCTGGAGTATGGTAATTATGTTGATAGGATACACCATGTGATATGTTTTTATGGTTATATATATATAAATTGTTAATTAACATCAGCATAATGATCATATCTACGTATCATGTATGATTAATATTATAGTTTTTACTCAATGTTTATAAAGTCATTCCATGTTATATAAAAATCATGTAATTCGTGTCATTATAAAGTTGATGTTAAATTCCATGATAGTACATTATAATTCATGTATTCTATATTTCAGAATGAATAAAAAACTATACCAGTATAATACATGTTGGGTAGATTTGGATTGGTATTCACCATATTTCATCCAATATAAATTTATATACAAAGTTAATTTTAAATACATTTATTTGTTTTTAATATATAATGTATGAGAATCTCAATGAAATTTGTATGCGAATTAAGATAAAATAATTGATTAATTAAAGATGATAATTATTTGTTTTTTTGTGAGATTTATCTTAAATACAAATGATTATGAATTGAAAGTTAATTTAATTAAATTCATATTTGATTGCATGTATGTGGATGATCATGAGAATAGACCATGCCTTAGAACATGATTGGTTTCATTTCATTTAATATATTATTAAATAAAATTTCTGGCATGTGTGACTTCTCATTCCTTTGATTATATAAGGTCCTATGTGTCCATGGTTTCTTTTATGTAAACACCCACTCCCTCACCTTTGTGTGAGTAAATAATCATATTTAAAGGATAGATCCCCCTAGATAATGCATGAAGTTCATGTTCAGAGTGTGGTGAAACCAATTCAAGGAGATACATAGGTGAATAGGTGGAAAGTTGTACATAAACCATAATCGGTTCAATGTGTTTTTCCTCAAGGACAATGGTTAGTTTATTAACCACTATATAAACTAACCATTAGTAAATCTTATGATCATGACTCTTTATTATATTATTTTTGTAAATATTGAAGGTTATTTTCATTATGTATGTTTTTATCATGATCAAAAAAGATATAAATTAATGACCATGTATGATAGAACAAAAATAAACTATCTTATGAATATATAATATTTAAATATGGTTAGTCACTTAATTAAACCCTCATAATATAAAATATCATGTGATAAAGATAATAATTGGAAATTTATGCATAAATGGATAAAATAAGTTAATAAAATATTATGTCGGTATATCCTTCCACCACTTCGATTAAAATCAAACCATAGCTCAAAGTGCTTGACCAACCAAATTTTGAGTTATTTCAATTATTGGGGAATTATGACATGAATTTATGGGTTGACATAACTTGGTTTACATTAAGAGTTGACTGTCAAAACTCTACATGTTGTAACTAAGAGTAAAAGGTTATGGAAATACAATTTATTGATTTTTGGATTGGGGGCCCAGTCTATTGATCAAGGAACTATGATTTAATCCATTTGGTATTTAGACTTCCTTACTAAAACCATTCAACACAACTACAAACACAGGCCGGGGAAGTGATACCCTTTTATCTGCCCTAAAAAACACTGATAAAGGGGAACTTTTAATAGCACTAAAAAAAGAGTTGATAAAGGCACCCTTTATCAGCATCTTTTTTAGCGTTGATAAAGGGCCCCCTTTATCTGCCCTTTTTTAGCATTAATAAATAGGACAACTTTATCAGCACTTTTCTTTTGTAGCATTGATAAATGAGGAATTTATCAGTTCTTTTTCCTACCGGTGGTGAATTTTATTTTTAAAAAATATCAAGAAAAATAAAATATTGTTATATAAGTATATTTATATTCATATAAATATAATATATATATTTTAAATATGATTTACATAAGTATAAATAGAATATTACATGTAATATATAATAAATGTAGTGAAAATGTAATTAAAATATTAAAAAAAAATTTAATATATTATTTTCTATTTATTACATACTTAAAATCATTAAATAACAATTTGAAGTCACAAAAAATCAAAAAAATAATAAAATATCTAAAATAAGTTTAAAATGCAACTCAAACTTCACACAGAACATTTTATCCGGGTGTCCATTTGAGCTCTACAGCATACGAATTTAAGACTGAGATGATCTCTATGAGCTTGTGATAAAAGCGACCTTTTTCACATTTTTTGAGGCCAAAAATCCCATAATTCCTCCAAAACTAAGTTTTTAGTCGGGATACCCCCATTTGTTAACATTGAAACAACTATTACATATGATCTGAATGTCTGTTAGGCACGTATCACATATCATATCAAATATTGTTTCATTTTCTCTAATTTGACTAGTTGTGGTGTTCAAATAGGCGTCCGAATTATATGTAATGATAATTTTAACATTCTATGGATTTTCAAATACACATATATATAAGTATTTATTCGTAAATATATATGTTTTGTGTGTTTGTGTCTATGTGTGTGTGTCTTTTATATATACGTATGTATGTATGTATTTATTAATTTATAAACACACATAAAATACATATTTCATAAATTTATTTCAAACTATTCTAATATGTATATATTAATATTCAAATAAACATAAAAATTAAAAATTATAACTATATATATATAATATAAATATAAATATATATATACTAATATATGAAAAAATATATTTATGTTAATATGAATCTATATCAATATATGAATAAATATTACTATATATTTATATTTAGCTAGATAGATATATCCTTAAATGGAAAAAAACAAAATGGATTAGTGGTAAAGGGGAAGCTGCGAAAGGGGGGAGGTCGCAGGTTCGATCTCGGGTGGATGTAAAGGGGTGTGCGGATGTGATGATGCGCGTGAAGGGAAGCGCGCGGCCTAGCGCTGATAGGGGGGTCAAGCACGGTAAACATCTCTCCCCGCATTATATAATTATTTTTTATTTTTTTATTTTTTTGTAATTTTATCTGCGCTTTTTAAAAGAACTGATAAAGGTCCATTTTATAAGTGCTAAAAAGGCACTGATAAGGGGGTCTTTTATCGGTGCTTTTTTTAGCGCTGATAAAATAGTCCGTTATCCTCATTTTTTGGAGTGCCGATAAACAGGGACCCCCTATATCATCATAGAGCATTACAATGCTTTTTAGCACAGATAAAGCCCGTTTTTATAGTACTGCAAGTTTCATGGTGAACTAATGTTGGGGTAATGAGAATATCCAAGCAATATGATATTCTCAATCCAATTATAATGGATATTGGGTTTTTTATAAAATAGAGGTAGAAGAATAAATAAAATATTTATTTATTTTTCTTAATTTATCAAATAATGCAATAAAATTATGCTTATCTTATTTTTTGGAAACTACATAAAGCATATAATTGTAATCCATACTTGGTAAGGACAAACTTCTCAACAACATAAATTTTTCTTAATATAAAAGGCACATATGTTTCATCCATCACCAGTAAAGGTAATTACATATTCTAGAAGATCCTTTACTTAATGTTAATGTAAATGAGGAAAGTGATAAAGTTTTAAATGTATGTGTGAAACATTTGAATGATTCCCAATATGTTTAATATTTCAGGCTATCATCTATATACAATGAAAATTTGAAATAACATGAGGTCATGGATGTGTATAGCATGATTCCTCACCTTTGGAATCTCTGTTAAGAGAAGGAGATACAAGATATATTTGATATCTCCAATGGATTGTTTACAACTAATCATAGAGATTCTATGCCAGTTGTGTCTCATGTATTCAAGATTATTGGCAACATCGAATTCCCAGACATGTCATGGATTAGATTCTCAGAAGATTTGTGTATGGATCTCATATGTTCATACCAACCCAATACCTTCTCCGACAATATTTTTAATTACAATATGAGAAATAATGATAAGAGAGTAATAGAACTTCTTACATTGATTCTAAAAGTGTATAATGAATTGGGGTGTGATAAACCTATAATGCTTATAGTGAATAAGAAAATTAATAATAAGTAAATGGGTCCATAGACTTATAAACATTCTAAGGATCTTGAGCAATGTACTCAAAAGAATAAAAATATCGAGTGGTAGGGAATGGAAATGGAGGTAGTATGTTTTTCATGGGGAAAGCCATGATATTGGAAGATAAACTTCACCCAGATGAAAGGGGAGACAAATGGTGTGCTTTTATCGAGTGAAATCATTCAATATATACAAATTTATTATTATATATAGATTTTGGGGATAACATATATATCCAAATTCATGAACCATTTTTATTTTGAAATATTTCTACATGATAAGTATATCTGAGAGGTATAAATGGTGAAAGGTTGCATACTCTGTCCATTGGTGACTACCACCTTTCATTTCCAATATAAATAGTTTTGGTTTTAAAATATTGTTAGTATGAAACTATGGTTACCGAAAACAAAATTTGTATATAATTCCCAGCTACCTATGGGTTTATTTTCATGTTTGGAAATAATTTTTTTTATAAATAAAACTTATGTTAGGGTATGATGCATTTAAATAATGGTCATTATGTTTTATATTACCAAAACCATGTGTTGTAAATTAATAAAGAAAAAATGTCAAACAAATCATTTAACCCAAATGTTTTCATCACTGTCTCGGTCATGTATATTAGAAGTGTTTGAAAAATCTCTGGCAAGATGGTTATTTAGATTCTTCTGAGCTAAAACCAAATGAAATATTTAAATATTTTTTATAATAAAAAATAACCAAAATACTATTTTCTAGAAAGGGTGAAAGGGCCATAGATCTTCTATGATTGGTACACACTATTTTCTGTGGACTATTTTTAGTAGAATATATAGTTGGATATGCTTATATCATAACCTTCCAGGATAAATTTAGTGTATATGGCTATGTTAACTTAATGAGGTATAAATATATTTCCTTTGATAAAATATAGTAATACAAGAATGAATTGTAGAATAATATTTGTAATAAGATAAAGAATAATTGATAAGATTGAGGTATTGAATATCTTAACCAAGTGTTTACCAATATTCTATGTGAGTTTAAGATTCTATCTCAACTCATTTTACCTTATACACCATAGTGGAATGGTGATAGTGAAATGAGTAACCATACCTTGTTAGAAATTGTATGGTTGATAATGAGTCATGCAGATCATCCATTATCCTTTTGGGGATATGAAATACAAACTATGGAATACACATTAAACTGAGTACAAGCTAAATTGGAAAATGGAATTCCATTCGAGTTATGGAGTGGAATGAAAATTGTTTTTTCGCATACACATTATTGGGGTTGCAATGAATTTTTTAAGGCCTTATCAGGAAACAAATTAGAACCTCATGACAAAAAGTGTATCTTTATAGTGTATCCGAAGGAAATAGAGGGATACTTCCTCTATGTCCCCTAGAAAAAGAATGAGATTGTGGCCAGATAAGCCATCATTCTTGATAGGGATTGCAACCTAAAAAAGTATAGTGGGAGAAAGTTTGACTTCAATAAATTTGATTCTCAAGATAAAAAATAGTTGGTACAGGAATAGATTATATGGTTCCCCGTAGAAGAAATAATACTTAAAACACATGAACTATGTAGGAGAACGTGATAGGTAAGAGAAATATAAAGATATGGTTTTTTGACACTAAATTTGGTGACTCATTATTTTTTGACTATGATGAACCTATATCCTATAAAGATTATGTATTGAGATCATAAGTTACAATATAGAAACAATCCCTGAATTTTGAAATGGATTCCATGCATCATAACCATGTTTGGGTTCTATATGATGATTCATTTGATGTAAAGATCCTTTAATGAAAATGGTTATTCAAGAGGAAACTAGACCTGGTAGATAAAGTAAATACCTATAAATGAAGTGTAGTGGCTAAATGGTTAAAACAACATCAAGTAATTGACTGTGATGAAACCTTTTCATCGGTTACCATATTTGAATCAATCAGAATTATACTTTCAATCAAATCATACCATGACTATGAGATTTGAGAAATGTATGTGAAAACAACATTCATTAATGTGAATCTTTATTAATATTTTTATATGATACAACCACATGTTTTTTTCACTCTTGTAGATTCCATAAGTATTTTTTAGTTTAGATATCCATTTATTGATTGAATATTGCATCTAGATCATGGAACATTTGATTGGATGAATGCATATAATAATTTGGTGTCATTAATAATGAATGTGAGTTTTTTGTTTACAACAGTTTTAGTGGTAACATTTTCATAATCCTAGTAGTGGATTTTGATGACATATTACTTATTGGAAATAAAATACCGGTCATACAATTTATTAAGGACTAGTTAAACAGGTGTTTATCTATTAAGGAATTAGGTGAAACACGATGTATTATTTGGATCGATACAATTCATGATATATCCAAGAGGTTGTTAGGACTAAGTCAATGTATATATATTGACAAGATTCTAAATAGATTTAGTATTAAATAATCCATGAAGGGATAAGTTCCATTGTGGAATGGTTTAAAACATTCTATGAAAATATGTCCGCAGATATAACATATTAAATAAATAATGATTAAGATTACATATTCTTCAGAGATAAGATTAATCGAGTATACCATGTTATATACTACACTTGATGTTACCAATGCACTAAACATGGTAGGTAGATATCAATAAGATCCAGGAGAACAAAATCAATATTCTGTTAAGATAATCCTTAATTATTTGAGAATAACAAAGGATATGAATTTGGTTAATGGAGAATATGATGAGTTATTCATCATGGGTTATATTGATTCTAGTTCCATACAGATTAGAATGATCTAATGTTATAGTAATTATATGTTTTCCATCTCAACGGGTGAGGTGTGATCGGGAAGAGTTCAAAGCAGCCAGTTATAACTGATTCTATTGTAGAGTCTAAAAATATGGAATCTTTGGATGCATCCAAGAATATGTTCAGATTGGAATCTTTTTACAAGAACATTACATGGTACATACAATTAAATATTTTGTCACATTGTATTGTAATAATACTATGGTGGTGGCTCTTGAATAGGATCCATGGTTTCATTAACAGACAATAAACATACTCTTGATGTATCACTTATTTAGGGATTTGTATCAAAGGGGTGATTTTGTAATGAGAAGAGTACCCATAAAAAGGTATGTAGTGGACACATTATGGAATCCCTCATTTTTAATACATAACTTTTCATTTTATTTTACATATAAAGGATATTTAAAGTCTATTGTCTTGGAAATAATGAACATAAAACATTATTCTATACCACTTGAAAGGCTTCATAATAGGTTCATCCTATGTACATTTATTTCATCTCACATCCTGGAGACATACATCAATGTAAAGGGTGAGCACAAAGCCTAGTAAGGCTAAACAAGGGAGTTAATGTACTTGTGATATCAATAAGAAATTGAATAATAACATGAAGACATGTGTAATGGAAGAATAGTCATATCATAAAGAAAACAAATTAGAACATAATCTTGAAAATGTGGCGACAATATTTCATTTATAAATTCATGAACATATCACCAAAGTCCATCCCCAATGTGTCATAAAAATTACCAAGTTTATTTACCAAGGTAACGTGAAACTTGTCATCTCTAGAGATTAATTCTTTACCCAATTCATTGGAGGGATATCAGGGAGCACCCTTAATATTTATTTAATTTCATGTGATCCACATAGATCATAATCAAACATTTCATAAATAACCCAAATGGAATCAATGAAATGGGTTTCATGTCAAAATCGTGACGTTTAAAAAAAAGAGCTTAAAAATAAGATCATTATGTTATTTACATCCCATGGAAAGGGAGTGAGGGTTATATGTATGTTAATTAAAGAATAAAATATATCATATTTATATATTTGTTAACACCCATAGAAACCAAATAGGTCTTGGTATTCACCTAAATAAACAATGGAATTTATTGAGAGAATACGAAAGAAATTTCGAGACAAAATTTCTGTAGCATAACGACTATATAACATGGTTTTAGAAAACATTGAAAAGAGAGGGGAAGAGGGTCACCCAATCATAAATAATTCATAATCCAGTATGGGTACAGAATAAAATCATGGCCTGGATACTTTAATGACATAAAACATCAAAAGGAACAATGAAATAAAAGAGATCATGCGATTTCTTTTACGAGAAATTCATCAGCTTAACGGTGTCATAAAAAAATTTAGAAAACAAATTGATGAGAAAATAAAATTTCTTCTAATTATTTAGAAATGAAATGGGTAGTAATGATAACATATAAGATCATAAACACAACATAAAGAGATAGAAAATATAAGACACAACAAAAAGGATGTCATGACTTAAAAGAGGAGGATGAAAACATCCCTTACCTTGTAGAGTAACTTCAAAATCTTGAAGGTTTAGACTTTCGGAGGATTGAGGTAACTTTGGGAGGACTCCACCAGAGGTAAAAATACCATAAATTATATGGAGAGGATTTTTAAATGAAATTATTGGGGGAAAGGCATGGTATTAATAGGAGAAGAGAGGGGACAAATCATCAATTGCCAAGGGACTCATCATCGGTTGTATAGGAAAAACCATGGGCTTTCCCAAGGTATTTTCCCATGGTATTGGCCACATGGGACATCTAATACTTTATAATAATATTCATATGTAGAACAGAATTATTACATAACTATTACATTCATAATTATGTCATTAAACACCCAAAACTCAAAAACTATATTTTCACTATTCACCAAAAATTCAACTTTCTCAGAAAAATTACAATATTTCACCGTAAACAAATTTCGATGCTCTGATTTCTAAAAAGAACTCCATTTTATCAAAATAATTTTTTAAATATTTTTTATTTTATTTTAAAATGAAAACACTATTCACTGAAAATTCATATTTTTCAGAAAAATACTAGAAATTCACCTAAAACAAATATCGATGATCTAATTTCACAAATGAACTCCTTTTTATGAAAATAAATTTCTAAATACTTTAAATTTAATTTTCAAATAAAAAAATGTTCACCTAAAATAACTATTACTTAAACAATAATTTCATAAACAGTTATTGACCTATTTTATTGAATCACATTACTTAATCAAGGTTCCTAAATTATATTAATAATTTCTTAAGTGAAGTTACTTAATTTATTTTTTCACATTACTAATAATAAGAATAAAACCACTATTCATAATTTACTACTTTCACTAAAAATTAAGTTGATCTTATTAGACTATAACTTTTATACTGAACATAGCTGTAGAAGACCAATTTTTGAAAATCATTACACATTATTAATTATTTATGGTTTACATAAATATTTTAAAATATCATTTTTCTAGAATTCATCAATAATATGAATAAAATATTTATCACGATAATTAAAAATTAAAAAACATAAAAATAAGAAGAAATAAAAATTTTTATTTAAATCAAAGAATTACACAAGGTGGTTACGGTATTGTTACATAATCCCATATAACACCAACACAAGACCTAAGTGTAAGTTGTGCAAGGGTGATAGAATCATTGGGAGGCTTGATCAAAATTGCCCGAGTAGTGCTTTCTATTAGCTTCAACTTCTCCTAAAATAAATTTTGTTCTAACATAAAATGATGCATTTCGCCATGGAACTGGACTAGAGAAAAGACCAAAGTTTCTACCTCCTTCCTGAGTTCCTTCAGATGGTCTTCGATCGGCACGAGACTACCTGATAGGGCCGCCGAATCTTCTTTCTATATTAATTAAGCATGATCACTTGTATTTATAGACAATAATTGCATCATTTAGTTTCCAACAGTCATATTGACCAATGGTCATATTGACCAGCTGTCATATAACGGTTTAAACACAATGGTCTTATTTTAATTATTCTCATTTTATTAAATGAAATAGTTTTGTTGAGTTTAAAATAAAATAAAACTCAAAGTTATGAAACAAAATTTATTCAAAATTTTGGGGCGTTACAATCTTCCCCCTTAAGAAATAGTTTCCTTTCAATTTTAAAATTGGGCTAGGAAATTTCGTTGAAAGTCCTACTTCGGAAAAAGAGTCAGTAAAACTATTAATTTACTAGAAAAAAATATTTAAGTACAAAGGTCACCCGAGTTAACCCATACAAGGATTCCATGTAGGAAAAAAATGATATAGAAAAGAATACAAAGGGTTATGTTCTGATGGAGAGTTATAGAAAACATGATTAGGAGAAAATCACGCACAAGAAGATCACAAACTTAAGACATGTTAAAGGGTCTTTGATTACCCAGGAGGAAATGTAAACCAAACACATTTTCTATTACGTTCTTTTTAATAATATTGAGGAATTCATTTACTACAAATAATAAAAACATAATGAAATATACTTCCCTTCATGTAGAGCTTCATCCCTTAATAAGTTCCCAATATTACTAATATTTTCTCCAATCAATGAGCATTCAAAAATACATAGTCTTGTCAAAAGCACCAGAATCATCATCTAGAGAATCACATAATCCACAAAAGGATGAATATATTTTTCTCTTCTCTTTAGTCATCAACTAAAACTAAAATGGTTTGTACGAGATCATATAATCCCCAAAAAGGATAATCCATTATAAAAATAAATATGACTATTAATCTCCAAAATTCAACAAAAATACCCAATGTTATTGAAAGACCTTTCAATAAACAACCATCCTTAAATTCATCAGAATATTCCAAACTAAGGTTGGAACCCAAAACTCAGAAGGATTTTATAACATAGTCTTCCCCAATAAATCTTAACATTTATCTCCAAATAACATCAACAACTATTAAAGTCTCATATTAATTTGTAATTAACATATTCACATATTCTCTATTATAGGTTCATCATTTTCCAGAAATAACCCAAATCACAATATTTCCACAATAAATACATAAATTATTACAATAAAATCAACCATTCCTCCTCAAATTAAATTCTATAGTATTTTATTTCCCTTAGGAATATAGTACTCAAAAAGTGAAAACATCATCCAAAATAACCTTTATTATTTAATCACCAAATCCATTTTCTATACAATGGATATAAATTTGATAAAATAAAAGTTTAAAAAATCAAATTATTCTTGATCCATAAAAATAGCAGGTCCATCAGTCAGTCTGAAGGGCATAAAACAACTCATAATTATCATATCTTGATTGATAGGTTGTTTTTAGAATATTATTATTCTTCACACTAAATTTATGATAACTAGAATGAAGACAAATCTTAGAGAAGAATCGAGTCCCATGAAGTTTTTCAAATAAGTCATCAATTCATGGGAGAGAGTATTTGTTTTTCTCTGTAATCCCATTCAGTTCTCTATAATCATTTCATATCTACATCGATCCATCCATATTCTTCACAAAGAGAACGGGTTCTCACCAAGGAGACACACTTGGTTAGATTGACCAATTCTCCAAAAGATCCTGGAGCTATTTCTTTAATTCCTCTAGCTCCCCCTTTTCCATTATATAGGGGGTCTTTGACAATGGATGAGATCCATGTACGTGTCCAATGGAGAACTCTACCTCTTTTTCTGGGGGAGGTCTGGGTATCACCTCAATAAATACATCAACGTATTCTTAAACAATGGGTACATTTTCTAAAATAATAAATACCTCGTGAGAAAATTATTTCATTTATGAATCATTTAACTAAAAAGGATATTATGTATTAAAAATTAATGCTTAGACAATTACATTTTTCTATAATTCCTTCATTATGATTCATAAAAAGTTTGTGATTAACCAAACATAACCACAAGATGTGTCTTAACCAAGAGTGCAACAAGGCCCGTTTTTGGGTACCAGTTCTCATTCAAGTCTAAATCAAAGTGGTATTTTTGGGATTTACCCTTATGAACATCTGTTCCAGAGCCACCTCTACCTACTCGTATCCAGACATGTATATATTTTCTTGGTAAACCACTTTCTTAATACTCACCAAAATACAAGGATGATTTCCTATATTTAAACATTTCTATAAGGTTCTTCAGAATTTATTCATATCATAATTTCCTTAAATAACTAAACAATCCTTTAATACCAACTATGTCATCTCTCCTTTTTTAATACAAAATTTTTCATTACATTTAACATACAAAGGATCTTTATAGTCTATTGTCTTGGAAATTAGAAACATAAAACATGATAAAAACATAAAACATTCATCTAAACCACATGTAATTATTCATCATCAGTTCATCCCATGTACATTTACTGCATCTCATATCTTGAAGACATACATCAAAGGAAAGGGTGAGTTGAAGGCCCAATAAGGGTAAACAAGGGAGTCAATGTACCTGTGATATCAATAAGAACATGAATAAAAACATGGAGAGATGAGAAATGGAAGAATATGAATATCATAGAGAAAATAACATGGAACATAATATTGAATATGTGGCTACAAAATTTCATTTATAAATTCTTGAACATGTCCACATGGTCCATCCCCAAGGTGTCAGAAAAATTACCACAGTTATTCACCAATGTATAATGATACTTGTCATCTCTATAGATTAATTAATTATCCAATGCATTGGATGGATATCAGAGCGCACAATTAATATGTATTTAATTTCATGTGATCCACATATATCATAATCAAACATTTCATAAATAACCAAAATTGAATCAATGTAATGGGTTTCATGTCAAACTTATAACGTTTAAAAAAGAGCTTAAAAATAAGAGCATTATGTCATTTATAACCAATGGAAAGGTAGTGAGGGTTATATATATTTCCATTACAGAATAAAATATATAATATTTATATTTTTATGAACACCCATAGAAATGAAACAGGTCTGTGTATTCACATAGGCAAATAATATAATTTCTTGAGAGAAAGATATAGAAATTTTTAAACAAAATTTCTGCATCAAAATTACTATATAACATTGATTTAGAAAACATTGAAAATAGAGGGTAAAAGGGTAAACCACTCATAAATAATTCATAATGAAGTATGGGTACTGAATAAGATCCTGGTATGAATATTTTAATGAAAAAAAAATGAAAAGTAAATTTGAAAGAAAAGAGAAGATGTGATTTCTTTTACGAGAAATTCGGCAGCCTAACGACGTCACACAAAAATTCAGAAAACAAATTAATGAGAGAGGAAAAGGGTCTCTCATCATTTAGAAATGACATGGGTAGTAATAAGAACATATAATAACAACCCATCAACATAAAGAGATATAAAATATAAGACACAACATAAAGGAAGTTATGACGTAAAAGATTAGGGTGAAAGGATCCCTTACCTTAAAGTGTAACTTCGATGGAGCGAAGGATTAGACCTTGGGAGGATTGAGGGAACCTTGAGAGGACTCTCTGGGAAATAAAGTGACCAGCCCTTTGTTGGATAGGATTTGGAAATCAAATTAATGAGGTAAATGCCATGTATTTATATGTGAAGTGAGGGGACAAAGCAATAATTGCCAAGGGACACCTCATCAGTGGTATTGGAAAAACCATGTTCTTGCCCATGCTATTTTCCCATTGTATTGGTCACATTGATACCACATACATTATCTTACTATTCATAAGTTGAACAGAATTGTTACATAACTGTTACATCCTTAATGATGTCATTAAACACCCTAAACATAAAAACTATATTATCACTATTCATTGAAAATTCAACTTTCTCAGAAAAATCACAAAATTTCACCATAATCAAATATCGATGCTATGATTTCAAAAATAAACTCCATTTTATGAAAATAATTATCTAAATTTTTTTAACTTAATTTTTAATTAAAAACACTATTCATTGAAAATTCAACTATTTCAGAAAAATCCCAAAAATTCACCTTCACAAAATATTGATGCTCTCATTTCAAAAATGCACTCCATTTTATGAAAATACCTTTCTAAATATTTTTAATATAATTTTTAAATAAAAACAATATTCACCATAAAAAACTAATACTTATCCAATAATTTCTGAAACAGTTATTTTCCTATTTTATTGAATCACATTGCATAATCAAGGTGCCTAAATTATATTTATACATTATTAAGTGAAGTTACTTAATCCATTTCATCACATTACTAATTATAAGCATGAATTCACTATTGAAAATTAACTATTGACTAAAAATTATGTTGATCTTATTAGACTCTAAAATTTTTACTGAACATATTTATAGAACACCATTTTTGGAAAACTATTAAATATTATTAATTATTTTAGGGTTACATAAATATTCTAAAATATCATTTTTCTAGAATTCATCAATAATAGGCATGCTGTATTTTTTCGAACATTTGAAGATCCACAAACTTCACCATAAGAATAAATTAGAATGTTTCTTTAAATAAAAGGATTACACAAAGCAGTTACATTCTCATTACATAATCCCTTATAACACCAGTATAGAACCTAAGAGTATGGTGTGCTAGGGTGATAAAATCTTTGGGAGAATTGGAAAACATTACCCGAGTAGTGATTTCTATTAGCTTGAACTTGTCGCGAAGGTGATTTCGTTCCAGCTTCACACAATGATGTTTGGCTTGGGTTTGGTCCAGAGAAAAGCCCCATGGTGCTACCTCCTTCCCATGTTCCGTAAGATGGGCTTAGATCAGCCCGAGACTACTGGATGGGGCCACCAAATCTTCTTTCTATATTAATTAATCAATATCACTTGTATTTATAGACAATAATAAAAACATTTAGTTTCCAACGGTCATATTGACCAACATTCATATAACATTCGAAACCCAATAGTCTTATTTTAATTATACTCATTTTATTAAATGAAATAGTTTTTTGGAGTATAAAACAATAACACCCAATGTTAGGAAACAAATTTATTCAAAATTTCAGGTTGTTACAATCATCCCCCCTTAATAAATTTCATCCTCAAAATTTTAAAATTTGCCTTGGAATTTTCATTGAAAGTATCACACCGAAAAAAGAGTCAGTAAAACAATTAAATTAAAGAAATAAAGGAATGTAGAAAGGCCACCCGAGTTAACCGATACTAGGATTCCATGTAGGACAACAAGCATATGCAAGAGAAAACAAAGTGTCAAGTTCTGATGGAGAGTGATAGAAAACGTTATTAGGATAAAAATAAACACAACAGGTTCACAAACATAATATGTGTTAAACCATCATTCATTACCCCGTAGGAAACATAAACCAACAACATTATTGTTTTACTTTCCATTTCATAATTTAGATGAATTCATTTATTAGATAGAATAAAAACATAAGGAAATATACTTACCTTCAGGTAGAGTTTCATCCCTTAATATGTTTCCACCAAGAAAATGTTTTCTCCAAATAATGAGCATTCAAAAAGACGTGGTCTCATCAAAAGCACCGAAATCATCATCTAGAGAATCACATAATCGACAAAAGAATGACTATATTTTTCACTTTTCTTTAGTCATAAAATAAAACTAAAATGGTTTGTAAAAGATCATATAATCCCCCAAAAGGTAATCCTTTATAAAAAGAAATATGAATAGTAGTCTCCAAAATTCAACTGAAGTACCCAATGTTCCAAAAAGACCATTCAATACACAATCATCCTTAAATTTCATTAGAATAATCCAAACTATGATTGGAACCCAAAATGAATAAGGATTTAATCACATAGACTTCCCCAATAAATCGTAACATTTATCTCTAAAAAATTGAATTCTATTAAAGTCTCATAATAAAGTGAAATTAACATATTCAACTATTCTCTATTCTTGGTTCATAATTTTCAAGAAATAACCCAAATCACCATATTTCCACAATAAATACATAGATTCTTACAAAAAATATTCAGCCATTCCTCCTCAATTTAAATCTTGTAGTATTTTATTTCCCTTAGGAATATAGTAATCCAAAAGATAAAACATCGTCCAAAATAACCGTTATCATTTATTCACCATATCATTTTCTTATACAATGGATATCCATTTGTTAAAAAATATGTTCCAAAATAAACTTATTATTGATCCATAAAAATAGCAGCTTCATTAGTCAGTGCGAAGGTCATAACAACAAACTCATAATTCCCATATTATGATTTGAAGTTATTTTTTGGAATATCATCATTCTTCACCCTAAATTGATGATAAAAAAATAAAGATCAATCTTAGAGAATACTCAAGTCCCACGAAGTTGGTCAAATAAGTCATAAATTTTTGGGAGAGGTTATTTTTTCTTCACTATTATACCATTTAGTTCTCTATAATCAGTGCCTTGCTGCATCAATCCACCATTCTTATTGACAAAGAGAACCGGTGCTCCCCAAGGAGACACACATGGTCAGATAAACCCATTATCCAAAATATCTTGGAGTTGTTTCTTTTAATTTCTCTAGCTTAACATTTTCCATCCAATAGGGGGTCATGGACATCATATGAGATAAAGGTATGATTTCAATATAGAACTCTACCTCTCTTTCTGAGGAAGGTCCAGGTAACTCCTCAGGAAATACATAAACATATTCATAGAAGATGGGGATATTTTCTATAATAATATGTCCTTCATGGGAAAATTATTTTAGTTATAAATATTATAACTAAAAAGGATTTTATTTCATAAAATTAATGCTCAGAACATTACATTTTTCTATAATTCCTTCAAAATGATTCATAAAAAGCTTTCGATTAACAAAAAATATCCCCTGGGATTGTCGTAACCAAGATTGTAGCGAGGTCCATTGTCATGTACCAGTTCCCTTTCGAGTCCAGCTCAAAGTGGTGTTTTTCGGTTTTACCACTACGTTCATCTGTGCCAGAGCCACCACTACCTACCTATATCCATACTGTGATGAATTTTCTTGATAAACCACTTAGTCAATACTCACCAAAATTCTTGGAAGATTTC
Source organism: Viscum album (assembly GCA_963277665.1). Taxonomy (NCBI): domain Eukaryota; kingdom Viridiplantae; phylum Streptophyta; class Magnoliopsida; order Santalales; family Viscaceae; genus Viscum; species Viscum album. The sequence goes on along the minus strand of OY728152.1, from coordinate 2,076,168,681 downwards.
ATATATTTAAACATTTATATAGGGTTATTCCTAATGTTTTCATATCCTAATTTCCATAAAAAACTAAACTATCTTTTGATACCAATTATGGAATCCTAAATTTTTAATCTATAACATTTCATTACGTTTTACATAAAGAGGATATCTAAAATCTAGTTCCATGAAGTCAACAACAGAAAACATGAAAACAACATAAAAAAATTCTTCTAAAACACTTTTAGGGATTCATCATAGATTCATCCTATGCACATTTATTGAATCTCATATCTTGGAGATAGACAACAAAGGAATGGGTGAGAAGAAGGCCTAGTAAGGGTAAACAAGGGAGTAAATGTAGTTGTATATCAATAAGAACATGAATAAAAAAATGATGACATGAGAAACGGAAGAATAAGAATATCAAAAAAGAATATAACATGGAATAGAATATTGAATATGTGGCTAAAAAATTTCATTTATACATTCATCAACATATCACCAAGGTCCATCCCCAAGGTTTCATAAAAATTTCCAAGGTTATTCACCAAGGTATCATGAAACATGTCATCTCTAGATATTAATTCATTACCCATTTCTTTTGAGCGCTATCAAGGCTGCCCTAAATATGTATTTACTTTCATGTGAGACACATATATCATAATCATACATTTCATAATTATCCCAAATAGAGTCAAATAAATGGGTTTCATGTCAAAATCATGACGTTTAAAAAGGAGCTTAAAAATTAGATCATTATGTCATTTATAACCCATAGAAAGGGAGTGAGGGTTATATGTATGTACATTATAGAATAAATATATCATATTTATATATTTATTAACACCCATCATAATTAAATAGGTCTGGGTATTCACATATGTAAACAATGGAATTTCTTGAGAGAAAACGATAGAAATTTTGAAACGAAATTTCAACCGAATAACGACTATATAACATGGTTTTAGAGAACATTAAAAAGAGAGGAGAAAAGGGTAAGCCACCCAAAATAATTCATAATACAGTATGGGAACTGAATAAGATCAAGGTATGGATATTTTAATGACATTGCACATGAAAAGGAAACATGAAAAAAAGAGAAGATGCAATTTCTTTTATGAGAAATTCGACACCATAACAATTTCACAGAAATATTCAGAAAACAAATTGATTAGAGAGGAAAAGGGAATGTCATCATTTCAACATGAAATAGGAAACAATAAGAACATATAAGAATATAAACTCAATATAAATAGATTTAAAATATAAGACATAACATAAAGGAAGTCATGACTTAAAAGAAGAGGGTGAAGTGATACCTTACCATGAAAAAGTAACATCAAAAGCATGAAGGTCGGGGCCTTGGAAGGCTTGAGGGAACCTTGTGAGGACTCCTTGATAGGTAAGGAGACCAAATCATCATTGGAGAGGATTTATAAATGAAATTAATGAGGGAAAGGCTTGGTATTTATTGGAAAAGAGAGGGGACACAACATTAATTGCCAAGGGACTCCTCATCGGTGGTATTTGAAAAACCATCGGCAAGCCCATGGTATTTTCCCATGGTATTGGTCACATGGGACACCTCATACCTAATATTACAATTCATTAGTCTACCATAATTATTACATTACTATTACATCCTTAATGATGTCATTAAACACCTAAAACTCAAAAACTGTATTTTAATTATTCACCAAATTCATCTTTCATAGAAAAATCCCAAACATTCACCTTAACAAAATATTGATGCTTTAATTTCAAAAATGAAATTTATTTTAGAAAAATATTTTTATAAATATTTTTAATTTAATATTTAAATAAAAAGTCTATTCACTAAAAATTCAATTGTGTCAGAAAAATCCCAAAAATTCACCTTAACCCAATATCGATGTTTTGATTTAAAAAATGAACTCTATTTTATGAAAATAATTTTCTAAATATTTGTAATATTATTTTTAAATAAAAAACACTATTCACCTGAAAAAATTACTTAACCAATAATTCCTCAAACAATTATTTACCTTTTTTATTGAATCAAATTACTTAATCAAAGTGACTAAATTATATTAATACATTCTTAAGTTATGTTATTTAATCGATTTGGTCACATTACTAATCAAAACCATAAAATCACTATTCATAAATTACTATTCACCAAAAATTTAGTTGATCTTATTAGACTCAAAATTTCATACTGAACATAACTGTAGAAGACCATTTTTTGAAAATCAGTACACATTATTAGTTATTTAAGGTTTACATAAATATTTTAAAATATCATTTTTCTCGAATTCCTCAATAATATGCATACTATATTTATCCTGATATTTGAAAATTTAATAACTTCACCATAAGAATAAATCACAATTTTTATTTAAATCAAAGGAATATACAAGTTGATTATGGTCTCATTACATAACCCCTTATAACACCAGCAAGAAACCTAAGAGTATGGTGTGCTAGGGTGATAGAATCTTGGGGCATCTTAGCCAACATTTCTAGAGTAGTTATTTATATTAGCATGAAATTATCGTGATGGAGATTTTGTTCCAGCTTCACACGATGATGTTCGGATTGAATTTGGTCATGGGAAATGCTCAAAGGTGTTACATCCTTCCCGAGATCCATCAAATGGGATTTGATCGGCATGAGACTACTAGATGGATCCATAGAATCTTCTTTCTATATTAATTAATCATGGTCACTTTTATTTAGAGGCAATAATCGTAACATTTAGATTCAAATGGTCATATTGATCAACGGTCTTATAAAAGATGAAACCCAACAGTCTTATTTTAATTATACTAATTTTATTAAATGAAATCGTTTTGTTGAGTATAAAATAAAATAACACACAAAGTTATGAAATAAAATTTATTCAAAATTTTAGGTCATTACACACATTGACTAAATACCTATCACAGCTGAAGCATAGGTATCATGTGAGAGCTAACGAGCTGAAGGTTTTTAGCAGTTGGCTCTAGTGCAAATGGGATTATGTTGTAGTTGGTGACCACAAATGAATTTCAATGTAATTTACAATAACATTTATTCATTCTTTTATATATTATTAAACTAATTATCACATTATGATTTTTATTCTACATGACATAGAATGTGATATTTTCCATAGAGTTGCTATTGCACTAAAAAGTATAAGCAATTCCCATATATGATGAGAATCCAAAAGTGTTACGAAACTATTCTTAAATATATATTCTATAGCCAGATTATAACGAACCATACTTTACATAAATTGTTAATACATCAAAATTGAAGCACACTTATTACAACATATGACAAAACCACAAAGGACCGTATAGGTATAGTGTCTTTAGAAACTGGGAAACATAAACAACTGGATCATAAATCTTCTACAGTGTCTCCCATTTATTTCATAATATCTAGGATCCCTTTTAATATATTCTACTTAATATCCATCTTCCTGACCTGGGGAAAAGATAACATACAAAAAAGGGTGAGCTCAAATGCTCAGCAAGGGAAAATAAAGGAAATAAAAATCATATCATATCTTTTTGAAAATCATAACCTGCAAAAGAGATCATAATATATTAACATGGAATAAATCATAGAAGTGAAAATGAGATACCCATAATCATAACATAAAACTTGAAACTTTGTAGCATGCACACATAATCATGGAAAATCATTTCTTGTTAGTCATGACTCATTGCCAATATTATCTTAGCGGACAAAGTCCATTTCTAAACCGAGTTCACTCCTCATTTCAGTCATGTATCACTGAACCGAAATAACCATCTGTTCCAGCCATTTCTATCTCATGAGATATAAATCTTTACCCAATGCATTGGAGGTAGATATAGTTCCCACCCATCTTATAATGAATCCTTTCTTATATGTGCCACATAATCATAAATCATACATCATCGCATAACACATGTAACAAAAATGGGATTCTTGAAACATCATGACATCATAAAACAAATCATATAAGGTAAATGACTTCATAAAGATAATTCCCTCAAAACATAATCAAATAAATGTAATAATAGGGATAAAAACAGAACCCTATATTATCTTAGATGGAAAATAATTTTGATAAAACATTCGAACTCCATTCCTAAGGAAAATATCATTTCTACTTCAAAAACAATTTTCATTTCTTAACATGTCATACAATTATCAACTAAATAAAGTTGATTTAAAATAAACATGAAAACTTTTAAAGTAATATTTTTGGAAATAATGTTTTAAAAATCCATTCATGCCGTATAAGTTAACAAGAATTCTTCGTACTTTTGTCGGAAAAGTCAAAAAGTACCTCGTATGAAAAAACGACAAAAGATTTCTTTCATTTAATTTACTAAAAACTCACTGAAGGGTAAAATTGGATTTAAAAAAATGTACGTGGATGCAAATTATATTACACATTGATGAAACATGGATCTGGATGATAAAATACACCCCAGTAAATGCTAAATTATAAACAATCTCGGATAAAAATGAGATTGTGATATTTCCCTTACCTTAGGTCCTATTTTCTTTGTACGTGTCCGAAGCACATTTATAATGGTTTAAATAATGTTATTGACTTATTACAGAATCATAAATATTGATATGATATCATATATGTTCATATTCTTAGCTTCTTATTAGTAATATTTCATTGTTACTTGTTACTCGGGTCTTTATTGCCTTTTGTTCTTATGCGTGTTTTGCCGAATAAATTCATATTCTTCTTTTAAGGTTATAGATACCTTATATCCAGAATGGTATTAGTGTAACATATATTTATTCATTCATTTCATTTATATAATTACTATGTAATTATGATCATGTAGAACGAGTCGCATCACATCGTGGAGACGGTATTCCCTACGTACGTACGAGTGATGATATTGTTCCCATGATCATGGAATTTTATTTAAGTGTATTTATACTATTTTAGTATCAATATAACATTATAATAATCATATATAGTTACTCATTACACCATTATACCCACCCTTTTAAGGTGATGGTGGAAAATATATTACACCACGGCGTGGAGACGGTATTCCGTACGTACGCATGCGTGGTGATTTCATTTTTACGTAGGATGTATAGAAGGTGAATTAGGGTTGTTTCATATTTATAATAACATATCAGTATGTAAGTAATACTGATGTTATTACTTTATCATGAAACAACTAAATAATAAGAAGTTGAAGAAGAAAGAAATGGAAAAGATCAGTAATGGATATTACCTCTTCTTTGAAACGTCTCTTTAAATCCTCCACTTAGGGAACTAAGATTGGTATTTGAAGAGGACCAGGACCTCTAGGATTATTCTATGGAAGTTTAGAAGGGATTTAGGCAGGGTTTGGCCGAGCTTGAGTGCTCAAATTGGTGTGAGGAGGAGGGGGAGGAGGTGTCCTTTTATAAGGGAGGAGAGGGGCACCTTTGGAATAACTAAAAATATTTTTTTATTATAAAGTCAAGTTCGGGTTTAAATTGCTCCAAAATTATTAATTTTGAGGCGAAGGTGGGGATGGATCGAAATCCTCTCATCCAATAGAATTTAGACAAGTTTAGGTTCCTATTTAAACCTTATCATTTAGATTTAACATTAAGTTAAATAATTTTAATTTTACCGTGTCTTCTTGTGTTCTTATACTATAAGGTTAATAAACATACTATATCAAGCCAAACGAACCCCAAGTTGTTTATTATTAATATATATAACCTTATATAAGTCATTTGGACAAACCTTAGATTTTTAGGAATAAAATAAAAATTAAAAATATAATATTTGATTTAAAAACTATTTTGTGTCAAATTTGACACTATTTGATATATGATTTTTGTGAAAGTCATAACAGAATTATATGTTCGAACCAAGTTGATTACATCGACACTAATATATCATAGTATCCTAGAAAATTTGTGTAATTCATAAAAAGGCTCAAATTACATTTATTTGAGCATTTATAACATCAATTATGTTAACATTTCTTAAAAGGGTAAATACTGCATCATCGTTGTGACAAAAATAAATTAATTTATATAAAGTATAAAAATTCCAAATAAAATACAATTATGTAGGAAATCGTTTTATCTTTCTAATGAATATTTATAATCGAATTTATATTATGTATAACTCTATACTAAAAATGATTTAGTTATTAAACTTTGATTTTAACTATTTTAACCCTTCAATAAATAAATTAATAATAAATGTCCTAATCTAATCAAAGTGGGCCTATATGGTCATATTTTATTCCTAAGTTTGTTTTTGGTCGAATTACACTTGTCCAACAGAATTAGGACATGTTTTAGGGTAATAATAATATCAGTTTTACCCTTAATTACCCTATTTACTTTTAACCGTGGTTAAAAAAAAGTAAAAAGTTACTATTCACCAAAAAATTATTTTCATCTCATTGAACCACATTTTAGTCCTTGATATTAACCGTGTCTCTCAGATTTTAGAAATTCCACTCACAGAAGCGGTAAAATTATGTTTTATGAAAAATTCAGTTTTTTAACTACCACTTAGTGGTTTCACTATTCATCAAAAATTGAATGTTTTCAGAAAAATACCAAAATTTCACCCTAGGCTAATTTCGATATTCCGAGTCCAATAATGAAGTCCATTTTGAAAAATAAAATATTTAAAAAGTGGTTATTGCTATTATAACGGCTAGTTTTAATAATATTTTAATAGTATATCGTTGTTTAGTGAAACTCGTTATTGCGTACGACACAAGCTGTTGAGGAAGGTCGCGATTTCGTGTAATGCAAGACAAACAAGTGTTGTGTATAGAAAAAGATTACTTTGATGATTTATATAACATAAAAATCTCGGGTGTTACATTCTACCCCCCTTAAAATGAATTTCGCCCTCGAAATTCTTCACTTTGTAAAAAACAGATGAGGATACCTCTCCCTCATCATATCCTCAAGCTCCCATGTAGCTTCTTCTGATTGGTGGTTCCTCCATAAAACATTCACCAATCGAGTGGTCTTGTTTCGTAAGTCTTTTTCGCTACGATCCAGAATCTCTTTCGGTTGTTCTTCATAAGAGAGATCTTGCTCCAACGGTACAACTTCTGAGCTGAGTACATGTGAAGGTTAGGGTATGTACTTTCTCAGGAGAGATACATGGAACACATCGTGAACTTGAGAGAGATTCGGTGGAATCTCCAATCGGTAAGCTACCTTCCCAACACGATCTAGTATTTTGAAAGGACCGATATATCTGGGGCTCATCTTCCCCTTCTTTCCAAATCTCATAACCCTCTTCCAGGGGGATATCCTTAAGAACACTTTATCTCCCACTTCAAACTCTAGGTCATTTCTTCGGCTGTCGGCATAACTATTTTGTCGACTCTGAGATGCTCTTATGTGTTGTTGAATAGATATGACCTTTTCTGCTATTTCATCAACGATATCAGGTCCTAATAGCTTTCTTTCCCCAACTTCATCCCAGCAAGTTAGAGTCCTGCATTTCATTCCATAGAGAGCTTCATAAGGAGCCATCTGAATACTGGAGTGAAAGCTATAATTATAAGAAAATCCCACCAAAGGTAGGTGTTTATCCCAACCACCTTTGAAATCCATAGAGCAAGATCTCAACATATCTTCTAGAGTTTGAATTGTTCCTTCAGACTGACCGTCTGTCTGAGGATGATAAGTAGTGATGAAACTCAACTCTCTATCCAGAGTATGTTGAAGACATCGGCAAAACATTGAGGTAAACCTCAGATCCTGATCAGATATAATAGAAAATGGTACTGCATGCAATCTTACTACTACCTTTACATATATCCTGGCAAGCTGATCTGGAGATAAATCCTCTCTAATAGCAATGAAGTGTGCAGAATTTGTTAGACGATCAACTATGACCCAGATATCATTATTGCCTTTGGATGTTTTAGGAATTCCTGTGAAAAAGTCCATAGTGATGTTTTCCCATTTCCATTCGGGTATGGGTAATGGTTGTAACATCCACTTAGACTTTTGTCTCACAGCTTTAACTTGTTGACAAACCAAGCATCGAGAGACATATTCAACAACATCTCTTTTCATTCCATCCCACCAGAAGTATTCTTTCCAGTCCCTATACATCTTCGTGCTTCCAGGATGAATAGAGAATGAAGAACTATGAGCCTCATCCAACAGCTCCTTTACTTCGGGGATGGGAGGAACACAAACACGATTCCTGAACTTTATTATCCCATCACAATCAAGGTTGAATTCAGGAACATTTCTCACATTCTTTTGTAACTCAACATCTTCTTTCTGTGCCTCTTTAATCTTCACATGTATATATGGTTGAACATTCATTTGAGAAATATAATATTTTTCCCCTCCATTATAATTCCAAGATACATTATTTGTAAATCCATAAATATTGGATCTTTTGTGGTCCTCATCATGGATAAACTGGCATGGTCTTGTCGACTTAACGCATCGGCCACCTTGTTTTCTTTCCTAGGGTGGTAATGTATTGAGCATTCATAATCCTAAATCAACTCCAACCATCTTCTTTGGCACATATTTATCTCCTTTTGTGTGAAAATATACTTTAAACTTTTATGATCAGCATAAATATCACACCATTCACCATAAAGGTAATGCCTCCAAATCTTTAATGCAAATATTACCGCAGCTAACTCCAAATCACGAGTTGGGTAATTTTTCTCATGTATTTTCAACTATCGTGATGCATAAGCTATCACCATATCATTTTACATAAGAACACACCCCAATCCCTTCTTGGATGCATCACTGTAGATCACAAACCTTTCTCCACTACAAGGCAGTGTGAGCACAGGTGCACTGGATAACCTTCTTTTCAACTCCATGAAATTCTCTTCACATTCCTTTCTACAAACAAACTTAACTCCTTTCCGAGTCAGCATGGTGAGTGGATTAGATAATCGTGAAAAATCATTCACAAAACGTCGATAATATCCAGCCAAACCAAGAAAACTTCGGATCTCGGTTACTGTTGTTGGTCTCGACCATCTTTCGATAACCTCTATTTTTGCTGGATCCACAGATATCCCCTCTTTTGAGATTATGTGACCCAAAAATGCAACTTTTTAAAGACAAGATTCACATTTGGTAAATTTGGCATAAAGCTTCTCCTTTCTCAAGGTCTTCAATATAATTCTCATGTGATCTTCATGTTCTTCCTTTCTCTTTGAATAGACAAGAATATCATCTATAAAGACTACCACAAATTGATCAAGATAGTCTCTAAAGACTCTATTCATCATATCCATGAAGATAACAGGGGAATTTGTAAGACCAAATGGCATCACTATAAATTCGTAATGTCCATACCTTGTACGGAAAGTCGTGTTTGGTATATCCTCCTTTTTGACCCTTAATTGATGATACCATGAACGAAGGTCAATCTTGGAAAAGTATTGAGCTCCACCTAGTTGGTCAAATAGGTCATCAATGAGTGGGAGAGGATATTTGTTCTTGATAGTGATCTTGTTATGTTCTCGATAATAAATGCAGAGTTTCATTGATCCATCTTTCTTCTTAACAAATAGAACAGGTACTCCCCAAGGTGATGCACTAGGGCGTATGAACCCCTTATCAAGATTCTCTTGGAGTTGCTTCTTCAATTCCCGCAACTCAATTGGGGCTATTCTATAAGGTGTCTTTGAAATAGGAAAAGTACCTGGTACGAGTTATATTGAAAACTCAACTTCACGATTCGGTGGAAGACCCGGTAATTCCTCCGGAATGAAATCATCAAACTATCATACAATCGACATATTCTTAATCGTGAGTTTCTCACCAACCAATTGAGATAAATAACCTTCATTTAGTGGAATCAAACCCATAAGATGGAAGGAATTTCCACTGGAAGGTTATATTCATCCTTGCATCGATAGAGGATTGTAGATTGATCTGGAATATGAAATGTGACTTCCCTTCTTTGGAAATTGATACGATCTCCGTGTAGAGAAAGCAAATCCATGCCACGAATTACATCAAATTCCACTATAGGAAGGATCACAAGATTTTCAGGAAGCACATTCCCACAAACTTCGATCGGAGAAGAATTATAAACTTTTGATGCGACTGTTGTGCCATTAGGGGTTTTCATAGATAACTGAACATCTAATTGTTGAGGTAATATGGTGATACCCTTAGACAATTCTTCAGAAATAAAAGAGTGGGTGGATCCAGAATCAAATAAAACATTTGCTACTTTAGAGTGGATGGTAAGTGTACCTTTCACCACCTAATTATCGTACTCCACATTGCTGTTAGAAATTGCATGTGACTTTCCATTGTCTTTAGACTTAAGAGTTTGTTGACGTCGACCATCATCATCAACCCTTGGATTAGGGCATTGATTGGAATAATGCCCCATCTCCTTGCACTTGAAACATTGAAGTGTAGTAGGTTCATTCTGTGTATCCCTTTCTTTTGTTTGCATCATTAGAAATCTTATTCCCATCATTGCGGCATTCAAATGCCCGATGACCTTCCTTTACACATTTGAAACATTTACTTGTCCCTTTAAGACAACTCCCTCAATGTTTATTTCCACACTTTGTGCATAAGGGAATGTTTATCTTCTTTTTAGTGTGCTCTTTAGATTTTCCTTTGAATTCCATTTTCCTCTTCTTTACAAACCCATATGATTGATGGGTTACTCCATTCTCCATCTCAACTTTGAGAGCACATCGAACGATTTCCTCGTATCTATTGAAGTCCCTTATGGATAAGGCCCTTTGAAGACATGGTTTTAAGCCACTAAAGAATCGATCGATCTTACTCTCAGGTTGGATAATAATACCAGAAGCATACCTTGCAAGTCTTGTACAATTTACTTCAAAGGTACCAACAGATTCATCATTATTTTGCTTCAGTTCAAGAAACTCTTTCTCAATCTTTGTTCGGATAATACGAGGGAAGTACTTATTGAAAAATAATTCTTGAACTCGTCCCATTCCATGGACTCAATATCATACCTTTTCCTCGTATTCTTAATAATATTCAACCATTGATCAGCATCACCTTCCAAAAAATACACCTCTAAGATGACTTTATCACGCTCAGAACATTGAAGAACTGAAAATATATTTTCAGTAGTACTAATCCATTGTTCAGCAACTAATGGATCAGTAGACCCGTTGAATGACGGTGGACACTGTCTCATGAAGGATTCAACAGAATGTTGCTCCTTCCTTTGCTCATTTGGAAATCTTGCATGATTCATAGCTTGAGAAAGTTGTGTGAGCATGGCTACAAGATTTATCATTCCATATCCCCTAATGTTTGGTTGCTCAGGGGGACAATCATTGCATTGCCCGTCACATTCCGCATTAACACGGTTCTTCCAGGTTCCATCTATTGACTAAAACCAAGAAGAATAGTGTGAGAAACACTAATTATAATAGGAAAACCACATAATCAAGAATAAAATTTCACACATAAGGTCTTATCCTAGGTTATTCATGGCCATTTCTAAAACACTAAGATTGGGTTCTATGCTTAGACTTATCCTTAGGTTTCTTACGAAGGATTTGCATCATAGTTTCCAAAGGTTGACTATACCTTTCCTCTGATACCAACTATAACGACCCGTACTTTACATACATTGTTAATACTTTAAAATTGAAGCACATTTATTACAACATATGGCAAAACCACAAAGTACCGTATAGGTATAGTGTCGTTAGAAACTAGGAAACATAAACAACTGGTTCATAAATCTTCTATAGTGTCTCCCATTTATTTCATCATAACTAGGGTCCATTTTAGCATATTCTACTTAATATCCATCTTCCTGAACTGGGGAAAAGAAAACATACAAAAAAGGGTGAGCTCAAATGCTCAGCAAGGGAAAATAAAGGAAATAAAAAACATATCATATCTTTTTGAAAATCATATCCTGCAAAAGAGATCATAATATCATAACATGGAATAAATCATAGAAGTGAAAATGAGTTCCCCATAATCATAACATAAAACTTAAAACTTTGTGGCATGCAAACATAATCATGGAAAATAATTTCTTGTTAGTCATGACTCATTTCCAAGACTATCTTAGCGGACAAAGTGCATTTCTGAACTAAGTTCACTCCTCGTTTCAGTCCTGTATCACTGAACTGAAATAACCTTCTGTTCCATCCATGTCTATCTCATGAGATATAAATCTTTACCCAATGCATTGGAGGGAGATATAGGTCCCACCCATCTTATAATGAATCCTTTCTTATGTGTGCCACATAATCATAAATCATACATCATCGCATAACACATGTAAAAAAAATGAGATTCTTGAAACATCATGACATCATAAAACAAATCATATAAGGTAAATGACTTCATAAAGATAATTCCCTCAGAAAATAATCAAATCAATGTAATAATAGGGATAAAAACAGAACCCTATATTATTTTAGATGGAAAATAGTTTTGATAAAACATTTGAACTCCATTCTTGAGAAAAATATCCTTTCTACTTCAAAAACACTTTTCTTTTCTTAACATGTCATACAATTATAAACTAAAAGAAGTTGATTAAAAATAAAATTGAAAACTTTTAAAAGAATCTTTTTGGAAATAATGTTTTAAAAATCCATTCATGCCGTATAAGTTAAAAAAACATTTTTCGTACTTTTGTCGGAAATGTCAAAAAGTACCTCGTATGAAAAAACGACAAAATATTCCTTTCATATCGATTACTAAAAACTCATAGAAGGGTAAAATTGGATTTAAAAAAATATAGGTGGATGGAAATAGTATTCTATATTGGTGAAACATGGATGTGGATGATAAAATACACCCCAGTAAATGCTAAAGTATAAACAATCTCGGATAAAAATGAGATTGTGATATTTCCCTAACCTTAGGTCTGATTTGCTTTGTACGTGTCTGAAGCTCCTGTATAATGGTTTAAATAATGTTATTGACTTATTCCAGAATCATAAATATTGATATGATATCATATATGGTCATATTATTAGCTTCTTATTAGGAATACTTTATTGTTACTTGTTACTCGGGTCTTTATTGCCTTTTGTTCTTATGCGTGTTTTTCCGAATAAATTCTTATTCTTCTTTTAAGGTTATAGATACCTTATATCCATAATGGTATTAGTGTAACATATATTTATTCATTAAATCCATTTATATAATTACTATGTAATGATGATCATGTTGAACGAGTCACATCACATCGTGGAGACGGTATTCCGTACGTACGCACGAGCGATGATATTGTTCCCATGATCACCACATTGTATTTAAGTGTATATATACTATTTCAGTATCAATATCACTTTATAATCATCATATAAAGTTACTCATTACACCATTATACCCATCCTTGTAAGGTGATGGTGGAAAATAGATTACACCACGGCGTGGAGACGATATTCCGTACGTACGCACGCGTGGTGATTTCATTTTTCTGTAGGATGGATAGAAGGTGAATTAGGGTTGTTTCATATTTATAATTACATATCAGTATGTAAGTAATACTGATGTTATTACTTTATCATGAAACAACTAAAGAAGAATAAGTTGATGAAGAAAGAAATTGAAAACATCGGTAATGGATATTACCTCTTCTTTGAAACGCCTCTTTGAATCCTCCACATAGGGAACTATGATTGGTCTTTGAAAAAGACCAGTACCTATAGGATTATTCTAGGTAAGTGGAGAATGGATTTTTGCAGGGGTTGGCCAAGCTTGAGTGCTCAAATTGGTGTGAAGAGGAGGGGGAGGAGGTGCCCCTTTATAAGGGAGGAGAGGGGCATCTTTGGAATAACAAAATATATTATTTTATTATAAAGTCAAGTTCGGTTTTAAATATCTCCAAAATGATTTATTTCGAGGCTAAGGTGGGGATGGGTCGAAATACTCTCATACAATAGAATTTAGACAAGTTTAGGTTCCTATTTTAACCTTATCATTTAGATTTAACATTAAGTTAAATGATTTTAATTTTACCGTGTCTTCTTGTGTTCTTATACTATAAGGTTAATAAACATACTATATCAATCCAAACGAACCCCAAGTTGTTTATTATTAATATATATAACCTTATATAAGTCATTTGGACGAACCATAGATTTTTAGGAATAAAATAACAATTAAAAATATAATATTTGATTTAAAAACTATTTTGTGTCAATTTTGACACTATTTGATATATGATTTTTGTGAAAGTCATAACAGAATTATATGTTCTATCCAAGTTGATTAAATCAACTCCAATATATCATAGTAACCAATAAAATTATTTTAATTCATAAAAAGTCTCAAATTACATTTATTTGATCATTTATAACATCAATTACGTTAACATTTCCTTAAAAGGGTAATTACTGCATCATCGTTGTGTCATAAATAAATTAATTTATGTAAAGTCTAAAAATTACAAATAAAATACCATTATGTAGAAATATTTTTAGATTTCTAATTAATATTTATAGTCGAATTTATCTTATGTATAACCCTATATTAAAAATTACTTAGATATTAAACTTTGATTTTAACTATTTTAACCATTCTTTAAATAAATTAATATTAAATATTCTAATCTAATCCAAGTGGGCCTATATGGTCATATTTTATTCCTAAGTTTGTTTTTGGTCGAATTAAACTTGTGAAATAGAATTAGGACATGTGTTAGGGTAATAATAATATCATTTTTACCATTAATTACCCTATTTACTTTTAACAGTGGATAAAAAAAGTAAAAAGTTACTATTCACCAAAAATTTATTTTCATCTCATTGAACCACATTTTAGTCCTTGATATTAACCGTTTCTCTCAGATTTTCGAAATTCCACTCACAAAAGCAGTATAAATAAGTTTTATGAAAAATTCAGTTTTTTAACTACAACTTAGTGGTTTCACTATTCATAAAAAATTGAATGTTTTCAGAAAAATACCAAAATTTCACCCTAGGATAATTTCAATATTCCGAGTCCAAAAATGAAGTCCATTTTGAAAAATAAAATTTTTAAAAAGTGGTTATTACTATTCATAACGGCTAGTTTTAATAATATTTTAATACTATATCTTTGTTTAGTGAAACTCGGTATTGCGTACGACGCAAGCTATTGAGGAAGGTCGTGATTTCGTGTAAAGCAAGCCAAACAAGTGTTGTGTGTAGAAAAATATTCCTTTGATGATTTATATAAAATAAAAGTCTCGGGTGTTACACAGATGATATCATTTTATGGACACAGATGATACTGACTATCAGGTGTGGAGACTCAAATGACTTTGATACACCTTCTCATGGTGTACACCCATGGCAGTATTCAGTAGGATATTATAAGAACTAAACCCACTAGTAGAAAATCAAAATTTATATGTTTCATTAGATGTTCTTATCTATAGAAGTTTTTATTAATCCTTAGACATTAATATTATTTTTAATCATTATTATGAGTTGGGTACATTGATGTATTCACAAAAACAATGATGATATATGTTCGTGGTGAGGTATGATATGTTGGCTATGTCACATGTAATATTGCAGTAATGAATAATGTGAGAACGACTTTATCCCATCTATTATTTAATATATTTTAATATCTTTGGAACCTTTATTTAAATGATATAAAGTAAATAAATCCATGTCCATGGTGTTCTATAGGAAATTTCTACTTTTGTAATGTCAAAGAATGATATATCAAGCACGTAGGTTGATGGAACTATCATGAAACCTGCATAATTTAGGATATCATGATAAAGGGATTACATTACACATTATGTGTTTTTATGAGTTATTATGTCATTACATCATTAACGTCATTCTCTATGGGTGCCATGGAATGATTCTAGACATTGTACTTAGACTTTAGGATGCATTGCCTAAGGCCCCTGAGAAGGGGTCCTAGAGTGTCAAATGCTAAATATATCGATAATCTTAGTTAAGTAATATATTATATTATATTTTTTAATAATTTGAATAAATATTATTCATATATTTGGTTTAATAATAATCCGTTTTTTCTTGATTGAATTTTTTCCATCACCAATTATTTGAGATGTATGAACCTGGATCATTTTTTCATGTATGTTTTTTCATTTCCTGTTATTTAGAAAAAACGGAAAATCTGTAAATTTTCAATGTACATGGCGTGTACATTATAAGTACATGACTTGTACTCTATAAGTACATGCCATGTACATCGATACCGCTGGAGTCCGTGTGTTGGCCATGTCATGATCACACACCCGACTATGTAGGGGTGACATGGGGGCTGCCTGATGCGGAATACAGAAACAACAAGTACTTGTCATTTAATCATAAAGTACATGTCATGTACTCTTTTTTATTAAATGCACCGAGGTCGCGTCTATCCCCTAGAAGCTTATTCTTTTAGGTCAAGTTTGGCTGAGAGAAATCGTAAGACACTAAAACTTCTCCAAGCCCCCGAACCTCTATCTGTTCTCTAAAGCGACCTCTGTTGATTGCATTAGAACCGCAACGGTAAGCACTTCCTTCTTAGTGAGTTTCATTCCATGATATAACCTCTTTCTCATGTTATTGCATGTTTAATATTTTATATGTTTTCGTAGATCTAAGATGTCATATGGAGATTCAAGCCCAGTGGTTTATGTAAATCGATCTCCTAACATCAAGGTCGGTGGTTTGTGCCTTTTTGTAGAAATTATTTGAGTATTATGTAAAAATTACACCCATATCGTTGACCATGGTATTGCATGTTCACGGGTTTTCCCTTGTTGTTTACATGCATTTCTTTTTTTCCTGAGTAGAGGTTATTGTTTGTAAATAGGGTAATTTTTTTTCTTTTGATGTATTTTGTTCAATGCATGTTTTTCCTATTTAGGAACGGTTGGTCTAGTTTGGCCTATTAGGATATTTCCAGTTCCATGCCTTGTTTTTTGGATAGTGTGATATTTGTTCTTTTATTCTGGTATGCCTTAAAATTCTGGACAAGTAGTTCCAGAGGTTTACTTTGGGAGATATGCATGCTATACATGTTTGACTTACACAGGGCCTTGAGAACCTAGTGTAGTAGACCACATGGAGAATTTACGTAAGGGATTTTCCAGAGTGTCTTTATAATACGATGCGAGACCACATGGGGAATTGACGTTGGGTGATTCTTCAGAGTGTCTGTAGTTCCTTGATGCGGGCTACAGGGGGAATGAGACATTGAGTGCTTCCTCAGAGCACCTTTAGTACGATACGAGACTATAGCAGAATTGATAGTGAGTGCTTCCCTAGAGATTCCATTGTTTAGCAATACCATAGGTGTGAGGATGTATGTGCCTCCTAGAGGGTTTCTAGTACTTTTAGCTTGAACCGTAAGGGATAGGATATTAGAACTACACATAGGGTTACTTGTTTGTTCTACTTTATTAAGTGTCTTCTTTCTTGATTGTAAATTAAATTCTTGAAACTATGGATTGTTTACTATTGTGTATTTTCTTGTTTATTTCATTCTGTACTTTTTCCTGCCATATATTCACCGACTGTTAGGAATAGATCTTCGGGTGGTTCCATACATGGATTTTATCTCACAGCATGTTTAGGTCATGCTTTTGGGACAAAAATTATTATATTGTTGCAGGTGTAGATAAGGGAAACCTCCCTTATACTCGTGCTCTTTATTATTGTGGAGCTGGAGAGGGTCGGCCCAAGCTATGGATTGCGATTCTGAGGACATTATCTTATTTATTTTAAAATTTGGTTTATCATCATTTTATTCTATAATTGTGACTTGTTTGGCTATTTTACCAGACATAGATTTATCATGCATCATTCATATATATATCTGCTCCAGTTTTTTCCTTTATCTTCCTTTCTCTATTATAATTTTCTGGTATTTAATATTTCCACTAATGTATGTGTTTTTGTACTTCCACTATGTACTCTACCAATGAGGGCATAGTTTTCCCATTATCACACCTAAGTCCCTCACTGCTAGTCGGTAGCCTCTGGCATTTGGGGTATGCGCTTAAGGTCATGTGACAAACCGGGTAAAGGGAGCCCCTAGGTGGCTTCTAGAACCCGGATTTTACAAAGTGGTATTAGAGGGATTATTTTCTCATGACTTATTTATTGGAGACTTTATACAAGAATAGGATTGAATATGTACTTTATAATATGTTGGGCACAAGAGTAGCTAATCAGTGTATTGGTAAAGTCCAATCTACCTTGTTTAATTGAAATTGTTCTAGTTTTGCGATTATTACAGTTGAATTGATTTCACCTTGAGTGATTCACATGTTTTTTGTCTTTACTACTGATGTTATTGAGGTTATATTTATGTCGCAACCCAATGAGATGAGGGTATGCTATCTCATGCATCATATAGACACATTCTAGGAATCACATGTCATGCATTCTTACCTTGTAATCTAGGATGAATTAAAAATTTCATGTCATTGTGATCGATGTGGGGGTATAATATGCATGTTTTTGTGATAGATTCCTTGGTTAATATATCTTCACCTTATTAGAGCATTGATTGTGTAGGGTTTAACCAAAATAAATGCCAAATTTTCGTTCTTAAGGTGTTGTGGGTCCTTATAGACCAGAATTTGATGGATCATAGACTCTTTTACCTTGTTTATAACTTTTTAAATATTCCAAAATTTGATTCACGGGGATTATGGGCCCTCACTGATCGGAATTTGGCCCTTTTAGTGTTCATTTAAGTATTTTCTCGTCTCCGGAGTAGCTTCTGAGGCTTACTATTTGGAATAACCCAGAATACACGCCGTGTAGTTTTGATTACATGCCATGTGATATTATTTTCAGGAAGAATCTATCTTTCTTAATTACACACCATGTATTCTCTAAACATGTCATAGGATGTGTGGGAAGAGACACAGGATAGGGAAATACTTGTGTAAACAATCCATGTACTGGTTGTGCAATTCGTGTAGTGTAATCCTAAGAGTCTGGACGTGTAGTTAACAACATGATCAGTGGAGTCTCTCCTTATACATGTTGTGTCCACCATAAACAAACCATTTAGTCTGACCTAGGTACCCAACCGTGTCACGAACAACACAGGTCACTATCATCCTTTCTCATACTCGTCATGTCTTCCTGGAACACACCATGTAGTTTCAGCCGTCTAGTCGGCCGTGTAGATTACCACACGGTCTGTTGGGGATTCTTATTACTTGACATGTCCTTCAATTACATGCCATGTATTACGTCTGGGGTACACAGGCTCTGTCACTAAAAACACAGGCCAGGTGAATCTTGTTGCATACACACAGTGACTACCATGAACACATCGTGTGGTTTTGTCTTAGGAGAGCTGTGTGGATTAACCGTGTAGAAGGACTCGGGTAGGGGAAGAGGCATCAGGTACACGTCATGTGTTGGGATAACATGTTGTGTGTTTGTGGTATTACATGACCAGTTTTGGTAGAAGTGCATTTTCATGTAAATGAATTAAGGGAAAGTGTTGCGTAGTCTCTATACATGACGTGTTGTCATGATTTATAAAATATGAACTCTTTAATTATCCAATTCCCTTATTACTCTCCTAGTTTTAAGTCCTTGATAATGTTAATCTATGGTGTGTGTTTGACCTTGCAGATTCATGGCACCGAGACATCCTTTGGTTCTACGTCAGTTGTGGAGCAGTGATCATACACGAGATATATCTGATCAGGGACTCCCTGAAGATCCTCCTGTTGTTCCACCATTGGCACCAGCAGTGATATCGATAACAAGTGTTGATGTGTATTTTAGGAAAGGATTTCAAATGATGGTTAAAAACATCCAGGGAACAATGACTCATGCCTCAACTATGGCATAATTGATGCAGGTTTTTCAGCAGCAGTACCCTCCCACCTTCTTAGGGGAAGTAGGACCTCAGGCTATAGAGTCATGGCTAGAATCCATGATGACGATCTTCATGCATCATAAGATTATTCCAAAAATTTGGGTCATGCTCGCTACCTACATGATATGAGACTCCACCAAGAGATAGTGGGATGTGATCTCACAAGCGTGTCATCAGCAGGTTATGGCATTGGAGGAGTTTCAGCATGTATTTTATGACTACTTCTATCCGGAGACCCTGAGGGTCGACCGAGCCAGAGCGTTCATGAGCCTAGAGCCGTGTACTCTCTATTTCATGGAGTATTCCTTTCGTTTCACCTAGAATCATCATTTCACAACCCTCCAGGGAGGAGATGGGTTGTTCTTGGAAAGGAAGTTTGAGGATGTTCTCAGATGGGTGATCAACTCATAGGTGAATATTTTCAGGCTGACTTCCATGTAGGGTACCAGGACTGTGCAACGGAAGCTGGGGGGCCAGGAATTTAAAATTTTCCACTTCACCAGAGTGACATAACCCTATCAACTCCAGTAATCTTGTCCAGGATTGGACCGAGGATCTCACAAGGTTTATATTGAACATGAAAAATTAAAATGACCATTTACCTTGTTCAGAATTGATGTTTGCATGTCTGCCGCATGATGCCGGTGATAGTTGCTCGAAGCCTCCAAAATTGAGGCCCTATAGATCATCCACACTTGAATCAAGAATTTTCTCGTGGGTCGTTCGTCATGATCTGGGTGCTAGCGCGGATCTTCAATGCTCAATTCAACGCACTGACGATCACCGCAATGGAAGGAGCTTCAATCTGAGATGGATGATCTTAAATATCATTTATTTCTTGATAGACTCTCTCTCTAGATTCAAGGAGGAGATATATTCTCTCAATCACGACACATGAATAGTAATCACAGGAGAGCCTCACTCTATCTTATATAGAGAGTGTTCAAAACACACAGTATAGGTTCACGACCCCCATGTAATAGACGTCCACTATATAAGTGATATAAATAATTATTTATGAAAAATAAAATAATGCCATATATTATATTTACAATTTATCAGTTGTAATATATATAAAAATATTTCTTGATAAATTTGAGTCATTAACTCAATTCAGTCCTCATGCTTATACTAAATTAAACTATGATATTTAAATCCATTCGAATAATATTAATACTCTAATTTACTATATAACATGTTAATACATGTTATAAATAAATTCAAAAAAATATTCTATACTCGAATAATTAATTTATTTATTTATTCATTGGGGATCCATAGAACTCGGATAGTGCTTGGACCTTTTGGCGGGGCCATCCAAGATCTAAATTCCTATTCCCATAATAGGAAGGATACTCTTGGTGCTACAGTGTGTGACCCTCTAGGCCCTTATCTCAGTAGAACTGAATAATATCACTAACCTGGAGTGGTGTTTAGCAATCCATAGAGGCCCCTATAGGGGTAAGGAAAATTCAAAGCAACGACTACCTTCTAACAAACATGGTCTGTGTAATATAATATCTTCTTCATCGATATCTCAATAAAGTAGAATGCATACTAGTTTCATCAATCATTATTTTCTTTATTTTGATTGTTGATTTGTCCGGATGGTCTTACCTTAGACTACCATGGCCATGGATTTATTGAATGAGAAACCAACCTAATCAACCAGTCTCATGATATCTCTTCTTGAACATGGAAGTGAAAAATCCTTTCTCGATCATTCAATCAATTCATGACATTAATGACGTACCCGATACAAACAACCCCACCACGACATTGTCTCCATGGTTTTCACCTTATATAAAATATATGTAATCAAATGAAATTCATTCATAATGATCTCAGGTCCGGAGACATTTAAATATGTTCATAGATAGGAATGACCATTGACACCAGAAACAAGTGGTGTTCCTATTAAGCGGGTCTTTCCTCAAGATCTCAATAGCTAGAGATCATCAAGTTCAACCTTCATGAGAAGAAGCCTCAATGATTATAAGCTGCCATCAACTGATGGTCACACATCATTTGAATCCATTAAGAATTATATAACTGGACCATAGGATGATACTTTATGATTATTGTCATGGCATCTCAGGGTTCTCATTATAGCCTGGGACATGCTATAACAATTTGATGTGACAGGTAAACTAAGTACATTTCCATAAACAAAGTGGATGCAGAAGTGTCTACACTATCATGGAATGATAAACACATGCTAAAAACTGAATACATGTAAATGTAATCAAAGTACAATACAAGTTGGGTCTAGGGAACCCACATTCAGCACTCCCACTTGCACTAAAACCAACTGCTAACAGGTTTCAATCTGCTAGCTCTCACATGTGAATCATGCTTTTTCTGAGAGATGGCTTTAGTCAGTGGTATGCCAAATTGTCCTATATGGATACTCTGTTAACTTTCACATCACATATTTGAGTAAAATCCATCAAGTGATTAATCTTCTAAAGAATATTATTTGTCCTATGGTGAGACATGGGCTCCTTGGCAAGCACCACTATAGCAGTATTATCAGAATATACTGGAATAGGGTCTGCACTGCTAGGTAAAACACCAATGTCTGAGATAATGATATGTATCCAGACTGATTTCTTTTTTGCATCAGAAGTAGCAATATATTCGGTCTCTGCTATAGAATCAGCGAACACATCATTCTTTGAGATTCTCCAGCTCACTGCACCACCATTCAGGCAAAATATGTAGCCTGCCTACAATTTCATATCATCATAATCTATCTGAAAACAAGAATTAGAGTATCCCCCCACATCTAGTTCCTCATCCCCTCCATACAGTATGAACATATCCTTAGTACGCCATAAGTACTTTTGGATAGTTTTAAGAGTTGTACAGTGTAGCTCTCCCAGATTGGCTTGATATCTACCAACCATGCTTAAATTAGAGGAAACATCAAACCTAGTACACATCATGGAATACATGATAGCACCCACTACCGAAGAATAAGGGACTCTACTCATTCTTAAAATCTCTTCTTGTGTTTGTGGACACATTTTAATATAGAGATTTACACCATGTGACATAGGTAACAATCCCCTATTGGATTGTTACTTATTCTACCTTTTTAGTACCTTGTCAATATATGAAACCTTACTTAGCCCAAGAAGACATTGAGATCTATCACGATAGATCTTCATCCTTAGAATTTAGGCTACTACACCAAATTCTTTAATAGACAAGCATTCATTTAACCATGTCTTAAAAGGATGTAAGACTTGCACCTCGTTTCCCATGATTAATAATTAATCGACATATAAAACATAAAAAACTATAGCATTCCCTTCAACCTTTTTACAGGCAGAAGGCTTGCTTTCATTTTTGACAAAACCAAAATCTATTCTGGCCTCATCAAAGATAACATTCCATGATCTTCATTCATGATTCAATCCATAAATGAATCTCTGCAACTTTATTACTTTATTGGAATTATATTACTTAAAAAACCCTTCGGGTTGGGTCATATAGACGTCTCCAACCAACCTCCCATTTAGAAACAACGTTTTTACATCAATTTTACAAATATCATAATCATGAAAGCCTGATATTGAAAGCAACATTCCGATGGATTTATGCATTGCCACTGTTGAGAAGGTTTCATTATAGTCAATTCCTTAACGTTGTCTAAAACCCTTTCCAACCAGTCTTTCTTTAAATGTATTAAACTTACCATCCATGTCCATCTTCGTCTTGAATACCTATTTGCATACAATGTGATTTATATCAGTTGGAGGTTCTACCAAAATCCAAACTTGATTTTGGTACATGGACTCCATCTCATAATTCATGGATTCTTTCCATTTATCCATTTATTTTCCTTCTACTGCTTCCTTTTTGGTTAGAGATTCATCATCCTCATGGACTATTGTGTCACCTGACTCGGTGATAAGAAAACCATAACGGTATGGTTCTCTAACCTCTCGCGTAGACCGACGTAGTATTTGTCTCTCTGGAACAATTTTTTCTTCCACTTTCTCTTGTAGAGAATGTTCATCTACCAACTCTTGGGAATCTCAAGCATTAACTTCATTGAAATCAATCATGTTCCAACTATTACCAGTAGAAATTTGAACCCTTTCTAGAAATGTTGCATATCATTCCACAATGACTTTTCAATCTATAGGATTATATAGGTAGTATCCTATAGTTTTTGTAGGATAACCTATAAAGATGCATTTAGTTATACTATATGATAATTTGTCACTTGGTAAAGTCTTTAAAAATATCTTGCACCCCCACACACACACATGTGTCAGATTGTGTTTCTCTCCATACCATATATGATATGGAATCACATCTGCAGCTTTAGTTGGTACTCAGTTTGGGGTATATGTTGTTGTCTGGAAGGCGTATCCCTAAAAGTATAATGGAAGAGTTGTATGACACCTCATTGTTCTAACCATGTCAGCGAAGGTCCTATTCCTCCTTTCACTAACACAATTCCATTTTTGTGTATAAGGATGATTTTGTTGGGATACTATCCCACACTCCTTCAAGTGATCAATGAAATCTTGGTTAAAATATTCTTCACCTCTGTCTGAGTGAAGTGCTTTAATCTTCATACCATGTTGGCTTTCTACATTATTTTGGCATTCATTAATGAAACGAATGGAATCTGACTTATACCGCATTAAATAGATATACCCTTACCTACTATAATCATAGTTTGACATAATAAAGTATTGAAAATCACCCTTTACTCTATTGGAAATGGACCACATACATCAGTATGTATTAATTCCAACACTACATTGGCTTTGTCTCCATTTCCTTAGAAAGGTGGTTTGGTTTTATTTCCCTGTAAAAAATGTTGACAATCATCTAAGGGTTCTAAATGTACATAGTCTAGATACCCTTCATTATTTAATTTTTGTAAACGCTTCTTGTTTACATGATGAATCCTAAAGTGCCATAGGCGTGTATTATTTGAGTCTTGGTGGTTATTTATGTCATTGATTTCCATTACTGAGTTATCTTGTTCTGGCATATATAAACCATTGTTAATATGTTCCATACCATATCATATGTTATCCCTATAAAAGAGACAAATTTTATTTCCGAACATGAAATAAAAACCCATAGTGTCTAAACGTGACACAAAGATATTGTTCCTAGTAACAGATGTTACATAATAGAAATTATTTACAATAATAACCAAACTAGTTGGTAATGTCAACTGAAAGTCTCCCACTACCAAGGCCGCTAGACTTGCACCATTTGCAGCTCAGATATCCACATAAACTTTTTCAATATTTATGAACATGCGTGGTTCATGTATATAAATAATAATGTCTAAACCACATTCCGTATCCAATACCCAAATTGTAGAAAAATATATATTGCATTCAATGACAAAAATACCTAAAGTAGAAGCGTCATCTTGCTTCTTCATCCCAGCTCTAGAATTCTTCTTCTAGTGACCTTTCTTGCCACATCCAATGAAGACATATTCCTACTCATTACTTTTCCTCTGAATCTTTGTCTTCTTTGCAGGACAACGCATTAGTGTATTTGGCCTTGAAATGGCCATAGACGCCTTTGACTTTCCCTTGTTTTTCTTGTTCACCATAATGATTGTTTAATTGGTGTTTTTCATGTACTTATCAGCTTGGCGAACTAAAGCCAAGAGATCTAGGAGTGACTTTTCCATTTCATTAATATTATAATTGACAATAAAAGTCGAGAATCATGACGGTAAAGAGGATAGAATGATATCCAATGCTAGTTCTTGGTTAAGTTTGAACCCAAGGCCTTCATGCCTCTCGATATACCCAATCATCATGATTACGTGAGGACCGTCTTGGAGCCCTTCTTCTATATTTCACGTATAAAGCACACTTGAGATCTCATACCATTCTTGCCTAGCCCTCTCCTCATATAGATCATAGAGATGTGAAAGCTTCTTGTAAGAATCCCCTTCCTCATGCTTTTTTTGCAAATGGCTGGACATGGATGACAACATGATG
This sequence comes from Viscum album, assembly GCA_963277665.1. Classification (NCBI taxonomy): domain Eukaryota; kingdom Viridiplantae; phylum Streptophyta; class Magnoliopsida; order Santalales; family Viscaceae; genus Viscum; species Viscum album. Next base: position 2,076,142,897 of record OY728152.1, on the reverse strand, counting down.
AATTGTACATTAAGCGCATCATCTACATGATTTCTCCACATAGATTTTTCTATCTTTCTTCCTCCCTGAGGAGGCTCAATAAGAATTGGAGATTTTTGCACATACAACTTCACTTCATGGCGTAGTAATATGCGCAAGCGCTTGTACACTCTTGGATGTTATTTCCGATCCGGTTATTTTCTATATCCAAGATAGATCGCAATGATAATGTACTTGTGGTGTTGGTGATTTCCATTTTGAATCTACATCTGATAAACATTTAGCAGTTAGTACATTGTCTATGTTACCATTTGAGATTTTATGATTAATAAATTATTATATCATTTAAATGAATCCCACTATTCTAATGAACCTTAATATTCCTTACTATCAGATTCAGAATACTCTATCGCTTGATAATTCTAGTGGCAAGGATCTTTGAAACCTCACTCGTAGTCTAAAAGCTAGGGCTACACCACTACTTGGAGGGTTTCAAGGTAGGTGATATGTTTTCCAACCACTTTTTCTTGTGGTTCATTGTGTAGTTGAGTAATGTCCCAGTTTTGGAATCTGAACATGATTCCATAAACCTCTTACCTCTAATGTGATAGCAAGTTATCTTAGGATAATTCATGACTACTCACTTTAGTTAAGTCGACCCATTTCTCTAATGAAAATTCCCCTGTAGTAAGAGGAATTCTCAACTAAGGCTAACGATCACCCAAACATTCGGTTTTGTTTAGATGTGAGAAGTAGTAGTCTTTAACACTTAACATATCATTGATGGATTTTTTTAATATTAATTGACATATATATTCTGTTTCTATTTATTATATTCAAACTCGGTTGTCGCGAAAACAACTAAAAACTCAATAGAATATTATTCGTCACAACATTATGCATTTTATCTTGTTTATTATCCAATGTGATCATGCAATAATCAGGCAGACGAATAAAATAATAAACTACACATAAAGTAAATTAAGCATTCCAACTGGTCTTTATCATTCTATAATGATCGATTGATAACTGGTCAATCATCACTTAGGGGGATCCATACCTGAGTCAATACATGAGTCATGTCGATGCTGGCCCCAGAGCAAAGCGCCAAACACATGTCTGGACTACCGCCTCAACTTGGCGGGGTCTGCCTCTCAGATCATCACCATATAATTACAAATATACTTTCACGTAGGAGAGGGGGTCTGGGGTAACAAATAAAAATAGTGCAATGGAAGCGCATTCCCATAGACATATTTGAATTAATAGACTATTCACACACCTTCATTTATCTAATTAAATATTTCAATCATCACACACATTGAATAAATATTTATATAAATAAATAAATGTCAGACAAACAAAGGTTGGTCAGTTACTCATGAAAATTCAGGGTAAAAGCGCAATAAAATTAAATTGCAAAAAATTTAAATAATACGAGGGAGTTCTAAAAAATTAAATGAATTGGATTAAATTAATGTAATTTATTTTTATTTCTTCCATTAGTTTAATTTAATTTAAATTACAAAAATTAAAATATGCAATATATTTAATTCTAAACATAAATTAAATAAATATTTCAGAATAAACTTATTTAAAACCCTAAAATTATTTTCAATTTATTTATTTTAAATAACTAAATTAATTAAAATTTATTTAATTCAGGGATACCTTTATTCGGAGAGGTGTCTGGTAGGACTGTGTACCACCACTAGATGTCATCCTATAATAGGTTGACTGCAGCATGATGGAGGTGTGACTGTGGCCTGACCTAGGCTTGACTACGGTGTGACAGCGGCGGGACCGCCACGTTACTGCCACGTGACCACGACGTCCAACGACTCCCGCGGTAGCTGCATCTCCCGGCGTGGTCCAAGGGGAGCAAAAGGAGGCTGAGAAACTGGTCAGCCAACCACATGGCCCGTATCCCACTGCTCTGGCGAGCCGGCAATGTGGCAGTCCGGTCCGGGATGACCTGGACGACGCGGTGCGACCCGTCTGGCGAGCTCGGGGCGTCTGGCTGGAGGAGGTCCCGTAGGAGAGGAGGAGGCCGCCAGGGCCTGCGTCTGGCGTGGAGGAGAAGGCTGGCGAGATCGTGGCTGCCAGATGGAGGGGGTCCGACGCGAGGGTAGGCCAGCGTGAGGCGGGGTCCGAGGTGGCGCAACAACCAGGTCTGGCGGGAGAGGAGGAGGCCGGTTCGGGCCACGTCCGGTGCGGAGGAGTCTTTCGAGGGCTCACATTGCTGGTCGGAGGGTGCTCAGCACGGAGGAGGTTTGGGGAGGGATGCGGATAGGGTTTCACCCTCAATGGGCGTCGCACCACCTTGCGTCACGTGAGAGAGGACCACTTTGGGGTCTTCCTCTTTTTTTGTGTCTTTAGACAAAATGAATTCAAACCCATTATTTTTAAATAAAGGGAGAAGACCCCATTTTGGGATCTTTTCTTCCCTTTTTTTAATTTAATCTCATGAAGACCCCAAATTGGGGTCTTGTTCTTTCTTATATTATTATTAAAAGAATTTCCGCACACTTGTGGAATAATTGTTTTTAATAAAATATTTTATAATAAAATATTTTATAATAAATATTTTATTATATATTATAATAATAAAATATATATATCTGATGTTAATTCTCACATTTAGATAAACATCAAATAAACGAAAAACAGGACATGGATCCGATTTAAAATTTTAAATGATCATAACTTTATCATTAGAAAATGAAACGATGTAGTGTCGAATCTGAATGAACCATTTTAACACTGTGAAATTAACAATATTGAATTTTAATTTTTTTGACTTAGAAAAACGTTGTGCTCACACTGATACAACTGTTGGGTACCGGGACTACACAGCGGATGCTGGTTGGCTGGGAATTTAACATTTTCTGCATCACTGGAATGACATAACCCAGTCAAATCAAGTGATCTTGTCCCAGAATGGTCCAAGGATCTCGCAAGGTTTATAAAGAGCTCGATAAATTAAACCAAACATTTACCTTGTTCAGAATTGACATGTCCAAGAATTCCATAGGACGCCAGTGATCGTTGCTTGAAGACTCCGACATCGAAGCTATCTAGATCATCTACACATGCCTTGAAAATCTGCTCGCCTGTCGTTCGTCAAGATCCATGTGCTAGAGTGGATCTTCAACGCTCAGATCAGTGTTGTGATGATCACCGCAAAGGAAGGAGCTTCAATCATAGATGGATGATCTTGAAGATCCTTCTTTTCTGGAGAGAATATCTCTCTATATTTCAGAAGGAGAGGGAAGCTATCAATCATGACACATGGATAGAAATCATGGGAGAGCCTATCTATCACTTATATTGGGAGTGTTTAAAACACGTGGTATAGGTTCCTGACCCCCATGTAATAGACGTCTGCTATATAATTGATATAAATAATTATTTTTGACAAATAAAAATATTCCATAAATAATATTTATAATTTATCACTTACTTGTATTATATATAAACATATTGCGTGATAAATTTGAGTCTTTTGCTCAACTAATTCATCCTGCTAATATTAAACGAACCTATGATATTTAAATAAATTCAAATAATATTCACACTATTATTTACTATATAACTTGTAAATACATGTTATAAATAAATTCAACGAATTATTATAAACTCACATAATTAATGAATTTATTTATTCTTTGGTGACCTATATGACTTGGAAGGTGTTTGGACCCTTTGGTTGGGCCCACCAATTTCTAAATTCATATTCCCAGAATAGGGTAGATTCTTATGGCGCTATTGTGTGTGACCCTCTAGGCCCTTATCTCAATTGAATTGAATAATATCACTGACCTAGAGTTGGGTGTAGCAACCCATCGAGGCCCCTATAGAGACAAGGAAAAGTCAAAGCAACAATTGCCTTCCTATGAATACGGTTCGTGTAATATAATCTCTTCGCCGTCGATATCTCAATAAAGCAGAATGCATACTAGTGTCATTATTCTTTATTTTGTTTATTTTCATTGTTTATTTGTACAGACAGTCTTACATTCGACTACCATGGCCATATATTTTTTGAAGGAGCAATCATCCTAATAAACCAGGCCCGAGATATCTCTTCCTAGACTCAATAGTGACAAATCCTTTCTTGATAATTCAATAAATGACATTACATTAATGACGTACCTGATACGATCAACCTCACAATGAATTTGTCTCCATAGTTTTCACCTTATATCGAATGTATGCAATTAAATGACATTAATTGATAATGATATCAAGTCAGGAGACTATTACACATCTCCATTGATATGAATGGAGAATGAATTCAGAAACATGTGGTATTCCTATTAAGAGGGTCTGTCATAATGATCTCAAAAGCTAGAGATCATTAAGTTCGATCTTCATGAGGATAATTCTCAACGCTTATGAGCCCACAACACCTGATGGTCACACATCATGTGTGTCCTTTCAGAATGATGTATCTAGATAATAAGATGTTACTTTAAGATTGATTTCCTAGCATCTCAGGGTTCTCGTTATATATTGTGACCTTCTATAACCATTTGATGTGATAGGTAATCTGAGGACATTTTCATAAACAATGAGGATGCAAAAGTATCAACACTATCATGGAAAGATAAACACATTTGTTAAAATGAACTGAATACATGTAACAGTGATCAAAGTGCAATACACATTGGGTCTTAGGAACACACTTTCAACATTGCATCACTTCCATCGTCGACTAGGCATTGATTTTAGAGCGCAATCGAAGAGATTCCAGAGCTGAGATCCAGGGCAGTTCATCTTCCTGAGCTATTTCTTCACCAGCTGACAGAAGGAAGTGCCGTAGGGATTCTACGTGCGGTGATCCAAGGCAGCGAGACACATCATCAGGTAGCAAGGTAGAATGATACCAATGTAGAAGGGCTACGTATATGAGGTTGTTGTGCAAGAAAGACCTAGTGGATTTCTAATCTTGAGGCAAGATGGGTCACCTTCAGTGCTTCTGTTAGGTTTTCTCACCAGTACCTGGTGACAAAGATTATTCCATGACTCCTCGTTTAGGGGAAGCACCACAGGTTTCTCACCTGTCTGGGAACTGGAGTTCTTCCTCCCATTTGAGCCAATATGTAGGTCGAGGCTGTGGTGGTTAGTCACCTATATTTCAACGATAGGAGGATAGATCATCTCAGAGCGGTCAGGCAGGGTCTCATGGTCATGGTATAGGCCAGGCATTTGCAGTTGAGCAGACCCAGCCGGAGTAGTATCTCGGACCCTCTACAGTTCTAGGTATGATCTTAGTGGCCTCAGTTTTATCTTCTACTCTTTTCAATACACGGGCGTCCCATGTCTTTATCTTTGTTGCTTTGTGGAGAGCCTGGGGTTCCGCATCTTTTCCATTACTCATACATTGACACTAGAAACACCGTTGGGGACTAGGATGACTAGTGTACATTAGTGCAAGGAGTTACCTCTAGTGGTGGCAGGGTGTCCCTTTCTATGGGATCTCTATGTCCTAGAGATGAAAGGATATGATTTCATTCTTTGAATGGACTGGCTAGTTCCCTTCCAGGCAGTTGTCGACTGTTATCCCTATAGGGTAAGCTTCATATCACCATAAGGTGGATCCTTTCTTCTTAAGGTCGAGTGGGATGTCTAGGTGAGCAGAGCGAGTCTAGAGTATCATGGGTTGGGATCAGTTACCACCCAAATTGCTGGACTTTATCTTGATGACCAGGGGCCTTCACAGTTAGACATTCCACCATTGGTAATCATTTCATAGATGACTTTCTAGAGTAATTTTAAGGTTTTCCTCTAGATCATGAGGTATAATTTTTTATTAATCTCATGCCAGGAGCAACATCGTTGTCCATTCCTCCTTATAGGATGGTTGTACAAGAGTTGCAGGAGCTCAAGAGCCAGTTGGAGGAGTTACATGCAAAGGGATTCATCTGACCATGTACTTCCCCTTCGGGTTCAACTGCTCTTTTTGTGAAGAAGGTAGACAATACCCTCAGGATTTGTGTGGATTATCAGAATTTGAACTAGTTGACTATCAAGAACTGATATACCTTGCCGAGTATTGATGATCTCTTTGAATATATTCAAGGATCCCGAGCATTCTCAAAGATTGACTTGAGATCCGGTTATCATCAGTTGTGAGTTTGATCATCATATATACCTCTTACAGCCTTTAGGAGTTGGTATGTTCTATAAGAGTATATGGTTATATCATTCGATCTCACGAACATGCCAGTAGTTTTCATGGAACTGATGAACCGACTGTTCCATCAATACTTGGATTCCTTCATGGTTGGCTTCGTTTATGATATATTGGTGTACTATCATGCTCAACAGGACCATGCTACCCATCTTGAGATCACTCTATGTACACTGAGGGCACATCAGTTATATGATAAGCCCTCGAAGTTCCACTTTTGGTTGGACTTGATTCACTTCAAGGGTCATGTTATCTCAGAGACAAGAGTATCATTAGTCCCCGAGAAAGTGAGGGAAGTCATTTTATGGGAGCAGCCAAAGAATGTCTTTGATATGCATAGTTTTCTAGGGCTGGCTGGATACTACGGACACTTTATTCAAGATTTTTAATGATTGGTAGCATCGCTGAAAGGTCAGACATAGAAAGGTGAATATTTCTTGTGGTCAGATTCATGTGAGTCAGACATTCCATAGCTAAAATGGTGGTTGACTTCAGAATTGATACTAGCCGTTCCAGAGACTAGAAAGAGCTATACTATTTACTGTGACGGTTCAAGTATCAGGATGGGATCTGTGCTGATGTCGAGAGTTGGAGTCGTTTCGTATAGGTATCGGCAGTTGAAACAACATGAGAGGAATTACCAGACAATTGATCTGGAGTTGGTAGCTATTGTTCATGACATACGCTATTGGATAAATTACCTTCTGGGGGTGCGTTTTATGGTTTTCACCGACCACAAAAGTCTCAAGTAAATCTTCACTCAGTGTGATCCGAATCTGAGACAGCACAGATGGGTTGAGTATTTTCAGTCCTTTGACATTGAGAATGCCTATACACCCAGGAAAGGAAACATAGTGGATGACGCATTGACTAGGAGTAATCAGATACAGGATGTTCTTGAGGCTATTATTGAGTGGCATCTTATAGATCTGTTCTAGGAGATGCATTTGGAGGTGCACAACAGACAAGGTCAGTCATTTCTATCTTCTGTAGCTATAACCTATACACTTATTGATTAGGTACGAATGATGCAGCTATCAGATTCTGAAGGCATAGTCCTAAGGGAGATTTTTTTAGGAGAGTACCCTATTCCCAAGTAGACCATTGGCGGGGATGGGATCTTTCATTTCTAGGGATGCATATGGGTGTGAGCAGAGATACATGAGGAGATGATGAGGGACTTTTATTCCTCTATTTGAGAACTCCATCATTTTGTCACCAAGATGTATCGCAATATTCATCACCTGTATTGGTGGCTAGATATGAAGAAAGATGTCACTGGTTTCCAAATTAAGTGTTTTAATTTTAATCAGGTGAAGGCGAAACATCAGCTACTAGCAGGTCTTTTACAGTAGTGACCCATTCCCGAGTGGAAGTGGAATGATGTTTTGATGGACTTCTTGACTGGTTTTACAAGGCAACCTCGAGAGAATTTTGTCATTTGGGTTATCATCGACAGACTTACAAAGGTTTATCACTTCCTTCCAATCTAGGAGACCTTCTGTGTTGATGATCCGAGTTGGTTGTACATCCAAGAGATTGTACATTATCCTGGAGTTTCTCACTCCATTGTTTCAGATGGGGATGCCCGTTTTACTTCTCGGGTCAGGTAGGGGATTCAAAAGGCTTTTTGCACACATTTACTTTTTAGTACAGCTTACCACCCTAGAAAGATGGCCATTTTGAGTGTACAATTCAGATGCTTAAGGATATTTTTGAGGAAACTATTCAGATGTCACCTCTTAAGGCATTGTACGGTAGGCCCTGTCGATCACCTTTTTGCTGGCTAGAGGCAGGAGATGCAGCTTTGCTGGGACCATATATTGTTCAGGAGACCTTAGAGCAGATAGAGTTGATTTGGAAGAGGATTGATGTTGCACAGTCTCATCAGAAGACTTATGTTGATTAGTAGAGACAACCTCTGGAGTTCGAGGTTGGAGATCAGGTTTTCCTACATGTTTCTCTGAGGTTGGGAAATAAGAATATTATGAGATAGGATAATATTTCACCAAGGTAAGTCGGTCCATTCGAGGTGTTGGAGAGAGTTGGTTCAGTTTTCTATCGGTTGCAGTTACCTCAGAGGTATCGGTCTATGCATGACACCTTCCATGTTTCTCAGCTCCAATGTTACTTCCCATACCTATCTAATGTCATTCAACATGAGGTGGGTGTCCCGAAGAGGATGCATCATTTGAGGAGCATCCTATCTGTATTGTTGATTGCAATATGAGGTTCTCTGTGGCTAGTCTGTTCCTCTAGTATGAGTGCTTTGGCTGCCCAGGCGGGTGCAAGACATGACTTAGGAGAGGGAGGCCGACGTGTGTTCACAGTGGCAGGAGTTGTTCGAGGTTTCTTTTTCTATGCCACGTTAAGGAAATTCGGGGACGAATTTATTTGAGGGGAAATGTTTGTAAGAACATGGATCCTATTTTCAGGTATGATTTTCCTTTTCTAGTCATTTTTTAGAAAAAGTGGAATATCTAGAAATTTTCAAAGTACACGCCCTGTAATTTGTAAATACACGTTGTGTACTTAGATACCGATGAAGCCCGTGTGCTGGCCCTGTCATGAACACACACACATCTATGTTGGGTGACATGGGGGCTGCCTAATACAGAGTACAAAAACACTAAGTACACACTATGTACTCTTAAAGTACATTACGTGTACTTTGTTTTTTGTTTATTAAATTCACTGGGGTCACGTCTATGCCCAAGAAGTGTCTTCTTCTAGGTCTCATTTAGCTGATAGAAACTTTAAGGTGCTGAAACATCTTTAATCCCCCGAGCCTCCGTCTATTCTCCAAATCGACCACTGTTGATTGCGTATGAACCGCAACGGTATGCTCTTCCTTCTTCTGGAGTTTCATTCCATGATTTACCCTCATTCTCAAGTTGTCATGGGTTGAATGTTTTTTTTCATTCTTATAGATCTACGATATACTAAGGTGTTTAAATCCCCATGGTTCAAGTATATTGATCTCCCAAAATCAAGGTAGTTGTTTTTTTCCTTTCTGTAGAATGTCTATGAGTATTATGTGAACCTTCCACCAATACCTTTGAATGGGGTATTTCATGTTTACTATTTTTCCCATATTTTTTGCATATGTTGCATGTATTCCTAATTAGAGGTTATTGTTTGTTTATAGGGTAATTTTCTGTGCATTGGATGTATATTTTCCCATGCATGTTTTGCTTGTTTATGACCATTTGGTCTAGTTTTTCTTGTTAGGCTATTTCTAGTTCCATGCATAGTTTTTCGGATATTGTAACTGTTGTTATTTTATGTTGATATGATTTAGAATGCTAGACAATTATTTATTGGGGTTTAGATGGGGTGATTCATGTGCTATACATGTTTTAATTACACAGGGTCTTGAGAACCTAGTTTAGTAGAGCCCATAGAGAATGGATGTAAGGTCTTCTCTAGAGTTTCTTTGTGATTCGATGTAAGACTAATGGGAGAATTGATGTTGAGTGCTTCTTCAGAGTGTCTATAGTTCCTTAACGCGGACCATAGGGGGAATGATACGTTGAGTGCTTCTCCAGAGTTCCTTTAGTACGATACGAGACTATAGGGGGAATTGACAGTGAGTGCTTCCCTAGAGAGTCTATTCTTTAGCTAAAACAGAGGGGTGAAACTATGTGTGCCTCCATGAGGGTTGCTAATACTTGTAGGTTGAATCATAGGGGTTAGGATCTGAGAACTACTGAGAGGATTACATGTTTGTTCTATTTTCTTGAGTGGCTACTTGGTTGATTGTAACATAAATGCTAGAAGTTGTGGATTGTTTATTGTGGAGTATTTTCTTATTTACTGCTTTCTGTACTTTAAACCTCCATATATTCACTAACTGTTAGGCACATATCTTCGGGTGGTTTCCTAATGCGATTTTGTGTCTAACCCTATTTGGTTCATGCTTTTGGGCCTAAATAGATTATATTGTTGTAGGTATTGATAAGGGAAAGGACCCTTCTACTTTAGTTTCATGATTGTTGTGGTGCTGGAGAGCATGGGAAAAAAGCAATGGCTTGCGATGCTAAGGAGTTTATTTCATTTGTTTTACAATTTGGTTTAGCACCATTGTGTTCCAGCATTGTGACGTGTTTGGCTGTTTTCCTAGACATATATATATATATATATATATATCATGAATCATTTATATATATATATCCTCAAGTGGTTTCCTTTATCAGTCTCCCCCTGTTATAGTTGTTTGGTGTTTATTGTTTCTGTTATTGTATGTATTTGTGTACTTATGCTATGTACACTTACAATAAGGGCATAGATTCCACTTTATCACACCCAAGGCCCTCATAACTAGTCAGCAGCCTCTGGCATTTGAGAAAATGTGCTTGAGTCTATGTGACCAATCGGGTACGGGGCTCCTCTGGGTGGCTTCCAGAACCTGTATGATTCACGAGAGAATATTGTGTGAGTGGAATATTAAATAAATATTTATTTCCTATTTATTGAATATAATATTTATTTATTCATTGGAAAATAATGAAATTATATTTTTTTCATAAAATAAATAGAAGTTATTAGAGGTCCAATATATATTATGGAGCAATTAAATACTATGCTTTTAGTTCTAGTGAGAAAATACTAAATATTTAATATATTTTGATTAAATTTAACTTTAATTCACATGTTAAGAACCTATCGAGAAATAGTATTATTATTATTATTTGAGATGTGGTTTTCTCTAGGATTAACTAAATAATTAAGGGAACTAGTTTGATTATTTTATATTACCTATATTGTTATATAAACCTGGTTATGTTATTTTATCACAAGAATATTTCATTTGTTTGGTTGTGAACAAAATAATTTGAGAATTATCTCAATCCATTGAGATATCTCTTCTATAAGATATCCCCCAAAAATCGAGATAAATATTCCCCCACCAAATCAAGGAGAATGATTTGGAAGAAATGTTCATAATGATTAAATATTGATGATACAAGAACAATAATATATCGTGCTAGCACCCAATGATTACTTATATGATGTTTGGATATTCATGAATGTTGTGCAGATCACCAATAAAGGGAATAGGCACTCGATTCCTACAATACAATAATGGTGCATCATAGTTCTATCTCTAGATGCGTGAACAAATAATGATTTCTATCAATGTTAATTCTTTAATTAATTAAATTGATTATAAGTAAAATATGATGATCCCCCTAGGTCCAAATTCTATATCCCTTATGTATATTATTTGATTTGATTCTGCAGATCCCAATGTTTATCCTTGAATAAATCTCATATTGATCATCGATCATGGAAAAAACATTATTGGAAACCACCCATCACATGCATCCACTAAGCATAGAACCTACATTTGATCCTTACATAACTTAACTATTAATAGATTTTATTGAAAATCCATTTTTTAAAATCTAAAATGATAAATTAAAAAGTCAAAAAAATAATATTCAAAAATAATCTTTTTATGTAAAAAATGTTATACTATATTAGATAATTATTACAATTACACACCATTTTTGGATTTGTTATAATTTTTTATTCCTTTTCATTTCCCATTAATATTATTATATTTTTAGATAACTACTCTCACAATAATGAATAAATTTTTTTTAGTTTATTTTAGTTTTTTTTTCATTTTTCATATATTTGAAAAATATTATTTTGTTTGAGAAAATGGTGTTATACATTGGATGATTTTTACAATTCATACACCATTTTGGATTTGTTTTCATTTATTTAGGATATCTCATCTCTCCTCATTATTTTTATAATTGTATTTAATTATAAAAAATATGAATAAAAATGTGTTTTGATTAATTTTATTTTTGTTTGATTTTTTTACATTTTAGATAATTGTTAGATTTGTATATTTTTTACTAATTGTTTTTTGCTTATAATTGTTTGATAATGAAAAATCAATCATATAATTCACAACATGAGGATTTTTATAAAAATAAAATATAATCTTTGGAAGCTAAATTTAAGGAAATTCAACTGATGATGGAGGATATTATCAGAGCTCTCATGTAGTACATGTTTGCATACATAAAAATATAGTTTCATACTATTGATCCTACTCCTCCACCTCCACTAACAGATCCCACTCATATTTATCCAACTCATACACCTTCACATTCAGACCCCACTCATTATCCTACTCAAACACCTCCTCCACCATAGATTTCTAGGTATTTTGATATATATGTTGATGATCCACAATATCATATTGTTTTGTATGGGATGATATATTATATTGGAGATCACATTCATCATCAATAGATTGAGATATAGAATTCAATGGTCATCGTATAGGATATAATTGATAGATCATCAAGAATACCATTTCCTACAGATAATGTGAGTATATTTGGACAAATAATTTTCCATTATTTAGTTTTTCTATCTCAAAATGTTCGACAAATTACCCTTGATGTATGTTTATATTATATATTTTATTTAATTTCACTAATAATTTTTTAATCATTTAAATGTTTATTATTTTATCTATGTATTAATAGTAATAATTTAAATTTAATGAAATACATTATAGAGAATAATAAATACCAAGTAGTATGCCTTCAGATATAGTTTCTACTACTCTAGATAAATTTTAATCATATTCATATTTTTTGGGATGTTAATAATAATCCAATGGAATCTAGAGTTTGTAGTCTGGAAATAACTCTATATATTTTGAAAAATTATATCACAGAGATTTTAACTGGATATAAGTTGGGAATCAACAGGATTCAAATTTGTTCCATATAAATCTTGTAACATATATATATTTCCATATGATTAATTTATTGAAAATTTTATCTTATGTTTGTTTTATATTTTTTATATTTATATAATTTGTAGTGAGAATGAAAAAACTGATGTATATGAATTTATAGACCCATTATTTTTGTCACATATAGAGAGGACAAAAACTGATGAAGAAATAACTGTTTATAAGACTGAATGATTTCAATATAATGTAATTATTCATTAATGAATGTTTCCTTATGTTCAAGAGTATGAAACAAATATCTCAAAAAAATTATATCTCTTAACATAACCACAAATAACATTATATTTTATTATATATCATTGGACTTTGGATGTTGGGTGTTTTTTGTCCATGGGAGAAGACATATTACTAATTATGTTCTATCTATGGTGATGTATGAGATGATTTTATGAATATATTAAACAGATAAGTTTAAATATTTTAATGATTAATCAAATTATAATGACATTTAAATTTATTTTTTTATTATTATTTTCAAATAGTGCATGGAATTTTTTTAGAGAGACCACAAGAAATAAGATAAAAATTACCATATTTGTAAAAGAAAAAATAAATTTTTATCTAAAATTACAAATTTTTTAATATATTACTTATTGTTTTTATTTTGAATTGAATGAATTTTTTGAATATAAATTTAATAAACAAAAAGAAGTAAAGGAATAAGGAATTTATGTATTAATATTTATGTATGGAATAATTTCAACTCAAAAATAAACGAATTTCAACAAGGAATGATTTCTTTATAAACATTTCGTTAATAATAAAAAAAATTATTAATAACACATGTTAAATGATTTATTATTAATTTTTTTCTCTTAAACAAACCTCTTCCTTATATTCTAAAAGAGGTGAGACGTTTAAAATTGAATGGGAGAATCATTTCACAGGTTTTATTGAATTCTAGTTTATTTTTAATATATATTATAAACTTGAATGTTCAATTTTTTTAAGTGTTTAGTATGCATTTATTTAATCTATTTTACTATTTTTTGTAATGGTGTTTTGATTCTCTTTATTAGGAATCATAATTATTAGTATACAAGTAAAAAAATATATCACTTCATTTTATTAATAACTCATATAAAAAATGAATGATATGGTTTTAAAATGTCTTATTTTATAAAAAATGTTGTGGGAAAAGATTTTTCTTGTTTGTTATCAAAGAACATATTTTAAAAACACTGTAATAATTTATTTGTCAAATACTTTATTAGAATAAAGATATGAAAAATAAATTCATATAATATTTTCACATTTTTTTCAATAATCAATGTGAAAAAAGCAATACTCCGAGGCTTTTTCATACTGGTTATAAAATAATCGATGTGAAAAACATCCAAAAAAATGCTTAAATTCCTATTTTTATTTAATAACGTTAAAAACATATTTAGAAAATTCTGTTCAATAATGTCTCATACTAACCGATGTTAAGAAGAAAAGTAAAATGATGTGGAAATGTATTTTTTTATCTTATGGAAGATACCTCAATTAAGGTAAAGGAATCACAACGACCGCTAATATCCCTAAGACTGATCAAGAGACTATGATAGAATATATAATTTCTACTATGTTATGTTATATGGAGAGCTAAAAGATGATCATCATCACAATTCATAGTAGTTACCACCCTCATAGGTAATAATTATGAGATGGACCTTCCATGCTTCCCATAAAACCATGAAGGCTAATATTTCTCTGTCAACTTAATATGGATGAAGTAGATGGATCAGAAAATTATAACTAGGATGAGGTATAAGTATCAATTCATCCAAATATGGAATAAGTAGGTAGCTTTAATTACACAATTATTATCTGATTTTATCATGTGGTTCCATCCTCGATGGACCCACATGACTTCCCACCTTTAGATTATGGCCACACTAAATCATGGTCTAGTTAATCATTTAGGGTAATAACACATATTAATTCTCCGTATGATGATATTATTAATTTTATAACTACATTCCTTTAATACATTGAAACATTTCAAGCCTCATTTTATCATAAGAGGAGTTCATATCTGGCATGGGAGGATCACACTCCACTATACCGATATTTTAGTAACCCAATATTCACTAACTTCAATGGAATTCGTGACCCAGAGAATCACCTTTCGTACTTTACCTCTTTGTGAGTCCTAATGTTGGGAACTCCAAAATAATAGGAAGTCTCCAATCTATAATGCATTTTTCTAGAATTTGCAAGGACATAGATTTTTTAGGTATAACTAACTAGACCTAGGATGCACCACTACCTATGAGGATATTTATCAACAGTTCCTTTAATAAACAATCACTTCCTTTCATATAATGGGTTCCCCTAAAATCTCCAAATATAAATAGTAATATAATGAGATTTTTTATAACTTCATCACTATATGGATATTAATGATTAAATATATCTACACGCAAATTAAATGGGATTGGTTGATGGGAATGTTTATATATAACATGCAGGATGAGATAGTCCCCACCCTTATCTCCTTGATTTATCTAGGTGGATTCTTGTAATTCACTAAGAGATATCAAAGGCATAAAGAAAATATAATGTGAACCAAGAAGTTGTCAAAATCATTAAATCCTCTTACAAAAGTCTGAACATTGAGGGGAGTGGGAAAAACTATTATCTCAATGATTCAAGCCCCTTAGTTAATATAAATGTAGGAGGTACTACATAATATGACCATTCAAGAACAACCTCGATATGATAATGTTTCCCATAATCTTTGGCATGGAAAATATTATTTAATACACTAAATTGATAGTAGTAATTGTTTATATTCCTTCAAGGATGAATAATCCCTATTATTTTTCATCTATTCTATAGAGAAGAACATTTTCATTTTTTTAGAAGTTGTTAATACATAAGGGGTTGATGTGATGAATCATACCATTTATTTACCATACCCCAAATTCCTTTGATATACCTCTAGATGGATTTTATCTTCAATAATTGCCTTCATGTATAGTTTTACTAGGACATAGTAGAATTGGGTGGTCCTCCAGCACAGTTCCCATATATCTCAAACACCCCAACTATGAATATGATTTAATTAATTGTCAATAGGTCTTAGATTGAGGTGAAAATAAATTTAAATATTTTATTGACCAAAAAAACAGTCATTTAATATCACCATAAATTTGAGAAAGGTTAAATAAACCATCACCTCACATGGTTATACTTCCCCCTCCGAATAATCTTATAATTCATATCCCTTTATGTCCTAGAATATTTTACACCAATAGTCCAAAAATATTTAAAAACCATTCCTATTACTTAATTCATTTTCATCTTCAAGTACTTTACTTTTCATTACTGGGATGAGGTTATGAAAACTATCTAATTATGGAAGACACTTATAATGAATAATATGTATATTCCACTATCAATGCCAAAATTTTGGTGGACCATTATAATGATATTAGTGATAAAGTACACTAGTTGACTTCTTCGGAAAATTGTATATGATGTAACCTATGGAAAGTGAAATGCATCTTGAAAAGAAGAATACCTCATCTATTATCCATTAAATCATGATCTATTCTAATGAGACCAGGAGAGATTCATTTTTAGATACCCGACATGAAATTCATTCAAATGAATCTACTTTCGTCATGACTCTATATCCTATTATGGTGGTTCACTCTATGGTCCAGCCATAGCCATACATGTTTTAACCACAACTATCATCTATTTCTTATTAGTCACCAACCAACAAAAAAAATTGTGCCAGGTATATGTCGGTCACAGTTAATTTATCTAATTGGGACAAATTTTATTTAATTTAAGGAGTGTCCATTAGGGAGAAAAAATATCCCCCTATCTCACACATCTTTGAAATTCCTTACTGCGATTCAATCCTTAATGTGAACTATTTTTAAAATTAATTGTGTGATGTCATAATGATCCCACTTAAATTATAAATTGGGGTTTCCACTATCAAAACCTAATATCTAGAGTAATCTGAGTATGATTATTTCAATCCCATTATATCATTCTTTGGATACGATGAAGTCACCATAATTAAAGTCCATATTTTCTCTCTATGTGTCTCAATCATGATTAATTGAATATAGATCCATTAGTAAATATTTAACAGTGAATTTGGGTTTAAACTCATATTGATATTGAAACTTCAAAAGGTAGGACATAAAAAAGTATACCCAACCTCATATAACTTGAATATTTAGTGTTATGAGTATAGAAATTAGAATTAAATAAGTAATATTCTACTGAAGACTCATTTCAGTTATTTACTATCTATATCATATTCGTAGTAGTGTCACGAGATACTAACAATAAAACCCTGTTAGGAATGACCGAGAATCAATGGTATATGGTATTCCACTATTCATAACATTCATGAACCAAATACTCACAAAACGTTTGAGTGGGGATACTCCAGGGTGAATATGGTTCTTTCAAATATTCCTAATATTGATACATGTTTGATGATTATTACAATTGATAAGGAAATATTCTCAATTCAAATGAATAAAATATTTAAAATACTCCCAATGACTTCACAATCACCTAAAAATATCCCTATAATAACCTAAATGATAGATTATTCAAATTAATACAATTTTTGGATACAAAAATCCCTAATATAATGAACTATTACAGCATACCTAAGAAAAAGGTGTCCTCTAAGATCTATTAATTATTATATAAAGGTAAGGTTGCTCTAAATCATTATGTAAGAACTCTTTATGTATAATATAAGGTTATTCCCATGCATGTCATCTGGATACGTCACCAAGTATTCCAAACAAACATTTTTACCCATTGGAACCTGAACAAGCTTTATTTACATAACATAAAGGGAGGACCACACTAGTGGATAACACATGGGATTAAATACTTAGACTCTATTGTAGTTTTCTTTAAAGAGTAAATGTAATATAAAACTACTATTGAGTATTCTACTATCTCATGAGAGGATAATGTCATATTGTCGTCTCCTAGGGATTATAAATCTCTTCCATCTACTATTCCAATATTTTATGAAAAATATTTGGATGATCATCTGCTAAATATTAATGAATGACTCTCCACCTCCAATCATGACCTGATATAGTTGAATATCAATGCTAAGGAGGATCCATGTCCAACACTGATAAGTGTCGTTATGACTCCCAATGAGAAATAGTAATATATTTTAATCGTGATGTAACATCATAGTGTATTTATCTAGAACTACAAAAAGATACCATGTCATAACCATAAGGTTTTATTCCATAATCTATAATGTCTTATCGACCATCATGGATTCAATAAAGAACTATGAATAATGAATCCATCCCATGTTACCACAGTTCGGGATAATGTTGTTAATACAATCAAATCTAACATCTTTAGGGAATTTAAGTATCCGTTATTTTTAGTCATCATAATCCTAATCATGTATTAGAATTCACATATTAGATTCTGCATCTAATTTTAGAATATCAACCACCATTTTACACCGGATTAATTTTCTCTAAAATTTATAGAATTGGTAATCGATGAAATTGATAGCTTCCAATCCATTTCCATCATTCATGAGTATTTTTCATATAAAAAATCATGATGTTCCTATAAGATAAATATTCCACAACCATCAAGGAAACTCGGTGTACATTCTAAAACCAAGTGATTCAATTCAACATGCTGAAATTTAGAATTACCTATCAGTTGGTTATGTATCATATCATAAAGATGCACCTCAACTCATAGATGGAATTCAAGGAAGAAAAATATATGGTAAAATAATATTACATCCAATATAATTTTAAGGATCTATATAAATTTAATATCCTTATTCATACCCACCAACTAATTTTCAACAAATTGATGTGTGCATTTGGGGTTTCCCTTGTGATGTTATTGGGCTTCCTCATTAGATACCGAGGAATCAAGATCAACCAGGATAATGTCAAGGCCCTCACAAAAATGTTTCCTATCTAAAATATTTCAGATATGTGAGGCCTTGATGTTCATATAACAATCCTATGGATTTATTTCATTAATTTAGAAGAAATATTTAATCCTATTTCCAAGATTATGAAGAAATAAGTTCTTGTTCATTGGGATAAGTAATTTCACACTACACTCAATGACATGAAGCAATATATGTTGTGTAATTTAGTTCAAATAACACATATACTAGTCAATCATGTATTCATTTGTTTGATCAGCCTAAATGTTTCCCTAAATTCCCTCATAACATAAAAGAATAACGATGGAAAAGAGATAATTTTTACTATCATGATTTAATTATACTTGATATTGAGACCAAATTTTCACATATTTATAGGGGATTCCTTGAATTGGTTTTCACCATTTAGATGTTTTTCCACCATATAAAAACCATGAGATTTATCTAGATTTATTAGTTGGCCTATTTAAGTATATCCTCAACCCTACCTTGCTGAGGGGGAGATTATAATGGTGAGTAGTGATCCTTATATATTATGACATGTTATTTTTACCATAATATATTTTTGTGTTAAAAGAATTAGTATATTCTAGTTTATTAATTAAAGCTATAAAGAGTTTCTTATTAATGTTAACTTCTTATATAAACCCATAATCTTTGACAAAAAATGATGTCTTCTCAGTAGAGGAACTTTGATGATACCTTCCAATGTTAAACTAAGAGAACATTCATTAAACATATGATTAATATAGTTAGCCATTTCATTTTATTCATAACTCCCTTATTAGAACACCTGCCATAATATTTCCTATTGTTTTAATGATTAACCAATAATGAGGCTTAGTCCCATGCCTTTATCACTAGTCATGATCATTCACTTGAGATTGACAGATCGTAGTTATATATAAATGGAGACTCAATGCTATTCATCAAACAAATAAATGGTGACTATACTATCAAAAAAAATATCTATCCCCTTTACTTGAGAACATATATGATCTTACGTAATAGTTTCCCTTCAAATAATATATAACCTACACCCTATGATCCCAGAATTCTTGAATAGATGACTTGGCAGGATTTGAAGCATCCCTCATTGAGCTGGATTAGAATTAAATGGTTCTATATGTGGCTTGTCAGAAATACATCACACATATCACTCTAAATAATGAAATCCATGTGGTCAATCCATTATCTACCTACACATCATAAGAAGGGCCCATAAATTCCAACCTAATAGAATAAGTTTATTAATGTAAAACTCATCTCTTAGAGTATCTCTACCATGAAATATTTTATTCATTCAATGCTGATCATGAGTAAATTCACCTGTGTCTGGTGAATTTTTCCCTCCATAACGACCCCAACTCAAAACATTTTCTCAAAAAAACTGACCTTAATATAATCTGTTACCATTGGGTCTAGTAAAAGGAAATCCTCTAAGTTTATCAAGAGGTTCATGCCATGTCACGTGGGGCTCATCAATTTAGATTATTTCTCTTCCACTAAATCTGAGGATAGGGAAATTTCTGGGACATCATAGGTCATGACTATATGAAGTTTAATAAAAAGTTACATGAAATATATATTCATTCCATCTTCATGAATCTACTATAACATATTCCCAATTCTATCATGTATTCTTTTCTCATTTGTATTTTGATACTTGATTCCATAGGTCCCTGGATGATAGTGATACATAATAGTGTGGGTTCTTCCTTACCACCACTAACATCTACTCAAAGTTGGTTTTAGGAAAACTACAC
The DNA here is from genome assembly GCA_963277665.1 of Viscum album. Classification (NCBI taxonomy): domain Eukaryota; kingdom Viridiplantae; phylum Streptophyta; class Magnoliopsida; order Santalales; family Viscaceae; genus Viscum; species Viscum album. The sequence continues at coordinate 2,076,122,246 of OY728152.1, read as the reverse complement.
AAAGTGGTCATAACCATATCTATGGTTACGTTTGTGAAATATCATATATTTCATTAGATTAGGATTATTGACACTATCCTTATGAACAATGATAAAAAAATTGAGTTGTTTAACTAATAAATTTTTATTCCAAGTATAACATTTAGTCACAACATACTTCCCACGATCATTCATTAGAATATAAATATTTCAAGGCATTTAATAAAACCCTCTATAAAATTATGATAAATATTATTGATAAAAACCAAAAAAGGTGGTCAAACTGGCCCCCAATACCTTCTGGGAATATAAAATGATGAATCAAACTTTCAACCAGGTGACTCTATACTCCACGGACAATGTATTAGAAGTACTACAACATATTAATCTCAAGAAACCATCACTCAGGATATCTATCTATGTGGTGTTGGCCCTATAGAAATTATCCTATGTCCTATTATATAAATTGGAATCCGTTATGGTGAATAGGCTCTAATAACTTCATAACCATGAGGTCTATCAGAATAGTATGGATGAAGATTTTAACATGACTTATCACATTAGTTGTTCCCTCTAATGTGACAAGATGTTGGTGTTGATAATTCTAATGATACATGGATAGAAATCAGTATTGTTGGAACCTAACAGATAGGGATGCTTCCCAATTTATAAGGTTTACTCCAATAATTTGTAATTATTAATCACCATGGATAGGTAAATAATCAACTATACCACCAATGAATGGTTCCATGAGAATTATTTTGTATAGATTCATGTCTCAATGAACATCCTGGTCACATGATGTTAAATAGATTCAAAAAAATCTGAGGTGATGGACCGTATAATACCTGGAAAAAATCATTGTATAATAAATCTAAACCATATAACTATGTTATAATTCTATAACAAGTGGATAATAACCCTATTTTGGTTTTAATAGTACTCATCACCACATTCATGAACTGTGTATGGATTGATTCTAAACAAGGGATAAATAGAGATGCCTAAATGTCCCATCCCAAACCCAACCACTAATGCTTTTTCTCACCTCCACCATATACTAGTTAAAAACACTTTTCATATCCTCATTTGAAATTAGGGTGATTCACATTTTGGGAATTTATGTCACTTTTAATCATAGAAACATCACATCAATGTTTTTCAATGTACAACTATCGAGTAACATCTAAGAACATGGACCTTCATTTCCGGAATGTATTTCCTTATTCTAGATTTTTTAGGAAAAGATAAGTTTATGGAAATTATTTAAGTACACTCCATGTACTTTGATACTGCATGAGGCCATGTGATGGTCATGTTCGGGCCACACACATGGTCTTGTGGGGTGATGTGGAGGCTTCTTAAAGTGGTGTATGGAAAATCCTAATACACTCATTGTAATACAAAAGGATGTGTAGTGTACATTCTTTTTTCATTAAATGGACCTGGTTCTCTTCTAATCACCAGAAAATTTTTATTCTCCATCTTCTTCAACCGAGGACATCTCGTACGGCTGCAAATCTTCTCCAAGCCCCTGAGCCTCCGTCCGTTCTCCGAATCCACTGACGTCGATTGCTTTGGAACCACATCGGTAAGCACTTCCTTCTTATAGATCATATTTTCCAATTATTCCTATTTTGAAAGTTATCATGGGTTAAAAAATCTCTGAGTTTTCATAGATATATGATGTTATATTGAGATTCAAGACATGTGGTTCAACTATATCGATCTCATAGCATCAAGGTAGGTGTTTTGTGCCTTTCTGTTCGATGTCTTAGAGTATTATGTGAAATTTACACCATTACCCTTGAACTGGGTATTGCATGTTTGCTGTTTTCCCCTATTGTTTGTCATTCCATGCCTGTATGCTTGTGTAGAGGTAATTTGGAAATGTATTAATATAATTTATATGATTGGATGTTTTTGCAATGCCTTGTTTTTTTAAGACTTTCTGGTCTTGTTCTTCCATTGGCTATTATAACAATTTTCCATGCCTTGTGACCGTAGGATAGACTACTATTCCAGGACATGGTTGTTATGCAACAGACTGGTTAGAAAAGTAGCTCTATAGGTTTACTTTTTCCATATAGCATTATTATGAACTGTCATGCATGGAGTCATGAGAACCTGGTGCTATATACTATGGGGTGATTAACCGAGTGAGCTTCCTCAGAGAGTCTTGGACATTATAGACTATAGGGGATGGACAGAGTGATATTGAGAGAGAGTCTTGGATATTTTATAACACAGGATGAAATATTGAGTGTGCTTCCTCAGATATTTTTGAGCCTTATAAATTATACATGGGTAGACAGAGAGATCTTCCTCGGAGAGTCATTGTTTTGTTTGAATTTTCCTAAAACCATTCGGAGGATATAGGAGGAATTGACCGAGTGAGCTTCCTCAGAGAGTCATTGTATGACCTGGGGATATGGACGGAATTGACTGAGTGATCTTTCTCAGAGAGTCTCTTAACCTAGGGGAGATAAGGGGAATTGACCATATGTGCAATCCAAGAGAGTCGATGACTACCTTAGACAATATGGGAAATTGACTGACTGTCCTTCCTTAGAGAGTATATAATCTCATATGACCAAACCAGAGGGATTAGGCTGAGTGTACTACCCAACGGGTTGTTGGTGATTCTTGGTTATGACCAGAGGGGATGGCCGTGAGTACTTCCCAAAGGTATTTTTGTTTTTGGTCAGTTGTTTTCATCACTATTTCTTGTTTGATATGCGGGATGTTTACTACTCAGTATCATCCTGTTTACTACTTACTGTTTACTGTTTACTGTACTATTACCTGACATATGCTAACTGACTATTAGGCACAGATCTTCGGGTGGTTTCCTACAGGGATTTAGTCTCAAACCCTATTTGGGTCATGCTATTGGGCCCAAATAGATTATATTGCTACAGGAATAGAAAAGGGAAAGCACCATTCGACATCGGGTACTTGATTGTGTCAGATCATGAGAGCATGTGACCAAACTCAGGCTTGTGATGCTAATGAGTTGCTTATTTGTTTTTTTTTCACTTGGATTAGGACTTTATTCATCATTGTGACTTGTTTGGCTGTTTTCTTAGACATATATGTACCATGATTCATTAACATATATTTTTCTCCAGTTATTTCCCTATTTAGCTTTCGGCAGTTTGTTGTTGTTGGATATTACTGCATCATCTATTGTATGTGTTGTTTATTTCTATTGCGTACTCTCCTAATGACCGCACAGTTTCCCCACCATCACACCCCAATGCCCTCAATACAAGTCGGCAACCTCTGTCATTTGTAGAAATGCGCTTGATTCCATGTGACCATCTAGGTATGGGGAACCTCTGGGTTTCTTTTGTAACCATGGTGTTACAAAATTATATCAGATGATTTCATTTCTCTTCAATTTCATTTTGAAGCCATAGTTAAGGATAGGATGAAATCAGTACTTCTTAATATGTAGTGCCCAGGAGTAGCTAACTCGAGTATATGGAAAATCCATACTACCTCATTTATTGAAATTATATTGGTTTACAAATTTTATAGTTGATTTGATTTCACGATTGGGTGACCCACATGCTTTGTTTTTTTACTGTTGTTGTTATTAGTTTTATTTCTGTCACAACCCCATGATATGAGGGTATTCCATCTCATGCATCATATAAGAACTTGTTAGAAATCAGATGCCATGCATTCTTGTCTTGTCATCTATGAATCATTAGAAAATGCATGTTGTTGTGATAGACAATGTGTAGATTATGTACTCTTTTCTGATATATGCTTTGATAGAATACATGCTGTTGGTTAGGGAATTTGTTTGTTTAGTAATTTTCTTAAATAGATGCCAAAATTTTGTTCTTGGGGTGTAATGGGACCTCATGGATTGGAATTTGGTGGATCATTGTCTGGTTACCTTGTTATGACTTGTATAAGATTCCAAGCTCTTATTGGTGGGGAGTATGGGCCATCACGGATTGGAATCGAGCACCTTAACTCTAGTTTTCTGTGTTTTCTAGGCTTTGGAGTAGTTTCTAAGATAATTCACGAAACAACGCATAATACACGACATGTACTGTATTAATACACACTATTCCATTTTTAAACCATGTCACTGACAGTGTGGGAAGAACAAAGGGTTGTGAAAAATCTTCTGGAACATGCCATGTATGATATGTACACTCTGTGTTGTAGTGAATATGTGTCTACCCGTGTGACTAATGACACGAATGGTTGAAACCTCAACATTACACGTCGTTTCCTTTTATCACATGTTTTTTCATGTAACCTATGTACTCGGTCGTGTCACAAACAACACGGGTTGAGGAAAACCTTCAAGTACATGACGTGTTCTCAGGGAGCACACCATGTAAGAGTGAACCGTGTAGCTGATCGTGTGACGAACAACATGGGTCAGTGTTTTCCATTGATAGTAAAGATTTTGTCTATTTGGAACATGCCATGTAGTGTAACCTAGGAAGACATGTCATGTAACTAACAACACAAGTAGTTGAAACGTTTTCTAGTACTCATGGTGTACTTCTTGAACACGTCGTGTAGTATAGGATTAAGGGGACCATATGGGTTAGTCGTGTAAGGAGAGTAGGGAAGGTAATAGAGTTCAAGTACACATCATGTGAGGGGACAAAACACCATGTGTTTGGGGTATTACACGACCTGTTGTGGAAAATGTCCACGCCCATGTGAATGGCTTAAATGAACACATCGTGTTGTTTCAATACATGTCGTGTAGTCATGTTTTGAAAAACATGAATGTTTCCTTCTCATTTTTCCCTCTTGTACTCTTGTGTTATATGTCTTTGACAATCCTGATCTAAGGTATGATTTTGAAATTTCATAGTTATGCCACCAAGATGTCCTCCAGTTGTACGTGTGTTACCTGACAGTGATCAGACACCAGATATGGCCTTTCAGGGATCTCATGCAGATCCTCCCGCTGTGATGGTCTTGGCACCAGTAGTTATGTCTGTTGCAGGTGCTAATGCACATTTTAGGGGAGACTTTCAAATAATGATGCAGACCTTCTAGGGAGTACCACCTCATACCCCATCGATGGAAGAGTTGATGCGGGATTTTACACTAGTTGCATCCTCTTACTTTCTCAGGGGAAGGAGGACCTCAGCCTGTAGAGTCATGGCTAGAGGCCACATTGACAATTTTTGAGAGTCTAGAGATACCTCCAGAGAAGAGGGTGAAGCTCGCAACCTATATGCTTCGAGACTCGGCAAGAGATTGTAGGAGGTGGTCTCACAGTTAGGACGCCAACATGATGTGACATGGGATGAGTTTCAGTGCATCTTCTATAATTACATCTTCCATGAGACCTTGAGGGCCGACTGAGCCAAGGAGTTCATAATCATAGAGAAGGGTACTCATTCTCTGATGGAGTATTCCTTTTATTTGAACGAGCTGCAGCATTTCATGCATATCCAATCTGGTGATGATTTGTTCCTTGCTAGTTATTTTGAGGATCGTCTCTGGTAGGAGATTCATTCATAGCTGAAAATCATCAGGTTGACTTCAATATCCTATATCATCAAACATGAGCTGATCACAGAGCACAATCGGCGGGATTCTAGAGTAGTGATCTAGGGCGGATCAACATCCAGAGTTAGTGTTCCTCCTACTGATAGCATGAAGAACCATAGGATTCATTCACGAGGAGATCAGAGTAGGTGTGATGGACATTCTATTATCCATGTAGTGTGATACAATTGCAGGAGGAGTGGGAATACTAGGCCTCAGTGCCATAGAGACCCGATGGAGTGCCGATCTTGCTGCAAGATGGGCCATCTTCTACGTTAATGTCAGATCTCCTCACCTACAGCAGGTGGTACGGGTTCTTCTATAAACCCAAGTTTAGGAGACGCATCAACAGTTTCTCACCAGTTTTGGAACTGGAGGTCCTCCATCAATTCGGGACAAGGGGTAGGTCGCCTTTGTAGTGTTTAATCACCAAGATATCAGCGACAGCAGAGTGGAACTACTTAGAGTGTTCAGACAGGGTCACAAGACCAAGGAGCAGGCCAAACCATTAGAGTTGAGTAGACCAATCAGGAGTAGGATCTCAGACCTTCTATAGGTTGTGGTATGATCTTAGTAGCCTCATTTTTATCTTCAGCTCTTTTTTATACTGGTCATACACAAAGATTTATATCTGTCACTATTGTGGAGAGTCTTGGTCTCTACATCTTTTCATTTGTCGATACTTTGACTCTAGACACACTGTTGGGGACTAGAGCGGTAAGCATATGTCAGTTCAAAGAGTTCCCTATTGGGATTGAAGGGTGTCACTTATTATGGGACCACTATGTCCAAGAGATAACGAGGAATGATGTCATTCTCAGAATGGACTGGTTAGTTCCCTTTCAGGCACTCGTCGACTTTTATCACCGCAAGGTGTGTTTCATTTCACCAGAGGGTGGATCTTTTCTTCATAGAGTTGAGTGTGATGTCTAGGTGAGTAGAGATGGTACAGAGCATCTTGGGTTGGGGGTAGTTACATCTCTAATTTCTAGTCATTATAAGGATGACCAGTGGACTTTATAGTTGGACGTTCCTCCAGTGGTCGATCAATTCATATATTTCATCCAAAGGACTTTTTAGGTTTTCCTCTAGTGTGTGAGGTGGAATTCCTTATGGATCATGTTCTAGAAGTGGAATCAGTGTCAATTATTTCTTATTGGATGTCTACACCGGAGTTATTGGAGCTTAAGAAGCAGTTAGAGGAGTTGCAGTGACGGGGTTTCATCCGAGCTAGTAATTCTCTGTCGGGTTCACCTGTCCTATTTTCAAAGATGGTAGATGGTACCCTCAAGCTGTGTGTAGATTATCAGAAGCTAAATGAGTTGATGGTCATGAACTGATATCCCTTGTTGGGGATCGATTTTCTCATAGATCAGCTTCTAGGAGCCTGAGTGTTCTCGAAGATTTACTTGTGGTCAATTTATCGTCATTTTCACGTTAGACCATCTAATATACCTCTTTCAGCTCTCTGGAGCAGGCATAGTCTATATGAGTATATGGTTATGTTGTTCGGTCTCAGAAACGCGCCATTAGTTTTCATTGCACTTACGAAAGGAGTGTTCCATAAAAACATATATTCCATCGCGGTGGCTTCCGTGGATGACATCTTGGTGTACTCTCACACTAGATCCGACCATGCTACCCATCATGATATCATACTGAGTACATAAGAGAGCATCAAATATATGATAAAATATCGAAATTCCACTTTTGGATGGATAAAATTCACTTCTTGGGACATGTTATATCTTAGAAATAAGTATGTGATGACATAGAAAAAGTGAGAGCTGTAGTTTCCTGGGAGTATCTAAAATATGACTTTGAGGTGCCTAGTTTTCTAGAGGTGGATAGACACTACAAGAATTTTATACAAGAAATTTCATGCCCAATAGTACCAATAACAGGTCAGACCAAGAAGGGGGAAATGTTATTATGGCAAGACTCATGTGGGTCAACCTTTCAGGAGCTCAATGGGAGGTTGACATCAACATTGATAATAGTCTTTCTAGAGTCGGGCAGGAGATACACCATGTATCGTGATTCTTTAGGTATCGTGGTGGGAGCTGTGCTTATGCATGGAGATGGAGTCATTGCATATAGGTCTTGGCAGTTGAGGTCGCATGAGAGGAACTACCTGACACATGATCTAGAGTTGGTAGCTGTTGTTCATGCTTTACGTTGTTGGAGACATTATCTTTTGGGAGAGAATTTTGTGGTGTTCACCAACCCCAATAGTCTCAAGTACATCTTCACTCATCATTATATGAATCTGAGACAGTGAAGGTGGGTCGAGTATCTTCAGTCTTTCGTCTTTGAGATCTCCTATACACCTAGAAAGGGAAGCGCAGTGGCTGACGTGCTGAGCTGGGGAACTCCGATACAAGCAGTTTTGGAGGCCAGTAATGAGTGGAATCTTCTGTCCCTGTTCATTGACATGCATTTGGAGGTGAATGATAAATAGGGGCATACTTTTCAATCTTTTTTTGACATTAACTCTACACTTCTTGATCAGGTAGGGATGAGGCAGCTATCAGACTCAGATGGTCTAGTCCTACAAGAGAGTGTGTCAGGAGAGGGACCTCTTTCAGGATGGATAGTGGGCAAGGAGAAGATCACACATTTCTAGGGACGTGTATGTGTGCCATCTGACATACATGTGGAGCTAATGTGGGACATTAATTCCGAAGTTTGGACAGTTTATCCTAGAATCACCAATATGTATCATGATCTACATCGCCAGAATTGGTGGCCAGGTAAGAAGAGATATGTTGTTAGTATTGTCCTATGGCGTTCCACTTGTTAGAAGGTGAAAGCAGATCATCAATGACCAACATGTCTTTTGATGGAATTAACCATTCCAGAGTGGAAGTAGAATTATGTTGTGATGGAATTACTGACCGGTTTGCTGGGGTCACCTCGAGGGAATGATATTTATTGGGTTTTCATCAACACAATTACGAAGGTTTATCACTTCTTTCCAATCAAGGAGAAAATGAGTGTTGATGAGATGAGATGGTTGTACATCCGAAAGATTGAAAATCACATGGAGTTCCACACTACATTGTCTGAGATAGGGATGCATGTTTTACTTCTCGATTTTGACATGGGCTTCATAAGGCTTTGGTAACACATATACTTTTGAGTATAACATACAATCCCCAGACAGATGGCCAGTCTAAGAGCATGATTTAGGTGCTTGAAGCTATTCTCCGAGCATGCATTCTAGACATTGGAGGTTCTTGGGAGAAGCATATACCTCTTGTGGAGTTTGGCTACAACAACATATTTTAGGATAATTTTCAGTTGACACCTTATGTGGCATTGCACAGTTGGCCATGCCTATCACCCTTTTCTTGGATGGAGGCAAGAGAGGTGGCTTTTTTGGGACCTCATCTAAATCTGGATACATCTTAGAAGATAGATTTTATTCGTATGGGGATGTCTAAAACATAGTCTCGATAGAATTGTTATGCTGATTAGCAGAGATGTCCTTTGGAGTTTGAGTTCAGGGATTAGGTTTTCCTGCGTGTCACACCGAGGTTGGGACAAAAGAGGATTCAGTGATAGGGTAATATTTCACCCATGTATGTCAGTTTTTTTAGGTGTTTGAGATATTTTGATAGGTTGCCTATAGGTTTTAGTTACCTTAGAGTTATCGGGCTATGCACGACGTCTTCCATGTTTCTCATCTCCGATGTTACTTTTCAGACCCGTCTCTTGTATTTCATCCTGGGGAGCCTGAGATCGAAGCAGATGCATTGTTTGAGGAGAATCCTGTCTGGATTATCGATCATAGTACGAAGGTTCTTCGTGGCCATTATATTCCTCTTGTATGGGTGCTATGGCAGCATGGCTGATTACATGATGAGACTTTGGAGAGGGTGGTTGATTTACGATCACAATGGACAGAGCTGTTCGGTGTTTCATCATCCACGCCTCAATAATGAAATTCATGGATGAATTTCTTCAATGGAGGGGAAATTGTAAGATCTCGGACAATCATTTCAGGTATGTTTTTCCATTTTCTGGTGTTTTTAGAAAAGATGAGTTTCTTGATATTTTTGAAGTACATTCCGTGTACTTCGATGCCACGGGAGGCTGTTTGTTGGCCGTGTTCAGGCTACACGAATGGTCATGTGGGATGATGTGGAGGCCATTTAAAGCAGAGTACAGAAAATACTAGTATAGGTCATGTACTCCAAAATTACACGTTGTGTACTCCAAAATTACACAATGTGTAATTTCTTTTTTTTTCATTAAACTGACCAGTGTCACGTCTAATCACCATAACATGATTATTCTCCAGCCTCGTTGACCAAGTTCATCACGTATGGCCTCAAATCTCATCCAAGCACATGAGCATCCATTTGTTCTATGAATCGACTACCTTCGGTTGCATTGGAACTGCATAGGTAATCTCTTTTTTCTTGTTGAGCATCATTTTACAATTCCTCTTCTTTTGAAATTTATTATGGGTGGAACATTTTTTGTGTCTTCATAGATATATTATGTTATAAGGAGATTCAATTCTCTTGGTTCTTGTATATCAATCTCCTATTATTAAGGTTGGTGGTTTGTTCCTTTCTATTCGATGTATTTGAGTATTATGTGCAATTTCCACCAATACAACTGAATGGGGTATTGCGTGTTTAATATTTTCCCCAGGATGTTTTTCACTCCTTTATTGAATGCTTGTCTAGAGGTAATTTGGCAATTTATAAGGATAATTTATATTCTTGTATGTTTTTCCCATGCATTTTTTCGGTTTATGACCTTTTGGTTTTGTTCTTCCTTTGACCGTTATACCTGTTCTCCACTCATTGTTACAATAGGATGGAGTATTATTCCCTGACATGCATGTTATGATATAAACTGGTTAGCCAAGAAGCTCTGTAGGTTTACATTGGCCAAATAACATTATTACTCAGTGGCTTGCATGGGGCCATGAGAACCTGGAGCTATTGACTATGAGGGGATAGGCCGAGAGAGCTTCCTCATAGAGTCTTGGACATTATAGACAAAAAGAGATAGACCGAGTGTGCTTCCAATAGTGTCCTTGATATTATAGATCATAGAAGGATAGAAAGAGTGAGTTTCCTCAGAACGTCATGATCCTTATAAACTGTACGGGGGTAGACCGAGTGAGCTTCCTCGGAGAGTCTTTGTTTTGTTTGAATTTTCCTTAAACAATTAATATGTTATAAGATAAATTTACTAAGTGATATTCCTCAAATAGTCTTTGTAAAACCTGTGGATATAATGGGAATTAACTGAGTGAGCTTCCTGAGAGAATCTCTTGACATTGGAGCACTAAGAGGAATTGACAGTATGTGCATTCCTAGAGAATCCCTGACTACCATATACTATAAGGGGAATTGACTGAGCATGCTTCCTTAGATTGTCTATAATCTCTTATGACCAAACCATATGGGTTAGGGTAATATTACTTCCTAGAGTGTTTTTTGTGGTTCTTAGTTTGGAAAAGAGGGGATGGAAATGATTAATTATTATAGGGATTCATGTTTATGTTTAGCTGTTTGATTCACTGTTTCTTGTTTGATCTGTGGGTTTTTTATTACTGTGTATCATTTTATTTAGTGCTTACTATTTACTATTTACTATACTATTACCTTCCATATACTCACTGACTGTTAGGCACATATCATCGGGTGGTTTGCTACTGGGGTATAGTCTCACACCCTATTTGGGTCAAGCTTTTGGGCCCAAACAGGTTATATCACTACAGGTATAGACAAGATAAAGCTTCCTTCGACTCCGGGTACTTGATTGCATTGGAGCAGGAGAGCATGGGACCATGCCGAGGCTTGCGATGCTGAGGAGTTTCTTATTTGTTTTTATTTTTCACTTGGTTTAAAAAATTATTTAGCATTGTGACTTTTTCGTCTATTTTGTTAGACATATATGTACGATGCATCATTTATATTTAATTTTCTTCAATTGTTTCTCTATACAGATTTCCACAGTTTGTTGTTGTTGGATATTACTACTTCTGTTATTGTATGAGTTTTTTATTTCCATGGCGTATTATGTCAATGAGGGAATAGTCTCCCCACTATCACAACCAAGTCCCTCGCTGCTAGTCGGCAGCCTCTGGCATTTGGGGAAATGCACTTGAGTCCATGTGAACAAGTGGGTATGGGGCGACTCTGTGTTGCTTCCAGAACCGGGGCATTACATAACCAGAATGTTGACTTGTATCTGAAAATCCACACAATTAACCTGCACACTTCTTCTATTCTTTTATATGAATATTTATAATCCTATATGTTCAAGTCGACTCCAATAATGTTATGGAAGTAATATTTAATGGATATTCTACAATTTATGGTATATAGCGCTAAAGATTTTTGGCAGCAAATATTTTGGTTTCTTTTTTTGAATATATGGTCATAAGTCTATCCTAATTTATCTTTCCACCTTAAATGATGATACGGTGGTGAAAAAGATGTTTTTAAATTTGAAATCATTAATCCTATAATCATTTTACATCTCCCTCATGATTTATATACCATATGTTATAGTTAAATTATTTTTCACCTCCTTTATTCGGAATAAACAATAATGATCTTAGAATTACCCCAGCATCCATTCTGTCATATTGAGCAAGAAATTTTATTATTTTGAGTCCCTATTAGGTGTTGTAATATGATATTTATATTAATATGATATTTACTATTTCCCACACTAAGAAGAACTCATGTGAGATTATGGTCCCTGGTGGATTATTCCCAACATGATTGAGGCACATGACATTTGTAACACCTCTAGATTTTTTGAAATATATATATTTCAAATAAATTTAATAGTTTTTATATGTTGTATTAAACAAAATACTATGTTTATATTTTTCAACCAAAATACTATTTTTATATTTTATTACATGAAACAATTAGTATAGCTAGTGTTATATGAAACACCATGTTTAAATGAAACATCACATATTATTAAAATATTATTATTCAATATAATAGTTATCAACAAGCCATTGTTATAGAGAGTATGAATGGGATTAAAAAATTATGGAAATACATGGTTTATATATGAATATATAATGAATTATTTTGTTACCAAATAATTATAATTGAAAATAAAAACCATTTGAAAATAAGGAAAACTTTTTATAAAATTTTTTTTATGTGCACAAAAATGTTTTATCTCTATAAATCAATCAAATTTTTTTTTGTTAATTTTATTAATGAAATGTATATATAATATATTCTACTAAATTTTTATCATTCTTCATATGTGTTATCAAAATTGTAAATAAGAATAAAATCATTTTAATACATAAAAATTGGGTTTTAATGTTGTTTGGTCAACTTTTGCGCATTTATTTTAAAATCAATTTCTACAAATATTAGAAAATTTATTTGAAAAAATTAAAATATTATTTGAAATCATCTTATAAAAAATTATCCTAGAGTGCATATTTTATGATTATCGAAAAAAGAACATTTTTTTGATGAATAGTTGAAAATACTTGTTCCTATCACGAAATTTCATTTGTTTTAAAGAATTAAAAAAATTAGAGATTATTTTAATATGGTTCTGAAATTAAAATTAGTTCAATTATATATCTATTAATCTAATTTATGTTATTGGAAAGAATTTTAATTTTGAATTTTGATATAAAAACATTTAAAACTTTTAAAACATTTCTCTTTGGAAAACTGATTTTTCATTGCATCTTTGAGAATAATTTTAAAATAAAATTTTCCAATTATATGTATTTAATTTAGAGAAATGAATTATATATTTGGAATAATCATAATTTATATTATATAATAAGGTAAAAATAAATTTTTATTATAATGAATAGTAAAAACAGTAATAATTAATTGTCGCGGTTAATGTTAAAATGGGTTACCACGGTTTAAACTAAAAAATAATGGAAAATAGCCTAGAAACGTGTCCAACAACTATTTTCTAGCTATATTTATACCTTATTGTCTCTATGGGTCAATAATGGACCATTTCGGATCCTTCTAAAATGTAAAAAAAGTTGTTTCACCTTTTCCTTCTAAAAAATTACAAGTGTTCCACTCTCGTCACTTATAATTATTATGTTAATATCATAACCTAAATAAATTTAGACATCTTTAAAATGGGATTTAAAATGTCATTTATGAATATGAAAAAATGTGGACTCATTAAACCAATGAGACATATTTTTCATTTTTATTATACTTGGATGGTAATATGAATACATTAAATTAATATATATGATATTTATTACATAATTATAATTCAATAAATGTAATATCACATATACCTTCTTACTTTCCATTCTGTGGAGGATATGGTAGCAATTTTCTTGTGTACGGATGACTATCACCTCATGGTTTTTTTCACTAATGAATTTCATGGAAGATAATTAAAGTAAATTTAATGAATATATGTGATATATATGACATTAAAATGGAAACACCATTCAAAAATGGAAACACCATTCATACATACAACACCATTGATTCATACATGCAACATACTGCATCTATGAACAATGTATTTCTGTTTCTATCACTAAATTTTATATATTAATTTAAATATGTATATAGTGAATATATGTTATAGTTATATCATGATTAACATTCATGATATGATTAAAAGAAGATAAAATTAAGAGGAACGAAATAAAAAAATCAAACCACCCAGAAAAATAAAGTTGTTATTATCCAAAATATGATTTTAATATAGATTTGTTAATAAATTGGTAATAAAAGGTAATAAGTAAATAATATATGGTAATATCAATAAATATTATTCTATAATATATCTATAATAAATTTATAAATTTATTATACATTTTTTTTGAATCTGTATGATGTAATTTGAGACTTATGGTAAGGTATTTTAGTCTCTCTATTATTTTTCAGTGAAATTTGTCATATTCACCACTCGTTTCTTTTATGTGGTGTATATAATGACCCTTTTTACATGTTATATGAATAATATTCTTCTTTTCATGTTATTTAATTTTTATTTTTATTTTATTATTTAAGGTGTCTTATCATTAAAAATATTCCAATGTTATAAGTGATTTTTGTCTCAAATTTCCTTCATTGTGTCATATATCAGTTTATATGAAAATATTTTTTATGAGGTGTATATACTTACACTTTGACTTGTAATATAATGAATTTATTTATTATAATTATATTTTATGTTATATATAATGTAATTATTTTATGGGGCTTACGATGTGATGTAACCAACATGCTAATTGTTTTATGGTACAATCTCATCATTTATTGGGACTGTATTTTTTATGATTCCTAAGATAAAATATTATAAAAAATCACCCAATCATCTTATAACCATATATATCCATGGGTAATGATCTTATAATACACATTTTACTGTTATTTCACCTCTCTTTAGGTACTCAATATGTTATGAGATTTTTTTAAAAAACCCATCTTTATTTATCTATTTGGCCAAAAACATATTTTCTTTCATATCAATTCACTCTAAAAATGTTTTCAGAAATCTTTTAGATTTATCTAATGAAATTAATTAATTCATTTTTACCCTTGATATAATTTTTAACAAATTTTTTTCAAAGGAATAATAATGTCAATTTTTAAATAAATAATGTTTGTCTTTTACAAAATATGTCAAAAGTATATTTTTTTAAAAATTGTATGGTATGAATTGAATTTTTTCCATCATGAATAATAAATTTTTTATAGTTTAATTTATATGTTTCAATGGATATTTTAAACGAAAAGGATTGTTAATATGTTTTATGATTGAAATAAATATTTTTCAAAGTGTAAAGGATATTTTCCTCATGAATTTTTTTAAAGATATTTAAATATTTTTATAGGTTTCCAATGTTATTTTCAAATAAATTGGTTTTGAAAATGTTTTATATATTAAAATTTATGTTTAAATGTGTAAAGGCCTTTTCTTCAATAAATCTGACAAGTGATCTTTTCAAATAATTTTAAATCTAATATGACATCATTTGGTGTAACTCATGCTTGGAAGAAGAAGAAATCCAACAATACCATTTTATTCTTTCTTTGGATGTTTTTTATAACTACACGATACTTATGAAAAACACTTATTTTTTCATGGTTTATGCTATAATGAAATGATGAATTTATAATGAAATCGGTTTATTTTCTGTGAGTTATGATATGATGAAATTTATATGAAACCCATTTTTTCATGGGTTTTGATGTGAGGAAATTTTTATGATATTATAGAACACGTATGTATTATTTTCATTATGAGATGGATGGTACCTATATCAACTTCCAATTCTTTGTGTAAATAATTATATCTTATTAAATATATAGTATTATAAAGGAGAGTGAACCTAGTTTAGTAAAGGTATTTTTACAATTTAATTGCCTTTAGAGTGAACCTTAACTACTATGGTGGTTTGTAGAGTGATCAAATTCAACTATTAAAGCCTTGAAAATGATCCTTGACTATAATGGAAATGATTTTGTATGGCTATTTCTATTCCATAATTCATTTAATCGTGTCAATTTTATGATCTCATGGGCTATTTATTTTGATTTCATAATGATTAATGTCTTATGAACTACTAATATTTATGCCATGACTCAGTATTTTTATATTTTATATGGAGACCCTTCTTTTTCGTAAATGACCGTTACATAATTTTAAAGATAAACAATGTAATAGTATTACAAATATAGTATCCAATGTTTTAGTGTCTTGGGAAAACTAGGACCACACATAACAAATACAACATCAAGAATAAACATTTAATTAATTTATTCATCTCAAAATTCTTATTGAAACATGTGCTCTCCTTAGTACATGTAGCCACCTATGTATATACATCAATGGGGTGAGCTAGAATCCCAGTAAAAAGTTATACAAGAACAATATAGCATGCGGTGAGCATAATAATGACATAGGCAAAAGCTCATGAACATGAGAGAAGCATAAATAAAAGACGTGAAATGTGGCAATGCATAAAAATGAAACCTCAAGTCTTAGTAGTTAATTACCACACATACTTGTGAACCAAGCTAGAATATTGTTCACAAATCTTTTCACATTTAATCATGAGATTCATCACTTTACACAATGTATTAGAGAACTATATAATTCCAGGCACACCCGTCACATTTAAACATTCCTATTGTGCTATATAATTCCGGGTGCACCCGTCACATCATAACATTATCATTTATTAGGCATGACACAATGAAAATATAACATAAATGAACATAAATAAACCATGAAATGTTATTGGTTTCATCTCATAATAACACATTCATAATCATTTGGTTCCCAAAAGAAAGAGGGAACAACATACTTGATACAAGAACCATCAACCCTGAATGAGAGGTAAAACATGAGTTCTTAAGAGAAGAGTTCTTTTGAAAAACATTTGGATTAAAAAAACAACATTATAAAACATGTATATCATAGAAATGTAATGAAAATGATGAAAAAATTATCTTTATGTAGTGACCATATCAAAATTGAGTGTAAGAGGTAGAACTCGACGAATGAAAATTGGGTTCGAGATTTTCCCCTTACCTTGTACCTGAATGCTTCCTTCTCTTCAATGTCCGGTATAATCACATGATATTAATTAATTATAAATCCAGAACCTTGTGTACATTATATGTTTCATTCGTGTTTCATTATGTCTTATTATGTTCCTTTGGATGACTTATAGAGTTTAAAAACATTGTTCGAGGATGTTCGTTTTTATGGTTTTTCTTTGGTGGTTCACTTGTATTCATAAATTGAAGAATGGGTAGAACATGAGTAGACATCCAGAACTAATATTACATATTATTAATGCAATTACAGGAGTTTTAATGATCTTATAATTAATCACATTATATCCATGTGGATGAATCATTAGATATGAATCAAACGAAGATTGTGGGGGTTAATTTGAGGTGTTTTTTGATCACAACAGACTTGTTTTAACTATTCACTTAGTAATATGGCCATAGTTTATTTAAATAAAATAAAATATAACATAATACATATAACATATTCTGGTTCAACCATAAAAATGGTTTCATGACCAGATATGAAGGTAGAAGTGGAAGAAGAGAGCATGTCATTTTTTGAATGTGATAAATTAACACCTCATGAACAACGTTCTCTTTAATAAAATAAAAGGAAGAGTGAAAGGGTGTGGGGTGATATAATATAACATTAGAATCTTAAAATTAAATTATATGTATTATACTGGAGTTACAAAACAATTTGGACGAGTATAGGCGGGGAGAGATCAAGAAAGGAACTTGAACTTGAAAGAGAATTAAAGGATAAGAGGGAAGGAAATTACCTCTAAAATCTTCCTTCTGATATCATCATTAAGGAAGCTAGTATTGGTCTATTGATGAGACATGAAGATTTTGGACGTGGGGGATGGGATAGGGAAGGTTTTTGGGCAGATTTTTGAGAAGTATTGGAGCTTGAGAGGTGTGAGGAAAAGAGGGAGTGAACGGTTTCTTTTATAGTGGAGGGGATATGGGTTTCCTTAATATAAAATTAATTAGATTATTAATTTCCCCAAAGACAAGGAATAGTGAGTCTTGGATGACCAATAATAGTAATTTTATAATGTAATCCCGAACAGAGTGGGTTTACATCATCGTAAAATAATCGATGACTCAATTAATACATTATTTATCATTTATTGTGAATTATCAGATTCAACAATTCATCATTAATTCAAGTATCTCAGAAAAATCCCAAAAGTTTACCCCAACCATTTATTGACATTTTGAATCCAAAAATGAAGTCCATTTTTCAAAAATAATTTTATAAATATTATTAATTTAATATTTAATTAAAATCACAATTTACATAAATAAACAGTTTTTAAGATTAAAACTAATTTTATAGTGCTTTCAAAAATTACGTAGGGTCTTATAAAATTGTCTAAATACTATATGACATTTATTCAATAATTTAAGAGTACATTTTAGGTAAATAAATATTATTTTAAATTAATTAATTAATTATAAATTATTATTAATGACTTACTAAATACCAAATCATTTAGTAAGGTCAAATTGTAACTTTCTAAGTTGTCTAAATATTATTTAATTATTCATAGGTAATGTTACTCTTATGTTGTTTAATTTACTATTCATAATTTCACATTACTATTCATAAGGGTATGTTACTATTCATAAGGGCCGGTAACTATTCACAAAAATTTATTTTTATTACATTAGACTCCAAAAATCATCCTGAACACCACCCTGTATGTTGGATTTTTCAAAATTCCAAACATAGGGGTGATAATTTTTTTTAAAGGTCACTTATCACTAAGTAGTTCGTTATTTTGTGTTTTCCTGTAATTTTATGACATAAATATAATAATTTAATTTTGCATTGAAAAAAATTGGGCGGTTACATTCTTCCCCCATAAAGAAATTTCACCCCCAAAATTTCCCTTTACACAAAAACGTGAGTGTACTTTTCCTTCATTACATCTTCGGGTTCCCAGGCTGCTTCCTCAAAATTATGGTTCCTCCAAAATACATTGGAAAGATAGATTTTCTTGTTGCGTAGAACCTTATCTATCTGATCCAAGAATCATTACTAGATTCTCCTCATAGGAGAGATAATATTCCCGCTGCACCACCTCTGAGTTTAGAATATATGAGGGGTCTATTATGTACATCCTCAGTAGTGATACATGAAACACATCCTGAACATGAGCCATATTCGGTGGATGTGAAAGATGATAGGCCACAGCTCCTATGCGGTCAAGGTTCTCAAAGGGGCCAATACAGCTTTGGCTTAGGTTCCCTTTCGTCCAAAATCACATGACTCTCTTCCATGGAGATATTCAAAGGAAGACATTATCTCCAATGTCGAACTCCAATTCCATTCGACGGTTTCCAACCTAGCTCTTTTTCCAACTTTGAGAAGCATTGGTGTGTTTCTAGATTACTTGAACCTTCTCTGTCATCTCTTGAACAATATCGGGTCCATGTAGCTTTCTTTCTCCAACATCATCCCAACAGGTTGGAGTTCTACATCGCTTTCCATAAAGAGATTCATATAGATCCATATGAATACTCGATTGGAATCTATTGTTGTATGAGAACCCAACCAATTGGATATGCTAATCCCAACCACCTTTGAATTCAATAGATCATGATCTTAGCATATCTTCAAGAGTCTGAATAGTCCTTTCAGATTGGCCATCAGTTTGGGGGTGATAGGCCGTGTAGAAATTTAATTCAGCACTCAACGAAGGTTGAAGTCTCATCCAGAATTTAGATGTGAACCTTGGATCATGGTCTGATAAAATTAAGAGTGGAACACCATGAAATATCACCACTTTTTTCACATATATCATTTCATGTTGATCAAGCGAGAGATCTTCCCGAATAGAGATGAAATTGGCAGTTTTGGTGAGTCGTTCAACCACAACCCATATCACATTATTTTAATTTGACATCTTTGGGGACCCGTAACAAAATCCATAGTAACATTTTCCCATTTCAACATGGGTATAGGCAATGGATGCATCATACCTTTGGACTATTGCCACTCAGATTTAACTTTCTGACATACCAAGCACCTTGATATATATTCTGCAATATCCTTCTTCATGTTATCCCACCAGAATTGTTCTCGAAGATCACGATACATCTTGGTACTCCCAGGATGGATAGAGAAAGCTGAGATATGTGCATTATCCAATATCTCCTTCTTTATCTCAGGTGATGAAGGCACACAAAGCCGCATTCCAAACCAAATCACACCATCATCATCGATAAGGAACTCTTGCAGCTTCCATTCCTTTACTACATTCACCCTCTTTTGTATCTTCACATCATCCCTTTGTGATTCCTTAATCTTCCCTTGGATGGATGGTTGCGCAATCATTTGGGAATGGTAGGATGGATCCCTTGCCCATATGATTTCCAAATCCATCCTTTGCATATCCATGAAGATTGGGTCGTTCTCAATCCAAAACATGGATAGAGTAGCAGTTTATTTCCTACATAGAGCATCACCTACCTTGTTCTCCTTCCTATGATGATAGTGAATAGAGCAATCTTAATCCTTGATTTGCTCTAACAATATATTTTTACACATGTTGAGCTCCTTTTGTGTGAATATATACTTTAGGATATTTTGGTCAGTGTATATGTCACACTTCTTCGCCATAAAGGTAGTGCCGCCAGATTTTCAAGGAAATAATCACAACTACCAGCTCTAGATCATGCGTCGGGTAGTTCTTCTCATGGATCTCCAACTTTTGTGAGGCGTCAGATATCACATTTTCATTTTCCGTGAGTACACAACCCAAGCCTTTTTTTAAGCATCAATGTATATCATAAATCATTCACCACTTTTTGGTAGTGTGAGTACAGGTGAAATGATCAGCCTTCTCTTTATCTCCATGAATATTCCCTCACATTCTTCCATCCAGACATACATTACCCCTTTCGTTGTTAACATAGTTACCAGGCTTGAAAATCATGAAAAGTTTCTAAAAAACGTCTGTAGTACCATAAAACTATGGATTTCTGTGACTCTAGAGGGTCTAGTCCATTCCTCAATCAGTTTTGCCTCTGAAGGATCCACAGAAATTCCCTCACTTGTGATCACATGTCCCAATAACGTGACTTCATTCATCCAAAAGTCACACTTGCGGAACTCGGCATACAACTACTCCTTTCTCAATGTTGCCAACACATGTCTTAAATGTTCTTCATATTCCTCCTTGATCTTGGAGTTGATGAGAATATCATCATTAAACACTACCACAAATTTGTTGAGGTAATGTCTAAAGACGTTATTCATCAAATCCATGAATATTCTAGGGGCATTAGTATTTCCGAAGGGCATCACCAAAAACTCATAGTTCCCATACCTTGTACGGAAGGCAGTCATCTAAATATCTTCCTTCTTCACCTTTAACTGATGGTATTCAGAATGAAGATCCACCTCTAAGAAGTATTGACCTCTTCTTCACTAATAGATCAGGTAATAAATCCTTGGGAGATGATACATGTTCTTTGTGGCGATCTTGTTGAGTTCCCGATAATCGATACACAACCGTATTATTCAATCCTTTTTCTTCACAACGAGCACTGGCACACCCCAAGGTGATGCACTAGGGTGTATGAACCCTTTGTCCAGATGCTCTTATAGATATGTCTTATAATCCTCCAGTTCGATAGTATCCATCCTATAGGGTAACTTAGATATAGGAGTAGCTCCGGGCATGTGATATATTGAGAACTATACCACACAATCCAGGGGAATTCCGGGTAACTCTTGGGAAATAAATCACTGTATTCCCTCACGATGTGCATTTCTTCAAGGTTGGAACTTTCCATCGACTCAACCATTTGGGGGAGGTATTCTTCTTCAAAGCGATTCAACACCCACACCATTGAAGGATTTTTCAAAGGAGATTCATGATCTTCCTTTCATTTGTAGATGAGCATGGGATGGTTCGGAATATGAAAAGATATTTCCTTTTCCTAACAGTTGATATGTGATCTATATAATTTGAGCCAGTCCATTCCCATTATAGAATTGAATTCCACCAAGGGAAGTATTATGAGATTTTCCAGAAGAATCTTCCCACATACGCCAACAATAGAAGAGTCAAAAAATTGGGTTTCCAAGATTGCAACACATGGTGTTTTTAAAAATATTACTACTTCAAGGTTTCGGGTCTTCGATTCAATAGTTCTAGGAAACATTCAAGATATAAATGAATGCGTAGAACCTGAATAATATAATAATTTTTTGATTCGTGAGAGAATAGGAAGTGTACCTTGTACGACCTCATTATCATGCTCCACCTCTGCAGTAGTGATGGCATAAGCCTTCTCTTTTTCCTTTTGCTTTGGTGGTGCTGATGCCTATTACCCTCGAGAGCTCGAGGTTTAGTGCACTGGTTTGCATAGTGCCTTAGCTCACTATACTTGTAGCATTAAACCATGGTTGTTTCTGTTGTTTCATCGGCTACATTCTCCTTCATTTTCATGTCTTTTCAACACTCTTGAGCATGGCTTCCTTCTTTCCCACACATGAATAATTTCCTCATCCCTTTGAGGTAGTTCCCATGGTGCAACTTCCCACATTTTTGGTATGTGGGTCGTTGATTTTTCTTCCCACCTTTGTCATTATATCCACTAGATTGAAACTCCATATTTCGTTTATTATCACCATATCCGTGGGTCCATTCACCAAACTCCATCTCCACTTAGAGATCTCACCTAAAAAATTCTTCATAACCCCCAATGTATAATTGCAAGATCCTTTCAAAGGTGTGGTTTTAATCTAATAAATAATCTATCAATTTTTCTATCATTACTGATAACAATACCCGAAGAGTACCTTGAAATCCTTGTGATATTCGATTTATAGGTTGTGAAAAATTCTCCTTCATTTTTCTTGAGCTCTATGAATTCTCAACCCATATTTGTGTGAAGAGTTCTTGGGAAATACTAGTTAAGAAACATTATCTTAAAGTCTTCTCATTCCATCTCTTCAATTTCTTCCCTTGGATTTGTGTTCTTAATCAAAGAACACCATTGATCAGCTTCTACATCTAGATGATAAATGGATAGAGTCACCTTCTCCATCTCAGAACAGTGAAGCACAGAAAAGATCATCTCCATGGAGTTGACCCACTGTTCTGCAACTAGTGGATCAGAAGATCCACAATACGTCGGTGGTCGTTGCTGCATAAAATATCCAATAGCCAATTTCTCCATATTTGGTGAAGGAGGACATTCCACATTATTATGGTTATTATTCATAAATTAAGATAATTAGTTAAGAATCTACAAGAAGTATTGAACTCCAACTCCCAAATCATTATGGATGACATTCGGGAAATCGTTGTAGTGGCCCTCACATGAGTTGTTAGCCTGATTTCTCCTCCTTACCACCATTTTATAAAATAGAAAAGGATAGAAAAAATCATAAGTAAAAAATTCATGAATAACTTATTGATTTATACAATTTATTCCAAAATAATAACATATGGGATCCCTAGGTTAATATTCTTGTGGGCATACTTTTATATAGTCTCAAACTATAGGTTTTCTCTAGGGTTCCCTAATTCTAATTCCCAAATTAACTAAACATTGCCTTTGATACCCACTATAGAGACCCTGATATTTCATACATTACTATTACATAATTTTAATGATAAATAGCATAATAGTATTACACATATAGGATTTAAAGGTTTAGTGTCTTGGGAAAACTAGGACTATACATAACAAATGCAACATCAAGCATAAAACATTTTATTAATTTCTTCGTCTCTAATTTCTTATTAAAACTAAACCTCTCCTTAGTACATGTATCCACCTGAGGACATACATAAAAAGGGGTGAGATAGAAACCAGGTAAGAGGTTAGATAAGAACAATATTTCATGGGGTCAACATAATCATGACATAGGCAAAAGATCATGAACATGATAGGAGCATAAATAGAAGACTGGAAATGTGGCCATGCATAAAAATGAAACAACATGTCTTACTGGATAACTACCACACATACTTGTGAATCAATCTAGAATATTTTCCACACATAATTTCACATTTTCTCATGAGATTCATAACATTACAAAATGCATTGGAGCGCTATAAAATTCCAATTGCACCCGTCACTTTTAAACATTCATATTGCGCTATATAATTCTTGGTGCACCCATCACATCATAACATTATAATATATTTTGAATGCCACAATGAAAATATAAAATAAATTAACACAAATAACCCATTAAAATGAATGGGTTTCATCTCATAAGAACAAATTCATAAACATTGGGTTCCCAAAAGAATGTGGGAATAAAATACTTGATACAATAACCATCAACCATGAATGAGAGGTAAAACACGAGTTATTAAGAGAAGAGTTCTATTGAATAACATTTGGATTGAAATAAATTCATTATAAAACATTTATATCCCATAAAAAGAAAGATAATGATGAGAAATTGATCTTTAATTAGTGACTATATCAATATGGAGTGAAAGAGGCAGAACCCGACCGATGAAAATTGGGTTCGAGATTTTCCCCTTACCTTGTACCTAAATGCTTTCTTCTCTTCAATTTCATATATAATGACATTATATTCATTAATTAGAAATACATAACCATTTTTATGTTAATAAATATCATTCTGGTTTCATTATTTCATATTATGTTCCTTTGGATGACTTGTAGAGTTTAAAAACATTGTTTGGTGATGTTCGTTTTTATGGTTAATCTTGGGTGGTTCATTTGTATTCATAAAATGAAGATGGGTAGAACAAGAGTAGACATACAGATCTGATATTACATGTTATTAATGATATAAAAGAATTTTTAATGATCTTATAATGAATCAAATTACATACATGTGGATGAATCATTGGATAATATTCAAACGAAGATTGTGTGGATTAATTTGAGCGGTTTTTCGATCACAACGGACTTGTTTTAACTTTTCACTTACAAAAATGGCCATAGGATATTTCCAGAACATAAAATAGAACATAATACATATAAAATATTATTTTTCAACCATAAAAATGGTTTCATGACCAGATATGAAGGTATAAATGGAAGAAGTGATCATGTGGTTTTTGAAGGTGATAAATTAACACCTCTTGAAAAACTTTCTCATTAATAAAATAAAATGAAGAGGGAAAGGGTTTGGGGTGATATAATATCCCATTAGAATCTTAATATTATATTATATGTGTAATAATGGAGGTAAAAAACATTTTGGATGATTATAGGTGGGTAGAGATCATGAAACGAACTTGAACTTGGATGTGAATTTAAGGAGAAGAGGGAAGGAAATTGCCTCTAAAATCTTCCTATGGAGATCCTCTTTAAGGAAGCTAGGATTGGTCTTTTGATGAGACCAGAAGCTATCAGACGTGGGGGAGGGGATATGGAAGGTGTTTGGGCAGATTTTATAGAATTATTGAATCTTTAGAGGTGTGAGGAAAAGAGGGAGTGAATGGTGGATTTTATAGTGGAGGGGATAGGGGTTTCTTTAATATAAAATTCATTAGTTTATTAATTTCCCCTAAGAAAAGGAATAATGAGTCTCAGAAGACCAAAAATAGTAATTCTATATTGTAATCCAGAACCAAGTGGTCTAAAATCATCGTAACATCATCGATTACTCAATTAATACATTATTTAACATTTATTGTCAATTATCAGATTCAACTATTCATAAAAAATTCAAGTATCTCAGAAAAATCCCAAATATTTTCCCCAACCATTTTTTACCTGTAGAATCAAAAAATGATGTCCATTTTTTAAAAATAGTTTTTAAAATATTAATAATTTAATATTAAATTAAAATTATAATATAATTAACAAATAGTTTTTAAGATTAAAACTGATTTTATAGTCCTTTCAAAATTTACGTAGGGGCTTATAAAATTATCTAAACACTATAAGACATTGATTAAATAATTTATGAGTACATTATAGGTAAATAAATATTCATTTAAATTAATTAATTAATTATAAATAATTATTTATGACTTACAAAATTCCAAAACATTTACTAAGGTCAAATTTTCACTTTCTAAGATGTCTAAATTTTATTTAATTATTCATATCTAATGTTACTCTTATGTTGGATGGTTTACTATTCATAATGTCACATTACTATTCATAAGGGTATGTTACTATTCATAAGGCAATGTCACAATTCACCAAATATTATTTTTGTTTTACTAGACTCCAAAAATCATCCTAAACATAATCGGGTATGTTGGATTTTCAAAATTCCAAATATAGGGGTGGAAAAATTATTTATAAAGGTCACTTATCACTTAATAGTTCATTATTTTTTGTGTTCATGTTATTTTATGACATAAATATAAGAATGGATTTTTCAATTGAAAAACTTGGGGTCATTACATTATATATATAGGGTATAGTTTTCATATTAATATTTTATATTCTAATACATTTATGGTCACATTATAATTACATATTTCCATTATTTACCCTTAATGATAATATAATAACAACCTTTCTTATTCTTTTTTACCCGATGATATGATGATAAGTAATACATGTGATATATATTAAAAGGGTTATAGTTATGAGGAAATAAGTATGACATGATATATAAGTCTTATAAATCATATGTTTACATGTACAAGATTCCAAATGTGTTATACCTTTACATTCCTAAGGTATGTTTTTATGTAATTTAATTAATATTCATATAAAAATATGTAATATATATGTATGAGATTTTTGGGTATTTGAATTTGGAATAAAAAGATAGGTTTTTTTAACCTTTATAAATATGGTTGAAAAAATATTAGTTGGATAACAAGATATATTTTAATATATATCTCTAGGGATACATATAAGGATTATTTTAAGGGTTTTTCAAAGTATAGGGATATTTCCTTTAATTTTATAAAGGGATAGAGTGAGTTGTTTCTATGAAATTTCATCCATGTCTATAAATTACAAGTGGATGTTTATTGGGCTCAATGGTACCTAGGGGTAATAATTTTGATATGTTAATAATGATCTAAACACAATTTTTACCAATTGTATGACAATAGGTCTAACAACACACCTAATTGGACACTACAATGGGATATTTTTTGGAAATTCAAAAACTCTATATGAATATTCATGGAAGATTTAAAAATTTTATGACTGCGAATTTTCTTGGATAAACCTAAGGTGTCATAGATTTAAAAGAACGTGTCATGATTTAGACATCCTATAAATTATTTTATAATTACTATGTGGTTTACCACTATGAATATTGTTACTCACGCAATGATTTTCTATTTTAGTCGACGATGAGAACCCTAAGGAACTCGATTAACGTTGTATGTGATATAAAAAGTGATTATTATCATCCAAATGGGATAATGACTAGAGTAAAGGATATTGAGATTATAACTAATCAATTATCATGATATATGATTAACAATATTCTCATTAACTCACTCTCGGACTCTCAAAAGAAGAGAATAATAGATTTCATTGAGAGCTAAATTAGTGGAGACCATATATGATAGATGATTGAGTTTTCTATATTTCAAGAATGATTAAAGAATCACTCTAGGTAATTCAACAAAAGGAACAATAAGTTTTTTTATGCATAGAGAATATTGCAAATGGTAATCAATTTCCAAGGAAAAATGAATGGTTTGGTTAACATAATGTATGAGAATAATGGTGTCCTTAATTAATCATCAATGTTAGAAAGTTATAAATGTGGAAATAATGGGAATTATATGAATAAATGTCCTAGGGTGAAAGTTTATAAAGATAATCAGCATGGGGGTATGAGAAATGGTTATACTATTGATGATGAAGAGACCAAGAATGAAATATTAATGGAAATAGGTATCAGGAAATCAGATACAGAAGGAAAGTTAGTGGTTTAATATTGAAGTGGAATGATAAAAGTGTTTTTGGATTGGAATTCAAGAATTATATTATATAAATAATTATATATCTTTATATTATCATGTGTATGTTCATTATTATGTATTTTTATGAATATTTTGAATAATACCAATGAACTAGAAATTTTTTTTAATGAAAAAATGTAATTTTAGCCAAAACTGAAGATTAAGTGGATATAATCATTAATATGTAACCGATATTGAGAAAATGGTTTTTAGTTTAGATAAATATATAATTGATATGGATGATGTAAAAATGGATAGTATTGATCAATCCAAAAATAATTAAATATTTTTTAACAAATTGGTATATATTATAAATGATATAGTTTACAACATTTATTAATTTATCAAAAATATTCAATAATCTGGGGTTTTATTTAGGAAAATAAAAATTATATTTTTTTTTCATTGATGTTTTATGGTAATTCTTGTTATTACCATGATTTAAGATAATATATGATCAAGGTATTCACATATTTTTTATGTGACCATTTATAGCGACTTATTGATATTTAGGGTATTAATTTTATGTTGATTTTTGTAAATTTATTGAGTGTATTTATAAATTTTACGATATTAATTTTTTTATACATAAAGGAGCCTTAAATTTAACTATTCATGAAAAGAATTATTTAATAATTTTTATGATATTAGATAACCTATTCTAAAAATTCTATTTTAGATAATAACTAGAGAAATATGGAATAACTTATCATTATTCTATGGATCTTATGATCCACTAAAGATTCCAGTATAAAAAATCATCTTTATTTCTTAATGTAAGAGATGATTCTCAAATTTATCAAAACACAACAAAATTTTGGGATCATACTTACGAAATGTAATTAAATCATGTAAGTATATCTTCTTGTGAAAATTCCCCAATTTTAGGAAAAATATCTTGAAATAATATTTTGTCTTATTACCGCAATTTGAGAAGATATCAATGACATTTTCCACCCCTATTTGGTTTATAGCTTGTAGTTTTTTATTTTCACATAATCATAAATTTTCTTGTGATAAATGATATGTGTAACTATATATCAATAATTGGATAATATTCTTCACTTCCATGAGAAAATTTTGACTTCCAACCTATGTTATTCTATGTGTAAATGTATAATGGGTTATTTTAGATGGACCTCTCACATAACTTTCTCTATTTCAATGATAATTATTTATTATCCCTTTTGTGATTTATATTTCCCACAAAGAAATTTTAAAAAGTTAAACCCTTTTTACCAAGTGGAAGTTTTAATTATGAGGAAACAATTTATTTAAGGGGTAGAATGTCACACCTTGATATTTTGAGAAATATTTTTCTTCCAAATAATTTATTTTTTCGGTATTTTTTCTGTTACATGTAACATTGATTTTAACTTTAATTGCATTCATCTTTTATTTTATATTTTGTTCCATGTAACATTAATTTATGTTTTTTTAAAAACAAAATCGAGTTTTAACAAAACATGACATTCTCTTAAAATATTAGAATTAAATATTCTAGTAATCACATAGCCATAATAACGGATGGTATAAATAAGATTAACTAAATTATGAAAATATATTGTTTGCACATGTATATATATATAATTTTTTGAGTACCAATTAATTTGAAATGTATGTGAAACTTATTTAAAAAAATCGAAATATTTTTCTGGAAAACTATTTTCATTAATAAAAAAATTAACTCCATACATTAAAAAATACCTTTTGGTTATTTATTTTACCTAAATTTATATATTATATATTCAAAGATGTTTTTAAAATTAAAATATTGTATTTCTTAGTCAATAAATAATAATAAAACAAATTTTAGGCTTCTAAATGTATTTTTATAAAAAACATTTTTCATCAGTTACAAACTTATTTTAAAATTATTTTTTACTTATTTTAGGTAATTTAATTTTTAAACATAATCTTAATTTATTAAATAAATAAAGAAAATTTATCTTGTAGTGATGTTTAAAAAATTTTCTTCAAAGATAAATTTGTTGATTAATATTGAAACAAATGTTTTTTTTGAATTGTTATTTATTTTAGAGTATTTAATAACATGAAAATTATTTTAATATGGTTTTAGAAGTAAAATTAGTTCAATTATATATATATATATTAATCCAATTTATGTCATTTTAATGTATTTTATATTGATTTTTTTATGAAAAATGTTTTAAACTATTGAATATGTACTCTTTGTAAAACTCTTTTCACCACATCTACGGTATTAATATTATATTATAATTTGAAACTTATGTTAATGTATTTGGAAAAATTGATTATATATTTTAAATCATGATAATTAATATGATCTAATATGTTTAAATTTATTTTAATAATATAATTAATTGTTATATCTTTAAAAATTAATTATCGTGGTTAAGGTTAAAACAGGTTTACCAGAGTGTTAAACTAAAAAGATAATGGGAAAATGACCTATACATATATGAAAACACATTTTATAGTAATATTTATTACCTATAATATATAAGGTCCAATAATGTTCCATTTTTTCATTTTGGACTTTGAAAATTGTGTTCACACCTTTTTATTTTCAAAATTTAGAAGTGTGTCACTCACCTTACTTATAATATTCCACACACTCCCCTCTCTTCTTCGCACATAAATAACCCTTTGTTTTTAAAAATACATAATAAAATATATTACTTGTTTCCCTCACTACATATTATATTCCTTGGTAACATTATAAATCCAATATATGATTTATTTATGTATAACATAATGAGTTTTTATGAAGAAGGTGTAAAGTTTTAAACTATGTGTTTTTGTCTTAGTTCTTCTTATAAGTACATGAAAAAAATTTAAATTATTATGTTATATTAAAATAATATTAGATATATTTATATGTTATTATTTTAATATCATAACCTAAATTTATCTCTTCATCCATCAAATGTGACTCAAAATCATCATTCGTGTGTACGGTGGACTACCGCCTCACGAACTAATATGATGTGTTTTTTTATATTTTAATTGGATTTTAATAATGATATATTAAATTAATATATATTATATTTTTAAAATTATTATAAATTTTTAATTATTATATCAAATATACCTTTTTACTTTCTATTTTGTGGGGGATATGATAATTTTTTGTGAGTGTACATTCGACTATTGGATCAAAAAGCAGTGGGATAAAATTTTCACTAATTATTTGAATGGAATTTAATCAAGGAAAATTTATTGAAAAAATGTGATTTATATGAATGAAATGATTTTGAAAAGGTAACATATTATTTACCATTTTTTTTAATTTTTCAGGAAAATTGAATCAGTGTTCATGCATACGTATGACCTACCATCTACATGAATGATGTTTTTAATTTTATATAAGTAAATTTTTTGTATTACTCTAAATATATATATACTAAATATAATATATATATATATATCATCCTTAAAATTATAAAGAGCGGTTTTATTTCTGTCGCAACAGGATCAGATGAGGCTATTTCATCTCATGCATAATATAAAAACTTGTTAAGAATCACACACCATACATTATTTTCATGCCATCTAGGATGAATTGTCAATTGTATGTTGTTGTTACATACCTTTTTTTGATTATTTATGATGTTGTGATAGATAATTTGTCAGAATCCTTGCTGTTTGATAGGGAATTTTTATGTATAGTACATTGCTACATTGGATACCAAAAATTGGTTCTTGAGGTGTTATGGGCCCTCAAGGACCAGAATTTAGGTGGATCATTGTCTGGTATCCTTGATATGACGCTTATAAGGTGTCATGCTCTGATTCGCGGGGATTATGGGCCCTCATGGATCAGAATCAGGAACCTTAAATCTTTTTTTCATTGTTTTATGGGCTTTAGATCAATTTCTAAACTACTTCCTGGAAAAACCCAGAATACACAGCGTGCACTTTATTAATACAAGCCATGTAGTTTTTAAACCATGTCACTGCCTGTGTGGGACGAAACATAGGGTTCTTAAAAATATTCAACAACCTTCCATATACAGTAAGTACACACCGTGTTGTAGTGACTGTGTGCCTACCCGTGTGACTAACGATGCAGATTGATGAAACTTCGACATTACACGTCATGGCATGTAACCTAAGTACCCGTAAGAGTCACGAACAACACGGGTTGTGGAAAACCTTCAAGTACACACCATGTTCTCAGGGAGCATGCCATGTAAGAGTGCACTGTGTAGCTGACTGTGTAACAAACAACACATGTCAGTGTTATCCTTTCTTAGTACATGCTTTGTTTGTTTGGAAGAAGCTGTGTAGTGTTACATGGGTACACATGTTGTGTAACTAACAACATGGGTCATTGAAACCATGTCTAGTACATGTCATTTCCTTCGTGAACACACCGTGTAGTCTAGGATTAAGAGGGTCGTGGAGGTTATCCAAGTAAGGAGACTCGTGCATGGAATAGAATTCCAGTAAACTCCATGTGTTGGGACAACACACCATCTGGTTGGGGCGTTACACGAATAGTTGTGGAAAAAGTACACCCCCATGTGAATGGCATAAAAGTACACACTGTGAAGTTTTTATACATGTCATGTACTCAGGTTTAGTCAACGATAAATGTTTCTTTCTCCTATTTCTATATTGTACTCTTCTGTTCTTAGTATGTGATAATCTTGTTCTATGGTATTATTTTGACCTTTCAGAGGAATGCCACAGAGATATCCTCTGGTTGTAATTCAGCTGCTAGATGGTGATCAGACACCAGATATGGATGATCATGGACCTCCTACTGATCCTCTTGTTATTCCAGCCTTGGATCCAGCAATTATGCTAGTTGGAGGCGCTGATTCACAGTTTAGGGAAGACTTTTTGATGATGATGCATACTTTTCAGGGAGATCCAACTCCTGCCCCATCGATGGCAGAGTTGACGATAGTTTTTCCGCAGTAGCATCATCATACTTTCTCATGGGATGGAGTAACTCAGGCTATAGAGTAGTTGCTAGAGGCCACACTGACAATTTTCGAACATCTAGAGATACCTCCAGAAAAGTGGGTGAAGATCACTACCTATATGCTCTGAGACACCACCATGAGGTGGTGGGAGGTGATCTCACAGTCAGGATGCCATCAGGGTATGACATGGGATGAGTTTCATTACATCTTCTATGATTACATCTACCATGAGACCATGAGGTCTGACCAAGTCCGAAGGTTCATGAGCTTAGAAAAGAGTACTCTTTCTGTGATGGAGTATTCCTCTCCTTTCACGGAGCTACAACGTTTCACGCCTATCTTATCTGGTGATGAGTTGTTCCTGGATAGGACGTTCGAGGATGGTATCCGGTAGGAGATCCATTCCTAGGTAAACATCTTTCAAATGACTTTTTTATCATCTATCATCAACCAGGTAATGATCACAGAGCACAATATGAAGGATTGTTTAGTAGTGAGATAGGACGGTTCGACATCCAAAGTTAATGTACCTCTAAATTATAGTAATATGATCTGTAGGGAGATTTATCTTGGAAATAAGAGTAGGTGGAATTCACCTTCTGGTAGCCATGTGGTGTGCTACCATTGCGGGAGGAGTGGAAATACTAGGCCTCAGTTGTAGAGAGACCCGATGGAGTGCAGATCATGCGACAAGATGAGACATATTCATCATTTTTATCATATCTTCTCACCGACAGCTGGGGGTAGGGGTTCATCTATGACCCCATGATTAGGAGATGCATCCATAGATTATCACTAGTCTGGGAACTGGAGTTCATCCGTCCGTTCATGTAGCGGTGGAGTTCTACCTCTGGTTAATTCCTTATAATACATCTTTTACATTTATTTCACCTCTCTTTATGTACTCAATAGTTTAAAAGAATGTTTTAAAAAAGTAATATTTATTTAACTCTTTAGTCAAAAACATATTTTATTTCATATCAATGAATTCTAAAAATGTTTTGAAAAATATTTTATCTTTATCTAATGGAATTAATGAATATATTTTTACCCTAGTTTTAATTTTTCAGAAATTATATTGAACGGAATATTCATGTCATTTTTAAAAAAATAATGTTTTTCATTTACTAAAAATGTCAAAGGAATATTCATTTTAAATTGTATGGTATGAATTTATTTTTTCCCATCAAGAATACCAAATTTTTTAAATTTTCCTTTATATGTTTCATTGGTTATTTTAAAAGAAACGTATTTTTAATGTGTTTTATGATTTATTCATATAATTTTCAATGTTAAAAGAATATTTTCATCATGAAATGTTTTAATTGATCTTTAAAGATTCCTTTATAGGTTTAAAAATTTATTTTCAAATAAAATGGTTTTCAAAATGATTTAGATTTAAAAATTTATTTTAAAAAGTATAATGATCATTTTCATCAATAAATCTTAAAAGTTATATTTTAAAAAAATTTTACATCTAATATGACATCATTTGGTGTATCTTATTCATTGCTAGAGATGTAATCCAACAATACCATTTTATTCTTTCTTTGGATGGTTTTTTAACAACATGATAATTATGAAAAACACATATTTTTTCATGGATTATGCTATAATAAAACGGTGATTTTATAATTAAATCAATTTCATTTCCATTGGTTTTGATATGAGGAATGTATTATAAAACTCATTTCTCTTCATGGGTTATGATATGATTAATTGTTTATGATATTGTAGAACAAGTATGTATTATTTTTATTATGAGATTGTGGGGACCTATATCAAATTCCAATTCCTTACATAAATCATTATATCTTATGAAATAAATATGACTAGATAGGCTAGTGAAATCTACTTAGTAAGGGACATTTAACAATTTCATAGTCTGTAGTATAAGGCCCCAGCCAAAAACATTACTTAATCTCGTGCTATTTAATGAATACACGTTAAGGATCTTTTTAGGTTTATATTTTTAGAGAATTAGATCATAAATCTTGCATTACATTCCACATTTAAACAAAGTGGTTACATAAAAGATATTACTCATTTTTTCCATCAATGGAAAAATATTTAAAATTAAACATGGATTCATTCTTAAAACTTCCATGACACTATCATCACATCATGTACCTTTCCCTTGACCTCTAAAAAACACTTCAAAAACATGGGATGAGAAAAAAAGCTCAGTAAAGGATAGAAAAGTAATAAATGAAAACATTAGTCCATGTATGAAATCATACATTATTCATAAAACATATGAATTTTAACATACCTCATAATGTCATGAATAAATAATATAAATCATAAGGCATAAAGGTAACTTGAGGCATTCATAACATTCTTACGTAGGGAGTAAACCTCATGGTTACGTTTGGAATACCCATCATAGTATATTCCATAAATCACATCGGATAAAACATAACGTTTAACCCTTCACATTACCCAACAAATTGGAGAGCAATATCGGGCTCACCGACCCTTAGTTTATCACGGAACCACCCATCTTCATAACAATGGCCATGAACCATAACATAATCGTATCACATAAAACATGTATAAAGGAAACAAAAAATATCAACTTTTCAATCACAAGATATCAAAAGAAAACATTGATATAAAAACATTATGAAAACCATGTTCAATACCAAAATAAAAGAAAAGTAAAACATGGTATTTTTTTTCATTCAAAAAATTTATTCCTTGTAGAAGAAGTCAAAACTAAAATAATGGTCACGGCCGCGGAGACATCATTATCACCGCATACGTACGAAAATAAACATTACCTATTGTCTTTTAGTAAACGCTTCGTATAAAAATATTCCTTTTTAATAAACGTAAAATTAAAAGCGGTTTATACACCATATAAAATAAATTTGTGTATAAAATATAATATTCCTCAATAAAAGGAGAGAGAGACGAAGTCCCTTACCTCGGTTCCAACATGACTTGATCGTTCTTTAACATCCTGAATAGTAAACATGAGTTAATTTCTTCTTGCTTAAGAAACTATTTAATGTTAATTTTTCCTTTTATATCAATTATTGCCATGTTATGAACATTATGTAATTATTTAAGTTAATAATGGTCGTGTTTTCTATCATTGGTACTTGAATCAAAAATAAATTCTTTATAATTACAAGTTGTTAATGTGATAAAATATCCATTATATCCAGAATTATATTAATGATGTCGATATCATATATGTTATATATATCCATTATATTCATGAATTTAAAATATTATATAACATTTAGAGGTATGAAATGAAATGCACCGTTCATGGAGATGGTAAGCTGTACGTACGCATGAACGCTACTTTCATTTCTATTTCATATTTTAAGGAATGGAATCATAATTATATAAAGGTATAATATAATTATAGTATAATATCATATATTTAATATCATTAATTACATCCTTTATATGTCCCACATATGGAATTAGTGAATCAAATCACTTTTAGGGGGCTGTAGTCCGCACTTCCTAAAATGAAGATATCGCGTATACCCATAATGGAAGTCATAAAGGTATGCCATAAATGAAAAATACATAAGATTAATGAAAACATAAAAATATTATATATGATATAAACATAGTGAAATATAAATATAGTTACACATTAATGGCCTCTTTTGAA
This sequence comes from Viscum album, assembly GCA_963277665.1. Classification (NCBI taxonomy): domain Eukaryota; kingdom Viridiplantae; phylum Streptophyta; class Magnoliopsida; order Santalales; family Viscaceae; genus Viscum; species Viscum album. The sequence goes on along the minus strand of OY728152.1, from coordinate 2,076,085,720 downwards.
GGTGTAATATGAATACTGAACAATCATCGTTTCGTGAGGCAAAAAGTCACCATCAACGGAAACTGTATGTTTTTTAACCATTGGATGTAGGTGTGTGTACGTGTAGCTCAAATAATTCATATAACAACATCCTAGTATATTTAAAAAACTGGGTTTGTTACAAAATAAATTAATAAAAAGATTTTAGGGGGTTGGAGAAGAAAAATAAAACAAAAGAACATTAGAGAATACTTTACCTTTAAATCGGGTAACTCCTCTTGGTTAGAACCAAAAGGGTTTCTTGAAGAGCTTTCTGCCTAAGGAAAGGCTACTAGGATTAAGAGAGGGATGTGGAGAGATAAAATGAGCAGATCTTGGCTGTGAAAATGGCTTGAGAAGTGTGGGTATGGAGGTAGAGTTGGGGGCCTTTTATAAGAGGAGAGGAGGGGCACTCTTGGAAAAGTATAAAATGTTACTTTATTTTCAAATGAGTTTATGATTTTAAAGGTCACACATTGATTTATTTTAAGGATAAGGTGATAAGTGTTCGAAATATACTCATCCAATAGGTCTTTGACATGTTTATGTCTTATATTTTACATTATTATTTCATCTTATTTAAATCGTTCATTAATGAGGTAATCACTGCATCAACATGATGTCATAAATAATTTAATTTATATAATATATAAAATTTATAAAAAAACTATTATGAAGTAGGAAATATTTTTATCTTTAAAATGACTATTTATAGTCTAATATATCATTTATGTAGTCAAAATTTAAAAAAAAATTCTTAGGTGATACTTTCTTTGTTATATTTGACTTTCTTAAGAAATAAAAAGATAAAAAGTCATTATGACACAAAAGTGATTTCATGGGGTCCCCAAGTTTTTCAAAAGTCCAACCATGGTCGGCGATGACACAACCAGTTGAATTAGGACACATTTTGGGGTGATTTTTTATTATTATGATATTAATTTCTTATCCTTAACTACCCGATTACTAATTAATCAAGATAATTAAAGATAATTACTTTCATTACTATTCATAATGTCCAAATACAAAAGAATATTGATTAAATAATTTAGTCCTTATGATACCAAATATGTAATCAAATTTACCATATTCCAAACACTTAAATTTCAATAATTAATTTAAAAATAATTTCCGTTTTCAAAAAAATAGCGGGTTTTTTAGAAACAATATCTATGAAATGTTTGGCACTAGATTATGCCCAATTACAAAGTGAAATTAATTATAATTACCACCATTGGATTAAATGGTAAAAATATATTCTTTTAAAAATTTTATATATATTAAAAAGATAATCTACCCATATAATTATATTATATGAAAAAATAGTTTTGATGTAAAATGAAGTATTTTTTAATATTCATTAAAAAATGAACATGGTCTGAAAAATACCAAAAATTTTCCCAAGGTAAATAAAAATGTCCCATTCATAATGAATAAGTTTATTTTTACAAATAGATCTTATAAAATTGCCCAAATATAGATTTATAAATGGTTCACCATCAAAAGGCGGTAAAATAATCATTAAAAAATATTAGAGTATTCTATGCTTAAGATTGGATTGATTCTCATTTTAAGCCTCTAAAACACTATCTATTTCATAAATAGACATAGATAAAAATATATATTATTCATTAATTACTTTAGATGTTACATTCTTCCCCAATTTAGAAAATTGTGTCCCCGCAATTTATTTACTTATCGAATATGTGGGGGTATTTATCCCTTATTTCATTTTCAGATCCCCATGTTGGATCTTCAATCATATTGGTTTTCTACAAACCCCTTACATGATGAATCAACTTATTCCACAACATTTTCTCCCTGTGGTCAATAATCATGACCGGTTGTTCTTCATAAGATAAATTATCTTCCAGCTGAACTACCTCCAGACTCAAAACATGAGATGGATCTTGCATTTACTTCCTTAACATTGAAATATGAAAAAAATTGTGTGCCGGAGATAAACACGGAGGTAAATCCACTCGGTATGAAACTGATCCAACTCTCTCCAGAATTTGATATGGTCCAATGAACCTTGGACTCAACTTTCCTTTCCTACCACATCACATCACACTTTTCCATGGTGATACTTTGAGAAAAACTTGATCACCTACTTCAAAAGAGAGATCCTTCCTCATATTGTCCGCAAAACTCTTCTACATGCTCTGAGCTGTTCTCATGTGTCTCTGTATCAGAAAGACTTTTTCTACCAACTCTTCTACCAATTCTGGTCTATTCAACTTCCTTCAACCTACTTCATCCCAAAAATCTGGAATTTGACACTGCTTCCAATATAATGCCTCAAATCGTGCCATCTGCATACTGGAATGAAAAAATTTATTATAAGAAAACTCAACCAAAGAAATATGTTGGTCCCAACTTCCCTGATAATCCATCCAACAAGCACGTAGCATATCCTCTAATGTCTGAATCGTTCATTCTGATTTCCCATCTGATTGAGGATGAAAATCTATAATAAAATTTAATTCAGTACCCAATGAATTTTAAAGGCCTTTCCAAAAGATAGAAGTGAACATAGGATCACAGTCAGATACAATGGAGAGAGGAACTCCATGTAACCTGACTATCTATTTAAGATACAAATAGGAATGTTGATCCATCGAAAAAGTATCTCGTATAGCAAGGAAATGATCATATTTAGTCAAGCGATCAACGAAATCCAAGATTTCATTATTACCATGAGGTGTCTTCGGCAATCCCACAACGAAGTACATGGATATATTCTCCTCATTTCAACTCTGGTACTAGTAAAGGCTGAAGCTTCACTTCCGGTAACTGTCACTCCTCATTAACCTATGGACATGTCAAACACTTCACAGTAAAATCAGTAATGTCTATTTTTATTCCATCCCCTCAGTAATAGTCCTGAAGATAATTATACATCTTAATACTTCCTAGATGAACTGAAAACGGAGAATAATGAGATTCACATAACAACTCTCAATTCAAATGTGAATCACACGACACACATATTCTCTTCCCAAATATTAAGACATAATTATTATCAATGTTGAATTTAGGAAACTTATCATGTTGAACCATCTCTATCTTTTTCTGGAACTCATTGTCTTGCTTCTGTGCTTTCTTAATTCAGTTTAATAGAGAATATTTCACTGATACCTGAATCAAAACAGATGGAAATCCTGCACCAACAACTTCTAGTCCAAATACCATCTAATCCTTAACCAAAGGATCACGATCGAAATACAACATTGTTAATGAAGAATTACATTTTTGACTAAAAGCATCAGGTACTTTATTTTCTTTTCTTGGATAGTAATGAATTGTACAACCCTAATCCTTGATTAATTATAGCTATCTCCTCTGTCTCATGTTCAATTCATTCAGAGTGAATATATACTTTAACCATTTTTGATCGGTATATATTTCAAACTATACTCCATACAAATGATGCCTCTATCTTTTTAAAGCGAAAACAATAGCAGCTAATTGCAAATCATGTTTACGGTAAATTACCTCATGGGTTTTCAACCGTCGTGAAGTATAAGAAATTACCTGATCATTCCTCATTAAGATTCAATGAATTACTTTAAATAAAGAATCACTGTAGACAACAAACTCACCATTCCTGAAAGGTAGTGCCAAAACTAGAACATTCACCAATCTTCTTTTTAGTTCCTAAAAACAATCATCACATTCTTTTTTCCAGATAAACATAACACCCTTCCGAGTTAGCTTAGAAATTGGACTAGATAACTGTGAAAAATTTCTAACAAAACTTTGATAATATCTTGCGAAACCAAGGAAGCTACGAATCTCAGATACATTTTTGGGTCTTGGCAATTCTTCAACAACCTTTGTTTTTGCAGGATCAACAGTTATTAGATCTTTAGAAAAAATGTGACCAAGGAATGAAAATTGTTGCAACCAAAAATCACACTTGATGAATTTCCCATACAATTTCATTTCGTTTAAGGTTTTCAAAATGACTCTTAAATGTCTTTAATACTCCTCTTTACTTTTAGAAAACACCAAAATATCATCAATGAATACAACCATAAAATTATCCACGAACTCATGGAAAATTATATTCATAAGATCCATGAATACATCAGGTGCAATGGTTAGCACCAAAGTCATCACTAAAAATTCATAATGTCCATATCTTGTATGAAATGTGGTCTTCGGAATATTTTCATTTGTTACCTTCAACTGATGGTACCCTGATCTCAGGTCAATCTTTGAAAAAAACTGAGCTCCCTGGAGCTGATCAAAAAAATCATTGATATGAGGCAAAGCATATTTGTTCTTAATAGTGATGTTATTCAAGGCTTTATAATCAATGAAAAGTCTCATTAAACCATCTTTATTTTTAAAAAACAAAACAGGAGCACACCATTGGGATGTGCTAGGTCGAATGAAACCTTTATTTAATAAATCATGTAATTTCTCCTTCAACTCTAAAAGTTTAGTTTGATCCATTCGACAAGGGGTTTTGAAATTGTCTTAGAATCAGGAACTAATTCAACAGTAAACTCAACTTCTCGATCCTGTATTATTCCAGACAACTCCTTAAGAAAAAATTCAGGATACACATTTACCACTGGCACATCATTAATCTGAACAGTTCTATTGTTTTCAGCAATATGTTCAAGGTAACATTCATTTCCATCTTTTACAAGTTTCTTTGCCTCTTGATATGTTATCAATAGTAAGGGTTAATTCTTGTACACAAACTGAAATTATTTCTGAAAAGAAACTTTTTTAGCTCTATAGTCAATCTTAGCATGGTAAATAGAGAGCCAATCAAATATCAGGATAACATAAAACTCTACTAGAGGTAAAACAATAAGGTTTTCATGTAGGTTCATTCCACAGATAAGGATAGGAAGATTCTTATAAATTATTATTCCCACAACATTTTACCTAGGTGTTTTTACCACAAGTTCAAGAGTGATTTCCTGAGATTGTATTCTAATTTTACTAGAATATTTTTCAGAGATGAAAGAATGTGTAGACCCCGAATCAAACAACACACTGGAATTATATGAAAAAACAAACAGTGTACATGATACAACTTCATTTGATGGCCTGACATCTGCTGAAGTAGTTGAAAATGATTTCACCAGCCCTTTTTGCTTGAAGTCTAACTGATTTCCATCACTCAAGATCTTTTTTGGACACTCGTTTTCATAGTGACCCATATCATTTCACTTAAAACATTTCACTAAGTAATAATCAAATTTGGTCTTACCATCACCCATTTCTTTTTCTGTGCAATCATGAGCTTTATGCCGCATCTAACCTCATCGGTATCACTTTCCATAATTCATAAGGCATTCCCCATCATGCCTTTTACCACATTTATCACAAACAGGAAAATTAGTTATCTTATCATCAGACCGTTTTGAAGAATTATTTCCTTTCTCCTGCCACCTCGATCTCCTCTTCTACTAGTTGTTATAGACCACTTGATCATCTACAAACTCCATTTCCACCTTTTGAGCACATCAAACAAGATTTTCATAAATACTGAACACGCAAGAATCTAAAGCCCTTTGATATTTTGGATTTAATCCTAAATAAAAACTATTGATATTACTATCATGGTCTCGGATAAAATTTGGAGCATACCTTGCCAATCTAGTGAACCTTTCTTCATAGGTTGCCATTGAGTCCTCCAATTCCCTAAATTACAAGAATTGTTTTTCCATCCTAAGTCGAATAGCCTTAGGAAAATACTTCTCATGAAACATACCTTTGAATTCATCCTAGTCGAGAGCATCAATCTCATCAGTGTCCCCGATATTTTTAACCATCGACCACCACTGATCTGCTTCACCCTCCAAATAGTAAATATCAAGACTAACCTTTTGATTGTATGAACAACCCATGACATCGAAAATATTCTCCAGTGCTTTAATCCACCCTTTAGCTAGAATAGGGTCATATGATCCTCTAAATGATGGGGGATGTTGCCTCATGAAATGTTCCACCACTGACATGTTCCTTTGTGTTTGATCTAGCTGATCTCGTGCTTGGATACCACCACCATTTATTGATTGATTAAACTGCGCCATTATTGAAAAAAACTATTCAGTTCCATTTCCGACCTTCTCAGGATGGTGATTCGGATTGTTATTTCCTTCTGTATGCCTTCTTAGCACTGCTCCCATGTTTCCTCAGAAAAAACCTTTCTGAACAAACATGTCTTAGATGAAGCAACATGGTAATCTCCAAATTCCATATCATTTCAATTTGACCATAAAAAAATATTTTTGGATAATCATTTAATAGAATTATAACCCCTAAAGTTATCTAAACCAATCTATTATACCAACTATAAGGCCCCATCCATAAACATTACTTAATCATGAGTAATTTCATGATTACACGTTGAGGATCTTTTCAGGTTTAGAGTTTTATAGAATTAGATCATAAATCATGCATTACATTCCACATTTAAACAAGGTGGTTATATAAAATATATTAATCATTTTTTCCATCAACGAAAACATATTTAAAATAAAACATGGATTCTTTCTTAACATATCCCTGACACTATCATCACATCATGTACCTTTCCCTTGATCTGTGAAAAACATTTCAAAAACATGGGATGTGCATAAAAAGCTCTATAAGGGATATAAAAGTATGAAATGAAAATATTAGTCCATGTATGAAATTATAATTTACTCATAAAACCTAATCATGTTTAACATACCTCATCAAATCATGAATAAATCATATAAATCATTAGACATAATGGTATCTTGAGGCATTCATAACATTCTTACATAGGGAGTAACCCTCATGTTTACTTTTTGAATACCCATCACAGTATATTCCCTAAATCTCTTCAGAGAAACCTTAACAATTAACCCCTTTGCGTTACCCAAGGCATTGGAGAGAAATATCAGGCTCACCCGCCCTTAGATTATCACAGAACCACCCGTCATCATAACAATTCCCAAGAACCATAACATAATTGTGTCACATAAAACATGCATAAAGGAAACATAACATTTCCACTTTTCAATCACAATATATCAATACAACACATTGATATAAAAACATTATTAAAAAAATTTTCAATACCAAAATAAAATAAAATTAAATCATGGTATTTATTTTTCATTCAAAAAATTTATGGCTTGTAGAGGATGTCGAAACTCAAATATGGTCACGGCGGCGGAGAAGTCGTTGTTGCCGCATACGTACAAAAAAACATTCCATTTTCTCGTTTGGTAAACACTTCATTATAAAAACATTCCTTTTGAATAAATGTAAAATTCAAAGGGGTTTATACACCGTATAAAATAAAGTTGTGTATAAAATATAATATGCCTCAATTAAAGGAGATTGATACGAAGTCCCTTAACTATGGTCTGACTTGACTCGATCATTATTTAATGTCCTGAATAATAAACAAGAGTTAATTTACACTTTCTGAAGAAAAATTTTCATGTTCATTATTTCTTTTATATCACTTATTACCATTTTATTAACACTATGTAATTATTTCAGTTAATAATGTTCATTTTGTCGATCATTGGTACTTGAGTCAAAAATAAACTCTTTATAATTAAATGTTGTTCATGTGGTAAAATATCCATTATATCCAGAATTATATTCATGATGTAGATATCATATATGTCATATATATCCATTATATACAAGCATATACAATATTACATAACATTTTGAGGTAAGAAATGAAATGCAACATTCATGGAGATGGTAAGCCGTACGTACACATGAACGCTACTTTCATTTATATTTCATATTTTATTTAATGAAATCATAATGATATAAAGGTATATTATAGTTCCAGTATAATTTCATATATAATATCATTAATTCCATCCTTTATACATCCCACATATGACATTAACGAATCAAATCACTTTGAGGGGGTGATAGTTCGCACTTCCTAAAATGAAGATATCGCGTATACCCATAATGGAATCCATAATGGTATGCCATAAATGAAAAATAAAGAAGATTAAGAAAAAAATAAAAATATTTTATATCATATATAAATATAGTGACATATTAATTTCCTCTTTTGAAGGTGTCATGAGAATATTGAACAATCATCATTTTGTGAGGCAAAAATTCACCATCCACAGAAACAGTATATTCTTTAACCATTAGATGTAGGTGCATGTAAGTGTAGCTCAAATAATTCTTATAAAAACATCCTAGTATATTTAAAATACTCGTGTTGTTAAAAAATAAATTAATAAAAACAGTTATGGGGTTGGATATGGAATATAATACATAATAACATTAGAGAAGACATTACCTTTAAATCAGGTAACTCCTCTTGGTTAGCACCAAAAGGGTTTTTTGATGAGCTTTCTTCCTTAGGTAAGGATTCTAGAATTAATGGAGGTATGTGGAGAGATAAAATGAGCAAATCTTGGCCTAGACAATGGCTTGAGATGTGGGGGTATGTAGGTAGATGTGGGGTCCTTTTATAAAAGGATAGGAGGGGCACTCTTGGAAGGGTATAAAATTTTACTTTGTTTTCAAATGAGTTTCAGATTCAAAATGTCCCACATTCATTTATTTCAAGGATAAGGTGATAAGGGTTCAAAATATACTCATAAAATATGTCTTTGACAAGTTTATGTCTTATATTTTACATTATCTTTTCATTTTATTTTAATCGTTCATTAATGAGGCAATCTCTGCATCATCATGATGTCATATATTATTAATATATTTAATGTATAAAAATTATAAAAAAAATACTATGATGTAGGAAATATTTTTATCTTTCCAATTAATATTTATAGTCTAATATATCTTTTATGTAGACCAAATTAAATTTTGTTACTCAGGTGATACATTCATTGTTATATTTAACGTTTTTTAAAAATAAAAAGATAAAAAGTCATTATGACAAAAAAAGTGATTCAATGGTGTCCCCTAATTTGGAACAAGGCATACCGTGGTCGGAAAAGACACAAAAAGTAGCATTATGACACATGTTGGGGTAATTTACTATTATTATGATATTATTTTATTATCCTTAACTACCTAATTACTAATTAATCAAAATAATTAAAGATAATTACCGTTGTTACTATTCATAATGTCCAAAAATAAAAGAGTCATGATTTTATAATCTGTACCTTTTTATTCCAAATATGTTATCAATTTTAAGAAATTACAAAAAAATAAATTTCAATAATTAATTTAAAAATAATTCCTGTGGTCAGAACAAATAGCGGGTTTTTTAGAAATAATATCTATGAAAATTTTGGCACTTGTTTATGCCCAATTCCAATGTGAAATTAATTCTAATGAACACCATTGGATTAAATGGTAATAAAATATTCTAATTACACTTTAATACCAATTATAAATATAATCTAACTATATAATTATATTAGATGAAAATTCAATTTTGAGGTAAAATGCAGAAGTTTTCACTATTCATCAAAAAAATGAACATGGTCAGAAAAATACCAAAACATTACCCAAGGTAAATTTCAATGTCCCAAAAATAAAGAATAAGTTTATTTTTATTAATATATCTTATAAAATTGTCAATTTATAGATTCAAAAATGGTTCTCCATCAAAAGGCTGTAAAACAATATTTTAAAAATATTAGTGTATTCCATGATTAAGATTGGATTTATTCTCATTTTAAGCCTAAAAAACACTATCTAATTCATAAATAGGCATAGATAAAAATATCTATTATTCATTACTTACTTGGGATGTCATATTTAGAGTGTAACATTACTACTATGGTGGTTTGTAGTGTGAACACATTCAACTATTATATCCTTGTAAATGATCCTTGACTATAATGGAAATGATTTTCTATGCTTATTTGTATTCCATAATTTAATGTCTCATGTCAATTTTAGGATATCATTGGTTGTTTCCTTCGATTTACTAATTATTAATGTCTTATGAAGTACAAATATTTATGCCATGACTCTTGAATTTTCCCTTTTATATATAGGGTATAGTTTACATATGTAATTCTATTGTTCTAATACACATATGGTCACATTATAATAACATATTTCTCTTATTTACCCTTAATGATCATATAATCACAAGCATTATTATTCTTCTTTACTCGAGGTTATGATGATAAGTATTACATGTGATATATATAAAAATAGTGATAGTTATGAGGAAATAAGTAACAAATGATATATAACTCTTATAAACCAGATGTTTATATGTCTAGGTTTCCAAATGTGTTATACCTTTATATTCCTCAGGTATGTTTTTATATTATTTAATTTCTATTCATATAAAAATATGTAATATCTATATATGGGATGTTTGGGTAATTGATGTTGGTATCAAAAGAGAGTGTTATTTAACCTATATAAATATTGATGAGAAAATATTATTAGAATACCCAGATATATTTCCATACATATTTCTAGGGATACATCTAAGGATTTGTTTAAGGATAAGTCAATGTAATGGAAAATGTCCTTGAATTTAAGAAAAGGATAGAGTGAGTAGTTTCCATGAAATTACATCCATGTATAGAAATTAGAAGTGGATGTGGCTCAGGCACAAAGGTACCTAGGGTTAATAATATTGATATGGGAATAATGAACCAGACTCAATTTTTACCATGTGTATGAAAATGGGTCTAACTGCACACATAAATGGACACTCCCATGGGATATTGTTTTGATGTTGACAAACTCTATATAAATCATAATGGATGATTTAAAATGTTCATGATTTTGAATTACCTAGGATAAACCTAAGGTGTCATAGATTTAAAAGATAATGTCATTATTTAGACATCCTATAATTAATTGTTTAATTATTATGTGGTTTACCACTGTGAATATTGTTACTCACACTATGATTTTTTGTTTTAGTGGATGGAAGTAACCATAAGGAAATTGATTAAACATTAATGTGATAAAATTATATTTGTTATCTACCAAATGGGATAATTACAGGAGTAATGGATATTGAGATTATAAGTAATAAATTATCTTGATACATGATAAAAAATGTTCACTTTAACCATCTTTATGTCACGCCAAAAAAGGGAAGTATAGATTTCATTGAGAGCTCAAGTAGTGGAGACCACAGAGGATAGATGATTGAGTTTTCAATATGTCATGAATGATGGAAGATTAACTCTAGGTAATTCCTCAAAGTAACAATATGATTTTTTATGCATAGAGAATAAGGGAACAGGTTAATCACTTTCCAAGGAAAAAAAGTGTTTTTTAACATAATGTATAAGAATAATGGTAACCCTAATGAATCATAAATGTTTGAAAGTTATAAATGTGGAAATAGTGGGAATTATATGAATAAATGTCCTAGGGTGAAAGTTTATAGAGAGAATCCACATGGTGGTATGAGTAATGGATATACTGTTGACAATGAGGAGACCAGGAATGAAATATTAAAGGAAATATCTATCAATGAATCAGATAATGAAGAAATATTAATGGTTTAATAATGAAGTGGAATGATAAAAGGGTTTTTGGATGGGGATTCCAGAATTATATTATATAATTCATTAGATATATTTATATTGTTATTTCTATGTTTTTTATTATGTATTTTCAGGAATATCTTGATTAGTACCGATAACCTGGATAAATTTTTTATGTGAAAAGTGATATTTTATGAAAAAATGATGATTAAGGGGATATAACCCTTAATATTTAACAGATATTCAGAAAATGGTTTTTTGTTTAGATAATGGGATTATTGAAATTTATAATGTAAACTGGATAGTACTGATTACTCCCAAAATAATTAATTATTTTTTGACAATGTGGTATATATAATCAATGATAGAGTTTACAAAATTTATTAATTTATCAAAAATATTCAATAATCTGGGATTTTATTTATGAAATGAGGAATTGTATATTTTTTCATTGATTTTTATGGTAATTATGGTTATTACCATGCATTAAGAGAATATATGATCACGGTATTCACTTATTTGGTATGTAACCATTTAGATCTACTTATTGATATTTAGGGGATTAATGATAGTTTTATTTTTGTAAATTTAAAAACTATATTTATAAATTTATCGATATTAATATTTTTAGTCACTAAGGATCCTTAAATTTCAATAATTAATTTAAAAATAATTTCTATTTTCAAAACAAATAGCAGGTTTTTTAGAAACAATATCTATGAAAAGTTTGGCACTAGATTATGCCCAATTACAAAGTGAAATTAATTTTAATTACCACCATTGGATTTAATGGTAAAAATATATTCCAATTACATTTAAAGACCAATTAAAATGATAATATAACTATATAATTATATTATATGATAAAACCGTTTTGATGTAAAATGCAGTATTTGTCACTATTCATTAAAAAATGAACATGGTCTGAAAAATACCAAAAATTTACCCATGGTAAATATCAATGTCCCAATAATAATTAATAAGTTTATATTTTCTAATAGATCTTATAAAATTCTCAAAATATAGATTTCTAAATGGTTCACCATCAAAATGAGGTAATATAAACATTAAAAAAAATTAGTGTATTCCATGCTTAAGATTGGATTTATTCTCATTTTAAGCCTCTAAAACACTATCTAATTCATAAATAGACATAGATAAAAATATATATTATTCATTAATTACTTGTGATGTTACATCCTTACCCCCTTTATAAAATTGTGTCCCCGCAATTTATTTATTTATCTAATATGTGGGGGTATTTATCCCTTATTGCATTTTCAGATTCACATGTTGCCACTTCAATCATGGTGGTTTTCCACAAACCCTTTACATGATGAATCACCTTATTCCACAACACTTGATCCCTGTGGCCAATAATCATGATCAGGTGTTATTCATAAGATAGATTCTCTTCTAGCTGAACTACCTCCGAACTCAAAACATGAGATGGATCTGGCATTTAATTCCTTAACATTGAAATATGAAAAACATTGTGTGCCTGAGATAAACTCGGAGGTAAAGCCACTCAGTATGAAACTGATCCAACTCTCCCCAGAATTTTATATGGTCCAATGAACCTTAGACTCATCTTTCCTTTCCAACCACATCACATCACACTTTTCCATGGTGATACTTTGAGAAAAACATGATCACCTACCTCAAAAGAGAGATCCTTCATCCTATTGTCCGCATAACTCATCTGCCTTCTCTAAGGTGTTCTCATGTGTCTTTGTATCAGGTGAGCTTTTTCTGCCAACTCTTCTACCAATTCTGGTCCCATCAACTTCGTTTAACCTACTTCATCCAAAAAAGCTGGAATTTGACACTGCTTACCATATAATGCCTCAAATCGTGCCATTTGTATACTATAATGAAAACAGTTATTATAAGAAAACTCAACCAAATAAATATGTTGGTCCCAGCTTCCCTGATAATCTATCCAACAAACACGTAGCATATCCTCCAAAGTCTGAATCGTTCGTTATGACTGCCCATCTGATTGAGGATGAAAAGCTATACTAAAATTTAATTTAGTACCCAACAACTTTTAAAGGCCTTTCCAAAAGATAGAAGTGAACCTGTGATCACGGTCAAATACAATAGAGAGAGGAACTCCATGTAACATGACTATCTATTCAAGATACAAACAGGAATGTTGATCCAGCGAAAAAGTATCTCGTATAGCAAGGAAATGAGCATATTTAGTCAGGCGATCCAAAAAATCCAAGAGTGCATTAATACCTCGAGGTGTCATCGACAATCCCACAATGAATTACATGGATATATTCTCCCCATTTCAATGCTGGTACTAGTAAAGGATGAAGCATCCATTTCAGTATCTTTCACTCTTCATTAACCTGTTGACATGTCAAACACATCACAGTAAAATCAGTAATGTCTCTTTTCATTCCATCCCACCAGTAATAGTCCTGAAGATCTTTATACATCTTAGTACTTCCTAGATGAACTGGAAATGGGGAACTATGAGCTTCACATAACATCACTCTCTTCAACTATGAATCACACTACACACACAATCTCTTCCCAAATATTAAAACATATTTATTATCAATGTTGAATTTAGGCAACTTACCCTGCTAAACCAGCTCTATCTTTTTCTGCAACTCATTATCTTGATTCTATGATTTCTTAATTGAGTCTGATAGAGAAGATTTAACTGATACTTGAAGCAAAACAGATGGACATACTACACCAACAACTACTATGCCAGAGTCCATCAAATCCTTAACCAAAGGATCACGTTCGAAAGACAACATTTTTAATGAAGCATTAATTTTTCGACTCAAAGCATCAAACACTTTATTTTCTTTTCCCAGATAGTAATGAATTGTACAATCATAATCCTTGATTAATTATAGCCATCTCCTCTGTCTCATGTTTAATTCATTCGGAGTGAATATATACTTTACAAATTTATGATCGGTATATATTTCACACTATACTCCATAAAAATGATGCCTCTATATTTTGTAAAGTGAAAACAACATCAGATAATTGAAAATCATGTTTAGGGTAATCTACCACATGAGTTTTCAACCATTGTGAAGTATAAGAAATTACCTGATCATTCTGCATTAGGACGCAACCAAGTCCTTTCAATGAAGAATCACAGTAGATAACAAACTCACCATTCCTGGAAGGTAGTGCCAAAACTGGAGCATTCAACAATCTTCTTTTCAGTTCCTGAAAACATTCATCACATTCTTTTGTCCAGATAAACTTATCACCCATACGAGTTAGCGTAGACATTGGACTAGATAACCATGAAAAATTTCTAACAAACCTTCAGTAATAACCTGCCAAACCAAGGAAGCTACGAATCTCAGTTATATTTGTCGGTCTTGTCCATTCTTCAACAACCAATGTTTTTGCAGGATCAATAGTTATCCTATCTTTAGAAACAATGTGACCAAGGAAGGAAAATTTTTGCATCCAAAAATCACACTTGATGAATTTCCCATACAATTAATTTTCGTTTAAGTTTTGGAAAATGGCCCTTAAATGGCTTTCATGCTCCTCATTACATTAAGAAAACACCAAAATATCATCAATGAAAACAACCACAAACTTATGCATGAACTCATGGAAAATTCTATTCATAAGGTCCATGAATACAGCAGGGGAAATGGTTAGCCCAAAAGTCATTACTAAAATTCATAATGGCTATATCTTGTATGAAACGTGGTCTTCGGAATATCTGCTTCTCTTACCTTCAACTTAAGGTACCCCGATCTCAGGTCAATCTTTGAAAAAAACTGAGTTCCCTGGAGCTGATCAAACAAATCATTGATATGAGTAAAAGGATATTTGTTCATAAAAATGATGTTATTCAAGGCTCTATAATCAATGAAAAGTCTCATTAATCCATCTTTCTTTTTAACAAACAAAACAGGAGCACACCATGGGTATGTTCTAGGTCGAATGAACCCTTTCTCTAATAAATCATGTAAATTCTCCTTCAACTCTAAAAGATCAATTTGAGTCATTCGACAAGGGGGTTTTGAAATTGGCTAATCATCAGGAACTAATTCAATAGTAAACTAAACATCTCTATTAGGTATTATTCCAGACAACTCATCAGGTAAAACTTTAGGATACTCATTTAACACTATCAAATCATTAATCTGAACAGTTCCTTTGTTTTCAACAATATGTTCAAGGTAAAATTCATTTCCATCTTTTACAAGTTTCTTTGCCTCTTGATATGTTATCAATAGTAGGGGTTAATTCTTGTACACAAACTAAAATTCATTCTGAAAAGAAACTTATTTAGCTCTACAGTCAATATTAGCATGGTAAATAGAGAGCCAATACACAACCAGGATAAATTAAAACTCTAATAAAGGTAAAATAATACGCTTTTCATGTAGGTTCTTTCCACAGATAAGGATAGGAAGATTCTTATAAATTTTTATTACCTCAAAATTTTCCCCAGATGTTTTTACCTCAAGTTCAGGAGTGATTTCCTGAGATTGTATTCTGATTTTACTAGAAAATGTTTCATAGATGAAAGAATGTGTAGACCCCGAATCAAACAACACACTGGAATAATATGAAAAATCAAACAATGTACATGATACAACTTCATTTGATGGCCCGACATCTGCTGAAGTAGTTGCAAAGGACTTCACAACACCTTTTTTCTTGTAGTCTAACTTCTTTCCATCACTCGAGATCTTTGTCAAACACTCGTTTTCATAGGGACCCATCTCATTTCACATAAAAAATTTCACTAACTATTAATCCAACTTGGACTTACCATCACCCTTTTCTTTTTCTGTGCAATCATGTCCCTTATGTCGCATGTAACTGCATCGGTAGCACTTTCCATAATTCATAAGACATTCCCCAGTATGCCTTTTACCAATTTTATCACAAACTGGAAAAATAGTTTTCATACCGTCAGACCTTTTTGAAGAATTCTTTCCTTTATCCTGCCAGCTCGGTCTCCTCTTTTTCTAGTTGTTATAGAAAACTTTATCATCAGAAAACTCCATTTCCACCTTCTGAACTCATCGAACACACATTTCATAACTATTGAACTCACCAGAATCTAAAGCCCATAGATATTTTGGAATTAATCCTATGTAAAAACTATAGATTTTACTATCATGGTCTCGGATAAAATTTGGATTATACCTTTCCAATCGAGTAAACCTTTATTCATAGGCAGCCACTGAGTCTTCCCCTTCCCTCAATTCCAAAAATTGTTTTTCCATCCTATGTCGAACAGCCTTAGGAAAATACTTCTCAAGAAACATACCTTTGAATTCATCCCAGTCAAGAGCATCAATCTCATCAGTGTCCCTGATATTTTTAACCATCGACCACCACTGATCTGCTTCACCCTCCAAATAGTAAATATCAAGACTAACCTTTTGATTGTGTGAACACCCCATGACATCGAAAATCTTCTCCAGTGATTTAATCTACCCTTCAGCTAGCACAGGGTCAGATGATCCTCTGAATGATGGGGGATGTTGCCTCATGAAATGTTCCACCACTGACATGTTCCTCTGTGGTTGATCTAGCTGATCTCGTGCATGGATACCACCACCATTTATTGCTTGATTCAACTGCGCCATTACTGCAAAAAACTATTCAGTTCCAATTCTGACCATCTCAGGATGCTGATTTGGATGGTTATTTCCTTCTGTATGCCTTCCTGGCACTGCTCCCATGTTTCCTCCGTGAAAAACCATTCTGAACAAAAATGTCTTAGATGGAGAAACATGGTAATCTTCAAATGCCATATCATTTCAATTTTACAATAAACAAATATTTTTGGATAATCATTTAATAGAATTATAACCCCTAAAGTTATATAAACCAAACTATGATACCAACTATAAGGCCCCACCCTTAAACGTCACTTAATCT
The DNA here is from genome assembly GCA_963277665.1 of Viscum album. Lineage (NCBI taxonomy): Eukaryota > Viridiplantae > Streptophyta > Magnoliopsida > Santalales > Viscaceae > Viscum > Viscum album. Next base: position 2,076,068,363 of record OY728152.1, on the reverse strand, counting down.
TGAGTAATTTCTTGATTACACGTTGAGGATATATTCAAGTTTAGATATTTATAAAATTAGATCATTATTCATGCATTACATTCCACATTTAAAAAAAGTGGTTATATAAAAGATATTACTCATTTTTTCCATCAATGAAAACATATTTAAAATAAAACATGGATTCTTTCTTAACACATCCATGAAACTATCATCACATCATGTACTTTTCCCTTGACCTGTAAAAAACATTTCAAAAACTTGGGATGTGCATAAAAAGATCAGTAAGGGATATAAAAGTATGAAATGAAAACATTAGTCCATGTATGAAATTATACTTTACTCATAAAACATAATCATTTTTAACATACCTCATTAAAGCATGAATAAATCATAGAAATCATAATACATAAAGGTATCATGAGGCATTCATAACATTATTACATAGGGATTAATCCTCATGGCTACGTTTTGAATACCCACCACAGTATATTACCTAAACATCTTCGGAGAAACCTTAAAAATTAACCCCTTTGCGTTACCCAAGGAATTGGAGACCTATATCAGGCTCACCAACCCATAGATTATCACAAAACCACCTGTAATCATATCAATTCCCAAGAACCATAACATAATCGTATCACATAATGCATTCATAAAGGAAACATAACATTTCCACTTTCCAATCACAAGATATCAATACAACACATTGATATAAAAACATTATGAAAACTATTTTCAATACCAAGATAAAAAAAAATTAAAACATGGTATTTATTTTTCATTCAAAAAATTTATGGCTTGTAGAGGAAGCTGAAACTCAAATAATGGTCACGGCGGTGGAGAAGTCGTTGTCGCCGCATATGTACGAAAAAAACATTCCATTTTGTCGTTTAGTAAACACTACATATAAAAATATTCCTTTTGAATAAATGTAAAAGTCAAAGGGGTTTATACAACGTATAAAATAATGTTGTGTATGAAATATAATATGCCTCAATGAAAAGAGATTGATACGAAGTCCCTTAACTCGGGTCCGACTTGACTCGATCATTATTTAACGTCCAGAATAATAAACAAGAGTTAATTTCTACTTTCTTAAGAAACATTTTCAACTTCATTATTTATTTTATATCACTTATTACCATGTTATGAACCCTGTGTAATTATTTATGTTAATAATGGTCATTTTGTCGATCATTGGTACTTAAGTCAAAAAAAACTTTATAATTACAATTTGATCATGTGGTAAAATATCTATTATATCCATAATTATATTCATGATTTAGATATCATATATGTCATATATATCCATTACATACAGGCATTTACAATATTATATAACATTTATAGGTATGAAATGAAATTCACCATTCATGGAGATAATAAGCCATACGTACGCATGAACGCTAATTTCATTTCTATTTCATATTTTATGGAATGGAATCATAATGATATGAAGGTATATTATGGTTCTAGTATAATATCATATATAATATCATTAATTCCATCCTTTATACATCCCACATATGATATTAACAAATCAAATCACTTTGAGGGGGCAGCGGTCCACACATCCTAAAATGAAGATATCGCGTATACCAATAATGGAATCCATAAAGGTATTCCATAAATGAAAAATACAGAAGAATAAGAAAAAAAATAAACATATTATATATCCTTTATAAATATAGTGACGTCTTAATTGCCTCTTTTGAAGGTGTTATAAGAATATTGAACAATAATCATTTCGTGAGGCAGAAATTCACCATCCACGGAAACAGTATGTTCTTTAACCATTAGATGTAGGTGTGTGTAATTGTAGCTCGAAAAATACATATAAAAACATCCTAGTAAATTTAACATACTAGTTTTGTTACAAAATAAATGAATAAAAATAGTTTAGGGGGTTGGAGAGGCAATATAATACATAATAACATTAGAGAAGACTTTACATTTAAATCAGGTAACTCCTCTTTGTTAGCACCCAAAAGGGTTTTTTGAAGAGCTTTCTGCCTTAGGTAAGGATTCTAGAATGAATATAGGGATGTGGAGAGATAAAATAAGCAGGGCTTGGCCTAGACAATGACTTGAGAAGTGTGGGTATGGAGGTAGATGTGGGGTCCTTTTATAAGAGGAGAGGAGGGGCACTCATGGAAAGGTATAAAATGTTATTTTATTTTCAAATTAGTTAATGATTTTAAATGTCCCACATTGATTTATTTCGAGGATAAGGTGATAATGTAACACCCCAGGTAAATAAAGAATATGACATTTCATATTTATCCATTTTTGTGAATAAAATATTTAAATAACTTTAAAGGGGACGCTATGCTCGATGGCATACCCAACACGCAACAACGAGTTTCTTGAGAATCTTACGTTGCACTCTAATAATAAAATAATATTATTTTAAATGGTAGTTAACATGTAGACGTTGTAATGGCGGGAATGGATAGAAATAACTAAAATATGATTATATATGTTTTTAAATGTTTTTACATTTATCCAATAAAAGATAATGGCTTAAAATACGGAAAGAATTCAATTTTAGGCGTATATGCCCTAGTTTTCACTAAAGGTTCACTTATCACCTTTTGATGGCGAACCGTCATTAAATATAGTTTTGATCACTCTTATACATTCTTTTGGACCAAATAAAACTCTTATTAAGAATCGGGACATCAAAATTTACTTTGTGTAAATTTTTGGTATCTTTCCGATAAAGTTCATTTTTTTAATGAATAGTGTAAAATGTTGTATTTTAATTCAAAACCACTTTTTAATCTAATTTATTTATATGATTAGATTATATTTTGGATTGTTTTTAAAGTGAAATTAGAAAATATTTTTACCATTAAATCCAATAGTGTTCGTTGGAATCAATTTCACTTTGAAATCAGACTTAAACTAGTGTCAATCTTTTGATACTTATTGTTTCATAAAACACGCTATTTGTCGTGACAGCGGGAATTAATTATTAAATTAATTAATGTGACTTATATGTTTTGAATTTTATAAAATGGACTTCATTTTTGAATTCAGAATATCAAATATAGCTTAGGGTGAATTTTTGGGATTTTTCTGAAAAACGTCAATTTTTGATGAATAGTGAAACCACTAAGTGGTACTTATAAAAACCGATTTTCCGTTTAAATGATATTTTGCCATCATTGTGTTTTGATTTTCAAAAATCTGACATAAATGGTTGTCATTGAGAAGTAAAATGTGGTTCAATGAGATTGAAATAATTTTTTGGTGAATAGTAACTTATTAAGTTTTTAATCGCGATTAGTGGTAATTAGTGTAGTTGAAGGTAAAAATAATGCTTTAATAAAATGGGATGAGCTTGAAACATGTATTACCCTCATTGGTTGTATAATGGCCGACCAAGACAAGCCATGGGTCAACTTGGGGACCCCATGGATCCACTTTGGTTGGGAAATGAGATAATTAACATTTTATTTAATGTAAAAGTAAAATTGACACAAACATGATATGTTTTACTAAAACAATTTTTAAGTGGGGTTATAAAAATCATATTTTTGATTATAAATATTAATTGGAAAGATAAAAAGATTTCCTAAATCATAGTATTTTTTTATATAATTTTTAGACATTAAATAAATTAAATTATTTATGACATAATAATGATGCAGCGATGACATCATTATTTGACGATTTAAATAAAATGGAAAGATAATGTAAAATATATGAACTACACATGTCCAAACCTTATTGGATGAGTGGATTTCGAAGCCGTATCACCTTATCCACGAATTATATCAATGTGGGACCTTTTGAAACTGAAACACATTTTCAAATAAAGCAATATTTCTTTACTTTTCAAAAGTGCCCCTCCTCTCCTCTTATAAAAGGCCCCCACCTCTACCTCATTTAACACACTCCTCAAGCCTTTGGCTCGGCCAACCTCTGCCTACATACTCTCTCCACATCCCTATCCTCATCCTAGAGGATTCCCTTTGGGCATAATCCTTTCAAAGAAAGCCTTTAGGATCAAATCAAAAGGAGTTACACTTTTAAAGGTAATTCACTCTCTCATGTTCATTTGTTTTATTTTGCTTCTCCAACACCCTAAACTCTTTTTATTTACTTATTTTGTAACAAAACAAGTATCTTCAATATACTAGGATGTTTTTATAAGATTTATTATAGATACACTCTCACACAACTACATCAAATGGTTAAAGAACATACGGTTTCCGTGGATGGTGAAATTCTGCCTCCCGAAACGATGATTGTTCAATACTCATTTAACACCTTAAAACGTGGCCATTATGATGTCACTATTTTTATATATGATATATAATATGTTTATGTTTTATTTATGATTCTGTATTTTTCATTTTTGTCTTACCTTTATGGCTTCCATTATGGGTATACGCGATATCTTCATTTAAGGAAGTGCGGACTACCGCCCCCTCAAAGTGATTTGATTCGTTAAATACCATATGTGGGATGTATAAAGGATGGAAATATGATATTATATATGATATTATAATGGAATTATAATATACCTTTATATCATTATTATTCCATTCTATAAAATACGAAATAGAAATGAAAGTAGCGTGCATGCGTACGTACGGCTTACCGTCTCCATGAACGGTGCATTTCATTTCTTACCTCTAAATGATTATGTAATGTTATAAATGCATGAATGTACTGGATATATATGACATATATGATATCTACATAATGAATAAAATTAGGGATATAATAAACATTTGGCCACACGAACAACATGTAATTGTAAGAAGTCTACTTTCGACTTAAGAACCAAATATCGGCAAAACAAATATTATTAACTTAAATGATTACACAATGTTTATGACATGGTAATAAGTGGTATAAAATTAATAATGAACTTGAAAAATGTTCTTAAGGAATTAGAAATTAACTCAAGTTTTTTATTCAGGAGATTAAAGAACGATCGAGTCAAGTCGGACCCGAGGTAAGGGATCTTACTCCTCTCTTTCTTTTTAAGTACACTCTTTTATGTCATTCCCTCTAAAGATCATCTTTCTTGTTATTGGGATGTTATTATATATTACAGTTACTGTAATTTTTATGTTCATGTGATGAGAGACCCTATTCTCTCTCATCAATCCATTTTTGGAAGTTTTGAGTGGCGCCGTTAGGCTACCGAATATTCATAAGAGATCTAACCTCCCTCATTCTTTTTAAGTACACCCCTTTATGTCACTTATTTTAAGCTCCTATTTGTTATGATGGGGGATGTTATTTCATAATCCTGTTGCTTTAAATTTTGTTGTAATGTGATGAGATACCCTATTTGATCTCATCAATCCATTTTTGGAAGTTTTAAGTGGCGCCGTTAGGCTGCCGAGTTTTCGTAAGTGATTTTTCATCTCACTTTTATTCTCGTGAGATTTTTGCTACATTTGCCACAATTTCCTTTTAATGGTGTATGTACTGCCCATTATTTTACTCATTGTGTAATATTATTTCATTTATGAGTATTTACATCAATGTTTTATTGTCCTTCCTTCACGGGGCGTATGTTTTGAAAGATACCCAAGTCGGTAAGGGAACCTTTCACCCTCCTCTTTTTTAAAAGACTTCTTTTATTGGGTATTTTAATTTACATATTTTTATGTTGGGATATGTTCTCATATATCCTTATTGATGTAAATTTTATGTCCATGTGATGAGATACACTTTTTATCTCTCATCAACTCATTTTGATTTGATGCCGTTAGGCTGTCAAGGGATCTTTTTAACCCAATTTCGATTTCTTTGGGTTCAACTTGTAGTCATTGAATATGTCATCCATTGAATATGTGTGAATGACATTTTATTGTTTTACACTTAATATCCACTTATATTGGGTGTATTTATATTTGTCACACATATTTTTGAGCTTGATTTGTCCTTAATTTAAGGATACCTTCTTTATAAGGGATTTCATCACATTTGACATTTCTATTGAGGGTTCATTGTTGTTATGAACCAATTCACTCTTATATAGTGTATATACTGTCCTTTGGAGTATTATATCATGAATCCATTTATTCTTATGATATTATAAAGTTCTGACTAAATGTTATTCCTCAATTGTTGTATTCAAGTGTCTCTAATTTTGGTAAAACCACTTTAACCAAAATATTGTTTTAAATGTTTTAATTATTTGTTCTTATTAATATCCATGTTTTTAAAACAGTTTTAAGGATTTATTTATATGGATATTAATGGTTTAATGTTTTAAGATTCAAGGTGGTATGGGACACTTTGATTCATAAATATCTTTATTAAATGTTTTAAATGGTTTTGGAAATGGTTTCTTTTTTAAGGGATTTATTATTTCAATATACTAAAATGTTATATTGTGATGTGGAAATGCTATGTTTCCTTTATGCATGTTTTATGTGATACGATTATGTTATGGTCCTTGGGCATTGTTATGAAGAACGGGTGGTTCCGTGATAAACTATGGGCGGGTGAGCCCGTTATAGCTCTCCAATGCATTGGGTAACGCGAAGGAGTGAAACGTTAAGGTTTCTCCGAAGAGATTTAGAGAATATACTGTGATGGGTATTCCAAACGTAACCAAGAGGGTTACTCCCCACGTAAGAATGTTATGAATGCCTCATGTTACCTTAATGTCTTATGTTTTCTATGATTTATTCATGGTTTGATGAGGTATGTTAAAGTGCCTATGTTTTATGGGTAAAGTATGATTTCATTCTTATGTATATATAAACTCATGTTTCCTTTCCATATTTTTATAACCCTTACTGAGCTTTTTATGCTCATCCCAAGTTTTTGAAATGGTTTTCACAGGTCAAGGGAAAGGTACATGATGTGATGATAGTGTCAAGGATGTTTCAAGAAAGAACCTGTGTTATATTTTAAATATGTTTCCATTGATGGGAAGAATGAATACTGTCTTTTATGTAACCACTTTGTTTAAATGTGGAATGTAATGCAAGTTTCATGATTTAATTCTCTAAAACTCTAAACCTGAAAATATCCTCAATGTGTAATCTTATAATAACTCAAGATTAAGTAAGGTTTAAGGCTGGGGCCTTATAGTTGGTATCAAAGGCCGGTTTAGATAACTTTAGAGGTTAGGGAATTCTTTAATCATAAGTGACATTACCATAATGGATAGGATTTCAGAAAGAGTCCTAGTTTTAGATAAAGTGAATGAGTAAGTATATCTTAGTGTTTACCTTCCTCGTTAGTACATGATGGTTTTGTTGATATACTCACACAGACCTTTTTGGTTTTAGTAAATGGATGGATCTAGCAGGCACCAAAGTGACAATGGGTTTGAAGGAAACTGTGGTGGTTCTCTGATTAAGATACTCGGTGAGATGGGGGATTCAATGAGGAATCTCATGGTTTTTCTAAACCAACTATCAAGGAGTCATGATAAACCACTTGAACCTTGCTGAGTTCTCTAATGCATCATGTACGAGATGGCCAACTCGATGTGGAAATTCAGGTAATAATTATTAAGGTAACCATTAGGGTTTATATGACCCTTACTTTTGAGGTAATTATGGGTTATTATATGATATGATGGAAAATGAAGGGCATGAGATAAACTTGAGGTTAAAATATTTTATGATTATTATTGAAGATTTTATCTCATTTTGGGGAATGTTTTAAGAATTATATAGTTTTGGAAAAAGGACAACACGCAGACCGTGTGACATCCCGTCGCGTCGGACAAAGCTGCGGGAATCGAACCCACAACAAATGTGCGACTGGTATTTATCGCCTACAACTGGACTACGTGAAGTCCCTGGTTAGTTTGACCAATTAATTTTAGTTATATGATTTTATGAATTAAGAGTAAGTTTATTTTGGAGGATATGTGATTAGGATAATTACTTTTCAATGTGAGACTTTAGGAGCAACTGATGTTGTTTGGAGATAAATGTTACGATTTAACTTGGAAGACTATGTGACTAAATCCGTAAAATATTTGGGTTTCAATATTATATTGGTTTACTTTGAAGAATTTTATGGACAAATGGTCCTCGTTGAACTTTGGGTTTTGTTGGACAAATTTTGGAGATTAAGAATAGATTTTCTTTTTATAAAGGGTTATCCTTTTCTGGATTATCTGATCTTGTACTAGCCTTTTTGTTTTTGGTTTTGGTTAAAGACATGGGAAGTATATAGTTCTATTTTTTGGATTAGGTTATTCTCTAGAAGTTGATTATAGTACTCTTAATGTGAACAAGTCTTCCTAAATACTCGTCATTTGGAGAAAATATGAGTTTGTGTAAGGAATCTAATAAAAGTTGAAAGTCAATATGATAAGTGATTATGTTTCCTTATGAATAAATTCCTCAATAAAAAGTAACTTAAAACAAAAATGTTTTCTAATAACTTTTCCTACTGGGGAATCGAATACCGTTTAACCCATCACAAGTATGTGATTTTCTCGTGGTTAACTTTCTCCTAAACATGTTTTCTATCACTCTCTATCAGAACATGACCCTTTGTTTTTTCCTCCATGTCCATATTTTCATACATGGAATCCTAGTATGGGTTAACTCGGGTGACCTTTGTACTTATCTCTCATTATTTTAAAGTGTTTGTTTTACCGACTTTTGTTCCGATGTGGGACTTTCAAGGATGTTTCCAAGCGCAATTTTAAAATTGCGAGGACGCATTTCCCAAAAGGGGGGAAGGATGTAACACCCCAGGTAAATAAAGAATATGAAATTTCATATTTACCCATATTTGTGAATAAAATATTTAAATAACTTTAATGGGGACGCTATGCTCGATGGCGTACCCAACACGCAACAACGAGTTTCTTGGGAATCTTACGTTGCACTCTAATAATAAAATAATATTATTTTAAATGGTAGTTAACATATAGATGTTGTAATGGTGGGAATGGATAGAAATAACTAAAATATGATTATATATGTTTTTAAATGTTTTTACATTTATCCAATAAAAGATAATGGCTTAAAATACGGAATGAATTCAATTTTAGGCGTATATGCCCTAGTTTTCAATAAAGGTTCACTTATCACCTTTTGATGGTGAACCGTCATTAAATATAGTTTTGATCACTCTTATACATTCTTTTGGACCAAATAAAACTCTTATTAAGAATCGGGACATCAAAATTTACTTTGTGTAAATTTTTGGTATCTTTCCGATAAAGTTCATTTTGTTAATGAATAGTGTAAAATGTTGTATTTTAATTCAAAACCACTTTTTAATATAATTTATTTATATGATTAGATTATATTTTGAATTGGTTTTAAATTGAAATTAGAAAATATTTTTACCCTTAAATCCAATAGTGTTCGTTGGAATCAATTTCACTTTGAAATCAGACTTAAACTACTGTCAATCTTTTGATACTTATTGTTTCATAAAACACGCTATTTGTCATGACAGCGGGAATTAATTATTAAATTAATTAATGTGACTTATATGTTTTGAATTATGTAAAATGGACTTCATTTTTGAATTCAGAATATCAAATATATCTTAGGGTGAATTTTTGGGATTTTTCTGAAAACCTTCAATTTTTGATGAATAGTGAAACCACTAAGTGGTACTTATAAAAACCGATTTTCCGTTTAAATGAAAATTTGCGATCATTGTGTTTTGATTTTCAAAAATCCGACATACATGGTTGTCATTAAGAATTAAAATGTGGTTCAATGAGATTAAAATAATTTTTTGGTGAATAGTAACTTATTAAGTTTTTAATCGCGATTAGTGGTAATTAGTGTAGTTTAAGGTCAAAATAATGCTTTAATAAAATGGGATGAGCTTGACACATGTCTTACCCTCATTGGTTGTATCATGGCCGACCAATAAAAGCCATGGGTCAACTTGGGGACCCCATGGATCCACTTTGGTTGGGAAATGACATAAATAACATTTTATTTAATGTAAAAGTAAAATTGACACAAACATGATATGTTTTACTAAAACAATTTTTAAGTGGGGTTATACAAGTCATCTTTTTGAATATAAATATTAATTGGAAAGCTAAGAAGATTTACTACATCATAGTATTTTTTTTAATATTTTTTAGATATTAAATAAATTAAATTATTTATGACATAATAATGATGCCGCGATGACATCATTATTTCACGATTTAAATAAAATTGAAAGATAATGTAAAATCTATGAACTACACATGTCCAAACCTTATTGGATGAGTGGATTTCGAAGCCTTATCACCTTATCCACGAATTATATAAATGTGGGACCTTTTGAAACCGAAACACATTTTCAAATAAAGCAATATTTCTTTACTTTCCAAAAGTGCCCCTCCTCTCCTCTTATAAAAGGCCCCCACCTCTACCTCATTTAACACACTCCTCAAGCCTTTGTCTCGGCCAACCCCTTCCCATTTACTCTCTCCACATCCCTCTACTCATCCTAGAGTATTCCCTTTGGGCAGAATCCTTTCAAAGGAAGCCTTTAGGCCCAAATCAAAAGGAGTTACACTTTTAAAGGTAATTCACTCTCTCATGTTCATTTGTTTTATTTTGCTTATCCAACCCCCTAATAACTTTTTATTTACTTATTTTGTAACAACACCAGTATCTTCAATATACTAGGATGTTGTTATAAGATTTATTCGAGCTACACTCTCACACAACTACATCAAATGGTTAAAGAACTTACGGTTTCCGTGGATGGTGAAATTCTGCCTCCCGAAACGATGATTGTTCAATACTCATTTAACACCTTCAAAGGTGGCCATTATGATGTCACTATTTTTATATATGATATATAATATATTTATGTTTTATTTATGCTTCTGTATTTTTAATTTTTGTCTTACCTTTATGGCTTCCATTATGGGTATACGCGATATCTTCATTTAAGGAAGTGCGGACTACCGCCCCCTCAAAGTGATTTGATTCGTTAAATACCATATGTGGGATGTATAAAGGATGGAAATATGATATTATATATTATATTATACTGTAATTATAATATACCTTTATATCATTATTATTCCATTCTATAAAATACGAAATAGAAATGAAAGTAGCGTGCATGCGTACGTACGGCTTACCGTCTCCATGAACGGTGCATTTCATTTCTTACCTCTAAATGATTATGTAATGTTATAAATGCATGCATGTACTGGATATATATGACATATATGATATCTAAATAATGAATAAAATTCTGTATATAATAAATATTTGGCCACACGAACAACATGTAATTGTAAGAAGTCCACTTTCGACTTAAGAACCAAATATCGGCAAAACAAATATTATTAACTTAAATGATTACATAATGTTTATGAAATGGTAATAAGTGGTATAAAAGTAATAATGAACTTGAAAAAGGTTCTTAAGGAATTATAAATTAACTCAAGTTTATTATTCAGGAGATTAAAGAACGATCGTGTCAAGTCGGACCTGAGGTAAGGGATCTTACTCCTCTCTTTCTTTTTAAGTACACTCTTTTATGTCATTCCCTCTAAAGATCATATTTCTTGTTATAGGGATGTTATTATATATTAAACATACTTTAATTTTTATGTTCATGTGATGAGATACCATATTCTCTCTCATCAATCCATTTTTGGATGTTTTGAGTGGCGCCGTTAGGCTGCCGAATTTTCGTAAGAGATCTAACCTCCCTCTTTCTTTTTAAGTACTCACCTTTATGTCACTTCTTTTAATCTCCTATTTGTTATGATGGGGGATGTTATTTCATAATACTCTTGCTGTAAATTTTGTTGTAATGTGATGAGATACCCTATTTGATCTCATCAATCCATTTTTGGAAGTTTTAAGTGGCGCCGTTAGGCTGCCGAGTTTTCGTAAGTGATTTTTCATCTCACTTTTATTCTCTTGAGATTTATGCTACATTTTCCAAAATTTCCTTTGAGTGGTGTATGTACTGCCCATTATTTTACTCATTGTGTAATATTATTTCATTTATGAGTATTTACATCAATGTTTTATTGTCCTTCCATCACGGGGCGTATGTTTTGAAAGATACCCAAGTCGGTAAGGGAACCTTTCACCCTCCTCTTTTTTAAAAGACTTCTTTTATTGGGTCTTTTAATTTACATATTGTTATGTTGGGATATGTTCTCATATATCCTTATTGATGTAAATTTAATGTCCAAGTGATGAGATACACTTTTTATCTCTCATCAACTCATTTTGATGTGATGCCTTTAGGCTGTCAAGGGAACTTTTTAATCCAATTTCGATTTCTTTGGGTTCAACATGTAGTCATTGAATATGTCATCGATTGAATATGTGTGAATGACCTTTTATTGTTTTACACTTAATATCCACTTATATTGGGTGTATTTATATTTGTCACACATATTTTTGAGCTTGATTGTTCCTTAATTTAAGGATACCTTCTTTATAAGGGATTTCATCACATTTGACATTTCTATCGAGGGTTCATTGTTGTTATGAACCAATTCACTCTTATATGGTGTATATAATTTTCTTTGGAGTATTATATCATGAATCCATTTATTCTTATGATATTATAAAGTTCTGACTAAATGTTATTCCTCAATTTTTGTATTCAAGTGTCTCTAATTTTGGTAAAACCACTTTAACCAAAATATTGTTTTAAATGTTTTAATTATTTGTTCTTATTAATATCCATGTTTTCAAAATGGTTTTAAGGATTTATTTATATGGATATTAATTTATTAATGTTTTAAGATTCAAGGTGGTATGGGACACTATGATTCAAAAATATCTTTATTAAATGTTTTAAATGGTTTTGGAAATGGTTTCTTTTTGAAGGGATTTATTATTTCAATGTACTAAAATGTTATATTGTGATGTGGAAATGCTATGTTTCCTTTATGCATGTTTTATGTGATACAATTATGTTATGGTCCTTGGGAATTGTTATGAAGAACGGGTGGTTCCATGATAAACTAAGGGCGGGTGAGCCCGTTATAGCTCTCCAATGCATTGGGTAACGCGAAGGAGTGAAACGTTAAGGTTTCTCCGAAGAGATTTAGGGAATATACTGTGATGGGTATTCCAAACGTAACCAAGAGGGTTACTCCCCACGTAATAATATTATGAATGCCTCAAGTTACCTTTATGTATTATGTTTTCTATGATTTATTCATGGTTTGATGAGGTATGTTAAAGTACCTATGTTTTATGGGTAATGTATGATTTCATTCTTATGTATATATGAACTCATGTTTCCTTTCAATATTTTTATAACCCTTATTGAGCTTTTTATGCTCATCCCACGTTTTTGAAATGTTTTTCACAGGTCAAGGGAATGGTACATGATGTGATGATAGTGTCAAGGATATTTCAAGAAAGAATCCGTGTTATATTTTAAATTTGTTTCCGTTGATGGGAAGAATGAATACTGTCTTTTATGTAACCACATTGTTTAAATGTGGAATGTAATGCATGTTTCATGATCTAATTCTCTAAAACTCTAAACCTGAAATGATCCTCAATGTGTAATCCTGTAATAACTCAAGATTATGTAAGGTTTAAGGCTGGGGCCTTATATATAAGGGTTCAAAATATACTCATACTGTAACGCCCCGACCCCAGCTTCCTAGAGTCGGTGCATTACTTCGTAACATTGGCCTGATCACAAAAGATCATGTCTTGAAATAACGATTAGTTTAGTAGCCTTCAAAACACTAGATACATTCATAAATGTTACATTACATCATAAAGTGAAAAACTACAATAACAAAGTCTCCATATTCCACACTTCTATCCACTTCGGACTATCCCTACAGGTCATTCATAAAATACTTCTTCACATCCTGTAAAATATTAAAGCATTGATAGGGGTGAGCTCAGATGATCAGTAAGGATAAAAATATATCAGAAGCTTTCATAAATAAAAAATAACATTTAAGGCAATGTATAACTAAAACAAAAGCCTTTTAAACATGAACTTTATCATAATATGGCAAAAGTAAAATGAAATAATTCCATTTACTTACTCACATGGATATTCTACTAGTAGAATAATCACATAAAATATCAATAACCACTTTCATAATGATGGAATGCATAATGAAAGACTATCATTACCACGTAGCCAAGGCCTCGTGCCAAGACTAGAAATAAGATTTTGTCAAGGCCTCGTGCCAATACACTAGTTTGTCTCATGAGACCTACCGATGCATCGAGGATCTATAGCGGGTTCCACCCATCACTTATTAAGTTCAATGCATTCCTCATATGAAGAGGTTTAAACATATCATAAATCATAACATAATAGTATCACACAGAACATGCATAAAAGAAACATAACATTTCCTCATTTAAATCACAAGATATCAATACAACACATTTATATAATAAAAACAATTTCAAAACCATTTTCAATACCAAAATAAAAGAAAATTAAATCTAGGTATTTATTTTTCAATTTAAAAAGGTATGTCTTATAGAGGATGTTGAAACTAAAATAATACTCACCGCGACGAAGAATTCGTTGTCGCCTCATACGTATGAAAAAAAACATTCCTTTTGTCTTTAAGTAAAAACGATTCATATAAAAAGATTCATTTTGAATAAAAGTCAAAGTCAAAGGGGTTTATACACTGTATAAATGATTGTTGTGTATAAAACCAAATATGCCTCAATGAAAGGAGATTGAGACGAAGTCCTTACAAAGATCATTTTTTAAAATAAAGTAGATCTATTATGTGTATTCACTATATTTACACATAAATAAATTATAAATACAATATAGGACATAATAATATCATGACATAATTTGAAAGTAGGAGATTAACCCAAAGAATGGAAATTGGGTTAAGAAATTCCCTTACCCCGTGTCCGAATTCACTCGACCGTTCTTTGATCTCCTGAATAATAAACTCGTGTTAATATCTACCTTCTTATGAACTTTTTACAAGTTCATTATTCATTTTATATCACTTATTACCATGTCATGAACATTATTTAATTATTTATGTTTATAACGGTCATTTTTTTGATCTTAGGTACCTGAGTCAAAAATAAACTTCTTATAATTACACTTTGTTCATGTGGTAAAATATCCATTATATCTATAATTATATTCATGATTTATATATCATATACATCATATATATGTAGTATATACATTCATTTATAATATTACATAACTTTTAGAGGTAAGAAATGAAATGCACCGTTCATGGAGACGGTAAGCCGTACGTACGCATGAACGCTACTTTCATTTCCATTTCATATTTAATGTAATGAAGTTATAATTATATTAAGGTGTATTATAATTCCAGTATAATATAATGTATAATACCATTTACTCCATCCATTATACATCCCACATATGGCATTAGCGATTCAAATCACTTTGAGGGGGCAGTAGTCCGCACTTCCTAAAATGAAAAAATCGCATTTACCCATAATGGAAATCATAAAGGTATGACATAGATGAGAAATAAAGAAGAATAATAAAAACATAAATATAATATATATCATATACAAATATAGTGAAATCTTAATGGCCACCTTTTAATGTGTTATATGAGTGTTGAACAATCATTGTTTCGTGTGGTGGAAATTTTCCATCCACAAAAACAGTATGTTCTTTAACCATTAGATATAGGTGTTTGTAAGCGTAGCTCTAATCCTTCTTATAATAACAACCTAGTTACATCTTAATGATTCAAATCACTTTGAGGGGGCTGTAGTCTGCACTTCCTATAATGAAAATATCACGTTTACCCGTAATGGAATTCATTAAGGTATGACATAAATGAGAAATAAAGAAGCATAAGAAAAACATAAATATAATATATATCATATCCTAATATAGTTACATCTTAATGGCCACCTTTGAAGGTGTTATATGAGTGTTGAACAATCATCATTTCGTGTGGCAGAAATTTTCCATCCACTGAAACAGTATGTTCTTTAATAATTAGATGTAGGTGTCTGTAAGTGTAGCTCGAATCCTTCTTATAACAATATCCTAGTATATTTAGGATGCTAGTTTTGTTACAAAAGAAATGAATAAAAAGTGTTTAAGGGGTTAGATAAGCAAAATAAAACAAAACAACATTAGTGAATACATTACCATAAAATCGGGTAACTCTTTTGATTTGAGCCAATGGATTCCTTGGGAAGAATTTTTCCCAAAGTGAGGCTTCTAGGTGTAAGGGAGGGAAGTTGGGAGAGTATTTGGGTAGAGGCTGGCCGAGCCAAAAGGCTTTGAAGGTGTGAGTATGGTGGTAGTTGTGGGGGCCTTTTATGAGAGGACAAAAGGGGCACTCTTGGAAAGACTGAAATGTGACATTATTATGAAATGCTTTTCGGATTCTAAAGGTCCCACACTTATATATTTCATGGATAAGGTGATAAGGTTTCTAAATATACTCATCCTATAGGTTTTTTACAAGTTAGAAGACTTATAATTTACATTATCGTTTCATTTTATTTAAATCGTTAAATAATGAGGTAATCGGTGCATCATCATGGTGTCATAAATAATTTAATATATTAAATGAATAAGAATTATAAAAAAAATATCATGATTTAGGAAATAGTTTTAACTTTCTAATGAATATTTATAGTAAAAATTATGACTTGTATAACCCCATTAAAAATTGTTTTAGTAAAACAATTATTGTTTGTGACCTTTTTATTTTAACATTAAATAAAAAGTTATTTATGTCATTTTCATACAAAAGTGGCTCCATGGGGTCCCCAAGTTGACCCATGGATTTTCTGGGTCGGCCATGACACATCCAATAGTTTTAGGGAAAGTGTAAAGGTCATTCCATATTTTTATAATACTATTTTTACCATAAATTTCACTAATTACCTTTAATCGCGATTAATTAAACATAAAAGTTAATGTTCACCAAAAAATTATTTTAATCCCATTGAACAAAATTTTACTTCATAATGACAACCATTTATGTTTT
The DNA here is from genome assembly GCA_963277665.1 of Viscum album. Classification (NCBI taxonomy): domain Eukaryota; kingdom Viridiplantae; phylum Streptophyta; class Magnoliopsida; order Santalales; family Viscaceae; genus Viscum; species Viscum album. Next base: position 2,076,051,466 of record OY728152.1, on the reverse strand, counting down.
ATTGTTGAAAATCAAATCACAAAAGTGGTAATGTTTCATTTAAATGAAAAATCAGTTTTTTAACTATCACTTAGTGGTTTCACTATTCATCAAAAATTAAAGTTTTTTAGAACCATGCCAAAATTTCACCCTAAGCTATAATTGATATTCCGAATTCAAAAATGATGTCTATTTTATAAAATTCCAATCATATAAGTTGCATTAATTAATTTTATAATTAATTCCCGCTGTCACAAAAAATATCGTGTTTTTATGAAACAATATATATCAAAAGATTGACCATTGTTTATGTCCAATTTCAAAGTGAAATTAATTCTAATGAACACCATTGGATAAAATGGTAAAAATATATTCTAATTATACTTTAAAACCACTCAATAGTATAATTTATCACTATAAATTATTTTGATTAAATAATTTGTTTTATGTATTTATCATTATTCATAAAAAAATGGAATTTCTCAGAAAATTACAAAAATTTTTAACATAGGATAATTTCGATATTACGAATACATAAATGTATTCCATTTTGAAATATAACATTTCTATAATTTTAAAAAGTGGGTATTACTATTCATAACGACTACTTTGATTAGTTGCGGTGTGTTGGAATCACGAACTTGTGTACGATGCAAGCTATTGCATTTTTTTAAAGAGAAACGTATCATGGAAGCTTGGGGTGTTACATTCTCCCCTCCTTCAATCAATTGTGTCCTCTCAATATGAAATTTTTCATTGAAAATAAATGGTTGAAAATAGAAAATACATTTGTGGAAAACCCACATCGAAAATAGAGTTAATAAAAGTTAGCCTTAATAAGAGGGAAAGGGAAATGAAAAAGTCACCACCAAATTATGATCTCAAATAAGGAGAACATTGGTAGAAATTAGAGAAACATAATTGGAGGAAAAACGTAAATATTTTTTGGGAGTGATTGTGGTCATCAATCACAAACAAGTGTACAATTGAGGGCATCAAAGACTTCAATCTATGTTGATTTACAATATTATCTGTTCAACAAGACATAAAGTATTAGGATAACACATTTTTTGTTTTAATATCCCTTTAATAAAGTTTATGAATTAATTTATTCATAGAATAAGAGATATGTATATATATATTTATGCTTGACAAGTAGAGTTTCAACCTTCGACTAATTTCTACCACAAACTCATTTTCACTCAAAATGATAATAGAACTCAAAAAAATTATATTTATCCTAATAGAACAAGGTTCAAAATATTAACACATACCATTTAGATTAGAAAAACTATTTTGTAACAACTAGGGACTTCACATAGTCCAGTGGTAGGTGATTAATCCCCATCGAACTATGTTTGTGGGTTCGATTCCCACAGCTTTGTCCGATGCGATGGGTTGTCACTCAGTCTATGTGTTGTCATTTTTATAAATATCCTAAAATAACCTTAACAATAGTATCCAATGTAAAATATAATCCATTCCAAACTTTATAGTTATCCAAAATACTTCTGTCCAACTCACATTCCAAATTTTATAAGGAAGGTTAACATAATGAAGATCCCTTTTTTTCTGTGTAACAACATGTGAACACCTTCATCATGTATTCTTTTAAAACACTGCAACATACTGAATTACCATAAATCTTTATTGATTACATTCATGATCCCTTATTCATTATAGAAAACTAGATATACCCCTTCTATCAAAAAATGTTTACAAATCATTAATCTGTTTCAAGGAAGTTATGAATATCCAATATAATTTTTCCAAATCAATCATGTATTATTCCAAAATCACTATCTCTATATCAGAACCATATTATGGTTTATCTTTCTCTCAACCATATATTTTCAAAAAATTTATCCTGCTGTGGAGTCACTTTTCTTGGTTTCACAAAATCTCAGGTCCATGATGAAATAGTACAGTAGTACAATCCTTATATACTCAATAATTATTATAACCAGTACATCATTGATACAACACTCAAATGGAAAAATTCCTTAATGACAACATAAGAACTCTAATCATTCTTCCTCATCTGTGTTAGTATCATAACTTGATCATTATCCAATAACATAATTTGGGGAATATCTTGATGATTTGAACATTGGTTTGCGTAGTGTCCCCACTCCTTGCAGATGAATCATTGTACATTTGAAACCTTTTTCTTACCCTTGCAGTCACGCACTTGGTGTCCTTTTTCTCCACACTTATAAAAAACTCCCATTCCCTTCTGGCAAGTACCAAGGTGTTTCTTCCCACATTTATCACATATTGAAAAATTATTTTTTTCCCTCGTCCCTTTATCCATCATTCTATCTTCCATCCTTTTCTTCTCTTTAATCCCTTGAAATCCATAAGACTCAGAGAATTCTCTACATATCTTATTAACACATGATACTATTTCTTTATATGTTGATAACACATGGGAGACTATTTCCCGTCTATATGTTTGCTTAATTTCATGAAAGATATGATCCTTCTTACTCTTTGGATCATACGTATTGATGGAGTTCACATTCCTTCTACTGGGCGCCATTTTTATACAAAGCCATAAACTAGGTTAGTTTATGAATATAAATACATAATAACAAACTTGAAAACACTTAACATAATTTGAACTATTTATGGATATAATCCATAATCATAAAAATGTTTTCTTTTAGGAAGTATATACTCATAACACTTCATAGTGTTTTTTAAAGAATATGAGAATTATCCTAAACATATCCCCCGGTAGTGTTGTAACCAAGAGTGTAGCAAGGACCGTTGTCGTGCACCAGTTCCCGTTCGAGTCTAGATCAAAGCGGTTTTTTCAGGTTTTACCCCTAGGTACATCTGTTCCAAAGCCGCCTCTACCTGCTCATATCCAGACATGGATGTATTGCTCGGAAAACTCACAAAATATCTACAACAAAAAAATTATAGGATGTTCTTCTATACTAATCATCAATGTCTATCTTTGGGCTTTGTGCACTAATCAGAGTTTATCTAAATCTAGCTTCCAAGGTTAGTACTAAACTGCCTCTGATACCAACTGTAACGCCCCGACCCCAACTGCCTAGAGTCAGTGCATTACTTCGTAACATTGGCATGATCACAAAAGATCAAGTCTCGAAAGACCAATTTCTTTAGTAGCCTTGGAAAAACTAGATACATTAATAAATGTTACATTATATCATAAAGTGAAAAACTACAATAACAAAGACTCCATATTCCACACTTTTATCCTCTTCGGACTATCCCTATAGGTCATTCATAAAATACTTCTTCAAATCTTGGAAAATATTAAAACATTTATAGGGGTGAGCTCAGATGCTCAGTAAGGTTAACAATATAGAGGAAGCTTTCATAAATAAACATTAACATTTAAGGCAATGTATAACTAAAACAAAAGCCTTTTAAACATGAACTTTAGCATAATATGGAAAATGTAAAATGAAATAATTCCATTTACATACTCACATGGATATTCTACTAGTAGAATAATCACATGAAATATCAATAACCACTTTCATAATGATGGAATGCATAATTCCAGACTATCATAACCACGTAGCCAAGGCATCGTGCCAAGACCACAAATAAGATTTTGTCATTTCCTCGTGCCAAGACACTAGTTTGTCTCATGAGACCTACCGATGCATCGAGGATCTATAGCGGGTTCCACCCGTCACTTATTAAGTCCAATTAATTCCTCATATGAACAGGATTAAATATATCATAAACCATAAAATAATAGTATCACATAGAACATGCATAAAGGAAACATAAAATTTCCTCATTTAAATCAAAAGATATCAATACAACACATTGATATAATAAAAACACTTTCAAAACCATTTTCAATACCAAAATAAAAGAAAATTAAATTTAGGTATTTATTTTTCATTTTAAAAAAGGTATGGCTTGTAGAGGAAGCCGAAACTAAAATAATAGTATCCACGGCGGAGAAGTCACTGTCGACGCATACGTAAGAAAAAAAACATTCCTTTTATCGTTTTGTAAAAACGCTTCGTATAAAAAGATTCATTTTGAATAAAAGTAAATGCCAAAGGGGTTTATACACTGTATAAATGATTGTTGTGTATAAAACCAAATATGCCTCAATGAAAGGAGACTAAGACGAAGTCCTTACAAAGATCATTTTTTAAAATAAATTAGATATATTATGTGTATTCATTATATTTACACATAAATAAATTATAAATACAAGATTGGACATAATAATATCATGACATAATTTGAATGTAGGAGATTAACCCAAAGAATGGAAATTGGGTTAAGAAATTCCCTTACCTCATGTCCGAATTCACTCGACCATTCTTTGATCTCCTGAATAATAAACTAGAGTTAATATCTACCTTCTTATGAACCTTTTTCAAGTTAATTATTCATTTTATATCACTTATTATCATGTCATGAACATTATGTAATTATTTAAGTTTATAACGGTCGTTTTGTTGATCATAGGTATTTGAGTCAAAAATAAACTTCTTATAATTACACATTGATCATGTGGTAAAATATCCATTATATATATAATTATATTCATGATTTATATATAATATACATAATAAATATCTAGTATATACATTCATTTATAATATTACATAACTTTTAGAGGCACGAAATGAAATGCACCATTCATGGAGATGGTAAGCCGTACGTACGCATGAACGCTACTTTCATTTCCATTTCATATTTAATGAAATGAAGTTATAATTATATTAAGGTATATTATAATTCCACTATAATATATTGTATAATACCATTTACCCCATCCATTATACATCCCACATATGGCATTAGCGATTCAAATCACTTTGAGGGGGCGGTAGTCCGCACTTCCTAAAATGAAAAAATCTCGTTTACCCATAATGGAAATCATAAAGGTATGAAATAGATGAGAAATAAAGAAGAATAAGAAAAAAATAAATATAATATATATCATATAAAAATATAGTTACATCTTAATGGACACCTTTTAATGTGTTATATGAGTGTTGAACAATCATCGTTTCGTGTGGCGGAAACTTTCCATCCACAGAAACAGTATGTTCTTTAACCATTAGATATAGGTGCCTGTAAGTGTAGCTCGAATACATCTTATAAAAACAACCTAGTATATTGAGTATACTAGTTTTGTTACAAAATTAATGAATAAAAAGAGTTTATGGGGTTGGAGAAGAAAAATAAAACAAAACAACAATAGAGAAGACATTACCTTAAAATCGGGTAACTCTTTTGATTTGAGCCAAAGGCTTCCTTGGGAAGAATTCTGCCCAATCTGAGACTTCTAGGAGTAATGGAGGGATTTTGGAAGAGTATTTGGGCAGAGGTTGGCCGAGCAAAAAGGCTTTGAAGCTGTGAGTAAGGTTGTAGTGGTGGGGGCCTTTTATAAGAGGATAGAAGGGGCACTATTGGAAAGATTGAAATGTTACATTATTATGAAATGATTTTACAGATTATCAAGGTCCCACACTTATATATTTCAAGGATAAGGTGATAATGGTTCGAAATCGACTCATCCAATAGGTTTTTGACAAGTTTAAGACTTATATTTTACATTATCTTTTCATTTTATTTAAATCGTTAATTAATGAGGTAATCACTGCATCATCATGGTGTCATAAATAAATTAATTTATTCAATGAATAAAAATTATAAAAAATTATCGTGATGTAGGAAATTGTTTTATCTTTCTAATGAATTTTTATAGTAAAAAATATGACTTTTATATCCCCATTTAAAAATTGTTTTAGTAAAACAGCTCTTGTTTGTGACCTTTTTATTTTAACATTAAATAAAAAGTTATTTATGTCATTTTCCAACCAAAGTGGCTCCATTGGGTCCCCAATTTGACCCATGTATTGTCCGGGTCGTCCATGAGACATCCAATAGTGGTAGGACAAGTGTAAAGGTCATTCTATATTTTTATAATACTATTTTTACCTTAAATTTCACAAATTACCTTAAATCGTGATTAAATAAACATAAAAGTTGTTATTCACCAAAAAATTATTTTAATCCCATTGAAAAAAAATTACATCTTAATGACAACCATGTATGTTGGATTTCTGAAAATCAAATAACATATGTGGTAATGATTCATTTAAATGAAAAATCAGTTTTTTAACTTCCACTTAGTGGTTTCACTATTCATCAAAAATTGAAGTTTTTCAGAACAATTCCAAAATTTCACCCTAAGCTATAATTGATATTCCGAATTAAAAATTGATTTCTATTTTACAAAATTACAAACATATAAGGTTAATTAATTAATTTTATAATTAATTACCGTTGTCACAATAAATAGCGTGTTTTTAAGAAACAATAAATATCAAACTATTGACAATTGTTTATGACCAATTTCAAAGTGAAGTTAATTATAATGAACACCATTGGATAAAATGGTAAAAATATTGTCTAATTATACTTTAAAACCACTCAATAGTATAATTTATCACTATAAATTATTTTGATTAAAAAATTTGTTTTAAGTATTTATCACTATTCATAAAAAAATGGAACTTCTCAGAAAATTACAAAAAATTTAACTTAGGATAATTTCGATATTACGAATAAAAAATGTAGTCCATTTTGAAATATAACATTTCTATAATTTTAAAAAGTGGGCATTACTATTCATAACGGCTTCTTTGGTTACTCGCGGTGTGTTGGAATCTCGAACATGTGTACAATGCAAGCTATTGCATATTTTTAAAGAGAAATGTTTCATGGATGCTCAGGGTGTTACATTCTCCCATCCTTAAATAAATTGTGTCCTCGCAATATGACATTTTTTATTGAAAATAAATGGTTGAAAATAGAAAATACCTTTGTGGAAAACCCACATCAGAAATAGAGTTAATAAAATTTATCCATAATATGAGGTAAAGGGAAATGAAAAAGTCACCACCAAATTATGATCTCAATAAGGAGAACATTGGTGGAAATTAGAGACATATAATTGGAGGAAAAACGTAAATATTTGTAAGGAGTGATTGTGGTCATCAATCACAAACAAGTGTAAAATTGAGGGCCTCAAAGCCTTCAATCTATGTTGATTTAAAATATTATTAGTTCAACAAGACATAAGGCATTATGATAACAGACTTTTTTTAATATCCCTTTACTAAAGTTTATGAATTAATTTATTCATAGAATAAGAGATAGGTATATATATATTTATGCTTGAAAAGTAGAGTTTCAACCTTCAACAAATTTCTACCACAAACTCATCTTTCACTCAAAAAGATAATAGAACTCAAAAATATTATATTTATCCTAATCGTAAAAGGTTCAAAATATTAACACATACCATTTAGATTAGAAAAAATATTTTTTTAATAACCATGGACTTCACGTAGTCCAGTGGTAGGTGATTAATCCCAATCGAACTATGGTTGTGGGTTCGATTCCCACAGCTTTGTCCGACGCGATGGGTTGTCACTCGGTCTGCGTGTTGTCCTTTTTATAAATATCCAAAAATAACCTTAACAATGGTATCCAACGTAAAATATAATCCATTACAACCTTTATAGTTATCCAAAATACTTCTGTCCAACTCACATTCCAAATTTTATAAGAAGGTTAACATAATGAAGATCCCTTTTTTTCTGCGTAACAACATGTGAACACCTTCATCATGTATTCTTTTAAAACACTGCAACATACTGAATTACCATAAATCCTTATTGATTACAATAATGATCCCTTATTCCTTATAGAAAAATAGATATACTCATTCTATCCAAAAATGTATACAAATCATTATTCTGTTTCATGGAAGTTAAGAATATCCAATATAATTTATCCAAATCAATCATGTATTATTCCAAAATCACTATCTCTGTATCATAACCATATTATGGTTTATCTTTCTCTCAACCATATATTTTCCAAAAATTTAACCTGCTGTGCAGTCACTTTTCATGGTTCCACACAATTTCAAGTCCTTGATGAAATAGTACTGCAGTACAATCCTTATATACTCAATAATTATTATAACCAGTACATCATTGATACAACACTATAATGGAAAAAAAATTTAATGACTACATAAGAACTCTAATCATTCATCATCATCTATGGTAGTATCACAACTTGATTATTATCCAATATCATCATTTTGGGTATACTCTAATGATTTGAACATTGGTTTTCGTAGTGTCCCCACTCCTTGCAGATGAAGCATTGTACAATTGAAACATTTTTCTTACCCTTGCAATCATGCACTTGGTGTCCTTTTTCTCCGCACTTATAACAAACTCCCATTCCCTTCAGGCAAGTTCCAAGGTGTTTCTTCCCACAGTTTTCACATATTGAAAAATTCTTTTTTTCCCTCGTCTCATTATCCATCATTCTATCTTCCATCCTTTTCTTCTCTTTCATCCCTTGAAATCCATAAGACTCAGAGAATTCTCTACTTATATTATTAACACATGATACTATTTATTCATATGTTGATAACACTTGGGAGACTATTTCCCTTCTAAATGTTGGCTTAATTTCTTGAAAGATATGATCCTTCTTACTCTTTAGATCATACTTATTGATTGAGTTCACATTCCTTCTACTGGGCGCCATTTCTATAAAATGCCTAAAACAGGTTAGTTTATGAATCGAAATACATAATAACAAACTTGAAAACACTTAACATAAATTGAACTATTTCTGGATATAATCCATAATCATAAAGATGTTTTCTTTTAGGATGTATATACTCATAACCCTTCATAGTGGTTTGTAAAGAAAATGAGAATTATCCTATGCATATCCCACAGGAGTGTCGTAACCAAGAGTGCAGCAAGGCCCATTGTCATGCACCAGTTCCCGTTCGAGTCTATCTCATAGCAGTGTTTTCGGGTTTTACCCCTAGATAAATCTGCGCCAAAGCTGCCTCTACCTGCTCGTATCCAGACATGGATGTATTTCTCGAAAAACTCACAAAATATCTACAACAACATAATTATAGGATGTTCTTTTATACTAATCCTCAAAGTCTATCTTTGGGCTATGTGATCTAATCAGAGTTTATCTGAATCTAGCTTCCACGGTTAGTACTAAAATGCCTCTGATACCAACTTTAATGCCCTGACCCCAGCTGCTCAGAGTCGGCGCATTACTTCGTTAAATTGGCTTGATCACAAAAGATGAAGTCTCAAAAGGCCGATTAGTTTAATAGCCTTGGAAACACTAGATACATTCATAAATGTTACATTAAATAATAAAGTGAAAAACTAAAATAATAAAGTCTCCATAGTCCACACTTCTATCCTCTTCGGACTATCCCTACAGGTCATTCATAAAATACTTCTTCACATCCTGTAAAATATTAAAACATTGAAAGGGGTGAGCTCAGATGCTCAGTAAGGATAACAATATAGCAGAAGCTTTCATAAATAAACATTAACATTTTAGAAAATGTATAACTGAAACAAAAGCCTTTTAAACATGAACTTTAGCATAATATGGAAAAAGTAAAATGAAATATTGCCATTTACTTACACTCATGGATATTCTACTAGTAGAATAATCTCATGAAATATCAACAACCACATTCATAATGATGGAATGTATAATGCCAGACTATCATAACCGTGTTACCAAGGCCTCGTGCCAAGAACACAAATAAGATTTTGTCATGGTCTAGTGCCAAGATACTAGTTGGTCTCATGAGACCTACCGATACATCGAGGAGCTATAGCGGGCTACACCTATCACTTTCTAAGTCCAATGCATTCATCATATGAACAGGTTTAAACATATCATAAACCATAACATAATAGTATCACATTGAACATGCATAAAGGAAACATATCATTTCCACATTTAAATCACAAGATATCAATACAACACATTGATATAATAAAAACACTTTCAAAACCATTTTCAATACCAAAATAAATGAAAATTAGATCATGGTATTTATTTTTCATTTAAAAAAAGGTATGGCTTGTAGAGGAAGCCGAATCTCCAATAATAGTCACAGCAGCAGAGAAGTCGTTGTCGCCGCATACGTAAGAAAAAACATTCATTTCGTCTTTTAGTAGAAACTCTTCGTATAAAAATATTACTTTTGAATAAAAGTAAAAGTCAAAGGGGTTTATACACCATATAAATGAATGTTGTGCATAAAACCAAATATGCCTCAATGAAAAGAGATTGAGACGAAGTCCTTACAAAGATCATGTTTTAAAATAATGTAGATATATTATGTGTATTCACTATATTTACACATAAATAATGTATAAATACAAGATAGGACATAATAATATCATGACATAATTTGAAAGTAGGAGATTAAGCCAAAGAATGGAAATTAGGTTAAGAAATTCCCTTACCTCGTGTCCGAATTCACTCGACCGTTCTTTGATCTCCTGAATAATAAACTAGAGTTAATATCTAACTTCTTAAGAACCTTTTTCAAGTTCATTATTCCATTTATATAACTTATTACCATGTCATGAACATTATGTAATTATTTAAGTTTATAACGGTCGTTTTGTTGATCTTAGGTAATTGATTAAAAAATAAACTTCTTATAATTACACTTTGTTCATGTGGTAAAATATCCATTATATCCATAATTATATTCATTATTTATATATAATATACATCCTATATATCCAGTATATAAATTAATTTATAATATTACATAACATTTTGAGGTAAGATAGGAAATGCACCGTTCATTGAGACGGTAAGCCGTACGTACGCATGAACGCTACTTTCATTTCCATTTCATATTTAATGGAATGAAGTTATAATTATATAATGTTATATTATAATTCCATTATAATATAATTTATAATACCATTTACTCTATCCTTTACACATCCCACATATGGCATTAACGATTCAAATCACTTTGAGGGGGCGGTAGTCCGCACTTCCTAAAATGAAAATATCGCGTTTACCCATAATGTAAATCATAAAGGTATGACATAAATGAGAAATACAGAAGCATAAGAAAAACCTAAATATAATATATATCATATATAAATATAGTGACATCTTTATGGCCACCTTTGAAGGTTTTATATCAGTTTTGAACAATCATTATTTCGTGATGCAGAAATTCACCATCCACAGAAGCATGATGTTCTTTAACCATTAAATGTAGGAGTGTGTATGTGTATCTCAAACCTATCTTATAAAAACATCCTAGTATATTTTGGATACTTTTTGGTTAAAAAATAAATTAATAATAAGAGTTTAAGGGGTTGGAAAAGAAAAATAAAACAAAACAACATTAGAGAAGACATTACCTTAAAATCGGGTAACTCTTTGGATTTGAGCCAAAGGCTTCCTTGGGAAGAATTATTCCCAAAGAGAGGCTCCTAGGAGTAAGGGAGGGAAGTTGTGAGAGTATTTGGGAAGAGTTTGGCCGATCCAAAAGGCTTTGATGGTGTGAGTAAGGTGGTAGTGGTGGGGGCCTTTTATAAGAGGTGAGAAGGGGCACTCTTGGAAAGATTGAAATGTTACATTATTATGAAATGCTTTTTCGGATTCTAAAGGTCCCAAACTTATATATTTCGAGGATAAGGTGATAAAGGTTAAAAATCTACTCATCCAATATGTTTTTTACATGTTTATGTCTTAGATTTAAAATTATCTTTTCATTTTATTTAAATCGTTAATTAATGAGGTAATCAGTGCATCATCATGGTGTCATAAATAATTTAATTTATGTAATGTCTAAAAATTATGAAAAAAATATCATGATGTATGAAATATTTTTATCCTTCTAATTAATATTTATAGTCAGTAATATGACTTGTATAACCCCATTTATAAATTGTTTTAGTAAAAAAAATGTTGTTTGTGACCTTTTTATTTTAACATTAAATAAAAGGTTATTTATGTCCTTTTCCTTCCAAAGTGGCTCCATGGGATCCGAAAGTTGACCCATGGATTTTCTTGGTCATCCATGACACATAAAATAGTGGTAGGAAAACTATAAAGGTCATTCCATATTTTTATAATACTATTTTATCCTTAAATTTCACTAATTACTTTTAATTGCGATTAATTAAACTTAAAAGTTACTATTCACCAAAAAATTATTTTAATACCATTGAACCACATTTTACATCCTAATGAAAACCATTTATGTTGGATTTTTGAAAGTCAAATCACAGAATAGGTAGTGTTTCATTTAAACGAAAAATCAGTTTTTTAACTACCACTTAGTGGTTTCACTATTCATCAAAAACTACAGTTTTTCAGAACAATGCAAAAATTTCACCCTAAGATATAATTGATATTCTGAATTCAAAAATGATGTCTATTTTACAAAATTCCAATCATATAAGTTGCATTAATTAATTTTATAATTTATTCCCGCTGTCACAACAAATAGCGTGTTTTTAAGAAACAATATATATCAAAATATTGACAATTGTTTATGTCCAATTTAGAAGTGAAATTAATTATAATGAACGGAATTGGATAAAATGGTAAAAATATATGGTAATTATAATTTAAAACCACTCAATATTATAATTTATCACTATAAATTATTTTTATTAAAAAAGATGTTTTATGTATTTATCACTATTCATAAAAAATGGAAGTTCTCAGAAAATTACAAAAAAATTAACTTAGGATAATTACGATATTACGAATACAAAAATGAAGTCCATTTTGAAATATAAAATTTCTATAATTTTAAAAAGTGGTTATTACTATTCACAGTGGCTACTTTGATTAGTTGCGGTGTGTTGGAATCTCAAACTAGAGTACAATGCAAGCTATTGCATTTTTTTAAAGAGAAACGTATCATGGAAGCTCGGGGTGTTACACATACAATATGTATTTGATAAGTGTATGTCTTATACATTACATTAACTTTTCATTTTATTTTGATCGGTCATTAATTAGGTAATCTCTGCATCATCATGATGTCATATATTATTAGTATATTTAATGTATAAAAATTATAAAAAAATACTATGATTTAGGAAATATTTTTAACTATAAAATGAATATTTATAGTCTAATAGATCCTTTATGTATAAAAAAATTAAAAAAAATTACTCAGGTGATACATTCATTGTTATATTTAACTTTCTTTAAAAATAAGAAGATAAAAAGTCATTATGACAAAAAAGGGATTCCATGGTGTCCCCAAGATTGGCACAAGGCATACCATGGTCGTATACAACACAACAAGTAGCATTAGGACACATGTTGGGGTCATTTTCTATTATTATTATATTATTTTATTATCCTTAACTACCCTATTACTAATTAATCAAAATAATTAAAGATAATTACTGTCGTTACTATTCATAATGTCCAAAAACAAAAGAGTCATGATTTTATAATTTGTACCTTTAAATTCAAAATATGTAATAAATTTTACCAAATTACAAAAACATAAATTGCAATAATTAATTTAAAAATAATTCACGTCGTCAAAACAAATAGCTGGTTTTTTAGAAACAATATCTATGAAAATTTTGGCATTTGTTTATGCCCAATTCCAAAGTGAAATTAATTTAATGACCACCATTGGATTAAATGGTAATAAAAATATTCTAATTACACTTTAATACCAAGTAGAAATATAATCTAACCATATTATTATATTAGATGAAAAAGCAATTTTGATGTAAAATGCAGAATTTTTCACTATTCATCAAAAAAATTAACATGGTCAGAAAAATACCAAAAATTTACCCAAGGTAAATTTCAATGTCCCAATAATAAATAATATGTTTATTTTGATAAATATATCTTATAAAATTGTCAATGGATTGATTATAAATGGTTCCCCATCAAAAGGCTGTAAAAAATCTTTTAAAAATGTTAGTGTATTCATTTCTTAAGATTGGATTTATTCAACTTTTAAGCCTCAAAAACACTATCTAATTAATAAATTGGCATATACAAAATTATATATTATTCATTACTTACTTGGGATGTTACATTGAGAGAGTAACTTAACTACTATGGTGGTTTTTAGTGTGAACACATTCAACTATTATACCCTCGTAAATGATCCTTGACTATAATGGAAATCATTTTCTATGCTTATTTGTATTCCATAATTTAATGTCTCGTGTCAATTTTAGGATCTCATTGGTTGTTTCCTTTGATTTCATAATGATTAATGTCTTATGAACAACAAATATTTATGCCATGACTCAAGATTTTTAGCTTTTATATATAGGGTATAGTTTTCATATGTAATTCTAGTTTTCTAATAAACATATGGTCACATTATAATTAAATATTTCTCTTATTTACCCATAATGATCATCTAGTCACAACCATTCTTATTCTTTTTTACTCGAGGTTATGACAATAAGTATTACATGTTATATATATAAAAACGGTGATAGTTTTGAGGAAATAAGTAACAAACAATATATAACTCTTATAAACCAGATGTTTATAAGTCTAGGTTTCCAAATGTGTTATACCTTTATATTCCTCAGGTATGTTTTTATATTATTTAATTACTATTCATTTAAAAATATGTAATATCTATGTATGGGATGTTTGGGTAATTGATGTTGGTATGAAAAGAGAGTGTTATTTAACCTTTATAAATATTGATGAGAAAATATTATTAGGATACCCAGATATATTTCGATATATATGTCTAGGGATACATCTAGGGATATGTTTAAGGATAAGTCAAAGTATTGGAAAATGTCCTTGAATTCTAGTAAAGGATAGAGTGAGTGGTTTCCATGAAATTACATCCACGTCTAGAAATTACAAGTGGATGTGGTTTAGGCACAAAGGTACCTAGGGTTAATAATTTTGATATGGGAATAATGACCCAGACTCAATTTTTACCATGTGTATGAAAATGGGTCTAACTACACACATAATTAGACACTCCCAGGGGATATTGTTTTGATGTTGACAATCTCTGTATAAATCATCATGGATGATTTAAAATGTTCATGATTGTGAATTACCTAGGATAAACCTAAGGTGTCATAGAATTAAAAGAAAATTTAATTATTTAGACATCCTATAATTAATTTTTTAATTATTATGTGGTATACCACTATGAATATTGTTACTCACACTATGATTTTTTGTTTTAGTCGATGGCAGTAACCATAAGGAAATCGATTAACCCTGAATGTGATAAAATTCTGTTTGTTATCTACCAAATGGGATAATGACTAGAGTAAAGGATATTGAAATTATAAGTAATAAATTATCTTGATATATGATTAAAAATGTTCACTTTAACCAACTTTATTTCACGCCAAATAAGATAAGTATAGATTTCATTGAGAGCTCAAGTAGTGGAGACCATAGAGGATAGATGATTGAGTTTTCTATATGTCAAGAATGATGGAAGAATCACTCTAGGTAATTCCTCAAAGGAACAATAATATTTTTTATGCATAGAAAATAATGGCATAGGTTAA
Source organism: Viscum album (assembly GCA_963277665.1). Classification (NCBI taxonomy): domain Eukaryota; kingdom Viridiplantae; phylum Streptophyta; class Magnoliopsida; order Santalales; family Viscaceae; genus Viscum; species Viscum album. The sequence goes on along the minus strand of OY728152.1, from coordinate 2,076,036,074 downwards.
TAATTTTCCAATGAAAAAAAGTTTCTTTTTAACATAATGCTTGAGAATAATGGTACCCCTATTTAATAATCAATGATTGAAAGTTATAATTTCAGAAATAATGGAAATTATATGAATAAATTTCATAGGGTGAATGTTTATAAAGAGAATCCACATGGTGGTATGAGTAATGGATATACTGTTGACGATGAGGAGACCAAGAATGAAATATTAAATGAAATAGGTATCAATGAATCAGATAATGAAGCAATATTAATGGTTTAATAATGAAGTGGAATGATAAAAGGGTTTTTGGATGGGGATTCAAGAATTATATTATATAAATCCTTAGATATATTTTTATTGTTATTTGTATGTTTTTTATTACGTATTTTCAAGAATATGTTGATTCGTACCGATGACCTATATAAATTTCTAATGTGAAAAGTGATATTTTATGGAAAAATGATGATTAAGGGGATATAACCCTTAATGTTCACCTGATATTGAGAAAATGGTTTTTAGTTTAGATAATGGGATTATTGAAATGTATAATGTAAACTAGATAGTATTGATTAATCCCAAAATAATTAATTATTTTTTGACAAAGTGGTATATATTACCAATGATAGAGTTTATAACATTTATTAATTTATAAAAAATATTCAATAATCTGGGGTTTTATTTATGAAATGAGGGATTTTATATTTTTTTCATTTATTTTTTATGGTAATTATGGTTATTAGCATGGTTTAAGAGAATATATGATCACAGTATTCACATATTTGGTATGTGACCATTTAGATCTACTTATTGATATTTAGGGGATTAATGTTAGATTGATTTTTGTAAATTTACAATCTATATTTATATATTTTTTTATATTAATTTTAGTAGTCACTAAGGAGCCTTATATTAAACTACTAATTAAAAAGATTAAGTAATACTTTGTATTTTATTAGATAACATATTCTAACAATTCTATTTTAGATAATAACTAGAGAAATATGGAACAACTTATCATTATTCTATGGATCTTATGAACCACCAAAGCTTTCATTATAAGAAATCATCTTTATTTCTTAATGTAAGAGATGATAGTCAAATTTTTCAAAATTCTACAAAATATTGTGATCATTCTTATGAATTGTAATTAAATCATGTAAGTATATCTTCTTGTGAAAATTACCCAATTTTAGGAAAAGTATCTTGAAATAAAATTTTGTCTTATTACCTCCATTTCGAATGATATCAATTATAACACCCCGAGATTTTATGAAAAATATTAGTTTTAATTTCATTTATGTCTTGTGTTGTGCGCTACACCAAAATTATCTTGTGTTATGCGCAACACTGTTTTAGTTTGAAGTATACGCAACACTATTCTTTGCTCATGTTACACACGATTTCAAGTTCATTTTGTGTAAATTATTCTACAAAAAATCATGTATAGATTTGGTTTAATGTATAAATGAAATAAGTTTTGATTATGTTATACACAACACCAAACGGGTCTTTCACTACACGCAACCTTGACTTGGCATGCATTAAACACAATCAAGACCTTTTTCGATAGCATGTGTGGTACGCAATACCATGGTTCACTAAACGAGATATTATTATAATATTATTATGAAATCGAAATTATTAATAGTAAATCCGACATTTTGAAATTTTATTTTTTAAAATGGACTTCATTTTGGGATTCGGAATATCGAAATTAGCGAAGGGAGAATTTTTGGCATTTTTATGAAAACATTAGATTTTTCATGAATACTGAAAACACATGGTTATTATTTAAAAACAGAATTTTTATATAAATAATTATTTATTTTAGAGAAAAATTCATACAAAATACCTATATAAGTTCAATGTAATTTATTTGTGTCATTTTATAATAATTTTATACATATAAAAATTTTATTGAACTTTTCATCGTCTTTTACCCACCTCCTAGGAGAGTTTGAAAATTTTCATGGAACATAATTTTACCACTTCTGAGAGTGGTATTTTGAAAATACGAGATACACGGTTAATATCAAAGAGTAAAATGTGGTTCAATAAGATAAAAATTATTTTTGGCAAATAGTACCTTTTTTTACCACAGTAAAAAGTTTATATGCTAATTAAAGGTAAAAATTATATTATTATTACACTAACACATGTCCTAATTCTATTGTATAAGTTTAATTCGACCAAAAACAATCTTAGGAATAAAATATGACCATTTGGGTCCACATTGATTAGATTAGGACGTTTAATATTATTTTATTTAAAGAAGAGTTAAAATAGTAAAAATTGAAGTTTATTAAATTAATCAATTTTAATATAGGTTTATACATAATATAAATTCAACTATAAATATTAATTATAAATATATAAAGATTTCATAAATAACTGTATTTCTTTATAATTTTTAGACATTAAATTATTTAATTTATTTATTGCACAAGGATGATGTAGTAATTACATTATTAATGAAATATTAACATAATTGATGTTATAAATAACCAAATAAATGTAATTTTAGACTTTTTATAAATTAAACTAATATAATAGGTTAATATGACATGTTATAATTTATTTAATTAACTATTTTGAACTAATCATTTTGTTATGATTTTCACAAAAATCATGTACCAAATAGTGTCAAAATTGACATAAAATAGTTTTTAAAACAAATATTATATTATTAATTTTTATTTTATTCCTAAAAATATAAGGATCGGACAATTAAAATGGATAATGATATATATATTAATAATTATCCAATTTAGGTTCTTTTTTCTTTTTATAGTATTTTTATTAACCATATACTGTAAGAATACAAAAAGACACGGTAAAAGTTAAATTATTTAACTTAGAGTTAAATCTAAATGATAAGGATACAATTGTAACCTAAACTTGTATAAAACCTATTTGTTGATAAAATTTATACCCATACCCACTTTATTATCGAAATAAGTCACTTTGGAGCCAGTATAAACTGAATATGACTTTATTATAAAATAATATTTTATGTTTTTTCAAAGGTGCCCATCTCCTCCCTTATAAAAGGGCTCCACTTACCTCTTATCTTAACTCAATTTTGATCCTTGAAGCTTGGACAACCCCTTCCAATATTCTTCTCCACTTACCTAGAAACATTATGGAGGTTCTTTTCTTCTCAAAAGTCCAACTCTACTTCATTTAGAGGAATCTTAAAAGAGGTACGTTGAAGAAGATGTAATCTCTTCTTACGATTCTCTCAAGTTTATTTCTTATTCTACATATTCTTCATTAGTTGTTTAATTATAATGTAATAACAACATTATTACTTATATACTGATATTTTTTAATAAATATGAAACATCTCTATTTCTCCTTCTATCCATCCTATTGAAAACGAAATCACCGCGCGTGCGTACGTACGGAATACAGTCTTCATGCCATGGTGTAATATGTTTTCGTCCACCACCTTACTTGGATGTGTATAATGGTGTAAATAAATAACTATATATTATTATTTTAAATTTATATTTATTATGAAATATTATACATACACTTCAATACAATACCATGATCATGGGAATGATATCATCGCTCGTGCATACGTACGGACTACCGTCTCCACGACGCGATGAGATTCATTGTCCATGTTACCCATTCAATAATGATTATAAAGATTATATAATGAATAATAATAAAATATATGACATAATAATTATACTAGATTTATTTATATATATATATATATGAATTTCATCTACATAGATATGTTCAATTCAATTAGGAAACGAAAATAGTGATCCTGCCTACGTACGGCCTACCATCTCCATGAGTGATGTATTTCATTCCATTTATCGATATATCATATATATATGTATATTCTGAATATATATTATATATAAATAATTTTTTATAATATATAATTAAGTAAACATGATCTTTGTAATCATATAAATAATTACAAGTCAAAATAGTGATGATAAATGAAACGATATTACCCAAAATGCTACTTAAACATGGAATTTTAAATAGAACGAGTAATATAAAGTCATAAGTGAACCATATAAGATATCATAAAAATGAATATGATTTTGTAATAAGTTGATGACATTATCTAAATAATTATACATGAGGTTCGGATACAAAAGAATCATATCTAACCTATGGTTAGTGATAATTATTCCAACCACATTTTTATCCAAGATTATTTATTCATAAGTATTTACTGGGGTTATATTTATTATCCAAGTCCTTGTATTCTATATTTTTTTCATGTATGTTTAAAATAATTTATACCCATGTTTGACTTTTACAACATGGAATGTAATGAATCTTTCTTTTTTTTACCATACGAGGTACTTTTTGACTTTTCCAACAAATGTATGAGAAGAATGTTATTTTTAAATTATATGGAATGAATGGTTTTTTACATTTTTATAAAGCCTTATTTTTATGAAGATCTTTATAAAATATTTCATGAATATTTTCAACAAAATTCATTTCATTTAATATTTTCATGGAATTTTATGAAAAAAATGATTTTGAATAAGAAAGGATATTTTCCTCACGAATTCATTTCAATTGTTTTATCAAAACCATTTTCCAGAAAAATGGAATTATTTCTTATGTGAATGTTTCAGGTATAATTTATAAGAGATTTACATGTTTTCTCCTTTCTTATGATGAAATTATAGCCATTTTTTAAGGATTATATTATGATGGGATGATGTTTAGGAAACCCCATTTATAATTTGGGTAATGATGAATGATTAATGTTCATGTTGTGGAACATGTAAGAATGATTTAATTAGGAGATGGGTGGGACCGATATATCCCTCCAATGAATTGGTTAACGATTTATATCTCATGAGATAGACATGTCTAGAATGGTATGTTAATCCAGTTCAGTGCTACATGACTAAAACGAGTAGTGAACTCGATTCAGAAAGAGACTTTTTCCACTAAGATGGTCTTGGGAGTAATGCCTTGGCTACTATGGAAATAATATAAAGTTTTTCCACAATTACATGTTTCATTACCACACTATTTTATCATGATTTATGTTTCTTTATGATATATTCCGAACATACATCCAATATTTATGTCTTTGCTCAAGATTTTGATGTATAGATTTTATGTTCATGTTTTTGCATTTAATTATTTATTGATTGTTTTTTGTTCTCTATGTCTACCCTTACATAGAATTTGAGCTCACCCTTTTTATGTTTTTTTACCAAGGATATAAATATAGGATTAAGGTAAGAAAAAAAATGGGAATAACGTTATGAGAGATATTGAATATCTTTCACCACGATTAGAAGAATATATTCCATGTATCCAAAGAAACTAAACTATTATGGTCCTTATGTGTCTATTTTTGTTATGTATTATGATTTCGGAAAAAGTAATTAAATCTCCATGTACGTCAAGATTCGGGTATCCACATTTTGTATCAGATGAATTGTTTAGTTAAACTTTCGAAACTAGGATGCTAAAACTTTTGTGAGATCCCTAGAGATATTTATAAGGTATGTCTATAGATTTTCCAAAGCTTAACTATAAGTATAGGTTATAGTCCTAGAATTACGGTAATTACAGTAGAATTAATCATAAGATGTTAGATATCTAAGGTACCCCCCCTTATTATGTTTCTTTCCATAGCATGATTTTTCCCACTCACACTGTTATTTTTGGGTTTTAGACGATGGCTGGAACCCGATGGAATCGTGTTGATCAAAGTAATGGATGATGCAATGATTGTCCTCTTGAACAATCCAATGTTATGGGATATGAAGTGAAAAATCTTATTCCTATACATACACAAGATATGAATCATTATAGACTTCCAATTGAGCATAGAAGGGAACAATATTATATTGGGTCCTTCATGAGGCAAAGTCAACCTTCTTTTAATGGGTCATCTGATCAACTTATTGCTGAACAATGGATCAGTACCATTGAAAAGATATTTTCCATACATCAATATTCAGAACATGAAAAGTTCATTCTGGATATTTACCATTTAGAAGGTGATGTGGATAAATAGTGGACTCTAATTAAGAATACTAGGCCCCAAGATAAAATTGAATCCATGGAATGGGAAGAGTTCATGAAATTATTTTTCAATAAGTACTTACCTCATATTCATCGAACAAATATGCAAAAAGATTTCGTTGAGCTTAAACAAAAGGAGGTAGAATCGTTTGGTATATACAAGGTGAATTTTACAGGACTTTCAAGGTATGAATCTGGCTTTATTATCCAACCAAGAAGTAAATTTGATCGATTCTTCGGTGTCTTCAAACCATGTCATTGAAGGGCATTAGTTTTAAGAGACTTTGGTAGCTATGATGAAATTGTACGATGTTCTATCAAGGATCAAATGGAAGTCGGTGTTACATATCTATCTCATGGTTTTGACAAGAAACAAAAGTTGAAGCTCAAGGAGAAATCTCATAGTAATGTTGAAAAGAAGATAAATGTGTCTTTATGCTCAAAGTGCGGAATGAAGCACGATGAATATTTTTGTAAAGGGACTAGAAAATGTTTTAAGTGTGGAAAAGAAGGTCATCGAGCTGCTGAGTGTCAAAGTAATGGAAAAAGGTTTTCTAATGATGTTAATAATTAAAAGACTATAGAGAACGCACCAACAACACATCAATGCTTCATGTTCAAGAAAATGGGTGAATTATACTAATCAATGCCCTAATCCAAGGTTTGATGATGATAAACGTGAGCATCCTCTTAAGGAAATGAACCAAAGGAAGTCACATGTGATCACTATTAGAAATGTTGAGTATGAAAATGATGTGGTGGAATGATTATGTGGTTATGTAATTAGATTCCAAAATAATGTATTGTGGAACTTTGGAATATCTATCTAATGGTTTATTGTGGTTTTCGATAATTATACGGTACCGGTAACCATGAAAAGTGATTAAAATATTTTGGAAAGCAGATGATATGTGCATAATGAAGGGATAAGGAGAAAAATAAATGCTTGATAGTATTTAGGTGCACATGAATGATATAAGGACAAGGTTATATCATGGTTTGAGTATATAGATTTTTTGGATTTTGGTATGAGGAAAGAGTTATCTTTTGACAGAATTCATGTTTTCACTAAGGTTCAATTGGTATTATATTTTCAAGAGAATACACGATTAAGGTATTCACATGATTGGAATTTGACCAACAAGATATATGAGGGATAAATGATGGTATTCACATGCTCAGTAGATGACATTTCTAGTAATTTTTTTCTTTATACTAGGAGCTTGGACAAAAGTATTTTGGATAAGCCGAATGATTGAAAAGAATTAAGTTTGAAATTAGATTTTATTGTTTAAGGCTAGAACATTTTTCAATTTTATCGCAGGATTTTTATTACAATGTTGATTTAGAAAAAGGACAACCTGCAGGATGGGGAAAACCCATCATGTTAGGCAAGGCTACGGGAATCGAACCCACAATTGAAGTGAAACATGCCTTTATCACATACCATTGGCCTACATGAAGTCCCTAATTAGTAGAAACTAGTTTTATTATATTAAGCAGTATGATATATAAAGTATAAGTCCATCTTAGAGACCATATATGATTAATCTCACTATAGATGGTCTAATGTATTTTTTATAACTTTTTCTAACCTTTTGTTTGAGATAGATGGAATGACCTGTCATTCTATGACATGATATACTAACACTTCATGAACGAAAAATTGAACTTCATTTCTTTAAGAGATGAAGTGGATGTTGTCCATGGTACGACCACCGGTGATATTGTACCAAAATCAACAAATTATTTCCCCAAATTCCAATTTCTTCAACTTTAGGGAAATGATATTGAAAACCAAAAATGTTTTCTTAGTGCCCTTATATCTGATAAATTATATGTTACCTTAGATAATAAAAAATTTATGGCTTTTTGATTGTTGGCTTTTGCATAGCGATGTCCTATACCACTCTTCAACAGATGTTGATGGTGAAGTGCCCAGATCAGTGTGAATCACTGAGAGGGGGAGGGGGTGAATCAGTAATCCTTTAAAACTTTTTACTAATTGATTCTTAATCAATTAAACCTCTATGGCTGGTTAAAGCCTCGATCCACTCTTCTTGTATCTCTCACCTTTCCACGAATGATGCAGTAAATGTAAAGGCACTGGACACAAGGATTTACAAGGTTCGGCACCAAAGGCCTACATCCTTGCCATGCTCTCCAAGCATGGATTCTCCCATTATAACTTGTTATAATTACAATGGTCGATACAGAGTCTCACTGTATCTCTCCTGAGTCCCACAGGAGGGTCTTTATACTGCGTCCCACAGTGTTACCAGAGTCCCACTGGCCTGCTCCAGAATCCCACTGAAGACTTCTTCTCCCTGAGTCCCACAGGGTCTTCTCTTGGCTCCTCGAGTCACACGAGTAGCACTTCTTCACTTTAAGTTCTTCAAGTAACTTCAGTAGCCTGGGATAAAGGCTGCTGGCCTTGCTCTTCTTCTGATCACTTGTGGTGATCAGGGTCTTCTCGTCTAGCTCGGGCTTTATCACCTTCTTCTAAGGATGACCCGGCTTCTCTCCAATTACTGAATGCTCAGACAAATAATATCTTTATCTTCGGTCTGGTCGAGTCTCAGTTCACTTCAACTTCATGCACTGAATGCATGGCATCACAAAATCTTCAAGATCTTCAAGTCTTGGACTCCTCAGATGCACACCACTGATTTAGCACTGTTCACGTGTGCACGTGCATGCATGCATGCATGCACTTTCCCTTTCCTCTTCTTGGTGCAGTAGACCCACAAAGGGTGTAATCACTTTTGAGCACACACCTACTTCTCAGACTTCACACACTTTATGCAATTAGCTTACACACTAGAATGTGTGTTATACTTTAGTGTGGATGTCCTCCCTTTTCTTCTTCTAAGTGTATACACACTTCTTAGTGCACACACCTAGGTTCGGCCACTTCTTTAATTTGCACACACAAATTCTTCACTTAGCATACACTTGTAGTGACCTTCCTCTTCTTGTTGCACACACACAAACTATTCTTTGTTCTTCAAAGTGTGCACCACACAAGGGATACGGCCTACTTCACTTGCACACACAAATTGTGTTCATCAATTTTTCACACACACAAAGTGTGCCCTCGGCCTTCTTGTCCACTTTGCACCCACAAATCCGTAGGGTCTATTTTCACATTGCACACACAACTTGGATTTAGTTGTGGTCTTCCTCTCGGCCTTTTTCACTTCACACACAATATGTGGTATTCCACTTCACCCACTTGCACACACACTGCCCAAATTCAATCATCCCATAGGGTGTTCTCCTCACTTGGCACACAAGCACAAAGGCTTGGGTCTTCCACCTAAATGCCAAAGGAGGCGCGCAAGGGTCTCACCCGCGGGCTTCAACCAAGGGCGCGCAAGGGGTGCGGCCTCTTCTTCTTCAACAGCTGCACAACCCTCGAGTGCAAGGGGCAGCCGCGCAAGGCTCAAGTGTGCAAGGGTGCAACACTGCCGCGGGCTCCTTCCTCCTGCCGTGCAAGGGTGCGGGCAGAGAGGGAACAAGAGTCTCGAGCGCGCAAATATGCGGCTCGGCTCCTTCCTGTCGCGCAAGAGAGGCGCGCAGGGAACACTTCGGGCCTCGGGTGGCACCGGGACAATCAGCCGCGCAAATAACTTGCGCGGGGCTTCTACTTCGCGAGGCAGAGGCTTCGCGGGACACTCTTCAAACTTTCAGCGCATCAGCAAACAGCAATGAGGTCTCGGCCTCTCCTTTTATAGGCAGAGAATCCTCGGTTCATCCGCGTGAAATAAATATCAAAATCCCGAGATCTTCGGATCTTTAAAAACTTTCCAAATCTTGAATTTGATCCTCGGTTCACGCGGGTTCTCTCATTTTTTTCTTTCCTCCTCGTGCATGCGATTTATAACGCATGCACGGCCTTTGTTCAGGCCTATCCATGCAAAAACACGAACACCGAATGGCCTCGCACCTCCGGTTGCTTCGGCCTCGCTCGAAATCCTCCTTTCATCGCATGCATGCTTATTTTATTGCATGGTTATGTTCAGTAGGCACAGACGATCACAATGGAGGTTTCGGATTCGGAAATGGTGGCCGGGAGCTCAAGATAGGTCGTCGGGATGCCTCTGGTTCAGCGGCTGCTCGCGGGAGACTTCGCCTCGAGCTCGACGAAGGAGATGATCTCGCAGCCGTTGGATCGTCGATTCAATTGATTTCGGACGGCCTAGATCAGATCGCCTCGCCGCGGATGAATCGTGCGGCGCAGATCAAGCGCGCGATGGCTCGGACGGCCAGGATCTCTTCCGCGGGAAAAATGCGCGTCCCACATCGAATCTGAGGCCGGTTTTTCCGCGCTTTATAAGCCTGGCGCTCCCTCAACCCGCCAGTTGAATCTCCTCCCCTCTCGGTGCCGCCCCGCACCGAGTTCTTTAGCGGGCGCGCTCTTGCGCCCACCGTTTGCTCCTGCGGGCGCGCTCCTAGCGCCCACTATGCTCCTCCGGCGCGCGGGTTTCACCACCGCGTGCCCTCGGGGGCTTATACACGGCCCCCTGTGCTCCTCCGGGCGTGCCCCAGGCGCCCATGCGGTGTCCTTGGGTGCGCCCCATGCCTCAAGGTTGCTGCCCTGGCCTTGAGGGTTCCCCATGGGCGTGGTGACCTTGAGTCCCACAAGTGCCTTGGGTGATGACCCTCGGCTGGCCTCCTTGGTGGCCAATTTTTTGGCAAAGGAAGGATGCATCCTTTGTATAAAAACAAAGTACTCCATATACAAATTGCCAAACCAAGTGCCATTCAAGCCTTCTTCTTCCCATCTCTATGCTTCTTCTTCTTAAGAATTCCTCCATTCATCCTCAACATTTATTTATTACTTAGGAGTGAATTCTTGAAGTTTCTCCATCAACCGAACGCTTGAATCAACATAAAATCTTCAATGTGCTTCATTGATCCAATTAGAGATCAAGTTGGATCACTTCCAATTCACATGCACTAAGAGTTAGTACATGGACTTCTTTGAATCCACTTCATCCACTCAGGAGTAGTGGATGGTTCTCCTTCACTTCCTCATGCATTGTCAATACAATGCATGGTCCTCTAACCATGTTGTGACATTGTATCCAGTTGATACAAGTTCTTGGAACTTTAAGATCAGCTCAACAATCGCCAGATTTAATGATGCTCCATCATCATTCATTCTTCAAGTGGTGTAACTTAGTATCATATTGATACAAGTATTGAAACATTAAGATCAGTTCAACAATCGTCTGATATTCTTAGAAAATGTTTCAACCATCATCTCCTATGTCACTTAGTGAATCTCCTAAGTGACATGCATCTTAGTACTATGGCCATTCTCTCTTCATCACCAACACCATCACAACCTTTGTCATTCACATCTTAACATTCCTTGACTTCCATTCATTCCAAGACAACTTCATGCCTCATTGACAACAAATGCAACACAATGCACTTCAATCTCCCCCTTTGTATTTGTTGTCAATACACTCCTTTAGCACATATGAATGGGTCAATATGTGTGCCAATATTTTCTCCCCCTTATTGGCAATCAAATGCAAAGGTGTGGTGTGGTATTCTTTCAAAAATCTCTTCCTCCCTTTGAAAATTATTTTCTTGAAAAACACTGAGAGAGGGATGATGTCACATGTTCTTCTTTAGCAAAGAACCTTTAGTTGATCAACTCTAAGTCTACTTGGGCTAGCCCGGTGTAGAAAACAAGAGTGATGTAACCAAGGAACTCAATGCTGTCCAACATTCACTATACATGTGAGATCATGCTTAGGGGTTTGAAATTTTTCAGATATAACAATGAATTGCTAAATCCTGCACATCTTCACAAAACTCATTAGAAAGTTCAGTGCAAAGATAAAGCTCCCCCTTTCAATCATTTGTCTTCAATCCATACTCCCCCTTAATTGACAAGATAAACTCAATTATGAAACAAGGGATGAAAGCATGATTGGAATACCTTCACTTTTCTCAAGATGGTATTAATCTAAGAATCCCATCTTCTTCAGATTGGCTCCCCCTCAAGGGGTGCACTCCATTCTTTCCAAACCATCCTCCAGCTGAGAATGATCATCATCTTCAATTCCCTGCAATGTTAGCACATGCAAATACCAATAGTATAAGGGAATAAGATGGAACCTCCTTGGTTCATCAATGTGAACAACAAGGTTGAGAAGATTCTCTCAACCAAGATGTCTCATTTTCACCAGTCTTCACACTTGCACATTTGATCTTCAATGATGATTGTGCCGGTGTGGTTCTCAAAACATCTTCATGTGAAACCTTCTTCCTCCCTTTTGCCTTAGCAATTGCCAGAACTTCATCTTCAGCTCTTTGTAGATCTTTGGCAAGTTGCAACTGATTAGGCCATATGACAAGTAAGTCACTTTGAAGTGTGGCCTCAGTTTTGGAAATTCCACATGGTTCTTTTGATGCTGTCAAGCTACCTTTCTTAGGCAACTTGTTTTCAATCAATCCCTTCTTCTTCTTCTGGATTGATTGTCTGTTTGAGTTCAGTTGGCTTCTATTGATTTCCATGGCTTGTTTGCAAAGATCCATGGTATGACCTTTCTTTCCACAGTAGAAGCATTTCTTGGTGGTCCTTCTGGATGCATCACCCTTCTTGGATTCAGACTCCAAGGACTTTTCTTCATTTCTCAAACACTTCTTGGGAGCATTTTCTACTTTCTTCTTGCTTCCCAAGGAATCTCTCTTAGCCAGGTTCTGTGATCTTTTCTTCTTTTGAGCTCTGGATACAGTTGGAGATTGACATGTATCTATTTGACCACTTTTGCAATCATCCCAGATGTTGTCAAGTAATCCAAATCTATTTGCAGTAAACAGATGTCTCTGGACCTGTGGATGTTGCTTCTTTCCTTCTGGCTTGCTCCCCCTTGGCATGGGCTTCCTCTGTGCTTTGGCATTCAGTGGATTGTACCAACAATCCTTTGCACAATGCCCATACCTGTTGCAACACCAACACTGACCCACAAATCTTGACCTCTTCAGTCCTTCTGATTGTTGGGTACTTTTCTTGAGCTGCTGTGTTGTTTCAGGAGAGCTCTGCTTCTTCATTTTCTTCATCCATACTTGTTTGGAATTATTTTTCCATCCTGCACTTTTTGTGGAAACACAATTAGAAGCATCAGTACAAGATGGTATGGATGGTACCTTCTTTCTAGAAGTTGTTGCACTTTCACTAGAGGATGTCTTTCTTTTAGAATCATCCTTCTCAAGGCATACTTGAGTAGCAACATTTCTCCTTTCAGCTGACTGGGAGGCTTTAGCTTTGGGTGATTGCAGATTTTTCAATATCACCTCTAGTTCTAGGCATTTCATGTTAAGGGAGTTCTTCTCATCCTTAACTGTTCTTAGCCTTCCTTCCCATTTCTCTTCCAGCTGTTTCATCTGGTCTTCATGCACTTGCTTCATCTCAAGCAATGAGTTGTCCAGCTCCTTCACCCTTTTGACTTTGTCTTCTAGTTGAGCATCTCTGACAACCATTGACACTTTGTGCCTCTTTTCCAGTGCATGGAAAACTTCTTTGACCAATACTTTAAAGATTTCTTTCTCAGAAAGGCTTCTTTGCAATTCTTCAGCAGTGTCTTCATATCTTTCATTGCAAAGAGATACTGTTTCATCTTTGGCATTTACCAGCTTTCTGAGAGTGTTGGTTATGCCAACCCTTTTAGCCAATTGGACTTCTTCTTCTAACTGTGATTTTTCTTCATGAAGATCATGGATGCCTGTAGCTATACACTTTGCCACTTCCATGGGAACTGTCTTCTGAAGATATTTGAGTGCACTCTGAAGATCATTCATTGTTTCAACTTCATCACAGCTAGGACAGGCTTTCTTCATCTTCTTGGCCTGTTTCTTCTTTCTATTTTTCTGAGTCTTGGCAGATATCTCCATTTGAGCCTGGTCACTCATTTCCTCAAATCTGCACTTCATAAAGACTCCCTTGGATCTTTTAGAGGTAACCTGCCTCTGATACCAATTGAAGTGCCCAGATCAGTGTGAATCACTGAGAGGGGGAGGGGGTGAATCAGTGATCCTTTAAAACTTTTTACTAATTGATTCTTAATAAATTAAACCTCTATGGCTGGTTAAAGCCTCGATCCACTCTTCTTGTATCTCTCACCTTTCCACGAATGATGCAGTAAATGTAAAGGCACTGGACACAAGGATTTACAAGGTTCGGCACCAAAGGCCTACATCCTTGCCATGCTCTCCAAGCATGGATTCTCCCATTATAACTTGTTAGAATTACAATGGTCGATACAGAGTCTCACTGTATCTCTCCTGAGTCCCACAGGAGGGTCTTTATACTGCGTCCCACAGTGTTACCAGAGTCCCACTGGCCTACTCCAGAATCCCACTGAAGACTTCTTCTCCCTGAGTCCCACAGGGTCTTCTCTTGGCTCCTCGAGTCACACGAGTAGCACTTCTTCACTTTAAGTTCTTCAAGTAACTTCAGCAGCCTGGGATAAAGGCTGCTGGCCTTGCTCTTCTTCTGATCACTTGTGGTGATCAGGGTCTTCTCGTCTAGCTCGGGCTTTATCACCTTCTTCTAAGGATGACCCGGCTTCTCTCCAATTACTGAATGCTCAGACAAATAATATCTTTATCTTCGGTCTGGTCCAGTCTCAGTTCACTTCAACTTCATGCACTGAATGCATGGCATCACAAAATCTTCAAGATCTTCAAGTCTTGGACTCCTCAGATGCACACCACTGATTTAGCACTGTTCACGTGTGCACGTGCATGCATGCATGCATGCACTTTCCCTTTCCTCTTCTTGGTGCAGTAGACCCACAAAGGGTGTAATCACTTTTGAGCACACACCAACTTCTCAGACTTCACACACTTTATGCAATTAGCTTACACACTAGAATGTGTGTTATACTTTAGTGTGGATGTCCTCCCTTTTCTTCTTCTAAGTGTATACACACTTCTTAGTGCACACACCTAGGTTCGGCCACTTCTTTAATTTGCACACACAAATTCTTCACTTAGCATACACTTGTAGTGACCTTCCTCTTCTTGTTGCACACACACAAACTATTCTTTGTTCTTCAAAGTGTGCACCCCACAAGGGATACGGCATACTTCACTTGCACACACAAATTGTGTTCATCAATTTTTCACACACACAAAGTGTGCCCTCGGCCTTCTTGTCCACTTTGCACCCACAAATCCGTAGGGTCTATTTTCACTTTGCACACACAACTTGGATTTAGTTGTGGTCTTCCTCTCGGCCTTTTTCACTTCACACACTATATGTGGTATTCCACTTCACCCACTTGCACACACACTGCCCAAATTCAATCATCCCATAGGGTGTTCTCCTCACTTGGCACACAAGCACAAAGGCTCGGGTCTTCCACCTAAATGCCAAAGGAGGCGCGCAAGGGTCTCACCCGCGGGCTTCAACCAAGGGCGCGCAAGGGGTGCGGCCTCTTCTTCTTCAACAGCTTCACAAGCCTCGGGTGAAAGGGGCAGCCGCGCAAGGCTCAAGTGTGCAAGGGTGCAACACTGCCGCGGGCTCCTTCCTCCTACCGCGCAAGGGTGCGGGCAGAGAGGGAACAAGAGTCTCGAGCGCGCAAATATGCGGCTCGGCTCCTTCCTGTCGCGCAAGAGAGGCGCGCAGGGAACACTTCGGGCCTCGGGTGGCACCGGGACAATCAGCCGCGCAAATAACTTGCGCGGGGCTTCTACTTCGCGAGGCAGAGGCTTCGCGGGACACTCTTCAAACTTTCAGCGCATCAGCAAACAGCAATGAGGTCTCGGCCTCTCCTTTTATAGGCAGAGAATCCTCGGTTCATCCGCGTGAAATAAATATCAAAATCCCGAGATCTTCGGATCTTTAAAAACTTTCCAAATCTTGAATTTGATCCTCGGTTCACGCGGGTTCTCTCATTTTTTTCTTTCCTCCTCGTGCATGCGATTTATAACGCATGCACGGCCTTTGTTTAGGCCTATCCATGCAAAAACACGAACACCGAATGGCCTCGCACCTCCGGTTGCTTCGGCCTCGCTCGAAATCCTCCGTTCATCGCATGCATGCTTATTTTATTGCATGGTTATGTTCAGTAGGCACAGACGATCACAATGGAGGTTTCGGATTCGGAAATGGTGGCCGGGAGCTCAAGATAGGTCGTCGGGATGCCTCTGGTTCAGCGGCTGCTCGCGGGAGACTTCGGCTCGAGCTCGACGAAGGAGATGATCTCGCAGCCGTTGGATCGTCGATTCAATTGATTTCGGACGGCCTAGATCAGATCGCCTCGCCGCGGATGAATCGTGCGGCGCAGATCAAGCGCGCGATGGCTCGGACGGCCAGGATCTCTTCCGCGGGAAAAATGCGCGTCCCACATCGAATCCGCGGCCGGTTTTTCCGCGCTTTATAAGCCTGGCGCTCCCTCAACCCGCCAGTTGAATCTCCTCCCCTCTCGGTGCCGCCCCGCACCGAGTTCTTTAGCGGGCGCGCTCTTGCGCCCACCCTTTGCTCCTGCGGGCGCGCTCCTAGCGCCCACTATGCTCCTCCGGCGCGCGGGGTTCACCACCGCGTGCCCTCGGGGGCTTTTACACGGCCCCCTGCGCTCCTCCGGGCGTGCCCCAGGCGCCCATGCGGTGTCCTTGGGTGCGCCCCATGCCTCAAGGTTGCTGCCCTGGCCTTGAGGGTTCCCCATGGGCGTGGTGACCTTGAGTCCCACAAGTGCCTTGGGTGATGACCCTCGGCTGGCCTCCTTGGTGGCCAATTTTTTGGCAAAGGAAGGATGCATCCTTTGTATAAAAACAAAGTACTCCATATACAAATTGCCAAACCAAGTGCCATTCA
Source organism: Viscum album (assembly GCA_963277665.1). Taxonomy (NCBI): domain Eukaryota; kingdom Viridiplantae; phylum Streptophyta; class Magnoliopsida; order Santalales; family Viscaceae; genus Viscum; species Viscum album. The sequence continues at coordinate 2,076,019,213 of OY728152.1, read as the reverse complement.
AGCCTTCTTCTTCCCATCTCTATGCTTCTTATTTTTAAGAATTCCTCCATTCATCCTCAACATTTATTTATTACTTAGGAGTGAATTCTTGAAGGTTCTCCATCAACCGAACGCTTGAATCAACATAAAATCTTCAATGTGCTTCATTGATCCAATTAGAGATCAAGTTGGATCACTTCCAATTCACATGCACTAAGAGTTAGTACATGGACTTCTTTGAATCCACTTCATCCACTCAGGAGTAGTGGATGGTTCTCCTTCACTTCCTCATGCATTCTCAATACAATGCATGGTCCTCTAACCATGTTGTGACATTGTATCCAGTTGATACAAGTTCTTGGAACTTTAAGATCAGCTCAACAATCGCCAGATTTAATGATGCTCCATCATCATTCATTCTTCAAGTGGTGTAACTTAGTATCATATTGATACAAGTATTGAAACATTAAGATCAGTTCAACAATCGTCTGATATTCTTAGAGAATGTTTCAACCATCATCTCCTATGTCACTTAGTGAATCTCCTAAGTGACATGCATCTTAGTACTATGGCCATTCTCTCTTCATCACCAACACCATCACAACCTTTTTCATTCACATCTTAACATTCCTTGACTTCCATTCATTCCAAGACAACTTCATGCCTCATTGACAACAAATGCAACACAATGCACTTCAGATGGTTATATTTCTCTTCTATATCCATATTTTCACCTATGTTTTACTATGTGGAAACCCATTGCTAAGTTACATTGGGTGACTGTTATGATTCTAACCTCCATTTTTAAAATGAATTTTTAGTATTCATTTTTATGATTTGGGTTTCTATTAAAGACACATTCGAGTAGTAAACCGTTTATAACCCTGATGAATTTTGTGGGAAAATTTCAATTTAAGGGGTGTATAATGTAAAGACCCGATATTTCATGAAAAATATTATTTTTAATTTCATTGATGTCTTGTGTTATACGCTACACCAAAATTAGCTTGTTCTATATGCAACACCGTATTATCTTGTAGTATACAGAACACTATTCATGGCTCGTCTTACACACAATTTCATGTTTGTTTTGTGGAAATTCTTCTACACAACATTAAGTATAGATTTTGTTTAATTTAAAAATGAAATATGTTTTGATAATGTTATATGCAACACCAAACGTGACTTTCACTACACGCAAACTTGACTTTCCTTTGATTACACAGAATCAAGACCTTCTTCGATAGCGTGTGTAGTACTCAATACCAAGTTTCATTAAACGAGATATTATTATAATATTAGTATGAACTAGCCCTTATGAATAATAATAAACACTTTTTGAAATTTTATTTTTCAAAATGGACTTCATTTTTTTATTCGGAATATCGAAAATATCCTAGGGTGAATTTTTGTAATTTTCTTGAATACTTTAAATTTTTTATGAATAGTGAAAACACTCGATTACTATTTAAAAAATGAATTTTTATATAAATAATTATTTATTTTATATAAATTTAATTTAGGTCAAAATTGATACATAATAACTATATAAGGTCAATTAAATTTATTGGAGTCATTTTATAATAATTTTTGACATATAAAAATTTTATTGAACTTTTCACTGTCTTTTGCCCACCTCCATGGAGGGTTCGATAATTTTCATAGAACATAATTTTACTGCTTTTGTGAGTAGAATTTCAAAAATCCGAGAGACACAGTTAATATCAAGGATTAAAATGTGATTCAATAAGATAAAAATATTTTTTTTGAATAGTAACTTTTTACTTTTTTACAACAGTTAAAAACAAATAAGGTAATTATGGGTAAAAATGATATTATTATTATTCTAACACATGTCCTAATTCAATTGGATAAGTTTAATTCGACTAAAAAACCTTATGAATAAAATATGACCATTTATCTCCACATGTATTACATTAGGACGTTTATTATTATTTTATTTAAGTAAGAGTAAAAATAGTTAAAATCAATGTTTTATTACAAAATAATTTTTAATATAGGGTTATACATAAGATAAATTCGACTATAAATATTTATTAAAAAGATAAAAAGATTTCCTATAAAATTGAATTTTATTTTTATTTTTTAGACATTATATAATGTAATTTATTTATGACACAATGATAATGAAGTAATTAGCTTATTAATGAAATATTAACATAATTGATGTTATAAATACCCAAATAAATGTAATTTTAGACTATTTATGAATCACACTATTTTTTAGGTTAATATGAAATGTAATAATTTATTTGATTAACTTATTTCTAACTAATAATTATTTTAATATTTTCACAATAATCATGTACCAAATAGTGTCAAAATTGAAATAAATTAGTTTTTTAAAAAAATATTATATTATTAGTTGTTATTTTATTCAGAAAAATAAATTGTTCAAAAAAATGAATTCGATAAGGATATTTATATTAATAATTAACCACTTGGGGTTCGTTTGGGTTTTTATAGTATGTTTATTAACAATATACATTAACAAAACAAAAAGACACGACAAAAATTAAATTATTTAAATTAGAGTGAAATCTAAATAATAATGATAAAATAGTAAACTAAACTTGTAGAAAACATATTAGTTGAGAGGATTTCTACCCATCCCAAAATTAACATCGATATAAGTCACTTTGGAGCTATTATAAAAAGAATATGACTTTATTATAAAGTAATATTTTATTTTTTTCCAATGGTGCGCCTCTCCTCCCTTATTAAAAGGAACCCTTCCATCATCTATTCACACCCTTTTAAGCCTTGAAGATTGCCCCAACCATGTCCATTTCTATTATAGACTCCCCTCGAAACATTTTGGAGGATCTGGTCTTGTCAAAATACCAACTCTACTTCCTTAAAAGGAAGCTTAATGGAGGTCCGTCGAAGGAGAGGTAATCTCTCCTTCTTATTATCTCAGGTTTTTTTCTTCTTCTACTTCATCTTCTTTAGTTGTCTTTTTTAAACTAATAGCATCAGTATTACTAATATACTGATAGTTTATTATAAACATAAAACAACCCTATTTCACATTCTATCCATCCTATAGAAAACAAAATCACCTCACGTACGTACGTACGGAATACAGTCTCCACGCCCTGCTGTAATCTATTTTTGACCACCACTTTACATGGATGGGTATAAATGTGTAAATAAATAACTATATATTATTATTGTAAAGTGATATTGATTCTGAAATATTATACATACAATTAAACACAATTCCATGATCATGGGAATGATATCATCGCTCGGGCTTATGTACGGACTAACATCTCCATGACGCGATGAGATTTATTGTCCATGTTAACTATTCATGAATGATTATAAAGTATATATAATGAACAATAATGAAATATATGACATAATAAATATACTGGATTTATGAATATATATATGTATGTCATCTACTTAATTCCATTTTATTAAATAAGGAAACGAAAAAAGCGTTCATGAGTACGTACGACCTACCATCTCCCATAATGGTGTATTTCATTCCATTTATCAATCTATCATATATATATGTGTATATGATGAATATATATTATATATAAATCATGTTTTATATTCTGGAATTAATTTCTCATGATCTAATTAATCATATTAATTATTACAAGTTAAAACACAGATGTTAAATAAAACTATTTTACACAAAACACTGCTTTAACCAGAAATTTAAAAATGAACAGGTAATATAAAGTCATAAGTAAACCATATATGATATCATACAAGTGAATATGATTCTGTAATAATTCAATGACATTATTTAAATCATTATTAAAGAAATTCTCATATATAGGAAGCATATCAGACCTCAGGTAAGGGATTATTTTTCCAATCTCATTTTTATCCAAGATTATTAATTCGTAAGTATTTACTCGGGTTATATTTAACATCCATGTCCCTATTTTATAAAAATGGTTTTATATATGTTTAAAGCCATTTTTACACATGTTTATCTTTTACTACATGGAATGTAATGAATTTTTATTTTGTTTACCATACGAGGTACTTTTTGACTTTTCTGACAAAAGTATGAGAAGAATGTTATTTTTAACTTATACGGCATGAACAGATTTTTACGGTTTTATAATGACTTATTTTCAGGAATATTACAATATAATATTTCATGTATATTTTCAAAAAAAATCATTTTCTTTTAAAATTTTAATTTATTTTTATGAAAGGGAAATTATTTTGATGAAGAAATGATATTTTCTTCAAGAATTCATTTCAAGTGTTTTATCAAAACCATTTTCCATATAGGATGGAATTATTTCTTATGTGTATGTTTCATGTATAATTTTTCTATGATTTATATATTTTCACTTTTATTATGATGAAATTATATCCATTTTTTTGTATGGATTATGTTATGATGGGATGATCTTTATGAAACCCATTTTTTAATTTGTGTAATGATGAATGATTAATGTTCATGTTGTGGCACAAGAAAGAATGATTTCATTATGAGATGGGTGGGACCTATATTTCTAATAAATTCATTGGGTAATGATTTATATATAATGAGATATACATGGCTGGAATGGTATATTATTCCTGTTCAGTTTTACAGGACTGAAACGAGGAGTGAACTCAATTCAGAAGAGGACATCATCCACTAATATAGTCTTGGAAATAATGCATTGGATACTATAAAAAGCATATCATGTGCTTAATGTTTTTCCATAATTACATGTTTCATTCCCATAATATATTATCATGATTGATGTTCCCTTATGATATATGCCTTACGTACTTCCAATATTTATGTCTTTTCTCACGATTTTGATGTTTAGATTTTATGTTCATGTTTTTTCATTCAAATGATAATGGATTGTCTTATGTTCTATATGTTTAACCTTACTAAGCATTTGAGGTCTCCCTTTTTATGTTTTCTTTTCCCCCTGATATAATGAATGGTTATAGGTAAGGAAACAAAAAGGGAAATATCTTTATTGGAGATATTTAAGATCATTCACCACTATTAGATGATTATATTCTAAGTTTCCAATGAAACTAAACTATTACGGTCCATGTGTGTTTGTTTTTGTTATGTATTATGTATTCTAAAAAAGTAATGTAATGTCCATGTACGTCAAGCTTCGGGTCTCTACATCTATTAACTTTTTCACCCCTATTTGGTTTATAGTTTATAGATTTTTATTTTTACATGATCATTAATATTATTGTGATAAATGATATTTTTCACTCTCTATCAATATTTGGATAATATTATTTTCTTCTAAGTGAAAATTTTCACTTCCCACCTATGATATTCTATTTGAAAATGTATATTGTGTTATTTCAGATGAACCTTTAACATAACATTCTCTATTTCAAAATGGAAGTTTTATTAACTCTATTTATGATTTAAATTTCCCACAATGATATTTTCAAATGGTACACCATTTTTACCAAGTGAAAGTTTTAATTATGAGGACACAATTTATTTAAGGGGTTGAATGTAACACCTCAAGATTTTGAGAAATTTTTTTTTCAAATAAATAATAATTTTTATATTTTTTTTACATGTAACATTGATTTTACCTTTAATTACATTCAACACAGATTTTATATTTTTTTATGTAACATTAAGTGTAGTTATTATTTAACTCAAAATCGAGTTTAAAGTAAACATGACATGCTCTTAAAATAATAGTATTTAATATTAGAGTAATAAAATAGCCATAGAAATGGATAGTATAAGTAAAATTACATAAATTATGAAAATATTTTGTTTGCACAATTATATATAATTAATATTTTGATAACCAATTAATTAGAAATAAATTTCAAAACCATTTGAAAAAATGAAATATTTATCTGAAAAACTATATTTATGCATAAAACAATTAACTCCATAGATTGAAAATAAAATTTTGGTTGTTTATTTTAATTAAATTTAGATATTATATATTCAAATAAGTTTTTAACATGATCATTATGTGTTTCTTGGTTAATAGATGAGAATAAAACCAATTTTACACTTCAAACTGTATATTTCTAATTTATGTTTTTCACCTTTTGTGAAAAAATTATGAAATTAAATTTTTACTGATTTTATGTAATTTATTTCAAAAAAATAATTTTAATTTTTTAAATCATCATATAAAAATTATCTGGGAGTGATGTTTTTAAAATTTTCTAATAAGATAAATTTGTTGATGAATTGTGAGAAATAAGGTTTTTTATTATGAATTGTCATTTATTTTATAGTTTTTAAAACCATGAACATTATATTAATAAAGTTTTAAAAGTAAAATTAGTTCAATTATATATCTATTAATCACATTTATGTCATTTTAATCAATTTTATATTGATGTATTTTAAAAAAATGTTTTAATCTTTTGAATCTGTTATCTTTGTAAAAAAAAATTCATCGCATCTACAGTATTGATATTATATTATACTTTGAAACTTATCTGAATGTAATTTAGAAATGTTGACTATATATTTTAAATAATGATAATTTATATTATCTAATAAGTTCAAATTAATTTTATTTATATAATTAATTGTAGTATCTTTAAAAATTCATTATCGTAGTTATGGTCAAAACTAGTTTACCAGGGTGTTAAACTAAAAAGATATTGTGAAAAAGACCTATAAATATATATAAACGCATTTTATGGAAATATGTATTACTTATAACCTATAAGGTCCTATAATGTACCATTTTTTATCCTTTTTATCTTTGAAAATTATGTTTACACCTATTTATTTTCAAATTTTAGATGTGTGTCACTCACCTCGCTTATAAAAGGCCACACCATACCCTCTCCTCTTTGCACGTAAAAAAACTATTGTTTTAGAAAAAACATAACCGAATATTTTAATTGTATCGATCATGACATCATATAGTCCTTGGTGACATTATAAATCCAATCTATGAATATTTTGGTAAAAAAAAATGATTTTTTTCGAAGAAGAAGGAAAGTTATAATCAATGCATTATTTTTTTACTTCTTCTTATAAGAACATGAAATAATTCTAATTTATTATGATATAATAAATAAATTATAAATATTTATATGTTATTATTTTTATATGGAAATCAAAATTTATCTCCTCTTCCATCAAATGTGATACAAAATAATCATTCGTGTGTAGGGTGGACTACCGCCTCCCGAACTATTGTGATGTGTTTTTCATTAATGTTATACATGGATGGTAATAAATATTGATTAATTTGATATATATTATATTTTTAAAATTATTATACCTTTTTAATTATTATATCGCATATACCTTCTTACTTTCTATTTTGTGGGGTATATGATAAAGTCGTTCGAGTGTACGCTGGACTATCACATCATATAGCGATGCGATTGAATTTTCAATAATTATTTGAATGGAAGATAATCAGGGAAAATTAATTGAATATATGTGATTTTTTTTGAAAAAATGTATTTTTAAAAGGTAACATATTATTTACCTTTATTTCTTTTAATTTTCAGGAAAATTGAACCCGCACACATGTATACGTACAACCTACCATCTCCATGAACGGTGAATTTAATTTTCTATAACTAAATATTATCTATTTATATTAATATATATATATATATTAAATATATAAAATATATATCTCATCGTTAAATTTATAGATGTTATTGAACCATGATAAATGTAAATGGACCAAAAATGTCCAATCAAAACATACAAGAAAAAAAAAATTGTTACCCAAAATGTTATTTTATTAAGGAATTGTAAATAAATGGTTAATAAAATTTCATAAGTAGATGATATATTGTATTAAATAAAAAATTATTACTATTTAATAGATTTATAATAAACCTATATTTACTATACATTAATTTCAAATGTGTATGAAGGAATTCTATCTTTAAGGTAAGGGATTTCTTATCGATTTTTTATTTTTGGGAGAATTATTCCATATTCACCACTCTTTTCTTTTGTGTGGTGTATATAATGAACCTTTTTAAAATTCATATAATTTATATAATTATTTAAATTATATAAATATTTTATTTTATTTTAATTATTTATTGGGGCTTATGATTCAAAACTTTTCAAATTTGTATGAATTTTTTTATCAATTTACCTTCTTTGAGACATATATTATATTATGAAACAATATTATATTATGAAAAAAATATTATATTATGAAACAATATTATTTTATTAGGAGTATATACAACCCCTTTAATATGTAATATCTTGAATTTATTTATTATCATGGTATTTTATGTTTCATTTAATTTTATTCCTTCATGGGGCCTACGATTCAATGTTACAAAAGTGGTTAATTGTTTTTGGTATAATATCATAAATTATAAGATTAGTCTATATTTATTCTTTTGATGATGACATATTATGATATACTTCTCAATAAACTCATAACATTTCTTCTCCTCTATTTATTTCATGAGAATACATGTTTTAACTTCATATTTCTTCTCTTTATGAATATAATATGTCAAAAAAATGTTTTTATGAAAAGTCATTTTTATTTAACTCTTCATTAAAAACACATTTTCTTTCATAGATGTTCTTTCTAAAAATGTTTTAAAAAATTTAAATTTATCATGAATATTTATTCAATAAATTTTTACCCTTTCAAAAAATTAGAAAATGTATTAAAAGGAATATTCATATATTTTTTTAAACAAATCCAATTTGTGCATTAATGAAAATATGAAAGTAATATTTGTTTTAAACTTTACCGACTGAATGCAATTTTCTTCCATCATGACTACCAAATGTTTTAAATATTAATTTTTTTGTTATAAATATTATTTTTAAATAAAATTATTTTTAAAATGATTTATGTTTAAAATATTATTTTCAAAATTGGAATAGATGTTTTCCTCATGAAATGTTTCAAATGATCTCTAGAGCTTCCATTATAGGATTCCAAGGTTATTATAAATGAAAATGAATTTGATACTTTTTTGTGTTTTTAAATGTTATTTTAAATTTGGAAATACTACTTTTATCAAGAAATATGACAAATGATCTTTATAAAACATTTTACATCTAAGATAACGTCCTTTGATGTAACATAAAATTTACTATGGATATTATCCAATGATATTATCATTATTTTTTCTCCAGATAGATTATGTTTAGGATGAATTGATACTTTTTGAACCTATTTATTTTTTCATAGGTTACACTATTATGATATTATTAATTGATCATGAAACCTTTTTCATTTCCGTAGGTTATGCTGTGATAATGTTTTTTTGAAACCCATATATTTTCATGGGTAATGATATGAGAATACTTTTATGATATTATTTCACAAATATGTATTCTTTTAATTTTGTGATGTGTGGGACCAATATATACCTCTTACACAATAAGTAAACAAATATCTCATGAGATAAATAGGACTAGAATAGGTAGTTAACCTAGTTTACTAAGGGACATTTTCCACTATGATAGTCTTTGGAGTGAATCTTAACTAGTAATATGTTCTGAGGAGAGAACCCATTCCAATATTATAGCCTTCAAAAATCGCATTGAATACTATGGAAATAATTTTATATGCTTATCTATATTCCAAAGTTCCCTGTCTTATGTCAATTTTATTCTCTCAGGAATCATCTTTACTAAATTTTATATGATGTGTGTCTTATGAACTAGAAATATTTATGACTTGATTCATGATTTTGATCTTTGATATACATGGTATCATTTTTATATTTAATTCTCATGTTACCATACACTAATGATCACATTATGTTTATTTATGTCACTTTCTTACCCTTACTGAGCATCTGATCTCATCTTGTCTGATGTTTTTCCCACGTTTATAATGATAGATATTATAAGTGATATGTATAACAAAGGTTCTATTAATGAGGATATAAATGAGAGATGATGTATAACTGTTATGAACTTGTTATTTATATATACATTTTTTAAAGGAACTATACCTTTAGGTTTCTCATATGTTTTTTGTGTAATATAATGAATATTACTCTAAAAGGATATAATATCAATTTTATATAATTTTGGGTCTTAACATAATTCCCAAGTGTAATTTACTCTCTTTTGAAGTAATGTGAACATAATCATTAACACCCCCTATTGGTTCAATCATATGAACTTATACATTGTGCACTCAGTTTTGGAAATCTCTCTCAGGAATCATACTTCTTTTTTACTTTTATTGATATATTGTTCTTATTACATTTAAATCTTAATATATTCACCTAATATAGTTTTCGTCATTGTTTCATGAGATTAAAAGTAAATCCCCCTTAGTCTAAGTTTTAAGACATAAAACTAGCTGTAACATATTTAGTCAAAGCTGTGAGACCGTAAACCCTATCTGTCTAAAGTCCAACTATAGTGACCCTAAACTGCACTAGGTAGAAGAAAAAATGCATTCACGTTTGGAATCCAATAATGGAAGACCTGATAAAAGATTATTCCTCACATCTCCAGGTCACCCCTTAAAGAGTTGTTAAAATATAAAGTTAAAATGGAAGAGGAATGATGAATTTAGGGTATATCATTGAAAATTATAAAAAGAATATCTGTTATTGATGACAAAATTGGTTCAAGAAAAAGTTATCAAATATCGTTTACCACTTTCTAAGATCATCTATGAATCATATTAAACTGAAATTCAAATAATATTATTCTTTATCCTCTATGTTGTGTGGAAAATATCAGACCATGTTCAGAGTTATTTTACGTCAAACACTAGAAAAAATATTATTTCTATTCCTCACCATTTAATGTTAATATATATGGATGTGGTCAAATAATTGTAACTTTAAAATATATTCCCTCAAATCTTCACCATATAATGCTATAATGTGTGATCAATGTCTTGGATATACAATGTTACAATTCACTAACAATTTCTCCTATTTTATGGATCTTAAATTGTGCAGCTAATGTCTATGTGTATGATCTTTTTAAAAATATATATATACCACTATATGTTCTTGATAATAAAACAAGTAATATTTTGGATTTATCCTTATATTGAATCGGTTTCATGAACTACAACTAGCTTGATTCAAATCATGAGATATATTGGGATGCCCATATCCCTTAGTCTTGGCCAAGTTGTATCAACTATTATAATTAGCATATAATTTTCCTCACTATATCCCAGTGACCAATACCCTTCCATCAATTTCATTTCTCTTCTAGGATACTAAGACGATCCTCCTCTCAAAATATGAGTTTTTCCCTTATGTATGTTGATACGCATCACCAATGTGTCCAAAATCAAGGTGGCATGACTCTTAGAGAATTGAAATCAACCCAAACATTTCTTTAACTAACCCTTCACATTTTTTGTCTTCATTGACTAAAATTTATATAATCCTCAAACTATAAATGGGATCCGTTATTATGATGGAATGATTCCCCAAAAGATCGCATCCCACTCATGGTATACATCTTGGATGAAATATGAAAAAATTTTATCACTTATAATGTTTCAGTGTCAAGGTATGTAGCCAACCCTAATGTATCTCAACCCATAATTGATGATATAGTAGTGATAAATATGTTTTAAATTCATTATAAGTAGTGATCCTCTAGCGATTTTTCTCCACCCTCTGTTATTTTGATCATGATAGATAAGATTTATTTCTTCCACTTCCCTGTTATCTGGTGAAAATAAACACCCTTAGCATTACCCCACTAGTTCATTCAAATACATTGATAAATCAAGTCAATCTTGTAATGTCCTTCCTCAACGAACATCACTTGTTTTGGGACACTCTAAAGTTTGTATGTATAATTCTAGACCAACCCTCCCACCCCGATTATATTCTATGATCATCCAGGGATATACATCATCTACTTATTTTTTCCCACAGCAGTCTTGGATCATATGGGATTATAATTTTAATGTATTTGTTCCGCACACAATTAATTAATAATTTATTTATTATCTAGGATTTACACTTACTCTTGAGAAAATAATTATGTGACCACTTGTATTGGTATCAGGTCCACCATTCACCACTGTATTTTCATTTGTCTGGTTCTACACATATTTTCTCATTCATGGTCCATGTTCCAAAACCATAATATTTTAATTTCACTTAAAAGTAAATCTATATTCACATTGAATTTTTATTCATGTTTCTTGTTTTTTCACTCTTCAAACGACATGATATTCTTTTATTGGTAGTTATTGCTTCGTTATAATATATTTTTGCGCATTTCCTTGGGTCCAAGATCAATGAATGTAAACTATTAGCACCTCTATACCATGTATAAAAACACTAAACTACTTGAATTATTTTATGAGTATATTTTTTTATAATTGTGCGTCTTTGTCCCTCTCTTCACATTAAGTTTTTATCAACTTCAAGGCATGAAAACCTCTTTAAAAAACATGTTCTTAAAATCACTACATTAAACTATATGTGTACCTGCCTGATAATGTATGTGTGACATTAGGGATTTAATTTTAATGAGGATTTGATTTTCCTACACAATTCATGGACATTCTAACCTTTATTTTTTCAATCTACATGATATTAATATACTAGAACCCCTATGTACAAACACCATGACTATAAACTATTCTCATCTTATCTTGAAGAAATTATCATGGTATCTACATTATTTTGTTCCATACTAACTACCTCACCCCCAATTTAGTCAAAATAATGAGACATAAAATCTATAATGTAATCATTTTTGTCCCTACATTATGAGGATTAACTATGTTTACAAAATAATTTGTACATGATGTTAAACCAAAAGGAATTTCTCTCATCACATGTATTAAAATATTGTGATGAGTTTAGTACCATTTTTGGAGAATTCCATTTATTTGGGAGGATTATATTATGGGGTTTGTTTTCTATTCATGGCCGTACTATGTGGCTAGTGATCTATGGTTAAAGGGTGGAATTTTGGTGGCCTGTTTTATGAGGTTTGAAGCATCATTCCCACTTTTCTCTTTCATGGAATTTCTCTAGATGGGGTTCAGAGCAGCGATGTTCTCCTTGTTTTTGCTTTTGGATTTGGATATCTGAGAGGGTATGGCTTTTCCATCGGTTCTATGCCCATTCATTCTTGAACGAGACAACATTCTATGAAGATATGAGTAGGAGGAAACTAATTAATGTTTTTGATGCTTTGTAGGATCTATTCTGTGGATGTTAATGTGTTGTTTTCCCTAAAATTTTGTATTCTGGTGGATTGATTGTAATATGTCATTGAGGTCTTGTATTGTTTATCACCTTTTCCTCAAAAGTTACTGAATAATAAAAAATTAATTTTCAGCAGCAGTAGTATGCATAGTGATATATAGGTTCTACATTCCATACATATATAGGGGATCCCTTTTCATTACCTTGTTTCTCCTAGTGTTGAGAAATTAAATGATACCTATTAGGATTTAAACACCATTATCATATGGGAACCCAACTTTTTCTAGACACAATTTTGTGCATGATTAATATCCATATAGAGTTTCTTTTCATTTTTTAGTGTCGAAATCATGCCAAATATCACCCCAAAATTTCATGATGTTTGATTTTAGCACCATGGGATACATATTTATTACTTGATCCATCATATCAAACTTAATAACCAATACACCATCACCCTAGTATTGTCTTATATATTAATTATTCTTCTATGAGTCTCAGTTTGTTACATTTCATCATGATTGAAAAAAAACCAAATAGAATAGGTATAAGATGTATAAACATACATGCTAACTCCAATTTGATCCAACGAATCATGTCCTTAAAATCCATTTATTTGTCCACTATGCTCATCTATATCATCATTCATCCTCAAATTCACCATGGGTTTTTTTGTTTTCCTAATATGTACATATCACCTTATCCTTATTCTTCTCTCTGTAACCTTAAACAAGTAGATCATTGGTGTATTTATCACAACATTAAACTGTGTAAATATATTATAGGTCCAAGATTCTTGACCTTAATCTTTTTGAATCCATGATTGAGTTTCATTATGAAATTTTATGGGCATTCCATTCATGTGGGGTTTGACCCACCGATGATGGATAATAGGCATCCACCTTTTGTCCAAGTTTAAAGACCATAAAAATTTTGAATCAAGGAGTGAATTGGTTTCCCCAAGGAATGGTAAAATATTTATTGTCTCTATTTTTTTGGCTTTCTATAAAGCTGAATTAATCCTATAAAAAATCAAATGCACAATAGTGTAGAACTTTTGTGCTTGGATCTCTCTTCAAAATTCCAATTTAATCCCCTAACTTTATGCCTTTAGAGTTTGAATTACTTTCTTTACATTTAATTTCAAAACTAAATCTCTTATGATGACAATATGGCATTCTATAATCCCAACTATTATATAGGGTACATCCCATATATGATTTTTTGTTGTAAAATTGTCATTGTGTTTTGAAAACATAGTCAGTGGTCAAAATCATGTATTCCCTGCATTATAGATGATATGGTAGTGGGATATATGTTTTAAATTTGTTGACCAGTCATCCTTATCATAATAATCACACCTATTTTATGGATCATATTCTATAAGGGAAAAATTTTGTTCACCCACTCCACTTGACAGAAGTGGAGTCTCAAAACCCATGGTTTCCCCCTTACATACCTTTTTATATGTTTTCTTATTGATCTAGTATTATAGAATTGTGCCTTGTTAGTCATATCACTATAACGAGTTCAACTAGAAGATAACAGATCATTATATCCATGAACCATTCATCCCATGAATTCCCATGTAAAATTTATATCCATCCATTTCACTATATTACTCACATATTTAATGGATCACATGGGATTTTGAAATTTTGATAGGTTTTCTCACTTCAATGATTAATATTAACAATATTTCATCCTCATCGTATGATGTTAAACTACATTCTAAATATCCTTATAATATAAATTTAATTTATATAGTGTTTTCCAAATCATATGACTTAAAACTATGTCATACCACTATCCTCATTCTAGTGGATAATCCATATTGATAGTTGGTCTCCTACCAATCCACCTATTATAACAATGCATCTATAACATTATGCTATATTAGAATATATTCTTATTTACTAAAATTTAGGTGTTTCATAGTTTGTGAGGCACTAAAAATTGATCTAGGACAAATTGATTTATATAATGGAAATACAATTATTCAATGTGACTATTATCACATTGTTGTGGTATTTCTTTTCCGTATGAATAAGACTACCTAAATTATAAAAAATATTTATAGAATATTACTTTAATTTAAAAGTATTGGTTAATTCCGTAGAAATATGTAATCAATTTTTAATATTGATAATGAAATAATATAAGGTTACTAATAGTTAAAGGGTTATTTTTTTATAAAAGTTGTTTTACGTTATGTTTTTAATTTTCATTTAGAATTAATTTTTATAAATATTAAAATTTTTAATTAACAATGTGATTCCATTTTTGAAATTATAATGCCATAATTAACAAAGGCTATTTTTTTACGATATTTATTTCTAAGTGTATAGTGAAAATTATGGTTTATTGCAAAACTATTATTTAATTTTGATAAATAATGTTATTAAAAAGACACAATTTATTTTAAATTTTTTTAGTTAACATAAATGTAATTTTATATCAAATAATTTAACTAATTATTTTTGAATCAACATTATACATAATTTTGTATCAAAATATATTTCTTGCATGAAACAATTATTTTTTTAAATAGATTTTCATTTTATTTCACGCACTTATATTAAAATTAATTTTTACAACTTCTGTAAACTAAATCATAGAAAATTGAGTCCGTATTATTAATTTTAATATTACAATTAATCAATAAATTCAATTCTATCTTTAGTCATAATTAAAATTAATTATGGAAATGGAATATCACCATGGTAAAGTGTAAAATGGGTTAAACATCATTAAAACTATAGGATGAGTTATAAAAATCAATCTCTAACATTAATTTAGTTAATTAAATGGTTTTATTTCAGCCTTTATGATAATATATGGAATAATATTTTATTTTATTCCCTATTTTATTTTATTACATACTTTAAATTATTTTAAGTAAGATAATTACAAAATGTCTGTCTATTCTATTAAAATATATAATATTTTTTCATAAGAATAAAAATAATTTATGGCTAATTTTTTATTTTTATTTTAAATAATATTTATTTAATATTATGATTGTAATTTATTTTTTATTTTTATTTAGGGTATAATTACATTTAATTCATAATCCACGTCAGTGAAAAACATCTGAAAATAGTAGACAAATAAATTAAATTATTATAAAAACATTAAATATATAATTTTTGATTAATTATTATTTTCCATACCTTTAAATGATAATTATAAGTATTATTCATAGGAAAACAATTTGATGTATAATTTCAGTATCTCATCGATATATTTAAATTGGATGTTTTTAAAAAGTCATGAAAATAAAAAGAAATTAAATTTAAATTTTAAAAATTATTATTTAAATCATTATAATATCATAAACATAATATGTTTACTCAAGTGGATGGTAAATTATCTATCCTTTCATGTATGGCTCATTTATGTGACAGTTTAAAATTTTTAAATTACTTTTATGACACTTAAACATTTAAAAATTATGATGACATTGATTTTTTCCTATATAATGGGACTCAATTTCTACAGTCTAAAGAAACATATGAATTTGGTTTTCACTAAAACCTCTTAAAAATATTCATTGAATTTCCATTACTATATTTCAACACCCCTTGAGTGACCATAAACCTCTACTTCAAATGTATTAATCCCAACCTAATGTATGATTTTAAAAGTATAGGTAGTTAAGATAACATATGAATGATTTTAAGACTTAAAGTATGAGTTTCTAATATCACTTATAATTCCTTGAGTTGTATTCCACATTTAACCGATTTAATTTTTTTAATATATATACCTCCCAAATATTTATTTTATGAATATTTTAATTAAAATTATATATATTTACAAAACCATCTATGGTTCCTTCTTTCATGTGCTTTTGATTCAATGATTACCAAAACTATAAGGAGTTATGTTATAATCTCTTTTCATTTTGGGATTTTCAATATTAAAATTACATTGATGGAAATTATATAATCCTTACCATTCAGACCACATTTATTTTCTTCTCCAGATTTTATTTCTGGGGTTTTTAATTTTCCATTAATTTTCCTTCTATTAGTAATTTAAAAATAATGAAAAATATTTTTTTAAAAAATATGACTTATTCCTTTGGATTCAGTCATAATTGTTTTTCTTCCATATCTATGTTGTTAAAAAAATTATGGAATTTTTAACCTATAAATTAAATTTCTTAAAAAAATTAATTGACACTTCCTTTTAATTTATTTACAATGTAATAAATGTAATTTTTTTAAATGTGTCTCTAACTAGTAATTTTTACTTTTTTAAAATGTGTATAAATGATACTGTTTTTTTACATAAAGAACATGAATATATTTTACAACCATAATTTCCATCCTTATTCATGAATATTTATTAAAAAAATTCCATGGATTTCAAAGAAATATATATTTGGATTATTTTGGTAATTTTTAATTTTATAAATAACCAAATGAAAAATATGTTTTCTTATGTTTTCAAATACTATTTTAAATACTTTTATAAAATATATATTTTATCTATGTTAGTATAATTAATTTATCATCATTATTCATTGGTGATTTTATATTATTATACCATCTAGTTTCTTTATCTAGAAGCTTAATGATGTTTTATGTTTTAAGGTTGATTCCATAAATATGTTACTTTCCCATGGGGTAATTAAGTTATGATGAAATCTTTATGAATCCAATTTCTTTTCTATGGGTTTTTCTATAATTAATGTTTTGATAATATTATAGAAAATTTATTCATGTTTTTAAATCTGTTTCCGTTTATCGTGGAATTGTATATCCCTCTAACATATTGGGTAAGGATTCATTTCTCATGAGATAATATGAACTAGAATGGGGACTGAATCCAACTAAGTAAGGGAATATATCCACATTGATAGTCTTGGTAGTACACCTTGACAACAAAAATTATGGAATATGGATTGATCCTTATCCACTATAAGACTTTTCCTCCTATGATAGAATTTTTTGTGTGTATTTACTAAAAAATAATGGCAATAGGGAGGGAATCAAATAAAATATGGTACACTCTCTACTATGATAGTCATGGTAGTGATCCTCGGATAAATAAATAATTTTATTTTCATATGTTTATGACACAAGCTTATAACTTATGCATGTGATATGTTCTCATGGTGCTTGATTTATTGTTGATGATTCCACATAATTATGAATTTTTCCTCTTTTTACTATATATCCTTGTTCAATGAATCATAATGATTGATATTTTATTAATTATGTATACTTATTGAAATCTATAATAATTTTATCATACACATATTCTTAACTTATACCAACTTATAATCATCAATTTATATGTCCCATGTTTACTATATTTACCCAAAACTTTTACATGAAATAATAAATGATTTTTAAAATTATGATATATAATGACTATGATTTTATCTGGTATTATTTTTATAAATTAATTGTGAAAATTCATAGACAAAGCACTGAGATGATGTGAAATTTTGTGGCCCAGTGTGTAGAGAATGACACATAGAAATTTTTTTTTAATAAAGCATGTGGGTGGATTCTTCTTCAAAAGGGATTAAATTTAAATGGGTGCTCGGATCAGAAATTTAAGGGAATCATTCCCTTAAGACAAATGAATTTTCCTTTAGTGAATCCAAACATTGACAGACACAATTCGACTGTTAACATTGGAAATTAGATGTAACTATCGTTCAAATATTTGAATACAAATAATTTATTTGATGTTGCGTTGGTTTATTTAAAATTAAGGCCAATTTTTAGGAATCCATGGTTATCTCCATAACCATGAAAGCTCCCTTGAGACAAGGATATGGAAGCCTCTCCCGTGAATGATGATAAAATGTTCGTGGATCAAGGATCAACAATTATAGAAAAACTATTTTTTATCAATGAATGATCCAACCACAAGGTAGGGTTTCAATTTCATTGTTACTTCTTTTCACATTCTTATAATCAAATGAAGAACAAAAACCATCCCAAAAATGGGATGTCTCGCAGTTCGATCATTCTTGTGGGAGGCATAGTTATTTCAGGATTAAAGGTAATAGATCTTGGAGATTAATCAATTGATGGTCTCTTTTGGATTTTGATAGAAATAATAGATCAAACCTGACATTAAAAAGGCCAAGATTCATTCTTTTTGTGTCCTATGTGTCCTGTAAATCTTCGTTCATACTGTTCCTCATTATTAGAACATTATGGTCAGAACACAATTTTCAAGGAGTCTTTGAATGCAACGAGACCCTTAGAGTTCTAGCAAGGTAGATCAAGGCCCTTGGTAGTGAAGTTTTTCAACTAAGGATAACAGAAGTGGCTTCGTTTCAAAAAATGGAAGACCAGAGTAATTTGTTGTGACCTTCAAAAGCAGGGCCACCTAGTGCCGGAAGTGGCCACTTTTAGGTGCGATAGAGGATGGAGACGGCAGAAGAAGTGTCATCTGTACCGCATAGGCAGCATGGTAAGGACGTGTTGGGCCCACAGTGGAAGAAGTTTTTGGTGGCGATCAGAGGACTGTAGTAAGAAGAAGTAGTGGAGTAGGGATGTAGCTCAAAGCCACATTATTGGAAGGACATGAGGTGGAGTGGTGGGTAATCATTCCATCCATGAGAAACACAATGTGGTGTCGTGTTGATCAGAAAGACACAACCATGGTATTCCTTGTTTGGTGTGCACACACACCAGACCACAGGTGGTGGGCAAGACATAGGAATGTAGACCGCTCTAGAGTCCTAACGGGCTGGACCCTGCGGCCCAGCGGGTTGGACCCCATGGCCTCGTGGGATAGGTCTAGCTGAGCCTAGTGGGAAGACTGGATTTAGACCAGGCTAAACTATTTCGGTCCAGGTCAGGTAAACTAGATAGGGTCAGGTCTGGTATGTCAGATTGGACCTAAACCAGACCTGGGTTACACTTTTCCATAAAAATGTTCCTAGTTTTCAAAATTTGAGTCTTTTTTATGTGTTGTTTGTGGTGTCGGGACCCTTGAGATGAGGTTATGTTTTTGGGATAATCTAAGTGAGTTTTTGTGGAATATAGATAGTGACCTAGTGGACTGAGGAGTATGTTCTCCCAGAACAAGCATAATGTGAACAAAAAACATGTAGCTGGTTGTGACTTGATGACTATGTGGCTTTAGAGATGGAAGACCCATCAATGATATGATCATCAACATCAATGCTCAGTGTGCTAACACTGAGGCTCTGTGCACCATTGAAACTACATGCACTGATTTCAACACTCTTTTCACTGAAATTGATTCTCTGTGGGCCATTGACATTTTGTGCACCAACATCGATGCTGTGTGCAGTGATAATGACACTTCGGGTACCATAGATGATCTGTGTGACAACATCAAAACACCGTATGCTAACACTAACACACTGTGCACCATCAATTCTCCATGTGTGATATTAATGCTCCATGCACCAACACTAACACTTTGGGTGCCGATGTCAACATCTCTGTATTCCGACACTAATGCTTCATGCACCATCGATGCTCCATGTGTCGAATTTGAAATTGGGAGGTCTATGGATTGTAATTGATAATCCATCTATTTATTCTTTAAACATATAAATGTATGAGCTATTTGTATTGACTATAATTCATTTGTTTTCTTTTTTTGTTATACTTGGTGCATTCCGTAGTAGTTTTCTTTGTATTTTCGGGGAGTTCTATTAAAAATTATTTAGCTCACCCTTGCACTGGATATTCCTGCATGTGTCGTGTCTTGTGATGATGATTGAATCATTGATTAAGTCCCATGTTGACTAGGGCCAGATAGTTCTTAATGATAGGCTTTACAGATGAGGTGTGCTTCAGTGACTTTAGATAGTTGTTTTCTGTACCTACCCTTTAGGTAGGGTTTTATACATATTAATTTCATGATATTTTACGTTTTCTTTTGGATGGGATTGTATTCTCTCCCAATTTACTTTATAGTTTCGTATTGTTACTTTGTGTGGGTATTTTTGTGGTTTTTATGCATGTTTAATAAGTTTGTTCAGTTGAACTATTTTTCTTAGAGATGTGTGCATGTGTGCAGGTACATAGACAAATGCCTCCAATTTGTGGGATATGCCACTCGATGCTAGTCTCCAGCCCCTGGCCTATTAGTGGAAATCTTGGGGTTGTCATGGAAGGGGCCCTGGGGGACGAGTCATGAAAATGTTATATCAAAGGGAGGTTTGTTTGGGGAAATAGTGTTATGTGTTTTGAGTTCTGATTTCACACCAGGGAATCTAGTGTTGGTGGGGATACCAAAGTATCCATACACAAAGACTCTAAATTCTACATTTTGAATCAGTACATGAAAAATTTGTTTCTGAGGAAAATTAATTGAACGTGCATTATATAGGATTGTGTGTGATATCAAGGCCATCATGAGTCTTTGTCAGCTTATTAGGTATAATCAATTTATTTTGGTAAGTCTTGATCTATTTTACGATGTATCCATGTAGATAGCCAACCAATATTATGATGCATGATCCTGAGGATGATCTGCCTATTGATGAGGCATCAGTACAAGGACCAGTACCAATGATAGCACCCCTGGGTGGTGTACCAATGATACAACCACCAGGAGAGTAGCAATTACTACCAGCACTACCAGTAGAGGATGTACGTAGACTGAGAATGTTGAATGAGTTCTAAGGGCAGTGACCTATTAGATTTATGGGTGAGCTAGACCCCGAGGCGATTGAGGATTGACTATATTAAGTTACACCTTTCTTCTGCCTAGTGAGGAATCCTCTTGACCAGATAGTAGTCCTAGCCACAAGCCTATTGCATAGCTTAGCAGGGTGATCGTGGACATTTGTGATCCATATGTATTAAAAGACATCCCTCACTTGGAAATACATTGGGAGTCTCTTCAAAGTGGAGTTATTTCCAGTGATTTTACGTTTCGTGCCTATACAGGAGCCACAACTTCTACATTCGGGTATCCAGATAGTACCATAGTACTCGGTGAGATTTATAGATCTTTCTCACTACGCCAAAGATATAGAGAGATATCTATTCATCTGAGCGTGATCATTTGAGGAAGGACTATTCTAGGAGATCAGGCCATCCTTGATGTCAATTATCAATCTCAGACATGGTGGGGGGGATGGAGTGAGCTCTGTTAGTATACATATTTTTTGCAGATCAGACACCAATAGTAGGAACTACCATCAGTATTTATGAAGATTAATCATTGGAATTTGATATTTGATAGCTGACATAAGGATCCATGTGGATCCAAATGATCAGGGGATGACCCCAGGACATGGATTTATTGGTGATAAGATCATTGGACAGAGTGATTCAGACAAACAAAGGTTGTGTTACACGTGCGGTGGTCAGAGAACCAAGGATCAATATGGCCTAACGTTCCATGAGGATAGTAAATTGATGGTCAATGGACCACTGAGGAAAAAGTGATGATAGGAACAAAGAGTTCCTCCAAGTGGAAAACATGTAATATGAGTTAGATGGACATTAGGAGGTTGGCGAGGTTAGATTTACAACCACCACAACCCACAGGTGGTCCACCACATAATTACAGAGAAAATGGATTGGGATGAGGCAAGATTCATGCGATATAGGATTATGACCCAGGTGGTCTAGAAATAATTAGAAGTATGATCTATGTCTTCTCCACCCTAGATATAGTTTTTATAAACATAGGTGTCTGTCACTCTTTTATTGTCACGACCCTTGTTCGAGACGTAGAGATTTTAGAGAACCATTGACTCAATCCCTACACATAGAGACTCTTATGGGATGAGATTCAATGATCAATCATTGGTGCCAATAGTGTTCCCTTACTCTTGGAGGTGATACTTTCAATTGGGATCTCTCGGTGGCAACATCTAGTTCTTACGACAACTTCTTTGGTATGGACATCTAATCCATAATCCATGCCCAGATTGATTGTTTTAGGTGTATTGTGTGTCATGTCCACATAGATGGCACCATGAATTCCTTTTTCAGTGAATAGAAAACCCAATCAGCATAGGATAGACTCGCTTGTAGGTGGGTTAAGCCGATTACACACTAGTGGCCTAGAATGACCCTCAGTTTAGTGAATGAGAGAAGTCCTCAGTTTCCTATAGTGCTGGATGAGTACATAGACATCTTTTTCAATGATGTTCCCAGATTACCTATTCATAAGGAGGTGGATTAATGAATTGATTAGTTCAATGGGATCGAACCGATATCTACACTTACATATCGGATGGATCCCAAGGATCTGCGAGAGTTGAATGTATAGTTGGAGGGATTGTATAGAAAGGGATTCATGAGACCTAGTGTTTCACCTTGGTTCATCCCAATATTGTTTTCCATGTAGGAAAGTGGTATCGTGATATTATGTGTTGAAATTCGGTTCCTGAACTAGGTGACCAAGAAGAATAAATATCATCTTCCTATGATTTATGACTTCTTCAATCTGCTGAAGGGGGAAAGATGCTTCTCAAATATATAACTCAGATCTGTCTATCACCAAAATTGTGTATAAGATGAGTAAAACTTGAAGACAACCTTTATATATTAGTATGGACACTATGAGTTCTTAGTGATGTTATTTGGTGTGACTAATGCCCCAACATTCTTCATGGGAGTAATTAATAGTATCTCCCATTATTACATAAATCAGTTCATTATATTATTCATTAATGACATATTAGTGTACATGGAGTATGACGAAGAGCATGTTATACACTTAAGGATGGTCTTGGACACACTCTGAGAGAACCATTTTCATAGGAAGCTCTCAAAGTTTCATTTCTAGATTTGGGAGATCAACTTTATAGGAAAGGTTATTTCAGAGGTTGGATTGGTGGTAGATTCAGTGAAGATAGATTCAGTGCTTTCTTGGGAGTAACCAAATAATTTTACTGTTTTTCAAAGTTTCTTTGTGTTGGTTGGGTACTTTCGAAGGTCACAACCCAAATTTTAAAGTGCAGCACCATTCTTGATAGCTCTGACATGAATGGGGAAGCATTTGGTCTGAAAAAAGATATTCCAGGACAGTTTTTAGAAACTGAGGCAAAGATTGACGAGTGCTCCCACCTTGAGATTTCCAGTGGAGTGTGTGGAGTACGTGGTGTTCTGTGATGCATAAGTTAGTGGTATTGGTTGTGTCATGTTATAGGGGAATGCAGTGATTGCTTATGGGTCAAACCAGTAGAGACCACATGACTAGAACTACATGACCAATGATTTGGAGTTGGAAGTGGAAGTATTCACAATGAAGATGTGTCGACGCTACCTTATGGGTTAGTAGTTTATCATATACTCATACCACAAAATTATCATGTTTGTCTTCTCTCAAATTCATTTAAACATGGGACATAGGCATTGACTACAGTTCATCCAAGACAATGAATTCATGATAGTCCATACTCCTGGGAAAACACATGTAGTGGTAGTTGATCTCAGCTATAGATATATATCAAAGCTAATGAATGAGGAATCATAGAAGTTAGCCATATTGAAGATACCGTATGTGGAAGGAAATGATGCTGCTTATCTCCAGTCGATGGTAGTTACCCCTCCAATATTATTGTGAGTTGTGGAGGAATAGCTCAGAGATAATGACCATGAGACTTTATATGCTCATATGTCCATAGAGCACAGCTCTGATGGATATTCAAAATATGGGTAGCGCATCATTCACCTTATAGAAAAAATTGTAGTACTAGTGGCATTCTGGGATGAGATATTGAGGTAGTTCCATACTAACACTTTGGAAGTAAATTAATGAGCTTCAAATATATATCAGGACCCCTGACATCAATTTTGGTGTACAGATATGGAGAATTTTGTAGTAGAGTTAATTTCTATATGCCTCACATGCCAGCAAGTGAAGGTTGATCACCAGGTTCCAGTAGTCGTGACCTAAAGACTTGTGGTGCCAGAGTGGAAGTGGGATGGGATATCAATGGACTTCATGGATGTTTTACCATGATCATCTATGGGACATGATACCATTTGGGTCTTCGTTAACTGAATTATTAATTCCTCAAACTTCTTACATATCTGGGATAAGAGTTCAGTAGAGATATTTGGATGCCTCAAATTTTAGAGTTTGTTCATATTCAAGGAATTCCATCAATGATCATCTGAAATGATGATGCTCGTTCCAAATCCTGGTTATGGAAGGGATTTAAAAAGGTATTTGGGACTCAGTTTCTCCTGATAATGGTGTTTCATTCCTAGATTAATGGATAGATTGAGAGGACAATATATATTCTGTAGGACATGATTCATTCTTGCATCTTAGACTTGGGTGGAGGTTGGGAGGACCACCTGCCACTCGTCGAGTTTTTACTAAAGTAGCCGCAGTGAACTAGAGAAATGGGGACGTCAGTGGCTAGTGCCTGCATTGGTGCAGGGTGGCGATGTCATGTGGGTGAGAAAGATTATGGAGGTTTCCTCGGTGGTGAACATGGAAGCGATGTTGGTCGTACCATGCAAGTGGTGTGGTCGTACCACGTAGGCCCCACGAGGGCGGAAGCTATAGGCGCTGGCTGGAACCTCACAACAGAGAAGGGACGTTGCTCGAACCCAAATTAGAGGAGGGACCCATGGTGGTGCCTTGAGTGCATACATGGAAGGTGTCTTGGATGCATAAAATGAGGTCTGGATTTCTGTTGACCAAATAGACGTGACCATTGAAGGCCACATCCGAAGCAAACATCCTAGCCCGCACGCGGCGGGCTAGATCGAGGATAATGGGACACTTTAACAGAAAAGCGGGATGAACCCCACGACTAAGTGGGCTAATCCGAGCAAGATCAGGTGGCCGTATCGGGTTGGGTTGAGTCACTTCTGGGGGGTTTGATTAGACTCAGACTGGATGTGGTTCAGTCATTTTCTGAAAAAAACGGTTGTTACTTACAAACTGTGTGTCCATTTGATAAGTTGTTGATGGAATTGGGACCCTTGCGATGTGGATATCCTTATGAGATACACTATTTTATTTTTTGTTTGTTTTCATTGAACCTAGTTTCTTGAGGAATAGGTTCTCCTAGCACAAGGAATCTACAAATGGAAAACATGTGGTTGGCCGTGACTTACTAAGTAGGTGACTTGGGGGCTGGATGACCCATTTATGCTCTGTGCACTGACATAGACACATCGTATGATGACACAGATGTTTATTTCTTCATCGACAATTCGTCTTCCAGAATCGATGCTTCATAGCCAGCACGAACTCTTTGTGTGCCATCAACACTTTTTGTGCCGATATCGATGCACTGTGTTCCAATAGAGATTCTTTGAGCTTCATCAATTCTATTTGCGCCAACATCAATGCTCTGTGTGCTAAAACTGATGCGGCTTTCACCATAAACCCTTTGTGAACTGATATCAATGCTTCATGCATTAACATGGATGTTTCGTGCTCTAACACTGACACTATGTGTGCCATCTATGCTTCTTGCACCGACATCGACGCTCAATGTGCTAACACTGGTGCTTCGTGCGCTATCGACGATGTATACACCGACATTGAAATAAGGAGTTTTGTGGACTAAAAATGATAATACCTATCATTGTGATTTGTACAAATAACTATGTGGAATGATTGTATAAACTGTACATCTTGTGTTTTCCTTTGTGGTATAATCAGTGCATTCCATAGTTACTTCTTTTGTGGTTTCAGGGTGTCATACTATGTATTTTAATACTCAACCCTACACATGTTATGACCTCATGTGTCATGTCCTATGTATATGATAAACACTTTGATTGATTCTTTAATAGAACGAGTTCGGGTTGTTCTTAGATATATTCCCAGAAGGGGAGGTGTGATTCAAGGACTTTAAAAAGTTTTTCTTGTACCGTCCCACTATGTAGTTTTTTCTATTGATAAATTTCATAAGGCTTTACTTTCCGTTCTAGTCAGCCTTGTGTTCTATCCCTATATAATATCATGTTTTTTATTGTTACTCTGTTTGGGTATTATAGTGGGTTTCATGCATTTTTAATTAGTATTTTCAGTTTATCACTTTTTCATGGAGACGTGTGTCTGTGTGTGTGTGTTTAGGTACTTATGCAAATGCCTCCCATTTGTGGGATATGCCTACTCGGTTCTAGTCATCATCCCATAGCCTATTATAAGTGGTATTGAGGTATTCAAAGCATGGGCCTTGGGGGACAGTTCATGAATACATCCCTTTGTTAAAACCCAAATATCTTAATTCCTAGTATCTTGGTAAGACTAGGATAAATATTTATCATAGTGTGACTAAAATAAAACATCATTATTTTATTCAGTATAATGATCTCTTAAAATATTTTGACCTCCTAAAACTACATAGGATAAACTAGGGAATACATAAATGAAATGGGTGGGATAAAAATATCATTATGAGAATAAACGTAATAAGGAATTATAGCTTTTGAGTCAATTGTATAACATGATATCATCAAAGATAAGGCTTGGGAGTAATCAAAAGTAAGCATAACATAAAGATCATGGTATAATAAGTTCATGAAATCATAGGAAATGTAGACTAAACATAAAATATGATATAAAAATACTTAATGTATTACCATTGAGACAATATCTCTTGGAGGGCAGAGTCACATAATGGATAGGTTCACTCCCCAATTACATATATGTCGTCTCATTAAAATATAACAATAAACAATTATTTAGAGGACAATATAATTGTGTCCCCACATACGACATTAATTTAATTTACATTCATATTTTTTCCACATATGGAAATTAATCATAATTCACAAACATTATAATTACCCTTAGATAGAAATGGGTTGTACAATCGTGTCTCATATCATAACCCAATGAAATTTAAAAATAAAGTCATTTGAGATATGAATATAAGGTTTGAATTATCTCTTGAATGGAAAGGATATTGATATTGGTATATATTTACGATACCTATATATTTATTATAATAATTATATAACATTTAATATTTTGTTTTTGATGAATATAAATACTCCAAATAAGATAAAAAACATTCTTTAGGAAAATAACTTGGGAACTTTGAATATAACGTTTGATAAACTAAAAACCTAAAAAAAATTATTTTAAATAATCTATGATAACATATAATTAAATATTTAAATAGTTTATTGGTTATAATAGTGGATAATTCCTTATATCGTATATAAGGTAAAAGAAATATACCTTTCACACTGTTGTAAAATGGATAAAAACTACCTCGATAAAAAAATATCAAGAATATTTATTTCGTACCATTTTTAAAAAATTAAATCATGGGTAAAATATTGTTTAGAAAATATTTTGGAGAATGGTAAATGTATTCTTGAATTTTTTTAATAAAACATGTACATGGATGAAAATTATGTTTTTGATCAAAGAGAGAAATGAAGTCATATTTTCTTAAAAAATATTTTTATGTAATTTTAAGTCCAGAAGAGAGGAAAATAATACTATTAAAAGAAAATTTAATGAATAAATATAGTATAATAAATTGATGTATGTTAATTACATAATGATAAAATAATTTCCTTTAATATAAATTCAAGAAAAAAAAAATCAGATTAAAATGATATTGAAGCATAAACTGTTACCAACATGGTAACATTTGAATAAAGAAAACCATAAATTAAGTAAATGAATTATTATTTAAAATACCATGAATTATGATGTATTAATTAAAGTCCATGTAAAGGGACATTATATACACCATACAAAAAAAACATTGGTGCATTTAAAAACATGTTTCTTAAAGAAGTATGTTTTGAGATGAAACCCTTACCTCAAGTCGAAAAATTATCATGTACATCTCTTATCTATTGTATAATAAAATTATCTAAATTATATTTTTAATAAAAATTTAATTTTACAATACATTATACTTAAACCATTAACTTAATTTATTTGAAGGTTGTATTTTATTAATTAATCAATTATGTCCAAGTTGGATGTTTTTAGGACTCGCAGTGTATAATTTTAAAAATTGCATCAGTTTGTTGAATGATGTAAAATAGGATAATTATTTCATAATATAGAGAATACTAATAAATATATAATTATAATGATTGAATTTAAATTATACTTTTAAATATAACCATGAATTTTGGTTATGAAAAATCAACTATGTTACAATCGTGGCGATAGTAGGTTGTATGTACGCATGTTTTATGTTTCAATTTTTCAAAGATGATGGTGGAATGTGGGTATGAGTTATTTTATATTTACATAATTATAATAATAAAATAAATATCATATTATTACTTTTAATACACTTACATATATTATCCCTTTGATAAAGTTATAAAAATTTATAACATCACTTCACGAGGTGGTAGTCTGTCAAAAATACGAACAATGGTATCAATTTCTCTTAGATGGTAAGGTAATAAAGTATATGATATATTAATCATAAATAATTTTAAATACATCATTAATATCACATGTAAATATTAAATCCATCATTATAGAAATCTATGAAATGGGATTATTTAAAATTAATTATATTAGTTAGTGAGGCAGTAGACCTCCTAACACATGAATGATGATTTCATCTCTAATTTGACGGAAGTGGAAATGGAATTTGGTTATTTCATTAATATATTAAAATTTTAGTTTATGTGAGATCACTATATTATTATATGTTCATGATTTTTTGATATTTTAGTAAGTTGGAAAAATAAATAAAATAATTATTGTTGATTTTAAATTCATTTCTTAATCATTCCTTGTTAGGAATTATTTTAATTAGTTAATATGGTGAAATGTTAAACAATTTAAAAAAGTGTTTAGAAATATGTGTTTTAATGAAGTAAAAATAAAAATATATTAGTATCTTATATTAAGATGATTTAAATGAAATTATTTGGAAAAAATATATCTTAATAATACTTATATTACTTGTTATTTAAACTAATATAATAATAGTTATTTTATATAAATTAATTTATTAAAAAGTAATGAAAATTTTACCAAAAATCCGTATTTTTCACAATTCACAGAAAAGTCAATATTTTATGAAAAATAAAAAATTTCATGCTAAATTAATATCAATATTTTAATTTTAAAAAATATATGTAAAATAAAATCTATAAAATTTCAAAAAAAGTAATTATAATATTTTCTCACAAAATGAAATAAAAATCATTTTTGGAAAGAAATTTATTTATTTTAGAATAAAAAAAATTATTAAAGTTGGGTGTTTATTTATTATGAAGTTTCAAATAAATTTATATTCAATAGTAACTTTATATTTGTTTCAATAAGTATTTAATATTATCCATACCATCGAATTTAACGGCTAGGTTATATCAATCACATTTTAATAATTATATTATAATATTATATCACAGTTAGATTAAACTCAATGTTGTGGGTTGAATAATCTATTTAAAATAGTGTTCTTTTATAATATTATTGTATTAAATTATATCCCCTTAATTAAATAGCATCCTAAAAATTTAAACTTGTTCTAAGTAATCAATGTTTTGACATTCAAATATTCATTTGGGGAAACCACCCTTTCAAAAAATAGTTAATTAAAATTCATCTTAATAGATGGAAACATAAATAAAAAGGTTATATATAATAACACATGACTAGTTTTCCAAGTAGGATAATATCGGTGGGAATTAAAAATTTATACATCAAATAAAATTGTTAAAAAATTGGAGAGTGATAGAGATCATTGATTAAAATGAAGTGAATTATCAATAGAATGTTATCAATCATAAACCATAACATTGTTATGAATAAAAAGATAATTGATTCATTTGATATGAAGGTAATAAGATACAATTTTATTTCAATATCCTTTTTCTATAGTTAATGGATTCATTTACTATCATGATAGAGAAAATTATAAAATAAACTTACTTTATATATTTTTATTTTATAAAAAAATTACATCATTTGATTATCCTTCGATTACATTCCACTACATATCTTACTGTAGAGACCCAAAGATTAACGTACATAGACATTGCATTACTTTTGTTAAATATTTAATACATAACAAAAACAAACTCACAAGGATTGTAATAGTTTAGTGTCATTGGAAACTCGGAACATAATATTATAATTGTGGTGAAAGATCTCCAAAATCTCCCATAAAGATCTTCCCCTTTTGGTTTTCTTACCTAAAACCATTATTTAAATCCTGGTGAAAAGAAAAAATAAAAAGGGTGAGCTCAAATTCTCAGTAAGGGTAAGCATGGAGAAAAATAAAACAAACCATATACATTTGAACATAAAAACATGAAAATAATTTTTTAACATCGAAATCTTGAGCAATGACATAAAACAAGGTAGTACGTAAGGTATAGATCATAATGTAACATCAATCATGATAAAATATCATGGAAATAAAACTTGTAATTATGGAAAATAATTGATCACATGATATTATTTCCATGGTATCCAACGTATTACTCCCAAGCCCATCTTAGTGGACATAGTCTTTTTCTGAATCGAGTTCACTCCTCGTTTCAGTCCTATAACACTGAACCGGATTAACATATTGTTCCATCCATGTCAATAACATGAGATATAAATATTTACCCAATGAATTGGAGGTAAATATAGGTCCCACCAATCTCATATGGAAATCATTCTTACATGTGCCACAAAACAATCATAAATCAATCATCATAACCCAAAGAATAAATTGGATTTCATAAACATCATTCTGTCATAACATAATCCATATAAAAAATGGTTATCATTTCATCATAAAAAAAAGTGAAAACATATAAATAAGAGGAAAATTATTCTTGAAACATACACATATGAAATAATTTCAACTTAGGTGGAAAATGGTTTTGATAAAGCACATGAAATGAATTCTTGAAGAAAATATCCTTTCTTCTTGAAAATCATTTTATTTTCACAAAATTCCATGTAATTTTAAAAGAAATAGATTTTATTAAAAAATAGTCATGAAATATTTTGTGGGATGATTCATGAAAATAACGCTTTTATAAAACCATAAAAATCCATTCACGATGTATAAGTTAAAAATAACATTCTTCTTGTACTTTTGTCGGAATATTCAAAAAGTACCTCGTATTGTCAAAAAAAGAAAGATTATTTCCATAAGATGTGGTAAAAGTAATAAAAAATGGTAAAATTTTCTTTAAACATACATGTAAGGAAATTAAAAAATTTATGAAAACATTTTGAGAACATATGGACATTGATAACAAACATAACCCCAGAAAATAATTACGAATAAACAATCCCGGATAAGCGCGAGATTGGAATTGTTATCCCTTACCTTAGGTCTGATATGCTTCGTACGTATCCAAACCTCCTGTATAATGATTTAAATAATGTCATTGACTTATTAAAGAAACATATTCACTATTTTGATATCATATATGGTTCACTTATGTCTTTATATTACCCGTTCTTTTGTAAATCCCATGTTAAAGCAACGTTTTGGCTAAAATCATCTTATTTATCGTATGTGTTTCTACATGTTGTAATTGATGTTATTATTACTTATATCATGGTTTAATTACTTACATAATGTAAATAATGATTTATATATCATATATATTCATTATATATCCACCATATACATGTATTTATAATAGTACATAACATATGGAGGTATGAAATGAAATGCACTGTTCATGGAGATGGTAAGCCGTACGTATGCATGAACGCTAATTTCATTTCTATTTAGTATTTTAATAGAATAGGTATATTATAATTCCAGTATAATATAATATATATTATCATTAAATCAATCCTTTATATATCTCACATAAGCCATTACCGAATTACATCACTTTGAGGGGGCTACAGTCCACACTTCCACAAATGAGATCATCATATTTATCCACTATGGAAACCATTAAGGATTGATGTAATTTGGAAGTAAAGAGGTATAAAGAAATCATAAACATAATGTATATCATATATGAATACAGTTCCATCATAATGGCCACCATGAGATGCCGTAGGAGAAAATCGAACAATCATTGTTTCCTGAGGCGATAGTTTTCCATCCACAGAAACATTATGTTCTTCATCTATTAGATGGACTTGTGTGTAAGTGTAGTTATAATAATTCTCGTAAAAATATCCTAGTATTCTGAAGATACTATTTTTGTCACAAAATAATGGATTAAAAAGAGTTTAGGGGTTGGAGAAGTAGAATAAAAGAAAACTACTTAAGAGAAACAGTTACATTTAATTTTTGTAACTTCCCTTGGATTGAATAAAAAGAACTTATTGGAGTTCCTTCTACCTAATGTAAGGCTTCAAGGGGGGGTAGAGGGATGTAGAGAGCTTAATTGGGACGAGTTTGGATGAGCCAAAAGGCTTGAGAGGTGTGAGGAATTTCCTAGAACTGGTCTCCTTTTATAAGGGAGATGAGGGGCTCTTTAGGCAAGTGTGAAAAGATTATTTTATTATAATCATATATTCAGTTTGAAGAGGTCCAAAACACATTAATGTCTAAGATAAGATAACTAATATTCGAAAAAAAAAATCCAATAGGAATTGGATAGGTTTTGGACAATATTTTAATCATTATAATCTTATTTATTTAAATCATTTATTAATAAGTTAAATACAGCATCATTATTGTGTCATAAATAATTTACTTTATATGATGCCTAAAAATTATAAAAAAATACCATCATGTGGGAAGCCTTTTTTATCTTTCTAATTAATATTTATAGTCAAAAAGATAATTTATATATCCCCTAATAAAAATTAATTACTAAAGGACATTTGTTAATTCAAATTTTGTCTTTACATTTAATTAATTAATCTAATGTGTCATTGTCTTCATAAGTGGCTCCATGGGGACCCAAAATCAACCCATGGATACCCATGGTCGGGAATTACTTATCCAATAAGGTTTGGACAAGTGTTAACGTAATTTTGAATTATTATAATATTCATTTATCCTTGAATTACCCAGTTTACTTTTAACAGTGGTAAATAAAAGTAAAAAGTTACTATTCACCAAAAATAATTTTTATATAATTTAACAACATTTTAATCCTTGATAGTAACTGTGTCTCTCAGATTTACAAAATTAAACTCACAGAAGTGGTAAAAATAAGTTTTCTGAACAATTGCAAAACCTCCAAGGAGGTGGGTAAAAGATGGTGAAAAGTTCAATACAATTTTTATAAATCTAAAATTATTAACAAATGAATTCAATAAATTTCATGGAAATTATATAAGTATTATATACCAATTTCTACATAAAAAATTGAATTCAAATAAATGATTTTTTTAAATAAATAGCTATATTTAACTAAAAACTTGGTGTTTTCAGTATTCATTAAAAATTAAAGATTTTCAGAAAAATACCAAAAATTAAGCATAATCTATATTTGATATTCTAAATTAAAAAATGATGTATATGTTTCCAAATTCAAAACAAATAAGTGGAATTATTTAATTTTAAAAGTAATTCCCGTTATCAAAACAAATAACATGTTTTTAAGAAACAATCACTATCAATATATTAAAACTTGTTTATGTCCAATTTCAAAGTGAAATTAATTCCAATGACCAGCATTTGAATAAACGGTAAAAATATATTCTAATTACACATTTAAACCAAATAAAAATATAATCTATCCATATAAATTATTGCGATGAAAAAAGTTTTTTTTAATTATAATCTAGTGTGTTATCACTATTCATCAAAATATGAAAGTTATTAGAATAATAAGAAAATTTTATCCAAATGTAATTTTTATATCTTTATTACAAGTAATAATATTATTTTGTCAAATTTTACTTATAAACATGTCAAAAACTATATTTAAAGTGGGTGTGCCATCAAATGGCGTCAAAACAGCATTTTTTTAAAAATACATATTTCTACCGAAAAAATTATTTTTTTCTCATACCATGTTCTAGAAAATATGTAAGATGAATAATAATGTTATAAAATTAATAATTTGTTTAAAAATATTTATAACAGCTAGTCCATAAAAATATTATAACAATATATCATTGTTTAGTGAAATCTGGTATTGCGTACTGCAAACGCTATCGAGGAAGGTCGGGATTGCGTATAATGCAAGCCAAGTCAGGGTTGCGTGTGATGCAAGACTCCTTCGTTGTTTCTTAAAAAAAATCCATCCATATTTCATTTATATATTGAATATATATATATAAGTATATACACACTCAATGTTTCATAGAATAACCACTATCAAAATAGTGTGTAACATGATCCAAGAACAGTGTTGCATATACTGCAAGCTAATACGGTATTGCGTATAGCGCAAGGTAATCATGGTGTAGCGTAAAACAGAAGACATCAATGAAATTGAAAGAATATTTTTCATAAAATCTTAGGGTGTTACACTTACTCTATATAATGAATTTGCAATATGAATTTATTATTATTTATGAACTAAAAATATCTTTTAAAAGATCATAAGATCCACAAAAGTGTGGTAATATATTCCTTAGATATTTATTAAAACCAAAAATGGTTAGCACAGTGTAAGATAATTCCCAAAAGGAATATATTAATCTACATAATTCAACAATGAAACCAATGTTTTAACATATATAGTTCCATAAATAAATAAACTTACACTCCAAATAACCTCAAATAAGCTCAACATGAAAAAATATTTTGACCTCAATGTTTAACTCATAACCTTCACCTTTCATCTACAAAAAACATAATTTCATTCATCCCAAATAATTATTTCGGTTGAAACTAAAGTTTTTATATTTATATATCTCAACCCCAATAAATGTTTCTATGAAATATAATTAATATCATTTAAGACCCATTAATCATCAAATTAGTTTTTAAATAGTAAATTATTTTATATAGATTATTATTTTATTCCACAAAAAAACTAATTTACTATAATTACCTCATCATTATGTAAATATCAATGATTATCATTTATTAAATCATGTGTTATTCTTTAAAATATCTCCTTATCATTAAACCTCATTTTTATTTCATTAGTACCATTCAATATATTCATTAAAATCCTGAATGAAAAACATCTAGAGAATGATCTTTATAAGTTTTAGGATACCATTAATAAAACCAATTCAATAACATGAATCTTGAATTCTAAATACTAAAAACATTTAAAATTCCACATATATGATTATCCTTACAATGTCCCATTGGAATTAATCTATAGATTAGGGAACAAACATTGATAATAACAATGTCCCCCACATTTATGACATTAAACTGTTAGTTGTGCCTTAGGATGACCATTATTTCCCTATATCTTTTTAACGAGGGTCTTTATTTTTCCTTTCAAAATAACTAATTTGTGACCTCCTTTTCAACATTTAAATATTATTCTATATCCTTTAAGAAATTTTCTATTGTGCCTCTTTCCTCATTTTTAACTTATAGAAAATTGAATCTTCTTATCTTTCTCATCTTTATCCCATGAACTTCCATGAGATGTCGCCTTTATCTTCTTTATTGTGTTTGGAAATTAAAATTGGTTCTAGTTGATAATTGTAATTTGAGAAATCTAATTTAGCATGATCCTAATGATTTATAACTTCCATTCCCATTATGTTAGGAATCTCATTTGATAAATTATCACATTTCTTATCAAAATGGTTATTATCATGCTTTCTCCTATTTCCTTCCATTAACTAAAAGAAGAAAAAAAGATAAAAATAAATTAACTAATAAATATAAAAAACGGGAACTTACAAATATGAGAGGAATAACTTATAAATGATAAGTATATCCTTACTTTTGAGTCCCATGGTTTCAATCTAATTTTTCTATGATTATTATTCTATTTATGTTTTTATCCTGATTTTTATTCTACTCCTTCATAATAGTTTATAAAAAGTTTATGAATTTTTAAATCAAATCCCTTGAGGGTGTCAAACCATGTGTGTAGCAAGGCTTGTTTCCAGGCACTAGTTAATGATCATGTTTACCTCAATGAAACATTTTTATAGTTATTAATCTACGGTAAATCTAATCCAGAGCCATATCCACTTGTATTATCTAGATAGGGTTATAATTTCTTGGAAACCACTCACAATATACTTCACCAAAAATCCAGGATAGTTTTTTAAACCGGATAATTAATTTTTTTTCCAAAACACTTTTAAAGAATTTTTTTCTATACCTAATATTATCCTTATACGTATCCGTATATTTGTACCTAGGGATCTAACTGATGTTTTCTTATCCATGATTTTAATGGTTGACTAATCCATTTCTCTAATACCAACTATAGTGACCCAACCATTTTACACATATTAATAATTTTTTTAATATAAACATTATTTATATATAAACCAATGATTGTGGGGCGTAGTATCTTTGGAATATTAGGATCAAAATGCATCCAAGGTATAATAAAATTAAAATTATTTATTTTATTCTATAGAATTTTCTCTTAAATTATTTTAATCTATTAAGACTATATTGGATAACATTATAAATACTTAAATGAAAGGGCTGAGATAAAAATCATATTAAATGAATAAATATGATAAGTAATTAAAACATCAAATTCAAAGGTATAACATGATATAATATTAAGGCTCATGAGTTATAACATAGAAGCATAACACAAATAACATGGTATCATAAGATCATGTAAATATAAGAAATTTCAAGCCCCAATATTTTAATGAAATATTTTTTTCAATAAAATTAGTTTTTTATGTTTTGTGTGACACGCAACACTAGCTTAGCTTGCACTACACGCAACACTAAGTTTATATGAAACATCATTTTATTATTGTAATTATTTAACAAAAATACAATTAGAACCAAGTATTTAGAATGGCGGTTATGAAAAAGGTTTACTAAATTATGAAAATATTTTTTACACATGTATATATAATGAATTCTTCGGTGACCAATTATTTCTTAAAGAAAAATAAAACTCTTTAAAAAAAATATTTTTCTAAATTACTATTTAAATATTCACAAATGTGTTTTAAACCAATAAATAAATAAACCACTATTTTTGGATTATGTAACTGAAATATATAATATATTTTATATGATTTTTAACATTATTCCTATGTGTTTTAAAGACATTATATAAGAATAAATCCAATTTTATGCGTAAAAGATGTATTTTTTACTAAAAAGACTATTTTTACCTTTTAATGGTGCCTTTTTTTTATATAGTTTTTGAAATTATTATAAACTATATTTTGAAAAAGAAACATTTTATTTAAAATTAGGATGTAGAAATTTACTTTGTTTTATTTCTTTCTAATTTTTTGATAAGTTTCATGTTTTGATTAATAGTGAAAAATATTCAATTTTAGTTCAAAACAACTTTTTTTATAAATTTTTATATAATTAAATTATGTTTTTAAATAGTTTTTAATAATTATTAGTATAATTTTACATTAATTAATCTAATTTAGGTCATTCGAACCAATATCACCTTGAAATTGGATATAAAAACATTTCAAACTTTTGGACCTTTTCGATTTTAAAAACCCATTTTCTCACCACATTTATGGTCTTAATTTTATTCACTTCTATGTTTTGAACTATTAAAGAAAAGATTCCATGTTTGGAATTATAAGGTAAAAATTTATTAAATAAGTCTCATTTATTTTTTGAAATTATGAATAGTATCTTTATTTATTTTTATTACCACGTTTAAGGGTAAATTGGGTAATTAAGGCTAAAAATAATTTTATATGTATTGTAAAACTCCTCTACCAGTTGAAGAAATTTTATTTTATGAAGTTAATTTAACCTTTAAAACATAACATTCTGAATTTAATTATTTAGTGTACTCTTTTCCATAAAATGA
This sequence comes from Viscum album, assembly GCA_963277665.1. Lineage (NCBI taxonomy): Eukaryota > Viridiplantae > Streptophyta > Magnoliopsida > Santalales > Viscaceae > Viscum > Viscum album. The sequence continues at coordinate 2,075,980,376 of OY728152.1, read as the reverse complement.
CTTAGATGTTATTTAAATCAATTAGAGTGACAAAATTTCACACTCTTACTTTAAATATATATAATACATTTAATATGTGATTAAATAGAGTATATTATAAACTATATATATTATTATGAATTATATATTTATCTATACATCATATAATATAATATCTAAATTTTAGTTAGGAAATAATTATAATAAATAATTATACAATGATGGTGCAGTAATTATTCAATTATTGAAAAAACAAATTAAATGATATTATAAATATTATAATAACTATAATTTGACATTATTAAGGTGATAAAAAAATTATAATTTAATATGACATATTAGGGGTATATTAAATGATTTAATTATACTTTATATTTCTATAATGAGTTTTTTTATGTTAATGTAATGAAAAATGTCAAAATTGACACTTATGATAATTTATGTAAATAATATTTTTTAAAATTATTTTGAAATAATAATAATATTAAATAAGAAAAACAAGGGATGATATATGCTCTAAAATATAACAAATTGTCTATTTATGGTCCAATTGAAACTTTATTAGTAAAAATTTCATCATCTTAATGTTGAAAGGATTGTTATTATAGTTAAAATTAAAATGGATTAACTATGGGTTAACCAAAATGATAAGGTTTAAAATAACACCAAAAATTATATAAAATATATTATTTTATGATATAATGACCCTATAATATCTTATATTTTAATAAATATACTATTGGATGTATTTTTAATGAGATTAAATTTATTATAAATTAATGTTTTTAAAAAATTCCAAAAGTTCTTCTCAACTCAATTATAAAATGGAACCTCTTTTTCACTTTTATTCGCATTTCAAAAGCTATTTTTTACAAACCATATTAAAATATCCTTATAACTTCCCAAAATCTTTTTTATAAGTTTTCACTTATAGCATCAATCCATCCACGTACTCCTTATTGAAAAACTAAAAGGAGTTACCAAAATAAGTGGTAACATCCTTCCACAAGATCTTTTGTTTTATTTTCATTACCCGCCACATAAAATATTATTAATAAATAATTATATAATAATCTAAGTATAATAAATATACTTATATGTTTCTACATAAAGGTTTTGGCATGAATCCAAACAATATTCCATCAAATGGGATATGCAATCATCGTTCTTGTGTACGGCGGACTACATCATCACAAAACAATGTCATTTGTTCGTCCATTACAATCATTAATGGTTGGTAATAATGATTTAATTTCAATTTTTATATTATATATATATTATTTATGAAATATTTATGTTTCTATAATTTTTATTGTTTTCATACTTTCATGATTTCCATTTTTTATAAATACGATAACTTTATTTGTGGATTTGTGGAATAATGCCTCCTCAAAGCGATGTGATTCTTTCACTAATTACATAGATTGTTTTAATGATGTATTTAGTTAAATTATATGATATATATGAATTAATAATTATATTTTAATGATATTATATATACACAAACAAACACACACACACACACAGATATATATATATATATATATGTATGTAATTTACCTTCTTTCATTCAATATGACATGAAATGGAAACAACGTTCATGCATACCTATGACATTCCATCTCCATGAACGGTGTATTTAATTTTATATTCATATATTTTATATATTATAATAAATAAATATATACTTAATATAAATGATATTTATATCATGTTTTAAAATATTTATATCATGATATAAGTATGAGGACAAATTTTATAACAAATCAAAACCTGTGTGAAAAACAAATTGGTTATTACCCGAAAAAAAAATTTAACAAGGAGTTATCAATAAAAAGTTAATATAAGGTCATGAAAAATCATATATGGTATGATACGATTTAATAAATTTATATAATAAATATATAGTAGAATTATATTTAAAATTATGAAGTTTGAACAAGTATAAAGAGAGTCAACACATATGTTATGGGGATTTCTAGTCTCACTTTTGTTTTATGAGACTTATGCCATATTCACCACTAATATATTTTTTGTGTGGTATATACTACCCAAGAATATCATTCATTATTATTATCCTGAATATTATAGTATTTTTAGATCTATATAATTTTCTTTCATTGATTGGGAATACAAATTGATGGATTATAAAGTGGTAAATATTTATTTCAAAATATCATCATTTTAGATATTTTTTATATTAAATTATCCTTGGGGGAATATTTACCCTTCATGTCAATATATAATAGAAATGTTTTTAAAAACGTTTTACCTTTTTTTAAAATCATTATTTCCATTTTTTACTTTTTATAAAATATACCAATAGATTTTATTTTACTTATATGGAAAGAGGGGATTTTCCTATTTTCATGATACTTTAATTCATTCATTATAATTATACAATACTAAAAGGTTATTTTTAAAAAAAATCTTTTATAATAGTGAATGTCTATGAAAAATTATTTTATAAAGGAAAGTATAATTTCCTTAAGAATTATTTCAAGTGATATTTAATAAAATCATTTTATATCTAAGATGACATTATTATATATTAATTATGCTTTACATGGGATATGACCCAAGGATACCATTATTATTCATTTTATAAATTTTTTATTTTTTTTATTGAATGATATTTATGAAACTTATATCTTTTAGATTAGTTATGTTGTGATGAAGTGTTTATGAAACTCATTAATTTACATGGGTTCTGAGATGGTGAATAATTTTTAGACTGTGGCACATATATTTATAGTATTCATTAAGTGATATGTGTTACCTATATCTCCATTTAATTATTTAGGTAATTATAATTGTTTTTTGTGCTCAAAGGGTACATGGGAGGTCCTCCTAAGACAATAATTTTATGGTAAAAGGAAGGTTGTCTTAAGCCCGCAATAAGAGGGTATATGAGATGTCATATGAATCCCAACAATAAAAGGTACATGGGAGGTCATCCAAAGCTCTAAGTAGGTACATAGGAGATTATCCCCCACCCAAAATACTATGAATTTAATGGTAGGTATCATTGACATACGATATGCTATGATTATGTTTATGAAAAAAATTCCATGCCTTATTCCAATGTTATTATTTCATGGTTAATTCTCTTGATTTCCCCATGATTAATGTCTTATGAACATTCCATATTTATTTCATGATTCTTGTATGTGGTCTTTGATAAGTAGGTTAAGATCTAAAAAGGTTTTTATTATGTTCTCATACCCTTATGTATATTTTATGCTTATTTATATCTCTATTTTACATTTTATGGTCATCTAAGCTCACCCTTTTTTGTTATTCATTTTACATAGATTATAAACCAAGTATATATTTTGGGGTACTAAAAAGAAATGTATTTGTATGAAACATGGAATATCATTCACATGACTAGATGTTTGTGATCCATATTTCCAAATTCAATAAACTAATACGGTCATTGGGCATTTAATTGTGTATTCTGAAAAAATGATGTAACATCAATTTATGAAAAGTCTGGGTTTTCATAGATGGTATTAGATAAAATATTTAGTCAACCATTTGGGACTCATATGAGAATAATTTACATAGATCACTTTGATAATTATAAATATATGTCTAATGATGTTTCTAAGGATATGTCTTGGGTTGTCTCTAAGGATAAGCCTAAGGTGTAATAGATTGAAAATTAAGTTTAAATATTTAGTCATAATATAAGTAATTTTTCATTATTATGATGTTTTATAATATGAAAAATGTTGAACAAACTATGCTTTCTGGTATTATTCCATAGCGATAACTAGAAGCAAATGGGTTAACATTGAATGTTTCAGAAATGTAATGTATGGGAATTATAAAAATCAATGTATTATATTGAAATATCATAAAGAGATTCAAGAAGGTGGTAGGATTTTTGGCTATATTTATGAGGATAAATAGACTAAAAACAAAATGTGAATGGTATGGTATATTCAAGCAGTATTTTTTACATTAAATGTAAGAATAATGATTTGATTGATGTTGAGGAACATTAATACATTATTCAAATTTTCTATTCTAAGAATGTGTTACTAAGAAATAAGATGATGATTCATGAGTAATGTTTTAAGAATAATGTTGGATGATCAAAGTGTATTTGTTTTGGAATTCAAATATTGTGAAATATATACATATTTTTATTATAATTTTTTTATTGAGATTAAAAAGGATATGTTTAATGCTGGTGATGAATTTGAAAAGTGATATAATGTAAAGGTGGTATTCATACTAAAAACTATATTAATGGAAATAAATTCCTTAATATATTTTTAATGTTGTGACAATTATGTTTGATAAACATATTTTGCATAGGAATAAATAAATTTGATGGTACTGATTACCTTCGAGCGAATTAAGGTTATTTTTGGCAATGTGTTTAATGCTATCACATTTGAAGTTTATGAAATTTTTGGACATAAGGAACATATCCAAGAATCATTAGAATAATAAATAATGCATTTTTTCAATAATGATTCATATTAATTACCATTTTTCAAGAGAACTCATGATGAAGGTATTCACATGTTTTGTATATAAAAAACAAGATATAATTTTTGAAATACAAGGGATAAATGTTAATGATATTTTTGAGAAATTTAGAGAAATTAAATATAATTATGTATACATTAATCTTTTTAATGGTTTTTAAGGTTAAAAATTTATGGAAATTTTTTTGTTAACCTTCATCAATGTTTTAGGTATTAAATTATTGTCTTAAAATGCGAGGATTTATGAATATTGGATAACTTGTGTTAACCTGTTTTTATAAAGACATATCGAATGACTTATAATTATATTTATATATATAATGTTATTCAACACTTAAATAAGTACAAATTCACCTTAATTTCATTGAATAAGAGATGGTGTGGAAATTGATCAAGGAACAACAAAGGGTATGGTTGTACTAGAGCCTTATAAGTATATCTTCTCATGAAAATTATGCAACTTTTGGGAAAAATGTCTTGAAATAAAAAAAACTACTTTTATCTAATTTCTGATTATATAAATTACCTTTTTCACACTTCTTTGGGTTATGGATTTGTGATCATTAACTTTCTCCTAACCATGTCCTCTATCACTCTCTATCAGAACATGATAGTTATTTTTCTCTTCTGTGTCTATGTTTTCACTAGGAACTTATGTTATCCTTTGTGTAAACATATTTAAGAGTTAATTTCAGTATCAATTATGTTTCCTTCATTCCCTTTTTAAAATGATGTTATAGTATTCATTTTTATGATGCAGGATTCTACGAAAGTGATTTTCCTGTATTAAAACATTAATAGCCCCTATGAATTTCAAGGATAAAATTAATTTTAAGGGGGGTAGAATATAACACCATAATATTATTATTAAATATATTTTTTAAATAATTTTATTTCTTTTATGTTTTTTGTTACATGAAAAACCAGATTATGTTGCATTACATGTAATGTTGAGTTTATAATAAACATTATTTTATTGTTTTATATATTTAAATAAGAAAATTATAACCTAAATGATAGAATGGTATTTATGAATAGGATTAACTATATTATAAAAATTTTCATTACATACTTATATATAATTAATTATTGTTTACCAATTATTTATAAATGAGAAAAACCCTTGTGAAAATAAAAGGAAATATTTTTAAAAAAAATTATTAAAATTTGCACATATGTGTTTTATTCCAATAAATAAATAAACCACTCTTATTGAATTATATTTATGAATGATATCATATTCAAAATATAATTATTATCATTAATCCTATGTGTTTTCTGGACATAATATAAGAACAAGTATAATTTTATGCATAAAATATGTATTTTTTAGAAAAAGAGAGTTTTATCACCTTTTGATGGTACATTTGATTAAAATATAGTTTTTTATACTTTTAAAAAATATATTTGAATTACTAAAATTCTTATTTTAAATAATTACATCAAAATTTACTTTGGTTTAATTTTTATTATTTTTCTGATAAATATCATGTTTTGATTAATAGTGAAAAATACTATTTTTTAATTGAAAACTACTTTTTCAACTAAATTATTTATATATTTAAATAATTTTTTATATTTTTTTATGTATAATTACTTCAATTTTAACTGAATTAATATAATTTATGTCATTGGTATTAATTTCACATTTAAATTGGATATAAAAATATTTCAAACTTTTGGACATTTTCACTTTTAAAAACTCAGTTTCTCACCCTGTTACAAGATAAATTTTAAATTAATTTTAGCCAATTTTTTGTATTAAAAATTGAAAAATGTATTTAATGTAACACCCAAAGCATCCAAAAAACTTTTTTTCTTGAATAATACTATAAATTTTGATGTACGCAACTTCGAGTTCTATCGCACCATGACAAATCAAACTAGACATTATAAATATTAATAACATCAATTTGAAATTTAATAAAATTTATTTTACAAAAAGCACTTCATTTTTGGATTCACGAAATTAAAATTATCTTCAGGTGAATATTTGGTATTTTTTTAATAAATTAAATTTTTTAGGATTAGTGAAAAACACTGGTTTATTCTTTAAAACATACTTTTTATTTTAATTAATATTTATTTTATTTAAATTTATTTTATGTAAAAATAGATACATAACACCTATATTAGTTCAATTTAAATCATTGCTGTCATTTTATAATAATATTAGATGTTTAAAATTTTATTGAACTTTTTAACGTCTTATACCCACCTTCTACACACATTATGAATTTTGTATAAATTGTAATTTTGATGATATTGTGAATTGAATTCCAATAATATGAGAGACATGGTTGACATCAGTAAGTAAAATGTGGTTAAATATAATGAAAATAATTTTTGGTGAAGAGAAACTTTTGAATTTAATTTACCATTGTTAAAATTATATAGGGTAATTTAAGATAAAAATGATATTAAAAATACCCTAACACATGTATGAATTCTATTGGATAAGTTTATTTCAACCAAAATCATCCTAAAGAATAAAATATGATCTTTTTGGGCCACTTAGATTAGATAAGGAAATTTATTATTATTTTATTTGAAGAAGAGTTAAAAGTGAAATTTTGATGTTAAATATGCATTAGAAATATAAATATATTTAGTACTTAATGGTATTTTATTAATAATATTAAACATTAAATAATTAAATTTATTTATGAACCAATCCTGATGCTCTAATTACCATATTATTGAATGATTAGAATAATCGATATTATAAATATTAATATAATTTTAAATTGGGACTTTTTATGTATTCCATGAATTTTCTAGGTTAACATGAAATTATAGGGTTAATTATATAAATTTTGTTCGAAGAGATAAAGTTGTTATAACATTCACAAAAACCAAATACTAAAAACTGTCTAAATTGACTTAATTGAGTTTTTAAAACAAGTACAATATTTTTAATTGATATAACATTATTGAAAAGAAAAGGATCATTACAAGGGCTTAGTTAAGGTTATATTTATCAATAATGAACCATTTGGGGTTCTCTTGGTTTTTGTAGTATGTTTACTAACCATTTATTATAATAATAGAAGAATACATGGTAAAAGTTAAACTAATTAACTAGGTGTTAAATCTAAATGATAAGGTTAATATGGTGATCTAAATCTATCTAAATCTTATTGGATGATAGGTTTTCAACCCAGACCCACCTTATCCTCTAAATAGATCCTTCTAAAGCCATTATAAACCAAATATGATTCTATAATAAAATAATATTTCAATCTTTTCCAAAAGTGACCCTCACCTCACATATAAAAGGGTAATTCACCTTCTCTCCAAATCACACCTCTAAAGCCATTTGGCTTAACCAAACCCTACTCCAATATCCTCCCAACTACTATCAAATCATCCTAGAGGCCTTAGATTGATTATAAGCCAACTTAAGGCGCCCTTTTGATCAAATCAAAAGGAAGCACGTGAAGAAGAGGTAATAATTTCATTACCACATTCTAAGTTCTTCTCTTATTCCACATCCTTTTTCCTTGTTGTTTCCATACCAAAATAATAACCCCAATACCTTATATTTACTATGAAGTTATTATAAATATTTTACAACCATATTCATTGTTCAATCCATCCTATGAATGAACAAGTCACCAAATGTGCATACTTACGACTTATCACCTCTACACTATGGTGTAGATTATTATTCCAAACATCATTATTTGTATGAGCATAGTAATGACTATAATTTATATAAATTATAAATATAACATGTTAATTATTCTTTATATATTATATACCATCCAATTACATATGATTTTTCCATCAATAGAATGATATTGTCACTTGTGCGTACGTACGGAATGTCGTCTCCACGAACCTGATGAGATTCCTTCCCTATGGTAACCATTCCAGAATAATTTTTATTTTATGAATAAATAAATTATTTAATAATATAATACCATTTTGTATATGAATGATATTTATCTTATCCATTTCAAACATGACTTATGTAACAAAACACATAAAAAAAATGAATCAATTAACACCCAAAATAATGATAATACTGAAATATTATTAACAAAGCAATATTAGAACATCATATATAATATCATATTTATGTATATTGTTCTAATATAATTTAATAATTATTATTTAACTATTATATGGGAGGTTAACATACCATTGACAAAGGAAAAGTACAAGTTAAGGGTTAATTCTATAATCCCTTCATTATCTAAAGTTGTTTATATGTGAGTATCTATTTGAACCTCTTTATCATCCAAATCCATGTTTCTTAAAAATTTATTTAAAAACGTTTTTATTACATCCTATACTAGGGTTTATAGTCATTTATACAGTTTTTTGACTTTTTATGAAATTTTAATAATGTATCGTTTTTGTCATTTTCCAAATATGGTCCTTTATGACGTTTTCGACAAAATTAAAAAAAGTATTTTTTTAATGTATACAGTGGGAGAGACTATTTTCAACCGTTATATCATATTTGAATATTCCCTTACAAGATTATAAGTATATTTCCAAAATAAATTTTTTCTTTTATAATAAGGTAACATTAAAATGATTTCAAAATAAAGAGATATTTCTCTCAAATAGTTTTGATTTCTTCTATGTCAACATCCTTGGATGGATTTTACACTTGTTTGAAGTATATTTATTATGATACAATATCCAATATTTTATTTGGGGTTTTCATATGTGTTTGACTATGTATGTATTATTTTTATACCATTCATGTTTTTTGGTTAACTTTTTAACATTTCTTATGATAGTTTTAAAACAAATGTTTAAGTTATGTTTCAATCTTTTAATATGAGGAATGCATTTGACATATTAAGTGATAGGGGGAGCCCATTATAGCTCCTAGAAGAATAAATATGTCTCTTGAAAAAAATTGTGTCTTTGCAGAAGGCCTTGAAAAAATATTATTTGTAGTCTTGACATGAGCTATTGACAATGTGGTTATGATGTTCGACATTATGCTTTTTGTTATTACGAAATTGGCTATTGATATTACGTGTGATTATTCAACTAGTATAATATCAATGTGAAAAAGTAAATGGAATTATTATATTTATCTTTTCTATATTATGGTGAAGTTTAAGTTTAAAAGGCGTGTTTTTTATTCTTATATGTTTCTTTAATGATTATGATTATTTATGAAATTCTCGTTATATTGTTATCCTAACTGAGCACCTGAGATCACCCCTTTCTATTGTTTTTTAGGGGTGTGAAGATGTATATTATTACGTACCTGTAGGGATAGTCTACAGGAGATGAATTTGTTCAAAAGAGACATAATGTTTTTATTTTTCACTTCATAATGTAATGTAAAACATGTGTTTGTATCTATTACTTCCAAGGCTGCTAAACTGTTTAGACTTTAGGGATTTGATCCCTTGGGATCATGATGGTGTTATGTAATAATACACTGAATCTGGGTAACTAGGGTCAAGAAATTAATGTTGGTTTTAGAGGAATTATATTTCAAAACATGGAAAATAGATTTATAAAAACTCTTATTTGAGAACATTACCCTAATATTGACTTTGAGGATTAGTATAGAATAACTTCTTATAAATTTTTAATGTATAGATTTTGTATATTTTTCAAAAAATAAATCCCTATCTGTATATGATCTGGTCGAGGCAGCTCTAGAACAGATGTACCTAGGAGTAAAATCACTGAAAAGGAGTTTTGGGATTGACCCGAGGTATCCTGTTACATGACAGCGGTCCTTTCTGAACTCTTGGTTACGACACTCCTCGGGGATATGCTTAGGAAAATTCACAATTTCGTTACAAACCATTATAAAGGATTTATGAGTAAATATTTCCACAATAAAAACGTTTTTTATGATTATGGATTATATGAATAAACTATTCAATTTATGTTATGTATTTTAGTAGTTTATAATAGTTTATTATGATTCATAAACCAATCTAGTATGTGCTTTTATTTAGAAATGTGACCCAGTGGATGGAATGTAAATTATCTCAATGAACATAATCGATGTAGGGATTTCCTGCATACTCAAGATAATTATAGTAGAGATGGTGACGCAACCGGTGCTGAACAACTTATTACCATACTGGGACAACTCACTTAGGTTATGAATAATAACTTTACCAATATAGAGAACCCTAATCCACAATGTAGAGGATTAATGTTAGACCTCTTCATGAGGCAAAAACAGCCAACATTAAAATGGACTACAAGTCCATTTTTCTGAGAAATGGATAAGTTCCTTAGATAAAATATTTCATGCTTTGGGGAATAGTGAAAGTGAAAAAGTTTTCATTGCAGTTTATCACCTAACAGGAGATACATCTCAATGGTGGTCATTAATTCAAAACACAAAAGAGGATGAAGAATTATAAAATATGAAATGGATGTAGTTTAAAGATATTTTTTTAGAAAAGTACTTTCCTAATGACCATCAATCATATATGGAATGACAATTTATGAGTATGAAGAAAAAGGAGGATGAGAATGTCAAAAAGTATGAGGCTAATATTACAAGGTTAGAAAGGCATGCAAATAGATTCTATATGTAACCTGAGGAGTAAGATTGATCGATTTTTTGATGGGTCAAAACCAATTCTCTATCGAGAATTATCCATAAAATTCTTCTCATCAGATGAATATATTGCCTGATGTGCTATCAAGACAGAAAAAGAAATTTTCTAAGTCTTACGACATTAAAGCAAATCAATAGAAGAAGAGATCTATCCAACACTTTAGAAATTGAAATAATAGGAAGAAGGAAAAAGTTGAATTTCTATCTTTTAGTAAATGTGGAAAAGAACACCCCAGTACATGCCAGAAGGGAAAGGGAGTCTATTACAAGTGTGGAGAAAAAGGCCACCACGTTCGTGATTTCAAGGGAAATAAAGTGGGTGTAAATGTTTAATCCTATATTTATAGATAAATGAGGAATTATAAAAATGAGTTTCCTAATAGTTAGGGAAACTTTCCTCAGAAAATGATAAGGGAGAAAAGCCAAACTTATGATATCACTACTACTGGTGTTAAAGATCCGAATGACGTGGTGGCAGGTAATTTAATGGCTTCCTCAAATTTAGCCAATGATTTAATTGATTCTAGATCATCACATTTTCTCATTTATTTATAGTTTTATAAGAAAATTTGACACTTACAATTAGATTTGACAAGTCATTTGTCAGAAAAAACTCCTAAGGGAAGAATCATTGAAATTGTTTTTGAGAATCAGTTCCCATTAGGGCATATAAACGTGCTTTATCTACGGATCTCATCATCATACCCATGATTGAATTTGATATAAACCTTTCTATGGATTGGTTTTCAGACCATGATGTAAAATTTTATTGTATGAAGATTGAGGTTACAATTTTTTCTGATGATAATGAATAAATTATCTTTAGAGTAGAAACATCACCATCCAATTATTATTTAGATCCACCACCAATAGCTCTACTAAATTATATTATTGGGGAGGAGTAAAGTAAAATAAATATGGTTGAAGAAAGAAATGTTCAAATAGAGGATGCACCTATTGTACACAAACATGTTGATGTGTTTCCATAGGTTTTACCTTGACATCCTCCAGAATGGGAAAATTGAGTTCTCCATTCACTTAATTCCTAGTTCAAACCCCATATCGAAGATCTCTGATAGAATGGTTGTTGTGGAATTAGTGGAACTGAAGAAAAAACTAGAGTAATTGAGTAATAAAGGATATATTTTCCCTATTTTTTCTCTATGGGGATCCCATGTTCTTTTTGTTAAGAAAAATATGGATCTAGGCGGTTGTAGATTGACTATTAGGAGATCAATGCTATAACAATAAAGAACATGTGTCCCCTACCACACATTTATGATTTATTCGATCAAATTCATGGAGCTAAACAATTTTCAAAGATTGAACTTAGATTTGGATAAAATCATTTCTGTGTGATGAAGGAAGACATTCCAAAAATATCTTTTTCAAACCAGGTACAGGCATTACGAGTTTATGATAATTTCCTTTGGACTGACTAATGGACCCACTGTTTTCATAGATCTAATGAATAGAGTTTTCAAGTAATATATACATGACATCTTAGTACTATTTATTTATGATATCTTATTATACTCAAAATGATATGAAGATTATTAAAATAACTTGTCCACTATTCTAAGTACTATAAGAAGAAATGAATTACATCGGAATTTTAGAAAGTGTGAATTCTGGGTTCACGAAATTTCTTTTTTTGGAAATATTTTCTCTAAGGATGGAATCTTAGTTGATCCTTCAAAGACCAATGAAATCCAAGAATTTCTATCAAAGACGTGTATAACTGAGGTATGCAATTTTATTGGTTAAGCAGGTTATAGTCGAAATTTCGTCCAGAATTTGTTCTTATTGGAAAACCCTTTACTAAAGATCATGTGTAAAGAAGTTAAATTTGTTTGTACAAAAGAGTGTGTTGAATGTTTTGAAGAATTGAATATAACAGTATCCAATGCTCTAATCTTGACTCTACCATCGTGAAATGATGGATTTTTTATTTATAGTGATGATTCATATAAAGGACTTGGTTGTGTCAATATATAGAATGATAGAGGTATTTCTTATGATGAATGATAGCTAAAAATTCATTAACAAATCTATCCCACACATGATCTTGAGTTATCAGCTGTAATTATCACTTTGAATATATGGAGAAAATATCTCTATAGTGAAAAATGTGAGATATTTACCGATCATAAGAGTTTGAAATATTTTTTTCTCACAGAAAGATTACAACATGAGGCAATAATGATGGCCTAAACTACTCAAGGATTGTGATTTCACTATACACTACCACCCGGGGATGGAAAATAAGGTGGAAGATGCATTGAGTAGAAAGGATAATGGATTTTTGAACAATATGAGAGTTGAAATGGATCTTATGTTCATGAATCTAGTAAATATGAACATGGGAATAATCATGGAAGTTGAAACGTCAAAAAATATTGAAATGGTTTCCAAACCATATTTACTAGAAATGATAAAAAGTACGTAAACTGATGGTGAGGTGTTTCAAAAGAAAATTAATGCTATGAATGATGGGAGATTTATTAACATCATTTATAAATATGAAATTTTGAAATCTTTGAAAAGACTTTGTGTTCCCGATATACCTGATCTGAAAAGGGAATTGTTGGATGATGCTCATAGTGCCAATTTCTCTATACACGTTGGTAGTACTAAGATTTATAGTGATTTGAAGGAACATTTTTTGTCAGAAAACATAAAAAGGGATATTTCTAATTTTGTGTGTAGTTGTATGGTTTGACAATAGGTTAAGGATTGAAGACAACAAACTAGAGTAGTCATGTAACCCTTTCCCTCACCTGAGTGGAAATGGGATGATATTACAATGGACATCGTCATGGTGATAACAAAGACTCCTAGAAGTAATGTTGCAATATGGGTCATTGTTGATTATATTACCAAGTAAGAACATTTTATAGATATAGAAGATTAATTACCACATGTATGTTTAGAAAGAATATATAATAATGAATTTTTTAAACTTCATGGTGTAACCATATCGATTTTTTCTGATCGTGATCCCGATTTTACATTAAGGTTCCAGAAAAGCCTTAAAAAACCCTTGGATACTAAACATTGTTTGAGCACTACCTACCACCCTCAAATTGATGGAAAATCAAAACGTACTATTTAAAACATATAGAACATGTTGATATCTTTCTCGCATGACTTTAAAGGTATATATTATCAATATTTACCTCAAGAAAAATTTTCCTATAATAATAGATTCCTTTAAAGTATTTTGATGTTACCATATGAAGCGTTATATGAATGGATGTGTCGCACACCAACATGTTTGGATGATATTGGTGATAGAAAACTCGTAAGACCATAAAATGTTGAGGAAACAATGGAAAATGTGAAGAATATCGAAACCCACATGAAAGCATCTCAAAGTAGGAAAATGATCTATGATGATAACTGAAGGAAGGATTTGGAATTTCAAGTAAGAGATCATGTTTTATTTAAGGTATCTCCATGGAAGGGTGTTATATGTTTCAGTAAAAAGGAAAAAATATGTCTTAGGTACCTTGGACCTTTAGAAATTCTGGAATGAATTAGAGTTCTAGCTTATCGTTTTACAATGCCTACAAGTCTCTCCAAAGTTCATTATGTGTTCCACATATCACTATTGAGAAAATACATGACTGAACCAATTCATGTACTCACCTATCATAAAATAGAACTGGAACCCAATATATCTTATTTTAATGATCCTATCAAGATTCTTTATACTGAATAACAAGTGTTGAGAAATCAGATAACTCATCTGGTAAAAGTTCTATAGAGAATCCATGATATGGAAGAGCCAACATGGGAACCTGAGGAACTTATTATGAAAAACCTCCAAATCATATTATGCAGTAGAATTCTAGAAATTTGAAGGACGAAGTTATTTTAAGGAGGGAGTAATGTAACACCCCAAGCTTCCATGATACGTTTCACTTTGAATAAAACCATAACTTGCGATGTACGCAACTTCGGGTTCTTGTGCATCAAGACAAATCAAACGATCTATTATGAATAGTAATACCCACTTTTTCAAATTTGATAAATTTTAATTTTCAAATTGAACATTATTTTTGGATTCTGAATATTAAAATTATCTTTGGATGAATTTTTGTTATTTTCCTGAAAACATTCAATTTTTTATGAATAGTGAAAACACTGGGTTATTATTGAAGTCCGAATTTTTTTTAAAAAAAATATTTATTTTATTTAAATTTATTTTATTTTATGTCAAAATAGATACATAATACCTATATTAGATCAATGTAATTCATTGGAGTCATTTTATAATAAAAATAGATGTATAAATTATTTTTGAACTTTTTAATGCCTTTTACCC
This sequence comes from Viscum album, assembly GCA_963277665.1. Classification (NCBI taxonomy): domain Eukaryota; kingdom Viridiplantae; phylum Streptophyta; class Magnoliopsida; order Santalales; family Viscaceae; genus Viscum; species Viscum album. The sequence goes on along the minus strand of OY728152.1, from coordinate 2,075,964,997 downwards.
ACATTCTAGGCACGTTAGAAAATTTTCAAAAAACCTAATTCTACCACTTCTATGAATTGAATTTAAAAAATTCATGACAGACGGTTGAAATCAATATATAAAATGTGGTTCAATATGATGAAAATATTTTTTGATGAATAGTAACTTTTGATTTTTATTTACCATGGTTAAAAGTAAATTGGGTAATTAAAGATAAAATGATATTATAATTACCCAAAAAATTTTCCTAATTCTATTTTCAAAGTTTATTTCGACCAAAATCAAACTTATAAATAAATAATGACCCTTTTGGCCCACTTGGATTAGATTATGACATTTATTATTATTTTATTTAATGAATAGTTACAAGTGTAAAATTAAATGTTTAATAACTAAACCATTTTTAACATAATGTTATACGTAATATAAAATTGAGGATAAATATGAATTATAATGCTAGAAATATTTCATAAAAATTGTGTTTTATTTATATATTTTATACATTAAATAATTTAATTAATTTATCACATAATGGTGATGCAGTAATAACCTTATTATTGAATGATTAAAATAATTGATATTATAAATATTAATATAATTTTAAATTGAGACTTTTGATATATTCCAATAATTTTCTAGGTTAATATGAAATTTTATGGTTGATTATATAATTTTTTTAAACTGATATAATTTTTATGACTTTCTAAATAACAAAATACTAAATAGTGTCAAAATTGACCTAAATGAGTTTTTAAAACAAATAATAAATTATTAATTGTTAAAATATTATTAAAAATATAAGGTTCATCCAATGGACTTATATAAGGTTATATATATCAATAATTAACCACTTGGGGTTCTTGTTTCTTTTAATAGTATGATTGTTAACAATTTATTATAATAATACAATAATGCATGGTTAAAGTTAAACTATTTAACTAAGAGTTAAATCTAAAATATAAGGTGAATATGGTGACATAGAACTTTCGAAAACCTATATGTTGATATTTTTTCAACCCATACCAAACTTATCCTTGAAATAAATTCTTTTGAATCCATTATACACCAAATATGATGGTATAATAAAATAATATTTTAAGTGTTTCCTTTAGTGATCCTCACCTCTCTTATAAAGGGGTACATCCACTTCTCTCAAAATAACACATCCAAAACCATTTGGATCCACCAAACCATGATCAAATATCCTCCCAAATACCATCAATTCAACTTAGAATCCTTAAATGGATTGTAATCTATCCTACAAATCCATTTTGATCATATCAAAAGGAAGGACCTGAAGAAGAGGTAATAATTGCATCACCTCTTTCAAAGTTATTTTCATCTTCAACTTCCTCTTTATTTGTTTATACATAAAATAATAATAAATCCAGTATCATATACGTATTTTAATGTTATTATAAATATTTCACAACCATATTCATTATTCTTTTCATTTTATGAATGAAAAATGTCACTATACGTACGTACGTACGGCTTACCGTATCCACGTCGTGGTGTGGTTTGTTATTCAACAATTAATTATTTGGATGGGTAAAAAAATGAGTATAATTGATTTAAATAATAAATATAACATTTTAATGATTATTTATATATGATATAACATCCAATTACATACGATTTCTCCATCAATAGAATGATATTGTCGCCCGTGCGTACGTACAGATTACCATCTCCAAGAATGCGATGAGATTCATTCTCCATCATATCCATTCAAGAATAATTTTAATTTTATGAATAAAAATAATTTTTAAGAACATAATATAATTATGTATATGAATAACATACATCCTATCCATATGAAACATGACTTAAATAACAAAAAAATATATAGTAAAATAAATCAGTTAACACCTGAAAAAATGTTACTGCCGAAATATTATTAACAATGAAATATTAGAAGATTTTATATAATATAATATTTATGTATATGGTTCTAGTATAATTTATTAAAAATTATTTCACTATTATACAAGAGGTTAACTTATCCTTGACCAAGAAAAAGTACAAGTCAAGGGTTAGTTCTACAATCTCATCATTATCTGAAGTTGCTTATGCGTCAGTATCTACTGGGACCTCTTTGTCGTCAATATTAGTGTTTCTTAAAAATGTATTTCAAAACATTTTAACTATTTTATAGACTATGGTTTTATTCAATGTATACCCTTTATTGAGTTTTTCTTAAAAATATTTAAAAGAATATTTCTTTTTTTTCAAACAAGGTCCTTTATGACCTTTTCATGAAAATTATGTAAAACATGTTTTTAGTGTATATAGTGGCTGCAGCTGTTTTCTATCATTATAACATCTTCAAAGCTTCTCTTAAAATTTTTAAGAATATTTTCAAAATAAATTTTATATTTTATAATTATGTATCTTTTAAATTATTTCCAAATATATAGATATTTCTCTAAAATACTTTTCATTTCGTCTTTGTCAACATACTTTGATGAATTTTACACTTGTTTAAAGTTTGATTTATTATGATACATTCTTCTGGATTGTATTGAAGGTTTTGTGATATGTTTGAATTTGAGTGTGTTTTTTATACAATTCATGGTTGTTGGTTAAATTATTAACATTTTTTAAGATATATTTAATACAATTGTTAAAGTTATGTTTCAACCTTTTCATATGAGGAATGCATTGGACATAGTAAGTGAAAGGAGGAGCCCGTTATAGCTCCTCAATGCATCGAGAGGTATCATGAGAAAAACTAGTGTCTTCAAACATGGAATTTACAAAATATTATTTTTATTCTTGGAACGAGGCCTTGACTAAGTGGTTATGATGTACGTCATTATGTCTTCCATCCTTATGAAAATGGATATTGATATTACATGAGATTATTAGACAAGTAGAATATCCATGTGAATAAGTAAATGGAATTATTTTATTTATCTGTGCCATATAATTTTGATGTTTATGTTTAAAAGGCTTGTGTTTTAGTCTTATAAATTTCCTTAAATGATTATATTTATTTATCAAAGTTTCTACTATAATTTTATCCTTAGTGAGCACTTGATCTCACCCCTTTTCTATGTATTATTTTTCCCAAGACGTGAAGAAGTATATTATGACTTACATACATGCATATTAAAATGGAGATGAATGTGTTAAATGGAGAGATAATTTTGTTGTTTTTTATTTCATAATGTAATGTAAAAATTATGTTTGTATCTAGTATTGTCAATGCTACTAAACGGATCGGTCATTCAGGATTTTATCCCTTGTGATCATGGAATGGTTGTTTAATAAAGCAATAACATTGCGTAACTAGCATCATGGCATTACATTTAATATTTTTAATCATAAAGTAAAAAAATTTAGTAAATAGTTACCTTCTATTTATAGACAATATGAATTGTAATTTAATAATTTTTATTACCATGTTCAAGGTTAAATATGGTAATTAAGGTTAAAAATAATATTATAAATATTATAAAACTACCATAAAATGTGAAAAAATATTATTGGGTGATTTTAATTAGACCCTTAATAGCTAAGGTTCCAAAATTAATTATTTAAGGGTCATTTGGCTGTAAAAATGCCTTAGTTGTTATTAAAATCAAAGACAACATAAAAATATCACAAAATTACTTTTAATAAGTATTGAATTATAAATATGGGATTATATAGAAGATATTATCAACTATATATATTATTATTAAATATAAAATTATTATATATATCATAGAAATTTATTTTTAAATAATATTTAAGAAAAAATTATCATTAAAAATTACTCAATGTTGATGGAGTAATTTTTAATTAATGAATTAATCAATTAAATGATAATAAAAATGATAAAATAAACACATGATGACTTAAATAAGGCTCTACATGAATTTTATAGCTTAATTCGACATATTAGGGTTATATTAAATGTGTTTTTAATGTTATATTAGTTTATTGAGTTTCATAATCTCTATGTAATGAATAAAGTCCAAATTGACACTTATTATATTATATGAAAATAATATTTTATTAAATTATAAAAAATATAAAAAATTTATAAATAAGGAAAATTTGGATTATATAATGTTTACATTATTATAAATTATATATTTATGGTAAAATTTACACCTTATATGGAAAAATTACATCCTCATAATACAGAAAATTTTGATAACATGGTTAAAATTAAAATGGCTTAACTAAGAGTTCATCAAAATGATAAGATCTAATATAACACAAAAATATGAATAAAATATAAATTTTGATGATATTACAACCTTATAATATGTTATATTTTAAAAATTATAGTTTTTAGGTATTATGATTTATATTTAATTTATTACAAATTATTCTTTTGATAAATCCCAAAAGTGCCCCTCGCCTTAATTCTAAAAGGGCACATCTTCTTATATTTTCTTCAATCTTAAGCAACTATTTTGTTAAGTAAAAACCGATTAAAATCTCTTCCAAACTATCAAAAATTAATCCAAATATCGTCTTTTTTGGTATAAATCCATCCAAGGAATCCTTTTGGGGCATACCAAAAGGAGTTAACCAAATAAGTGGTAACATAATTCCACAAACTCTATTTCATTATTTTCATTCTACACCCCATACATTATTCTTATTACATGAATATATATTAACCTAAATATACTAAATATAATTATATGTTGTTATGTTAAGGTTTCAACCTACACCCACACACAATTCCATCAAATGGGATACACAATCATCACTCATTTGTACGACTGACCATCACCTCACGAACCGATGTCATTCATTCTTCCATTGTAACCATTAAAGGCTATGAATAATGATATAATTTGTATTTTTATATAATATATATGATATTTATTATTTTATTAATTCTTTTTAATTATTATATAACACATACCTTCATTCTTCCTATTTTGTTTTAATATGATAACATCATTTGTGGATATATAAACTACAACCTCATCAAATCAACGTGATTCTTTCAAACATTACATGGAATGTATTATGGATGGGTTTAGTAAAATTATATGATATATATGACCTAATTATATTACTTTAATGATATTATATATTTATACATATATGTTATTTACTTTCTTTCCTTCAATACGACATGAAATGGAAAAACTGTTCGTGCGTCCATATGACCTACCATCTCCAAGAATGGAGTATTTTATTTTCTTTATATAACTTTTATAAATTATAATAAATATATTTACACTTATTAGGTATTATATTTATATAATTTTATACATTCTATAGATAAGATGTAAGTATGAGGACAAAAAATATAACAAATTAAAACACATGTGAAAAAAGTTGTTAATACCTAAAACGTAACATTAACATAGAATTACTAATAAAAGGGTAATATATGGTCATTATTAAATCATATATGGTTTGATATAATTGAATAAATTTATATAATAGATGTATAAGAGACTTTTTTTTACTTTACAGGTGGTTTGAAAAAAGTACGAAGGGAGTCAAGTGGTAAGAGGATTTGTAGCCTCACTTTTATTTGTACAAGACTTATGTCATATTCCCCACTTGTGTCTTTTATGTGGTGTATATACTGCACATAAATGTATATTATGAGTCCTATACTGAATGTTATGGTATTTTAAATATAAATATAATTTTATTTCTTATGGTGCATAAGATTCAACAGATTATAAAGTTGTAAATGTTTATTTCATTAACTCATAACTATTTGAGAATTTTTATATTAAATTCTCTATTGGGGAATATTTACATTTCACATCATTGTATTATAAAAATTTCTTCCAAAAATTATCCACTTTGAAAAATCATTTTCACCTATTTTTTGACTTTTAATAAAATGGTTTGAAAAGAATTTTTTTTTCTTTCTAAACAAGTAACTTGGAGACTTTTCTAAATATATATATATAGATAGAAAATGAATAATTGTTTACCCTACACATCAAGAGTGTATTTTCCTATTTTTCTGATGGTTTAATTATTTAAAAATTTATTTTTAAGATAACAAAGTTATTTTCAAATTTAATTGTATTCCTTTGTGATTTTGTATCTCTTTAAAAAATGATTTTATAAAGGAAATTATATTTTTCTCAAGAATCATTTCATGTATCATTACAAAAAAATATTTTAAATATAAGATGATGATATTTTATGTTACGTATGATTTACTGGTGATATCACCCAATGATGTCATTCTTATTCATTCTATGAATGGTTTATGTTAATGATGGAATGATATTTATGAAACCTATTTCTCTTACATGAGTTATATTTCGATGAATTGTTTGTGAAACTCATTTCTTTACAAGGGTTCTGAGATGGAAAATGATTTATGGTCTATGTAACACATATATGTAGTTTCCATAAAGTTAAGGGTGGGACATATATCTTACTCTAGTTCATTGTGTAATGATAAATGTTCCATGAGCATAAAGGATATAGGGGAGTTCATCCTAGGACCACAATAATTGGGTACATAGGAGGTCATCTTAAGACAAAAAAAAGAGAGTTCATGGGAAGTCATACTAAGTTCGAAAGAAGAGGTAACACAAGAGGTCATCCTAAGCCCAAAAATAAAATGTACATGTTTGGTAATACCAATATCAAAGTATGCACATTGTTGAATATCCCATTCATAATATACTATGAATTACCTGTTATTTATCATTGAAATAATATATTCTATGATTATGTTTATACCAAAAATTCCATGTCTTATTCATATATTATGCTTTTATGGACTATGATATTGATTTCATAATGATGTATGTCTTATTAACTTATAATACATATACCATGACTCATTTATATGATCATTGATATGCGATATAGGATCTTCAAAGGTTATTCTTATGTACTCTTACCCTTTTGTTCATGTTATTCTCATGTATCTCCCTTGTTTACCATTACTGAGCATCTGTGATCACCATTTCTTATCTTTTATATTTTCCGATTTATAAACAAATGTTTAAGGTTGGGTTAGTGAAGGAGAATATAATTATGGGAAACAGATAAGATATTTCACAAAAATAGAAGGTTTTGTTACATGTTTCCAATGACAATAAACTAATACGGTCTTTTGGTGTGTATTTGAGTATTCCAAAAAAATAATGTAATATCCATGTATCAAAATACTGGGTCATCATAATAAATGTAGAATAAACATAAAAATGATACAAATTGAAGTCATGGATCACCACCAAGATAATATTACTTTGTCGATACAGTCCCATAATGGATTAAGCTCACTCCTTAATCTTATACAGGAAGTCTCATGTAACTAAAACATTATCCTATCCATTAGAGGGATATATAATTCAGAGATCGCCCTTCACATTCATATAATGTACACAAAAATTTGTGATAAATAATTATTTAAATCATATTCTATAAACATTAGAATTACCCATGGAATGAAATAGGCTTCATAATATGGTTTCATATCATAATCAAAAGAAATTTCATAATGAAGGAATTAGAGAGATAGACATAAGGTTTTTATTACCCCATCAAATGAAGAGTGAGAGAGATAAATATATATGTGAGAGAAAAATATATATATATAATTTTTAATCATTACATATAATTAATTTTTGTTTTATTGATGAATAAAAATACTTTTAAAAATACCTTTAGGAAAATAACATTAGCACTATTGAAACCAATTTTGAAAAACTAAAAATTTAAAAAATATTATTGAAAAAAATTCATTAAAAATATTCATGGAAGGTTATAAGGTAAGCTTAAAATATTTTAATGGCCATGATGATGTATAATTATATATATCATATTTGTTAAAGGTAGCATTCCATTCACACAATTGTAAATATCATAAAAAGTTCCTCGTTCAGAGGAGAATAAGAAGATTCCTTTTAAAATGTAATCTAGAAATTAGAACATGGGTAAACATTTATTTAATAAATCTTTTCGTGAATGTTAAAAGTATTTTTGAGAATATTTTTAGAAAACATGGATTCAAAATAAGAAGTATTTTTTGATCGAAGAGAGAAATGAATTGATATTTTCTTATAAATATTTTATCAATCATTTTATTTGCCAAAGAAAGAAAATGGTAAAATTACATAAAAATTTGATGAATAAAAAAAGGATAATAAAATTTAATAGTTTCATTAGAAAATTATCAACATATTTCCCTTAGTTTAAATACAATAGTAAATCATCATGATTAAAATGATATTGAATCATAAACCCTTTTCGCTATGGTAAAATTTTAATCGAAATCCCTGTGAATGAATTAAATGAATTTTATCATAAAATACCCTGACATATGAAGGATTCATGATATAAAATAAAAAGAGGTATTATATTCACCATATAATAGAACATAGGTGTAAAAATAACATGTCTCTTAAAGAAGAAATTTTTTATATTAATCTATTACCTCAATCCCAAACATTGTAATGTATGTCTTCTATCTCATGAATAATTAACTTATATCAATTATTTGTTTTCTTAAGAACCGTTTCTAGGTTTAATCCCTTATAAGTAAACTAATTAATTTATTTATATTAATTACATATCATTAATTAATTAATTAGTTATGTCCACATCATATATCTTTTGGATGCTCAGTTCATAATTTCAATAGAGAATCAGTGTGTTGATTGTGGTCAAAGGGGTCATTGTAACTCCGAGATGTTTTTATTAAATATTTTATTTAAATAATTATAATTCGTCAAAAACATTCATTATACTCAATCATGAGTTTAAATTATCCATGGAAGACCCTTGGTGTAAAATGGCTATTAAAACCTAGATGTTGAGTTACCAGGAATAAATATAACTTATGAAAAAGTAGGTATAATACTCTGACTACAAATTTTTTATGAAAAATAGAAACAAATTAAATATAAATGAAATATTCATATTTTTTATTAATAAATAATGTGAATTAAAATTAGTAAATGAAATTATTTAAATATATATGTTATATATTTAATAAAATATTTTGATATTCATCCAATAGATATTTTAGTCATAGGGTATGAATAAACCCTGTTTTATGTATAAAAACCTATATTTTTCAATAAGGTAATTTTACCTCATTTTAAAGGATAACCATTATTAAATTAAAATTTTTACTAATTAATATTTTTTATATGAAAAATTAATCTTCTTATTTTTAATCAGGATATAAAAATTTCCATTGGATAGATTTTTGATATTTTTTTCATAACTTTCATGTTTTGATGAATAGTAAAAATATACTATATTTTAATTAAAAAAAATTCAGGGTGATAATTATTCTGAATATATTATATTATTTAATTCCTTTTAAGTATAAATAGAATATATATTTATCAGTTAATATAATCTATCTCATTTGAATTAATTTTTCATTAAATTTACATATAAAAACATTTCAATCCTATGCAATGTTTTAACTTTTAGTACCCATTTTCTCTTTCTAATAATGAGTTTAATTTTAAATTAATAACTATAAATCATGTGTTTTGAATTTTAAAAAATAGATTCCATATTTTTAATCAGTATGTCAAAATTATGTTAATGTATTTATTTTATTTTTGGGTATTATGAATAGTAATTTTGGTAGTTCTTATTAATATGGTAAAGGGGTAAAATATGCAATTAAGGGTAAACATAATGTTATACAATTACAATAAAATTTCTTCAAATATATTTGGATGTGTTTTTTTTCAGTATAAACCATCATTGGGCATAAATGGTATTCTTTAACAGTTACTTGGATGAGATTAGGGAATTTAATTTATTTTCATTAAAAAAAGTTAAATATGACATACTCACATTTTAAAAAATATATCACTTTTAATATAAGGTATTATAAAAGATAATTTTGATTATAAACATTCATTTTAAATATAGTGTACTGTTCTTTATCATGGGAATGTATTTGTAATTTTTAAGAAATAAAAAATTACATTAACTACTTATACATTAATGATGTAGAAATTATTTAATTGATGATAAATAAATAAAATAAATTTTATTAAAATTATAATTACCATTAAAATACATGAAATAATGATAAAATTTAATTGGTCAAGTATATATCGACTATATTCATCCAAGGGTTGAGTTATTAACCATTTGGACCCATATGTAAAAGATTATGACACTAATAATATTTTATTTAATGTGATGTTAATGTTGTCACATTCATATTTAAATAAATATAACATTTTTAATATAGGATTTTTCAGAATATATATTTTACTATTGGTATTATAATTAAATGTATAAGATTTATATTTATAATGGTATTTTATTTTTATTTTTTATTTAAAAAATAAGTATGTTAAATAATTATAAAAAATTATTATGTAATTATTTAATTAATGGACATTCTAAATTATTGGTATTAAAAATAATAAAATATATATAATTTGGGATAATTAATATATTAAAAAAATTATATATATTAACTATAGCACTTATGGATTTAATAAATAATTTGGATCTATGTTAACTTGTTATCATTATATTTTTAATAATCAATTAATTGTATCGTATTTGAATTGAATCTATTGATAGTTTATCAGAATAATCCCTTCTCAAAATATTTATAAAAAATAAAACATTTTTTAAAATTATATAACAATTATTTAATGGTTTAACATTTTATAAATTATTCATTTATGTTCTAATTTATATCAAATAAGTAAATATTTCACCCTTTAAATATTAAAATATTTGTTACCTTAGTAGAAAATGAAATATAATAACAATGTTTTGATTTAAATGATAAGGTCTAAATTGAAATTGAAACTTATATGAAATTTATTTTTTGATGATATTACAACCTTATATCATTTAATATTCTAAACTAAGATATTTTTAGGGTTTTTTATGTGATTTTAATTTATTATAAATTAATTTTTTTGGAAATTCCAAATGTGCCCCCTAACTCAACTATAATAGAGAACCTCCACCCTCAATTATTCATAACACATTGTGCCTTCAAGTTCATGCACCCAATAAGAATTTCACTTCTCAACATCCCTATTCAAATTCTATATGTTCTTTTATTTTGAAAATACCAACTTTTGTGCCATTAATATGAGATCATTGGGAACTCGCTGAATAAGATGTAACCACTATTACCAACTCTCTCAATACCACTTCTTCTTCAACTTTCACTTACATCATTTTTTAAATTATTAAGTAATAAAACTGGTATCACCTATATACTTATATGTGATTATGGTTATGGAACAACCTTATTCCACCTTTTATTCATCCTACAAAAAACAAAATCACCACACATTCGTATGTATGACTTACCGTCTCAATGATGTGGTCTAATGTTTTTCCACCCACACATTACATGTATGGGTATAATTATGGAAATAAAAATATTATATGATTATCATAATGATATATTTAATTTTTAACAATATATATACCATTATTTCAATACCTTTCCATAATTAAGGGAATGATATCATCGCTCGGGTGTACGTATTACTTTCCGTCTCCACGATCTGATGTGATTGATTATACATGGTATCTATTAAATAATGATTATATAAATGTATATAATGAATAAACCTGATATATATTATATTAATATAATCCTGGATATGATATAACTATAACCTATGAAGAAGAATCCGAACTTATTCGACAATGCATGCATAAGAAATTTATGTTGGTTATACATAGATTACAAGTAATAATGAAAGTTAGTAACAAAAATATGATAATATGATAATATATGATATAATAAAAATGATTATGATTCTAGAATAAGTCACTAAAATTATTTAAATCATTATACATGATGTTTGGATACATAAAAATGACATCAGATCTAATGTAAAGGGATAATTTCGAAATCTCATTATTATTCAATATTATTTACATGTATGTATTTATTAGGGTGTATAATCATCCAAATACATGTTTCCTAAATATGAAAATTTATTTCTATTTTTCTATAATATTTTAAATTCAATTATACCCATCATTTAATTTTTATTAAATGGTATTAATGGAATTTTTTTCAGTTTTTTTATATGAGGTACTTTTTGACTTATCCAAAAAAGGTATACGAAAAATGTTTCATTTTAACTAATATGACATAACATGTTTTTATATTTTCATAAAATCATAGTTACATAAATGATAAATTACCTTATTTCATGGTTATTTTCAATGAAATTAATATTTTTTAAATTTTGTGTTTTTTTAAGAAAAAAAAAGTTTTTGAAGAAAAAAAGTTATTTTCCTCAAGAATTACTCTCTAGTGTTCTATCAAAATTATTTTCCATCTAAGATCGAATTATTTAATAGGGTTATGTTTTAAGTATGTTATACCTATTATTACTATGAGTTATTAGTTTTAGGATGGAATAAAATTATGAAATCCATTTTTTTATATGGATTATGTTATGTTGGAATGATGTTTAAGAAACCCATTTTATTCTTTCGGTTAGGCTATGATGAATGATTTATGTTCTTGTAGAACACATATGAATGATTTAATTATGATATTTTTGGGACTTGTAACTATATCCAATGCATTGGAAAAATATTTTTATCCCATGATATAGATAGAGATAAAATGGGTAATGATCTTGGTTAAGTAATACTAAGTTAGAATGGGAAGTAAACCTAGTTTAGTAATAGATTTATCCTGCTATTATGGTCTTGTGAATTAGAATTTACTAATATGAGATGATTTTATATGATTTTTCGTAAGAAAAATATTCCATATATTATGTTATTACCTTTGGTAATATATTAATAGATTCTTTATAAACTTTTAGGATTTACCCCATGACCTGATATCTTGATCTTACATATCCATCACATGAATTTCAAATGTTATGTTCATAGGAATAATGATTATTATATAATTGATATCTCCATTTTTTAACCGTACTATGAATTTGAGATCACTCATTCTTATGATTATTTTCCCCATGTTTTGAATAATAGTATTAGTAATATATGTCAAAAAAGCGGTCTAGATATGAAGGAATAAGTAGGACACAGTGTATATGTATTATGAACAAGTTGTATATGTTACCCAATTTATAAATACACTAAACCAATATAGTCATGGTATGGTTTTGTTATGTTTTCAATGAATATTATTCAAATTATTAAGTAATATCTATGTATGTAAATTTTGGGCCACTATAGTTGGTATTATAGATAATTTATACGTAGCCACTGGAAACAAGGATGAGAAAACCTAAGTAAAACCCCTAAAGATCTGTCAATGTATCAGTTACAATCATAGTGTTTTATAAATGATCATGAATAACCTAGGATAAAACATAATGTGCACTAAATTGAATTTTTTTCTTAATTATGTGGTTTTCACATTATGACTAGTGTTTCTCATACTATGCTTCTTGGTTTTAGTCAATTGTTGGAACATAGAGGAAACGTGTTAATGTTAAATGCAATGGGAAATGAAATGATTTTCCTCTTGAGAAGCTTAATATTATGGGATCTAGAATGAAAAAACATATTTCTATGAACATATAACATTCTCAAGATATGAATCATGTTGGACATCCAAACGAACAAAAGATTGAAAAGTATTATATTGAGTCCTTTATGAGGCAGTGTTTACTTTCTTTCAGTGTTTCTTTTGATCCACTCATAGATAAATAATGGATGTGTTCAAATGAAATGGTATTTTCAGTTCTCCAATGTTCATAACATGATATATTCATCATGGAAGACTATCATTTGAAAGGTGAAGCAAATCAATGGTGTAATCTTATCAAGAATATGAGGCAAGGAAATAACATTGAATCCATGTAATTGGATGTGTTCATGAAATTATTTTTTATAATTACATTCCTAGTATTATTCCAAAAAAATATAGAGAGATAGTTCCTTGAACTTAATAAAAATGATTATGAATCCAATAGTACCTATGAATAAAATTTTACAAGACATTCAAGGTACCCATATGGAATGATTATCCAACTTGAAAGAAAAATTGATTGATTCTTTAGTGGCTTATAACCAAGGCTATAAATGTAATTAACCATAATGGACTTCAATAGCTATGGGGGAATTGTTCAATGGGGTATTAAGGTTGACATGATGATTGTAGTAACACATTAGTCTTTTGGGTTTCATAAAAAACGAAAAATAGAACTCAATGGAAAATATAATGACCACACTGGAAAAAAATGACTTTTCCCTTGTGTTAAAATTGTGGAAAGAAACATGGATGAAATTGTCAAAAAAAGTGACTAGAAATTTTTTTTTAAGTGCGGGAGAGATGGTCATCAGGATGTTGAATTCCAAAGTGACAGGAAAATGATGTATATTGATTTGAATATATAGAAGGTTAAAATGAATGATCTACCTAAACTTCAATGCTACAAGTGCAAGGAAATGGGGTATTATTCTAACAAATACACTAATACAACAGTTATTAATGATGACTAGTGTTCACAGACTCTTATGGCCAAATAATAATGAAAGTCACATGTGATCACTAATGGGTATGTGGAGTAAATTAATTAAGTGGTGAAAGGTACACTTACAATACACTCTAAAGCATAATATTTTTTATTTGATTCGTGATCCACAAACTATTTTATTTCTGAATAATTTTCTAAGGGTGTCATTATATTTCTGAAGCAATAATATGTTAAGTTATCTATGATGTCACAGACAAAGTCAGGTCTCCAAAAAAACCAATGATCGACCCCATACATGGAAAGGCTCCAAGGGCATTCCCTATCCCCACGTGCTGGAACAAATTCCCAGTGATCATAAACAAAGGTTTGGGTATGACTTCACCAAGTTTTTAAGTATCAAATAACTAAAAATAATAAATAAACTTAATTAAAAAATTCCCAAAACACAATCCTTAAAAAATTCAGAATTTAATTAAATATTTTTATTAAAATTTCAAGAGGGACACAACTAAAAAGGAGCATAAATTCCAACTCAAAAATCACCACACATCATGGGGAAATCACCCAAAATCCATCCACATAACACCACACCGAGAAAGGAAGCTAACAACCTGAATCTCTATCTCCTAGGACCTTTACCTTACCTGTGCCAAACATTAGAATGTCTAATTACACCCAAAGGTGTAAGTAGGTTGTGAGAATAAGCCCAATATAATACCACCCAGGAATATACTTCATTAAATAAACATTATAAGACAAAATTCATGTATTTTTTCATATAGAAGAAATGATAGTAACAATTTTAAAGAGATGAAAAATTAAATAAAAACAGTTTTCAAGAGGTCAACATATATGAATTATAAATTTTAAAGAAAACACACATGCTTCTGAAATTACCAACCAATCACAATGTATACCGATGGTAAGTACAATATAACTAATGGGAACTAGGAACGTGAAATACCCCTAGGAACTATCTCATAATGGGCCAATAGGTGAAACATATCTCGGTGAAATGTGGAATATAAACCAGAACAAACAATGTACTCAGGCATAATCCACTAGTAATAAAAATACCCATAACCCAGTGGTCTCCAATAAATAATTATTATTTATTTATTTGTGTCATCATTGATATTTCTATGTGAAACTTGGACATGAGAATTTCCAAATAAAAATCATTCTAGTCCTAGTATATCCACCTAGATGCACGGGCTTCCAATTTGTGATCAATAAAGTTCCACATGATATTAAATAACATTTTCACATAAAAAATTCATTTATAAATCATACAGACACAAAAAAGTACCCCAAATATGTTCCTCACCCTCAATATAGTTCATTAAACCTAATATAATTTTATAAAATAACTTCAAGAGGTGTTACAAGGCTTTGCGCACAAAGTTCATTCAAAAATCATCATTTAAGGCCAAACAACCAACAATACCATACCAAACTAGAATTATAATCCCTAACACCATTTAATAAATCAACTTTAGGAATCATAAAATAACCACAAATTATGTAACATGGAATACACACACAAAACAACAAATTCCATGTAAAAATGAAACTTTAAAATTAAAAACGTAGTCAATGCTACCAAAAATGGTTTTTTCACAACACACAATAGATAGGAAACATAGTAAATTGGTTAATAAAAAATTATAAATTCACCAAAGTATGTTTACTCATTGAACCACATTCCTTGAGTGTTAAACCCCCAAAAAATGATTTAAACATCACCTGCACCACAACTGCACAAAAAGTACGTGAAAATGAACTCTAATCAAGAAGAATGAACAAAGAGACTCAATATTAAACCTTAGGTATGAACCCCTATATACTAGAATTTTTAAACTACATTAAGGTGGGAATAAACCCTAGAGAGAAGAAAGAAAACAAATAAATACACACTTACTTGAAGAATCATGAATTTCCCCCCACAAAAAAACATCAAGAATGGGTTAAAAGGGAGAATTACGGAGCTTGGATGCCATATATTGTTGAAATAGATGAATTATGGAAGAAATGGGTGCATTAGGTTTAATTAAAAAAGTTATAAATGAGAATAATAATTTTTTCTGACCTGGACATTGTACATAGTTTTTCGACATAGTTTACTAAACAGTGTGGCCTAACCGTGCGCACAGTTTATTCCCCTAAAAAATTTCCATTTCTCTTAAAAATTAATGGGGGTACTAGAGTAAAATAATATAAGAATAGAAGAGAAAATACTGGAAAATAATGACATCTATTTGACAATTCACCCCACCATGAAAACTTTTCATCCTCGAAAATCAACTAGAATCTTGAACAGAAAACAAGAATCAGTACTCTTGATCAACCACTAAATCTGTCTCCCAAAACATGTTCATATCAGTTCCATGCTTCCAAAGGACCTATAAATGTGGAATATACATTCCCTAAAGCACCTTATCTTAGTAATTCACTATTCACAACATACATTCAAACATGGATAAATCATGCTCAATTTCAATGTCTTCCCAAATCAACAAGTAGTATGGATTTGGGTTGTAATTATTCAATTGAGCTACATGAAATATATCATGAATAGATGTCAATTGAAAAGTAATATCCAACTTTTATTCCACCTTTCCTATCCACTTAGTGATCTTAAAAAGTATGATAGACCTATGTGTTATCTTTCCCTACATTCCCAAACAACAGTGCCCCAAATGAGGGGCCACCTTTTAGAATACCCGATCAACCACAGAGAACAAAATATCTTGATGCCTAAGATTAGTATAAGATTTGTCGATACTATGACCTATAAATAACCTATATCTAGTAATATTTACCAACTTATATGTCTCTTGCATAAGGATCAGCCCCAACAGTGAGGTTTCACCTACCTCACCCCAATATAGGGGGGTCCGACAAGGATGAATATAAATCACCTCATAAGGATCCATTTGAATAGAGGATTGATAATTTTTATTATAATCAAATTCGACCAATCCCAAATGGTTACTCAGAGATACTCTAAAATCCAAAACCCATGAAAAAAGGATGTCTTCTAAAATCTGATTTGCCCACAATATATGACAATCCGTTTGAGGATGGTATGTCATGACCATCATAATCTACGACCCAGGGGAATTACAAAGGACTTAACAATACCAAGAGTTATAATGGGGGTCTCTATCATAGACAAATGATAAGGGAACACCATTAATCCTCACCACCCCTTGAATATAAAATTGGCACAACTCATCAAATTCAGTTCTATATCTAATCGAACTGAAGTGGGATGATTTGGTCTGATGATTAATCACTTCCCAAATATAATTATTACCTCGATTTGTACAAGGTAAGTGAGAAATAAAATCCATTCAAACCTCATCCCACTTATAGATAGGAATGGGTAATGTTTGAAGAAAACTAGAGGGCCTTTGATGCTCTACATTTACCTTCTAACATGTAAAGCATCTTGACACAAAATCACATATTTATCATCTCATATCTGTACACAATTACTAAATATGTGCTTCATAATAAATTTTTGTAGCTTTATTATGAATAGAAAACTATGATTGGTGGCTATCCAATATAACCACCTTCCTCAAAGACACAGGCGCCATCAAAAACACATTGAAGCACAATTTGGCTTCAGGAGACAAAGACTAATCAGAATACATATCCCCACCAAGAAAAAAATTTCATAGACTAATGACACAGCTTATCACTAGGATTATCTCTCTTAATCAACTTTAAATTAGAAGTACTAAATTGATCACTCTCTCTGAAGGGAGCATTGTTATGCTCTTGGGTCTCCACGTGCATCTGAGAAAAGGGCCCCATCAGAGTCCACTCATCACTAGACTTCCTTAAATCCTCCAATGGTACTTTTCTGCTCAATGCATCAACCACCACATTACCCTTTCCTAGGGTATAAATGATATCAAATTTGAAAACCTAAAAAAACTTGATCCAATTGCTCTATCTTAGATTAATATCTATTTATGAGAATATGCAAGCTAAGATCTTATGATTGGATTAGACCACAAAATTCTACCTAAAGGGGTAGTGACATTATGTCTTCAAAGCATACATAAATATTTATAACTCCTTGTTGTGGGTCAGGTATTTATTTCCAACTATTTAGAGTTTGTGAGAGTCATACACCACCACATGATCACCATGCATAAGTACACTCCTGAGACCCATACCTGAAGAATCATAATAAACCATATAGACCATTACAATTTCTGACAAGATCAACATGGTGTTGGTAGTAAACCACCACTATAACTCTTCTAAGGATTCTTATCGTTAAGGGTACCATTCAAACATGACACCTTTTTGGGTGAGTATGGTCATGGAAGAATAAATCTGAGAGAAATCATGAATAAATTGTTTGTAATAACCTATCAGGGTGAAAAAAATCTTAATCTCAAACACATTCACTAGCTGCTCCCATGAAATAACTGCACTTATATTTTTTAGGTCCACCAAAACCCCATGATCTGAGATTTTATGAACCAAAAACATCACTTCCCTGATCCAGAAAGTAAATTTGGACAATTTTATATTAAGGTGATGATCCTGTAGAGATCCCAATAGGATTCGTAGTTAATTCTCATGCTCTTCCTAATATCCTATGTAAGCCAGGATTTCATACTGTAATTCCACAATAAAGAATCTAGATATTGGTGGAAGACCCTATTCATATGTTCTATAAAAAACACTGGATCATTGGTCAATCTAAAAGGCATGACCAAATACTCAATTTGGTTGTACCTTATTTGAAAATCAATTTTTGGGATATCCGCCTCTCACACCATGACTTGGTGGTAACATGAATAGAAATATATTTTGGAAACCCACTTCCCCCCATTATTTGATCAAATTATTCATTAATTTGTAGAAATGGATATTTTTTCTTGATGGTTACCTTATTCAGCTTCCAATAATCAATGCACAACCGAAGTGTTCTATTAGCCTTCACTGCAAAAGGATAAGAGTGGCCAAAGGATAGATTCTTGGGCGAATGGATCCTTTGGATTCCAAGTCATCCAACTATATATTTATTTACCTCAAATCAGTGGTCACCGTACAATATAAGGGAAGAGATATCAGTTGGGTTCTCAGGGCCAAATCAATCAAGAACTCAACATCCTGGTCTGAGGGAAATCCTGAAAAATCATATACGAATACCTCAAAAAACTCATCCAACACATGAGGTAATCCACACCCAAGAGAACTACCATCATACTCTAATTCAATCAATGATAAATGAAAGGAAATATTTCCCATCATTGGGAGTGGATGTCCTGAATGACCCATCTAAGGAACCCATTCCCTACGAATAACTCGAGGATGCTCATTAGGTTCCATAAAATTCAACCACCGCCTATCGAAATAAATATGCTCTCGAAAGTGAACTGGCCAATACATTCCAAGTATTACATCCAATAGGTCCATATTCATGACTATGAGATTCCAATACATCTCAACTCCTAACACAAAAAGTGCACATGAAGGGCACATAAGACCCTTCTTCTTCTTCTTACCTAATGGTGTCACCAAATCCATCATAAAATGAAAAAAACTCAGTTAGAAAATTCAGAAGATTCACACAATAGGTTGAGATAAAAAAAATAGAAGCACTATTATCAAAGGTAATTAATGCAATAGAATAATTATTATAAAAGGTACCTCGAACATTTGAAGACCTTGCATCTGATATCGCTGGTATCTGGTCTACATACTAAATATGTCTGGTTTCTACCTAATACTGACCACAATCCTATAGAACTTACCAAAACTATCTCTACCCAGATGACGATCTGGCCTAACCACCACAGCCACCAAACGGATATCCCATTGTCTTGAATGTCTCTGATATAATTGGAATTCCCCTAGAAGCGACATATCATACACCACTCTGTAATGGGAGTGTCACTATAAAAAATTGCTACATGTGGCCCATAAATCCACATTTATAATAAGGCATTATAGGGGAGGTACATATAGGCTGGATGTTCCATGCCTTCCCAAATTTATGGAACACTATAGACCATATGTCAGAAGTTACAGATGAAGATTACCATGAATGGAAGCATGAACAACAACCTCCTTTCTTCCACTACTCTTCCAACTACTTCTTTTTCTATTTGGATTTGCTACTACCCATAATATACTCCCCTCTAGAAAACCCATACATTCCTTTCTAATTAATCCCAAACAAAGAAGCATGATCAACCACCACAGCATAGGTTCTGAGTTTGAACAAGAAGATCTGAGTGTAAATTTCTTGTCACATCCCCTTATCAAACCACTGAGCATTCATGGATTCATTTGAAACAATTTCAGGTGCATACCAAAATACCTCAGAAAAATAGATAGAATATTGTATCATTGACCAATATCTATAGGAATTATCCATGAACTCCCGGGATCTATAATAGGGTAGGACCATGAGACACTACTACTCGTTGAAGATAGTCCTGAAATCCTTCCAACTCATCTTCTAATTCTTCTCATCGTGAAGTATTGATTCCCACCACCTACAATTGGGACCGTCTAGAAAAAATGAGGCGCATTTGACCCTAACATTCTTAGGTATGTTATGTAATTTGAACATGTAGTTTATCTTTTATAGTCATTCATCTGATTCCTGAGGCTTCGTGCTACCATGAAAGTAGAAGGCTTGTTCTTGAGAAACTCTTGGGATTTATCCTTCCTCAGACCTAGTTGATCGTCTCTAACTAGAGAAAGAGAAGGACACACTAATTTCCCCTGATCCTAGATAGCACATACTATAGCTTCTACCAACCTATGATTAACTGGTGAGGAAGAACTCTCTCTAAATTACTCACGTGGGTGCATGTGATCTTTCTGGGGAGGCATGTGGCTACAAAAAGTAACAGTCACAAGAGGAATAATTAATACAATAGTTCTGAAATTTTCAGCAATAAAATCCAATATAAATAAATCAAACTTATCACAACAATGAAATAAACAACTAATTTACCCCCAACCAATGTCCATATGCAGTCTGCAGCCCACACATCCTACCTAGAAGAGAAGATAAATTTAAATCCCAACATCCCAAGGAGAATCGAGGTTTATCACGAGAGGTGCATGCTATGAACCATACTCTCATATAGATCTCTAAGAAAAAAAATATTCCAACCACTTGTCTAACAAGACTCATCCAAAATAATATGACCCAAAGATCATAACCTCCCTCTGATACCTTTTTGTCAGGAACCAACCTGGGCCTCCAACCACATCAGTGCATGTCCGAGTCCATGGAAAGACCATAAGAGCGTTCTCTATCCCCTTGGGATAGAATAATACCTAAGTATTATATGAAACGTTTGGGAATGAATTTCCTAAGTTTAGAAACATTAAACAACCAACAATGACAAATAAACTAAATCTAAAAATTCCCAACCAAATAATCCTTAAACAAAATTCATAATTTATTTCAATAGTTTTAATCAAAAACCAAGTGGTAAACAACAAAAAATGGGATGTATGTACAAATTAAAATTAACCACATGATATAGGGGAATCTCTGTCAATCTATATTAACAACATGACACCAATAAAGGAAGATAACAACTCGAGTCATTCTCTCTAAGGATATTGCCCTTACCAATGTCAAACAATACCATGTCTACTGAAACCGAAAGGATTATGTAGGGTGTGACCCTAAGCCCAATATGATGCCTCCTAATAAAATATTCAATGATATAAACATTACAGGACAAAAATCATGAAATTTTTCCTAAATGGGAAATGCTAGTAATAATTTTAAAGGGATGAAACTTTATAAAAAAACACTTTTCAAGAGGGAAATTTCAATGAATGAAATTTTTTAAGGAAAACACACATGCTATTGAAATTTCCATCCAAACACATAGTATGCCAAAGTTAAGTAAAATATAACAAATGTACCCTAGTCATCGGAAATACCCTTATTACTAGCTCACAATGGGAGACTAGGTACATAATATTTCGGGAAAATGTGGCATAGGAACCAAAAAAAACTACATTTTAATGTATGATTTTTATGAAGGGAAAACACCCATAACCTAGTGGTCTCTAATAAATCATAAATAATTAGTTATTGTAATCATCTTCGGTCTATCTAAGTAAAACTAGGATAAGGACACTCTTGAATCACTAGCTTACTAGTCCTAGTCTACCCACATGGATAGAGGGGCTTCTCATTTGTGCTAAATCATGGTATAAATGTTATAAACTACAATTTTCAAATCAAAACGCCTTTTCTAAATCATATATACACAAAATAGTACCATAAACATGTTCCAAACCCTCAATATAGATCATTAAACCCAATATAAATTTTATAAAGTAACAACAGGAGGTGTTAAAAGGATTTTCGCACAATGAGCATTCCAAAATCTTCTTTTATGGACAAAATACCAACAATACCATACCAAACTAGAATTTCCATCCATAAAATCATTTTTTAAATCAATTTAATGAATCTTAAAATAACCCCAAATGATACAACAAGTAAGAATCGTGAAAAACACAATTCCATGACAAAATGAAACTATAAAATTATACACATAATCAATGCTACCAAAATGGTTTTAAAAAAACAAAAATAGATTAGAAACATTCTCAATACATTAATAAATTAATATGAATTCATTAAATAATTTTTACACATGGAACCACCTGCCTTTAATTTCAAAAACCACAAAAAAAATTTTGAAACATCACCAGCACCACAGGCGAGTGAAAAAAACCCCAATCAATATGATTGAACCAATAAACTCAATATAAAACCATATGGATGAAACACTAGCGACTAGAATTTAATAACTTCAAGAATGTGGGATGAAACCCTAGATATAAGTATGAAAACAAATAAATACTTGCTTAATTAATGATTCATGAAGATTCTCCCTCCAAAATCCCTTCAAGAATGGTTTACAAGGGAGCCATAGGGATATTGTATGCCTTATATGGATGAAATGGTTGAATGGGGAAGATATTGTGAATTATTTTTAATTCCATAATGGAAAATGGGAATAAATGTTTTTAATTATTTGAATATCGTCCATATTTTTTCACACGATTTAGTAAACTGTGTGGCCTAACCGTGCCCCTAGTTCTATCCACTAAAATTTTTACATTTCTATCTAAAATTCAAGGGGGTCCTATGGGAAAATATAGGACAAGAATATAAGATAAGTTACTTGAATATAAGAACAAAAATAATGAATTTGACTACTCTTAATGGCACAACGGTCGCATAAAAAATTTATTATTCCTCTCTAGTTGATGTTTACGGAAAAGTGCTTCTTACAAATCTTGTGATCCTTCCTTTAGTGAAATTTGATTTGATTATTGTCATGAATTATATTTTTCTATATAGATATCATATAAATTAATAAGGATGGTATGTTACATGTCATATTCCAGATCAATCTATGATCATTTATCAATTAAAGGATGAGTATGACCTTGTACTTTAAATTTATCCCATCTGATGGGTATGGATTCATATAAATTAAGGTTATCTATCTCAAACTTTTAACGAGAAACATACCTTTATGAATACACTTGTTATATGGGATTTTCCTTATATATTGTTAGATAAATTTACAGGTCTTCCAATGAATCATGAAGTAGAGTTTTCATTAGAAATCAAACCGAGTGTTATGACTATTTCAATGAATCCTTATAGAATAACCCCAATTGAGTTGTAGTAATTGATGAAAAATCTCCAAGAGAATATTGAACATGGATTAATACTCCGTTAGAATCACCTTGGGGTGCACATGATCTGTTTTTTATAAATAAATATGGATAAATGAGACTCTTCATTGATTATAAAGAACATAACAACATCACTATGAAGAACAAATATCATATTTCCTGCGTTGATGACTTATTTTACCTGCAATATGAAATACAATACTTTTCCAAATATCGATATTAGTTTATGATATCATATATTAAGATAAATAATAAGGACATACCAAGGATGACATTCCGTACAAGGTATGGACACTATAAATTTATAGTGATACCATTTGGTATTATAAATTTCCCTGCTATCTTCATGGGTTTAATGAATAGTATTTAGGGACTATATTGATTAGTTTGTGGTAATATTTATAGAAGATATTATTTTATATTCTAGGATCCGGGATGATCATGATTTTCAATTGAGAATTTTACTAACAACCCCAAGAATTGAGGATCTTCTCAAAAAAATTACAATGTCTGAATTTTGTCTTAAAAAAATTCATTTTTGGGTCCCACAATCTCAAGAGATGGGATATCTATGGATGCAGAAATAACAGAATTTTTTGACTTTTGGACAAGACCAAAAATGGTAACTGAGATTCGAATTTTTCTTTGTTTGTCTAGATATTATCGATGTTTTGTGAAATATTTTTCACATAATTATAATACACAAAACAAGTCTAATCAAGATCTAGTTAATTTCATGTGGATGGAGGAATGTGAATATAATTTCAACGAACTAAAAACAAGGTTACCAAGTGCAATTGTGCTCACACTTCCTTATAGTGGATAATGGTTTATGATCCACAGTGGTTCTTATAAGAATGTGTTGGGATATTTTCTCAGGAAAAATGATATAGTGATATCATATGTCACATTATAATTAAAAATCCATGAGAAAATTTACCCGAAATGTGATTTAGAGTTTGCTATGATAATATTTTCGTTAATGGTATGGAGGAATTATCATTATGGTAAAAACTGTTATATTTATATTGGTCAAAAAATATTAATGTATATTTTCATATGAAATGAGTTAAATATGTGCCAGAGAGGATGGTTGGATTTGATTAAAGATTCCTACTCCTCGATACATTACAACCTAGGGAAAGTGAAGAAAGTGGTTGATTCTTTGAGTCAAAATGAACATGCTAGCCTATCCATGATGATGATAAAAAAGATACAATATTTATATAATTACAAAGGATGGATCCTGAAATATTAAAGGAATAGGTGAAATCCAATATTTTCCAAATGAATGATTAACCATCTATACATGTAAAGATTAAGGAGGTGCAAAAGGACGATGTTAAGATACAATGTAAGGTGAGAAATTTTTCTTGAATTCAAACTTGATTATTATGGAATAATAAGGCTTAGGAACAATCTTTTTTCCATCCCATTCCTGGATAAAAGAAGAAACTGTTGGATCAGGATCATAGTTATTCATTATCTATTCCTCTTGGATGAAAAAATAAGTAAATGGACCTAAAAGAGCATTTATAGTGGGATGGAATGAATAGATATGTTGCTGAATATGTCACTCAGTTATTAGTTTGTTAGCTAGTTAAGGCTAAGAGACATATGTCTAAGGGGATGTTACAACCATTACCCATACAATAATAGAAATTAGAATACATCACTATGGTATTTGTCCTTAGAATGTCCAAAAAATATAAAAACCATAATTATATATGGGTTATATTTGATCACCTTCAGAAGTCGGCACACTACATTTCTGTTAAAATAAGTGGTAATATATCATGGAGTAATACTTTCTATTATATATGATCAGGATCCATGATTTACCTCAATGTTCTGGTGAAGTATTTAGCAGGATCTGGATACATAGTTAACTTTTAGCACTACATATCATCCTCAGACAGATGGTCAGTCAAAGAGTACAATTCAAACTCTATAAGACATTTTTTGATCTTGCTCTATGGATTTCAAAGGTATTTGGGAATTTCACATGCCTTTGTTAGAATTTTATTACAACAATAGCTTTCAATCCAATATTCAGATGACTCCCTATGAATCCCTATATCTAATGAAGGTTATAACTCTACCTTTCTGGGAAGAAGTTGGGGAAAGAAAGATATTTGGACCTAATCTTGTTGGTGAAATGAAAGAGAAGGTTACATGTATTCAACAAAACATATGAGCATATTAGAGTTGAAAAATAAGTTATATTGACAACCAGAGAAAGGAAATAGGGATTTATGTGGTGATAATTTGATTCTATGAATAACTCCTTTTATGTGAGTAATGGAAATATGAAAAAGGTAAAATTGATACCTAGTTATGTCGGTCCTTTTGAAATATTGTATTGTGTTGGGAAGGTAGCTTATCGATTGGTGACACCACTGAATCTATTTTGAGTTCATGATGTGTTCCATGTTTCTCTCCCATGAAAATAAATACCCAATATTTCATATGTACTAAACTCATAATTCATACAACTAGAGTAAGATCTTTTAAATGAAGAAAAACCGATAAAGATTTTGGATCATAGCAAAAGAGTTATATGAAACAAGACCAGTCGTTGGATAATGTCTTATGGTGGAACCACCAATTTGAGGAAGCTATTTTGGAACTTGAGGATGTTATGAGGCAGAGGTATCCTCATCTATTTGTTTAAAAGTAATGAATTTTGAGGGTGAAATTTAGTTTAACGGGAGTAGAATTAAACAAATGAAAGTTTTTATAAAATATATTCATTAAATAATTTAAATCCTCAAATAGATTACAATGTATGTAGTCGTGAGTTTAAATTATCCAAGATATGACCTTAGTACAAAATTATGATTATAACCTAGATTTTAAGGTATCATTAATAAATATAACTAACTTATGAAAATGTAGGGTGAATTCATTGGATACCATTTATTATGAAACATATATACAAACTAAATTTAAAGGATAAATTAGTATTTTTGTATTAATAAATTAAGTGAGCTATAATTAATAAAAGAAATCAATGAAATATATATTTTATATATTTAATAAAACATTTTTATTTTCATCCAATAGATATCTTAGTATAGGAAATTAATAAACCCTATTTTATGTATAAATGATTTTACCGCCTTTTAATGGAAAATCCTTTTGAAATTAAAATTTTGACAGAAAGATATTTTTTTATATGATAACATACATCTGTTATTTTTAAGTGGGATATAAAAAATTACTTTAGATGAATTTTTTAAATTTTTCTGAAAAATTTCTTGTTTTGAGGAATATAAAAAAAATATACTAAATTTTAATTGAAAACAAATATTTTCATCAAAATAATTTATATGGACAGATTATATTATTGATCAGTTTTAAATTATAAATATAATATATTTTAATTCATTAATATAATTTATGCCATTTTATTTAATTTTCCATTGAATTTAGATGTAAAAACATTTCACTATTTTGCAATGTTTTAATTTGTAATACCCATTTTCTCATTCTAATAACGAGTTTAATTTTAAAATAACTATTAAAATTTTTGTGTTTCTAATTTTGAAACATGGATTTCATTGTTTTTAATTAGTAGGTACACATTATGAAAATATTTGTTTTTATTTTTGGGCATTATGGATAGTAACTTTAGTAATTTTTATTATTACGTTAAAACAGTAAAATAGGTAATTAAGGGTAATCATAATGTTATAAAATTACACTAAAACTTGTCCTAATATAATTAGATGGGGGTTTTTCATCCTAAATAATCCTTATGTGTAAATTATATCCTTTATAAGCCACATGGATGAGATTATAGCATATAATTTATTTTATTTAATGAAAAGTTAAATATGTCTTACTCAAATTTTAATAAATATAACATTTTTAATATAAGGATATATAAATAATGAATTAGACTATAAATATCCATTTTAAAGATACTATTTTTTCCTTTATCATGAAAATATATTTTTCATTTTTAAGAAATAAATATTTACTTTAATATCCTATACATTAATGATGCAGAAATTATTTAATTGATTTGAAATCAATAAAATAATTATAATTAAAATTGTAATAACCATTAAATCACAAGATAACATTAGAAAATATTATTTTTCAAGTATATATAAAACTTAATCATCCAAGTTTATATTTATTACCCATTTAATTCTATATGGAGAAGATTATGACACTTATAATATTTTATTTAAAGTGGTGTTAAAGTTGTCATATTCATGTTCTAATAAATATAACATTTTGAATGACATATTTTTTAGAAGATATATTTTACTATAGGTATTCACAGTAAATTAATAAGATATATATTAAGTATTTTATTTATTTATTTTTTTTTTTAAAAATAATTACGTTAAATAATTACACAAAATTGATGTTTTGATTGTAATATTAATGGAGAAAATAAATAAATGTTATTAAAAACTAAAAAAATAGATTTGGATAATTAATATATGCAAATAATTTTCTAGATGACCTTTAAATATTTTTAATATAATAAAACTGTATTTTATAAGGTATCTTGTCATCATTATAATTTTAATAATAAATTATTTATATAGTATCAAAATAGACACTGCTGATTGTTTATTAAAATAATGTATTATTAAATTATTTAAAATTCATAAGTTTTTTTAAAAAATATATAATAATTATTAAATTTTTAATAATGTTCTAAATTATCGATTTATGTTATAATTTATATCAAATAAGTAAATATTTAACCCTTTCAATATTGAAATATTTGATTCCTCAATTAAAAATTAAATAGAATAACTATGTGCTAATTAAAATGATCGTGTATAAATTGATAGAAATTTTTTCCAAATTTTATTAGAGGTCTATATTACAACCTTATATCATCTTATATGTGAAAATAAGACATTTTTTAGGTTTAATTATTTATTTTAAATTTATTATAAATTAATATTTTTGGAAATTCCAAAGGTACCCCAACCTAAACAATAAAAGGTATCATCCTCCTTCACTTCTTTATAACTCTTTAATCCTTAAATTTCATACATACCATGACCATTTTCCTTATAAACTTCCATAGTCACATTTTATAGGCTTTTTCTTCCCAAAATACCATCTTTAGTGCTATTAAGTGGAGATCTAGAGGGAGATCATTATAGAATAGGTAATCTTTTTGACTGAGTCTCTCAAGATCATTCATTATACTACTTACTCATTATTTTTGGTTTAAATTATTAAGTAAAAAATATAGGATCACCTATATATTTAGATATTATTAAGGTTATGAAATAATCTTATTCTACCTTCCATCCATCCTATGAAAAATGAAATCACCATGATTACGTACGTACGAATTACCATCTCAACACTGTGGTGTATTATTATTTCACCAACACCACTTTACATGGATAGGTATAATGATGGAAATAAAAATTATATATGATTAGTATAAAAAGATATTTATTTTTCAATAATATATATACTATCCACTTCTATACCATTGCAGAATAATATTTTCTAATGTTATGTTCGTATGTCTTATGATTATTATATGGTAGATATCTCCCTTTTATACCCTTACTAAGCATCTGAGCTCACACTTTCATTGGTTTCTTTTCACCATGATGTGAAGAAGAGTATTATTATGTTATGTCAAAACTGGTTCAAGATATTTAGGAATGTGGGGGAGACAATATAGATGTGTAATGGCCCGGACCTCTCCTGCCCATTCCTTTGTGGTTATGGTGTTTGGCAGCAGGGCTGTAGGGGTTGGTTGAATTTGAACGGGCTATGGTTTGTGATTAATAAATAAAACGGGAAGAGTTAATGAATGGTGTGTCATGAAAATGGAATGGGAATAATAATTAATGGGTTGGTTATTTGATAAGAAGGACTTGGTTGTGTTGATTGTGTTTTCCGAACTTGATTTTTATATGGCAGGGACATATTTTACGAACAATCGATGTGGTTGGTTGTGGATAGTTTCCCTGTATTTAATGAACTAAATAAACTATTTCTACTAAAATGAGAAAACCTAAATGGGTTTGGGGTTGATTTTAATATGCATGTTTCGTAGTATTAGTGCCAAGGCACGTGCTCAGTTTCTCTGTTTAGAAACCATAGTTTGGGCTGTGTGTTTGGTATACATATATATATCTGTATCTTATGTTTTCTATTTCTACCCAACCATGTTGAGCACTTTGTTCTGAACACTCCCATTTCATGGGAGAGGGTTTTATTCCCTTAGTTACTAGCTACTTCCTGCTCCTTCTCCCCTAGGATATGATGGCTTGAGGTGAACTTACACCTAAGACTCTTCGGGCAGGTTTTGATTGGGGTGGTTTTAGCCCTAGACTCTTTGGGCAGGTTCTACTGTTTCCCAAGAATCATCGGGATGAGTCCTAGGTGTGAGCGAGCGTGATACGTTGTGGTGAGGCCCAGGTGTGTGCGGGAGGGATGTGTGGTTCTGAGGCCCAGATGTGTGCGGGTGGGATACGTGGTTGTGAGGCCCAGGTGTCTGCGGGTGGGATGTGTGGTTATAAGGCCCAGGTGTGTGCGGGTGGGATACATGGTTGTAAGGCTCAGGTGTGTGCGGTCGAGATGCATGGTTGTGAGGCCGAGGTGTGTGCGGGCGGGGTGTGTGGTTTGTGAGGCCTATGTGTGTGCTGGTGGGGAGAGTGTGGAAGCGTCAGAATGATCACCGTTAGGAAGAGAAGCTAACTAAAGGGAAATGGTGAGGGGTACCCAATACTCTTGTTCTTATATACTACTACCTTTTGTGATTGTTTTTTTTGTGAGTGTGGCTGGTGAGATTGGCCTGATAGAATTCCTTGCTAGGTTTCTTCTTTTGTTCTCACGGGTCATTAGGATGTCTCCCCACTTGTGCACGAGAGATTTAGGTTTCCCTACTGAGTATACTTGTATGCTCACCCTACATTTACTTTCAGGATTCCAGGAGAACTACCAGGGCCGTGCGGGACCCTACTAGTTGGACAGTTGGAGTTGTTGCAGTTGTTTTACTCTTGTATTGTTTTCGTATTGTACATTGAGAATTCGTTTGCTTTCACCTTATTATAAAATTGTATAAAAATGCATGTGGGCTTGGTTTTGGTTTATTTCTATACACTTGTTCTTTTCCTTTTTGGTGGTTGAAATGCCCTATTTTTTTGATATTAAAATAATAAAAAGGGTAATGCCTCCCATATTTGTGAAAACTCATACCCTTGGTGATAGTCTCCATCCCGGGGCCTATTTGAGGTGGGACTCAGGGGACATCATCTCCCTTTCACCATTGCCAGCTCAGGAGGGGCATATTTGGTAGGATGGGGTAATGACAGAATGTTATTAGAGGTGATGGTTGATAGATAGGATGGGGTCTGGAGTTAGGCACACTGAGGATTTCATGGTATGGAAGGGCAACAACGTTAGTTAATTGTGGTGTGTGACATAGGCCAGGGAAGACCAGCTAGGACACAGGATTTTAGGGCCCCCGTGATCCGATGCAAGGACTCTGATCCTATCGAATGACCAAGTGAGACTACATTGATTGCAGGGTAGAGACCCTTGAGAAGGTACATGCATCATCATGATTGTGTTTTACTTGATTTGGGTGTTCTGGGAACGAAATTGAAATAAAATGCTAAAATAACACCTTGAGTTTTTTCCATACTACCTTGGGTTAGGTGATCCTAGATTACTGTACACCTATGGCACCTAGACGTCTTCCCCCGGTGGCTCAGATAGCTGAGGCCCAGCAGATTCAAGTGGTCGATCAGTTGAGGAATTGCTGAGAGGAGGAAGATAGCCAGTGGCAGAAGACTGCCCATTCTTTCAAGCAGCAGACCCTCAAGAAGTACGAGGGTAGTACTACAAATACGGAGATGGATGGGTGGATTGAGGAGCTAGGGATCACTTTTACCTTGATCCGTTCTCTGAGGGAGTACTGGGTTCCCCTAGTAGCCAGTCAGCTAAGAGGTGCGGCGCTACAGGGGTGGACACTCTACCTCGGAGAGAGGGTAGAGGCAGAGGTTTCGTGCGATGACTTTGAGAAGTAATTCCGAGATGAATTACATTCTTCTCTGATCAAGGACGAGAAGTGGCGGGAGTTACTCTCCCTTCAGTAGGGGAGTATGTTAGTACGAGAGTTGGGAATCATGTTCAAGGATCTCCTGCGCTATGCTCCGGATCCCTTTTCAGATGAGGAGTCTTGGGCGAGACGTTTGGAGGAGGCGCTTCGTCCTTCGCTCCAATATGTTGTCACCCACTTAACCCTTCCGACATACTTGGATGTATAGAAGAGGATATATGTTTTAGAGAGGATTCACTCACTGGGAGGTG
Organism: Viscum album; assembly: GCA_963277665.1. Classification (NCBI taxonomy): domain Eukaryota; kingdom Viridiplantae; phylum Streptophyta; class Magnoliopsida; order Santalales; family Viscaceae; genus Viscum; species Viscum album. Next base: position 2,075,932,592 of record OY728152.1, on the reverse strand, counting down.
CACCACATGAGGGGTTTCAGCCAGTTTCGTCAAAGGGGAAGGCAGTTAGCAGCAAGTCTCCTGCGACGGGACCTTCCAGGTTTAGGCCTATTGGGAGCAGGCCCCTGCAGTTCTAGTTCAGATATTCAGGTCCTCGTCCCATTTTCACAAGTTCAAGAACGATGTTTTATATTCTGTAGAGGTTTCGGGCACGTTCAGAGTCGGTGACCGACCCGTGCTCAGTACGGTGGAGGTGGGCAGGTTCAGCGCCCACCTCAACAGCACCAGTTTCCAGTGAGGCCCATCCAGTAGCAGTAGGACCATGCTCCTCCGAGGGAAGACCTTGCGGGAGGAGGCTGACCTTAGGGTCCTCCATAGGGACCTCAACCAGGGTGTGTTCGGGGAGTCGGACGAAATCAGAGTGGCATATAAGCTGGATGTGGAAAATTACATGCAGTAGAGTTGACAGCTCCAGTAGGACCGGAGGTGGTACGAGGTGCGATTTTTTTGTTCAGCACTCATTTTTCTGCTTTCTTAGATTCAAGAGCTTCTCACTCCTTTGTTTCACCTGGCCTATCTCATGCTTTTGGACTAGACATAGAGAGACATTCTGTACCACTGGTACTGAGTACACAAGTTAGAGGCCAGACCAGTGTATCTTTTGTTTTCCAGGGATGTGGGCTGACGTTGGGACCACATCAATCTAGTGGGGACCATCTTCTATTAAAGATGCATCCCTATGATGTCATCCTAGGCATTGACTTGTTATTTTATGTTAGTGCCTTTATCAACTGCTTTTGAAGAAGAGTCATGTTCTCCGACGTGAACGGGCAGCATGTAGCTTTTGTTGGTGAGAGTAGCAATCAGGCAAGAAGCTGGCATGTGGAACCTCTCCTTTCCTTGTAAGGTGGGTTATCAGTGGTTCCAGATGACACATAGATGATAGATGTTCTGGTGGTTGTTGTAGAGTTCCTCTATGTTTTTATTGAGGAGGTTGTGACTATACCCACGTCCCCCCGATGTGACGTTGAGTTCGGGATAGACTTACAGCCTGGTGCCCGTCTGATTTCGATGGCCCCTTATCGGATGGCACCTTCAGATTTGCCGGAGTTTCGGATTCAGATTGATGATCTGAGGGAGAAAGGTTTTGTTCTACCCAACGTCTCTCCATGGGGTGCTCCAGTTTTTTTCGTGAAGAAGGAAGATGGTTGTCTCAGGCTATGCATAGACTACCAAAGGTTTAACCAGGTAACAGTCAAGAACCATTACCCCCTTCAGAGGATAGATGATCTCTTCGACCAACTGAGGGGAGCAGGTTGGTTCTCTAAGATTGATCTGTGATCGGGATATCATCAGTTGAGGGTGAATGACAGTGATATCTCGAAGACGTCTTTTAGGTGCAGGTATGGGCACTTCGATTTTGTAGTGATGCCGTTTGGAGTTATGAATGCACCATTTGTGTTCATGGGACTTATGAAATTTGTCTTCCAAGAGTTTCTGGACCGGTTCATCATCGTGTTTATCGATGACATCCTGAACTACTCAAGATTAGAGGAGGATCACGTTGAGCATCTCAGGGTAGTCTTGGAAGACCTTTGACGCCACCAGCTTTACAGGAAATTGTCGAAGTGTAAGTTCTTGACAAAAGAAGTACAATTCCTTGGGAACTTGGTGTCTCAACATGGAGTGTCAGTGGACCCATTGAAGGTGGAGGCAGTTGTTTCTTGGGCAGCACCCAAGAGCCTGGCGGAAGTTCGTATTTTCCTAGTGTTCGTAGGTTACTTTCAGAGGTTCATTTCAGACTTCTCTCGAGTTGCTTCTCCCTTGACCGTTTTTAATAGGAATAATCAGGTCTTACTATGGAGCGAGCAGTTCCAGAATGATTTTGACTATTTGAAGTAGATGTTGTTTAGTGCTCCAATACTCAGGTTTCCAGAGGAAGGGTTGTTTTATGAGGTGTTTTGTGATTCTTCTGGCCTTGTTTGGGGGTGCGTGCTGAAGCAGAATAAGGGAGTGATATTTTATGGGTTTAGGAAGTTCCGCCCTCATGAGCATAACTATTCCACCCATGACCTAGAGCAAGAAGCAATAGTGTTCTCACTGAAGTTTTGGAGACATTACCTCTTTGAGGAGCACTTTGTGGTCTTCTCAGATCGCAATAGAAAAAGATATATCTTCTCTTAGCGTGACCTGAACTTACGACAGCAGAGATTGGTCGAGTTCCTCCAAGACTATGACTTTGAGATCTCTTACACTGAAGGCAAGGGAAATGTTGTGGATGATGCCCTGAGCAGGAAGTCACATAAGGATGATGTTTGGGAATCCACTGATTCATGGAAAGCGATGGGAGAGTTCGCTGCCTTGCACATGGATTACATGGTAGAAGGGGTCAGAGGCTGTTTGTTTCAGATGATGGTTCAGTCCTCCTTATTTCTACAGGTGGAAGAGTCTTAGTGGAGGGACTCTGAGGTGGAATTGATGTGGGATCATGTCGATCATGGGGACTCTTTGAATGGATGGTCATAGGACAACCGACATCGGATGCTTTTCTATGGAAAGTTGTTTGTTCTAGAGGCGATGTGTTAGGGAGTTCTCCGTGAGTTCCATAGCTCAGCCATGGAGGTACATCCAAGAGTTTCAAAAATGTACCGAGGCATGAGGGAATAGTTTTGGTGTCCTGGGGTGAAATGGGCAGTGGTGGTTTTTGTGGCTAAATACTTAGTGTGTCAGTAAGTGAAGGTTGAACATCGTGTTCTCGGTGGTTTTTGCATCCTTTAGATGTCCCCAAGAGGATGTGGGATGAAATCTCAATGGACTTCGTCACAGTACTACCCAGAGATCAGGGTGGTTATGATGCTATCTGGGTGGGGGTGGATCGTTCGACGAAATCATCCCACTTCTTAGGAATAAAGGAGTCGGGCCTGGTGAGTACCTTAGCACAGAGGTACGTAGACAAGGTGTTGTGTTTTCGAGGAGTTCCATAGACTATCATCTCTGACCGGGATTATCGTTTTACCTCATGAGTTTGGAGGGGGTTACAACATGATTTCGGAACCCAGATACGCCTTAGCACTTCTTGCCACCCCCAGACAGATGGGCAGACAGAGTGGACTATCTAGACGTTGGAGGACATGATGTGAGCATGTGTTCTAGATTTCAGAGGATAATGGGTACGACACATGCCTTTAGTAGAGCTTGCCTACAACAACAGCTTCCACTCTACTATTGTCATGGCACCGTTTAAGGCTTTGTATATAATAACATGTCGTTCACCCATTAGCTGGGCAGAGGTTGGTGAGACAGGTGCTCTTGGGCCAGAGGTATTGCAGAGCACCACGGAGAAAGTCCAGCTTGTACGTGAGAGGATGAAAGCGGCTCAGGACCGACATAAGTCTTATGTTTATTGTCGGAGGAGGCCCTTGGAGTTAAAGGGGGGAGATCATGTGTTCGTGAAGGTTTCCACTCGACGGGGGCAGGGGAGGTTTGGGAAAGGGAGCAAGCTCTCTCCTAGGTACATCGGATCTTTTGAGGTGTTGAGGCGAGTCGGCGTGGTGGCATATCAGCTATCCCTACAACCTCAGTTGGAGAAGGTTCGTGACTTCTTCCACGTCTCCCAAATTCATCGGTACTTACCCGATTACTCTCATGTTATCGACTGTGGAGAGTTAGATATGGGAGACGATGCAACCTTCGAGGAACGACCAGTCAGAATCGAGGATCGTAAAGAGAAGGTGCTTCGTGGATGAACCATTACATTGGTTCATTTGTTGTTGAGGCATGACGGCCTCGAGGAGAGAACTTGGGAGCAGGAGACCCAGATGCATGCTCAGTACCGGCAGTTGTTTTGACTTGTGTTTTCCCTTGTTCTTCTGAGCTTTTCTGTTTATGTTGTACTCTTTGCCTTTGATATATTGAATGCTTGGGTGTCGGTTGTGAGACCTTTTCTTTCCATGTTATTTAGGAGTGTGTAAGATGTCCGGGTATGTTGGGAAGGAAAGAACCTGATCATTAATTGAGACACATTAATGCGGATGTGATTGAACCCATGTAGGTGACTCAGTGCTGCCTAAAGTGGATAATATCTCGACATAGGAAAAAGAATTTTCCCTAATCCACGTGTTCGTGCAGTGTGTGGGTTGTGCGGTGTTGGGGGCAGTGTGAGTTAAAAAATCCTAATGTATGGATGTGGGAAGACCCGATTCTTAATTGAGACGCATTAATGAGGATGCGATTAAACCCATGCAGGTGATTCAGTGTCGACTAAAGAGGATAATATCTCTACATGGGAGAAGGAATTACTAACACCTATAATTAGTGTTGGTGGTTGGGTTTCTGTTATAACAAGATCCCTAAGAGGAATATTTCTGGGTTTCTCTGGGTTGGTTTTGAATTCATGGGGACAAAAATGTTTTAAGACGTATCTGATGTAATGGCCCAAACCTCTCCGGTCCATTCCTTTGTCAAAAAGAGGGTCTTGAAGTCTTCTGGAGGGTAAAATGGACTTTTCCCACACTTCCTAGAATTTATTAAACTACAGGCCATGTAGTTTGAGTACATGCCATGTACCCCCTATCCGGGTATACCCCGTGTTGAAGTTAATTTCCTTGTTGTGTGAGATAAATGGGTACACGTCGTGTGTCCAGTACTACAAGCCGTGTAGTCCTTCCCTGCATACGCGTTACCGTGTGTTGACCAGTCAACAGCTGTGTGCCGTGTTGGGGCCGTGTCCTTGCAGTGTGCAATAAATGGGTACACGCTGTGTTCCTAAACCACACGTCATGTAGTCCCTCCCTGTGTATGTGTTACCCTCAAACCATGTGTTAACCGGTCAACGGCCGTGGAGCCATGTTGGAAGCCGCGTGGAGACTGTGTGAAATAAACAAGTACACGCAGTGTACCATAAAGTACACGCTATGTAATTTTGATTTTCTCACCTATAAAATGATGTGGCCCCTCATCCTTTTCCAGAAACCCATCTCCTCCCCTCTCCTCTGAGAAAAGCTCTCCCGAGAGACTTAAAGGTTCCTTTTTCTTCCACAACTTCTTCGTCTGACCTCCGATTTATGATCCTTCAGCGGCCACATGATCGTAACGACATGGAGGAACATCCAAGACTGGATCTGTTGTCTTTCCTTCGGCCTTTCCTTTCTGACGTTCACCCAAGGAGGTTTTTCTTGGACCCGACAGATGTGACAGGCACCGAGGGACGTCTCCTAAGGTTGATCCGGGGGAGAGTCGCGATCAGAACCTGTTGAGGTTGGGATTTTACCATCGTCTCTCTAATTTTTGCATCATTCGGGGTGGGTTTTCCTCTTGTTTATGTGAATCACTTTTGAACCGGTTTAATGAAGATAATAACTATCTTATATAACATAGACGGGAAGTTGTGAATGCAGTAATTTTTTTTATATATCATGTGATATTATGTCATCAATTAAATGTGCTTCTGCCTACTAAAAAATCACAGTCGTTGGGGGCCTTTTCTTGCGCAATTAAAATTTTCCATCTCCTTCTGGATTATTCGTATGGATGGTAACTTTGTGGAATGTGGAATTTGGATAATCACGTAAAGTTGACTATTTTAAAATCTGGAACCCTTGTGTGATCACCCCGATTGATAAAAATGGCATAATGAACATGTGGGTGTTGGCTTGGATACCTGGCATGTGATGGGGGTGTTTTGTGGTTTGTTGTGGATCAGGTGAGCAGCAGGGATGCGTTTGACTTGGTTGTGGGTTGGTGTGAATGCTATATTGGTGTTGGGAAGCGGGGATGCGATAAATGGTATTAAAGGGGTGATTATGTACGGTGCAGTTGTGGTTATGGTGGTTGGCAGTGGGGCTGCAGGTTTGGGTTGTATGTGAATGAGCTATGTGTTGTGATTAATAAATAAAAGTGGAAGAGTTAATGAATGGGGGTCATGGTAATGGAATGGGAATAATAATTAATGGGTTGGTTGGTTGATAAGAAGGACTTGGTTGTGTTTCATGTGTTTTCCTAGTTTGATTTTTGGATGGAAGGGATATGCTTTACGAATTATCAATGTGGTGAGTTGTGGATAGTTTCCCAGTAGTTAAGGAACTAAATAAACTATTTCTGTTTAAATGTGAAAACCTAAAAGGGGTTGGGGTTGTTTATTGTATGCATGTTTCGTAGTAGATGTTTTGAGGAACGTGCTCAGTTTCTCTGGTTAGAATCCATAGGTTGGGATGTGTGTTTGGTATACATATATATATCTGTATCTTCTATGTTTTATCGCGCCCCATCCATGTTGATCACTTAGTGTCGAACACTCCCCTTTCATGGGAGAGGGTTTTTTTCCCTTAGTTACTAGCTCCTTCCTGCTCCTACTCCCCGAGGCTGTGATGGATTGAGGTGACCTTACACCTAAGACTCTTCGGGTAGGTTTCGATTGGGGGGGGGGGTTGCCCAAGACTCTTCGGGAAGGTTCTACTATTTCACATGAAGCTTCAGGTGAGGCCGAGGTGTGTGCAGACAGGATACATCGTTGTGAGGACCAGGTGTCTGCGGGTAGGATGTGTGGTTTTGAGGCACATGTGTCTGCGGGCGGGATACGTGGTTGTGAGGCCCAGGTGTGTGTGGGCGGTATGTGTGGTTCTGAGGCACAGGTTTGTGAGTCTGGGATACGTGGTTGTGAGGCCCAGGAGTGTGCGGGTGGGATTCGTGTTTGTGAGGCCCAGGTTTGTGCGGGCGGTATGTGTGGTTTGTGAGGCCCAGGTGTGTGCGGGTGGGGAGAGTGTGGCAGTTTCATGACGTTCTCCGTTTGGAAGAGAAGATAACTAAAGGGAAATGGTTTGGGGTACCAAATATTCTTGTTCTTATATACTAATACATATTGTGATTGTGTTTTTGGTGAGTGTGGCTGGTGAGTTTGGGTGGATAGAATTTCTTTTTATGATTATTCTATTGTTCTCACGGGATATTAGGATGTCTCCCCACTTATGCATGATAGATTTAGGTTTACCTAGTGAGTATACTTGTATGCTCAACCTACGTTTAATTTCAGGTTTCCAGGAGGACTACCAGGGTCGTGTGGGACCCTACTAGTCAGACAGTTGGAGTTTTTGCAGTTTTTGTACTCTTTTTTTCTTTTGGTATTGTACTTTGAGCTTTCTTTTACTTGCACCATGATATAAAATTGTTTAAACATGCATGTGGTCTTGGTTTGGGTTTATTTCTATACAATTATTCTTTTTATTTTTTTGGATGACTTTTCCTATTTCCAGATCTTAAAATAATAAAATGGCTAATGCCTCCCATATTTGTGAAAAAGCATACCCTTGGTGCTAGTCGACAACCCGGGGCCTACTGGGGGCAGGACTCGGGGGGTCATCATCTCACTTTCACCATTTCCAGCTCAGAAGGGGCATCTTTGGTGGGAGGGGGTCATGTCAAGATGAATTATAAACTAGTTGTTTATGTTTCTCAATTTCAAAAGACACTGATCTTATATAGTCTTGGTGTGGATATTTATGTTTTGTAATGAATATTCTTTAAATTTTGAAGCAATATATATTTATGGAAATTATGGTCAATTATAATAATTCTTACGTCACATAACATCCCAGAACCAATTCACTCATATGTAACCAAGCCCAGTTGGGCACATGGCCTCATGTTCACTTCCCCATATGTTAGAGGTTTCATATTAGTAGTGAGAGTCTATGATGGTTTGTTGTGGAGAATATATAGTTCTGATTAGAGTATAGAATAGTGGTATGAAATAATAGTATGTGGAGGAAATATTATAATAATAAAAAGTAGGAGAATAAATGAGACATATATAATAAATAAGTAATATTAGAATCAATATAAATTACAAGAAAGAAGAACCACTTTCAATTTCATATACAAAATAATGTTCATGTCATGATACTCTACAAAATGATAAATACACATGATATTGATAAACATGAATATGCATCAATTGATACAAAAATATAAAAAATGGCAATGATAAATCAAATAGCATCGCAAGTATATGGTCAGTCCTCTTCTACAATAATACATCCCATATAAACAATAAAACATCCATAGTCATACTATTCCCTTGTCCATACCTTTGTCCAAGAAGTCTATTCAGGTACCAATCAGTATCTCAAATAAGGTGTGAGATATACTCATTAGTCCACCTCTAAAACATTTATTATAATCCATCCAGTTAATTTAAAATGGTTTATTTTAGATATAATAATGTAAAGAATAATAAAAAACCTCAACAGTTTGACTCTGGTTCTGAAGGACATCAGGAAAACACTATCTAATTCAGCCTCGGCTAGAATACCTCGGAACTAGCATCACTATATATATATATATGTATAAATATAAATATATATATATATATATGTATATATATATATCTGTATATATATATTAACTAAATATATATTGAAACTTATATCCATATATATAAAAACAAATACTACCCAGGACTCGAGGATTAACTCAAGTGTCCATGCGTAGTCTTACGAGTCTCATGATATATGTAGGTTGTTATCCCAAGAATTCAGTTTGGGATAGAAATATCAACATATTTTTCAACCCAATGAGTAAAATGAAAAATCATTTACACAACCTACAGAGGAATGTTAAACATCATTCCCACTGTTCAATTATGATGTGAGATTCCATGCCCAATATCACACATCAAGGTAGCATTAAGTGTTATGTATAACACAACCCTTAACCATGACTAAACACCCATTATTCATGCGTTATGCTAAAAATAATAATAATAACCATCATGAATATGATTATTTAATATAATCCAAGGAATTGTATAAAATCATTTATCTTACCATTAAATCAAGGAACAATACATTTTTCATAAATGAGTGACGGGACATGGTCAAACTACTCACATTCCATTCAATTAAAATAATCCCTTCACATAGATGAAAAAGAATCACCACTTAGATTTTTATTTGTTCACGTTAATATATAATAATTATATTTCATTAAATAAGAATAAAAAATGGGGGAAATTTTTCAACGTGGTAATCCTAAAACTATAATTAAGGGTCCACTGCAGTATGATTATTAAAGATAAAAATTTAAATAGGGAAATTTTTTAGGGCATCTCTTGGAAGGTCAGGTATGTGGCACAATGAAACATGATAAAAAACTAATATTTTGGTAAAAATTATTAGACCACATACATTATATTTCTAGATGACTCCACATCCATTGTTGGCCTCTAATCTAGGATAGAAATGATGAAATCAATGAGATCATAGAATACCAAAAAATAGGGCATATCAGCTCACACATATTTATAAATCCATACAATGGAGGAAAGGAGAAAAAGAAGGAATATGAATATAGATCTTTTTTATGGTTAAATATGGAAATAAATGATGACTGAAATGGAGTATGAATGAGGTAGATGGATCAAATCCTAAGAAAGATCCATAGACGAGATTGGAATAGTGGCACATATTTTGGCCACATGGTTTATCTAAATAGTATGCGAATTGTGTAGGGTTACTGCCTATGTGTCACTAGCCATATAGTATAGGAATGTTGTTTGTAAAACTGTGTGCAGCTTGTGTGGGTCCCCTATGCAATTCCCCTACAGTTTTCTACAAGATTATGCCTCTTCACTGGAATGTTTTATCAAAATATTATATTCTCTATATGGGTCACATAGTTGAGCCACACATATACTACTAACCATGATCGAACCATGATCCTCATGTTGTTTCTCCAAAAATTAGAGCTATGTTCTCCAAACAAGCATCGGACACTAGTAAAACCATTCTCAAGCCCTTAGGCACTCAAATTAGTTTCAAAATAATGTTTTATAGTGAAATTTAAAAACTATGTACCTCATTGGAAATGTTGAGATCTTACAATCTCCCCTCCTTAAAACAATTTATCCTCCAAATTCCTTTCTAAGGATATTTATGCTTAATCTCCGAATAACATTTTTCATTGAGCATGTACATCTCCCTCTCTCTCTGTCCCAGGTCATATAATGTACATGTAAATGATGAAATATCACCCATAATAGAAGAGCATGCCTCATTTAGAGGGAATTCATGATTTTTTTCATTGATTCTAATAGGGTACTCCTCAAAAATAGAATTAATTTATAACCAATCATCATTAGAATGAAAAATATGATATGGGTCTTAGTGATAGCGTTGTAACAGAGATAAAAAGAATACTTTGTGCATGTCATGGAACCTCTGAGGAACCCTAAATAGAAAGGCTATTGTCCTGACTCTCTCTAATATATCTAATGTCCTAATATAAAAATTTGATAGCTTCACATGTTTTCACATATACCTATTAACTAACCTTGATGAAACAATAATATATACCTGATGTACCACCTCAATATCGACAGGTCAGAAACCAAAATCATCATAATACTTCTTTTAGGAACAATATATAAAAATTATTTTATAATAAGATGTAGCTACTCATTGTTGTCCTGAATGGGATAAGGTCCTAGTAGTGCTACCTTTCCTACCACAGACTAGTCTAGGTGTGAATAAAATGACCTAAAATATATGGATTCCTAGGGACACATCTGTATAGTTTCTTGAAAACTATCAGTATAATAAATTTTTTAAGGTGTTATGTGTTCCTATAAAGAACCTAAAAAATCTAGGACACATGGTTAGATCATGTCATGCAATATTATATTGTATTATCAGATTGAATGTCAGAATGAGGGTGCAATATTATTCTTAGTAGAACTATGTAACCAGGCCCCCTTGCAACCCCTACAAGAAACATGATGTAAAATAATAGTATCTATGTGATATGATATTGTGTGGAACTCCATGGACGTGTATTATCTCTCAAAAATATATCCTTCTAGGATCAGATACTGAAAAGGTATCCTTGATGGGAATTAAGTGTGCGACCTTTGTCGACCTATCAATGACCACCCATACCACAATGTACCCTTGTGGGGATCTTAGTAAACCAATCACAAAATCAATAGTGATCTCATCCTATTTTCACTCTATAATGGTAAATAGTTTTAAAATCCCAACTAGTCACTGGAGGTTTTCCTTAACTGAATGAAAAGTGGGACACTGAGTAACAAATCTAGTTATCTTTATCTTTATCCCTGACCACCGGTATTGGTGGCATAATTCATAGTAAATCCTGGAAACAATAGGATATACTTCATAGACAGAGACATAAGACCCTCACATCATCTCCAATTAAATTTATTAAGGCACCCAAAAACACCCATGAATGTGTAAGATCTCATCCCCATCAATGACCCACTTAGGTGGTGGTTCCTCACCTAAAAAAATATTTGGTATATCCAATCCCTTAGGAACATAAACTTTTCTCATTATCACTCTTTCCATAAGTGAAGAGGTCACCACTAAAGATGTTATAATATCCTTCCTTAGATTCTCTTGGACCTCTAAGAGAATCTCTAAAAAGAGGAACATTAGTAGACACTCAATACTGGCCTCCTGAACTACCTTTTTTGAGAATTATAATTTATAAAATCATTAATGGAATTTATTTTACTAAGAATATACACAATATTAAAATCATTGTACTGCAGGTATTAAACACTTACTCATTGTCTAATATTTAATTCATGGTTGGTAAATATGTATTAGAATAATTTGAATTATGTATACACCAAACACCTCTCACCTATAATATAGTTTATACAAAAATTCAAGGAACGATCCACATCTGCCAAATCGAGATCATGTGTAGGGTATTTACACATGTGACACCTTAGCTGAAGTGACCCATATACTATACCTCAATCATCGTATATCATATATACTCCAAAAACAATGCCTAATGCATCAAAATATATTATATACCCTCTACAAACCTCTGGGAGAATCAGTATTGGTGATGAATTCAATCTTCAATTTAACTATTGAATTGATATTTTTCAATATTCATACTGTAAAATTTTAACACCCATTTTAGTCAAACCTATAAGAGGCACTGTTTTGAATGAAAAATATGGAATAAAATGCCTTTAATATCCGTATATTCCCAAGAGACACTGTATGTAAATGATATTCTTGGGATTATACCTTGATACTAAACCTCTCACCATCTATAGTTCAATGGATACTCCATCCCATGAGATAATGTGACCCAAGAAGTGAACATTATCAATACAAATGTGTAATTTTATGATTTTATCATATAGTTTGTTTTGAATCATTGTATTGTAGTTGTTATCAAGATGTTTTTCATGGGTATGTAGAGTATGATAATACATCATGATATCATCCATGAAGTCCACCACAAATAAATCTAGACAGGGTGGAAAACAAAATTCATTAGATCTATGAAGACAGTGGAAATGTTCTTGAGGCTGAATTTCATAACAATATAATCATACAATAAATATCTACTATATAATATTGTATGTGGTATGTATGATATACTCACCCGCACCTAGTGATATCCCAACCTCTAATAAATCTTAGAGAAAACTTGTGATCCTATGATCTATCCAAATAAACAATCTATAGAAGGTAAAGGATACATGTTTTTCATATTAATCTGATTGAACCTCTTGTAATCCATACAATTACAAAGGCTATCGTTTACCTTCATAAGTAAAAGGACTGGTGATCCTCATGAATCAGTAATGGGTTTTATAAAACCCCTAGCTTTTACATCCTCTAGTTTTTTCTTGCATTCCTAAAGCTCAATGTGTTGTATCCTATAAGTATGAATGGATAGTAGTGCTACTCTATGTGCAATATTGATCATAAACTCTACCTCTATCTAAAAATTAAGTATATAAAAGTAATCAACTAGTACATCACCAAAATGATCTACTACATATGAGAAATCTATATGTCACATTCCCTAACAACTCATAAAGATACTAAAAATTTTGTCTATCACCCTACCTATCCCACGATACTCTGTTCCATATTGACTCGTCTGGATATCCCATTTTCACATATAAAAAATAATTACCTCCATCAAATGATGATAATTACACCCTATGATGATAGTAATCAACATAAGCATAATAGGGTACTAACCAGTCGATCTCTAGAATGATTTCAAGGCCTATAATATCATGTAAAAATATATTCCGAGTAAAAATGATAACCACACATCTCAAGGGAGATTCCGTAAATCAGTTTATTATATTAAAATAGATCCTCGATGGTGTTTTGAGACTAATTACACCACAAAGTAGTCATTTTTAAGACCAAAAATTTCCATAATTTTTTTATAAATAAATAAATGTGATTTTCATGTATCAAATAAGGTGCACACTAAAGTGGATATTATTAGAATGGTATCTCTAATTATAGAAGGACTGATGCTTTTATTCTTTGGTAAAGGATGCACTACATGAAGTTGACTAGTATCGAAACCCTAACACAAAACTTGGCTGTCCTCAGTAAGAATGCTCTACTATCACTGTGTATTATAAAACTAGATCCCAAGATGATATCCACCTCATCAGCTTGATCTTCCAGTAGTTTCCCAACTTCTTATCTAACATGAATCCACTTGTCCTGCTCCACAACGTGCAGTCGATGAAGAATAATTCTCCCTAAGAACCAGGGTAAATGTTCTATATTTTTTGGTAGATGACCCATTTTTTAGCCTCATCATTTAAATGAATATTTTTTCATTAGGGTATTGCATTTCCATGATTTTACACACTAGTGGATTATCACATAACATTCATTATGTGTAGTCAGACTAGAACTGTCCACATGAGTAGACTCAAGGTGCCACTTTTGGCTACGAGATGAGTGACTTCCCTATCTCATTATTGAACTTCAATATCCAACACCATCATCTTCCCTCAGGTTTCTCTTAGTAATTAGTTCTTGGTTCACTATATCTAAAAGTATATTAAATCAACATATATTAAACAATGATCAGCTGGTGTATCTAATCCCATCGTCAAACCATGTTTCCGTTATCATCTCATCCTAAGTGATAGTTGGTGGAAACTATAGTTCTTTGTGAAACGAACAAAATAATACATTGTGGACATAAAACCATAGTGAAGGTGACTAAATTTCTTATCGCACATATCTCTTAGTGTAAGTGGAAAGAATTAATTTTTAATGGCAATTTGTAAATCCTTTCTGACCATATCCTGATGCTGAAATGCACGGGTGACAATGTCCCACCATATTTTAGAGGTATTACACAACACGTAAGTTAAAATATTAACCCTCCTCTCTAGTGGCATCTCAAGATATTGAAATATAAATGGAATGGATTCAAACCATGACTCAATGTCATGGGGGTTACTATCCGCTTATAACGTTGGCAAGTACTACTACTGGAACTCCAATTTAAACTATTCCATTGAAAAGGCAGCCTGTGGAGCTTCCTACACCAACTGCAAAAACCATAGGAAAATCTATCCAAATTGGGTATAAAAAGTGGTTCTGAAAGTGGAACTATAGGTTCATATACTGTTACCTCATGTCTCACTACATATAAAGAATCCCAATCCATGATTTCCTAGTGATTGATATAAGGAAAAAATGGTGGAATATTTATATAATTTCCAAATCCTTGCTTCAAAATAATTAATGACATAACATAACACGTATTATGAAATAGGGTAGGTACAATCCCTTCATATACATGATTCATCACCCATATTCCTGCTCCTAAATCTAATTATAGGTAATTTTAGATTGTAACACCCGAGACTTTTATGTTATCAAAGGAATCTTTTTCTACACAACACTTGCTTGGCTTGCTTTACATGCAATCACGACCTTCCTCGATAGCTTGCGTCGTACGCAATACCGAGTTTCACTAAACAACAATATGCTATTAAAACTAGCCGTTATGAATAGTAATAACCACTTTTTGAAATTTTATAAATTTTATTTTTCAAAATGGACTTCATTTTTGGACTCAGAATATCGAAATTAGCCTAGGGTGAAATTTTGGTATTTTTCTGAAAGCTTTCAATTTTTGATGAATAGTGAAACCACTAAGTGGTAGGTTAAAAAACTAAATTTTTCATAAAACATAATTTTACCGCTTCTGTGAATGGAATTTCAAAAATCCGACAGAAACGGTTGATATCAGTAAGTAAAATGTGGTTCAATGAGATAAAAATAATTTTTTGGTGAATAGTAACTTTTAATTATTTTTACCGCAGTTAATAGTAAATAGGGTAACTAAGGGTAAATATGATATTAATATTACCCTAACACATGTCCTAATTCTATTGGACAAGTTTAATTCGACCAAAAACAAACTTAGGAATAAAATATGACCATTTAGGCCCACTTGGATTAGATTAGGACATTTATTATTAATTTATTTAAAGAAGGGTTAAAATAGTTAAAATCAAAGTTTAATAAGTAAATCATTTTTAATATGGGGTTATACATAAGATAAATTCGATTGTAAATATTCATTAGAAATATAAAAATATTTCCTACATGATGGTATTTTATTTGAAATTTTTAGACATCAAATACTTTAATTTATTTATGACACAATGATGATGGAGTAATTATCTTATTAATGAAATATTGACATAATTGATAATATAAATACAAAAATAAATGTAATTTAAGACTTTTTATGAATTACTATAATTTTTTAGGTTACTATGATATATTACTGTTGATTTAATCAACTTGGTTCGAACATATAATTCTGTTATGACTTTCAAAAATATCAGATATCAAATAGTGTCAAAATTGACACAAAACAGTTTTTAAATGAAATATTATATTATTAATTGTTATTTTATTCCTAAAAACCTATGGTTCGGCCAAATGACTTAGATAAGGATATATATATTAATAATAAACTATTTGGGGTTCGTTTGTCATGTTATAGTAAGTGTATTAACCATATAGTGAAAGAAAACAAAAAGACATGGTAAAAGTTAAATTATTTAACTTAGAGTTAAATCTAATTGATAAGGTTAAAATAATACCCTAAACTTGTCTAAATCCTATTGGTTGATAGTATTTAGACCCATCCCCACATTATCTTCGAAATAAGACCCTTTGGAACCATTATAAACCGATTTTGACTTTAATATAAAATAATATTTTGAAATATTCCTAAGGTGCCCCTCTCCTCCCTTATAAAAGGGCACCTCCTCCCCCTCCTCCTCACACCAAATTGAGAACTCAAACTCGGCCAACCCCTGCCATTTTCTCCTCTCCACTTCCCTAGAATAATCCTAGAGGTCCTGGTATTCTTCAAAGACCAATCTTAGTTCCCTAAGTGGAGGATTCAAAGAAGCGTTCCAAAGAAGAGGTAATATCCATTACCGATCTTTTCAATTTCTTTCTTCTTCAACTTCTTCTTTTTTAGTATTTTCATGATAAATTAATAACATCATTATTACTTACATACTTATATGTTATTATAAATATGAAACAACCCTAATTCACCTTCTATCCATCTACGGAAAAATGAAATCACCGCGCGTGCGTACGTACGGAATACCGTCTCCACGCCGTGGTGTAATCTATTTTTCCACCATCACTTTACAAGGATGGGTATAATGGTGTAATGAGTAACTATTTATGATTATTATAAAGTAATATTGATACTGAAATAATATATATATACTCCAATACAGTTCCATGATCATAGGAATGATATCATCACTCGTGCGTACGTACGGAATACCGTCTCCACGATGTGATGCGACTCGTTCTACATGATCTTCATTACATAGTAATTATATAAATGAATTGAATGAATAAATATGATATATGTTACACTAATACCATTCTGGATATAAGGTATCTATAACCTTAAAAGAAGAATAAGAATGTATTCGGCAAAACACGCATAAGAACAAAAGGCAATAAAGACCCAAGTAACAAGTAACAATGAAATTTTACTAACAAGAAGCTAAGAATATGACCATATATGATATAATATCAATATGTATGATTCTAGAATAAGTCAATAACATTATTTAAACCATTATACAGGAGCTTCGGACACGTACAAAGCAAATCGGACCTAAGGTAAGGGAAATATCACAATCTCATTTTTATCCGAGATTGTTTATTCGTAAGTATTTACTGGGGTGTATTTTATCATCCACATCCATGTTCCCTCAATATGTAATATTGTTTCCATCCAATTACAATAGTTTAAATCCAATTTTACCCTTCAGTGAGTTTTTAGTAAAGAATATGAAAGGAATCTTTTGTCGTTTTTTCGTACGAGGTACTTTTTGACTTTTCTGACAAAAGTACGAAGAATGTTTTTTTAACTTATACGGCATGAATGGATTTTTAAAAAATTATTTCCAAGAAGCTTCCATTACAAGTTTTCAAGTTTATTTTCAATCAAATTCTTTTAGTTTTGAATTTTATGACATTTTAATAAAAGAAAAGTGTTTTTGAAAAAGAATGGATATTTTCCTCAAGAATGGAGTTCATGTGTTTTATCAAAATTATTTTCCATATAAGATAATAAAGGGTTCTGTTTTTATCCCTATTATTACATTGATTTGATTATGTTGTGGGGGAATTATTTTTATGAAGTCATTTACCTTATATGGTATGTTTTATGATGTCATGAAGTTTCAAGAATCCCATTTTTGTTACATGTGTTATGCGATGATGTATGTTTTATGATTATGTGGCACACATAAGAAAGGATTCATTATAAGATGGGTGGGACCTATATATCCCTCCAATGCATTGGATAATGATTTATATCTCATGAGATAGACATGGCTGGAATGGAAGGTTATTTCGGTTCAGTGATACAGGACTGAAACGAGGAGTGAACTCGGTTCAGAAATGGACTTTGTCCGCTAAGATAGTCTTGGAAATGAGTCATGACTAACAAGAAATGATTTTCCAGGATTATGTGTGCATG
Organism: Viscum album; assembly: GCA_963277665.1. Lineage (NCBI taxonomy): Eukaryota > Viridiplantae > Streptophyta > Magnoliopsida > Santalales > Viscaceae > Viscum > Viscum album. The sequence goes on along the minus strand of OY728152.1, from coordinate 2,075,914,760 downwards.
ACACAAAGTTTCAATTTTTATGTTATGATTATGGGGATCTCATTTTCACTTCTATGATTTATTCCATGTTAAGATATTATGATCTCTTTTGCAGGTTTTGATTTTCAAAAAGATAAGATATGATTTTTATTTCCTTTATTTTCCCTTGCTGAGCATTTGAGCTCACCCATTTATGTTTTCTTTTCCCCAGGCCAGGAAGATGGATATTAAGTAGAATATGCTAAAAGGGACCCTAGATATGATGAAATAAATTGGAGACACTGTAGAAGATTTATGAACCAGTTGTTTATGTTTCCCAGTTTCTAAAGACACTATACCTATACGGTCCTTTGTGGATTTGTCATATGTTGTAATAAGTGTGCTTCAATTTTGAAGTATTAACAATGTATGTAAAGTATGGGTCGTTATAGTTGGTATCAGAGGAAAGGTATAGTCAACCTTTGGAAACTAGGATGTGAAAGCCTTAGTAAGAACCCTAAGGATAAGTCTATGCATAGAACACAATCTTAGTGTTTTAGAAATGGCCATGAATACCCTAGGATAAAACCTTAAGTGTGAAATTTTATCCTTGATTATGTGGTTTTCCTATTATAATTAGTGTTTCTCACACTATTCTTCTTGGTTTTAGTCAATCGATGGAACCCGAAGGAACCGTGTTAATGTGGAATGCGATGGGCAATGCAATGACTGTCCCCCTGAGCAACCAAACGATATGGGAGCTGGAATGCAAAATCTTGTAGCCATGCTCACACAACTTTCTCAAGCTATGAATCATGCAGGACTTCCAAACAAGCAAAGGAAGTAGCAACATTCTGTTGAATCCTTCACGAGGCAGCGTCCACCTTCTTTCAGCGGGTCTACTGATCCATTAGTTTCTGAACAATGGATTAGTACTACTGAAAAGATATTTTCAGTTCTTCAATGTTCTTAGAATGATAAAGTCATCCTAGAAGTGTATCGTTTGGAAGGAGATGCTGATCAATGGTGGAATGTTATTAAGAATACGAGGCAAAGGGATGAAATTGAGTCTATGTAATGGGACGAGTTCAAGAACTTATTTTTCAATAAGTACTTCCCTCGTATTCTCTGAAAAAAGATGGAGAAAGAGTTCCTTGAACTGAAGAAAAGGGATGATGAATCGGTTGGTACCTATGAAGCAAATTTTACAAGACTTGCAAGGTACGCTTCTGGTATTATTATCCAACCCGAGAGTAAGATCGATCGATTCTTTAGTGGCTTAAAACCAAGTCTTCGAAGGGCGTTAGCCATAAGGGACTTCAATAGCTACAAGGAAATCATTCGATGTGCTCTCAAAGTAGAGATGGAGATTGGAATAACCCATCAGTCACATGGGTTTGATAAGAAGAGGAAGATGGAATTCAAAGAAAAATCTAAAGAGCACACGGAGAAGAAGATGAGCTTTTCCTTATGCTCAAAGTGTGGAAAGAAACATGGAGGGAGTTCTCTTAAAGGGACAAGTAAATGTTTTAAATGTGGAAAGGAAGGTCATCGGGCATTTGAATGCCGTGATAATGGGAAGAAGATGTCTAATAACGCAAACAAAGGAAGGGATACACAAAATGAACCTACTACACTTCAATGTTTCAAGTGCAAGGATATGGGGCATTATGCCAATCAATGACCAAATACAAGGGTTTATGATGATGGTCGACGTCAACAAAATCTTAAGGCTAAAGACAAAGGAAAGTCACTTGCAATTTCTATCAGCGATGTGGAGTACGATAACGAAGTGGTGAAAGGTACACTTACCATCCTCTCTAAAGTAGAAAATGTTTTATTTGATTCTGGATCCACCCACTCTTTTATTTCTAAATAATTTTCTAAGGGTATCACCGTATTACCTCAACAATTAGATGTTGAGTTAGCTGTGACAACACCTAATGGCACAACAGTCGCATCAAAAGTTTTTAATTCTTCTCCGATCGAAGTTTGTGGGAAAGTGCTTCCTGCAAATCTTGTGATCCTTCCTTTAGTGGAATTTGATATGATTCTTGGCATGGATTGCCTTTCACTACATGGAGCTCATATCAATTTCCAAAGAAGGGAAGTCACATTTCATATTCCAGATCAATCTACGATCGTATATCAATGTAAGGATGAACATAATATTCCAGTGAAAATTCTTCCATATTATGGGTATTGATTCCACTAAATGAAGGTTATTTATCTCAAATGGTTGGTGAGAAACTCACGATTAAGAATATGCCAATTGTACAGGAGTTTGATGATTTCTTTCCGGAGGAATTACCGGGTCTTCCACCAAATCGTGAAGTTGAGTTTTCAATAGAACTCGTACCGGGTGCTTTGCCTATTTCAAAGACACCTTATATAATGGCCCCAATTGAGTTGTTGGAATTGAAGAAGCAAATCCAAGAGAATCTTGATAATGGATTCATATGCCCTAGTGTGTCACCTTGGGGAGCACCTGTTCTATTTGTTAAGAAGAAAGATGGATCAATGAGACTCTGCATTGATTATCGAGAACTTAACAAGATCACTATCAAGAACAAATATCCTCTCCCACGCATTGATGACTTATTTGACCAACTACGCGGAGCTCAATACTTTTCCAAGATTGATCTTCGTTCAGGGTATCATCAATTAAGGGTCAAAAGGGAGGATATACCAAAGACGGCTTTCCGTACAAGGTATGGACACTATGAATTTATAGTGATGCCATTTGGTCTTACTAATGCCCCTGCTATCTTCATGGATCTAATGAATAGAGTCTTTAGAGACTATCTTGATCAATTTGTGGTAGTCTTTATAGACGATATTCTTGTCTATTCAAATAGCAAGGAAGGGCATGAAGATCACTTGAGAATTATATTGAAGACCCTGAGAAAGGAGAAGCTTTATGCCAAATTTACCAAGTGTGAATTTTGGCTTCAAAAAGTTGCATTTTTGGGTCACATAATCTCAAAAGAGGGGATATCTGTGGATCCAGCAAAAACAGAGGTTATCGAAAGATGGTCAAGACCAACAACAGTAACTGAGATCCGAAGTTTTCTTGGTTTGGCTGGATATTATCGACGTTTTGTAAAAGATGTTTCACGAATATCAAATCCACTCACCAAGTTGACTCGGAAAGGAGTTAAGTTTGTCTGGACAAAGGAATGTGAAGAGAATTTCAAGGAGTTGAAAAGAAGGTTATCCAGTGCACCTGTGCTCACACTACCTTGTAGTGGAGAAAGGTTTGTGATCTATAGTGATGCATCCAAGAAGGGATTGGGGTGTATTCTTATGCAAAATGATATGGTGATAGCTTATGCCTCACGACAGTTGAAAATCAATGAGCAGAATTACCCAACACATGATTTGGAGTTGGCTGCGGTAATCTTTGCATTAAAGATTTGGAGGAATTACCTTTATGGTGAAAGGTGTGATATTTATACTGATCATAAAAGTTTAAAGTATATTTTCACACAAAAGGAGTTGAATATGGCTCAAAGAAGATGGTTGGAGCTGATTAAGGATTATGACTGCTCAATCCATTACCACCCTGGGAAAGCAAACAAGGTGGCAGATGCATTAAGTCGACAAGACCATGCTAGTTTATCCATGATGAGGATCACAAAAGATCCAATATTTATGGATTTACAAAGGATGGATCTTGGAATTATAATGGATGCGGAAAAATCTTATCTTTCTCAAATGAATGTTCAACCATCTATACATGCAACGATTAAGGAGGCACAGAAAGAAGATGTCGAGTTACAAAAGAAGGTGATAAATGTTCCTGAATTCAACCTTGATTGTGATGGGATAATAATGTTCAGGAATCGGGATTGTGTTCCTCCCATCCCCGAATTAAAGAAGGAGCTGCTGGATGAGGCTCATAGTTCTTCATTCTCTATTCATCTTGGAAGCACGAAGATGTATAGGGACCTGAAAGAGTACTTCTGGTGGGACGGCATGAAAAGAGATGTTGCTAAATATGTCTCTCGATGCTTGGTTTGTCAACAAGTTAAAGCTGAGAGATAAAAGTCTAAGGGGATGTTACAACCATTACCCATACCCGAATGGAAATGGGAAAACATCACTATGGACTTTGTCACAGGACTTCCTAAAACATCCAAAGGCAATAATGCTATTTGGGTCATAGTTGATCGTCTTACAAAGTCTGCACACTTCATTCCTATTAGAGAGGATTTCTCTCTAGATCAGCTTGCCAGGATATATGTAAAGGAAGTGGTAAGATTTCATGGAGTACCACTTTCTATTATATCTGATCGGGATCCGATATTTACCTCGAAGTTCTGGCGAAGTCTTCAGCATACTCTGGATACAGAGTTGAGTTTCAACACTGCTTATCATCCCCAGACATACGGTCATTCTGAGAGAACAATTCAAACCCTAGAAGATATGTTGAGAGCTTGCTCTATGGATTTCAAGGGAGGTTGGGATCAACACCTACCTTTGGTGGAATTTTTTCTTATAATAATAGCTTTCACTCCAGTATTCAGATGGCTCCTTATGAAGCTCTCTATGGAATGAAATGCAGGACTCCAACTTGCTGGGATGCTGTTGGGGAAAGAAAGCTATTAGGACCTGATCTCGTTGATGAAATGGCAGAAAAGGTTAGATCTATTCAACAACACATAAGAGCAGCTCAGAGTCGACAGAAAAGTTATGCCGACAACCGAAGAAAAGACCTAGAGTTTGAAGTGGGTGATAAAGTTTTCTTACGAATATCTCCCTGGAAGAGGGTTATGAGATTTGGAAAGAAGGGGATGTTGAGCCCTAGATATATCGGTCCTTTCGAAATAATGGATCGTTTTGGGAAGGTAGCTTATCGATTGACGCTTCCACCGAATCTCTTTCAAGTTCACGATGTGTTCCATGTATCTCTCCTGAGAAAGTACATACCAGATCCTTCACATGTACTCAGCTCAGAAGTTGTACCGCTGAAGCAAGATCTTTCTTATGAAGAACAGCCGATAGATATTCTGGATCGTAGCGAAAAAGTCCTACGAAACAAGACCACTCGATTGGTGAAAGTTTTATGGAGGAACCACCAACTTGAAGAAGCTACATGGGAGCTTGAGGATATGATGAGGGAGAAGTATCCTCATCTGTTTTTTTTTCAAAGTGACGAATTTCGAGGGCGAAATTCTTTTTAAGGGGGGTAGAATGTAACATCCGAGACTTTTATGTTATCAAAGGAATCTTTTTCTACACAACACTTGCTTGGCTTGCTTTACACGCAATCGCGACCTTCCTCGATAGCTTGCGTCGTACGCAATACCGAGTTTCACTAAACAATAATATGCTATTAAAACTAGCCGTTATGAATAGTAATAACCACTTTTTGAAATTTTATAAATTTTATTTTTCAAAATGGACTTCATTTTTTGACTCAGAATATCAAAATTAGCCTAGGGTGAAATTTTGATATTTTTCTGAAAACTTTCAATTTTTGATGAATAGTGAAACCACTAAGTGGTAGGTTAAAAAACTGAATTTTGCATAAAACATAATTTTACTGCTTCTGTGAATGGAATTTCAAAAATCCGACAGACACTGTTGATATCAGTAAGTAAAATTTGGTTCAATGAGATAAAAATAATTTTTTGGTGAATAGTAACTTTTTACTATTTTTACCGCAGTTAATAGTAATAGGGTAACTAAGGGTAAATATGATATTAATATTACCCTAACACATGTCCTAATTCTATTGGACAAGTGTAATTCGACCAAAAACAAACTTAGGAATAAAAAATGACCATTTAGGCCAACTTGGATTAGATTAGGACATTTATTATTAATTTATTTAAAGAAGGGTTAAAATAGTTAAAATCAAAGTTGAATGAGTAAATCATTTTTAATATGGGGTTATACATAATATAAATTCGATTGTAAATATTCATTAGAAAGATAAAAATATTTCCCACATGATGGTATTTTATTTGAAATTTTTATACATCATATAATTTAATTTATTTATGACACAAAGATGATGCAGTAATTATCTTATTAATGAAATATTGACATAATTGATAATATAAATACCAAAATAAATGTAATTTAAGACTTTTTATGAATTACACTAATTTTATAGGTTACTATGATATATTAGTGTTGATTTAATCAACTTGGTTCGAACATATAATTCTGTTATGACTTTCACAAAAATCATATATCAAATAGTGTCAAAATTGACAGAAAATAGTTTTTAAATCAAATATTATATTATTAATTGTTATTTTATTCCTAAAAATCTAAGGTTCGGCAAAATGACTTAGATAAGGATATATATATTAATAATAAACAATTTGGGGTTCGTTTGGCATGTTATAGTAAGTGTATTAACCATATAGTGAAAGAAAACAAAAAGACATGGTAAAAGTTAAATTATTTAACTTAGAGTTAAATCTAATTGATAAGGTTAAAATAATACTCTAAACTTGTCTAAATCATATTGTTTGATAGGATTTCGACCCATCCCCACTTTAGCTTCGAAATAAGACCCTTTGGAACCATTATAAACCGATTTTGACTATAATATAAAATAATATTTTGAGATATTCCTAAGGTGCCCCTCTCCTCCCTTATAAAAGGGCACCTCCTCCCCCTCCTCCTCACACCAAATTGAGCACTCAAGCTCGGCCAACCCCTGCCATTTTCTCCTCTCCACTTCCCTAGAATAATCCTATAGGTCCTGTATTCTTCAAAGACCAATCTTAGTTCCCTAAGTGGAGGATTCAAATAAGCGTTCCAAATAAGAGGTAATGTCCATTACCGATCTTTTCAATTTTTTTCTTCTTCAACTTCTTCTTTTTTAGTTGTTTCATGATAAAGTAATAACATCAGTATTACTTACATACTGATATGTTATTATAAATATGAAACAACCCTAATTCACCTTCTATCCATCCTACGGAAAAATGAAATCACCGCGCGTGCGTACGTACGGAATACCGTCTCCACGCCGTGGTGTAATCTATTTTTCCACCATCACTTTACAAGGATGGGTATAATGGTGTAATGAGTAACTATTTATGATTATTATAAATTAATATTGATACTGAAATAATATATATATACTCCAATACAGTTCCACGATCATAGGAACGATATCATCACTCGTGCGTACGTACGGAATACCGTCTCCACGATGTGATGCGACTCGTTCTACATGATCATCATTACATAGTAATTATATAAATGAATTGAATGAATAAATATGATATATGTTACACTAATACCATTCTGGATATAAGGTATCTATAACCTTAAAAGAAGAATAAGAATGTATTCGGCAAAACAAGCATAAGAACAAAAGGCAATAAAGACCCGAGTAACAAGTAACAATGAAATATTACTAACAAGAAGCTAAGAATATGACCATATAAGATATCATATCAATATGTATGATTCTGGAATAAGTCAATAACATTATTTAAACCATTATACATTAGCTTCGGACATGTACAAAGCAAATCGTACCTAAGGTAAGGGAAATATCACAATCTCATTTTTATCCGAGATTGTTTATTCGTAAGTATTTACTGGGGTGTATTTTATCATCCACATACATGTTCCCTCAATATGTAATATTGTTTCCATCCAATTAAAATAGTTTAAATCCAATTTTACCCTTTAGTGAGTTTTTAGTAAAGAAAATGAAAGGAATCTTTTGTCATTTTTTCGTACGAGGTACTTTTTGACTTTTCCGACAAAAGTACGAAGAATGTTTTTTTTAACTTATACGGCATGAATGGATTTTTAAAACATTATTTCCAAGAAGCATAAATTACAAGTTTTCAAGTTTATTTTTAATCAACTTCTTTTAGTTTTGAATTTTATGACATTTTAAGAAAAGAAAATTGTTTTTGAAGAAGAAAGGATATTTTTTTCAAGAATGGAGTTCAAGTGTTTTATCAAAATTATTTTACATCTATGATAATAATGGGTTTTGTTTTTATCCCTATTATTACATTGATTTGATTATGTTGTGGGGGAATTATTTTTATGAAGTTATTTACCTTATATGGTTTGTTTTATGATGTCATGATGTTTCAAGAATCCCATTTTTGTTACATGTGTTATGCGATGATGTATGTTTTATGATTATGTGGCACACATAAGAAAGGATTTATTATAAGATGGGTGGGACCTATATCTCCCTCCAATGCATTGGGTAACGATTTATATCTCATGAGATAGACATGGCTGGAACGGATGGTTATTTCGGTTCAGTGATACAGGACTGAAACGAGGAGTGAACTCGGTTCAGAAATGGACTTTGTCCGCTATGATAGTCTTGGCAATGATTCATGACTAACAAGAAATGATTTTCCATGATTATGTGTGCATGCTACAAAGTTTCAAGTTTTATGTTATGATTATGGGGATCTCATTTTCACTTCTATGATTTATTCCATGTTAAGATATTATGATCTCTTTTGCAGGTTTTGATTTTCAAAAAGATATGATATGATTTTTATTTCCTTTATTTGCCCTTGCTGAGAATTTGAGCTCACCCTTTTATGTTTTCTTTTCCCCAGGTCAGGAAGATGGATATTAAGTAGAATATGCTAAAAGGGAACCTAGTTATGATGAAATAAATGGGAGACACTGTAGAAGATTTATGAACCAGTTGTTTATGTTTCCCAGTTTCTAAAGACACTATACCTATACGGTACTTTGTGGTTTTGTCATATGTTGTAATAAGTGTGCTTCAATTTTGAAGTATTAACAATGTATGCAAAGTATGGGTCGTTATAGTTGGTATCAGAGGAAAGGTATAGTCAACCTTTGGAAACTAGGATGTGAATGCCTTTGTAAGAACCCTAAGGATAAGTCTAAGAATAGAACACAATCTTAGTGTTTTAGAAATGGCGATGAATACCCTAGGATAAAACCTTAAGTGTGAAATTTTATCCTTGATTATGTGGTTTTCCTATTATAATTAGTGTTGCTCACACTATTCTTCTTGGTGTTAGTCAATGGCTGGAACCCGAAGAAACCGTGTTAATGTGGAATGCGATGGGCAATGCAATGATTGTCGCCCTGAGCAACCAAACGATATGGGAGCTGGAATGAAAAATCTTGTAACCATGCTCACACAACTTTCTCAAGCTATGAATCATGTAGGACTTCCAAACAAGCAAAGGAAGGAGCAACATTCTGTTGAATCCTTCATGAGGCAGCGTCCACCTTCTTTCAGCGGGTCTACTGATCCATTAGTTTCTGAACAATGGATTAGTACTACTAAAAAGATATTTTCATTTCTTCAATGTTCTGAGCATGATAAAGTCATCCTAGTAGTGTATCGTTTGGAAGGAGATACTGATCAATGGTGGAATCTTATTAAGAATATGAGGCAAAGGGATGAAATTGAGTCTATGGAATGGGACGAGTTCAAGAACGTATTTTTCAATAAGTACTTCCCTCGTATTCTCCGAACAAAGATGGAGAAAGAGTTCCTTGAACTGAAGCAAAGGGATGATGAATCTGTTGGTACCTATGAAGCAAATTTTACAAGACTTGCAAGGTATGCTTCTGGTATTATTATCCAACCTGAGAGTAAGATCGATCGATTCTTTAGTGGCTTAAAACCAAGTCTTCGAAGGGCGTTATCCATAAGGGACTTCAATAGCTACGAGGAAATCGTTCGATGTGCTCTCAAAGTCGAGATGGAGATTGGAATAACCCATCAGTCACATGGGTTTGATAAGAAGAGGAAGATGGAATTCAAAGAAAAATCTAAAGAGCACACAGAGAAGAAGATGAGCTTTTAATTATGCTCAAAGTGTGGAAAGAAACATGGAGGAAGTTGTCTTAAAGGGACAAGTAAATGTTTTAAATGTGTAAAGGAAGGTCATTGGGCATTTGAATGCCGTGATAATGGGAAGAAGATGTATAATGACACAAACAAAGGAAGGGATACACAAAATGAACCTACTACACATCAATGTTTCAAGTGCAAGGAGATGGGGCATTATGCCAATCAATGCCCAAATCCAAGTGTTGATGATGATGGTCGACGTCAACAAAATCTTAAGGCTAAAGACAAAGGAAAGTAACATGCAATTTCTATCAGCAATGTGGAGTACGATAACGAAGTGGTGAAAGGTACACTTACCATCCACTCTAAAGTAGCAAATGTTTTATTTGATTCTGGATCCACCCACTCTTTTATTTCTAAAGAATTTTCTAAGGGTATCACCGTATTACCTCAACAATTAGATGTTGAGTTAGCTGTGACAACACCTAATGGCACAACGGTCGCATCAAAAGTTTATAATTCTTCTCCGATCGAAGTTTGTGGGAAAGTGCTTCCTGCAAATCTTGTGATCCTTCCTTTAGTGGAATTTGATGTGATTCTTGGCATGGATTGGCTTTCTCTACATGGAGCTCATATCAATTGCCAAAGAAGGGATGTCACATTTCATATTCCAGATCAATCTAAGATCGTATATCAATGCAAGGATGAACATAATCTTCCAGTGGAAATTTCTTCCATCTTATGGGTATTGATTCCACTAAATGAAGGTTATTTATCTCAAATGGTTGGTGAGAAACTCACGATTAAGAATATGCCAATTGTACGGGAGTTTGATGATGTCTTTCCGGAGGAATTACCGGGTCTTCCACCAAATCGTGAAGTTGAGTTTTCAATAGAACTCGTATCGGGTGCTTTGCCTATTTCAAAGACACCTTATAGAATGGCCTCAATTGAGTTGCAGGAATTGAAGAAGCAACTCCAAGAGAATCTTGATAAGGGATTCATACGCCCTAGTGCGTCACCTTGGGGAGCACCTGTTCTATTTGTTAAGAAGAAAGATGGATCAATGAGACTCTGCATTGATTATCGAGAACTTAACAAGATCACTATCAAGAACAAATATCCTCTCCCACGCATTGATGACTTATTTGACCAACTACGCGGAGCTCAATACTTTTCCAAGATTGATCTTCGTTCAGGGTATCATCAATTAAGGGTCAAAAGGGAAGATATACCAAAGACGGTTTTTCGTACAAGGTATGGACACTATGAATTTATAGTGATGCCATTTGGTCTTACTAATGCCCCTGCTATCTTCATGGATCTAATGAATATAGTCTTTAGAGACTATCTTGATCAATTTGTGGTAGTCTTTATAGACGATATTCTTGTCTATTCAAAGAGAAAGGAAGAACATGAAGATCACTTGAGAATTATATTGAAGACCCTGAGAAAGGAGAAGCTTTATGCCAAATTTACCAAGTGTGAATTTTGGCTTCAAAAAGTTGCATTTTTGGGTCACATAATCTCAAAAGAGGGGATATCTGTGGATCCAGCAAAAACAGAGGTTATCGAAAGATGGTAAAGACCAACAACAGTAACTGAGATCCGAAGTTTTCTTGGTTTGGCTGGATATTATCGACATTTTGTAAAAGATTTTTCACGATTATCTAATCCACTCACCAATTTGACTCGGAAAGGAGTTAAGTTTGTCTGGACAAAGGAATGTGAATAGAATTTCAAGGAGTTGAAAAGAAGGTTATCCAGTGTACCTGTGCTCACACTACCTTGTAGTGGAGAAAGGTTTGTGATCTACAGTGATGCATCCAAGAAGGGATTGGGGTGTGTTCTTATGAAAAATGATATGGTGATAGCTTATGCCTCACGATAGTTGAAAATCCATGAGCACAATTACCCAACACATGATTTGGAGTTGGCTATGGTAATCTTTGCATTAAATATTTGGAGGCATTACCTTTATGGTGAAAGGTGTGATATTTATACTGATCATAAAAGTTTAAAGTATATTTTCACACAAAAGGAGTTGAATATGAGTCAAAGAAGATGGTTGGAGCTGATTAAGGATTATGACTGCTCAATCCATTACCACCCTGTGAAAGCAAACAAGGTGGCAGATGCATTAAGTCGACAAGACCATGCTAGTTTATCCATGATGAGGATCACAAAAGATCCAATATTTATGGATTTACAAAGGATGGATCTTGGAATTATAATGGAAGGGGAAAAATCTTATCTTTCTCAAATGAATGTTCAACCATCTATACATGCGAAGATTAAGGAGGAAAAGAAAGAAGATGTCGAGTTACAAAAGAAGGTGAGAAATGTTCCTGAATTCAACCTTGATTGTGATGGGATAATAAAGTTCAGGAATCGGGTTTGTGTTCCTCCCATCCCCAAATTAAAGAAGGAGATGCTGGATGAGGCTCATAGTTCTTCATTCTCTATTCATCCTGGAAGCACGAAGATGTATAGGGACCTGAAAGAGTACTTCTGGTGGGATGGCATGAAATGAGATGTTGCTGAATATGTCTCTCGATGCTTGGTTTGTCAACAAGTTAAAGCTGAGAGACAAAAGTCTAAGGGGATGTTACAACCATTACCCATACCCGAATGGAAATGGGAAAACATCACTATCGACTTTGTCACAGGACTTTCTAAAACATCCAAAGGCAATAATGCTATTTGGGTCATAGTTGATCATCTTACAAAGTCTGCACACTTCATTCCTATTAGAGAGGATTTCTCTCTAGATCAGCTTTCCAGGATATATGTAAAGGAAGTGTTAAGATTGCATGGAGTACCACTTTCTATTATATCTGATCGGGATCCGAGATTTACCTCGATGTTCTGGCGAAGTCTTCAGCATACTCTGGATATTGAGTTGAGTTTCAGCACTGCTTATCATCCCCAGACAGACGGTCAGTCTGAGAGAACAATTCAAACCCTAGAAGATATGTTGAGAGCTTGCTCTATGGATTTCAAGGGAGGTTGGGATCAACACCTACCTTTGGTGGAATTTTCTTATAATAATAGCTTTCACTCCAGTATTCAGATGGCTCCTTATGAAGCTCTCTATGGAAAGAAATGCAGGACTCCAACTTGCTGGGATGAAGTTTGGGAAAGAAATCTATTAGGACCTGATCTCGTTGATGAAATGGCAGAAAAGGTTAGATCTATTCAACAACACATAAGAGCAGCTCAGAGTCGACAGAAAAGTTATGCCGACAACCGAAGAAAAGACCTAGTGTTTGAAGTGGGTGATAAAGTGTTCTTACGAATATCTCCCTGGAAGAGGGTTATGAGATTTAGAAAGAAGGGGATGTTGAGCCCTAGATATATCGGTCCTTTCGAAATACTGGATCGTGTTGGGAAGGTAGCTTACCGATTGGCGCTTCCACCGAATCTCTCTCAAGTTCACGATGTGTTCCATGTATCTCTCCTGAGAAAGTACATACCAGATCCTTCACATGTACTCAGCTCAGAAGTTGTACCGCTGGAGCAAGATCTTTCTTATGAAGAACAACCGATAGAGATTCTGGATCGTAGCGAAAAAGTCCTACGAAACAAGACCACTCGATTGGTGAAAGTTTTATGGAGGAACCACCAACTTGAAGAAGCTACATGGGAGCTTGAGGATATGATGAGGGAGAAGTATCCTCATCTGTTTTTTACAAAGTGACGAATTTCGAGGGAGGAATTCGTTTTAAGGGGGGTAGAATGTAACACCCGAGTCTTTTATGTTATCAAAGGAATCTTTTTCTACACAACACTTGCTTGGCTTGCCTTACACGCAATCGCGACCTTCCTCGATAGCTTGCGTCGTACGCAATACCGAGTTTCACTAAACAACAATATGCTATTAAAACTAGCCGTTATGAATAGTAATAACCACTTTTTGAAATTTTATAAATTTTATTTTTCAAAATGGACTTCATTTTTGGACTCAGAATATCGAAATTAGCATAGGGTAAAATTTTGGTATTTTTCTGAAAACATTCAATTTTTGATGAATAGTGAAACCACTAAGTGGTAGGTTAAAAAACTGAATTTTGCATAAAACGTAATTTTACCGCTTCTGTGAATGGAATTTCAAAAATCCGACAGACACAGTTGACATCAGTAAGTAAAATGTGGTTCAATGAGACAAAAATAATTTTTTGGTGAATAGTAACTTTTTACTATTTTTACCGCAGTTAATAGTAAATAGGGTAACTAAGGGTAAATATGATATTAATATTACCCAAACACATGTCCTAATTCTATTGGACAAGTGTAATTCGACCAAAAACAATCTTAGGAATAAAATATGACCATTTAGGCCCACTTGGATTAGATTAGGACATTTATTATTAATTTATTTAAAGAAGGGTTAAAATAGTTAAAATCAAAGTTTAATAAGTAAATAATTTTGAATATGGGGTTATACATAAGATAAATTCGATTGTAAATATTCATTAGAAAGCTAAAAATATTTCCTACATGATGGTATTTTATTTGAAATTTTTCGACATCATATAATTTTATGTATTGATGACACAAAGATGATGCAGTAATTATCTTATTAATGAAATATTGACATAATTGATAATATAAATACGAAAATAAATGTAATTTAAGACTTTTTATGAATTCCACTAATTTTATAGGTTACTATGATATATTAGTGTTGATTTAATCAACTTGGTTCGAACATATAATTCTGTTATGACTTTCACAAAAATCATATATCAAATAGTGTCAAAATTGACACAAAATAGTTTTTAAATCAAATATTATATTATTAATTGTTATTTTATTCCTAAAAATCTAATGTTCGGCCAAATGACTTAGATAAAGATATATATATTAATAATAAACAATTTGGGGTTCGTTTGGCATGTTATAGTAAGTGTATTAACCATATAGTGAAAGAAAACAAAAAGACATGGTAAAAGTTAAATTATTTAACTTAGAGATAAATCTAATTGATAAGGTTAAAATAATACCCTAAACTTGTCTAAATCCTATTGGTTGATAGGATTTCGACCCATCCCCACTTTATCTTCGAAATAAGACCCTTTGCAACAATTATAAACCGATTTTGACTTTAATATAAAATAATATTTTGAGATATTCCTAAGGTGCCCCTCTCCTCCCTTATAAAAGGGCACCTCCTCCCCCACCTCCTCACACCAAATTGAGCGCTCAAGCTCGTCAAACCCCATCCATTTTCTCCTCTCCACTTCCCTAGAATAATCCTATAGGTCCTGGTCTTCTTCAAAGACCAGTCATAGTTCCGTAAGTGGAGGATTCAAAGAAGCGTTCCAAAGAAGAGGTAATATCCATTACCGATCTTTTCAATTTTTTTTCTTCTTCAACTTCTTCTTTTTTAGTTGTTTCATGATAATGTAATAACATCAGTATTACTTACATACTGATATGTTATTATAAATATGAAACAACCCTAATTCACCTTCTATACATCCTACGGAAAAATGAAATCACCGAGCGTGCGTACGTACGGAATATCGTCTCCACGCCGTGGTGTAATCTATTTTTCCACCATCACATTACAAGGATGGGTATAATGGTGTAATGACTAACTATTTATGATTATTATAAAGTAATATTTATACTGAAATAATATATATATACTCCAATACAGTTCCACGATCATAGGAATGATATCATCACTCGTGCGTACGTACGGAATACCGTCTCCACGATGTGATGCGACTCGTTCTACATGATCATCATTACATAGTAATTATACAAATGAATTGAATGAATAAATATGATATATGTTACACTAATACCATTCTGGATATAAGGTATCTATAACCTTAAAAGAAGAATAAGAATGTATTCGGAAAAACACGCATAAGAACAAAAGGAAATAAAGACCCGAGTAACAAGTAACAATGAAATATTACTAACAAGAAGCTAAGAATATGACCATATATGATATCATATCAATATTTATGATTCTGGAATAAGTCAATAACATTATTTAAACCATTATACAGGAGCTTCGGACACGTAAAAAGCAAATCGGACCTAAGGTAAGGAAAATATCACAATCTCATTTTTATCCGAGATTGTTTATTCGTAAGTATTTACTGGGGTGTATTTTATCATCCACATCCATGTTCCCTCAATATGTAATATTGTTTCCATACAATTACAATAGTTTAAATCCAATTTTACCCTTTAGTGAGTTTTTAGTAAAGAATATGAAAGGAATCTTTTGTCATTTTTTCGTACGAGGTACTTTTTGACTTTTCCGACAATAGTACGAAGAATGTTTTTTTTAACTTATACGGCATGAATGGATTTTTAAAACATTATTTCCAAGAAGCTTCCATTACAAGTTTTCAAGTTTATTTTTAATCAACTTCTTTTAGTTTTGAATTTTATGACATTTTAAGAAAAGAAAAGTGTTTTTGAAGAAGAAAGGATATTTTCCTCAAGAATGGAGTTCAAGTGTTTTATCAAAATTATTTTCCATCTAAGATAATAAAGGGTTCTGTTTTTATCCCTATTATTACATTGATTTGATTATGTTGTGGGGGAATTATTTTTATGAAGTCATTTACCTTATATGGTTTGTTTTATGATGTCATGATGTTTCAAGAATCCCATTTTTGTTACATGTGTTATGCGATGATGTATGTTTTATGATTATGTGGCACACATAAGAATAGATTCATTATAAGATGGGTGGGACCTATATCTCCCTCCAATGCATTGGGTAAAGATTTATATCTCATGAGATAGACATGGCTGGAACGGAAGGTTATTTCGGTTCAGTGATACAGGACTGAAACGAGGAGTGAACTCGGTTCAGAAATGGACTTTGTCCGCTAAGATAGTCTTGGTAATGAGTCATGACTAATAAGAAATGATTTTCCATGATTATGTGTGCATGCCACAAAGTTTCAAGTTTTATGTTATGATTATGGGGATCTCATTTTCACTTCTATGATTTATTCCATGTTAATATATTATGATCTCTTTTGCAGGTTTTGATTTTCAAAAAGATATGATATGATTTTTATTTCCTTTATTTGCCCTTGCTGAGCATTTGAGCTCACCCTTTTATGTTTTCTTTTCCCCAGGTCAGGAAGATGGATATTAAGTAGAATATGCTAAAAGGGACCCTAGATATGAGAAATAAATGGGAGACACTGTAGAAGATTTATGAACCAGTTGTTTATGTTTCCCAGTTTCTAAAGACACTATACCTATACGGTCCTTTGTGTTTTTGTCATATGTTGTAATAAGTGTGCTTCAATTTTGAAGTATTAACAATGTATGTAAATTATGGGTCGTTGTAGTTGGTATCAGAGGAAAGGTATAGTCAACATTTGGAAACTAGGATGTGAAAGCCTTAGTAAGAACCCTAAGGATAAGTCTAAGCATAGAACACAATCATAGTGTTTTAGAAATGGCCATGAATACCCTAGGATAAAACCTTAATTGTGAAATTTTATCCTTGATTATGTGGTTTTCCTATTATAATTAGTGTTGCTCACACTATTCTTCTTGGTTTTAGTCAATGGCTGGAACCCGAAGGAACCGTGTTAATGCAGAATGCGATGGGAAATTCAATGATTGTCCCCCTGAGCAACCAAACGATATGGGAGCTGGAATGAAAAATCTTGTAGCCATGCTCACACAACTTTCTCAAGCTATGAATCATTCATGACTTCCAAACAAGAAAAGGAAGGAGCAACATTCTGTTGAATCCTTCATGAGGCAGCGTCCACCTTCTTTCAGCGGGTCTACTGATCCATTAGTTGCTGAACAATGGATTAGTACTACTGAAAAGATATTTTCAGTTCATCAATGTTCTGAGCATGATAAAGTCATCCTAGCAGTGTATCGTTTGGAAGGAGATGCTGATCAATGGTGGAATCTTATTAAGAATACGAGGCAAAGGGATGAAATTTAGTCTATGGAATGGGACGAGTTCAAGTACTTATTTTTCAATAAGTACTTCCCTCGTATTCTCCGAACAAAGATGGAGAAAGAGTTCCTTGAACTTAAGAAAAGGGATGATGAATCTGTTGGTACCTATCAAGAAAATTTTACAAGACTTTCAAGGTACGCTTCTGGTATTATTATCCAACCTGAGAGTAAGATAGATTGATTCTTTAGTGGCTTAAAACCAAGTCTTCGAAGGGCGTTAGCCATAAGGGACTTCAATAGCTACGAGGAAATCGTTTGATGTGCTCTCAAAGTCGAGATGGAGATTGGAATAACCCATCAGTCACATGGGTTTGATAAGAAGAGGAAGATGGAATTCAAAGAAAAATCTAAAGTGCACACGGAGAAGAAGATGAGCTTTTCCTTATGCTCAATGTGTGGAAAGAAACATGGAGGGAGTTGTCTTAAAGGGACAAGTAAATATTTTAAATTTGGAAAGGAAGGTCATCGGGCATTTGAATGTCGTGATAATGGGAAGAAGATGTCTAATGACGCAAAAAAAGGAAGGGATACACAAAATGAACCTACTACACTTCAATGTTTCAAGTGCAAGGAGATGGGGCATTATGCCAATCAATGCCCAAATCCAAGGGTTGATGATGATGGTCGACGTCAACAAAATCGTAAGGCTAAAGACAAAGGAAAGTCACATGCAATTTCTATCAGCGATGTGGAGTACGATAACGAAGTGGTGAAAGGTACACTTACCATCCACTCTAAAGTAGCAAATGTTTTATTTGATTCTGGATCCACCCACTCTTTTATTTCTAAAGAATTTTCTAAGGGTATCACCGTATTACCTCAACAATTAGATGTTGAGTTAGCTGTGACAACACCTAATGGCACAACAGTCGCATCAAAAGTTTATAATTCTTATCCGATCGAAGTTTGTGGGAAAGTGC
Organism: Viscum album; assembly: GCA_963277665.1. NCBI lineage: Eukaryota > Viridiplantae > Streptophyta > Magnoliopsida > Santalales > Viscaceae > Viscum > Viscum album. Next base: position 2,075,896,115 of record OY728152.1, on the reverse strand, counting down.
TTCCTGCAAATCTTGTGATCCTTCCTTTAGTGGAATTTGATGTGATTCTTGGCATGTATTGGCTTTCTCTACATGGATCTCATATCAATTGCCAAAGAAGGGAAGTCACATTTCATATTCCAGATCAATCTACGATCGTATATCAATGCAAGGATGAACATAATCTTCCAGTGGAAATTTCTTCCATCTTATGGGTATTGATTCCACTAAATGAAGGTTATTTATCTCAAATGGTTGGTGAGAAACTCACGATTAAGAATATGCCAATTGTACGGGAGTTTGATGATGTCTTTCTGGAGGAATTACCGGGTCTTCCACCAAATCGTGAAGTTGAGTTTTCAATAGAACTCGTACCGGGTGCTTTGCCTATTTCAAAGACACCTTATAGAATGGCCCCAATTGAGTTGCAGGAATTGAAGAAGCAACTCCAAGAGAATCTTGATAAGGGATTCATATGCCCTAGTGTGTCACCTTGGGGAGCACCTGTTCTATTTGTTAAGAAGAAATATGGATCAATGAGACTCTGCATTGATTATCGAGAACTTAACAAGATCACTATCAAGAACAAATATCCTCTCCCACGCATTGATGACTTATTTGACCAACTACGCGGAGCTCAATACTTATCCAAGATTGATCTTCGTTCAGGGTATCATCAATTAAGGGTCAAAAGGGAGGATATACCAAAGACGGCTTTCCGTACAAGGTATGGACACTATGAATTTATAGTGATGCCATTTGGTCTTACTAATGCCCCTGCTATCTTCATGGATCTAATGAATAGAGTCTTTAGAGACTATCTTGATCAATTTGTGGTAGTCTTTATAGACGATATTATTGTCTATTCAAAGAGTAAGGAAGAGCATGAAGATCACTTGAGAATTATATTGAAGACCCTGTGAAAGGAGAAGCTTTATGCAAAATTTACCAAGTGTGAATTTTGGCTTCAAAAAGTTGCATTTTTGGGTCACATAATCTCAAAAGAGGGGATATCTGTGGATCCAGCAAAAACAGAGGTTATCGAAAGATGGTCAAGAATACAACAGTAATTGAGATCCGAAGTTTTCTTGGTTTGGATGGATATTATTGACGTTTTGTAAAATATTTTTCACGATTATCTAATGCACTCACCAAGTTGACTCGGAAAGGAGTTAAGTTTGTCTGGACAAAGGAATGTGAAGAGAATTTCATGGAGTTGAAAAGAAGGTTATCCAGTGCACCTGTTCTCACACTACTTTGTAGTGGAGAAAGTTTTGTGATCTACATTGATGCATCCAAGAAGGGATTGGGGTGTGTTCTTATGCAAAATGATATGGTGATTGCTTATGCCTCACGACAGTTGAAAATCCATGAGCAAAATTACCCAACACATGATTTGGAGTTGGCTGCGGTAATCTTTGCATTAAATATTTGGAGGCATTACCTTTATGGTGAAAGGTGTGATATTTACACAGATCATAAAAGTTTAAAGTATATTTTCACACAAAAAGAGTTGAATATGCATCAAAGAAGATGGTTGGAGCTGATTAAGGATTATGACTGCTCAATCCATTACCACCCTGGGAAAGAAAACAAGGTGGCATATGCATTAAGTCGATAAGACCATGCTAGTTTATCCATGATGAGGATCACAAAAGATCATATATTTATGGATTTACAAAGGATGGATCTTGGAATTATAATGGAAGGGGAGAAATCTTATCTTTCTCAAATGAATGTTCAACCATCTATACATGCGAAGATTAAGGAGGCACAGAAAGTAGATGCCGAGTTACAAAAGAAGGTGAGAAATGTTCCTGAATTCAACCTTGATTGTGATGGGATAATAAAGTTCAGGAATCAGGTTTGTGTTCCTGCCATCCCCGAATTTAAGAAGGATCTGCTGGATGAGGCTCATAGTTCTTCATTCTCTATTCATCCTGGAAGCACGAAGATGTATAGGGACCTGAAAGAGTACTTCTGGTGGGATGGAATGAAAAGAGATGTTGTTGAATATGTCTCTCGATGCTTGGTTTGTCAACAAGTTAAAGCTGAGAGACAAAAGTCTAAGGGGATGTTACAACCATTACCCATGCCCGAATGGAAATGGGAAAACATCACTATGGACTTTGTCACAAGACTTCCTAAAACATCCAAAGGCAATAATGCTATTTGGGTCATAGTTTATCGTCTCACAAAGTCTCCACACTTCATTCCTATTAGAGAGGATTTCTCTCTAGATCAGCTTGCCAGGATATATGTAAAGGAAGTGGTAAGATTGCATGGAGTACCACTTTCTATTATATCTGATCGGGATCCGAGATTTACCTCGAAGTTCTGGCGAAGTCTTCAGCATACTCTGGATACAGAGTTGAGTTTCAGCACTGCTTATCATCCCCAGACAGACGGTCAGTCTGAGAGAACAATTCAAACCCTAGAAGATATGTTGAGAGCTTGCTCTATGGATTTCAAGGGAGGTTGGGATCAACACCTACCTTTGGTGGAATTTTCTTATAATAATAGCTTTCACTCCAGTATTCAGATGGCTCCTTATGAAGCTCTCTATGGAAAGAAATGCAGGACTCCATCTTGCTGGGATGAAGTTTGGGAAAGAATGCTATTAGGACCTGATCTCGTTGATGAAATGGAAGAAAAAGTTAGATCTATTCAACAACACATAAGAGCAGCTCAGAGTCGACAGAAAAGTTATGCCGACAACCGAAGAAATGACCTAGAGTTTGAAGTGGGTGATAAAGTGTTCTTACGAATATCTCCCTGGAAGAGGGTTATGAGATTCGGAAAGAAGGGGAAGTTGAGCCCTTGATATATCGGTCCTTTCGAAATACTGGATCGTGTTGGGAAGGTAGCTTACCGATGGGTGCTTCCACCGAATCTCTCTCAAGTTCACGATGTGTTCCATGTATCTCTCCTGAGAAAGTACATACCAGATCCTTCACATGTACTCAGCTCAGAAGTTGTACCGCTGGAGCAAGATCTTTCTTATCAAGAACAGATGATAGAGATTCTGGATCGTAGCGAAAAAGTCCTACGAAACAAGACCACTCGATTGGTGAAAGTTTTATGGAGGAACCACCAACTTGAAGAAGCTACATGGGAGCTTGAGGATATGATGAGGGAGAAGTATCCTCATCTGTTTTTTACAAAGTGACAAATTTCGAGGGCGAAATTCTTTTTAAGGGGGGTAGAATGTAACACCCGAGACTTTTATGTTATCAAAGGAATATTTTTCTACATAACACTTTCTTGGCTTGCTTTACACGCAATCGCGACCTTCCTCGATAGCTTGCGTCGTACGCAATACCGAGTTTCACTAAACAACAATATGCTATTAAAACTAGCCGTTATGAATAGTAATAACCACTTTTTGAAATTTTATAAATTTTATTTTTCAAAATGGACTTCATTTTTGGACTCAGAATATCGAAATTAGCCTAGGGTGAAATTTTTGTATTTTTCTGAAAACTTTCAATTTTTGATGAATAGTGAAACCACTAAGTGGTAGGTTAAAAAACTGAATTTTGCATAATACTTAATCATACCGCTTCTGTGAATGGAATTTCAAAAATCCGATAGACACGGTTGATATCAGTAAGTAAAATGTGGTTCAATGAGATAAAAATAATTTTTTGGTGAATAGTAACTTTTTACTATTTTTACCGTAGTTAATAGTAAATAGGGTAACTAAGGGTAAATATGATGTTAATATTACCCTAACACATGTCCTAATTCTATTGGAAAAGTGTAATTCGACCAAAAAAAACTTAAGAATAAAATATGACCATTTACGCCCACTTGGATTAGATTAGGACATTTATTATTAATTTATTTAAAGAAGGGTTAAAATAGTTAAAATCAATGTTTAATGAGTAAATAATTTTTAATATGGGGATATACATAAGATAAATTCGATTGTAAATATTAATTAGAAAGCTAAAAATATTTCCAACATGATGGTATTTTATTTGAAATTTTTAGACATCATATAATTTAATTTATTTATGACACAAAGATGATGCAGTAATTATCTTATTAATGAAATATTGACATAATTGATAATATAAATACCAAAATAAATGTAATTTAAGACTTTTTATGAATTCCACTAATTTTATAGGTTACTATGATATATTAGTGTTGATTTAATCAACTTGGTTCGAACATATAATTCTGTTATGACTTTCACAAAAATCATATATCAAATAGTGTCAAAATTGACACAAAATATTTTTTAAATCAAATATTATATTATTAATTGTTATTTTATTCCTAAAAATATAAGGTTCGGCCAAATGACTTAGATAAGGATATATATATTAATAATAAACAATTTGGGGCTAGTTTGGCATGTTATAGTAATTGTATTAACCATATAGTGAAAGAAAACAAAAAGACATGGTAAAAGTTAAATTATTTAACTTAGAGTTAAATCTAATTGATAAGGTTAAAATAATACCATAAACTTGTCTACATCCTATTGGTTGATAGGATTTCGACCCATCCCCACTTTAGCTTCGAAATAAGACCCTTTGGAACCATTATAAACCGATTTTGACTATAATATAAAATAATATTTTGAGATATTCCTAAGGTGCCCCTCTCCTCCCTTATAAAAGGGCACCTCCTCCCCCACCTCCTCACACCAAATTGAGCACTCAATCTCGGCCAACCCCTTCCATTTTCTCCTATACACTTCCCTAGAATAATCCTATAGGTCCTGGTCTTCTTCAAAGACAAATCTTAGTTCCCTAAGTGGAGGATTCAAAGAAGCGTTCCAAATAAGAGGTAATGTCCATTACCGATCTTTTCAATTTTTTTCTTCTTCAACTTCTTCTTTTTTAGTTGTTTCATGATAAAGTAATAACATCAGTATTACTTACATACTGATATGTTATTATAAATATGAAACAACCCTAATTCACCTTCTATCCATCCTACGGAAAAATGAAATCACCGCGCGTGCGTACGTACGGAATACCGTCTCCACGCCGTGGTGTAATCTATTTTTCCACCATCACTTTACAAGGATGGGTATAATGGTGTAATGAGTAACTATTTATGATTATTATAAATTAATATTGATACTGAAATAATATATATATACTCCAATACAGTTCCACAATCATAGGAACGATATCATCACTCGTGCGTACGTACGGAATACCGTCTCCACGATGTGATGCGACTCGTTCTACATGATCATCATTACATAGTAATTATATAAACGAATTGAATGAATAAATATGATATATGTTACTCTAATACCATTATGGATATAAGGTATCTATAACCTTAAAATAAGAATAAGAATGTATTCGGCAAAACACGCATAAGAACAAAAGGCAATAAAGACCCGAGTAACAAGTAACAATGAAATATTACTAACAAGAAGCTAAGAATATGACCATATATGATATCATATCAATATGTATGATTCTGGAATAAGTCAATAACATTATTTAAACCACTATACAGGACTTTGGACATGTACAAAGCAAATCGGACCTAAGGTAAGGGAAATATCACAATCTCATTTTTATCCGAGATTGTTTATTCGTAAGTATTTACTGGGGTGTATTTTATCATCCACATCCATGTTCCCTCAATATGTAATATTGTTTCCATCCAATTACAATAGTTTAAATCCAATTTTACCCTTCAGTGAGTTTTTAGTAAAGAATATGAAAGGAATCTTTTGTTGTTTTTTCGTACGAGGTACTTTTTGACTTTTTCGACAAAAGTACGAAGAATGTTTTTTTAACTTATACGGCATGAATGGATTTTTAAAAAATTATTTCCAAGAAGCTTCCATTACAAGTTTTCAAGTTTATTTTTAATCAACTTCTTTTAGTTTTGAATTTTATGACATTTTAAGAAAAGAAAAGTGTTTTTGAAGAAGAAAGGATATTTTCCTCAAGAATGGAGTTCAAGTGTTTTATCAAAATTATTTACCATCTAAGATAATAAAGGGTTCTTTTTTTATCCCTATTATTAAATTGATTTGATTATGTTGTGAGGGAATTATTTTTATGAAGTCATTTACCTTATATGGTTTGTTTTATGATGTCATGATGTTTCAAGAATCCCATTTTTGTTACATGTGTTATGCGATGATGTATGTTTTATGATTATGTGGCACACATAAGAAAGGATTCATTATAAGATGGGTGGGACCTATATCTCCCTCCAATGCATTGGGTAAAGATTTATATCTCATGAGATAGACATGGCTGGAACAGAAGGTTATTTCAGTTCAGTGATACAGAACTGAAACGAGGAGTGAACTCGGTTCAGAAATGGACTTTGTCCGCTAAGATAGTCTTGGCAATGAGTCATGACTAACAAGGAATGATTTTCCATGATTATGTGTTCATTAAACAAAGTTTCAAGTTTTATGTTATGATTATGGGGATCTCATTTTCACATCTATTATTTATTCCATTTTAAGATATTATGATCTCTTTTGCAGGTTTTGATTTTCAAAAAGATATGATATGATTTTTATTTCCTTTATTTTCCCTTGCTGAGCATTTGAGCTCACCCTTTTATGTTTTCTTTTCCCCAGGTCATGAAGATGGATATTAAGTAGAATATGCTAAAAGAGACCCTAGATATGATGAAATAAATGGGAGACACTGTAGAAGATTTATGAACCAGTTGTTTATGTTTCCCAGTTTCTAAAGACACTATACCTATACGGTCCTTTGTGGTTTTGTCATATGTTGTAATAAGTGTGCTTCAATTTTGAAGTATAAACAATGTATGTAAAGTATAGGACGTTATATAGATGATCATTTAATTCAAAAGAGACACTCCATACTATTCAATACTATAGTCAGGATAGGTTCGTGGTCTCACACCAGAGAGAATATTTCCTAGTATATTGAGTTTCAATTGAAATATATAAAGAAAAAACACTCTTTATGTTGAAATTGGAATCCCCTTTTAATGGTAATTATTTTATTTATGAATTTTGTAAAATTATACCTATTAATTCCACAGGTATATAAATAAGTATTTATCTTCATGTAGTTAAATAAACCTACCATTCATAGGTTATACATTCATATACGTTATAAGATGAAATTTGGTACCACGTGTAACTGCCACTAGTCTTCATAAAAGAAAAAATATCTAAACTAATATTATTAATTTATCAAGGCACATACTATATATAAATTGAAATTGGAATACATTTATTTTCAACCATTAATGTTTCCTCCCATTTGACCAATGGTTTATGGATCAAACATGCCATAATTGGTTAGTTAGAGGGTCACCACCAAGCAATATAGAAATAAAATATTTAGGCTGATTCAAACACTGTAAACAACCAATAATATATCTACCATCAAGAAACTTTAGTGCAATACGAACATAACCATCAAGTAACATACAAAAAACACAATAAATACAGGTAATTCAAAGAATGAGGTACACCTATATGGAATTTAATAATGAATGAAATGTGAATCGTTATATTTCTATTATGATTCATAATAAATTCCCCACTTTTCTGACTAGGAAAAGTAAAAATAAAATACATAATATTAATAATAATGACAATAATAACCCCAAATAACATATGTGTCACCCAATGGTGGAATTAGTACAAATGTGATAAAAAAACAAAAAAACCAATGTCATATCCTAGGTAATTTTTCATTTCCCAATACAAAGGAGAGATACTCCCAAGAACTTTCTCATTATGAAATTCTATCTCATTCATAGTGTATTTTCTAGTAATGCAAACATTAAGAAAAAAGGAAAAGGAGTCTCTGATTCCACTTTGTAACATCCCGGGCCTAATTCACTAATAATTAATTAAACTAGTTTGGCCACATAACCTTATGAGAACCTTTCTATATTCCATGGGATTTTGGCTATCATTGAGGGTCTATAATGGTATGGAGGGTATACTATACCCTCATCATAAGTGTACGACATAGTGGTCTATAATAATAGTAAGCAATATATAAAAAATATAATAATAAGTCCCAAGATAACTCTAGTTACATTGAGGGAACACACTCATAACTCAAATCTCATAGTATATCCTTGGTAGAAAAAAATTCATCCATATATGGACCCTTTCCCTTATCTCTACCTATAACCAAGATGTTTATTTTGGTACCAATTAGAAACCTAAAATGGGTCAGAGATATACTTAGTTCCCCACCACTAATGGAATCATTTATAATACATATAGTGCATATAAAATTGTGGTTGGAAGATATAATAATGTAATGAAGAATGTTAAGCTTTAATGGGTTGGCTCTGGTTCCTAAAGGACAACAGGATGTCTCTACCTACTTCAACCTTGGTCGAAATACCTCTGAATAGGTTTCACAATATATGTATATAAAAGTATAATTATAAAAATATACATATGTGTGTGTGTATAGATCCATATATATATATATAAACTATATATGTAGATATATATATATTTTCATATATATAAATATATAATATTAACATCGACTGAAGGCATAAATCAAGCATCTGGGCATAGTCATAAGAGTGTCATGGTGTAAATAGGGTACTCACCTATGAATTTGATTAGGGATGATAATTACTTCATATCCATCAACCCAATGAGAAAAATGAAACATCGTGTCCAACAACCTTCATAGGAATGTGAAACATCATGTCAACCATTCAATAAAGATGTGTGATGTCATTCCCAACTGCACACATCAAGGAAGAGTAAAAGGTAATTCCAAAAATAGCTTTCATCGTGTCTCAACATCCATTACACATGGATGAGAATAATATTAATAATAATAATAATACTACTACTAATAATAATAATCATGTATGTTATGCTTTAAAATAATCTATGGAATTTTTTAAAATCATTTACCATCCCATTTTATAAATTCATAATTCCTTGTTTATTCAAGATTCACAAGATTAGGTAATACAACACACTTTCCATCTAATTAAAATAATCTGTTAACGTAGGTGGAAAAACTACACCACATAGAAGGTGTTTGTCCACATGAAGATGTAATTAGTCAAGGAAATTTAATAAGCCTGACCAAAGTGGTGTCACTATTTAAAGTGGGTGACTTAATATAATATCTAAGGGTCAACAGGTGTTCGACTAATAAGGTTAATAATTTTAATAGGGAAATCATATTTTTAAGGTATCATTCGAATGGTATGGTGTGAGACACAAAAAACCATGATAAAAAATAACTTGTATTTATGGAAAATTTACTATACAACAAACCTTATGTTCATAGATTAAACGTTGTCCAAATATGGTCTCAATTTAGGGCTCGAATGGGATAAATCAATGGAATAGACCAATACCATTAAAATAGGTCATATTAGTTAACATGGATTTATCATTTATTTGGTTGAATGAAATGAATAAAATATGGAATGGGAATTAATATCTTATTAATAGACATAAAAATTTATATATTTCAATTATGGAGTCCATATAATCAAAATGGATCAAAATATAAGTATGATCCTTGGAGGAACTTTCTATAGTGGGAGGTGATTTACGTTTGATGAAAAAGAAATTAGGGTATGAAATATAAGCTGTAATGTGTAAAAGAATAACATTAAAAAAAGTAAAGTGATGAATGTTTTGGAGAAACAATGTGGCATTACTACCAAAGTGGCACAACACATATAAACTTGGAAGTATGTTTGGAAAACTATACAAAGCCCACACTGGTCCCCTCTGAAATTAATCTGTATGTTTTCACGTGGCTATGTGGTATACCTCTCTTGGTTTTTCAAAACAGGATCATATATATATTAGTGTAAGGTTTTATATTAACTAATACTACTAACAATTGACTAAACATTTTATTCAATTTACACTCTTAAAATTTCAATAAATTATGGTTATGAGAAATGAACTACATTACAAACATGGAGATGATAGGACATATGTACGCTAATATAACATTTTCATTTTTAAAAAATCATGATGGAAAGAAAGTGAGCCTTATTTTATCGATAATAATGATAATAATATCATAAATATAATGTTATATATTTAAATACACTTATATGTACCATACATGTGATGTTGTAATTAAAAATGAATCACATCGCTTCACAAATCAGTAGTCTGTCTTACAAATGAATGAGGCTATAACTTTTTCAAGGATACTAATCTAAGAAAGTATATGATATATTTATTTTTCATAATTATTTATATGTCATGAATATCACCTATAAATTATAAATCCATCATTTTGAATATTCATGACATTCGATGATGCAAAACAAATTACATCAGTTTGTGAGGCGGTTGTTCACCGTACACACGAATGATGGGTTCGTTTCCAATTTTTGGGTATTTGATATGGATTTAGGTTATTAAATTGTCAAAATATCATATTATTATATGGAATATGATGATTTTATTTTATTATTATAATTTAGTAATATTTAAATGAAGCTGAAGAATAAATTAAAAATTATTCTCAACTAAGAACGTTTAATCTTCTTCATACCACCTATTTAGGATTATATATAAAGTATTACTAGATTGTATTTATTAAAAAATAAAATATTATAATATGTGTGTATAGAGGTAAATAATTTATTTTTATGGTATTTGATTGCATCCCGATTGATTGCTTTATTACACCATTATATCACTATTTAAATTTTTTTTGTATTTAAAATTACAAATATTACCTAAAATTTCACATCATATTTGATTAAATTAATAAATGTTTATCACATTTTAAAAAATAAATAATTCTGTTTATGGTGGTTTTTTTGTAGGATGATGTGATTTGGAGGGTCAGAGATGATCTAGAAAGAAAATGGGCCAAACTGCATGGAAGCCCTAGGATATTTTCCCACTATTTTGAACATTATGAGAAATACATACATCCAAATTAGATGAAAGATTTTGGTATGATCCAAAAAAATTTGAGATAAAAATCATCTCAATACACCCAAGACCAATTAAGCTATCTGAGGCCTCATTTGAAATTATCATTCTAGGGGAACAAATCTGCATGAAGTTAATGATTTGGTTCATTATTTCATACATATCTCACACTATAATCCTCCATTGGAATAACAAATTGACATAAAGATAGTAAAGATACCTAAATAAAACTTATCTTTTTTTTCAAAATTGTTATAAGTCCATTTACCAACCCAAATTCTAGACACGAGAGGTATCTCTAAATCTAGGGGACCAAAATCACTTCCCATTTATGCTATCAATTGGCACATTGGGCACCCCATTTGAAAGTTCAAAAAAGGTGTCATGTGATTCCATTTTGGAATTCTGTATGAGTCCTATAATCACCTTATAGGTTCTCTAACTTCCGATACACATAGTGGGAGATCTTGAAGCAAGGATCCCTTCATTGAAGCCTTCCACTCCTTCCCATGTTGTAATATTTTCCGTTGTGTAACAAACTTATTAGTTAATATTTTATTTATTCTATTTGAGTTTTTTTGTTCAATTATATTATTCATTAATATTCCTATTTGGGATTGAAATAATTTGTAGAAACTATATGGAGTTATACCCATTTTAAACTATTATAGATGAAATTCATCTCTAATATGACAACACCGCCCATGGAATAATAGTAATTTTTAGTAATCGATATACATATTAACTTCTTCATTAATTTATTTAAAATCATTTATATATTTTAATTCACATAATATGATATATTAATTGAGTTTTTAGAATATAATAAACAAATTAATAAATTTAACAATTAACACAAAAACACGTGAGGTTAAGATTTGTGTAAATTGTGAGATATTAAATTTAATTGATAAAACAAAACCACACAGGATAAATTTTTAGAGCTCAAATAACATCCATAAATTCAAATAATACTTTTTTTAGAGTTTATATGTTCTCTAATTCAACACTTACCATAATCTATCCATATAACATCAATCAAAGTAGGGTTCTAGTATTTCATGTAATAATGCTAGCATAGGGTTTAATTCATTTCATCTTCATTGTTTAGTTAATTATAGAAGGGTTTGGGGGTTAAAATGTTAGGGGATAATAATTAAGTGGGTGTTAATTTAAATTATAATGATAAATAATTGATTGAATAGGTATAGTTAGATAAATTATGAATTCTAAAAATATTTTCTAAAAAACATCTTATCATTTCGTCTTACAAAACGAATTTTATTTAAAAAATATATATTCATCCAACATACTTATTATATATTTATAAATGGAATCCAACCATCCATTTATGTAGTTTTTTTTTCTTTTTAATTTATTTTCAGAATACGTTTAATAAGTTTTTAAATTACTTCCTCCTTTGAGAGATAACCTTAGTCAGTCACTGTATTGAACAAAAGTACACAAAAATCGCACATCATTTAAGATCTCCCATGAAAGTGCCTTTCAAATTGGCCCCTTTTATATGTAGGTAAGTACTTTTCTAAACCAATTACAGGTATTTATTTTATTCTGAGTTTTTATTTTATTTTTTTCAACTCCTTCTTTCTTAATTCCCCTTTCTCGTGTTTTCATTTTATTTCTCTCTTTTATTTTCATTTTATCGGACCATCAACCCAAAATTCTTATCATTTTTTTATGGTTAAATTTTCATCATTTATTTATTATTTTATTCATGACACATAAGTATCCTTAAGATCTTTATGATCTTGACCTTGAGATTTATTGTAGACTTAGGGCTCGAATCCAATATTCTCAATCTATGGAATGTTCTAACATTCACCCAGTTAGAGAATTCATCCATTAGGGTAAAATTTAAATTAGATGAAATTATAATTCAAACATAAAAGAAGAAACATTATCATAAATGAAAAAAATAAACTTAATATAAGAATTCGATAATTGGTTGAATCCTATATTAATTATCAAACAAATTGTATTTTATACCCATACCTTGAATCTAACATTCTATTGAAATATGGGTTAATTAACCTTCTTCCAAACATTCACAGATTATATGGTGTGGATCCAAACAAGAATTTTAAAAAAATTAATGTGGTTTTCTCTACCCTAAAGATATTGAATTTCACATAATATCACATAAAACTTAGAGAATTCCAATTTTTACTTAATGAAGATGCAAAGGATTGGATGTATTATTCACAACCTGAAGACGTAACATGTTGGAACAATTTGAAACGTATTTTATTGTATATATTTTTTCTAGAATCAAGGAACACTTCCATTAATATGGAGATCTTGGGGATCAATCAATACAATGGGGATTCAATGTATGAGTACTGGGAGTGATTGAACAAATTGTGTGCAAGCTACCCACATCTCCAAATTAGTGAGAAATTCCATATATATTACATAAATTATGTACATGCACCTATGGAGAAGATCATAGTGGATGCGGGGGCTAGAGGGGAATTGGTGGATAAAACACTAGTAGTCGTATTTGCATTGATCAACAATATGGCACAAAACTTCCATCAAATTGGCATTTGAGGTACGCCACATGTTAGATGAGTACATCAGGTATGTCCATCATCTCTAAAAAGTCTTTTAATTGTTACCATGTTGGAAGAATTTACCACTATGGTGAGACATATTTCATTGGAACTAAAGACATATCAACTTTCTCTTAAAAGGCCTTGTGGCATTTTCACTAAAACAGATCACCCGTATGTAGTTTCCCCATATTAAAATAGATAGGGGATTGTACGGCAGTATTCCCAGGGTGACCATATCAATATAAAAAACAGACACACCCCCAAAAGAAGTATGATTTCTTTTCTCTATCATATAACCAAGGGAGGAAGGATTATTCATACATGAGTTATGTCTTTGGACAACAATAAAGTCCCCATTTAAAGAAAAATTTCTTCTAGAATCCACCTTAACAACGGGGTTTCAAACAACCCACAAGGATATTTGAAGCTCAAAAATCATCATGTCAACAACAAGGGACTTCTTAACTAAATGTAAATTCTAATAATGATGATATTTTTAAACAAATTTTTCTTAATCGAACGAATGATCTGAAGAGTCAATGTTTAGTTGTTGAGGCAGTTGAAGACACAGATGTTCCAGATTTCCATCGCCCTCTTTGAACTGGTAAGTACGAACTCTAGAAATATTCCTTCCCAATGTAGTCCAAATCACAGGGGGAATGTTAGTGCCATCACATTCATAATTTTAATGGAAACAATTAATAATTATGCACCTAGCATTCCACTGGGATTCTGCTCAACTTTGGAGAAGTCCCATTCAAGATCCACTAAGAAGAAGCCTAATGAGAATGAAAAATGTCAGATAAATAATGATGATGTTCCTCATAAATCCATTATTTCTCAAAATATAGTTGTACAAAACATAAAAAAGGGTGATGTAGCAATTAAAAAAGTTATTTTGGACACATTCAGGTGTGTTGAAATAAATATCCCTCTACTTGAATCCATCGAGAAAATCCCAAGGTATGCCACATTTTTAAATGAAAATTTTAATTAGAGGATAAATCTGGGATGGAATGTGTGAGAACTCATTATACCAACTCAAACAATGGCAACAATGTTCATGAACTAAAGGACATTCACCATCCCATTTACCATAGGGGAGTTACACAATTCGAATTTATTATGTGATTTAGGTACTTCTATAAATTTGATACCTAACTCTATATTATCTTCATTACAGTTTGGTGAGTTGAATATGGAAAGACTAGTGGAGCAGTTGAAGAATAGATCTATAGAATATCTAGCCAAATTCCTTGCAGATATACTTTTTTCTGTAAGAGAAATGATATTTCCAGTAGATTTCTATCTTCTTAACATGGATGATGATAGTTCTAATACTCCCATTATCATTGGTAGTCTCATCTTCAGAACTGAAATAATGGTCATAAATTTCCATGAGGGAACACTTTTGATGGAGTTTGGATATGAGTTTGTGATATTTTATGTTATGGACTCTATGAAGTATCCCTGAGAGGACAAATATTATATTGGTATCTCCCATTTGAACCACCAATTAAAAATCACATGGATTTTTATTGCCCATTTCTTTAGGGATATTATGGGCATTGGTTTAGATTTGATGTCTAAGAGAACTTCCACATCAGTTTATAATGCACAAACATATCTTAGACTTAATTTTCAAAGGGATTCATATTCCAATTTTGATCCTGTGAACTCAAATTATGACATGGTTTTTGGTTTTACTGACGGATTGGATGATTAATTCTCTAATTTTGATGATGTATATATTGATACTGATTTTTATTATGCACATATTTCAGTACCTTCAATTTTTTCATCCATACATAAATCACCTACATGGGAATTTAAGGCGTTTCCAGAAATTTTAAATTACTCATACTTGATAAATGGTGAGATATTACCTGTTATAATTTTTAATAATATCCCTTTTTAAGATGAAGAATTTTTTTTGAATCTATTGAGGGAAAACATTAGGGGAATCAGGTGGACCATAGCTGACATATCAGATATTAGCCCCATCATATTCAACAATAGGATTATTTTGGATAATGGGGCTAATCCTAATAAGAATCCACATAGGACACTGAATATAAATCTTCTGGATGTTGATAAAAAAGAAGTTGAAAATTTTCTCGATGTAGATATAATTTATCCCACTTCAGATTCCCAGTGGGAGAGTCATATTCCGGTTGTGTCTATGAAAAGTGGTGTTACTATTGTTAGGAATTATATGGAGGACATAGTTCCAGTGAGGGTGGAAAATAGTTGTTGTGTATATATTGATTCTAGGAAACTAAATCAATACACTCACAATGACCACTTTCCCATCCCATTTATTGATCTAATGCGGGAGAGACTAGCTGGGAAGACACTATATTGTTTATTAGATGACTTTTAAGTATATTTTTAGGCACTAATATCCCTAAAGGATTAGGAGAATAAAACATTCACTTGTTCATTCAACACATTTTCCTACCAGTGTATAACATTTGGTCTTCGCAACACCCTAGGTACCTTCCAGAGATTCATAGTGAGTATTTTTTCAGATTTTATTGAGACCTTCATTGAGGTATTTATGTATGACTATATAATGTATAGATCTTCATTTTTTGAGTGTATATTTATTTTAGGAAAGGTGTTGAATCGCTGTATTGAGAAGAATCTAGTCTTAAACATTGAAAATGTCATATCATGTTAGATCATGGGATTGTATTAGGGAATGTAGTGTCCAAAAATGGGATAGGGTTTGATAGAACTAAGGTAGATATTATTTCATCCTTACCTTTTCCTTCATGTTTTTTAGATGTTAGATGTTTCCTAAAGAATGCAATATTTTATCGGCACTTCATTAAATATTTTAGAAAGATTATTCTTCCTTTGTCACAATTTATTAAAAAAGATTATGATATAATGTTTGATGATTCATGGAGTACTTCCTTTGGTGAGCTAAAATAGTGTCTGACCACTCCAATGATCCTACATCGCCCATAGTGGGACATTCAATTTGAGATGATGTGTGATGCTTCAATAATCACAGTTCGATCAATCTTATCATAGAGGGTGGATGGAAGTTCACATGTTATTTTATATACTTTTAGAAAATTGTATTTAGACCAATCAAACTACACAACCATGGAAAATGAGTTTTTTGCCCTCATATTTTCATTTGATAAATTTTGTTCAAATTTATTGGTCTCTAAAGTAGTGGTTTTTTCTAACCATGCTAATCTGAGGCACCTCTTGAAGAATGTAAATGAAAATCCATGGCTTATCCGATGGAATATCCTTTTTTAGGAATTTGATACTGAGATAAAGGACAAGAAGGGTTCATTGACCTTGGTTTCGAACCACATGTGTAGGCTTAATCCCACATTAGAGGAAAACACATTAGACATGGTACAACATCATGGAACTTTCCCAGATGAGTGTCTTTATTCCATCTTAGGTATGCATCTTTGTTATGATGATTTAGATAACTACATTTTTTCCTCCGAAATTCCTGTAAAAAACAATCATCATATAAAAAAGTTAATGTGTGAGTCAATATTTAAGGTTTGGGATGATATATAACTCTGGAACATGTTTAGAGATCATGTTATTAGGATGTGTGGTAATAATCTAGTTTTTGAGTCTTTTCTGCATTTCTGCCATACACGTTCATGTGTGTTATAGTTAGGACACAAAAAACAGATTGAACATATTATAATCTAGATTACATTTTACTAGCTTATTTAATTATTATCATGTGTTTTTAAAGTCTTGCTCACATTTCAAATACAATAGGAAAATTTATAGGAGACATCAGATGGCCCAACAACCCATATTATTCTGTGAGATTTTTATGTATGGGGAATAGATTTTTTGTGTTCATTTCCTATTTCTTTTAGTTTTTTTGTATATTATGGTTTTTGATGATTATGTGAGTAAATTGGTGGACTGCAAGGAAACTAGGACTAATAAATCTAATGTTGTAGTGGACTTTGTTTAGGCTCAAATATTATGTTGGTTTTGAGTACCAATGGATATCATCCTTGATCAGAGGAAACTCATTTTCTATTGGAATTTTTATTCCCTTCTTTAGAAGTATGGAGTGACACCCAAAACATCAACATCGTACCATCCCCAGACAAATGTCCTAGCTGAGGATTCAAATTTGGAGTTGAAATTTTTTTTGGAATAAATTGTGCAGACGAATAGGAAGGATTCGAGCAAGAACTTGGATGATGCACTTTCGAATTTTAGGACTGCATACAAGACACCCATAGGTATGTCCCCATTTCAGAATGTTTTTTTGACAGAATTTCATCCCCTAATTGAAGTTGAGCATCAAGCATATTGGGATATAAATAAATACGACAAGGATTTATCCCAAGCAGGAATTCAAAGGAAGCTTCAAATTAAAGAGATTGAGGTGTTCGAATGTCATCATATGAGAACTCATGTATCTATAAATAAAGATAAATAACTCTTTTCAAAATTATCCAACAAATGGATTTTCATGTTGGACATAAATACCAACTCTATAGTTCATGACTAATGATGATGTCCGTTAAGTTGTGTTTCAGATGGTTAGGTCCATATATTTTATCTAATGTTTTTCCTTATGATGTAGTGGATATAACACAAGAGTACCCTGGAAGGATATTTATGGTCAATGGGAAATTTTTGAGGCAATATATTGAGGGAATTTCTACTGATGTAGTGGATTTCATCACACTGGATGACTTTAACATCACTTCAGAATATCAGGTTGATCATAACCCTTTCACTTTTATATTCTTTGTCATATTTCAAATTCTTAATTTAATATGAATGTATCACATCCTATGTTCAAATTGAATACAATGAAATATTTTAAGTGTGGGGGAGGTGACAACATTTTGTTGTAGATATTTAGGATTTTCATTTGTGTGCTTTTTGTGCGTTTTCTATTTTTTTAGTTTAATGTTTCAAAAAAACCGCAAAATAACATATCATGTAACATTATCATTCAGATATGGAATATATGGAAAGTTCATAAATCCAAAATTCATTAGTGGTGTGATAATCTTGAGTTAAATTTCATCATCAAGGAATCATTTTTATAAAAATGGAAGACGTCGATGATTTGATTGGTTGTGTCATTATAAATCCTTTTAGATTTTGACACTTTTCATTGTGATATTTGTTCATGGTAAATTTTGTCATTTATTCTCTACACAGCCTTTCACTAAACCATGACTTTGGAATTTTGTCCTCCTCAATTGATGGTATAGTCATGTTAGTTAAAAAATTTATATTATATCAATGGTTGATACATACATTCATTTCTCTTCTAATCGGTTTCATTACTATACAGAATTGACATATGCATGTGTACCTGTTATCTGACTTTTGTACACCCTAAAAAAATAACCAAAAAATCAAAATATTGGTTTAGTCTTATGTAGGTCAAAATCCACTCTTCCTCTACTTTGTATCTTCTAATAACTATTACAATTAGTGTCATGAGGATATCAAACGCAGGTTGATAGATGAATCTGAGATTTGGTCCAAGTGAAAAATAAAAAATATATATAATAAATGAGGGGAGTGAGGAAATGTGAAAAATATGGAGTTATCTATGTCATGATATTATGTTTTGACTTTCAGGAAATCTTAAGAGAGTGGGTCTTGAAATTTGATTACAAAGGAATGTAAAATATGTTTGGGGAATTAAACCAGAGGAGAAGAATTATTTTACTTGACCTAAATATAATAAAAAAAGTGTATAGATATGATAATGAAATGTTTGGTACACACACAAGGGGAATTAGTGTTCTAGTATACGTATGACTTGTTTCTCTATGATTAGTGTCATTAATATTGTAACTCCCTGACCCCAGTTACCCAGAGTCAGTGCATTATTACAAAACATTGGCATGATCACAAGAAAGATCAAATCTCGAAAGACCGATTTGTTTAGTATCCTTGGAAACACTAGGTATATTCATAATGTTTTACATTACATCATAAAGTGAAAAACTACAACAACAACATAATGTCTCCATAGTCCACACTATTATCCCCTCAAAATATCCCTACAGTTCATTCATAACTTAATTCTTCACATCCTGGGAAAAATAAAACATTGAAAAGGGGTGAGCACAAATTCCCAATAAGGATAAAAATATAGCGGAAACATTCTAAAATAAGAATAAAACATTAAGGCAATGTATAACTAAAACAAAAGCCATTTAAACTTGAACTTCAAGATAGTATGGAAAAAGTAAAATGAAATAATGCCATTTAATTATTAACATGGATATTCTACTAATAGAATAATCACATGTAATATCAATAACCACTTTCATAATGATGGAACGCATAATACCAGACTATCATAACCACATATTCAAGGCCTCATGCCAGGACTACAAATAAGATTTTGTCAAGGCCTTGTGCCAAGACACTAGTTTATCTAATGTGACCTACAGATGCATCAAGGAGCTATAGTGGGATCCACCCGTCACATATTAAGTCCAATGCATTCGTATATGAAAAGGTTTAGACATAACATAAACATTTGTATTAAAACTAGCATATGAAATGCCAATACATTCTCCATAAAGCATGAATGGTATAAAAATAGCACATCCACAGTCAAACATATCACAAAACCTTAATTACGATATAGAAGTTTTGTATCATAATAAATCAACTTCAAATAAGATTAAAATCCATCAAAGGATGTTGACATAGATGAAATCAAAACTATTTTAGAGAAATATCTCTTTTCTCAAAATCATTTAAAATTCACACATTTATAAAGGAAGTAATTTAAAAGAGATTTTTGAATCAAAGTGTCCCATACCACATTGAAACGTTTGAAAATAAATATCATTTCCAAACCTTTATGTCCATATAAATAAGTCCATAAAATCATTTTGAAAACATGGTCATTAATTAATAATCTTTAAAACTTTTAAAATTATGATCTTGATAAAGAGTACCTTTCAAAAATTATTTAAATATTCATTTTGAAATCATTTAAAAGTCACATAATTATAAAATAAAACATTTAATTTGAAAATATTCTTATAATCTTGTAAGGGAAGCTTCGACGATTTTATAATGGCGGAAAATAACCGCACCCGCCGTATAAGATAAAAAAAATATTCTTACATTTATTCTGTCGAAAATGTTTAAAAGCACCTTGTTTGGAAAATAATGGAAATATTCCTTTATAAAACTCATATAAAAAGTCAAACAAGGGTATAAATTACCTTAACCCATATTCTTTGAAATAGTAAAAATGTTTTGAAATACTTTTTTAAGAAACATGGATGTGGATGATAAAGAGATCCCAGTATATTATTACGTATAAACAACCTCGGATAATAAAGAGATTGTGAAATAACACTTACGTTGTACTTTTACTTGGTTGGGGTAGGTTGAACTCTTGTATAATGGTTACATAATTGTTATTAAATTATTCAATAATCAAATACATTAATATGATATCATATATGATCTTTTAACATTGCTTTGTTAACAATATCTTAGAATTATCGTCATTTCAGGTGTTAACTTACTTGTTTTCTATTATATGTTTTGTTACGTAAGCCATGTTTGTAATGGATAGATTGTATATTATTCATAACCAAATTGATATCAAGTCCTTAAACAACATTTTTAAATCAGAAAATCATAATTATACTTGAATGGATACGGTGGAGAATGAATCTCGTCGCGTTCGTGGAGACGGTAGTCTGTACGTACGCACGAGCGAAAATATAATTCTTTTGATATTATATAATTGAACAGTATATCAAATATACAGAATCATTATCATGTTATATTTATTATTTACATGAGTTACAAATAATTATTATACCCATTAAAATAATAATATATTGAATAACAATTACACCACGGCGTGGAGACGGTAAGCCGTACGTACGCACGTATGGTGACATGTTATTAAAAGGGTGGATAGAATACTGAATATGGTTGTACCATATTAATAATAACATCACAGTATATATAAGATACTGGAGTTATTATTTTATAATGGTAATAACAAAGAAAGAATAAGTGGAAGAAGAAAGGAACTTGGAAAATCTAGGTGAAATCGTTACCTCTTCTTCGGGTTCATCCTTTTGATTTGATCAAAAGGGCTCCTTAAGTTGGCTTTATGATCAAACTAAGGCCTCTAGGTTGTTTTTAGGGATGTTGGGAGAGTATTTGGGAAGAGTTTTTATGAACCAAATGGCTTTTAAGGTGTGAAGAAATGAGAAGGAGGAGTTTCCTTTTATAAGAGGGGTGAGGGGCACCTTTGGAAAAGCTAGAAATATTAATTTATAATAAATTAATATTCGGTTTATAATGGCTCCAAAGTTGATTATTTAAATTTTAAGGTGGGGATGTGTCTAAAACAACACAACCAATAGAATATATACAGTTTTGGGTACTTATATTAACCTTATCTTTAACTATTAACTATAAGTTAATTAGTTTCACTTTTACAATGACTCTTTGTATTTTTATGTTATATGGTTAATAAACATACTATATACATCCAAGAGACCCCCAAGTGGTCCATTAATGATACACATATCATGATATAAGTGTCTTGGCAGAACCATATATTTTTAGGAATTTAATATCAATTAACAATATAATGATTGTTTGATAAACTCTTTTATGTCAATTTTGACACTATTCAATAGTTGATTTTTGTGAAACTCATAACAGAATGATTACTTAGAAAACATTTAATTAAATCATTCCTAACAAGTCATATTAACTTATAAAATTAGTTTAATGCATAAAAAGTCTCAAATTATATTTATTTGTGTATATATAATATCAATTATTTTAATTTTTCACTATTATGGTAATTACTGCATCATCATTGTGTTATAAATAAATTAAATAATTTAAATTCTAAAAATAATAAATAAAATATCATTATGTAGGAAATATTTTTAGCTTTATAATTAATATTTATAGTTGAACAAACAACATGTATAACCCTATGTAACAATTGTTTTTCTAAAAGATATATGCTTATGTTATTTTTGTACTTATTTTAACTTAATTAAAATTAAGTGTCCCTATCACCTGCAAGTGGCTCCATGGGGTCCCAAAATCGACCCAAATATTCCTATGGTCGAACATGTATCAACCAATAAGGCTAGGACACGTTTTAGGGTAATTTAGTATTAATATAATATAATTTTTAACCCTTATTTAACGGATTTACCCATAACCATGGTAAATATAATATTTACCGCAGTAATTATTCAAAATGTCTAAAAATAAAATTTACCTGTTTAGACAATTTGAACATCCTGATTCCAAATATGGAATCCATTTTTCCAAATTCAAAACACAGAAGTGGAAGAAATTAATTTAAAATTAATTCCCATTGTTGAAACAAAAAGTGTGTTTTTAAGAGATAATAACTATCAAAAGATTGACACTTGTTTATGTCTGGTTTAATTGTAAAATTATTTCCAATGACCAAAATTGTATTAAATGGTAAAAATATATTCTAAATATAATTTAAAACCACTCAAATTCATAATTTATCAATATTAATTATTTTGATTAAAAAAGATGTTTTTAATTAAAATTTATTAATTTTAACTATTCATAAAAATATTAATGTTATCCGAAAAGTTCCAAAATTTCACCCTAGACTAAATTAGATATTCAGAATCCAAAATTGAAGTTCATTTTGAAATATAAAATATATATCATTTAAAAAATTAGGTATTACTATTCATAATGGCTAGTTTTATTGGTTGTGGTGTGTGTTAGAACTCGAAGTTGCATACAACACACACTACTATATTATTCAAAGGAAAGCATACCATGGAAGCTTGGGACATTTCATTTTAATTTTTTGACGTCCCCATTTAGTAAATGAGTTTAAAATATTTTATTTAAAAAGGGTTCACTACTAAAAGTTGATAAAAGTGCAATACTGAAAATGAATTTGTTCTTACATTATGTCTAAGAAACTCGTAAAATGGATTCTAAAATTATAAAGATTATATAATGTTTAAAATTTAGTTAATACTATTCATAACATCTTTTGAACGGCTTGTTTGGTATTTCATGGTGCGATTGAACTCGGTGTTGCGTGTAGTGCATGTTTTTGAATTATTTTGAAGAAATAACACACTATGAAATCTTGAGGTGTTACATTCTCCCCTCCATCAATATATTTCGTCCTTACAATTTGAAATTGTTCTTCGAAAATAAATGGTTGAAAATAGAAAATATCTTTGTGGGAATACCCACATCGGAAATTAGGTTACAAAAATTTAGTCTTAATATGAGGAAAAGATAAATGAAAGGGTCACCACAAAATTATTATCTATATTAGGAGAACATTGGTGGATATTAGAGACATATAATTAGGGGAAAAATGTAAATATTTATAGGTAGTGATTGAGGTCATCAATCACAAACAAGTGTAAAATTGAGGTCCTTAAATTCATCAATCTATGATGATTTGTAATACAATCAGTTCAACAAAACATAGGGTATTAGGATAATACATTTTTTGGTTTTAGGATTCCTTAAATAATGTATAAGAATTAGTTTCTTCATAGAATAAGAGAGGAAGAAAAATATATTCTTGACACGTAGAGTTCCATACTTTAACTAATTTTTACCACAAACTCATCATTCACTCTAAAAGATAATAGAACGAAAAGAATATATTCTATTTATCCTATTCGTATAGGGTTCAAAAAAACAAATTTATAATTCATCTACCAGATCTATTAAAAAAACTACATTATTTAATCCCAGAAATCACGTGGGTCAGTGGTTGGTGATATTCCCTTGTCGCCCTCCGGTTGTGGGTTCATGTCTCGCGGCCTTGCCGGACGCGACGAGTTGTCGCCCGACCTCCGGGTTTTCCTTTTATGGAAATCCAAAATAATCCAAACTAGAACTACCCAAAATACTTCAGTCCAAAATTTATAAGGTAAACACAATGAAGATCCTGTTTTTACTGCATAATATCATGTGATCACCTTCATCATATATTCTTTTAAGACATTACAACATCCTAAATTATCATAAAAAAATATTGATTACATTCATGATCCCTTATTCCTTATAATAGATATACTCCTTCAATACAAAAATGTAGTAAACCCCAACAATGATGGAATATACAAATCATTAATCAGTATCAAGGTACTCAAAAATATCCAATATTATTTATCCAAAAAAATCAAGTGTTATTCTAAAACCAATACCTCGGTATCAGAACCATATTATGATTTATATTTCTCTCAACCATATATTTTCCAAAAATTTAACCTTCTATTGAGTAACTTTTCTTTTTTCCACACAATCTCAAGTCCATAATGAAATAGTACTGTAGTACAATCCTTATATACTCCATAATTATTATAACAAGTACATTGTTGATACAACACTTAATTTAAATAATCGACATAAGAACTGTAATCATTCCTCTTCATATGTGGTAGTATCATAACTTGATTATTATCCAATATCATCATTTGCGGCATAGTCAGATGACTGGGACATTGGTTCGTGTAGTGTCTGAACTCCTTGAAAATGAAGCATTGTACATTTGAAACCATTTTCTTACCCTTGCAGTCACGTACTTTGTTCCCTTTTCCTCCACACTTATAACAAAGTCCCATTCCATTCAGGCAATTTCCAGGGTGTTTCTTCCCACAGTTATCACATATGGTAAAATTCTTCTTTTTTACTCTTCCCTTTGTCCATATTTCCCTCTTCCATCATTTTCTTCTCTTACTTCCCTTCAAAGACATAGGACTCAGTAAACTCTTTACATATCTTATCAATACATGATATTATTTCTTCATGACATGATAATACATGGGAGACTATTTCTCTTATATATTATAGCTTAAGACCATGAAAGATATGATCCTTCCTTCTCTTTGGATCATGTGCATTTCTGAAGTTCTCATTCCTTCTACTGGGTGCCATTTCTAAACAATGGCATACACAAGATTAGTTTATGAATAAAAATACCTAATCCCAAAATTGTAAAACACATAACATAAATTAAATAGTTTATGGATATAATCCATAATCATAAGAATGTCTCCTTTGTGGAAGTATATACTCATAAACCCTTCATAATTTTTTGTAAAGAAAATGAGAATAATCCTAAGCATATCCACCGGGAGTGTTGTAACCAGGAGTGCAGCAAGGCCCGTTGTCGTGCACTAGTTCCCGTTCGAGTCTAGCTCAAAGAGGTGTTTTCAGGTTTTACCCCTAGCTACATATGTGACAGAGCCGCCTCTACCTGCTCGTATCTAGACAGGGATGTATTTCTCAGAAAACTCACAAAATCTCTACAATACCAAAATTCTAGGAATTTCTTCTATACTAATCCTCAATTTACATCTTAAATCTATGTGCTATAATGAGAGTTTATCTAAATCTAGCTTCCAAGGATTGTACTAAACTTCCTCTGATACCAACTGTATCGCCCCGACCCCAGTTACACAGAGTCGGTGCATTATTACATAACATTGGCATGATCACAAGAAAGATCAAATCTCGAAAGACTGATTGGTTTAGTAGCCTTGGAAACACTAGATATATTCATAATGTTTTAAATTACATCATAAAGTAAAAAACTACTACAACAACATAATGTCTCCATAGTCCACACTATTATCCCCTCATAATATCCCTGCAGGTCATTCATAACATACATCTTCACATCCTGGGAAAAATAAAACATAGAAAACGGGTGAGCTCAAATGCCTAGTAAGGATAACAATATAGCAGAAACTTTCCAAAATAAGCATAAACATTTCAGGAAATGTATAACTAAATCAAAATCCTTTTATACATGAACTTCAAAATAGTATGGAAAAAGTAAAATGAAATAATACCATTTACTTATTCGCATAGATATTCTACTAATCGAATAATCACATGCAATATCAATAACCACTTTCATAATGATGGAATGCATAATGCCAGACTATCATAAACACATAGTCAAGGCCTCGTGCCAAGACTACAAATAAGATTTTGTCAAGCCCTTGTGCCAAGACACTAGTTTGTCTTATAAGACCTATAGATGCATCGAGGAGCTATAACGGGATCAACCCCTCACATATTAAGTCCAATGCATTCCCATATGAAAAGGTTTAAACATAACATAAACATTCGTATTAAAACTAGCATACGAAATGTCAATACTATCACCATAAACCATGAATGGTATAAAAACAGCACATCCACAGTCAAACATATCACAAAACCTTCAATACAATATAGAAGTTTTGTATCATAATAAATCAACTTCAAATAATCTTAAAATCCATCAAAGGATGTTGACATAGA
This sequence comes from Viscum album, assembly GCA_963277665.1. Lineage (NCBI taxonomy): Eukaryota > Viridiplantae > Streptophyta > Magnoliopsida > Santalales > Viscaceae > Viscum > Viscum album. The sequence goes on along the minus strand of OY728152.1, from coordinate 2,075,869,331 downwards.
TGAAATCAAAACTATTTGAGAGAAATATCTCTTTTCTCGAAATCATTGAAAATTCATACATTTATAAAGGAAGTAATTTAAAAGAGATTTTTGAATCAAATTGTCCCATACCACTTGGAAACTTATGAAAATAAATACCATTTCAAAACCTTCATGCCTATATAAATAAGTCCTTAACATCATTTTGAAAACATGGACATTAATTAAAAATCTTTAAAACATTTAAAATTATGATCTTGATAAAGAGTACCTTTCAAAAATTCTTAAAATATTCATTTTGAAATCATTTAAAAGTCAGATAATTATAAAATAAAACATTTACTTTGAAAATATTATTATAATCTTGTAATGGAAGCTTTGACGATTTTATAACGGCCGAAAATAACCGCACCCTCCGTATAAGTTAAAAAAACATTATTACCTTAATTATATCAAAAAGGTTAAAAAGAACCTTGTTTGGAAAATGACGGAAAGATTCCATTATAAAACTCATATAAAAAGTCAAAAAAGGGTATAAATGACCTTAACCCATATTCTTTTAAATAGTAAAAATGTTTTGAAATACTATTTTATGAATCATGGATGTGGATGATAAAGAAATCCCAGTAGATTATTACGTATAAACAACCTCGGATAATGAATAGATTGTGAAATAACCCTTACCTTGTACTTTTCCTTAGTTGGGGTAGTTTGACCTCCTGTATAAGGGTGAAATAATTTTTATTAAATTATTCAATAATCATATACATTAATATGATATCATATATGATATTTTAACATTTCTTTGTTAATAATATCTTAGAATTATCGTCATTTTGGGTGTTAACTTACTCATTTTATTTTATATGTTTTGTTACGTAAGCCATGTTTGTAATGGTTAGATTGTATATTATTCATATCCAGTATGATATCAAGTCCTTAAACATCATTTTTAAATCATAAAATGATAATTATACTTGAATGGATACGAAGGAGAATGAGTCTCATCGCGTTTGTGGAGACAGTAGTCTGTACGTATGGATGAGCAACAATATCATTATTTTGATATTATATAATTTGATATTATAACAAATATAAATAATCATTATCATGTTATATTTATTATTTACCGGAGTTACACATCATTATTATACCCATCCAAATAATAATATATTGAATAACAATTACCCCACGACGTGGAAACGGTTAGTCGTACATACGCACGTATGGTGACATGTTATTAAAAGGGTGGATAGAATACTGAATATGGTTGTACCATATTTATAATAACATCACAGTATATATAAGATAATGTAGTTATTATTTTATAATGGTAATAACAATGAAATAAGAAGTGGAAGAAGAAAGGAACTTGGAAAAGGATGGTGAAATCATTACCTCTTCTTCGGGTTCTTCCTTTTGATTTGATAAAAAGGGCTCCATAGGTTTTCTTTAGGATCCAACTAAGGCCTCTAGGTTGTATTGAGGGATTTTGGGAGAGTATTTGGGCAGAGTTTGGTCGAACCAAAAGGCTTTTAAGGTGTGAAAAAATGAGAAGGAAGAGTACCCTTTTATAAGAGGGGTGAGGGGAACCTTTGGAAAAGCTAGAAATATTAATTTATAATAAATTAATATTCGGTTTCTAATGGCTCCAAAGTTGATTATTTAAATTTTAAGGTGGGGATGGGTCCAAAAAAACTCAACCAATATAATTTAGACAGGTTTGGGTACTTATATTAACCTTATCTTTAAGTATTAACTCTAAGTAAATTAGTTTCCCTTTTACAATGTCTCTTTTATTATAATATTATATGCTTAATGAAATTACTATATACATACAAGAGACCACCAAGTGGTCCATTGATGATACACATATCATGATATAAGTATCTTGGCCGAACCATAGATTTTTAAAAACTTAATATCAATTAATAATATAATATTTGTTTTATAAACTCTTTTATGTCAATTATGACACTATTCAAAAGATGTTTTTTGTGAAACTCATAACAGAATGATTACATCTAAAACATTTTATTAAATCATTACTAACATGTCATATTAACTTATAAAATTATTGTAATGCATAAAAAGTCTCAAATTATATTTATTTTTGTATTTATAATATCAATTATTTTAATTTTTCACTTTTATGGTAATTACTGCATCATCATTGTGTTATAAATAAATTAAATTATTTAAATTCTAAAAATTATAAATAAAATATAATTATGTAGGAAATATTTTTATCTTTCTAATGAATATTTATAGTCAAACATCCAATGTTTATAACCCTATGTAAATTTTTTTTTCTAAAAGATATATGCTTATGAAATTTTTGTACTTATTTTAACTTAATTAAAATTAAGTGTCCTTATCACCTAGAAGTGGCTCCATGGGGTCCTAAAATAGACCCAAAGATTCCTATGGTCGAACATATATCAACCAATAAATCTAGGACACGTTTTAGGGTAATATAGTATTATTCTAATATTATTGTTTAACCCTTATTTACCAGATTTACCATTGACCATGGTAAATAAAATATTTACCGCAGTAATTATTCAAAATGTATAAAAATAAAAGTTATCTATTTACAAAATATGAACATCCTGATTCCAAATATGGAATCCATTTTTCCAAATTCAAAACACAGAAGTGGCAGAAATTAAATTAAAATTAGTTCTCGTTGTTAAAACAAAAAGCGTGTTTTTAAGAGATAATAACTATCAAGAGATTGACACTTGTTTTTGTCTAGTATAATTGTAAAATTATGTCCAATGACCAACATTGATTTAAATAGTAAAAATATATTCTAATTATACTTTAAAAACACTCAAATTCATAATTTATCAATATTAATTATTTTGATTAAAAATGTTGTTTTTAATTAAAATTTATTAATTTACACTATTCATCAAAATATTAAAGTTACCCTAAAAGTTCCAAAATTTCACCCTAGACTAAATTCGATATTCAGAATCCAAAAATTAAGTCCATTTTGAAATATAAAATATATAAAATTTAAAAAATTAGGTATTACTATTCATGACGGCTAGTTTTATTGGTTGTGGTGTGTGTTAGAACTCGAAGTTGCATACAACACACACTATTGTATTATTGAAAGGAAAGCATACTGTGTAAGCATGGGACATTTCATTTTAATTTTTTGATGTCCCTATTTAGTGAAAAAGTTTAAAACATTTTATTTAAAAAGGGTTCACTACTAAAAGTTGATAAAAGTGCAATACTGAAAATGAATTTGTTCTTACATTATGTCTAAGAAACTCGTTACACGGATTCTAAAATTATAAGGATTATATAAAGTTTAAAATGTAGTTAATAATATTCATAACCTCTTTTGAATGTCTTGTTTGGTATTTCATGGTGTGATTGAACTCGGTGTTGCGTGTAGTGAATGTTTTTTAATTATTTTGAAGAAATAACACACTATGAAATCTAGGGGTGTTACAAATATCACTAGATTTTGTTTTGATATAATTTATATGACAATGAATTCAAATTTATTTGATATTGATCCTTGATGGGATTGTTAATTTTCATCTATTTCCACTATGGATTGTGAAATAGGAAAAAAATATCTTGTCACAATGTTTTGTAATACCTGATATGAGTTTTTACCGAATAGTGAAAAGGGTAAGTGTGGGGGTGTGATCGCATCATGATTGACTGCTTTATTTCACCCTAATATCACTATTTTAAACGTGTTTTGTATTTAAAATTAAAAATATTATCTCAAATTTCACAACCCATTTTATTAAATTATTAAATTTTATCACTGTTAAAAACGAAATTTCTACTCGTTTTTTTGATTTCGTTGTAGGAGGAGGTGATTTAGTGGGTCAGAGATGAATCTAAATGTAAATGGGCCAAACTAGATGGAATCCCAGAGATATATGTCCATGGTTTTGAAAATAATAATAAATACAAGAATAAATATTGGATGAAATTTTGTGTGGTGATTCAAAATTTAGTTTTATACAAATCATCTCAAGAAACCCATGCCTAATTCGGCTATATGAGATCCCATTTGAATTGATCTGTCCAAGGGACTAAATATTCACAATGTTAAAAATTTGGTTATGTATTTTGGACATATCTCATGTTTTAATACTCTATAGACTACAAAAATTTGACATAGAGATATCAATGATTTCGGAATAAAACTTTTCAATTTTTTAATGTCCAGATATGTTAATTTACGAAACCAAAATTGATACACAAGTATTATCTATAATTCTGGGTGCCCAAAACCACTTCCCATTTTGGCTATAAATTCGAACCTCAGGTGCCCCAATTTCAAGTTCGACCAAGGAGTGATGTGCTTCCATTTTGGAGCTCTAGAGGAGTATTCTAATCATCTTGGAGATTCTTCAAATTTATATATTCATTGGAGGAGCTCTTGAATAATTGATCACTTCATTGAAGCTTTCCTCTCCTTCTTGTGTTGTAATATTTATCATTGTGTAACAAACATCCTAGTTTCTATTTTATTTTTTCTATTTTCCACTATTTCTTTCTCTTATCTACTTCAATAATTATTATATTTGGTCTGGAAATTAATATTATACAAGGAATTTGGTTTTACCCATTCTAAACCACTATATATGCAATTCATTTCAACGATGACTTCACATACTATGAAAGAGTAGATTTTTTTGTAATTGATCTACCTCATATCGAATACATAAATTTATTTACAATAAATGAGATACTGTAATTCAATTAATATGATATATGAACAGATTTTTTAAAATATATGAATCTAAGAAATCAATTGAACAATTAACACAAAAACAAGTGAGGTTGATATTTGTGTAATTTTTTGGAGGATAAACTAAATTAGTACAAAAAACCACATAGGATAAATTTGTAGAGATCAAATACAATCCCAAAAATCAATTAATTCACATATATAGAGTGGTTATGTTCAATAATTTACTAGTTACCATAATCTATCCTTAAAACATCAATCAAATAATGGTGGCTGATGCATGCCTATTGTAGGCTGTGGAAAAAGCTATTTAATTTTTACTACTGCAGTATAGAAGTTAACCAGGGTCATCTCACTTGAGGAGCATTCTCTATTGTTTACATACATAATATAATTCACCTAAACTACTTATTTTTGGTGATTTATAATTAATCACGAAATTTAATGTAATTAAATTTAAAGAAAAGTTAAAACTAACATGAAATGACAGAATGAAATTAATAAAGAATGAACTTGGCCTTTATGGGTTGGTTTGTGGGTTCCATCATTCTCCTTGTTGGTATATAATTTAAGATTTACAATTCAATTATGATATCTCATTCATGAATTACTATTATTTTATTTATTGGTGTGTAATCATTAATGCATTTAGAAATCTTAACTTTACCTCCACCTATAATCAAGGTTGATGGCATGCCTCGATCGAGAGTGTGACATCTTCCAAGACCTGACTCCATATTATGAAATTTCAACCACTAAATGGCTCAAATCCATCATATGATGTTCTTTTATCCAGTATAATGGAGGGAAAATATTTAATAAAAGAATATAAATGAGTTTGAGATCAGTGTCATGGTGGAAGATCGCGACACCCATGCACATCACTCTTGCTCATCGCAAACTTAATAAAACATCGTAATTTAAGCACATAATAAAGGATATTACCACATACCTCTCATGGGTAAATTCTCTAGTTTACCCCTCATAATTTAGGGTAATATGTCACGGTGGATAATATGATAAGAATAAAAGAAGAAACGGAAAAAATATGAAGATGAAAACAGGGTGGATGTCTGGACACAGAAATAAAAAAAATGCATTAATTTTATTAGAAATATAAATTACAAATGAAATCTCAAACAAAAATAATGAAAAGATATAAATACTGAAAATGAAATGGGGAAGTTTTGTGGTCGGCCTCCCTCATTGGATATCTCATCATTGGTTTCTTGAATGAATGGATGGATAATGGGATACATTGAGGAGGAGGATCTATCCTCCATTTATAGAAATATTTCTGTCTTTCGAAATTTGATGCGTTGTAGACCCCATTAATTACCTCTTCCTGCATTCCAACCTTCATTAATGTTGTTCATAAATATCTTGGTCATCTCTCCTAAAATGTACAGCTAATTCTTAAACTGGATGAAGAAGTTGTGAATTTTTCATTATCGGTTTCTGTTTCTGGATGAAGCTTCTAGGATGGATTGTCCAAAAAGTTTGTCTTTTAATGTCCACCTTAATGACTTCTTAACTCCCCCGAATTTGTTGTATAGTCGGTAATAGATGTCCTAGTTCTATCCCATGTGGAAACACCTCATGTAGATATGTGTAAGGAAATTTTGGGTTCCGTTACAGTTGAAGGGTTCATGTTGTACGCCCGAAAAAATGTCCAACATTAATGAATTTTTAAACCCTTTAGATGGCAGAATCAGCTCCTGGTCCACCAGACAAAAGTAGAGGAAATAAAATAACGATTCTAAAAAAATTTGAATCAGAAACTTTAGAAATTTTTTTACAGGAAATGATCAAAATATTCTTGACGTAAAAATCTGTCAAAAATCCAGATTTAGTCATTTTTCACATTTAGGCTGAAAGTAACACTAAAACCTACAAATGTGACAATTAACCATACAATATCACTATAGTGGGATTATAAACAACAATTAACAAAATGAAATATATGAAAATGTGAGCTTCATCACTCTCCCATAATTAAACATTTCCCTCCTGGGAAATCATCTTACATACAAATAAAAATCCACACAACAATAAAAAATGAGAAAATATCAATGATTTTATCCAAACTAGAATTCCATCATGTCTCATATATGAATAATAATTTTGAATTTCATTCATTTCAATAATTAAAATTTCTTAAGACCCATAATTCAAACCATGGCTCCTTCACAACCTACCGCACATTGAATTTTACGTCACTCTTCACTCAAGAGAAATTGAATCAAGTGTTATACTCATACATGAAAATCTCATGTATCACCATAGGTTTGTGAAAATTTTCATTTATCCACAGCGTGAAACAAGAAAATTAATTTAATCATGAGGTAATAAATTAAAGGGAAAAATGATTTTGTGGCTTAGGGTTGGTGGGAAAATGATTGAAAACCTTTCAGGCTATAAAGAAGAGGTATGACTTTTAGGTACAATGCATGATTAAATCAAGGGAAAACACAAGTAATTCCTCTCTCAATCATTCTTGAAAATGTGAAACACAATACCACCCCTCTTATGAAATGGTACATGTGCCAAGAAGTTATTATAATGAATGACATCATCTAAGTTCTCCTTTTTTTCAATGCTCTAGAAAGGCACAACTTTATTTTCATTTTATCAATTTTCATGTAGGATAAGCTGAAAATTGGATACAATGAATGAATGACAACTCATTCCCTTGATTTTTGTTAGGGACACGAGTCATAAACAATGTACAATGAGGAATTCAAGATCATCTCCATTTTTTTCTTTTTTTTTGAAGGAGAAATTGATGAAAAAAATAAGGCACAATGAAATGACGACACATGACCAATTCTCTTATTTTCCACTACCCAAAGTATTTACACACCCCTCACATCACCAATAAATGATACAAACCCTAATGAACGCACATGAAAGGCCCTTCCCCCTCACTAAAACGTGAAATAACCATTAAAAAATACTACAAGTGCGGGTAGGTGAGGAAAAATTATCTTGTAATGTGCCTTAAACCTATATGGATATTCATGGAATCTAAGGGCTTATGAAGGAAAAATGTAAAGGTGGGTCTCAAGATACAATTTGGCTAGCCAGAAAGATGCCTCATTTATTTTTATTACATTCCATGAAATCCAAAGGTTCAAAAGAGAATCATTCACAAATTCTGGTTCTCACACAAAATTCATGTTTCCCTCAAGAAATTGTTTGTATAAAGAAGAATATGTTTATGTGGTTTAGAATACCTCACAAGATCGGAAAAATATTTTGAGTCTGTGTTTCATGGTCATGGATTTCGAAAATCAATCAAACTCATTAAAATTATTGAAAATCCATTTCATGGGAAAATAATTCATATCAATAATCTTTTAAAATCGATTATTTCAAAAAGCATTTCAACTCTTTCAAAATCAATTGATGAGTGATAAGTGATAAAAATATTCATTAGAGCTCAATGTATGTTTTGGACCAAATAGTGATAGAAGTTTAATTGATAATAAAAAAAGTGAACTCCCTTTTGAAATAAAGTTTTGGGCCTCTTCCTCTATTTCTCGAGGCTTCCTTCATCATTCATGATTCTATAAAATAAAATTTACTCAATTAATAATGAATGTGAAATATAAATTACTAGAAAGCATGTAAAGTTAAATCATGGTATGATCCCCCAATTAGGCCATGTAATATTTTACTTCCTCCAGATGGCAGTACCAGCTTTTATCCATAATCTGGCGTTGGGTGAAGCTTCTTTGATTTAAACCACCAGGTGTGGATTTTACCATCATATAATTTATCCTTGTTCATGAGGGATGATACATGGATAGAGTAAACCATACCCCCCCCCTCACAATGAGGTATAGCATTAATGGTGGGGGTAGGATGAATTATGGACCATCCTCTTCCTTGATTGCTACTAGTGGAACCTTCTTATCTTCCAGTGCTGGATTCCTGGGGAATACATGAAGAAAAGCCTCGTGTTTGATTTTCTTAGGCTCAACTACATATATCTCTTGATGGGGCTCCCCCAATTCATGTTCATTGAAATCAAGGTGCTCCATGTGTTCCTTAACACGGAATTCCCACTATATTCTTCATCTTCTTCTAAGGCATGGAAAATAATTTCTAATTCTGTATAATCAAAACAAGAGAGAGTGATGTAAAAATTTGTTTCAATAAAATAAGATGAGATGGGGTAAAAGAAAGGATCCACTCCCTGATTTGGTTCAGCATCATTATCTGCCATAGTGGTATGTGCCTCTTGGAGTATAATGGTGGAAGGTGAAGGTAGGTAGTCAGGCTCCTCCACCTTGATATTGAATTCAACATCATGGATTTCATCAGTGAAATTAGAGAAGACCTGTGGCAATTTCATCTTATCGTTGAATCATTCAATGACTATTTTGAGTTCATTGGCCATGGATATCAAATCATCAACTGAGATACATGTTTCAATTCCTCTTTCCTTCTATATAAACCTTATCATTAGAGAAACATCCCTTTTTTGGAGGGCTTCCTCAGTGTAGTCGATTTATTCTTCCTACACCTGTGTGTAATTATTCCAGGAATGATAATTGTAATTTTAATGAATCATGGGAAAATTATATGTTTTGGATTTTTTTTTAAAAAAAACTATCTGAAATTTTAAAATATAATAACTAAAGTAAAAAAACAGGTTTCATCCCCAGCATCGGTGCCATTTTTGATGCATGCCTGTCTTAGGGGGCAGAAAAAGCAATTTAATTTTTCTTACTACAACATAGAATCTGATCGGGGCCGTCTCACATGAGAAGATTTCTCAATCAGTTACTTACTTAATATAATTAACCTTAACTACTTCTTTTTTGAGATTTTTATTTAATATAGGATTGTAATGAAATTCAACATAAATAAAAGATAAAACTATCATGCAATGACAAAATGAAATTAATGAAGAAAGAACTTGGACTTTATGGGTTGGTTTGTGGGTTCTATCATTCTCCTTGTTGGTATTTAATTTAATTATGATAATTCAATTATGAGATCTCATTCATGAATTACTATTATTTTGTTTATTGGTGTGAAATATTGAATGCATTTAGAAATATGAACTTCACATCCTCCTATAATCAATGTTGATGGAACACCTCGATCGAGAGTGTGACATCTTCCAAGACCTAGATCCATCGTATGTCATTTCAAAGATTTAATGACTCAACTCAATCGTATGAATAACTTGTATCCATTAAAATTGAGAGAAAATATTTAATAAAAAAATATAATTGAGTTTGAGATCAGTGTCATGGTGGATGATCGCCAAACCCATGCACATCATGCTTTCTCATCACAAACATAATAAAACATCGAAATTTAAGCACAGAATAAATGATATTACCACATACCTCCTCCAAGACAAGTCTCAGATTAACCCTTCATATTTGAGGTTAAGAGGTCATGATGGAGAATATGATATGAATAAAAGAAGAAAATGATAAAAGATGAAGAAGAAAACAAGGTGGATGGGTGGACACAGAAATAAAAAAAAATGCATGAATTTTATTTGAAATATAAATTACAAATGAAAACATAAAGAAAAATAAAGTAAAGAAATAAGTAAAAAATTATATAGGGAATATCTGTGGCTGGCCACCCTCGGTGGAGATCTCCTCCTTGTTGCCTTGAAGGAATGGATGGAGAATGGGATGCTTTGTAGAGGAGGAGCTCTCCTCTTTTTATAGTATGATTTGTATCCTCCAAAAGTCTATGCATTTTAGACCCCATTAATTAACACTTCTGGCATTACACCCCTCATGAATGTTGATCATAACTATCTTGGTCGTCTTCCCTAAAAATTTCAGCTATGTTGGAAACCGGATGAAGATGTTATGAATTTTTCATTCTCTGTTTCGTTTTCAGGACGAAGTTTCCAGGACGGTTCCTCCAAAATTATGTCGTTTAATGGCCACATTAATTACATCCTAACTCCCCAAATTTGATGTAGAGTAGTTTCTAGATGTCCTTTTTTAAACCCAGGTAAAAATACCTCATGTAGAAATGTGTAGGCCGATTTTAGGATCCATTATTGTTGTAGTGTCCACACTGTCCGCACGGAAAAATGTCCAACTTTAATGAATTTTGAGACCCTTTAGATGGCCGAATCAGCTGCGAGTCCAGAAGACAAAAGTGGATTAAATAAAATAATTATTTTAACAAAATTTTAATCTAAAAATTTTGAATTATAGTTTTCATGAAATGACCAAAATATCCATGACGTAAAAATCTATCAAAAATCCCGAATTAGTCTTTTTTAACATTTAGGATCAAAGTAGCACTAAAATATAAAAACATGACAATTACCCACCAAATAACACTACAGTGGGATTATAAACAATGATTTATAGTATGAAATATATGAAAATGTGAGCTTCATCTGTGCCATGATTGCATGTAATAAAGCAAGCCTATGGTTTAATTAATTTCATATTCATGGTTTAGTCAATTATTGTATGATTTGGGGGTTAAAATGTAATTGGAAAATAATTAAGTATAAGTTAATTTAAATGATAGTGATAAATAATTGAGTTAAGAGGTAGATTTAGACTTGTTATTCCTTCTAAAAATATTTTCTATCAAAACATCATCTCATTGTGTCTTATTAATCAAATTTTACTTCAAAAATAAAAAAAATTGAAATCTTCTTCCAACATAATTATTCTACAATTTTAAATATAACCCCCGTACTTTTAAGTAGTTTCTTATTACATTTTATTTTATTTTCAAAATTCCTTTAATAATATTGTAAATTAATTCCTCCTTCGAGAGACGACCATGGCCAGCCACTCTACTGCACCTATGTACCCAAAATCACACATCATTTGAGAGTTCCCACGACAGCACCTTTAAGTATTGGTGGATCAATTGGGTTTTGGATGTTTTTAATGGAGATTTTGTGGGGTAACCTTTTATATGGGAGGAGTGAAATTATTATAAATACTCAAAAACTATTCAATAATGGGAAGTCGCTCTCAAGACAACTTCCACAAAGATTAAAAATTAAAAGAGTGGATGATTGATAATTCCTATACATACCTATACCATTAAAAAGAATCATTTTTAAAACATTTTATTCCATTTACCTCTTTATTTACCCCCCACCAATAAATATGTTTTACATTAATTGTGGTAAGTGGTTTTTCATTTTTTAATATATTATATCCAAAAAATAATTTGAACTATTTATATAATATAAATTGTGCTGAATTAAAATATGGAATAAATTTTAAAAAATTAAATTAACATAGGTTGTATAATTTAATTTAAAATTATACCCATTAAGGTGTTGAAAAATTGTTTTTTCAAGAAATACATTTTTCATTCATAAGATGATCTTATAATATCTATATAAATAGTAATCATAATTTAATTAATTTAAATTAACAATTACAGATATATAATATTTACATTTGATTTAAATATTCACTCATTATGTGTAATTTTAATTAGTTAAAATGGAGAATTATTATGCACTTTAAACGATTTTTCAGAAAAATGTGTTTTAAATCCTAAAAATAAACTTATATTAAAAGAAAGTATAAAGATGAATTAAATGTAATTAATTGAATAATATGTAACTAAATAATACTTAAATTAATTTAAAATACAAATATAATAATACTGATACTTTTAAATTACAAAATTTATTAAAAATAAATGACAATTTTACCAAAAATCGATATTTTTCACTATTCACTGCAAAAAAATATTTCCCAAAAACCCCAAAAATTTAACCTTATGTTAATATCGATATTTTAAAATATTAATTTTTTTTTATTTTATAATATAAAATTTATAAATGTTCTAAAAATTTATATATAATATTTTCTCATTAAAAGAAAAAATAATAATTTTTTTAGGAAACATATTTTATGTAGAATAAAATATCTTTATTATAGTTGAGAATTTACTTACTAATAATTTTAAAAGTAAATTTATATTGTGTAAAAAAATTATTTATATTTCATAAATTAGTAAATATTATTCCTAACTTCCAATTTAACATTTTGGTTATATCAGTCACGTTTAGATAATAATATTGTAATATTATATCACAGTTCCTTTAAACTCATTGTAGGGTGTTGAATACACTATTGATAATAATATTATTTTAAAACATTAGGGTGTTACATATAACCTTACTATGAATATTATCTCATATTTCTTATGATTCCTTTTCCCCATGTTAAGAATAAATTTAATAAGTGGGGTATGACTATGAATGGTACATTGTGATAAGAATTTTTGTGATATATTGAAGATCATTCATGAAATCAGATTATTTTGAACATAGTCTCCAAATACACTAAACCATTATGAATTTGGGTCCATTGTTACTATGATTAGTTTTAAATATTGATCCAAAATTATTCAAAATTTATGTAGGTGATTCTTCGGTCACCGTAACATGTATCATAGAAGGGTTTATTTATTTTCAAGATAATGATTCGAAAACTTTTTTAAAACATCTCGGGATAAGTCTATATGAAATATTGTATCATGATGTATTGTTAAATTAGATATTATGTGGTTTTCTATAAATTACATCCATGTTTAGATATACATATGTGGTTGTAAGATTTGGCATTGATTCATCTAGGGGTAATAACACTAAAAGAAATGGTTGGGAATTAACTCATTCTTCACCCAGTTCATAATAAAGAGACCTAACTACACAACAAATTTTACAATCCCTAGGGATATTATTAGGATAATTTATATTATCTTTATGAATCAATATGTCATATTTTTATATATTATAGATTTAAACCTATAATTCCATTAGTTGATAACAAGGTCTCATAATTTATGACATATGAGGAATGATTTTTATAATTATATGATTACCCACTCTGGTTAATAATGATTGATGATCTCACTAAGTTTTATGGTTTTAGTCATCTCCTAGAACCAGTAAGAACCAATTTCAAAATATGGGTGGCATAGAATAATGTGGTTTTTTAAAGAAGAATCCAAAAAAGATATGATTTGGATTGAAAACACTAGTGGTTGTGCCTATACAGCAATCCTGAGTCAGGATTTAAAACCTGGATGTAACTGAGTTTATTGACACAAAAAAAATATATAAAAAATTTGTTTCATGGATGTTTTGGTGATAATGAACATAATGTTAAAAATATTCAACTTCTTATATGTCAAGAATGTTGGAGGAAGCTCCGAATTAAATATATAAAAAGAATATGAATATCTATCAAATATATAGAGTATAGTCATAATATAATTCAATGATCTAAGAGAAAATCATAAGAATGATATCAAGAAGATCAAATGAATAATGGATTAGTAGAGTTATATGTTGATGATGGAGAAAAACAAAATAACATATAAAATGTATGTGTTATTTTAATAAATTTTCTTATGTTTAATGATTGAAGATTTATTATATTGAGATTGATGAATCTTTGTGAATAATTCATATTTTTTATTTTAATTATAATTTAAAGATAAATAAGATATAAAATAATGGTTAAATTTTTAAAGACATTGAATGGATGATATTTATATATATAGGGTTTCAAGATTTATAATGTAGTAATATTTTATTTAAGGATTAATAATATTTTAAAATTTTCATAATATTAAATTCATTAATAATATTTTGAAGATTTATTTGATGTGAGTACATTAGAAGACATTTATTTTGTTATAGTATATGTTTGAGCTATTTGTAACCACTAAGATTATGTTTTTTTAATGAAAAGTTTATTTGATGAAGAATTGTTTTATATTATATATATATATATATGTTGTAATGTATTAATAACCATTAGGGTTTGTATGATCATTGATGTTGAGGTAATTATATTCAAAATGAGTAAAATAGATGATAAATATTTTAGGAATATATGTTTTATTTAATAGATTACCATGTGATTGAAAGGTGATTTGATGATTAAATTAGTACAGTTAATTATGAATAAGTTCACAATATTTGGAACATTATATGATTAAGGTAAAAAATATTATTATTGTATATTATTGGAGTGGTATATTTTATTTGAGGAATAATCAAGAAGATATATTTTATGAATATAAAATTTTATTATTTAGGATTTTTTTATGAAAAAATGTAAATATTTTATAAGAAATGTGATCAAATAGTTCATTTCTTTCTGTTTTTGAATTTGATCAGAAATATTTTGATAGAATATTAAGTTAAATTATATTTTTAATGATTTAAATTGAACATAGGATGTTATTATTGATGTTTTTAGATATTGGTGTATGCACATTTATTCTATTAACATCCGCTCACCGTTTTTATTTTGGTTAAGGGATAGAAACATAAGGAATATATTTTTATCCTTTTTTAGATCTTATTATGCATTAAAATTTTACCTTAGTGCTCCATGAATGAAGATTTTATCATGTATATTTATCATATGACATGAAATAGGGTTGAAAACTACTATAAACACAACCAAAGGATGAAATTGTGGAATGAAATAAGGAGTGTATATTTTTGAAAATTTACTATTTTAATATTAAAATAATTCCGCAAACATAAGGAATATTAAAACAAATCTATCAATGTTTTATGTGTTAAATATCTCTTAGCTAAAAAGTATTTATTTATAAACTAATTCATTTATTTGAGGGATTCAATGCATATATAGTTTAAGAAATATTTAGGAAATGATAATTTTACTAGTTTTTTCATTGATATTAATTTTTTTTTAAAGGAAATTTAATCAATGTGTAGTTAATGTTATTTTTTTACACATACATATATTTATCTTCCACTCCTTTAGAGTAATTTGGAAATCAATTTAAATCCTTTTCTTTTATTCACAGGATAAAAGTTACAAGGATGCAATTTATTTAAGAGGTAGAATTTTATGACCTGTGATTAAAGAATATTTTTTTATTTAATAATTTATATGTGTTTGATAAATAGTCATGTGACCAGAACTATGATTAAATGAACAATTTTATAATATATAAAAATGATTCTTAATTGTGACTATTATCACATATATATTGGATTATAGGGTATGAATAGGGTTAGCTTAATTACACAAATTTATGTTTAAAACTGTTCCCTATTTAAAATTTATTGATTACTTCTTACAAAATTAGAAATCAACTTGGAATTTTAATAATGATAATATATAATGTTAATAATATTTATAGAGTCATTTTTTATAAAAGAGAGTTTTTTGTATATTTTTTATTTTTTTTAAAGATAAAATTAAAATTTTATGAAATTTGATATGATAAAAAAGATTTCATTTTTGATATCATCACTACAAAATTATCATATGGTGAATTTTTTGGATTTTTCACGAAATATTGATTTTTCTGTGAATAGTTGGAAAACCCAATTTTCAAAAAACATCTTTTTCGATCTATTAAAACAAGAAATTTAAAAGTATAATTTTGTTTTAGATTTAATTATAATGTACATAAGTATCATTTTATTAAAAATATCTACCAATTCTATGAGAATCAACATTATACATTATTTTGTTATAAAATAATTTTTATTCTTAAAACATATATATTTTTTAAATGACATTTTATTGGGTTTTGAACACACATATTTATATTAAATTTTACAACATTTGGAAATTAAATACTTAAAAATGGGTTCAATATTTTCAATCAAAGTATTACAATTATCTGATAATGTGGATTTAATTTTACATTATAATGAACAGCAACCATGGTAAAGGTTTACATCCAAGGTAAACAGAAAATGGGTTTAATGGGATTAAAACTATGGGATAAGGTCTAAACTATAAACCAAAACTTACCTTTGTATCAATTGATGAGCTTATTTCTACCATAGTCATCATTTATTTTAAAACAAGGCATTTTGGGGACCCATTCCATTAATTAAACCCATTTTATAATTTTAAGTAAATATTTTTTATAAAATTTCACTCTATTTATTTTAAAATCTCTAATAAGTATTCATTATACAAACCTGGTTTTCTCTTTGTAATACTTTGATATATTTATATATATATATTTCTAGAGATTGGTGTTGAGACGACTTGTAATTCTGAGGCCCTGTGTGCCCAAAATTAATTTTATAAAAAACATTAAGTATATTTTATACAATGGACGTGAAATAAGGTGGATAACTCTTAAAAGGTTGATCGGATCAGTAATACGAGGTCGTGGTTGAGTTTGGAACATGATGATTACCCTATGTAGGACATAAATTTTGTCATTGTGGAACTTCTATAGAAAAATACACATTGGGAGAAAATTGTAAATAAAATAATTAAACTTAATTATTTCACCGTTAACATTATATAAATTAAATTTTGAATGGAGACATGGATTTTAAATTTGATACCATCATTGAGTTTGTAGTGGGGTGCTTTAGCAAGGTATAAAATAAAATTATAGGGTGTGGTGGTTTCAATTTTCGCAACAATTGGTGGGGGTCTTTGTGTTTTTCTATAAATATGAACATAAGAGTTTTGAATTAGGGTTGGTTTTCAAATCCTCCCTTCACCTAAACTCGCTACATCATTTCTTTCTTCAATGAATCCAGAGTGAACTTTTATGGAACATCGTTGGATCGATTTGGGAGCATGATAAACACGTTTCCAATGATAAATTGATTAATCGTGGTAGAATTCATGGTGAATTTTCCCACCCCAATTTCCATTCATGATTAATTCCAGAATTATTTGTCAAATTCATTATTTTGAGCCTCACGTTGCTGTCCCAATGAACATGACCCTTGTTTGATCCCCATTTTGAATCACCTTTTGTTGTGTTCTTCATCATTATTCACCTTTAATTTTTGATATGTTGAATCATTGATCGATCATCGAGCGAAGGTTGGTGTTGTCATGATCTCAACCTGAGTATCCCAAAATTTTCTCCATTTATATTTGCTGACCACTTGAGTGGTCGTAGAGGTCTACAGAAGAAGGTACCAGTGTAGCTCCAGCGTAACAATAGGCTGTGAGGTGACTGAGATTTGTGGAGCTAGACGGTGGAGCTGTTGTGCTGGGGCGGCAGACGGAGGCAGTCGTGTGCTGTGTGAGTCAGGTGGCATGATTGACTAGTGATTGGAGACCATGTCTAGGTGATTTTTCTAAGTTGGTAGGTAGAGAATCAAGGTAGATGGGTGAATGAGGAGGTGAAATGGCACTAGGAAACGTGGGGTTGTCATTTTGATGAGGTGGAGGTGCTGAGGTCGACAGGGCCAAGACGGCAGTAAGCCAATGGGCCGAAGTGGAAGGTTAGGCTAGACGTAGGCCACTGAGTTGACGATGTGGACTGGGAAATATGATGATTCCACTAGCTGGTAAGATGAGATGGGCTGACCCATGTGGAGCGGACTGACCATAACAGGTCAGACCAGTTCGTTCGGGTCGAGGCAGCTTCAAACGCACTTTTCTCTTAATCTGAGTGTCTGTTTGATGTACAGTATGCAGCCACACATTTTTTTCATTCTTAAGGGACTTTTAAGGACAATTATTTAATTTTAGGTTTTGGTTTTATGTCTCAGTTCCATGGAAGACATATGATTATTATTAATATTAATAATATTATTATTAAGAAATATTCTTTTGAATATATCTTCTAAACGGAACATCCAATTGATGTTTTGTCTGCTATATCGTGGCCCTAAAATTGAAAATTAATATTTAATAGTGATTTCATGTGCTCAGACTTAAATAATAATGTGGGCCCCATGAGGCCTGGTTTGGGTGTTTGTGGTGAAATGTGACTTTTTCACAGGATGTCTTTTTTAGACAAATAAATAGTCAGTCACATGTTTTTTTTTCATTAGCATCACAACGGAGTGATACGTATGATTATTTTAGTGTTAATGCAAGGGCCCCATGATATTCTCTTCGAGTGTAATGTGGAAACATTAAAATTTTTCATCAAATGCCCGATCAAGGTTAATGAGAAGTCGATCATGTGTATTTTTTCACATGGATTAAAACGGTGTGATCTGTTTGGACTTATGAAGTCTTTTTTGGGATAGCATTAAATGTGGAATAAGGAAAAGAATATCACTGGAAAAACCTTTTGATGTGTTTGAATAGAATCCATGAAAATATCTGATAGGTTTAACCCGAATAGTATCGGGCTTACCCTCCAACTAGGTTGGGCTGTGGTATTCCCCGATGGAAGTTCCATGGTTACCATCCAATACGACTACGAAGTGGAATTCTCTGATGATATTTCTGAGTTATGCTCTAGTCGGATATGGGTAATGTAGTTCCACGATTTTTCGATTTTACCCTCTAGTTGGTATGGGAAGTGGAATTCCCCAATGACTTTCCTGGCTTAACCCACTAGTTGGGCTGGGCATGGGTGTTTCCCTGATAACACATCGAGCATACCCTCCAGTGGTGTCTGAGTAGTATCATTCCCCAGTTAATAACAAGTAATACCCTCAGTTGTTCTGCATAGTGACGAGGTGTGGTTGGATGTACCTTTGGACTCATGAAGAAGAGGGGTGCTTTACCAACTGAGATGTGTCCTTCTGATGCGACCTAAATCTATGCAGGTGAGTTAGATCCACTGAAAGAAGATAGTTTAAAGGTTTTCTGATTTGATCTCCTTTCACTTTTTCCTCCTTGGAAGACGCATGAGATGTTGGGCATCATTAATGTAAATTACTAGAACTATTGGAAAATCATATTATTGGGCTGATCTATGAGATATAGATCCACATACTCTCTTGTTTGGGATTCTTTTGACTGATTATATATACATATATCCCATTTTAATACCGACTTATTTTTTATGGTTACTCTTCTTTCTGGAGAGGTGAAGATTCTTGAGGTATGCCACATGCTTTCTGTTTCTATCTTCTCATGGTTTGAAAAGTCTACTCTCCTACTATAGGTAGCAATGAATCGCAGAGATGTTCAACTTCTCACCATTTCTATCTCCTTATGTTTTGGATGTGTTTACATCAATCTATTGATGGGTTGAGCTGCACAATTTTACTATGCTTTGTTCTATTTGTTTCTTTCCTCTTCAGTGTATCTTTTACTGCTACCATTTCAAAATTTTAGGGCATCCTACTGAGTATAATAAAACATACATGGTCTTTTCCCACAAAAATTGTGCCTTATGCAGACAATTGGTAGCTTTGATCCGTAATTCAAAGGAGATCAAGGATATACGTACTTAGACCACATATATTTCTCATATATTTGGATTTCAATAGTAGTTCTCTTCCAGTTTTTGTTCTTTTTCCATTTTTCTATCAAGTTGGGATAAATTTCTAGTTAGGAATGTATTTTTACACATTTAACTTTCAGTTTACATTAATTTATCCATATTGTTTAGCTGTCCATGCATGTTTGGTATATTTACAGCACTACTTAATCTTTTACTCTTTTCCCTCTGTAACTTTTCATTGAGTTGTTGTTTGTGTTTGTATAGGTACTTGGGAAAAGGACTCCATGAGTTTTTTGTGCCTTCGCTACTTGTCGTCATGCCCAAAAATATGGAGGTGGGCTTGGGGTAGTTGCATCTTGAGCCCTAGAATGGTTCGGGTACTGACATATTGGTATCCGAGAAAGTTCATTATTTGGGACATTGTTCAGACGGTTCCTCCTGAAAGGATCAGATGGGTTTTGGGAAAAAATGTCGAATTATCTTGATAGTCTCTCTTAGGCTTGGGAGTCTAGTAATGGTTTGGGCAACTGATGTATCCATTCACTCGGACCCTGACTACCCGTTTATCTACTCGGTATGACGATACACTTGTTGCAGGGAACAATTGTACTTGCATCATATAAGATTGAGCATTTGAATGTCATTCTTTTGTCATCTCCCCATTATTGTTTTTCAGATATATATATATATATTCTCATTTGACAACGATATTCCTTGATGACATTCAGGATGCCGCAACGATGATAACCAGCCAGGATACCAACTTTGGTTCATGACGACGAACCTATGAGTGACAAGGCCTCAACTAAATTTTCATCTTGTGATCCACTACCTCTATGTGGATAAGTAGTCGCACCTCCACCCATTGAGTAGAATATATTCCCAACATAGTAGGTTGAGGACAAGTGCATGCTTAGTGAACTCCAAATGTTCCAGCGCCAAAGACTAATGAGGTTCTGTGGTGCGCAAGATCCTCATGAAACAAAGGATTGGATGGAGTTAGTGACCCATTTTTAGGCTTATTCGGAAACTGATAGATCATATGGTTGTTCTTGCCACCAGTATTTTCCAAATACTAGCTTGACATTGGTGGGGTTTGGTTACTTAGATGCACGAGGATTCCACACTCTCATTGGATGACATTCAGTGGATATTATATGAGAAGTAATACCCCTCCTGTATATTCCTTGTTCATATTTAGGTGCTTATATGTTTACATTAGAGAGGGGTGATAGTTTTAGAGTACAATTACATGTTAATAGACATAACGTGTTACTCTATTGAGAGGATCAAAGATGGATACTTCCAAGAACATAAGTTTGAGCATGTACTTCATAGAGAGATCTGTTCCAGTGTGGTTCCCTTGTGCATCCCCTCCTATGTTGGGGTTCTGGAGTGGGAACTAAAGAATGATAGTTTCCTAGAAGAGGTATGCCATATAGTTAGTGATGGTAGTAAACACGATAGTGCTGAGTCATATTTTGGAGCAGGCAGGTGCCATAGATCTTGGGTAGAGAGACCCATTCTTGAATAAACTCTAGGGTGTGGTATTCTGATGCAGAGGCTGTACATACAATTGTGGTAGACTATAGAGGTATGGTTCTATTCTTTTGAAGGGTGAGGTCACATTGAACAGGACTACCTGACTAGGCGTACTGAGAATCCGAGACAGATACCTGGAGGACCACCACAATAGAGGCAACATCATGATCTAGGATCCCCTAGGATGGGGCATGGTGGTCCCCAGGGAGGTGGTTTTGGCATAAGAGTGGGATGAGCTGGAGGTTGGTGATGTTGCTATGGGATTCCCCCACAAACACCACTGATTATCTTTCGTCAGACCTAGGGAGCTAGTGTTTGGGGCTTCTAGAAGTTTCATTCTTTAGATTTCCCTGACCCCTCAGCACATGAGATAATCTGAGGTACGATCTGTGTCTATTATACCCTTTCATTAGTATTATTAGACACAATAACAAATAAATCTCTTATCTCATAACTCCTTGTTTAGGATTTCAAGGTCCCATTATGGGTTCTAGCACAACGACATTGTCTTGATGTTCCTATGGGGAGCACTTCTTATGCATCTTTCATCTATCAGTAGTGTGAACTATCAATTGAAGGAGAGAGGTTTTTATGTGAACTAATTTTAATCACGATAAATCCCTGTGAATCCATATTGGTCATGGATTAGATTTCCATGGTTCGAGACCAGATTGACTGTCACCGTATACTAGTCAGATGCCTATGCCCTGATGGGATGAGGTTCTCCTTTCTTGGTGAAAGAGTCCTCAAAGCAGATAAAACATTTTTTGTGAGAAGGATGATATAGACTAATACCCACCATTTAGTGAGTGTAAACTGTAGTGAAATAGACTCATCACGGATCTGGGTTCCTTTAATTGTAGAGGATTATATGGACGTCTTCACAGAAGACATTCTTAGACTACCTCAGAGGCAAGAATTTGAGTTCTTCATTGACTTACAACCAGGGAATAACCCGATATCCTATGAGGTATATCATTTGTCACTCACCGGGATATAAGAGAAATGGTTACAGTTGTAGTACCTTCATAAGAATAGTTTCATGAAGCCTAGTGTGTCCCCTTGGGCATATCCAATTATATTTTTGAAAAAGGCATATGGGAGATTACAAATTTTTGGGGATTATCATTACCTAATCCAGGACATAATAAATAAAAAGTACCAATATATAAGTATTAATGACCTATTTGAATAGTTTTTACATGTGGGATGGTTCTCCAAGATCGTTCTCACGTTCGGCTACCACCAGTAGCGAGTTTGTGTGGTTGATATTCTGATGTTGGCTATTCAAGGTCGCTATAGGAAATACTTGTTCCGGGTGATGAAATTTGGTATGAGAAACACTCATTCTATCATTATGGATTTGAGGAACCAGATCTCCCATCCATACTTGGGTGGTTTTTTATTGTCTTCATCGATGACATAACCCTCTACGCTACATTATAGGATGGTCATTGACTTGCTTCGAGAGCTCCACCTATATGGAAAACTATCGAAGTTCTTGTTCTAGATATAGGAGTTTAACTTCATGGGGCATGAAATTTATAAAAAATGTTTAGTCATGGATCTAGCTAGATAAAATCATTTCTTGATTGAAATCCACCCAAATATTTGTCAGAGGTGCGGACCATTCTTCGCATGGAGGTGTAAAACATGAGATTTATGGCAACATTCGCTAGTATCACAGCCTCTGGGACAACGCTGACCTGAAAGGGAAATCCGTTTACATGGTCTGAGCAGTTCCAGAAGGAAATTGAGGAATTGAGGAATAATCTAATGAGCGCTCCAATTTTGAGACTACCAGAGGAAGGGATTGACAGTGTAGTGTATTGAGAATCCATGGGAGTTGGGCTTGGTTGCTTGCTGATGCAAAAAACGGCATTCATCAACTATGGGTCGAGGTAGTTGAGATGCCACGAGATGAACTATGCATCTCACAACCTAGACCTGGTAGTGGTAGTCTTATTGATGGGGATGTAGAGGCACTACCTTCTAGGAGAGCGCATTGTTGTTTGCTCTAACTACAAGATCCTCAGGTACATCTTTACTGAGAGATACCAGAACCTACAGCAACAACATTAGTTGGATTTTCTACATGACTATGAATTTGATATATTCTCTACTCTCGGAATGGAAAATTTTGTAAAATATTCTCTTAGTAAGAAGTCCCAAACTCACCTAGTTCGAGATTCTTTAGAGCTATTAGTTTCCCAATATTTGACCCTGGTGAAGCAGGAGGGTGTAGTTTTCTTATAACTGATGCTGCTAACTCTTACACTTCTTTAACGTGTAAAAGAGTCCAAAGTGGGAGAGATAATCTATGAGGATGTGCATCATTATATATCCATTGATGATGCACGATATGGATATTCTGAAGGAGGGAATCAAGAGATTTTATTCCTTGGGAATAAAATGGTTCCAATCACGATGCATGAAGAGGTTATATAGGAGTCACAATCTTCCCCCTTAGCTATACATCCCAGTCTGGGAATGATGTATAGGGATATATACCAACATATTTTGTAGTCCGACATGAGATAAAGTGTGGGAAATTTCATCTCACAATGCCTTACCTGTTAGCAGGTGAAGGCTAGGCATTGGGTTCTTGAAGGTTTGTTGCAGCATCTTGAGATTCTGGAGTGGAAATGGGATGGAATATACATGGGATTTTTCATAGGGATTTCACACACAATGAAGGTCCATGAAACCATCCAGATGATAGTTGATCAACTCGTGATGTCAGAGAACTTACTTACTATCATGGAGCAACGTAAGATGGAGCATTCATGGCAGTTTTACATATTGTAGATCATCCTATTTCATGGAGTTACCTAGAAAATTGTCTCCGATCGGGACATATGGAATACGACACGATTGTGGAGAGGCCTGCTGGAGGCATTTGAGATCCTTCTGTGGATGAGTACAAACTTTCACCCCTCAGACCAATGGGAAGCCCAAGTGAACTATCTAGGTCTTGGAGGAAATGTTGGGAACTTGTGTGTTAGATTTCGAACATTGTTGGGGGGATCATATTCCTTTGGTTGAGTTGTCAAACAATAAAAGCTACCACTCTTCCCTTAGTATGGAACCTTTTGAGTACCTATAAGGGAGATCTTATAGGTAAACTTTGTTCTGGTCATAGGTTGGAGTGTTTTCCCACATGGGCCCGGAGTCAGTGCAGGTGATGATAGAGAATGTTCAGGTCATCCGTGAACAGATGAAGACGACCCAGAGCAGACTGAAATCCAATGTAGATCTCCCTTGTAGGCCCCTACTGTTCGAGAAGGGAGACCATTTTTTCTTGGGAGTATCCCCACGTCATGAAATACAGAGGTTTGGATGGGGAGTAATGTTATCCCTGAGGTTCATTAGGCCATTGGATATCATCCATAGGGTTGGTGAGGTTTATTACTGCCTCACCCTACCCTCATAGCTGGAGTAGGTGCACAGAGCCTTCCATGTGTCATAACTGAGGTGATACATGCATGATCCTATACATGTCCTCGACTAGGGTGAGCTAAACATTGAAGATATAGCCAATTTTTTAGAGAACCCATTGGAGATCAAGGATAAATAGGAGAATACCATACATGAATGGTCCATCCCATTTGTTCACATACTATGGAAGGATGGAAACGTGCAGGGGAGTTCCTTGGAGAGGGAGAGCCAGATGTAGGCTTAGTATCCCAAGTTGTTTTCCACGTTTTTCTTTTCAGGGATAATAATATTAAAGAAGGGAATGATTTAGAGTCCTGGATTTCTCCTTATAATACTGTTAAATAATTATATTTTTATTTATAGAGCTAGGAGCTGATATGTCATGAAATTCTGAGGCTCGGTGTGCCCTGAATTAAATTTCTAAAATATTTTAAGTGTATTTTATACTATAAACATGAATTAAGTGGGTTAAATCTTAATGTTTTTATCAAAAAAACAATTTGAGGCCATGGTTGAGTCCAGAATGTGGTGTTTACCATTTGTAGGACATAAAATTTTTTTCAGTATGGGGATTCTGTGGAAAAATCCACCCAAGTGAAAAATCTTAAAAAAATAATTAAAGTTAATTATTTTACCTTTGAAATAATTTAAAATAAAATTTGAATGGATACTCAGATTAGAAATAAAATACCATCGGGGAGTTTTTAAAGGGGTGTTTTACCAAAGCATGATTTAAAATATGAGGGAATGATGGGTTCAGTTTCCGCAACCGTTAGTGGGTGTCTCTTTGTTTTTCTATAAATAATAACATAAGAGTTTTGAATTAGTATTGGTTACAAATACTCCCTTCATCCAAACTCCCTCTACTCCTTCCTTCTTCAATAACTCGTGAATGAACTTCGATGGCACATCAACAGATCGAAGTGGGAGCTTGAAAAACGCATCGGCAGTGATAAACAGATCATTAGAGGTAGAATACTTGTTGAATATCTATAACCCAATTTCCATTCAGGATATATTCTTGAATTAATTGTCAAATTAATTATTTTGAAAATCAAGGTGATTTCCAAACTAGCACGTCCATCATTTAGTCCTCATTTTGAATCACCTTTTTGTCACCTTCTTTTCCTTTTATTTTTTCTATGATGAAACATAAACGGATCCTCGAACGAAGGCTGGTGTTGTGAAGCTCTGGACCTTAGGATCCCAAATCTATAAATGTTTCTATTTTATAACCACTTATTTTGTACCGGTGTTCTACTAAATGAGGTGATGGTGCGGATTCGGTGAGGTTTTAGGTTGATAATTGTGGGCATTACAACAACGTTGTGCATGGCGGCAGCTGGATGCGAGGTGACCGGCAGACGTGGAGCTGGACGGTGGAGTCAATGGGTAGAGGCAGCAGTTGGAGGCAGCTGGGTGAGGGGTGAGGCCAATGGCACAGTCAGCTAGATAATGGAGTCCATGAATGTGTTGAGGCATTGGGAATGTACGTGGGGAATCCAAGGCGAACAGGTGACCGATTAGATGATAGGACACTGGGAAACACGGGGTTGCTGTGTTGACGAGGTAGAGCAGATGAGGTCAGTATGGCCGAGGTGGTATTAGGAAGCTGTGCCTATGAGGTTTTAGGCCACTAGGCCTATGTGGTAGGCTAGATCGGATGCCTATCACAGGGCTGAGGATGCGGACCAGTGAGACAAGTTGTGCCGAACAAGTTTGGTCGAGCCGAGGCCGCAACAAAAGCCCATTTCTCTTAATATGGGCAAATGTTTGAGGTTTCGATTGTATAAATGTGTTTCTATCATCGAGATGGACCTTTTAAAGGAATTTTAGGAATTTTAGGTTATAGTTTTGTGGATCTATTTCATTAATCTCCTATTTTTAATAACATTAATATTATTATTATGAAATCTTGTTTCGAACATATCTTCTAAACGGGTCCTCCAATTGACACACCATCAGTGGTGTCACAACCATAAAATTGAGATGTAATTTTCATGATTGATTTTAGGTGAGTAAACTAAAATAATGGTGCGAGTCCCCTGAGACCCAATTTGGGCATTTGCAGTGAAATGTGACTTTTTCACTGGGTGTCTGTTTTGGAAGAATGTATAGATAATCCTGTGTTTTTTTCCATGAGGATCACAATGGCATGATCTGTATTATTACTTCAGGGTCATGGTGTGGGCCCCATGATATACCATTTCAGTATAATGTAGTGACACATAACTTTTTTATTGGATATCCAATCAGAGTGAATGAATAGTCAATCATATGTGTTTTTTTTCAATTATCACAATGGTGTGATCTGTTTGGATGTGAATATCCTTATTCGAGATCTCATTAAATGTGGGATTGTGAAAGGAATATTGGTGAAAGATCATTTTGATTTGTTTCAATAGAATCCACAGCACCGATCAGATAGGTTTACCAAGAGTTATACTGGGTTTACCCTCCTACTGGGATGGGCAGTGACGTTCCATGATAGATGTTCCGAGCATACCCTCTAGTAGGATTGGGTAGTGGAATTACCCAATGATCATTCTGAGTTAACATCTAGTATGATCTAGATAGTGGAGTTCATTGATGTTATGGACATACCCGCCAGCTCGGTTGGGTAGTGGAATTCCCTAATAACTTTTCAGGCGTAACCCTTCAGTCGATCAAGGCACTGGAATTTCCATAAAGACTCATCGGGCGTACCCTCTAGTAGTGTTTGTCTAGGGGCGTTCCCCATATCTATGAGATAAGACCCTTATCTGTACAACATAGTGACGAGGTGTGGTTTTATTTATATTTAGACTCACATGGAATAGGGGTGCTTTCTCTACTGAGAGGTGTCCTTGTGACATGACAAAAAACCTTGTAGGCGAGTCAGAGCTGTCGAAAGTGGATTGAATCAAGATGTTGTGATTTGGCCCCCTTTAACTTCTGTCTGCTGTGTAGACACATGAGATTTTGGGAATCATTGATAGATACTATTGGAACTATTGGCATCTCGTCTTCTTGGGTTGATCTATGAGAGGGAGATCCCCTTACTTTCCCATTTGGTTTTCTTTTGACTGATTATATATGTATATATATATATCCCATTTTAGTACCCACTTCCTGGTTTTGCGTTACTCTCCTTACAGGAGAGGTGAAGATGTGCGGGGTATGCCACGTGAAATTAGTGTCTAGCTTCTCATGGTTTGACGATTCTACTCTCCTAACATTGGAAGAGGGGACACAATAATAAGTTCAAATTCTCAATGTTTCTAGATCATTTTGTTTTGGATGTGTTTACATCACTCTTTTGTTGGGTTGAGCAGTACTATTTTTCTGTAAATTTTTCTGTCAATTGATTTCCTATTTAGTGTATCTATTACTTACCCACTTCACCTTGTCGGGGCATCATATTGGGTATGTTTATACTCACCCATGCATGAGCTTTGCCCACAAATATCATGCCTTATGCAGACGACATACACATTTGACAAGAACATCAACGGTTCTTAGGGATACAGGTGCCTAGATCGTGTGTGGTGGTCATAGCTTGGGATTCCAGGAGTATGGCTCTTCCAGTTGTTGTACTTTTAATTTTTTATGTCAGTTTGGGACACTTTTTTGGATGGGAGTTTATTTTTTCCAATTTACCTTTCATTTTACATTGCTGAATTCATATTGTTTAGTGTTCCATGCAAGTTTGGTTTATTTACAACACTATATCATCTTTAACTCCTTTCCCCCTTCACTTTTCTATTGATTGGTTGGGTGTGTGTGTGTACAGTTATATAGGCAAATCCATCCCTAAGTTTTTTTTGTGTCTTCGGTGCTTGTCGCCACCCCTTGGCCTATAGAGGGTGACTTGGGGTAGTTGTGACTCCATCCCCGACATGGGTCGTGTCATGAAATTCATAGAGACAACAAATTATGAATGATTCGAAATGAATATATTGAATATAAATAAATTAGTTCTATTATATAAATTTTTTTAATTTTTAGTTACTGTATAATTACCATGAACATGTTTGATATGTCGGCGCAACACATGTGCAAGAAGTATAAAAATAAAGTGAATTATTTTGAAAATAATAAAATCAATACTTAATGGATAAATTATGTCGTTTAACAAATTTAATGAATAACAATAAATTTTTAATGATGTTTAATGTTTTTATATTGTAATTCTATTATTGTATTTATATGTTTAAATTCAAATTTTGTGAATAGCCCTAAAAAAGACCTTAAATGGTATTAAATGTTTAAAATTTATTTTTAAATCATTATAAAATAATAAAAATCGTATGTTTACTAAAGTGGTTGAAATTTTTTTGATCCTATTATACTAGGTTCATATATGTTACAGCTGAAATTTTTAAATTTACTTTCATGGAACTTAATTATTTAAATTTTTTGAAAATATACAATTATTCTTTATATAAAATAGGACTCAATTTATGCTTTCTAAAGGCACGTATTAGTTTAGTTTTATCCCAAAAAGCTACCCAAATACCTCTCCAAATTTCCGTTATTATTTCCCTAAGCCCTTGGTGTTACCCTAAACCTCTCCTTCAAAGCTTTTATGCTCAATCGAATGGAAGGTATCAAAAGAGAAGGATGTTAAGATCACATACAGAGAAAAAAAGGAAATAAATTAAAGGATTCTAATTTTACATTACTTATTTGAGACATATGACATATTCCAAACTTGTTGCTTTTGTTTCTAGTATATATTATGTTCACTTTAATTCAAGTGTTTTTTAAGATTTTTTATAGTTTGTTTATGTGTTTTTAACCATGATTTAGTCTTTAAATGGTTAATTATAATATAGTTATTAATTTATAGTTAAATATGAAATTATTAATAATTATGATAGTTATGTATTTTACGTAGATATTATCCAATTAATTTACTCCGTATTATTTATTTATTTCAATTTTTTGTTTATTCGAATTAAATTTAATTTTTTTTGATAATTGTAGTGTTATTTGTTATAAATAATTATATATGTTGTTGGTAATATATTGATTAATTAATTAATATATAATTTTATATTAATTATTTTAAATTATTGAGTTATTTTCAATTTTAATCTTTCCTTTATTTTTTATGTTTATTTCTTATAATTTTATTAATTAAATTTATTAATCAGTTATTTAAAATATTTTCATTTATACTTCTTAACATTAAGTTTATCTGTTTTATAATTCATAATTTGTAATTTGATTTATAATTTAAGTATTCAATTTAGTTTTAAATATATAATTTTATATATTTAATAATTCATTTTAAAAAAATTTAATATATGTTGTGATGCTCGATCAATTTATAGGTGTTGAGAGTTTGTAATAGATGGAAGGAGCGCAATGATTTCTTGAATCAACCCCAAAAATGATTCTAATATGGGTTGGATGATCAATTGATAGTGTGTTTGGTGAGATTTTAGTAAACTAAAATAAATGATCTGGTAGTTCATGAAAGAAAAGAAAAGAAAAGAAATCTCGGTGATTTCTCCCATTATGTTTGGATCAATAACATAGTAAAAGAAAAGAAAATATTTGGATTTCACTTCCTTATGTTTGGTGAATTTTTTTAAAAGAAAATAAAAGAAATTTTTTTGATGCAATTGACAGAAATATATTTTGTTAAAAAATAACACATACATACTCGATTAAAGGACATATATTCCCATGATAAAAAATAATCATAGATTAGATCCCCATAGACACTACACCTGACACCATGTATTTCTTATATAAAGAATTTATATTAAATGACATATATGAACTTTTTTAAAAAATTTATTTTTTCCTTTTTTAATAACAAATCAAAACACATTAATTTTTATTTTAATCAATAATTATATTTAATATCACCAAAATTAGGTAAACATCAAAATATGAAAATATATTAATAAAAATTATAAAATTCAAAGAAACTAATTAAATATAATCAAAATTATTTATATAATTTATTAATTCAAAATTATTAATTCAGGTTAGTCAAAAGTATAAATTAAAATTCATAAATTAAAAATAATTATTAATTTAAAATATTTACTAATTTGAAACATTTATTAACTATAAATTTGTAATTAGAAATTATTTTAAAAGAATATATATAAACAATCAATTCAAGAAAGTCATAATTTCTTATAAACAAAATTTTCAATAATCACAGTTATTTAAAAAATATTTATGATTATTTTTATAAACGTAATTAGGTATAATCAAAATTATTTATATACACATTATCCAAATTATTTATATTTGATTTTTATTATTAAAAAATTGATGGGCACGACCATCAAATGATTGCTCGCACAAGCTATAAGGAAAATCCACAAACAAGGAGTCCGAGGACTCAACCATGCGACTAATTCCCCCCCAAAAAAATTCATGGGTAAATAAATAGTTAGTTTTCCAATGCACGAAAATTAATAATTTTGTTTTCTCCGTGATAATAATTTTTTCCCCATAAAAATATTTTTTGTTTTTATTACTAATTAAATTTATTTTTTAAAAATAAATATTAATGGGTAAAGGTGCGACTGTTTGAAAGAATAAAAATTATGAATCAATTGTTTATATAGACATATAAGGATAACATTGGAAATTTCAGAATAATTTGAATCCCATGCACTATTTCGGTTCGAATCAATCCAATTTTTAGATGATTGGAAATTGAGGGTGTGGATTGAAATGTTTTTCCCAATTTTATCTTTTTATATTTTATTTCATTTCCTTCTGTATCACCGGATGAGATAAATGGGTTTCAATCCCTCATAATCATTTATATTCTTCACGATTCAAAGCTGCCAAATGAGGGCATAGGGTTTGACAAACCAGATGATGAAATGAGGATGAAGAAGGACGCAGTGAGGATGATAATCAAGCATACACGCGCATGTGAAGTCGATCTACACAAAAACATCCTAAAGAAGTCATGAATGTTGTTCCTCGATCCACCATGAGTATCTGATGATTCCAACGATGTCTGGTCCACCATCAATCGATGCCAATACAGTTTACCTATGATTGGTCATGATTTAGTAAATGAAAAAAATGAAGTCCTAATTCATAAAAGAAATGAAAAGAAAAGAATTTATTTCCATTTTTATTCAATTGTTTAGAAGAAAAATTCAGTAAAAGAAAATAAATGATTGCAATTTCTATCCATCTTGTTTGGTGAAAATTATTAAAAGAATAGAAAAGAATGTTTTGAAAATATGACAAAAAATACCTTATTTAAAAATATAGTTTTCCAATACTTAATTATTCCAAATAAAAAAATATTATGAATTTAAAATGAATATTTTATTTTCAAATATATATAAATATATTTTTAATATTTATATAATTATAAATATATTTATTTATTTATTTTTAAATATATTTTTTAAAATATAGTTTTTTAAATATTCATTATTAATTAAATATTAATTCAAAAATATTAACTCAAAAGATTATATAAATTATTTATACAAATTATTAAATCAAGAAAATAAAAAATATTTATAATCCTAATTAACTAAAATCAAAATTAACTATATCCAAAATAATTTATAATTGTTTTATATTATTACATAAAAATTAAGTTGAGGTTATAAAATCATTATCTACAAATTAGGCTCAATAAAATATTTATATAAATATACTAATTTTTATTATTATTAATTAAAACAATTATAATTTATATAAATATTAATATAATAAATTGTTATGTGAAATAAAACATGGATAGGGGCATGGTAGTAAATTTTAAAAAACGTATCACGCATGCGCCCATTTCTCAACACTTGATATTTCCCTGCCTCACCTAGCTCTAACAAAACAAACAAAATGTGTTTAGTTTGTTCCAAATCCTTTCTTTTCCTGCCAAATATTTCGTTCCAAATGAGATCTTCAATCTACAACAATTTTCTGATGAAAATGCCTCCCAATTCGACAACAAAGTTGACATCCTCCATTCCACCAAAGATATCATGGATGTTTCGAGATGAAGTCGAGCTTTTTCCATATGAATTCTATGTTGTCTCTCACCAATGAAGATATTGTTATTTGTAATTGATCCCTGATCATCACTTGAATCTCACTAAATGAAGATCTGATCAACACCGAAACTGGTAGTAGGTACCAACCATCTGAGAAGACCAAAACCAGACCTGATTTGTGTAGACAATGACAGGCCAAGATGGATGTATGGACACCTTTTAGGTCTACTGACAGAAGTTGATGTCTCGAGATTGTATCTGAAGAGACCATTTTGAATCTCGATTGTTGAGGATTGAGTACCACTATGATTTGGTTTGTGAAATATCATGATATTTAGCTTCTGGTGCGTTAATATTGTTGAAGAAGCCCACCAGGTGTAGAATGAAACTGGCATGGCCAATGTTTAGCGTGATTAAAAACCTTTTTGAGCTGTGATGTGTAATTTTTACCGAGGATGAGGTTGATCTTCCTGATCTCGACTTGAAATTTTCAGTTTCAGTTGAGATTGTGAAGGATATTGGTGAAGAACTAAAAAACAAAAGAAAAACACTTGATTGGAGACACTTCTATTACGAAGAATTAAGATAACATTGACAGAAAATTTTCATTCCAATGATCTTTGGCAAGAGTGAGAAGTATAACAGTGACATCAGTACTCTCTCGATCAATTTTAGAAGGGAGATCTCTTCTCTTGTAATCCATTTCAATTAAAATGTAATGAATATTTGCGCGCAATTCTTGAATTGATGATTATTTATAGATGATTTATATATTTGGGTAATTTAATTTATTTTCTTATATTTTCAACTTCTACAAGATATTTTCCTTAAAAACTATTTGGCACCTCTTTCATTGTAATTTCAAAATATCAGAATCCTTAGGCTCGATAGATTCGGATGACAATCTTTCTAACATATTGGTCATCATATAATTCTTGGAAGTGAAGAGCTTTTAGAATTATCTTTTAGCAAGATTAATCTTTTGGAAATGGTATATAATTGTTCAATTTTGGAGGATGCACTTTTACTAAAAAATCCATGAAAGAAGAAAACATTTTAAACTAGTCGTTTATAATTTTCCCTATTTCGTCGGTTGTTTCTTTGAGATCATATTCTCACTATTGGACCATTTTTCCATTCTTCTTATAGCTAAAAAACTATTTTCATCATTAATTGTTCTTCATTAATAAAAATACTTGTAAAAACATCCATTTCAATTTTGTGTTTTTATCTTTCAATCTTTTGGTCTACAATATTTCTTCTCCCTATAGGTTTCACACCATACACACTTCTATATAGTGACAAATATGAGATAAAAATAATTAAATTTACATGAATTGAATGATGTATGTGTAATGTTTTTAGCTCCATTTTCGGGGAAGGGCTATGTATGACCTAAATAAAGAAACCAAAAAAATATATTTTTATTTAAAACAATAAAAAATTTA
This sequence comes from Viscum album, assembly GCA_963277665.1. Taxonomy (NCBI): domain Eukaryota; kingdom Viridiplantae; phylum Streptophyta; class Magnoliopsida; order Santalales; family Viscaceae; genus Viscum; species Viscum album. Next base: position 2,075,835,057 of record OY728152.1, on the reverse strand, counting down.
AAAAAACACGAATGTTGATGTCTATAAAAAATATTGTCATTGAATAAATTATTATACTAATGTTGTGAACTATTTTTTACTAATTTTTTTTGTTACCTATTGCTTTATATGAAAAAGAAATGTTCTAATTGAATAAAGACGTATATTTTTAAGATAAACATTCATTTGAGCCCTATAAGAAAAAAATTAAAGTGGAATATTTGGGGAGATATTTCATGCTAATAATGAGCAATTTTTTATTCCAGAACACATTCTAGAAGACAATGAATGTACTAGGATGAGGTAGTTAGAACTACCTTAAGTATTTACTGATCTACCATCCATCAAGCATTCACATAGAGCTATAAATTAGGATAATAAACTATCACATCTGTCACTATTTCCTACATTAAATGATTTATCTAAAGAAGACTCACTGTACTTCATTAAAGAGTATTATAATAATTTTCAGTTGTTACCTCTATAAGGGATCACCTAAAAAGAACATAGGATGAGATTTATTCCATTTTTTTCATATAAGGGGACACTAGAAATTGGTTTTTGAGTCTAGATGAAAACATTCTTGAAAAATAAGATCAAGGATACTAATCATTTGTGAAAAAATTTACCATTAAAGACTTCACTTAGTGTAACACCCCAAGATTTTATGAAATATTTTTTTCAGGTAAATATAATTTCATTGATAGCATGCATTGCATGCAAAAATGAATTTAGACGAACCATGTTATAATATTAAAATATTATTATCACCAAGCCATTGAAATGGCTAGTATAAATATGAATATCTGAATTATGAAAAATTGTGGTTTACACATGCATAAAATGAGTTCATTATTTGACAATTAGTTAGAAATTAAAATAAAAACCATTTGGATATGAAGGATATATTTTTTTTAAAACATGTTTTATTTATGTAATTTATTTTTGTCATAAAAAATTAAATTTATCTCTATTGGTGAATTATTTTAATGAAATATATATATATTTAATCTCGCCTAATATTTTTATAATGTATTGTATAATAATAAATATAGTTTCATGCTTAAAAATGTATTTTTCTAAAAAGCGGCTTTCATCGCATTTTTTACACATAATTTAAAATTAATTTCATTCATTTATTTGTATTGAATTAGATAAAATGAATTAAATATTTGGAATTTTGAGTTTCATATTTGGTAAATATGACCCTTTTATTTTTTGGTCAATATGAATAGTAACTGTGGTAAACTTTATAACATCAGTAAAGGGTGAATCAAGTTAGTCTTGGTTAAAACTATGTTGTATGGCCATAATATTGCATCCAAGAACATATTGTTTGAATGAAATTTGACCTTATCACATTAGACTTTAAATTTATTAGTTTAATGGGAACTTTTCCATGAAAATTTCATATTTAAAATTTAAATCAAATAATGTAACAAAATCTCACTCTCTTTATTTTTTATTTCTCTCATGTATCTGCATAGAAAAAATTAAGTTATGAAGAAATCCATGTTTCTATTTTTATATGAATGAAATTATTTTCCCCATTGAATTTTTTTTTTAATTTTTAATAATTATATAATTACCTAAATTTCGTATGCAACACCGATGAGTATTTCTCAATTTAATAAATAATATAATAAATGATTATAAAAATAATAATTCTGATATAGTTTGAATGAGTTAATGACTCCTGAAAATTTTCTACATCTATATTACATATTAGGGAGTGGTGAAGTTATTAGATTCAAATTATCCATTTTTATTGTTTTATTTATTATAAAATTAAATGAATAGTGTGAAAAATTATATTAATGACATTTTATAATAAATAATATTTTATTAGATGATATAAAATTCGTAAAAATATAGATTTAGCTAAAGGAATTATACAGGGTTGTAATTAACAACCATAGTCCATTCATGTGTTATTATTCATTTTATAATAATATTGTTAACCATTAAAGGAATGAAAATATTAATATTACATCAATTGTCAAAATGGTTAATGGATCGTTCCAAATAAAAGATAACGGTACAAATGTGATCTACAAATTTCTAATTTTTATTAAATGAGAGGATTTCAAATAATAATCATCTTAACAATAAATATTATTAATTTAGATCCATTAAGAGTTAAAAATTAATTTATATTAATTTAATATTTTATGAAAGTCCAAGAGTTCCCCTTCACTCAATTATAAAATGGAATTATCCTTTCACTTCTTCAATCCACATTAATCCACCCAAATCTACCAAATTCTATAAGTTTTTATAATAAAATTCTATATCTACACCCTATAGGTTTTGGTAATACCAAATGACCAATCCTAGAACACTATAGATGATATCTGAAGGAGTCATTTCCAAAAAGAGGATGTAAGAAATGATATGTTGGAAGTTGGACCCAGGGCAAGCGGTTTTATGTTATAATATCATTATTTATCATGATTATTATGACTATGTTTTGATGATAAAATATTAGGATGAACCTCTCAACATACTCATGAATTTTCTACTCCTCTGGATATTTCATGAACATAAACATTTTCCATTCATTCTCATAACTTTATATACTAATGAGACCAAGAATATGTTTTTAATGAAAATCAACTTCATTTCTCTCTTTCGTAAAAAATTCATTTTCCATTCATATACACATTTTCTAAAAATCTTTTAATTAAGGGCATTAATACAATCCTATAACTAGTTAATGTCTATTTTACCCATTTTGAATATTTTGAAAATGTCTTGAAAGGAATATTCTTGTCATTTTTCAAATGAGGTACTTTCATATTTTTTCCTAATAAGTTGGAAGAAATATTTTTTTCACTTTAAAGGTATAAACAAAATTACCCACTACTGAGGAAAATAATTGTTTTAATGCTTCATTTATAATTTCCTATTGTAATTTTCATGGAAAATGTTTTGTAAAATATTTTGGAATTATTTATATTCTAATGAATCAATTTAAAATGGAAATGTTATTTTCGTCAAGAATAATTTAATGATCTTTTGATTCATCAATGAAAACAGTTTTCAATATTTATTATGATTTGTTATGAATATGATCTGTGGATACCATCCTCACACTTTCTTTGTATGGTTTATGTTCATGATGACATGATGTTTATGAAACCCAATCATTTTCCAGGGGTTATTCTATGATAAAATTTTCATGAAACACATTTATTTTCATGATTTATAATAGGATCAGTGTTTTATGGTCTCTTAGAACACATATATATTATTTTCATTATGTTATAGGTGGTACCTATACCTCCCTCCAAATCATTCGGTAAAGTGTGATATCTCATCATATAAACAAGACTAGATTGAGGAGTGAACCTAGTTTAGAATGTGCCTTTGTCCACTATGACAGTCTTGGGAGTCAACCTTGACTACTATGATGGTTTGGGGAGTGTACCAATTACACTATTATAGTATTGGAAAAAACCATAAAAACTTGGGAAATGATTTTCTGTACTTATGTGTATGATAATATTTCGTGTTTTTTTCCTATATTATGCTCTCATGGGTCACATTCTTTGAATATTTTATGATTCATGTCTTATAAACAACCACTATCTATTCCATTCCTCAAGATTATGATCTATGATATACAGTTAATGGTTTTCAAAAGTTATGATCATATTCTCATACCCTTTTACCCATGTTATGCTTATATGATCATTGATGATTCCCTTATTTACCCTTACTAAGCATCAATGCTCACCCTTTCTTATGTTTTCTTTCCCAGTATATGAAGAAAGGTTTTATGTAAGATATTTCTAATAAGGGTGATAGTTACGAAGATCTATGTTGGGGAAAATGTATAAATTTTATATACCAGTTGTTTATGTTTTCATGTTTTCAAAGATACTGAACCCATAAGATTATGCTATGGATTATTATGTTATGCAGTGAATATTCATCTACATATATGTAATATCTATGCCTAAAAATTTCAGGCTGCTATAGTTGGTATCAGAGAAAGGTTTAGTTAACCATTGAATGCTTGGATGAGAAAAATTTTGTGATAAACCTTAGGATAAATCCCCGTATAAGATAAAATCCTAAATTTTTGGCAATGATCAATAATGACCTAGGTTAAACCTAAGTTATCATAAACTAAAGTTTCACCATTTATACATCCTATAAATCAGTCTACATAATTATGTTGTTTTCCATTATGATTATTGTTTTTTATAGAATTATTTTTGTTTTATTCAATGGATTGAACCTGTAGGAGTCATGGTAATACTGTAGGTGGAGGAAAATTCAATGATTTTCTTCCAAAAAAACAATTTCCAAGAGTGGGAATTAAAAAAAATCATTTCCCTGATAACAAAACTTTCTCAAGCTATGAACCACACTGAGCATCGAATTCAAAAAATGATGGAATAATGATCCGTTGATTTCATCATGAGTAAATGTCAACCTTAATTTAGTGGGTCCATTAATAAACTATTCAATGAGAAATGGATCAATATCAATAAAAAGTTAATTACTATTCTATAGTGTTTAGAACATGAAAAAATAATTCTAGTTGTTTATCATTTGGATGGTGAAGAATATCAATGGAGGACTCTTATCAAGAACAAAGTGAAATAGAAATAAATTGAATCTAAGTAGTGGGATGAGTTTAAGATCTTATTTATCAATAATTATTTTCCTCACATTATTAATATGAATATTGATAATGAATTCCAGGAGTTAAAATAGAAGGATGATGAACCCATTGGTTTATATGAGGGAAATTTTACATGACTTGAGTGGCACACTTCTGGTATTATTATCAAACCTAAATGTAATGTTGACTAATTCATCAATGGATTAAAATAATGTTTTCTATGGGCTTTATCTACATGTGACTTCAGTGGTTATGAATAAAAAATTCAATTTTCTATCAAGGCAATAACGAAGATTAGGGTTACCCATATGCCTCATGGTTTTATCCGGAAAAGAAATATGGAATTTAAAGGAAATTCTAAAATACATGGAGAGAATAATGCTGGATTCACTTTATGCTCAAAATGTGTAAGGAAATATGGTTGTAATTCTCTTAAAGTAATTGTTAAATATTTCAAGTATGGAGAGAAAGGTCATCAGAAAAAAGAATTCCGAAAGTGATGGGAAAAAGTTAGCATATAATGTCAATAGAGAGGAACCACAACAAAATTTACCTACCACAGTCTAGTGTTTTAAATCCAAGGAATATGTGAATCATGTTAACTAATTACCTAATATAAATGATAAATCTGATGATAAACATCAACAACCTCTTAAGACTATAGAAAAAGCTAAAACTCATGAAATAACTATTTGTAATGAGGGGTACGATAACAATGTACTGAAAGATACACATACCATCATCTCTATAAATGACAATGTTTTATTTGATTATAGATCTTCCCACACTGTTATATCTAAAATTTTTCTAATGTTATCACAATACCCTTTAAAAAATTAGATATTCAGTTAAAGGATTGATTATTGCATCTCAATATAATGATTACTTTTAGATTAATGATTATGGGACTATGTTTCCTGAGAAAAAATATTCATCCACTAACTAAATTTGATGTTATTTTTGGAATGAATTAACATTATTTAAATAAATTCCACATCAATTTTCATTAAATAGAAGTTACATTTGATATTCTAAACACAAATATGATCTTCTATCTGAGTGATGAAAAAATAAAATTCTGGTGGAAATTAATTCCACTATATAACTCATAATTCCTATTCAAAAGGGGAATTTATCTAATATTTTTGGGGAGAAAATCAACATCTATGATATTCCTATTTTTCCAGAGTTTATTTATGTCTTTCCATAAAAATATTCTTGGTCTTTCAATGATTCATGATGTTAATTTTTCAATAAAACTCATACATGGTGATATACCTATTTCCAAGACTCCATATAGAATGATCTCGGTTGAGTTGCATGAATTCAAGAAGAAACACTTAGAGAATTTGTACTAGGGATAAATTACCACAAGTGTGTCACCTTGGGGTGCACTTGTTTTTTTGGTAATTAGAATGATGGGTCTATGTGACTTGTTATTGATTATCAATAACTTATCAAGATCCCGATCATGAAAAGTATCCTTTACCCCATATTTATGACTTGTTTGATCAAATAAATGGATCTCAATACCTTTTTATTATTTATCTTATTTTTTTTCATATCATCAATTGAGATTAAAGATAGATTATTTACATAATAAAACATTTGTACAAGGCGTGGACACTATGAATTTACAGGGACCCCATTGGTTCTTACTAATTCCCTCGTTATCTTCATGGATTTAATGGATGGAGTATTTATAATATTCCATGATCAATTTGTGGTAGACATTATAGATGAAAAATTAACACATTACAAGATCAAGGTAGATCATGACTATCACTTATGTATTTTGATGTATTCCCATATTAAATAGATGATTGATGAAATATTTAGCAAGTGTGGATTTGTGATTCAAAAATATTCATTATTAGGTTATATAATCTCATATGAGGGTATATCATTAGAACCTTAAAAGATACAAGTGATTAAACATTAGCATAGACAAATAAATATGACCGAGATCCATATTTTTTACAGTTTGGATATTTATTATTGGAGCTTTGTAGATAATTTTTCATGGCTATCAAATATAATCACTAGGTTAACTCAAAAGGTATCCAAGTAAATTTGGATGGATGAATGTGGGGAATGTTTTATGGAATTGAAGAATAGGATAGTCAATACACCTATTCTTACACTACCCATCCTTGGATAAGGGTTTTTAATCTATAGAGATTCATCAAATAAATGATAGAGTGATTCCACATGCAAAATTATATGGTTATATCTTCTGCCTCATGAAAATTCAATGTTTGTGAGAAAAATTACTCATCTCATGATTTAGAGTTATCTATGGTAGTTTTTTATTTAAGGAAGTGGAGTAATTTTCACTATGGATAAAGTTGTGACATATATACTGATCAAAAAATAATAAGGTATATTTTCACTCAAAAATAGATTATCATGCACTAAATAACATGGTTGGATTTGATTAATGATTTTTATTACCCAATACATTACCACCTTGAGAAGGTTAAAATGGTGGATGATGCTCTATGTCAAAAGGGCCATGATAGATTGTCTATAATTATGATTATAAAAGTGTGATATTTTCAGACAATAAATTTATGGATCATGAAATAATGAAGGAACTGGATAAATATTACTTTTTCAAATGTGCATTCAACCATCTATTCAACTTATGATTAAAGAGGCGCACGAGGAAGTTTCATAGATGCAAAAGAAGGTGAGAAATGTTCCTAAGTTCAACCATGATTATAATGGAATAATAAGCTTCATGAACCAAGTATATGTACCTTTGGTACCACATTTGAAGGACTTATTTGGTAAATCTCATACTTATTCACTCTATATTCATCCAAAAAATATGAAGATATATAGAGATTTGAAAGAGCATTTTTAGTGTAATTGAATAAAGAGATATTTTCTAGACTAGGTTTTTGATGGCATAATATGTCAATAAGTTAAGGATGAGAGATATATGTCTAAGAGAATTTTATAACAATTACCCAAACTAGAATGTATGTGAGAAAAAATCACCATTGATTTTGTTTTTGGACTATCCAAAACATCTACAGGTCATATTTCTATATGTGTTGTAGTTGATCACCTTAGAAAGTCATCATACCTTTTCTATTTCATGATATTTATATCCTGAAAAAATTATAGAGTTATAAATTAAAATATTGGTAAGAATACATGGTGTACTACTATCAATTGTATTTTTTCTGGATATGAGGATTACCTTGAAGTTTTGGAGTAGTCTTCGGTAGGCTCTGGATACATAGTTATGTTTTAGAACTATATATTCTCTGTAAATATATGTTCTGTCTGAGAGGACTATTGAATCTTCAGAATACAGGTTCAGAGCTTTCATTATGGATTTCAATGGTGGTTAGGATCAATACCTTCCACTGGTGGATTTTTTTAAAAATAACATCTTTCACTCCTACATTTAAATGGGTCCTTATGAATCCCTATATGGAAGAAAGTGCAAAACTTCAATGTGCTGGAATGAAGTTAGAGAAATAAATTTATTAGTACCTAATAATGATATGGAATTGATGGAGAAGGTTAGATCCATTCAATAGGACAAAGAGAAGCTCAGAGTCGACAAGATATTTAATGTGACAATTTTTGGAAATATGTAGAGTTTGATGTTGGTGACATGGTATTTCTATGAATATATCCCTTGAAGTGGGGGATAAGATTTTGAAATAAGGTAATGTTGAGCCCTATGTATATTGTTCCGTTTGAAATTATCAATCATATCAGGATTGTTGATTATCAATTGTTGGTCCCACTAAATCTCTCTCAAGTACACCATGTGCTCTAGGTATCTCTCTTAAGGAATTACATACATGACCCTTCACATATACTGAATTCATAGGCCATACCACTTGATCAGGATATATATTATGGTGGAGATTCTTGAATTTAGTGATAATGTTATATGAAACAAGAAAACTCATATGCTCAATGTTTTGTGGTGAAACACCAAATTTAATGAAGTTATGTGAGAACTTGAGGGTATTTTGAGGCAGATGTATCCTCAGTTGTTAGTATCATAGTAATGGAATCATGAGGTAAAAATCATTTTAATGGGATAGAATATAACAGCCTTAGCTTTTATGAATTTTTTTCAATAAATTTATGTTATTAGATATCTTGTGTTACACACAACATCAAATTTAGACGAATCGTGATAGACTATAAAAATATTATTATTATCTAGTCATTGGATTAGAGGCAATGAATAAGTATAAATGAATTATGAGATTTTATGGATTATAAATTCAAAATTTAATTCAATAGTTATCAATGAATTAAAAATGTAAGTAAATATCATTTGAAAATAAAGGAGATATTTGTCCTAAAAGGTTATTTTAAATGCAAAATATATATCTATTATAATAAATTAAATTAATAACTATTAGAGGATGATTTTAATGATATATATATATATATAAATATTCAATAAAATGTTTTAACCATCATCAATTTTTTTATTATGTATAGGATAAAAATAAATCCAATTTTATGCTTAGAAATGTATTTTTATAAAAAGTTATTTTTATAAAATTTTGAGAACACACATTAAAATTAATTTATTACATTTCAAGGTAATGAATTAGATAAAATGAATTAATTATTTATAATAATGGTGTAAAAAATTTCTAAACATACCCATTTTATTTTGGTTCAATATTAATAGTAACCCTGGTAAAATTTACCACCTCACTAAAGGGTATGTTGAGTTAAACTAGGTAAAAAATTAGTGGCAAGGGAATAATTTTTCATCATAATAATTATTTTATAAAGTTAAGTCAAACCATATCACCTTAGGCTCAATATGTATTAGATTAATGGACACCTTCCCCTAGAAATGACCAATATAATATTTAAATCAATGAATGTTACAAAATGTCACCCTTCCTATTTTTAATATCTCATATGTGTCCACATAGTGTAAAAAGAATGTTATGAATGGATATAAGTGTATGAATTGAGATTAATGGAAATATTTTCCTAATGTAAATTTATATTTAATTTTTAGTATTAATATATTCACATTAAATTCTTATGAAACACCAATTCAATATTTCATTATTTAATAAAAATTAATAATTTAATTTAAAAATATTAAAATTTATATTATTTAATGAGTAAATGAATCCCACAAATTATATATATATATATATATTACATATTATAGTGGTTTTATGGAATTATATTTTAATTATACAATTATTATGATGTAATTAAAGTTAAATTAAATGAATATTGTTAAACATGACATTAAGGATATTTATTAATAAATAATATTTTATTAAATGATATAAAATTCAAAAAAATATTATATTCTACCAAATTTATGAGATATGGTTCTATAAAACCACTATGGAGAATTTATGGGATTTTAATCCATTTTATTGTAATATTACTAACATTTAAATGGTTGAACACTTTAATATTATGGTAATTTTCAAAAGGGTTAAAAAGGTTTAAATGAAAAAGATAAGTTTAAAAATGTGATCTAAACATGTCCAAATTATATTTTATAAGATTATTTACACTAAAATTCATATTAAATTTTAATATTATCAATTTGGATACATTTTGACCTAAATTTAATTTATATTAATTTATTATTTATGACAATCTATGAGTGACCCTCCCCTCAGTTATAAATAGGAACCCTCCTCTCTCTTAATCATACACCATTGATCCTTGTAGCTTGGCCAGCCTCATTTAATTTATCTCCTCCAATCCCCTAGGCACATATTATTGGTTTTTTTATTCACAAAATACCAAAACTGAAACACTTTATAGGAGATATAAATGTTTAATTTCGAAGAAAAGGAGGTCTAAAAATGTACGAAGGATGTCAAACCCGAGGTAAGATGTTTTATGTTACAATATCATTATTTATATATATTGTTTATTATTGAGTTATAATGATTAAATATTATTCACAAACTCTAAATATACTCATGAATTTCCTTCTCCTCTGGTTATTTCTTTAAAAAACATATTTTACATTCATTTTCATGAACATATGTACTCATGAAAACAAAAATATATTATTAAGGAAAATAAACTTCATTCCTCTGTTTGTTTAAAAAATAATTTTTGTTCAATATAAATATTTTATGTACTAGAAATTATCATACATAAATATTATATCTTATTATATAGATATTCATCACATAACATAATGATCCATGTTAGAATTTTTTCGTTTAAGTTCATATGTAAAATTTGACACATAAACAACTAATCCATAAGTGATCTACATCATATTTAACTAAGTTCTGCATAACTAAAACCCTTATTATAAATATCATACATAATACAATTCATCATTTATTGGTAAAAGTAAACATAATAAATAGAGAATTCAGATATTTCGTAAGCGTGAACAAGGGAGATATCAATACAACATGATCATATGGGCTTGATAACATGAAAATAACATTTGAAACCCATACCATGCATATCATAGATCATAAATGTGAGTCATGGAATAAATATTGGTAGTTCATAATATAATATTCATATTAGAATTTAAGAACATGATCTATGAGAGAATAACATTGGAAGAAGTCATACATTTGGGGGAAACACATAAGAATTGAAAATCTTATACCAAGGCTATCCACCAAGACATTACGAATATGTTGCGATTGGGATAATAACCCATGTACCTTATTTGGGTTTGGGATAAACTCATGTGTATCCAATTTTAGGATTGGTATAACCACCTATGTACCTTCTTTGGGATTGGGCTAACCACCTGTGTATGCTCTTTTAGGATTATACTAACCACCTTCGTACCCCTTGAAATTGTATGAAACTATTGAGTATAAAATGTCTAAGTGATTGTAAAAACTATAATTTTGTCAGTGTAAAATTTAACCGCATTCCAATTGGTAATCTAATAGTTTGAAATACCAATAAATGGTTTTCAGAACGAATGTTAGTGGAGATGTCATTTGCATGTCCATCATTATTGAATCAAGTCACAATACCATCCAAATTACTGGAATAGAAGGTCAAACACTGTTACACTATGTAACATTCAGTAATAGAGCCTTATCCTTGATCTTTATTTCCACATATGATTTCAAATCACTTAAGTACCTGATAGAAAAAATAACAAACATATTAAAAAAATTTACTCAATGATATGATAAAATTGAATTCAATAATGAAAATAAAAAAATATCAGCGTACATCTCAAATGTATACATCCCTAGATAGTGTACTTTTCCACCATGTTTATCTTATTTATGCAAATAGAAAGTTAAATGAATAATGTTTGTGAATAATTAAGGGGGAAATAACATCTCTATATTACATAGTTTCATAAACAATTATTTCTTGAATTCTATTATGATCGGTTGAATTTTGATTTTTTACACAAAGATCTCTAAAAAAGGTTAAAAAAACTACTAGAACTGTAGTTACTTTTTAGGTAATGTGTTTTGAAAAGATTATGACAAAAACCATTCTATCAGAATATGAGAGTCATGAATTTTCATTCCATGTAACTTTTTTTAATTTAAGTCAACATTACTTGATATGTTACTTGAATATCCGGATTCCACTTTTACATTCATTAAATCTTGAAGGAATACATATTTATCTTGATTTTTCATTATAAAAGTAACCAAATGATACTTGTAATTATCATTCGCTACAATGGTTTATTTTTTTGACTCCAAATCCTTAAAAGCATTAAGGCGTTCCTTCGATTTACCCTACTTATTAAGCACTGTAAAAAATAAATTTTCACAAACATTTTTTTCATTATGCATTAAATAAATATTGTGATCTATCAAGTTAAAATCCCCATAATTAAGTTTAAAAATATACTATTTTTCTTCTGTTTTGTGTTCTATATTCTGCAGAAATTGTACCTCCTACCATTTTCCCTACTTCATTAAACTGATGAAATTATCTAAATTCTTCAGTGCTATGCATTAATTATCCCAAGACTTATGAAACTGATAACACCTTAGGTAACATTATCGTTTATATATCTCTATTGAATCATTTCTTGCATAACCTGAATTTATGATAAGTATCAAGAAATTTATGATGATGTATAAAAAAACATTTTCTACTATAAGCTAATTGTTGTGGTTCAAAATCAAAATTACAAATTGGAAAATCCAAACCAGTATGAGTGTTCCATTAAGATAAAATTACCTGTATATTAAATTCACTAATTTTCCACATTAAAACAACATGAATTTTTAATAGTTGTCTCATTGGAGCATCATATATTTCAATTCCATCATCCCACAATTCATTCAATTCATTGATTAGAGGTTTATGGTATGCATTAATGACATTTCAAGGCATTTTATTTCTAGTAATAATAATTTATGTAAGGAAATAATTGTTCTTCATACACATTAATGTAGGTAGATTATAAGGGATCAAAACAACTAGAAAAATTCTATAATTAGTACTTAATGTTCCAAAAGGGTTAAAACCATCAAAAGTCAGTCCCAAACATACATTCATTGGATACAAAGAAAAAATATGGATATAGAGAATCAAACATACTCTATGATGTTGAATCTTTTGTATGTCTCATCAATCCATTATTACTATCATAAGAATGTCACTTCATGTGAGATGTAGTCTTAGAAAACATCAATAATCTTTACAAGCATGGTTTCAGAGGAAACTAAGGCAATACCTTTCCATGAGTTTTCATCTTATGTTTCTTCCCAGGGTTGCATTGATTTACACTCTCATTGTTGTTCATTGAATTCCATCTACTTGTATGACATCTTGTGCATTCTTCTTTATTATAATATTCTCCCATGTAAAGCGTAAAATCATTAAGGCATTTATGTATCTTTGAATAACCAATATCAAGTTTGTTGATGGATTTATTCATCTCATTGAATGATGAAGGGATCATATATTCACTAAATGCGTCATGGAATAACTCTAAAATCGTGAAGATTTATTTTTCAGTAATTCCCCAATGAAACATGATATGTTACAACTTCCATTAAAAAGACAACATCGAATAGATGGTTGACCCTTTTAACAATAATCATTTTCCTTATTCAACTAATTCATAAAATTAATATTATTTTCCCTAATGTTCCAAGAAAGATTAAAATTCTCAGGATAAACTAAAGGATCTTTAGATCTATAAAAGCCATGGAAATTTTATTTTAGAAAACCAAACATGATATTTAACAAATTTTAACCTAAATTATCCCCTACTGGGTCAATTTGTATTCTATTGATAGTATTGCTATTTTTTAGGATTTCCCTAACATTTTATTCACCATGAAAAATCCAACACACATATCGAGTAGGAAAATATGTAAATATCAAATTTTCATATATATTGTTTCTATTCAACGATCACATGAATTGGAAATTATGACACAAACATTTCATTCTACCATCCATAGATTGGTCAACCATTGCATAATCTAAAAACTATTCTAGTCCCTTGGCATACCGAGGTGTGTTTCATGGTATATTAATCTAACAATTATCTATAGTCATTGGATTTTATTCTACCTATACATTCAAATATAAGTATTTAATTTTTCAATCAAACATGTATAATAAAAAATAATGAATGATAAATATGGGTTAGAATAAGAGTCAAGAGAGAGGTATTTAATGTTAGATACTGGATTGAAACAATTAATAATTAATGATGGATGTGTGGAAAAACCCTCTACATTAAGGTTGATAATGATTTATCAATTTTTGATGTTTTATATGTAAATGATATGATTTTTAGTGGAGTAAAAATAATGGTGTATTCTACCCTAGTGTTGTAACTAAGGAGGGTTCATTCAATTGATTAATTAGATACATTGATGAATATACGAACCATTTCCCATTTTCTAACTAAGGCCAATATCACCCCTTTGAAAATATGAATGAAAATTACAATTTATTTGGATGTGACACACTAATAGATGACTACAATTGATAAACATTGATGTTTTAGGTCTTTACATGTTCTTATACTACATTCTACCATTTAGACCATCTCCAACCCAACTCCTCAAATTGAAGTAAGTATACTTCAAAATTAAGTATCCAATGTGAATTAATCTCCAACCCATATACTATATTTTTTGTTTCAAACCATATATTATTATTGAAAAATAATTTCTTATTTCAAATAATGACATTTTAAACCAATATATTAAATGAAAAAGGCATGCCTAAAGAAGTTGATCCGCCCGATAGCTTCCAGAAGAAGTCATGCCTATTACTACTTAAGCCACCATAAGAATCTGATCATTACCACACTATTTGATCCACAATCATTAAATGCCAATATTGTTCTATCTGCTACACTTTTCTGATGTAAATGTTGTTTAATCCAACATATAACATACATAATCCAAGACACCACAGTGATAATGGAATCTTATTGAAGATTTTACAATGCTTCCATTTGAATTCAGAACTATCACTCATCAATGAAGATGTTTTTTTGTTCAAAATTGATCCATCATCATTTCCCAAAGCTCACTGAATGAAAATCTGATCAACACCGAACCATGTTGTAGGTTCTTGCCATATAAGAAGCACAAAACTAGAAGTGCATTTGGAATACAATGACATGATATGATGAATTTAAAGACACCAATTAGGGTGAGTGTATGGATTGTGGTGACTAAAGCTGGTGTTCCGAGATTGTAAATAAGGAGATGACATTGAAGCATGATTGTTGATGGTTGAGTGCCACTATGATTTTGTTTGGGTTATTTCAAGATAATAAGATGCCAAAACACTAATCTTGTTGAAGATCCCCCTCTATAGAATACAAAAACTATCATGGCCATTTTTTAGATTTATTGAAAACCTTTATTAGTTGAGCTATATGATTTCTACTGAAGAAGAGGTCATTATTCCTGATCTCGACTAGAAATTTTCACCCCAATTATAACAAGATCTATTTGTTGGAGGGATTCTATCACTATATTTTTTGTTATTTTAGGTGTGATGAAACCATATAGCATTAGAGTACTGTAGTTAAGAGGTTGTTTATTTCTATCACATTCAGAAGGGAGATAAGATCATTCATTTATACTATAATCCAAGATAAATATTTGTGTACAATTATTGAATTAAAGATGATTCACAACAAATTTATATATTTTTGTAATTTAATTCTTGGTTTTATTTTTTCATCTTCTTCATGATATTTTTCATAAAATTTTATTCACTCATATCGCATTTTAATTTCAAAACATGTGAGATAGATTTTGATAACTATTATTCAAATTCTCTTGTCATCATAAAATTCTTGGAATTGATTATCATTAAGTATTATCCGTTTACAAGATTAATCTCTAGGGTTTAATCAAACAATTTTTGATTTTTCATTTTGAATAAAATTTCCATGAAGGAAGAAAACATTTTATACTAGTCATTTATAATTCCCATTACTTATTCACAAATTGTTTCTTTAAAATCATGTTGTCAATAGCAGATCATTTTTATTTATTTATCTTTCTAAAAAATTTCTCATCATTAATATATCTGCATTAATAAAAAGATATTAAAAAACATACATTTCTTTTTTGTGTTTTTATTTTCCAATCTCTTGGTTTGCACAATCACAATTTCCCTTCCATGTTGGTTCAATACCCTATGAACTTCTATACAACTAAGATATAGAAGATATAAATAATAAAATTTTCAAAGATTCAATGAAATATAAGTATTTTTTTAGAATAATTTTCTAGGAAGAGTTTCTTGAGACCATATTTTAAAAAAAATTATTTAAAACAAACAAATTAAAAAAATCCTAAATACAACATTCTATGATATTTTTTTTATTGAATATATTATTCTACTTATTGTTGTTAGTTGTTGTTCTTGAAATATTTTCTTATTTCTTGATTTATGTGGATAAGAAAATATTCTAATAAAATAGATCTATATATACATAAAAACAACTAACAATTGAGTGATTTAAAAAATAATCACTGAAATGGAAAATCTGGTAGAGATATTTCATGTTAATAATGAACATCATTTTCAACCAAAACACATTATAGAAAACAATCACAGTACTAGGATGAGGGATCTTGAATCCCTTAAGTGTCTACCAATCCATCATCCATCATGCTTTCTCATAGAGCCTGAAATTATGATCTTAAACTATCAAATTTTCACTACTATCTATATTAAATAATTTATCTAAAGAAGATTTATTAGACCTCATTGAAGACTTATAATACTATTCAACATTTACCACTATATGGTCTCACTGAAAATGAACTAATGATGAGATTTTCCACTATTTTTTAAATAGGACACTAGAAATTTGTTTTCATGTTTAGATTAAAACATTTATTAAAATTTTTTATCATGTTTACAATTAAACTGTGAATACATTTTACCTCAATGACTTAAGTTTAACACCCCAAAATTTTATTAAAAATATTTTTTGAAATAAATTTATGTTTTATATAGCTTGATTTACACACGATAATTATTTTATACAAACCTTTTTATTCTATTAAAATATTATTATCACCATACAATTGATTTGACTGGTTTGAATATAAATTATAAAAGTATGAAAATTTATGATTTACACATGTATAAAATGAATTAAATAATTTTCAATTAGATATAAATTTAAATAAAAAACATTTTCAAAATGAAAGTCGTGTTTTTTTGAAAAACTATTTTTATGTGTTCGATATATATTTATCATAATAAATTCAATTGATCACTATTGGTGAATTATTTTAATGAAATGAAAATATATATTCAATAATTTTTTTATCATTCATGTAATATTTTTTTATACATGGGATAATAATAAATCATGTTTTATGGTTAAAAATGTATTTTTCAAAATAGTGAGTTTTATCAAATTTTGTGCACTTACATGGAAATAATTTCTACCATTGATAAGTATTTGATTACATATTTAAAATTAGGAGGTTCAAATTTAGTAAATAAAACCATTTTCATTCAATATAAATTGTTACCCTGATAAAATTTATTACCCATGTTAAATCTTATTGTATAAATGAAATTTGTCCATGTAACCTTAGGATAAAAATTTATTATTTATGTTATCACACTTGTGATTTATTTTTGAGGTATTTTTATATTTATTTTTTTCTATGTTTTTTCCCATGCGTTTCGTTTGATTTTTATGAAGAAAATGAGAAATTTTAGAAAAACAACATCATGCACATGGTTGGCACACAGTTTTCCATATTGTACGACTTTGGTCAGGTTACCGTTCGACCAAATGGTGTTTTTGGACAGAGGTTTATCACTCAGTTAGTGAACAGTCATTAAATCATGCTGGATAACCGTGCAACAAGTCCTTCTTGGATAGTAAGGGGAGAACAATTACTGCATGGTTTTCTAAACCTTGTGGGAAAACCATGCAGCCTATCCAGGTAATTAAAATTTTGCGTTTCATTGTTCTCTCTCCTCTATTGTAATCCTAAAAAACCCATACTCAACCCCACTCTTCATTTCTAAACCTAGGAACACCTATCCTTCCTCCAACGTTTATTGAGTTCCAATTTGATGGGTGTTTTGCGTCAAATTCATCAAGTAAACTACAAGAGTATTTTTACTCATTTCCCCCCTCTTTTCTAGGGTTTTTTATGAAGGTTTAATATATCTAGTGGGATGCGTAACTTATATAGGGTTTGATCTTGTTTTTGGGGTTCGATGTTGATGTTTTTTGTTTGATATTTCCTTTATAAGGTTCTATTGAGGTGTGTTTGGTGTATTGCACCATTTTCAAAATGTTTTTTCAATCAAGGTTGTTGGTTTTGTGCTTAAACCTTATTTGAAGAATATGATATGATTTATTTTCTTCTTTTTGGTGTTCTAGGGATTATGTATGAGGTGAATTTTTTTAAATGGTTTTGATATGTAATTTCCTTAGATATAGGTTTTTTAAGGATAATTGGGTGTATTTAATGTGTAAACCCTTGTCGTGCTTCATGAAGGTGTTTTATAAATTATAATACATGTTTAATAAAATGTTCTAGTTAAGTGAAAAATGTTTTGAAATGGATTTGGTGGGCATTTGGTTTTGAAATGGATTTTGGGTGTGAAAATAGTTGTGTAACATGTTTATGTGTGTTTGTATTGTGTGGCATGTGTGTATGTGAATTGTGGCGATCCTTGTGACTAGTGAATTGAGAAGTGAGTATAAATGGAAACCTAGTGATCTAGGTGGGTGGACTATGACCCAAATTCTAGTGATTTAGAAGTGGATTCGAACAAAATTCACTAAAAGGGATTGAATTTTACAACAGAAACCAAACATTAAGGATGATTAAAGACCACTATAATCTTGGATATTTCTTCTCTCTAGTGGCTCATGCATGTGGAATCAGACAATCATATTTACTATACCACTTTTCACAAAGATACAATGTCTCTAGGGTTCCATTAGAGCTAAAAACTATAGGGATTTCTCGTGACATAGTTCTCTATTATAATATCATACCTAGTTTCGGTATACGGTGTACCTTGTTGGTTATTTCAAAAGAGAAGAATTTTTCCCTTAAAATGTATTCTATAAAAATATTTCATGTTTTCCATTTTATAAAACATGCATGTTATCTCATATAATAAATTTTATATCCAAAAACCATTCTCTTGGGTGACATCCTACTTGGATTTTTATCTCACCATTCTTACACCTTTAGGTGTATCTAGTCTTGGCTATGTTTAATATTGGTAAAGGAAAATTGTATGGTGATGGTGGATTGTGATGATAGTGGTTTCTCCTTGCAGGTGTTGCGACAGTGACTAGAGGATGGTGCTCCTCTCATTGCATGGTGTTTTTGTTTTTGATAGTGTCTTGTTCCCATTTTTGTTATAGAACCTTTTTGGTATTCTTTAAGTGTTGTAAAAATTAAATATGGAAATTTTTATGCCATTTTTAGTAATTTTTATTTAGCCTTGTGATGTTTGTTATTGTGAGTAGTTTATGGATTTATAAATAACTTAAATCATCCCAAATTGTATAGTTGATACCCATGCACTAACTACTATCCCGTGGGGATCAGTAACACCATCTGAGCAATTCCAAAGACCAGATCGTGTGTTGGGTAGGATGAGAATCTTGATTGGTTCATGAAAAAATGGTATGAGAGGTAGGTACGCTCATTTTGGGTTAAAGTTTTTGGGATGATTCTTTATATACTATAGTTTGGATTATCAGGGCTTGAAGTTCAGGTTACGAGTAGGGTTCCTAGCCCACACACCTCATGGAAGGACCCAAGTCACCATGTGATGTTTGGTTTTTTGTTTGATTTCTCCCCTAGTTGAGATGGAAAGGCTGCAGACTGTACATGGACACTAGGTGGGGGTTAAGTGGTTTGTTCATCATGTTATTTTGAAGGGTTTGATATGATTGGATTTATTAAATGTTGGTAATTGTGTTTATTCATGATAATTTTAAAAATGATGGTGTTAATGAAATTCATTTTGATTATTTCTTTTTGTAGAAAAATTAATCCTTAGAGGCTTCCTGTGTAGCCAAGGATAAAGGATGGGGAGAGTTCTCCGTCACCAATTGATTAGAGTCAAGTGTAAGTAGTGGTTGGGGTCATTCATGAATTGGGACATGGTGTAGGTTTTGGTCCTGATCTAGATAGAGAAGCTGAACCATGTCCTGTAAAGGAAAAGGCTCAAGAGTTTCTCTGGAACAAGGCACTTTTTTTTTCCAAGACAATGCTAAGCCTAAAAAAGAATAGGATTATATTGAAAGGATCAAGAGGGTGTTGGAATTTTTTGACATCACTGTGGCTATCAGAGTGAAACGTGATTTTTTTTATTTACAAGGTACCAGAAAGAGGTGGTGGGACTCTGTGGTCAAAATTGGGAAGACAAAGCATATGATTCGGAAAGATTTCAAGATTGTTTTCAAGGAGCAGTATTATTCCAAGCTCGTTGTCTATGATAGATCATATGAGTTCATGGATATTTCCCAGAGAGACCAGTCAGTGATGGAGAATGGAAATCATTTTTCTGATCTTTTTTGGTATGCACATGATATTGATTCTAATTATTAGATGAATTATTGAAGGTTCGAGATGTGGTTGTGACCATAGATTTATTCTTAAGTCTTTTTATTCAATTTGATGACCTATGCTGAGTTTGTTGGTCATGCATTCAAGGTTTAGTTCGATTTATTAGTATGGTATGGGTTTTCTGGAGTTTTTTCAACTATGTGTAGTGGAATATCTTCAAAGAAAAAGAAGAAGTTAGATGAGTAGGTGAAAAAGTGAAGTGGAAGATCATGTTATCTTTCTCAACAATTATCTTCTATGGCTTCTGATGTAGGGTCCATTGTTTGCCACCAGTACAACCAGTTTTTACATATCCTATCAAATCCTATCATTGATGTAGAGTGATGGCGACCTTGTTGAGATTATGTAGATCCAATCCATATTATTATAGTGGACTATGATCTGTGGATTCTAGGGAAATTTCAGCCATGTCAGAACCATCTAGGATAATGGGATCTCGATTTGGATGTTGTGGTGGTGGGGTTTGATCAACTTTTGGGTAGATTCATTTTAGGGAAGATCCACAGGTGAGATTTCGTTCCCTATATTAGGTTGAGGAAAATCATCTTCATGCAGTGGACCAGGAAACAACAGGATCTGATGTAGGTCCTTTGATAATTTGTGGTACTATTTTGATTGTATCATCAATAGTAGATTTTTTATTTGATACGAATGCTTTTTTTTTGTTTATCTAAACTTTTCTGGTGGATCTATTGAATTTTTTAGTCGATCTCATGTCTTTTGAGATGGATTTAGTAATTCCTCTTAGTAAGATGTAGGATAAGGGTCTTATGTGTTTTTGTGCACTCATCATGCCAGGGGTCAAGTTGGAATGATATTTTCTAGTCTTAGAGATGAACCTTTTCAATGTAATCTTCAATATAGATTGGAAGGTGCGCTACTAAACACACATCGATTGTTATAGGTGGTGAGTGTGTTTTGTGGAACCTCATGGTAGTGCCCAGGTTTTTCAATTTGAATGGAATTCTCATTTGGGTTGTGCTCTACCTCCATTTTTATAATTGTGAAACCTTATTTTTCAATTATCATCACTCATGTTGGAGGATGATGGTAGTTATCCTGAGGGTCGATATCATTTTATGGTTGATTCATTCTCCATGGTATTTCCAAATGACATCTTGAGCTAACATAGGAACTAGTATGCGGAGTTTTTAATTTATCTGGTGTTTGGAACACAACATATATCTCTCTCCTAATAACGTATAACCCCACCGATATGAGGGAATTAAAGGTAGTACTGGACAATTTTGGAATCCAAAGGATTCATTCTTCTGAGTGTCTCCCCTTGGACTGCCCCAATCATGTTTGTGAAAAAGACCGATATCTCTCTCTGATTATACATTGATTACTAGAAGCTAAATAAGGTAACCATCAAGAGAAAATATCCATTTCCCCAAATTGATGACCTGTGTGATCAGATGAAAGGGGCAAGTTTGTTCTCAAAAATTGACTTGCATCCTGTTTATCACCAAGTACAGTTGAAATATGAAAATCATCCAAAAACTATCTTATGAAGTAGGTATAACCATTTTTTGACTTTGGACATGCCTTTTGGATAGACGAATGCTCCATAAGTTTTCATGTTGCTAATAAACAGGGTGTTCCACTAGTATATCAATTATTTTTTGATGGTATTTTTGGATGACATCCTATTTTATTATAAAACTAAATATATTCATGAACATCATTTTATAATTTATTGGTCACTCTTCAGGATCATTATATCTATTCCATTCTTTCAAAGTGCACTTTATGGACTATAGATGTAATGTTCTAGGCCATGTGATTTTTAGAACAAGGGGTTTTAGTGGTACCTATGATCATCAGTGTAGTAATTTCATGAGAGCAATCGAGGAATTTGTTTTATATCTCAATATTTCTAGGCCTGGAAAGACATTACAAATTGTTTGTTCCGAAATTCTCCTGGAATTATTTTCCCATGACTACACTCAATTGAAAAACGGGAGAAGTTTGAATGGAGGCCATAATTTCAAGCATCCTTCAGGTAGTTGAATTGGCAGTTTACTATCTCTATTGAATTTATCATTCTAAAATCAGTGAAGGGAAATGTGGTTAATTATGATGCCTCTTGTATGTTTCACAAGTGTGTGCTTATCCAGGGTAATCAAGTGGTGGTGTATGGTTCTCACTAACTCCAACCACAGGAAAATAATTACCTGATCCATGATTTAGTTCACACACTAGAAAAAGTTAATGTGGTGGAAGATTCTTTGAGTGCAAAATTTTTGGTGTAGGCATTGAAAGACTCCAGTGATGAGTGTAACTTGATGGGTATATTCCCTTAGTTTCACTTGGATACCAATGGGAACATTAATGGTGTGTTCTTGTCCAATGTGTACTTTGATCCTTCTATTAATGAGTTGATTAAATTGGATTATCTGGGTGATGTTCTATGCCAATAATTTTTTCAGTTTCATCATTATGGGGAGACACCTTGTGATTGGTCATTTTCTCCTGATGAAATCTTTTTTAAGGAGATCTCTGTAGTGTCGTTGTCATTGAAAAAGGTGGATATGTAGAATATTTATCAATATCATTGGGTTGTTTATCCTAGTGCTACAAATATGTAATATTAATTTTTTTTGGTAGTATTGGTGGCTAGACATGACGTGGGATACAGATGGCTTTGTATCCATGTGTTATACGTGTTACCAAGTAATAATAGAGCATCATATAGACTATGATTTACTTCAAATACAACCCATTCCTACCTAGAAGTGAGAAATGATCATCTTGTACTTTATTATTTGATTTACTTGTACACCCCTAGGTGGAAATGCTATATCTGTAGCGATTTATCTTATGGCCAAATTTTCCAATTTCATTCTAATTAGATATTCAGAAATGGTGGATGAGATGAGCTGATTATATGATCAAGAGTTAGTCAGGTTCCATGGTGTGCTATCAATAATTGTTTCTGACAGGGACCACAGTTTCACCTCATTGTTTTGGGAGGGCCTTCAAATGGATATGGGGTCATTGTACTAATCTATCCTGACATACCATTCTCAAATGAATGTTCAAACAAATTGAGTGAATCTAATTTTCAAAGATATCCTCCGAGCATGTATTTTGTATTTTGGTAGTACTTGGTACAACCATTTTAGGATAGGTTGAGTTTTCATATAAGAATTTTTACCAATAATTAATTTTAATGGGTCCTTTAGAGGCACTCTATGGTTGGTTATGCCAATTTACATTGTGTTGGGTTGAGGTAGGTGAGACCTCACTATTTTGACCGATCGTAGTAAATGAGACATCTGAGAAGTTCAAGATAATCAGACTAAGGTTATTGATATATGAGAGTCCTCAGAAATCTTACACTCTTTAGAGAAATTAATATTAAGAGTTTTCTTTGGGTGACCAAGTGTTCATGAACGTGGAACCTCGCTTGGGACACTATTTGGGAAAGCATGGAAAGTTGATGTCAAAGTATGTTAGACTTTTTGAGATCAACGACATGTTATTATGGTGGTTTATAGGTTGGATTTTACTTCTAATTTAACATTAATTCATGACATGTTCTATGTATCCCAATTGAATTTGTATATCCTAGATCAGTACCATTTGTTTAATTGGTAAAAGTTGGAGATAGAGATTGGCCAATCAGTGTTTGAGTGGCCAGTGTATATTATAGATTCTTAGGAGAACATGCTTCATGGGAATTCAATTTCTTTTGTCCGATTCCTTTGGAAACCCAATAATTATGACCGCGAGACTTGGGAGTGGAAATCATGGGTTGAGAAAATGTATCCTTTTGTATTCTCTAATCAAGCTACAAATTGACTTTCTAGGGATGAGATGTTTTCATGGTGGGGATAATTATCACACCATTATTTATTTTTGAGTTATTTATCTATTTATTTTTGGTCTACATATTTCCACTCTAGTTTCCATTGAGTTTTTTTTAAGAAAATGAGAAATTTTGGCTGAAGAGCATGGTGCAAACGGTTGGCACACAGTTTACCAAATCGGGCACCCGTGCCACGGTAATAAGGAAACCAAGTGGTGTTTTTGGATATATAATTATCATACAACTAGGTAAAGGTATATAAAATGTGTGGGCTAACCATACATCTTGTGCTAATTTACTATAAGGGGATCATAATTGCCTCATGGTTTAACAAACCATACATCCTATCCAGGTCAACAAAATTTTGGTTTGCTTTTTTCTCTCTCCCTGATTTTAACACCAAACACCCAAAATAACATGCACTCGAAATTTCTATCACTAGGAGTGCCTCCCCCTTCCTCCAACCTCCCTTTGGATCCATTTTGGTGGGTGTTTTTCCTCATATTCATCAAGTAAACTCCAAGTTATTGTCTTCATTCTCGTTTTCTCCCGCTTTTCTAGTGTTTCCTTCAATATTCTTGGGGTTTCATATGTCTAGTGGGCTGGGTGACCTATCTATGGTTGGATTTTATTTTTTGGGTTTGGTATTTATAGATTATGTTTCATCATACCTTTATAGTGTATGAATGAGGTGTGGTAGAAATTTTTCACCGTTTTCTAGAAGTTTCTTCCCTCATGGTATGTTGTTCCGTGCTTAAATGTTATTTGAAAATTTTGATATTATTTGTTTTGTAACACCCCGATATTTTATGAAAAAATTTATTCTATTTAATTTCATTAATATCTTGTGTTGTACGCTACACCGAAAAGAGATTTCACAACAAACATCCTTGACATTCCTTTCATTACACGCAATCGCGACCTTCCTCGATAGCGTGTGTAGAACGCAATACTGAGTTTCACTAAACAACGATATGCTATTAAAATATTATTAAAACTAGTCGTTATGAATAGTAATAAACACTTTTTGAAATTTTATAAATTATATTTTTCAAAATGGACTTCATTTTTGGATTCGCAATATCGAAATTATCCTAGGGTGAAATTTTGGTAATTTTCTAAATACATTCAATTTTTGATAAATAGTGAAACCACTAAGTGGTAGTAAAAAACAGAATTTTTCATAAAACTTAATTTTACCCCTTCTGTGAGTGGAATTTTGAAAATCTTAGAGACACGGTTGTTTTCAGTAAGTAAAATGTGGTTCAATGAGATGAAAATAATTTTTGTTGAATTGTAACTTTTTTACTCTTATTTACCACGGTTAAATGTGAATAGGGTAATTAAGGGTAAAAATGATATTATTATTACCCTAACACATGTACTAATTATATTTATTAAGTGAAATACGAACAAAAAAAATCTTAGGAATAAAATATGACCATTTAGGCCCACATGGATTAGATTAGGAAATTCATTATTAATTTATTTAATGAAGTGTTAAAATAATTAAAATCAATGTTTAATAAGTATATCATTTTTAATATAGGGTCATCCATAAGATAAATTAGACTATAAATATTCATTATAAATATAATAATATTTCCTACATAATGGTATTTTATTGGTAATTTTTTGACTTTATATAAGTTAGTTTATTTTTGACATAGTGATGATGCAGTAATTATCTTATTAAAAAAAATTGACATAATTGATGTTATAAATACCCAAATAAATTTAATTTGAGACTTTTTATGAATGCCACTAATTTTCTAGGTTAATATGACATGTTAGTATTGATTTAATTATCTTTTTTTAACTAATAATTCAATTATGATTTTCACAAAAATCAATTACTAAATAGTGTCAAAATTGACATAAAATAGTTTTTAAAACAAATATTATATTATTAATTGTTATTTTATTCGAAAAAATATAAAGTTCGGCCAAATGACTTAGATAAGGTTATATATATTAATAATAAACAACTTGGGGTTCTTTTGGCTTTTTATATTATGTTTATTAACCTTATAGTGTAAGAACACAAAAAGACACAGTAAAAGTTAAATTATCTAACTTAAAGTTAAATATAAATGATAAGGTTAAAATAGGAACCTAAACTTGTCTAAATTCTATTGTATGAGAGGATTAATACCCATCCCAACCATATCTTTTAAATATATCAATTTACAACTATTTAAAACCTAATTTGGCTTTATAATAAAATAATATTTTTTGTTTTTCCAATGGTGCCCCACCCCTCTCTTATAAAGTGCACCTCCTACCTCTCTTCCTAACACCGCATTTAGCCTTCAAGCTCGGCCAACCACTGCCAAATTCACTTCTCCACTTCCCTAGAAACATCCTAGAGCTCATGGTCTTCTTCAAAGACCAATTTTAGTGCCCTAAATGGAGATCTCAAAGAGGTGCTCCAAAGAAGAGGTAATGTCCATTACCGATTCTTTCAACTTTATTTCTTCTTCCAATTCTTATTTTTTGGTTGTTTCATTATGAATTAATAACATTAGTATCACTCATATACTGATATGTTATTATATGTATGAAACAACCCTATTTCACCATCTATCCATCCTACGGAAAATGAAATCACCAAGCATGCGTACGTATGGAATACCGTCTCCACGTCGTGGTGTAATCTATTTTCCACCACCACCATACTATGATGGGTATGATTGTGTACATAATAACTATATATTATTATTTTAAAATGATATTGATTATGATATAGTATATATACACTCAAATAGAATTCCATGATCATGAAAATGATATCATCGCTCGTGTGTACGTACGGACTACCGTCTCCACGACGCGATGAGATTCATTCTAAACGTTAACCATTCATGAATGATTATAAGGTATATATAATATGTAATCATGAAATATATGACATAATAATACTACTGGATTTATTTATATATATATATATATTTATGTCATCTACTTAATTCCACTCAATTCAATAAGGAAACGAAAACAGCGTTCATGCGTACGTACGGCCTACCGTCTCCATGAACGTTGTATTTATTTCCATTTATCGATCCATTATATATATGTATATTCTGAATATATATTATTTAAAAATGATGTTTTACATTATTAATTTATGTAATCATGATCTATGTAATCATATGAATAATTACAAGTCAAAACACGGACGACAAATGAAACGATTTTACCCAAAACGCTCTTTAACATGGAATTTACAAAAGAACGGTTAAAATAATGTAATATGTGAACCATATATGATATCATAACAATGAGTATGATTCTGGAATAAGTAAATGACATTATTTAAGTCACTATATAGGAGGTTCAGACACTAACGAAGCAAAATCTGACCTACAGTAAGGGAAATATTACAATCTCATTTTTATCTGAGATTGTTTATACTCTTGAATTTATTAGGGTGTATTTTATCATCCACACCCTTGTTTCCTCAATATGTAATATTATTTCCATCCACCTACAATTATTTTAATTCAATTTTACCCTTCGGAGAGTTTTTATTAAATGATATGAAAGAAATCTTTTTTCGTTTTTCGTACGAGGTACTTTTTGACTTTTCGACAAAAGTACGAGAAGAATGTTTTTTAACTTATACAGCATGAATAGATTTTTAAAACAATATTTCCAAGAATATTCCATTACATGTTTTCAAGCCTATTTTTAATCAACTTCTTTTAGTTTAGAATTGTATGACATATTATGAACGGAAAAGTGTTTTTGAAGTAAAAAGGGTATTTTCCTCAAGAATGGAGTTCAAGTGTTTTATCAAAATTATTTTCCATATAAGATAATAAAGGTTTCTGTTTTTATCCCTATTATTACATTGATTTGATCATGTTGTGATGGAATTATTTTTATGAATTCCTTTATCTAATATGAATTGTTTTATGATGTCACGATGTTTAAGAATCCCATTTTTATTACATGGGTTATGCTATGATGTATGGTTTATGATTTTGTGGCACAAATAAGAATGGTATCATTATGAGATGGGTGGGACCTATATCTCCCTCCAAAACATTGGGTAATGATTTTATATCTCATGAGATAGTCATGGATAGAATGGAAGGTCAAACTGGTTCAGTGAAATAGGACTGAAACGTGGAGTGAACTCGTTTAAGAAATGGACTTTGTCCACTAAGATAGTCTTGGCAATGAGTCTTGACTAATAAGAAATTATTCTCTATGATTATGTGTATATTCCACAAAGTTTCATTATTTATGTTATGATTATTGGCATTACATTTCACTACAATTATTTATCCCATGTTATGATATTATGATCTCTTTTTCAGTTTAAGATTTCAAAAATGTTATGTTCTTATTAATATGATGTGATTGATATTTCTTTTGATTACCCTTAATGAGAATTTGAGCTCACCCTTTTATTTTTTCTTTTCCCCAGGATATAAAGAATGGATTTTGGTAAAAATAAGAAGATCTTTATGGGAGATGTTGAAGATCTTTCAACATGATTAGAAGATTATATTTCGAGTTTCCAAAGACACTAACCTTTTACGGTCCTTGTGTGTGTGTTTTTTTATGTACTAAGTATTCCGCAAAAGTAATGTAATGTCCATTTACGTTATGCTTTGGGACTCTACAGTTGGTATTAGAGAAAAGGTTTAGTCAACCTTTGGAAACTAAGATGCGAGAACTTTAGTGAGATCCCTATATATATTTCTAAGGTATATATATGGATGTCCCTAAGTTTAAGTATAAGTATAAGTTATAATACTAGAATTAAGGTAACCAAAGATGTTAGATATTGAAGATAATCCCCCTTTATTATGTTGTTTTCCATAGCGTGATTTTCACCTCTCACACTATTCTTTTTGGGTTTCAGACGATGGATGGAACCTGAAGGAACCATGTTGATCAATGTAACGGACAATGCAATGATTTTCCTCCTAAAAAAATGTTTTGGGAGATAGAGTGAAAAATATTATTGCTATACTTACACAATCTATGAATCATTCGGGACTTCCAAATGAGCAGAGAAGGGAGCAATATTCTATTGAGTCCTTCATGAGGCAACGTCCACCTTATTTCAGTGGGTCTTCTGATCCATTTGTTTCTGAACAATGGATCATTACCACTAAAAATATGTTTTCAGTTCTTCAATGTTCTTAGCATGATAAAGTTATCTTAGATGTATATCGTTTGGAAGGTGAAGCTGATCAATGGTGGAATCTTATCAAGAATATAAGGCCAAGAGATGAAATTGAGTCCATGGAATGGGATGAGTTCAAGAACTTATTTTTCAATAAGTAATTCCCTAGTATTCTTCGTACAAAGATAGAGAAGGAGTTTCATGAACTAAAGCAAAAGGATGATGAATCTGTTGGTTTATACGAAGAGAATTTTACAAGGCTTGCAAGGTATGCATTTGGATTTATCATCCAATCAGAATGTAAAGTTGATCGATTCTTCAGTGGCTGAAAACCAAATCATTGAAGGGAACTAGCTATAAGAGACATCAGTAGCCATGAATAAATTGTGCGTTGTGCTATCTAGGTAGAAATGGAAGTTGTTTTTACTTATCCATATCATCGTTTTGACAAGAAACGAAAGATGGAGTTCAAGGAGGAATCTTAGAATAATGAAGAAAAGAAGATGAATGTTTCCTTATGCTCAATGTGTGGAAATATGCATAGTGGAGACTATAATAAAGGGACTATATAATGTTTTAAGTGTGGAAAAGAAGGTCATCGAGCAGCTGAGTGTCGATGTAATGGAAAAATGGTTTTTAATGATGTGAATAATGAAAGGACTGCAGAGAACACACCACCAACACTTCAATGCTTCTAGTGCAAGGAAATGGGTCATTATTCTAATAAATTCCCTAATCCAAGGGTTAGTGATGATCGACATGAGCAACTACTTATGGAAAAGGACAAAGGGAAGTCAAATGTGATCACTATTTGCGATGTTGAATA
Source organism: Viscum album (assembly GCA_963277665.1). Taxonomy (NCBI): domain Eukaryota; kingdom Viridiplantae; phylum Streptophyta; class Magnoliopsida; order Santalales; family Viscaceae; genus Viscum; species Viscum album. The sequence continues at coordinate 2,075,804,592 of OY728152.1, read as the reverse complement.
TGACAACGATGTGGTGGAATGATTAAGTGCTTATGTAATGGGATTCCAAAATAATCTTGTATATAGTATCTTGTATTATTGGAATATTTATGTATTGGTATATTGTGGTTTTCAATAATTTTATGGTACCGGTTACCATGGAAAGTGATTGAGATATTTTTGGAAAAAATATGATATGTGCATAATGAAGTGATAAGGAGAAAATGAAATGTTTGACAGTATTCATGAGCTCATGACTGATATAAGGAAATATTTATATCATGGTTTGAGTATAAAATATTTTGTGGTTTTGGTATGTGGAAAGAGTTAACTTTTTACAGCACTCGTGTTTTCACTAAGATTCAATGTGTATTCATTTTTCAATAGAATACATGATTAAGGCCTTCGAATGTTTAGAATGTGACCAACAAGACATTGCTCATGATATATGGGGATCAACAATGGTATTAACATGCTAGTTGTATGAACTCTTTGGTAATCATTTTCACTATAATATTAGATCAGACCACATTATTTTGGATAAACCTAAAGATTGGAATGGATTATGTTGGACATAAGTTAGTATTGTTTATGGATAGATGTTTTTTTCGATATTATTTATGAGGATAATGTTATTAAATTTGGAAGAGTTTATGTATTCCATCAGTACTTGAGATAAAAAGGGAACTATTAAATGATTCATATAGCTTAAATTTCTCTATACACCCTGGAAACACCAATCTGTATAGAGATGTAGATGAAATTTTTGGGATAACATGAAGTGAGAAATTGATGACTACGTGTCTAGGTGTCTATTTTGTCAAAAAGTGAAGTCCAAGAGATAATATCCTAAAAAGATCATGAAAACTCCAATTATTCTTCTATGTGAGTGGGATGAAGTTATGATTAACCTTTCCACTAGAATACCGAGGAAACCTATATATAATGATGCAATATGTGTAACCGTTGATCATCTTAAAAAATCTGCACATTTAATTTCTATAAGAGAGGATTTTATACTGGAGCACCTGAAATGATTTAATATTAATGAAAAGGTAAGATTTAATGGTGGACCTCTATCGATTTTGTCTGATCAATGTCCCTGATTTACATAAAAAATATGGAAGTCTCAAAAATGAATTGGATACTGAGCTTCATATGAGTACTATTTATCACCCCCAAACCAACGGACAGTTTGAAAGGACAATTCAAACACTAGAAAACATGTTGAGATCCTACTCTCATGATATTCAAGGTATGTGGGACCAATACTTACCTTTGGTGTAATTTTTCTTAAATAATTGTTTTCAATATAGAATTCAAATGGTTCCATATAAAGCATTACATGGAAATAATTGTCGAAATCAAAAATGTTGGGATCATGTTGATGATAGGAAACTTATAAGAGCAGAACATATCGAATAGAAAACTGGAAAGGTAATGAAAATTCAGGCCTATATTAATGTATCCCAATGTAGGAAAAATATTTATGATGGCAAACGTTGAATGGATTTTGAAATTCAAGTGGGAGATCATGTCTTTCTAAAAGTATCTATGTGGACTAGTGTCATATGATTTGATAAGGATGGGAAACTTAACCCCGGGTACATCAGACTATTCAAAATTCTAGAAAGAATTAGAGTTTTAGCTTACCATTTAGAAATTCCACGAAATCTCTCCAAAGTTCATAATGTGTTCCATGTGTCGTTGTTAAAGAAATACATGCCCGACCCATGCATGTACTCACATATGAATATTTAGGGATGGAACTAGATTTATCATAATATGAAGAGCCTATGGAGATTATTGGCACAATAGAGAAGGTATTGAGAAATTTTTAAACATGACTTGTAAAATTTATCTAGAGAAACCATAAAATAGAGGAAGCGCCATGGTAACATGAGGATGTTATGAAGAAGAACCACCCACATATTTTTAGGGAGCAATATTCATGGAAAATTTCAAGGATGAAATTTCCAAAGGAGGGGAGAAAATAACACAAATATTTTATGTTATTTCTATTTTAAATAATATAAATTCATTAGAATGATTATAATTCATTAAACATTAAGTCTTTTTGAAATAAAACTTGGTTATAGGATATTGTTATAACCAAGACATTAAACTTATATTTTATACATATGTGTTTTTAATTTTGAAAAAACAGACAAATACGTTTGCGATCTGGGTGACATTTAGAGTATGACATAATTAACTAAATTGTTTACTTCATAGTAATATGCACTTATGAATAGTAACCTACCCTTATGAATAGTAAAATGGACAAATGAATAGTAACATTACCCATGAGTGTATAAATAGAATTTATGCAACTTATAAATGAACATGAATATTTTTAATTACCTGTAAGAATTTTTGTGAGCAATAAATTCTTAATTAAAATTTTATAATTAATAAAATGATTTCAAAGATAATTAATTTTCATAAAATTTATTTATAACTCAATATTTTCATTCCCTAAAATTTTAGGATAATTTAATGAGACCTTAGATAATTTTTCACAGTGTTATAAAATTAGTTATAATTTCAATATTTGTATATTTTGATTAAATAATGATTTTAAATAAAAATTAAATTTGACACATTTAGGTTTTTTTCAAAAAAAATTATTTAACTTTGGGATTATACATGTTGAAAATGGTTTGGGTGAATTTTTTGGACTTTACTAAAATACATGATTTTTGGTTAATAGTAAAATATGTTAATTTATAATAAATTCTAAATATATGATTTATTGAGTCATGAATGATGTTTTTATGAGGTCAGAACACTTGGTTTGAACTCACATGAAGTTATTACTATTTTTAGCAGAATAATATATAATACTCTTTGTATTTATAAATATAATAATATAATGATTAAAATAATGAAAAAACCATCCTCTCCTCCACTATATAAACCACACTCACCCCTCTTCCGCCCACACCGCTCATGATTGATCCTTACCTATGTTCTTCCAAATACACTTCCCAAGCCCTTCCCCCCGTCCAATACCTATTTGTCTCACCTAAAGGCCATAAACAAATTCCTTAATGAGAATCTGATGGAGGAGTACTCAAGAGGTAAAGCCCTCTTCCTTATACTTTAAACTTCTTTTACAAGTTACATTCCTTTGTTTCTCTCACTCCTCTACTCTACTCATCCAAATGATGTGATAATTCCAGTACCTTCAATTTACTATATTTTTACTATGGTAATGTAATATTTCATCATTATCTCTATTTTCCCCTCTTCTTATACTAAAAATGAAAACACTATCCGAGATGTGTTAATTCATCACATTCAACGATGATGAGTTTTCAATTTCTATTACCATATTCAATTATGGTAATTAAACAATTTTTATTTTTGAAAAAGGTCATTATATATGTAATATATCATATTTAATTTTATGGAATAATTTTATAAATATGGTTTATAATTATAAAACCAAATGAGTTCATGGTGATAAAAAACCATCAAAATAATCCAAGTATTTATCATTATAATTTTATATGATTATTAATCCTCCAAACATATAACCAAATGATATGTATAAAAATTTACAATTATCAATGTTCATTAACAACATGTAATTCTAATTCTGGATAATTATATCAATTCAACAGGAACTCCATCAGTCAAAGTGAAGAGAACTGATCATGAAAATCAAGTAAACGAACCCTTTAGAATGATGCAATTAAATATTATAATTAATCTAGATTACAATAAATGAACTAAATAACAATAATTAATCAAATACATATATATATGGTTATGAATTAATTAATTAATTGATTTAGTTAGACTATCCTGGATGATTAGATCAAAGGAAGAACGCATTGGGGTATAAGGTATGGGGTTTCTCATATCACTTTTATTTCCACTAAATTTCTATTTTTCACTACTTATTTATTGTATATGGTTCATATATACTTCCATTTTATATATATTATCATTATTTTATTTACATTCATTGTATATATTGATTCACTTTATGATTAGTATCTTGATTGAATATAATATTGTAATGAACTTTGTTTCAGTATCCATTTTATTGTGATTTACTCGGTATTGTTAACCTAATAATTATTATGTGGTGTATGTAATGAACCATTGAAATCATTTTTCTTTTTAAATTTAAATCAAATTATATATCCATTTTCTATTTACATGGATATAATTATTTTCTTAGTTATATACCATTTTACATATGGTGTTTATGTGGAATGATGAATTAACTGTGGAAATATTGATGAATCTGTATCCTCAACCCAATATGGATATTGAAAATGCATATTGTTCAGTATTTAGTTTTTATTCCATCAGTATTTAACTATGAAAAAAAATCTATGGATTCATTTTATGATTATTTATGGAATGAGTTTTCATTTATACACAATTCTAAATTAGTTATGTCTATCTGATTATGTTAATCTTATTATTGATTCATGATTTAACTATGTGTAAACCTTAATAATAATTTTATCTCAACCTTATTATGATTCATATCCCCTTGTTTTTAATAATAAAACCTTGAATAAACTGTAAAGGAGGTATTATATTTCAGTTTATTATGTATCATGTTTTTTTCTATCTTTCTAAGGGTACTATGGGTATCATGTATTTAATCTGGTCTTCCAAAACTGATAAACTAATTAGACAGTTAAGATTTTATTTCTCATAATCATTCCAATATAATAAAATAATTCTCCAGATCTGGGCTTCTGAAGTCAGGGTGTTACATGAACCATTTCCATTCATAGAAAATTATTTTTAATCTTTTCATTTTATTAAGGAATACTGACGTCATCACCCATAATAACTACACCTGATTGGAAGTATCCATTTGAAGTCATGTGTGATGATAGTGATATAGTTGTATTATTTTTTAGGACTGATGATAGAGTACAGTTTACATGTGGTATATTATGCTAGAAAATTTCTAGCTAATGCTCAAAGGAACTACACCACTAGGATGAAAGTGTTTTTGGTTATTGTGTTTTCACTATATAAATTTAGGAATTAAATTTTAGGTTCTAAAGGCATAGTTTTTACATACCATGTTAACTTGATGTATTTATTATCAACTCATAAGATGAAATATAGACTCGTTATGTGGTTACTTTTATTAATATAGTATTGATAGAGAGATTAAAGATAAAAAAGGTGCTGAGAATGTTGATGTGGATAATTTTTCTTTTTTTTCTAGAACACAGTGAAATGATACAAGGGATATTAATTCTTCCTTTCCTGATGAAAATATACTCACATTATACATTATTATGTTTTATTAGTATGACTATTTTGAAAATATCTTAGCATCAAGTATTATTCTTAATGATTTTTCATATAATCATATTGATAAGTTAATTTCAAAACTTAATTTATGCCCATACAATGATCATATTCTATTTCATTGGTGTTCTAATGAGATCTTTAGTAGGTGTGTGTGAGAAGAAGAAATGATCCTCACTATGGAGAGTTTTCACTCCTCGACTTTGGGAGGATATCATGATGGAGAGAAAATTACCCAAAACTACTTCAATATTGATTTTATTAGCCAACAATATTTAAGGATTATATGATTCTTGTTGTGGGAAGTGATAGGTGTGAGGTATTAAAAAATTTGGAAAGGAAGAAAGAGATTCCCCATAAAAGAATTTTGGAAGCTGATATTTTTGAGGTTTTTGGGTATGGATATTATGGGAACATTATGATCTTCACATGGGAATGAGTCTATTTTAGTAGTTGTTGACTATGTTTTGAATTAGTTTGAGGCAATATAACTTCCCATCAATCAAGCCAATTGTGTGATAAAATTCATTAAATAGAACATCTTATCATGTTTTAGAGTGTCAGAGGCTTTCATTACTAATAAAGGAACTCATTTTACGAATTAAATATTTGAGTCATTAATGTAAGATTAATTATATTGCCATGGGATTAAAACATCTTACCGTATAAAATCCAGTGGACATGCAAAAATTTAAAATAGAAAGAAATATTTTTTAGAGAAAAATGCCTCTATTTCTAGGATGTTTTTGTCCAAGAAATTAGATGAATGTTTATATACCTACCAAACTGTGTTTAAAACTAAAATATGTATGTCTATATATAGGTTATTATTTTTAAAAATCATGTCATTAACATGTGGATTTACAACACAATTCATATTAACCTGTGAATTCGATAAATTTTGAATTTAAGAGTGCTAGAGAGAGAAGACGGATTGACCAAAAGATGATGAAAATGATTAGGAGAGAGTATTATGAAAATGATATCATATATAAATATAGGGATAATTTTTTTTCATGATTTTCTTATTTCATGAAGAGAATTTATGGCTGAACAGAAGGTTCGTCTCTTAAATTATAGGCTTATTCTCTTTTTAGGAATGTACAAATCTCAATGGTATGGAGAGTCCACTTTTCATAGAGTGATAAAAAATTGAGCAGTTGAAATTATTGGTGAAGAATATAGACCTATGATAGTAAAAACATAATGACTCAAAGAATATTTTAAAGGCCAACAAAAGGTATTGGATACTTTATTTGTGCTTCAAAATTGAATTCTTCACTGAAGACTAAATAAAGATATAAAGTTTTGTTCCTCATGGTAGTCAGCCCATGGTCTATCAATTAACTTTCTTTAGTTTTGTTATGAATAAAGTGTTATTGTTATCTATCTATTTCTATCTCTTTTTAATTGATTATATTCATTGTATCCACTATTTTTCATAAGAAATGTCGTTATTTATGTGTTAAAAAAGTGAATAGATACCAATTATTTTCATGTCAATAGGATGATTCATGCTAAAACATTAAATGACCGACTTCCCTAAATTCATCCTTAGAGTTTAATTTGTTGTATATAATACTTATATGTTAAACATAAAGGCACTAAAATTTAGAAAACAATAGTATTTTACTCAAATATAAGGGGGAAAAGATATTTTAGGATAAACACAATAGAAAAACATCTTAAATCAGTAGAGTGTTTGTTTTAATTACTACATTAATTTTATACTTTTATTTATTTGTTGTTGTGTTATATTTACAATTTGATATTCTATATTTTTATGTCTATTAATTGTTTGTAATTATGTATGGGGATTAATTATGCTGTTTTTTTTTAACTAAACATGGTTGTATTTATTGGGTGATTAGAATACTATTTTCTAGACTATTTAAAATCCAATTTAAATAAACATTCAACCTTGTTGACATGCACAAAAATCCCTCGGTTTCAAGATAATTCATGTTCCCTTTTAATAGGTTTACAAAACACTAATTTTAGAAAACATGTTTTGAAATGTATTGTAACTCTTGAACATGTCATTAAACAATTTAATTGTAAATATTATTGTACTTTAATATTCAAAATTTACTTCTTTAACCTTTTAATTTATCACTGAGGACAAATTTGGGTTTTAAGTTTGCGTGGGAGGTGTCTTAATAGGAGTTAATATCATTTCTATTATATACACATAAAATTTCTATAATTATTAAATATTATGATTTTTTTAAGACTCATATTTCTTATATAGTTGAATAATTATTTTCTAAAATATAAGTTCTATCATGAATATTTTATGGCGTTAACTTTCTCTTTTTTCCATGGATTTAATGACTTCAATAAATTTCTTACTCTCTTGAAAACATTTGTATTTTTTCAAATTTTGAGAGTAGGATTTACAATCACCATTGGTTTTGAACATGTTGAGTAGGTTTTGAATAGTTAAGGTATTCATTTACATGAGCTATGAAATGAGAATACTAATTAAGGTTGAGCCTCTATTATTTTGTCCTTTAATTGTTTAATTCCTCAAAATGTTGAATGACTTATTTATATTGTTTTTAATTATTAATCTTATTCATTTAATTAGAGTGTCTAACTATTACGCCTTTTATTTATTTGTGTGTATTATCTTACAGGTAAAGATATATTTTTATGTCTTAGCTAAATGAAAAGGGATAATTGTTTGTTTTTTTTTTAAAAATTTCAATCTCAATCATTTTTTTGTAAAACCAAATATAAATTTTGATCAAACCTATTTTTTAAATAAGAAATCCCTTTTACTATATAATAGAGTTTATAGGGAAAAATAATTTAGAAAACTGATTCTTAGTAAAAATTCACATTTCAACCTAACAATACGTTTCTTCTACATAATTTTTAAAAACGCTTACTTGAGTGCAATAAATATTTCAGTGTGAGAGAATTTAATTTCTTTTATAATTTGGGTTCTTTGACACCTCTTTTGTAGTGTGTTTTGTATGTCTTTAACCATAATGTAGACTTAAATAGGTAAAATATATCATATTTTTTAATTTATATTAAAATTAATAATTATTGATAATTTTGATAGTTATGTTTGTTTTTAAGTAGATATTATCATATTCATTTATGTTGTATTATTTATATATTTCATTTCTATTTTTTTCTAATTAGATTTTAATTATTTTACTTAATTTATATATTCCTAGTATTATATAATTACTTATTTTGTTATAATTATATTAATTATTTAATATTTAATATTTAATTTAATATTTTAAATGATTTAGTTAATTGTCATTTTAATCTTCAAATTAATATTTACTTATGTTTATTGTGCATTTGTCTATTAGTTAAATTAATTAATTAGTTATTTAAAACTTTTAGAATTTAGAATTATTAATCTTAATGTTTTCTGTTTTATAATACATAATTAACAATATAAGTATTTTAATAATATAATTTTATATGTTTACTGATAAATTTTTTAAAGAATTAATCTGGGGTTTTCACATGAAAATTATTTTTAGGTGTTGAAATTTCAAAAATTTAATTGGAAAATGTGATCGATCACATGTAAAAAAAATTGGGATTGATGATCTATTTATGGTTCGATGAAGTAGAAGGCATGTCGAGGATGAGCATGGTTGGCCTGAGAAATGTTAGTGCCCATGACTAGTTTTTTAAAATGTTTTCTTACTGAATTATTGAAATATAATTAATTTCAATTATAATATATATTCAATTGGTTTTTGTGTATATCTAAATAAATAAAGATCAGTATATAAAAATTACAACTTTTTATAAGTAGTCTAAACAAAAAAATAATTATTAATTAAAATCAAAATAACATATGTAGATGAAATATTCAACAAATAATTTTTGCAGAAAAGGAAAATTAGAAAATGAAATCACATACAGATAAAATGGGCTCCATTATATTTGACAAAGAAAAGAGAATAACCCAATATATAGTGAAACATATTCTTAAGGAGTTGAAAAGGAATGAGGCAGGGAGGTGTGGTAGGGTGATGAGTTAGTAGTGATGAATGTAGTAGAAGATTGAAAGTGTGGTTGAGGGATCTATTCATCAATATGAACAAATTTAAAGGGGTGGAGGAGGCAGGGAGGAAAGGATAAGAGGCACAAAAAGGATCATGATGGGAGGGAAAAGTGGGTGTGGGAGAGTGGAGAGGCATGGAGTTTGAGGAACATAGGGAAGCAACAACAACTGATATGTTAAGCATGACATATGAAGAGGGAAAAAGTGGGGCGGAAATGGTTTCCCATTTCCAATTGGTTTCCCTAGTCTTGGGGCTTTCTAGGCTCACCCTCTGGTTGGGCCAGTGCGATAGAGTGATGAATTAGCAGTGTTGAATGCGGTAGAAGCTAGAAGGTGTGGCTGAGGGATGCATTCATCAGTAAGGAGACACTGAAAAAGGTGGATGAAGTAAGAAGGCATGATGGGGAGGCATAAAGAAGATCGTATTGGTAGGTAAGTGGTGAGGTGGGTGAGTCGAGAGGCGTGGTGGTTGTGGCACATAGGTATGTAACAACCACTAATATGTTAGGGTTGATATCTTAATAGGGAGAAATTAGAGCGACAATGGATTCCACTTTTGAATTTGTTTCCCTATCCCAGAGCTCGCGGGGCTCACCCTTAGGTCGGTCCTGAGGATAATGAATTCCATTGCAAGGATGATGAATGAGACAATACACAACGTTTAATTCATTCTATGCATAATATTCTGGATAAATTTGTGTCTATTACTACTTGATACACCACAAGTATTCAACAATTCTCACACCATCGGATCCCCCATCATTTAACGCCAAAATAGTCTGATCTTCCATTCTTGGATGAGGACAACGCCTCCTAATCCAACCTCAATGTTGATGCAAATGAGATTATTATTTGTGGTCAATTATTGAAAATGAGATGATTTATATCTAACTTTTCTTCATATTGAATTTAATTTCTAGTTTTATTCATTCCACTTCATCAAGATATTTTTTTTAAAAAAGAAACTGTTTGGCGCTTCCCCTGTTTTAATTTATAAATGTCTGAATCCTTCTGTGAGATATTTTCTAACAAAATCATTCAAAATTATTTTTTATTAAATAATTTTTGGATGTGATGAGGTTTATGAATTATCATTTTTCAAGATTAATCTCTTGGTAAAGGAGATTAATCAATCAATTTTTGATGTTTTAATTTAAATAAAATTTCAATGAAAGAGAAAATTATTTTAAACCAGCCATTTATAATTTCCCTTACTTAAACCTTGATTTTCGATTTCAAATAATGCTCTTAGTTCTTCATTTTTTTTAAAAATCACTATTTCATCAATAATATTCCATAAATAATTAAATAATGTTAAAACCAATTTATTGATTCTTTGTGCTTTGAGTTTTCAAAATATTGGTTTGCATAGTCACATTCCCCATGGTGGGTTTGACACCCTATGCACCACAATATAATATTAAATATGAGATATAAATAATTAAATTTTCACATATTCAAGGATGTATGTGTCCATATACTACCTAAGAATTTATTTTATAATGCATTTAATGAAAATTATTATGATTCAAAAATCCAAATAAGGTTCATTCCTTAATGATATTGTTATTCAGAGATTAACAAAACTGAAAGGGTTTATGTTAAAATATCATTTAATTTTAAAATTATTAATGTTAAAATTTCATTGAGTATAATTATATGATCCTTACACCATAAAACCAGATTATTTTCTTATCTGTTTATATATGGGGTTTTCACGTATTCCTATCCCCTTCCTCTCTTTTGTTTTTATAATAATCAAGAAAATGTTTTTTAGAAAATCCAACCATATTACTTTTTTTGGGTTACAAATCATTGTATTCCATAAAAATGTTCTTTAAATTAGTTTTTTGATGTTTTATCCTAAACATTTAATCTCTTAAAAAGGTGTTTTTCACTACCTTTGAATTTACTTGACATTTTAAAAATGGATCTTTTCAAAAAAATTCCAATCTAGTCGTTTTTGACTTTTTACATAAGTGTGAAGAGGTTGTAATCATTTAATATAGTTAAAATGGATAGAATCTACCTCTTTCATGTAATTCATTCTTCATGAATCTTATTTTACATGTTTCCAGGGGTTCTTAAAGAAAAATATTTTTCCATTTATTCTAAAAATGATTTTTTCTAAAAGTCAACAAAAGAAAATTATATTTTCTCATGGGTTTTCAAATCATATTTTGAATGATATTACAATAGTTATATTTCATTTATTGTATTGTCTGTAAAGGATTTTGACGATTAATTTGGGTTATGATATTTTTATTTCATACACTTTATTTTTCTAGATGGCTTATCATGGTGATACTTTATGGATGATTATATAAAACCCGACAATTTCTCACAATTTATTTATGTTATGATGAAATATTTATGAAATGCATTTCATTCCCAAGGGTTATGTGATTATGAATGTTTGCATCCCAGTTATTTATCATTTTTATTATATAAGGGGTTGACCTAGAATTATATAACCCTCTAATGCATTGGGTTAAGACTGATATCTCATGAGATAATATGAATGTGAATGGGTAGTGAACCTAAATCAAAAAGGGACTCTATCCATACTAATATTCATAAAAGATATAATTGAATAAAGAAATAATGTAATTGATAGTAAACTCAATCCATTATAAGAATTTTACAGCAATGATAGCCTTGGCAGTTAGCCTTGTCTTAAGAAATAATGGAAATGGGGAGTAAATCCTACCCAACATCGGAGAATATATGATATGATAGTATTGGTTGTGATCCTTTTTTAAGAAAATTATTTTTTATTCTTATGTGTATGAAATAGGATTATATATTTTTATAATGACATATTGTATTAAATCAATATGGGTTTTTGATGATTCCATGCTCTTATAAATTATTTCTTTTTTATTATAAATCTTTATTCCATTACTCAACAGTAATGTTTATTAAATGATTGGGTAATATTTTCTTAATTCATGGACATTTTCTCATACCCTTATGCTTACATTATTCACAATTACAATCATAAAAACTTTTTTACTTTTCCTTATCCTCGGATTATGTTAAAAATCAATAAGTATGATATGTCTATGAAGGATATTTTGAGAAAAAAATTATGGTATTTTTTAATGATCATTCGTGAAATAATATTATAATGTATGTAGTCTCCAAAGACTCAAAACCTTTATATTTATATTGAATGTATTATTATGAAATGTGTATAATATTTATCATAAATGGTGTATTAATTTTTTTTTTGACGTTCTTGAGTTTAGTCAATATGGATTTATTTTCACTCAGTTGATACATATTGATGATCGAAAACCCTGTTTTTGACACATGCATAATCTTCAATTTACATCGTTCATGGAATTCAAGAATCTAAATATAACTAAATTCATCCCATGTCTACATCAGCAATAGAAAGATGACACTTCCTCTATGTTTGAGCTCGATATTCATATAGAATGTTCCTATTTATGATATGGTAATGTGGTCATGCTCCAATTCACAATGTGTCCATTTTCTACTAAATAATTTTTCATTTTTCTTGTAGGTGATTCATGTCCATAAAGTGAAAATATTGGTCTATACATCGTGACCCTAGACTATGTTTTTTCGTATTTTGGTGGGATGATATAAAATGGAGTAAGACCCCCATTATGCTTAACAATTCATGTTATGTCTATTTTTCCTTATCTAGCAAAATTTTCCAATGTATTTATGGTTCAAATTGAACGACCATAAACTTCAGCTCTCTATGGTCTATGTCCTACAACCTTGGACAATGAACTGTAGTCTTGGATACATGACCTTAAAAAGTATTCCCCATGGTCACAATTATGCGATCATAAAATTTTTGAAATTTGTGGTCTTAGTATCATGTCCATAAACTATAGTTCCCCACTAGTCCTTGTTTCATGACCAGTAAAGGAATGACCAATAGTTCAATATATGAAAGCATATAAAACTATCCCTCTTTTTCTCAAATTTATACATGCTTAAATAGAGAAACATCAGAGGCCATCACCCAACCCATGAAAAAGGCCAAATATTATTCTCATCTATGTCCTTCAATTTGAATTTAACTTACTCGACTAGGACATAAGCCTTCCATTTCCTCGATACACCTTGAAGATTTTCTTGAAGCAAGATGGAATAACCATAAGAGTACATAAAATATTCACAAACGACTTTCTACTTAATTATAACACTTTGTTCCCCTAATTTAGACCAACATCCATATTCACATCCATATAAACTCCCCTATAGTGATATAAAATCACTCTAAAGGTCTAACTGACATTCAGGGTATATACTCATGAGGAATATTTCTCACCATCTTTGAATGAACCCCCCTATGGTGACTGCCAATTACTATAAAATCCCATATCACATCAAGTGTAGACAAACCAAAGGATACAACATAAGAATTATGGTAGAGTTACATGTGTATCAAATACAACTAGTAGTAATCCTCAACATATCTTCATCCTTCATCTACCAATACTGACACATGAGGCCAAAATTTACCTCTCTATTTTCCTTTTTCTTAATAGGAATTCTCACACCCTTATTGTCATTCTCTTGTGTATTTTCTGTATTTTTAGGAAAATAAAACACAAAAAATCACACCAACTAAATTACCTCATATTTAAGAGTATATGATGGTTATCAATGTGATATTATGATCCAAACCCATCCACCGTGTTCTAGTGTTCGCATATAATTAAATAATCCCTTGACTGTGCCTTATTTATAAAATTGATCATGAATCACATGTGCTAATAGATATTCAATTAGTTAACTCATTTATGTGATAAAAGTGAAAATTTTATAATAGGTGTTGGGACTCCCTTTTAACATGGGAATTAACATATTTAGTGTAAAATACCCCATGTATTTGCTGATAAAATGGATTTTAAAAACCCTACCATGTCAACCTATGTGGACCCCACCTGTATTCCAATAGGCGGATGTAGTCCCAACATATTTGGCCCTTTGTTAGAATCTATTACCTACGCGAGGGTCCTACATGAGAAAACATTGTGACAAACCTCTACATATGATCTCATTTTCCCAAGTTCCTATGTTCTTCCTATTAAAATGAACCTTCGGATCCTTATTCGACACGAATGGAAGATGAAGAGACTGTTTCAAGCTCTGCTCACCCAAGTCTCTCCCCCAAGTATTCTAAACCATAATGTAGGTCCCTAATCCTACAAAATAAGATGAAATTATAAATAATATATGGATTATGGTCCTTCAAGGTCTAGAATACTAATAAAATTAGCAGGAACTTCTAACCTTGGTCAAAACTACAACGGTTAAGGGCACTTCCATAGCTCGAAATTTGAGCGCATGTCATCCAATGACACATGATGATTCCCTTGGTATAATGAACCTGTCTTAAAAATTACATAATCATGAATTAAATGAATAATTCACATTTACAATCTTTTCAGGTTTAGAGTTTAAAGAATTAGGCCATATATATTAAATTACATTTCAAAAAATTACAAAGTAGACACATCTACTCAGTATCCATTTTTTTAGAAAAATAAAAACACTAAAAAACATGTCTAGTTCTAGGTTTTAGACATCATCACATTTCCATTATCCCATACCTGACCCTATTCATCATTAACTGCTACGTAAAACATTTCAAAACATGGGTTGAGAATAAAAAGCTCAGTAAGGGGTACATAATAATGAAATCCGCCATTAACCCATCAATAATTACATTTCAATAAAACCATAATTTTCAATCACAACATACATTATGAAATCAAAATATTTATGAATAAAACATTGAAATCATAAATCATAAAGGTAACCTATTGTATATATAACATACATTCATTGTAGCTATCACAGCTACATAGAGAGTTACGTTGGATTAGTCATCACAGTATATTACCTAAATATCTTAGGGGAATCATTAATTTTTTCCTATGTCACATTACCCAATTCCCTGGAGAGAAATCTCAGGCTCACTAGCCATATGTTTTTCAAAAAACCACCCGTATATGTAAACAATGCGAAAAAACCATAAAATGTTCATAGAACATAAAACAAGCATAAAGTAAAGATAATATTTTCACATTTCAATCAAAATATATCGATTCCACATATTGACATAATCAATTCTTTTTCAAACCATTTTCCAAACCATTTAAAAACTATATTTTTGAATCAAAGTGTCTTATACCACATTGATGCATTTAAATGAAATTTTAATTTCAAAACATTAATTTACATATAAATAAATCCTTAAAAAAATTTTAAAACATTGACATTTATTTGTAATATTTAAAAGATTAATGTATTAAAATTTTTCAAAAGATATTTTAGTTAAAGAGTTCACAAGATAATGATAAATGATTGAATACAACTAATTGAAGAAAATAATTTAATAAAACCTTATAATATCATAAAAATAAAGGTATTCATGATATAATATTCCAAAGGACAATATATACACCATATAAAATTTAATTGGTTCATAATAACAGTGATGTCTAAATGTAATGTAATTTGAGACGCAATCCCTTATAAAGATGGAATCCTTAGATTAAGGATAAATCAATTACTTAATTTTGTGTGAAAATTATAAATCCAGTCAATATTATTGGATATTTAATGTAAATAAATTAGATAACATTCACACATATTTTTTTAAGAACAACACCAAATACATGGATGTTTTACACAATGAATGGAAATTGAGTTAAAATTACCCTTATCAAGTTCATATCGATGACTTGAGAATTTATCAATGGAGTGATTATGTGTATCAAAAGTATATCCACCCAAAAGGGAGTGGAAATTAAAAAATAAATAAATAAATATTTATTCCACAAATAATCATATCTTTACATAATTAATAATTATAAGATTAACCCAAGGAATTGAAATTGGGTTAAAAATTTCACTTCCTGATTTGGTAACTTACGAAACATACACCACATGAAAGGAGGATCATACAATGAAAATTTAAATACCCATAAATTAAATTATATTACACAAATAATACAATCATGGTCTGAACATATACCAAACAAAAGGAAATACTGGAAAATATATCATGAATCTCACAGGAATAAAAAGGGAGATGAAAACCCCTTACCACGTAGTAATCTACCGAGTAGTATGACCAAAAGTTAATAAACTCAAAATGATTCACATAATAACATTAATATAAAGATAATTATGATAAAATATATCAAATTACATTAATAAACAAACCACATGAAAGAATAATGTGGCGAACAATGGAAATATAATGGAATGAAAAGTGAGATAAGAAACCCCTTACTTCGTGTCTGATATGACCCGTTCGTTCTTTAATATCTTGAATAATAAGCTAAAGCTTATTCATAAATTATTAAAAAAAAATCAAGTTTATTATTCCTTCTATATCACTTATTACCATGTTATAAACATTACGCAATCATTTATGTTAATTTTGGTCGTTTTGTTGATATTTGGTACTCGAGTCCAAAATGAACTTCTAATAATTTTGAATTGTCCATGTGGTACAGAATAAATTATATCTAGAATGATATTCATAATTAAAATATCATATAAATAATATAAATCCAGTATATATATATATATATATGTATGTATTTATAATAGTAGCTAACATTTAGAGATAAGAAATGAAATGCATCGTTCATGGAGACAGTAAGTGATACGTACACAGGAACACTACATTCATTTCTATTTCGTATTTTAATGGATTTAAAACATAATTATATATGATTATATTATAATTATTGTGTAATATAATATATAATTTCATTAACTCTATCATTTATACATCATACATATGGCATGAATGAGTCAAATAACATTGATGGGGCGGTAGTCCGCACTTCCTCAAATTTAATTATCGTGTTTAATCATATTGGAAAGTATAAAGGTATGTTTGTAAATAAAAATTAAAGAAGAAAATAGACAAAATAAACATAATATATATCATATATAAATTCATTTCCATAATCATTTCCACCATGGGAGGTGGTAGGAAAATATTGAACCATCATCATTTAATGAGGCAACCGTTTTCCTTCCACAGAAACAGTATGTTCTTTACCCATTAGATAGAGGTGTGTGTAAGTTGAGTTCAAAATCATCTCATAAAAACAACATAGTATATTTATTATACTATTTTTGTTATAAAATAAAGTACTAAAAATAGTTTAGGGGTTGGAGAAGTAAAATAAAACAAAACAACTTAAGAAAAGATGTTACCTTTAAATCAGGTATCTATTTTTGGATTGAACCAAAATGATTAATTGATATTCCTTATTCTTAAGGGAATGATTCTTGGAGGAGGATAGAGATTTAAAGATATTAATTGAAAAGTGTTTGGACGAGCCAAGAGTCTTGGGAAGTGAGAGGAATGAGTTAGAAGTGAGGTCTTTTTATAAGCGGGTGAAGGGGCTCTTTAGGAATGATTTATAATATTACTTTATTATATAATGCTTTTTTGTTTATAAAGGTTCAAAATTTATTAAAGTAGAAGATAATATAGCTATATTTCATAAAAAATCATCCAATAATACATTTAAGGTTTTTTTATAAGTTTTTAAACATTATAGTCATATTTATTTAAATCATTCATTAATGAGGTAAAAACAACATCATTGTGGTGTCATAAATATTTTTATTAATTTGATGTTTAAAAATTATAAAAAAATATCATGATTATGAAATATTTTTTTATTTAAAATTAATACTTGCATTCAATGTGATAAAATATATAACCACATGTAATAATTTATTTTCTAAAAGATACATGTTTGTTTCATTTTGGTCATTACATTAAATTAATTAATATAAAGTGTCATTATCACTACAATATAGCCCAGTAGGGTCCCAAAATAATCCCAATGATGCCCATGGTTAGGAATTTATCAACCAATATGATTAGGACACATGTTAGGGTATTTTTATTTTTTTTATAGTAATATTTGTTTACCCTTATTTACCATATTTACCCTTAACCATGGTAAATAAAATATTTACCGAGGTAAATATTTATAATGATTAAACATAAAGGTTAAATATTTACACAATTTGGACCTTCTGATTCCAAATAATGAATCCAGTTTTTCAAATTCAAAACACATAAGTGGAAAAAATTAATTTAAAATTAATTCTCGTTGTCAAATCCAAAAGCATGTTTTTAAGAAATACAAACAATCAAAATATTGACACTAGATTTTTTCCAATTTCATAGAGAAATTACATACAATGACAAAAATAGTATTAAATGGTAAAAATATAATCTCATAAATCTTTAAAAACATTTATAATGATAATATAACCTAATATATAAATTACCCTAAAAGGCAGTTTTTAATTAAAATGGAATATCTTTTACTATTAATAAAAAATATACTTTATCAGAAAAATATAAAAAATTTATCCAATTTAAATTTTGATGTCCCAGTTCTGAAGAAGAATATTATTTTGTCAAATATAATATATATATGTGAGAAAAACTTTATTTAGAGTGGTTTCTCTATCAAAAGGCGGTAAATCACCCTTTTAATGAATATTAGTGTCTTTTTTGCTTAATATAAGACTCATTATTATTTTAAGAATCTAAAATTTATTGGATAAAACTAAAATAATTTAAGAAACATGTATATTTGTATTTTAGTTATTTCTATCAATCACTCCAATACAATGTCTAGGTTTTAATATATTATTAATTTTTAGTATGACTCAACATTCTGTGAATCATATGATTTTAAAAAACCCTGTTGTTGCGTGTCGGGTACGCAATTGAACATATCATCCCCTTTAAAGGAAAATTAATATTTAATTAATTTTTTAATAAATAATCAATTTTATTTATTATTTATTTTCATGGGATGTAACATCCTTCCCCCCTGTTGTGAATTGCATCCTCGCAATTTTAAAATTGGGTTTGGAAACTTCATTGAATTTCCAACATTATAAAATGTGTCAAAAAAAAATATCACTTAAAAATAAAGTAAAATAAGAGAAATGGTCACCCAGGACAAAAAATACGAGTATTCCATGAAAACCTGGATTTGTATGAGAAAAAAAACCCTCATGTTCTGATGGAGAGTGATAGAAAACATGATTAGCGGAAAGTTAACCACCATAAAATCACAAACATGTGTTGTGTAAATGGTTTTTTGATTCCCAATAAGAAAAGTAAATATAAAACGTTTTTGTTTTAGAATCATTTTCATAATATTGAATAATTTATTTAAGATATTTATTTATAACATAAGTAAATATACTTACTTTTCATGTATACTTTCATTCTTTACTAGATTTCTTCCACAAACTCATATTTTCTCCAAACTATGAGTATACAATATGACATGATCTCACTGAAAGAGGTTTAATCAACTTCTATATAATAAAATAATCTAAAAAATATAATATATATTTTTCCAATGTCTTTAGACATTAACAAAAACCAAAATAGGTAGTACAAGATCAGATAATCCCCCAAAAGGATAATCTGTTATATAAAAAAACTACTCTAAATCCCCAAAAATTTTTAATCAATACCAAACATTCCCCAAAGACCATTTAATAACAAATTGTCCACAAAATTATTCCAAGTAATATAAACATAGATTGAATCCCAAATAGCAAAAAAAAAATTAATCACATAGTCTTCCAAGATAAATCTTAACATTTATCTCCATGTAACATCAATTACACTTAAAGTCTCACAGTAAAAAGTAATTAAACAAATCACATATTCTCCATGATAGGTTAATAATTTCCATAAATAAAACAAATAGTCATATGTCTAAAATAAAAACATAGATTCTTACATAATAAAATTTCAACCATAACACCGAAAATGAGATCCCATAGTATTATAATTCCCATAACCATATAATGTCTCAAAAAGAGTAAACATCTTCAAAAATAAACATTATTGCTTAACCACCAGATAATATTCCTATATTATGGATATACATTTGAAAAAACATATGTTCCCAAATAAGATTATTCTTGGTCAATAAAATCATTTAACATAAAATAATAATCCATACTAACAAGAGACATCACGTAGGATAGTAGTTGGTGATGCACCCTTGTCACCCTTCGGTTAAGGGTTTGATTCATGTGGCCATTCCAGACATGATGAGTTGTCACCAATCTTATGGGTTTTAATTTTTATAAAACTCAAAAATAAAAATAAAATTATTTAACCACAATGGTTTTCTTATACCTTTAATTTTCATCCCAATACATTAAGTCCTCAACATCTTTTATATTGTTAATTTTTTCACCTATATATGATAAGATAAAACTATTACTAATAGAAAAAACATAATACCTTGATCATGGTGTCCATATGGTTTCATCGTCATCTTATTTATGTAGGTAGAAGGTCCATTCATTGCAATAATTATTTAATGATCTGTCAATATCATTTATGTCCTTCATCTAAATACCACTTGTATAACTAGGGTCATACGTGTGTTCAGAGAAAAATAGTTTCGGAAAATAATATTGTATGAAATGTAATTTCAAAACATTTGATAAAACATGATTTTTATAAAATAGTGAGACAAAATTTGATTTGAAGCATTCAATCATTGGACCTTATAAAATACCATATGTATGTGCTAAGAGACTATATTGTTAAATAATATATAAATAGGTTGCACAAGGGTCTCCTTATTCAACACCTTTTTCAAAATTATAATATGATTCAAAATCTTGTTATAGGGTAAAATATTTAAAAATACATGGATAATATTAAAATTTCTTGAAAAAATAAGAATATTGATAAAATAGGATTAGATTAAATTCAACCCATGATCCATGATGATATCGAGGCATAGTGGAGTGGTTTGATATATCAAACATATTCTTAAATGTGAGTTGTATGCATAAAAAAGTTTCACCATCATCTAAACTTAACATTGAAATAATTATTGAAATAACTTCATAAGGATGATATTTTAATGTAATTTTATATCCCCTCCTTCCATTTGGAACCATCATTCCATGATCTAAAAAATTTATAAAACGCCTATTTAACTGAAATAATAGACATAGGGAATAACCATGAGATTAACGAAAACTCATAAAACCTAAAGTTGTCTGAACCATTCTATAATACAAACAACATGGACCTAACCTTAAACATTACATAATCCTGAATTAAATTAATAATTCACATTGAGGATCTTTTCAGGTTTATAGTTTTAGATAATTAGGCCCTATCTATTACATTACATTTCAAAAAAAAATATAACGTAGACACTTCTACTAAGTATCCATTTTTTGATATAATACAAACTCTAAAAAAACATTTCTAGATCCGTGTTTTACACATAATGATTGAAAGATTGCTGTCGTGGGCACCCTCAAATGATTAGTGTGATTTTCGAGTACATAGGTGCAACAGAGTGGCTGACCAAGGCCATTTCTCAAAGGAGGAAGTGAATTAAAACAACTTTTCAGATGTATTCTAAAAAATAAAAGAGAATATAATAGAAACACTACTCAAAAGGATGGGGTTTGTTTATATTTTATAAATCTAGAAGATATTTTCTAGAAGAAGATTGCATTTTTTAATTTTGAAATGAAGTTTGATTAAAAAGACACAAAAAGAAGATGTTTTTTTAGAAAATATTTTAAAATCCATAATCCATATAACTCTAACTCTTCATTTAATTATTAATAATTATCATTTAAATCAATATCCACTTAATTATGATCCCCTAATTTTTAATCCCTTGAACCCTACAAGAGTTATCTTAACCACAAGGATGGAATCACTTAATCCCTAGGCTAGCTTCATAACACGCAATCGCAACACCCTGCTTTTATGGTTGTTCAAAGGTTAGCTTATGGTCAGTGGTTAATTATAGAACATATCCATTTTTGAAATTAGGTTGAATTTTGTTTAGGGAATATATTTTAACTATACAAATTTATCCCGAGTGGTCTTGTATTACCGATTAAGATTGATCTCTCACAATTTACACAAAATATCGACCTCGCGTGTTTTTGTGTTTATTATTAAATTGCTTTTATACGTTCTTTAAATTTAAAAACACAATTAATGGATCATATTATGTGATTTATAGATTTTTAATTATTCAAAATAATTAAATGAAGAAGGATAGAGGTCGATCGATTATTAATAAGAACTACTCTTCCATGGGTGGTGTAGTCATCTTGGAGATGTTTTACATGTGCAAAGGATTGAAAGGGTAGAACCCAATATCATCTAAAATATTGATTCCAAGCCAATTAATAATACTAAGAGAAGAAAAGGGAAGAACATATAATATTATTTGATGTAAAATTCAAGAAGCAAACATGAAGGAAAATAAATACAAAGAGGAGGTGGGAGAGGAGAGCCTTTTTGGAAGAGAGGTTTTCACAATGAATTACTTATTCCAAGAGTTGTGAGGGGATCCCAAAAGACACCCTTTCGGCCACACCTTCACAAATCCTGGAATAACCCTCCCAAAGTGGTAAAACCCCCATTAAATAGAGTTTGTGAGGTCTAGGGTTACATAACTTTTTAAATGTGAAATAAAAAACTCGGCCAATTAATTTATTCCGTGTTGAACGACCTAGTTTTCCTCCAAAACACATAAATTGGAATTCCATACAAAAAGATTATCTGTGAAAAATTATATCTCAGAAATTTCCGCAATATTTGGGCTCAATACAAGCCTGGATGAAGAATATTTGGCCCAAATACAGTACTCATGACCATTCTGCCGAGTCCAGACCACCATTGGCTTAATGGCCCATTTACTCCATCTAAATTCACTCTTTATCTCATGTGTCCTGAATAAAAGTTGTAGAAATTTTTTTTAATAACACTGTTACAAAATATTAAGTTCAAATAATAAATATTAAAAAATTTATCTTCAAAATACTATAGTACATTTTAAAAGGGTAAAAATGAAATTTTCATCGAATTTTCAAATGAAGGATCTAATCCCAAATATTTCATAAATGAATAAATTTAGCACAATGTGAGGAAATTATATCATATGTTATAAATAAAATATTGATCAAAATAGTGTTTTATCAACTCCCCCACACTTAACTTTTTCCACTCCTAGGAAAAACCTATTGTCAACTTATCATCAATATCAAATCAAAATAAATTTTAAAACTCATATCCTTGAGATCAAACAATTACACACCATGAAACTAAAGATATAATGCCTCAAAAAACCAATTATTTCTAGTTCATCATTTATATCATTAAATATATTTCGACTTTATTTGTCCTCCCATGCAATAAACACTTACCTCACTTGAATTATCTCTTATCAAACAAATATTAATTTTTGGAAATATCATTCTCATCCAAACTCTAACAAGGGTCACCATGGGCTTGATAAATTACTACATCGTTAACTGATGTTATTCAAGGACATATGATTATCATGAAGCCTTTTTAGGGTTGTACTGTGGCCTTCAGTTGGTAGGATTTAGATGTGAAAAATTAGGAGGCTGAATGGGGAGGGATTGACTCTTTTTGAAGAAAAATTGCATAAATTTAAATTTCACTTAAATATGGTCTTCTCCTCAATCACCATAGAATCAATTCATCTCCATAATCATGAAAAGTCATGAAATGTTTACACCATTCAATATTTCAGCATAAAATTTTTCAATCTTCTCCAACATGATTTTCTTGAAAGCTCCAGATAAGAACAAATTTCAACCTCAATTAGAAGCTCCAGAAAATGCATAACTTCACTTGTCATGAAAGCTCCAGAAAACGAACAACATGTAATATAATGACATTCTTCAGCATCAAACACATCTCCTCAGAATTTAATTTTCCACCCAAAGTATCACAGAATGTTGTTGCATAACAGAAGATATATTCCCCCACACTTAAGCTCAACTAGATTATGCAATTTCACTTCAAGAGTTGGTTTGACAGTGAAAATTGGTGTGTAATGTGGCTATCCTAATAGGTTGTGCATGTCTTCTAAGGGCTACAAGTATTAAATGTTCAAGGTATGCCATTATAAAAGGTATTATTTGAAATATGGGCTTTAATTCCAATCAAATGCCTCAATAATTTAAATATATGTACCTCAAACCCTCATGTTTTGATAGGAATAAATCAAATTTTGGTTAAATAAGACATGGTTTGGTTATCTAAATAAGTGAGGTGAATGTAAATAATATGAAAATAATGGTTCAGAAGCCTCACAGGAAAGTGATTTCAAATATAAAGAAAGTGAGGTATGGCATGGGATTCAAAATTCGGTGTACTTTTCATGAAATTAATAAATATTTGAACTTGAAACAAAGTCATTTGAGAATTCATTTATTCTTAGTTTTAAGGGAAAAATGTTTCCCTTATTGATATGGATTTAAAAATGGTGATGTGAATTATTTCAGATAAAAAGATTCAAAAACACGTAGAAATTTGTAAAATAAACACACAAAATTTGAAAAACACACATCTTTTTTTTGGGTTTTTTTTGTTTTATATCAGGAAAATAATTGAAATTACTAAACTAAAAGGATCCCCCCCACACTTAAAATACATCATTGTCCTCAATGTGAACACATTTTTTCATATATGCACATGAAATAAAGAATTTTTAAATAGGATAAATAATATAAAAGTGAATGTATTAGGAACAGCCTGATGTGCTCATGTGATGATGGGTCATGCAGTGTGATAAAATCCACTACATCAGTAGGAAGTTCCTCAATGTATCACTTCAAATGTATCCCATTGACTATAATTCTCCTTCCAATGTCCTCTTGTGTGATCTCCACTGCACCATAAGGAAAAAATTAGATACAATTTAATGATCTAACCATCTGAAACACAACTTACCAGGCATCATCTTCAGTCATGACCTGTAGAGAAGGACATCCTATCCAACATGAAACTCCCTTTGTTGGATCATTCTATCATGAGATGCTTCTGATATTTCCTTGTATAGCATTGAGTTCTCAAATGAAGACAATCTAATCTCCTAAAGCTCTTGAATTTGTAGCTTCCTTGGTATTCTAGCTTGGGCCAAATCCATGTTGCATTTCATTATAGCCCAATAAGCCCGATTCTCAACATCCACAGGGAGATGACTCGCTTTCCCAGAAACAATCCAAAATGGGGACATAGAAATGGGTGTCTTGTATGTTGTCCTATAAGCCCACATTGCATCATCCTAGCGCTTGCTCCAATCTTTCCTATTTGGTCGCACAGTTATCCCCAATATTTGTTTCAACTCACGATTTGAAACCATAGCCTGAACATTTTTTTGGGTGTGGTATGTTGTTGATGTTTTGTGTGTCACCACATAATTTTGAAGGACGGAAGAAAAATTCCTATGTAAAAAGTGTTTCCCATGGTCACTGATGATGGCCTTTGGTACTCCAAACCTGCAGAAATTTTGAGCCTTGACAAAATCCACTACAACATGAGAATCATTAGTCATGGGGGCCTTGTCCTCCACCCATTTACTCACATAATCAATAGTAACCAAAATATACAAAAATCCAAATGAAATCATAAATGGACCCATAAAATCAATTCCCCATACATCAAAAGTCTCAAAGAATAGTAGGGGTTGTTGGGGCATCTCATGTCTCCTAGAAATGTTCCCAGTGTGTTGGAAATTAGAGCATGACATAAAAACACATGGGCATCAATGAATAATCTATTCCAAAATAATAAAGAGTCCAAAACGTTCCTAACTATCTGTTGGGGTCCAATGTGTCCCCCACAAGCATGTGTATGACAGAAATGAAAAACAGACTCAAACTCATGGTCGAGAACACACCTCCTAATGACATGGTCACTACACATGCGCCATATGTGAGGACCATCCGACACATAAAACCTACACTCAATTTTGGATTTTTTTTGACTTGATGATTCTTTAAATTTGCTGGGATTTAATAGGAAACAATGTAATTAACTAAATTAGCATACCATGGATGCGTACCTGATATGGTATAGAAATTTTCATTGGGGAGATTGTCCCGAAGTGGTACCTGGACCAATGTGTCACCCTTTGGTGTGTGAGTAATCCTACTCATGTGGTTTTCCACCTAATGCTCTGACCCCTTCTTGTCCTTTGTCTTGATGTCAAACTCTTGAAGAAGGAGAATCCAATGAATAGGCCTTGGTTTTGTATCTAGCTTCTTTATGAGGTACCTCAGAGCTGTACGGTTAGAAAAAACAACTACTTTAGAGCCCAATAAATATGAATGTAATTTATCTAAAGCAAATATGATTGTAAGAAACTCTTTTTCTGTGGTAGTGTAATTTTATTGGGCTGAATCAAGTTTCCTCGATGCATAGGCGATCACATGTGAACGTCCCTCCACCCTATTATATATGACATCTCCAACCGCGAAGTTGGAGGCATCACACATAAGCTCAAAAGTAATCTCCCACCATGGGGGTTGTATGATAGGTAGAGTGGTCAGAAACTTCTTTAGCTCATGAAAGGAAGTCCTGCAAGAATCATCAAAAGTGACTTCAATATCATTTTGAAGCAATCAAGATAAGGGTATAGGGATTTTACTAAAATCTCGGATGAAGTGTCGATAAAATCTCGCATGTCCAAGGAATAATCGAACATCAAACACACATGTAGGATATGGGAGGGATGAAATAATGTTTACCTTTGATTTATCAACTTCAATGACATGTTTTGAAACTATATGACCTAAGACAATCCCCTTTTCAACCATGAAATGACATTTTTCAAAATTTTAGTCCAGATTTTTCTCAATACAACGATGCTACACATCACCCAAACTAGAGAGACATTCATCAAATGGGGATCCATAAACTGTAAAATCACCCATAAATACCTCCATGTATGTCCTAATGAAATCTGATAAAATACTCATCAAGCATCTCTGGAAGGTACCTGGGGCATTGAAAAGTGCCAATGGCGTCCTTTGGTAAGAAAATGTACCGAATGGGAAGGTGAATGTTGTCTTATCCTGGTCCTCTGCTGCAATGGAAACATGAAAATAGCCAGAGAAACCATCCAAGAAGCAATAATGTGTCCTATTTGCAAGCCTTTCAAGAATCTGTTCAATGATTGGAAGTGGGAAATTTTCCTTACGAGTGGATTGATTTTGTTTCCTATATTCAATACACACTCTCCAACTGTTTTGTACTCTCACATGAACTAACTCATCATTTTTATTTTTTATAAAAGTGAAACCAGTTTTCTTTGGTACAACCTGGACATGGCTAACCCATTGTGAGTCAGAAAAAGGGTAAATTATACCTACCTTGAGAACTTTTTCACCCTATATTTTAAAAACCTCTAGAAGGGTTGGATTGAGTCTCCTTTGTGGTTTCCTCACCAGTTTATCCCCATCCTCCAAAATAATCCTATGCATGAAAATGGAGGAGCTAATACTTGATATGTCATCCAAGGTCCGCCTGATTTCCTCGATGTTTTCCCTCAATAGATTGAAATTTTTTTCTTCATGTTAAAAAGGTAAATTGTTAGCAATGATAACATGTAATATATCCCAACTAAACAAGTATGAGTATTTCAGATTTGGTGTCAATGGAATGAGTTCTAGTGTAGGGGGTGGTGTACGGATGGACACATAGAAGGAACTAAAATATGTACACTAGGAGCATCAATATCAGAATATACATCATCAAAATCAGTGAATAAATCATCAAATCCATCAGCCTACTCAACAACCATGTCATAATAAGAGTTCACATGATCAAAATTAGAATATGACTCCATTTAAAAATCAAATCTTAGAAAGTCTTGTTCCTTAGAAACAGTTGTGGAAGTACACTTAGACATCAAACTAGAACCAATACTCATAATCTCTCTATGCATAGGACAATCCATTTCCATGGTGTTTTTACATGGGTGTTCACAATGGGAGATAAAAAATTAATAATTATCCTATAAGGAATACTTCATGGAATCCATAACATTATATATCACAACTTCATCACCATATTCCATGGAAAGTGTACCCTTATTGACATTTATGATAGTTTTTGCCTTTTTGAGGAAGGGCCTGCCTATGATAATGGCTAAATGAGAACATACCTGATCCTCCTCCATGTTAAGCATGTAGAAATATGCTAGAAAGATCATGTCTCTTACCCAGACAAGTACATCTTCCGGAACTCCTTCTGGATATTCCGTAGCTCTATTCTCCAATTTCACCACTACTCTCGTTGGTTTCAGCTCACCAACCTGCAAGGAAGAGAATACAGAGTGAAGCAACACATTGATGGAAGCTCCCAAATCGCAAAGAGCATCTGAGAAGTGCAACTCCCATACAGTACATGGGATGGTGAATGTCCCTGGATCCTTGCACTTTGTTGGAATTACTAGAGTTGGTGTAATGAGTGTTGAGACATTCCTTCCAAGGTTGATTTTCTCATTTCCCTTGAGACTTCATCAATTGGTGTATAGTAATTTCAAGAATTTGGCATACCTTAGGATTTTTTAATGTCTTCAAGTAGAGGAATGTTGATCTCCACACACATGAATGTGTCCAAAACATCTTTTTTTCTTTGCTTCTTCAGTCATCTTCATGGTTTGAACAACCCTACTTGGAAAGAGAAGGGGTTTAGGAGGAACATCATCAATCTTTTTATTACCTTTATCTTTCTCCATGTATATCTCATCGGTTGTAATGGAATGCGGCTTCTCTGGAGTTGAGGTGAATCCCTGTGGAATGGTAGGTGCAGATATATCATTAATTTACTTCCCACTTCTCAATGTGATGTCACTAACATTCCCATTTGGATTTGGAGTGGGTTGGGAAGGAAGATTTCCAGATTTCTTACATACTAGTTCATGGAGGGCAATGGAAATCTGGCACATTTGAGTCTTCAACTCCCTCAACTCCAAACATTGACTCTTCAACTCATTCTGTTGATTAAGAACAATTTGTTCCAAAAGATCATCAGTGTTAGAGTCTACCTTGTTTTGTATATTCCATTGTTGTTGACTTGTTGATTTTTGAGCTTCGAATATCTTTTGTGGTTGTTGGAAACCCTATTGGTAAACTGGAGGCTCCTGGAAGATTGGTAGAAAAGGGGGCCTTTGTTGTTGTCCAGAGACATACCTCATGTCTGATTGATCCTTCCACCCTTGGTTGTATGTTGGAGAAAAAGCATCAAACTTCTTTTGGTGGTATGTCTGTTTTTACAGCTGATATGGTCTCGCTGAGAATACTGCTGCGCAACCCAATGTCTCTTGTAGTTGTGGGAAACAGTCAGTTGGGTGGATATTCTCAGTGAAAATACCACAAGGCCTTGAAGAAAGGGGTTGGGAGGCCTTTTGAGACAAAGAAGTCTGCCTCACAATAGTGGTAAATTCTTCCAACTTTGTATCAATCAAATGACATCAATAAAAAAAGGACATACCCGATGTACTCCCCTGACATGTGTTGTACATCTATCGCCAACTTGTTGGTAGTTTTGGGCCATCTTGTCGATCAATGAATGTACGGATACTGGTGTTTTATCCACCAATTCCCCTCCTATTGCGGCATCCAACATGCTCCTCTCCATAGGTGTGAGTCCTTCATTGAAGTACTGAATGAGGAGTTACTCACTGATCTGGTTATGTGGACAGCTTGCACACAACTTCTTGAATTGCTCCCAATACTCATACATTGACTCCCCTTGTGCTTGATTGATCCCTGATATCTCCTTACAAATGGAAGTGGTCCTTGATACTGGAAAAATTCTCTACATGAAAAGAAGATTCATATCATTCCAACAAGTTACATCTTCAGGTTGTAAATAATACATCCAGTCTTTTGTAGCTCCATCAAGTAAGAATGGGAAGGATCTTAGTTTTATTTGATCTCCAGAGTCATTTCAAGATTTTAGGGTTGAGAAGAACACATTAAATTCTTTCAAATGTTTATTGTGATACTCACCAGAGTGGCCATGAAACTTTGGATGTAAGTGAATTAACCCAGTTTTTAGTTCAATGTCTGATTCGAGATTTGGGTATGCAATACAATTTGGATGATAGTTAATGTCAGGAGCATCCAATTCTCGAATGGTTCTATTAAGTGCATTTCCATTATTTTCAGCCATTGGTTCTTGTTTTATGGTGAATTTGAATTGTTTCCCATTTCTATGTTCTGATATCGGAGTAATTATCTGTAACAGCCCAAGATTTTATAAAAAAAAAATAAATATTCTTTTTAATTTTATTAATGTCTTGTGTTGTACGCTACACCCAAAGGAGCTTGCACAACACACATCCTTGACTTGACTTGCATTACACGCAATCGCGACCTTCCTCGATAGCGTGTGTAGTACGCAATACCGAGTTTCACTAAACAACGATATGCTATAAAAATATTATTAAAACTAGCCGTTATGAATAGTAATAACCACTTTTTGAAATCCAGTAAATCTTATTTTTCAAAATGAACTTTATTTTTGGATTCGGAGTATCGAATTTAGCCTAAGGTGAAATTTTGGTACTTTTCGGATAACTTTCATATTTTGATGAATAGTGAAAATGACTAAATTTTAATTAAAAACAACTTTTTTAATCGAAATAATTAATAATGATAAATTATTAATTTGAGTGATTTTAAAGTATATTTAGAATATATTTTTACAATTCAATACAATGTTGGTCATTGGATGTAATTTCACATTTAAACTAGACATAAACAAGTGTCAATCTTTTGATAGATATTGTTTCTTAAAAACACGCTATTTGTTTTAACAGCGGGATTTAATTATAAAATTAATTAATGCAACTTTTATGTTATGAATTTGGTAAAATAGACTTCATTTTTGAATTTGGAATATGAAATATAGCTTGGGATGAAATTTTGGCATTGTTCTGAAAAACATCAATTTTTGATGAATAGTGAAACTACTAAGTGGTAGGATAAAAAACTGAATTTTGCATAAAACTTAATTTTACCGCTTCTGTGAATGGAATTTCGAAAATCCGAGAGACACGGTTAATATCAAGGACTAAAATGTGGTTCAATGAGATGAAAATAATTTTTTGGTGAATAGTAACTTTTTACTTTTTTTTACCGCAGTTAATAGTAAATAGGGTAACTAAGGGTAAATATGATATTACTATTACCCTAACACATGTCCTAATTCCATTGGAAAAGTGTAATTCGACCAGAAACAAACTTAGGAATAAAATATGACCATTTAGGCCCACTTGGATTAGATTAGGACATTTATTATTAATTTATTTAAAGAAGGGTTAAAATAGTTAAAATCAAAGTTTAATAAGTAAATCATTTTTAATATGGGGTTATAAATAAGATAAATTCGACTATAAATATTCATTAGAAAGCTAAAAAGATTTCCTACATGATGGTATTTTATTTGTAATTTTTAGACATCAAATAATATAATTTATTTATGACACAAAGATGATGCAGTAATTATCTTATTAATGAAATATTGACATAATTGATAATATAAATACCAAAATAATTGTAATTTAAGGCTTTTTATGAATTCCACTAATTTTCTAGGTTACTATGATATATTAGTGTTGCTTTAATCAACTTGGTTCGAACATATAATTCTGTTATGACTTTCACAAAAATCATATATCAAATAGTGTCAAAATTGACACAAAATAGTTTTTAAATCAAATATTATATTATTAATTGATATTTTATTCCTAAAAATCTAAGGTTCGGCCAAATGACTCAGATAATGATATATGTATTAATAATATACAATTTGGGGTTCGTTTGGCATGTTATAGTAAGTGTATTAACCATATAGTGAAAGAAAACAAAAAGACACGGTAAAAGTTAAATTATTTAACTTAGAGTTAAATCTAATTGATAAGGTTTAAAATAATATCCAAACATGTATAAATTTGATTGGTTGATGAGATTACAACCCTATCTCATCTAATCTTCGAATATGATTCATTTTTGGAGGTTTTTAAGTGGGGTTAGATTTATTATAAATTAATATTTTTAAGAATTCCTAAGGTGCCCCTCTCCTCCCTTATAAAAGGACACCTCCTCCCCCTCCTCCTCACACCAAATTGAGCACTCAAGCTCGGCCAACCCCTGCCAAAATCCCTTCTCCACTTCCCTAGAAACATCTTAGAGGTTCTGGTCTTCCTCAAAGACCAATTCTAGTGCCCTAAGAGGAGGTCTCAAAGAGGCACTTCAAAGAAGAGGTAATTACCGTTACCAATTCTTTCATCTTTATTTCTTCTTCCACTTCTTCTTCTTAGGTTGTTTCATTATGAAGTAATAACATCAGTATCACTCATATACTGATATGTTATTATAAGTATGAAACAACCCTATTTCACCATCTATCCATCCTACGGAAAAAGAAATCACCGCGCGTGCGTACGTACGGAATACCGTCTCCACGCCGTGGTGTAATCTATTTTCCACCACCACCTTACATGGATGGGTATAATGGTGTAAAGAATAACTATACATAGTTATTACAAAATAATATTGATTCTGATATATTGTATAATCCACTCCAATTCAATTCAATATTTATAGAAATGATATCATCGCTCGTGCGTACGTACGGACTACCGTCTCCACGACGCGATGAGATTCATTCTCCATGTTAACCATTTAAGAATGATTATAATGTATATATAAGAAATAATAATGAAATATATGACATTATAAAGCTACTGGATTTATTTATATATATACATATGTATGTCATCTACTTACTTCCATTTCAAGACAATAAGGAAAGGAAAACAGCGTTCATGCGTACGTACGGACTACCGTCTCCATGAACGGTGTTTTTCATTTTATTTATCTACCTATTATATATATATATATACTGAATATATATGATATATAAATCATATTTTATATTCTGGAAGTAAGTAAATCATGATATAAGTAATAATGATGCCAAGAACAACAAGTCAAAACACCTACGATAAATGAAACGATTTTACCCAAAACGCTTCTTTAACATGGAGTTTACAAAAGAACGGGTAATATAATGTCATAAGTGAACCATATATGATATCATAACAATGAATATGATTCTGTAATAAGTCAATAACATGATTTAAATCATTATACAGGAGGTTCGGACACTTACAAATCAAGTCGGACCTAAGGTAAGGGAAATATCACAATCTCATTTTTATCCGAGATTGTTTATTCGTAAGTATTTACTGGGGTGTATTTTATCATCCACATCCATGTTCCCTCAATATGTAATATTATTTCCATCCACCTACAATTGTTTAAATACAATTTTACCCTTCTATGAGTTTTTAGTAAAGAATATGAAAGGAATCTTTTGTCATTTTTTTTCGTACGAGGTACTTTTTGACTTTTCTGACAAAAGTACGAAGAATGTTTTTTTTAACTTATACGGCACGAACGGATTTATACTGTTTTATAAAGCCTTATTTATATGAAGCTTCCTCTAAAATATTTCATGACTATTTTCAATAAAATCTCTTTCTTTTAAAATTGCATGATGTTTTGTGAAAAGAAATTGATTTTGAAGAAGAAAGGATATTTTCCTCAAGAATTCAATTCAAGTGTTTTATCAAAATTATTTTCCATATAAGATAATAAAGGGTTCTATTTCTATCCATATTTTTACATTGATTTGACTATGTTGTGATGAAATTATGTTTATGAATTCCTTTATCTTATATGAATGGTTTTATGATGTCATGTTGTTTAAGAATCCCATTTTTATTACATGGGTTATGCAATGATGTATGATTTATGATTTTGTGGCACACATAAGAAAGGATTCATTAAGAGATGGGTGGGACCTATATCTCCCTCCAATGCATTGGGTAAAGATTTTATATCTCATGAGATAGACATGGCTGGAATGGTAGGTTATACCGGTTCAGTGAAACAGGACTGAAACGAGGATTACTCGATTCAGAAAGGGACTTTGTCCACTAAGATAGTCTTGGCAATGAGTCTTGACTAACAAGAAATGATTCACTATGATTATGTGTGTATGCCACAATGAGTAATGTTTTATGTTATGATTTCATTTCACTACTATGATTTATCCCATGTTATGAAATTATGCTCTCTTTTGCAGGTTAAGATTTCCAAAAATGTTATGTTCTTATGAAAATTATGTGATTGATATTTCTTTTGTTTACCCTTACTGAGCATTTGAGCTCACCCTATTATGTTTTCTTTTCCCCAGGATATAAAGAAAGGTTTTAGGTAAAAAAAAGGAAGATCTTTATGGGAGATGTTGAAGATCTTTCCCCACGATTAGAAGATTTTATTCCGAGTTTCCAAAGACACTAAACTATTACGATCCTTGTGTGTGTGTTTTTGTTTTGTACTAAGTATTCCGCAAAAGTAATGTAATGTCAATGTACGATAAGCTACGGGTCTCTACAGTTGGTATCAGAGGCAAAGGAGGTAGGAATGTATCCGATCCTTGGGAACTCTCACATGTGAGCGTTGGACGAAGCATGGCTCTCCGCCCAAGGGCTTCATGAGGAAATGGCTGCCACTGGGGATGGTGGTATGTCCCGCCCAGGGGGTGTAGCCGCCCATGGAGTGCCCTGATAGGTATCAATTGTAGTCCACTGGAAGTAATTCTAGACCGCTACAGTTGGTATCAGAGGAAAGGTTTAGTCAACCTTTGGAAACTAGGATGCGAAAACGTTAGTGAGATCCCTAGAGATATTTCTAAGGTATGTCTAGGGATGTCTCTAAGGTTAAGTATACGTATAGGTTATAGTCCTAGAATTGCTCTAACGATCTTAGAATTTAACCTAAGATGTTAGATATTGAGGGTACTACCCCTTTATTATGTTGGTTTCCCTAGTAAGATTTTTGCCTCTCACACTATTCTTTTGGGGTTTTAGACGATGGCTGGAACCCGAAGGAACCGTGTTGATCAATGCAATGGACAATGCAATGATTGTCCCCCTGAGCAACCAAACGATATGGGAGCTGGAATGCAAAATCTTGTAGCCATGATCACACAACTTTCTCAAGCTATGAATCATGCAGGACTTCCAAACGAGCAAAGGAAGGAGCAACATTATGTTGAATCCTTCATGAGGCAGCGTCCGCCTTCTTTCAGTGGGTCTACTGATCCATTAGTTGCTGAACAATGGATTAGTACTGCTGAAAAGATATTTTCAGTTCTTCAATGTTCTGAACATGATAAAGTCATCTTAGCAGTATATCGTTTGGAAGGTGAAGCTGATCAATGGTGGAATCTTATCAAGAATACGAGGCAAAGAGATGAAATTGATTCCATGGAATGGGACGAGTTCAAGAACTTGTTTTTCAGTAAGTACTTCCCTCGTATTCTTCGAACGAAGATGGAGAAGGAGTTTCTTGAACTAAAGCAAAAGGATGATGAATCTGTTGGTATATACGAAGCGAATTTTACAAGACTTGCAAGGTATGCATCTGGCATTA
The DNA here is from genome assembly GCA_963277665.1 of Viscum album. Classification (NCBI taxonomy): domain Eukaryota; kingdom Viridiplantae; phylum Streptophyta; class Magnoliopsida; order Santalales; family Viscaceae; genus Viscum; species Viscum album. Next base: position 2,075,768,864 of record OY728152.1, on the reverse strand, counting down.
TCATCCAACCTGAAAGTAAAGTTGATCGATTTTTCAGTGGCTTAAAACCAAGTCTTCGAAGGGCATTAGCTATAAGAGACTTCAGTAGCTATGAAGAAATTGTGCGTTGTGCTATCAAGGTAGAAATGGAAGTTGGTGTTACATATCCATCTCATGGTTTTGAAAAGAAATGAAAGATGGAGTTCAAGGAGAAATCTCAGAATAATGGTGAAAAGAAGATGAATGTTTCCTTATGCACAAAGTGTGGAAAGAAGCATGGTGGAGATTGTCTTAAAGGGACTAGAAAATGTTTTAAGTGTGGAAAAGAAGGTCATCGAGCAGCTGAGTGTCGAAGTAATGGAAAAAGGGATTATAATGAAGTGAATAAAGCAAACACTGCAGAGAACGCACAACCAACACTTCAATCCTTCAAGTGCAAGGAGATGGGACATTATGCCAATAAATGCCCTAATCCAAGGGTTAGTGATGATCGACATGAGCAACCGCTTAAGGCAAAGGACAAAGGGAAGTCACATGCGATCACTATTGGCAATGTTGAATATGACAACGATGTGGTGGAATGATTAAGTTTTTTATGTAATGGGATTCCAAAATAATGTTGTATCATGGAATATTGGAATATTTATGTATTGGTCTAATGTGGTATTCAAAGTGATTGAGATATTATGCGCATAATGAAGGGAAAACGAGAAAATGAAATGTTTAACAGTATTCATGAGCTCATGATTGATATAAGGACCAAGTGATATCATGGTTTGAGTATATAGAATTTTGAGGATTTTGGTATGTGGAAAGTGTTAACTTTTAACTGCATTCAAGTTTTCACTAAGGTTCAATGGGTATTCAAGAGAGTACAAGATTAAGGCCTTTGAATGTTTGGAATGTGTCCAACATGATATATCTTATGATATATGGGGATCAACGATGGTATTAAATCTCTGGTAATCGTTTTCACTATGTTATGAGAATGGACTGCAGTATTATGGATAGGACTAAAGATTGGAATGGATTATGTTGGACATAAGATAGTATTGTTTAAGGATAGAAGTTTTTCGATATTATGGGATGTTATAGTAATATAGTTTTAGAAAAAGGACAACCTGCAGGACGGGCGACAGCCCATCGCTTCGGACAAGGCTGTAGGAATCGAACCCACAACCGAAGTGCGACTGGCCTTTATCGCCTACCACAGACCTATAGGAAGTCCCTGTTTAGTAGAAACTAGTTTTATTATATTAAGGAGTATGATATATGAAGTATAAGTCCATTTTAGGAACCATATATGATTAATCTCACTATAGATCGATTTATGAATATAATTTTTGCTAACCTTTTGTTTGAGACAGATGGAATGACCCGTCATTCTATCACATGATCTGCTAAAACTTCACGAATAACAAATTCAACTTCATTTATTTAAGAGATGAAGTGGAAATTGTTCAAGGCATGAACAACAGTGATATTGTATCAAAATAAAGTAAGTATTTATTCTAATTCAAATTTTCAACTTTAGGGAAATGATCTTGAAAACCAAAAATGTTGTCCTAGTGATCTTATACCTGATGAATTAGATGGTACCTTAGATCGTCACAAATCTATGGATTTGTGATTACTGGATTTTCCATAGCCATGTTCTCTACCACTCTCCATCAGAAAATGATGGTTAGATTTCTCTTCCATATCCATATTTTCACCTATGTGGAAACCCAGTGATTAGTTTATTTGGGTAATCGTTACATTTCATACTTTAGTTTTTAAAGCCAAGTTTTGGTATTCCCTTTTACGATGTGGGTTTCTATTAAAGAAACTTTGAAATAGTAAACCATTTATAACCCCGACGAATTTCGAGGGCGAAATTCATTTTAAGGGGGGTAGAATGTAACAGCCCAAGATTTTATAAAAAAAAAATAACTATTCTTTTTAATTTTATTAATGTCTTGTGTTGTACGCTACACCCAAAGGAGCTTGCACAACACACATCCTTGACTTGACTTGCATTACACGCAATCGCGACCTTCCTCGATAGCGTGTGTAGTACGCAATACCGAGTTTCACTAAACAACGATATGCTATAAAAATATTATTAAAACTAGCCGTTATGAATAGTAATAACCACTTTTTGAAATCCAGTAAATCTTATTTTTCAAAATGAACTTTATTTTTGGATTCGGAGTATCGAATTTAGCCTAAGGTGAAATTTTGGTACTTTTCGGATAACTTTCATATTTTGATGAATAGTGAAAATGACTAAATTTTAATTAAAAACAAATTTTTTAATCGAAATAATTAATAATGATAAATTATTAATTTGAGTGATTTTAAAGTATATTTAGAATATATTTTTACAATTCAATACAATGTTGGTCATTGGATGTAATTTCACATTTAAACTAGACATAAACAAGTGTCAATCTTTTGATAGATATTGTTTCTTAAAAACACGCTATTTGTTTTAACAGCGGGATTTAATTATAAAATTAATTAATGAAACTTTTATGTTATGAATTTGGTAAAATAGACTTCATTTTTGAATTTGGAATATGAAATATAGCTTGGGATGAAATTTTGGCATTGTTCTGAAAAACATCAATTTTTGATGAATAGTGAAACTACTAAGTGGTAGGTTAAAAAACTGAATTTTGCATAAAACTTAATTTTACCGCTTCTGTGAATGGAATTTCGAAAATCCGAGAGACACGGTTAATATCAAGGACTAAAATGTGGTTCAATGAGATGAAAATAATTTTTTGGTGAATAGTAACTTTTTACTTTTTTTTACCGCGGTTAATAGTAAATAGGGTAACTAAGGGTAAATATGATATTACTATTACCCTAACACATGTCCTAATTCCATTGGACAAGTGTAATTCGACCAGAAACAAACTTAGGAATAAAATATGACCATTTAGGCCCACTTGGATTAGATTAGGACATTTATTATTAATTTATTTAAAGAAGGGTTAAAATAGTTAAAATCAAAGTTTAATAAGTAAATCATTTTTAATATGGGGTTATACATAAGATAAATTCGACTATAAATATTCATTAGAAAGCTAAAAAGATTTCCTACATGATGGTATTTTATTTGTAATTTTTAGACATCAAATAATATAATTTATTTATGACACAAAGATGATGAAGTAATTATCTTATTAATGAAATATTGACATAATTGATAATATAAATACCAAAATAATTGTAATTTAAGGCTTTTTATGAATTCCACTAATTTTCTAGGTTACTATGATATATTAGTGTTGATTTAATAAACTTGGTTCGAACATATAATTCTGTTATGACTTTCACAAAAATCATATATCAAATAGTGTCAAAATTGACACAAAATAGTTTTTAAATCAAATATTATATTATTAATTGATATTTTATTCCTAAAAATCTAAGGTTCGGCAAAATGACTCAGATAATGATATATGTATTAATAATATACAATTTGGGGTTCGTTTGGCATGTTATAGTAAGTGTATTAACCATATAGTGAAAGAAAACAAAAAGACACGGTAAAAGTTAAATTATTTAACTTAGAGTTAAATCTAATTGATAAGGTTTAAAATAATATCCAAACATGTATAAATTTGCTTGGTTGATGAGATTACAACCCTATCTCATCTAATCTTCGAATATGAGTCATTTTTGGAGGTTTTTAAGTGGGGTTAGATTTATTATAAATTAATATTTTTAAGAATTCCTAAGGTGCCCCTCTCCTCCCTTATAAAAGGACACCTCCTCCCCCTCCTCCTCACACCAAATTGAGCACTCAATCTCGGCCAACCCCTGCCAAAATCCCTTCTCCACTTCCCTAGAAACATCTTAGAGGTTCTGGTCTTCCTCAAAGACAAATTCTAGTGCCCTAAGAGGAGGTCTCAAAGAGGCACTTCAAAGAAGAGGTAATTACCGTTACCAATTCTTTCATCTTTATTTCTTCTTCCACTTCTTCTTCTTAGGTTGTTTCATTATGAAGTAATAACATCAGTATCACTCATATACTGATATTTTATTATAAGTATGAAACAACCCTATTTCACCATCTATCCATCCTACGGAAAAAGAAATCACCGCGCGTGCGTACGTACGGAATACCGTCTCCACGCCGTGGTGTAATCTATTTTCCACCACCACCTTACATGGATGGGTATAATGGTGTAAAGAATAACTATACATAGTTATTACAAAATAATATTGATTCTGATATATTGTATAATCCACTCCAATTCAATTCAATATTTATAGAAATGATATCATCGCTCGTGCGTACGTACGGACTACCGTCTCCACGACGCGATGAGATTCATTCTCCATGTTAACCATTTAAGAATGATTATAATGTATATATAAGAAATAATAATGAAATATATGACATTATAAAGCTACTGGATTTATTTATATATATACATATGTATGTCATCTACTTACTTCCATTTCAAGACAATAAGGAAAGGAAAACTGCGTTCATGCGTACGTACGGACTACCGTCTCCATGAACGGTGTTTTTCATTTTATTTATCTACCTATTATATATATATATATACTGAATATATATGATATATAAATCATATTTTATATTCTGGAAGTAAGTAAATCATGATATAAGTAATAATGATGTCAAGAACAACAAGTCAAAACACCTACGATAAATGAAACGATTTTACCCAAAACGCTTCTTTAACATGGAGTTTACAAAAGAACGGGTAATATAATGCCATAAGTGAACCATATATGATATCATAACAATGAATATGATTCTGTAATAAGTCAATAACATGATTTAAATCATTATACAGGAGGTTCGGACACTTACAAATCAAGTCGGACCTAAGGTAAGGGAAATATCACAATCTCATTTTTATCCGAGATTGTTTATTCGTAAGTATTTACTGGGGTGTATTTTATCATCCACATCCATGTTCCCTCAATATGTAATATTATTTCCATCCACCTACAATTGTTTAAATCTAATTTTACCCTTCTATGAGTTTTTAGTAAAGAATATGAAAGGAATCTTTTGTCGTTTTTTTTCGTACGAGGTACTTTTTGACTTTTCCGACAAAAGTACGAAGAATGTTTTTTTTAACTTATACGGCACGAACGGATTTATACTGTTTTATAAAGCCTTATTTTCATGAAGCTTCCTATAAAAGATTTCATGACTATTTTCAATAAAATCTCTTTCTTTTAAAATTGCATGATGTTTTGTGAAAAGAAATTGATTTTGAAGAAGAAAGGATATTTTCCTCAAGAATTCAATTCAAGTGTTTTATCAAAATTATTTTCCATATAAGATAATAAAGGGTTCTGTTTCTATCCATATTTTTACATTGATTTGACTATGTTGTGAAGAAATTATGTTTATGAATTCCTTTATCTTATATGAATGGTTTTATGATGTCATGTTGTTTAAGAATCCCATTTTTATTACATGGGTTATGCAATGATGTATGATTTATGATTTTGTGGCACACATAAGAAAGGATTCATTAAGAGATGGGTGGGACCTATATCTCCCTCCAATGCATTGGGTAAAGATTTTATATCTCATGAGATAGACATGGCTGGAATGGTAGGTTATACCGGTTCAGTGAAACAAGACTGAAACGAGGATTACTCGATTCAGAAAGGGACTTTGTCCACTAAGATAGTCTTGGCAATGAGTCTTGACTAACAAGAAATGATTCACTATGATTATGTGTGTATGCCACAATGATTAATGTTTTATGTTATGATTTCATTTCACTACTATGATTTATCCCATGTTATGAAATTATGCTCTCTTTTGCAGGTTAAGATTTCCAAAAATGTTATGTTCTTATGAAAATTATGTGATTGATATTTCTTTTGTTTACCCTTACTGAGCATTTGAGCTCACCCTATTATGTTTTCTTTTCCCCAGGATATAAAGAAAGGTTTTAGGTAAAAAAAAGGAAGATCTTTATGGGAGATGTTGAAGATCTTTCCCCACGATTAGAAGATTTTATTCCGAGTTTCCAAAGACACTAAACTATTACGATCCTTGTGTGTGTGTTTTTGTTTTGTACTAAGTATTCCGCAAAAGTAATGTAATGTCAATGTACGATAAGCTACGGGTCTCTACATTATCCAACTGGTTGAATGTTGAAACTTCCCGTAGACTGAGAATGTCTAATTCGTGCCTAAGGCTGTGTTCAATCTCAGGGTCATGATCTAAGAGATCATTGGGATTTGATCATGTCATAAATCAATGAAAGATGAAAATAATTAATGTGGACCATATTAAAAAAAAATTAGATGTTTTTAGTTGATGGTCTAAAATGAAGTAGAAGAAAATAAAATCAGATGAAGAAAAAAGAAATCAGATTGGGTAAATAAAGAATAATGATGAGAGGAATAAAATAAAATAAAAATTAAAATAAATACCTCAATGTGGTTTAAATAATTACTAGCCTCCCAAAAAATGGATTCAATTTGAAAAAGCGCTGTCATGGGCGCCCTCAAATGATTAGTGTGATTTTGGGGTACTTAGGTGCAGTAGAGTGGATGACCCAGGTTGTTTCTCAAAGGAGGAAGTGAATTAAAACAATATTTCATAGGTATTCTAAAAAATAAAAGAGAAACTAAATGAAACACTACATAGAATGATTGGGGTTGTTTATAGTTTATAAATAGAGAAGATGTTTTTTGGAAGAAGATATCATTCTTTTTTAATTTTGAAATGAATTTTGATTAAAAAGACACAACAAGAAGATTTTTTTTCGAAAATATTTTAAAAGGAATAATCGATCTAACTCAACATTTATTTTAATTATTAATCATTATAATTTAAATCAATATCCACTTATTTATGATCCCCTAATTTGTTAACCCTTGAACCCCAAAAAAGTTAACTTAACCACAAGGATGGAATCACTTATACCCTAGGCTTACTTTGAAACACGCAATTGCAGTACCCTGCTTTGATTGTTGTTATAAGGTTAGATTATGGTCAGTGGTTAATTAGAGAACAAATACATTATGTAAATGAGGATGATTTGTGTTTAGGGATTAAATTTGAACTATACAAATTTATCTCGAGTGGTCTTGTATTACCGATTAAGATCATGCTCTCACAATTTACACAAAATATTGACCTCATGTGTTTTTGTGTTAATTATTCAATTTCTTTCTTAGTTTATTACAATTTAAAAACACAATTCATGGATCATATTAAGTTAAATACAGTATCTTAATGATACAAAATAATTAAATGAAGAAGTATAGAGGTCGATCGATTACTAAAAAGAAATACTCTTCAATGGGAGGTGTAGTCATCGTGGAGACGTTTTTCATGAGAAAAAGATTGAAAGGGTAGAACCCAATATCTTCTCCAATATTGATTACAAACCAATTAAGAATAATAATAGAAGAAGAAAAGGGATGAACACAGAATATTATTTGATGAAAAATTCAAGAAACAAACATGAATGGAAAGAAATACAAAGATGAGGTGGGAGAGGAGAGCCTTTTTGGAAGAGATGTTTTCACAAATCCTTACTTCTTCCAATAGTTTTTAGGGGATACCAAGAAAAACCTTTTTTTCCACAATTCCCAAATCCCTTTCCAGACCTCCCAAAGAGATAAAAACCCCTTTAAATAGAGTTTTTGAGGGATAGTTTTACATAACTTTTGAAGTGTGAAATGAAAAACTCTGCAAAATATTTTATTCCATGTTTCACCACCTAGTTGACCTAAAAAACTAGTGAATTGGCCGGCCTTATAGAAGGATGATTTGTGCCAAATCATGTACCTGATCCATCCTCAAAATTTGGGCTTAATCCAAGCCGGATAATGATGATTTTTCCCTAATAAAGAACCCATGTCCATTCATCCTAGTCCATCCCACCATTGGATTAATAGAACATTTACTCCATCAAAATCCACTATTTATCTCTAGTCTTTTGAATGGAAGTTGTAGAAAATTATTTTAGGAAAACTATTAAAAAATATTAATTTCAAATAATAAATATTAAAATATTTATCTTCAAAATACTACAGTATAGTTTGAATGGGTAAAATTGGAATTTTCATCAAATATTCAGATGAATGATCTAATCCCAAATATTTCATAAATGAATATATTTAAAACAATGTGAGGAAATTATATCTTTTATTATCAATATAATATTCAAAAAAATTGTTATTTATCAATGAATTTTCATTGATCTCATCCTTGACCTTATTCATCTATAATTCCTCTGAAAAACATTTCAAAACTTTGGGTGAGAATAAAAATATTAGTAAGGGTTATAAAATAAGGAAAGGGATGATTAACCCATCAATAAATACAAATTAATGAAAACATATTTTTCAATCATAAAATACCTCATGAAATAGAAATATTTATGAATAACACTTAGAAATAATAAATCATAAGGTTTACTTTTGGGATACATGACATACTTACATTGTAGCTATCACTGCTACATATTGAGTGATATTAGAATACCAATCATAATATATTCCCTAAATATCATTAGAGAAACATCAATTTTTACCTCCATCATATTACACAATGAATTAGAGAGCTATCTCGGGTTCACGCGCTGTAAATTTATCATGGAACCACCGATATATGTTAACAATGACCAATAACCATAACATATTCACAACACATAAAACAATCATAAAGTAAAGATAAAAGTTTCACATTGCAATCACAATATATAATTTCATGATTTTTATATTATCAATTGTTTTTCAAACCAATTTCAAAACCATTTAATAAAGAGATTTATGAATCAAAGTTCCTGATACCACATTGAATATTTGAAAGAAATTTTAATTTCAAAAAATTAATGTCTGTATAAATAAATCCTTAACACTAATTTCAAAACATGGACAGTAATGTGAAATATTTATATGAATAAATCTTTAAATTATTTAAAGTGATATTATAGTAAAAGAGTTCCTAACCAAATGAGAGTCTCATTAATAATATTAATTAAGGAATAAAATTAAATAAAAACATTATAATATCTTTAAAATAAAGGGATTCATGATATAATATATACACGATATAAAAGTGAATTGGTGCATAACAACATTGATGTTTCAATGGAATTTTATTTGAGATAAAATCACTTAAAAATATTGTATTCTTAGAGTAAGGATAAATCATTTACATAATTATGTGTGAAAAATATTAATACACTCAATATGATTGGATATTCACTTTAAATCATTCATAAAAGATTCACACATATTTTTTTAAAAACAATACCAATGACTTGAATGTTTAACTCAATGAATGGAAATTGAGTTAAAATTGCTCATATCAAGTTCACATCGATGAATTGAGAATTTATCAATGGAGTGATTATGTGTATCAAAATTGTATCCACAAAAAGTGTAGTGGAAATTTAAACATAAATAAATAAAGGGAAATTCCACACGTAATCATAGAATGACATAATAAAGAATTGGAATATTAACCCAAGGAATGGAAATTGGGTTAAAAAGTTCCCTAATGAATTTGGTAACATATGAAACATACCCCACATGAAAAAAGGATCATACAATGAAGTTGTAAATACCCATAAATTAAATTACATTAGAGAAATAATACATTAATGGGCAGCACATACCCCACATAAAATAAAATAGTGGAAAATAAAGCACGAATCTCACAAGAATAAAAAGTGAGATGAAAACCCCTTACCACATTGTAATCAATTGAGTCATATAACTAAAAGTTAATAAACTATAAATAAATCACATAATACCATGTATATAAAGATAATAATGTTAATATATAACAAATGGTATAAAAAAATACACCACATACAAGAATTAAGTGGTGATCAATAGAAATCTCAGGGAATGAAAAGTGAGATTAGAAACCCCATACCTCGTGTCCGACATGATCCATTCCTTCTTTAATCTCCTGAATAAAAATCTAAAGTCAATTTATACTTGCTTAAGAACATATTTATAGTTTATTATACCCTTTATATAACTTATTACCATGTTATAAACATTATGAAATCATTTAAGTTTATAATGGTCGTTTTGTCAATATTTGGTACATGAGTATAAAAACAAACATCTTATAATTATAGATTGTCCATGTGGTTGAAATTAAATTATATCCAGAATTATATTCTAGATTTATATATCATATATATCATATATTTCTAGTATATATATGTATTTATAATAGTACATTACATTTGGGATAATAAATTAAATGCACCATTCATGGAGATTGTAAGCCGTACGTACACATTAATGATACTTCCATTTAATTTTGTATTTTAATGGAATGAAAACAAAATTATACAGAGGTATTTTATAATTATAGTAAAATACCCTATATAATTTCATTAACTACATACTTTATGCATCCCACATATGGCATGAACGAATCATATCACTTTGATGGGGCGGTAGTCTGTACTTTCTCAAATAAAATTATTGTGTTTACACATACTGGAATGTATAAAGGTATGATTCTAAATAAAAAATATAGATGACTATAGAAAATAAACATAATATATATAATATATAAATACAGTTCCATCAAAATTTCTACCATAAGATGTTGTAGGAGAATATTTAATAATCAAAATTTCGTGAGGTAGTAGTTCACCATCCACAGAAACATTATGTTATTTACCCATTGGATGGAGGTGTGTGTAAGTGTAGTTAAAATAAATATCATAATAACAACCTAGTTAATTGAATATACTGGTGTTTTAAAAAAATAAAGGAATAAAAATAGTTTAATCAGTTGTTGAAGTAAAATAAAACAAAATAACTTAAGAGACGATGTTAACGTTAAATCAAGTATCTCCCTTTGGTTTGACCTAAAAAGTTTAATTGAATTGCCTAATGCCTAGGGGAATGATTCTAGGTGGAGGATATAGACATAGGGATATTAATTTGGAAGAGGTTGTATGAGACAAGGGTCTTGATCAGTGTGAGAAACGAGTTATAAGTGATTTCTTTTTATAAGGGGGAGGGGCACTTTAGCAATGTTTTAAAAAAAATTTATTATATAATGATTTTCAGTTTAGAAGGCCAAAAACATATTAATGTCAAAGATAAGATGAATCATTTTCAAAATAAAATCATCCAAAAATAATTGGATAGGTTTTTTATATTGTTTTAATATGTGTAATATTATTTATTTAAATTATTCATTAATTAGGTAAACACCACGTCATTATTGCGTCATAAATATTTTGATTTATTTGATGTCTAAAAATTATAAAAAAATATCATGATGTAGGAAAAATATTTAGATACAAAATGAATATATATAGTTTAAGAGATAACTTCTATAACCCCATTAAAAATTTATATATCAATAGATATATTTTTGTGTCATTTTTTTCATTACATTAAATTAATTAAGATAAAGTGTCATTGTTGGGAAAACATATCTCAAGGTGACATCGCTTAATTTTTCGGTTGGTTGTGTTTGTTGAAAATGTAGGTTCCCTTGGTGATTTTGCAAGTTCCAGAGAAGTTGTTGATAGACCATGTTGACCAAGAACAATGATCAAGAAACATAAGATCTATAGGAGGTACAAACGAACAGATACCAGGTGGCATCGTGAAAAGTGGATGACCTTGAAAATCTCATAAAAATATCAAAAAGTCATTCAGTTCCTGAAGATTGGCTAATGGATGGGATTTTGCGAAGACATGAAAAATGTTGATGGTGTTTCATCGTGAGTACGATGAGCTTCGTGAATTAAAGTGTTGTATAGCATTGTAGAGGTGAAGGGAATTGCACGTGGAGATTCATGCTGAAGGTGAGAGGAATTTATGGGATGACCCAAGATTACGATGTGCTCTACAATCAAAAAATTTTCTTGGTGCATCAGGATTTTGAGAGAATTTCTGCGAGAACGTTGGAGCTTCACGACTTGAGCTGATGTGGCATTGACTTCGCGTGGAAAGTTAGAGGGTCACTGAAATTGCCTGTAAATTGAACTCCACCCCCTCGAGTGTAGTAGGAAGAGTTTTATAAGAAAATATTTCCATCTCAGTTCGTGAAGGTGGTTCGTGAATGTAGTGTTCTTCGCGAAGGGAAGGAGATTTGCAACATCTAATCTAGAACCATGAATGTTGTGTTGTAGATAGTGGCTCAGTAATATTCATGAAGGAAGTCGCTCTGAGATGAATTGAGATCTACGATGGCCTATTTATTGTGGAGGCTTGAGATTCATGAGAGTTATTCATAAAAAGGCAGGATAATTGAAAAATATTGTCTGAGCTTTGTGAAATTGGGAGCTTCGTGAAGTAGGTTGCATTGCGAAGGTACTTCCAAATTGTGTTTCAAAGTGGTCAGGGGAAAATGGGTATTCATTATTGGATAAAAGTTGGACTTTAACAGAGCATATATCAAAAGCTGAGGATGCATGTATTCATGCAAATGAGGTGGACTAGAGTTCTATAAACTCTCAGTGGATCCCTTCCAAGTCTAGTGAGCAAAGGAAGAAAAAGAAGGTTATCGTTTCTACCAAAAATGAGCCAAAGAGGTAGAAAAAGGGAGTGACCCTTGGTAAAGAAGTAAGCTAACCATAAACATTGTAAAGGTAGTGCGACGAGGAATAGAATTGATCTAGCTGAAACATTATTGGCAGTGAGCTTTAGTGGATTTGGTACAATGGTACATCGTCATTGTTTGCTTCTTGGACGTAGCCCAGTGAGGGTGAACCAAGTAAAAATCTCTTCGCCTTCCTGTTGGCTTCCCTGCATTGCATTCAAAGCGTCTTCATCAGATAAAGAAGAATATAAGGGATCATAGTAAACAGACAAGTGAAAAAAAGTGACCATTTTAATAAATAGATCATGATCTAGTATGTTAGGAAAAATTTAAAAAAGAATTTCCATAACCTAATTCACCCCCCCCCCTCAGGGTATATAGGCCCATGTTGTTATGAACAGTCATTATCACTCCCATGTGGCTCCATAGGGTCCCAAAATCGGCCCATTGATTCCCATGGTCGGATATGTATCAACAAATATAATTAGGACACATGTTAGGCTAATTTTGTAATATTATTATAATATTTGTTTACCATATTTACCGTATTTAACCTTTATCCATGGTAAATAAAATATTTACTAAAGTAAATATGCATAATGTCCACAAATAAAGGATAACAATATACAAAATTTGAACCTCATAATTCAATATTTGGAATCCATTTTTCCAAATTCGAAACACAGAATTTGAAAAAATTAATTAAAAATTAATTTCTGTTGTCAAAACAAATATCATGTTTTTATGAAATAATAACGATCAAAATACTGACCCTAGTTTAAGTTAAATTTCAATGTGAAATTACATCCAATGACTAAAATAGGATTAAATGGTAATACTATAATCTATTTAGACTTTAATAGAATTTAGAATAATAATATAACCATATAAAAATTTTTATTAAAAGGAAATTTTGAATTAGAATCCTTTATTTTTCATTATTAATAAAAAAGGAAATTTATTAGAAAAATACCAAAAAAAATTTCCAATGTAAATTTTGGTGTCTCTATTCTAATGAAGAGTATTAATTTTTTTAAAAAAAAATATAAAAGTGTCTAAAACAATATTTAAAGTGTGTTCATCTTTAAAAGGTAGTAAATCGACCTTTTATGGAATATTAGCGTATTTATGATTAAAATAGAATTATTTCTTATTTTAAGCCTCAAAAATTTCATGGACAGAAGTAAAAACATTTAAAAAAATGAATATTAATATTTTAGTTAGTTCCATCCATTCCCACCAATACTATGGCTAGGCATTAATATATTATTATTTTTTAGTTTGAGATAGCGTTGTATGCGACATAAGATATCAAAGAAACTTGTTGTTGTGTATCTAGTACACCATTGAACATAGAATCCCATTTACGTAAAATTAATATTTAATTAAATAATTTTAAAAAATAAAAAAATGTTAAATTCTTTATTTACCTGGGATGTTACACTTGGAGCATAGAGAAAGTCCTCACCCAAAATTTTAATCCAAGGTTCTACATTTCCAAATATTGATCTAAAGTTATCCCAAGTATAGCTTTTGTGATAGACATCCATATCATCTTACTATAACCTATATGAGAAACCTCTATCTCTCCTATGTCCACCCTGCATCAATCACCTTTAGCTCACCCAAGACCACACTTTTTGAGGAAGCTTCTGTTCACCGAGTAATCACCGGTGTGACCTACGCTTTAATCCCTCTTTCATATCACTGATGGTAGGGAACCACTTTCCTTAGAAACCTCATTTGATTGGGACTGGGCCTAGAACTCCCTTAAAGACTCTAAATAAGTATGGTATGATCACATAGAACACTAGTGTGTCTTCTAAATTATACATTTCCATAGTAATGTATGTAACACATCTATCCAACCTAATTGGTAGAATCATCATAGTGTTATCAATTATAATGCCCTGTGGTAATGAGGATCCAATCTATATGGATGATGATAGTTGTTTTATTTTCCTAAGATGAAATATCTAATGACCCAAATGTAAAAATAATTGGGTTATATCGATACGAATACATATTCCAAAATCCTTAGCGATTGAAAACAATAGAGGATATGGGCATTCCTATGCCCTATATCACTTACTGATTACCCTTACATGTCTACCATCATGGATAACTGGAGGATGAGGAGAAAATTCCACATTAGGGAACCCATCATGGACTATGCACCCAATATTTCTTGTGGGGAATTCCAAAGCCTTCTACACCCTCACCCTCATACACTAGCGGGTGAAAGAGATTTTGTGGCTTGCAAGATCTTCTGTTTCTTCTTGTTTCTCACACTGATCATGACTGACATGAGCTTAGAGGTTAGTAATAATAATGTGATTATCATAGTCAAATACCACCATATTGGGAATCCTATTCAATATAAGACCCATATATAACCACCAAAATGGGTCTCCTACAAGATTTAATCCACAAAAATCATTCTACCATCCCCTTCAAAAGCCATATTCAATATGATAGATGCCTTCAAATATAAAAATTCATGATGAAGAAACCTTGGTACATGTCAATAGGTGTAAACCCAAAACCTTTTGAACTATATGGGATTTTATTCTTATCAAAATGGGATACGTATGAAGCCTTCCTGAGGTTAAAACCCCACACCCTATACTCACTCTAATATTTTCTAGACCGTATTCTCAATAGGTTCATATCCAACAAGGGAGGATTTTCTCCTTCTAGGTCCCCCAGTGCATTTTAACATAAGTCTCACACTGTGTTTGGTTAGGAACCTTATTCCTATATGCCGTTGTCTTTTGATGTTAAAATACACCGGTTTGTCCACATCACATGAACATAAATGATATGATGTGGCCCATTTAGTGGAACCCAATTATATGGATTCTGATTATTTCACAAAGATACATATGAATCCCTTTTCATGGGTCTGATCCTAACATCAAAACAACCCTTATCTTCCTGGGTGATTAAGAATTCCATAGATCCCTAGTATGTTCCATAAAACCAATGTCATGATAATAAACTATATAAGATTCTTGAATATGTATGAAAAGGGTAACATCGATGAAGAACCTCAGATATATACAGATTATTATCAATCCAATATAAGATACCACCTAATTGGTAATATGAGGTGGAAGTAGTTTATATTTGGGATTTAATAAAGGATTCATGAATATGAATTAAATATATAAGGGATTCATGGAGTAGGAAGTAATTATCCCCCACAAGGTATGATGATCCAAATATTCATTACGCTCAACAAATTTGAGTCCCAAATTGTTTTAAAATTCATTCCCCAAACATGACTTACCTTTAGAAATAATGTTTGTGGAATATTGTGAATATGAGAACTATTCCATGTTTCTAGTTCTCATAATAAACCCCATTAGAAACCGACTTTAAGTGATATAGAAATAAAAAAGGGTGTGTTTTATATAAAGGTTCATACCACCACCACCAATAAATTACATTCAAACCCCACATTATTTTCTAAATGAAAAAAATGGAGAACATGTCATGAATCATTACCCAAAATGATTATGTCTCCCACATTTTAGGCCCCATTTGTGATCTCACAAAATTAAAGCTGGGAAATCATGGATCTAAAATAATTGACTCGGCATGTGTCCAATTATTAAGATGTTAATTTATTTGTGATTTTCATGAATACTAAGAAACACATATTATATCTTCACTCAACCCTAATGGAATCCTTCCAACCATCTCTAACTTATGTAATCACATCCACTCAAGTTGGATCCTCACCCAATAAGAGGAACCCATCCCCTACCTAGAATATTTAGTGTCGATATTTGAATGTGTTGATCAGGTTTTTAACTACCATTATTTTATAAATGATATTTGTCTCTTGAAATAAATGAGTATTATAATATAATAAATCATATTATACATATAAATAAACCAAAAAAAATTATTTCATTAATAAACCTTGTTGCATTAATCATCAATGAATATAATTTAAATTCCAAACACTAAAATCGGGGAAAAAATATAAAATATAAAATCCAAAATGAGAAATTATAGATTGCCCCAAGTGACCAAAATCAATTCCCCAAATTCCAACACTATAGAAAAGAAATAGAATATTCCCAAACCAACAACATTATATAAAATTGAAATATAGAACCTTGAGAGGAATCGAGTTGAATATTGAGTGAAATAATTAAGTGGTATTTATAGAAGGTAATGTGACCATTGAAATTATAATGCTATCAATGTAATAGTAACCTGACTATTGAGAATAGTGACCTGATAGATGAGAATAGTAATCTGACCATTGAAATAATAATTTTACCTTAAAATAATAAATTGTGATATAAATAATATTTATCATGATTAATTTAATATAATATAATTATTATAATCCCAAAAAATAAATATCATGATTAAAAACTCAAAGAAAATACAAGAATATTTTTAATAAACTATTATATAATGTATTTAATAAAAATATTAATTTTTATATTAAAATTCTAAATTACCTATTTTAGAAATTTATTATAATAAAATTAATATAATTTTTGAAATAATCACCTCTAAATTATATATGGGTTATTTGTTTTGGAAATTTTCAGAAATACATCAATTTTCGGGTGAATTGTTAAAATAATGTTTTTCCCATAACTGATATATCTTAAATTACATCATTCACGATGTAATAATTACATAATACTTTCTATAACTTGAGGTTTGAAATTTAACTATTTTATTTCATTAATGAGTCTTTAAAATAAAATAAAATTAATTTCTAAACCTAAAAAGGACATTACATAACCTAAAGTCAAAAGTTATTATTTAAAATAATAATTTCTCATTATTTACACTTTCCTCTTTTAGAAACTAATTAATTAAAACTATAATTTGGTTTAAAGTATTAAACCCATTATATTATATTTATATTTTATATATATTTTAATAAAATCACTATTACATATTTTACATTTTATAAAATATTTTATTCTAAAAATACCACTCTCCTCAAGTAAAAATAACCCCTCTCATCGTTTGGAAAATGAATAATTCTCCACTTTCCCAATCCTAACCTCTGAAAAATCCTCCCTATTAGTACCCTTATAATCCTTAGGTACTTTATGTATTAATCATTCTTCCGAATTCAAGGTATTTTTAGCGCCATACAAGATTAGCAATAGGGAGGAATACATATGTTTCATTAAAGTCTTTTATTTTTTATTAATTCGTCTTATCTTGTTTTTTAACCACCTTTTTCACAACCAAACATTATAATATAAATTAGGTAGTAATTTAACATTTTATTAATAACTTTGACCAACTATTTGAATCAATTTTTACAATATATATATATATTTCAAATTTCCAATCCTGCTCTTTCGACAATGTCCCATAAAAGCTCGGTTAAACACCTACAGAGACATTTCCATGTAAAAATATATAACCATAATAATTTATCGATATTATATACTATATAGAATATATAAACATATAATTATATATATTTTGGGTTTATGTAAATAATTATATTAATTACGTAGAACAGATTAGTGAAATAAAAGGAAAAGGAAGAATTTCTATGTAAAACATGATATCCAAATGAATACCCTATTACCAAGGAAATTAAGAAATATAGTTAAATGTCTATAATTGGTTAAGAGTGTTAAAAAGTACAATAATTCACTTCTGTATCAACTTTTTAATAAATCTGTGTTTATTATTCTACAGGTGAAGATGTGAAAAAATAAATATGGAATAAAGGTATGTCGATTCTCAAACCCAACTCATTTTCATTGGGTTATCCCCCTTTCACATCATCTATGAATAATCCTCTAATATTCCACAAATATAATTTTATTATTATTTCCTTTTGTTTTATGGGATATATATGTTTCCCACTTTATTTAATAAAAAATACAAATATTTTCAAAAAGAACTCTTCTTTCCAAAACAGAACTTTGAAACTACTTGCGTGGTTTCTGATTATTTGAAGAATAATGATTTTTATACCAAATGTGTTTTTCCATTTTTATCTGAGAACACCATTTTTTTATTTAAACGTTATTTTTTAAATTCTTATGAAACCCATTCCGTTCTATGGGTTAATTCATGACTATGATTGTAATAACGTCTATGTGGAATGCATTATTATATAAATAATATGATTTGATAGGTGAACCCAAAATTATATTTCCCTATAATTCTTTGGAAATGTGATCAATCTCATGAGATAATGTGTGTTATGCATTAACATGATGACATATATTTTCACAATGATGTTTTTATGATTATACACATATTTTATGCATATGAATTTAGTTTTGTTCATGAAAATGTGTGGTATTTGACAATTAATACATGATGTTTGATTTTTATGCATTACCAAATTCTATGAAATTATCAACTATTTCCTACATGATGTTTATGTTGGTCCTATGCATATTATATTCTGATGATGATTATGTTTACCCATGTTATATTGATATATGTTCCGTATTTATCCTCTTATTGTGATTTTAGCTCACTCGTTTCATTAATGTATATCCCTAGAATATTATTTGTACTGAGGATAAAGAGAGGGAAACTAAGTAGATTGAGAAAAAATAATTAAATATTTTTTATGTTTTATTATATAAAAAATAGTTATAATCCCATCATTCCCAATAAACTAATTCTTTTGATCCTCAATTTACATCTCTAATATATTTTTTTTCTTAAAAATGATGTCATAGTTATGTATGAAAAAGTAGTGTCTCTATAGTTGGTATAAAAGCACGGTTTAGTTAATTTAGGGATTAGGATTAGAAAACATTAGTGAAACCCGTATGATTATACTACATTTATGTATACATAAAAGAAACATTATTTTAGAAAATGGTAAAACACATAGATACAATAAGACATTCCTTTAAAGTTAATTTTACAAAAATAACAAATTATTTATTCATACATTGTTAACATACAATTTTTCCAAACCTTTTCTATTTTATACAATATTATGAACCTGGAGAATCTAGTCCCACAACATGTGTGGGGGATTGTGTAATGATTTATCAAACAACATCTCCAATTCTATGGGAGGTTAGGTTTTAAACATAATGGAAATGATTACCTAGTTGTCTCAGACAATAAATAATAACCTCAACCACATAGAACATTCCATTTCACCCAAGAAGGATAAAATTGTCATTGATTTCTTCATGCGGCAACTACCAACGACATTTAGTTTAACTTATAATCCACATATAATGGAACAATATATTGACTCAATGGAGAATATATTTTCATGACACCTTATTCCGAAAAGGAAAAGGTGTATTTGTGTTTTTATTATTTATATGAAGAGGAAAATCAATGGTGGAAATTGATTAAGAGAACTAACATGAAGTATGAAGTAGAATATATCAAGGCGAAATACATTAAGAAAATATTTCATACCAAATACTTCCCTCGAACTCTTTGAATAATGATGTAAAGAGAATTAATAAAGGTGAAGAAAATATAAGGACAATCGATCATGGATCAGGAGGGATAATTTACAAGTATTAACAGATATTCCTAGAGTTTTGTTATCAATAATGATAGGAAAATAGATATACCCTTTAGTGTATGAAACCAAACCATTGAAAGACACTATATATTCAAGACTTTGGGAGTTATGAAGAAGTTGTTATATATTCTCTCAAAGTGGAAATTGAGTTTGGAGAATAATCCCTTGGTTGTGGAGTTATGAAGGGAAGAATGGAGTTTCAATATGGTTGGTCCAATGAAAACTGATGAAAGAGGATCCAATTACCCACTGTAAAAATGTGGGAAGATACATCATGGGAATTGTCTCGAAGGGAAGGGAAAATTATTCATGTGTGGGGGAGAAGGCCACCAAACCCATGAACGTCATATAGGAATGAATAAACCAACCAATTTGATAGAGGAAAGATGGAACCTCCTAATTCCTAATTTATTGTTTAATGCTTCAGCTATAGTGACCAAGGGAACTATGCAATCCGGTTCACTAAACCATGGGTCATTGATGGTAAGAAGCATCAGCAACCACCAAAGAAAAATGAACAAGGGAAAGTTTAAAAACCTAAATTTTTTTAAGAAGTGGAGTATGATAATAAGATCATGAATGTTACAATTCCTATCCACTCTGGAATGGAAAAAGTTGTATTTTTTTCTAGTTTTATGTATTCATTTATATTCTATATGTTTTCTGGTATTTTTGAATCAACGACTCGATACCTTAAAGTAGATATATCTCTAAAAACTCATCGTGGTGAAATAATTTCATCCCAAATGTTATCATATTCTACTGTATGTGTCTGTGGGAATATTCTTCTATCGAATCTCATAATACTTCACTTTGTGGAATTCGATATTATTCTGGGTATTGATTGGATCTCATTATATACAGAAAACATCAACTATCGAGAAAAATAAATATCTTTTCATATTTTGAAACATCCAATACTCTTCTAAAAATTCAAGGAAGATCATTAATTTCATTTGGAAAATCTCTCAATGGTATGGGTGTTGATAGCATATGAAGAGAATACCTTTCCAAAATGGTTGAGTAAAATGAAGGTACAAACCTAGAGGAAGTTCCCATTATTAGGGAACAAAATTTTTTATTTCCCAATGATTTACCCATAATTCACCAATACCAAAATTTATAAATATTAATATAGGACATACTTGAAGCCACACCAATTTCAAAATTCCCCTACAGGATGATCTCGATTTAAATAGAAGAGTTAAAGAAGTTGCTTCAAGAGAATTTAGGAAAATGGTTCATATACCCTAGTGCATCACCTTGCGGTACACCAATTCTCTTTTTCAGGAAGAAGGATAGATCAATACAGCTATGTATCAATTACTATTAACAAAACAAGATTACCAAGACGAAAAAATTATCACATTCCAAGGATTGATGATTTATTCAATCAACTACAAGGAACTCATTACATCTCAAATTTGAATCTTCATTTTGGATATAATCAAATGAAGGTGAAGAAGAAAGATATAAAAAAGACTTATTTCTATACATGGTATGGGCACTATGAATTCAGACATATTCCTTTAAGACTTAATAATAACCCGACAATCTTCATATATTTTATGAATAGATTCTTTAGAGACTACATAAGAAATAGGTAGTGTTTAATGAAAATATTCTCATTTACTCCCTGAGAAAGAAAGAACAAGAAAATTGTCTATGTATTGTTCTAGAGATATTAATGAAGGAGATAATGTATGATCAGTTCAAAAAGTGTGACTTTTAGATACAGTAAGCCACATTCGTGGGGAATTTGATCATAATTGAAGGAATTTATGTGGGCGCATTTAAAATAATGGAAACTGTGAAATGGCCTAGACCCACTAGTTTCATAGAAATCCATAGTTTTCATTGCTTAGTTAGGTACTGCCGATGTTTTATGGGACAATTATCATGATTTATAGCCCAATAACTATGTTAACATGGAAAACAATAAAATATTTCTAGATGGAAGAATGTGAGAAAAGATTCATGGAGCTCAAGAAGATGTTAATTACTACACCTGTACTCAAACATCCAAAAAGTGGAGATGGTTTTGTGATATATAGAGATGATTCAAAGAAAATCTTGGGTTACGTACTCATATATAATGATAATGTGATATCCTATACCTCACGATAGTTGAAGACCCTTGAGAAGAACTACCTGAAATAGGATCTGGAGTTATAAGATTTGATAAATACTATGAATATTTGGTGAAACTACCTATATAGTAAAAAATTTGATATATATACCGGTCATAAGAGTATATGGTTTATATTCACATAGAATGAGATCAACATGCTTAAAATAAAATGGTTATAGATAATCAAGGAGTTTTATTTCTATATTCAGTACTATTTTGTAAAGGCGAACAAGGTAGTTGATGCACTTAGCTAAAAAGAACCTGCTACTCTATCCATGATGTAGGTTGAGAGTGACTCTATCATATTGGATATGTAAAGGATGGATATTGAAATTAGCAAATCAGATTATACACCCTACCTTTTGAAAATTATTGTCCAACCATCTATCCAAGATAAGATCAAGGAGGCAAAAATGGACTATCTAGAGTTACAAAATAAGATGAAATTACTAAAGGATGTGAATATAAATGTGTTCTAAATCGATGATGATGGAGTGAATTAGTTTTTAATAAGTCTTTTTGAACCTTTATCACTATAGATAAAGAATGAGCAATTTAATAATGCACATATCCCATCTTCCTCAATCTGTCCCAGATGTACCAAGACATTCTAAGATCATTGAGAACACTTCTGGTTAGACAACACGAATAAAGTGATTTTGGAGTATATCACAAGCTATTTGGAATTTCTTCAAGTTAAATCAATGAAAAATAAGTCCAATGGGATGATGCAACCATTTCTTGTATCCATGTGGAAATGGGATAATTTCACAATGAATTTTTTCACTGGTCTCTCAAAAACATCAAATGGAAATAATGCGATGTGGGATGTGGTGGATCGACTAACCATGACATCCCAAATTATTTCTATTTGGTAAGATTTATGTAAAGACCCAGAAATTTCAAGGAAAATTTTTTCTTAATTTTCTTTGGAATTTTACAAGAACGCAGTTTCTGACGGTGCCTGATTCCGAGGCCCGGTGTGCCTGGAATAAATTTCTGAAGTTTCCCTCGGGTACGTTCAGTGAACGAGCGAGCGGGAATTTCTATCTTTTGAACCGGTGCTCGGAATTGAAATCTGATTGCACCGATGAAATCGCAACTCCGGTAATCGCTTAAGAGAACATTTACCGTAGTTTCGTTTGTGCGGGAGGAGAAGTTAATTTTTGGTGTTTAATTAAAAAAGAGAATAAAATTGTTATATCAAATTTTAACAATGTTAAGTGGTTAACTTCTCCCATGGGAAGTTGGTGGTGGGCCGAAATCCATCCAACTTCCCATGTGTCGATATTTGAAAGGGTGGGGCCCATACGACCCCCCCATCTTTTCAAATTCCTTAAACTACCTAACCCTCTTAACCCCTCACTTTCAAACTCCCCATTAACTCACATTCTTTAATATTTGAAAACTTGATTAATTAATGAGGTGAGTTAAGTATGGTTTATTTGAATTTTAATCTTTTGAAATTCTTGCCAACACATTGCAATTAATTAATTAAACCAACTTAATTCATTATTTTGAGTGTTTGAATTCTTTTGGATTAATTTTGCCAACATTAAAAAGAGAGATTATATTCTTCTTATTGGGTTGGCATAAACCTTGTGGGGGAGAACTAAGGATCGGAGAAGAACTCTTGGAAGATCACGAACCTCTCGAGGAAGAACGTTCCACGTTTCCGAAGAACGTGAAGCAACACCTCCGACCATCTTCAACCGGAGTAAGGTAGGGAAGCACCGCCGCCTACAATGTATTCAGAGGGTGACGTCTTGGCTAGACTTCACCGAGCTCTTCTCCCACCAACCTAGACGGAACGACGCCCGACCTCCGCGATGCTTGTCTTCTGCGGGTCGTTGAAGAACTACGTTCTTGAAGCGGAGGTAGGGGAATTTTTATTTTGGAATTCTCTTATCTTTTGAGAAAAGAACGACGATCGCCGACCAACCAATACCGGGTTGATCCGCCTATCGTCCGATCAAGATGTTGATGATTGAGGGTTTTTATTTTTTTAATTGTTCGTGAATACAAACTTCGTGATGATCGTGGATTAAAACCCTTTTTGTTATCGAATAACGCGAGGGGGTCATACCGCACAAACACGACCGACCCTCCTCCTTTGTTTTTCGTGATGGTTTCTTGAGGATGATACGAGAAAAAGTGGTGTGGTCGCGCCACGCGATATTTATTGTGGAAGATACGCGTGGCGCCGTCGTGCCACGTCGTGGAAAGAAATCCAAGAATGCGACGCCGTCGCGTCACGTCGAAGAAAGTCAAAGGCGATGCGGCCGGAGCGGGGTGCAGCGGAGGGAAGCGATGTCGTCGCATCACGCCGAACGGCATAGGCCGCGACCGGTTCCGGTCCGCGGCGGAGCAAGATGACCGGAGGCCGGCACTAGGCCGCCGGTGTCGGCGGAGGAAGGATCGGCCGTCGCCGGTCCTTGCTGGCGAAACCGGCCGGCCAGTGAGGGCTA
This sequence comes from Viscum album, assembly GCA_963277665.1. Classification (NCBI taxonomy): domain Eukaryota; kingdom Viridiplantae; phylum Streptophyta; class Magnoliopsida; order Santalales; family Viscaceae; genus Viscum; species Viscum album. Next base: position 2,075,744,220 of record OY728152.1, on the reverse strand, counting down.
GCGGGGCAGTGGAGACCGGGGGAAATAATTTCCCCCGGCCGGGTCTCAAAAGCGTCCCCAGCTAAGGGGCCGCGGTTCTCAAAAGGAGGGGGGGCTTTGCCCCTCCCCCCCCCCCCCCCCCGCGCGGCACTCGAACGGCGCCCGGGCCGCGCCACCGGCCGGGCCGATTTTTCCGAGTCGGGCCGGGTTTTCCGAGCCGGGCCGGGTCGTCAGGCCGGGTCGCCGCCCGGGGCGGTTTGACCCGGTTCGGCCAACCCGGGGGGGGGGGGGGGGTCGGGCCGGGTCGGCCCAGCCCCAGACCCCCAGTTTCAGACCATTTTTGGTCAAATGCCCGTATCTTGGGCTACGGGCCTCCAAACGACTCGCCGTCAATGGCAACGCGATCCTTGGATCGAGACGGTCGTTTCGGTATACTATAATCAAGGTACACCTTCCTTTTCGAGAGACTAGGTTGTTAAAACTCCATAGTTAGGCGTGCTTGGCCTAGAGTAGTGATCAGGATAGGTGACCTCCTGGGAAGTTTCCCAGGGTGGGTGTGAGACGGAAAAGCCATTAAATCTCAGACCGGGCGTCCGATTGACACGCCGTCTATTGCGTTGAGTTCCTATTGACGATACAAAACTTTTGGAATTCTCCGCCCGAGTTTTGGATGCAGATGGATAGTGGCCGGGTTGGATCGCACCCGAAATCCAACTGGGACCTTGGAATGGAAAAACTAATATCTTTCTGACAGAACGTCCGTTTGACGAACCGTTAGTGGCGTTGGTGATCACGTTGAAAAATGGTCCCTATGAGTATACCCTATCAGAGTTCGGGGTACTGTTGAGATATGGCCGGGTTTGGTTCGCTCACGAAACCAATCGGGCCCCTAGGACGAAAAGGCTAATAACTCACAGACCGGACGTCTGATTGACGCGCCGTCTGTTGTGTTGAGACACATATGAACAGGCGGTCCTTTGAGATACTTCATCGTGGGACTTTGAGATACTTGGTGTATCGAACTGTAGCTCGTGGATCGGACCCTCCCAGTGACGAGCGTGCGGAGTACGGAGACCGTGTAAATGGCTGAGACCTGATAACTGCTTGACCGACTCGACTTGGAGTGAGTCGACTAGCCCAGTGGATGGAGCACTACTTTCTTAGGTGCTGACCCATGGAGGATGGAGCACTACCTCTGTGACAGTGCAGACCCGTGGTACTCGTCCGGAGAGTACCTCAGCAGGCTACTAGGGGGTGTGCACTACTGTGTTTAGGTGACATACCTTGGCGGGAAGCACTACAGTGTCTGGGTGGCTGACCCGTAGTACTCGACAGGAGGAGTACTTCAGTAGTCTTAGTTTAGTGAGATGTACCTCGGAGTCGTGACATGACCACTGTACACTCCAGAGACGGAGCTCTTCATTAGTTATGGTTTCGATAATGAAAATCCTGGTTTGAGCTGAGACTTTTGACCTTATGTTTACCTCATGATTGAGATGTGTCACTTGATAACTTAGGTATATGTATGGGCATATACCTAGGTAGTGGTTATCCGTTGATTTCACAATCCTTGTGTTTCCTCGTGATTGAGATGGGTTACTTGATAACTTAGGTATATGTATGGGCATATACCTAAGTAGAGGTTATCTGTTGAGATCATCATTGTGCTTATCCTTGTTGGTTTAGTGAGACCTTGAGGGTCTCGGGGTCCCTACTGAGTATTGTTATACTCACCCCTGCACGGGCTATGCCCGCACCTCGTTGTGTTGGTTGCAGACGACGTGGCAGTGCTGACGGAGACCGAGTGTTCGAGGACTGGACGATACCCGGAGGTGGACTACACGACAAGTCAGTACCCGGAGGTGGACTACACGACATGACGACTCACAGAGGAGGTTGAAGGACGAGAGCGTGGAGGAAGCTATCTGTACCTACCCTTCAGGTAGGATCCGTGCTGGACGACCAGGAGTTGCGCTATCTGTACCTACCCTTCAGGTAGGATCCGAGGAGGACGACCTAGGAGCTGCTTCCTTCTTCAAGTTGTTTGTATTTTTGTGGTTGTACCTTGTTCAGTTGTAGTTGTACTTTATTTTGTGTTTGTATTCTGGCCAATTTACTTTTCATCTTTTCTTTCGTACATAGTGTTTTTCTTCCGCTTGAACTCTGTGCTGCTTGTTTTATTTTATAAAGGCAATGCCTTCCCAGTTATCGGGATTTTGCAACTTAGGTGCTAGTCGCCAGCCCCTGGCCTATGGAAGGCAGGCATGGGGTAGTCACGGCACAGGCCCCGAGGATAGGTCATGAAAAATTGGTATCAGAGGAGTTCGGTTCTACCGCAGAACATATAACTCTGATGTTTCTTTCTATGAATCAATAGTGTTGAGAGTACCGAGTTTAGTTTTCAGTTTAGGGAGTCCAGTGTTCGTGCGGGCGGCCGACGTATCCATTCACCAGGACCCTGACAACTGATTTCCGACTTTGTGAACGAAACACTGATTGTGTGTGTGTTTTCAATGGTTTTCCCTAAAAACAGCTCAAACCATGTTAGTTCGCCAGGTATAAACGTTTGACCGCGTAACGATGTTTCTTTCAGGATGCCTTTTCACGGACGACCAGCTAGAGCCCAAAGGGATGTGCGTGCTGAAGGCCTGTCGAGCGACGAGGATTTGGTACAGGGCCCTCTTGAAGTTGAGGCAACAGAAGAGGCACTTGCGGTACTGCTACCCGTTGGGCCACCGATGCCACCAGCCCCAGCATTAGGCGATGCACAACGCTTGAGCGCGCTGCATGAGTTCCAACGCCAGAGGCCACCCAGGTTCTTGGGAGAGACGGACCCGCATGCAGTTGAGGGTTGGATGGAGGTTGTGGTGAGAGTCTTCAGGCTAGTGGGGACGCCGACAGACATCATGTTGATCTTTGCTACTAGCCTCATTCAGACAGCAGCAGGCCGGTGGTGGAGCCACTTGTTTCAGTCTTGCGACAGGATGAACTTCGCATGGGAAGACTTCGTGTCCTTCTTCAGGGTGGAGTTTGTGCCAGTAGCTCTACACCCCGAGAGTGTACAAGAGATTCTGCCTTTGCCGCATGTTTTTCGATCAGTAGCCAAGTCATGTGTGGGTAGTAGACAGATGATGAAGAGGTCCAGGAGGACCAGACTAGCAATTGGATGATATCGGGTTTTAGGACTGGTGGTGCGGGGAACTTGGGGTAGGAACAGAGCTAGGCATGCCAGAAGCAGGTTGTGTTACTCATGCGGCAGAAAGGGTCACCTGGCATGTGACTATTCGACTCCTTGTACAGTTGATCCATAGGTGTTGTAGGAGCCAATGAGACAGAAGCAGCGGCTGGTGCTTGAGCAACAGCCGAGCAGTGGACAGGGAAGTAGAGCTCTGGGAATTGGTGGACAGGAGAGGAACTAGGGGATATGTCCCTTGTACTTCTAGTTCCATTTTTCTGTTGTATTCGTGTCTTGTACTATGAGCTGCAATAATAAAAAGACACTTATCTTTGAGATGTTTTCTTTCGTGTCCTTTTATTTGGTTGATACTGAGTGGTCCCGGTTAAACTGTTGAATTGACCCTCATATTCGAGATTTCTACTAGAGGGGACCCAGTGACCTCACACTGATGGCGATAGTGTGACTCGACCCTTGGAGGCGAGAGTGACAGTTGGATCTCTTAGTAGTTACGTCGAGGCCTTACGATGTCATACATGGCATGAATGCATCATTCTTGTCAGGAATGACTGTATTAGGAAAAGAATGTGGTTCATCCAGGGGATGATACCGGGTTTCTCTTATCGGCATAGAAGAAATAATAGCAGCTCTTGTCAGACTAAAAGAGGTGCAGTTCATCTAGGAGCGGATGAAGACTACACAGTGCTGTAAGAAACAGGGAACCGGTGCCAGTCTTAGAGACTCAGGAATGTTAAATGTTTCAAGAAGAGGAAGCCTTAAATAGAGATGAGTCTGCAAAGCGGCAGACGTGGAGGCAGAGCTAGGAGAGCAGCATGAGGTGTTGTACATCATAACATTGTATAACCACCCGCCTTAGTTATTCCGGCCAGGCTCAGGGAGCTGGAGGGCGGAGGAAGAGTGCAACTGCATGCGGTCAAGGAGTGCGACCCAATGGCTCTAGAAATGATTCAAGAGACAGTCTGTGTCCACTACTAGCTATTGTAGTAACGGACGTTGATGTGAATCATTTCTTTCTTTCACAAATCTTGTTCCAGACCTTGAGTTTCCGGTAAGCCGTGGACTTGACCCTCATGTCTGGAGATACCTTGGGAGGAGACTCGATAATCACACTTACGCCGACGGTGTGGTTAGACCCTCGAGGCAAGAGTTTTGGATAGAATCTCTTGGTGACAGTGTCGAGGCCTTACAACGCTAGTTTGAGTATGGAATGGGAAATAACTGTTCATAATCAAATTGACGGTTTTAGGAAAATGTCCGGATGGGTTTTCCTTGGTCGGAGAAAAGGAATCCCCAGGAAGCACAGGATAAACTCTTTCACGGGAGGGTGCGACTGATCACTCGTGAATCGCCCAAACTTACCCTCGTGGCAGCAGTCGTTTGAGTTCCAGTTCTAACATGAATTGGAAACCTCTGGAGTTTGAGGATGGAGACAATGTTCTTATACGGGTCTCACCTCAACGATGTTTATGGAGATGTGGCCAAGGCGGCAAGTTATCTCCATGGTTCAACGGACCTTGTTAGGTCCCCAGCTGGGTAGGCGGGGTGGTTTACCACTTGACCCATTCACCGCAGTTGCACCTGGTGCACAATGACTTCCACGTATCTCAACTGAGGAGATACGTGCTAGACCCTTTGCATATCATCGACCATGAGGAGCTGGACGATGGCGATGGGGTGTCTTTCATGGAGATTCTAGTGGGGATCGAGGATCGACTGGAGCAGATCCTATGAGGATGATTGATTCCTCGGGTGCACTTTCTTTGGAAGTACGGAACCTACAGGTAAGCACATGGGATCGGAAGTCTCAGATGCGTGCTCTGTACCGCTTTTGTGACCCTAGTTTGTGTTAAAGCTTTACGGGGACGTAAAGCCCTGAGGTGGAAGTAATGTAAAGACCTGGAAATTTCAAGGACATTTTTTTCTTAATTTCCTTTGTAATATTACAAGAACGCAGTTTCTGATGGCGCCTGATTCTGAGGCCCGGTGTGCCTGAAATAAATTTCAGAAGTTTCGCTCGGGTACGTTCAGTGAACGAGCGAGCGAGAATTTCTATCATTTGAACCGTTGCTCGGAATTGAAATCCGATTGCACCGATGAACTCGCAACGCCGGTAATCGCTTAAGAGAACCATTATCGTAGTTTCTATTGTGCGGGAGGAGAGGTTAATTTTTGGGGCTTAATTAAAAAAGTGAATAAAATTAATAAATCAAATTTTAACAATGTTAAGTGGTTAACTTCTCCCATGGGAAGTTGGTGGTGGGCCCACATCTATCCAACTTCCCATGTATGGATATTTGAAAGGGTGGGGCCCACACGACCCCCCCCCCCACCTTTTCAAATTCCTTAAACTCCCTAACCCTCTTAACCCCTAACTTTCCAACTCCCCATTAACTCACATTCTTTAATATTTGACAACTTGATTAATTAATGAGGTGAGTTAAGTATGGTTTATTTGAATTTCAATCTTTTGAAATTCTTGCCAACACTTTGCAATTAATTAATTTAACCAACTTAATTATTTATTTTGACTGTTTGAATTCTTTTGAATTCATTTTGCCAACATTAAAAATAGAGATTATATTCTTCTTTTTGGGTTGGCATAAACCTTGTGGGGAGAACTAAGGGGAGGAGAAGAACTGTTGGAAGATCACCAACCTCTCGAGGAAGAACGTTCCACGTTTCCGAAGAACGTGAAGCAACACCTCCGACCATCTTCAACCGGAGTAAGCAAGGGAAGCACCGCCTCCTACAAAGTATTCAGAGGGTGACATCTTGGCTCAACTTCACCGAGCTCTTCTCCCACCAACCTAGACGGAATGATGCCCGACCTCCGCGACGCTTGTCTTCTGCGGTCGTTGAAGAACTCTGTTCTTGAAGCCGAGGTAGGGGAATTTTTATTTTGGAATTCTCTTATCTTTTGAGAAAAGAACGACGAGCGCAGACCAACCAATACCGCGTTGATCCGTGGATCGTCCGATCAATCGGTTGATGATTGAGGGTTTTTATTTATTTAATTGTTCGTGATTACATACTTGGTGATGATCGTGGATTAAAACCCTTTTTGTTATCGAATAACGCGAGGGGCTCGGACCGCACAAACACGGCCGACCCTCCTCCTTTGTTTTTCGTGATGGTTTCTTGAGGATGATACGAGAAAACGTGGTGCCGTCGCACCACGCGATTTTTATTGCAGAAGATACGCGCGGCGCCGTCGCGCCGCGTCGTGGAAAGAAATCCAAGAATGCGACGCCGTCGCGTCGCGTTGAAGAAAGTCAAAGGCGCCGCGGCCGGAGCGGGCCGCGGTGGAGGGAAGCGATGTCGTCGCATCGCGCCGAACTAGATAGGTCGCGGTCGGTTCCGGGCCGCGGCGGAGCAAGATGACCGGCAGCCGGCACCAGGCCGCCGGTGTCGGCGAAGGAAGGACCGGCCGTCGCCGGTCCTTACTGGCGAAACCGGCCGGCCAGTGCGGGCCGGCCGGGCAGTGGAGACCGGGGGAAATAATTTCCCCAGGCAGGGTCTCAAAAGTGGCCCCAGCTAAGGGCATGCAGTTCTCAAAAGGGGGGGGGGGGCTTTGCCCCCCCCCCCCCCGCGGCACCCGAACGACGCTCAGGCCATGTCGTCGTGTCGGTCCGCCCCACCGCGCCGGACCGTGCCGCCGCGCCGGACCGCGCTGCCGCGCCGCCCCGCGCCGCCTCGCTGCCAGTCGGGCCGGGTTTTTCGAGCCGGGCTGGGTTTTCCGAGTCGGGCCGTTTTTTCCGAGTGGGGTCGGGTCGTCGGGCCGGGTCGCCGCCCGGGGCGGGTCGACCCGGTTCGGCCAACCCAGGGGGGGTCGGGCCGCAGACACCCAGTTTCGAACCATTTTTGGTCAAATGCTCGTATCTTGGGCTACGAGCCTCCAAACGACTCGCCGTCAGCGGCAACACGATCCTTGGATCGAGACGTTCGTTTCGGTATACTATAATCAAGGTACACCTTTCTTTTCGGGAGCCTACGTGGTTAAAACTCCATATTTAAGCGTGCTTGGCCTAGAGTAGTGATCAGGATGGGTGAACTTCTGGGATGTTTCCCAGGGTGGGTGTGAGACGGAAAAGCCAATAACTCTCAGATCGGGTGTCCGATTGACGCGCCGTCTATTGCATTGAGTTCCTGATGACAATACAAAACTTTTGGCATTCTCCGCCCGAGTTTTGGATGCAGATGGATAGTGGCCGGGTTGGATCGCACCCGAAATCTAACCGGGACCTTGGAACAGAAAAGCTGATATCTTTCTGACAGAACGTCCGTTTGACGAACCGTCAGCGGCGTTGGTGATCTCTTTGAGAAACAGTCCCTATGAGTATACCCTATGAGAGTTCGGGGTACAGTTGAGATACGGTCGGGTTTGGTTCGGCCACGAAACCAACCGGGCCCCTAGGACGAAAAGGATAATAACTCACAGACCAGGCGTTCGATTGAGGCATAGTCTATTGTGTTGAGACCTCTATGACGAGGTGGTCCTTTGAGATACTTCTTCGTGGGAATTTGAGATACATGGAGTATCGACCTGTAGCTCATGGAGCGGGCCCTCCCAGTGATGAGCGTGCGGAGTACGGAGACCGTGTAACTGGCTGAGACCTGGGGACTGCTTGACCGACTCGACTTGGAGTGAGTCGACTAGCCCAATGGACGGAGCACTAATTTCTGAGGTGCAGACCCATGGCGGACGGAGCACTACCTGTTTGACAGTGCAGAACCACGGTACTCGTCCAGAGAGTACCTCAGCAGGCTACTAGGGGGTGTGCACTACTGTGGTTGGGTGACATACCTCGGCGGGAAGCACTACTGTGTCTAGGTGGCTGACCCGCGGTACTCGACAGGAGGAGTACTTCAGAAGTCTTAGGTTAGCGAGCAGTACCTCGGAGTCGTGATAGGACCACTGTACACTACAGAGACGGAGCACTTCAGCAGTTATGGTATAGATAATGAACATCCTGGTTTGAGCTGAGACTTTTGACCTTATGTTTACCTCATGATTGAGATGGGTCACTTGATAACTTAGGTATATGTATGGGCATATACCTGGGTAGTGGTAAGCCATTGATTTCACAATCCTTGTGTTTCCTCAAGATTGAGATGGGTTACTTGATAACTTAGGTATATGTATGGGCATATACCAAAGTAGAGGTTATCTGTTGAGATCTTCTTTGTGGTTATCCTTGTTGGTTTAGTGAGACCTTGAGGGTCTCGGGGTCCCTACTGAGTATCGTTATACTCACCCCTACAAGGGCTATGCCCGCACCTCGTTGTGTTGGTTGCAGACGACGGATCGTGCTGACGGAGACGGAGTGTTCGAGGACTGGACGGTACCCGGAGGTGGAGTACACGATGAGTTAGTACCCGGAGGTGGACTACACGACGTGACGACTCACAGAGGAGGTTGACAGATGAGAGCGTGGAGGAAGATATATGTACCTACCCTTCATGTAGGATCCGAGGAGGACGACCCAGGAGCTGATTCCTTCTTCCAGCTGTTTGTCTTTTTGCTGTTGTACCTTGTTCAGTTGTAGTTGTACTTTCTTTTGGGTTTGTATTCTGGCCCATTTAGTTTTCATCTTATCTTTTGTACTTAGTTTTTTGCTTATGCTTGAACTCTATGGTGCTTATTTTCTTTTATAATGTCAATGCCTTCCCAGTTATCGGGATTTTGCGCCTTAGGTGCTAGTCGCTAGCCCTTGGCCTATGGAAGGCAGGCTTGGGGTAGTCACGGCACGGGCCCTGAGGACGGGTCGTGACAATTTATCACTGGAAAAACATGTGAAGATATATGTGAAGGAAGTAGAGAAGCTTCATCTGTACCAATTTCGATCATCTATGATCGCGAACCAAGGTTCACATCTAAATTATGGATAATTATTCAACATGGTTTGAGTCATTAATTAAATTTTAGCATGGAATATCACCCCCAAACTGATGTCCAATATAAAAGGACTATTTAGATGATGTGGGACACACTAAGATCCTTATCAATGGAATTTAAAGGATGATAGGACCAACATATCCCATTGGTAGAGTTATCATATGATGACAACTTCAATTATAGTATTATGATTGATCTATATAAAGCACTGTATGATAAGAGATGTAAACTCGAACTATTTGTGATGAAGTTGGGGAAGGAAAACTAATTGGACCTAATCTTGTGAATGAAATGACATATAAGGTTTAAACCATCCAAAAGTATATAAAATATTTCTTAGAGTTAGAAAAGGGGCTATACTGACAATCTTCGCAGGGCATTGGAGTTTGTGGTTGGAGAAATATCATTCCTTTGAATAAAACCACGAAAGAGAGTCATGTGGTTCAGAAGGAAAGTGAATCTTATCCCAAGGTACATTGGTCCCTATTTAGTCATATATTGCATAAGAGTAATGGTATATCAACTTTCACTTCCACCAAGTATGGCTCATGTTCAAGACGTGTTCTGCATATCACTCCAAAGGAATTGAATTCACAATCTCTGATATGTGCAAAATATAGGGGTGGTACAAATGGAGAATGACTTATCATATGAATTTTATGTGGTGATGATCTTGGATTATAGAGACAAATTTTATGTAAGAATACAAATCACCATGGTAAATTGTTGTGGAGGAACCATAAGAATGAATGTTTACTTCAGAACTAGAGGAAATAAAGAACTAGAAGCACCCTAATCTATTCTCAACTGAGAATATGAGTTGAATGTTTAGGTATGAAATTTATAAAGGTTAAATAATGTAACGACCATGATTTTATAATATATTTTTTCTCTTGAAATAACTGGGTGTTAAAGTATACTATATAATATTATAAACTTACTAAATGAAAAAAAAATCATTATTAAATTTTTTTAAATTAATCAAAAAATGAAACTGATTAATATTGAAAATATTATAATTGGAAAAAATATAAATTTGGAAATATAATTTGAGAAAATATGGATACCTCTAATCCATTAGAATCATCACCCCCATTGTCAATACTATAGAAAAGAAACAAAATATTGTCAAACTAATCAATATTATATAAATTGTAAATTTAGAATCTTGATAGGAATTGAGTTGAATATTGACTTAAATAATGATATGGTATTTATAGGAGGTAAAGTGACCATTGGAATAGTAATGTGAACTTTAAAATATTAACCATACCACTGAGAATAGTAACCTGACTGTTGGAATAGTAATTTTTCCTTAAAATGATAAATTTTGAAATAATAAATTTTTATCATTATTAATTTATAAAAATATAAATATTATTATTACAAATAATAAATATGATGATTAAAAAACTCAACGAAAATATTAGCACAGTTTTTAAAAACTGTATTTTAATGTATTTTGTAGAAATTATATTTTTTATATAAAAAATTAAAATTCCAAATATAGTAATTTATTTTGGATAAAATTAATATCATTTTTGAAATCATAAATTCAACATTATCAAATACTGATTTTTGGCAATTTTCTAAAATACTTCAGTTTTCCAGTGAATAGAAAAAATACATTTTTTCACATAACTAGTTTATCTTAAATTACATAACTCATGATATAATAATGAAATAATTCTTTATAAAACATGATTTTTGGGCATGTGATATTTTATTTCAACAACGATTCATTAAAATATAATAAAATTAATTTCCAAACCTAAAAAAACATTCCAAAATCTAAAGTCAAAAGTGATTCTTTAAAATAACAATTTATATTTTGTCCACATTCAATTTTAATAAAATAATTAATTAGAGTTATAAAGGGGTATTAATGTCTTGAAAAAATTATATTATATTCATATTTTATTTATTCTTTGAAAAATTTACTATTACATCTTTTAATTTTTTTATATTATTTTATTCAATATTAAATTCTAATAATACCACTCTCCACAAGTATAAATAACCTCTATCTATTTCATTGGGAAACCAATCATTCCACAATTTCTAAATAAAAAAATCTACAAAAAATCTACCTATCAAGTACATTAGAATCCCAAGGTATTTTCTACATTAATCCAACTTGGAACATCAATGTATTTTATGAGGCATACAAGAGAAGCTACACCATGGAATAAGTAGGTTTTAATAAAATCTTTTTTATTTATTCTTATTCTAATTAATATTTTCACGTACCATTTCACAATAAAACAATATAAGAATAAATAGTTTGTAATTTAACATTATATTATCATTTTTAACCTAATATATGTATCATATTTACTATATATATAAATATAAAATTTTACATTCCTACTCTCCTAACAATATCTCGTCATAGGTTGGATAACCACCCATGGAGACATTTCCTTGTCAAAATATATATCCATTATCATAGATGTATATTATAAACTATATATAATATATAAAAATTAAATAACATGTTTTATAAGCTTTTGGAAATAATTTATATCAATTATATTAAAAAAAGTAGTAAATAAATAAAAAATGGAATTTTTTTTAACAAAACATGATTTCAAAATGAATAACCTATAACAAAGGAAATTAATAAATATAATTTAATTATTTTAAATTATAAAAAAGTGGTAAAAATTTAAAAAAAAATTTATGGATATTTTTTTAATAAATCTAAGTTTATTATTTTTGAGGCATAAAAGTGACAAAATAAAGCAGGATTAAAGGTATGTGGATTCTCAACCCCAAGTCCATTTTATTGGGTTATCCATATTTCATAAAATCATTTGTATGAATACTACTCTAATATTACTTATATAAAATTTAATTATTATTACCTATTCATTTCATGAAAATATATTTTTCCTACAAGATTTTATGACAAATACTAGGATTTTCCAAAAGAACTCTTCTTTCCAAAACACAACATTGACTCATCTTGACTTGTTTCTTCTTCGCTCAATAATGATAATTAAAATACCAAACATTTATTTTAATTTTTCAATTTATGAACCCCAAGTTTTTTATGAAATCATGATTGATGAAATACTAATGAAACTAATTCTTCTTCATGGGTTAATTGATGAGTATGATTATAATATGTTTTATATGGAATGATTGATTTTGTAAATATTTTGATGTGACGGGTGGGATCAGAATTATATATCCCTCAAATTAATTGGGTAATGTGATTTATCTCATGATATAATGTGTATTATTTGTTAACATGGTTCTATATTTGTTCACAATTATTATGTTATGGTTATTCACATATGTTATGAGTGATCATGATATTAGATTTTTTCACAACTATGTGTGGAATTTAACAAAAAAGGAATGATGTTTCATTTTTATGAATTTCCAAATTCTATGACATTATCTCTTGCTTCCCTCATGATTTTTATGTTTACCCTTTGCTTATGACATTATAATGATGATTACGCTCACCCATGTTATATTGATTATTTTTTCTTATTCATCCACTTACTAGGATTGTAGATCATTCCTATCATTGACACAAATAATGAATTTATTATGTGTAGTAAAAATAATGTGAGGTCAACTAAAAATATTTATAAGAATAAATTAAACAAATTTTATGTTTTATTATATAAAATTTATGTATAAGCATAATTTTTCAAAGACAGTAAACCTTTTGATCCTAGATTTGTATCTATAATATGATGTTTATCTTAAAATGAAGTTAAATTTTTGTAATAAAATGTAGGGTCTCTATAATAGTGAACAAAATAAATTTTAAAATACCTTCATTTCTAACCACATATGAATAACTCCAAGGAATGAATCCCCATGAGCCATCCACAAAAAAAATAGTTTATAGTGAAGAATAAAGCGGCACTAGTGTTTGTTTTAAATAATTTAAAGATCCTCTCATAAAAACAAAGAAATATATGCATACTTTATCTTAGGGAAATATATCATGAGTTCACTGATAACCTCATCCTAATAACATTGGTCTCCTACCGGCAGCCTCCTCCAAAAACACCATCAAACACAAAGTACTCGATAACATGAGGAAACCACCCTAAGGGATCCAACATTGATCATTCAGACATTGGACCCATGGAATCGTGACGAGGAAAGAAATATTAAAATTAAATATATGCTTACATCCTTATTCCCACCAAATAATCCCACCATCAAAAAATGGAATCTTATGAGCAGATGCAAATACATTTCTATTCCTATCAAACATGACAGTATTATTTGGTAGAAAAAAAGAGTACCCATCGAAGGAACATGGTGGAAACTACTTATATGATAAAAATAATTTCTTATATATATCAATTCTGCTAGAATTATATGGTGGAAGGAATAAAAACTATCTATAAAACATTGGAAAAAACTGGGGGTACACCCATTTGACATCCCCCACACATAAAGACAATATGTATATACCTAATAAAATTGAGGATATGAGTACGCCTACATACCTACAACCAAAATATAATGGGAATATATCTCATTAAAACTAATGAAATCACTTAAAATATATTTAAAATGATGAATGTTAATATTAAAATCCTATCCCACCTCCTACAAACCCACCAAGATATAATTAAAGAAGTGGAAGTGGTTGAATGGAAGACAGTAACCATGCCCCAATAATTTGGGTGACTCATAAACATAATATGAAGGTCAATACATAGTAAATGTATATCTCTAACCCCATCTAGGATTTTCATTGAATAAATATGATGATAAATGTACAATTATATTAGGCCCTTATCCCCATTCCAAATAGAGGGCATCAGTCCATCCAAGTGCCCAGTCCATGGTAGAAATATATTTCTGCAAAAATTCCAAAAAATAAATCAGAAAATTTTAAAAAAAATGGGATCTACTCAAATGGGCCCTCATATATAAAAGACTCTCTCTATATTAGTCATCCCTATCCACCAAAATAGATGATCCAAAAATAATACACACCAAAAGCGATCAGAAAATGAAGGGTCAATCTATGATCCCACTATGCTTAATTCTTGTGTTTTTGAAGCCCTAAGACATTTATCTATAGTGGATCAGGATCATACTCATACATTACAAAATTATTGAGATAATAGCTATAATTATGAAGATCCTATTTGTATCATTACTGCTGGTAGTTCTAGAGGTCCTCCCCTGACATATTACCATGATGAATTACTTCTTGTCCACAATCTGATCGATCACAAGATCTCATCTCCTAATGAGTGATGCAATAAACCTCTTCATGGAAAGAAGATAAAATAGTAATAATTCCCTCACCGTATCATCATATTTATTAATAGTACTTTCCATTGTATATTATATAGAATTCCACTTGCATTTGAACTTCTTGTCGTGATGGTATTCATACCCATTATGAAATTTATTGTGAAGGTCCTCCCCCTAGTGAAAGATAATTTCATCAATATCATCCCTCCCTTTCCAGGACAACTATGAGAACTCCCTATCATTGAGAGGCACATAGAAGAATTAGTATAGTCATACATAATACCTCATTATTGACATGTGACATTATTTATCAATCAAAAGATAGCCTAAGACAATGATCATTCTTTGAATTCTCCTTGGATCAATTTTCTTCCAACATGATATAAGAAATTATAGAAAACCCTCCCATTCACAATAATGAAATAGGAAAATATCCACTGTGCTCAGATAAGGATGTGTAAAATATTGCAAAGGATGAAGAAGTATTATTTCTCATTAGAAGATAGATGGATAAAGAAAATATACTAGTATTGTAATGGCCTTTATCCACTCCACAATACAACATTACATTGGTGTTGTCAGAAGAATGTGTGAAAAACATCCACCTATATTTATAGACTAACCATCATATCGTAAAAAAATAATTCCATTAGGATTAATATCCAAGATACATTAAGGAAAAATAATATATAAATCATCAAATTGACTTAGCGAACCTTCTAGATGTGTGGAATCTATTTCTGGGAAAATAATAAGGATCCCTTCAGCGTGCATGTCTCATGGTGTTAACAGATTTTCATCAGATGATCATTGATGTCTCATACATAGTTAATATCATAGGATGAGGATATCATGGGGTTTTGGAATTGAACCCACTGACTAATTTTAAAATCCTTCCCAAGGTTACATCATGTAACACCATTGCCTTAGAAAAGCTTCGAAAAATAGGATGTACTTTCAATAGATGGAATGAGTATCCAAAAATGGCCCTGAAGAACTCTCAAAGTAATTTTAAAAAAATAAAAAGAGATATCAAAATACTCTTGAAAAAAGAATCTCAAAATATTGAGAATGGAACTTGATTAACAGAATCCAATAATTAGGTAGTGATAATAAATTTAGAAGAACATGGATCTGGTGTAAACCATGTTATGCACCCATACCATTTTCAAACAAAGATTCATAAAATCAAGAGAGTATCCACATCCATTGTAGCCTTGTTAATTAAGGAGAAACCCCAGCCCTCAGTGATGGGGAAATTTTTAACATAACCTTAAATGATGAAAACCATGCCTAGAAGGTTGTGAACACATAAAAGAAGCAGTCTCATCCCTTAGGGTTTGACATATTGTTTCCTCAATATCATACACATTGAAAGTAAATATATTCATGTTTGTTGGGAGAAATTCAAAATGAATCCTCCCAGTTCATCATATCTTATGACCCAAATTCATCATTAGAAAAATGTATGAAAAAATTGCAAAGATATTCACTTCAGATCACCCTTCGTCAAATGATTCCAAAATGAACAATGAAAAAGAAAACGAGACCATGTGGTTGTCATAAAAATAATAATCCCTCAAGTGTATGAATAATACTAGTGATCACAGTTATTTTGGTTAATATCCCCATGAAAAATGATCCTTTTATCATTACAATAAAAATGTGACACCGAAAATGTATTATTCTCAGGTGAATGTTGTAGAAGCTATAGAACATGTAGCCGATATATTGGAATATGATAAGGATATTTATTTATGTAATATGTTTCACACCAAAATTATTAAAGAAGGATCTTGTACCTGAAATTAGAGGATTTTTATAAATTTTGGGATTCCCTAAACTGCTCCACTACCACTTCCTTGAAAGAATCTTCCAAGGAAAAGAGAAACGTTGTAGCTATACCTCATAAAATGTTTGAGGAGGTTGAACCCCTCACACTTGAGGAAATAATTTCTCATCATATGGAATAGATGAATGAGTTAATAAAACATAATGTATAAATTCTACGATGAAACATAATTTATGGATGAATTTTTAAAAAAGAGCATCATCTCGCACTCCAAGTATTCATTCATCAACAAAGAGGGTTCGTCAGAAATGACTAGAATAGAGTTAGAACAATTTGTCAAAATGGGGGTAGTAAAAACAAAAATATTTAAACCCCATGGAATGAAGATATCAAGAGTAACTTCCATTATTTACACAACCAAAGTTAATTATAAAGCATCCTCACAAGATATCCAATGTAGGTTACCCACTGCGAGTACAAACAGAGCTAAAATAGCTAGCCCTACTGGCTACTCACCTTAT
Organism: Viscum album; assembly: GCA_963277665.1. NCBI lineage: Eukaryota > Viridiplantae > Streptophyta > Magnoliopsida > Santalales > Viscaceae > Viscum > Viscum album. The sequence continues at coordinate 2,075,727,589 of OY728152.1, read as the reverse complement.
TTAGGATCCTTCATAGTTAGTTATTCATCCCAAGCTCATCAAAAATATTGAGTCATTTGGGGGTTTTTTTAGAATCTATGGAAGGATGATCTGAACCATTACAACTAGAGATAAATCCTTAAATTGAATGGTTGAATGAAACTCTTCCCCTACAAGCATTGGGAATCCGACATTCCCAACATTTGATGGTTCATGGGATCCAGATTAGAATCTTACACACTTTTTGTCTCAGTGTGGCCCCATTATGGGGACCCTCAAGTAAAAATAAGAAGCTATGAATATATTTTTTATAAAATTTAGTGGGAGCCATCATCATATTGTATACCAGTCTACCAATCAGATCAATTATGGTCTAGGAAGATCTTCGATGAAAATTCCTCTATCAGTTTAGTTATACAATACAGAAGATTACATTCCTTGATCTCTCAAAAATTATACAATGATAAAACGTGAGGGTTTTGGAATTCCTTGATAGTCAAAAGAGTTTGACTTATTCATGGATCTTATAACATACTCAAGAATTTTTTTGGACCTTTTCATTGAGGATGTTAATAATTAATTAAAAATATGGAATATACTAATAACTTGCCTAGGAGGATTTTTGGATCATTAAACAATAGCACAAATGTTGGAAGATTATATTTTATGAACCAAGGATAACTCCCATATTGTATAGGTATTTCAAGGGAAGAATATGGGTAGAGTGAACACCATATTGGTTACATTAAAATTGTCCCCTATACGAGCTGCAGCATCAAATCCAACACCTCCTCACATGAAACCTCCTCCTAAAAAACTATTTCAGCAGTATTATTCATATTAGGTTGAGTGAAATGAACCTAAATGTTCCCATTATGAGAACTGGAATAATAAATTTTATTCCATAGAAAATGACCAAGTTCCCAACTACTTTAATAAGATAATGGGAAATAACATTATAATTTTTCTAGAGCCCAAGTGACCTGAGATATTTGGCCTTAAAGACTACCCAACTACCCAAATTACCAATTATATCATTTAACTCTACGTCACACGTTTCAAAACTGTTTTATTTTCAAATATTTCCAACAATGGATAGTTGATTATAAGAAAGTGGTGCTCGAAAACCCATTAGTGCTGGTAGAGGGTGTATATACTTCCACTGTAAAGAAAGAATGTGAAATAAAAAAAATGTACTACCAACAATTAATAGTAGTCAAATGAATAGATTAATAAAAATAATAAATATCTAGGATCAATATATCCTTATATCATAGTTAAAATAACCAATTATTCTCCATTTTTATTTAATTACAACACAAATTACTCAATCAACACGTCAACCCTCCAAATTCCAGTCTTCAAAGAAACAAAATTTCCAAATGTTAAAAAATTATGTAGGAAGATGAGTATTAATGGAGAAAAATCTATCCATAAATCTATCAAAAATCATGAAATTAGACCTAATAGTATTGGAACCACACCAAAAAATACCACCACATGAGTCACCCATCCAGATAGAATCTTCATCATATGATGAATTAAATATTGATTTTATTAACTTTGTTCACATAATGGATCTATTATCTAATGATGAGATGGATTATGAAATCAAATTCCATTTGAAAAGTTGGGAAATCATAGTTATAGGTCATATAATCTAGTGAGTTAGGAAAAAATTTACTCATGATCAAAACCAATATCCCTACCAAATCCCCAACTGGTCCGTTTATGCTATCAAAACTCACAAAAGATCCCTTCAAGTTGAACAAGAAGAGTAGGTAAATGAACCATCTTTTACAAATAGTCTTCTAGGACTGATCATTCTTTAAAATCAACTATATGTGGTGAAGTAGTCTAATTAGCTCAGATAGTTAGGTATACCCAAACGGTACAATATAACAAGAAATATACCTTCAAAATCTACACAACCACCAATCTCATATACCCCAGGAACACCAGTACCTATATTTCTTACTAGAGAGAATACCATATAGGAAAAAATAGTCTTTTGACTCAAAACTATAATATATTGAAGTATTTTCCATGTTTATAGTGAAAATTTCAATTCTGGATTCTCTCAATATGTCAAAGGATCTACAAGATGCAGTTGTAGAGGCTCTACTAAGCCCTCATGTGTTTTTCAAATATGTAACTGCCACCATGGTTTATATTGATGAGGTTGATCCTATTGATTGTCATGATGTTTTCTCATTCATGGAATATGACATAGATTTCATAATGTGGCAACATACTAGGAACTTTAATGAATCTTAAAGAGTTTATTACATTCATATTTGTCAAGATTTCATTAACAATGGATCAGGGGTCAACCTCATTCTAGTTATAACATGGTTTATATCTGGATGCATTGAAGTTGATCTATCCCATTTCATGCTAATTCTTCAATGGTATGATAAATGAAAAAAAGAAAACCCTTGGGAACAATTGGCTCAAATATCACTTTTGAGATCTACTATCCAAATATGAGTTCCTAGTCATCTATAAAGACACATATTTCAATGTATTTCTATGAAGGCCTTGACTACACCATCAAGAAATTATCATTCAATCGTATCATCATTTCCCTAGATACTGTGGAAATGGGATTATTGGGACATTACATGGTGATAAATATCTATTGGAATATTGAGAATCTCAATACATTGATGCATGATTCTATCAGAGAGATTCCAAACAACCCATTACAGATAATGTATCTTGGGTTATAACCCCAAAAATTCTATAAATGTCCCTAGTTAACATATTTAAAGACATTGGTGATTAATATTTGTTTCCCACCATTCAGGTCCAATAAATAATCTCATATTCAAAGATGTACTTGTCAATCTTAATGATATATTCGATGTAATTTGAGTACAAGGGAACTAAATGAGTCATTGATTGTTCCATTCATGGTGATATCTTAAATGAAAATTCCCCAAATTCATCCCCATTACATCAAAATGTCACCAGTTTATCAAAAAAATCTAAGGATGTCATTATATAACCATAGGAAGATAACTCTAAAACTAATGAGATCCACCCTAACCTCGATAATTCTCATTTGTATTCCATCCTTCACAACAAGGAAACAAATGAAGAGGTGGGTGAATATAAAGAGTATGAAGACAACCTTATATACTCTCCTATTTTATTTTAGGTAGGTATTTACCCCACCTTTGATGAAATTCAATAAATAAATATGGGTATAGATTAGGATCATCAACCGATGATGATCTGCATAACTATGACCCATTATGATTAGAAAATTAAGACATATTTTTTGAACCATTAATAAGATATTATTTCATTGACATACAAATAAATGACCATCCAATATCCTAATGTGGAATCCTATTATTTAGTATTTCTTGAAGATTGATGCAGTTAAAGTAGAAAGCAAGAAGGACACACTCAACTCATGTCACCAAGGTCCAAGAGAAAGTTGACAATATTTTTTAAGAAAAATTCATTCATGAATTCCAGCACCTATAATAGACCACCAAAATATTTCCCATCAAGAAAAAGAACGTGTTGATTGATGTTTGTTTCAATTTTAAATAATTCAATCAGTACAGTCTTAACGTTGACTTCTTGGTTTTGATTATAGAAATTATAATCGATGTAATGGCTAGATATTAAGACCTCTCTTTTATAGATAACTATTCAGGATATAAAAAATATAAATTTCCTCATAAGATGATTAAACATCTAAGTTTTGTGGTCCCGAGGATTATTTTTCTACCTGGTGATGCCATTTGGTTTAAAGAATACTGGTTCTACATATCAATGTTCAATGCATTAAATCTTCAAACCTTTTCTAGGTAAATCAATCGAGTGTTATTTTGATGATTTGGTGGTTAAATTTTGGAAATATTTTTATCATAATTATAATTTAGAAATCATTTTAAAAAAATTCTAACTTCACTATCTGAAAATGAACCCCTTGAAATGCGCTTTTGGGATTACCTTAGAAAAATTAATCTACTTCATAGTAAACTATCATGGAAAATATTTTGAACAAGGTATAAATAAGAATATATTGGGTACGTCACCCTATCAAATTATCCATACGATACAGTGACACTAGGTTATTCATTATTATATTATAAAATTCATATAAAACATTACAGGAATTTGTTTTCCCTTCATGCTATTGATGAAAAACATCTATCACATTTTTAGTGGACTGATAACTTCTAAGTAGTATCTGATAGCCACAATAAATAAATTCTGGTATTTCCATTTATGATTAAACCTGTTGATGGATGTTCAGTAATATTATTTGTAAAATATATGGAATTATCAAAAGAGGCCTTCCTCACATAGAAAAAAGATGATGGTATTGAAATAAACCTTTATAATCTCAGTTGTACCATGATCGATACAAAGAAATGGTATTCAGATATCAAGAATAACTATTGGGACTGATATTTATATTTTATAAATTAATACACTATTAATAGTAACATGAGGTCCATTTGATTTCTCAAAATGGACCGCTCAAATATATCCTGAATCATCCCATGTTGACATGAATTTTAGTGTAATGGGTGGTCATTATGCAACAGTTTGAAATCATATTCATATTTATTATGCAATAAAAGACAACACCTTAGATAATTTCAGGTTAGAAGATCCCCCTATAGAAAACGTGATGTATAGTATCAAACATCCATAAAATTATATCATCTTTATTCAAAACTTTACCCAGATGTGGGATTTTTTTTTGCATCTAGAATTACAACCAGAATGATGGTGGAAGAACCCAATCACAACAGAGTTGGGTTGGAATACATTTTGATATTACCAAGGTAAATTGTTGTGGAGTAACCATAAGAACGAATGTTTACTTCAGAACTAGAGGAAATTAAGAAATTGAATCACCCTAATCTATTATCTTCTGAGAATATGAGTTGAATGTTTAGGTATGAAATTTATAAAGGGTATATAATGTAACGACCAAGATTTTATAAAAGATTTTTTCTCTTCAAATAACTGGGTATTATAGTATACTATATCATATTATAAACATAATAAATGAAAAAAAATATTTCATTATTTAAATTTTGTAAATTATTCAAAAATGAAACTGATTAAAATTTCAAATATTAAAATTGGAAATAATATAAATTTGGAAATCTAATTTGGGAAAATATGGATACCTCTAATCCATTAGAATCATCACCCCCATTGTCAACACTATAGAAAAGAAAAAAATATTGTTAAACTAACAAATATTATATAAATTGCAAATTTATAATATTGATAGGAATTGAGTTGAATATTGACTTAAATAATGAAGTGGTATTTATAGGTGGTAAAGTGACCATTGGAATAGTAATGTGACCTTTAAAATATTAACCATACCCCTGAGAATAATAACCTGACTGTTGGAATAGTAATTTTTCCTTAAAATAATAAATTTTGATATAAAAAATATTTATCATTATTAATTTATAAAAATATAAATATTATTATTACAAAAAATAAATATGACGATTAAAAAACTCAATGAAAATATTAGCACATTTTTTAAAAACTGTATTTTAAAGTATTTTGTAAAAATTATAATGTTTATATTAAAAATTAAAATTCAAAATAGTAGTAATTTATTTTGGATAAAATTAATATCGTTTTTGAAATCATAAATTCAACATTATCCAATAGTGATTTTTTGGCAATTTTCTAAAATACATCAATTTTCCAGTGAATATAAAAAATACATTTTTTCACATAACTAGTTTATCTTAAATTACATAACTCATGATATAATAATGAAATAATTCTTTATAAAACATGATTTTTGGGCATGTGATATTTTATTTCAACAATGATTCATTAAAATATAATAAAATTAATTTCCAAACCTAAAAAGAACATTCCAAAATCTAAAGTCAAAAGTGATTCTTCAAAATAACAATATATATTTTGTCCAAATTCATTTTTAATAAAATAATTAATTAGTGTTATAAAGTGGTATTAATGTCTTGAAAAAATTATATTATATTCATATTTTATTTATTCTTTCAAAAATTTACTATTACATGTTTTAATTTTTATATAATGTTTTATTCAATATTAAATTGTAATAATACCACTCTCCACAAGAATAAATAACCCATATCTATTGCATTGGGAAACCAATCATTCCACAATTTCTAAATAAAAAACTCTTCAAAAATTCTACATATCATGAACATTAGAATCCCTAGGTATTTTCTACATTAATCCAACATGGAAGATCATTATATTTTTTGAGGCATACAGTAGAAGCTACACCAAGTAATAAGTAGGTTTCAATAAAATATTTTTTTTTTCTTATGCTAATTAATTTTTTCACATCCCATTTCAATATAAAACAATATAAGAATAAATATTTTTTAATTTAATATTATATTAACATTTTTAACCTAATATATGTATCATATTTACTATATATATAAATATCAAATTTTACATTCCTACTCTCCTAACAATATCTCATCAGAGGTTGGTTAACCACCTGTGGAGACATTTCCTTGTCAACATATATATCCATTATCATAGATGGATATTATAATCTATATATAATATAAAAAAAATTAAATTAAATGTTTTATAAGCTTTTGGAAATTATTTATATCAATTATATTAAACAAAGTAGTAAATAAATAAAAAATGGAAATTTTTTAAACAAAACATTATTTCAAAATGAATAACTTATAACAAAGGAAATTAATAAATATACAGATATTATTTTAGTTTATAAAAAAGTTGTAAAATTTTAAAAAATCAATTATGGATATTTTTTCATAAATCTAAGTTTATTATTCTTGAGGCATAAAAGTGACAAAATAAAGCAGGATTAAAGGTATGTGGATTCTCAACCCCAACTTCAATTTATTGGGTTATCCAAATTTCATAAAATCTTTTGTATGAATACTACTCTAATATTCCTTAAATAAAATTTAATTATTATTTCCTACTATTTTTGTGAAAATATATTTTTCCAACAAGGATTAATGACCAATACTAGGATTTTCCAAAAGAACCCTTCTATCCAAAACACAACATTGACTCCTCTTGAGTTGTTTCTTCTTCACACAATAATGATAATTAAAATATGAAACATTTATTTTAATTTTTCCATTTAGGAACCCCAAGTTTTTTATGAAATCATGATTGATGAAATACTAATGAAACTCATTCTTTTTCATGGGTTAATTTATGAGTATGATTATAATATGTTTTATATGGAATGATTGATTGTGTAATTATTTTGATGTGATGGATGGGATCATAATTATATATCCCTCAAATTAATTGGGTAATGTGATTTATCTCATGATATAATTATTATTATTTTTTACCATGGTTCGAGATTTTTTCGCAATTATTATGTTATGGTTATTCACATATGTTATTAGTGATCATGATATTAGATTTTTTCACAACTATGTGTGGAATTTGACAACAAAGGAATGATGTTTCATTTTTATGCATTTCTACATTCTATGACATTAACTCATGTTTCCCTCATGATTTTGATGTTTACCCTTTGCTTATGACATGATAATGATGATTACGTTCACCCATGTTATATTGATTATTGTTTCTTATTCATCCTCTTACTAGGATTGTAGATCATTCCTATCATTGACGCATATAATGAAGTTATTACGTGTAGTAAAAATAATGCGAGGTCAACTAAAAATATTTATAATAAGAAATTAAACATATTTTATGTTTTATTATATAAAATTTATGTATAATCTTAATTTTCCAAAGAGCCTAAACCTTTTGATCATATATTTGTATCTATAATATGATGTTAATCTTAAAATAATGTTATATTTTTGTAACAAAATGTAGGGTCTCTATAATGGTGAACCAAATCAATGTTAAAATACCTTTATTTCTAGCCACATGTGAATAACTCCAAGGAATGAATCCCCATGAGCCATCCACAAAAAAATAGTTTGTAGTGAGGAAAAAAGCGGCACTAGTGTTTGTTTTAAATCTATTAAAGATCCTATCATAAGAACAAAGAAATATATTCATACATTATCTTAGGGAAATAGATCATGAGGTCACTGATAAGCTCATCCCAAAAACATTGGTGTCCTACCGGAAACCTCCGTCAAAAACACCATAAAACACAAAGTACTCGATAATATGAGGAAACCACCCTGAGGGATCCAACTTTGATCATTCAGACCTAGGAACCCATGGCATCCTGACGAGGGAAGAAATATTACAATTAAAGATATGCTTACATCCTTATTCCCACCAAATAATCCCACCATCAAAAAAATTGAATCTTATGAGCAGATGAAAATACATTTCTATTCCTATCAAACATGCCAATATTGTTTGGTAGAAAAAAAGGGTACCCATCAATGAAACAAGGTGGAAACTACTGATCTGATAAAACTACTTTCTTATATATATCAATTGTTCTAGCATGATCTAGAGGAATGAATAAAAACTATCTATAACACATTGGAAAAAATTGGGGGTACACCCATTTGACTTCCCCCACACATAAATACAATATGTATATACCTAAAAAAATTGAGGATATGAGTACACCTATATACCTACTCCATAAATATAATGGGAATATATCTCATTAAAACAAATGAAATCACTTAAAATATATTGAAAATGATTAATGTTAGTATTAAAATCCTATCCCACCTCCTAGAAACCCACAATTCTATAATTAATGAAGTGGAAGTGGTTGAATGGAAGACAACAACCATGCCCCACTAATTTTGGTGACTCATAAACATAATATGAAGGTTACTACATAGTATATGTATATAATTAATCACATCTAGGAGTGTCATTGAAGAAATATGATGACAAATGTACAATCATATTAGGCCAATATCCCCATTCCAAATAGAGGTCATCAGTCAATCCTAGTGCCCACTCCATGGTAGAAATATATTTCTGCAAAAATTCTAAAAAATAAATCAGAAAATTTAAACCAAAATGGGATCTACTCAAATGGTCCATCATATATAAAATACACTCTCTATATTATGAATCTCTATCCACCACAAGAGATCATCCAAAAATAATACACACCAAAAGCGATCAGAAAATGAAGGGTCAATCTATCATCCCACTATGTTTAATGCTTGTGTTTTTGAAGCCATAATACATTTATCTATAGTGGATCTAGATCATACTCATACATTAACAAATTATTGAGATAATAGAAATAATTATGAAGATCCTATTTGTATATTTACTTCTAGTAGTGCTAGAGGTCCTCCCCTGGCATATTACCATGATGAATTACTTCATGTCCACAATCTGATCGATCACAAGATCTCATCTCCTAATGAGTGACGCAATAACCCTCTTCATGGAAAGAAGATAAAATTGTAATAATTCCCTCATCATATGATCACATTCCTTAATGGTACATTCCATTTTATATTCTATATAATTCTACTTGCATTCGAACATCATGTCGTGATGGTATTCACACCCATTACAAAATTTATTGTGAAGGTCCTCCCCCTAGTGAAAGATAATTTCATCAACAACATCCCTCCCTTTCCAATACAACTATGAGAACTCCCTCTCATCGAGAGGCACATAGAAGAATTAGTATAGTCACACCTAATACCTCATTATTGACATGTGACATTATTTATAAATCAAAAGATATCCTAGGACAATGATCATTCTTCAAATCCCCCTTGGATCAATTTCCTTCCAACATGATATAGGAAATTCTAGAAAACCCCCCCATTTACAAAAATGAAATGGGAAAATATCCACTTTTCTTAGATAAGGATGAGTAAAATATTGCAAAGGATGAAGAAGTATTATTTCTCGTTAGAAGACAGATGGATAAAGAAAATATACTAGTAATGTTATGGCCTTTATCCACTCCACAATACAACATTACATTGGTGTTGTCAGAAGAATGTGTGCAAAACATCCACCTATATTTATAGACTAACCATCATATCATAAAAAAATAATTCCATTAGGATTAATATCCAAGATACATTAAGGTAAAATAATATATAAATAATCAAATTGACTTGGCAAACCTTGTAGATGTGTGGGAAATATTTTTGGGAAAATAATAAGGATCCCTTTAGCGTGCATGTGTCATGGTGTTAAAAGATTTTCATCAGATGATAATTGATGTCTCATACATAGTTAATATCATAGTATGATGAGATCATGGGGTTTTGTACTTGAACCCACTAACTAATTTTCAAATCCTTCCCAAGGTTATATCATGTAACACCATAGCCTTAGAAGAGCTTAGAAAAATTTGATGTACTTACAATAGATGGAATGAGTATCAGAAAATGGCCCTGAAGTACTCTCAAAGTAATTTTAAAAAAATAGAGAGAGATATCAAAAGAATCTTGCAAAAAGAATCTCAAAATATTAAGAAAGGAACTTGATTAATGGAATCCAATAATTAGGTAATGATAATAAATTTAGAAGAACATGGATCTGGTGTAAACCATGTAATTCACCCATACCATTTTCAAACAAACATTCATAAAATCAAGAGAGTATCCACATCCATTGCAGCCATGGTAATTAAAGAGAAACCCCAGCCCTCAGTGATGGGGGAATTTTTAACATATCATTTAATGATGAAAAACCATGCCTAGAAGGTTGTGAATACATAATGGAAGCAGTCTCATCCCATAGGGTTTGACATATTGTTTTCTCAATATTGTACACATTGAAAGTAAATATATTCATGTTTATTGGGAGAAACTCAAAATGAATCCTCCCAGTTCATCATATCTTATGACCCAAATTCATCATTACAAACTTATATGAAAAAATTGCAACGATATTCACTTCTGATCACCCTTCGTCAAATGATTCCAAAATGAACAATGAAAAAGATAACGAGGCCCTGTGGTTGTCATAAAAAAATAATATCTCAAGTGTGTGAATAATACTGGTGATCATAGTTATTTTTGTTAATATCCCAATGAAAAATGATCCTTTTATCATTACAAAAAAAATGTGACACCTAAAATGTATTATTCTCAGGTGAATGTTGTAGAATCTATAGAACATGTGGCTGATATATTGGGATATGATAAGGATGTTTATTTATGTAATAAGGTCCACACCATAATTATTAAAGAAGGCTTTTGTACCTGAAATTGGAGGTTTTTTATAAATTTTGGGATTCCCTCAACTGCTCCACTACCACTTCCTTGGAAATAATCTTCTAAGGAAAAGAAAAAAGTTGCATCTATACCTCATAAACTGTTTGAGGAGGTTGAACCCCTCACACTTGAGGAAATAATTTCTCATAATATGGAAGAGATGAATGAGTTAAAAAAACATAATGTATAAATTCTATGAAGAAACATAAATTCTGGATGAATTTTAAAAAAATAGCATCATCTCGCACTCCAAGTATTCATTCATCAACAAAGTGGGTTCGTCGCCATTGACTGGAATAGAGTTAGAAAAATTGATCAAAATGGGGTTAGTAAAAACCCAAATATTTATACCCCATGGAATCAAGATATCAAGAGTAACTTCCATTATTTACACAAACAAAGTTAGTTAAGAAGCATCCTCACAAGCTATCCAATGTATGTTATCCACTGCGAGTACAAACAGAGCTAAAATAGCTATCCCTACCGGCTACTCACCTTATTTAGGATCCTTATTAGTTAGTTATTCCTCCCAAGATCATCAACACTAATGAGATATTTGGGGGGGTTTATTAGAATCTATAGAAGGATGATCTGAACCATTAGAACTAGAGATAAATCCTTAAATTGAATGGTTGAATGAAACTCTTCCCCTACAAGCATTGGGAATCCGACATTCCCAACATTTGATGGTTCATGGGATCCAAATTAGAATCTTACACAATTTGTGTCTCAGTGTGGCCCCATTATGGGGACCCTCAAGTAGAAATAAGAAGCTATGAATATATTTTTTATAAAATTTAGTGGGACCCATCAGCATCTTGTATACCAGTCTACCAATCAGATCAATAATGGTCTGGGAAGATCTTCAATGAAAATTCCTATATCAATTTAGTTATACAATACAGAAGACTACATTCATTGATCTCGCAAAAATTATACAATGATAAAATGTGAGGGTTTTGGAATTCCTTAATAGTCAAAAGAGTTTGACTTATTCTTGGATCTTATAACTTACTCAAGAATTTTTTTGGACATTTTCATTGAGGATATTCATAATTAATTAAAAATATGGAATATACTAATAACTTATCTAGGTGGGTTTTTGGATCATTGCACAATAGCAAAAATGTTGGAATATTATATTTTTTGAACCAAGGATAACTCCCATTTTGTATAGGAATTTAAAGGGAAGAATATGGGTAGAGTGAACACCATAATGGTTACGTTATAATTGGCCCCTACACGAGCTCCAGCATCAAATCCCACACCTCCTCACATGAAACCTCATCCCGAACAACTATTTCAGCAGTATTATCCAAATCAAGTTGAGTGAAATGAACCTAAATGTTTTCAATATGAGAACTGGAATAATAAATTTTATTCCATAGAAAATTACCAAGTTCCCAAATACTTTATTAAGATAATGGGAAATAACATTATAATTTTTCTAGAGCCCATGAGACCTGATATATTTGGCCATAAAGAAAGCCCAACTACTCAAATTACCAATCATATCATTTAACTCTAGGTCACACCATTAAAAACTGTTTTATTTTCAAATATTTCCTATAAAGGATGGTTGATTCTAAGAAAGTGGTGCTCGAAAACCCACTAGTGCTGGTAGAGGGTGTATATACTTCCACTGTAAAGAAGGAATGTGAATGAAAAAAATGTACTACCAACAATTAATAGTAGTTAAGTGAATATATAAATAAAAATAATAATTATCTAGGATCATTATATCCTTATATCATAGTTAAAATATCAAATTATTCTCCATGTTTATTCTATTACAACACAAATTACTCTATCAACGCTACAACCTTCCAAATTCCAGTCATCAAAGAAACAAAATTTCCAAATGGTAAGAAAAAGATGTAGAAAGATGATTATTAATGGAGGAAAAATCAATCCATAAATCTATCAGAAATCATGACTTTATCCATAACAGTATGGAAACCACCCCAAAAAATACCACCACATGAGTCACCCATCCAGATAGAATCTTCATCATATGAAGAATTAAATTTTGATTCCATTTACTTTGTTCTCATAATGGATCTATTATCTAATGATGAAATTGGTTATGAAATCAAATTTCATTTGAAATGTTGGGAAATCATAGTTAGTGGTCATAGAATCTGGGGAGTTAGGAAACAATTTACTCATGATCAAAACCAATATCCCTACCAAATCCTGAACTGGTCCGTTTATGCTATCAAAACTGACAGAAGATCCCTTCAAGTTGAACAAGAAGGGTAGGTAAATGAACCAACTTTTACAAATAGTCTTCTAGGACTGATCATTCTTTAATATCAACTATATGTGGTGAAGTAGTCTCATCAGCTCAGATAGGTAGGTATACCCAAATGGTACAATCTAACAAGAAATATAACTTCAACATCTACACAACCACAAATCTCATATACCCCAGGAACACTAGTACCTATATTTATTACTAGAGAGAATACCCTATAGGTAAAAATAGGGTTTTTACTCAAAAATATAATATATTGAAGTATTTTCCATGTTTCCAGTGAAAATTTCAATTCTGGATTCTCTCAATATGTCAAAAGATCTACAAGAAGCAGTTGTAGAGGCTCTACTAATCCCTCTTGTGTTTTTCAAATATGTTACCGCCACCAAGGTATATATTGTTGAGGTTGATCCTATTTATTGTCATGCAATTATCTCATTCATGGAATATGACATAGATGTGGTAATGTGGCAACATAATAGGCCCTTTAATGCATCTTGAAGAGTTTATTACATTGATATTTGTCAAGATTTCATTAACAATGCATCAAGGGTCAACCTCATTCTAGTTAGAACACTGTGTATATTAGGATGCATTAAAGTTGATCTATCCCATTTCATGCTAATTCTTCAAGGGTATGATAAATGAAAAAACGAAAACCCTTGGGAACATTTGGCTCAAATATCATTTTTGAGATCTACTATCCAAATATGAGTTCATGGTCATCTATAAAGACACATATTTCAATGTATTTCTATGAAGGCCTTGACTACACCATCAAGAAATTATATTTTAATCTTATCATCAATTCCGTATATACTCTGGAAATGGGATTATTGAGACATTACATGGTGATAAATATCTATTGGAATATTGAGAATCTAAATACATTGATGCATGACTCTATCATAGAGATTCCAAACAACCCATTACTGATAATGTATCTTGGGTTATAACCCCAAAAATTATAGAAATGTCCCTAGTTATCATATTCAAAGACATTAGTGTTTAATATCTGTTTCCCACCATTCAATTCCAATAAATAATCTCATATTCAGAGATGTACTTGTCAATATTAATGATATATTCGATGTAATTTGAATAAAAGGGAACTAAAGGATTCATTGATTGTTCCATTCATGGTGATACCTAAAATTAAAATTCCCCAAATTCATCCCCATTACATCAAAAGGTCACCGGTTAAACAAAAAAAATCTAAGGATGTCATTATATAACCATGGGAAGATAACTCTAAAACCAATGAGCTCCACAAAAACCTCAATAATTCTCATTTGTATTCCATCCTTCACAACAAGGAAACAACGAAGAGGTGGGGGAATATAATGAGTATTAATACAACCTTAGATACTCTCTACTTTTATTTTAGGTGGGTATTTCCACCAAATTTGATGAAATTCAATAAATAAATATGTTTATAGATTAGGATCTTCAACCGATGATGATCTGCATAACTATGACCCATAATGATTAGAAAAATAACACATATTTTTTGAACCATTTACAAGATATTATTTCATAGTCATACAAATAAATGACCATCCAATATCCCATTGTGGAAACCTATTATTTAGTATTTCTAGAAGATTGATTCAGTTACAAGTAGAATGCTAGAAGGACACACTCAACTCATGTCACCAAGGTCCAAGACAAAGTTGAAAATATTTTTTAAGAAAAATTCATTCAAGAATTACAGCACCTATATTAGACCTCCCAAATTTTTCCCATCAGGAAAAAGAATGTGTTGAATGATATTTGTTTCAATTTTAAAGAATTCAATTGGTACAATCTTAACGTTGACTTATTGGTTTTGATTATAGAAATTATAATTGATGTAATGGCTGGATATTAAGACCTATCTTTTATAGATAACTATTCAGGATTTAAAAAAATATAAATTTCCTCAGAAGATGATTAAACTTCTATGTTTAGTGGTCCCAAGGATTATTTTTGTACCTGGTGATGCCATTTTGTTTAAAGAATACTTGTTCTACATAT
Organism: Viscum album; assembly: GCA_963277665.1. Taxonomy (NCBI): domain Eukaryota; kingdom Viridiplantae; phylum Streptophyta; class Magnoliopsida; order Santalales; family Viscaceae; genus Viscum; species Viscum album. Next base: position 2,075,712,175 of record OY728152.1, on the reverse strand, counting down.
CAATCTTCAATGCATTGCATCTTCAAACCTTTTCCAGGTAAATCAATCGATTGTTATTTTGATGATTTGGTGGTTAAATTTGGGAAAAATTCTTATCATATTTATAATTTGTAAATAATTTTAAAAAAATTCTGACTTCACTATCTGAAAATGAAGCACTTGAAATGTTCTTTTGGTATTACCTCATAAAAATTTATCTACGTCATAGTAAACTATCATGGAATACAATTTGAACCAGATATAACTAAGAATATATTGGGTACATCACCCTATCAAATTATCTATAATATATGGGGACACTAGGTTATTCATTATTATATTATACACATCATATAAAAGATTACAGGAATGTTTTTTCCCTTCCCCCTATTGATGAAAAACATCTATCAAATTTTTAGTGGACTGATAACATCTACGAAGTATCTGATAGCCGCAATAAATATCATCTGGTATTTCAATTTATGATTATACCAGTTTATGGAAGTTCAGTCATATTATATGTAAAATATATGGAATTATCATAAGAGGCATTCCTCACATATAAAAAAGATGATGGTATTGAAATAAACCTTTATAATGTCAGTTGTACCATGATCGATACTAAGACATGGTATTCAGATATAATGAATAACTATTGGGACTGATATTTATATTTTAGAAATTAATACACTATTAATATTAACATGAGGTCTATTTTATTTCTCAAAATGGAATGATCAAATATATCCTGAATCATCCCATTTTGACATGAATTTTGGTGTAATGGGTGGTCATTATGCATCAATTTGACATCCTATTCATATTTATTATGCAATAACAGACAAAACCTTAGATAATTTCAGGGTAGAAGATCCATCTATAGAAAAAGTGATGGAAAGTATCAAACATCCATAAAAATATATCATATTTATTCAAAACTTTACCCAGATGTGGGAAATGAAATTTTTTTTTCTTCTAGAATTACAACCAGAATGATGGTGGAAGAACCCAATCACAACAGAGTTGGGTTGGAATACATTTTGATATCTCCAGCAATAAATTTTCTTCCATACCCCTTCCTACCATCATAAGGTTGCACTAAAAATGATAATGAATAATAAACCATAATTGTATACTTGGAATTGGATTTGAAAATACAATCCACTCACGTGAAAATCAAAGGTGACTTTGAGTTGGTGATTAAGTGTATCCCTAGTGATTATGCCATTAAGAAATAAGATATGACCCATTGAATAATTATGATTGAGATTTGATTGAAAATTTCTCCTCCATGCCAAAACTAACTCATGTATCATGCTCATTAAACACTTAAGAAGACACATTATGAAATTATAAGAAGAACTTTTTATATCTGGATCGAGAAGAAATAGTCATCGGAATCACCTATTACTAAATAGTATCACCATTTGTTCAATGTAGCATGGAAGATATAAATTATGTCTAATCAACCACTAAACCAAAGAATTATATAAATTGTTTGATGAGGCATATCCTAGAATACCTCTACAATGGGACCCTTCATTCATATCATGCTTGAAAAGAACATATCTAATGATGGGCCTTCAATTTCACTATTTATAACAACCCAGACCATCAAAAGTTACCTTATAGGTGATAATTTTATGGGTTTCTCCTCAGATACATTGACATATAAGTGATACCTGCCACCATGTAGGAAGTTCATGTTAGTCCTTGTGGTTCCCACCAGTTTGGAACCATGATGTAGAAATGAATTAGGAGGCATGTGCATGACAACTTCATCCATAAACCCCTAGAGCTTCAACATATAGATAAATAACCCTTTCTATTTTTCTTATTGGTAATGGATGTTGTATGGTCATACCCTCCACCTACATCCAAGTTGTTCCAATACATCCTTACCAATATTGAATTATTATCTAAATGGATTGATGTGGCATATCATCAGGAATATGGGACTAAAAGTAACATCGATTTTGTGAAGTCAAATATCATCAAAAAATTTGGCATATGTTACATAATATTGATGGAAAATGATACAAAAATATGATATTTAATATTGTTGAAGTTTTATAAGGAGTACAGTACAAAATCCATCCATTCATACCATTACCATGAAGTGGAAAGTTGATAGATATATTATTTCAATAATAATATATCAAATATTCTCCTGAATTGGTGGATATATAAAATATATATTGACCAAACAAAATCTTACATGAATTATGGGACCACTACACAACAACTCGTACTACTACTCAGGAGACTCCATATTCACTGGTTTATGAAACATGGGAAGTGGAATCTATTGAGATCCAATTTCTATCACTTCAGATATCCATCTACAAAAAAATTCTTAGATGATGAGGAATCATATAAATAAATGGAAAATTTAGAGATACTTGATGAGAAAATGTTTCATAACGTGCACCAAATAGAATTTCACCAAAGCTCGATAGGATAAGACTTCAATAATAGAGTTCATATATATTTATTCCTTCAAGGAGAACATGTTTTTTCTCTTAAAACCTCGATGATACTTAGGAAGAAACCACTTAATATCGAACTAAAATTCGAAGGTCCTTTCATAATTCATATGGTCTATCCTAATGGGGAATATTCATTATTTTCCATTGATGTTGAGAATACCGTTCCCCCACCAATTCAATATTTCTCATGAAATACTTCATGTGATCCATAACCAATGGTCCTAGTAATATGAACTAATTATGTTTTTTAACATTATTCCTTATCAAATGATGTTAGATTTAATGGTAGAAATCCCTCGTATTCGTCCTTAAAATTATCCCAAAATTGCGAACAACTTGATTCTCATTCTAATGAGTTATGTAATGATTTCTAGATCATATAACTTTTTTTATCCACCACATGATAAAAATTATCGTAGCCTTTATTTTAATTGCATTTATGTAGCGAAAGAAACCATTTTATTTATATATTTCTCACATCAAGCATAGCTCACATGGGATAAGTAATTTTGGTAGGGTCTTACCTACATTATTGAAACATATCTCTTAACATCATGGTTTGAAGTGCCTTGGATGTAAGAATGTCACATCTTTACCACACGATGTTAAAAATCATGGTTGGAATCTATGGAATGAACTTAAACTATGAATTATTACGGACCTCACTCGATTGGACCACTATCCTTGGTATTGGTATCTTTCTAATCCTCCATCCAAGAACTACATATGCATTGATTATTTTAACCACATGATATATAGTGATTTGTTGATTCTATATCTTGGTCTAGCCGTAATATAAAAATTTCCCCATTCTCATATGTATGAGCCTTATCTATATGGGAGAGTTTAGTACAGGTTCTCACCCTGTTTATGAGACCATATTGAAAGAAAATCACCTCACTGTATATGTATCAGACATTTATAGGTATTTTCCATCTAGAACTATATATGGATTTATTTCTGTTAACACAAGATATATAGTGATTTGTGGGTCTAAAAATCCTCAGTCTAGCCACAAATGTTCACTTCTTTATATACAATTCAAAAATAAAACATGTTCATAGAAAACTCTACATGTTCCTAGTAAATTCCATCCTATACGATCTCTTCATACACAGGTAAACTCATTTCACAAAACACAATTCATGCCATGGGAAATTTAGATATCCATACGTTTTCTTGGATATCAATGAAAACAGAAATCAACATCGAAGGAAAACATTATCTTGAATATGCATGTTACACCTCAAATTGGCCCAGTATAATTTTCACTCCAAAATATACCATCAAATAGAGGAACCGTAATCCATAGGATGAAATTATTTTATCTCTATACACCCTAACCACATGAAAATGTATGTCACTTTTTGAAAATGGTCTCCAATCATCCCCATCACACTTGTCCCATATCATTTTCTCAGTTCTAGAAACACTAACGCCATGACCTAAAATCGTTCTTCTTCAAACATAGATAATACTTGAGTGTTATTGGATTAATTATCATGAATTCGGAAGTCTTAGTAACATTAAGTTAAATTCATAATATGCATACTTATCACAAGATGCTAAACTGTATGATAGCTTTCTTTCCTCATGGTATAAAAATGCATTTTTTATATACATTTTTAACAATTTAAAACTACATAACACTTTGATCATCATCCAAGAGGTCCCTAATACATTCATAACTATATGTGTCTTGAATATCACTTCAATAATATACATAGTGTTGCCTAAGACACTTAATAGAGGCCCATCCCCAACAAAAAAATGGAATGTTCCCATTTCCTCTAATACATGACCCCATTTCAAATGCGATATCTTAATTCATATTCCGTCATTTAGGAACCCATCAAAAAAATAAGTGTCCTCGTTACCTATATATGAGAAAAATCTAGAGAGGTAACTTTTCAATACATATCCAATAGTGGTTCAAATTCATCCTTTGTGATCAGACACATCACTCCCACACATCATAATGATTATTCATAGGAAACTGGATCTTTTCAATTCTTAATTTTTCTATGAGTGATGAGAGTTATCAACTCAAAAGTACACCATTGCCTTGAATATGAAAAATTTTCCTCCAATTATCTCAACAAAATGAGTGCCCCGTAATGGAAAATAAACCACAGGTACCTCCATCCTTAGGAATAAATCTTTTTTATCTCCAACTAATTTCAAAATGTCATAACTGAAGCCTATTATTGAACATATTTTGTGGTCATTCATTTCCCACTCATTCCACCTCATTACTCTTCATTCATAACTAACCAGATCATGGTTTACAACTTCCCAGGACAAGTCTTGGAATATTGGGACACCCTTTTAAGATCATAAGGCCCCATTTTGTTCATTATCCACATACCCATCTGTAAAATCACAGTGACCTTATAATATAGAATCTAACAGTCTTAGCCACATGATTATAATCTATGTGACAATAACCCTAAAATAATTTACATGGTGCTTATCAGAAAAAATATTTGATCGATACTTTGATAAAATATAGGTAATATCTTTATCTCCTATTTTTTCAAAGATAATTAATCATGTGATCATAGAGATATTACGATAAATCATATTTTTTCATGAACGAAAAATGTTATAATCAAATTTAGGGAATCATTTGTGTTAAACGGATGGCTTTAGAAGCCACCCCCATAGTAGTGATTTCCACATTATGCATTCTAGATTATCCACAATTTAGTATATCCCCCGCACCCTCTCCTGATATTGATCAGTGTAGGGAAATATTTATTTGATCCACTCAACATCAAAATGAGATTGTGACCACCCGGTTAAGCGTATGACTAATTCCATGTTTTGACTAGGCATAATATGCCTAAAATAAGCTATGTATAATGAGTTCCCCAATATGTGGATCCAAAAATAGTGGAATTAATGTTGTTATGAATAAATAATTTTATCTATTCATTGTTTAATATTATCAGAATGTATATTTATTTTTAAACATGGTCCACATTTATTTTCTATTTTTGTATATTACCATAGAAAAATTTCAGAATCATGAACTATAAGTTGTATTCAAAAAAGGGAGGGGTATGCTGGGATATTCATGGATTGTAAAAATAATTAGGGATTATTACTCTCTCACTATTGTTTAAATATATTTGACTTAAAACATTATCTATATTTGTATATTATGAATCATTTTAAATTCCAAGCGGAAAAGCTGAAAATTTCATGAGGCATGTTTTAAGGGCCTGATAAAAATCCAGTTTTACACACTAGGTCAAGTGATATAATAAAAAATTAAATAATAATTATGTTCCTTTAATTATTAATCAAAAATATAGACACAATTATGTTCATTTTAATGGATCTATTCTAATGTAAAGTTATAAAATCTTCTTATAGAAAGAAATAGATGATCACAGAATAAGTTATTTTCCATTAATATATCCAAATTCAGAGGATCTTGATCACGTAAGTGTCTCTTTTTTAAGTGTTATAAGTGTTCCTCAACATATGATTTGATCTATTGAAGTGTGGTTCAAGCCTTATCTATATTGTTTCTATGCCTAGTCAGTTTTTTGGAGATTGAATCCTCATAACAATGAAGTTTCCCCTTCTTCGTAGTAATGGAATCACTTCCCTGTTCTTGGACCCTCTTCAAGGATTAGTGTAGTTGGAAAATTATTACCTTGAAAACATGTAAGTATTCATGAATAATTTCTATCTAGAGATATTTATCATCAATACTATTTGATTCTAATCTACTTTAATGGCATGACGCATATCCGCCTAGGATACAACAACTCTAAGATCTTCAAACTGGCAGACTAGATATATGTCATCCTATCTCGACCTTTTCTACTATTACCATTTACGAATGATTGAAATAATGATATTATGTATCATATAGTAATAAAATCTTCTATACCCATAAATATAAAACATGGTTGGGTGTCAATGAAATTTTAATAATAGACCATCTAGAGGCGTCTCTATGATTAACCTCTAAATACCTCGTCAAACAAATAAGTGTGTGGAATGAAAAACATCTTGTACATCCATGTATAACTTGGAGTCGATTTCAGAATAACATATATACATAGAGGTAAATAAACTCAATGAGACACCCTATCTCTTTCTTTCTGAAGTAATATTAGATTCACCTCATATTGTTGACTGAGTTGGGAAGGTGGCCTCTCCCTCAAGATTTACCACTGAAGTTAATTGAAATAGATATCATGAAAAACACATCATTAACATTATATAATAATAGAAAGAAATGGTAGGGGAACAACAAAATTAGTTAATAATAGTCATCTATTGGTGGGTTGACTAATAAATTAGAATAATCCCATACATCTGTAACTTTTGTATCCTGAGAAACTGCATATAGATAGAAGGTACTCTTTTCAAGATTCTTAGAGTTTTGATTACAAGGATATTGGGATATCTAGACCTCATGGTATGGGAACAATACCTACTATATTCTAGAGGAATGTGGAATATTATTACCCTTCCTCTCAATTTCCTCATCAGTTTTTTTCCATTTAAAAATTTTCATTAATCAAATTTTCATGATTAAAACATCAGGCGTAAATTTTGTGTGGTGTGAAAATAAAGTCTCTTGTCCATATAACTCATTGTTGAATTCCTATAACTCTCCTAAATATCTAGAGATATTAATATATGGAAGATTGTATTCAATTATCTTTTCCTGATTTCTAATTTTAGGAATTAATTTCACTATACCCATGGAAGCCTCACTTATGGGGACACATGGGACATCAAGATTAGGATCCTGCAGAACATCCTCCTCTGATGACCTATGACCCCAATCAGGTTCTACTAATATATTGACATATTCAGCAGTGGTCCCCATATGGTCACTTGATACATGACATAGGTCTAAAATAATGTAAAAAAAGATAAATAATCACTGCTATATTATATACTATTACGAATAATTAACATTACCATGATGTTATTCTCTTGTAATAGTGATAAGAACAAATGACGTTTGGTCCCATAACAGTTGTCCCATCAAGGTGTAGAATTTTTTGAAAGATTTCATGACCTATATTGAGTTCCTTGTAAGAATCCTAAGGGATTAGTGCTAAAACCCTTGAGGGAGGAAAATGAAGTAGATCCTGCAAAGGGAAGTCATAGTCAAATATGTACGTTAAGAAAATTATAGGACCGGATGACATTGTGAAGACTTACTGTAGTGCATACGCCTGGCCAATTTCTTCTCCCTCTGCGTTGTATTTTTCTAAGATGGTGAGGGGCCCATTTGGACTTCTTAAACATGGATACCATAGGTGGAAAGGGTGACCCGCCATCTTCTTTTTGATTAATATCTAACCTAGAGAAAACTCAATGAGTTTTGGGATTGACCCATCAACGCCAATCAGAGTTCCCATTGAAGTATATCTCAAGGAGCTTAGTTTTAGTGATGTCTCCTTCTACAACACAAAATGTATCCTTAATAGTAGTTTCTTTACATACAAAAAGGAATACATATTAAAATTAAATGGAAATAAAATTACATAACCTGCATCAATGAATTAATCTCATTCATCATTGAGTTGGTCATCCAATCCCTCATTAGCATCTCGATCTAGAAAATAATTTACCCACATTTTGGATCATATGCAGTCATTGGTCACCTATACTAGCATCTCCAACTCCCAAACATACATCACAAATCAGAAAAATCAATGTCACGGTGAATATTAGAGGGTGCTCGAATATCCCCAAGTTGTGGGATATTTATGTCATCTTAAAGAAATATACATAAATCTATAAAATCGTGGGTTAAACCTTCCAAAAATTGGAGAACCACATGTTGCACATAATTTGATGTTGATGTGGCCAGTTAAATGGAAAACTCATTATCTATTATTACATTAATTTCCATTTGTGCCTCTATACTCTAGAGGGAATTTCAACAACTGAAATAGGAGTCTCCCCATTATGATTATGACTATACCACCTTGGCTCAAAAATTGTGGTTGTTTAAACTCTTTCTTGATCTATGTCCCATGTACAATATAATTTATAAGATTTCATAGCATCTGTGTCATCATCCCCGAGATGATCCTTTTTACCAGGCTTTCCCCATCAAGTAGTTATTGTGGCCTTGTCTCAAGGGAAAAATTTAGTTATATTCTCTTGAGGGTAGGAATAAATCCGGGCACTGGCATACCTAATGTTTAACCCAATAGATGAACCTATTGGAGATAACAAAATCAATGCTTGGGATACTTCCAAGGCTTTGAGGATCCATAATTTTCAGTCCAACATTTAGTGTGTCTCAAATTGAACATGGAGGGGGGGAATACATTTGGATTCTATAGATGATTTAACTGATGAGAAAATTTGTATGGAGCATATAATTCACAAATGACCTCATTATCAATATGGGTTTTTTATGAATCTATCTCTCAATGAAATCATGTATGAACTCGGGTCATCATTACCTTAGCCATTTTCAATGATCATTACATTAAGAAGATCATCATATGGGAAGAATTTAAACTCTCTATGTACATTTATATTCTTTAGTAAATCATGATGATATAGATATAAGGGATGAATAAAATAAATTGCATGTATGATGAACGAAATTACACTTAAATTAATTTTACTCCACTCACTATGATAAAAGAACTATAGTTTTACATAATCCTCCCCTACAACACTTGAATGGATCCAGAAAATTGAATGGGGCCTTCCCTATGTATATGAACAATAATAACCTGTAAATGTTTTCTAAAATAGGTGCATGTATCCCTATGTTCTTTCCTTCTACTAATCTCACTAATAAGACAAACATCCCTTTCCTCAAAGTTCAATTATGTTCATGGATCAATAATAGGTGCCTTCTTTACCACTTTTTTAGGAATCTGGTTGGGATTAGTACTCATAGTGACATAATATTTGAATGTATACCCCCACTAATTCTACTGGAAACACTTCAAAATAGGCCAAAAAGTACAATGATTTCTTTGATTCCCAAATGATGGACATCCTTTTGGGTGATGGAAACTATATACCTCTCATTGTTCCTCTATGAAGACCATCATACTGGTCTCATAATGAATATCTCACCTTGGGCTACAGTACTTTTTTAGCTCCTTTTTTGCCAATATTAATAGCTGATAGACTAAAGATGACATAATCTTTATTTCCTCCCTTGATTATTTTGGTGGGATAAATTTTTCTTATATTTATTGAAGAATATGTGCTCTCAATAATTTGAAAACTTCCCTTATAATAAGTACATCATCTTCATTTGTTAAATGGAAAGTATTTTTCTGAGAGCTCTATCAACTAAAGAGCTCAAGGATACTTTCTTGATTCTCTTACACATTTGTTTTGGCCACACAGATTGCTTCAAAAATCCCCATTGATTTTCTCTTGGTTTTAAATTGTATAGAAGTTTGGCACACCCAGTATGACCACATACATCTGGGTTTGACTCCCCCTATAGAACAAAAATCCAAATTCCCTTTTTAGTATTTTAAGAGATCAATATTAGAATAAAAAAATAATGAATGATTAAAACTAGGTTTTGAATCATGTGAGTGGGGCTTCAGATCTAGGTTACATCGACTATGATGCATTACACATCCATAGGGTACTATTCTCTAAATTAAGAACAAAAGTATAGAAGATATATTGTCAGTGGAACACTTATTATAATCACGGAACAAGGAATTTGGTAAATTACTTTGTGGATTCAAGATAAAAGAATATTTTAGAATTCTGTGGTCAAAAAGAAAAAACCGATCACATAGTAGTACTCACATTGTTACTTCTTCAAGTATTTTTATAAATATGAATGGGTGGAGATTCAAATGTCATAGTAGTCTTGCCCAATGACATCGATCATTTCTTTATCACATGCAGAAACATGTACATCATTTATCCTGTGATTTTCCATTGAAAATATAAAAAGGGAACACAATGATAATCATTATAATCAAGGCTTCAATTCATATTTCTCTTTAAAAAGGAGACGATTTAACAAAGGAGTGACATAACATTGGTATTCATCCCAAGTGACCTCACTTAGGTCACTCGATCAAGATGATTGGTGGAAGTATCTCAATAAATTCATCTTAACATTCATACCAATGGAGTTAAAGAAAAATAGGCTCATAGTGGTATGTGAGACTAATACCAAGAATACTATTTCAAAGAGAGAAATAAAGTGATGTTAACAGAAGGAAGAATGTGTCAGAGAGATTGCTCTATTTATAAACACATTATCACAAGCATGATTGACTCGAAAAAATGACCAACCTGAATAACCTATATAGAAAACATATTTAATCCACATATTATCTCTATTTCATGAAATAAGTGGGTATAAATTTATTACAATAACATTAGGTTATTAAAGAAATTAAAAACTAGAGAGTGAAGGATTCCTCAACATCCGTGCTCTGCTCAAACTCAGGATTATATTATCTTCTTCTTATCATATAAATTCATAAGGAGAGAATTTTTTGACACGATTATTTTACCTTGTGGTGAAAATATATAGTATAATATTACTCATGTAGTGTATGAGAAAAGCGAGGTGAAGAACATACCCAAGTCAACCTGCGTAGACACCACCATTGTACCATGAGGCTCATGTATGCCAAACCAGTATGGTTCGACTTTATCATCCAATACCTACATGACGGCCCTCCATGAGACACATGTGTGATGGACGCTTATCCTATAAATAGGGCCATTATGCTTTTAAGATCCCAAACTTTTATCAATAAAATATTTCCCTTCTTATTTTAATGTCATAAATCAAATAAAAACACATATAGACCATAATAAAAACATTATTAAAAATTAATTATAAAAATAATAATTATTTCTAGAAGTTAAGGAACCAATACTGATTAAATAGTAACATGACCTTAGGAATAGTAACATGACCCATATGAACAGTAAAATACCCAAATAAAAAGTGACATCACCCAAGAATATATGAATATAATTTAAGAATCTTATGAATGAAATTATGGTATAATTATATTGTATTATATGTAAATTAATGTTTTAAAAATTATTAATTATGTTTTTACAATTTAGTTGTCATAAATATTGAATTATAATTTTATTATTAATTTAATAATTTAAAATAAAATGTATTTTCATAAAATTTATTAGTAAATTAATATTTTTATGTCTTATGATATCATGATACTTTTTTGAGACCTTATGTAATTTATCAAAGTGTTATAGAATCCGTTATAAATTAAAAATCTGTATTTTCCATGTAAATGCTTTTTATAATTAAAAATTAAATTACTCATATATAGAAATATATTTTCATAAAATAGATTTAATTTTTGGATTATTCACATAGAATATTCATTAATGTGATTTTTTGGGATTTTTATGAAATACATGAAATTTTGGTGATTAGTAAAATAGTACAATTTACAGTACAAATATGTTATAAAATATATACTCCCTTACTTGATTCATCACTAATGTGAGAACCATAATATCAAATTATACCTATATCATTACTTTATTTAGTCATGGAACCATCACTATTTCTTGTCTTAATGAATATAAATTAAATAAAGAATAAAATAATCAGAAAATATCCCTCTCATCCACTATAAATACCTCCCTCACCGCCCCTTTTCATCAAACCTTTCAATGTTTTATACTTGTCCAAATGATACCGAAAAATTTTACCTAGCCTCTCCCAAATTTCCCAGAGCATTTGGTATAATAAAAAGAATAAAACCATTTCCCTTATGAGGTTCTGAAGGGGGATAAATCAAAAAGGTAAAATCCTCAACCTTTTACTTTTAATTTCATTTCATTTTCATTTATTTTATTATATTATCCTAAATATATCTTATACAAATGTTATGATAAATCCATTAAATTGGATATACTAGTATTATATAATGCTAATGTAATATCTATCATTAAACTCCGCACTCAATCTCTTTTATTCTAAATATGAAATCGCCGCTCGTGATGTATCATTTTAACCACAACATGGGTGATGTAATTTCATTTTACTTTAACACCTTCAAGGATATCAATAAAACCTATATAATGGTTAAAATATTTTATTAAATTTATGTTATAGACCTTTTTATGCCATGTAAATAACATATATAAATAATACTAAATGATAAAACATAATGAGTTCTTTGTGATCGAAAAGCCACAAAAATTAACCTAGGACGATCATCATTAAATTTTATCTAATGATTCAAAATCATTACACATAAAAATTTATTTATAATATCATTTAAATTCATATAATATCATTAATAACATATAATAACAATTATTTATATTTATCAACATTTTACAGGAACATCCATTCATGTATACAGGTGAACAGATCATGAAAACTAAGAAAATGAACACTCTCGAACAATGAAATTAAACTCAATAATTCAACAAAAATACCATAAATTAACATAATAAAACAATAATCAATAAAATTCATGTATTTAGGAATCATTATTTTTTAATTAAGTAATCTAATGTGATTATATAGGATATTATCATGAAGGATGTATTCAGACATAAGGTAAAGAGAGTTCTCAAACCCGACTCTCATTATTTGGGATTCCCCTCTTTCACCCCATTTCAGTATAGATATTTATTAAATATTATTCATAAATATTTATATTTCAATTTATGGGATTTACAAGTTTTCTACTTGAGTTTATTATAAAGACAATGTTTTCTAAAAGAACTCTTATTTAAAAAAACACATTTTACTTCTCGAGATTGTTTCTTTTCACTAATGGTTGATGATTCATATATAAAATATGTTATTGCCTATTTAATTTTTAATTTTTTTCTTAATGTATTATTTTATGAAATCAAACCCATTCCTATCAATGGATTATTTTATGTCAAAGATAGATATACAATCTATGTGGCATGAATTATAATGTAAATGTTATGATGTGATGGGTGCACCCAAAATTATATAGTGCAATGTTAATTTTATGATGTGACTGGTGTTTCTGGAATTATATAGTGCTCGAATTTATTTGATAATGTGATGAATTTAATTAGAAAAGTGAAATATGCATGAACATGATTCTTTCATTGTTCAAATATATGCGAGGTAGTTGACCACTAATACATGATGTTTCATTTTTAAGCATTGTGACATTCCATGCCTTTATCTAATGATTCCTCCCATCATTATGATGATTATGTTATGCTTATTCTCACCTAATGTTATATTGCTTCATGTTCATATCTATCCTATTCTATGGATTTTATCTCACCACTTTCTTTGATGTATATCCTCAGGTAGATAATTATACTAAGGACAATAAAAGGGCCAATAAGAATCTAGAGAAGAAGGAATTAAATAAATGTCCATGTTTCATTTTGAAAATGTTCTATATTGTTCAAATTTTCCAAAGACACTAATACGTAGGATCCTGGTTGTTTAATCATTCAATGTTCTTTCTTTAAAATGATTTAATAATTTATTTATGAAAATGAAGTGTCTCTATAATTGGTATTAGAGGCCCGTTTAGGTAATTTAGAAATTAGGATTAATGAATCTTAGTGAAAACCCTTCATATGAGACTATGTATATGTAATCACCCAAGAAGTTTTCTTTTATAAAAATTATAAACCTATGGATCCCACCAGATATTACTCTAGAGTTAATTGAGAAAAAGAATAAATTATATATCATTACTTGTTTACTTTTTTTTTACACTTTTATATTTTATAAAATGGTGGTAACCATGAGAAACTAGGACAACGACCCATGGGAGGACAATTCAGCAATTTCCCGAATGGCATCCCCAATTACATGGGAGTAGGATTTAAAAATTTCCTGGTGATGCTTACCTTGTTATCACAGGTACGAAAAATTACATAAATAATGTGAAAATTCCTCCTTCTCATAAGAGGAACCAACTGGCTATCATGTTTTATTAAGGAAACAATTTCAAATGTTTAGAAGATCTTATGACCCTTTAGTTATGGAATAGTCCGTCAACTCAATTGAGAAGATATTTTCTGTACATCACTATTAAGAGATGGCGAAGGTTAATCTTTTCATTTATCATCTAGGTGGAGAGGGTAACCAATGTTGGGAGTAGATTAAGAACACCAAGCTGAATGATGAAGTTGAAGAGATGGAGTGGAAGGAATTCAAGATAATGATTTTTAACAAGTATATCCATTAAACTATTTGTATAATTATTTAGAGAGACTTTATAGGGTCGATGAAAATTGAAGGTGAACTTATCGTTTCCCATGAATAAAATTTCACAAGGATTTCAAGGTACACTTAGAGTTTTGTTATCAATAATAATAATTAAATTTATATATTTTATAGTGGTTTAAGATCACACCTTCTAAAAACTCTAGAAATATGAGACATTGTGGGTTATGAAGAATTTTTTCTATATGATATCAATGTGGAGATGGATTTTTTATAATGGTCCAATTGATATGGTGATAGGAAATGAAATATGGAGTTTCAAGACAGACGATATTTTGAGAAAGGTGGAATGAAATCTCAACCACACACATATAAAAAATGTGGGAAGAAGCATCCTGCAAACAATCTCAAAGGGACAAGTAAATGATGAATTTGTGGGAGATAAGGAAACCAAGATCATGAATATATAAAAGATGTGAGAAATTAGAAAAATTTGGGGGAGGAAATGAGATCCCCAACCATTGTCTAATTCTACAACTGTAGTGAGAAAGGGCATTATGAATTCCAGTTCACAAAACCTTGAGTCCTCGAGGGTAATCGTTAGAAGCCACCAAAGACAGTGGTTCATGGAAAGGATTATTCCAATAATACTAATGATGTGGAGAATGAATAAAATTTTTTACAAGGTACACTTCTTATTCACTAAAAGATATAAAAATTATTATTTCATTCTGGTTCTACACATTCCTTTATATCTTGAAAGTTTTCTATAACTTGTGAATCGAAACCCCAACACATTGAAGTATAGATATCTATAAAATCACCAAATTATTCTATAATTAATACCCATGTTTTTACTATTTTCCTATTGGAATATGTTGGAAGATTCTTCCAGTGAATCTTGTGATACTTCACTTGGGGTAATTTGATGCTATAATGTGAATGGATTGTGTCTCGTTATATAGAGCACGTATAAACTACTAGGAAAAGGAAATATCATTTCATTTTTCAAACCATCCCATGATCCTCTAAAAATGTAAGTAAGACCATGAATCTCATTTTGAAAACCATTCAATGGTTTTGGTGTTCATTCCCTATGATGAAGCATACCTTGCTCAAATGGTTGAGTCAAAGGAAGTTATTAACCCAGGTTAAATTCATATTATAAGGGAATATAGTGATGTATTTACGAAAGAGTTACCCAGACATCTCCTTGATTTTGAGTTATATTTCCCAACTGAACACATATGCAGATATACTCTTATCTAAAAATGTCCCTATAGGATGGATCCTATCGAGCTGGAGGAGATAAAGATGCAGTTTTAAGAGTATTTGGACAAAGGGTTCATACGACCTAGTACATCACCTTGGGGTGCACCAATGTTATTCTTCAAGAAGAATGATGGATCAATGTGGCTGTGTATTGAGTATCAAGAAATCAATAATATCATGTAAAATAAAAAGTTTTCTCTAATAGGGATTGATGACTAGTTATATCATCTACAAGGAGCTCGATACTTCTCCAAGGTGGATCTCTATTTTGGATATCATCACCTAAAGGTAAAGAAGGAAGATATTAAGAATATTTCCATTCGTAAAAGGTGTGAGCAGTATGAGTTTTTATAGATTACCTTCAACCTTACAAATGACCCTATAATCATCATGGATTTGATGAATAAGGACTTTTACATTACCTCAAAAAAATATTCGTAGTGTTTATAGATGAAATTATCATCTACTCCATGATCAAGGAGGAACATGAAGAATTTATAAGGCATGTGTTGGTTACATTAAGGATGGTTGTGTTGTACACCGTTTTTATAATGTGTCAAGTTTTGATACAACAAGTCTTACTACATGGGGCATGTGATCACAAGTGAGGGAATCTCTGTGGACCCTTAAAAAAGGAAATTAAGGAATGAACTATACCCCTTATTGTCAGAGAAATCAATAGTTTTCTTGAATTAGCTGGGTACTATAAATATTTTTGTGACAAATATCTTATTATTTTTAAGACCAATAACTAAGATAATAAGAAAAATAGTAAATTATGTTTAGATGGAATAGTGAAAGGAAAAATTCAAGGAGCTAAAGATGATGCTGGTCACTGCACTTATACTCATTTTACAAAAAACTAATGATATTTTTGTGATATAATGTTATTCTTAAAAGAATTGATTGGGTTGTGTACTCATGGAAAATGGTAAAGTGATATCCTAGGCCACATGATAGTTGACTATACATGAGAAGAACTACTTGACACATGATCTAGAGCCATTAGATGTGATTTTTTCCTTGATAATTTGGAGAAAATGCCACTTTGGTGATAAGTGTGAAATATATACTGATCACAAGAGCATAAAGTATATATTTACAAAGAAGGAGCTCAAAATACATCAGAGGATATGGATTGATGTAATCAATGACATCAATTTCTCTATTCACTATCATCATGGAATAATGAACAAGTTAGTTGATGGTCTTAGCAGAAAAGAACATCCACTTTTTCCAGGTTATGTATTGAGAATGAACCTATCTTCATGGATTTATAGAGTATGGATTTGTAAATAATAATTAGATGGAATACATCCTACCATTACAAAATTATTTCCAAACTATATATCCAAGAGAATATTAAAGAGGAAAAAAATGATGATCCAAATTTACGAAAGAATATGAATGCAGTGAAGGAATATGAGTTTAAAGAGTTCCATATTGATGATGATAATGTGATTTAGTTTGGAAGAAGAATTTTTATGCCTTCATCACCTGGGACAATGAAGGTTCTATTTGATAATTCATGTAGATCAACATTCTCTCTTCATCCTCTAATTACAAAGATGTATTGTGATCTCTGAGAACACTTATGATAGGACAACATGAAAGAGGATATTCTTGAGTATATCAAAAGGTTCTTGATATATCCAAAAGTTAAAGAGGAGTGAAATAAGTCCAAAGGAATGATGCAACCATTTCCTATACCCATGTGTAAATGTGAGAATGTCACTATGGACTTTGTCACGGATCTCTCGGAGATACCCAAATAAAATAATTTTTTGTGAGTTGTGGTGGACTGACTCACCAATAAATCCCACTTTATCTCCATCTATGACGATCTCTTGCTTGAAAAAAAAAGAAAAGGTATAAGTATAGTAAGTGGTGAGACTGCATGGGGTTCCACTCTTGATTATCTATAATCATGATCTGAGGTTCACATATATCATATGGAGGAGTCATAAACATTACTCATGTACTGAATTACATTTTAGCATGGACCATAACCCCCAAACTGATGGCCAATCTAAAATATTTATTCATATTCTTGATGATATGATAAGGGAATGCTCTTTAGATTTCCAAGGTGGATGGGATAAGAATATCTAATTGGTTGAGTTATCATAAAATAATAGCTTCCACTAATGTATTCATATGCATCCATATGAAGCTCTGTATGGAAGGATATGTATAACTCCATCCTGTTGGGATGATGAAGGTGAAAGAAAACTACATAGACTTGATCTTGTGTATGCTATTCCAAATAAGGATCAATCCATCATACAACATATCAAAGGTTCTTAGAGTCAAATGAGAGATATGTTGAAAATCAATGAAGGCAATTGGAGTTCAATGTTGGAGATAATATCTTACATTGAATATCACCATGGAAGAGAGTAATGATGTTTTGAAGGAAGTGGAAGCTCAGCATAAGGTACATTGGCTGCTTTGATATCCTTGATCACATAAGTGTTTTGGCCTATCAACATTCAATTCTATTTATTATGGATCATGTTCATGAGGTATTCCACATATCACTCCAAACAAGTACATACCAGATACCTCACATGTACTAAACTCAGAGGTAGTACAAATGTTAGATGATCTCTCTTATAAGGATAAAATAGTAATGATTCTAGAATACAAAGATAAGTTTATTCTTAATAAGACAACACACCTTGTCAAAGTGTTGTGCATGAACCATATGTATGATGAAGCAACATGGGAAATGAAGGAGGTAGTAAAGGATAAGTACCCTCATTAGTTTATGTAAAATGAAATTTTTAGGGTGAAATTTCAAAATTTGGAAAAAATGTAACAACCCAAAATTTATCAATGAAATTTATCCCTTCTTATAATAATGTCATAAATCACATAAAATCACATATAATCTATAATAAAAAATTATGAGTGAATAATTAATGAAATAATAAGTATTTATAATAGTTAATCTATTGATGATGATGAAATAAAAACATGACATTAGGAATTGTAATATGAACCTTATGAGTGGTAAACTTGACCAATGAATAGTTACCTCACCCAAGAAATTATAAATAAAATTTCACCATCTTATAAATGAAATTATGGAATAATTTTATCATAGGATAATTAATTAAATTTATTAAAAATTATTAATTAATAATTTCGTTTTTAATTAGTCATAAATCTTTAATTAAAATTAAATGATTAATATAATAATATAAAAGAAAATTTATTTTCATAAAACATATTCATAAATTAATATTTTAACATCTTATTATTTTAAGATAATTTAATGAGACCTTATGTATATTTTAAATAACTTATCAAATCAATCATATTTAGAAAATTATTTTCATCAAATTGAGTTCATTTTTTATTTCAAACATTTAAAAATGGTTAGGGTAATTAATAGTGATTTTTCTAAAATGCTTGATTTTTTGGTGAATAGTAAAATACATTAATTAACTATATAAATACAATATATATTAAATAAAATATTCCTCAAGTCATCATCGATGTAAGAACCATAATATAGAATTATTCATATCACCTTTCAAAATTTATTCCAGTAATCATCACTATTTCATGTCTTGATGAAAAATAATAAACTAATGAATAAAATGAAGAGAAAACACCCCTCTTATTCAATATATATACTACCCCTCACCACCTATATTTTTCAAACCTCTCAACATTTTATACATGTCAAAAATATTCACAATAATCTTCCCAATCCCCTCTTCCAAGTATAGGTGTTATTGGTCTCATAAAAATATCAAATCCTTTTTCCTATGGATGTTTTCAAAAAGGATAAATAAAAAATGTTAAATCCTCTTCCACTTACATTAAATTTTTTTCCATTTCATTTTATTTCTTTTATTATCCTCACATTATCATATCCAAATGAAATTATTAGTCTAATATGTTTGATATAATGTTATTCAATCGTGTTAATGGAATATCCATCATTAAAATTCTCCCTCTCTCTCTTATTCTAAAAATAAAATCATCACCTGTAATGTGTCAATTTACCGACATCATGGGCAATGCACTTTCATTTTACATTAATGGATTCAAGGATGTTAATAATACCATTATAATTGTCAAAAAAATTGTAAAATTTATGTTAAAAACCTATTTATTTAATGTAACTAAAATA
Organism: Viscum album; assembly: GCA_963277665.1. Classification (NCBI taxonomy): domain Eukaryota; kingdom Viridiplantae; phylum Streptophyta; class Magnoliopsida; order Santalales; family Viscaceae; genus Viscum; species Viscum album. The sequence continues at coordinate 2,075,692,119 of OY728152.1, read as the reverse complement.
TATATATATAATACTAAATGATAATACAAAAAGAGTTCTTGATGATAGAAAAAATGCCAAAATTATCCCAAAATTATCATCATTAACTTTTATATAATGATTCATACTCATGAAATATATCCAAATTATTTGTAAGATAATTTAAACTTCTGGTAGATAATTAATAAAATATAATAACAATTCATTATATTTATTTGAAATTTACACAAACATCGATTCATTAATAAAATTGAACCAATCAAGAAAACTAAGAAAATGGACACTCCAAAATTATGAAATTAAACTCTATAACTAATAAAAATGAACATAAATAAACTTAATTAAACCAAAATTAATAAAATTAATTTTTAAAATTTTATAGAGATTTAAATTTATATTTAAATTTTATTATATTCGATATTAATGTGAAGGAAGCATTCAGACTCAAGTTTATGATAAATATAATTTTATCTAAAAGAACTCTTCTATAAAAAAACACACATTGTACTTCTCGAGATTGTTTCTTCTTCACTCAAGGTTGACGATTCTTATGTAAAGTATAATATTGCCTATTTTAGTTAGGAACCCAATGTTTATGAATTTATTCTTTATGAAATTATACCCATTCATTTCAATGGGTTATTTTATATACGACATTGACAAATAAACTATGTGGCATGCATGAGAATGTAAATGTTATGATGTGATAGGTATGCCCTAAATTATATAGTACAATGTTAATGTTATGGTGTGACGAGTGCATTCAATATTATACAGAGATCTATGAATTGGTTAATTTGATTTATCTCATGAGAAAAGTGAAATATGGATGAACATGATGCTATCTTTTTTTAAAACTATGTATAGTTGTTTACCACAAAGACATGATGTTTTGTTTTTATACATTTCCACATTCCATGCCTTTATCTAATAAATTATATCATGATTATGATGATGATGTTATGAATATGTTCATCACATCTTATATTGTTTCATTTTATTATCTATCCTTATACTAGGATTTTAACTCACTACATTCATAGATGTATATTATTAGGTTACTACTTGTACTAAGGAGAATTAAAGAGAAAAAATGAAGCTAGAGAAGAATAAATCAAATAAATGGTTATGTTTTATTTTGAAAGAGTTATATATAGACCTAATTTTCACAATACAAAAAACCATATAATTCTATTTGTGTAATGGTTTTATGTTGTTTTTCTTTAAAATGATATAATAATTTTTGTATGAAAAATCAGGCTCGCTATATGGATCCTCATTCGACATGACTGGAAGATGAAGAGACAACATGAAACTCTTCTCACCCAAGTCTCAAATACAAGTTATCCAAACAATTATTTAGTGTATTAAGAATAAAAAAGAAGTGATAATTAAAAACAACTATTGTATTGAGGTCCCTAATTTTTTAGAATCAAAATAAATATAAGAGGAACCACCATTAGTCAAAAAAATATGGTGAAGGTCCATTTCAATGATCGAATATTGATCACTAGTCATCCAAAGTCACATGTGGAAAACCTTGGAAATTAGAGAAAATCCTCACCTAAACATCGTTTCCCTGTTTTTTCATAAACCAATATTCATATCCATCTCACCTAGTTCACGTTACGTGTGACACCTCCATCTATCCTAGATCTACACTATGGGATACACCCTCTTCTCACCCATGTCCACCTTGCGTGAAGCACCTTTGACATGATAGGCCCACCATACATGAGCCAGCTCCAGTTCTCTTAGGAATCACCTTTTTGAGACAATTTTATCCCTCTTTCATATCACCAATGGTAGGTCACATATTTCCTTGGATCCCTCATTCTAGGGGGACCAAATCATGTCCCCCTCCAAACCCTCCATATATGGTTGACCAGAGAATAAGACACACCATGATCATCAATAAATTATATATTCTTCTGCCAATGGAAGTATAATATTTAACCTAACTATATGTAGGATCAACTGAGTGAAATCCATTATAAATTTTCATGTTCAGGAGGATCACAACCTTATGTTTGATTACAGGTGGCTTCTCGGGCCAGGCTACAACATATTCATCCCAATATTTGAAAAGAATCAGGTTTTATCCACACAGATACATAATCCTTGATATATGATGTTTGAAAACAATCAAGGATATGGGAACAAATAATAACTATATCTCTTCCTGAATTCCATTCCAGGACAACCATCTTTTCCTACCCGTACATGAGGATAAAATTACTCCTTTGGGAATCCCTCCTAGAGTAAACCCATTGTCTTTCTTACATGGTATTCCCATACCTTCCACATTTTCATCGTCATCCACCAGTTGGTGAAAGAGATTGGGTATATTGTTATATATTTTAATTCTTATTGTTACTCAAACCAATCATGAATCATGTGGGCTTAGAGGTTAGTGAATCAAAAAAATAAAATATCACCATTTATAGGAAGCCACTATGAAGTTCAAACCCATCATCCTATACTCACCATAATCTTCTCTAGGAAATATTTCCAATATGTTAATTTCCAACATAATATTATTTGTTCCTTTTAGTTCCCTTGATCCACATCGGCACAAGTCACACACCATACAATGTTTAGAACCTTCTTCTTTGATATCTTTGACACATGACGTTAACCAGCATACTCTGGTCCACATAACATAACCATAAAATGTATGATGTGTCTCATTTAGTGGAACCAAACTATGTGTGTTATTATTCCTCTAACAAGGACACATTGGAATCATTTCCCATGGGCTTGATCCGAGCTTCAAAACGACTCTTGTCTTCTTAGATGAATGGAAATTTCTGAGCACCACACTACACGGATTAAAACCAATATCATGGTAATAAATGATATAACAATATATAATACATATAAAAAGGGTACAATTTATGAATAAATTTCAATTAATATAGATTCTTCTAATGAAAATACATGCTACCAATTTATTATTAATTTAATGGTGACCCAAAATGTATTTGGTATTTACTAAAGGTTATACAAATATTTCTTCATCTATAAGAGAGTACCATAGTAGGAAATATTTCTCCTTAAAAATGAGTAAGGACCCTGAACTCCCATCCTCTAAATCAAAGTTATTTAATAATTTTTTTCAAGTCATTTCCCAATGACCACCTACCTTTTGAAAGAATGTTCATAAACACCATGAATAAGGGAACCATTGAGTGTTTCTTGTTACATGAATAAACACCATTAGAAACCACATAGAAAGGATATATAAATAAAAAGGTTTTGTCTGAGATGAAGGGTTATACCACCACCACCAAAAATGATATTCATACCCTAAATGATTTTCTAAATGAAAAAACAGGGAAAATGACCAAGTGTTTCATTTATTACATTAAACTAAATATCTACATCCAAATATTACTGCCTTTCCCTTATATAAATAAGAAACCCCATATGATATGACCCAATAGATAGAATTATCCATTCTGTAAAACCCTATTCACTTTGATTCAATAACTTTTCTCCACCAGGATACATCCACTATGTCTTCCTTCTTTTAATGTTGAAATTCATTTAATTAGATTTGCACCCTTCAATACGCTTCATTAGTATTGGCCAATACCAACTACACCCTTAGTTGGTTAGTATTTTTTGGGGTATAAAATATAACCTAATGTAGGTGTTATTTCTCTTCATTTTGGGAAAACTCATTTTTTGGCAACCGAAAGGGTTTTGATACCATTATAATTTCCCTTATTTCTGGAGGTGGGGAACTATTTACGACTCCTGCATACCCGATCGACCAAAAAACCTCGAGATGGTAAGTGTAGGAAGATGTGATCTACTCCAATTACCCCCCTAATTTCCAAATAAAATGGTGAATTAATCACATCCAACACACCATATCATCCCATGAAATGTGGATGATGAATTTCTGGATGCTCCTCTATAAGTTGCACTGACTCACCCAGTTATCCTCACTAAAATTTATCTCTTGGATATTTATTTATTCTAGGATGGGATGTAATTAGGGAAAGATGTAACACACTACTATTTTAAAAAATTATGTTATACTTGATAGAGTATAAGACACACAACACTGAGCTTGACCAAACCATATAATATTATTATTTTATATATGAATGTTATTACCTTGATGTTAAATTTGACGGTATGAATAATAGTAAATAATTTATTATATATATATATATAATACTAAATATAAATGTATTGATAATTTTTTAGTAAATAATCAATAAATTATTTGTAAAGTAATTGTATTATTAAAAATTACATTTTCATGAAATATGATATTTATTACTTTTTTTAGAAAATGTTATAATTAATTTATAGATATTTTATAATTTTTTTAATAAAATTAAATTAATATTTTAAATCATCATATAAAAATACAATTAGGGGGAAATATTTATTTTTTCTGAAAAATATTTTTCTTTCATTGAATAGTAAAAATACAGATTTTTTTAAACTATGATTTATTTTTAATAAATCATGTAATAAAAAATTCCCATTATGTTTTGAATATGATTTCAAATAAAAAATATTATTTATTTTTATTTAATCTAAGTACTTATTTTGGAATATTATTTATCTTTTATTTTATTATAATTTTATTTTAGTGTTTAAAAGGGCTTTTTGAAAAGATTTTTAAAGAGCCTAATGTTTATCCATTATAATTAATTAAAATAGCCCATAGTGTGTAATTATTTAAATTAATTATATATATTATATATCTATAAATATTAATTTAATATTATATAATTATTATTATGATTCATATAGTTATTATGAAATCATCTTATTCTTGAAAAATACATTTCTTGAAAAACATATTTTTTATCATGTTTGTGGGTTGTATTTAAAATTAAATTCTTCCACTTATTTAATTTAAATTAATTAAAATGGATTAATTAATTTTAATCATAAAAATTTATATTATTAAATATTTTTGACTTAGTTTTTATAATAATAAATAGTGAAAAAAGTTAAAAAAACATGCCACAGTTTAGATAAAAACTTGTTTATCAAGGTGTTAAACTCAAAAGATAAGAGTTGAAATGACATAAATTTTTAATAAAATAAATTTTATGGAAATATAAAGACCTTATATCATATAATTCTATATAATGGTACATCTTGGATTCTTTTTACATATTAAAATCCTGGTTATCACTTTTTCATTCTAAAAATTATAAGTCGGCTACTCACCACACTTATAAAAGGGCACCACTCTCCTATCTTATTCACATTTTAAAAAAAATTTTATTAGAATTTATATTATAATACAAATTAATTAATTCCATACCCACAACCATGATCCCCTTTTTCTGATCATAAATCCATTCTTAGATGCATTTTAGTGTTAACCTAAGCAGTCTGTTCGAAGAAGAGATAACATGCTTAACTAATTGTTTTAATTTTATTTATTCTTCCGCACTGTTAAAATCTAATGAAATTATGATGATATAATAAAAATAATACCTCACATACTATTATGTTATTATTTTAATATCATAATCTAAATCTATCTCCCCTTCCATCAAAAGTGAAACAAAACTATCATTCTTGTGTGTGGTGGACAACCGCCTCTTGAACTGATGTAATTTGTTTTTCATAATTGCCTATCACAAATTGTTTTATGTTCTCTATAAGTTATATATATATAGATATATGATATTTTAAACATAATTATTATCATATATTTTTTATATCACATAAAACTTATAAAATTACACTCCGTGGGGGATATGACAATATCATGCATCTCTACAGACAATTACCACCTCATGAATCGATGTGATTAATTTCACTTTTTGATTTATAGGGAAGGTAATAAAGATAAATGTCATGAAATAATGTGATATGTGGGGAATAATTATTATACTAATGAAATAGTTATCATTATTAAAATATAATATATCATTGTATTTCTTACCTTTACACACATTAAAAAATGGTAATGTCTTTCATGAATACGTGTGGACTAACGCCTCCACAAAGAGATATGATTTTTTTTTAAAAAAAATTATATGTGTGATATATATAAGTATATTTGAATAAATAATATGATATTTATCACATTATTTATCATTATTTAAATATATAATATTTGTTATCTTCTTTCTGTAAATACCCTTGAAAAATGGAAATATCACTCATGCGTACATACGACCTACCATATACAATATTGTAACATAGTTTATTTATCATATCAATTATACATGGATGAGTTTCAATGTATAATTGTTTTATAAAGATTATAATTATTTAATTATTATTATTATGGAAATTATAGAACAATGACCTATTTGATCTCAGTCAACACACCAAACCTATTTGGAAATAATTAATTGAACATCCTCATAATATAGGATGTGGAATTAAGTAGTTAAGTATTATATATGTCATTAAAATAAATAAAATAAATAATTTATTAATAAGTTATTAAACCTGTTATATTTTTTAAATAAATAAAATAATTTATATAAGATTATTATATAGGAGTTAAAGGACATAAATAAAAAGTCTGGAATGAAGGTAAGGGACTTCATCTCAATTTCCCCTTTATTAGGGAATATTTTAATGTTATACACCTAATTTATTTTATATGGTGTATATAATGAAAATTTTACATATAATATAATAAATCATTCATACTTAATGGAATATTATTATTAAATTCAGACTATTTCAGCCAAGTGGATTTGACATGAAATTTTACCATGTGGTAAGAATCTCATAAATCAATTTCATTATATTGGGTTATATTACTTATTAATTTTATTTGATATTATAAAATTATTTATGTAATTAATTTTGATTATATTGTTTTTTATTTTCAATTTTTATGTAGATTTATATTTGATAGACATAATTCATTCATTAATTATTTCTCACTTTAATATTATTATCATTGTATGGGTTTCTCATCTCACTTTTATTTCTATGATTCATATGTCATACTCACTACTTATTTATATTGTGTGGTGTATATTATTCCAATTATAGATGTTATATAATGAATACATTATAATTAAATGTATTTTAAGTGTCAATTTTAATTATTTCATTCAAGTTGATTTTACGTGATAGTTACCAAGTAGTAAAATGTTTCTTAACTAAATTTACATTACTTGAATTATAACTATTTTTAATTTAATTTATTATTCCATGATTATGTGTGAATTAATCTACAAATTTTATTATTATCTATGAATTTTTTAGGATTTAAATTTGATACACATAATCTCTCATTTGATTAACTCTAATTTCAATGATATGATCATTGTAAGAGTTATTTATCTCAAATTCCCTTTATTTGGGACATGCATCTATGACATACACTTAATTTATTTATTAGGTGAATATACTACCCCTTTTAAATTTATATCATAAATATCATTATGTTAATGATATATAATTCTTAATATGAAGTTATTCATTCATGATTCTTTGGATTGACAAGTTACTAAAGTGGAATAAGCATTATGTCACAATATCCATTCTTTTCAGGATTGTTAATGTTCAAGATTATTTTGAGAAAATCATACAATATCATTTTATTAATTCAAATATATTTTATCATTAGCTAGTTATGAATTTTTTTATAAGTTTTGTTTACATTTCCTCCATTATTTATTTAATAAAAATCATGAAAGTTTTTTTGTAAGTGATACTGATCCCGTACCTTCTTTTAGATCATGATTCTTTCTCTTCCATGTCCATGTTTTATAAAATGTTTTAATTTTTTTCTTTTAAAAATAGAATATTTAATAAATATATTTTATATTATAATTGAATTTATAATAATTTTTAAAAAAAATTGAATTTCTTTATACTTTTTTGAAATGGTTATCTTTTAAATCCTTTTATAAAATGTTAGAAAAGAAACATTATTTCAACATTTAGAACATGAAGGGATTTTAATTAAATACGGTCCATTATTTTCCTGAATTTTTAATTTATAATTTTCCAATATTTATTTCAAATAAAATTATTTTCACAATATTTTTTCAATTTTATTTTTTAAAACTAATTTTCAAATTGAAGAGGTTATAGGAATAATGGTTATTTTTGAGAGTTATATGATAAAATTATTGTTATGTATACTTTATTTGTTTCTTTAATTTTTTAAACTATTTATATGATGGGTTTATCCCCTGTATTTCTCCCAAGTGAGCCCGATAGATCTTATATGATTGGTGCAGAGGGATAGAATTTGGTGAGACTTATATAACATATACAATGGGGTCCCATAGATATCTCTCCAATATATTGGATAATGTTTTATTTTACAAAACTAATATAAGGATGGGTTATCATTATCTAAGGGTGATACCTTATGATATATTGTAGACTAATTTAAGAACTAGGTATGGTATATATGAGTTCTTTATAATGTCATCTGGGTTAAAGAACATTCCTTCTATGTTCATGTATTTGATGAACTAAATTCTCTTATGTAATTGGATCATTTCATATATATATATTTTTAATACATATCATTGTACTCCAAAAGTCATTATAATGATTCCACACATCTTGTCATTATATTGGGCACACTGAGAGGGAATCATCTTTATTCTAAGCTATCAATGTGTCTTTTATATATGAAAAAGGTACACTTATTAGGTCACATTATCTCATAGGGAGGTGTGTTAGTGTACCCATAGAAAGATAAAGTAGTTTTATTATGGGAGAATGGAAAAAATGTTTTTGATATTCCATGATTTTTGGGATTGGCTATTTATTATTGAAGGTTCATCAATGAATTTTCTTGATTATAAATGCCTCTATCAAAATTTACCTAGTAGGGTATAAAGTATGAGTGGTTTTAAGAATATGAGAATTATTTTATGGATGTGGAAAAGAATATTAATACTATGCTGATCTTGATCTTACATGATCTAGGTAATGATTATGCTATGATTTATGATGTATATGGGATTTGAATTTGGGGAAGTGATTATGCAAAGAGATTGAGTCTTGTAATATGGATCAAATTAGTTGAGTTCGTAGGAAAAAAAATTAATACTAAGCATTATCATAAGAATTAAGTAATGGTTTGTGTGTTGAAATTTTGGAATCATTATATTTTGTGATAATATTTTGTTGTTTATACCGGCCATAAGAGCCCCATATATATAAATTCCCTCTGTGATTAGAATCATTGATAGTGGAGTTGGGTTGCTTACATTATATATTTTCAATTTCAAGTTATCTTAAATACTAGGTAAAGGAAATAGTGTTATAAGGACTGAAGTGGTTCAAGAATCTATTTCCAATGGATGATTATGGTTTTGTTTTATAATATTCATGTAGGTGTTCATGAGGATAATGAGATAATGAGACTCATTTACAATTATATTGAGCCATATCTTCTGAACCATGTTATGGGATTTTTGTATAAGGATTCAAAATTTTTGACTTTGAGAGATAGTTTTGAAGTTGTGGATCCACCCTCTAATTAGAATAATTATTAGGATTATATTATTCATGTTTGTGGATATTTTATTGTGCCTACTTTTATATGGTAATGGTTTATGCATGTGTTCCATTCTTAAAAGCGGGTGGATTAACCTGGTTTAACCAAGAAGTACTAAGATATTAGAAGATAATATTGGTTTCTAGGAATGGAAAATTATATTTTAGGTTTTATGACATGATGTTATACCTGTTAGAAGGTGAATATCAATAATTAGTGTCTAGGAGGGGTTTTACAACCATTTCCCATTATGGAATTAGAGTGAGATGATTATACCATGTTTTTTATGGTACATTAGAGGTTTCCTTATAAGAATGATGAAATTTTGGTGATTGTGGATTAGATGACTAAGGATGCTCATTTATTTCCGATTCAATTGGCTTTCAACATTGACCGTTTTGGTGACCAATACATCTTAGAGATAGTATGTTTTAAAAGGGTACCTTTGAGTTTTTCATCAGATCCTAATTACCTTTTTACGTCACACTTATGGTAAAGTTTATAGAAGGCACTAGGAGCTCAAGTAATTTTTAGTAAAATATTCCTCCCACAGACAGCTAGTCCATCTGATCTAGGTGTTAGAGGAAATATTAAGGGAATATTTCCTCAAAAGTGGTGGATCTTAGTAGAAATAGTTAGAGATATTTGAGTTCACCTATAAAAAATTCTATCAGATTAATATACATATGGAACCATATATTGCGCTCTATATTAGGTCATGTAAATATCCCTTTTGTTAGATGGATGAACAGAAATGTTACTTTTTGGGGTCGAGTATTGTGAAGAACATTCCAAAAATGCTTCCTCTAATTTGGAAGAATAAGGATGTGATCTAGAGTAGAAAAAATTGGTATAATGGTTGACATTGTCAACCACCGGAGTTTACAGTGGGTGACCATGTGTTCCTTCAAGTCTCATTGAGAATAGGCCACTACTAGATTTAGAGATATGGAAAGTTGGTTCTCAAGTATTTGAGTCCATTTGTGATTTTAGAGAGTATTGTAATTTGAGATTACTGATGGGATATTACATTGAGGTACAGTGGAATACATGATGTTTTTCATGTGTAAAAATAATGGTAGTGTTACCCTGAACCTTCTCATGTGATCGATGTTGATGATTTGATGTTTTAGGATGATGCATCCTTTAAGAAGAATCCTTTTCGTATTATGGATCTAAGGGATAATTTTATTCTATTTAATACATTATCATCAGTCTGAGTATTCTGAAATTACTGTAACAAACAGGAGGGAAAATGGGAGATAGAGTCACATATATAGGCATAGTGATCCACCATTTTTACCAAGGAGGATTAACAATTCTTGGAACTATAACACAAGGATGAGATGTTATAAGGTGGGGGTTGTAAGATTACAACTAGTAAATGAGTTATGTTCTTATTTTAATTTTTAGTTAACACCATTTATAAGGGTTAATAAACTTGTTCCCAAGAATATATAGTGACTCTGGGTAGTTTAAAGAGTTTGGTATATAAAAAGGGAAAATGGGCCATTTGTATAGGGATAACAATTGTCACATAAAACTAAATGTAATCCAAAACTGTGAACGATGTAGGGGTGGTGTATGGATGAAAACCCATGAAAGGGGGGCTTGGAAACTATATACTATTGAAAATAAACAAAATTCATAGCCTCCGCATGGTTTCTTAATACATTTGGGATCCCATAACATAGTGTTATTAATTCCACTATTTTGATAGAGGTGGATAAAATGTTGGTATATGGATTTTAATAAATGTTTCAAATAAAATATGATTCATATTTTCTACCATTAGGTTAAAATTATATAATAATGACCATTTAATTTTGGGTTTAAAGGACAAATTACATAGTTAAAAACTATTTACCAGGGTAAAAACAAAAATGGAAAAATGGATTATCCATATAGGTTATGGGGCAAACATTTTTGAAACATGTTTCAATTCTGGAGGAACATTCTTTTAAAGTGACTTACCATAAATTAATACTTATGGTTATTTACAAAAATTCTACTCATTTTCACTTATTAAAGGGGAAATCCTCTCTGCACCCCCTCCCCACACACAAAACACATAATTTCATCCCAAAATCTACCCAAACATATCATCTACATTCGTAGACACCATAGTGAGGTTATATACCATTTAAAAGGCCATCCAATGATTTGTTAATCCTCTTTACAATGGAGAGAATTAAATAAGTGAGGTATACATTTCTATCCTCTATTTCATTTTTTATTTCATTATGTACAGTCATTTTTCCTAAAATTTATTTTAACAATCACAAAATGATGACATATGTATCACTATTTTAATTTTATGTTGTTATATATTTGGTTCAAGTGTTAACCACCCCGACTTTGTCCTTCAATTAAAACAAAAAGTGTGAATGGTGCGTTGTGTGGACAATCGCCTCCACGAATAAACATGTTTCATTTTCCATGACATAAAAAGACCAATTCTTATAGTTTTTATTCGATGAGTATATATGATATATATAATTATTATCTATCATTCATATATTTATTTTATTATAACACACAATTTAATGATTACTACTTGGTAATTGATCGATATCGGTAAATAACACAAAACTAGTTAAATGAAATTTTTATTTTCACGAAATGTGACTAAAAATCAAATTTAATGGTATTATAAAATTAAAATTATTTCTAAAAAAAGAAATATATTATATTTAATGATTATTAACTGATAATATTTTTGATAAATAGGAATTTTGACACTACTTTTACAAACATGGTTCAAAACAATTAATATTATTTGTCACGACCCTTTCCCCAGGGCCCGTTGTATGACTACCCCAAGCCCACTTCCATAGGCTTGGGGTTGGTGACAAGCACCGAAAAGGAATATCCCTAAAATGGGATGTTTATTCCATTAAACCTATACAATCACACAGTCCAAGAACACAGCAATATGAAACCATGAAATAAAACTAGCTCAGTAAAAGTGTGTACAAAAAGTGTGGGGGGGGGGGTCGGAATACAAGCCCAAATGGAAAGGAACAATAAAAACTAAAAAAATATCTCATGTGATATTCCTCCAATGATTCTATGTGAAGGGTAGGTACAAATCATCATGTAACCCTCTTCATCCACCAATCGACTCCTCCATATCATGTCCGGGATTGCCAAGTCTTAGTCAAGGTTGTTTGTCATCTACGCAAGACACAACAAGGGGTGGGTGCAGCCTGTGAAGGGGTGAGAATAAAAATAATAGGTAGGGACCCTAATAACCTTGAAGGTATCTAAAAATTCCATAAAGTAAAACCACAAAACCTAATCTCAATCACAAGAGTAAATCAAACAACTCATCTAAAACCAAATATACTTGTCTTATCCACAAAGAAACATAAGGGCCCGAAATCAACACATTTACAATATTTTTAAATAAGGATCAAAGCGTAAGTCAAGGATTAGGAGAAAACACTCCATGAACTGGCCATCTCTTGTGGAACCCGTCTTAGATATGTACTCTATCAGGTACAACTCAACCATTCTTAATGAAATGTCTGAAAGAACGTGCTCCATCAGGAACTTTTTCCTAGAACTCTTTCAAGTTCTTGAAATTATATGTCATACCCACAAATTATTGTAATTTAATTTTTCATTTAATTTCCATATCATTTTTTTTGGGGGTTTACCAGGCATTTTTGTGGAAATTGTGGGTATTTGAAAATTTTCCCAAACAGTAAGCTCATTTTCAGATTTAAAAATAAATTCACATTTCTTTTATAACTCCTTATTTTTTCAACATTTTACGCCCATTTCCCTTCACAAATGGCAAAACATTCTATTTTAAAATAACAATATAAATTTTTAATCCATATAAATCCATAAAAATATTGGATTTTGGTTTTTTATTAAGGTGTTGGGCCAGCCCGATATCTCATTTCCTGCATTAAAAATTGTTTTTAATTATTTAATATATCATTCAGTTTTTTATGTTTTGTCGGTGATTTGAACTCTCACCTGAGACCACATACCTAAGGCATTCTCCCATTCTATCCTCCCCCTCTTTCAAGAAATTTTGAATCGGCAATTTTATTGAATCTTATTTGGATTTCTCAAATCTCCAATATTTAAAGAGGTAAATTGATTCCTTCAAGACTCCTTGCTTTCTAAATATTTTCTCCCATTCTAGTTCCTACATGATATCCTCATACTTTCTCAAAACTCCATTAAATATTTGGCTATTAGAAAATTCATATACTGGTGGATTTAGGGGGATTTCTTTAAGATTCCATATAGTAAGTGTTTCTCTCTTCAACTGCTTCCATTTCATTAGGGTTTCATCCCTCTTTCTTGATGTTCAAAAGTGTCCAGAAGTTTCTATTCCAACCTAGTGTTTGAAATGGGGTCCTCTTGTTGTAATTATGATATTTTAGGTTTATAATTACTTCCTTGTGTTGTGGTGGTGGTGCACTTGATATTTCACACCAATATTTGAGGGTTTTGACTCATAAGGTAGGTTATTCTTTGGTTATCCATTCATTAATGAGACAATTTACCTTTTTACTAGTTTTGTATGTTCTCCATCTATTGTGTGTGGTGAAAGAACCGTTTTTGAGGGATTTGGTTAAGCATTAAATTTTATAATTTCATATTTGTTGAAGTTGTGTACTTTTCAAATTTAACACATGTAGTATCTTTTGGGGTAGTTTTATTAAATATTAAATTGATTTATTAATTTTTTAAAGGGGATAAAAATATTTTTGTTAATTAATTAGTGTAATTTTATCCTTATAAGGTGTTTCTTGGAATAATTTTGGTGTTTAAAACTTTTTTATTCATATTGAGATCGTTTTATGAAAACGAGTGTTTTCATGTTTTTCTTTCAGGGTATTATTAACGGTGATTTTATAAAACATGGAATTGGTTTTATAAATCACTATAGGGATAAAAATTATAATTTGGTAGTGTTTTTGTGTGGTATTGTTCTTGAAATTGGGTTTTCAAATGGGTTAAATGACTAAAGATTGGGTATACTCTTTAGAACTATTTTATGAAATATTAGAATGACTTAATGATTTATGTAAGAGGTGAAACCATATTGGAAAACTATTTTGAATTGTGTATATTTTGAAATGGTAAATTTCAAATATGAAAGGGTCTATTTTTTGATGTATACCATCTTGGAAATTTTTCATAAAAATGATTGAAGGATTTACTAAAGTGTGTATGATATGTGAAAGTGTTGTTGGATATTTTGTGTGAATGTGATGTGCCAAATAGATTTTAGTTCGAAAAGGGTATTATGAAACAAGTGAGTGGGATTTTTTTAGAGTTTTGATATATAGGAATGGTTTTATAGAATTTTTTAATGGATTTGTGGAAGTATTAATGAAATGTGAATAGTGTTGTGGGCAATTTTATTGGGAGTCAGATTTCAAAATCAATTTCAATGAAAAGTGGACTTTTGTGACTTGTGTGGTATAAATGTGGGATTTTTGGTGAATTTGTGATGTGTAAATGATATTTTCATGTGAAAAGTATATTTCATGATGTGTTGAACTTGTTTGGGCATAAGAGGAAAACCTAGGTATCTTGGTGAGTGGACATGTACTGGTATTTTAGTGAATCATTCGGGTTTGGCTTCAGTTCCCCTTAGCATAATTGAACCATACAAATCAAAAATAACTATGATGATTATGATTTAGGACCAATAGGTTATATTTATGTTCCCTAATTGTTTCTAATGCATGATAACTAGTATTTCTGATGTTTACTCTCACCAAGATACGAGGTACCTGGGACCTACTACTACCTAGCATGCAAGGGTTATTTCCTATTTCTTGTGTTCATTATATCATTTATACATACTGTAGACATATAATACATTTGGATGGAAAATTCAGTATCATTGGAATTTATTTTTAATTTTTTTATTCTTTAAATTATCCCACTTTAAAACTGATTCTTCTTTTAAGTTGCATCTTTTAGAAATTGTAACAAGAAATTACATGTTTTTGAAAACATGAATGAATATCATCCTTGAATGCTAATCACATTGAATATCTTAGTGGCCGTTTCCTAAAAAGATTTGTCTAACACCATACTTACACCTTTGGGTGTAAATAGACTTAGTTTGTTTTGTCGCAGTTTGGGAACAGTTTATAGTGCCAGTGGTTCGGGTTTCTATCAGGTTCTTCGTGGTGATGTCTTGTAGACATGGCATGTGGGTGGTGCCTCTGGCCATGAGGGTTCATTGGATATTTAATTATTTTTTTTACCTTTGTTATGTTATTTTTGAGTTGTTTTAAACTACGTAATTCAGTTCAGATTTTTTGTAAAAGATAGTTTGGTTTGAAAAATCCAGACTCGTTTTATTGGATTCATTTGTTGTTTTAAGTTTATAAACATGGGAAAATCATTTCAAAATTTTTTATTATGATACTAGAGCACATGTTCTATCCAATTGGGATTAGGAATTCCATTAGGGACTTGTCACATGCCATGTTTGGTGCTGGTTTCAGTGGAGACCGGATTTGGTTCGTGAAGAAACGGTTTTAGAGAAGGTTTATGTTATCTATTTGGGTCATGTTATTTGGGGAAAAATTTTAATAGTCTTAATTTAAGATTGTTGGGACTTGGAATTCCGGTTGTGGGTAGTGTTCCTGATCACCATGCCTCATTATGGGATTCATTTCACCATGGTAGGTTGGGATTTATCTAATTCCTTTGTTTTTATGGTTTGAGGATGATTAGGGTATATGAAAAGGGATTCGGGTAATGGTCTCAAAGAGATCTCAAGGCCTGGAATGCCATTTGATGCCAGGGATATTTGGATAGAACACTCTCCATGATGGTGAAGTAATTTTTGTATGGCCTCCAACCATATGTACAAGTCACCAACTGAAACTAGTTCCGCCTCACATTGTCTTCTGTCCTTTAGTTTTGAAATCATGGAAGTTCAATTTTAAAGTAAAAATGACATGGTTTTAGGAAGCATATGGTTCTTGTGAAATGATTTTGAAATAAATAGGGATGATTCTAATTTTTAAAATGGTTTATCTAATTTTTTTGATTTTTTTAGAATTAGGAAAATGGTGTGATTACACCTCATTTGAAACCACGAATGATGTTAATGTTGCTGTTGAAAAAGTGTATCTAATAGTGTTTTATAAACTATTGAAATTTGTTTTAATGGAATGATATGTTTTGAAATTAATTTTTAATAATTGAAAGTGAGTATTCATTTGAATGACTGTGCCATTCTGAATTGTTTTTAGTCATTAATTTGGGGTTGATTTTGTAGTTAGCGGTATTGAGAAAAAGGAAGTATCGGTGGATTGTTTTGGTTTTAAAAAGTGGAAAAAGTTTTTGTTTTATCCTTTGGTATTTTCGTGAGAAATCACATGCATGTGGTTATATGGGATAATGGATGGTTAATGGCATGACCAGATTAGTGTTGGGATGAATATGAGGATGGTACTCAGTGTGGCATAGAAACATGCATGTGTGGGGACCATTGGCAACCATTGGTGGATGCACTAAACATTGAACCATATGTTTTTTGAGAAATTGTTTTAAAAGGAAAACTTTATGTCTTTATGAGTGATTTGGGATGGTGTGTATTGTGTGTTTTTTGGGAAAATTTTGATGTTGTAGAATGTTTTGAGTCCAAGAACCCCTCCTGTTTGAACTGTGTTTTGGGTTTGTGTTTGGTCAGTATGATGGGTTGAAGGGCTGGCTAGTGGTCTCTTCTGAGAAATGTTTGGGAATCCTTTATGGTGATTACCCTAATTTTTATGGATTTGGTTGTGCTATTTCATAACCAATGTACCTTGTTGGTTGGGTCATTGGGTTCTCTCGTTGGATAAGATATGCCCCCAATAATTGTTAGTGCACAACTGAAGCGCATCCCGAATTGTTTTGCCTTTGGAAAATCATCTAGCTGATCAATGTATGGAATCCTTTCTCAATATTTGTATAATGAGTCTAAACCCTTTCATTTTTTTGTTTTAGGATACACTTGTAGTTGAAGAGTGATCATGGAAGGGTAAAAGAGACCATACATTCTTATGTTTTTTGATTCATTAAAGGTGGAAGTGGTCTTGGGATGTTAATGTGGATGAGTGTCTGGATGGTGTCTAAGAGGGCCTTTGGGTCCATCCTAGTCTCTTTGAAGTAGTAGTTCACGTTAAACCCCCATTTTGGTAAATTTGTTCATGAGATACTGTTATGGACACCTTTTGGAATTGTGTGTTGTTTGGGGACATCAGATAAGGTCCCTTTCCATGTATTTTTACTATCAATCGCAATGGTCTTGTTCGGTGATGCCTTGTGATGTCATGTTCTCATTTGACTATAAAGGTGAAGGTTGTGCAATCCTCTGTGGGTCTCTGTTAGGGTTGGAGTATGTCACCCCTGGAAAAAACATCAAATCCTCTATCTTAGAGGAATAAGTTTATAGATATCCTCCCCTTTTGTTGTTTCACACCGTATGAAATTTAGTGCGATGTGTGTGCATCATTTAATCCATTGTATCAGTGAACTATCATGTTTCAGTAAAATGAGTTTTGAAGTGTGTTATGTCATGGTGAACCCATAAAGTTATGCAGTGTAGTATTTTTTGGCACCGAAAGAAGAAGTTCCATATAGGGGTTTCCTAAGCCTAACTGCAGGGCCGAATATTCTTCAATCTTTTGAGATCCATCCATTGATCCTGGATTGATGATGGCGCATAGTCATGGGAAATCCCATGGTCATTTAAACCCTTGTACTTGTCTTAACCTCAGTATGAATGATGAGAAGAGTTTAAACCTATGGTGTCTTCATCATTCTTGTGTTATTCCCGTTCTATTTAAAGATGTGGAGGGCCTAATTCCCATGTTTATCACCTAACATATTCCCTTTCCCCTTTGATTTCCATTGAGTTTTTGGAGGAATGATTAAAATTTGTCTACAAAGGATGAACACATGGTTTTCACATCGTGATTTGTAAATGTTCCCTAGAAAACCATGAAGATATAAGGATCTACATGGTTAGCACACAGTTTCCCATACTGTGCAGACTAACCAAGCAGTCTTCCCAACTCATTGAGTTTTGTGGTCTATCTGTGCCGGCCCATGCTAGTCAGTTAAGATGGTAGGTTCTTATGGTGGGTAGAACCACCATGGGAATCATGTATTTTCTTTTGTAAATGTCTAATAAAAGTCTACCCCTTGTACAAGGGAGTCCATTCGGGCCTCCCCTTGTTAGTTTCCCGATTTTGTCTTGGGAAAATTTTAAGTTGTCTCTTTTGGTAGAGAGCCAAATTATGTCTCCTTATACCAGTAATTCAGTTTTTTCCTTTTTCATGGCTTGGAAGTGGGTATTCTTGTTCGTATCTATCTAACACCGAAATATTCCCTAGGTAAACATTGGGATTGGAGAGTTCCCAATGGTTTAGTTATATCAAGGTCAGTGTAACTGTGTTCGATGTTGTTGTTTGTTTGTGTAAATTTCTTGAGACATGTTCGAATATTGTTTGAGATGTTTTCATTTAGGATAAATCCTAAATGTCCTTTATCATTTTATTAATTTGGTGTATGTTTTGGTTTGATGTAGTCCTTCCATAATTGATCACATGAGGTGTTTATCCCTTCGGGGGTGAAGCTTGGCAAATGAGTCCATATCGGCCTTTCGGTTGGGTTTGGTTTTTGATTTTGGCCTTGTTGTGGCTTTCCAAGGGTGGAATATATTATGGTGGGGGATAATTGTCACATCCATGAATTATTTTAAATTCATTTTTCATTTATTTTCCCTTACTAATTTTTTTGGGGGTTTAACATGCATATTTTTGGAAATGGTGGGTTTTTGAAATTTGGGCCAAATCGTAAGCCCATTTCTAGATTTAAAAATAATTTTTTGTTTCTTTTATAACTCCTTCCTTTTCATCATTTTACACTCATTCCACTTCCCAAATCACATCCCCTGGTATATTAATGTCACCATATTAATTTGAAATCCATATGAATCCATAATAATGATGGATTTCAGATTTATTTAAGGTGTGGTGCCATCCCGAAATCCCATTTCATACATTAATTTTTTTCTAATTGCTTAATAAATCATTGAATATTTAAATTTTTTCATTGATTCCAACTCTCACCTAAGTCAACATACCTAAGGCACGATCCCATCATTTCATCCCCCTATTTGGAAGTTATATTCATCATAAATTTAGGAGAAACTTCTCTAGATATATCAAATCATCCAAATTTGAAAAGGTGAATTGATTCCTTCATAACTCCATAATTTATCACTATTTTCCCTATTAAAATGCATTCATGGTCTCCTCATCCTTTGTAGAACATATATTTAATGTTTGGCTATTTGAAAATTCCGATAATGGTGTATTTAGGGTGTTTTATCCAAGATTCTATCAAGTAAGTGTTCCTCCCATCCATTAATTCCCTTTCCTTAGGGGTTCATCCCACTTTCATGATGTTGAAAAGTGTCCATATGTTTGGGTATCAAACGTAAGGGTTTGACATGGTATCCATTTTGGGTAATGTTGATATTTTAGGTTTCTCTTCACTTCCTTGTGGTGTGGCGGTGGTTCTCTTGATGTTTCACACAAAGATTTGAGTGTTTCACCTCAAGTTGTAGGTGAATCCATGGTTATCCATTCCTTAATGAGTTAGTTTTTTTTACCGGATTTTTATGTTCCCCATATGTTGTGTGTGGTGGAACAAACTTTTTTTAGGGATTTGGTTAAGCATTTGATTTTCTAATTTCATTTATTTATTGTTCTAAGCTTTTCAAATGTAGCACATGGGGGATCCTTTGTTGTAGTTTTATTAGATATGAAATTGATTTATTAATTGTTGAAAGGGGATGAAAATTAATTTTTTTATTTACTTATTGTCATGTGGGCCTTGAAAGGGGTCTTTAGAATAGTTTTGTTGTGTATAACATTTTTATACTTCTTGAGAGAATTTTATTAAAATGGGTGTTTTCGTTTGTATCTTCTGTGATATAATTCAATGTGATTGTATAAATCATTAAAGTGGATTTATAAATCCTTATAGTTATTCCAATTCTACGTTGGTAGTTTTGTGGAGTGGTTTTTTCTTTGAAATATTGTTTTGAGATGGGTTTTATGACTAGAGTTTGGGTATTCTCTTTATAATTGTTTTATGAAAGATTTGAATGATTTAATGATTTATGTAAGAGGTGAATCCATATTGGAAAACTATTTTGGAGTGTGTATATTTTTAAATGAAATTTTTTAAATTTCATAGGGTATATTTTGTGATGTGTTCCATCTTGTAAATTTTTCATAAAAATGTTTGAAGGATTTACTAAAGTGTGTAAGAGATGTGAAAGTGATGTGGGATGTTTTGTGTGAGTGAGATGTGAAAAACGGATTTTGGTTATGAAAAGGGTATTATATAACATATGATTGGGATGTTATGTGAGTTGAAATATCTTTGAATGGTTTTATAAAATTGTTTAATGTATTTTTGGACGTGTTATAGAAATGTGAAAACTGTTTTGGGCTATTTTAGTGTGAGTCATATTTCAAAAATCAAATTAAATGAAAAGTGGACTTTTGTGACTTTTGTGGTATACATGGAGGTTGTTTTTGAAAATTTGTGATGAATAAATGAAAATTACATGTGAAGATTATATTTCTTTACTTATTGAACTTGTTTGAGAACTAGGGGAAAACCTGGGTATCTAGGTGGTTGGATGTGTTTAAGTATGTTACTGAATCCGTGGTGTTTGGCCTCAGTTTAAAATTAAAATATTGACGCATAAAACTCTAACTCCACTGTGATGATAATGATTTGGTACCACTAGGTTATGAGTATGTTCACTACTAGTGGCTAAGGCACAAGAATAGTTATTTGTGATGGCTACTCTCATCGTTATACGAGGTACCTCAGACCAACAACTAGCTAGTGCCTAGATGTTATTTCTTATTCCCTGTTCTTATTAGAAACCTTATACTTATAGTTGGAATGTGGTTTATTTGGGTGAAAAATTCAATATCATTGGTATTTATTTTAAATGGGTTGATTCTTTAAATTAGACCCCCTGAAAACTGATTCTTTTATTAAAGTTGCATCCTTTAGACATTTTACATGAAATTTCAATTTTTTAAACTTGCATGCTTTTCATCATTGAATGTTTACCGCATGGAATATTTTTTTTGTGGTACCTAACTGAGATTTTATCATTCCCTATGTACACCTTTTAGTGTAAGTATACTTGGTCTTTTTATGTCTCTGTTTGGGTACAGTTTATAGTGCCAATGGTTCGGGTTTCAAGCGGGTACTTGGTGGTGATATCTTGTGGAGATGGATTTAGGGCAGTGCTGTTACCATGAGGGTTCATGGGATGTTCATTTATTTGGTTTTGTTCCTTTTTATAGTCATTTTTAGCTATTTTAAACTCTGTAATTCAGTTCTGAATTTATGTAAAAGATTGTTTGGTTTGGAAAATCCAGATTCATTTAATTGGATTCATTTGTTATTTTATTTTTATAAAATTGAGTAAATTGTTCCCAAATTTTAGTTTATGATACCGATGCACTTGTGCTAGCTTCTGGGGATTGGGAATGCCCATCATTTCATGTCATTGGTCAGGTTTGGCATTGTTTTCAGTGGTGACCAATTTTGGTTTGTGACACTATAGGTCTCACATTCACTGTCTTACACCCAAGGCGAGACCAAGGGAATCCAAGTGAAGAGGCCCACTCCTCGACAATGTTTCCTACAGTCGAGGGAGCTCCAAATATATTAAAGGGCCCGATCCCCATCTCTAGTTGAAGATGGGGGATTTTTACTCCATAGGTGGGGAATCACACCCTACCCTGTAGGGGAGTACAACACTGGCAGTTTGATTGCTATGGGGGACCCACGCCCAAGAATGTCAGAGGAGTACCGACACCAGGATAGAGGACCTCCACCCTGGCATGATAGGGGAGTACCGACTCTATATGTGATGACCCACACCCTTCCCAGAATTTGATTACAACTCTGGTTGTTTTTTTGCTATGTGGGACCCCTTCACTAGTATGATTGGGGAGTACCGACCCCAGTATAGAGTACCCACACCCTTGAATAGTAGGGGTGTACCGACACTATATGTGAGTACCCACACCCTACTCGGCAGGGGAGTACTACTCTGGTTAATTTTTCACTGTGGGGGACCCGCACCCTAGTATGTTTTGGGAGTACAGACCCCAGGCTAGAGGAAATGAAGCCTAGCACAGAAGGGGAGTAAAAACTCTCCTATAGCACTGCATAAGGAGGATCAACACCTTGGGTTGATTGGGGAGTACTTACTCCTAACAAAGAGGACCCACACCCAACCCGATAGGGGGGTACCTGACTCTATGTGAGTTATGTAAGGAGGACTTACACCCTAGTCCAATAGTGGTGTTCCAACACCAAAAATAGAAATACCAATTAGTGGGAAACAAACCTGTAGTCAAGACGTGGGGAGTCATGTCTCTACTTGAGTATAGGAGTAAGGAATAGATGTGCCTTGTGTCATCAAGGGAGTAGCCAACCTAACTCTCACTAAAAGAAACAACCTGGATCGGCTCCTCCAGTTATCAGACATACCTCAACCACCACTATGTTCCAAATGGAAGTAACCCAATGATCTGTCATGTCATAAGGGTTCCAACGCAATAGATGAAACATTAATCAGACACTCGGTCTGAAATCTATAGGTATCTTAGTGCTGAGGGTCTGATTGGACATGAGTATGATTAAACCTGGAACAAATCCAACATTCTTAGAAATCCACATGGAGTATCTCAAAATGAACGTATCTCTCCACGGATCCTAGTACAATAGACAGTTCATCAAACGATCATTTGGATCGCAAGATATGGCCTTTTAAGCATATTTACACCCTAAAGGGGTCCGTATCCAGTCTGACCCAGCCTAACCCAACCTGACGTAACCCGGACTGGGCTGACCTGATCCGGTCTTGGTCTGACCTAGACCGCCCCACCTTGGATGGGCTGGGCTGCGGTGGGCTCGACCTGCTGACTGGTGCGACCCACATGGGGTCCCACAGTCCTCTGTTCTAAAATGGCTAAATGGGGCTCTTTAGCTCAATTATTGGAAGCACTAGGTGGTGCTTCCTCCTCACCCATAATACCCATAGAGAGCGGGTCCCATGCATTGAAAAATCTCCCTTCCATGTGGTGTACGATGGTACACCACCTCCACCTCCGCTGTCGGTCACCTGTCGGACCACCACGACGTTGAACACTGCTGCTCTTTCATCGCGGCCAGCGGTTGCTGGCCGTCACCCTCATTTGTCGTTTCCAGTCAATGTCTCTTCTTCCACAGGCCATCAAGTGATCTCCAGTGGTCCATTCTTCCTTCCGGATGCACATATGGTCCTCAGGGGATGCAGTCATCGTTGCACTCCTATCAGTTTCATGGTTTCGTCATGTTGGAACTACCCTCCTTTGAAGAATGCAATGAAACACAATAGGCGAAGGGTCCAAGCCTTGTTCATTTTTCTCGCACGCTTTGCATTAGAATTATAGAAAGTGGGGGTAATTTATACATCACATTAAAATAATGATACACTCCTTTCAAATCCAACGCAACAACCACCTCTGAATAAAAGAATGAGGAGAAGAATCGTGGGAATTTATTTAATTAAAAGACAACCCCTACCTCAATATTCTTTGAAGACGTAGTGGTTGTGGAAGAAGAAATTGTTTTTTATAATGCTGCCAACGTTCATTATTCACAGTTCTTTGCCACCCTAGCTTCAATATTTTTCTGTGGAAGGTGTCACATCACTTCGCCCAGAAGTTCCTCTATTTATGAAGTGATGCCCAAAAATCTACCCAATCCCCCATTTAAATAGAGGGGGAAAGGTTGAGAAACAAACTGATGAATTAATAATGATCATTAATTAATGTAATTAATCCTCCACAATAATTTCACAAGGGGTGGTTACACAACCAATGTGTAATAGGGAATTTTATATCCTATATTAAGTGGATGACTACCTCCATGGTCCCCTCCACCCCCGCACAAGAGGTGGTAGGATACTATATAATAATATTTTTGTTATTTTATTAATTCTTAAATGTTGAAAAACTAAATTTTTCACCCAACCTACTGCGGTCAAAGTGAAGCCTCTCTTAAGAAAATCATGGAAGGTCGAGTTCAACAGTTCCCTCAGTTTTCAATTCAGATCACCGGTCAAAAGATAGAAATTGCTACCCGAGCATTTACAGAACATAAATTAAAAAACGTTAAAAAATGATAACAGCCATCCTCGACCTGTTTCGGTCAAGATTATGATCTTCCTAAGAGAAACAAGACCTCATGAGCTCAACAATACTCTCAGATTTCCAATCTGAGTTACCGTTTAAGAGTTATATAATTTAACAATCAAATAATTGTAACTAAATTATTTTATTTTCATTCATAAAATATCATCCATTGATGGTACACCCCATCCAATGTTAGTATCTTCCTAATGAAATCATACCCTAATGAGTTTAGGGGTTGTCTCATAATTTAATCTGAGTCTCCATTCATGAGTTATAAGCATTTGAAAAATAAAATAATTTTATTTAATTTTTTTATTTAACGTTATTTTATTTTTTTGGTTTTCTCAGAAGAGGCATGTACTGACTATACCTCAGTTGCTCCTAGGGTAATATCATTATATTAAACACAATCGTTCACTCAGATTTCTAATCCGGGACCCGTTTAAGATTTATTTCACTTTTTCAGGAAAAATACTCACACGGGATATTTAAGGCTTAACACATTTTTGATGGATAAATCTGGGAACTCTGACCTTGGAATCACATTCTGTCAAATTTCATAATCTCATAATAATCCTGAATAGATAAAAAAAATATTTCAAAATTCTGGTTCATTACATTCTCCCCACCTTAGGAATTTTCTTCCCTGAAATCCAAAACAATGTCAAATCAAACAAATGAGGGTGCTGAGCACAAATCTGATCCTTCCGCTCCCATGTTCCCTCCTAGAAGTTCATGTGCTTCCATTGAACTCACACCAGTGGGATCAACCATCCATGAAGGACTCGATCCTGTTGATACCCAATCACTATTGGGAACTTCGTAAAAGACTCCCCATCATCAAAGTATAACTCACCCAAGTCAATAACGTGAGAAGGATCACGTATGCATATCCTCTGCTATGACACATGGAAACCATTATACACCTGGTGCATCTGTGGGAGAAAAATCTAGTTAGTACTCCACCTTTCCAACTCTACTATGAATTTGGAAGGGTTCGATAAACCTCAAGCAATGCTTGCTTCCTTGGCCGAATCTACACAATCATTGTCTAGGTGAGACCCACTATAGGACATGGTATCCCTCCTTGAACTCTAAGGGTCTCTGTCTCCATTCAACATATGTTTTCTTCCAGCTCTGGGCAGTCTTCAGCCCTGGTGACTGGTACTAACACCAGAGGTCCAGCTACATCTTCACCACACCAGGATGTACCACTGACGGGGATGTGTCAGACTCCCACAACACCTACTCTCAAAGCTTCACTAGTCCCATGGTGTGTTCTTTGTGAAGGATGACATGCTCCCCAAATTCATAAAACCCCTCGGATCCTATCCGGAGGATACTTGAGCACATAGGGCTTTGTAGTCTATATCCCAAAGTTGTGCCTCTCAAACTCACTGAAGGTGTGGGGGAGTGATAGTAATATACGAGAGGTAAGATACTCCATTATTATTCACAATGTGTTTTTTTAATGCAGCGAGCTGCTTTTTCACCTCACTCAACAGCTATAAAACAGAACTCCTGCTAAGTGCATTTACCACCACGTCCCCCTTCTAAACTCTTTGCTCTCAGAGCTCTGCAGGAGCTACTCAATATGAACTTGTAGATATTGGTTCCATAACTAGGTTCAAGACAATGAAAAATTCCTTCTCCCTACAAGAATGTAATTCTTGAAACATCTTTTAAAATGATGAACCCTCACCCAACTGCTACTGTTGGGAACTAAAAAATCCCGCTTCCCCAAGGGTAAGGCTATCCGACTCAAGAGTTATTGGTTGCACCCTCCTATGTAGGAGTTTAACCCATGCCACCTAGGATTACTTTTTCACCAACCTAGGTGAACACCATTCCAATTCTATAGACATATCACACCCTTTGTGCATAAAATCGTCAATCTAAGCAAGAACTATGTAAGACTAGTCAATACAAAAACTATAGTTGTATGGACACAACGCTGCCGACAAGAGGTTCCAACTAAAACTCTTACCTGAAGGGTCAGATCACACCATCGCTGTAAGTGTTATTATCGAGTATTCACCTAATGGTATCTCCATACATAAGGGTAAAGTCAACAGTTTAACCAGAAACTCTAGTTATTGAACATGATTCGTGACCATACGGAATGAATAATACCTATCTCTATTAATACAATATCTATTAGTAGACATAGATCATACCTAGTTTAATTCATAGATACCTCGGGTCACACTCCTTGACCACATGCCGCTACTCCCTTCAATGTCCTCCATCTCCCTGAGCCTGGTGGGGACCATATTGGGGTTGTGGTTGTAACATATCGATAAGTGTACCACCTTCTGCTAACATTTAATCGCAGTATCTTCTCATCCAAAAGAAATTTAACCACAAAGGATCTCTCTAGCACCCTAACATAAGTAGGAATGAAAAATGGAATAATTATAGCATGGATGTCCCGAATCAAATCCTTCCCAGAGGTCCGAGTCCTGAACCACATTTCATATCATATTCATCGAGTACCAGGAATGGTTGATACGCCTTGATGTCAGTTAGTGACATGTCGACATATCGAAACTATAGAATCTATTGAGAATGCAAATATATTAACTTTTTTTGGAAAGATACCCCCTTCTCTAAGGACGGTTCTCAATCTAGTTCCATGGAAAAATTCACCTTATCGTATGATAGGGGTAATATTAACCCTACTACCTACCTGCTGAGCCATATCAAATTCTAACTTCCAAGACCACTATCTGATCTAATAGTGTGTTGGCTAGATGGAAACATATTCACCACCTCAGGCTAGTCCGTAGCCACCTGTCAGTTGAGATCACCTCTAATCCTAAGAGATATCATTAATTGAAACTCGTGTAATGCAATAAGCCTATATGTGTCATCTACATGTTGAAAATTTAGTTACTTCTGACCAATGGGTAGTGGTATCATTGGGGCACTGTCTGAAGGTACCTATCTTGGGAAACAATCCATGTACTAAAGCTTCATCACATTTTGGACCATCCTAATGGTTAGTCATTGGAATACTGGCAAAATGACTGCATGAATTCAACTTGAAAGAGAATCATGATGATCCATGATCAATAAGTTATACATAGTGAGATGACTCAAAAGAGGTAATAAGAAAAACATTTCCAAAACACATGAACTCTATTTTTTCATGCACCATGTTAAAAATCAGAATTCAGGGTCCTCATGTAAGGATACGTCGGCCGCTGCAACAATACTAGAATCCCCGAACTGATAACCCCACTCAATATACTTACCACTATTGCACCATTGGAAATATAAAAGTCTTAGTTCTTCAGTATAACTGACTCCTTTGATATCATGATTTCACGACCTGTCCCCCGGGGCTCATGCCATGACTAACCCATGCCCTCCATCCATAGGTTAGGGGATGTCGATTAGCACATGAAAAGAATATCCCTATAATGGAAAGGAATTTCCTTTAAACCTGTAAAATCACACAGTACAAGAACACAACAAGATGCAACCACAAAGTAAAATTATAGTACTAAAAGTGTGTACAAAAAGTATAGATGGCTTGAATATAAGCCCATCTAATAAGGTACAACAACAACTGAAAATTGAAAACAGATCATGCGATCATCCCCTAAGGATCATAACTGATGTGTAGGTATATTTTATCACACGTCTCTCCTCGTCCACTGATCCGATTCATCAACATAATGTACATGCTCCTCAAGTCTCATTCAAGGCTTCATTTCCTTTGCACAAGACACAAAAAGGTATGGGTGAAGCCCGTGTAGGGGTGAGAATAACAGTACCCAGTATGGACCCCGAGACCCCCGAAGGACTCTCAGAATTCCACAATGGAAAAACAAAAAATAGGATCTTGTTCACAAGAAAAAAAGACTCATCTTAAATCATATATACCTATCTAATCCACAAAGAATCATAAGGCCCCAACCTCAAGAAAATAATAGGATTTCAAAATAAAAATCAAATAATAACTCCATGATTAGTAGTAAACGCTCCATGAACTAGTAATCCCTGATGGAACCCATCTGAGATATGTACTCTATCAGGTAAAAATCAACCATTACTAATGGAATGTCCAAAAGGAGGTGCTCCATTAGGAACATTCTACTAGAATAGCCTCTAGTGCCCGACACTAGAGGTCGAGTAGTAAAAAGATTTAACCCGAGGAAAGACCACGGGAAACCAAGTGAAGAGGACCAGTCCTTGACACTCTGTCCTACAGTCGATGGATATCCAACTCCCCTAAATGACCGAATCCATATAGCTACTCAGAGATGGGGGAGTACTAAACCATATGTGAGGACCCGCACCCTACCTGGTAGGGGAGTAAAAATCTGATAGTTTATTTGTTGTGGGGGAACCATTCTGTATAATGTCAGGGGAGTACCGACCCGAGGCTAGAGGCCCAACCCCATAGCACGATATGGTAGTAACAACTCTATATGTGAGGACACGAACCCTATCTGGTAGGCGAGGACAACTCTGGTAGTTTTTTCTCTATGGGGGACCCATGCCCTTGTACGTCCGGAGAGTACCAACCCTATGATAGAGGCCAATCTCCCTGGAATGGTAGGGGAGTACATATTCTATATGTGACGACCCCCACCCTACCCTGTAGGGGCAGTACAACTCTAGTAGTTACTACACTATAGGGGACCCATGTCCTAGTACATTAGGGGTGTTCCATCCCTAGGATAGAGTACCCTCACCCTGGCATGGAAGGGGAGTACCGAATCTGCTATTGCACTGCATAAGGAGGACCCATACCCTGGGTTGAAAAAGGAGTACCTACTCATAACATTGAGAAATTTCACCCTACCTAGTACATGAGTTCCTGACTCTATGCAAGTTATGTATGGAGGACACACACCCTAGTAAAATAGTGGAGTACCCACTCCAAATATAGAAAATCTAATCAGAAAGAAAATAACCCGCACTCATGATGTGGGGAGTCCCATATCTACTGGTGTAGAAGAGTAAGGAATACCTGCACCTTGAGTCATCAAGGGAGTATCCATCCTAAATCTCACTACATGAAACACCCTGGTTTTTCTCCTCCAGTAATCATCCATACCTCAACCTCCACTAAATTTAATAAGAAAATAACCCATTGATTAGTCATGTAGTAAGGGTTCCAAAGCAACAGATGGTGTGTCATTCAGAAACTCAATCAGTATGCTATAGGAATTTTAGTGCCGAGGGCCAGATGGATTCGACTATGATACAACCCAGCCAAACACCAACATTCTCCAAAAGTCATTTAGAGATTCCAAAAAGGACCTTCTGCCTCTGAGGATCCCAGTGCCACAGACGGTTCATTGAACAGATGATTGATTTGTAAGATACGGCAATTTTAGCGTAGCTGGGCCCGAGAGGGTTTTGGGTCCGGTTCGTCTTGGCCTGGGCCGACCTGACATGGAACGGGCCAACATGACCCAGTTCTCATCAACCAACCTGGTCTAAGGCCAACCCGTGAAGTCCCAGATGGGCGGTGCCTAGGGTGGCTTGTCCCGTTGGGCCGTGGATGAGTGCAACCCACCCTAGCTAGGCTGGGCCGCGAGGGGCTAGGTCCATCTTCTGGCATGACCCACGATGGGTCACATGGTCTTCTACTACCAAATAGCTCAAAGTATCCAATTTAGTCCTTTGATGGTGATTCTAGCTCGCACCGCCTCATCACCCATAGCACCCATAGTGAGCGGGTCTCCTGCATCGCCGTGAAATCGATCTGCAACACACTTCCATGCGGCGCGTGATGGCGCACAACCTCAACCTCTCCTACCAGCTGTTGTTGGCTGCCTATCCGACCACAGCGGTGATGCTCTTCCATCGAGTCCAATGGTTACCGGTCACCACCCTCATCCGCCGGCATCGGTCGCCGTCACCGGTGCTTCTTACACGGGCTGCCGGGTGAGCTCCAGTGGTCTTTTCTTCAATTTAGACGCACATACCATCCTCTCAGAATGCAACCATTGTTTCATGACTCTCGATTTCTTGGTTTTGACATGTTGGCGCAACCCACTTTCGAAGAACGCAATAAAAAAGCGAAGAGGGTTCTGCGCCTTGTTTGTTTGGCGTGTGCCCTCTACGTTAGCATTATAACATTTGGGGGTAAATTATACATCACATTAAAATAATGATAAACCCCATTCAAATCCCCCGCAATAACCACCCAAAAATTCAAGAAAGGGGATAAGAATTGTTGGAATTTCATAAATTAATGGAAAACCCGTACCTCAAGATTCTTTGGAGACGTAACGGTGGTGGATGCAGATTCCGCATTCGATAAATTCACTAGCGTTCATTGATCCCAGTTCTTTACCACCCGACATTCTGTCTCTATTGGTGGAAGGTGTAATATAATTTAGCTAGAGGTTCCTCACTTGATTAAATTGTTCCAAAAACACTACCCCAATCCCCATTTAAATAGATGGGGGAAAGGGTATGTAGATCATCGAGGAATTAAGGAGGTTCATTAATTGATGTAATTAATGTGTCACATTAATTTCACGAGGGGTGTTTATGAATCAAATGTGTAAACCAAAAATTTAATATCTCATATTAAATGCCTAAGTATCTCTGTGGTCTCGATCACCACCAGTCAACATGAGGTAGGATAAAATCAAATAACAATTTTATTATTTTATTAATTCTTAAAAGCTTCAAAAACTAGATTTTTCACCCAACTTACTCAGAAAAACTAAAGAATCTCTTATGTGAATCCCAACAATATGAGTTAAATGGTTCCCTTGGATTTCAATTTCGATCATCGATTCAAAATATTGAAATTTTCACCCACACGTTTAATGAACATACCTTAAAAAAAGTTCAAAAATTAGAATAGTCACCCTTGTCACGTGCCAGTCAAGGTTAGGCTCTACCTAAGAGAAACCCTCTCTCATGATATCAAAAGTACTCTCAGACTTCCAACATGAGTTACCTTTTACGAGTTATTGAATTTAGTAATATAATTATTTTTACTTAATTATTTTATTTGCGGTCAAATACTAACAACTACTGTTAGCTCGCGCCAACCAAAGTTAATATCTGCCTATGGAAATAATACCCTCACAAGTTTAGCGATGGTCCCAGATTTTTAATCTGAGTCACCATTCATGAGTAATAAGCTTTTAGGAAAAAAATAATTTTATTTAATAATTTTATTTATGGTTTTTCTTGGGTTTTATCACTTGAGGCTTGTGCCGACTAAAATTATGTCACGCCAAGTGTAAACCCAACATCCAGAATGCAATGGTGACCTCATATTTCTGATCTGGGATCCTTTTTAAGAGTTATTGAACTTTTTTAGGAAAACTACAAACCCACGGTATTTTAAGCCTAACATTTTTTTGATTAATCATTCCAGGCACTCTGGGCCTTGCAATCACGTGCTGTCAGATGTCAGGGTCTCATAATAATCCTAAATAATTTAAAAAAATTGAAAATATTGGGCCTTTACATTGTTAACACCCGATGTTGAAAAGGTATTACAATAATATAATAAATGAAGATAATTATTATTAATAAATTCAATAAATCATCATTCATTTGAATACATTTTATAAATATGCAATTTATATTTTTATATTTTTGATACATAAGTTTAAAGCACTTCTGTGGAAATTGAGGGTCAAGGTAATGAAATTGGTGACTATAACTCCTTTTTTGACATATAAAATTATGTTATTTGAACATCATTTTTACTAGAATTTCCTTTTTAATTGACGTTCTATTTTTTAATTACAAGGAAATTTTTTTTCAACAAATACTATTTCCATTAAAGATTTTATTTTCATTATTCTTGAAAACAAATGAAACTTTATAAAAAGAGACTCATAACTCTAAATTTTAAAATAATGCATACAAAATGTTTTAAAAATATATTTTTATTATTTGAATTTAATTATATTAAAAATAAACTACCACTATTGGAGTTGTGTATCATCTTTCACCTTATATTATTCTTTTATAATGTGATTATTTTGGTTGATTAATTTTTCAATACTAGGTAATTTAATTCAGGATGATAGATGGTTTCATTATGAAAACCGTTATATTTTCATATGTTTCTTATGTAGTGATTTTTAAAGGTAAAGATATCTATTTTCTTTCTATGGGTTATTTTATTATGTATTGATTGTTTACAAGTGGCAGACAAATATATGGATTATGTGATGGGTGAGAACTATATATCGTTATAATGAATTGGGTAATAGATTATATATCATGATATAGAAAAGTCATGTATACATGTAATAATTTAGCGAGGTTCACAAAGGGTGAGTGTGATGGTGGTATCTCTACTTGCAATTTTATTAGTGAATGGGTTGATGGGTATCTAGGTTCAAAAAGATAATAAATCGCCTATTTATGATTTTTCCAATGACTTTTCTATTTTCAATGGACCATATTATATGCTTCATGAATTGTTTTGTCATTTCATGGAATAAGTGATATCTTTTGCGATGTTATGTTTTTATTTCATTATTATGGTTATCACATATAATTTTATGTTCTTTTAAATCAGATATTTTCTCTCCTTAATGTTTTACAACATGCTTCTGATCTAACCATTTTGTCCTTTATTATGTTATCCATTATGTGGAATTTGATCCAACCTATTTTTTTTATTTGTTTCCTTCCCCTAAATTTAGAGAAAATTATGTATCATGGAATTTCTAAGATTGGATTTATATTATTGTTAAATGTTAATGATATGTGTAATAATTGTTTTTGTGTTTTTCATCTTCAAGACAATAATCATTTAAGACCTTGGGCTGTGTAACTATTTGGGGAATTAATAATTAAACCATTTTATGGAATTATTTTATATGTATGTTTGGATTGTATGACTTCTTAGTATTTTACCATATAATTATATATATTTGAAAAGATTCTATCTAATGATAGACGTGGAATTGAATTATCTATACAGTTTCATATACATTCACATGGAAAATCTCTACCCTAAACTCTACAAATGTTTGTTTAACCAAGCACACCAATGCACAATAATTGATGAAGTTTTTCTTGATGTTTAAATGAAAATACTTATACCAAACCGTAATATTATCTAAGAATATACCTATATAATTATTGAGTATTGTGGTTGGAAGATCTCAACCATTAATAAATCCGTAATGATTGTACTTTTCTGGTTGAAAATCATGCCAATAGTTGTTAAATTAGGGTCTATAACAACATGAAAATATAGTGATATATTTATTTATTTAAACTAGATCGGACTATAAATTTATTATCCTGAAGTGAGGATGTATGGGATATGTATAATAATTTTATCGAGTGGTATGAATCCATAAAAAACATATGGATTCTTATTAGTTATGTAGATACCCAAAGCATAACGTACATGGGCATTAAATTACTTTTGAAGAATACATATTACAAAACAAAAACACACACACAAGGATCGTAATAGTTTAGTGTCTTTGGAAATTAGGAATATAATCTTCTAATCGTGGTGAAATATCTTCAACATCTCCCATAAAGATCATCTTTTTTTTACCTAAAAGCATTCTTTATATCCCGGGGAAAATAAAACTTAAATGGGTGAGCTCAAATGATCAGTAAGGGTAAACAAAAGAAATATCAATCACATAATATTCATAAGAACATAACATTTTGGAAATCTTAACCTGCTAAATAGATCATAATTTCATAACAAGGGATAAATCATAGTAGTGAAATGGAATCCCAATAATCATAACATAAAACATGAAACTTTGTGGCATACACACATCATCATAGAGAATCATATCTTATTAGTCAAGACTCATTGCCAAGATATCTTAGTGGACAAAGTCCATTTCTGAATCGAGTCACCCTCGTTTCAGTCCTGTTTCACTGAACCGGTATAATCTACCATTCCAGACATGTCTATCTCATGAGATATAAAATATTTACCCAATTCATTGGAGGGAGATATAGGTCTCACCCTTCTCATAATGATACCATTCTTATGTGTGCCACAAAATCCTAAACCATACATCATAGCATAAACCATGTAATAAAAATGGGATTCTTAAACAACATGACATCAGAAAACAATTAATATAAGATAAAGAAATTAATAAAAATAATTCCATCACAACATAATCAAATCAATTTAATAAAAGGGATAAAAACAGAACCCTTTATTATCTTAGATGGAAAATAATTTTGATAAAACACTTGAACTCCATTATTGAGGAAAATATCCTTTCTACTTCAAATTTTTTTTTTCCATTCTTAATATGTCATAAAATTTTAAACTAAAATAAGTTGATTAAAAATAAAATTGAAAACTTGTAAAGTTATATTCTAGTAAATTTTGTTTTAAAAATCCATTTATGCCATATAAGTTAAAAAAACATTCTTCTCGTACTTTTGTCGGAAAAGTCAAAAAGTATGTCGTACGATAAAGGGCAAAAGATTCCTTTCATATCTTTTACAAAAAACTCACCGAAGTGTAAAATTGGATATAATATATTGTAGAAGGATATAAATATTACATATTGAGAAAACATGGATGTGGATGACAAAATACACCCCAGTAAATGCCAAAGTATTAATAATCTCGGATAAAAATGAGATTATAATATTTTTCTTACCTTAGGTCTGATATGCTTTGTACGTGTCCGAACCTCCTGTATAATGATTTAAATAATGTTATTGACTTATTCCAGAATCATACATATTTTTATGATATCGTATATGGTCATATTATTATCTTCTTAGTAGTAATATTTCATTACTACTTGTTATTCGGGTGTTTATAACATTTTGTTCTTATGCGTGTTTTGTCGAATAAATTCTTATTCTTCGCTTTAGGTCATTGATACCTCATTTCCAGAATGATATTAGGGTAATATATATCATATTCATTCATTAAATTAATTTATATAATAATTAGGAAATGATGATCATGTAGAACAAGTTGCATCACATCGTGGAGACGATATTCCGTACGTATGCACGAGTGGTAATTTCAATCCTATGATCGTGGAATTGTATTGGAGTGTATGTATACTATTTCAAAATCAATATCACTTTATAATAGTCATATATAGTCATTATTTACACCATTATACCCATCCAAGTATGGTGGTGGTAGAAAATAGATTACACCACGGCGTGGAGACGGTATTCTGTACGTACGCACACGCGGTGATTTCATTTTCCGTAGGATGGATAGATGCTTAAATAGGGTTGTTTCATACTTATAATAACATATCAGTATATGAGTGATACTGTTGTTATAACTGCATAATGAAACAACTAAATAAGAATAAGTTTAAGAAGAAATAAATTGGAAAGGATCGGTAATGGATATTACCTCTTCTTTGAAGTGCTTCTTTGAGACCTCCTTTTAGGGCACTAAAATTGGTCTTTGAGGAAGACCAGAACCTCTAGGATATTTATAGGGAAGTGGAGAAGAGAATTTGGTAGGGGCTGGTCGATATTGAAGGCTCAAAGTGGTGTGAGGAAGAGGGGGAGGAGGTGCCTTTTTATAAGGGAGGAGAGGGGTACCTTTTGAATAACTAGAACTATTACTTTATTATAAAGTCAAATTCGGATTTAAATAGCTCCAAATTGATTTATTTAGAAGCTAAGTAGGGTATGGGTTGAAATCCTCTCATCAAATAGAATATATACAATAATAGGTTCCTATATTAACCTTATATTTTAGTTTTAACTCTTAGTTAATTAGATTGACATTTACCATGTCACTTTTTATTTTTATATTATATAGTTAATAAACATACCATATACATTTATACGACCCCCAAGTTGTGTTTTATTAATATATATAAACTTATCTAAGTCATTTGGCCGAACCGTAGATTTTTAAGAATAAAATAAGAATTAATAATATAATATTTGTTTTAAATAATATTTTATGTGAATTTTGACACAATTTTGTAGTTGATTTTTGTTAAAATCATAACAGAATGATAAGATCAAAAAAAGTTAATTAAATCAATACTAACATGTGATATTAACCTAGAAAATTAGTTTAATTCATAAAAAGTTGCAAATTATATTTATTTGGATATTTATAACATCAATTATGTCGATATTTCATTAATAAGATAATTACGGTATCATCTTTCTATCATAAATTAATTAATTATTTAAAGTCTAAAAATTACAAATAAAATATCATTATGTAGGAAACCTTCTTATATTTCTAATGAATATTTATAGTCGAATTTATATTATGTATAACCCTATATTAAAAATGATTTAGTTATTAAACTTTGATTTTAACTATTTTAACCCTTCTTTAAATAAATTAATAATAAATGTCCTAATCTAATCCATGTGGGCCAAAATGGTCATATTTTATTCCTACGGTTGTTTTTGGTCGAATTACTCTTATCCAATAGAATTAGGACATGTTTTAGGGTAATAATAATATCATTTTTACCCTTAATTACCCTATTTACTTTTAACCGTGGTAAAAAAGTAAAAAGTTACTATTGACCAAAAAATTATTTTCATCTCATTGAACCACTTTTACTTACTAACATCAACAGTGTCTCTCGAATTTTTGAAATTCCATTCACAGAAGCGGTAAAATTAAGTTTTATGAAAAATTCAGTTTTTAACTGCCACTTAGTGGTTTCACTATTCATAAAAAATTGAAAGTTTCCAGAAAAATACCAAAAATTAGGCCTAAGCTATATATGATATTATGAATTCAAAAATGATGTATATTTTACCAAATTCAAAACATATCAGTTGCATTAATTAATTTAAAAATGAACTCCCGTCATCAAAACAAATATCATGTTTTTAAGAGATAATAACCATCAAAAGATTGACACTTGTTTATGTCAGGATTAAATGTAGAATTACATCCAATGACCAACACTGTATTAAATTGTAAAAATATATTCTAAATATTCATTAAAACCACTAAAATTAATAATTTATCACTATTAATTATTTCTATTAAAAAAGTTCGTTTTAATTGAAATTTAGTAATTTTCACTATTCATCAGAATATGATAGTTATCCGAAAAGTACCAAAATTTCACCCTAAGATAATTTCGATATTACGAATCCAAAAATGAATTCCATTTTGAAAAATTAAATTTAACAAATTTCAAAAAGTGGTTATTACTATTCATAACGGCTAGTTTTTAATAATATTTTAATAGCATATTGTTGTATAGTGAAACTCGTTATTGCGTACTACACACGCTATCGAGGAATGCCATGATTGCGTGTAATGAAAGGAAAGTCAAGGATGCGTGTTGTGCAAGATAATTTTGGTGTAGCATAAAAAACAAGACATTATTGAAATTAAAAAGAATATCTTTCATAAAATATCGGGGTGCTACATTCTACCCCCCTTAAAATGAATTTCGCCCTCGAAATTCATCGGGGTTATAAATGGTTTACTATTCGAAAGTTTCTTTGATAGAAAATCACATCGTAAAAAGGAATAAAAAAAACCAATCTTTAAAAACAAAAGTATGAAATGTAATAGTTACCCAAATAAACTAATCACTGGGTTTACACATAGGTGAAAATATGGATATGGAAGAGAAATCCAACCATCATGTTATGATGGAGAGTGGTAGAGAACATGGCTATGGAAAAGCCAGAAATCACAAAGCCATAAATTTGTGACGATCTAAGGTACCATCTGATTCATCAGATATAAGATCACTAGGACAACATTTTTGCTTTTCATGATCATTTCTCTAAAGTTGATGAAATTGGAATGAGAAGAAATACTTCAATGATTTTGGTATAGTCTCACTGTTTGGCATTCTTTGGAAAATTTCCACTTCATATCTTAATGAAATAATGTTTAATTTGTCATTGGTGTTGTGTTAGCAGATCATGTGATAGAACGATGGGTCATTCCATCTGTCTCAAACAAAAGGTTAGAAAAGTTGTCAAAAAAATACATAAGTCCATCTATAGTGAGATTAATCATATATGGTTCCTAAAATGGACTTATACTTCATATATCATACTGCTTAATATAATAAAATTAGTTTCTACTAAACTGGGACTTCCTGTAGGCCAGTGGTAGGCGATAAAGGCCCGTCGCACTTCGGTTGTGGGTTCGATTCCCACAACCTTGTCCGACGGGATGGGATGTCACCCGTCCTGCAAGTTTTCCTTTTTCTAAAACTATATTACTATAACATCCAATCACTAATATCGAAAAAACTTCTATCCTTTACAATATTAACTTATGTACAACATAATCCATTCCAATCTTTAGGCTTATACATAATACTGCAGTCCATTCTCATAATATAGTGAAAATGATTACTAGAGATTTAATACCATCGTTGATCCCCACATATCATAAGATATGTCTTGTTGGTCACATTCCAAACATTCGAAGGCCTTAATCATGTATTCTCTTGAAAAATGAATACCCATTGAACCTTAGTGAAAACATTAATGCAGTTAAAAGTTAACACTTTCCATATACCAAAATCCAAAAATTCTATATACTCAAACCATGATATAAACTTCTCCTTATATCAGACATGAGCTCATGAATACTATCAAACATTTAATTTTTTCCTCATGCCTTCATTAAGCGCATATCATCTACATTCCAATAATATTTGAATAACCTTTCATGGATACTAGTAACAATAATCATACACTTTCAAAACTCAAGGAAAGACAACAGTGTAACAATCCTAAGATGTCTCCTTATTCCATAGTACCATTAGATTACTTATACAACATTAGACATGATAAACATGTAATCATTCCACTACGATCTTAAACCATTGACCAAGCTTCAACAATTATTTCATCTCACATATCATTTGTAGTCTCTTCAACATCATCCATATTAATACTACCCATACGACCATACTGATTCTCTTCATGAGACTTTCCCTTTTGGCATTGGTTTACATAATGCTTGTACATTCCACATTTAAAACATTTAACCATTGTTGATGTCGTAGAAATAACATTATCCTCATCCCTGGTGTTAACTGACCCTTTTCCTTTGCACTTACTGGCTTTGTGTCCTTTTTTTCCACACCCAAAGCATCTTCCAGTTCCTTTGAAACATTCTCCATGATGCCTCTTCCCATATGATTTACATAGGGGAAATTGAACTTTTTTTCCCCTATGATCATCACGAAACTCCATCTTTCTCTTATTAGATGAGTCAGGAAACTTAAAAAAATTTACTTTATTGATCATATTATGAGATTGATGATTCAGCATAATAATGATGTTTGGACTTCTAAATCCCATTTCATTTGTTTGCTCATGAAGAATATCATTCGATTGTCCATCATATCCTCCATTATCGTGAATCATCTTGTTTCTAGCAATTTTATAAAACCCAAAAAGAATAGTGTGAGAGGAAAAAATCATAATAAAGGGGGGGTAACATCAATATCTAACATCTTTGGTTTATTCTAATATTGTTTCTATAGTTTTAGGACTATATCCTATACGTATAATTATTCTTAGAGGCATCCCTAGACATACGATAGAAATATCTCTAGGGATCTCACTAACATTTTCACATCTTAGTTTCCAAAGGATGACTAAAAATTTCCTCTGATACCAACTATAGAGACCCGAAGCTTAACGTACATGGACATTACATTACTTTTGCGGAATACTTAGTACATAACAAAAACACACACACAAGGATCATAATAGTTTAGTGTCTTTTGAAACTCGGAATATAATATTCTAATCATGGTGAAAGATCTTCAACATCTTCGATAAAGATCATTTTTTTACCTAAAACCTTTCTTTATATCATGGGGAAAGTAAAACATAAAATGGCGAGCTCAAATGCTTAGTAAGGGTAAACAAAAGAAATATCAATCACATAATATTCATAAGAACATATCATTTTGGAAATATTACCCTGCAAAAGAGATCATAATTTCATAACTTGTGATAAATCATAGTAGTGAAATGGAATCCAAATAATCAGAACATAAATCATGAAACTTTGTGGAATACACACAAAATCATAGAGAATCATATCTTATTAGTCAAGAATCATTTCCATGAATATCTTAGTGGACAAAGTCCATTTCTGAACCGAGTCACACTCATTTCAGTCCTGTTTCACTGAACCGGTATAACCTACCGTTCCAGCCATGTCTATCTCATGAGATATAAAATCTTTGCCCAATGCATTGGAGGGAGATATAGGTCCCACCCATCTCATAATGATACCATTCTTATGTGTGCCACAAAATCATAAACCATACATCATAGCATAACCCATGTAAGAAAAATGAGATTCATAAAAAACATGACATCATAAAACAATTCATATAAGATAAAGGAATTCATAAAAATAATTCAATCACAACATAATCAAATCAATGTATTAATAGGGATAAAAACAGAACCCTTTATTATCTTAGATGGAAAATAATTTTTATAAAACAATTGAACTCTA
Source organism: Viscum album (assembly GCA_963277665.1). Taxonomy (NCBI): domain Eukaryota; kingdom Viridiplantae; phylum Streptophyta; class Magnoliopsida; order Santalales; family Viscaceae; genus Viscum; species Viscum album. Next base: position 2,075,650,958 of record OY728152.1, on the reverse strand, counting down.
TTCGTTAGGAAAATATCGTTTCTACTTCAAATACATTTTTCCTTTCATAACATGTCATACAATTTCAAACAAAAAGAAGTTGATTAAAAATAAACGTGAAAACTTGTAATGGAAGATTCATGGAAATTTTGTTTTAAAAATCCATTCATGCCATATACGTTAAAAAAAAATTCTTCTCATACTTTTGTCAGAAAAGTCAAAAAGTACGTCGTATGAAAAACGTCAAAAGATTCCTTTCATATATTTTACAAAAAACTCACCGAAGGGTAAAATTGGATATACGCTATTTTAGAAGGATATAAATATTACATATTGAGAAAACATGGATGTGGATGACAAAATAGACCCCAGTAACTGCCAAAGTATAAATAATCTTGGATAAAAATGAGATTGTGATATTTCCCTTGCCTCAGGTCCGATATGCTTTGTATGTGTATGAACCTCCTGTATAATGATTTAAATAATGTTATTGAATTACTCCATAATCTTACATATTTTTATGATATCTTATATGGTCATATTCTTAGCTTCTTAGTAGTAATATTTCATTTCTACTTGTTATTCAAGTGATTATAACTTTTTGTTCTTATGCATCTTTTGTCGAATAAATTCTTATTATTCTATTTAGGTTATAGATACCTCATTTCCAGAATGTTATTAGTGTAATATATATCATATTAATTCATTCAATTCATTTATATAATCATTATGAAATGAAGATCATGTAGAACGAGTCGCATCACATCGTGGAGACAGTATTCCGTACGTACACACGAGTGATGATATTGTTCCTATTATCGTGGAATTGTATTGGAGTGTATGTATATTATTTGAGAATCAATATCACTTTATAATAGTCATATATAGTCATTATTTACACCATTATACCCATCCATGTAATGTGGTGGTAGAAAATAGATTACACCACGGCGTGGAGACGGTATTCCGTATGTACGCACGTGCGGTGATTTAATTTTCCGTAGGATGGATAGATGGTTAAATAGTGTTGTTTCATACTGATAATAACATATCAGTATATGAGTGATACTGATGTTATTACTTCATAATGAAACAACTAAAGTAGAAGAAGTTGAAGAAGAATGAATTGGAAAGGATTGGTAATGGATATTACCTCTTCCTTGATGTGCTTCTTTGAGACCTCCTTATAGGGAACTAAAATTGGTGTTTGAGGAAGACCAGAACCTCTAGGATACTTCTAGGGAAGTGGAGAAGAGAATTTGGCAGGGTTTGGCCGATCTTGAAGGCCCGATGTTGTGTGAGGAAGAGGGGGAGGAGGTGCCCTTTTATAAGGGAGGAGAGGGGTACCTTTGGAATAACTACAACTATTACTTTATTATAAAGTCAAATTCGGTTTTAAATAGCTCCAAATTGATTTATTTTGAATCTAAGGTGGGGATGGGTCGAAATACTCTCATAAAATATAATTTAGACAAATTTAGGTTCCTACATTAACCTTATCTTTTAGTTTTAACTCTTAGTTAATTAGATTGACATTTATCATGTCACATTGTATTTTTATATTATATAGTTAATAAACATACCATATACATCCAAGAAACCCAAGAGATGTGTTTTATTAATATATATAACATTATCTATGTCATGTGGCCGAACCATATATTTTTCGGAATAAAATAAGAATTAATAATATAATATTTGTTTTAAAAACTATTTTTGTCAATTTTGACATTATTTAGTAATTGATTTTTGTGGAAATCATAACAGAATGATAAGTTCAAACAAAGTTAATTAAATCAATATTAACATGTCATATTATCCTATAAAATTAGTGTAATTCATAAATGGTCTCTAATTATATTTATTTGGGTATTTATAACATCAATAATGTCGATATTTAATTAATAAGATAATTACTGCATCATCATTGTGTCATAAATAAATTAACTTATTTAAAGTCTAAAAATTACAAATAAAATATCATTATGTAGGAAATCATTTTATCTTTCTAATTAATATTTATTGTCGAATTTATATTATGTATAACCCTATATTAAAAATTATTTTGTTATTAAACTTTGATTTTAACTATTTTAACCCTTCTTTAAATAAATAAATAATAAATGTCCTAATCTAATCCAAGTGGGCCTAAATGGTCATATTTTATTCCTAAGGTTGTTTTTGGTCAAATTACACATATCCAAGATAATTAGGACAGGTTTTAGGGTAATATTAATATCATTTTTACCCTTAATTACCCTATTTACTTTCAACGGTGGTAAAAAACGTAAAAAGTTAATATTCACCAAAAAATTATTTTCATCTCATTGAGCCACATTTTACTTAATGACATCAACTGTGTCTCTCGAATTTTTGAAATTCCACTCACAGAAGCGGTAAAATTATGTTTTATGAAAAATTCAGTTTTTTAACTACCACTTAGTTGTTTCACTATTCATCAAAAATTGAATGTTTTCAGAAAAATACCAAAAATTAGGCCTAAGATATATTTGATATTATGAATTCAAAAATGATGTCTGTTTTACCAAATTCAAAACATATCAGTTGCATTAATTAGTTTAAAAATTAATTCTCGTCGTCAAAACAAATAGCATGTTTTTATGAGATAATAACCATCAAAAGATTGACACTTGTTTATGTCTGGTTTAAATGTAGAATTACATCCAATGAATAACATTGTATTAAATTGTAAAAATATATTCTAAATATACTATAAAACCACTCAAATTAATAATTTATCTCTATTAATTATTTCTATTAAAAAAGTTCTTTTTAATTAAAATTTAGTAAATTTCACTATTCATTAGAATATGAAAGTTATCCGAAAAGTACCAAAATTTCACCCTATTCTAATTTCGATATTACGAATCAAAAAATGAATTCCATTTTGAAAAATAAAATTTACAAAATTTCAAAAAGTGGTTATTACTATTCATAATGGCTAGTTTTTAATAATATTTTAATAGTATATTGTTGTTTAGTGAAACTCGTTATTGTGTACTACACACGCTATCAATGAAGGTCGTGATTGCGTATAATGCAAGGCAAGTCAAGGATGCGTGTTGTGAAAGATCCTTTTGGGGTTGCGTACAACACATGACATTAATGAAATTAAAAAGAATATTTTTTATAAAATCTCAGGGTGTTACAAGTTACCCCTCATTTACTTCTATGATTACGATCTTTAATACATAGTTTATCAGTTTAATTAACATATCCTGTCAAATATTTAGGTTCTTATACATCTACATCCTCTTCAAAATAGAAGTTGAAGTATCCTCAGTGGTCTTTCTGTCCATTTTAGTAATGTTTTGGATGTATTACAACTCAGGATTGTGTGTCATTATCTAGTCACAGTAATGTTTTGATCACATCAAAGAGATATGGGGTCTTATGAATAAGTGTATTTTGATGAAGGTTTGGGTTATAGTACATGAAAACAATCTGATTAGAAATTATTTTTCATAAATCAAATTTTTTTTGAACAAAAAAACAGTTTTATGTTCAATATTTGTGTTTTAATAAAATAGATATAGCGAAATGAACTCCTTTATGAATCCTTGTGACTATACTGGCCCCCCTTCCACTATTTATAGGCACAGGTTAACCAAGGATTCAAGAACAATGAAACTTAATTTTAGGAAACTATGAATTTTTTTTCAATACAAAAGGGGGAGATTCATAATATGGTGTATAATCATAATTTTATCCTCCAATTCTCCTTCATATTTTATTCTTAAGGGATGATTTTTTTCTTCCAAAAGGATCATATGAGTCATTCAATTGTATGATAGAGGAAAACCATTTCAATAAAGATCCATCGTTAGGAATTATAATGTTTATTTGGGATTAGTGAAATATATACTAAATTTGTGCAACACATGAAATTTTATGCAAATTATAGTTTCCAAAAAATGAAGACATCAAATTTTGATTTTTCATACATCCACAATCCATCCTTCTATAAGAAAGGGGAAATATTCACACAAATCTAGTTATATAAACCAAATTAATAATAGTACAATTCTCCCCACATTGTGAAAACCTACAAATGTTGCATGATCGAGGCATAGTTCTGTTATCCAATGCCTTCTGCGAGATGGATTTCTTATAAATGGGGAAACACCACCATTTTTTGAAAAGCCTCTGGAATTTGAAGAGTTGAAATACCAACTCATAAAACATCATCAATAAATAATTCACACAACAAGTGACTATAATACAACACGTTATATGGTAAAATTATATGAATTATCTTGAAAATTTATTCTATAGTATTGAATTATGATAGAAATGTTTTTGTGAAGCTTTCCTTTATGAAGAACCAAGTTAAAAAAACTATTCATTTTTTATATTCATTTTTTTGTGCACAACATGAATGTTTCATGAGACTCTCCCTTTATGATCCATAAGAAATCTTTAATCAAGACATAATTCACAAAACTCAATTTATTCATGTGACTCCATGTTCACAATAACCAGTTTCTTGGATTCCCATTTGACTCCTCCTTTTGACATTCTTTTTTTCATGAAGATTAAATGATCATTGACAACTCAATCTTTAAATCCAAGAATACCCAAAATCAATTTATATACACAATTAGTATCATGTACCATTACACCCCACCCAGTTACACTAATCTTGGTTCATGTCATCTACTTGAATTTTTCATCCAAGAATAGGCACTCCTACATCAATCCTCTTCCACATGACATCAAATGGTTTATATTCATGAATTTTTCTCTCTTACGACATATGTGTAGTGGTTATATAATCACTAATCATTAAAATTTAAAGGTCTACATTCAACCCACCCCCCAATTATGGAATATTGTATCCTTGTATCATTTTGTCCTCACATTCTAATTTGGATAGGGAATAATGATTCATAATACCCCATGATACATATGATATGAATGAACGTAATATATAAAATAACAAGTCATAGTAAACCTGATGTTAAAATACATGACAACATATTCATTCTACGATGTTACAATATAGCCTTACCACATGTGATGAGCATAGTATTCCATATGTACTAGGTCGAGGTTTCCTCGCGTGATAATCAAAAGATGTGTCATATGATGAGAATGAGATGATTCACCCAATTTCTTGGGTATCTTCAACACCAATGCCTCATACCATCCCATATTATTTCACCTTTTATTATGAAAGAATCATTCCCTAAATATTTTAAACTAAATGGTACAATCTTGTTATATAATAATAAACTGTACACTCATAGGTATCATTCCTACCATATAGTAGGATAAAAAGAGTGTATCTCTATGATTTATTTTTAACATTTCCATAAGTAAATTTCCTATCATGATGAAATATCTTTGAAGTATTATTATATTTATGAAAGTACACATAACCACCCACCATAAAAATTGATTGTCAAACTGGACTTCAGATTCTCTAAAATACACTAACATGTACACATCCCAATATGTGATGTGAATATATGGGAATTTCCACAATATACATTAAACATATTACAAAACCATACATAATGAGTGTATATGGGACCATCCAAATATGAATCTAGATATGTTTTGACCCATAAATGTTACATGTATATGATATCATCCACATATAACACTAAACTTGTGTTGACCCATACATGATGAGTGTATATGGGACCACCATCATTGTAATTTAAACCTCTAACCCCACATCATGCATCAAAATTATAGACCTAGGTGATGAGTCTAGGGTGCCTTAGGAGTTATTACATATATCCTATATAATGAGAATAAGATCTCCTCTCCCCTATATAGGTGATGAACATAATATGTCTTCACATGTGATGAGAATGAGAAGACATATGTGATTGAAATAAGAAGTTTATGTAATGGGTATATGATCATTTATTTCTTTCCTTAGGTGATGAGCCTAGGATTTTTACCATAATTGATGAGCATCAGATTACATTGGTGATGAGACAAATATTCATTATGTGATGATAAAACGTTTCCATGCATAAAGCGCATTGGATTGCTCACATAACCAAGGTGGAAAACCAATTGTGATGAGTATAGGATTACCCATGTGATGAAAACAATCCTTCTTATGCATCATGAATATGTTTAATTAGGGTGAACGTGGTATGACTCGAGTAATTTACCTCATATTCTTTATTCTATGGGAATAATATTCCTTCATTACATATATTGAATATATTTACATATGACCAACACGACCAATGCTATTACCATCATCAACCAAATGTGACCACCCTATCATGATATAAAATGCCATAATTAACTGGTGTTTACTAAAATATGGAGTGATGAAAGATATTTATGAACAAGTATTCCTTCTATAAGGGAGACCCAAAATATTTAATGAAATTCAATATGGAATCTATGGATAGAAGTGATTAAATCCCATCATCCCAATATAACCATCAAGTAGAAATCTTTAGCCTGGGTGGTGAATGGATTTAGAAATTGGAAATATGGAATGAGGGGGCAGGGGATCATGGCCAATCCAAATACATAGATCCTAAAATGATAGCATTCCCTGTTGAAATAATTAGAAAATATTATTTCTTTAATATATATCATAAAATGAAGTTTGTAACGTACACAGTTTAAAAGATTAATATTTTTAAAATTGTTAATATCTATTTTATCTACTATGATTAAAATTAAATAAATCAAATATGAAACCCCATCATAAAATATTAATAAATATATTTTAATGGATTAATAAATAATTGGTCACTACAAAAAAAATTCCCAAAAAATATTTTTAATGAAATGGTAATTCAAATAAATATATTTCAATAAAAAGTTTCTGTTTCGACATTTAACAAACTATTGAGAATAAAATGGTTTTCATTTTTGAAAATTGTTCAATTTCTTGGAATTTATTGTCATTAAGTAAAGGGTTTCCCTTATTTTTTTCATATTTAAATTGTAAAAATGTGTTATATTATTAGATAAATCATTATCAAGGTGTGAAATTTATTTTATGTTCATGTATTTTTAATGTAATAGAATAATGATTTCATTTGTTATTAAAAAAGAGTATTATAAGAAGAGGCGTGTAAAATCCTGTTTTTTTTAATGTAATTAAATATTTTATTTATTTTTATGTTTATTTATTTTAACATACTTAAGGTTATCTTAGTTTTAATTATTTTTTATATTATTACTACTATAAATATACAATAATATAAAGGTAAAAATGGGTGACAGCAAGTGTAAATTTCTAAAGGTGGCTACTGGTGACAAAATTTTATGATCACACTATTTTTTAAAATATCCTTCATACCCACTGCAATAAAAACATAATTTCATATCGAATTAATCAATATAAAAAAATACTAAAATTTCCATCACCGTACACCAAACCTCAAAAAACCTTTATGCACCTCACATTATGGTGGGGCCACTGCCAATTTTGGTAGAAATCAGTGCAGGTTTTGTTTTATTGGAAACAACTACAGCTAGAGTATTCTACTAAAAGGGGATGCATTCGCCTTCGTTGGGTATCAAGATTCTATTTCGATATAATATTCATCATAATGTACACCTCATTGTAATTGTTGTTTATTTTCTAACCTTTTAATAATATTTCATTCATAACATTATGAATCTAGTGATATTATGCATTGATTTGTATAGGAATGGAATGAAATGATGAGTTCTTGAAGAGATGATTTGTGTTATGAATACTAAAATAGGAATGTAATTATCCTAACTTTATAACAGATCTTATAGACACTTATTCACTCATGAAATCTCCTAGTAGTCTTCAATGACCACAAAATATTCTTCATATATGTTAGACAAGGGAAAAAACATATGAAATCAATATTGCTATGAAATTTATCCACTGAAAATTAATATCATGTCTCCAGATATTCATTTTATCAATTCTACGTATAAATCCATATTTTTATATATAAATCCGTATAAAATAGGTTTATCACTTCCAAAAGTTTAATAACTACTAGATGTGACTCAATGATACATCAATATCTATTTTATTTATTCCTGATGATCATTTATTGTATTTGATAAGAATATTCTCACAACACAAACAACATAAAAAATGTCTACTATGATGCACACCATATCATACATAAGAATTCTAACTGTCGACTGATAAGGAAACGTTTGTATTGATGATTTCTCTTTCTTAGTTTATAAACTCTAACTTGTCATGAGCCTGAAATTAATCATAAAAGGATTAATAACCAATTTTACCTATATCACATTGACCCATTAATTATATTTCTCAATCTGTTAGAAGAAATATTTCTGAATGTTGAGAAAATTCACCCCAACAATAGTGGGGAAGGAATGATGATGAATTTTATACCAAATTAGAATTTGGTTTCCCATTAAAGGAGACAACATCATCTATTGAAAAAAGAATCTAACATCATTAGTTTTCAAAACAACCTATGTTAACTTATCCCAAAATTAAGAGTTTCCCCCATAAATACCCCCTCACAACAAATTTGGGATTAAATTTAGAATCTTAAAATGTGCCTGATGATGCATATTCTACCCAAAATTGTTTGTGAGGGGATATTTTTGGGTGAAAATCCCAATTTTCAGAGACAATAGAAGTGGCTTTTTTTTCAAAAAATTACTACTATTGGGATTTTTTACTGATAGGAGATGTAGTCTCCATTAGTGGGTGGAATGTTATTATTTTGGAAAAACCTTTATCATAAGGTGTTCCTCAGTATCATTATTGGGTATTATCTCATCTTTTAATAATATTTCTTCTAGAACATTAAGAATCTAGTGATATTTAATTTTGATTTGTTCAACCCTAGAATAAAATTTCAATTTCTTAATGTGATGAATAATGCCCAGATTATCATAATTGAGAATTTAATTATCCTAATTCTATCTCATAGCCTATAAAAACATCTTTATCCACAATATGTCCTTTAATATTTTAGTGATCAATGGTATATTGTACTTTAATAGTAGAAAACGAAAGACACTTCTTAAGTATTAATTTCCATGAGACAAATCCCCTTGTAAATGATGTCATGTAACCAAATATGTATTTTCTAATCTACACATGTATAACCATATCATTATATATGTTTCGTTCTAAAATAGGTTTATCACTTCCATAAACTAAATAATGTCTAAATTTACCACATATATACCTTAATATACTTTTGACCACTGTCTAATGACCTATTATTGGATTTTATAAGTATTTAATCACAAAGAAAATATAACGTGAAATGTATAGTCTGAAAAAAACCATAACATTTACGTGACTACCAATAGTGGACTAAAATGGAACCCTATTCACTTATGGTTTCTCCTCTTCTGTTGGTGGACACTGAATTATCATGATCCTTAAATGACTCACAAGTAGAGTACTAGCTAGTTGTTTCCTATAATGCTGACCCTTTAATTAACTACCTTAGTGTATCATTCCCAATATATCCAAATCTTGTTATTCCTCCTGTCTTGGGTAACCATCATTCATAGATTATAAGTAGCATCTATCATTTCCTTCATTTCAAAAGTCTGTTATTAATACATCTTCAAGTGTTCAATATTGTTGATATCTCTACCAATAATCGACATATATATAATATAAACATACATGATAATGAAATCACCATCATAAAATTGTTTTATGAAAATATAGTGATAAAAATTCATCCACCTATACTCATTTTTTCCTATGAATGAGTCAAATTTCTTATACCCTATCCTCAGTTTCTGTTTCAAACCGTATAAACTTTTCCCAACATTAAATACTTGGTTTTTTTATCTTTTCCTAAAATCCCTTAATTTTATCCAAAAATAATTTTTTTAAATGATAACTTTGTAAGAATAATGTATTTGCAAATATTTTTTTGAACCACTAGATTTATATTAGCTTCTAATCCAAGAACAACTCTCATGGAAGAGATTTTTACCACTATAGAACCAATTTTATCTAATTCAATACCATTGTTCTAACTGAATACCTTCACAACCACTATAAATTTTAAGTAAAACTATCAGATACAATCTCCTCCTTTTAATATGTATAATAAATAATTCTTGAGTTCCTTCTTTATATTTGGTAACTACACCAAATCTAATGTGTGGTTATTGTGAAAATATCTCAACTCCTTATCCATGGACTTTTTCTACTCCATTTTTTTCTGAATTATAAGGTAATCAATATAACATTCTTATTAATAGATTTTATTGAGAATAACATACTGATGTTTTTAGTGTATATATATATATATATATCAATTTTCATTATTTGGTGGATCTCTTAAACTGTGATTTAAGGTGAATCTATTTAGCAGGAACTGATGGTGGTGAGAATGGAGTAATATTAAATGAAATTTTATCAGATAATAGTTTTTCTTCATTTTATGGGTTTTCAAAATCTTCATTCATTTGATCCTCAAGAAAAAACCCATATCATATTTTGAATACCCAATTTCTAATATGATCCCAAATTAAATATCAATATTCCTTATTAGTGTATCCTAAAAATATAAACTACATTCCTCTTTTCCATCCACCTTTTCCCACTCATATTTCGATGTGGGAATAGATTACTTACAACCAAATAATCTCATGTATTTTTATGAATCATATTTACCCATAAAAACCCATTGTAAAACATTTTAGTATGTTTTAATTGATGTATAATGTTGATAAGATCAACTACAATCATCATTTTCCCACCCCAAAAGATTTTTGGAAACCTTGCAGTTGAGTGAATACACCCAAATCTCCCACAATTTGTTTTGTTCATCCTCTCAGTAACATTGTTATATTGATGAATCTTTGGTACTAATTTTTACATCATGATTCCAAAACATTTGTAGTAATCCTCATATGGTTGATGATACTATCCTTTATTGTCTTCTCACACACACGTTAACCATATTCAGATTTATATTTCCTCAAATGGCCGATGATACTATCGTTTATTGTCTTCTCACACATATGTCAACCATATTCATATTTATCTTTCTATATTCTCATGAATCATCATAAAAAAATATTATACATGGTCTTTAGTTTTCAAATAAAAGTCCCACATTTTTCAATACTGATCTTCTATAATTAAAATAAAATTGAACCACTCATCAACTTTGAGCTCATTATTAATAAATCAGTATGAATCAAATCTAAAACATTATCTTTTATGGATGGTAAATGACCATGAAATAATATTATTTGTTGTTCTTCCACGATGAAATAAATATATGTGTCCAAATTTGTACCTTATATTCCTTTAAAGAGACCCTTCCTAGAGATAATTATCATTCCTCTCTCGCTCATGTAACAGAGTCTTCTTTGTTGAACTTCTACAAGATCATATTTTCATGATGTATTTACTTCTCCTCCATAGAGTATGTAATTTTTGAGATAAATAGAAGATCCATTATTACCTTTAGAAATTATAATTTATCTTTGGTAATATTACATTTATTGTTAGTAAAATAACAGACATATCCATCATCATCCATCATTAATGTGATTTCATATTGAGTAAAATATCAATAAAAATCCTCATATCGTTCAATAGTAAGCTACATCCAATATTAGTCTCCATAAAAAAATTACAAATTCTATTGACTTTGGATACACCATCATTTACCATCTTGGCATGTCAAAAATTCCATAAAGTGTAAGATGATAAGAAATTACATATGGTAGTTACATGGTAGAAAGAGTTTGAACAATAACACTTATCAAGTATTGTATTGAATGATTGAAATAATTATATTCTACAAAAAATAATGATCACATAATTTACAAGTGAATCCTTATTATATATGATTTTACTTTTTTAATTCTTAAGCCTTGCATTCATCTTCCTACACACCCAGATGAAATTTCTAGGCTTTCCACAGTTGTGGCACTTCATGAAATTTTTAGATTTTTATTTTGATCACTTCACTAATTTTTGAATTTTAATATAGGGTTTATTCCTCTAGTTATTCCGTAACATTTCATCATCCATTGTCATTCATTGACAAGAGATTCTCATTTATGTTTAAATCCCTCATATTTTCTTCAGGAATCTTCATTCAATATTCCAAAATTCAACATTTCCATGTTGGAATATACATCCAGAGTTTAATTGTGAACGAAAACATAAAGAGTGTACCATATCATTGGTAACCAATTTTGCATTAATAATTCCTCAAAATCATCATAGACCACCATTTTCATTGAATTTAGCAGATCAATAATACCATGGAACACACTCATGTGCTCAGATATGTTGTTCCCATTTTTTTAATTCATGTTTAAAAGTTATATTATCAGGTTTTATTTATTATTCGGAGTTGTTATTGAATACATCTATTCAAATTTTAACTATAGAAAAGAAGAATCATGTTCATTCAAAAAATTCTATAAAATACTCTTGTCAATCCACTTTATGATTTGGGTAGTGAATTTTCTATAAATGAATGACCCACACCACATCAACTAGAAGGGTATTGGTAGTCATATTCTCAATTAGTTTTTAACCTTTTTATGATTCCTCTAATTTCGCTATAATGGTCTTAGTGGTATCCACTATTTGTCTATTCAAATAATTAACATATAAAATATCTTCTATTTGGGTTTCCATATGAAATAATTAAAAGAGATGAGTTTCATCACATTATTTGAACATTATTACATTGATTTTTTAGAATTTCTGTAATATAACCATAGTGATTTGTTTGGTATAGTCTAAATAGCTGGAAATGACTCTTGAATTGTTTAAAATTGACTTTAATTTTCCAATATATTGTAAAAATAGTTTTCATGGTGTAGATTGACCAATGAGGTGGTGTTGACGTGGCTCTTCATAACAGCCACTAGAAAACCTTCTAGAATGTTATCGTTGATTTGAATAGTATCATCATCTCTAACAAAGAGGTATTATATCACCTAGGGTTTGATCAAAACATTGGGACCTATAAATACTTTGTTTAAACTAAATTTTTATGTTGTTTACACTATTGGAATCATATCAATTGGGTTTTCATGAATCTAGATACAATAAATGATTCTAACTGATTTCAATTTTCTGTTCCTTAGAAAACATCTATGCAACATCATTGCTTTGACCCTAGTGCCTTTGATACCTATTTTTTTGGGTAATCGATGTTCCAGGAAAATAAATGGAACACAAACTAAAGAGAAAAATAAAATACCACATAAATTATTATGTTATTTTATTTTATTTATCTATTTCTGTTTATTTCATCACCTCAGACTTTTCCCTCCCCAGAAATTATAAACTCATCTCACCTCAACATCTCTACATTTCCTTTCATCGCCATCACATCCTCAACTCCAATAATCATTTCTACTTCATCTCACTACATAATCATATTACACCTCCCCTTCATGTATAATCACATTGATGGTCACCTTTGTTCCGAGTCATCGTCTTTTTATCAAATTGTGTGCCATTACTTTTCTAACTATTTCAACTTTATATATGATCATCGTCACTTCCTCATCATTGTCTCCCTATCTTCAAAACCATAAATTTATTATACTACCAGATGACCCTAACTCCATCTTCCGACCCTAGATCCATCCATTTACTATCATATATACATACCTCTACCATCCTTCTAAACACTCGTAACAATACCACATCACATCCCACTATTATCCACTTTAGTTTGTTTTTAAATAATTTTTTATCACTTGTAGTAGTAACCAGAACCATTTAGTGACCCCATTTATTATGTCCATTCAAAAATTAATTTGGTTATATTGATTTCCGGTTATAAACTCCTTTATATGGTCACCAATACTAGTTTTTTTACTTTTTAGTAGATATTATATACAAAATTAAAATAATATTTGTTGAATAAGTAATTGGGTATATGTATTATTAAGTGTATATTTATTTTTTTGGATATATATTTTATAATAAATTATATATGAAAGAAAATTAAAATAAAGATGTAAAAAATACACCCTTTATTTTATTTCCATTTCTAATTTTTACTTCCATCAAAATTTCCTTTTAATTTTTCCCACAATTATATTATAATTTTTCATTATTTCACAATATCTCTCCTTACAAAAAATGTCAAACCACCCCATTTATTATTTTCATCTTATTTTCCATACCCCCTTTTCATGTGAATGTATGCAGTTACCCCTCTTCTCCTTGTGGGTCTTTATCTCACCCATGATGGTAAAACACCTCCCCTGAAAGGATTTGGGAACAATCTATCATATATTATTTTCTCTTATAATGTTTTAGTATTTTTTATTCTATTTTATCATGAATGGTATATATTATTTGATTCATAATTATTGTATGAATTTCTTAAAAATTAAATATATATTTTGATCAATTACAAGATAATTCATTATGATTTCATTTAAATTGTACTATTTTTTGGAGATAATGGAAAAGATAATTATGAATCGATTTTATGTTTTTAAAAATTAGTTTATGTTCTAAATTTTACATATAGTTTATGATAAATTGTATAGTTATTAATTTAATGAAGTTATTTTCTACTATATATAATGAAAATTAATAAAGTATAAAAATTGATTCCTAAAAAAACTACCTTGGAAATCTCACTGATTACCTTTTGTGAATGGTAAATTATAGAATTATTAGAAAATAGAAAATTTATTGGATTATTTGAGTGTGATATTTTTATTCAAAACACTATAATAGTTAAAAAAATTAAAACTCAAAAATATAATTTTAGAGAAAAAAATTCAATGAAAAAGAAACCCTTTTGAAATGGGGGTCATTACTTAGTAACAAAAAAGAAATTAGAAAAGTGTATATCAATAAGATTTTTATCACTAAGACTAAGCTAATGATACTTTTTTAGAAAGTATTTAGTGTTTTAGAATTCCAAGAAATTATAAATTCAATCATAGAAGCATAATTTTTATGTAATGTGTAGCATGATTCAAGTACCAATTCAAATCATCAGAAGGTGAAGGTATATAAGTTATCTCAACAATGGGGACTATACATTTACTTTAGTGGAATTTTTTTTTCAAAAAACTAATATATAATTTTGTGTTGTGTTCTAGTGGTTTTACAAGTGATTTCAAATGGTATTTTTGGTATATACATGATGAAATTATGATATATACATTAGAGTCAGTCCAATAATGTTTTTAATCAAAGTGTATAAATGTATAGAGCATTGTATGACTATGTATTAGTAAACTTTTCTATTCATAGACTCTAGTTTGTAGGTTCAAATTTATAGAATATATATTTTACCCCACATAATGTAGTTATCTATTTAAATATATTATGTCAACTCCATTGGATGTGTGACGACCAATGTTTTTAATAAATACTTATCTTCAAATAAACACGATATTAAAATCTTGTATCACACTCAAAATCGAACCAAAAATATTCATGACATATTATAAACAATGAAATACAAATAATAAAACATATAGTAAATATAAATATTTATATTCAGTTATATATGTGTATAAATTATATTGATAATACCCAAAGCATAAACATTTCATTATTTTTAATAAAAGTGGGTTTTCATTAAACATGTTATTTGTATTTAAAAATCAAATGTATATGTTATTAAATTGTAATTTTGTAAAATTAACCTTATTTATGAATTTATAA
Organism: Viscum album; assembly: GCA_963277665.1. NCBI lineage: Eukaryota > Viridiplantae > Streptophyta > Magnoliopsida > Santalales > Viscaceae > Viscum > Viscum album. The sequence goes on along the minus strand of OY728152.1, from coordinate 2,075,635,342 downwards.
TTCTAAAAATATATTAGTATTAAATATTTGTGACTTTTTAAAAAATAAATATTTTTTAGTTGAATATAAGGAGATAGTTTTACCAAAAATTAAATTTTAAGAATTAGTTAAGAAATAAATATAAGCTTTTAAAAAACTCTAAATAGGCAAATATGTATTTAATAAGAAAAACTATATATTTTTATAAAATTATTTTTTATTATAGAAAACCTATGGTTAACATTTTAGGAACATATGTAATAATTTCCAATAAAAACTATTTTTCTGTCATTTCTTTTAATTGAATAATATTTTGGTAATGGTTGTTTTATGGCTTATTTCTATGTTGGTTTTTAATTTTTTATAATAAACCAATTTATATCATTAAATTCTAATAAATAAAAAATTTTACCCAATACATATATTTTAACCATAAAAAACATTATAATTTTAAAATGGGGTTTTAAATGTAATATGGTCTAATGTAAAAATTGAGTTTTATTGCACAAAAAATTTTTATCTGATAAAATGGATATCATATTTGGAATCATTATATCTAGATTATATAATAAGGCTTATTTTTTTTATTAATTAAAAACAAATTACTTAGGTAAAATTTAATTACCATAGTAAAACAAAAAATTCAAAAAGTATAAATTCTAATAAAAAGGGAATAATTTTTTTTCAAACATTAATTAATATGAATGGTTTTGGATTATAGAAATTATATCATTAACCACTAAATTAATTTCCATTTCAGGATCTCCATGATATGTTTAACATGATCTCCCATTATATAATGTGGTTATTATTAGAAAAACATTATTCTCTATACTTTTAAAAGGGACATATTACCAACCCTTATGGACCACTCAAAGAATTATGTTTCCAAAAAAAATAAAAACATTACTTCCATTATAATCCTATTAATTTTACTTGAGTTTATGTTCATAACTTCTTAATACATCCATTAATGAGGAATCTGGTATAGAGAACACAATGAAAATATCTTTAGTACTCTTTTCCCCCTAATTTATTTTCCATTCTATCTCACAATAAAAAATAATTTTCAAATTATGATATAGTGAACTTAGTTAATTTATAATACCTAATTTTATTACGCTAATGTAATAAATATTAACCTCATTTCCCCTTTTCTATTAATAAATATGAAACTGTTATTTGTGTATTTTGAGGACCACTACCTCTATGAGGCAACAAATTCCATTTTTTCCCCACCACCTATATTCTATAATTATAGGGGTAAAATTTAAGTTTATATTTTAAATATGTAATATAATTATGATTATAATGATGCAATCTATAATCCTCCTTCCATTCTTGTAGAAATTAAAAGGTTAATCATGCTTCATGTAGACTACTACCCACATGAAGTAATGTGCCTTATTTTTCATTTACTTTCTTACTTATTTATTAAAATCATATTAAATATTATTGAAAAGAATAAAATTATAAAAATTATATAATTATTATGAAATAATGATATTATTAAAACATAAAAAACATTCATAACCATAGTCATCCATTAATAATGGTATTTTCTTTTTTGGGACAATCTAAATGGGTATATGAACAATGCAATAAAATTATATTATGGATGACTATGAAAAATAAATTAATGATAAGATATTATTTAAATAAGTAAATAATGTTTTAATTTTTTTTAATTACAACATTAATATTAAACTCATTAATTAAGATACCATTTGTCATTTTTTTAAAATAACCGAAACCCGCCCTTCATCAATTTCATCTTTATGGATCACAATAGAAACACCAATAGAATAAATTATAACATTAAATATAAGAATAATAAATAAACTATAATTCATGGTATGATCATGTAATGATGAAATTTTGGATAAGAATTAATAAAAATACAACTATTATGAAACTAGTTCGACATGATTATGGTTACTTACACATGATATTCATAATTCAAAAAAAAAATTCTAATATAAATATAGAGGATAATTCTAAATTAATTTTATAAAAGGATATATGCACGAATTTTTGTCCTAAATAGTTTATTAATGTGGTTTTTTATAAAATAGGTTAGAGTGTGATCAACTAAGTAATAATAATAGGCAAGTGTTTTTTTCTCATATTTTCACTCCTTAAGAAATATTTTTTATTATAAACCATGTTTTAATTAAAATGGTGTATCAAATAACCTATTATTATTTTTTATCATGAAACTATCATTATTGAAGTTATTTCATATTTCATTTGAATCCATACAATTTAATGTCTTTTAGTTGAATGGTTCTCATATCGTAAGGGGCTCATTGATTCAATTTTTTATTCATGGTGTGATATCATCTCAATCCCAAATATATATTTCAAGAATTATTTGATCCTAAAATTAAAATATTTTATATTTTATTTACTATTATTCTCATTGTAAATTTATTCTCAAAATTATAAAACACTTAATTTATAAATTTTTTTCCAAATTAAATGAATAATATTGGTAAGATTAATTTTAATCCTTACTAAGGAATATTTTATTCCATGTCAATGTTTTTTCCAATGATAATTGATTTTTATAATGAAATAGATTTTTTTTCTTTAATAATTCATATATTTTCCATTACCTATTTTATGAAATTAATTTCATTCCACATTTCTTCTAAGAGGTGGTTTCTCTAAAATATAGAAAAATATTAATAAAGGCCTTTATCATTATTTACCGCTCCATATTTATAAACCTACTTTTTAATTTATTTCATAGGATCCTTTATTTTTATATATTTATAAAAAGTCATTAAAAAATATTCACTTTTCCTTCACAATTATTTTAATGAAATTTTCAAATAATTATTGTAATTCTTTTAAAAAGATTTTTTGAAATATTTTGTATTTTCACATCTATTTTTCCTATAAGGTTTTAATATCAAGAATGAATATTTTAATAAATCTATATATGTTATTATGATAAGAATAATTTTTGAAGGTGATGTTTTTGATATCCAATGGTTTATTACATTAATCTTATGTGATTTGTTTGGACATATTTATGAAACACATTATTTTTATAGGGTTTCTTTAAGATATGATGATGATTGATTTTATATGGAACACATATGTAAGTATGATGATGAGTGGGGTCCTATATAACCCAAATATTAATTGGGTTTTTATTATACATAATTAAATATTTTGGCATAGTCAAAATTAGAGTGTTTAAACAAGCATGGGAATAATGATTATATGCACATTTTGTAGCATTGATATAATGATTTTGTTCATGTAAACATGGAAATAGTTTTCTTCCCATATTTTTAGGAATGTATATATTAAGTTTATTTAATCAGGTGTGGTAATAATGTAATTTACCACATTATTTTTCTTATGCTTATTGTTTTTCCATATTCCAAATTTATTCATCATGTTCTGAAACATTACAAAGATATATATGATGTTATGGGTTTTTCATGTATACCCATAACACCTTATTTTTATAATTTTCCACACTCTTATTCCATGATCAAATGGTTAATGAATATTGAGATGTATTTTTAGCCATGTTATAACTATTATTCCTCCAAAAGGATCTTTTATAATTTGTTATTTTACTACCAATTTTTTTGATTATCATTGATGGTATTATAATCTTTTAATATGTTAATTATCCTATTACTCATGTTCTCTTCATGATTATGATTTTATAAAATAAGATATTTGTTCCCTTACTGATTTTTTGATCTCACATATTTCTTATGTTTTTATTCCAAAGGTTAAGAAGATTATTATATCATGTGATATTTCACGAAAAGTGTCATGAGGATAAATATTACGTAGTAATTTTTATAAGTGTTAAAGAATAAGATGTTTAATTATTTAATCTCTAAGGCACTAAACCATTAGGTACATATGTTGTGGAAATTTTATGAGATATATTATATAATTCATAAAATTAATGTATTATTTATATATTTTTTATATGGGGTTTTTTAGGTGGTATCACAGTTGGTTTTAGTTGTTTTTGGGTTGAATTAGAGTATGGTTTAGTTATTTTTTGGATTATTTTAAAGATAATTATAGAAACCCTAAGGGACAAGCCTACGTGATAATTATAAGGATCAATTCCAAGTGTAGTATACAATCATTAAATAGTATTATTGAATATATCACACAATTTTCCTTGAATTAATATCGCAGTCCGGATACTATAAGTGCATAAATGCTCTTTCACAACATTACTGTGGGTAATATCCCCAAAAGTGGGTTGTTGTGTATTAACTCAATTTAACTTAGTGACAGAAATAGAATTCTTAGTATACACATGAATTTTAAATCTTGTGGCATATGCTTTGGTTAATTTACGTTCTATTTATGAACCATTATAATTTATTTCAATATAAAGCTCGTTCAATTAGAAAACTAAACCATGGATAACTTATATTGAATCCTACAGATTCATAGGTTAACAAATTCATTTCATTTATCATTTCTATATAAATATATATAGAAATTCATTAATTTATGTATATTAATTCCCAATTTCCGTATTTCAAAAGAATGGTGAGAACATTAAAGAATTAAGTTAATAATGGGTGGAATGACCAATGTGGAGATATTCCAAACTAGCAACCAAATGGGATAACAATTGAATTATGTTTTGAGAATGATGTTGAGTGACAAAAATTGATAATCCTCTTAATAAATTCATTTTTTTTATTTTTCTATTTTTTAAACCACTCATGTGCCCCTAAAATGTTTACTAACAACATTAAATCCAATCATCAATGACATGATATTGAATTATTCATAAAAAATTTATGTTGTTATTATTATTGAATCTCAAGTACATGATTCCTCTATAAGAGATGTGTATTGGAATGTGCTTCCTATTAAACCCTATTATGCTTTCGTAAAATGTGATGTAAAATTATTCATGGATTGAATCTCTCAACATATTTTATATATTAATTATTGTGACAAAGAAATAACATTTCATTTCCATAATCAGTCAATTATCAAGTATTAATATAAGGATAATTATGAACTCAATTTGCGAAAAAATTCTACATTATTGGTTATTATAGCCAACAATGAGAGACACTTAATTAAAATGATCAAGTAGGAATACAAAATTGATGAAATGATAATTTTATACAATTAAACTGATGTATTTCAGGATGAACATCCAAGTCTTTCCAAATAGCGTGAGGTTGAGTTTCCAATAAATCTCATATCTAGACCCATGAACATCTCAATGAGTTCATATAGAATGGATCTCATTGAATTGGATTAATTAAAAAATCATGTGAAAGACTATCTGTAAAAGGGTTTTATATACCCTAGTGATGCACCATGTGGTGTGTCCATCCTCTTTGTAAAAATTAAGGGTGGATTGATGTGCATTTTTATTGATTATCATGAGAATAATAGAATTATAATCAATAAAAATTATCATCTACTAGGTATCGATGAGTGATTTGATCAACATAGACAGGATAATTAGATATAAAATTTTTTCCTTTTATATGGATATCATTAGATAAGAATTATAAGGGATTATATATATATATAATAAAAATTTCTCTGTTATGTATGAACACATTGAATTTACAAAGATTCCCTTTTAACTTATGAATGATTATGTCATCTTTATGGATCTAAAGAATATAGTCTTTAAGGACTAAAATGAATAATATTTGGTTATATTTATAAATAATATTCTTAAATATGCAAAGAACAAGTAATAGAATGAAAATAAGTTTAAAAGTATCTTAAATACCTCATGAAACAAGTAACCGGAACCCAAATTTATCAATTGTTAATTCTAGCTATAGAAAGTCTCATTCTCTGGTCATGTAATCACAAGAATGGGAATATAATTAGATCCATCAAAGAATCGGTTTATAAACAATAAACTAGAATGACTATTGTAACTATGATTCAAATTTTTCCTATGTTAATGGGATATTATTGAGGCTTTGTGATAATGTTCTCGTGGATTTAAAATACATTAATTAAATTAACATGGAACAAAATAATGTTTTTTAAGGAATATATTTAGAGAAATATTCAAAGAACTAAAAAAAGATTGGTCACCGCAATTGTACAAACATTATCTTATTGTAGATAAGGGTTTATAAAATATTGTAATTATTAAGAAATGGTATGGTTTTCTTCTTGATATAGAATGACAAGGTAACTACTTATACCTCACACCAATTAAGGAATCATGAGAATAATTGAAATACTAATAATAGGACTTTAATGATTTTATAATTGGATTTTATCAGTGATGTAGAAGTGTAGAATACTATAGTGAGATTAAAAGTAAAAGTATTTTATTAACACAAAAAATGAGATGATAATGTGGTCCTTTATCATATCTACTTTATATAGAACTGATAAAAGGTACCTTTATTGAAACGTGTAGGAGAGTTTATTAAGGGTACCTTTAATTGCATTTATAAAATCACTAATAAAGGATCAATTATTTGGCCTTTTAAAAGTGTTTATAAATTAATCCTTTATTAGTTCTTTTAAAACCTCTGATAAATTGGAATATTTCAGTGTGTTGTATCATCACACTGCAATACCAGTTCAATGTGTTATAACAACACATCATAGAACCAAAAAAACTAACATATATCATGAAAATCAAGTACCAATATAAAATTTTAATGAAATGATATTTAAAAAACAAATATAAGAGAAAATTTATATTATAGATTTATAAAACAGTAGTTTATAAAATTATATAAGGATAAATTATTACATAAATTAAAAAACATAAATTTTCCTTTTCTATTTGACCCTAACCCCGACCCATGCTATTTATGAACAAACCATCCCCATTCGAGAAAAATAATGACATGTTTAAGAAAATATATATTTTTTAGTAATAAAATATATAAATAAATTAACATAAAGTGCTAATTTTAAACTAAACATTGGCCATGTGATGAAATTTTTACACTAAAATGACACTTTTATTTTTAAAAGATACAGATGGAGTCAAAATGGTCACACCATGTATCAAATTCAGGTGACGTTGATTAAAAAATGTCTCAAATGACATATGGATCATTATCAAAAATTATCAAAACAATATGCCTGTGTTTTCTCAATTTTGAGTATGTTACGTATCTTTCTTACTAAATTTAAATTTTAAAATAAAATCCACAATTTGACTCATATTAGTAACATCGTGTGTTATTTTGATGTGAGACCAATTCCTAGATGTCACAAATGTCTTGTGAATCATTTTTCTAAATTATTAATAAAATCTAAACATGATTTCTCAGCTTTTAGTGAGTGACACATTTTGAATTCAAATGTCATCTTTAAACTGATTATAGACACAATAATTCATACTAATTGTATAATTTATCAAATTTAGGTTTATATAATTCCTAAATGTCAAAAATGAATTAGGAATCATTTTTCTAAAGTATCAAATTAATATGATGTTGTTTTATTTGTTTTGAGTATGTCATTTGTCCTTTTTACTAAAATTGAAGTCAATTGAAAATAGAAATTCACACATGGAGTCATACTAGTCACACAATGATTCATATTGAGGTGAGTCAAATTCCAACACATCTAAAATGAATTATTAATCATTATCATAATGTATAAAAACAATTATAATTAATTTTCTTATTTTTGAGTATGTCACCATTTGTTTTTACTAAAACTTAATTTTAAATTGGAAACACACACTTTTACTCATATTGGCCATATCTTGTGTTCATTTTTTTGGAGTTAGTTCCCTAGAGCCAACTACTGTATAACTTATTATAAACATATATTCATTGGATGGAAATAAATGTACTTCATATCTCATCATGATAATTTTTATATGTAACAATTCATGTGATAATGTCCCAAGAGTAGTTATTACACTAAAAAGTCATAACAGTTCCCCACTATAATGAGAACCCAAAAGTGTTATAACATTATTAATAGATATATGTTCTATATTTGGATGACATAATTTAGGGGACACAAATTATACATTATATAATGGGTGGAGACTCATTGGAATTTGAGACACCTTCTCATGATGTGCTCCCTTAGTGATATCTTGTAGGATATTATGAGAACGAGACCCGATGGTAGGAAATCCACATTTATAAGTGCCATTGGATATTACTATTTATGGATATGTATATCAGTATATAGAATTTATGATTATTTTTAATGGGTATTAGGAATCACACAATTAGATCTATTTGAAAAAACCATGACAACATATGTTCGTGGTGAGGTTGGATACGTTGGGTGCGTTATGAGTAATATCGAATTAATGAATAATACAAGAAAGGATTTTTATATTCTTTTAAATAATAGAATTTGATATCTCGGGCCCTTTGATGGAAATGATATATCCAAAAAAATCCATGTTCATGGTGTTCTATAGGCTAGTTTAATTTCATGGAAGTCATAGAATGAGAAATCAAGTGCATGGGTTGATGGCACTTGCATACAACCCGCTTGAATGGAGATATCAAGACAAAGGTATTATATTAAATAGTAAGCATTCATATAAGATTACATTTCATTGTGTCATTAAATTATTTTCTATCAGTTCCCTGGAATACTGTTGATGATAACCTTGGACTTTAGGATGATCACTTAATGCTGCTGAGAAAGGGTCCTAGAGGGTCACACACAAAGTGTATTAAGTATCTCAATTAAATAATATATTATTTATTATTTAACAATTTTAATAAATATTATTCTTAGTTTCATTTTAATAATTATTCATGGAGGCCTGATCACATTTTTTTTGGACACTTCTTAATCGATAAAATATAATGTGGGTGGAATAATCTGTAAATATTCATTTTTTATTAAGTGAATATAATTTTTATATATTTATAGGTAAATAATTCTGTGATATTTATTAAATAAATAGTAAGTATTAAAGGTTCAATAAATATGGTGGAGGGTTAGTGAACCGAGATAAGGGTCCAGTAAGAAATAATAATAGTTAATGTTATTTTATTAAATGATATTTAATTATAACTCGCATGTTAAGTGCATGTCATGAGATAATAATTTTTGTATAATTATTTAACATGGGGATTCACTATGATTAATAAAATATATATGGAACATGTGGAAATTATTTATTATTACTCTAGTATATTAAATATCTGGTTATATTATTTTCTTATTATCTTAGAACCATTCAATTGATGATTATTATAGTTTTCTAAAACAAATTTGAGAAAATCTCTCATTCCTATAGTGTTATTACCACTCCAAGAATGCTCTCAAGAATGAGAGAGATCCTCCTCCACTGGGACAAGTAGAATGATTTAGAAGTGGTTCCCAAGGCGATCGATGATGGACATTGCAAACACAAGGATCTTCCGTGAATGTAGCTGGATACTCTTTCGGCAATATTCAGAGATACATGGAACGCATGTGGATCACCTCTAGAGGAGATCTACAATTGATCACTACAATGCAATGATGGTACACCAGAAGATCCATGGCTAAATACATCAATGATTAAATAATCACCTTGGAGGTAATTATTATTTAATTAAATTAACTATAAACAAAATATATTGATCCCTTTTCTTGGTTGTGGGGGAAATTTTTCTTTTTCTAAATCCATTATTCAATTCCATGGATATTGGTGTTCATCATCGTATTGATCCTAGATTGATCATCTATTATGGAAATAATCAATGTTGGGAACTGTCCCTCTTTCTCTTCTGCTACGTCTGGTTCCTTCAAGTGGTATCAGTGGTGGAATATTATTGTTTATAATTATTTAAATAATTCATTGATGATTTAGGATTTAATAATTTTGTTTTTCAATTCAACATTAATTGTTATTTTTAATATGAATTAAAACCTATGTTCTTCCTCTATTATATCTCACATATCTAACAGAAATCATTACTTTTTTGATAAAAATTAATTTTGAAATATCATCTGAAGGTGACAAGAGTTATATTCAGGTAACACAGTATAACACGCTGTGTAGTTGGATCTACAAGTTGTTAAGTTTTGTTCAATGCATCAGGAGTAGTTTTCCAATTACTCAACTCATGTGCATTAATTGCACAAAATGTATTTAATTCTTACACAATGTGTTGACTAAGAAAGACTGCCATATGGTCACCTAGACTACACACCATGTGGACCTCTAGACATGGTGTTTAGTCATTTTTAGGTCATGGTTGGTCCATTTATCCAATACACGGATTATCTGACTTGTGACTGTGTAATGAGGAGTCAAAACGGCGTGTGGCCCACTTGACACTCCATGTACTCTGATGATTTCTGAAGTACACCACCCACATATTTCCGCAAGTGTACACTTCAGATGAATAGTGAGGAGGGTGAACACCATGTAGTCATATCTAAATATTGTGTATGATTTATAAATTATATAGATTTAAAATTAATTTATATATTAAGTGACCCATGAGACATGTACCTTTGTGGGGGTGTGATGCTTGGACACAACATGTGATAGGTGATATATATATATATATTTAATTAACATTAAAGTAATTTTGAAAGATCTTCACATCATATATGAGTTTTATTACAATTATAATTATTCATTAATGATATATGTAAAAAAGAATAATGTATATTCAAGTATAATACATGTTGGTTAGTTTTTGATGTGTATTCAACAGCTTACCTTCAAGGTAAAAGTTATGTACACAGTTAATTTTAAATCAATTTATTAATTTGTTTAAAATTATAATAGAGAAGAATCTAATGGAAATTCAGAAATGAGTTAAGATAAAATGATTGATTAATTAAAGATAATAATTAATCGATTTGAGAATGATTTATCATAAATAAGAATGTTTAAATATTTTAATGCTAGTTTTGTTAAATTCATAAATTTGTTTCATGCATGTGGACGATAATGAGTAAGACCAAACCACTTTTATGTGTTTGGTTTCCTTTGGATTTCTTAAATTAAATTGATGGCATGTGTTCCATGTCTCCACATTAATATATAGGGAATGTGTTCCCATGTTTTCATTTATATAAAACCACTTTTACCCCCACCTATGTGTGAGAAAAATAATATGTAATGAATAGATCTCCCATGGTAGTGGAGGCGGTTCATGTTAGAATCTGATGCGAAACTAATTCAAGGAGATACAAAGGTGGATAGGTATAAAGATGTAAACATGAACCTAATTGGTTAAAGGTGTCTCTCCCCTAGTCCAGTAGTTATTTTATCAACTACTAGATAAAATTACCATTAGAACAAGATCATGACCATACCATTTATTTTATTTAAGTAATTATCATGTTTTATTCATTTTTAATGTATTTTTTTGATCACATAATTAATGAATTAAACAAGAATGAATAATGGTGTTATAATTAATTGGATTATGCGTAAATATTATATAATACATGACTAATCACTTATGATTATCCTATAATTTCCCAAACCTTTTTTATATATCATTAAATTATTTATGAATAATTTAACATTAGATTACAAGCCATGTATAATTAAGTCTACTGTCTTAGAAGACTTGGTACATAATATATAAAACACGGGGATCAAGAGACTTATTTATTTAATCTTTATAATGAGATCTCATTGTCCTTTGGGCCCTTAAATATGTATAGTGTACCCTAGGGAACACATGAACAAAGGGATGAGCTAAAAATCCCAGTACGGGAAAGAACATAAAGATACATCCTAAGCACATGAGTTAGGAGGCATGACATAATGATATATAATGCATGGAACATATAAAATCATATCATATAATCATGTGACCATGTAAACATGGAATAATATAAATGTTTAAGAATCAAAGAACATTTATTTTGTAAGGTTCAATTCTAACCACTAATCTTGTTTCCCATTTTAGTACGGGTCTAGGCTATCCTCCAATCCAGTTTCACATGGCTTCACATGACACTTATCCTTACCCAATGCATTGGAGAACTAGTTGAACACACCCATCTCTCCATTTTCATTAATATTATGGACACAAAAATATTATTACCACATATATAATCATACATAATCAACCATAAAAAACATAACTGTACCCACTGAAATAATTGGGTACCACAAACCTGACCTAAATCATAACCAATGGGTGTATAATGCAAGTTCCCATGAAAGAAATTTATTAGAACATAAATGAATACTAATTGGGTAAAATAAAAATATAAAATTGTAGGCGGTGTGAAATAATAGAGTCAACATATAAGAAATGTAATTAAGAAACATAGGCATTAAAGAATTTTTGTGCGGTTTTATGGAAAATACTATAGAGATTTTAAAAATATAAAAGATGGTAACAATTTATATAAAAACATGATTTTAACCAAGAAGTTATAAATAATAAAAATACTTATTTTATAAAGACAATTTTTTTCATAAAACATAGGATTGAGTACACTTTAATTTGGGTAAAAATTCAAAAAATTTCATTAAAAGGAGTGTTCTTATTATGAAATATCAAGGAGAGATTCACTAAAAAAATATGTATATCCCCATAAGTGAATTCAAGAAGGAATTTGGAACAGTTTTTTGGAAAATATAAATATAATTTAGAAGTTTTACATTAAAATAAATGACAACTACATTTTGGAAAAAAAGAAAGATAGAGTAACGCGAAGGAATACATGATGATTGGGAAGAATTCATTACGGTTTATCGGTATGGTATCAGGTGTAACTAAGAGGGATTGATGAGAGGTAAAAATGGTTTATCATCAATTAGAAATAAAGAGGGATGTATGGGGGAGGTGAGTAATCATACCCCATCATTTTTTATTACACATGAAAAGGAATATTATAGAGTAAAATATTGATTTAGAGTGAAATAAAGAGGATCCCTTACCATAAATCCATTGGTGTTCTCCATTTGTTATTAGAGACCTAAATATAAAAAATAGGATTATTAATTAAAAATTAAAGAACATATTATTTTTTTAATTGATTTATTATAACATTTTTAGTTCATTCAAGGTCTACTTGATTAGTTAAAATGCTCAATTTCATTGTTCGGGCTAGTTCGTTCACTTGGTTTCAATGATCAGTTCACTTATATTAAAGTTTAGAAAAACCTGAATGATGGAAGTAGTTTTCTATAAATGATGTTATATTCTATTAGGGAACATCAATGAGATTACACGGATTTAAATTTAATTTGTTTACTTATATTGATGTCAAACTGTTATATAAAACGACAGTGACAATCGTTTACGTTTATAAGAGGATTTGATTACTAAGAACCTGTTTTTCATTATAACATAATAAGTTTTGTACAAAAGGATTTAAAATCTAAAAATAATATATATTACATATATAATAATATAGATAAACCATAAAAAATGGTTTCATGACCATAAATAAATATTATAATAGAAATTGATAAACTTTTGTCTTTGAATATGCTAAAATATCACATCTCAAAAAGTGCTTCCATTTCTTTAAAATAAAGTGTGGGGAAAGGAGATAATATAATGAAATATCTAATTACCATAAAAATATTCCATAACATGTATGTTACATGATTTATTATACTATTATGATGAACAATGGAGAGGAAAGAAACAAAAAGAAAAGAACATAAAAGAAATGTAGGAATTGGAAAGAGGAATTTACCTCTAGAGACTTCCTCCTTTGAGAACATCATAAAGGGAGAGGTTTTTGTTTATTGAAAAGTCAATGAGCTTTTTAACTTGGGGGAGCTTCTTGGGGAGATATTTGGGCAGAATATTGGCATGGAACCTTTCTTGAAAGGTGTAAATATATGAGGGAGGGAGGGGGGGTTATAGTGGATGAGAGAAGGGATTTCTCAATATAAAATTGTTTATTTTATTATTTCCCCACATGAAAAGTAGTATCTATTCTTCCATAACCAATAATAGTAATATTATCCTGTGATCTAGAACCAATTGGTCTTACATCAGAAGAACATCATCACTGACTCAATAAATTCCTTATTTTTCATTTATCATAAATTATCGCATTTTAATATTCATAAAAAATTCATGTAGTTTAGAAAAATCCCAAAAATTCACAGTAACAATTTCTCGATATTTAGAATCCAAAAATTAATTCCATTTTTAAGAAATAATTTTCTAAATATTATTATTTTAATATTTAATTAAAATCATAATTTATTATGGAAAACTAGTTTTAAAACATTCATGTTCTTATTCAAAAAATAGGTATATCATATTTTCGACTTGAATATTATTTTTATACTATCATATGTAAGGATACTATTCATTAGGGTATATCACTATTCAAAAGGGTATGTTACTATTCATCAGTGTATGTTACTATTCACAAAAAATATGTTTTTCTTGTTAGACTCCAAATAACATACTGATTGCCACTGTGTATGTATGATTATTCAAATTCCAAATATTGATGTGAAAAACTTTTGTATAAGGTCACTTAGCACATAGTAGTTCATTATGTTTTGTATTCATGTGATTTTATGACATATTTATAAGATGGGAATTTCTATTAAAAACATTGGGTCATTACAATCTTCCTCCCTTATGAAATTACTCCCTCAAAATTTCGTTTTACATTCTTGGAAAAATATATGTGTGGGTACTTTTCCTTCAATGCTTCCTCAAGTTCCCATGTCTCCTCTTCATACTTACTATTTCACAACAGTACATTGACCAGATGAGTAGTCTTGTTGCGTAGAACTTTGTCTCTATGATCCAAGATCTTCACTAGATGCTCCTCATAGGAAAGATCATCCTCCAACTGTACCACCTCTAAAAGATCATACATGTGAAGAGTCAGGTATGTAGTTTCTTAAGAGGCATATATGAAATACATCAAGTACATTCGACCTGGTAGGTGGAAGTGCCAGTCGGTAAGCCACAGCTCTGACTCGATCAAGGATCTTGAAGGGGCATTTATACCTGGGACATTAATTCCCTTTCTTTACAAACCTCAGGACCTCCATACAAAGAGATATGCATAGAAATACCATGTATCATAATTTGAACTCAAGGTCTCATCGACAGTTATCGGTATAACTATTTTGTCGAATTTGGGCTGCCTTGTTATGCTGCTGAATGGTGTTCACCTTCTCCACCATTTGGTCGACCATTTCAGGTCCTAGAATCTTATGCTCACTGAATTTATCCCAAAACATCGGTGTTCTACACCTTTTCCCATAAAGGGCATCATATGGTTCCACTCAGAGGCTCGAGTGGAAACTAATATTTAATGAGAATTCCACGAATGGAAGGTGTTATTATCATCCTCCTTTGAATTCCACAGAACATTTTCTCAACATTCCTTCCATTGTCTCAATATTATGCTCATATTGGCCATCAGTTTGATGGAACTAGGTCATACTGAAGTTTAGTTCAGTGCATAGAGCATGTGGGAGACTTTTCCAGAACTTTGAGTTGATTCTTGGATCACGATCAGATACCATAGATTGTGTTACTCCATGTAGCCTTACCACTTATTTGATGTAAATTAGATCAAGTTGTTCCTCTGAGAAGTCCTCTCAAAATAGTGATAATGTGAGCTGTCTTTGTAAGATGATGGCCAATGACACATATATCTTTGTTTCCTCTTGATGTCTTTGGATGTCATGTGACGTAGTCCGTTTTAATGTTATCCCACTTACATACTCGTATGGGTAGTTTTTCTGTCATCCCCTTAGTCCTCTTTCTCTAATCCTTCACTTTCTAACATACCATGCACATTGATGTGTATTCAGAAATCTATGTTTTCATATTTTCCCACCAAATGTTTTCCCAGAGATCTCGATACATCTCTGTTCTCCATAGGTGGATAGAGAAGGTCAAGCTATGTGAATCATTCAATAGATCATTCATTATATTTGGATCGGTTGGTACACATAATCATGACCCAAATCTTACTACTAATTCCTAATCAATTTTTAAATAGGAGGATTTTTCATTTATAATAGCTTCCACCGTTTTTTGAATTTCTACATCTTTTATTTGAGGCCCATTTATTTTATCCAAGAGGGATGGTTGTGTAATCATTTGCGAAAGGATTGATTATTATCCTCCCTTAAGAATTCTCATATCCATACATTTCAAATATAATAATATTGAATCTTTTTCAATTCTCATCATTGATAATGATTCATGATCCTTTCTACTTGGAGCATCTACCACCTCGTTTGACATACAGATATGGTTGTGGATTGAGCAGTAATAATCCTTGATGAGCTCTATCCATCTTCACTGGAGCATATTAATAACTTTCTATTGGAATATATATTGTAGAATCTTTTAGTTAGTATATATCTCACACATCCCCCCATAGAGATAGTCCCACCATATTTTCAATGCAAAGACTACAACTGCCAACTCCAGATCTTGTATAGGATAGTTTTGCTAATGAATTTTCAGCTTCCTTGTAAAATAGTCTATAAATTTACAATTTTTATTCAGTACACATTATAATCCATTCATTGAAGCATCACTGCACACCAAAATTAGTTCTCCACTTTTACGGAGTGTGAGTACGAGCACCATGATAATCCTTTTGTTCAACTCCTTGAAATAGTCTTCATATTATTGTGTCCATACAAACTTTACACCCTTCCGTGTTATCATGGTAATTTGTTTGGAAAAGTTTAAAAATTTATTAACAAATCATCGATAATACCCAGCTATACCCAAAAATCTATGGATCTCTATTACAGAAGTTGGCATGGGCCACTCTTAAATTGTCTTTGTCTTGGAAGAGTCCACATATATCCCTTTACTAGTGATAAAATTCCCTAAAAATGATACTTCCTCAATCTATAACACACATTTACAGTAATTTTCATGAAACTTATCCCTTCACAAAGTCATTAACATGGTATTAAAATGATCCTCATGTTTCTCCTTTATCTTGGAGTATATCAAAATATCATCAATAAAGACTACCAAAAATTAGTCAAGGTAATCTCGAAATGACTAAATTAATTAAATCCACGAAAATTGATAGATCATTAGTGAGTACGAAAGGAATAACTATGAAACCATAGTTCCTATATCTCGTTCGAAAGGTAGTATTGCGAATATCTTCGATCCTTACCTTTATTTGGTGATATCCCGACCGAATTTCCACCTTAGAGAAATAACTAGCCCCATGAAACTGATCGAACATGTCATCTATCTATGGTAGGGGATACATGTTATTTATAATGATTTTAATGATCTCATGATAATCTAGGAATATGCTAATTCACCCATCCATCTTCTTGAAGAAGAGGACTAGATCACAACACGGTGAAGCACTCGGGCATATAAAACACTTCTCTGTATTCCCCTGTTACTACTTTGTTCATTTTTTCAGCTCCACGGTGGCCATAATAAAAGGTGTCTTTGATATAGGAAAACAACTAGGAATATGTTCAATTGAAAACATAGCCTATCAGTCAAGGTGAAGACTAGGAAACTCTTCAGGGAATACATTAGTGCAATCCCTCCTGATGGGCATGTCTGTAAAGCCTAATTCTCTCATTTTTCTCAATAATTTTAGCTAGATATGCCTGATCACATGGATACAAAATCCGCACTTGAGATAAGGATTCTAATGGATATTCATCACCCTACTTACATTTGTAAAGAATCAGAGGAATATTTTGGATGTGAAAAGTTATCTCCCTTTCCAAAAATTAGATGTTGGATTTTTATAAATAAAGCCAATCCATGCCCAAGATTGCATCAAACTTCACTAATGTATGTATGACGTGATATTTTGGAAGGTTCCATCCATATAAGTTAACATGGGATGATTTATAAACCATTGACACAATTATTTCCCCATTCGATGTTCTCACAAATAACTTTTACTCAAAATTTTGATGGGGAGTTTGAGTAGTTCTACAAAACATGCACGATGTTAAAGAATGCGTATATCCAGAATCATGTAGTATGTCTGCTATTGTTGAATGAATGAAAAATGTACATGTGACCAAATCATTGTTTGGATCCACCTCAGTAGTTGTGCTAGCATAAGCCTTTTCTTATTTTCATTGGATGTTGTTTTTGATTGCCTCCGACAACCCTCCACTTAGGGAAATTGTTTGCATAATGCCCATTCTCCTTGCATTTATAACACTACTCTTAAGAGTAAGTGATGATCTGAACCTTCCTTACTTCCGCAAAAAAGTGGCATTTTTCATATCCCTTTAGTAGTTCTTGGCCAGATGACCAATATTTCCACATTTAACGTAATTCTTGTTTCCCTTCGGATTGTTACCAGGATGATTCATCCCACAATTTTTTAAAGGGGAATACTCAAGATTCATTCCATCATGGTATTTTTTTGATGAACAATTCATGCTATTCTCCATTTTCTGCTTCTTTTCACTAGGAACATGAGACCAATTAGAGTCTTTAATCTTCATTTCAACATTGAGGGAACAACAGACAAGATCCTCATAAGTATCAGAGTCTCGAATCACCAACTCTTTTTATAGACTAGGATTTAGTTAGCTAAATAGGCGATATACCATGATTTCAGTGTTCATGAAAAATCTGGAGGCGTGCATTGAAAGCTATGTAATTTATTCTTCACATGCCCCAATGGACACATCTCTCTTTGGCATGAGTCTAAGGAAATATTTTCTATCATGAGATGGAGGGTTCATGGAAAATATTTGTTCAAAAACATCCTCTTGAATTACTCCAAATCCATGGAATAATTATCCTATTGGGAAATTGTAATCTTGATCACTTTCCACCACTGATCATCTTCCCCATCAAAAATATTGACTGCCAGTACAACTTTCTCTTCTTCTAAGCACTGGAGGATAGAGAATATCTTTTCAAAGGAGTTAATTCATTGTTCAGCAAGGAGGTGATTAGAAGATCTGCTAAAAATGGGAGGCCTTTTCCGTATAAAGGATTATATAGAAACTTGATCTTTCATAGGATGAGGAGTGAATTCCACATGATTCATGTTATTATTCATATCTCAAGCAAGCTGAGAAAGTATTTTCATGAAGTTTAGATCAACCACTCTTGTCATATTAGGCATATAATTAGGGAAATCTTCACATTTCTTATAACATTGGTTGTTGGAACGTGTTCCACTATTTCCCGCCATTAACTAAGAAAAAGAATGTATAATTAGAGGTATTGAATACTTAGCTATTAAGAATAAAAAGGGATCATTAAACATAAAAGGATTAATATATCCAAGAGAATTATATCCTAACTTATGATTACTTAGGTTTATATCATGGTTATGTTCGATCTATTTCATAATATATATTCCTATGGGATTTTCCCTTAATAATGGTTTTTAATCAGCTCGTGAATGTACCAAAGCATATTCCCTAAGCGTGTCATTACCAAGAGTGCAGCAAGGCCCGTTGTTGTGTACCTGGATACCCAGGACAAGCCTAAGACTTTTTATCAGAGTTTTCACTCTAGGTACATATGTTCTAGATCCACCTCTACCTGCTCGTATCCATACAGCGATGTATTTTCTTGATAAATAACATACTCTATACTTACCAAAATTTAGGGATGTTTTATTATACTACGTCACAGCCTTAACGCTCTCTATAAGATTATCAATTCCTAATGTCAATATATAACTAAAATATCCTATGATACCAACTATGAAGACCCAAAAACTTTTCATATATCATTACATTATTTAATTATAAATAAAAATCAGAGAATAATCCATGTATCATAATGTATAGTGTCATAGATGACTAGGTGCATAAAACATAAAACATGGGGCTAAAAACACTTCTTTATTTAATATCCACAATAATATATTAACATCCTTTGAGCCGTCACATCTTCATAGGGTACCCTAGGGAACAACTAAACAATGGGATGAGCTGAAAATCCCAGTAATGGAAAGAACATAAGGATACGTATTAAGCACATGAGTTAAGAGGCATGTCATAATGATATCTAAAGGATGGGACATATAAAATTGTACCACATTAGAATGTGATCATATAAACATGGAATCATATAAATGTGTAAGAATCTTATTAAATTCCTTTTTTATGGGTCACGACAAACCGCCGATCCCATTTCCCATTTTAGAATGTGTCAAGGCTATCCTCCAATCTCGTTTCACATCACATCTCATGAGAGTTAACGTTACCCAATACGTGTGAGTGCTATCTGAGTGCAGCCATGTCAACATTTTCATGAATATTATTGCCGCATAAATATTCTTACCTCATAAATATTCTTTCCATGTAAATAATCATACATAATCAACCATAAAATATCATAACGGTGCCCACGAAAAGAATTGGGTACCACAAACATGACATAAATCATAACCAATGGACAAATCATGAAAGTGTTGATAAAAAAAAGTATTAGAACATGCATGGATTATCATAGTGTAAAATAGGAATATAACATGGAAGGTGGTTTCATATATAAGTGAAAGCATATAATGAATGTAATTGAGAAATAGTGGAATTAAATCCTTTTTGTACGGTTTTAAGGAAAATACTAACGAAATTTTAAAAATAGAAAAGAGGGTAATAATTTGTATAAAAACTATAATTTTACTAAGATGGTTTTCATAAAAGAAATTTTATTTAATTTAGAAAATAGTTTCCTGAAAAGGGATATAATATACTTTAAATTGGGAAAAAATTCAGGAAATTTCCTTAAAATGAATGTGCTTATTGGGAAGAATTGAGGAGGGATTCACTTAAAAGCATGTATATCCCTAAAAGATAACGATAGATGGGTCTTGGAACATGATTTTGGTGCATATAAAGAAAATTTAGATGTTTTCAGTAAAAAGAAAAGACAAATACATTTTGGTAAAAATAAAGATAGAGTAACCCGAAGGAATAATGGTTGTTCGGGAATAATTCCATATGGTTTATCGGTATGGTATCTGCTGTAACTAAGAGAGCATGATTAGAGAGAAAAAAGGTTTCTCATATCATATAAATCAAGAAGGTTGTATTTCGAGGTCCGTAAAAATACCCCATAATTTGATATTATACATAAAAATGCATATCATAGAGGACAATCTTGATTAAGAGTGAAATAGAGTGGATCCCTTACCTTAAATCCGTTGGTATTCTCCACATGTTATTAAGGTCCTGAATACAAAAATTATGCTTAGTAAATCATAATTACATAACCACTTATATATTTAATAGATTTATTATAAAACTTTTTAGTTCATTCAAGGTCATTTTTATTAGTTAAAAGGTTCAATTTCATTGTTCGGTCTTGTTTTCTTACTAGGTTTTAATGATCGGTTCACCTATATTCAAGTTTAGATAAACATGCAATATGGATGTGGATGTCCAAAAATGATGTTATATGCTATTAGTGAACATCCAGGAGATTTAATGGATTTAAATTTAATTTTTTTACTTATAATGAAGTCAAACTATTACATAAAACTAGAGTGACAACTGTTTTTGTTAATTGGTGGATTTGATTACAAAGTACATGTTATGATTTATAACTGAATACCATTTTTAAAAAATGATTACAGAACTAATAATAGGATATATTAAAGATATATTAATCTGGTTCAACCATAAAACAAATGTTTTCATAACCAGAATTAAATATTATAATAGAAATTGATGAACTGTTGGCCTTGAATGTGCTAAATTAACACATCTCAAATGGTGCTTTCATTTCATTCAAATAAAGGGTGAGGAAAGGTGAGAAGATAATGAAATATACCATTGTAATGAAAACATTCTAGTAAATGTATGTTAATGTATTTATCATACAATTATTGTGAAGGTAGGTGAGGAATGAAACATAATGATAAGAACATAAAAGAAATGAAGGAATTGGAAAAAGGAATTTACCTCTTGAGACATACTCCTTACAGAACCTCTTAAGGGGAGAGGATTCTGTATTTTTATGAGGCTATGAGTTTTTGGACATGGGGGAGGCCATTGGGGAGATATTTGGGTAGAATATTGGCAAGGAACAAGGCATTAGAGGATTGAAGAGATGAGGGAGTGAGCGGGGTTAATGTGGAGGACACAAGGGATTTCTCAATATAAAACACCTTAATTTATTATTTCCCAACAGGACAAGTAATATTGAGTCATACATGACCAAGAATAGTAATTTTATCATGTGTTCCCAAAAAAATATATCTTCCATCAACATAACATCATCAATGACTCAATAAATCCCTTATTTATCAGTTATTGTTAATTATCGCATTATACAATTCATCATAAATTCAAGTATTTCAAAAAAAATTCAAAAATTCTCCCTAACCATTTTTCATCATTTATAATCCAAAAATGATTTCTTTTTTTTTCAATTTTTGTTAAATATGATTATTTGAATATTTAATCACAATCATAATTTATTATTGAGAACTTGTTTTAAAACATTCATTTACTTATTCTAAAATATAGGTATATCATATTTTCAACTTGAATATTTTTTATACTATCATAGGTAAAGTTACTATATATTATGGTATATCACTATTCACAAGGTTATGTTACTTTTAATATGGTTAGGTTACTATTATGAAAAAAATAATTTTTTCTTATCGGACTCCAAATAACATACTAATTACAATCATGTATGTCATATTTTTGAGATTCCAAATACATAAGTGGAAAACATATGGTTAAAGGTTACTTATCACTTAGTAGCTCATTATGTTGTGTTTTCATGAGATTTTATGACATATTTATTAGTAGGAAATTTCCATTGAAAACATTGGGTCGTTATATATCCCATATAATATTAACAATAATGTTAAAAGATAACAATTTAAAATTTACACATAAAGGATAAAATCCCTCAATAAAATATTAAGTCAGTGTTTCCTTCCATTACTTCGGTTAGAATTGAACCACAGTTCAAATTGATTAACCATTCAACGTTTGGCTGTTTTCAATTATCCATGAATTAAAAATTGATGTTTTTGGTTGAACTTACTTAATTTACATCAAGGGTTGACTTCAAAAGTAGCACTTGGAGTAACTGGGAGGAAAAGGTCGTGGAAATCTGAAATTAAGGATTTCATGATTCAGATGTCCACTATATATACAAACGATTTATGGGATAATGTAGATGGCATTTGGAATTCCTACCAAAATCCCTTCAAATTTCATGACCATTAAAATTTTGGGTAATGCGAATGGAAATTTAGATCCTTGCTGTTAGAATGTATAATAAATAATATATTATGAAGACAATGGTGAGGGATATTGGGTTTTGATAAAATATCGGGAGACTAAATAATAATTATTTGTTTTTTGTATTAATTTTACCAGATAATATACCAAAAATCTATTCGTCTTAATTGTAGAAACGATATGAAAATTTTCATTAAAGACATCATTGTGATCGATACTTGAGAATGAAAACATTTTCACCATCCCTAATTTTTAGGAGTGGAAAAGGCACCATTGGGTCATCCTTTTCCATGCAAGGAAACTATATGTACTACAAGATCCATTACCAGACATTCCTAGAAATGAGGTGAGTGATGAGGATATATCTATTAATGAAAAAAATATGAATGGTACTATAATTACCCAGCCTTAAACATTATTTAATCTTGAGTTATTTCAAGAATACACATTGAGGATCATTTCAGGTCTAGAGTTTTAGAGAATTAGATCATAAATCATGCATTACATTCCACATTTAAACAAAGTGGTTACAAAAAAGATATTACTCATTTTTCCCATCAATGGAAATATATTAAAAATAAAATGTGGATTCTTTCTTAACACTTCCTTGAAACTATCATCACATAATGTACATTTCCCGTGACCTATGAAAAACATTTCAAAAACTTGGTATGATCATAAAAAGTTAAGTATGGGATATAAAAGTAATAAATGAAAACATTAGTCCATGTATGAAATAATACTTTACTCATAAAACATAATAATTTTATCATACCTCATCAAATCATGAATAAGTCATAGAAATCATAAGACATAAAGGTAACATGAGGCATTCATAACATTCATACATAGGGAGTAACCCTCATGGTTACGTTTGGAATACCCATGACAATAAATTCCTTAAATCTCATCAGAGAAACCTTAACGTTTAACCCCTTCGTGTTACCCAATGTATTGGAGAGCTATATCAGGCTCACTCTCCCTTAGTTTATCACGGAACCACCTGTCTTCCTAAAAATTTCCAAGAACAATAACATAATCGTATCACATGAAACATGCATAATGGAAACTTAACATTTCCACTTTTCAATCACAAGATATCAATACAACACATAGATATAAAAACATTATGAAAAACATTTTCATACCCAAAATAAAATAAAAGTAAAACATGGTATTTATTTTTTCCATTTTTTAAAAAATGTTATAGATTCTGTAGGAAGCTGAAGCTCAACAAATAGTCACTGCGACGGAGAAGTCGTTGTCGCCGCGTACATATGACAAAAAAACATTCCCTTTTGATATCTAGTAAAAACTTCGTATAAAAAAGATTCATTTAGAGTAAACGTAAAAGTAAAAGGGGTTTATACAATGTATAAAATAATGTTGTGTATAAAACATAATATTCCTCAATGAAAAGAGATTGAGATGATTTCCCTTACCTCGGGTCCGACTTCACTCGATCATTCTTTAACGTCCTTTAAATCGGGTAACTCCTATTTGTTAGAACCAAAAGGGTTTCTTGAACAGATTTCTGCCTAAGGTAGGGCTTTTAAGATGAAGAGAGGGATGTGGATACACAAAACGAGTAGATCTTGTCAGAGCCAATGGATTCAAATGTGTGGGTAAGGAGGTAGAGGTGGGGGCCTTTTGTAAGTGGAGAGGAGGGGCACTTTTGGAAAGGTATAAAATGTTACTTTATTTTCAAATGAGTTTCAGATTTTAAAGGTACCACATTGATGTATTTCTAGGACAATGTGATAAGGGTTCGAAATATACTCATCCAATAGTTCTTTGACAAGATTAAGTCTTAGATTTTATATTATCTTTTCATCTTATGTAAATCGTTCATTAATGAGGTAATCATTGCATCATCTTGATTCCATAAATAATTTAATTTATTTGTTGTCTAAAAATTATTAAAAAATTACTATGATTTAAGAAATTTTTTTGATTTCTAATGACTATTTATAGTCAAATAGATCATTTATGTGGACAAAATTAAAAATCAATTACTCAGGCGATACATTCTTTGTTATATTTAACATTCATTAAAAATAAAAAGACAAAAAGTTATCATCACACAAAAGTGATTCCATGGGGTCCTCAAGTATTGATCAAGGCATACCATGGTTTACCATGACACAACTAGTAGCATTAGGACACATGTTAGGGTCATTTTTTGTTATTATGATATTATTTTATTATCCCTAACTACACGATTACTAATTAATCAAGATAATTAAAGATAATTACCGTCGTTAATATTCATAATGTACAAAAAGAAAAGATTTTTAATTACATTATTTAGACCTTATAATTCCAAATATGTAATCAATTTTACCAAATTACAAACATAGAAATTTCAATAATTAATTTAAAAATAATTCCCTGTTGTCAAAACAAATATCGGGTTTTTTAGATTCAATATCTAAGAAAACTTTGGAACTTGTTTATGCCCAATTCCAAAGTGAATTTAATTATAATGACTAAAATTGGATTAAATGGTAAAAAAATATTCTAATTACAGATTATGATAATTTAAAAATTTAATCCAAACATATAATTATATTATATGAAAAAGCAGTTTTGATGTAAAATGTAGTATTATTCACTATTAATTAAAAAATGAACATGCTTAGAAAAATACCAAATATTTACCCAAGGTAAATTTCAATGTCCCAATCATAAAGAATAAGTTTATTTTGACAAATAGATCTTATTAAATTGTCAAAGGATAGATTTAAAAATGGTTCTCCATCAAAAGGTGGTAAACAATCTTTTAAAAATATTAGTGTATCAGATGCTTAAGATTGGATTTATTCTCATTTTAAGCCTCAAAAAAACTATTTAATTAATAAATAGATATAGATAAGAATTTCTTATTATTCATTACTTACTTGGGATGTTACACCCTACCCCCTTTATAAAATTGCATCTTCACAATTTATTTTCTTATTTAATAAGTGGGGGTATTTGCCCCTCATTGCATTTTCATATTCCCATGTTGCCTCTTCAATCATGAGGTTTTTTCAAAAAAAGATTTACATGATGAATCACCTTATTTTGCAACAATTCCTCTCTATGGTCAAGAATCTAGACTGGTTGTTCCTTATATGATAGATTCTCTTACAGCTGAACTACCTCTGGACTGAAAACATGAGATGGATCTGGAATGTACTTCTTTAATACTGAAACATGAAAAATATTGTGTACCTGAGATAAACTCAGAGGTAAAGCCACTCTATATGAAACTGATCCAACTCTATCCAAAATTTTATATTGTCCAATGAACCTTTGACTATGCTTTCATTTCTTACCAAATCGCATCACACATTTCCATGGTGATACTTTGAGAAAAACATGATCACCTACCTCAAAAGAGAGATCCTTCCTCCCGTTGTCCGCATAACTCTTTTTCCTTCTTTGAGCAATTATCATATGTTTATGTATCAGCTGAAATTTTTCTACCAACTATTTTACCAATTACAGTCCCATAAACATCCTTTCACCTACTTCATCCCAGAAATCTAGAGTTCGACACCGCTTCCCATATAATGCCTCATATGGTGCCATCTGTATACTGAAATGAAAACTGTTATTAGACGAAAACTCAACCAAATAATTATGTTGGTCCCATATTCCCTGAAATCAATAGAACAAGTACGTATCATATCCTATAATATTTGAATTGTTCGTTATGACTGCCCATCTGATTGAGGATGAAAAGATGAACTAAAATTTAATTCAGTACCCAATGACTTTTGAAGGCCTTTCCAAATGTTAAGAAGTGAACTTGGGATCACAGTCAGATACAATGAAGAGAGGACCTCCATGTAACCTGACTATCTCTTTAAGATACAAACAAGAAAATTTATCTTGAGAAAAAGTATCTCGTATAGTGAGGAAATGAGAAGATTTAGTCAAGCGATCAACAATATCCCAGATTGCATTATTACCTCGATGTGTTTTCGGCAATCCCACAACGATGTCCATGGATATATTCTCTCATTTCCACTCTGGTACTGGTAAAGGATGAAGCATCCCTTTTGGTAACATTCGCTCTGCTTTAACCTGTTGTCAATTCAAACACTTCACAGTAAAATCAGCAATGTCTCTTTTCATTCCTTCCCACTAGTAATTCTCTCGAAGATCTCTATACATCCTAGTACGGCCTGGAAGAACTGAAAACAGAGAACTTTGATCCTCACATAACTACTCTCTCTTCATATGTGAATCCCATGACACACACAATCTCTTCCCAAATCTCAAAACACAATCATTATCAATGTTGAATTAAGAAAACATACCTTTCCGAACCAGCTCTACCTTTTTCTGCAACACGTTGTCTTGCTTCTGTGCTTGCTTAATTCTGTCTGATAGAGAAGATTTTACTGATACCTAAAACAAAACAGATAGTCATCCTGCACCAACAACTTATATGCCAAATTTCATCAAATCCTTAACCAATGGATCATGTTCCAAATTCAACATTGTTAATGATGCATTACATTTTCGACTCAAAGCATCAGCAACATTATTTTCTTTTCCCTGATGGTAATGAATTATACAATCACAATCCTTGATTAATTCTAGCCATATCCACTGTCTCATTTTAAATTCTTTCTGTGTGAATATATACATTATTCATTTGTAATCGGTATATATTTCACACTTTACTCCATACAAATGATGCCTCTAAAATTTTAAAGCGAAAACAACAGCAGCTAATTCTAAATCATGTGTAGGGTAATTTACCGCATGATTTTTCAACTATTGTGAAGAATAAAAAATTACCTGATCATTCTGCATTAGGATGCAACCAAGTCCTTTCAATGAAGAATCTCTATAGATAACAAACTCACAATTCCTATAAGGTAGTGCCAAAACTGGAGCATTCACCAATTTTATTTTCAGTTCCTCAAAACAATCATCACATTATTATGTCTAGATAAAATGTACACCCTTCTGAGTTAGCTTAGTCATTGGACTAGATAACTGTGAAAAATTTCTAACAAAACATTGGTAATAGCCTATCAAACCAAGGAAGCTACGAATATCTATTACATTTTTGGGTCTTGGGCATTCTTCAACAACCTTTTTTTACAAGATCAATAATTATCCCATCTTTAGAAACAATGTGACCAAGGAATGAAATATGTTGCAACCAAAACTCACACTTGCTGAATTTCACATACAATTTCATTTCATTTAAGGATTGAAAAATGACCCTTAAATGTATCTCATTATCCTATTTACGTTTAGAAAACACCAAAATATCATAAATGAAAACAACCACAATCTTATCAATGAACTCATGGAAAATAATATTCATTTTGACCATGAATACAGTAGGTGCATTGGTTAGCCCAATAGGATTTACTACAAAATCATAATGGAAATATCTTGTTCAAAACGCCGTCTTCGGAATCTCTACATCCTTTTCCTCCAACTGATGTTACCCCGATCGTAGGTCAATCTTTTGAAATAACAGATCTCTCTGGAGCTGATCAAAAAAATCATCGATATGAGGAAAAGGATATTTGTTCTTAACAGTGATGTTATTCAAGGATCTATAATCAATGAAAAGTATCATTGAACCATCTTTCTTTTTTTCAAATAAAACAAGAGCACCCCATGGTGATGTTCTAGGTCGAATGTAAACCTTCTCTAAAAAATATTAAAATTTCTCCTTCAACTCTAAAATTTCAGTATGGCCATTCAATAAGGGGGTTTTGATATTTCCATAGCATCAGGAACTAAGTCAACAATGAACTCTACTTCCCTATCTAGTATTATTACAGACAACTCATCAGGAAAAACATTAGGATATTCATTTACCACTGGAACATAATTAATCTGAACAATTCCTTTGTTTTCAACAATATGTGCAAGGTAACATTCATTTCCATCTTTTCAATGTTTCTCGGCCTCATGATATGTTATCCACAGGAAGGGTTCATTCATGTGCAAAAACTGAAAGTATTTCTGAAAAGAAATTTCTTTAGCTCTACAGTCATTCTTAGCATGGTAAATCGAGAGTCAATCCATACCCCAGATAACATAAAACTCTACTATAGGTAAAACAATACGGTTTTCAAGTAGGTCCTTTCCACGTATAAGGATAGGAAGATTCTTATAAATTCTTTTTGCCTCAACATTTCCCCCAAGTGTTTTTTATACATGTTCAGGTGCCATTTCTTGAGATGGTATTCCCATTTTACTAGAAACTTTTTCAGAGATGATAGAATGTGTAGACCCCAAATCAAACAACACACTGACATAATCTGAAAAAACAAACAAAGTACATGATACAACTTAATTTGATGGCCCAACATCTATTGAATTAGTTGCAAAGGATTTCACCACCCTTTTCTGCTTGTAGTATTACTGCTTCCCATCACACGAGCTCTTTGTTGGACACTTGTTTTCATAGTGACCCATCTCATTTCACATAACGAATTTCACTAATTGTAAATAAAATTTGGTCTTACCATCACCCTGATCTTTTTCAGTGAAATCACAATCCTTATGTCCCATATTATTGAATTAGTAGCACTTTCCAAAATTCAGAGGCTATTCTCTATCATGCCTTTTACCAAATTTATCACAAACTGAAAACATAGTTTTCTTATCATCATTACTTTTTAAATAATTCTTTCCTTTATCCTACAACCTCGGTCTCTTCTTTGGCTGGTTGTTATAGAACACTTGATCATTGAAAAACTCCATTTCCACCTTCTCAGCACATCGAACAATCTTTTCATAACTCTTGAACTCACAAGAAGCAAAATAACTTTGATATATTAGCTTTAATCTTGAGAAGAAATGATTGATTTTACTATCAAGGTCTCATATAAAATTTGGAGCATACCTTGCCAATCCAGTGAACCTTTCTTCATAGGCAGCCACTGAGTCTTCCTCTTGCCTCAATTCCAAGAATAGTTTTTCCATCCTAAGTCGAACAGCCTTAGGAAAATACTTCTCAAGAAACATACCTCTGAATTCATCCCAGTCGAGAGCATCAATCTCATCAGCATCCCTGATATTTTTAATAATCAATCAACACAGATCTGCTTCACCCTTCAAACATTAAATAGAAAGACTATCCTTTTGATTGTATGAACACCCCATGACATTGAAAATATTCTCCAGTGCTTTAATACACCCTTCAGCTAGCACATGGTCAGATGATCCTCTAAATGATGGGGAATGTTTCCTCATGAAATGTCACACTACGGACATGATCCTCTGCGATTTATCTGGCTGATCTCGTGCATGGATACCACCACTATTTATCGCTTGAGTCAACTGTACCGTTAATGCAACAAATTGTTCAGTTACAATTCCAACCATCTCAGGATGCTGATTTGGAAGGTTATTTCCTTACGTATGCCTTCCTTGCACTGCATCCTTGTTTCCTCTTCCGAAAACCATTATGAAAATTCATGTCTTAGATGAAGCAACATGGTAATCTTCAAATGCTATATCATTTCAATTTGACAATAAAAAAAATATGTTGGGATAATCATTAAATAGAATTCTTACTCCTAAAGTTATCTAAACTGACCTCGGATAACAACTATAAGGCCCCAACATTAAACATTACGTAAACATGAGTTATTTCAAGAATACATGTTGAGGATCTTTTTAGGTGTAGAGTTTTAGAGAATTTGATCAGAAATCATGCATTACATTACACATTTAAACAAAGTGGTTACATAAAATATATTAATCATTTTTCCCATCAATGGAAACATATTTAAAATAAAACATGGATTCATTATTAACACATCCATGACATTATCATCACATCGTGTAGCTTTCCCTTGAATTGTGAAAAAATTTCAAAAACATGGGATGAGTATAAAAAGATCAGTAAGTGATATAAAAGTACGAAATGAAAACATTAGTCCACGTATGAAATCATACTTTACTCAGAAAACATATTCATATTAACATACCTCATAAAATCATGAATAAATCATCGAAATCATAAGACATAAAGGTAACTTGAGGCAATCATAACATTATTACATAGGGATTAACCCTCAGGGTTATGTTAGGAATACCTATTACAGTATATTCCCTAAATCTCTTCGGAGAAACATTAATGTTTAACCCGTTCACATTACCCAATGCATTGGAGATCTATATCGGGCTCACCAGCCCTTAGTTTTTCTCAGAACCTCCCATCTTCATAACAATGCACAAGAACCATAACATAATCGTATCACATAAAAAATTTATAAAGGAAACATAACATTTCCAGTTTTTAATCACAAGATATCAATACAGCACATTGATAGAAAAACATTATGAAAACCATTTTAAATACAAAAATAAAAGAAAAGTAAAACATGGTATTTATTTCTTTTCATTTTTTAAAAAACGTTATGTCTTGTAGAGGAATCCGAAGATCAAATAATATTCTCGGCAGTGGAGAAGTCGTTGTCACCGCATATGTATGACAATAAAATATTCTCTTTTGTCGTATAGTAAACGCTTCGTATAAAAAATATTCCATTTGAGTAAACATAAAATTCAAAAGGTTTTATACACTGTATAAAATAACGGTGTGTATAAAAAATAATATGCCTCAATGAAAGGAGATTGAGACGAAGTCCCTTACCTTGGGTCTGACTTGACTCGATCATTCTTTAATATTCTTTAAATCACGTAACTCCTCTTGGTTAGAACCAAAAGGGTTTCTTGAAAAACTTTCTGCCTAATGTAAGGCTTATAGGATGAAGAGAGGGATGTGGAGAGATAAAATCAGTAGATCTTGGCAGAGCCAATGTCTTGATAAGTGTGGGTAAGGAGGTCGAGGTGGGGGCCTTTTATAAGAGGAGAGGAGGGGCACTCTTGGAAAGGTATAAAATGTACCTTTATTTTCAAATGAGTTTTGGGATTTAAAAGTCCGACATTGATGTATTTCGAGGATAAATGAATAAGGGTTTGAAATATAATCATCCAATATATATTTGACAAGTGTTAGTCTTAGATTTTACATTATCTTTTCATTTTATTTAAATTTTTCATTAATGAGGTAATATTTGCATCATCATAATGTCATAAATAATTTAATTTATTTAATGTTAAAAATTATAAAAAAATACTATGATGTAGTAAATATTTATATATTTCTAATGAATATTTATAGACCAATTGATCATTTAGGTAGAAAAAATAAAAAATGTATTACTCATGTGATACATTCTTTGTTATATTTAACTTTCTTTAAAAATAAAAAGATAAAAAGTCATTATCACACAAAATTGATTCCATGGGGTCCCCAAGTTTGGCACAAGGCAGAACATGGTCGGCCATGAAACAACCAGTAGCATTAATACACATTTTAGGGTAATTTTTTTAGGGTATTATTTTATTATCCTTAACCTCCCGATTACTAATTAATCATGATAATTATAGATAATTATCGTGGTTACTATTCATAATGTCCAAAAACAAAAGAGTCTTGATTACGTAATTTGGACCTTCTGATAACAAATATGTAATAAATTTTACCAAATTCCAAACACATAAATTGAAATAATTAATTTAAAAATAATTCCCATTGTTAAAACAAATAGCGGTTTTTTAGAAAAAAATATCTATGAAAAGTTTGGCACTTGTTTATGCCGAATTCCATAGTGAAATTTATTATAATGACCACAATTGGATTAAATGATAAGAAAATATTCTAATTAAACTTTAATACCAATTAAAAAGATAATATAACCATATAATTATATTAGATGAAAAAGCAGATTTGATGTAAAATGCAGTATTTTTCACTATTCATTAACAAAATGAACATGGTCAGAAAAATACCAAAAAATTACCCAAGGTAAATTTCAATGTCCCAATCATAAATAATAAGTTTATTTTGAGAAATAAGGATCATAAAATAGTCAAAGGATAGATTTAAAATGGTTTTCCAACAATATGGGGTAAAACAATCTTTAAAAAATATAAGTGTATTCCATGTTTAAGATTGGATTTATTCACATTTTAAGCCTCTAGAACACTATATAATTCATAAATAGAATTATATAATAATTTCTTTTTATTCATTACTTACTTGGGATGTTACATCCTTCCCCCCTTTAGAAAATTTCATTCTCGCAATTTATTTACTTATTGAATTAGTGTGGGTATTTATACCTCATTACGTTTTCAGATTCCCACGTTTCCTTGTCAATAATGTGGTTTTTCCATAAAACCTTTACTTGATGAATCACCTTATTTAGCAACACATGATCCCTATGGTCATGAATCTGGACCGGTTGTTACTCATAATATAGATTCTCTTCCAGCTGAACTACCTCTGGACTCAAAACATGAGATTGATCTGGCATGTACTTCCTTAACATTGAAAAATGAAAAACATTGTGTACCTGAGATAAACTCAGAGGTAAAGCCATTCGTTATGCAAATAATCCAACTCTCTCCAAAATTTCATATGGTCCAATGACCCTTGGACTCAGATTTCCATTCTTACCAAATCGCATCACACTTTTCAATGGTGATACTTTGTGAAAAAATGATCACCTACCTCAAAAGAGAGACCCTTCCTACTGTTGTCCACATAACTATTATGAATTATCTGAGTTGTTCTAATGTGTATCTATATTAGCTGAACATATTCTTCTAACTCTTCTACCCATTCTGGTCACGTATACTTCCTTTCACCTACTTCATCCAAGAAAGTTGGAGTTCGACACTGCTTCCCATATAATGCCTCAAATGATGTCATATGTATACTGAAATTAAAACTGTTATTATAAGAAAACTCAAACAAAGAAAGATGTTTGTCCCCACTTCCCTGATAATCAATTGAACAAGCACGTAGCATATCCCTCAAAGTATGAATTGTTCATTCTGACTTCCCATCTGATTGAGGATGAAAATCTGTACTAAAATTTAATTCTGTACCCAACGACTTTTGAAGGCCTTTCCAAAAGATAGAAGTGAACCTGGGATCACGGTCAGATATAAAATACAGAGGAACTCCAGGTAACCTTACCATCTCTTTAAGATATAAACGGGAAAGTTGATCTAGAGAAAAATTATCTCGTATACTAAGGAAATGAGAAGATTTAGTCATGCGATCAACAATAACCCAGATTTCATTATTACCTCGAGGTGTCTTCGGCAATCCCACAACGATATTCATGGATATATTCTTCCATTTCCCCTCTGTTATAGGTAATGGCTGATGCATCCCTTTCTATAACATTCGTTCTGCTTTATCCTGTTGAAAAGTCCAACACATCACAATAAAATCAGCAATGACTCTTTTGATTCCATCCAACCAGTAATACTCCCGAAGATCTCTATACATTTAAGTACTGCGTGGATGAAGTGAAAACAGAGAACTATGAGCTTCATATAACAACTCTCTCTTCAACTATGAATCACATGGCACTCACAATCTCTTCCCAAATATCATCACAGAATCATTATCAATGATGAATTTATGAAACTTACCCTTCTGAACCAACTCTACCATTTTCTACAACTCGTAGTCTTCCATCTATGCTTGCTTAATTCTGTCAGAAAGAGAAGATTTCACTGATAACTAAAACAAAACTAATTGACATCCTACACCAAAAACTTCTATTCCAATGTTCATCAAATCCTTAACCAAAGGATCACGTTCCAAATACAACATTAGTAATGAAGAATTACTTTTTCGACTCAAACCATCATGCACTTTATTTTCTACTCCCAGATTGAAATGAATTGTACAATCATAATCCTTGATTAAATCTAGCCATCTCCTCTGTCTCATGTTCAATTCTTTCTGAGTAAATATATACTTTAATGTTCTGTAATCAGTATATATTTCACACTTTACTCCATACAAATGATGCCCCACAATTTTTAAAGCGAAAAAAATAGCAGTTAATTCCAAATCATCTGTAGGGTAATTTACGTCAGGATTTTTCAACTGTCATGAAGAATAAGCAATTACCTGATCATTCTGCATTAGGAAGAAACCAAGTCCTTTCAATGAAGCATCATTGTAGATAACAAACTCCTCATTCCTGGAAGGTAGTGCCAAAACTGTAGCATTCACAAATCTTTCTTTCAGTTCATGAAAACAATCATCACATTCTTTTTTCCAGATAAACTTCACACCCTTCCGAGTTAGCTTAGTCATTGGACTAGCTAACCGTGAAAAATTTCTAACAAAACTTCGATAATAGCCTTCCAAACCAAGGAAGACACGAATCTCAGTTACATTTTTGGGTCTTGGACATTTTTCAAAAACCTTTTTTTTTGCAGGATCAACAGTTATCCCATCTTTAGTAACAATGTGACCAAGGAAAGAAATTTGTTGCAACCAAAACTCACACTTGGTGAATTTACCACAAAATTTATTTTATTTTAAGGTTTGAAAAATAACCCTTAAATGTATTTCATGCTCCTCTTTACTTTTATAAAAAACTAAAATATCATCAATGAAAACAACCACAATCTTTTCCACGAGCTCGTGGAAAATTCTATTCATTAAGTCCATGAATACAGTAGGTGCATTGGTTAGCCCAAAATGAATTACTACAAATACACAATGGACATATCTTGTTCAAAACATGGATTTCATAATATCTTCTTCCATTAACATTAACTGATGGTACCCCGATCGCAGTTCAATCGTTGAAAAAAATTGAGATCCCTAGAGCAGATCAAACAAATCATCGATATGAGGCAAAAAATATTTTTTCTTCACTGTGATGTTATTCAAGGCTCTATAATCAATGCAATGTCTCAATGAACCATCGTCCTTTTTATCAAATAAAACAGGAGGTCCCCATGGTGATGTGCTAGGTCGAATGAAACTTTTCTCTAATAAATCGTGCAATTTCTCCTGTAACTATAAAAGTCCAGTTTGAGCCATTCAATAAAGGGGTTTTGAAATTGGATTAGCATCAGGAACTAAGTCAACAGTAAACTCAACATCCCGATCTGGTATTATTCCATGAAACTCCTCAGGAAAAACATCAGGATATTAATTTACCGCGGGCAAATCATTAATCTGAACAGTTATTTTGTTTTCAACAATATGTGCATCGTAACATTCATTTCCATCATTAACATGTTTCTCGGCGTCTTGATATGTTATCAAAAGCAAGGGTTCATTCTTGTGCAAAAAACTGAATGTCTTTCTGAAAAGAATCTTCTTTAGCTTTACAGTCAATCTTAGTATGGTAAATAGAGAGCCAATCCATACCATAGATAACATCAAACTCTACTAGAGGTTAAACAAAAAGGATTTCAAGTAGGTTCTTTCCACGGATAAGGAAAGGAAGATTCTTATAAAATATTTTCGCCTCAACATTTTCCCCAGGTGTTTTTACCACAAGCTCAATATTCATTTCTTTAGACGGTATTCCCATTTTACTAGAAAAGTTTTCATAGATGAATGAATGAGTAGACCCTGAATCAAACAACACAATTGTATAATCTGAAAAAACAAAAAAAGTACATGAAACAACTTCATTTGATGGCCAAACATCTGCTGAAGTAGTTGTAAAGGATTTCAACACCCCTTTATTCTTGTAGTCTAACTGCTTCCCATCACTCGAGCTCTTTGTTGGACACTCGTTTACATAGTGACCGATCTCATTTCACTTAAAACATTTCACTAACCGTAAATCAAATTTGGTCTTACTTTCACCCTGATCATTTTCAGTGAAATCACGAGCCTGATGTCCCATCTTACAGCATCATTAGCACTTAAAAAATT
The DNA here is from genome assembly GCA_963277665.1 of Viscum album. Taxonomy (NCBI): domain Eukaryota; kingdom Viridiplantae; phylum Streptophyta; class Magnoliopsida; order Santalales; family Viscaceae; genus Viscum; species Viscum album. The sequence goes on along the minus strand of OY728152.1, from coordinate 2,075,598,500 downwards.
AATAAGACATTCCCCAGCATTCCATTTTCCACATTTATCAAAAATTGGAAACTTGGTTTTTTATCGTCAGACCTTTTTGAAGAACTCTTTACATTATCCTGCCACCGCGGTATCTTCTCATGCTGGTTGTTGTAGAACACTTGATCATCGACAAATTCTATTTCCACCTTCTCAGCACGTCGAAAAAGCTTTTAATAACTCTTGAACTTGCAAGAAGCTAAATCCCTTTGATATTTTGGCTTTAATCCTGAGAAAAAATGACTGATTTAACTATCAAGGTCTCGGAAAAAATTTGGAGCATACCTTGCCAATCGAGTGAACCCTTATTCATAGGCAGCCACTGAGTCTTCTTCTTGCCTCAATTACAAGAATAGTTTTCCCATCCTATGTCGAACAACATTAGGAAAATACTTCTCCAGAAAAATACTGTTGAATTCATCCCAGTTGAGAGCATCAATCTCATCAGCGTCCCTGATATTTTTAACCATCGACCACCACTGATCTGCTTCACCCTCCAAACGGTAAATATCAAGACTAACCTTATGATTGTTGAACACCCCATGACATTGAAAATATTCTCCAGTGATTTAATCCACCCTTCAGCTAGAATAGGGTCAGATGATACTCTAAATGATGGGGGATGTTGCCTCATGAAATGTTCTACCACTGACATGTTCCACTGCAGTTGAACTGGCTGATCTCTTGAATGGATTCCACAACCATTTATCGCATGAGTCAACTACGCCATTACTATAACAAACTGTTCAGTTCCAATTACGACCATCTCAGGATGCTGATTCGGAAGGTTATTTCTTTCTGTATTCCATCCTAGCACTACTTCCCTATTTCCTCTGTGGAAAACCATTCTGAACAAACATTTCATAGATGAAGAAACATGGTAATATTTATATTCTATATCATTTAAATTTTACTATAAAACAATATTTTTGGATAATCATTTAATAGAATTCCAACTCCTAATGTTATCTAAACTGACCTCGAATACCAACTATAAGGCCCAACCATAATCATTACTTAATCTTCAGTTATTTCTAGAATACACATTGAGGATCATTTCCGGTTTTGAGTTTTAGAGAATTAGATCATAAATCATGCATTACATTCCACATTTAAACAAAGTGGTTACATAAAATATATTACTCATTTTTCCCATCAATAGAAACATATTTAAAAGAAAACATAGATTCTTTCTTAACACTTCCATAACACTATCATCACATCATGTAACATTCCCTTGACCTATGAAAAACATTTCAAAAAGTTGGGATGAGTATAAAAAGCTTAGTAAGGGATATAAAAGTACAAAATGAAAAAATTAGTCCATGTATGAAATCATACATTACTCATAAAACATAATCATTTTAACATACCTCATCAAATAGTGAATAAATCATAGAAATCATAAGACATAAAGGTATCATGAGGCATTCATAACGTTATTACTTAGGGAGTAACCCTCATAGTTATGTTTGGAATACCTGTCACAGTATATTCCCTAAATCTATTCGGAGAAACCTTTACATTTAACCCCTTCCCGTTACCCAATGCATCAAAGAGTTATATCTTGCTCACCCACCCTCAGTTTACCACGGAACCTCCCGTCTTCATAACATTTCCCAAGAACCATAACATAATCGTATCACATAAAATATGTATAAAGGAAACATAACATTTCCACTTTTTAATCACATGATATCAATACAACAAATTGATATAAAGGCATGATGAAAACCTTTTTCAATACCAAAATAATAGAAAAGTAAAACATGATATTTATTTTTTTTCAATTTTTTAAAAAATTTATGACTTGTGGAGGAAGCCTAAAGCTCATATAATAGTCACAATGGTGGGGAAGTCGTTGTCACCACATACATACGACAAAAAAACATTCCCTTTTGTCATTTAGTAAACGCTTCAAATAAAAATGATTCCCTTTGAGTAAAAATAAAATTCTAAGGGGTTTATACACCGTATAAAATAATGTAGTGTGCAAAACATAAAATACTTCAATGAAAGGATATTGAGACAATGTCCCTCACCTTGGGTCCAACTTAACTCAACCGTTCTTTAACCTCTTTTAAATCGGGTAACTCATCTTAGTTGGAATCAAAAGGGTTTCTTGAAGACCTTTTTGCCTAAGGTAAGGCATCTAGGATGAAGAGAGGGGTGTGGAGAGATAAAATGAGCAGATCTTGGCTGATCCACTGGCATGATAAGTGTGGGTAAGGAGGTATAGGTGGGGGCCTTTTATAAGAGCAGAGGAGGGGCACTCTTGGAAAGGTATAAAATGTAACATTATTTTCAAATGAGTTTCAGAATTTAAAGGTCCCAAATTGATGTATTTCTAGGATAAGGTGATAAAGGTTCGAAATATACTCATCCAATATGTCTTTGACATGTTTATGTCTTATATATTACATTATACTTTCATTTTATTTAAATCCTTCATTAATGAGTTAATTGTTGCATCATCATGATGTCATAAATAATTTAATTTATTTAATGTCTAAAAATTATAAAAAAATACTATGATGTAGGAAAGCTTTTTATCATTCCAAGGAATATGTATATTCTAATTGATCATTTATGTAGACAAAATTAAAAATGTCTTATACAGGTGATACATTCTTTGTTATATTTAACATTATTTAAAAATAAAAAGATAAATTGTCATTATCACACAACAATGATTCCATGGGGTCCCCAAGTTTGGAGGAAGGCGTAACATGGTCGTCCATGACACAACCAGTAGAATTAGGACACATGTTGGGGTCACTTTTTATTATTATGATGTTATATTATTATCCTTAACTACCCGATTACTAATTAATCCAGATAATTAATGATAATTATCATCGTTACTATCCATAATGTCAAAAAAAGAGTCTTGATTACATAAATTGGACCTTATGATTCCAAATATGTAATCAATTTTACCAAATTCCAAACATAGAAATTGAAATAATTAATTTTAAAATAATTCTCGGTGACAAAACAAATAGCGGGTCTTTTAGAAAAATATATATAAAAAGTTTTTCACTTGTTTATTCCCAATTCCGCAGTGAAATTAATTCAAATGACCAAAATTGGATTAAATGTTAAAAAATATTCAAATTACACTTTAAGACCAATTAAAAAGATAATATAACCATATAATTATATTAAATGAAAAAACAGTTTTGATGTAAAATGCAGTATTTTTAACTATTCATTAAAAAAATGAAAATGGTCAGAAAAATACAAAAAATTTACCCAAGGTAAATTTTACTGTCCCAATAATAAATAATAAGTTTATTTTGAAAAATATAGCTTATAAAATTTTGAAAGGATATATTTAGAAATGATTCACCATCAAAAAGCAGTAAAACAATCTTTTAAAAATTTATTGTATTCCATGCTTAAGATTGGATTTATTCTCATTTTAATCATCTAAAACACTATCTAATTCATAAATAGTCATATATAAGAAATTTTTATTATTCATTACTTACTTGGGATGTTACAGATGCTACACATGTTCATTTCCTCAGTCTAGCATCCATGACCAATGAGATCTTGAAGCAACATGAGGAAATGGATGTTTATAGCATGATATCTCACCTTTTTTATCTCTATAAATAGAAGGTGAGACACGAAAAATATGAGATCTCTAAGGATTTTTTTACCACTAATCTTTAGGATTATTCTATAGCTAGGAAACATATAGTCAAGCATATTGTCTACATCGAGCATCTAGACATCTTAGGGACTAAATTCCCAGATGATTTGCATGCATCTCACAATCTATAATCATTTCCAAAGAGATTATCTTGTTTTTAGGACTTATAATATGTTAAATAATTATAACAGTCTATAAAAACTAATTTCCTTAATTCACCAAGTGGATATGGACATGGGGTCTGAAAAAACCCATTTTCCTTATGGTGACTATGAAGGGTAAGGTCAAGGAAAAGGGACCCAAAACCTATGAATAGTCAAAATCCGCTAATCAATATCTAACCATGAAGAAGAAGATCCATAGTCACTGCACGGAAAAGGATTTAGTGTGTTTTTCATATGTAAATTCAGGCCCTTGGAAGAGGAACAACACCCAGAGGCAAGAGGAAGCCAAAGGTGTGTTTTCAATAGAGTTAAATCTTTTCATTTCTACACATTGGGTATTAGATATAGATTTTGGTTCTCACATCTGTATTCAAATGTAGAAACCAAGTAGATTTCATAAAATTTTCATAAGAGAGGTGGATCTATGAGATACCAATGGATAGAGGATGGATACTCTTATCATCGAGGACTACATGCTTTTATGAATTATTGAGAGGATTTTGGTTTTATGTGACTATTATAATGTACCATTTTTTATCAATAAAATAATTTATGTATCCATTTTACATACTAATGGGTTTATTTTTAAATTTTAAAATAAAATTTGATTATTTTATAAGGAAAGAATATGTTATGGAATGGAACATTTAAATAATGTCTTGTATGTATTATGTTATGAACACCATGTGTTGGAAATTGATAACGAATAAAGATCTCATGAATCATATAACACCCAGTTGTGAATCACTGTCTCCGTCACGTAAATGAGAAGATTCTGACAAAGCACTACCAAGAAGTTATTTAGACTCTTCTGAGCCAAAACAACTTGGTATATGTCACACTTGTTTACAAGGGAAAATGACCAAACCACCCTTTAGTGGACTGGGAGAATGGGCCACAGAGATTCTAGGATAAGTACACACTAATGTGTGTGGGCCATTTTCAAAAGAAGTTACAGGTTGGTATTCTTATTTCATAATGTTTACTGATGACTTGAGTAAATATAGATATATTTATTGATGAGGTATAAGTCCATGTAATTTGAGAAATTTAAGGATTTTAGTAATGAATTACGGGATTAGAGTGGTATGAAGAAAAGAAACATCGATTGTATCGTGGTAGGGAATATCATAACCGAGAGTTTCTTGAATTTCAATGGAATTTTGGGATTCTATGTCAACTCACACCACTTTATAAACCATAGTGGAATTATTTTAGTGATAGGAGGGACCATACAATATTTGACATTGTAAGGTTAATGACAATTCATGCAGATCAACCATTATCCTTTTGGGGAAATGCATTACAAATTATGATATACATATTAAATCGAGCACCAAATAATGTGGAAAATGGAATTCCCTTTGAGTTATTAAGTGGAAAAAACACATTTTTCCAAACACATGTGAATGGGGATGCAAGGAGTTTTTTAAGGCTTTCTTAGGAAACATATTAGCACCCCGGTCTTGAGGTTTATCTTTATTGGGTATCCCAAGGAAACAAAGGGATATTATCTATACAAAACATCAAATAAGAAAGTAATTATTGCCATAAATTCTGAATTTATTGGGAGGGAGAACATCCTAATAAAGGATAATGGGATAAAGATTGACTTTGATAAATTTTATTCTTATGATACATGGGAGTTTGTACCAACACAATTCCCACAGGTCCATATGGACGAACTAGTTCCTAAAACACAAGTACTACCTAGGGGGTAAGATATGTAGGAGAACCAGATAGATATGGTTTTCTTGTCAATGATGATGGCGAATCATTATTGTTGGAAAATTATAAACCTATATCCTATAAGTTTGTATTAGAGATCTCAAAAGCTGCAAGATGGATATAAGATATTAATTTTGAGATGGATTCCATGTATTAGTGATGTGTTTTGTGTTCTGGTTAATGATCCGATTAATGTAAATATTTTCGGATGTAAATGGGTAATCAATAGGAAATTATATGTGGAAGGTAATGTAAGAACCTATAAAGAAAGGCTAGTGGATAAATGGTTTTAATAGTTTCAAGGAATTGACTATAATGAAATTTTTTTTCCAGTTTCCTTGATTAAATCCATTAGAATAATATTTTTTGTAGAAAATATCCATGACTATGAGATTTGGTAGATGGATTCCAAAACTAAATTCCTTAATGAGAACCTTCATGAATCTGTCTATATGACAAAACCATAAGGGTTTGTGACACCATGTGATTTCAAAATTATTTTAAAGTTACTGAGATCCATTTATGGATTGAAGAAAGCATCTTGGTCATGTAACATCCATTTTGATGAAACCATAATAGAATTTGGTTTCATTAAAACAGAATGTGAGTAGCGTGTTTAAAAAAGTTTTAAAGGAAATGTTATTGTTATCCTAGTTTTATATGTTGATGACAAATTAATTATTGTAAATGACATACCGGTCTTATAATTAGTTATAAACTAGTTGAAGAAGTGATTCTTAATGATGTACTTAGGCAAAGCAGCCTATATTCTAGGGATCAAGATCATTTGTGATAGATCCAGGAAGCCTCATGGAATAAGTCAAAGTACATATATTGACTAGATACTAATGATATATAGTATGTAACATTCCAAGATGGGATTTGTTCTAGTGTCACATGGTTTACATCTTTCAATTAAAATTTTCCCCTATACATAATAAGAGAACGATATAATGAGTAAGATCTCATATTCTTTAATGGTATGATCTATCATGCATTCCATGTTATGTACAAGACTCGATATTTCATATGCACTGAATATTGTAGGAATATATGAAGAATAACTATGGGAACAACATTATTCTACTGATAAGACTATCCATATGTATCTGAACAGAACTAAGGATACATTCATAGTGTATGGAGGAGACAAGGAGCTTCTCATCAGAGGGTATGCCTACACTAGTTATCAAAAATATATGAATGATCAAAAGTAGAAATTGGGATATTTTATATATCTCAAGGGAGAATCTATGAGGTGGAAGAGTTCAAAGAAAACTGTTTATGTTGGTTCCATTATGGTGTTCGAGTATATTGAATCGTCTGAAGTAGCCAAGGAAGTTTTCTATATTTTAATCTTTTTCCAAGACCATGACGTGGTACCTAGAATTATAGACCCTATCACATTTTATTATGATAATAATGTAGTAGTTACTCTTTCAAAACTATTATGGTCACATCAATAGACTATGAACATACTCTGGAAGTATAACCTCTCGATGGATTTCTGTTAAAGGGTTGAAGTTGTAGTGAGAAGAGTATCCACAAAAGAGGACTCAGTGGACCACTGACTAAAGGCATTTCTTAGTAAAATCATGAATATCACCTGAGATCTAGAATACTAAATATTTCATGTCGTTGTCTCTAGATAAATTAGGATTCTATTGGAGTTGGTGTCCAAGAACCACCTTCTTTGTACATTATGATAAACCTATATTCGCTGTATGGATATCAATACACTCTTTATCACATCAAAATTATTCCTCTACATAAAATTGTAAGTGATAATGTCCCAAGAGTAGCTATTGAATTAGAAGGTCATATAAGTTCTTCGATATTATGAGAACCCGTATGTGGTGACACAATTCATAGATATAGGCTCTGTAGTCAGATGATATAATTTTAGGGAAAATGATATTGAATATCAGGTGTGGAGACTCATATGACTTTGAGACACCTTCTCATGGTGTATTTACATGGTGATATCCTGTAGGATATCATAATAATGAGACATGTCAATAAGAAATCCACATTTATAAGTGTCGTTGGATGCTACTATATTTGAATGTGTGTATTGATCCTTTCAGTTTAATATTTTTATTAATTGGTATTATGACGCTCACAATTAGATGTATTGGTGAAAACCATAATGACATATGATCACATCATGTTAGGAAATGTTTTTATGTTACAAGTAATACTACATTAATCAATAATTCTAAAAAGGATTTTTCCCTTCACTTTGATAATGAATGTTCACATATCAGGCCCTTTGATAGAAATTATATATCCTAAATAAATCTATAGCCATGGTGTTCTAGTGGAATGTTCAATTTCCAACAAGTAAAATAATGAGAAATTAAAAACATGGGTTGATGAAACATGCATGTAACCTTCTTTATTGGAGTTATCAAGACAATGAGATTATATTACACGGTTAGCATTCGTATGAGGTTACATGTCATTAGGGAATTATATTATTTCTCTAAGGGTTTCATGGCATGTTTCTAGATGATAACCTTGGGCATTAAGCTGCTCCACCTAATTCCACTATGAAACAGTCCAAGTGTGTCACACAGTAAGTGAACTAGTTATCTTTTTTAAATAATATATTATTTATTTTTTAAGAAGTTGAATTGCTATTATTTCTAGTTGTGGTTTAATAATTATTCATGGATGCCTAATCACATTTATTTTGACACTAGATATTTGATAGAATATAATGTGGGTGGAATAATTAATAAATATTTATTGGCTATTTAGTGAATATAGTATTTGTATATTTATTGGTGAATAATGGAGTGATAATTATTTAATAAATAGTCATTATTTAAGGATAAATAAATATGGTGGAGGATTAGTGGACTGAGTTACAAGTCTGGTGAGAAACAAAAATATTTAATGTTATTTTATTATATGATATTTAATTACAACTCACAAGTTAATCACATGTTAAGAAATAAAAATGAAGATATTATTATTTTACAGGGTGCTTTCTATAGGATTAATAAAAGAATTATGGAATAAGTGAAAACTATTTATTATTAACATAGTGAATTAATGCTCAATTATATTATTTCATTATTAGATAAGAAATTATTATTATTGTGGTGCACAATGAATTAGAGAGAATATCTCAAGCCTAGAGAGTTCTTTCCTCTTTAATAAATCTATCAAGAATGATAAAGATCATCCTCCACCAGATCAAGGAGAAAAAATTGGAATAGGTTCACAAAGTGATCAACGGTGTACATCACAAGCCCAAGGATCTTTTATAATAGACCTCAGAGACTCCTTTAGCTATGTCTGGAGATACATGGAACATGTTTGGACCACCTCTATATGATATCTACCATTTATATGTATAATTCAATGATGGTACACCTACAGATCTATGGGAGAACACATCAACACTGAAAGAATCACCTTGGAGGTAATTCTTATTTAATTAAAATAATTATAAATAAAATAGGTGTGTCCTCTCTATCCATTCTGGAGGAAATTATTCTTTGTCTAAATCCTTGATTCAATTCCATGGATGATGGGATTCATCATTCTATTGATCGTAGATTGATCATAGATTTTGGAAAAAATCAATGTTGGGCACTGTCCATTCGATTCATCCGCAGTGCCTGAAACCTTCATATTTGACATGAAAAAAATTCTTACATATCAAAAATAAATAATGAATAATTTCCCTAAATTATGATGATATTACGCCTATGTTTTCTCAGTTTTCAGTGAGTCGGAGTTTTTGAACTAAAAATTTTAAAATGATAGTGTATACATTGAGTCATAATGGGAACATCGTGTATCAGATTGTGGTGGGCTAATTCATACATGTCATAAATGAATTATGGATCATTTTTTTAAAGTATCAAAATAATAATAATTTGTTTTCTTATTTTTGAGTAGTTCAGTTTTTTGTTTTTACTATAACTGATGTCAATTTAAAATAAAAATACACACTTAGATTCATACTCATCACACTACGCATCATATTGAGGTTTGATATATTTAAAAATGACTCAAATGACTTATATATCATTTTTATAATGTATCAAGACAATATTAATGTGTTTTATAATTTTTGAGTACATAAGTTATCTTTTTTACTAAAACTTCATTTTAATCTAGAAACACACACTTTGACTAATAGTAGTCCGATCATGTTTCAGTTTGATGTGATACTGATTCCAAAAATTCCAAAATGAATTTTGAATCATTTTACTAAATTATCGTGAAAATAAATTTTTTTTATTGGTTTTCATTAAGTGACACTTTTTTAACTCAATGTTAATGTTGAACTCACAACAGACACATTGAGTCATGATACATCGTGTATCATATTGAGTTGAGGATGATTCCTACACATCAAGAATTACATATGTATCATTTTTTTATTTATAAAAATAGTCAAAATAGTTTTCTATATTTTGAGAAGAGTAGTTGTCTTTTTTACTAAAATTGATGTCAATTTGAAATAAAAAGTTACTCTTGGAGTCATAACGGTCAAACCATGAATCAGATTGAGGTGTATCTAATTCAAAAACGTCTCAAATGATATATAGATAATTTTAAGGATGAATCAAAACAATGTGAATGCTTTTCTAGGTTTTGAGTACATCACATATCTTTTTACTGATATGTCATTTTAAACTGGAAACACGTACATCGAGTTATACCAATTACATTGTGTATTGGTTTGACATGAGACTAATTCATACACCTAAAAAATTAATTATAAATTATTTTCCTAAAATATCAAGATAATATAAATGAGATTTCTTGGTTTTCAGTGAGTGACACTTTTTGTACTAAAACGTTGATTTCAAACCGATAACAGACATATTGAGCCATACTGGGAACATCCTGCATCAAATTGTGTGTAAGATGTTTCCTATATGTCATGAATGACTTATGAAATATTTTAATAATGTATCAAAATAATATGAATACTTTTTCTCGGTTTTCATTAGGTTAGATTTCCTTTTCTACTTAAATTGATGTCAATTTTAAATAAAGGATTCACTTGGAGTCACATAGGTCACAATGTCAGTCATATTGAGGTGAGGATAATTAAAAAATATCTCAAATTAATTTTGGATATATTTAATAAAGTATCCAAACAATAGGAAGGTGTTTTCTCAGTTTTGAGTATTCCACTTATCTTTTTTACAAAAATGATTTTTAATTTGGAAACAGAAAATTTGAGTCATACAGGTCACATAATTTGTCGGTTTAATATGAGATTGTTTCCAAAATTTTAAAAATGGATTAAGAATCATTTTACTAAATTATTATGAAAATATGAGCACATTTTCTCCGTTATTAGTGACTAATACTTTTTGAACTAAAATTTCAATTTTAAACTGTTAATGAACACTTTGAGTCATATGGGGCACATCATCTGTTGGATTTAGGTGTGTCTAATTACTAATTGTCAAAAATTATTTGTGAATCATTTTACTAATGTATTAGAATAATATGAATTCTTTTTCATGGTTTTGAGTATCTTAGTTTTCCTTATTACAAATATTGATGTCAATTTAAAAAAAACGTACATGGGGTCAAATTTGTCACACTCTGAGTCAGATTGTGGTGTGACTGATTCCAACACATAATAAATAATATATGAATAATTTTTGTAAGGTATCAAAATAATACTAATGTTTTTTCTCAGTTTTGAGTATGTCACTAGTATTTTTTAATAAAATTTCATTTTAAACTGCAAACATGTTTTATAACTCATACTTATCAAATATTTTGTTGTTTTTAAGTGAGACCAATTCCTACATTTCAAAAATGACTTATAAACTATTTTAAAAAATTATCATCATAATCCAACCCCATTTTCTTAGTTATTAATGAGTGAATATTTTTGAACAAAAATATCAATTTTAAATTGATAACAGACACATTGAGTCACACATGGCACATCATGTATTAGATTGATGAGCAGAAAATTCTTGTACATCAAAAATGAATTATGGAATATTATAATAAAGTATAAAACAATAATAATGTGTTTTCTTGGTCTTGAGTAGGTATGTTGTCCTTTTTACTAAAATTAATGTTAATTTTAAATAGAAATACGTACATGGAGTCATACCAATCACACCATGCATCGGATTTAGGATTAGATGATTCTATAAAAATTATAATTGACTTATGGAGAGATTTAATAAAGTATCAAAACAATCTGAATTAATTTTCTTAGTTTATAGAATGTCACTTTTCTATTTTACTAAAATATGATTTTAAACTGGAAACACCTACCTTGAGTCATACAAATCACATAATATATGAATTTGATGTGAGAAAATTTTCTACATGTCAAAAATTATAAATGAATTAATTTCCTAAATTATTAAGAAATCCAGATCTTGTTTTCTCTTTTTTCAATGAGTGACGCTTTTTTTACTAAAATGTAAATTTTAATGTGATTACAAATATTTTTAGTCATACCTAGCACACAATGTATCAAATTGAGGTGAATATAATTAATATATTTCAAAAATGAAATATAGATTTTTTTATTAATGTATCAAAACTATATGAATATTCTTTCTTGGTTTATAGTTTGTTAATTTTCTTCTGACCTAAAATTAATGACAATTTTAAATAAATCATTGCACTAAGATTTATACTGGTGACATCATGTATTAGGTTGAGGTGTGGCTGATTCCTACAAGTCCGAAAGTCTCAAAATATTCCGGACTATCATTGTTAACAAGATTTACATTGGATTTCCTTATCAGACTACCAACAATACATTTTGACTCTATTTTTTTAGTAGAAAAACCATTATTGGTGTTGAAATACAAAAGAGTATATAAAATTGTTGTTCCCACTATATCATGAGATGTCATCGTAATTGGAACATGAGCTTCCTCCACTATTATAGATTTCAATGAGAAATGTTTTTTAGATAAGAAAATCAGCTCAACGTGAAATGTTACAGTTCGAAAAATAAATAAAATGGAAAGAATGGTTACATTGATAGAAAGAGACATTTTATCACATTTGTGGATTATTGGAGATTGTTGAAAGAAAAATTTTACTCCTTGAAAGATATTTTAAAAAACTAAATAAGTATTAAAAATCATTGATAATTAAATTAACATACAAATATTGGATAACATAATGACAAAATTAATTAAATAATTAGTGGGAATTCACATTTTCAAGATGTTATTATGCATTCTTGATAAATTTCATTATTGTAATTATCATAGTTACAATATCAAATTCCAATCTCTCAAGAGCAAGAGAATCATTAAAAACCCACCAAAACATGAAATAAAATAATCCACCTATAAAAGAATAATCATATGCGTAATACTAAAAATAAATAAATTAATCATAAACACAAAATAATACATTAATTTTATGTACAATTATTTTGATATGAAATCATCAATTTTACCTCTTTGATTGAGTAATGGAGAGAAATTAAAAGAAAGTGAAAAATTTAAACACTTCAGTGGTGAAACGGCTTTTAGGTAGAAGATGTTTATGGATGTTTTGGTGTAGAGAGGCATGAATTATTTAAAGATCTCCCCAAATAAAACAATAGAATCCTCTTGTATAAGAAATGAAAATATAATGTGAGTAATAAAAAAATGAAAAAAATTAAACATTAAAATGAAACAACACATTAATTATATGGAAAATGATTTTAGTGTGAACACATGAACATTACCTCATTACTCATCTAGCAAAGGCAATGGATGGAACTTAATGATAGTGATAAATTAAACACTAGAAGGGTGGGATGTTTTTGAGGTAGAATATGTCTATGGTTTTTTAGTGCAGAATGTCATAAAGGATGGTCAAACCCAAAAAAAATGAAAATAATAATCCACCTAAAAATGAAAAAAATTATTATGTGAGTAATACTAATAAAACTTATATTAAAGATAAATATGATAGAATAAATTAAATATATGAACAATTATTTTTCTTTGTAAATATCAAGACTACATATGTGATTGTGAGGAGGCAACATTATGTTTCTTTTTTCAAAGGAAGGAGAGGGAACATGAATGAAAATTATAAATGCAACACTGTTTGGTGAAATGTTTTTGAGGGAGAATAAATTGGTGGATGAATTAGTTTAAAAGGCATGAAATATGGGGATAAATCTTCTAATATAAACAATAATTTCAAGAAATAATGAAAATTTAATCAACATTTCATTATATAATGTTATATTATAATAGAAAAAGTATATCATATCATAAATTTATCATTACATATTATCAAATGGGTTACTTCGTTATAGTTTGTTATTATGAAGGATTTTAACATAATCATGTAATAAAGACATTCTATACATGAGTAGTCAATATTAAATTTTGATTATGTTAATGTAGTATAGAAGATATAATATTATGAGAGAAATCATTGTATAATAAAAAGTACTTTAACCTTCTCATTGAACCCTTTTTCGTAAATATTTTAGGGATTTAATTCATATATGACAAATTAAAATACCCTCTTTTTGGTCTCCTTTAACATACCAGACATTTTCAATATTTGTATAGACATGATCTGATTTTGATAACCCAGTGAATGGTTCATCCTTGATTTAAATTTTATTGAACCCAAAATTTGATTTAGCCAGAAGCAGGAAAATGGGCTAATTATTGTTTGATCGATTTGAGACATAAAATATTATCACTAGTTGTGAATACATTATGAATGACTTGGTTTTTTCCCCTTCTACAGATAAATTCACCTTCATGAAGCCCATTTAAAAAACATTAATTACACTCAGATTTTCAACCAACATTCAATGGAAAATCAGTACACGAAATTTGGTACAATCCAACTTTTATATCTGTTCTATAAGAAAAAATATGACATATTTACAAAAATTACATTTATATCGTTAGAACCAAACATATGCATCACTACTTCTACAAGCATAACACCACTTTTTTCTCATACGGTAGTTATCTTGTTCATTTTTATAGAATTTATAAACATTGATTACAAAAATAATATAAGATATAAATATTTATTTGGTCCCCTAGCTAGCCATTAAAGACATTGGGATGTTTAATTAATATATTCAGATAACTCCTTATAAATTTGATATTAGAACCATCTTATAAACTATTGATTATGTCTATTCGATATCCATCATTCAACCATTGATGGATTCAAATAACTATGAATTTCGTTGTGCGCTTCAATGGATTGGTCAAAATCTTCAATATTATATAAAATGTAAAGGTGTTATTTATCCTTCTATGTCATGGCAATTAAAACAAAATATCTTCTAGAAATCACATCACCTATAAGTAATTTGTTGTGATGAGGCATTGGGATATTGAATCTATCAATATCTAATATGTAATCATTATATAATTCAATATACTCAACAACAATATATCATTCTGTAATAAAAAATTATGAAAAACATCGATTCTTGACATTCTCTTTCAAAATATTTATATACCATTCAATGGGGTACATCCATATGTAATGGACATGACCACATAGTTGAACCACTATAACCAAGTGAACCATAAGGTTTACCATTATATAAAAGAATGATAGTGGTAAGAACATATCTAATTAGAATAATATTATTGCAACCAACTTATTTATGATTGTATACTCCATTGATCTATAACTATAATATATATTGATTTAAAGAATAATCACAGTTCGGTTAATGTATACCATAAATTTTAAGAAATAATGTAATGGAAAGAAACATGCATCAAATCATGCTTCATAACATGAAGATCATGTCATTTTAGTCATTGTAAATTTGAATAAGGTATTGACATGATATTAATGGTATTTGATGAATACCCATTTGGAACATTTACACTATTATGGAAAATCCAAAATTAAAATTTTTCCTTTCTGGATAGTGTGTAAGATACTAAAGGAAGAAAAGTCCACATTTTACCCTTTATTACTTCCAACACTTCTCTTATCTCTATATCAATCATGTCGAACCTAGACTTTATTTTATATTTTCTTTTTCTAGGAACATTTAGTAATATTCCAATTACACTACCAAATACACTTTTTTCTATATACATGCCTTCATGTATGTTAATGACAATAAAACAATTCAAATTAAATAAATCAAATATAATTGATCACTTCTTCTAACCTAATTTTTTTATTATATTTAAAATATGGTTTACCAAAATTACTTTCAATATATTTTAAATTATTTAAAATTTGATCACTTGTTATTGGATATGATGTTGTACCTTGTTCAATATTTCCATAGAATGCTGTCCTTTAGGATTGGTGTTTATTTCATTGAGGTAAATATTTACAATGTCCAAAAAACACATTATTTGAGGAATTCTTCAACCAAAATGTTTATGTTCATATTTCACAAATGGGACACCCTAACATTCCGTTAAATCAAATTTATTATAAATTTTCATAAGTTGGGAAGTCATTTATCAGCCTATAAAATATTCCCCTCAAAGTGAATTATTTAGTTTTATAAGAATTATACTTTATAACACATGTATCCCACCTCAATTTTAGATCTTTGATCAATGGAGCCAAATAGACATCAATATCATTATTGATTTATTTGGTCACGATATAAGAAGATACAATATAATGTATTTGTACTTTATGCATATATATGACAATAATTTATAATTTACCAACATGAAAAGCCATGCACTATGAGTATTACTCTGTAAACCAAAATTATTTACTACATCAATAGATAATTCAAGAGTAATGATTCTGGAATAATTTCCAAAATAACGATACTCACAATCACATTTATATCACTAAAGAGAATCTATTGGATAATGTAGTTTCCCATCTTTAATTCTTGTATATGCATGCCATGTAAATTATATTGTGGTTTCCTGAAATTCAAATAGTCTTATATGCTATGTCATAATAAGAAATTACCAAATATTTTTTTAAGTACTTGATTCATTTAATTTGTATCGATCCATTCCACTAATAGAGAATTTTATTATTGATTCGTGTTCCCTGTGAAAGAATATGTAATCATTTGGAAAATCAAGATTTTTTAGAGATCATTAACATTTACTATAGAATTTGATTATTATCATATGTTTTACATGGTAGTTAGATTTCTTTTGGTATTATATCATTCTAGAGACCAAGTCATTCTATAAATATTTTGTAACTCCATATTTGGTCAGCTTTCATATAATATAAATTCAAAACTTCTAACAATGTTGTATATTTAGAATAATTTATATACAATGGTTTCATAGAAAAATTATTTAAATTATAAAATAACATTTTATAATCACAAAGGTCATCTTCAGTTTCCTTTATCATTTCTTCCATGTAATATTCATTATAATATAAACACATATTCAAATCAAGTGATCCATAAACCGTAGTATCATCCCATTTAGTGTGAACATTCAGTTTTTCCACATTATTAGTCCAACATTTATATCTTTGAACTATTCAATGTAAAATAAAATTTTATTCAAACTCTTCTGGGCTTATTTTTTGAATAAAAACAATGTAAAAATGGACAAAGGATTTGGGAATGGTCTTATGCATACTCTATTGTATCATGATGAAATATTTAAATACATAATAACAATATTTTATGAAACATTTTGAGTTCATCCATTTTTTTATATCCATCCTACTGGTTTCATAAAATATCAATTTTTTACAACCAAAAAATAAATATACATAAGATACTCATTATCAACAGTGAACGTTAAAGATTTTTATGATAAGGGAAATCCAAAATTTGATTGTTTCAATGAATGTTAGTATGATATGAAGAAAATTAGTAGTTTAATTTAAGAAAATAATTTCTCCACTATGGTAGGTGTTATACTCAAAATTCATTCAAACATGAATGTTATAGATAACTTCCATCCTCATTGTATTTTCTTTCAAACATTTATTATTGAATTTTCGTTTTTGAAACACATCCTCCATATCATATAAACATGAACCTATGTCGATTGAATTACCCTACGTAATAGTCATTCATGGATGAAAAATGATCAGATTAGTATACTAAAAATTAAATTTTTATTTCAAAATAACTTTTGAGGAAAAAGTGTTAAGCCATAACGACATCAAATACTTCATGAACAACCATGCCTCCATGGGCCAGGACCATCAAGAACAAATACACTTCAATTCAAGAGAAAGGAAAATCCCCACCCTAGTAGATAAACAATACAATCAACGTTCACCTTCTCGTCGCTACTCGGCAAGCTGTCCCATGCAAGAATGCATGGGCCCAATACTACATTTTGCTATCTAAAAGCTAAAATTCCACCCATTTATGAAAATTAAACCATATGAACTAGTTATTAAATTGAGGACTATTTAAAGTGAGATATGGGGGGAAAAACATTCTTTTTTATGATTCAAGGGGTCTCATTGGGGACATTTTATGAGATATGAATTTAAATGGCCTCTACGAATTTTATATTTATAGAAGATATACAACTTTTAATAATTCCAATCCTATAAATAAGACATGTCATAACATTACTAGAAATGTATTATATGAAAAATAATGTAATCCAAGGGTAATTTATAATTTATATCACAATAGAAGAATTTAAAAAATATATATCCTTTTATATTATATATTTGTTTTTCATCTCACATGACAGGTAAATTGATCAAAATAATTTCTATGACAAGTTTAAAGGGTATTTATTATTTTCTAAATGGTGGACCTCTTAAGATAAATTATTTAAATTTAATAGATGATGGAAATAAGAGTCAATGTTAACGAATGATCTATTTTTAGATAGATTAATGTAAAACATACATAGTGTTTATTAGATATGTGATGAAATAAATGAAGTGTTTTATAATATGAAATAGTGACTTGGTTATTTTTTTAAAGATGAAATATTTATACAATGTTATATAAAACTAGCCGAACAATATCCTAATTTGGGGTTGGTAAAAATTTATGATTATTATGTTCTATAGGGGAAATTGATTTTTGGCAGTGAAAAAATGATCATATTATATAATGAGATAATTAAATACTGACATAAGGAGGGTGGTTTGAGAATTTTTTATGAAGAAAAAATAATATTGATAGATAATTCTTATTAATTACACATGGTATATTATTAATAATTAAAAAATAAATTAGATACTTAAATGAAACAAGAATTGGGATTCACCTAGTGAGACATCCTCTTGGATATGCTCTATTAGGTGGTTGTGGACATTTGAGGTAACTAGTGATCTCCAATGTATGTTTTCCTTAAATATACTACAAAGTATTAATTGTAATATCTAGATGAGATATTTTTAGTAGAAAAGGAATATGGGACTTCTTTAAAGCATTATTTCTATTCTAAAATTTCATTTCATTTATATTGAATGCTCATCTCACATAATCATTGGATAAGTCATTCAATCATAAAGGTAACACATTTAACCTTAATTGAAGGTGGAATCCTAACGATGTACTAGATCCTCTAAATTTTATCCACCTAGTCCTCTATTTATTTAGGATCATTTCCAATGAACAGATGCAGGATCTTTATCAGGATCCATTTACCAATCAAATGATCAATTAAATCAAAAGAAAATGGATATAAAAATTCACGTCACCCTATAAATATACTGAATGTGCAGGATCTATGGCCCAACTAAAATTGAAGTATTAAATAACCAGCAAACAAAATATTGTCCCCAACATCATTTGGAAACACAATAGAGGAGGCTAAGTGTTTTGGATAGACAATCCTTCATAACTATAACTCAAGATCAGACAACCCTATCTCAATTCAACCAGACAACCCCAATTAACATTATTGACTACAAGGATATTCCAATGTTAAAAAAATAATGACGATAAAAAAATACACCCAAATATCACCAAACAAGAAATAAATGAATGAGGAGGAGGAAGATAAAATAAGATACATTGGATTTTATATTGGAATCATTCAAGAGAATGTAGGGATATCAAAATAATGTAAAAATATTGTGCTTTGTATTCGTTCGACCCTTGAATCATTGGATCCTTGTATTTGACCATTCTTGTTGTTCAAACCTGATTCGAGCCTTTAATTCGAGGTTCATTTCATAAAGGATGTGTGTTGGTTTACAATGTCTTTTGTAGAAATCTTCAAATATTGTGATGAGTTCACAACGATTTAGGGTTATTTAAATAGATCAAGACACTTTTATCAATATTTCAAAAAAAGTGATGATATATATCACTTTTATGAGGGATAATATATTTTTTCCTGATAAAATCAATCTTTATTAGTGTTTTTTATCACTGATAAACGAGTTATAATTATAATTAGAAATAAAAGAAATTATATTTATATTTATACTATTATATAATTTTATTATATATATATATATAAATATGAACATCGTAAATATATATTTTTAATTTCAATATATTTATTATAATTTTATAATTAACAAAATATATAATTATTTATTTATAATTATATTAATAATTCTTAAAAATATAATATTAATACTATTATATATATATATAACTATATAAATATTTATTAAATATTTATAAATATAAATATAGTAAATATATTCATTATTTAAACATGTTTTTATAATTTTATAAATATTTAAAATTATATATATATTTATTTATAATTATATAAATAATTTTCAAAAATAATATTTATTTATTTATAAATATAGTATATGTACATTTATAAATATTTTTTAATTTTTTAACACTATTAATGAATGGTTAATCTTAAGTGCATTCATGTTAAAAATAAGTGGAATTGAAAAACTAAAAATGAGTACACTTTAACAATATTTAAAAAATTGATATCTTTTATTAATTAAATATAAATTATTAAAAAAAATTGGATATATATATATATATATTTAAATAAATATGAATACATATTGAAGAAATACCGGTCTTATAATTAGTTATAAACTAGTTGAATAAGTGCTTCTTCATGATGTACATAGGCAAAGTAGCCTATATTCTAGGGATCAAGATCCTTTGTGATCGATCCAGGAAGCTTCTTGGAATAAGTCAAAGTACATATATTGACAAGATACTAAAGATATGTAGTATGTAACAATCCAAGAGGGGATTTTTTCTAGTGTCACATGGTTTACATCTTTCAATTAAAAATTTCCCCTATACATAATAAGATAACGATAGAATGAGTAAGATCTCGTATTATTTAATGGTATGATCTATCATGCATTCCATGTTATGTACAAGACAAGATATTTCATATGCACTGAATATTGTAGGAATATATGAAGAATATCTAGGGGAACAACATTAGACTAATGATAAGACTATCCTTGTGTATCTGAACAGAACTAAGGATACGTTCATAGTGTGTGGAGGAGACAAGGAGCTTCTCATCAGAGGGTATGCTTACACTGGTTATCAAAAATATCTGAATGATCTAAAGTCTAAATTGGGATATTTTATATATCTCAAGGGATAATATATGAGCTGGAAGAGGTCAAAGAAAATAGTTGATGTTGGTTCCATTGTGGTGTTCGAGTATATTGAATCTTCTGAAGTAGCCAAGGAATGTTTTCTATATTTGAATCTTTTTCCAAGACCATGACGTGGTACCTAGAATTATAGACCCTATCACATTTTATTATGATAATACTATAGTAGTTACTCTTTCAAAACTATTATGGTCACATTAATAGACTATAGACATACTCTAGAAGTATAACCTCTTGATGGATTTCTGTTAAAGGGGTGAAGTTGAAGTGAGAAGTGTATCCACAAAAGAGAACTCAGTGGACCACTAACTAAAGGCATGTCTTAGTAAAATCATGAATATCACATGAGATCTAGAATACTAAATATTTCATGTCGTTGTCTCTAGTGAAATTAGGATTCTATTGTACGTGGTGTCCTAGAACAACCTTCTTTGTACATTATGATAAACCTATATTCCTTGTATGGATATCAATACACTTTTTATCACATCAAAATTATTCCTCTACAAAACATTGTAAGTGATAATATCCCAAGAGTAGCTATATAATTAAAAGGTCATATAAGTTCTTCGATATGATGAGAACCTGTAAGTGCTGACACAATTCATAGATATAGGCTCTGTAGTCGGATGATATAAATTGAGGGAAAATGATATTGAATATCAGTGTTGGAGACTCATATGACATTGAGACACCTTCTCATGATGTATTTACTTGGTGATATCCTGTAGGATAACATAAGAATGAGACCTGTCAGTTAGAAATTCACATTTATAAGTGTCGTTGGATGCTACTATCTTTGAATGTGTGTATTGATCCTTTGAGTTTAATATTTTTATTAATTGATATTATGACGCTCACACTTAGATGTATTGGTGAATACCATAATGACATATGATCACATCATGTTAGGAAATGTTTGTTATGTTACATGTAATACTACATTAATCAATAATTCTAAAAAGGATCTTTTCCTTCACATCGATAATGATAGTTCACATATCAAGCCCTTTGATAGAAATTATATATCATAAATAAATCTATAGCCATGGTGTTCTAGGGGAATGGTCAATTTCCAACAAGTAAAATAATGAGAAATTAAAAACATGGGTTGATGAAACATGCATGCAACCTTCTTGGTTGGAGTTATCAAGACAATGGGATTATATTACACGGTTAGCATTCGTATGAGGTTACATGTCATTATGGAATTAAATTATTTCTCTAAGGGTTTCTTGTCATGTTGCTAGATGATAACCTTGGGAATTAAGCTGCTCCCCCTAATTCCACTATAAAATACTCCAAGAGTGTCACACACTAAGTGAACTAGTTATCTTTGTTAAATAATATATTATTTATTTTTTAAAAACTTGAATTGCTATTATTTATAGTTGTGGTTTAATAATTATTCATGGTTGCCTAATCACATTTATTTTGACACTGGATATTTGATAGAATATAATGTGGGTGGAATAATTAATAAATATTTATTGGCTATTTAGTGAATATAATATTTATATATTTATTGGTGAATAATGGAGTGATAATTATTTAATAAATAGTCATTATTCAAGGATAAATAAATATGGTAGAGGATTAGTGGAGTGAGTTACAAGTCTGGTGAGAAAAAAAATATTGAATGTTATTTTATTAAATGATATTTAATTACAAATCACAAGTAAATCACATATTAGGAAATAAAAATGAAGATGTTATTATTTTACATGGTGCTTTCTCTAGGAATAATAAAAGAATTATGGAACAAGTGAAAATTATTTATTATTAACTTAGTGAATTAATGCTCAATAATATTATTTTATTATTAGATAAGAAATTTTTATTATTGTGGTGCACAATGAATTATAGAGAATATCTCAAGCCTAGAGAGTTCTTTCCTCTTTAATAAATCTATCAAGAATGATAAAGTTCATCCTCCACTAGATCAAGGACAAAAAATTGGAAGTGGTTCTCAAAGTGATCAATGGTGTACATCACAAGCCCAAGGATCTTTTATAATAGCACCCAGAGACTCCTTTAGATATGTTTGGAGATACATAGAACATGTTTAGATCACCTCTATATGAGATCTACCATTTATATGTATAATTCAATGATGGTACACCTACATATCTATGGTCGAACACATCAACAATGAAAGAATCACCTTGGAGGTAATTCTTATTTAATTAAATTAATTATAAATAAAATAGGTGTATCCTCTATATCCATTCTAGAGGAAATTATTCTTTATCTAAATCCTTGATTCAATTCCATGGATGATGGGATTCATCCTTCTATTGATCCTAGATTGATCATAGATTTTGGAAATAATCAATGTTCAGCACTATCCATTTGATTCTTCCGCAGTGTCTGAAACCTTCATGTTTGACATGAAAAAAATTATTAACTATAAAAAAAGAATTGTGAATAATTTCCCAAAATTATGATGATAATACGTCTACGTTTTCTCAGTTTTCAGTGAGTCAGAGTTTTTGAACTAAAATGTCAATTTTAAAATGATAATGAATACATTGGGTCATAATGGGAACATCGTGTATCAGATTGTGGTGAGGCTAATTCATACATGTCATAAATGAATTATGGATCATTTTATTAAAGTATTAAAATACTAAAAATTTGTTTTCTCAGTTTTGAGTAGTTTAGTTTTTTGTTTTTACTATAACTGATGTGAATTTAAAATAAAAATACACACTTGGAGTCATACTAGTCACACTACGCATCATATTGAGGTTTGATATATTTAAAAACGAATCAAATGACTTATGTATCATTTTTATAATGTATCAAGACAATATTAATGCGTTTTCTAATTTTTGAGTACATAACATGTATTTTTTACTAAAACTTCTTTTTAATCTAGTTACACACACTTTGACTAATACTAGTCCGATCATGTTTCAGTTTGATGTGATACTGATTCCAAAACGTCCAAAATGAATTTTGAATCATTTTACTAAATTATCATGACAATAAATTGTTTTTTATTGGTTTTCATTAAGTGACACTTTTTTAACTCAATGTCGATGTTGAACTCACAACAGACACACTGATTCATGATACATCGTGTATCATATTGATTTGAGGATGATTCCTACACATCAAGAATTACATATGGACCATTTTTTGATTTATAAAAATAGTCAAAATAGTTTTCTATATTTTGAGAAGGTTAGTTGTCTTTTTTACTAAAATTGATGTCAATTTGAAATAAAAAGTTACTCTTGGAGTCATAACGGTCAAACCATGAATCATATTGAGGTGTGTCTAATTCCAAAACGTCTCAAATGATATATATATAATTTTAAGGACGTATCAAAAAAATGTGAATGTTTTTCTGGGATTTGAGTACATCACATATCTTTTTACTGAAATGTAATTTTAAACTGTAAACACGTACATTGAGTTATACCAGTTACATTGTGTATTGGTTTGACATGAGACTAATTCATACACATCAAAAATTAATTATAAATTATTTTCCTAAAATATCAAGATAATCTAAATGTGATTTCTTGGTTTTCAGGGAGTGACACTTTTTGAACTAAAATGTTGATTTCAAACCGATAACAGACATATTGAGCCATACTGGGAACATCCTGCATCAAATTGTGTGGAAGATGTTTCCTATATGTCAAGAATGACTTATGAAACATTTTAATAATGTATCAAAATAACATAAATACTTTTACTCGGTTTTCATTAGGTTAGTTTTCCTTTTCTACTTAAATTGATGTCAATTTTAAATAAAGGATTCACTTGGAGTCAAATAGGTCACAATGTGAGTCATATTGAGGTGAGGATAATTAAAAAAATATCTCAAATTAATTATGGATATTTTTAATAAAGTATCCGAACAATAGTATGGCATTTTATATGTTTTAAGTATGCCACTTATCTTTTTTACAAAAATGATTTATTAATTTGGAAAAAGAAAATTTGAGTCATACTGGTCACATAATTTGTCGGTTTAACATGAGATTGTTTCCAAATTTTTAAAAATGGATTAAGAATCATTTTACTAAATTATTATAAAAATATGAGCACTTTTTCTCCGTTATTAGTGACTAATACTTTTTGAACTAAAATTTCAATTTTAAACTATTAATGGACACTTTGAGTCATATGGGGCACATCGTCTGTTGGATTTAGGTGTGGCTTATTTCTACATGTCAAACGTTATTTATTAATGTTTTTACCAATGTATTAGAATAATATGAATTCTTTTTCTTGGTTTTGAGTAGCTTAGTTTTCCTTATTACAAATATTGATGTAAATTAAAAAAAACGTACATTTGGAAAAATTTGTCACACTCTGAGTTAGATTGTGGTGTGACTGATTCCAACACATAATAAATAATATATGAATAATTTTTTAAGGTATCAAAACAATACTAATTTTTTTCTCGGTTTTGAGTATTCCACTAGTGTTTTTTAATAAAATTTCATTTTAAACTGAAAGCATGTTCTATAACTCATATATATCACATATTTTGTTGTTTTTAAGTGAGACTGATTCCTACATTTCAAAAATTACTTATAAACTATTTTACAAAATTATCATCATAATCCAACCCCATTTTCTTGGTTATTCATGAGTGAATCTTTTTGAACTAAAATATCAATTTTAAATTGATAACAGACACATTGAGTCATATAGGGCACAACATGTATTAGATTAATGAGTAGAAAATTCCTGTACATCAAAAATGAATTATGGAATATTATAATAAAGTATAAAACAATAATAATTTGTTTTCTTAGTTTTTAGTTGGTAAGTTGTCCTTTTTACTAAAATTAATGTTAATTTTAAATATAAATACGCACATGGAGTCATACTAATCACACCATGCATCGGATTTAGGTTTAGTTGATTCTAAAAAAAATTATAATTGACTTATGGATAATTTTAATAATGTATCAAAACAATCTGAATTACTTTTCTTTATTTAAAGAATGCCACTTTTCTATTTTACTAAAATATGATTTTTAACTGGAAACACATAACCTGAGTCATACAAATCACATAATATATTAATTTGATATGAGAAAATTTACTACATGTCAAAAATTATAAATGAATCAATTTCCTAAATTATTATGAAATCCAGATCTTGTTTTCTCTTTTTTCAATGAGTGACCCTTTTTGTACTAAAATGAAGAATTTAATGTGATTACAAATATTTTTAGTCATACCTAGCACATAATGTATCAAATTGATGTGAATATAATTAATATATGTCAAAAATGAAATATAGATTTTTTTATTAATGTATCAAAACAATATGAATATTTTTTCTTGGTTTAGAGTTTGTTAATTTTCTTTTGAACTAAAATTAATATCAATTTTAAATAAATCATTGCAATAAGATTTATACTGGTCATATCCTGTATTAGGTTGAGGTGTGGCTGATTCATACATGTCCAAAAGTATCAAAATATTACGGACTATCATTGTTAACAACATTTACATTGGATTTTTTTGTCAGACTACCAACAATACAATTTGACTCTATGTTTTTAGTATAAAAAACATTATTGGTGTTGAAATACAAAAGAGTATATGAAACTCTTGTTCCCATTATATCATGAGGTTCCATCATAATTGGAACACGAGAATCCTCCATTATTATAGATTTCAATGAGAAATGTATTTTAGATAAGAAAATCAGCTCAACATGAAATGTTACAGTTTAAAAAATAATTAAAATGGAAGGCATGGTAACATTGATAGAAAGAGACATTTTATCACATTTGTGGATTATTAGAGATTGTTGAAAGAAAAATTTTACTTCGTGAAAGATATTTTTAAAAACTAAATATGTATTAGAAATCATTGATAATTAAATTATCATACAAATATTAGATAACATAATGAAAAAACTAATTAAATAATTAGTATGAATTCACATTTTCAAGATGTTTTTATGCATTCTTGATAAATTTAATTATTGTAATTATCATAGTTACAAGATCAAATTCCAATCTCTCACGAGCAAGAGAATCATTAAAAATCCACTAAAACATGAAATAAAATAATCCACCTGTAAAAGAATAATCATATGAGTAATACTAAAAATAAATAAATTAATCATAAACACAAAATAATACATTAATTTTATGTACTATTATTTTAATAGGAAAAAATCAATTTTTCCTCTTTGATTGAGTAATGGAGGGAAATTAAAATAAAGTGATAAATTTAAACACTTCAGCGATGAAACAGTTTTTAGGTAGAAGATGTTTATAGAGGTTTTGGTGTAGAGAGACATGAATTATTTAATGATCTCCCCAAATCAAACAATATAATCCTCCTGTATAAGAAATGAAAATCTAATGTGAGTAATAAAAAAATGAAAAAAATTAAAAATTAATATGAAACAACACATTAATTATATGGAAAATGATTTTAGAGTGAACACATAAACATTACCTCTATGATTGAGAATATTCAACGTCATTAATCATTCAGCAAAGGCAATGGATGGAACATAATGATAGTGATAAATTAAACACTAAAAGGGTGGGATGTTTTTGAGGTAGAATAAGTCTATGGTTTTTTAGTGCATAATTTCATAAAGGATGGTCAAACCCCAAAAACATGAAAATAATAATCCACCTAAAAATGAAAAAAATTCATATGTGATTAATACTAAAAAAATTAAATTAAACATAAATATGAAAGAATAAATTAATTCTATGTACAATTATTTTACTTTATAAATAACAATATTACATATGTGATTGTGAGGAGGAAACATTTTGTTTCTTTTTTCAAAGGAAGGAGAGGGAACCTGAATGAAAATTATAAATTCAACACTGTTGTGGTGAAATGTTTTTGTGGGAGAAGAAATAGGTGGAAGATTTAGTGTAAAAGGAATGAAATATGGGGATAAATATTCTAATATAAACACTAATTTCAAGCAATAATGAAAATTTAATCAACATTTCATTATATAATTTTCTAGTAAAATAGAAAAAGTATATCATATCATAAAATTATCATTACATCTTACCAAAGGGGTTACTTCGTTATAATTTGTTATTATGAAGGATTTTAACATAATCATGTAATAAAGACATTCTCTACATGAGTAGTCAACATTTAATTTTGATTATGTTAATGCAGTAGAGAACATATAATATTATGGGAGAAATCATTGTATAATAAATAGTACTTAAACCTTCTCATTGAACCCTTTTTCTTAAATATTTTAGGGATTTAATTCCTATATGACAAATTCAAATACCCTCTTTTTGGTCTCCTTTAACGTACCAGATATTATCAATATTTGGATAGACATGATCTGATTTTGATAACCCAATTAATGGTTCATTCTTGATTAAATTTTTATTGAACCCAAAATTTGTTTTAGTCAGAAGAAGGACAATCGAATAATTATTGTTTGATCGATTGGAGACATAAAATATTATCACTAGTTGTGGTTACATTATGAATGACATGGTTTTTCCCCATCTATAGAGAAATTCACCTTCATGAAGCCCATTTAAAAAACATTCATTACACTCATATTTTCAACCAACTTTCAATGGAAAATCAGAACAAGAAATGTGGTACAATCCAACTTGTATATCTGTTCTATAAGAAAAATATGACATATTTACAAAAATTAGATTTATATCGTTAGAATCAGATATACGCATCACTACTTCCACAAGCATCACACCACTTTTTTCTCATACGGTAGTTATCTTGTTCATTTGTATAGAATTTATAACCATTGATTAAAAAAATAATGTATGATATAAAAATTCATTTGGTCCCCTAGCTATCCATTAAAGACATTTGGATGTTTAATTCATATTTTCAGATTACTCCTTATAAATTTGATATTCGAACCATCCTATAACTATTGATTATGTCTATTCGATATCCATCATTCAACCATTGATGGATTCAAATCTCTATGAATTTCTTTGTGGGATTCAATGGATTGGTCAACATATTCACTATTAAATAAAATGTAAAGGAGTTATTTCTCCTTATATGTCATGGAAATTAAAACAAAATATCTTCTAGAAATCACATCACCTATAGGGAATTTGTTGTGATGAGGCATTGGGAGATTCAATCTATAAATATCTAATATTTAATCATTATATAATTCAATATACTCATCAACAATATATCATTCTGTAATAAAACCTTATGAAAAACATCGATTCTTGACATTCTCTTTCAAAATATTCATATACCATTCAATGGGGTACATCCATCTGTAATGGACAAGACCACATATTTGAACCTCTTTAACCAGGTGAACCATAAGGTTTACCATTATATAAAAGAATGATAGCGGTAAGAACATATCTAATTAAAATAATATGATTGAAACCTCCTTATTCATGATTGAATAATCCATTGATCTATAACATTACTACATATGGATTTAAAAAATAATCACAGTTCGGTTAATGTATAACGTGAATTTTAAGAAATAATGTAAAGGAAAGAAACATGCATCAAATTATGCTTCAAAACATGCAGATCATGTCATTTTAGTCTCTGTAAATTTGAATAAGATATTGACATGATATTAATGGTATTTGATGAATACTCCTTTGGAACTTTTACACTATTATGGAAAATCCAAAATTAAAATTTTTCCTTTCTGGATAGTGTGTAAGATACTGAAGGAATAAAAGTCCACATTTTACCCTTTATTACTTCCAACACTTCCCTTATATCTATATCAATCATGTCGAACCTAGACTTGATTTCATATTTTGTTTTTCTAGGAACATTTAGTAATATTCCAATTACACTACCAAATACACTTTTTTCTATATGCATAAAAGCATGAATGTTAATGACAATAAAACAATTCAAATTAAATAAATAAAATATAATTGATCACTTATTCTAACCTAATTTTTTAATATTATTAATAAATGGTTTACCAAAATTACATTCAATATATTTTACATTATTTAAAATTTGATAACTTGTTATTGGAGAAGATGTTATACCTTGTTCAATATTTCCATATAATGTTATCCTTTAGGATTGGTGTTTATTTCATTGAGGTAAATATTTACAATTTCCAAAATATCACATTATTTGAGGAATGGTTCAACCAAACTGTGTATGTTCATATTTCACAAATGGGACACCCTAAAATTATGTTAAATCTTAATTATAATAAATTTTCATAAGTAGGGAAGTCATTTATCAGCCTATAAAATATTCCCCTCAATGTGATTTCATTAGTTTTATAAGAATTATACTTTATAACACATGTATCCTACCTCAATTTTAGATCTTTGATCAATGGATCCAAATAGACATCAATATCATTATTGATTTATTTGGTCACGATATAAGAAGATACAAAATAATGTATTTTTACATTATGCATAACTATGACAATAATTTCTAATTTACCAACATAACAAGCCATGCACTATGAGTATTACTATATAAACCAAAAGGATTTACTACATCAATAGATAATTCAAGAGTAAAGAATCTGAGATAATTTCCAAAATAACGATACTCACAATCACATTTCTTTTACTAAAGAGAATTTATTGGATAATGTAGTTTCCCACCTTTAATTCTTATATATGCATGCCATGTAAATTATATTGTGGTTTCCTGAAATTCAAATAGTCTTGTATGCTATGTCATAATAAGAAATTACCATATTTTTTTTAAGTAAATGATTCATTTATTTTGTATCGATCCATGCCACTAATAGTGAATTTTATTATTGATTCGTGTTCCTTGTGAATGAATACGCAATCATTTGGAAAATCAAGATTTTTTAGAGATCATTAACATTTAATATAGAATTTGATTATTATCATATGTTTTACATGGTTGTTATATTTCTTATGGTATCATATAATTCCAGAGACCAAGTCATTCTTTAAATATTTTGTAACTCCATATTTGGTCATCTTTCATATAATATAATTTCAACACTTCTAACAATGTTGTATATTTAGAAAAATTTATATACAATTTTTTCATAGAAAAACTATTTAAATTATAAAATAAAATTTTATAATAACAAAGGTAATCTTCAGTTTCCTTTATCATTTCTTCCATGTAATATTCATTATAACATAAACACATATTCAAATCAAGTGATCCATAAACCGCAGTATCGTCCCATTTAGTGTGCACATTATGTTTTTCCACATGATTAGTCCAACATTTATATCTTTGAACTATTCAATGTAAAATAAAATTTTATTCAACTCTTCTGGGCTTATTTTTTGAATAAAAACAATGTAAAAATGGAAAAAGGATTTGGTAATGGTCTTATGCATACTCTATTGTAATCATGATGAAATATTTAAATACATATTCAAAATATTTTATGAAACATTTTGAGTTCATACATTTTTTATATCCATCTTATTGGGTTCATAAAATATAAATTTATTACAACCAAAAAATAAATATACATAAGATACTCATTATCAAAAGTGAATGTTAATGTTTTTTATAATAAGGGAAACCCAAAATTTGATTGTTTCAATGAATTTTAGTATGATTTGAAGAAAATTAGTAGTTAAATTTAGGAAAATAATTTCTCCACTATGGTAGGTGTTATACTCAAAATTCATTCAAACATGAATGTTATAGATAACATCCATCCTCATTGTATTTTCTTTCAAACATTTATTATTGCATTTTCGTTTTTGAAACACATCCTTCATATCATATAAACATGAACCTATGTCTATTGAATTACCCTAAGTAATAGTCATTCATGGATGAAAAATGATCAGATTAGTATAAGATACTTAAAATATATTTATAATGAGTCCCAAACAAAAAATGAAATAATTACTATTTGGGAGGTGAAACTGGTGAGGATGACAGTTGTATTGCATTGTGCTCTCTAAAAGCAAAAATTCCACCCATTTCTGAAAATTAAACCATAGGAACTAGTTATTAAATTGAGGACTATTTAAAGTGAGATATAGGGGGCAATAACATTCTTTTTTATGATTCAAGGGGTCTCAGTGGGGACATTTTATGAGATATGAATTTAAATGACCTCTATGAATTCTATATTTATATGAGATATAACACTTTTAATAATTCGAATCCTATAAATAAGACATGTCATGACATTACTAGAAATGTATTATATGAAAAATAATGTAATGCATGGGAAATTTATAATTTATATCACAATAATGGATTTAAAAAATATATATCCTTTTATATTATATATTTTTTTTTCACCTCACATGACATGTAAATTGATCAAAATAATTTCTATGACAAGTTTAAAGGGTATTTATTATTTTATAAATGGTGGATCTCTTAAGATAAATTATTTTAATTTAATAGATGATGGAAATAAGAGGCAATGTTAAATAATGATATATTTTTAGATAGATTAATGTAAAACATACATAGTGTTTATTAGATATGTGATGAAATAAATTAAGTGATTTATAATAAGAAATAGTGACTTGGTTATTTTTTTTAAAGATGAAAATATTTATACATTGTTATATAAAACTAGCCGAACAATATCCTAATTTGGGGTTGGTAATAATTTATGATTATTAAGTTCTATAGGGGAAATTCATTTTTGGTAGTGAAAAAATGATCATATTATATAATGATATATTTAAATACTGACATAAGGAGGGTGGTTTGAGAATTGTTTATGAAGAAAATGTAATATTGATAGATAATTCTTATTAATTACACAAGAGATATTATTATTAATTAAAAAAAATTAGATACATAAATGAAACAAGAATTGGGATTCCCCTAGTGAGACATCCTCTTGGATATGCTCTATTAGGTGGTTGTGGACATTTGAGGTAACTAGCGATCTACAATGTAAGTTTTCTGTAAATATACTCTAATGTATTAATTGTAATATCTGGATGATATATTGTTTGTAGAAATGGAATATGGGCCTTCTTTAAAGCATTATATCTAATCTAAAATTTCATTTCATTTATATTGAACCCTCATCTCACATAATCATTTGCAAAGTCATTCAATTACAAAGGCAATACATTTATCCTTAATTGAAGGTGGAATCCTAACAGTGTACTAGATACTCTAAATTTTATCCACCTAATCCTCTATCTATTTAGGATCATTTCCAATGAACAGATGCATGATCTTGATTAGGATCCATTTCCCCATAAAATGATAAATTAAATAAAAAGAAAATGGATATAAAAATTTATGTCACCCTATAAATATACTGAAAGTGCAGGATCCATAGCCTAACTAAAATTGAAGTATTAAATAACCAGGAAACAAAATATTGTCCCCAACATCATTTTGAAACACAGTAGAGGAGGCTAAGTGTTTTGGATAGGCAATCCTTCACAACTATAACTCAAGATCCAACCACCCTGTCTCAATTCAACCAGACAACCCCAATAAACATTATTGACTAAAAGGATATTCCAATGTTAAAAAAATTAATGACGATAAAAAATACACAAAAATTTCACCAAAAAAGATATAAATGACTGAGGATGAGGAAGTTAAAATAAGATACATTGGATTTTATATTGGAATCATTCAAGTGAATGCAGGGATATCAAAATATTGGGAAAATATTGAGCTCTGTATTCGTTCGACCCTTGAATCCTTGGATCCTTGTATTTCACCATTCTTTTTGTTCGAACCAGATTCGAGCCTTTGATTCGAGCTTCATTTCATAAAGGATGTGTGTTGGTTTATGGTGTCTTTTGTATAAATCTTCATATATTGTGATGAGTTCACAACTATTTAGGTTTATTTAAATAGATCAAGACACTTTTTTCAATATTTCAAAAAAAGTGATGATATATATCACTTTTATGAGGGATAATGTATTTTTTTATGATAAAATCAATCTTTATTAGTGTTTTTTATCACTGATAAACGACTTATAATTATAATTAGAAATAAAAGAAATTTTAAATATATTCATACAATTATATAATTTTATTGTATATATATATAAATATGAACATCTTAAATATATATTTTTAATTACAATATATTTATTATAATTTTATAATTAACAAAATATATAATTATTTATTTATAATTATATTAATAATTTTTAAAAAGATAATATTAATATTATATATATATAACTATATAAATATTTAATAAATATTTATAAATATAAATATAGTAAATATATTCATTATTTAAACATGTTCTTATAATTTTATAATTATTTAAATATATATATATATATATATTTATAATTATATAAATAATTTTCAAAAATAATATTTATTTATTTATAAATATAGTATATGTACATTTATAATTATTTTTTAAATTTTTTAACACTATTAATGAATGGTTAATCTTCAGTGCACTAATGTTAAAAATAAGTGGAATTGAATAACTAAAAATGTGTACACTTTAACAATATTTAAAAAATTGATATCTTTTATTAATTAAATATAAATTATTAAACAAATATGGATATATATATATATTTAAATAAATATGAATAAATATTGAAAACATTAAAATATAGTGTATATATATATATAGAATAAATAATATAATTTGATTAAATTCCAAAAAAAATAAAAAACAAAACAAATTAAAAATAAATAAATAAAATTTAAGATGACTAAATACATGATATATTAAATGCAATATGATATACTGAAATTAAAAAATGAATAATATAATTTGAATAAATTATATAAATATTAGGTGTATGTGTTTCTATATAAGATTTCATAAATTACGTAAATATTTGTGTGTCTGCATTGTATATAAAAATTAATTAATTGGGATTGTGTGAAACAAATATGAAACACATTTGGTTCATGTTAAATTGAAAAATCAAACGACATTTAATTTTATCCATTACTCGATGCTACTAGTTAGTATTTTTAATTCATGTTAATTATCAAATTATAAACAACAATTCACTACATATAACATTATTTTATGTAAAACCTAAATATTTTTTATTATATAAAATATGTTTATATTGATTCATAAATATTAATATATATTTTT
This sequence comes from Viscum album, assembly GCA_963277665.1. Taxonomy (NCBI): domain Eukaryota; kingdom Viridiplantae; phylum Streptophyta; class Magnoliopsida; order Santalales; family Viscaceae; genus Viscum; species Viscum album. The sequence continues at coordinate 2,075,563,445 of OY728152.1, read as the reverse complement.
AATATATACTATTTATTAACATTAACAAAAATTATTTCTTAAATAAAATGTTTAATATTTTCTCAATTCACAAATTTTTTATTTTTATTTGTTTAATTTGTATTTTACATATATATATATATATTTAATATACAATATTTATTATCATCTAAAATTTATTTATAGTATAATAAATTTATTCATTTGTATCAATAATAATAATTTTTTAATTTTTCAATAATTTTTTTTAATAAAATAATTTTTTTAGTTATTAACAGACCTTTATCAGAAGTAAAAATCACTGATAATGTATCCCTTTATTGGTGATAAAAAATAGATGATAAATGGTACCCTTTATAAGCTATATAAAATGATTTGAAAAAAGTTATCTTATATGAATTCTCACAAAAGGTATCCTTTATTAGTGCTTTGTCCACTGCTGATATAGGCCTGTTTTGTAGTAGTGTTACCTGATTCATGATTAATAGTTGGTGTTAGTGATCTTTGTGTTAAATATGTTGTGACATTATTTCCATGGATAAAAGATATATTTATATATATACTGATCTAAATAGCTTTAAATATATATTAACAATAATAGAATTGAATATGTTCCAAAGAAGATAGTTGGAATCGATAAAATATTTTGAATTATATATATATTATCACCCAAGGAAGAAAAATAAGGTGTTTAATGCTCTATGAAAAAAAATTATAGACTACCATGTAACATCCCAAGTAAGTAATTAATAATAGATATTTTTATCTATGTCTATTAATTAATTTGATAATGTTTTAGAGACTTAAAATAAGAATAAATCCAATCTTAAGCATGGAATACACTAATATTTTTAAAAGATTGTTTTAGTGCCTTTTGATGGAAAACCATTTTTAAATAAATCTTTTGACAATTTTATAAGCTTTATTTGTCAAAATAAACTTATTATTTATGATTGGAACATTTAAATTTACATTGGATAAGTTTTTGGTATTTTTCTGACAATGTTCATTGTTTGATGAATAGTGAAAAATACTGCATTTTACATCAACACAGATTTTTCATCGAATTTAATTATATGGTTATATTATCATTTTAATTTGTTATAAATTTAAAATAGATTATATTTTTACCATTTAATCCAATAGTGGTTGTTGGCATTAATTTCAATTTGAAATTGGACTTAAACTGGTGTCAATCTTTTGATACTTATTGTTTCATAAAAACACGCTATATGTTATGACAGTGGGAATTAATTATTAAATTAACTATTGTAAATTATATGTTTCTAATATTGTAAAATATATATCATTTTTTAATTCATAATATCAAATATATCTTAGGGTGATGTTTTGGTATTTTTCTGAAAAAACTTCAATTTTTTATGAATAGTGAAACCACTAAGTGGTACTTAAAAACTGATTTTCTATTTAAATGAAATTTTACCACCTATGTGTTTTGAATTTAAAAACTTTGACATACATGGTTGTAATTAGTATGTAAAATTTGGTGCAATGGGATTAAAATAATTTCTTGCTGAATAGTAACTTTTATGTTTTTAATCGCGATTAGAGGTAATTAGTGTAATTTACGGTAAAAATAATGTTTTAGTAATATGAAATTACCTACACACATGTCCTACCCATATTGGATGTGTCATGGCCAACCAAGATAACCCTTGGGTCTATTTTTGTAACCCCAGGGAGCCACTTGGGTAAGATAAAGACATTAATTTTTTTATTTAATGTAAAAGTAAAAATGACAAAAACATGAGTTGTTTTACTAAAACAATTTTTCAATGGGGTTATACACGTCATATATATATCTATAAATAGTCATTGGAAAGATAAAAATATTTCCTACATCATATTAATTTTTTTAATAATTTTTAGACTTTAAATAAATTAAACTATTTATGGCATCATGATGATGCAGCGATTACCTCATTAATAAAGGATTTAAATAAAATGAAACGATAATGTAAAATCTATGACCTAAACATGTAAAAAACCTATTGGATGGGTGGATTTCGTACCCTTATCAACTTATACTCGAATTATATCAATGTTGGATCTTTTAAATCCGAAACTCATTTTAAAATAAAATAACATTTCATTACTTTCCAAGAGTTCCCCTCCTCTCCTCTTATAAAATCCCCCCACCTCTACCACTGTACCCAAACTTCCAATTCCTTTGGATCGGACAAAACCTAACCATTTTGCCTCTCCACATCCCTATCTAACTCTTATAATCCTCACTTTGGGAATAAGTCTTCCCCAGGAAGCCTTTGAGCTCAAATCAAAAATAGTTACCTAATTTAATGGTAGTGTCTTATCTTGTGTTCTTATGTTTTATTTTTCTTCTCTAACCCCCTAAACTATTTTTATTCCTTTAAATTGTAACAAATCCAGTATCTTAAATATACTAGGATGTTTTTATAAGACACCTTCGAGCTACACTTACACACACCTGCATCTAATGGTTAATGAACATACTGTTTATGTGGATGGAAAATTTTTTTCCCACGAAATGATGATTGTTCAACACTCATATAACACTCTAAAAGGTTTCCATTAAGAGGTCAATATATTTATATATTATATATAAAATGTTTATGTTTTACTTAAGCATATGTGTTTTTCATTTATGTCAAATCTTTATGATTAACATTATCGGTAAACGCGATATCATCATTATAGGAAGTGCGGACTACCGCCCCCTCAAAGTGATTTGATACGTTAATTCCATATGTGGGATGTATAAAGGATTTAATTAATGATATTATATATGATATTATATTGGAATTATAATATACCTTTATATCATTATTATTCCATTCCATAAAATACGAAATAGAAATGAAACTTGTGTTCATGCGTACGTACGGCTTACCGTCTCCATGAACGGTGCATTTCATTTCTTACCTATAAATGTTGTGTAATATTATAAATGCATGTATATACTGGATATATATGATATATATGATATATACATCATGCGTATAACTCTGGATATAATGGATACAAGAACAACTTGTAATTATAAAGAGCATATTTTGACTCAAGTACCAATGATCGTTAAAACGACCGTTATTAACATAAATAATTGCATAGTGTTCATGACATGGTAATAAGTGATATAAAAGGAATAATGAACTTGAAAAATTTTCTTAAACAAGTTGAAATTTACTCAAGTTTATTATTCAGGAGGTTAAATAACGATCGAGTCAAGTCGGACCAGAGGTATGGGACCACGTCTCAATATCTTTTCATTGAGGCATATTTTCTTTTATAAACAACCTTCATTTATCTGGTGTATAAACCCCATTGAATTTTATGTTTATCTAAAAGAAATCATTTTTATACGAATCATTTTACTAAATGACCAATGGGAATGTTTTTGACGTACGTATGCGGCGACAACGAATTTTCCACCACCGTGACCAATATTTGAGTTTCGGCTTCACCTACATGCCATACCTTATTTGTAAAAGAAAAATAAATACCATGATTTACTTTTGTTATATTTTGGTATAGAAAATGGTTTTCATAATGTTTTTATATCAATGTGTTGTATTGATATCTTGTTATTGAAAGGTGGAAATGTTATGTTTCCTATATGCATGTTTTTTTGGATACAATTATGTTGTGGTTATTGGGAATTATTATGAAAACAAGTGGTTCTGTGATAAACTAAGGGTGGGTGAGCTTGAAATAGCTCTTCAATTCATTGGGTAACGTGAAGGAGTTAAACTTTAAGGTTTCTCCAAATAGATTTAGGGAATATACTGTGATGGGTATTTCAAACGTAACCAAGAGGATTACTCCCTACCTAAGAATGTTATGAATGACTCAAGTTAACTTTATGTCTTATGATTTATATGATTTATTCATGATTTGATGAGGTATGTTAAAGTTAGAATGTTTTATGAGTAGAGTATGATTTCATTGATTCTTATGTATACATGTACTCATGTTTCCTTTCCATATTTTTATATCCCTTACTGAGGTTTTTATGCTCATCCCAAGTTTTTGAAATGTTTTTCCCAGGTCAAGGGAAGGGTACATGATATGATGATAGTGTCATGGAAGTGTCAATAATTAATCCATGATTTATTTTAAATATGATTCTGTTGAAGGGAAAAATGAATACTATCTTTTATGGTAACCACTTTGTTTAAATGTGGGATGTAATGCAAGTTTTATGATCTAATTTTATAAAACTCTAAAACTAAAAAGATCCTCAATGTGTAATCCTGTAATAACTCAATATTATATAAGGTTTATGGCTGGGGCTTTATAGTCGGTATCATAGGTCTGTTTATACACCTTTAAGAGTTAGAAAATTGTTAAATTATAAATTTATTTATGGTATGATTGAAATGATATAGCATTTAAAGATTACCATGCTGCTTCTCCTAAGATAATTCAGTGTTAAGAATGGATTTCATATAGGAAATAAAACAGATTATTTTGGAAGGCATACAGAGGGAAATGATCTTTCAAATCAGTATCCAGAGATAGTCAGAATCAGAACTAAATAGTTTGTTACAATGATGGACCAGTTGACTCAGGTAAAAAATCTTAGTTGTTTTTATTGATGATATTTTGTTGTTTTCTAAATGTAAAGAGGAGCATGAAAGTCATTTAATGGTTATTTTGAAAACCTTAAAATAAAATAAATTGTATGGGAAATTTAGCAAGTGTGAGTTTTGGTTGCAACAAATTTTTTTCCTGGGTCATATTGTTTCAAAAGATGGAATAACTGTGGATCCTGCAAAAACAAAAGTTGTAAAAGAATGGCCAAGACCAACAAATGTAACCGAGATTCGTAGCTTCCTTGGTTTGGTAGGATACTACCGAAGGTTTGTTAGAATTTTTTCACGGTTATCTAGTCCAATGACTTAGCTAACTCAGATGGGTGTTAAGTTTATCTGGACAAAAGAATGTGTTGATTGATTTTAGGAATTGAAATGAAGATTGGTGAATGCTCCAGTTTTTTCACTACCTTCCAGGAATGGGGAGTTTGTTATCTATAGTAATGCTTCATTGGAAGGAATTGGTTGTGTACTTATGCAAATTTATCAGGTAATTGATTATGCTTCACATCAATGGAAAACTCATGTGGTAAATTACCCTACACGTGGTTTGGAAATAGCTGCTGTTGTTTTCTCTTTAAAAATTTAGAGGCATCATTTGTATGGAGTAAAGTGTGAAATATTTACCGATCACAAATTTTTAATGTATATATTCACTCAGATAGAATGGAACATGAGACAGAGGATATGTCTAGTATTAATCATGGATTATGATTGTACAAATCATTACCGTCCAGGAAAAGCAAATAATGTGGCTGATGCTTTGAGTTGAAAAAGTAATGCTTAATTAACAATGTTGCGTTTGGAACATGATCCTTTAGTTAAGGATTTGATGAACTTTGGCATAGAAGTTGTTGGTACAGGATGTCCTTATGTTTTGTTTCAGGTATCAGTAAAATATTCTCTATCAGATAGAATCAAGAAAGCACCGAATCAAGAAAGTGAGTAGCAGAAAAAGGTAGAGATGGTTTAGAAAGGAAAGTTTCCTGAATTCAACATTGATAATGATTGTGTTTTGAGATTTGGGAATAGATTGTGTGTGCCTTGGGATTCACAGTTGAAGAGAGATTTGTTATGTGAAGCTCATAGTTCTCCATTTACATTTCATCCTAAAAGTACTATGATGTACAAAGATCTGTGGGAGTATTACTGGTGGGATTGAATGAAAAGAGATATTGCTGATTTTACTGTGAAGTGTTTGACTTGTTAGAAGGTTAAAGCAGAGTGGTAGTTACCGAAAGGGATGATTCAGCCTTTACCAGTTCTAGAGTGGAAATGGGAAAATATATCCATGGACTTTGTTGTGGGATTTATAAAGACATCTCAAGGTAATAATGTAATTTGGGTTATTGTTGATCGCTTGACTAAATCTGATCATTTCCTTCCTATACGAGATACATTTTCCCTAGATCAACTTTCCCGTTTGTATCTTAATGAAATATTCAGGTTACATGGATTTCCTATCTCTATTGTATCTGATTGTGATCCCAGTTTTACTTATAACTTTTGGAAAGTCCTTCAAAAGTATTTGGGTACTGAATTAAATATTGGTACCAATTTTCATCCTCAATCAGATGGGAAATCAGAACAAACAATTAAGATGTTGGAGGATATGATACGTGCTTGTTAGATGGATTATCAGGGAAGTTGGGTCCAACATCTTTCTTTAGGTGAGTTTTCTTATAATAACAATTTTCATTCCAGAATACAGATGGAACCATTTGAGTCGTTATATGGGAAGCAGTGTCGAACTCTAGATTTCTGGGATGAAGTGGGTGAAAGGTAGCTAATGGGACCATAATTTGTAGAAGAGATGGCAGAAAAAGTTCTGTTGATTCAGAAATACATGAGAATGGCTCAGAGCAGGTAGAAGATATAACGGCCCGGCCTTTTATTACATTAATATTACATCATTTCAAAGATAAACAACATAATAGTATTACACATGGAGGATCCAGAGGTTTAGTGTCTTGGGAAAACTAGGACAACACATAACAAGTACAACATCATTCATAAAAAAAATCATTTAATCTCTTCTTCTATAGCTTCTTAGTAGCACTTGTCCTCTCCTTAGTACATGTAGCCAACTGAGGATATACATCAACAGGGGTGAGCTAAAATCCCAGTAAGAGGATATATAAGAACAATATAGCATGTGGTGAGCATAATCATGACATAGGAAGAAGATCATGAACATGAGAGGAGCATGAACAATAAACTTGAAATGTGGCAAAGCATAAAAATTAAACATCATGTCTTAGTGGTTAACTACCACACATACTTGTGAACAAATATAGCATCATGTTCACGCATAATTTCACATTTACTCATGAGATTAATCACTTTACCCAATGCATTGTAGATCTATATAATTCCGGGCGCACCCTTCACATTTAAACATTCATATTGCGCTATATAATTCCGGGCGCACCCGTCACATCATAAAATTATCATTATCATGCTTGACACATAGAAAAAATATCAACATGTACATAAATAACCCTTGTAAAGGAATGGGTTTCATCTCATAATAACACATTCATAAGCTTTGGATTCCCAAAAGAAAGAGGGAACAACATACCTGATATAAGAACCATCAACCATGAATGAGAGGTAAAAGGTGAGATCTTGAAAGAAGAGTTCTTTTGGAAAACATTTTGATGGACATAAAATCCAGTGAAAAAAATGTATATCCCAGAAAAGTAATGGAAATGATGAACAAAAGATCATTGAGGAGTAACCATATAAAAAATGGAGTGAAGGAGGGAGAACCCGAAGGAAGAAAATTGGGTTCGATATTTCCCCTTACTTTGTACTCGAATGCCTCATTCTCTTTAATGTCTTGTATAATGACATTATATTCATTAATTAGAAATTACAGACCCTTTTATACATTAATAGGGTTCATTCTTGTTTCATTATTTCATATTATGTTTTTTTGGATGACTTATAGAGTTTAAAAACATTGTTCGGGGATGTTCGTCTTTATGGTTTTCTTGAGCGGTCCACTTGTATTCTTAAATTTTTGTTTGGGTAGACCATGGGTAAACATCAAGAACTGATATTACATGTAATTAATGATATTACAGAATCTTGAATGAATTTATAATGAGTTTTATTAGATCCTAAGTGGACGAATCATTAGATAAGTTTTAAATTAAGATTATTTGGGCTATTTTGAGCGGTTTTTGGAGCATAACCAACTCATTATAAATTTCACTTTGTAGTATGTCCATAGGTTATTTCCAGAACATAAAATAGAACATAATACATATATAAAATATTCTGGTTCAACCATAAAAATGGTTTCATGACCAGATTGAATGTATAAATGGAAGAAGAGAGCATGTTGTTTTTGAAGGTGATAAATTATCACCACATGAACAACGTTCTCTTTAATAAAATAAAAGGAATATGGAAACGGTGTGGGGTGATATAATGTAACATTAGAATCATAATATTATAGTAAATATATAATACTGGATTTACAGAACAATTTGTATGAAGATAGGTAGGGAGAGATCAGGAAAGGAACTTGAACTTGAAAGAAATTAAAGGAGAAGAGAGAGAGAAATTACCTTTAGAATCCTCCTCTTAAGAACATCCTTAAAGGCCTAATCTTGGTCATTTGATGAGACCAGAAGCTCTCGGAAGTGGGGGAGGGGCTAGGGAAGGAGTATGGGCAGAGTTTAGAGAAGCCTTGGAGCTTGAGAGGAGTGAGGAAAAGAGGGACTGAAGGGTGGCTTTTATAGTGGAGGGGAGAGGGGTTTCCTTAATATAAAATTGACTAGTTTATTAATTTCACCTAAGACAAGGAATAGTGAGTCTTGGATGACTAAGAATAGTAAATTTGATTTGTGAATTCGGGATTTGGGTGCATACATCACTTGTGATGTCAGGAATAGTGGGTTTTAATTAAAATGTATTTATATGATAAATTAATGTATTCTACTATTCATAAAAAATTCAAGTATCTCAGAAAAATCCGAAAATTTTACCACAACAATTTTTCAACGTGTAGAATCCAAAAATGAAGTCTATTTTTCAAAAATAATTTTTTAAATTTTATTAATTTAATATTTAATTAAAATCATAATTTACTTAAAAAACAGTTTTTAAAAATAAAACTGATTTTGCAGTTCCTTCAAAAATTACTTAGGGTCTTATAAAATTATCTAAAAACTATTAGACATTGATTAAATAATTTATTAATATATTTCAGGAAAATAAATATTTTTTTAAATTAATTAATTATTTTTTATTATTTATTTATGACTTATAAAATACCAAAAATGTTTACTCAGGTCAACTTGTCACTTTCTTAGATGTCAAAATTTTATTTTATTATTGATAGGTAAGGTTACTCTTATTTACTATTCATAAGGGTCATATTACTATTCATAAGGGTAGTTTTTTATTCATAAGGGTATGTTACTGTTCACCAAAAATTATTTTTGTTTCATTGGACTCCAAAACTATCTTGAACACAACCGTGAATGTTGGATTTTTAAAATTCCAAACATAGGGGTGACAAAATTATGTTTAATGGTCGCTTATCACTTAGTAGTTCATTATTTTGTGTTTTTATGACATAGATATAAGAGAGGAATTTACTATTTAAAAGCTTTGGGTCGTTACATTTTTCCCCCCTTAAGAAATTTTTCCCCCAAAATTTCACTTCACCCAAACAGGTGAGGGTACTTCTCCTTCATTGCCTCTTCTGGTTCCCAAGTTGCTTCCTAAAACTTTTGGTTCCTCCACAACACTTTGACAAGGTGGGTTGTCCTGTTGCGTAGAACCTTATCACTTCTGTCCAGGATTTTTACCGGCTGCTCCTCATAGGAGACATCATCTTCCAACTATACCTCCTCTGATTTTAGTACATGTGAGGGGTCTGGAATGTACTTCCTCAGTAGTGATACGTGGAACACATCATGAATTTGAGCCATATTCAGTGGAAGTTCCTGACGATAGGCCACAACTCCTACACGATCATGGATCTCAAAGGGGCCAATGTACCTTGGGATTGGCTTCCCTTTCTTCACAAATCGCATGACTCTCTTCCATGGAGATTTTCGAAGGAAGACTTTATCTTCAACGTCGAACTCCAATTCCCTTCGACGAATGTCAGCATAGCTCTTTTGCCGACATTGAGCAGATTTGATGTGTTTCTGGATGACTTGAACCATCTCTGTCATCTCTTGAACAAGATCAGGACCAAGTAGCTTTCGTTCTCTAACTTCATCCCAACAGGTTGGAGTTCTACATCGCTTCCCATAAAGAGCTTCATAAGGAGCCATCTGAATACTCGAGTGAAAGCTATTGTTGTATGAGAACTCAACCAATGGGAGATGTTGATACCAACCACCTTTGAAATCAAGAGAGCAGGATCTTAGCATATATTCAAGTGTCTGAATAGTCCTTTCATACTGTCCATCAGTTTGGGGGTGATAGGCCGTGCTGAAATTTAATTCATTACTCAAAGCATGTTGAAGGCTCCTCCAGAATTTAGAATTGAACCTTGGATCACGGTCAGAGACAATCTAGAACAGAACACCGTGCAATCTCACTACTTCCTTCAGATATATCCTTGTAAGTTGTTCAAGTGAGAGGTCTTCCTGAATAGCGATAAAATGAGCAGTCTTGGTGAGTCGGTCTACCACAACCCATATCGCATTATTTCCTCTTGACGTTTTCGAGACACCCATGACAATGTCCATAGTAACATTTTCCCATTTCTACATGGGTATATGCAATGGCTGCATCAAACCTTTGGACTTTTGCTGCTCAACTTTATCATGCTAACATACCAAGCACCTTGATATATATTCCGCAATCACCTTCTTCTTGTTTTCCCACCAGAAGTGTTCTCGGAGATCACGATACATCTTGGAACTTCCAGGATGAATAGTGAAAGTTGAGCTATGTGCATTATCTAATATCTACTTCTTTATTCCGGGTGATGAAGGCACAAAAAGCCGCGTTCCAAACCGAATCACACCATCATTGTCGATATGGAACTCTTGCAGCTTCCCTTCCTTTACTTCATTCACCCTCGTTTGTATCTCTACATCATCCATTTGTGCTTCCTTAATCTTCTGTTGGATGGATGGTTGCACAATCATTTGGGAAAGGTAAGATGTATCCCCTACCCTTACGATTCTCAAATCCATAATTTTCATATCCATGAAGATAGGGTCTTTCTCAATCCTCAACATGGATAGAGTGGTAGGTTCTTTTCTGCTTGGAGCATCAGCTACCTTGTTCTCAATTCCAGGATGATAGTGAATAGAGAAATCGTAATCCTTGATTAGATCTAACTATCTCCTTTGACCCATGTGGATCTCCTTTTGTGTGAATATATACTTTAGGCTCTTGAGGTCGGTGTATATTTCACACTTCTCTCCATAAAGGTAGTGCCGCCAGATTTTTAAGGCAAAAATCACAGCTGCCAGCTCTAGATCATGCGTCGGGTCGTTCTGCTCATGGATCTTCAACTGTCGTGAAGCATAGGCTATCACATTATCATTTTGCATGAGTACACAACCCAAGACATTATTTTAAGCATAACTGTATATCACAAAACATTCTCCACTTTTCGGTAGTGTGAGTACAGGTGCAGTGATTAGCCTTCTCTTTAGCTCCTTGAAGCTTCCCTCACATTCATCCGTCCAGACATACTTTACCCCTTTCCTTGTTAACATAGTTAGCGGGCTTGACAATCGTGAGAAGTTTCTCACAAAACGTCGATAGTACCCAGCTAATCCAAGAAAACTACGGATTTCTGTGACACTAGAGGTCCTGGTCCATTCTTCAATCGCCATTGTCTTTGAAGGGTCCATAGAAATTCCCTTTCTTATGATCACATGTCCCAAGAATGTGACTTGATTCATCCAAAAGTCACACTTGATGAACTTGGCGTAAAACTTCTCCTTTATCATTGTCGCCAACACAAGTCTTAGATGTTCTTCATGTTCCTCCTTGCTCTTGGAGTAGATGAGAATATCATCGATAAACACTACAACAAATTTGTCGAGGTAATGTCTAAAGACTCTATTCATCAAATCCATGAAGATTGTAGGGGCATTAGTAAGTCTTAAGGGCATCACCAAAAAATCATAGTGCCCATACCTTATACGGAAGGCAGTTTTCTGAATATCTTCCTTCTTAACCTTTACTTGATGATATCCAGAATGAAGATCCACCTTTGAGAAGTATTGAGCTCCTCTTAACTGGTCGAACAAGTCATCAATCCTTGGGAGAGGATACTTGTTCTTTATGGTGAACTTGTTGAGTTCCCGATAATCGATACACAGTCGCATGGTACCATCCTTTTTCTTTACAAAGAGCACTGGTGCGCCCCAAGGTGATGCACTAGGGCGTATGAACCCTTTGTCCAGATGCTCTTGCAGCTGCTTCTTTAACTCCTCCAGTTCGATAGGATCCATCCTATAGGGGCACATAGAGATAGGAGTAGCTCTAGGTATGAGTTCAATTGAGAACTCTACCACACGATCCGGGGGAATTCTGGGTAACTCCTTGGGAAATACATTGCTGTATTCCCTTACGATGGGAATTTTTTCACGTTTCGCACTTTCCTTCGACTCAGCCATTTGGGCGAGGTATGCTTCTTCATAGGGAATCATCACCCACGCCATTGAAGGATTTTTCAAAGGATAATCATGATCTTCCTTGCATTTGTAGTGGAGCATAGGATTGTTCGGAATATGAAAATATATTTCCTTTTCCCGACAATTGATATGGGCTCTATATAAAGAGACCCAATCCATTCCCATTATAGCGTCAAATTCCACCAAGGGAATTATATTGAGATTTTCCAGAAGAATCTTCCCACACATGTCAACAGGAGAAGAATCAAACACTTGGGTTGCAATGGATGTATCACTTGGTGTTTTTATAGATATCTCTAATTCAAGGATTCGGGGCTTCGATTCTATAGTTCTAGCAAAATTGCAAGATATAAAGGAATGCGAAGAATTAGAATCAAATAAGACTTTTTCCATTCTTGAGTGAATAGGAAGTGTACCTTGTACAACTTCATTATCATGTTCCACTTCCACAGTAGTGATGGCATAAGCCTTCCCTTGTTCCTTTGGCTTTGGTGGATGTTGGCGCTGATTACCCTCTAAAGCTCGAGGATTAGTGCACTCATTTGAATAGTGCCCTAGCTCCTTACAGTTGTAGCATTGAACCACAAGTGGTTCTATCCTTTCATCGGCTACATTATCCTTCCTTTTCATGTCTCTTCGGCACTCGTGAGCTAGGTGTCCTTCTTTCCCAATCTTGAAGCATTTCCCCGTCCCTTTTTTCAGAAATAATTTTGTAAATATTATTAATTTAATATTTAATTAAAATCATAATTTACTTAAAAAAACAGTTTTTAAAATTAAAACTGATTTTGCAGTTCATTCAAAAATTACTTAGGGTCTTATAAAATTATCTAAAAACTATTAGAAATTGATTCAATAAATTATGAATATATATCAGGAAAATAAATATTCTTTTGAATTAATTAATTAATTATAATTATTTATTTATGACTTATAAAATACCAAAAATGTTTACTAAGGTCAACTTGTCACTTTCTAAGATGTCTAAATTTTATTTTTTTATTCATAGGTAATGTTACTCTTATTTTCTATTCATAAGGGTCATATTACTATTCATAAGGGTAGGTTACTATTCATATGTGTAGGTTACTATTCACCAAAAATTATTATTTTTTCATTGGACTCCAAAACTATCTTGATCACAACCGTGAATGTTGGATTTTTAAAATTCCAAACATAATGGTGAGAAAATAATGTTTAAAGGTCACTTATCTCTTAGTAGTTCATTATTTTTCGTTTTTATGACATAGATATAAGAATGGAATTTACTATTGAAAATCTTTGGGTCGTTACAGAAGAGTTATGCAGACAACAAGAGGGAGGATCTCTCTTTTGAGGTAGGTGATCCTGTTCTTCTCAAAGTCTCACAATGGAAAAGCGTGATGTGATTTGGTAAGAAAGTAAAGCTGAGTGCAAGGTTCATTGGACCATATGAAACTCTGGAGAGAGTTGGATCAGTTGCTTACCGAGTGGATCTACCTCTGAGTTTATCTCAGTTGCAAGATGGAAAGGGTGTGGGGTGATATAATGTAACATTAGAATCATAATATTACAGTACATATATAATACTATATTTATAGAACAATTTGGATGAATATAGGTAGGGAGATATCAAGAAGGGAACTTGAACATGAAAGGAAATTAAAGGATAAGAGAGATAGAAATTACCTTTAGTATCCTCCTCTTAAGAACCTTCTTAAAGGCCTAAGCTTGGTCATTTGATGAGACCAGAAGCTCCTGGACGTGGGGGAGGGGCATGGGAAGGTTTTTGGGCAGTGTTTATAGAAGTCTTGGAGCTTGAGAGGTGTGAGGAAAAGAGGGAGTGAAGGGTGGCTTTTATAGTGGAGGGGAGAGGGGTTTCGTTAATATAAAATTGATTAGTTTATTAATTTCACCTAAGACAAGGAATAGTGAGTCTTGGATGACTATGAATAGTAAATTTGACTTGTGAATTCGGGATTTGGGTGCTTACATCACTTGTGATGTCAGGAATAGTGGGTTTTAATTAAATTTTATTTATATGATAAATTGATGTATTCTACTATTCATAAAAAATTCAAGTATCTCAGAAAAATCCCAAAATTTTACCCCAACCATTTTTCGACGTGTAGAATCCCAAAATGAAGTCCATTTTTCAGAAATAATTTTGTAAATATTATTAATTTAATATTTAATTAAAATCATAATTTACTTAAAAAAATAGTTTTTAAAATTAAAACTGATTTTGCAGTTCTTTCAAAAATTACTTAGGGTCTTATAAAATTATCTAAAAACTATTAGAAATTTATTCAATAAATTATGAATATATATCAGGAAAATAAATATTCTTTTGAATTAATTAATTAATTATAATTATTTATTTATGACTTATAAAATACCAAAAATGTTTACTAAGGTCAACTTGTCACTTTCTAAGATGTCTAAATTTTATTTTCTTATTCATAGGTAATGTTACTCTTATTTAATATTCATAAGGGTCATATTACTATTCATAAGGGTAGGTTACTATTCATATGGGTAGGTTACTATTCACCAAAAATTATTTTTTTCATTGGACTCCAAAACTATCTTGAACACAACCGTGAATGTTGGATTTTGAAAATTCCAAACATAAGGGTGAGAAAATAATGTTTAAAGGTCACTTATCTCTTAGTAGTTCATTATTTTGCGTTTTTATGACATAGATATAAGAATGGAATTTACTATTGAAAATCATTGGGTCGTTACAGAAGAGTTATGCGGACAACAAGAGGAAGGATCTCTCTTTTGAGGTAGGTGATCCTGTTCTTCTCAAAGTCTCATAATGGAAAAGCGTGATGTGATTTGGTAAGAAAGTAAAGCTGAGTGCAAGGTTCATTGGACCATATGAAACTCTGGAGAGAGTTGGATCAGTTTCTTACCGAGTGGATTTACCTCTGACTTTATCTCAGTTGCACAATTTTTTTCATGTTTCAATGTTTATGAAGTACATGCCATATTCATCTCATGTTTTGAGTCCAGAGATAGTTCAGCTGGAAGAGAACCTATCTTATGAGGAACAACCGGTCCAGATTATTGAACACATGGAGCAAGTGTTATGGAATAAGGTAATTCAACAGGTAATGATTTTGTGGAAAAACCATATGGTTGAAGAGGCAACGTGGGAATCTGAAAATGCAATGAGGGCTAAATACCCCAACTTATTCGATAAGTAAATAAATTGGGGGTATGAAATTTTCTAAAGGGGGTAAGGATGTAACATCCCAAGTAAGTAATGAATAATAGATATTTATAACTATGTCTATTAATGTATTAGATAGTGTTTTAGAGGCTTAAAATGAGAATAGATTCAATCTTAATCACGGAATACACTAATATTTTTAAAAGATTGTTTTACTGCATTTGGATAGAAAACCATTTTTAAATAAAACTTTTGACAATTTTATAAACTATATTTGTCAAAATAGTCTTATTATTTATGGTTGGGAAATTTAAATTTATATTGGATAATTTTTTGGAATTTTTCTGACAATGTTCATTTTTTAATGAATAGTGAAAAATACTGCATTTTACAACAAAACTACTTTTTCATCTTATTTAATTATATGGATAGATTATTTTTTTTAATTTTTTTTAAAGTTTAAATAGAATATATTTCTACCATTTAATCCAATAGTGTTCATTGGAATTAATTTCACTTTGAAATTGGACTTAAACTAGTGTCAATCTTTTGATACTTATTGTTTCATAAAAACACGCTATTTGCTCTGACAATGGAAATTAATTATTAAATTAATTAATTCAACTTATATGTTTTGAATATTTTAAAATAGACAACATTTTTTAATTCATAATATCAAATATAACTGAGGGTGAAGTTTTTGTATTTTTCTGAATAACTTCATTTTTTGATGAATAGTGAAACCCCTAAGTAGTACTTAAAAAAACTGATTTTTCTTTTAAATGAAATTTTACCACCTCTGTGTTTTGAATTTCAAAAATCTGACATACATGGTATTAATTAGGAAGTAAAATGTGGTTCAATGGGATTAAAATAATTTTTTGGTTAATAGTAACTTTTAAGTTTTTTATCGCGATTATATGTAATTACTGTAATTTAAGGTAAAAATAATGTTTTAATAATATGAAATAACCTAGAACCATGTCCTACCCTTATTCAATGTGTCAGGGCCGACCAAGACAACCCATGGGTCGATTTTTGGGACCACATGGAGCCACTTGGGTAAGATAATGTCATTAATGATTTTTATTTAATGTAAAATAAAAAATGACACAAACATGAGTTATTTTACTAAAACAATTTTTCAATGGAGTTATACAAGTCAAATATTTGACTATAAATATTCATTGGAAAGATAATAATATTTCATAAATCATAGTATTTGTTTTATAATTTTTAGACTTTAAATAAATTAAATTATATATGACATCATGATGGTGAAGTGATTACCTCATTAATAAAGGATTTAATAAAATGAAATGATAATGTAAAATCTATGACCTACACATGTTAAAAACCTGTTGGATTGGTGTATTTCAAACCCTTATCTACCTATACTATAATTATATCAATGTGGGACCTTTTTAATCAGAAACTCATTTTAAAATAAAGTATCATTTCTTTACATTCCAAGAGCGCCCCTCCTCTCCTCTTATAAAAGGCCCCCGCCTCTACCACCATACCCACACTTCCAAAGACATTGGATCATCCAAAACATACATATTTTGTCTCTAATCGTCCCTCTATGACACTTATAAGACTCACTTTGGGAAAAAATCCTACAAAGGAATCCTTTGAGCTCAAAGAAAAAAGAGTAACCCGATTTAATGGTAGTGTCTTCTCTTGTGTTCTTATGTTTTATTTTGATTCTCCAACCCCCTAAACTCATTTTATTAATTTATTTTGTAACAAATTAAGTATATTCAATATAATAAGATTTATTTAGATGAAGCATTAGAGCTACACTTACACAAATCTACATCTAATGGTTAATGAACATAATGTTTCTATGGATGGCGAATTTCTGCCTCACGAAAAGATGATTGTTCAACACTAATATAAAAACCTAATATGTGGCCAGTATGATTTCACAATATTTATATATTATATATAATATGTTTATGTTTTACTTAAGCTTCAGTATTTTTCATTTATGTCATACCTTTATGGTTACCATTATGGGTAAACGTGATATCTTCATTTCTGGAAGTGCGGACTACCGCCCCCTCAAAGTGATTTTATTCGTTAATGCCCTATGTAGGACATATAAAGGATTTAATTAATTATATTATGTATGATATTATACTATAATTATAATATACCTTTATATCATTATGATTTCATTCCATAAAATACTAAATAGAAATGAATGTAGCGGTCATGCGTACGTATGACTTACCGTCTCCATGAACGGTGCATTTCATTTCATACCTCTAAATGTTGTGTAATATTATAAATGCATGTATATACTGGATATATATGATATATATGATACTTACATCATGAGTATAACTCTGGATATAATGGATACAGGAACAAATTGTAATTATAAAGAGCATATTTTGACTCAAGTACCAATGATCGTTAAAACGATCGTTATTAACTTAAATAATTGCATACTACCCATGACATGGTAATAAGTGATATAAAGTGTTCATGACATGGTAATAAGTGATATAAAAGGAATAATGAAATTTGAATGGTTTTTATGCAATTATAAATTTACTCATGTTTATTATTCAGGAGGATAAAGAATGATCGAGTCAAGTCGGACCTGAGGTATGGGACTTCGTCTCAATCTCCTTTCATTGAGGCATATTTTGTTTTATACACTACCTTCATTTATACGGTGTATAAACCCCTTTTAATTTTACGTTTATCCAAAGGAATCTTTTTTATATGAAGCGTTTTACTAAACGACAAAAGGGAATGTTTTTGTCGTACATATGCGGTGACAACCACTTCTCCGCCGCCATGACCATTATTTGAGTTTCGTCTTCCTCTACAAGCCATACCTTATTTTTAAAAGAAAAATAAATACCATGTTTACTTTTCTTTTATTTTGGTATTGAAAATGGTTTTCATAATGTTTTTATATTAATGTGTTGTATTGATATCACGTGATTGAATGGTGGAAATGTTATGTTTCCTTTATGCATGTTTTTTGTGATGCGGTTATGTTGTGGTTCTTGAGAATTATTATGAGGACAGGTGGTTCTGTGATAAACTAAGTGTGGGTGATCCCGATATATCTCTCCAATGCATTGGATAACGTGAAGGAGTTAAACTTTAACGTTTCTCTGAAGATATTTAGGGAATATACTGTTATGGGTATTCCAAAAGTAACCAAGAGGGTTACTTCCTACGTAAGAATGTTATGAATTCCTCAAGTTACCTTTATGGATTATTATTTCTATTATTTATTCATGATTTGATGAGGTATGTTAATGTGCTTATGTTTTATTAGTAGAGTATTATTTCATTGATACTTATGTGTACATGTACTAATGTTTCCTTTCAATATTTTTATATCCCTTAATATGCTTTTAATGCTCATCACAAGTTTTTGAAATGTTTTTCACCGGTCAAGGGAATGGTACATGATATGATGATAGTGTCAAGGATGTGTCAAGAAAGAATCCATGTTTTAGTTTAAATATGTTTCCGTTGAAGGGAAATAATTAATACAATCTTTTATTGTAACCACATTGATTAAATGTGGTATGTATTGCATGTTTTATGATCTAATTCTATAAAACTCTAAACCTAAAATTATCCTCAATGTGTAATCTTGTAATAACTCAAGATTAAGTAAGGTTTAAGTCTGGGTCCTTATATACCCTATCCATGATAAATATTGAAAAAGAACCAATACTCATGGATTTTTAGAGGATGAATCATAATGTCATAATGAATCATTTATAGCTATAGAAAATGGTAGAAAATATTTTGAATCTCGTCTTTTATAAATATAGAGTTATAATTCTTTGAACCTGGGTAATTCTTCCCTCAAAACATGCGTTGAAGAAAGAAATTTTTGATTATGGACAAAACTGATCGTTTTCTATCCATTCAATAAGTATAAATACATATTGATATCTAAAATAATGTTTCGTGTAGGTTATAATGAAGATATAAATTATGAAAATATGCTTCTTGAAGCATGGTATTCATGATATTTAAGGATGGAATACAAAAGTCTAAGGGTATATTATAAACATTAAACATACCTATATGGAAAGGAGAAAACATCACCTTGGTTTTCATTATAGTCCTACCCAAAACATATAACTTCTATAACGGTGTTTGGGTTGTATTCAATCACATTAAAATATTAATTCATTTTATTACCATTATGGAATATTTATATCTTGACCAAATACCCATGATATAAATAAAAGAAGTGGTAAGCCTATATAGAGTGCAACATTAAATTATATCTGATTATGATTTGAGGTTTACTTTGTGGTTCTGGGGAAGTCTTTAGAACGAATTGGAAATATAGCTGAGTTTAAATTTTTTTATCATCCCCAGAAATATTTTTAGTTTCATAGGATCATTCGAAATCTATAGTATATACAAAGCCCTTGTTTGATTGATTTCCAAGGATGTTGGGATCAATACATCCACCTGTTGGAGCTCACATTAAAATATAGTTTTTAATAAATCATTCAGAAGGAACCATAATATTATCTTAATAGAAATATATATAGGAATCTGACATGAATGGATAAATTTGGGGAGGGTAAGTTGATATGTCCTGACCATGTTAAATAAATGACATGGAAGTTACAAACCATCTGGTTCATTTAGAAGTGGCTCAAAGTCTACAGAAGAGTTATACATATAATCATTAATGAGATCTATATATTTAAGACAGTGACAAGGTTTTCCATTAAATATCTCTATATATTCGTATTGTGTGACTTCAAAGAAAAGGGGATACGATCCCTACATACATAGGTCCCTTCAGTATCCTTGAACATATTAGTGTCATAGAATTTTACTTAGCACTCCCTCAACATATCTCTTAAGTGTAGGATTTGTTCTATGCATCAATTAAGAAGAATTAAATACAAGAACCAACACCTGTTTTGATCTTTAATGTATTGCAATTGGAACATGACCTTCCATATAAAAAACAAAACAACATATATTTTTTATCAAAGAGATAAGGTTAAAAATAATAAGTCCACCAATCTGGTCATTGTTTTATAGTAGAATCCAATGTTTCGGGAGACTACATTTGAACCAAAGTATGCGGTTGAGAAAATTTCCCTCACTTTTTATCCACCATCTAATAAAATTTAGTCTATGAAATTTTTCTATTGTGGGTATAATGTAATGACCCATGTTTTTAGTAAATATTTCTGCTAAAATAAATATGTTGTTTAAAACCATGTTTCACATGAATCATAAAACAAAAATGATCCATAACATATTAGATAGAAAAATTATATCCAGAATAAAATCTATAGTAGAGATAAATATAGGAATTAATTATGAATTCATATAAAATATGAATAAGAACTCTTAAATAATAAACAATTTTTTTCAATAAAATATTTTTTCCCTTTATAATTTTTTAAATTTAAAAACTAAATTTAAAAATTAGATAATTTTAAATTTAAAAAATGTATATTTTAAATAAAAGTTCTAAAATTGGATTAGAATCTATTTAATGTACTTTTTAAAAAATAACTAATTTTTAGGTGAATATAAAAAAAGATTGTTTTTACTAAAACTATAAATATTGTTAATTTATAATATATACTTAAAAATTTATAAAAACAATTATTTTAATAAATATGATTTTAATATGTCTATAAATGTTTAATAAAAATATGTATAATTTATAAAGGAAATAATTAAAATTTTAGTTACTTAATTAATATTTTCCAAAAAAAATTATTGTCTTTTTTAGTTAAACAATATTATTCTAATATTTAGTTGTCGATTTCATTGAAATCCACGTACATTTCATTTTTTTATAATAAAACTATTACTATCATGTAAATAAATTAAAATTATAACTTTGTCCTGTAGGATCGAAATATAATATGAGATGCTCAATATACAAGAGGGGGGTGAATTGTATACTTTAAAAATTCCATTGGAACCTTTAAAGTTAGTTATGAATAACTAGAGTTTCCTTAAGAAAAGGAAAGTGCTATGTTTAACAAAGTTAAACTAAGTAAATTCACAACACCTCTAACACCGAACTGAACTTGGAAAGGGATTCCAAAAGTAGGTTCTGGAAATATGATTCCGGAGATTGAAACTTAACAAAAGTTACAATATAAGATTCTACCTTAAAGCGTATAAAATCTAAACTAATCAGAGTAAGTAAGGAAGTATAAGAAAGTTATACTTTCCTTAAGATACAAATTGGAGCGGAATAAAGACAAGTAGTAAAACTACTAGTAACAAGATAATTGTCTTTTAACCCAAAGAGAAGGGTATCCAACAACCTTGGATAAAGGTCCCTTGATTTATACTTTCAAGCAAGTCTGTCTTACCCACACCAGGGTAAGCCCTCGATACGAAGATCGGTGTCTCTGTCTTGCTATCCCCGCAAGCCCTCAACTTCAAGGTAGTTGGCAACCTCTGTCTTTCTCAGCAAGAAAGCCCTCGATCTTTAAGGTAGTCAGCACCTCTGTCTTTCTCAGCAAGAAAGCCCTCGATCATTAAGGTAGTCGGCACCTCTGTCTTCCTATCCCCGGAAGCCCTCGAATGTAATCACCAACATTCGGAGTCGCACGAAGCTTTGAGAGTTAATAAGAGACTGTCTCTCTAGAAATCACTTCAACAGCATGTAGGCACAAAACTCAGTTGTTTTTTCAACAGCACCGAGCTCTTTCAAATGAGCTCCTATTTATAGGTAAGGTCGGCTCCTTCTCCAACGGTCATATTTTCCTTAAAGTTCGGAGGGACCTGTACACGTGTCACGTAGACAACGGTTAGTTTATAACAAAATGGACGACATCATTTTATAACAAAACAAGTGTAACAGAATGTACGACATCGTTTTAAACTCTAACATAAAGGTTCGGAATAGAAACTTCGGAGTGAAGGTTCGGAGTGAATAAATTCAGAGTGTATAAAACAATGATAATCAGATTTTGTTTAATAGGAGAATTCGGAATGAGAATTCGGAGTAGGAATTCGGAATAGGAATTCGTCATCAGAAATCGTAATGAGAATTCGTCATCAGAATTCGTAATGAGAATTCGGAATGAGATTTCTTCATTAGAATTCGTAATTAGAATTCTTCATTGGAATTCGTAATGAGAATTCTTCTTCAGAATTCGTATCCTGAATCTGGAATAGAACTTAGTCAGAGTTCATATCTGTAATTCGGAATGAAACTTCCTTATAGTTCTTGTCCAGAATCTGAACCCTAAAACAGAATGCTTTTATATCAAAGTTTTAATGACTCCGAGAAAATGAATCCGAAACTTATACTTAAGAAAAATATGAATGAAAATATGATAAGGATAATTTTTCTTATAAAATAGATTTTCCTTAAGAAAGCATTTTTCCTTATAAAAGTGATTTTCCTAAAGAAATAATTTTTCCTTATAAAAGCGATTTTCCTTAAGAAATCATTTTTCTTTATAAAAGCGATTTTCCTTAAGAAAGCATTTTTCCTTATAAAAGCGATTTTCCTTAAGAAAGCATTTTTCCTTATAAAAGCGATTTTCCTTAAGAAAGCATTTTTCCTTAAAGATATGGTGTTTGTGATTTTCAAAACAAGAAGGAATGGAAAAGTCATAAGGAAAACCTTATTGACTCAACAATCTCCCCCTTTTTGGAAAGCACAAACATCCTTACGAAAAAGCTATTCCAAGAAGAATGAAACACATTAAAGCTTATCTCCCTTGGTTTAAGAATATAGATGAATACGACTAACTCCCCCTTAGGCTTTGAAACTCTAAGGATCGTATTCATATTTCCGGAGTGATGTTTCATAAGAAGGTCTTCTTTAAGAAGAAAAACTCCCCCTTAAACAAACTCTTATTAGAGTTCTTTTTCCTTGGGTATTTTTCTTTCTCCCCCTTTGATAAACTCTTATTAGAGTTCCTCTTTTTCTTAAGGATATTTTCCTTCTCCCCCTTTGTGATTTTCAAAAAGAATTGGAGGGAATGGAAAAAAACTTAACAAAATACTTGAGACATTAGTACAAACTAAACAACAAACACAATTCTCATTATATTTGAAATGTCAGCAACAAAAAAACAGATTACAACAAAAAGATCGGATTGGCCATTTCAGATATTTCTCCTTCGACATTAGCCCCTTAAGAATCGTCTTGATCTTCTTTAAGTCTTTGTGATCTTCCTCTGCTTGCTTCTCTAAGACAACTATTCTTGATGACTGAGCTTCAATTATTTCTTCCTGAGCCTTCAACTTTTCTTCCTGAGCTTTCATCTTCTCTTCCTGAGCCTCCATCCTTTCTTCAAACTCGATCCGATAATCCCTTTCATATTTCCAACTTTGATTAACGGAATTGAGCTTTCCATTCAGATCTCTCACTTCCTGAATCCGAAAGTTATTTTCCTCTGTCAATTTCTCTTCGAATGATGCTGTCAACTCATTAATCTTCTTGTCCTCGTTTTCAAATGCATCCTTAACATTATCCTGAAACTCATCCAGCAACCTCACCTCTTCCACAGTTTTCTTAGACCAGCTTGTCATCCTCTTGCAAGATCTTTTATGTGCTTCGTAACCAACGAAGAATGTTTTGAACTGAGCTTCAATCTCAACACACTTATCCATTACCATCGATACGGAGTCGGTTTTCTGATTCAACGCATGTTGGACCATCTGGCATCTTGAATCAATGCTAGAGAAGGTCGGAATGGTTCCCACCAACTTCTTCAAGGACTGAACAACAAAATCGTGCCCCAACGAAGATGACTCGGAATCTGAAATCTTGCTAGGGGAATTTTCTTCCTCAATAAGCTTCAACTTCCTCTTCGAAGAACTACCAGCTTCCTTCCTCATCTTCTTTTCTGAACTCGGGGTATCAGCAAGAATTTGTTTCCCCTTATCTTTTTCTGGAATAGAAACCTGTTCCGGAGATTTCTTCTCGCTATCAGAGACTTGAACAATATTATCTTCCTCATCAGCAACTTCTACATTTTCCTTTTGAGCAGCATCAAGTAAAAGATGTTCTTCTTCTCTCAGACAAGAAAATTCTTCTTCACCTTTCTCTTCTTCCAATTCAGGAGTAACAAGCTTCGAAGATTGAGCTTCAGATGTTCGGAGCGACAGGTGTTCCGAAGGAGTTCCCTTGTATTCATCTACTTGTTTGAGGACATCTCCTGTCTCACCACTTCCTTCAGCAGCTTCTTCAACTTGTTCCACTTTCTCTTCTACCTCAGTATTCTTAGCAACATTCTCTTCTGGAGCATCAAGATTTCTTCCTGGAGTCTCAGGTAGAGATTCCAGAGAGAAAGATCTCGGAACGTGAATGGTTGCTAAAACCATTTCGTTGAACATTAACAATGCTTGCACAGCCTCAGCTTCTGACATTTTCTTCTTCAGTTTCTTCTCCTTTGCTTGTTTCTCGAGTTCATCAGCAGCCTTCTCTTTCAGAGCTTTAGCCTCTGTAGGATCCAATCCGAAATGCGGATCTCCTTCCTTCCTCTTCTCTTTATCAGCTCTCCACTTCGCTGCAACCTCATCAGTATAGGTTTTCTTCTTCTTAGAATTAGGAGGTGCGGAGTGGACTTACATAGATTTGGGTTCCTCAGCTTCGACTACCACTTCTTTCAGCTTCCTCTTCCTTACTGGCTTGGATGATTCCGGATCAGCAGATTTCAGAGTCACTTCTACTTGAGGAGGCAGATCAATGAACTTTCCAGACTTCTTGTCAAAAGCTATATTCATCCTTTTAAGAGTGGCATCACTGAGCAACATGATCTTGCAAACTTTCGGCTTAGAACTGCAAGCTACCTTGAAAGATTCTAGGCACCGAACTATGAGCTTTGACAATATTGCTGGGTACATCACGATCTGAGCTCTGAGATTCCCCTTCTTCAAATTCTCAATATTAAGAAGAATATGCTTCATCAAGTTGAACTTTCTTAGATTTATCAGGAAATCTAAGATATATATCTCACTTTTCTTCAGGCTATCCTTATCTCCTTTTCTCGGTACAATAATCCCTTGCACCCATAACTCCAGCATCCGGAAGTTTTTAGATAGGCTTGCAATTTTCGGAGCCTTGTCATCATCCAATACGAGAATTTCTAATGCCTTTTCCTTGTTGAAACTACCCAAAGAGTCTGGCAATACGTGGGAAATAAACTCAGCTTCACCTTCATAAGATAACCCTACCAAGCTTGCAGCCTTGGTGTAAGAAAGCTTATATGTCTTGCCATACGATTTGAAAGAAAATTTTTCTCTATTATCTTCCTCGAAGAAAACAACTGACTCATAAAACTCGACAAGCAAGTCAGAGTAGACTTCATCTTGGATGCCGGTTTTTGATACCGAAACATCTTCCCAGCCATTCAGCTTGATATTCTTTGAAATAATAGAATCGTAGTTGCTGGAGAAAGTCGGATGAACTAACCTCTCTCTGTAGACTAACCACTGAGAAATAGGCTTGGTTGAAGACATTTATAGAGAAGCTAACTCTGCAGACATTCGGATTAGAAGTCCTCTGAGATATTCGGAATCGAGAAGACTGAAGTTCGGAACGGAGAAAACTGTGGTTCGGAACGGCCTTAAATCGGAGAGTCAGAGCTTCAGCACGCAAAAGCTTGAAATCGATGTGGGACTCAAAAATAGGGTCCCCTTTATATAGGCAATGGGATGACGGTTCAACTTCCTCGGTTGATCTAATGGTTTAGAATGATCTGAGATCAAATCTGACGGTTGAGAACTTGAATTCGATCTTTTTGAGGTTTTTATTAAAGTAAAGAATTAAGAAATCCAAAAACCGAAAACAAACTATAAGAAATTTCCAGCAAGTAAAATATGATTATGAAAACTTTAGTAAGGAAAACATACCTTTCGGATTAGCTTAGGAAAGTTATTCGTAATGGGTAATATAGAGACGACTACGAAAAAGCTCAATACGAAAAACTAAATACGAAAAACTCAATACGAAAAAGTAAATACGAAAAAGTAAATACAAAAAACAAAATACGAAAAACAAAGCTTGGTACGAAAATCTGGTTATGAAAGTCCCAGTACGAAAGTTGTCCATTCCGGAAATTTTCAATATGAATACCTTCATTCCAGAAGTATTCTGTTCGAAAATATCCATTCTGGAAAATGGTAGTTCCGGAAGTTCCATTGCGGAAATATTCGTTCCGAAAATTTTGAAAACAAATTTTGAAAAACATTGTTAAACAAACAATCAAATGTACTCCCCCTATGAAAACGAGTTTATTACTGTAAGGAGACTTTTTCAACAGAAAGTTATTTAAGGAAGATTACCTTACGGTTATCATTCCCATCTTCTGTTTAATATATTCAAATCTATCAGAAGGAAAGGATTTTGTGAAAATATCAGCAAGTTGATCTTGCGTTCCGATAAACTGAAGAATAATATCTCCTTTGAGTGTGTGATCCCTAAGAAAGTGATGCCTAATATCTATGTGTTTTGCACGAGAGTGATGTGCAGGGTTTTTACTTAGGGCAATGGCACTTGTGTTATCACACAAAATTTGAGTTTTAGTAAAACTCAAGCCATAGTCTGTGAGTGTGTGTTGCATCCACAAAACTTGTGCACAACAACTTCCAGCTGCTACATATTCAGCTTCAGCAGTGGAGAGTGCAACAGAATGTTGCTTCTTGCATGACCAAGAAACTAATGAATCTCCTAAGAAATGACAAGTTCCCTATTTACTTTTCCTATCCATTCTACATCCACCAAAGTCAGCAACAGAAAAGCTTTTTAGAACAAAATCATTTCCAGAAGTATAAAATAATCCTAGATCCATGGTTCCCTTAAGGTAGCGAAAAATTATTTTTACTGCCTTTAAGTGAGATTCCTTAGGATTGGATTGATATCTTGCACATAAGCATACTGAAAACATTAAGTCTGGTCGACTAGCTGTTAAGTAAAGTAGACTTCCAATCATACCTCTAAAAGATGTTTGATCTACTGGTTTCCCAGCTTCATCAAGATCTAAAAAGTTTGAGGTACCAATGGGAGTACTTATACTCTTAGTGTTGTCATAACCATACTTTTTAAGAAGATCTTTAATATACTTATGTTGAGATATGTAGGTTCCTTCTGGTTTTTGAGAAATTTGAAAACCAAGGAAAAATGTTAACTCCCCATCATACTCATTTCAAACTCAGATTTCATTAGACTAGCAAAAGAGTCAGTCAAAGATTGCTGAGTTGAACCAAATATAATGTCATCAACATAAATTTGAACAATCAAAAAAAATTTCTTATCTTTCTTTATAAAAAGGGTTGGATCTGCATTTCCCTTAACATAGTTATTTTGAAGAAAAAATCCTGTAAGTCTATCATACCATGCTCGTGGGGCTTGTTTAAGGCCATACAAAGCTTTGGTAAGTCTAAAAACATGATCTGGATGTTTTGTATCTTCAAAGCCAGGAGGCTGTTCAACAAAAACTTCCTCTTGAACATAACCGTTAAGAAAAGCACATTTCACATCCATTTGGAAAAGTTTGAAATTAAAGAATGCTGCAAAGGCAAGTAGAATACGGATAGATTAAAGTCTAGCTACTGGAGCATAGGTTTCTTCATAGTCTATTCCTTCTTGCTGATTATAGCCTTTAGCAACAAGTCTAGCTTTATTTCTAACAATGACTCCATTTTCATCACATTTATTTATGAAAACCCATTTTACTCCAATAACAGAAGTTTCCTTAGGTCTTTCAACCAAGGTCCAGACTTTATTCCTTTCGAATTCATTTAGTTCATCTTGCATTGCTTTGATCCAATCATCATCACCTAAAGCTTCATCAGTGCTTTTAGGATCTAATTGGGAAAGAAATGTTAGATGTTCTACTACATTTCTTAAGGAACTTCTAGTCCTTACAGGTTGATTTACATCACCAATGATACTATCACTGGGATGATTCTTAAGAAACACCTGATTTGGGTTTTGTAAAACCTGTTCATCAACATAGGGTAGAAAGTCTTCTGGGGTAAATGTTTCAGAAGTATCTTCTAGAACAATTTCCTTATCAGAAGGTTCTTCTATCAAAGGTTGATAATCAGTTTTTGAAAACACATCCGAAGATGTAAGTCGAGATGGTTTAAAAACAAAAGGGTTTGATTCATCAAATTTTACATGTACTGTTTTCTCAACAGTACAAGTGTTTTTATTAAAAACTCTATAAGCCTTAGAGGTTGTGGAATATCCTAAGAAAATTCCTTCATCAGACTTTGGTGCGAATTTATGTAAGTTATCTTTAGTATTCAAAATGAAAACTTTGCAACCAAAAACCTTGAAGTAGGAAAGTCTTGGTTTTCTACCATTCCATAACTCATAAGGTGTTTTATTAAGAAAAGGTCTAATCAAAACTCGATTTATAGTATAACAAGCAGTACTTACAGCTTCAGCCTAGAAATGTCTAGCAATAGAATATTCACTCAACATGGTTCTAGTTATCTCTTGAAAAATTCTATTTCTTCTTTCAACTACACCATTCTGTTGAGGAGTTCTAGGTGCTGGAAAATTGTGAGTAATACCTTTCTTACTACAAAAAGTTTTAAAATCAGAATTTTGAAATTCTCCTCCATGATCACTATGAATAGTCTTCAATGGAAGGTTTTTCTCATTTTTAACTTGAGCTCTAAAACTTTTGAAATAATAAAATGCTTTAGATTTCTTTGCTAGAAAATAGACCCAAGTAAATCTAGTGTAATCATCAACTAGAAAAAACACATAGTATTTTCCTCCAATGCTTCCAGTTTGTGTTGGACCAAAAATATCCATGTGCACTAACTGTAATGCATCGGTTGTTGAGACTTCACCGATTGACTTAAAACTAGATTTATGTTGCTTTCTATATTGACAAGGATCACAAACTTTAGAAGAATCAAATCTAAGCTCCAGTAGATCCTTAACAAGTTTCTTCTTAGAGAGTTTACATAGGTTTCTAAGATTAAAGTGTCCTAATCTTCTATGCCATAACCAAGAATGATCTTCCATTGCACTTAGGCAAGGTAAATCTTGGCTTCTACGGTCTTCTAAGATTAAGGTGTAAACATTCTCTTGCCTGTTGGCTGAGAGAATAAATTCTTCCTTGGAATTGTGAACTAAGCATTTATCATTCCTAAAATTCACAAGGTAACCTTCATCACATAACTGACTTATGCTAATGAGGTTGTTCTTAAGACCTTTAAAAAAAGAACATTTGAAATCAAAGTTTTACCTAAAAGAACAATATTACCAATACCAACAATCTCTCCCTTAGCATTGTCTCCGAAAGTTACCTTTCCTCCTTTCTTTTTGATAATCTTTTCAAAAAAGCTTTTGTTACCAGTCATGTGCCGAGAACATCCACTATCCATGTACCAAATATTGTTGCTGGAACATTCTTTATTTTCCTGAAATTAAGAACAAAGTTAGATTTTCGGAATCCAAACTTGTTTGGATCCGAGATTTCCAGACAATAAAATTTTAGGTATCCACATTTTCTTAGAAAAGTAAGCATTATGAAAACCTAAGGATTGGGTTTTGTTTAAGGAACAATTTTTTGCCCAGTGACCACCACATTGACATTTGGTGAAAAATGGGGCACTTTGAGGAACAAAATAATTATTACTGAAAACTGGTTTTGCATGGGTATAACCAAATCCAGATTTATTTCTTAAAGGTCGTATTTGAGAATACATCTTATCAAAATTTTCCTTACCATGGGTAAAGTTTGATAAACACTTCTTTAAGGAAAAAATTTCGGACTTGAGTTTTACAACCAAGTTTTTATCCTCAAAATCATTAGTTTTTGAACTAGAGTTAGGCTCGAAAACATTTTTCTTAGAAATTACTTTTTCTAATTCATTAGAAAGTTTATTCTTCTCAGAACTTAATTCCTCAAGATTTTTTGAAATACTTTCAAAATCAGCATTTTTCTTATCAAGATCTTTAGAATGATCTGATATCTCTTTAGTAAGAATAGAATTCCTAGAATTTGCCTTATCAAGTTTCTTGTTGAGTTTGGAATTCTCAATCTCAAGAAGTTCAGAAAATCTAAAGACTTCTTCAAAAGTAGGTAAAGTATTTTCCTCATCAGAAGATGATTCTTCATCAGAAGAGTTATAATACTTACTATCATTAGGATTTAAGGATTCATTGGTCAAATATTCAGCATTTCGTACCTTAGCCATAAGACAATGATTATCAATAGGTAATCTGTCTATAAGACCAAGATTCTTCTGTCCTGAAGATTCATATTCAGAAGATTCATCTGAAGAGTCACCACCACTGGAACTCCAGGTGTCATTAGCTTTCAGAACTTTCTTAGCTTTGGATTTGTAATACTTCTTCCTATTCCTGTCTGAATACCTTTCCTTCCTTTCTTTCTTTTTGAGCATAGGACAATCTGGTCTATATGTCCAGCTCTCTTACATTCATAACAAGTAACTTCTCCATCTTTCTTATCTTTCCTGTCCTTCTTCTTATACTTGGATTGAAATTTTCTCTGTCCAGCTATCTTGTTCATCCTTCAAGCAAGATTGGCTAATTCATTTTCTGAAACTTCACACTCACTAGATTTAGATTGGAAAATAACTTTCTTAGACTTGGATCTGGTTACTCTCTCAGGAGTCTTAGCTTTCATCTCATTCGAAGTTGTAGTAAAAGAAACTGTACCATTTCCATTATTCTTCTTGATGTTGTCAGCATCTCTCTTCATTCTGGTCTCATGTTGTAGAAGAGTTCCAAATAATTCATCAAGAGTAATGTGAGTGACCTTCCTGTTCTCATCTATAGCTGTTCTCTTGGATTCCCATTCATTGTGCATAATATCAATTATCTTGTCCACAAGAGATTCATCATCTAAACCTTTTTCTCCCATAGATTGTAGACTGTTGACGATTGTCATAAATCTTTGTTGAACTTTACAGATAGGTTCTCCATAAGGAAAATTGAAGCCATGATATTCAGCTCTAAGCATAGCTCTTCTAGTCTCAATCACCATAGAAGTCCCAAAGTGTGTAACCTCTAACTTCTTCCATATACAGTTAGCTGCTTCACAAGAAGAAATTTGGCTATATATATTTCAAGTCATTGAACATAATAAAGTATTGCGTACCTTATAGTTGAGTTGATATTCTTGCTTTTCCTGGTTAGTAAAGGTTCTGACTTCCTTGTCAGGAATTTTATAATCACTAGTAAGCATGAAAAAGTTGTCTACTCCAATATTGATAACAAAAGTCTTCATACGATCTCTCCAGTACTCATAGTCATTACCATCGAAGATTGGTGGCCTTGTAGGATTCAGATTGTCAATTGATCCAACATTAATTCCTGCCATACTAAGAAAACTTTGCACACAAACTTGTTAGTAGCTTAGAATCGTAATCACAAAGTTCGGAATGGGAAAAGTTCGGAATGGATAATCCGGAATGAAAAAGTTCGGAATAGAAATGTGAGCAAGAAAAACTTGTATGTGAGTACAAGTATTTCAGTAACCTTTGCTCTGATACCAAATGTAAGAATGGTATAGAGTAAGAGGTTTCCAACCTCTGATACCAATTGTAGGATCGAAATATAATATGAGATGCTCAATATACAAGAGGGGGGGTGAATTGTATACTTTAAAAATTCCTTTGGAAACTTTAAAGTTAGTTATGAATAACTAGAGTTTCGTTAAGAAAAGGAAAGGGCTAAGTTTAACAAAGTTAAACTAAGTAAATTCACAACACCTCTAACACCGAACTGAACTTGGAAAGGGATTCCAAAAGTAGGTTCCGGAAATATGATTCCGAAGATTGAAACTTAACAAAAGTTACAATATAAGATTCTACCTTAAAGCGTATAGAATCTAAACTAATCAGAGTAAGTAAGGAAGTATAAGAAAGTTATACTTTCCTTAAGATACAAATTGCAGCGGAATAAAGACAAGTAGTAAAACTACTAGTAACAAGATAATAGTCTTTTAACCCAAAGAGAAGGGTATCCAACAACCTTGGATAAAGGTCCCTTGATTTATACTTTCAAGCAAATCTGTCTTACCCACACCAGGGTAAGCCCTCGATACGAAGATTGGTGTCTCTGTCTTGCTATCCCCGCAAGCGCTCAACTTTAAGGTAGTTGGAAACCTCTATCTTTCTCAGCAAGAAAGCCCTCGATCTTTAAGGTAGTCGACACCTCTATCTTTCTCAGCATAAAAGCCCTCGATCTTTAAGGTAGTCGGCACCTCTATCTTCCTATCCCCGGAAGCCCTCGAATGTAATCACCAACATTCTGAGTCGCATGATGCTTTGAGAGTTAATAAGAGACTCTCTCTCTAGAAATCACTTCAACAGCACGTAGGCACAAAACTCAGTTGTTTTTCCAACAGCACCGAGCTCTTTCAAATGAGCTCCTATTTATAGGTAAGGTCGGCTTCTTCTCCAACGGTCATATTTTCCTTAATGTTCGGAGGGACCTGTACATGTGTCACTTAGACAACGGTTAGTTTATAACAAAATGGACGACATCATTTTATAACAAAACAAGTGTAACAGAATGTACGACATCATTTTAAACTCTAACATAAAGGTTCGGAATAGAAACTTCGGAGTGAAGGTTCGGTGTGAATAAATTCAGAGTGTATAAAACAATGATAATCAGATTCTGTTTAATAGGAGAATTCGAAATGAGAATTCGGAGTAGGAATTCGGAATAGGAATTCGTCATCAGAAATCGTAATGAGAATTCGTCATCAGAATTCGTAATGAGAATTCGGAATGAGATTTCTTCATTAGAATTCGTAATGAGAATTCTTCATTGGAATTCCTAATGAGAATTCTTCTTCAGAATTCGTATCCTGAATCTGGAATAGAACTTAGTCAGAGTTCATATTCGGAATTCGGAATGAAACTTCCTTATAGTTCTTGTCCAGAATCTGAACCCTAAAACATAATGCTTTTATATCAAAGTTTTAATGACTCTGAGAAAATGAATCTGAAACTTATACTTATGAAAAATATGAATGAAAATATGATAAGGATAATTTTTCTTATAAAAGCGATTTTCCTTAAGAAAGCATTTTTCCTTATAAAAGCGATTTTCCTTAAGAAAGCATTTTTCCTTATAAAAGCAATTTTCCTTAAAAAGCATTTTTCCTTATAAAAGCGATTTTCCTTAAGAAAGCATTTTTCCTTATAAAAGGGATTTTCCTTAAGAAAGCATTTTTCCTTATACAAGCGATTTTCCTTAAGAAAGCATTTTTCCTTAAAGATAAGGTGTTTGTGATTTTCAAAACAAGAAGGAATGGAAAAGTCATAAGGAAAACCTTATTGACTCAACATGTCCGACACATGAATTTTAATCATAAAAATACATTATTCTGAAAATATAATTTTATGAGTTACATGTGCTAATGTTAAAATTGATTTTTCTTAAAGATATAAATGTTATCTGAGAAAATGGATCTAAAATTTTCAATCAATTGGTGAAAATTATGTAATAAGGTCCATTTTATTTTGAGACATCAAATGTAAATTACTAATGTAATATTTGTTACCATACTAAAACCGAAAATGGTAAAAGTAAACTTTGTAAGAGTGAAGGACTAATAATGTTTAAAACAAGTGAAAAAAATGAAAGAATGAATGATTATTGACCCTATTTCATCCAGTTCCCCGTTATTTTTCATATTTGAGCAATAATGAACGTTTAATAAGTTCTTAATTTATATATTTATTTTATAGTATCAATAAATCCATTCTTAACACATAAAAATGAGAACAATACAACCCCCTTCATACCCACTAAATGAAATTAGTTTCCACTTTAAATTATTCCTATTTCATTCCTTTATAATTCAATTCTATTTACTTGATCCAACAATCATTTTATATTTTTTTATGACCCCCATTACCTTGGAATCCTCTAAGGAAACACAACGATTTCAATGTGAGTTCTCTATTATTCCTTACATATTTTACATTATATCATAATTTCCCAAATATAATTTTATAATTTTTATATAATTAAATTAATATATTTTTATATTAAATTTTATTATGATATTTTAGTAATAAATATCCACCTTTCACATTTCATATTTTTAAATATAAAATTTCTATTCAAGTATTGTGTGGACTAAGACCTCTACAAAGTGATGACTATCATTTGTTTTCACTACCCCCTATATCCAATTATTATAAGGGATAAATTATAAAATAAATTTTTCATATGTAATAAAATTATTACTAGGATCAAAAAAATATAACACTCCTTGTTTTAATTATAAAATTAAAACATTTTATGTGTGTTGTGCAGAATACCACCTCCACTAAGTAACGTATCACATTATTCGTTATTATATATTAAAATCCCTTAAAATTTAATTAAACCCATTAAAATTATATAAATAATATCAATTTTATTTTTTAATAATGATAATATCAATAATAAACCACTGTAATAATAAAAAGAAACAATTAATTATGTTATGTTTGTGTTTTTGTGAGTCTAATAACCTACATGAATAATACTAAAAAATAACATCAAGGTTTTGAGTATGAGAACATAATCGCTGCAAATTATGTTATATAAATAATTAAATAATTGTTTTATCTTTGTTTTTTAATTTTAACATTAACATCAAACTCACTAATTATGTTACCAATGTTCCTTCATTGGAAATCACATAAATATGCAATCCATTGATTTCATCCTTAAGAATGCAACCAAAACTCGCACAGAATAAAATTATAAAACTATTAATAATTATAAAAAATAAATTATAGTAATTTTTATAATCTAGTAATGATGAAATTTTTGGGTAGAATGAAAAAGAACTTATATTATGAAATTTGATCAAAATGATCAAGATTACTTACACTGAATATTGAAAGTAGATAAAAACTAAGTAATATACACTTAGAGAATAATTATTAATGATGTTTAAAAAATTATAATCATGAATAATGTTATAAAATAGGTTGTTAATTTGGTTATGTTTTTATACATGATGTTAGAGAATGATCATCTATGTCAGACTTCAATATAAGAGTTTATTTTCTCATATCTTCACCCCTTGAGATACACTTTTTATTATACACCATTTTTTCTTCAAAAACGAGATTTCTCAAATTTTCATCCTTGAAGATAATGACTTTCTTCACATGGTTATGGGAATAATGTGTTTCCTAAATGTTTTTTTTCAGATGATTATATATTATCTTCAATCTCAATTTTTTTGTCAATTTATCCCACAATTCCATGATTCTAATCATTTTCTAGATTTGACAGGTTTTCATGTTATGTGTTATTTTTATAATGTTTCACTATATTTTGTCATGATCTTCTGATTTTTGATTATTGGTATGTATTTTATGACACCTAATAAATTTTGTTGTTTTTAATGATCATTTATGAATTTATATTTATCTACAATGTTTTATGTTTTTGATTTATGGTTTTATGAACATTTATATACTTCATTATCTTCTTAATTTTTTGATTTGCTAAATTAGGATATTTTTTTCCTTAATGCTATTCTTAGATAAACCATTTATTATGGATCAAATTCTCTATTTATAAATATTATTATATATTATAAAAAAAGCAGGAAAGGATCTAGAGGAGTGTGATTACAGAATACTGGATAAAATTTCTTCAAAATAAGAGGTTTATGAAGCTTATATAAAAGAAACAAAAACATTAGGACCATTGAGTTTGTGAATAATTGTGATATTTATTATCTCAGTCATAAAATTAATGTATTATTTAAGATATTTTTATCTTATGTCACTAAAAGATAACCAGAGAGAACCTCCATCAAGGAGGGGTGGGACTAATTATTCATCAGTTCTGTGATGTTGAAAAAAAATGTAATATGATATTTATTGATTTTTTTTAATTTGTATACAAAAATTTATAACATCATATTTTAATGATAATTATAGTATTTTTCTCTCATGGACATAGAATATAAAATTTTAACCTTGTCAACAAAAATTTATTTTCTTTCCCTCTATTTGTCTCATTTTAATATCATTTTTAGCTAGTTTTGAGTGTGTGTAAGGATTAATCCTTCTATGGTAATTTGTGATGTGGTATAGTTCCTGTTATGGAAGATTAGATTTTTGGGGTAACATCAAATCGTTGTATGTTTTAGAGTGTGTCTTTCGACAATGTATATATATTTTCTGTGGTATTTCCTTCTGGAAAACCTGTGGAGACGTTCAACCCCAAAATGTGGTATCATTGTTTTATTTAGAGATTGGTAATGCACACGCATAAATAAAATTAGTTTCAAATTTATTTTCATGATTTTATATTTGTTCAGTTGGAGTCATTTTATTAAAATGTATTTCATAAAATTATATATGGATATGTATATAAAAATCTGATGAGAAAGCATGAAACATCTAGAGAATACATATTAGATATTAAATTAATCAAAAAGACTTAGAGGTTTATTTTATTATATTCAATCTAGAGTGTGTGGGATAAAGAAGAATAATATAGACGATATATAAAGGAACATGGTCTAATTTAGATTACATTGGATAAAATTATTTTCATTAATATATAATATGCGGAGACCATGGTAGAGATGATAAATCAACTAGTGTACATTTATGAGAAGAAAAAAATGATGAACAAGGTGTTCATGATAAAAACTTCGTTCAACATGATATTTTAAACTAGAGGATCTATGAATGGTCATGTGAATATTTTTAAAATGATTCAAAGACAACATGAATCTAATAATGAAATGTATTCAAAATATGTCTAGGAACTATTGTAGTTATCATGTCATCTAGAATTTTTGGATGATATGATTATATTAGTGATAATTTATTAAAGAAAATATAACTTGGTATTTAAGTTTGTTCATTGGATGATTATAAATGAATATATTTGATTAATGGAAGACCATATATCTATCAAAAAACACAATCTATGTTTAGTGAAGAGGATTTTATTCTCATCAAATAAGATTAATAAAAATTAATGGTATGTGATGGTAAAGAAGTGTAGATGGAATTATTTTCTATAGATTCGCATGTTTGAATTTTTGGAATATAGGAAATCTCAAGAAGGTTTTTAGGGAAAATAGTATATTTTCAAAAGATAGGTTCATAATTATGATGATCAATTTATATTTTTAATGGTACAGAAAAAGTAATATTTATATTTAGCTTTATTTTTCTAGTAGAATCGTGGATCAATAGATTTTGGGACATCATTTCACTCTATTGAAAATAATGGTTGTGTAGACAATTATATATCCAAAAATTTCATAAAGGTGTATTTAGCCAATGATAAAAATATAAAAATCCTCAAGAAGGTGGATATTACGGTCTAGATTAATAAAAAAATGTGTCCTTCTAAGAGCAATTCAACACATACATGATTTCTGAAAATATATTATTTATGCAGGAAAATTAGATAAAATAAGGTTTGAAGAAAAAATCACCAATATGGTTTGAAAAATATCATTGGGGGTTCAATGGTCTTGGAAATACAAGTAAGGATGGACCCATGTATCTATGTAGATGATCTTATAGAGACAAAACTACATGAAAAGTATCTTATGAAATTTTTGAGTTTTGTAATTTCTATCTCAAGAACCTCATTAAGAAGAATACAAATTTATTTTGGAAAATTTTATACTGATGTTCAATCATATGAATTTCATATATTATGAGATTTGAGTAATTGGGAGAAAACTAATTCTGTTCAACTTGAAAAGATGGAAGCTTTGATGTTGGAAGTTTAAACATGTACTCCCAAATGTGTGTGGACTGGACCTATTCCCTTCTTAGAAAAGGTCAACGTAATTAGTATCCTTGGAAGTACTAGATACATTCATAATTTTTAAAATATATCATGAAATAAAAATATAATAAAATTTTTTTCCTTTGGAACACACTAATA
The DNA here is from genome assembly GCA_963277665.1 of Viscum album. NCBI lineage: Eukaryota > Viridiplantae > Streptophyta > Magnoliopsida > Santalales > Viscaceae > Viscum > Viscum album. The sequence continues at coordinate 2,075,525,189 of OY728152.1, read as the reverse complement.
TCTTTATCCTATCCCTGCAGGTCAACCATAAAATACTTCTTCACATCCAGGGATAAATAAAACATAGAAAATGGTGAGATCAGATACATAGTAAGGATAAAAATATAGTGGAAACTTTCATAAATAAGTATAAACATTCAAGGAAATGTATAACACTAAAACAAAAATACTTTTAATAATAAACTTAAGAATAATATGGAAAATATAAAATCAAATTATTCCATTTACTTACTCACATGGAGATTCTACTAGTTGAATATTCCCATGCAATATCAATAGCCTCATTCATAATGATGGAATGCATAATGCCAGATTTCATAGTCACATAGTCAAGGCCTTGTGCCAATACTACAGATTAGATTTTTTTAAGTACATGTGACAAGTAAGTAGTTAGTCTCATGAGCCATACCAACATATTGAGGAGCTATAGAGGTCTCCACCCATCACTTACTAAGTCCAGTGCATTCCTCATATTAAATGTTTTAAACAAAACATAAACATTCGTATTAAAAATAGCATAAGAAATGTCGATACTTTACCCATAATCCATGAATGGTGTAGAAATATCATAGACACCATCAAACATACCACAAAACCTTCAATAAAAAATGGAAGATGTGTATCATAATAAATCAACATCAAACATGTTGAAAATTCTTCAAATGATTTTGACATAAATGAAATGAAAAATATTTGAAATAAATACCTTTTTCTATTTTGAAATCATTTAAGAGTACCAATATTATTAAAGAAAACATTTATTTTGAAAATAGTCTTATAAGATTGTATGGGAACCTTTGACGATGTTATAACGGTTGAAAATATCCACAACCGTTGTATATGTTAAAAAAAGACATTCAAACCTTAATTATGTCGAAAAAGTCATAAATTACCTTGATTGGTAATAAAAGGAAATATTCCTTTCAAACCATTTTATAAAAAGACAAACAATTGTATAAATTACTTTAACCCATAGTCTAGTAATTAGTAATAATGTATTGAAATACATTTTTATGAAACAAGGATGTTGATGAGAAAGAGGTCCCAGTAGATACTTATGTAAAAACAGCCTCGAGTAATGAAGAGATTGTGAAATTAACACTTACTATGTACTTTTTATTTTTATATGGTATGTTAAACTCTGGTATAATAGTTAAAAAAATTGTTATTAAATTATACAAGAATAATATTCACAAATATTACATCATATATGATCTTATAATAAATATTTCTTTATAAATAATATTTTAGTAGTATCATCAGTTCGGGTGTTAACTAATCCATTTTAGTTTATATGATCATTTAAATAATCCATGATTATTATGGATAGGACGTATTTCATTCATATTTAGAATGATATTAAGTTCTTAAAAATTATTTTTAACCATAAAATTATTATTATTCTTGAATTATTATGATGTGGAATTAATCTCATCGCGTTCTTGGAGACGGTAATTCGTAGTTACGCAGGAGCAACAATATCATTATATTGATTACGAAATCATTTTTAATTGGATGGTATATCATATAGAAATAATAATTAACATGTTATATTTATTATTTAAATTATTTATACTAATTATTATACTCATCCAAATAATGAAATGTTCGAATAACAAACTACACCACGATGTGGAATGGTAAGCTGTACGTACGCACGTATGGTGACATTGTCATTCATATGATGGATTTAATAATGAATATGGTTTTACCATTTTTATAATAACATCATAGTATATAGAATATACTGGATATATTATTTTATAATGGAAACAAAAACGAAAGAGTAACTGGAAGAAGAAAAGAACATGAAATAGGAGATGGAATATTTATCCCTTTCTCGGGTTTTTCCATAGGATTAGAAAAAAGGGATCTTTAGGTTGGATTTCTGACCAAGGTATGGCTTATAGGATAATGGAGGAACATTTGGAGAATATTTGGTCAGGGTTTGTTAGGGAAAAATGGCTTTCGATGTGTGAAATTAAGAGAAGGGGAAGTACCCTTTTATAAGAGAATTGAGGGTCACTTTAAAAAATGCTTAAAATATTACATTATAATAAAATAATTTTCGGTTTATTATGGCTTCATAATGGTTTATTTCGAGGATATGGTAGGTATTTCTCAAAAAAATCTCAACAAATTGCTTTCGGACTGGTTTAGGTCATTATATTAAGCATTTCTTTTAGATTAATCTCTGAGTTAAATAGTTTGACATTTACTATGTCTCTTTGTATTTTTATATTATACGATTAATATAGTTACTATTAAAAGTCAACATAACTCCATGTGGTTCATTATGAATATATATAACCTTATATATGTCATTTAGCCGAAAATTATATTTTTAGGAATATTATATCAATTAATAATATACTATTTGTTTTAAAAACACAATTATGTCAATTTTGACACTATTTAGTAATTTTTTTTATCCATAAAAACATTATCACACCATATAATTTTTTATATTGAACCCTAATATGTCATATTAACCTAGAAAATTATTTTCTTTCATCAGATGTCTCAATTTAAATTTATTTTGATATTTATAATATAAATTATTTTAATATTTCATTATTACGGTAAATAATGCATCATCATTGTGTCATAAATATATTAACTTTATTATTGTATAAAAATTATAAATAAAATAAAATTATGTAGGAAATATTATTAGCTTTCAAATGAATATTTATAGTCTAATTAATAATTTCTGTGACCTTATATTAAAAATAGAATAATTATTAAACTTTGAATTTTACTCTTTTACCAATTTTTTAAATAAAAACAAATAAATGTCCTAATCTAATCCAAGTGGACCAAAAGGATCATATTTTTTTATTAAGAATGTTTTTGGTCACATTAAACTTATCCAATAGAATTATGACATGTGTTATGGTAATTGTAATATCTTTTTTACTGTAAATTACCCAATTTATTTTGTACCGTGGTAAATAAAAGTCAGAAGTTACTATTAACCAAAAATTATTTTCATCTCATTGAACCAAATTTTACATACTGATGTAAAATGTGTGTCTTATATTTTTAAAATTCAACTCAAACAAGTGGTAAAATTATCTATTATTAAAATATGTTAATTCTCCTAAACATTGGGTAAAAGACAGTAAAATGTTCAATTAAATTTTACATATCTAAACTTATGATAAAATTATCCTATGAATTACATTGAAAATATATAAATATAATGTATCTATTTTGACCTAAAATAAATTAAAAAAATATTACTATTTATTTCATTAAACAGTTGATTTTAAACAATAACGGAGTGTTTTTCACTATTCATCAAAGACTGAATGTTTTAAAAAAAATAACAAAAATTCACCCTAAGCTAATTTCAATATTCAAAATTCAAAAATGAAGTCCATTTTGAAAAATTAAATTTAAAAAGTTTTCTATTACTATTTATAATGACTAGTTTGATTGGTCATGGTGTGTTAAAACACCATGTTGCTTACAATGCAAGAAACTGCGTTATTAAAAGGGAAACATATTGTTGAAGCATGGGATGTTACATTATCACCTCCTTAAAATAATTTCACCCTCTAAATTTTATAATATCACTTCATAAAAATTTTCTGGTGGTTCTTCATCATAATTTTGTCATGTTCTCATGTTTCCACTTCCATCTTATGATTTCTCCATAGAACATTTACCAGAGGAGACGCCTGGTTTCTAAGAACTTGTTCTCTGGTACCAACAAACTTGATATGCTCTTCACAATAAGACAATTCAGGTTCCCGATCAATTTCTTAATATGTGATTACTTGCGTTGGGTCAGGCATGTATTTTTTCAATAGTGATATGTGGATCACATCACAAACATTGGAGAGACATGGCGGCATTTCCAAATGGAAATCTACAACCCCAATTCGTTATATAATTTCAAAAGTTCCGATGTACCAGGAACTCAATTTACCCTTCTTATCAAATCATATAACACCCTTCCATGAGGATATATTCAGGAAAACGTGATCTCCTACATGAAATTCCAAATACTTTCTCTGATTATCAGAATTTATCTTTTTCCAACATTGAGATGGTTTGATGTTGTTTTGGATAACCTTAACCTTTTACATTGTTTCTTCAAACAATTTTTTACCTACGAGTTTTCCTTCACCAACATCATCCCAAAAAGTTGTCGTGAGGAATCTCTTTCTCTATAACTCTTCATAAGGTGCCATATAAATATTAGAATAGAATCTATTGTTATATGAAAATTCTACCAGAGGTAAATAATGATCCCATATACCTTTAAAGTCATGTGAGAAAGATCTCAACATGTCTTCTAAGGGTTTAATAGTCTGTTCTGATTGCCTATCAGTTTATGGGTGGTAGGCGGTGCTGAAACGAAGTTTAGTATCCAATGAATTGTGAAACAATTTCCAAAACAATGATGTAAAATGGGGATCCCAATTATAAAAAATCAATAGGGTGTATAATTAATACTATCAAATTCATTAATATATAGTCTTTCAAGAATTTCTAGTGTTAAATATACTCTTATAGCAAGAAAATGTTCTTACATGGTAAGAAGATCAAGTAGGAACCATTTCACATCATTCATTCTAGTAGTCTTTTGTAGCCCCATAACAATGGCCATCATAATATTATCCAATTTCTACTTAGTTATGATAAGATCTTTCATGTGTCCTCTAAGATGTTTCCTTCCAGCATTCACTTATTGAGAAACCACACATATTGACACAAAATTAGCAATCTCCCACAACATGTTGTCCCACAAAAAATGTTCCATCAAATCTCTATAAATCATGGTGCTCCAAGGGTGTATAGAGAAATTAGATCTTTGAGCATCATCAAACAATTCCCTTTTTAGATTAGGAATGTTAGAAACACAAAGTCTCTTCCAAAATATCAAAATTCCATCTTTATATAAGTAATCACTCAATCTCCTATCATTCAAAGAATAAATATTATTATCATACTCGTCATCATTAGTTTTAAAACATTTAATTACTTTTATTAAAGATATTTTGGAATCAATTTGAAAATGTATTGATGTTTCACAATCTATGGTTATCCCTATATCCATATTTACTAGATCCATGAAAATAAGAGCCCTTTCAACTATCATCTTGTTCCAAACATCATGAACATTTCCAATCAAAGCATATTCCACGTTATTTTCTATCCCCAGGTCATAGTTTACTATGAAATCATAAGCCTTGAGTAGTTCAGGCCATATCATTTTCTTCTTGTTGATTTTTTTCTGTGAGAAAATATACTTCAAACTATTGGGATCAGAATAAATCTCACATTTTTCACCATAGAGATAGTGTCTCCAAATCTTCATTGTAGAGATTACAACTAATAACTCAAGATAATGAGTGAGATAGTTTCTCCATATATTCATAGTAAAGATTACTGCTGGTAACACAAGATGATGAGTGAAATAGTTTTTCTCCTGAATTTTTAGCAGTCATGATGCATAGTCAATAACTCTATCATTTTGCATAAGGACCGAACCATGACCTTTCATTAAAACATCACTATAAATAACAAACCCATCATTCCATGGTGGTAGAGTCAATATGGGAGTGTTGACTATTGTTCTCTTCAGTTCTTCTAAGCATTATTCAATGACTTTTTTCCAATCAAATTTCACCCCATTTGGTGTGAGCATGGTTAATGGGTTAGCCAATCAGGCAAAATTATGGAAAAAACGTCGATAATAACCCGTTAAACCAATAAAACTGCATATCTCAGTTATACTCATTGTTTCTAGCCATTCTTGGATTTCCTTTGTATTTGATGGATAAATAGAGATTCTATCCATATAGACAATATGGCCAAGAAAAGAAATCTCTAAAAGCCAAAATTCATACATTCTAAACTTCCCATATAATTAATTTCTTCTTATGGTTTTCAGAATAGTACACAAGTGATTTTCATGATCTTTGTATATTTTTTACTATACCAAGATATCATTAATAAATAACACAAAAAATTCATCAAGATATTCCTTGAAAACTCTATTCATTACATCTATGAAGACAAAGGGTTTATTACCAACCTAAAAAAATTTATTGTAAACTCGTAATGCCCATACCTGGTTTAAAATGTTGTTTTTTAAATTTATTCCTCCTTCACACACAACTGATGATATCCATATCGATGGTCAATCATTGAAAAATACTGAGATCCATGAAGATGGTTGAATAAAACATCAATGTGAGGTAGGGGATACTTTTTCATTATTATTATATCATGAATCTCTTTATAGATAATGCCGACCTCGTAGATCTGTCCTTTTTCATAACAAAAAGGACATGGTCTTCCCATTGAGAAACACTAGGATGAATAAATCTCTTACTACTCAATTCCACTAGATGTTTATTTTGTCCCACTAATTCGACAATGGCCATTTTATATGCGGCCTTCGATATTGGCCTTAGATAGGGAATTTAATTAATAGAAAACTTAATTTCCTGTTTTGAAGGATGTCCAGATAAATCCTCTGTAAACACATCAAACATATTCTTGCACAAAAAGTACACCCTTTATTGGAAAAAAATTTTCCTCACCAATAATTATTTCATTCTCTTCATCTCCAATTATTTAATTTAAAAGAGCTATTGAAGTTGGATGTAGATAATTATTAGGTGGTGATATTTTTTCTCTAAATATATGGTACCCCTTATCATCGTCAAAATTTATTACATCCGTCTTACAATATATTTTCACATCATGGTCCAAAACCCAACCCATTAAAAGGATTATATAAAATTCAACCATGGTTATGATGATGATATCAGCTTATAAATATAATTTATATTCCCAAATGGAAACTGATTCACAAAACATTATTTCGATGATACTTACCTTAAGAGTTTTGACTGAAAACTCCCTTGTTAAGTAAAATCGAAAGAATCTACTTTTCATAGAAAAATGGGATGATATGAATCAATGCGATGATGTAGAATCAAATAAATCATTGGAAAAAATTGAGGATACCATTAAATTACATACCACCAAATCTTTCGGAGCATTAACCTTAACAGTAGTGATCACAAAATCTTATCCTTTCTCTATTGGACTTTTCTGATGTATGTTCCCTCGGTGCATAGGACATTAATTTGCATAATGTCTCTTTTCTCTACAATTGTAGCATTTATCATTGAAAAATTCTTTCATAACCATGAAATCACGAGCTTGGTGTCCATTTTCACCACTCTTGTTACAGACTCACATTCCCTTCAAGGACGTACTAGGGTGTTTCTTCCCATATTTACCGTGGGATACGTATTTAAAATTTCTATTCTTCCCCTAATTTTTATTTCCTGAGTTATTAATAGATCTCTTCTTCAATTTTTATCTTTGAAGTCATAAATCTAAGAGATTTCCTTTTCTATCTTGATAGTGCATGAGGAAATATATTCATACGATAAGAAAGATTTCATGACTAATGATTGATGGAGAAATGGTTTTAACACATCAATGAATCGATAATTCTTACTCTATGGGTTATGTATATATTATAATACATGCATTGATATCCTTGTAAAGTTAACATCACACTTTTCTTCATTCTCTTCCTTCTTTTGCCTCAGACTCAAATTTTTTTTCATATCCGCTCGATGGTCATGAGGAAACTATTATTCAAATAAAATCTCATTATACTAACTCCATTACATTTTTGATAATTTTTCATCTTCTTTTGTGTTTTTTATTAATTACAACTATTGATATACATCTCCCATGAGGTGATAAACTTCCATGACAACTTTTTCCCTTTTACTACACCCAAATCATGAAATATTTTTTCTAAGGAATATATCAATTGATAAACTATTAATGGATTTGTAATACCATTGAATGTTGGTCGTTTTTTCCTCATGAATCGGTCTAACATTGATTCTTTGCATTGTGAATCAGGGAACTCTATGGGTAAGGTTATTATTCATAACCTGAGTGAGTTGTCCTAGTATGGTGATAAGATGATCAAAACTAGTTCCATCACCATCTCCACTATAATTATCTTCTATAAGAGGTAAATAAATACATGAATTATATGTGTGGATATGGTTTCCATTCCTTCAACTGAGCGCCATTTCTAATCAATGACATACAATAGAATAATTAATGAATTGTAATACATAATTCCAAACTTGTTAAAGACTTAACATAAATTTAATAATTTATGGATATAATAAATAAACATAAAAAATGTTTTCTTTTAGGTGGTACATACACATAAATACTTCATAATGCTTTGTAAATAAAATTTGAATTATCCTAAGAATATCCCCCAGGGGTTTTGTAACCAAGAGTGCAGCAAGGCCCGTTGTTTGTGTACTGGGATACCCTAGGTCAATCATGAAACTCCTTGTCGGATTTTTCACACTTATGTACATTTTTGACAGAGAATCCTCCAACTGCTCATATCCAGGCATGGTTTTATTGTTTGGAAAATAAAAAAAATTTCTACATTACCAATATTCTAGGATGTTCATCTAGACCAATCCTCAAAGTCTATTTTAGGGTAATGTTCTCAAATTTGAGATTGAATAAATCTAGTTTCAAATGTGTGTACTAAAATTTCTTTAATACCAACTGTAACGCCCTGTGTCTAGTTACACAGATTCGATGCATTATTACATAACATTAAAATGATTCATGGAATCATGTCCTGAAAGACCAATCAGTTTAGTAGTCTTGGAAGTACTAGATACATTCATATGTTTTACATTACACCTTTAAATTAAAACATAACAAAATTTCTTTGTACACACTAAAATCTTTAGCCTATCCCTACAAGTCAACCATAAGATACTTCTTTGAATCCTGGAAAAAATAAAACATATTATGGGGTGAGCTAAAATGCTCAGTAAGGAAAATAATATAATAAAAACTTTGATAAATGAGTATAATCATTTAAAGAAATGTATAAGACTAAAAATAAATACTTTTAAACGTAAACATCAAAAGAATATGGAAATGATAAAATCATATGATTCCATTTACAAATTCATATGGATATTCTACTAGTCTAATAATCACATTAAATATCAAAAGACACTTTAATAATTATGGAATTCTTAATGCTAGACTTCATGACCACATAGTCAATGCCTTGTACCAAGACTACAAATAATATTTTTTCAAGCCCTTATACCAAAACACTAGTTTTTCTTATGATATCTACCGATGCATTGAGGAGTTATAGCTGGTTCCACCAGTCGCTTACTAAGTCTAATGCATTCATCATATGTAAAGTTTTAAACATAATATAACCATTAGTATTAAAAATAGCATATGAAATATCAATATTTTGTACATAAAACATTAATAGTGTAAAAATAACACATCCATAGTCAAAAACAACACAAAAAATTCAATACAATATTGAATATTTGAAACATAAAAAATAAACATAAAAAATGTTTAAAATCCATCAAAGGATGTTGACATAGACGAAATGAAAACTATTTGAAATAAATACGTATTTTAATTTTGAAATCATTTAAAAGTCACATAATAATAAAATAAAAAAAGTATTTTAAAAATATTCTAATAAGCGTGTATAGGAAATATTCATGATTATATAATGGTGGAAAATATCCACACCCATTGTATAAGTTAAGAAAATAAGTGTTTTACGTTAATTCTGTCCAAATGGTCATAAAGTACCTTTTTTGGGAAACGACAGAAAGATTCCATTCGATACATTTTATAAAAAGTGAAAAAGGGTATAAATGACTTTAACCCATATTCTAGTAACTAGTAACAATGTTTTGAAATACATTTTAAGGAAACATGTATGTGGATGAATAAGTGGTCCCACTATAATCTTACGTAAAAACAACCTCAGATAATAAAGAGATTGTGAAATTAACCCTTACCTTGTACCATTCCATAGTCGATGGTATATTAAACTATTTTATAATAGTTAAAACATTTTTGTTATATTATAAAAGAATAATATACATAAATACAATATCATATATGATCTTATAATATGATTTATTAATAATATTTTAGTAGTATCATCATTTTGGGTGTTAACTGATATGTTTTCTATTATATGATCAGTTATGTAATCCATGTTTTTTAGGGATAGGATGTATTTTTTTCATATCCATAATGATATTAAGTTATTAAGAATTATTTTTAATCATAAAATGAATATTTTTCTTGAATTCTTAAGATGGGGAATGAATCTCATAGCATTCATGGAGATGGTAATTCGTAGGTACACACGATCGACAATATCATTATAAGAAATGATGAAATCATAAGTAATAGTATAGTATATAATATATACAGAGTCATTACAATTTTATATTTGTTTTTTAAATATAAAATACTCATTATTATATCAATACTTATAATGATGTGCATGAATAACAACTACACCATAACGTGGAGACGGTAAGTCGTACGTAAACATGTATGGTGACTTATTCATTCATATGAAGGATAGAATAATGAATATTTCTGTAAAAGTTTTATAATAACATCACAGTATATATAAGATACTGAATTTATTATTTTATTATGGAAGTAACAATGAAGGTAGAAGTGGATGAAGATAAGAACTTGAAAGAGGTGATGAAATACTTACCTCTTCTTTGGGTTCTTCATTTTGATTTGAGTAAAAGGGCTATGTAAGATGGCTTTCTGACCAAAGTAACGCCTCTGGGATAAAGGGAGGAAATTTGGAAGGATATTTGGGTAGTTTTTGGAATACCCAAATGGATTTTTAAGTGTGAAATTCAGATAAGGGAAATTACACTTTTATAAGAGAGGTGAGGGTAACTTTAGGAAAATATGGAAATATTATTTTATAATAATGTCCTTTTTGGTTTCTAATGGCTCAAAAATGATTTATTTATTCGATAACGTGGGTATGGGTCAGAAACCTTTCAAACAATAGGTTTGGAATATGTTTAGGTCACCATAGTAACATTATATTTTATATTTATCTCTTAGTTAAATAGTTTGGTATTTACCATGTCTCTTTGTATTTTTATATTATATGGTTAATAAACATACTATAACAATCCTACGGAACCCAATGGGGTTAACTATTAATATATATAACCTTATCTGACTCCATTTTCTGATCCTTAGATTTTTGGGAATATTATATCAATTAATAATATAGTATTTGTTTTAAAAACTCAATAATGTTAATTTTGACACTATTTAGTATTTGATTTTTTTTGACATCCAAAAAAACTTTATCACATAGAAAAAAATTTATTTAAAACACACTAATATGTAATATTACACTATAAAATTAGTGAAATTCATCAGAAACTGCAATTTACAGTTATTTGAATTTTTATAGTATCAATTAATTTACTATTTCATTATTAAGGTAATTACAACATCATCATTGTGTCATAAATAAGTTAAAATATTAAACATTTAAAATTTATAAATAAGATAACATTATGTATTAAATATATTTATCTTTCAAATGAATATTTATAGTCGAATTTATATTGTGTGTAACCCAATATTAAAAATGGATTAGTTATTAAACATTGAATATATCTTTTTTAAATCATCATGAAATAAAATAATAATAAATGTCAAATTCTTTTCCATGTGGATAAAACAGATCATGTTTTATTCGTAATGATTTTTCGGTCGAATAAAACTTATCTAATAGAATTACGAATTGTTATAGGGTAATTATAATATAATATTAACCTTAATTACCCAATTTACTTTTAACCGTGGCAAATAAATGTGAAAAGTTAATATTCACCCAAAAAAACATTTTCATCTTATTGAACCATAAATTTATTACTGATATCAACCATTTCTCTTGGAGTTTTGAAATTCAACTCATAGAAGTGGTAATATTATGTTTAATGTAAATTTGTAAAAACTCCTAGAAGTTTTTTAAAAGACGGTAAAAAGTTCAAAAATATTTAATATATCTAAATTGGTTATAAAATAACTCTAATGAATTAAATTGAACAAATATAGTTATTATGTATCTATTTTGACCTAAAATAAATTAAAATAATATAACTAATTATATAATTAAATTTTTGTTTAAAAATAATAATGTAGTGTTTTTCACTATTCATCAAAAATTGAATGTTTTCATAAAAATACCATAAAATCAACCTAAGATAATTTCAATATTAATAAATAAAAAATGAATTCCATATTGAAAAATAAAATCTATATAATTTCAAAAATTGGGTATTAATATTCATAACCACTAGTTTGATTGGTCGTGGTGTTTAAAAACTCCAAGTTGTGTAAAATGCCAGCTACTAAATTATTCCAAGGGAAACGTACCGTGGAAGCTTGGGGTGATACAAATTTAATCATGGTGATGTGTGTAGAGAATTTTATCGAACTTATTTTAATTAATTGGAGGTAAAATATATTAAAATATTAGACCGTTATAGTTTGAAACTCATAAGGGATATTATTTGGTTGGTCACATTCTCTATACAAACCATTATTATGGAAATATATCTATTGTAATTCATTTATTATGGTTATAAAATAATGAAGCATTAAATCGTCTTCACAGCCTTTTGGAAGTAGGTTAGAAGAATATAACCTATGATAAACATATATATTCCCTATGATATAACATTAGAAATAATTTGAATGTGTGATTAAATTATGTATTCCATATTTATTGGATTATGTTTTGATCTAACATATTCTATTCAATAAAATAGTTGGAAAAAGGTGAAACCTCACTACTAAACCATGTAAAATATTTTGGTTATAAATGTGTTAATGAACATGTTGGTTTCTCCCTTAGTTTGGAGAAATCTTGAATTGGTTTCTTATTTTTGTAATGAATCTATATCTTTTTCAGTCTGTAGGAGAATTTCACGTCATGTAATGGGAGTACAGTATGTGTATTAACTATAGGATATATATCATTATATTTTTACACTATGTAAATTTATTTCACTCCATGTAATGTTTACAGAATGTGTAATTAAAATATATTATATTTCTTAAAAAGGCATCGTGTTTTTCAACATATCTGTGTCCCAATGATTAAAATACTTGTAAAGTGTTTACACTCCCTAAAATGTCATATAAAAGTATTTTATGAAGATAAATAAGTGGACAGTTATTTAGTTATTCTATATATATCCTTTTTTATCAACCTAGATTCCCTTCTATTTTTATTTTTTGAGTCTCTGTTCGATTCGGATTGTTTCATTCAACAATAAGTCACCGTTTTTGTTGATCATGGAAGAACCATTATGTTGCATTATTAGATATTTAGTCCCATGGTGATGTTTCTTATTGATTCTCTCTAGATCAGTTATCAGATCATTTTCTAGGGTTTGTTTCCTTTATTGGGTGTAGTGCGATAGGTGTGTGCCCTTGAGGTATGTGTTGTTTCGTCTTTATTGTATGAACCTTTATATTAAATTTAATCAATTTTAGGATGTGTATATTGGTTCTAAGGGCTTAATTTTTATTTTTTAATTCTTTTTTCCAGTGGATTCCTTTTAGGGTGTGTGGGACCTGATTTTTTAGGAAGGTTTTTAGTCTCATACTGGTGTTGGTGAACTACATTGATCGTATTTTTGAATAATTATTTTATTAAATTAAATGTAGTTATGGACTAAATTGTTTTTTCTGGTTCAAACAATTTTTTTTATAAAAGATGGTTTTATCCTTGTTTTGGTAAAAGGAAAATGGTTTTCAAAGCATTGTAAAATGGTTTTCAATGAATGGTTTGATAGAAATTATTTGTTGAAATGGTTCATAAATATAGCACATGGGAGGCCTTAGGTACTTAGGTTTAAGGTATAGAAATATGTTTTATCCACTTATTGGAGTTTTTAAAATGGGTCTTTCCTATTCTCCCTAGGCATGTTCTTTTAGGGACTTATTAGAGATATTGGAGGGTTCAATTACTACGATGATCCTATGATCTATAAAATCAATGAATATGTTTAGTGGATTTATTTTTACATGATTTTCTAATTTTATTTCCATGATATTGATATACAAATAGCTAAAATGTAATCATGGATGGTTTTATTTAAAGTTATCCACGCTTGGATTATTATTAAAAGACATGATATTAAACACCTAAGTGAGACTATATTAAGGATTTTAGCTTACAGCATGTGTACCCCTCTGATTGTATATATACCTAGTTATGTCATTCGATGTTTGGAAATATAAGGAGTTGTATTCAGGTGGTGAGGTTTTATGTTAGCAAAGTCTGGTGGCTGGTGGTGTGATAGTTGGTGTCATCCGACACTATTACATGGATTAGATGGTTTTTTTAATTTAGTGTTCTTTGGTGTTGTACTTGTATTTCAAGATTTTTATACTCATGATTTATTTGGTTTTCACTATTTGTTTTTAGTTATGGAACATATTTACCCTTTTACACTATTTTATCCATTGTATATATGTTTCTTGTTGTTTCTTAGGGTTAGAAGAAATCAATCCCATTGATTATTGTTTGATTCGCCATAGCTAGTCACCGACCCATGGATATTGGTAACTCCCGTAGGGTATGTGATGAATTGGGTTGAGTACTAGTTTGAGAGGGTATTCGGGATGGTTCATTTAATATTGTTATGAATGTTTGTATATGATTCAGATTCCATTTATTGGGTTGTTTGTAGCCAGGAGATAGGTTTTCCAGGACTTGAGTTGTATATTGTGGTGAGTTCCTGGCAAGCTCTATCCATGATGAGACTCACATTACCAAGGGATATTGGGATATGTGTCTTAAGGATTTTATAGTTTTAACTACCATTGTTATATTGTATGATCATTTATTTTGTTTTAATGTGCAACATTATGCCTATGAGACGTGTTCTTCATGTTCCTCATGAGGGTGAAACTAATGCTCTTCAAGATGATACTGTGATGGATTAAACCATTATCATGTCCATTTTTCAAGTTGTGTGAAATATTCACCATAATTTTTCCCAAAATTAGATCATGGTTGTTGAGGTATAGATCAACTCTATAAGATAATGAGAATGAGCATTATAATTATCTCACAAAATGACATTTTCATTTAACATTATGAATAAACGTCAAGAGTTGGAGGACTTTCTTGAAAATAAAGATAATATCTTTGAAATCATTAATACACCTAAGAGTATCATGGTGAAGTTCACAACATTCATACTTTAGGGTCCTACCTAGTATTAGTGGGATTCTATGGTACAGGTGGATAAAAATTGGCGCTTGAACTATAAGGTTTTTAAGACAATCTTCTTCTAGAAAGATTTTGTAGTTTTAATGAAGATGGAAATGTGTCTAGAGTTTCACTCTTCTCAGTAGGAAGAGTTTTTAGTGTTGGCATACATCAATAAATGAATATTATTGGTATTTTTGGATATTCTACCCCTTCACTTCGACCTTTTGGTATATTTAGTAGTGTGATAGGGAAAATATAAACTCTAAATATCACTACAATAGTGGCAGAGGTGGTTCTCGGTTTGAAGCCTTTTCATACCCTCTAATTATAGCTAGGTGTGTGCCCTTGAATAACTATAAGTGTTGAAAGTTAACACAAAATAAACATTGTTGTCCTTTAATTTCAAATATGTGCAGTATTTTTGAGCATTATGGTCATCTATAATATTTATTTTAGGATATTTATACTCCACGAAATGGTCAGGGATCATTGAATCCAAAAGATATTGTGTTGAAATCATTTGGTTTAAAGTCTACAAGGCCGCATACACAAGCCTCGTTAGTATAAAAAATTCATGAAGCATAGGTGCTTCAAGTGGAGTTAGATGTATGTCCAACGGTAGTGAGAGCTACTATCTTTATTACATATTTAGTTGAGGTTTCATTATTTGATACTGGTACTTCCCAATCATTTATATCATTCTATTTTTTTATATGATTATCCTTACAAGAGAACTCATTTTCCTTATGGTGGATTTAGAAACAACTACTAGGAAGAGGAAAGAGTGAGGGTTTCAATGTTCTTGTGTGTTATCAATAGGTGATGAAGAGCTAGTCTGGGATTTTTTATTCTCAATATAAATTTTTTACATCATCATCATCAAGTATTATTGTGTTGTTCATCGAGATGATGATGATTTTTATCATTAGTGTGTCTCAATTATTGTTTAAAATGGGATCTCTCAGGTGTTTCGGGGAGAGTTGGATCTTTCTTCTAGTCATGCATGTCCTTAAAACCCAAATCTCAAGAGTTATTCGTCTGCTATAGCAGTTGTTTCTGATGATAATTATTCTGTTGTTGATTGAACCAATTTTATATCGGACATTCATAATGTTTTCCTATAAAACATCACTGAGCTTCCTTTTGAGGAGGTGATAGAGTTTATGATTGAACTTGTTCTAGGTACATAGTCGATTGTGATACCTTCATTTCATATAAGACTAAAATATATGTGATAGTTCAATATTTATTTAGATGAACTAATAGAAATTATTTTTGTTTTCCCTAGTGTTCCACTTGGGGCATCCCCAGTACTATTTTCTAATTATGAATCAGGTTCACCCTGATTATGCTTGTATTATCAAAGTACTAACTAGGTAATAGTTAAGAACAAGTAACCTTTTCCTCATGTAGAATATTTGTTTGAGTAGTTAAAGGGGGAAAAGTGGTTTTCGAAGATCGATATTTGGTCGAGTTATCATCATCTTAGGGATTGGTAGTGTGATATACCAAATATGGATTTTAGGTGCAGGCATAACCATTATGAATCTCTTGTGATTTTATTTTTTCAACCAAAAATCATAAATATTTCAGGGAATTGATGAATTATATATTCTATCATTATCTTGATACTTTTTTATTAGTGTTAATAAATGAAATTTTGGTTTATTTGATATCTGAGAATACACATGAGAACTATAATAGTTGGTCTTTGTAAATATTTAAATGTCACTATTCTCATGGAATGCTTTTGAAGGGAATATAATAGATAAAATAAAAGAAATTTTTTAGGGAACATGATTTCTATGAATTGATTATCAGTTGATCATGAGAAATTGAGGGGTGTCTTCTCTTGGGATGAACTAAAAAATTTATTTTATATGAAGAATTCCCAGGGGCTTATTGGATACTGTAGATTTTTATCTAATATTTCTAAAATTTGGAGTCTCATTTCATTGATCTTACTTGAAATTGGGATAAATTCATATGGTATGAAAACTGTAAAACTAATTTCAACAAGCAGAAAATATTTTTCACATCAGCACCTTTTTCTATCTTACATGAGTCCATTTAGAGGTATGTAGATTCCTATGATGCTTATAGAACTGGTTTGGGTTGTGTGATCATATAGGTTGATCATGTAGTGGCATATTGTTCCCTTCAGTATAGACTAAATGACAATAATGACCCTAGTCATGATTTAGAACTTGTTATAGATAAAAATGTGCTTAAGTGTTGCAACATTATCTTTTTGGGGAAAGGATCACAACCTTTTTTTGACCATATGATTTTGGGCTATATATTTTCTCTAAAATACATGAATCAAAAAAAGGATATATGTGGAATACATAAAAAATATTGAATTCAATATTTCTAAATTCCGAGGACGGGGAATTCTATTACATATTCTCTTAGTAGGAAAGTGCCATCACAAGCCTTTTTGGAATCAAATGAATAGTAGAAACATATGGGGTTTTTTTAGTTTCATTTGGATACATAAGAGGATGTATTATGCATGATTTTGACCAGTTTTATGTTATCCTCATATCTAATAGAGTCTATTCTATAGTGTTACTATAAGGTTGATGAGTTTATAAGAATTCAAGAAACCCTATATGGTGGGGAGACCATTTCAGGTTGGTCTCCCTCTCTCTAGATGATATTCTATGTTTTGGGATCATTTTTTCATCTCTATGTCTTCAAGGATATCATGTTTGTTTTATTTTCAAAGTTATTTTTGGTATATTCATCCAAGAACTATGAATATGTATTATGAATAGAGAGAGAAATTATGGTGGCTATGTATAAAACATGAAATTGTTGATTATGTGTTCTATTTTAAACCTACAAAGAGATAAAGGAAAATAATTAGAAACAATATAGTTTGTTCCAACATCTTCTAGTGTTGGTTGTGAAATGTAGAGGGGTATCCATGGAATTTTTAGCTATATTATCATGGAATCCCCAAGGGAGTAACTCAATTTGGGTGGTGATTAATTGACTGAAAAATTTGGCTCATTTTATTTTGATCAATGACACCAATAAATTTGAAGACCTAAGAATGTTATATGTTTATGAAATTATGAGTATACATGGGGTTCCTTTTTATATTTATTTATAAAGGTATCTAAGGATTACATTAAGGATCTAGATGATTCTATAGGAGGTGATGGGGATTGGGGTCAGATTGAGTATAGCTTATCATCCACAGATTGACTTCCAAACAAAGCATGACATTTAGATTCTGTAAGATATGATTCATGCCTATGTCTTGGATTTATGTGGATATTGTATCTACATCCTGGACTGGTTGAGTTATATGTTATCAATATTTATGATTCATCAATCATAATAGCTTCTTTAGAGGATCTCTATGGTCACCCGTGTAGGTAGCCTCTTTATTGGACATTGGTTGGAAAATATTATACAGTGGAACTGATCTTGGATTAGGAGATATCTATGAGGATTTTGGATAAACATTGTTATCTACTTATAGTAAAGAATTGGAATAAGTATTATGTATTTCAATGACATTTTCCATCGGTGTTTTCCATGGGTACCCAGTTAATCTTGAAATTTTCACTTTGGTTGGGTCACCATCAACATGAAAAATACGTAATGTTGGATTCAATATATGTTGAACTGTTCAAGGACATTTATCATATTGTGAGGGATACTTATTTCTTAGCATTTATTGTTCATTTGAAAATAATCCATGATTTTTCCCCTTATCGCATTTCCAGAAATTTCATCATAATCCATATAATGTTATGAGTTGGGAAGAGATTGAGTTATAGAAATATGTTTATATTGTTGTGGATCCAATTGAGATCATTGGCACTCAACTGAAAGAATTTCATGGGAATTTTATTCCATTATTCAGAGTGTCATGGTGGCATGAATTTTATTCTCACAAGACTTGGTTGTGTGAGACACTAATGTTGGAGAAATGGCTTCACCTCCTTACCATACTTCATTATTATATATGAATTCTTAGGGACATAAATACTTATGGGGGGAGTTTATAAGATCTTGTTTCCCACTTTTAGGTAAATGTTTTCTATTTTATTTTTTCCTCTATTATTGTGGGTTTTTGAAGAATCCTGAGGATATAGAACCATTTTTGATAAAAATGACCTAATGTTCTGTTATGTATGTTTGAATCAATGGATTATGAATATAAAATTTTAATGAATTTGAGTGTTTCTTCTCAAGTTTTGAGAAATTTAGAGTTGGTTTGAGGGTTTTGTAATGAATCTATTTTTTTGATTCCATAGGATAAATACACATAATTTCATTGGAGGGAAAAACATGCAATTTATATAGGATAGATGTTTTGAAATTTGAACACCGCATGAATGTAGTGCACTCCTTGTAATGGTTTCATGATGTGAAATGTTAAAAGACCAGTTTTTAATAAAAATGTGGCAGGTTTTTCTGAGTATTTGCGTCTGAGTGATTAAATGATGGGTAAAGGGGTTACACACAAATTAGATGTTGTGATAGGGATTTGAGGGTGCAACATTGGTTAATTGTTATTTCATTCTTCCATAGCCCTCCTTTCTCGTATCTTGGAGCACTTATCGAATGATTTTGAGAGTCTCTATTCAATCCAAATTGATTTGTTTGTAGATTCACTATTAGAAAAATCATTTTTAACATCCGTTATTCGATGTCAGTTTCTTATAAACCATCGTAAAATATTTTTGCGGAGAATTTTTGGCATCATATTTTTTAATAATCGAGGCCAAAAAATAGAAAAACAATTATTTTTAGCATCATTTTTTTAAAAATTCTACGGGTGAAAATAAAAAAATTATTTTGGGGTCGGTTATTTTAAAAACTGACCCGAAAAAAATCTTTTCCGTTGGTTTTTAAGAAAAAGGATGCCAAAAATTAAAAAAAGATACAATGTTTAATAGAATTTCCTATGATTTGATTTGGATGGTCGTGGAGAAAAAATGGAGTCCCAGATTAAATGTTAAGGATGATGGAATTTGATCTTTTCTAAAAGGATTCTTAATGAAGTCCAACTATCATAGGCGATAACTCTTAATCCCTAACTCTGATATACCTCCAGGATAAGTTAAATCGAAGTTTAAGGAATTATCTAAAACATGGTAAATTTTGTTTTTAAATTTTGGAGTAGGTTTTCATAAGAACCGATACGGTTTTTTGTTTATCGCATCGGTTTTTAAAAAAACCGGAGGAAAAAATAATTTTATTTTTACTTTTCGCTTATGATTTCATAAAAACTGATGCCAAAACAATTTTTGTTTTTTCACATCAGTTTTTATGAAAACCGACACCAAAAATAATTTGTTTACTTTTCACGTCTGTTTTTAATAAAACTGACACAAAACATATATTTTTTTAAACTTTTATTATATGTTTTTTTAAAATACGATATCAAAAAATGATATTGATTAGAATTTCTAGCACCCTCTTTCATAAAAAACAGATGCAAAAAGACCATTGTATATCCACTTTTGTGTTGGTCTCAAACTAAACAGACGTGAAATATTATTCACCAATACGCGTGATCAAAATATTTATTTTTTCGCAACACACATTAACTTGATAAAATACCGCCTACATTTTCATTAAAATCAATAAATTTTTTTTTAATTTACTATATATAAATCCATTTCACCAACATTCATCATTTTCAACCTATTCAATTTAATAAAATTTTTAATGCAACATCAATCGTTATTTTGATTACGGTACCTATTCTGTTCATTTATTTTCTTTATTATTAATGTCTTTCATTAATAAAAAATATTATTAGATTTCATATAATGATGATTTAATTTTATTATCAAGTTAAATATATAAAACATTAAAATTATATTTACCAAACTTGGTGTAAATTTAATTATTGATCATCATTTTCATTATCGAATGAGTTCTACACTAAATAAAAGAGATAGTATAACAAACAACATATCATTTCAATGGAATCTTTAGAAACAATTGAAACATGTTTAAAGTATTATGTTTATTTTATATCATTTTTTGTATGTGTTTTTAATTCATGTTTATCTTGTTTAATTTGAAATTAGTTGTATCAATCAAAACATTGACATGATTAACATTCAACGACTATAAATATTGATATGCAACTCCATTTTAGCTCCACAACCTGTCAAATTGATGCTTAGGAAATGTTTTAAAACATGAGAAAAAAAGTTGCTTTTTGCTGTCGGATTTTGTAAGAAGAGATGCAAAAAAACTCCTCCATTTATGGCAGTGGTTATTTCAAGAATCGACGCTGAAACTATTTTTTCAGCTTGATGGCATCTGTTTTTATTGAAACAGATGCCAAAAAGATGCACATGTGTTTAATTGGCCATGGTTTCATACAAAACCGACGCTAAAAAAATGAAATTCATTTTTGGTGTCAGTTTACAAAAAACGACATAAAAAATCATATTTTTTACATCGGGGACTTCAACGTCGATTAAAAACTGACATTAAAAATTAAAAAAAAACCGAAATTAATGACATATTTTCTAGTATTGATTGATCACTATTGCATTAAGATTTCTCCTCTCTAGGTTTTTGATCCTTTCTAATTATTTTGTTTATTTCAATAGTGTCATTATTTTTCAATACTATATAAATTGACCCATTGTGATATTTATTCTGGATTCCCTCTATATACGTTATGTGATCTGGTTTCGGGGGCCATTATCTTCAATTTTTATGGAATGAAGTGTGTTTGTTCGGGTGGTATACATTGTACCCTCTTCTCCTCTAACAATTTTTCGTAAATTGAATCAATATTAATATGTATTGATTGGTTATAGGGAGTCTATTTTTTTGTTCTTCTTGATAATAGATTCATTGTGGGCATGTGTGAACCAAGTTTTGAGGTAAGTGATTCCATCGCTATTCTATATTGTTGAAGTTTATTACTCATGTTTTTTATAAAATTATTTACTAAATTAAATGAAATGAATTTTTTTTGTTTTAATGGAACTTGATTTTTTGAAATGACGGTTTTCCAAACATTTTGGTAAATAAAAAATGGTTTTTAAATAATTAAAAATTGGGTTTGTGAAAAGGTTTTCAACGAATGGTTTGATGGATGTTATTTTATGTATTAGTTTTGAAAATAGATTCCATGAGAAAACATGGGTACTTAGGTGGAAGGTATAGTATTAGGAATCGTCTATTATTGGGGCTTTGTTTATGGGGATTTCCTCTTCTCCCTAGTCATTTTGTTATAGGGACTTGTCATACCTTCTAAGGGGTTTACTTTATGGAGTGTCCCTATACTCTCGAAACATAGATCACATGTACTATGTCTTCATGAATTCACTATTTTCTATATTTGGTATGAGTTTAGTATCTATCCTGACCTTGTGTGATCACTAGGGTGATGTTACAATTGATTCTACATTTGATTTCATGATTTATTTATTATACCATGGATTTGATATGATATGTGACAAAGTCATTATTTTGACATGATATATCAGTTGAGATATTTTGATATGAAAGGATATGAAATTGATTTAATCGACTTATTTTGAAATTGGGAAAATGGGTAAATTAAACTACTTTCCCATAATTTTGAAATAAATACATTGATACTACTATCATTCCATTTATTCTTTAATGTTAATAATTCCTGGATTATTTTTCAGAAACTTGATATGGAACAACTGGGTGAGACCCTACTAAGCCTATTACCTCACACCCTATGAACCTCTTTAGTGGTTTATAAACATGGTTATGTTTTCTAATGCATTGAAAGGCATGGAACCATAATGAATAAGTGAGGTTTTTTATCAGCTGATTTTGGTATCCAATTGTGAGATGGTGGGATTCATCACATGCTATATCGCTGAATTGATGCTTACTTTTTCCTATTTTAGTATTCCTTCATGGTTGGAAATATATTTCTCGATTGATTCTACTCTTAAATCGGTTGGATTCATTTGGTTATTTTTATTTATGGAATATACTTATTTTTCTTTCAACAATTGTCTATGTTACACCCAATGCTTCCATGATATGCTTCTTCTTAATAATTCAATAGCTTGAGCTACATGCAACACCGAGTTTGAGAGCACCATGAGATATAAAACATTCCATTTAAGAGGTGTTTATGAATATTATTAACCAAATTTTTAATTTTATATAATCCATATAATTTTAACATCCATCTTATGAATTTGTTATATAAATATAAGGACAAATTCAATTTTTTGGATAAAATAAACCTTTTTAAAAAAATATAGGTTTTCACCTTATAATAGGAAACCATTTTTAAATCTAATTTTTCAATTTTTTTACTCAATTCGATGAAATAAAATTATAATTAAGAATAGGGACATAAAAAATTATTTTTGATAAATTTTTGTGGTTTTTCTAATAACTTTCATATTTTAATGAATAGTGAAAAATACTACATTTTAATCCCATACTGCTTTTTCCATCTAAATTATTTATATGTTATATTTTACTATTAATTGGTTTTAAAGTATATTTAAATTAATTTTTCATTATTTAATACAATTTTTTTCATTTTAAGTAATTTAATAATGAAATTGGACAAAAACACATGTTAATCATCTGATATATTTTAATTTTTAAAAACACGCTTTGTTGTTTTAACAATGTGAATTAATTTGAAATTAATTCATAAAAATTATATGTTTTGAATTAGGAAAAATATATTCCATATTTTGAATCATAAGGTCCAAATTATGTATATTGGTACCTTTCAATTTTGGATATTAGGAATAATAACTTCAAAAATTACTTTTATTTAGCAGGGTTAAATGGTAAATCCAAAAAATAAGGGTCAAAAATTATATTATAATAATATAAAAATACCATAACACATGTCCTAATCCTTTGGGATGATATAACATTTACCATTCACATCCATAGATCGAATTTAAGACCCTATAGAGAAACTTGGGATTGGAAATGACTTGTTATAATAATTAATTTAAATTAAAGGGAAATATAACACAAACATGTATCTTACTACTAATTAAATATTAAGTTGATTTACATAATGGATCTAGTATAAAATAAAAATTATTTAGAAATATAAAAATATTTACTACATTATTTTGTTTTATTTATAATTTTTTGACATAAAATAATTAAATTTATTTAGGACAAAATAATGATGTAGTAATTTCCTTATTAGTGAAGAAGTAAAATAAATGATATTATAAATATTTAAAAAATGTGATTTGACAGTTTTTAGGACATACACAGGTTTTATCAGGGTCTATGACATGTTATAGTTTATTTTAGGCATTTTAACCAAAGTAATGAAGTAGTTATGACTTTAACAAAAATCAATTACTAAATAGTATAAAAATTGACATAAATTTGTCTTTATAACAAATACTATATTATTAAATGATATTATAATCCCGAAAATATATGATTCATCCAAATTAATTATATAATATTTAAAATTTTATTAACTATTGACTTGAGGTTTCTTAGAATTTTATTGTAACTATAATAACATTATAGTATAAAAGTACAAGAAGACACTGTAAGAGTTAAACTGTTTAAATAAGGCTTAATCTTAAAATATATAGTTAATTTCATGACCTAAACATGTATAAAAATCATATTATGTGATTATTTATACCCATAATCATTATATACCCGAAATAAATCACTTTCGAGCTATTAAAAATCGAAAATGTATTTATAATAAATTAATATTTCACGCTTTTCTTTAAATAACCCACACCTCTCTTATAAAAGGGAAGATCTATTTATTTTAAATTCACTCCTACAAAGACCATTGGGTTAGCCAAATGATGAACCAATATATGAAAAAAATTTCTCAGTTTATCATAGAGGCCACCCATTTGAAATAAAACCAACTTATGGAGTCCTTTTGTGAAAATCAATAGGAGACAACTGAAGAAAAGGTAATCATTTTATCCCTTCTCTCAGAGTTATTTTCTTCTTCTACTTCATGATGCTAAATTTTTACCATTATAAAATATAAATTCCAAAATATTATATATTTTGAAATGTTTTTATGATTATGGTACAACCATATTACTCTTTTTACCCATCGTATGAAAAATAATACCACCATGCATGTGTATGTATGGCTTGGCATCTCCATATTGTGGTATAACTATTTTTATTATATAGTTATTTGATGGGTATATTAATAAAGATAAATTTCTAAAAAAATAAATATAATATGGTTGTATTTCTATAAAATTAACATTCCATCAAAATCCATACTATTAAACCATTAAGTAAATGATGTTGCCGCTCGTGCGTACGTATGGCTTATCGTCTCCATGAAACGATGAGACTCAACTTCCACATTCTCCATCCATGAATGAATATATATATATATATATATATATATATTTATATTTATCTTATGAATAAAAATGAATTATATTATATTATAAGGCTACTATAATATATATTTTTTTATGTATGTATGTATGTATGTATGTATGTATGCACATATATATCATTCACATAATTTCATTCAATAGGATAAGTAAATGGAAACATCGTACATGAGTATGTATGATGTACCGTCTCCAAGAATAGTGTATTCTATTTCATTTGTCTATATATTATTTAATTTCATATAATTAATATATAATATATATATATAAATCTTGTTATCATGATCTAAGTAATACGATAAAGAAAATAAGTCAAAACACATGCGATAAATAATTTGATTATTACATAAAACATTACATTAACTTGTAATTATTAATTATAGTGTAATATAAAGCCATAAAACAATCATATATGATATCATAAATTTTATTATATTTCTTGTACAAGTTAATAAAATTTTTAACACCATTATATAAGAGTTTTGGACATATAGAAAGAGTATTGGAATTAAGTTTAGGGTTAATTCTTCAATCTCATTATCACCTGAGATTGTTTATGTGTATTTATTTACTATTACATATTTCTCATCAATGTCCATGTTTCATAAAAATGGGTCCAAAATGAATATTTTATGGTGTTATATAAGAGACTCTTTAACTATATCATCCTTTTAAATGATTTAAGGATATAATTTCCTTAAATCGTTTTAATTTATGTCTATTTTTTCAAAAATATATTACGGATTTATTTATATAGACATGATTTTTGTAATTGGTAATTCCGTTAAAAAGTTTCGATGTGGAATGAGACCCTTTTATTAAAAAATTATCTTTAAAAATAATTCCTTTATAAAAAGTGTGATTTTAAATGATTTCATTAAAAAATAATATTTATCTCAATGATTTTTACAAATTATTTTCAACTATGTCAACATAAATTATTGGATATTATTTTTTATTGAGGATTATTTATTTTAAAAAAATAAATTATATTTTATTGAATTATTTGTGATAATTTTTAATGTGTATGTGATATTTTTATACCAGACATGGTTTATGGTCAAATCAATGACATTTTAGTAACATGGTTTTATGATGAATGTTTATGTTATGTTTCACCCTTTTCATTTGAGGAATGCATTGGACATAGTATTAGAAGGGTGGGGACTGCTATAGCCCTTCGATGCATTAGTAGGTCACATGAGGCAAACTACATATAGATTTGGCTGAGGTCTTACGCATTTATTTTTATATATGGATTTAGATGAGACTATAATCATTTTTTAGATAACTTAGCTGAGTCCTTGATGGTATGTTTTAGATGTCTAGGATAATGAATTCCCTCATTATGAGATTATTTATTAATATTTCCTCTGATTATTCAATTAGTAAAATATCCATGTGAATTTTGATTTAGAATTATTTGATTTATTATTTCTGTAATATAGTGAATATTTTCTTTAAATGTCTTGTGTTTTAGTTTTACACCTTTCCTTAAAATTGTATAATTATTCATAATAGCTTCTACTATATTTTTTATCCTTAACGAGAATCTTATCTCACCACTTTATTATGTTTTATTTTCCTAGTATACCAAGAATTGATTTATGATTGATATGTATGGTTAAGATAGGGGAATAATGGCATTTTCAAATGATTATATACGCCATGTTTTATGTTATAAATTATGATGTAATGTTCATGTATATAATATATATTCCAAAATAACAAAATGATCGATTATTTGAGAGATGATTCCTTGTAATAATGCCAATGTATTAAAATAATGCACAAGATATGATAATCAAGGTTAAGGGAATTACAATTGGTATTATAGTAAGATTAGAAATAACCACGGAAATATATTTAGAAAACATTGATTAGGTATCATAACCTTATGATAGAGCTTGAGGATATGTATAGAAGAACCCCCTAGAATTTTGGTAAAATAGTGATTACACAGATATTCCATGAAATACATCCTTGTCTAGAAACTACAATTGTACGTGCTTATGGAACATATATACCTAGGGGTGAAAACTCTGATAAGGTGTTTCAGGCTTGACATGGGGTATCCTAGTACACGACAAGGGGCCTTAATATGCACCTGGTTTGACACTCCATGGGGATATGCCAGGATAATTTTTATCTTCATTACAAAAATTATGAAGGATTTATGATTAAATATGTTCTCTCAAATGGTCTATATTTATTATTAAGGATTAAATATATATAAAATTTTCAATTTATGTTAAAGTGTTTTACCATTTTGGAATTATGTGTTGTGATTTATAATCTAATCTAGTGTATATCATTATTTATAAATGAATACCAGTTGATGGAATGAAAACCACATCAATGAATGTAATTTTTGCAGGGATTTCCCTATTATGAACGATAATTATAGTTGATCTACAGATGAAATTGGTGTTTAACAACTTATAACCAAACTAGGATAGATGAATCAGGTTATGAATAAAAACCTTACCCATATGGAGTAACATTATCCACAACACAAAAGATCAATTATAGACATCTTCATGAGACAATAACTTCCAAAAATCAATGGGAATACAAATCCATTTTTGGTTTAGCAATTGATATGTTCATTAGAGAAAATATTTCATGCTTTGGGAAGTAACGAAAGGGGGAAAGTTTTTTGAATAATTTATCACCTCTCAAGAGATGCAGATCAATGGTGGTAATTAATTAAAAACATAATGGAGGATGAATATGTACAAAATATGGAATATATGGAGTTTAAATAAATTTTCTTAGAGAAATAATTTCCCCGTGAACAATGAAATGATATATAAAGAAGGTTTATCAGTCCAAGGTAGAAGGGGGATGATAATGTTTCAAAGTATGATTATAACATCACAAGGAGAGAAATGCATGCTAAAAATTACATATGTAAAACAAGAAATATGATTTATAGATAATTTTATTGGTTATAACAATTCTTCTTACATGTACCAGTCTCACGATATTTCTCATCGTAAGATTATATAGTCTAATGTGAAATCAAGATAGAAAAAGAAATCTCTAAGTATTATGACATGAAAGTAATGAAAGATAAAAATAGAATGTCAGATTAAGAGAAAGATAAAGGTATAAATGGAAAAGAATGACTTTCCATTACATGATAACTGTAGGAAGAAACACTATGGTACTTCTCTTAATGGAATGAGATCTTGTTACAAATGTGGAGAAATAGGTCACCAGACTCATGATAGAGAGATAATGAAATGAGACGTGTTATTACATAATTGTAAATATATTGAATATTATTAAAATATGTGTACAATGTTTTCATAAAATATAGATCAATTGATGAAAATGAATCACATTAATGCTAATGTTGTTACTACGATAGAAGTGGAATAATTATTTTTTTTTGTTTTTTGGATTCAATAATTATATTCTTGTTATAAGAAGAATGTGATATATACAGGTATTTTACTATAATACTTTTTTTCATTAAGGTTTTTATATTATAAAGGAAATCATATATTTAGTATGTAACAATAATAGAGACATTACTTTTTTTGAGGAATCTGTTGTTACAATAGATTTTTGGAAATTAAGTGACCTTTTAGACAGAGTTTAGATGGAAGTATTTTGGATTACTCTAATGGTTGGAATAAATTAAGTTGAAATTTTTATTGTAATGTTTATGGTTAAAAAATATATAAAGGATATTTATGGATTGTTATAATAATATAGTTTGAGAAAAAGGACATACCATAGTATGGTAAAAAAAACTCTTTACTTTAGACAAGGGTGCAAGAATAAAACCCACAACCGAAGTGAGACAAGTATTTATCACCTACCATTTTCCAAAAATAATTCCCATGTTATTATAACATAGTTTTCATTATTTAAATGGTATAAATTTATTTTTGGAACCTTATATGATTAATAAAAATAGAATATTCCAATTAGTTTAACTATCTTTCGAATTGAAGGATGAGTTTGTGGTAGGAATTAATTAACAGATGAAACTCTTCATGTAAATTAACTATTCATCCTTGTGTTCTTAGTCTATGACGTAATTATTTAACTCTAGAGAAAATATCATAAAACCAATTTTTTTTCTAGTCTATTATTTTTTGATGAATCAAATGACCCCTTGGATCATCACAGATTTATATCATTATAGTTATTAAAATTTTCCTATTCATGTTCTCAATCTCTCTCCATCAGAACATGAACATATGTTTTTTCTTTCTTATCCATATTATTTACATGTAATCTAGTTTATGTTATCTTTAGTGACCTTCATACTTCCCATTCATTATTTAAAAATATAGGTCTCATTAATCAATTTTCGATGTGGGATTTCAATAAATATATTTTCAACAGCCCAGCCCATAGTTTCTGACTCTGCGTTTAAATTAAGAGGATTCAATTTATTAAAGGAGGGGATAATTTAACACCCCATATTTCTACAGTATTCTTCTTATTAATAATTCAATAGTTTGCGCTACACACAACACCATGTTTGGGCACACAATGTCTTATCAAACTTGCCGTATAAAAAGTTTTTATAAATAGTATTAACCAAATTTTTTATTTTATATATTACATTTAATTTTAACATTCTTATTATGTATTTTTTATAAATAATATAAGAACAAATTAAATTTTTGGGATAAATGAATAATTTAAAAATGTATTTTTTATACCCTTTAATGTAAAATCATTTTTAAAACCAATATTAAAAATTTTATATTTAATTTGATGAAATTAAATTATTTTTTAGAATAAGGACATACAAATATAGTTTGGATAAAGTTTTTCTATTTTCTTAATAAATTATAAATTTTATTTAAAAGTGAAATATAATTCATTTTAATTGAAAATTTCATTTTCATATAAATTTTTCATACCGTTATACTATTTTTTTAATTTGTTTTAATGAAATACTAGATTATGATTTTATTATTTAATCCAATTTTGTTCATCGTATGTAATTCACATTGAAATTGAACATAAACCAAGTCAATATTTTGATAGCTTTTTCTTCATAAAAACCTGCTTTCTGGTTTTGACAATGTGAATAAATTATAAATTAATTTTTTTCCAATTATATATTTAGAATTTAGAAAAATGGATTACATATTTTTAATCATAAGTTCCAAATTTTCTTAATAGTTACCTTTAATTTTTTGTTATTATGAATAGTAACTTCAATCAATATATATATTAGTCATGGTTAAATGGTAAATTATATAAATAATGTTAAAAAATAATATTATAATAATATAAAACATATCTAACACATGAGATAATACTATTTAAATTTATATGAATGACAATAGGCATCCTTAGGTCGATTTTAGGACACCATGTAGCCACATGGGTGTGAAAATGACATGTTATAAAAATTAATTTAATGTAAAGAGAAATATAATATAATCATGTATCTTGCTATCAAATAAAATATAATTTGAGTTATATAAGTATTATATTAAACTATAAATATTAATTAAAATGGTAAAAATATTTCTTATATCATTGTAATGTATTTTTATTTTTTAGATTTTAAATAATTAAATTTATAATGATTGAGTATTTTCGTTTTTAGTGATTGAATCTAATAAATTATACTATTAATATTAAAATATGTGTAATTTGAATGTTTTATTTCATAAATAAATTATATAGATTTATATTACATGATATATTTGATTTAAGTCATTTTTTAATGAATCTTTTTTAATGAATTTAAAAAAATAAATTACTAAATTGTTTAAAAATTGAAAAAAATAATTTAAAAAATTACTTTTTTATTAAATTATATAAAAATGCTAATTGCATAATATTAAGAAAACTAACTTAGATAATGTTAAAATTTTAATTAATGAATCACTTTATGTTATCATGGCATTTTATAGTAACTGTAATAACCCTATAGTATAAAAATACAAGAAGACACTGTAAGAGTTAAACTATTTAACCAA
The DNA here is from genome assembly GCA_963277665.1 of Viscum album. Classification (NCBI taxonomy): domain Eukaryota; kingdom Viridiplantae; phylum Streptophyta; class Magnoliopsida; order Santalales; family Viscaceae; genus Viscum; species Viscum album. Next base: position 2,075,493,693 of record OY728152.1, on the reverse strand, counting down.
TGGTTAATCCTAAAATATAAGGTTAATTTCATGGGTTAAACATGTATAATAATCATTGGATGAGATTTTTAAAAACCGTAATCATCTAAGACTCAAAATAAATAAAATTAGAGCTATTATAAAATGAAATTAAATTTATAATAAATTATTATTTCTAATTTTTCCTAAAGGTCCCCTCGTCTCTCTTATAAAAGGGAACTTCTCCATCTCGTTAATTAACACCTCTATATTCCATTGAGGTTGACCCAAAACTACCCAAACACCTAAAAATTTCTCTCACATTATCCTATATTCCACTCTTTGTGTATAAAACCAACTTAGTTAGTCAATTTGTGTAAATAAAAAGGAGACACCCGGAGAAGATGTAATCATTTTTCTCATCTTTCAATGTTCTTTTTTATCCTAATTAATATTACTAAATTGTTAACATAATAAAATAATAAATATATACCATGATATATGTTGATATTTTTTTATGATAATAGTACAACCATATTCCTACTTTTACCCATCCAATGATAAACAAAACCATCATACGTGTGTACGTATGGGTTACCGTCTCCATACTATGGTGTAAAATGATTTCCATCTATACTTTTTTAGATCGATATAATGATGAATATAAAAGGTTTAAAGAATAAATATAACATGGTATTATTTCTTTACAATTCATATTCTATCAATATCCATACCATTAAACCATTAAGGAAATGATATCATTCTTCGTGCGTACGTACGACATGCTGTCTCCACGACGCGATAATGATCATCTTCCAAGTTCATCATCCGAGAATGATTATAAATATATATATATTATGAATAATAATTAAATATATGAAATAATAACGACAATTTAATTTATATATATATATATATTTTTTATTTATGTACAGATATGTCATTCACATACTTAGATTTAATATGATAAGAAAATGAAAACAACATTAATGCATACATATGGTCTACCGTCTCTATGAATGGTATATACCATTTTATATATAAATATATTATATTTTGATATTATGAATATATTTTATATATAAATCATGTATTTATTATCTAATTAATATTTTCTGGAATAAAAAGTCAAAACACATGCGATAAAGAAAGCGATTATTACCCAAAATGTTTTATTAACTGGGAATTGTTAATAAACGATTAATATAAATACATAAAATATTTATATATGATATAATAAAATTTTTTATGATTCTTGTACATGTTAATAATATTTTAAAAAGAACTATATAATAGTTTTATACACATACATAGAGTATCAGACATAAGGTAAGGGATAATTCTTCAATCTCATTATTATCCGAGATTGTTTATGTCTAAGTATTTATAATGACATATTTGTCATCAATGTCCATGTTTCATAAAAAAGTTTTCAAAAGGAATAATTTAATGTTTTATATAAGTTAATCTTTAAGTATATAATAAATTTTATATTTTTACATATTTATTTTTCTAAATATTTTAATTAATTATCATGTTTTGAAAATGATTTTATGGATTTATTTATAAAGAGATGATTCTTTGAAAATGTAAATTACATTCCAAAAATTAAAAGTGGTATCAGACAATTTTATAAAAAATTATATTTCAAGTTCCATATTTTATAAATAGTAATACATTTTGATTATTTCATGAAAATGTTATATATCACTCAAAGAGTTTTACTAATTATTTTCAACTATGTCAACATCCTTTATTGGATATTTTTCTTGATTTAGGATGATTTATTATAATACAATGTTGCATATTATATTGAATAAGTTTTGAAATTTTTGACTGTGGATGTTCTAGTTTTGTACCAATCATTGTTTGTGGTTAATGTTTTAGCATTTTAAAAGCTATTTTTAATATAAATGTTTAGGTTATGTTTCACCTTTTTCATATGAGGAATTAATCTGACATAGTATGTGACGGGTAGGGCCCGCTAGAGACCCTCGATCCATTTGTTTGTATAATGATAAAAAATGATATGGAATTTTTTGACAACTTTCGTATTTCTTTTCAGATGGGTATTTAGATGAGTCCATAACCAATTATTATTAGATGTCCCTGTCGAGGCCTCACTGGTATGTTTCATATGTCCATCATTATGCATTCTATCATTATGAGATTTGCTACTGATATTTCATTTGATAATTCAACTAGTAGAATATACATATGAAATTTTAAATTGAACTATTTAATTTATTCATGCTATATTATGCTAATGATTATGTTTAAAAGACTTATGTTTCAGTTTTATACCATACATTAAATTATTATCCTTATTTATAATAGATTTTTCTATATTTTTTATCCTTAATGAGCATCTGAGATCACCCCTTTATTATATTTTCTATTCCCAAGATTAAAAATAAGCGATTTATGATTGATATGAAGGGTTAATCTTGGTTAATAATGGTTTTATCATTGGATTATCTAAGCTATTTTTTATATTGGAAATTGTGATGAAAAGTTCATCTATATAATCTATTTAACAAGACTGCTAAACGGATCAATCATTCAGGACATGATTCCTTTAAATCATTTAAAAATATTGAAATAATTCACTAGATCAGTGATAATGGGGTTGGGGCATTACATTCTTTATTTTATATATGTTCCATGTGGTTTCTTAGTGTTGGGTAAAATCTTTCCTCTAGATTCTTGTTTGAGGCTCGGTGGTTAGTCGTCAGCCAGTGGGGATCCAGAACACCCTTCATGTATATGAAGAATCAGGTCATCTATTAGTAATATAGGTTATTTGGGTTTCTTAATTACATAAATCCATATAAGTGAAAAAATTTAATATAAAATTAATCAAGCAGATGAGATGAAAAAGCATGTTTTCAAGAAGTGTATTTTTTAAGGAAAAAATGATTTAATATTAACACTATGAAAAATGATATGAATTTTGTGAATATAAAATAATATTTATTGTGTTATAATATAAAACATTCTTTAATATGTATTATATTAGTTAATCAAAATTGATAAACATTATTCATTTTGAATTTATTTAGAAAAATCATGTAGTTAAACCCAAAATAAAACTTAAACTAAAATACAATATAATATGGCTTAAAAAGTAATTAAATTGTTTAAATATACATAAATAATAAATATTTTACTTTAAATAACATTCAAAACATAAGGGGCTTCTAAATTTCTAAATTTATTGAAAATAAAAGACATTTTAAAAAAAATCTGTACTTTAACTATTTGATGAAAAATCCATGTTTTCTAAAAAATTCCAAAATCTCCACCAAAGTAAATGTTGATATGTTAATTTTAAAAATTAATTTGATATTATAAAATACATATTCTAAATTATCTAAAATAAATTAATTATATTTTTCATGAATGTTAATATTAAACATTTTTCAAGAAAACATATATATGAAGAGTAAAATTACATTACAAAAAATTGAGTTATTATTTAAAAAAATTATTCCATAATATATATTTTTTAAGAAATATATATATATTTCGTAATGTAGTTAATACTATTTATACCCTTCAATTTAACAGTTATATTATAATGATTATATATATTGAAAGTCATTTTATCTTGGTTTTGCGTGTAGAATATGCAATCGAGCATAGTTTTATTTCCTAGAATCACCATTTTTTACAATCATTGTTTAGATATAGTTTATATAATGGTCCCATTTACATGGAGATAAGAAATAATTGGTGGAGATTGAAGAAAGTGGATCAAATGATAAAGGTGGAATGAAGATCCAACCACTGACATGTTAATGATATAGAAAGAAATATAATTGGAATTATCTCAAAGTGAGGAGTAAATTATTTAATATTGAGAGAGGAGGTAATTAATATAATAAATTTAAAATATAAATCAATTAGTAGTCCAATATGATATAGGAAATTATTTCACCACCCATGGTTCAACGTTTCAACTGTAAGGGAAATGGAAACCATACACACAACTACGTCAATATAAGGGTACTTGAGATGAATAAACATCAGAACAACAAAAATTTTATAGATCAATGGAAAGATAATTCCACCCCCACTGATGTGGAACATTAAAATGAATTCTATCATGAAACACTTACAATTCACACAAGAATGGAAAAAAATATATATTTTATAATCTATTAGCACATTTATATCCTAAATTTTTATAAAACTGTGGAATAACATATTTGATAACATGAATATACCTATGTGTAAACACCTTGTGGTCCAATATATTAAACCCAAGTGTTGTAATATTTTTTTAGGAATATTCTTTCACTAAATATTATAGTCCTTCCTTTTTTCAAAATTTGAAACTATATTATTCTGGTATTGGATCTCATTATATAATTCCCACATAGACATATAAGAAAATAAGATCTCTTCATATATCGTGATATGTTATTATAAAATTGAAATATAGATTATGAATTACTTTTAGAAAAATCCTCTATAGTGTGGGTGATGATAAAAAATGAAGAAGAATATCTTGATCAAATGGGTAAGTTAAATGAACTCATCTAACATAAGGAAAATCTAGTTACGAGGGAATATAATGATATATTACTCCATGTATTATATAGACTTCCACTATATTATTAGGTATAGTTATCAATATAAATTATACATAGAGCCACACTAATATCATTGAGACCATTTTGGATTAATTTCCATGATAGAATGAGAGGAGGTAAATAATAAATTGAAATAGAATTTAGATAAAGGACCTATATGACCTAGTGCATTAACTTGGGAATCACCAGTTCTCTCTATTAAGAAGGAAATATAAATGTCCCTATGAATATATTACTGGAAACTCAAAAATATCACTATAAATTATAATTATCCACTAACATGGATTGATGAATTATTAAATCAACTTCAAGTAGATCATTACTTCTCACTAATGGATATTTGTTATCGATATCACTAATATAAGGTGGAAAGAGAAGATATTAAAAATACATCCCCAGTGTGAGATATAGAGACTATGATTTCATAGTGATTCCATTTGGAATTACAATTTACGGTAGAATATTCATTGAATTAATTAATAGATTCATTAGATAGTACCTCAATAAATTTTTGGTAGTATTTATTAAATAAAATCACACATATTCCAACAACAATGAGGAATATGTAGATCATTTATGAAATATTCTAGAAATACTATGGATGGAGAGGTAATATGTTTAAATCAATAAGTGGAACTTTTAGGTCAATCAAGTAACATTCTTAGGGTATGTGATCACAAGCTAGGGAATCTAAGTGGATTTTACAAAGAAAAAAGCAATTGATTAATTATAAATAAGAAAAATATTCATATATTTTTATAGTTATTTGGGAAATTAGGTACCTTTAATGTTTCATGTTATTGAACCAGGTTAAAATAAAAATGTTTTTGACTTTATTTTTCAGATTATCAAAGGGTCGTTTTTAAACCAACCTCTAGAATTATATTCCAAGGTGTCATTTTTAGACATGTGTAATTACTAGATACCTTTCACTAGTAACCCGATGAGTCTCAGGAACACCGATTTCAGAAAATTTCACCTTAATGGATCATCATGGGAAGAACACATTTGCATTTCAACCCATTCAGTTTACCTTATTTAATAAATTATTTTATTTAATTTAATAATATTATATGAGAGTTTGTAATTAATTAAAATAAGATTTAATAATAATAATAATGTCTTTATTATTATTATTATTTCATTTTTTAATTAAATGATTGTTAAATAATTAATTAAATGAATATTGAAGAAATTAATATGGATTATGGTATTATCGAAGAACAATATTATTTAAATGAGGTGTTTCAAAATTATTAAAGGATCAATTTTTATCAAATGGAGGAATGTTTTAATAATAATAGTGCTATTATTATTATTATTAAGGTGTCATAAATTATTTTTAAGTGTTCATATTTTTATTTCATGTTAAAGGCGTATATTATTTATGAGAATTTAATGACTCATTTGTACTTCTCAAAGAAACATTTAGTAAAATGACGAGTTTCAGATTTCATGAATTGTTGTTATTAAATTGCAGTGTTGGTATTTTAAAAAGATTGAAAAATAATAATAATAAGATTATTAATATTGTAGTTTTATGAATTTAATAATTATTATTATTATGTACATTAAATTAGGGGTTACAGGTTAGATTTTTTATCATATTAATGATATTGTAATAAATTGGGAGTTTCATAATTAATTATAAAATGTTTATTAAGATAATAATGAATGAATGAAGCGTTTTTAATTAAATGGGGTGTAACATTTATGTTAAATAATTCTAATTGGATGTTTAATGAGGTATAATATTGATGTGAAATTAATGAGGTTGTTGGATATCTCAATGACAAATCTAATTAAACAAAGTGATTCATAAATAATAAAGAAGTGTTTTAATTAATAAGAGGTGTTGGGTTTTATCTGAGGTTAAATAATAATAAACATAACAGTGAAATTATTATTATTATGGTTTTATGAGTGGTAAGTATTATTATTATAAATACTAATAATAACAAATTTTTGGGGGTTTCCTTTAATTAAATTAAAGGTTAATAACATTTTAATTAGTCTCTATGATGTGGAGGTTTTTATATAATTATTTTGTGTTCATATAATTAATTAAATAATGGTGATTTGAGAATTATCAAAGAAGGGTAATTTTAAATGATAATTTTAAATAATGAATAAATGTGGAGTATTGTTAAATTTAATTAAACCTTTTTAAATATAGATATCATGTTTTTCATTAGTAATAAAATGGTGTGGGTCAGCTATGTGGTTATTTGGGTTATAAAATGAATTGTTTTAATTTTATTTTAAATAAAATAAATATTTAATAATAATAATAATAATAATAATAAGTATATTATTGTTATTGTTTTATAAAATTTTTTGGATGATAAATGGGGGTTTTTGGAATTAATTGTGAAACATTTATTTAAATGTTAGTTAATGAAGTAACATTATATTAAATGACAATAACACATGTTATTATTATATTATGGATATTAGTTTATAATGGGTGTAATTGATAATTGGGAATGAGAACATGAGCGCGGAACACCACCACATTAGAGGGACATCAAAAATGCATCATGACCCTATTTTGAGGCACACTACACCTCCGTCACCAGATCTTCCACGTGCGATTGAATCCTCACAGGGTCTTCTCAAATCGTGTTAGTCTTTGTGAGGTGTGTCCATCTGCATTAGTTTTTTTATTCGAATCGGCTTTTTGGCTCCTCCCTCCCCCTGTTTCCTCAGCCAAAATCCTATGTTTTAGGTATTGTTGGGATTCTTTGTTTCTTCGGTTCTATGGATGTTCAAGGGGCTCCTATAGACCCTTTGGACCATATTTCAGCATCTCCTGATAAAGGCGAGGCAGATGAATTCATTTTCACATTTTCTTCATGTTTCGGGTATGGTTAGTTAACTGTGGTATCATTTCACATCATTCAATTAAGGGTGTGATAATTTTTATGAGTCCCAGATACCTAGTAAGAGGTGTGTTGGTCATTACTACATTGATTCTAAGTAAATATTTTAATATTTTTTATTTTATATCTAGTGTTGTAGGACATGCATTTGAATATATATATGTGTGTGTGTGTGTGTGTGTGTGTGTGTAAGGTGTGCATGCGTGTGATTGCAGACCAGTTTTAGTCCAGTTTCCGCCAAGTCCTTTAATGTTATTTGGATTTAAGTAAATTTATATTCTGAGTTTCATAGATTATTGTTAGACTCCTCATGTGTTAATCATGTTTTAATGATCAAAAATCTTTTTAATGTAAATTAATCTCATTCTTCATTGCACATCATGCTAATTCTCTTCAATCTCAATAATAACTACACATCATGTTTTAAATGATAAAAAATCTTATGGATGTTAATTACTCTCTTAATTATTTACAAGTCTTATACATGATCAAAAATATCACATATATTATCAAGCCTTTTTATTTATGATTCTTGTTCTCTTACTCTATAATGATTAAAATTAATCTATATTTTTCATATTACTACCTAATTCCAAATACAGATATTTGTCTATGTATGGACACACCGTGAAGGAATCACCATGACCCAGACACCGTGCCACAAACACCGTGACCCAGACACCGTGACCCAGACATCGTGACGTAGACACCGTGACATAGACACCGTGAACCAGACATCGTGACCCGGACATTGTGACCCAGACAGCGTGACCCAGACACCGTGAACCAGACACCGTGACCCAAACACCGTGAACCAAACATAGTGAATGACAAACCGTGATCCCAAAACCATGTGCTATGTAACACCTGAGACATTTATGAGAAATATTTTGTTTTTACGTTATATAAATCATCAATGGGATCATTCACCACTCACAACACTATCTTGGCTTTCTTTATACGCAACCACGACCTTCCTCTATAGCTTGCATTGTACGCAATACTGAGTTTTACTAAACAACGATATGCTATTAAAAAATTATTAAAACTAGCTATTATGAATAGTAATAACAACTTTTTGAAATTTTATAAATTTTATTTTTCAAAATGGAATTCATTTTTCGATTCGGAATATCGAAATTAGCTTAGCGTTAAATTTTGGTATTTTTTCTGAAAACAATCAATTTTTTATGAATAGTAAAAACACATGGTTACTATTTGAAAACCGAATTTTTATTTAAATAATTATTTATATTATTTAAATTTATTTTAGGACAAAATTGATACATAATACCAATATAAGTTCAATTCAATTCATTGGAGTCGTTTTTTAACAATTTTAGATATATAAAAATTTTATTTAACTTTTCACCGTCTTTTACCCACCTCCTAGGAGAATTTGAAAATTTACAGAAAACATAATTTTACTGCTTTTGTGAATGGAATATCAAAAATCCGAGAGACATGGTTGATGTCAGTATGTAAAATGTGGTTCAATGAGATGAAAATAATTTATGGTGAATAGCAACTTTTTACTTTTATTTACCACGGTTAAAATTAAATATGTTAATTAAGGGTAGAAATGATATTATTATTACCCTAACACATGTCCTACTTCTATTTGATAAGTGTAATTAAACCAAAAACAACCTTAGGAATTAAATATGACCATTTAGGTTCACTTGGATTAGATTAGGACATTTAATATTAATTTCATTAAAGAAGGGTTAAAATAGTTAAAATCAATGTTTAATAAGTAAATCCTTTTTAATATAGGGTTATACATTAGATAAATTCGACTATAAATATTCATTAGGAACATAAAAAGATTTCTTACATAATGGTATATTACTTTTATTTGTGTACATTAAATTATTTAATTTATTGATGACACAATGATGATAAAGTAATTGTCTTATTAATGAAATATTGACATAAGTTATGTCATAAATAGCCAAATAAATGTAATATGAGACTTTTTATGAATTACAATAATTTTCTAGGTTAATATGATATTTTATTACTGATTTAATTAACTTTTTTTTAACTAATAATTATGTTATAAATTTCAAAAAAAATAAATTACCGAATAGTGTCAAATTTGAAATAAAATAAATTTTAAAACAAATATTATATTATTAATTGTTATTTTATTCGTAAAAAAATAAGTTTTAGCGAAATGACTTATATATGGATATATATTTTAATAATAAACAACTTGGGGTACTTTGGGCTTGTTATAATATGTTTATTAACCTTATATTGTAAGAAAACAAAAATAAATGGTAAAAGTAAAATTATCTAACTTAAAGTTAAATCTAAATGATAAGGTTAAAATAGAAACATAAAATTGTCTAAATTATATGGGATTAGAGGATTTAGACCCATCCCTACCTTAGATTCGAAATAAATCAATTTCTAGCTATTGAAAACCGAATATGACTTTATAATAAAATAATATTTTTTGTTTTTCCAAAGGTTCCCCTCTCCTCCCTTATAAAAGAGAACCTCGTCCCTCTCTCCCTTACACCACTTTGAGCCTTCAAGCTCGGCCTACCCCTACCAAATCCTCTTATAAACTTACCTAAAAAAATACTAGAGGTCTTGGTCTTCTTCAAAGACCAATTTTAGTGCCCTAAAAGGAGGTCGCAAAGAGGTGCTTCAAAGAAGAGGTAATGTCCGTTAACGATTCTGTCAATTTATTTCTTCTTCCACTTCATCTTCATTAGTTGTTTCATTATGAAGTAATAACATCAGTAGCACTAATATACTGATATCTTACTATAAGTATGAAACAACTCTATTTCACCATCTATGCATCCTATGGAAAATGAAATCACCGCACGTGAGTTCGTACAGAATATCATCTCCCTGTCGTGGTGTAATCTATTTTCCACCACCACCTTACTTGGATGGGTATAATGGTGTAAATAAATAACTATAAATGATTATTGTAAATTTTTATTGATTCTGAACTAGTATAAATACACTCCAATACAATTCCATGATCATGGGAATGATATCATCGCTTGTGCGTACGTACGAGATACCATCTCCACGATATGATGCGACTCGTTCTACATGATCTTAATTTCATAATGATTATATTAATTAATTTAATTAATATATATGATATATATTACACTTATACTATTCTGTAAATGAGGTATCTATTACCTAAAATTACGAATAAGAATTTATTCAACGAAACACGCATGAGAACCAAAAGAAATAAACACCCAAATAACAAGTAACAATGAAATATAATTAATAAGAATCTCATAATATGACCATATAGGATATCATAAAAATATGTATGATTCTGGAATAAGTCAATAATATTATTTAAAACATTATACTTAAGTTACGGACACTTACGAAAAAAATCAGACCTATGGTAAGGGAAAATATCACAATCTCATTTTTATCTGAGATTGTTCATACTTTGGTATTTACTGAGGTGTATTTTATCATAAAAATACATGTTTCCTCAATATGTGATATTATTTCCATCCACCCATAATTTTTTAAATCCAATTTTACCCTTCGGTGAGTATTTATTAAAAGATATTAAATAAATATTTTTTCGTTTTTCATATGAGGTACTTTTTGACTTTTCCGACAAAAGTACCAGAAGAATGTTTTCTAAATTATATGGCATGAATGGATTTTTAAAACATTATTTCCAAGAAGTGTAATTTACACGTTTTCATGTTTATTTTTAATTAACTTTTCAATTTTAAAATAGTATGACATGTTAATAAAGGAAAAATGTTTTTTAAGTAGAAAGGATATTTTCCTCAAGAATTGAGTTCAAGTGTTTTATCAAAATTATTTTCCATCAAATAGAATATAGGGTTCTGTTTCTATTCCTATTATTAAATTGATTTGATTATGTTGTGATGGAATTATTTTTATGAATTCCTTTATCTTATATGAATTGTTTTATGATTACCGATGTTTAAGAATCCCATTTTATTACCTGGGTTATGCAATGATGTATGAATTTTTTGATTTTGTGGCACACATAAGAATGGTATCATTATAATATGGGTGGACCTATATCTCCCTCCAATGAATTGGGTAAAGATATTATATCTCATGAGATAGACATGGCTAGAACGGCAGGTTAAACCAGTTCAGTGAAATAGGACTGAAATGAGGAGTGATCTCGATTCAGAAATGGACATTGTCCGCTAAGATAGACTTGGAAATGATTCATGACTAATAAGAAATGATTCTCTATGATTATGTTTTTATTCCACAAAGTTACATGTTTTATGTTATGATTATTGGGATTAAATTTCACTACTATGATTTTACCCATGTTATGACATTATGATCTCATTTGCAGGTTAAGATTTCCAAAATGTTATGTTCATATGAATATGATGTGATTGATATTTCTTTTGTTTACCCTTACTGAGAATTTGAGCTCACCCTTTTTTATGTTTTCTTTACTAGGTCAGGAAGAAGATTATTCAGTAGGATATGCCAAACGGGACTCTAGATATGATGAAATAAAAGGGATATGGTGAAGATGATTTATAAACTAGTTGTTTATGTTTCCCAGTTTCTAAAGACACTATACCTATATGGTCCTTTCCTGGTTTTGTAATATGTTGTAATAAGTGTGCTTCAATTCTGAAGTAATAACAATGTATGTAATGTATGGGTCATTATTGTTGTTATCAGAGGAAAGGTATAGTATGCCTTTGGAAACTAGGATGTTAAAGCCTTGGTAAGATCCCTAAGGATATATCAAATCATTGAACACAATCTTAGTGTTTTAGAAATGGCCACGAACAACCTATGATAAGACCATAAGTGTGAGATTTTATTCATGATTATGTTTTTTCCCTATTATAATTAGTGTTTCTCACACTATTCTTCTTGGTTTTAGTCTATGTCTGGAACCCGAAGGAACCGTGTTAATGCGGAAAGCGACGGGCTATGAAATGATTGTCCTCCTGAGCAACCAAACATTATGAGAGCAGGAATGAAAAATCTTTTAGCCATGCTCACACAACTTTCTCAAGAAATGAATCATGCAGGACTTCAAAACGGGCAAATGAAGGAGCAACATTCTGTTGAATCCTTCATGAGACAACTTCTTCCCTAATTCAGTGGGTCTTATGATCCATTAGTGGCTAAAAAATGGATCAGTACCACTGAAAAGATATTTTCAGTTCTTCAATGTTCTGAACATGATAAAGTCATCTTATCAGCATATCGTTTAGAAGGAGATGCTGATTAGTGGTGGAATCTTATTTATAATATGAGCGAAAGGGATGAAATTGAGTACATGGAATGGGAAGAGTTCAAGAACTTATTTTTCAATATTTATATCCATTGTATTCTTCGAAAAAATATGGAGAAATAGTTTATTGAAATAAAGCAAAAGGATGATGAATCTATTGGTACCTATGAAGAAAATTTTACAAGACTTTCAAGGTATGATTATGGTTTTATTATCCAACCTGAGAGTAAGATCTATCGATTCTTTAGTGTCTTAAAACCAAGTCTTCTAAGGGAATTAGCCACAAGGGACATCAATAGCTACGAGGAAATCATTTGGTGTGCTCTCAATGATGAGATGGAGATTGGAGTAACCCATCAATCATATGGGTTTGATAAGAAGAAGAAAATGGAATTCAAAGGAAAATCTAAAGAGAACACTGAAAAGAAGAGGTGTTTTTCCTTATTCTCAAAGTGTATAAAGAAACATGGAGGAAGTTGTATTAAAGGGACAAGTAAATGATTCAAATGTGGAATGTAAGGTCATCAGCAATTTGAATGCCACAATGATGGTAAGATGATTTATAGTGATTTGGACAATTAAAAGGCTACAGAGAGTGCACATTTTACACTTCAATGTTAAAAGTTCATAGAAATGGGGCATTGTACTAATCAATGCCCTAATCAATGGGTTTTTCATGATGATCTACGTCAAAAAACTGTGAAGGATAAAGACAAAGGAATGTCACATGCAATTTCTATCAGCGATGTGGATTACGATAACGAAGTGGTGAAAGGTACACTTACAATCCACTCTAAAGTAGAAAATGTTTTCTTTATTCCGGATCCACCAACTCTTTTATTTACGAAGAATTTTCTAAGGGTATCACCGTATTACCTCAACAATTTGATGATGAGTTAGCCGTGAAAACCCCTAATGGCACAATAGTGGCATCAAATGTTTATAATTCTCCTCTGATTGAAGTTTGTGGGAAAGTGCTTCCGGAAAATCTTGTGATCCTTCATATAGTGGAATTTGATGTGATTCATGGAATGGATTGGATTTCTTTATATGGAGCTCATATCAATTTCCAAAGAAGGGAAGTCCCAATTCATATTCCAGATCAATCTATGATCATGTATCGATGCAAGGATGAACAAAAACTTCTAGTAAAAATTTCTTCCATTTTATGGTTCGTGGTTCCACTTAATGAAGGTTATATTTCTCAAATGGTTGTTGAGAAAATCACGATTAAGAATATGCTCATTGTACGGGAGTTGGAAGATTTCTTTCTGGAGGAATTTCCGGGTGTTCCACCAAATTGTGAAGTTGAGTTTTCAATAGAACTCATACCGGGTGCTTTGCCTATTTGAAAGACACCTTTTAGAATGGCCCCATTTGAGTTGTAGGAATTGAAGAAAATAATCAATGAGAATCATGATAAAGGATTTATATGCCCTAGTGCATCACATTAGGGAGCACCTGTTCTGTTTGTTAAGAATAAAGATGAATCAACAAGACTCTGTATTGATTATAGAGAACTTAACAAGATCACTATCAAGAACAAATATCCTCTCCCGTGCATTGATGACTTATTTGACCAACTTCACAGAGCTCAATACTTTTCCAAAATTGATCTTCGTTCAGGGTATCATCAATTAAGGGTCAAAAGGGAGTGTATACCAAAGGCGGCTTTCCGTACATGGTATGGACAGTATGAATTTATAGTGATGCCATTTGGTCTAACTAATACCCCTACTATATTCATTGATATGATGAATAGAGTCTTTAGAGACTATCTTGACCCATTTGTGGTAGTATTTATAGACAATATTCTTGTCTATTCAAAGATAAAGGAAGAACATAGAGATTACTTGAGAATTATATTGAAGACCCTGATAAGAGAGAAACTTTATGCCAAATTTACCAAGTGTGAATTTTGGCTTCAAAAAGTTGCATTTTTGTGTCAGATAATCTCAAAAGAGGGGATATCTATGGATCCAGGAAAAACAGAGGTTATCAAAATATGGTTGAGACCAACAATAGTAACTGAGATCCGATGTTTTCTTGGTTTGGATGGATATTATCGATTTTTTGGGAATGTTTTTTCACGATTATCAAATCCACTCACCAGGTTGACTCGAGAAGGAGTTATGTTCGTGTGGACAGAAGAATGTGAATAGAATTTCAAGGATTTGAAAAGAAGGTTATCTTGTGCACCTGTCCTTACACTTCCTTGTAGTCGAGAAAGGTTTGTGATCTACAGTGATGCATCCATGAAGGGATTGGGGTGTGTTCTCAGGAAAATCGATATGGTGATAGCTTATGCATCACAACAGTTGAAAATCCATGAGAAAAATAACCAAACTCGTGATTTGGGGTTATCTGTGGTTATCTTTGCATTAATGATTTGGAGGCATTATCTTCATGGAGAAAGGTGTGATATTTATACTGATTATAATTGATTAAAGTATATTTTCACAAAAAAGGAGCTGAATATGCACCAAAGAAGATTTTTTGAGCTGATTAAGGATTATGACCGCTCAATTCATTATAACCCTGGGAATGAAAACAAGATGGAAGATGAATTAAGTTGACACGACCATGCCATCTTATCCCTGATGAGGATTAGAAAGGATCCAATATTTATGTATTTACAATGGATGGATCTTGGAATTATAATGAAAGGGGAAAAATCATATCTTTCTCAAATGAATGTTCAACCATATATACATGAGAAGATTAAAGAGGCACAAAAAAAAGATATAGAGTTATTAAAGAAGGTGAGAAATGTTCCCGAATTCAACCTTGATTGTGATTGGATAATAAAGTTCATAAATCGGGTTTGTGTTCCTCCCATCCCAGAATTAAAGAAGGAGCAGCTGGATGAGGCTCATAGTTATTCATTCTCTATTTATCCTGGAAGCACAAAGATGTAAAGGTACCTGAAAGAGAACTTCTGGTGGAATGGCATGAAAAGAGATGTTGCTGAATATGTCTCTCGATGCTTGGTTTGTCAGCAAGTTAAAGATGAGAGGCAGAAGTCTAAGGAGATGTTACAACCATTACCCATACCTGAATGGAAATGGGAAAACATCACTACAAATTTTTTCATTGGACTTCCTAAAACATCCAAAGCCAATAATGCTATCTGGGTCACTTTTGATCGTCTTACAATGTCTGCACACTTCATTGCTATTAGAGAGGATTTCTCTCTAGATCAGCTTTCCAGGATATATGTAAAGTGGTAACCTTTCATGGAGTACCACTTTCTATTATATCGGATTGAGATCCAAGAATTACCTTGATGTTCTGGCTAAGTCTTCAGCATACTCTGGATATAGAGTTGAGTTTCAACACTGCTTATCATCCTCAGATAGACAGTGAGTCTGAAAGCACAATTCAAACTCTAGAAGATATGTTGGGAGCTTGCTCTATGGATTTCAAAGGTGGTTGGGATCAACACCTACCTTTGGTGGAATTTTTTTATAACAATATCTTTTACTCTAGTATTCATATGGCTCCTTATGAAGCTCTGTATGGAAAGAAATGCATGACTCTAACTTGCTGGGATGAAGTTGGGGAACGAAAGCTATTAGGACCTATTCTTGTTGATGAGATGCCAGAAAAGATCAGATCTATTCAACCACACATAAGAGCAGCTCAGAATCGACATAAAATTTATGCCAACAACCGAAGAAAAGACTTAGAGTTTGAAGTGGGTGATAATGTGTTCTTACGTATATCTCCCTAGAATAGTGTCATGAGATTTGGAAAGAAGGGAATGTTGAGCCCTAGATATATCGGTCCTTTTGAAATTCTGGATCGTGTTTGGAAGGTAGATTTCCTATTGGTGCTTCCACCAAATGTCTCTCAAATTCACGATGTGTTCCATGTATCTCTCCTGAGAAAGTACATACCTGATCCTTCACATGTACTCAGCTCAGAAGTTGTACCACTGGAACAAGATCATTCTTATAAAGAACAACCGATAGAGATTCTCGATCGTAGAGAAAAATTCCTACGGAACAAGACCACTTTCTTGGTGAAAGTTTTATGGAGTAACCACCAATTAGAAGAAGCTACATGGGAGCTTGAGGATATGATTAGGGAGAGGTATCCTCATCTATTTGTTACAAAGTGAAAAATTTCGAGGGTGAGATTAATTTTATGGGAGGTAGAATGTAACACCCGAGACTTTAATGAGAAATATTTTGTTTTTATGTTATATAAATCTTAAAAAGAATCTTTCACTACACACAACACTAGCTTGGAATTCTTTATACGCAATCACGGCCTTCCTCAATAGCTTGCGTTGTAGGCAATACCGAGTTTCACTAAAAAACGATATGCTATTAAAATATTATTAAAACTAGCCGTTATGAATAATAATAAACACTTTTTGAAATTTTATAAATTTTATTTTTCAAAATGGACTTCATTTTTGGATTCGTAATATCGAAATTAGCTTAGGGTGAAATTTTGGTATTTTTTATGAAAACCTTCAAGTTTTGATGAATAGTGAAAACACATGGTTACTATTTAAAAACTGACTTTTTATTTAAATAATTATTTAGTTTATTTAAATTTATTTTAGGTCAAAATTGAGACATAATACCTATATAAGTTCAATTTAATTAATTGGTGTCATATTTTAACAATTTTAGATATATAAAAATTTTACTGATCTTTTCACCGTCTTTTACTCACCTCCTAGGAGAATATTCAAATTTACATAAAACATAATTTTACCGCTTTTGTGAATGGGATTTCCAAAATCCGAGAGACACGGTTGTTGTCAGTAAGTAAAATGTGGTTCAATGAGATGAAAACAATTTTTGGTGAATAGTATCTTTTTACTTTTATTTACCACGATTAAAAGTAAATAGGGTAATTAAGGGTCAAAATGATATTATTATTAAACTAACACATTTCCTAATTCTATTGGATTACTTTAATTAGACCAAAAACATCCTTAGGTATAAAATATGACCATTTAGGTCCACATTGATTAGATTAGGACATTTAATATTAATTTATTTAAATAAGGGTTAAAATACTTAAAATCAATGTTTAATAAGTAAATCATATTTAATATAGAGTTATACAAAAGATAAATTCGACTATAATTATTCATTATAAAGATAAAAAGATTTCATACATTTTGGTATTTTATTTGTAATTTTTAGACATTAAATACTTTAATTTATTTATGACACAATGATAATGCAGTAATTATCTTATTAATGAAATATTGACATAATTAATGTTATGGATTCACAAATAAATTAAATCTGAGACTTTTTATGAATTAAAATAATTTTATAGGTTAATATGACATGTTATTATTTATTTAATTAACATTTTTAGAACTAATAATTCTGTTATGATTTTCATAAAAAATCAATAAACAAATAGTGTCAAAATTGACATAAAATAGTTTTTAAAACAATTATTATTTTATTAATTGTTCTTTTATTCCTAAAAATATAATAATCGTCCAAATGACTTAGATAAGGTTATATATACTAATAATGGACAACTTGGGATTCTTATGGATTTTTATAGTATGTTTATTAACCTTATAATGTAAGAAAACCAAAATACACGGTAAATGTAAAATTATCTAACTAAAAGTTAATTATAAATGATAAGGTTAAAATATAAACATAAACTTATATAAATTATATTTTATGAGAGGAGTTCGACCAATCCCCACCTTAGCTTTGAAATAAATTATTTTGGAGCTATTAAAAATAGAAGATGACTTTATAATAAAATAAAATATTTAGTTTTTCCAAAGGTGCCCCTCTCCTCCCTTATAAAAGGGAACCTCCTCTCTCTCTTCCTTACACCACTTTGAGCCTTCATGCTCAGCCAAACCCTACAAAATCCTCTTCTCAACATCCCTAGAAACATACAAGATGCCTTTGTCTTCTTCAAAGACCATGTTTAGTTCCCTAAAAGGAAGTCTCAAAGTGGCGCTTCAAAGAAGAGGTAATGTCCGTTAATGATTCTTTCAACTTTATTTCTTCTTCCACTTATTCTTCATTAGTTGTTTCATTATGAAGTAATAAAATCAGTATCACTCATATAATTATATGTCATTATAGGTAAGAAACAACCCTATTTCACCATCTATCCATCCTATGGAAAATTAATTCACCGTGGGTGCGTACGTACTGAATACCGTCTCCACACCGTGGTGTAATCTATTTTCCACTACCACCTTACTTGATCAGTATAATGGTGAAACTAAATAACTATATATAATTATTGTAAAGTGTTATTTTTTTTTGAAATAGTATACATACACTCCAATACAATTCCGCGATCATGGGAACGATATCATCGCTCGTGCGTACGTACGGAATACCGTCTCCACGATATGATGAGACTCGTTCTACATGATATTCATTGCATAATGATTATTTTAATGAATTTTATGAATAAATATGATATATATTACACTAATACCATTCTGGGAATGATGTATCTATATCCTAAAAAGAAGAATAAGAATTTATCCAACAAAACATGCATAAGAACAAAAAGAAATAAACAACCGAATAACAAGTAACAAAGAAATATTACTAATAAGAAGGTAAGAATATGAAAATATATGATATAATAAAAATAAGTATGATTCTGGAATAAGTCAATAACATTATTTAAATCATTATAAAGGAGTTTCAGACACTTACAACAAAAATTGGACCTAAGGTAAGGGAGAATATCACAATCTCATATTTATCCAAGATTGTTTATACTTTGGTATTTTATGGGGTGTATTTTATCATCCAAATCCATGTTTCATAAATATGTAATATTATTTCCATCCACCTACATTTTTTTAAATCCAATTTTAAACATCGGTGAGTTTTTATTAAAAGATATGAAAGGAATCTTTTTTCATTTTTCGTATGAGATACTTTTTGACTTTTCTGACAAAAGTATGAGAAGAATGTTTTTTAACTTATACGGCATGAATGGATTTTTAAAAAATTATTTCCATGAATATTCCTTTACAAGTTTTCATGTTTGTTTTTAATAAACTTCTTTTAGTTTAAAATAGTATGACATGTAAAGAAAGGAAAAATGTTTTTGATGTAGAAAGCATATTTTCCACAAGAATGGAGTTCAAGTGTTTTATCAAAATTATTTTCCATCTAAGAGAATATAGGGTTCTGTTTCTATCCCTATTATTACATTGATTATATTATGTTGTGATGTAATTAATTTTATGAATTCCTTTATCTTTTATGAATTGTTTTATGATGTCACGCTGTTTAAGAATTCCATTTTATTTCATGGGTTATGCAATGATGTATGATTTTTTTGATTTTTTGGAACACATAAGAATGGTATCATTATGATATGGGTGGGACCTATATCTCCCTACAATTAATTGGGTAAGGATATTATATCTCATGAGATAGGCATGGCTGGAATGGAAGGTTAAACCGGTTCAGTGAAACAGGACTGAAATGAGTAGTGAACTCGGTTCAGAAATGGACTTTGTTCGCTAAGACAGTCTTGGAAATGAGTCCTGGCTAATAAGAAGTTATTCTCTATGATTATGTGTGTATGACACAATGTTACATGTTTTATGTTATGATTATTGGGATTACATTTAACTACTATGATTTATCCCATGTTATGAAATTATGATCACTTTTGCAGGTGAAGATTTCAAAAATGTTATGTTCTTTTGAATATGATGTGATTGATATTTCTTTTGTTTACCCTTACTGAGCATTTGAGCACAAACTTTTGTATGTTTTCTTTCCCCAGGTCTGGAAGAAGGTTATTATGTTGGATATGCCAAAAGGCACTGTAGATATGATGAAATAAAAGGGAGATCGTATAAATGACTTCTGAACCAGTTGTTTAT
Source organism: Viscum album (assembly GCA_963277665.1). Taxonomy (NCBI): domain Eukaryota; kingdom Viridiplantae; phylum Streptophyta; class Magnoliopsida; order Santalales; family Viscaceae; genus Viscum; species Viscum album. The sequence continues at coordinate 2,075,473,122 of OY728152.1, read as the reverse complement.
GTTTCCCAGTTTCGAAAGACACTATACCGATAAGGTCCTTTCCTAGTTTTCTTGTATGTTATAATAAGTGTGCTGCAATTCTGATGCAATAAAAAAATATGTAAAGTAAGGGTCGTTATAAGCTACCCACCGCGACATGGACATACCATGAAGCTCATACCATGATCCTCATACCGTGAAGACTATACCGTGAAGAAGACATCGTTTACTTAATCACTATGACACCATTTCAAAACTATTTGTCAATATTATTTAAATAACTATAACGGCCATATTTGATTTTTTTATCCAATTAATGTTATTTAATGATAGTTTTCGGCATGTTATGAAACCATATCTCGTACCTATGAAAATGGAATCATTCCTACATTCAGAACCCGTGGAATATAAGGAAGTTTGAGATGCAGTACACGAGTGGCCTGCAAGTGTGAATATACAACGGGAAGAACTTTTATACACCTGAGAGCACTGTGCTGAACGAAAATATCAATACTGAGCAAGGAAGATATTGTATGACTTTCAATGAACTCTTATGAATGTAATCCAATACCACAGAATAACACACGATGAATCAAGAGATCATTTTTATTCCTGTAGAATACAAGCTGAACTACAACCCTCTATTTTTCAACAAAAAAACCATAGAATGACTCAAAAACATTCCTGCTGAATCCAACGAGTCTAGAGCTGCATTGATAATAACTAGAGATTTGTAAACTCTTATTTGTTCTCTCTAAGTGATTTATTTATTAACTTTTGAGCAGTGTGGTGTACTCTGTATTTCTTATACACACATTGTCTCCTCTACTAAACTGGAGGATATCAAAATCCTTTATCCAAATCTCTTAACTCTTGTTTACCCATGTCAACTGTGGACGAGGTCCTTGTGAGGCCTAGTCTTTGATTTTTTCTCACAAAGAACAGTGGTAGAGGGCCCTGCAAGACCTAGAGAGTTTTGTAAGCTATTGTTAACACCGATCTAGGGTGTGGATAAAATTTATATAAATTTGAGGGGACTAAGTCTTGGCTTGAGACTGAACCTCATGTTATATCTTATGTTCATCTTTAGTTTATGGTCAAATTATACTACATATATCTTATTTAATCCGCGGCTATAACATTGAAATACAAAACTATTTTAAGTCTACTATGATAGTTAAATTAGCATGTGTTTACACTTATTGTAAATCAGTAGGTTAATTTCAAAAGTTAGTTTGATCTTGTGGTTAAATTAACTGAGACCTAATAAATCTTTGGGAAGCTAAGTGAACATTTACAATCGGTATAAATTCACTACAGTTTATCTTATTTTATAAATTAGGGGATTTTAAATAGAAAATATTTTAATAGAAAATTTAATTGGAACTCAATTCACCCCCCCTCTTGAGTATCCACTCTGACCAAAATTTGTTATCAATGGTTTTGTTTTTGTTTAAGGAATTTTGAAATACTCTGTTTTTCAACTATGATTTTAGTTGCATCATTAAGGATCTTAAAATTCTGTTAGTTCTAAATTTTATTTCTTGAATTTATCTTTATAAACTCTAGTTATGGATAATAGACTAGAGGGTGCCGCTACTAATAGGACACCATTTTTTAATGGTACAAACTCTGATCAGTGGAAACATAAAATGAAAATTCATTTAGAATGCATGGGTTTTGATATCTTGACCACTATAGAGTGACAATATAAAATTCCAGAAACTGAAAGAGTTTCTTGGGATGAACCTACAAAGACATCCTACAATAATAATTGTAAATCCATGAATGCCATGTACTGTTCTCTAGGAGATGAGGAGTTTAACATAATTTCTTCTTGCAAAACTACTTTTGAAATATTGGATACTTTGGGTGTTTCTCATGAAGGAACAACCAATGTTAAGGAAATGAGTTAAATACTAATACTATTAAATATGATAATTTTAAAATGAATACTGATGAATCTATTTCTGATATGTATCTCAGGTTTATTTAGAGAGTCAATACAATTCATTCACATGGAAAGGCTATTCCAACAAAGGAACAAATTATGAGAATCTTGAGATGTTTACCAGACCGATGGAGAGGCACATCTGTTTCAATCAGAGAGTCATGTGACATTATAGCTCTACCTGTCAAAGAACTCATTGGTAATATTTTGATGTATGAGGAAGAACTAAAGGTGAATAAAGAGGAAGATGATGAACCTAATAGAAAATATTTGGATTTCAAGTCTACTGCTTCAAATAATAAGGACAAAGAAAAATCTCAAATACAAACTGACAGTTCAACAATTGAAAATTCAGACTCTCGTAGTGATGATGAAATGGACCAGATAGCCAAAAGGTTAAAGAAGTCTTATAGGAAGAAGAAATTTTTCAGAAAATCAAATTACAAAGGAAATTATGACACTAAGGTACATAGGAAGAATGATTTAAAAAGGCCATATAAAAGTAATGAAGTTGTTTGCTATGAGTGAAAAAGGAAAGGACACATTAAAGCATACTGCCCAAAGCTAAAATTCAAGAAGAAATATGATTACAAGGACAGTATGTACAAAAAGGCTATGAAGGCTACCTCGAGTGCTTCTGAAGATAGAAAAAGTGAATATGAATTGTATGATTCTGAAATAAATCTTTCCGCCATGATTTTCATTGAAAACACATCTGAGGTGACCTTAGATAGTCCTATTTTTAATTCACATTATTCTGGAGATGATGCAGAATCTGATTCTGATCCTGAAAACATGACTAATGTGGAATTATTTTAATATTGTAATATTCTTGAAGAGACATGCAATAAACATAAAGATAAATACAAATTATTAAAGAAACAACATGCTTTCACTACTATTGTTAAAACCGAAATTACTATTGAAAAAGAGAAAAATCCTCAACTGTTAATGGAGAACAGTAATCTGAAAATATATATTAAGAAACATAGAAAAGACATAAAGATGTTCAAAAATGGAAAAGATACACTAACTCAAATTCTAGGAATGTATGTTGTGCCAAAATACACTACTGGATTAGGCTACAAACAGAGATAGAGACAAATTACTAGAAATATATTTATTCATAAATCTGGACAGAATATTGCTAGTTCTAGTTACAGACATTCATATGCTTCAAATAGTTATTCACATTGTCATAAATCAAATAGAGTTTATCATTAAAAATCATTTGATTCTATAAATTATATGAGACCCATAAGTAAAATGTGGGTACCGAAAGGATTGATTGCTAACCTGTCTGGACCCATGAAGATTTGGGTACCAAAATCATTTCCTATCTTAATCTATTTTCTAGGAAACCTCCTTGAAGAGTTCCCAGAAGAAGACATGGTATTTGGATAGTGGATGTTCAAGACAAATGTCTGGGGATTACACGTGCTTCAAGAGTTTAATAAAGGTTGATGGAGGTCATGTCACCTTTGGTGATAATTCTAAAGGAATGATCATCGGCCTAGACCAAATTGGTAACACTGATTTAGTCTTAATATCTAATGTTTTATTTGTTAATGGACTTAAATATAATCTTTTAATTATTTGGGAATTATGTAATGATGGTTTTAATGTCATATTAGAAAATGATTCTTGTAATTTTTTTTATTCTAATAATGTTTTAGTATTTTCTGCTCTATGAAATGGAAATGTTTATGCTGTTGATTTAAATTCCATAGCTATGAAAAATGTTACCTGTTGAAATTCTTTTCATAAAGAGTCCTGGTTATGCCATAGAAGATTAAGACACTACAATATACACTCACTTAGAAAACTAACTATGAAGAACTTAGTTAGAGACCTACCTAAACATGAGTTTCCAAATAACAAAGTTTGTAATCCCTATCAAAAGGGGAAGCAACATAAGGTTTATTTTAAATAAAAGAATGTATTTTGCACTTCTCAACCTCTCCAGTTGGTTCACATGTATTTTTTTAGACCATCTAGAGTTTCTAGCATAAATGGGAAGCACTATGTCTATGTCCTAGTTGATGAATTTTCTAGATATACTTGTGTATAATTCTTATCTCACAAAAGTGAAGCTTGTTCTTAATTTGTTATGTAATCCAAATCTATAGAAAAACGTAGTGGACTTAAGATTAAAACCATAAGAAGTGATTATGGAAGTGAGTTTGAGAATCATGATTTTGAATCCTAATGCTCGCATAATGGCTATATTCCCAACTTTTCTACTCCTAGGACACCTCAGCAAAATGGTGTAGTAGAAAGAAAAAATAGAAAACTGCAAGAAATTGATAGAACTATGATTAATGAATATGACCTGCCTATTTACTTATGGGATGAAGCTTTGAATACAACTTGTTATTATATTAATAGAGTCTTAATTAGAACCGTTCCTAGGAAGACCCCATATGAGTTGTGGAACAATAGAAAACCTAATGTTAGTTACTTTAAAGTCTTTGGCTGCAAATTATTTATTCTCAATACAATATATAATCTTGATAAGTTTTCTTCTAAGAGTGATGAAGGAATCTTTTTTTGATATTCATTAACCAGTAAGGCTTATATAATATTCAATAAAATAACCAAGTGTGTGGAAGAATATGTTCACATAAAATTTTATGAAACTAATCCACATGAGACTAAAACCTCTCTTGAAAATCTTGAAGAAGATTGAATTTTCTAGTCCTACATTTACTAAATCATCTAGAATTCTATTTAATTATCCGTTAGATATAGTTCCATTAAATCTTGATAGAGGGACATAGACTAAAGATTCTCTTAGAAATCCGGTTGAACATCAATCATTCTTGTCACATCCTGAACCTAAAAACATTGATGACGATGTTAATGATGAATTTTGGGTAATTTCTATGTAAGAAGAACTCAATCAATTTGAAATAAATAATGTTTGGAATCTTGTTGAAGGACTAAAGACACATTCACAATATGAACTAAATAGAGGTTTAGAAATAAAGTAAATGAATCTAGAAACATAGTTAGAAATAAATCTAGGCTAGTTCAACAATTCTATAGTCAAGAATAAGGTATTGACTATGAGGAGACCTTTTCTCCAGTATCTAGATTAGAATCTATTAGGATTTTACTTGATTATTTTGCACATCTAAATTTCAATCTATATCAAATGGATGGCAAGAGATCATTCTAGAATGGATATATTACTATGGATGTTTTTATTGAACAACCACTTGGGTTTTCAAAACCTCATTTTACTAATCATATTTTCAAATTATCAAAAGATTTATATGGTTTAAAGCAATATCCAGGATCATGTTATGATAGATTAAGCACTTTTCAAATTTTTAAAGGTTTTACAAAAGGAATAACTGATCCTAATATGTTTATAAACAAATTTATAAAGATTTTTTAGTAGTAAAAATTTATATAGATGATATTATTTTTGGGTCTTCAAGAAATTACATATGTACTGATTTTTCTAAAATAATGTAAAAATAAATTGAAATGAGTTTAATGGGTGAACTTAAACAGTTTCTTGGATTTCAAATATTGTAAAACGATGATGTAATTATTTTAAATCAATGTAAATATACTAGAGATATTTTAAAACTTTTTGGATTGGATGGCACAAAAGGTAGTGGCACTCCCATGAGTACCACCTGTAAGATGGATCTTGATGAAAATGGTAAATATGTTGATCAAACTACTTATAGAAGAATTATTGGAAGTCTACTCTACCAGACTGCTAGTCGTCCTGATATTATGTTTTTTGTGTATATGTGTGCTAATTTTCATGAAAACCCTAAAGATTCACATTTAAATGTTGTGAAGAGAATTTTCTAATACCTCAAGCATACTCCCAATTTACCGATGTTCTATCCCAAAGTAAAATCATTTAATTTAGTTAGTTATTCTGATGCAGATCTTTCTAGATGTAAGTTAGATAGAAAAAGTACCCCTGGAAAGTGTAATCTTATAGGAAAGTCACTAGTATCATGGTGTATTATGAAACAAAATCTTGTTGCATTATCTATTATAGAAGCTGAATACATAGCTGCTTGAAGTTGTTGTGCACAAATTTTGTGGATTAAACACACATTACTATACTATGGATATCAATTCTGACTTGTCCTAATAAATTGTGACAACACAAGAGCTATTAATATTTCTACGAATCCTGTATCTTATTCTAGGATAAAACATAATGATGCAAGACATCAATTTTTGAGGGATTATTATCAAAAAGTAGATATCACTTTGGAATTCATTGGTAATGAATATCAACTTACTGATATATTCACTAAACCATAAAATTATGAAAGATTAGACTACATCATACATAATATTTGTATGATTAATCATTAGTAAATATCTTACTGATTATAATTTTTAATACTTTACAGTATTTTATTTTACGGTTTCATGGTCACTATTTCTAAGATACTATTTTATGCTCACAGTCTCACCATCATGACATTATGCTCACAGTCTGTCAACTCACTGTCTCATCATGACTACACAGAATGCTCACTATCTCACCGTGACGACTACCAACTGTCTCACCGTGATGACTAGATTTCACCACACTGTAAGGCCTACTCACGGTCTCACCGTGAATTTTTTTAATATTCTTATTTTAACCCATATCATTGTAAATTTTTATTTCACCGCTATTTGATTTCCTACATTTTTGTTTTTATGACGATTGACATTCCCAAATGATAAAACATAAAGGTTTCATTCGATTCCTTACCTGAACTCTCTCCTTAACCTTCTCTTCCCTCTCGCCTGAACCTTCAGTGAATGCCAAGGATGAAGCATCCATCTTCACCCTCCTCTGGGAAGTTCCACTCTAAGAAACAGAAGAGGATACCAGGGATAGCTCTTGAAGGACCTCTAATCCAAAACCTGGTAAGCCGTACAGTTGTACCTGAAAAAGAGGATTGCCCAGAGTTGTTACTGTCTATCAGATCTTTAGTTTTGAAAGATTTAAGAGAATATGGATGGATTGAATGGTTCAATGGACAGAATAGACTGATGTTCCCATGATTGGTATGTCAATTATATCAGTATGTTATGTTTTCCATTGTGTTTGGAGAATGATTTATGGTGAAAAGCTGGATAAATGGCCAGAGGTTCTCTTTCTCTTCGATGCTGTGGGCTGCATGCCTAGGGATTCAACATGAAGGAGTTTGAGAGGATTTCCAGAGAGACATTCCCCCAAAAACCGACATCTTTGACCTGGATAATGCTTTGGAAATCCTAACTAGAAATGGCACCAAGCGAAGGGCCATAACTGCTGAATTAGATGGGGAGACTAGACTTCTGTTCAAGTTTGTTCAGAATTTGATTAGTCTGAGAAAATGAGATTTTTCTGTGATAAGTATCAAGATGTGGTCATGATTCACCTATTGAAGAATGGCCATAAGATCAACCTTTTTAAGTATGTTATTAACCATATCCGTGAGATGATCAAAGTCACTTCCAATTCCACCTCCTTGCTTTACTCAATGATGATTGCAGCTATGTTAGTTGCAAAAGGGATGGTTGGACCGAATAAAAGAATGGTAGATGTCATTGATTTCTTCCTATCCTTTCCAATCCTCAGAAGGATGAAGATTAGCTGGAATCCCTTGAAGAAGTAGTGGGTTGAGGAGAATGATCAACTCTATAAAAATGTTAATCTTATTGACTATCCAAGAAGGACTAAAAATCTATCTAATCTTGGTTTAGAACTAGATGAAGTGGCTGAGTATTCAGATGAAGAAGAAGAAGAAGAATTAATAGCTGAAGTATCTCCTAGAGATGAAGCTATAAGTCCTCCAATGGAAACAACTCCTGCTAAAAAATAAAGGGATGTTGTCCCTACTGTTATCCCTGCTGAAATAACTCGAGGAGAGAAACTTACTATTACTCTAAGAGAAGAGGAAGCTCTTGAATCTAGTGTAGATGTCAATCCTAAAGATCCTCCTAATGAGGCATGAAAATTGGTTTTTCCTGATTCAGAATAGAAAGCTACCTTAGAGGCATGTCCTGTTGAAGATGATCTTTCTGTTGAAAAAGAGGCATGTCTGGAAGCTCAACCAATAGAACAATCGGTTCCTGAGATTATTCCCTCTGCTGAATAGAAGATAAAAATTTCCTTTCCACTAGTAAGGAAAAAGTTTTCTAATGACATTAGGGATGATCCTGTGGATCTTGATCATGGTGAGCCTATAGTGTCTGAAATGGAAGCACAACATGAGGGGGAGGAACCTCAAAAAATTTAGATTATAGAAGCTGGATATGCTGAAGATTATCAACCTTATGTCACATATTCTATGTACACTCGATATTAATTCCCAATCTTTTATGATGTAAATGAGTCACAACAAGTGACTAGAACTGGAATTGATCTTTCTTCTCTATTTCAACTGAAGTCTATAGGTCATCCAGAACCAGAACTAGAGCCCCAACCTCAATCTGAATCAGAATCTGAATCTGAAGAGGACTCTGAACCATAACCAGAATCTGAACCTCTATCTTTACCTGCACCCTTACCGGAGCATTACTCCTTTGTGGCCAAATATGATCTAAAATTTTTTGTAGAGACTTTGTTAGCTGGAGTTGAGAAAATTGACTCCACTCAACCTCATCCAGTGACTCAGTTAAGTCAATAAGATGCATCAATTCTCTTGGAAAAAATTATCTTTCATATTCAACCATGGATGATCCGAGAAATTCATGATGTTAGAGTTGAGAATATGCTACTGAGTGCTGATGTTGCAAATCTGAAAAATATTATAGCAAACTTCCAGAGTGAGTTTTCTGTGAGATCAGTGTCTTGTCAAGTTTCTACCCCTACACCAATTTCTACTTCTCCAGAGCCATCTGATTCCCTCCTTGATAGGGAAATTGTGTCTCAGGTTCATCCATATCTACATTCTTTTTATGAGAAGATTGGAAAAAGACATATCAAAATGATGGAACGCTTGGGGGAGCTTGTAGAAAATCTGAATAATCTTACAGATGAATACACTCGATGCCTGCAAAAAGTTTTGAAAAAGCTCAAAGTTCTAACCGAAGCTGTCAAGGCTTCACCTAATTCTGGTCAGACCTCTGCATCTTCTTTGGATGATTCTATGCTGAGAACCATAATCAAGGAATAACTTCAGAGTGCCTTCAGTGGCATGGATCTATCTTCTTTTTCATAAGTGGTTAAGAACAGTGATAGAGCATTGGACTAGGTTAGGACTCATTCTAAGATAGACAATGATGATCAACAAGAGATCACCATGAAAATTGATTTGTATATATCCTGGATTTTCTCTAAAATTGATATGATAGACCACTTTATATATCTTGTATAATATTTGAGAATCCCTCCGGTGACTCAAGCTTTCAATGCTCAAGTTGAAAAACATACAGAGTTCACTAGATTGTTGGATAGATTTATGGAGAATAAGGATGATTATGAAAAGGCTATGCAATATGGTGGTGAAATCATTACTGAGTTCAAAAACATATAGAGTTCAGTAGAGTTCACTAGATTGTTAGCCAAGCTCTTTCGTAGATCCGGTCAGCCATTGTTGACCAACCACAGCCTAGATCATGTACTACTCCTACTTTGGATCCATATGTTTTTGATGGTCTACCCATAGTTTCTTTGTATACTGCATCTCTTCCTTCTTCTACTTCAGCACTAGTTCCTGCTGCTAATAAAGGCATGGAAAAGTTGGATCCCTAAAGAGTCCAGGGACTGTTTTCTTTTTGATGGGATGTCATTTTTTGTTTACGGATTGTTCTTATCCTGTATGTTCTATTATGAACCCTTTTTAATGCAAACATCAGTGTTTCATTTCATTTTCTATAATTTTTTATAATCCCAAAAGGGGGAGAAAACTTCATGTAATAAAGAAAAACTACATGTGACAGTACTATAATGATTTTTTCTATTCTAATATGCTAGTTTCTTTAATGTTACATTTCAATTATATTTTGACTATATATGATTTGTGATCCTCAAAAAGGGGGTGATTATTGGACTCCTCATGTGGTAATCATGTTTTAATGATCAGAAATCTTATTACTGTTAATTAATATCAATCATCATGGAACATCTTTCTAATTCTCTTCAATATCAATAATAACTACACATTATGTTTTAAATGATAACAAATCTTATGAATGTTAATTACACTCTTTATTATTTACAAGTCTTATGCATGATCACTAATCTCACATATATTATCAAGACTTTATATTTATGATTCAAGTTCTCTTAATATCTAATAATTAAACATAATCCATATTCTGCATATTAATATCTAAGTCCAAATACAGATATTGGTGTATGTATGGACACACTATGAAGGACTCACCGTGACCCATACACCATGACCCAGACACCGTGAACCAGACACCGTGAAGGACAAACTGTAATCCAGACACCTTGAGCTACACACCGTGACATGGACATACTGTGATGCTCATACCATGATCCTCATACTGTGAAGACTATATCGTGAAGAAGCCACCGTTTACTTAATCACTTCGACATAGTTTCTTAACTTTTTTTCATTATTATTTAAATAATGTTAACGGTTATATTTGATGTTTTTAATGAAATTAATGTTATTTAATGATAGTTGTTGGAATGTCAGGAAACTGTATCTCATACCTATGAAAAGGGAATCATTCCTACTGCCAAAACTAGCAGAATATAAGAATATTGAGATGTAGAACAAGAGTGGTGTGCAAGTGTGAATATACTATGAGAAGAACTTTCATACACCAGAGAGCATTGTGCTGAACGAAAAGAACAATCTTGAGTAAGTAAGAGATTGAATGACTTTCAAAGAACTATTATGAATGAAATCTAACACCACTGAAGAACACACAATGAATCAATAGATCATTTTCATTTCTGTATAATACAAACTGAACTACGACACTCTGTTTTTCAACAGAAAAATCAGAGAAGGACTCATTAAGCATTCCTGCGGAATCCAACGAGTCCAGAGCTACATTGATAATCACTAGAGCTTTCTAAACACTTATTTTTTCTCTCTAAGAGATTTATTTATTATCTTTTGAGCATTGTGGTGTACTTTTTATTTCTTATACACACGTTGTCTCCTACACTGAACTGGATGATATCAAAATCCTAACTCCAAATCTCTTAACTCTTGTTTACCCACGTCAACTGTGGAAGAGGTCCTTGTGTGGCCTAGTATTTGTTTTGTTTCCCATGAAGAACAGTGGTAGAGGTCCCTGCGTGACCTGGGTTGTTTTGTAAACTATTTCTAACCCCGATCCAGGGTGTGGATCAAATATAAATTAATTTGAGAGGACTGAGTCTCGACTTGAGACTGAACCTCTTTTTATATCTTCTATTCATCTTTAGTTAAAGTACAAAGTATACGACACATATCTTATTTATTCCGTGAATATTACTTAGAAATAAAAAACTATTTAAATTATACTTTGACAGTTAAATTAGCAAGTGTTTACACTTATTCTAAATCAGTAGGATAGTTTCAAAAGTTAGTTTGATCTTGTGGTTAAATTAACTGAGACCTATTCAATCTCTGAGAAGCTAAGTGAACATTTAAAATCTGTATAAAGTCACTACATTTTATCTTATTTTATAAATCGAGGGATTTTAAATAGAAAATATTTTAACAGAAATTTTAATTGGAACTCAATTCACCCCCTCTTGAGTATCCACTTCGACCAACAATTATGATATTTCTATGAATGACACTTTTGATGTTAATAACTGATGCGGCCCACATGAGATATATATGGACTTGAACATGTGTTGATTTTAAGCATGTTTTTCTAATTTGGTTAAAGTTATAAGAATAAACAGTTAAAATATTTGAATGGGGATAATGGGTAATAGGGTAATTAATTGTAGAATTAATTATCGTGTCATGAGTTGAAATAAATATTGTTGATATTACTAATTATTTAGAAAATTGAATATTTGAAAAATGTTCGGAATATAAATTGGAAACTGTAATAATTAATGGATGGATTAATTATAACATGATAAATGAAAAATGGTTAATTGATTAATGATTGGTTAAAGAAATATGATTCAATAAAATAATTGTTGAGTAATTTAATATGAATGCATTACATTATGATTTTGAATTAATTGTTTCTTATGACGATTGTCCATGGGTACATTCCCATGAATTTATATTTCCATGCATAAAGTTGTATTGGATGGAGTTCTTATATATTATGAGATGCTGCATGTGATGGTTTCTAAATATATGGGCTTTGTTCAGCATGTATCGTGATGATTATGACATGCATGTAAATTGTTAAAGTCATAGATGAATCACTATTTTAGTGGACGGTTTTAGAGAAGATAATGAATTTGGATATTTAAATATGGAGTTAAATATTTATTGGGCTTTCTAATAATAATTAATTATTTACATTTGAGATGTCAAATTGTTACTTAATGATTGACTTTGGATGGGCGATTTATGTTGTTAATTAGTTGTTGAATTAATTAACGACTTGCATTAATTAATTTATGAAATTGTTAAAGGATGGTTATGGTGTGATAGAAATTTCATTCTACACCAATGATAAATATATATGTATTATTGATAAACGGGTTGTGAGACAAGGTCTGATGCTCCAAATACTCCTGGGGTGCAAGACATAGTGTTCTACACCCAGCTTGTAAGAAAATATTCTTTTAAGGGTCATGGATTGATGATCTAAATACCCATGGGTTGTGAGACGAGGATTGATGGTCGAAATACACACGAGGGTGCAAAACATGATGTTATATACCCATTAATTGGCACTAAAATGTGGGTCCAATTAGTCGTACATGAAATGAATTTATTTCTTAATGAAAACTATTGTGACATTATGATTTGTGAATTAAATATTAGAAAGGGGACATATATATCAATGAATTGGGTGAATCACTATTAGTGGATGGGCCCAGGAGCGAATCACTATTTTTTAATGGGAGAGCTCATATATATTATATAAAATATTAAATTGAATATCGTATGATACATTATCCAATAAAAAGAACAAGCTTGGATTTGGTCTTAACTTTGGTTACATATATATTATTTGGAGACATCTATGTGGAGTGACTTATATTGGGAATGTCGGTCATAGTTTGGATCATCAAAATTATGTAGTTTAACAGGGTTTGAATAATTAATAAATGAAAATGATTGTGTAATGACTATTGTGTATTCATGACAAATTTATAATACAGGTTCAGACACCAGCTGAGAGATGAAGCATGTACTTGGTTATATAGTTACATTGTACTACATACCTTAAATATGTTTGCTTTCACTGTTCAAAATATTTTTTGAATTTCATGATTTGGGGTATACACCGACGGTCCCAACCTACTATGATTTATATCACACACCCAACATGGGCCTCCATTGTACTGGGTACCCAAGAAGATTCTATTTGGTTTAAGGATTGTGTTGTTTGCATTTACATGGAAAATATGAGAAAAGGATAGATGAGAAGATCATGATGATCGAGGAGACTTCCCTTAGGGATTTGAGTCATTTTTTCGTTAAATATTCAACGGAATGTTCTGAATGTTGTTTTGTTCACTATTTTCCATTTTTATATCATTAGAATTTCATGCATGCATCTGCTATATAATTGATGTTGTCCATTTCATTGTAAAAGATTTATAATATATTCATTCAGCTGCTTCATCATTTTTTATAATGCTTCCGCTATTTATTTACATTTTTTGTTATTTACATTGATATATTGATGTGAAACTATTATAAGAGTTTATATTCTCCCCACTGACTATCCATAGACCCTCCATGCTAGTTGGAAACCTCTTGAATATGGGGACACGTATATGTGGTCATGTGGAGACTGGTCTAACCAGTAGTTTAGTGGTGATTCAGTTCGGGACAATACAAAGTGGTCTCAAAGGGATTTTTTTTCATTTTTCATACTATTTTGGGGTTGGTAGATAGGAGAATTGGAATGTGTCATCGCTTCTGTTAATAGTTGTGCTTGGGACTAATCACCCTATGTACGGGAAATGACCTAGTGGCCAAGGATGGGAGTTGACATTTGTATTATTAGAGGTTATAGTTGATATGATTTCTCCTTGAGTGACTGGTTTATTTTTCACAGTATATTTATTTTGTTAATTTTAACAAATATAATTCTCTTGTCTTGATATGGAAAGGAAGCTTCAGACATGCATTGTCTTAGTCACTTAGAGATTCAAATGTAATATATATAACATGACATGTTGTTTAATTTTTAGGATGTCTTCTCATTTGGTTTGTGTTACTTAGGTGAAATGGCATGTTTTGATCTACTTTAGCAGGCCTCTATAGATATAATTTCTCAGTGATAGATTTAACATGCTTGAGTGATTTTATGCCAAACTGCCCTAGTTATTATATTGTTTTGTTTCTATGTCATGGTTCTATGTTATAACATGTTGTAGTGTTACATATTATTTAAAAATTATATTTATTTTGTTATATATTAAAGGGATGTTAATGTTAAATAGTCAAATGAATGTTGATTGTAACAAATGGGAGAAAACTGACAGCGATAAGGTTTATGAGTTCCTTATCTATTGGTAGATTTCCACCCATGTGACTAAACTATATAACCATAGTATGTCTTTAATATGGTTATGTATGTAAAATTTATACATTTTGATTGTAAGGAACCATTATGGGGTTTCTTTTTAAGATCTAGGATTAAATAATTTGGGCATTTGGAGGTCACATTTTCAGTAAAAATAATTTAGATGCTAAATTTCATGTTTATATTTGAATAACACTGAATGTAAAATTATTAAAGTGGTTGTTTGTGATATCAATCATATTTTGTCATAGATAATTGTTCTGAAAACCAAGAGGTTTTTTGTGAAAAAATACTTGTGTGTTTGTTAAAATTCATTCAAATGATGAATGGTTGAACTGAATTAATCAAAATGCATAAAATGAAAAAATGAGCTTCTCGATCTTGTGTTTCTGATTTTCTGTGAAAAAGTGAGAGGGTCGCCATTAATGACCATAAGGGGATAACCTGTGGTTTCTAGTACCCAAAGAATGTTCTGGGATATTAACGTAAGCTTGTCCCACTTCTAAGGATCACTTCTTGGGACTCGGCTGTTTTGGAACACCGATAGGTTTATGTTATGGATTTTATGATCAATTTTTGATGTGGTGATAGTGGTTTGATGAATGTCACACACATGCGTTAATGTGTTCAAAAAATAGATGCTGGTGAGTGTATGATGTTTTCTTTCAACTTCATGGAAAATCATAAGTTGGGTATTGCTGCATTGTTTTCGATAAACATGTTAGTAGGTGATGTCGGTCTTTTAGAAAAGATTTTTCCGGCAATAGTTTGACTGGTCTTCTAAATGACCATGGTTTTTCCCTTAGTACTCTCTTCAAAATACGATTTGAATGTCCCCTATTATGAATTCATCATGGAGACTCTAAGATAGCATTGGTATTATGCCACACTATAGTTTAAAAGTTGTAGGGATTGATGAGTGGTTGTTTTCTGGGTATTACATTGGATTCGTGGATTCATTGGGATACATTTCTTTTAGTGTTGGGGAACTGTTGTTTTAAAATATCATTCTGATGACTTGACTTGGAAATTTGACAAGAGGATGGGTAAGGACTTCGTTTTACATTTGGATGGATTTCTATAGTTTTAAAGGAACATCATTAGATAAAGTGCGAAATGGGGTTTTGGGTCCGCGAGGTCTTTCAAGGGAAGCATGTGAAACCAATTCTATTGATTAATCTAGATTCAACCATTTTTGTTGAATAGGTCCTTCTAATGACCTATGATATAAGAAATGTTTTGATGTGTAAGCTATAAACTGAGTATTGGCTCTGGTTTAAAAGGCTTATCAATTAGTCTTGTAATAGTTTAATGGTGCTTTTGGTTTTGGGAACACAACACATAACATCTAAAATGATTAAATGACATTACTGTTGGTTCCAGACACAGCGGAAGCACATTGGTGGAATTTCCCAACTTTAATTTGGGTGTTAAACAACGTTCAATCTGAGATATGTCACAATATAAAATTCCGGATCATTGTAATAGAACGAAGAACGAAAAAGAAAAGAATATTATCAGAACCATAGATATATGATCATCAGTTGTTTTTTATAATTAATTAAATTAATTCACAAGAATTACCTTGGTGGAATTCTACCTTCGTTGATGTTTCCGATCACGATCCTGTGATCCATCATTACGTCGTAGAATCTAAGTGTATGATTCCTCTAGCTGTGATCCACACATATGCCATGTATCTCTGGATGTCGCCAAATAGATATCCAGGTGCAATAACGGAAGAACCTTCTCTTATGATGTCCGCCTTGGGTCACCTTGGGATCTCTTTCTTGAGTGTGTTCTTGGAGGAAGGACTTCATTCGATATTGAAAAATTTCCCAAGAATTGTTTTTCACAACTATTGGTGAAATGTTTTGGGGTTGTGAGGATATTTATAATCATGTTTGAGGTTATAGAGTTATGAAAATAAATAAACATGTTACACATTTTATTTAGTTAATTAACTCTTATTGAAAACCCACCATGTCGAATGATTAATTCCATGACATGCACAAACACAGATTATAATAAATATAACAATAATGATATTATTTCCTCAAAATCATGACTAGAAAAACTACATGTCCTTTAATCATTAATACAAGGCCTATACATATATTCCATAAAACTACACGGCATGTATATTAGACATACATGACGTGTACTTTTATTTTCCACTTTTCATTATTTCCTCAACCACATTTATTAGACCTTGAGTAACAGCTATTTATTTCATAAATAAATATAACTGCATCACTCTCTAATAAATATTATTTCATCCACAATATATTCATTCGAATAACAAGTGTCAAAATAATTGCAATTCGGAATCCATAAATAATTATTAAACCACAGTCAGGAATCATCTTTAGTTAACTTGGTAAAATAATATTTAACCGAGATACATGGACATAGTTAGTGTGTGTCCCTCTAGGCCTCTGTCTCAATGGCATTTGGTGGAGCCTACCTAATGTCCAAGGTTAGCATCTAGCAACATGCCATGTAACCCAAAGATAATGATGTTAAATCCACAATTACATTTTCACCTCATACGAACGCTTACCATGTAATATAATCCCTTTTTCACGATATCTTGAATCAAGCGGGTTGCATGCTAGTGTCATCAATCCACGTGATGGATTATTCTTTCTTTGTCTTTATGGAATCATGGACCCCCATACCTTACCATGGAAATGGATTTATTTAGGCTATATCAATTCTATCAAAGGGACTGATATATCAAATTATGTTATGGAACATAAGGGAAAAATACTTTCTCGCATTATCTATTAATGCAATATTACTAGTGATGCACCCAACGTATCATACTTCGTTGAAAATAGTGTTTCATCACAGTTTTCATCAATACATCTAATTGCATAAGTTTTAATATCAAATAATAATAATCATAATGTCTAAGGACCAATACACACATCCGCAGATTGGAACATCCAACGACACTATAAAATGTGGACTTCCTACTGACAGGTCTCGTGCTCATAATATTTTCTTGGATATTATCAAGGGAGCCCACCATGAGATGGTGCCTAAATGTATTATGAGTCCTCGCCCCTGATATCCTGTATTATTTTTGTCCCTCAAATAACATCATTTTTCCGTAGAACATATAATCATTAATAGTGTTATGGCACTTTCGGGTTCTCATCATAGCCGAGTTCTGTTATGACCATTTAATACAACAGCTATCCTTAGTACATTAACACATGAATTTCCATGCAAAAGATCAATCAATATGTGATAGGGATTTTATTAATGAATAAAGTACAAAGTAGTTGTTTCTATTCCACCAACTACAATAGACTCCCAATTGGACTAGAGCCAAATGCTAACAACCTTTAACCCACTAGCCCTCTCATGATATTCATGCTTCTACTAAGAAATGCCTTTAGTAATGGGTTCTACCGTGTTCTCTTCCGTTGACACTCTACTCCATGAAACTTCACCCCTTTGATTGAAATACCTCAATAGGTGATACATCTAGATTATGTGCTTTTACTATTGATGTGACTGTGGTTATTTTGGAAGAGCCACCACAGCAGTATTATCACAATACATTGTAATGGGTTCTTTACTGCTAGGAACCACATCTAGATCCTAGAAAATGTTCTGAATCCAGATGACTTCCTTGGAAACATCAGAAGCTGCTATATATTCAGAATCTGCTATAGAATCCGCGACAACTAGCTGCATTGAACTCTTCCAGCTCACAGCTCCGCTATTGATATAGAAAACATATCTAGATTGCAACTTCATATCATTCTAATCTGTCTGAAAACCAGAATCAGCATACCCTCTAATAAAAATATCCTCATCTCCTCAATACACTAAGAACATATCCTTAGTTTTTCATAGATACTTAAGGATATTCTTAATAGCAATCCAATGATGTTATCCCGGATATCCTTGATATCTTCCTACCCTGCTTTGTGCATAGGCAACAAAAATCCTGGTACATAACATGGCTTACATTATGGATCCTATAGCTGAAGATTTTTGGATCTTACTCATTCTATCATAATCTTGTTGTGTTTGAGATCACATTTTCTTAGAATGATGTATGCCATGTGATAGTGGAACCAATCCCCTCCTGGATTGTTCCATACTAAATCTCTTATGTATCTGTCAATGTATGTACTCTGACTTAGTCCAAGAAGCCTCTTGGATCTATCACGAATGATCCTGAACCCTAGAATGTAGGATGGTTCACCCAAGTCCTTCCTGGAGAAAAAATTGTTTGACCAGTCCTTAACTGACTGTAAGTCTGACACATCACTTCCAATAAGAAATATTTTATCAACATATACTTCTAGGATAACGATCGCATTCCCATAAAACCGTTTATAAACAAAAGGATAACATTCATTCTTAATGAACCCAAATTCTTTTATGGAATCATCAAATAGAATTTTCCTTGACCTGGAGGCATTCTTTAATCATTAAATGGGTTTCTGCAACTTTTAAACCCGTTTCACTTCACTTGGTGACACAAACCCTTCTGGTAGTGTCACATAGACATCTTCCTAAAGGATCCTGTTATGGAATTCTATTATGACATCCATCTGCCAAATATCATAGTCATGGTAATCTGTTATGGAAAATATGATTCTTATGGATTCAAACATGGAAACTGGAAAGAAGGTTTCATCATGGTCAATTACTTGACATTGTCTGGACCCTTTATCCACTAGCCATGGTTTATGTGTTCTAACATGACCTTCCATGTCCAGCTTTATCTTGAATACCCATTTGCATCCAACAGGCTTTAAATCAACTGGCAAATCGACCAAAACCCAGGCATGGTTCCAATACATGGAATCCATCTGATAATTCATAGCTTATATCCAAGTTTCATCTTCTATGATTTTTATTGATTTCTTATAGGAGAGAGGTTCATCATTGTCCATCAATAATGATTCACCATCCTTAGTGACTAGGAAACCGAATCTCTCTGGTTCCCTTACTTCTCTTGACCTCTTATGCAGTACTTGTGTTTCTGGAACCTCTTCCATAGGGACCTGTGGGACTTGTTCCTGTACCAACTCATGTGTATCTTGAGCATCAACTTCTTCAAAGTAAATCTTACTCCCACCATCCTTCTAGAGAATGTGCTTCCTCTCAAGAAAGACAACCTATTTGGTGACATTCACTTTCTTGTCTGAAGGGTTATATAGGTCATATCCTTTCTTTTCCTTGTGATATCCTATAAAGATACACCGCATACCCCTAGGTGCTAGTTTGTTTCCTGAGAAGGCCTTAAAAACTTCCTTGCATCCCCATATACGTGTGTGCGAAAAAGTGGCTTTCTTTCCATTCCATAACTCGGATGGAATTCCATTTTATACATTAGTTGGTACTCGATTTAATGTATATGTTTCAGTTTGTAATGCATATCCCCAAAAGGATAATAGATGATCTTCATTAATAATCATAGACATCACCTTGTCTAACAAGTTGCAGTTTCTGCTTTCACTAACAACGTTCCACTGTGGTGTATAAAGAGGAGTGAGCTGAGATAGAATCCTAGACTCCCGTAGAAGATCGATGAACTCTTGGTCCAAATATTTTCGAACTCGATCTGATCAATGATTCATTATCTTCTTACCAAGCTGATTCTCTACTTCTTTCTCGAATTCCTTAAATTTCTCGAATGCCTATGACTTATACCTCATTAAGTAGATATATCCATATCTACTAAAATAATCAGTAAAACTAATGAAGTAAGAATATATACCTCGTGTTTCTACTGGAAATGGTCCACACACATCCATGTGTACCAATCCTAGAAGCTCTGTTTCCCTTTCACCGTGTCCACCAAAAGGTGGCATGTTCATTTCTACTTTTAAACAAACGTGACATCTATCAGGTGGTTTTAGTTAAGTAGAGTCAAAATATTCATTTTGAAAGATCTTTTTTCAAGTTCTTCTCATTCACATGACCGAGATGGTGGTTCCACAAATCGGTGATATATGATCCATGTGACTTTGTTTCGTTATCGATTTCTAACACATTGTTTTCATAATTTAATACAAAGGAGCCATTATTCAAATGCGCCATACCATAACATACATTGTTCTTGTAAAAAAGATAACCCTTATTACCAATTTTGGAAACAAATCAATCCATATCCAAACAAGATACAGAAATTATGTTCTTGATAAGACTAGGAACATAATAACAATTATGTAAATCCAAAATCACCCCAGTCGGCAGTGAGAGGTGGTAATAATCAATAGCCAACACAGCCACCCCTGCGCCATTGCCATCTCGAAGATCCTCCTCTCTTATGGGAATCATTCTAAATTTACTTTATTCTTGAATTTAAATATAGATGTGATCCCCACATGGTGCATCTAATACCCAATGTGTAAAAATAGAAAGATTACACACGATAATGAACAGACTATTAGCGTCCCCACACTTCTGGGTGTAGTTCCAATTCCAGTGGCCTTGCTTGCAACATGCAAAACACACCGCCTCTCGTTCCTTGCCCTGCCTCTGGATCTTCTCCTTCTTGTAGGGATGGTGCTCAGGGGCTTCAGATCGTTTATAAGTCTTTGGTCCATTTTCCTTGTATATAATTTTACTATTCACCATAAGGATTGCGGGTTTGTCATTCCCCATGTCATTATGTACCTGGGTAATCAAGGGTATAAGATCTGATAGAATCTTCTCATTGTTGCTCATGTTTTAGTTGACAATAAAGCTAGAGAAGGTCTCGGGTAGTGATGATTGGATGAGATCTATATGCAAATTGTTCAGGAATTTAATCCCTAATATTTCCAGGCATTCAATGTAGCTAATAAGATTGACAACCCGAGTCCCAGCTGGAACAGACTCTCAATGCTTATTTGTAAAAAAAGCATTGGAGATCTCATACCTCACCTGTCTCGCCTTCTCAAGGTAGAGATCCTTTAGGTGAGACATCATGCTATACACGTCCATGTTTTCATGTTGTTTCCAGAGCACATTGGACATGGATGATAGCATGAAACACTGGCCATATGTATCGTCATCCATGTGTTTCATATAGAGAGATAATTCCTCATCACTGTCCTCTTTCCCTGGCACAACTAGAATATTCTCTTCCAGCAGATACAATTGTTTTTCATTGCGATGGATGACGCATAATCGCCTCAGACACTCTTGGAAATTGGTGCTGGTGAGAATATTTTCCTTCTTGTGTATTCTTTACAGTGATATGTTTGAAGTAATTTTTCTTGTCGTATCTAAAAATTTAGATGAGAATAGGTTTATTAAATTATTACAAAACTGAGAAAAATTAGTAAATTAATTCTTATTAGTCTCCCACTATTTTATCTAAATTAAGCAGCCCTCACCATTGACTTTGGAATATTCCATTGCCTGTATATTCTAGTAGAAACGATCCATATTTCCTTTGCATTACCCCATCTAGGGTCGATCAAGGAACTCGGAGGGTTTTTAGGCAGGAATTCCAAATCCCAACTACATTAACTCGCATCTCCTTGATCTACTGAGTGGACTCCCCAATTCTAAAATCATTTTATTTTGGATTTCCTCAACCATTGCCTCTTGGTAAAACCATGTATAGCTATGGAAGTCCACCCTTGATGCAAACCAGTTTAGGTCAACCCGAAATCTTGAATTATAATTCCCCAATAATTGAAAGAACCCCAACTAGGGTCGGTCAAGCACATTTAAGTATGGTTCGATTCTATCCAAAATTATTGAAGGCTATACCGAATTAATATTTCTTTTAGGGATTTTATAATTATATGTAAAATTAGAATTTATTATCTTTTATTACATGGTTGTTAATATTAAGTGGGATAGACTTAATTGATTAACCATTTCTAAGATAATATTTATGTATATGTCATTTTTATTTTACATCCATCTAACATGTTCGTTTAATTCATTATTTTTGAGATCATGACAACACACCCAAAATAATTAAACAATGAAACTGAAAGAAATAAATTAAATGGTATGATCATGAGCTTTTTTCGATTGTTTAGTTTATCAAGCTATTGATAAACTAACCCAAGACCTTGGAGAGAAACTACTTGAACCTTTCAGGTTCGTGTTTACAACTTTCCACCTATACACCATTGTATCTCCTTAGATTGGTTTTGCATTGGATCATGACATGATCCACCTCCACTAGCTTGGGAGATCCATCCATTACATATGAATTTATCTCACACATAGGTGAGGGGTAAAAGGGGTTTTTACATAACAGAGTCCTTGGGGATGCAGTCCCAACATATTAATGAGGAGAAGGCTCGCAGGCCAACAAATTTAATTTAATAAAATAAATTAAAGAAACCATACACATACAAAGGTCTCAGTATAGCTCATGATCTTCCATACATGCAATGATATTACGCATAAATAATACTAGAATTCAATTCTTTAATCATTCCTGCTTATGATAAATCATGCTCGAGTCAATTAATTATCTTTTATTAATAAATCCTATTAACTTATATCATTTTATGAATTTCCTTTAGATTCTTATCCATCAAAATTTTAAACAAATAAATTCATTAAAAACTATCTTTGTACGTAACTTTTACCTTAGAGGAAACCCGGTGAATTCTCATTTATTAAACAGATGTTAAAATAAACACATATATATAAAACACCTACCACGTGTTGTGCCTCAACATTACACCTGTACCATGGTACACGTCTCAAGGGTTTGGATAATATAATGATATATTTTTATTAAATCTTCGTAATTTGGGGAGTACATGGTGTATAGTTCCGACTACCCGGTGTGTACTTTTTTTCACCGTCCATCTGAAGTACACACCCAAGGGCATGGCATGTTAATGTAATTCGGAATTTTTTTTATTACATGATGTGTACTGTGGGACACACACCATGTAATTTCCACGTTACACGGTTTCCTTCCTGGAAGGCCATGTACGGGGTACATAGTCCAACTCAAACCTGAATGGACTACACAACATGTTTAGTTGGACCACACAGTGTGTAATCTAGAAACCTTGTGCCACTTATTCCTGGTCAACACACGGTGTCATAAATGACATAGGTATACTCTAATACATGGACTGATTTGGCGGATCTAAAAATACATTGAACCTATACTATACGACGTGTACTTACGAATACACATCATTTAATCTAGTGTTGTACGTCCATAAACGGTTGGCTCTTATGGATGAGTTCCTCTATTTTTTTTGTCACAACTAAAAGAAATTTTTTTTTCTGTGAGGTGAACAAGAAATGAGGGAGGTGGAACAATTCTCATGATTCATATTTAAGGAACCATTAAAATTGAATTGAAAACAACTAAATTATTTATTTCATAAATCACCAAAAAAAAATTAAAAAAATTTAATCAATGAAATGACCCCTCTGATACCACTTGTAGGTCCCGGGTGCAGCGGAAGCGTGTTTGTGGATTTTCCCAAAATTAATTTTTCTGTTAAACAACGTTCAATTCAAGATCGATCACTACTTAAAACACCAGATCATTGGTATAGAATGATGAATGAAAATTAAAAGAAGTGTCCTATAACTATAGAGTTAATATCATAATATATTGGTTATAATTAATTTAATTAATTCACATGAATTACCATGGTGTAATTATTCCTTCGTTGATATCTCTGATCACGATCATGTGATTCGTCATTGCATCATAGAATCCATGTGTAGGATTTCTCTAGTGTTGATTCACACGTGTGCCACATATCTCTCGATGTCGCCGAAGGGATATCGGGGTGCTAGCGCGGATGAACCTTTTCTTGCGATGTCCGCCTTCGATCACCATGGTCTCTCGGCCTTGAGAGCATTATTGGAGGAAGTAGTTCTTTCAGCCATGAAATAATTCCCTAGAATTTTTGTGCACAACGATTGGTGAAACGTTTTGCGGTTGTGAGGATATATATAATTTTGTTTGAGGTTATAGAGTTTTGACAATAAATAAATGCATTACACGTTTTAATTATTTCATTAACTCTTATTGAAAACCCCTTTGTCGAATGATTAATTCCTTGACATGTGCCAACACTGATTATAATAAATTTCACAATAATTATCTTATTTCCTCAAAACCCCAACTAGAAAAACTACACGCCGTGTAATCATAAATACACAGTGTGTAATTTTTTCCATAAAACTACATTCCGTGTATATTAAATATACAAGGCATGAATATTAAATATACACGATGTGCACTTTTATTTTCTACTTTTATTTATTTATCCACCACATTTATTAGCCCTTCAGTAATGGATATTTATTTCTTAAATAAATATAACTGCATCACTCTC
Organism: Viscum album; assembly: GCA_963277665.1. Taxonomy (NCBI): domain Eukaryota; kingdom Viridiplantae; phylum Streptophyta; class Magnoliopsida; order Santalales; family Viscaceae; genus Viscum; species Viscum album. The sequence continues at coordinate 2,075,448,273 of OY728152.1, read as the reverse complement.
TAATAAATATTATTTCATCCACGATATAATCTCTCGAATAACTAGTGTCGAAATAAAGGAGATTAGGCATCCTTAAATAATTTTTCAACAATAGATGGGAATAATCATTATTTAACATGGTAAATTAATATTTAACTGAGATACATGGACACACTTAGTGTGTGACCCTCTAGGCCTCTTTCTCAGTGGCATTAGGATGAGCCTGCCTAAATCCAAGGTTAGCATTTAGCAACATGCCAAAGCACCCATATAGAAAGAAGATAATGTCGTAATGACACGTCACCTCATACAAACGCTTACCATGTAATATAATACCTTTGTCATGATATCTCGAATCAAGCGGGTTGCATACTATTGTCATCAACCCATGTGATCGATTATTCATTCTTTGACAATCTGGAATCGAACTCACCCATACCTTACCATGGAGATGGATTTATAAAGTCAATATCAATTAAATCAAAGAACTTGAGATATCTACATCCATCATGGAACATAAGGGACAAATAATTTCGGGAATTATCTATTAATGCAGTATTACTTGGGACACACCCAATGTATCCTACATCACTGCGAACGGTGTGTTGTCACTGTTTTCGTCAATACATCTTAATGCGAGAGTTGTAATACCGATTAATAATAATCATAAAGTCTAAGAACCAATACACACGTCTGCAGATAGGAACATCAAATTACAATATGAAATGTGGATTTCCTACTGGCGGGTCTCAATCTCATAATATCTTCATGGATATTACCAAGGGCGCACACCATGAGATGGTGCCTCAAAGTTTTATGAGTCCTCACCCCTAATGTCATGTGTTATATGTGTCCCTCAAATAACAACATACAGCCATAGAACATATATTCATGAATAGTGTTATGGTACTTCCAGGATCTCATCATATCAGGGATCCATTATGAACCTTAAATGCAATAGCTATCCTTAATACCTTATCACATGCATTGTCATGCAGAAGAACAATCAAGATGTTATAAGGCTTTTATTAATGTATAAGTACAATTTAGTTGGTTCTAGGCCACAAACTCCAACAATTAGTAGGCCAATTTTTTTAGTAGTGGTTACAGATGGCTTCATGGGGATGGGATGTTTTTACGGTGGGTATATTGTAAAGACTTGTGTTATTGAACCGGGCTAAAATACAAATGTTTTTGAATATTTTAAAGTTTATCAATGAGTCGTATTCCTAAACCATTCTGTAGGATTTTATTTCGAGTTATTGTTTTTGGACTTGCGTAATTACCCAATAATTTTTACAGGTGTCCCAATGAGTCTCGAGAACACAGATTTTGGAATATTTATCATTAATGGATTTACATGGGAAGTTCACAGTTGCGTTCCAACACATTCATTTTACCATGTTTAATAAATTATTTAATATAAATAAATAATATTATATAAGATTTTTTAATTAATTAAAATAAGGTTATAATAATAATAATAATGTTATTATTATTATTGTGGTTGTTCAATAAAATTAATTTTATACAATTAATTAAATGATGATTGAAGAAATTAATGTGTATTATGGGTTTATAAAAGAACCATTTTATTTAAATGAAGCGATTCAGAATTATTAACGGACCATTTATTATTAAATGGAAGAATGTTCTAATAATAATTATATTATTATTATTATTATTAATATGGTGCATATATTATTTTTATTCGCTAATATTTTAATTCCATGACAATAGAGTATAATATTATTGGGAATTTAATGACTCTTTTGAGCTTCTCAAAGAAACATTTAATAAAATGAGGTGTTTTAGATTTAATGAAGAGTTGTTATTAAATAGGGGTGTTGGTTTTATCAAAAGTTTGAAAAATAATAATAATGTGATTATTATTATTTTAGTTTTACAAATGTAATTATTATTATTATTATGGAAATTAAATTAGGGGTTATGGGTTGGATGTTTTTATCATATTAATGATATTGTAAAAAATTGAGAGATTCATAATTATTTATTAAATGTTTATTAAGATAATAAAGAATGACTAAGCATTTTTAATTAAATGGTGTGTAAAAATTATGTTAAAATATTTGAATTTTATGTTTAATGAGGTATAATATTGATGTGAAATTAATGAGGCTTTTGGATATCTTAAATAAAAGTCTAATTAAATAATGAGTTTCATTATTAATAAAAAAGATTTTTTATTTAATAATAGGTGTTGGATTTTATATAAATTTTAATAAAAAACTAAGAATAAAATTATTATTTTTAAGGTTTTATGAGTGGTTTTTATTATTATTATGAATAATAATAATAATGGAAATTTTTGGGGGTTTCAATGAATTAAATTGTAGTTCAATAAGATTTAAATTAATCGCTATAAAGTAGTGGTTTTTATATAATTAATTTGTGTTGAGATAATTAATTAAATAATAATGAGTTGGATGTTATCGAAGAAGTGTAATTTTAAATGGTAATATTAAATATGGAATAAATGTTGAGTTGGGTTAAATTTAATTAAACCATTTTATATATAGATATCGGGTTTTGCACGGGTAGTCAAATGGTGCTGGTCAGTTGTGCGGTTTTCTAGTTTGTAAATTGATTTTTTTTATTTTAAATAAATTAAATATTTAATAATAATAAGGATATTATTATTATTATTTTATTAATTTAAATTTAGGATTAAAGGTGTTTTTCATAATTAAGTTTGAAGAATTTTTTTAATTTTTAGTTGATGAGGTTATATTATATTAAATAAGAATAATAAATGTTATTATTATATTATGACTAATATTTTCTCATGGGTGTAATTGATAATTTGGGGAGAGAACATGAGGTTGTCACACCACCATATTGGAGGGACGTCAAAAATGTACCAGGCGCCTCCTTTGAGGCATGCTACACCACCCTCGCCAGGTCCTCTTCACACGATCGAATCCTCTCGGTTTCCTCTCAAATATTTTCTATCTCAATGTGGTGAGTCCATCTGTATTTCTTTTGTCATTCACAGTGGCCATTTGGATGCTCTCTCACCCTGTTTCCTAAGAAAAAATCATATGTTTTGGGATTTGTTGGGTTTTCTTATATCTTCGGTTATGAGCAGGTGCAAGGGGCTCATCTAGATGAGTACTTTTTCACATTTCAATCATTTTTTATGTAAGGTTATTAAACCTTGGTATTTTTTCACATAATTTAATTAATATTGTGATAATTTTTATGAGTCCCTGGTACCTAGTTAGTTGATTATTGGCCCTTACTGCATTGATTTTGAGTACCTATATTAATATTTTAAATTTTATTTCTATTTTTCTGTGGAACACATGTTAATATATATATATAAATATATATATTTATATACATAAAGAGTGTGCATGCATGCGACTATAGACCAGTTGTGGACTGGTTTCCACCAAGTATATTGATGTGCTTCTGATTTAAAATGGTTCCACCCTGAGGTAGGGTCCCAAATCCCTATCACTTTATTTATGAATTATTTTTTCTTTGAAAAAATTTAGAATGTGAGTTTCATTGATTATGATATGTCTATTCATGAAACTTTTGATATTAATAAATGATGCCTCCCACATGAAATAAATGTAGACTTGAACATGTTTTGATTCTATGAATTTTTTTCTCATTTCGTTAAAGTTATATGATTAAACAGTTAAATGATTTGAATGGGATAAATGGGTAATAGGGTAATAATTTATAGAATTTATTATCATGTCATGAGTTGGAATAAATAATGTGGCTATTACTGATTATTGAGAATATTGAATATCTGAAATGTTCGGAATTTAAATTGGAAACTATAATAATTAATGGATTGATTAATTATTACATGATAAATAGAAAATGGTTAACATATTATTGGTTAATTAAATATGATATAATTAATTAATTGTTGAATTAATTTATTGAAATTCCTTAAATTTATATTTGGAATTAATTGTTTCTTATGAATTTTGGCCATGGGTACCTTTTGATACATGATAGATTTCCTTGGATTATGTGGTCTTGGATGGAGTTGTTTTATATTATGAGACGATGTGTGAGATGGTTTCCAAATATATGGTCTTTTTTAGCATGTTTTGTGATGATTATGACGTACATGTAAATTGTTAAAGTCCGAGATGTATCACTATTCGAGTGTACAAGTTCAGACTTGTCAAAGAATTTGGATATTTAAATGATAAGCTAATTATTTATTTGGATTTGATATGAATAGTTAATATTCAATTAATTATTTAATATTGAGATGTTGAATAGCTAATTAATGGTTGAATTTTGATGGGCTATTTATGCTGTTAATTAGTTTTTGAAATAATTAACGGATTGGATTATTTAATTATTGAATTATTAATGGATGGTTGTGGGGTGTTAGACATGGTGTTCTACACCAATGATAAATATATATGTATTGTTGATAAACAGGTTGTGAGACAGGGACCGATGATCCAAATACTCATGGGGTGCTAGACATGGCATTTTACACCCATCTTATAAGAATTTTTTATGGGTCAGGGAATGATGCTCTAAATACCCACTGGTTGTGAGATAAGGAAGGATGCTCCAAATAAACAAGAGGGTGCTAGACATGATGTTCTACACCAAATAATTGGCATTGGAATGTTGTTATAATTTGTTGTAGATGAAATAAATTAATTGGTTGATGAAAAGTACTGTGACATTATGATTTGTGAATTGAATATGAGAAAGGGGTCATACTTATCAATGAATTGGGTGAATCACTATTAGTGGACAGACTTGGTATCTAATCATTATTTTTTAGGGGATGGCCTCAGATATAGCATATGGAAGATTAACTTAAATATCTTATGATGAATTATCCATGCAAAATCCCAATATTGGATTTGGTATTAACTTTGATTACTTAGATGGTATTTAGAGACATCTGTATTGAGTGACTTATACAGGGAATGTCAGGCTCATTCTGGATCCTGAGAATTATGTATTTTAATGAGTTTTTAGTAATTTATAAGTGAAACTTATTGTGTAATGACTATTGTGTTTCCACAAAAAATTTATAATTCAAGTTCATACACGAGCAGAGAGCTGAAGTATGTACTTGGGTATATTGTTAAATAGTACTACATACCATAATTATGCATACTTGAACTATTTAAAATATTTATCAAATGTCACAATTTTGTGTAGACACTGATGGTCCCGACCTACTGAGATTTATATCTCACACCCTACTTGGGCCGCCATTGCACTGAGGTATCATCATGGATTCTATTTGGTTATAGGATTGTGATGTTTTCATTTACTTTGAAGATTGGAGCGAAGGAATGAGAATAAGCTCAAGATGATCAAGGAGACTTCCCTCAGGGCCTGGATTCATTGTTTATTTATGTTTGTAATGAAAATTTAAGAATGGTCTTTTGTTCACTAGTTTCGTTTTTAGTATCATTAGAATTTCATGAATTCATCTTCTATATAATTGATGTTGTCCATTTTTTGTAAAATATTTTTAAAATATACATTCTACTTCTTTATCATTGATTAGAGTGATTCTTTAATTTATTTCCATTTTATGATATTTACTTTTATATTACACTGTGAAACTCTGATAAGTGGGTATATTCTCCCCACTGACTATCTTTAGACCCTCGCTTCTAGTCAGTATCCTCTAGCATATGAGGACACACGCTTGAGGTCATGTGGCGACCGGTCTGGCCACTAGTTTTTTGGTGAGCCGGTCGGGATGTTATAGTACCACCGACATTTTACGATAATATTATCCTGATTCCATATCCCACTATGTAATTAATCATATAAAGGAGCAGTGTATTAATTTATAGAAGAATATGGGGATTCTTTATGGATATCAAGAAGAGGATAATCACTTCACCTATATTCACCCTAACCATATGAGAATAAGGTTTCATGATATATAGTGATGTTTCAATTAAAATATTGGGTTATGTACTCATTCATGATGATAAATTTATTGTGTATGCATAAAGAAAATTAAATATCCATGAGCAGAACTACCTATCACATGATTGGTAGTTTGTAGTTGTGATCTTAACCTTAATGATTTGAATAAAATAACCCGATATTGAGATGTGTGAAGTATATACTGACCAAAAAAATTAAAATTATGTATTTATATAGAAGGATTGGAAGTCATTACAATTAAATTGGTTATATTTAATTAAAGAATATGATATTATGGTTCACTACATCCTTTTAAAATTCAATTTGGTTGTTGATACTCTTAATAGAAGGCGATATGATAATCATTCAATGATGAAACTTTATAAATAACTTAGATTTAGCGATGTTTAATGGATAATTCTAGAAATCATAATGTTAGGTAATATAGAATTCTGTTCCAAAAATGATTACTCATCAATATTTCTAAGAGAAAATATTAGAGGGATAAAAGGATGATTTAGAACATCACAATAAGGTGATATAATTAAAGGAAGTTAACCTTCATGAATTCAATATCAATAAATATACATTCATTTAGTTTATGATTATGAATTTAATTTTGTCATATCATGAGCTGAATAAATATATATTGGCCAATTCCCATAACTCATATTTATTTATTCATATTCAATGTAATAATATATACCAAGATATTTGATACATATTATAGTCATAAAATGTGAAAAAGAATATTCAAGAATATATATAAATTTTCCTAATATGTAATAAATTAATGTAATATATAAAAATTTCTAATTGGATAATGGGGCCATTAGCTATAAATACATTGAAATGGGAGAATAACACAATGTAATTGGTCATAGTCTTATGAAAACATCCAATTAAAAAAGGGATATGTGTTGGGGTTGATAAACTCACCAAACAATACCCACTTCATAACTATTTGGGAAAATCTATCACATAATCAAATTGACATGATATACTTAAATGATTTGTTATGTCTATATATGGTTTCGATTTCTATTATATCTGACCAAGATCCTAAGTTTTCCAAAAAATTCTAGATTAGTATTCAACATTCCTAGAATACTAATTTATACTTTTGTGTGAACTATCACCACTCTATTGATGTAAAATGTAAAAAAATAATATTTATATTTGTTATATTATCTGAGATTTATCATGGTACTTAAAACAATGATGAAATAATCATATTTCATTAACATAGTTCCCTTACAAAAAAATATTCCACTTGATTAGTCAATTTACATCATATGAAACACTATGTAGGATGTTATGGCAAAACTAAAATTTTGGGATGTAGTTGGTGAATAAAATATTCTTGTGAGTGATTCTGTATACGAGAAGATAAAGAAAATTAAAACCATTTAGAAACACAATAATTATTCTTAGCGTCTATAAAAGATCTATGTGGGCTATCATCAAAGGGACTTGGAGTTTGAAGTTGGGCACAATTTTCTCCCTATAATATATTATTGGAAGGGATTCAAGATGTATTAAAAGAAGAGAATTTTCAACCATAGATAAATTGACCCATTTGAAATTCTTACCCACATTTACTTAGGAAATATCAGTTAGAACTTCCACCAAACTTTGATTAATGTCAAGTTGTGTTTCATGTAACCCACCAAAGGAATTTTATACCTGATCCCTGAGATGTAACAAATTTTTGGGGTGGTACAACTGGAACAATTCCACTGATAATATGAGTATCCCATAAAGATTTCGGATAGAAAATCGAAGGATTTATTCAATTTAAAAACTCAACATATCTAAGTACTTTAGTGAAAATAAATGAATTTTGAGGAAATATGCGAATTAAAGGATCCAATGATGAAAAAGTACCATAATAAATTCTCAAATGAGGATATGAGTTGAAATTTGGACCCTGAGATTTATGAAAGGTGTAATAAAGTATGAATTCAAACAAGTAAATATTGAGATTTCATTATAAATAAACATGTGGGTCATATTTATGAATATACCAAAGCATCAAATACATGTAGGACATAATAAAAAGAAATAATTATTTATTTATTTTATATGATGCATTATGAATAAATATATTCATGAAAATTTAAAATATTATAATAGGAATAAAAAAAATAAAAGTGACAATAATTGGGTAATTTGAATCATCTTGACCATTCAAATTATACATTTATAAAAAAACAATATAAACTAAAAAAACATTATTATTTCAATCAACATATTAATATATAATAGTATAGATCATTGAGGTTAATTGATGTTAATAGTGTATCAATGAACAAATAAAGAGGTATTTATAGGATGTATACAACCAATATGAATATTTATAATAGTTATCGGGTCATTATGAATAGTAACATGACAATTAGGATATTATATTTGAGAATTAAAATTATAAAATAAATAATTTTTTTTAAGGAAATTTAAATAATATTTTCCATAAATTAAATTAATATAATATTATTATTATTATTTTGTAATAGAATTCCCCAAATTAGTATTTTACATGAATATATTTTATTTAAGCATAATTTAGAATATTTGTTTAAATTCATATTTTTTTCTAGTATTTTTAATTACCCATGATAGAAAATTATTTTTATAAAATGAATATCCTTTTTGGATTAAGAATTTGAAAATTGCTTAAGGGTTAATTTTTGGTAATTTTATAAAAAACATTAACTTCTATGTAAACATTAAAAATGTTGTTTTTACACAACCACATCAAATTTCATAATTCAATTAGTAATATTACATGTTTTGGGATTCAATAAACCCAAATAATTCAATATGTTATGGTCTTATAAAAAATGGGAGACTTTATAAACAGTTTAATATTTTTCCTTCTCTTTAATTCATCTTTTCCCCATCAATTTTTCAATTATTCCATTTAACACTAAGCCAACTCTTGGAGATAAATTTGATTACTAATTTAAAATCCTATAGAAAATTTTATTTTTTATTAAATAAAAGTAGTTTTTATATAAGAATATATTTTATATCTCTCTCCATTTATTTTAGCATGTCTCGTTAACAATCATTGTCAAACTCCTATAAGGATTTTTCCAATTATTTAATTAGAAATTCCTATCAAAGATTATATAAATATATATATTAACTTATTATAATTATTTATATGTAATTTAACAAAATAGTTAAACAAAAAACTAAAATATTGAAACTTATATCAAGGTGGGATTATTTAATGAAACTTTTCAATCAATCCATTTCATCTTTATGAATGGAATGATAATTAAATTAATTTTAATTATTATAATTGATCAATAATAATATAAATGAATAGAATAAACTTATTAATTTAATTTTCAACAAACATAATATTAATTTACTAAAGGTGTAAAAGTTATTAAAAAACATGGGACCAACGGTATGGGGATTCATGATCACAACTTATTCCTTTTGGTTTTATTACCTCAATCAATTTATTTACAGAACGGATTACCCTAAAAATATTTTAAAATATCATTTTATTCATTTTTTAATTTTTATATTCTTTATATATTCATTCTTCTACATCATATGGCTGATTTTAGATACAACTTAAATGATTTTTTTAAAAAGAATTTATTTTCAAAAATGAATCATTGATTCCTCTAAAAAAATTATTATTATTATGATGACCAATGTTCCTCTATAAAATCCTTTCTTTACCATTTATATGTTTTTCCGTTATTATTTTTTGGAATATCAATTTTTATTCACTAAAATTATTTTCAAAAAAACCTTTTTGAATTATTTATTTTCCTCGTGTTTATTTTATTTTTACGATTGTTATATGATACTATAGTATGTGCCAATCATTATTATTATGAATTTAAGATGTGGAAGGTAAAATAAAATTTATATATCCCTCAAATACAATGGGTAATTTGATATATCCCATGATATTATGTTTATTATATGTGAATAATATTCAATAACTTTTCACATTTATTAGGATATGATTTAGACACATATGTTATGTGTAAACACAATGTTATCTTTATTCACAACTTAGGTGTGATATTTATCCACAATGATATGATGTTCTATTATTATGTATATTCTTAATTAGATGATTATTTCAAATGATTCCCACATTCTTATGATGATGAATTTTTTCTCATGATATAATGATGATGATTACCCACACCCATGTACTATATATTCATTTCCTTTATTCCTAAAATGTTTTTCCATACATTACTAGTCGTGTTATCTCGCCAATTTATTTAATTTATATAATCATGTGAATACATATATGAAGTATAAAGTTATATCTTTTAAGAGTAATACAATGGAATAAAATGATGTTTAAATTTTATTTTATACTCAATATGAATGAATTTAATTTTCAAAAGATATTAAAACTTCTGATTCTAGATTGTTATATATTTTTATATTTTTTTAACATTATTTAATAATCATGCATGAATAAGAGGGTATATATATAAACATGTTTAATATATCTCCAGTATTGTAGTGTATTGAGTCACTGTATTTGAAATTGAGACTATGGATGTTACAATTCCCCAGATAGATGACATACAAGTTGAATTTTAGAGATTAATGAGAGTTAGATGAATTTATGAGAGGATTTTAAATGAAATGAAATTACTAATTTTAATGGATGGATGAGAATACAAATTTCCATTAGATATATAAATCATTAATGATTATGAAATTTGGGAGTTATTCATTTAATATGAATTGGATGCAGTGATTGTAGATGAATATTAGAAGATGATAGATTTTCCAAAAGGTATGAAATAAATTGAGAAAAATAGGTGTCATATTTTAAAGAGGATATTTATGGGAATAAAATTTAAAATTATATGTTCATGGTGACGAGTTTTTAGAAAAATAATGGTGTATAATATTGTAAAAAACAAAGAAGTTAATGAAACTGCCACCATGATAGTGTTGATCATGTTAGTTACTAACAGTTTTATATTAACAGAGATGGATATAAAGGCATACATCATTTATGTTGTCTTAAAGGACGATGTTTTCTAGAATTCCCAATAATATTTTAATGAAAATAATAACAATGAATTTTTTCTCAGAGTAATATAAGTCTTCATTGATTTAATCAAGAACAAAGACCTTGAAACTGGATGTTTAATGCTTTCATGGAAACAAATGGTTTTTGGAAGATCAATGTATAGAATAGTTACAACTTGAAAGAATATAAAGATAGGGGATACATGATACTTCTTAATTTTATGGTTGATTTTATTCTAGAATATATATATATATATATATATTAAGGCGATTCAGAAGATGAGGCATGATTTTTGTTAAATATTTTAGAAGAAATATCTTAGATAGGCCCATAAAATCTCACCAATAAGAATTTAAAGAGATAATAATACCATAAGAATGGGTTTTTATTAAAAATATTATATTCAACATGATAATATAGTGGCTTGGAATGCCCATATGTAATCTTATCTAAAATATCATAGGATGGAACTTTAAAATATACAAAGTGTAACCACCAAAAAAATTGAAGATGAGGTGATGTATCGAGTATTGGTTCTATATTCATTAGAGATTAGAAGTATAATATATTACATGGTATTTGAGAAAAAATATATTTCATATGATTACAGATTCATTGGTTATTTCATATCCAATCTATAGGAAATTCACTGGGTATCTATATAATACATCATCTGATAGCTGAAATTATTTGAATATATAACCATATTTATCGAAATAAAAAATATATTGAAGTGTGATATAGTTGAAATATTTTGGTGACATTTACACACAAATGTTAATTAGTTATTTTTTGTTCACTTTCATTTTAATAGTTGTTACATATAAATCAGAGGTAAAATCATTGTTATATTTCCCCATAATAGATTCTCAAATATGTGGATGAAAAAAAGTAGTAAAAGAATTAATATGGTTCATGTGAATACAGTAGGAGCTCCTAAAGAGATTGGAAGTGTATTTATCTACTATGATAGATAGAGTTAGGAATTATTTGGGATGTTTGTGTTGATTAATTCATTAAAGTAACACATTGATCTCAAATACCATCTCATCTATAATTTTTTAGAGGACAATGATCTAGATTTATAGATCAAATTAGATTTAATTAAACAAACATTTCATTAATTAATATTAAATATTAGTTCAATTGAATGAATTAAATGAAATAATAATCATTTCTAGGATCATTTATGTCTAGTTCCTTTAGAAACATGGACATAGAAACAACTATTCCATAAGAGGGATACATCATCACCCACTAATTTCTTCAAAACTAGAACACTTATTAGAAATATAATACGTAATAACTATCTTAATATCAGGGGAAAAGGAAACAAATGAAAGCGATAGATTATATGATTAGTTAGGGTGATAAATGGAGAAAAAATAATTTTAGAATATGGGTATTAGATCATGAGAATATCTTTTGAAAACTACACCTTTTATATCATAGACAATAAAAAATGAGTCATGGAATAAATATATGCATTCTATAAGACATTAATTTGGATTTAATTAAAAAACATGATCCATGAGAAAATTACATTGTCATAAGACATAGATTTTTGAAATTCACATAAGCATAAAATATCTTATGTTAATGATATCCACCAAGACATTTATAACATGTTAATATTGGGATAAACACTACTGTAATTAATTTAATCATGGAATAACCTCTTTTGTACCCTTTTTTGGACTTGGACTAACCACTGATTCACCTAGTTAGGGCTTTGGATAACTGACTATGTACACTACTTTGTTCTTTGGCTGACCACCCATTAACCCTTTGAGATGATATTAGATTTACCATTACCCAATGCATTGGAGGGAGGTATTAGTCACTCTTATCAATTAATTGAAAATATATATATGATTTCCACAATATCATAAAACATTCACCACATCAAAACCAATGAAAATAAATTGGCATCATAAAAAAATTTATCATAGCATTAACCATTGAAAAGAAATGGATTTCACAATTATTTTATCATTTTATGAAAATATTATACATAAAGAAAAGGAATGGGTTTTATATACACTTTTTCATCATAAACATAAAATAATTAGGGAAATAATAGGAATTGTATACTTGGATCATATCCCCAATATCAAATGATTTTATCATAGATGGAAAATGATTTTAAAAGATCACTTAGAACATTTCATGATGAAAATATCCCTTACACTATAATAATTACATTTTAAAACATATAAAATTTTCAAAATCCTTATTTTTAAATATCCTTTGAATATATTAAAGTGATTTTTAAGGATTAATTAAAATTTTTCTTGAGGAAAATAACTTTTTCACTCAGAAAATAACTTTTTAAAACAAATAAAATTTTGTATGTCAATTTATTTGACATTAAACATAGAAAATTAGAATAGAAGATTCAAATAAAAATAATTATCATATTAGTAAGAAATTAAATTAATTTCACAAACATTAAAACAAATATTCGATTCATATTTCCTCCAAAAACCAAATGGGACTAGTTCTAAAAAAGATATGAAGAATAAATTAAAAAAAATTGTAAAAAATTATAAAAAAGTATAAAAATGAATTTGAAAAATCTCATAGGAACAATAAAAAAATATTGAATTTTTTTAAGAAATCCTTCATATCGAAGAAAAAATATATTTTTTTGACGAGAAATAGATATAACTATGGCCATATTTAATAAATTATTTTGGACCCATAGATACATAAAGAGAGTTTAATGAAGGGAAATAATGTTTTCTCATGAAATAAATAGAGAATAATAAAATTCTTAAATTTATTGAGAGATAGTTCATAATATTTTTTCATCTGAAATAAACATGAATAATATAAATAAATGATGTGATGGTATCATAAAACAATAACTAATTTGGTAAACATTAAATCATAATAATCATAAAGGAATAAAATTAAATTAATGTTAATTTTTTGAGAATAAATAAATTCCTATAATTAAATTATAAAATTACTACATATACTCAGAATAAAATAATAAAGGTGTATAACATATCGTATGTGAAAACAAGACAAATTGATATAAAAATACGTTATCACTTTAGTAATATTTTGTAACCTAAGAACAATTATATAATAAAATAAAATTAAAAACATAAAAATCAAGAAAAGAAGTATATTTATAATATAAAATGTCAAAGTGGGCCATATATACTCCACAAAAAATAAATGAGTGGTTATTATGGCATGTCTCTCCGAAATAAAGAGAGACTAGAAATCTTGTAACTTAAGTCTCAAATTCATTAAAATATATTTTAAAATCCAATATAATGATTATTTTTTATTCAAATACTGTAGAGAAATAATTATATATCTTATACCATATATTATTTTCTTAAGACTTTTTATTACTAATTAAATAATAATTCCTTGTTAGAAAAATGTTTTGGAAAATTATTGTTTTGTTTTCTTGTATGTTTTGATTTAGTGTGTTTAGTACTCTTACTTTGATCATGGATCCTCCATATAATAAATTTAAAAAATTGTACAAATATAAAATTTATTTATTATATATGTATTTTTATAATTAAAAAAAATAGATATAGAAAATGAAATACACCATTCATGGGGATGCTATCCATTATATACTCAAGGACAATATTTAAATTTTTTGAATGGAAGAAATGAAATAATAATATAATATTTTAAATTTAAAGAAAAATTTATACATAATAAATATCATGTATTTTTATTTAAATCCCTTATTTTCATCCATTTAAAGATTATGTGAAGAATGAATCACAACACTTCGTGAGGCGTCAGTCCGTCATACACACAAACAACGTTACCACATCTCCCACAGAATATGGGGTAAGAATTTATATGTGATTTATTAATTAAAAATGTTTTATTATATTAATAATATGATATATATTTATTAAATATATCCTTTTTATAATCCATGTAAAACAAAAATAAAACATAAATAACATCAGTTTGTGAGGCGATGGTCAACCATACAGACAAGTGACCATATTATATTGTAACAGGTTGTGAGTTAAGAAGATTTATATGGTATTATAATTAAATAGGTATTATTATATAATAAATATAATATAAAAATTAAATACATCATTAAATACATTTGTGTGATGACATAATGGAATACATATAACATCTGTTTGTGAGGAGGTATTCTCCTATTCACATGATCAATGATTTCATTTCTCAATTGATGGAAGTAGAGAATGATATAAGTTATTAATTTAAAAAGAAAAATTGGAAGTATATATTATATAATTGTGTTATAATTTTATTAAATTTGGAAATATTTGGTAGGATTTATATGAATAAGTAGAAAAACATCCATAGTTAGAAACATTATCTCTACATCAGACAACATCATTATGATTAACCAAAATACTTTGTAGATTTCATTAATGATATCACCATGTACACTATGATGTGGAAAAGGAAGTGATTAATACACTTTTTTAGGTTTCTTACAATAAAAGTGGTATTGTAAGTTTTTTTAGGGGAAGAAAGGGGTGGACTTTTATAAGTGGGGGAGGGGATACACATAGATGTTTTGAAAAGAATTAATTGTACCCACATTATTCACATTCCAAAATGTTCCAAAATGGGTCGTTATATATCCTTATAGGTTGTAGGGTCTAAATATTTCCCTAAATCGGGTTTTTAAATGTTTATAGGTAATTTTACCTCTTATCATTTTAGTTAACCTCATTAAACCTATTTGAACCTTAACAATGGTAATTAATTTTTAAAATTTTAATCATTAATTATGGTAATAAATTAATTAAACCTCATTTTATAATATTACTTATTATTATTAAAAATATTTAATATTTTTTTCATATATAATAAACATAAATTTGAAATTGTAAATATAAAATTAATCCCACTAACGTGAAGAAAAAGAGATTTCTCAAATAGAAAACATTCAAAAATATAAATAATTTTTAATTCAAAATTAATTTTTAAATTGATTAAAATGAAATAAATTGGATTATTATATATATAATTGAAAAAAATTTACTTTTAAAACTACATGAAAATAATATTTTCTTTTATATTGTTTGAATGAAAGGGAATTTGTATAATAAAAACTTGTAATTTACATTATTCGTTGAAAATTTTATCTTCTATGAAAATTATAAAAAATCCTCTATAATATAAATTTAGAATTATTATTTGAAAAATGATTTTCATTTTTTTATAAAATTATTCTAATAGTTGAAAAAATTATTATTAAAATAAGTCTACAAAAGGCGACATTACTATTTTTTATAGAAATACAAATTTTAAGTAAAAAACTGGATTTATTCTTATTTCATACTTCGAGAACACATAACATAATTTTAAAAATATGATTGAATACATAAATTATTAATTTCATTAAAATAATTACCTAGGAATTTTTATTTAATATATTTAGATAAAAAAATTTGTGCGCATAAATTGGTTTTTGGAAAAAGTTTTCCTTTATTTTCAATTGGTTTTATTTCATTTTAAATTAAATATTCACCAAAGAATTAATATTATACACATGTGTATAAAATATATATTCATAATTTATTAAATCATATTCATGAACTCCACTCCACTATATTAGTGATATATTTCAAATTAAATAATAAAATGCTAATAGTGTGTTGTGTTTTATTAAAACCCGGTGTATCGTGTAACACATGTTATTAATGAAATTAAAGTAATTTGGAAAAAAATCATTAAATATTAGTTGTTTATAGTATTAAAAAACATCCATCTCGTACGTTGTACATGGTTATAGTAAAAAATTTTTTTTGTAATGTTGTCTCTTAGTGCGACAAGGTAGAACATAAGGAAAATGATATGCTTATACTGAAGAAAATTATATGTTTTACCTATGATTTAGTGGTTTATATTGTTTTCATGATGTACTTTTTATGTGGATTATTTATAGTAATGTGAAAACCGATTCAGGTACTAATTAAAATTAATATAAGGATAATAACTATAAGATATATGGGACTTGGAGATCATAATTATGGTAGTGGAAGACTTCAACATAGTCAGGTTATTTTGAAAAAATATATCTTTATAAGTTTGGTATTTGTTGAAATCTAGATAATATAAAATTAATGCTATGGTGTTTAATTTTATTAATTTGAGGATTTACATTAGAATCATTCCAATCATGTTTTGTAGAAAATGATATAAACACAATTTTCATAAGATGATTTCATTAGAGTAACATGTTTTTCCCTATTTCCAACATATAATTATGAATTCATACAAGCTATCATAGGTTTCGTCTATCAATGGAGGGGATCCCATAAATATTGGAAGTTAGTTTAATTATATGACTGGTTGGGATGCACTGTAAAGGTGTGTTGGGAAAACATATAAACTGGTTATGTGACGATAAAAAACAAAATATTTTGATATGAATAGATAATTTTGAATGGGATTTAATAACATTGTAAGATGTTATTATAATGATAATGGTAGGTGTGTTATCCCATGAGATTAAGATATAAAATTTGAACCACATAAAAATTTTTGTTAATTAAATTTTTTTCATTAATTGTTAATTTGTGTTTATATTTTTTTAGTGTTTCTGAGCAGTCAATCATATATAAGAATTTCAGTAATTATATACTTCCTATATTCTGGTACATTAGTGTTAAAAATTAACTTCTAATAAATAGATATTTCATATCTTGAATTCATTCTCAGAATATGTTTTAGTGGTGTTTTACTTTATAATACTAGTGGTGAGTTCCAACACCAACACAATTAATATTATTAATATTATTGTTGTCATAAAAAATATAATTATAGTTACTATATATTTATTTATTTAATTTGGTAAAAACATTAATTAATATAAAACTTTTATTGAAACACCTTCCTATCTATTGGTTGATGAATAAATAATACATTGAATTCTAATAAACCAGATAGATATATATTCAATTGAAATTAATAACATATAAGAAATAATAGACAAAAATTTATTTATTACTTGATCTTAATAAATTAAATACAAGTTAAAAATTAACAAATATTTTATTTATTCCAACTATAAAATAAGGTAGAATGATGTGTTGTCTATTACTACATTGAAAATTTTCAATAATGGTAATTTTGATATATTTTCAGAAAATTACATGTCTTATTTTTATAATTTGAACATGTAACATATATTTTTAAATAACATTTCGATTTTAAATTAAAAATATGTGTTTTAAAATTAAAATATGTGTTTATAACAATGATACCAAATGATAGAATGATGCGAGGTTTATTACTGCATAATGATAATCCATCTATGTTCATTTTCATATAGTTCTATAAAATTTGGTGTCCTCTTTATCTATATTTAACACGTGACACACATTTTAATCTAAAATTCCATATTTAAATTAAAAATATGTGTTTCCAATAATTCAAACCACACCACGAATTATAATTTTTTACAATTTATTATTAATTCCAGTAAATAAGTAAATTTTAATTTTCATATAGTTTTATGACATTATTTGGGAATTTTATGGAAGTAGAGCATGTGATTCACTTTTTTGATCTGAAATGACACATTTAAATTAGAAACATTCATTTATAGTCATTCTGATCCCAACATTAGTTAGAATGAATTTCTGTTCATTTTTATATGTTATTATTATTCAATGTTCATATTCATATATATTTAAAATTATTTTATTAAATTTTATCTTAATTAATTATGTAACACATATTTTGAATTAAAACGATACTTTAAAATAAGAGCATATATTACCATTCACTACAAGCACACCATGAGTCAAAATATTTTTTGGTTCATTCCTCCATTCTTTAGATACTTCTAAATTAATTATACTAGAGTATTATGACAATATATTTCTTTTTTTACTTGAAATGAGAATGTTACGAATACATTAAAATAAAATTACACTTTTAAGATAAAAACATTAATTTTCATTTTTTTAGCCACACAATGCATCTGAATTATGTGTAATTCCTTATTACATGGTAAAAATGCATTAATGGTCTTTTTTAGTGTTTAATAATTATAGGATCATGTTTTATTATAATTGACCATGTGGAAAATGTTTGAAACAAAAGTGTTTTTATTTAAATAAAATCATGTATTTTTATATATTTTGACAATATGAATAATTATAATGATGTGTGGTTCATTATAACATTATATAAATGAATTAGATAATGTTTATGTATAATTTTCTACCAATATATATGTTTTTATATGTTTTGGTATGTGACACACGTGTTATTCCCCTAAACAATTAAAATGAAAAAATAAATTTATGGTCATTTTGAGCACACTACATGTTGAAATGTTGTATGATTAATATATTATATGTATAAATAATATTAAATATATTTTAACTATAAATTCATATAAATTTCTTACTATTTGTTCATAATTGATCATAAGATGAATGTTATGAACTAATGTGACACATTCGAATTGAATACACACATTCTCAAACTTTATTATGAAACTATAAGAAACAATGAACTACGGTTCAATCCTTAATGTTCGAAATGATCCAATGGGAATTTTCCAAGAGTTTTATGAAATTTTTAATGTGACGATTTATAATTTATCCTCTGAAACATGCTTTAAGATAAACAAAATTAATAAATCGAAAACATGTAATTTTAGCAATTCTAATTACAATATCAGTCAAAATTATGTATAATTTATTAAAACATATTAAAAATGTGTCAATGATAATTTTTATATAGTTTCATGTCAATATAAAACCTTTTTCATTAAATAGATCATGTGGTGTGTTTTTTGAAGAAAAATTTAACATTGAAATTAAAAAAAATTGTTCTTATTAATTTTGAAAACACCATGAGTCATAATTATGTGCAATTTCATTCAAATAAGCCGAAAATGTTTGAATGGTAATTTTCCTTTAGTTTTCAAGACTATAGTAGTTTGTTTCTATATAATTGTGTATGGACATGGGCTTTGAACTATAATTTCACCTTTTTGATGAAAAATACATTTTTAGTTATTATGAACACACCTTGACTGAGAATAACTTGTGGTTTATTAATTATTGAAACCAGTGCATCATTATCTATTTTTCATGTGTTTTAATGAATTTTGATCATGTTTTAAAAAAATTCAGCATGTAACATGTTTTTTTTACTAAAATGACATAATAAAATTAAAATAATTTGTTTTAAGTCATTTTTACCACACCGTGACAGAAATTTATTATGGTTTTGTTTATAAAATTAATAAATTATTTATATAATATTTATATATATTTTCATGAAAATATGTGTGTATTTGACCAGTCTTTGTATGTGTTGTTCTTTTTATTCTTCATAAATTATTCAATTGATAAAATAATTTTAATGTTTTCCTAAAGATACCAAATTTAATAATGATTTATTGTTATTTTTTTTTGAGATAAATGTACCAGTGGTCATTTTTCTTATGTTTAATGACATTCTGAGTATGTTTGTATTTAACATATCACGTGACTCATGTTTTTAACTAAATGGTCACTTTTAAATTGATAACACATGTTAACATTCGTTACAACCACATTATGAGTATGAATGACTTTAGGTTCATTCATACATGACTTAAATGCATCAATAGTAATTATTTTAGTGATTCAAGATTTTCTACATGTCTTTTCTTATAATTGATAATATGATACAGTCATTAAAATAAAAATGTGCCAAAACTTTTTCAATGGGAAATTTTTCAGTGTTTCATATAATTAAAAGTGAATTGATAGTATTTATCACATGAAACATCATTTTTAATATTGATTTTATACTTAAATATGATAAACATTTTATGATTATATAACTAAATATGATATATTTATATATTGGTAGCTTTTAAGAATTATCAGAATATTATGATGTAATAAAATAATCGCATTAAACAATAATTTCATTTATCTAATCATGTGAATCTGGATAATTAAAATGAATGTATATTAATAAAAAAAATATAATTGTTAATATGTTTTCAAACAACATGTGTTTGTATTCCAAAGTAGACGTATATAGTAGAAATCATTAATGGTATTTGAGTTGATTATATGATCAGATATCATTGATAAATTTATGGATTTGTTACTTGTATACATGTATTTTTGGATATTTTGAGCATGGATAAAACATTGATAATAATAAGAAATTTTGTTATTTCAATTATTTTGGCACTAAATTATTACAATTCATACCAAAATTGATTTCCGTATATAGTAGTCTGTTTTTCTCTGTGTTAATTTCCCTAAAACCTATTACCACACCATATATTAACACAATGCTATCAATGAAAAAATTAATGTTAAAAGCTATTATATTACTTATATTTGAATGATTATATTATATTAAAAATATAATATTTACTTATTTTAATGGGATATCATGGGTGTCTAATTTTCCAGATATATAAGAACTTGATACAAAAAAATGCGTACTTTGATTAACTATAATTTTTAGAATTATAATATAGTACATCCTATGAAAATTAAAATTTCACAATAACTACAATATAATAATGTCAAAATATTATTATAGTAATTGGGTTGTATATTTTTTCCATTTTATAATATATATTATTAATAACTTCTCATCTACTAAATCTTCTTTAAACAATCCAAAATTTTTCTAATTTTTATATAATTTCATTGTTATCCATAATTTTTAGTTCCAATTAAACAATATTATAACATAAAAATAGGAATACATTCATTATATCTAATTGAAATTTTTTTATATAAATATACTAAATAAAATAAATGTTAAAAAAATAATAAAAAATATATATCGGTTAATAAAAACAAAAATTTTAATATACAATATATATACATGTATGGAATAAACTTAGAACTATTCATGCATTAAATTTTCATTAACACTATGAATAGAGAAAAAATAAATAGGATTAGTGTTTCACATTTCTATTATGAAATCAAAATTTATAAAATTCTACTCTTAAAAATATGAGTTTACAATGTAATTTAATGTTTTAAGGATTATATTAAAATACAGTGGAACAAAATTTGGTTCTTTAGTACACATTATTGATACAATTAATGGTTGATTTGAATCATTGACATATATTCTTGTTTTACTTTCTACAATAAGATAAATGAATTCAAAAACTTTTAATTTATCATAATAATTAATGAGTATAATATATGATGAAATTTATATATGCCTTTATCAATAGGTGTGTTAAAAACACTAATTATCTGAGTGATGTATGTTATAATATCTTTTTCTATACTATAAATATCAATATAATTAATGGGAATAGGTTTATCACCCTCGGTTTCTTTTAAGTAACCCTTTGATTAGGACTTTATTGTTGGTAAAGTATATAGGTGATGTTTGAGATACTTTTGTTGCCTTTTTGAAATTTTTGGAGACTTTATAATGGTTCACAGTTGGTGAAAATTAGTGAAAACTATTAAAATCCTACACTAAAACACTCATAGTAAGAAAGAAGCTAAACGGGAAGAAACAAACGCCACAGTCAATTTTTCCAACCCGAGAGAAAGACAAGGATAAACCATTCTTATTGATACAGTGGGAATTGAAATGCTTGGAACATGGTGTATAAATTGTGAATGTCAAGCATATGAGAATCATTATTGAGGAAATTTCATGAAAATGGTTAACGCACAATTTTCCTAAATGTGTGACTAACCATGCATGATTTATAAACAAGATAACAAAAAAATTTATCTAGGTTTGATTAATGTTTTAACCCATATTTTCTTCCCCAAAATGGCTGTAACTTTGTATTTGTTCAATTAAAAGTCTAAGGATGATTGTCTAATCGATTTTGAAGTGATAACGATTTGTTTCTTGGTGCATTGAATCCAGGATATAACAATAAACCATCGTTCCTAGTTGTTCTTTGTGGTTTTCCGTATATCTACCTCTCCCTCTCTCTCAAGTTCTTTGATCATCATCCATTGAAAATTAATCTTAGATAGTCTGTTCAAAATATTATTTTATTTGTATTTTTTATATAGGAATAGATATAATGTGGGGTTTTGGAGATTCGACCCATTTTAATTGACATTTTCATGCAATTATCTTATTTTTCAAAATCATTCAAGGTATGTTGCTTCACTCTACAATAATATATTTATAACTGAAAGGTTTAGTTTTAAATTGAGTAAATATTTTTAAATTGATAATGTAATTGGTGTTCAAAGAATGGTATAAGCCATATTTGGTGATGTTTTTTGTCTTTTTTAAATTTATGGTTTTTTGTAAAAAGTTCATTGGTAAATGATTTTAAAATGTTAACGTTAAAATAATTTCTCAGTTAGATTATGGTAAAATGTATTAAATAAGATGTTTGTTTTATTGAAATGGTTTTAGAATTGAAATAGTTTTGGAATTGAAAAGGTTTTTTTTATTAGAATGGTTTTGGAACAATTTTATTTCCATGGTTTTTGGGAATACTTAGTGGTGTGTTTTCATATTGAATTACATGGCTTGGTTCGAATATTCCATTTTGTTTGGTTCATTAGGATTAATAGACCATGGTATTTAATTACCTCATGATGAAAAGGTCGATTGATAAGAAACCACTCATATGTATAGATCATACATAACGAATCATTACAGTGTTGATGTGTGGGATATTTTATTGGAATAAGATATTCTAAAAGAAATTATAAAATTTTTTGATGAAATTTTTTCATTTATTTCCTTTGAAAATGTTATTGTTTTATGAATATGACCTTTTTTGTCACTTTTTTATATTCTGATATAATTTTTTTAGAAATTTTTATATAGCTATTTTAAATAAATGTTAATAAATTTTATATTCTAATGGAGTGAGTAGGGATGTCATTTCGGGAAATCCTACTATGTTTTATTACTCACCCATGGTTTTTATCATTGTTGATTTTGTTGACATTATTTATCAAGAAATTTTCCAAGGTAATGTATCGTACTTCTCAAGTGTTCATAGTGATAATTGGGATTTTTTTTGCGGGTTGGAGAATGGAGAAGGTTGGAGCATTGGTGTTGTGGCTGGATCTGAGTTTTGATGGGTTTTTTTAAACTATACACTTGGTATTTTGTAGTATTTTAATGTGGAAGTATTTTTTTTGTTTTGATAAAAATTAAAAGTATTATTTTTCTTTCATTTTCATCATGAATCATTTAGTGGGTTATTTAGTTGTGACATGTTTTTTAGTTGTTTTATTTTTAAATGGACATTTTTCCAACAATTGTTAATAAAACTTTTGGAATTTATTGTTAGCCTTTGGAATCTTGGGAATTTCACTTAAGTGATAGTATTATTATACCATATTATTAATCCTATGATGAGGGGAGGTATATTAGAAGTGGTATCCTCTTGTACATAAAAATTATATTTTGGACCATTTGGTAGTAGTATTGGTTGGTCTTTATCTTGGTATGAATTTTTGTCTTAGAGTTGACAATTCATTCAATTTATTTCCATTAGTTTGTATCATTAAAAAGATAGTGATTTTCAGAACATGATATATAGAGAATAAAAATACAGAGAAAAGATTTTTATGATGAACATCATGTTACTCTAGATTTGTGTACAGAAGTGTTTTTCGAGAAAATTATACAAATTTAAATCTCATTATCATGGGATTATCCAATTAAAATGTCATGAAATGAATTATAGGAATGAATTCCTATAAATTGTGAATATCTCATTTTGAGTAATTATTTTATGCAATGTGTTTATTTTTGAAAAATGTCAAAGTTGTTTTCAAATATAGTATTTTTATAAAAACAGATATTTTGGGGTATTAGGAAGATGGTGTGATTTTTAAATGAATGTATATATATTTATAAATTTTTGGAACATGTTAATGATTGAAATTTTTAAATCACAATTTTGATATTATAATGTGGTGCGATTTGAAATATTATGGAACATGTTTAGAAACAGTGAGTTTTATTTTGTGTTTTGTGTTTCTAGAATATAGAACCTGATAGACATCTTAGGAACCATTCAAAAGAGGCCATTGAGAATGTGGTTACACATAATACATTGTTAAACCAATAGTTAGTCCAAATATCACATAGAATTTTCAAACCATTGAGCCAGGATTGCAACTAGATAATATTTTTATGATATTTATCACTGCTGAAAATCCAACTGTAGGAAGTAAGGTTTTCTTTGTTAGAGGAGTTGAGAATTTTAAAACTATGGTAATGATAAATAGGGT
The DNA here is from genome assembly GCA_963277665.1 of Viscum album. Lineage (NCBI taxonomy): Eukaryota > Viridiplantae > Streptophyta > Magnoliopsida > Santalales > Viscaceae > Viscum > Viscum album. The sequence continues at coordinate 2,075,423,127 of OY728152.1, read as the reverse complement.
TAACTTTTATCATGGATTTGGAACACATCAGAATCACATCACAAGTAAAATTAACCTTCATTCAAGACCCAGAACTAAGCCTATAGGTTTCTAGTGTCGTTCACTGAGTCACATAAAGAGAAAGTGTAATGCACCACCTATAGAATTCCATATTTAAAACAAGATTGGAGATCTTTAGTGATATTATCATAGTTGTCCATGTTTAGATGTTCAAGATACTCCTCACGAGTCCTAGAGTTCATATTCTTTGATGGACCAAGGGTAGTAAGATACTAATCATCATTATAATAGAGACAGACATGGTGATTCTTAGAATACCATGAATCCTCAACAAGGTAAATCTAAAATGATATATAAATACCATAGTGCAAGAAGAAATCAATTATATGGAGTTCAAAAAGTTATTTGGGTTGATCATTAAGGACCATTTACCGTGAAAGGTATTATTCTTTTTAATTCTACCCTTATGCATTCTTTGTTTTACATGGGATCTTCCCATTCGTTTATTGCTTTTCGTTTTGTTCAATTTCTTCATTTCAATGTTGAGATGATTTCTTATATGTGTAATCATAATACACCATTGGTCAGATAAAATGTTGATCATTTTTTGTGTAGATTATGTTTTATAAATATTGGTTGAGATGATTTGAAATAGTGTTTTTTGTGAATGATATGGATGTCTATGTTATACTCTTGGATATGGATTTGTTGACTATGTTCAAGGCTCAATCAAATATTGTACAGGGAAGGTTTTTTTAACAACTAAAGATGGAATCAAGAATCTATTTTGAGGAGAAAAAAGTTTAATGGTGGGTGAAGTGGCCCTGTTGGCACTATCATTTGGAACAATATCATACCAATTAGTAGCATTGAATTTGTAATCACTGGAAGAGATTTAGGATAACCTTTTTCCTGAATTGGTCTACCAGTTTGGGGATGTTTTCCCCAAAAATTTGTTAGGGTTTCCACCTAATAGAAAAGTTGAGTTTACAAATATCTCTATCTAGGGACCTGTCTTATTTCCACTCTACATCATCAAATTGAAATAACTGAAGTAAGTTAGTTGAAATAGTAGTTGGACAAATTAAAAAGAAAAAGGATTCATTCGACAATGAAGATCTCTATATGTAGCACCGACCTTGTTTTTATGAAGGATGATGAAACTATAAAGTTGTGTAAGAATAATCATAATCTTAACTCGGGTACAATAAATAATCAATATCCACATCAAAAAATCGATGATCTATTCAATGAATTTATGGGATATCAAGGGTTCTCCAAAATTGACATTCGATCAGGATATCACCAATTGCAGATTCAAAATAAGGATATACCAAAAATATATTTTGGAAGTAGATATAGCCCATTGGAATATATGGTAATGCCTTTTGGTTTTATGAATGTAGAAGTATTATATATGGAGTTGATGAATTGGATATTTATGTTATATATGAACTCTTTTGTGGTGGTTTTTGTGGATGATATATTGGTGTATTAAGGGAAAAGGGATGATTAAGAGATGCACTTAGAGACAATGTTGGTAATCTTGATGGATCATAATATTTTTAAAAAACTATCAATTTGTGTTTTTTTATATTATAATTATGTTTAAATATCCATTTAAAATATTAAAATAGGGTTTCTATGGTTCTATAAAAGTTATAGGTTGTTATCTCTTAGAAACCACCAACTAAAGTCTTCGAGATATAGAGTTTCATAGGTTATTACTGATACATCTTTTTTGATTTTTCATGAATTGACTCACTTATGAAATCACTAAAAATGATGAAGGATCCAATCCAATAGGATGAAGAATACAAAAAAATTCAAGTGATTATTGTTTTCCTTAAATCATAACCAATATTTAATTTTCCAGAATGAGGACAAGGGTATGTTGTGTATTTTGGTGCTTCAGGGTCTGGGATGAGTTGTGTTCTCATGAATGGATATTATATTTATACTAATGGAACATGGTAGTTAATAGTTCATGATAATAATTATCCTACACATTATATGAATATATATTCTATATTCTATGCATTAAAAACATGGTGTCATTATGTCTTTGGTGAGAAATATTTTGTGTTTACAGATCATAACCAAGTGCCACAATGTCATACATTTCACAAAACAATAAAATTTACGAAGGAAATAAACTAAAAGGTTCTTCAAACAAATTTGATATTTCCTTTTCGTATGTCTCATTCTAATCCAAAAACCCATACATCCACACATTCATTCATTGTTATGAAAGTTCCATACATAAGAGAGGTTTTTTGTCGTTCTTCCATGTCATAAAAAGGTAATTAAATCCCATGTTCCATTAAACCATTGGCATCTATCATATGGTAATATTTAGACCAATACTCATAATGAAATATGAACACAATCCATCTAGTATTTCTACAAACCATGATAATAAAATCATTCCAATACCATTCCAATACCAAAACCATTTCAATTGAAAAACCATTTTACTGCGAAATCCATTTCAATGATAATACAATTTCAATAAAACAACCAATTTTTTAAAAAATGTTTCCAATAAATCTATCATTTAAATAGTTTTTAAATAAATATTTTAAAATAATTTACTAAATCACATTTAAGAACAATTAAAAAATTTAACAAAAAACCAAAAACATCACCCTTTAAAGTTTCATCCATTATTTGAACAACAATTTCATAATAAATTTAAAACTATATAATAAATTTGAAACTAAAATGTAGAATTATAAATAGAGGAAAAGTGGATAACCCTAATAGGAACAATTATTCTTGAGAAAATTGGATTTGGCATGGTTGGTGAACAGTTTTGAAATCATGTGAGTCAATCATTCTAGGTTCTTATTTGATGCAATATATAGAGTATGGTATGTCCATAGCTTTCCTAACCATGGAACTAATCATGAATGATATAAAAACTAGATTCGTTAAAAGTTTATCAAGTTCTGATTAATGTTTTAAACCCTTTTTTCTACCCCAAACTAACCATAAGTTGGGATTTATTCCTTACAGAGGCAATAGAGTCATCTACTATCAAATTACAAGTGATAAAATAAAGTTTCTTGGTGTGTTGAGTCCCGACTATTGTGGTCAGTACTTTTTCTTACTTGTTCCTTATGGTTTCCCTTAGATATACTTATTCCTTTAACTAATTTTCTATATATATCTCCATTGTAGATATATCTATGTTATTTTATGGAAAATGTTATCAGATTATGATTTTTTGATGCTATGGGGAGATATATGTTGGGGTTTTAGAGATTTGATACATTTTTGGTAAATATTATAGTGTTTTTTCCATTTTCATCAAATATTTTATGGTAGGTTGGCTGAATCTTGCATCCTTGATTTATCACATTATGTATAGTTTAAAATTGATTAAATTGATTGAAATGGATTCTAAAATTGGTGTAAAATGAACATTAGAGACTTTATTTGGTGATGGTTTTTTGTTTAGTGTGAAATTAGGGAATTGATGTTCAAAATTATTTGTTAACTGATTTTAAAATTTTTAATTTAAAATATATTCTTATTTGTATTTATTGAAAAAGGTATCCAATAATTTTTTTCATAGAAATTGATTTCACATTGAAATGGTTTTATAATTGAAATGGTTTTGGCATTGAAATGGTTTTGGTATTAAATTTTTTTTGGCATTGAAATGGTATTGGTATTAGAGTGGGTTTGGAATGATTGTATTGGAATGGTTTTTGATCATACTTAGTGGTGTGTGTTCCTATAGAATTATGAGGCTAGGTTGAAATAAGGACTGGTTATTAGGTCCAATGATGTAATGGAACTTGAAAAATGTATCTCTAATGGTGCGCGGTTGGTGCAAAGTTATTGAAAACCATTAAAATCCTATAGAAAACCATGAATGGTGACATAAAGGATAAATAATAAGCCTCATGGGTATAACACTATTTGTACAAAACATGTGGAATACTAGAATAAACTATACATCTTGAGACAATGGGCAATGTAATGGTCATTTCAAATATTTGATAACCGGAACATAGAGCTACGAATTTTATAATAGGTCTCCCAATAATAGTTTGGAAACACGATGCCATATGGGTGATAGTGGATCAGGTCACAATGGTAGAACATTTAATTTTTGAATCACATATTAGGGAGTAATTTTCAATCATATATATTTGAGAATTGGTAAATATAAATTGAATATCAGTTTCAATAGTTTCCGAAAAAGATATGAGGTTTATGACTTATTTCTAATTTTTTTTATAGAAATACCTTTTGAATCAATTGAAAATTTGTATGGTGTATCATACACAAATAAATATGAAATTAAAATTGATGATACATACATTATAAGATATTTTTTGGGCTTTTGTACCTGATTTTAGTGTCCCATGGGAAGAGAAAATGTCACTAGTATAGTTCTTATACAACAATAGTTTTTTGGCCTCGATACATATGGATCCTTTTAAATCATTGTATATGAATCATTATTTTTCTACATTTTATTAGGTTTAAATTGGTGATACCTTAATAGTTTGGCATATCCTAGTCTGTGAAACAACATATAAAATTCATCTGATTAGAAAGTTGGTGGAGATGGCTTGGAGTTATCAAAAAACATATTTATATCATCCTCAGTGACCATTGATGTTTTAGATGAGTGATAATGTATTTTTTAGAATATCTCCAAGGCATAGAGAATGACATTTTGAAAAGTATGTTATGTTATCTCCTCGATACATAGGCCCTTTTGAGATACTGGAATGAGTTGGTGAGGTGGAATATCAGTTCGTATTTCCCCTAAATTTTAGTGTTTTTCGTATTGTGTTTCATATATCTTAATTGAAGAAGTATTTGATTGATCGTAACCATGTGCTTCAATGGGATCACATTAACCTTGGGTTGGATTCATGATTTGTGTACATGCTAGTGATGATTGTGGATAGGTAATAGAAAGTCTTGAGTGAAAAAAGCATCGATCTAGTGTGGGTATTATGGAAATATAGTCAAATTAAAGTAATGAATTAGGAATGGGGGAACGAAAAGAATGATACATGGATGGAACTATTTCATGTTAGTGAAGGTTTTTTAATTTATAATCATGGAAAGGATAATGGTTGGGGGATTCTAGCACCCATTTCTTCTAGAAAGTATGTCTGTATTTATGTATTTTATGTTTGTAAAATATATGGGTAAATTTTTGGAGATATTGGTAAAATATTGGAATTTTTTTGGGCTTTTTCTAAAATAGAACATTTTGATCATGATTAGTGATAACTATTAAACCTCTACAAAAAATTGTGCAATGTGAGACATAGACTAATGGATATTGCAGACCGGCAGTGCACAGTTTTTCGAAAACATGTTATATCCTAAGAGAAACCATGATTCTTGAGACCGTTGTATTTTTCAATGTTGGGGAATAGTTTGGAACCCATGTGAGTCATGTGTATATGGTTCCTTTTGGAGTTATTTTTTTGCACATGGTTAGCTCACAGTTTTAATAACTATGCAACTAACTACTCATGGTTTAAAAACAAGATCGAGAAAAATTGAATCTTGTTTTTATTAATGTTTTAGCACCTATTTTCTTCCCCATTCAAACCCTAAATTATAATTTCATACTATAAAATAATTATTCTGCTACTCCCATCTATTTAGAAGCGATCCATAGGTGTTTCATGGTGCTTTGAAGCCCAAATATCGTGGTACGTCATCAATCATGGTAATTATTTATAGTTTTCCTTAGATCTACATCTCACTCTCTCTCAATTTCATAGTTCTATGTATTATTTCTATAGATATAAATTTTTTTATTATAATTTCTATTATATTTTTATTTATTATTTTAGGGTACCATATATGAGGTTATTATTTGTAGATTCGACCCATTTTCACGGACTTTTTTGTATTGTTTTATATTTTCTCCAAATCTTTCTAGATAACCGGATTCACTATCAGCTTATATATTTATAAGATGAATGATTATATTAAAATTGAATATATTTAATGAAAATTATTATGTAATTGTTGTGAAAATAATTATAGAAACTTTATATGGTGATGGTTTGTGGTTTTTTGTGAAATTGTTAAATTATTGTGAAAAGTGATTTGGAAAATGATTTAAAAATATTTATTTAAAAATAATTTCTTAATTTTATTTATGGAAAAATGTTTTAAATAAAAAATGTGTATTATTGAAATTGTTTTTTCATTGAAATGGTTTTGGTATTGGAATGGTTTTGGAATGATTATACTGGGATGGTTTTTTGGAATTCATGGTGATGTGTGTACATATTTCATTATAAGGATTGATTGAAATTTGAAAATTTTCACAGTTAAAAAGATATAATAGAGCTTGTTTTTTAAGTACCTTTTGATGACTTGGTAGTTCGATTAGAAACCACTCATTAGTGTGGAACAGTCATAATGAATTATTCATCTGTGGATGTGTGGGTTTTTTATAATAATGAGATATATAAAAAGGAAAAATAAAGTGGTTTTGAAGAACTTTTTTTGGATTCTTTCATTGTAAATTTCTATTGTTTTGTGAAAAAATCTTAATTATGGAACTTTTTAATATTATGATATAATCTATTTGAGAAATTATTTTATATGAGTATTTTATTTAAATGTGCTAACAATATTTATCCTGTTAAAGTGTGTAGAGAAGTCATTTTGGGAAAGCCTACTGTGTTTTATTATTCACCCATTATTTTGAAAATTAGCGATTTTTCTAATATTTTTTATCAGAACATGGGAAAAGGAAAATTATTACACTTTTCTAGTTTTACATTATAGTAATTGTATTATTTAATGGAGTGGATCATGGAGCAGGTTAGATTTTTGGACTTGTGGATGTCTTTTAGTTTCTCATGGTTTTCCATCCACTATGCACTTGGTAGTTTGCAGTCTTCAATTGTGGTACTATTTATAGTTGATTTTTATATAAATGGAATGTTTGATTTTTCTTTCATTTTTATTATGCATAATTTAGTGGGTTATTTGGTAATTCCCAAATTTGGTTGTATATTCTGTTTTTAAAGGGAAAATCAACACCAAACTATTAATGAAGCCCTTGGAATTTATTTAAATCATTTGGTGACTTGGGGAAGTATCTTTAGTCCATGTAATATTTATCCACCCTCTCAAATAAATGAGGAGGTTAGGGATGTTAAAATATGTAACATAACACTTTGGTCATAAGCTAAGTAGATACAAACTCTCACAAGGCCTACAGGTAATAGAGCATAATGAATGGTGTTATCTTGAATATTTAACACCAAACCCCCTGTATGAATTTATTATTTGTTTCTGAATGATAATGGTTCAAAAGTGTTTCACCTTAAAAAATTATTTAATAAATAAAAAATTAGTACTAGTTCACTGCTCATATATGAAAAATCATTTTAAAAATAATTACAAAATTTTAGGATTATAAACTTACAAGAGGAATAACTTCACTAAAAACATATTGTTTCTGGGTCCAACTATGGAGGCTATGGTGGTTAGTTAAAAAATTAACTCACTTCCATCAATTCCGTAGTACTATTTTTTAAAATAGTATGTCATTTAGTTTCAAAAAATATCATTATATCTATTTATATTCCTCATTAGTAATCTTCCTTATTATTCATTTTTTAAAATTACTTCTCAGTAAAACTCCTACCACAACAAATCTAGGCCATCTATACTTTCTTGAATGCTTAAAAATGAATAATTTTTTTCTATTTCATATTTGAGATGTGACTCATATTTTTTTATTTCATAGGATGAAAAAGTTTGTATATATTTTGATTTAAATTATAAATTAACATTAAATATTCGCTACTTCACACTTATACATTCATCCTATACTTTTTTAGTGTTTTCTTCTACTAGTTGGTTATCCTTTTTGACATGATCCTCCTTCAACATCAAATTTAGTGAGATTAAGGTTGTAAGTGGGGATATTTTTTCAATATTCATCTCAACATAGATACATAAATATTTTTTTATATAAACAACTTTCTGACCATTTAAAGGAATGTACCATTTTTTCATGTTTGGTATACCCCATCCTTGATATATAGTAAATGGATTATATATTTATTAAAGGTTTATTATTACATATATTAATTTTATATTTTATCGATTAAAATATATTAAAATGAATTTATCATGATTTTAATTATAGAAAAATTAAAATTACTATGAATTTACCTTATAAATCTCATCTACATGTTTGGGAATTAAATACTTCTTTGATTCTTTGTTGATAAATCTAGAATAAAATCTATGCATGTAATGATTTTTTTATTATTGTATCCCAAATACCTAATATCAAAAAATGTTCAAAAAATTATATGGGTATTTGATGAAACCTTGAGAAACAAATCCATTATAAAATCTTCAATAATAAATGAAATATTTAAAAGATAAATGTAAACAATATTTTAAGACTTTATCCTAGTGTAATAAAATATAAATTGTAACAATATTTCTTTGTAATGTCCTACCAAACAATAGATTTAATTATAGTTACAACACTATGCCAAAATTTAATGTTAATTGGAATATACAATCGTGTTCTAAAACTAATATAACTAATGAATGTTTATCTATTGGGGTCATGGTTTTACCATGGAAATTCCCTCTAATAAGGATTTTTTTAATATTTATCCTTGATTTAACTACTTTTGTTCAAATTTTCATTTAGTATCCCTCTTGTTTTCTAGTTTAATTTAAGGGATAAATCAATCCTCACAATCGATTTACTAATATGTTCCTAAATGTTGTGATAATTTTATTCAGGTAGATAAGATATTTTGGGAATTATAAATTAAACAACTAATGTACAATTTATATATATATATATAAAAGTTACTTATTGATTATACAAATTCCCTCTCTATGATTGCCTCTATCAAACAATACAACCACTGCAAAAAATTTAGTAACTTATTTTTCTAATGTATCAAGTATATTAATCGAATGAATAAAAACTTGAATCAATATTTGATTTCATTGACAAAATAAAATAGAGAAAATATCACTTCCAATTTAGTTATAACTAATTAATGGTATAAAATGTTATCCCATTCTTTTAAGAAATTATAAATACTATGGTATAGATATATATTTATTAAAAAAAAATTAATGTATCTTATTTTATTGGTATTAATTTATATATATCTATTAAAAACATAAGGTAATGTCATATATATATATATATATATATTTATATCATTGATAAATGTGTAATGTCATAAATAAAAGAATGTGATGTGGAAAAGGGAAAAACTCTTACACTTGTTATCATGAAAGGATCTTCCTAATTATAAAATGGATGTAGAAAAGTTTACATAGAGCCTTAATGATGAGATCTATGAATTGGTTGCCCTATAGGTTGAATATATATGTAAAAATAAAACCAAATGTTTTCACCTATAATGATTACCATATAGTATGATATTTCATATCCTCCATCACCAAGGAAAATGTTGATCTTGAGTTATCGTATTTATTATGAAAATAATGAGATGTTCCACCTAAATCATGATATAATGATTTTTTGTTATTTTAATTTTAAATTTTTTGGGATTTTATTCCTTGAATGTCTTTTATCTGGTTACCATTAAAGCTCAAAGTTGATTATATAAATTGAAAAATAAATTGATTTTTATAGTAACATAAACAGTGACACCCCCACATTTCGCAACAGTATTAAAAATTGTATAATTGGGGGTTATATTCATTTCCATTGTATTTATAAAAATGGAATTTCAATTTTTAATAATTTTTCTCTATTACATGGTTTTTTACAATCATATAGAAAATACTACATTTATGTGGGAACAGAGAGATACACCCTTACATATTGATTTTCTTATGGTGAACAGTAATATAAATTTTTATTAGAACTATTTGGGTTTTAGTTTAAACCATCAAGATGACCATTATATATGAGGTATATATAACATTTATTGAGCATGGTTTTGAAAATCAAGTAATGAAAAAATTTGGAGCGATACAACACGACTATATAGGGGATACACCATTAATGAATGTATTTATAATCTATATAGCTAAAACATGATACATTATAGTTGAATTTTTCTAAAAGATGTATATTATGTACTTAGTTTTGTAAATTGTGCATCCAAACCATGTGATCTTCCAGAAATTATAATGTGTGGATATCTTTTTTTCCTCAACTTTTTTTTTTCATCTGGACATCCAATCCCCATCAATACCACTATAATTAACCCAGCCCTAAGATACCACAAGGTCGTTTTTTCCAACTTTCTTCATGCCACAAAATCCATTTTTTCTAATATTAAAAGATAATCTGGATGGATATTTTATCCTTCTATCTATATTTTCCTTACTCCTTACCATTCCTCCTGATTTATTCTTCTCATATAATCCATAATGGTTATGAGATTCAAATATACAATTTTCGTTGATCTAATCCAATTTATTTTTATGTTTAAGGCTTGTAGTGACTAATTCATTATATTGTTATCTAACAAATGGGAATTTGTATCAATGGGATATCATTTCATAAATAAAGGCACCATATTTCATAATATACTATTATATTGACTACATGAAACACATACAAAAAACTATAAAAGAAATTTATATAAATTTAAACATTAATTTTAGATGATTTTATTGTTGGTAAAGTATATAGGTGATGTTTGGGATACTTTTTTTGCCTTTTGGAAATTGTTTGAGCCTTTATAATGGATCACGGTTGGTGAAAATTAGTGAAAACTGTTAAACTCCTACAGTAAAACACTCATAGTAAGAAGGAAGCTAAAGGGGAAGAAACAAACGCGACATAGAATTTTTCCAACCCAAGCGAAAGACAAGGATAAACCATTCTTATTGATACAGTGGGCATTGAAATGGTTGGAACGTGGTATAGAAATTGTGAATGTCAAGCATATGATAATCCTTATTGAGTAAATTTCATGAAAATGTTTAACGCACAGTTTTCCTAAATGTGTGACTAACCATGCATGATTTAAAAACAAGATCCAAAAAAAGTTTATATAGGTTTGATTAATGTTTTAACCCATATTTTCTGCCCCAAACTGACTGTAACTTTGTATTTGTTCCATTAAAAGTCTAAGGAGGATTCTCCCATCGATTTTGAAGTGATAACGATTTGTTTATCTGTGCATTGAATCCTGGATATCACGATAAACAATCGTTCCTAGTTGTTCTTTGTGGTTTTCCTTATATCTACCTCTCCCTCTCTCTCTAGTTCTTTGATCTTCATCCATTGAAAATAAATCTTAGATAGTTTTTTCCAAATATTATTTAATTTGTATTTTTTCTATAGGAATAGATATAAGGTGGGGTTTTGGAGATTCGACCCATTTTAATTGACATTTTCATGCAATTATCTTATTTTTCAAAATCATTCAAGTAATGTTTCTTCACTCTACAATAATATATTTATAACTGAAAGGTTTAGTTTTAAATTGAGTAAATATTTTTAAATTGATAATGTAATTGGTGTTCAAAGAATGGTATAAGCCATCTTTGGTGATGTTTTGTGTCTTTTTTAAATTGTTGGTATTTTGTAAAAGCTTCTTTGGTAAATGATTTTAAAATGTTAACATTAAAATAATTTCTTAGATAGATTATGGTAAAAGGTTTTAAATGAGATGTTTGTTTTATTGAAATGGTTTTAGCATTGAAATAGTTTTGAAATTGAAAAGGTTTTTTTATTAGAATGGTTTTGGAAAAAATTTATTTCCATGGTTTTTTGGGAATACTTAGTGGTGTGTTTTCATATTGAATTACAAGGCTTGGTTCTAATATTCTATTTTGTTTGGTTACTTAGGTTTAATAGAACATTGTATTTAATTACCTAATGATGAAAATGTAGATTGATAAGAAATCTCTAGTGTGTATAGAACATACATAACGAATCATTCATGTGTGGATGTGTGGGATATTTTATTTGAATATGATATTCTAAAAGAAAATATAAAATTTTCTGATGAAATTTTTTCATTTATTTCCTTTGAAAATGTTATTGTTTAATGAATATGACCTTTTTTGTCACTTTTTTATATTCTGATATAATTTTTTTAGAAATTTTTTATATAGATATTTTAAATAAATGTTAATAAATTTTATATTCTGATGGAGTGAGTAGGGATTCCATTTTGGGAAATCGTACTATGTTTTATTACTCACCCATGGTTTTTATCATTGTTGATTTTGTAGACATTATTTATCAAGAAATTTTCCAAGGTAATGTATCTTACTTCTCATGTGTTCATAGTGATAATTGGGATTTTTTGTGGATTGGAGAATTGAGCAGGTTGGAGCATTGGTGTTGTGGCTGGATCTGAGTTTTGATGGGTTTTTTTAAACTATACACTTGATATTTTTAGTCTTTTAATGTGGAAGACTTTTTTTGTTTTAATAGAAATTAAAAGTATTATTTTTCGTTAATTTTTATCATGAATCATTTAGTGGGTTATTTAGTTGTGACATGTTTTTTAGTTGTTTTATTTTGAAATGGACAATTTTACACCAATTCTTAATAAAACCTTTGGAATTTATTTTTAGCCTTTGTAATCTTTGGAATTTCAATGAAGTCATAGTATTATTATACCACATTATTAAGCCTATGATGAGGGGAGGTATATTAGAAGTGGTATCCTCTTGTACATAAAAATTATATTTTGGAACATGTGGTAGTAGTATTGGTGGTCTTTATCTTGGTATCAATTTCTGGTCTCAGTGTTGACAATTTATTCAATTTATTTCCATTAGTTTGTATCATTAAAAAGATAGTGATTGTTAGAAGATGATATATAGATAATAAAAATACATAGAAAATTTTTTTATGATGAACTTTAAGTTACAATGGATTTGGGTACAGAAGTGTTTTTCGAGAAAATTATATGAATTTAAATCTCATTATCATGGGATTATACAATTAAAAGTTCATGAAATGAATTATAGAAAAGAATTACTATAAATTGTGCATATCTCATTTTGAGTAATTATGTGATGCAATGTGTCGTTTTTTGAAAAATGTCAAAGTTGATTCCAAATACAGTATTTTTTTAAAAACAGATATTTTGGGGTATTAGGAAGATGGTGTGATTTGTAAATGAATGTATATATATTTATAAATTTTTTGAACATGTTAATGAATGAAATTTTTAAATCACAATTTTGATATTATAATGTGGTACGATTTGAAATATTATGGAACATGTTTAGAAAGAGTGAGTCTTATTGTGTGTTTTGTGTTTCTAGAAAAAGAACATGATAGACATCATAGGAACCATTCAAAAGAGGCCATTGAGAATGTGGTTACACCTGATACATTGTTAAAGCAATAGTTAGTCCAAAAATCACATAGAAATTCAAACCATTGAGCCAGGATTCCAACTTTATAATAGTTTTATGATATCTATCACTGCTGAAAATCCAACTGTAGGAAGTAAGGTTTTCTTTGTTAGAGGAGGTGATAATTTTAAAACTAAGGTATTGATAAATATGGATACCTTTTATCATGGATTTGGAACACATCAGAATCTCATCACAAGTAAAATTAACCTTCATTCAAGACCCAGGACTAAGCCTATATGTTTCTAGTGTCGTTCACTGAGTCACATAAAGAGAAAGAGTAATGCACCACATATTTGATTCCATAATGAAATAAATATTGGATATATTTGGTGATATTGTCATAGTTATCCATGTTCAGATGTTCAAGATACTCCTCACGAGTACTAGAGTTCATATTCTTTGATGGACCAAGGTTAGTAGGATACTAATCGTCATTATAATAGAGACAGACATGGTGATTCTTATAATACCATGAATCCCCAACAAGGTAAATCTCAAATGATATATAAATACCATAGTGCAAGAAGAAATCAATTATATGGAGTTCAAAAAGTTATTTGGGTTGTTCATTAAGGACCATTTACCATGAAAGGTATTATTCTTTTTAATTATACCCTTATGCATGCTTTTTTTTACATGGGATCTTCCCATTCATTTATTACTTCACATTTTGTTCAATTTATTCATTTAAAAGTTGAGATGATTTCTTATATGTTTAATCATAAAACAGCATTGGTCAAATAAAATGTTGATCATTTTTTCTGTAGATTATGTTCTATAAATATTGGTTGAGGTGATTTGAAATAGTTTTTTTTGTGAATGATATGGATGTCTATGATATACTCTTGATTATGGATTTGTTGAGTATATTCAAGGCTCAATCGACTATTGTACAAGAAATGTTTTTTTAAGAACTAAAGATTGAATCAAGAATCTATTTTGAGGAGAAAAAAGTTTAATGGTGGGGGAAGTGGTCCTGTTGGCACTATCAATTGGAACAATATCATACCAATTAGTAGTCACTGGAAGATATTTATAATAACCTTTTTCCTGAATTGGTCTACTATTTTTGGGACGTTTTCCCCAAAAATTTGTTAGGGTTTTTACCTATGAGAAAAGTTGAGTTTACAAATATCTTTATTTAGGGACCTGTCTTATTTCCATTATACATAATTGAATTGAAATAACTGAAGTAAGGTAGTTGAAATATTAGTTGGAAAAATTAAAAAGAAAAACGTTTCATTCAACAATTAAGATCTCTATATGTAGCACCGACCTTGTTTTTATGAAGGTTGATGGAACTCTAAAGTTATGTATGGATAATCATAATCCTAACTAGGATACAATAAATAATCAATATCCTCATCCAAAAATCGATGATCTATTCAATTAATTTATGGGATATCAAGGGTTCTCCAAAATTGAAATTCGATCAGGATATCACCAATTGTAGGTTCAAAAGAAGGATATACCAAAAATAGCTTTTAGAAGTAGATATAGCCCATTGGAATATGTGGTAATGCCTTTTGGTTTTATGAATGTAGAAGTATTATATATGGAGTTGATGAATTGGATATTTATGTTATATATGAACTCTTTTTTGGTGGTTTTTGTGGATGATATATTGGTGTATTCAAGGAAAAGGGATGATTAAGAGATGCACTTAGAGACAATGTTGGTAATCTTGATGGATCATAATATTTTTATAAATCTATACATTTGTGTTTTATGGATATAATAATTATGTTAAAATTTCCATTTAATATATGAAAACAGGGTTTCTATGGTTCTATAAAAGTTATTGGTTGTTATCTCTTAGAAACCACCAACTAAAGTCTTCAAGATATAGAGTTTCGTAGGTTATTACTGATAAATCTTTTTTGATTTTTCATGAATAGACTCACTTATGAAATCACTGAAAAGGATAAAGGATCCAATCCAATAGGACGAGGAATAACAAAAACATTTCAAGTGATTATTGTTTTCCTTAATTCATAACTAATATTTAATTTTCCAGAATCAGGACAAGGGTATGATGTGTATTGTGGTGCTTCAGGGTCTGGGATGAGTTGTGTTCTCATGCAGGGATATTATCTTTATAATAATAGATCATGGTAGTTAATATTTCATGATAATAATTATCCTACACATTATATTAATATAGATTCTATATTCTATGCATTAAAAACATGGTGTCATTATGTCTTTGGTGAGAAATATTTTGTTTTTACAGATCATAACCAAGTACCACAATGTCATACATTTCACAAAACAATAAAATTTACGAAGGAAATTAACTAAAAGGTTCTTCAAAAACATTTCATATTTCCTTTTCGTATGTCTCATTCTAATCTAAATACCCATACATACACACATTCATGCTATGTTATGAAAGTTCCATACTTAAGAGAGGTTTTTTGTCGTTCTTCCAAGTCATAAAAAGGCAATTAAATCCCATGTTCCATTAAACCATTGGCATATATCATATAGTAATATTTAGACCAAGCCTCATAATGAAATATGAACACAAACCATCTAGTATTCCTAAATACCATGATAATACAATCATTCCAATACCATTCCAATACCAAAACCATTTCAATTGCAAAAACATTTTACTGCGAAATCCATTTCAATGCTAATACCATTTCAATAAAACAACCAATTTATTGAAAAAAGTTTCCAATAAATCTATCCATTAACTAGTTTTGAAATCAATATTTTAATATAATTTACTAAATCACATTTTATAACAATTCAACAATTTAACAAAAAACCAAAAACATCACCATTTAAGGTTTCTTCCATTATTTGAAAAACAATTTCATAATCAATTTAAAACTATATAATTAATTTGAAACTAAAACGTAGAATTGTAAATAGAGGACAAGTGGAGAACCCTAATAGGAAAAATTATTCTTTAGACAATGGGATTTGGCATGGTGGGTGCACAGTTTTAAAATCACGTGAGTCAATCATTCTAGGTTCCTATTTGATGCAATATATGGAGTTTGGTAAGTGTATAGCTTTCCTAACCATGCAACTAATCATGAATGATATAAAAACTTGATCCGTAAAAAGTTTATCAAGTTCTGATTAATGTTTTAACCCATTTTTTCTACCCCAAGCTAACAATATGTTGGGATTTATTCCTTTTAAGGAAATAGAGTCATCTACCATCAAATTTCAAGTGATAAAATGAAGTTTCTCGGTGTGTTGAGTCCCGACTATTGTGGTCAGTCCTTTTTCTTAGTTTTTCTTTATGGTTTCCATTAGATCTACTTCTCCCTTAAACTAATTTTCTATATATATGTCCATTGTAGATATATCTATGTTATTTTATGGGAAATTTGATTACATTAGGATTTTTTGATGCTAGGGGGAGATCTATGTTGGGGTTTTATAGATTTGATACATTTTGGTAAATATTATCATGTTTTTTCCATTTTCAACAAATATTTTATGGTAGGTGGGTTGAATCTTGCATCCTTGATTTATCACATTATGTATAGTTTAAAATTGATTAAATTGATTGAAATGGATTCTAAAATTGGTGTAAAATGAAAATTAGAGACTTTATTTGGTGATGGTTTTTTTAGTGTGAAATTAAGGAATCAATGTTCAAAATTATTTGTTAACTGATTTTAAAATTTTTAATTTAAAATATATTCTTAGATATATTTATTGAAAAAGGTATCCAATATTTTTTTTATAGAAATAGATTTCACATTTAAATGGTTTTAGAATTAAAATGGGTTTGGCATTGAAATGGTTTTGGTATTAAAAATGTTTTGGCATTGAAATTGTTTTTCTATTAGAGTGGGTTTGGAATTATTGTATTGGAATGGTTTTTGATCATACTTAGTGGTGTGTGTTCATATAGAATTATGATGCTAGGTTGAAATATGGACTGGTTCTTAGTTCCAATGATGTAATGGAACATGAAAAACCTATCTCTAATGGTGCGCGGTTGGTTCACAGTTATTGAAACCAATTAAAATAATATAGAAAACCATGAATGGTGACATAAAGGATAAATAATAAGCCTCATGGGTAGAACAACATTTGTACAAAACATGTGGAATACTAATATAAACCATACATCTTGAGACAATGGGCAATGGAATGGTCATTTCAAAATTTGATAATTGGAACATAGAGCTATGAATTTTATAATAGGTCTCCCAATAATAGTTTGGAAACATGATGCCATAAGGGTGATTGTGGATCAGGTCACAATGTTAGAACATTTTATTCTTGAATCACATATTGGGGAGTAATTATCAATCATATATAATTGAGAATTGGTAAATATATATTAAATATCAGTTTCAATAGTTTCAGAAAAAGATATGAGGTTTATGACTTATTTCTAAATTTATTTATAGAAATACCTTTTGAATCAATTGAAAATTTGTATGGTGTATCATACACAAACAAATATGAAATTAAAATTGATGATACATACATTAGAAGAATTTTTTTGGGCTTTTGTACGTGATTTTAGTGTCCCATGGGAAGAGAAAATGTCACTAGTATAGTTCTTATACAGCAATAGTTTTTAGGCCTCGATACATATGGATCCTTTTAAATCATTGAATCTGAATCCTTATTTTTCTACATTTTAGTAGGTGTAAATTGGTGATACCTTAATAGATGGACAGATCCTAGTCTGTAAAACAACATATAAAATTCATCTGATCAGAAAGTTGATAGAGATGGCTAGGAGTTATCAAAAAACATATTTATATCATCCTAAATGACCATTGATGTTTTAGATGAGTGATAATGTATTTTTGAGAATATCTCCAAGGCAAAGAGAATGACATTTTGAAAAGTATGTTAAGTTATCTCCCTGATACATAGGCCCTTTTGAGATACTGGAATGAGTTGGTGAGGTGGAATATCAGTTCTTATTTCCCCTACAGTTTACTGTTTTTCGTATTGTGTTTCATATATCCTAATTGACGAAGTATTTGATTGATCGTAACCATGTGCTTCAATGGGATCACATTAACCTTGGGTGGGATTCATGATTGGTGTACATGCTAGTAGAGATTGTGGATAGGTAATAGAAAGTCTTGAGTGAAAAAAGCATCGATCTAGTGTGGGTATTGTGGAAATATGGTCAAATTCAAGTAATGAATTAGGAATGGGGGAAGGAAAAGAATGATACATGGATGGAACTATTTCATGTTAGTGATGGTTTTTTAATTTCTAATGATGGAAAGGCCAATGGTTGGGGGATTGTAGAACCCCTGTTTTCTAGCAAGTATGTCTGTATTTATGTATTTTATGTTTGTAAAATATACGGGTAAATTTTTGGAGATATTAGTAAAAGTTTGGAAATTTTTTGGGCTTTTTCTAAAGGAGAACATTTTGATCATGATTAATATTAACTATTAAACCTCTACAAAAAACTGTGCAAAGTGAGTCATAGACTAATGGAGATTGCAGACCGGCAGTGCACGGTTTTTGGAAAACATGTTAAATCCTAAGAGAAACCATGATTCTTGAGACAGTTGTATTTTTCAATGTTGGTGCATATTATGGAACCCATGTGAGTCATGTGTATATGGTTCCTTCTGGAGTTATATTTTTGCACATGGTTATCTCACAGTTTTAATAACTATGCAACTAACTACGCATGGTTTAGAAACAAGATCCAAAAAAATTGAATCTAGTTTTTATTAGTGTATTAGCACCTATTTTCATCCCCATTCAAACACTAAATTAGAATTTCTTACTATATAATAATTACTTTGCTACTCCCAACTATTTAGAAGTGATCCATAGGTGTTTCATGGTGCGTTGAAGCCCAAATATTGTGGTACGTCATGAATCATGGTAATTATTTATAGTTTTCATTAGATCCACATCTCACTATCTCTTAATTTCATAGGTCTATGTATTATTTCTATAGATATAAATTGTTTCATTATAATTACTATTATATTTTTATTTATTATTTTAGGGTAACATATCTGAGGTTATTTTTTGTAGATTCGAGCCATTTTCACGGACTTTTTTGTGTTGTTTTATATTTTGTCCAAATCATTCTAGATAAAAGAATTCACTATCAGCTTATAAATTTATAAGATGAAGGATTAGATTAAAATTGATTATATTTAATGAAATTTATTATGAAATTGGTGTGAAAATAATTGTAGAAACTTCTTATGGTGATGGTTTGTGGTTTTGTGTGAAATTTTATTAATTTTTGTGAAAAGTGATTTGGAAAATGATTTAAAAATATTGATTAAAAAATAAGATTTTAATTTTATTTATGGAAAAATGTTTTAAATAACAAATTTGTATTATTGAAATTGTTTTTTCATTGAAATGGTTTTGGTATTGGAATGGTTTTTGAATGATTATACTGGCATGATTTTTTGGAATTCATGGTGGTGTGTGAACATATTGCATTATAAGGATTGGTTGAAATTTGAAATTTTTCTCAGTTACAAAGCTGTAATAGAGCATGTTTTTTAAGTACCTTTTGATGACTTGGTAGATCGATTAGAAACCACTCAATAGTGTGGAACAGTCATAATGAATTATGCATGTGTGGATGTGTGGGTTTATTATAATAATGAGATATATAAAAAGGAAAAATTAAGTGGTTTTGAAGAACATTTTTGGAATCATTCATTGTA
Source organism: Viscum album (assembly GCA_963277665.1). NCBI lineage: Eukaryota > Viridiplantae > Streptophyta > Magnoliopsida > Santalales > Viscaceae > Viscum > Viscum album. The sequence goes on along the minus strand of OY728152.1, from coordinate 2,075,403,109 downwards.
AATTTCTATTGTTTTGTGAAAAAATCTTAATTATGGAACTTGTTAATATTATGATATAATCTATTTAAGAAATTATTTTATATAAATATTTTATTTAAATGTTATAACATTAGTTTTCCTAGTAAAATGTGTAGAGAAGTCATTTGGGGAAAGCCTACTGTGTTTTATTATTCACCCATTATTTGGAAAATTAGCCATTTTTCTAATATTTTTTATCAGAACATGGGAAAAGGAAAATTATTGTACTTTTCTAGTTGTACATTATAGTACTTGGATTATTTAATGGAGTGGGTCATGGAGCAGGTTAGATCTTTGGACTTGTGGATGCCTTTTAGTTTCATATGGTTTTCCTTCCACTATACACTTGGTAGTTGGCAGTCTTCAATTGTGGTACTATTTATAGTTGATTTTTATATAAATGGAATGTTTGAGTTGCCTTTTATTTTTATCAAGAATAATTTAGTGGGTTATTTGGTAATTCCCTATTTGGTTGTATATTTTTTTATTAAAGGGAAAATAAACCCCCAACTATTAATAATTCCCTTGGAATTTATTTAAAGCATTTGGTGCCTTGGGGAAGTATCTTCAGTCCATGTTATATTTATCCACCCTCTCAAATAAATTAGGAGGTTAGGGATGTTAAAATATGTTACTTAACACTTGGGTCATGATCTAAATAGATACAAACTCTCACAAGGCCTACAGGTAATAGAGCACAATGAATGGTGTTATCTTGAATATTTAACACCAAACCCCATGTATGAATTTATTATTTGTTTCTGAAAGATAAAGGTTCAAAAGTGTTTCACCTTAAAAAACAATTAAAGAAATAAAAAATTAGTACTAGTTAATTGCTCATATATTATTAAACTTTTTCAAAATAATTAAAAAAATTTAGAATTATAAACTTACATAAGGAATAACTTCACTAAAAACATATTGTTTCTGGGTCCAACTATGGAGGCTATGGTGGTTAGTTCAAAAATTATCTCACTTCCATCAATTCCTTAGTACTTTTTTTAAAATAGTATGTCATTTAGTTTCAAAATATATCATTACATCTATTTATATTCCTCATTAGTAATCTTCCTTGTTATTCATTTTTTAAAATTACTTCTCAGTAAAACTCCAACCCCTACATATCTAGGCCATCTATACTGTTGTGAATGCTTAAAAATTACCAAATTTTTTCTATTTCATATTTGAGATGTGACTCATATTTTTTTTTGTTTAGAGGATGAAAAGTTTGTAGATATTTTCATTTAAATTATAAATTAACATTAAATTTTCGTTACTTCACACTTATACATTCATCCTATACTATTTTAGTGTTTTCTTCTACTAGTTGGTTATACTTTTTGACATGATCCTCCTTCTACATAAAATTGAGTGAGATTAAGGTTGTAAGTGGGGATAATTTTCCTATATTCATCTCAATATAGATACATAAATATTCCTTTATATAAATAACTTTCTGACCATTTAAAGGAATGTACCATTTTTTTCATGTTTGGTATACCCTATCCTAGATATATAGTAAATGTATGATATATTTCTTAAAGGTTTCTTATTACATATATTAATTTTATATTTTATAGATTAAAATATATATTAAAAAGAATTTATCATGATTTTAATTATAGAAAAATTAATATTACTATGAATTTACCTTATAAATATCACTTACATGATTAGGAATTAAATACTTATTTGATTCTTGGTAGATAAATCTAGAATAAAATCTATGCATGTAATGATTTTTTTATTAGTGTATCCCAAATACATAATAAAAAAATGTTCAAAAAATTATATGGGTATTTGATGAAACCTTGTGAAAAAAATCCATTATAAAATTTTCAATAATAAATGAGATATTTAAAAGATAAATGTAAACAATATTTTAAGACTTTATCTTAGTGTAATAAAATATAAATTGTAAAAATATTTCATTGAAATGTCCTACCAAACAATAGATTTAATTATAGTTACAACACTATGCCAAAATGAAATGTTAATTGGAATATACAATCGAGTTCTAAAACTAATATAACTAATGAATATTTATCTATTGGGGTCATGGTTTTACCATGGAAATTCCTTCTAATAATGAATTTTTTAAAATTTATCCTTGATTTAACTACTTTTGTTCAAATTTTCATTTAGTATCCCTCTTGTATTCTAGTTTACATTGAGGGATAAATCAATCTTCAAAATCTATTAACTAATATGTTCCTAAATGTTGTGATAATTTGATTGAGGTAGATAAGATATTGTTGGAATTATAAATTAAACAACTAATGTACAACATATATATATATATAAGTTACTTATTGATTATACAAATTCCCTCTCTATGATTTCCTCTATCAGAAAATACATCCACTGCAAAAAATTTAGTAACTAATTTTTCTAATGTATCAAGGATATTAATATAATGAATAAAAACTTGAATCAATATTTAAATTTCATTGACAAAATCAAAAAGAGAAAATATCACATCCAATTTAGTTATAATTAATTAATGGTATAAAATGATATCCCATTCTTTTAAGCAATTATAAATACTATTGTAGAGAGATATATTTATTAAAAAACAAATTAATGTAACTTATTTTATTGGAATGAATTTATATATATCTATTTAAAACATAAGGTAATGTCATATTCATATATATATATATATATATATATATCATTGATAATTTTGTAATGTCATAAATAAATGAATGTGAGGTGGAAAAGGGAAAAACTCTTACACTTTTTATCATGAAATAATCTTCATAATTCTAAAATGGAGGTAGAAAAGTTTACATAGAGCCTTCATGATGAGATCTATGAATTTGTTGACATATAGGTTGAATATATATGTAAAAATAAAACCAAATGTCTTCACCTATAATGATTACCTTATAGTATTAGATTTCATATCCTCCATCACCAAGGAAAATCTCGATCTTGAGTTATTGTATTTATCATGAAAATAATGAGATGTTCCACCTAAATCATGATATAATGATTTTTTGTTATTTTAATTTTAAATTTTTGGGGATTTTTATTCCTCAAATGTCTTGAATCTGGTTACCATTAAAGCTCAATGTTGATTATAGAAATGGAAAAATAAATTCATTTTTATAGTAACATAAACAGTGACACCCCCACATTTCGCAACAGTATTAAAAATTGTATAATTGGGGGTTATATTCATTTCCATGGTATTTATAAAAATGGAATTTCAATTTTTAATAATTTTTCTATATTACATGGTTTTGTATAATCATATAGAAAATACTACATTCAAGTGGGAATAGAGAGATACACCTTTATATATTGATTTTCTTATGGTGAACAGTAAAATAAATTTTTATTAGAACTATGTGGGTTTTAGTTTAAACCATCAATATGACCATTCTATATGACGTATATTTAACATATATTGAGCATGGTTTTGAAAATCAAGTAATGAAAAAATTTAGAGCGATACAACACGACTATATAGGGGATACACCATTGATGAATGTATTGATAATCTATATAGCTAAAACATGATACATTATAGATTAATTTGTCTGAAAGATGTATATTTGGTACTTAGTTTTGTAAACCATGCATCCAAACCATGTGATCTTCCAGAAATTATAATGGGTGGATATCTTTTTTTCCTCAACTTGTTTTTTTGATCTGGACATCCAATCCCCATCAGTACCACTATACTTAACCCAGCCCTAAGATACCACAAGGTATCTTTTTACAACTTTATTCATGCCACAAAATCCATTTTTCTAATATTTAAAGATAATCTGGATTGAAATTTTATCCTTCTATCTAGATTTTCCTTACTCCTTACCATTCCTCTTGATTTATTCTTCTCATATAATCTCTAATGGTTATGATATTCAAATATACAATTTGTGTTGATCTAATCCAATTTATTTTTATGTTTATGGCTTGTAGTGACTAATTCATTATATAGTTCTCTAAAAAATGGGAATTTGTATCAATGGGATATCATTTCATAAATAAAGGCATCAAATTTCATAATATATTATTATATTAACTACATGAAACACATAAAAAAACTATAAATGAAATTTATATTAATTTAAACATTAATTTTAGAGGAAAATATATCAACAATAATTTAAAATATCAAAATTGTATAAAATAATAAAATAAGATAATTAAATAATAAAAATTATTATCTACTCGATCCCCAAGAATAATTTCACTCATGAAAAACACTATAAAAATAAAAAGAACATCAGTAATGAAATATTCATATTCAAAAGAAAAATATAAAAAACCCTAATAGAAAATATAAGTTAATAATTAATGATTTAAATTTGATGTATTTATATAAAGTAAGAATCCCATTTGGCCATTACAAGTATGATTGTTGGAATAGTAATCAAACCATTGGAATAATAATATAACCATTAATGATAGTAACATAAATATTATAAATGTATCCTAAAATATGAATGTTTATAGAAATATATTGGTATATTATAAAATGGAAATATTACATTTTTATATCATTTAAAAAATAAATAAATGTTACAAATAAAAATAATAATTTTTTGTTTTTATATAAAATATATATGTTTTATTTGATTTTTTATAAAAAATATAATGATTTAAAATTATGTATATTTTTATAAAATCGTTTTATAAATTAATATTAAATTATATTATCATAATAGTATAATTTTATTATATCATATCTAATTTTTCAAAGGGTAGAAAATTTGATCATAATATTATTGTAGGTACTTTTTAAATAAATGAGGATCATAATAAAAAATTATATTTATTTTATTTCGGAAAAAAAAAATTTAAAAAAAATTTAGGTATTGGAATATTCAGATTGAAAAATTTTTAAGGTAAATTTTGGGTATTTTCTAACAACAGTTGAATTTTTACTGAACAGTGAAATATGTTAAAATATTGTTTTGACATTATAAGTCAAATACATGATTTATAAAATATGGCTGATGTAAGAAACCATTAGTAAGAAATAACATACACGATTTAATGTATATATTGACAACATTTATCACTATTGGTAGTCTTGAGCCAAAATAATATATGAATGAACATGATAATAAAAACACCAATCTCTTCCCCTTATAAACATCAACCTCACCTCCCCTTATCCTAATACATTATAAGAATTAATTTTTAACCATAATCATCCAAAATCCACCTTTATATCTAACCCATTTCCTCATAGTGTAGGTCTAACCAAAAGTAAAAACCAATGTTCCTTATGTTGTATTTAAAAATTTGGCATTTAATAGGTAATATTCTCAATCTATATCTTTAAATTACATTTATTATTCCACGTACTCATGAAATAACCTATACCACATGGACTAATGAATCATGTATAATATATATAGTGTAATGTTATTATGTTAAAATAATATTTTCCAACCATCATCTTCTTTTCACCTCTTATTCAAAAAATCAAAAGCATTGTCTATATTATTTAGTTTCACCACCTCTATTGATGATGAGTTTTTTGTTTTCTATTACCACGTTCAAGGAATGTTCAAATTATCCAACAATGGGTTTAAATTAATTTAATATCTATATTATATATTTTATCACTTCATTTAATGAATATAAATTTGAAATATATATATAATTAATTTAGTTCATTATGGATTGTAAAACAGCCTAAATGAACTAATAACATGACTTTAACAATTTTAGTAATTAAATTATCAATAGATTCTAAAACATATCAGTTTTTTAGTCCATTTTAATTTATTAAAGGAAAATAATATCATTTCATATTAATTATTTAGTTGTATTAACATTTGAAAATAAACTTCAATAATCTTTCACAAGTGACCCATCCCTAGAACCATGAATTGGAAACCCTCAGAACACTAAAATTTAACATGATATATCAATAAAATGGTTGTAATTAAATATAATATATTTATATATAAACAATATATATAGATGTATGTTTATGAATTTTGTAATTAGATATTTTAATTTTATTATCATGTATGATAAGGAAAAATATAGAATGATTTAGGATCTAAAGTAAGGGATCTATTCGGACCACCCTATTTTCATTGTGTAATGACCTTTATCTCTCCAAAAAACTTTCTCACAAACTATTATATTATGGAATTATTATAAATTCTATATATATTTATCTTATATATATTGATATTATTATTCCTTCTTTTGATGGAGTTAAACATTCCTTATGTTCATTTCTCAATGGCTTCTTTAAAAGAAAACACGATTAAGGGGAAATTTTCTATCACTTAATACTTTTATATAACACTTTTTTAAAATTATTTATTCCCATTCATGGATTAATTATGTGGAGGAATATTTTTTTGTAACCTTTTTTTTCTTCTAGTTTAAAAAATTTAATGTTCATATATTCTTCAAAACAATTTAATAGATTATTTAAAACACAATTTTGAATGTTCATTTCTATAACCAATTATCTACCCTTTGAAATAATGAATTTTTTAAAATAACACCATATTTAAGACCTATTATTATTTATTTAGATGTTAACTTACAAAATATTTAATTAATTATTCTATTTGGAAGAATTATAAAATCTCCTTTAGTATTAATATGATTCAAAATTATGAAAGCCATTTCTTTCCATGGGTAATTATTATTTTTATGCATTACATTTGATTTCCATCTATGGTACAAATAAGAAAGAAACTTTTATTATGGGTGTTTCATAGATAACACTCCAATTAATAAGGTAATGAATGTGTCCCATGAGATGATATGTATGGGATTAGGGTGTAAACCTAATCCATGATGGGACTCTATCTACTATGGGATGTTGTCAGGGGAGTTAGCATGGACTTATTCTTATGACATGTTTCTTTTTTATTCCACATTTATTTAATAACATGATGTTATAATGTCTTATTATTTATTTCATGATCCCATATGATTAAACACTATCCAGTCCTTTTTTGTGATATAATATTATACCTTTTTACTAATATGTTATATGATACCCTAGACCTGAACTCCTGGATCTTGTTCCATAAGGAAAAAATTTTAATAATTTATTCTATATTATCTATAAAATATTGGATATAATAATCCATAATTATAAAATCGATAAATTGTTTTTATATATTACATTTAATTATTATTTCATTATCAAAGATTTATAGAAATTGGAAACAACAAAATATTATAAATCCCACGATATTTGTATTGATGGAAATATTTACTTCATATATAAAAAAACACTATTAATGTAAAGACTTCAACATATCCCAAAAATTATTTCAAACATGTTATCCTTAAAAGAATAATTTGTACAAATTTTCAACTTATCATGGGGAAGTTGAAATAATAATAATGTGAGAGATAAAATGTTTAATAATTGAACCTATAAATGAGGTAATAATTGTACTAACATGGCTTTAATATTATGAAATCAATATTTTGACAACATGAATCCATAATTAAATTTAAACTAGGAGAATTATATTTCCAATATAATAAATGACTATAAAGATATAAACAATAATGATATCAAAATAATTTAAAAAATAATACTACACATTAAAAACCAAATATCATGGCTTAGTTACATGATAATTTACTTATCCTTAAGACTAAAATCAAGAAATCCTTCAATATTTCGTAGGAATACAGCAAATACACAATCATATTTTTCCTTAATATACAGTCAATGTTTCAAACTAATATACAAATATTTTCTAGATATTTTATCTATTTATGTCCAATGCATTGACTATAAGAGTTAAAAATACCTTTTATACTATTAATTATGGAAAACTTTTATGAATATAAGATGGTTATTTTTATAATGACGAATAAATAAAACAATACATAATCATCTCGAGTTAGTATTCAACATTCTTCATAAATGTCAATAATTTTTCTCAGGTTAATAAATTAATATACTTTATATGTCATCATCAACCAATATAAATTGTGTAAAATTGATTCTTCGCATTGTATAGGTAAATGGGTATATTTTTAATTTAATACTGGAATAATATGATCATAATAAACTCTAAGAAAGATGGTTTATGTCTATGATAGAAAATAACTCATGAATTGATGAATATATTTCAAATGGTTAATGTGATGGGTGTGTATATCTACAGAAAATAATGATAAGATAATAAATAGAGCAATAAAAGATTATAATATACATAAATTATATTAAATAATTTTTATGAATAATCACAACACAATGAATGAAAACTGAGTTACGAAAACCCTCACTATAGAGGAAACAACTGAATCAATAGACACTCAAATAAGGAAACAAGATTTCTCTCATAATGTGTACTATATACAATGAAATAAATAACTTAACAATCTTGGTATAGTAAATTAATACAACACCATGAAATGGGACATGATTCATAATATATAACATGTCTCAATGAATTATAATTAAGAAAAATAAAACCATTGCAACTTTAAAAAATAATTAAAAAAACAACTTGAAAGATGTTCCTAGTAATTGAACATAAAATACCACCTATAAAATATAATTCATGTAATTATATCTAAAATATAGAGTATATACACAAAAATAAGGAAATGATGTGGAGAATATCAAACACGTCTTAAAGAGGAGAATTTGAGATGAAAACCCTTACCTATTTTCCTAACTTCCATGAATTTAGTTTATGCTCATAATATATATATATATATATGTATTAATTAATTATTTAATAATCTTAACCATATCCATTTTAATTAACACTCTTCATAATTATTCATTTTCTACATGAATTATTATTATTGTAACATCATGTGTTTACAGTTTTGATCATTTGTACAAGTTTCATATTTGTGCTGTTTATTTTCATTCTTATTCAAAATTTAACTATTAATAGGTAATTAAATTTAATATTATAGATTATCTATATTAATTTATGTTTTTTCAAATTCTTTTCATGAATTTTTTAGTCATCATCCTTGATGATGTGATTGATAATAAGCATTTTTTGATGATTTTTGATGAACAAAGGGTGTTTCTAAATTTATAAATTAAATATTTATATAAAATCTCGAGAAGAAAAAATAAATAATTATATATTAATTTATATCATATTAAACTATTATATAATATATTAATATCACACATGAAATAAATTTATATTATTTTTCAAATAGGTTGTTAAATCGATGCAAACATTATCTTTCCATGATTAGTGGTTGATAATGAGATAGTTTGGTTGTAATATAATTATAAATTAATAATCATGATATTTTTTATAATTTATTTATTTGATATAGAAAATTTTTAATTAATTTGAGGATGAAATATTGGATATGAAAACATTACAAATAAACAATGATAATATCCTTAATATAATAAAATTAAATTATATAAGTTGTACTAATTTCATTATATTATTAGTTTTTATAATTTTTAAAGAATATGGGTAAGAATAAAACTATTTAGTTGATAATACTCATGATGAGGACTCAAAATTTCTTTGTAAGTATCCATGATCTTGAAGGGATTAAGATAAATATGAGTGACTAGGGGATTGCATTTGTTTTATAGAGTTAAAATAAAATTAAAATGTATTATTTTAATTGAGGAAATGAAAAAGTTTTTATATATATTAAGGATGCATGTGATATGTTTTTATAAGTGAATGTAAGTCCACTTTGGGAACATCATTACATGTTTCAATAATGAAAAGTATTTATTATGTTCCCAAGGCTTAAAAAGTAAACAAATAGTATGGGAAATTAATTGTTATAGATAAGGCTCAATAATTTAATTAAAGGAATTAATATTTAACAATTAAATACATTTAAACTATGAAAAACTCAATTTAGCCCTTTTACTTTTTGCATGACAATGAATTTTTAACCATTGTAATCAGTTATAAATATCAAAATTAAAAACCAAATTATTAAATAATTTAAATTTAATTATATAAATTTTGACAAATTTATCAAATAAAATTTCTACATATTTTAAATCTTAATTTGAAAATAAAAATACGTAAACACATACAACAATTTCATTCTCAAAATAATGTAACTATGAATCAAAATTTATATAAAAGATAAAATTTTCATGGTTACTATTTTTAAAGCCATAAATTTATTTATTATTAATTGACTAAAATGTATAAGGTTTCCCTGGAAATCCATAAACAACCCCTACCTTTAAAATAAATGATTTAAAGAGAATACTAAAAATAGTTTTTATGTTAATGTAACATTTTAGTTTAGTTTTATAAATGTTAGGCATATAATTTATATGTATTAAAAATATTTTAAAATAAATAATGTTACTCATTAATTTAATAATTTGTTACATTAATGGTTTTGTACTCTTCTATTATGCTTACACAGTGATAAAATCATAGATATTATAATTTTTTTGTAAATCTTATATTTTTCAACTAAAAGAAACATTTTATGAAAAAGATGAAAAATTAAAAATAAGACACCATGGATATGAGGAACTAAAAATGAAGTATGTTATTATTAGTTTTATATTTGAAAATTTGTAAAATATGTTTTTGAATAAAATTATAAAATATAAATATTTTTTTAATTATGAACCTAAATTTTCAGGTATTAACTGTTATTATTTTTATTTCACATAATTTACAAACAATTGATTTTAAATAATTTTGAATATAAAACATAATTTATCGTGAATAATATTATTATCATAAAAATTTGTATCTCATAGAATGAATTTTTTTAATATTAGAATATATTATTAGTAATTTTAGGTAAACTAAATAAATTTTATTCACATTAAAATTAGAATTTTTCTCTATATATATAATTCATATTGTGGTTAATCATATTCATTATTTCTAAATCAAATTCTAGTTTTTAACATTTATACATAAATATGTAAATTTCATCAATAAATATCATTCTTTTTTTAGGATTATAGTTTAATAAAAAGAAATTTCTCAAACCATACCATGGCCCGAAGCCCTTCATTTTTTATTAATTTTTATAATACACATTTCAAGGGGTGAGGTGGAACCCTTACAAGGCCTGTAGGCATACGTATTACATGGCCCATAGGCCTTAGTTAATTAATTTTTGTTATGAATTCCTTGTATAATTCTATGATTTTTTAAGAGATCAAAGCGATTTAAGATCTCATTACTGAAATTATAATAATGATGATTTATTTTAAATTAATTTTTATGTTTTATGTACCTAGTATTATAAAGAAACTTGGAATCACGATATTTGGGTTTTTTGGGATATTTATCTTAAAAATTATGTAATAATATGTTTAATATGTTTGGGTCAATATAGTTTGTATAAAATAAAGGGCTATTATTTAGGGATTAAGATAAGAATAGATTAGTTAGACCCATAAGATTAATTCTATATATGGGAAAATATTATGAAATTGTATTTATTTACAGAGTTAGTGGTTTCTATGAAATTAAATCCCAGTAATGATAAAATAACAAGATTTGGATTTGGAATAGACTTATAAAGGGGTAATAACCATGAAAATGCTCAATAGATTTCAAATTGACCTACCCCTGCTATATGATAAAGAGGCCTTGTTGTATACCTGTCTTGACTCTCATAGGGGATATGATTTGGAAAACTAACAAAATCTTCATGAACCATTATTTAGTACATTAATATATTATTAGGTTAAAATCATAATTAGGAAAATTAATGTGGGTTACCTGGATTGAAACATAAATACATATAAGTTTTTTTATTCACATCATTTATAAGTTATTAGTTTCATGTTAATACTTTCACCTTTACTTTTTTATATTGAGTATTATCAACACTAATCATTTACATCCTTTAATTAAATCAATGGTGGGAAATACGATTAACCATTCCAAGCAAATAATGTGATAGGAAATGTGGAGATTACCCTAAGGATGTTCCTTACCATATGAGAGTTATTTCCATGTTATTAATGTTTGTACTATCTCAAATGCCTCATGTTTAGAATAATAACATATATTTGTTGGAATTCCCTCTTACTCCTAAGAAAGAGAAATTTGTGGCTATGTCTTTTATGTGATAAATACCTCATACTTATATTGGATCTTCTAATACCCTCATAAAATAATATTTCATTAAATCCATAAGAAATATATTATATTTAATATGACTATAAAAATCGATAAAATCTGTATTGGTCATTTATCACATAGATAGGGAAGCTGGTCAGTGGTCAAAGATAATCTAGAAAAAAAATCCAATGAAGAAAATTTATGCCACAAAATGGGAAGGAGTAATGAAAATATTTTCGAATAAATATTTCCATTAAACCATCCGTTGTAGAATAGAGAGGGACCCCATTGGACTAAAGTAAAAAATAAGTTGCATCTGTTAGGGTTTATGTGGAAAAAATTGCAAGGAAATAACTGTATTCCTCCTAGTTTTTAATTAACCTCACAAAGAATTTTATTTAAATCACTAAATAAGTGTTCAAACTTACTTCATACGGAACTAATTGTATTCCTATATATTTTTCACTAGTAATAAAATTATGGTAGAACTCTTATTTAGTTTATTAATGAAAATTCTATGAAAATATTTATCATTTTAATACTTTTATAATTATAAAGATAAATATATATATTTTTTGTACGATTAAGGTTTGGATGGATGTAGGTGACTCCTAATGGTCTCATGGGAATATATATAAGAATAATAAAATAGAGTTTACTTAAAGGGGATTAGCTGATAAATCCCATTGAGGAAAGAAAACACAGCTGCAAAATGAAATAAATATGGGAAAATCATCCTAAAAACTATCTCAAGGGAACATAGAGATGCTTCATGTATAGAAAATAAGGTCATATGATAATTAATGTTGATATGAGGTGTATAATCCCACTTATATAATGGAATAAAAGAACCTCATGATTAGTACTCAACCTATGATACAATGTTTTAAACACATAGAAGATTTTCATTACAAAATTCAATGTTTTAAGATAATTGTTGTTAGTGAAAATAATTATCATAAACCTTCATAGTAAATAGAAAGTGGAATGGAATATTACATAACTACTTCTAAGGTGGATCCTAATATTGATTTGGTGACAGGTATACTGGTTATTCATTCAAGAATATAAAATATAATATTTGATTCAATTTTTACACATTCTTTTATATCATGAATGTTTAATATGTTTATTCAAACAACACCTAAAAACATGGTTGTTTAGACATTTGTTAGAATAGTAAATAAGGAAATTATTTCATCCAATGTATAGAAATAATCCCTAGTCAATTTTGGTAGACTAAACCTACAAAGAATTTTTTATACTTTAGTATATTTTGATTCTATATTGGTCATATATTAGTTGTATTTATATAAAGACAACATAAAATATCAAAAAAGAGAAATCACACTTAATATCCTGAGTCATGCTCTTATTTTATACATGTGTAAGGACGAAGATGAATCTACCTTTGAATTTTCATATTAATCATGGATATATATATTTTTCAAATAATTTAGACAGATGAGTGAATCACAGAAGAATGTATGCCCATTTTGAGGGAATATACAAATGTATTCCCTGATGATCTTTTTTTTTATTCCTTTAGACCGAGAGGTTGAGTGATCTAGTGAACATATACATCAATCTCTATAAATATTCAACACTACCAAATAAATGTATTTTTTGTGTTAAAATAACTAAAGAAGAACATAAAATATAATCTTTACAAGGGTTTTATACACCTGAGTGCTTCAATTTGCGGAGTGTTAGTCCAATTCATCATCAACAATTATGGGTAAACAGACCTCAAAATTGATTATCATCCGATTGAAAAGATTAAAATAAAGAAAAAGTATCTTCTACCATGTATTGATGAGTTGTTCTATTAACTATATAGGGCTTATTAATTCTCTAATATGGAAATTTAGTTAGGATATCACCAGATAATGATGAGTAAGGATGAATTTCCCAAGCATTAAATTTTTATAATGTTTGGAAACTCCGAATTCATTGTTATTCCCTTTGGACTCAAAAATTCTCAAAAGAAATCCATGGACATAATGAATACATACATTAGATATTAACCTGAAAATTTTTTGGTAGTATTTACATGTGATATTTTATCATTCTATAAGAGAATGGATTATCCAAATGAGTATTCAAATAACATTCAAAATACTTTTCCAATGGAGAATATATATGAAAAGTACAACAAATGTGAGTTCTAAAAAGAGAAAGCCGCATCATTAGAGTCTGTTTTAAATAGAAAAAAGAAAATTTGTTAACCCTAAATAAGATAAATTCAAATGATGTGTGTCCTATACAACAAAATATAAAAAATATCTATAGTTTTCTTGGTCTATCTGATTATTATCAATGATTTTTGAAAAAATTATCACTATTTTCAAACCTTCTAACAACGATTTCTATGAATGGGGTGATGTTTTTTTTGGAAAAATGAATGTGTTAATATATTCAATAAATTAAAAAATAGACTTATAAATACACAAATAACCACAATACCCTCAGTTGGGAATAATTTCTTAGTTTATAGAAATTGTTAAATAAATGGATTGGGATGAGTATTGATGAAAAATTAAAAAATGATAGCCTAAGATTCAAGGTAGCTGAAATTATATTAGACTATAATGAATTATTTGTATTTTACTATCATAATATTCACATTAAAGATTTTTTTTTATATATGGGTTTAGGAGTGAAATATACATGGATCATATGTTCATAAAATATATATTCACATAAAAGAATATAAATTTGAGCCAATGGAAGTGGTTAGTGGTGAAAATATATAAGACTACTAAATCCTTTACTATCCTGATAGTGAAAATAATGTTGTAGATTCTATAAAAATAATTAATTTTGAAAATTTATCAAAGATGAGAATTAAAAAGGATACAATATTCTTAGACATGTGAATTATGGACCTGTGAATCATAAATTAAGGAATTTCACCATTTCATTCACAAATTATTTCTCAAACATCCCATCTAAAGAAGAGAATCTATACTCAAAGAGATGATGTTAAAATTAAAGAAAAGGTTGAAGCTATAAGAAAATTGAAATACTTTGAGTTTGAAAATGATTAAGATATAGTTTTATTATTTGTGTCATGTCTATTTATACCATAAATTCTTGAGATAAATAAATATATTTTGAATGATTCACTTGGATTTTTCTACTCCTTCTACCCATGGACCATTAAGATGTATCAATATCTCTAAGTGAACTATTGGTGAGACAATATGAATAAGGTTATAATATAATATACATTACAGTTTCATGTATTTTAGTGGGAGAAGGGTGAAAGTAAAAAGTTATAATGGGGTAATGAAAATATTACTCATACCCAAATAAAAATAGGAGATATGAACTATTGATTTTTTCATAGGACATACAATGATATCCAAAGGGAATAATTTAATATGGGTTATAGTAGATCTTATCATTAATACTACTCACTTAATTTAAATTTTATAGTACTTATCAGTCAATGAAATTTTGAACTTAAACATCTAATAATTAGTGGGGAAAATTGAACACCACAATCAATTTTATCTAATAATGATTCCACATTTTACCTTTAAAATCTGTAATTGTCTACAAAAATATCTAAATACCGATTTAAACATTATCATAACAAAAATTATAACCAATATAAAAATACTAACCATACACTTGAGTTCATTTTGAGATAATTATTGATGTAGTTTAAAGCATTATAGGATCAACATCTTCCTCTCTTTGAGTTCTTATCCAACAATAGCTTTCATTAAAGCATCCAAATTGATCCATATGAAGCCCTTTTAGGGAAGATATTTAGAACTAATATGTGTATGATTAAATTTGGAGAATAGAAGATGAAGGCACATAAAATCGTTGAATATATAATAAAAATTATTAAGACCATTTAGCAACACATCATGGATACGCAGAGTCAACATTAGATCTATACTGATAATCATCAACAATACCTAAAACTTTAGGCTGGAGAAAATGTTTTCCTTTGTATATATCCAGGTAATAGAGTCCTTATTTTTGGGAATAATTGAATTGTATGCCCTAGGAACATCACCCCCTTTAAGATTCTAAATAACTTTGGAGTTGTGGCTTATCAAATAGCACTCCCACTTACCTTGTCTTAAGTACCTGACTTATTGGACATTTCCATCTTGGAGAAATATATAGCTAAAGATTATCATGTACTATTTTTATAGTTGGTGAATATAAATAATTAATCACTTAAGGGGTGAAAATTCTAAGAATATTATATCATAATGATAAATTACTATTAAATAAGATGACTCAAGTGAAACTAGTATATTGAAACTGTATGCATGAGGAGGTGACATAGTAAAAAATGGATATAATAAAAGTAGAATAATCCTAACTTATTTCAACTTAATATTTAAAATTAAATGTTTAGAATGAAATTTATTAAGGGGGAATTATGTAACCAACGATAATTTTTATCAATGGAATTCCCCTACATCTATAAACTTGACATATTTTGTAATTTAGTATTATATAAATAACAATAACAAAATTATTGAAATTGGTAACATTTTGTAATATAAATTTAGAAATTAAATTTAGTAAATTAATGTATTAATATTAATTAAAAATATTATAAGGGATATAAAATAGAAAACATTATACCTAAACTATTAGATTTTTTATCTACTCGATCACCCAAAATAATCTCAATCATGAACTACACTGTAGAAGGAATGTAAAATATTAGAAATAAAATATTCATGATTAAAATGAAAATATATATACTCTTATGAAATGTTATAAGTTAATAAATAACTAATTACATATGACTTATTTTTTAGAATGTAGGGAAATTAGATATCCATTACAGAACTCACCATTGGAATAATAATCTGACCATTTGAATAGTAATTTGACCATTATGAATAAAAACCAAACCATTAGAATATTATTCTCACCTATGATAGTGTATAATAATATATATTAATATTTAAAATGAATATTTGACATATTTAAATCTTGATATAAGTAAAATATTGCTTCAAAATTGACAAATTAGATATTTTTATTTTTATAAAATCTATATCTTTTATTTCCATTTTTATAAAAAATAAAATGATTTAAAAGAGAGATTAATTTTAAATTATGTGTAAATTAATTAATATTAAATTTTATTAATAAGATAATATAATTTTGTGAGAGAATAATTAACTTTCTAAACGGTTAGAAAATAGCTCATAATATTAAAATTTTAATTTTTTAAATAAATAATGATTGTAATTAAAAATTAAAGATCATGTATTATGAAAATTATGTTCATAAAATGGTTCTTGTTTTTATAATATACACATTAAAAAATGGTTATGATGATTTTTTATTTTTTATAATATTTTAATTGTTTGTTAATAGAAAAATACAGTGAAATATAGTATTTTCCATTATATGTTAAATACCCGATTTATTTCATAATTTTTTATTTAATAAACTATTATTTGAAAACAAAACGAATAAATTACTATATATACTCACAAAAATTCATTACTATCAGTATTAACGATCGAAAATAATAAACCAATGAATATAATATTCAAAACTACCTCTCTCCTTCACATCTAAATACCACACCTTCACCTCACACATTCAACACCTTGGAGAATACCCATGTTCTTCCAAACTATCCCCTATTCTCTACTCCAATTCTCATTGTTATGTAATCCTGAAAAAAGAAAAAACTAATGTTCCATAAGGGGTATTTCAAGAGACATTATTTTAGAGTTTATACTCTCAATTTACTCTTTTATGTTCAATTGTTCACTTAACTCCTCTCCTCATACCCATTAAACATGAAATTATTACTTAGGGGTCACATATATAATGTAATTCAATTTTTTATATATAATATTTATCATCCTCCCTCGTATCATATCTTTTTATTCTATAAATGAAAGCATTGTCCATATTATGTTGGTTTACCGACCCTATGGATAATGGGTTTCGGTTTTCCATTAACACCTTCATGGTGTTTTAAATTTTCATATAATTATTTTAAATGAACTAAATATTTTTGTTACATTCTCTAGTGAATATATATATCTATAATATTAAATATATTGAATATTGTTCATGACGATCAATAAAATTCCTAAAATAAACTAACTGAATAATGTTAACTTCTTTACATAATAATTTATCCCTATGTCAAAACACATATATTTATTTGGGATAATATTTACCATTATTTATACTTTATAATTACATATTAAATTTATTTCATTACACTATTCAACTAAAAAATATTTTTCTTATTTTTAAAATGAATTACTTTGACTTTTCTAATATTTTTTACAAGTATTGTATCATCATTTTATACAATTTCATGGTAATTATATCAGTACAAAAAATTTAAATAATATATAATAAAAATAAATTTTCTATGATAAAAATAATTTATAAAATTGACTCATATCATCTTTTTATTCCTAATAAAACATATAATTAAAATTGCAATTAAGAAACTGAAATTTTCAATTAATCCATTTCATAAAATAATATAAAAATATAACGAAAGAAAAATGTAAATAAACTAAATAATTTTTATCATTTTTAACATCATTAATCCAATAAGATATAATAACGTTTTATTTAGTTTTTTAGGCCGCTACTCATAGTTTTAACAATGGATTAATTATTTTACCCTTACTAATTGGTCAAATATTTACAAAAGATATTGTTCATAATGACAAAAAATAAATTGGAAATATTTTTGAAAAATTGAAACCCTAATTAAAAATATGGTTTCTAGTTTTCAATTTTAAATTTATGAAATTAACAGAAAAGAATTTCAATTTAAATACATAAAATACTCTGAATAACTTTTGGTATAATTTTTTTCACCCTATAAATGATCTTATACAAAAAAATAAAATATAATTATTATTCCAAGTGATTACATAGATTATGCGTAATAAAATTAGTTTTATATTTATTTATTAATAAATATAAAACATTATGAGACTTTTAAATTACATAATTTAGTAAAAATGACAGTTTTTTTGAAAATTGACATTTTTTACTATTCACTCAAAAAAACATTTTCAAAAGAAAAACGTCTTATGATTATTTTGATAACATGAAAAAAATGAAATAATTTTGGTGAAATTAAATATCAAAAATAATATAAATTTAACATTTTATAAATTTTTTATAAAAATCCATTTTATAGAAAAAATGACCTTTTAAAACATCAAGTGCTCCAATTCTATTACATATAATTTAATTATTATATTAATTTACTGAAATATATATCTTGTTTTTTTATACAATTATAATCAAATTGGACTTAAATATACCTAACAATCATATATCTAACAATTATATATATAATTCCTTTATTTTTAATGCCTAAATATATAACGGTCGTATGTCATTCATATATATATATATATATATCTGTGTGTGTGTGTGTGTGTCTAAATATATCCCTACATTCTTCACTATGATTTATTCATTTAATTCTCTCTAATCATGTCTATTTTATTTTTAATTTTTCCAGTTTTTTAATTGTTTTAGTTGGGGTTATAATTTTCATGGTGAATCTTGAGAAAAAGTATTTTATTCTTATGGTATTAATATATATCGATATATTCAATTACTCCACTTTCACTTTTCTTCATGTTTTTCTGACATTGTATTATCTTAACATAATAGTGAATGAAATATTTTTTGTCATTACAAGAATAATGGTTCATCTTATATTTAAGTTTAATGTCTTAAAAGGTATCAAACAAAATATTCTCTTAAAGGAGAAACAAAAGTTGCAATATTGGGGTGTTACCAGTCTTATCTAATAAAAGGAGATAATATGAGCTACATGTTTAAGTATAAATTATTGTAAGAAACATGGATATAAGTTTTAATCATACTACAGGTTTAGGTTGATACGATGGTATAACCTCTGATAAAATCAGCATAACCAAAGTATTAATTCAATGAAAAATAAATATATCTAAGAATAAAATATTATTTAGAAAATAAAAATTCATAGAAAAAATTTAAATAAGAAAATTCAATATAAATTTTTTTGAGTTTCTACATACAATTCAAAATATCCTTAAAAAATTCATTTCCACTATAACCCCATTTTATAGGGAGACTTTTCTTTTATCCAATGTGTAAGGAAGATATTTAACAAGATCATATGAATCATAATTCATCACAATTAATTTCTTTGAATATAATCCAATTATAAGCATTCCATCTCTTAACCATAAATCCCTCAATATTCACAGTTAGACTAAAAACACAAGTATCCTATGCTTCATCAACTATAACCATGTTGCAATGGGCTCTTCCATCCAATATTTAGAAAACATCAATTAAACTAATTGGACACAACAATCTTATTCAACCCGAGATTTGTAAACTGTAACATTATTATAAGTTACATTGTCTTACTATCCTTATAATCCCTCAATCTCAATGATTATACAAACTATCTTCACAGAAAGAAGCTATTGATCATGAATTAATGGAAAAGTAATGATTAAAACAAGAATAACATAGAACAATCACAATGAAAACCTTTCACACTAATTATCTAAGAAATTTATCATAGAAAAAAATTATAATCAGATGGTCTAAAACATTCAGATGATTTAAACATCAATATAAATTCAAATACCCTTACAAAAAACATTATGTATTAAGAGTCTATTCCTAAATACATTTTCTTAAATTTATATACATCTGTATAACAACCCCTAATGTTTTGATTTCAAGATATTCTAGTTTAGTTATAATATCACATAATATAATTCATTATATTTTTATGTGTGTGGTTATATACTTATTTTATTATTGGTTAAATTCCATCGAAACAGACCTTGTATGTTTTGGTAGACAAAATATTTGAATCAACTCATTCCAACAAACAATTAATAAATTAATTCTACACTCCAAAAATATAAACATCAAACACAAAGTAATAATATAATTTAATTTAAGTGTAATGTGATTATTCAAAATGTAACAACCCAAAATATTATTAATATAAATTACCTTCCTATAATTATTTCCTATTGTATAAATCACATTATTAATAGAATTCAGACATTATAAAAGAAGATTGAATGAAATAAGAAGTATTTATAGAAGTTAAGGAACATTTTCTGATGAAAAATTAACCTGGCCTTAGGAATAGTAATAAAACCCTTCTAAAAATTAAATTTGACAATAGTATAGTACATCACCTATGAAATTATATGTAAAATTAATCCATCTTATAGATGAATATATTATATAATTATATCATAGTATAAGAAAATAAATCTTTTAGAAATTATTAATTAATTATTTATATTTTTATAAAAAATAAGTGTTTATTTATAATTTAATAATTAATATAATGATATAAAATAAAGTTAATTTCCATAAAATTTATGCATTAATTAATATTTTTTCCTTTGTAATTATAAAACAATTTTATGAGACATTTATTAATTTTTCAAAGTATTATAAAATCAGTAATAGTTTTAAAATTGGTATTTTCCATGTTAAGGATGATTTTAATTAAAAAATTATCATATTTATATAATTATTTTGATAAAATGGATTTATTTTTTGAATTATATAAATATAAAATGGTTTGGGTAAATTTATGTGATTTTTATAAAATTTTTGAATTTTTTTAGAATGGTAAAATATGGTAAATTTTTGTATATATACATTATAAGTTAAATATACTATTACATCTGTCATCTATGATGTAATAACAATAATAATGAACTTAATTTAATTATATAATTATACAAGGTGAAAATTCTCAAACTAGACATAGTCTTGATCTTAAATATTAATCTAATGAAAAAAATAATGAGAAAACACCCCTCTTCACCCCTATAAATACAACCCATCGCCACCTCTTCTCCAAACACCTCACAAGTATTGAGACTCATCCACATTTAACTAAAATATATTATAAAACCTCTCCCCCATGTCCAGATTCTCTTTTCCTCATTAACAACCAAAATCATTTCCCAAAGGAGGTTCTCAAGGAGGATAAACTCAAGAGGTAAATTCTTCATTCCTTTTCTTTTATTATCTTTTCAAGTTATTTTCTTTTAATATTTTATAGTCTCATGTATTCATAAAAATGGAATGAAAATTACAATTCATTATATATAATATAATTTTATTGTGATAATGGATTAATAAATCATCTAACCCATTCACCTATCCAATTTATTATATAAATGAAAGGATCTTTCATGAGATGTTAATTTATTTCCTTTAAGGTCAAAAAATTTTATTTTCCCATTAAAGTATTTAAGGATGTTCATAAAACAACAATTAAGGCAAAAACTACTTATTATATAAGTATTAAATCAATTTTATTGTTTTAGACTCATTATATACACATGATGTTAAGTAATAAAAGAAAACAAGTTGTGAGAAAAAACCACCCAATATAATACTAACGAATTTCACTACATTTTTATTTAATGATTCATCATCATCCCCATTCTTCCATGGTACGTTTCCATTAGAATAATGCAGTATCTTGCCTTGTACGCAACATAGAGATTTAACACACCACGACCAACCATAATAGCCATTATGAAATGTAATACCCAATTTTTAAAATTTTTAAAATTTTATTTTACAAAATGGACTTAATTTGTTAATTAAGAATATCTAATTTTCTTAGGGTGAATTTTTGTTATTTTTATGAAAACATTCAATTTTTTATAAATAGTGAAAAAAGATGGATTTTATTTAAAATATAATTCTTATTTAAATAATTAGTTATTTTATCTTAATTTATTTCAGGTCAATATAGATACATAATAACAATATATGTTCAATGAAATTCATTGGATTCATTTTATAATAAGTTTAGATATATAACATTTTATAGAACTTTTTACCGTTTTTCACCCAACTTCTAAGTGCATTTAAAAATTTACATAAAGCATAATTTTATCACTTATGTGGGTTTAATTTCAAAAATTAAAGAGAAACAGTTGAAATTGGTAACTAAAATTTGGTTCAATAAGATGAAAATAATTTTTTGTGAATGGTAATTTTTACTTTTATTTACCACAGTTAAAAATAAATACGGTAATTAAGGGTAAAAATGATATTATAATTACCATAAAACATGTCCTAATTCTATTGTATTAGTGTAATTCGACATAAAACAACCTTTGGAATAATATATGATCCTCTTTGGTCCACTTGGAATAGATGAGGACATTTTTTATTATTTATTTTAAAGAATTGTTAAAAGTGTTAAATTAAATGTTTAATAATTAAACCATTATTAATATAGGGTAATACAAAAGATATGTTATACTATAAATATTCATTAGAAATATAATATGATTTAATACATAATGGTATTTTATTTATAAAATATAGACATTATATTATTAAATTAATTAATGACACAATGATGATGCAGTCATTACCTTATTAATGAAATATTAAAATATTTGATATTATAAATATCCAAAAAAATGTAATTTGAGACTTTTAATGAATTCAACTAATTTTAATGGTTAATGTGATATTTTAGGGTGATTATATTTTTTTGATGTAATTATGCTATTATGATTTTCACAAAAAAAACTAATACTAAATAGTGTCCAAATTGACATTTTTTATTTTGTAAAACAAATACTATATTATTAGTTGATATAATATTCCTAAAAATATAATAATTTTTCAAATAACTTAGATGAGGTTATATATATTAATAATAAACCTCACGAGGTTTTCCTGACTTGTTATAATAACTTTATTAACCATATAATATAAAAATATAAAGAGACATGGTAAATATCAATATATTTAACAAAGAGTTAAATCTAAATGATAAGGTTAATATAGTGACTTAAACATGTCCAAATAAAATTGGTGGAATTTTTTAAGACCCATACCCATATTTTTCTCAAAATAAATCATTTTTTAGCCATTATAAACTGAAAATAATTTTATTATTAAATTATATTTCATGTTTTTCCTAAAGTGACCATCGACAATCTTATAAAAGGGTACTTCCCCTTATATTGATTTCACACCTATTAAGCCATTTGTTTCGGAAAAACCCTGACCATATATCCTATAAAATTTCCCAAATTCAACCTAGAGGCCTTAATTTGATCAGAAAGCCAACCTACGGAGTCCTTTTGACCAAATCAAAAGGAAGAACCTGAAGAAGTGGTAAATATTTCATCACCTCTTTCAAATTCTTTTTTCATCTACTTCCTCATTATTTGTTGTATAAATTCTAAATATTAATTTGATTGTGTTATATATACTATTATATTATTATAAAAATTGTACAATAATATTCATTATACTACCCATCTTATGAATTACAATGTCACAATATATGGATACGTACGGCTTACCGTCTCCACATCGTGGTGTAGTTTGTTATTCAAACAGATCCTTATTTGGATGTTTATATAAATGAGTATAAAAGATGTAAATAATAAATATAACATTATAATTATTTTTTATATATGATATAACATCCAATTATATATGATTTATCTATCAATATAATGGAATTATCGTGCGTGCATACGTACGGATTATCGTCTCCACAGATGTGATGAGATTTATTCCGCATCAAAATCATTCAATAATAATTTTCATTTTTTGTTTAAAAATAAATATTATTAAATTAATATCAATCAATATATGAATAAAATACATTATATTCATAAAAAAAGGCTTACATAACCAATCTTATAATGGAAAATGAATCAGTTACAACCAAAACGATAATACTACTAAAATATTATTAACAATGTAATATTATAAGACCATATATGATATCATATTTTTATATATTTTTATTTAATAATTTAATAACAACGTTTTAACAGTCATACATGAGGTTAACGTACCCTCTTCTAAGAAGAATTACTACTTAAGGGTTAATTTCACAATTTCATTATTATCCGAGGTTGTTTTTATGTAAGTATCAACTAGGACCTCATTATCATCCACATCCATGATTCTTAAAAATGATTTTCAAAATTTTTTTATATTTACTAGAGTATGGGATAAATTTCTTTATACACTTGTCTGACTCTTTATTAAATGGTTTGAATGGAATCTTTCCGTCGTTTTCCAAAAAAGGTACTTTATTACGTTTTGGACAAAATTAAGGTAAGAATGTCTTTTTTTTTTACATATACGCCAGTGCGGCTATTTTCTACCATTATATCATCGTTAAAGATACCCATTGAATCATTTAAGAATATTTTCAAAATAAAATTTATCTTTTATAATTATGTGAATTTTAAATGATTTGAAAATTGAATGATTAATTTATTTCAAATAGTTTCCATTTCATCTATGTCGACATATTTTGATGGATTTTAAACATTTTTTAAGTTGATTTATTTTGATGAAAATCATTCTTATTTTATTGAATATATTATGATATGTTTAACTGTGGATGTGTTATTATAACACCATTCATGTTTTATTGATAAAGTATTGATATTAAGTAATATATTTTTAATACGAATGTTTATGTTATGTTTAATCCATTTCATATGTGAAATACATTGGACATAGAAATTGATGGGTGGTGCCAGCTATAGCTCCTAGATGCATTGGTAGGTCTCATGAGACAAACTAGTGTCTTGGCAGAAGGCCTTGGAAAAATTTTATTTGTAATATTCACACAATGATTTTACTATGTGGTTATGAATATTGGCATTATGCATTCCAACATTATGAAAGTGGCTATTGATGATGCATATGATTATTAGACTCTTAGAATATCTATGTGAATAAGTAAATGGAATTATTTGATTTTATCTTGAAAATATTATGCTGAAGTTTATGTTTAAAATCCTTTTGTTTTAGTCTTATAAATTGCCTTAAAATTTTTGCTTATCTTTATATGTTTCTGCTATATTGATAACCTTACTGAGACTCTGAGCTCACCCCTTTCTATGTGTTATTTTTCCCAGGATAAGAGAAATATTTTTTGGTTGACCTGCAGGGATAAGCTGAGGATATAAGTCTGGTCAATGGGGACAAATTTTTTGACATTTTTATTTCATGATGTAATGTAAAACTTATGAATGTATCTAGTACTTGAAATTATACTAAACTAATCGGTATCTCAGTACATGATTTATTTTATCATGAAAATTTAATGGAATAATGCACCGAATATGGTAACCGGGGTTGGGGATTTATAGTTAGTATCAAATGACGTTTAGTACATACTTTGGAAACAACAATTAGATAAACTCTGATGAGAGCACAGTACCCTAAGATAGACTTTGTATATTAGTATAGAGGAACTTTCTAGAATTTTGGAAATGTTGGTATATTGTGTATTTCACAAGAAATACATCCCTTTATAGATACAATCAAGTAGATGCGGCTCTAGAATAGGTGTACCTAGGAGTGAAAACTCTAAAAAGGTGTTCTGGGCTGGACCTGGGGTATCCTTGTACACAATAACTGGCCTTGCTACACAGTTGGTTATGACACTCCGAGGGGATATTCTTAGGATAATTCATGTTTTCCTTAAAAACCATTATGAACGATTTATGAGTATATACATAATCAAATAAAACATATTTTTATTATTATAGATTATATCCATTAATTTTTCTAATTATTCTAAGGGTTATAAAAGTTTAGAATTATGTATTACAATTCATAAACTAATCTAGTTGATGCAATTGTTTAAAAACGGCGCCTAGAGTAAAGAATTAAAACTGTATCAACAAACATAATCTATGTAGGGATTTCCATCTTAATTATTATAATTATAGTGGAGTTGGTGATTTAAGTGGTGTTAATCAGCTTAACACCATTGTGGGACAACTCACTCAGGTTATGAATAATAACTTTACCTATATAGAGCACCATGATCCACAACACAGATGATCAACGTTAGACAGCTTCATGAGGCAACAACCACCAACATTCAATTGGAGTACAAATCCATTAGTAACTATGTAATGGGTAAATTTTTTAGTGAAAATATTTCATGCTTTGGGGATTAGCAAATGGGAAAAAGTTTTCATGGATGTTTATCACCTCACAGGAGGTGCAGAGCAATGGTTACCATTAATCCAAAACAAAAAGGATGATGAAGAAATATAGAACATGGAATGGAAGAAGTTTAATGATATTTTTTAAAAAAATACTTTCCTCGTGGCCATTGAGAGGAAATGGAGATGAAATTTCTAGGGTTGTGACAAAAGGAGGATGAGAATTTTGCAAAGTATAAATATAAATTTACAAGGTAAGCAAGTCATTCTGTAGTATATATATGTAACCAAAGAAGTAATATTTATTATCTATTTTATTTGTTTATACCATATCTCCATTGAGAATTACTCTTCAAATCCCTCTCATAATATGAAGATAATGTCTCATCTACTATTAAGATAATAAAGGAATTCTATAAGTCTTACGACTATAATCTAAAGAAAGAGAAGAAGAGTTCTTCTGAACACTATTGGAAATGAAAAAGGAAACAATGAAGACGGGAAGAGTTGAATTTCAACCCTAGGATAACTGTGGAAGGAAGCAACCTAGTTCTTATCCAAAAGGAAAAGGATTATGATAAAAATGTGGACATAAAGGCCATCTTACTAGTGATTTTATGGGGATAAAGAAGCTACCAATGTTCAATGCTACAATTGAAGGGAGATAAGACATTACAAAAATGAATGTCCTACGAGTCAGAGAAATATACCTTAGAAAAGGCGAAGGGATCAAGGAAAATCTTATGTTATCACTAATGTTGAGGTTTAAGCTCTGAAATACATTGTGTCATGTAATTTATTGGTTTCCTCAAGATTAGACAATTCATTATTGGATTCTAGATCATTGCATTGTTTCATATCTTCCCAATTTTCTATGAAAATTAGATAATTTCAATTTTACAAAATAAGGGAGTTGTCAGTCAAATCTCTTAAGAGAAGTATCATCACAACAATGTTTTGTGAATCAGTTCGCATTAGGGAAAATAAATTTAGTTAATCTACTGATCTCATCATCATACCAATTATTGAATTTTCTATAATCCTTATATTGTATTCGCTTTCAGACCACGATGAAAAACATTTATTGTAATAAGAAAGACGTTATAATTTTCAATGATGAAAAAGAGTACATTATCTTTAGAACAGAAACATCACCACCTAATTCTTATCTATATCCACCCAAGAAACTCTACTAAATAAAATTTTTTGGGAGGAAGATAATGAAATAACTATGGGAATGGAAAATAATGTTTCAATAGAGGAAATACCTATTATGAAATAATATATTTATGTGTTTCCAGAATATTTTCCTGGACATCCTCCAGAGTGATAAATTAAGTTCTCCATTGATTTAATTCATGGTTCATAGCCCATATAAAAGACGAATTTTAGAATGGCCACTATGTAATTAGTGGAACTAAAGAAACACCTTGAGTAATTAAGTAATAAAAGATTTATTCACCATAGTTTTTCTCCATAGGGAGCCCCTATAATTTTTGTTATGAAGAAATATGGATCAGTGAAGTTTTCCAATGACTAATATGATATTAATGCTATAAAAATAATGAACAAGAATCCCCTACCTCGCATTTATGATTTATTCAACCAAATTCATGGAGATCAAAAAATTTCAAAGGTTTACCTTTGATCTAGATATCATGAGTTATGTGCGAAGAAGGAAGAAATTCTGAAAACATATTTTCGAACCAGGTTTGAGCATTATGAGTTTATAGTAATGGATTCGGGACTAAATAATTAACCCTTGTCTTCATGGATTAAATGAATAGAGTTTTCAAGGAATTTATTGATAGAATTATAGTGTAATTTATTGATTACATAAAGGTATACTAAAAAAGATACAATGATCATGAAAATCACTTTTGCACTATTCTAAAAACCCTCAAGAGATATGAATTATATGAGGAGTTTAACAAGTGTGAATTTTATCTTCAATTTATTTCTTTTCTTGCCCATATTGTCTCTTTGGATGAAATCCTTATTGATCCTTCAAAGACCACTATAATCAAATAATGGCCTACACTAACGAGTATAACTGAGGTACATAGTTTTATTGGCATAGCGAGTTATTATCGACATTTCATCTAGAATTTCTCCCAGTTAGCTAACCCATTCACCATGCTCACACGTAAATAGGATAAATTTTATTGTAATAATGAGTGAGAAGAATGGTTTAAAGAACTAATGAGAAGATTTGTCAACATTCCTATCTTGAATCTACCATCCGAGAACGATGAGTTTCTTATATATAGTGATGCTTCTAAGAAAGGAATTGATTGTGTCCTTATACCGAAGATATAGTTATTGCCTATGCATCATGACTGCAAAACAGTCATGAAAAAAACTATCCCACTCATGATCTCGAGTTATTAGTTGTAATTTTTTCTCTGAAGATATGGATACACTGTCTCCATGGTGCAAAATGTGAGATTTAAACTGATCACAAGAGCTAAAACTATATTTTCTCATACAAAGAACTCAAAATGTGGAAAATAAGATTACTTGAACTAATCAAGGACTATGCTAACACTATACACTACCTCCAGGTGAAGGAAAATAAGGCGGTAGATGCTTTTAGTTGAAATGATAATGGATTTCTGAACAATATGTGAGTTAAAATTGATTCTATATTCATGGATCTAGTATAAAGGGGTATTAGAATATCAATGGAAGATGAAACATCAATATTTTTTCAAATGGTTTCCACAAAATATTTAGTAGAAAAGATAAAGTGTTCTCAGACTGATGATCGTGACATTTAAATTATGATTAAAGGTGTGAATGATGGGAGATTGAGTGACATTGTATATGAAGATGGAATTTTGAGATTTTGGAAGAGACTTTGGGTTCTTAACATACCTGATCTCTAAATGTAATTGTTGAATGATGATCATAGCACCAATTTATCTATAAAACTTGGGAGCACCATGATGTATAGACATTTAAAGTAACATTTTTGGTGGAAAAACATAGATGAGGAGATTTATTATTTTGTTTCAAGATGCATGGTTTTTCAACAAGTGAAATATACAAGGAAATTGCCTGGATGAGTCATGAAACCTTTTCCCATCCCTGTGAGGAAATGGGATAATATTACAATGGACTTTGTCATGAGGCTACAAAATACTCAAAGAAGGAATGATTAAATATGTGTCATTGTTGATCATCTTACCAGGTCATCACATTTTTTTCTATAAGAGACTATTTTACACTTGAACATATAGAAAGAATATATATTAAGGAATTGTAAGACTCCATGGTGCACCCCTAGCGATTGTTTTAGATCTCGATCCCTATTTTACATCATGATTTTGGAAAATTATTCAGAAGGCCATGGATACTAAAATTTTATTGAGATCTGCCTACCACCCTCAAACCGATGGACAATCGGAACGTAATAATCAAACCATAGGAGACATGTTGAGATTTTTTCTCACATGACATTCAAGGTATGTGTGATCAATATTTATCTCTGATAATATTTTACTATAACAACAGCTTCCATTCTATTATTTATATGGCACACTAGGAAGCGTTATATGAAATGTGATGTCGCGCACCAACTTTTTGGGATGATGTAGGTGAAGGAAAACTCGGAAGACCAGAATTTGTTGATGAAACAATGGAAAAGGTGAAGTTTATTCACACCCACATCAAAGCAGCTCAATGTATGAAAACAAACTATGCCAATAATCAGAAAAAGGATTTAAAATTTCAAGTAGGAGATCATGTTTTCATGATGGTATCTCTATGGTACTGTGTAAAATAATTTTGTAAGAAGGGTAAATTCGGTCCCCGGTACATCCGTCCTTGTGAAATTATAGAACGAATTGGGGTTGTTGCTTACCATTTTGAAATTTCATAATGTCTCTCCAAAGATCATGATGTGTTCCACATATCACTGTTGAGAAAATACATGTCAGACCCAAAACATGTACTCACCTATGATGAAATTGAACTGGATCCAGATTTGTCTTACTGTGAAGAGCCTATCAATATTCTTAATACGAGATAACATGTGCTGATATACTAGATGACTTGTCTTGTAAATGTTCTATAGAGAAACTATAAGATAGAAGAGGAAACGTGGGAACCTGAGGAAAATATAATGAAGAAACACTCAAATATTTTTTATGCAGTGATATTCGTGAAATTTCCAGGACTAAATTATATTAAGAATGGGAGAATGTAACACCCCAATATTCTATGGTACATTTCCCTTTGAATAATGTAGTACCTTTCATTGTATGAAAGATGGAGTTTAAACACCCCAAGACCAGTCAAACTAGCAATTATGAATAGTAATACTCACGTTTTGAACATTTATAAATTTTATTTTTCAAAATGTTTTTCATTTTTTAATTTAGAATATCAAAATTACGTTAGGGTTAATTTTTGGCATTTTTCGGAAAATTTTAAATTTTTTATGTATAGTGAAAAACACTACTTTATTATTTAAAATCATCATTTTCTTTAAATAAATAGATATATAATTTCAATTTATTTTAGGTCAAAATTGATACTTAATTACTATATTTGTTCAATTAATTCATTTGGTTCATTTTATAATATGTTTAGAAATATAAAATCTAATTGAACTGTTTACCATCTTTTTCCCACCATCTAGGAGCATTTTCAAATTTGCATAAAACATAATTTTACTTATTCTATTGGTTGAATTTAAAAAATATAAGAGACATGGCTGATATCAGTATGTAAAATATGGTTCAATAAGATGAAAATATTTTTTGTTGAATAGTAACTTTTTACTTTTATTTACAAGGGTTCTAATTAAATAGGGTAATTAAGGGTAAAAATGATATTATAATTACCCTAACACTAGTCTTAATTCTATTGGATAAGCTTAATTAGTTCAAAAACAAACATAGGAATAAAATATTATCCTCTATGGTCTACTTGGATTATATTAGGACATTTATTATTATTTTATTTAAATAATAGATAAAAGTGTTAAATTTTATGTTTAATAACTAAACCGTTATTAATATTGTGCTATATATAAGATCTTAATTTCACTTCTTTAAAGCCATTTGGTTCAGTCCAAAAATTCCCAAATATTCTCTTAACTATCATATATTCATCCTAGAGGCCTTACATTGATCGTAAATCCATCCTATGGTGTCATTTGGTTCAAATCAAAAGGATGATCCCGAAGAAGAGGTAAATATATAATAACCGCTTTCATGTTCATTTCTTCTTCCAATTCCTCCTTCTTTGTTGATACCATTCTAAAATAATAACTCCAGTATACTCTATATATTTTTATTTCATTATAAACATGGTACATCCATATCTATTATTCTATCCATCAAATTAATGACAATGTCACCAAATGTGCGTACATACAGCTTAACGTCTCTTCTTCGTGGTGTAGTTGGTCAACCAAAAACATAATTAATTTTATTGGTAAAATAATGAGTATAACTAATTTAAATAATAAATATAACATGTTAATTATTAGTTTATATGATATACTATCCAATTACATTTGACCTCACCATCAATATAATGATATTGTGGCTCGTGGGAACGTATAAATTACTGTCTTCAAGGACGCAATGAGATTCATTCCCCGTCGTAATCATTCTAGAATAATTTTATATTTTTTATTAGAAATAATGTATAATAACGTAATATCATTATTAATATGAATAAAATACATTCTATCCATAAAAAACATGGCCTATGTAACCGAGCATATAAGTGAAACTGAATCAA
The DNA here is from genome assembly GCA_963277665.1 of Viscum album. Taxonomy (NCBI): domain Eukaryota; kingdom Viridiplantae; phylum Streptophyta; class Magnoliopsida; order Santalales; family Viscaceae; genus Viscum; species Viscum album. The sequence goes on along the minus strand of OY728152.1, from coordinate 2,075,370,312 downwards.
TTAACACCCAAAGTTATGGTACTACTAAAATATTAATAACAAAGAAATAATATAAGATCATATATGATATAATATTTATGTATATTATTTTTGTATAATTTTATAACAATTTATTATCTATTATATAGGAGGATAATGTACCCTCTACAAATGAAAATTATAAGGTAAGGGTAAATTTCACAATATTTTTGTCATCCGAGGTTGTTTTTAAATAAGTTTCTACTGGGACCTCTTTATCATCCATGTCCATGTTTGTTAAAAACGCATTTCAAAACATTTTTAATATTTAATAGACTACGGGTTAATATATTTTATACCCATTTTTGACTTTTTATAAAAAATTTTGAAAGGAATCCTTTCATCATTTTCCAAATAAGGTACTTTATGACCTTTTTGACAAAATTAAGTTAACAATTCCTTTTATTAACTTATACAGTGGGTGTGGTTATTTTCCGCCATTATGTCATCGTCGAAGATTTACATAAAATCTTATCTGAATATTATCAAAATAATTTTTTTTGTAATTTCGTGACATTGAAATGATTTCAAAATTGAAAGCGGTATTTATTTAAAATAGTTTTCATTTCATCTATGTAAACATCCTATGATGGATTTTAAATATGTTTGAAGTTGATTTATTATGATAATAATCTTGTATAGAGTATGGAAGTTTTTTTATATGATTAACTATGGATGTGTTATTTTTTAATCATTCATTGTTTATGGATAAAGTATTGACATTTGATTTGATAGATTTAATATGAATGTTTATGTTATGTTTAAAACTTTTTATATGAGGAATTAATTGAACTTAGAAAGGGAGGGGTGGAGCCCACTATAGCTCCTCGATGAATCAGTAGGTATCATGAGAAAAAATAGGGTCTTGGAAAAAGGCATTGAAACAATATTATTTGTAGTCTTGGCACAAGGTCATGACTATGTGGTAATAATCCTTTCATTATGCATTCCATCTTTATTGAAGTGGCTATTGATATTTCATGTGATTATTCAACTAGTATAATATCCAAGTGAATATGTAAATGGAATTCTGTTATTTTATCTATTCAATATTATGTTGAAGTTTACTTTTAAATGGCTTTTTTATTCTTAAACATTTCCTTAAATATTAATGGTTATTTATGAATGTTTTTTCTATATTTTTATCCTTACTAAGAATTTGAGCTCACCCTGTTCTATATTTTATTTTTCCTTGGATTTGAAGAAATATTTTATGGTTGACCTGTAGTAATATGATAAGGATAAATGTATGGCCAATGGAAACAATTTTTTGATGTTTTTATTTCATCATCTAATGTAAAACTTATGAATTTATCTTGTTCTTCCAAAGCTACTAAACAGATCAGTCTTTCGGGACAAGATTCCTTGTATCATGCCAATGTTAGGTAATAATGCATTAAATCTGGGTAACTGGGGTCAAGGTGTTATAATATATCATTATTTAGGTTCATTAATATCTTCTTACTTCAATTCTAGAAATATAATCAACTTTTACATGATCTTCCAAACACTTAAAAAACCGAAATGATATTAAAAACTAAGAAAACAAGAACTCTCAAACGAAGAAATTAAACACTATAACTCATCAAAACAAATAAATGAAATTAATAGTAATATAATGAATCAATTACATGGTTAAAAGGGTTGGTAATTATTAATTAATGAATCTAATTCTATTAGTCAAGACATTATGATAAAGTGAATAACTGTTTCAGACATAACGTAAGTGATTCTACCAAAACCCCCATTTTTTCCTTTAGGATACTCTTTCTATATCATTAATCCAATGTAATTCTACTTTATTTTCATGTAATTATTTTAAATAATAATTATATGTTATAAAAATATATATTCATATCATATCATCCTTATTTTATGGGGTAATACAGGATTTACTATGGTTCCCTTCTCAAATATTCAAAAATATCAAACTCGTTTCTAGGGAACATATCGATATATAACCAATTATAATGTTCACCCCATGATATATTATAATCCACCATTATTTTTATAAAATAAAGTTTTTATCATTAATATACATCATTATTCAATTATGTTTTATGATATAATATTATGAACTTTCCTCATTAAATGATCTTTAATATTTTTCTTAAACCACACTAAAAAGATACTTAAATAAAGAATCATAAACATTATTTTTATATGTTTACACTTCAATAGTACATTAATTATCACAATTGATACCGGCTATTCCTAATTAATTTCAATTTATGATTTTAATACATTCTTTATTGGACACATTTATGATATACTCATTGTTTATCCCATGTGACCTTATTATAATACTCATTTCTTTTCATGAGTAACACTTATGGTTATTATTCAGGTGGAAGTTTCATTCACGAAAATGTTATGATGGGTTCACCAAGATAGTAATCTAATTAATTTGTTAATGTTTAGTATCATTAGATGTCATTTTTGGATAGGGAGTGAACTTGATTCATTTATGGGACTTTTTCCACCATCTTATATAGTCAGGGTGGTTAGACAAGACTCATGATTATGTTATGTTATATTTTGTTGAAACATTTCTCTGGTTACATTATTATATGTTACCATGTGGTAATTGTTATAATTCCTTATGTTTATTCATGTTCTATGCCATTTATTTTATCATGTTATAACATTTAGCCCATGTTCTATGTTTATTCCTTTTCATATTATCTTACTGGGTTTTTTATATCATCCCTTTTGTTCATGTACTCCCCAGCTTGTCCTATGTTAATATAGGAGCTCAATGGATGTTAGGATCTAAATATAAAGATAAAATAAAATATACTATCATGATGTTTAATTAAGTAACTATTCTCACAAATAAACAAGAAATTATGATCCTGGGATTTTAATTTGATGACTAATTATGCTTAAAATTTTGTGATGATATTTATAAAAAGATAGGATCACAATAGTTGTTATCAGATGAAATGTTTAGTTATTTTTTAGATAAGGACTATAAAACAATAAAAAAAACATACTGATAAGATTATTTATAAGAAACCATCCTGAATTTTTTGTTACAATAGATTATGTGGTTTATCAAGAATATAAATCCAAGTTTATATACAACAAGTTGAAATGGTTCTGGAATAGTTGAACCTAGGAGTAAAAACTCCAACAAGGTGTTTTCGGCCTAACTATGGGTAACCTAGAAAACAACAATGGTCCTTACTGCACACCTTGTTTTACATTACCAGGTGATATTTTTGATAAATTTATAATCTCATTACAAACCATTATTATGTGAAACAATATCACATAATAATTCATGTTAGAAAATATATCATGGATAACCTATATTGAAACCTAGGGCACCAAAATTTAGGATATAATTTTCATTTTCATTTTTATCCTTCTATGTTCAATGTTTTATTTTTATATTTTTATTTGATAAGTATTCAAGAAGCCTAATTGTAATTTAGTTTTCTTTATTAATGGCTGGAAATAAAAGAACACTTGCTAAAAATCAACAATATATGAAATGTGATTATTACACCAATGATATTCCAAATATGATGGGAATGGTTTCCCAAAAATTTATGAAAATACTTTCTTAGATAGATCATGTTTTGAATAATAACAAGAAACATGTGTAACTCCTTCTTTATTCAACGAAAGAGGAAGTTTCAACAAAATCCTTTATACGAAAATGGCCAACCATGTATAATGGATCTTAAGTTCCCCTCTTTATTGATTTATGGATTAAATCCATTAAGAAGATATTGTATGCCCTCTAGTTCTCATAAGAAGATAAATTTATTATAGATTTATGTCATTTTAATGGGGATATTGATCGATGGTGGAATATATTCAATAAAAAAATGTTTAAGAAATAATTCATTCTATGGAATGTAAATATTTCAATATTTTTTCAATATATATTTCCTTAAACCATATATATCAATATGGAAAGTAAATTCCTCAATGTATATTAAAAAATAGATGAGTCTAAAGTTGGGTATGAATAAAAATTCACAAGTCTTACAAGATATTCCCCCAGATTTTTTAGGAGCACAAATATCAAGGTTGATCACTTCGTTAGTGAACTAAAACTGAGTCTACAAAAAATAGGTTATTCTGTACAACAGATGTTATGAGGAGATTTTCTTTTGTGACATCAATGTGGAAATAGATATCTGAGACTCTCAGTGGTATCATGGCATTGTTTAAAAACGAGAAAAATTTAGTTTAATAGGGATGATAAATCTCATTATGGAAGAAATACCCAACATCCCACATGTCATAAGTATTGGAAGAAGCTTCCTAGAAACTGCTTAAGTTGAACCAAGTGATTCGTCAAATATAGAAGTTAAAGTAATATGGATAATAACTATAACAACACATACTTTACATAAATGGTTAATACTTCAAAATTGAATCATACTTATTACAACATATAACAAAACCATGAAAGGACCTTATAGTTATAGTGTCTTTAGAAACTGGGAAACATAAACAACTGGTTCATAAAGCATCTACACTATCATGCATTTATTTCATCATATCTATAGTCCATTTTGGCATATCTTACTTAATAACCTTCTTCCTGACCTTGGGAAAGAAAACATACAAAACGGTGAGCTCAAATGCTCAGTAAGGGTAAATAAAAGAATTATCAATCACATCATCATCATAAGAACATGACATTTTGGAAATCATACCCTGCAAAAGAGATCATAATTTCATAACATGGGATAAATCATGTTAGTGAAATCTAATCATAAGAATAATAAATTAATACATTAAGCATTGTGTCATACACATATAATCATATATAATCATTTCTTATTAGTCAAGAATCATTGTCAAGAATATTTTAGTGGACAAAGTCTATTTCTTAACCGAGTTCATTCCTCGTTTCAGTCCTGTGTCACTGAACCAGTTTAGCCTTCCGTTCCAGCCATGTCTATCTCATGAGATATAAAATCTTTACCCAATTCATTCTAGGGAGATATAGGTCCCACACATCTCATAATGATACCATTATTATGTATGCTAGAAAATCATAAACCATACATCATAGCATAACCCATGTAATAAAAATGGGATTCTTAAACATCATGACATCATAAAACAATTCATATAAGATAAAGGAATTCATAAAAATAATTCCATCCCAACATAATCAAATAAATTTAATAATAGGTATAGAAACAGAACCCTTTATTTTCTTATATGGAAAATAATTTTGATAAAACACTTGAACTCCAGTCTTGAGGAAAATATCCTTTTTACCTCAAAAACACTATTAATTTCTTAACTTGTCATACAATTATAAACTAAAAGAAGTTTATTAAAAATAATCTTGAAAACATGTAATGGAAGCTTCTTGTAAATAATTTTTTAAAAAATCAATCCATGCCATATATGTTTAAAAACATTCTTCTTGTACTTTCCTCAGAAAAGTTAAAAAGTACCTCGTAAAAAAAACGACAAAAGATTCCTTTCATATATTTTAATTAAAACTCAAAGAAGGGTAAAATTGGATTAAAAAAATTTTAGGTGGATGTAAATAATATTAAATATTTAGGAAACATGGATATGGATGATAAATATTCCCCAGTAAATTCTGATGTATAAACAATCTCGGATAAAAATGATATTGTGAGATTTTCCCTTACATTTAGTATGATTTGCTTCGTAAGTGTCTGAACCTCTTGTATAATGATTTATATAATGTTACTGACATATTAAATAATAATATTTATTGTTATGATATCATATATGGTCATATTCTTAGCTTCTTATTATTAATATTTCATTACTACTTGTTATTCTGGTGTTTATTACTTTTTTTGTTCTTATGTATGTTTTGTCGAATAAATAATTATTTTTCTCTTTAGGTTATAGATACCTCATCTCCACAATTTTAATAGTTTAATATATATAATATTTATTCATTCAGTTCATTTATATAATCATTATGAAATGAAGATCATGTAGAACGAATCGCATCACATCGTGGAGATGGTATTCTGTACGTATGCATGAGCGATGATATCGTTCCCATTATCATGGAATTGTATTAGAGTGTATTTTTACTATTTAATAATCAAAAAAACTTTACAATAATCATGTATAGTTTTTTATTTGCACCATTATTCCCATAAAAGTAAGGTGGTGATGGAAAATAGATTACACCACGGCGTAGAGACGGTATTCCGTACGTACGCACGTGCTGTGATTTTGTATTCCATAGGATGGATAGATAGTGAAACATGATTTTTTCATACTTATAATAACATATCAGTATTTTAGTTATACTAAAGTTATTAATTCATAATGAAACAACTAACGAAGAAGTAGTGGATGAAGAAATAAAGTTGAATGAATCGGTAACAGACATTACCTCTTCTTTGAAGTGCCTCTTTGAGACCTCCTCTTAGGGCACTACAATTGGTCTTTAAAGGAGAGAACGACCTATATAATGTTTCATGGGAAGTGGGGAAGTGAAATGGGCATGGTTGTTCTGAGCTTTAAGGCTCAAATTTGAGTGATGAGTTGAGGGAGGAGGTGCCCTTTTATAAGGGAGGTGAGGAGTACCTTTGGAATTATAAGAAATATTAGTTTCTATTAAATCCCAACCCACATAAAAACTTACAGAATGACTCATATCCGAATATTAGATGATATAGGGTTGTAATATCCTCAGCCAAAAAAATTTAGAAATTTTATTAATTTATTTTAAACATTATCAACTTGATTTATCCATATTTATCAATTTAATTTTATTTTTGTTAATATTAATCTAAAATTTAAATTATTAAAAATAATTACATATGTGTTGTTAATTTTATATAATTTGACAATATATGACATTTCAGACCATTTAAATTTTAATTTATAATTTTTAAATATTTTGGTGTTATTTAAACAATTTTATAATATGTTATTTTTATAAAATTACAATAGTGTCAATTTTGACACTATCAATTTATTGGAATTTAAATAAAATATATACAGAATATATATTTGAAATAGAAGCTTTTATAGATTCATAATACGTCATATGTATCTAAAAAATTAGTGGAGCACATTAAATAGTTCATATAATATTTATTTTAAAATTTTTAAAACCATTTATTTGATATTGTAATTAAGAAAATAATTTCAACATCACTATTGTGTCATAATTAATGATAATTAATTAATCCCTAAAAATTATAAATAAATTATTATGATTTATATAATTGTATGATATTTCTAGATACTATTCATGTTAAAATTTTCATTAAGTTTATCACTAAATTAAAATTATTATACCTATAAGTTTTAAGAAAGTGACATGTTGTCACATTCTTTGGTTTTAATAATAATTAAATTATTTTCATGGAAAAAAGTAAATTAAATGAATCTAATCCAACCCTTAGGTGATATTAAATGACTTTTAGTCATCGAATATGATTTTTTCAGGTTTTATGGTAATTTAATAATCTTATATTTACACTTAATTACCCGATTTATCTTTAACAATGGTAAATTGTTTTTACAATAGTTACTATTCATATTTCCCAAAAATATAAAGTAGCATATTAACATAATTTTTACCCAATGACTCCAAATATTTAATCCATCTTCCAAAATTAAAAACACAATATTTTCAGTAATTAATTTAAAATTAATCCTATTGTTAAGAAAATGGGTTTTAGATGTTCAAACATTGCCAAAGATTGAAATGTTTTTACCTATGCATTCAATGTGAAATTAATTATAATGAAATAAATTATATTAAATTGTAAAAATATACTCTATTTATACTTTAAAACCATTAAATATTATAATTTATCCATATAAATTATCTCGGTGAAAAAAGTTGGTTTTAATTAAAAATTAGCGTATTTTTACTATTCATCAAAATATTAAAGTTATCAGAAAAATATAAAAAATCTATCCAAAGTATATTTTTATATCCTGATTCAAAGAAGGCTTTTATTTTGTCAAATTGAACTTATAAACATGTCAAAAAATAGATTTAATGTGGGTGCGCCATCAAACGGCGGCAAAACTTCATTTTTTTGAAAAATTCTTATTTTACCGGAAAAAATTATTTTGTTCTCTTACCATGTTCTAGAAAATGGGTATAATGAATAATAATGTTATAAAATTCAAAATGTCATTAACAATATTCATTATGGATAGTCCATAATAATATATCGTTGTTTAGTGAAACCCAGTATTGCGTACTTCACACGCTATCAAGGAAGGTTGTGATTGCGTGTAATGCAAGACAAGTCCGTATTGTGTGCTGTGAAAGATTCCATTGCTGTTGCGTATAATAAAATATTTCTCATAAAATCTTAGGGTGTTACAATAACTCGAAAAGTTATATGGTTAATTCCACTAATAAAGAATAATAATGGAAGGTTCAGATCAAAACACAATACGTAGTGAAACGTTTCAAACTCAAGGAACAAGGTAATTATGAAAACCATTATACTAAGCTAAGGATTATTAGTGGAAATCATTGCTCAAAAACTCCATGAAATTAAGGATGGTCATATTCTATAAATTCTATTGATGTGGAGCCGGATAATGATGTGGTGACAAGTACACTAATAATTCTCTCAATAATAGAGAACACACTATTTGATTATAGTTATATGCATTATTTCATAACTTAATAGTTTATTAGAACTATTAAAAAACCACGAAAACATTTATAGGTTCTGTTGTCTTTGAGAATTGAAAATAATGGGATTACTAAATCCAATGTTTAAAACTTCTCCCATGTTAATTTCTACAGACTGAACCTCCCATAAATTTTTTCATACTCCATTTGGTAGAGATTGGTGATATTTTGGAAATGTATTGATTATCAGTATAAAAATACAACATCCATTTTTGGGAAATGGAGATCACTCTTCACTTACCTAAGTATCCTCCAATACTATTCATGTGTATATAGAAAGATAAATCTCTTTCAGAATATTCATCTCAAGTGTGGTTATTATTGCCTTATGAAAAATCATATCTAGCTCAAATGATTGAGAGAAAGGAGAGAATAATGATCAAAGAAATGCACATCATGAGGGATTACACATATGTATTCTTAGCAGGGTTTTTTTGGTCTTCCTCATAATCAAGAGGTATAGTTATCAATTGAACTTATTCCTGGATCTATACCAAAATCAATGAAACCTTATAGAATAGACATTGTTTTGCTGGTTGAACTAAAGATGTTGTTACAGGAGAATCTTTATAATGGTTTTATATACCCGAGTGTTTCATCATGGGGTGAGATAATCATATTCATAAATAATATGGTTATATCATTACTCCTCTCAATTTGTTATCCTGATCTCGAAAAAACCAAATAAAGAATAAGTTTACCCTACCACAGATAGATGACTTTTCTGATCAGCTATGTGGGGCCATTTATTTCTATAAGATAGACCCTTTGTCAAGATAAAAATAATTAAAGGTGATTATGGAATATAATCCAAATAATTCCTTTCTAAAAAGGTATATACACTATGAGATCATAGTGATTCCATTTAGACTCAGTAATTATCCATTAATTATCATAGACCTAATGAATAGGGAATTTAGTGATTACCTCTACAAATTTATAGTAATCATTATTGATAATATTATGATATACTTAATGAGTAAGTGGGAACATGGGGAGTATTTGAATATTGTGTTGAAGAGTTTTCAAAAGGAAAAAATATATGATAAGTAAATTAAATCTGAGTTTTGGATAAAGTATATATCATTCTTGGAGAATGTAATCACCAGAAAAAGGAATATATATAGACCCTTTCAAGATTAAGGAAATCCTAGAATGTCCCAATCCAATATTTCTAACAGAGTTCTATAGATTCCATGGTCCAGTTGGGTATTTAATGTGATTAGTGATGAACTTATCCTAATTTTCAATCCCACTAACCAAGATGACATAGAACGGAGTAAAGTTTTTCTGGATCAGTGAATGTGAATATAACTTCAATGATTTAAAGAAGAGGTTTATCACTACATCAGTACTCACACTTCCAAAAAGTAGGGAAGTATTTGTGGTTTATATAGATTCATCAAAGAATGTATTATGTTTTTTTCTAATGAAAAGTTATAAAGGGTTATCTTACACCACAAGGAAGTTTAAAATTCATGAGAAAAACTATCCCACACCTAATATGTTGTTGTGAACTGTGATATTTTCTATGAAAATTTGATTAGATTATCTCTATGAAGAAAAGTGAGTGATATATACCAATCATAAGAGTCTAAACTGTATATTAATATAGAAGAATATTATTTTTCTCCATTAAAGAAGGTTAGAGATCATCAATGATTATGACTGATCAATCCATTACCATCCCAATATGGAAAATAAGGTATTATATGCTCGTAGTAGAAAGGATAATAAATATTTATCAATGATTAGAATTGCGAAGGGTCTATTATTTTTGTAACTAAAAATAGTAAAAATGGGAATTGTTAATGAAAGACCATCATTATTTCGTTCTCAAATATTTTCTCAACCATCCCTTATGGAGAAAATATTGGATGATCAAAGGAATGATGTGAAAATCACGACGAAGGTGAAAGCTATGAGAAAGGGGAAATCATTTGAGTTTAAAATTAATGAGGAATGATTTTTATGACTTGGAACTTGACTACGTGTAACTTTTGATCTAGAAATAAAGATGGAGCTTTTAAATAAATTACATAGCTCAAACTTCCCTATTATATTTTGGAACAGAATGATGTATTGAGATCTATGGTATAATTTTTTGTGGAACAATATGAAAAATGAGACCACTGAGTGTACATAAAAGTGCTTGGTATGTCAACAGGTGAAATATTAAATGAAAACATATAAGGGGATGTTGAAACCACTACTCATACAAACATAAAAGTGAGATAAAAATACCATGAACTTGGTCACTAGACATATGAAGACATTCAAATAAAACAATGTATATCTATGGTTATAGATCATCTTATAAGAACATCGCACATTATTTCTATTTTAGATAATTTTTCACTGCATCAACTTGCACACATATATATATATAAGATAAGTGGTAAGGACTTATGGAATACCAATATAAATTATATCCAATCAGGATATGAGTTTCACATCAACTTTCTAAAAATGACTCTATCATGATCTAAGAATTGATCTGAACATCAATGTAACCAATTATCCTCAAACTAATGCCAAATCTAGAGGAAAATTTAAATACTGGAAGAAATATTGAGAGAATATTATATAGACTTAAAAGGATAATGAGGCAAACATATGTCTCTTTCCGTGTTATCTTATAATAATTATTTCCACTGAAGCATCAAAATGGCGCCATATGAATCCCTTCATTTGAAAATAAGTAAAACAACAAAATAATGTGATGAATTTGGTGAATGTATGATTATAGGAAATAAAATGTTTAATGAATTGGTGGAGAAGGTTAAAACCATTCATAAACACATAATGGAATTCCAATGTCAAAAAATACATTTACAGAAAATCCATGACGAGACCTTGAGTTTAAGGATGGATACACGGTATTCCTCTACATATCATTATGTAATAGGATAATGAGATTTGGTATTATAGTAAATCTAATTCCCTTGTACTTCATCCCCTTCGAGATTCTTAATCATATTCATGTTTTGTCCAATCAACTAGTACTCCTGAAACTATTTTTAATGCCCTTGGTTTATTCCATAAACATCACTTAGTGATGTCCATATTGAATCCTTCGCATTTAAAAAATTCAAAGGTTGTATAGTGGGAAAATGACCTCTCTTACAAGGAGTGGAAAGTAAAAATCTTGGATCGTAGGGATAAATTTAAATGAAAAAAGTCTACTCACCTCATCAAAGTACTATAGAAGAACAATAATTATTAACAGGAAACATGGGATCTTGATGAAGCAATGAAGCAGAAGTACCCACACCCATTTTCAACAGAAAATGTAAAACAAAATATTTAGGGAGAAATTTATCAAGTGGGGAAGAATGTAACAAGCCAATATTTTATCAATTGAAAATCCATTCTTATAATTATTTCATATAGTATAAATTACATTAAAAACATAATAAAATTTTTATAAATGAAAATTAAATAAAATAAGTGGTATTTCTATAAGTGAAGGAAACTGTAAAGATGATATAATAACTAGAAAATTGGAATACTAATATGACATTATAAATAGTAAAAAGACCCATAGAATAGTAACCACATCCATGAAATTATAAATAAAATGTAAACATATTATAAATGAAAATATGATATAATTATATAATAGTAAAAGCAATTTTTATTATAAATTATTAATTAATTGTGGTTATTTTTATAAAATATATTTGTTTATTTCAATTTTTATATTTAATATATTGATTTAAAATTAAATTAAATTCCATAAAATTTATTCCAAAATTAATATTTTGTTGTCTTATGATTATAATATAAATTTATGAGACATTAATTTATTTTTCAATGTGTTATAAAAACAATTATAATTTTAAAATTGATATTTTCAAAGTAAATGATGATTTTTATATAAATAATAAATATATTTTATATTTAAAATTATTTTCATAAAATGGAGTAAATTTTTCAAATCTACAGGTCAAAAAATAGTTTGGGTATTTTTTTGGATTTTTAGAAAATAATAGAATTTCTAGTGAAAAGTAAAATACAATAATTTATGGTATATATGCATTATTAGTTAAATACATTATTACTTGTGTCATCACAGATGTATGAACAATAATCTCGATATTACATCCATTATTTTATTATATTTCTTAATAATTGTAAAACTATTCATATTCTTGAGAAAAAAACAAACTAATGAATAAAACAAGAGAGAACACCCTTCTCCTCCCCAATAAATACCACCCCTCACCACTTCTCCTCACACCTATAATGATTTGAGCCTTGTAGACATTCAGAAAAATTATCTTCCCAAACATCTCCCAAACATCCATGAGATATTTTTATCATTAAAATACCAAAAAAATTTCTTAAAGGAAGTTCTCATTGAGGAGAAATTGAAGAGGTAAATTCGAAATTCATTTTATTTTCCTCTCTTATCAAGTTATTTTCATTTATTGTCCTATCATCACCTATCCTCTTAAAAATTTCATGAAAATTATAGTACCATAAATGTGATATAATTTTATTATTCTAATGTAATAATCCATCCTTAAATCCCTTATCCTATGCCAATTATTATAGAAAAGAAAACCTCAGTTACGAGGTGTTAATTTATTTCCTTTAAGGATGAAAAAGTTTTATTTTCCATTAAGGCATTCAAGGCTGGTCATATAACCATTTTTTTGGATAAAAAATTTATTATATATGTATTAAATCCTATTAAATGTTCTATAATCATTATATTCAAATAATGATAAATAATAAAACAAAATAAGTTCTTTAGGGGAAAAATACCAGCAAAGATAATCCAAGATATTATCACTAACTTTGTATCTTATTTTTCATCCCCAGACCATATAAAAAAATAATTTATAAGATAATTTGACCTTATATATTTTTATTAATATCTTATAACTTCAATTAATTATTTCTATTGTAATTTTATATGAACGTTTGTACTCTTATAAATGTAAACTCATCCTAAAAACTAAGAAAACGACCACTCCCAGACATTTAAATTTTACACTATAACTCATCAAAAAAGACATATAGAAGCATAATAAAATTGAAATACATAAATTTCATTTTTAATTTTTTTAAATATTAATTAATTAATATAATTTTATTATTCACGTTATTAATATCAAGTATAGAACCATTTCAGACATAAGTTAAGTGATTCTACCAAAACCCAAATTTTTTATTTCGAGTTACTCAAACTATATTCTAACTCCAGTGTAATGCTTCTTTATTTTAGTGTACATATTTTAAATACTATTTATATGTTCCAAAATCATCTATCCATATCACATTATCCTTCTTTAATGAGTTAATACATGTTTTAATAAGGTTCCCTTCGCAAATAATCCTGAAAAGAAAACCATTTCAAATTATATTCCCTATTTATTAACAAATTTTCATATTCACTCCATAATAAATTTTAAGAAATAATTATTTTTAAAATATCAATAATTTTATATTTAAAAACTATCTTGGTTCAATTCAAATTTTATGACAAAATATTACTCTTTTTCCTCTTTAAATTTTCTTGAATATTATTCATAAATCACACTAAAATGATTCATTTATAATGTTTATTAAACAATAATTTTACATTTTTCCACTAAAATTGGATATAAATTATCAGGATTAATACCTATTTTATTTTATTAATGTCCATTTATGTTTTTAAATCATTATTTCTTGTAAACATTTCTGATATTCTCATTTGTTATGCCCTGTGACATGATTATGATACCCATTTATTTCCCTGAGTAACCATTATATTTATTTTCCATGTAGAAAATGTATTTCTGAATATGTTATGAAGGGTTTTCATATATATTTCTTCAATTAATTGGGTAATGTTTTGTCTCATGAGACGTCATGTAAGGACACAGAGAGAAACTGATTCCTTTATGGGGCTTTGTCCACCATGTAATATAGTCTTAGCGGTTAGATTAAATTCTTATTTATATAATTTTATATGTTTTTCCACATTCCTAAGATGAAATGATTATATGATCCAATTTTATGCATGTTATACTTCCTTATGATTATTCATATCCCATTACTTTTAATTTATCATGTTATATCTTCTAACCCATGCGCTATGTTTTTGGCTATGTTTATTCCATTATTGGGATTTTTATCACATCTCTTTATTTAATGTATTACCTAGAATTTCTTATTCATATATAGGAGTTCAATGAATTTTATGATCACAATATAGATATTAAATAAGGCTTGTTGTCATGTTTTTTTATTATATACCTATTCATTCAAATACATTAGACTTTACGATCCCTATCATTTAATTTTATTTTTAACTATGCCTAAAAACATGTAATAATATATATAAAAGGATATGGTATCTATAAAAACCAAGGAAAATAATAATAATTTAATAAAAAATCTCTATCATTTTAAAAATCTAAAAAATAATTAAAATACGTGTAAATGAAATTTGAAAAAAAGTAAAAAAACACCACACAATAAGTGTTTTTTTTGCTTAGCCTCTTATTAAATATAATGACCAAGAAAACTAAAATATATTTTAAGAAATCATAGAGGATTAAAGAATGGAATTTCTAGAAATATTATAATCTATATGAACTATTTTTATTCATTTAAAAAATATTCCCATTTTTCAATAATTTCCCTCCCAATGAATAATTATCCTTCTTAAAAAAATCCCTTTTATAAAAATAATAATTAACCTATCCAATTTTTCTATAGAACTTAATAATTTTTCATCCAAACCCCCCCCCCCATGACTTATGGAAAACTTAACTGATCAAATCCTTTCATGTCAAATTTCTTTAGTTTCTCCAATTTTTACCTCTTTTTTATGGTGAATAAACAAGGAAAATAAGAGTAAAACATAAAAATTTAGATTATGTGTGAAAATTAAAATATCTTAGAAAATATAACACATTATTAAAAATTTTATGGAATATATAATGAATTCATAAGTATAAATTTCACTTAATGTATAGAATAATATTTTAATTTTTTCTAAATAAATTACAAATATGAACCCTTATAATTAAATGAATATCAAGAGACAAACAAATTCAGTGAAATAAATCAAAAAATGTTATGGTTTAATGAAAAAACATTTAAATATATTTTTCCAGGACCTATGAATGACACTCTTTTATTTATTATGGTTCCCAATAATGTTCAAAAATTATTTTTATATCTTCCTTATTAAGAATTTTTTTCAAACTAAATAAAACATTTATTTCTTCATCATTGGTTAATAATATAATTAAAAAGTAATATATAAGATTATATAACATTAAATAGATAAATTCTTGAGTTTTTAAAAAAATTTGATGAAACATTAGGATATGGTCATTATATAATATAATTATACACAAAATTATCATTCATAAGATATTTCTTATCCAATATATTATAACATATTAAATAATTGATCAACATTAATTCATGGGATAAAATTAGATTATTATCATATATAGAATATATTAGATTACTATACATAGAGAATATATGGAGTCTTTATCAAGAAATTAAATAATAGTGTTAATTTTAATTTATAGAACTTGTTTTAAAAAAAACCATAGATAAATCATATTTTAGTTGTAGCTATTATATATGTTCAAATTTTTTTTAATGACTTCAATTAATTAATATTTCATTAGTAGAAATTTTGGAACATGTAATGAATCAATATAAAAAATATTATAATTCTAAAATATTAAATATGCATCCCACTTTTCTAGATGTTTTTTATTGTCTATAGACTGTGGAAACATGAATTAAAAATTATGATCAGTTAGAACTGATTAAACCAAACATCTATTGAATGTATTTGAATCTGTCAAAATTTATGTTCTCAGTAATGATACTTGAAAGGTGGTTTAAATTTTTTATAAACTTGAGAATAATGTCTTATTTATTTGTAGGACTATAAACTAGTATTTTATGTCGATGTGATTAGTGTATTTGTGATGTTATGGGTTCTTATAGAAAGATATATCACTTTTTCATAGTTAATGAATTATATTTTTGTGTACAAGTAAAATAAAAACCTATATGTTTTGGATAAATCCACAAAAAACCAAGGTAAATAACTTCAATCAAGAACATATTCATCTTTAGTGCTAAAAAGTACAACTAACTATTGTTTCATACAAAACTATGAAAATGTACACTCACATAAATAGTAAAAAAATTTGAATTTATCTTATGATAAGTTTATATACATAAAATTAAACACCTAAATAATGATTTCATGTAAATTGAAATCTATACCAATAATAACATACATGTTATGATTCCATTTTTGGTAGTATAAGATCTTATTTACAATGATAAAATGAGACTACTTATTTTCTTGAAATCTCAAACATAATAGTGACATTTATACCCAACCCACCAAATCCAAACATGAGATCCACAAGATCTAATGTATGCCTCCCCAGATGTAAAAGGATTCTAACTACCTATTGGGGTCCAAATATTTTCAATGGAGATAAAATAACTTCAGTATCATATACATATATAATATAATGAATAAAACATAAATATAATAATCATAGTAACCTTTGAAATCCTATATATCAAAATGTAATTTTTGATGGAACAGAAGTCATCCAACCAAATAAATGAGCATTCCAAATTGTAAATCCAAACTAGTTGATACAGAGTTCAAGTAAATAAATGAATTAGTGATGTAGAATCCGTTGATTATGTCCAACAACAACTCCCATCTACATAATCCTTGGCTTATCCCTTTTCTACACACCACTTCCCTTGTTGGGATCCATATACATGATGTTTGTGTGTGCATTGAGATTCTTGTGTAGGGTGTGAGTAATAAAACCTAGAAGTACATGAAAAAATCACCTCTTAAAATGTAAATTTATATAATATTTGTATTCCATGTTAAAAATGAATTCACATGAAAGTATACAAATCATACACTAATAACCCATATACTAACAAAGACACCATGATCCCCGATTGTAACTACATTGGCTTCATGGATAATGTATAAATGTTGATCACAAAAAATTTCATGAAATTTCTAAAATGATAGTTATTTTGTATGTCAGAAGTCTCTAGGATTCGAGCCAAATTAGTCCACATGACCACTATATCCCAACTCCATCATGTGTTATTCCTCAAATACATACTACCTTGTTTATACCTTAGGTTAGGACACAAGGAAATCATGAATCTAGTGCCACATTCTTGGTTAAAGAATTACTGATATCATACATCTATCATGTGGTCAGGCCTATATTTTCTTCATCACAAGTTTATTTCACTCCCCCGCTAATGTATAATCATATCACGATGGTCCATATTTTTCAGGAACTATCGAAAAAACATCCAACAATACGGTAACACACAAAACAAGGTATAACATATAAGTAAAATATAACATGTCATAAATAGAATATACTATAAATATTAAATTTTCTATAATTAACATCAAATATGGAAAAATAATCTACAAGAATACTCATTTCATTATAAATGATAAATGAGCTTCATGTGATATTCAAACACCCACATGTGATCCATATCAATCCAAGATAAAAAAATATTCCAACACAAGGATCATAGTTGGAAAAAAATAGTATAAAATATACCAAAATATTATGTAACTTCCAAACTCAAGGATATTGTTGATGTACTCCACATTTCCTCCAAGTATCAAATCTCAATCCGCATTTTCACCCATGGAGTACTAGCTCAAACATCAATGATACTTATAATGGATTGTGGTTCAAAAGAGTCGTGCTTTAGAGAAGAGAAACATGAGGATATTCCATGAAAATATGGTTATTCTAGATTAAAATACCTCATGGATTCCTAAAATGAAACTACATCAAGTATATGTTAAACAAGAGGATGTAAATTCAATAGATATATTTGTTGTTTCAATAATAGATCCTGAATTTCCCCATCAATTTTAGACAAGAACCCATGTTCAATACAATAAACATCAAACCAGTAACAATATATTTTTAAAGAATATATCAAGTATTAATTTAAGATGAATATAGTCTCATGATAATAAATCTATGGAAACTTAAATAGAAACATACACCATTTATGAGGGTCCAATATCTGATGAAATGGGTTTTTTGTCATGAATAATCCACCACCAATATAAAAAACAATTTTCAATGGATTATACTTATATAAATGATCTTACATCAATAATAGGTATAAAATGATGATTTAAAAACACATACCCATAAAACATTAATAATAAATGATAAATCTTCTTCTAATAAAAAGATGTCAACTAAACACTATATCAGTCAGTGGTATATAAAGGGAATAAATAATTCATCATTATTACCATATAGAAAATGTAGATCCATCATAGATCTATACTTATCATTCAAGAAGGAATATGTAAATTTATGAGATCAAGATATATCTTACCATGCATGTATCCCCAAGTCTATCAAAAGTTTAAGATCCAAGGGGGATGAATGAGAGAGATTTAGGGTTAAACTGGGATGTTGAAAATTAAAAATAGCGTATTTGGGGTTGAAATTGTGTATTAATCATGGTTAAAAATGAGTGGAATTAATTTTTTTTAGGTATATTTAATGAAGCCTCATGCTAGGAACACCATAAGTTAGTGGGATTACAATTCAATCGATGAGGTTTTTAGTTCCAAAATATTTCTTAATCTGGTCTATAATAAACATTGACCACATCACATATGTTGAATAATAATCATGCTCAACATCCTTACAGATGATGACATGTATATGACTTGGCCTGTAACTTGGGATTTATGACACATTAATCACATCAAGAATAACTCAATTTTGAGGGGCATGGTCTATATGGACCACTATTATCCCAAGATACAAAATGAAATCACAGAGTCTTGAAAAAGGTATCATTGTATCCCCTTACATCCTCAAATATCAGTGTTCTAACCAAAGAACCCCTCTTAGGAAAACCTGGTCACCTACATCAAATCCCATAGGTATCCTCAAGAAACCGGCATTAGATTTATGCCTATTATGAACTTTTATCAACCTCTAATGAATCATTTTCAATCTTCTAGAAGAATGTGGTACCATACTAGCCCCAAAAACAACTATTATACCATCCAAATGACAAAAATATTGTAAGCCACATTGAATCCCATATAGAGCCTCATTGTGTTCTTTCTAAATCAAATCATAGTGATTGTTGTTGTAAGAAAACTCAACCAGGGCTAGATGATGAACCCAAATATCCATTAAAATCTAGAATGCATGACTGTATCATATTCATTAATTTACAAATCATCCTTATTGACTATCCAACTATCTAGGGATGGTATGTTATACTGAATATCGACTAAAAACTAATAACATATGCTATCTATTCACAAAATGTGACGAAAAATATGAATATATTTTAGATTAAATACTCAAAGGAACTCCATGTAAGGATACATTATAATAGATAAATAGCTTTCCAAAATCATCATATTAGTGATCCACATGGATAGTTATAAAATTAGAAACTATCATAAAAAGATTAACATTCATCCCAAAATAGTCACAAATCCTCACGTTATTTTGTAAACCCATCAATAATTCTATCTTATTGTCCTCCCACTTTGACATGGTCACTGGGAGTGGATGGAAAAAACAACTAGGGAACTAATTCTTGGAATATATCATCTAATAGGTAAGGCATCATGAAACTTATCCAGGAATGTTCCTCTTCATCTATGGCCACACAAAAAATCACATGAAATCATGATACATATTTTTTTGTCATGATTCACCACTCCATTAGAGTTATATAATTCTCCCATTACATCATAATAGATATATTCAAGTACTATAACTCTCCCATGTACTAGAATCAAATTGTCATCATCCTATAACCACCTAGGTATTGGGTCACTACCTTGTATCATCTATCAAAAAATGATACATTTTAGTTTGGATACAGAGCTATGTACCATCATGTAAAATAAATAATATTTGAACCCTACTGTGGAACAGATCATCGATCTATGGTTCTTTGAATCATCCATCCTCTAATCTGTGAAGTCCATTAGATGTTTCTATTTTCTTAATTTCTTTCACTATGCTCCTGTGTTACTTGCATCTCTTCTCTAAGATCATATTTAATGGGGTTGGCATTACCTAGTTCATCATTTATCTCAATGTAAAAAATCTATATATACTCCACCCAATGAATCTACAAAAAATTAAGGTCTCACTATGTAAAGATATACTGAAGGAGTTTATGGTGTGTATAGAAAATAAAACACTATACGAATAGATAGTGTCTCTATACATCAAATCGTGGAACATTGATGTGATATCTATGTCATGTGTTGGATATTTCTGATCATGGTTTATTTCTAACATGACCAATAAGCTACTTCATACAC
This sequence comes from Viscum album, assembly GCA_963277665.1. Taxonomy (NCBI): domain Eukaryota; kingdom Viridiplantae; phylum Streptophyta; class Magnoliopsida; order Santalales; family Viscaceae; genus Viscum; species Viscum album. The sequence continues at coordinate 2,075,349,262 of OY728152.1, read as the reverse complement.
CCCACACATAAATACTTCCCCCAAACCAACTCCTAATGAATTACAGTAAATTGTAAAATCAATCCCTAGCCTAGTAAGTATCAACACTAGAGTTGTATTTAACCACCTCTTTTTCTTAAGAAACACCTATTCAAAATCTTCCAACCATTGAATCTTCACCAATTTCACCATTAGTGTATTCATGGGTGTTGATAAAGGGGATAAGTCCTAAAAATGTATTGTATCCCTCAAAACTTATAAAGCTTCTAATATTTAACACATTCTAGGGATATATCTAGGAAACCACAACATTAAATTTCTATGGGACTAATGATATACTAGTCTAAAAAACCACATTCCATAGTAATTTCACCTTTTGAATCTAAAATTGATACATCAATGTATTATAAATAAAATTATATTATTGAAGTGTACTAATGAATATATTTATATGACTAACATATAGCTCTAGGTTCAGGGTGTAAATGAGGATATTTTCAGGGAATACCATGATGTAAAAGTCATGATATGGGTGAAATATATTATTCATGAGATCCATGACCACTATTAATTAATTATTCGGTAAAAAAGGCTTGACTATGCACTCATATATCCCATTACTACTCTAAAATTTTATCTCTAGGATTTCTTCCTATTAAACTCATAAATGGTGATAGCTTGATTGGAGACCAATCTAATAAAACCATTAGGATCCCCATGACTAATCAATTAGAACATCGATATTGGGATATGGATGCATATTTTTATAAAAAATAGGTTCATATTATACTAATATTTTTAGATTAAAATAATATTTGATTCCTTTTTTAAAAAAATCAGGTTTACCCAATGGTGATGTACTCATATTGATAAAACCCTCCAGTTCTATATACATGATCTATACCTTGAGCTATTTCTAAATGTTTTGAACCATGTTATAATGGTTAATGATAAAATGTTATAAACCATTCATAATATCTATCATGATGAAAACAAATCTATTAGGAGGTACTACTATGATTTTGAATGGAAATACATCCATTTTAGGATCAAAACTAGTTGGAAAGATAAAGGGTTACCACTGATCCTATTGATAGAGACAAGATAGAAATATATTTCATGATCATCCCAAGTGGGAACATTTTTTTACCCACACCAACTTCTCCAAAATCCAACTCACATTCCATCACACACTTTTCTTCATTGGGGGTTGTAATCTTTAGTTGTATCTAATAATAGTCATTATGGGATCAAAATATAGCCATCTAGTCGATGCCAAAAAGCACATCAAATATTGTTAACTCACAAATAATGAATTTGAAGAGATAACCATAAAATTTCATGATAATTAGAAAATATGGTCATAATTTATGATGATCTACATTTTTTTGAAAAATGGAAATTCGAGGGAAAAAACCCAAAATAAAACATAACCAGTAAGTCATGTCTAGAAACAACTTATAAAGATATAAACGAATAGAATCCACCTATATCATACAAAGAAGAATAAAATTTACAAATGATCAATAACATCCATAAAATAGAATATGTTCCCTCACAAATGTCTCTTGGAGTCTAATATATTGTATGTTGTCAACATGACTCAACTCAATTACATTATCCTTAAGGCACATGGCTCACTCGAGTCATCATCATCATAGAATACTATAGAGAAAACTGACTAGATCCATACATTCCTTATTACATCAATCTCATTCCATTATAGAATCTTCAACATAATTCTATATGACTTTTTTTACGGATAACACATCATTCAACATTTTTTATACTTTCTCTATGGTGATATGAAATCCCTTCATTAATGTTATAACTTTATATAATTGAAGACATGTTGATATTCTTCTTAGTGAAAAAAATAAGAAGAACTCTACTCTATGTTCCTTCCACTAAATGAAATGTATCCCTATACTTTATCATCCTACTTTGAGAACACACACTCATTATAATATTAAGAGTTGGACCCTTCTGAGTTAAGAAATGTAGAATAAGACCAACTGCATTATCCCCCTTCAAGATCTTCTCAATAGTTAAGGAATTAGGTAGAACCTATGTATATGTAGATATGTCAAAATTACTAACCTACCATATACTTTTAGCTTAAATGATGATCCCAAACATCCTATAAATCTTTTAATAAAATATTGATAAGAGAGGATAAAATTGAAGTAGTTGAGTGAATTACGTGGTGTATGTGGATACCATCATGGGCCCATACAGTAGCTACAATTACTCTTATAATCAACTGTTAGTCAACAATTTGGAGAAAAATATCCCAAAAACATGGAATTAAATTCCTACCATGTGGGACCCTTACATTTTCCCACCTATCCCATTGTGACTCAATATTTTTTGGTGGGTTCCTTTATCAAGACCACTACTAACTTCACATTTATGTTCTTTTATGTATAAATAAGATCATATAGATCCTCGATGATGTCTATCCAGTACTATATATCATGTGCCCCTAAAATTCCATAAAGGTATGGTGGATTTTGAAGTTTTATGTCTCTAGATTAGTCAAACATGGACCTTGGTTCCCCTCCTCCCTAGGAAAGAACATGCAGAATGAATCTATAATGAGGGGGGACCACTACCTACACCACCAAAAATGGTGTGAATGCAAGCTGTTCTGCACCCACATATATAATGGGTGTTAAAACAGTGTTATACTATGAAGGGGGAGAATCCCAAAACATGCCAGCTAGTGGTCCCATTTATATTCTTTGAGGCGGTATCATAAATAATATTAAGGAAACATTTAATATTATTGAATCTATTAAGATAGATATAAATCAATCTATATGATCTCATAAGGGTTCTCCACAGAAGATACCCATATCCCAAGGTAAAACACACCAAATCGTACCCATTGTTTTACAACACTACAAATTAGTAAAAAAACATATATATAAAAAACCAAACAGTATCCTCAGGTTTAAATAATTGATTTTAGTGTTGATATATCATAAAATCATGGGAAAAAAATATATCTTGCAACATATAAATATAAGTATATCTCAGATAGATAACATTATTCAATGAATTAAATTAAATAACTAATACACATCACTCAATGGGTAAATATATAGAATGTGATACTGTGTTCCCAATAATAATTCATAAACACTATTTAATATTATAAAAATATAATAAAAATCTCATTAATGGTAACTCGGGGGTCCATTACACTTGGGCTATTCAGGCACATGGACACTAATAGACTCGAGTCCCTCAAAATATATCTCTTATTAACAATATACCATGTTATTAAAAAAGGGTAAATTTTCTCTGATACCATTTTTTAATTCCCTAACTTGAACCCCTAGGACTGGTCTAGAGAGCCACAAGACTACATTCTCTCCTCCATATACACAAGAGATTGAAAACCTATAGTGAGGCCCTGAATGTCATCAGTGGGGAGACTATACCATCCAAATCATATGAATAAAAAAAAACAAAAAAATAATAATCATACGAATATGTGTAATACTATATATCCAAAAGTAATAACTTATGTTACACAAGTCATAAATAAATAAATGAGGATCCAAAAGGGAAAAACAATACTAGGTGATATAGAGTTCAAAAACATAAATGAAATAACACTAAGTTATACTATTAAATACATCCTAGTAATCCTCCTACATACATGATCCTCAGAAAAAACCTCTTCCATGATCCTATTTCCATTGCCTAGATCCCTATACTTAATGTCTTTATGCACCTAAAGAATATCATTTAATGTGTGACTAATAAAACTCAATATGAAACCACCAATTAAACCTTAACAAGTTTGTACAGGTATAACAGATGTATTTCATGATAATAATAATTTATAATTAAAGAATAAAAATCATATCCTATGCACCCATATTCTAACTAATCCACCATGATCCTTGGACATACCTGCTTCATATCCATGCAAGAAGGATACAGAATATTTAATAAAATTTAAATAACTATCCATTAAGATAGTTATAATGTCTCATAGAAGTCTTGTAGATTCATGCAAGATCAGGGTACAAGGTAATAATATACAAACTCTATCATGGATCAAGACTCAAGGTATTTGTACCCCATATATGAATTTGTTTAGGTAACAACAAATTCATTCCCCTAAAATGAGTACCTCAAGCCAGTCCTTATGTATTTCATTCCCTTACCCTATTTTTATTTCAATCATAAACATATTTTCATGTTGATCATAATCCCCCTCTAATTTATAACTATATCAAAATGCTATACCAGTTAATAGTATTATAAATAAAACCTATAACAACATGGTAACACCCATAATATGATAGATTATAAAAGGGAAGCATATAATGACATTATGATAATATAGTACTTTTGGATTCCTCATGTATTAATCATGTTTTAATGATCACAAATCATAATAATAATTAAACATTATGTTTTAATGATAAAAAATCTCAATAATAATTAGAGATCCTGATTAAATGATTGAAAATATTATTACTGTCAATTACGCTCATTATTATTTACAAATATTTTTCATGATCATAACTCTCACATATCTTATCAAACCCTTTTATTTATGTTTCAAGTACTCTTACTTGATAATGGTTAAGCTTAATTCGTATTCTTTATATTATTGTTTATGTTTGAATATTGTTATTGGACTAAGCATTCAAACACCGTGACAGAAAAACACAGTAAGCATGACACCGTGACCCAGACACTGTGAAAAACATACCATAACCTAGACACCGTGAAGGACACACCGTGACCCAAACACCATTATGGACACACCGTGGGACAAACACCGTGAAGGACACACAGTGAGTCAGCCACCGTGACTCAGACACCGTGAGCTAGACACCGTGACATGGACACACCATGAAGCACATACCGTAAAATACATACCGGTTCTTGGAGACACCGTTTACATAATCAAATTGACACCATTTCTTATCATTTTTTCAATATTATTTAAATAATACTAACCATCATATTTGATGTGTTTAATGAAATTATTTTTATTTAATGATAGTTGTTGGTCTTGCAAGAAACCTTACCTAATAACTATGGAAATCAAATCATTACTATTGTAGGAGATCTTTGAATATAAAGAATACTGAGCTACAGTATAGGAGAGGCTCACACATGACATGTCTCAACACACATACTACAATACACCTGAGCTCTATACTAAACCGATGAACAATCCTAAGCACGACTGTGAAGAACACATAGCATGATCCTCCAAGAAGTTCCATTCATACAATCCTACATTACTAAAGAACACACAATGTACTCTGGAGTCATGAGAACATCTTCTCTCCTAGAGAAACAAATGTTGAACCACGACACTCAGTTTTTCAACAGAAAAACCAGAGAAGGACTCAAAAGAATTTCTGCTAATTCCAATGAGACCAGAGCTGCACTGACCAATCACTAGAGCTTTCTAAAATTCCATATACTATCTCTAAGTGATTTATTATTTACTTTCAAGTAGTGTGTGTATCCTTTTCATTTTACACACACATTGTCTCTTGTACTGAACAGAAGGATATCACAATCCACTTACCACAACTCCTTTCCCTTGTTTACCCACGACAACTGTCGAAGAGTTCCTTGTTTGTACTAGTCTTTATTTTTGTTTCCCACTAAGAACAGTGGTAGATGTCCCTGCATAGCCTGGACAGTCTTGTACTGTTGTTAACCCCAATCCAGGGTTTGGATCAATTATATATAAAATATTGATAGGACCGAGTCTCAGCTTGATACTGAACCTCTTGGTTATATCTGCTTTGAATTTTTTAGTTTAATGTAAAAATATATAGTATCTAATTTATATCCTTCTACCTATCACATTGAATTAAAAATCTGTTTTAATGTTATTTTGATAGTTAATCTAGTAAGTGTTTGTATATATTTTAAATCAGTAGGTTTTTTTTTAAAATCTAATTTAATCTTCTGATTATATTAACTGAGAAATAATAAATATTTTGAGTATCTACTTGAACCATTACAGCTTTACAAATTCACTAAGGTTTAACTTGTTTTATAATTTGGGGGATTTTAATAGAAAATATTTTAACAGGAATTTTAATTAGAACTCAATTAACCCCCCTCTTGAGTGTTCACTCTGACATAAATTTGGAATCAAAGGATGTTTTTATAAATCGATGTTTTCAAAAAATTCTATTTTTCAACTGTGATTTTATTTTCATCTTTAAGTATCGTAAATTTCTGTTAGTTCTAAATTTTATCTCTTTAAATATATTCACTAAAATCTAGTTATGGAAATAGACTAGAGGGTGTTGCAACTAACATGACACCTTTATTTAATGGTACAAACTATGCCCAATGGAATATTAAAATTAAAATTAATTTAGAAAGTATGGGTTTTGATATTAGGGATGCTATAGAATCTCAATATAAAATTCCAGAAACTGAAAGAACTACTTGGGAAGAACCTACAAAAGTAGCTTACAATAATTACTATACTGATATGAATGATTTGTATTGTGCATTAGAGGCTGTGGAATTCAACAGAATATCTACCTGTAAAACAGCATATGAATCTTGGGATACATTAGGTGTTTCTCAAGATGGAACAGGTAATGTTAATGAAATGAGATTAAAAACATATACTATTTAATATGATAATTTTATTATGAAAACTGATGAACCTATTTCTGATATGTATCTAATGTTCAATGAGATAGTAAATACAATGAGTTCATTTGGAAAGGTTGTCCAAGTAAAGTAACAAATCATGTGGACACTGAGATATTTTCAAGAATGATGGAGAGGAACTTATGTTTCAATCAAGGAATTAGTAAAATTGGAGCTCTTCCGATCAAAGAGCATATTGGTAAATTAATTATGTATGAGGAAGAACATAAGGTAATAAAGGAAGATGATGATTAACAAAAGAGAAAATATGTGGCTTTCAAGTCTACTTCATCAAAGAGAAAATACAAGGAAAAATTACATGTACCTACTGAAAGTTCAACCACTGGAGATTCGGATTCAGATAGTGATGCTAAGATGTCTCAAATAGCCAGGAGATTTAAGAAGTTATATAGGAAGAAGGAATTATTCAAAAAAATAAATTACAATGGAATGTATGACAACAAGGGTCACTGGAAGAAGGACTGGATGAAATCTGATAAGGAAGATAATATAGTCTACTATGAATTCAAGCGGAAGGGACACATCAAGGATGAGTGTCCAAAATTGAAATTCAAAAATAAACGAGATTATAAGGACAAGAAGTACAAGAAATCTATAAAAGCAACTTGGAGTGCTTCAGAAGACAACACAAGTGATTTCAAAATTTTTGATTCTGAAAAGAATTATGCCAACATGTTTTTGATGACCAACACATCTGATGTAACCTTAGATACTCTTGTTTTAAATTCCTATTATTCTTGAGATGATGCAAAATCTAATTTTGATTCTAAATATATGTCTAAAGATTAATTATCTAAATATTGTAACATGATGGAGGAAACATGCAATGAACTTAAGGACAAATATAATCCATTAAAGAAATAGTATGCTCTCACTGCAAATTTTAAATCCTCCCATGATATAGAAAATGAAAAGAGTGCTCAACTTTTAAAGGAAAATAGAGAGCTGAAAATGTCTAATGGGAAACTAAGAAATCACTTAGAAAAATTCACAAATAGAAAAGATACACATACTAAAATGTTTAGAAAGCATGTTGCACCAAAATATTCTAATGGTTTGGTATACCAACATAGAATAATACAGTTCACTAAAACTCGATTTATTCCTAAATCTGTAAAAAAATTATTATTGTTCCAGTTCTGGAAATTCATATGATTCAACTAGTTATTAAAATGTTTATAGATCAAATAATGTTTATAATTCAAAATATATTGATTATGTAATTTATATGAAACCCATAAGAGAAATTTGGGTTCCAAAATCATTGATTACTAACCTCTCTGGACCCATGATGATCTAGGTACCAAAGACATTTCCCATCTAAATCTGTTTTGTAGGAAACCTATTTGAAGAGTTCCCACAAGAAGACATGGTATTCGGATAGTGGGTGTTCAAGACATATTTTTGGGCATTACTCAGGCTTCAAGAGCCTAATCAAGGATGATGGAGGCCATGTCACCGTTGATGATAATTCTAAGGGAAAAATCATCGGCCTAGGCCAAATTGGTAACACTAACTCAGTATTAATTTCTTGTTTTTTATTGGTTGAGGGATTGAAATATAACTTGTTACGAATATCTCAATTATTTGATAATGTCTTTAATGTTAATTTTGAAAATTAATCATGTGAGGTTTTTAATTCTATGAATGTATTAATATTTTCTTCCTTAGGAAATTAAAAAGTTTATGCTATTGATTTAAATTTTTTAGCTAAACAAAATGTTACATATTTAAATGCTTTTCAAAAAAGAATTGGTTATGGCATAAGAGATTAGGACACTGCAATTTACACTCACATAAAAAACTAACTAGGAAAAACCTGGTAAGAGACATACCCAAACTAGAGTTTCTAAATGAAAAAGCTTGTAATCCTTTTCAAAATAGAAAACAACACAAAATATCTTTGAAATAAAAGAAATAAGTTTCAACTTCTCAACCTCTCAAGTTGGTTCACATGGACTTGTTTAGAGCATCTAGAGTTTCTATATTAAATGGGAAACACTATGTCTATGTCTTAATATATGTCTTTTCTGGATATTCTTGGGTATATTTCTTATCTCACAAAAGTGATGATTGATCTCACTTTATTAAATACTACAAGTCTATAGAAAACCTTAATGGACTTATTATTAATACCCTGAGAAGTGATCATTTCCGTGAGTCTGAAAATCAAGAGTTCGAATCTTATTGCTCACAAAATGGCTATAGTCACAACGTTTTTCCTCCTAGGAAACCTCATCATAATTGTGTAGTAGAAGAAGGAATATAACCCTTCATGAAATAGAAATAACCATGATTAATGAATCTGACCTTCTTATTTAATTTTGGGTTGATGCTGTAAATACATCTTGTTATATCATCAATAGAGTCTTAGTCAAACCTGTTCTCAGGAAGATCCTTTATGAACTATGGCATAATAGAAAGCCTAAGGTTAATTACTTTTATGTCTTTGGTTGCAAAGTATTTATTCTTAATACCATGGTTAATATGGATATGTTTTCTTCTAAGAGTGATGGAGGAATAATTTTAGGAAATTATTTAACTAGAAAATCTTATAGAATTTTCAATAAGAGAACCATGTGTGTGGAAGAATATGTTCAAATCATATTTGATGAAACTGATCCACATAAACCTAAGTCATCTCTTGAAAATCTTGAAGAAATTTTATCTGTTTTGAACCTTAATGATAAAATAAATAAACATGCTGTAAAGACAACCAGTTCTGAAAATATTTCAGATTATGCTCCAAATGAACCCAATCCTAGAGAAGAACATGAAATTTCAGGCCTTACCTTTACTAGATCAACTAGGATTCTAAATAATCATCCTTTATATGCTATTGTTGGTAATCTTGATAGAGGGACACAGACTAGAGCTTCTCTTAAAATTCAGGATTAACATTAAGCCTTCTTGTCATAGCTTGAAACTATAAACATTGATAATGATATTAACGAAGAATGTTGGGTAATTGATTTGCATGAATAAATTAATAAATTTGAAAGAAATAATGTTTGCAATCTAGTAGAAATACCTAAGGACACTTTCACCATAGGCAAAAAATGTGTGATTAGAAATAATGTAGATGAATCTGGAAATATAGTTAGAAACCAAGCTAGGTTAGTTGAAAAAGTCTACAGTTAAGAAGAAGGAATTGACTATAAGGAGACTTTTTCTCCAGCAGCTAGACTTGAAGCCATTAGTATCATACATTCTTATGATGCACATCTACATTTCAAACTATATCAAATGTATGTTAAGAGTTAATTCAGAAATGGGTATATAGCTGAGGATGATTTTTTTGAACAACCACATGGATTTACAAACCTTCATTTTTAAAATCATATTTTCAAGTTATCAAAAGCATTACTTGGTTTAATGCATGATCCAAGATCTTGTTATGATAGATTAATTAGTTTTTGAATCTCTAAAGGTTTTACAAAAGGTATTGTTGATCCTACACTTTTTATAAAATGAATTTCTAAAGATGTTTTATTTGTACAAATTTATGTACATGATATTTTTTTGGATCTGAAAAAACTTTTTTATGTACTGATTATTCTAAAATGATGCAATATAAATTTGAGATGAGTTTAATGGGTAAACTTAAATTAATTATTGGATTTAAAATAATTCAAAACAATGATGTAATTATTTTAACTAAAAGTAAATATACTAGAGATCATTTAATACATTTTTGATTGGATAGCACAAAAAGTAGTGACACTCCCATGAGTACCACCTGTAAGTTGAATCTTGATGAAATGGAAAATCTTTTGATCAACCCACTTATATAGGAATGGTTGGATGTCTACTCTACTTGACTTCTAGTCGTCCTGATATTATGTTTAATGTGTTTATGTGTGCTCATTTTAAAGCAATCCATAATGAGCCACATTTAAAAGATATAAAGAGAATTTTCAAATACCTCAAGCATAATCCCAATTTAGGACTGTTCTATCCCAATGGAAAATCATTTGAACTAGTTAGTTATTATGATGCTGATTTTTATTGATGTATGTTAGATAGAAAAAGAACATATGGAACATGTCACCATTTAGAAAGTCACTAGTATCATGGTGTAGTAAGAAAAAAAATTCTGTTGCATTATCTACTGTAGAAGATGAATACATAGCAGCTGGTAGTTGTTGTGCACATATTTTGTGGATCAAACACACTTTACTAGACTATGGATATCAATTCTGACATTTCCCAACAAATTGTGACAACACAAGTGCTATTAACATTTCATAGGTTCCTTTTTCACATTCTAGTACAAAACCTATTGACGTAAGACATCAATTTTTTAGGGATCATTACCAAAAAGGTGATATCACTGAAAATTCATTAATACTGAATATCAACTTGGTGATATATTCAATAAACCATTAAAATTTAGGAGGTTAGACTACATAATACAGGGTCATGGTATAATTATCCATATATAGACATCCTAAATATCATACTATTTACTATTTTTACTATATTTTCTTACAGTTTCATGTACACGATTTCTCAATTACTATTTCATGTTTACGGTCTCACAGTTAACATCATTTTTTCAGAGTCTGTCACCTCTCTATCTCACCGTGACAGAATAGTTCACTCATTATCTCAGTAGGACTGCACAGAATGGGCACTGTCTCACCGTGAAGAGCACCAACTGTCTCATTATGACAAATATTATTCATCACACCATAACACCTACTCACTGTCTCACCATGAAAACCCTATATATATATATATATTAACCCGCATTGTGTTAATTTTTATGTCATCATTGATTAATTTCTCGCATTTTTGTTTTTATGACACATGACATTCCCAAATGATAATACATAAGGGTTTTTACTCAATTCCTTACTCGGGCTCTCTCCTAATCACTCTCTTGAACCCTCTTTAACATGAAAACCTTTTCTCCTTCTCTTGCGGTCGAATCATTAGTGGATGCCTAGGACGAAGCATCCAACTTCACCCTCATCTGAGAAGCGCCACATGATGAAAAAGAAAAGAGCACTGAAGATTGCACCTAAAGGACCTCTAAATACTAACATAGTAAGCCATACTATAGTACCTGAAAAAGATATTTTACCTGAATGGATGTGATCTTGTAAGTCTTTGGTTCTAAAACTCTTAATAGATCAATGATGGATTGAATGGTTTTCTAGAAAAGATACACCTATATACCCGAGGATGGTATCTCAGTTTTACCAGTATGTAATGTTTTCCTTTGATGATGGAGAATGTTTTATGGTGACAAGCTAGATGTATTGACAAAAGTGTTTGTTATCTTAAAGTTTATGGGCTACATTCCTGAGAATTCCTCATGAATGGATTTGTGATTATTACTAGATAGACCCTCCTCCAATAACTAACATATTTGATCTGGAATATGCACTAAAGATCCGGACTGGATCTAGCACCAAGCGATGGGCCATAGTAGCTAAATTGGATGGGGAGACAAGAATGTTGTTCAAATTTGTTCACAATTTGATTAGTCCAGGAAAAGGATATTTTTCTGTGATGACATCTCAAGATGTGTTCCTGATTCACCAGTTAAAGAATGGCCTTAAGATAAATCTTTGTAAATATGTCATTAACCATATATGTGAGATGATTAAACCCACTTCCAAATCCACATCCTTGTTGTACTCAGGGATGATTTTATAAATGTTAGTTTCCAACGGATAGTTGGACCGAATGAAGAAATGCTAGAGGATTTTGATTTTCGTTTATCCAAGACTATTATCAGAAGGATGAAGATTGTTTGGAACCCATAGAAGAAGTAGTGGGTTGAAGATAATGATCAACTTTATAAGAAGTATAATCATATTGATTATCCAAGAAGGCCAAACAATATAAGTGAACCCGGTTTTGGAACCAGATGATGTGGCTGAGTACCCAGAAGAGGAAGAAGAAGAAGAAGAGGCAGAAATACCTCAAGAGGAAGGAACTCCTGTTGAGAAAGACAGGACTGCCGTCCCTGCTGATGTTCCTGCTGAAATACCATCTAGAGTGGATATTTCAGTAGTTTATAGAGAAGAATATTTTGCTCCTAGAGATGTTGTTGATCAGAAAATTCATCCTGAGGCTACAAGAGATTTGATTATTCCTGTTCTAGAGAAGCAGGCCACGGAAGAGTCTGGTGGTGCAGAAGACCTTCCTGTCATAGAAGAAGCTGATCTAGGAGAAATCCCTTCTAGGGAAAATTTTAATCCAAAGGATCTCCTTGTTGAAAAAAGAAGAAAGTCTAGAAGCACAACCAGTGGAACAATCTGTTCCAAAGTACATACCCTCTTCTAAAGAGAGGATTGAAATTTTCTTTCTACTGGCAATGTAAGAATTTTCTATAGAGATTATAGGTGATCATGTGGATCTTAATCAAATTCCAGAGCCTCAAGAATCTGAAATGGATGCACATTTTGAGGGGAGGAACCACGAAACCTTGATATTAATGAAGTCGGACCTACTAAAACCTCTCAAACAACTGTATAATATTCAGTGAACACTCGGTATGAGTTTCCATGTTTTTATTATGTGAGTGAATCACATCAACTGACTGTAATTGGTATAGATCTCTCTTCATTGTTTCAAATGAAGTCAGTAGCTCACCATGAACCAGAACCAGAACCTCAACATCAATCTGAATCTAAAACTGAAACTAATTCTGAACTCCAACCAGAATCTGCATCAGAACCTGAACCTCTACCTTCATCTACTCTTTTGTTCTTGCAACAATCATATGTAAATAAGGATGACTTGATAGTATTTTTAGAGACTATCTTGGCAGGATTGACAAGATTATATCATCTCAACCACATCCAGCAACTCTACTAAGTCATGAAGATGCCTCGATTCTTTAGAAAATTTGAAAGGTTTGGTGGAAAATATTCAAAGAGAATTGTCTTCAGGATCAGAGCCTACTCATGTTTCTGCTCCTGCACCTATTGATGCTTCTCCTAAACCAGATGTTTCCAGCCTTTCTAGAGATATTTAGTCTCAAGTACATCCTTATATTCTAACATTTGATGAGAAGATTGGTGTAAGACACACAAAGATGCTGCAACACTTGATAGAGCTTGTAGAAAATCTGAATAAGCTCATAGATGAGTATAGTTGATGTATGCAAAATGTTTTGAAACTACTCAAAGTTCTCTCCGAAGCATTCAAGGATACTTCTCCCTCTGTTAATACTTCTCTTCCATCTTTGGATGGTTTTCTGTTGAGATCCATAATAATGGAAGAAATTCAGAATCCCCTTAGTGGTTTAGATACGTCTCCTTTGTCATAAGTGGTTAAGAACAGTGATTTAGCTTTCGACATGGCAAGAATTCATTCAAAAATGTCCAATGATCCTCAATAGGAGATCACCATGAAGATAGAAATTTATATCACTAGGATTTTCTCTAAAAGTGACAAGAAAATCACTTTAAGTATCTTGTGGACAATTTGAAGATCCCTCGAGTGACTCAAGCTTTTAAAGATCATGTTTAGAATCTTACAGAGTTCACCTGATTGTTGGACAAATTCTTGGAAAATAAGGATGATTTTGAAAAGGCTATGCAATATGGGGGAGAAATCATTACTGATTTCATCAATATTTTGAAGCTATATCTTCATGTGTAGAGTACTACTATTTTTTCTCCTACTACTGCAACCCATAGACCTGGTTTACCTGCCATATCCTCAACTACCATGTCATTCAGCCAAGCCCTTTCTCAGATTAGACCAGTCATTCTTGGTCAACCACAGACTAGATCTTCTACAACTCCTACTTTGGCCCCCTCCATATTTTATGGTATTCCTTTACCTTCATTGTCTACTACCTCCATGCCTTCTTCTACATCAGCTCCATCTCCTACTGATAAAGGCAATGACAAATCCAATCCGTGCTTCCTACCAATGTTTCTTAATTTTTGATGTAATGTATTCTATTGTTTACTGTTTTTATTTCTCATATATGTTTTATTATGAAACTTATTAATGAGAAGTGAAGTGTTTCACTCCATTATCTCTACATTTTCATGATCTCAAAAGGTGGAGAAAACAGTGGAATTATTTTTTCTATTCTTATTATATATGTTATTTTATCTACCATTCCATTTCCTTTATATTTTATCTATACATGATTTTTGATCATCTACAAGGGGGAGATTGTAGTACTCCTCATGTATTTATCATGTTTTAATGATCAAAAATCTCAATAATAATTACACAAAATTTTTTAATGATCACAAATCACAATAATAATTACACATCATGTTTTATTGATTGAAAATATTATTACTGTCAATTAAACTCATTATTATTTACAAATCACTTGCATGATAATAAATCTCACTTATCTTTTCAAACCCTTGTATATATGTTTCATATTCTCTTACTTGATAATGGTTAAGCATAATTCATATTCTGCATATTACTATTTCTGTTTGAATACAGTTAATTGTCTACGTATTTAGGCACTGTGAAAGACAGACACAGTAAGCCTGACACCGTGACCCAGACACCATGAAGGACACACCATGACCCAGACACCGTGAAGGACCCACCGTGACCGAGACACCAAGAAGGAGACATTGTTACCCAGACACCGCTAAGGACACACCATGAGTCAGACTCCGTGAATCAGACACTGTGATCTAGACACCGTGACATGGACACACTGTGAAGCACATACCGTGAAGGACATACCAGTTCTTGGAGACACTGTTTACATAATCACTGTGACACTATTTCTTAAAAAAAATTCAACATTCTTTAAATAATACTAACGGTCATTTTTGATGTGTTTAATTGAATGAATGTTACGTAATGATATTTGTTGGTCTATCAGGAAACTGTACCTCGTACCTATGGAATTGAAATCATTCCTATTTCAAAAGCTCATGGAATATAAAGAATATTGAGGTGTAGTAGAGGATAGGCTCACGCTTGTCACGTCTCAACACACATACTACAATACACATGAGCTTTGTACTGAACCGAAGAACATTCCTGAGCACAACTGTGAAGAACACATTGCATGATCCTCAATGAAGTTTCATTCATGCAATCCTACGTTACTGAAGAACACATGAATTACTCTGGTGTCAAGAGACCATATTCTCTCCTATAGAAACAAAATCTAAACCACGAAACTTTTTTTCAACAGAAAAACCAGAGGACTCATAAGCATTTCTAATGAATCCAACGTTTCCAGAGCTGCACTGACAATAACTAGAGCTTTCTAAACATCCATATACTATATTTAAGTTATTTTTTTTACATTTGAGCAGAGTCTGTATCCAATTCACATTATACACACACTGTCTCTTGTGCAGAATTGGAGGATATCATAATCCTCATACCAAAACTCATTACTCATGTTTACCCACGACAACTCTGGAAGATGTCCTTGTGTAGCCAGGTCTTTATTTTTGTTTCCCACAAAAAACTGTGGTACCAGTCACTTCCTGTCCTGGATAGTCTTGTATTGTTTCCAACCCCGATCCAGGGTGTGGATCAATTATATATATAAAATTTTGAGGACTACGTCTCGACTTGAGGCTGAACGACTTGGTTATATATGCTATGCATTTTTTAGTTTAAGGTCAAAATATACAGTTTCTAATATATATTCCACTGCCTATTACATTGAAATACTAATTTGTTTTAATGTTACATTAATAGTTAATCTAGAAAGTGTTTGTATCTGTTTTAAATCAGTAGGTTAGATTCATAATCTAATTTAATCATATGATTAGATTAACCAGAAACTAATCAATCTTTTGAGAATTTAATTGAACCTTTATAGTTTTTCAAATTCACTACAGTTTAACTTGTTTTATAATTATGGGGATTTTATTTTAAAATATTTTAACAGAAATTTTAATTGGAACTCAATTCACCCCCCCCCCTCTTGAGTGTCCACTCACACCGTGAAAGACATGCACAGTAATCCGGACACTGTAACCGAGACACCGTGATGGACACACCGTGACCCAGACACCGTGAAGGACACATTGTGACCCAGACACCTTGAAGGACACACCGTGACCCAGACACCGTGAAGGACACACTGTGAGCCAGAATCTGTGACCCAGACACCGTGAGCTAGACACTGTGACATGGACACACTGTGATGCACATACCATGAAGGACATACTGGTCCTTGGAGACACCGTTTGCATAATCACTGTGACACAATTTCTTATCCTTTTTGTCAATATTATTTAAATAATACTAACAGTCATATTTGATGTTTTTAAGGTAATTAATGTTATTTAATGATTGTTGTTCGTATGATAGGAAACTGTACCTCGTACCTATGGAATGGATATCATTATTATGGGTTAAACTTGTTGAATATAATAAAGATTGAGCTGATGTAGATGAGAGGCTCGAGCTTGACATGTCTTGACACACATACTACAATACACACAAGCTCTGTACTGAACCAAAGAACAATCCTGAGAAAAAATATGAAGAACACATTGCACGATCCTAAAAAATTTATATACATGAAATCCTACATTATTGAAGAACACACAAAGTACTCTGGAGTCAAGTGAACATCTTCTCTCTTGGAGAAACAAAAGCTGAACCATGACACTCTGTTTTTCAACAGAAAACCAGAGAAGTACTCAGAAACATTTATGCTGAATACAACGAGTCCGGAGCTTCACTACCAATCACTAGAGCTTTCTAAACTTCCATATACTATCTCTAAGTGACGTATTATTTAATTTTGAGAATTTTGTGTATCGTGTTCATTTTACACACGCACTGTCTCATGTGATGAACTAGAGGATATCACAATACTCAAACCAAAACTCCTTACTCTTGTTTACCCATGAAAACTATGGAAGATGTCCTTGTGTGTCCTGGTCTTTATTTTTGATTCCCACGAAGAACAGTGATAGAGGTCTCTGCATGGCCTGGATAGTCTCATACTGTTGCTATCCCTGATCCAGGGTGTGGATCAATTATATATGAAAATTTAAGAGTTCTGAGTCTCGGGATCAGACTGAACCTCTTGGTTATATCTCTTGTGAATTTTTTAGTCTAAGATGAAAATATACGGTATCTAATTTATATACTATTGCCTATTACATTGAAATACAAATCTATTTTAATGTTACTTTGATAGTTAATCCAGCAAGTGTTTGTATCTATTGTAAATCAGTAGTTTAGTTTCAAAAGCTAATTTAATCTTTTGATTATATTAACTGATAATTAATAAATCTTTTAAGAATCTAATTGAACATTTACAGTTTTACAAATTCACTAAATTTTAACTTGTTTTATAATTTGGGGGATTTTAATAGAATATATTTTAACAGAAATTTTAATTATAACTCAATTCACCCCCCTCTTGAGTGTCCACTCAGACCAACATGTACCAACATATAATACATGTTATGAACATAAAACATGATAAAAATGATAATATAGTACTAATGGAATTATTCATCATAAATTGTTTTCATGGGATATGCACACACTAACATGTATTATCAATCATTTATAGTTAAAAATTACTCCAAAATAAGAATAAAACTATCAAAAAAAGTGTATACAATATCCCAAAATATTAAAGAGATTCTTACCTCAAGGTCATTGATGAATAACTCCAATGTTTTTCAAAGGATCATAGCTCAATCCCGTTGTGTACCCATTGAGAACTAGATATCACATCAAGGTTGAATATGTTAGGTTATGGAACATTAATGAAGTGGTCTAGGGAATATATAATCATGTAAATACCATGTATATAACAATTTTTCATGAGTTAAATACATCACAGGTTTCATTAATGTAATTAATTATGAGATTCATTGAATACGAGGCATCAATTCACCAGAACCATTTTTTATATCAATAATGGATAATGAATTACTAATTAATTTTAGATGAAAAAATTAGATCTAGAAAATTAATATTTATCCACAAAAAATCCATCAAAAAATTTATAGCCAAGAGAGATTCACAAAGAACACGGTTTCATGATGATTGATTTATGGAAACTTACCTAGAAACATCGAATTTTTATGAGGGATTATGATATGGTAAAATGGTTATCATTGAAACCATGAATCTATATGACCAAGATATCTTGCCATTTAAAATTGATAGATTTTTAATGTTTATTTATAGTAAATGGTGATCCCTAGGATGTCTCCCAAATATCATAATAGGTTAACAATGTGTACTTTTAATAAAAAGTCCTAAAAGAGTGGGTGGTTTTGAACAATGTTTCAAAAATAAAATGTCTAAATATAAATAAATTAATATTTGAAGAACAAGTGTATTTTGAGAAATATTAGAAAAAGGATTCAATTTCAGTTCACTTAACACATTTAATGTTAATCATTCATAGATATTAATTTAGTTTTTAAGTAATTCGGTGGTTGAAATTAATCAGAATACTGGTTACGTTCCAAAATTTTATATCATTTCATGTTGATAATAATATTAAAATAAAAATTATATTTAAAAGGTATAACTCTTATGAATGGTATAATAAATTTCAAATCAAATTTAAATCTCATTTCAGTGAGGAACACAAGTATTTCTTTTCTTCCTATGAAAACAACAAAAGTCATGGACATAAAACCTCAGACTGATAATATAAAAATTAAGAGAATACTAATCAAATACATGAAAACAAGAATTATAATATTAAATAATGAAATATACATGGGATAATATGCTTTTAAACCCAAATTATTCCAATTTAGTAGTTTTTATTAGAATCGTAACCCTTTTTACATGTGTGTAACTGTCTCCCAATGAATGAACAACATTTTTTCCTCCATCAAGATGAAGAGAAGGCTTATGTTGAACTATGACTTCATATCAAATCTACATATATGGATAGGTAGCTTCAGAACCTCACATGGGATAGTTGGACTCCTTTGGGTCTCCAAATTGGTGGCACTTTTCTTATTCTATGAATATACAAATGAGGTTTCCATGATGCCTATTTCTTGCCAAAATGTGATATAGTTCTGGGAACAAAGATTTCAAGATACCACTTCTGTCTTCATTTTGGGATACTAAACAACCTTATAATGATATTGAAAAAAGTGATGATTTGTCTCCACCTTCTTCTATATTACCTTGTAATTGTTTTTCCCATTTGACATCTATAATAGGAGGTATTTTCAAATTATGGAACCAAACCCTTGTCTTTGACTAAATTTGGTTCCCTAGACATATAAATTGGGTTGGGCTACCAAAAAGAGACATAAATATTCAGTGCCTGGAAATGAGTTTTATAATTTTAGTTTTGGATAATTTCAAAGGGTTTTATCACATTAAATTTCATATATTTCTCAATACATGTACAATAGTTGACATATGTCCTTAGGATTCAATGAAGATTCACCCATTTTCTATCTCCACCATCGCTAGATCTCCTAATCATCTCCTCATACAATGTTATAGTAAAACAAGTAAAATTTACCTTTATAATAGAGATAAAAATTAAATAATTAGATTAAATATGAATTGATACTTTTTATTATATTTTTATTTTTCAATACAAAATTATTTTAACATAGTGGTGTACCAGTGAAAAAGAGTAGTGAATCGCTACCCAATCACACCCCTAAAACTAGAAATTTTCACTCCTATAGATAGTCACATTTTCATAATGATGCATGTAGGTATTCCCAAATTCATGATAATTTACAATTAAAATAAAATATCATTCATGATAATAATGAGATTATATAAAAAACCATAACATAGATTTATTTTTAAGGATCATGGAAAAATATGTCTCCAAAATTGTATCAGAATAAAATTAGAAGAGATACATGAAACTAATATGAGAAAATAACTCAAAATTCAACCATGTAACTAACTATCCAAGCACGTGAATGTTTATAAAGAACATTTCATGATAATATTTTCACTTTATATCTATTAAATATTATTTATTTTAAAAAAATATGCATACATGATTCTTTCCAGTGATCCTACCTAACTTCCATTGAAATTAAATTTCAAGACCCACTCAAATAAGTATTCATAGAAGTTAAACATTATGCTCCTGACCAACATATCCCCATATGTTTTTCATTTCATCAATCTCCTAAATATTTATTATTCTGATTGTTTGTTTGAATTTTGGAGGGAATTCAATAGTTAGATAACCGGTACACAATCATAAGTCAATTAAGTATTATAATGAAATATATCAAATAATTAACGAACATAAGGGAATAAGTATGGGAGTAGATAAAAATTAATCTTACTTTTATTTAAAATCTATTATGCAATAAAATATTCACAGTTCATGATTGGGGGAAAAGATGTGTGGAGATATTATGTGACATAATTTTCCAATAAACTACTCCCACAAAGGGTATCAAACTTCTCAATGGTTTCATAGATGGTGAACCATGAATATCATTGATATAAAACTAATTTACACGAAACTTTTACACCTCAATGATAAATTCACTGTAAAACACACATTCCATCAACAGAATAATTTTTTTAAATGTTAAAAAAACTAGAAATAGGGAAATTCCTCATGTATTTTCAATAATTTCCTTGATTATGTTGGCATTAAAAAAGAATACACTGGAATGAAATTGAGTGGTTAGAATTGGGGTGGGGTTAAAAATACTATGCAGCAAGATAAAAAAACAAAAAATTAAAGATGATGAAAATTGTAAACTAAACTATGAATGTTCCCACCACAAAACCAAGATTGTGTAGTTTCTTTATTGAAATAAAAGATAATATAGGATGGAATGATAGAAACTAGTGAGTGTCATTGGTCTGATTCTTTATGAACTTAGTGTTCCTATATTGAGGACTTTGGAATAGATTCATAAAAATTATTGAACCATTTCCCATTGATAGTGAAGGTTTTTTTAAATATAAATAACTCCAAATGGAAATCAATAGTAATAGTGTATGGGAAAAAACAATGGGAATGAACCATACCTAGATGAATATTTAGCCTTGCATTACAGACAAGGACATTACTCCACATTTAGAATTGATGATGAAGGATGAGGTGGTCATGGGTATCCAAGGTTCTCTCTTTATAGATCTGTGAGTTCTCATATGAATCTATATACATTTCCTATAACATCTAAATATATAAAATCCTTTGATAACTTAAACCCTAATGATTATAGTTACATTGTTTGTTTGAATAGTAGGACTAAGGATCTATCTCAACATGGTGGTGTTAAATCATTCCAAAAAAAAAAGATGATATGGTGACATTCTAATGGAAGTTTAAAAGTAATTATGGAAATCCTATAATTAATCATTAATTCTAAGACTCTAGTATTATCAATTTTTTGAACTATTTTTTCATGAATTTGTTTTACCACCTTATTTAACAACTCTAATTAAACATTAGTTTGTGGGTGATATGTAGTAGACACTCAATTACTGACCACATACTGATTCAAAAGTGATTTAAATTTTTGGCTTTTGAAATGAGAATCTTGATCACTAATGATGATCCTAAGAAATCCAATCCAACAAAAAATTTAGGTTCCCATAATTTCTCTACTATTTATGAATCATTAGTCAATGTGGCTCATTACTCTACCCATTTTGACACATAATAAAATTCTACAATAAAGTAATAGTACCCAAATTAGTTGTAAAATGATCTCATAATTTTTGGATCCCAATGTTAAAAATTTTCATAAAATAGAAATGGTATTTATGCAATTTCAGTTGTTTTAAAGAAATTACACATTCCTTGTTAGTGAGGAAAATATTTACAGATATAATGAGCACCGTAAAATAATTTCGGCCAAAAGATACCAGAATAAAGGACCTTGTGACAAGTATCTTGTGGATAAATGTAGGCCTCATAAGAAAGTGTGTTGTATAACATAAGGAAAAACTAAAACTTCTTATTAATAACACAAAACATAAGGAATTTATCACTATATGTGAACCTAAGGTTTTTCTCATCCTAGATGTACCAATTGGACTCATTCATCAGACTACCATCTTGGATTTTGTCAAAATCAATAGGATAGGTTGATGCTATCAAATAATTTTCTATTTCACCATTCCAAGGAATATCATCTCGCACACTATGAAATTTCTCACTAGGAATGATTTCATTTATGGTAATACAAGGGTATAAGTCAATGTATGAGGATGTGATGATCCTAGTGATATGATCTTCCCCCACATTCTATGGTGATTTTTTATCCAGAATTCCTAATGGAGGAGAATCCGGTGAATGAGATATGGTTTGGCTTCCGATTTCTTAAGAAGATACTAGAGGGCTTTATGGTTTGAGATCACAATAACTTGGGACCCAAAAATGTATGACATAAATTTATCAAATTAAAAAAACAATGTCAAGGAATTATTTTTTAGATGATTTATATTTTTCATCTGAACAGTCTAGGGTGAATGAGGCATAGGCGATGACAAGTGGATCTGGATTGACCCGTTGTGATAAGACTAACACAATTTCATTGTAAGATGGATCACTCATGAAATATAATGTTAAAACCCACCAAGGCAGTTGGATTTAAGGGGGTGATTTGAGACTTCCTTTTAATTCATTAAAATATCCATCACATTCTTTATCAAAAAAAATTATTCTTCTTTTTTTAAGAAGGAGTTGGGAAATTCAATATTACAAAATTCATGAATGAAATGATGATCAAATCAAGTTTGAACTAAGAAACAATTCACATCGAACTCATTTTTGTGTAATGGTATGTAAGAAATGATATCTAATTTTGATTCACCTACTTGGATACCATCCCAAAAAATGACTTGTCATAGTATTATACCTTTTCACACCATGAAATGACATTTCTTGTAATTTAACACAAGATTTTTTCAATACAACAATATAGGAAAAAACCAAGACTACACAAAAATTCATCAAAAGAGGTTATATAAATAGTGAATTCATCCACGAATAATTTCGTGAAATTATAAAGAAAATCCAGAAAAATATAATCTTGCATTGATAGAATGTACAAAGATCATTGCATAGAACAAATTTAGACCTCTTATATAAAAATATTCCAATTGGGCTAGTGAAGGGTGACTTTTCCAAGACCCAAAGAAAAATATAGATCTGAAATTTTCTAGAATACCCATATTAGAAGAAATAGTGGTACTTTGCTTCCAGCCTATCTAGTATCTTGTCAATGAACAAAAATTGGAAATGTTAATTTCTGGAGTGTTATATTTTTTGGAAATAATCTATATTGACACACCAACTATTATTCACATTGGTTGGAACCAATTCAATTTTTTCATGTTTTTATTATTGTTAGACCCTCTTTTTAGGAACTATATGAACAGGAATATCTCATTGGATATCATAGATGGGGTAAATTATACCAAAAACTAATAATTTGGTTACCTCCTTTCAAAAAACCTTTAGGAGTTTTTTGTTCCATCTATGTTGTGCCAACCTCACCAATTTAGCCTCATAATTTAACAATATTTGATATATCAAAATTGATGTGATAATACAAGGAATTTAAATATGTTTCAATCATAATTATTATTTATATTCCCTAAAAATTTCAAGTATGCATAATTAATTATCTAGAGTGTTTGTACTAGAAAGGATGACATGCATATCGATTCTATTCTCCATATATGAATATTTAAAATTTTGAGGTAGTGGTATAAGTTCTAATTATATTGGATTTTTGAATTATGAGAGTGAAAATAAAAAATAATAGGTCAATGATCTTATATTAATACTTAATTCTACTCTCATAATATGTGGAATAATCTTTTACAACCTGAGCAGTATCATCTAAGGTCATACAATCTATAGTTATTGAGATATCTTTTATTAAAAAACATAAAAGTCATTTTTTAGACCACTACAACATTCAATTCCGAATTAATTACCTAAAATGTCTATGAATAATGAAAACACAGAAATGGGTTCAGGGAAAAGAAGATAATATTCCTTTGGAAATGATGTATGAAAATCGAATTATGTGAAAGCGAGGAATGTTCTTCTTAGAGGTAATTCATGGAATAAAGGATCTTGAAGTGGAAACATTCACAACCAAACTCTATAGATAATATACCATGGGGCACATTAATTATATTTTGGTATGTTTTAATGAAATTAATCTCCATTTTAATTGGGTTGTGTCCATTCAGCATATCATATCCCATTTTATAAACATAAAAATCAACCTGAAAAATTAAAATTTTCACCATTTTAATAATATCCTCTAACACAACAACATGGTGTGTGGTACTCTGATTTCACAATTGAATGAATATTCCTATGAGATTCAATTCATTTTCCTGTAACAAATAGAAAAATGTGTGAGGAATAAAATTCATAGAATAACACAAATAATTCTTATTATTGGAAAATAAATAAATCCCTTTGGTGCATGAAATTGTAGTTGTTTATGGATAATTACATTTTGTTGTAATTGATGCATCTATCAATACTGATACATTCCTACAAAATAACACTTTTTTATCACCTTTATGATGACTTTATAGATCACCTTTAAAAACATGGAATTTTTGAGAATTTTATTTACGATATTAATGAATGGAATGTTACCCTTAACCATTTAAAAAATTTCATATATTTATTTATCAAGATTAGATTATTTCTATTTACATTTTTGGATGGAAATTTTTTGAAATTGGAGAGTAATGGTTGGTATATTAGTCTCATCGATAGACACACTCTTTCTATTGATGGTTTTTTCATCGGATGATGATTTTTATTATTTAGATCATTTGACATAGCTGAAATAAAAGATTTCTTAAGAGGGAATGACTCGATTTTATAGTTTTTTTTGGATTTTAAGATGAGTTACACTCTGAAGGGTTATGGAATTGACATTTCTATTTTCCCTCAGTATGAAAAATGGTTTAGAATAAAGACTACTCGGGCTAAGAATTTGTATTTCCCCCATCGAGTTTGTGAGTTTTCCAAATTAATTTATTAGTTCATGAGATAAAATATTATTTTATTGAATATTATATTGATATTATGTTATATAATTTTCTCACATTGTGCTAAATATGTGAATTTATGTAATATCTGGGATTAGATCATTCTTTTAAAAATTTGACGAATATTAATGTTTTACCCTTTAAATATTTACTGACGTATTGCAAACACAAATTTTTTATTTATTTATTTGAATCTAATTTTTGGAATATTTGTACCTCACATAATTTTATACAACGTTCAATTAGGAAATTTGAGTTAAATCGTGCATTTGTTTGGTGTAAGTGGGCCATGATATCAACGTTGGGATGGAATCGCTAGATTGGGCATGGGTTCTGTATTTGGGTCATAAAATCTTTATCTATGCTTTGATTAGACCTATATTTTAAAACGAGATTGATGAAACCTTTTTTGCACAAATCATCCTTTTTTTATGACAACATATTAATGAGTATTTGTGGTCTAATGGGCATTCTATGTTGGATTAAAATGTTTGCCTGAATTTTTCCATTCACACATGAAACCACTTATTACATAACCCCCCTCCACTCTATAAATTGGTATTTATATACTTTGGAGGGGGGTTGGATCTACCATTGAGGATTTTTAGGATATGTTAAGTGGTTCATTTCAATTTAAAGTAACCATTAGAGGAGGGAATCTTTCAAGCTAGGATCTCCAAAAAAATGATCGTCTCTTCTTCTTCTTTGATGTAATGTTTTAGTTCTTTCAATAAAATTCATATTTTATATTCAATTTCGATTATTTTTCTCAAATTTATTATTATTTATTCTTCCTAATTGGGTTTGAATTAGATGTAGAAAAATTATAGGGTTCTACCATTTCTAAACATTTTCACATGCAAAACGTTTCTACGATAACTACACCACACATGAAAGAGTAGTTCTTTTTATTAATTAATATACCTCTAAATTTCTTCATTAATTTGTTCTAAATAAAGGAACTACTATAATTCACTTCATATGATCTATCAATTTAGTTTTTAATTTTAAATAAACTAATCATGAAATTGAAAAATTTACATAGAAACACGCAAGGTTGGAATTTGTGTAAATTGTGAGTGCGTGATCCTCATCGGTAATAAAAGACCACATGGGATAAATTTGTAGAGTTAAAATATAATCCCTAACCTCAATTAATAGACATTTACAGAGTTTATATGTTCTCTAATTAACCACTGACCATAATCTAACCTAATAAAATCAACCAAATCAGGGTTCTTTGATTTCATCTTCCGAAGCTAGCCTACGGTTTACATAATTTAATCTTTGGGGTTAAGTAAACTCCTGTAGAATTCAATGGTTAAATTCTTAAATGATTATAATTAAGTGGATGTTAATTTAAATGATAATGAAATATCATTGAGTGAATATGTAGAGTTAGATAGATTTCTCCTTTTAAATATTTTCTTAAAAAAACATTTTTTTTCATTTTAATCGAACTTCATTTCATAAATAATAAAAAAAACAAAAACACAATATTATTTCGGAAAACATATTGTAGTTTTATGAATGTTATAAAACCAAATATCCTTTAATGTAGTGTTATTATTCCATTTTATGTTAATTATAAAAATCCTTTAATTTTTTTTCAAATTTACTTCTTCCTCTGAGAGAAGACCTTGGCCAGCCACTTTGATACACAAATGTAACCAAATACCGAACATCGTTTGAAAGAACCCATGATAGTTCCTTTCATCTTGAATGGAATATTGGGTTGTTTATTGGATTTAGATATTATTTTCTTCCATTTATTTAATCATTTATTCTATTATAGGGTAGGGATTAGGAGGGGTTATTGGAAATGCCATGGTGGTGGTTGATGAATTTTTGGTAGTGGTGTCGAATGACTACACTACCCTAACAGGTTCCATAGTTGTTAAGTTTAGTTTGAATACCCTATTACACATAGTCTTGGTTTTATTTCAACCCGTGGCTGGAAGGATAGTTTGTTTCTTTTCTAATGTGTTGATTATAGTGATGAAATGGAAATATTTACTCATAAATCTCAAAAGGTGTTCTCAGTTTAGTGAATTGATCATAATATTAGGTGTTGGAAGAAAAAATACAACAATAGTAGGTAGAAGTAGATTGGGATTTACCTTGGGAAATAGAATATTTTTATATAAGGGTACTTTCCCCAGCAAACAGCATGTCAACCTCCATCTTAAAATCATAACATTACATCTCATAGACCCCTCAAATGGTTACACTAGATGTTGAATTTAATTGCTCAGTGTTATATTCCATTTTTTCTGTTAGGGTTATTATAGAAGGAATGTTCATATAAATTATTTTTCCATAATATCTGTCATGTTACGATCATTGTGAATTGAAAATTTATAAAAATATTTAATTAAAAGTTGATAACTTATTTGGTGTTGTGGAAAACTCGAAAATAGACTTTTATTTCATTTCCAATATTTATGATGTGTTTCCAATTATTATTTATTTATTTCAGCGTTTTCAAGGGCTGGGAAATATTTTTCATGGAAAAGGTTTTTCATGTCTTCGAAACCTTTAATTATGGAATTAACATAATATAACCAATATTTCTCATTGTCTTAAAAAGATAATGGGAATTGTCTATGTTTTTCTTGTTATTAATCCACACGTGAAGTTTTTAATGTTGGACACATGGTATGATATTATTTTAAGTACTTATGTGGATCTTCTCTATTTAAAAAATGATGTTGTTGTAATAGGTGAATTAAACAAAATTTTAGTCCTATGATTGGTGTTGTGACATATGCTTGAATATATGCAGGTTGGATATCAACATCAAGTGATTTTATTAATTTTAATATATATTTATCTTCATACATATTATGAATGTTTATTACAGTCTTGATACAGGTTTCCGAAGAAGAATAAGGATCTAGAAGAGTGTTGAGGTTTTGTGTATCCTCCTTCTAGGGATCACTCGGTGCTTCGTGGTGTTGATAACACAAGAACCTCTTCAGTTTCTATTCGAAATTATGTGGTTTATCTAATGAATATCACATCATACATAAGTATTACAGAAGGATTATTTTAAAAAACAATCTAAATATTAAGGAAGAGAACAAGTAATAAAATATTAAAAAAAATATTTTAATACAAAATGCGCACTAAAAACCCAAGCACTCCCTATAAATATTTCCAAAACATTGATCACATTGTCATGAAACGTAAAATTTATTGAGTTTTTAATGTTTATTTCTAGTATATGTTGGACCCTAGGACATATCTAAAGATCATTGGTGGTTTTAAATGCGTAATTTATAATAAAAATTAATTAAAGTATGTATGGTTTTGAATAAAATTTTAAATTTAAAATGACATAATTTAATTGATTTAATAGTTGAAAAAAATTGTATTAGGAAAAAATTTGATAAAGGGTTTATAGTGAGTTCACAACAGAAATATAAAGTTCAATTTTTTAATGATTAATCTAGGTTTGATGTTGTAATTTAGTTTAATTGAATAGGATCCCTGATTACATTCTAGGAATTTAAATCAAATTATGTTCAACAAAAACATATCATAAAAATCATATATTTAATGTAAAGATCTAATTCATGGTATAATAACTTACAAAGAAAATTTAAATATCAGATAAGTGGGGAATAAATATATTCTTATTTATTCCAATTGGGACAACATATGTCACACACTCAAAACCTCACACTAACTGGATAGAA
Organism: Viscum album; assembly: GCA_963277665.1. Taxonomy (NCBI): domain Eukaryota; kingdom Viridiplantae; phylum Streptophyta; class Magnoliopsida; order Santalales; family Viscaceae; genus Viscum; species Viscum album. The sequence goes on along the minus strand of OY728152.1, from coordinate 2,075,319,944 downwards.
ATTATGAGCATTCTAGTCACATGCATCAAAAAAAAATATGAAATAATGTAATATACTTGGAATGAAATGTTATTAAACAAAAAATAATACAAAAATAATAACTATTTTAATCATTCAAACCTACATTACATGTGCTTAACTCCCTCACAATGAACACCCATTGTTTTCCCCACCATCCAGAGGAGGAGGAAGCTCGTGTTGAACTCTGACCGCATCACAACTCTCTGTATGAGGATAAGGATCTCCTAAACTATAGAGTGATAAGAGGAATCCTTTGGGACCCTGAATTGAAATCAATTCACTCATTATCAAAACACAAAAATGAGATTATCATGGTACCCTTTTATACAAAAATGATATGTGATTTTCGGAACCCAGATTTTGATGTACAAATTCTGTCATAGTTATGTACTAGAAAATAACATTATCAAAACTAATAAAAAATATAATAGTTATTTTAGAAAATCATGAATATCACGGATGATCCTAAAATTTTCACAAATTTAATATTATATTAAAATTTTATAAATCCAACCAAATTGTTATAATCTGGGAAATTGTCACATTCTTATGTTTTAGTGGTATTTTGAGCTCAAAAGAAAAAATTGCTTAATTATAGGATTTAACTGTTTTATTTGTATTATGTATTTTGTCCATAACATTTTCAACCCTAAAACAAATCATGAAATTACTTTTATTTATATTTCCATAATTTATGGTCCGAATTTCATCCTTCTGAAGGCCCAACTCAATCAATCATTTGGAGGCACAAAATCAGCTAACAATTCAGTCTCATAAACTGTGCACAAATCTGAAATGTTTTAAAGATGGGAATTTCTCTCGAAATGACCGAACCAATGGAGATTAAATTTAACAAGGATCTGGGAGAGAAATTATTTAACATCTTTCATTGATTAGGACATGTCTGAATTAGCTGATTAAAAGGTCTTAATGGAATTGGAATTTGGAGTTGTGGGAGACGAAGTGTCACCGGGGCAGATTAAATGTTCCCCACTAAAACAATAATAAATCCTTCATATGAGGAACAATATGGATGAAAATATGTCTGGGGATGCGGAACACTATATGTAACAACGTTCTAGAAGTGACCATTTACCAATTATTCCATTTAATTGTTCTAAATTTTATACACTTCGTGCAGATAGAATTGAGAGATATTTCTTCACCCATTTTAATTAAACAAAATTACCTCTATATTTACACAGATAGAAATTAAAAGGGGGATAAGGTGGAGTTTTTATTATATAATTATTAGTAATATTTATAATATATATTAGTGTAGATTTATTCTTCTTCTGTTTGTTTCATCTTTTCATTCATTTCAATTATTTTATGTGTTTCTCCCACCATTCTTCATTCTAACTCCATGTTTATGGAGAGATAACCCTCAATATTGTTCGAAGGGGGAAGTGGTGGTATTGTAGTTTTATGTGATTTATTTATTTGTCATGATTTATTTTAAGGATAGAATAGTGTTAAAATTATTGTGTTGAACGATCACCCAATTTCTCTACTATTTTCTTCTTCCTCCTCATTTTATAACTTTCCATCCCATCTATATCTAATTCATTCAAATGGTTGAGTTTGTATTGGGTAAATATGTGGAAGATTTTACCCCTACATGCATAGATCGTTGTGTAGGGTAATAAATTAAAAAAAAAGAGGTTGTGGTGTGATAGGTATTGATCTCCTCATTGAATCACTCATTGATAGATATTTTTTATATCAATGATAATTCTACCCTGAATACCCAAGAACAATTATTTTCTTTTACCAAATTAATTGTGTCCTTTCTTCATTTTTTTATATATTTATTTTATATTTATATTTTCTGCATTTCATCTATTCTCCTCATTGACAAAGTATTTTCAATTCATATTTGTTAGATTTGAAATAGTGACAATAGAAAGATAGTGTGTGTGAGCGGCCTCCTTGTGATCGACCCTAGGGTGCGACACTATGGTGAATTATTAGATAAATTAGAATTTAATTGAATTTTTGTTCACAACAAACCACTCTAATCAATTTGGCCCCATTTCTTGTGATGCCAAATGATTACACCTAATATTTTTCATAAAAACCAAAAAAGATAAATTTTTAGAAAATAAGAGCATCATTGATTATCAATTTTTATTTTGTATAGATGGATTATTTTTGTGGTTTTTCATATTATTGTCCTAGTTATGAATTTTCTATTAGGAAACAATATTTTGTGTAGAAAATGGAACTAGATGCCCCAATAATTCAAAATAATTTATATTCCATGAACAAGCAAGCAAGAAGGTTGCAACGTTGGCGACTGAAGTTGAAGAAGTTAAAGCTCTTTGGATGGAACGAAAACAAAAAAAGAACAAAGATGAAGAAGAATTAAATGTTTTTTCACCTATATTTTATGATTAATAACACAAGGAAGACTTTGTGATTCAATTTTAATATTCAATCATCTCTCCTTGTCCATTTCTTGAAGGGGTTCTTCAAGATGACAAGTCAGCTTATACAACTGTGGGAGATCAATATGCTTTTAATGAACATTGGTATGATTATGCTGAATACCAAAAGGTATCTGATCCTCCAAAATATGTGAAAAAATAATTAGTACTTCTATACCTCTCTCTTGATTTGGATGATGATGAAGATGTTTTTGCAGAAAATGTGTTCCTAGTGGCCTTGCCTAACGAGATAGTGTTTCAAGATAACCTAAATGAAACATATGATTTTTATATTGATTTCTAATGTTTTATTAATATTCAAGTGGAATTATTTTATGACTTCAATTCTTAATTTTTTGAATCATCATCACATGAGAAATCCTTGGATATAGAAGTCAAAGTGGCAAAAAAACTCATGGATGAACAAGTGGATGAATTATTCTTTGTCCTTCCCCCATATTATTTGTTATAATAAATTGAAAAGGGGGATGAGATATTGTACACTATTCATGGGTTCCCCTATGGATTTTTTAGGCTGATGATCATTGGATGGAAGAAGTTCTGGTGGTTTCTAAGCAAGAAACGTCATCCACCATCAAATTGGGGTTAAACCGCTGCAACTGCCTGCCTAGGGGTGGTAAAACCCAATCACCTGCTTGGGGAGTTAAACAAATAATTATCCTATTTTTTTCTCTATATTTTCTATATTTCATGTATTTTAGGACATGTGGTAGTAGCGAGGATCTTAACTCAAGACTACCACTATAAAATAAAGCCATGGTGTATGTTTCCTTCCCTTTATTTTTCTTCCCTTATTATTCATTTGTTGAGCAGCAAAGAAGGGAAGTGAAATATAGGCATGGAGGGAGTGTCAACCTATATAGATGTTTTTTGTGCAATCATTCTATTTTTTTCCAAATTTTTAGTAACCTTTAGAATTAATTAATATTCTGATCAATTTTCACATACGAATTTATTTTGAGATGGTTGAAATGATTTTTGAAGAAATGGATTTTATAGAATTGTTGATGTGAAAAAAATTACATTGAATTTGATTTTCACGAATTTTTATGATTTTGAATAATTTATGAAATCCATGACCATGAAACACTAAATCAATTCATTTTTCCCATCCATTGATGTGTTCTGAACCACATTGAAATACACATTATATTACCCACTCTTTTTTATGGAATCTTGGATTTTTTTGTGAGAACCAAAATTTGTGATTTTTATCTTTCGATGCTTTGGATTTCATGGAATGTTTTTGATATGATTGGGGAAATTTTTTACTGTACATATTTTATCTTGAGAACTACCTTTACATATATCCTTTTTACCCATTTAATGCCATTAATTTCGTTATATTTTTAAGCCACATTTCAATCCAATTTTTCCTTACCTACATGCACTCTTTGTATAATTGTGTGGATATTTCATGTTTTAGAGAGGGGGAAGGTAATTTCATGTTCATTCTTGGGATTTTTTTCCATTGAGGGTGATGTGAGGTGTGTGTCAACATTTTGGGTAGTGGATGATAATAATCAAATTGGGCTTGTGTAATCCTTTCATTGGGATTTATTTTTTTCATCTGTTTATCATTAAAACAAATAAAAAGAATTGAAAAAGTGGGGATGAGATGTAATTTATCATTGTACATCCTTTTATGACTCATTTCCCTATCTAAATTCAAGGTCATGTTAGTGATTCTTTCATTGAATTCATATTTCAGCTCATTCTCCATGAAAAAAATCAATAGAGAAACAAAATAAAGTTGTGCCTTTCTGGAGCATTACAAAAAAAGTGGGAAAATGATGGAAGGGGAGAACATGGATACAATAATTCTTTGGAATAATTTCTTGGTCCATGTCCCATGTAATACAAAAGGGGGTGGTGTTGCGTATCACATTGTTAAGGGGATTGAGTGTGGTTCATCCTATTTTTTCACTTGAATATTCATGCATTGGGATTAAGAGTCTTACCTCCTTTTTTAGCCTTAATTTTTCAATAATTTTCCCACCAACCCTCATCCATAGAATTCACCTAGAAAAATTACACATTATTATATTCATTTTCATGTTTTGCGTTGTGGAGTGATGAGAATTGTCACATGGTTATGATGATGCATGCACAATCCAAGTATTAGCATAACCCCATATATAATTTCTCTTGAGTGAAGAGTGACACAAATTTAAAGGTGAGGTAGGTTGTGATTGGGCGAGGGACAGATTATTGAGGTAGAAAAAAATTAAATTTGAGGATTGAAAATTATTGGGAATTGTTTTTCATAGATAACACATGATGGAATTTCATTTCGCAAGAGATCATTGATGTTATCTGATTTTCGATTTTTGTGTGAAATTTGATATAAATATATGATGATAACCCAGGAGTGCATTAATTAAGTGTGGGAGACTGATTATGCTAATGTTTTCACATATTTTATATAGGATTTAAATGTTATAAATCCCACAAAATTGTTATTTTATGGTAAATTTTTACATTTTTTTTAGTGGTATTTTGAGCTCAAATGCAAAAATGGCTTAATATTGGGATTTTAAGGTTTTATTTGTATTATGTATTTTTGGAATAAAATTTTCCACACTAAAAAAATCATGGAATTTATTTTCTGTAGGTTTCCTGACATTATGGTCTGAATTAAATCCTTCTTAAGGCCCATCAGAATCAATCATTTGGAGTTCCAAAATCAGAATATAATCTGGACCTCGTAAACTGTGCACAAATCTGAAATATCGTAAAGATGAGATGTTATCTCAAAGATGACTAATACAGTGGAGCTTAAATATAACAAGGAGATGGTTGATATATTAATTAACATCTTTAATTAATGAGGCCACGTCTGAATCAGCTGATTACAAGGTACTAATTGCATTGCAATTTAGAGTTGTGGAAGACGAAGAGTCACCTATACAGATTGAATGTTCCTCACTACAACAGACATAAATCCATCATATGTGGACCAATCTAGATGAACTTTTGTGGGGGGATTCGCAAGAAGATATGGAAGAACTTTAACAAAGGGTACATTTACCAATTATGCCATTTAATGGTCCTAAAAGCCATGCACTTCGGGTGGACAAAATTGAGATAAATTTCTTCCCCAATTTTATCTATAAATTTATACCACCTCTATTTTTAAAAGGCTAACCATTTCAAGGTGGATAAGGTAGAGTTTTTTTATGTAATTATTATTTATATTTATAATATATAGTATTTTATATTTCTTATTCTTATGTTTGTTTCTTCTTTTATTTCATTTCATTTATTTTATGTGTTTCTCCCACAATGCTTCTTTCAAACTCCATGTTTGTGGAGAGCTAACCCTCACAGTTGTTCAAGGGGGGAAGTGTTGGTATTGGAGTTTTATGTGCTTTATTGATTTATCAGGATTTATTCTAAGGATACATTAGTGGTAAAATTATGGTGGTGAACTGTCTCCCCAATTTCTATACTATTGTCTTTTTCCTCCTCATTTATAATTTTCCTTCCCATCAATATCTAATTCATTCAAATGGTGGTGTTTGTATTGGGTAATGATGTGGAAGAGTTTACTCCTACATGAAGAGGTCTCGGTGTAGGGTAATACATTTCAAACTAGAGGGTGTGGAGTGATAGGTCTTGATTTTGCATTGAATAACTCATTGATATATATTTTTTATAACATTGATAATTCCACCGTGAATCCCCAAGAACAATAGTATTCGTTTACTAACATATTTTTGTCTTTGATTCCTTTTATTTGTATTTTTAATTTTTATATTTTTATATATTTATATGATATTTATATTTTCCGTTATTCAATTGTCCCCCCTATTAACATAAGTATTGTATTTTTATATTATTTATATTTTAAATAGTGACAAAAGAAAGATAGATCATATGAGTGGCCTCTATGTGATCGACCCTGGGATGTCCCACTATAGTTCATTATTAGTTCAATACAAATTTAATTGAATTTTGGTTCACAAAAAACCACTCTCATCTATTTGGGAACCCTGATTTTGATTTACATCTTATTCCTTTGTTTTGTTCGGGAAAATGAACTTATAACAATTTTTAAATAATAGAATAGTTGTTTTTAGAACCTCTTGAATATCTCCTTGTAAAATCTAGTGGCCATTTTACATATATAAAATGAGTTATTTTCGAATTAAAGATCTGAATTTTATTTTTAGGAAATTCAGTTCCCAGGACATGTCAGTTTTTTGGTGCATCATATGGATGAATTGGTATTGGGTTTCATTAATTGAGTTTAATAGCACCTTGATTCACTGTTTCACTTTCACCCTTTTACCATTGCGTTAAACTAATTTTGTATCATTAAATACAAATTTAATTACAAATTTCACATCATGATTAATTAATTTATTTCATTTTTATCACATCTAAAATGTAAAATGTTGCTTGTTTTGATAATCACTTTTTAGGTGGAGGTTATTTGGACGGTCCGAGATGAAGTGGATGAAAAATGGCCAATCTCTTCATGATTACAAGAACACCAGTGGAATTAAATAGACACCTCTAAGGAAAAGTGAACCCAATTCGGATGAAATTTAGTGATATGATACAAAATTTTGTTGGTTAAAAATATTAAAATGTAAATGACTCCCATTTAATCAACATAGAGGCCCAACACAATTAATATTTATAGGGAATTGAATCTTCACAAAGTCAAAAGTGGTGTTCTGTTATTGATATCATGACATATAGATTTAAAAATAGTTCTATATTTTACATGGAGATGTTAAATATGTTTTGATAATTTTTTAAAATTTTCTATAAAGATAAATAAGACTATATAGAGGTCTAAAACCATGTTCCAAGTTGTTTCTCTAAATCTGGGGGCCCAAAACAACCTTCCAATTGCCTTATAAAATGATAACCTGGCTACCCCATTTGTAAAATTGTACCAGGAATAATGAACTAATATTTTGGAGACCAAAAATATTCCCCTATTTATCCATATTTTTCTTTAGTCCCCTATCCTTATAGTGGGATCACGAATGTAGGTGATGTTCCACTTGAGCCTCCTCCTCCTCTCAGTGGTGAGCTAAATGGTGTATTATCATTTCTAGGGAGATACACTCACAAGGGAGGGAGTTTAAAACCTTTTTATTCTTCTCGTTTTGTGTAATTTGTGTGCTAATTATTTCAATTATGTTTGATCTTATCACCTTTCTCCAAAAAATGAAATTATTTAGTATAAATATGTAAAACACAATTCATTTCAGCACTAATTGGGTTGAGAATTGAAGTGGGAATCTTAGGTTGTTATCATTGAAGATCAAAAGAATCATTTTTCTCTCACACATACATGAGGTTTTAGTATGATTTTGTTGTAATTTTTCTAGGCTTGAGTTCCAAACCATTACAAACATACTTTTTTTCAAGGGTTTCTAATTTTTGAGTTGTTTTATGAGGTAAGAGGGGAATCTAGATCATGACAACTCTAGACCAATTAATTTTATTAAACCATGTGAACATTTCAGAAAAATATATTATACATGTTTTTTAGTGGACTTGAACTCACCTACATGTCTTTTAATTATTATAAAACCACCTTTATTTAACAATTATAAAACACTATAATTAATTTATTTCGTTTTAAAAACTATTATCAACACCACCACATTTTTAGTAACCATTATTAAAAATACAAACATTATTCATCCAATTCTCCTGGAGAGATGACCTAGGGGATTCCATTAACTATATATACAATTAGATTACATAATAAATTTAATGTTTCAAAAAAAATCACTCAATGTTCTATACAAATACATTAGGGATAAAATTAAAAAAATTCATCCCATTTTGATACATGGATTTTTAGAGACATGTAAAATAGTGGACATATGTCCTTGGGATTCCATGAAGTTTGGAACATTTTCATTTCACAACATCTCAAGCCCTCAAAAAAATGTCCTCCTACAATGTAATCATCAATAAAAGTAAAATTGACCATTTTAATAATGATATAAATTAAATTACTGAATAAAATGTGATGTTTAATTTGTTTTTATATTTTATATTTTCAATAGAAAACCAGTTTAACACTGTGTTGAAAGGGTGAAAAAGAATAATGAATAGCTACACATTCACCACCACTAATCTAAAAAGTATTACAAATACATTATAGTTTCATCATTTAATTATCATGAATAAGTGGTCAAGGAATATAATTTATAAACATATCCCCACAAAATCTTATTAATTGATTGTATATCCTAATTTGATCAAGATTCATTAAAAAACATGATTAGTCATCGATCTATGGAGTAAGGAATAATTTATCATTAGAACCATATAAAAAACATTTATACATCATATATCCATTCTAATATCTCAATAAGGATGAGATAAGGGGGTAAAATATTGAATGATTTTACTATTTTGTCATCATATAATTTATCCATCATTGATGAACCAAGGGAAGATGAGTGGTACAACATTAATATCATGAGTGGAGGTATGAAATTTGAAATAAGGAATTTTTCGTCAAAATAAGATATTTAACAAACTAAAATTTGAGTCTAATTAAATATTCATGGGGTAAATTTAATAACTGTTTGTCCTTGGTAGACATGGGATCTATTGCGCCTCACTGACTAGCTGATGAGTGACCATCATCTTGCTGGTGTTCTTATAAGAACAACCTAGGTTATTCCATCACTTCTACAAAGCTAGTGGAACCCCAAAGGATAGTAAGTGGGGTATTTAATTTAATGAATACATACAGAAATCGATTGGTTTATTGATGGGGACTATTGTGTGGCTGATAAAACATTAATACCGCCAAAATCGAAGCCTCTATCTAGTTCTACAGCCTTTGTTTCTCAAAACCTTTTCACATAGGATCCATCACTTAAATAACTGTAGTAGAGAATAAATGAATGAGAATGAGATATTTTATAAAATCAGTATCCCATACATTAGAATAAATGGATATTGTTACATAATAATATATAAAAAATAATGTATTCTTCACCAGTCTTATAGTTGAGTAATATTATGATCATCCTACTGAATAATTTTTTATCTAATGGGTTATATGATTATTCATGATCAAGTTTACAAGAGTTTACCATCATAGAATTGATATTAGATAATCTTTCAAAACAAAATAATTTTAGTAAATCAATTATATGTTCAGTTAATGTTATTCCTTCTAGAGTCTGATTTATTTGGAATCCAATGATAAAATTAAGTTCACCCATTAAACTCATTTCAAATTCACTCTGAATAAGTTTTGATAAACTATCTAATATATTTTAATAAGTAAATAATAAATATAACATCATAGATATGATTTTTAAAAATTAGATTTTACATAAAAATTATCCTAATAAAAATATTGGTGTCAATCATTTCATTAAAAATATGTTTTGAATTATAAATAAAAAATGATTATAATAGCCTCTCAGGGCATTTTTTGTCTTTAAAGAGTATTGGTAAGATTTAAATAAGATAATATAAATATAAATTATCAAAACTATGATTTTTTTCAATATAAACATACGCCTGAATATATATATTAATAATGTAAGGACTTAAATACATTTAAAAGAGTACAATAATCATTCCCTGCAAATTATAGAAGTTTATTGGTGGAATTGGCCCTAGCTACTAGAGTAAATGTTTGTGCATTTTTTAATCAGTTACCCACATTATAACTCTTTTCAATTAGTTTTTCATCATTCTAAATTGTAATACCATTTTCATCTTTTTTTGAAATACACATTTTGTTAATATAACTGAAATATCCATCATACATTAAGAACATGCTCAAATTTTATTTTATTTAATGAAAATGAGTTATTACAATAAAACTAACCAAATTTCATCACATGATGAATCATCTTCCATTTTATGTTCAAATTTTGATATGAATGAAATATGTTAACTCATTCTTATAAGTGATCATATAGATACCAAAAATTGATATAAATCACCAATGATATTGTCAAATAGATGTTGGATTGAAATTATTTAGTTTTTTGGATAATGGAAATGTTTCTCACAATCCTCCAATGATTTATATTTTTTTCAATAAATTTTAGTTCACTTACTTTCATTAGTATATATTTTTTTATTTTATACTATTATAGACTTAATTAAACATTTGGTAGAAAACTAAATTGTATTTTAAATACACTATATAGTTGTGTTACATTCAAATATTTTATGTTTGAATTAGGATCAGTTTTATTAATCACCACTTTTACTATTTCTTCATTAGTATGTATCTATATTTAGAAAACCTAATACACATTACACGTATTTTAACAGAATATATTGATACATTTATAAGAATCATGATCAAAATTATTCATATTTTCAATAATATTAAAAATGAGTACATTATATTGAAAAATATTTTAAGTAACTATATTTCTATTTTCCATTGGTATATAGTTCATATGTGGTTTTATTAAACACTATATTAAAAAACATTTATTTATAGAATATTTGGTAATACTCATAGATTCATCCCAAAAATATATTACTATTGAGTATTCACATAGTAATATCCATGTAATTTCTTAAAATTATATATTCCCCGGTTTAAATACTATGTGATGTTGTCAGGTTCTTAGTGTTGATATGTTATGAGGTATACCTTTTTCACTGCAAAATGTTTCTATATAAAAATTTATAAAATCAATAAAAAAATCTCTAAATAATGTGACTATAATAATATTTTTCATTTTTTGACATTTTTAGGGAAACTTTTAAAAAACAAATGTACATTTGATTTAAAAGGAAGAAAATATTTTCATGTGTATTGAGTGTAATCATCAATACATATATAAACAATTTAACACCCCATTAAATTTCTATCAGGTATTTTTTGACCTCTTATTTTCATTTCCTTTTAATATGTTGAGTAAGGATTAGAAGGAATTGGAAGGATTCCTATAATGGTGATGTTAGGTATTTGTGGGAATTTTCATCACATAATCTATTGTTCCTACAATATTACAGGGATTTACATGTCTTGTAATGATGATACATGACATTTAATAATTTCCTGGAAGATATCATCAAGTCATTATGCAACATGAAAGGATATATTTCATGTAAATATTAGAATATAATTTTTAATAAAAAGTGTTAGGTTTTTTTATGTATCTAGGAATCAAAAATTAAATAATGAGTGATTTCATTACATGCTATGTAAAATCTTATGTATCGGTTTACAGTAGGAAGTTCATCTTGAATTATTATTTACGTCCTACGGGTTTCCTATAACCCATCATAGAGTCTATTCCTGTGTGATTTTGGAGATCTTTATCACTTTCAGATAGTTTTGTTCAGCGACTGATCATTATTGTAGTTATGGTGTCTCTCCCTATGTAATTAGTTTTATATTATCTTCCATATCAATCTATTTTTCTTTCTGAGTTTTATAGATAATATTGGGATTGATGTATCTAAACTCTGTGTTTTTTAATCTAGATTCTTGGTTTTGTTCCCAGATATTTTGTGCCTCTATTTTCTATTAGTGAGACCCATTACGGGTGTTTTATTATCAGGGAAAAGGTAGAAAGTTATGTCTATGGTAAGATAATTAATTAATCCTAGTGTTCATCAGTTTAAAATTTGGTTTCAAATTATCTGGGAAAAACTAATATCATTTTAATTGGATGTTGGAATTGAATTGGTATGGAATTTTGGGAAAGCCCCAAATTCTGAGGGAATTGGAATTTGGGGTCTAATTTATAATTGAATGATTTTGTAAATTCATTTTCCAATTTATTTTGTAAAATTTGATTAAACTTATTGGATAAAAACCTTTGATAGGTTCTGAATTGAAAAAGAATTAAATGATGTATTAAACCTATGTCTAGGTTTTTAATGTCAATTTGATTATTGAAATGAAATACTTAGAAATTGTGATGTAATTTAAAATGAAATTATTTTCACTTTTTATATTATTTTATTGATCTCATAAGATCTTGGTAGTTAATGGGTTATTTGGTAAAAATCCACATAGATTTTAATGTTGTTGAAACATGTTGATGAATTACAAAACATTGAAAAAACTAGTTTATGATATCTTATCCCGAATGCGATGTGGTTGGGTTATATTCGGCATGAGACTAATGGATGTGTGTACACAAACATTCCATGATCAATGATTTGATAATTGTGAGGAATAAATAACATAGAACTATCTTACCACAGGGAATATGATAATAATGCTTGTTGTGATCAATCTATTGTGTATTCCATTGATTATGAAACATTTTTACTCATAACAGAATATTTTATAAAAAATATTTTATATAATTTGTTTATTTAATCCTTGTTTTAAATGTTTTAAATCATTTAAAATGAAAATAATGTTTTGTTTTAAATATAAAAATATACTAGAATTCTTGTTTTGTTAAAATTGAAGGAATGATTTTGTTTATTACCGAGGAATTTTATTATGGAATAATATGTGAAATGATAATAATATTTGTACCTCACACTATATATTTTTTATTCAGGAATTTGTAAATTTAATCCTCCCATGCCTAAGTAATTGGAATGAACCTCTTAGAGGATGTATGTGTTCTTTATCCCTTTGGGGTTGGAGTTATGTGTCCTTAGGAATGTGGATTTATCCTTGTCATAGATTTTGTTAATTTTAGGGAGTAATATTTGGTTTTTCTGATATTCTTATATGGTTTATGTTACTATACACCATTGGATTATTTAAACATACTGATATGTATATATTTCTTCCAGTTGTTTGGAGAAAAATTCATTCACATATTTATTTTTTATGATGTCTGGTGTTAGTTGCTAATTTGTGGGGATTAGGAATGCCCCCATGATACATTAGTGCTGGATCAGGTATTAGAGTATTAGGCTATCCATGTTGGTCCATGAAAAATATATATCATAGGAGTGGGTTGAAAATCATTTCTGGATTTCAATATACATTTGAGAAATACTTTCAGGACTTATGTGGTAGTTTTGAGTTAGTTTTTGGATATATATCATTGTAATGAGGCTCAAGTCACCATGGATGGTTTGGGAATGAAATATTGAGGATTAGTTATTGAGTTTAATTTTCATTTGATTTAGATTGGAAGACGTCCAAATATTTTTTATTTTTCTGATGGGATTAATTTACCTTGTTTCTCTTGTTTGAGTGTTGATCTGAGTAATATTTTTATGTATTCAATGTTGTTCAATAATTTTTTGTAGAATAAATCATTCGAGAAGACATGTAAATAGGATCCCAAAGGAAGATACTGATGAATCACAATGAGAAAATCCTCTTGTGGATCAGAATCTGTTTGAGGATGTTTTGCATGCTATCCATGCTCAAGGATAGGCACCTGCACCCATCCCAGCTCAAGATCTTATCTTGGAACATAATAGAGAAGAATCCAAGAACTGTTGTTAGGTTTTCCTTCAATATAAGACACATACATTCCAAGGATTTAATGATCCTCACGTTGATGAGGAAAGGCTGAGAAAGACATCTCATTCATTAAATTCTTGGAAACTCCTTAATCTATTAAGGTATAGTGTGATGACTTTAATCTATAGGGACCTAATGTATTATGGTTGGACTTAATGGTGATGGAAAATAATAACTAGGGTTTAGTATTTAAGTTGTTTAAATTTATTTTCACATACTAGTTCAATCTAGAATATATATTTCTAGCCATGGCTATAGACTTTTTCAAACTCTAGCAGGAGGACAAGACCATGACAGAATATGAAAATAGGTTCACTGAGCTTCTGTAATTTTCACGTAATATTATATCAACTGAGAAGAATAATACATGATAGTATGATATCATAATTATATATTTTATTCATTGTCATGTTTTCTAACCGATTATATCTTCTTATGCTAATGTGTGGGATATGGTGCTTGTGGTAAAACTGGATCTGACTTGTACGTTTGGGTTGAGAGGAGTTCATTTTTCTCTCAGTTTCAGTTCAATGATTTCATATTAAGGGAAAAATATTTATGATCCTTTTTGTGGATATTTATAGAAGGGTTATTCAATGCCTCATATAGTTCTTGGGATAGGCCCTATTAGTTTCTACAAGTGTGGAAATCTTGGAAATTTGAAATGGGTTTGTACTGAGGAACACCTGATATATGGTCCATTTTCTTGTTTAGGACATGCAAAGAAATTATTATATATCTTCTCTACTCTATGTAATGTCATGGTATCATCATAACAAAAAACAACTATGGTGAAATCATATTCATCAAGATCTAAGGGATTCCATCCACAAGCATTCAGAATTGAGTTTCTTTAAGTTGTGGAAGAGTCCCAATAAGATGTTGATATTGGTCCAATGATTGTAAGATGTAACATTGTAAGAACCTAGATCTTTGTTTTCAGTAATGTCTTCCCTTTTTCTGGTGTTTTTGATTATAGAGGGGTTTCAGGAAAAATTTTAAGAACATGTCGTGTACATTATGAGAACACACATGTACTCCCTTGCTCGCAAGACCATGTTTTGGCCGTGTCCGGGCCACACACACAGTGTGTAGGGGTGAAGTGGAGGCTGCTTAATGTGGAGTATGGAAAAGTCGAGTACACACCATTTTACTCAAGAATTACCAGCCGTGAATTTTCTTTTTTTTTTAAACGGACCATGTTCGTGACTAATCGATAGAACCGTCTTCTTCTAGGTCATGTTCGACCGAGAGAGGCCGTACGACCGATGAACTTCCTTGAATACCCGAGACTTCATCTATTCTCCGAATAGACCTTTGTTGATTGCATTGGAACCACATCAATGAGTTCTTCCTTCTCCTAGATCATCATTTTCTAATTCCTCATCTTTCTTAAGTTATCTTGGAATGTGTGTTTTGTGCATTTTCGTAGATCTACATTGTCATAAGGAGAATCATGCATCATGGTTCATTTATATCGATCTCCTAGGATCGAGGTAGGTGTTTTGAGCCTTACCATTCGATGTCTTTGAGTTTTATGTGTAAATTCCACCAACACACATGAACAGGGTATTGTGTGTTTACCTTTTTTCCCTTGTGGTTATTCCTTCCTTTCATGCATGCTTGTGTTGTGGTAAATTGATCAAGATTGTGGATAATTGACATTCTTGGATGTTTTTTCCATGATTTGTTCTTATTACATCCTTTGGGTCTTGTTTGCCTTTGGCCGTTGTACCAGATTCCATGCATTGTGATCAGAGGACAGAATGATGTTGTAACATGCTTGTTTCTCAATAGACTATTTATCCATGTAGCTCTATAGGTGTAATTTGGTTATCCAAGTAGCTCTATAGGTGTAGTCTGTACTTATAGCATTAAAATGCACTGAATGGCATGGGACCGTGAGAACTGGTGTTATAGACAATAAGGTTTAGACCGAGAGAGCTTCACAGGGAGTCTTAGACATTATAGATTACACGAGGATAGACAAATTGAGCTTCCTCAGAGAGTCTTGGACATTTTATACTACAGGGGATAAACTGAGTGAGCTTCTCAAAGTGTCTTAAATATTATAGACTACAGGAGGGTAGACTGAGTGAGCTTCCATAGTGAGTCTTTACCTGGGTTGAATGTCTTTAAATCCATCCCGGTCTAGAGGAGGAATTGACCGAGGGAGCTTCCTCATAGAGTCTGTGGTATACCTGAGTCTATAAGAGGATTGATAGATTGAGCTTCCTTAGAGAGTCTCTAGACCATGGGGCCAAGAGGGTTATATCGTGTGATATCCCTCAGAGAGCCTATGACTACCCTATACTATAAAGGTAATTGAGTGACTGAGATTCCCTATAGAGTCTTATAATTTCGTATGACCAAACTAGAGGGGTTAGGTTGAGTGCACTGCTCAGAGGGTTGTGGTAAATCTTGGACTGGACCAGAGGGGTTTGCTGACAGTAATTCCCATAGGTGTTCCTGTTGGGTTTAGATGTTTGTTCACTAATACTTGTTGTTCTGTGGATTTATTTACGTTGTATATCATTCTGTTACTGCTTACTATGTACTATTTATTGTTTACTGTTACTATTACTGCTTACTGTACTATTACCTGCCATATGCTCACTGACTATTTCGCACAAATCTTCAGGTGGTTGCCTACTGGTATTTTAGTCTCACACCATATTTAGGCCATGATTTTGGGCCATATAAGACTCTTATATTGAAGTTATAGACAAGGCAAAGCGCCCATCGACTTCTGGTACTTGATTTCTTAGAGCAGGAGAGCACGAGACCAAGCTTTGGCTTGCGATGCAGAAGAGCTGTTTACTACTTTTGTACTTGTTTTGGTAATATTGTATTTTTCAGTATTGTGAATTGTTTGGTTGCGTTCCTTGATATGTATCATATATCATTTCATATATATACATATAAAATCAATTTGTTTGCTGATTTAGTTTTCCGATGTTTACTATTGTTGGATATTTATTGCTTCCACTATTGTATGATTATTTTCTTCCACTTTGTACTCTGCCAATGAGGGCATAGTTCCACACTGTCACACAAAAGACCCTTGCATCTAGTTGGTAGCCTCTGGAGTTTGGGGAAATGCATTGAGACCATGTGACCACCTGGGTATGGGGCACCTCTGGGTGGGTTCCGGAACCGGGACATTTCAACCATCACTATTACATCATCATTAGTGAAAACTTTATTTGATACCGGTATATCTCACATTTTTATATCAAAATTTATTTTGAATTTGTTAAATCATCCAATTAATATTTTACCTTATCTGATAGATATAACTACACACCTTGAAAAAAAGAGATAATATGGACTCCATTTTCTTTAAACTATTTTCTTGTTACCATAGTTTTAGCTTGTTTGGTATTTTCTAGTTCATTGCATGAAACCTCTTGATGTCATTTTTTGGATCTATTGGATAATTTCCAGAAAAATCAGGAATTTATTGTTCTATTTGTCGACTCTCTTTTACATTATTTGAAAGGGTGTGAAATATTCTTCAGGGAGAATGGGAACTGAGGTCATGTTGAGGCTGATCTTCTTATCTAAATTTTTGGAACGTAATATTAGTTTTCTATTTTTATCTACTATGGGAATCCTGTAGAAGTTATCTCCCTCCTGTTATCATAAAAAATTTTATGTGTTTCAACTTGAATTTTATACTTTCCCACCTATAAGGGAGGTGGATTTTTCTATTGATTTAGTTCATGGTAATAATCCAATATCTATTATATCTTACCACATGGAAGCAGAGGAAATAAAATAATTGAAAACTAAATTGGATGAACATTCTGAGAAATGATTTATACGACCAAGTGTTTCACATTGGGTGGAGCATGATCTCCTTTCTATGAATGTTTATGGAGAACAACACTTATGAATTGATTACCAGAAAATCAAACAAATTACACAAAAGAAAAAGATTCTATTTAAATAGATTAAGGATATGTTTGACTATTTGAAATAATGAAATATGTTTTCAAGGATTAATCATAAATCTGGTTATCACTAGTTAAAAAATGGAATTTTGTATTTATAAAAAAACATATGGAGAAGGAATGGATGTTATGAGTGCCTTTTCAGGCCAATTAGTTTATCCAGTTATCCTATAGTTTTTATGTGTTTTATGAACATGATCTTCCATGAGTATATTACTACATTCATTGTGGTATTTGTGGATGACATCACTATTTACTCTATGTTTTAGGAGGATCATTTTTTTTATTTTAGAGTAGTTCATTGTATAGAATCCATTGAATTTATTCCAATATATCATAATATAATTTATGGATTTTGGAAGTGATATTCTTGGGACTGATGGTCTAAAAACAAGGTATTTTAATTGATTCATTGAAGGTTAAAGTTGTTATGACATGGGAGGAACCATGTAATATTTTTAATATTTTTATCTTCTTGGGTTTATCAGGATATTTGCAGTGGTTTGTAAAAGATTTATTGAGGTTGGCTCTTCTAATGAATGATCGAACTCTAGATTCATGTAATGTTTTCATAGGATAAGAAATGTCGTAGTTTTTTTTGATCTGAAATATATTTATGACTTCTCCATTGGTGTTGACACATTAAGAGGATTGAAAGGGCTATGTGTTCTTATATGATGCATCAGGTTCATGTTTGAGATGTCTTATTATTCTTGGTGACCATGTCGCTACCTAGGGATCTCGTCATCATAGGCCAAAAAATAGGAATTATCCGACCCATGACCTTGAACATGATGTTCTGATGCATTCAATTTAGATTTGGTGACATTACCATTTTTTGAGAAAGTAATACCATATATTACGACCAAAAGAGCGTTAGTTATATCTTCTCATAAGTAATTTGAATATTCAGCAGATGCATTGGGGAGTACCTGAAATTATTTGATCTATATATTGAATCTACCATGGTGAAAGACAATTTTATTATAGATGAGTTGAACATGATGCGTTAGACCTATTATATGAAAGAATCCTTATAATAGTGTAAAGTAATGGATCCTCTTGTGTAGTTTTATACATGAGTTTTGAAAAAACGGGTTGATGTTTTCATGGATAGTGTTTAGTTTACGTCTACTCTTCTCAAGATGGTTATTCTAGAACAATATATTGAGTATGAATTTTGGGACAATAACAACTCTCTTTATAGTGGGTAGACCATTATTGAGTGGTCATTCACCATATATGGTATCATGTGTTTATATGACTAGTAGGTTGTGCATTTTCATATAAGAAAATGTGTGATCAGGGATTTCCCGAATTCCCAATGTGGTATTCACCCATGAATCACAAAGCTATTCTATGACATGTAGAAACAATTATGGTCACTGGGAATGAGATGAGACATTGATGACATTTTTTTCACTATTATACTTGCCAACTGGTCATGGTTGAGAATAATATACCTCCAAATATTCTTCATTAAATTCTAGTACAAACATAAAATGGGGATGACATTTCTATGGAATTTTTTGGTTATGTTGATCCATACCTAGAGAAAGAAGAATGTTATATGAGTTTTGGTCGATAATCTATCCAAATTGGTTTCATTATACCTATTTGTGATATAACCATTGTTTAAGGGATGTTAAATCACTATGTGAGAGATACTTTTCATTTTCATTGAGTTAAATCTTATATAGACTATGTTATAGTTCCCTATTTAGATTATCACTTTTGGAGAGGCCTTTAGGTGAAACAGAGATATCAAGTTCATTCGAGTACAACGTACAATCCACGGACAGATGGAACGATAGAGAGAGAAATACAAATTCTTGAATATATTATCGATGCATGTGTCCTTGATTTTGGTGGATCTTGGGATGACCATTTGGTACTGTTTGAGTGTACTAATAAAAATAGTTACCAGTTCTCAATCCTAAGAGAACCTTTTAGAGTCTTGTTTGGATGACCTGGTAAATCAATGTTGTGTTTCTTTGAGATCAGTGAAAATTCCTTGGTTGCAATGAGATTTTCTAAAGTTATGAGAACAAATATTCTTTAGATTTTTCAGATTATTTTGAAGGAAAAGAACCAATATAAATTTTTCTGATCTTCATTGTATTCCATTGGTATATATATTTGGTGATAATGAATTCATGAATTTTTAACATCTTTTGGCTCATCAACGGCTTAGGAGGAAAGGGAACCGTGGTTATGATTTTGTGGGGCCTTTTGATAATGTTGAACATGTGTGGAAAAGTTCTCACTATTTATAACAACCACCACATTTGGCATCAATACATATCAGGTTCCACATATCACATATACAAAAGTATATTTTTTATTCATCTCATATTTTGAGATATTGTGATCTTGATGTTAGCATGAATTTTCTATGACTGAGAATCCTATATGGACTTTTGATTCTAAGGACATGTTACTTCATGGGAGGATGATACCTTTGGTTTGGATTCTATGGTAGTGCAGTTATGATTCCCAGGAGACATGGGAGTGTGAGGCACTGATCAAAGAGGAGTGCACTCACCTTTTTGAAAAATTTGCTTCTTGATAAGATTTTTGGGGTAGAAAAATTTATGGTATATAGGTTGTAACACAATTTTACCGTTCTATCAAGTATATTTTGAAATTTTCTTTGGGTTTCCATTTTTTGGTTGAGTATAGCAAAGGAGGAATTGGGGGGATACAGGTAATGGTAATGTCTGGGATTTTTTAGAATATTCTATATAAAGCATGTAGTTCTTATAGTCAACATGGGAGTTATATTCCATATAATAGAGATAAATGATGTATAATTGTCACCTGAAATATTCATTGAAGTTGATAGACATCATGAAAGGTTACACAATATAAAAAATTTACATGTTGAGTAAATAATAAAATATTATTTTTTAATAAAATTGTATTATTTTTAGGGTATGTGGGACTCGACAATTACATAACATGTAATTGGGTTAAATTCCTTGTAAAATCTACAGTGTTGGTTCTAAGAAGGTAGTTTTGGTGAAATTATTATTTCCATTCATAGGGTTTCCATTTTAACATTATAGAGGCTCATCCTATGTGATTTTGGAGATCTCCAAACCTATGGGATCATTTCATTCAACAATTAATCATTATTGCAGTTTCGGTGAATCTTTCCATGTAATCGGTCTTCCTATCTCTACAAAATATCATTATTTACCACATGGATATTGATAAGTCTTCTTGGGGTTGATGACTCCAAACTATGTTTTTTTGAATCATTATAGTATGTTTATTTCATAGATCTTATATTCCTTTTTTCCATAGTTGTGTTTTGTTGTGGGTGTTTTGTTTTTGAGAAAAATGTATGGTGTTCTATTTAAGGATGGGAAGTTGATTAAAACCTGAATTGCACGTGTTTGAAATTTCTTTTAATTAATTTGTGAACAACCATTTTTATGTGAATTGGAACTTTGATTTCATAAGTCATGGATTTTTGGAACCCCATATTTTCAATGTAATCCATATTTATAGTGTGACTTAAAATTGATGGAATTTTTAAATTTATTTGAATTTGATTTTGAAGAAATAGCTCAAATTGGTTTGATAAAGAAACAATGATTGGTTTTGAATTGAAAAGGAATGAAAAGAATAAGAAAAAAATATGTTTTGGTTATCCATGTTAATTTCAATTTTTATAAGGAAAAGTGAGAGATTGTGTAGTATTTTGAAATGAAATGATTTTCCATTTTTTTATTGACTGATTGAACGCATGAAAGTGAGGGTTGTTAGTGGTTTATTTAGAAAAAACATGCAAGGATATAAATTCTTTAGAAATGAATGATTAATTAAAACTATTATAAAAACCTAGAATAGAATATATATTCACTATTGGGATATTGACGGTTCCTATTTGGCATGAGTCTGAGGGATGTGCAGAAACATACTTTCTATGTTCCCTGATATCAGATGTTAGAGGATCCCATATCGTTGTACTATCATACTATAGTGAATATGACCATGGTATTTATTGTGATAAAATTTATGAATATTACATTTATTATGAAACTATTTTCCTTATGAGAAATGATTTTATATTAATTATTTTAAATTAAGTTTATATTTAATCCTTGTTTGATTTTTTCAATCATTTGAAATGAAAATAATGATTTCCTCTAAATATATTCCTTTAATTCCATGACTATGTTGATTATAATTGTAATATTGATATGGATTATTATAGTGGAGTCTTAATATTGAACACTTTATGACACCCAAATAATATTTTTAGATCACTCTATACATTTATCGTTGAGATTTTTTAGATTTTTATTACCAGGTCGGAGTAAAGGGAAATAACCTATTTATGGAGGTGGATTTTTGTGATACCTTTGGTCTTATAGTGACTTTTACTTTGGGATGTTGAGTCTTACATGTTATAGAATTGTTACTTTTATAATGTTTTATTTCTGTTTTTTATATACCAAATATCTCACTTTATAGTTTTAGAGCATTCTGATATTAATTTGTTTAATATGCAGTATTTGTGCCAAAATTCAACCCAACATTTATTTCATATGATGCCTAGTGTTAGTCCCCAACCTATAGGGATTGGTATTTCCCTTCAGGCTATATTAGTATCATCTCGAGTATTTGAGTGCCAGGGTATCTGGGTTGGTTCATGATAAACAAAGTGTATTCCATTGATATTTACAATTTATGTAAGAACAATGAGATCCATGTGAAATAACTGTAATGTATAATATGTTTACACTCCAATAGTAAAAAAAGAACTTGAATTATGTTTCATAATATATTTTAAAGAATCATAGACATTAAAATTATTAAACTTAACTTTTGATATAACATGAATAGTCCATTCCAATTGATCATAGTTAGGATCGAGAAATTTCAATGTCCTAACCTCACATTCCAAATCCATGAAAGAAAATTATACCATACTTCGAAAAGAAATTATTATTATGGTATTATAATTTTATTTTGTACGAATTACCATGCCTATGGAAAAATAAATTCTGCACTAAATATAAAATATTTAGAGTTAAATTATAATTCAAAAAGTTTATAGAGTAACCATTATTTCATAGTAGTCTAATGATACATAGGTTGTTATTATGTTATATAATAAAAATGACATTATGAATTATTTTTTTTCTTGGAAAACAATATCTCTCATTATATATATTTTAATTAGTATGTTGTAAGATCCCTTAAACCCATGCTATCAAATATGCTGTAAAAAATTATATATATATATATATATATATATGTATTAACAAATAAAATATTAAACCTCAATTAAAAAATATACAGTCCTTACACTTCTAAGGATCATTTAGTCTGATTGTTTTGGAGGATTGAAAATAATACTAAAAATATAAATCTCACTCAATATACATAATTTCAAACTAAATGCTTCCGAATTTACTCTAGACCTTCATTAACTAAATCCAAACTTTTGAGACAGGTTATCAAAATGAAATCATTCTCATCTAATATATTTTAGGAAAAAATATTATAAGTTGGTGTGAGAAAATGAATCATAAATGGGTTTTTTGATTAATTATTGTTAAAAAACACTAGAAAAATTAACTACAAAAATTCCTTTAAAACTGAAATCATTATTCCAAATAAATCAATTCTTATATATATAATTCTCTTTTAGTATACAAATATGTGGAGAGTGTTAAATAAAAAATTACAAAAATGTTTTTAAATAATTAAATATACTAAACCAACATTTCTTAACCACTAAAAGTGTATATAAAACTAAGAAATATCTAGTAAACAAAATGTTATTAAATAGTGGAATATATAGAATTAATTAACTATTAAAAACAATCCAATTTTTTTAAAAAACTCATCACAAGCCTGGAAAAGAAATATATGAGTCAACATGGAAGATTAAAGGTTATATTGTGTCTACCTGTCTTGGTGGAAACATAACATGAGATTTGGGTTCAATCCCAATTCCTCGACAAGTTATAAATTCCAAGCATCAAATTTTAATAATATAACTTTTTAATTTCATTTTGTCAAGGATAATTCAATAATATTTTTAAAACAGTGACAATGGATGTATATGTTTATATATATAACGGAATATATATATTCATATACTAAATATGTCTGAGTATAACACTGCTAGTTAGCCCATACCCATCACATTTACTAGAAAATAGTAGATTAAAAAAATAGTGGGTGGATAGAGACAAATGATAATTCATTCACATGATCAAGGAAAAATAAATATGGATAAAATTAATTATCTACTTCCCTATAGTCATACTTTGATTCACCAGTATCAATAATGGTTCCCACTAAGATGACACAATTTTTATAAAGATCGCATACTATTTATCCACAAGCTTTTCCTACTATAGAGTGAGATGAGTTTGATCATCCTTGGTAGATGAAATGGTAGACACAGTTTGGCTACACCCACATGATGTAGCCCAATCAACTCATACATGCCCCCGCCCATGGCCTTTTGGTTGACAACCCCATTTGTGGTGAGGGTTTAGGTAGTTCTGATGTACCATCCACTTTATACAATGGAGGCTTCTCTTATTAGTGATATCAATATCCATATAATAATCATCACAAAAATTAAAACCACTTTTTAAAACACCATCCATCTATTGAAAATTATCACAGTCCTGCCATGTCTTTATATTTTGGGAGTCAAATACATCAAAAGTTTTTTATGTAGGAACCTAAATATTAGCCCAACTATAATCAGAATGATATTTTTATTTCATTTAAAAGACTCTTTGAAAACATCCAATAACCATGAGATTCATCCTTTTATATGCCTTCATATCATCGAATTATTCATTACAAAAAGGGGATTCAAAATAAAATTTTTTCTTATGTTTATTAATGAAATCCTATACTCTTGAAAAAAATTATCATCAACTACGACTTGAATTTTATCTTCATTAAAATATATACCAGTTAATGAATTCCTATGCATGATCTCATCCTGACATTGGTTAGGATTATGTTTATTAGAATCTGTTTCCTCTTCTATAATCATGTCTAAATTAAAATTGCGTAGAGGAGGATAAAGATCATGGGAAGTCAAAGTTATATCATTCGATAAATTCTTCCAGTCCAAACTAGCAAACCACTCTAATTGTTTCTTTATAGGTAATAGTGATGTACCTAGATTGGTCCACCCTACTGGAGTATCAGCATTATCCTTTTTACCTGTTCTCAAATCATAGGATGGATCCTTCACAAGAGTTTTCATCTTATTATAATGTATTAAATCATTCCCATGATATGAATAGAATGAGAAAAAGACATTACTTCTATAGCGTGAATGATCCTGAAAAATAATCTTTTAATCTGAGTAGAACATTGACATTTTTCAAAAATAGAATGTAGTTTAAACTCATCAATGTCTATGGAACTACATATTATATTCCCCATGTTATAGCCAAGATCAACCCCAACAAAAAATTGAGCATTGTTCCCAAACATTATGAGACCAATTTCATTGTTCATTCTAAAAGGCACTCCAATCATAAGTGCGGCGTAATAAAAGATTTTTGAAGACCAATATAGCTATTTTAATCCATATATTTTCACCCAAACATGAACAAATTAATTGCATAAATTCTAGGTATTAATGTTTCTATAAGATTCACTAATTTGTCAAACACAAAGCATTAGAGATATTGATCCATGATTGCATGCATAACGATTCAAATCATATATTTGAAAGAGGATGTGGAAGAATCATCAACCCTATGAAATGAACCTTCATTTGGAGATTCCACAAATTACATACAACTATCCATCATGGATTTCTACCTTAATTGGCTTAGATCCTATAGTCATAATTAATTTAGTAATAATTTATTAATTACCTAAAATAAGACGTTCTCAAACTGCATGTTCATAGGATTTTACATGTGCAATTCTCCCCTTGTGATGAATCAAACCAACCATATACTAATTATACATAGTAAAGTTGTTCATGAAAACATAATCATCTAGATTGGATAGGACTGAATATACTTAGATGTCTTTCGATTAAGGAATGTTGAACCCATGTGAATAAAACCACTTCTGAAAGGAACATCTTAACAAAAAAGCTGCATAAAAATGGTGTTGGAAATGCATATCGGCCAAACATGACTGCTTCATGCAACAAAAATAAAATAAACACCAGTGGAATGATTTTTCCAGTGGTGTGATGTTACTCTCAGTAGTTGACTTAGTCATGAGGGATCGTAACCTCTGGTGGTGTGATATATCATCCAGGATTAGGGGGAGAAAAATCTCTGGAATACATAGAACACCTATCATAGAATAAATAATACAAGAACAGACAACAATTTTGACATAAAATAATGTCAGTGAAAATTTGATAAAATTTTAAATACATAAAATGATAACATTGGAAATCCATAAAACCACAATTTTGTTTATGAAAAGGGTTTTTGGAAACTAAAAAATAGAAATTTTAATTAAACTATTATTAAAATATTTGTTTTATAAAAATAATTCCCCTTACGATGAGGGTAGTGTAAATGGTTTTTTAAAAATATTTTCACATAATATAAAAAATTTATAATTATTTTTTCATATGATGATCCCATTATAAGAAATGTAAAATAAATAAGTGAATGTTATATAGCGAGGAGTTAAAAAAAATTTATATTTAGTTTTGTATAGAATAATTCAACTTAAATGGGGTTTGGGTAAATTTTTAAAACCTAAAATTTAAAAAATACTAATCCATTTACCTAAAATGTTGATGAAAGATATTATGGTTCTCCTTCTTGAAAGTGAACCCACTGAACATCAATTTGTTCACTCAATATACATCTCTAGAACGATAAAATAAGTATATTTTTAGATAAATAATAGTGTTTCTTTATATTTTAAACAATTAAGGAGGATGATATCCTTTACAATCCAACCTCATATTATTATTATTATTTTTATTATTTTTATTATTATTTTCCAAATATATGAGGAGAAATTTAAATATTTATTGATTTTGGTTATAAGGAAACATGACCTCTATGATTTTTTTTCAAACCCTTTTTGTTGTTCCCATATTGCATCTAAGGTGTGTATCAGAGCTGAAGATTTTTATGGGCAGGGAGTCCAGTTGGTTTCATCTTTCAAGGAAGCTGGGGGCTTGGTCGATGTTGTACCGGAGCATACATGTGGTGTGAAGGCAATATAGACACCCATGAATCCATCAGTGTTTCATGTTTTGGACAGGCTGAAACATGATCTTGAAGTGGAGTCTCATTCTACTGAGGGGAGTTATTATCACCTGCAGAGGGTTACATCCACTAAGGAGAAGTGGGCCACTAGTTTTGGAGATCATAGGGATTTAAATAGGTGTAATGCATGTGTTGTGGAGGATTTTTTAGATAATGGTGTTATTGGGGTTACTACACACTCTTCTGAAGATTTTTTGGGCATTTAAGAGGGAGGTATTAGCGTTGCTATGGTGGAGGAGCTGCAGGAACCGGTACTTTTGTTAGGGGTGAGCCGCGATGATTTTGTTATGGTGATCTCTGGACAAACTATGGATGAGGATTTTA
Organism: Viscum album; assembly: GCA_963277665.1. Classification (NCBI taxonomy): domain Eukaryota; kingdom Viridiplantae; phylum Streptophyta; class Magnoliopsida; order Santalales; family Viscaceae; genus Viscum; species Viscum album. The sequence goes on along the minus strand of OY728152.1, from coordinate 2,075,292,517 downwards.
TGTATACTTTCCATGGGGCCAAATTGAAGGATATGGCTTGCAAATCCTTGCAGCTGGAGTTGTTTATTGATTTTACTATGGATTAGGGTGTACCTATCTTGGGTGATGTGGAGGCTTGTGTTCCAAAATGTCCGATTGGTGATGATGGGTGTGTGGAGATCATGATCTCTACTAGTAATAGATTTCTAGAATTTGGGAATGAGGAGATGCTGCATGACAAGGAGACTGATGTGGGGCAGGAGGGTGGCCTCTTGCGGACTATAGTTGATCCAATGGTTGCTGCACCCATGGAAGGTGTGATAGACCTGATGGATCATCCATAATGTCTTGTTATAATTGATGCCAACCATCAGTTTAAGAATGATTGTGGTTCGGGGGATGGTTATCAAGATGTGAAAATATGGAGAAAGTGTGGTGATATCTTGGATAGTGATATATAAAACGATAGTGGTGTGGAACGGTGCTCTTACAATATTGTTGTTCAGGGTGCAAGGCTGAAGGTGAAAGGGGAGGAAGGTGCTAAGACCTCCCCACCATGGCGAGGAGTGAAGAAAGACTATTCATATCTTCCAAAGCTATTGTCCACTAGATCATCTATTTGGAGGGAATGTTGGGCTATGCAATCCTCGAAGAAATTTCTGGCCTTGGAGATGCCGAATCTTAGAAGGAAATATGCCAAGTTTGTTAGACACTATGAAATCTCGGTGTGGGAGACAAATAAATTATAGAACCTAATATTTAAAGGGGGTGGTGATGAGTCTGATTTATATGATATGTAGTTGTTCTGGACTTCTTGTACCAACTTTTCTTTTCATTTATTAACAAATGGTCATAGGGTTGCCTTAGGCTGAGTATTTTTGGAACATATATATATATATATATATATTACACCATTTACCCAGATTTAGAGTTAATTCCCCAATAATCAACTTTTATATGTGACATATAATTGTTTTTCTTTTTTAAAATATAATATAGTCCAATGTAACATACATATTTACATTAATTTTTATTCTATTTTTTTTGTTTTTAAACCACAACACAGATAAATATATGAATATATATATATATATATATATTTTAATTTCATATTAATATGTTTATTTATATATTTATTAATCTATCAACATATATATATTATATAAATTATTTGTATTCACCTCATTTATAGGTGTATATTCTAATTTTTTTAAAAAAAATTATACAATTAACCTCTTATATATATATATATAAGTTATAAGTGTGTCTATATATTTATATATATTGTATGTATATATATACAAATCCTAAATATTATTTTATATCCACTTTTTAGAAAAATATCAAATTTTATTATAAATTACTGACACACACATAAATATATATACATATAAATAACTATAGGATTTTTCATTTGGTTTATTACACATAGGTATATATATATATATATATATATTCGTTAACATGTCATATATATCATATTTATATACCCACAAATATATATACACATGTACCATTAAAATCTATTCCATATCATCTATATATATATACATCACAAATTATATTTTAAATTTTACATATCTTATCAGAAATTAGCATTTTCTTATAGCGTACAAACTATATCAGTTTTTTAAAAAAATTATCTAACTATATGTTTTAGAAACCTAATTATATATAATCAATCACAACTTTACTATCTATATTCCCACTCATGTTTATATTTTCGACGTTTATTATGTATTTATAATTATTATGATTTTAATACAACCATCTATCATTTTTCAGAATAGATATATTCATCCAATTGTACTTGAGTTTTATTAATTAATGTTAATTTTCGATATGTCATCATATATTTACTTTAAAAAATTATTTGTATTTCTTAAATTATATAGAAAACAAGAAATATATATATATGTATATGTATATCAAGACATAATTTTTCATAATAAATAAATTATTAAATAGTAATATAGCCTTATAAAATATAATATAACAAATAATAATATTATTTATTGAATAGAACAAAATAAAACACACATGCGGTCACCTGTATATATATATATATATATTTATATTTATATATATATTAGAAAACATTGTTTGTTACATGTTTTTTAAAAATTTTATTCATCCACCCTTGACTTTTTTAACTTTTTAAAGTTGGATTTTTGCAGTCATATGTTGATAACAATAATTTTTCATGTGTTGTATGTTACGGTTGTTAATACATAGTTTATCATCCCAAAAATTTTATGACTAATGGTTTGGTACCCAAAATTTTTTAAGTCCATTAAAATTAGGAAAAAAAATCATTTATGACCCATATATGACCAATATATTTGGTTTCATAGGTATGATATATTTCAAATTTAAATATTTTTTTGTTCCAAGAGATTTGTCCTTGTTCAAGGAATAATTTTTTCTATATTTTTTTACACATTGATATTTATTATATAATGGTGTATTTATTGGTATACAAAATTAATTCTTAGGTGAAAATATTTTTGTGGTTTTATGTCACTGTATTTACATTTTCCTTTTTGTCACTATTTTTTAGAAATTTCATCAAAAGATATCCTATAAGAAGTAAAAACAGTCAAAAGTGATTTTATACTCTCAATTTTAGATGTCAACTTATCATTTTTTATTACAATAATAAAATTATATATTTGATAATGTTTTGACATTTCATTCAGATGTTATCAAATAAATTTTTCATTTAGATTCACTGAACTCATTATTGAGTTTACTCTTTTCCTTCATTTCATTAGAAATACTATCCTCCATATTATTCTAGTCCGAATAATTTTTAGAATTTTTTTGGGAGTTTATTAATCAAATATTTTACTTCAGAAACTTATAAATTTGGAATATTTAGGTTTGTTATCAAATAAAATTACAACCTATACCTTTGTTTATTTTGAACTATTTTCTTCATCTAATGAATATGAAACATTTATATCATGAAAAAATGGTTTATAAAGACTATTTATTTTTATTCTTATGTTTTTTATTTCACATATTGTCATACTAGAGGTTATTATTCCCAATAATATTATTTATCTACCTTACAACACTTGTGAGCTCTTATTCTTTGAATTTCGAATTTATATCATCATACTTATTTTTTGAGTTTCATTTTCTCATGATGGTATATTTTTATGCCTGATAATTTAATATTGAAACATGAAAATAAGGGGATAAATAATCTATATTATTTATCATATCCTTCTCACCAAATCTATTTAAAAAATATTCACATTTTATTATGGTTCCAATGAAATCATCATTACTAATATTTCATATATACATATTGTCATCAATAGCCTTATATTTGGATTTACATTCCTTCATCATAATATATATTACATTTTAAGAAGTTTTTTTATTTATCAACCAAATATTGAAATATCTTAATTATTTTCATAAATAGTATACTCTTATATACCACTAATTCTCTTAAAATAAAATCAAAATTATGATAATCTTCCACCAACATTACTCTTCTAGTTTCAATAAAATAATATTCCCAAAGTGAGTTATGTAAAACATATTTTATATAATATTTATTCTATCACATGTTGCTAATTTTTATAGATGTTATGTGTCATTAAGGAAGGAAATATATTTTTCTCTTTTATAGTTCTCAGCATACTCAGGCTTTTCATGAAGTATAAAAGTAGATAAATTCTTGTATAGATTTATAATGTTTACATTAAATACCATAAAATGATCAACCCATATGCCAATAAAAAAAGTTGAAATACCATTATTCCATTACTCATAGTCCCCATCATTACTGGTCAATGTCTGATATTGATTAAAATTTAAAAAGGTTATGATATTAATATCTTTCAGGTTAAAAACAAAAAGATTTTCATTATTATTCACACTAGTGTCGGAAATATATTATATGTTTTGAAAAAAATGTATAATAAACAACATAATGTATGATACTCAAAAAATGTGAATATCCAATCTCTAATTAAGATCCTCCTATGATACCTTGTGTTGTCCCTAATGTGAAATGAAATTTCAATAAAACCAGTGGGTTAGTTGTAGTCTAAATCGTGACTAGAAATATATGTTCTACTCTAGGTGTAAGTTGATTGGATGAAATAACCTCCAATAAAACCAAATATTCCAAAGAATAAATAATGTAGAACACATTATATTGGATTATAAACTATTTCCTAATAAATAAAAAATTTACAACATAAATTAAAACTAAAAGAAACAATGTAAGAACAATACTTTGAGTTTTGAGTAACAGTTATAAATCTCATAAAAGAAATTTATTACAAATATAATACCTTTTTATAAGGATCATATGCTTTTATCCAATGTAGTAGGATGATATTTAACATAATCATATGTATGAAAATTACATACAGAAAATATCTTCAACTGTAAATTTTTTGTAAGGTATCTAACTTATTATTAAAATAAGAAATTTATATCAATTGGTGAGCTCATAATGCTCAGGAACCTTGAGATTCATTGGCTGTAATCATACCAGAAGGTGCCCTATCTTCATAGCCTTGGAATCCCTAGATCTCATTTCTTGATAAATAATAATACTAAGAAAAATTATTTTGATAAAATATAAATTTTTATATTCTTTTAATACATCGAACTTGATAAAATCAATAACCAACATCACACAAAGATGCTCTTGACCATATAATATTGGACAAATAATGAATGAAATTTGAAAATCGTAAGTCGTTTTCAATGAAAAATTCCCTTTATGATTCTCTTAGAAATGTCTTATTGATAACATATTTATAATTTGATACTATAAATCATTGATATGATGAGAACTTGAACATGATTTTAAATATTCTGAGTAAAAAAATTATGTAATGGTATTTGTTCCTTGACACCTATTGTTGAATTTATAGATGATAACATAATAAAATCCAATAGTCACATTCTGAGATCATGAGGAATAATTGAACAAACAATTAATATAATTTACCATCGCCCAATGTATATAGCTACATTATATATTTTTTGATGAGTTAAATTCAAATTAATCACTATTTATATCATCAGGTAGATATACAAATCGAATCACAACATCAGGACATATGATTTAGAATTCAATTCAATAATCATTGACATATAAACATCCACCACAGTGTAATATTAAAACTATAATAATTTTTATTGAGAATTTTCAAAACCAAGGATCATAATATTCTTTAACACAAAAAAGGTAAATCCTATTATTTTTAAACGCTAATAACAATAGTGTTAATTTATTATCACGTGGAAGTGATAAAAGCTAGTTTTTATATTTCTAAATAAACCTCGTGAAATAATACATTTTTTAAATATTTTTAGAAGTGTTGATAAATACATCGCTCAATAATGGTCAATAAATAATTTTGATAAATTATGTTGAAAATAAGTTTTAATATATTTTATAATAATTTCTATCGTCATTAAAAAGTACATGTTATGTGATGAGAAATGATTAAAAATAAAATGTCATGTTGATGTAATTTTCAAGGTATTCTAATAATGTAAAATAACCAAATTTGATATATATGTCGGTAAAATGATATGAATTGATCTCATTTTGTCATTAATAAAGATAGTGAAGATAATAGGTTGAGTAAAAAATGTGTTAACGAGAAATCTAGTTGTACAACCTTATGAAATATCAAAGGAAGCACTGCATTTGTGATAGGTTTCTTTGATTTAAGAAATTAAAACTTGGGAAAACAATAGTGTTAGTATTGTTAATTTTTATATTTAATAATATAATGTAAAGAATGAATAAAACATGGATATATAATGTGGCTAGGACAAGTTTTTTCATAAATTCATCATAATAACATTTACTTATTCTGGAAATTATTGATGATAAAAAAGTTACAAGAGTGTGATAGAAAATAAAAAAACATGTAATTATATATATATACATACTAGCTAGATTAAAAAATTCATGAGACAAATAAATGTAAACAAATAAAATCATTCTGTAGATTAATTTACCAACAAACTGGTTTCTAAGGTTCTGTGTCAAGGAATTATGTTAACAAAAGTGTAAAGGGTGGTCCTCAAAGCTTCCACAGAGTGATTTACACTGAAAAATACAATTACAATATATATTTTATTAAAACAAGTCAATACACATTAACCCTAAAAGGATAAAAATCCAGATCTCTTTAAATGGTCCTCTCGCTCAAGATCTTTCTTCTTACTAGTTTGAATTGGATTGTAAGGGTATGAAAACCTAAATCACCTTACAAGTGTGTTAAGGGGGAAATAGTGAAATATTAGAAGGTTATGTAGTGATGTAAAAACCCTATGATATGGGTTATATTGACCAGGTCAGCCATAAGAAATATAAGCCACAACATCCATGGTATACATACGGCATCCCCAAATGTAAAATTGGGCTTACAAAAGTGATATGTTAAGTGAATTGTGTACACCGAGATCATAGAACGAACCCAGAAAATGAGAATCAATAATAAAACATGTATAGTAAATACAGATAAATTTTAGAAAACAAAATTGTGTTAGTTGAAACCAAACTCCTGTATACTATGAATCCTGACTCACATGTGATTAAATCACAAAATCCACTGGCCATATCAAATTAACATACTCCTATATAAAAACAAATAAATCTCTTGTCAAGAGTGGATAAAAAATATAAGATTAATGTAACGTGAGATAAAACCATAAAATTGCAATCTATTATTAACAAGAGTACATATAATATTGAATCATTGGATAAAGACCTCATGTCAAATTACAATGATCTTTTGTAATATTAATTAAGTTTGAATACATCACACTTTAATAAATACATATCTTGTTGGATGAAACTAAGGTTGTTTATATAATAATTAATAAAATTGATAAATATATATTGTTGAATAATAAAAACCTTCCCCAATTAAATATAAATGGAGAGATAATAATAAATTAATTTAATTTTCATATCAAATAAGGAATGCTTAATTAATTAATATTTAACATTTACATGATAAATGTAACACCATAGGATTTTAAAATATGATGAAAATATTAGATAGTGTATATCATATGAAACACTAATTATATAATATAAAATAAAAACTAGTGACTTTTATATATATATATTTTAAAAAATTCAATCTCTTCGGTAGCTTGCAATGTCGGAAATAGCAGGTTTGAATAAAAGATGATTATTTTTAAAATATATTTATTTAAACATTATAATTATAAACTAGATATTAAATTCTAAAGTATGAATACCAATAAATAAATTATGAGAAATATATGTTTTACAAATTTATAAAATCAATAAAAATTTTATATATTTATTAGAGAAAAAATTACAACAAATTTAAAGTAAAAATTATATTTTTATAAAATGTTGCTTAGATACACTTTGTGATTTTTACCAATTTTAGAAACTTTATTTCAAAAAATATAATTAGTTCCTAAAGTATACCTGTAAAAAAGTATCATTGGGTGATTATTTGTGACTTTTCATAAATGTATCATATGCTGATTAATAGTGAAAAATAGTGAACTTTAATTGATAAGTGACTTTTGGATTAAACTATTTATAAAGTTATATTATATATTAATTTTTTATAGGTAATAATTTCAATTATGTATCTATTAACACATTTTGGGTAATTATAATAATTTTTATATAGAATGATGATATAAAAACCTTGTAAACATTTGAAAATTTTCCCTTTGAAAACACAATTTCTCATCACGTCTGAATGATTAAGATTAAATAAAATTTTGTAAATTTTGTAAATGGAATTTAGAAAACATTATTAAATATTTAGAATAATAATTATTTATATTAATTAAAAAATAAACCCAATGTTTGAAAAAAATTTATTGTGAAAATAGAAAAAATTAATTATTGTAGTTAAGGAATAAACTAACATTCCAGGAGTTAAATTAAAAATATTCGGGATAAATTGACATAAAAAATGCCTAAAACCTAATAAATTTAATTAGTTAAAATGGAGGTTACCTAAAAAAGAGGTAATATTATTCAATGAGTGTTTTTATTTTATTCCTTCACACAACTCATTTAATTATTATTAAAATATAATGATATAAAAATAAGTATATTAAATTTAGTTTGTTCGTTATGTCAACTTCTTGACTATAAACCATCCTAAATTCAATAATATTGGTTATTAAATCATTATTCTTTTGTATGGAGGACTACCTCCTCACAATCCAATGTCATTCATTTTTCCATTACTACCATTCATGTTGGGGTATGATGATAAATAAAATGTATATATATGATATTTATATCATATTTATACCTATAGAGACATTATATTATAAATAAATTTTTTTACTTTATATTCCATATGAGGTATGATAACATTACTCATGTTCACAGAGCGCTATCGCCTCATGAACCAATATGATTCGTTTTTAACTAATGCTTTACATGGAAGGTAATAATGATAAATTTAATGACTATATATGATATAAATGAAATAATTATGAAATTATTTTCATATTTATATTCATGGAATTTTAATATATCATATTATTTATTACCTTTTCACTCAATTGAATATGACAACACCATTCGTTTTCTTCTAGACTGCCGCCATTATGAAGCTATGCGACTCTTTTTATCACCACACCACATGGGTTATATATATAAGTATATATATTGCAATAATATAATATTTATGATAATATTATACATTTTAAATCAAAAATATTACTTACCTTGTATCCATAATGTTCATATAAAAATGGAAATGTTACCCATATGTATGTACGACCAACAATCCATGTGATCGTATCATACTTTAGTTTTTTCAAAACCACGTTTAATGATTTTTATTAAAACTATAATTGATGTATAAATACAATAAATATTTAATTGTTATTATTATGAATAAAATTTAACTATATAATATTCAAAAAATTAAACTTTCATGTCAAATATTCAATGAGAAAATAAGGCAATTAACACCCAAAATAATGAAAATAATGAATGATTATTAATGAATGAGTTATTATATGTCATAAAAAGATTATATATGATACTATAAATATTATTATGGTTATTTATAAGTTAATATAAATTTGAAAACCATTACATATTAGCTAAAATATAATTAAATCAAAATATATGTGTGATGTAAGAGACCTCATCTCAAATTCCCTTCGTTGAGGCATATAGTAATGTTATGCCCATAAATTCTTTTGTATGGTGAACATACTATGAAATTGAAATGTAATATCATGATTCATTACTTATTCATTGTAATTTATGTTCCATTTTTAATTATTTCATCAAATGTTATTTGATATAAAAGTGACCAAGTGTTAAAGAATTCTATAACACACTTTCTTTTAATTGGATTATTTTACCTCTTTGTTTTCTTTAATATTATAAAATTATATGTGTAATGACTTATAAACTTATTAAGATTTATTCCATCTCTATAATATGTATATAAATTTAATACAAATAATTTATCCAATTTTTAATTTTCCCATCAAATATGTGATCTTTTTAAGAATTTATTTTACAATCTCATTTTAATCAATATTTCTTAAAATTAAAATGATATAAATGGAAATTATGGGATAATTTTTTAATAAAACATTTAATTTTCTTCTACTATAGTTAATTATGAATATTATTTATTAATTGTAACATTTTTCTACTATTTGGTACTTAAAATTATTGGGAAAATGTTTTAATAAAATGATACTTCATTTCTCTCTTCTGCCAAAAATCAATTTTCAACCCAAATCAAGTTTTATAAAAATTCATTAGAAATGATTTTATCCAATTTACAAATTATTTATTAAATAAATATTACCCATTTTTAATTTTTAATTTTTTTAATTTATTCTTCTTTTATTTAGTATGAAATGGGTAATTGTTTTAATATACACCACATGTAGGGAGTTTCCTACCATAATGACCACTCTAGGTTTCAAACATTCATTTATATGTTTCTAAGGTTATTTTTAAAGAAAAGTTTTTTCAATTTTTTTTTGATCTATTAGTTTTAATATGTAATTTTACATATAAAAAGTATATTTTCCTTAGTAATTTTTTAAATAATATTTTTTGGTATTTCTATTCATCAACAATAGAAACCCTTTATTTTATATATACTGTTCTTAGGATAAGTTGTATTAATACCATTAAATTGAATTTAGATATTTAATTATTATGTTTATTGATTGGGGAAAGTATTTAAATTTCATATGACTATTTAAATATGACTGTTTATGTGATGTATGTATCAAACCATTTGTATGGTGGATGTATTGAACTTAAAAAGTGATGGGATGCCCTTACTATAGCCCCTAAATGAATCGGTAGGTCCCATGAGGAAAACGAGATTGGTTTTTGTCCATGTTCTTATCCATTAATATAGATTTCAAGGAACCATGACCCTAAAATATTATATGTATTGGATCCTGGGCTCAACAATATGTTTTAGAAGTCCATCGTTATGCAATATTTCATTATAAATTTAGTTATTGATGTTTAATGTGGTTTTTTTATTAGTTAGAATATTCATGGTTAGGATTCATGATCATGTGATCGTTTATATATAATTATTTGGTAAATATTTATTTCAACAATATTATTCTCATATTATTGAATAGTTATAATGTGTTATGATATTTATTTATTATATTGGTCATTCCTTATTTATTAATAACTTATATGGTATTCATACCCTTACTGAGCATAGAAGATCACAAATTTCTTATAATTTATTTTCCTTAAGATACTAGGACGATTTTTTATTATATATAGGGATATTTTATGGATACTAAATTAGTTCTTAATGAAAATAAATTGTGTATTTTAAAATATCAATTATAATAATATTTTCAAAAATGTATCTATTTTACAAAGACTATTAAACTAGTTAGTGCTTAAGGATATGATTATGTGTATAATATACTGATGTAAGAATTTATAAAATGTCTTTTTGAAACTAGGGTTTGGATTCTAGGTTTTGTATAAGAGAAAATTTAATAAAAAAATTGGAAGTAAATTTAAGAAAACATATACTAAGAAACTTAACCTTGTGATTGTATTTGAGGTTAAGTATAGTAGAACAACTCAATGTTTAGGTGATAAAGATATTATGTGTCTTACAATAAATAAATACATGTCTATATAATATAATTGGATGTATTTCTTGCATAGATGTACATATGTGTATAACTTTGAAAAGGGTAGATATTGGTTGACCTGATCGTCACCGAGTGAGCATTAATAGTTCATACTATTCACCTGGCTTGACACTCCATGCAATGCTAAGTATGAGGGAATGTAGTGGTCATTTAAAGGACGTTTTCAATAAATATGTAGTATTTCATGTTTTATGTTGTTATTTAATTATCCTAAGAAACAAATACACTAGACCTCTCGGTCATCCATGTTGTATTAAGTGAATATTTTATGTATTAAATCATGTTTCAGTTTGTAATTAAAGATAAGTTTTCATATTGGGTATCAGAGGATTGGTTTACTTATTTTTGGGATTATGATTAGAAGACCATAGTAAAGCCTTAGAGACAAGACTAAGTATAATAAAAACATCCCTTTGTTTTGGTAATTACTGAGTAAGTGGTTTATCATGAAGATACATCTCTGTCTGGATACGAGCAGGTAGAGGCGACTCTGGCACAGATGTTTTATAGGGGTAAAACCTGAAAACACTGCTTTGAGCTAGACTAGAATGGGAAATAGTGCACGACAATGGGCCTTTCTACACTCTTGGTAATGACACTCCCATGGGATATGTTTTTATGAATTCAAGAGGTTCGTATGAAACCTTATTAAGGGAATTAAAAAAATGCCCTGAAAAATATATGTTAAAAGTAGATCATGAAAAGCCTAGATTAAAGCCTATAGACTCATGAGTTAAGGAAATAAAAGTTTATTTATATGTCATCAACATTTTTCTTTATATTACCCTTTATGTGTGACCCTTAAATTTCCTCTTATTCCAGCCAATAGTCGGTAATAGGAGGATTTAGGCTAACAACTGATGTGAAGATCAGTGTAAAAACTGTACTAATGAGATGGCCAATCCAATGGAAGCGGGAATCGCGAATTTTGTCATGCTTCTCTCTAAGCTGACTCAAGTTTTCAATAGAAACATGGTTGAAGAGGAACATTCAACCCCCCCCCCCCCCCATAAGAAAGAACAAGTCACTATAGAGAGGTTCATGTGACAAAGGCCTCCTACTTTTAGTGGATCATCTGATCCCATGATCGTTGAACAATAGATCAACTCGATTGAAAATATATTCTATATCCATCAATGTTCTGAAAAAGATAAGGTTTTCCTGATGGCTTATCGTATTGAGGGTTAAGCTGATCAATGGTGGACTTTGATCAAAAATACAAAGCCTGAGGAGGAGATCGAGGGGTTGAATGGATGTGTTTCCTGAAGATGTTTTTTTATAAATATTTTTTGTGCACTGTCCGGTTTAATATGGAAAGGTAATTCCATTACCTCAAGAAAAAATGATGAAGAATCTATTGGATCGTACGATAAAATCTTAAAAAGACTTGCACGATATGCTTCCATCTTTGACGTTACCCCAAAATGCAATGTTGACCGCTTCTTTGGTGGGCTGAAGACTGGCCAGTGGAAAGCATTGGCGATATGTGACTTCAATAGACATGAGGAAATTGTCTGATGTTCCCTCAAGGTCGAAATGTAGATCGAGGAATCACAAGGGGTATCATGGAGACAAGAAGCTTAAGGTGTACTTCAATTCTGGCGGACTGATTGATAAATCCAATGGTGCTAATAAGATCCAGCACCCCACATTCAAAATGTGCGGAAAGAAGCAGCCTGGAAATAGTCTCAAGGGGACGAGGAAATTCTTTAGGTGTGGAAGAGAAAGGCACCAAGCTGTTAACTGTTTGCAAGAATGGCTCATGGCTGTGACAGAGGAGAAAAACACTTCGTTCTAACCTCAACGCATTGTTCAATGCTAAAAATGCAAAGAATCGGGTCATTAAGAAAATCAGTTCCCTAATCCAAGGGTTTTCGGACACAACCAACAACCTCCAAGGCATCATAGAAGACCTTTTGTCATCACTTCTACCGAAATGAACCCCGACAATAATGTAGTGATAGGTATTCTAGTTATTCATTCAATAATAGTGAACGTACTTTTTGATTCAGGTTCAAAGCATACTATTATATCTCTAAAGTTTAGTAGAACAATCTCAACACCACAAAAATCATTGAAGTGAAGATGTCGGTGAGTACGGAAAATGGGGAAATCATTGCATCCCATGAATATAAGTCCTCCCCTATTATAATCTGTGGATTGAATTTACCGATGAACCTCATCATACTCCCTCTTGTGGAATTTGATGCAATTCTTATCATGGATTGGCTTTCCTTATATAGAGCCACCATAAATTGTTGGGAGATGGAAATCACAATCCACATGGAGAATCGACCCCCCAATTCATTACAAGTGTAATGAGGAAGATTAATCTCCTTTATCTCCATCATTTCATGCATGGATATTACTACCCTATGATCACGCGTATTTGGCTATGATGATTGAGTCCAAGGAAGAAACTATCTTTGAATAAATGCCTATTGTGAGGGAATTCGCAGAAGTGTTTCCTGACGAACTTCCTAGTCTTCCTCCTAGAATATATGTTGAATTATCAATTGTACTTATACCAGGGGCGCTACCAATATCCAAGACTCCATATAGAATGGGTGCCATAGAGCTTGAAGAGGTGAAGAAACAACTAAAAGAGAATCTGGATAAACGGGTTATATGCCCAAGTTCTTCACCATGGGGTGCACCAGTCCTCTTCGTCAAGAAGAAGGATGGATCCATGCGGATTTGCATATTTTATCGGGAACTTAACAAAATCATGATAAATAACATGTATCCTCTTCCACGGATCGCTGACTTGCCTGATCAGCTGTGTGGAGCAGAATACTTTTCCAAGGTAGATTTGCTGTCAGGATATTATCAAGTAAGGGTGAAGAAGGAAGACGTCACCAAGACTTCTTTTCGTACAATGATACGAGAACTATGAATTCATAGTAATGCCTTTCAGACTCACTAATGAACTAGAAATATTCATGAACATGATGAATAGATTAATTAGAGATTAACTTGACAAATTTGTGGTAGTATTTATAGATGATATTCTAAAATACTTTAAAACCAAGGAGGATCATGAGGAGCATTTAAGAACTGTACTAGAGACTTTTCTCAAGGAGATGCTCTATGCAAAGTACAGCAAGTGTGAGTTCTGGTTGAAGGATGTCTCATTCTTGGGTCATATCATCATAAGAAATGTGATATTTATGGATCCCTCAAAAAAATGCAATTGAGGGATGGCCTAGGCCAACATCAGTAATGGATATCTATAGCTTCTTGGGTTTAGGTAGATATTATCGATGATTTGTGAGTAATTTCACATGATTATCCAACCCTCTTATGAAGATAACTCGGAAGGGAGTAAAGTTTTCTTGGAGTGATGAATGCGAATAAAGCATCAAGGAGTTCAAAAGGAGGCTTATCACTCGCATGTGATCACTTTACCCACAAGTGGGGAACATTTGTGGTAGTTAGTGAAGCTTCTAAGAAGGTATTAGGTTGTGTGCTGATGAAAAATCATAAATTGATATTTTATTCGTCATGGAATTTGAAAATAAATGAGCGAAACTATCTGACGCATGATTTAGTGATAGAGGTGGTGATCTTTGCCTTGAAAATCTGGTGGCATTATCTCAATGGGGAGAAATGTGAGATATATACTGACCACAAGAGTCCTAAATATATATTCACATAGAAAGAGATTAATATGAACCAGAGAAGATGGATAGAGCTCATCAAGCATTATGAGTGTTCAATACATTACCACATTGGTAAGGCTTACAAGGTGGCAGATGCCATAAGTAGAGAGACCTAGTGATTCTATCAATGATGAGAATTGAGAAGGATCCAATATTCTTAGACTTGATAAAGATAGACATGGGAATCATAATGAAGTGAACATCAGCAATCCTTTCACAAATTATTGATCAACTGTCTATTTTGGAAAGGTTAAAAGATGCTCAAAATGATGATGTGAGAATTAAGGAAAAGGTGGAAGCGATTGAAAAAGGGAAATCCGTAGATTTTAAAGTTAATGAAGAAGTAATTATGCGGTTTGAGAAATTTCTATGTGTCCCATAATGTCTGAAGCTGAAGAAGGAACTTTTGGATGATGCACATAGTTCAAATTTCACTATTCACCCAGGGAGAACAATGATGTATCAAGATCTATGAGAAAACTTTTGGTGGGATAATATGAATATGGAGATCATTGAATATACATAAAAGTGCTTGGTGAGTTAGCAAGTTGAGGCAGAGAGGTAGAAGTCTAAGGGGGTGATGCAACCATTTCCCATAACATAATTTAAATGGGAGAACTTCACCATGGACATTATCATTAGACATCCAAGGACATCTAATGGAAATAATGAAATCATGGTTGTTGTGGAACGTTATAAAAAGACTACACACTACATTACTATTTGGGAGGAATTCTTATTAGATCAACTAGAACAGATATATATCAGGGAAGTGGTAAAGTTGCATAGACTACAACTATCTATCGTGTTTGACAGAGATCCAAGATTTACCTCTATGTTTTGGAAGAGTCTTTAACATACTCTGAATACTGAACTGAACATAAGTACGGCTTATCAACCTCAAACTTATGGCCAATCCTAGAGGACTATACAAACACTTGAAGAAATTATGAGAGTATACTCAATGGACTTTAAAGGAGGATGGGGTCAACATATTCCTCTGGTTGAGTTCTATTATAATAATAATATTCACTCGAGCATCCAAATTACATCATATGAAGCCATGTATAAGAAAATGTGTAGAACACCAGCATGTTGGAATGATGTCGGTAAACGTAAGCTACTTGGACCAAAAATGGTCTATGAAATGGTGGAGAAGGAGAAAAACATTCAGCAGCATATCAAGGTAGCCCAGAGTTGAAAAAAGAGTTATGCAGATAACCGTTGATGAGACCATGAGTTTAAAGTTGGAGACATTGTTTTTCTACTCATATCTCTATGGAAGAAGTTCATGAGGTTTGGAAAGAAAGGGATGTTAAGTCCAAGGTACACCAGCCCATTTGAGACTCTTGATCGTGTCAAGGATGTGGCCTATAGACTAGAACTTCCCCCTACAATTTCCAAAGTACATGATTTCATTCGTGTATCACTCTTAAAGAAGTACATACTGGACCCTTCACATGTACTCTATTCTGAGGTGGTACAGTTGGAGGATGATCTTCTTATAAGGAGAAACCAGTGAAGTTCTTAGATCATAGTGAAAAAGATCTAAAAAAAAGACAATTCTCCTTGTCTAGGTTTTTTGGAGAAACCACATGTTTGAATAAGGGACTTGGGAATTGGAGTAAATGATGAAGCTAAGTTACCCACATACGTTTTAGTGTGGGAAAATGAAATTTAGAGGGCGAAATTTCTTAAGGGGGGAATATTGTAACTAAATGAAGTTTCATTAATGGAAATCCCTCTTGATCAAATTAAATGGCTCTATATTTAAAATATGTATATAAATTGTCAACTTCTATGGTTTATGTTAATAATTGTGACCATTAATTTTATATTCTTCGAACAGTGATCACATGATTAGAATAAATATAAGGCTTTAACAAACCCAATTTACTTAGATAAAAGAAGAGGTGTCCTCATACATCAGAATTTCTCCATACGAAGCCCATTTTTCGGGGCTCGGAAAATAGGTGGAGTCCTTAGACTTTGCTCTTGACCAAGCCCAAGCTGAGCTTCATCATGTCCAGCCTAAACGGGACCAGCTTCGGGAAAAGTGGAAGTTGATACAAATTACCACACGAGCGATGTTATCTGAGACACTCTAAGAGTCTATCACCATCGCACACCTAACCCTTAGGTCTAATGTGGCTATTTTAAGGGGTTATGTAACAAATCTCTTGTACTATGTTCATGTATATTATTTTTGTATATAACAGTTAATATACCTCTTTGTCGTTTTGATACATTGTAAATAGTTTCAAAGTACAAATAGTGGTTTTAGTTGTTATTTAATTAAGAATTGTATTTTTTTAAATTAATGGATTTTTTAATTAAATAATATTTAAATAATATTTTACAATTATAAATAAATTAATTTTTATTAAATATAAATGATTTTATAATTTTATGAATGCAATTATAATTTTTATTAAGGTTTGAATGCCATTTCTGTCAAAACCCGTGAATTTTCGATAAATGTCGGTTTTTATTGTAAAAGTGTGAATTAACATATTTATAAAATTATTTAGATCAAATAAATTTTATTTCTGGAATCAGGATGTCGAAATTATCTAATGGTGAATTTTTCATAATTTTTTGAGATAGTCAAATTTTTGGGTAAATATTAAATACTTTTTAAAGATATAATGTGTTTTATGATATCATAATGTCCCAATAGTGAGGTAATAAAATACTATAATCTTTTTGTTCGGAAAATATATGTTTTTACATTAAAATAATGTTATTTTGGGTTTGTTTGACTTACTTTTCAAAGCATTAATGGACCCTTCAAAACTTATTTAACACCTTGTCTTTTTAAATTTTTTTCCCTGGGAGTGTGACTCACCTCCACATAAGCAACCCAATTATTTTAAGAATTTAGGACCTTGGACATATACAATATTGTTTTCATCTTCCCTTTTCCAAAAACCATGGGCAATAACCATGCGATGTTTTATGGTTTCGACTAATTTAATATAAGGTGTCCCAAACCTAAATAATAAATAATTCCCTCACCTTTCCTATATAAACCCACCCAAGCTCCCACTTCCTCCTCACTCAATGCCTTTAGAGTTCATCCAACATCGTCCCAAATCTCCCTATAATCCGATCAATGTGCCCCAAGCTTCCATGAAGCCTCTCTCAAGCCTCTCTCAAGCATTTGGAAGCACACTTACAAGTAAGGGTTTTTTCATCCTATCTCAATTTTTCCCAATTTTTTTTATGTTGTATTGCCCTTTTAATTTCAATTAAGTATGCAGGAGTATGGTTTCACTCCTCCCAAATAATTCCCTCTTTATTTATAAATGATTGGAGACCCCTTTATCTCTCATTAAATTCCTCCCATGTAAACCCATTAATAAGCCGAAATTCAGAAAGAAATTTCTCTCTCCTCATTTACATTCAAGAAATACCTTTTTATCATGAATATAAATTCCATTACAATTGTAGGGTCGTGTATCTATATTACCTCCTTAATTTTCATTACATTTAAATATGATGTGGAACCCATTTCTCTGTCATCAACCATTTTTATGAATTCTTTTGTCACGCTGTTACGCTGCCAAAATCGCACCGATTTTCTAAGACAATGCCATTGTGTAGTGAATACCATACCTATTTCTCCATCAAGGGTATTCAACTTTGTAAAAATTTAATTATTTATTATAATGTTTCATTTATTAATTCAACATTACTTTATCATTGATTAAATGATTATGTTTTATGAATCCATGTTTTATGATCCATGTGTCACACTTATGCATGAATTGAAATTATTAAGAACGGTGCACCCTTATAGCGCTCCAATGCATTGGGTAAAGTATAGTATCCTGATAATTCATGTGAAACTAGGGATTAATCGTTCTTCATGTACAATGGGAATTATCTCATGCTCCATGTGCAATGATCCTAGGATCATGCTAATTCCATGTTAAGTGTTGTTGCCACATTTCCATGTTATGATTATCATGCTTTCTAATGCCTTTATGTTCATGTTTCTCTTGGGCTCTATTGATATTCCTATTGTCTAACATGTATTTTACTCATCCTGTATTCCGTGTTTATTCCCTAACTGGGCTTTATAACTCACTCTTTTTTTATGCATGTCCTCCAGTTATCCCATGCAATGCTAAGTACGAGGTAATGTAGTGGTCGTGTAAAGGTAGTTTTCAATAAAGATGTTGTATTTAATGTTTTAAGTTGTTATCTAATGATCATAAGAAACAAAGACACTATAAATATAAATATTACAGAATGTATCAAGTGAATAGTGTATCTATTAAATCATGATTATGTTTGTAATAAAAGCTGGGTTGTCATAGTTTTCCAACTTTATGTATCCATTACTAAGCTTTTTATGCTCATCCCATGTTTTCAAATGTTTTTTCACAAAACCTAAAGATGGATAGGTTCATGTATGGGATCAAGGAAAATTCCTGCTGTCTAAAACATGGAAGTATACATGTTTCTTTTTTAAAGGGTTTTTGTTTTAAGAAAAAAATTTATAGTGAGTAGAATTGTGTACTTATAATATTCAATTTTTTATGTATAAGTTATGTCCTAACTATATAAAGATCTATACCTGAAAATTCCTTCAATGTGAAAATTTAAATTAATTCAAGATTTTTTAATGTTTATAACATGGGAAATATAGTTGGTTTTAGATGTTGGATTAGATAAATTTAGTGGTACGAGTGTTATTTAAGCATAAGTGACATAACCATAATGGTTAGAAAATTAGAATGAGTCATAGTTATTTTAGATAGATCGAATGTCTTTATGATAACATTATTAAGTAAATATTATTGTTTACCCTCCTCATAATATATTATATGATGATATTACTAATATAATGACACTAACCTTTTTGGTTTTAGTAAATGGTTGGATCTAGGAGGCACCTAAGTAATAATGGATTTGAAGAAAATAGTGGTTGTATTTTAAATGAGCCACCAAATGAAGTGGGAGCAACAATTAAAAATCTTATGGTTATTCTTAACTATTTTCTAGAGTCATGATGGACCACTTGAACCGTTGTGATTTCTATAAGGCATTATACATGTAAGAAACAATTCACAATGGATTTTTAGGTAATAATCATAATGGTATATATATTCAAAAACATATGTGTCACGGATTGGGAAATAAACACCTCGTAAAATTAATCAAAGGTACATGAAGTGTTTTAAAATGTGGTAATGACAGTAATAAATCAATAACCTACCTTGGAAAAGGGATGAATCTTGTTGACTCTAGGAATGATAAAGAAGTTCTTTCTAAAGGATCAATAGAATGTTTTCAATGTGGTGTGGATGGTCATTATATAAATATATGTCCATAGAATATGTTTCAGTAGTGTGGTCTTTAGGATCATACAAATTTATGTTTAACAATTCCTAATGAAATTCAAATTGAATATGAGAAACTAAAAATGACCTATGAAAGGTACAAATATTTTCTTAGCTCATGTTTTTACATTACTGAAATCGTAGAACATTATGCATGATTAATTTTTTATGAAAGAAGTATAAAAGTATAATATAGAAAAAAATGGATTAAGGATCATGAATAATGTTCAATGAATAAGTTTTCTTCATTTTCAGAATCGAATAGTTATGTTGGATCTTTGGATGATGATAAGATTAATTGTATTAATGATGGGATTTATTTGGAAGAGTTTTTTTATTATCAGTAACCCCAATGTTTGATATGTGAATATGATATTCATGTATGAATTATCCTTTAGTTCATGGATATTGATATAATAACCATTTGGGTTTATATGATCCCATAATTTGAGGAAATTACATGTTATTAATTTTTTGAATGAAAATTCAATTATGAGATAACATTTGTGGTTCAAAAATGTTATAGGTTTTTTTTAGGAATTTACCTTATTTTTTATAATTCTGTATGAATTAAATGGTTTTAGAAAAAGGAAAACTTGTAGGATGGGTAACAACCAATCATGTCTGACCGGGCCATCTTAATTGAACCCACAACCGATGGGCGACAGAGGTGCATCACCTACCACTGTCCTATGTAAAGTCCTTGGTTAGTATGACATATTATTTTAGGATAAATGATTTTATGGATAAATAATAAGTTGATTTTGGTAACTTTTGTTTTATTGAATGTATATTCATAGTATAAGAAAATTATTTGGTGATTATGTGATAAAAGTTATTTTTGAAGACATTCTCTCTTTTGGGAAGACTATATTCTTAATGAAAATAGAATAATTAGTGATTTCATTTGAGGAGTTATGTTGGAATTATATTTTTGTAGAATTTATGTTTTTATTATGATAATATAGTGATTTGGGATATTCACGGAATCAATTAACCTACCATAGAAAATATTTCATTTGGTTAATTAGTTTTTAGTATGAGACTTTAAGAGTAGCCAATGTTTTTTATATATAAATGCTAAGATTTATATGGAAATCTATGTGAACAAATCCTTCTAAATTTTGTGTTCCAAACCTTGTTTGGGTTATTTTTAACAATTTTTATGTAAATTGTATATTTAATTGTTTTTGTTGATATTTGGGTATTGTTTTTTCAATTTTGGATATTAAGAGAAAAATTTATTTGTTATAAAATATTATCATTTTTTGGGATTATTTGATCTTGTACCATCCTTGCTAGTTTTTCTTATTGTCTAAAGAAATTGGAAAAATAAATTTCATATTATGTGGATAATTTTATTTCTAAAAGACGAACCTTATGATTAAGGTGTGACCAAGTCATATGGCATACTCATCATTTCGAGAAAATATGAGTTTTTGGTAGAAACTTTTTAAAGGATGAAACTCTATCAGGAAAGTAATTATATTTCTATATGTTCTTAGTCAGTCTGATAAATAAATTCTCCAACATTATGAAAAAGAAAAAAAACAAAAACACTGTTTGTTTACTTTTCCTACTGGGGATTCAAAGATGGTTTAACCCATCTTATGTTTTAGATTTTCTGGTGTTTAACTTATTCCTAAAAATGTTTTATGTCACCCTCCATCAGAATGTGATTGTTAGTTTCTATTTCATATCCATTTTTCCTACATGGAATCCTAGTATGGGTTATCTCAGGTGACCTTCTTTACTTCTCTTTTGTTATTTTAAAGTGATAATTTGATTGACTCTTTTTTTTATGTGGGACATTCAATGATGTTTCCAAGACCAATTTTATAATTATAAGGGCACAATTCCCAAAAGGGGGGAAGGATGTAATGACCCAGGTATTTATAGAAAAATAATTTTTCATATCAACTAATATTTATAATTAAGATATCAATTTCTTTATTAATAAGACACTTAGTTCGATATCATACTCAATATGAATCAATGGGTTTCTTTGAAATGTTATGTTGTACACAACATTTAATAATACTGAAAAATAATATAATATTATTATTATTTTAAATGGTAGTTAATGCATTGTCATTGTATTGGTAGGAATAAACACAAAAAACTACATTATGATTACTAATTTTTTTTAAATGAATTTACATTTATCCAATAAATTTTAGATTCTTAAAATAAGAATGAATCTGATTTATAGGATGAAATACCTTAATATTCATTAAAAGGTATATTTAACACATTTTAATTTCGATCCCTTTTTAAATCTAATTGTTTTCACTTTTATATGTTCTATTGAGAAAAATAACATTATAATTTAGAATATGGACATAAAATTTTACTTTTGGTAAATTTTTTGTATTTTTTTGATAAATTTTTTTTCTTCTTAATGAATAGTGAAAATACAACATTTTCAGTCAACAATTTATTTTCATCTAATTTATTTATTGAATTATATTGTCTGTTAAACTGGTTTTAAATATTAATTAGATTATATTTTTATAATTTAATCTAATTTTGGTCATTTTAAGTAATTACACATTGAAATTGGACATAAAGACATGTTAATCTTCTGGGAGTTTTTAATTATTAAAAACAAACATTTTGGTTTTGAAAATATAAATTAATTTTAATTTTATTTATGATGATTATTTCTTTTGAATTTGGAAAAATAGATTCCATATTTATATTCAGTTGGACCAAATTGTTTAAATATATAACATTTATTATTATATATTATGAATAAATCTTTAGTACATATTTTATTTACCATGGTCAAAGGATAATTCTGGAAAATAATGGTAAAAAATAATATTAAAATAATATTAAATTACCCTAACACATGTCTTAACCCTATTGGATGACGTATTTCAGACCATGGGAATCCTTGGATCAATTTTAGGACCCCACGGAGTCACTTGTGTATGAAAATGATATTTAATTACTTGTAATTTAACTTTAAGGAAAATATAACCAAAACATATATCATTTAGTAAAAAATTATGGGGTTATGTATGTGATCTCTTCGACTATAAATATTAATTTGAAATATAATTAATATTTCCAACATCAGGGTATTTTTTTTATAATATTTAGACTTTAAAAAATAAATATAACTATAAAAAACTGATGATGCAGTGATTGTTTCATTAACAAAAGATTCAAATAAATGATATAATAAATGTTAAAATAAATGATATTATGTTATTATAATTTCCAACATGATTTTTTTGAATGATATTTACATGTTATATTTTAATTATTGATGTTTGTTTGATGTAATAATTTTGATAATGTTTTTTAAAAAATTCATGATTTGAATAGTGTCAAAATTGACATAATTCATATTTTTAAATATAAAATATTTTATTAGATATTATAATATTAACAAAAAATATAAGATTTAGAAAAAAAATTTATTAGTCAAAAATTTTATTATTGACTCTTTAATTGGATATATGTCATGTTTTTGTATATATTTGGATTCCCAATGATTTAAATGCTCGATATAATGGTATGAATAAAACGGGTTAAATAAAAATGATAACGATTAAAAAATATGCAAAACCAATATAATTATTATTGTAAGATTATATATTGAATTATATTTGTTTTATATTATATATAAATGTATTTGGACTCATGTTTAATCCAAATAAAATTTATAATTAAATAATATTTCAAGATATTATTAAAGTACCCTTCCTCTCTCTTATAAAAGGACACCAACTATAACCCTCACTCACACCTATCAATCCCCCTTGGCTGTCACGACCCGCCCTCGGGGCCTGTGCCGTGACTACCCCAAGCCCGCCTTCCATAGGCCAGGGGCTGGCGACTAGCACCAAGGTGTAAATCCCAACAAAAAGGGAAGGCATTGCCTTTGATAAGTAAACAAGCACCACAGAGTAAGCAAACAGAAAAGTAAACACTAAGTAAAAACTGTACAAGCTGTGCTGAAAGTAAAAGGGGCCCGAAATACAAGCCCAACTGTAAAGTACAACAGAAAGGAAAAACAACAACTGAAAGGAAAAACTGCAGCGTCGAGCCGTCCTCTGGAAGTCCCACCTGAAGGGTGGGTACAGATAGCCTCCACTGCTCCTCGGGTCCACCTAACCGCTCCGAGTACGTCCCGCCCAGTGGTCCACCTCCAGGTATTGTCCTGCTCCGCACGCCTCCTCCACGATCAGCGCTGTCCGTCATCTGCAACCAACACCACGAAGTGCGGGCATAGCCCGTGCAGGGGTGAGTATAAGCTACTCAGTAGGGACCCCGAGACCCCCGAAGGTCTCCCAAAATCCACAATGGATAAATCAAGAAGAAGAGATGAAATCACGAAGTAACATCTGACATGGCTTAGGTATATGCCCATACATATACCTAAGTCATCAATTCCCCGATCGGCTCCAACGTCCGAGCCCTAGCACAACCCAGTCCACACAGGAAAGCCAAACGCATACCCACGCAGGATAGAACAACACAATCCACAAAGGAGAGTAAACAGTAAATCCACACAGGATAACTCAACACAATCCACAAAGGAGAGAAACACAAGATTCATCTCACACAGGTATACTTCTTCGGATGACGATAAAGATGATCATTGAACCATATATGTCGTCGGACCCACGAAGGATCGATAGGTACTAACCTCGCAGTGACCCACACAGGATCGGACCCACACAGGATCGGGCCCACATAGGACCAGGCCCACGCAGGACCTGTAGGTGTTGGCTCACACAGAACCGCTGAGCGCTGACCCACGTAGGATCGGACCCACACAGGATCGGTCCCACACAGGACCAGGCCCACGCAGGACCTGTAGGCGCTGGCTCACACAGAACCGTTGAGCGCTGACCCACGCAGGATCGGACCCACATAGGATCGGGCCCACACAGGACCGGTAGCACTGATCCACGGAGGATCGCTGAGTGCAGTAGTCGTCGCAGTCCACTGAGGATCTCTGCACAATCGTCGCCGCAGTCCACGGAGGATCTCTGCACGGTCGTCGCCGCAGTCCATGGAGGATCTCTGCACGGTCATCGTCGGAGTCCACGGAGGATCTCTGCATAGTCGTCACTGTCGAAGTAGCAGTCGCAGCCAGCACTAGGGTTTCCGCACACAGCAAGCTCGTTCGGGAGGGTCCGCTCCATGAGCCGAGAGGCTGATACATAAACTATCAAGAAGTCTAAAGTTGATGTATCCAAAAGTTCCGTATCGTCAACAGGAACTCAACGTCGCAGATGGCGTGTCAATCAGACGCCCGGTCTGAGAGTTATTGTCATTTTCGTCCCAGGGGCCCGGTTGGTTTTTAAGGCAAAACCAACCCGCCCGCACTCCACCTGCGTCCAAACCTCGGGCGGAGTATGCCAAAAGATCTGTCTCACTTAGAGGAATTTAACAAAGCTGATGGCACGTCAATCGGACGTCCGTAGCTCAAGATATGAGCGTTTCCGCTCCGAGGGCCCGGATGGTCTCGTGTACGAACCAACCCGGCCGAACTCAAAGTATTTCGAAACCTTGAGTGCGATATACCGAAACGACCGTCTCAATCCAAGGATCGTGTTGCCTCTGACGGCGAGTTGTTTGGAGGCACGAAGCTCAAGTTACGGGTGTTTGAACGAAAACGCCCGAAGAAGTGGGGTACGGGCCCGGGCTGACCCGGCCCGACCCCCCCTGGGTCTGCCCGAACCGGGTTGACCCAAACAGGGCCGACCCGACCCGGGTCCGACCCGGTCGGACCGGTCCGGCCCGGCCGGGGTGCGGCCGGCCGGTCGGACCGGCCTGGCTCGGCTCGGCCGAGCGGCCGAGCGCCAGGTGTCGCGGGCGTTGACCCGCGGCCTGAGGAAAGTCGCGGCCCGCGTGGGCCGCGCTGGCGAACCGCGGACGCGGCAGAGCCGCGTCCCTCTTGGGCGAACCGGACCCGCGCGGCCGCGGGTCCGTTGGCCGCCCCCGCCGCGGCTTCAGCCGAGGAGGCCTTGTCCGGCGGCACGCCGGGGCGCCGCCGCCTCCGGCCGCCGGCATCGCTCCGGTGGCCCGTTTTCCTTCCCGTCTGCGCCGTTGCTCCTCCCGGGATCCGTCCTTTACTGCGGAATCGTCAAACGTCCGTTGCGGCATGTTCTGTCGTCGTCCGTCAAATCCGCAAAAAACGAAGAACGACGGAGGGTCGTCGGGCCGTGTTCGTTTGGCCCGCACCCTCCGCGTTAGAGATAAACAACCGGGAGAAATTTATTCCACACAGGAGACAACAATTTTTAATAAGATTAAAAATTGTTCACAAAAATGTTTCTTTAATTTCTTTAAGAAACATTGACGGGAATAAATTTAAAAGGGGTAATTCCCATAATAAAATCCCTACCTCGTCGATCGTCGCGCGCGAGCGTTCTTCGCGGAAAAGATCGTCGCGGAAGAGAGGGATCGTCGATTCGTCGCGGGGAGGCGTCGCGTCGTCGCGGAATCCAGCGTTGAGTCGGCGAGCTCAACGAACCAAGAACAACAGATTTAAATTATAATTAATTAAATCTGTGTTTAAAACCAAAAGAAAAGAACCTTGAGCGGAAATCCGAAATCACTCACATCAAATGGTCGGTGATCGGAGATCGGAGATCGGAGATCGGAAGAACGTCTCGGACGAAGGCGTCGTCGATATCCGGGTTCGGCGTTCTTCACGTTCTTCGCGTTCTTCGCGTTCTTCGCGTTCTTCGCGAGGGAGCTGAAGAAACAACAATCCTCTCAAATTTTACCAAAGATTTTAGGTTGGTCTTATTTTATTAATATGCCGACACACAAAAACATGTTAAGAAACGATTGAATTAATTCGTTGAATTAATTCAACGAAAGAAACAGGCCATTTAATTCACGAAAGAAACATCCCATTTAATTCACAAAAGAAACAGCCCATTTTATGGTCTGTTAAGAATTTAGAAAACGCGTCAGTTGACTTTCATTAAGACGGGTTTTCACGGGTGCGTTTCTTAGAAGAAAGAAACGGCCGGGCTCGTGCAGGCCCCACCTCACAAATATCCTACCAAGGGGGTAGGATATTTCTGGATAGCATCCTATCCAGTTCAACTTAGTTCAAGCCTCCTTTAAGTGGCTTCAAGTGGCTTCCAAGTGGCTTAAGTGAAATAAAATAAAGTTGTCGCAAAATTATTTTATTTCTTAACTTTAAGCCCGAAAATTAAAAACCACACCCGAGCAAACGCAACTCCGGAAGAGGCGTTTCTAAGCGAATATCGGCGCTGCGATTTCATCGGTGCCCTCAGAATTCGATTCCGGGCACCGGTTCAAAAGTTAGAAAAACCCGCTCGTCCGTTCACTGAACGTACCCGAGCCAAACTTCGGAAAATGATTCAGGGCACACCGGGCCTCGGAATCAGGTGCCGTCAGAAACAGCGCTCTTGTAAAATTCCAAAGAAAATTAAGAAAAAAACATTTCCTTAAAATTTACGGGTCTTTACATTACTCCCACCTCAGGACTTTACGTCCTCGTAAAGATACATCAAAAACTAGGGAAACAAATGTGGGTACTGAGCACGCATCTGAGCCTCCTTCTCCCAAGTGCTCTCCTGGAGGTTCCCGTGCTGCCAACTGATGCGTACAAGAGGGATCGATCGCCCATGTAGGACCCACTCCTGTCGATCCTCTATCTCCACTGGGACCTCCGTAAAAGTTTCCCCATCATCCACGTTTAGCTCCCCATAGTCAATGATGTGTGTCGGGTCGTGCACGTATCTCCTCAGCTGGGATACGTGGAAGACGTCGTGCACCCGGTGCAACTGAGGTGGCAGAGCCAGGCGATAAGCCACCTCGCCAACCCTGCTGAGGACCAGGATGGGTCCAAAGAAGCGTGGAGACAACTTGCCGCCTCGGCCAAATCTCCTCAAACCACGTCTAGGTGAGACCCGCAAGAAGACGTGGTCGCCATCCTCGAACTCTAGTGGCCTCCGCCTCCTGTCAGCATATGACTTCTACCGGCTCTGTGCTGTCCTCATCCGCTCCTGGATGACCTGTACCTTCTCTGTCGTGGCCCGAACCATCTCTGGTCCCACAAGTGCTGACTCTCCAGGGTCTGTCCAGCACAAAGGAGATCTGCAAGGCCTGCCGTACAACGCCTCATAGGGTGCAATCCCGATGGTGGAGTGGTAGCTGTTGTTGTACGCAAACTCTACCAAGGGGAGGTGATCCTCCCAGATGCGACCAAAGTCGAGGACACATGCGCGTAGCATGTCCTCGAGAGTCTGAATGGTCCTCTCTGTCTGACCTTCCATCTGAGGGTGAAAGGCGGTGCTCAGACGTAGTCGCGTCCCGAACGCCTCCTGTAACCCCTTCCAAAGCCTGGAAGTAAAACGAGCGTCCCGATCGGAGACGATAGTCGATGGCACACCGTGAAGTCGTACAATCTCCTGAACGTAAAGACGCCCCAAGATCTCCACTGAGCCCTGCTCTCGGATGGGCAAGAAGTGTGCCGACTTGGTGAGTCGGTCAACAATCACCCAAATGGAATCGTGACCTCTGGAAGTGCGTGGAAGTCCAGTCACGAAGTCCATAGATATCCCATCCCACTTCCACTCCAGGACCTCCAAGGGCTGTACCAAACCTGCTGGTACCTGATGCTCTGCCTTCACCTGCTGGCAGGTGTGGCACCGTGAAACGAACTCTGCCACAGCCTTCTTCATGCCCGGCCACCAGTGCTGTCGTCTGAGATCCTGGTACATCTTCGCCACTCCAGGATGTACCGCCAAAGAAGAAGTGTGATACTCTCTCAGCACCTCCTCTCGTATAGAGACTGGCACCAAGGTACGTCCTCTGAAAAGGACATCGTGCTCTGCTCCAAGGGAGAAACCATCAGGTGCCAATCCCTAGGATATCTGTGCACGTCGTGTCTCACAGTCAACGTCCCCACGATGTGCCTCTCTGACCCGCTGAAGAAGTGGAGGAGAGACTGTGAGAGACCGAAGGAAGGCTGCTCCATCTCTATCCACGAAGGATATCTGCAAAGCGGCTAGCTGCTCTGTCACTTCCTCATGTAGTTGGATGCCCGTCCTCCTGCTGAGGGCATCAACCACCACGTTCCCCTTCCCAGGAGTATAGACTATCTCAAAGTCATAGTCCTGGAGGAACTCGAGACATCGCCGCTGTCTCATGTTCAGGTCCTTCTGAGAGAAGATGTACCTGAGACTCTGGTGGTCAGAAAAGACTGTGAAGCGCTCGCCCATCAGATAGTGTCGCCATGTCTTCAGGGCAAAGACCACTGCTGCCAACTCCAAGTCATGGGTTGCGTAGTTCTGCTCATGAGGCCTCAACTGACGTGATCCGTAGGAAATCACGGCCCGCTCCTGCATCAGGACACACCCGAGTCCGGTCCCTGATGCATCGTAGTAGACTACGTATCAAACTCCCTCCTCAGGCAACCTCAAGATAGGTGCGCTGGTCAACCTCTGCCTCAGCTCCTGGAAGCTCTGCTGACATCTGTCTGACCACACGAAGGGTTTCCCCTTCTTTTTCAACGCTGAGAGTGGGGCCGCAACTCTGGAGAAGTCCGGCACAAATCTCCGATAGTATCCGGCTAGACCCAAGAAACTCCGCACCTCTGTCACGCTCTTGGGTGGCTCCCAAGCTAGCACTGCCTCGATCTTCGCGGAATCCACTGCAACTCCCGCATCAAAAATGACGTGCCCCAAGAAGTGGACCTCACGTAACCTGAAATGACACTTCGAGAGCTTGCCATAAAGCTGGTGCTCTCGGAGTGTGTCTAGTACAACACGCAGGTGGTAGGCGTGCTCCTCCTCCATCGTCGAGTACACCAAAATGTCGTCGATGAAGACCACGACAAATCGATCGAGGTATGGCTGGAAGATCCTGTTCATGAGGCTCATGAACACTGCTGGAGTGTTTCTCACACCAAAAGGCATAACCAAGAACTCATAGTGGCCATACCGACACCTGAAGGCCGTCTTCTGCACATCCTCGTCTCGAACTCTAAGCTGATGATAGCCTGACCTGAGGTCTATCTTCGAGAACCACCGTGCTCCCTTGAGATGGTCGAAGAGGTCATCAATCCTGGGCAGCGGATACTTGTTCCTCACTGTCACCTGATTCAGGCGACGATAATCGACACACAGTTGCAAGCTCCCATCTTCCTTCTTGGCGAACAAAATCGGGGAAGCTCAGGGCGAAACACTGGGTCGGATGAACCCCTTGCCCTGCAAGTCCTCCAACTGTACCCGCAGCTCTCGAAGCTCAGCGGGGCCCATCCGATATGCTGGAGTGGATATCCGGGCTGTCCCGGGGTACAGGTCAATATAAAAGTCTACATCTCTACGAGGAGGTAGTCCTGGAACGTCGACGGGAAAGACGTCCGTGTACTGATCCACCACTGCAGGAAAACTGGGACTCCGCACGTCAACTGCTCCCAGGGATGAGGCTAGCCAACTGATGAGTGATGGGCTGACCTCTCCTCTACATGAGTCCATCCGGTGCTGCTAAGGCTCCCTTCTCGCCGGTGAAGGTGAACCTGCTCCCGTCGGTGCGCACACATCGCACCTTGCGCCTAAAGAAGTCAATCTGAGCATGGACCGTAGATAACCAATCCATGCCCAAGATGACGTCGTAAGGCCTCGACGCTGCTACAAGAAGATCCTAGCCGAAGCTCTCGCCTCCTAGAGTAAGCTCACACTGCCGGCACCAGTGCGTAATCGTCGAGTCTGCTCCCGTAGGAGTCTCTAGCCATAAGGATCGAGCCAACGGCTCCGTCGGAATCACCGAGCTCCGAACAAGGGCAGTGGCTATAAAAGAGTGACACGCTCCTGTGTCTATCAGAACTGCAGCAAGGGTGGAATAGACACAGATCGTACCTCGAATCATCTCTGGCGCGCCGTGGTCATAGGCCTCCGTTGCCTGGAGCTGAGCCTGTCTCTATCCGCCAGCTCCCTGTGGTCGGGGCGGGCCTCCTGGTGGTGGTGGTGGAAGAGCCTCAAAGCGTCGCCCACCACCTGCTGCTCGGCCAGCTCCTCTACCTCGTCCGCCTCCTCCCTGCGGACCGCCACGGTCGACCCTCTGCCTCTGTCTGGGTGGTCCCTCCACCGTCTGCTGCCTCTCGGTACGACGGGTCGGGCAGTCACGAGCCATGTGGCCTTGCCCGCCGCACTTGTAGCACTGTCTGCCTCTCGGAAGGCTGGCTCCGGGCCGGGTGCCCTGCACTGCTGATCCAGTGTCCCGAGGTTGCCTGCCGGAAGGCCTGGTCCGCCTGGAACCCTGAGTCATCCGCCGGCTACCAGCTGCCGAAGACTCCGCTATCTGCCGCCCTGCGGTATGTCTCGCTGTGGACTCAGCCAGGAAGCTCTTGATCAGGAGGGCTCGCTCTAGTACTCCTGCCTGGGTCGGGATGTTGAGGGAGATCAGCGATGCCCTGATCTCGTGTCTCAATCCCTGCTCGAATGTCCGGGCCCGAAAGAAGGTGTCCCGTACCATGTCTGTCGAGTAGCGAGATAGGTCGATGAACCTCGCCGCGTACTGAGCGACCGTCAAGCTGCCATGCCGCAGCTGAAGAAGCTCCTGGATGCGCACCACACGGAGGGAGGCCGGGACGAACTCTGAGTGGAAGAGGCTCTCGAAGTCCGTCCAGATGAGGGTGGCCTCATCGTGTACCTGGAGCATCAGGCTCCACCAGCGTCCGGCTGCTGCGTGCAGTAGGCTCACCGCGAGGATCACCATGAGGTCTGCTGGTGTCCTCACTAGCCTGAAAACTCAGACGACCGCCTCTAGCCAGTCCTCGGCTGCCTGGGGGTCCGACTCCCCACGGAACCTGGGTGGTCGCTGGTGCTGGAACTCGTTCAGAGCTCCGAGGCATCATGCATCGTCAGCTGCCAGTGCTGGAAGCATCGGGGGCTCGGTGGGTAAAGGTACCGCCGGTGCCTCTGCTGTCAACGGGCCCTGTACTGAGGCCTCGTCGTTCGGCGGGCTGTCGTCGCGCCCTTCTCTAGGAAACCTAGATGGCTGCTGTCGTCGTGCCATCCTGAAAAGGAAACAAGTGCACCATGGTCAGAACAGTATACCTGGTGAGCTGACACAAGTAATCACAAAGAAAACATGAAACACACGTGCAATCAATGTTTTCGTGCATTAAGTCGGAAATCAGAAGTCAGGGTCCTGGTGTATGGATACGTCGGCCGCCGCACCAACACTAGTCTCCCTGGACTGATAACCACACTCAATACGCTAAACACTATTGCTTCACATAGAAGAAAGATCAGAGTCTGCGGTAGAACCGACCACCTTTGATACCAATTTGTCAGGACCCGCCCTCGGGGCCCGTTCCGTGACTAACCCAAGCCCGCCTTCCATAGGCCAGGGGCTGGCGACTAGCACCAAGGTGTAAATCCCAACAAAAAGGGAAGGCATTGCCTTTGATAAGTAAACAAGCACCACAGAGTAAGCAAGTGGAAAAGTAAACACTAATTAAAAACTGTACAAGCTGTGCTGAAAGTAAAAGGGGCCGGAAATACAAGCCCAACTGTAAAGTACAACTGAAAGGAAAAACATCAACAGAAAGGAAAACCTGCAGTGTCGAGCCGTTCTCTGGAAGTCCCGCCTGAAGGGTGGGTACAGATAGCCTCCACTGCTCCTCAGGTCCACCTAACTGCTCCGAGTACGTCCCGCCCAGTGGTCCACCTCCAGGTACTGTCCTGCTCCGCACGCCTCCTCGACGATCAGTATTGTCCGTCGTCTGCAACCAACACCACGAAGTGCGGGCATAGCTCGTGCAGGGGTGAGTATAATCTACTCAGTAGGGACCCCGAGACCCCCGAAGGTCTCCCAAAATCCACAAAGGATAAATCACTAAGAAGAGATGCAATCACAAAGTAACATCTGACATGGCTTAGGAATATGCCCATACATATACCTAAGTCATCAATTCCCCGATCGGCTCCAACGTCCAAGCCCTAGCACAACCCAGTCCACACAGGAAATCCAAACGCATACCCACGCAGGATAGAACAACACAATCCACAAAGGATAGTAAACAGTAAATCCACACTGGATAACTCAACACAATCCACAAAGGAGAGAAACACAAGATTCAGCTCACACAAGTATACTTCTTCGGATGACGATAAAGATGATCACTGAACCATCTAAGTCGTCGGACCCACGAAGGATCGATAGGTAGTAAACTCGCAGTGACCCACACAGGATCGAGCCCACACAGGACCAGGCCCACGCAGGACCTGTAGGCGCTGGCTCACACATAACCGCTGAGCGCTGACCCACGCAGGATCGGAGCCACACAGGATCGGGCCCACACAGGACCAGGGCCACGCAGGACCTGTAGGCACTGGCTCACACAGAACCGCTGAGCGCTGACACACGCAGGATCGGACCCACACAGGATCGGGCCCACACAGGACCGGTAGCACTGATCCACGAAGGATTGCTGAGTGCAGTAGTCGTCGCAGTCCACTAAGGATCTCTGCACAATCGTCGCCGCAGTCCACGGAGGATCTCTGCACGGTCGTCGCCGCAGTCCACGGAGGATCTCTGCACGGTCGTCGTCGGAGTCCACGAAGGATATCTGCACGGTCGTCGCTGTCGAAGTAGCAGTCGCAGCCAGCACTAGGGTTCCCGCACACAGCAAGCTCGTTCGGGAGGGTCCGCTCCACGAGCCGAGAGGCTGATACATCAACTGTCACGAAGTCCGAAGTTGATGTATCCAAAAATTTTGTATCGTCAACAGGAATTCAACGTCACAGACGGCGCGTCAATCGGACGCCCAATCTGAGAGTTATTGGCATTTTCGTCCCAGGGGCCCGGTTGGGTTTTAAGGCAAAACAAACCCGACCGCACTCCACCTGCGTCCAAAACTCGGGCGGAGTATGCCAAAAGATCCGTCTCACTTAGAGGAATTCAACAAAGCTGACGTCACGTCAATCGGACGTCCGTAGCTCAAGATATGAGCGTTTCCGCTCCGAGGGCCCGATTGGTCTCGTGTACGAACCAACCCGGCCGAACTCAAAGTATTTCGAAACCTTGAGTGCGATATACCGAAACGGCCGCCTCGATCCAAGGATCGTGTTTCCGCTGACGGCGAGTCGTTTGGAGGCACGAAGCTCATGTTACGGGCGTTTGAACGAAAACGTCCGAAGATGGGGGGTACGGCCCCGGGCCGACCCGGGCCGACCCCCCCCCCCCCCGGGCGGCCCGAACCGGGTCGCCCCAACCCGGGTCCGACCCGGTTGGACCGGTCCGGCCCGGCCAGGGCGCGGCCCGGCCGGTCGGACCGGCCGGGCTCGGCTCGGCCGAGCGCCAGGTGCCGTGGGCGTTGACCTGCTGCCTGAGGAAAGTCGCGGCCCTCGTGGGCCGCGCTGGCGAACCGCGGACGCGGCTGAGCCGCGTCCCGCCTGGGCGAACCGGACCCGCGCGGCCGCAGGTCCGTTGGCCTCCGCCTCCGGCCGCCGGCGTCGCTCCGGTGGCCCGTTTTCCTTCCCGTCTGCGCCGTTGCTCCTCCCGGGATCCGTCCATTACTACGGAATCGTCAAACGTCCGCTGCGGCACGTTCCGTCGTTTTCCGTCAAATCCGCACAAAACAAAGAACGGTGGAGGTTCTTCGGGCCGTGTTCGTTTGGCGCGGGACTTAGGCGCGCAAAAAGGGGCGCCGGGCGCGCAATTCGCCTCCACGGTCGCGCAATCGAGTGTTCCGCGCGGCGCGGAATCCCGGCCTCGTCTATAAATAGGGGTCCGGGGTTCCTCGTTCCGTACACAGGCCTTCCGCGCGATAAGCTTCAACGCTCTCGTGCACGAAATCGCCTTTTCCGGTCGCGATATTCTCCCGATCGGCGCGCAAAACCATCCGAAATTCGCCTGTCTTTGCGCGAAAACCTGGAACTTTGCGCGACATTCTTCCCAATTGCGCACCGTCCACTTGGATTGCGCGCCAACCTTCAAACTTCTCTACCAGCCTCGTCCGATCCCGCACGCTTCATCCCTTAACCCGCACGACTCCCGAAACTTCTGAGATGGCCGCGCATCAAGGAAATGAGGGGGATGCCTCCATTCACAGAGCAGAGATGGCGGCGAACGAGGAGGTTTACGGAGCCAAGGAGATTGTTCCCAACAATCAATCCCTGTTCGACTTGCTGACGCCGGCCCAGAAGACATATCCACTGTCGGACAACCTGCCGCTCTGGAACTTCGGCATCCTAGATGAGGTTCCGGTGCCAGGGTTCGAGGTTGATGCGCCACAGACCTGGGTGACTCGGGAGGACGAGCTTCCCCGCTATAACATCACCAAAAATGGGCATCCTGCCAGGGAGACCAGGCACTTGGACGTCTATGTCCTGAACCCGAGGACGCGAACCATTGACGGGGGTGAGCCTACTGCGGAGAATTCTCCAGCCCTCTACTCGAGCACATATCGCCAGAGTGTCACTGACGACAACAAGGGCTGGCTGAAGGACTGGG
This sequence comes from Viscum album, assembly GCA_963277665.1. Classification (NCBI taxonomy): domain Eukaryota; kingdom Viridiplantae; phylum Streptophyta; class Magnoliopsida; order Santalales; family Viscaceae; genus Viscum; species Viscum album. Next base: position 2,075,256,870 of record OY728152.1, on the reverse strand, counting down.
ACTTGCGGTCTGGGGGCAATTTCACCAGTGAGTGGGCCTGGGCGTTCTGGGTACGCCACACTTGCGATCACTTCGCAGAGGAGCTGCAGTACATCAGCCTGTTTGAGGCGGTGTGGACGTCGCAGTTCCACTTCTACCAGCAGTCCGAGCTCGGGCCGGAGCTGTTCACCTGCTGGTCTCCGGATACCAACACCTTCCATCTTCACCATGGGGAGGTCGGCATCGGTCTCTGGGACATCCACTGCATCGGAGGTATCCCGCTGGAGGGCTACCAATACGATGAGTTCCTGCCCCCGAAGAAAATCTGGGAGGACAGGTCGCGGACTCCCATCCTGACATGGAATCTACTTGACCTGGCTACGCAGCGGCTTGGGATCAAGGACTTCCAGAAGGACATAGCCTACAAGGAGTGGTTCGGCCAGTTCTTGGAGCATGACCCAGCGGTCAAGATGCCAGGCAGGGGGAAGCGGTGCCCGACCGCAGCTCAGAGGAGCCGGAACGGGTCGTACTGGCGGGTCCTGGAGACGGGCGACTACCGCTCATGGGGGTACCGCGTCATCGAGGCCCGGGACCCAAATGTCCGGTACGCGGCATTCCTGGCCGCCTTTCTGAGTGGGTGGCTCCTGCCAGTGCGGGATGCGAGAATGGGCGTTCGCCCGGCGACACTGGCGATGGCGGGCGCTATGGCCGCCAAAAAAAGATACAACCTCAGGGTCCCAGTGCTGGCGAGGCTGTATGCCATCCTGGGACGCATCTCACGAGGGGGGTCGCCACGAAGGATCTGTGGGCCCTTTCAGTTCTTCCACGGCTGGGTGGCTGCTCACCTCGGTGGGTACACGTTTCCGAACGCCATCATTCCTCCGGGCAACGGCCTGCGCCCCTCCCTGCTGAACATCGCGGGGGTCGCTCCGATGACCCAAAGTGAGGAGGGCGTGAGGATTCGGATTGGCAATCATGCCAATTTCAACTTCAGTCTGTTCCCCACTCCCGTCGGCCAGATGATAGACAATGGGCAGGGTCCGCTGGAGCAGCATGAATACTTCCTGAACATGCGGGGCGGGGTGCTCGTGGCTCGGATCGACGGGAAGGTGATCTGCGAGCCTTACGTGCCAACCCGGTTCGCCAGGCAGTTCAGGTGCCTTCAGCGGATGCCGAAGAGGGTATTCACTACTGTCCGGGAGGAGACGAACCCTTGCGTCCTTCGCCAGATGTGGCTGATGTTTGCCGCTTTCGGCTCTGGCGACGTCATCACTCTCCCTCCTACCGGGGTTGACGCAGGCTTGGCAACCGAGTACGGTGAACACTGGGCCATCGCGTACCCCGAGGGGCTTCTACGGAAGCCAGTTCGGCGGCTCGAGGTTACCCGTGCGGAGACCGGGCGTCAAGGAAGGAGGCGAGGCGCCGCCACACGGGGGAGAACGGAGGCGCGCCAAGCAGCGGAGCCGGCGCGGGCAGGTACTTCGGCGGCGGGCACATCGCGAGCTGCCGCCACGACCTCAGCGCCCAGAGAGGGGGCACGTGCGGTGGTCGACGAGCGGCCCGGGAAGCAGGTGAGACGTCTGCTCGAACCCTCCCACGACGCGGTCTTCCCGGCGCTGTGGTCGGCCTGGATGACCCTGCAGCAGTCACTGGGGACCGACGCCATCTGGCGAAAGATACTCAGAGAAGGAATCTATCTGCCAGAGGTCGGGCGCCTCCAGATCGCCGACAGAGTGGACTTCAACCGACAGTATGCGTATCTGACGGCCATGGACGATTACGCGCGCCAACGTGGTCAGCGTGCGGAGCCATCCCTTCTGGTGAAGGTGATGCTCGGTCTAGAGCCCGCTCCAGAACAGATGCCGCCGGGAGAAGATGACAGTAACGACTCCGAGGAAGAGGAGGAGACGGGGGAGGATGAAGGCTCCGAGGGAAGGTCCCATCGGGGGAGCCCGCGGGAGAGCGGCGAGGTGGCCGGCTCTGACAATGTTGATGTCACTGAGCTCCTCGAGGTCCGCTTCAATCCCTACTCAACTTGCTTCATCCCTTCTCTTATTCAGCTTCTAACCCATTTCTCCATCTTTCTCAGGAGCACACGGATGTTGGTCAGGCGTCCTCAGCGGGAGTAGGAGAGGCGCCAGCAGGACAAGGCGGGGGCCAGGCACCCATTATCGAATTGACAAGCGCGGAAGGGTCCCCTGCTGCAACTGTTCCTGCGGCGGCCGGTATAGCGGAAGATGACGCTCTGAACTCCCGTAAGTCTCATAACAGATTGATTACATCGAAAAAAATCAATTAAATCAATACTAATATATCATAGTATCCTAGAAAATTAGGTTAATTCATTAAAAGTTTCATATTATATTTATTCGGGTATTTATTATATCATTTATTTTAATTTTTCACAATTATAGTAATTACTGCATCATCATTGTGTCATAAATAGAATAATTATTTAATGTCTAAAAATTATAAATAAAATATAATTCTGTAGGAAATATTTTTATCTTTCTAATTAATATTTATAATCAAAAATCCAACATATATAACCCTATGTAACAATTGTTTTTCTAAAAGATATATGCTTGTGTCATTTTTGTATTCATTTTAACTTAATTAAAATAAAGTGTCATTATCACTTACAAGTGGATCCATGGGGTCCCAAAATAGACCCAAAGATGTCCATGGTCGACCATGTATCAACCAATAGGGTTAATACACGTTTTAGGGTAATTTAGTATTATTATAATTTTATTTTTTAACCCTTATTTACCTGATTTACCCTTAACCATGGTAAATAAAATATTTACCACAGTAATTATTCAAAATGTCTAAAAATAAAAGTTACCTATTTACACAATTTGAACATCCTGATTCCAAATATGGAATCCATTTTCCTAAATTCAAAACACATAAGTGGCAGAAATTAATTTAAAATTAATTCCCGCTATCAAAACCAAAAGCGTGTTTTAAGAGATAATAACTATCAAAAGATTGACACTTGTTTATGTTCGGTTTAATTGTAAAATTATGTCCAATGACCAACATTATATTAAATGGTAAAAATATATTCTAAATATACTTTAAAACTACTAAAATTCATAATTTATCACTATTAATTATTTTGATTAAAAAAGTTGTTTTTAATTAAAATTTAGTAATTTTCACTATTCATCAAAATATGAAAGTTATCCGAAAAGTACCAAAATTTCATCTTAGGATAAATTAGATATTCCGAATCCAAAAATGAAGTCCATTTTGAAATATAAAATATATATAATTTTAAAAAGTAGGTATTACTATTCATAACGGCTAGTTTGATAGGTTGTTAGAACTCGGTGTTGCGTACAACACACGCTATCGCATTATTCAAAGAGAAGAGTACCATAGAAGCTTGGGGTGTTAAATTAATTGTACAAATTTATGTTGATGATATTGTTTTTGGATCTTGAAAAACTACATTATGTACTGATTTTTCTAAAATGATGCAAAATGATTTTGAAATGAGTTTAATGGGTGAACTTAAATTCATTCTTGGATTTCAAATATCTCAAAATGATGGTGGAATTATTTTAACTCAATGTTAATATACGAGAGATCTTTTAAAATGCTTTGGATTGGATATCACAAAAGGTTGTGACACTTCCATGAGTACCACTTGTAAGATGGATCTTGATGAAAATGGTAAATCCATTGATCAAACCACTTATATACGAATAATACGAAGTATACTCTACCTGAATCCTAGTCATCCTGATATTATGTTTAGTGTGTTTATGTGTGCTCGTTTTTATGAAAACCCTAAAGAGTCACGTATAAATGCTGTGAAGATAATGTTAAAATACCTCAAGCATACTCCCAATTTAGGACTCTTCTATCCCAAAGGTCAATCATTTGAATTAGTTAGTTATTCTAATGCTGATTTTTCTCGATGTAATTTAGATATAAAATACACCTCTGGAACATGCCATCTTTTATGAAGGTCACTAGTCTCATAGTGTAGTAAGATACAAAATTTGGTTGCATTATCTTCTGCAGAAGCTGAATACATAGCTACTGGAAGTTTTTGTTCACAAATTTTGTGGATGAAACACACATTGCAAGACTATGGATGTCAATTTAGACATGTCCAAATATATTGTGACAACACAAGTGCAATTAAAATTTCTAAGAATCATGTTTATCATTATATAAAAAAACATATTGACATAAGACATCACTTTTTGAGGAATCATTGTCACAAAGGTGATATCACATTGTAATTCATTGGTACTGAATAACAACTTGCTGATATATTCACTAAACCATTAAATTCTGAAAGATTAGACTACATCATACATGATCTTGGTATGATTAATCATATATGAATTTCTTATAGATCTTAATGTTTAATAAATTATTGTACTTTACATTATGGTTTTATACTCACCGTTTCTAAGTTACTATTTTTTGATCACGGTCTCACCATCAAGACTCTATGCTCACTATCTGTCAACTCACTGTCTCACTGTGACTATATAGAATGCTCACTGTCTCACCATGATGACTACCAACTATCTCAATGTGATGACTATTTTTCATCTCAATGTAATTCCTACTCATCGTCTCACTATGAATATTTATTTATATTATTATTTTAACCCGTATCGCCGTAATTTTTATTTCAACGCTATTTATTTTCCCGCATTTTTGTTTTCATATCGTTTGACATTCCCAAATGATAAAACGTAGGGGTTTAATTCGATTCCTTTCCTGAACTCTCTCCTAAAAATTTTCTTCACTCTCGCCCGAACCATCGGTGAATGCCAAGGATGAAGCGTCCATCCTCACCATCATCTGAGAAGCGCCGCTCTAAGAAACAGAAGAGGATACCGAGGATAGCTCCCGAAGTACCTCTAAACCCAAAACTGGTAAGTCGTACAGTTGTACTAGAAAAGGAGGATCGCCCAGAGTTTTTGTTGTCTAGAAGATCTTTAGTTTTGAATGTTTTAAGAGAACAAGAATGGCTTGAATGGTTCACTGAAGAGGAGAGACCGATTTAACTAAGACTGGTATCTCAATTTTAACAGTATGTGAAGTTCTCCTTTGTGTATGGAGAAAGATTTATTGTAACAAGATAGATAAATGGTCAGAAGTGCTCTTTCTCTTGAAGGTTGTAGGCTGTATGCCTAAAATTTAGACATGAAGAAGTTTATGAAGTTTACCAGAGAGACCATCCTCCAAAAATAGTCATCTTTAACCTGGATAATTCTTTGGAGTTCCTGACTAGAAATGGAACCAAGAGAACGACTAAATCTGTTGAATTAGATGGGTAGACTAGACTTCTATTCATGTTTGTTCAGAATTTGATTAGTCCTATAAAAATAGACTTTGCTATGATGATGTATCAGGATGTGTTCCTGATTTTCCTGTTGAAAAATTTCCATAAGATCATTATTTCTATGTATGTTATCATATATATTTGTGAGCTGATTTAAGTAACTTCCAAATACTCCTCCTAGTTTTACTCAAGGATGATCTTAACTATGTTAGTTGCAAAGGGATGGTTGGCCCTAATGTAGAAATGTTAGAGGACCTTGATTACTGCTTATCCATGCCTATCATCAGAAGGATGAACATTAGTTGGAACCCCTGCAAGAAGCAGTGGGTTGAGGATAATGATCAAGTGTATAAAAATTTTAATCCTGTTGACTATACAAGAAGGCCTAAAAATCTAGCAAATCCTGGTTTGGAACCAAATGAAGTGGTTGAGTATTCCGAATAAGAACAAGAAGAGGAAGTAATAGCTGAAGTATCTCCTGGAGAAGAAGCTAGAAGACCTCCAATGGAAACAACTCCTGTTGAAAAAGAAAGGATTGATGTCCTTGCTGTTATCCCTACTGTAATACCTCAAGGAGAGGAAGGTGGTGGTAGTTTGAGAGAAGTGGAAGTTCCTACTTCTAGTGCAGATGTAAATCCAGATGCTCATTGTAAGGCTGCATGGAAGTAGGTTTTTCCTGATTCAGAATAGTAAGCAACCTTAGAGGCAAATTCTATGTAAGGGAATCATTTTGTTGAGAAATTATCAACTCTGGAAGCTCAAACAGTGGAAAAGTTAGTTCCTGAGATTATTCCCTCTACTGAAGTTAAGATGGAAATTGCCATTCAGGTGGCAAGGAAACAGTTTGCTGAAGAGATTAAGGATGATCCTGAGGAACTTGTCAATGTTCATGAGCCTCAAGAATCTAGAAAAGAAGCACAAGTTGAGGGGGATGTACCTCAAAACCTTGATATTGTGGAAGTTGGATCTGCTGAAGCTTCTCAACCTTCTGTCACATGTTCTGTGTACACTCGGTATGAATTCCCAATCTTTTATGATGTGAATGACTCACAGCAAGTGACTGCAACTAGAATGGATCTTTCTTCTCTATTTCAATTGATGTCTTTAGCCCATCCAGAACCAGTACCAGACCATGAGGCTGAACCTCAATCAGAATCATAATCTGAGTCTGGAGAAGACACTGAACCTCAACCAGAATCTGAACCACAGCCTTTACCTACACCCTTACAAGAGCATCACTCCTTTGTAACCAAAGAGGATCTGAAATATTTTGAAGTGACTTTGTTAGCTGGAGTTAGGAATATTGTCTCCACTCAACCTCATCCAGTGACTCAGTTAAGTCAAGAAAATGCATCAATTCTCATGGAAAATTTGAGATTCCCTCCGTTGACTGAAGCTTTTAATGCTCAAGTTCGGAAACTTTCAGAGTTCAGAAGATTGTTGGACATATTTGTAGACAGTTAAAAAGGCTACGAAATATGGTGGTGAATTCATTACTGATTTCCTCAATCTTTTGAAGCCATATCTTAATGTGCAGATCACTGCTATAGTTGGTCCAGATGTTGCACCCCTTAGACCTGGTCTACCTACCTTAGCCTCAACTACCATGATAGTTAGCCAAGGTCTTTCATAGATTGGACCAGTGATTCTTGACCAAAAAAAACCTAGTTATTCTACTTCTCCCACTTTGGATCCAATGTTTATGTAGGTCTACCCTTAACCTCATTGTCTACCACATCTATCACGTATTCTACTTCAGCACCAGCTCCTGCTGCTGATAAAGGAAAAGACAAGGTGGATCCCTGAAGAGTTTGAGGACTGTTTTTCTTTTTTGATGGGATGTAATTTCTTTTTACTGTTTGTACTTCTCATGTATGTTCTATTCTGAACCCTTTTTAATGACAAATGTACTGTTTGATTTCATTTTCTCCACATTTTGATAATCCCAAAATGGGAAAAAACTCCAAGTATAAAAGGGGGACAGAAACTACAAGTGTCAGTACTATAATGATTTTTTCTATTCTGAAATGCTAGTTTTTTAATGCTACATTTCATTTATATTTTGACTATATATGATTTGTGATCATCAAATAGGGGGAGATAAAAATGCAAGTATAAAAGGGGTATAGAAACTATAAGTGTCTGTACTATAATTATTTTTTCTATTCTGATATGCTATTTTCTTTAATTCTACATTTCATTTATATTTTGACTATATATTATTTGTGATCATCAAAAAGGGGGATATTGTTGGACTCCTCATGTGTTAATCATGATTTAATGATCACAAATCCTATTGCTGTTAATTAATCTAAATCTTCATTGCACATCTTTCTAATGCTCTTCAATCTCAATAATAACTTCACATCATGTTTTAATACTAACAAATCTTATGGATGTTCATTACTCTCTTTATTATTAACAAGTCTTATGAATGATCACAAATCTCACATATATTATCCCACCTTTATATTTATGATTCAATCTCTTTTACTCTCTAATGATTAAACTTAATCCATATTATGCATATTACTGTCTAATTCCAAATAAAGATATTTGTCTGTGTATGGAGACACCGTGAAGGACTCACCGTGGCCAGACACCATGATGGACTCACCGTGACCAGACACCATGAAGATCATACCGTTAGCCACATACTGTGATCTAGAAAACGTGACAAGGAAATACCGTGAAGCTCATACTGTGAGCCACATACCGTGAAGAAGACACCATTTCCATATTCACTGTGACACCGTTTCTTAACTATTTTTCATTATTATTTAAATAATTCTAACATTAATATTTGTTATTTTTAATGCAATTAATGTTATTTAATGATAGTTGTTGGCATGTGTGGAAACCGTATATCGTACCTATGATAGTTAATAATTCCTACTCCCAGAAATTGTGGAAGATAAGGAATATTAAGATGCAGTATAGAAAATGAAGCGGTGTGCAAGTGTGAATATACAACACGAAGAACTTACATACACCCGAGTGCACTATACTGAATGAGAAGAAGAATCCTGGAAAAGGAGATTGCATGTCTTTCATAGAACTCTCATGAATGAAAGCCAACACCTCTGGAAAAAACATGTTGAATCAAGAGATCATTTTCATTCTTGAAGAAGACAAGCTGACTACGACACTCTGTTTTTCAACAGAAAAACCAGAGAAGGACTCAGATGCTTTCCTGCAGAATCCAATGACTCCAATGATTCATTGATAACAAATAGAGCTTTCTAAACTCTCATATATCTTCTCTACGTGATTTATTTATTATATTTCGTGTTGTGTGGTGTACTCTGCATTTATTATACACACATTGTCTCCTATACTGAACTGGAGGTTATCAAATCCTCACTCAAAATCTCTTAACTCTTGTTTACCTATGTCAACTGTGGAAGAGGTACTTGTGTGGCCAGGTATTTGCTTTATTTACCATGTAGAACAGTGGTGGAGGTCTATGTGTGTCCTGGATAGTTTTGTAAATTGTTGTTAACCCCAATCTAGGGTGTGGATAAAATTTTTATAAACTTGAGATGACTAAGTCTCATCTTGAGACTGAACCTCTTGTTATATCAGTTGTGCTTATATAATTTAAGTTCAAAGTATACTACATAAATCATATTTTTTCGGCTGCTATTACTTTTAAATACAAAACTATTTTGAAGCTACTTTGATAGTTAAATTAGCAAGTGTTTACACATATTGTAAATCAGTAGACAAGTTTCAAAAGTTAGTTTGATCTTGTGGTTAAATTAACTGAGACTTAATCAATCTTAGAGAAGCTAAGTGAACATTTACAATCTGTATAAATTCACTACAGTTTAACTTATTTTATAAATTGGGGTATTTTAAATACACAATATTTTTAACAGAAATTTTAATTGGAACTAAATTCACCCCCCTCTTGAGTGCCCACTTCGACCAACATTTGGTATCAGATGATTTAAAAGATTTTTGAAATTCTCTATTTGTTCAACTGTTATTTTAGTTGTATTTTAAAGGTATTAAAATTTCGGTTATTTCTAAATTTTTATCTCTATAAATTATTTTTCTCAAATCTAGTTATGGATAATAGACTAGAAGGTGCTGCTACTAACATGCCACCTTTCGTCAATGGTAGAAACAATGCTTAATGGAAGCTGAAAATGAAAATTCATTTTGAAAGCATGGGTTTTTGTTATTTGGACTGCCATTATATCAGAATATAAAATTCCCACTACTGTTAGATCCACTTGGGATAAACCTACAGAGACTGCTTACAATAATAATTTTAAATCTATGAATTTCATGTACTATGCTTTACGAGATGAAGAGTTTAACAGAATTTCTCCTTACAAAACTGCTTTTGAAATTTGGGATACATTGGGTGTTTCTCATGAAGGAACAACCAATGATAAATAAATGAGATTAAATACTTATACTATTAAATATGATAATTTTAAAATGAAGAATGATGAACCTATTTTCTGATATGTATCTCAGGTTTAATTAGATAGTCAATAATTTGAATTCACTTGGTAAAGAATATCCATAAAAGGGACAAATTATGAGAATCTTGACATGTTTGCCAGACCGATGGAGGGGTTCATCTGTTTCAATCAAAGAGTCATGTAACATTGCTGCTCTACCTGTCAAAGAACTCATTGGTAAGCTTATGATGTATGAGGAAGAACTCAATGTGAATAAAGAGGGAGATGATGAACCTAAGAGGAAGTAAGTGGCTTTCAAGACTACTGCTTCAAGGACCACATAAAGAGATAAAGCTCAAATACGTACTGAAAGTTCAACTAGTGAAAATTCAGACACTAATAGTGATGCTGAAAAGGCTCAGATAGTGAGAAGGTTTATGAAGATTTATAGAAATAATATATTTTTCAGAATATAAAATTACAAAGTATGACAATAAGGGGCATTGGAAGAAGGATTGAAAAATGCTAGATAAAAGTGATGAAGTTGTTTGCTATGTGTGCAAAAAGAAAGGACACATTAAAGAAGACAACCGAAAGCTAATGTTCAAGAAGAAATATGATTACAAGTACATTAAGTGAAAAAAAGCTATGAAGGATACTTGAACTTCTTCTGAAGATAGCACAAGTGAATATGAAATGTTTGATTCTGAAAAGAATCGTGCCAGCATGTGTTTCATGACAAACACCTTTGAGGTAACCATATATACTCCTGTTTTTAAATTCTTATTATTCTGGAGAGGATGCAGAATCTGATTCTAATTCTGAAAACATGAATAGTGTGGAATTATTTGAATATTCTAATATGATTGAAGAGGCATGCAATGAACATAAGGATAAATAAAATTCATTAAAGAAACAGTATGCTCTCACTTCTATAGTTAAAACCGAACATAATATTGAAAAAGATAAAAATGTGCAACTGTTAAAGGAGAATACTAAATTGAAAATGACAAATGAGAAACTTAGAAAAGTCTTAAAGAAGTTCACAAATAGAAAGGATACACTAACTCAAATGCTAGGAAATAAAGGTGCACCAAAATACACTACTGGAATAGGCTACAAACCTGGACAGAGGCAGATTACGATGAATAGATTTATTCCTATATCTGGACATAATATTACTAGTTCTTGATTTATACATTCATATAGTTCAACTAGTTATTCACATATTTATAAATAAAATAAAGTTTATCATTCACAATATTTTGATTCTATAAATTATATAAGACCCATGAGAAAAATTTGGGTACCGAAAGCTTTGATTGCTAACTTGTCTGGACCAAAGAATATTTGGGTAACAAAATCATATCCTATATAAATTTTTTTTGTAGGAAACCAACATGAAGAGTTCCCACAAGAAGAAAGGGTATTTGGATAGTGGATATTCAAGATATATGTCTATGGATTACTCATGATTTAAGATTTTAATAAAGGTTGATGGAAGTCATGTCACCTTTGGTGATAATTCTAAAGGAATGATCATCGGCCTAGGCCAAATTGGTAACACTAATTCAGTTTTAATATCTAATGTTTTATTTTTTGATGGACTTAAATATAATCGCCTAAGTATTTCTCTATTATCTCATGATTTATTTAATGTGATGTTTGAAAATGATTCATGCAATATTTTTAGTTCTAAAAATGTTTTATTATTTTCTGCTTTAAGAAATGAAAATGTTTATGCAGATGATTTAAATTCCTTAGCCAAGAAAAATGCTACCTATTTAAATGATTTTCAAAAAGAATCTTGGTTATGGAATAGAAGATTAGGACACTGCAATATACAGTCAATTAGAAAACTAACTAGGAAAAACATAGTTAGGGACCTACCTAAACTTGAGTTTTCTAATGACAAAGTTTCTAATCCCTGTCAAAAGGGAAAGCAACATAAGATTTCATTTAAATCAAAGAATGAAGTTTCAACTTCTCAACCACTCGAGTTAGTTCACATGGATGTTTTGGTCCATATAGCGATTATATCATAAACGAGAAGAACTATGTCTATGTCCTATTAGATGAATTTTATAGATATACTTGGGTATACTTTTTAGCTCACAAAATTGAAGCTTGTTCTTACTTTGTTAAATACTCCAAATATATAGAAAATCATAGTGGACGTATGATTAAACCTCTATGATGTTATCATGTCAATGAGATTGAAAATAATGAATTTGAATCCAATTGCTCACACAATGGATATAGTCATAACTTTTCCACTCCTAGGACACCACAGCAGAAAGGTGTAGTACAAAGAAGAAATATAACCCTGCAAGAAATTTCTAGAACTATGCTTAATGAATATGACCTACCTATTTAATTTTGGGCTAAAACTGTGAATATAACTTGATATATTATTAATAGAGTCTTAATTAGCCATGTTCATAAGAAAACCCCATATGAGTTGTGGAACAATAGAAATCCTAAAGTTAGTTACTTTAGAGTGTTTGGCTGCAAAATTTTCATTCTTAATACAAAATAAAATCTTTATAAGTTTGATTCTATGAGTGATGAAGGAATATTTTTGGGATATTCTTTAACCAAAAAGGCATATAGAGTTTTCAACTAAAGAACCATGTGTGTGGAAGAATCTATTCAAATCATGTTTGATGAAACTGATCCACATGAGCATAAAACCTCTCTTGAAAATCTTAAAGAAGAAATATCAATTCTGGACCTTAATGATAAAATCAATGAACCTGCTATAAATACAACCTATTTTGGACTTATTCTAGAATATGCGTCATATGAACCCGAACCTAGAGTTGAACCTGAAATTTCTAGTCCTACATTTACTAGATCAACTAGAATTCTAAAGAATCACCCTTTATATGCTGTTGTAGGAAATATTGATAGAGGGACACTAACTAGAGATTCTCTTAGAAATCATGTTGAACATAAAGTATTATTGTCACATATTGAACGTAAAAACATTGATGATGATGTTAATGATGAATATTGGTAATTTCTATACAAGAATAACTCAATCAGTTTGAAATAAATAATGTTTGGAATCGTTTTGAAATACCTAAGGACACTTTCACAATAGGTACAAAATGGGTTTTTAGAAATAAAGTATATGAATCTGGAAACATAGTTAGAAATAAATCTATTCTATTTGTAAAAGTTTATAGTCAAGAAGAAGGTATTGACTATGAGGGGGTTTTGCTCCAGTAGCCAGATTAGAAGCCATTAGGATTTTACTTGCTTATGCTGCACATCAAAATTTTAAACTATATCATTGGATGTCAAGAGTGCATTCTTGAATGGATAAATTGTTGAGGATGTTTTTGTTGAACAACCACCTGGTTTTTTAAAACCTCATTTTCTAAATCATATTTTCAAATTATCAAAAGCTTTATAAGGTTTAAAGCAAGCTCCATGATCTTGGTATGATAGATTAAGGACTTTTCTAATTTCTAAAGGTTTTACAGAAGTAATAACTGATCGTACTCTGTTTATAAAAAGAATTTATAAACATTTTTTAGTTGTACGAATTTATGTAGATGATATTATTTTTGGATCTTCAAAAACAAACTTATGTACTAATTTTTCTAAAATGATGCAAAATGAATTTGAAATGAGTATAATGGGTGAAATAAAATTCTTTCTTCGATGTCAAATCTTTCAAAATGATGATGGAATTATTTTAACTCAAAGTAAATATACCAATGATCATTTAAAATGTTTTATATTAGATAACACAAAAGGTAGTGACACTCCCATAAGTACCACCTATAAGATGGTTCTTGATGAAAATGTTAAATCCGTTGATCAAACCAGTTATAGAGGAATTATTTGAAGTCTACTCTACGTGAATGATATTCATCCTGATATTATGTTAAGTGTGTTTATGTGTGCTTTTTTTCACGCAAACCATAAAGAGTCACATTTAAATATTGTGAAGAGAATTTTCAAATACCTCAAGCGTACTCCCAATTTAGGACTGTTCTATACCAAAGGTCTATCATTTGAATTAGTTAGTTATTCTGATGCTGATAATGCCAGATGTAAGTAAGATATAAAAATCACCTATGGAACATGTCACCTTTTAGGCAAGTCACCAGTCTCATTGTGTAGTAAGAAACAAAATTCGGTTGCATTATCTACTGCAGAAGCTGAATACGTAGCTGCTGGCAGTTGTTGTGCACAAGTTTTGTGGATGAATCACACATTACATGACTATGGATATCAATTTAGACAATTCCCAATGAATTTGTCAACACAACTGCTATAAAAATTTCTAAAAATAATGTTTCTCATTCTAGAAAAAAACATATTGACGTAAGACATCACTTTTTGAGGGATAATTATCAAAAAGGTGATATCACTTTGGAATTCGTTGGTACTGAATATCAACTTGCTGATATATTCACTAATTCATTTAATTTTGAATGATTGGAATACATAATTCATGATATTGTTATAATTAATCATAAATTAATATCTTACTGATCATAATGTTTAATACTTTGTTGTATTTTACTTTATGGTTTCATACTCACCGTTTCTAAGTTACTGTTTTGTGATCACGGTGACCGCGTTGTCGTGACACGTCAAAATGATTATGTTTATAAGGTTTATTTCATGTCAATGGTAGACCATAGGTCATCTTTCAAGGAGTGTTGATCGGTTTAAAGTGTGTATTTTTAATATAAATTACTAAGAGAGGGGGTGGTTTTGAAAAGATTTTAAAAAAATGACTTAGTTAAAATATCATAAAAGATGAGTGACCTAGTGGATTTTAAAAAATATGAGGTAAAAGGATCAATGTGATTTCACTACACACATATCAATTTCATTGTTCATATATATTCATCTTCAGTTTAGAGTAATTCTTTGGTTGGAGTTAATTGGAATCCCGATTAATTCCTAAGCTTTTATTTCAATTCTTTAAGGACCCAACCTTGACGTAACAATATTATTGTCAAGGTCCAGTACTTATGCATGGAATAACAGCTTCCAAAGCATATTGAAATCTCAATAACGTGGCTATGAAAAGGATTATTGTGATGTCCAATCAGAACAACACAAGTCACGCACTCAAAACCTCACACCGATCCGTTGGAAATTAAGAGCATAACACTCACATGAATCAAATCAAGAATTCAATTCAGAAATAAAATAAGATAAATGGAATGAAATGTTTAAACAGACAAATTAATCCAAACCATTAGCTAATTTATGCATCAGAACTCTCTTGACATGTGTGTAGCTCCCTCACAACAAACACTCAACTTTTAGTTCGACATTGAGAGGAGGAGGAAGATTGGATGGAACTCCTTCTTCATCATTGATTCCCCAATGAGGATAGGGACCTACAAAACCCCAAAGGTGATTAGAAGACTCATTTAAGACTCCATATTGGCAGCACATCACTGCTTGGCCAAACATGAAAATGAGGATCCCTTGGTTCCCTTTTATAGGAAAATTAAAAGGTGGTTTTAGGAACACATGTTTCATCAATCCATTTTCACAATGCATTTCTGCCTTCATACAGCCTTATATTGCCTTGGATAAAATATAAAAGTTGTTTCCCTATCTCTTGACTATCTACAACGAATTTTTGGAACCATTTGGACAACTACAGCTCACGATATTGATAAACTACAGAACATCGCATTTGACTTGGTCCAAATTCTGTGGCTTGGACAGATCAGTTCGAATTGGCCCCATAAATGCCGAATCCGGATTGGGTTACTGAATATGAAATATATCCTATTAAATTATGGACATGACCACAAAATTCCATCCCATTTGGATGCACGTATTTCGTGTAATATGCAAAATCGTGGACAGATGTCCATGGATCCATGCAATTTTGGCCCATTTTTCTTCCACTTCATCAAGGGCCCTCCAAATCACAAACACCTTAATTGAAACAATAAAAAAAATTAACATTGTCCATTCTAATATTTATTAAAATTTATTGATTGATTTAAACATTAAATTCAATTTATTATTATATTTGTAATATTCATTAAAAACTAATTTAAAACTGCGGTGTAAGCGTGGAATAAAACAGTGAATCATGGTATGATCACACGGTCTCACCGTCAAGACTTTATGCTCACGGTCTGTCCACTCACTATCTCACCATGACTATAAATAATTCTCACTGTCTCACCATGATGACTACCAACTATCTCACTGTGATGAAAATTTTTCATCTCACCGTAATGCCTACTCACGGTCTCACCGTGACGATTTATTTATATTTTTATTTTAACCCATATCGCCGTAATTTTTATATCACCGCTATTTTGTTCACACATTTTTATTTTTATGACATTTTACAATCCCAAATTATAAAACATAATGGTTTCATTTCATTCCGTACCTGAACTCTCTCTTGAAACTTCTTTTCTCTCTCGCCCAAACCTTCAATGAATTCCAAGGATGAAGCGCCCATCCCCACATTTGTCTGAGAAGCACCGCTCTAAGAAATAGAAGAGGATAACAAGGATAGCTCTTGAAGGACCTCTAAACCCTAACATAGAAAGTCGTACAGTTTTACATGTAAAGGTGGTTTTCCCATAGTGGTTTTTGTCTAGAAGATCTTTAGTTTTGAATGTCTTAAGAGAACACAGATGAAATGAATGGTTCACTGCACATAATAGACTGATTTACCCTTGACAATTATCTCAATTTTATCAGTACGTCGAGTTCTACTTTGAGTTTGGAGAAAGATTTATGGTGACAAGCTGGATAAATGGCATAAGTACTCTTTCACATCAAGGTTGTGGGCTGCATGCCTAAGATTTCAACATGAAGGAGTTTGTAAAGATTACTAAAGAGACCCTCCTCCAACAACCGACATCTTTGACCTGGAGAATGCTTTGGAGATCATGACTGGAAATGGCACCAAGAGAAGGGCCATAACTGGTGAATTAGATGGGGAGATTAGAATTCTGTTCATGTTTGTTCAGAATTTGATTAGTCCTAGAAAAGGTGACTTTGTTGTGATGATGTATCAGGATGTGTTCCTGATTTACCTGTTGAGGAATGGCCATATGATCAATCGTTGAAAGTATATTATCAACCATATTTGTGATCTGATCAAAGTCACTTCCAAATCCACCTCCTTGTTTTACTCAAGGATGATCTCAGCAATGTTAGTTGAAAATGGGACGGTTTCACCTAATGAAGAAAAGTTAGAGGGCCTTGATTACTTCCTATCCATGCCTATCATCAGAAGGAGTAAGATTAGCTGGGACCCCTGTAAGAAGCAGTGGGTTGAGGATAATGATCATGTGTATAAAAAGTTTAATCCTTTTGACTATTCAAGAAGGCCTAAAAATATATCTGATCCTGGTTTGGAACCAGATGGAGTGGCTGAGTATTCAGAAGAAGAAGAAGAAGAGGAAGTAAAAGCGGAAGTATCTCCTAGAGAAGAATCTAGAAGACCTCCAATGGAAACAGATCATGTTGAAAAAGAAAGGATTGTTGTCCTTGCTTTTATCCCTAATGTAATACCTCACGGAGAAGAAGGTGTTGTTAGTTCGAGAGAGGAGGAAGATATTACTTCTATTGAGGATGTAAATCCGGAAGCCCATCCTAATTCTTCAAGGATGTTTCTTTTTCCTTATTCAGAACAACAAGCAACCTTAGAAGCGAATCCTATTGAAGAGAATCTTTCTTTTGAGAATGAAGCTAGTTTAGAAGCTCAACCAGTGGAATAGTCGGTTCCTGAGATTATTCCCTTTACTGAATAGATGATGGAAATTGCCTTTCAGCTGGAAAGGAAAGAGTTGGTTGAAGAGATTAGGGATGATCCGGAGGATCTTGTCCATATTTGTGAGCCTCAATAATCTGGAATGGAAGTACAAGTTGTGGGGGAGGAACCTCAAAACCTTGATATTGTGGAAGCTGGATCTAATGAAGCTTCTCAGCCTTCTGTCACATGTTCTGTTTATAGTCGGTATGAATTACAAAGCTTTTATGATGTGAATGAGTCACAACATGTGACTGCAACTAGAATGGATCTTTCTTCTCTGTTTCAACTGAAGACTTTAGCCCATCCAGAAGCAGTACCAGACCAAGAGCCCCAACCTCAATCTGAATTAGAATATGAGTCTGGAGATGACTCTGAACCTCAACCAGAATCTGAACCACTGCCATTACCTGCACCCTTACCTGAGCATCCCTCTTTTGTGACCAAAGATGATCTGAAATTTTTTGGACAGTCTTTGTTAGCTGGAGTTGAGAAAAATTGTCTCCACACAACCTCATCCAGTGACATAGTTAAGTCAAGAATATGAATCAATTCTCTTGGAATATTTGAGAATACCTTCAGTGACTCAAGCTTTTAAAGCTCATGTTCAGAAACTTATAGAGTTCACAAGATTATTGGAAAGATTTCTGGAGAATAATGATGATTTTAAAAAGGCTATGGAATATGGTGGTAAAGTCATTACTGATTTCCACAATCATATGAAGGAATATCTTCATGTGGAGAGCACTTTTATAGTTGCTTCAGCTACTGCACCACTTACACCTGGTGTACCTACCTTATCCTCAACTTCCATGATAGTTAGCCAAGCTCTTTCTCAGATCCGGCCAGTCATTCTTGACCAAACAAAGCCTAAATCTTCTACTGCCCCCACTTTGGCTGCATCTGTTTTTGAAGGTCTACCCTTACCCTCTTTGTCTACCACATCTATGCCTTCTTCTACTTCAGCACCGGCTCCTGCTGCTGAAAAAGGCAAAGACAAGGTGCATACCTGAAGAGTTCGATGACTGTTTTTTGTTTTTTGATGGGATGTCACTTCTTTTTACTGTTTGTACTTCCCTTGTATGTTCTATTCTAAACCCTTTTTAATGACAAATGCAGTGTTTCATTTTATATTCTATACTTTTTGATAATCCCAAAAGGGGGAGAAAACTCCATGTATAAAAGGGGGAGAGAAACTACATGTTTTAGTACTATAATGATTTTTTCTATTCTGATATTCTAGTTTCATTAATGCTACATTTCATTTATATTTTGACTATATATGATTTGTGATCATCAAAAAGGGGGAGATTAAAATCCAAGTATAAAAGGGGGAGAGATACTACAAGTGTCAGTCCTATAATGATTTTTTCTATTCTGATATGCTAGTTTTTTTAATGATACATTTCATTTATATTTTGACTACATCTGATTTGTGATCATCAAATAGGGGGAGATTTTTGGACTTCTCATGTGTTAATCATGTTTTAATGATCACAAATCCTATTACTATTAATTAATCTCAATCTTCATTTCACGTATTTCTAATGCTCTTCAATCTCAATAATAACTACACATCATGTTTTAATACTAACAAATCATATGGATGATGATTACTCTCCTTATTATTTACATGTCGTATGAGTTCACTGGTCCAATTTAATATATTAAGTATGAAACATCACAGCAACAATATCTATATTAATATTAAAAAAAATTTAGTTTTATATATTTTCATTAGTATATATTTGTTAATATTTTAAGGTTGTAATTTCTTTATGTCTGGAGAACGTAACACCCTGAGATTTTAAATAATTTTTTTCCTTTAAATCCTAATATGTTATATAGATTACATCACACACAACACCAAATAAGAATGAAAAATGAATCATTATATAGCAGATAAAATGTAATTATTGAATTATAGTGTAAAAATAGAAGAAAATTCATTTTAAAATACAATGAAAAAATAAATAAAAATGTATTTTTTATACCTATTCATCAATAAAATAAATTCCTTTAAAAAAATAATAGCATTTTAAGTTTTAAATATATTTTCATCTAAAATTATATTTTATGCACTTTGGGAAAAGAAAAAAAATTATAAATAATTTATATTATTCATATTAATAATATTTAATTTTATATGAATAATATGTTAATTATAATTTTAGTAGTAATTGAGATAATAATAATAATAATAATAATAATTGTTAATACATAAGAAAAGTTATTTTCCTTCAAAAATTGTTTAGCAATATATTTTAAGATATAATTTAAAAGCTACTTTATCAAAATTAAGAATTTTAATTTTATAAAATGATCTATATTATTGGATTGAGAAAAAAAATTAGATAGGGAATAAATTTCTGTATTTTTCTAAATAGACAATTTTTAAATGAATAGTGAAAATAATTTTTTACCAATACTATAATATTATTATTATATATGTGGGACCTATAAGTCCATAAAAATTTTAAATGATTAAAAACATATTTGTGGAGTAATAATATTCCTTTTTAAATAAAATTAAAATTTTATAAAACCCATGTTTAAAATTTTAGGAAATTAGGTAACGTTTTTCAAAAAAAATAATTTGTTATGTTTTCTTTACTTAATTATAATTTTCATAAAATATAGATAAGTGTTTATTTTAAATACTCCTAAATTTTATTTTTTAATAAGAATCCAATTTATATTATTAAAATTATATACATTTATAATTTCACCCTTCACAAAAGTATTAAGCTTAAAAATACAATTTGTTTTAAAAAATGGGTTTTACACGTGATGTGTACTAATAATAAAATTAAATTTTATAAGAAATCAGAATTTAATTTTATCAAATTATTTTGTTTTTTATTATTTTTTGTTAAAAATAGTAAAAAGTATCAATTTCAATCATGGTCATTTAAATTAATTACCTAGTGTAAAAATGGAGTTACCACGGTAAGAGTAAATTTGGGTAAATCGATATTGAACCATGTGAAAAAGGACAATTCAAGTAAATAACATCTGTTATAATGGATTTTTGAGGTTTTATATACCCTATATATTACACGCTCTATTATTGACCTTTCTTGGATCATTTATCCAGTAATAATGTAATGGCGTTGTTGAAAAGTGAAGAGATTTCACAAAAATATCTCTCTCTTATCTTATAAAAGGATCTCACCACATATCCATTTATATACTCATTTAAAAGTTAATTTAAAAACACTCATACATATAAAAACATAAAATCTATAGCAACTTTCTATAATTTTTGTTATTCCCAATGTACAAATATAAGAAACCTTATCGAGTCACCGAAGGGGGAAATTCCAAAGAGAGATGTAATGATCACAACCAAAATTTCCTACGTGTATTCTTCTTCAACCTTATTATGTAGTCTCTATCTATGATGTTATTATAACATCAATATGTTTAATATGATTATATTTTATTAAAAAAATTAATATACCTTTTCTTACCTACATCTAAAATCAATGAACAAAATCTACGCATTGCCGTGTATTTGTGTGAACTAACACCTCCGTGAATGACCTGTTCTATTTTTAATGAACACATTACATGGTGGGTCCAAAAGATATATTTAATAACAATATATTATAATAAAAACATTATAAATAATATTAAATGATATATATATATTTAAAACCCCTTTAGGTTCTATGAAAAATTAGATTATCGTCCATGTTTGAGCGGGTTACTAACTCCATGGAACAACATATTTTTCCAATAATCACCTTACATGGAAGACTTTTCAAATGTAACTAATGAATAAAAATAAAATTTAAGAAAATATTAATACAATTTAATCATAATATTTGATTATTTATAAGTAATAATAATAATAAATGTTTAAATTAAATGTAACCATCTTAAATGAATTGATCAGGGAACCATTCATAAAATGGGTCCATTTTGGGAAATCATATGAAACTATTAAAATTTTATGATAATGTAATAAATAATTAATTAATCCTATATATATTTTTAGATTATGATGTTACATTTCATATATTTTGATCATGGGAAAACTTGAATAGGATACAAAGAAATTAACCGAACAACCCCATGTAACTAAAGTAAATAGAAATTATATTTACAAGAAATAATAGATATAAATAAATTTCAATTTTAATATTTAATATATATTAATACGGTTATGAATAATTTTTTAAAAAAACTAAATTCCATTATTGAGTTTATTTTTCATCTGTAGAAAAGAAATTGTTTCCAAAGAAAAGGGTTTTTGGATGACATTTCTATATCATTGAAATATGATTTATGTTCCCTGGTTATTTATTTTTCTTGGTTTATTTATTAAAAAAAGTATCTTTTTGTTATAAAAATTATTACATCAAGTGTATTTAAATATACATCGAATGTTATACCTTCCCGGGGTTTTTAATTTATAATATTGTGATGTTGTAAGGTTTTTGTTAACTCCAAGACTTTTTCACTGAGTTATAATGATTCATGTAGAACTTTTAACTTATATTCATCATTTCTTACACAATAGTATTTTATATTGAAATTTCTATTTATATATGGTTTAAATGGATATTTTTATTCAAATGTCCCCCTATAATATTTTTCCTCCATAAAAAGTATGATATTATTAATAATAATTTGCATCCCCTTTAATGTCAATTTATTCTCAATGTCTATGTTTTCCCTTCACTTTATTATTTTCCCTTACTATTTGGAAACCAAACTATTTTTAACTCATTTGATCCACATATATCTACTAACACATTTTCAAAAAAATCATTTTCAATTATGTGGGTTTCCATAAATGTTTTTTAAAACCTAAAAATAAATATACTAAAACCACACTTATTACTTTTTGGTTAAACATTCAATTCCATTTTCTCCATTTTCTATATATTAACCATTTTTGTCATTATTTTTCTACCTTTTTCAATATCGAATGTACATTATCATAGTTTATTGTACCTTTATTTATTTGGATTAATGAATGTTTCATGTTCCCTTTGAAATTAACACTTTTATTTAAACCCAAATTAACGTAACAATTCAATTCATTATTACGATCCATGTTTCACATCTATAATGAATCATTCAAAATAAATATATATTTAAACCCATAATTACATTATAAAAAATCATCTGAGTTCAATTTAGTCTAAAAGTAAATAGTTATTTATTTTTTAAAATAAAAACTATTATTATCAATTCGAAAAGAAACACATATACTATTCAGTTATACAATTACTTATCCTTGATCATTCTCATGATTTTTTTAAAATTTAAAATAAATCTTAAATAAATATGTTTCTTGTTTAAAATAATGACCTAAATTGTTTTTAATTCCTTCTTATCATCAAAATCACCATGACATATCATTTGGTTATCCTTTGAGATAATATTATAAAAAAAATTATTTCTTAGGGGTTCTACCATTCTTATTCTTTAATTTAATTTAATTTAATTTTTTTGGAATTCATATTAATTTATATAATATATTTTTAATTATGTTATAGTTGGATGTAGTATTATAAATCCCAATATGGAATTTGGTAATGATTTCATCTCATGAGATACCATGTATAATGCATTGTAGGTTAGCCTAACCTCATTATGTTATGTATCTGGAGTAGACAGTAAACCCAATGAACCATTTTACTCTATGTACTATGATATTATTAAGAGTGATCCTAGGCTTATACTTATGATATCTTGTTTTATGTTATTTCCTCATATTTAAAATTACATGTTATTATTATATCATTTACTTATGTAATATTTCCATGATTATCTCATATTATTATGTCATGGAGCATGATTTTTTATTTTGAGAATAAAATTTACATCCCACCTTTTTATTACATATTCTCGTCATTACATTGTACAAAACTAAGAATATTTTAATGTTTAGTTTCTAGGAAATAATTTACATAATACATAAAAACATAATAAATTTTTTTAATCCCCTTGAAAGGATTAAACATTGGTTAATAATAAGTAAATTTACTATATATCATTACATAGGGTCGGATATCAAATAAAATGTAGAGAATAAGTCTAGGTAATAGAAATTAAGTGAAACAGTTTACATGTGATCTAGTGGATAATTAATAAGAACTTAAGGATTGTAATTATGGAATGAAAATGATAACATGAGGAATATCATAAATTAAATATCATTAATCATAAAATTTAAATGTGGCTAAAAAATTAAAATGATACATTCATAAAGATATCACCATGGTTTGTTACTAAGGGGTTATAAAAATTACAAAAGTTATTCACCATGGTATTGTAAATCACGTCATCTGTATAAATTAAATTCCTTACCCAATAAATTAGAATGATATTTGGGTGAACCCTTGATATGTATTAATTAATTTTATACACTAATATCATAATAAAATAAATCATAAATAACCCATGGACAATATAAGAAACAGGTTTCAGATCAAAATCATGGTGTTTTACAAAGAAAATACTGAAAAACAAGATTATTATATCATTTTAATCTAAGGAAATGGAATATATGTTTTATATATGTTAATACCAAAATAAAATAAATCAATTTTATTTATTGGTTAATAACCTTTGAAAATAAATAGTTTTGGGTATTCAACAAAATAATATAAAAGGGATTTTCATGAGGAGAAGAAAGAAATTCAAGAAGTAAAATCCGCAGCATAACGGGTATAGAACATGATTATTGAAAAGGGTAAACATAGAGGGGAAATGGTTTACCCATTCATATAACATAGAATGATATTGAAATAATAAATATAAATAATATAAGACAGTGTGACTATAAAATTTATAAGACATTTAGAAAAATATGTTCTTGAAACGAAGATAAAAAAAGGACATTTACCTTACATCGGAAAGTAAGTACTAAAACATAAAGATTGAATCTTTGGGGGATGAGGACGCTTTCAGAGGAATATTTCGGAGGTAAGAAAAAAATGACTTATGAATTTTTAGTAAAATTAAATGGATCAATGTGTGGGTAATTATATATAAATTAGAGGGTTTGTTTATTAATTTCAAAATAGAGGCCTAGGAATCCTCGAATGTTCAAAATGAAAAATAATGGACTTGACCTTGTTATTTTTCCATGGTATTAGACAATTGGGAATTATTTTATGTTATTTTAATCCAAAATAGTCAACAATAATTTTATATTATTTAATTTTTCTTGTAAAAGTATATTTTAATCCAAATAACAATTTTAAAGTTAAAGTACCCATTTTAGAATTTGGAAAGTAAATTATAAATATAGAAATTGTTTTAAATCTGTAAAAATAATTTATATTAATAAAAAAATATTTTAGGCTCTAAATTTTTGTTAATTAGTTATTACATAATTCAAATATAATAATTATTTCATTAATATATCATAATCTCAAATTTTATTTTAACTATTCATGAAATAATAAAGTATTTGTGAAAACTCTCATAAATTCAACCTAACCTAATTATAAAATTATGATTTCTAAAATGATATTTCTCTTATCATAATACTTCTCAAAATATGATAATTATAACTTTTAGATATAAGAAATCTTATTTATTGATAATAATAAGATATTGAAAATGCATGGTAAAGTAACTAACTCTTGGAAAACAATCATATTATATTATAATATATATTTTAATAAGAGTGTTTTTATCATACCATTCCATTAAGATAATTTGTATTCATAATATCTTAGTTTATTATTAATATTTTTTATATTTTTCATAATGTACAATTTCTTTCCAAAAAAAACAATTGATCTAGTTCAATCTCAATTTTATTAAGGAAAAAAATTCTTAAAACAAAATTGATAGAATAAAAATTTTATTTATAAAAATGAATGACATTATCCAAACCATGTCGACCATGAACGGGTCAATCAAGTTAGTCTGCGGCCTGGCCAGAAGGGTGTCCTCAATCCCCACAGGATGAAAACTACTATCAGGCATCAAAACAAGCAGTTGGGAACAATTTATACCAAAAAATAAATGTAATATTAACAAAAATAAACTTATAAAATATGTAAACACTAATAGTAGAATAGGAAATAAATGTAACAAACCAGACATACCTCCATGTTACCCCATGGGTCTCGACCGAACATAAATCCAATCTCATGTGATCTTAAACTAAAACCTAAAACATAAAAGTAATGTAGTCATGAGAATAGAGGTGCTCAATAGAATGGTAAGAATAAACAACACACAATTCCCTTTTCATTAAAAAAATCCAATCAGGTTAGTCTGAAAATAAGACCTATAAAAATAATGATCTCCATTCTATTAAAAATTCAAGTAGCAATTATAATTTTTTAGGAAAAAATTTCACTTCTAATATATATTCAAAGTAGATTGAAAGCATGCATTAATGTTCAAAATGAATGGAACCCAATTTAAATTCAAGTATAGTTTTCACAAAAGTGGAAAACATGCATGAAATAACTATAAGGAAAATCACTCCACAAGAACCAAGTCATAAGATTGCATCATGATCAAAACCCCTAAGGTTCGTCTAGCTCATGTGGGTCCCTAGAACCTCATGTCTCGGTGAAAGGGTATCCATAAAAAATATCCGTTCTTTTGCACGAGACACAATTAGGGAAACATATCAATCACCAAGTGGTATCTAATTATCACAAATGATTAGTTAGTGTTGTAAGTGTCATAATTTCCATGTAATGTATGGGAGAACCACTATGAATCATTAGCATGTTATACCTAGTCCACCCATCTAGATACACTAGGTTTCCCATGTGCTTTATATCAAAGGGTGGTGAAGTTTTATCAAAGAAAATAAGTGAAAATTACAATTACTCTATCCAAATTCCATTCAACCTCTCACCAACTTTTTCCCTCCATAATCACATCCCCCTTTTTATGCCTTATTAAATTGCATACGCCTCTTCATTATGTACATATCACAAATCACGCATTTAACATAAACATCATTTTTTTAAAAATAACGGGGAATTCCTTAAGAGGGTTTTTTCACTTTCGAAATTCATTTTCATGGTGCCAAACATGCTTTATTGATATACAATTGTGCCTTTTATTTAATAAATACATTCATGCAAAACCCATTTTGGAGTAAATTTTTGAACTAATTTGGAAAAAATATGTCATTTTTATTTTACAATGAAATCGGCCAAAACCCCACGCATCTTTTGAAATACCTGCTTTATATTCTAAACCTCAAGGAAACACTTTTTTAAGAACAAAAACCACAGAAAAATATATATTTATTGCATATGTATTAAATGTAGAAGATGAAAATGAATTATTAGTAGAACACTAATCAATTATTGAAATCCTAATTAAATATTAGGGCATAGGGGACCTACCACAAACATGTTTCTACTTATCGATGACCACTTGAACCGACACTTGGTGCATACACGCACATGCATTTAAACATATATAGATACACAAACCTAGATGTATTTCCCATATTCCCCACCCCATGAGAGAATATGTACAATGAATTCATAAATATTTATATGCCTTACCCTATGAATCTACATGTAGTATACCTCAACACCCACGACCCAAAACCATTGAAATGAGGTCCAACACACTACACATATAATTTAATAAATCAAAAAAAAGGTAGAAACTATTCAAAACTAGAACCAAAAATTTTACATCAAAACACACCCAATTTATATCAAAACGTAACGTTAAAATCAATTATACATCATAACCATACTAAATCATGACTTACACCATTTAATCAATTTAAATAAAAAATTTAAAAATTTATAAAACAATTTTAGGAGGCATCCCAAGGTTTTATACACAAAATACCACTCACAATCCACTTTTTTGGCCAAAATCACACTTAGACCATTTCAATTCATAATTTTCATCACTTTCATAATTTAATATATCATTTAGAAACATAATGAAATAATTCCATGAAACTGCATAATGCTATACCCCAAAAACACACTAAAAATGCACGTTTAAAATGTGTAATGATTGGTGATGATTTTATAGGAGCATTGGGATACATGGGTATATAGACTACATATTATATTCAGTTTTGTAGATCATAAGTTGAGATCAATTTTTTATTTTTTATTCTATTTGTTTTCAAGTTAGGACTTCTTTTCAAGGTGGAAAGGTATTTTTACCTTTACATTTTTGGTATAGTATCCCACTATTTTTTATTCCTTATAATTTAATACATGTATGGATTTTACTCTATATGTTATTGTGTTTTAAAATTATTCTTACAAACTTCTTCATGAAGATGGTTGGGTGTGTGTATACATGTACTTTAGGTAAAGGACCCCCAATTTAGTTATGCCTTCTCTATGGTTTTCCCTAACCACTAGCCTCTGGAGGCACTCTTGGGGTTATGGAGGCTCATTATTCCACCCGTTAAAATGGTCTTAGTGGTTAGGATCATTTCAGAGTGGTATTAGAGGTGGTTTAACCTTGGGAAGGTGTTTTGTGTCGTTTCCCCTTATGTGGTTTGGTTTTGAATTTTGGAAAAATGGTATCAATTTGTCTTGAGTGTGGCTTTCATACTAGGGAACCTGGTGTTGGTGTACGGGACAATGTGACCACATACCAATACTATGACTAACTTATTATTGACTCAATATAATGGGATATTAGTTGTTGGAAACAATAGTATATTAATGATATAGGATTGATTCCAAAGATTATCCTACATGATTATGGTCCCCATATATATATATATATATATATATATATTCTCATTTAAACATGGTATTAATTGATAAATTTCATGATACATATATGGATATTTCCATCCATTTTATCGATTCTAGATTGTGACAATGATCTGATGCATGATGATTCCTTAGTTCAGGAGACATACCATGAGATCTTTCTTATAGAGGGGAATTTGGTGACATTCTCTCAATTTGAGTAAACAATGATACCCTTAGAGTAGGTTGAGGATTTGTTCATTATTAGATAACAATGTATGTTCTAATGATATAGGGTAATGAGTTTCTAGGGTGATCCAAATCCCAAGGAAGTGGATGATTGGCTTGTTTTGTTTATTTGAGGTTTCAAACATGTACAGTTCTCAGCTGATTGGATGTTTGAACACACAACCAATGCTCTTAATTTAGAAGAAATTGTTTCTTCTAGTATAATTAGATGATGCACTTGTGATAAATATGCATTACATGTTCTGGATATAGATATCACCCATTTTTCATGTTGAGACATAAATTTTTCTAAATTTGATTTTGTCAATCGCAATATTATGGTTCAGATATCCTTCTCAGATAGGTCCCCTTCCATTGGTGTTCCACATAGTGATACCTATCCAAGATGATGTTGGGAATTAATATATCCATTTTATGGATATTTTTAGTGTGGATTCAGATAAGTAAGGAAGTGGGGAACTACCCCCCCTAGATGATATATTTTGATGTGATTTAAAGCTATAAGGGAATTCCATTCAACACAAATTAGGGACTATCATGGTTTGGAAGATGGGTTTCTTTAATGTGTTTGTTCATGTAATGTTTGTGTACTAATGTGTCTAAGAAGACACTAGTTGAAGATATATGGAGGGAACGAGAAATGATAAAATTCCATCAGAATGGGGTTCTATCCAGGAGATTTGAGTGGGTTTTGAGGTATAACATATGAATCCACTTCTCTAGATATTGTTTCAGGATAAATTTTAAGCCACATAACCCTATCGTATTCCATGTTTGAGACCTATCGATTCTAGTGGAGTCCTTCTTTCTCAAACCATTTGTTGTAGTATCCAATAGTGAGGATATGTGATCTCTCATTTCTACCAAAGGGTTGACCATACTCTATGATGATATAAATACTCACATGAAATATTTTTGTAGCAGTAGGATGAACCTACAATGTTTTTATCACTCTAGAGTCTTGGTCTACCATCCATGCTCAGATGATCTCTACCAGGGAGTATGACAACCCTTATCTTTATTAAAAATTAATTCTTGATTTTTTATATAAGAATAAAAATAAAAAATATTTTAGTATTGAAAACTATAGTTTGTTTGGGTAATTAGATACATTATTTATCAACTTTAATAGGGATTACATCATCATTATTAAAAATATTCTTAACATGCTCATAATATTCCATTTTTCTTAAAAGAAGAGGGGATAACCTAGGAACATACAAAAGAAATTGGTGAGCTATTAAAAAAAGTAAGGAAATCAATAGATAATTACATAAATATGGTATTATTACTTATAAGATAGTTATTTAAATTGTACATAAAATGGGTGAGAATTGTTAAAATGAAAATTTTGGCATGACATATAAAGATTAAATAATGACAACATGATAATGTAGAAACAACTTTAGACATGAAATCATAAGCATAAGTCAAGGTTAAATGCTAAAATATCAAAAAATAATGTTCATAGTATAACCTATCATGCACTATACATGGAATTTCATGAGACTAAAACATTACCTAATGCATTGGAGTGTAATATTGGTGCACCATTCAAAAACATATCAAGTACATGCACAAGTGTTCCACATAGATCATATAAAATAAGACCATATTTCATTGAATTTAATTATAATATTAATTAGCCTTGAATAAAAAAATTAATTCCTTAGTAATATTTATATAGTAATTTTTAGGTGAATACCGATGAGTGGAAATAATTATGGTATTCACAAAAAAAGGTTTTGTATAGAAAAATCACAATGAATTTTCAGCAGCATAACAGTAGTACATAAAGGTTCATAATATGGTTTAATGATAGTGAAAGGGTCATATCATCATTTATAAACAATATTTAAATTATTAGTGATGTTTAAAAATATATCACAAATTATTAATTGGAAATAAATGGCATAAAATGAATAATATTCCTAAATAAATTAGGGAATGATATGATCCCTTAATAAATTTTACCAAAGTAACGAATTATTTAATTTCTATAATGGGAGTGGATTAATTATGTATCATTGTTATGATATAAATTGGATAGTATAGTGATATTTATAAATTCATTCAAACATAACCAATTCTGATTCAAAATTATAATTATAAAGAAGGTGCATGAATTGAAAAATAAGAGAGGGTTGAACCTTACCTTTAGATGGTGATTCCAAAATCTTGAGATGATCTTATTGTGAGATTGGGGGGACCTAGGGGATACTATAGAGAGGTTAGGGAAGAGTAAGGACATTATAAATGGGGTTTTAACGAATATTAATGGGATCATGGGTGGTTTTATATTGTCAAAAGTGGTGGGTTCATTATTATTTACCAAAAATTTGGTTTTGGAAACAATACAATAAAATAATCCAATCCAATAACCATACTATGTTTTTTATATTTTTCATTATAAAGGGTAGTGATTATAATTAATTTATAAGTCCAGGTTCCGAACTTATAAAAATATTACCCTTTTTGATGTGGATGTGATTCATTTTTATAAATTATTGATTTTAAGTCATAAATTATGATATATGTATTGGAGGATTTTTAAAGGATTCATAAAATAAATAAAATTTACTAAAAATAATTTATTTTCTTGATGAAACTTATATTTGGCCTTTTATACCATTTATTGAATTTATTACATCAATTTTGGGTCATTATTATTCCATAATACACACTGTATATTTATTCATTATTTAATTTTAAACATAATATTTGACAGTCTAATTTTTTTTTGAAAAATACTGTATTGTATAATTTTAACATGTTGAATCCAAAAATAATATTTTTGTTATAAAAAATTTATAATTATTTTAATTATTAATTTTAAAATATGAACCAATAATTATTAAGAAATGTTGGAAATATTTACGATAATAGTTTTTGAACCCTTATAAAAATTATATTTGATGTTATAAAAATTATATTATAATTTAAATTTAATAAAAATTTGTTAGTTATATTAGTTTATTAAAATAAAATTTATTTTTTAAAATTGAATAAATCTTTAAAAAGGAATTTCTTAATTGTAATTTTATATTACACAAAAATACAAGTCATGTTTTATCATACCAAAAGAAAAATAATTTATATATTAATATCAATAAGAATTATATATAATAACTATTCTATATAAAAAATATAATATAAATATTTATATTATTATTGTTTATATAAATATATTTTTTCACACTAACCAAATCCCTAAGGGTTTGGTGCATGATGACGAGATTTTCATGGGGTGGTTCGGCGTACAAGATTTGGGTCATGATCTCGAAGAGAATTAACTTCTCTTGTAAATGGTTTCTCTGATGATTTAGTTGTTGAATATAATTTTTGGTATTGGTCTAGGTAAATACACAATGTTTCTATATCCATTGTATTCTCTAATAAATTGGTTTAATTATGTATGATCGTTTTGGTTTATGCCTTTTCTTTTATATCTATTTAAATTCGATTTTTCATCAACCCTATATTTATACTAATATTATGATAATAGTTAAAATTCTATATTATCAATTATTATAATTAGTAATATTATTTTAAATATGATATGATATAATAAAACCAAATAAGGAAATGTGTTTTCTTTATCCATGACATATAATTTAATTCGTTCGCTTTGAGAGTTTAATATATAAATATTTGTGTCATTATAATATACCACCCATTCAGAAATTTCTCCCTATAAGTTTTTATTTCACAAAATAAAATAGGTAAGGGTTATAATTTTTCATCAACTACATTATTTCCCATGTTACTTCTTCAAACACTTGTTTTATCCATAGCACATTTCAATGTGATTTGTCTTATTTTATAAAACAATCCCTTTATGTTATAAGATCTTCACAAGATGATCCTCATACGAATGATAAATCTCTAATGGTACAAATTTTTTATTAATCACATGTGAGGGGTTTTTTATATTATTACTCTCCATGGATACATGGAACACATCATATACATGAGATAGGTTTTGAGGGAGTGCTAGTTGATAGACCATCGCTCCAATGCGATCAAGGAACTCAAAGGGACTGATGTATCTTATAATAATATTTCTCTTCATCCCCAATCTCATGAATTTCATCATTGTTCATACATGGGGAATTACATATATATAACAATAAAAACTAGTGATCAATAATGACTATTATCATAGATCTTTTGTTGACTATGAGTATCCTATGTATGCTATAGAATGGAATGAACCATTTCCACCATTTCCTCAACCATTTTAGGGTCAAACAGTTTTCATTAACCAACATCATCCTAGAATGTATGAGTTCTTAACCTATTCCTATAAAGAGCTTCATAGGTATCCAATTGTATGCATGAGTATTATTTTATGAGAACTCTACAATTAGAAGATGTTGATATTTTCCCCCTTTTAAATACATTTAGAATTCTATCAACCTGTCCTCATGTGTTTGGATATTATGATCATATTGACCATTAGTGTTAAGGATACAAGTCATGTTGAAATTGAACTCTAAATTTATAGAATATTGGAGACCCTTTTTGAAAATAGTGGTAAATTATGGATCTCAATTATATACAATATAGAGTGGAGTTCTACGACACCACACAACTTATCTAATTTATATCATTGTTAGTAGATCAAGTGAGAAGTATTTTGAGATTGAAATGATATGAGAAATATTTTAAAGAATATCTACCATAACTCATATATCAATATTTTCTCCTGATGTATTTGAAGTAACTGTGAGAAAGTCCATTGTTATGTTTTCCAATTTCCACGTAGGTATGGGTTATGGTTACATCATACCATTGTATGTTTTTCTCTTGAGACTTGAATTACTGATATAAGATAAACTGTAATGTATATTCTATGATCTCATTATTTATATTGTCCCACCAATAGTATTATTAGAGATCCAGATACATCTTCATTCTCTATAGATGAATGAAGAATGTCACATTAATTGTATAGTCTAATAGATCTTTCTTTAACTCTAGATTTAATGCTACACATTGACATGACCCAAATACGAAAACCATTTATTCATTCCTTTTGAACGCTTTAGGTTTTCCCTTTTTTATAGATTTGTCTTTATTTTTAACTCCCACGTTATCTCTTTGATAATAATTTATCTTATCTTTAACTTATGGTTTAAAAATCATTTATGAATGTATTAATGATATTTCTTCCTTTATGATTCTCATGTACATCATTTTAATGTATAAGAAGATAAAATCAATCTCAATTATCATTAATGTTAAAATTTTAAAGTCCTTTATACATAGAAAATATACCACATTATTTTCATATGAAATTTGGTATTGGATTGAGCATTACTATTCCTTAAACTGCCCTATCCATCTTCACTGGTCCATAACAAGTGATTTTTGTGTGAATATATACTTAAATGCATCCATATTTTCAAAAACATATTAATATGTCCCACTACAGATCACGCATTGGTTTGTTATGATAACGATATTTCAATTACCTTGAGTCATAAGCATTCACTTTTTCATTCTTAAATAGTTCACAGTCCAAGTCATTATTCAAAGCATCGATGTATACCACGAAAAGTTACCAACATATGAGTAATGTAATCACATGTGTTTTGATAAGCCTCTTTTTCAACTGCTTGAAGAATTATTAACATTATGTTTTCCATAAAAACTTGACTCCCTTCTAGGTTATCATCTTTATTGTGTCTGATAATCATGAGAAATTATCAAAAAATGAAATTAGTACCCAGCTAACCTAAGGAAATTTTGGATATATATCAAATATATTTGCCTCAAACATCGTTAAATTGCTTCTTTCATTGAAGGGTTGATATATATCTGATTACTTTTGATAATATACCCTAAGAAAGAAAATTATTTAAACCACAACTCACATTTGTTGTACATTTCATAAATATTCTTTTTTTTGTAAGGTATTCAACATAGTTCTTTCATTATCCACATGATCCTACTTTATATTAATGTATATTATAATATCATCTATAAGTACTACCAAAATATTGTTGATGTAATCTCTAAAGACTCTATTAATCATTCAATGATTTTTTATAGAGAATTAGTGAGTCTAAATTGTATTACTGTCATGAACTCATACCGTGCATAACTTGTATAGAGAGTAGACATGGTGGTATCCTCATTTGTCCCCATTACATGATAATAACCCAACAAAAGATCCACCTTGTATATGTATTAGAATACACATTTCTAATCAAACGTGTCATTAATCCATGGAATAAGATAACTGTTCTTTCATAATTTTTTTTTGATCTTAATATAACAAATATAATGGTGCATTAACCCATCTCTATTCATACAATGATAAGTGGTGAACCACAAGGTGAATCATTTTGTTTTATGAACCCTATATCAATATTCTCAAATAGTTTCTTCTATAGGTACTCAAGTTCTTCAATATACATTTTTAATGGATAATTGGATATTAGAAATGATATAGGGATAATATTGATTGAAAATTCAACCCCTTGGATAGAACGAAGACAAGAAAATTATTCAAGAAACACATTACCATAATCTATCACAATAGACATGTCTTCAAAGATGGTCATTTCCATAGAATCAATAATTTTAGGTAGATGTTCTTTCTAATTGGAAAAAAATCTCCATTCTTGATATATGTGTGCTAAAAATTGTTTATACTTCTTATTTCACTTATACAGAATCGTAGGATGATAATTAAAATAGAGAGTGATTTTCTTCTCATGTAAATTTATGTTGGATCTATAAAAGGAATGCCAATCCAAAGCCAGAATTGTATTAAATTCTACTAAAGGGAGTGTCACAAGGTTCATGGGCAGTTATTTATAGAAATTTTCTTATGGGAGGATTAATATACTAATGAATCAATAATTTCCCTATTTTATCTTTTTCATGTATATCACTACTTCCATGCTCTATGGTGGTGCTTTAATAGTCCGTCTAAAAATTCAAGATATGATATAATGCATTGAATAATTTATGATAACCCTAAATTTAACTTATTTATTCTAGTTATAATGATTAACATAATAAAAAAAGAATTAGTGGTGATTTTATTCAAAACTATTAATCACACAAACAGAAATTCAATAACATTAAAGGGATAACATATAAATGGCATGAATTTCCATAACATATGAATTTTGAAGATTCAATATATGTTATCCATTATATATTTTATAACATAAACACTTAATGTAAATTTTTACCATAATGATTGTTGGTAAAAAGCATGTAACTTTACAAATTCATATATCATATAAGAATCAAAAAATTTGTACAACAATACCCTTGTTACACATTAGTTCCCGATCGAGTTTATCACAATACATTATTTTCAGGTGTTACCCCTTGGTACATCTATGCAAGTTACACATATACTTTTAGTATCAAAATAGGGTCATATTTTATTGTAAACCAATTACACTATTATTTAACAAAAAATGGTATGGTTTCTTATATTTAGTCTTTTCCCTGAGGATTTCCTTAGAATTTTTTATTCTTAATCACACAAAATAAATATACCTCTTTCAAATATCAACAATAAAAATTATTGTATTTTTTAAACATTAATTAAAGATTTTTTAAATAATAATACACATAATAAAACCTATAAGATTGGTAATTATAGTGTTTTATGGTAATTTGGAACGTTACATAATAAATTTAATAGGGGATACATTAGTATTATTAAAAACTCTCTTAACTAGATCATAATATTTCATCATTTGTAAAAATCCATGAGATAACCATGGGGAATAAAAAAGAATGGGATGCGCTATAAAGACCTATAAGTGAATAAAATACTCATAAATTGGGTAATGTATTATTTAATAGAATATATTCATTTCCATGGGACATTAAAGGGGTGAAATCATAATCCTTAACAATGTGGCATGATGTAACATGATAACAAAAAGGAAACATTGGATTTTGGAAAAAAAAATAAACATGAAATCATAAGAATAATTGACGTTTAACCATAAAAATGTCAAAATATAATGTTCTTATAATAACCTCTGATGCTCCATTCATGGAATCATATGAGACTAAAACATTACCCAATGTATTGGAGTGCTCTCTTGGTGCACCCATCATAATTATATCTTGTACATATATAAGTGTCCCACATAGATCATAAAACATATGATCATATTTCCATAATTACATGAAATAGGATTTTTGAATACATAAATTAAATTCACATATAAGAGAAGTATATTCTTTTCTTGGTGAATTACCTTCAGTGTAAATAGTAATTGTATTCAAAACTCAATGGTTTGGCTTAGAAAAATCATAGTAAAATTTCAACATTATAATAACTGTAAATGAAGGTTCATAAAATGGTTTTAAGGAGAGATAATAGGTTCTCTCATAATTTTTTAATCAAATGGAATGTAATAGGAATGTGTAAAAACGTATCCAAACACTATGAATTATAAATACAAGGCATAAAATGAAGTAGATTCTAAAAATAATGAAGAGAAGGGGGGATGCCTTAAAAAATTTTGGTAATAAATGGCTTAGGTAAATGATATTATGATGCGGGATAAATGATGTCCCATTATTCCTGCATCAATTGGATAGTTTATATATTATTATAAATTCATAATCACATAACTAATTTAGATTCAAAACACTAATTAAAAATTAGGTTCTTGAATGGAAATGAATAGAGAGAAGTCCACTACCTTGAGAAGGTGATTCCATAAAATTGATGGAGCTTATTGGGAGATTGGGGGTCCATGATACAAATATAAGTAGTGTAGGGTAGATTAATTACATTATCTATACTTTTTAGTGTAGAGGAATGAAATCTTGGCACATGAGCCTCGTCCTAGTTTGTGAGGACTCTTAAGTGAATCCAGGTGACCTGGGATCAAATCTAGGTAGAGGCACAATTTTTGAGGTACTGTAGAAGTAATATAGAAGGTACTATAGTGGGAACTATAGAAAATATTGTCTGGCCATGTAGCTGCCATGAATATTCCCCTGGTTGGGCCTTCAAGCAACCTATTTGGTCCCCAAGTCCTTTAAGGCCATCAGGCCACCCATGCCTTTAGGCCAGTAAGGCCTTCGGACTACCTCAAGGCTTTTGAGCCACCTTATGTGCAGATTAAAACAAGACAACCTATACGGATCAAGCTCTATAAAGAGTATTAGAAAGGATATTTCACCACAGTAGAAGCTACGTGTATTCCAATAATGATAGGGTATGACACCTACCATCTGGATAAGTGTGTGCATGCACGGGATAGCCTAGCTGAGAAGCCATGCAAAGGTGTAGAGGTGATTTCAAGATGAAGATTCTAGGGAGGAGTAGTTCCAAGTAGTTAGTTAGGGTTGTATGCAATATTTGAAGCCTACGAGCAATGATTTCCTCTATGTCCTACAAGCCATCTAATACTTATTCCTATGGGTATTGTAATGGTTCAACCTCACCCCATGAAAGGTGGATTATCAAAAATCAATAAAAATGAAGGCCTTAAATCCTTTGGATGGATGGATGGAGGAATGGAATCTTGGGTGGGTATACATATGAAAAGATATGGTAGTTGTTTATTTTTTTCCCAATCATAGGTTTTGGACTCTATGCGATATAACAATCAAAATAAAAAATCATTCCACAGTTATTCCCATGATTTATGAAAATGGGTGTCTTTTAATTATTTAATAATTATAAGGTCCTAAATCCTTAAAGTATCACCGTTAGGGTTGTGGAAGTGAGCCATGTTTATAATGAATTTATTTTAAAACCTTAAAATATAATATATCTTTTAGAGAAATCATAAATCATTTATAAAATTAAATAAATAATCTAAAAAATATTATTTAAAGTGGGAAAATATTTCTATTCATGGATACTATATATTTATTACAACCCATGTGGGTCATTATGAGGTCATAATGAACACCGTATATTTATACCATATTTAATGTTATTCTAAAAAATTTGATTGTATCATAAAATTATTAAAAACAATTGTTAGATAATATGAATACTATGATTCAAAATATAATATTTATTTTATAAAAAATTATAATTTTTTTTTACATTTAAAATAATAATCAATATTTGTATAAAAATGTTAGGTTTTTTTACAATAATAGTTTTTGAACCTTTAAAAAATTACATATGAATTCATAAAAATTATATTATAATTAACATTTAACAAAAAAATATTTAATTTAATAATTTAATTAAAATATGAACTATTTTTAAAATTCATGAATTCATCAAAAAAGAATATCTTAATTAATATTTCATATCACTCAAAAATACTATTTGGGTTTTATTATATAAAAAATTAAAAAATAATAAAATATGAAGTAAATATTATCACTATTGTATTTAAAATATAATATACATATTTATATTATTAATTTTTTGAAACATATCCCTATATTACACTACAAAACTCTGTAAGGGTATGGTTCTTGATGGTAAGATTTTTAGGGGTGGTTCGACATACATAGTTTGTGTCATGATCTCGATGAGATGTAACATCTCATGTAAAGGGTTTCAATCCTGATGTATTTGTTGGATATAAGATTTGTATTTGTAAATGTTAAATCTTAGTGGTTATTTCTCCCTTGGAAGCTCTGATAAATGGAATTTATATGGAATGCTCCTACTAGTTGAGGCTATATCTTCTTTTGTCTGTATATATTTGATATATCACAACCTTATATTTATACTCAACATATGATCATTGTTTAATGAATATATTATCATTGGTTATGATGTTTAATATATTTTTAAAATTTCATAGGATATAATGAAACCAAATAAGTGCATGTTTTTCTATATCCATAATAGTTCATTTTATTCAATCACAAAGAGAATTTTATTTATAAAATTTACTTCCCTTACAGTGGGTATGGTAGTTATTATATATTATGGGATGGATTTACCACATTTTATAATTAGTGATCCTTTGTAGATTAAGAAGATATCATTCCATGTATGTTACAATTTATTTATCATTTCTACTATTACCATTGGATTAGTGGATGTTATGAGCTCTCAGTATCCTGTAATGATGTCAGGGTATGTTGAATTCATTCATGTGGATATGCTGGGTGTACCTCCCCATAATAAGATGGAACTCTGTATATATACTTACATTTTGGGATACCGGTAGTTTTTACCATCACGTTGGATGACTGTTTGTGGATGTGAGAGATAGCGGTGTAATATGACAATATATTGAGGTAAGTATTCACAAGACCAAATGTGTTCACCTGGGCAGCTCTGCATTATTTTCGTGGGAGAAAAATGAGATCCCAATGTGAGGTGTTAATTTATATTTCTATAACTATGTTACTATCAGGGCGGAGTATCCACCAACAAGAATATAGGACTTAATTGACATGTGGATTGGGATGAAGTTGTTTTTCGTGTTTGCCCATAAAAAAAGTTATCACCATCTCAAAGTTCATGTGGATACTATAGCAAAAGTTCCTTCCTAAATCTAATATAGACACATTTATTTGATAATAATACCCTTTAGTGTGTTGGATTCCAAAACAGTGCACAGTGACATGTCATATCGGTTTTTAAACCATTCTTTTATTGGTTCGTAGAAGTCTTATTTATTGGCACCCTTGTATCCACGAAATATGAGTTGGATCATGTGAGCCAATTGAGGATGGAATATATACATGATATTAGAGTACCAAAATCATTGGTATCTCTTGTAGATTCAATTTTGGATTTAGGAGGTTTTTATTAGACTTCCCAAAGATGTAATCCCCGTTGACCACCCTAATGAATAAACAGAAGATGTTTACCTATACTGAGAAGTGTTAGAGAGCCTTGAAGGGGTTGTGGATGAGGTTCAATTATGAAATTATGTTGAGACTACTGAAGTAGTTCATAGAGTATGTGTTGTATTACAATGCATCTAGAGTAAGGATCTGTAATGTTTTTATGAATATGTATTCACTAATCACATACGGGTTGATGAAGTTGAGACTCCATGCGAATAACTATGAAACTCATGACCTGGAGTTGGTAGTTGTAGTATTCTCTAAAAGAATTTCGAGGCACTATCTTTTATATGATTTTTGTTTTATTTACTCTAATAATTAGATACACAATTATTTCATCATATAGATAGATTTGAACCTATGATAGAGGTTTTGGATGGATTTCCTGCTATTCT
Source organism: Viscum album (assembly GCA_963277665.1). Classification (NCBI taxonomy): domain Eukaryota; kingdom Viridiplantae; phylum Streptophyta; class Magnoliopsida; order Santalales; family Viscaceae; genus Viscum; species Viscum album. Next base: position 2,075,216,275 of record OY728152.1, on the reverse strand, counting down.
ATGACTTTGAGATGTCCTAAACTTTTTGGAAGGAAAACATTTTATTATATTACCATAGAAAAAAGTCTTATTATGATATGATGAATGATGAATCTTACAATTCAATGATTTATAGATAACCCTTGTAGAGGAGATTTGTGTGACTTATATTCAGTCGATGGTGTTGAATTATCTTCTCCTCTAGAGTGTGTGGTAGTATCAATTAGGATACATTGATTGTGAGGTCCTCTATAACTAGATATCCTCAGAAGATTCACCGGATAGATTATCTGGAGGAGGAAATGGCAACGTCATTTTCTAGGAAAAAATGGTGGTTAAGATCAAATTTTGAGAGGAGGTGATGAGGGAGTTTCACAGTTCTTATTTGGATGTATATCCATATGTAGGTAAGATGTGTGGATACATTCAATGGTAGTTTTGGAAATATGGAATGAGGTTGAGCATGGATGAGTTCATCTCTCGATGTCTCAAATTTCTACAGGTGAAGGATGAGCATTAGGTTACAGTAGGATTTTTTATGTAATCATATGATATCTAAGTGGAAATGGGACAGATTATCCATGGAATTTATGAAAATTATTCCATGGTTAGTGAGATTCCATGATTTTATCTCCATCATATTTAAAAGAATTACCAATTAATAGCACTTCCTTTATATCTGGAATAAGAGTTCAGTGGATAGATAGGAATATTTTTTCTTGTGGGAGGTAATTGGAATTCATGGGTTTCCCTCAATGATTACATATGATCATGATTTGTTGTTTTCATCATAGTTGTGAATAGTCCTGTAGGGGGAATTCAGAACCTGATTAAGAATGAGTGAAAATTTTCACCCCCATTCAGATATGTAGACCGCACTATCAAAGTATTAGAGGATATTAGGACAGATTGTATGTTGTACAACATTTAGAGCTGGGAGGATGACTTAACTTTTGTATAGTTTTCTTATAAAGATATCTATCACCCTACTATCTACAAGGTTCATTTTTAGGTCATGTATACGAGACCCTAGAGGTCACCCTTATATTGGAGTGAGATCGGTGAGGCATCTTTTAGTAGGCCATTGATAGTACAGAAAATGATAGAGAAGGTCAACATAATCCAAGATCAGATAAAGAAAAACTCATATCTAATAAAAATAATAATAAAAAATATTTAATAGGATCCTGTGTTCTGTGCATGAAGGCCAGGTTTTCATGATAATCTTACAACAATGAAGATTTTAGAGATTTTAATAGGGATAAATCTTGTCCCCAATGTTTATTGGGGAATCATAGATCCTTTAGGCAGTTTTTATAGATGGTTACTACATATCCTTACTCCCACTATTGGAGTCAGTGAATGACAACTTCTATGTGTTGTAGATGAGGAGATATGAGCATGATCATACACAAGTTATTGATTGTAGAGAGCTGGACATTGAGGATAGATACACCTTAACAGATCACCCAGTTGTGATCAAGGATCTATGGGAGATGATCTTATATGTATGGACTCTTCCATTGGATCATTTTATAAGGAATCATGGGAGAATTCCTGAGAGATCCTAAGATAGGGAGAGCTATATACTAGCTCATTTTCCCTACCATTTTTTTAGTTTGGTCTTTTTTGGGATGAAACGATTTAAAGGAGGGAATAAAATAGATACTTCATTTTTTCCATGTAAGACATTGAAATATTTTTAGTTCAATGTTCTATGACGATGTGAGATTCTTTGGCCATGGGATCCTAAAATTAATTTTATTAAAATTGTTAATATATTTATATCACAAACATACATTTTTATCAAATAATGAAATTTATTCTGAATGGATTCATGAATCAAAAATTTGAGAGAATGGTTGAATCCAGAATGCAGTTTTACCCTAGGTGCAACCTAAGGTAGGTCGGAACCAAACATCCAATTATGTAAGCCGTTGGCTGGTGTATTTAATTAGAATAAATAAATTATTTTTTTGGTTGTTTTATTAAACGACCTAATTTAATTATTTTATAAATATAAACTTCCAATTATTTTCCAACGGTTGTATGAATAACCCAATTTATTTTTGAGAGGTGGAAGAGGGTGTTCTACATTAGTGTATCATCATCAAATGACAAACAAAAAGAGCATCAAGGTTGATTGAGAGATAGCTAACACATCATATCTTCTCTATCATTAAAAACTGTGTCCTTCACCAATCATCAATCCATAGTCAAGGTAGGTTTTTTTCATTTTTCATTTACATGCTTTTTTAAATGATTTATTATATAATTATATTATATTTTTTGATTTTTGATTAATAGATTCATCATATGAGCCTTATTTCCAATTATTTTTTTTAATTCATTAAATCATATCTATTATGAATGTTATCTATAATACCCTGAAAATCTAAAGTAAGAACATTGTATTCGATAGCGTGTATGACATGAAACATAAAGAACGTTAAGGAATATAATATCCTAATAATTTATAATTTATTTAAAAAATTTAATATATTTTATATCTTCTAATTCACAAAACACTTAGTTAGCTTTTGTCACATGCAACAATGAGATTTAATGATGGATTCCATTTCACACATGACAGAGTTTCACGAATCAAATATATACTATAAAAATATTATTATTTAATTTAATAATAAAAAACATATCAATTAAATTAGAGGATAGGAATAATATTAACTATATTATAAAAAAATGGTTGAAAAAAATATGAAAATAATTCATTTGTTTTTAAATTAATATAAATTAGTATAATAACCAATTAAAATTAAATGGAATGTTTTTATAGAAAACTATTTTTATGCTCACAATGATTTATATACTTATAAATTAAATTAATAAAAAACTAGTGAGTGATATTTATGTAATATATATATATATTTTATATTTCATAAATTATTTTTGATATCTCTACAATTGATTTTATAGACATAAGAGAGGAAGAAACCAAATTTTATGCATAGAAATATATTTTTATAAAGGAACATCTTCCACCTTTTAATGGAGAAACAATTTTAAATCTATTTTTTAATCATTTACAAATATTATATGTCATAGTAAACCTAATAATTTAAATAGAAACATAATAATTAGTATAGTATGAATTTTTGGTATTTTTCTATGAAGTATCACTTTTTAATGAATAATGAAAATTATTTAATTTTAATTCAAAACTAATTTTTATTATAATATTTTTAGAAGGTTAAATTATATTCCTAATTTTTTTTAATGTTTAATTATTTTATATATTTTTCAATTAATCCTATTTAGATTATTTTAAAATTTTAAAATTCAAAATTGAATATATAAACATAGAAAACTTTTTATCGTTTTTAATTTAAAAACCCACATTGTCATTCTATCTGTAGGATTATATTTAAAAGAATTTATACCAATAATATGAATGTAATTTGGAAAAATTGTATCCATAATAATTAATAATTTATCGTATGGTCAAATTACTTTTTACCAAAAATATTAGGGATAATAATTAAAATTAATTAAAATGATTAAGGTGAAATTAATATTAACATAGGACTAAACCTAAAACATAAGTTCCAAAATATCCAAGGAACTTTTCAAAAAACTATTGGATGACTATATTGAGACACTATATTACCTTTTATCTAATATTAATTATCATTCCATCCACATTAATTTGTAAAAAATATGGTGGAATTTCTTTTATAAACATTACCATAGTGTTCCTCCTCCACATTAAAAAGGTCTCTTATCTTTCCACATACTCAAACATGTCAAGCCGCATGAGATTGATTAATATATTCTCAAATATCTCTTAATCTAGCATACACTAATATTAGAATCATAAAAATTTACATAAATCCATATAATGAATCCCTTTGAGGCATACCGAATGTAGTTACCCAATGAAGAGGTTACATCTTTACTGAATCTATTTAGTTTTATTGTTTTTCTTCCCACACTAAACATTTATTATTACAAGATTATATAAAAAAATTATCCTTAACATCAAATTATGTTTTTATGTCCTTTTTTCAACGTGAAATTACATAGACGTCCATTTAATGAATAACAAATAGACAATTTACGTATACGACCAATTACCACTTCAGGAAACAAAGTTGTTCATTTTTCATTTACCACATCTCTTTGGGTGGGAATTATGATGTAAAAAATATTTATACATGATATATAATATCATTATAACATATTTATGTTTTTAAAAATTCTATATATAACTTAACTTAATTTCTTCCATTTTTGTGTAAATACGATAACATTGTTTGTGGAAGTTTGGACTACCACCTCCAAAAAGTGACGTGAATCAATCACATGATACGTGGAATGAATAAAGGATGATTTTAGTTAAACATATGTTACATAAAAAGAATATATATTATATTTGGGAAATAATCATAATTCTATAAATATTATATATATCATTTTCTTTATTTCCCTTTTGACACACACAATGGTGATAATGTTAGTTGTGGACATATGGACAACCTCCCCCTCAAACTGATCAGATTTCTTTTAATCATAATAATTATATATATATAAGTATATATTATCAAATAATATGTTATTTGTGATATAATTATAATGATGTAAATATATAGTGTTAATTACCATCTTTCCATAATAATCATGGAAAAATGTCAATGCTATTCATGTGTACATAAGACCTATAATCTCTATGATTTAACATTGTAAATTTTTCATAACCATATTGACTGATTTATTTAAAAAGAATAATTTAGGTATAAATATAGTAATTTTTGAATTATAATTGTTTTTTATATGTTATATAATGACCCTTTTTATTATAGTTGACATACAAAAGTATTTTTTGAAACAGAATCCAAATTTTATCAGAACACCCATGTAAACTTAATTGATTAAGTAGTTTTATAAAAAATTGTAATTGGTGAAATAAAAATTATGTTAAACATGATAAATTTTATCAAGAAATTATATAACTAACATAAGTCTGTTATTAATTAATATATATACACACGATACAACTTGGACACATGGTAAGGTATTTTCATCTCACTTTTTACATCCGTGAGATTAATGTCATGTTCACCACTAGCTTATTTTTTGTATTGTGTCTACAACCCAATTTGATATATTATATCATGAATTATTTTATCTTTATGGTATTTAAATCATTAATTTAATATTATTCATTCATGGTTCTTATGATTTAATATGTTTCAATGTAGAATGGAACACTTTGGAAAGTATAAGGATTATTTAAATAAAAAATACTATAATAATATTTAAATGGTATTACCATCTGAGGAATTATATATCCATTGTTTAATAATGAATTTAATTTTCTTCTCTTTTGGTTTTTTATGATATTTATCATAAATATTACCATTTTTTCACTCTTTGGTACTTGATAATATTTATAAATTTTTTTAAGAAAACCTGGCTTTATATCTCTCTATAGTTGGAGAACTTATTTTATTCCAAAAACACCATTTTCTAAAAAGGATTCCAAATAAGTATATACCCATTCTAAAATTATTTATTAAATTCATTTTTACCCATCTTATCTATTACTGATGTTTTAAAATAATATTCATATCACTTTCTGAATAAGGAAATTTTCTAACCTTTTTCAATGAAAAAGTAAACAACCTTTCACCTCGTACGATAAGTACATATCTACCCACCATCATTTATTTGAAGCTTTATTTCATGTTTAAAAGGTTAATATTTAAAATAAATGTGTCAAAAATTGATTTTCAAAATTAATGTTTTTCAAAAAGAAATGATATTTTTCTCAATAATTATTTTAAAATATCTTATTATATTATTTATTCTCATCAATGATAAAAACCTTTATTTTAGTGCACATGGGATATTTTGTATTTAAATCATCCATATTATTCCTCAAGATTTGTCTGATTGATTTTTGCAAGGATAATATTGAAATTCATTTCCATGATTCCTTAGCAGTACCATTAAAATATTAAATTTTTTGTGTTCATTTGTTGTTGAATATCCCCTATGTATCTACATCTTTTTTGTGAATATGATTATTCCTTGAAACATAAACCATTTTTCATAGGCATTTTATTTTGATATTTATATTATTATTTGTTTAAATATTGATAATTTCAAATTACATATTCAATAGAGATATTTTATTAGAAATATTTTTTATTTTGATTATTCAATAAGTTGAATGATTTAGACTACCAATAACCTATGGGGAACAGACATTATATAGCCTCTCGCTAAATCAATGTTTTCTAATTAGAGAAATAATCTGGGAAAATTGAAAAGATTTATATCCATAGTTTTAAACCATATTATGAAATTTATTTAGGATATATTATTTCATGTGCCTCAGAACTGAAGTCCAAAAATTAATTATATACCTTATTTAGTATCAATTTTTATTCATCCCTGAGATTTTTTGTCTATATATCTATGGATACATTTCATTTTCCATTCCTTTTTTAAATGAAATTTATTTTAGTTTATTAAATATACATATTTAATTTTCATTATCTTGTTATTTGAATGGATTTTGTTATCAGCTATTCAGCTTTCCATGTTGATTTATTCCCATTTATTCATTGTTTCATCCGATATATTTTTTCCTTACTAAGTATTTTATCTCACCATATTATGTTTCTTTTTTCTAAGAGTCCAATTAGTATATTGATAATTTTATGCAATGATATTATATAAGTATTAAACATATTATCATTGAATTTATTTAGGAAAAAAATAATGTAGTAATTGGGGCATTTAGTTTTAATATAAGACCCAAGAATGTATCTGGTTTACCAAGACAAATAAACTATTCAGTCCATTAGAACATGATTTACTTCTATCTTATGACATTGCAATTTATAAAAGACACCGTCTCATTGATATCTAGGGTCAAGTCACTATAGTTGGTATTATATAATGACTAATATCAACCTTGGGAACTAGATATAGGAAATCATAGGTTATATAACATTACACTAAGTTATAATTTAATGATAATTATTGAATAACATGACAGTGTATTGGTAAGCAATAGATTATGTGGTTTTCTAAGCAATATATCCTGATCTGGATATTACATGTTGATGTGGTTCTAGAATAGACCTACCTATGAGTAATATATCTGACAAGGTGTGTTGGTCCTGACTCTATGTATCCCAGAACATGTCAACAAACCTTACTTCACACATAGTTTGACACTCATTGGGGATAATATTAGGAAAATTCACATTTTATTTACGATCTATTATAAAGGATCTTGTAAATGAATAACCTAGGTTAAACCTATGGTTTTTTAGATTGAATATAATGTTTTATTATTTTGAAATACTATAAATGATATTATGGATAAACCCTATATCATGTATGGACCTGTGTGGAAATACATAAATGAAGTATTTATTTTTTGGGGGTTTATTGAAAACCATATTTAAAAGGATATTTAGGGGTAACATTATTTCAAATATGTATATCAAATTTATTTTTTAAATTATATTATAATGGTTTTAAGATATGATAACATGTATGTTTTGTGAAAAAAAAAGAAGTCTGAAAAGGCTACGAGACTTGAACCCGTGATAGATGGACGATAAGGGTTTAATGCCAACCATCAACCTATATACTGTCCTAGTTAGTATATCATTTTCAGTTGAACAATTTGATGGAAATATATTAATAATAAGTAAGTGTTGTAACTTTTTAGGTTTAGATATTAATGTATTAACAATATTGGGTTTGGGGAATAGTTAGAGACAAATTTAAATACTTTTCACTCTTTAATGGGCCTTAATATCCATTAAATGTGTATTATAGTGCTTTAGGCATCAAAGTAAATTTGTGGATACCCATTTCATAATGTAAGGGATAAATTAAAATTTGATAAAAGAACAGAAAAATGATTACAATTGTGTTTATTGAAATATTTAATGCATGATACATTATATTCATAGGAAGTAAAATAATTACTCAACATTAGAAAAATGGTCAAAAAATGATGTCCTTATACCTTATTTTTTTGAATAGATAGTTTTATAAATAATTGGAGATTTATTGATTTCAGGACCTCAATATTCAATTTATCATTCAATTATTTTTGATTAATGACCTCAATAACTCCCAATAAATATTAATGATTTTTCCTCCCAAAAAATATCATTACATTCTATTAATGTTTCCACACTTAGAGACCTAATTATATGTTATTCCATGTTACCATTGTACTTCTCATTCACTAATTTCTAGGAGATTTATTATAAACCCTTATAATGATGTGGGATTTAAACAAAGGAAATATCAAAAAATAAATCAAGAAGATCAAGTTTAAATTATGTGGATATAATTTAATCTACTGTTGGAAAATGTAATGCCTTAAAAATATAAAGTATGAACATTATATTTGATAGCATGTATGAAACGCAACCCCAAGTACATAAAGGAATGTAATTTCATAATAATTCATAATATATTTAATAAAATCCAAAATGTTTTATTGATTGAAATTGTCATAACACTGAGTTAGTATACATAACATGAAACTATGAGTTTCTTTGATGGCTTGTGTTACATTCAAGGCTAGCTTTCACCAATCAACAATATATTATTAAAATATTATTATTTAATATAATTAGGTATAACCTAGATCTTAAATTAGTAATTATGAATATAATTATCTAAATTGTGAAAATATGTGGTTTACACAAATTTTAAATGAATTCATGGTTCAATAATTAATTATAAATGAATATAATAACCGATTCAAAATAAATGGAATGTTTATTTAGAAAACTATTTTTATTCCCACAATGATATTTAATCATAATAAACTAATTTTATTTAAATTAGTAAGTTATATTAATTTTTTATAAATATATACTATGTTTAATAAAATATTTTCAGCATTCATCCAATATATTTAATATACGTAAAATAATAACACTCCTAATTTTTATGCATAAAATACTATATTTTTATTAACACACTTTCACTTCTTTTTAAAAGAGAACACATTTGAAATATAATTTTTTAATCATTAAAAATAATAAATGTAAAAATAACCTTAATATTTTGAATATAAACAGTCAAAATAGTTTATGATGAAAATTTTGTATTTTTCTATAAAGTTTCATTATTTATTGAATAATGAATAAAAAAATGAATTTTAATTCAAAAATTATTTTTCATATAACTTATTTCAAAGGATACATTTTATTTTTAATTTGTTTTAACATTTAATTAGATTAAATTTTAATTAATTAATTAAATTATGATCATTGTAATCAATTTTACTATGAAATTGAATATAAAAACATAGCAATATTTTGTATGTTTTTACATTAAAAACTCGCATTATAATCCCATATATAGGTTTAAAGTTAAAATAATTTTGGCCACTTATATGATTTATGTATGAAAAAAATTATTTAAAATATATAATCTGAATAATTTATAATTTATAATAATTTAAAATTAGTTTTTTACCAAAAATATTAGTGAAATTAATTAAAATTAATTACAATGATTAATTTGAAATTATGCTTAATAATAGACTAAACCTTAAATTAAATGGAACAGATGAACTATAAAATTTTACAAAATAAATTGGTTGGGGATATATAGATAATATATTTCATTTTATATAATTTTTAAAATTAATTTATCCACTTAAATGAAAAAAAAATCGGTGTAATTTCTTCAACAAAATTTACAAGAGTTCAATCCTCCTACACTAATAAAAGGCCTCCTCTCCTCTCACTTCCTCACAAATCTCAAGAGACATTAGAGTGATCAATATATTCCAAAATATATCCTAAAAACCTCTCCAATCATCCTATATTCTTCCTTTTTGTCATAATTCCATCCATGTAATCCCTTTGTTGTAAACAAAATGGAGTTACCAAAATAAGAGGTATGATTTTTTTTATGCTCTTTAATTTTATTCCCTTTATTAACCACATAAATTATTTTTATTACATTATTATGTAGAGAAAAAGTTTCATACAAATACTATTATTATTTTATATTATGTGTTAGACCTACGCTTACACAAACACTAATTTAATCGGTAATGAACTCGCCGTATATGTGTACGATGAACTACCACCTCATGAAACAAAGTTGTTCATTTTTCCTTTACAAACTCTCATGGTTATGAATTATAATTTAAAGGATGTTTATATATTACATATATTATATTTCAAATTTATTATTATTCTTTAATTTTTCTATATATCATACTGTAATGCTTTTTATTTTTTGTAAATATAATAACATCGATTGTGGATGTATGGACTACTGCCTCCTAAAAGTGAAGTGATTCAATCACACAATACATGGAATGTACAAATGACTTTATTTAATTAAAAATTGTTACATATAAAATCAATATTATATTCATTAAACAATTACCTTTATGTAAATATAATATATATCATTTTTTATAAGCCACTCACACACTAAAATGTGATAATGTCGGTCGTTGACATGTGGACTATCGCCTCCTCAACATGATGTAATTCATTTTACATCAAAATAATTATATATAATATTAAATTAAATAGTATTTTTGAAATAATTATCACTATTTAAATACATATTGTTACTTACCTTCTTTCCGTAATGGTCATTTAAAAATGGGAATGTTACTGATGGGTACGTAAGACCTACCGTCTCCATGATTGTATCATTGGTACATTTTTCCTTTCCATATTTAATGATTGGTTTTAAATGTTTAATTTATGTATAAATAAAGTAATTATTCCATTATTAATATTCTATATATTTAATATAATGACTCATTTTTTGCATATTTGACCAACAAAACTTTTCTTTGATACATAACCCGAATTGGTCAGAATACCCAGTGTAAATTTAATTGATCACGTGGTTTCAAAAAAATGTTAATAAGTGAAATAAAATTTATTATAAACATGGATATTTTTATCTAGATATTTAATAATTAGAATAAGTTTTTTATTCATGAATATAATGACATATAATAAAATTCAGACATATGGTAATGGGTTTTCATAAATTTTTTAGCATCCATGTGATAAATGTTAGGTTCAACAATTACATATATTGTGTGGGGTATGTACTGCCCATTTTGATATATTAAATCATTAAATATTTTATCTTAATGGTATCTAAAACATTAATTTAAAATTATTCTATAATGATTTTTATGATTTAAAATGTTTTAATGTTATATAGTAGACTTTTGGATGTTTAAATATTATATCTTCAAGAATAATTCTTATAATCATTAAATGGTATTTCCATTATATGATATTATATGACCACCATTCCAAAAAAAAATTAATTTTATTATACTCTTGATATTCTTGAAAATTATCATTAAAAAGTTCTATTTTCCACTCTTTCATACTTAAAATGTTTTCAAAATTTTTTTTATAAATAATTGACGTTATTTATCTCTTTACTCAAAGAATATTTTTTTTATAAAAACCCCATTATCTACAAAAGTTTTATGTAATTTTGTGACCATTAAAATATTATTTATTAAAGGAAATTTAACCTTTTTATTTTACCAATTTTTTTCATATTAATATTCTGATCTATTTTAGAACAAGATATTTTTGATAGATATTTACCATGTAAAAGAAATTCTCTTTTTACCTCATAATCTAAGGATTTACCTTCTACAGTTTATTTGAACTTTCCTTTAAATGATTATAAGGTTTCTTATTCAAGAATTGTTTTTGAAAAGTAATTTCAAATGAAATGTTTTTTTAAACAAAATGATATTTTCCTCAAAAATGTTTTTAAAATATCTTTTTGTTATAGTTATAGTTATAAAAGAAATAATCCATTTACTATACTCCACATGGGATGTGTTGTATTGATACTATCTTTATTATTCCACCATATGGTTTTAATGATTTATCCAAGTATATTATTTAAATTCACTTAATTTATTCCATAGTAGTCCCCTTGAAATATTCAATTTCCTATGATCATTTAATTTTAAATTACCACTATGTATACATATTTTTAAGTGACATGATTATATCATGAACCATATACCATTTTGCATACAATTTTAACATTCAATGATGTTTTATTATTTGGGGAAATATTGATAATTAAATATTTTTTAATCAATATTTATATTATATAAGGCGTATTAATTATTTTTATTAATCGTTATAATGAATGATTTAGACAGGAAATGTAGGGTGGGGCCCATAATTTATATATCCCCTTAATATTTTGACAGGTTATAATGGGAAAAATAAACTGTGCCAATTAAACGGGTTTCAATCATTAGTTTTAAACCATCCTATGAATGGTCTTGACGATATATAATTTCATGTGCCTTATATATGGCATCCTTCAATTAAGAATTTCCCTCATTTAGTTTAAATTATTATTAACCCATGATATTTTATGTTGATATATATATCGATAAATTTCATTTTTAGTTCACTGTTTAAATAGAATATGTTTCAGTTTATTACAATTCCATATTTATTTTTCTTTATTTATTAATTTGATAGGCTTTCGTTATTAGTTATTTACCTTTCCAGGTTTATTAATTATAATTAATTCATTATTTCTTCTATTGTATTTTTCAAATAATGAGAAAATATTCCTACCATTATTATGTTTCCTTTTCCAAAGAACTGACGAAGTATACTAAAAAAGTAACAAAAGTATATACATGTTGGAATAAAGATATTTACCACAATTCTATTTAGAAAATTTTTATTTTCTAATTATTATAGTCGATTATAATTTAATACTGATGTATATATCTAGATTACCAAGAATTCTAAATTGTTCAGTCCATTGGGTCACAATTTACATGTATCTTATATCAATGTAACGGATAGCATACATTGGCTCTGGGTTATCTAAGGGTTTTTTGCTATACAATCACGCATATTAATCCACAATTTATAATCATTCGATAATAATTCGTAGAAAATAATTTTTTTACTTTGTTAATGTTCTTCATCCCCCTTTGTTCATCTTTTTCCTCACCATTATCATGAGGCGTTGCAGTTCGACTTTTTGTGGAGGTTTCATGTGCGATCAAACCCCCAGATTCATGGTATATTCACATGGGACAAAAAATTAATTAATTTTTACAGTGTATCAGGATGGATCATGGAATTTGGTTAATACTTCTTTGATATGATATATATCATAGTGATTTTATAGAATTCGAGGAGGAATGGGGTGTGTTAATAGGTTTGGGGGATGCATGCATATTAACAAAATATAATTTTTAGTGACCAAAGGCTGAATATCAAAGGTCGGAGGCAACACCAACTGATTTAGGGATTCTATCTTCTATATATGTTGAGGAAAATGAATATTTGGGTAACCACACGAAGATCAATAATTTATATAAAAACATTACTAACACCATGTAGTATTAAAGAAAACACAAAAAGTTCTTCATATTCTTCGATACTAGTGTTTTCCATTGGAGATAAGGATAACAAACCATATGTTTGGAACCACTTTCCATGTGACCATCCTCGGTTGCCTAATACATGTTTCATTTGAAAACATTCAAGACCCTGGTAGAGGGATACATTGTTTACTCTAGGAGTGCATGTGAATGTTCTAATACATAGGCATGATCATGTACACAACATTACCTAAAGGACATGTGCATAGTTAAGGGCATATGAGTAGGCCCCTGGTGTCCAAGGCACACCCTGTGTGACCCACAAAAAAATTTATGGTGACATGGAAAAAAATATATTTCAACATGAGAGAATGTCCATGAATTAATGTGGGACCAGAAATGTTGTGAACCCCATAAATGTAGTGTGACCTCTATTTGAGAAAAATCTACCAACCATATCTCCTTTGTTTTGTCTTAGAATATCATCTATGAGAAGTTTATACTAATTTTTTTTAGAATGTGATGGTGGAATTCTTGGTGACGTTTTAGGTATAAGGTGAGGTGTTCTGAGAGTTATTCTTCTTCAGGCGATGTATGATATATTATACTGATTGGGTGTGATCAATCGTGTGTTATCAGAGGTGGAACTCCCCTATTGCATCAGGGACTGGATCCACTATACTAGTTATTCCATATATAGATGGATCTCACCTTTCAAACTAGGATGTGTTTTCTCTATTCATGTGGATGGTACTCCCTTTCCACACATGGTAAAGGGTTCCCTCTACTCTTTATACATATACAGATTGTAATCCCTCATACTTTAGGGGTTGTGGATACTCTATCAACTTGAGTTGTTCTCATCAATTATTGAGGTATAATGGAATGAGGGTCCTCCATGAATGTTGTGGAACTACAAAATAATAGGTCTATTAGAAGGGGTTATTTTTTCATTTAGAATGGTTTTTAACCCCATCTAACCATTTTAGCGGTGGTAAGCTCGAACCTCCGCTAAAAAGGTCACCCACTCTAATTATGTGTGGTTATGGGTAATCATTGGTAAAATATGCTGGTTTTTAGCGGTGGTTAGATTATAATGAGTTTTTATTCCATCAAATTGCACCCTAAATTCACCAAATCCTTATAATTTAGAGGTTTTTTTAACCGCCTCAAATATAAAAATCACATTAGGGAGGTTAGAACCACCACTAAATTAATTTATGGGATGGGTTTTTAGGGGTCGTTCTATTATAATGGCCCCTATACTAGATTGTTTTTTTTAATTTTTTACACCCCCAGGGTTCTAATGACACTCCCCCCCAGTGGACCCCTAGAAAACCCCTGAGACACCCACCTGTAGATACCGAGACACCACACTAAACACCCACCCGAACATCCCGCGAGACACCACACTACACGACCCCCACCTACATGTACAATTCATACACCCCACTTAGTCCCAGATCCATGGGTGAGGCCCATTCAACCCCCACTCACAAAAGATATTGCACTCATCAACCACCTAGTGCACAACCAAAACGAGGTAAAAATTTTCTCCCACTAAGAGTCAAACTCGGGATTGGTCGGACGATGCTACAATGCCTCTTCCATTACGTTGCATTGTATTATATACATTATATAAATTTATTAATATTTCTTTACATATAAAAATATTAGATAATATATATTTATATATATTTATATTAATTTATTTATATTTGTATGTAAATATAAATAATATAATATATTTTTTATATATGACATGCTTTTTATAACATTAATATATAATATATATTTTTATATAATGGAAAAGTGTGTGTGTGTGTGTGTATTAGATATATATATTTTTTATAATATATATAATGTATTTTTGTATAATATATGATGCATATATTTTTCTATAATAAATACATATAATATATTAGATACCTAAATAGGTGATAATATATAATAATTTTTTATTATATATATATATTAAATATTTGAACATATAATATATGTATAAATAATTATATTTACAAATATAAATGTATATTTATACATATATTTTTAAATAATATTATATTATTGACTGTGTATATTTATGTATTTTTACAATATTTATAGACATAATATAATTATACTATTTATATTTATATAATAATTTTTCTATATTTTTATATATGAACATCTGTGTATATAAATAATATAATTAATTATTATTATTATTACACTTATTTTGTAAACTATATATATTTTAAATTGGTTTTTTAAATACTATACATTTGTATATTTTATTATTTATATTACACATATATTATATGATGTAAATTATTATTATAAATTTATGTGTGTGATTATATACATTAATGTTATATCATATAAATATAGACACACACATAACTAAATCCATTAATATAATTGGAAATATATAATACAATTAAACGATATATATATATACTAAATTAATTTATAATTAATAGGGTATTATGAAATATATATAAAATAATTATGTAATATATATTAATTTATATGTAATTAAATTTCACTAATACAATAAGTATAATATAATTATAAAATATATATATGTATTTTTATAGTTAATTTATTCTATATTATATATATTTGTATACATGATATAATATTAATGTATTTATACAAAAATTTACAACAAAATGTTTTTATTATAGTATATGTATAATATAAATCATAATATAAATGTATAATATTTATAAAAACATGTTTAAAATTTATAAATTTGAATAAATATATTTATAATTAAATTTATATTATATATACCAATATTTATATATGAATACATTTTTTATAATTATAAGTTATTATTTATAGTATTTATATAATGTACTTATATTTGTGTGTTTGTAATGTATTTAAATAAATTTTCATATTACATTAATGTAATATATATATAGACACACACACACACATATTGCATAATATGAATATATATGTGATTTATTTTAAAAAATTTAAAAAATAAAGTTGTTTTAGAACCCCCACTAATCAAAGGGATTAGCGGTTTCTCCTAAACCACATCAAATTTATTTAATTATAGGGGTGAACAACCATCTCTAATCTCATAAATAATAGGGTTTTCACAACCCCCTCTAATGTCATGAAATAGAAAGGGGTCCTAACCCCCTCTAATGTCATTAGTTTGAGGGGTTCCAAAACCCTCTCTAATTTTATAAAGTACAAGGGGTTCCCAACCACATGAAATTTTCTTAAAATAGAAGGGGTTCAATGCCCCTCTAATCTAATGGATTAACGACGGTTCAATAACACCCTATAATATTTTAAATTGTAGGGGGTTGTGAACCCCCACTATTACCTTTTAAAAAATTAATTACACACACCCATATATATATATATATATCCAAACGAATGATATATATATAGATCCTCTTAAATCCAATAAAATATATTGCTCCGCTAATTATTAAATTTGAGGTGGTCCTGACATCACAATCTCTAAAATAAAAACAAATATAAAAAATAAAATGCTATAACATTTAGAGGGATTGTGAACCCACTATAAATTTGATGATCGAAGGGGATTGCGCATAACCCCCTATAAAATAAATTTAGAAGAGTTTTTGAATAAACACAACGAAAAATAAGAACTAATATGTTGTTTTTTTAGTGTGGATCGCTCGGCTATGGATTGTAATTGTGGGGTACGGTCCCCTCCACTCATATTCTATTGAAGTTACACAAGATGCATGGTTTTTAGTTTTGGATCCCTCAACTATTGTGTGTGTAGTGGTTAGGTGTGATACCATCTACATGGGATCCTTTTTTCAGTTATGTGGGTTCTCTAACTAGGGGGTTGGTACTCCACTACCTCACTAGGACAGGGTTCCACCATTATCATTATACGGGAAGAGGTGGTACTCCACTATTTCACCAGGGTGTGGGTCTTCTATTCATGGGGATGGTACTCCTCTATCATAAATGTTAATGGATCTCCCATACTCATTATACAGTTAGATATGACACTTTTTCATACTATAGAGTGTGCATTCCATCTATCTATCAGAGTGGACCTCCCCCATATTCGTGCATTATTAGTCTATAATTCATATATGGGGGTTGTCACTCCCTAAATTTTAGAGCATAGTTACTGTTTTTGGGAACCTCTACACATTTCCATGTGAGGTTACATAATAATCCTGGCTCTAATTCATGGATCCCTTGACTATGGTTCATAGTAGAGATGAGGTGTGGGCCCCTCCCCATGGTTTCGTATGCGGGTCTACATGATATTGGGAATAATAGATTGTCCTTTATATTTCTATGTAGACTCATCATTTTAGGCTAGGCTGTGTGATGAATAACCCATTTATCACTCATTTGGGATTCTTATATGAGAATATATATATATATATATATTGGTTTTGTTTCCATCTCTCTATGGTTAGAGCTAACTAATTTTATGGTTTATATTATTTCACCTATTCAGTTTTTGGGGAATTCTACTGGGTTTGTATATACTAACCCCTGCATGAGATTTTACCATATATATCATGTCTTATAAGGATGTAAAAAAACAAATAAATATTTCAGTGGGGGCATATGGATACCTGAGTGATAGACTATGTATGGTGGTCGATCTTATAGATCATGAATTCATATGTCTCAGCTATTTTCCATTCTAGATGTTTCCTGATTTGGACATTTTTTGAGGTGGACATGTATTTTTTCCATTACATTTAAAATATGTTTTTTTCACTTTTTTCATTCCCTAGATGTCATTACATGCACGGTTTTTAAACTATAAGTTATTGTTTTTTCTAATTATTCCTCCACACTTCGGTATGGAGATAGTTGGGTGCATGCATACAGGTCCTTTAAGAAGAATCCCCACATTTTAATGATTACATATAAGTTCTTTTCACCATCCTCTATCCTATGGAGTCGGGCATTGGATTGTTGCGTCCTAGTTGTTGGTTGTTTAGGAGGGCCACAATGGGTTGGGTTGTTACATTTTGCCTTATAGAATAAATTTATATTAGAAAAATTTTAACTGAAATTCATAGTGATGGTCACTATAAATGCACAAAGAACATTCTGAACGCTTATTGAAATAATAAATCATTATATATAACAATGAAAACGGAGTATATTACCCACAATATATATACAGAAATATCATAAATCAAAAAACATGGGTTCATTTTATTGGACTTCTTATATACGAAACATTTAAAGTACATTGTAATTGGTAAAATATTATTTTAAATGAATTATATTAATCACATTGATTTATAATTGTATATTTATGAAATATGAAATGAGTATATAAAATAAATAAAATGCATGAAAGACAATACATCCCTACCATAATTTAATGAAGGGATTCACCTTACTCTAAAAACATTGTTTCTATTTTGAATATATAGTGAAATATTTATAAGATATTAAATAATAAAATAATTTAATTACACTTTACGTATATATTTAGGAATCAAAATCTCAAGCGACATTCATGCGACATCAAGTGCTATAGATAGATGATAATGTTTATAGAAAATGAAAAATATTAGATGGTAACACATATGAAGTTTTAAAATCATGTGTAAGTAATAAATAATAGATATTTTTATACATAAAAAAATATTAAATTAAAATTAGTAATTATTTTATAACGTTTTTAAATGGGTTTAGAAACACGAATCATCATCTATTATATCTGATGAGAAACTACTTTTAGTGGATTTGATGTTTCCAAAATAGTATGGTCGTGTTAGAGCTATAGTTTTTGGAGTGTCACCATGAAAATACATTGAGAATGTGAAGACGCTTTTGGATATAAATGAGAAAATTAGAAATATTTCAAAATATAAATATGCTCTAAAACAAAACACTAGTTAGTAGATATGTGTGATAGAGAATTTTATATAAAGGGTTCAATGAGAAGAATCAACCCTTTAGTAACCAAAAAATGAAGAGTCGTCCCCCAGTTTTGAGGTTATTCATTCCCCTCAAAGGCCTAACTTACAAAAGGTAATTTGAACTTTCATAATAGTTTATATTAATTGAGAATAAACTAATAAATTATTTATTTCTTCTACTAATATTCGGTATAATGATATTTATTGTGATATACATCTATCAACATCGAGTCATTATGTTATACAATGTGTTATTGTGTATTATATCCAAATAGATATTATAAACAAAAAAATTGAAAAGACCATGTGATAGAAAGAATTCACGTAGATCCCGATCCTACTACTGACCTACATGTTCTACTCAATGACGATGAGGTTCTCACGGTCAAATATTCTATTGGAAATTTTATATCATATAAAATTAATATTAGGAAGATGCATAATTTTAATGAGGTATATATTTAAAATTTTATTTTATATGTAAACCATTTCACAATTAATCAATTAAGATCAAAACATATATATATTATTACAAAATGAGAAATGGATGGGGAAATGTAAGGTCATGTCAAAACAAACAAAATGATATCATAATAGATCAGAAGGGCCTTGTAAGATTAACTTTACCCCGACCAATTACACTACAAAATTTATTAACATTGTTGTTATAAGAAGATAAAATATTTTACGATTAAAATATAGACTCTATATAATTTTTTGAACAAAGTTTTATTTATGTAATCCCGGTCATGATGGTAATTGAGGATTTATAAATTCTTATGAATTAATGGTTGGGTTCTCTTGTTTAAACTTTATAAATGGAGTATATTTTTAGAATTTTTTATTGAATAATTGATCTATTATATTCATTACTTTTTAATACAGTTAATATTTCCAATATGGATATATATCACAATAATAAAAATGGAATATCATATGATGAAATTTTTTTATTCTTTAATTTTCATGTCACTTATATAACAAAGGTATCAATTGAGGAAGATAATGTTTCGGTAATATCACACCAAAACTTCTTAAAGTTTGATACATTTGGTATAAAATTTACACAAGGATTTATGAATGCATGTTTTTTTTTCATAGGTTCCTCAATTTATATTGGTTTGATATGTTCACCTATAGAAAATATGAATAGTACTAAATTCTAATAATCATAGTATATTAGTTATTGGATAAATATATAACGAAACTAATCCTCATTTATAAATTCCAAACTGAGGACCTAAACATTTTTTGAATAATATTTTCATTTAAATTATAAAGGATAATCATTTTATTAATCCACTATCCATAAATTTTTCTTCCAATTCAATATAAAAAATATATTTATTTTAGAATGTTGTATCATCATTTATTTAAAATTTTAACAAACACTGTTATAAAATTGTTGGGTGTAAATCTTTTATCAGAGGGTATATTCGATCTATTAGTTGATAATTTTGAATTTACTAAATCGACCATAAATTTACCCTTATATTTATTTTTTTAAGTTGTTTTTGGGGTCACAAATATCTTATGTTAAACCCTTAGATAATGTCCACAACAACATAAAAAGGAGGAAATAAATATACTACATGAGATCCCATGCTACGGTTTCCAAATCATGGCTAAAAACATATCGATATCACCACACCATGATGAAAAATATTAAAACACACATAGAAATGACTATAAAATTAGAATATAGAATGAAATTAATGAAAATGAATAAAAAAATTTTTAATGTGGATCTTGCTTATTTCCTAATCTATGAGTGGAATTTTCAAACTCTTTTATTAAATTGAAGTAAATATTTTTATATCTCTTATAATTTTATCATAAAAATAAATGATCTATCCCACAGTTATATTATTGGACCATTCCGATGTGTTTAGTATTGTGTACCCTCCGATCATATAGAGATGATGTCCACCTGATCTTATCTCCATGAACTAGATTCTATTTCATCATGAATGTACACTGACTTAACAACTTCATATGTTAAACAATATTATCTACCAAAAATACAATAAAATATCTATTATAAAATTAAACTAAAGATAGTTGTGTTTTTTATTTTATAGAAAATGACCTAATAAATACCATTATATTCCATAGAGTTACCCTTACAATATTACCATTGTGATTTTCAAAAACTGCCTCTATGTCGAGTGATCAATGGATCATTTTGGTTTCATCATCCTACTATAGCATCTGATGGACTCATCCTGTCATAGAATCTATATCCCATAAATTGTATTCTTTCATATTATAGACTCCAAAACATATTTCAACTGCTTCACCATAACCATCGAATCCATCATAAATTATATTTCCCAAATATTCTCTTTCTGGTTGATAAAAATTTTGGTGATAAAATGATTTTCCAAGTTAATCCTAACAATTTATAACATTAGTATAAAATTCCATCCTTTACAACCAATTCATCCATTAATGTTCATAAACATACTCTAGTTTTTAATCATACATTACAACTAGTATTGTATCATCCACCTCCCATTCTTCCAGTCCCCCTAGCCCATCTAAGGCACAGAACCACCTCCACACATCTGGAACTACAAAAAATTATCAGTATATCTATCAAATTTGGTGTCACTTTTATATTCTATATACATATAGCTCCATACTCTAAAAATATAATGAAAATGTGATCCTTCAAAAAAAATTATTCATCCCAGAATGGGACATTGTATTTTTTATAGGTGAATAGCATATTGTGAATCATAAAAGATAATCACATCATTATTTCAAAATCTGAGAACATTCAAAATCCCATTAAAACAAATGAACTCATTTCCATATTCTATGATAGTTGTCTATTGTACTTACATTGTCCATATTTAAACTATTATTTTAATCTTTTGTATACATAAAATAATCATTCCTATAAAATAAAACATGAATACAGTGGTTCACTATAACGTGTCTCCATCTCCACAAAATTATATATCTAAAAACCCTTACAATGGATCATCCATCATAATGAAAATGACCATTATTCTAGAACACTTTAACTATATGATAATTAAATTCCCATTCTCCATATTTTCAATTCTATGATTCAATATAAATTTGATGAATACCACTAATTTGTGCACAATTTATGAATTATTACAATCATTGGTGTAAATCAAATGTAAATAACTGACGAATATGGAATATTCATCATGAAATAAACCAAATATTTTATTTATGGTGAATCTTTAGTTATTATTTTGAAATATTTATCCATGCGTGTGGTTACTAGTTTAGCCACACCAATTCTAATGTGCTCAAACACATTATATATGTATTCAAATTGGCTCTTGTAAAGTGTACTGGAACATATCGCCCTTATAATATAAATCCCCAATATATATTTAGATAGATTGAGTTTCTTTATCTCAAAAAGTTTAGGTAATTCATCCCCTAAAATATTCATCCATTCCAGTACTGGAAATCCACTAAGCATGTAAGATCCATAAAATTGGGAGAGGTATATCAATTTTTAAATTATGATTTAACTCACTTTATAATGGTTAATGAGGTGTTTAATTAAAATATTGGAGGGAATCATGGGTTTATTATGGGTTGAAGACATGAAAATTAATAATATAGGCAATACATTATAGGGTGCATGGATGGTGAATAGTTAGTACTATCAATTCTTCTTAATTGTGCAACATGTAGGGGGGAGGGTGCCTGGTTAACAAAGCATTTAGGTGGATATTTAAAACCATGATAATTTTGATAAACATAAACACATAGATTCCAAAATTTTTGGAAAATTATTTAGGCTCCCCATGAGACCATGGTATTAATGATCCGCTTAAAAAAAAGTGCAACAAGTGATTAGTTTAAGGTTTGTCCAACCATGAATCCACACCACGTGCCTCATTAAAAGAGGGTATTTCCCATTTTTCTCTGCCAAACATTAATATTTATTACCCAATTTTTGTCCTCCTTCCACCTCCAAAATTTAGAGGGACGAACCAAGGGCTCCCTCCTCCTCAAAGTGTGATTCTATGTCAATCATGGATTGTATGATGCATTTTTTATTTCGAATCAAATCTATGGTTGAGTCAACCACTACTATTTATTATGTTTTATATAAGAGACATCGTTTAAAAGATATTATCCTTCCAAAACACAAAAAACATGTTTTATATTAGATTATTAGATTGGGAATTAAAGGTTTTTTGGGATTTTATCCAGGTTTATTTTTTAGTATGTGTTCATGTATGAAAATTTAGGTTGGTGGCCTACAAGTTATATCCCCCAATATCATTGTATAAATTATGTGTATGTTCTTTTTATATTATTTTTTTATTTTTTAAATTTTAATCCTTGGTAATAAATTATAAAATGGGCGTGTTTTTGTTTTTTGTGTGTGTGTGGTGTTGAACACCTCACAAGCCTTATTATATTCAATGTGGTTGATTATAATGGGAAAATGGTCGCCCATGGAGTGAACGACTTCTAGGAATATTATTGTTGAGTTGTTGAATAATTAAATGAATTTTTATGATATTAAACCAATTTTATGTGTGGAAAGAACATTATGAATGGAATAAAGGGGTGTTTGGCATGATTTGAATAAGTTAATGAGTTATGGATTGTGAGTGGTAAAATGTGAGAAATCATTAAAAGGGATTGTCCATGTAGTTAAAAATAATGAAAGGGGTGATATAGAGTTATAATTGTTCTTTAAGGGTGAAATGTACTAATTAAGGGAATTGAGAATCTGTTGAATATAATGAACCATGGAATTGGGATAAATTAAATGGTTCACCGATGTGGTATTTATTTGATAAAATGTTTAATAGTGAAGAGCCTTTGAAAATGTGTAAAATGGTTTATTGGGATAATGGACTGATGATCCTCTACCTTAGGCTAGAAAAAATGATGTTTCATGCGTTCCTATGTATTGGAAGATATGGATAATGTTCTAATGAATTTAGCTCAATGGGTATGGATATGATGTTCCATATCATGTTTGGGATTGTCAAATATGAAGTTCTTATTCCCTTTGGGATACATAGACTAATGTTCCTTCTTTTTTAACATGTGACCCCTTTGAAAAATGAATCTGAATACCACAATTGGGATAAAATGGTTTGATGAGAATGGTTGGCACCAGTAACTAAGAACATGAGTGGTTAATTTTAATACAGTTAAATAATTAAAATTGTTTTTATTACTACCTTTCCTTGTTTATTTAAACATATTTATACACTATTATTAAACTAGATATTTTTTTAGAAAACATTTGCGGTGGATTATTGTGTTTTACTCCCATAATTCTCCATCCATTATAGGGTACCTATGAGGAATTCGTGGTTTTAAGTTAGGATATGGGAAAATCCCCTAAGATTGATGGTTGATGTGGGATATATGATGAAGAGTGGATGAGGGTACTGAACATGATGTCAAGCCCTGATTTGGGTATTGTTTTTAGTGACTTATTTTGATTTACTTATAGAACATAATAATATCATGACATGTCATATTTTATTATATTGGTTTTTGGGTACATCTCTAGTTTGGAAATATGGTTTGTGATGTTTTTTGTATCTATTATTATTGCATGTCAATGTTTAATTTTATTTATGTTGTTAATTTACTCTTGTAACTAGTGTATAGTCACCCCCAAAGCTCTATTAAACCCTCACTACTAGATAGCTGCCTCTTCATTATATGAAGGCATGAATGAGGTCACATACCTATTTGGAACAGGGTTCCAATTATAGTGTCACCTGGGATGGGATGTTACAATGTTGTATCAGATATTTTTTCATCATAGTTTATTTACTATTAGGATATGATAGATGGAAGATTAGTATTTGATAGACTTTGGAAATGAGATATCTATTATGAGTAGATAAACAATGTGTGGAGGGAACCCCAAGTATCCATGGTGGGATTATAGATCATGTGGTTCTCATGTTTTAGATGTATGTTATTTCACCTTGGGTGATCCACATGTGGATTGATGTTTTTATTTTCTAAGACATTAATAATGGTCTTACAATGCTAAAAACATAGGATATAACAATCATTCCTAACCATTTGAGTAATGATATAAAACTGTTGGTATACCCTATACCAAGGGTTTTAAAAACCATTGGATATTGAGGCGCGAGGATAGATTTGTACCAAGGGTTATTTAATAACTGTCTGTATATGGAACTTTTTTTAACTATGTTAAAATTGTTTCTGAAAACCATTGGAATAAATCATTACCAATGGTTTACTACAATTGGTATATATTGATTTTTAACTCTATTCAAATGGTTTGAGAACCACTGGTATAGAGTATTACCAACACCTGAGGTAAGTGATCATTTGTCCAGAAATTGTCAGATTCTTAGGCATCAAGGGCCTCTAATGTAGACTATTCAAAATATAAATATATTATTAAGTTAAAAATAGATATTAATATTTGAAATCAGAAAATTAAAACATAAAATCTATAGATGTGTCGGATCCTTAGATGCACGTAAATCTTTTTTCCTTCTACTCGAGAAAAATAGTTTTTCTTGAGGACCACATCCAATTGTATTCAATACCTTCATCTATAATGACATTGAATGTAGGAAACTGTAATTCAAAATAGGTTAGCAATAATTTATTTCATAAATAAAATCATATAAAAACATTAGAATATTAATAAATTATGGAGGAAACAATAGAAAGCGCATGTCCTAAAGAAACATTATAAAAAACATTTATACTTAATTCCTCTCATGATATGATATCATAGTACTCCCCAATGTGTAGAGGTGTTTTTTAGAAATAATGTTCTTATATTTTTTGGATAATTCCTAAATAAAATTCAATTATACATAACATAGTATTAATGAAAAACATGTAAATTTTAATTTAAATACATAAAATGTGATTAACACATTAAACATGATAGTCATCCAATAAGTTATCAATCTATGGTAATGTTCTATCAGACAATAATTCATGATAGGTGATGCATATAACTATGTTCCAACTCTATTATTCTATTCAATATTCAACTCATTCTTATAGGCTCTCCAATGCTAACCTAACTCCTTTAGACCTGCTGGGTGTGCACCCTAACCATTTAGAAAATTAAACTGAATCTGAACCAAAAATATTAATTCATATAAATACAGAAAAAACATTACATTAAATAAAATAGATTTTTTACCCTTATCTAGGCCCAAGAATTATCATTGACATAGTTTGGAAATTGTATCCAAGAGAACGGGCTGACATAAATGATGTCAAATTATTTGGAAAGAAACACAAGAAAACCCCGACATTTGTGCCTTATTTTTTCAACCATTGGGTTTTCATTATTGTAGTCCAACATCAACAATGTGTGGTGGTTCTACACAAAATTCATGTGAGTACTCCCCCGCCCCATATTCATATCATTATATATATTTGTAAGGACCGAAAAACAAATATTATATCAATAAATATTATAATAAAAATCAATTATTTTAGAAAAAATTACGGTTCTAAAATATAACTATTGCAGTCTGCTCAATGAGAACCTCTAGATCCACTGCCATGAAACGAACATCATCCAACACTGGTGGTGTGGGTCCCAATGTATGATCTAAAGGCACAGACTGTGTCAAAGCATGATTCAAATAATGAATGCAGAACCCCAGAGAAAAATAAGTTCATGGAAAAGAATAGGACATGGATGAATGACCAACTACATAATAAGGATGAGGAGTGGGAATCCTCCTAGGATATAGTAAATATGGCTAAGGAGGCTCATATGTGAATTGTGGTGAAAACATGGGATTCCTAAATATCATTTATTTCCCTTACAACAGAGAGGTATCAGAATTCATGGAATATAGAATGCTAGTGGTAGGGGAATGGTCTAAATGGATACGCTAACTAGATAACATAGTTCTCGTAACCCCCCCCCCCTCGTACCACTGTCCTAAGTATTGGGACCACTATTAGGCTTATCGTCGAATAACTAGTGACTATGTGTTTTATCCTGTATAAAAGTTTAAAAAATATTAATCACATGACATTATAAGTTATTGATATATATATATATATATATATAATTGAAATAAAATACTCACAAGAAGAACTAAGAGAGGAATTCCCATCTCATCCATTTGAAAATTATTGTCCATCATATTTTTTCTTCATTTCACCTTATATGGTTTCATTGCATTAATTTGAAATAAAATATGAATGTAATTATAAAAATATAACTTTTATGTAACCAAAAAAATTGATACTTGTAGTATTTTTCTTATGTCATTAAGTTCATATTTTCAGTTAAAAAATTTAGCATTTTTTGGAATAGTTGATTATATTACTAGTTTTGGATTTTCATATCAATTAGTTTAATATTTCTAATTCAATTCATATATATTTTTGTTACATTTTAACTGTTTCAGTTTTGATTGGTTTGGTAGGTTTGAATAAAATTAAATTGAATATTATAAAATTCCAATCAACGAAATATCAAACTAGTGAGTATTGAAAATTCACATGAATGTATAGATGGATTCAAAATATATTTAATCATTAGTAATTCAATTCGTACAGCACAAACCTAAAATACTCAAGTTGATCTTATCCAATAGAACTGAGAACATAGATGGTTGCTTCTATATATTTCCCACCATAACATTAGGTCTGTAATGAAATCTAAAAATTGAATTATTGGAGTCATCATAAGTAATAAATGGATCAGGGCCAATGGGATCATGTATGGTTTCAATTCCATCATCGTCATCAATAAAATATGTTTTGGGATTACATAAAAAATGTATCCAAATTCACGTAAAATATGATATGTGACATAAATAAATTGTTTCTTCATTGACTTCAATACTTATGGTTCATCGGCAGTAAGTGTGTGGGTCATGTCAATAACACCAAATACAGATTCATCAATAATGGTTTTCATACTCTTCATAAAATCAAACAACTAACACTTAATTATAGTTACTCAACCATGGGAGTAATAATAAAATGTTATTATTTTTTTCAACAACAACATTATAAGCTACATTTTTAGAATGAGGTCTATTACCCAATGCACTCGTATAAAAATCTGTTTTGGAAGTTATCATAACACCGTCATGTTTTTCTGTAATGTTATTTTTTTATTCGGTGATAATAAATATGTACCCATTGATCACAATTGATTTATATAATGTAGCTTGGTATTAGGATCAAAATACAATGCTCTTATTTCATAAGAGATAGTTTCAGTGAGAAAACTACATACCAGAAATATAATAAAATATTAAATGTAATTAAATATTTATTTTATCTATTTGTTACATTAATATTTCTACCTTCAATTTCAACCAAATAGAAAACTATTTTTTTATTAATAGTCTCTATCCTTCTAGAAGATAAATAATAATGATTTCTATTTATCATTTCTTTATATTACAATTATTTGAAAATTGAAATAGTTTAATAGATATATTAAATGATCGGAGTTTAGATAAGTTATACATTTTCAATTTACATACTTGATATAGTCATAGAATAAATCATAGTTGAACACCATTTTGTGATGTGGCATCTCTCACACTTCAAGGTCTAATCTCGTCAATGTATATGATCTAGTAATTCCACTTGTTTGACAAAGTGATATAAAACTGGGTTTAATTTTCTCATACTATACTTCTTCTTTTCGTAATGTTCTATTCATTCTCGTAGTTAGATCAGAAAAATATAATTAGTATAAATATATTTATTCTTCATCCAGGTAACCTTTTAGATATAACAATAAATATTATTCATATTTTTGAACATAATATTTCAATGTGTACGAATTTCATTCATTTGGATACATCTAGAGAAAAGAATCAGGTCCTCTGAGAAGTATTTTTATTGGAAGATGGATATTTAGATGCATCGTGCATAAGATAAATGACAGAGGGAATATTTTCTCTAACTCACACAAAATTAACGGTGTCTTCACAAATTTTTTTCTCTCAAAATAAATGGACAATTTTTTATCAAAATATCTCGATCAAAATGGCACAACCAAATAACTAACACCATTCCATTATAGGAAAAAAGATGACATATTTTTATAAGAATCAACTAATGCAGAAAAGACGAGATAATCCTGATTCGTATATGATTTCATCTTGAACTCTCTTCTATTGACCTATTTTCATATATTTAGTGAACATACATGTAGGAAATTAACATTATCTAGTACATCTAGAAATTTATTTTCTTCTGTATGTTTCAACACATATGAATCAAATGGAACATGAACTTTATTTTCATTTATTGAAACATGATGCAATTTTAGTTTGATCCCCCAATCCAAAAGGCCACATCGAGATCATAATTCATCATTTATCCTTCAATTGAAATTTAAATGAATATAAATCAATATTTAATATATATTCTTTTTCAATTTCCATTAAATTTAAGCAATGACATATCAAATTGGATGACCAATAAGGCAAGTCAAAGAAGATACTCCCATTTTTACATTTTTAATTGGTATCATTGGAAAAATTATTCTATTTTCTAGGTCTCATTTGACCCTTCCCAATTGAAAAATTGAAATTTTTAAATTCATTAATCCCATCAGTTAATAAGATAAAATTTGGTGGATAATCAATCTCCATGGTATTGTCAAATCTGCAATTATTATTTCTACCTGGACGGTCCACTAGAATGTATCCTTGATGAACCATAAAACAAAAACTATGATGATATATTAGTCTTATGGATTGAGTATTGTTCATACAAACATGAAATTATATTTTTCCCTTCATTATCCATCCAGAAATCGTTGCATAAGATGTAAAATCATTGATCGTCCACATAATCACAACACACATCTGAAATATGACTTTCAAACATGAATCATATGTGTGCACATACAAATCCAAAAGAGGCTTCAAGTCCTTTATTAAATGTTTAATGTTTATGACTATATCATTTTTGTGATCAAAAGGTCTAG
This sequence comes from Viscum album, assembly GCA_963277665.1. Taxonomy (NCBI): domain Eukaryota; kingdom Viridiplantae; phylum Streptophyta; class Magnoliopsida; order Santalales; family Viscaceae; genus Viscum; species Viscum album. Next base: position 2,075,186,052 of record OY728152.1, on the reverse strand, counting down.
ATATAAGTATACTCATGAAAGTGGAAGGTTTATGCATTCCCAACCATTGGGATGGTTATAAATGTGTAAGAAAATTAGCTATGTTATTTTCAATGTAATCATCTTCTTAAACAAATTAAAAATGTCACATGAAATACCCAATCTCACATTATGCTCAAAAGTTTCAATATAATGTTATCGATCATCAAATCACTAAGATGAAAATCCATCTACAGGTTGAACAAAATTTTCATTATTTTTCTTTCTCTTGGTGTCATGACGATGCTTTTTAATTGATATTTTATTAGACATGAAAATATATTGGAGTCTATGGATCAATGGAAAGGGCCACATTACATTATATAGATCATGAGATGGTGTTCCATTTGATATTGGATTCCATCATAATGTTACACATTTAATAAAATCTTTTATTTCAGTATTTTCATCATATATTAAGATGAAATATTTCGGGCAAGCATGATTTTTATTTTTTAAAAATCCATGTTCATCAACTAACATCCATTCCATATAGTAGTTTGAGTAAATCTCCACACTATCTAGAAATATGTCCCTATATAATGTATGAATGTAATCGATGGAAGTATTATAAATCTCATACATTGTTTCCAATGAAAAAATTATATTAAAAATTAGGGATTTTCCTTCTACTACCATGTTGATATACTAGAGTCGTTGGGGAATAATTCAATTTTTTCACTATGTCAACATCATCATTTTCATTGGACTCATCGTGTGTGCCTACATCAATTTCTTCATAGGAATACATCCTTTGATTCTCATAATTACGAATAAATGGAAATCAGTTATATATCAAATTCATCAATCTTGTGCTCTCATTTGGATCATCAAAATTTTGAGATTATATTTTCTTTCCATTATGATACCACATATTGTAGTTTGTTTAAAATCCATATCTTGTAATATGGTAGCTAAATTCTTCACATATAATCCATGTTCTTCCAAAACAATTATAACATGGGTATTGTATCAGACCACAATATAAAGCATTATCAAATGAACAATCTAAAAAACACCCCAAATTATTCTGAAAATTTCTTTAGATACGATCAATATCATACATCCAACTTTTGTCAAATATATAAAAAATGAAATAATAAATTTATATAAAACAAATATTATATCGGTGAATATTGTAATATATTACTATTACATGATGAAGGTACATAACCATTAAAAATATTTTTCTTCGGGCAGTAATTTATATTAGGGGCATGGTCATGGAGATTAAGAAGGCCAACTGTATGTAGTGGATCTAGTTATAATATTTTGAAGAGAGAGAAATCACCCATTAGAGGTATAGTCTTGTAAAAAAAATACTATTTTTACTACTTATTTTGAAAATGGTTTAACATTCTTGTAAATATATTCATTTTTTATAATTAATTTGTCATTCAAGTTAGATTACTATTTCTTTCTCTCGATAAACTAATTTGGAATAATTTTCACTATCTTCATTGTTTTATTGACTGTATTATTATACCTTTCTTCTATGGAAATTCATGGTGTGTCATGTTATAAATGATAAATATATATAATGTGATCATCAAGGTGGGATAAATGAAAATAATTCGTACAGATATTGATTTTTGACGAAGGATAATATCTTTCATTTCACTTAAAGGATATAATTTTATGATGACATGTGAGTGTGAGGTGTATGAGTGTAGAGTAAAACCACATTTGAGATAAATTAATGTAATTATGACACTTATGGTAGGCTTGTCTCTTGTGGCCCAACTGGTATAATCCTTGGTTATTTCTCCAAATGTTTTACCAATATCATAATGTCTTTTTAGAAAACTCTTCAGGACTCCATCCATATTTAAAAATTGTCTTTTAGATAAAACTAATTCTTTTAGTGCAATAAAAATAAATTTTAAAAAATCATTTGGCACCAGCTGAGTTGAGGTAAATCAAGTTGTTTATAAAGTTTATGGATGTTAATTTATTTAATCAACTTCATGCATTACATTATTAGTTAGTGGTTGTTTTTATGATTAATAATGTTGATCCATGTGACCATGAAGAATTGATAACCTGTTTTGGGGATTGTGGACATATTTGGTCAATTGTGAGGATCATAGTGGTTCTCTATGAGTGAATTGTAATGAGGTTATCATCATCGTAAAGATAGAGTGCAATATATCAAATAAAAAATTTTAGGGTAGATTCATAATTCATGAGTATCTTATAGTTGCTCTTAGGATGAAATATTCTATAGCTGTATTTATGTCTAACTAATTAAATCATGTCAATAAACCATAACTTTATAATAAACCAAGGATTAAATAACTCATGATCATATTTATGTCTTTAGTATCTGTAAAAATTCTTATATAAAGATAAATCACAACAAAATAAAAAAATTGACAACCTAATATAATATATGACATGGGATCAAAAGGTTATAATTATAAACAGTGGGTAAAAAAAGAATATTATAGAAAAAATCGAATGAAAAAACATAAATAAATGGAGGCAGAAGACCTAACATAGTTACAACGTACCAATTTGAAGTGGAAGAAAAAAATTAAATGAATCAAAGGTTGATTAAAATTTGGGAATTAGGGTTTTCATCCTTGAACGATATCGTTTATGGGAAAATTTTAGAGCAGGAGGATGTGCAGTTGGGAAGTATGGATGGTTCTTGGAATATAGGATTCGTATGAGGTAGATCTCTTATTTAGTGAAATGATCAGTTCTAGATATTGGATGTCGGTTTGATTGTTTTTTGTTATATTCTATCCCAATGGATTTTAAAACCCATTGGGATTGAGGGTATATCCCAATGGTTTGAAAAAACTATTCAGATACCTATACATCGATCAATCCTTTCCCAACTGTTTTATAAAACATTTGGGAATTTATATGCCCATCGTAGCAATTTTTTCGAATTGTAGGTAATATCCCACATATATTGGACCATACCAATTATTTTAATGACCCGTTCATATAGTCTTCTTATCCCATTAGTTTTTTAACTATTGGGATAGAGGATTTTGTATAGTTGGGATTTCCACCAGTGTTGAATGAAATGATTTTTATGTATGAATAAATCATTTTTTGAACTTATGGACATATGTTAAATAAAACATTTAGGCACAAAAGGAAATATGGTTATGGTTGGGTTTTGGGATATAAAAATACATTTTTTCTATTTTAGGGTTTTAAAAAATAAGTTCCTAATGAAAATGATTCAAATTTTTAAATATGAAAATTATTAAAATAAAAATTCATAAAATAGTTCCTAATAAAGAGTTTTAAATTATTTTAACTTTGAATTTATAAATGGAATGATAAAGACGGTTGAAAATTATAATGATTTATTTTTTAGAAAGTTAAATGTTAAAATGGATTCCAATGAATGGTTTTTTATTATGTATCTTTTATTTAGTTTGTGTTGACCATGGACTAGAGAGTGATGGATGAGGGTAGTGGTGGTGAGGTGTTTGAACCTGAAGGGATAGTGTATGCGGGTAAATTATTTTTACTAGATATGATCCATCTTTCTCAAAATTATTGGAACCTTATTTTATGTTAATTTTGATGTGTTCCTAGAATTATAGAGAGATTCCACCTCAAGGATGTTTACTGGTAGGAAAATAAGAGTCATCATCAAGGATTATCATATAGTAGTGGGATGGTAACATCTATTGATTTTAGATAATAGGAGGATGATATGTTCCATGAGAACAGTTATTAATTTATTCTATAAATACCTATACCCCACTAGCATGGATGTAGTGCCTAAATTTATTATATTTGAATAAGATATAAGGAATCACATCCCAAAGGACTAAGTATTTTAGCCATCATGGTATACTAGATACATTTTTTAAATTCAAATAACATTTTAATCAAAAAATATATATAATATTTTCATTGAGAACACCATTATTCTTCTATCTTAACCCTTTATATCATTCATTATTAGATTTATGACATCCTAGGGAATAATGAAACATAATAAGTAAGGGGTGATTTTAGATGATTTTTAAGGGTATAATATAATGAATGTTTTCATACATAATAATAAATGATTGTGGAATAGTAATTAATTGGGGCACATTCCATTTAATGAATAACTTGAGAATAGTATTGTAGGTATAAAATATGATTAAATAATTCCATATAAATTATTACATAATAATGAAACATATCCTTGGATGTTCTATTAGTAGAATAATCACATAGAATATCAAAAATTAATCTCATAATGTTGTTATTAATAATTTCATCCATCTAAAACCTATTTTCAAAGCATCATAAAATAATTATATACAAATAGGTAAGGCCTCAGCCTAGACACGATCTAGTTTTTATCAATGATACATACTGATTCATCGAGGGGCTATAGCGGGCCACTCCAATCACTTACTATGTCCAATTCAATCCACAAATGATAGGGGTGAAACAAAAACAACATAAACATTGGTTTTGAAAAACAGTCATATTAAATGTGAATACTTTCCCCAATCAGTAAACATGACCACAAAACATTCATATTCTTAAGGAGAATGATATCAAAATAGAACATCCACCATCAAACATATCATAAACCATCCAAATAAAGAATAATTATGATATTAATAAAACATAACTCTAGTGAATCATAATTAAATTAATGTTATGGTTTTATTGATGAATAAAAATATATTTAAAATATTTCGTGGTAGAAAATATCCCTTTTCATTTATAAATTCAATAAAATTTTAGAAAACATTTTGAAAATACATTTCATAGAAAATATCATTTAGAACAAATATAATATCTTTAAAATATTTATTGTCTATTAACTATAAAAATTCCATTCATGTAGTACATGATAAAATAATATTCTTTTCACCATTTAAATAAAATCCCAATAGATATTAGTTTGAGAATGAAATTAAAAATTCTTTAAAAAATTATAAAGTAAAACATGGGTAAAAATTAATTTATCCAATTCTATTATAATATTATAAACATTTTATAAATGTTTCTGGAAAACATAATCATGGGAGAGAAATATTCCCTAGTGGAGGCTTAAACATAAACAATCTAAAATAATAATGGCATTGTGAAATAACCCCTCGCCAATTTTTAATATGTTGAGACATATTCCCCATAACATTAAATAACAGGAATATAGTTATATTAATGATATTAAAATAACATTTCAATATACAAAACATAAAAAAAGTGAGGAATAATACATGTATTCCATATAAATAAAATTGAGAGGAAAATCAATTACCTTGTGCTTTCCTTTAGTTGAATGTCATTTAAACTCTTTAATAATATATTAAATCATGAAATAAATTTATACTGGAACCATTTACTTATTTAGGATATCATATATGAAACTTTTATATCATCTTATCACATGTTCATTAATAATATTTTATTATTACCGTTGTTTAGGGTGTTAACTGCTTCATTTTACTATGTTAGTTATTCATGTAAGTTCTGTTATGTTTTAATAGGATATTGTTCCTAAATTTACATATTTATATTAATGTAATATATATAATATTTATTCATTATATTCATTCTTATAATCATCTTATAATGGTTAACATGGAAAATTAATCACATCAAATCATTGAGTTGGTTGGCGGAACTTATGCATGAGTTATGATTTCAATCCCTTAATGGTGAAATGGTAAGGTATTGTATGATATATTATTTTTTCAATAATGAATATATTGAAATTATTTTATATATATCCATTATTTACATCATTATAACCATCAAAATCATATGGGATTAAAAACATAATAAACCATGATGTGGAGACGGTATGTCGTATATATGAACACGCGTTGCTTTTGCTTTTTATAGGATGGATAAAATGTGTAATATGGTTTTCCAATAATCATAATAAAATAACATAATATTGATTATACTATCTTTATAAAATTATATTGGAAACAACATGTGAATAAGAAGTATAATAATATATAAACATGAATGACTTGATAAAAGCAATTACTTATTCTTCGACAAAATACTTTAATCTCTTCTTAAGGGATCTAGGTTTGATATTTTAGAAGGATAATGGACTTTTGAAATTTACTAAGATTTTTTTAAAAGAGAAATTTTTATAGTTTTATAGTTTTATATCACTCAAATTAGTGTAAATAATTGAAGGAGGATGTTCCTTCTATAATTGAGGTGTGGGGAACTTTTGTATATTTCAAAATATTAAAATATAATATTGTTATTATCGATACAAAGTATTTAAAATGAACTGTAAATGAATAGTGGATGAAATTTTAGGGTATATCTTATCTTATTTCTTATTACTTAACATTTTAATAATTTTAAATAATAAAATATTAATCCAATAAAATATCATTATTGTGAAATTTGATTTTATTCAAAAAAAATTGCATCAAATACATCAAATAAAATGTAATAATTTAAATAAAATGATCGAACACAACAATATTATATCATATATATATTTAAAATTCATTATAGACATTAACCCATCCAGAATATATCAAAATTAATATTTTTAAACTCAAATATTTTTTAAATAAATACGTGTATTAATATATCTCATGCATTTTTGGGAATTATATAATTTATAAAAATTATAAAAATTATATAATGAAAATAATTTAATGAATATAAAAATATACCTGTATTTTTGTTCATATCATTATTTTTTTCAATGTGGACACATAAAAGATATTAAATACAAAGAGAGAGACAATTTTTAACTTTCTTTGATTTAAATAATATATAAGATATTTTCATGGAAAATATACATTAAACAACTAAAATTATAGAATAATGGGATAAGAGTCAAATATTATTCATCAAATATTTTTTGGACAAGTTTATATCATGATTATACCCTTATATACGGTTTTAATCATTATTTAACCCCTTTATCTATAACTGTGACAACATGGACATTTACTTTTTGAGAGTTAATATAAAACATAAAAAATTAAAAAAGACCCTTAATGATTTATTTATGACATTTTAATCTTTTTAAAAATCATTTGGATGAATTTAATATTTTTATTATTTTTATTTCATTTTATAAAATATTATTTATTTCAAAATATCATTAATGTATATTTTGACACTATCCATTACATTGACATTAAAAAATAACCATCAAACAATATATCATTAAAAATAGTTAATCCATCCATAACATGTCATGATAATATGTCAAATTATTTTAAGACATTAATTATTTCAAAATATATTTATTTTTATTAATTAGACCCAACCCGGGTCTGACCCGGCTGGGCCCAGCCCGGCCCGGCTCGGTCCGGCTCGGTCCGGCTCGGTCCGGCCCGACCGATCGTCAGGCCGTGGCTCGGCCAGCGTGGCCGTGCCAAAACATGGAGCGGGGTGCGCGACTCCCCCGCCCGCCGCCAATTGAGGCTGGCACCGGATCCGCCGACTGCCAACCCTCTGGTACAGCGCCACAACCACCTTCCGCGGACCACAGGACGCGCTCCGGTGGTCTGTTTCTCCTTCCGTCTTCACCTATGGTCCCCCCGGGACTCGACCTTCACTGCGATGGAATTCAAACGCCATTGCAGCCTTCTTCGTCATCGCCCGTCAATCCGCACGTCAAAAATAAACTGCGGAGGGTCGTCGGGCCATGTTCGTTCGGCCCGCACCCTCCGCGTTAAGTGATATCAATTGGAAAATCAAACATTTGTTCCCAAAAAATTATTCAGCACATACATAACCATGAAATTAGACGACACCCAACAAAATTAACCCCGCATGGACGAATGGTCCGCGGATCAACCAGGTAATGGTTGGTCCGCGCTCATTGTTCTTTTCTCATTGTTAAGAGGAAACAAATAAAATTTCCCAACATCCTCATAAATAAAAATAATCATAACAATAATCCCAACCCGTTAAAATAATATTCACGGATCAATATAATATTTAGTTGATCCACGTTATTAAATTTAGAAGGGAGTAAAAGAGGGTTCACCAACAATCACAATTTAAATCCCCTACCTTGGTTTAGGAACGGGGCAAGTCAATCGAGCCGTGGAAGATGAGAATCACGGAAGTCGGGAGTTGTGGAAAACGGACGTCGATTCTATTGTCGTCGAAGTGCGTTCGAAGGGGAAACGTCGATGGAAGAAGACGTCACGTTCTTCGGTGGAGATTTTCCTTGTTGATGAACGGTGTTCATCGCGTTCTTCGTCGAGGTTGAAGAAGTAGAAGGCTTTCTCAAACATAGCCTTTTTCTCTCCCAAGTTTCCTCCACAAGAACAACCAACCCCAAAATAAAATAATCCTCCCATTATTTTATTAACCCAACATAGGTTTTGAATTTCAGGAGTTTGAAAATTCAAAACCCACATTTAACTCACTTGAGTTATTAACATAAGATGTTATAATATTAATGAGGTGATAAGTTATCAAAATTTATTGTGGGGTTTAGAGTGGTTAGGAAAGTGAGGGGGTGGAATCATGTGGGTCCCAACCAACCTTATCCTATCAAGGTTGGTTATCTCAAGTGGGTCCCACCCCCAACATCCTTACTTAGGATAAAACTACCAAGTGGGAAAAAAATAAAAATTGTTAAATTTTTATTTTTAACTACCACAAAAAATTATAACTTCCCTCATGAAAATGAAACTTAGAAATAGGACTTCCTAAGAAATTACCGGCGATGCGGTTCCATAGGTGCCCTCGGAATTCGATTTCGGGCACCAGTTCAAATGTTAGAAATTCCCGCTCGTTCGTTCACTGAATGTACTCAAGCCAAACTTCGAAAATTGATTCCAAGCACACCGGGCCTCGGAATCAGGTGCCGTCAGAAACCGTGTTCTTGTAAAATTCCAATGAAAATTAATACAAAATTTCCCTTGAATTTTACGGTTCTTTACATTACTCCCACCTCAGGGATTTACGTCACTGTAAAGATACATCAAAACTAGGGAAACAAATGACGGTACTGAGCATGCATCTAAGCCTTCCGCTCCCAGGTTCTCTCCTGGAGATTCCCGTGCTACCATCTCATGCGCACTAGAGGAATCGAACTTCCACGTAGGACCGACTCATATCAATCTTCAATCACCACCAGGACCTCCGCAAAAGTCTCCCCATCATCAACATCTAGCTCCCCATGGTCAATGATGTGAGTTGGTTCGTGCATGTATCTCCTCAGCTATGATACGTGGAAGACGTCATGAACCCAGTGCAACTGAGGTGGTAGATCCAGATGATAAGCCACCTCGCCAATCCTGCTGAGGACCTAGAAGGGTCCGATAAAGCGCGGAGATAACTTGATGCCTCAGCCAAATCTCTGTAATCCACATCGAGGTGAGACACGCAAGAAGATGTGGTCGCCATCATATAACTCTATTGGCATCCACCTCCTGTCAGCGAAAGGGTTCTGTTGGCTCTGAGCTGTCTGCATCTGCTCCTGGATGACCTGGACCTTCTCTATCATGGCCTGGACCACCTCTGGTCCCACAAGAGCTACTATGATTTCTTCGTTGCCGATAAGATAAAGCTGGTCCCATCCCTTGTATGAACCACATTATTTTCCTAATACAGTAAATCCGGACATGGATGATACTAATCCATACCAAGGATGATGTCGTAAGGCCTCAACGCTACTACCAAGAGATCCAACCGTTACTCTCGCCTCCAAGGGTTGAGTCACACTGTCGGCTTCAGTGTGTGGTAACTGGGTCTCCTCTAGTAGATGTCTCTCAAATGAGGGTCAAGTCAATAATCAAAACTGGAACCTCTTAGTAACAACACAATAGAGGACAGGAATAAATAATCACAATGGTATGCGTTTTTTATTATTTCAGCTCATAATACAAAGACACTACAAAATAGCAACAAGGAACTAGAAGTACAAAAGATGTATCCACTAGTTCTGCTCCTGTGCATTTGCTCCCAGAGCTCCATGATTGAAGGCCTCAGCTTCCTGAAGCTGAGCTCTCCCATGTCCACCAACTCCCTACGGTCGGGGCAGACCTCTCAATGGTGGTGGTGGCAACACCTCGAAGTGTCGCCCACCATCTTCTACTCGGCCAGCTCCTGTGCCTCATCTGCCTGTACCCTGCGGACCACCCTGATGGAACCTTTGCCTCTGCCTAAGGGGACCTTCGTTCATCTCCGGGTCATCCGTATGGTGGGTTAGACAGTCACGAGCCATGTGACCAATCCCGCCACAGGTGTAACACTACCCTCTCATGGAAAGTCGTTGTCCAACCCATGTGCTTTGCACAAACTATCCAGAGTCATGATGTCGACCACCTGTAGGTCTAGTCCTCTTGGACCCCTGCGTCATCTGTCTACTTCCTGCTGCAGAAGACTCTACTGCATTCCGGCAAGTGGTGGGTCCTACTGCTAGAGATTGATCTGCAAGGAAACTCTCTACTAAGAGGGCTTGCTCCAACACCCATGTTTGTGTCTGAATGCTGTGAGAAATAATTGAAGCTTTGATTTCTCACCTGATCCCCTTCTCAAAGGTTTGGGCCATGAAGAATGGGTCTCGTACCATGTCTGTGGAATAGTTTGAGAGATCGGTAAACCTTGACGTGTACTGGGCTACTGTCATGCTACCCTGCGGCAGCTGTAGTAGCTCCTGGATGCACACCGCTCGGAGGATGGCTGGGACGAACTATGAGCGAAAAATGATCTCAATGTCCGTCCAATGGAGTGATGCCTCGTCGTGCACCTGGAGCATCAAGATCCGCCATCATCCTACTGCCGCATAAATGAGGCTTGCTGTGAGGATCACCATGAGGTCTACTGGTGTCCTCACTAGCCTTATAACTTGAACAATTTCCTCCAGCTAGTCCTCGGTTGCCTGGGGGTCCATCTCCCCACGGAACATGGGCGGTCACTGGAGCTGGAACTCATGCAGTGCACTAAGGCGACGTGCATCGTCAGTGGCTGGGGCTAGAAGCATCGGTGGCTCGGTGGGTGGAGATACCGATGGTGCCACTGCTGAAAAAGGTCCCTGCACCGAGGCCTCGTCCCTCGTTGGGCTGTCGTCATGCTCGACTCTCGGAACCCTAGCTGGCTGCCGTTGTGGGGCCATCCTGACAAGGAACAGGTGTGACACGATCAAACATTATACCTGGTGAGATGACACAAAGTAATCAAAAAGAAAACAAGAAGCACACATGCAATCAATGTTTTCGTGTATTATGTTGGAAACCAGAAGTCAGGGTCCTGGTGTACGGATACGTTGGCCCCCGCACCAACACTGGACTCCCTGGACTGATAACCACACCCAATACGCTAAACACTATTGCTTCACATAGAAAAGATCAGAGTTCGTGGTAGAACTGAAATCCTTTGATACCAATTAGTCACGACACGTGCCCCGAGGATGGGTCGTGACAACCTATTCCTTGGGGCCCGTGTCATGACTACCCCAAGTCCACCTGCTATATTCTATGGGTTGGAAACTATCAACAAAGGAGAAAATACCTAAAATCGGTAAGGCATCATCTTTATAATGTGTAAACACACACAACAGAGTACAAGTTGGAAGTAAACACTATGCAAAACTGTGTACAAAGGAGTTTTGAAGTGTAAAAAAGGGTCATAAATACAATCCCAACAGCAATGAAAAGTACAACTAAAAAACAAGTACCACAGATGAAAAGTTAATGTAGCTTCTGGGTCTCCCTCTGGGGATTTATACCTAAAGGGTAAGTACATATAGCCTCTACAGCACTCCATGTATTTCTGTCTCCTTCGATCTGCTTTCTTTGTGGATTATGTCACTCAACATAGCATGAGTCCGGGTTGAGGGTTACCCATCAACAATGGTTGCGGTTCGGAGGAGACGGATGTATTAGGAGTGTTGTTGAGGGTATCTGTACCTACCCATTAGGTAGGAATCCCTGGAGGGAAAACTAGTAGTTGCTTTACCTTTTCTTTAGTTGTAATTGTTTTTTTGATGTACAAGTACTTTCTTATTGGGTTTGTTTTTCTATCCCCTTATTCCTTTTTTGCACTCCATTGTATACAGCTTTTCGTTGTGTTTTACTACTATCTCGTACTCTGTTGTGCGTGTTCACACTTTTTAAAGGCAATACATTCCCAGTTTTAGGTATTTTCTCTTTTGGTTCCAGTCTCCTACCCTTGACCAATGGAATGTGGGCAACAGGTAGTCATGGCATGGGCCCTGGGGAACGGTTCGTGACAAACCCTATCCTTGTAGTCGGGAGTCAGTTCCTTACATTATTAAATTGGTACAATTACAAGTAATCACATCCCAAAGGATCGAATAGTTTATTATCATTAGAAAACCAAATACATACATAATTTTTACATTACAACTAGAAATGAATTACAAAAAAGTAACTCTATTAAAAACACACATAAATATCTATATTATCCTAGAAATTAAATCAAAATATATCGCTTCACATCCTGTTGAAAAATAAAACACAAGAAATTGGAGAGATCAGATGATTTGTAATGGTGAGAAATCAGCAGAATCTAAAAACAAACTATAATTCAAGGTGAATAGCTAAGAACACATACTATTAATACAAAAACATGATCATAAAATATAAGGAATAAGAAATATTAAAAAAAATCTATATAAATGATATTTGAAGAATAAAATGTAACCATGTATATTCTATAAGTTGAATAATCACTTGGAATGTCAATAAATAGACTTTTATGTTATTTATTAACATATATATGTTTTAATGGTTATATATATCATTTGTTTATGTAGTATTAGGATGAATTAATAGATAAGTTGTTAATGATATCTATTTTTGATTAATTTAAGTGGTTTTGGAACACAATGATCACATTTTGTTTTATCATATAGCATTATGTAAATATGTTACATATAGAAGTTAAAAAATGTTATATTATAAATTTTAGAACATGTTTCAACCATTAAAATTGATCCATAAATATCCTTGAATATGATTAATGTAAATGAAAATTTTTTGTCCTTGAAGGCAATGAAACAACACCTCACAGAAATGTTTCCATTTTTAAAATAAACGTGTAAGGAGAAGGGGATTGATGATGGATTATTCCATTAGAATTAAGAAGTGACAATATTTATTAAGATAATGTATTAATCATTATTTATTTATGAGGGTAGTTAAGGAAAAATTATAATACAAAAGAACAAGAAATGATAATAGAAGGAAAAGGAAAAGGATTTTACCTCTTAAATATTCCTCCTTGAAAAACTCATTAAGGGAATTGGTTTTGGTTTTTTGATAAGACTATGAGATCATAGACATGTGTAAGGGAAATGGGAAGAGTAATGGGTATAAATTTGAAAAGTAACCAAGCATGGATGGTGTGGTAAGTAGTGGTTTTGATGGGTGGTATTTATTGGGGAGGATATGGGTCATTTTTTAGTATTTTATTCTTTTATTTATTATTTTGGATCAAGAAAATAAAGAGTTTACAAATATTCGTCAAATATAATTAAATAATTATGTTTATTTTGAGATAATGGTTCTAACATCAGTAATTAATAAATGCATATTTTATTTAACTTATAATGTATTTATAAAGTAAAGTATTGTATTTTACTATTCACCAAAAATTATAGTATTTTAGAAAAATCCAAAAAATTCAACCTAAAAGTTTTTCTACATGTAGAATTGAAACAATGAACTCACCTTTTTGAAAATATTTTTTAAAATATGATAATTGTTTTAATTAAAATCACTATTTTATCAAAAAAATATTGTTTTTCAAATTATAACTGATTTTATGACACATTGAAAAATTAACTTATGTCTCATAAAATTATCCTATAATAATAAGTTAACAAAATATAAATTCATGGATACATTTTATGAAAATTATTTTTCTATTAAATTATTTTATTAATTATAAAATTGTAAATAAATACTTATGACTCACAAAACACCATCACATAATTAATAATTTTTAAAATATTCATTTAAATAAAATATGTATAGCTAAATCCAAATTTCAATTATAATATGCCTAAATTTTATTTATACTTTCATGTGTGAGGTTAATATTCATTTTGATGGTTTATTATTCATACTGTTCATATTATTATTCCTATGTCCAAGTTACTATTTCATCAGTATAAATTCATTAACTTTATGAAATACATATCATTTCATTCATTCTTCATATATAAAGATTGTATTGTGTTATATAAGTAATTTTATGTGATATATACTATATTAAATAAAATTATGAAGCAAAATCTCATTTATAGAATTCTGGTTCATTACATTATCCCCTCCAACAAAAATATATTTCTCAAAATTTCTACAATGTCACCTCATAAAAATAATGGTGTAATTCTTCTTCATAAGAACCTCAGGTTCCCACGATTCCTCTTCAGTTTTATGATTTTTCTAATGTATCATTACTATTAAAGTCATATTATTATTGTTCACCATATTCAGTGTCCAAAACCGGGATAGGCTCTTCACATTAAGATAAGTTGAGTTCTTAATATAACTATTCAGAAGTGATATCCTATGTTGGGTATGGCCAACACATCTTTAACAAAGATATGTGGAAAAAATAGTGAACTTTGTAAAGGCTTGGCATAATTGCTAAACAATAAGCCATAGCTCCAATTCTATTCATAATTTCAAAAGGACCAATTTACCTAGTCCTTAGTTTCCATTTCTTCCTAAATTATATAAAACCCTTCTATGGAGATACATTCAAGATAACATGATCTGCATCTTGAAATTCCAAATCCTTCGATTGTCAGTATAGTCATTTTTAATACATTGAGAATCATTGATATGGGTTTAAATATTCTTTGCATTTTTTACTTTTTCCTCTACAAGATCTTGGCCTACAATATTCCTTTCATCATCTTCATCCCATCATGTTAGTGTACAACATCTCTTTCATTACAATGCTTCTTCTGGTTCCTTTTTATTTCTAGAATGGTAACTATTTTTGTGGGAAAACTATATGAAAGGAAAATACTAATCTCATATACTTTTAAAGTCAGGTGATCATGATATCAACATTTCCTCTAACGTTTTCATCATCTTTTCTTACTACAAATCATTTTTAGGGTGATTAAAGATACTCAAATTAAACTCAGTATCCAAATCCTTCTATATAATTTTCCATAATTTTGGTTGTAAACCATGGATCAAGAATAGACACAATTGATAAAGGTTCTCTATTATTTTTTATAACTTCATTAATATATAGTCATTCAAGGTTATCCAATGAAACTTCCTCCATTATAGTGATGAAATTTGGCATATTTGGAATGTTTACAAACAATCAACCATATTGAATCATTATTTCTTGGGGGTTTTGGTAATCCAGTGACAAAATACAAAGTGATTTCATCCCATTTCTTGGCAATAATAGTCATGGATTTCATGAAACCTCTAGGATGTTGTCTTTTAGCCTCCGCCTATTGACATAATAAAAATCATGATACATAATCATCAATTTCCTACTTCATATTATCCAACTAGAAATGTTTATTTATATTTCTATTCATATTAGTGGTCTCAGTGTGTATAGATAAATTTAAACTATGGTAATCATCCAATAAAAACCTTTTTAGCTTTCTTATAGAGGGAACACATATACTCCTCCAAAATTTAATAACACCATCCTCACACCCAATTTCTATAAACAACCAATCATTCACATCATTAATTTTCTTTTGATGATTCTAAACATCACACTAAGAAATATTAATTCATTATAATAAATAATATGTGGAATCTACATTAAAAATTAATTATGTTTCACTTTACCTGATAATTCACATATCCATGTTTTAAAGATCAATGATCACATGATCATTTTAAATCCAAACTTTTTTTCAGAATATCATGAACCTCCTTACTCAATTCATCATCATGGTTATTCACATTTCCTAGGTGGTAGTGTACTGAAAATCAATTGTATTGGGAAGTTTGATTCATCCATTTTTCCTAATGTTGAGTTCATTCTATCATATGATATATTTTATACTCTCTAGATCTATATATGTCTCACATATTTCCCTATATAGATAGTGTCTCCACATTTTTATATCAAAGATTACAACTACTAACTAAAGATCATGGGATGGATAGTTTTGTTCATTATTTTTTAACTGAATTGATGCATAGGTAAAAACTCTACCATTCTTTATAAGGAGACACACATGTCCTGTAATTTATGAATCACTATAAGTCACAAATACATCATTTCATAATGGTAGATTATAAGTTAGCACATTTACTAATCTCCTATTCATTTTTTTTAAAACATTATTGACACTCATTTGTACACACAAACTTATCCCCATTTTGAGTAATAATGGTTACCAGGTTAGCTAATCGGGTGATGTTCTAAATGAAATGTCAATAATAACATGCTACACCAATAAAACTACGTACCTAGGTTATATTCATTGCTGTATTCCATTCCTGATCTACCTTTGTATTCATGGGATCAAATAAGATTCAATCATTTGGGACAATATGGATAAGAAATGATACTAATTGAATAAAAAATTCACACATTCTAAACTACCCATTTAGTTCATTTCTTCAAAGATTATTTAGAAAAATCAAAATTTGATTATGATGGACTTTGTAGATTTTTATTTATACATAGATATCATCAAACAATTCCACAAAAATTTAGTAAGATATTCCCATAATTATTTTATTAGATACATGAAAATTAAAGGCTCATTAGTCATACCAAAGGGAATTACTATAATTTCATAATGTCCATACCTGGTTTGAAGGGAAGTATTTGGAATATCTTCTTTTCTCACATGGAATCTATGATATCTAGATCGAATTTCAATCCTTAAAAACTATTGATATACATGATTTTGATTGAATAAATCATTAATATGATGTGGCGTATACTATTTCATTATTTTAATATAATTCATTTCTCTAAAGTCAATACACAGCCTCATGGATCCATCTTTCTACTAGAAAAAGAAAACATGGGCTCTCCATGGAGAAAAACTATGTAGAATAAATGCTTTATCACTAAATTCATGTTATTGGTTCATCATCTCACATAATTCTACTATAGATATTAATTAAGGATTCATTGATATAGGCTTTGTACCATGAATTAAATCAATAAAAATCTCAAATTCTCACTCTGCAGGATGCCCGAGTAAATCCTATGGAAATACATCACATTATTCTTGCAAAATAGGTAGTTACTTCATTTTTATATTTTTATACTCACTTATATACATTGGGTTGTATTACATCAAATAAATTTAATTCCATAGTGATAATGGGGGTTCCTCTATATAAGAGTTACCTAATGAGGATTTTCTCTTAATGATTAAGGATTATAAATCATTCGCATAAACTGTAACTTCCTTATACATAAAATAGACTTTCACATCATAATTTGAAATAAAATCCATACCAATAATTATATCAAAATCGATCATAGCTATGGTTATAAGGTCAAAAACTAAAAAATGTTTTTTGTATCATAAAGGGGACTTATTGACACATATTGGATACAATGATACTTCCCTTAAGAGTTTTGGATGTCAACTACTTTATTAAATCAAATAGAAAATTTATAATTTTCTGGAAAAAATGATAATATATAATGTAATGTGATGATCCAAAATCGAATAATGAATTGGCTATTTTTTGTGGAAACAATTAAAGTACCTTCCACCACATCATTAAGAACTTCAACCTTAGTAGTTTTGACAGCATAATCTTGGCCTTTCTCCAATGGTCTTCTTTGGAAAAAGTCTCCTTGATATATAGGACATTAATGTGAATAATACCCCATCCATTTACAATTATAGAATTTAATATTGGAATATTATTTCATTCCTTCTAAATCATGGTCTTGGTGGCCTTTTTCTCTACAATTGTAACAGACTCCCATTACCTTCATACAAGTATCAAAGTGTTTCTTCCAAAAATTACTATAGGGTGTAAAGTCAACTCTTCCATTCATCCCCATTTCTTTATATCCTTTTCCTGAGCATTGAGTTTCCCTCTTACTACCTTTCATTCCTTTTAATTATTGTAGCATAGATATTTATTTTTATTTCCTGATAGCACATTATACTATATCATCCTGTGAGGAGAAATTTTTGTAGTATAGTTCCCTATGGAGGAATGGTTTTAAACTATGAAATAATATAACTATATTTCTCCTTGTATAATGTATATTGTATGTGGTATGACATTCTATCCATGTAATGCTTGATTCGTACTTCTTAAAGTTTTCATCCTCTTTCTGTATTTGACTCTAGAATTACCTCTCAACATCTGCTCGTTGTTCGTGAAGAAAATATTTTTCTTGGAAAATTTTCTATAATATAAATACATTCCATATTTGAGATTTATTATTTTTCTATTTTTTTGAATCAGTGACAAAAATTATTATTAATATCCTAATAGATGATAAACATCGATTAAAACCTTCTTCTTTTCATTACTTCCCAAAGTGATAAATATATTCCCTAGAGAACTTATCCACATATCTACTTCAAATGGGATTTTAGTCCTGTCAAATTATAGAGGTTGTTGTCCCATAATGTGGTCTAAAATTTCTCCTCTATTGTGTGGTTTAGGATTCATGATATAGGTAATGTTATTATTTATAAACAGAGTCAGTTGTCAAAATATATTTATATGTTTCTCATCATTAGTTGCAACTCCAATTCTGAAATTATTGTCATTCATTAGAGGTAAATACTGACATGGGATATAAGCATTGATATGGTTTCCATTACTTCTACACAGTTCCATTTCTAAATAATTCCATACAGTATATTATGTTATGAATCATAAATTTTAAAATCAAAAAAGAAAAACACTAAACATGAATTTAAATTTTAATCAAATTTGTTCTCAAAATCATAAAAATTGTTTAATTGGGAAATATTTACATTTTAATAATTCAAAATGGTTTAAAAATTAAATATGACTTATCCTATGCATATCCATCACGATTATCAAACTAGGTGCAATGTAAGGCCTGTTTCTATGTACCATGTTACTCTAAGATAGGCCTTGGACACCTTATTGGAGTTTTTACCTCTAAATACATCTGTGTTTAATCCATTTCCACCTATAGTATCAATATATGGTTGTATTTATTTGAATATACATATAATATCTACCAAATCAAAATTCTAGGATGTTATTCTATTCTTTTCCTAAATTTTTTTCATAGTTCTATGTTCAATAAATTATGTTCTCTAAATATAGTTTCTAATGTTACTACTAAACATACTTTAATAACAACTATACAAACCTCGACCACAATAGATTGGTGTTAGCACCTTACTTTTTTGGATAGGTATGATTATAAAGAATCACATCCTGAAAGACTGAATAGTGAAGTAGCATTATAATACCAGATACAAACATAATTGTTATATTAAAACTTAAAATGAAGTATAATATTGATACACTATTGGAAACACCCATAAACTTATAGATTCTTCTTGAAATTAAATCATAATATATATCCTCACATCTTGGGGAAAAAGAATAACAATAAAGAGGTGAGATCAGATTCTAAGTAAGGGGGTGAATTCAGGGAAAGATAAAATTAAACCATAATTCATCGTGAATGACTAAACACACTTTTTATTTAAACAAAAAATTGACCATGAAATTGAAGGAATAAAAACTGATTAAATAAAGAAATATAAATGATTGCAGGAGAATTAAAACTAACCATGTATATAAAAATAGTCTAATGATCGCATGGAATATCAAATAATATTCTTATAATGATAAAATTGATAATGTCATACATCATAAACATATGATAAAGTCTTCGACCAATGCATTATACATAATCGTGTAAGATGTTAGCTTATACCCAAACTAGTTTGTCTCGTGAGGCCTATTGATATACCAAGGGGCTATATCAATCCCAAAAGACACTTACTAAGTCTAATTAATTCCTCATATGAATGAGGTGAAACATAATAAACATATACATTAATATTTAAAATATCATATAAAATGTAAATATATTTCTTCAATCAATAATCATAATCACTCACCTTTCTATGTAATATGGTGAATGAAATCAAGATATCATATCCACAATAAAATTAATCATAAATTATTTAAAAAATATGGTAGGTGATATCATAAATATTAATCTTAATTAATCATAATAATAATCATGGGTATTGAAATAGATTAAAATACTCTTATAAAATCATCGAGGAGTTATTTAGAGAAATACATATTTTACTTTGAAAAGAAGGGTTCTTTTTTGAAAATATATGTATAATTATAGAAAATAAATTAATATAATTTTCTCATTACATAATTAATTTTTTTATAAAAATAATGGTTTCTTAAAAGAGATTATATATGGTACTTGAAATGGGTAAGAAATTGAGATGTTCCCTTTAATCAGGCTTTCATATTAAGAAGGATTGAGTAGTTAAACATTGTAACAGAATTAATTCTCATAAAATAAAGACAAAAAGATAACAGTGTAATTTATACAAATTATTTATAAAAAGTATAAGAAAATAATGAATAATTAAATTGGTGTGTATAGAAATAAATTTTTATTGTAATGAAATGGAGGTTCAAATAGTAAACACATACCATGTAACTGAATGTGTTCAGCACTTCAGTTTAATGTCCGAGACAAAAAAACTAAGTCTATTAATTAATTACTTCAGAACCTATTATACATTTTTTTTATTTATTATAATTTTACTATGTTGATTTATGTTCTTTTTGATGAGTTATAGAGTTTAAATTCATCATTAGGGAGCATTTATTTTCATTGTTTCCTAGAACAGTTCTCTTTTTTATAAGTAATGAACTTCATGTTAAATGGGTATAATTATTCAAAAATGGAATCATATGTTACTAATAAATACAAAAAAATTAAATGGGTATATATATCAGTTGGTTATATATTATGAGGACAAATCATTAGATGACATGATAATGATACTTATATAGAATAGTTTAAGTGGTTTTAGATCACAACAAACTAATTTGATTTTATCATTTAGTATTTTGTAAATATGTTACATATAGAAAATAAAAATGGTTGGAATATAGAATTTACAATCAATTTCAACCATTAAAATGGTTTCATTGATTTACATGAAAATGGTGATAGAAAATGAGAACATTTCATCCTTGATGGTGATAAAATAACACCTGAAAAACAATATTTCCATTTTTATAATAAAGGTGGACGAGAAAGGGATAATGATGTATTATTACATTAGAATAATTATATCATAATTTTATTTATAAGTTTCCAAAATTTTCATTATACTTTCATTGGTGAGTATTGTATTTATTGGCCGATTTACTATTCATAAGAGTCATATTACTACCCATGATGCTGGCTAGAGGAAGAAGTCTAGTAACTATTTATTAAATGAAAGAAAAAGTATAGAAACTCAAGACAAAGGAAGCTGATGAGCATCTTTCCCACATCCAGACATTAGTTCTAGAATAAACATGAAAATAACATATCATAGTAATCATATCTTTCACCACCTCCATAGTCAGGCATTTCCTTTGCATAAGTTGATTCCCATTCTAAATTCGTTTCATATTTCTCCAAGAGATTGACAAAATTCTCTCTTAGCTTCAACTGTTCCAATGATAAATCCTCTTTGATGGAATGTGCACAACGTTTATTATACACAGGTATAGATCCTCATTCCTAATTAGATGAATACCTAGTGTTCACCGGATTTTAGAGATAAGAGTAATCTTTACTTGCTTTCCACCTTGGTGGCACGGACTTAATTCCATCAAATTCAAATGCCCTGCTTCATCTTCCTTGAACAATGTTACCATACGAAGGTCTCAAGATTCTGTTATTTTCTTTGTCTATATTAGAACTGCTTCCCCATTTTTTAGTGATCTTTATGTAGGAATAATCATTGACTCTATCATCCTTCCTCCACAGGAAATTATCTACAATATCCAGGGTCCTTCTTTGTTTATATTTCTTGTTATGTTCAATCGATGTAAGATATTTCTTTAAAAAAATTCCATAACCATCATGAAATTCAATCTCAAATTCATTCATACCATACTCCACATGATTATTGTGAGTGATCCGCATTGTGTTAGGCAATTTAGGTCCTACCATAACCAAACGAACATCATCAGCTTCCAAGAATGAAAATTGATTCTATGTTAAACAACAACCTTGCACTTCATGCCTAGTACTCTACTGCAATAGAGAGTAGTCATCAGTACTTTCCATTGCGGACAGCTTCCCAAACCCTAGGTCACTCACCAACCTCTCAAACACTCGCTTCACAGATGAGTTACCAGACACCCTCACCTCTTTCACTCCACTGCTATTCACGTGGTCCACTATTGAGTTCCCCTACCACATTTCATGAACCTCCACTTCAGCCATTGATTCGTCACTCACTACTACACCCAATGATTCTTTAGCCACTTAAGCCAAATATTCATAATCCACTACAGCACAGGTTCAATCTCTTCCATCATGAGTACCCTCATTGATGTCCTTCACCGCGAATTACACCATCATAGGATCCACAAGTCCATCACTTGACTTCCCCACTACTGAATCACATTTTTTATCCTCTCTAGCACAAACACCGTCACTGATACTCTCCACCACCAGACGCACCAGCCCAGGATCCTCATGCCTTGAAATTTCCATCCTTGCCATCACCGAATGGCTTCGGCTCGTCATCCCATTACAGAAAACCATCTCCATGTGGCCAAAGCGCAAATAAGATAAGAAGTACAACATCCATGATTTGAAGTCGACCTATTGCTTCCACAAAAACTCCTTAACATCAGTTATACAAAATAAATTCACCGGAGACCTCGAAACATCATCCTAAACGCAGATCCGTAGAAAAATATGATAACACACCACCTTTGTGCGAAGATCCAAAAACAAGTAGAGCCCCACCATATTACCAATAAGACACAAAATGGAAGGCTTTTGAATGGAATGTGTTAATCTAGGTAGACATAACCACGTAACAATCATTGTTCGGTCACACCGCATGCAAAAATTAATGCTCCAATAGAATATGTAGTATGAAGATCCATTGCATCGTGGAGGGCCCTAGACCAGGCATCAATCAAATCCTCTTCCGAATGAAACTAGATCATGAAGTGCTTCCGGTTATAAAACCCATTAATTGCGTGCATCTGCAAATTCCATGCATCTGCAATGAACTGATCAAACACATCACCCGACAGTCGATTGAGTCTGATGCATGCTACCAGGGTGAGACATCACAGATCTGTGGCACTGTTGATCTTTGACATATGTAGATATAGAATGGGTGCCACGCCAAAAAAACAACGAACCATTGAAGACAACCGAATTCTTGGGAAGGGAGAAGAATAATCAAGTGACGATGGAAGTGCCCTCACCTAATGATGATAAGTAAGACGTTAATATCCCCCTTCTGATAAAGAGGGGTTATAAGACCCCGACGACATGCATCTTGGTCATTAGCTCAAGAGAGAAGCAGGATGTTCTCACTCCATCAGCCCTTCCTTTCATCTCTCTCATTAGGGTCATATTACTATTCTTATGTTCATGTTTATATTTCATCAGTATAAGTTCCTTAACATCAAGAAATACCTATTATTTCATTCATTTTCTATATATAATGTTATTATAGTGTTGTATAAATGATTTTATATGATCTATACTATATGAAATAAATATATGATGGTCAATATCATTGATATAATTCTAGGATGTTACATAAAAGTTGGAATACAATTCTCCCATAAAAATACTAACATATCATCATACATATGAAAATGGATTTATTACATTATAATGTAAATAATACATCAAGAGTAAGTCTAATAAAAAATAAACGTGTAAGATTCAATAAAGATGATTACCTTTTCATCGGAAAAAATCCTTATTATCTTCTTATGGGATCTATGTTTTATCTTTTATAAGGGAAACCCCCTATATAACAAAAATAAGGATGTTTATAAAAGAAATGGGTAGAGTTTGGTTGAGCTAAATTTCTCAAATTGGTGTATATAGGGGAGGAAGGATGCACCCTTTTATAACTGATGGGAGGGGATCTCTTAGAAATCATTAAGATATAAAAATATAATTAGGCAATTCTCTAACCAAAGGCATCCAAATAGACTATAAATAAACAGGGGAAGGAATTTTAAATCATATAGTATCCCCTTTGTGATTATTTAACCTTTTTATTTTTAAATAATAAAATATTACTTTAAAAGAATAGGATTATTTTCAAATTTGATGATATTTATTTAATTAGACTTAAAATAACCCAAGAAAAAGTGGGAATTTGAATTTAATATCATCATAAAAATCTAGTAAATCATACTGATATTTAAAATTCATTACACACATTAAATCATCCCAAATATATAAAAATTTATTTTTTTAAGATCATTTTTTTAATTTTCAATTAAATAAATAAATATTGTATTAATATCTCCCAAGAATTTATGTCAATTAATTAATTAATAATTATTTTAAAATTAAATAAATATAATATAAAAATTCATAAAATCAATATAGAAATTTTGGTTCATTTGTATCTAATTTTTTCCCCCTATGTGGACACATAAAATATATTATATAAAAATAAAGTGACCTTTGGTAACAATCATTGCTTTAAGAAATATATAATTTGTTTTCCTAGAAAAGTGTCGATTAAACAAAACAGATTCAATCCTAATATTATATTGTTTGAATATTATTCCTATAGAAATTTTTTATTGGTTTAGGTTATTTTATACCCTTTAATTTTGGTATTATTACTTATTTTACCGCTTTAACTCTTATTGTGATAACATGGATTTTGACTATTTGAGGGTTAAAATAGTTACTATAAAATTGGAAACCATCTATAAATGGATTTTTAGGAAATTTTAGAACTTATTACAATCCATTGACAAGAATCTCGAATATTATGTATTTTATAGCATTTCATA
Organism: Viscum album; assembly: GCA_963277665.1. Lineage (NCBI taxonomy): Eukaryota > Viridiplantae > Streptophyta > Magnoliopsida > Santalales > Viscaceae > Viscum > Viscum album. Next base: position 2,075,161,102 of record OY728152.1, on the reverse strand, counting down.
ACATATTATTTATTTTAAAAAAATCATTAATTTCTATTTTGGCAATATTCCTTACATTGACTTTTAGAAATATCAATCAAACAATATATCTTCACACCAACTATTTTAATACATCCCTAACATGTCATGAAAATCTATAAAATTATTTTATGACTTTAATTATCTAAAATTTTATTTATTATAATATTTTTAATATCATTTATTTGGTATTTCCATTAATTAAACAATCACTTCATCATCCGTATTCAAGTCATTAAAGAAACATTTTCCTTTCTAAAAATTTTAAATAATTTATAATGAATAATATAAATATGTAATAATTCTAAATACGATTTATATATTGACATATCACATTGATATCGTCATATTAAAAAATTTTCACTAGTTAAAAACAAGAGTATGAAAAGATTGACTTTTATTTAAATAAAATGTTACAAATATTATAATATCATCCAAATAGCAATAAATGGTATCATAACTAATACTTTAATTCTTATAGACTACAAATACACTTAAAATAATGTTTTAGAAAGTTATTGGGTCATTATCTTCTATTTATAATATTTTTTTATCCATAATTTCATGATATCACCTTACCTATAGTCATAAATATTATTAAGATTACTATTCATATTATCCCAAAAATAAAAGGAAAATATTTATAAAATAGGGACAACATTATTACAAATATAGAATCCATTTTTCAAAATTTGAAACACATAAGTGGAAAAAATTAATTTAAAAATAATCTAATAGACGATGTGTGGAAACATTTTTTTAATGTGAAAATGTTGAAATGTTTGAAGTATTTTTATATCCAAAATAAAAAATATATTAAAATTATACAAATTATATTAATATATTTTGAATTTAAATATTTTTACATTAAAACAAAATTAAAATATAATTTAACAAATATAAATTATTTAGATGAAAAGTCCTTTTTCAATTAAAATGTAATATTTTTCACTATTCCGGAAAATTGATATATATTAAAAAAAATTCAAAAAAAAATCCAACGTAAATTTTCATATTCTAATTTCAAATATAATAATTTATTTTATAAAATATTATATATAAAATTATTAAAATTTATTTTTCAAACATGTATTCCATTTAAATGTGGTGAAACCTCTTTATAAGATAAATAACTTTTTATCCGTAAAAGTTGATTTATTATTATGTAATGTCTAAAAAACATATTTGATTAATTTTAAAAATTATATTTAATAATATATATATATATATATTTCATTAATATACTTATACATTTTTAAACCATATTTTCATAATTCAGATAATTTATTTCATACCATCCATTCTAACGGCTAGGTTATAATGATAACATTTAAATCATAATATTTAGTAGTTCATTTAAAATTATTATTCATAAATTTAATTCAATATAACATATCATCTTCCTTATAAAACTCTATATTTAATTTGTATGGAGTGAGATGAAAGATTGGTTGTAGTGATTATGTTCAACCAAACTAATGATTTTCAGTTGTATCACACATTGATGTTTCTTAGAGGGGGTATACCTGAGGTAGTCTGATTATGGATCAAATATACCTAAATGATTCTTGATGTCATAGGGACCCTTTTTTAGAAAATATTTAATATGTATAGTTATATTTTATGATGATCAATGAAGCATACATGGGATATGCAGGCTCAGGATGAGTAGCTGGATGGAATGGCATGAAAGGTCTTCCAGGAGAACTTCTTAGTAAACATTTACCTTAAGACCCTAAGGTATATGAAAGGTAAAGAATATATTCAGTTGACTCAAAGAGGTATAATGGGGATGAATTATTGTAGAATCATAATATAACTTTATATTTTTCTCTAACATATGAGGCTGATACGACATCGATTTTTTAATAAGGACATAGATGCGAGATCAAGTATCATGTAAATATATTTCTTTTCAAGAGGTTTATTGAGGTATTAGATCAAGATCCCATATCTGATGAAAACATAAAAAGTGTTCTATTGTTGTAAAGACCATTTCATTTGGGAGATTTGGTGTTATATCTCCCAATATTAAGAATCCCTGTTACGATAATTTTTTCATGAGTTGTGGTGCAAAAAAATGGCTAGAGAAGAGGAACTGTCTCTCAGGGAGGTAGTTAAGTAATTAGCTACCAGTGTAGAAGACCATACCGCATGTGAAGTCAGTGTCCTCAGCCACTATTGTAATTTTGATCGTGTGGAATTATGTGTCATATATAGAGGATCTCTAGGAAAACCCATTAGTTGGGTAGTTGTGGATGATCATGTTCAGTATTGAGCACCAGTAGGATGTTTGCTACCTTGTATCAGTCTGGACGTTGGTGTTCCACCAGCTGTACTAGTTGGAGAAATGGATGTGTTACATTAGTATAATATAATCTATATGGTCTGAACATTTTAGAGTCAATAACTCAAACTAGAAAATAGTTTGTAGGGTTAGGTCAACTCCGTATAGTTTAGCCTGCACCTTGGGGTGGTGTGGATAGACCATTAACTTTTTGGGGAAGGATTAATCTAGATTCTACTCTTTATTGTTATTTATTTGAAATACACACCATTTAATATTTTATATATTATTTATTTTTTTAATTTTTTATTTCTAATGGGGGATACATGTGTGGGGTTATTTTGATTTACACAATATTTTTAGTAAGGGAAAACATTATTCGAGAACACAAAGAGTGTTCCCTTGATTTTTTTGGGTATTTCATCTTTTGGTACTTGTATATGTCATAGATTTTATGTTTTGGATTGATACATGTGATGGGATGGTTGGTTTCTTAGTATTCCCACATTCATTGTTACTATACGAGAGTGAGTTTTTCATCTCTTGAGGGTGAAACTTATGCCCATTAAGGGGAATAGGATATCATAGACGTTTATGAAAGGCCTATTATTCTACAACTAGGTGACTTCACATCCCATGTATCAGGTATTTCCCTGGATGTTTAGATAGTGGATCATAATGTCTTTTCTCCATTGCTGGATTGTTTCTATGGCATGTTTCCAGAAGACTTATCAGGGATTCTATTTGAGAGATAGGATGAGTTCATGATTGATTTGATGTCGGGAGTTGACCATGTTTCTTTTTTTCCATATATAATAACACTATTATATCTCCAAAAACTTATGACAATTTTGGGGGAGTTATAGAATAAATGGGTTTTCCTTTCAAGTAAGTCACTGTGGGGATATCTTGTTTTATTTGGTACGAAGTTGGATGAAACATTATCGTTTTATATCAATTACAGTAATTTGATTTAAATAATGGTTAATAATAGATACCCTCTTCAATGTATTGATAATCTATTTGACTAGTAGAAGGGTGCTCGTGTGTCCTATATTATTTAATTGAGGTTTGTGTATCATCATATAAGGGTCATGCAATCTGATATACAATATAATTTTTTTACAAGTAGGTATGGTTTATTTTATTTCATCATAATATTGATAGGTTTAAAGAAACCATTTGATTTTTTAATGGATTTCATTAATCAAATATATCACCCATACCATGATTAGTTGGTATTTGTTTTTTTTATGATGTCTTAGTGTACTCATAGACTCATGAAAATAATTCCCAAAATCATGACATTGTCCAGAGTGTATTGATATAGTTTCAATTATATTACATGTTATCAAATTGTTTCTTCTAGATTGAGAAGGTTCATTTCTTGGTTCACTTCATCTAAGAGTCAGGTGTTTCAGTGTACCCAAATAAGGTTAATGTAATGGTTTTATTGGGGTAGCCCAAGAATTTTTTTGATATACATTTATTTTTGGGTTTAGTAGGTTACTATAGGTGGTTTAGTATATAATTTTCAGGATTGGAAGAACCACTCTTTGGATGGACCAAAAAGGGAATCAGTTGTTAGTGGTCTAAAGTATTTATGAATTTTTTTAGTAGATGATTAAATTCTTGAACACTCCACCAACAATGATCTTACCTGATCCGAGAAAATAGTATACCATGATTTGGGATGCATCTAAAATTGGACTTTGGGAAGTGTTGATGTAGTGAGTTTGATGAATGGATTATGGATCACAGTAGCTGAGCCTACATGAATGAAACTATCATACACCCAATCATGATATGGTCATAGTGGTTTATGCCTTGTAATGTTGGAAGAATAATATTTTGGGTGAAGGGGTTCATTTTTTCTACCAGCCATAAGGGATTTAAGTACATATTATCCCAATGGGATTTGAATAATTATCAATGGATATGAGTTGAGTATATGTGGTATTTTTACATTCATTTTGATAATTTATAAGAAAATTAGAACAATGTTTTAGATGCATTGAGTCAAAAGACACACACTCAGGTTGTTCTAGAGAATAGTTCTAAGTGGAAGATGATGGAATTGTTTACTAAAATGCACTGAGGTGTTCAAAAAAGAGTGATCTGATAAAAATTGTGTCCCTATCAATTTATCCATATCATAAAAATTATATCAAGAGATGATAGTATGATTATTCAGAAATATGGTATTGTAAGATAGTTCTTAATTTGGTGAGACACCTTTCAATTGGACTTATAATGAGGATGAAACTATTCACATTCATGGTTGTATGGGTGTACCCACTTGTATGTGGGGAGATTAGATGTGTGAGTTTTATGTTTTAATTTGGGTAGTTCTCCATGGATTAAACATAATTTATCGAGATATTTAGAGAGATTATTACTGTCTAGGAATTAAAAAATAGATTGAACGTTTCATGACATAATATTACACTCTTCATCAGGTGATTGTCAAGAACCATTTACTAGTTAGTCTATTTCATATATTTCTTATTACGAAATATAAATTGGATTACATAACCATGGATTTTTTGGTAGACCTTATGAGTATGCCTCGTAATATATATGCCATTTGGGTGATTGTTGATTGGTTAAAAATGGAAACTCATTTGGTGACGATTCTAGATACTTCTATCTTGGATGAGTTAGGTGAATTTTACTTCCAAGGGATAATACAATTTTATTAGGTGACCTATAGTATTGTTTTAGATTGTGATCCTTAATGTAAAATGTTATTATTGTAGCGAATATAGAAGGATCTAGTTAATCAGATATTTTTATTATGTTTTTCATTCGTATATGGATATTAAATTATAATGCACTACTTGGGTGACAAATAAAATGTAGATGGAATGCATCGTAGAATTTGGTAGGTCTTTTAGGAAACATGTATCACTCATTACATTAAACTTATCAGTATTTTTTATGATACAATTCAGATTGATCCAAATGAGGCTCTTTATGGTAGAATATGTTGATATCTGTTATGATTGATGTTTGTAAGTGAATTAGAGTTATTATGAATGACTCTTGTGCAGGAAAAATATTAGAGGGTTCAATTGGTTTTAAAGAATAATTATATAGGGAAAAATATACATATGTCTTATGTTGATCAACATCATAGTCCTATTATGTTTTTAGTGGGTGGGTGAGTATTCATTTGGGTGTCACCATCTTTGGGTCATTAATGAACTCAGAAACTAGATATGTTTTCACCCAAGAATGTGGGACCATTGGAGATCATGGGGAGGATTAAACATGGGGCATACTAATTGGATATTAAACATTGGTATACTGCTTTGAAAATTATTTTCCATGTCATATCATTAAAAGTATCACCCAGACCCTTATCATATTATCAATGTTGATGATATGGATCTTGAGGTTGATTCATCCTTCAGGGAGAATCTGGAATATATTTTGTATCGTAATGAGAAACCTCATTAAGGTAAAATCATTCCTTTAATATTAGTGTTTTGGAATACTGGATGATTCCAAGCAGAAACATGGGAGAGGGTGATGGATATGTATGGATAGTGTCCCAACCGTATACCTTGGATTCTTAGATATTATTGGGAATGTAGGTCAATGATGAGTTGTTTTAAGGTGGTGATGTTATAATATCCCCAACTATTGGGGAGGAATGTCCTTGTTTAAATATTATGTTTTCTCCCTTAATAATGATTGGTGATATTTTTCCTAATAATATGGTTGGACTTTGGGGTGTTCTGAGGGTTTGGGATAAAAAAATGAAGCAAATAGGATATATTATTCAATGCACATAGTTGGAACACGGTTTTTATTAATCATATTCCTTAACCATGAAGCATATAGGGGAAGGGTGTAGGGTTGACAAACCATGTAAGGGGAGCCTGAAAAAATTGGAATTTAAATATATCCAAATCAATATCCTCCCTGTGGTTTGAAGAATGCGTGGAATCCCTTTGAGATCATGTAACTAAGAGCCCATTTTTGATATAGGGTGGTGCACAGTTGGAACATAGTCTGGCCAACTATACTACAAAATCACGGTCCTCATTAAAAGAGGTAATTTCATTTTTTACTATCATGGTCATTATGAGAAATTACATTATTTTTAACCTCCTTCCACCTCCAGCATCTAGACTAATGAAAAAACGAATCCATCCTCTTTAACGGGGCATTATCCATTAGTCTTGCATCATTTGAAGAACCTTTGGTTACGAATCAGTGCTCCGGGTGAGACAACAACTCCCCTTTCATATAATTTATCAAAATGTCCTTGTATAAATATTATTATATTTTCAAAGAAAAAAATGACTTATTTTCTTGTAGATTCATAAATTATCTATTGCTGGTTGTTTTGGTTTGAATAAATGGCCATGTTTGAGTGATCATTCATCTAAGAACAAGAGGTTGGTGGGTAGAAGTATTATCCCATAGTCAATATGGTATATTTTTGTGTATCTAGATGTGAAGTTTTTTATTTGTACTATAAATATGATTCCTTTGTATAAATTTATAATATGGGATTGTATATGATGTTTTAAACCCGTCATGGTCTCTATTGGTTTCGTTGAGGTTGATTAGATTGGACATATAGTCACCTATGTTGTGTACCACTTCAATGAACAAGAGAATTGAATTGTTAAATTATTAATTCAAGGTTTTATGAGGTTATCCCAATTGTAATCATGGTAATGAAATTGCAATGGAATAAATGGGTGTTTGGAATGACTTGAATGAGATAATAAGTTATGACTTATCTGTGGGTAAATATGAGAAAGGATAAAGGGGTTTTTCCATGTGGTTAACTGCCATGAATGGGGTGATAATAGTTGTAATGATTCTTTAAGGGTGAAATGGTCAAATTATGGGAATTTAGAATATGCATAATTTAAAAAATTCTGGAATTGTGATAAATTATTGGTTGTACAAGTGTATTCCTTGTTTGATAAAAAGGTTAATGATGATGATCCTTTGAAAATGTGAATAAATTGTTTGTGGGATGTTGGACTGTTGATCCTCTCAATTGGGTTGGCTAGACTGATGCTCCAAAAATCCATATATATAGTATGTTTTAGGTAAATGACTAAGTATCTTGACACAAAGGGTATTGGCATGGAATTATATATTGTGGTTGAGATGTTAGAATATGGAGTTCTGAATCCTGGTTGGATATTTGGATCGATGATCCTTTTTTAAAAACTTTTACCCCTCGATCACAAAGTAATTATAACTATAATGGGAATGAATAAGGTATAAATAGATAGAGTAATACTAGTAATTAATAACATGAGGGGTTAATTTAAATATTTTTATATAATGAAAACTATTTTAATTACTACCTTTACTTAATTATTTTTACTTCTGTATACAATATGATTAGACTAGATGTTTTTATAGACACCACTGGTGGTGTCATATAGAGTTGTACTCAAAACGTTTATAGAATGTTATTGGGAACCCAAGAATACATTATGGTAATAGGATAGGATAAGGTTAAAAGTACTAAGCTAGATGGTTGATGTGGGATATGGAAGGGAGAATAAATAAAGAAACCATAGTTGATTTTGGGACATGATTTATGGATTTATTTAGTGATATAATCTAATTTTGTTCTAGAACATTAGACTATCATAACATGTCATATTTTACTATATTTGATATTATGTAATTCCTCATTTTGGAAATGTGTTATGATATGTTTTTGAATTTTATTATTATTCCATGTGCATGTTTATTTTTTTCAACTGTTTGTTTTCTATGTTAAAGAAGGTATAGTCTCCCCAAAATATCCATTATACCCTCATTTCATGTATGTATCCTCTAAAATATGTGGAGGCACACTTGAGGTCACGTACCACTCTCGATCTGGCTAGAAATTGTAGTGGAACCAAGGCTGGGATGTTACAAAACATAATATAAACATATATAATTAGGATAATGAAACTCACATCACCAAACAACCTATAATAACAACAATTGTATGCATCAATCCAGATAAAAATCTTCTCCTTCATGATGTTATAAAAAAAATTTACTTGAATTCCTTGGTTCCCACTTCAAACTATAAATTCTATGGTTAATGTTAATCATAAGGTTGTTGATCTAATGCTTCATGAAAAAAACTAACCACCCCATGTAGATTTACTGATTTAATTCCACATAATGGAATTATCTATTTGAATCATACTGCTCTACATAAATTTATTCCAATGTAATAATTATCAATACCATATTAATATTAATATGATTATATAATGGTGAATCTTTCTCTAAGAAATCCATCACATCCATTTATTGAAACCCCTTTAAGAATAACTATTCCTTTACCACTTCCTACAATATGGATCTTCTTTCAAATAGTAAACCAATTATATAAAAATAATTTCATCCCATAAGGTATTCCCATTAACTCCCATGTTTTGAAAATCTGGAAAAATAAATTTTATTATTTTTGGATAACACCCATTGATCCAAGTATTTCAAACCACTCACTTCAACCAAGCTCTCAGAATCTCTATCTTCTATTAGAAGAAATTAGTATAGGTCACTCCCTTATAACCTTACATGGATACTCATACTACTTTATATCTCTAGTTTTACCTATTGTAATTCCCCTATTGATACTGTAACTTCCAGGTTTCTTTTTTCGTGAATTGTTTTATTGAGATTTTCTAATACGTGATCTATTTGGTATGAAAATCCTTGGAAACACCATTATATCTTGAATTACTTTTTGAAATTCTCCTATATGGATAGCTGTTTTTTGGTACATAATTGATTATTTAATTATTCTAAAACATCCATAACTTATTTATTTATAATCATTTAAATCACAATTTGTGGTGATGCATTGATATCCTTTAAATTATATACTTTATTATCATCATTTTAAACATTCTCTTAATTGAAGTTTATATTCATGATTATAAAAAACGTATGAAATTGTTCTTATGTATTCTAAAAATAATCTCATTAAAAACATAATAAACAATTGAATATTTTCGATACGTAGCCTCTAGATTTTATCTATACTTTACATCATAGTGAAAGATAATTATTAAACCTAGTACATAGATATCAGTGAAATATTCATTCATTATATACTAATAGACATCCAAAATTCCCTTCCCCAATGGACAATATGCTCTTGTATGGATAATGTATGTAATAGAATTTATGGTTTGCCCCGAACCAAACATTGGGGAATCTTGAATGAATTCTCATACTCATATATTTTACCACCAACATCTAATGCATCCTCTAACAAAATATATGATATTTTATATTACCAAGTATGTTCTTCTCAAACTATATTGTTTCCCCCTAGAAAAAACTACTATATTCAAAGCTTCCTTACAAACTACCATTATCAGATCCTAATAATGACTTCTTTCGACTGGTTTCCTTTTCCACCATGTATCGCTATTAGACAATGATTTATAATATGCCACACTTTTTCATAATAAATAACACTCACACTTTTTGTGATGCATTTTTGATGAATGTTATGTTGAAGAGTGAATCTATTTGTGGGAAAATTATAGCTGCCTCACAAACAAATGTATGAAATGACTGTAAACTCAATATTTTTATAATATCTCTATTTTTTAAATGATCTTGTCCAATTATTCTCTAAAAATAGTTACTCATATTTTTTCAACTTTATGCCTCTATATTTCATTTTCCCTTTAGAACCTAGTTACACTAGTGCAGAAAACGTTTTTTACGTCGGTTATTTTTATTTTTTTACATCGGTTTCTAGCCGACGTTAATACGTGCGACGTTATAAATAATGTTTCTGATGTCGGTTATTTAAAAACCGACGTCAAAAACATAAAATCGCGATGTTTATCACGTCGATTATTTTTGAACCGACGTGATAAAGGGCCTGGAGAATGGTTTATCATGTCGGTTATTTTAGAACTGACGTAATAAAGGGCCTGGAGAATGGGTTATAACGTCGGTTATTGAAGAACCGTCATGATAAACGGCCTGGGAAATGGTTTGTCACATCTGTTCTTAAACAATCGACGTGATAAACAGGGGCGAGGGGGTTTATCACGTCGGTTCATATAGAACCGACGTGATAAACCGGGGTGAGGGTGGTTTATCACGTCCGTTCTATAAGAACCGACGTGATAAACCGGACTGAGCGTGGTTTATCACGTCGGTTCATATAAAACCGACGTGAAAAATCGGGGGAGGGGGGTTTATCACGTCGGTTATTATATAACCGTCGTGATAAACCGGAGGGAGGTGGTTTATCACGTCGGTTATTCCATAACCGACCTGATAAACCATTGTCCATGCCATTTAGCATGTCGGTTAGTCATTAACTGACGTGCTAAACCAATCTCCAGGCCCTTTATCACGTCAGTTATTAAATAACCTACGTGATAAACCATTATCCAGGCCTTTTATCACATGGGTTATTAAATAACTGATGTGATAAACCATTATCCAGGCCTTTTATCACGTCGGTTATTAAATAACCGACGTGATAGACCATTCTTCAGGCCTTTTATCACATTGGTTATTAAATAACCGACATGATAAACCATTCATCAGGCCTTTAATCACGTCGGTTATAAAATAACCGACGTGATAAACTATTTTCCGGGCATTTTATCACATCGTTTATTAAATAACCAACGTGATAAACCCAATTTTTTTTTAACAGAATGCAGTGATCTTCTATCCACTAGAATCAACCAGAAAACAAATCAAGAAATCAGACCACAAAAACAGAAGTACATCAAAATTAATCATGTACATAGATAACATATAAAACATACCCACTAGACAGCATCCACCACCATTTATACCCCATAGACAGCCCTCCCCCACCCCGTTGGAGCCCTCACCCTCATGTATACCCCCTGGACATCCCTCCCCCACCCCATTGGAGCTCCCAACCTCATGTATACCCCTTGGACAACCCTCCCCCACCCCATTGGAGCCCCCACCGCACTCCTGGACTGCCCCCCGACCCCCGGACACCCCCAAACACCCCTCGACAACCCCCCACCCACCTGAACAGCACCTCCTCACCTCCTCACCCCACTTGACAGCCCCCACCACACCACTGGACAACCCCCCCACCCCTGGACAACACTCCCACACCCCTGGACCGGCTTCCCACACCCCTGGACATCCCTGTCACCTCCCAGGACTGTCCCCCCACCCCACCGGACAGCCCTCCCAGACCGCTGGACACCCCCAACCCAACTGAACATACCCCCACACCCTTGGAACCCATCCCCCACAGACCCAAATCCATACTAGAAGAACCATTAAAAGTAGACCAAAACAAGAAGTAGAGCAAAATTTAACATTCACTTATATAACATTCAAAACTTACACTGTCAACTTCAAAAAAAATTAAATCAAACCTAAACAACTACCAAATACAAAATTAAAATGAAAATATTCAAAATTACATTTTACAATACAGACAACTAAAATTCAATCAAACCTGTAAAATAATTTGACCACTCCACTTGTATGTGTTTGATGTCTTCAGCAGTATAGGGTTGAGGGTCATCAAAAAGCTACAAATGAAAATGAAGATAGTTAACGTGTATAATGAATAAATCAAATTGAAATATTATGGCAATGTTTAAGAGGAAATCGTACCAGGTCAAAATTCACAATTGTCCCAGTTGTTATTATTTCATACATAAATATTAACATATATTATCTGCATTCGATGAGGCCTTGTTGTTCATGAAAATTATGTTTTGAATGAGTGTAAATTCAATATATTATTTTTATGCAATAAACCAAAAAGTACAAATTATAAATGGAAATTTACCTTCGCATTTACATATTTGATCTTTGCATTTCTTTTCTTTGTGTTTTTTCGAAAGTAGACCCATGCAATGTTAGAAAATAATAAGAATGGAGTAAATTTAAAATTCATTATAATATATAAAACTATTGAGAAATTGAAACTTACATTTCCAATATATTCTTAAAACATGCCCGCACATCACCATGAACAGAGCATATCCAATAAAGAGCTTTCTCCCTTGGGCAAAAAATCCCTAACATCCAATGATTACTGATAAAAAGAAAAATAATGTTAGTGGTTTTTTACGTTAAAAAATAATTAACTCTTTGAGAGAAATGCGTTTTATACCTCTCACAAAAAGGCATCATCCAACATTGTTGGATTATATTCTTGTCAAATATTTCAGCAATATAAACCATTATTTGTTCCTCAGTTAATGCACATGCTTCAGGGGAAATCAATTCTGGGTCCATGAATCCATATACATCTGTAAGTTCATTCCTCTCACAAAAGTTATAAAGATACCTAATACAAAACATATATAAGTATACATTTTTAATAAATATAACGTCGGGAAATGGTGTTAAGACTTACTTGGAAAAAATTTGAACCACGTTGATTCCCATCTTATCTCCAGTAACAAGCTCCATGATATTAGATTTTGTAATCCCCACACTTATTTCACGTCCACAAACATGAGATTCCATTGGAAACTCATAAAAACCCAACGACAAATGTGAATATCATGACAATCTGTCAAGACCACTGGAATCTGTATCTAATGTCATAGCATGTTGTCTTTGTTGTTGTCTATACAGTATTTCTTTACATTTGAAGTATTCTTGTGAAAAAAAATTTGAGAATTATAGTAGTTTTCAAATGATAAAAAAACTTTAAAAAAAATTAAAAGAAAAGATATAACATTCATACCTCTATGGTAATGACTCGAAGAAGTCTAGATGGCCAAACTAAAAAATGTCCGATACTCTGTCCAACCGTCGCCACCTCATCTGTAGGTATTGGTACCCTAGCTGATCTATTTATAATATCCTGTACAGTGACCCTCTGATTCTCTACCTCTAATTTTTTATGATGAACTGTATCTCCTATACAATATACCAACCCGTATGCTACTATATGATTTTGAGAATCATAAACATACAACTCACAATATGTAGGAAGCTGTGGCAGAGGCGTAGGATAAAAAATGGGGTCCGCAGGCTGAGGTGGGGGAGTGGGAGCTACTGGCGGAGTTGGAGGATAAATAATGGGGTCTTCAGGGGGAGGTGGAGGAGTGGGAGCTGCATTCTGAAATTGTCTTTGCATTTTTTCAAACATAGACTCCACCGAATCTCAAATATTGTCTTCCATCGTCGCATTAATATTTTGAACTTCAGCCTCAAAGTATTCTTTTTTTTTATAAACCCCCTAAATGTTAGATGTTGAAGAACGTGGAAACACTTTTCTTACCGATACACCTACCTGATATCCTCTTACATGACCAGGATGTTCGGGCCATCCCAATGCTGTAAATAAAATATCTTCCCTCCCAGTAGCTGTAAATGTCCCCTCTGAAATCTGCTCCTCAAGAGAGTCCTGTATTAATTAATTGAACATTTCTGTAATGATTGGTACTTATATGATGAAAAAAGTTAACATAAATAAATTAAATAGATATCTTACAATCCTCTCAGCTACGATTTTCGATTCTTCTGAAAGATACTGCCCTTTTTTCCCTTCTGAGCTCTCTTCCATTTTTCATGTCTAGATAGAGGGGATGGAGGGGCCACCTCTCCAGAGCTTGAAGACACAGCTCTTAGTTGTTGAAATTTTTCCGCTATCATTTTTTCTTCCAATAATGTATACCCTCCCCGAGATAAACTATGAGGGTATACATTTTTAGATTGGATCTCCTGATGATATTTCCTTGTTTTCTGTAATTTAAGAATAAGAAATCATTAACAAAACATTAATAAAATAATTTATATAATAATGTTTATAAAAGCTTACATTGCCCTTACCAGAAATGACTCTTTTTTTCTACTTTCAAAAAACTGTCTCCATGTGTCTTCATCTATAAAAGGATATATATGACATGGATTGTCATGACTCCTATGACCATAAATGAAATCAGATGAGAGGGTTGATTTGAAATCCCTCCATCTCCTGGCAGCCAACGATAAGAATTTCATCCTGACTCCTCCAGTGTCAGGAATATCAAATTTCATCTAATAAAGAAGAGGATAAACATATTATATATACTAGAAACATTAAAAGAATGTTGAAACAATGACAAAAGATCTTACCAAAATCGTCTCCCACAACTGAGAGATAATAGCTTTATACACACCTCTCCAATCATCATACGGAATGCTTACTTTGGTCTTAGCCTGAGTTCCAACAAAACCCTTAAAATCATTGGCATTCGGACCTCTAGGAATATCATCATCATCAAACTCAACTACTATCCTCTGATCATACGTATGGGCAAGTGATAATTTTGGTAAACTTGTGCACCCACATTTACCAAACTTTGAACTCTTTGTCGTAATAGGACCATGTGAATGTTCATCCCCAGAGGTATGACCAGAAAAATGCTCCTCTCCAGAATCATGTGGTTGATCATCTGAATGATCTGTCATTATCGTTCAAATCAAAAAAACAAACGTCAGTTCACAAATATAAAAATTCAAATATTTTAATGCTATTGTAATCAGAAAATAGATAAGTGTACTAGGTTACATAATAGTAAACATTGGAAATATGGTATGCATGTTAAACAATGGTAAAGATGGCCAAGATGGTTAAGATGGTCATGAGGGTCAAGATGGTAAAAAATGGAAAAAAATGGTAAACCTGGTAAACATTGTAAACATGGTAATGTAATTGTCAGTGAACAAATATACAAATTCAAATATTTTAATACTACTGTAATCAAAAAATAGAAAAGTGTACTAAGTTACATAATATTAAACATTGTTAATATTGTAAGCATGTTAAACAATGGTAAAGATGGAAAAGATGGTCAAGATTGTCATGATGGTAAAAATGGTAAAAATGGTAAACCCGGTAAACATTGTAAACATGGTAAAGTAATTGTCAGTGAACAAAAATATGCATTTTAAAATTCATGTAATGGTTATAAACATGATAATGTAAACTAAACTAACGTAAAAAAAACAAAAACATATACTTATTTTGTTTTAAAACATGTTTTAATAAATAAAAATATTACATTATCTAACAGTTATGGAAAAAATAAATGTAAACAAGAAATAAACATATGTTACCTGTAATTTTAGGAATGTACAGATGGATTGTTTTCCCAAATTCCTTCATCATGATCGTTCCTTATGGCACAAACTATGTCTTCAACATGATCATCATTATATTCTGTTAATATTTCCATGGAAGTATGGATCTCACATAAATCATCATATTCATCAAGTTCATCCTCACCAACATATTGTTTTTACCTTGTAAAACAACATCCCACTGCATATCTAATTGATCTACTACATAATTTTTTTTTCATGTGTTGCCATTATAAAAGAATCAGTTGTGTCTTCCAATCTATTCAGATTAACATGTTTCATTCCAAATTCATCGTGTCTGACACTGTTGTTACCGTTAAAACATTTACAGTTAAAAACGGTAACTTTAATTTTAAAGTAATCAACCTCCCATATGTCTTCAATCACTCCATAATATGCATTTGATGCAGAAATTGGGTTTTTGTCCTTAGCACTCGAAAAATGAATTGCTTCTGCAAACACCAATACACCACTACTCTGAACTGCACTTCTGTTGTCCTGAGCTTTTGTTTGAAATGTATAACCATTAATGTCATAACCAGATCATGTTATTACATTTAAACATTGACCACCCACTATCCATTTTAATGTATCTGATACATCTGATCTACCAAGAAAAGTCTTTTTAATCAATGACAAAAAAGTTTTGTTATGCTCATTCACAATCCACATTTCTTTCTTCTTTGGATGACATTGTTTCAACTCATTAATGTGAAATGTGGTATATGGTGGAGCATCAGCTATGTTATTCAAGATGTATGATTCTAACTTCTTCATATGTTCAGCTGACAATGATTTGACTTTCAAGCCACGAATCCCCTTTCCCTCATTATTAACTCGCTCATGGCGAGATGGAGGCAAAACTATGTGTTGCGCCGCAGCCAAGTAGCTCGTACAAAACTATGCTACCTCCTCAGAAATATAATTTTCAATAATGGAGGTTTCAGGTCGATATAGATTTTTAAAATACCCCTTTAATATTTTCATATACCTTTCAAATGGATACATCCAACGAAGATATACAGGTCCAAAATTCATTATTTCTCGAACCAGATGAATCATTAAATGCACCATTATATCAAAAAAATATGGAGGAAAATACATTTCCAATTGACAAAGTATAAAAATTGAATCCTTTTCCAAAATGTTCAAAGAATTCACATCAATATACTTGTTACAAATTGAATTGAAAAAATAACACAACTTCATTATAGTCGTTCTGACACAAATGGGCAATATTCCACGCAATGAAACTGGTAGAATTTGTTGCATCATGACGTGACAATCATGTGATTTCATACCTATCAACTTCAAGTCCTTCAATGAGACAAAATTTTTTACATTTGAAGAATAACCTTGAGTCACATTAGTATCATGAAGACAATGAAATAAGCTAATTTTCTCCCTCTTCGATAATGTATGACAAGCCGGGGGAAGAAATGTTCGTCTTCCTTTAGGAGTGGGTGCTAACTCCAAACGTATTCCCATTGATAGTAAGTCTAATCTTGCTTTCAACCCATCTTTAGTCTTTCCTTTAATATCTAACAATGTTCCAATCAAAGAATCACAGATATTATTCTCCACGTGCATGACAACAATATTATGTTTCACTTCATGATACCTCCAATATGGTAGCTCAAAAAAAATTGACCTTTTCTTCCAAATATGTCTATCATTACCAGATTTCTGTGTCTTTCCCAATGTCACGTCAAGGTTTTTCACCCTCTCAAATTACAGATCAGGGGATAAAGGTTTTGGTGCAGTATCAAATTCTTGTGAGCCATTAAATGCCTTTTTTAGTCCTCTATAAGGGTGTTCCATAGGCAAAAACTTTCGATGACCCATGTACACTGTTTTCCTCCCAGATGCAATTGACAATAGGACGTCTGTTGTTCGCAAATTGGACATGCTTTATGCCTTTTAAAACTATATCCAGAAAAATTTCCATACGTTGGGAAGTCATTTATAGTGAACAGAAGCACTGAATGCAGTTGAAAATATTCCATTTTATATGAATCATTCACCCTAATACCATCATCCCATAACAGTTTCAAATCATCAATCAACGGTGACATGTAAACATCAATATCATTACCGGGTTTATTTGGACCAGAGATCATTGTACTCAACATGACATATTTGTGCTTCATACAAACTTTAGGAGAGAGGTTGTAAATTACCAATAAAACAGGCCATGAACTATATGTGCTACTGAGTGTTCGGAATGGATTAATTCCATCTGTGCACAACCGTAGTCTGAGATTTTTTATTTCATTTCCAAATGTAGAATACTGCGCATCAATTTTCTTCCATTGTGGTCAATCAGCTGGATGACGTATTTTTTCGTCACATACCAGCTCTTCAGCATGCTATCTTAACCTTTTTGCATCATGTGAATTAGCAAATAAACGTTTTAAATGATTAATTATATGAAGATACCAAAATACCTTTGAAGGGAGCTTTGTAATATCTACATCACCATGTGACTTTTCTTTCACCTTAAACCGTGATGTCCCACATTTTGGACACTCTGACAGAAATTCATATTCCTTTCTATATATAATGCAGTCATTCGGACAACCATGTATTTTCTTGTATCCCAATCCCATCGGGCATAATATTTTCTTGGCTTTGTAATGTGAATCTGGAAGATCGTTATCTTTTGGAAGAATGTCTTTCATCAATTGTAGCAGCTCTGTAAAACTTATGTCACTCCATCCATGCTTCGCCTTCAAGTTAATCAATCTTAACACTGCCGACAAAACCGTAAAATCTGTACAACTGAGATATAATGGTTCTTCAGCATCACCATATAGACATGCAACTGTCGGTTCTATCTCAATTTGTTCTGCTACAATATCGCGAATCATTTCTTCAATTCCATTAGAGTTACCATCTTGCGAATCATCATTATCAGTGACATTCTGTCCAGTTTCACCATGCCAAATCCAAGGGTTGTATCTCCGATTAAAACCATGACATATCATATGATCTTTTATCTCCCTACTTTTCAACTTCTTCATATTCAAACATTTCAGGCATGGACAGAAAAATTGTCACTACTTGGAACATTTCGTTTTGAAAATTCCAAAAAGGCATCGACACATTCCTCAAATTCATTGCTCATTCGATGTGCCGTAATCCATCTTCGACTCATTATTACCTATAACAAATACCAACAAAAAATATATATTTTTAAGATAAGACAAATACATGTTTATATGAAAAAAAATCATAATTTGAATGTAAAACAATTTAAAATATAAAACAAATCTATAGGTATTTAAAAAAATATGCTTGAATATTATTTTTTAAAACAAAATATAGTTAGATATAACAGTTTTAAATTTCATTGAATCATAGAAAACCATGACGCCTAATGATTCTCCAAAAAAAATATACATCAATAAAACATAAACAAAATGATTTTTATCTGGAATAAGTGAATATGATCAGATGATACACATTTATAATAATCTCATCCCAATATACTATAAACATGTTAAAATATAGGAATACCTAATGGAGCATATAACATGTGTTATTCATGCTTGATGTTCAATCATTATGATCTAAAGTACTCAACACTTTCAAGTGCCAAAATCTTGAAAGTAGTAGTAGTTTTCATAAGTACCCAACACCAAATAGCTATACATCGTAAGTGTCATGTTATAAATATGAATATAGACAATTTTCTTTATGTTTAATAATATTTTCATGTTATCTGATCATTCTTATTATATATTAGAATTACTATATCGTTTTTATCCGATATATAATCTAAGGACATTAATATTTCTTTAGAAAAAGTAATGTTAATATCATGGTAATGTAAAAAAAAGTATATGTCGAACTATATATATTTAATACCAATAAAAAAATACATATGTGATTGGACTGGGTTTCACACATAAAACAACTCATCTCACAGATTAAATTTTTGATTCATCCTACATAATACTTATTTTTATAACTTAGGGAATGAAAATAATAAAAGTTTTGATTTACGATACTCATTATGGGTAAACATGATATATATAAATATAATATCTAATATCATAAAAAGATATCCATGGGGGTATAGGAGCATACACAAAGCAGTTGATCAAAAAGATAAGTGAAACAGTTCTATATAATCATAGATCATTAAACCTGAGTCCAAGTATAAAAATTTTAGTATAACATAAGACATGATTTATATGATAGTGGGAACATGATTTAAAAAACCTTATTCACAAGATCACAACATTGTTATGTGGAATAACATAAGAGCGTGGCACAAACATAATCATATAAGTCATAACATATGTCAAGGGAAAACATAGTTTCATTCAGCTCATATTGGGATATGTTAATCACCTTTCCTATAATTTATTATAATATTTCTTACGAGACACATCACATAACACATTGGACATGGTATAACCATATGTATCCCATATTGATCTATGATATATAATGCATTGTCGAATGCATTAGAAGGATATTATGGACCCAAATGTCATATAATGACTAACCATTTATATGGGTGAATCGTGATCATCAAATCATTTATAACACTTTCTTAGATCAATTAACTAACAAAAATGAAATGGGGTTCATAATTGTTTTTACAAAACATAATAATTATTAATATATAAAAATGTGTTTGGATGGTAAGATAAGATAATATACCTAATTCAATCTAATTATCGTTAAATTATTTATACCTAGATAAAAAAGACCTTTATATAAAATATAATTTAACTTTAGAATGAAAAGAATTCACCCTTTACCTTTTTTATAATGAAAAATACGAAAAGGATGATAATAATATTTAGGTATTATAATTTTTTTATGAATTATTAATAATAAAAGAAATCCCCTCAATTTGTTTTGTTGAAAATCGGACATACCATCGTATTCAAGAAATCAGATACACCTGCTTGACTGTTGTGAGTTGAATGTTGCGAGTTGAATGTTGTGAGTTGAATGGACATAATAACCATTTTCAATAACAAAAAATTCCACGAGATTCAAAAATGAACGAAAAGCACATCAAGAATTGAAACAAAAACGAACGAAATAAATTCGTGGAAGGCTTACTTGAATGTTGCGAGTTGAGATGATAGATCTGAGAGGAGTGAAGAAGATAAACAATGATGCCAAAATGAGTTTAATGCAGGTCGATCGATGAGACAATTAGGGTTTACCGCGCGAGAGAGAAAGGAGCCGGCGGACTGTCAATCAAAAAATCTTAAATGACAGTCCACGGGCATTAATTTTTTTAAATGTTTTATAACGGCGGTTATTATATAACCGATGTTATAAACAATTTTTTCACTTTATAACGTCGGTTATCTTAAAACTGACGTAACAAAGCTCCCGCGCTTTGGTTTTTTACGTCAGTTAAAATAACCGACGTAAAGAACGAGATATATACGGGTTTTTTACGTCGGTTATAAGATAACCGACGTAAAAAAACCCGATATCTACGTGTTTTTTACGTCGGTTATTTTATAACTAACGTAAAAAACCAAAACACGGGTGGGTTTTTACGTCGGTTATTTGGAAACCGACGTAAAAAACCTAATATCGATGCTTTTTTACATCGGTTATCAAATAAACGACGTAAGAAACCAATGCCCAGGGGGGTTTTTTACGTCGTTTATTTGATAACCGACGTAAAAAACGCGCCGATATAGGGTTTTTTACGTCGGTTAACAAATAACCGACGTAAAAAACCCCCCCACGCATTGGATTTTTACGTCCGTTATAAGATAACCGACCTAAAAACACAACAGGCGTGATTTTTAACGTCGATTATTAAAATAACCGATGTGAAAAATCTACTCGCCGCATTTTTACGTCGGTTATATATAACCAACGTAAAAAATGGTGATGTAAAAAACGATTCCTACAATACTGTTATTTTATACCCATATAACTATGTTGACCTTGACAGTCATTCCTTAACATCACATATGTTTTTTAACTTGTATGATACCCATATTATAATGATTTAATCATGTATTAAGATCTAACTATCACCCCTTTCATTCCAACCATATAATGACACAAAATATTCAATTCTCCATTTGTGAAAATTATACAGAAACCAATATACTCTAACATTAAATCTTCTCATAACTGAGAACGGATTGATCTAATATTGCCTGTTATGCATTGTTCGTTTTGGTTATATACACCATTTAATTATAGGAAAAATATTACGACTAATTTCCTTATATTGAACTGCACAAACTTATTTATGAGGGTGTTTGCTAAACCGTCACCACACCATAAAATTGTTAGTGATAATATAAACTTATAGAAATATTATTATTTCCTTTTTTTATTTGGAACATATTTAAAATATATTTTCCTTTCAATTAATAAATAAGGAACTATAAAACCAGTTAACATATCATAACTATATTATATATTTGTTTTAAAAATTAATTAAATTGTTAAATTAAACATATATAAATTTCAAAAAAAAATATCATAATAATAATAAAATTGAGTGCCATAATTATTACAAGACTATATGTACATCAGATTAATTTCGATTTAACATAAACAATTCAATCATAAAAGGATAAAATGCTTAAGGATAAATCTCATAAGCATAAATCACTAAATCATAAATCTCATAAACATAAATTGTGTAAGAAGGAAAATTATAAAAGATGGAAAATTACATTGGCATGATAATTCCATAAGAAACAAATTTAATAACACTGAAAATGTTTTATCATGAAAACAGATGTGTTTAATTAATGTTTTAGAACCTATATAAAAGTCATTTTAATAATTAAAAAATTATTCAATTTTATAAATTGTACAAAACCATATTCAACTAAAAACATTAAATAAATAATAATTTAGGACTAAATAGTATGTGATATTATAATTTTAAGATAATCTATAATTATCCAATATTGAGATTTAGATTTACTATAGGCATTTCATTTTTTGTCTGGTTCAGAATAGAAAATATAAATTAACATTAATATTTTCAATCTGTTTAACTAAAAACTCAATCTTAGCACTATCAATATCCCTTTTTTGAAAATTAAAAAACCTATCATGATTGAAAAAAACCATTTTTAAATTTTTTCAAAAAGATGAAAATTTAACAATTTATTCAAAAATTTAGAAATATTAAATAATTTTAACTGTAAAAAAGACACTCTCTATAGAAATTCATTCCATTAAGAAATAGTGAACATGTTTTATAATAATGGAATATGATAAAACTAAACTTGTATATATTTTTTTTATTTTTTATAAAATATAATTAAATATTAAATGCATATATGAAAATATATGAAATACGTCATCTAAACAAATTAATATTAACTATAATAAATAAACATAACTTAATAACTATACCAGTTAAAAAAATCATTTGAAAATAGAATAATAATATTCAATATTCAAAAATTAATACTCCAGTAGATTTAGGTATTATAACTACAAATCATGCTAAATATATTAAATAATACAAAACATATCCATTAAAGTAAACAAAAATTCAATTGTATTATCTTTTTAGATTTCTAATAAAATATCTTTCAAATTTATAAAATAATGATTAAATGCATTTTTTAAAATGAAAAATACATTTTCTAAAAATTTAAAAATACATTTAATTATCAAATTATTACATATTTAACACTTAAAACTAAATAATAAATAACTCCCTATGAATCTATTCATCCTAAAATATAAAATAATTATTAGTTAAATGAAATAATTCTCCGCGAATGTAAAAAAAATTAGTATGAATACAATTGAAAAAAGTTAAACCATGTTTGAAACTAAAACAATAAAAATAAAAATATTGCTACATGAAAAAGATGATTCAAACACCATTGAGAACATGAGTTAAATAATAAATGAAATAATAAATTTATTGAAACCAACCACTCCCCCTGAGTCAATGTTTCTTTTATAATCTCACAAAATATAATATGGAAAACATTTTTAACAAATCTAGCTTCAAAAAAACAAATCTATTACACGGATCTATGAAAAAAATCAAAATTATTATCAAAGGGTACAAAATTAAGTAATATTATAAAATATATTTAATTTTCCTGTTATCTATATTTTTGTCTAAAAAATAACAAACTCATAAAAAAAAATAAAAAAACATTTGTGACAATTATAATATTAAAAATGAAAATTATAGAATTTATATGCATGTAACCCATTACTAATATTAATACATAAAAATATAGAGTAGATTAGTTTCCAGTATTATATTCCTAATACCATTTGGAATCCAATATTAGTGAATTAGTGGTATATTATAACTCATTTAAAGTGAAGAAATAGATTCATTATGTTTCCTAGGTGATGGTCTAAAATATTCATTACATTCAAAATCATAATGACCATGTAAAAAAATAATTTATTTAATATTAGAGTAAGTAATTATTATATTATCATTACTATTAAATTTTATAAAATGAACAGGGTTGATGAAATTAACCATTTAAATAACATTAACATTAATAGAATATCTCAAGATATCTATTGGTTCATTAATTTTAGAATAATAAATTTTTGAGGCTTTAATTATAATTTTTAATAATTTTATTACATCATATTCTTTTTCATGTATTGATGAAGTAATATTTCTCAATTTATTATTGTCTTTCTTATGATTATTATATTATTTCTTTAAATGATTTATATGATTCAATAACATATTGAATTTCCTTTATTAATATTTATTAATTTTATAATTAAAATTAATGATATTATAATTCTTATCATTAATTTTCTCTTTTTATAATATATTTTTTAATATTTTATTATTGACATCCTCATTTTCATTATAATCCTTTAAATATTTCGCTATGAATTTCTAGTGTATAATGTCATTTTTTCAAACTTTTCATCATAGTTTTAGCATATTTTTTAAAATATTTAATTGTTTATTTATCAAAATCATACTCAGAATATATAAAGGATTCTGAATCAGAATTACAATATTTTTTAATATCTTTTTTTAAAAATTCCATGAAACATATCTTGCAAGGGTGTTTCCTCCTTTTATAAGATAAAATAAAAGATTATAAATATAATGAATTGTCTTTTTACATTACACCCTCTAAATTTTCTTTTCTATGAATTTCTTTCCACAAGTTTTCGAGTTTTCAATATACAGAAAAATAGGCACTCTTGATCCTATACGGTTCATTGAACCACTTTACATTCTCTTCACGTGTAATGTCCCATAAATTTTCTATAATATTTTTTAATTACATGGAATTATTTGGAGAGAGTGAAATCTGACTGCGTGCGATTCAGAGGCCCGAAGATCCAGGAATGAACTGCTGATGTTTGGTTGAGTTTTAATTATTGTGTATATAGAATTTTCCAGAAAAATTAGAATAACTCTTAATTGGTAACTTGGATTTGAAATATGAGGGCACTGTTGCGTTCAGGATGGCGGTGTTACCCTATACGCGACTTAAGTTTGGTCGGCGCGGGCCTTGTCTGAGAAAACCAAAAAATGGAATAATCTTGAATAAAATAATCATAAAAATAATTTTATATTTCAAATGCATATAACTCACAAATGGTAACTTGGATTGATAATTTGTTACCACTTCTAAACTCATGGGAGTATCATATCTTTAGAAATAAATAATAATTGGTCGGTGCGGTCCAACAGTAAAAGTTAGTTTTTAGTCGTATATATATTAATTAAGTGACAATTATTTTATTGTAAACTTTGTAACATGTAAATGGTAAATCTGATTAAAAATTTGATAGTACTATTGGTTTTTTGGGGCATGATTCACATAGGCAGAGCCTATCCTCGACCGGCGTGGGTCAAGGGTGATTATCATAATTTTTCTGAAATTTTTTTCAGGTACGTTCTGTAAACATGCAAGTGGTGTTTTGTAACATTTGAAACGGTGTTTGGAATTGAAATCTAAGTGCACCGTTGAACTCACAGAACTGAAATTTTCTTAAAGATACCATTATCTCGACCGCAGTAGGTCGAGGGAGAAGTTCGGTTTTCGTGTTTTCATGGAAATAGAAATAAAATAACGAATAACATTTTATTTTATTTTTATAACATCTCTTCTGGAGTTAGGGTGGTGGGGACCACCCAAACCCCTCTTAATGAGGATTTAACCCATGGACTTCCTCCACATTATTTTTTCCTACATTAGGTAAATTAATTTTGCCAACAATTAATTGAGTAAATAGAATTAACTCAATTAAATGTTTTCTCCTCACCTATTAGATTTTAGGATCATTGGAAAATGAGAGATTATCTGGAGAACATTTGCATGAACCTTTGGGAGAGTGTTTGGGAGATTTTGGTTTGTTTAAGAACATCCTCCAATGATGAACATCTTATAGAATTAGTGAACGAGGATAAAAAATGATCTCGAAGTGGGAGTGTGGTGCGGGATCAACGAATGTTGACGTCTTCATCTTATGGACTTCATCTTCTTCCTCATGTCACCTACAATGGATAATAGAGGTAGGGGATTTTATATATCTTTGAATTTGTTTTATTGATTCATCATATCCAAAATTCACGCAGATGATGTCCAAATGATCATGGTCATTGTCCTGCACATAAACCATGCTCTTATTTATTTTTATTCATTGTACATTATCTATGAATTTTTTAATGGCTAATATATATTAGCACTAAAAACAGAATGTTTTTCTGAGTGCGATATATGGGCGTGAATCCCTCGATGAAAAGATCTCAAAGATGCGATCGTTTAATTTTTCGGGCTATGAATGAAGCCGCAATGGCTCACTAAAAGAGGTGGCCAAGTATTTATTGGTGCTGGAAACACAATATTCTATTGAGCGTGGCATAAGGACACAGAAATCTCGATCCGAGCATCATGAATCTGTGATTTTCAAAAAAATCTGGCAATGAATGATGATTCAGAGCCCCATGGAAGGGGAGACATGGCGGTGTGATTCTGACATGTGTTCAAGGTGTGACACTAGGTGAGATCAGTTGTTCGATGTACTATGGTGGTCTGTGGGGCATGGGGTGAGGAAGGCAGAGTGACGAAGGCATTCTGGTGTTGTGCGGTGAGTCTAAGGCGGCTTCAGCCAGCAGTCCTGGAGCGCAGTAGGTGGCTGGGTATGAGACTATCGGGGTGCCCAGTCCATTAGGGATGAGCAGGAGAAGAAAATTTGAAATTATATGTTAGATTGGAGAGATAAAACTAAAATAAATTAATGTTAAAATAACAAAAATAAAATAATTAATTGATGTATTTGATTCTCGTGCATAGCTTGGGTTTCCAAGCATGGTTGATTCTGGAGTTAAGGGGATGTAATTAGAGAAGTAATTAATAAAAAATTTTAAAATATTTTTGTTATTTATTTTATTTACAAAACACTTATTTGTCTGTAATTTCACCATGCGACCTTGGTTTGACAAACCATCAGCGACAGTGCGACACTATCTCTGAGATAGAAATTCCAAGTCCAATATTTGACGTCTTAATCGGGTTTCATAATTTGGTACCCAAAGCACTTGAGAAATAATAGATTTAATATTATAATTAAATATTTGAGGCACCATAACTCCTAAGTGGTATTTCTAGTTGACTTACCAACTGTGGTGACGTGATCCTGTCAATAAGATGGTTGATTTAAGTTTAATTCAAAATATTATATTCTGATTCATGTCTTAGGTTCACAAAATAGCCAATAATAATAATAATAATATGGTCGGATAACAGATTCAACATATTTCCCTCTAATGCTGTCGACATGTCAAACTGTCTATGCCACCAGAAATATTGTATTGAGATGGTTCATTTGGTATACCCCATTTGTGATTTTGATAATGTAGGGATACAATCAAGTTAGATCGAGCATGAATCCAATTGGGACCTAGATACTAAAAGGATAATAACTTACATACTGGGAGCCCGATTGACACACGGTCCCTTGCATTGTGACCCCTATTACATTGCAGTCCTTTGGGATACATATTTTTAGGATTTCCTGGATGTTGGAGTAATGACTAGTATCTTGAGGATCCTACTCTCCTAGAGATGAGAAAGCATACTGCAGGTACTAAATAGCTAGAATTGATGATGTACTAGGATTCTGTGAGGGTCTGATGATTTACTATGGTCCTGTGTGGGTCTGACGACGTACTGATGATGTACTACGATCATTTGTGGGTCTGAAAACGTACTGAAGATATACTATGATCCTGTGTGGGTCTGAAGATGAACTAATGATGTACTAGGATCCTCTGTGGGTTTTAAGGCATTCTAATGATGTACTTAGAACCTGTGTGGGTCTGATGAAATACTGAATATGTTCTAGTATCTTGTGTGGGTTTGATGAAATACTAACTATATACAAGAATCTTTTGTGGGTCTGAGGACTTACTCACGATGTACTAGGATCTTGTGTGGGTCTGACGATGTACTGAGGATGTACTAGGATCTTGTGTGGGCCAACACCAAGCGATCTTGTGTGGGTCAGTGCCTAGAGATCCTGTGTAGGTCAACACGGAGCGATCCTATGTGGGTCAGCACCGAGCGATATTGTGTTCGTCAGCACCGAGCGATCCTGTGTGGGTCAACAACTAGCAATCCACTATGGGTCAGCACCTAGTGATCCTTTTTGGGTCAGCACCAAGAGATCTTGTGTTTGTCTGCAGCAGAGCCTCTTGACAGAATAAGATTATCTAACATTATGACTAATCATTTGTAATTTTTTACTTATGTTATACCTGGTGTGAGATGAGTCAGTACTTTTGTGGTATTCTTCTTTGTGGTGTATATGTGTGGTACTTATATTCATGGGTTTTCTTCATTTGTGGAATATTTGAGCTTTTTTATTTTGAACTGGAATCTATGTTTCCTCATGATTGAGATGGGTATACATGATAATTTAGGAATATGTATGGGTGTATACCTAAGTTTGGTTGTCAGTTGATTTCATTCTTTGTGGTTTATCCTTTGTGGATTTTGTGAG
Organism: Viscum album; assembly: GCA_963277665.1. Taxonomy (NCBI): domain Eukaryota; kingdom Viridiplantae; phylum Streptophyta; class Magnoliopsida; order Santalales; family Viscaceae; genus Viscum; species Viscum album. Next base: position 2,075,132,700 of record OY728152.1, on the reverse strand, counting down.
ACCTTGAGGGTCTCGAGGACCCTATTGAGTATCCTTATACTCAACCCTGCATGGGCTATGCCCACACCTCGTTGTGTTTGGGGCAGACGACAGACAATGCAAACTAATGAAGAGAGTACTAGGACTAGATGATTCCTAGAGGTAGTCCATATGGCATGTCAGTAAGCAAAAGAGACTGGTGGATGTGGAGTGCTGAGGAGGTGATCTGTACCTACCCATCAGGAAGTAACCTTAAAGGATGTCCCAATAGAAGTCTTTCATTTTCTACAGTTTTATTGTATTTCAATTGTACTTGTACCTTTACTGTTGGGCTTGTATTCCGAACCCTCTTACATTCATCACACTTTTTTCTATACAGTTTACTTGTGTTAGTTACTTATTGTGTGCTTGGTTGCAAGTTTCTACAGGTTATAAAGGCTATTATTTTCTAGTTTTAGCAAATACGCCTTCGGTTCTAGTCTCAAACCCTTATCATATGGATGGGGGTCTGTGGTAGTCATAGAACAGGCCCCGAAGGACGGGTCAAGACAAATTGGTATCATAGGAGTCGGTTCTACGATTAAACATAAGACTATGATATTTATTTTTAGTGGAAATTTTTTTAAGTTTAGTGAGTGTGGTTAATAGTTTTTGGAATCCCATGTTGGTGGGGTATTGGATGCATCCATACACCATGACTCTGGCATCTGATTTCTGACTCAGTGCACAAAACACCTTATTGGGTGTGTTTTTTTCAAGAGTTTTTGTTATGATATCTTTGAATCACCTCTCGTGGTATAACATATTGATTGTGGCACACCAGTTTCTTTATCAATATGACGCGGCATAGAGATACGCCTAATATTCCTGATAGATTACATGATGATGGCCCACCGTGCGACGAGGATCTGATGCAGGGACCACATACTATGTTGTCACCATCAGGTGGTGTACCAGCCGCACCACCACCCTGTTGGGCAGTAGTTTCTACCAGTTGCACTCAAAGAGGGTGCATGATGGCTGATCCTGTTTCACGAGTTCCAGTGGAAGTGGCCTATAAGGTTTCTAGGGGAGATATATTCTCACATAGCTGAGGGCTACCTAGAGGCGGTTTCTAGTGTTTTTTGCCTAGTTGAGACACCAGTAGAGTAGATAGTGATCTTAGCAACATGACTTTTATTAGTGGGTGACCATGAGGATGGTATGTATAGTGATGAGGCTTCGGTACGTGGACCATTACCCAAGATAGTACCTTTGGGTAGTGTGTCAGCTATATCACTACCTATTGGTCAGTAGTTACAACAGGAGGTACAGGTAAAGGACACATATAGTCTTAGTGACTTAAACATGATTCAGCATCAAATACCCCTTAGGTTCTGAGGTGAGTCCGACTCACAGGTTTTAGTGGAATGACTTGATGTGGTGGCTGAAAGTTTTCTATAGCTTCTATAGATTCGGTAAGATGACATGTTGGTAGCTGAGTATTCATCAAGGTGTACCGATCATTCCCAGTACATGATGAATACAATACGATCAGTGCTTCAGGGCTCGGACATTCGAGCACAATTTTTTTCTGGATGTCTGAGCCATCACTATTCCTCTGTGCATTTTTACTTATGTTGGGGTTCAAGATAGTAACTTTATGGTTGAATGTTATTTAGCTGAGCGGATACTACCAATGAGTTCTAGCAATGGGAAAATAGAAAACTAGTGCCAGTCTTAGAAACTTGGGAGTGTAAAAATTTTTCAGGAAGAAGAAGTGTTAGGGATAGATGAATTTGTAGGGTTGTAGACAAGGAAACAAAGACATGGTAGTATCATGAGGTGGTGTATAATTCTACATGATACAACCACCCACATTGTTGTCCCCTCCATGCTCAGGGAGCTGGTAGAAAAATGAAGAGAGTAGTTGCATGCGGTCAAAAAGTGCAACCAAAGGGATCTAGGAATGATTCATGGTACGATCGGTGTCTACTACTAGTTTTCGTGTTAATATACATTGGTACTAATCATTCCTTACTTCCATGTATCTTGTATAATACATAGATTTTCTGGTTAAACCGTTGACTTCACCCTCGCGTATCGAGATACCAATGGGTGGAGACACGATAATCCCACTTACACTGACTGTGTGATCGGACCATTGAGATGAGAGTTTCGGTTGGAACATCTTGGTGGTGGTGTTGAGGCCTTACGACTTTAGTTTGGGTATGACTGGAAATCCAAAATTCATACTTAGATTGACTGTATTAGGAAAAAATGTTTTGTTTTATATACAATGTTGGGATAAGGTTTTCCTTTGTCGGTGAAAAATGAAACTCATGCAGTACTAGATAAACTCTAGCATATGAGGGTGCAATTGATAACTCATGAGTCATCAATCCTCGTCCTTGTAGAAACAATAGTTTTGAGTTCTAGTTCCAAATCGTAGTGGATAGAGTTCGTCCAAGACTGTGACTTTGAGATAGTATATACTTTTGGGAAGGGGAAGATGGTAGTAGACACACTCAGCAAGAGGTCTGTCCTACAACTGCAGAGTGAAGCGACAGTGAAACTAGTGGTTTTTTAGATATCCTTTACAGATGGAGAGAGAGAAAATATTCATTAGTCTCATATAGTCATTACCCCACTTCATCAACGAGTTAGGGATGTATTGGGTGGGGGAACTGATTGTGAGACCAGACATGCTCAGATATCCTTAGGGCAGGCACCTGATGGATTTTCATGAAGGTGAAAAGAACATCACCCTCTTCATAGAACGTACCATGGTTCCAGTAGTACAAAAAAGGGGGAGTTGAAAGAGTTTTATATGTCCCCTCTAGTGGTACATCCAGGTGTGGTAAAGATGTAACAAGATCATAAGCGTCAGTACTGGTGGCCATGAATATAGAAATTAGTGTATATTTTGTATCAAAATTCCTCAGTTATTTGCAAGTGAAAACTGCTCTGAGCTGGAAGAAGTCTTATGGTGACAGGAGGAGGGAGATCATGCCTTCATATAGGTCTCACCTTGAAGAGGTTTGTAGAGATTTGTCTTGGGGGGAGTTATCACCAATGTATATCAGTCCTTTTCTAATCCTTCAGAGGGTAGGCGAGGTGGCATACCACTTCGCTCTTTCACCACCATTAGAGAGGTTGTGTGACATCTTCCACATATCCAAGCTAAGGGGATACATGAATGACCCATCCCACATCATCAACCATGTCATGATGGACAAAGACAATGGGGAATCAGGTTTGGATGTTCCAGTTGTTATTGAGGTTCGATAGGAGAGTGTTCTTCGTGGTCGAACGACACCTTTAGTGCATGTACGTTGGCAGCACAAGAACCTCTAGAAGAGCACATGGAAGTGGGAGGCTTAGAATCATGTCCAATACCCTCTTTTGGTTGTTTTTATTTTATTATGGATTTTGAGGACGTAAAGCCCCATGGTGGGGAGAATCTAATGTCCGAAAAAAAATTATAAATTTTTTTAATTATATGGAATTATTTTGTGGTTGTGAAATCTAACGGAACATGATTTCGATGCCAGGAGTGCCCAAAATGATCCATTGAAGTTTGGTTGAGTATTAATTAGCATGAAAAAGAATTTTCCAAGGCAAAGTAGAATTAATATTAAATGGTATCTCATATCAGAAATCTAAGGGCACCAATGAATTCAAGATTTCAGTTTTACCCTAGGCACGACTTAAGTTTAGTCTCTGTGGGCCTCCTTTGAGAAAACCCTAAAATGGAATAATCAGGAATAAAATAATTAAATAAATTATTTTATTTTTCAAATGCCTATAACTCACAAATGGTATCTATGATCTAAAATCCAAGACCATCATTGAACTCATGTGGGTATTCTCTCTTTTTTCAGATACTAACATTGGTTGGCACATGCCACCAGTACAAGTTAGGTTTCGGTCGAAAATAAAATAAATAAGTTACAATTATTTTATTATAAAATTCATAACTTCAAAATGGTAACATGGATTGAAACTAAGAGAGTATAATTGAGTTCGATGGGGTGTGTTCCACTTAGGCAGAGCCTATCCTCGACCTGTGCCAGTCAAGTGTTACTGTTATAATTTTTATGAACTTTTTTTTGGGTGCGTTTTGAAAATGGGCAAGTGTCATTATGAAAATTTTGAACCGGTGCTTGTAATTGAAATCTGAGTACACCGTTGAACTCGCAGTGTCGATATTCACTTAAGGAGATCATCACCTCAACCGCAGTATGTCGAGGGTGAAACATAGTTTTCTTCTTTTTCATGTAAATAAAAATAAATTAAAGAATAACTTTTTGTTTTATATTTATAACCACTCTCATAGAGTTTTGGTGGTGGGGACCACCCGAACCCCTATTAATGTGGAGTTAACCCCTGGAATTTCCCCACTTTAATTTTTCCAACTGTAAGTTAATTAATTTTTCCAAAAATTGATTAAGATAATAGTCATAACTCAATTAAAAGTTGGCTCCTCACCTCTTAGTAAGGGTGATCATTAGCAAAGGGGATATTTTAGAGAGAGAGCCTTTGGGAGAACCATTCTGAGAGCATTTGGGAGATTTTGGTTGGTTGAAGATTATCATCCAACGAAGAACGTCCTATGGAATCAAAGAACGAGGATGATGCACATGCTCATAACGACATCATGGTGTGGGGGCAATGAATGCCAACATCACCATCTCATCGACTTCGTCTTCTTCCTCACTCCACCCCAATGGATAATCTAGGAATAGGTTTTTATATAATTTTCAATTTTTTATTGATTTGACAAATCCTAAATTCACGATGATGGTGGCCAAATGAAAATGGTCATCATAACAATGATAAAACATGCTCCTCTTTATTTTTATTCATCACACTATATTCTTGCGTTCTTTAATGCCTAATTTTATTGGCACTGGAAACATTGAGTTTTGCTGAGCTAAATATATGGATGTGAATCCCTTGATCCAAGGATCTAAAATATGCAATCATTTAATTTTTTGGGATTGGAATGAAGCTTCAATGGCTCGTGGAAGGAGGCGGACAAATATTTATTAGCACTGGAAACAAAATATTCTATTTAGCGTGACATACAGATGTGGAGATCACTACCCGAGGATCATGAATCTGCGATCATCACAATTTTCAGGATTTTAATGAAGATGTAGTTTCCCATGGAAGGTGAGACGTGGAGGTGTGATTCGAACATGTGACCATGGCGTGACAACAGGAGAGATAGTTTTTTCAATGTACTATGGTGGCTGGTGCGGCATGGGGAGAGCAAGTCAGCACAACGAAGGTGATCTGGAGGTGTGTGGCAAGTCCGAGGTAGCTTCAGCTGGTATTCTAGGTGTGATACAGGTGGTAGGGTACGAGACTGTTGAAGTGTATAGGCCATTAGTGTTGAGGAGGAGAAAAAAATGTGAAAGTATATGTTAGATTGGAGAGAGAAAACTAAAAAAACTATTCTAAAATAATAAAAATAATATATGAAATTGATATGTTTTTTTTCAGAGCAAAACAAGGGTTTCCAAGAGTGATTGATTTTTCATTTAAGGGGAAGTAATTAAATAAGTAATTAAAAATATTTTTATATTGTTTTTAGTGATTTTTATGACAAAAAACTTTTTTGTCTACAATTTCGTTGTGCGGACTCGGTTTGACGAACCGTCTACAACAGTGAAACCCTGACTCTAAGATAGACATTCTGAGTCCAATGTTGGATGTCTTATTTGGGTTTTTGTATCGGTTACCCAAAGCGCTCTGGAAATAATAGATTTAATATTATTATTAAATTTTCGAGGATCCATAACATCTGTGTGCATCGTACGATTGACTTACCAACTGTGGCGACTTGATCCAGTTACATAGATATATGATTTAAGTCTAATTTTGAATATTAAATTATATTTTGTGGATCTGGTTCATGGAACACCAAATAATAACAATATTATTATTATTGTATCTTTTATTCAACAAATATCCCTCAAATGTAGTTGAAATGTCAAACTGTCTACGACACCAGATATCTTGGATCGAGATGGTTCTTGTGGTATACCCCACATGAGATTTGGATAAAGTGGTAAAGTTGGATTGAGCACGAATCCAACGAGGCCCTCGATACTAAAAGTCTAATAACATACAGACTAGGCATCCGATTGATGTAGCATCTGTTGAATTTATAACCTTATTACGTTGTCGTCCTTTAGGACACTTCATCATGAGGCATCGTGTCAATTGTAGCATCGACCATTAGCATGAGGAGAGGACTCTCTTGGTGATGAGAAAGGATAGTGTGGGTACCCTGTCGTTGGCTGTGACTATGTACTAGGATACTATATATTTATGAAGATGTACTGACGAGGTACTATGATCTAGTGTGGGTATGAAGACATACTCACGATGTACGAGGATCCTTTGTGGGTTTGACGATTTACTGATGATGTTCTACAATCTTGTGTGGGTCTGACGATGTATTGGCGATGTACCAGGATCATGTGTGGGTATGAAGAAGTATTGACGATATAGTAGGATCTTGTTTGGGTCTGATGACATACTGACGATGTACTAGGATCATGTGTGGGTCTGAAGAAGTACTGACGATGTACTAGGATCATGTGTGGTTCTAATGTATTACTGAATATGTATTAGGATCTTGTGTGGGTCTGACAACGTACTGACGATGTACTAGGATCTTGTGTGGTTCAACACCGAGCGATATTTTGTGGTTCAACACCAAGCTATCATGTGTGGGTAAGAATTGAGCGATCATGTGTGGGTAAGAACTGAGAAACCCTGTGTGGGTCAGCCCCGAGTGATCATGTGTGGGTCAGCACATTGCAATCCTATGTGGGTCAGCATTGAGTGGTTCTGTGTGGGTCAGTAGTAGATCCTCTTGACAGAATAAGATGTTCTAACATTACAACAAATCAGTTGAACTTTTTTAATTAATTTATACCTGGTTTGATCGGAGTCAATACATTTGTGATATTCATCTATGTGGCATACATGTGTGGTACTAACCATCGTGGTATTTCATCCTTTGTGGAAAAATTGAGCTTTTGGCTTTTGAGTTGGACTCTATTTTGCGTCATGATTGAGATGGGTATACTAGATATCTTAGGTATCTGTATGGGCATCATCCTAAGTTGGATTGTAAGTTTATTTCATGATTTGTGGATTATCCTTTGTGGATTTTGTGAATCCTTGAGGGTCTCAGGGTCCCTATTGAGTATCGTTATACTCACCCCTGCATGGGCTATGCCCGCACATCATTGTGTATGGTGTAGATGGAAGACAACGCTGACTAAAGATGAGAGTACTAGGAATGGATGATGCCCAGAGGTGGTCCATACGGCGTGTCGGTACATAGAGGATACCAGTGAACATGGAGTGCTGAGGTGGTGATCTATACCTACCCTTCAATTAAGATCCTCGGAGGATGACCCGGTAGCTGTCTTTCTCATTCTATAGATTTTATGTATTTCTGTTGTACTTGTACCTTAACTTTTGTATTTTTATTCTGGCCCCACTTACTTTCATCAGTATTTTTTATATAGTTTACATGTGTTCGTATCTTTTTGTGTGATTGGTTTCTTGTTTTTACAGGTTATAAATGCCTTGTCTTCCATGTTTTTGGGAATATTCCTTTTTTTCTAGTCGCCAGCACCTAGCCAATGGATGGAGGGCTTCGGTTTGTCTTGACATGGGCCTTGGGGGACGGGTCGTGACATCATGGAATTTCGTTATTTATATCTATCCAACAAAAAAAGATCTCAATTTATTTTTGAATTCAAATGAAATAAAAATATTAAAATAATATAAACAATAAATTTAATAAATAATATAATAAATCAATATCAATAAATTATAATATTTGATATAAAATGAGGTATCATTTAATAAATATTAAATATTATTTCTTAAAGGTACAATCACAAACACTATTTTTTAGAATAGTATTAGTTGTCAAATAGATCTGGAGGGAGTGAATATACCTTCCAAAACATGAATAAAATAATTAAATCATAATATAATTTAAAATAGAATTCTAATTAAAAAACAATGTTTGAGTTTTAAGTGTATATTTAGTGAAATTAAAATATACAAGAGCATAAAATATTTATAATAGTTTTTCTCAATGTGATCCTACATCTACTCTTCACACATATTTTTTCTTTGAGAAAAATTGGGTCTACTAAAAAATAAAATTTTTCGAAAGAAGTGATAACATTTTATAAAAAATACCTTTTTCTCATTATAATGAATAAGTAAATCTCTTTTATCTTTTATTTATTTAGATAAACAACTCATAGTTTTATGAGGATCGTACCCAACCAATGTATTACTTTTAAAGTTGTTTGGATAACCATTATTTCCTTTTTTATTTCAAGTTAAAACCTTATTGATGTTCCTTTTGATCAGTTAAGAATAACCAATACTACCTTTTATTGGAGGCACAACCATGTTTGAGTTGTGTTACAACTCTATCAATACAATAGAAAAAACTAAAAATAATAAATTTTTTGAAGAGATAAAAAAGTAGAATGGAATGTTAGAGTAAAATATAATTCATCGTCCCCTCATAATTGAGGAAGGGTGTTCTAGAAGTTTTCTAGAGAAACACTTGATCATTAATTCATCCCAATACACAGTAGAAATTTATTTAACAATTATAATTATATGTGATTCCATCTACTTTCATCATATATTAATTTATAGGCGAATTAGAAATGGGTTACTCCCTCTTCATAAAATCCATGATCTACTTCAAATTTTTGTTTCCTAAAACATCAATATTTCATTATATGGTTAATTAATTAAATAATATGAAAATTATTCTATTTCTGTCAATTATATTTCACATGTAATTAAAATATATCACTTGCATCGTTCTAACATCAAACACATAAAAACCACTTTGATGAGAATCGTTAGAATTTATATGTATTTTATAAATAAATACAATAGTTAAAACAAGCCAATATTAATTAAAGAAAATAAAAATATTAGAACAAAAAAAAGATAGACTAGTAAAATTATCTTAAAATAATAATTACATAATGGTAATTGTCACGACCGGAACCATATCGGGATCGAGTGGTAACTACCCTAAGCCCACATCAATAGGCTAAGGGGTGGTGACTAGAACCGCAGGCCCAAATATCCCAGAGATGCCTTTTCCTATGTTCCTATACACACATACACATATCAAAATGATTAAAAAAATGCACAGGGAAAGGAATAAAAGATGAAACACTAATATAAATAAACCAAGCAAGCATGAACTACTAAACATTACATGTACAGTAATGAAAACCGAATGTCGAAAATGGGTAAAAGATATGCCAAACCAAAAAATTTGCATAACCTGGTATTAACTGGAAAACTAAAATTGGTGAGAGAGCCCCACTCTTGTATCCAAAGCTAGAACCATTTTAAATGGTCCATACACCCACATCACTATGTTCTTATGATTTCAGGATCAACGTGTTTGTCATCAAAATAAGTCACAATACATGAGGGTAAATCTTATACAGGGATAAGTATAAAAATAATCACTAGGATTCACTAAAAATGTGATGGGGGAGACATTAGGGAAATTCTGAAAAAAAAACTAGAAGATATGAAAAGGTATATTAAAAGTATTGTAGATCCCCCCAACAAAAGTGTGAAGTAAACACATCCAAACACAATGATCTACAAATGGTTGGAAGATGAATTTCATGTCCATTTATCATCACCTATAGTAGGAGAGTATACTCTCCCAACCACAAGTGTATATACATGAAAAAAATGCACATCCTCACCTCTCCTAGAGGGAGAGTAACCAAAACCCATAGAGTGGGTACTGGAAATAAAATATATATATTTATATACTCAGTCAAAGAATCCCAAACGAGATAGTACAGGGATATTTGTAATGCCCTGACCCCAGTTACCCAGAGTCGGTACATTATTACATAACATTGGAATGATCACAATGGATCAAGTCTCTAATGACCGATTAGTTTAGTAGTCTTGGAACCAATAGATATATTCATAAGTCTTACAATACATCAAAAGGTAAAAAAAACTACAACAACATCTTGTCTTCATATCCCCTCATACTATCCTTATAGGTCATTCATAAGTTACATATCCACATCCTAGGAAAAATAAAACATTGAATGGTGTGAGCTCAGATGCTCAGTAAGGATAACAATATAGCAGAGGCTTTCATAGATAAGCATAAAAACTTTAAAAAATTTATAACTAAAACAAAAACCTTTTAAAACTGATCTTCAGCATAATATGGAAAAGATAAAAGGAAATAATGCCATTTACATATTCACATGGATATTATTCTAGTCGAACAATCACATACAATATCAATATCCACTTTCATAATGATGTAATTCATAATGCCAGATGATCATAACCACATAGCCAAGGCCTCTTTCCAAGACTGAAAATAATTTTTTGCCAAGGCCTTGTGCCAAGACACTAGTTTGTCTCATGAATCCTACCGATGCATTGAGGAGCTATAGCAATCTCCACCCATCACTTATTAAGTCCAATGCATTCCTCATATGAACAGGTTTAAACATAACATAAACATTCGTATTAAGACTAGCATACGAAATGTCAATTCTTTAACCACAAACCATGAATAGTATCAAAATAACACATCCACAGTCAAACACAACTCATTTGATACAATATGGAAGATTGTATTGTATCACATTAACCTCAATCAATAATAATGAAGGATGTTGACATAGATGAAAATAATCATCAAAACTATTTAAGATAAATATCCCCCTTTTTCTTGAAATCATTTAAAAGTCACACTATTTGTAAAGAAGCCATTTAAAATAGATTTTTGAATCAAAGGGTCCCATACCACTTTAAACTTTTAAAATGATTTTTAATTTTAAAACATTAATGTCCATATAAATAAATCCTTAAAACCATTTTTAAAACATGGACATTAATGAGGATGATTTATATGAATAAGTCTTTAAAACATTTTCAAATGGTATTTTAGTTAGATATTATTACCAAAAGAGAGACACTTGAATAAAAATAATTGAGGTAATAAAAACTTTGTAATATCATGAGAATAAAGGGTTTCATGATATACTATGTCAAAGTACAATATATACACCATATAAAATTGATTTTGTGGATAACAACAAAGAAGTCTCAATGGAATGTAAATTGAGATGAATTATCTTATAAAGACTATATCATTAGGTTAAGGATAAATCAATGACATAATTATGTGTGAAAAATATACATACACTCAATATTATTGGATATTTATTGTAAATCAATCGGAAGAAATTCCAACATATTCTTATAAAAACAACACCAATGAATTGGATATTTAACTCAACAAATGGAGATTGAGTTAAAATTACTCTTATCAAGTTCATACCGATCACTTTAGAATTTTTCAATTGATTTATTATGTGTATCAAAATAATATCCACATAAAGGGGAGTGGAAAATATGACATAAGAAAATGAAGAGTAATTCCACACATAATCTTGGACTAAAATAATCAATGAAGTATGCATAAATCTGAATGAGTGTAAATTGAAATATCAAATTCACCTATCAATTTGGTAACATATGAAACATGAACCCAAGAAAGATGGATCATACAATGATTATGTAAATACCCATAAATTAAAGTATATTACACAATGAATACAATCATGGGAATTACACATACACCACATGCAAAAAATAAGTGGTGAACAATGGAATTCTCACAAAATTAAGAGTGAGATAAGAAACCCATTACTTTGTTCTATTTCCTTGGTCGATGGTAGGTTAACCTCCTGTATAATGGTGAAATAATTGTTATTGAATTATACAAGAATAATTTACATTAATATGATATCATATATAATCTTTTAACATTGATTTGTAAATAATATCTTAGTATTATCGTCATTTTGGGTGTTAACTTACTCATTTTATTTTATATGTTTTGTTACGTATGCCAAGTTTGTCATGGATTGGTTGTATCTTATTCATATCCAGACTTATATCAATTCCTTAAACATTATTTTTAAATCATTAAATTATAATTATACTTGAATGGATACGATAGAGAATGAATCTCATCGTGTTCGTGGAGACGGTAGTCTGTACGTACGCATGAGCGGCAATATCATTCTTTTGATATTAAAATAATATATAATTGGATTGTATATAATATATAAAGAATAATAATAATGTTATATTTATTATTTCCATGAGTTACACATCATTATTATACCCACCCAAATAATACTATATTTAATAACAATTACACCACGATGTGGAGACGGTAAGCCGTACGTACGCACGTATCGTGACATGTTATTCAAAGGGTTGATAGAATACTGAATATGGTTGTACAATATTTATAATAACATCACAGTATATATAAGATACTGTAGTTATTATTTTAGAATTGTAATAACAAATAAAGAATATTTGGAAGAAGACACGAACATGAAAATGGGTGGTGAAAACATTACCTCTTCTCCGGGTTCTTCCTTTTGATTTGATCAAAAGGGGTCCCTAGGTTGGCTATCTGATCAAACTAAGGCCTTTAGGTTGTATTGAGGGAAGTTTAGAGAGAATTTGGGGAGGTATTGGCCGAACCAAAAGGCTTTGAAGGTGTGACGAAATGAGAAGGAGGAGTTCCCTTTTTTAAGAGGGGTGAGGGGAACAATTGGAAAAGCTAAAAATATTAATTTATAATAAATTCATATTCGGTATCTATTGGCTAAAACGTTGATTATTCAAAGGTTAAGGTGGGGATAGGTGAAAAAACATTCACACGATAGAATTTAGACAGATTTGGGTCACTATATTAACATTATCGTTTAGTTTTAACTCTTAGTTAATTAGTTTGACATTTACCAGGTCATTTTGTATTTTTATATTATATAGTTATTAAACATACTATATACATTAAAGAGACTCCCAAGTAGTCCATTAATTATATATCTATCATTATATAATTCTATTGGCGGAACATTATATTTTTAGGAATTTGATATCAATTAATAATATAATATTTGTTTTAAAAACTCTTTTATGTCAATTTTGACACTATTCAATAGTTTATTTTTTTGAAACTCATAACAGATTGATTACTTATAACAACGACAATTAAATCAATCCTAATATGTCATATGATCCTAGAAAATTATTGTAATTCATAAAAAGATTCATATTATATTTATTTGGGTATTTATAATATCAATTATTCTAATTTTTTCACTATTATGGTAATTACTCCATCATCATTGTGTCATAAATAAATTAAATTATTTAATGTCTAAAAATTATAAATAAAATATCATTATGTAGGAAATCTTATTATATTTCTAATTAATATTTAAAATCGAATTTATATTATGGATAATCCTATATTAAAAATGTTTTAGTAAATACACTTTGATTTTAACTCTTTTAACACTTCTTTGATTTAAATAATAATAAATGTCCTAATCTAATTAAAGTGAACCTAAATGATAATATTTTATTACTAAGGTTGTTTTTGGTCGAGATACACTTGTCCAATAGAATTAGGACATGTGTTAGGGTAATATTAATATCATTTTTACCCTTAATTACACTATTTACTTTTAACCGAGGTAAATAAAAGTAAAAAGTTACTATTCACCAAAAATTATTTTCATCTCATTGAACCACATTTTACTTCATTATATTTACCATGTCTCTCATATTTTCAAAATTTCATTCACAGATGCGATAAAATTTTGTCTTATGAAAAATTCAGTTTTTTAACTACCACTTAGTAGTTTCACTATTCATCAAAAATTGAAGTATTTCAGAACAGTGCCAAAATTTCACCCTAAACTATAATTGATATTCCAAATTCAAGAATGATGTCTATTTTAAAAAATTCTATACATATAAGTTTCATTAGTTAATTTTATAATTAATTTCTATTATCACAACAAATAGCGTGTTTTTAAGAAACATTATATATCAAAAGATTGACAATTGTTTAGGTCCAATTTCAAAGTGAAATTAATTCTAATGAACACCATTGGATAAAATGGTAAAAATATATTATAATTATACTTTAAAACAACTCAATAATATAATTTATCAATATAAGTTATTTTTATTTAAAAATTTGTTTTTAATTAAAATTTAGTAATTTTCAATATTCATCAAAATATAAGTGTTATCCAAAAAGTTCCAAAATTTCACCCTATGATAAATTAAATATTCCAATCCAAAAATGAAGTCCATTTTGAGAAATAAAATTTATAAAATTTAAAAAAGTACCTATTACTATTCATAACGGCTAGTTTGATTGGTTGTGGTGTGTTAGAATCTCGAAGTTGCGTATAATGCACGCAATTGCATTATTCGAAGGGAAACGTACCATGGAAGCTTGGGGTGTTACATTCTCCCCTCCTTCAATAAATTTCATTCTCGCAATTTTTAAAATTGTTCTTGGGAATATAATGGAATGTCCCACATCACAAAAAGAGTCAATAAAACTATCACTTTAAAAGGAAGAAAGAGAGGTATAATGGTCAACCAAGATAACCCATACTCGGATTCCATGTAGGATAACATGGATATGGATGATAAACTAAGTGTCATGTTCTGATGGAGAGGGATAGAAAGCATGATCATGATAAATTTAACAATAAGAAAACCACAAACATGTGTTGGGACAAACGAACATTAGTCTCCTAGTAGGAAAGTAAACAGAAAACATTTTTTTAAGTTACATTAATTTATGATATTGACTAAGAATATAAATATATATACTTAAATTTTATGTAGAGTTTCATTCTTTAATAAATTTCCACCACTAACTCATTTTTTTAAACGATGAGTATTCAAGAATACTTGGTCACACTGGAAGAGCTAGAATAAACTTTTATAGAATAACATGATCCCTGCAGGATGAACTATATATTTACATTGTCTTTAGAGATTAATCAAAACCAAAATGGTTAGTACAATATCTAATGATCCCCCAAAAGGATATTCCTTGAGAGAAATAAACACTAATCATAATTTCCAAAATTAAACCAACAATAACCCAAAGTTAAATAAATACCATTCAATAATATATTTTCCTTCAAATACTTCAATACAATCAAAACTAATATTGAAAACCAAAACTTATTAAGAATGTAGTCTTCCACATGAAATTTTATCTCCAGATGACATTAATTACTGTTAAAGTCAAATACTTAAAAGTAATTAACCTAATCACTTCCATAAAAAACCCAAATCATTATAAATCCACAATAATAACATAGATAAAAATCCACCATTACTACTCAAATGAAATCCCATACTATTATATTTTCCTTGGGCATATAGTGGTCACACCAAAGCGAACAACTTCTAAAATAACATTTATCACTTAATCAACAAATAATTTTCCTATAGTAAGGGTATTTATTTGATGAAACATAAGATCCCAAATCAAATAATTATTGATCAATAAAATCATTTAACTAAAAATAATAGTCACACTAACCAAGTACTTCACGTAGTCTAGTGGTAGGCGATAATTCCCAATCACACTTTGGTTGTGGGTTCGATTCCCACAGCATTGTCTGACGCGATGGGTTGTCACACGGTCTGCGTGTTGTCCTTCTTTAAAAACGATATTTTATAATATTACCAAAATGAATTATAATTTCCTCAAACCCAACTATCATATAAAACCAAATGATTATTTATAACTGTATCCACAATAGAAGAGATAATTCTTCCTCAAATTTCATTCTCACATGGAAAACTACGGGGTTACAAATACAAGCGAAAATTATTCCAAAGTAAACTGATCAACAAGAAGCACTAATACTTTTTAAACATTTATCCAACCATTTATTTCCACATAGCTTCTTCTTTTACCAAGAAAATATCGTATAGAATAAGGCATTAAATCGGTTAATGGCCAGGTCCCCTAAATTTACGGAAAATGACTGTAAATGGACTCTTGTGACCATTTATATCTTTTTCCATAGTACTCGTCATTTTTCATAGACAATTATTCACTTTAGGTCCTTCCTTCCCACATGTAAATCATTTCTTTTCCCCATTGAGACACTTTCCTGGGTGTCTCCTTCCACTTTTTCATGCATGATGGAAATTGAGGATTTCTTTCTCCATGGTCTCCACTACTAGAGCTCTTATCATTCATCACCTTTCTCTTCTTTGTTGAGTCCAGTAATCAGTTAATATATATATTGTTGATCATATTTTTGGAAAATTGATTTGGCATAAAGACGATATCTTTTACTCCTATCAACATTCCATTTTGTTGCTCATTTCCACCAATGTTCCCACCTTGTACATCATTCTCAAAGTCAATATGACATCCTTGGAGTCCAGCCATTGACTAAGACTAGAAATAATTGTGTGAGTAATAGTAGTCATACAATCATTTAGAGATTAACATGTAACCATAATCTCAATTTGAAACAAATTAGGATTAACTGAGGTCATTTACTCTCATCTTATATATATAATACATCAAATGAGTTTGTAAAGAAAATGTAAATTATCCTAAGCATATCCCCCGGGAGTGTCATAACCAAGAGTGCAGCAAGGCCCGTTGTTGTGCACCAGTTCCCGTTCGAGTCTAGATCAAAGCGGTGTTTTCGGGTTTTACACCTAGGTACATCTATGCCAGAGCCGCCTCTACCTGCTCTTATCCAGACATGGATGTAATGCTCGGAAAACTCACAAAATCTCTACAATAAAAAATTTCTAGGAAGTTCTTCTATATTAATCCTCAAAGTTCATCTTAGTTATATGTGCTCTAATCAGAGTTTATCTAAATCTAGCTTCCAAGGTTTGTTCTAAACTTCCTCTAATACCAACTGTAACGCCCCGACCCTAGTAACCCAGATTCGGTGCCTTATTACATAACATTTGCATCATCACAAAGGATCAAGTCTCGAATGAGCGATTAGTATAGTAGTCTTGGAAACACTAGATATATTCATAAGTCTTACATTACTTCATAAGGTAAAAAAATACAACAACATCTTGTCTTCATATCCCCTAATACTATCCTTGCAGGACAATCATAAATTAATTCTTCACATCCTAGGAAAAATAAAACATTGAAAGGGGTGAGCTCATATTCTTAGTAAGGAAAACAATATACCAGAGGCTTTCATAGATAAGCATAAAAAATTATAACAATTTATATCAAAAACAAAAGCCTTTTAAAATTGAACTTCAGCATAATATGGCAATGATATAATGAAATAATGCCATTTACATATTCATATGGATATTATACTGGTCGAAAAATCACATGCAATATCAATAACCACTTTCATAATGATGGAATGCATAATGCCAGACGATCATAACCACATAGCCAAGGCCTCGTGCCAAGACTACAAATAAGATTTTTCCAAGTCCTAGTTCCAAGACACTAGTTTGTCTCATGAGACCTACTAATGCGTCGAGGAGATATAGTGGGCTCCACCCGTAACTTATTATGCCAAATGCATTTCTCATATGAACAGTTGTAAACATAACATAAACATTTGTATTAAAACTAGCATACGAAATGTCAATACTTTAACCACAAATCATGAATGGTATAAAAATAGCACATCCACAGTAAAAAAACTCATTTGATACAATATGGAATATTGTACTGTATCACATTATTCTAAATCACGAATAATGAAGGATGTGGACATATATGAAAATACTCATCAAAACTATTTGAAAGAAATATCCCCCTTTTCTTGAAATCATTTAAAAGTCACACTATTTTTCAAGAAGCCAATTAAAATATAATTTTGAATCAAAGTGTCCCATACCACTTTGAAACTATTAAAAGTATTTTTAATTTTAAAACTTTAATTTCCATATAAATAAAACCTTAAAAACATTTTTAAAACACGGACATTAATGAGAAAGATATATATGAATAAGTCTTTAAAACATTTAAAAATGGTATTTTAGTTAGAGATTCTAACCAAAAGAGAGACACATGAATAAAAATAATTGAGGTAATAAAAACTTTGTAATATCATGAGAATAAAGGGATTCATGATATACTATGTCAAAGTACAATATAAATACCATATAAAAGTGATTTGGTGCATAACAACAAAGAAGTCTCAATGGAATGTAAATTGAGATGAATTCTCTTATATAGAACATATTCTTAGATTAAAGATAAATCAACAACATAATTATGTGTCAAAAATATAAATACACTCAATATTATTGGATATTTAGTGTAAATCAATCTGATTACATTCACACATATTCTTGTAAAAACAACACCAATGAGTTGTATATTTAACTCAACAAATGGAGATTGAGTTAAAATTACTCTTATCAAGTTCATACCAATCAATTGAGAATTTATCAATGGAGTTATTATGTTTATCCAAAGTATATCCACATAAAGTGGAGTGGAAAATATGACATAAGAAAATTAATAGTAATTCCACCCATAATCATGGAGTAAAATAATCAATGAAGTATGCGTAAAGCCGAATGAGTTGAAATTGAAATATCAAATTCCCTTATCAATTTGGTAACTTATGAAACATGCACCCATAAAAGAAGGATCATACAATGATGATTTAAATACCCATAAATTAAAGAATATTACATAATGAATACTATCATGGGAAGTACACATACCCCACATGCAATAAATAAGTGGTGAACAATGGAATTCTCACGATATTAAGAGTGAGATAAGAAAACCCTTACTTTGTACTTTTGCCTTGGTCGATGGTAGCTTAACCTCCTGTATAATGGTGGAAATTTTTTTATTGAATTAGAAAAGAATCATTTACATTAATATGATATCATATATGATATTTTAACATTTATTTGTTAATAATATCTTAGTATTATCGTCATTTTGGTTGTTAACTTACTCATTTTCCTTTATATGTTTTGTTACGTAAGCCATTTTTGTCATGGATAGGTTGTATCTTATTCATATCCAGAACGATATCAAGTCCTTAAAAATTATTTTTAAATCATCAAATGATAATTATACTTGAGTTCATACGATAGAGAATGAATCTCATCGCGTTCGTGTAGACCGTAGTCCGTACGTACGCACGAGCGACAATATCATTCTTTTGATATTAAAATAATATATAATTGGATGGTATATCATACATACAGAATCATTATCATTTTACATTTATTATTTTCATGAGTTAAAAATGATTACTATACCCACCCAAATAATAATATATTGAATAACAATTACACCACGACGTGGAGACAGTAAGTCGTACGAACGCATGTATGGTGGCATGTTATTCAAAGTGTAGATAGAATACTAAATATGGTTGTACCATATTTATAATAAAATCACAGTATATATAAGATACTAGATTTATTATTTTAGAATGGTAATAACAAATAATGAATAAGTGGAAGAAGATAGGAACTTGAAAAGGGGTGGTGAAAACATTACCTCTTCTTTGCGTTCTTCCTTTTGATTTGATAACAAGGGATCCCTAGGTTGGTTATATGATAAAAATAAGGCCTCTAGGTTGTAGTGAGTGAAGTTTGGAGAGTATTTGGTCAGGGTTTGGCCGATCCAAAAGGCTTTGATGGTGTGAAAAATTAGAAGGAGGAGTTCCCATTTATAAGAGGGGTGGGGGTCACCTTTGGAAAATCAAAAAATTTTAATTTATAATAAATTCATATTCGGTTTATAATGGATCCAAAGTTGAGTATTCAAATTTTAAGGTGGGGATAGGTTAAAAACATTCATCCAATAGAATTTAGACAGGTTTGGGTCACTATATTAACCTTATCCTTTAGTTTTAACTCTTAGTTAATTAATTTGAAATTTACCATGTCACATTGTATTTTTATATTATATAGTTAATAAACGTACTATATACATTCAAGAGACCCCCAAGTGGTCCATTAATGATATACCTATGATGATATAAGTCTCTTGGCCGATCCTTAGATTTTTAGGAATTTAATATCAATTTATGATATAATATTTGTTTTAAAAACTCTTTTTTTTCAATTTTGACACTATTAAATAGTTGATTTTAGTGAAACTCATAACAGAATGATTACTTCGAAAAAAGTCAATTAAATAAATACTAATATGTCATATTATCCAATAAAATTAGTTTAATTCATATAAAGTCTCAAGTTATATTTATTTGGGTATTTATAATATCAATTATTCTAATTGTTTACTATTATGGTAATTACTGCATCATCATTGTGTAATAAATAAATTAGATTATATAAAGTCTAAAAATTATAAATAAAATATAATTATGTAGTAAATCTTATTATATTTATAATGAAAATTTAAAATAGAATTTATCTTATGGATAGCCCTATATTAAAAAATATTTAGTAAATAATCTTTGATTTTATCTCTATTAACTCTTCTTTGAATTAAATAATAATAAATGTCCTAATCTAATCCAAGTGTACATGAATGGTAATATTTTGTTCCTAAGATTGCTTTTGTTCGCGATACAATTTTCCAATAGAATTAGGATATCTGTTAGGGTAATATTAATATATTTTTTACGCTTAATTACCCAATTTACTTTTAACCGTGGTAAATAAAAGTAAAAAGTTACTATTCACCAGAAAAATTTTCATCTCATTGAACCAGATTTTACTTTTTTATATTAACCATGACTCTCGGATTTTTGAAATTCCATACAAAGAAGCAGTAAAATTATGTTTTATGAAAAATTCAGTTTTTTTAACTACCACTTAGTAGTTTCACTATTCATAAAAAATTGAAGTTTTTCAGAACAATGCCAAAATTTCACCCTAAGCTATTATTGATATTCCAAATTCAAAAATGTTATCTATTTTACAAAATTCTATACATATAAGTTGCATTAGTTAATTTTATAATCAACTCCCGTTGTCACAACAAATAGCGTGTTTTTAAGAAACAATATATATCAAAAGATTGACAATTGTTTAGGTCCAATTTCAAAGTGAAATTAATTATAATGAACACCATTGGATAAAATGGTAAAAATATATTCTATATATACTTTAATCCCACTCAATAATATAATTTATCACTATAAATTATTTTGATTTAAAATGTTTTTTTAATTAAAATTTAGTAATTTTCACTATTCATCAAAATATATGTGTTATCTGAAAAGTTCCAAAATTTCACCCTAAGATAAATTCGATATTCCGAATCCAAAAATGAAGTCCATTTTGAGAGATAGAATTTTTAAAATTTCAAAAAGTAGGTATTACTATTCATAATGGCTAGTTTGATTGGTTGTCGTGTGTTAGAATCTCGAAGTTACGTACAATGCACACCATTGCATTATTTGAAGGGAAACGTACCATGGATGCTTGGGGTGTTACAATATTCATCTCATAGATCTTACAAAGAAGAAGAGTAGACCACATTCTAGAAGTATCCTCCAATGATACCAACTATCCCCCATATCTTCCGTAAACGTCAAGTCAAATGGATGCAATCACCACACCGTGATATTATCTTCTTGGTTTGGAACTGTCTCTCCCAATTAGTTTTAGGTCACATCACATGGATGCTTTTAAGTGGGGAAATCATCCCACTCTCTTCAATTTCCATGGGTACATGAAAGAACATCTTGTCACTATTTAGCATAGTCAAGTGTTCATGTCTCATGGTCGATGATTCATGCCCATCCCAGTTGGAGGGTACCACTCAAGTCATCATGTATTTGCACCCTAGTACGTTAGGGAAAGAGTATTCTCCCAAAAGATGATGGGGACACACTATCCAGCCCCACTAATGGTTAATCTGATAGAGGATAATACCCAGAAAAAATCATCGATGAGACCCAATTCCCCACCATACTGAAGGGTAATACGTTAGAGGCTTCCCAAAACTACCATCGGGGAACCCACTACCCATCACAATTGGAGGGTAAGCATGAAACCACTATGGCTATCCTTGGTGGATTTTATCTCTTGAAAAGCATTGAGGAACTACACTGGCCATCCTTGCAGGATGGTACCTCTCAGAATGTATCCAAAAAATTAAAATGGTCATACCTACTAGAAGGTACCTCTCAAAAAGAAACTGAAAACAATACTAGTCATCCATGATGGATGGTACTTATAAAAAATCATCGAGGAATTCCACTTTACTCTTCGAGTTCCACCATAGTTAGGCGTCGAACATAGAACATCTCATATCGTATCTTAGAAGAAACTATATATGGAACCATCAAATTCGACGTGGAATAATACTCAGGATAGGATACTCAATGGCCAAAATCTATGTCTAAATTAAAGAGATACGAAGAGTATAAGATTCATAATTTGGTACACATTGTGTATTTGGCCCACTAATCATGTGGTCCCACCTCACCACCATGCTTTGTACCTAACCATACTCAGGTACTAAAGTATGAACAAAAAACCCTATGAATTCTATTGTACTCTCAGAGTATGTGGCATGTTTATTAAAAATTCCATTTATTTCACGACGCTCGTCATTGATCCGGATATCCAAAAAAACATAATTTCACTTAAATTCCTCCACTAATGGCCACAGAACATTTGATTTCATATCATTATGTATCATTTCCACTCTCACTAGAGTATATAGGGACCTAATTCATGGATTTTATTCAAATAAAAATAAGGATATTCCACCAATTTTCTTATCTTGTTTCAACAATTTATGATATCATAAGATTTGTACATACAAACAAATCAAACTATTGCTATCCTTGTAGAAAAATTCCCATGATCGTCTAATTATTCACCCCAATGAAATTTTGCAAATAAAATTGAATGTCTCCATAGTTTGCTCAAATGGTGTCTCATGAGGCCAACCCCTCGATCCTGAAATAAATTTAAAAATCATTCCATTGTGATCGTTACAAAAAAAAATAGACAGGTTTGTCTATTCATTTCTCTCAAACAGGCAGCTGGTGAAGAAGTCGTATTTGAACTCAAACACCCTAATCGGGCTTTGTGGATCCCTCACATTGATTTTGGTTTAAGTTCCCAAAATAATGCAACAAAACATTCACCTAAAATTCATCATTATGTCACCAATTATGGATCATCAATTGGACATCGTGTGCATGAGTTATATATGAAAGAAGTTTTCTTAATTACAATAATTATTATATTTTTATTAACCTTACCAGTTTTGTAAAACAAATCCATGAATCCATGTATAAAAATTTATGAACTAGTCTAAAAATATATGTCTTGATGAGGGGAATGTGTGGTCATAGGAAACATGTTAATCAAATGCCCAAATTAGAAGATAATAGAGTTTGGAGTCATCCCTACCAGACCCAAATCGATCTAACCCAGTTTGGATCGATTGCTCTGTCCGTGTCGGGCCACTTATGCTGGCCCATTCTATTTTTCTGGTCTAGGGCAAGGTCACCACCTTGTGACCCCTCCACTAACCGGTCATCCACCCTGCACTCCAGCCCACTCACTGGCCTCACCTCGTACCCTCAATCTCGCTCCGCCCAACATGCTTCCCGCCTCACCAGAATCGTGCCCTACCGAACCACCACCTAAACCCATGACATCTATGGTTGCTGAAATCATCACCATTGTCCACTTCTCTAGACCAATGTTGCTTCCTTCTTCCCTAGTCCATACGGCGTCCCACAGTTTCCAAAACAGAAATCCAAAACAGGATCGATGATCCTCAGGATGAGAGATTCATATTGCCAGCCTCTGTTCGATAATCCATTGGTGGTTTGATCATCCCAAAAGTGGGTGATGAATTCCCATGAAGAAATAGATAATAAAATAATGATTTATAGGTTTAATATTGTATTATTGGCCATCTTAGTTTTTTCATCGATGATTGTTTACAGAATGATGAATTAAGAGGAAAAATAATGGATTTTTTATCACCAACATTAATTAGAAATTAAATATGGAATAATACTTCCTCAATTGATTTGTTTATCACTGCCGATACATTCTAAATGCTCATGATTCAATCTGCCAAGGTTTCGTCAATGAGAACTCCTCGATTTGGAAAATAATAGATGAACTAGACAAAGAGGGGATTTGGGATAAACCAAATCCTGAACTATTCAGCTTCTATTAATAGGATCCCTACTCGGTGCAGATTACGAACAACATATGACATCTCATTTTATGTAATGATTATGTAAAATACCCCATTATGAAGCCTATTGGTGGTATTTTATATCCAATCTGAGTCTCTGATCAAAATTTATTTGATTCAGCATTTGAAATAAAATAATTAAGTTTATTTATTTTATTTACGATTTTCCCCTAGGTGTATTTTCACACATAAGTCCAGCGTTGAATAAACATTCGACCCTCCTAGGGTAAACACCACATTTTAAACTCAATTGCAGCCTTATATATCTAATTTGAGTTTACATTTGAGATTTCTTTCATTTCCTTTATATGAATAGTATTAAAATTTCTAATATTTTCATAAAAAAATTCTAGGTACACTTGGCCTTATAATTGCATGCAATCTCATGGATTAACTCTATAAATATATATAGAAATAATTCAAAGTATAAAAAGAGAAAAACCAAGTCTCTATATCATTCACTCCTTCAATATTTTCATCCTTGAAAAGAAAAACTTGGGAAACAAGATGGGAAATTGAGCCTGCACCTAGCTCTCTATCTCAGAGGAAAACTACAATGATTCCCTACTGCCATAACATGAGAAGTAAAGGGATGGTACATCCTCATATGGTCTACTCTAGTAGATGAAATGTGTCAGAAAATGCACATATCTCCTCATTTACGACACATAGTACATGTTGTGCACCCTCTCCAGCTATCAGGGGTAGGGAAAGGTAGTAGGTAGCCTCACAACCTCTTTGCAATGCCTTGAACGACCTGATGAAACTCGTGAGATTGTTATCCACCCTAGAAAACCACTATATCCCACATTGTGATAAGATTCTCTATTTGATCCTAAAACTATTTTTCTTGATTACCTCCTTCAAAATATACATCTGGTGGAACTCATAAGGATATCAAGTCACATATGATTTTATAGTCGATGCATCACTATTGAGGCTTTCTTACAAGATCTGGAAGTGAAGGATTCATCACCATTGATAGAAGAATAATTGTACCCTCCTAATCCACCAAGATCATCTCTGGTGAAAATAACAGCTCTAAAAAATCTCACACTATGTGAGACTATGACTTCTTGATAAGGTAATATGATTTCATGTAGCCCTTTCCAAGAGTATTTACTATCTCAAGGTTGTCATCCTACAGGAAGATCAACCAACATCGAATGCTTCACATTTATGTCCCTTAGGGTGATGATGTACCTTAGACTCTGGTGGTTTGTATAAACCCCCATGATATCTACAAGAAGGTAGTGTCTCCACATACTCAAAGATAATAAACCCACCTCTAGTATCAGGTAGTGAGTCACGTACTCTTGTTCATGGGGCCCCATCAACTCAACCTATACTTGATAATTTTTATATCAAGGATGACATTTTTCACACAAATCTGCCAATGAACAAGTCAGATTAGTAAACTCATCCAACCAAAAGAATATATAAATTTAAATAACGTCGTATACCATACGCATTATCGACTCTCCTAGAAATAGAATAATCCCCAATCTAGGCCCTCTTCTACACCCTCAAGATGTATTCTCTGAAAAATGATTCAAGATGAAAAACACCACCAAAAATTCCAGGGCATACTCTAAAACTCCATCGCACAACCTTTCCCTGAATGTAAAAGTCATATGAACACTTTTAACAACCCTTGACACTATCCTCCTGGGGATGCACTAAATTTCCCTCAATGTTTTTCTCATATCACAAAAATACAGCTTAGTGTGGAAAGGATTGTTATTCCTCATATATTAAAATTTACATCAAAAAACACAGAAATAGGGTTACAGCAGTTCCCCACATCACACTAGAAACCCCTAAATCAAGAATAATGTACAAAAGAGTGCCACAGACAGTGCCTAACAATTTCTAGTAAGAAAAGTAGAAGAGACCCAGATCCTACCTCTTATCAAATGGTTGGTTTCATGATCCTAGAAATCCAAAGCATGCAGCATTCAATGGCCCCAGATGTTAGATTCCAAAGCTAGAAATGGACCTCATGGTGGTGTTTCTGGT
Source organism: Viscum album (assembly GCA_963277665.1). Taxonomy (NCBI): domain Eukaryota; kingdom Viridiplantae; phylum Streptophyta; class Magnoliopsida; order Santalales; family Viscaceae; genus Viscum; species Viscum album. Next base: position 2,075,106,599 of record OY728152.1, on the reverse strand, counting down.
GGATGGCCCTCATAATCTTGTCACCACCTCCACATCCTCCTATTTCTCTACCTATGCCACCTACGTGGAGACCACCCTGTCCCCACCAGGATGATCCCTGATCACAGTGCCACTTTCCTGGGGTTCTCAGCATGTCTGGTTAAGAATTCATGTATCATGTCGCCTTGAATATCACATGCATTGAACCAACCCTCTCTAGGATAACCCAGTTCTTTCAGACCACATTACTGAGTTTGATCATGAGAAGATTTAATACATCAAGATATTGTCGACTGACATCTTCTAGCTATTGAAGATTACTCAGCTCTGATCCTCCCACTACTAGATGTATATATATGGTGTCACTCTAACAAAATTCTCTCAGTCACTATCATCTTATCTAGAACCTAGGTATATGTCAGGATTCGCAATGTTACTATGAAAGCATGGATCTCTCTATAGAGTCCTTCCTCAAACATTTGTGATAGGATGTAGCTATCAAGGATCATATACAAATAGTACCGAGATTGGATTATGAACCTATAAAAGTACTCATCCACCATCATCCTTACCTTTTAAAACTATAGGAGCTTCTAAAACCAAATACAACACAAGAAGTAGTGGCAGTACTCTTCACGAAATAACTGTTATAAGTCATCCCACGAAAGTGTCGACTCATCAAGTATCTAAGTAACCAATATTCACCAACACCCTACTAATTCGTTGAAAATTATGTCTTCCAAAGCCACCATTTGAAATGTATGTGTATGATCATGCATTAAAAGGTTGACCACCTACTCAATCCATACCACCTCTACCTAAGGGTCCAGCTCACCGTGGAACCTCCATGATCTCTGTCACTGTAATTCATGAATCACGCTCACACTTCCCATATTCTCATACTCCTCTACTAGGGATCTCAGATTCTCAATAGGTGGAGGTGATTCTACGTTCACACCAAGAGGAATGGGATCACATGATGGATCCTAAATTGAGGCCTTATTGCCCATAGAGTTATCATCAGAAACTGGATTTGGTATCCTAGCTTTTTGTCAAAGTGGAGGAATCTTGAATCCATCAAGGAGTAAAGAATTCAAATTAGTATATATATATATATCAATAAAATGGAGAGATAACCCAACAAGGACAATCAAAGAAACTACTGTATATGATGAATGTACCATTGTTCTCTAAAAGAATTTTCTCGAGTTGTCGAGTCGACAAGTGGGTAATCAGGGTCCTAGTGAATGGATTCTCCAGCTGCTCGTACTATCAATGGACTCTTATGACTGAGATCCATTCTCGAGTTACATATACATTTGTTTTCCATAAAACCAATCAATAATGTATTTAGAAAACATCCAAACAACTTCGTAACGGTTTTACCTCCATCTGATACCACTTTATCAGGACCTGACCCATGCCCGGATCCAGACACAACTACCCCAGGCCCACCTCCATAGGATAGGGGTGGTGACTAGTGTCGAAGGCACATCAAAATCCGGGATGAATTTTCCTGAGAACCTATATATGTTCACAACCAACTCGGTGAAAATGTTCATAGGAAAAGGAACAAGTTATGAAACACTGCTGTAAATAAACCAAGTAAGCATGAACTGCATAATAGTACCAATACAATAAAGTACGATGTAATAGGAAAATGGAAAAAATACACACCCAACACGAAATGGGCATCAACCTAGCATTAAATGAAATATTAAAACAATTGTGAGAGCCCCACTACTAAATCCAAAGATACGACCATCATACGTGGTCGAAGCACCCATATCCCTATGCTCCTCTAAAGTGGCGATCAAACATTCTGTCATCTACATAAGGTATGACATGTGAGGGAAAATCCCACACATGGGTGAGTGTGAAATTACTCATTAAGTTGACCTGAAAAGGTGAGGGGGATGTAAAAGGTACATTGAAGAGGAAACACATAGATAAACAAAGAAAAATAAAAGGAGTGTAGCTCAAACCACCAAGAGAGTCATGTAATCTCATCCAAACACAATGATCCTTAAATAGTGAGAAAATGAACATCTCATTATGTCTTTGTAACCTATAGTAGATGTTTAGACTTTCCCAACCATGAGATGATAGATAATGAAATCACATGACATACCATGAACGTCATCATCTCTCCTAGAATAAGATTATCCAAAACCCATGGTGTGGGTACTATAAATAATATATATATATATACTCAATCAAATAAACTCAAATTAGAGAGTATGGGGATCTACATCTCACCTCCCATCCTAAGAAGAAGAGTATCCAATATACTATAAGTATCCACCAATGAAGCCCAACATCCCACAAATCATCCCTGCATAGCTAGTAAAAGGGTCTCAACTACCACACCTTGATATTGTCCTCTTCGGGTGGCATGGACTTTCCCTCATGGTTTTAGTTCATGACACATGGACATTTCTCAGGGGGGATCTGTCCCCCCTTATTGAGAGTCCATGGGTACGTCAAAGAACATAACTTCACTATGTCTCACAGAATATAGGTTGAATCTCAAGGCTGAGGACCCAGGCCCATCACGTATGGAGGGTTCCAATATAGTCATCGGGTATCCAAACATTAGTATGTTAGGAGGAATCATCACTTCTAAGTCGACTAGGACCCACTGCACATCCCCAATGATGAGTAATCTGTTGGAGGGTACTGGCCGGAATGCATCGTCGATGGGTCCTACTACCCCGCCCTTCTGATGGGTAGTACAATGGAGGGTACACATAACAATCCTCAAGTAACCCACTGCCCATCCCATCTAGAGGTTAAGACTGGAATAGCTCTAAATATTTTTGTTGGATGGTACCTTTTGAAATGTATCATGGAACTACAGTGGCCATCACTGATGGATGGTTCCTCACAAAAAGCATTAAGAAACTACATTTTCCATCCATGTTGGCAGATTTATCTCCCAAATCATCGAGATACTACACTGGACATCCCTATTGGATGGTACTTCATGGAAAGCATCTAATAATTTTATTACAGTTAGTGAGAGACACCCTAGATAGGCATCTCACTTGGAAAATCTCTTATCATGTCTAAAAATCCACAACGATGGGAACCATCATGTTTCATGTAAAAAATCACTCAAGATAAGCTACGAATAGGGCAATATTTTGTCCAATGGAAGAAGATATAAAGAGTACCAGATTATTTATGTGCTACATGGCGCATATGGTACCCACTCCTCTTTTCACACAACGTCGTCTCGTGGCTATATACTTCGCCATTATCATGTATTAAATTCAGAAAATTTCCCGTTGGCCTACCACTGTACTCCCATAGTACATGGAATGTCTATTCAAAATTTTGAATAGATCATGATTCTCATCATTGATCCCGAGTGACAAAAACATAATTTTCCTAACACACCCCATCGTAGAGACTAATAAAATTTGATCACATCTCTTCATAAATTTCTCCCACACTCACAAGAGTACATGCTTACATAAGTTGTATTCTCATCGGACATAGAAAAATGATATTCCACTAATATTCTATTCATCTATTCTATAATTAATGTGTTCACAAAAAAGGATCTTCACATCTAAATGGTTCATACTATTGTGATCCTTGCAGAACAATGCACAAGATGGATGATTTATTCACCCTAAATGGACATCCAATGGAAATGTTGTATGTCACCGCGAAACACATAGATGGAGTGAGGTGGGGTCTATGACATGATCCTGTAACAAATTATATGTATTTCTCAATTGTGATCCTTTTGAAAAAACACAAAATATTGGAAATTCATTTGAACAAAACTAGAACCCAGTGAAAAAGTCACATTTAACATCAAAGGAAAAAATTGGCCTTTATGGGGCATGCACCATGAATTTGTATTAATTGCCCAAACTTTTTCAGGAAAAATATGCCTCAAATTTAGGGTCTTGACACACCTGATGTCACTTCTATTGGACTTCATGAGAAGGAGTTATGTTTGAAACAAGTTTTCTTAATGAAAATAATTATATTATTGTAATTAAAAATATGTGTTTCATGAAATAAATAGAGGATTATAAGACATAAAATTTCTTAACTGGTCAAAATATATATGTCTCAATTAGATGAATGTGTGTTCCCAGATGACACATCAATCATATTTGAAGAGACATCCATTTTCAATCATTCTAGCTTGACCCAAATTGGTCTAGCCTTGTGTTGGTAGACCACTCTAACTAGCCCAGTCCATTTTTTTGGCCCATGGGTTAGACGTGAGGCCCAACCTACTACCGTCACCAGCGTGGCACATGGTCTGGTTGATGTCCCATGTCAACATGATAGCAGTCGTATTCCATGGTGGTGTCCCTGCCTCGGGACGCACTACATGACCCTACTGCTGAACAACCATCCACCCTGCACATCAGACCGCCTCTTGGCCCACTCATCGGAAATTCTTCACACCCCCAGTCTTGCTTCAATCTATGAATTTACTACTCCACTAGAGTTAAGACCTTCTGCATCACTTCATAAACACGCGACCATCGCAGGTGCCACAATCACCATCGTCAGCCGCCCCCATGATGGATCGACACCAACCCTTCTTCCACACACCATACTAACTCCTTCAGTTTCCCAATCTTAGATCCAAAACAGATTTATGATCCTCATGATTAGATATTCATAGATCAGGCCACTTTTCGATAATCCATTTTTCGTTTTATGTGTCGAAAATTGGGCAATGGATATCTGCAATGAATGGGCACTAAACTGGAAAATAAAGGACAAAATTTTTTGTTTAAGCATAGATTGATGGTCATGTCAGTTCGGAAATCAACAATTGATAAGGAAAAAAAGAATTAAGCGGAAAAATAATTTATTTTTTTCAAAAAATTTAATAATAAATTATATGTGGAAGAATCCTACCTCGATTGATCCATTTATCATTGTTGACTTGTTCATCATGATCATATATTAATCCACTGAGGTTCCATCTACGAAAAATCCTCGATATGATGATGAAAAAATGAGAGTGATAGAGGGTCATGGATAACCCTAACCCATAACTCTTAAGCTTATCATTATAAGAGCCATTCTTGGTGTGAAATTCAATCCTCCCATGTCGTCTCATTTTATCTTGTGCTTAGGTAAAACACCAAATTAAAAATCCAACAATGGCCTCATATTTTTAATATGAGTCTCCAATAAAAAGATATTTGATTCTACATTAAAGATAAAATAATTAACATTACTTATTTTATTTACATTTTCCCATAGGTTGACATATCTCATAGAAGTCCCATGCTGAAAATAGTTATGCCCGCCTAGGGTAAACACCACAATCCAGACTTAATCATGGAATCAAATTTTTTATCCATGTTTCTGTTTGAGATTTATTTCATTTACTTCATGTTCAATGTATAAAATATAGTTAATATTTTTATAAAATTAATTTTGGGCACACCAGGCCTCGTAATAGAACATCATCTCAGCACCTATCTCTTAAAATACAAGATGAAATAATCTAATGACTTATGATGAAACTGCTGGGTCTCCATAGTAATATCAACTTCATAAAAACATATAAATCATGTATGGATAAATACAGTTACGGTGAATCATTTAAGGATAAATCTCATAAACAGAAATTACAGAAACATGAAAATTATATAAGCATGAATATTTCATAACCTTAGAAATAAAATATTATAATGATCATTTCATAATTTTCATAAGAGACGTTTTATATTTCTATTAATACTTTAGTTTTAAAAATGAATATAAATAACCAAAACATGATTAATTTTACAATATTAAACACTAAATAATTAAAGAATTCCCAATATAAAATTTAATAATTCTATGATAAATTATAATTATCCAGTATTGAGATAACTATTTATTACATACATTTGATGTATTGTAATATTTAAAACATAAAAAAAATCAAACTTTAACATAATCAGTCTCCCCAAATACAAAGTCTATCCCTGGACTAACACATTATAGATCGTTGATGTTCACATCAGTAACTCCAAATAAATTCTTATAAATTTTATTTTGTTAATATGTTCAACATAAAACTACACTTGTGACATATTTATACTGAACAACCTCATTAAAAAAATAATTTTTACATATTTGTGGGCTATCATACATTTCTATAAGGGACTACATTAGTTATAATGTGGTTTTCAATTCTTGGATTTCAAGAGTCATATTTTGGGATATTGAAATCCAAATTAAACTCAGTTCCTTCATACACATCCTCTCTCATTCATTATTTTTCCTCTCTTCTAGATTTTTTCCCTTCAATAGTACATCACAGTCTTTTTATAGTAAACATTCCTCTATCTTAATTCTCTAAAACCCATAATATTTTTATTCAAACTTCAATACCTATTCCTTAACCTCTTCCAGCATCAGTTATCTAGAAAGTTTTACTTCCAATAAATATTGAAGGAATATAAATAGATATCGGAAACTACATACCAATATTCTTCTATATGGTTGAGGGCATAATGATGTTAGTAAAATACGATCTGAAACACCATTTGTATGGTCTAATGATAATGAACACTCAAAAAATATATAATACCACATACTAATTTCATGACTTTAATTTGTGAAACCTAGAAACAATTTCCACCAGATCATATAATGGAAGTAAAAATGTACCTGTAAGCATCCTACACTATGGTGTTTGGAATGTAGAACAGAAACACACACAAATCACAAAAACACGAAAAATATCATGACACATATAGATAAGACTATAAAAGATTATTAAAAATTACAATTAGGGAAATAGAATAAAAATTATTTCTAAATGGTTCAAAATTACATCATATTCCCTGGGGGACATAATAACACCCTAATCTAAATAATTGAATAATGATTACAATTCACATAGTGTGTTCATCAGAAAAATTATTTCTCTGACTTTTATAAAGTAAAACCAAGCTAGTTCATATTGTCATCACTACCATAAACTCTTCATAGGATGAATTCCATCAAATGTATTCTCTATATAAAATCCTTTATCCTTTCATGTACATCCACTGTCTCAACTCCTTAATTATAAAAATAGTGTCATCTTCTGAAACTCTCACAATGTAACTCTTGTCCAAGGCTATAAAATACCCCTATAATTTTTATTTTATATAAAATCGCCTTATAAACAGCTTTATTTTTTCCCCAGTAAGCCATATAAAATTACCATTAGTATTTATCCATCACTTCTTCAATGATGAGCGATTAAGAGTTACTTCATGATTCAAAAATCAATTTTACCATAAAATTAAATCATCTCGATCATGTAACATCTGGCCAACTATTATCAATATTCCTAGACTATGTTCAATTACACACTACTATTTACATCCAAATCATCCAAAGATAGATGCATGAATTATATGCTTCTAGTAGATTAAACTTTTGGTAAGAAAACATTTTTCACAAACAATCCTAAAAAAGATACCTCAGATCTATTATTTTTTTATTAATTATATATTGTTATTTATATAAAATAATTTATGGAGGACATGACTCATTATAATATTGTAACATTATATGATTAAATATACTTTCCATAAATGTTCTTATAGAAATTAAAACATTTTAATGTCATGATAATAACGGGGAAAATGAAAATTAATCATCAACTTCTGAGATATGTAAATCTCTACTCTCATATTGTTATTGGTAGCTTTTTGTTTTATTGAAGATCACCATCGATGTGGTATATTATAAATATATCTATGAGGAGATGAGTGGGTATTAATAGATATAAATCATAATAATGTTTACCCTTTATAACATTAGTAATTAAAAGTTATCAATAGTTATGTGACTTTAAATTAATAGAAACTGTTATGAAAAAATTGTTAACCATGGATAAGGAAGGACATTGAATGGAATATCAAGGTAAAAAATTTGGGGGTGGCTATTCATGTTGGGTTTGTTGATGTAATGATTTTTTTCATTGATCATTTCATAAAAAATACGCTATTAAATTATTATGTCTACCAAACATTTATTTTTGAGAATCAATATATGCCTTCATGTTTATTATTTTATCAAATGTATCCCATAGATTATTTTCATTCTAAAATTGTTTTTGGGGAACACACAAAAACATAAAACTCTAACATTACTATACTATTCTTTCTGCTTTATATACACTTAAATTATTTATACATAAAATATAGTGTTGTTCTTATTCTTGAGGTTAATTAAAAAAATATAGAAAAACAAGTAGACATTGTTATGTGATAAATTTTAGGGCAGAAAAAATTACAATTGTTTATAACCTATAAATTATTCTCATACCATATTTGTTTTTTCATATAATATTTTTCCATTTCTATTTATATGAGAATTCAATCATAGTGCATGAGGTGGTATGGAAGTGAATTTTTATTTGTATTAACCAATCAATATATAAACAATGAAAAATAATTTTTCTTCTATTTCATATCAAAGAATGTTTTTACTATAGATTATAAATATATATAGTTTTTTCAGTTAATGTACACTTCATCCTTTTATCATAGTTATGGTACATTGGTTTTGATGATTATTTACTTAAATCCTTGGTTTTTTCATAAATTAACCATTTTGATTCAATGTGGTGAATACACATAATTTAAAATAAGATAATACCAATTAAAATATACCTTAAATATTTCCTCTTGAATAATATCAATGAAATCATCTCAGGATTTTTGGTTTATATTGTTTCTATATATACACAGTGAGATTGGGTTTTCCATTCGATTTAGTATCCATAAGAAGTTGTTTCAGGAAAAGTGTCTGAAATTCACTAAAATCCTTTCTAGAGACCATGATAATGGATTTTCTATATATTGTTTCTAATATATATTTACTCTATAAAATATTATAATTTTTAAATCAATGTTTTATCATTATTTTTTTAAATAGGTAAATAATATAATAATGTTTCCCAGTTTTTTTTCCAAAGTGTTTTTTCATAAAATAACATCATTGTGGACATTTAAGTATCACTTTTCATGTGAATTTGTGTAATAAACACAATATAACTAATAAAAATGAACATGTTGGGTTTAGTGTGGTGACCAAGTTTTCTTACATTCAACCATGATTTTTAAACCCTTTCTAATTTCCTTAATAATTTCTTTTAAGACTAGCATCCTATGATACCATTTTATTTTTTCAAACATATATTATTTAAAATATAGCATGTTATTAATTTTAATATCACCAATAAATTATTCTCTGACATTTTTAGAATCTTTGTGTGGAGTATATGGACTCATCCTTAATCATTTCATAATCTAGTAAATTCTTATAGAATTCAATTATTTTCATTCCAAGACATATTTTCAGTTTAATGTTTTAGAAAATTATGATATAATTAGAAAATATCAATGCATAATAATACAAAGTATATATTGATGAAAAATATCCATTTTTTCAAAATGGTAATTATTTTAAAAAAAACATGAAATCTATTCATGAAATGTCTTCACAATATTCATCTTGGCTTATCATTCTCTATTACCCATCCTTAAACACATAAAGGTTTTTAAAACATTTAATGAGAACATAAATTTCAGAAAGTGATAAAAAATGAAGATGATAAAGTGCTAGATTATGAATACCTATAAATATATGAAATCATTTTCACAAATACATACTTATCACCCAAAAAGTATCATATAGTAACATTCTAAAAACCTGATATATCAAAAAAAATGAAACATAAATTATAACATAAATATAACATGGGGAATTAATTAATTATTATTTTAACAATAGTTTATACCATATTTTTTTAATCCTCCTAGATAACTTACAATTAAACCCTCATGACTGCCTTACAATGTAACCCTCACAACTACCGTATATTGTAACCATCAAAGTAACATTGGAGTAACCATCCAGTCATCGTCAAACATAAATATACCAAATGAATTGGCGGGAGATATAGGACCCAAACGAAATTATAAATAATGCCCAAGATCTAAATAATTATCATAAAACATGAATAATTTCAAAAAACATTATTTTTTATTTCAAAAAATATAATTTTAATCGAGGATTCTTAAAAAAAATACCATAAATATATGACAAAATTGAAGTTATAATTAATAGAATGAAAGGAATATATGTATGACCTATAAATATACATAATAAAAAATAATTTAAACAAAAATAATTACACAAATAATCTGAGTAGCACATAATCAATGAAGTAGAAGTATAACCCTAGGAATAGAAATTGGGCTATGAATTCCCTTCATCTGAGTTCATCTTACTTATAACGTGTCCAAACGTCATTTATAATAGTTTAAATAGAATTATTAATATACAATAGAAGCTTATACATATATATAATGTCTTTTATTATATTCTCATGACATATTTCATCCCATTTAAATATAATATATTATTATTTTCATTGATTTAGGTACATTTATTTTAGTGTTTTTATAAATGGGTTATTATGGATTTTCATATCGAAAGGGATAAAAACTAAAAAATTTAAATTGAATGAAATTATTTAACACAAATAATTTAAATGGTATTATATATAATATTAGTTATATAGAGTTAGTATGAATCATTATATAAAACATTTGTGATGAGCATTAGTTTATTTGGGTGAATTTCGATCTTTACGAACTGCATTTATTTTATTAAATAATATTATTTATAAAAGCTAGTTCCAGAAAATAATATAACATATAATATATATATTGAATAATTACTTAACCATATTAATGGTTTTATTACCATCCTTGAATGATTTAATGGAAATTAAAAACACATCATCCCCAATGTCGATAAATCGACTCATCGCGGACAATGTTTTTAATTTTAGAATAAAAGGTAAAGGAGAGGAATTATGATGATGAATTTTTACAAAGACATGATAATATTAATGTATTTATAATATAATAAATTTTTCATTAAGTTTGTATAAGGTTATGTAAATACATTATAATAGTAGAATAAAATTTAAAATAAAATAAATAGAAATGAAAGAGGAATTTAACCTCTTGAATCCTTCTCCTTGAGAACCTCATTAATGAAATTGATTTTCGTATTCTGGTGAGAATCGAAGGCCTTGGACGTGCAGAAGAATATTGTAAATGTAATTTTAAATAATTTAAGAAAGATACAAGGCTATTAGGCGTGAGGAAGAGAGGTGGTGGGGGTGGTATTTGTAGTGGAGGAGAGGGGAGTTTTCTCATTATTATATTCATTAGTTTATTAATTTGGATCTAGACATTGAATAGTTTTCGAATTATAATAATAAATATAATAATTATGATGGAAATTTATATATTATGGTTCTTACAACATTCATGACACATGTAATAGTGTATTTATCTTATAATTTATATATACCTTAAATTTCAATATTTTATTATTGAACAAAAATTAAAATATTTTAGAAAAATGTGAAAAATTATCCAAGACGATTTTATGATGTGTAAAATTTAAAATTGGAGCCCATTTTTTTAAAATAATTTTTTATATATGAGGAAATTAATTTTTAATTAATATCATAATTTATTAAAAAAATACCACTACTAAAACTATAACAGATTTTTTATCATTTGAAAATTTAACTAAAGTATCATAAAATTATCATATAATCATATAGAAAAAAAATTAAAAATTTATGACTCTATTTTATAAAAATATGTATTATTAATCATTAAATTAATTATAAAATTGTAATTAAATATTTATGGATGACCAAAATACCAACACTTAATTTATCATTTCAAAAAAATTTATTTACTTATTCCATGATGTTAATATATCCTGATTAAACTTAAAATATATATAAATTTTATTTTTATTATCATAATATAGGATACTATTATATTTTAAAATAATACTATTTGTAATGGTCATGTTACTATTCCATCAATATAAATTCCTTAATTTCTATAAATAATAATTATTTTATTGTAAATTTATAATGAATTTATATATTAATTCCTAAAATGAAAACAAGTTATTTAGTAAGTACTTGAGTTATTACATAGATAATCCATTATCTACATATGTAGCTAAACATTTAATTTGAATTACATAAATAATTTAGTAATATCATAATATTTTGAGTAAATAATGGTAGAATATAATAGAATCTAATCTTGTTAGCGTTACTCCATTCATTATAAGGTTTAAATTTATATAACTTTATTATGGATTGAAATTTCTTATGTTTAAAAAAATACGTATAAAATGGAATGTTTTCTTAGTCCCTTAAATTTTCAAATAAAAATATATAATAATGAAGGTCATATTCAACTTCCATTTCCATTTTCAAAATATTATCTCCCTTATCATTTATAGTTTTAAAAAAATAAAATGATACTTAAATCATAGATTTATCTCAATCATTAGCTATATTTATATATTCCCTATGTTTAGACTAGCATTTTTAACTTCAATCTATTTAGGGACAGTTCGATTAGCGGTCCATCTTAACTAGAAAAATTAATATTGAATAATAACAATTTAAACATGGAGAAATGATTGTGGGGAGGGGGGGGGTACTTTTTATGATATATTACCAACATGATGAACTCATTAACCTCATCCTTATACTTTTTTTGTACAATTAAAATCCATGCATTTTTAGTTCATAGATATCCTATTTGATTCAAAAATATTAATATTCATCAAAAATAAATAAATATACAAAATTTATTCATATAATGTATAATTTTTTACATGGATAAATTATATTAATAAAAACATTATAAAACATAATTATAAATTATAATACATACATATGGGAGATATTTATTAAATCCTTATTTCATTATAAAATAAAAGGATTTGAATTGGTGGCTTTTTCAAATGGTTAGATGATCCATAATGGTTTTTCACAAGTTCAAGATATGTCCAATGAATTTATTTTTATTTAGTAAAACAAATGTTTTAATGTCTTAGGCATTGGGAAGGAAAGAGAAGTAATATTTATTTCATATTTATTTTATGTTATCTAGTGTTCATTTAGTAAAAATTATTTTATTTTATAAAGAAATAATTTTAATGGTATGATTAGATTTTTATTATTTAGGATATTTTATACTTTATTATTAATTTAAAAGTAAATCATTTAATCCCACTAAAACCATAGTGAAAAATAATTCAACGAACACTACATAACCATAGTAAATAATTTCCTTGACAATGATATAATTAGTGGGTTTAACAAAGTGAAAAATAATTATTTAGTTATTAAAAATATTGCGTTTTATTATCTAGGAAGTTTTAAAAAGATAATTTTAAAACATTATAAATACTAATGGTCTTTATTTTTAGAATGTTTTTTTGAATGTAATTTAATATAAATAATGTCTTAAAATTTTATTGCAATTTTTAGAAAATTCATAACATTGGGAAATTTGTTTCTTTATAATTTTTTATTTAAAACTCATTTACACCCTATGCATAATCAATGTTATTCATAAAATAAATATTTAAATATTCATTGTTTACTATCTTTAGATATGAGAATCTTGTGTAGACCTTAACTTGATATGGAATCATTTCATGAGTAATTAATTTTTTTCTTTTTAAATTTATATTTTAAATATAGAAAACATATTTAGATAAATAATTTACTTTTATAATTATTTTTCCTGAATTATTTTTATTCCATATCTTATCATTTAATAGATTATTAATAATATTTATTGGTTGTGATCAATATCATAAAACAATTCACACATGGGATACAATTATTATGAAAAGATCAGAAAACAATCCAAATTTGCCTATTTTGGAATATTACACATGGTTCATGATTGGATTAAATGTTTGGAATCCATGTGCTGCTTAAAAAATCATATCAGCATGAAAATTTATAAAATTATTTTATAATAAAAACTTTTATGAAATAAATACCACTAAAAACACATCCTTAATAACCAAACGAGTTCTAAACTAACTAAATCAAACAAAAATTATTCCTAAATCATTTATTATACAACACCATAAAGTAATTTTGAAAATAACGGAATTTTGAATTAAAATGAAAACCAAATGAATCCTTAAAAACATAAAATAAACTCATTCCCATGAAAACTAATTAACCATCAAAAACAATTCTGGTAAAAACTATACATTCTAAAAAAGAACCTATTTTGAAAATACCACAAAACCAAACATTGAATTATTATTTAAAACCCATTCCCCTTCAAATGAATACATAAAAAAAATGAAACTAACTTCCATTTTCAACCAAAATCAAATAAACTATTTACTTTTTTAAAAAAATAATTTAAAATGTTTTCATTTTAAATAACTCAATCAAAACACAAACTAATATAAAATATCTATTTAAAATTCCCATCTACCGATCTTTGGGACTCATTTCATGAAAATAAATAAATAAAAATAAAATGAATATATAAAATATAAAAAATCACTCCATGAATCACAATGGGTGTTATAGATATGATCATTTAATATAAATAATAATACAATAAATCACCAAACCCACATCATGATGGAAAGTTATTTTACAACATTGATCAGAGAAGTTGAATCCTTTACCAATTATGTGAGAGGGTGATTCATAGTATGACTTCCATAGTGGATTGAATAATAGGTTTTATGGATAAAGAATTTATGGTTCTTTTATAAATATGGTGGGAACTTGTCAATGTTTTCTAAAAAGTGTTGACAAAAAAGTCTATTATCATTGCTAAAATCATAATCACTAATGAATACCTATTTTATCAGCACTACTTTTTAGCATTAATAAATCCTTGATACATAAGGATATAAAAGGGCTGACCCTTATGTATTAGGTTTATATCAGTGAAAACTTTAGTGGTGATAAATGTAAAAAATTAATTTTATTATAAATGAATAAATATATTTTTTTAAAATATATTATTAATAAAATAAATTATGATTATATTGTTAAATATTTACATTGATACATAAAAATGAATATGTAATATAATTTATATAATTTATATAAATACTAAAATAGAAAATATTAAATATTAAGTATTTTATTCAAATAAAAATTATTTACAACAAATTAATGATTAAAAATGAAGAAAAATATTTGAATAAAAATATACAAACATAATTTCTAAAAAATGAGTATTTATTAATTATTTGAATTATAATAACATTAAAAATAATAAATATAAATAAATAAAAAGTCAAAAAACTTTTTAAAATTGAATAGTCTATAAAAATATTAAAAACGAATAAAATTTTAAATCAATAAATATTATTAAATGAATAATTGTTAAAAATAAATAGAAATAATCTAATTATAAATTTATAAAATTAATGAATAAATAATATTAATTATATAAATTAAAAAATAATACAAATGAATAAATATTCATATATATATATATTAATCATTACATTTAAATACGAATGGTTTACAAAAAATTGCTAATTTTTCCTTTATATAAAATATTACAAATAATTCTATTAAGTTCAATGTAATAATATTTTAAAAAATAATTAATTATATAAATGAATTAATATCTAATATTATAAAAATCTAAACACACACATATATATACTTAACGAAATTAATAATTATGTTTTAATTTTAATCCGATTATTTTCTAAATATTTATAACTAATATTTATTTTCATCTAAACTATATTTAAAATCATATTAATTAAATATTCTTTCAATAATATATATATATATATTTATACCACAATATTTTCTTATATTGATTAATATTGTTATATAAATATTAATAACAGGTAATTATTTAAATATATATATTTGTTTTATTATTGTACAAAGAAAATATTCATATATAAAATTGTGTGTGTGGGTGTGTTTGTGTGTGATGAACATAAAGTATTGTGTGTGTGTGTGTGTGTTTTTAATAGGTGAACTCAACAAATTTTTGTATATATCTAACTATATAAAATGTATATAATATAAATTTTATTTTAATTTTTATATAAAATAAACTAAAATTAGTTACTATATATATATATAT
This sequence comes from Viscum album, assembly GCA_963277665.1. NCBI lineage: Eukaryota > Viridiplantae > Streptophyta > Magnoliopsida > Santalales > Viscaceae > Viscum > Viscum album. Next base: position 2,075,090,634 of record OY728152.1, on the reverse strand, counting down.
AATATTATGAATAATGATTTTGGTGGTTATATGAGTAGGGGTGCTCACCCAGGTAGACGCAAATACAACACGTGATGTAGAAAGAAGGACTTTAGGCTAAGATTTAGGGGCCTTGGAGCCCTCAAATGGTGGGTCTTCAAGATTTAAAATTGTAATGGGTTTTCCATGGAGTGGGTAAAACCATGAATGCGGTTTGATCTATCCATGATGATTATAAATTGTATTTAAAAATTATTGGTTATATTTAAAAAAAATATTAAAGACTTCATTCATAACCAGTTAAAATTTTAAGTGTAAATTAAAATATCTCATTTGGTAGAGGATTGATTTTTAGAACTATGTATTTGGATAGGTTTACTAGTGTTTTAATATATCTAAATGTTTTATTAGGATTTTTTTAGGATCAAGTGATATCATGGTCGTTTGGAAGGATGTCTGGAAGAGTTGGTCACCTGGCTGCAATAAAGTCATAGCACCGTGTCGTTAATGGAGTTAATACACCCCATGAATGTGGTGGATGTGTGAAGGAACCTAATTCCTTGATGGCCACATTACAATGGTGGTTGATCCCTCCCCCATTCCCTTCATGCCTTTGATATGGGTGGTTTCTTGGTTGATCATCATTTAATTTTAGAATAACATCTCCTCCTTCTCCCTCATTTTTCCTTTTCCTTCATTTCTCCCAAATTAAGGTTCAACCACTATGGTTTTAGAATGATCATTTTCACTGGATAATGGAGAAATATTTTCACCTGATGGGGATTTTTTGTCTGACTCATAGAGTATGTATGAAAAGGATATATTCTAGACATAGACATCATTGGTAACCTTCAATGTTGTTTCATTGGTTTATTTTTGTTTCATATTAATTTTTCTAAAACCAATACATTAATTCAGGTTAATATTTTTTGGATTTTTTATTTTCTATGTTTAGGGGTACAGTGAGAGTGGATTTTTCCCAATTTATTTAAAAATCATTGTCATTGGACTTACATGTTAGTTTAGTTCCTTTTATGATTTTTTAGGATTTTAAAATTTTTTGATTAATTTTATTAAATGTTTTTAAGAATAATACATGTGCCCTTATATTTTTAGGAGGTCCAAAAAAGCTAGGATTCTATTATTTTACTAGTGGTATAGGTAAGGGACCTTTACATTATTTACTCTCTTAGTAATTGTTTTACCTTATATTCTCATTTCACATTAGAGTAATTGACTACATATTTCATGTTTTGTGTGAGTTTCCCCAAAACAATTTGAATGGTAATGCATCATCCTGAGAGTCATCATAGACTATATAGGGTTTTAAATGTTTATATTGGGGTTCCTTGGTCAAATGGGTACTTGTGGAGATATATATGGATTGTTAAGAGGTGTGAATTTTTTATTGAAATGTGAGACAAATTTCCTTTTAAAATAGTATTTTTTATGGGGGTTTTGTCTAAATGGAATAGGAAAGGGGAAAATATATTCTTTCAAAAATATGATTTTATAGGGACTTAAATTTTAAAGGAAATATTTAATTTGTGAAATGAGTTTTGAAAAGATATTTCCAATTGGATTTTGGATCACGTTAGGATTTTAGTCTAATTTCGCAGTTTGAGTAAAGTGATGTTTGTCACATTTTAAAAATGTTTGAAAAAGTATTTTACTAATTTTCAAAAAGGTGATACTATGAGTTTTTCTTTTAATGGTTCTATTTTATTTGATCCCATGTCAGTGATGTAATATTTTTCAAATCTTGTGTGTTTAATGTTCTTCCTTGTTTTTTGATCCTAGTGTGAACCTTATTGTGGTATGACACAAGTTGTGTGTTTATCCTTGTGATAACTATATTATGTATTTATGATACATGTTTTATGTGGTTATCCTTGTGAAATATTTATATATTGTATCAAAATAATTGATGATCTTAACATATGTGGTGAACCCCATAGATGGTGGAGGAGTGTTTCAAATGTAATCTTGACCTGGTACTATGTACTGAGGGATTAGATCCCTGGTATTGACTCAATTATCTTTGATAAAAACCGCATTATCTATTTTATTTTCACCTACAGGAGCTTGATGAGGTCTCCCTTGAACATATGGGGATGAGCTAGTGTGCTGGATGTTACCTTACCAGAGTCTATATGTGTTGTTCACAGAGATTTAATCTATACTCCATATATTATATGTAGATATTTTATTGTTATTAATGCCTCACTAGAGCTTCTAGGGATTTTCTAGTGAGATTGACTACGACCTCCCAAGAACCCATAGGTATGTTTCATTGTGTTTGATGACCTTCCCATAGTATGTGGTTATAGGTCGATGTGACTTCACTAACCTCCCTGAGTATGCAACGGTGGTTCAAAGTTACTAAGGAGTTCTTTAGTTAAATATAGGTGTGTTCCAGGTTATGTATTTCCTACTATGGTTATAATATATATTCCTACCAACATGAAACCAATGTAGGTAGGATTAGGTGTCGCAGAGTTCTTGTTGGCACACAATGACACGACATGTGTGGTTTTATATGAATTGAATGTTATTCATCAAGTTGGTTGTTTTGAATAGACGTGACTACACTTTATTATATGTATTGATTAAATAGCCACTTGATATAGTATCACTCAATTTTATTAAGAATTTATTGATTCAGATTTGGTCAATAGTCTCACCACCTACCTACTTACATGGAATGGGGTTTCATTTATGTGGGTAGACATTCCAATTTTATCTCATGAAATAGGTATTTCTTCTATATGGACACTTGGTATTGGTATATGTGGTTTTGGAGTTTGTTGATGGGGTAGGATGGTATATGAGTTGTGTCATAGGACCTGTATTTTTCTTTTTAGTTATGGTTTCTCATTTTATGTCCATTATGCCCCTTATTTATTTATGATGTTTGTTGTGACATGATAATTTATAATTATTTATTTGTTAGTATTGATGCATCATATAAGTTTATTTAATATTTTATATTATATAATTAATGGCATTTCTGGATCACTATTTATATTTTTAGGGTATTGGGATGTTTGATATAAAAATGGGTCATGCCTAATTTTTAGTAGGATTTGGGTATGACCCCTTGGGTTAGCAAGAGGTTATAGTATATAAAAATCAATTATTTGAACTTTATAGTAGTATAAAGCTTCCCGAATATTGTGAGGTGCATTTGAGGTTGCACAGTTTCCCCACTTGGGTTCCATTTGGGAGTCACGGGTTAAGTCATTACAATTATTAATTATATTTGATAAGCATTACATGGTTGTAATGTCAACCAATAATAATAAATATGAATACCAATCAAACATAGAATCTCACCTTATTGACGATTTATGGATTCATTTATATTTTGGATGTTTTCTAGGGTATATAATCAGGTAAATGTTGATGTTGGTAGTGATGTGTCCCAAATTAGGAAGCCTTTGGGCTTGGAAAAAGTTTTTTTCATTCCACGTATTGGATTTTAATTCATAGGTAGTTCATGACATTAAATTTTAAGGGAGAGATTTTTTTTCCAACCCTAATTTGTACGGTTTTTATTATTGAGTTTATTTTTAATTATTTTGAGTTTTTGTAATTAATTTCTATAAAATTTTAAACTTTTAATTATTTTTAAGGTTTCAGTATTAGCTCACACGGTTTACAATCCATTCAATTACTGTGTGTTTGGCTCTTTTCTTGGATATTTCAATTTGTAAGAGCTAACTCATAGTTAGGGGAACCATTTGGGGTCCTAGGAGAACCTATGTTGGGATAATATTTTCAGTGTAGTTCAGGTTGTATAGTCACCATATGGTTTAGAAAACCATTAAAATAGACTATATGAGTTCCTCTATGATTTATAAAAATATATTTATTTATGTTATTTATTTTTCTTTTTCTATTTTTCAGTTTATTCATCCGATTTTTCTCCATACATGTCACACAACCCTGCCATAGATGATCTCCTATGGTGCACCCTCCCCTGATTTTCCCTCTCCCCTCGTTTGGCTCATGTTCAACTCCCAGTCATGCCTAACCCTCTTAGTGAACTTACCTTTCCTCCTCATATCACCCTCTATTGTGTCAATCCAATGTTGAACCCCCTTGTCGTAATAGCATACCACATTGTTTCCACATATTTATATTTCATTTTCACCTAGTTTTATAGTGGTTGTAGTATTTGTGATCTAGTTAAAGGTTCCTCTCCCTTATCTTTCTTCATTCCCTTTGGTTTTATTCTTCCCCATCGCAAGGTATTTTCCGACCGAACCCAAGGGTTTAATTTTTGTGAAAAACTAATTAATAAAATAAATCAATCAAACATTGATTTATAAGTATTAATTTAATGTATTTGTATTCAATATATCATTAAAAAAATTTATAGAATTTTTCAGATGAAAAATTTATAGTTTTATTTCATAATAAATTTCAACGAATTATATGGTTTTATTTTAATGTTACATTTCAGGATTTTATAAATTTGTTTACAAAAATTTTATTAATTTTTTATATCAATATATAAAATATATCTTCGGATAAATTTTTAATAATTTTATAAAATGATTTATTTTTTAGTAAATATTGGGAAATATGGTTTTTTTCGAAACTGACAATTTCATTCATTCGTTCAAGAAATTTAAATTGTACAATTATATTTTAGATTTTGATTTTATGTAACATAATATCCATTTTACTAATAATAATATAAATTATTTTATAACAATAAATATTTAATTTTATTTCTGTATAATTTAATTTTTATTCTTAAAAAAATGTTTTCTTAAATAATAATATTACATGGTATTTTACTCACATATATTAAATTTAATTTTTTACACTAATAGAAATTAAAGCCTTTAAAATATTATACATATTTTAAATAAGGATCTTAATTTTTTTTAAAGTTATCAATTTAATTTTCTTCATTGTGAATAACACCCACTGTAAAAAATGTGTCACCATGTTAAATGATAAATCAGTTTAATTAAGGTAAATATTTTATTACAAGGACATAAAATTTCATCTTAAATATTATTTTATAATTGTTTCTAATTAATATAACCCTATCATAAACATTTAATATTTTAAGCCACTTCACCTTTAGTAAGACATTTATAATTTTTTAAATAACAGAAAAATTACAATTGTGTCACATCCCTCAGTAATAAAAGATTAAATCCTCTCTTCTCATCCTCTAACATTATTAGAAATTTATTAAGTATAATACAATCCCAAATATCTCCCAAAAATATATCCCAATTTTATAAATGTATTTTATCACCAAAATACAAAGTATGGTTAATTTATAAGAGAATAGAGGTTTTCCAAAGAATAATGTATAATTCTTAATTGTGTGTTTCATGTTAATTTAATCTTACAATAATTAAAATATTATTTAACCATGAAGAAATAAAAAAATTGTGATCTTAAATATACTATAATATTATTATTATTATTTTAAAATCCTTTTTCATATTCTATTTTGTCCTAGGTAAAATGAAAACATTACTCATGTGTGCCTGTGGACTTCTACCATTGTAAAGTAATGTGTTATTTTTCATCACCTGATCATATATATTGTAACAATGATGAAAAAATAAATATGTATGATACTTATGAAAAAAAATCCTTAAATTTAATATATTATTTATTTTCTTACCAAATTTTACATTGTAAAATGATAACATCACTCATGTTTATGTATTGACTACCTCCTTTAGGAATTGATCTGATTCATTTTTCATACTAACCATACAAGGATTATCATAAGGATAGAAATAATGAATAAATAATTAATTTATAACATATTAATGATTCTAATTAATTAAAATATTTTCTAATTTATTTATTTTCCACCGACTATAAATATGAAAATGACGTTCATGCATATGTTTTGACTACCATCTCCAATAAATGTAGTAGATTATATTTCAATGCCATATTATATAGTTTTTTTAAATATTTTATAATGTCAAAATATTATAATTATATCATTTATAATATTCTGGAGTTAATATAACCCAAACCCCATTGACTAGTTTCAATGCACCGACGTTATTTTGAGGTTCTAAACCAATCGTACAATGTAAACATAACCATTTTAGTATCTAAATATAAAATAGTAAAAACTAAAATAAAGGGAATAATGATAATGTAATGAACATGAAAAGGGTTCTTTAGAAATTATAAAACTATTATAATTTTATTACAAGATAGAGTAGACATATGAATGAAACCATTCAGGACTTCAGGGAAGGGAGTTTCCATTAAAAAATTATTTTAAATGTTTTAAACTCTTTTTATTACACATATATGTTTATTAAAATGTTTCAATAATGTTATTATTTAATATAAAAATGTTTTTAATTTTCAATTTAAAATATATGTTATTTTATTTAAAAATTATTAAAAATAAATAATTTCCTTGTATTCTATATGGGTTGATCAAAACTCTTTTCAAATGTTAAATAATTAAAGTTATTAATGTATACAGATTAAACATATTTTCTAACCATCATATCAATTTTTCATTGTAAATAATATTCTAAAATATATGATTTTTTAAAAGTAAATAATAAACCTCAAATTCTGGAAAGGTTAAATTTTAATGAGTTTTCCATGAAAATTGTGATTTATCATTTTTATTATATGAAAATGGAATGTGTTTTTCATAGTGGTTAAGATGTGGTTTTTAATGGGATTATGATTTAAAATAGAAACTAAACAAATAATTATATATACATTGTTATTATATATTATGATGGTTGATATTTAATTAGATCATTATGATAGGTTATCCTAATATATATATCGAAATAATTGAGTAATGATTTAGTCTTCGAAGTTAAAAATGAATGGGATAATATTGTGGGTTACTCATGTTGAATTAATTTTTCTTTACATATTATAACATGGGATAAAAAAGTATGAACATTGGTTATGAATATGATTATCCAAGATTTCAATATTTTATTTTTAAAAATAATTTATGTAGATATCATTTAATTGCATGAGGTAGGTAATTTTTATATGTTTTTAAATTTGAATGGTATTGAAATGATTTCATGAGTATACATATGACTAAAGATGACACATGGTTTTAAAATTATTAATAATGTGTTTCCAATGTTTTATATGAGAAATAGTTTATTTTTGAAAGTTTTAATGTTTTATTTACGTGTTCATGTTTTATTGAAATAATGGAAAACATATTTAGGGGATTCATGTTTTTCACTGGATTAATGAGATTCATTTTTACTTATATATGTTATCAAGATTTGTTTCTCCTATCCCATATTTTAAACTATTTTTCCCAACATCTAAGGATGATTAGAAATTTTACAAGGTTAATATCTTTTCTATGATCAATTTTTTTAATTGATGAAAAATTGTTTTAAATGATACAAGGATGTAAACTAAAATATCTATTTTTTTAATAAAAATATACATTCTATGAAATATCCATCTTTTTATTAATTTTTTCAAAATTATAAGAATCTATAATATAAAATGATCATGATAATATAATAATGTGTAACACTTAAAATAAATCATTAATTATTTATTCAATATGTTACTATTTCATTATAGTAGGTGTAAAATAAAATTTTTAAATACCATTTTTGATTTAAGAATATTAAAATACACATTAACGAGACTCTAATAGATTTTTTATTATCATAAGAGAGACTTTGAATAAATATATATTTATTAATTTAATAAATTTCTATTCATAATTATTTTCCATAGATTATATAGGGAATCTAAAATAGGCGGGAATCAATAGGGATAATAACCTTTTGAATTAAAAACTTATAATAGTTTGAATAGAGCAGTTTGTGACAGCTATTACTTAGATTGTGTGAAGAATTAATAGTGGATCTTGTGAAAGAGAGGGATTGAAATATCCGCATTGGAATATGTCTATTGTAAATTATTTCAAAAACCAACACCCATCGGCATTCAGTTTATCATTCAAACCAATGGAAGATGAATGTTTGATAAATTCATTAGAAATGATATTTGATGTTTTGAGATGTATAAAATATAAAAAGGTGATTAATATTATTTATTAATTTGATGTTTAATTTTATAGATGGTGGTCTTTGATTATGAATATTATGTAAAAGGAATCCATTTATACTATAGTGTGAATCATTTTTAAATACTATTTTCTAGATAATTATTCTTCCAATGTTATTTGAATTATAAATGAACGGAAATTTTTGTATTTAAATATAAAGTAAAAAGGCTTAGTGTTATCTTATGTAGCCAAATTTTTCTATACATGATAGATATTAAAACTATTATATTTTTTATCTTTAGTGAAAAATGATATATTTTACACAGGCCTAAAACCTTTTATATGAAAAAAATTATCTTTGAGAATTTTTATGTTATGCGGAATTTGGTCGTTGTGCTAAAAGGTTTATATAGAGGTTTATAAAACTCATGTTCTTTTGAAAACAATATTATAAAGAGGTAATGGTTGAAATAAATAGTGAATAAATCAACCAAAAATAAAGGTATCGCCTCATATGTTCTAAATGTTGTAAAACAAATTATACAAAAATTTTGGTTTGATTATTAAATTTTTATTAATGTAGTAAGATTGGTCATTTGAATCATGATACAAAGAAAACTATTTATAATTACACTTGTATTGGGAAAATAGATAATCACCTAGAAGTGAAATGTTTTAGTGGAAATAAGTTGGTTTATTACACTAATTAATGTATGAACATAGTCAATAAAGGTCAGAATCATCCAGACCAAAAGAATAAATTTGGGGAAAATTATTTTTCTACTTCTACAGAAGATTTTCGACTATCTAATAAAGTGGTGCTAGGTACATTACTTTTTATTCGGATTATTCCAATGTAACATTTTATTATGGATCCATTTATTCTATTATTTCATGTAAAATTTCTAGTATAATTGAAATACTATCTCAAGAAATAAGGTTATCAATTCTGGTTAAAATTATTGGGGTAGTATAAAATGAATGTAAATTTATATAAAAAAATCCATTTATTATTTTATTATTTTTCACTTGAAAAACATATTGTATTTACCATGATATATTTTGATGCTATAGATTGTATGGATTAGATTTTTGTTTTTTATTATAAGATATATTTCAATTCTAATGAATTCATATACTATTTTTACTATATGTTTTAATTTATATATAATAATGATTTCACACCATTTATAAAATTTTAAGAAGCTGTGAAACTGATTAATGACAAGAGTGAAAATTATCTTTCGCATATTGTTAGAATGAAAAAATCTGACAATATTATGGTTAATCAATTAGTTGATGAATATATGGATTTATTTCTTAGTGAATTTTATGGCCTTATTCCAAATCAATAATATGAGTATAATATTTAATTAGTTTCTAATCAAATTTCAAAAATCCCTTATTAAATGGATTTTGTTGAGTTGTAATGATTGGAAGTAATGTTACAGTAGTTTCGTCATAAGGTTTTTATCTTCCCTAGCACTTCTCATCGTGTGCTTTAATATTTTTTAAAAGAATTATTGTTTCCTGAGGCTTTTATTTGGTTATAGCATACTCAATAACATCAGTGTAAATTAAATATATTGGTTGAAAAATATTGATGATTGGTTTGATCACCACTAGGGAGGTTAGAATGTTTTCAAGGATAATCTTTGGTATAAAAATCATCAGCTAATGTTTAATGAGAATGACAATTTTTTTAATCAAATTTCATACTAGGAATGGACATTATGATTTTGAGTTTATTTAATTCAGTTTAAAAAAGATCTTGCTATATTTATGGATCTTATTAATAGAGTATTTCATAGGTGTGTGGATATATTCATTTTGGTTTTCAATGATTGAATTTAATATTATTCTATTATATATGGAAAACATGAAAAAATATGTATTATTTTACCAACAATAAATGAACAAAAACTATAAGGAAAATTTAGAAAATTTGATTTTTGTTAGTTAATGGTTTCTTTTCTTAAGAATATTATTTCTAAATTGGGAATAATTACTGATCCTTCTAAAACCAAAGTGGGGTATGAATGGTAAACACCAAAAAAATTCACTGTGATTTTATTTATTTTTTGATTATTGTGTTACTATTGGTGGTTTTTTATAAATTTTCATGGATATCTAACACAGTATTTTTTAACTCAAAAACGATTTTAATTCCTCTAAAAAATGAATGTAATAAAATGTTTTATAATTGAAATGAATACTGATTAATGCTCCAATTATAACCTTGATAATAATAAATTTTGAATTTATTATTTACTATGATTCTTCTTTGAAAATAATTTGTTGTTTAGTAATTAAATATTATTATTTAATTTTTAATTCTTCATTATAATTGAAACATAATGAGTGGAATTATACTACACATGATATTGATCCAATAGTTCTGATATTTACATAACCAAATTTAATAAATATTTTATATGGTGTAAATTTTAAAATATATAATAACAATAACTATTTAAAGAATACATTTACTCAAAAATATTTGAACATGGTTCCTATAAGATGATTTGAGCTGATAAAGGATTATTACCTCAGGATTCACTATCATCAAGGAAATTAAATCAAGGTATTTTATACCTTGAGTTGAAAAGATAATTTATCATTAATAATTTTATGTATGTAACAATATACTTTGTTGAATGATTTATAGGGTTTTTTACTGGAAACTATGCATACATGAACTCCATAACTTATTGTTCAGGTGTCAGTGCATACATCCATGGATGTACTAATTTTGAAGGCATGAATGAAATATCATGGCTTGCGAGAAAGTATATAGTTGTTTATTTGGCGTAAATATCATAACATTAATATAAAAAAATTTGTTTTTAGGTTTATAAATAGGTTTTCTGTACTATGCTATTCTCTGTTGAAGAATTAATTATTGATTGAAGCTCAATGCTCTTTGTTTTTTGTTAATCCTAGCAATACAATGATGTAATGAGACCTTACGAAATATTATTTGTCATATGGAATTAAAAAAACATAAGTGAATTCACCTATAAATATATGACATATAAATAGGTTAAAGCATAGAAAAAACTAACGATGGGGATGACTCAGTGTTTTTCAGTGCCAAATTCGAAATATGAGAATATATCTTTAGATGTTATATTTGTATTACCAAATACATTTATAGGTAATAATGAGATTTGGGTATTGTTGAATGATTAACAAAATCTATAAATATTCTTCTTATTAAAGATATTATGACTTTGGATCAACCCTCTATTATTCATCACAATGATATTGTCAAATTATATAGAGTCTCTCTCTCTATTTTATATAATCGTGATCTAAAATTTACCAGAAATTCTCTGAAAGGAATTTTATGTTTGTTGGGTATGGATTTTAGTTTTAGCGTTGCATTTTAAACAAAATATGATATAAAGTTAATGTGGATGATTCATACTTTGTAGGATATTATTCAATATTTCTCAATGGATTATAAAGGATGTTTAGATCGTCACCTTTCATTAGTTAAGATTTCCATTAATAATAGTTTTTATTCTAGTATACATATGGAACCGTTTGAGTCATTTTATTGATACTAGTGTTGAGTTAAATCATATTGTGGATAAGTAAGGGAATGTATTTTTTTCATACCAAATATAGTAAAAATGCAGTGAAGGTAAATCTGATTCAATAATATATGAGGGTATCTTAAAGAAATCATAAAATTAATGTGAAAACCGATGGATATATCTATAATTTAAGGTCAATGTTCTTGTTTTAATTAATGTATGTTCTTGAAAAAGTGAAATTATTGTAAGAAAAAATGTAAAATTATGTCCATGGTATATCAATTTATATTAAATTATTGAAAAGTAGGATAATTTACATGTTATGTGGCCTTAACTCCACGTTTATCTTTGGTCCATGATGTTTTCCATGTTTTATCTTAATAATGTATATACCTAATACATCTCATGTTGGATTTCTAAAGATGTATAGTTATTAGAGAATATATATTATAGAGAAAAAATAGTTTTAATTTTTCAGCATGGATAGTAAGAAAATGGTAAAAAATCACTTGGTTAAGGTTTTATGAATGAGTCAAATTATTGAGTAATTTACATGGGTATTCAAAAAATCTATGAGGGAAACATTCCCTCAATTTTGTAGGTAATAAATAAAATTGTGTAGATGAAATTTATTAAGTACATAAGAATGTGAAAACCAATATAATCATAAAAATAAATAAATATTAAGATTTCAATGGTTACATATTTTGGATTTATATTAATCATAGTATTATAAATAATTTTATAAATGTTTTCAGTCGAAAAGATGAATTTGTTTATTTTATTAAATTGATTATCTATGCATTATATGGTCTTATTTAAAAGATAAATTTAGTTATTATAGAAATTTAACTTGATAAAATTATTATTTTTTAAATGATCATATGAAATATATATTAGGATGGATTTTTGGGTTTTTCTTTGAACAATTTATTTTTTAGTCAATAGTGAAAATGATGATTTTTTCAAAACATTCATTTAATTTCATTAAATAAAATAATTTACAGACAAAATATTATATTTTATATTTTTAAGTAAAATGATTAAATTTTGATTAAACATAGTATTAATAATTCCATATGAAATAATATTTATATTTATTTTATTGTTTGTTCATTTTTATGACTAGAACTCAATTTTCTATAAAATAACAAATTTTCATTGAATATTGAGCAGTTATATTAAAATTAATTTCTGAAACATCTATAAAATTAATATTTAAAATTTATTATATATTAGGTATTATTATATTCAAATTTATTAATGATTTTATTTCATTTGTTTATTTTCAATAATTACCATGGTAAAAATATGTCACCACAATAAAAGGTAAATTTGGTTAATTAATGTAAATAATTTATGAAAAGGAAACAAAATATCATCCCACGTCTTATTGGTTAATTTATTTCAAACCACAGAAATTTAATATATATAATTTAAAGCTTTTTATCTACTATACCACTATTAATACATTTATAATATTTGAATGTTTAGAAAAATTATAAGTACACCATTTCCCTAACTTATAAAATGTAACCTCATCTCTTATATTATTCATGCATTTTTAGCTCTCAATATCAGTAAATACAAACCCAAATATTCAACTAAAATATCTCCCCACATCATAGAGGTTAATTCTCATTGAAAAACAACACTTGTAAGTCTTAAGTTGTATTAAAATGAAGCTTTTCGAAAGAAGATGATATAATTAATAACTAAGTGTTTCATGTTTATTCTTTTTTCTACCTCCATAAAATATTATTTTACCCTGATTAAATAAAAACAGCAGTAAATTACATATAATTTTATGTTTTTCTTACTATGTTATAAACCTTTTTCATTTCCTTTTCCATCCTTTGAGAAATAAAAATATCTCCCGTTGAACGTGTGGACAACCACCTCCATAAAGCGATGTGTATCATTTTTCATCTCCAAATCATATACCTATATAAAATGTTGGAGAAAAATAATATATATGATATCTATGAAATAATTTATATTACATAAATATAATATATGTCTTACCATCTTTCTCTATCATCTTTTGGGGAATGATAAAATCACTCATGTGTATGTGTGGACTACCACCTCCATGAATCTTTGTCAATCATTTTTCATCACTAAATTACAAGGATGGTCTTGAAGATGGAATAAATTAATGAATGTGACATTTATGACCTATTTATGATTACATAAAATAAAAATATAATTAACTTTATTTTTTCCCACCCATTAGAAAAATAATAACATTGATCTTGTGTACGTACATACTACCGTCTCTATGAAATGTTATGTTTGTTTTTTCATCAATGATATGAGCCAAAATTTTCCAAAAATGTATTATTCATTGGAAAAACCCATAATTTGATGCAATTATTGTGTTTAATTATTGTTTTTGGAGACTATTTAATATTATGTAATCATTATACAATTGGATTTTTTAGGTAATTTGTTTTTTATGTTTTCATTCTAGAATTGAAAAAGATAAATAAATTATAAATCTTGAATTTAATCCTAAACTAAGAAATATATATTTATGGTATCCAAAACATTGAAAATTGTTAATGGAGTGGATCAAACATAAATTTACTTCTCACAGTCAATTACTACACATCAAAAAATAACAAAGGAATGGGTCGATGATGAACTTTATTCCTACATTTGACATATTCATCAAATAAAAGAATTGGAATTTGAAAATTAAAATAAATGAGATAATAAATCATATCTGAATAAATCATCCAATACATTTATTTATTATTTATAATATGTGTAATCGACTATGGGGTAAAAATGAATGAGCCACAATTATTAAAATCTAACAAAGGAGAGAAATGGTGATTGATATATTTTAAGTAATTAGGTATTATATATTTCATAGACCATAAAAAACATAAAAAATGATATAGGTATAAACCATCCATACAAGAAATGGGAGAGCCATACATACCCATTCCCATGGTCAATCCACCCAATCGTCCGCACCACCTTCTTATGGCCAAAAAAAATATGAACCAAATGAACATAGTGTAAAAATGGAAAACCTCTTTGATAAGGGAGTCATTATTCTACACTGATTGAACCCAATATCCACATTGAAAAAAATCTATGATCCATCCAGGTATATCATTATTTCTATTTCCCTACTCATGAAACGAATAAATATTTCTAATTCCACTCTATCGTGAAGGAGACTACCATCTATCACCACCACATCGATGCATCTAATAACCAAGATCCCATATAAATATTAGGGTATCAAGCCACACTATTATTTCCATGATTTTGATCACCTTTAGATCCAATATAGTGAATTGTTGATTAATTTCAATTATCTGTCAAACAGTCTGTGTGTACTAAAAGAGAAGATTTCTAGAGCTATTTGTAGGAGAAATTTAAGTGGTGTTCAAAATTAAAATCCACACTATCACATTCATCAAAGTGTGAATATTTATAATCTCAACTACCCACTAAATAATGTGATATGAGGAGAGTGTTAATATCAAATCAAAACTATAAAATATCATAAAATAATCCACTCTACTAAAAACTATGGTGTCACATATAAATAATGGTTCAAATACACCTTATGATGATGCAATGATTTAAGTTACTGTTGATTTCAATATAGTATTATATAAAAATAGATCATGACATAATCATGAGGAAAAGAGGGTATATGAATAACTGTAAATACCCAATCCTAGTGATAATTCTCCAAAACTAAATTCCCACAAATGTTCCCCTAAAAATCCTAGAAAATAATTTTGGTCTATAGGACAATAACATGTTAATACACACATGGAGCTTCCTTATTCTAATGAAACTAAGATGCAAGAAATAAAATCTCTAAAATTAATAACAAAGAATTATCATGGGAGGAGTGTCAATGTTTTGAGGAAGAATCTTTATATCAAGCTAGTATGAACCATACCCTTGATTCTGGGCATGTGTTGATCATCCAGCTATGGAAAATTTACATCTCATCACTAAAAATTAGGAAACATTATCATAATAATAACATGGATGATTTTGATGTGCAATCAGATACCCAATCCTTCTTCCTTAAATATTTAATTCTCTTGCTTTTTTGGGGGTCACTCGCACTCACTATCGAAAACTATTTTATGTATTCAGTTTTTTATTACATTATTTTATTCATCCTTATAAGAACTCCAATGACGGGATATCATTCTTTTAGTATCTATTCCAAAGATAATTTCCCTACCAACATGTTAATGATTTATCTACTTAGAATTTTCTACTTCATAAGACTATATATAGAGTTATTCCAACATCATAGGTAATAGAAAAATTTATTATTCCTCACATTTTGAATCAATCATCTCTTATCCACTGAATCATGAAAATTAGCTATTTGGACTTCTTCATTTTCTAAGATCATGAGTTGTGGACAGGTTTAATGGTAATCAAAGATATATGACTACAAGGATATTAGATATTTTTGGACTTCTCATGTATTAATCATGTTTTAATGATCACAAATATTAATCAACCTAGTCAACTCCTATAAATTATATCCACTCATGTGTATTTATGTTTAATGTTTTTCCGTTCTTTGATAAGATCCATGAAATATCTTAATTTCTCTCCATTCAGTTTACTTACTTAATACTATCTTTGATATACTCTCATAATACCTTCTTTGACAAATGTATAAGTCTAATCCATTATGTAATTATCATTACTTATGTCTAAAGAAGATACATTGAAAAGTCTAAAACACCATGAGTCTGCCACAGGCTATGTCTTTCCGGCACCGTGAAGCATACATTGTGAATCCACACACAGTTATGTAGATACCGTGAAGTGAAAATAAAAAATTTGACACTGTGAAGAAAGACAACATGAAACAGACACTGTAATGCAAGACACTGTGAAGTAGACACCGTGAAACAAGACACTGTGAAGCAGATACCTTGAACAAGACACCGTGACATGTAGACACCGTGATCAATTTATAAACCATGTGAAGGATTCACCATTTTGATGACTTACTGTGACACTGTTTCTTAAAATATTATGTAGTATTTCAATTTAATTTATAACAGTCATATTTGATGATTTTAATGCACTAACATAATTTATGTTACTTGATAGACATTTCATCAGACAATATGAGGTACGAGGTGTAGAATACAAGCATCCAGTCAGCTCCAAAACATTCATTCCATATTAAAAGAGATGTGAGGCCTAGAATCATTGAGCACAATACAAAAAAAGAAAATAGAGGTTGTGAGAACAATAACAAAGAACATACTTAGAGCATGTTTCATAAGATAGGAACACTGTATGCAACTCGACACTACTTAACACACAAAGACTATTTGAAGCTTAATGAACATCTTCTCTATATTGACCCTCACGAAGAACACAAGTTGAATTGAGACACTCTTTTTTCAACACAGCATCCATAGATGGACTCAAACTTCCTCTACTTCAATCCAAAAGATTCCAAAGCTACTTTGAAATCCTAAAAGAGCATTCTAAACTCATCTCTATATTCTTGGTCTGTTGTGATCTTTATTTTATTTACATTAAGAGCAGTGTCGGCTTCTGTCTGTTTGGACACACACTAACTCCTATGCTGAACTGAAGGATACTGAAATTCTCACACAAAACTCTTTATACCTTTCTGTATCCCATGTAGAACTGTGGTAGAGGTCTGAGGACATGGATAGCCAGTGTGATGTTGTTGTTTCTTTCCCTTGTAGAACTGTGGTAGAGGTTTGAGGACCTGGAATGTCTGAGTACTATTGTAAACACTGATCTTGAGTGTGTCTCAAAGTCATATATAAACTGTTTTATAGGTCTAAGTCTCATCTTGAGACTAAACCTCTTGGTTAAAACTGCTATGATTCAAATTTTAGTCCAAACTATATTCAATAATCTTTTCTAAGTACATTGAAATACAAATCTGTTTTAAAGTAACTCTGATAGTTGAACTATCATATGTTTGTAATTATTATAAGACTGAATTTTTTTTAAAATGATAAATTAATATTTTGATTAAGTTAACTGATAAGTACTCTATCTTTTAGAATCTAAATGAACAAATATAATCTTTATAAATTCACTACAGTTTAAATTGTTTTTTAAATTGGTTTGTATTTAATAGAAAAAAATTTTATGTGAAATTTTTATTGGAACTAAATTCACCCCCTCTTGAGTATTCACTCTGACAAACATTTGGTTTCAATGTTTTGTTGATAAATGTTTTTCAAAGTACTCTGTTTGTGAAATGTTTTCAACTGTTATTTTAGTTGTATCTTAAAGATCGTAAATTTATATTATTTCAAAAAAATTCCTCTTTAAATAAAATTGATAAAATATAGTTATGGATAATATATTAGAAGGCGTAGCTAAAAAGAAGCCACACTTCTTTAATGGTTTTAATTATACTCAAATGGAAAATATGGTATTTAATAAGAGGACCAAATATTTGGAAAAATCTGTAAACATCAAATTTGATGAAACTTATCCACTTGGACCTATGTCCCCTCTTGAAAATATTGATGAAGATATGTCCATTTTAAACCTTAATGACCAAAGAAGTGAACCTTTTTTTCTGACAACCAGTTCTTGAAATTATCCTGAAACTATTTCTGTAAAACCCAAACATGAAAATAAAACTGAAATTTCAAATCCTACTTTTTCTAGACCATCTAGGACCCCCTAAAACCCATATTTTTGATGTTGTAGTAGGATATTTATATTGAGGAACTCAGACTAGAGATTCCCTAAGAAATCAGTTTGAATATAACGCTTTGCATTCACAGTTAAAACCTAAAAATATCAATGAATCCTTCAATATTGAATTTTGGGAGATGGATATTCAAGACGAATAAAATCAATTTGAATGAAACAAAGACTGGGAATTAGTATACATCCCTAAGGAATCTTAGACCATAGGTACTAAATGGGTTTTTAAGAATAAAGTATATGTATCATGTAACATAGTTAGAAACATGGATAGATTAATTTTGCAAGGCAATAGTCAAGAAGAAGGAATTGACTATGAGGAGACGTTTCCGCCAATAGCCAGACATGATTCCATCAGAATCCTTCTTGACTATGAAGCACATTTGAATTTAAAACTATATCTAATGGATGTCAAGAGTGCATTCTAAAATGGGTATATAGATAAGCATGTTTTTGTTTAACATCCCCTCGATTTACAACCCCCGATTTTCCAAATCATATTTTTATACTATCAAAAGCCTTATATGGTCTGATGAAATCTCCAAGAGCATGGTATGACAGATTGAGTGCATTTCTTATTTCCAATGGTTTTTCAAAAGGAATATTTGATCCTACCGTTTTTATAAAAATAATTTCTAATGATGTTTTAGTTGTTTAAATATATGTAGATGACATTATTTTTGGATCTTCATAGAATTCATTATGTAACTATTTTTCTAAATTTATGAAAAATGAATTTGAAGTGACTATAATTGGTGAACTCAAATATATTATTATATTTAATGTTTTTCAAAATGAAAATTGTATTATTTTAATACAATGTAAATATACAAAGGATATTCAAAAATGCTTTGAATTGGATAGCACTTATAGAGGAATGATTGAATGTTTACTCTAATTTATTTCTAGTCGCCCTAATATTATGTTTATTGTGTGTATGTGTGCTTGTTTCTAGAAAACCCTAAGGAATCTCATTTAAATGTTGAAAACTGAATTTTCAAATACCTCAAGCACATACCCAATCTAGGAAAGTTTTATCCCAATGAACTATCATTTGAATTTATTAGTTATTCTGATACTGACATCAGTGGATATAAGTTAGATAGAAAAAAGATCCTCTAGAACATGTCACCTTTTAGACCTTCCACTAGTATCATAATGTAGTAAGAAATAATGTTTTGTTGCAATATCTACTGCAGAAGCTGAATACATAGATAATGACAGTTGTTGTGAACCAATTTTGTGGATGAATCACACATTAATATATTATGGATATAAATTCATACATATACCTATAAATTGTGATAACACAAGTGCTATTAAAATCTCAAAAAATCCAGTTCCACATTCTAGGATGAAGCACATTAATATAAGACATCACTTTTTGAGAGGGAATTATCAAAATAGTTATATCACTTTGGAAGTCATTGGTATTGAATATCAAATTGCTGATATATTCAAAAAACCATTAAATTTTGAGATAATTGACTACATCATACATGATCTAGGCATGCTAAATCTCAAATACATTCCTTTCTTGTTATAGTTTCAGGTCTTACTATTCAATATCTTATTGTGCTATACTTTAATATTTTATGATTATGGTTTCACAGTTACTGTATCTCATGTTTACTATCTCACCATAAATTTTTATGTTTACATTCTCATAGTTATTATTTTTTACTAACAGTTTGAAGTTTATTATCTCACCATAACACACACATAGAAGTTCGTTCACAGTCTCACTGTAAAGATTTTTTACTGTCTCATTGTAATGATTAGACATGGTCTGACCATAAAAATTATTTATATTATTTAAAAAAAATCCATATCGCGAGAATTATCCTTTTCACCTTTATTATTTTCCTATGTTTTTATTTTTGTAATGTTTGGTATTCCTAAATGATAAAAAAAGAACATTTCACTAAATTCTTCCCTCAAGGTATCTTCAAATTACTCACATCGAACCCTTATTCATCACTGTAATCCTTGTCTCGCACGAGGCTTCAGTGAATACCATGAATGAAATGTCTTTCATCATCGAGAAATGAGAAGTGTAGCTCGATGCTGAAGAAGATAACACCTAGACTAACACCTGGAGGACATTTAAATATGAATGTGGTAAACTGTATTTTTGTACCTAAGAAAGAGATTTTCCCAAAATGGATTATTTTTAGTAAGTCTCCTGCATTGAATGTGTTAAAACAACAAGGCTGGTTAGAAATGTTGTCAATAGAAGAAAGACCCGTCTACCCTAGGTTGGTGGCTCATTTTTACTAGTGCGTTCAATTATCCTTTGATTATGGTGATAGTTATGAAGTATTAAGCTAGTTCAATGAACAGGGTTGCTCATTATCTTCAAGGTAATGGGTTTCAAGACTTCAAATACCATAGGAAGGCATCTGTGATGATTATCAGATAGGACCTCCACCTTCAACCAATTTCTTTGATTTACAAGATTCCCTGAAAACATTAATTTGAAATTGCACCTAGAGGAGAGCCATTGCAGCTGAATGAGATAGAGAATCAAGGATTCTGTTCAAGTTTATATATAATTTGGTTATTCCTAGGAAAGGTGATTTTTTGATATTCTAAAATATAAATACATGTTTCTGATTCTCCTTATGAAAAATGGGCATAATATCAACATGTTCAAGTATATCATACACCATATGTGTGAGTTGAAAAAAATTCACATCCAAGTCAGTGTCTCTGTTCTACTCTTAGAAAATTTAATATATTCTTCTTTCAAATTGTATGGTTGGACCTAATGAGAATGTGATTAAATACTTTGAGTATAGTATCTCAAAATACACTATAAAAATAATGAAGATAAATTGGAATCCTTGGAAAAGGAATGGGAGGAAGACAATGATAGATTTTTTGGGAAATTTAATCCAGTGGATTATCCCACAAGACCACAAGAAATTTATGATCCTGGTTTGGCACCAGATGAGATTTTTTAGTTTCCTAAAGAAGAGGAAGAAGAGGCTAAAGTTCCTCTTAGAGAAGCTTCCATTGTTGAGGAAGATAGGACTACTATTCCTCATCTAGTTCTGGAAGAAGAAGTCCCTACTCCTAAAGAAGCTGTTAATTTGGAAACTAAACCCGAAGCTGTAACAGAATCAGTTACCCAATAAACTAGAAATCATGCCAAGGATGAGCCTAGAATAGAAGAGCCTATAGTAGAAGAGCTACATATTTAGTAAGAAGTCAATCTTAATGACCTCCCAATGAAATAATCATTTCTTAAAATCATCCCTTAAGCTGAAGAACATATAGAGATATCATTTCAGCTGGCTAGACATGAAATGAGTTTGGAACATAAAGATGAGTCTATGGATTTAGACCAAGATCTTCAGCCACTCAGTCCAGAGAAGGATGCACCTTTTGAGGGGGAGAAAACCCCAAATCATGATTCTATTGAAGCCTCAAATCTATCTAGACATGTCCTGTACACAATCACTATATATTTCATTGTTTCTATGATGTGGGTGTCTCTTAGTAGGATACATCAACCAAACTTGAAATTTCCTCTTTATTCACATTGAAATCAGTCTCTAATATTACACCTGAGAAGAAACATAATCTTGTACATGTCCATACTGTAGAGACTCTAAGCTTGACATACATGGACATTACATTACTTTAGAGGAATACATAATACATAACAAAAAACAGACACACATTGACCGTAATAGTTTAGTGTCTTTGGAAACTCAGAATATAATCTTCTAATGGGGGTGAAAGATCTTCAACATCTCCCATAAAGATCTTCATTTTTTCACTTAAAACCTTTCTTTATATCCTGGAGAAAAGAAAACATAAAATGGTGAGCTCCAATGCTCAGTAAGGGTAAACAAAAGAAATATCAATCACATCATATACATAAGAACATAAATTTTGGAAATCATAACCTGCAAAAAAATCATAATTTCATAACATGGGATAAATCATAGTAGTGAAATGTAATCCCAATAATCATAAAATAAAACATGAAACAGTGTGGCATACACACATAATCATAGAGAATCATATCTTATTAGTCAAGACTGATTTCCAAGACCATCTTAGTGGACAAAGTCCATTTCTTAACTGAGTTCACTCCTTGTTTCAATCCTGTTTCACATAAACATCTTGACATCATATAACAAATCATATAAGATAAAGAAACTCAATAAAAATAATTCCATCACAACATAATAAAATAAATGTAATAATAGGGATAGAAACAGAAAACTTTATTATCTTAGACGGAAAATAATTTTGATAAAACACTTGAATTCCATTTGTGAGGAAAATATCTTTTCTACTTCAAAAATATTTTTCCTTTTGAAATATGTCATTGAATTTTAAACTAAAAGAAGTTGATTAAAAATAATATTGAAATCCTGTAAGGGAAGCTTCTTGGAAATAATTTTTTAAAAATCCATTCATGCCGTATAAGTTAAAAGAAAACATTTTTCTCGTACTTTTGTCGGAAAAGTCAAAAAGTACCTCATACGAAAAACGACAAAATATTCCTTTCATATCATTTAATAAAAAATCAACAAGAGGTAAAATTTGATATAATATATTGTAGAAGGATATAAGTATTACATATTGAGGAAACATGGATGTGGATGATAAAATACACCCCAGTAAATACCAAAGAATAAACAATATCGGATAAAAATGAGATTGTGATATTTCCCTTACATTAGGTCTGATTTGCTTCTTAAGTGTCATAACCTCCTGTATAATGATTTAAATAATGTTATTTACTTATTACCGAATCATACTCATTGTTATGATATCATATATGGTTCACTTATGACTTTATATTTCCCTCTCTTTTGTAAATTTCATGTTAAAGAGCGTTTTGGGTAAAATCGTTTCATTTTTCATCCGTGTTTTGACTTGTAATTATTCATATGATTACATAGATCATGATTACTTATTTAAAGATTATAAAACATGATTTATATATAATATATATTCATAATATACATATATATAATAGATCAGTAAATGGAATGAAATACACCGTTCATGTAGACTGTAGGCCGTACGTACGCATGAACGCTGTTTTCGTTTCCTTATTGAGTTGAATGGAATTAAGTAGACGACATACATATATATACAAATACATCCAGTATCATTATTATTTCATATATTTCATGATTAATTATTATATATACTTTATAATCATTCATGAATGGTTAATGTGGAGAATGAATCTCATCGGGTCGTGGAGATGGTAGCCCGTACGTACGCACGAGCGATGATATCATTCTCCTGATCATGGAATAGTATTGGAGTGTATGTATACTATATCAGAATAAATTTAAATTTATAATAGTCATATATAGTCATTATATACACCATTATACCCATCCAATTAAGGTGGTGGTGGAAAATAGATTTCACCATGGCGTGGAGACGGTATTCCGTACGTACGCACGCGTGGTGATATCATTTTCCATGGGATGGATAGATGATGAAATAGGGTTGTTTAATAATTATAATAACATATTAGTATATTAGTGATACTGATGTTATTACTTAATTATGAAACAACCTAAGAAGAAGAAGTGGAAGAAGAAATAATGTTGAAAGAATAGGTAAGGGACATTACCTCTTCTTTGAAACGCCTCTTTGAGATCTCCTTTTAGGGAACTAAAATTGGTTTTTGAGGAAAACCATAACCTCTAGGATGTTTCTAGGGAAGTGGAGAAGAGAATTTTTCAGGGGATGGCTGAGATTGAAGGCTCAAAGTGGTGTGAGGAAGAGAGGGAGGAGGTGCCCTTTTATAAGGGAGGAGAGGGGCACCTTTGGAATAACAAAAAATATTATTTTATTATAAATCCAAATTCTGTTTTAAATAGCTCCAAATTGATTTTTTTCAAAGATAAGGTGGTTATGGGTCTAAATAATCTCATAAAATAGAATTTAGACAAGTTTAGGTTCCTATTCTAAGCTTATCATTTAGATTTAACATTAAGTAAAATAATTTTACTTTTACCGTGTCTTCTTGTGTTCTTATACTATAAGGTTAATAAACTTAATATAACAAGCCAAACGAACCCCAGGTTGTCTATTATTAATATATATAACCTTATCTAAGTCATTTGGCCGAACCTTAGATTTTTATGAATAAAATAACCATTAATAGTATAATATTTGTTTTAAAAGATATTTTATGTCAATTTTGACACTATTTAGTAATTAATTTTTTTGAAATTCATAACCGAATGATTAGTTCGAAAAAAGTTACATAAATCAATACTAACATGTCTTATTAACCTATAAAATTATTGTAATTGATAAAAAGGCTCATAGTATATTTATTTGGGTACATATAACATCAATTACATCAATGTTGCATTAATAAGATAATTACTTCATCATCTTTGTGTATTAAATAAATTATATTATATAAAGTCTAAAAATTACAAATAAAATATCATTATATAGGAAATCTTTTTATCTTTCTAATTAATATTTATAGTCTAATTTATCTTATGTATATCTCTATATTAAAAATGATATACTTATTAAACTTTGATTTTAACTATTTTATCCCTTCTTTAAATAAATTAATATTAAATGTCCTAATCTAATCCAAGTGGGCCTAAATGGTCATATTTAATTACTAAGGTTGTTTTTGGTCGAATTACACTTATCTAATAGGATTAGGACATATTTTAGGGTAATAATAATACAATTTTACCCTTTATTACCCTATTTACTTTTAACCGTGGTAAAAAAAGAAAAAGGTTACTATTCACCAAAAATTATTTTCATCTCATTGAACCACATTTTACTTATTGACATCAACTGTGTCTCTCGGATTTTTGAAATTACACTCACAGAAGCGGTAAAATTATGTTTTATGAAAAATTCAATTTTTTTCTACCACTTAGTGGTTTCACTATTCATCAAAAAATGAATGTTTCTAGAAAAATACCAAAAATTAGGCCTAAGATATATTTGATATTATGAACTCAAAAATGATGTCTATTTTAACAAATTCAAAACATATCAGTTGCATTAATTAATTTAAAAAATTAATTCCCGTCATCAAAACATATAGTGTGTTCTTAAGATATAATAACTATCAAAAGATTTACATTTGTTTATGTCTGGTTTAAATGTAAAATTACATCCAATGACCAAAATTATATTAAATTGTAAAAATATATATCATAAATATACATTAAAACCACTCAAATTAATAATTTATCACTATTAATTTTTTCAATTAAAAATGTTCTTTTTAATAAAAATATAGTAATTTTGACTATTCATCAGAAAATGAAAGTTATACGAAAAGTACAAAAATTTCACCCTAAGCTAATTTCGATATTACCAGTAAAAAAATGAAGTCCTTTTTGAAAATAAAATTTAGAAAATTTCAAAAATTGGTTATTACTGTTCACAATGTCTTGTTTTAATAATATTTTAATAGCATATCGTTATTTTGTGAAACATAGTATTGCGTACTACACACGCTATCGAGGAAGGTCGTGATTGTGTGTAATGCAAGGAAAGTCAAGGATGCGTGTTGTGCAATATCCTTTTGGTGTAGCGTACAAAACAAGACATTAATGATATTAAAAAGAATATTTTTCATAAAATCTCGGGGTGTTACATTCTACCCCCCTTAAAATGAATTTCACCCTCAAAATTCGTCAGGGTTATAAATGGTTTAGTACTCGAAATTTTCATTAATAGAAACCCACATCGTAAAAAGGAATAACAAAACCAATATTTAAAAACAAAAGTATGAAACGTTATGGTTACCGAAATAAACTAATCACTGGGTTTCCAAATAGGTGAAAATATGGATATGGAAGAGAAATCTAACCATCATGTTCTGATGGAGAGTGGTAGAGAACATATCTATGGAAAATCCTGCAATCACAAAGCCATAAATTTGTGACGATCTAATGGACCATCTGATTCTTCAGATATAAGAGCAATAGGACAACATTTTTGGTTTTCAAGATCATTTCCCTAAAGTTTATGAAATTGGAATTTGATGAAATACTTTCGTGATTTTGGTATAGTCTTACCGTTGGTCGTTCTATGGACAATTTCCACTTCATCTCTTAATGAAATGAAGTTGAATTTTTCCTTCATGATGTGTTAGCAGATCATGTGATAGAATTATGAGTCATTCCATCTGTCTCAAACAAAAGGATAGAAATATTAACAAAAAAATTCATAAGTCCGTCTATAGTGAGATTAATCATATACGGTTCCTAAAATGGACTTATACTTATTATATCATACTTCTTAATATAATAAAACTTTTTTCTACTAAACAGTGACTTCCTGTAGGCCAGTGGTAGGCAATAAAGGCCAGTCGCACTTCGGTTGTGGGTTCGATTCCCACAGCCTTGTCTGACGTGATGGGCTCTCGCCCGCCCTGCATGTTGTACTTTTTCTAAAACTATATTACTATAACATCCGATCAACATTATCTAAAAATACTAACTTATGTCCAACATAATACATTCCAATCTTTAGGATTATCTAAAATAATTCGGTCCAAGCTCATAGTATAAAGAAAATGATTACTTGAAATTTCACATAAAAATCACGTGAATGCCATAATTTATCCCTATATATCATAAGATATATCTTGTTGGTCAAATTACAAACATGTGAATACCATAATCATGTATTATCTTGAAGATTGATTACCCATTGAACCATATTGAAAACATGAATGTTGTTAAAGTTAACTCTTTCCATATACAAAAATCCTCAAAATTCCATATACTCAAACCATGATATCACATAGTACTTATATCAATCATGAGCTCATGAATACAATCAGACATCTCATTATCTTCTTATCCATTCATTATGCGCATATCATTTGTTTACCAAAAATGTCTCAATCACTTCTCATGGTTACCGGTACCATAAAATTATTGAAACCCACAATAGACCAATACATAAATATTCCAATATTCCAAGATACTATATACAACATTATTTTGGAATCCCATTACATAGACACTTAATCATTCCACCACATCGTTGTCATATTCAACATCTCCAATAGTGATCACATGTGACTTCCCTTTGTCCTTTTCCTTAAGCGGTTGCTCATGTCGATCATCACAAACCCTTGGATTAGGGTATTTATTAGCATAATGCCCCATTTCCTTGCTCTTGAAGCATTGAAGTGTAGTAGGTTCATTCTCTGTATCCCTTCCTTTGTTTGCATCATTAGACATCTTCTTCCCATCATTGCGGAATTCAAATTCCTAATGACCTTCCTTTCCACATTTGAAACATTTACTTGTCCCATTAAGACAATCTCCACCATTCTTCTTTCCACACTTTGAGCATAAGGAAACATTCATCTTCTTTTCACCATTATTATGATATTTCTCCTTGAACTCCATATTTCGTTTCTTGTCAAAACTATGAGATGGACATGTAACACCAACTTCCATTTCTACCTTGATAGCACAACGCACAATTTCTTCATAGCTATTAAAGTCTCTTATAGCCAATGCCCTTCGAATATTTGGTTTTAAGCCACTGAAGAATCGATCAACTTTACTTTCAGGTTGGATGATAAATCCAGATTCATACCTTGAAGGCCTTGTAAAATTTGCTTCGTATATACCAACAGATTCATCATCCTCTTTCTTTAGTTCAAGAAACTCCTTCTCCATCTTTGTTCGAAGAATACGAGGAAAGTACTTATTGAAAAATATTTTCTTGAACTCGTCCCATTTCATGGACTCAATTTCATCTCTTGGCCTCGTATTCCTAATAAGATTCCACCATTGATCAGCATCAACTTCCAAACGATACACTGCTAAGATGACTTTATCATGTTCAGAACATTGAAGAACTGAAAATATCTTTTCAATAGTACTGATCCATTGTTCAGAAATAAGTGGATCAGAAGACCCACTGAAAGAAGGTGGGTGTTGCCTCATGAATGACTCAATTGAATATTGTTCCATTCTCTGCTCATTTGGATGTCCAGAATGATTCATAGATTGTGTAAGTATAGCAATAATATTTTTCACTCCATCTCCCATAACATTTGTTTGTTTATGAGGAAAATAATTGAATTGTAGATTACATTGATCAACACGGTTTCTTCGGGTTCCAACCATCTTCTAAAACCCAAAAAGAATAGTGTGACAAGAATAAATCATTCTTGGGGAAACAACACAATAGAGGAGTAATACCTTCAATATCTAACATCTTAGGTTAAATTCTAAGATCATTACCATAGTTCCAGGACTATGTCCTATACGTATACATATCCTTAGGTACATCCCTAGACATACCTTAGAAATATCTCTAGGGATCCCACTAACATTTTCACATCCTAGTTTCCAAAGGTTGACTAAACTTTTCCTATGATACCAACTATAGAGACCTGAAGCTTTACGTACATGGACATTACATTACTTTAGCAGAATACTTAATACATAACTAAAATAGACACACAAGGACCATAATAGTTTAGTTTTTTTGGAAACTCGGAATTTAATCTTCTAATCGTGGTGAAGTATCTTCAACATCTCCCATAAAGACCTTCATTTTTTAACCTAAAACAATTATTTATATCCTAGGGAAAAGATAACATAAAAGGGTGAGATCAAATGCTATGTAAGGGTAAACAAAATAAATATCAATCACATCATATACATAAGGACATAACTTTTGGAAATCTTAACCTGCAAAAGAAATCATAATTTCATTACATGGGATAAATCATAGTAGTGAAATGTAATCCCAATAATCATAACTTAAAACATTAAACTTTGTGGAATACACACATAATAATAGAGAATCATTTCTTATTAGTCAAGACTCATTTCCAAGAACATCTTAGTTGGCAAAGTCCATTTCTGAACAGAGTTCACTCCTCGTTTCAGTAATGTTTCACTGAACCGGTTTAACCTGCTGTTCCAGCCATGTCTATCTCATGAGATATAAAATCTTTACCCATTTCATTGGAGGGAGATATAGTTCCCACTCATCTCATAATGATATCATTCTTATGTGTGTCGCAAAATCATAAACCATACATCATAGCATAACCCATGTAATAAAAATGGGATTCTTAAACATCGTGACATCATAAAACAATTCATATAAGATAAAGGAATTCATAAAAATAATTTCATCACAACATAATAAAATCAATGTAATAATAGGGATATAAACAGAACCCTTTATTATCTTATATGGAAAATACTTTTGATAAAACACTTGAACTCCATTCTTGAGGAAAATATCCCTTCCACTTCAAGAACATTTTTCCTTTCTTATCATGTCATAGAATTTTAAACTAAAAGATGTTGACTAAAAATAAACCTTAATACTTGTATGGGAAGCTTCATAGAAATATTTTTATAAAAATCCATTCATTCCGTAAATGTTTAAAGAAAATATTCTTCTTGTAATTTTTTCAGAAAAGTCAAAAATACCACGTAAGAAAAATGACAAAAGATTCCTTTCATATCATTTACTATAAAATCACTGAAGGGTAAAATTTGATATACACTATTGTAGAAGGATATAAATATTACATATTGAGGAAACATGGATGTGGATGATAAAATATATCCCAGTAAATACCAATGAATAAACAATCTCGGATAAAAATGAGATTGTGATATTTCCCTTACCTTAGGTCTAATTTGCTTCGTAAGTGTCAGAAACTACTGAATAATGGTTTAATTAATGTCATTGACTTATTCCAGAATCACACTCATTGTTATGGTATCATATATGGTTCACTTATGACTTTATATTACCCGTTCTTTTGTAAATTTAATGTTAAAGAGCGTTTTGAGTGAAATCATTTCATTTGTCATCCGTGTTTTGACATGTAATTATTCATATGATTACTTAGATCATGATTACTTAGTTACAGAATAAAAAACATGATATATATATATAATATATATTATGAATATACATATATATAATAGATCATTAAATTGAAAGAAATACACCGTTCATGGAGACGGTAGGTCGTACGTACGCATGAACGCTGTTTTCGTTTCCTTATTGAGTTGAATGGAATTAAGTATAAGACATACACATATATACACATAAATCCAGTATCATTATCATGTCATATATTTCATTATTACTTATTATATATACTTTATAATCATTCGTGAATGGTTAATGTGGAGAATGAATCTCATCGCGTCATGGAGACGGTAGTCCGTACGTACGCACGAGCGATGATACCATTCTTATGATCATGGAATTGTATTGGAGTGTATGTATACTATTTCAGAATAAATATCACTTTATAATAGTCATATATACTCATTATTTTCTCCATTATTCCCATCCAATTAAGGTGGTGGTGGAAAATAGATTACACCACGGCGTGGAGACGGTATTTCGTACGTATGCACGCGTGGTGATTTCGTTTTCCGTAGGATGGATAGATGGTGAAATAGGGTTGTTTCATACATATAATAACATATCTGTATATGAGTGATACTGATGTTATTAATTCAAAACGAAAAAACCTAAGTAGATGAAGTGTAAGAAGAAATAAAGTTGAAAGAATCAGTAACGGACATTACCTCTTCTTTGAAGCTCCTCTTTGAGATCTCTTTTTATGGAACTAAAATTGGACTTTCAGGAAGGCCCGGACCTCTAGGATGTTTCTAGGGAAGTGGAGAATAGAATTTGGTAGGGGTTGGCCGAGCTTGAAGGCTCAACGTTGTGTGAGGAAGAGAGGGAGGAGGTGCCCTTTTATAAGGGAGGAGAGTGGCACCTTTGGAATAACTAAAAATATTATTATATTATAAATCCAAATTCGGTTATAAATTGATCCAAATTGATTTATTTCGAAGATAATATGGTTATGGGTCTAAATCCTCTCATCCAATAGAATTTATACAAGATTAGGTTCCTATTTTAACCTTATCATTTAGATTTAACATTAAGTAAAATAATTTTACTTTTATCATGCCTTCTTGTGTTCTTATACTATAAGGTTAATAAACCTACTATAACAACCCAAACAAACCCCAAGTTGTATATTATTAATATATATAACATTATCTATGTCATTTGGCCAATCCATATATTTTTAGGAATAAGATAACAATTAATAATATAATATTTGTTTTAAAAACTATTTTATGTAAATTTGGACACTATTTAGTAATTAATTTTTTTGAATATCATAACAGAATTATTACTTCGAATAAAAGTTACTTAAATCAATAATAACATGTCTTATTAACCTATAAAATTATTTGAATTCATAAAAAGGCCAAAATTATATTTATTTGGGTAATTATAACATCAATTATGTCAATATTTCAATAATAAGATAATTACTGCGTCATCATTGTGTCATAAATAAATTAAATTATTTAAAGTCTAAAAATTACAAATAAAATATAATTATGTAGGAAATATTTTTATCTTTCTATTGAATATTTATTGACGAATTTATCTTATGTATAACCCTATATTAGAAATTATATACTTATTAAACATTGATTTTAACTATTTTAACCATTCTTTAAATAAATTAATAATAAATGTCCTAATCTAATCCATGTGGGCCTAAATAGTAATATTTTAATCGTAAGGTTGTTTTTGGTCGAATTACACTTATCCAATAGACTTAGGACATGAGTTAGTGTAATAATAATATCATTTTTACCCTTAATTACCCTATTTACTTTTAACTGTGGTATAAAAAAGTAAAAAGTTACTATTCACCAACAATTATTTGCATCTCATTGAACCACATTTTACTTAATAACATCAACCGTGTCTCTCGGATTTTTGAAATTCCACTCATAGAAGTAGTAAAATTATGTTTTATGAAAAATATATTTTTTTAACTACCACTTAGTGGTTTCACTATTCATCAAAAAATAAAAGTTTCCAGAAAAATACAAAAAATTAGGCCTAAGCTATATTTGATATTATGAACTCAAAAATGATGTATATTTTAACAAATTAATAACATATCAGTTGCATTAATTAATTTAAAAAATTAATTCCCGTCGTAAAAACATATTGCGTGTTCTTAAGAGCTAATAACCATCAAAAGATTGACATTTGTTTATGTCTGGTTTAAATGTGAAATTACATCTAATGACCAACATTGTATTATATTGTAAAAATATATTCTAAATATACTTTAAAAAGACTCAAATTAATAATTTATCATTATTAATTATTTCGACTAAAAAGGTTGTTTTTAATTAAAATTTAGTAATTTTCACTATTCATCTAAAAATGAAAGTTATCCGAAAAGTACCAAAATTTCACCCTAAGATAATTTAGATATTACGAATCCAAAAATAAAGTCCATTTTGAAAATAAAATTTAAAAAATTTCAAAAAGTGGTTATTACTATTCAGAATGGCTTGTTTTAATAATATTTTAATAGCATATCGTTGTTTAGTGAAACTCAGTATTGCATACTACACACGCTATTGAGGAAGGTCGTGATTGTGTGTAATGCATGACAAGTCAAGGATGTGTGTTGTGAAAGCTCCATTTGGTGTAGCGTACAAAACCAGACATTAATGAAATTAAAATGTATATTTTTCATAAAATATCGGGGTGTTACACCTACTTCTAAACACTTATCTGAACAACCATCTTTTCTCAGTAAGGATGATTTTAAAGAATTTGGTGCTACTCTCTTATTTCTTGTTGATAAACTCATGAATACCCAACCTCGACCTGTGACAAATTTATGTGAGACTAATTCCATACTATTATTTGAGAACATAATATGGAAAATATAACCTAATATGGTTCATGAGATTCAAGATGTATGAGGTGAAAATAAGATACTAAGTAATGAAATAAAGGCCCTAAGAAGTATGGTTGAAGACTTGCAAAGAGAGATGTTTTCTAGATT
The DNA here is from genome assembly GCA_963277665.1 of Viscum album. Lineage (NCBI taxonomy): Eukaryota > Viridiplantae > Streptophyta > Magnoliopsida > Santalales > Viscaceae > Viscum > Viscum album. The sequence goes on along the minus strand of OY728152.1, from coordinate 2,075,057,471 downwards.
TGAACATGTTGCTCCTCAAATCCCATAGGATGGTGTGTCTCTGATTCAACCATATCTAGCTTCCTTAGTTGAAAAGATCATTGAAACGAATAATCAAATTGTTAAGGAAATGAATGAGATTGTTTTCAATCTTATTAAACTCACTCATGAGTATATAGGGTGTCTTTAAAAGGTACTGAATCAACTAAAATCCCTGACCAAAACTGTCCAAGAATCTGGACAATCCTTGAATCCCTTGTTGGATAGTGATCTGCTCAAAACTGTATTCATAGAAGTGATTCAGAATGTACATAGTAGTTTTAATATGGATTCATTATATGAAGTGGTCAGGAACAGTGATAGAGTTCTTGACCCAGTACAAATTCACTCCATTATTGCTAAATATTCTCCGCAAGAGATTCCATAGAAATTGGATTTCTACTTCATCAAAATATTCTCCAAAACTGATATGATAAACCATTTCATGTACGTTATTGAAAATATGTGGATTCCTCCTTAGACTCATGATTTCAAGAACCTAGTGCAGAATCTCATATAGTTTCCTAGATTATTGGAAAATTTTATGGTAGAACAAGGAAGATTTTGAGAATGCCATGAAGTATAGTGGAGAGATCATTACAGATTTCATCAAAATCCTGAGGCCCTATAATCATGTCTAGAGTACAAACATTGTTGCTCTAGTGGATGCACCTCTCTGGCATGGGCTACGTACTTTAACCTATGCCCTAGTCTCAATAACTATGTCTGTCAGCCATGAACTAAGTCAGTCCATAGATGTGTTTCTCGATCAACAACATCCAAGGTCGTCTACTGCTCCAAGCTTGGCCCTCTCAGTCATTGAAGCCCTTCCTTTACCCTCTTTATCAACCACCTCGCCACCATCTTCTACCTCATCCTCTTCCTCTATGGCTTCCTCTTCTACCACTGTAGCTGAAGGAAATGATAAGGCCATCCCATTATGAAGAAAAATGATTACACTTTTTTGATGGGGATTCTATTTCTATTTTATTAATATTCTGTTTTTTACTGAACCTTGGTTACTATTAATGGATTGTTTCTTTTTCTTGTTTTTTATTTCTCATATTCGATATTTCTGATAATCCCAAAAGGAGGATAAATTTCTATATGCAAGCCTTTTACCTCTATTGTTTATTCCAATATACACATTAATTTTAATAGATTTATGATCATCAAAAAGGGGGAGATTGCTGGACTTCTTAGGTATTAATCATGTTTTAATTATCACAAATCTTATTTAACCAAGATAAATCCTATTAATTATATCATGTATTGTGTATTTATGTTTAATTTTTTCTCATCCTTTAATAAGAGTCGTGCATGATCTTAATTGCTCGACATTCAGTTTACATACTTTATACTATCTTTGTCATGCTCTCATAATGCCATTTTTGAAAAATGATTAAGTCTAATTCAATCTATTATCATCACTAATTAAGTCTTGAGATAGTTAAATTGAAAATTCTGAAACACCATGATTCATCCACTAGCTATGTCTTTCTAGAACCGAGAAGTAGACACCGTGAAGCTAGACACCAGGAAGCAGACACCATGATGCAAACACTGGGAAGAAAGACACCGGGAAGCAGACACCATGAAGAAAGACACCATGAAGTAGAAACTGTGATGCAAGACAGTGTGAATCAGACACCATGAACAAGACAACATGACCCTCAGACAACGTGATCAATCTAGACACCATTTGACGGAGACACTGCTTTCATGACCTACTGTGACATTGTATCATAAACTATTTTATCATCATTCAATTTAATTTTTAAAGATCATATTTGATTATTTAAATGCACTTACAAAATTAATGTTTCTTTGCTGACATATCATCAGATAGTACGAGGTACAGAATACATGCATCTTGTCAGCTCCAACACATTAATTCAAAGTTAAAAGATAAATGTGGCCAGGAATAAATTAGTGAGATACAAAAAACTAATACCATTGACGTGAGAACAATACCAAAAAACATACGTAGAGAAGGTTTTAAAAGAAAGGCACACTGCATGAAACTTGACACTGCTGAACACATGAAGAATATTTGAAGCATAAAGAACATATTCTCTATGTTTAATCTCACTAACAACACATGATGATTCTCGACACTCTGTTTTCCACACAACGTCTAGATAAAGACTCAAATATTCATCTACTTCAATCCAAAGGTGTCCAAAGCTGCATTGACATCACACAAGAGCATTCTAAACACATCTTCATATTTTTATCTGCTGTGATTATTCTTTTCATTACATTACAAGAAGTGTGTTCTTCTGTATATTTGGAAACACACTAAATCCTAAGAAGAAATGGATGATACTGAAATCCTCAAACCAAACTCTTTATACCATTTTGTATCCTATGTAGAATTGTGGTAGAGGTCCGAGGACCATGATAACAAGTGTGCTGTTGTTTTTGCTTTCCCACGTAGAATAGTTGTAGAGGTATGAGGATATGGACAATCTGAGTACTGTTGTAAACCATGATCTAGGGTGTGGAACAAAGTGATATATAAACTATTTGAGAGGAATAAGTCTCTGCCTATGACAGAACCACTTGGTTAAAACTATTGTGCATCTTATATTTTTCTAAACTATTTTCAATATCCTTATGTTAAGTTCATTGAAGTACAAATCTGTTTTAAAGTAACTCTGATAGTTGAACTACCTAGTGTCTATAATTATTATTATCTAGTAAATTAGTTTCAAAAGCTATCATCATCTTCAGATTTTGTTAACTAAGAAAGAATCAATCTTTGAGAAACTAACTGAACACTTAAAATAGTTAAAATTTCATTACAGTTTAACTTTTTTGTTAAATTGGTGGTTTTTAATAGAAATATATTTAATTGGAAAATATTATTGGAATTAAATTCATCCCCTCTTGATTTTCCACTATGACGAACATATATTTTTGGTTGCAGTGAACATTACATCATGCCTTTTGAAAAAGAAATTTCATGGGTGAGTAATTGAGTGAGATTTAACTTGATTGACAGAACATATGAGAGTAAAATGCAATAGTTATTTAGTAAGATAAGTGAGTGGAAATATGAGTATAGACCAATTATATTATTATTATTGATTTTAAAATCAATCAAATTCAATATTCCCATTAAAAGTAAATAATTTCAACCCACAATATAATATTGGAATTCACCCCCAAAATTGACTTATTTGAAGAAAACACGGGTCACACTAAAACTACAATTAATCAAAGCTCAAGAAGTAATTTTTTAGAACCTTATGATAGGTGTGATAAAACCTAGAACCATTGTTAGAGAGACTAGTGTTACTATGTTAGTCTTGTTTATGATTATTTTCAATGAACACATCAAATTCTTCTAGCCTAATTTGTTTTGGTCCTAAGATTGATAGAATTATTCTCACTAGATTTAGAACTGTAAAAATCATAGAATAATATGAAAGTGATTTTATTACCATTCTATTGGATAAATTTCCATCATCATATTCTTCCTCAAAAAAGTTACATTAAATAGCGAAAAATAGAGAACAATTCAACTCAAGTAAATAAGTCGTTGAGATAAATGTATGGACATAATTTTAATATCAGTAATATACAATTAAAATTGAATGAACAAGACGATGAAATAAAAAAACAAAATGTTCAGAATACAATCTATATTTGTTGGATTAACAGGTGGAGACCCTAATAGACATTTGAGATAATTTTAAAAAGTTGGAATAGATTTTTTATTATCCAAAATATGGGGATGAGTTTATCTTTCTATCTCGATGGGGTAACCAAGGTGTGCCTCTATAATATAAAAATTGGATAATTCACCTCATGGGGAGAGTTAAAGAGGAAATTACCCTATAAATTATTCCCCACTTCAATAATTTCATAGCTAAAGAAGAAGGGTTATGTAATTAAACAATCAAACTGAGAAACACTCCATGAGTTTTTGGAAGGGTTAAATAAACTGAGCACATCCTCCCTAGACAATACCTATGAATAATAACATTTCTTTGTATTATCATTCCAAATATTTATGGACAATGATCAAAACAAACTTGAATCCTCTAAAATATGATAGATTGTTGTTAAATCATTTGTTGAAATTAGTGGATTTATTGAGAGGATCTCCCAAAATTCCTAACAATTTGGTACGATAATTGTATGTTGATTAGTTAATATGGTAAAAATTTACAACAAACCTTTTTTAGAAAATAAAATTGAAGAAATAACATCTCATATCAGACATCTATATTTGAAAAACGTTCAAGAGTCTTCACCTACCACACCCCCTCACGACTTCTAGCTATGTTATTCTTAGGAACAGTTCAATGATGGATGCCATAAATTCCATGGAACTAAATAATATGATGCTATATTCCTGATAATGTTCTAGAAAAACCACTTTGAAACCAAGGATTTATATATTTTACCACTAAAAAATTTGATCTAGGTGCCAATAACAAAGAATGCACTACTTCTGAAAGGATTATAATAGCCTTAACAATAGCCATTCCAACCCCCTCTATTCCAAAGAAAATGATTCAAACCATCCCAAAGTTAACAATAATGAAACTCACATGAACCTTACATAAAGGACATACTGAGATAGTTAATAGACTCTAAAAATAGCCAAAAAATACTATCACCACTCATGGATCAAAGATGAATGAATTAGAATGTAAATTTTTTCAACTCAGGGCCACCCTCGGTAATATAAAAAATCAAGGATTTGAAAAGATTCCTCCTCAACCAATTCCTAACCCAAATGTAAATGTTTGTGCTGTCACATTAATGTATGGAAAGGAGTTATATAATAGTGAAGTGTTACACTTGGAGCTCAATGATGGATGTGACCATCAATATTTACATGATGAAATTTCCCAAGAAAAAGAACCTAAGGAAGAATCTATAACAATGACCACTCTGAGGAAATATAAATGAAAATCTAATATTAAATATCCACAACAACACCAATCTTTATTCCCTGTGGGGACGTAATCCCTAAATCGAAACAACAATGAATTGATGTAACATGAGATATTGGAAGTATTCAAAATAGTACAAATTAATATCCCTATGAGGGAATCCATCCAAAAAATTTGAAGGTTCAAAGAAATAATGAAATTCATGTTTATTATAATAAGGATATTTTAAGTTAGTGATGAGATATGACTTGGTAAGAACATTTCAACCCTTATTACTCTTAAATTCCCCAATAATTTCTATTATCCAGGTAATTCATCTATCCCTTAGTCAATTGGTAAGGTTATTTTTTGTAATACATTTTTTGATTTAGAATATTTAATTAATCAAATTAATTATTCAATTTTATTCTTATTAGCATATAGTTGAACTCAAACCCACCCAAGTGGTTGTGCAACTCCTCATTCGAGACACTGCCTACCAAGTAGGTGTTCTGGAATAAGTCTTGAATTGTGTGAATGGTTACTGATTCTCTATTGAGTTATACATTATCAAAATGGAAGAAGGAAATGGTATAGATAACTCTTCCCTTATTATAGGTAGCCCATTCCTCATGAACACTAAAACCATAATATCTGTCAATAAAGGAACCCTTTTTATGAATTTTGGTGTGAAAAATATGGATTTTAACATCCTTGATTCAATTAAATGGTCCCATAAAGATCATTCTTTTTTAAAATTAAAATATTTTGAATTTCCTTGTTCTTCTATGGAGAAAATAGAAATATTCGGTGACATAATTATATTATTAGAATATTTTGAAAAAATTAATCTTCTTGATAAACATGTTTTTACAAATAAAATCAATATGGAGACAACTTATAGTGTTGAAAATTTTTCATGAAATTGATTAAATGTATTTTGAAGAGTTAATCAAATATACTACTAATATTTATTCCTAACACATGCATGGTTCCTAAATTAGGAACACTAATATTGAATCTCTCTAAAAACCCCCTATTATAGAATTAAAATAGCTTCTCTAAAACATAAATTATATTTTTCAAATATAAATGACAAAATGTTAGTTAGAATCTCAAATAATTAATATCCTATCTAAGAACAGCAACATCTGAAAATTATTAAGCATAATTCTAGAGAAATAGGACGGACCTTAGGATGTATCTAGGGGTTTTATCCCACCAGCTCTATGTATACAATTCTCCAGAAATGTAAATATAAACCACTTATACAACCCTTATGAATGCTCAACATGACACTTTTGGAAGTACTAAAAATGAAGGTAGAAAACATTTTAGGAGTATTAATAATCTACCCCATCTTAGACTCCCAATGGGAACGTCCCATTCAAATTGTCCAAAATAAATCTAGATACACAATTGTGAATAATGAATATAATGTGTTAGTTCCCATAATAATTCGTAATATCTTGATAGTTTTCATATATTATAATATATATAATCACGTTACAAGAAAATACGACTTCCTCATATTCTTTGGAGACCAAATTTTTGAGAGACTAGCTGGTAAATGACATTATTGTTTCCTTAATGGGTTTTCTATGTATTTCCAAGTTACCATATCCTCCAAGGAGTAATACATTACCACCTTCACATGTCCCTTTTGTACATTTTCATACATAAGGATGCCTTTCAGTATTTTAAATTTCCTTGATACCTTTCACCATTTCATGGTAAGAATTTTCTCAAACCTGACTGATAACTACAAGGATGTATTTTTTGAATACTCCACTATGTATGGAACTTACTTTCAATGGTTTCATGGTTTTTTAGAAAAGTTTCTAAAAAGATGTTTTGAGAAAAATATGTTTTAGATAATGAAAAGTGTAATTTACTATTTAAAATGGAATGGTTTTGGACAATTTAATTTATAAAGATGGTATTGATGTTAGAAAATCTGAATTTAATGTTATTTACACTCTAACTTACCCTACTAATATAATACACATTAGATCATTTATTTTTGACACTATGATTTATAGAAGTTTTATTAGTGAAATTAAATAATTTATTCACCCCTAATTTACCTATTCGATAAGGCAATTTATTTTTTTATGTTTCAGGAAGGAATGCTTTTGAAAAAATGAAAAAATAATTGACCACTTATTCCATTATCTATCAGTAAAATAATATTTACCCCTTTTATATTTATTGTGATTATACCGGTAAGAGACCAACAGTAAACATTACATATTCTAGTGTTTTTATCTAGATTTTACATTAAAGGGTATTTATAGTTTAGTGTTTTAAAGAATTAGTAAAAACACTTACAAAGTAATCCCATACATTACAATTGGAATCTTATATACATTATCCATTTATTCTACCAATGTAAAACGTTTAAAAAACAAATTTTTTATATATGAAATATCGTCACAATTTTCCCATCGATATAATCATTTTCCTTAATCATCCTTAAAAAATATGAAAAAATTAATGTTTGGAATGAGAAAACAATCCTATTAAGGGACATATAATAAAGTTAACCATTAGTCTAGTAAAACCCCATAAATGTTTTTAAATTAATATACCTTTTTACCCTGAAAGAAGAATCATATTTCAATAAATGATCATTATCATACCTTTTTGGAAATAAAATGATTTTCATGAAAATAAAAAATAAAGATAATAATATAGAAGTAGATAATATGGGACATAATTATACTCAAATTGAATAACCATGTGGTCAACATTGATATATATCACACGTATAAATTGAATAAATATGTGATGAAATTTCATACATAGAACTCTTACAAATGGAATAACTATATGTTCAACTTCCATACATGTCACTATTACTAATGGAATAACCATATGGTAAACTTATATAACTAATACAATATTTGTTATAAATTAACCACCCTTCCAGGGTTTATCACATAACCACCAAAAATTAGTTTACACATAACCACACTTCAAATACATAAGTACCGTTATATAATCTTAACACATAAAATCATTCAATTTAAACATGTCACTTTTAGATTTCCTTTTTAAATAATTTTAATGAACCTATCTAGAATTCCATCCAACCCGACACCAAGCCCAATCTAAAACATGGACCAAAAAGAATTTCAGATCCCCATGGGCTAAAAACTAGTGTCAAGAATCAATCTAATCACAATGAGTGTGGTTTTTTTCCAGAAAATTAGGATCAAAAAATCAAACTGAGCACACAACATAACCAATAATAAATAAATATTGAAAAATTTAAAACTAATCTGGATAAAAAAATTATCAAAAAATAGAACTAAATATCAAAATGAGACTGATTTACATAGAAACAATCTCCACATGACCTCTTAGCCACCACGAATCACATAACCAACATGCTACACAGGTACGACCTTACTAGAAACCTAAACATAAAAATGATCATGGTTATAACAATGCTGATTAGCACAAGTCGGGTGTGATATTAAATAGATTAGTTGGTAATCTCCATATAGTCAATGAATTTACAATCCTTAAATATCAAAAAAATCATTAGTTCGAAATACTTTTAGAAAAGATTATTTTATATAAATTTCTCTAAGTAAACTTAAATTTCTAAAAATTTAGTTTTTAAAACAATACAGACATATTTTATTTTGATAAACATATCCTATTTTCATGACCCATTTCAAAACCAAAACCCATGTAAAATCCATACAAATTAATTAAAACAGGACAACCTTAATCTGATGGAAACAAAACAGAATGGCATAAATCAGTAGTGGTAAAACCCAAACAAGCATCATAAATAAACAGAATAAATGTATAGTAATGATGGGAACTTCTTAATCATCTCCTGATACAATCCATGAACATACACATTTTGGACTCACATATCGATGTATAGTGAAGATCCATAGTAAATAACCAACTAGACACTCTAAACTATCAAATCCAGTGGCACATCCCACATGGAATCCTTAAATCTATGGGTACATCTCATTTAATCTTGGTAGACAAGCAACTTCCACCCACCCCACAAGAAGATTCACAGGAATCCCATGATAATAATAATACTCATTGTAACACGGTATAGAAACTATAACCCACAATGTACCCGTACATGAGACATTGGAGGGGAAGTCTTCTAAAGGTCAAGTGATGTACAAATCCTAAAAGTGTACCCATGCATGAGCCACTGGATTGTATTACATCCCATGTTCTAGTGGGTTCCAATCAAAAGACAACACAATAAACACACATGAAAATCCCTTTCTTTAATAGACACATTAATTAATAAAATAATGATCACATGGAAACCATTATTTCCCATAATCAAAACCACATTCCAATTAATTTTGAAAATACTAATTGGGCCTCCATTTTACCCACATTTTCAATCCATTTTATGAATCATTCCATCATTCCCACAGGGCTAGTACATCACATGAGTTCCAAACCCTATTTCTAAAAAATTAAAGGGTTCCAATTTGAACTTCACATCACATCACATTAATACAAAATTTTCAAGGAAAACAGAAAGTGAAAACCAGACCATTAACATTTCTCATCCACATACATTCACAAATCTATTTCCATGCCATATTTCATTTTCAATATAGAACAGCACATTCACGTGCATAATTCAAAATGATCCTACCCATTTCAAATCCAAAAAACTTACCCATCCAATGAAAAACATCTAACAACATGAGAATAATTAAATGAGCCGTAATATAGTTGTAGGTAACACACCACATCACAAAGTGAAAAACAAAAATTTGTGCCAATTACTCACCAAAATATTTCTAAAAATAAAAAATAGGAAAAGAATTGATAAACACATTTAAAATCACATTAATGGTCACATGAATCACCAAGGGAATTGGGAAACAAAATTTTCACCACTTTCACAATTTGTAAAACCCAGTTTAAAACAAAAAAAGAATAGAACACAAGAAATACAACTGTTGTTATAGGTAATTCCTCTTTAAATTCCATAGGCACAACTAAATAATATTAAAATGTTCTTTTCACCACATTAACAATTCATATCACAATTTTAAGAAACAAAACATATAATCTCACATGCAATATAACCCATTTGTCTTGAAAAATCAACATTCAATGTGATTCACCTTCATATCCTTTTTAAAAAATATTCAGCACCTTTTACTCAATCCATTAAACACATTTGTAATGAAAAACAAAGATTTATACATGAAACATAGCCAATTTATTTTATAAAAACATATTTTGACATATTATCACAGTAAATCACTTTGAAATCACCTTTTATGAAAAAATAGCTTTTAAACCAACAGAATAATTCAATACTAAGAATAACACCATAAGAGAAACATATTTCCACATATAACACCCAACTCATAGCCCAAATTGTTTTTCCAAAACATAAAAAAGGTTAAAACCCGCCTCAATGCACACAATTTCAATTTATATAATCACTTGAACTTTTATTAAACACCTTGTCTGTATATAAATGAAAACATTGTTAAAGAACCCTTTGAAAAGCATTTTAAACCAACATTTCATCATCAATATAGAAAATAAATGCATGATGACACATCAAAAGCAAGGGAAATGCATTTATAAATTATTTAGCTAATCTAAAAATTCAAATGAATCGTTCTAAAAAAATTGATGTAAACACCAACTTCAAAAATGGGGAAATGTAAAAAAAGTTTAGGATAAGGAATAATATTCCCCTGTTGAAAATCATCACATCCTGAAAACCATGAAAACTACCAAAACATAAACCCTAACACATAGATATTATCCAAGGGAGTTTCCATTGAGGAAAAACAAGGAACAAAGTGATAGAAGTGAGAAGAATAGGATATAGAACAAAAATAAAAATAAAATCACCTTATAACCTTCAATAATCTTCAACGGTAGAAGGAGAGACTATGAGGAGATGATATGAGGGCCCCATGGCATTCCTAGGTAAACTTGGGGAGGAAAATCTAGAATTGGGGTTAAATCATTAGGCAAGAAAATTGGTAATTTCCATATTTTAATGACATGGGTAACTCGCATAGTTTTTTCACATAGTTTTTCAAATTGTGCGCCAATCATTGGTCCATCATTATCCAAGATGAACATGTCACTCAATTACCCTTCACAGTTTACTAACCCATACACCAATCATGTGGTCTCCAATATCCAAAATGAATATTTTTCACACTGTCTCCAAGATTAGGGTGCACGGTTTCCCCAATCTATGCACCAACCATGTTTCACATACTGTCAAGCCCAAAATCTAAACATTCATCCAATGGATCACCGAAAAAAACTTCTAAAACTAAAAAAATCAAACTAGGAACTCAATGTGAACATCATCTAAATGATCCAAGGAAAAGAAGAGAATAAAATAAAATAATTTCCATGGTAATGGTTTGACAATTCTCCCTTCAGAAAAAATTTTCATCACTTATAAATTAACATATCCAAATATATGAAAACGTTATCCCAAAAACGATTAAATCCAAACAATACAAAAAAACCATGGGGTGATCATTCAGTTCACAGGTCAAACCAAACCATTTCTAGAGAAAACCAACACATGAAGTATAATGGAAGATATGAGTGGTTTCTCCCCAACAAAATACTTGACTAACACCCTAATACAATTTCAAATTGACCCAATGTGGGAACTTCCAATACCAAAACATTATGGAGAGTAGTGCGGAAACTCCCATCACGAGATAACCTAGACATCTCCTCACAATAAAAAAAACACAACTACTAGAATATGAAATTACCTACATAAACCAAACACCAAAACACAAGTGGAACCCAATGAAAGAAACATGAACCATGAATTTAACACAAAAACAAGATACAATAATCAATTCCCACAAGCATGTATATCTCCAAGCATGTTCTAAAGAAAAACTAAAACTAATTAACGAAAAGCTAACCATTTTATGTTAAACATCCAAGGCACAAAAATAATACTATAAGAAAACAATACCACTGAGTCTCTTAATAATTACTCACAGATAGAGAGAAATGATAATATTAATCTTAAACTGTCTCCACTCCAACACTGGAGAAAATAATTGGTCTATCGTTCCCCGCACGCCTAATGATTATTTAATATGCGCAAACTTCAATATAGGGACTACAACTAGAAATATGTTTCTTGAAGCATCCACTACCTCATAGTCAAGAGATTAAATTTTCTAATCAATAATTCTTCTGTCACTCATTCTTAAAAAACATCAAAAGATGAACCAAATGGACACAATGACAATTGTTCTTTTGAGGATTGTGACAAGATGGCTTTTAATTCCCAAAAAACTACATTGAAAACATTGGAGTGAATAATCTAATGAATGAAAATTTGGAACCGATGATAGAGGCTTTTAAAAAATAGGATTCTCTGGTGCACACCTATTTCTATATGAGTAACCATCATGAATTCCATGAAATCCTAGTTTTTCAACCATCACCGAATGAACCCCCATAATCCAACATAGCTATGATTACCTCATCAACCAAATTCTTCAAATAAAGTTCCACAGAGGTAATGTATCACACCTTGGTCTATGCATGAAGACGCCAAATAAAAATATGACCATGGAACAGATCACATGACACTATATTGGGGGTAAGGGAAACAAGATTCTTGAAGTTGTCAACAAAGTACTTTAATGTCTAATGTCCTTGTTGAAAACTCAAAAACTCTTCCTCTTTTATATCTTCATATCCTTGGGTAAAAATCCTCAGAATAATGTGGTTTGGTACACCCCCATTTCATTATAACTTCAATCCATGACAGTACAATTTATTTCCACTAATCTGAAGCTGGACTCTTAGGAAAACCCCACATAACACACACTCTATCATCTTCGAGAGTTCATAATGATATTAAGACATGATATACTTCCTCAATCCATTCCACATCCTCTAATAGTCCTAAATCACCCTGAATTTCAGGTATCAACTAAGAATAACTAAAAACTAGAAAAGGCCCACTATAGACAGTAGTGATCTCTTGGGGGTATATTCTGAACAACACAAGGAACTGAAAACCAAAATCAACAGCAACCTAAAATGTAATGCCCCGACCCTAATTACCTACAGTCGGTGCATTATTACATAACATTGCAATGATCAAGAGAATGATCAAGTCTCGAAAGATCGATTAGTTTAGTAGCCTTGTAATAACTAGATACATCCATAAATTTTACATTACATCATAAAAAACATCTTGTCTTCATATCCCCTCATACTATCCCTGCAGGTCATTCATAAATTACTTCTTCATAATCCTGGGAAAAAAATAAAACATTGAAAGGGGTGAGCTCAGATTCTCAGTAAGGATAACATTATAGCAGAATCTTTCATAAATAAGCATAAACACTTAAGGCAATTTATAACTAAAACAAAATCCTTTTAAACTTGAACTGCAGCATAAAATGGCAAAGGTAAAATGAAATAATTCCATTTACTTACTCACATGGATATTCTACTAGTCTAATGATCACATTCAATATCAATAACCACTTTCATAATGATGGAATGCATAATGCCAGACTATCATAACCACATAGCCAAGGCCTCGTGCCAAGACTACAAATAAGATTTTTCCAAGGCCTTGTGCCAAGACACTAGTTTGTCTCATGAGACCTACCGATGCATCGAGGAGATATAGCGGGCTCCACCCGTCACTTATTAAGTCCAATGCAATCCTCATATGAACAGGTTTAAACATAACATTAACATTCGTATTAAAACTAGCATACGAAATGTCAATACTTTAACCACAAACCATGAATGGTATAAAAATAGCACATCCACAGTCAAAAATAACTCATTCGATACAATATGGAAGATTGTATTTTATCAAATTAACCTCAATCAAGAATAATGAAGGATGTTGACATATATGAAAATAATCATCAAAACCATTTAAGAGAAATATCCCCCTTTTTCTTGAAAACATTTAAAAGTCACACTATTTGTCAAGAAGCCATTTAAAAATAGATTTTTGAATCAAAGTGTCCCGTACCACTTTGAAACTTTTAAAAGGAGTTTTGATTTTAAAACATTAATGTCCATATAAATAAATCCTTAAACCCATTTTTTAAAACATGGACATTAATGATCAAGATTTAGAAGAATAAGTCTTTAAAACATTTTAAAATGGTATTTTGGTTATAGATTCTAACCAAAAGAGAGACATTTGAGTACAAATAATTGAGGTAATAAAAACTTTGTAATATCATGAGAATAAAGGGATTCATGATATACTATGTCAAAGTACATTATATACACCACATAAAAGTGATTTGGTGTATATCAACAAAAAAGTCCCAATTGAATGTAAATTGAGATGAAATATCTCATAAAGGCCGTATCCTTAGGTTAAGGATAAATCAACGACATAATTATGTGTGAAAATATAAATACACTAAATATGATTGAATATCCAGTGTAAAACAATCAAAGGATATTCACACATATTCTTGTAGAAACAACACCAACGGATTGGATGTTTAACTCAACAAATGGTGAAAGAGTTAAAATTACTCTTATCAAATTCATATTAATGACTTAAGAATTATCAATGGAGTGATTATGTGTATCAAAAGTATATCCACAGGAAGGGGAGTGGAAATTATGACATAATCAAATGAATAGTGATTCCACACATAATCTTGGAGTAATATAATCAATGAAATATGCGTAAAGCCGAATGAGTGGAAATTGAAATCTCAAATTCCCTTATCGATTTGGTAACTTACGAAACAAACAACCATGAAATAAGGATCATACCATGACTATGTAAATACCCATAAATTAAAGTATATTACACAATGAATACAATTATGGGCAGTACACATACACCACTTGTAATAATTAAGTTGTGAACAATGGAATTCTCACGAAATTAAGAGCGAGATTAGAAACTCCTTACCACGTTAATCAACTGAGTAGTATGGACAAAAGTTAATAACCACCAAATTATTTACATAATAACATGAATATAAAGATAATCATGATAATATATATCAAATGGCTGTACACAATACACCACTTTCAATAATTTAGTGGCGAACAATGGAAATCTCACGGAATTGAAAGTGAGATAAGAAAATCCCTTACTTGTACTTTTTCCTTGGTCGATGGTAGGTTTACCTCCTGTATAATGGTGAAATAATTGTTATTGAATAATACAAGAATCATTTACTTTAATATGATATCATATATGATATTTTAACATTGATTTGTTAATAATATCTTATAATTATCGTTATTTTCGGGTGTTAATGGGTTCATTTTACTTTATATTCTTTGTTATGTGAGCCATATTATTTATTAATGGGATGTATATTATTCATATCCAGAATTATATCAAGTCCTTAGATACTATTTTTAAATTATCAAATTATAATTATACTTGAATGGATATGATGGACAATGAATCTCATCACGTTCGTGGAGACGGTAGTCCGTACATACGCACGAACGACAATATCATTCTTTTGATATTAAAATAATTTATAATTGTATTTTATATCATATATACAGAATAATTATCATGTTATATTTATTATTTACATGAGTTACAAATCATTATTATAACCATCCAAATAATAATATATTCAATTACAATTACAGCACGACGTGGAGACGGTAAGCTATACGTACGCACGTATGGTGACATGTTACTCAAAGGATGGATAGAATACTGAATATGGTTGTACCATATTTATAATAACATCACAGTATATATATGATACTGGAGTTATTATTTTTTAATGGTAATAACAAAGAAATAGGAAGTGGAAGAAGAAGGGAACTTAAAAAGGGGTGGTGAAAACATTACCTCTTCTTCGGGTTCTTCCTTTTGATTTGATCAAAAGGTCTCATTAGGTTGGATTTATGATCCAACTAAGGCCTCTAGGTTGTATTGAGGTATGTTGGTAGAGTATTTGGGCAGAGTTTGGCCGATCCAAAAGGCTTTGAAGGTGTGAAGAAATGAGAATGAGGAGTGCCTTTTTATAAGAGGGGTGAGGGGAACCTTTGGAAAAGCTAGAAATATTAATTTATATTAAATACATATTCAGTTTCTAATGGCTCCAAAGTTGACTATTCAAAGGTTAAGGTGGGGATAGGTCGAAAACCACTCAACAAATAGAATTTATACTGGTTTGGGTACTTATATTAACCTTATATTTAAGTATTAACTCTAAGTTAATTAGTTTCACTTTTACAATGTCTCTTTGTATTTTTATATAATATGGTTAATAAACATACTATATACATCCAAGAGACCCCCAAGTGGTCCATTAATGATGAACCAATCATGATAGAAGTCTCTTGGCCGAACCTTAGATTTTTAGAAATTTAATATCAATTAATAATATAATATTTGTTTTAAGAACTCTTTTATGTCAATTTTGACAATATTCAATAGTTGATTTTTGTGAAACTCATAACAGATTGATTACTTCGAACAAAGTCAATTAAATCAATCCTAATATATCATATTATCCTAGAAAATTAGTTTAATTCATTAAAAGTTTGATATTATATTTATTTGGGTATTTATAATATCAATTATTTTAATTTTTCACTGTTATAGTAATTACTGCATCATCATTGTGTCATAAATTAAATAAATTATTTAATGTATAAAAATTATAAATAAAATATAATTATGTAGGAAATATTTTTATATTCCTAATGAATATTTATAATTTAAAATCCAACACATATAACCCTATGTAAAAATTGTTTTTCTAAAAGATATATGCTTGTGTCATTTTTGTATTCATTTTAACTTAATTAAAATAAAGATTCACTATCACTTACAAGTGGATCCATGGGGTCACAAAATCGACCCAAAGATGCCCATGGTCGACCATGTATCAACCAATAGGGTTAAGACATGTTTTAGGGTAATTTAGTATTATTATAATATTATTTTTTAACCCTTATTTACCGGATTTACCCTTAACCATGGTAAATAAAATATTTACCGCAGTAATTATTCAAAATGTCTAAAAATTAAAGTTCCCTATTTACACAATTTGAACATCCTGATTCCAAATATGGAATCCATTTTCCTAAATTCAAAACACAGAAGTGACAGAAATTCATTTAATATTTATTCCCGCTGTCAAAACAAAAAGCGTGTTTTTAAGAGATAATAACTATCAAAAGATTGACACTTGTTTATGTTCAGTTTAATTGTAAAATTATGTCCAATGACCAACATTATATTAAATGGTAAAAATATATTCTAAATATACTTTAAAACTACTAAAATTCATAACTTATCAATATTAATTATTTTGATTAAAAAAGTTGTTTTTAATTAAAATTTAGTAATTTTCACTATTCATCAAAATATGAAAGTTATCCGAAAAGTACCAAAATTTCACCTTAGGCTAAATTAGATATTCCGAATCCAAAAATGAAGTCCATTTTGAAATATAAAATATATATTATTTTAAAAAGTAGGTATTACTATTCATAACGGCTAGTTTGATCGGTTGTGGTGTGTGTTAAAACTCGAAGTTGCGTACAACAGACGCTACTGTTTTATTCAAAGGAAAGCATACCGTGGAAGCATGGGATGTTTCATTTTAAATTTTTTTGATATCTCCATTTAGTCAAAAAGTTTAAAATAATGTATTTAAAAATTTTTCACTATAAAAAGTTGATAAAAGTGCAATACTGAAAATGAATCTGTTCTTGCATTATGACTAAGAAACTCATAATATGGATTCTAAAATTATAAGGATTATATAAAGTTTAAAATTTAGTTAATACTATTCAAGACCTCTTTTAATGGCTTTTTTTTGTAAGTCAAGGTGTGATTGAACTCGGTGTTGCGTGTAGTGCAAGTTATTGAATTATTTTGAAGAAATAACAAACTATGAAATCTTGGGGTGTTACATTCTCCCCTCCTTCAATAAATTGCGTCATCACAATTTGAAATTGTTCTTCGAAAATAAAAGGTTGAAAATAGAAAATATATTTGTGGGAAAACCCACATCGGAAATTAGGTTACTAAAATTTAGTCTTAATATGAGGAAAAGAGAAATGAAAGGGTCACCATCGAATTATGATCTCGATTAGGAGAACATTGGTGGTAATTAGAGACATATAATTGGAGGAAAAATGTAAATATTTATAGGTAGTGATTGAGGTCATCAATCACAAACAAGTATAAAATTGAGGTCCTTAAACTCATCAATCTATGATGATTTGAAATACCATCGGTCCAACAAAACATAGGGTATTGGGATAACACATTTTTGACGTTTCAAAATATCTTAGTTGATATCCCACATTGAAAAATGAATTAATGAGGACTCTAATTAAAATAAAGAGTGGAAAGTATGAAGATTACCGAAAATAACACATACTAGGGTTCCATGTAGGAAAATATAGATATGGAAGAGAAATATAACCATCAATTATCTGATGGAGAGTGGTAGGGAACATGGCTATGAAAAGGCCAACAATCCCAAAGCCATAAATTAGTGATGATTTAAGGTACCATCTAGGACAACATTTTTTTTAAAAGTTACATTACATAAGGAAGAGGAATTCATTTATGATATTGACTAAGAACATTATGAGATATACTTACATTTTAAGTATATTTTCATTATTTAATAAATTTCCACCACTAACTCAATGATAAGTATTCAAGAAGACTTGGTCACACTGGAAGAGCTAGAATAAACTTCTATAGAATCACATGATCCATGCAGGATAAACCATATATTTACATTGTCTTTGAAGATTAATCAAAACCAAAATGGTTAGTGAATGATCTAATGATCCCCCAAAAGGATATTCATTGAGATAAATATGTACTAATCTTAATTTCTAAAAATAAACCAACAATACCCCAAAGTTAAATAGATACCATTCAATAACCAATTGTCCTTAAAATCCTTTAATAAAATCCAAACTAATATTGAAACCCAAAACATAGAAGAATTTGATTATGTAGTCTCCCATGTTACATTGTATCTCCAAATGACATCAAATACTCTTAAAGTCACATTCTTAAAAGTAATTAACATCATCACATATTCTCTGTTATAGGTTAATCATTTCCATAAATAACTCAAATCACTATAAATCAACAATAAAAATGTAGATAAAAATCCACCATTACTCTACAGATGAAACCTCATTGTATTCTATTTTCCTTGGGCATATAGTGTTCCTAACAAAACGAACATCTTCCAAAATAACATTTATCACTTAATCACCAAATCATTTTCCTATACCAAGGGTATTCATTTGATAAGACATAAGAACCCAAATCATCTTATTATTGATCAATAAAATCATTTAACAAAAAAAATAGTCACACTAACCAGGGACTTCACATAGTCCAGTGGTAGGCGATAAATCCCAATCGCACTTTGGTTGTGGGTTTGATTCCCACAGCTTTGTCCGACACGACGGGTTGTCACACGGTCTACGTGTTGTCCTTTTTCAAAAACAATATTTTATAATATTACCAAAATGAGATAAATTCCTCAAAAAACATAATTTAACCACAAATGTTATGTCATACATTGCATTTTCATCCCAAATTATAATAACTTATCATTTTCTCAAACCCCAATGATCATATAAAACCAAATAGTTATTTATACCTATATCCACAAGAGAAGAGACAATTCTTCCTCAAATATCATTCTCACATGGAAAACTGCGGGGTTACAAATACAAGAGAAAATTATTCCAAAGTAAAACCATCAACAAGGAGTGCTAATACTTTTTAAATTTTTCTCCAACCATTTATTTCCACATAGCTTCTTCTTTGACCAAGAAAATATTCTATAGAATAGGACATTCACTCGGGTAATGGCCAGGTCCCCTACATTTACGGCAAATGACTGTAAATGGACTCTTGGGACCATTTTTATCTTCTTCCATAGTACTCTTCATTTTTCTTCGGCAATTCTTCATTGTATGTCCTTCCTTCCCGCACGTAAAACATTTCATTGTCCCATTGAGACACATTCCTGGGTGTCTCTTTCCTCATTTCTTGCATGATGAAAATTGAGGTTTCTTTTCTCCATGGTCTCCATTGCTGGAGAACTTATCATTTATCACCTTTATCTTCCTTGTTGAGTCTGAGAGTTGGTTAATATATATGTTGTTGATCATATTTTTGGAAAACTGATTTGGAATAATGACGATATCTTTTACGCCTATCAACATTCCATTTTTTTGCTCATTTCCACCACCGTTCCCACCTTGTACATCATTCTCAAAGTCACTATGACTTCCTTGGAATCCAGCCATTGACTAAAACCAGAAATCATTGTGTGAGTAATAGTAGTCGTAAAATCATTTAGAGATTAAAATGTCACCATATTCTAAATTTGAAACATATTAGGATTAACCAAGGTCATTTACTCCCATCTTATGTATATATTACTTAAATCGGTTTGTAAAGAAAATGTAAATTATCCTAAGCATATCCCCCGGGAGTGTCGTAACCAAGAGTGCAGCAAGGCCCGTTGTCGTGCACCAGTTCCCGTTCGAGTCTAGCTCAAAGCGGTTTTTTCGGGTTTTACCCCTAGGTACATCTGTGCCAGAGCCGCCTCTACCTGCTCGTATCCAGATAGGGATGTATTGCTCGGAAAACTCACAAAATCTCTACAATACCAAAATTCTAGGATGTTCTTTTATACTAATCCTCAAAGTTCATCTTAGGTCTATGTGCTCTAATCAGAGTTAATCTAAATCTGGCTACCAAGGTTTGTACTAAACTTTCTCTGATACCAACTGTAACGCCCCGACCCTAATTACATAGAGTCGGTGCATTATTATATAACATTGGCATGATCACGAGAAAGATCAAGTCTCGAAAGACCGATTAATTTAGTAGCCTTGTAATAACTAGATACATCCATAAATTTTACATTACATCATAAAAAAAACATCTTGTCTTCATATCCCCTCATACTATCCCTGCAGGTCATTCATAAAGTACTTCTTTATAATCCTGGGAAAAAAATAAAACATTGAAAAGGGTGAGCTCAGATGCTCAGTAAGGATAACATTATAGCAGAAGCTTTCATAAATAATCATAAAAACTTAAGGAAATTTATAACTAAAACAAAAGCCTTTTAAACATGAACTTCAGCATAAAATGGCAAAGGTAAAATGAAATAATGCCATTTACTTACTCACATGGATATTCTACTAGTCGAATGATCACATGCAATATCAATAACCACTTTCATAATGATGGAATGCATAATTCCATACTATCATTACCACATAGCCAAGGCCTCGTGCCAAGACTACAAATAAGATTTTTCCAAGGCCTTGTGCCAAGACACTAGTTTGTCTCATGAGACCTACCGATGCATCGAGGATCTATAGCGGGCTCCACCCGTCACTTATTAAGTCCAATGCATTCCTCATATGAACAGGTTTAAACATAACATAAACATTCGTATTAAAACTAGCATACGAAATGTCAATACTTTAACCAAAAACTATGAATGGTATAAAAATAGCACATCCACAGTCAAAAATAACTCATTCGATACAATATGGAAGATTTTATTGTATCAAATTAACCTCAATCAATAATAATGAAGGATGTTGACATATATGAAAATAATCATCAAAACCATTTGAGAGAAATATCCCCCTTTTTCTTGAAAACATTTAAAAGTCACACTATTTGTCAAGAAGCCATTTAAAAATAGATTTTTGAATCAAAGTGTCCCATACCACTTTGAAACTTTTAAAAGGAGTTTTGATTTTAGAACATTAATGTCCATATAAATAAATCCTTAAAACCATTTCTTAAAAAATGGATATTAATGAGCAAGATTTTGAAGAATAAGTCTTTAAAACATTTTAAAATTGTATTTTGGTTAGAGATTCTAACCAAAAGAGAGACACTTGAGTACAAATAATTGAGGTAATCAAAACTTTGTAATATCATGAGAATAAAGGTATTCATGATATACTATGTCAAAGTACATTATATACACCACATAAAAGTGATTTGGTGTATATCAACAAAGAAGTCCCAATTGAATGTAAATTGAGATGAAATCTCTCATAAAGGCCGTATCCTTATGTTAAGGATAAATAAACGACATAATTATTTGTGAAAATATAAATACACTAAATATGATTGAATATTCAGTGTAAAAAAATCAATGGATATTCACACATATTCTTGTAGAAACAACACCAACGAATTGGATGTTTAACTCAACAAATGGTGAAAGAGTTAAAATTACTCTTATCAAATTCATATTAATGACTTGAGAATTATCAATGGAGTGATTATGTGTATAAAAATTATATCCACAGGAAGGGGAGTGGAAATTATTACATAATCAAATGAATAGTGATTCCACACATAATCTTGGAGTAATATAATCAATGAAATATGCGTAAAGCCGAATAAGTGGAAATTGAAATCTCAAATTCCCTTATCGATTTGGTAACTTACGAAACAAACAACCATGAAATAAGGATCATACCATGACTATGTAAATACCCATAAATTAAAGTATATTACACAATGAATACAATCATGGGTAGTACACAAACACCATATGTAATAATTAAGTGGTGAACAATGGAATTCTCACGAAATTAAGAGCGAGATATGAAACTCCTTACCACGTTAATCAACTGAGTCGTATGGCCAAAAGTTAATAACCACCAAATGATTTACAGAATAACATGAATATTCATATAATCATGATAATATATATCAAATGGCAGTACACTATACACCACTTTCAATAATTTAGTGGCGAACAATGGAAATCTCACGGAATTGAATGTGAGATAAGAAAATCCCTTACTTGTACTTTTTCCTTGGTCGATGGTAGGTTTACCACCTGTATAATGGTGAAATAATTGTTATTGAATAATACAGGAATCATTTACTTTAATATGATATCATATATGATCTTTTAACATTGATTTGTTAATAATATCTTAGAATTATCGTTATTTCGGGTGTTAACGGGTTCATTATACTTTATATTCTTTGTTATGTGAGCCATATTCATTATTAATGGGATGTATATTATTCATATACAGAATGATATCATGTCCTTAGATACTATTTTTAAATCATCAATATAATAATTATACTTGAATGGATATGATGGATAATGAATCTCATCGCGTTCGTGGAGACGGTAGTCCGTACATACGCACGAGCGACAATATCATTCTTTTGATATTAAAATAATATATAATTGGATTATATATCATATATAAAGAATCATTATGATGTTATATTTATTATTTACATGAGTTACACATCATTATTATACCCATCCATATAATAATATATTGAATAACAATTACACCACGACGTGGAGACGGTAAGCCGTACGTACGCACGTATGGTGACATGTTATTCAAAAGATGGATAGAATACTGAATATGGTTGTACCATATTTATAATAAAATCACAGCATATATATGATACTGGAGATATTATTTTATAATGGTAATAACAAAGAAAGAGGAAGTGGAAGAAGAAAGGAACTTAAAAAGGGGTGGTGAAAACATTACCTCTTCTTCGGGTTCTTCCTTTTTATTTGATCAAAAGGGCTCCATAGGTTGGATTTCTGATCAAACTAAGGACTCTAGGTTGTATTGAGGGAAGTTAAGAGAGGATTTGGGCAGAGTTTGGCAGAACCAAAAGGCTTTGAAGGTGTGAAGAAATGAGAACGAGGAGTGCCTTTTTATAAGAGGGGTGAGGGGTACCTTTGGAAAAGCTAGAAATATTAATTTATAATAAATTCATATTCAGTTTCTAATGGCTCCAAAGTTGACAATTCAAATTTTATGGTGGGGATAGGTCGAAAACCACTCATCCAATATAATTTAGATAGGTTTGGGTACTTATATTAACCTTATCATTAAGTATTAACTCTAAGTTAATTAGTTTCACTTTTACAATGTCTCTTTGTATTTTTATATAATATGGTTAATAAACATACTATATACATCCAAGAGACCCACAAGTGGTCCATTAATGATGAACCTATCATGATATAAGTCTCTTGGCCGATCCTTAGATTTTTAGGAATTTAATATCAATTAATAATATAATATTTGTTTTATGAACTCTTTTATGTCAATTTTGACACTATTCAATAGCTGATTTTTGTGAAACTCATAACAGATTTATTACTTCTAAAAAAGTCAATTAAATCAATCCTAATATATCATATTATCCTAGAAAATTAGTTTAATTCAATAAAAGTTTGATATTATATTTATTTGGGTATTTATAATATCAATTATTTTAATTTTTCACTATTATAGTAATTACTACATCATCATTGTGTCATAAATAAAATAAATTATTTAATGTCTAAAAATTATAAATAAAATATCATTATGTAGGAAATCTTTTTATCTTTTTAATTAATAGTTATAATCGAAAATCCAACATATATAACAATATGTAAAATTTTTTTTTCTAAAAGATATATTCTTGTGTCATTTTTGTATTCATTTTAACTTAATTAAAATAAAGTGTCATTATCACTTACAAGTAGATCCATGGGGTCCAAAAATCGACCCAATGATGACCATGGTCGACCATGTATCAAACAATAGGGTTAAGACACGTTTTAGGGTAATTTAGTATTATTATAATATTATTTTTTTAACCCTTATTTACCGGATTTACCATTAACCATGGTAAATAAAATATTTACCGTAGTAATTATTCAAAATGTCTAAAAATAAAAGTTCCCTATTTACACAATTTGAACATCCTGATTCCAAATATGGAATCCATTTTCCTAAATTCAAAACACAGAAGTGGCAGAAATTATTTTAAAATTAATTCCTGCTGTCAAAATAAAAAGCGTGTTTTTAAGAGATAATATCTATCAGAAGATTGACACTTGTTTATGTTCGGTTTAATTGTAAATTTATGTCCAATGACAAACATTATATTAAATGGTAAAAATATATTCTAAATATACTCTAAAACTACTAAAATTCATAACTTATCACTATTAATTATTTTGATTAAAAAAGTTGTTTTTAATTAAAATTTAGTAATTTTCACTATTCATCAAAATATGAAAGTTATCTGAAAAGTACCGAAATTTCACCTTAGGCTAAATTAGATATTCAGAATCCAAAAATGAAGTCCATTTTGAAATATAAATTATATATAATTTTAAAAGTTGGTATTACTATTCATAACGGCTAGTTTGATCGGTTGTGGTGTGTGTTAAAACTCGAAGTTGCGTACAACACACACTACTGTTTTAGTCAAAGGAAAGCATACCGTGGAAGCTTGGGATGTTTCATTTTAAATTTTTTTGATGTCTCCATTTAGTCAAAAAGTTTAAAATATTGTATTTAAAAAGTTTTCACTATTAAAACTTGATAAAAGTGCAATACTGAAAATGAATCTGTTCTTGCATTATGACTAAGAAACTCATAATATGGATTCTAACATTATAAGGATTATATAAAGTTTAAAATTTAGTTAATACTATTCATGACCTCTTTTAATGGATTTTTTTTGTAAGTCAAGTTGTGATTGAACTCGGTGTTGCGTGTAGTGCATGTTATTGAATTATTTTGAATAAATAACACACTATGAAATCTTGGGGTGTTACATAAAATCCAATTGAAAATAACATATCAAGTTAAAGATATAGGCTCACAGGATAAACACTAAAGGACAATAAAAAATAATCATTTAAAAAATCCCATTTTATCCCAATTCCAAAACTACATTCTTCTGAAGACAATACCCAAATAATGAAATCTATTTTTTTAACAGATAATAACATTATTTTTATAGAAAAACAAATTCTTTAAAATATTTTCCCTTTCGAAAACGTTTATGAAAAACCAATCTAAACCATTGATCTCAAATACCATCACATGGAATCCTATGAATCATCAAATATGTGTCTATACCACTTCATTTAATATAATGAATGAACAAATTCCAAAATAAAACTTCCACACATAAACAGAAAAATATGAACATTCATAAGGAATACCAAGGGTCACACATACTATTTCATCATACAACACAAGAATTCACTTGATTTTCAATCCCAACCAGTTTCTCTTTTAAAACCCATTCTCATTAATCTAGAACCACTTGAAATAAATCATTTCCATTTCAAAACACATTTTCTTTTTAAAATCTCATTCACACCAACTGGAAAAATAATAAAATACAACTCACACCAAACTACGGGTATGCAGAACTAGTGTCCATGCCAAACTTTAATACAAGGTAATTTATTCATGACCCATGTAATAATTAAAAACTAGGAGGAACGTGAAATGTGTAATCAGACACCACATGGTTCGATACTAAATGTGATATCACAACATAACACTGGCTTGAAACAATTTCATTCCTCATCCATACAGACAAAACAAAACCAATACATTAATCTTGGACTACCCCGGGCAACTAGAGGATCAGAATGAGTAAGGGTTTATGATTTCCTTCTCATAATTACCTCATGATTCTTGGTAGTCCTAATCTCATATCTACACAACAACTCAAAAAATGGTCCTTCTCTAATACCATGTTATCAATAACCATGTTAGGATTCCATCCAACCTCACACCCAACCTAGTATGATACATGGCCCAAAAGGTGTTCTTAATACCCACAGGGTGAAAAATAGTGTCGATCATTTATGTAATCATAATGGGAATGACTTTTACCAAAACAATATGTTAAATTAAAAAAATGAGCATGTTTAAAAATCAAAAATAATTGAATATTGATAAAAAAATGATCTTGATCAAACCAATGCAAAAAAAAGAGAACCAAATACAAAACTAAGACAAAACCATACTAGCATGAAGATCACATGACCTCTTGGTCACCACCAATCACAAGAACACCATAATCCAAAGGTAAATCAAAACCATAAACCTAACCTACAATGCATCTTAGTTTTATTGACTCTTAGTGTCACAAGTAGGGTGCGAGATTAAACAACTCGGTAGGTAATCAACATAGCATCCATGTATATAATTTCTTGAAAAATAGCACCAACACTAGTTTCAAATACATTTATAAAATATGGTTTAAAATAATTTCCAATAGTTAAATATATATTTCAAAAAATATACTTTAAAAAAAACCCATATATTTTCTTTTGAAAAATAAATCCACTTTCCACAACCATTTTCAATGAAAAACCTAAATATAATCTATACCAAGTGACCACAAATATCTTAGAAATCAAGGGAAAAACCAACTATCCTAAACCAAGGGGGTTAATATAAAAAAAATTATAAAGAAATAGAAAAAATATATAGTAATCATGGGATGTTCTTAAACATATGTATAGAAAATATCTGGACATACTCATCTCAGACTCACCTATCAGTATATGTTGCTTCTCCATTGTCAATAACTAATAAACTGCTCTAAATATTCCAATCCAGTGGAAGGTCCCACCCAACCTCATCGAGCCCATCAGGCATAACCCGTCAAATTCCTATTGATAAAAAATCATAATGTGACCCCTAATATGATTCCCAGGAATTCCATGATAATAATAATACTCATTGTAACACATTATATAAACAATAACCTGTGAAATACTCATGCATGAGCCACTAGATGGGAAAATATACCAATTTCCATTTGTCTAAAATTCAAAATTGTGTCCCCATGCATGATCCAATAGAGGGAATACCATCATATGGTATAGTAGTTACCAAATATAATCCAACACCATTGAAACACCTGAAAATCCTTTTCAATAAAAAATGTCCATTCAATAATTATACCTCACATGGAAAACTCTATTTTATATAATCAAACTCACCTTCCAAATCATTTTATAAATACAAATCGAGCCTTCACAGTACCCATACATTAAATAAAGTTTCCTAAACATTCTGAAATTCCTATTGGGTTGTATGTCACATGAGTTCCAACACTAATTTCTTAAACTATAAAATGTGACAATCAAGATATCACATCACGTCACATCAAAAACAAATATCCAATGAGAACTCAAATTTCCAATAAGGCCATTAAAATTTATCATCCACGTATATTATCAAATCCATTTTCATACCATTTTACAAAGTAAATATAAACCATAACTTTCACATGAACAATTCCAAATAGGTCTTCACATTTCAATCTGAAACACTTTCCAAACCAAGTGAAATACATTCAACAACAGAAGAAGCTAAAAATAAACCTTTATATCCTTTTAAATACCAATCCACATCAAAAAATTCCAAATTGATCTTTATTATAATTATTCACCAAAACATATCCCAAAATTTAAAATGGTCCAAGAATTAAAAAAAAGAATTGAATCCACTTTTAAAGTCACATGATGCCCCAAGGCCATTTGGAAACTCATTTCCCACCACTTATACAATTCATAAAAACCATTTGGAAACACAAAAAGAAAATCATGCTTGAAATCCAACTATTTACATAGGAAAATTTTCTTTCAAATCTATATGCACAGTAGACATATTTTAAAACATTATTTTAACCACATACATAATTTAGAGACACATTTATTTAGAAAAACAGATAATCTCACATGAATCAAAACCAATTTTTTTAAACCATTTATCAACACATTTGCACCATCAAACCCTTTTTAAAACACATTTCATACATTTCACACAATACATTAAAGACATTTGTAATCTAAAACAAAGAGGTCCACTTGAAGAATAATCAATTTATTTTAGAAAATCCTCGTCCAACACACAAGAATACCAAATCACTTTTGAAACACCTTTTTATAGAAAAATAACATTCTTTTAAACTGACACAACAATACACACCATAGAGTCACACCAAGAGAGTAACTAATTTCTACATATAACACCCAAATCACAACTCAACAACATCTATAGAACATAAACAAGGTTAAAAACCACATCAACGAACCCAATGATACTTTATAGAATCAAGTGAAATTTTATCAAACACCATGTGTGAATATAAAAGAAAAAATAGTAAAATAATCCCATTGAAAACCATTTCTCATTAATTTTATTTCATACAAACACCAAATCAATTCATATTAACACATCACTAGAAAGGTAAACACAATTATAGAAAATTTAGGAATGGTTAAGTTTCAAATAGAATGTCCCAGAATGAAAATGGATTGAAACACCTAACTCAACAATGTGAAAATGTAGTGAAACTTTAGGAGATAGAATAATACTCCCCAAGAGAGAATTAGCACATCCTAGTAGCCAAAAACCAACCCACACATCCACTATAACCCAAATGATTTATCACAGAGATATTCCACTAAATAAAAACCAAGGAACCGAGAGAGGTAAGGGAGAAAAGGGGTAAAATGACCAAAAAGACCAAGTAAAATCCCCTAAAAACCTTCCAGAATCGTCAATGTGGGAAGGAGGGCAATGTAAGAGAAAATAAGAATCCCATATGGTAGACCAAGGTAGAATGTGGGAGGAAATTTCCTAATCCATGTTAATACATTGTCTGTTAAATGAGTTTTCTTATAATAGTTAATAAAATAGAAAGATCACATGATTTGGATACATGGTTTTCCATAAAATGTGTTAATCGTGCACCCCTAACTATATAAGAGGAACATGGCACTAAGTTACCTTGTATGGTTTTCAAAATCGTGCACCAACCATGTGGTATACACTTTCTAAAATGAGAATATTCCACATGGTTTCCTATGTGTGGGAGCATGATTTCCCCAAAAAATATTTTAACAGGCGCCACTTACTTTCAAGTTCAAAATATATACTTTCAACCTAAGGCTCACTTGAAAACATATAAAGCTCAAAAATTAAAATTGGGAATTCAACATGAATCAAAACAAAATAATCAATGGGAAATAAAAGAATATAATAAAATAATATTCATGGTTTGGGTTTTAGGCACTTATTAAAATATTTCACATTATTTAAATATTAAATCCATTTTTAAAACCCATTTTATACATTTAAAAATATTTTGTGAAATAAATTTTCCCTATACCATTTTCAAAATTTTGAATTTTTTTTAAAATTACCATTTCTAAAAATTCATGTGCAAATAAATACATTCAAAAAATTAATTTTTAAATATAAGAACCTGAAAGAGAAGTACATCGAAAATAAATCATCAGAACATTTAAAATGAGGGGTTTATTTAAAAACTCCCTTATGAATATCATATCACTGAAGTGAATATCAATAAAATGATCAATTATATTTATACACTATAAATCCACTTAAAAATATTAAATACAATATAATATGATAAAAATTATTTTAAATCATAATAATAACATGACATAATCAATGAAGTAGATGTTTAACCCAATGAATGCAAATTGAGTTATGAAATCCATTACTACTCTATAATCACAAAAATCCAACTCTTAATGAAAGTGTAACATTTAAAAAATAATTTAAATATCATGATATTAAAGAAAATCATTAAATAACTTTTATAATAATATTTAAATACGCCTCAAAAATGAATATAGGTGTAGAACATCAAAATATGCCTCAATGAAGGAAAATTGGCATGAATACCATTACAATAAATCTAACATTTCAAGTAAAACATTATCTTTCAAAAGAATAAATTAGGTTAATTATTTAATTTTCTTTGAGAAGATTTTAAAACATATTTTTTCATATCAGTTATTATTATTTTATAACAATTAATTAATTATTAAATTTTATATTAAATTTTTTAACGATATTTGATACTAGAGCCCAAGACAAATTTGGTATGTTATCTATAGTCAAAATTTCCATTAGTACATTATCACTAATATAATAATCATCAAGTATAGTCATACTTATATATAAATTATTCATAACAAACTAATCATTGATGACGGTTATGAAAAATTCACTACAATGCAATCATGGAGACGATATGTCATACAAACACATGAGTAACATTTCTATTTTGTCAATGAATATTATGAAAATGAGGTAAGTATAATTTTATATTTATTAAATTATAAAAATTTCATTAATATAATATTATTCATCTAAATATGTTAATATATATCATCCATGTGATGTGGTGATGAAAAATTAATCGAATTTCTTTTGTGATGGTGATAGTTCACACGTACGCATGAATGATGTTATCAGTTTTTTTGAATGGAAATATAATAAAGGAAATGATATACTATTCTTTAATAATGATATACATATAATTAATATCATATATAACCATTAATACAATCATCATAATATGTATTACAATATGGATATGAAAAAATATTTATATTGGCTCGTAAGGTGGTTGTTTTTCATACACAGAACTGATTAAATCATTTCATAATTTATGAATTTTGAGTTTAATTTAAGATATGATATTAACATAATAAAATATTAGTATATTTTGGTGACTATATTTATTATTTCATCATGTTGGAATAATATTTCAAGTAAGTATAAAAATAAATAAAATTGAAACAATTAATAAAAAATCATACCACATATTTGGATTATTTCCTTTGCTAATCACTTTAATACCCATAATTAGGGTTTTATGTCATACATAAGGTTTATTTCAAAAGGTATATGTGTCAGTATAAGAAATGTTTTTGATATATTTTATCATGTAATCAAACATTAAAATTTTATAATAATGCGGGGTTATTTCAGTTTGTTTTCATGAATCTTGATATATGAATTATATATCATAAAATAATGTATAATTATGGATTTTAAATTTCCAATGGTGAAACTAAATGTAAGGTGTAGTACCTCTAGTTGGTGGCCCTACCTGGGCTCAAAATTTAGTTGTAAGCCCATAATAATTCATGCTATTTTATTTATCTCACAATTTATAGAATTTAATTCCACCAATTAGTGAGTCTGTATAGATTTAGATCCATGGTTGTACTAATTTTAGTCACATTCCTATAGTTGTATTGGTTTTTTAGTGTTTCCTTTTTTGGAGACTTATTTTCCGGGTTTTTTCAAATACATAATTTTTCCAACTTTTTTAGTTGTAATGGATTATGTATATATGCACGGGTCTTTGAGGTTTCTGGAAAGTTTTTTTATTTTGGTATTTTGTGTGCCTTGTTGGTTTTCAAGTACCCAAATTTAGGATTCATATTTTTTTATATGGATGTGGTTTTGAAATTAGTTTCATAATGGGTCGAATCAGGGTGACCTTGGGTTAGTGCTAGGATAAACTTGATAGTTGTTTCCTCAAAGAAAATTATAATATAATGGTGCATTCATTATTGTAGTGTTCATGGAATGGAGTTTTTATTATGACATCCGAGTTACCTGTAATGTAATTTGTCCTAGGTCAAAAACCCAAGTTTTCCTATGTTGTGGAATACATGTGGGGGGTTTTCATGGGTCTCATGATTGAGATGTGACATTAAACATAATGATTGTTTGTATATGGATGTAGAGTTTTTTTGGAATGTGTTCACCTTTTATTTCTATGGTTTCCTTAGTGATTTTTTGTTTTTTTATATAATGGTTATTATTTTAATGTTTTAATAGATGTGTTCTCATGATTGAGGATTTATTCTCATGATGACATCTTTCTTAATTTCAGAATTTAGATAATTTATAAATAGTGGGGAGACATATTTTTTGTCTCATTATTCTCTTATGATTTTAATAATAATAGTTTATATTTTATCTTTAAAAAATATAATGCCTTAAAGGATTAGGGATTTTCTGGTTTTCAGTACTTCTTCATGATCAGTTGTTTTATTCCTTAGGATCGCCCTAGTTTTATTACTATCAAACTCATCCATGCATTATGGGGTGTGATTGGGCCATGATCACTGGAACTACTATCTTTCATCAATGGGTTTCTAAGGGTATAAAGGGTAATGGGAGGACATTTTGTCACTCCTAGATATTTCATTTTGTTATTTTTTTATTAATTTAAATTAATTGTTTAGTTATTTTTAGTTTTTTAAATATTTAATCTGGAAATTTTTATAATTTTAATGATTTTAAAGGCTGCACAGTTATCCCACCTGGTTAGTAAACTATTCAACCACCATGTATCTGGATCTGTTATTGGATAGTGCCATTTTTCATAATTGATGCATATATAGGTGAACTGTGTAGGATACTATGATAACTTGTGATTTTTGTGAACCATCCCAATCATGAATTAAATAATAAATTGATACCACGATTTAAATAATATATCTAAAATACATTTTTATAACCCATGGACCTAAATGTTTTGTGTATTGTAGGTTATATACATAAATATTATTTTTTACAATAGTTTTTATCATTTCTCAACAATCATACTCTTTAAGACCATTTCATTTATATCTCACATATTATAATCATCTTCATAACACATGGAATGGAAACATAAGAATGTGGTGAGCTCAAACACTCTGAGAGGGATAAGATAACAAAGTCCATAATGTTTTGATAATAAATATGTTTAAAATTATTAATAAGAAAAAATAAATAATTTTAAATAACATAAAATAATATTATTTAACTATAAGCAAGGAATATAGTCTTAGAATAAAAAATTTTAACACTTTTATAATGGTATGAGAAAAATAAAACAGGACGTATGTAACATTTTCCATTTAATGTATGAATGAAAGTGTCACAATCATAATAATAGAAGATATTATCTTTTTTAAACTAGAATCTTGCATACCATTCAATCATAAAATTAAAAGTATAGATAAATTCCATCACACACACCCTCCGGGAACCTATCAACTTTCTATCCCATTCACAAAATATTTCTATCACACAATATATAAGTCTTTACCCAATGCATTGGAAAGAGAT
This sequence comes from Viscum album, assembly GCA_963277665.1. NCBI lineage: Eukaryota > Viridiplantae > Streptophyta > Magnoliopsida > Santalales > Viscaceae > Viscum > Viscum album. Next base: position 2,075,023,749 of record OY728152.1, on the reverse strand, counting down.
ATAGGTTTCGTTGACCTCATAAACCATATATTTCTGTGACACTTGAAAATAACTCCCACATCAAAAAATAACCACTGTAAATAAAAATGGGTGTCATTAAATTTTAACATAATCACATAAATAAACCATTAATATAATATATGATTCATAAAATATCTTAATAAAATCATGAATTAAATATATTGATACTGAAAAAATGATAATGAAAAATATTTACATTGTTAAATAATAAAGAAAGGTGAATCCAGAAACACAATCTCTATTAGTTCCTAATCAATTTTTGATATAATTACAATTAAATCACGAAAATATATTTTTTAAAATATTTTGTTCATCATTTTAAATGTCATAGTTTGAAGTCTATTTTTAAAAATTCTACTTTGTTTTTAAGGAAAATTAAATGAATAACATTCATGGAAAAATAATTACTTTGATAATAATTTATCCCTAGAATTAAAAATTAGAAAATCATTTAATATTGAAATTATTAGAAAAAATCAAGTTCAAATATAAAATTATAAAACTCAAAGAAAATATTTTTAGTTACCAAGTACCTTACCTTCACACATTATTTCCATGAAGTAATTGGACCTCCAATATAATACAGATCAACTTCTTAATTATCTATTTTAGGACCTTATTCACATAAATTTTCATTTATACTCTTCAGTATTAATAATTCTATTCATTTATTATATTTTTGAAATATCTTGTCAACATTTGGTGTTAATAACTTTAATTTTCTATGCATGATTTATATTGTTTTTATTAATACCAATTATTTGATTCCATGTTCATTATTAATATATCATTTAATAAAATATAACATATAAAATATAATTAATTTTATGTATCACTTACCATTCCTTCATTATTTTAGTTTGTGTGAAAATGGATTCATTATTGGCTTATTTCGGTGATTTTATTGAAAGGAAGATACTTTAATAGTAAGTTAGATACCGAATAAAAAAATTCATGAATCATATACCAATAATTATTAAATTATTATATTATAATAATATTTTTTTCATGTTCTCATAGTCATTCATTGTAATATTTTATGACATCATTCATGTAGGTGGGTAAACCAACCCACACACGAACATGCTTTAACTAGATTGTTGAGTTGGTTAAGGAGGTGTTTATTATGAAATAATATCATTATTATAGAAAAATAATGATATTTTTTGATTTTTATTCATTTTAACCATAATTGAATATGTTTGGATAAATAACGAATAATTGGAAGAAAAATGAAATAATTTTTTTGTGGAGGTGGTAGTCTGTACACATGCATGATTGGCATTCCTATGTTCTTCTAAGTGGATTGGAATAAATAAAATGGGTTATAACATTAATTTAAAATATTATTAGTATGATAATGATATTGAAGTCATCAAATTATTATAGTGATAACATATTTCGATGAGTGTTATTGGGAATAAAACATAAGCATAAGGTAATACTAATTTTGGAGACTTTATTTATACTTGGAAGCTCCCTTGAATATGAAGGGATTAGGATAACTATGAGTGACCAGGGAATTATGTTAGTGGTGAGGGCTTATATGGAGAGTAAAATTTACAATTTACAAGTGGGAATTATAGGTAAATTATGTAGCATAATGGCATGTAAGTTTCCCCTTTTATAAGTGATGTAATGATAGTTTTGTATATGTTGGCATGAGTGACTTAATAGTTTCCCCTTTTACTTTTTTTACCCAACTGTGTTTTTAACTAGGAAAATATTCTTTTTACCTGCGGTAGTTAAATAAAATGACGATAATTAAAATAGATCTAATAACCTAATATTATAATTATAATGCTAAGTATGAAAAATATTTTATCAAACAAATCCTTATGTTTAAGAAATATTTTTTTCAAAGTAAATGTACTTAACGCATAATGATTTTTAGGAAGATTGTTTTTTTAAGAATAAAATTTATGCATGAAATATTATTATTATTGTTAATAATTATTACATAGTATATTAATATTTTAACCAAAAATAAATCTATGTTTATATTTTACCAATTAATAACCATTATTTTCTAAAATATTATCAAATTAAATGAAAGGGAAAAAGGAATTTTTTTTATTAATGTAACATTTTCCTTTAGTTCTAAAAGTGTTTGGTGTAGGTTTTTATGTAAAAATAATTTTATAAATTTAAAAAATTTATAAAATTATTTCATATTAAACTTCTCTAATTGTTTATAAATATTTTATGTTATTCTTTCATTGTGATAAAATCATGGAAATTATATTTTTAAGTAAATCTGGCATTTTTCGACTAAAAATCCATATTTTTAAAAAATGTTAAAAATATCATAATAATTTTATTTTTTAAAATTATGAAATAAATATGTGGTTTTTTTATCAAATTAAATTTCTAAAATTTTCAAATTTATCTTTTATTAATATATATATATACTACTTATATTGAAAACGCCTTTTTTGGTATTAATTCATATGGACTATTTATATACTAATGGTAAAGGGTTTTCATTTTTTTACTTTTTAGGATAATTAATAATGTTATTTTATTTTGTTTTTTCTTATTAATGTTGTAATTTTTATGATTTAAATGATATCAAATATTGCATTCAAATATTTTACAACATATAAAATCTCAAGTCATTACATTATACCCCTTAAATTAATTTCATCCTCAAAATTTCATTACATGGAAGAAAACAAGTGAGGGTACTTTACTATAATCACATACTATGATACCCACATAGCCTCCTCAAATTTAAGATTTCACCACATAAAAATGACCAGATTAGTGGTCTTTTTTTGCAACACCTTATTTAGGTGATCTGCAATTTCCACAAGTTGTATCTCATATGGGAGATAATGTTTTAGTTGTGTGGATTTTGTGGTAAGAACCTGTAAATTTTTGGGTATGTACATTATAGAAACGGATACATGAAATACATAATGTTCTTGGGAGAGGTTTGTATGCAGCACAAAAGTGATAGGCTATGACCCCAACATGGTCAAGGATCTTAAATGGACTAATGTATCTGGGTTTTAGATTCCCTTTCTTCCCAAATATCATAAGTTACTTCCAAGGAGATACTCAAAATAAATACTTGTCAAAAACTAATAACACTATTTATCATCAACTATCATCTACCTAACACTTTTTTTAATTGTGTTTAGCATTCATGTGTCACTTAATTTTTTGAACCTTATCCATTATTTCTTATACAAGGTTAGGACCTATCGTCTTGCACTCTCTAACTTCAACCCATCATGTTGAAGTCCAAAATATCTTCCTATATAGAGACTTATATGCTTCCATATGAATGATAGAATAGAAAATATGGATATATGATAATAATTACAGGGTAATGAGCCCTATATCATTATTAATCCATTGAACAATATGTCATCATATCAATTAGTGTTTTCATTTTTCTTGTAATACTGAATATATTTTTCAGGATTATATATAGTGTAACATCTCATCTCTATCTCTAAATTATTATGAATACATATCCAAAACATAAAAGTAAACCACAATTTATGATGAGATATAATGAATTGTATTACCCTCTTATTTATCACCTCTACCTTATGTATATCATGTAAATTTGGTAAAGGGATAAATCTTCTTCGATAGTAATAAAATTAATTGACATTGTATAGAGATCGATTACTAACCAAATAGTATTATGAACTTTACATGTTTTGGGGAATACCTAAATGAATTCCATGGTGACATTTTATCATTTCCATAATGGTATAGGTAATGATTTTAGTATACCATCAATCATGTGTCATTCGATATTAAAATATATGCATACCATGCATCGAGATATGAATTTTGAAATATCATTCTCTTCATATTTTATCACAATAAGTTTGGTATCAGAAATTTATACATATTCATACTTACTAGATGTATGGAAATGATTGATCAATGTAAATCGTCCAAAATATCCTTCTTTAATTTCTGATTTGATGGGGTAAATATCCTACTTCCAAACCTTATATCTCTATTTTTATCAAAGTTGAACTCCAGAATATTTGATACCTTTTTCATATTCTCTAAATTTTCTTTTTTGTATTCTTTGATCTTTAAATGAATGGAATGTTGATAAATCATTTTGGAAATATAGGATTTATCCCCCTCCCCATTTGACATTACGATTTACCCCCCTAAAATCTATTATTATTGGGTCCTTTTCAGTCTTTATCATGGATAGGGTAGTATAGTCTTTCCTATAGAGATAATTGTTCACCTTATTTTCCATCATAGAGTAGTAATATACTAAGAAATAAAAATCATTAATCAAAATTTTCCATCTACATTTGATCATATTCAATTCTATATATGTGAATATATATTTTATGTTCTTACTATTAGTATATTTATCACACTCTTCAATAGAGATAATGTTTCCAAATCTCACTATTACAGAATCATCCTTTAATAGTGTTTGTCATTATCTGTGATATCTAAAATTTCTAATAAAGGTTGGTATTTATCAGTACTAAAAAAAGTAATGATAAAGGTCACATTTATCAGTGCTATTAAAAAATCATTGATAATTGGGTACCCATTATTAGTGATAATAATAAAGAAATAACAAAGGGGGCCTTTATCAGTTATTTTTTAATGTTTTTAAAGGGTATATTTAATTAAAAAATATTTTATTGTAGATAATATATTTATATATCAATATATATATATATATTAGCTATGATTTAAAAAGGGATAAATATGTATTTTCTCATGATATATATGATATTTAGTGAAAACGGATCTTAAATTTATTAAAAATTAATATTAATTAATAATTTGCTAATTATTAAGGACTAATAGTCATTTAATAACATTGGATGACAAAAAAATTAAATGAATTAATGAATGTTCAATGATAAGTTGAAAACAATTATTAAACATAAAGTGGACATAAATTTTGATCTAGGAGTCTATTTGGGATCTACTACATATAAAACTGAAGCTTACAATGATCTATATGCCTTTGTGACCCAAGGGAAACATCAATCGCGTTTTCAAAGACAAAGAAGACCCATATGGTCTCCAAAACATTATTTTTAGTCAGTGTATCCGTATCCCCATTTTTAACATTCAATGAAATTTTAGCCTTTTTTAAGGGGTTTAATTGTCTATGTTGGTGGGGAATAAATATATAATCAGGGATTATATTTATATAGATATTATGGTTTTCAAATGTTATCATTTTTTCCAATGTAGTTTTATTTATAATTAAATATATGATTATTTTGTAATATTTATTTACAATAAATCAATTGTTTAAATACATAGGTAAATATAAACCTATTTTTCAATTTATAAATCAAATGGAATTAAATATTAATTATTCATATTATTTAAGGAAAAATAAATTCCCATTTTATTTATATTAAAAAAATTTATTAGGATGTATAGATAATGATTATATGTACATATGTGTGTATTAACAAACATATATATATTCTAATATATATTTATATAAATATATAATACACTTAAATAAATTTAACGATATATAAGTATAAATCAAACCTTTATAAATAAAAATATATACAAATGTTATAAAATATAAAATAAAACACAAGTGGTAGATTGGTAAATAGAATTCAATCATATATGGGAGGTCTTGTGATCTAATTCAGATATGCACAGGTATATGGGTGCCATCTAGTGCTACAGAAGAGGGTGTATGGTGGTTGGTGTGTGGAAAGTGTTAAGAAATGTGTGTGTAAGTGCGATGAAATGGAGTTTTAGGGTGCATGAAAACAATAATTTTTTTCAACCTTTTTAACCGTGATAAATAAAGCACTGATAAATGGTGCATTTATCAGTGCATCTTTTAGTGATGTTAATTGAACCCATTATCTGTTCATTGTTCACTCTGTTAAAGCCACTCTTTATCCATGATACATAGCAATGATAAATGGATCGTTTATCAGTGCTTTTTTGTGCTATAAAAGGTACCATTTATTACCTTTTTTAGAACTAATAATGATTGGATTTTAAATTAACTTGTAATATTAGTGATTTTAAATCACTGATAAAACCCTTTTATGAGAGCTATTAAAGTACTGATTTGTTGTAGTGTCTTCAATAGAAGGATTACTGATTCTATTTCTAAATAATTTGTAATTATATTTTACTCAATGCACTTTAATTGGAAGAAACCAAAATCAATTTCAATATAATACTGTTAGAGGGCAGAACATAAGAATTTTTTTGAAGCTTCATTGTATATTACAAACTCTTCTCCACTGTAAGGTAATGTAATTATAGGATATATTACCAAATAATTCAACATTTCATTAAAATTTATTCAGATTATATTATCCGAAATGAATTTAATTCCATTCTATGTCAACAAGGTTAATGAATTTTATATTCATGTGAAATTTCTCATAAATAATTTTCAACATTCTACAAAACCATGAAAATTATGGATCTCAGTTATAATGGTTGGCCAGGGACATTTCTCAATATCTTTTATCTTTGATAGATTTATTGATATTCCCTTAATTGTTATTACATGACCCTATAATGAAACATTTTATAGATATAATTCACATTTTATAAATTAGAAATAAAAATAATACTTTCAAAGGGACTTAATCTTAATTTTCAAAGGATTTATATTCTCTTACATTATCTTTGTTTATATAAGAATATAATCTATATAGAAAACCAAAAAATGTCTAATATAGCCTCTAAATACAATATTCACTAGATATATAAATATATAATGTGAGTTAATCTATATAAGTGGGGTGATTATAAATTCATAGTGCACATTCCTTATATGGAATGTTGTTTTAGGAATATACTTCCATTTTACCCTTAACTAATGGTACATATATTGATGTTTAATCCTCAATAAGTATATATATCCTCCTAATTGGAGATAATATCATTAATTAAATGTATATCATACATTTTTTATCATGATTTTATTCATACCATGATAAAAAAAATAACAACACATCGATCCATAACTGCTTTTGATAAAGAGGACCCGTGCACCCTATTCTAAATCAATAGGGAATATAAAAATCATATTGAAATTGTGTTTGTTTCTTCATTAAATCTTTAAATTAAATGGGATCCATTCTATAAATAATTTTTTAGATAAGAAATAATCCCGGGATGATATTGATTGATAATTCAACCACATGTTTAGGGGGAAGATAAGGAAATTCATCCGTAAATAAATCAGAATATTCCCACAAAACAGAAATGTTATCAATATTAATTTCTTCCTTTATAATATGACCTAGGAAGCCTTTTTTATTGATATCACAACATATATTATATAATTATATTAAAAAAACTGTAGGATCATTATTGCAATAACACATGATAACCAAATAATTAGGGATATGAAAATAGATTTCCCTCTCTTCTTTATTGATATGATATTTATAAAAGTAATGCTAGTATATACTTATAATTTTTTCAAATTAATCTCTAGGGAAATGAACCAAATTAGCGAGAAGTATCTCCCTATAAATATCTATTGGAGAATTTTTGTACACCATAGACAAATTTATCATTGTTGTAGGTATTTTCTTGGATAATTCATTATTCAACGTCTTTGGTGATGAATCCAAATTCTTAGAACACCTATAATATATAAAAGAGTTCAATTAACTAGATTAAAATAAGGAAATCAGGTTTCTAGAGTGAAAAATTAGTGTACCATTCACCACATAATAATTCTGGTCCACCTCTTTAGTGGTTATTTTATATTTATTCCATTTTTCCATTGTTTTATGAGGCTATGTAGTCTATTCCCTTCATTAACTATATGGTTAGTGAGTTTATTTTAATAATTTTTATAAACATTGAATTTAAAGCATTGAATATTTGTTGAAGCCACAACTGGGGACTTCTTCAACTTAGCAGTGTCATTCAGCCTCCGTAAATTACATTGATAGTCTAGAGATAGATAGCCTGATTTACTAAATTTTTAATACTTCCACCCCCTTAAGGAAATTAACTGAGTCCTTTATCCAGCATAATTTATTTTTCGGTTGTTGGAATCACTTAACCTAATTATATTTTTCATTATGTGTTTCATGATTCATTAGATTTCTCTTCCTTTATCCATAATCATGTGGGACTCTATATTCTATTTCATCCGTAAGTGAACATATAGAAAATAGTTTATAACATACAAATTTTCATATAGATAAATAATTTTATATAATGGATTTTAAACCAAAAAATAATATATTAATCATCTTTTCATATCTATGGATCAAATATAATGTGTACCTAAAGAGTCTTGTTATGTATTCACCATAAGATCCAACTGAATAACTTTCATTTTGATTCAATTCTAGGAATTATCATTCCATATTATTGAAAACAAGACAGAGGGAAATATTTGGTGTATAATATTCCCTTGAAATATTCCCATTTCAATGATTTGAATTCCACCCTTATTGTATTATTCATAATAATATTCTACCATTGGTCAGCCTCAAATCCCATATGATAAATGGATAAAAATATTTCTCATTCTCTGAGAACTGAAGTATGACACATATATAATTCATCACATTAATCTGTCTCTCATAATTCATTTGGTTTAAAGGACTATTAAAGGATTGTGTTATTTGATTCATAAAATATTCAATATAAAAATTCTCCCTTGTTTGTGTATTTGTAATCACTACATTATTCATGATATTATTCATAACATGAGAATGTTGAGTTTTAATTTCCATGATATTTAGACCTCCATTACCCATCTCATTTATACAATCACCACAATGTCAATTGCGTCCATCATTATCTCAATTCCCTATTATTAAATTCATATCCTTGTTATATGAATTTCAGTGGTGAGGATAATTAAATTAGTGAATGTATAAAGTTGAAAAATATGATCAAAGATGAAATTACTCAAAAAATAATCATTTTATTCATTCTTACCAACTCCTTATTTTTCAATCTAGGATATCATTAGTTATCTCCCTATTATAATTTAATTATCCATTATTGTTAATATAATTTAAAAATCCCTAATAATAGTTCATAATGAGAATGTTGATTAAACTAATAATATCTCTAGGTGTGTCTTTTTTGGTCTACAGTTTTAGTTTTACTAATTATACATTTGGGTGGTGATCGACTAAAATATCAACCAAACCTTTTTAGGGAGATTACATTTGGTGAATTTGTTACAGAACCAAATTCAATTTATAGTATCCATATATGGATTCATTTTCTTGGAAATCCACATAAATTATACATAACCAAATTATCAATATGTCATCTTAAACTTTTTATTATGGGTTTCACTTTTGTTCCAACCTCTTAATCCCCAAAATAAATGAATCTTTACCTAATATCATCTATATAAAACCGTGCTAAAAATTAGATAATAAATTAATACAATGGTTTAAATAATATATTTCACAAATAGTCACACATCCTATGTATATAAAGTATTAGTGTCTCAAGAATATCTATCAAAAAAACCTTTTTTACTACACATGAAAAAATTAATCTATATTCATTTCCATCTACATCATTTCTTATATATATCACATGATATAATAATATTCATAACATAGGGAATAGAAGCATAATAAATTGATAAGATAAAATTATTTTTAATGTTTAAAATTAAAAATTCTATAATGGTTATATCCTAAACATGTGTAAAAGTATGAATACTAAAAAATATCTAATTTAAAATAGAATAAAATAATAAGATTTGACAATACGAATGAAATATATATATAATATCTCAAATGATAAAACATTTAACATTAAATGAGAGAAATAAAACATGAAGCACATATCATGGTCCATGGAACACATGAAAAAAAGTTACATAATCAAAATCATAGAATATTTTATCTTTTTGAACTTGACTAGCTAGAAACTTGTTCACTCAAAAAATTATGAGTAGTGTTACCATCCATAAAACTCAACCTTTATAAAATAGATACTTTCTAACCCATTCACATAAAATTTATATATATGTAAAATTAAAAAAACAATCACATCCTAAAATTTCTATATAAATACAAAATGGGTTTTCCGTCATTTATAAATCATCTCAAGAAGAACACATTGAAATAGAATGTTATTCAGAAATCATTCAAAAAAACATAAAATAAATCACTTGATATTTTTAAATTGATTACCTAAAATTATCACATAATAGAATAATAACACTGGGTTAAACAAGAAACATAATCACTATTATAGGTTTTTTCTTTTTTGAAGATAATGAAAATAAAATAATGAAATGATATTATTAAAAACATTTTGTGTTCATCATTTTAGACTTCATAGCTGTGAGTCTCTTTTAAAAAATTCTCATTTTATTTTGTGAAAAATAAAAATAAAAAATCCATGTAAACTTAATTTTTTTTAATTTTTCTTTATCTAGAAGTAAAAATGATAGTCATTTAAAATGGAAAGTCATAGAAAAATTAAAGTTCAAATAATAAATTGTATAACTCAAAGAAAGGATTTTGGGTTTCCAAGTCCCTTACCTCATCACTTGATATAAATAAATGTTGTTTAACCTACTATATAATACAAAAAAAAATTAATTACCTATTTATTAAACATTTTCACATATATTTCCATTTATATTCTACATTCATAAAAATTCTCTTCAGGTGTTAGACTGTATTAATCTATTTTCAACATTGGGTTTTAATAACATAAACAGTTTGGACATGATTTTGAAATATAATATTATTTCCAATTATTTGATAAAAATTTATTAATTAATATAAATTTTAATATAATATAATATATAACTTTTATTTATTTTTTATTATCACATACCATTCCATAATTCTTTCAGTCACACAATGTTAAACTGGAATCATTGTTTGCTTATATCAGCAATTTTAGTGAACGAAAAAGATAAACAAATATTATGTTAGATTGTTATTTAACATTTAAATAACATAATAAAAATAATTATTTTCTTATTATGTTATAGTTATATTAATTTTCATGTTCCCATATTAATCCATAATCAAATTTTAAAACACCATTCTTGTATGTGGTTAAACTGACCCTAACTGTAACACCCCAGGTAAATAATGAATATGAAATTTACATATTTATCCATATTTGTGAATAAAATATTGATATGACTTTAAAGGGGGCGCTATGCTCGATGGCGTACCCAACACACAACAACGAGTTTCTTGGGAATCTTACGTTGCACTCTAATAATAAAATAATATTATTTTAAATGGTAGTTAACATGTAGCCGTTGTATTGGCGGGAATGGATAGAAATAACTAAAATATGATTATATATGTTTTATTAAATGTTTTTACATTTATCCAATAAAAGCTTAAGGCTTAAAATACGAAAAGAATTCATTTTTAGGCGTATATGCCCTAGTTTTCACTAAAGGTTCACTTATCGCCTTTTAATGGAGAACTGTCATTAAATATAGTTTTGTTCACTCTTAAACATTCTTTTGGACCAAATAAAACTCTTATTAATAATCGGGACATCAAATTTTACTTTGTGTAATTTTTTGGTATTTTTCCGATAAAGTTCATTTTTTAATGAATAGTGTAAAATGTTGTATTTTAATTCAAAACCTCTTTTTAATCTAATTTATTTATATGATTAGATTATATTTTGAATTGGTTTTAAAGTGAAATTAGAAAATATTTTTACCATTAAATCCAATAGTGGTCGTTGTAATTAATTTCACTTTGAAATCAGACTTAAACTAGTGTCAATCTTTTGATACTTATTGTTTTATAAAAACACGCTATTTGCTCTGACAGCGGGAATTAATTATTAAATTAATTAATCTGACTTATATGTTTTTAATTTTGTAAAATGGACTTCATTTTTGAATTCTGAATATCAAATATATCTTAGGGTGAATTTTTGGGATTTTTCTGAAAAACATCAATTTTTGATGAATAGTGAAACCACTAAGTGGTACTTATAAAAGCTGATTTTTCGTTTAAATGAAATTTTACCATTTATGTGTTTTTAATTTCAAAAGACTGACATACATGGTTGTCATTAAGAAATAAAATGTGGTTCAATGGGATAAAAATAATTTTTTGGTGAATAGTAACATATTAAGTTTTTAATCGCGATTAGTGGTAATTAGTGTAGTTTAAGGTATAAATAATGCTTTAATAATATGAAATGACCTAGATACCTGTCCCAACCTTATTTTTTGTGTCATGTCCGACCACGACAACCCATGGGTCAACTTGGGGACCCCATGGAGACATTTTGGTTGGGAAATGACATAAAAAACTTTTTATTTAATGTAAAAGTAAAAATGAAACAAACATGATATATTTTACTTAAATAATTTTTATGTGGGGTTATACAAGTCATAATTTTGATTATAAATAGTCATTGGAAATATAAAAAGATTTCGTACATCATAGTATTTATTTATAATTTTTAAACATTAAATAAATTAAATTATTTATGACATAATAATGATGAAGCGATGACATCATTATTTGATGATTTAAATAAAATGGAATGATAATGTAAAATATATGAACTAAACATGGCCAAAACCAATTGGATGAGTGTATTTAGAACCCTTATCACCTTATACCCAAATTATATCAATGTGTGACCTTTTAAAACCGAAACACATTTTCAAATAAAGTAATATTTCTTTACTTTCCAAAAGTGCCCCTCTTGTCCTCTTATAAAAGGCCCCCACCTCTACCTAATTTCACACACTCCTCAAGCCTTTGGCTCGGCCAAACCCCTGCCCATTTACTCTCTCTGCATCCCTCTCCACATCCTAGAGGATTACCTTTGGGCATAATCCTTTCAAAGAAAGCCTTTAGGCTCAAATCAAAAGGAGTTACACTTTTAAAGGCAATTAATTCTCTCATGTTCATTTGTTTTATTTTGCTTCTCCAACCCCCTAAACTCTTTTTATTTACTTCTTTTGTAACAACATCAGTATCTTCAATATACTAGGATGTTTTTATAAGATTTATTCGATCTACACTCTCACACAACCACATAAAATGGTTAAATAACATACGGTTTCCGTGGATGGCGAAATTCTACCTCCCGAAACGATGATTGTTCAATACTCATTTAACACCTTCAAAGGTGGCCATTATGATGTAACTATTTTTATATATGATATATAATATGTTTATGTTTTCCTTAAGCTTCTGTTTTTTTTTTCATTTTTTGCATAACTTTATGGTTTCCATTATGGGTAAACGCGATATCTTCATTTAAGGAAGTGCGGACTACCGCCCCCTCAAAGTGATTTGATTCGTTAAATACCATATGTGGGAAGAATAAAGGATGGAGCTATGATATTATATATGATATTATACTGGAATTATAATATACCTTTATATCATTATTATTCCATTCTATAAAATACGAAATAGAATAGAAAGTAGCGTTTATGCGTACGTACGGCTTACCGTCTCCATGAACGGTGCATTTCATTTCTTACCTCTAAATGATTATGTAATGTTATAAATGCATGCATGTACTAGATATATATGAAATATATTATATCTACATCAAGAATAAAATTCGGGATATAATAAACATTTTCCCACATGAACAACATGTAATTGTAAGAAGTCCACTTTCGACTTAAGAACCAAATATCGGCAAAACAAATATTATTAACTTAAATGATTACATAATGTTTATGACATGGTAATAAGTGATATAAAAGGAATAATAAACTTTAAAAGGGTTCTTAATGAAGTAGAAATTAACTCAAGTTTATTATTCAGGAGATTAAAGAACGATCGAGTCAAGTCGGACCCGAGGTAAGGGATCCTACTCCTCTCTTTTTTAAGTACACTCTTTTATGTCATTCCTTTTAAGCTCATATTTTTTATTATTGGGATGTTCTTTTATATTACTACTACTATACTTATTATTTTCATATCATGAGATACCCTATTACCTCTCATCAATCCATTTTGGATGTTTTGAGTGGCGCCGTTAGGCTGCCGAGTTTTCGTAAGGGATTTTTTATCTCACTTTTATTCTCGTGAGATTTATGCTACATTTGCCACAAATTCTATTTAGTGGTGTCTGTAATGCCCATTATTCTACTCTTTGTGTAATATAATTTCGTTTATGAGTATTTACATCAATGATCTATTGTCTTTCTTTCATGGGGTGTATGTTTTGAAAGATACCCAAGTCGGTAAGGGAACCTTTCACCCTCCTCTTTTTAAAAGACTTATTTTGTTGGGTCTTTTAATGTACATATTGTTATGTTGGGATATGTTCTCATATATCCTTATTGATGTAAATTTTATGTCCAAGTGATGAGATAGTTTTTTTTATCTCTCATCAACTCATTTTGATGTGACGCTGTTAGGCTGTCAAGGGAACTTCTTAACCCAATTTCGATTTCTTTGGGTTCAACATGTAGTTATTGAATATGTAATCCTTTGAATATGTGTGAATAACCTTTGATTGTTTTACACATAATATCCACTTATATTGGGTGTATTTATATTTGTCACACATAATTATGAGATCGATTTGTCCTTAATTTAAGGATACCTTCTTTATAATGGAATTTATCTCATTTTACATTTCTTTTGAGACATCATTGTTGTTATGCACCAATTCACTCTTATATGGTGTGTATACTGTCGTTTGACATATTATATCATGAATCCTTTTATTCTCATGATATTATAAAGTTCGGATTAAATGTTATTCCGCTATTATTTGTATTCAAGAGTCTCTCATTTTGTTAAAAACTCTTTAACAAAAATATCATTTTAAATGTTTTAAAGATTTATTATTCTAAATCGTTATCTTTAATTTCCGTGTTTTCAAAATGGTTTTCAGTATTTATTTATATGGACATTAATGTTTTAAAATTATAATTCCATGAAAATCTTCAAAGTGGTATGGGACACTTTGATTCAAAAATACCTTTTAAATGGTTTTTCAAAATGGATTGATTAATTCAATATCTAGGAATTAATTATTGTGATTGCAAATGAAATATTGTTATTGAAATGTATATATTATCTATATTTTATGTGTAATAATGGTACTTGGACATTATGACGGGTGGTGCCGTGAATACCAGGATGGGTGGTTATGTTATAACCTCCAATGCATTGGGTATGGAAGTTGGCCGTATGGATATTCCATTATGTATGTATGGATATTGGCCGTATGGCTATTCCATTAAGTGATATGTGTGGAATTAGACCGTATGGTTATTCCACTTAAGTATGTTTATGTCCCAAGTTACCTTTATATATGTTATGTGTTCTTTATATGGGTTTTATGGTAATCCTTTGATTACAAAAAGGTAAGTAATGATACTTTTTTTTCAGTGAAAAGTTTCTACTACTTCATGAAGGTGAAAAGTATTACATTGATAAAGTATTCATGGGTTACTTGTTGTTTTGAAAAACTAACAGTTTTTATTCTTTGTGTATCCCTTACTATGTTTTTATGCTCATCCCAAGTTTTTGAAATGTTTTTCACAGGACTTAGCGTGGAATAGGGTCAAGGATGGGATCAAGGGAAAGTCATGCTACCTAAAACATGAAACTAGACATGATTCTATTTAAGAGTTTTCAGTTTATGGAAATTTAGTAGAAGAGACTACTTTGTAATATTTTGAGATGTAATAGTTATGTCCTAATTCTCTAAAACTCTAAACCTGAAAAGATCCTCAATGTGAATTATTTATTTATTTCAATTTTAAGTAAGGTTTAAGGCTGGGGCCTTATAGTTGGTATCAGAGGTCGGTTTAGATAACTTTAGAGGTTAGGGTATTCTTTAAGCATAAGTGACATTACCATAATGGTTAGGATTTCAGAAAGAGTCCTAGTTTTAGATAAAGTGAATGAGTAAGTGTATCTTAGTGTTTAGCATCCTCATTAGTACATGATGGTCTTGTTGATATACTCACACTGGAATTTCTATTTTTAGTGAATGGACGGATCTAGCAGGCACCAAAGAGACAACAGGTTTGAAGAAAACTGTGGTGGTTCTCTGATTAAGATACTAGATAAAATGGAGGATTCAATGAGGAAACTCGTGGTTGTTCTAAAAAAAATATCAAGGAGTCATGATCAACCACTTCAACCTTGGTCAGTTCTCTAATGAATCATGTACGAGATGTCCAACTCGATGTGGAAATTTAGGTAATAATTATTAATGTAACCATTAGGGTTTATATGATACTTAATTTTTAGGTAATTATGGGTTACTCTATGATATGATGGAAAATGAAAGGAATGAGATAAACTTGACGATAAAATATATTATGATTATTCATGAAGATTTTATCTCATTTTGGGGAATGTTTTAATAATTATATAGTTTTGGAAAAAGGACAACACGTAGACCGTGTGACATCCCGTCGCGTCGAACAAAGCTGCGGGAATCGAACCCACAACCAATCTGCGACTGGTATTTATCACCTACCACAGGACTACGTGAAGTCCCTGGTTAGTTTGACTGATTCATTCTAGTTATATGATTTTATGAATTAAGAGTAATTTGATTTTGGGTTATTTATGAAAATGATTAACCTATCATGGAGGATATGTGAGTAGGTTAATGACTTTTCAAAACGAGACTTTAAGAGCAACTGATATTGTTTGGAGAAAAATGTTACGATTTATCTTGGAAGACTATGAGACTAAATCCTTCAAATATTTGGGTTTCAATCTTATATTGGTTTACTTTGAAGAATTTTATGGACAAATTGATTATATAATGGTCCTCGTTGAACTTTGGGTTTTGTTGGACAAATTTTGGAGATTAAGAATAGATTTTCTTTTTATATAGGGTTATCCTTTTCTGGATTATCTGATCTTGTACTAGCCTTTTTGGTTTTGGTTTTGGATAAAGTCTAAAGACATGGGAATTATATAGTTCTATTTTTTGGATTAGGTGATTCTCTAGAAGTTGATTATAGTACTCTTAATGTGAAAAAGTCTTCCTAAATACTCGTCCTTTGGAGAAAATATGAGTTTGTGTATGGAATCTAATAAATGTTGAAAGTAAATATGATAAGTGATTACGTTTCCTTATGAATAAATTCCTCAATAAAAAGTAACTTAAAACAAAAATTTTGTCTATTAACTTTTCCTACTGGGGAATCGAATACCGTTTAACCCATCACAAGTTTGTGATTTTCTCGTGGTTAACTTTCTCCTAAACATGTTTTATATCACTCTCCATCAGAACATGACCCTTTGTTTTTTCCTCCATTTCCATATTTTCATACTTGGAATCCAAGTATGGGTTAACTCAGGTGACCTTTGTACTTATCTTTCTTTATTTTAAAGTGTTTGTTTTACCGACTTTTGTTCCGGTGTGGGACTTTCAAGGATGTTTCCAAGCGCAATTTTAAAATTGCGAGGACGCAATTCCCAAAAAGGGGGAAGGATGTAACACCCCAGGTAAATAATGAATATGAAATTTTCATATTTATCCAAATTTGTGAATACAATATTGATATGACTTTAAATGGGACGCTATGCTCGATGGCGTACCCAACACAAAACAACGAGTTTCTTGGGAATCGTACGTTGCACTCTAATAATAAAATAATATTATTTTAAATGGTAGTTAACATGTAGCCATTGTATTGGCGGGAATGGATAGAAATAACTAAAATATGATTATATATGTTTTTTAAAATGTTTTTACATTTATCCAATAAAATCTAAAGGCTTAAAATACGGAAAGAATTCATTTTTAGGCGTATATGCCCTAGTTTTCACTAATGGTTCACTTATCGCCTTTTAATGGAGAATTGTCATTAAATATAGTTTTGTTCACTATTAAACATTCTTTTGGACCGAATAAAACTATTATTAATAATCGGGACATCAAATTTTAATTTGTGTAATTTTTTGGTATTTTTCCGATAAAGTTCATTTTTTAATGAATAGTGTAAAATGTTGTATTTTAATTCAAAACCTCTTTTTAATCTAATTTATTTATATGATTAGATTATATTTTTAATTGGTTTTAAAGTGAAATTAGAAAATATTTTTACCATTAAATCCAATAGTGGTCGTTGGAATTATTTTCACTTTGAAATCAGACTTAAACTAGTGTCAATCTTTTGATACATATTGTTTTATAAAAACACTCTATTTGCTCTGACAGCGGGAATTAATTATTAAATTAATTAATGTAACTAATATGTTTTTATTTTTGTAAAACAGACTTCATTTTTGAATTCAGAATATCAAATATAGCTTAGGGTGAATTTTTGGGATTTTTCTGAAAAACTTCAATTTTTTATGAATAGTGAAACCACTAAGTGGTACTTATAAAAGCTGATTTTTCATTTAAATGAAATTTTACCACTTATGTGTTTTGAATTTAAAAAGTCCGACATACATGGTTGTCATTTAGAAGTAAAATATGGTTCAATGGGATAAATTTTTTTTTTGGTGAATAGTAACTTATTAAGTTTTTAATCGCGATTAGTGGTAATTAGTGTAGTTTAAGGTATAAATAATGCTTTAATAATATGAAATGACCTAGAAACATGTCCCAACCATATCGGTTGTGTCATGGCCGACCAAGACAAGCCATGGGTAAACTTGGGGACCCCATGGAGACATTTTGGTTGGGAAATGACATTAATAACTTTTTATTTAATGTAAAAGTAAAAATGACACAAACATGATATTTTTTACTTAAATAATTTTTAAGTGGGGATATAAAAGTCATATTTTTGATTATAAATAGTCATTGGAAAGCTAAAACGATTTCCTACATCATAGTAGTTTTTTATAATTTTTAGACATTAAATAAATTAAATTATTTATGACATAATAATGTTGCAGCGATGACATCATTATTTGACGATTTAAATAAAATGGAAAGATAATGTAAAATCTATGAAATAAACTTGGCCAGCACCAATTGGATGAGTGGATTTAGAACCATTATCACCATATCCACAAATTATATCAATGTGGGACCTTTTAAAACCGAAACACATTTTCAAATAAAGTAATATTTCTTTACTTTCCAAAAGTGCCTCTCCTCTCCTCTTATAAAAGGCCCCCACCACTACCTCATTTCACACACTCCTAAAGCCTTTGGCTCGGCCAAACCCCTCCCCATTTACTCTCTCCACATCCCTCTGCACATCCTAGAGGATTCCCTTTGGGCAGAATTCTTTCAAAGAAAGCCTTTAGGCTCAAATCAAAAGGAGTTACACTTTTAAAGGTAATTCATTCTCTCATGTTCATTTGTTTTATTTTGCTTCTCCAACACCCTAAACTCTTTTTATTTACTTATTTTGTAACAACACCAGTATCTTCAATATACTATGATGTTTTTATAAGATTTATTCGAGCTACACTCTCACACAACCACATCAAATGGCAAAAGAACATACGGTTTCCGTGGATGGAGAAATTCTACCTCCCGAAACGATGATTGTTCAATACTCATTTAACACCTTCAAAGGTGGCCATTATGATGTCAATATTTTTATATATGATATATAATATGTTTATTTTTTCTTAAGCTTCTGTTTTTTTTCATTTTGGGCATACCTTTATGGTTTCCATTATGGGTAAACGCGATATCTTCATTTAAACAAGTGCGGACTACCGCCCCCTCAAAGAGATTTGATTCGTTAAATACCATATGTGGGATGTATAAAGGATGGAGCTATGATATTATATATGATATTATAATGGAATTATTATATACCTTTATATCATTATTATTCCATTCTATAAAATACGAAATAGAAATGAAAGTAGCGTTCATGCGTACGTACGGCTTACCGTCTCCATGAACGGTGCATTTCATTTCTTACCTCTAAATGATTATGTAATGTTATAAATGCATGCATGTACTGGATATATATGAAATATATTATATCTACATCATGAATAAAATTCTGGATATAATAAACATTTGTCCACATGAATAACATGTAATTGTAAGAAGTCCACTTTCGACTTAAGAACCAAATATCAGCAAAACAAATATTATTAACTTAAATGATTACATAATGTTTATGAAATGGTAATAAGTGATATAAAAGGAATAATGAACTTGAAAAGGGTTCTTAATGAAGTAGAAATTATCTCAAGTTTATTATTCAGGAGATTAAAGAACGATCGAGTCAAGTCGGACCCGAGGTAAGGGATCCTACTCCTCTCTTTTTTTTTAAGTACACTCTTTTATGTCATTCCTTTTAAGCTCATATTTCTTATGATTGGGATGTTATATTATATTACTCCTACTGTACATATTATTTTCATATGATGATAGACCCTTTTACCTCTCATCAATCCATTTTGGATGTTTTGAGTAGCGCCGTTAGGCTGCCGAGTTTTCGTAAGGGAATTTTTATCTCACTTTTATTCCCGTGAGATTTATGCTACATTTGCCACAAATTCCATTGAGTGGTGTATGTACTGCCCATTATTATACTCTTTGTGTAATATTCTTTCGTTTATGAGTATTTACATCAATGATATATTTTCCTTCTTTCATGGGGTGTATGTTTTGAAAGATACCCAAGTTGGTAAGGGAACCTTTCACCCTCCTCTTTTTAAAAGACTTCTTTTGTTGGTTCTTTTAATGTACATATTTTTATGTTGGGATATGTTCTCATATATCCTTATTGATGTAAATTTTATGTCCATGTGATGAGATAGTTTTTTTATCTCTCATCAACTCATTTTGATGTGACGCTGTTAGGCTGTCAAGGGAACTTCTTAACCCAATTTCGATTTCTTTGGGTTCAATATGTAGTTATTGAATATGTCATCCTTTGAATATGTGTGAATAACCTTTGATTGTTTTAAACTTAATATCCACTTATATTGGGTGTATTTATATTTGTCACACATAATTATGAGATCCATTTATCTTTAATTTAAGGATACCTTCTTTATAATGGATTTCATCTCATTTTACATTTCTTTTGAGACATCATTGTTGTTATGCACCAATTCACTCTTATATGGTGTGTATACTGTCCTTTGACATATTATATCATGAATCGTTTTATTCTCATGATATTATAAAGTTCGGATTAAATATTATTCCACTATCATTTTTATTCAAGTGTCTCTCATTTTGTTAAAAACTCTTTAACAAAAATATCATTTTAAATGTTTTAAAGATTTATTATTCTAAATCTTTCTCTTTAATGTCCGTGTTTTCAAAATGGTTTTCATTATTTATTTATATGGACATTAATGTTTTAAAATTATAATTCCATGAAAATATTCAAAGTGGTATGGGACACTTTGATTCAAAAATATCTTTTAAATGGTTTTTGAAAATGGATTGATTAATTCAATATCTGGGAATTATTTATTGTGATTGCAAATGAAATATTGTTATTGAAATGTTTATATTTTCTATATTTTATGTGTAATAAGTGTACATGGACATTATGACGGGTGGTGCCGTGAATACCAGGACGGGTGGTTACGTTATAACCTCCAATGCATTGGGTATGGAAGTCGGCTGTATGGCTATTCCATTAAGTATGTATGGAAATTGGCCGTATGGCTATTCCATTAAGTGATATCTGTGGAAGTCGACCGTATGGTTATTCCACTTAAGTATGTTTATGTCCCATGTTACCTTTATATATGATATGTGTTCTTTATATGGGTTTTATGGTAATCCTTTGGTTACAAAAAGGTAATTAATGATACTTTTTTTCAGTGAAAAGTTTTTACTACTTCATGAAGGTGAAAAGTATTACATTGATAAAGTATTCATGGTTTACTTATTGTTTTGAAAAACTAACAATTTTTATTCATTGTGTATCCCTTACTGAGTTTTTATGCTCATCCCAAGTTTTTGAAATGTTTTTCATAGGGCTTAGCTTGGAATAGGGTCAAGGATGGGATCAAGGGAAAGTCATGCTACCTAAAACATGAAACTAGACATGTTTTTTTAAGAGTTTTCATTTTATGGAAATTTAGTAGAAGAGACTACTTTGTAATATTTTTAGATGTAATAGTTATGTCCTAATTCTCTAAAACTCTAAACCTGAAAAGATCCTCAATGTGAATTATTCATTTAATTCAATTTTAAGTAAAGTGTAAGGCTGGGGCCTTATACAAACTCTAATACACATTAACTCAAGTGGTGAGTATGGTAAAGGAGATGATTCTTTAGAATTAATATCATTATAATAGAATAATATTTATATTACTTTTATTTTACTATAATGTTAATAAATATTTTAATAGGTTTTATAAGTAATGGAAAGTTGGATGAAAAATGAAAAAATGATTCTTCATGGAGGTGGTAGTCCGGTGACACGAACAATTGGCATTACTTTATATTTATAACGATGTAAATGATTAAATAAGGTTTATAATGTTAATATGAAAATATATAATTATGATAATTATACTTAATTAGACACATTATTATGGTAAATGATATTTAGATGAATAATATTAATAAAAAAACATAACAATGAGATAAAACATTCGCCAAATACTAGATTTCTCCTTAGAAGTCCCCTTGAATTTGAAGGGACTAAAATAAATACGAGTGAACAAGGTATTATGTTCGTGGGATAGGATTCTAATGATAATTGAATGGTACAGTTAAAATATTGTATACAAATTAAATGTTGTAACATTAAGGAGTTCATTTTTTCCGGTTTATAATTGAAGGGAAGTTTAGTTTTTTAAACACCCTTAACTTATTTACATATATATTTATAATATTATATGTAAAAGACTCGCATAATTATAAGTTGTTGTATTTATGAAATTTTGAGGTCCAAAAAATTTCTCATACACTTATTTTGGAGATATCTTTTTGTGGTTCAATGGGTTTCCTTTAACTTTTGTTTTTACTCATGTATACATTTATCAGGGTAAATTTTCATTTACACAGTATAGTTAGTTAAAAGTATAATAATTAAAATTTATAGTACCAAAAAAATTATAATTATAATAATAAATATTAAAATAATTTATTTTGTAAAAAATTAATATTTATAAGAAATATTATTTCTAAAATAAATGAACTCAATTCCTAAAAACACTTTTTATGAAATTTTTGTTGATAATTATATTTATATATGTTGTAAAATTATTAATAATTATTATTATGAAATACATTGGATTATTATAAACCAAAATATTTATATTTAACTTTTAAACCAA
This sequence comes from Viscum album, assembly GCA_963277665.1. Taxonomy (NCBI): domain Eukaryota; kingdom Viridiplantae; phylum Streptophyta; class Magnoliopsida; order Santalales; family Viscaceae; genus Viscum; species Viscum album. Next base: position 2,075,000,581 of record OY728152.1, on the reverse strand, counting down.
TCACAAAATGAATTTTTACAAAAATGTAACTTAATTAAATGAAAATAATAAAAAACATTTTCTTTTTTATATTAATCAATTATTTTTATTTAGTTCAAAATTGTTTAGTAATTGTTTTAGAAATAAAAAATTAATATTAAGAAACGAATAATATTATATCATAATGTTATAATTTATTACATTAATTGTTTTCAAATAATTTTGTTTATGGTTACATAGTGAAAAAATCATTGAAATAAAATTTTTTGTAAATCCCAAATTTATTGAGTAAAAATAAAATTTTTCAAAAAATGATCAATATTTAATAATAAGTAAATTTCTATATGATGAATTAAAAAAATTATATTTATTTTATCTAATTAAAATGCTAATATTTTTAAATTTTACTTTTAATGATATATATATAACTAATTCTATTGAAAATACCCTTTTCAGTGTTAAATAATATTATATATTTATCTTCTAAATGTTATGTTTTTTAATTGATTACCATATTCAGTTAATTACTAATTTCATTAAAATATGTTTGTACTCTTTAATTTTATGGTTTTCGTGAAAGGAAATTTATAGAACATTACATTGTTATTATTTTACAAGATCTTGAATATCAGGTCATTACATGTGGGGTCACATTTGTCTAGGAGGTGTGGGTTGCATTATCCATTTATAGTTTCTCAAACAATGTGGAAAACTATGATTATTTATTCAAGTTTTAAAACTTTGTTTTATTGTTTATTAATAAATTTTATTCCTTTTTTACTTCATATTCCCCTTTTCTCCCCTATCTCTCTTACTTGTTTTACACGTCAATCACTTAGCTGATCCCCAATGGATTTCCTTCCCATCCCCATCCTCTTATATCTCTTGCCAAATGTGTATTGTCTAGTCATTCCTCCCACTTTTGAAACATCTCCCTTTACTACCCCTCTCTCCTATATCAAGTCACACCCAAACCAATCCCCCCTTGTTTCACATGCCTCCCTTCTTACAAGTTCCTATTTTCACATTATTTTCACCGAGATTATTAGAGGTTGGTTAATGATTAATAGAGGCAATGGTTCATCACCATTCTATTTCATCATTCCATTTGATTTTATTCAGGCCGATCACCTTTTTTAAACCATAGGGTTCCTATTTATTCATATTTTTGGGGTTTATTTATATCTAGGTTTTGGGTGGGTCTTATATTGTTTGTGGGAGCCTTCTCAATCGAAATGCTACTCTTCTGATTCAGTATACATTTATTCCAAGTAGTATTCCCCTGAATTAATATATTAATTTCATAACTATTGATTTAATAGCCTTTTTAATTTATTTTTTAATTTTATAATGATATTATTTATTCTGTTTAATAATTATTTAGGATGAAAATGATTCCTTATTTGATTTTTATCTATATTTAGAGGGAAATATAAAATTAAAAACTATTTTGAATATGATTTTATTAATTTTACAGTCTAACTATTTAATAAATATCCCAAATGGGTCTTTAAAATTAATATTAATGTTAATAAATTTATGGGGATTTTGGATTAATATTTTAAATACATTTAATTGGAATTTCATGTCTTACCTAAAATTCCAATTATTGATAAACTAATAAAACATTCATATGAATAATTTGAGAAGCATAAATGTGTTTTGACCTCCTTTGGGACTTTTTTTAAATTAGAAACTGTAATTTATGCTTTTGGTGAATTTTTTTAAATGTGGTTTCGAATTTAATATTAATTTCACATAGTATTATGAAGGAATTATTTTCTAAAATTATTTTATAAATGGTTTAGAATTATTATAAGAATCAATGGCTTGGAATCCTGATTCCTTGGTATATGAAAGATTGTTTATTATATTGAGTTTTTTTATATATGGTGTCTCTATGTGCATGTGATTCCATCTTTATTACCTTCATGAATTGTTATTAGAGGAGGATATTTGTTATCTCTTTTACATTGATTACTTACTAATCAGAATTTTTTAAATTGTATTCTAAATTTGAAAGATGTTATCTCTTTCAAGATTGTATTAGGTGTGATGAGATTTATATCTTTTTAATATATCACTGATTTATATTTATCACTCCTTAATTATTAAAATGCATTAGGATCCTACAAATTTTAGTGGGAGATGAGATACATTTCAATCTAGCCTTAATTTGATGGACTATATTTTTCATGGTTTAGACAGGTCAGCAATGGGTCTGCCACTGGACATTTTGTTTAAGGGTAGTTGAGTTAGTTATAGACTTAATAGCTTCATCGATAGTCATGTAGATTGTTCACAACTGATAATGTATAGAGTAATCCCATAAGATATATTAATTTTCCATGTTTACCAAACTACTCAAATTAAGTAATATTTGTTCTGCAACGAGCCGTGTTTTTTCAAATTGGTAATTTTAGTAGAAATTTTAATTTTTCTTCCAGATTCTTATAAGGGGTAAAATAGATATTTTACCATATAATATGATCTCATATCATTATTCTAACTACTTTTTTTGTCCTGGAATAGTTTTTTACAGAATGATATGATTTTGGTGCATTTTTAAGTTGTTAGAATTTTAATGGAATAACTAATATTTAAATTTTAATTAATTAAATATTAATTTATTCACACATGTTAGTCTGGATATGCTTTTGAATTGAGAATATAATTGAGAATATTCCTTCTTCATTATTCCAAAAAGGTAGGTTTTTTCAACGATGAGAAATAGACTCATGTTGGGCATCAGGGTTGGGCTTGGGCAACTTTTTGTTTTTTTTTTGTTTTTTATCTTTAATTTCCATTCCTTTTCATCTATTAATTTATTATCCTCCCCTTGGATTCCCATGTAATCCCTATTTTTCAACCAATGTGGAACAATTGAGAGGGAAAAAGGGAGTGTGAGAGAGATGGGGAAGAAGGGATGTGCCTTCACGAAAATCGGGAAGAGTTATATTGTTGTGGAGTAGTCGTGGACCGTGGGTATGGGTGACGATTAAATTTATTAAACTCAAAGGTAGTATGTTTTTTTATTTTTTGATTAAATACCAATAAATTTTCCACTTTTTAGTTTTATTGACCAATTATCATTACTTATAACCCCTTGTGGGTTGATCTATATCTTTTAGGGAGAAAATGTGGGTTCAAACTGATTTGTGGGATTTCCATTTCAAAAATCCTAATAACAAAACATATAGTTTCGGAACACACATCATATGATCTTCCAATTTAGGGAATATGATCTTTTATAACTATAGACCATGTAATGATTATACACATTTCATACTATTACATGACCTTTTAGTCGAGTACCTAGCTAGACAGTCTGTGTAGGGGTGAATTATCCTTGTGAAGTACACGGATAGACCCTAGATGGGTTGAACACCATGTAAAAGTACATGACAAAGATGAATACCTGGATAATCCATGTGATGAAAATGGTTATGTACACTATGTATGGTTTATACCATGTACATAGAAAAAAAAACTTTTACATGGATTTTACATACAATGTCCGGCTGGAGTACATGTGCAGGTGAGGCTTTGAGTATACACATCGTATGCTTAGGTATTGACATCATGTACTCTTCGTTTTCTACCCTTTTTAGGGGTTTTCTTATTTTATACCCTATATTCATAATTGGACACATGTGTAGTCTACTTAGTCTATCGTTCGGTATAGTTAATGATAGTGAGACCATTGAGGTGATTTGAAGAATCATATGATGAATTTTGGGATTTTTACTAAGAAAATATAATCTTCCCTTGGTAATAAAATATATTTCTATCCAATGGTTAAGAACCTGGATCTAATGTGGGAGATATTCCATATCATTATATTTTTATAATAATAATTTTTTTTAAAAAAATAATATTTTTTTGACATAGAGGATCCCATTTAGGATGTCTATAACATATTATATTTACCAAGGGTCCCATGTGGGGTTCTGTTTCTTGCATGTTGGTCTAGGGAATCATTTCTAGGATCACTGTACCTATTTACTTACATTTTATAAACATTCCATGTATGAAACCTATTGTAACTTAGTTGATTCCATGTATCCTCAGTTCGATGACTCTACATGCATTTCAACTTAGAGGATCCAGTTTAATATGCCTACCCTTACGTACTACAATAAGGATCCTATATAGGATGCCTATTATTGCCTATAATTTTTGAGAACTTAATATTGGATACCTCCTCTTATGTTTTGAGAAAGATGATTCCATGTATGATGTCTCTATATCTTTTCTTTCTGAGGATCCCATGTAAGATGCCTCTACTGACTAGTCAATTCTGATGATATTATGTTTATTAACATAGGGGACCAAATTAGTACCCCATGAATTGAAAATCCCTGAGATATTGTGTTGGGGGTTTTGTTAGTGATGGAAGAGATTTTCACCATAAAATATATGTCGAACATGAAAGCCTGATGATCTATGGTATTTGTATTGGGTTACAGTATTTGTCCACCCTAACTATTTATTTATGAATTCACATGACTACTGCTCAGATATATATGATTTATAAAGGAAATTATTGGATTTAGGATGATGTTCTTTGTGTAAAGTGATACCTGAATAGGGATTCCCATATGAAATTCCTATGATTCATCTTTTTATCCTTTTATTTGGATGATTATTTTATTGGTGTTCCCAAATGTACTTCCTCGGATCGGACAACTAATCATATTTGATTATAGGTTTATAATTCCTTGACTTACTTCTTATGTTCCATTTTATATAACACCTTAAGTGATACTTGGACCCCCGTATAGTAATTTCGTGGAAGTACTCATCGATGGTTTTATATTATATACTAGTGGAATGATACATGGATTCCTGTATAATAATTCCTTTGATGAAATCATAAGCAATATAAATTTGTATTATTATATGAGAGATACTCATGTTCTTTATGTGTAATTACTTATAAATAATCATAGGATAATTGTGATTACAAGTAAAATGAGGGACACTCTAATTACATACATAGAATTATATATATGGTCTTAGAGGTTAATTGATCCATGCTAAGCCTCAATTGATACATAGATTCTCATATTGGAATTCTTTGTAGTGATTCATATGATATACTAGTTTATTTAATCCATGAGTGATACTTGGATTCCCATGTATAAATACCTTGTAAAAACTCATATGGAAATTAGATTTATTTTATTCTTTATTTTCTACATACGTTGATACCATAGTTACGTACCTAGTTTCTTGATTGTTTCTATATATCGTAGAAGTGACTTATGTATAAGATGTAAATATATTACCTTAAATCCATAATTATTGTGATTGGATTCAGGTCAAGGTGATCCTGTGGTTAGAAAATGTATCCCCTTATGTGGATTAAGATTGCTCAGATACATTTCAGGTGTTGGATGAAGAAGTTATTTATTCAGTCTGGATTATGGACATAAGGATCGACTTGAAAATAGATGGCTTGAGTGGTACATCATTAATCTCAATGAATTCTTTCCAGGACATCCAGTCGATCATGATTTCATACCCAAGGATTGGTTATGTTAGGTTTATATTATTTATCACCTTACTCATATATATATATATATAATGGAATAAGAAAACATACACAGACACACACACACACACACACACACACACACAGATATATATATATATATACATGAGGGGACATTGTTCAGAGACATTATGTCATAGGATAAAGCAGGTATAGTTGATTTGGATCACAGATTCAAGGATCTTCTGTGGATTATTTTCTTTCCTTTTTTATGTTTTCTTTATTACTCTAGTAGTCTTTTATCAAGTACGGTAATATTTCATGGGTATGCACATATTCAAGTAGATTATAGGTTCATCATTGGGGTGACCTAATGAGATAATTTCTCACCATTTTACATGCTCTTCGGTGTGAGTGTAGACCTTATATTCTCTTTTTAGGTAGATCATAGATGAATGAATGTCAAGGATGAGGTACAAGGTTTCCTTATTGAGTAGAGATACACATATAGATTTATTATGATTGGGATGTATTTGCTCAGAAGTTTCTTTGAGAGTGTGTATGTGGTATAACACAGAGCTAGTAGTTGAGCCATGTAATTTTATTTCACTTTCTTTTATGTACTCTTGTACATGTGGTTGGTCAAATTTTTTATCAATGATGTATGTATGAAATGGATATTCATGACTTTACTTCATTTCATTTATTATTACATCATACTTTTATTTAAGTTTATTTGCTACTATTTCCATTTGTTTAATTAATAATTTGGATGATGTCTAGTTATTTATTTATTTATTACTTTAATATGTTGTAATAGTCCCTCTAAGTACATTACTTAGGTCCTCACTACTAATCTACATCCTCTATCATATAAAGAGGTGTGTTTAGGCCTTATAGAAGACCATCTCAGAGTGAGGGTTTAATTGAATATGGGATGTACCTAAGAATGTTGTATCAAAGGTGTTACATTCTTATGATATTACAATTTGGGATATGGTAGATTTTATTATTAATAATGTAATGGAATTTTTTATGGATATTGGACCGGTGTGTCGAGAACACTTGTTCAGTTAAGAAGTCCATGTTACCTGGGATATGAGTTTGATTTCTTGGTATGTGATGTTATAGTTGTATATGACTTTCACTTTGAGTGACGCACGTGTTTTGTAGATTTTATGATTTATTTTTAGATTTATGGCTCTTAGTATATTGTCAAGAGGACAATTATTGATTTAGACTCTTGGGAAAAAATGAAATAGGTATCACATTAATCATATTAGGAATGTATGATTTACATGATATTTGAATGGTAGAGTGTGATTTTGTTGATGACGAAGGCTCTGTGTTTAATGTTTTAACAAAAACCTTAATAGTTTTATCCAATATAGGGTTTTTGTGTAATTCTAATGAATTGGGCTAACATAAATACATTTTTTCATCTAATGGTTGTATATTTGGATATATGGTGATACATTTGACTTTGGGGATGATGACTTGTTACTCTTTCATTGGAGGACCAGTGACCCTAGAAGATCAACTGGGAATTTGATTCCCTTTAGTTTAACCTATCGTATAGTGTTTCAACTTATCTTCAATTATTTAAATAGTCATTAAAAACATATACAGTGTTTTTCCACATATCATTAAATGTAATTATATCTAATCGAAATATGATAGTGATATATGATATGGATCATTGAGATTATGATTGGAGAATATTTTTTTCCCTTGTAGTTCAACCATAAGATTTTATAATTTTGTATTAGGTAATCTAGTCAGGTCACTTTGTACGATGTTGATAGACACAAAAAAAATTATAGTGATCTAGACCTCAAGGATGTATTAACATGTGAGGGTACCCAATGTGTGTTTGTTGGTTATCTTTTCAATGTCATAATCATGTACCTTCAAGGTTAAATACATCATGAAGATTATTAGGGAGTTCTAGGGACCTAGTAACCAAATGTAGATGGTTTTGATATTTGTAGATCTATATTTTTTAACTAATTTTAGAGAGAGAGTTGATAGGTTTTCTTGATGCCTTATGCCATGTTGGGTGCATAGATGATGCCTGTGAGATGTGACATTGCAGGTAAGTGTGACCATGCGCTTGGTGGTTAGACCTAGTGACATAATTATGATACATTATCAATAGGGCTATGTGGGAGACGTAGTTTCAATTTGTTGTGACTAAAACCCTTAAATGTTGAGGTGTAGTTCGATCAAGGGAAACATATAAAAGAGGTTATACCTCTTATATGGATTCTTTTAAAAGAATTTATACTGGTTGTGTGCTCATTTTGAGAATGATTGAGATTCTCCATACCCACACTTCAATATGTTTTTATAAATATTTATATTTTTTTATTAAATCACAGGAATTACAGTAAAATTCCAATATCAGAAGTTCAATGTCTTTGGGAACTATGTAAAATTAAAACTAAATACATTACCAAAAAACATATTTATTCTAAAATGATTCTCCAATCATGTGACATACTTATATGTATCCCTATCATTATTGTACTGATGGAATAAGTGGAATCATAAAAAAAGGTTATCAGTAAAGCCTAGTGAGGGAGAAAATACGGAAATGAAGCATATAACATGAATTAGAAGGAATAACATAATAACATAAAAAATGAAAAAACATATAGAAGCATAACATATAAAACATGAGATTATATGATCTTGTAAAAATGGTAAGGTGGAATAACCATATAACATTAGATAAATATGAGTCAATGCTAGCATCCAAGACTATATGACATAGTGGAAAAAGTGCCACAGTCGAATAGGTTTACTCCCCAAAACCATTAAAGACATATTATGATACTAAAACAATACCCATTGTATTGGAGCTCCATATAAATTCACCAATCATAACATGTTCATGATTTTATGTGCCCCATAATGAATCAAATATAAGGAATAAATATACAGGTTACCCATGGAAAAAAATTAGTATCGTAATCAGGTCATAAGGCATAAAAAAAATGGTGTATAAAAATGATATCCATGAAATATGGGATTTAAATAATTTTTGTTGATTCATAAAGGAAAAAATAAAAATATATCATGACTAATTATGTCCAAATAAAATTTTAGAATGAAATATTTATCTTTTCTTACCATTTGTAGGAATTGTAGAATTATTTTGATAATATTAATGTTATATAAGTAAAAAATTCAAAAATATCAATAAACATAATAATTAATTAATTATATAACAATAATAATAAAATCATAAATAGAAATGATACCTCTAAATAAATATCGATAATGAACCATATTTTACTTTTTCAATGATTCTTAGGCACTACATCAATATTAAATATGGTTTTTATATTTATAATTAAATAACTTATAATTTATATGTTCTGGATTATTTTGGTATGATATTTGTATTATATTATCATATATAAGCTTTTATATAAGGTTAATAAATATTTATATGACAATACCACAAATGATATCGTGTATTAAAAAACTGTATTTGTTATTATCCACCCAAAATTAAATCTTTTCTAAACATTATCTTAATTTCACAATATAATATTCATGATATGATTATTTAAAATGTAACACTATGAAATTATAAATTAATTACAATTTAATTGATAGCTTCTATAACACGCTTCACCGAGAGCATAAGGTAAAGTTAATTTCCTATGATTTAAAATATAATTACTATTTTAAATAAATTAAATATATTATATATTATGAAATGAATGAAAATTATAATTTAGCTTTTATTAAATGAAATAACTCATTTTTTATATCTTTTTCATTACACAGAAGACCAAGTTTTAACTGAATAGAAATATAGCATTGCTCTCCTTGTTCTCAATGAGAGTTGTTCTCCTTTTGGTAATTACACTGAGGTGGGTCCCTTGGGTATAAGTGAAAAGGATGGCACTGACTTAGCTGTAATGAAGGGAACCATAGGAAACCATAATCAAGACAACCTACATGTCTCCTCTAGTTCTGGTTTGGTAGTACACGACTCAAATTCTGAATCTAACTCTGATGTATATAAAAAAACATTTTAGGATCTCGAGAGAATGAATATTTTTTTGGAAATCTCTAAGAAGTGGGAGAATGTCTCTGATTATTAAAATGAAATGGAAAAAAACTATTTTGAATATGGAACATAACGATCAACTTATGGAGGATGAACAGATTATGCATGAACATAATGTTCTTGTTAATTCTATTTCAGTGGAAAAATATGAAAATGAGTTGCAATCCCATATTTATTCTTTATTAGATCTCCCAGTTAATGAAGCACAAGTTGTACATCCATCGATTTTCACTCATATTATGATTGAAGGGCAGAAGGACATGTCCAGTGCAAGGGGAAAGGAACCCTGTATTGAATTGTCTGAGAAGGATGACATAGAAGGGGATTAGAATCATGAAAACACATGGGGATGAGGTTGTCATCCAACAAATCATGTAAGAGGACGTGTTTTTGGTTAATGTGATGAAGAGGATCATGTATATTATAGTTGTGGTGGTGGAGGTCGTGGGAGAGCTCATGGCTGGGAGCACACTTTGGATCAGTAAAAGATTAAGGAGATGTAATTTGTGATCTAGAAGAAAAATAATTCACAACCGGAATTCGAAACCACTAATGATGATGATGACTTGAGTCATGGGTTTATGAATGTTCCTATTGTGTGACCCCTTTCAACATTTTCTTGTCTTTGTCAATTTTCTTTTTATAATGAATTTTATTGGAGCAGTCGTGCCTACCTCCTAAGCCTTATGATTAAATTAATTATAATTTTATGTTCTATGTTTAAAATTTCATATTCATTGTATTTATACAATATTTTATGAACCTAATTATTTTGAAGTGTGAATGTTAATTTATTAATAAATTATTATTTTTTTCATGTAATATAATTTTGGGTTTTTATTGTTGATGCTGAAATAAGCATTTCATAGGAGAGTATGATGAAGGCATGGAAAGTTCAAAGTTAATTTATCCTAGACGGCATAAAGATCCAATTAATGGTCTATATTCGTGGTGTTCAAAACCTTCGTGAATAGTAGAAGCTCATAAAAGTCCCCGGCCACAAGAAGTGTGAGGTGGTAACCATTACACCGCGTAACTCTAGTTTGGGGAAGTCCTCGATGGTGTGAATCTTGTGATGGTGTCAGGTACAGTTGAAGCATATGGAGTTGGGAGATATATTAAAATTTCTTTGAAAATTTGTTACTTGAAACCAAGAGCAAGGGTCTTTCACGTCATAATTTTTATTAATTTATTTAATATTTGAATAAACAAATACATGGTCTTAGGATATTTCTTCATTGTTGAATGATGGCGATTTGAAAAGACCCTCTTGGATTCCCTTCATTATGCTGTAAGAATCCAAGTATATAATCTCTATAGTAGTGATCCACATGTGCTCATATGACCTTTGAGCAACATCACTCGATCTCCAGGTGCTTCCCCAGTGACTCGAATGAAATTCATTTTTATTTCTTGATCACCCATTCTCTTATCATGGAGAATTCTCATTAGCACTGCTCATTTCAGAGAGATAGATAGGAGGAGGAGTAGAAATAGAATTCATTGTAGGCAACAATTCAATATTCTTAATTTCGAATGCTCTACACAATAGACATAACCGCCTGTTTATAGAGTTAGGATTTGATTTTAAATATTATTTAATTGTATATCAGCCATTAAAAGACATTTATTTCATTTAATAAATATAATTACACATAATAATAATTATATAATTATTATTTTGTGGTGCGCTCCAACTTGCGCAATAACAAATATAAGGGTAGTGTCTTGTAACTTAATTTATTCACCAGACTCGGTCTTCTTCCATTCTAACTCCTCTAGAATATATTAAATTAACAAATAATTATTTTATTCGAAATTTAATATTTTAATCACAATAAAAAGAATAAATATTTTATTCTGAAGCCGGAAAAAAATATTTATTTTATTTATGCAATAAATATAAAAAAATTATTCCTCGAACTTAAGAGAAATAATTATTCAATTAATTAAACTCAAATATAATTTAATTGAGATTAACAGAATGACTTAGTTTATGATCATCTATGATTGATTATCCATGAAATTAGGTGGTATTGATCAATGTTCCATATTACTTTATAGCAACTGGTCAGGGCAGCTAAGAGAAAGAAATTAATGTTGCAACATCGACATCCACATACAAATTATCACTGTTTAATGTAATCCCTTTGCTGTAATATCTCATCAAGCTGGTTTCACATCCGTGTCACCAACCTATATGTTTGATGTGTCTTCCATCAACTATCTAGAATAAACAAGTCGTTACACCAAGACACGTTATTTAATGAAATAGTTCTATTCCAATCTAAGAGTTTTGATATCAGCTTCCATAAAGATGGATGGGGTTAATTCTTCCTCAACATATTCATTAATGTAATGTTACTCGTGATGCCCCCAACAAATCCAAAATCACCATAAACAATCATCATTATAGTTTATTAAATAAATCAATGTAGGATAGTTATAAAATGAATTAATAATAATCTTAATGTGTGAGGATCATCACACATGCTCACAGATAAGAATATTCGATAACAGCAAAACATATAGAATTATTACTAGAGGGTATGTTCCCGTAATCTCTCATCTTGGAGATTACAAATTGTGAACTTCATGAGATAATCATCACCTTATTATGTGTACTCACACCAGACACTCTATGTACTACATGTACCATCATAGTACATTATCCAACCACAAAAAATTAGTTGAGAATACCATCATAGCAGGTCATGGTTCTCATTATATAGGGGAACTACAATGACCTTATCAATGCGATATATACTCTAGGACATTATAACATTATATTCATGCATAATAACAATCAATATGTAATAAGATGTTTTATTGATATTAAATAATTTGAATATTTATTTAATCAAAGTACAAATAGTTAGCCCCGACCATTTATAAAAAAAATTACTTATAGTTACAATTATATATATATATATATATATATTCAATTATAAAATTATATTAAATGCTTATGATAAACTACTAAAAATACATATTAATAAATAATATATTTATAAATATAATCAAATAATTTTTATTTTAATTAAATGAAAATATATTAATTTTATATTTTTATAAATGTATGAGTATAATATATATAGTTCATACAATTTTATAATTAATTAAATATATTTTTATAATTAAAAATATATATATTTATTTATTATAATTTTTTAAATTATATATATATATATAATTAAATAATTATGAAATTATAATAAATTTATTTATTATAATTATAATGTTTAAAATATAAGTAATTAAATAAAAATATTTATAAATACGAAGAAGAATCTGGAACTGAGCATGCTAGGTACTAAAAAATTTATTAATGAAAATAAAGTTCAAATAGAAAGAGGATGGGAAAATTCAAACAAAGTGGCATGCCCTCATCCCCAAGAAGAGGAATACAAATCAAGAACAGGGTTATGTACATAATCATGACTTGATTCATCATTGTCATCAGAGGTTTCCCACTCTAACTATGAGTTCTTTGTTTGAAGTGCACGAAATATTTTTCCTAGAGCTTTTCCCATTCTAGTGGGAGTGTCCTAAAAGCCCCATGCCCACATGTAGAAGCATAATCATCTCGTCCATGCCCACAAGTCGAAACCCATCCAATACGATGATGCCCTCTTCCATGAATTTTTGGATGACATCCCCATCTCCATGACTTGTGTTGTTGCCATATCCCGTCCAAATCCTCTGTCACATATCAAATGTCCTAAATACTTGCCTCCATATCTGTCAATATTGGCTCAGTCGGCATCACCTCATCCACATCTGGTGATTCTTCAGTACACCTATTCTTGTTGTAACCCTCAGGAAATACACTATATTTTCAAAGAGGTAGGGGTGCTATAGAATTCCTAGGAAACTAACATCCACCCTCATCCCCCACTTTTGTCTCGCCCTTTTTCTTACCAAAAATGATTGCCTCTTATATAAAATCATGGTCATCATATCTCTAAACCATATCCTCATGATCCTATTTCTCATATAATGTATCATTCTTATGAAATTCCTTCTCCCTTTCCCCAAAATTAGCCCTTGAGACCCTCTAGTCAGTTTGACATCCTTCCATTTCAACATGACATTTCCCCCCTATTATCATACATGGATTCAAAAGAAAGGGAATATTTAGTCATAACATTCTCTTAATTAGCATCAGTCCTTATTGGACTACAAGTTTTATTATGAAAATCAGCATATTAGGATCCCGTCTTCCAGGGGCCAGTGGCTGCAACATCCTTAGCTATCACAGGAAAAATCATCACATCCGAGCTTCCACACCTGAATATATAATCACCAGATCACTGACCATACTTCTTATAGAAAGAAAAAAATACTAATTCTCTATCATTTATCAGGAAAATAGATAATGGAATTGCATGAAGTTCCAAAAATTTGATTCTGTTCTTATTCAACCGAAAGTTCACTACGATTCCCTACAACAACGAGAATTATAAATTGAATTATAGTGATTGAGATGTCGAACTCGACAAGAATTATTGAAAATATCCCCTATATTGCAAGTTATGACTCCATGTGAAGTGAGATCGGTACTCTTATGTATGTAGCAACATCCTAATGATTTTCATTTTTCCAGAAGAACTAGTAGAGTACATGAATGTGAACCCACGATTGGGAAAAAATTTGTTAATCTTCTCAAGATTGAAAGGGGATCCTAGTATTTGATCTTCCAAAATCGTGGTTAGAGAGACATCAGGTGGCAACCTCTTGCATTAACATTATTCTCATATGGGGGGAAAATAATATGATAGAAACCCATTCCAATTAAGACGATTCTTCCACTATCAAAACCCCATAACTGAATAAGGAAAATTCACAACTCGTCATTCTTCCATGGGTTATCATTTTGAAAAATAATCAATCATGAAATTATTGAGAACATAAATTCCTTAATTCAAATATCCAAGATATTTTAATTTTCATCCACCATATTTTAAGACCCATTGTGGGGTACTTCATTTCCCACCAGAATCCCCATGGTGGTCTGAGAAAAACCACCAGTGCTCAGAGATTGTGAAACATCCATCCTTCCAACTTGTCTTCGGATCATTTGTGTAGGAAACATCATGTATTTCTTCCCATGTGACTCAACTACAAGTTTGTCTGGAAATGTGGAATTATTTCAAATTTTCTCTATGAATGATGTGATATGTTCTCGTTCTCCCATTAGAGAAGATTAAAAAGCCTCACTAGAGACTGGTTCAACTATAGAAAGGCCGAATATATTCACTATGCTGGCATCCATAGACTCCCATGAGTTGGATATGTTGTATAAGGAAAGCAAGGAGTGCAAGGGTAATACCTTTTTAAAAACTACTCTTCCTAATATGGATTTGGTTCAGTAGGATTGTTTTCTGGAGCAACATCATGAGAATATTTCACATATGCAGTGGATTGAGAAGCTTCCAGAGTCAAAAGATGAAAAAAACATGTAGTAGGAAAAGGTGTTGTTGTGATTGTAAATCTAATGGACCATGATGTTGAGGATGCCGAGGGCATTGATGGAAAGGCTAGTGCGTGGTAGTGCCCGGAGTAGTGGAGGAGGGGAAGGAATCCAAGAGGTCACAGTGGGTTTCATGGTTTAGGTGGTCGAGGAAATACATTATCATAGTTATTTGTATTTAATTGATGGTGTTGCACATGTACCCCTAACTCTCTTGGTCTCTTGTTTACATTTTTAATAAAATTTTAGGGCCATGGGATCACCTACGGCCAGAATGTTTCTGGTATATATATATATATATAAATATTTATAAATAAATAGTAATATTTGTAATTATAATTATTATAAATATATTAATTACATATATTTATAAAATTATATGTACTATTAATACAATTCATAAATAAATAAAAAAATTTTTATACATATATATATTACAATCACAAATATAAATTAATATATAATTATTATTATTTTTTAAAATATATATTTATATATATATATAATTAAATAATTATAATATTATTGTAAATATATTTATTATTACTATAAAGTATAAATTATATATAATTAAATATATATACAAATAAATATATATTTCATAAATAAATAAAAATATTTATAACTATAATTATAATAAATACATTAATTATATATATATTTATATTAAAAATTATAACTATAATTTATTATATTTTTATTATATTTTTTTAAATTTATATATTTATTAATATTTCTATATATTTAAATAATTATAAATTAATAATGAATATATTTATTATAATTATAAGGTTAAAATAATATATAATTAAATAATTATACATTGAATTTAAATTATAATATATATATTAATTTTATATATTTATAAAATTATAAGTAAAAAAATATAGTTCATATAATTTTATAATTATTTAAATAAATATATCTATAATTTTATAATTATATCTATAAATAAATATATATAAATTATAATTATTTAAATTCTATATATAAATATATATATAATTATATAATTATATAATTCTAATAAATATATTTATTATATTTGTAATGTTAAAAATATATATAATTAAATATATCTATTTATAAGTATGTACAAATATTTATAAATAAATAAAAATACTTATAATTATAATAATATTAAATATATTTATTATATGTATCTATAAAATTATACATATAATAAATACAATTCTTATTATTTTATCATTATATATATATATATTTAAAACTATAAAAAAATATATAATTATTATTTATTTATTTTATTTATAACCATATAAATACATATATTTAGAATATTAATTATATATTATAATAAAATTATAAAAATAAAAAATCGAGTTATAATAATTTTATAATTATTTAAACATATATATGTATATTTATAAATATAAATAAATAAATATTTATAATTATATAAAATAAATATATTCATTATATAGATTCATTATATATAATTTTAAAAATAATAAATAAATTTATTATTATTTTATAATTATAAATAAATAAATATTTATGTATATTATTTATAATTTTATAATTATATAAAATTATATAAATATATTTGTTACATATATATATTTATATTTATATCTTTAATTATAAATAAGTAAATGTATATTAATTATATATATAATTTTATAAATATATTTAACAACATAAAAAAATTATGATCATTTTTTCTTTACCAGTGATAATAAAGATATTATTTTATCAGTGCTAAAATTAATGAAATGATAGAGACACCTTTTATCCACACATTTTTATTGTAGATAAAGGCCAATCTTTATCATCGCTAAAAAAGATCTAATAAATGCACGTTATATTAGCACTTTCATTTTTTAACATTGATAAAACATAACCTTGTTAGTTCTTCTTAACAGTTGGCTTCTTCCCTCCCACACATGAAGCTCTCGAAAAATCTAGCCCCTTCCACCGCTGACTCCTCCTCTTCCAAATCCTCCAATGCCACCATGGACCCCTACCGCCGCTGATCCCTACAACCGCCAACACCTCCACTTTAGCCACCAACCCCTCCTCACAGTTGACACCTCCTTTACCCTGAACCCTCCATTGCTGCAGTGAATTCCTCATCCGCCGCTTTGAATCCCACCTCCACTGTAAACTCCACCTTCACCGTGCACTGAACCCAACCTCTGATATGAACCCCTCCTCCGCAAACCCACCTCTGCCATGAACCCCACCTCCTCCACCAAAAACCTCCTTCCCTATGATCCCACATCTTCCGTGAATCCCTCCTCTGTTAAACACCACATATTCCAAAAATACCTATTCCTCTTTGAACCCACCTCCGATGTGAAACCCACCTCCACTGCAAACCCCTCTATGAACTCTGTCACCGTGGTGGCCACTGCCAACCCAGACGATGCCACCAATAGACCCTACTACTGGCGTCAGACCTCCCAATCTAAAGTATGTTCAAATTTTATTTAGAATACTTGGATAGTAAAATATTATTTATAGGGTTTTAGTTTTTAAAATATTTTTTATGGAACGATTTTGTGTTCGATATGATTCATTATTGTGAGACATTTATATTTTGATTAGATAAGTGTTTGATTTGTTTTTTGACAATAGTCTATGAAACTTTTGATAATTTTCTATTTTTAGTTATCTAAAACATTAGATAATATAATTTAATGAATTTGGATTTATCTTATTGTTAGAACATATTTGGGAAAGGTGGATTGATATATGTGAAATATTATAGGATTATTTTTAGATGAAAAGTATCAATATTGGTATTATAATGAAGTCATTCTGGTGAGTAGTTTGCATAAAATATATATTTTTCAATGGATAAATAATATAAAACAATTTTAAGTAGGTAATTATATTGAAATTGGGATCTAGGTTTGGGTTTTAATTTATATTTTGATGATTGATTTTAGATGAATTGAGGTGTTTTTTATGTATGTGTTACTACAAATTTGGACTTTAATAGCATGAAAAATGAATTTTAACCATGCTAAAAAAGGGTTTTCAATTGTAGAGTTGATAGAGGGGGAAATTTATCTATACTAAATAAATACTACTGAAGGACCTCTTTATCAGTGCTCAAAATAGCACACATAAAGTCCTAGATGGCTACATTGTTCAATTAATATAACAACACAAAAAATAAAAATCTATAATTTAAAATAATGCAATATACAAAAAATGAGACACCATGAATACAAACATGTCTACCCATGGGAGAAATAAAAAATAACGCTCTATACATTTCAAATAAAATTTTATATAGATATAATTACTATAATCAAACAATCATTTTAAAAAAATTTATATTTCATCTTTTGACGCCAATGAACCCCTCCCAAAAATGACCACCCATTGTATTATTTGTCAAATAAATAAATTGTTCCCAAGAAAAAGATTCCTTTTATATATGAAAATAAATATTATGTTAGTAATATTGTGAAAAATAAATTAAACAGTAATTTGAAAGAATACATGTAACATCCTGAGATTGTATGAGAAATATTCTTTTTAATTTCATTAAGGTCCTATGTTGTACGCTACAACAAAAGGAGCTTGCACAACATGCATCCTTGACTTGCAATGCATTACACACAATAGCGACCTTCCTCGATATCGTGTGTAGTACGCAATACCGAGTTTCACTAAACAAGGATATTCTATTAAAATATTATTAAATCTAGCCGTTATGAATAGTAATATACACTTTTTAAAATTTTGTAAATGTTATTTTCAAAATGTACTTCATTTTTGGATTCAGAATATCGAAATTAACTTAGGGTGAAATTTTGGTACATTTCGGATAACTTTCATTTTATGATTAATAGTGAAAATTACTAAATTTTAATTAAAAACAACCTTGTTAATAGAAATAATTAATAGTGATAAATTATTAATTTGAGTGATTTTAAAGTATATTTAGAATATATTTTTACAATTTAATACAATGTTGGTCATTGGATGTAACACCCCAAGATTTCATAGTGTGTTATTTCATTAAAATAATACAATAACTTGCACTACACGCAACACCGAGTTCAAGCACACCATGACTTACCATACAAGCCGTTCAAAAGAGGTTATGAATAGTATTAACTAAATTTTAAACTTTATATAATCCTTATAATTTTAGAATCCATATTATAAGTTTCTTAGAAATAATACAAGAACAGATTCATTTTCAGTATTGCACTTTTATCAACTTTTAATAGTGAAACCTTTTTAAATAAAATATTTTAAACTTTTTGTCTAAATGGGGACATCAAAAAAATTTAAAACGAAACATCCCAAGCTTCCACGGTATGCTTTCCTTTGAATAATACAGTAGCGTGTGTTGTACGCAACACCGAGTTCTAACAACCAATCAAACTAGCCGTTATGAATAGTAATAACTACTTTTTAAAATTATATATATTTTATATTTTAAAATGGACTTCATTTTTGGATTCGGAATATCTAATTTAGCCTAAGGTTAAATTTTGGTACTTTTCGGATAACTTTCATATTTTGATGAATAGTGAAAATTACTAAATTTTAATTAAAAACAACTTTTTTAGTCAAAATAATTAATAGTGATAAATTATGAATTTTAGTAGTTTTAAAGAATATTTAGAATATATTTTTACCATTTAATATAATTTTGGTCATTTGACATAATTTTACAATTAAACCGAACATAAACAAGTGTCAATCTTTTGATAGTTATTATCTCTTAAAAACACGCTTTTTGTTTTGACAGCAGGAATTAATTTTAAATTAATTTCTGACACTTTTGTGTTTTGAATTTAGGAAAATGGATTCCATATTTGGAATCAGGATGTTCAAATTGTGTAAATAGGTAACTTATATTTTTAGACATTTTGAAAAATTACTGCGGTAAATATTTTATTTACCATGGTTAAGGATAAATCCGGTAAATAAGGGTTAAAAAATAATATTATAATAATACTAAATTACCGTAAAACGTGTCTTAAACCTATTGGTTGATACATGGTCGACCATGGACATCTTTGGGTCGATTTTGGGACCCCATGGATCCACTTGTAAGTGATAATGACACTTTATTTTAATTAAGTTAAAATGAATACAAAAAATGACACAAGCATATATCTTTTAGAAAACCAATTGTTACATAGAAATATATATGTTGGATTTTAGATTATAAATATTCATTAGAAATATAAAAAGATTTCCTACATAATTATATTTTATTTATAATTTTTAGACATTATATAATTTATTTTATTTATGACACAATGATGATGCAGTAATTACTAAAATAGTAAAAAATTAAAATAATTGATATTATAAATACCCAATTAATTATAATATGTAACTTTTAATGAATTAAACTAATTTTATAGGATAATATGATATAATAGGATTGATTTAATTGACTTTTTTAGAAGTAATAAATCTGTTATTAGTTTCACAAAAATCAACTATTGAATAGTGTCAAAATTGACATAAAAGAGTTTTTAAAACAAATATTATATTATTAATTGATATTAAATTCCTAAATATATAAGGTTCGGCCAAGAGACTTATATCATGATATTTTAATCATTAATGGACCACTTGGGAGTCTCTTGGATGTATATAGTAAGTTTATTAACCATATTATATAAAAATACAAAGATACATTGTAAAAGTGAAACTAATTAACTTATAGTTAATACTTAAAGATAATGTTAATATAAGTACCCAAACCTGTCTAAATTCTATTGGATGAGTTGTTTTCGACCTATCCCCACCTTAAACTTTGAATAGTAAACTTTAAAGCCATTAGAAACCGAATATGAATTTATTATAAATTAATATTTCTAGCTTTTCCAAAGGTGCCCCTCACCCCTCTTATAAAAGGGCACTCCTCCTTCCCATTTCTTCACACCTTCAAATCCTTTTGGATCGGCCAAACTCTGCCCAAATACTCTCCCAACATCCCTCACTACAACCTAGAGGCCTTATTTTGATCAGAAAGCCAACATATGGAGCCCTTTTGATCAAATCAAAAGGAAGAACCCGAAGAAGAGGTAATGTTTTCACCACCCCTTTTCAAGTTCCTTTCTTCTTCCACTTCTTCTTTCATTGTTCTTACCATTCTAAAATAATAACTCCAGTATCTCACATATACTGTGATGTTATTATAAATATGTTACAACCATATTCAGTATTCTATCCACCCTTTGAATAACATGTCACCGTACGTGCGTACGTACGGCTTACTGTCTCCACGTCGTGGTGTAATTGTTATTCAATATATTATTATTTGGATGGGTATAATAATGATGTGTAACTCATGTAAATAATAAATATAACATGTTAATGATTCTGTATATATGATATACCATCCATTTATATATTATTTTAATATCAAAATAATGATATTGTCGCTCGTGCGTACGTACGGACTACCGTCTCCACGAACGCGATGAGATTCATTCTCCATCGTATCCATTCAAGTATAATTATCATTTGATGATTTAAAAATGATGTTTAAGGACTTTATATCATTCTGTATATGAATATGATACAACAAACATGACTTATGTAACAAAACATATAAAAGAAAATGAGTAAGTTAACACCCGAAACGACGATAATTCTAAGATATTATTAATAAATCAATGTTAAAAGATCATATATGATATCATATTAATGTATATGATTCTTGTATAATTTAATAACAATTATTTCACCATTATACAGGAGGTTAACCTACCCCAACCAAGGAAAAGTATAAGGTAAGGGTTATTTCACAATCTCTTCATTATCCAAGGTTGTTTATACGTAATAATCTACTGGGATTTCTTTATCATCCACATCCCTGTTTCTTCGAAATTTATTTCAAAACATATTTATTATTTACAATAATATGGGTTAAAGTCATTTATACCCTTGTTTGACTTTTTATAAGAGGTTTATAAAGGAATCTTTCCGTCGTTTTCAAAACAAGGTCCTTTTTAACCTTTTCGACAAAATTAAGGTAAGAATGTTTTTTTGTTAACTTATACGACAGGTGCGGTTATTCTCTTTCATTATTACACCTTTGAAGCTTCCCTTACATGCTTGTAAGGATATTTTCAATATAAAGTTTTTCTTTTATAATTATGTGATTTTTGAATGATTTCAAAAAAAGAGATATTTCTCTCAAATATATGAAAATCCAGTGCAAATGTATACGTATTTAACGCAAGCTTAAAAATGTTTTCAGAAAACCCGACTCTCCAGTTTGGTAGACAGGAAGGGATTGGGAGTGGACCCATCATGGCCTGTAATTAGTCGAGCAGTCTCAAAATTAGTTATTTTGTTTTCAGAAGCTTGCATAATGTTTTCAGAAAAACACTGGAGTGTATATTAGCAATTTTAAACGTAAGTATCTTCTAAAAAAATTGCATCGGTAGGACTCATGAGACAAACTAGTGTCTTGGCACAAGGCCTTGACAAAATCTTATTTGTAGTCTTGGCACGAGGCCTTGGCTATGTGGTTATGATAGTCTGGCATTATGCATTCCAACATTATGAAAGTGGTTATTGATATTGCATGTGATTATTCGATTAGTAGAATATCCATGTGAACAAGTAAATGGCATTATCTCATTTTACTTTTTCCATACTATGTTGAAGTTCAATTTTAAAAGGCTTTTGTTTTAGTTATACATAGCCTTAAATGTTTATTCTTATTTATAAAAGTTTCTGGTATATTGTTATCCTTACTGGGCAGTTGAGCTCACCCCTTTTCTATGTTTTATTTTTCCCAGGAAGTGAATAAGTAAATTATGAATGACCTGCAGGGATATTATGTGGGGATATGAGTGTGGTTTATGGAGACAATATTTTGTTATAGTAGTTTTTCATTTTATGATGTAATGTAAGACTTATGAATATATCTAGTGTTTCCAAGGCTACTAAACCAACCGGTCTTTCGAGATTTGATCTTTCTTGTGATCATGCCAATGTTATGTAATAATGCACCGACTCTGGGTAACGAGGGTCGGGGCATTACAATTGGTATCAGGGGAAGTTTAGTACAAACCATGGAAGCTAGATTAAGATAAACTCTGATTAGAGCACATATACCTAAGATGAACTTTGAGGATTAGTATAGAAGAACATCCTAGAATTTTGGTATTGTAGAGATTTTGTGAGTTTTCCGAGCAATACATCCCTGTCTGGATACGATCAGGTAGAGGTGGCTCTGGCACAGATGTACCTAGGGGAAAAACCCGAAAACACCGCTTTGAGCTAGACTCGTACGAGAACTGGTGCACGACAACGGGCCTTGCTGCACTCTTGGTTATGACACTCCCGGGGGATATGCTTAGGATAACTCTCATTTTCTTTAAAAATCATTATGAATGGTTTATGAGTATATACTTCCTCAAAGGAGATATTTTTATGATTATGGATTATATCCATAAACTATTTAATTTATGTTATGTGTCTTACAAGTTTGGGATTAGGTATTGTTATTCATAAACTAATCTAGTGTATGCCATTGTTTAGAAATGGCGCCCAGTAGAAGGAATGAGAACTCCAACAATGCACATGATCCAAAGAGAAAGAAGGATCATATCTTTCATGGCTTTAAGCCAGAATTTATAAGAGAAATAGTCTCCCATTTATTATCATCATACGAAGAAATAATATCATATGTTGATAAGATAAGTAATGATTTTACTGAGTCCTATGGCTTTGAAGGGAAGCAAGAGAAGAAAATGATGGAAGAGAGAAAGATGGATAAAGGGAAGAGGGAAAAGAAGAATTTTCCCATATGTGATAACTGTGGGAAGAAACACCCTGGAACTTGTCTGAAAGGAATGGGAGTTTGTTATAAGTGTGGTGGAAAAGGGCACGAAGTACATGACTGCAAGGGTAAGAAAATGGTTTCAAATGTACAATGCTTCATTTGCACGGAGTTTGGACACTATGCAAACCTATGTCCCAGTCATCAAAATATGCCGCAAATGATGTTATTGGATAATAATCAAGTTATGATACTACCACAGATGAAGAGGAATGATTAGAGTTCTTATGTTGATTATTTCTATTTAGTGTTGTATCAACAATGTACTTGTTATAATAATTATGTAGTATATAATGATTGTATTGCAGTACTATTTCATTAAGGACTTGAGATTGTGTGGAACAAAGAAAAGTGACTCAATAGCAGGTTAATGTTTTGGAAAATATATGGTTGAGAGAATGATAAACCATAATATGGTTCTGATACCGAGGTGGTGATTTTAGAATAATACATGATTGATTTGGATAAATTATATTGGATATTCTTGACTACCTTGAAACTAATTAATGATTTGTATATTCCATCATTGTTGGGGTTTAAAACATTTTTGGATTGATGAATTATATCCAGCATTCTATATGGAATAAGGGAGCATTAATGTAATCAATAATGATTATGGTAAATCAGGATGTTTCAGTGTATTAAAAGAATACATGATGAAGGTTTTCATATGCTATTACGGGGTAAAAAGGATCTTCATTATGTTTACCTTCCTTATAAATGTTGGACTGTGAGTTTGGACATTAGTATTTTGGATATTTCTAGTTTGGATTATTTTGGATTGCCATAAAAGGACAACCCGGAGGTCGGGCAGCAACTCGTCGCGTCCGACAAGGCTGCGAGACTTGAACCCGCAACCGAAGGGCGACAAGGGTGTATCACCTACCACTGGCCCACGAGATGTCCTGGATTAAGTAATGTAGTTTTTTTAAAAGATCTGGTAGATGAATCATAAATTAATTTATTTTGGAACACTATACGAATAGTATAAATAGAATTTTTTTATGTCCTATTATCTTTTAGAGTGAAAGATGAGTTTGTGGTAGAAATTTATTAATGGATAAAACTATAATAATAACGTAAGTATATCTCATTATGATCTTAGCCAATCTCATAAATAAATTTCCTCAATATTAATAAAATAAACTTATAACAAAAATGTTTTCCTAGATGGTACCTTAAATCATCACTAATTTATGGCTTTGGGATTTTTGGCCTTTTCATAGCCATGTTCTCTACCACTCTCCATCAGATAATTGATGGTTAGATTTTTCTTTCATATGCATATTTTCCTACATGGAACCCTAGTATGTGTTATTTTCGGTAATCTTCATACTTTCCAATCTTTATTTTAAATAGAGGCATCATTAATTCATTTTTCGATGTGGGATTTCAACTAAGATATTTTGAAATGTCAAAAATGTGTTATCCTAACACCCAATGTTTTGTTGAACCGGTGGTATTTCAAATCATCATAGATTGATGAATTTATGGACCACAATTTTAAACTTGTTTTTGATTGATGACCTCTATCACTACCTATAAATATTTAAGTTTTTCCTCCAATTATATGTCTCTAATTTCCACCAATGTTCTCCTAATCGAGATCATAATTTGGTGGTGACCCTTTCATTTCTCATTTCCTCATATTAAGACTAAATTTTAGTAACCTAATTTCCGATGTGGGTTTTCCCACAAAGATATTTTTTATTTTAAACCTTTTATTTTCGAAGAACAATTTCAAATTGCGAGGACGCAATTTATTGAAGGAGGGGAGAATGTAACACCCCAAGATTTCATAGTGTGTTATTTCTTTAAAATAATACAATAACTTGCACTACACGCAACACCGAGTTCAAGCACACCATGACTTACCAAACAAGCCGTTCAAAAGAGGTTATGAATAGTATTAACTAAATTTTAAACTTTATATAATCCTTATAATTTTAGAATCCATATTATGAGTTTCTTAGACATAATACAAGAACAGATTCATTTTCAGTATTGCACTTTTATCAACTTTTAATAGTTAAACCTTTTTAAATACAACATTTTAAACTTGTTGACTAAATGGGGACATCAAAAAAATTTAAAATGAAACATCCCAAGCTTCCACGGTACGCTTTCCTTTGAATAATACAGTAGCGTGTGTTGTACGCAACACCGAGTTCTAACAACCAATCAAACTAGCCATTATGAATAGTAATAACTACTTTTTAAAATTATATATATATTATATTTCAAAATAGACTTCATTTTTGGATTCGGAATATCTAATTTAGCCTATGGTGAAATTTTGGTACTTTTCGGATAACTTTCATATTTTGATGAATAGTGAAAATTACTAAATTTTAATTAAAAACAACTTTTTTAATCAAAATAATTAATAGTGATAAATTATGAATTTTAGTAGTTTTAAAGTATATTTAGAATATATTTTTACCATTTAATATAATGTTGTTCATTGGACATAATTTTACAATTAAACCGAACATAAACAAGGGTCAATCTTTTGATAGTTATTATCTCTTAAAAACACGCTTTTTGTTTTGACAGCGGGAATTAATTTTAAATTAATTTCTGCCACTTCTGTGTTTTGAATTTAGAAAAATGGATTCCATATTTGGAATCAGGATGTTCAAATTTTGTAAATAGGTAACTTTTATTTTTAGACATTTTGAATAATTACTACGGTAAATATTTTATTTACCATGGTTAAGGGTAAATCCGGAAAATAAGGGTTACAAAATAATATAATAATAATACTAAATTACCCTAAAACGTGTCTTAACCCTAATGGTTGATACATGGTCGACCATGGACATCTTTGGGTCGATTTTGGGTCCCCATGGATCCACTTGTAAGTGATAATGACACTTTGTTTTAGTTTAGTTAAAATGAATACAAAAATGACACAAGCATATATCTTTTAGAAAACCAATTGTTACATAGGGTTATATATGTTGGATTTTAGATTATAAATATTCATTAGAAAGATAAAAAGATTTCCTAGATAAGGATATTTTATTTATAATTTTTAGACATTAAATAATTTATTTTATTTATGACACAATGATGATGCATTAATTACTAAAATAGTGAAAAATTAAAATAATTTATATTATAAATACCCAAATAATTATAATATGAAACTTTTAATGAATTAAACTAATTTTATAGGACAATATGATATATTAGGATTGATTTAATTTACTTTTTTAGAAGTAATCAATCTGTTATGAGTTTCACAAAAATAAACTATTCAATATTGTCAAAATTGACATAAAAGAGTTCTTAAAACAAATATTATATTATTAATTGATATTAAATTCATAAAAATCTAAGGTTCGGCCAAGATACTTATATAATGATAGTTTAATCATTAATGGACCTCTTGGGGGTCTCTTGGATGTATATAGTAAGTTTATTAACCATATTATATAAAAATACAAAGAGACATTGTAAAAGTGAAACTAATTAATTTAGAGATAATACTTAAAGATAAGGTTAATATAAGTACCCAAACCTGTCTAAATTCTATTGGATGAGTTTTTTTCGACCCATACCCTCCTTAAACTTTGAATAGTAAACTTTGGAGCCATTAGAAACCGAATATGAATTTATTATAAATTAATATTTCTAGCTTTTCCAAAGGTGCCCCTCACCCCTCTTATAGAAAGGCACTCATCCTTCCCATTTCTTCACACCTTCAAAGCCTTTTGGTTCGGCCAAAATCTGCCCCAATACTCTCCCAACATCTCTCACTACAACATATAGGCCTTAGTTTGATCAGAATGCCAACCTAAGGAGCCCTTTTGATCAAATCAAAAGGAAGAACCCGAAGAAGAGGTAATGTTTTCACCACCCCTTTTCAAGTTCCTTTCTTCTTCCACTTCTTCTTTCTTTGTTCTTACCATTATAAAATAATAACTCCAGTATCTCACATATACTGTGATTTTATTATAAATATGGTACAACCATATTCAGTATTCTATCCACCCTTTGAATAACATGTCACCATACGTGCGTACGTACGGCTTACCGTCTCCACGTCGTGGTGTAATTGTTATTCAATATATTATTATTTGGATGGGTATAATAATGATGTGTAACACATGTAAATAATAAATATAACATGTTAATTATTCTGTATATATGATATACCATCCATTTATATATTATTTTAATATCAAAAGAATGATATTGTCGCTCGTGCGTACGTACGGACTACCGTCTCCACGAACGCGATGAGATTCATACTCCATCGTATCCATTCAAGTATAATTATCATTTGATGATTTAAAAATGATGTTTAAGGACTTGATATCATTATGGATATGAATAAGATACAACAAACATGGCTTATGTAACAAAACATATAAAAGAAAATGAGTAAGTTATCACCTGAAACGACGATAATTCTAAGATATTATTAACCAATCAATGTTAAAAGATCATATATTATATCATATTAATGTATATGATTCTTGTATAATTCAATAACAATTATTTCACCATTATAAAGGAGGTTAACCTACCCCAACCAAGGAAAAGTATAAGGTAAGGGTTATTTCACAATCTCTTCATTATCCGAGGTTGTTTATACGTAATAATCTACTGGGATTTCATTATCATCCACATCCATGTTTCTTCGAAATTTATTTCAAAACATATTTATTATTTACAAGAATATGGATTAAAGTCATTTATACCCTTGTTTGACTTTTAATAAGAGGTTTATAAAGGAATCTTTCCATCGTTTTCAAAACAAGGTCCTTTTTAACATTTTCGACAAAATTAAGGTAAGAATGTTTTTTTGTTAACTTATACGACAGGTGCGGTTATTCTCTTCCATTATTACACCTTTTAAGCTTCCCTTACATGATTGTATGGATATTTTCAAAATAAAGTTTTTCTTTTATAATTATGTGATTTTTTAATGATTTCAAAAAAAGAGATATTTCTCTCAAATATTTGATAATACGGTGCAAATGTATACGTATTTAACGCAAGCTTAAAAATGTTTTCAAAAAACCTGACTCTCGAGTTTGGTAGACAGGAAGGGATTGGGAGTGGACCCATCATGGCCTGTAATTAGTCGAGCAGTCTCAGAATTAGATATTTTGTTTTCAGAAGCTTGCAAAATGTTTTCAGAAAACACACTGGAGTGTATTTTAGCAATTTTAAACGTAAGTATCTTCTAAAAAAATTGCATTGGTAGGTCTCATGAGACAAACTAGTGTTTTGGAACAAGGACTTGACAAAATCTTATTTGTAGTCTTGGAACGAGGCCTTGGCTATGTGGTTATGATAGTCTGGCATTATGCATTCCAACATTATGAAAGTGGTTATTGATATTGCATGTAATTATTCGATTAGTAGAATATCCATGTGAACAAGTAAATGGCATTATCTCATTTTACTTTTTCCATACTATGTTGAAGTTCAAGTTTAAAAGGCTTTTGTTTTAGTTATACATACCCTTAAATGTTTATTCTTATTTATGAAAGTTTCCGGTATATTGTTATCCTTACTGGGCATTTGAGCTCACCCCTTTTCTATGTTTTATTTTTCCCAGGAAGTGAAGAAGTAAATTATGAATGACATGTAGGTATATTATGTGGGGATATGAGTGTGGTTTATGGAGACAATATGTTGTTGTAGTAGTTTTTCATTTTATGATGTAATGTAAGACTTATGAATATATCTAGTGTTTCCAAGACTACTAAACCAATCGGTCTTTCGAGATTTGATCGTTCTTGTGATCATTCCAATGTTATGTAATAATGCACCGAATCTGGGTAACTAGGGTCGGGGCGTTATATTGGATTTAATTTCACATTTAAACCAGACATAAACAAGTGTCAATCTTTTAATAATTTTTATCTCTGATGAACACACTATTTGTTTTGACGACAGGAATTAATTTTTAAATTATTTAATGAAACTGATATGTTTTGAAATTGGTAAAATAGACATCATTTTTGAGTTCATAATATCAAATATATCTTAGGCCTAATTTTTGTTATTTTTCTGAAAACATTCAATTTTTGATGAATAGTGTAACCACTAAGTGGTAGTTAAAAAAACTGAATTTTTTATAAAACATAATTTTACCACTTCTGTGAGTGGAATTTCAAATATCCAAGACACACGGTTGATGAAAGTAAGTAAAATGTGGTTCAATGAGATGAAAATAATTTTTGATGAATAGTAACTTTTTGCTTTTTTTTACCACGTTTAAATGTAAATAGGGTGATTAAGGGTAAAAATGATATTATTATTACCCGAAAACATGTCCTAATTCGATTGGATAAGTGTAATTCGACCAAAAAGAACCATAGAAATAAAATATGACCATTTAGGTCCACTTTGATTATATTAGGACATTTAATATTAATTTATTTAAAGAAAGGTTAAAATAGTTAAAATCAATGTTTAATAAGAAAATTATTTTTAATAAAGGGTTATACATAAGATAAAATTGACTATAAATATTCATTAGAAATCTAAAAATATTTCCTACATAATTATATTTTATTTGTAATTTTTAGACTTTTTATAAGTTAATTTATTTATGATGCAATGATGATGAATTAATTATCTTATTAATGAAATATTGACATAATTGATGTTATAAATACCCAAATAAATTTAATACGAGACTTCATGTGAATTAAACTAATTTTATAGGTTAATATGACATTTTATTATTGATATAATTATCTTTATTCGAACTAATAATTATTTAATTATTTTCACATAAATCAATTACTAAATAGTGTCAACATTGACATAAAATAGTTTCTAAAACAAATATTATATTATTAATTGTTATTGTATTCGTAAATATATAAGGTTAGGCCAAGATACTTATATCATGATAGGTGTATCATTAATGGACCACTTGGGGGTCTCTTGGATGTATATGGTATGTTTATAAACTATATTATATAAAATAAAAAGTGACATGGTAAATGTCAATCTAATTAACTAAGAGTTAAAACTAATAGATAAGGTTAATATAATGACCTAAACTTGTATAAATTATATTGGATGAGAGGATTTCGACCCATCACCACATTAGCTTCAAAATATATCAATTTGGAGCTATTAAAAATAGAATTTGACTTTATAATAAAATAATATTTTTAGTTATTTCAAAGGTTCCCCTCTCCTCCCTTATAAAAGGGCACCTCCTCCCTCTCTTCCTCACACAACTTTGAGCCTTCAAGCTCTGCCAACCCCTGCCAAAATCGCTTCTCCAATTCCCTCGAAACATCCTAGAGATCATGGTATTCTTCAAAGTCCAATTTTAGTGCCTTAAGAGGAGGACTCAAAGAGGCGCTTCAAAGAAGAGGTAATGTCAATTACCGATTATTTAAGTTTTATTTCTTCTTCCACTTCTTCTTCTAAGGTTGTTTCATTATTAAGTAACAACATTAGTATCACTAATATATTGATATGTTATTATATGTATGAAACAACTCTATTTCACCATTCATCCATCCTATGGAAAATGAAATCACCGCGCATGCGTACGTACGGAATACCGTCTCCACGCTGTGGTGTAATCTATTTTCCACCACCACCTTACATGGATGGGTATAATGGTGTCAATAATAACTAAATATTATTATTGTAATGTGATATTGATTCTGAAATATTATACATACACTCCAATACAATACCCCAATCATGAGAACGATATCATCGCTCGTGCGTACGTACGGACTACCATCTCCACGACGCGATGAGATTCACTATCCACGTTAACCATTCATTATTTATTATAAACTATATATATTAAGTAATAATTAAATATATGACAGAATAATGATACTGGATTTATGTGTATATATATTTATGTAATCTACTTAATTCCATTCAACTCAATAAGGAAATGAAAACAGCGTTCATACGTACATACGGCCTACCGTCTCCAGGAACAGTGTAATTCATTCCATTTACCGATCTATTATATATATGTATATTCGTAATATATATTATATATAAATAATGTTTTATATTCTGTAATTAAGTAGTCATGATCTAAGTAATCATATGAATAATTACAAGTCAAAACACGGACAACAAATGAAACGATTTTATCCAAAACGCAATTTAACATGGAAGTTACAAAAGAACGGGTAAAATAAAGTCATAAGTGAACCATATATGATATCATAACAATGATTATGATTCTGGAATAAGTCAATGACCTTATGTAAATCATTATACATGAGTTTCGGACACTTATGAAGCAAATCGGTCCTATGGTAAGGTAAATATCACAATCTCATTTTTATCCGATATTTATTATACTTTGAAATTTACTGGGGTATATTTTATCATCCACATACATGTTTCCACAATATGTAATATTATTTCCATCTGCCTACAATTATTTAAATCTAATTTTACCCTTCGATGAGTTTTTAGTAAAATATATTAAAGGAATCTTTTGTCATTTTTCGTATAAGGAACTTTTTGACTTTTTCAACAAAAGTACGAGAAAATGTTTTTTTAACTTATACGGAATGAATGGATTTTTAAAACATTATTTCCAAGAAGCTTCCTTTTCAAGTTTTCATGTTTATTTTTAATCAAATACTTTTAGTTTAGAATTGTATGACATGTTAAGAAAGGAAAATTGTTTTTCAAGTAGAAAGGATATTTCCCTCAAGAATGGAGTTCAAGAGTTTTATCAAAATTATTTTCGATCTAAGATAATATAGGGTTCTGTTTCAATCCCTATTATTACGTGGATTTTATTATGTTGTGATGGAAATATTTTTATGAATACTTTTATCTTATATGAATTGTTTATGATGTCACGATGTTTAAGATTCCCATTTTTATTACATGGGTTATGCAATGATGCATGATTTTTTTTGATTTTGTGGCACACATAGAATGGTATCATTATGAGATGGTCGGGACCTATATCTCCCTCCAATGCATTGGGTAAAGATTTTATATCTCATGAGATAGACATGGCTGGAACGACATGTTATACCAGTTTAGTGAAACAGGACTGAAACGAGGAATGAACTCAGTTCAGAAATGGACTTTGTCCACTAAGATAGTCTTGGCAATGAGTATTGACTAATAGGAAACGATTATCTATTATTATGTGTGAACGAAACAACGTTTCATGTTTTATGTTATGATTATTGGGATTACATTTCACTACTATGATTTATCCCATGTTATGATATTATTATCTCTTTTGCAGGTTAAGATTTCCAAAATTTTATGTTCTTATGAATATGATTTGATTTATATTTCTTTTGATTACCCTTACCGAGAATTTGAGCTCACCCTTTTATGTTTTCTTTTCCCCATGATATAAAGAATGTTTTTTGGTAAAAAAATGAAGATCTTTATGGGAGATTTTGAGGATCTTTCACCACAATTAGAAGATTGTATTTCGAGTTTCCGAAGACATTAAACTATTACGGTCCTTGTGTGTGTGTTTTTGTTATGTACGAAGTATTCCACAAAAGTAATGTAATGTTCATGTACGTTATGCTTCGGGTCTCACAATTTGGTATCAAAGTAAAGGTTTAGTCAACCTTTGGAAACTAGGATGCGAGAACTTTAGTGAGATCCCTATAGATATTTCTAATGTATGTATAGTTATGTCCCTAAGGTTAAGTATAAGTATAGGTTATAGTAATAGAATTACGGTAACCTAAGATGTTAGATATTGAAGGTACTCATCCTTTATTATGTTGTTTTCTCTATCGTGATTTTTCCTCTCACAATATTCTTTTTGGGTTTTAGACTATGGCTGGAACCCAAAGGAATCGTGTTGATCAATGTAATGGACAATGCAATGATTGCCCTCCTGAACAAACAAATGTTCTGGAATATGGAGTGAAAAATCTTATTGCTATACTTACACAAGCTGTGAATCTTTCTGGACTTCCAAATGAGAAGAGAAGGGAACAATATTCTATTGGGTCCTTCATGAGCCAACGTCCACCTTCTTTCAGTGGGTCTTCTGATCCAATTGTTGTTGAACAATGGATCATTACCAATGAAAAGATATTTTCAATTCTTCAATGTTCTGAACATGATAAAGTCATCTTAGCAGTGTATCGTTTTGAAGGTGATGATGATCAATGGTGGAATCCTATCAAGAATACGAGGCAAAGAGATGAAATTGATTCTATTGAATGGGACGAGTTCAAGAACTTATTTTTCAATAAGTACTTCCCTCGTATTCTTCGAACAACGATGTGGAAGGAGTTTCATAAACTAAAGCAAAATGATGATGAATCTGTTGGTATATACGAAGTTAATTTTACAAGGCTTTCAAGGTAGGCATCTGGATTTATCATCCAACCTGAAAGTAAAGATGGTCGATTCTTCAGTGGCCTAAAACCAAATCATCGAAGGGCATTAGCTATATGAGACTTAAATAGCTATGAATAAATTGCGCGTTGTGCTATCAAGGTAGAAATGGATGTTGGTGTTACTTATCCATCACATAGTTTTGACAAGAAACTAATGATGGAGTTCAAGGAGAAATCTCATAATAATGGTGAAAAGAATATGAATATTTCCTTACGCTCAATGTGTGGAAAGAAGCATGGTGGAGATTGTCTTAATGGGACTAGAAAATGATTTAAGTTTGGAAAAGAAGGCCATAGAGCAGCTAAGTGTCGAATTAATGGAAAAAGAGTTTCTTAATGATGTAAATAAAGAAAATACTACAGAGAACTCACCACCAACACTTCAATGCATCATGTTCAAGGAAATGGGGCATTATGCTAATAAATGTCCTAATCCAAGGGTTAGTGATGATCAACATGAGCAACCACTTAAGGCAATGGACCAAGGGAAGTCACATGCGATCATCATTGGTGATGATGAATATGAAAACGATCTGGTTGAATGATTATGTTTTTATGTATTGGGATTCCAAAATAATGTTGTATATAGTATCGTGGAATATTGGAGTATTTATGTATTGGTATATTGTGGTTTTCAATAATTTTATGGTATCAGTAACCAAGGAATGTGATTGAGATATTTTTGGTAAGCAGATGATATGTTTATAATGAAGGGATAAGAAGATAATGAGATTTTTGATTGTATTCATGATCTCATGATTGATATAAGGACGAAGTGATATCATGGTTTAAGTATAAATAATTTTGAAGATTTTGGTTTGTGGAAAGTGTTAACTTTTAAATGCATTCATGTTTTCATTGAGGTTCAATTGGTATTAATTATTCAAGGAATAAATGATTATGGTATCCACATCATTCTAATTTGACCAACAAGATATATCTTATGATATATGGGGGATAAATGATCGAATTCACGTGATTGTTATGTGAAATTTCAAGTAATCATTTTTTATATAGTATGAGCTTAGACTAAAGCATTTTAGATAAGCCTGAAAATTGGAATGGATTATGTTAGTCATAAGTTAGGATAGAACATTTTTCGATATTTTTGATGGGATTTTATAGTAATATAGCTTTAGAAAAAGGACAACCTGCCGGACGGGCAATAGCCCATCGCGTTGGACAAGGCTGTGGGAATCGAACCCACAACCGAAATGCGACTGGCCTTTATTTCCTACCATTGGCCTACAACAAGTCCATATTTAGTATAAACTAGTTTTATTATATTAATCACTATGATATATGAAGTATAATTCCATTTTGGGAACCATATATGATTAATCTCACTATAGATGGACTTATGTAAGTTTTGATAACTTTTCTATCCTTTTGTTTGAGACAGATGGAATGACCCATCATTCTATCACATGATCTACTAACACATCATGAATGACAAATTCAACTTCATTTATTAAAGAGATGAAGTGGAAATTGTCCAAAGAACGACAAATGGTGAGACTATACCAAAATCACGAAAGTATTTCTTCTAATTCCAATTTCATCAACTTTGGGTAAATGATCTCGAAAACCAAAAATGTGGTCCTAGTGATCTTATATCTGATTAATCAGATGGTACCATAGATCATCACAAATTTATGGCTTTGTGATTTCTGGATTTTCCATAGCCATGTTCTCTACCACTCTCCATCAGAATATGATTATTAGATTTCTCTTCCACATCCATATTTTCACCTATGTGGGAACCCAGAGATTAGTTTATTTGGGTAACCTTTACATTTCATAATTTTTTTTAAAGATTGGTTTTGGTATTCCTTTTTATGATGTGGGTTTCTATTAAATAATCTTTCGAGTAGTAAACCATTTATAACCTCGACGAATTTCGAGGGCGAAATTCATTTTAAGGGGGGTAGAATGTAACACCCCGAGATTTTATGAAAAATATTCTTTTTAATTTCATTAATGTCTCGTTTTGTAGGCTACAAAAATAGTAGCTTTCACAACACACATCCTTGACATGCCTTTCATTACACGAAATCGCGACCTTCCTCGATAGCGTGTGTAGTACGCAATACCGAGTTTCACTAAACAACGATATGATGTTAAAATATTTTTATAACTAGCCGTTATGAATAGTAATAACAACTTTTGAAATTTTGTAAATTTTATTTTCAACATGGACTTCATTTTTGGATTCGGAATATAGAAATTCGCTTAGGGTGAAATTTTGGTACTTTTCGGATAACTTTCATTTTCTGATGAATAGTGAAAATTACTAAATTTTAATTAAAAACAACCTTTTTAATAAAAATAATTAATTGTGATAAATTATTAATTTGAGTGGTTTTAAAGTATATTTAGAATATATTTTTACAATTTAATACAATGTTGGTCATTGGATGTAATTTCACATTTAAACAAGACATAAACAAGTGTCAATCTTTTGATAGTTATTATCTCTTAAGAACATGCTATTTGTTTTGACGAAGGGAATTAATTTCTAAATTAATTAATGAAACTGATATGTTTTGAATTTGGTAAAATAGACATCATTTTTTAGTTCATAATATCAAATATAGCTTAGGCCTAATTTCTGGTATTTTTATGAAAACATTCAATTTTTGATGAATAGTGAAACCACTAAGTGGTAGTTAAAAAAACTGAATTTTTCATAAAAATTTTTTTTACCACTTCTGTGAGTGGAATATAAAAAATATGAGAGTCAAGGTTGTGTTAGTAAATAAAATTTGGGTCAATGAGATGAAAATAATTTTTGGTGAATAGTAACTTTTTTCTTTTTTTACCATGGTTAAAATTAAATACGGTGCTTAAAGGTAAAGATGATATTATTATTACCCTAACACATGTCCCAAATCTATTGGATAAGTGTAATTCGACCAAAAACAACCTTAGGAATAAAATATGACCATTTAGGTCCACTTGGATTAGATTAGGACATTTATTATAAATTTATTTAAAGAGGGGTTAAAATAGTTAAAATCAACGTTTAATAAGAAAATGATTTATAATATAGGGTTATACATAAGATAAAATAGAATATAAATATTCATTAAAAGGCTAAAAATATTTCCTACATAATTATATTTTATTTGTAATTTTTAGACTTTAAATAAGTTAATTTATTTATGATGCAATGATGATGATGTAATTATCTTCTTAATGAAATATTGACATATTTGATGTTATAAAAACCCAAATAAATGTAATTTGAGACTTCTTATTAATTACACTAATTTTATAGGTTAATAAGACATGTTAGTATTTATTTAATTAACTTTTTTCTAAATAATCATTCTGTTATGAGTTTCAAAAAAATCAATTACTAAATAGTGTCAAAATTGACATAAAATAGGTTTTAAAACAAATAGTATATTATTAATTTTTATTGTATTCCTAAAAATCTAAGGTTAGGCCAAGATACTTATATCATGATAGGTGTATCATTAATGGAAAACTTTTGGGTCTCTTGGATGTATATAATATGTTTATTAACTATATAATATAAAATACAATGTGACATGGTAAATGTCAATATAATTAACTAAGAGTTAAAACTAATAGATAATGTTAATATAATGACATAAACTTGACTAAATTCTATTGGATGAAAGGATTTCGACCCATACCCAACTTAGCTTCAAAATATATCAATTTAGAGCTATTAAAAAACGAATTTGACTTTATAATCAAATAATATTTTTTGTTATTCCAAAGGTGACCCTCTCCTCCCTTATAAAAGGGCACCTCCATCCTCTCTTCCTAACACCACTATGAGCCTTCATGCTCGGACATCCCCTACCAAATTCTCTTCTCCACTTCCCTAGAATCATACTAGTGGTCCTGGAATTCTTTAAAGACCAATTTTAGTGCCTTAAGAGGAGAACTCAAAGAGGGGATTCAAAGAAGAGGTAATGTCTGTTACTGATTCTTTCAACATTATTTCTTCTTCCACTTCTTCTTCTAAGGTTGTTTCATTATGAAGTAATAATATCAGTATAACTAATATAATGATATGATAGTAATATTATGAAACAACCCTATTTCACCATTCATCCATCCTACGAAAAACGAAATCACCGCACATGCGTACATACAGAATATCGTCTCCACGCCGTTGTGTAATCTATTTTCCACCACCACCTTACTTGGTTGGGTATAATTGTGTAAATAATAACTATATATGATTATTGTAAAGTGATATTGATTCTGATATAGTATATATACACTCCAATATAATTCCCCGATCATGAGAACGATATCATCGCTCGTGCGTACGTACGGACTACCGTCTCCACGACACGATGAGATTCATTCTCCACGTTAACCATTCATGAATGATTACAAAATATATAATAAGTAATAATGAAATATATGAAATAATAATGATACTGGATTTATGTGTATATATATGTATGTCATCTACTAAATTCCATTCGACTCAATAAGGAAATGAAAACAGCGTTCATGCGTACGTACGACCTACCGTCTCCATGAACGGTGTATTTATTTCCATTTACTAATCTATTATATATATGTATATTATGAATATATTTTATATATAAATCATGTTTTATATTCTGGAATTAATTAGTCATGATCTATGTAATCATATGAATAATTACAAGTCAAAACACGGACGACAAATGAAACGATTTTACCAAAAACGCTCTTTAACATGGAATTAACAAAAGCATGGGTAAAATAAAGTCATAAGTGAACCATATATGATATCATAACAATAGGTATGATTCTGGAATAAGTCAATGACATTATTTAAATCATTATACAGGAGTTTCGGACACATACAAATCAAATCGGACCTAAGGTAAGGGAAATATCACAATCTCGTTTTTATACGAGATTATTTATACTTTGAAATTTACTAGAGTGTATTTTATCATCCACATCCATGTTTCCTCAATATGAAATATTATTTAAATCAACCTACAATTGTTTAAATCCAATTTTACCCTTCTCTGAGTTTTTAGTAAATTATATGAAAGGAATCTTTTGTCATTTTTCGTACGAGGTACTTTTTGACTTTTCCGACAAAAGTACGAGAAGAATGTTTTTTTAACTTATACGGAATGATGGGATTTTAAAAAAATTATTTCCATGAAGCTTCCATTACAAGTTTTTATGTTTATTTTTAATAAACGTATTTTATTTTAAAATTGTATTTCATGTTAAGAAAGGAAAAGTGTTTTTGACGTAGAATGAATATTTTCTTCTAGAATGGAGCTCAAGTGTTTTATCAAAATTAATTTCCATCTAAGATAATATAGGGTTCTGTTTCTATACCTATTATTAAATGGATTTGATTATGTTGTGAAGGAAATATTTTTATGAATTCTTTTATCTTTTATGAATTGTTTTATGTTGTGGCAATGTTTAAGATTCCCATTTTTTTTACAGGGGTAATGCCATGATGTATATTTTTTTTGATTTTGTGTCACATATAAGAATGGTATAATTATGAGATGGGTGGGACCTATATCCCCCTCCAAATCATTGGGTGAAGATTTTATATCTCATTATATAGACATGGCTGGAACGGCAGGTTAAACCGGTTCAGTGAAACATGACTGAAACGAGGAATAAACTCGGTTCAGAAATGGACTTTGTCCACTAAGATAGTCATGGAAATGAGTCTTGACTAATAAAAATTATTATCTATGATTATGTGTGTATGCCACAATGTTTCCGGTTTCATGTTATGATTATTTGGATTACATTTCACTACTATGATTTCTCCCATGTTATGATATTATGATCTCTTTTGTAGGTTAAGATTTCTCAAATGTTATGTTTTTATGAATATGATGTGATTGATAATTCTTTTATTTACCCTTACTGAGCATTTGAGCTCACCCTTTTTTGTTTTCTTCTCCCCAGAATATAAAGAATGGTTTTAGGTAAAAAAAGGAAGATCTTTATAGGAGATGTTGATGATCATTCACCACGATTAGATGATTTTATTCCAAGTTTCCAAAGACACTAAACTATTACGGTCCTTCTGTGTGTGTTTTTGTTATGTACTAAGTATTCTGAAAAATTAATGTAATATCTTTGTATGTTAAACTTCGGGTCTCTACAATACACTAATAAAATTTCAATATTTAACAATAAATCCACATTTAGAGTTATACTGGTTACACCATGTGTAAGATTGATGTGGGGTTGATTCATTCACGTCAAAAATGTCTCATGGATAATTTTCCTAAAGTATCAAAACAATATAGAAGTGTTTTCTCAATTTTTAGTCTGTCACATGTTGTTTTTACTAAAATTAATTTCAATTTTAAATACAAAGACACATTTGAAGTCATACATACCACA
The DNA here is from genome assembly GCA_963277665.1 of Viscum album. Lineage (NCBI taxonomy): Eukaryota > Viridiplantae > Streptophyta > Magnoliopsida > Santalales > Viscaceae > Viscum > Viscum album. Next base: position 2,074,959,994 of record OY728152.1, on the reverse strand, counting down.
CCGTGCATCATATTATGATTATTTTGACTCCTACATGTCATAAATGACTCATGTATCATTGTACTAAACTATAAAATCAATCCAAATGCGTTTGATCTGTTTTCAATATGTAAGTAGGGTTGTTTTTTATGAAAATGTGGTTTCAAACATGAAACACACATTTTTTGAGTCATTCTGGTCACATCGTGCATCAATTTTACATAATACTACTTCATACACTTCATAGAGAACTTAAGAATTACTGTTTTAAATTATCAATAAAATTACATGTATTATCATGGTTTTCTGTGAGTGACATGTTTTGAACTAAAAAGTCAATTTTAAACTGATAATGGATACTTTTATTCATACCAGTAAAATTGTGCAATGGATTGAGGTGTGTTTGATTCTTATACATCCAAAATTACTCATGGATCATTTTCCTAAACTATAAAAATAATACAATTGTGTTTTCGTTGTTTTTAGAATGATGGTTGTTATTTTTACTAAAATTAATGATAATATTAAATCAAAAGAATCATTTTCTGTCATAACAGTCACACCGTGCATAGTATTGGGGTAAAGTTGGCATAGACATGTCAAAAATGACTCATGGATCATTTTCCTAAAAAATAAAAACAATCCAAATGCATATATCAATTTTCTGTATGTATGTAGTGTTATTTCTTAAAATGTCATTTCAAACAGTAAAAATGCATTTTGATTTATATTAGTTGCATCATTAATCAGTTTTATGTGAGAATTCGTCTTAAAAAATTGACCTATAAACTCATATTCTATATTATCAAGACAATCCGAGTGTATGTGCTAATGTTTTAGTGAATGGATTGTTATGAACTAAAATATAAACATTAAACTGTTAACTAACACATTTAGTAATACAGAATACCATGTGCCTCAAATTGAGGTGGGTTTTATTACTACATGTGAAAAATGGCTCAGGGATCATTTTACTAAAGTATCAAAACTATCTGAATGTGTTGACTTCATTTTCAATATGTCATTTGTTGTTTTTACTAATATTAATATCAAATTTAAATTAAAAGACACATTTGGAGTCATAATAGTCACATCATGCATCATAATGATGTAATTTTTACCCTTACATGTCACAAATTACTCATGGATAATTTTAGAAAAGTATCAAAAAAATACAAATGTTTTCGGTTGGTTTTCGGTATGCCAGTAGTGTTATTTTAACTAATATTTCATTTCAAATATGAAACACACATTTTGAGTCATACTAGACATATCACGCATTGGTGTCATGTGAGACTATTTAACATATTTTGAAAAGGTATTATGAATGTATTTTCAAAATTATTAAGAAAATGATTGTGTATTTTTTTCATTTTCATTGAAGGAAACATTTTAAACTGGAATATAACTTATAAACTGATAACGAACACTATTATTCATACTAGTCACAATATGCATCAGATTGAGATGTGGTTTATTCCTAAACATAAAAATGACTAATGTATCATTTTAATAAAGTATCAAAACAATAAAAATGTGTTTTCATGGTTTTCAGTATGTCACCTTTTCTTTTTACAAAAATTAATGTCAACTTTAAATAAAAAATAAACATTGGGAGTCATACCTACCACAGGATGCCTTATCTTGAGGTTAATTTGATTCCTACATGTCGAAAATATCTCATTTATTATTGTCCTAGAGTATAAAAACAACCCAAATTTGTTTGGTATGTTTTAGTATGCTAGTTGTGTTTTTTACTAAAATCATATTTCAAACTAGAAACAATAATATTGCATCATACAAGTCACATCATGTGTCAGATTATGTGAGAATTCTTTATGCATGTCAATGAAAACTTATTAATATTTATTCTCAATTATCAAGACAATTAAAGTGTGTTTTATTTGGTTTTAGGGACTGACAGGTTTAGAAATAAAATTTAAAAATTAAACTGATAACATACAATTTTAGTAATAATGGTCACACAGATCATCGAATTGAGGTGTGGTTGATTCCTACAAGTTATAGATGACACATGGATTGTTTTAGTAGAGTATAAAAACATTAAAAATTCATTTCATGATTTTTAGTATGTCACTGGTTCTTTTTACTATAATTAATGTTTATTTTAAATGAAAATATACATTTGGAGTCATTTTGGTCACACTATGCACTGTATTATGATTTTTTTGACTCTAACACATAAAAAATGACACACAGATTGTTTTCCTAAAGTATCGATACAATCCTAACATGTATGGTCAATTTTTAGTATGCTAGATTTATTTTTTTACAAAAATGTCATTTCAAAATGGAAAGAATAATTTTTATTCATACTGATCTAATTGTGCAATAGTTTGATATGATAATGCTTCATAGAACTAAAATTGGATTTATTAAATTTTTTTTCAAAATTATCAAGACAATGAGAGTAATTTTTCTTCATTTTCAGTGAGTGACACATTTTGAACTAAAACGATAATTTTAAACTAATAGTGTACACTTTTAGTCATTCCGATCAGATCGAGTATTGTATTGAGGTGGTGTTGATTACTAAACATAAAAAATGACTCACAGTTCATTTTTCTAATGTATTGAAATAATATTAATCCATGTTATCAATATTCAGTATGTCACTCCTTCTTTTAACTAAAATTAATGTCATATTTAAATAAAAAGACACGTTTGGAGTCATACCAGACACACCAAGAATTGTATTGAGGTGACGTTGACTCATACATGTAAAAAATGAATCATGTATAACTTCCCTATTGTATCAAAATATTTTGAATGCATTTTGTTAGTTTTTAGTATGCAGTTTTCTTACGGAAATGTCATTTCAAAAAAAGAAACATGTATTTTTAGTCATACTAGTCGTATCGTATGTCGACTTGATGTGAGAATACTTCATAAACATCACAAAGGACTTTTGATAACATGTTTGAATTTTCATGATAATCAGATCTTGTTTTCCCTAATTTAAATGAGTGACATATATTGAACAAAAAATTGAAATTTTAAATTGATAATAGAATATTTTAGTAAAATAGGTCCCACCATACATCAGATTGAGTTGTCCTTAATTCCTACACATAAAAAATAGCTCATGGATCATTTTCATAAAGTATCCAAAAATATGATTATGTTTTTTCAGTTATGGGTTTGTCAGCTGTTCTTTTTACTAAAATTTATGTCAATTTTCATAAAAATACACACTTTGAATTATACTATTCACACCATGAATCATTTTGTGCTGCGGTTGATTCTTATGTGTCATAAATGACATATAGAAAATTGTCTTAAAGTATCAAAAAATATAAATGAGTTTACTCGGTATTCAGTATTCATGATGTGATTTTTACTAAAATTAATGTAAATTTTAAATAAAAAGTGACACTTTGAGTCATAACAAAAACATCATGTATTATATTGAGGTCTGTCTAATTCATACGAGTCAAAATTTACTTATTGGATATTTTATTAAAGTATCAAAATAATATGATATGGAAATTAAGTTAAAAATTATAGATAAATAGGAGTTAATTTTAAATAAAGAGAAGCACATAGATAATGTTATTTTAGTATAGAACATTTAAAATTATGTGAAAAAACATAGTATATTGATAAAAAAAATTTCATTCTCATTGAATTATGAGTTGCATCCTCAAAGTCCTATCTCCTATGATCATGGTCATCTTCGGACAGAACACCCCAACCCAAACAAAGGAATACAATTGTATAAGAAAACAATTACTATGATATTAATTCTAAAAAAAATTAAATTAAAGATAAATATGAAACAATACAATACTTCTATAGAAGTCACATATTCATGATATGTGTGTACATTCTTCCATCAATAATGATTCCCATTAGTATCTAATAAAATATATACCATCTTGTGAATTTGAGCATTTTTTTAAAGTCATATTAGTACTAATAAAATATAAATATACGAAAGATTAATAAAAATTTTAAATGGAATAGTAATTATCTCTGAAAATTCCTCTTTGGGTTGCTAGTTTGTTGATGGAATATGATCTCTCTTATAAATTTACAAACATAATAACCAAAATATTTTCCATTTTTTTATTTCAAACACTTTAAAAACATTGAGGGTAAAAATTAATTTTTTTTATATGTGTTTGTATATAGAAATATTATTATATATACTCGGATTCTTGTATAGTCATAGCACATTTCATGCTCCTTGTGCCTATCCCCTAGAATCATTTCTAATTTTTTACAATATTAATTCACCACCCAATCATAACATAATTCTAATTGAAAATTAATCTAAATTATATAAAAATATTATACATTAAAAAACATCAGATGTAGCATTTTAAAAATTGACAAATGGAATCATGAGTGGTTGGATGGTTGGTTATCTATGCATTGAATCATAGAAATAAATATCTGGAGTATTCAAATTGACCACAATGAGCATACAATGTTTAATAAAAACACAAAAAAAGAATAATTATTGAAATAAATTAAAATATATTATATATGATTAAATTTTATAGTTTTTCCCATGGATAATTGGTATTAATTAATCTATTTAATCTGAAGGTTTTATTTCAAACTATTTGATCAGGTCTACAACAATTTCCTTCTTTTTTTGGGAATCAATTTTTGGTTGTTCTGCCGAAGACACATGAGGGCTAGTGAGCCCAAAAAATTCATGGGTAAATCCCATTAACTATTCTTGATATATAATTCTTAAAAAAATTGAATCTTATTTAGTCATAATAAATATAGCAAACATATTCTTGGAAAATCAAATTATGAAAATATAACTCTTGTATACAATAACAACTAATAAACCTATCCAATAATAGTTTAAGAGATCACTTACACTCACAACTCCAATAATGTCTTGAACTTTATCTCAGATTATATTTTCTTGAAAATCAATTATGTCAATACGATCAAATTTTAACCTTATATCAACATGAACATTCAATTATAATAAATAGTGATATTGAATAGGCGGGGAAATGGTGCTTTCAATATATATTTTCCTTTGGTTGGATGATCCCTTATATTTTTGGAATCTGTCTATAATTTCACCTCCTTCCCATTTGTCAGTATAAAATAAAGTTAATCATTTCTGACATTATTCCTCAAATTTTAAATGTTTATTTTGAAAAATAAATCCGAAATGAATTCCTCTTTGTTGACATTTTTTTACAAGATGTTACTGACATGCATTGAATGTTCCAACATGTTCTGTGGCATTATGAATATCTTCATCATCCATTAGAATAGGATTCTCAGCACTCAGCTCATGAGATATGTTAATTGACACTCTTACATGAGCTGTTGGAAGTGGTATGTTGTGTATGTTTTCATTTTGGAAATAGAACACCGTAGACCTCACTACAGTGTGTGTTTGGTCGGAGAGAGTGATGGAAAGAGGGGGGTGAATTGCCTTTTAAAAAATAATTAACAATTTAAAATCAAAGTAAAAAGTGCAGTGGAAATAAAAGAGCCAAGACACAAAACTTGATAACGGAGTTCAGCTTAAATCCCAAGCCTATGTCTCCGCTCCCAACACAACCGTTGATAGATTTACTACCTCTTGCTTTTTAATGGTTTTAGTAAGAAACCCACTGGACTTTAAGGTAGTCTAGAACCTATTACAACTTTCTTTTAATGGTTTAGCAAGAACCCACTAGCCTTCTTACAGGTGAAGGCTAGCTCACCTATTACTCAAGCCTTTTAAAGGGAAGGCTTGACTAACCTCTTCACACCTTGAAGGTGGTGTGAAAACCCAAGAAAAGAGAGGATGAGAGAATGAGGGGTTTGTAGGCAGAAACCAAAATTGATGCTCAAAATGATAAAACAAGAAAAACCATAATGTGGAGAAGTCTTGGGCGCCAATGGATTGATTGGAGTTGATGAAGAGAGCTCCCAAGCTTCTATGGTGATGCTCCTTGGATGTGGAAATGGGTTGGAGCAATTGAGGTTCCTTGAAAGAATCCACCGGAGGTTCGCCAAATGATTGAAAAATGTTCCCGTTGGCTTTCTTGTGTTTTCGGGGCTTCCTAGTCCTTTATTTATAGAGGGGGAACCCTCAAATGGCCTTTGGGGGTCTTCAGAGCCGTTGGAGAGGACTTCGGAGCCGTTGGGAGTCAAGTGGACAAGTCTGGTCAAATCCCAATGGCTAGTTTGACTAGCTCCACCGGCTGACCGGTGCTTGGCCACCGTTTGGCCGGTGCTTTGGAAAAGGGAGAGGCCTTCTTCCCAGGCACCACCAGCTGGCCGGTGAGGAGGCCACCGATTGGCCGGTTCTGGGACAGTAGGTGTCCCTTCTGTCTGGGTTCCACCGGCTGGCCGGTGATGGGACACCGGTTGGCCGGTGGTCTGGACAGAGGGGATGTCTTCTGTCAAGAGGCCACCGGCTGGCCGGTGGACTGAAATCAGTCCACTTTTTCCTTCTTTCTTGGCCCAATTCCTTGGCAACCTGAAATCATGCCTATCATCCAAAAACACTTAAAACAAGATTAGATAAATAAGAGAGTGATTGTGATCATGAAAATTAAACCACGAGGGGTATGAGAGGTACAACAATCTCCACCTATTTTGATGATCAGAATCACCAAAACAAGAAATGTAAATGACTAAAATAAAAGGCATGCTTTAAAGGATAAATTGAAAAGTGAAGCAAAGCATGAGAGAAAGATTTCTCCCCCAATCAACCAAAAATTTCTCCCCCTTTGTGATTATCAAAATAGCACGGGGCATAAAACTTGATTGAGGGAAAGGTTGAAAAACGAGATAGAGATTTTAAACCAATTGAAATTTTTAAAATTTTAATTGAAAAGTTTTGAATTGAAAGTTTTGAATTGAATGTTTTGAATTGAATGTTTTGAATGAAAAACGCAAAAAGGCTTAAACGATCCTAACTCCCCCTAAATAAAAACAACAAATCACCGGGGAGAGGATTTTAGAACCGAGACAAATTTTGGTCCGGAGAGACTCGCTAAAAGGGATTTTTCAATCCATACTTGTCTAGTGGCGGGTCTTCTCCTATGAAATTCATCATTATAGGAAATGGTTTTGGGCCTTCCATACCGGGCATTTTTGCAATTGCACTCATAAATAAAGTCCCCGGTCTTTTTGCAATAGTTGCAAAATTTATATTGGGAGCTCCCCCTTAAAAAATAGTAGGAGCATGGGAAGAGGAAGCTTTCTTGGAATAGCCAAGCCCTTGGGTGGTTCTAGATACGCATTGGGAACCAAGGAGCTTCTAAATGTTATGTTCACCTTTGGATAACTTAGCTAGGGATTCCCTTAAATATTTAATAGTTGAATTCAAAGAATCAACATTTGGAATATCTTGGACCTTAAGGGCAAGTTCCTCATTCTTTTTGAGAATTTGATCTTTTAAAGAAATTAGAATTTTGTGTTTCTTTTTTAAGGCCAAAAATTTAGAGGTAAGTTCGTGAAAACCTTCCTCTAATTGATCTCTTACATTTTGGAGATCTTCATAAGACATGTCATTATTAAAAGAAGAAGATTAGGAAGAGGAGTTGGAAGAAGATACCTCATCAAGTCCCATTAGGAATTTTCCACCTTCATCGCTTGAGTCGCTTGAAAACATGGAGTCATCGCTTGCACTCCATGTTGATGCTTTGAAAGCCTTCTTGTTTTTCTTTTCCTTTTGCTTGGCCTTTTTCTTGTTGAGTGGACAATCGGGCTTGTAATGGCCTTTCTTGCCACACCCGTAACATGTTACATCGGGCTCGAATTTTTCGTTGGGTTGAGCCTTGAGGGATTTCTTCTTCTTGTGCTTCTTCATGAATTTGTGCATTTTGCGGGAAAGTTTCTCCATTTCTGAATCACCGCTTGAATAGGAAGACGATGAGTAGGAGGAGCTTTCTTCTTTTTGAACATTGAAGGCGATGTTCTTTGGAACTTTGATCGGTTTGCCTTCCTTTTCATCTTGTCTCCTCATGGTGATCTCGTAGGTCATGAGGGATCCGATGAGCTCTTCGAACGGCATGTTCTTGATGTCTTTTGCTTCTTGAATTGCCGTGACTTTCGGTGCCCATGAGCTTGGTAGGATCCAAAGTATCTTCTTGTCCATCGTTTCTGCAGACACATCATCACCAAGGGACATTCTCCCATTGAAAACATCAGTAAAATGAGTAAACATATCAGTATTATTTTCAGATGGATGCACGGTAAAAGACTCAAAATCTTGACGGTACATATCCAATCGAGAATCCTTGACTTTGTTGGTCCCCTCATGGGTAACCTCCAATAGTTTCCAGATTTCATGAGATGAAGTGCATGTGGAAACTCGATTTAATTCATTACGATCAAGGCCGCAATGAAGAGCGTTCATGGCTTTGCCATCAAGCTCGAAATTTTTAATATCGTCTTGAGTCCATTTGGATTCATCGGGAGAAGAAAGAGAATAACCATGCATGACAATTTTATAAATAGGATAACCTATACTTCTAAGAAAAGTGGCCATGCGGGTTTTCCAATAAGTGTAGTCGGTTCCGTCAAATAATGGAGCCCGAGTCATGGAATACCCTTCAGGTGCTTGTGAGGAAGAAGCCATCACTATGGATTTTAGGTTTGTAACCGGTTAAGGTATTACACAAACTTTCCTCTGATACCAATTGTTTGGTTGGATAGAGTGATGGCAAGAGGGGGGTGAATTGCCTTTTAAAAAATAATTAATAATTTAAAATCAAAGTAAAAAAGTGCAGTGGAAATAAAAGAGGCAAGACACAAAACTTGATAACGGAGTTCGGCTTAAATCCCAAGCCTACGTCTCCGCTCCCAACTCAACCGTTGAGAGATTTACTACCACATGATTTTTAATGGTTTTAGCAAGAAACCCACTAGACATTAAGGTAGTCTAGAACCTATTACAACTTGCTTTTAATGGTTGAGAAAGAACCCACTAGCCTTCTTACAGGTGAAGGCTAGCTCACCTATTACTCAAGCCTTTTAAAGGGAAGGCTTGATTAACCTCTTCACACCTTGAAGGTGGTGTGAAAACCCAAGCAAAGAGAGGATGAGAGAAAGATGGGTTTTTAGGCACAAACCCAAATTGATGCTCAAAAAGATAAAACAAGAAAAACCGTAATGTGGAGAAGTCTTGGGCGCAAATGGATTGATTGGAGTTGATGAAGAGCGCTCCCAAGCTTCTATGGTGATGCTCCTTGGATGTGGAAATGGGTTAGAGCAATTGAGGTTCCTTGAAGGAATCCGCCGGAGGTTCGCCAAATGATTGAAAAATGTTCCCGTGGGCTTTCTTGTGTTTCCGGGGCTTCCTAGTCCTTTATTTATAGAGGGGGAACCCTCAAATAGCCTTTGGGGGTCTTCGGAGCCGTTGGATAGGCCTTCGGAGCCGTTGGGAGTCAAGTGGACAAGTCTGGTCAAAGCCCAACGGCTAGTTTGACTGGCTCCACCGGCGGACCGGTGCATAGCAACAGGTTGGCCGGTGCTTTGGAAAAGGGAGAGGCCTTCTGCCCAGGCACCACTGGCTAGCCGGTGAGGAGGCCACCAGTTGGCCGGTGCTGGGACAGTAGGTGTCCCTTCTGTCTGGGTTCCACCGGCTGGCCGGTGATGGGACACCGGTTGGCCGGTGGTCTGGACAGAGGGGATGCCTTCTGTCAAGAGTCCACCGGCTGGCCGGTGGTCATCCACCGGTTGGCCGGTGGACTGAAATCAGTCCACTTTTTCCTTCTTTCTTGGCCCAATTCCTTGGCAACCTGAAATCATGCCTATCATCCAAAAAAACTTAAAATAAGATTAGATAAATAAGAGAGTGATTGTGATCATGAAAATTTAACCACGAGGGGTACGAGAGGTACAACAGGGTGATGGGTGGGTGTTGATAGAGATAAATGGTAGTCGTTATCACCCTGTATAATATCAGTATAAGAAATTTATTAGTGACTATCTGATTCTCATTTCATATACAATATTATTAAAACATTGATTACCTTGTCTAAGATTGGTTTTTGAGGTGAATGTATCACCTAAAAATTTGTGGTGGTGGGGGGATCTTCACACAATGGTTTTTCGTCAATTGTTTATTATATTTTCATCCCACCCATAAATTTTTATTCCAACTCTCTCAGCCATTGGAATTATTCTTTAATGGGTTCCAATTCATTCTCTAATCTATTACATTTCTTCACATTGATCGTCCTCATGTTTTTTTTCATAAAATATGTCCAGGGTGTCACCCCAAAACCCACACCTCTAACATAACCATATTGTTCTCGCTGCTTTAAGCCACAAATAGTATGTGGTCATTTTTTACAAGTATTTATTATTCCTATAACTATTTCATATATAATATATACAAATATATGTAATAAATGTTTTTTAGTAGTGATTTAAATCTAATAAAATTATTATGTCATACATACACATGTTTCCTACACATTTTGGGTGTTTTAATATATTAGTATCCTATTTTTATATGCACATGCCTCCTTTAATAGAACATTCTAATGACCTAGACTTTCTTTGTATTATTTCGTTAATATTATATGGATTAAATTCTAGACCAGAAATTGAGAAGACCTGTGATTCTGAAGCTCAGTGTTCCTGGAAAATTTGTTTGGAAAATATTAAAATATTAATTTGCATGCACATGAGGATTTATTGAAAATGTGGAATAAAATATAAATGGGTTTCCATATTAGAAATATGAGGTCACCTTTGGGTTCATCGTAGAATTTTTACTATAGGAGAATCATAACATCAGCAATCACAGTTGGGCTATGAAAAGTAGTATTGGACGTTTTTAATAAATAAAATAAATTGTCAATTTATTTTATTTATTTATTTCTCCAACATGGGAATGTTTTATGTTTTAATTAATCAATTATTTATGGATCCAGGGATAGGCTCATAACTCTGAAATTTTTGAGAGGCTCTAGAGAGAACCCCTAAAGGATTCTCTTGGCAGTGATGACATAGACTTGGATCAGTGAACGTTCTTGAAGGATCTCACCAGAATCAATCAATATAAAATTATGAATGATCCGTTTCATAGGTAGGGATTTTTTTTGATATTATTTTCTACATTCTTTGGTTCAATGATGAATACAAACCAACCAACAAATAGATTGATTTTTGTTTCGATCATTCATACAGGATGAGTTTTAATTGTGGTATTTATGGGATTGATTATTTAATTAATATTGATTTTGGATCATTCATACAAGAATAGACTGAGGCCAGAATGAACAATGATTGCGGTTCATTCCTTAGGTTTGTCCTAAGTGAAATTCTCTCCCCTATTACTTATTCATTTTCTTCATTATTCATGGGGATATAAATGAATGATCATTTCACCTATAATTCATATAAATATTATCTGAAATTAATGATCCAACTCTATGCTGACCTAGTGGAGTTGTGACAACAGTGATGACATGTGAATTGAATTAATTCGAGAGATATTGTTCTTCAAGAATTTTTTTCATTATATGAATTTAATCTGGTATTCTGAGCAAATTGAAGGCCTAAAACACCTTAATTATATTTTAAAGTTATTAGAAGACCCTCTATCATGATATTCAAGGTGAATGGACAACCGGAATGTAACCTAGAAGATCGTCCAACACACAGTAAGAAGAACATGGCATTCTATAAAATCATGATGGAAACGGCATGTTACCGTGGGTTACAAAGTTGGTGGACCCCACTATGTAGTTGACAGGGCTTCAAGATATGGTTAAATGTCATAGGGTGTGTGACACTGTCACATGACATGTAGTCCCTTCCTAGAGACTTGAGGTGTATCTCAAAAGATACACAGACACAGGGTGGAGTACACACATTGCCTATATGTTGTATACCCCACCACAAGACTTGGCTTGGTCCAAGTACATGGAATAACTTATGTACAGGTACCAGGGCAAAGATACACTATTTGAAACCATGTATTGGGACACAGCGGCGGAACATAGGTGGACAACGAATGGAAGGACATTCTGTGTGACTACTTATACATGTTGTGTACCCATCTTCTACACAACATAGTTTGGAATGACTTGGTCCATAGTATGCAGCCAAATTTCAGGGTCATGGAACACAATGTGTGACCCTACTACACATCATGAATTCCCTTATACATGGATTTATTCTATTTGCCTCCATATATTGTACAATTTTTTTAGGGTTAATTCTAATGAAAATCTACTCGAAGGATATTACGTATCATTTCCTTCTCATACGAGTATAATCCCTTATAAAAACATTAATTGATATAGTCATTGGAATCCCAAGATAGGACTATAGAAATATCCTCTATTAATTCATTTCCCCCAAGGTAGATTCTTTAGTATTCACATAACAAACATCATCATGCGTCAATCCTCCATTTAAAAGTATATTCTAGATGGAGTTTTTGGTATCACCCGATGGACTTGGTTGTGAGCATCAAAAGTGGTTTCATATTCCCTTCAGATCTATCAGTGTATCTATCTCATTATGTTTGTCAATGAACATTACTTCTCTGATGGAATTCATTAGTGCTATCAGTCACAACATTGTTTTCAATAGAATGAGTTCTTTATGGAATCATTGGACTAAATCCCTAGTGTTGGTATGTAGTGGTTTTGACATACCCCAGATTGTGGGCTATAGAATGGGAATATATGGATATTATAGTTATATGTGTTGTAAAGATATACTATTTAGAGATAACTGGTCATTTTTCTTTGTGTATTAATTTGTGGTATAGGGGTTTCCTACTGTGAATTGTAATACTCACTCCTGTACGGGAATTACTCATATGTCTCGTGTATTGTGCATACAAGAAAACTTTTGAAGGAATTCAAAGTGGACCAGGATCAGGCAATGATTTGTGAGATTAGATAGTTTAGGTGTTCTTAAGACTACAAATATTAGTCCCAATACAATTTTATTATAGTCTGGACTTGTTCTTATAGTATTCATTAGGTGGGCTTGTATTTGGTCTAATTTCAAATTACATTACATTATTTTCGATCTATTTTGTTTGGGATATAGTGGTATGATTGAATTGTTTTCTAAACGGTTTTTACAATTTGTATTTTTTCGAGCTGGGAGATGTGTGCATGCATACAAGTACATAGGTAATTCCTCTAATGTTAGTGATATGCCTACTCGTTGACAGTCACCAGCCCATGGCTTATTCGATTTGGGCATTGGGAGTCGCGACACCAGCCCCAATTTTACGGGTGTTGAAAAAGGGGTATTAGAGTTGGTTGGTTCTAGTTTAGGGCCATGATTCTATGAGATTTTTTTGGGGAAACAATTTTAAGTGTTTCAAGATCGGTTTTAAGGCTAGGGACTATGGTGTTGGTGTAGTGGCCGACATATCCATACACAATGACTCTAACAGCCTACTCTTTACATGGGACATGATAACATTTGTTCTAGGGAAATAATGGTATATTAATCATATAGTAATAGGTTCTGGTTCTATTTTTTCTTGATTCAACTCTCCAGATATGTTGGTCTTGACGGTGATCCTTATATATGGTTTGGATTGGCGGTGGGGGCGTTTGGGTATCTAGACTCCCGAAGAGTCGACTCTTTAAGGGATAGAGTTAGAGCATCTCTTCATAGAGGAGTTATCACTAGTTATTCTGAGAGATATGCATATAAAATATCTTATTCATATCCCCAAGGTAGAATTATAGTGGATGATTATTCATCAAGTTTCACCAAAGTTTCTAGGTTGTTGATGGATATGGTTATAGATGAATACATTAGGGATCGAACCATTGTGATAGTTTGTGTAGAGACATCAAATCCATCATTATACCTCTACGCATTCTGAAATATGCTGGGGTGCAAGAGTGATCAATGGTGGTTGATAGATTCTTGGATGATAAGATTCAGTTGTTGATTGTCAGTAATTGATGAACATATGCAAATAACTCAACAGTAGAGACCAAAATTCAATCCCAGAGATCCAGACATTGGATAATTTTTAATAGGTGGTCCTATGATAGAGTATATATAGTCTAGGTCTCACAGGGTTCGTCCATTCAGCCTAGGGAGAGGCATTTCTATTCATGTGATGATCGGGGTCATATCTCTTAAAATTTTTTAACATGTCATGCGAATAATATTGATAAAGTGGATTTACCATGAAGGTTGAGATCATGACAGGAGCATGCAGATCTTTAGGGTGGAAGATGTGTAAGAGGAGATGGAAGAGGAGTAAAAGGTGGCTGTTGTTTCCACATGTTACCACCACCACCCCTAGGTGGTACATGCTAGTCTTAGGGAGAAAGTGGATAGAGGTGGGGAAAACTACATGTGGTCGAGGAATATAACCCAGGGGCATTGGGAATGATTTGGGGTACAATCTCTTTCTTTTCTACATTTGATATCGTATTATTAGATACACAATCTAGTCATTAACTTTTCAGAAAATATATTGTTAGATAACAATAGATTCTAGATTAATTTTTGACACAAACCATACACATAGAGACACATACTAGAGAAGACTTAGTGATCTCATATTTATGCGGACAGTGTGACATGAACATTTATGGTGAGATTTTCAGTTTGAACCTCTTGGGGGTAGTGTTGAGGCAGTACAATGTCATTCTTGGTAGGGATTGATTGTCGAAAATCCATGCCCATATTGACTATTTTAGGAAAAGGATATAGTTAGTCCACATCGATGGAGCAAGGTTTTCTATTGTCGATGAAATGAAAACCCAGGCAACATTGGATGGACTAATGCATAGGAGGGTGAAACCGATTACTCATCAGTTGACAAACCTGAACCTCGGTGTAGCTAATTCAATGAGTTATAAGTTTCTTATACTAGTATAGGTGAATGAAGATTTCTTCCCTAATGATTTTATAGGATTACCTCCCCATCAAGAGATAGACTACTTCTATGATTTGCACCCTTGGAAAAAAATGATATATGCACCAAAAAATAAGATGGCTCATGAAGATAATCATGATTTGAGGGTGTAAATGGAGGACTTATAGAAGAAGGTATTTGTGAGACCCAACTGATTCACCATGGGTGGCCCCAGTTTTTTTTCAAAAAAGGTATACGAGAGCTTGAGGTGTTTTGTAGACTATTGGTTCTTAAACTAGGTGAATGCGAAGTAAAAATATCCACTAATGAGGATCAACAAATTAATCAATTATTTGAGTGGTTGTTTATAGTTCTTGAAGGCTCAACATCAATCAGGATATCAATAACTGCGAGTACGGGATGAGGTTATACCGAATATGACCATCATATATTGCTAGAATCGATATGTGTACTTTGTGATTCCCTTTGGAATGATGAAATCCCTGACAGTGTTCATGGGACGCATGAAATAAATCTTTCATCCTAACTTAGACCAGTTCTTGGTATACATCACCTATGATATCATTGTGTGCTTGACATTTTAGGAGGATAATGTGAGACACTTAAGGATGGTTTTGAATGCACTTAGAGAGCACTAGATTTATGGGAAACTATAAAAGTGCTTGTTTAGGAGCGTGATGGAGGTGCAGAGATTTCATGTGCTAGTAATATATTACCATAAATTAGAACATGATTTCTCTAGTATTTCATTTCTAATGACAACTTTGACTCAAAAGGGGTATCCTTTCATGTGGATAGATAAGTTCAAACACAATTTTTAGTAGTTGAGGAAGAGTTTTACGAGCACTCTGATTTTGAGATTTCTATAGGAGGTTGTTGAGTATGTAGTATTCCGTGATACATCAGGGACTGAGATTGGTTGTGGCCTGATGAAAAGGTAGGTATTGATTTATTATGGTTAACACTAGTTGAGACCACATCAGAAGAATTATGTGACACACGATCTTGAGTTAGTAGTTGTAGTCTTCACGTTGAAGATGTGGTGACACTACCTGATTGGTGAGTGGTTTATCATATACTCTGATCACATGAGACTCAAGTATGGCATCTCTCAGAAGGATCTAAATTTTATACATAATTGATTCCTAGGTTTACTATAGTACATTGACATTGATATTGTTTATACTCATTGGAATAGGAACGTGGTGGCAAATTCTCTTAGCAACATATATAGTTCATAGTTATTGAACAACGTATCAGAGAAGTTAGCCTCACTGTAATTATCCTTAGTGGATGGAGATTTTGAAACTTATATCTAGTTATTGGTTGTTACCCCTCCACTCTTACAACAAGTCAAGGAGGCACATCATGGGGATACTGATTTTGATAAACAATGTGCTTTTATATCCACACGGCATGCTTCTATTAGATTTTATAAAATTGGGGAACATGTTATTTTTTCCTAGGGAGTATTATAGAACAATTGGAATTGTGCAAGGAGGTTATAAGGGAGTTTAATATGTCCCCTTTGGTGGTACATCCAGGTGTGGTGAAGATGTACCAGGACCTATCATGCAAATTTTGGTGGTTGTGAATAAATAAAGGACCGGCAGAGTTAGTTTCTTGTTGACACAATTTTTAGAAAGTAAAAGATGAGAACGAGGTTCCAGTGGGTTTAGCTCAACCCCTTTTGGTGATAAAATTTAAGTGTTATGGAATACAAATTGAATTAATGATGGGTTTACCACATAAATCATGGGGGCATGATGTAATCTAGGTTATCATTTTCTAACTCACCACGTCAACAAACTTTTTACTTATCTGAGAGAAGAGTTTATTAGAGTGCATGGAACACCTCTATGGGTTCGAGATTGTTCGACTCCATGAAATTATATCGATGATAGTTTTAGATCATGATGCTCGCTTTACATCCCAATTTTGGAAGGGAGAGCAAGAGGTGTTTGGGACCCAGTTACACTTGAGTACAATATTTCACCCACATATGGATGACTAGACGATGTGGACCATTCAGGTACAAGAGGATAGAATATGAGATTGAATGTTGGACATCATCCATAGTTGGGGGGATAACCTACCACTACGGAATTTTTTTTATAAAAAAAGTTACGATTCCACCATTGGTATGACAACATTCAAGGCTTTGTACAAGCAACCCTACTAGTCACCACTTTGTTAGAATAACCATGAAGGGTTACCACACCTGGGATTTGAGTTGGTGAGAACTACTAAAGAAAATGTGAAGATCATCAATGTGTGGATGATGAATTCATAGAGCCTTCATAAGTCATATGTTGACATTCAACTTAGGCATTTGTAGTTATAGTAAAAAGACCATGTATTGCTTCATGTTTCTCCTCGATTGGGATTACAAATATTTTTTTGTTGGGGTGAAATGTTATCTTTAAGGATTATCGACTCTTTTCAGATACTACATAGAGTTGGCTAGGTGTTAGACTTCTTATTTATAAATCCATAGTTTGATTGGGTACATGATGTCTTCCACATGTTGTGGCTAAAATGGTATGTTCATGACCCATCACATGTCATTGACTAGGGTGAGCTATACATTGATGATGATGCGAATGTTTCTGAGTATGAAATGGCGATTGAGTATCGGTAATCGATTATACTTCACGGGTTATCAATTCCTTTAGTATCACTCCAATGATAGCAGGAGAATCTATAGGAGAGCACATGGGAGTGAGAGGCTTAGATTCATTCCTGGTACCCACATCTTAATCAGTAGCCTTGTTTTTGGATTTTTGGGGTTATAAATCCCCTAGGTGGGGAGAATGAAATGTCCCAAATTTTCTATGGTTCATTTTTATGTTTTATATGGATTAAATTTTATATAAGTAAATGATAAGGCATGTGATTATAAGTCTCGGTCTTATCATTCCAATTTCTTGATAAATATTTAAATATTAATTAGCATACATACATAGTTTTTCTTAAAATGTTGAATAAATTTAAAATGGGTTCCCTGATCAGAAATCCAAGGTCACCGTTGCATTCAGAGAAGCGAATTTATATTAGTGAGGCTTAACATTAGTTGGCATGGGTCAGATGTGAAAACTAGTTTTGGGTGTTTCTAATGAATAAAATAAATTTAGAATTTATTATATTCCTATGTTTCATTAACACAATGATGTAGATTAGTTTCTTATTTTAATTAATGCTTTAGGAAAGGATCTAGGGTTAGGATCATAACACTAGAATTCCCTTGAGGCTATAGAGAAAAACCCTAGAGAATTATCTTGGTGGTGATGACAAAGACATGGATTAGAGATTGTTCTTGATGGCTCTTTCTAGAGGAAATTGATCTTTAATAGTAAATGATCCAATTCCTGGGTAGGGTGTGTTTTTTTTATAATATTTTACCCATTATTAGATTCAATGATAAACAGAGGCCAACTGAATATAGGTAGATCTGTAGTTTGATTGTTCTTGCAGGATGAGTCTTAATAGCGGGATTTACAAGGTTGATTATTATATTGATTTTTATTGTTAATCATTCTTACTAGAACATATTAAGGCTGAAATGAACAATGTTTTATGTTTTTTCCTCGATTTGTTTTCATGTCAAATTCTCTTTCTCGTTTCCTATGTGGGTATTTTGATATTCTTGGGGTTATAAATGAATGATCGTTTCACCGTTTTTTTGTGTAAAAATGCTCCAAAATTTAATATCCAACACTACGATGACCTACTAGAGGTTCATGGGTGACAATGAATGAAAAATCAAAGCGATTCGATAGATATCGTTCTTCATGTGGTTTTTCATCATATAGATTTAAAGTTGTTTTCCAAGTCAATTTATGGAATGAAACTCATCAAATCAGTTTTAGGTTGACTAGATGACCCTTGATCATGATTTTTGAGGTGAAAATACCACTAGAGAGGAACCTTAATGATTGGCTGACACACGGGTGGAGGAACATGGCATTGTGGAAAGTCCTGTTGAACATGGTGTGTATCTCGAGGTTATATGGTGTGTGTCTCCCACTAAGAGGTGGCTAGGGTTTCAGGAGATAGTTAAATGTCACATGGAATGAGACACTTTCAAATGGCATGTAGTACCTTTCCAAAGACTCGACATGGATCTTGGGAGATACACGAACATAGGGATGAGTACACAGGTAGTCCACAAGGCATGTACCCCACCACATAACTAGGCTTGGCCCAAGTACATAGAATATCCCGTGTACTGGTGCATGGGTAGAGAGACATAGGTTGACACTCTGTAATGGTACATGGTTGAAGTACATGGTTGGACCCGAGATGGAAGTACAAGGAATGTAACTTCTTCTACATGTTGTTTACCCATCATCTACACGACACATTTTGGAATGACACATGTTGTTTTATGCAAGAAGTACCTATGGTTGAGGAACACGATGTGTGACCCTATAACACATCATGTATCCCTTTTTACATGGATTGATTTTACTATCCTCTATATCATGGATATGTTTGTGAATGTTTGTTCCCTCAATCGTTTCCCAGAAGGTTGGTTCGTATTGTTTTCTACTCATATGAGTATGATCCCTTCAGCAAGACTTCCTAGATATCAATTTTGGAATCCCCCAAGAGTCCCATAGTAGGTTCCTCTATTAATTATCAGTTCCCATGGATGATTATTCCGTGTTGAAATGAAAAACATCACTGGGAGATGATATTATACTATACATGTTAATCTAGAAAAGGTTGTGGTTATCATTCCAGGGCGCTGGCTATGATCCACATCTGTGAAATCATATTCTACTAAAATATATCAGAGTATATATATCATAATTGTTTCTATTGAACTATACTTCTTGGATGGATGTAATGAATGCTATCAGACTCAAGAGTGTGTTCTCTAAGATGGGTGCTTTTTAGAATCTTCAGACTGATTCTCTAGTGTTGGTATTTATGGGTTATGACTTACCACATACTATGTGATATGGAATGATTATATCTAGATATTCTAATTACATATGATTTAGAAATGTACTCTATATAGAAGATTGTACCTATTTATTGTATTGTTTTTTTTTTGGTTTTGGGGTGTCCGACTGAGTATTGTCATACTCACACCTACATGATATTTTCCCACACTTTTCATGTATTGTGAAGATGAGAAAACTTTTGATGGAGTCCTAAGGGACCAAGAATAGAGAAATCATTGTTAGATAAGAAAGAAGAGGAGTTCCTACAACAACTGATAGTAGTCCTAATACATTTTTCTTAGAGGTTGGAATTGTGGTTATAGAATTATTTTATGGGATTGTATTTGGTTCAATTTAACATTACATTACTCTCCTATTATACTTTATTGGTTGGGATATATTGGTATGAAATCATTTATTTCCTTAGTTGTTTTGACATTTCCTCATTTTTTGGGCTTGGAGATGTGTACAGGCTTACATGTAAATAGGAAATGCCTACCATTTTAGTGATATTCATACCCTATACTTGTCACTAGCCACTAGACTATTGGAGGTGGGATTGGGGAGTCTCGGTACAATCCACTGTTGGATGGGCTATGATACACATGACATGGGATGGAAGTGGATTTTGATTTGGAGTCATCAATATATATATATATATATAGGAACATAATTATGTTGTTATTAAATGTCACATAAAATTATTATGGTATATATAAAAAATGTACTTGTTTTTTCAAGTGAAGCATCACCAATACTACGTTTATAGTAGGGGTAAGTTGGTTTTTCTGCCCGTTATTTATATCCAGCAGTTAGAAAAAAAAATATTCAATCAAAGTGATGCATCCATGTATCATCAAAAATAATATTACTAGAAAAAATGTACCTATAATGACACATCCTCATTACTACCAGTAAACTCATCCCATAGTATTTCATTTATCAGGTGTGCTTAGATTAGCAGTGGGTGTGGTTTTGTTTTCCCTTTATCATCATTAAGATAGTGTCTTGTTATAATTGTTCAAAATCCAATATGAATCCTTTTAGAAATCATTAATAAATATTTATTGTTTGACTCATATTCTATAAATTCACTCTACAAGGTATGATATAGAGTAATTTTATGCTTCATTATTTTATTTTTTATTGAAATTAGGAAATTAAATCATAATTTTGCTAAAATTTATTCCCAAATCAATGCCTTAACATCAACCACAACATGGGGCCAAATATTTACATCAGTCATCATAGATTTATGAGTGATGATTCCAATGTCACTATTGAACTTGAACATGTTGGGGTTAACATGTTGGCCACACACATTCCATGAAACCTCGTATTTGATTCATTTGATTTTTGAATTACCTATTTTTCTATCACTATCAAACTATAATTATCTTGTTTTTTGAATCACGAGTCCTTTATTGCCTACCATTTCCTTGGATTAAACATCAACAATATGTTCCTCTAGAGAGGTAGCATTAGGAGGTATAGAAGGTTATTGTACCTCTACACTAGGAGGAGTAATAGGTTGGGAAAGATATTGTTCCTCCATATTAGGAGCAATAGTAAGTGTATAAGGCCATTACTCTCCTACACAATGAGCAACAGAAGGTTTAATGATTTTATATTAGTACATATTTTGATCACTATCATGTAACATAGTTATTGTATGTTGAAGTGGATTAACATTTTATTTAGAGTACATAAATGTTGTAATGAATGGATAATAACATGAGGTAACACAATGTATATTACAAAAAATATAACTTGATTATTGAAATCTTTTTTTAAGGTTGTAGCAATTTGAACCTTCTATCAATTATCCAAATACTTTCATGGAGTTCTTCTCTCCCCCAAATATAAATTTTTATTAAGCCATATTATAGCTAATTTGGTAACCAAAATTCAAAAACCATTGATACCACTACGTACTGAAAAAATTCAAAAATTTCTTAAACACACGATAATGATTATTAGAATCAGACACTCTATATAATTATTAGTTTAGTGTAGTAAACTAGATGTCTAGATCCTTACTGATAAGATCTTTAAGGTGGGTAGCCATTCTATCCAATTTCTGTATGAATTCCATAAAGATGATTTTCCAATGGTTGAAACCTCGAGCTAGGATTCAGTCTTGTTTGTCTAACCATGCCAATTGCTCCTCCATGGTGTCAAATTGCAACCATCATTTATATAATATATCGATCACCTCTTTTGAATTTTTGACAAGAACATCTTTTTCAAACATTTATTCCTTAGAATGGAGGATGCATTTCAAACAGTCCCCTTCTTCTTCAACATTAACTACTCTTTCTTTTCTACATTGTTCTCCACATTACCTTTTTCTATACGGCTTTGCTTTATTTCCTTCCAACCTTCTTAGCAGACCTATTTTCCATCAGCTTAGTCAAGTGGGAATAGTCTTTCCATCCCTTTTTTCCCCATGACCATAATGCACATTTAGGAGTCTCGATTTCCATTGTTCCCTCTATTACTTCTAGTAAAATGAAGGCATTTCCATGAAATTCATTCCAAACTATCCACTGAGAATTGGTTATAACTTTCGACACCTGATTCCTATTCTAATGAAGCTAGCATTGGTTCTTTGACATCCAGACCATCAATGCGGTTACCCATCACCACAACTGGATCTTTTTTTGAGAGGGCTCTAGCTACCCAATGACATCACCAGTCCTACCTTAACCTTGAAGGAATACTTCTTCCCTACACTCATATCCTTCCCCTAGATTGGAGGTCATGGAGAGGGGGTGCTGGGGTCTAAGGGACCCTTGACATTCACCTCATTTGTTCTGCCTTGTCCAATCTATGACACTACAATTGAGTCCTCCTGCATGATTTTTTCCGGATATCCCGGTCTTACCACTGGTGTCAATCCTAATGGCAACACATCTAGAGGTCCCACTAGTGATTATGGACTTTCCCTTTTCTTCTAGATGCTCACTAGCTTGGACAAGACTGAAGCAGACAGGCTGCTCTAGTGGCTGTGGCTCCATAGCACCCAGTTAGGTTAATTGATTGAGGATACCCAGGTCATGATTTTATTGACTATACAACTCTTCCACCGGTGTATTTTCTCTCAACCCACTAGCCATGCATGGAATAGAAGGCGGTAGTGTGGGTTTCTCTTGGTTATCACCCATTATTGTAGCACTTGCATCCCCTCTGCAACACGGACCAACAGAATCTACTACCTTCATGGATTGATTAACAACAATATCTTTGCAATCCATGACTATTCCAAACTCCATATAATCGGACTGGGAATAGCCATGGAAGCTCTGAGGACATTTGGAATCCTCATTGTCAAAACAATGAAAACAAGACCAGAAGGATATCCAAGATTCACAACAAATCATTGGGTTCCTTCAAAGCTCTCCCTCTATCTCAATGGTGATGAAATTTAGAGGGCCTTTCAATATATCAACATCAACACAAATCCTCAGTACAACGGTATGGAAAATGTCACTGGTGCGGGAGTCAAAACATAAATAATGGCTAAAAAAATTACCCTTCCTTAATGAAGTGAACATTTACAAATCCCAATTCATCTATTTTAAACAAAACCCATATTACCAAGCCACTTGCATTGAAAAATCATCCCTTGGAATGTCATATTATCCAAATCCCATATTTTTTTAATGATTCCAAAGTATTACATATTCACATAAATGGGGATTCTATCCATAGTACCCGAAACATGAATCGATTCAGCCATAATAGTAACCCCGCTATTTTTAATGGTTTTTTTTAATTATGTTAATTTTTATATAATTTATATACATTAATTATAAAAACATTGTAAGATAATACAAACACACTTGGTCCTCTGGCTAGCCAACAAAGTTTTTCTGAATGTTAATTTATATTTTCCACTGACCCCTTAAAAATATGGTCCCAAAACCATCTAATAAACTATTGATTATGTGTATTTGATACCATTTTCAGACCTTGATGGATTCAAATTCCTAATAATTTCATTGTGGGGTTCTAATTATACGGACACCTCCAAACATTTACGAAAAACATAATGGTCAGCCTACTTCGGACCTATAATATTTATTGTGACATATTATCTTACAAAAATTCATTTACCCACAAGCTTCCTAATGCGATGAGATTATGGTCAAAATATTTTTTCCACACTGGATATGAATTATATATTGAATTCAATGGCTCCCTCAACAATATATCATTCTCCAATACAACCCAAAAGATGAATTTTATTTTGACATACCCATTCCAAATATTCATATTCGATTCAATGGAGTACATCCATATAAAGTGTATAGAATGACATAGTAAAATCTCTCTCAACAATTAAACCACAAAATTAACCATCATATCAATAAACTCTAGCTAGAAGGAAATTTTCAATTCTTAGAATAGGTCGTAAATTTCAATTTACATAGTCGGCTATTTCTCTGGGAATATAACATTAATACATATAACTAAGAAGAAGAAACAAAGCATTATTAATGTATACCAGATATTCTAGGAAAAAATGAAACTTAACGATATAGTAATTAAATATTGCATCAAAACATAGTGTTCATGTAAATTAAGACCCTTTTACTTTAAATCGGTCTGTGACATGATGCACTTGATATTATGTGAAAACCCATATAAAACCATTATATCATTGAGGAACATGAAAAATTGATATATCTCTTACGTGGAATGAGTTTAAGTAGTATGACGATGAAAAGTTCATTTTCACCCTCACTGGAACCAACTCTTCTGATATTATCATTTCAACCACGTCCAACCAAGCATTATTTTCATCTATTTTTTTTTGCACATTTAACAAGTAGCCGATCACACTATTGTTTACATTTTTCAACATTCATAACATCGATATAATTTCAATTTTAAAAATAATTTTTCTATAGTAATTAAAAAACTAGTCTCTTTTTCCAATCATTTATCATAAGGTTTTTTAATTTTTTTTATTGAAAGTAGTTTAAAAATATTTTACTTTATCAAATATTTGATCACCTATTAGTGGAGATAGGGGTGTACGTTATTCTGAACATCCATCGATTTATGTCTTCCATGATCGGTACTTATGTTGTCGGGGTAGAAATCATAAATGTCATAGAAACAGATTTTTAAATGAATGATTTAACCAAATTGATTCTATAATATGTTCAAAAATGGATAAACCTTGAGTTCTTTTACTACTATAACCTGAAAACGTCTATAATTAGGAAGGTCATTTACCATCCCATACAACATCATTCTCAATGTGAAATCTCCATTTATATAATCATTATACACCATGACACTTAAATCCGAAACTAATTTCAAATCATCAATCAATGGATCCATATAAACATCAATATCATTACCCAGTCGTTTTGCTCCAAATATAGGGAAGTATATCATTATTTAATTTCATTTCATGACTAACCATTGTGGAAAGTTCTAATTTACCAACATAACATGCCATGTACTATGTTTGATACTTTGAAAACAAAAAATATTCATTCTATCTATAGATAACAAGTGAAGAAGGTTTCTCATTTCATTTCTATATTTAGGATACTCATGATGAATTTCCATCCACCGAGAAGTGTATTTTGGGTGAAATAGTTTCCCATAATTATTTCTTTTATTTCTTTGCCACATTAATTTCTCTAAAGTCCCCTCAAATATATATAGGAACCTAATCCTTGGACTAATAAGAATGTAGTATAAAAATTTCATACAACCAGACTAAAAATTCTTGTTTCGGGAAACACCACACTTTGGGCATTATTTATGTGATTTTTGGTCTTTGAAAAATAGTATACAATCATTTCATCAGGTTTCTATTCTTCTTAGAGATCATACTCATTGTTTGTATCATTTTAATGGTGTCATATGTTCATCTCGGGAGATCATTATCTATTGAGAGTATGTCATTTTAGAGAGAATGTAGTCCCATTAAACATTCATCACTCCCTATATTTCCAATATTCAAATTATAAATATTTAGTATGGGTGAAAATTCTGTATATTTAGTGAAACCAGCATACAATGACAGCTTTGAACAACTCCTTGACTTCTCAAACAATTTTGGGTAACCATGAGTTTCAGCTTCAACTATCATTTTCATTTATTCAATACGATCTTCATCATCATTCACATCTATAATCACATACTTTATAGAGTCTTATTCATTTTTCACACTTGTAATAATATCATATGATCCATAAAATGTAGTGTTATCCCAAACACTATATACATATGTTTTTTTTGTGGTTTTATTCCTACATTTATAGCTTGGACCTATTCGATGATAAATCAAGTGTTCTTCCAATTCCTCTAGACTAATTAGTCTTGAATAAAAACTGTACAAACACAGATGGAGGGTTTGATAAGGGCTATATACAAGATCCTTTCAAAACATGACGATATAATTCAATCCATCTTTATACTCTTGTTTTATATTATTGAGACCCATCATTTATTTATTCATATCCATCCTATTAGATTTGGTGACATTAATTTTAAAAAATTAAATACAAAAAATATGATTCTCAAATAATGGGAACTCAACATTTGAATGATAATTATTATTTCATTTTGTTGCTTGATATGCATCCCCATAGAAGCTGACACCTAACCAAAAAAATATGTAATTGTAGAGGATTCCAAAAATTTCCACCATGTTAGCGGTGTTAGATGAAATGTATGATTATGAGTTATAAAGGGGTTAGACATTAATTCACCTTTTTCTAGAGTGATCTCATGATGTATATTCTATTGACTGGATAGAGTTAGTGACATGGCCTTTCCATGGAGTTATTATCAATATACATATAATCCCTATATAATGTACTGTTTTACTAATTCTATAAAAATAAAAACCTAAAATATTAGGAAAAAATGCATTTCAGATGTATTTTGAAAACTATTAATAATATTACACTTGAATTACCATTAAATAAACCAACCATTTATACAATTTCCTATCTATAATGACACAACCTTCTAAAATAAACTAATCACTACCCATCACTTTTCCAAAAAACCATAATTCAGTTTTTTAGGAAATCCAAGAATCCTAATGACTAAATAGCCCAAATCATTTAACATTAGTTAAAACCCACTATATTTTACAAATATTTATTTAAAACATTACACACCCCTTGTTAATATTAAAACAACATTAAATATCATTTAAAAACATTTACATCCTTTATGAAGGCTAGTAGGGTGAGTTGACAAACACTTGGAATGAAACCAAAGTCCATGCCAAGTGCTTCAATGATTTTAAATCAATTAAGGACCCACAAAATTGTATGTTTATCACATTTAATTGTTTTAAGAAATATGTTCAAATAATATAATCATTTTAAAATAGCCACTTATATATTTTTACAAAGAAATAAATCCCATGAGAGGAACTTTATTTTATTCATTTTTTACGGAAAACCATAAAATTAATGTTTTATTGAAAATAATGAATATTATTTTATGACATAGTGTTGAGTAAATAAAACTAAAAAACCAATATATTTATTTTAATGAAAATATTATTTACCCAGATACAAACATCAACTAAAATAATAATAAAATACCAAGCATCAACCATTAAAGGGTAACTTCCAAATATTTGTGATTGCATGTATTATATCATATAAAAGTTAGTAATTAACTTCATACAAACAACTATTTTGATTCAATGTGTTCTTACTAGGATTAGAAACTATGAATCATAAGTCTCCCATATTTTTTAATTATTGGTGAATAATTATAACTATCAGAATAGGATTATATTCAACACCATTATAAAAATAAAACATAACATATATTCTACATAGATAGTAACATGCATTTGAATAATATAAGTGGTGTAATATTTTAAACCACTCAAGAAGAGTTGTTGTTTTTATGTAGCATATTCATCCTCATGGTTAGTATCTCTATGTTTTCAAAATAGGATTAAAATTTATAATCCCCCATGATGTGTTATTCAATCAATATTACAATGTCATCCCCATTGTAAGTGTATTTTATTCTGGGGTATAGTCATAACATAACAAATACCTCAAGAAGATTAATGATCATCATGTATATTGTTTTATTTTTAAACATTATCTTGGGCCTAGGTATAAACTTCCTAGTCCATCATAAATATAATATGAAAATGTGATCACAAGTCAATGTATGTAGTAACATAATAAATGGACTCATACCATCTACCTATCATAACCATTTTTTTCTATAACATTTCAATAATTATATTCATTATTATTATATGTAACAATATTGGCTACCCCTAACACAACTCCTCACACACAATGACCATATCTCCGATAATATATAGTACCTATGACCACCAATCACTTATTTCAAAAATTAAACTGTAACAAAAATCTATCACCTATCCCAAATTACAAATCAAAACTCTCAAAGAATTATCACATATGATCATAAAAGGTATACTAACATCTCTATTTTTTACCAATAAATACTCACTCATCCCAAAGACCTCCCAATATTTTTGAAAACAGATAAAAATATTATAGTCTAAAGAAGAATCTAAAAAATTGTGACATGTGTATATCATACACCACATACTTTATATGTATTACTAATTTTTTCATAAATATATGAATAGTATTGGTTACACATGAAAACCTATACACCCTCTTATTCATTCCCATATGTCATATAATATATGAAAAAACATAAAATAGTAGATAATGATAGATTCTACGTTACCTCCACTACAAAAAGGTTTGTCATTATTAGTAATAACTATATATATATATATATGAAAAATCAACTATAATAAGTAATACTAAAAGACAAGTTCACAGATTTAGAAGAAAAAAATAGTAAATAAATATGAAACAAATAATAAATGAATGTGTTCCTTTAGGTTTTATGATAGAGAATTATACCCCCAATTATTATAATGACCGAACACACTATGATATTTTTAACACTAAACACATATAATTAATCATTCACAAAATAGGAATTAATTTCAAATAATATAAGAATAAAAATTTTATTTGGTGGTTCAAAGACAGTAATAGGGTCTAGTGGGGGTGGAGTCGGGGTAGGCAATGATAGAGGCTACGAATGAGTTTTTAGTAATGGGGGAGTTCTCAACAGAGGCGGTTTTGTAGCGGAGGAGGGATTCATGACGGAGGTGGGGTTTGTGGTGGAGGGGGGTTCCTAGTGGAGGAGGGGTTCACAGTGGAGGTGGGGTTTATAGAAGAGTTGGGCTCGACACCAGTAGAGTAAGAATTAGTAGAGGAGGATTCAGTGGCAGTGGGGGTCGACATCTGTGTGAGTTTGAGGGGTGTGAGAGAAGAAGATGATTGTTTGAGTTCATTTGAAAAACCGGGTAAAGCACTTACCATCTCTAAAAAGAACCAATAAATCTATAATATTGAAAATTTATTTATATTATTATATATATTTATAAAATTATATACAGAATAAATAAACAATTATTTATTTATAAATATAACTATAAATATCTAAATATATAATAAGCATTTTTATATAATTAAAAATATTTATAAAAATATAAATATAATAAATAATTAAATAATTATTTATAATTACCAAATTATAATAAATATATTTATTATAAATATATTTATATATAATAAATATATATAATTAAAAAAATTAAAAATGGACCCAGAGGGCGGAGCTCCCAGTGATTGCACTAGGGTTTTACACATGTTGGTTTCTCCTTTGAATTTAGAATATGTCGTCACTTATATTTATAATCGCATGGTGGTGGGGTCTATCTTACTATCATATACTGACAATTTTCTCCCAATTGAATATTTTATCGGCATAGTGAGGTTTTCAACAAGGTCAGACGGTCATTTTGGTGCTTTTTTCCCCGTGGCAATGTCTTTACTGGTGTTTATTGGAGGTCCCAATCTGTCCATTAATAGAACTCCTTACAGCATGGAGAGTATTGATGAAGTGTCAGGGGTTGAGCACTATAGTTTCTCTATTCACAATCATGTTCATCTAGCATCAAAACCCTAATGCAAGGGTTGCTCCTTTACTGAGGCCCTTTCTAATGATGGATCTCTTGCACCTGTGGAGCCTTATATTTTCCATTGTGAAAATGGGACCTTCATAGTAAGTGTAAAACCTCACTCTCTTACACTCTTTTTGGTGATATTTTAATAAAATAAAGGAAATGATTTTATTTTTTATGAATGAAAATACAATAAAAGAAACGTTTGTAATTTTTATCCTTGTGTTTGAATCAATAACATAGTAAAAGAAAACAAATTATTTGGATTTATCTCCATCTTATATGGTTAATTTTTTTAAAGGAAAATACAATAAATTCTTTTGTCATTCATGTAAAAAATAGCGATAAATTTGGAATTTTAATATATTAACAAACCTCCAACATTATTTATTTACAAATCATTCCAATTTTGGGGTGATTTAAATACAATAGCAGGAGAGAAAACTATTTCACTCTATTTCACCCCTTATCATTTCTCTCCCATTAAAATTATCTCTCCAAACATGATAAAATTATTTCTCCTCTCAATATCATTTGTTTTATCTCTGTATCATCCCTATCATACTATCCCTTAAGGATAAGTTAGATGTGTATAAATTTTCTCTTACGAGGAATTTGATTCTTGGTAAGGGTGATGAACCTCTGAATACCATGGAGGATAAATCACATCTCACCTGAATTTGGGTAATTTCCTAGTGGCTGATTTTTTTTGGAAGTGGGTGTTTTCATTTTATATTCTCTAATACAGATGGTAGAGATTGTTCATTGAGTCCAAGTTTTTATATGCTTAATTCCGGGTTCCTTCGTGTTTCTGACTGTGATTTGAGTTTCATCGTGCATGGTAAAAAAACATACGACTTCACAGATCTGGGCATGAATTCATGTGCTCTGTTTTGTAATTTGGCATCCTTTAATTATTAAGGACCTTTTATCTTGTATTTGTGCACCCATTAAGATGTATGAGAACAATTATTAATGGAAATTTGGGTACTTGTCAAGAGACCATGTGGATGTAGACATGATTAATTGATTATATGATTCTATGAAATTAGTTGATAATGGTGAAAAAATTGATATTCAATTTAAATATGAGTTTATCCCATAATTTTTTATGTTCTTCAATGTTCTAGGGCATGAAATATCCAACTACAGAAATGTTCAATGTATCCAAGTTAATCATTTAGGTAAGTATCATCCTTTTGGTAAAAATGTTTTGATGAAAGAATATATGAATAATCACACTACTGATGAGAGGGGAACAACTACAGATTCTGAATTGAAGGGGAATGATATACCTAGGTCCGATAAAAATGACGATTCATATCCTTCATGAATGGATATTGGATCCCATGTTTCTAATTAAAATTGGTTAAATGAAGCCAAGGAATTATAGGTTATAGTAATTACATTAAATATTTCCCTATTGAATCCATATTAGGACCAATGTTAGCTGATGAACCAGTATAGCCTTCTTCTGTGAATAATGTAGGCGAAGAATTGGGGAAGGAGAATCCCTTATCTAGAAACAGTAAGAACAATATAGGGGTAGATGTATCCTCTGTGATAAAGGATGTTTCACTTGGGGAACCCCTATCTTGGATTATATTCTTATGGAGAATATCCCTCACTCTGAGAGGGAAGAACTAGAAGGATCTTGAAAAGAAACTATGTCATGGAAATAGTGTCGTCATCCAAAAAACTGTGGTCAAGGGTGTAGTGGATATGTGCATGGCTGGTCTACTAGGACTTCTCCCAGGGAGCTCAATCTGGAGTAGTTCAATCTTAGGCAAGAATACTCCATTATTTTCAATCAGATGAATTTGTTGTCTGAATAGTAATCAGCCTATGAAACCACTGATTATAGAGATGGTTAATTTTTTTGTAGTTTTTCATTTTTTTGGGGTAGGGACGGTCCTTTTTTTTGAGCCCATCCATTCTATTTCATTATTTTAATTATATTATTCAATAAAATTCTATAGGAGTACGTTATCATGACTCATAAACATTTTTTGGTATATATTATATGCTTGGGGGTACAATTATATTAATCACGCACACCCCACACACACAGATCAGAATGGAAAACCATAGCCACCCAAGTGATATCCCACCAATTAAGTCTTATTTATGATGTACTTGTGTAATGTCCCAGAATTCAATGTATTTTTTAAGGTATGTTCAATAAACATGTGAATGAGATTTAATATTTCTTGAACTATTGCTTAGATTGATAATCTGAGGACACCATTGAATTCAGAATGCCGAAATTTTCCTAGAAATGACCTAACTTCGGAAGCCAAGGGTCGATCGAAAAAGTTATTTTTCGGAGTTTTGACGAAAAATAATTAAATAATTTAAAATAATTGTGTTATTTTATTTCTCTTTTTTTGGTGGAGGATCATAAAGCTATGAGGTTCCGACATGGTAGTGACAATCCACATCAATTAGGCTCATTAAACACACATCATAATGATACTTTAATGATGTATAACAATGACGTTGTTTCATAATTAAAATTGTCTAACAACACGACATCACATCATAATGGGAACTCTTCTATGTGATCCTATTTATAGTTTGACACACTTTGGAATTATGGAATTAAAATTGGGAGGATTCTATAGAGATCTTCTGACAGACTTCCACCCCAGCGAAGAATGACAAATGCGGGTGGGACATATTAATCTTCGACACCGTTCAAAGATCGGATGTGGGAAGAAACATCAACATCTTAAATTCATTGAGGAAGAACTTTGTGGCATCATACATCATAAAATGTAGGGGTTGTTAGTTACGGATCATATACATTCTATGTTATTTTTAAAACAACGGATGCAGAACAACCCACATACTTGTTGATAGGCATGTCACTCATTTATGCATGAGGGTATCTTTGGGTTTCAATATTGGAATTTATTTATTTTGGATTTAACTACACTAACCAAAACCTCCTTGATTTTTATCCTCGGATGTGGTGGGCTTGAGCCGACACAAACAAGGCCGCATCCCCTCCTGATGTTTGTTCCTTGTGATTAGCTCTTGGAAATTAATGGAAAGGTAGATTCAGATCCATCACGGTGATGTGGGTGTCCCCTAGATGTCGTAAGATCAGAAGGTGTAAAAGCATGACATTGCAGTGTGTCAGGCAGCTCGACGATGGCCAATGGCGGCGTTGACCATGAGCCGGGTGGAAAGGAGACGGGACGCCAACTGGAGGATGAGGAGTAACCTGGTGGCGGAAGCTGCAGTCGTGATGGGATGCAGTGCTGGAGTCCAACAATGACAGTATGGATCGGTGTGGAGAATTCATCCTGTCATATGAGTAGATGTGTGGGACACCAAAGGTTGGCCCGACCGCCAGAGCAGGTGGAAAATGTGGTTGTGTCGCATCTGGGGAGAAGGAGGTTGGCCCACAACGACAGGCTAGGGATATCCTGGCAGGCTAGTCTGGCAGGCTAGCCCTGTGGGTCACGCTCACTAGCCTTGCACCACAGTTGTTCAGGGTCAACAGGAGTTGGTTCAGAACCAGGTTGGGTCGGTCCAACCATGTTGGACCAAACTGAGATCCTTTTCGACCCAGTTACGCTTAAAGTGACTTTTCTCATAAACCAGACGTCCTTTTGACAAACCGTCTTTGGATCTAGTCTCTTTGAGATGAGTTAGTCATTTTTTGATACTCTACATGAGTTTTGGAGATTATTGATGTATGACCAGGTTGGATGGAACATGAATCCAACCGGGCTCTCGGTACTAAAATCCCTATAACATCTAGACCGTGCATCCGATTGATGTGTCGTCCTTTGTGTTGGAACCCTTATGAATTAGAGGTCCTTTGGGTCACATCATTGTGGGACTGCGTGGAATTTGAGGTATGATTGATAGCCTGAGGATCTTAAACCTGGTTTTTCTTATAGTGATAGTTAATATTGCTACTCCTATGGAGATGAAAGGCGTAGTTATTCCTTACTCCTCTTCTCTGGTAGATATGGGACTCCCCACATCATGTGTGCAGGTTCTTTTTTCCTAAATTACACTCATATACATTTGGAGTCAGAACAACCCTAATGGAAAAGGGCACGTGTCCTCCATACTTAACTCACATTGAGTCATGTACTCCCCTACCGGGTAGGGTTTGGGTCCTCTATGTTCTGTGTGAGTACTATCCTATTGACATATGGTTTGGGTCCTCCATACATAATTCTATGGCAGAGTCAGCACTCCCCTATCGTACTAGAGTGTGGGTACCACATGGTAGATATTGTGAGAGAGTTGGTTCCTCCCCTAACTTACCAGTGTATGGGTCTTCAAGTCATTTTATTGCTATACGCTACCCATTCAGGGTGCATGCCCAATTTACAGGTTGTTACAGTAGAGTCGGAACACCCATGCCATGATAGGGTGTGGTTCTGTTATCGTGGGGATGGTACACCCCTGATGTACTTGGACCCGGATCCCCCACAATGGTCGAACTACTAGTGTTGTAATTCCCACTAGGTAGGGTGTGGGTCCTCACTTAAGGAGTAGCACAGTTCCATATCCAAGTAGTAACAAGGAGAATGGAATTCATTGGAGTTGGATCTACCCTGACTGCATGACACAATTACAAGGATTATCCCCTCCACTTGTTGTAATCTAATCCAAGGTAGATGTTATTGCCACCTCAAAGTACTGAGGTGTGGGCCACTTATTATTTTAGTGACTGAGATATTGTAGATTAGACAAGAGCAGTTCTCCTCTAACTGAATGTAGTGTTTTGGAGTGGGCCTCATCACTTGGTCTCTATTGGTCTTTCCGTGGGCGTAATATTGTGATAGTGAGACATCTAGTGGTGGGAACTAGAGTCAGTTCTAGAAAAAATTTCCCAAAAGAACATTTCATTTCTGACATACCGTTAGGAATGGTTGAGTTGTACCTGATGAATAAAATCTCTCAGACGGGTGCCATCATGGATTGCTAGCTGATGGAGCATGTACTCTTGACCCTTGAGTTACACATTGAGCCTTCTTTGAATATCCCGGTAATGGATTTGATGATGGATCCTTATGTTTTATTGTGGCTTAGAAAATTATATCTAGATGAAATAGGTAAATTTATCGTCATGTACCAGAGTATATTTGAATATGCATAATATTTGGTGTTTAATTCATGGTTTTGGCATTATGGTTTACTTGTGGTTTTGGATTGTTGGTTTACATTGTGGTTGTGGCTATGTGGTTTACTTTGTCATTGTTTTGTGGTTTTTTCCTTTGTGGATATCTAAGATACAATCGAGGGTCTCGAGGTCCCCTACAGATCACTATGTTACTCACCCATTCATGGGCTTCACCAGAACGTGTGGTGTCTGGTTCTTACATTAGGCGTTTTGATAGAGGTGCTCAGGGAGACAGTACCGACGAATGTTACAGGGGTTGACATTGTTTCCTAGGACCATGTGGTGGACAGTAAGACCAAGAAGATAAGACAAAATACTTCAGATTCTAGTATCTTCACTACTCTAGTGATCAGATAGGTTTTTTCCGCAGATGGCCATCCATGCTACCTTTGTACCTTTCTATTTTAATTTGTTTTTTTGGGCTTTTATACTGGCCCAGTTTTACCACTCAGTGCTTCACATGATCTTGTAATCTGTTTTTTGATTACATAGTGTTCGACATTCAACTTCATTTATTTGATTTGTGAGTGCTCATGTGTACATGTATCCAGGAAAATGCCTCGCACTTGTAGGTTGATGCCTTCGACGCCAGTCGCCAACCCCTTGCCTTCGAGAGGCGGGCTTGTGGTATGTCATGGTCCGAGTCCTATTGGACGGGTCCTGAAAAAGTGTAATCATAGGTAGTTTGGTTCTACCAAAATGACCAAGGGACTATTGTTTTTATCTGTGAGAAACAATGTTATGTGTTTTCAGTTCTTCTTTTGGGCCAGGGACTCCTGTGTTGGTGCGGCGGCCGATGTATGTGCACACCAGGATTCTGGACACCTATTACCAAACCCGTAACATGGAAACATTTGTTGTTGTTGAAATAAGGGATTATGCAACATGTAGGAATGATTTTGATTTCCATTTCATTCTCAAGTAATCTTTTTAGATATAATCTTAATCATGGTTAATCTTGAATCATATGAGGATGCCTCCATGACAACCTCTAGATAGGATTTCACAACAAGATCGTGATAATGATCTTCCTTGAGTGGGGGCTTTGGTGCAGGGCACTGATACATGGGTGGTTCCATTGTACAGTGCTCTAGTGATTCCACCATCTATCGAGTAGTAGTTTCATTGGAATTTCATGGTGATGATGCGTGAAGGAGGAGCTTGCTACATGTGTTTCAGAGGTAGAGACCTCCCATGTTTCTTGGCGAGATAGATCATCATGTAGCTGAGGAATGGATTGTGGTAGTTAAGTGTGTCTTCCTCCTAGAGAGGACAGATCCTGATTAGAGAGTGGTCTTGGCTACAAGCTACTTCAGGGAACATTGGGATTATGGTGGATCCAGATGATTCAGAATCATGACCAGGTGACCCTCACATGGACAGATGTAGAGCACCTCATTAGAGATGAATTCATTCTGATGACTTTTCACACATTACACATATAAGAGAAACTGCAATTATGGAAGGGAAGCATGAAAGTAGATGATTTATCAGTGATATACAATGACCTTTCTCTTTAACCCACTATTATTATGTAGGACCCATGCCTCAAGCCCTGGACCTTCGAGTTGTGACAACACTATGAACTCAACACATTGGTGATACCTCTTAGCATTCTGAAGGATGATGGGGTTCTGAAATGAGCGGTGGTGGTTGAGATATTCCTAGAGGTTGAGATGGTGGATGTGACCTATGACAGAGGTCATGGAGTAGTGGTGTTTAAATGATCTAGTATAGGAGTGACGATGGGATCACGACGTACGAGGCATTCCCATGCCTGGACACAGACACATGGGTCTGTGGCATAGCAGTAGTGCCAAGGAGAAGAACAGCCACATGAGAGGTGATATTATTCTTATAATGGCTTAGTACTAGAAATGGGATCTTTATCCATGAATCTATCCCCATGGTTTAGAAACCCCATGGGGATATATATTTTTTTATTACCTATTTTGACATTTTCATTATAATCATGGGAAACTTATACCCAATTCCCCGAATACCATCTGGCTCCTCGTTCCCCTTCCATCACACTCCTCCACTCTTGCTTTATGCCCCTCCATACCCTCACTTCCATCGCCATATTCTTCTTCCTTGCTTCCCTAACTCCTGGCCCTCTCCTCCCCTCTCCAACCACTGCCTCTTGGCCATCCAACCTCTGCCACTTGTCTCTATCCTCCCCTCGTCGACCTCTACCTCTCGACCATCTTTCCATCGACTCCCGACCATCTCCTCCTATCCCCAGCCTCTGCCTCCGCTCTCTACCTCCCTCCCAGCCTTCGTGTCAGCCTCAACGTCGCGACTTCTACCTCTCTGCCCCCAGATCCAGTGACTTCCCTGTCTTGGCTCCCTCTCCACCCATCCTTGACCTCCGGCTCAACATCCCCCAACTCTAGAAACATCCCATCTCGGCCTCCTCCTCCCTGCCCCCAACACCATCTTCTGGTTATGAATTTCATTCTCCTTGTTTTCTACTGTTTTAGATATCTTTTTTTGAGTTTTTTATTGGTGATATCATATTTAAAACATATCCTTATTTAAATATAAATCTTATGACATACTTTAACATATGTGTTTGATCTACAAGTGAACATAGATTGAGTTTTGGAGTAAAAATGTGATGATAGAAAGCATGAGGCCCCCCTCTTTTCTAATCAGATTAGTGGATGAAGAGGACTTTGGGGTTGTATAGTCTCATACCATTCATGATTTTAAGCCTCTATATTATTTTTGGATGTGTTGGAATCACGTGATTAATTCCTTGAAATATATTCATTTTTAATTTTCTTTATTTTGATCCCTTGAATACAACATTAAACCATGAATTTCAGAGTTCTTAAGCATTTTAGTGATCCATTCATGGTGTTCTTATAGGATGATTAGTTGTAAATGAAAATGGAGCAACAAATTTAGGCTAGATTATGTATTTAATCAAGACTATATCAAACTCTAAATGATTTTGTTTATTTTAGTTTTTATTATGGCACTAGTATTAATCCTAATATTTTTAATGAATGTAATACTATGTTTTTTAATGACTTTTACTTTTGGAGAATCACAAGAATTGATGTCTCCAAATTCATATAGTGGTTTGATATATACTTCCCTTCCATTTGTCTATGAATGTTGATGGTCCTATAGATTTTATTACTAATTTGATACTAAAATTAGAATTATCTATTGTCATTCTAGAGATAATGATGAAGGATCATCCACATCTTCACAAGCTGGGTGGTGGATTTGGAAGGAGAGAATGGGGTGGAAGGAATCCCCGTAGAATATGTTTACTGGTGTTTTAGTGAATTTACCAACTAATTATGGAGTAGTGATTCTAGGATTCTCATTTGGGAAGGGAGATCAATTAATCCTCCTTCAGATATATTGTAGGAGTTAATATAGAAAAGAAGCTCGATATTTGGTGTGAATCCCATGATGGAATGGAGTAATGGAGGATCATTTAGGAAATCATGGTTTAAATTTTTCCTCACTCAGGGAGAAGGATCTTTTGGTAGTAGTTCTCCCTCATTAGGTTGGGTGACGAGAGATAGTATCTCAGTAGCCTCCTCTGTAATGAGTTTTGCCTTGTATTAATGATACCACTCGTTTTGGTGGGAGGGGGTTTACAAGTAATTCACAAAATAGGGTATGAATTTATTCATGAGTTTATAGAAATAATATTATAGAGTGGACCATCTCTTTATACGAATCCATTCTAATAGAATCTAAGACAGAGGGTAGTTACGCAAGAAGTGGAAACTAGTAGGGAGGTGTATTGACATAAGTTTTCATCTGATGATACTTAGATGATTTTTTTTAAAAAATTATTATGAAATTATTAGGAGTAAAAATATACTTTTACTGTTGTATACAATGTCACAATTTTTTGAAGTATTCTTTGGTTCTATATTGTGATTTATACACCAAGTATTCTTTTTCATATAAAATAGAGTGTCAAGGATATTTTGATATAAAATATAAATATAATATATTATTTTTAATCAATGTATTGTATGTTTTTTAAATTTTCTTATATATCCTAAATATATTCACATATTTAGAAACCATGATAGAGTGTGAATCTGAAATGTGAATTTCACCATATTCATGGCATAATATTCATTTTAATTGGGACTCATGGGTGTTTTACGTCATGTGATGATTAATTAAATAATATAATTTTTTAATTAACTTGTTATTATACAGGGAAAACCATGAATTTCATTATTTAATACATATTATGAGATCTTCCATGGGTTAGTAGTTTTATAAACACATGAACCTTATTGGATGAGGAAGAAGAAGATAGAGCGAGTGCTTAATGGTGATGATAAATGGGTGAAGAAATATCAGTTTTTTTAGTGATGTCGATAAAAAGTACCTTCGTAGTGATGTAGAATAAGATCAACATCATTTCACCATCATGGTAGGGAATTTATATATATGGATTTATCCATATTCATTTCATGATTTGAACATGGTATAAATTTCATTAAATTGAATCGATATTCAGGTAGCAGATGGCCTTTTTAACTTACGATATTTGGTTAAAATTATGATATTGGGATAACTAAAATTGGGAATAGATATTACTTCTTTGTTTATTTATTGTATGTGATGATATATGATTCCTGATCATAAAAGATCATCATGTCCATTATTTTTTTTTCATCTATTTTTCCCAACATTCTTTACATGTTCATTAATAACTTTATATTTTAGCGGATGATTCAACTAATATCATAGATTGATTTTACTGCACAATTAAAATAAGTATCATATATTTACATTGTGTCTTCTCCATGTAGGATTATGGCGGGAAGATGTATTATAGGATAAGATAAAATATGATAGGGGAGTCTGGATTTGGGGTTTTTTCATGAATAACAATATGCACATCGACAATATTGTGACATGAATAATGAATACACTTACCAAAGGATAGAAACCACATTGAATAGGTGTAATTATCGTGTTTAGAATGGTCAAAGTCAATTTAGAGGATATATGAAAAAAATAAGAGGAAGTAGAAATGAATCAAGGACAAGAGTAATGTTTAAGTCTTAGAACCGAACTACATGGTGTATAGTTTGAAAGAACACACATCATGTACTTTGGTAGGTACAATTTCTAGATATTATAGGATATGTTAAATACCACATATTTTGTGGTTAAATCATACAAAATGGTACACTTATCGAGATATTTTTTTCTAAATGAAACATACACCTAGGAAGCCGGGGTATCCTTACAAACCATGAGGCTTAATACCAAATTCTGTTTTTCCCTGATAGAACAAGACTTGTAAAGATGGAGAACCTTCCAACTATCCATATGGATCATACACACCATGTTCACCACTCCACATTTATTATAGTCATATTTATACTTCCCCTTTTTGGGTTTTGTACATGGGCTATCAATTTTTATAGGGATATATGATGTTTACCTTGGGAACACATCGTATCCCTATACCAAGACTATATGGTGTCCCAGAAACGTCATACATGATTATATTATTAAATATAACTAGTACCTTAAAAGAGACCTTTCACATAGGACATGATTGTTGAGGTACTTATAAAGATATATATGTGGAATGTTCTAAATCTAACAAGATTTGTCATATCAGCATTATAGTAAATAAGCATATCTATTAATAATTCACGGTAAAGAGAATCCCTAATTGATGTTAAATTTACATCAGCGAATAATTTCATCTAAACATTATTAGGAAGGGTATTAAATTTACCCCATGGGTTTGGGGCCTAAGATCCTTTTCCTAATGTTCCGATAGGGCCGATATTCCACCACCATTATGGTGTGTGATATACTCATTATATGTATTTTGTATTACCGTTTTTCTGATGAAGAAATTATTTGAATAAAAAATCCATAAAATGATAAAAAATGTATAAATATGGAAAGAAGTTAGGACGGTGTAAGGATTATTATATTTTCAAAAACATATAGTAATAAAATCAATGGGAACATTTAATAACATTAAGGATATTGAGAAATAATCTCTTAAGCCTAGACACTGTATTCTAGGTGACGTTCATTAGGAAGATTCAGTGGCCTTAGAAGATCAAATAAAAATTGGGAATGAATGGAGAATATGTAGGTAGGATTATATATAAGTTTACCTAACTCCAATTGTCTAAGACCATAACATACAATGAACACAAACCTGAAAACTTATCTATGTGAAAGCATTCTACTACAGTAAACACATTTAAGGGTTTTTAGTTCTACCAAAGATGAAATGTTGGAACTGATCCAAAATATAATTTGGATATTATTATATACTATAATGAATAGATATTGACATTGACCATCAATCATTTACCAGAGGATATATATTGAATATAAAATAAAAAAATATAATTTTACACATATGAGGAATAAAAACAGTGTATCAAGAAACAATATCTAATTTTTTTCCTTGAGTATTTTGTTAAGTCAATAAGGTGTTCCTTATGACTTTTCCATTCCTTCTTGTTTTGAAAATCACAAACACCTTATTTTTAAGAAAATTGATTTCTTAAGGAAAATCGCTTTTATAAGAAAAATTATCCTCATCACTTTTTCATCCATATTTTTCTTAAGTATGAGATTCAGATTCATTTTCTCGGAATCATTGAAACTTTGATATAAAGCATTATGTTTTAGGGTTCAGATTCTGGATAAGAACTATAAGGATGATTCATTCTGAATTCAGGATATGAACTCTGACTAAGTTCTATTCTAGATTCAGGATACGAATTCTGAAGAAAAATTCTCATTACGAATTCTGAAGAAGAATTCTCATTACGAATTCCAATGAAGAATTCCCATTACGAACTCTAATTAAGAATTCCCATTACGAACTCTAATGAAGAATTCTCATTACTAATTCTCATTAAGAATTCTGATGAAGAATTCCCATTACGAATTCTGATGAAGAATTCTCATTACGAATTCTGATGAAGAATTTTCATTACGAATTCTGATGAAGAATTGTCATTACAAATTCTGATGACAAATTCTCATTATGAATTCTAATGAAGAAATCCCATTCCGAATTCTCATTATGAATTCTGATGATTAATTCTCATTACGAATTCTGATGATGAATTCTCCTTACGATTTCTGATGACGAATTCCTATTCTGAATTCTCATTCCGAATTCACCTATTAAACAGAATTTGAGTATCTTTGTTTTATACACTCTGAATTAATTCAG
Organism: Viscum album; assembly: GCA_963277665.1. NCBI lineage: Eukaryota > Viridiplantae > Streptophyta > Magnoliopsida > Santalales > Viscaceae > Viscum > Viscum album. Next base: position 2,074,917,826 of record OY728152.1, on the reverse strand, counting down.
ACTCCGAAAAAATATCTTTGTTAGACTCCGAACTTTTATATTTCTTACATTTCTATAATTTGTCTACTCTTTATTATTACACTCCAAACCCTAACTCCGAAGTTTTCATTCCGATCTTTTATGTTATAGTTTAAAACGATGTCGTACATTCTGTTACACTTGTTTTGTTATAAAACGATGTCGTCCATTTTGTTATAAACTAACCGTTGTCTAAGTGACATGTGTACAGGCCCCTCCGATCTTTAAGGAAAATATGATCGATGGAGAAGGAGCTGACCTCACCTATAAATAGGAGCTCATTTGAATGAGCTCGTGGATGATAGATGATGAAAGTGCTGAAAGGCTGACAAATTTGCTTGAAGTGATTTCTAGAGAGAGAGACTCTTATAAACTCTCAAACCTTCGTGCGACTCCGAATGTTGGTGATTACATTCGAGGGATTCCGGGTATAGGAAGACAGAGGTGGCGACTACCTTAAAGATCGAGGGATTTCTTGCTGAGGAAGATAGAGGTTTCCAACTACCTTGAAGTTGAGGGCTTGCGGGGATAGCAAGACCGAGACTCCGATCTTCGTATTGAGGGCTTACCCTGGTGTGGGTAAGACAGACTTGCTTGAAAGTATAAATCAAGGGACCTTTATCCAAGGTTGTTAGATACCCTTCTCTTTGGGTTAAAAATAATTATATCTTGTTACTTGTAGTTTTACTACTTGTTTCTATTCCGCTGCATTTTGTATCATAAGGAAAGTATAATTTTCTTATACTTTCTTATTTGTACTCTAATTAATTTAGATTTTATACGCTTTAAGGTAGAATCTCATATTCTAATTGTTTGTTAAGTTTCAATCTTCGGAACCATATTTCTGGAACCTTCTTTCGGAATCTCTTTCCTAGTTTAGTTCGGTGTTAGAGGTGTTGTGAATTTTTTTAGTTTAATCTTTGTTAAACTTATCCTTTTCCATTGCTTAAGGAAAACATAGTTATTCTTAACTAACTTTAAAGGTTCCAATGTAAATTTTAAAGTATACAATTCACCCCCCTCTTTTATATTGAGCATCTCATACTATATTTCAATCCTACAATTGGTATCAGAGGGAGGTTCTGAAATACTTGTACTCACATACAAGTTTTTCTTGCTCATTTTATCCTTCCGAACTTGGTCATTCCGAATTTGTCCATTCCGGACTTTCTCATTCCGAACATTTTGATTACGAATCTTTACTACTAATAAGTTTGTGTGCAAGGTTATTTTTAGTATGGCAGGAATTAATGTTGGATCTATTGACAATCTAAATCCGACATGACCGCCCATATTTGATGGTAATGACTATGAATACTGTAGAGATCGTATGAAGACATTTGTTATCGATACTGGAGTAGACAACTTTGTCATACTTACTGGTGATTATAAAATTCCTGACAAGGAAGTCAGAACCTTCACAAACCAGGAAAAGAAAGAATATCAACTCAACTATAAGGTACGCAACACTTTACTATGTTCAATGACTAGAAATATATATAGCCAAATTTCTTCTTGTGAAGCAGCTAACTATATATGGAAGAAGTTAGAAGTTACACACTTTGGAACTTCCATGGTGATTAATACCAGAAGAGCTATGCTTAGAGCTGAATATCATGGCTTCAATTTTCCTTATGGAGAACCGATATGTAAAGTTCAACAATGATTTATGACCATTGTCAATAGTCTACAAAAAGTGGGAGAGAAAGGCTTAGATGATGAAGCTCTTGTGGACAAGATAATTGACATTATGCCCAATGAGTGGGAATCCAAGGGAACAACAATAGATGAGAACAGGAAGGTCACTCAAATTACTCTTGATGAATTATTTGGAACTCTTCTACAACATGAAACAAGAATGAAGAGAGATGCTGACAACATCAAGAAGAAGAATGGAAATGGTACTGTTGCTTTTACTACAACTTCAAATCAGATGAAAGCTAAGACTCCTGAGAGAGTTACTAGATCCAAGTCTAAGCAAGTCATTTTCCAATCCGAATCTAGTGAGAGTGAAGTCTCAGAAAATGAATTAGCGAATCTTGCTCGAAGGATGAACAAGATAGCTGGACAGAGAAACTTTCAATCTAAATATAAGAAGAAGGACAGGAAAGATAAGAATGATGGAGAAGTTACTTGTTATGAATGTAAAAAAGCTGGACATATTAGACCAGATTGCCCTATTCTCCAAAAGAAAGAAAGTAAGGAAAGACATTCAGATAGGAACAGAATGAAATATTATAAAGCTAAAGCTAAGAATGTTTTGAAATCTAATGACACCTGGAGTGCCAGTGGTGGTGACTCTTCAGATGAATCTTCTGATTATGAATCTTCAGAACAGAAGAATCTTGGTCTTATAGCCAAACTACCTATTGATAATCATTGTCTTATGGCTAAGGTACGAAATGTTGAATCATTGACCAATGTTTCTTTAAATTCTAATGATTGTAAGTATTATAACTCTTCTGATGAAGAATCATCTTCTGATGAGGAAAATACTTTACCTACTTATGACGAAGTCTCTAGGTTTGCTGAACTTCTTGAGATTGGAAATTCAAAACTCAACAAGAAACTTGATAAGGAAAACTCAAGGAATTCTATTCTTACTAAAGAGATATCAGATATTTCTAATGATCTTGATAAGAAAAATGCTTATTTTGAAAATATTTCAAAAAAATTTGAGGAAGTAAGTTCTGAGAAGAATAAACTTTCTAAAGAGTTAGAAAAAGTAATTTCTAAGAAACATGTTTTCGAGCCTAACTCTAGTTCTAAAACTAATGATTTTGAGGATAAAAACTTGGTTGTAAAACTCAAGTCTGAAATTTTTTCCTTAAAGAAGTGTTTATCAAACCTTACCCATGGTAAGGAAAATTTTGATAAGATGTATTCCCAAATACGACCTTTAAGAAATAAATCCGGATTTGGTTATACCCATACAAAACCTATTTTCAGTAACAATTATTTTGTTCCTCAAAGTGACCCATTTTGTACCAAATGTCAATGTGGTGGTCACTGGGCAAAAAGTTGTTCCTTAAACAAAACCCAATCTCTAGGTTTACATAAAGCCTACTTTTCTAAGAAAATGTGGGTTCCTAAAATTTTATTGTCTGGAAATCTCGGATCCAAACAAGTTTGGATTCCGAAAATATAATTTTCTTCTTGATTTCAGGATAATAAAGAAAGTACCAGCAACAATACATGGTACATGGATAGTGGATGTTCCCGACACATGACTGGTAACAAAATCTTTTTTGAAAAGATTATCAAAACGAAAGGAGGAATGGTAACTTTCGGAGACAATGCTAAGGGATAGATTATTGGTATTGGTAATATTGTTCTTTTAGGTAAAAACTTGATTTCGAATGTTCTTTTTGTTAATTGTCTTAAGAACAACCACATTAGCATAAGTCATTTATGTGATGAAGGTTACCTTGTGAATTTTAGGAATGATAAATGCTTAGTTCACAATTCCAAGGAAGAATTTATTCTCTCAGCCAATAGGCAAGAGAATGTTTACACCTTAAACTTAAAAGACCTAAGAATCCAAGATTTACCTTGCCTAAGTGCAATGGAAGATCATTCTTGGTTATGGCATAGAAGACTAGGTCACTGTAATCTTAGGAACCTATGTAAACTCTCTTAGAAGAAACAAGTTAAGGATCTACCGGAGCTTAGATTTGATTCTTCTAAAGATTGTAATCCTTGTCAATATGGCAAGCAACATAAATCTAGTTTTAAGTCAATCGGTGAAGTCTTAACAACTGATGCATTACAGTTAGTGCACATGGATCTTTTTGGTCCATCACAAACTGGAAGTATTGGAGGAAAATACTATGTGTTTTTTCTAGTTGATGATTACACCAGATTTACATGGGTCTATTTTCTAGCAAAGAAATCTGAAGCTTTTTCCTATTTCAAAAGTTTTAGAGCTCAAGTTAAAAATGAGAAAAACCTTCCATTGAAAACTATTTATAGTGATCATGGAGGAAAATTTCAAAATTCTGATTTTGAATCTTTTTGTAGTAAGAAAGGTATTACTCACAATTTTTCAGCACCTAGAACTCCTCAACAGAATGGTGTAGTTGAAAGAAGAAATAGAATTCTTCAAGAGATAACTAGAACCATGTTGAGTGAATATTCTATTTCTAGACATTTCTGGGCTGAAGCTGTAAGTAATGCTTGTTATACTATAAATCGAGTTTTGATTAGGCCTTTTCTTAATAAAACTCTTTATGAGTTATGGAATGGAAGAAAACCAAGACTTTCCCACTTCAAGGTTTTTGGTTGCAAAGTATTCATTTTGAATACCAAATACAACCTACATAAATTCGCACCAAAATCTGATGAAGGAATTTTCTTAGGATATTCCACAACCTCTAAGGCTTATAGAGTTTTTAATAAAAATACTTGCACTGTTGAGGAAACAATACATGTAAAATTTGATGAATCATATCCTTTTGTTTTTAAACAATCTCAACTTACATCTTCGGATGTGTTTTCAAAAACTGATTATCAACCTTTGATAGAAGATCCTTATGATAAGGAAGTTGTTCTAGATGATACTTCTGAAACATTTACCCCAGAAGACTTTCTACCCTATGTTGATGAACAGGTTTTACACAACCCAAATCAGGTGTTTCTTAAGAATCATCCCAGTGATAGTGTCATTGGTGATGTAAATCAACCTGTAAGGACTAGAAGTTCCTTAAGAAATGAAGTAGAACATCTAGCATTTCTTTCCCAATTAGAACCTAAAATAACTGATGAAGCTTTAGGTGATGATGATTGGATCAAAGCAATGCAAGATGAACTAAATGAATTCGAAAGGAATAAAGTCTGGACCTTGGTTGAAAGACCTAAGGAAACTTCTGTTATTGGAGTAAAATGGGTTTTCAGAAATAAATGTGATGAAAATGGAGTCATTGTTAGAAATAAAGCTAGACTCGTTGCTAAAGTATATAATCAACAAGAAGGAATAGACTATGAAGAAACCTATGCTCCAGTAGCTAGACTTTAATCTATCCGTATTCTACTTGCCTTTGCAGCATTCTTTAATTTCAAACTTTTCCAAATGGATGTAAAATGTGCTTTTCTTAACGGTTATGTTCAAGAGGAATTTTTTGTTGAACAACCACCTGGCTTTGAAGATACAAAACATACAGATCATGTTTTTAGACAACCAAAGCTTTGTATGGCCTTAAACAAGCCCCACGAGCATGGTATGATAGACTCACTGGATTTTTGCTTCAAAATAACTATGTTAAGGGAAATGCAGATCCAACCCTTTTTATAAAGAAAGATAAGAAAAATTTTTTGATTGTTCAAATTTATGTTGATGACATTATATTTGGTTCAACTCAGCAATATTTGACTGACTCTTTTGCTAGTCTAATGAAATCTGAGTTTGAAATGAGTATGATGGGTGAGTTAACATTTTTCCTTGGTTTTCAAATTTCTCAAAAACCAGAAGGAACCTACATTTCTCAACATAAGTATATTAAAGATATTTTTAAAAAGTATGGCTTTGACAACACTAAGAGTATATGTACTCCCATTGGTACCTCAAACTCTTTAGATCTTGACGAAGCTGGGAAAACAGTAGATCAAAAATCTTTTAGAGGTATGATAGGAAGCCTATTTTACTTAACAGCTAGTCGACCAGACTTAATGTTTTCAGTATGCTTATGTGAAATATATCAATCCAATCCTAAGGAATCTCACTTAAAGGCAGTAAAGAGAATTTTTCGCTACCTTAAGGGAACCATGGATCGAGGATTATTTTATACTTATGGAAATGATTTTGTTATAAAAAGCTTTTCTGATGCTGACTTTGGTGGATGTAGAATGGTTAGAAAAAGTACATCCGGAACTTGTCATTTATTAGGAGATTATTTAGTATCTTGGTCATGCAAGAAGAAACATTCTGTAGCACTCTCCACTGCTGAAGCTGAATATGTAGCAGCTGGAAGTTGTTGTGCACAAGTATTGTGGATGCAACACACACTCACAGACTATGGCTTGAGTTTTACTAAAACTCATATTTTGTGTGATAACACAAGTGCCATTGCCCTAAGTAAGAACCATTCACATCACTCTCGTGAAAAACACATAGATGTTAGGCATCACTTTCTTAGAGATCACACACTAAAAGGAGATATTATTCTTCAGTTTATCGGAACGCAAGAGCAACTTGCTGATATTTTCTCAAAATCTTTGCCTTCTAATAGATTTGAATATATTAAACAGAAGTTAGGAATGATAACCGTAAGGTAATCTTTCTTAATTAACTTTCTGTTGAAAAAGTCTCCTCACAGTAGTAAACTCCTTTTCATAGGGGGAGTACATTTGATAGTTTGTTTAACAATGTTTTTCAAAATTTGTTTTCAAACTTTTCGGAACGAAGATTTCCGGAATGGAACTTCCGGAACTAAATTTTTTGATTGGACAGTTTCGTATAGAAAACTTCTGGAATGGAAGTGTTCTTATTGAAAATTTCCTGAATGAAAATTTACGTACTCGCAGTTTCATAACCAAATTTTTGTACCGAACCTTCATAGTTTTTAGTGCTGAGTTTTCCATAATGAGTATTTTCGTAATAAAGTTTTTTTTTCGTAGTCATATTTATATTAACCATTACGAATAATCCTCCTAAGCCAATCCGAAAGGTAAAATTTCCTTCCTCATGTTTTCGTAGTCACATTTTACTTGCAGGAATTTTCTTGTATTATGATTTCGGATTATAGTTTTCATAACTCGTTGATTTTATAAAAACCTCAAAAAGATCGGATTCAAGCTCTCAACCGTCAGATTTGATCTCAGATCATTCTAAACTGTTAGATCAACCGAGGAAGTTGAACCTTCATCTCGTTGCCTATATAAAGGGGACCCAATTTCTCGTCCCACATCGATCTCAAAGCTCTCGCGTCCCGAAGCTCTATCTCTCTGATTTAAGGCCGTTCTGAACTTCAGTGTTCTCCGTTCCGAATTTCTCAGAGAATTTCAGATCTGAATGTCTGCGGAGTTAGAATCTCAAGAAATGTCATCCACTAATCCTATCTCTCAGTGGTTAGTTTACAGAGAAAGGTTAGTCCATCCGGTTTTCTTCAGAAACTACGATTCTATCAGTTCAAAGAATATTAAGTTGAATGGCTGGGAAGATGTTGCAATATCAAAAACTGGGAACCAAGATGAAGTGTATACAGATTTACTTGTCGAGTTTTATGAATCAGTTTCTTTCTTCAAGGATGATAATAGGGGGAAGTTCTCTTTGAAGTCTTATGGCAAGACTTACAAGCTTTCTCACACCAAGGCTGCAAGCTTGGTAGGGCTGTCTTATGAAGGAGAAGCTGAGTTTATTTCTCATGTGTTGCCAGACTCTAAGGGTAGCTTTGATAAGGAAAAAGCCTTAGAAACTCTCGGACTGGATGATGACAAGGCTCCGAAAATTGCAAGTCTATCTACAAATTTCCGGATTCTGGAGTTATCGGTGTAAGGACTTATCGTACCAAGAAAAGGTGATAAATACAGCTTGAAGAAAAGTGAGATCTATATCTTAGATTTCCTGATAAATCTAAGGAAGTTTAACTTGATGAATCATATTCTTCTTACTATTGAAAATTTGAAGAAGGGAAATCTGAGAGCTCAGATTATTATGTATCCACCAATCCTCTCCAAGTTGATTGTTCGGTGCCTTGAGTCTTTCAATGAGGCTTTCAAATCTAAGCCGAGAGTTTGCAAGATCAGGCTGCTCAGTGATGGCACTCTTAAAAGAATGAATGTAGCTTTTGACAAGAAGTCTGGAAAGTTTATTGATCTACCTCCTCAAGAAGAAGTGGCTCCAAAAGTTGCTGATCCGGAATCATATAAGCCGGTAAGGAAGAGAAAGCTGAAAGAAGTGGAAGTACAAGCAGAGAATCCTAAGTCTAAGGAAGTCCATTCCGCACCTCCAAAGACAAAGAAGAAGAAAGCCTATCCTGATGAGGTTGTTTCAAAGTGGAGAGCTGATAAAGAGAAAAGGAAATAAGGGGATCCGAAGTTCGGATTGGATCCTGCGGAAGCTAAGGCTTTAAAGGAAAAATCTGTTGATGAGCTTGAAAAACAAGCTAAAGAAAAGAAGCTCAAGAAGAAGATGTCTGAGGCTGAGGTAGCTCATGATTTATTGAAATTCAATGAAATGGTTTCAGCAACAATTCCAGTTCTGAGATCTTTCTCTCTGGAATCTCTACCTGAGACTCCAGGAAGAAATCTCGTTGCTCCAGAAGAAGCTATTGCTACGAATACTGAGGAAGTAGAGCAAGTAAAACAAGTAGAAGAAGGTGCTGAAGGAAGTGGTGAAACCGGATATGTGCTGAAACAAGTAGATGATTACAAGGGAACACCTTCGGAAAACTTATCACTCTGAACTTCTGAAGCAGAATCTTCGAAGCTAGTTACTCCAGCAATAGAAGAAGGGAAAGGAGAAGAAGAAGTTGCCTATCATGGAGAAGAAGAACAACTTTTACATGATATTGCTCAGATGGAAAACATAGAAGTTGGTGTTCAGGAAGTTACTGATGAAGAAGATTTTATTGTTCAGGTTTCAGATAGTGAGAAGAAAACTCCGGAACAGGATTCAATTCCGAAACAAGATAAGGGGAAACAAATTCTTGATGATGCACCGAGTTCAGAAAAGAGGATGAGAAAGGAAGCTGGTAGTTCTTCTAAGAGAAAGTTGGAACTTATTGAGGAAGAAAACTCTCCAAGCAAGATTTCATATTCGGATTCATCCTCGTTGGGGCATGACTTTGTTGTTCTGTCCTTAAAGAAGTTGGTGGGAACCATTCCAACCTTCTCTAGTATTGACTCAAGATGCCAGATGCTCCAACATGCATTGAATCCGAAAACCAACTCCGTATCTATGGTTATGGATAAGTGCGTTGAGATTGAGGCTCAGTTCAAAACCTTCTTTGTTGGTTACGAAGCTCATAAAATATCTTGCAAAAGGATGACAAGATGTTCGAAGAAAACTGTGGAAGAGATGAGGTTGCTTGATGAGTTTCAAGAAAATGTTAAAGAGCTTTTGAGACTGAGGACAAGAAGATAAACGAGCTGACTTCCTCCTTTGAAGAAAAACTGACTGAAGAAAAGAACTTCCGGATCCAAGAAGTCAGGGATCTGAATGGGAAGTTGAATTCTGTTTCTCAGAATTGGAAATTTGAAAGGGATCATCGGATCGATTTTGAAGAAAGGATGAAGGCTCAGGAAGAAAAGATCCAAGCTCAGGAAGAAAAGCTGAAAGCCCAGGAAGAAAAAATTGAATCTCAATCCGCAAGAATAGTGGTCTTAGAGAAGCAAGCAGAAGAAGATCATAAAGACTTAAAGAAGATCAAGACCATTCATAAAGGGCTCATGTCAAAGGAAAAATATACGAAATACCCTAATCCGATCTTTTTGTTGTAATTTTTTTCTTTGTTGTCGAGATTTCAAATTTAATGAAAGTTGTACTTGTTGTTTCTATTATTGTCATTACTAATCTTTCAGGTACATTGTTATTTTTTTCCATTCCCTCCAATTCTTTTTGAAAATCACAAAGGGGGAGAAGGAAAAGATCATTAAGAAAAAGAGGAACTCTAATAAGAGTTTATCAAAGGGGGAGTAAGAAAATACCCAAGAAAAAAGAACTCTAATAAGAGTTTTTTTAAGGGGGAGTTTTTCTTAAAGAAGACCTTCTTATGAAATATCACTCCAAAAATCTGAATATGATCCTTAGAGTTTCAAAGCCTAAGGGGGAGTTAGTCGTATTCATCTATATCCTTAAAACAAGGGAGATAAGCATTAATATGTTTCTTTCTTCTTAGAATAGCTTTTTCGTAAGGATGTTTGTGCTTTCCAAAAAGGGGGAGATTGTTAAGTCAATATGGTTTTCCTTATGACTTTTCCATTCCTTCTTGGTTTGAAAATCACAAACACCTTATTTTTAAGAAAATTTATTTCTTAAGGAAAATCACTTTTATTAGAAAAATTATCCTTATCACTTTTTCATCCATATTTTTCTTAAGTATGAGATTCGGATTCATTTTCTTGGAATCATTGAAACTTTGATATAAAGCATTCTGTTTTAGGGTTCGGATTCTGGATAAGAACTATAAGGAAGTTTCATTCCGAATTCAGGATATGAACTCTGACTAAGTTCTATTCCAGATTCAGGATACGAATTATGAAGAAAAATTTTCATTACGAATTCTGAAGAAGAATTCTCATTACGAATTCCAATGAAGAATTCCCATTGCGAACTCTAATGAAGAATTCCCATTACGAAATCTAATGAATAATTCTCATTACTAATTCTCATTATGAATTCTGATGAAGAATTCCCATTACTAATTCTAATGAAGAATTCTCATTACGAATTCTGATGAAGAATTTTCATTACGAATTCTGATGAAGAATTCTCATTATGAATTCTGATGACAAATCTCATTACGAATTCTAATGAAGAAATCCCATTCCGAATTCTCATTACGAATTTTGATGATGAATTCTCATTATGAATTCTGATGATGAATTCTCATTACGATTTCTGATGACGAATTCCTATTCCGAATTCTCATTCCGAATTCACCTATTAAACAGAATTTGAGTATCTTTGTTTTATACACTCTGAATTAATTCAGACTCCAAAAAAATATCTTTGTTAGAATCTGAACTTTTATATTGCTTACATTTCTATAATTTGTCTACTCTTTATTATTACACTCTTAACCTTCACTCCGAAGTTTTCATTCCGAACTTTTATGTTAGAGTTTAAAACGATGTCGTACATTCTGTTACACTTGTTTTCTAATAAAACGATGCCGTCCATTTTGTTATAAACTAATCTTTGTCTAAGTGACACGTGTACAGGCCCCTCCGATCTTTAAGGAAAATATGACCATTGGAGAAGGAGCCGACCTCACCTATAAATAGGAGCTCATTTGAAATAGATCGTGGCTGATAGATGATGAAAGTGCTGAAAGGCAGAAAAATTTGCTTGAAGTGATTTCTAGAGAGAGAGAATCTTATTAACTCTCAAAGCTTCATGCGACTCCGAATGTTGGTGATTACATTCGAGGGCTTCCGGGGATAGGAAGACAGAGGTGCCGACTACCTTAAAGATCGAGGGCTTTCTTGCTTAGGAAGACAGAGGTTTCCAACTACCTTGAAGTTGAGGGCTTGAGGGGATAGAAAGACAGAGACTCCGATCTTCGTATCGAGGGCTTACCCTGGTGTGGGTAAGACTGACTTGCATGAAAGTATAAATCAAGGGACCTTTATCCAAGGTTGTTGGATAACGTTCTCTTTGGGTTAAAAAGAATTATATCTTGTTACTTGTAGTTTTACTACTTTTTTCTATTCCGCTGCATTTTGTATCATAAGGAAAGTATAACATTCTTATACTTTCTTATTTGTACTCTGATTAATTTAGATTCTATAAGCTTTAAGGTAGAATCTCATATTGTAATTGTTTGTTAAGTTTCAATCTCCGGAACCATATTTCCGGAACCTTCTTTCGGAATCTCTTTCCTAGTTTAGTTCGGTGTTAGAGGTGTTGTGAATTTTCTTAGTTTAATCTTTGTTAAAATTAGCCTTTTCCTTTGCTTAAGGAAATCATAGTTATTCTTAACTAACTTTAAAGGTTCCAAAGGAATTTTTAAAGTATACAATTCACCCCCCCTCTTTTATATTGAGCATCTCATACTATATTTCAATCCTATATATTTAATGAATAGAATATTAATTTATAATATTTTATCAAGACCTAGGACAAGATGGTCTATTTCATTGATGAACGCAATAAAGATGATCCAAAAAATAGGGTAATTTAAATTACATATAGATTATATAGGGTTCAAGACACCAGTATATTAATTTTTTAAGACATGTCTAATGATGCCCTATATAATTTGATTTCATGTTTGGATTTACCTTTTTATGTAGGTTAACACAAATACCCTTAAATGTGGTCTTCCTAAAAATAGAATAAATATTTATTTGATGGTTGGAAAAGGGGTAATAATATGAGAAGTTAAATATTAGATAATTAAAAAATTATTTGATTAATAATTTTTTCCTTTATAAAATTATTAAAAAAATGTGAATTTGAGATTTCCAAGAATTATATAAACTATTATTATTTTATTTAAGATTTTACTTATTTATTAAATTATTTTAGTATATTTTCCATGATAATATTTGACAATAATAAATCTGTAAATATTAATTAAATTAAAATGAAGACAAAGGATATATAATTTTGAATTATGACTTATTATTTATTTGAGATACTTTAAAAAAGTAACATGAAGGATAAATATAACATTCGTTCTCAACAAAAATCATAGGTGATCCTTTCCATTCATCCTAATCCATTCTTCTAGTCTAAACACAAGGAACCATCAGGCACATTTAGAAGAATGTTAGTATTATAACCCATAGCTTCTGATGGAGGTATTCCAACCATATAGATTATGTCTAATCTAGTTAACTCATCATTAAAAATTATACGAGGGTAATCTATAAGAATAAAATATAGTAATTGATAACATTTGATAAAGAATACATTACCTAAATCTCAAGGAAGATTCCCCAGGACATTTCACTTAAATTTCCCTCATTTTAATTTCTTATGAGAACCCTAATCATGGTGTGGGTAAAATTTAGTGTTCAATATTAATCTAATAACATGTATTTGATTTTTTCAGTTTATATTAAATTAAATTAGTTTACCAAAGGACCTTTTCCTTTTTATGAGTATTATTATGACTTGTTCCACCTTGTATGTAGTAGGTGTTTCTAGGTAATTATTTCATTAAAAAGGAAATATATTCCTCGTTTTTTATTTCTAAAATTCGAATTTTGTAAAATTTGAAGCTGTTATTTGGATTTAAGGGGTTGGGTTTTTTGAGATCCCATGTCACTGAATGGTACGGTAAACAATAGAGATTTTTTTGTTTCTAGGTAGCTTTGTAAGAAGGGTGCGGGGGGAGGGGGCTGGGTGCAGGGGGTGGGGCTTGGTGTTGGGGGAGGGGGGCTGGGTGTTGGTGGGAGGGCCTATGTGCAGGGGGGGTGGGTGTAGGGGGGAGGGTGATGTGTGTAGTGGGTGGGGATTGGTGTAGGGGGGCAAGGTGCTTGGGGGTGGGGGTGGGTGCAGGGGGTGGGGCTTGGTGTATGGAGGGTGGTGCATGGTGTTGGGGGTAGGGGGATGGGTGCTGGGTGATGGGGGGTAGGGATGGGTGTAGGGTGGTGGGGATGGGGTGCAGGGAGGTGGGTGTATGGTGCAAGGGGGGGTCGGTGTAGGGGGCATTGTGCTAGGGGGTGGGGTTCGGTACAGGGGGTGGGGCTGTGTGCAGGTAGGGGATTAGTGCAGTAGGGGTGGAGGGGGATGGGGGATGGGGGCATGGGGGTTACGCTGGGTGCCTGGGGATGGGGTTTGAGTGCGTGGGTGTGGGGGTCGGTATTGGGGGGTGGAGATGGGTGCTGGGAGGGGGGCTGGGTGCTGGGGTGTGGGGATATGTGCAAGGGGAGGGGGGCTTCGTGCAGGGGGTGTGGCTGGGTGCTGTGGGGATGGGTGCTGGGGGGTGGTGCTGGGTGCAGGGGGAGGGGAAGGGGGTGCTGGGTAAAGGGGGTGAGGTGCTTGGTGTTTTTATTATATGAAACTCAATGTTCATGTAAATCTTATTAGCTCATGTATTATTGAAGTATTGAATGTATTTGGTTTCATGATGTTATTTTCAGTGGGTTTCTGGAATGGGATTCCATGGATCATGCCTTGCATGAAGGTATGTTACACAAAGGTGTGTTTTTTACATGTGTTTTCAAAGAATTCTCAAGGTTTTTTTTCTGGCTATCATTGTATTTAGTATGATATATGTGAATATTTTATAAAATACATTAATTATTACATTCAATCTTCTCATAGTATAATAAAATAAACATCATTCAATATGTATTCAAATGAACTTGTATACATAATGAACTCTACATCCAGTTTAAACTATGGAAATGATTTTTGCATAGATTATAAACATATTTTAATTTGTATTCGAATCATATTAATTATATTCATTACATATTAAGGGAAAGAAGAAGACATGGGTGTGCTAATATCAACATATATGATTATGTCATGCAAGATTTTTCTAGAAAAGGAAATGAAGACCATGGCAATAATTTTTATAGAATGATGACTGAAAGTGGCTTTTCCCTCGGTAGTATTACTTGTGATTCCAAAGGAGTGAGAATTTATCAATTATAATATTTCATTTAAAGAAATCTTCCTCATAATTATTATGCTTGAATGACTTGGATGTTTAAGGTGTATTTTTTAAGAGAGAATAAACATTAGGTAGTTATTACCGCTATATTATATATTATTTGAATTCCTATAACATAAAACATCTAATAATTTTCCCCATCCTATTATGCAGGTTCTGTTATTTTTTCATGCAGCATTAAACACAAGGTAATTGTTGATAAATCCTAATATTCCGATTATTGACACCATCAAAAATAGGTCTGAACACATATTTACATTATTATCAATATAATAAGTCTAGAAGTTGTAAATATAATTTCATACATTAGGACAGCTTCTACTGTAACCTTTATATTAGGAGTGCTTACACTAGCAGCCCATACTAATAACAGTGTTTACACAAGAAGAGCCTACATATTTAAACATTGGGATTCATTAGTAAAAACATTAAACTATCATTTCTTATTGGAGAAGTATTCACACCAGCAATGTTTATACTAAAATAATTATAATAGTAGTGCTTACATTTTTAGTTTTTAGAATAGAAATAATTACACTAGAAATATTCGTAGAAACATTACCTTTACAAAAAACATTTCAAAATACATATTTCTATGAAATACAAGGGTGACAAATCGGGGAAACATCGGAAGAATCTTGATGAGGCTATAACTGCCATGACATGAGAAACCCACTCATTAGTACTGGGGAATAGGAGACAGGTATTTTATAGTTGAGTTTTTATTTTATATTCTTTATCGAAATATTCCACTTAGGCCTTTTAAGATTTTCTACAGATGGAGGGTAATTTTTTTCCTTGCAAAGGGGTCTAAAAGAGTACTGAATTCAACTACATGGTTTTCTTTATATGGGATGGAGATTGGGGTATTTGAGGGATTGTTGCTGTGTTTCATTTTAGTCTGATTTCACTGTGTTGCTTCTATTAATTTTTTTTCCTTCGGCTTGGACGTCCAACATATGGATAGGTCATGCCGAAATTTTATATATTTTTTGATGTTGTTTTAATTAAATTTTTGTGGGGGTGATTAATCCTTTGTTCGATACACCAAAAACATATCAATATAACCAAAACAAGAATGTCATTTCAGTATGAAATTCTTCGAGGCATACCTTCACCCTCGGTCCACTTTCAAGACATATTCTTTATGTAAACACAATGAATAAACTAATCATATATAAATTTTCAACAAATCTTCATGCAATAGATCTTCATCCCATTATTCTTGAAGAATCCCATGCCTCTTTAATCAAACATGCCTCATTCGAACCTCATATATTTTCGACAAATCCAACCAATCAATCCTTGGTTGCAATAATCTTCCCCTTATGATGATCTTGTTTTTGAATTAGTTTTATATCGTAGAGAGGTTAGTTGCCCTATTCCACCCATTCAAGAGAAGGTCAAAATTATTATCTTATAGGCTGATATAGTAGATGTGTCTCATCCAAAATATAAGGTAATTTATTTTAAAGAATCTCTATCAAGGTTCATCTCTGATGAACTGCATGGAAACGAATCCAAGCATTGTAAAGATGAAATGAAATATGATGCATAGGTTGAGGTGGATTTTAATTACTTGTAAGAGAAATGAATAGTTTCTTCAAAGAACTGAAAAGCGATGTCAAAGATAGTGGCTACTACATCATGGAAAGGTGTGTTGTATTCTATACATAAGAATAGTGATGACCATCTTTGTGATAGTATTCCACATGTGTTGTGATAAATGTTGAGACTGACTAATCACAATTTCTGCTGGCGGGGCAACGGCCGGAAGGATTCCCTGCCTCCTCCTGCTCCCTTCGCTCCAGGAAGAAAAATGCTTCCCCACAGATGTCATTGGACCTAGAAAACATGCCGCAGTCATGTCTTGGTCGTGCTGTGGTGATTTCATGGTCACACTGTGGTCTTGTTGTGGTCACACCATGGTCACACCGCAGTCATACCACAATCACGCTGCGGTCACGACATGGTCATTCCATAGTAACACTGCGGTTATACTGTGGTAATGTCGTGATTTGGCCCTACACCAGGACAACACTCCGTGGTGGTTCTCAGTCCTATCAGAAATCAATGAATGATACCTATTTAGAGTTTTAGACACACTACACACACATAGTTAATGGGTAGGGAGTCCCTTGGGTAAATAATCTATTGATTGAGTCCCTCATTAAAATATTTGGTCTCCTATAGACAACATTGCTGATAAAGGAGAAGCTTTTTACTTTTATTCTACAAGGACCAACTACTTGCTCAACGTACATCATAGTAAATGTTGGACAATAAGAAGACATGAAAATAATTTTATAATAATATTTGTATTTGGAAATGTGTCCTTTAGTATTTGATATTTTAGTATTCTCAATGATCTGATTAGTGTTTGGAACCTTGCAGAGAAAATGCTTCTACATTATCATTTTTATCTGTGTGAGAACAATAAACAACACACACTTCCTATAGTGTAGTTGGGGATTTCTAAAACAATTGGGAATCTGATGGATGATCAGCAGTATTATAGTATTCCATTAGTCTTCTCATCTATGTTGAGACTAACTAATCACAATTTTTTCCAATGGGGTAATGACCGTATTGTTTCCGAACCTCTTACATCTCTCTTCACTACTAGCTGGAAGTTGCTGCACTCCAGATGTCGTTGGACCAGGCCAACTGACCGCGGTCAAGCCGCGGTCACACCACAGTCACGCTGCGATAATGCCGCGATAAAGACATGATTTTTCTCTACTATAGGACGAAACCCCACAGTGGTTTGTAGTCCTGTCAGAATTCTATGTATGATACCTAGATATAGTTTATGATACATTACCCACCCATAGTTAATGGGGTGATTGTCCCTCAGGTAGAAAATATCTGAATTGAATCTCTCTTGAAAATATTTAGTCACCTGTAGACAAACATGGATTAGAGGGTGCTGCTTGCTACTTGTATTCTACAAGGACAATCTAATTACTCGAGGGACTTCATAGTAAACATTATACATTAAGATGAATTTAGAATAATTTTATAATGATATTCGTATTTGGAAAAGTTTCCTCTAAATTTTGATATTTGTATGATCCCGATGATTTGATGAGTTTTTTGACCCTTTTAGATAAAATGATTCTACAATAACATTTTATATCATGTGAGAATAGTAAAAAATACATGCCTCATATAGTGTAGATGGATATTTCTACATTATTGGGGAATCTGATTGATGATTAGCTTTTTGATAGTATACCATGAATCTTGTTACCAATGTTGAGACTGACTAATCACAATTTCTACTTGTGGGGCAATGGATGAAATCTTTCCACATCTCCTCCCGTTCCCTTCACTCCTGGATGGAAGATGTTTCCCCATATATGTTACTGGACTGGGCCCACTGACTGCAGTCAGGGCACGGTCAGGTTGCGGTCACGCCACGATCACACCGTGATTTGGCCCTAATGTAGGACAACACCGCACAACGGTTTGCAGACCCGTCATAATAAGATGTATGACACCAATATAGATCTTTAGTTACATTAATATTCCATATTTACTATGGAGGGAGTCCCTCAGGTAGAAAATATCTTGATTGAGTCTCTTATGAAAATATTTAGCCACCTGTAGACAACATTGGAGATGAAGGGGAAGGTTGCTACTTGTATTCTACAAGGACAATCAAAGTGCTCGAGGGACTTCATAGTTAATGTTGGTCAGTAAGAAGACTTGAGAATAATTTTATAAAGATATTTTTATCTGGAAATTTTCCTTCATAATTTAATATTTTTATGATTCTGATGATCGGATGAATGGTTTGACCCTTTAAGACTAAATGCTGCGAATTTATCTATTTTTATATATAAGAATAGTTAAAAACACACACCTCATATAGTGTAGTTGGAGCTTTCTACAAAAATTTAGAATCTGATGGATGATCATCTCTATGATAATATTCCATGAGTCTTGGGATCAATGTTGAGACTGACTAATCACAATTTTTGTCGGCAGGGCGACAGCCAGAATGTTGCCTCTCCCCCTCCCGCTCATTTTGCTCAAAGCCAGATGACTTTTCCCCGCTGATTTCGCTGGATCGGTCCACCACGCCATGGTAACACCGTGGACATGCGGCAGGTAGGCCACGGGCAAGCCACGGTCACGCATCAGGCACACCGCAGTCATGTGGCGGCCACGTCGCAGCCACTTGCAATCTCGTCCATAACAGCCACCACACTAGCCACCACACCAGCCCCCACCCCTAGCCTTCGACATAACACTATTACCAGCCCTCTACCACATGAAAACAGCCCCAGCCACCTTTTCTAGCCCGCACCAGCCCCTACCATCCCCCTGCTCCCTGCCTTCCCGCTCGCAGTATCCACTCCAGCCCACACCAGCCCCGGCTTCAAGCATTCCAGCACGCACCAAACCCCTGCCACTTACAAGAAAACACCATAACACATAGTCCAAGCTGCACCATCATCCTTCCAACCCCATTACACCTACATTACTAACCACACCATCCACACCTGCCCAAACCTACCACATAAACCAACCAAAATAGCCAAAAACCCCAGCGCAAGCACCTCACCAGCCTGCACCCAACTCCACAACAAACCAGCACCAACAACCAGCCTACAATACCAACACTCGATCCCCCATCCAAACCACTCCTCCATCCAAGAAAATATAGTAGGCCACCCCCAGAGGAAGCCAGCGAAGGTCCTTTCCAATGAAAATTCCTAAGGGTGGCTTTAATGGATTTGACTAATCTCTTGGGTAAAATGAAGTGATAACACCAATAATCTTGCATACTAAAAATAACATATTGAACAAGCTATAACCGTCCAACATTGGAGATATATTTATTAGGTAAACAATTAACACTTCAAACTAGTTTCTCTTCCATGACCACAAAATTAGAAGATCTAAGCTATGTAGTGATTAAGGGAACTCCTAGATAAAAAAAGGAAGTGACCCCTTTTTAACCCCCATAATATCCTCAATAAAATCACAAATATCAGGATATATACTAGAAAATAATATTAGGAACTTCGATGGATTTACATTCAATCTGGACATGGAAGGAAAATGTTATAATGCATGTGGATGAAGGCATATTTCGCTGGAGTACCATGGTTCCCCTTTTTCCCCAGGATGATTATGTATCAGTCATTGTGTGGGGGGGGGGGGTTAAAATAAAAGAACATGTCTTATTACTAACTACCAAAACCCCTATTTATCCTTCAGAATATGAATTATACTGGTGAATTTCATGATTATCTCTATTAGAATTCATGTTGTATCGGTCCTGATGGAGTCCAAATTGGTGTTAGGGAATATAAAAAATATAATGACTTATTTTATATTGTATTCTCTTGGGGAGGGAAGATTTTCCAAGGGCTGTTTGGATGAGGATAGACAGACTATTGGTAGATTGTGGTATCAACTTATGTACAGTTGACGGATCAATGCATATTCTGCAAGCTAGGTTTTCATGGGAGGTTCTTGAAGGTCGTTCTCTATGGTAAAATTTCATATCTATCATGGTATTGATATGACCATAAGGAACCGGGTGGAAAGTCCCATGGTTGTGGAAGGTGTTTCATGGGAACTTTATGGGTCTCAAGAAGCTGTCTCGGTGGATTGTGGAATGAGGAAACATAAACATCTTGTTCGACAACATGGTACATTCCCCTCATGGATTTCTAGGCTTTCCGACTCCCAACATTTTGTTTGCCATTGTATGTTGTTACCGATATTTTACACAGGTCATTCTTAACCATAATCAAACTAAATGATTTGATAACATTGTTATATATTCTTAAATGGAATGTTAAGACTTCAAGAAGTCTCCAATTGGGGTTTTCTTAGGCAATATTCATAGGTCTATACATCAGATTCAAAATGGTACCACTGGTTCTGAAAATTTGTACTGGTGTAATGAAATCCAGATTAAATGAATCTTGTTGGTGTGATGGAATAATAACCATTGTACTCGTATTAATGAAACTATTAGTATAAGTGGTAGGGTACATGTGGGGTGTCTAGGAGGGGTTTTCCAAGGGGTTGTCTGGGGGGAGGGGTGTTTTGGGGTGTGGGGGTCTCTTGGGTAGGGGGAAGGGTGCAGGTGGGTGTTTAGGGGGGCTGTTTAGGGGTGGTGTCCATGGGCTGTCTTGGGGGGCTTGTAGGGCGTGGAGGGTGCAGGTGGGGTGTGTATGAGGGGGTGTCCTGGGTCTGTCAAGGGGGGGGGGTTCCATGGGGTGATGTCCATGAGGGGTGTCTAGGGGGGTGTCTAGGGGAAAGGAGGTTTCCATTGGGGGGTCCAAGGGGGAAATCTGGGGGCATGTGAGTTTTCATGGGGGGAGTCTAGGGGGGGCATGGGTATGCAGGGGGTGTCAATACCTTCTTGAGAATTTCAAAAATTAAACTCCCCAATATTGTATCAATTTTTTTTAGATATCAACAATTAATGCAATTCCCACATGTTTAACCTTTCGTTTCATGATGTAAACACATTCAGATACAGGTATGATTATTCCTACCAGGGATAAAGCCAAACTAATTTGAAGAGATTAACCCATGAGCAATGGGACCTATCCTCATAACAATAACATATCTAATGATTTTTGGGAATTTATTCCCAATATAAATAGGTCTCAAATCTTTTACATCCAAAACATTTTCCTTCTTTGGGATCAAGGGAAAAAAAATTCGAGTTGATTCCATAGGGTATTGAGGTGTGGTTAAATAACTCCCTCACAGAATTAAAAATATCATCACGAATAATGTCCCATTAAAACAAAAATAATATTGCACCACTATATTCGTCATTTAAGACTCCGAATACAATGGAATCAATATTACCAAAATCATCATTCAAAAATTCAATGGAAGGAGACCCGAAAACACTATTCATGGAACCAACTGAACCATGCAAGAGTTGCATTCACATGATTCATTTTTCCACATGAACACTACCTATTAACCTACTTGTCCACACCTAATGTCATAATTCCCATTCTATAATTTCTTCATGGAAGCTTATGACTCGCTATGAAGAAATATTTTTGTAGGATATTGAAATGTTGTGTTACCTCAACTAACTAAACCAGTTAAAAATTGCTCCTTCATTCATGTACATTAAATCAGTTCTGGATTTTAGATATTAAAATCAATTCCAACTTTAATATATCAGCCACCAATTTAATTCAACCAGTGAACATGATCGATATCCAATTCCCAACGTGTATCAACTTCAATCCTTGCTTTAATCACATATAAATAACTCCAATCAAGAATGTAACTTCATTATTAAATTCTTCCATGAATACCATCACCCTCGGTCATCTTACAGGACTTATTGTTTTGGTTAACACATTGAATTCACACTTCAAATATATATTTTCCATACATCACCAACACATATTCATACAATAGATATTCATACCATTATTCTCAACGAATCGCATACCTATTTAATCAAACATAAGTCATTCATACTACATATATTCTCCTAAAATCCAAGCCATCATGACATAGTTGAAACAATACCCTCTTTGGATGATCTTATTCTTGACGCCCATGCCTCTACTGTTGTTTCGTTGTTATGGGTGGAAACAACAATGATTACATTTAATTAACCACTCCACTCAATGTACAATGGGATTAGAATGATAAAATCTTGACTTACAAGCACTCAACAAGTGAAAATACTTCTTCCAGGGATACTCATGGGGTTTAATCCTTTGGGACTCCCAAGAAAAATAATTTAGAGAGAAAACCGGGCACATATCTGGTTCATTATATTAAGTAAACTCAAAAATCAATGGTGAGTATTCACAACAAAAAATGTTGTTTATTATAGGAACCAAATTTAGGTTGCTGTAGACATCCAGTGTAGAAAGGCTGTATTTTTTGCATCCTCTATCAGATATTATTTGGATTCAATAAGAGATAAATTAATGTGATGCATTGTAATTAATAATTTATTTAATAATTTTTTGATATAAACTTTTTCTTTCTTTGAACATATTGGCCAGATCATCTTATGTTTTAACAAGTGAAAATATTGCATTATGGATCTATTGATTTTAAATTCTGGTTTTCATTATTTCATATTGGATGGGGGATGGTTGTATGGAGGGCACGTTGGGTGTAGAAGGGTTGTGGGTGGGGGCAGTGGGGGTGAGGTGGGTAGTGGGGGGGGGGGCAGTCGGGGGTGATGGTTGGGGGAAGTTGGGGTGAAGGGGGCGAGTGGTGCGGAGGAGTAGGGGGACTGTTTATGGGGGGATGGGGTGTCTATGGGGGGTGTCCAATGATGTATGGGGTGTTTATGGGGGTGTCTGGGGGGTCCAGTGTGGGAAGGGGTGTCTAGGGGGTGTCCAAGGTGGGCAGCTGCATTTTCTAGTGGGTGTGCAAGAGGGTTATGTCCATGGGTAGAGTGGGGTTGTGCTAGGGAGAGGGGGTCTACTGGGGGGGTTTGTCCAGGGGGTTGGGAGGGGCTACAGGGGGAGTGGGGGTGTCTAGGTGGAGTCTAGGTGATGTGCATGGGGTGTCTAGGGGTGTCATAGGTGGGCAGCTGCTGTTTCTGGGGGGTGCAAGGGGGTTCATTCTATGGGGAGAGTGGGGGTGTGCAAGGGGGAGGGGGTTTGTCTTGGGGGAAGGGAGTGTATTCAGGGGGAGTGGGGAGGGGTGTCCAATGGGTTTGTCGAGGAGGATGGGAGGGGATGCAGGGGGAGTGGGGAGGGGTGTCTAGTGGGAGTCTAGGGTTTGTCCAGGTGGTGTCCAAGGCGTGTCTAGTGTAACTAGACATTCCTTTCAAGCTAATCTAAACCACGAACAAATGATCAACTACCTCACTCTAAGATTTCACATTCAAAAAAATTCCTGGGACTAAATTTATATCTCTAGTCCCATCTCAATATTCTATGATCTCATCTAATAATTTGATACGATATAGGGTGTGTATTGTACTAGTTCAGAAAAATGATTGGTATACTCCATCACTGATCAGCCACCCCTGGAAAGATAAATATTCTCCTAGGACATGGAATATGCTAGGACCTTAGGATACATTTTCTATCATAAATATATATTGAAATATTTCAACATATCTCTATATTCATCCTTGTTTGAACCAGTAAGTCCCAATGTATTCGATTAGGACACTCTAATAAAAAAGAAAAACAGTTTACTCTGACAGCCTCAGGATTGTCATCATATTCTAACATTATCAATAACTTCTGAAGACACTTCTCTTCTTCATAGGGTTCAACATTACCTGAGAAGTTGTGAAGAATTTTCTGGAGATTCTACAATGAATTTTCCTTTATAGAAACTAGTTCCTCTCCCCTAACCATAGCAGGACTGAAACCTACACCCTTTCCAAAATTTGGAATAGACCAGACCAAAACATACACAAATCTCGGATCAATTGTTGATGTAAAATACTCTATGTCATCTTCCCATAGTTTCACAAGAAGTCTAATGGGTTATAGGGGTTGGGGCTGTCCTGGAGGGGGGGTTGTCTAGGGGGATGGGAGTGGCTGGGGCTGCAAGTCCATTGTGGGGGGGGGGGGTGGTTCTGTCCAGGGGGGATGCATGTCCAATGGGGTCTACAGCGGGGGGGGGGGGGTCTGTCCAGGGGGGGCTGTAGGTCAGGGGGAGGGGTTTCAGGGGGAGGGAATGTAGGTCCAGGGGTAATGGAGGGGCTTGATGTTCAGCGGGGGATGCTGGGAGGGGGTCTATCTAGGGGGGAGGGGGATGTAGGTATATTGGGGTCTACAGGGGTGTCTATCCAGTTGTGGATGTTGGTCCAGGGGGTCTGCCCAGGGGGAAGGGATGGGCTGCAGGTCCAGTGGGGGTTGCAGAGGTGTCTGTCCAGTGGGTAAGGTAGGGGAAGCAGGTCTATTGGGTGTTGTTGGGGTGTAGGGAGGGGGTTCAGGGAGGGGGTGTATATCTACGGTGGATGGGAAGGGCTTTAGACCTAGTGGGGGTGTCCAGTGGGGGCTGTAGGGGGTGCCCATGGGGGAAGGGAGGGGCTTCAGGTCCTGGGGTAAGGGGTCTATCTAGGGGTAAAGGATATACTGTAAGTGTAGTGGGGGCTACATGTTCATTGTTTCAATGTGTTTAATGTGGCCTTATACTTTTTCCGAAGAAACCACCAATTACCACGGTTCAAAAATCCATGGGTACATGCAACTGTGAAACTATCTATACCCACGGTTTGTTGAACAATGGGTATGTTTTCTAGGAAAAAACGTTCTTTACCCGCATTTTACTTATATGTGGGTATATTATTTGGGCTGTAAAAATGTATACCAAAGGTTCTGTAAACCATGGGTATTTATGTATTCATACTGTTTACTATAACCAAGGAAAATATGAGATTTTGGTGGGATATACCCACAGTTTCAATAGAACCATCGGTATAGGGAGATCCTGACGAGTTGGGAGCCCACAATTCATGAAACCGTGGGTATAGCCTATACCCACTGTTTCAGGGGCTATACCCACAGTTTGAATCCATGGGTATACGGAAATTTTCTACTAGTGGTAGGGGAATTCTCTCTAGAGATTTCCCAGCCAACCGTACAGCTGAGAGGGAGCCGACAGACGAACCTCCATGATAGAGACAATGCTTTGATCATGCATTTCTACAAGTTAGTAGGCGAGGTAGAAGAGAAGGAATGGAAGTAGGGGGTGGTCCTCGACATGCCAAGGGAGCTGGAGAATAAGGGTAAGAACAACTACATGTAGTCATAACTCATGACCATGAAACTCCAATATATGTATGAGGTTTGAACGGTGTCTTTTCATTTTATGCCTTTCTATATAGAAAATAGTGTTGGATAATCCTTTTTCCTCAATTCCTATTCTATAATTTGAGCATCTAGTTGGATTTTGGACTTTACCCCCAAGCTTAGAGGCTTCTAATGGAGGAGACCAGATGATCAAACACAGATGTTGATAGTGTAACTAGGCTCTGGGAGGTGAGATTTTTACTTGGGATTTCTTAGTCATTGAGTCAAGAACATACAATGTCATTCTAGTTATTGAATACTTTTTTTCATACCTTGTATGATGATATTAGGCATGAGATGAAGTATATCCACGGGGTAGAGTACTGATTTCCTTTGCGAAAAGGGACACCGAGGTAGAATGAATTGGACTCTTGTAAAGAGTCCCTCTTGAGTAAATCTGTGGTGGTAGATGTAGACAAAATAATATTTCATAGTCCATACTGGTTACTAACCATCCATACTTAATATAAATTCCATAAGTGGGAGTGGCCCTGTTCTTGTTCTGTCTTTTGGTGTGGCCATTGGACGTTCTATGTAGAGGGCCCTATAAGACAAAGCATTCAATTGTGGGAAACCCTATTTCGTTAATAATTACTCCCATACATTAGTTTCGTCATTAAATTCCAAACTCCCATGGGGAACATAATACAAAGAATCCATTGGTGTATATGTATTGTGAGGTTCTTTCTGTGATCTACGTCTAGTTAGCGTGGAGGTGAACTGTTGATCCCCATGACCAGAGATGAATCATAGTACTTAGTGATTTTCTACCTTGTCACAGGTAATGAAACATGTGACTGCTGCATCATGACATCGAACTAGAAATATCTAGACATGAAAGTGGTTGATCGTAGTGTTTCTACATGGCATGTGCTTATTTGTGGAGTAGAATCCTTTTTTGAGCCAGTTTTCATCCGTATGATTGGGTTTTCGATTTTCAGGGTCGAAAATCCTAATGGAGGGGAGGATGTAATGTCCTGGAATTCCAAGGATTATTTATAAGGTTTGTTCAGTAAACATACGAAATGTATTTTATATATTCTTATCCATTGATCAGATCAAAAATCCGAGGACACCGTTGAATTCAGCATGCCTGTATTCGCATAGAAATTACGTAACATCAAAAGGAAAGGGCAGATCAAGAAATTTAATTTTCTGAATTTTTGAGAGAAATAATGAACTGATATAAATGAACAATATTATTTTCTTTCTCTATATTAGGTTGAGGATGGAGATATTATTGGGAAATTATGGGGAAGTGATGATGTAAATTAATGAGTCACATTAATGGGTCATTAAACACACCGTGTAACGACGTACTAATGATGTGTAACAATGACATTGTTTCTTAATTAAAATATTGTTACAACGTGACATCACATCATAATGGTAACACTACGACATGATCCAATTTATAGTTCGACACAATTGGGGAAATATGGATTAAAATTTTAGAGGACTCTCTAGAAAACCTCTGATAGACTTCTATGAATGTGAAGAACAACGAACACTAAAGGGACTTATTGGTCTTCGACGGCTTTAAAATATCGATGCTGGGAAGTGACGTCGATGTATTAAAACTTTTGGGGATGAATGTTGTAGCATTAAAAGTCATAAAAGTTAGGGGATTTTTTGTTAAATATATTCCATGTTCCCCGTTATTTTTAAAACGATCGATTTGTTGGTCGATTCGCAAGTTGCTCATTTATTGTTTATGGTATCACTGGGGGTTAAATTTTGGGATTTATTTATTTGGGATATTACTACCCTCCCCAAAACCTCCGATTTTTTATCCACTCACATGTAGGGTGTTAGATGACATGAACATGGTGTGTTCCCCTCCACATGTTCATTCCGTATGACTGACTCATTGAAATTAACGTCAGGATGTATCCAGATCCATCTATGTGAAGAGGGAGTCCCCTAGAGGCTTTAGGAACAAATGATGTGAAAAAACGGGCCACAAAAGTACATATATCGGCCTTGAAAGGCTACAGCCGGCCCGCCGATGGCCGCTGCGAGCCCGATAGAGAAGAGACTGGCCAACGACCAGAGTAGGTGGTGCACTCTAACAGTGTGTATGTATGGTGGAATCCATGACACTAGAGTCCTATAGTTCCCATGTTTCACTACATGGAGTAGTCAACCCTCATTGCGAGATTACATGGAGGATGCGGCCGATGGGCCCATCCACATGAGCTGGTGCTGGACAAGGCTAAGCCACGTTTGAGGAGAAGAGGGCCGACCTGCAATGGAGGTATGGAGTGAGCCTAATGGTTCTGACTAATCAAGCCAGCCCAGAAGGCCAAACCTTGATCAGGTCGACCCAGAACGGGTTATATCAGGTCGGTCCGACCTGGTCAGATTGGACCCAGACCCTTTTCGACTGAGTTAGGCTTAAAGGGCCTTATCTCCTAAACCAAATGTCCATTAGATGAACCATCTATGGGGATGTAATCCTTATAAGAAGGAAGTACTTTTGAAATAATCCACATGTTTTTTGGATAATTTTGAAGTATGACTGGGCTAGATCGAACACAAATCCAATTGGACCCTTTGTACAGAAATTCATGTAATTTATTGACCTAGCGTCTTATTGATGCTCGGTCTGTCTTTCGGGAACAATTTTTACATTGAGGACCTTCAGTTAAATATTTTATGTATATTCGTTTTAGTTGAGGTTTGACTGATATCTTGAGGAGAAGAACCATATTGTTTCTTATTGTGAGAGTTAGGACGGCTACTCTCCTGATGACTCAAGTCGCGAGTATTCCTTACTCATATGCTTCGATAGAGTTGGGAATTCCCATTTCAAGGGTTATAGTTCATTTTACTCTGACTTTGTTCTTATATATTTGGATTCAGTACTCCCCTACAAGACTAGGATGCATGTACTCCATTCATAACTCATATAGATTTAGGTACTCCCCTTCTGGTTAGGGTGCGGGCCCTCTATGATAGGAGTGGGACTCCCCTATTGACATAGGGGGAAGATCCTCTTTATGCAGTGCTACAATACAGTAGGTACTCCACTAACATACTAAGGTTCCAATCATCCACATCATATATTGTGATGGATTTTGTTACACCTCTACTTTACCTGGTTGCGTTTCCTCTATTCATCGAATTTTACACCGCTACCAATTCAGGGTGCGGGTATTCATTACACTTTTTTCCAGCAAGGTATGCACTCCCCTTCTATGCTAGGGTGTGTGTCTTCTAGTCGGGGTACGATACTCCCCGGATGTACTAGTGTGTGGGTTCCCCATATGAACAAACAACCAGAGATGTACTCTCCTACAAGGTTGGGTATGGGTCGTCACTTATAGAGTAGTCTCCCCTTGTCCTTGAGTAGCGATGATGCGTGAGTCCTTTATGGGAGTTGGATCTCCCTTGACTTCATAACACAGTTACCAAGAGTGGTCCCCTCCATTTTATTAATCAATACCACAGTAGAAGTTAGTGATCCCTTGATGGACTGAGGTGCATACCACTTATTACTAGAGAAACTGAGATATCGTGGGATACACTGGAGAACTGGTCCTCCAACTTAACACATTGTCGAGAAGTGGGCCTCTTAACTTGGTTTCCACTGGTCATTCCTTGATCACAAGATTGTGACAATGAGTCCTCTAGTGCCGAGCACTAAAGGTAGTACTGGAAAAATTTCCCCGAGGGAGCATGACTTTTCAGACATACTATTTCTAATTTTTGAGTTTTACCTGATGAATAACATATCTCAGACACATTCCATCAGGGATTTCCTGCTCATGGAGCATGTAGTCCTAATCATTTAGTTACGCTTTGAGCCATCTTTGGAAATCATGGAAATGGATTTAATGTTAGATACATATGTTTCATTGTGGATGAGAAAATTATATCTGGATGACCTAGGTATATGTATGGGCATGCACCTGAGTAGGCTTGACTGGGCTTTGTATTTGTGGTTCACATCATGGCTTTGGCTCTGTGGTTTAATTGTTGTTTTGGATTTGTGGTTTACATTGTGGTTGTGTCTTTGTGGTTTACATCATGGTTTTTTTGTAGTGTTTTCCTTTGTGGATTTATGAGTGACAATCGAGGTTCTCAGGGTCCCCCACTGAGTACTGAGTTACTCACCCCTACATGGGAATTTCCCGTACGTGTTGGGTTGGGTGCAGGAATTCTACATTTCGATAGAGATGCTCAGGGAGGCAGGACTAACGGATGTTATGATAATGGACTTTCTAGCCTATTACCAGGAAGGGCCCAATAGCACCAGGTGGACAAGACATAATACTTCAACTTCTAGTAGCTTCACTAATGTAGATATTAGAGGGATTTTCTGTACATGTCCATCAGTTCCCCCTTTGTAACTTGTTGTTTCCAGTTCTATTGTTGGGCTTTCATACCAGTGCGGTTTTACCACTCAGTGGTTTAAATGAGATTGTACTCTGGTTTCAGATTACTTATTGTTCACCTTTTATCTTTGTGGATTAGAATTGTGAGTTCTTGTGTGTACATGTATCCATGAAAATGAGTCCCACTTGGAGGTTGAGGCCTTCAGATCTAGTTTCCAACCCATGGCTGTTGGGAGGAGGGCTTGGGGTTAGTCAGTCATAGTCCATGTCCTGGTGGGTGGGTCTTGACAATAGTTTCCAATGGCCCAATGGGCATGATTCCTATTAGATGGCCTATAGCCCACAATCTGGAATAATGTCCCAGTGTAGGGTCATGCTCGAATTATGTCTGCATTAGCATCATGCCTACATTACACCTGCCCCACCATCTCCTACGTCACCACCAGATAGTGGAGATTCACTGTCACCCGAATTCGAATACATAAATATTTATTTATTTATGTATTAAATAGATTGCAAAATTTTAACAAATATATATTATATTTATAATTATTTAATTTTATTAATATATATAATATATATATTTATTATGGTTTTGAAATTATTTAAATATATCTATATTTAGTTAGAATTATTATTATAAATATGTTTATATATTTATAAATATATTTATCTAATTATATATTCATATAATGTTATACAAGAATTGTACTAAGGACTTAATTTCATATTTATTTATTATAATCCCCATTTTAAGGTTTGAGGGAGAATCCTTACATGGGCCACATTATTAGTGACACATTACATGACCAAAGTCCTTAGAAGAATTTATACCAAATAGATTACATAGAACTACCCCTCCCCAGTATATATTTTTGATGTCATCTCTCCACCTTCTCATGACTGGTTGACTAGTTGTCTTGTGCAGAGACGCACATGCCCGATGCTGAAGACAAAGTGATACCCTCTCATGCTTCCATTCCCTCTCTCATAACATACACACATCAATTATACACACGCATCATTATATGTATAGAAACAATTCATGGAAACATATATTTATTTAAGTATATATATATTTATTTATAATTATAATAATAAATATAATTTTAAATATTTAAAAAATATAAACGTATAACAAAGAATATGTAATTAGAAATATGTAATTATAAATATGTAATTAAATATAAATTATTATAAATATAATAATACATATTTTTTATTAAATTTTTTTATAAACTTATATTTATTTAAATATATATTTATAACATTATAATGAAAATTTTTAAAAATTATTTATAGTCTAATATAATATATATATATATATATATATATATTTGGTGCATTTAGGTGTGCCTCGGTGTTTGATGTGCCCTATAATTCTACCTCAAACCCGGGTGAGAGCATATTTATGATGTTTGGCGGTGACACGGGCAGGCGTTAATGTAGGCATGACACAGGTAGACAGTGATGTAGACATGATGAATATTTGATGCTACATTGGGTCTTCAAGCCAGATTGTGGAACTTTAGGCCATGTAATGGTTATCATACTCAATGGGCCGTTGGGTCATGTACCGAATAAATAAGGTTTGATGAGTGGGTTATTCCTTTGGGTTGGGGGGGGCTATGGCCTACATTTCCATCTTTTGTGTGTGTGGTGTTGGTGTTTAATGTAATTTTACCCCTATAATCTAATATATATATATTCAAATTATTAAAAAATATATATTAATTATAAACCTGTGTTTT
The DNA here is from genome assembly GCA_963277665.1 of Viscum album. NCBI lineage: Eukaryota > Viridiplantae > Streptophyta > Magnoliopsida > Santalales > Viscaceae > Viscum > Viscum album. Next base: position 2,074,886,642 of record OY728152.1, on the reverse strand, counting down.
TTATTTATTGTGTAAAAATAATCATTATTTTAGCATATAAATATAATATTTAAAATATAAATTTATAATTATTTATTAGAAACTCTAATAACATCTAATAATAGATCTAAAAATGTTACTGATAAAGGGTACACCTTTATCAGCACTTTTATCTAGCACTGATATAGATCACGCTTTTATCAGCATGTTTTTCTGGCGATGATAATGGCTAATGTTGTCCTTTCCCCAATTTGTGGTAGTGATGGTTTTCTAATATATATTTGAAATTTTATCTGGAGTAATTATTGGTGATGATGTGTAAGTGGATGCTTCAATGGATGTTATAACATGTTGAAATGATAGTTTTATAAATTAGTGTCATCGATTATTAGTGTTGTGATATTAGAAGACCATAATGGGAATATTTTGGTAGAGATGTGTGAATTCTAGAAACATGAGTTATAATAATATGGTCAAACATTTATAGTAATGCTATCTTAGGCCTCACATCTACTAATGGAATTTACTTCTCGATGGGGACATTAATTTTTATTTTATTGTGTTTCCTTTTTTGCAACAACATTAGAGTGTGTTGATTCCCTTAATTTTTTAACTTATATTATCTCATTAAGCCTTTGGTAGGTACCCCTTAGTGGTTGATACTTGATATTTTATTATTAATTTTCCTTAAGGTTTTATCTTGGTAAATTATTATTTTTTAAAATAATAATATATGTTTTTTAGTTTTATTTAATCAACCCAATAAAATAATTTTTTTCATTGTTTTCTATAAAACACGAATTTTTTTTTTGTCTTAAAAAATGAATGGTATAAAATTTTGATCATATCCATCTAGGATATTTTCTCACACCATACATATACACATTAGTGTGTATATAGACTTGTTTTTCAATAATACAGGTAAAAGGAAAGGGTCACAATTTTATAGTGGTTTTCCATAGATAGATGTTAAATATATAATGATAATGGGATTCATTGGTCACTATAGGGAATAAAGAAACCATATTAATTCTTTGTTATTTTATGATATTTAAAATAACGATCTTATAATTTAAATAAATTTATTTTTGCTATAAATGTATAATTTGGATCATGTTTAATGCATTTATATCTTTATATTTTATAAAATTAGGGTTATTTTAATTCATGCATCTTTTATATATTGTCTCTATTAGGATTTATGTCTTGGTGAAAATACCTACATGGATTTTTAAAATGATTCAAGTGTTTCAAAATATTTGTTAAAAAATAATATGTGTTCAACATACCATTTTTTGGTTTTAAATTTCATTAAAATGATTTAAACACTTGGAATGGACTTAGGTTTCATGCCAAGTGTTTTTCAACTCACTCGATTGACTTTCAAAAAGGTATGTGAATGTTTTGAATGAATATTTATTTCTGGTTATATTTTAACAAGGGATGTATGTTTTTTATATAAATATTTAAAAAATATATGTGATTTTATCTCATTTTAATTTATTATGAATGTTGGTACAAGATGTTTTCTTGAACTCTTAAAAATGGAATTGTGGTTTTTTGAAAGAATACATGGAATTGATTGGTTTATTTTAATAAGGATATGTTATTTTACAGAATAATTTTGTGTAAATGGTTTGGTTTTTAATGCGATTTCAAGTTTTTTATAATTATTTTTCAATGTAATTAGGAAATGAACTTTTCCACAATATTTTATGTTTTGATTCTTATAGAATTCGGAAAAAAATTACATTATATAGGGAAGATAAAGATTTATAAGAACACCATGTAAATGGACAGTTACTAAATCTATCCAACCCATAAGATATCCATCATAACCTCACTCCAACAAAATATCAATTAATGTTAAACCCCATTGCAACTTTTAAACCTAATTAGTATCCATTATCACCTTTATGGTTTAAATTAGGGAAGACCTCTATAATTACATCTTATTTCTGGTTTGGTGTTAACTTTTTAGGGGATCATAATTAAGAATCAAAATTAAATAATAACTATTGATTAAATGATGAGTTCCATATATTTATGATGACATTTGGTGTATTTATTTTGTTAAATATTAATATTACTGATTCAAATATAATGGATATGAATAAAGAATGGCTGATTGTTAATTGTTTGACATAATATTATGAAGATGATGTGAAAGAGTTCACAATGTTTTCAATAGATCATTCATATGACCCTTCCCAAATCCATTATCCATGTTTAGGTTATTGTTATTCCAGACTAATTAGTCCAGAGGAGTTGGAAGAACACGTTATCATTCACAGAATATATTGAAGTTATAAATGTTTGAATAAATGTTGGGAAAAGTGAATTTTGAAAATGGATGGGATAATATTATGTTTTATTGGTCATCTAATATGATTACATGTATTGAAAATGAAGAGGACTATATAGAGGATGTGATTACATATGTGAATGATGATGATGATTCTATTGAGGTAATGATAAGTATAATTGAATATAAACATAGTGATTACTGAAAATTGTTTGAGGAGTTATTGAGTTGTGTAATGACACCATTTTATTCTTGGTTTCAATAAATACACAACATTGTAAAACGTAATGAAGCTATATAATTTAAAATCATGAAATAGTTGGAGTGATTCTTGTTTTATGGAAACTAATTTCTCTATTGAATGACATGATCCCAGATGATAATGTTCTCCCAATCCAAACATACAAATCCTAAATAATTATACGTTTGACGAGTATGATATATGAAATAATAAAAAACCTACCAAAAAGACTTTGTATTATTTCTCAAGAATGATGAATCAGTTCCTACAAAAGTTATATGGTACTTTCCAATCATTCTATGGTTTAGATGCCTATAATGATGTGAGCAGACTACACGGAAATTGAAGTGGCACAATGATATGAGAAATAAATATGGGAAAATATGTCACCCGAAATACTCTCCTCTATCTAACATAATGGATTATGGGTATCCTAAATTTGAGAATGAGTCGAGAAAACTACTTCTTATATTATGTAAAAATGGTGTAATTCCGTTTGGATTTCAATGCATCACTCATAATAAATGGCCTATTATGTTGGTAAATTAAAACATAACACCATGGTTATGCATGAAATGAAAATAGATCATTTTATCTATGCATATATTATTACCAAAACAACCAAGTAATGATTGTGATGTTTATTTGGATACATTGATCATGGATTTGAATTTATTGTGGGATTTAAATGTTAGGTTTTTTGATGTTTACAGAAATGAAGATTTCATGTTGAGAGCCATGTTGTGTGGGATGATAAATGAATTTCCTACTTATAAAAAATTGTCAGGATATAAAATTAGAGGATCTCATGTGTTTTCTAATTGAGAAAAAGGTACACAGTCAATTAGGATGAAACATTCATAAAAAAAGTGTTTCTAGGAAATCTTATATTTCTACCCTAATGAAATATGTAACCATCTTGGATGACATCATTCGATGGAAGATTACAAGAATGTATAATATCTTATCCCATAATAGGTGATAAACTGTTTTAGAATGATAAATATATGGACACTAGTTTTGGTAAACCATTTTTAAAAAAGCATATAAAAGTTGGTTAGAAAAAGGGATAATTGTTTTATAATTATCATAATGTAATTGTATATATGTGATACATTTTCTTGATATTATGCATATTGATGAAAGTGTTTGTGATAGTGTAATCGACACATAGATAAATGAAATCTAAGAAAGAATAAAATTAAGTATAGTTTGGGCATGGTTGACATGAGAATACAAGAAGAGTTGGTGCTAGTGAATGCTGAAAAAAACATTTCTCCATCCAGCTAGTTAAACTAATTCCAGCATGAGAGATAACAGTTTTTTAACATCATGAATGTTGTAAAGGTTACAGATGGATATTCACTGAATATCAAGAACATCATATCAATGATTGATTTAAAGTTAAAGTGTATGAAACCATATGACTACCATGTTTTTATGTATGATATAATTCTTACAAATTTACATTGAATTTTTCCCAAGAATATATGGCATATGTTAACAATCTCAGTTTCTTCTATAACGCTCTATGAAACAATGTTATAGACCCGAAAAAATTACTGACTATTGAAGGAGAAAGTGTCGTCTTATTATGTAAAATTTAAATGTTCTTTATGTTAACATTATTTGAAATGATTGTTCATTTAGTGGTTCACTTGGTGAGAAATATTCGACTATGTGGCCTTATACACTATAGATGGATGAACCCCATTGAAATGTAAATAAGGATTATGAATAGATTTGTTGAAAATCATAGTTGTATAGTGTGTTCTATTACAAAGTTTTATATTATTGTGGAACCATTGAATTATATACTAAATACTAGTATGGTGGAGAAATCAATGGCCGTATGAAATCCTATCACACTAAGCAGATTATGGGTGAAGGAATTTATGGAAAAGATATAGTTACAATCAATATTACAGATCAAGAGTAGGACCAACGTTATGTTTTTATAATATATTTTAGGTGTCCCCATATGTTGGAACCAAAAATAAATTATTATGCATTTAAATCTATCAAGGCATGAAATGATGATATCATATACACATAATAAACAATTTATAGGATGTTTTGATGACAATATTTTTAGGGAATCAGATGAAAATCTAGATTCAATTTAAGAACAACTTTTATAGATTCTCGGTGGACCAAGTGTACCTTTATCATATAACAATGGTTATTTAATTAATAATTATACGTTCAATACAAATGATTATGATGAATAATGTACAATTAAAAATAGTAGAGTTACACAGGGGGCTGATGCGATGATTGTTTCTCATTCTAAGGGAAGAAATATAATTTACATAAATATGTCATACTTTAATCCATCCCAAAAATATGGATGTTGGATTATACAAAATTTAAGTCTATATTATTAAATTTAATTGGGTTTACAATATGATTACTGTTTAAATATTTAGAGAAAATTTACAAGAGGCGGATCAAAGTGATGAAATGAATGAGAGGAGAGAAAGAAAAGATAACATTTATGAGAAATTACAATGGTAGAGAGAGTTGATAGGAAATTTTATGGTTGTAGGGTGGGATGAAATGGAAGAAAAAATAAATGAAAAACCATTGCGTGAAGATGTTGTCCCATCACCAACCATCCATTAGGTGATCCATTCCCCTAAAAGTTGTCTTATCCAAGGTAATCAATGTTCTAATAATTTTTTATGTGAAATTTGAATAAGATAGATATTGATAATTTTACTCTACTAATATTATAAATGGTCATAGAGACTATGACTGTACTTATCAATACCTACCAATCTCATTTAGCAAGGGCAATGATGTTCATTATCCAATAGGACATGCTACACAATATATAACTTCCAATAGGTCACGTGAGAATATCGATTAGTGTAGCCCATGATCCGAGCACCAATATACGTATTTGAAATGATTAGGAAGATATTAATAAGGTATAAAAACTTGTTGGAACATTCATATCATGATAAGCGCATCTTGAAAAAAACATGTCGACAAAGTGGTATTTATTTCAAATTTATACCTAAAGCTAAACCTTTATCATTTATTAAAAACGGGTCTAAAATTATGACTTTTATTACATAAGTAACAAATGGAAGTGGGTGTAATTAATTTCAAGCTCATAACTATCTAATTAATCAACCAAACCATTGAATAGATCTACCAAAATAACCTTTACTCCACTCGTTCTATATCTTCATTTACTATCAATGATGATTCATGTGAATACAATGTTAAAAAATGGTTGTATTCTCATAGTTGATTTAGATGAAAATATGTATAGAGTGGAAGTTCTAGACTTCATTTTTTTGATAATGATAGTGAAATACTAGAATATTATTGGATAGTATCCTTAGTTGTAAATGTTTAAATGAGGTCTGTTTTAATGATATTATTTTCAAAAAGATAATATAATATGTTAATTTTGAAAAAAATCCATATCATATTTTTGGTAGATGTATGTATGAAATGTTATTGAAGGTATTTCCCCATGAAAATAATTTGGACTCGGTACTACACACATCTCCTCTACAGAACAACCAATAATGAATTCTAACAAAAAGGTTGAAATAGTGCCAGCCTTGTCAAATTGTTTGAAGGAAAAATTTAAAATGAAACAATCTTATTAAAACCAATTATATATAGGTAACACTATATAATTTAATAATATCAAATATATTTTCATTTAATTAATTACATATTCATTTTTTTGGAAAAATTGGATGCTCATTATTGTCAATTTAGATACTCCATGTATTTATTTCTTAGATTCAATGCATGGATATCCCACAAATCGACCACAGGTGATGGTGTCTGTCAATTTTTAATACAATACATCAAATTTTTTAGAAATAAACATAAATTAATATTATTTAGATTATTTTTTAATGATAATTCTATTCTGAGAGGCCAGTTCATCAATATCATGAAAAATAATGAATGACATTATGGGCTAAGAATGAGGACCATGAACCATTCAATGGTAGTAAATGTTTTAGTGTATATATAATATTACTTAAATATCTAAAAAATATCTTAACAAATTACTATTTCTCCTCAACGTTTCTTCAGTTTTTGAAACAAACTAATAAAAATAATTGTGGTTATTATGTTTGTAAATTAATAAGAGAGATAGAATTCCATCAAAAAACAATCATCACCAAAGAGGTATTTTTGAAGATAATTAATATTTAATTTAAAATATATATTATTACTTTGGGTATTTATATTTTTCTAGTACTTAAATGACTATCAAGTATAATAATATTCAAAAAAATATATAGATTTTAATAGAAACAAATGGGTAAGATTTCTGATGGAATAATGTACAAAAATAGCATGAAGATGTGAAATCCAAAGAAGTATTCTGTTTTTTCATATTTATGTGTAATTTATTTTGTTTTTTATTGATCAAAAAACATTTGGTTTCATATAAATATTGATTCCTTTGTTTGATTCGGGGTGGTTTGTTTAAAGAATCTCATGATCGTGAGAGATATGAATTCAAGGTTGCAACTCAGTATTAAACGAGAATTTATGTTTTTTAATATACAATGTTTCTCCTCATAATATTTTTGTTTTTCTACTAAATTATCATAATATAAGTGAATCTTATTATTTAAAATTGACATTATTTTTAATAAAAAATGGAACTGACAATCTCAAAATTGAAAAAAAACAATCATTTATATTGTTTTTATAATTTAAGAAAATGATCTATAAGTCATTCATGACCAGTATGAATTTTACATGGTTCAACATAATGTATGATGTGGATGGTATTACTCAAAAAGTCTATTTTTATTTAATATTGACATTTATTTTAGTAAAATGAACATGTAACACACCAAAACACCTGAAAACACATTAAGATTATTTTTAACATTTAGGAAAATGATTCCTAAGTCATTTATGACATGTAATAGTCAACCAAACTTCAATACGACACAAGGCATGATAGGTATGACTCAATGTGTATCTTTTTATTTAAATGTGACATTAATTTATGTAAAGAGGACAAATGACATACTGAAAATCAGGGAAACACATTTGGGATGTTTTCACACTATATGGAAATTATCCATGGGTAATTTTTGACATATAAGAATAAATCCCAAACTCAATATAATGCATGATGTGACCATTAATACTAAATGTGTATGTTCTCAGTTTAAAATTGGCATTTTAGTTATGAAATGTGACTCATGGAAAACAAATAAAACATGCTATCATTGTATCAATAATTTGGGACAATTATTTATAAGTCATTTTAGAGGTGTATGAAGAAGTTTTTGATAAAACTAATGAACGATGTTTTGGAATGAATAAAAATAAATGTTTCCTATTTGAAATGAAATGTTCATAAAAAACACAACTACAGTGATGAAAACTGAGAAAAATCATTCAGATTGGTTTTCTACTTTAGGAAGACAATCCCAGAGTCATTTTTGATATATAGGAGTCAACCACACCTCAATACAACACCTAGTGTGACTAGTATAACTCCAAGTTCATATTTATATTTAAAATTTACATTAATTTAAGTAAAAAAGTACATGTGACTTACATAAAACCAATAAATCACATTCGGATTGTTTTTATACTTTATGAAAATGTATTATGAGACATTTCTGATGTGTAATAATAAACTAAATCTCAATCTGATGCATGGTGTAACCAGTATGACTAAAAGATTTCATTATCAGTTTAAAATTGACATTTAACTTCCAATCATGTCCCTCACTAAAATATATGAAAACCAAATCAGATTGTCTTTATAATTTATGAATTATATTCATAAGTCATTTTTTACATGTTTGAATTAGTTTCACATAAAACCAACGAATGATGCGACCAGTATGAATCAAAATCATTTTTTACAATTTTAAATGACATTATTGTAAATACAAACATTTTGAAAACAAAAACCAAGCATATATAATCAAATTTCCATTATAATTTAATATAGATATCCTTGAGTCATTTTTGACTTTCATGAGCCAAACTTATCTCAATAGGATGCACGGTGTGACTGGTATGACTCGAAGTGGGTCTTTTTATTTAAAATTGATAATAAATTAATGACAAAAACAACTGACATACTGAAAACCCTGAAAATGCAGTTTTATTATATATGGATACATTAGGAAAATGATCCATGACTCATTTATGATGTTTATGAATCAACCACACCTCAATCTAGAGTATGGTGTGACCAATATGACTATAAGTGTCTGTTATCAATTTTAAATTGGTCTTTTATTTCAAAATGTGTCAGTCATTAAAAACCATGAGAATGGGGTAATATTATCCTGATAATTTATAAAAGAGATGAATATGTTATTTGTGATTTTTATAAATTAGAAACAAGTCAAATAGATGCATGATGAGATCAATATGACTCAAAATTCATGTTTCCAGTTTGAAATGAAATTTTATTAAAAAAATCATAATTTCCATACTAAAACTAATAAAGCACATCTAGATTGTCTTGATATATTATAAAAATGATCCATGAGTCATTATATTTGTGTATTAATCATCTATACCTCAATACGATGCACAATGTGAACGGTATGACTGAAAGTGAGTCTTTTTTTATTTAAAATTGACATTTTTTAGTAAAACAAACAAATGTCATAAAAAAACCTTTAAACATATTCCAATTGTTCTAATACTTTAGAAAAATGATCAATGAATCATTTATGACATGTAATAATCAATTACACTTCAATCTGGTTCATGGTGTGACCAGTATGAGTAAAAGTATCCATTATTAGTTTAAATTAGGTATTTTAGTTCAAATCATATCACTTAATGAAAACCGTGAAAACACACTATGATTGTCATGATAATTTAGGCCAGTGATTCATAAGTCCTTCTGATGTGTATGAAGTATTGTCACATACAAACGAATAATGATGCAACCAATATGAACCAAAATGCATGTTTCTTGTTTGAAATGTCATTTTAGTAAAAAAAACACAACTGACATACTAAAAACCAAGCAAACATATTCAGATTGATTTGACACATTAAGGAAAAAATCCATGAGTCATTTTTGACTTTTATGAATAAGAAAAACCTAAATATGTTGCATGGTATGACTCGTATAACTCTATGTGTTTCATTTATTTAAAATTGTAATTTTTTTTAAAGAACACGTGACATAATGAAAACTGGGAAAATGTATTTATATTGTTTTTAAACAATATTAAAATGATCCATGAGTCATTTTTTAGGTGTAGAAATAAACCTAACCTCAATCATATGCATGGTGTTACCTATATAACTAGAATTTTACATTATTAGTTAAGAATTTACATTTGAGTCCAAAACATGTCACTCACTGAAAAACAAGAAAACATGATTCGATAGTATTGATAATTTAGGAAAGTGATTCAAAATTAATTTTCGATGAGTATGATGCAGAATCATGTCAAACTAATACATGATGTGACCGATAATTCTAAAAATGTGAGTTAATGTTTGAAATGACTTTTTAGTAAAAAACAAAACTTCCATACAAGAAAACAATTAAAAACATTCAGATTGTTCATATACTTTAGGAAAATAATACACGAGTCATTTGAAACAAGTAAGAATCTACTAGACATCAATCTGACCAATGGTGTGGCCAGTATAACTCTATGTGTGCCTCTTTTTTTTAAAAATGAAATTAATTTTAGTAAAAATAAAAAGTGACATACTGACAACTATGAAAACACATTCATATTGTTTTGATAATTTTGGAAAAAGAACCATGAGGTACTAGTGACATATAGTAATCAACCATGCCTCAATCCAACACACGACGTGACTGGTATAACTCCAAATATAACTTTTTTTATTAAATATATACATTTTATTAATGTTTTCATTCAGATTAATGTTAAATTTAATTATTAATAGTATTACGAACATTATATTTGTCTTCATATATTAGTGGAATCATTTTCTCGGGTTAAGAAGAATATTTTAAAAAATGATACCACGGGAAGACATTTTTCAGAGGGGATAACAAGCATCAAAAGATGAAACATTAATTTTTTTTAAATATTTTTTGGATATTTATAATTGTAATTTTATAAAACATTGTTTGAAATGTTTATATAATTTTTTTTCATATATACCATGGGCGTAATTTTTTTTATTTTTGGTTCCACATTAAATGTATATATCACTATTTGAAATTGTAGGTTTTTGCAAGGTGTTATATTATATTAACATCAAATGGCAGCCATCTAGGCCTTTATCAGTGCTAAAATAGCTCGGATAAAGGGGTACTTTACCAAAACTTGTTTTTAGTGTGGATGAAGGAACCCCTTTATCAGTGTTGTGAATAATAATACTTTTTTAGTGTTGCTAAAATCCATTTTACATGCTGTTAAATTGAATATCTTTTTTAGTGAATTCAAAAATTATTAAATAAAATCATAACCATCCTCCACTTTTTTAAGGGTTCGTTACTCGAAATATTTTATAGGTTTTCATTGTTGGATTCAGACATTACATTTTCAACATTTAATTAATAATATACAATTTCTAATAACAAATTAATGCCAATAATTCATTAATCATCATAGTTTTTTAATAAATATTTTTTATTTATTAATAAAAAACAGTAACTAAATAAATCAAATTAAAGACTACTAATAAAGTCATCAGTTTTGATAAAAATACAATTAATAATATATATATATATATATATATATATGTTTTAAAAGACATTATTAAATATGTTATTAATATAAAATATAAAATTATTAATAATTATAATTCTCCAAAACAGTAGGGTCGGGAGAATTTAAAATATTCAATAACTTATAATATTATATTTATACACATAATTAATAATAAAAATAATTTTTCTTTTAAAAATAATTAAAAATAATTAATATTCTAGTCATTATTGATTATTGTAATGAAAAATGTTTTCTAAAATGTAAATTATATTTTAATTTTAGTATATACATGAATTCTAAGGATAATAATAATTATGATTTATTAAAATAAAACAATTTAAATAAAATAAAAATAATAATACTATTACTAAAATTAATAATTATATTAATAATTATATTATTATTATTATATATAAAAAATATTTTCTTCTTATTTATAAGATTAATTTATTTATATTTTTAATGTTAACAAAATTACATTAATAATATTATTAATTATTATTATTATTACAGAATAAATATGTGCATCAATTTATTTTTACGTAATGATTATTTAAAATCAATTAAATTAATAATTATATTTTTATTATGTATTATTAAATACTTAAAAATTTATATTGTTAATAAAATTTATGAAAAATATTTTTTATTGAAATTAATATATTGACTAAAAATTAAATTCTTTCATAACAAAACACATTAGTGGAAAAAGTGAGAAACCCCATTATTCAAACATTACAATGAGATCAAACCATGGAAGCAGAAAACCCAAACCATGACTACAAAATCTGCAACATCCAAATAATTTCATCATGATGATAGGAAATCAGCATAATATGACTGCTCGTCTATGAGTCCTGTGCAAGGATGCACGGGCCTGGTTCCAATGGTAGAGACATACCCACTCAAAATTTCCAAATGTAAATGGCATGCTACGGTAAAATCTTCCAGCTATCGACCTCCTCTGAAGCAGACCCATGTAGTGTGATGGATGAAGACACACTAAATATTCAAGAAGAAAATGTCCGACTCAATCTATTAACCATTTCAAAACTTTTTAAAATGCAGATCAAAGAATCACACACCCAAACATCACAGCATGTTTTAACAACATATTCATCCAAAACTAGCTCATGCATATTAGGACCACATCTTATTCAAAATACACAGTTAGTTCTTGGTGGAAGTTCTTCCTTTAATGGCAGGGTTATGTGACCCTCTGGACACAATTATGTCAGTGTCTAATCATTTCTGACCTCTTCCCACCATACTCCACCTACATTTGATAGGGCTACCAATGTAGGATTTATGATGGACTAGCCACCAAGATCTATCTTCTGCATCTATGGATTGCTGCCTCATCTCCTATTTATGTGTTGGGTGGTCTGTTGTGGTGTTTATGATCATGGATGGTGTTTTTGGGTTTTTGGATTATAATATGTAAAGGGATCCAGTGAGCTTGGAATTCAGGTGGTCGGATATTTGGTGATGGTATCTTTATCTCTATTTCTTTCCATGGCATTTTTATTTTGGATGCTAATTGGTCGATTCTGCAATTTGTGTTTTGTTTCGGTTGAATATGATGTTGGTTTTAAATGAATCTGTGTTTTTTTTGACATGATTATTGTTTTCATGGTCTAATATAATAATTGTATTAAAATAATGATTGTTATAAATGAGTATTATTTATTATATATTCTATTTTAACATTTGTAGTTAATGTTTTTTGTTGTTACGAATGTTTTTTAGAAATTAATTTTTTTTTGTTTATTAATATTTTTAACATTCCATTAAATTAAAAATATTTTTAATATTCACATTATATCTTTTTAAATTTATAATGATTTTTATTTGTACTATATTTTATTCGGATAATTTTATTATGTGTAAATATTATGATTTTAATCAATAATTTTTATTCATATAAATTAATTTTGGTATGTTATTTTTGAAAATGAAATATGTGTGTCATTGGAAATGTTTAGGAATGCAGGACTGGTTTAATTAAAATTCAGGAATAATGACATTGAAATACACTTAATTGGATTGATTTTTGAATGTAAAAACCTTCATGAATTGATGTGGCACACAGAATTCCCTGGCTGTGAGAAGTTTGAGGTGGTAACCTTCACGCCATGTAACTCTGTTTCATGGAATTCCTTCAGTGATGTGAATCTTGTGATGGTTCTGCGAATAGTGTAAGCATGTAGAGGTGGATGATATATTAAAATTTCATTTAATAATCATTGTTTGAAACCATGAACGTGGATTCAATCATGGAGTGCTACCGTGTAAAGTAGAATATCTTACATTTTTTATTCTAGATTGCCCGTTCTTAGGTCGTGGAGAAACCTAACATGGACATCTCATTCTTGATAGGGAGACATTCGAAGTTGAGAAAGAATTCTTTGTGTTCAAAAATTCTTTAATCTCAATTTCATATTCAATACACAATATAAATAACCATATATTTAGTGTTCTGATTTGAGTTAAAATATTATTTATTTTCGTACTGACCATTATATAACCTTTATTACATTTAATAAATTCCATGTCAAATTATAATAATTAAATAATTATTATTTTGGGGTGTGCACCAACTTACGCAATAAATAATATTTTGTAAAGGCCATATTAATAGATTTTATCCACTAGACTTGGCCTTGATCTATTAAAACACCTCTAGTATTTATTGAATAACTAAATAAATATTTTATTCATAAATAAATAATTTATTCACAATCTAGTGGATAAATAATTATTAAAATAATCATTAAAGAAAATAAATATTTTTATCACAACGTGGTGAATAAATATTTATTTAATTTATGCGATCAATATATCAAGTATAAAATTATTCCTCAATCTTGAGAATTATATTAATTCCATTAATTAATCTCAAATATAATTTAATCGAGAACAACTGAAACACATAATGTGTGATCCTCTAGGATTATTTCTCATTTCATTTGGAATCCATGCTTAATGTCGAATATTACTTTATAGTAACATGTCAATGAACCCAAGATAAATATATTAATGTCTCAACATTAACAACCACATAGAAAAGCCCATTGTGTCATATAATCCTATTGTCACAATATCTCATCAATTAGGATTCACATCCGTGTGACCAACCTATATGTTCACCATGTATTTTTTGACTATCTATAATAAACACATCATTACACCATGACCATGGAATTTAATGAAATTGTTTTATTTCAATAAAAGGTATTGGATTTCCACTTCCATAAATATGGAAGGGACAAATCCTTCCTTGACTTATTCATAAATGACATGTCACTTGTGATGCTCCCAATATATCCAACTTCACCATGAAATGTTATCATCATGGTTTATGCAATACATATAAGTACATGATCTGTAACATGCATTAATAATAATATTAAAGTATAAGGATGATCACAGACTCTCATAGATAGGAATATTTCATGACACCAAAAAAAGATTAATTTATAATGGGGGCATGTTATCATAATCTTCTATCATGGAGATTACCAATTGTGAACCTCATTAGAAGAGGCCTCATATAATTATTTTTACTGTCACTTTACTTTTTTGTACTATGTTTTCCATTATATAACATTATCCAACTATATAAAATTATTTGAGAATGTCATCCTAGCACATCAAGGTTCTCATCTTAGCAGGGAACTGATATGACATTATCAATGCGATGTATACTCTAGGACATTACTATATTAAAGTAAAGCATAAAAACAAATATTATGCAATAATAAGTTTTATTAATATTCAATACCTCTAATATTCATACAATAATAGTAAATAAGTTGGTCCTAGGACTCTAACTCCAACAATCTTCAACATAGACTAGCGCCAACACCTAATGAACTTCAGTCTTCTAAAACTCAACGGATGGTCATACTTCTACAAATCAAGTATTTGGTCATGGGGTAAAACAAATTACATTCCATAGAAATAATACTCAATGAAACTTCTCCCCTTTATGAAAAATCCCTCAAGAGATGATACTTTTGACGTATGTGCTTCCTCCGCTGATGTGACCTTGACACTTTTTCCAGAGTCAACACTGTTGTATTATCACAATAGAGTGTGAAAGGATTCTCAATTATAGGTACTACATAAATATCTTGTATTAAGTTTTGCATCCATATTTCTTCTTTAGAATCCTTAAAATCTACAATATACTCAGACACTGCTGTAGAATATACAAACACAACCTAATTTGAGCTCTTCCAGCCCACAACACCTTCAATCCATGTGAATATGTTTCCTGATTTGGAATTCATGTCATCATGATTAGTTTGGAAACTATCATATTCATATATTATGATTACAAGTTACACTTGTCCACTATAAACTAGGAACATATGCTTAGCACACATAAAATTATTAAGGGTAGTCTTGACTACCATCTAATGGCAGTCACCAAGACTAGCTTGATATCTTCTTACCACACATAATGCATAGGAAACATCTAGTACAGTAAATATAATAGAATACATGACTGACTTAATCACTGATGTGTATGGAATCATTTTCATTATTATTATTTTCATGTGTGTCTAAAGACACGTTTTCTTGAAAAGACGAATTCCATGTGATGATATTAACAATCCCCTCTATTATTATTTCGCACTGAATCTCTCCAACATCATTTCAATATGTATTGTTTGACTTAGGCTGAGAAATATCATAGATCTATCTGGATGTAGATGGATCCGAAGAATATATGCATCCTTTTGCAATTCCTTCCTTGAAATGTATTTATTCATCAATTCCTTAACATACTGTAAAAATGAAATTATATTTCCAATGAGTAATATGTTATCAACATATTGTATTTAAAAAATGAATGCATACCCACTAAATTGTTTATAGACACATGTATTGTATTAATTCTATATGAAACCAATTTTTGTTATGGCCTCATAAAATTGAATTTTCATTGACCGAGGTGATTTCATTAATGCATACATGGATCTTTACATCATTAATACCTTGTTGGCATCCTTTAGAGTAACAAACACTTTGTGATATGTCATATAAACATATTTATGAAGATTATTATTACAGAAGGATATTTTTACATTCATTTTTTAAATATCATAACCATGGTAATACTCAATAGAAAGTAGAGTTATTTTGGTGGCAACATTGCAACTTGTGAAACAGTTTCATCTTAGCCAATGCCTTGAAACTATTTTAACCTTTTTTAATCATTCACTCTTTATAGGTACATACTTGTCCTTTCATGTCATTTTTTTTCTGGAATAACCATTTTCATCCATCAATATTTAAATCCACTAGAGGGCCTACCAAAATCTAGTCTTGGTATTGGTACATGGAATCCATTTCATAATTCAAGGATTCTTGCAACATAGATACTTTGGTTCCACATACTTTTTTCTTATAGGTTATAAGATTATTATTATCAACTAATTATGAGTCACCATCATTAATGACCAGAAAACAATTCCATTCTAGTTATCTAACGTCTCTAGTACTCCTACACATTAATTTTGTCTCTGGGATAATTTATTTCTCCTTGGGGATTTGTTGAATTTGTTCATATTCCAACTATTGTATATCTTGAGCCTACAATTCTTCGAAGTCTACATTGATCCCATAATCTCTTTTAGAGATAATATCCTCCTCATGAAATAATGGACATATCTCAACAAAAAAATATTTTTATAAAGTAATTTATAGGTAGTATTCATATATTTATTTGGAATATCCTATAAAGATATACATTGTGACTTGGGGTGAATGATTATTCCATGAATAGGACTTAACATATTATTGAAAACCCCAAACATGTATGTAAGAAAACTGAGATTTCTTTCTATTCCATATTTAGTTTGGTACACCATCTGTTTCTTTAGTGGGAACTCATTTTACTACATATTTTTCTTTTTATAATAGATATTCCTAAAAGGATAATAAACAAATAACATGAATCAACATTGATCTCACTATTTATAACAAGATGTGGTTCTTCCTTTCACTTACTCTATTCCACACAGGTATATAAGGAGGACTGACTTGAGATAAAATCCCAAACTCCCATAGATAATCATTGATGTATTGATTAATATATTCTCAACAACGGTCTGAGAAATTATTCTTAATCTTATTAACAAAATTATTCTTAACATTATTCTTGTATTCCTTGAATATTTCAAAATAAGGGAACTTTTACATCATCAAGTAGACATATCCATATCCACAAATAGAATCAGAAAATGTAATGAAGTATGAGTACCCTCCCATTTCTTCAATAGGAAATTGTCCACACACATTGGTATAAACTAATTAAAAAATCTCTTTAGATCTTTCACCATTCCCACTAAATTGGACATCAATAATTTTTCCTTCTAAACAGACATTACATACACCATGTTAATTTATTTCAAAATTATCTAAATATTCATCTTAATGTAATTTAGATAAGTTATTTTCATTTATAGGACCTATCTAGTGTTTCCAAAGTTCGGTGTAGTATGATTCAAGTGAAGTAACTTCGTTATCAATTTCCATCAATATTTTGTGTAATAAAACAACTAAAGATAATTATTTAAATTTTTCTTATTACAAAAAATGATATCATTATAAAAGAAGAAACACTTTTTCCCAAATATAAAAAAATCCATCCATATCATGTTGGGATACAGAAATAATATTTTTGGTAACTGAATAAACATAATGAAACCCTTTAAATCCAAGATCATTCGTGTTGGAAATGTGTGGTGGTATTCCATGATATCTAAAAAAACAAGTTTAGACCCATTGAATGATCGAAGATCTACCTCTCCTTAGTCAATGATTCTGAATCTACATGGTTCTTGTATTTCAATACATATGTGTGCACCACAGTCTATATCTAATATTTAATATATAGAAATAGTAAAACTGCACTAGATAAAAAACACACCTTATGTTTCTCATGTATTATTTAAATGTTTTTAGGTTTTCTTCTAGTTTCCCTTCATACCACATGTTAAATAGATAACATCCTATTCCTATTCTTTCAACATTAACCACATATTCTTCAATGGAAGTGAAGAAGCATTGGCCTTAAATCTATTAACTTTTCCTTTACATTTTTACCATATGGACAGAATGTTGTTCATGCTTAATATCCTTATATACATAGTTAGTAAGAGTAAGAATATATAAAAGAGACTTCTAAATTTTTTAAATATTAAATTACACAGCCAAGATAGAGAATCTCTGAGGTTGTGACACCAAAATGAGGTTGGTTCCCAGCTCTTTAGAGAGTTAAAACCTAGAACCTCTAAGATATCAATCTATCCAATGTGTTGGATTAAGCAAGGCCCAGTTGGGAACCCTCTCCAAGAATTCTATGAAGGAGTACCTTGTAAATCTCAAGACCTTTTAATCAATCACTATCACGGTAAAGACCAATGTGGTGCTCAAGAAATATATACACATCCATGTTTTCATGAGAATTCATTAGTTATGTAGTCATATATTAAGGAATAAAACATTGAATGACAAGTGAATCTCTTAGATAAGGATCTCTTCACAACTCACCTATTTAGAAAGTGGATCATGCATTTAGGATTATAGAATATAAGGTTTCAATTCATTTCATAGCACAACCCAAAGGTATCTAAACCACTCCTCGATGTTACTACCAATTAAGAGGTTATCTTCCTCTAATATTTATTATAGGGATAATGTTGTTGATGAACGTTTCATTTTATTATACAATTAAAATGTGTTGATTATTAGTACTTTTCTAGATTAAAAAATATGTATGATATAATAAATTAAATGTTTTAATTTATTTATTTATTAAATATCCCACCATTTTATCATGTTTCAATATCTGTCACTATTGAAATCAGAATGTCCAGTTATTTCAATATTCTAGTTACCAGGATCACCATTCATTATATTAGTGATTCATAATTTTTCAATGGAACCCATTATAAAGTAATTAGGTAAGCGGTCTTTCCAACTACGAACTTCCATCACGTTGATTTGTTAAGTTGGTTCCCCTATCATTGAATACATAATTGTATTTATTCATTATTTTCCTCCAAAACGTGTATTGAATAGACTTTATCTTTTGAAATCAATACAATTTTGGTCAAGTCAACCAAAAACTCTGATGAGAACTCCCTGATAAAAGTAAGTGTTGAGGCATTGTCCATGTACCACACATAGTTATACGGTTTCGTTCCCAATCATGTAATTGCATTCTTAGTCTGACATAATATTTAATTGAGAGATTTTAATTTATTATATATAAATTTTATATTGGTTTATCATTTATACATCTTGTTAATATTATGTTGATGTTACATAATAAATTAACCATGTTGGATAAAATACTTATTCATAACTCATTTTTTTATTTTAGTCTTTTCATATTAATTCATTTATTTATGTTATCAAGACATTGCATCCATTTTAGAAACAATTTCACATATAGAAATAAATAATTAATTAAATGACTCATTCATGAGATTTATCTATTAGTTGATTTAATGAGTGGAAATTAAATTGCCCTTTCATATAGGGGAAATAACTCATATTACTACTCTTGGCATGAGATACAACATTCCACCTATCTAGATGTGTATCACATGTGTTGAAATCATTATGGTTCCATCTTGAATGGACTCTGGGTGTTTTGAGATGATTCATTAATAACAGATAATTATCATTCACACATTGGTGAGGGTAACCAAATTATTATATAAAGGGAATTATATAAATATCATTGTACACATAGGTCCAACACAATAATTGCGGGGGGGGGGGATGAGTCATAGGAAATAATTTAATTTAATATTAAATAGTTGAAAACTCATGTAATAAGTAAAATTAAAACAACAAACAGATATGCATGTCTTGTTAAATCTCATGAATGGTCATACATACAACGAATACACAAAATGAAATAGATAGAAATCATTTATTTATTATTTATTTTATTATTTAAGTTAAAAGATATTTCATTAAATAATTAAATAATTAATTACCTTTCATCTTAATCATAATCCAATATTATTTTGAGATACCCTTCATTAATGGATGTCATGGGAAATAAACAACATAACCAATAATAACATATTTATTACTTTAAATTATTTGAGCATTTAATGTTTTTTAAAACCATTATTAAATTTTCAACCCCACAATAGTGTTTCATTCAATAAAATATGTTTTTTTATCTATAATTACAAATTTAATGAAAATTTAATTTTTTTTCATTAAATGGAGACTTCACAATGTGTACATGTATCTATATTGAATATACATTGGTTTTTGTTTATCGAAGTCCAAATCCTGGGGTTTCAGTGTGTTGACTCAGCCATACTGCATGGTGTGTACATGCTTGTTACACACCATGTTTCCACTTTTTGTGTGTCATGTCGGCCCAGTGAAACTACAGTGTGAAATAAAATTTCCACGTGGAATTAATTTCACAGTGAATCTAAATATAATGAACCTGGGTATGATATGTGTGGTCTGGTCAATTGCGGTGTAACCCAATTATCCAGGCCAATTATAGAACTATTCCCAATAGATTCTTTAGTTTTTCTACATCTATTATTAAACATTTAAGAAAATTAAACTCTTAATGAACATGATTAATATGTTGATAACAAATAAATTCATATAAAATTATTTAATGAATAATAGTAAATGAAAATATAATGATAATTATGGATAGATCAAATTATAAAATAAATAATTATAAATTTGAACATGACTACTTTGATACCACTTGATGGTTTTGGGGTGCAGTGAAAGCGTGCGAACGAGGGAGATATGTTAAAATTTCTTTTCATAATCGTTGCTCGAATATAATAGTGAGGATCCTTCACAAAAAATTTAAAATTTTATTTATTTAATATTTTAATAAATTAATAACTAGGATTAAGAACTTCATTTTTTGTTTAATGTTGATCATCTGAAAATACCCTTCTAGATTACCTTCATTGCACAGTAACGATACCAAAATAGAATCCCTCTAGTAGTGATCCACATGCACTCCTATGATTTTCAAGGAATACCACTCATTCTCTAGGTGCTAGAGTGATGAGTAAAATTCCTCGCATTATTCATTCTTGATCACTAGTTCTTCAGTCTTGAAGAAATATCTCTTTCACTTCTCATTCGTGAGATGTAGATAGAATGAGAGGTTGAGAGAGAATTATTTTAGTGTAACAATTCTCTATTACCATTTTTTGAGGCTCTACACAATAGAAATACTCTTCAATCTATATAGTTAGGATTTGAGATAAAATATTCTATAATTGTGTACTTTCCATTAAATAACATTTATTAACTTTACCAAAACTCATTCTATATAATAATAATTAGATAATTATTATTTTTTGGCATGAACCAACTTGCACAATAAAAAAATTATATAATGTTCTTGTTAATTTATATTTTTTACCTGACTCAGTCATGGTATGTTATAAATAATCTAGTATTTATTTCATAAATGAATAAATATCTTATTCATAAATAAATATTTTATTCACAATCATGAAAATATATATTTATTAAAATATTCAATAAATAAAATAAATCTTTTACTCACAAGTTGCAGATTTAGTATTTATTTAATTTTTAAGATAAATATAACATGAATAAAATTATTACTCGAAGTTGGGAAAAATATTTATTCAATTAATTAAACTCAAATTGAATTTAATCAATATCAATGGGAACACTTGGTGTGAGACCCTCTTGGATTCTTTCTCATTAGTATCTAGTGGGCAAGCTTAAATTCCTAGATTACTATTTAACAATGTGTAAAGACACGCAAGAGAATGAAATAATTTTCACAATGTCAAAAATCACATATAAACACTAATTGTGTAATATAATCCCTTAGACAGAATATCTCACTAAGTAGGTTGCACATCCATGTCACTAACCGATATACTCCATATATATTTCTTTGACTATTTGATATAAACATGTTATTACACCATGGCCATAGCATTTAATTTAATAGTTCTTTTACAATTAAAGTGTTATGATATAAACTTACATAAATATGGAAGGGAAAACCGTTATTTATCTTATTCATTACTAAAAGGTCACTTGTGACGCACCCAACGTATCAAACTTTTCCATGAGCTGTTATCATCATGGTTTATGAAATTCATATAATTAGGTGAGGTGTAACATGCATTAATAATAATCTTAAAGTCTTAGCACCATCACACACACTATTATAATAGAATAACCATCACACATGCTCATAGATATTAATATTTGATGACAAAAAACATACATAATTCTTACTAGAGGGTCTATTCTCAGAAAATCACATCTTGGAGATTACCAAGAATAACGTTCATGAGAAGAATTATCATATGATTATGAGTAATCACAAATGAAATTCTATATAATATGTGTTCCATTATAGTACAGTATCCAACCATAGAAAATTATTTGAGAATATCATCATAGCACATCATGCTTCAGATCATAGAGGGGAACTTCAATGACCTTATCAATACTAAACAACAAAACCTATGTAATAATAAGTTTTTTTAATATCATATACCGAAAATATAAATGCAATTAAAATAAAAATAGTTATACATAGGACACTAACTCAAACATCTTAATGAGGTAACATTTGTGCCACATCACGCCCATTTTCAGATGTCCATGGTCACACAAACCATGAGGTGGTATCCTTCATGTAGCATAACTCTGGTTCACAGAACATCATCAGTTCATGAAGCTCCTAATCTTCCATGAAATTAACCATATTTCATGAAACCAATTCCATTTCCTTGGATGGGACTATAAATACACCCTATGTAAAACATTTAATAGGACATAACCTTTTAGATTTTTGTAAAATCGTTAAATTTTCAAAAATAAGATTCTTTGTGACTGTGAGGGGAGGTATATTTCTAAAGGTATCCATTTTTCATGAAATATTATCCCATTTGTTTATATGAAGCTCTACGTATAGTGGAGAGGAATTTTCCAAGGTCCATAGAATTTGCGTAAGAATAAAGACTTGTGTTGATCTTAGACTTTTACGAGATAATTATTATTCAAAAATCTAACCCCATTAGAACCAAGACATCATTGTAAGGCAAAATCCGCATGTATCGAAAAAGATATTCTTTCACGAGATCCCTAATCTTCGCGATACCCTGAAAATTCAGGAAGCACAACATATATCAAAACTCATCCTCTAGGCTTCTCTATTGTGCCTGCTTTAAACCAACACCCTTTTTGGGAAAGAAGAGTACCTGGGGTCCATGTAAAAATCCATGATTGATTCAACGACACACTATGACCTTGAATGACCTGAACCACCTACACTTGTGTCTACCTACTTTGACTAATGTATATCCCATGCCATTACACTACATTTTTATCCTAAGCATAAGTACCCTAATGCTGTTTCACTTAAGTATTGACACCCTAAACTTGGATTTTAGGATTTAAACAATCTATGATAGTGTCTACACTATGTCCTTCCCAAGGGTCCATGAGAAGTGGGAACATACGCCCAAAATATTGAATCTCCATAGGAAACGACAAACCTCTCTCGATAGAGAGTCATTTTTCCAGATCATTCTATAGACATGACACAACCCCCAATAAGGTGTCATCTCCATTCATATCCTAGCTGGATGATGTAAAAAAATGTTGGTTCCTAGTGAAATAAGTGCATAAGGTGGTAGGAAAAATGACAAAAAATTATTAATCTTTGTCTAAAACCAAGATTGAGGATCTTGCACATAAAATTTACAATTAAGTTATTTAATATTTGAATAAATAAAATACCCAGAATTAAGAACAGTCTTCATTGGTGAATGTTGATCATCCAAAAATTAGATTTTGAATTACCTTTATAGTTCTGTGAGGATATAAGGATAGAATCCCTCTATAAATGATCCACATGTACTCCTATGATATCTGAGCTACATTGCTCGACCTCTAGGTGCTAGCATGACGAGTCGATTATATCATGTGGCTTTTTCATGATTACTTGTTCCTAAATAATTAATTAATATCTATTCAACATTTTTTATACATATTGATAAGGATCAGTGTATATTTAATTTTTTTGAACAACAATTCCTTATAATCAATCTTTGGATTATCAACACAATAGGAATATCTGTCTACTAATTGGGTAATTATTTCTGTTAAAATATTATTTAATTCCATGTTGGCCATTAAATGAAATTTAAATACTTTAATAAACCCCATTCCTTGTAAGAATAATTTTATTATTATTTTTTTATGGTGTGCACCAATTTACTCAAAAACATATATTATTTTAATACCATTTTAATTAATATGTATTTTCAGTCATGGTCAAGGTATGTTCGAACCCCTCTTGCATTTGTTGAACACTAGAATAATTTTTTTCACAATTAAATATTTCATTAACATACTAGAAATTATTTTATTTCTCAATATTAAAGAAAATAAATAAATATATTTTTATTCACATGCAGGTGAATAAAAATTTATTTAATTAATGTGATCAAAAGAAATTGAATAATATTATTCCATAGATTTGAGAATAGTATTTTTACATTAATTAAACACAAATAGAATTTAATTAAGGTGAAAATAAACACTTATTATGTTACCATCAAATATTATTTCTAATTGTAATTAGGTGGACTTGACTAATGTCCATGATTAATGTCTAGAATAGGGTCAACACACCCAAGTGAAAAAACATAATGATGAAATGTAGACAACGACATATGAACATTCATTGTGTAATATAAAACCATTATCACAAAATATAATCAATCAGGTTACACGACAATGTCATCAACCTATTTACATGATACATATTTCATTAAATATCTAAACTAATCATTCCATTTAAAATAACCAGTTTATTTAATGTGGAATTTATATTCAAACCAACGGTCTGAGATATTGACATCCATAAAGATGGAATGGACAGCTCTATCTTCATCTTATCCATTAGTGATATGTAAATCATGACACACCTAACATACACCAATTCAAACTATCATATGGCATAATAGTTTTGGTCAGTAATTCTTAGTGAGAAATTAATGAAATACATTAGTGATAATCTTAATGTCTAAAGAACAATATATATTCTCAAAGATAGGAATTTCTGATTACACCAAAACAAGTGGAATTTATTTTAGTGGGTCTATTATCATAATCTCCCATCTTGGAGATTACCAAGTGAAACATTCATGATAATATGCCTCATTCAATTTTGAGTACTCACACCCAAAGGTCCAAATACTATATGCCTCATCATAGTATGTTATCCAACTGTTGAACTATATTTTGAATATTGTCAGAGTGCTTCAAGGTAATCATCCTAGAAGAAAACTATTATGACAATATCAATGAGACAAAGAATCTAATACATTATTACATTTTTGACATATAGAAACAATGAAAAATATGTAATAATACAGTAAATTAATATTCAATACATATAATATACATGTAATAAAATTATAATCAGTTGGTCTTATGACAAAAAATATAAAAAAATTCAACTTAGACTAGAGACAAATTCCTATGAATTTCTATCTTCTAGACAACCCTAGACAATGATGTTTCTACTAATTCAAGGCTCTAGTCAAGGGGTCTTCTTGATTGTATTAAATGGAAATATTACTCTATACAGCCTCACCTATCTTAGAAAAATCTCTCAAGAGACGATACTTTTGAAGTATGTGATTATTCTCTTGATTCGACCTTGGCTCTTTTGGGGAGAACTACCATTGTAGTATTATCACAATAGAGTGCAGCGGGATATTCCGTGAAAGGTGTTACATCAAGATATTGGATGAAGTTTTGCAACAATAATGCGTCATTAGCTACCTCAAAAGCCTCAATATACTCAGAATCTAATGTAAAATCTATGACCGCAACCTAATTTTAGATCATCTACTCATAACACCACCTTTAACAAGGAATATGTATCATGTTTGGATCTTCATGTCATCCTAAACAGTTTTGGAACTAGAATATTCATTTCCTCTAATGACTAGTTCCTTGTATCCCTTATATACTAGGATCATATCTAAAGTACACCTTCGATACCTAAGGATTGTCTTGAATTCCATATAATGATGTTCACCTGGATCTTTATTATATCTTCTTAACACACTCAATTCATAGGCACCATCTAGCCTAGTACATAGTATAACATACATGACTGGCCTAAGAACAAAAGCATATTGAATTCATTCCATGATTTTTATATCCATTTGTGTTTGAGGACTAATTTTTCTAGAATGATGAATGCCATGCGACACTAGCAACAAGACCCTCTTGTATTTTTATATACTAAATCTCTTTAGTAGCATGTCAATGTATTTGATTTGATTTTGGTAGGGAATCCTCTTGGATATTTCATGATGGTTCTTGATCCCAATAATATATGCTGCCTCACACTAGTACTTCATAAAGAAAAATTTATTCATCCACACATTATCAATGTATAGGACTAATATTTGATTTACTATTATTAATATGTCATCCACATATACTATTCAAAAAACATCTGCACTCCCACTATACCATTTTTTAATATATGGATCACACTCATTCATTATGAAACAAAAATCTATTATGGATTCATTAAAAATATTTTTTTACGATTGAGATTATTTCTTTAATCCATAAATGGATTTTTTGTAATTTTCATATCATATTATCATCATTCAGAGTCTCAAACCCTTTGGGTTATTTCATACTGAAATATTCCTAAATTTTCCCATAAAGAGATAATACTTTGAGATTCATGTTCCAAATATCATAATCATGGTAATTGATATTGGAATGTATAGTGATGAAGGATTTCAACATTGAGACTGGTGAAATGGTTTCATCATAGTCAATGCCTTGATGCTATATCAACCCTTTTTCAAACAGTCATTCCTTATAGGTATTAACATGACATTCCATGATTATTTTTTTTCTTGATTACCCATTTGAAACCAATGTTATTTTCATCTACCAGAGGATCTACCAAAATCCAGATGTGTTTTTTTGCATATAGAATCCATTTTAGAATTCATGGATTCCATCCAATTGGAATCAAATATTTCACTTACTACTTCTTTGAGGCTTTGAGAATTAGTATTATAAATTATTAAAGAGTCACCATACATAGTGACTATAAAGAAATAAATTTATAGCTATCTGACATCTCTTCTACTTTTGTGAAACACATATGTCACTAAAACCATTTCAACTTTAATGAGTCTTTATTGAATATATTCATGTACCAACGATTGTTTCATTGATCCTTGAGTTAATTAAATCCAATCGCACTCCTTGGGGTATCCTATAGAGGGACATTTTATTCCTCGAGGAGAAGTTTTGTTACATTAAGAGGGCTTAAAAAAAATTCGATACCCCACAAATGTAAATTTTAAAACATGGTTTATATTCCACTCATAAATTTATATGGGAAACCATTTATCATTTATGTTGGTACTTTGTTTAGTATATGTGTTTTTATTTGTAATTTGTATCCCCAAAAAAATTATGGAAGCCTCACATGGCTCATAATTTATCTCACCATGTCCAAAAAGGTGCAGTTCCTCCATTTACTTACATTATTTTACTAAGCTTTATTAGGAGGTGTTAGTAGGTATATAATCACAAACTCCAATAAGTAACCAAAAAAGTCTTTATTATGTTATTATTCACCATATTTTATTTAAATATTATTAGTCTTATAACCATGCAGTTTCTCAACATCATTTTTGTATTACATGAATTGGAGAATGGAATAATCTTATAACTCACTATGTATACATAACCATTTCTATTAAAATCATTATTAAATGTTAGGATGTATGTGTTCCAACCCTTTGATTCAATATAGAATGTTCTACACACTTATGTATGAACTAATTCAGGAAACTCTTGTATCATTTCACCTTTCCCACTAAATGGTTCTTTGATCATTTTTTCTTATAAACACGCATGACATACACAATTTGTCTTTTGTTTAAAATAATCGAAATATCCAATTTCATTTAATTTACACACATACTTTTCATTTACATGACCTAGTTGGTGATTCTAGAGTTGAGTGATGTTAAAATCATGTGAATTAATTTCATTGTTAATTTCCACTACTTGGTTCATGTAAATTATTTAAAAGTTCCATACAAAAAAATTCCATATTCATTAAAAAAGAAAATTTTACCTCTTAATTTGAAAAAAAATTCCATATGAATGAATTTTGGACAAAAATATAATGTTTTTTGAAGTAGATAAAAAACCATTCAATACCATGATCATTGTAGTCAACAATGTGAGGTGGAAGTCCCCAATAGCTATAACAAAAATTATAGCTTCAGTAGCTACTCCTAGAACTATCTCCCCAAGGTTAATATTTATGAATGTAATTGGTTCCTATATTTGAATACATATCTGAGAAAAAAAATCTATATCTAGTACCTTATTTTTATAAATAGAAAATTTTCACTCGATAACAATTTCACATGAAGCTTCACCTTAATTGTTTGGCTAGGTGAAGTTTTTCTTCCAGTAGACCTTCTTTCCACATGAAAAATAGAAAACATCTTTTCCCTTTCTTTTCACTTGATCTTCTGCTTCTTTGAGGGGTGTAAAGAATATTTGAGCTTATGTATCTTTATTTTCCCATTCCATTAATTCACCATAAGTATATAAGGTTTTTCTCACAATTTATCTTTATCTATATGGTGATGAAGAGTGAGATTATCTAGAAGATACTTCTGAATGTTTACATTTTAATATTCACATCAATTCTAGAGAATCACTGAGGGTGTGATTCCAAAATGGGAAAGATGTCGAGTTCATTGGGATGTTTAAACCATAGAACCTCTAGGTAGCCAATATAGATGATGATCTTAACTACACGAGGCTTAGTTGGGAAACCCTCTCAATTCATGTTGTAAAAGATCACCCTGGAAATACCACACCATTCTTATCTATATCTCTACTGAAAAATACCACAAAGGTTCACTAGCATGCAATACGCATACATGTTTTCATGAGACTACATGTGTTAACTATAAATTTATGAAATCATTAAACATTGAATTTCTATTGTGTTAATCAAATGGTTTTTAATGATAATGAACACTTCATCACTCCCCTTCTATGCAGGTGGATCAAGCATTAAGGATTCTAGCACGTAATATTTCTTATTTTTTGCATTGACCAACTTTATGGCATCTAAATCGATCATAGTTGTTACTAATAATTAAGTGGTTATATTTTTCCAATATTTATCATAGAGTTAATGTGGATGATGAGATTATAATATTATTCTACAATTAAATTAGTAGATTGTTAGTATTTTTTATTGATTAAAAATTATGTGAAAAACAATAAACTAATTGATTTTATTAAATCTTCGAGTATTTTATCTTGTCTTAATATCCCTCCCTATTGGACTTGGAATGTCTAGTTTCTTTAACATTCTTATATAATGGATAGATATTCCCATTCACATAACCCCAATAAGGGTAAGTCATGTTACTTGAAGGGAATTAGGTAGAGATTTCTTTTCTAACTGTGGGCTTGTATCCCCTTGATATGTTGAGTGGATTCCCCAATCCTAATATCCGGACATCGATTTCCTCAATGATTACCTCCAAATTACACCATGTTTATCAAATTCTACTCCTCTTGATAAAAAATTGATAAGTTATCTCAAAACAGTCATAATAAATCCTTTTATAAAAATAAGCATCCTGAAAAGTCATGGATAAACACATTGTTTTGTGTCTTTTGTTCCTAATCTAGTAATAGAAGGCCCAGTCTAACCTAATATTAGGTTTATGGATTTTAAATAATCAGGCATGAATTTTATCTTATTTTATTCATTACATATCTTGTTTATATAAAGTGGATGTTACATAATTAATTAACTATGTTGGATAAAAAATGTACATATAATTCATATAGTAAATTTAATATGATAAATTTTATTGTTTTTTACATTTACATATCTTTTTAATATTATGTGGTATTTACTTTATTAATGAACCATAATGAATAACAAATGTATGAAAAATAAATTTATTTCAATTCTATATTTTAAAA
This sequence comes from Viscum album, assembly GCA_963277665.1. Classification (NCBI taxonomy): domain Eukaryota; kingdom Viridiplantae; phylum Streptophyta; class Magnoliopsida; order Santalales; family Viscaceae; genus Viscum; species Viscum album. Next base: position 2,074,856,320 of record OY728152.1, on the reverse strand, counting down.
TTATTTAATTTATTTAAGTAACACCATCCTTGAATCCATGAAATAATTAATTACAGGGATAGAAATAAATAAATAAATAAACTATTCGTTAATGATATTTATCGAATGGCTGATTTAATGACTGGACATTAAATCAAACTATGTTATAAGGGAAATAACTTCTTTTTCCAATCTAGGTATGAGTTACAATATTACACCTGTCCATCATTGTATAACCAGATTTGGAATCACAATGTTTTATTCTTGAACCACCTACATAGACTGTGGGATAATATACTGATTAAATGTAATTAGGACTCACATGAAGGTGAGGGGATCCAATTGATTAGTCAAATGAGTATTACATTAATATCCTTTGTCTCAAAGTTCCTCGATAATTATGGGGGGAGGGATGACAAGCCAACCATCAAATTTAATTTAATAATAAATTATTGAAAACTCTTGAAAATAAATTAAATTAAAACATCCAATGCATACACAAGTATTTTTCAATCTCATGAATTGTCATATATGAGATGAATTTGCAGAAGTTACTAGATAAAATTCATTTCTTCATTAATTAATATTTATTTAAGAAAAATGTTCTTGATTTAATTAATTAACTAAATATTTAATTCCTTATAATCTTAATGACAATCTGAAGTTAATTTAAGATACCAATCATTTATTTCATTAATGCAAATTAAATGAAAAAACCAATAATGACATATTAGTTACAATAAATTAATTATGAATTTGATATTATTTAAAAAAAATTTAAATCATCAAATACACAATCGATTTAAATCATTATAATAGTGTTTTAATACCATAATATTAAATTCATTCTAATTTAAAATGTTAATTAATTGGGAGACTACACAGAAAGTAAAATTCAGCTACACAGTTTGTAACTCAATTTTCATTTATCTGAGTCACATGCCTAACGATTTGGAATGTTAACTCAGTCAGATTACATGGCATTTAAATTCTATCTACACACCATGTATCCACTTGTGGTGTTCCATATTGGTTTGGTAAACATTTTGTGTGAAATAAATGCATTATGTGTAATTAACTGGTCAAAGAATCCATGTATAATGCGCATGGGTACAAAGAGTGTGCCCTGACCACATGTTGTCTAACCCAATTTTACTGGGAAAAAAATTGACACTTCTCAATCACTTCTCTAGTTTTTAATCATATTTTCTTAAACCTTTAATAAAATTAAACATGAAACATATAATATTAATATTGTTATAACATGTTAATTCTAATTGAATTAAAGAATGGATAACATGAAATGACAAAATAACCACAATTGTGCATAGATAAACAATCGAACGATAATTATAAATTTAAATGTGTACCCTATGATACTAATTATTGGTTCTAGACATAGAGGATGTGTGTAATGGGGTAGTGATATATTATATTTTATATTAAAAATCATTTTATACAATAATTAATGAGAATAATTTATGTAATACTTATAATTAATTTATTCAATATTTGAAGAAATAAAATACATGGGCTTAGAAACATTCTTCATTGGTGAATTTTGATCATCTAAAAAGACCCTCACAGATTACCTTCATTGAACTGAAAGGATAGAAGGACAAAATCCCTCCAGTGGAGATCAAAACACGCTTCTATGATATTTGAGTCACACCACTTGATCTCCAGGTGCTAGCATGGTGAGTCAAATGTATTGCATTGATCATTCTTGATCATTCATTATTTGGTCTTGAAAAGAAATATCTCTATCACAAGTCATTATTTAGAGGGATAGATAAAGAGGAGTTGATAGAAAATTTGTTTTGGAAAACAATTAAATATTCCCAATTTTTTGGATTCCCTAAACAATAGACATTACCATTTATATATATAGTTTAGATTTGTGTTAAAAAATTATATAATTTCCTATTGTTCATTATGTAACATTTATTACCATTAATAAACCTCATGTTTCAAAATAATAATGATAATATTATTATTTTATGATGTGCACCGACTTTCACAATAACAAATATTATTTAACCAGCTTGTTAATTAAAGTTTATCATTGGTTGTGGTCTTGGTTCGTTTAACTCCTCTAGCATTTTTTGAACACGAGAATAAAATTTCATTCATAATTAAATATTTCATTCACATACAGGTAAATAAATCTTAAATAAATATTTAAGAAAATAACTAAATATATTTTTATTCACTTATTGGAGAATTAATATTTATTTAATTTATGTGATCAATATAACATGAATAAAAATATTCATCCAACTAGAGAATAATATTTTTTACATTAAAAAAAGAAAAATATAATTTAATCGATATTAATGGAAACACATAGTGAATTACCCTATATGATTATTTCTCATTGTCATTAGTTGGCCTTACCTAAAATATAATATTACTCTTTAGTAATAGTTCATGGAACCCAAGAGAAAAAACATAATGTTCCATCATCAGAAAACAAATATGAAGTCTCACTATGTATATAATACATTTATCAGTATATATTATCAAACAGGTTGCATTATAGGGTCATCTAACTATTTACACATTACATATTTATTTGAATAATTGATATAAACACATCAGTACACCATGTCCAAGGAATCTAATCCGACAGTTCAATTCTAATCAAATTGATAAGATATCAACATCCATAAATATGAAAGGGATAAAAACTTATTTGACTTCTCCCTTAATGACATTTCAATCATGATGCTCCCAATGTACCACACCCTGTAACACATGGCATGACGATTTTGGTTAGTAAATAAAATTTTATGAGTCTTGACATACATTAATGATAATATTAATGTCTAAGGACCATTACACACACTCATTGGTAGGAATATCCAATGACCCAAAATCATGAAAAATTCATACTAGTGGGTCTGTTCTTATAATCACATATGTTGGAGATTACAAAGTGAAAAATTCATGATATGTAGCAACATCCTCTTATGAAAACTGACACCTAAGGTTGTAAATACCATTTTTCCCATAATAGTACATTATCCAACCATATAACTATATTAATAATATTTTCACATCACTTCAAGGTTCTCATCATAGTGTGTAACTTCTTTGACCTTATCCATATGAAAAATATTGTAGATATTTGTTAAATTTAATCCATGAAAAAACAATGCAAAATATGTAATAAGAGATATATTTAATATTAAATACATTGAATATATATGTAATCAAGTTACAATCATTTATTCCTAGGAAACCAAAACTAACAACACTTCCCACCTCCACCTCCTAGTCAAAAATATTAAACTACACGCCAAAATCCCCATCACATGATGTTAAATTAAATCCTTACATTGTGTGATGAGAATGATATGCCCCATGTATGGTCATCATGGTATTCCAACTTCCCCCACTACATGATATTCCCCTTATACTTAATAAAACATATACATGTAATCCCCATATTACCCATCATCAACAATTCTTCTATTACATTAGCGTCCTTACTGCATGATGTTAAACTGCATGACCCTGTCCCGTCACATGACTATAAACTATGGAATATAAATATGTCGGTTTTGATCCTCGTATCATAGAAAAGGTATGTTGGACACCTACCAGGGTAATAATCTAAGCACTTACACAGTCCACCAAATCCCATGTTTGAAATATACCACATTGGGGACACACTTAACCACCCATCTATCCTAACAAGACGTTAATATTGCAACCAATATATCCGCAAAAGATGTAAAACCATTAAGCCATCCCTCTCACATGATTTTAAAACTCTTACCTATCTATACCTTAAATATGAAAAACTTGAAACACATCAACCTTTCATTGACATTAAACAAATGAACCATAGGTCTCTGCACGACGTTACACATGCAATCCATCTGTCTCCATAAAAAGTGATACTTATGACTCATTTATCACTACAAGATGTTAAAACATTGAACCAATATGGAATATTTACCCCATTAAATAAACATGGGATGAATGAGGTAAAAATCATTGTAAGACTCATACCCTTTGTGTCAACAACCTTGTGGATGAGATGGGATGCCTTAGTTTCTGCACCTAAGATGCATCACACATGATATGGCTCTAAATTAAAAAGGAGATGATTTTTTATATTCCCAATAAACCTATAATCCATAAATAACCATACATGGAAAATTTTAATACCTCCTTAGACCAAAGATTAATACCCTTTAGAGATAGAAGATTCATAATTAACTAAATACTACCTCGATATGGTGCTTGGAAAATGTTTCATGAACATGACAAAAATCTATTCGGTATAACTGGTCAAGGTGAAAATCACCAAGGAGGAATCAAAGGAAAGAGGAATTGACATCCCATCATCCCATTTTGATCAAGGATCTAACATCACCGATTAATGTGAACAAAGATACTCACCTTTGGAATGTGGGAAAGCCGGGTGGAAATGCACAAAACGTGAAACCGTAATAGAAAGCGTTGGAAAAAATGGTGATCAGGATGTGAAAAATATTCTCCTCCAGTTGTGATTATATCAGTAATGTGGTACACCACTGGATTATTGAATAACTGGGTCCAGAAATTTCTAGTTTCAGGATCTATAAAATAAAAATGGTGAACTCAACGTGAAAACCTTATCCTCCAATAGAAAGTAAATCCGTAATGTTAAATACCCTCAGATATGGGAACCAATGGATCCAGATTTTCCTAGAACCGTGATTCACCAAACCAAATATGTGGAAATCAATGAAAAAAATATTCTCATTAATATATGGGGACTAGTAGCATTATGGAACCGATGGATTTTCTTATCACTGGGCATAGATATTCAGTGCTCGGTCCCACCAGGAAAGCGTTGCTCCCAACATCAAACTCTCCTATGACATGGGGATGATAATGTGGGGAATTTTTGGATCACAAAATCACTATTAGGGATCACTCCTATATTTTTGATGTATGGATGATATTGGAGAATTTTGAATTAACATTAACATATCTATACTCACTGATGATTCCACATAGTCTGGGTGATTCAAGCTATAAGAGAGAAATGAATTAACCGCAAATGGTGAAGGGGTAGGGTAACTGTTGGTATAAAAAACATGCAAAAATATTCATCCACCATCATAACCACCACACCATAAACTACTACATTACCACACCCCATCTTGCGATCTAATATCATTCATAGATGGGTGATTGACACCCTTGTTCATCAATATAAAAAAGAAGGGTTAATTCCCACCATAAATATGTTCCCCCAAGATCGTGAGGCATCATTACATTGAAAAAACCACTACCTCAGAAGGGAAACATCGGGGTAACCCACCCCCCATCCCAATGGTGAACCACATAGTGAGCCTCTCCCTAGAGCACCCTTATATCAAACTCCTCTATGTCAATGAGGTATGGGATTTTTGATAAGTAAAAATCAGGACCACCATTCCAGAGATTCATATAATGGCTCCCAACAGCTAGCAAAAATGCCAACAATGATTGGACCCATAGGTAGATGAGTAGGTTGCCTATATCCCTTCTATGTCAGACCCAGTCTAGAACATTTGATGCTGATTCCAACAGAATAACCAAATCACAACCCAAAAAGAAGAATCTTTTATAGAACCAGTGGATCGTTCCAAACCTGTAATATCCCATTAGATCCCCATAACATCTTAATGGGGAAATATCTTCACCCACCTTGGATAGAGATACTGACTAACTCACAGATAAACCAAGTTAACTCTCTCAATTACTAGGGAAATTAACTTCCATCACGAACCATCTCATAGAGAGTAATACCGGTGAAGAGGTCCTCCCCACACCATCATCAACTAGTACGATGGTCCTCCCCACACAACCATCAACCTACATGAAGTTTATACAAGTACCAAAAAAATTACCTTCTCCAAAAAACCTCCCAGGTAAGGAGGGTGAACACCCATCATGGGGGGTGCACCAATGGAGTTGGTCACAACATAAAGGGGGAACACATGTGACTCTAAAAAATTATCACATGGAGATGTACCAAAACATTAGAGGTAGGAACATAAGATGAATGATGTCACCATAGAACTTTTAAACATTGAAGTGACTAATGAATCAATAAGGAATCCTTCACCCATAATTATAATGTCTAGGGAAGCAACCCATTGATTGAGGATTATGAACATAGAATCTATGATCCAAAAGTTTTATAAATTCCATTGTAGATACTAGTTAGTGTAGAATTTTCTTTCCTCCTTCCAATGACTCACAATGAAACCATCTCTATAACCATTAGTTTCCCTCCTCTCCACCTCAACAAAAGTATTTGGAAAAAATTTTGGGTCTGCGATAACACTATAAGATGATGGTGGGAACATCACTGAGACTTAATGGGATGTTTCTACACTCACACAGAAAGAAGTGGTAAACACCCCTTCTTATATGGATATGATCTAGAAGTTGGATCCTCCTCTATGAGAAATTGTTTCATGAAATGGATATTTGGCCCATGCAGTTCCCTCTCTCCTGATGATTTAGCAGTAAAAAAAGGTATGTGTCAGTGTTTATACCCTTATATTGGCCTGTACCAATCATGAATTGGCCCGACTAGGAGCAAGAACATCCCCATAATAGTGAACTAGATGACATGTGGGAAATCATGGCCAACAACTATCAATGAGTCATGTTTTGGACACTTGAAACATTAAATCATTTAATCCATGAGTTCTCTATCATGGACCAGGTATTTTGTTTTCACCAAAATATCCATACAATTCTTCATCACCTCAAGGATTGGCAGTTAACCTATCATGGAATACCCATCCACCTCAATGCCTTTCATAAATAGTGTAATAAGGTTGTGATCTCAACAATACCAGTATCTCAAAGTCATGATTCATATAGATACCCTTATAATCTCAAGAAAACATGCATTAATATCCATACCATACTCTATTGGGTCATGAAATATGTTTCTTAATACATTCAGATTAGAGGATGGGGCAGTATGTTTCCATCCATTTCATCCATATCCTACAACAATAACGAAACAATCAATCTATACCACCTACTAACATGGAGTATTCCTCTATGACATCCAGAACGATCATTGAATTTACTACATAATAACCATAGGATCAGATATATAGGGACTCTAATGAAAGGAACAATATGGAAAACCCACCTAAAGGGAAGACATATTACTATAAATACCCCATAGCCGGCACTGGTAATCGTTAGTAGAGACTGAAAATATGTCTTGGTAATCAAAAAAATAAATCATTATTTCTATTACCGTAAATATATTGAAATAATAAAGGGATATTATAAGACCAATGACCCATATGCCGTTTCGCCAAATGGAGAGTCTGACCCCATGATAAATTACTTGCTTCATGAGCTCAAAGAATATAAACATATCACCACTAAGCTCATTAACAATTGAACATAGACCATGTATAGGTCATAAGGGTACACATATATCTTACATGGTACTCCTAATCCTTTTTGGTCAGACACTATGATTTGAACTTGGGGTCCACATTAACACGATCAAGACAGTAGCTAGGGGATACTACAAATAACCGAGATATGAGACGCTTACCTTGCCTTAGCAGTGTGACCATCTACCATGGGATCAAGTCCACTCCACTCATTGATTTTTGAGCTATTCAATGCATTTTCAATCACAAAACCTTAAAAATATGGCATTATAGCATCTTTCATTGCCTTTCTTGAGGTTCCAGAAACATGAAATGTGGACACATTTCAATAATGAAAGCCATACATAGTATGGATGATCCATTTTTTATCAACCATAATGTATTGTAAACCCATATTAACCCTGTTTAATGAGATGGGTGACCCACTAAAACAATTTCCCCATTTTTCTTCTAAGGGAGGACCAATGATGGGGACAACAAAACAACTAAATGCTACCAAGATCTAATGTTTTATCTAGACACTAGAAGGGCCTACATTCATATGGTATAATTATATTCCATCATGGTATGTCATCGGTTGGAAGGGCCCCTTTAGATATGTATTATTCTGGTTGAGATCCACCTCACACAAGAGAAGTATCGCTAACCTCTTCAAATGAAAATAGAGGCTCGGTAAATTATCTACTAACATCCTTTACTCATTTAAGGGACTCATTTATTCACTCAATAAGCTTCTCTCATACGTAAAAATAATTACAATGTCAATAGAGGACATTAGAAATGATCTAGCACCCATCCTCATCTCTAGAAACAACCTAGGTGTATTTCATGATTTATATGTGAATTATGAATATCTATAAGAAGCCTCATAGTATCCTAAAAAACACCCACGTCAATTTCCCATTTCATCTCCCATGATAAAGACCATAAAAGAAGAGACAACCACTACTTTTCATGAAGAGGTTCTTGAGATAGTACACCTACTCGATCCTTTTCATTATGATACTATCCAAGCATAGCCTTTCCCAACACATCCCTGCTAGGTGTAAACTCACCAAGCCCAACTGCCTCATTGAGAGAATGTGACCATATCCCCCAATTGAGGCCATGCTCCTAGGGATCGTTTTGTAGAATGGAGGAACAATACCAACTCTTTAAAGGATTTGTAGGTTCTACTATATATTTTTTCTTCCCTAGAGAAAAAATTAATGTTTTATTGATTAATGGAATCCCAAGGAGGAAAAACTCACTGGTCGCATTGATCACATTATGTATCATGTGATCCTCATACACACCATCAATGAATTATTTGTTTTAAAATATCGGCTTCAGGAATATGTAGATCATGTATTAGTTATGATGGGTAATTTTAATGCATAGATATAACAGCTCTCCACTAACCCGAATAGTGATAGGGATTACTCGGGTGAGTGGTAATAGGTTCCCAACCACAAGATGCAGAAGTACAATGACTGTTTGGCTCGTAAGACATTCTATCACACCCATGATATCATCCCTGAGTTCATGAGTAAGCTAGAAACCCCTATGGTTTTCACACAACCTCTATCCACTACCTACACATCAACATCATGGAATCCCATGTCTCAAAATGATAGACATTGATTACGTAATGGAAATTAGAGTACTCCACTAGTGAAAAAGCTAGTTTTCACCCATGGTGTCTTCATAACTCCTTATATGGGAGATTCACCCAAGGCCTACTTAGCCCTATACTATTCCACAGGTTAGGAAAATTATTAAACCTCGATGAATTCTGTTGAACTAGTGGATTACTTCACAATAACAAACAAAGAAGAATTTTATGTGCACAGATCAGGAACCTCTATCCATCATCATCAAAGGGGAGGTAGAAAAAACACCAAAAGACAAAATTATCATGTAATTGCATAAAAATAGTCTATTTATGATAATGAGTTTAGGAATTAATCAATGAAAAAACTCAATAAGCTAGTCCACTCAGTCCACAATTTTTGAAACACCCCCATATGAGACGATTTTGATTGACTATGCAGATCATCCCTGACTGTGTCCTGATCAACCTAATCCAACTAGGGATTGACCTCAGCCGACCAAAAATTAGTTGTCCATTGTTTAGAGTAGATTAACCAGTTTGTATAAAATCATTTCCAATATTATCGAAACCACAATGGTTCTTCCAATGGAATTTGCTGAACCCTCTTCTAAAGAGATACCCTCCATAGAAAAAACATACCCCTGACATGGATTTCTGATGTGGAAAAGAAACATTATAACATATCTTCATGGATTTAAATCCTTGTGGATCTCCTCTTATTAAAGGTAATGTGTTAGGACCTTTCAAAATCCTTGAGAATCACTATTTAGTTTGAGGATGTTGTTGTTCATGACTACCATATAATAGTGTCCACGAAATAGGAATGTTGAGACATTATCTCATTTTCGGAAAAAAAAATGATGATTTATTCATTCAAGGACACATACACCCACATTATATCGTAGTTCAGTTCAATGGTCAATAAATATGTCACTGTCTAGTGAATAACAAAATCATCTCAACACAAATGCTATATAAACTTTGACTTATTGAAGTAGATTTAACATTGTCTAACCTAAAAATTCTTGTTTAGGACAATATTGAGAAAAATATAATTGAAACAATATAGTTGAAGGCCCAATTATGTGTCTTGGTTTCAATTAATGAAATTATTGAACTCTCATAAGATTCTCCCTACAATGCCCTACAGAGTAGACCTTATAATCATTTACATACAACATTCTCCTATTACAAACACTAGTTCTTCAAATAACCCCTTGATTTTCTATTTGGAGTAATATAGGGTGATTGATCCATCGTTTACTCCTCTGAGGCCCACTTCATGATGGTGGTTATTAAAAAAGTGAAGGAATGAAGGTCCATATAGATGGGGTTGAGCACATCAATTCCCCTAATGATCTATGGACCACTACAGTCAATCTATGGGAAGACATGAAATATAGTTTTTCTCTCATAATTAAATGGTTATAGACCATGATTATAGATATCAGGGTTGATTTATCATAACCATGAAAAAGGATCACACAGAAATTAACTGATACTACTACAACAAACATTCCTGGTTAATACTGGAATACCACACCCCTATGAAGTACCATGATTTTCAACCCATGTCCACTGATCTACAACATTACCATGTGTTTTTTTAAAAAGGTATGACATAGAAATGGTTGAATTTTCCCAATTGTTTTGATATCAGGAGTGGACCTCGTAGCTCGAAAACAAATAGATTGGGATCAACAAGTTCCTTCAACATGGTCATAGTAGATGGTTTACCCCTCGTTGTGGATTCCATATCCTCCGAAGTATACAATAGTGATCCTTTGGGTCAAATAGATTGGGAAATATTCCTCCTACCATTTATTCTCCTATATCATATGATGAATTTAATTTAGATGATTACTCTACAACATGTGAAGAGGGTTTATCCAACAATTCTGATGATCTAATCTAGGTGAACCATAGAATTGGGGAAGATCTAAGGACAACACTGGTCTGTGCATCCATTCACCCATAGGAGAATCAGTATTATGTGATCTTCGTGAATCATTAACGTGATATATTTTATTATAGATATGATGTGATTATAGGCACATAACCTCAAGTTTATTATCATTGCCTTGGACTACTAGTGAGTCTTCATCGGATAAATCTGCCGCCCAGAAATAGTCCCCCCTCTTGAGGTGACAAATTTGAGGCCAAATTTTAAAATATTGTTAAACGAATCCATTTTAGGTAATTCCAATAACCTATATGTCCATACAATATTGTCCTAGTCAAGAAGAATAATGGTAATATCAGAGTCTACGTAGACTTTTAGGACCTCAAGCACCATTGTAAGAAGGATGATTTTTCTCTTCTCATAATTGATCCATTTATTAATGTTATTAATGGTTTCTAAGACCTCTCATTTTTAGATGAAAAAATTATATATAATCAAAACCATATGGCACTTGAGGATGAGGAGTCCACCTCCTTTAGGTTTCACTAAGAAAATATTTTTTATAAGGTAATTCATTTCTATTTCAATAACACTAGAGGCACCTACCAGCAATCCATGCAACACATCTTTAAGCGGATTATAAGGATGTTGGTGGAGTCTTACACGGACGATCTAGTAGTCAAATCTCAAAAGTTTTTGGACCATATGAAGGATATTAAGAAATTATTAAGCTTCCTCTTCTCCTAACACTTGAATATGAACCCCATGAACTATGTATTTTGGGTCACCAGAATGAAATTTCTTGCATTTTTACTATGATAAAAAGGGATCACGGATTACCCATAAAAAATATAGTATAACAGAAAAATACCTCCCCTGAGTAATCATCGAGAGTTGTGAGGCCTCCAAGGCCACATAACATACATATGATAATTTATTTTAAATATGGACAACAATTGTAATTCCTTAATGATTCTCATGAAAAAGGAAACGTTTACTAATAGTATGAGGACTTATAAACTAAATTTTATGATATTAGGATGTCTATGCTGCAACCTCCCGTTCTAATGTAGCCAATATTAGGAGATCTCGTGGTACAATAAATGAATACTCTAGAAATATTAACTCAAAACCCATATAGTCCAATAAACAATAAGCGTAGGGAAAAAACCTATACCAAATTAGCCACATGCTTCGAAAAATAGAGAGCAGTTACTCACCCACAAAAAATAGATGCATCATGACCTGAAATTTAATATTTTTATTATAAATTTTTTTTTTGGAAAAAGTGTGAAACCTGCAAGTACAAATGAGAGTATCAAATACCATAATTGATGACAAAGTTGTCAAAGGACAACTTGAAATGAGCAGATTCATACTCCATATATAATTTCTAAGAAAGATCTGATACATGTTTAACCGAATATTCCTTGATGGAATCTTCAAATTGATCAACCACCTAGTCCCAAGCCTATAAGAACTCTTACACTATTATCTTCTTAGAATTGAAAGCTCTGGTCAATATTAAATGTTGCTTGATGATCCAATATTTAATCCATTGTGAAATCCACTTGAAAAACTCTCACATTTATCCTCTTAGAATCCTCCATGGAATCTTGAATGATAATTCTCTTCTCTAACACCTATTCCTTAGAATGCATGAGAAAATCCCATTGGTTTTCAATAATCTTTGTCTCAATAGCCCACTGTGATCTATCCATATTAATTAATGGAGCTTCCCCACTATCAGCCTCATTTACTAGTGAATTTTTTCTCATCGTTAGAGGGAAATTAGGTGCCATAAAATCTTCCTGGTCACAAGAAACATTCACATACCATCGTCCTTCCCTTGGGCATGATCTTTAGAGAATAAGCTTTCATTTGTGCCAGTCACACTCACAATTTTCATGTTTCCCTCCATTATCTATTCCATTTTAGAAGATTCATCATCCATTATGTCGGGCTATCAATTTTTTGATGAACTTGTATCCATAGGTCTTGGAAGAAATGAATAATATTTTTGACCTGTGAATTTATCTCTCTTGTTTGTAATGAAACTACTCAGATCCTTGTTCTACTTCAGTACCTTCTTCCTTCTTTGGTTGTTGAGCCTTATTCCTCCCTATAAACTGACCTATGAAATTATTCTATCACTCTCTCCACCACCTGACTCTAGACCTGATAAACATCCTGACACCTTTGTCTCTTACTGATGTGTATCATAATCCATCTCATCAACGATGTTGTTAATGTAAATCAGAGATAGGGCCAAAACTCTAGTTTTCCTACCCCCCAGCTTTCATCCACGACCCCAATTTTCACGGTAGCTCATAATTCAAGAAATTAAGCCCCTTGTTGTTCACTGCTTGTAGCCCATGTAAAATCTTAGAAACATACGTGTATAATGTCTTGGCATACATAGATTGTAGAAGATAAGTGTTATTAGGAACCCTTGACCCTGGAACAACATGTTTATCCAGTTTACATCCTAATAAGTAATTCACAACCTAATAAAAATATAATCCACTTTTGGTTTGGTCAACCATACATTCTTCTAGACGTTAGTATCGTCTGCATCCATGTTGTTCAAATAGTTCAATGAGGTGGAATCTGGCACAAGAGAAACCCAATTCCTGGTCCCCCGATGGAAGGATCGGTTGGAATATCTTAAGAGGATACATACCGAGAAAAAATCTTCTTGGGACTCAAAGAAACCTCATGTTACCATCTTACTTCTTCTCCAGCAATGATCCAAACCCACTCCACTGGTGGTCTTGACAAATCAAGATCAATGGAAATTTGTGGTTAGATCAGGTGACATAAGGAATTAGTCCGACTATCAGAGAACATAAATCATTCAACCTTGTTCCCTATCAAGAGTAAAATGGAGGGATTTTGAAAGAGAAGAAAATGTTTTGGGAACTTTTCAAACAATGATATCAATGGAATATCATGTTCCAAGTACTTTTTTAAAGACCAGTGGATGAGGTAAAAGGGGACCCCATTGAATACTCTCAGTGCTCGGGACTAGGAAATGATCAAATATTATTCAGATGAAAAGATAATCATTCTGTGTCTTTTTTTGAGAATACATATGACTACATGGTCCTAGAAACCCCAATATCCAAAAACATACCAGTCCAAGGAGTCAATCGAGGTCCTCTGTGCACATAATCGAGCCACCAAAGTATGTTGATGAAGGGATAATTCCTCAGAAATATCCAAAGTCTATATAGAATGTTTTGGTGTGACATTATAAAGACCTGGATTCTTCAGGTTGAGATCGATAGTAAGGAACGAATGAAGAGAGTTAGGGATAGTTAAGGGGTATAAGGGAGAAGGATGGGTTGAACAAACAACAATATCGTTCCCCACTCCAGTGGAGGAGGAGGAAGGCTAGAGCCTCCTCCATCAACTAAGGGCATCGTTGCCCAGATGGAGTGATAGGGAGAGCCCTTTTATGCCTAACATAGTTGGTACATCCATGAAAACCGTTTCGTCATGCTTTTTTTGTAGAGAAAAAATTGAAAAAATATTTTAAGCACCATGACATAAAATTAATGTCCTTAGTAGTCCCACTAAAATATATACTCAATATCTGAATTCTAGTAGGATGAATGGCCTGATGGGTGGCAACCCTACAATAGTTTTACATCATATTATTCCAATAAAAGGCCATCAATGTCTAGGAATTGGTAGAAATATTGGCTACGCATAATACCCATTAAGAATATACCATGGATCGCTATTTTCATGAAGTATTTATTCTCTTAGTGGAATAGTATTTACCATGTTGGAAGATACATTTTGATGGTTCTTATCAAATCCTAACTAGTAGAAGGATAAAAAACCCCCTGATAATTAAGTTATGCCTAAGGATCATCTTCATCACATTGAAAGAAAACATATTTCTATACTATTTTATATTTCAATTAGGCTAAACCAACAATGAGGTAGTGTTTCACATACTTATAATTGGTCCTGAGTTAGCCATAGAGATAGATCTACAATGTTTAAATGTGAATAAAGACTCTGATCTAGTCATCAAACAGATCATGGGTGACTATGTCATTAAAATAAAGGAACAAGAGTCCATGTTGAAATTTAATCATAAACTAATGGCCCGATTCCATTACCAATTAATGGTGACTCATGTTCCTTAGTCACAAAACTGTAAAGTCAATGCATTAGAAGGGATGGTGGTGTCCCTTGTTGATCCTGAATAGGCTGACATGGTCATTCACATGGAACTCATGAATGTCATAACCCTCACCACTTCAAATAATGATAGAAAATTTGTATATTAGCATTCTATCATCACTTTTGTACTAATTCTCATAGGTCCCCCCAGATTCTAGGAAACAATCGATTAGATGAACCCCCTTGTTGAGCATCTCTAGTATGGAATTATCCCTCGAGACTGATCTAAGCATGAGTGAATCTGCATGCTTGCATTATAGTTTAACCTCTAGGATGGGCCTAACCTTGAGAAATCCATCTACATGTATGAGCTTGATGATTGTATCATATATTGCATCCAAAGAGATAACATAACATTAGTCATGCAAGAGGTCCATGAAATATCATATTGAGGCCATCAAGAAGGTTTAACACTCTCCCACAAAATTAGGTGGTTGGGATACTTTTGGAGCACCATGGATCACAACTAAATTGATTTATCCAACAGGTTTAATTCATTTTAGATCCACTCTATCTTTGTGCATCAACTACTAGAGATTCACCACACTACCTATTACATTATTAACATTGTAGTATCAGGGATCAACATTTTAGATCCATACCCACCAGTGATAATTCAACTATTTAGGTTCAATTTTAAATAACAGACTTATTTTCCTATTATAATGATGAAGTTTCCCATAAAATGTTAAAATATGGTCTTTGGCTATGTTTGTGAGAACCCACAATATACATCTGTTTGGAGTACCTCACACTATTCTAACAGACAATAGAACTACATTTTGGGCTTCCAAGGTAAAATAAATATTATTCCAATTATAACATCTAGTACTGCCATACTTTTCGTAACCATACACAAGACAATAGATATATTTTGTATTTTAACAAGACCCTCTCAAATATCATATAGAAAAGGGTGGTCCAAAACAAAAAGAGTTTTCCTAAAAATCTCCCTAATTCCATTCAATCCAATTGGATAAAAAATTTAAATTCCACTTAGGTGACCCTATACTCCATAGTGTTTCGAATAGAGGTAGTATTATACATTGATGTTTAATTACTGTCACTTTAGATGATTGGTTATGACTATTAGACACCATACAAAATAGAATAAATCCATCAAACTAAGTTGGAATATGTTAGGGAAAACATGAATCAATCCTCGAATAAATTAGAGAGGCTCTAGAATTGGATAATAAAATCATTCAAAAAGAAGTTTACACAATACTCCTTCATCTTGGGTGACATGGTACAAGATCATAGAATATTGATGATAGAAAAAAATTGTTTGTATGATCGATACCAAAAAAGAGTGACAATACATTGTGCATAATTTATATTAGAATGGATCGTACTCTTTAATAACGTTGAATGAAAAACATATCACACCTCCATCCAATTTTAATTTTCTCAAGTATTACCTCACATTGAACCATGGTGTATACTCTATGACATTAAACTAGTAGTTATGGCCAAAGCAATGCGTCCTTAAACAACAAAAACTAGGTACTAATATCTATAAACATAAATTAATGGAATCCACATAGGGATCATGCTCTATGAACTTAAACGAAATTTATCCCTTATGGTTCATGGATTATGAACATAAACTATTTTAAGTCACCATAGTTTGAGTTGAATGAATTTAAACTACAATGTTCAACATACTCAACACACGATTCCTTAACCCATATAAAAACATTATGAATCATATGACACATATGGGATGAAAAAAACAATGTCCTCATCACATGATGATAAACTATATCCCTACCCCATGACATACATAGGAGTTTCCCCATTGAAACCATGAGATTCCTCAATTTCCACATTAGAGTTGATAACCCAATTTTTAAGAAATGATCCCATATTGAGTCATGTCAAATAAATACCCATGGATTGACTCCCATTTCAATATTAAACGTAGTGATGCCTAGAACGCTTGTATTTAGGCCCATACACAAAATCATAATGAACCATTCCCCAAGGGAAGATAAATTATTCTCACCAAATATTTGGAAACTTTTCCACACTTATGGTCTTTGAAATATTTCCTTAAAATACGTGATGTTTTTAGGTGTATTTATGTGGAACATGGAATACATCACCCTAATTTCACATTTGGTTTTACATATTTTATTCCATATAAATATACTTATTAAATCCTCTAGTCCATGCATCATGACATTAAAATGTTTTCCAAATTCAATCTATCTAAACAACATGACCTTAAATTACATGAAAATGAATATCGTATTTATTCATTTGGTGGAGAGACTTTTTGATCCTTCTTTCATGTCATGTTTATACTCACAGTCACCACCAATACATACATTATGTACCAACTCCTAGTCCAATAATTATGAATGTAAAATATTTTCATCCACCCCTAATTCAAATGGTTTACTTCATACCTAGTGTTTTGACAATCCTATCACCCACCTCTTTCCAAAAATACATGTGTCTTGATTCCCAATCCCATGGGATATGTAGTAACACCTATACCTCATATATATGGGACTAACCAAGAATTCATCACAAAATATCCCATTACGTACGACACCATCACCCCTAAATTCTCTTGGGCCTCCTCCTCGTTTATAAAGATCCAATCATATTCCCCAACTCAACTATGAATTAGGATTCCCTCGTGACATAACATGAAAAAATACGGAATGGGAAGATTAATGTGTAATCCCCTCCAATATTCTCAATACATGACATTAAATTATACCCTTACCCTATGTGAAACTGATATTCCATATAAACAATATATGAGATGACACAAAAAACAACATCCTCAGCACATGATGTTAAACTGTAGCCTTACCAAACACAAAATTGAGGTCCCTCATATCACAAATATTAGATGAATCAATGTCCTTTCCAAATAGGAGAACCCCTTACTAAATTTGGTTTCATATCACTCTATGATCTAGAACATCTAGTTTATTGATTCCAATGCTTAATGGGATATATTGGGATGCCTAGATCTAATATTTCATTCCCAAACTCGTGAGTAACCTATTTCAGGACTTCCCCCTGGTCCAATCCTTATGATGTTAACCCATTTAAAAGTGTTTGTAGGATTGTTTTATGGGATTTAGAGCCTCATTTGTTATTTAACATTGGGGTTTAACTAGTTTTAATCACACAAACATCATCCAAGTACATAATGAAGGTAAAAGAAGTATGACCTTAACTATTTGCGTCTAGCCTATTTGGAATCATCTTTTTATAGTTTTATTCAACCCTAGTGTTTCAGAAATCGAATGCCCTATTCTATTTTTTATCAAATCCTCACATGAGTGGATTTCCCCTTTGGTGTTAGTCATCTACCATGACACATTACATTACTATATGTGGATTGATTCCCATTACTGTGGGTTATATAGTGATGCCCAGATCTCATGTCTTTAGTCTAACCTCCTTTGTCGAATCATTATGGAGTTTCCCCCCAACATTATTATTTCAACATGGGTACGATTTTTAAATTTTAATGTGAAATAGTGTCTTTTTATACTTCCTTTCATGTTATGATTCCAATATTTTTCACAAACAATACTCCTTAATACACCCACAACATATGGTCCAAGCACTATAACATAAATCTACAAACGACCCCAATGGTATGAGTGCTATGAACTTAAACTAGTAGCAACCATAGTCTGAGTGGTAGATATTTAAATCAAAACATCTATAATACTCATCAAATGATTTTAAACAATATTAATACATCATATAAATCTAGGATATCATATATGATAAGTATGGGATGACTATAGGAAAAAACTTCCCCACCATAAAATGATAAACAATAGCCTTACCCAGTATAAAAATGGGATTACACATATGAATGGTATGGGAATCCTATATCCAAAATCCACCTACCAGAAAATTAAAATTCAGTCTCACCCTATGAAATAGACATAGGATTATCTATATGAATAAAATAATATGATTGGACATATTTTCCAGTGTGTACAGTACCGAAAACTGAAATTAGTATTTTATAATGTTGAGTTCATGAACAACATGTGGCATGATTGCCATTATTATGGGATGCATAGTGAAGGACGAATCCATTATTATGGGTACAATCCTACCATCAACTAATATCAGGGTCATTCTGCTCTATGATAGGCTTGATCCACACATACTAACTTTTTCATCTAGTTCATTTAATCATGTGGTGGAATCTATCCGAGGTCACTCAACCATACATTACGGAAATTACTCACATACACATTCTTGATTCATTATATTACCATAATCCTCAAAATATTAATAGTATCCTTAATGTAAATATTTCTTTCAACAATGTATCTCCTTTTATCCTAACATCGTGACTTAAAGGATCCTTGGTAACATATGGAATCTCCCATGTTTTATACATGTTCAATGGTTGATCCCACATTTTTCCTCCCCATACTAAGCTGTCGTAGGTGTAGAACCTAGTTTTTGAACATGGTAAATAGTAATTTTCTACCCATTGGCCATTCCCCTTTTAAAATCTAGGTATTGAAATGCATTATCTTCCATCATGGGATTTATAAGTCAATTTTCCCCATGTTGTTTTATACTTCATTCTACTGCTTGTTTCAAGTATCAATAATGTATCACATGGTATTATGTATTGGGAATGGATTTTTCATCAATCAAGATTGAGATGCATAGATGTATCCTTTTTCAGAACTCTAAAACCGTAAACCAGGATCCCACGTCCATGAATCATGACTTTAAACTTCATGAAAGTCATCCTGGAAATGTTTCGTGGTGTGATGGTCCTCGTTATCCTTAAAACAACATTATGTAAAATCTCATACATTAAATGTAAAATCCTTTGGGATTTTAAACCAAATTTCATGGAATTATGACCTTTTACTATTTGTAATAGGTCTAATTTATATGACCTTAATCTCAAAGCCCATGTCCAAGCATATGGACCTTAAAATCTTGTGGAAGTTTTCTCATAGATATTATCTATATAAGGGACTCATAGGAACCTAATTCATGTAAGGTTACCTATCCCCTATGACATAAACATACCTTTAAGAAACAAAACCCTATGGTCCAATCATCATGACCTTAATCATTGCATAACTTTTGCTGAATTATTTTTCATAGTGTAGGGCCTCCGAGGCACACAATTTCCATTGGTTTTGAATCCTCCAGCTTCATAAAAACATTTATGGGTTGGGGGTATCCCCTTATGAATAAGAATTAATGCCTTAAACATTTTTGGTCACTATCTTCCATGCTCTATGACCGTAAAACTAGGATTCATGGTCTATGTTTTATGACCATAATACATATGTAACCCTATGGTCTAAGCATAATGACCCTAAAATATATTAAATTTTTTGGACAGATAGTTAAAACATTAAAATACATGAGGTAAGAAGAAAAAATATATGTTAGGTTGAAAAAATATAAGGGAATCTTGGGAATCATTCAGACTCCCACTGTCATGCCACTCTTGTGACTTGGGAAAAAATAAGGGGATAAAAGTAAATAGGTACAAAGCCATTACGGAAAAAATATGGACCCTGAAAAAATGGTATTCTCAATAAAATGATTAGTTAAAAAAATAATAGATCCAAATATTATCCCCCAATTTATTAATGATCCCCTCTAGGGGGATCCCCCATTGGGTTACCCTCTTATTCATTCACCACCTTGGTTAGGCGATTTTTATTCACATAAGTTCACATATCCTTGTCATGAGACACTAAACTAATTTATGAATGTCAAAATCACAAAACATTAAACTATGTGATACATTATCCCCACTTCATGATGTTAAATAACATGTACATTTTCCTCATCATATGAATTTAAAATTTGTCTCCATCATCCTCATTGAATGATGTAATATTGAGGAGAATTTTAGGACAACACCTGAGAATCCACTTTCCCCCTTATTTGCTGGTCATCTACTAAATAATTCATGATCCTCAAGAATCACTCAACACTTAATATTATGTTCCCCTTAGTGAAAAATTCCAAAATTTTTTAAGACCAATATTCATACCCAAAGTTTTTAAATCCAATGTGGTGTAATTCTGAGAGAGTTGAACCCCATATGAACATTCCATTAGTTTAACGCCTTGATTTTTGTCTCCCTTAACGTGGATGACCACATTAATAACAACTAAATATACCCCCTTGATTTAAATGGTTCCTATCCACACTATATCACCACCCATCATGGGCCCACACCCATAAATACTACTGAAAATATTTTGAGATAGGTCCCATTTTTTGAACTTGATCAGTGGTATAACCTAATTTGTTTGTCCCCATACATGAAAAAATGATAATAGATTTTGGGTTTTGAACATTACAAATGTGTATACACTCTAATCATTCCACCCTATTTATTTTATAGATCATGGGTGTCTCGATTCATTCCCTTTATCACCCCAATGTCTGGGTATAATTTAATGACCCTAAAATTACCCCATTAATGCACTAGGAAACATTGGGAAATAAATTCTTATATTTAGAGTGACCCATCCCCAAACCATATCCTATATCTGTAGGACAATATTGGTGGTCAATAATAAATTTCAGACCCAGAGTGTTCAACGCTTTTCTGGAAATGTCATATAAAAATCAATATTTCCCCTAATTTCCTACATAGTACATGACTTAGGGGGACTTATGGATTCATTGTTGTTTTTCTAGTAAATGTGAACAAGATGCATAAATTTTTTTAAGGAACATAAAGAATATAAAATCCATCTAATGTTTTGGAGGTTCATCCATGTATTGTGCCTCTCTTTTATTATAGGATAAGATAAATGTCTATAGAGATCAACCCCACTGACTAAGGGATTGAACTCAAACATTCTATCTAGATTAACCACTAGAGACCATGGCTACTCTACTAGTTCAGTTGTAACAACCTATGTGATTGGGTGAACTTATTCTGCCCGGATTCTTACCCAGTCCCACCCAGATTAGAACTTGGTTACAAGAGAAACCACCTCTATTTCCTTTTCCTGGGCTGCTACCAATTAATCCCTCACTTTTTTGATGATCTCTTCTTTAGGACTGACTATGACTATGTTCACATGTGTCTACTTCTCTAGATGATCTATCTCTTCCTTGACTGCTGAAATTTCTAAGGTACCATCATCCATTATCTTGTTCAAAACGAAATAAAAATAATACCAAACAATAAAAGGCCTTTCAAAGAGGAAGTCGTAATATAGTGCATGGATGCTGGTACAGTCCACCCCACTAGTTCATTGGATAACTAGGAAATGGCTAAGAGATACCACATGATTTGGATGATCAACTATTGGATTGTGGGTGATGAAATTTTATAAACTCCACCAGGACTTTTGTTATATAAATTGGTTCTTTGTGGAAGCATTAATATAGTAATCCTAGAAATCATTTGATGGTATAGGCTCATATTAAGGAAAGACCTCAAAAAATTTAGTTATTGGGACATCTGAAGGCAGATCCCCAAGTACGCTAATCCCAATGTCTAGGGAAATCAACCCATTTCTATATCCACAATCTCTATTGAAATCCCAATGTAATGTCCCAGATATTTGAAGGAATTTTTTTCTCAATGTCTTTGTAATTTTATGAGTAAGCAGTTTATGACGACACCTGATTCTGAGGCCTAGTGTTCCCGGAATCAATTTTTTCAATTTAGCTCAGGTACGTTCAGAGAACGAAGAAGTGAGATTTTATATCATTTCAACTGGTACTCGAAATTGAAATATGAGGGCACCGATGAATCTGCAGCCCCTGTAATTTCTTATGGGGACCTTCACCGCGGTTGTATTTGGACGGGAGGAGAAGTTAAAATTTGTGTATTAAATGAGAAGTGAATAAAATTGTGGAACAATTTTATTTTTATATCTAAAGTGGATATATCCTACATGGTGGGAGTTGGGGTGGGATCCACAAGCTTCTAACTACCCATGTAATGATAATTGTGAGTTGGGGCCCAGATAAGCCCCAACCTTTCACATTCCCATAACAACCTTTTGACTCTCATAAAATCTCCCTTTATAATTGAAAACTCCTCTAAATTAATGAGGACTCTTCCTATCCCTATCTCACTACATTAAAACTTTCCAAACTATCACTAAATTAATTAAACAAATATTGATTTAATTAATTAAGTCAAATGAATTCGAATATTGAACTGCATAGAAAGTTAAATTAAAATAAGAGGCGGCCTTATTTTAATTTTTTTTGGTTTGTTTTGTGGGGGGAATTTTTAGGAGAGAACTATTGTGAAGAAGAGGGGGATTTATCCTTTGTTGAAGAATGCCAACTCTCCGAAGAAGAACATCAACTCAGCTACCAGGGTTCTTCATCCTCTTCTTTCTCCGCGGCAAGGGAGGAGACACTGATTTGAGAACTCGCTAGCGACAACACGTCTTCTACTATTCTCTCCATGAAAAAATAGTAGACATATCTTCCTATGGTGCACACCGACGACAACAGAAATGGAACTGTAAACCACGACGCTTTTCAACCACGAACCTTAATTGAGGTAGGGGTTTATTTTGAGAATGTTAATATTCCCATGATTGTTCCCTTCTAAAATGAAGAACGTGAATCAACTCATTATCAAGTAGATCCGCGAATGATTTTATTTGCGTGTTGGGAATAATTATTTTCATTGGAATTGTAGGGAATTAAGTTCAATTTTTAATTGATTTAAATTATGCCTTGTTTGTCGACGAACATCATTATTGTTCGACCTTTTGATAACTCCTAACACAGAGGGCATTGGACAAATTAACACGGCCCGAAAACCCTCTGCAGAATGTTTGTTGATGTGTGGATTGACAACGACGAACAAACAGGGTTGAAATTGTATTCTGA
This sequence comes from Viscum album, assembly GCA_963277665.1. Lineage (NCBI taxonomy): Eukaryota > Viridiplantae > Streptophyta > Magnoliopsida > Santalales > Viscaceae > Viscum > Viscum album. Next base: position 2,074,832,361 of record OY728152.1, on the reverse strand, counting down.
AGCCTCCATATTGATGTTCAGGTCCCGAGGTGACCATAGGTGTAGATGGCGGGATAAACTGACCACCAGAACGAGTCCGGTGGTCCGTGGAATGCGTTGGGGGCGTGCCGACAGAGAAGACGGACACAGATGAGCCACGGTGGCAGAATTTTAACCGGAACGGCTTTGCAGTTCCATATTTGAGAGGTGTTGCATTATTCCATGCATGTTCCAATCAACAAGGGGGGCAGCGCCCCCCTGCTCCACGCGTTACGCTCGGCCAAGATGGTCAAGAAAGCTTCCCTAACCAGGCCGTGGCGGGAAATGCGGGTCGGGCCATGCCAGTCGGGCTGGGCCACGCCACGCTAGCCGGGTCGGGCCATTCCAAACTGGGCCGGACGCGGACCCTGGTCGGGTCGACCCAGTTCGGGCCAAACCAGGGGGTGATGGGCCGGGTCAGACTGGGCCCATACCACCTAGTTTTAGACTATTTTCGGTTAAATGGTCATATCATTAGATGAGGACCTCTGATCGACAAAACATTAGTTTCATAGGATTACTTGTATCGAGACGGTCATTTTGGTATATTACACTCAAGGTTTAAGTGAAGTTTAGGTATGGCCTGGTAGGTTCGAGCCCAAAACCAACTGGGCCCATGGAGTGGAAACAGTTATAACGTGAGCTCCGGAGGTCCGATTGACGTGTCGTCGACTTTTTTGGATTCCTCTTAATGAGACAGTTCTTTTGGTCTACTTCATCTATGGCTTTGAGGAGTTTGAGTATAGCTGGTTTGGATTGTACCGGAAATCCAATCGGGGCCTTGGAACGGAAATATTAATAACTCTTAGGCCGGAAGTCCATTTGAAGAACCGTCAGCAGTGTTGGAAATCATGTTGAGAAATGCTTCCATTGATTATATGCCATGTGTGTACAGGGTATAGTTGAGATATGGTCAGGTTGGTTCGTACACGAAACAAACCAGGCCCCCGGGAGAAAAAGGCTAATAACTCACAGACCGGGCGTCCGATTGACGCATCGTCTGTTGCATTGAGACCCCTATGTCGAGTCGATCCATTGAGATAAATCCATGTGAGATTACATGCCATTTGGAGTATCAATTAGTATCTATTGGAGAGGATCCTCCCGGAGAAGAGCGTACGGAGTATGGAGACCTTGTAGCTAGTTGAGACCTGACGACTGCCTATTCGATTCGAGTCGGAGCGACGTGACTAGCTCAGTGGGGAGAACTACTATGCTTGGGTGGGAGACCCACAACGGGGGGGGGGGGCACTATTGTGTTTGGGAGGCAGACCCATGGTACTCGATAGATGAAGTACCCCTGTAGGCTATTAGAGGGAGAACTACTATGTTTGGGTGGCAGACCCAAAATGGGGAGCACTACTATGTTTGGGTGGCAGACCCGAGATAATCAAAAAGAGGAGTACCTCAGTAGTATAAGGTTAGTGAGAAGTGCCTCGGACTTGTGACAGGATCACTGTACTCATCATATGAGGATATCTTCAGTAGTTTTGGTTTCAATATCATTAATGAAAATCCTGGCTTGAGCTAATTCAACAATATTTGTGTTTTCCTCATGACTGAGATCGTTCACTTGATAACTTAGGTGTATGTATGTGGTTATACCTATATTTTAGTTATGTGTTGATTTCATAACCTTTGTGTTTCCTCATGATTGAGATGGTTTACTTGATAACCTAGGAATAAATATGGGCTTATACCTATGTAAGGGTTATATGTTGAGATCCTTCATTGTGGTTATCCTTGTTATATTTTGTGAGACCTTGTGGGTCTCGGTGTCCCTACTGAGTATCGTTATACACACCCCTACACGGGATATGCCCACACCTCATTGTGTTGGATTGAGAGAATGGACAACGCTGGTAGGGAACAAGTGTACGAGGACTGGGCGGTACCTGGAGGTGGACCTCACGACGAGTCAGTACCCAGAGGTGGACTTCATAACGAGATGGTACTCAGAGGAGGATGGCAGGAGAGAGCATAAAGGAGGCTATTTATACCTACCCATCAGGCAGGATCCAAGGTGGACGACCAAGGAGCTTCTACTATCTTCCAGCTGTTTGACCGTTCTGTTGTACATTCGTTCAATTGTAGCTCTACTTTTCAGTTGGGTTTGTATTCTAGACCATTTACTTTTCAGCACTTTCTTTTGTACATAGTGTATTACTTCCTCTTGTACTCTGGTGGTATATATTAATGTTTTATGAAGGCAATTCCTTCCATTTTTAATGGGATTTATGCCTTTGGTGCTAGTCTCCACCCCTTAGCCTATGTAAGGTGGGATTGGGGTAGTCATGTCATGGGCCCCAAGGACGGGTTGTTAAAAATTGGTATCAGAGGAGTCGGTTCTACCGCAGAACACAGGAATCTGATAATTGTTTTCTATGAAGCAATAGTGTTAAGGGTACCGAGAGTGGCCTTCAGTTCAGGGAGTCCAGTGTTGGTGCGGCGGCCGACGTATCCATACACCAGGACCCTGACTACTGATTTCATACATAGTGGACGAAAACACTAATTTCATGTGTGTTTCCAAAAGTTTTAAAGTTAGCTCAAACCAAGTAAGGAGTGACCACAGTTTCCCAGACCCGGTTTCTTATTTGATTGCGTTGGCATACATACAAGTAATAGGAATCCCGGAGGAATGAGTCGTTTAGTATTATTGGACACATGTTACATACATGAGTTTATCATTACAACATGAAAGGAAACAAAACACTATTTTAATCCACTGGAAACATCACATCTCCTAGATTATGCTTGTATGTTATTCATAAATTAATTTTTCATGTCCTGAGAAAATGAAACACAAGAAAGGAGTGATCTCAAAAACTCAGTAAGAATAAGAAATACAACAAAATCTAATATAAACCTTAGACATTGTGAATAATTGAAAACACATGCCTTTAATAATGAACATAAAAACATTATGGCAGGAATATGCGCTAAATAAATAATGCCATAATAAAACATAATCATGGGTATTCTACTTGTCGAAAAACCACATGAAATCTAAATAATAGAATCAAAATGAGGGAAGTACATATGCCGGACATTCCGAACCATTTTTTCATGACATCGACAAAGACCTCTAGTGATTATGGCCTCGGCCAAAATCCATATCTCATTGTGAAAGGCCTCATCCAATTCCATGACTATTTATTTCATGAGACCTACCGATTCATCGAGGGGCTATAGAGGGCCCCACCCATTACATAATAAGTCCAATGCATTCCTCATATGAGCAGGGATCAACATAAACAACATATACATTTATATTGAAACTATCATATTAAATGTAACTAACTTTCCCCAACCATTAAACATAAAACACTAACCATTGTGAATAATATATTGAATGGTATTACGATAGATCATGCACAATAGATTTAGTCATAAAATATTCAAAAAAAATATGGTATATGACATCATAAATGATTAACCCAACAATATATAAGAATCAACAAGAGTATTGAATCAAACGAGAATACCTATTATAAAATAATTAAGCAATTGAGAGATAAATACTCTTTTATTTTGAAAAAAAAGAGTTCTTTGGGAAAAATATTTTCATAAAACCATAACTGAAGTAAGATAGTGTTTTCATAACAAAATTAGTGATTTTATAATGATAATGGTTTCCTAAAATAGATTATAGAGTGCCCTTGAAAATATGTATGAATTTGAAAAATTCCCTTTAATTGGGCTTGTATTTTGGAAACCATTTTGAAAGTTCACTTTAAAACATGTAACTATCCATAAAATAAGTAAGGGTTCTGGTTTGTAAACATATATATGATACTCACACAGAATATATGATGAGTACATTAAAATTCATAATAATTTCATTGAGGTAACTAGAAAATGAAAGTAACACGAATGCAAATGGTAGTTCGGGTGGAAAACCTTTACTACAATATAATCAAATGATTCGTATGACCCCAAATTAATAATATAAAATGATAGATTTAATACCATGAATTTAAATATATTCATTATATGTGAAAAAATTGTCAGTATACATACACCATACTACAATATTACTAGTGAATATAGAAAATCTTACTATAATGGAAGTGAGATGAAGAAACCTTTACAACATTTTAATCTATTGAATCGAATGACACATAATTAATGATCGTCAAATGATAAATTGAATATCATTAAAATAATGATATTCATGATATGATGCAACAATGTTCAGTATACATACACCATATAATGTAATAGTAGTAATTATGGAATATCTCACAAAAATGGAAGTGAGATGATGAAACCCTCACAACAATGTGATCAGTCGAACCAAATGACCAAAACATAATAAATATCAAGTGAATAATTTAATAACATTAATATAAATAGAATCGTGTTACTATATATCAAATGGCAGTACACATATTCTACATACAATAAATAAGTTGCAAATAATGAAAATCTCACAGAAATGAAAGTGAGATGAGAAACCTCTTACCTAATGCTAGAGTGTGTGCATCATTTGTTTTAATGACCTGAATAATCAAATTAGATTCCTTAATTAATATGTCCAGATTCTCCTATTCATGTAATTAATATTTTATAGACTTATTAAGTTCATTAATGGTTTCATTGATGGTTTTAATAGATTAAATCTTATTGTTTTGGAAGCATTTTCTCACATTGTTTTCATGGTTCGTTTACTTGTTTCCATGAATGGTAGTTCATTTGAAACACGGTTAAACATCCATAATTTTTAACGCATATTATTAATGGAATTATGGAGATATTAATGATCTTATAATGATTTTGAGTTATATACCATGATGATGTCTCATTCGACGAGTTAAATGCAAACATTAGAATTTGGTTTGGTAGTTTTGTGATGAGTAAACTTGTTTTGTATTATTATTCCATATTATGAACATGAAAAAATTCTAAAACATTAATCAAGATAAAAAAATATATTATGACCCGGTTCAACCACATAATTGGTATAATTACTATACTGGAAAGAATTAATGGGAAGTTAAATTACATCATCCACGATGTTGGTAATTCGACACATCACGGACAATGTTTTTATTCCTCAAATTAGTGAGAGAGGAGAGGAATAATGATTTTTAATTTTCTATAAACATGAAAACATACTGATTATACATCATTCTAGTGATTTCATGCCTCTTGGATAAGAGGGGGAGAATAAAGAAGAGAAAGGAATCATGAAATAAAGAAAAAATGAAAATTTATTAAGAAAATTCGGCAGCCTAACGACGTCTCTTAAAATTTCAATAAAACAATATTGATGAAAGTAAGGGGATATATCATCATTAATACACAATATGTATAGTAAGGGGAAATATTTAATGGAATATCCCAACACAAGACAAAAGGAATGGAAGAAAATAACAAAAAATAAAAGAAAATAATGAAAATAAAAGAGGTTGTTAACCTCTTGATCTCTTCTCCTTGAGATCCTTCTTAATGGCATTTATTGTTGTCTTTTGGGGTGACCAGTATCTCTATGACGTGTGGAAGAATATTGGGGAGGAAATTTGGAAGAATTTATACAATTCTCAAGGCTTTAGAGGTGAGGGAGGAAGCGGGGAGTGAGGGTGGTATTTATAGTGGAGGAGGGGAGGTATTTTATATTATTTTAATCATTATCATAATATTATTATCATGACTATGAATACTATCAATGAAAGTGGCCCAAAATAGTAATAATATCATGTGATTATGAATCATGTGGCCTTTTATCACTTATGATGTCATAAATAGTGTATTTTACTGATAATTTGATTATACGACATTTTATCATATTTCACTATTCAACGAAAATTCTTGAATTTCCGAAAATTCCAAAAAATTTACCCCAACCATTTTTTTATGTGTAGAATTAAAAAGTGAAATCAATTTTCCAAAAATAATTTTATAATTAATATTAATTTAATTTATAAATAAGCCTATAGTTAATTTGAAAAATAACAATTTTGATGTGTAGTTAATTTTACGTGACATTGAAAAATTAGTTAAGATCCCATTAACATATTGCCTTAAAAAAATTAAAATAATATTATTTTTTACTATTCATATTGGTCATATTACTATTCATATTAATATTCATTAGGGTAGGTTACTATTCACCAAAAATCATGTTTGTTCTATTAGACTCCAAATGGTTTACTGAATACAACTCTAGATGACTATTATTCAAAATTCCAAACACAGAAGAGGAAAATATATGTTTAGAAGCTATATTTTATTCTATATGTATTATCAAAATCATTGGGTGTTACATTATTCCCTCCAAAAAATTTCATTCTCGCAATTCATAACCGCAAAATAATGCTCTTGGACGTTCTTACCACATCCCCCGTCATAGAGGATCCTCAGGTGCATTCACCGGAAAACGCAAATTTTTGCTCAACTCTACTAGTTTTCTGACCCATACACACCTTGGGCAGAAGGGGTTGAACTATTTCATTGAACACTCGGGCTTCTAGAGGGTGGCTGGAAGAGTGTAATGTTTGGAAATGTTTGAATGGACTAACATACGAAGAACTCGCCGAACTATGTCTCGAATGAGGAAATCTAAGTCATAAATATTGTTGTACAGGCTAAAACTAATGAGTTGGTACATGTAAGCTGCACATAGTATTCCCTCCAAAGAATCCTCCTGAAAACATAACATGGATGTATAGTTTCATCCTAGGGTGAAACATAGGAAAATCCCCTCGTGGTATATTCCTTTTCGCCTGTACTCATCCAATTGTGCCATGGATAATCTATAATAAATGAAGCATTCCCTTGACAGGTGCGGAGAGTGTCCGAAATATTTGTCACTTCATATAGTTTTTACATGTTTTTTGCATGTTTGCGAGAGGTAGGTAATCTTCTTCACATGTTTTGATCGCAATGCTCTCCCAGATCTCCACAGGAAGAGATAACATATGGGTTTGTCCTTCCATCTAAAAATTTATTATAAATGTTCACTTAGTGATACTCATTAAATAGTATAGTCGATGAAAGGATAACAAAAATAAGAGACAACATGTTATATTCTTATATGACCACTAGTTCAAAAAGTAAAACTAGGCTAATTGTTTTTCGATTCCCCCATTTCACGAATCCCCAACCTAGTTCAATGGATTCAATCTCACAACACTAGGCACATGTTACTCCCAATGTCCCTTAACCGATGATGGTATACTAACAAACTCAGGTGGATTTCTAAGGTAGTATTCAGCTGCTCGATTTTCTTAACCCAGACACACTCCAGACAGGTAGGGTCGAATCTGTGCTTAAAGCACTTAGGATTCCATAGAGAGGCACGAGAAGTGTGGAGGATGGAAATTTCAGTGTAGAATAAATTCCTATAATTCCAAAGCACCACATCATTCTTGTAGATATTGATGTCATAATGTTCTTAATATACACTAAAACTCAAGATCTGAAATACGTAGGTTTCTCGATGGTAACCATCCAAAGCATCATCTAGAAATTTACCCATGGATCAGTAGTTATTAGCCAGAATGAAATATAGAAAATGTGCTTCATGATACATCCCTCTTTTCTTATATGTAGAAAAATGTGCATATGCAATACGGTAATAGACCAGATTGATTCCTTGGTAAATATGGAGAGTGTTGGGATGATTTGATACTCGCTGGACTAGTATACAATTCAGACGTAAATTAGCATAGGGCCGGTCCTCTTTGGAGAATGTCTTGACAATTATAGTTTCTATCAACTCGGTAGGTAGTTATAAAATATTGGTTTGTTTACTCATATCTTCTATCGGAAAAGTTTTACTAAATCAATATTCATTATGGAAAATCCATTTTAAACCAAGTTATTGTTTTCTAAAAACAGATCAAAACAGAGAATACAACATAATTCATTTAGACATTATTTATAAAACTCATTAAATTACAGAATCTCTTACTCCCTTTCACAAACCATTGTTATGGACTTCTATTCATCTTTGGTGATGTCTTTCTACCACCACCACCTAAGGAGGAAGTTTTTATTCAACTCTACTTTCAGGGTAGAACAAAGCTCACAGGTCTCATCTTCCAAAATACACTCTCGACAATTAAGATCGTGGTGAAACCCATGATCTCGTTTTATACAGGTGGGTTTATAGAGATAGGAACGTGTAACATAAAGTTTCACGATATCCCCTTGGATTTGGTTCCTAAAAATATTTCGAACCACATCATTTTTGAAGGATTCGATGAAAGATTCAAAATCGCAGAGGTCCCCAAGAATACTGAAACATAGGATTTGGTACACAAAGACGGTGTGGATGTCCAGCTCTTTTACAGCTCCTACGAATACCATGAAGGCCAACCATATCTTAATCAAGGTGAAACAAAGGAAGATTCCATCATAGTACTTCCTTTTCTTTTTATAATTCTCGAATAGTGAATTGGCCAGTTGGTTATACACAACTTTTGATCCCTAAAATATTCGAAGGACATTTGAGCGGTTTAAGTCTTTCTAAAGAAGCTAGCAGGATAGTCCGAGGTTTCCAAAGGGTTCATATTCTTCAATACATTACTTTACGATTATAGTCTTTAAGATTTATTTGGAAAGGGACAAAAGACATGTACCTTCATTTTCCATCTGAAAATTAAGAAAAAATTGCTATTAGTATTAATTAAGAAATATTTTAATTGTTCAGTTCTGGTTACCAGATTTATTCAAACCCAATCATATGATGAAAATTTATATTAACTCCCTTATAATTGCTTGTAAAAAAATATGAATTGTCCTAAGCATATACCATAGGACTATCGTAACCATGAGTGCAGCAAGACCTGATGTCGTGTAATAGTTCCCATTCGAGTATAGCTCAAAGAAGTGTTTTCGAGTTTTACACCTAGATACATGTGTGCTAGAGCCACCTCTACCTGCTCATATCTAGATAGGGATATATTTCTTAAAATATCCACATAATATATTCCTTACCAAAATACCATGACATTATTGTATATTAATCCTCAAATACTACCTTATGGGTTTGTTCCCTACAAAAAATTTGCTAGTCCAGTTTCCAAATGTTCTACTAAACTTCCCATGATACCAACTATAAGGAAAAGACCCATGAATCCTGGATCTTGTTCATTATTTGATTACGTTGGCATACATACAAGGAATACAAATTCTAAAAGACCGAGTAGTTTAGTATTATTGGAAACACGTTACATACATAATTTTATCATTATAACATGAAGGGAAACATAACACAATTTTAATCCACTAGAAACATCATGTCTCCAAGAATATGCTTGCAAACCATTCATAAATTACTTTTTCATATCCTGATAAAATGAAACATAAGAAAGGAGTGAGCTCAAAAGCTCAGTAAGAGTAAGCAATATCGCAGAAGATAATATAAACATAAGACACGGTGAATAATTGAAAACACATTCCCTTAATAATGAACATAAAAACATTATGAAGGGAATTTGAGCTGAATAAATAATTCCATAATAAAACATAATCATGGGTATTATACTAGTCAAATAACCTAATGAACATCAAATACTAGAGTCATAATTAGGGAAGTGTATATGCCGGACATTCTGAACCATTTTGTCATGACCTCGGCCAAGACATCTAGTGATTAAGGCCTCGGCCAAAATCCATATCACATTGGGAAGGGCCTTGGCCAATTCCACGTCTATTTGTCTCATGAGACCTACCGGTGCATCGAGGGAATATAGAAGGCCCCACCTGTCACATAATAAGTCCAATTCATTCCTCATATTATCCGGGATCAACATAAACTACATATATATTCATATTGAAACTATCATATGAAATGTAACTAACTTTCCCCAATCATTAAACCAAATACACTAACCATTAAAATAATATGTGGAATTGTTCTAGGAAAGATAATCCACAATAGAGTTATTCATAATCCATTAAATAAAATATGGTATATGAAACCATAAATGATTAACCCCAACAATACATAAGATTCAACAAGAGTATAGAATCAAATGAGAATACTCTTATAAAATCATTAAGCAATCTGGAGATAAATACTGTTTTATTTTGAAAAGAAGAGTTATTTTTGAAAAAATATTTTCATAAAACCAGAAGTAAAGTAAGTTAGTATATTCATTACAAAATTATTGATTTTATATTGATAATGGTTTCCTAAAATAGATTATAGAGTTCCCTTGAAAATAGGTAATAATTTGAGAAATTCCTCTGAACTAGGCTTGTATTTTGGAAACAATTTTGAAAGTTCATTTTGAAACATGTAACTATTCATAAAATAAGTTAGGGTTCTAGTTTGTAGACATTTATATGATACTCACAGAAAATATATGATGAGTACATAACAATACATTAGAATTTCATTGAGGTAACTATACAATGAAAGTAACCCGAATGAAAATGGATGTTCGGGTGGAAAACCCTTACCACTTTCTAATCAAATGATTCATATAACCCAAAATTAATAATATAAAATGATAGATTTAATACCATGAAGATAAATATATTCTGGATATGTTACAACAATGGTCATTATACATACACCATACAAATGTATTACTAGTGAATATGGTAAATCTCACGAAAATGGAAGTGAGATGAAGAAACCCTTACAAATTTGTAATCAATTGAATCGTATGACCCAAAATTAATGTTCGTCAAATGATAAATTGAATATCATGAAAATAAAGATTTTCATGATATGATACAACAATGGGCAGTATAATTACACCATAAAATGTAATAGTAGTGATTATAGGATATTTCACAAAAATGGATGTGAGATGAAGAAACCCTTACAACAATGTGATCGGTTGAATCATATGAGCAGAACATAATACATATAAAGTGAATCACTTAATAAAATGATTATAAAAATAATAATGTTAATATATATCAAATTGAAGCACCAACATACAACATACAATAATTTAGTGGCAAATAATGAAAATCTCACAGAAATGAATGTCAGATGAGAAACCCCTTACCGTATGCTCGAGTGTGTTCTTCGTTTGTTTTAATGACCTGAATAATCAAATTAGCTTCATTAATTAATATTTACAGAACCTCATATACATGTAATTGATATGATATAGTCTTATTAAGTTCATTAATGGTCTCTTTGACGGTTTTAATAAAATAAATCTTATTGTTTTGGAAGCATTTCCTCACTTGGTTTTCATGGTTCGTTTACTTGTTTCCATAAATGGAAGTTCATTTGAAACATGGTTAAACATCAAGAAATGTTAATAAATCATATTAATTTAATTATGAAGATATTAATGATATTATAATTATTTTGAGTTATATACCATGATGACGTATCTTTCGACGAGTTAAAGACAAACGCTTGAATTTTGTTTGGCAGTTTTGTGCTAAGTAAACTTGTTTTGTATTTTAATTCCATATTATGTACATGTAAATATTCTAGAACATTAATCAAGATAAGACACATATATTATGACCTAGTTCAACCACGTAATTTTTCTAATGACTAGGCATTAATGAATTAATTGAATGTGAAATTACATCGTCCATGATGTCAGTAATTCGACACATCACAGACAATGATTTTATTGCTTAAATTTGTGTGAGAGGAGAGGAATAATGATTTTTAATTTTCCATAAACATGAAAAAATCCCGAATATACATGATTCTGGAGATTTAATGACTCTTGGATAAGAGTGGGTAAAGAAACAAGAGAAAGGAATCATGAAATAAAGAAAAAATGGGAAATTTCTTACGAAAATTCGGCAGCATAACCACATCTCTTAAAAGTTCATAAAAAAAGAGTGATGAGATGAAGGGAATATCTCATCATTAATAGATAATATGGACAGTAAGGGGAAATATTTAATGAAATATCCCAAAAAATCCAAAATAAAATGAAGAGATTAACCTAAAATAAAAGGAAAGAAATAATATAAAAGAGGTTGTTTACCTCCTGATCTCTTTTCCTTGAGATCCTTCTAAGGGCATTGATTGTGGTATTTTGGGGTTACCAGAAGCTCTAGGACATGGGGAAGAATATTTGGGAGGGAATTTGGCAGAATTTAGAAAATCCTCAAGGCGTGAGAGTTGTGGGAGGAAGAGGGGAGTGGGGATGGTATTTATAGTGGATGAGGGGAGGTATTTTAGATTATTTTAATCATTATTATAATATTTTTATCAATACTAATAATAATATCAATGAAAGTGGCCCTAAAGAGTAATAATATCATGTTAGTTCGAACCAAGTTTCCTTTCATCACTTATAATGTCATAAATTTAGAATTTTACTGATAATTTGATTATACAACATTTTATCGTATTTCACTATTCACCGAAAATTCTTGAATTTCTGAAATTTCCCAAAAATTTACCGTAACATTTTTTTGACGTGTATAATTCAAAATTAAAATCCATTTTTCAAAAATAATTTTCTAAATATTATTAATTTAATTATTAAATAAGCCCATAGTAAATTCGAAAAATAACAATTTTGAAGTGCAGTTTGTTGTACATGACATTGAAAAAATAGTTAAGATCCCATTATCATATTTCCCTAAGAAAATAAAATAATATTATTTTTTGACTATTCATAAGGGTCATATTACTATTCATATTACTATTCATAAGGGTGGGTTACTATTCACCAAAAATCGTGTTTGTTCTATCAGACTCCAAATGGCTTACTAAATACAACTCTAGATGACTGTTATTCGAAATTCTAAACACAAAAGAGGCAAAGATGTGTTTAGAGGCTAGATTGTATTCTATATTTAGTATCAATATCTTGGGGTGTTACAAACCAGGTCAGCTCACCAGGTATAAATTGTTTGACCGTGTTGTATCTGGTCAGGATGCATCCACACCGATAGCTCGTTTGTGTACCATGAGAGTATGCAATGATGGACCACCGAGCGATGAGGCTCCAGTGCAGGGCCCCCTTTCTATGTTGGAAGATTTGGGTGGTGTACCATCAGCACCACCACCCGTTCCGCAGTAGATGCCACAAGATTTACTAGTAGGCGGTGTACGGTGACAGAGCGCGTTGCATGAGATCCAGCTGAAGAGGCCTTCGAGGATATGAGGCGAGACAGATTCCTAGGCAGTAGTGGACTGGATGGAGGTGATTGCTAGAGTTCTACACTTAGTTTATACACTAGTAGAGCAGATGGTGATCTTAGCTACTGGTGTTTCCCAGTGAGTTACCATGAGGATGGTCGTCATAGTGATGGTACATTGGTACGTGGACCGATGCCTGAGTTAGTACCTTCGGGTAGTGTGCCAGCTATATCACTACCTGTTGGTCAGCAGTTTCAACCGGTGGTACTAGTATATGATACATGTAGGTTCAGTGCCTAACACATGTTTCAGCATCAGATACCCCTCATGTTCCGAGGCGAGCCCGACTAATAGGCGGCTGAGGACTGGCTTGAGGAGGTGGCAGAGAGTTTTCTAGAGCTTATACAGCTTCGGCAGGATGACATGTCTGTAGCTGAGTATTCATTGTGGTGTACCGATTTTTCCTGGTACGTGAGGACTATGATACGAATAATTCTTTAGAGATCGAAGCTCAGATTGAGTTGTGTCTAACAGATATCCGAGCTAGCACATTTCCTCTAACATTCCTACTAATTCTAGGGTGCTAGAGAGAACCTTTGAGGTTGAATGTTCTTTGGCTGATGGGATACAACCAGTGAATGTTAGTAGTGATAAAATAGGAAACTAGTTCCAGTCTCAAAGACTTGGGAATGTAAAATGATTCATGAATAGGATGTTTTATGTACAGATTAATCTACAGAGTAGCTGGCGTGGAAGCAGAGCTGGGAGAGTACCATGAGGTGTTGTACATTTCGACATGTTACGACCACCTCCCTTTGTATTCCCCGCCACGCTTAGGGAGAAGGAGGGAAAGGGAAGAGAGTATATGCATGCAGTTATGGAGTGTGAACAAAGGGATATAGGAATGATTTTAGGTACGGTATATTTCTACTACTAGCTGTCGTAACAAAATACATTGATACGAATCATTCATTCCTTCCACGAATCTTGTCCAAGACCTTGAGATTCCAGTTAAGCTATTGACATGACCCTCACATTTGGAGATAACTTTTGGAGGAGACTCGATAATCATGCTGATGAGAAAATTGTGATATGACCCTTTGAGGCGAGAGTTTCGGTTGGATCCTCTTTGTCGCAGCGTTGATTCCATACGAGGTTATTTTCGGTATGGACTGGGTAACCACAGTTCATACACAGATTGACTGTATTATGAAAAAAGGTTGTGGTTTAGCTACAACGTTGGGATGGGTTTTACTTGGTCCTTGAAAAGGAAACTCCTTGCAGCACAGGATGGAATCCTGCATAAGTGGGTGCAATCAATCACTCATAAGTCAGCCGGATTTAGATTTGTGCCAAACCTATCCAGAGTTGTTGCAAAACTTTTAGAATTGGTGAAGAAGTGGAAAACCCTTTGTGTGGTCAGGGATATACTAGTAGAGCTTTTTAGGAGATGAGGTAGAGGTTGACTAGTGCTCCCATTTTGATGCTACCAGAGAAGGTGCAAATCATCCATGAGAGGATGAAGACTACACAGATTAGGCATATATCCTATGTTGATAAGAGGCGGAGACCACTAGAGTTCAAGGATGGCGACCACATTTTCTTATGGGTATCTCATCGACATGTTATATGGGGATGTGGCCGAGGCGTCATGTAATCTCTGAGGTTCATTGGACCTTTCTAGGTCCCCAGAAGAGTAGGAAAGGTGGCTAACCACCTGGTGTTTCCACCTCAGATGCCCCGAGTGCACAATGTCATCCACGTATCTCAGCTAAGGAGGTTTGAGCAGGACCTATCTGTTATCATCGACCATGAAGAGATGGACATCGATGAGAGTGTGACTTTCACGGGGTTCCAGTGGAGGATGGGGATCGATAGGAGTGCGTCCTATGAGGATGGTCGATTCCTCTAGTGCGCTTACACTAGCAGCACAAGAACCTCCAAGAGAGAAAATGGGAGTTGGAGGCTATGATTCGTGCTCGATACCTCCTTTAGTTTCTGTAGCTTATCTTGTAGCTTTATAGGGACGTAAAGCCCTGATGTGGGAGTAATATAATGACCCGGAAATTTAGAGTAAATATTTGATTTTTTCCATAATTTCATTGGAATTATAAGAGTACATAGTTTCTAATAGAAACTGATTCTGAGGCCCGGTGTGCTCAGAATCAATATCTGATGTTTAGCTCTGGTATGTTTAGTGATCAAACGAGAGGGTTTTTATGTCTTTTGAACCGGTGCCCAGAATTGAAATATGAGGGCACCGATGAATCCGGAGCCTCGGTAATTTCTTAAGGGGACCTTTACCGCGGTTGAGTTTGCACTAGAGGAGAAGCTAAAATTTTTGGATAAAATGAGAATTGAATGAAATTGCGGAACAATTTTATTTTTATAGCTAATGTGGTTATATCCTATGTGAGGGAGTTGGGGTGGGACCCAAAAGCTTTTAACTACCCATGTAAGGATATTTTTGAGGTGGGGACCACATGAGCCCCAACCATTCACATTACCATAACTCTCTTTTATCTCTCATAAAATCCCCCTTTAAACTTGAAAACTCGTCTAAATTAATGAGGACTCTTCCTCTCCCTCTATCGCTCCATTAAAACTTTCCACCCTATCACATAATTAATTAAACAACTCTTGATTTAATTAATTAAGTGAAATGGATTTTGAATTTTTAAATGCATGGAATGTTAAATTAAAATAAGGGGTGGCCTTATTTTTATTATTTTTGGCTTGTGGTGTGTGGGGAATTTTTTGGAGATAACTCATGTGAAGAAGAGGAGGATTTCTCCTTTGTTGAAGTACTCCAATCCTCCGATGAAGAACATCAACTCGGAGACCATGGTTCATTATCCAATTTTCCTCTGCAGCAAGGGAGGAGACACCGACCCGGGAAATCGCTAACAAAGGAGTGTCTTCTATTCTTCTCTTCGTGACAAAAGAGGAGACATCTCTTCCTCGGGTGCACACCGACGATGACGGAAACATCACCGTCATCCACGACGCTTGTCTACCGCGAACCTTAATTGAGGTAGGGGTTTATTTCTAGTTTGTTAATATTCTCATGATTGTTCCCTTATAATACAAAGAATGAAGATCATCTAATTATCAAGTTGATCAATGAATGATTTTATTTGCGGGTTGGGAATAATTATTTGCAGGGGATTTGACAGGAATTAAGTTTAATTTATAATTGATTTAAATTGTGACTTGTTTGTCGATGAACATCATTGTGGTTTGACATTTTTATAATTCTTAATTTGGAGGGTTTGGGACAAAATAACATGGCCCGAAAAACCTCCAAATATTGTTTGTTGATGTGCAGATTGATAACGATGAACTAATGGGGCCGCAATGGCGTTTTGAAGCCTCCGTAGTGATGTTTGGGTATCGAGGTGACCATAGGTGCAGACGGTGGCCAAAATAGACAACTGGAGAATGTTTGGTGGTCCACGGAAAGTGGATGAGGCATGCCACGCCGCAGAGGCAGTGCCGGTGACCAGCGGCGGCGGTGGGCCATCGGAGATGTCCACCGCGGCTGATCCGATGTGGCGGAATTTGAACCGGAATGGCTTTTCCATTCTGGATTTGAGAGGCACATCATTAAGGTGTGATGGTTCCAATCAACAGGGGGGAAGTCCCCCCCACTCCACATATTATGCTCATCCATACTGGCCGAGCCAGCTTCCCCGGCCGGGCCGTGCCCAAGCAGGCCGGACCCGGACCCTGGAGGGACTGTGGCCAGACCCCCTATTTTCAAATTATTTTCAGTTATACGGGCATATCGTGAGCTATGGACCTATGATCGATGCACCCTCAGTTTAATAGGATTACTTGGATCGATAAAGTAATTTCGATGTATTACACGATATGTTTCAGTGATGTTTGGGTATGGCCATGTTTGTTCGAACCCAAAACCAACCGAGCCCTCAGAGTAGAAAGAGTTATAACTTGAGCTCCGAACATACG
Source organism: Viscum album (assembly GCA_963277665.1). Classification (NCBI taxonomy): domain Eukaryota; kingdom Viridiplantae; phylum Streptophyta; class Magnoliopsida; order Santalales; family Viscaceae; genus Viscum; species Viscum album. The sequence goes on along the minus strand of OY728152.1, from coordinate 2,074,815,335 downwards.
ATTGATGTAATGTAGACTTTGTTGGATTCCTATTTATGAGAAGGCTCTTTTTGAATACTTCACATGAGGGTTGGATTCAGTTTGAGTATGGCTGGGTTTGGTTGTACCCGAAATCCAATCGGGCCCCTAGAATGGATATACTAATAACTCTCAGACCGGACGTCCATTTGATGAACCGTCTGCGGAGTTGGTAATCACGTTGATAAATGATTACTTTTATTATACCCCATGGGTATTTGGGTATAGTTGAGATAAGGTTGGGTGGGTTTGTACACGAAACCAACCGGGCCCCCGTGACAAAAAGGCTAATAACTCACAGACCGGGTGTCTGATTGACGTGCCATTTGTTGGGTTGAGACTCCTATGATGAGGCAGTCCTTTATGATTCATCCATGTGAGATTACATGACACTTGTAGTATCAATCAGTAGCTCATGGAGAGGATCCTCCCAGAGATGAGCGTACGGAGTACAGAGACCATGTAGCTCGCTACGACCTGAAGAATGCTTGTCCGATTTGAGTTGGAGCAACCTGACTGGCCTAGAGGTGATAACTACTGTGTTTGGGTTGAAGACCCATGGTGGGGAGCACTACTATGATTGGATGGCAGAGCCATGGTAATTGAAAAAAGGAGTACCTCTGTAGGCTATTAGGGGGAGCACTACTGTGTTTGGGTGGCCGACCCACGATGGGGGCACTACTATGTTTTGGTGGAAGAACTGCGGTACTAAACATGAGGAGTATCTCAGTTGTATAAGGTTAGTGAGCAGCGCCTCAGAGATGTGACAGGATCCCTGTACTCGTCATAGGAGGAGCTATTCAGCAGTTTTGGTTTCGATATCATTAATGAAAATCCATGTTTGATCTGAGTCAACATTCTTTGTGTTTTCCTCATGATTGAGATGGGTCACTTGATAACATTGGTGTATGAATGGTCATATACCTATGTATTGATTATGAATTGATTTAATAAACTTTTTTTCCTCATTATTGAGATGGGTTACTTGATAACATAGGTATAAGTATAGGCTTATACCTATGTAAGGGTTATCTGTTGAGATCCTACTATGTGGTTATCCTTGTTGGATTTAGTGAGACCATGTGGGTATCGGGGTCCCTAAAGAGCATTTTTATACTCAACCCTGCACAGGCTATGCCCGCACCTCATTGTTTTGGATGTAGAATACGAACATCCCTGACAGAGACTATATGTACGAGGGCTGGATGGTCCCTGGAGGTGGACGTCACGACGAGTAAGTACCTGAAGGTGGACTTCACAGAGATATGGTAATCAGAGGAGGTTGGTCGGCGAGAGCGTAGAGGAGGATGAATGTACCTACCCTTCAGGTAGTTCTGAGGTGGACGACCCAATAGCTGCTACTATCTTCTAGTTGTTTGTCTTTTCTGTTGTACTTTCGTTCAGTTGTAGCAGTACTTTTCAGATGGGTTTGTATTCTGGACCATTTATTTTTCAACACTTTCTTTTGTACTTAGTCTATAAATTCCTCTTGTACCCTTGTTGGATGTGTTTATGTTTTATAAAGGCAATTCCTTCACTTTTTTTGGGATTTATGCCTCTGGTGCTTGTCGTTAGCCCCTGGCCTATGGATGGCGGGCTTGGGGTAGTCACGACACGGGCCCCGAGGGCGGTTCGTGACACCCAAACAACTGCCTATGAAATATTCATTGTAGGATCAACCACTATAGTTTCCTTGATCAAATTCATTAGTGGAACCTTATTGAAAACCTTAGATGTGGCCTTCTCTCTAGAAACCCCCACCAATGAAACTTATCAGATCAGTTCATTCATCGTATCCTTTATAATCAGCTTGTTTTCAAATGTGATTTACACCTCCCCCATTGAGGATTCGACCCTATAAGCCACCTCTTATGGAAAATTATATAGTCGGGTTATCCAACACAACCTTGTCAACCACCTTCGTCAAAGGAATAACCTCATCCATTATCACTACCCTGATATTGAGCATCGTCGTAGTATGATGTTTTCCAAATATGGTTTGAACTATAGTTTATAGAATATATTAATATATTTGTGACTTATGATTGGAAAAAACATGATGGAAAATGTGTAAACGGTAATGGTATTATAAGAATGGTACAAATGAATGAGTAACTCAAAAAGGATCATGGTTAATCCTTCTAGATGGGGAATTTCCCACAGTAGTTTTTTTCCTTGGTTGGAGATGCCACTTAAACCAATGATTGGCCACCTATGACTAAATCTTCAAGGAGAGGCCTCCAACTCACTTTTTCAATGGTTAGGGCCCCCTAAACCTCTACCAAAGGTTCGTCATGAACCTCTAACTTTTTATATCTGACATATTCTAACACAAGTAAAAAATGAGTTAGAAAACCACCATAATGGTGGGTTAATATCAAAGGCACTGGATATTAGAAGATTTATTTAATCAATGGTAAGATATCCACCCTTGGGAGAGTACTGAGAGGGTTTTCTTCCATTTGAATCATGTGATTCTTCCATCTTTTCTTCACTAGTATCCATGTGGCTCATAGAAAGTCTCAAATAATAAGGTCTGACTAGAAGAAACATTACTCGATAGGTTATGGGACATGAATTTCAATGATGTATATAAAGTCGTCCAACTATGGTACTTATTAAATCACCTCAATGTTGCTACCATGGAAGCCTGAAATTTCATAGACCAACCTATTATAGAATATCCCCTCATTGTGGATAAATTTCCATATACCATGGAGAGTGGTGATCTATTTTTAGATCCAATTTATATAAAATAATTCAAAAATTTCTATTGGGAACATACGTGCATCGTAGTAGCTTCCCAATAACATTGAAATTTTCCATCCAAATAGATCTAGATAGTCTTCCTTCATCCCAAATCCATTTTCACAGGAGCATCGAGCCTGCTTCCAATCTTCTCCCTACAGTTTCCACCTATGTAGGATCAATATTTTCTGACTCTAAAACCACCTATCCACCCATCTGACTAACTCTTCCTCCACAATATTCCCTACCTACCACTCACCCTCAACCTTGTGGCTAGGGGACCCATTATTCCATGTCATCTGTAGTGTTTTTATACCTGAGTATGTCCCAGAGATATGCTCTCTCCCAACTTAGCACATATTTGGGGATGAACCCATAACCAGCAGTGAGTAGAGACAACTCATTCCGCCCCTTCCCGTATTTGTGTGCAAAAATGTGAAATATTTGTATGGGGATATTGGTTTAATGTTAATAATTCACCTCTATGTATACCCTCAGGGTGTGACACTATAGGCATATAAATTATCTCATGAACTAGTGTTTGGTGTATGACTCGTAGATCACCTTTCATTCCACCCTCTACACAAATACCCTGACGTGAATGTCTAGAATGTATGACTATAGTTTGATGTTCCTCATGATTTGGTCAGCCCAAATTCCCATAAGAAGATGAAATATATGAAAACTAATGTGTTCCACCCGCTCAATCCTTGCTTCCTGTCCACTGACCCCATGTCAAGAGGGTGACTCTAAGAATTGTTTTAGATTTAAAGTTGTTATTCTATTTTGGGAGGGGAAATTTGGATTGTTTATTCATATCCCACCATTTTTCTAGCTACCCAACCATACATATAGTAGAAGTTCTTACGCACGTAGAAGGGATTCTTCCCCTGGAGGATATGAAGGATAAAGTTTTACCTCTTCACTAATACAAGGACTTCTAGGATGACGCGTTGCCCAATCATCAATAATTCCATAATGATGAGGGTGATCTCCCTAACCCCCATGTGTGTATACCACATCGGTATCATCCATATATAGACTAGAACAATGATCAAATTTTCTATCTAGAGACAAAGAGCATTATGATCCACACTATACCCCAAAAATACACTCACCTCACATCTAAATTATTCTAATACAATTTCTCTTTACCTAGTTGATTTTCCTTCAGAAATTGAGACAACCACCAGGTAGAATATATCATTGGTTCATTCATTAAATACCACAACCATTTCTTGAAAGGGATGTCCTTCATCTCTGGTTTGTGGTCACTCATTCCCGAAAACTAGTTCGATGACACCCTTTATATGGCTGGAAGGTACTCCTGGTTCACCTAGACATCCTTGTAGGATGAAATTCATCATACATAGCCTCTTTGATCATTATCCCATTAATATATTAGAGATCTAACAAGATGATGATGAAATCCCCATAGTGTACATGGAATGTGTTGGTCCCTGCTGACCAACTTTTCAATAGATAAATCATGATGTCCAAGTGATGGTAGACGTGGAACTATGAGGACCATGCCACCTCATAAAGCCCAACATACTATAACACTTCCAAAACTTTGTGATAGAACATGAATACTAGTTATTAAATGGTCCATTCATTTCTATAGAATCCACCCTTCCATAGGTATCATGGCGTATTCTAGACATTGTGATGGTTTGTTAGACCCACCTTGAGAATATTATTGTACTGAGGGAAAGGTTAGAAACAACATGTGGGATCTCTACATGATTTTTGGGATCCTTGAAATAGGTCCCATTCATTATAATTTTTCGTATGAAGGTTCACTTTGAGACAACACCTTTGTCATAACACTTATAAGGAATGCATTGTACCAGGCCATGCCTACACATCTATGTTTATATATTTTCTATTTTTTATTTTCTATATATATAAATATAAACATAAAAAAATAAAAGAATAAAAAGTAAAAGAATATTTATCTTTATTAATATTTGACATTACATTGAAAAAATAATTCCGAATTGTTGCATATAATTACCCCAACCTCCCCTTTTATATGGTTTCCATGCATGAAATATTTTATATGTCTTCAATGTAGGATTTAGACCCCATATTTTCACCATTTAAGGAATAATATATTATTTATAATAACACATTAATTATAACAATTTATTAATAATAACCTTTTTTTAATAAATAGTTATTATTTAATAATGTGAAAAACTATAACTAATAAAATCATGGATATGATTACTAATAATTTCATTAATTTTGTTAAAAATATAATTAAAAGAAATAGTTATTAAATGATATGATTAATAATGATATTAATTATAAGTTTGTAATTATTAATGATTTCCTATAGTTAGAAATTGATGAGGAGGGGTAACTACAAATACTGAATAGTTTCAAATATCAAATAAAAAATTTATTAATAACATAAATTATTTTTTATTGAATGTGGTTTTTTATTTTTTGTCTTAAAATGATTACTATTGGCTTTGGATGAGGATCTAATGGTCCGACAGTGGCTGCATTAGGAATGTATTGAGATGGTACCCTAATTTCCCCACTGATATCGAGCCTAACATTGCACCTATTTAGATGTGGTTTCTGGGTTTGCCTCTCCATATCTTTCAACAAGAATCCCTTTTCACAATTGATAGTATTATTTGGAGATCTCTCAAACATGATTCTGATACTAAAAATCTCTTACACCACTATATTGATATAATATCTACTAAAATTTAAATTTCTAAACACCTACCATATCAAATATGGATACTAAATGTTGAAACTGAGTTTCTCCAAGAGGCCATCATTGAAAATCATCTAGATTACTACAATAAGTGTCATAAAATTGGGAATCTTATAGTGGAATGTGGCAGAAAACATAATGATCCTCCTCTCAATAATTCAATTAGGATTAAAAAAGTTAAACTCTAGGGGATTCAGTATGCTCCTCAAAGGAATTTTTAGGATCATGTAAATAAGGATGTCAGGACTTCTAATCCTTAATCCACTACAAATCATCATGATGAAGTTGAAGTAGATTATCATATTGATTAATTATGTGATGATGATAAGGTGTCACAAAATGAACCTACGAATCCTGCAGTAATAAATGATGATCCTAATCCTTTGCATGAGTAGGACAAGAATAAACAATATGAATCTAGTGAATCCTTATTGGATGGTCTTGACCAAGAATCTCAAATTGAGGAGACCTTTTACATGTCATGTGATAGGAAGGGAAAAATCCAATGGTTTAATCATATGGATACATCACACCAGGTTAGAGAAATACTGATAAGGGAAGAGACTATTCTCACCTTGAGAGAACTATAGTTACGAGATCCTGAGAGGCATTTAGGAAGGAAAAACTCTATTATTCCTTCATATCTGAATATTTTTCACCTCCGACATAAAATATTTTGGATGATACTTATAATGATGAAAAAGAGAAACCTGCTGGGAGGAATTCCTATCAATATAATGAGGAGGTCGGTGATTAATTAGAAGTCTATATGGAATATCAAGATGGGATTGTATTTAAAAGATATCAAAATCAAGAAATTTTTGCGAAGACCTACCATTAAATAAGAAATCTAATGTTCGTTTTCATGGTAGAGAAATATATACAAAATACCGAAATTGATTTCCATAATATTCCTTGTAAATGATAGGTATTTTTAATGAACTTATATTTCCATTGCCATCAGTAATCGATTTCTATTTCATGGAGACGATTCTATATTTAATTGTGCCTGAAACTAGACTTGAAAACACGTTGATTCATCACAGATTGTTTTTTAGGATCAGAAACACCTCTATTATATGATTCTATTTACATAATTCTTTGTTGAGACTTCAGTTATTCCTATGTGTGAGGCAATGATTTTTCATGTTATTCTTCAGCAGCTTGAATAATTCCAAGAAATTGTTTTGGATCCATCTCGAGAGTTCAAAAGGCAGATTGGGATGATCATTACAGGTGAAAATTTATCTTCTTCTGGAGATTTTGTTTTAGTGTACATCAATCCTCTTTAGGGCTCTGTCATTACCAATACTTGTTGGATTCTTTGCTCTTTAATAATAGAGGATTTTTTGGGAACTTTTAGGTCATGTTTTCAAAATTTGGCATCACTAAAATTACTACATTTAGTGGATCTTCTCTAAAAGTATACATCCTTAGAGTTGAGTCATGTGATGGTTTATATATAGTAGGACGAAGAGTTTTTGAGGAATAGGACACCCAGGGAGACATAAGTGGTCATATTCATGTGATTATACATTGTGGAAGTTCCTGATCATGTAATTGATTGATGATAATAATTTCACTTCATCCAGATTTTGTGTGTTCTGGTTTCTTAGTGGTATGATGGATCATGGATGGAAACAAGTACACATCACATGGTATCATTTTACTATTCAATGTTATGTGTCTGATGGATTTTATCTATGTAACCTTTCAGTACTTCTTGTTGGAGCATACTATTTAAACCTCTAGTTTTCACTGTAATCATTCTTTTCATAAAAAATATTTTCAGGGATATGTGTGTGGTGACCATTTCATGTCTCCATTTTTCAAAATAATTTGAATTTAAATATGAATTTAGTTATATTATATATAAAATTAATGAAATCTATTCATTTATTGGTTATTTATATATTAATAAAATTATAATTATTATTATTATATATAATTATTAATGATTATATGTATTATCTACACTAAGAGGCATGCCTCTATTTTCACATTTCACCATTTCCTACCATCCCAGACATATGTTGTCATTTCTGATCCTTGGTTCCACTTTTCCCATTTTCTAAACCCCGACATCATGATTCCACGATTTTGTGGAGATAAAATTCTTCCAAACCGCAACATATGCCACCTCTACACTTCATTCACAACATTCACTGACACAACTCACTAACTATCCCTCCTCATCCCATCCTCCTCCTCCCTGCTTATTTCATTTTCCATTTCCAATTTCATCCCTCATCCTTGTAATCCCCATATTCCCAATCCATCATCTTATTGAACTATGCTTCTCACCTCCCTCCCAAAATGCTACAAGCATATTGATATTCATCATGATCTGTCTACATCTCCTCAGAAATAGTTCATTCATCTACATTGTGCATTTGAGGTTGACCATCCCTACATTCAAATCCCTAACAAGGATTCCCCTAACCCCTAACTTCCAATTTCCCTCTTCCATGACTCCTCAATATCCTCTACCTCAAATTCCATGCCTCACCACCCTTCCCCAGATCCAAACCCCAACTCCCAGTATCCACCTATAGATTCTCCGTTATCTCTAATATCTCCCCTTAATCTCACAAATTCATATCACCGCACCTATAAATTCTCATTAAGAACACAACATCCATGTAATGACCTGGAAATTCCATGGATGTTTTTTTTCATTAATACATGGTAATTTTATGAGTCTGTGGAAACTGGCGGTGCATGATTCTGAGGCATAGTGTGCCCGAAATCAATTTCTGATGTTTTGTTTGGGAACATTCAGTAAACGTATAAGGGGTTTTTATAACTTTTGAACTGGTACTCACAATTGAAATCTGAGGACATCGTTGAACTCGCATCACTGGTATTTTCTTAAGCTGACATTCATTTCGACTATAGTGGGTCGATAATAAACGATATTTTTTATGTTTTTAGTGAATTAATTAAATGAAAATTATTTGTGTGGATTATTTTTTATTTTTTGTCTAAAACCTCTTCATAGAAGTTGGAGGTGGGACGACCACACCTTAACCGCTCATGAAAGTTTATGGTTTTGGGGCCCACCCGAACTCAACCTCTCATGTGAAGATTAATTTGGTGGGGACCATCTGAGCCCACATAACCTCCGGAATTGAATAATAGGGGTGGGGGACCACCCGACCCCTTTTAAATGAGAGTAGAGGAAAAACTCTCAACCCACCCTCTATAATGTGGAAGAGCCTCTTGAGATTCCTATATATTAATGTTGACAACACATCTAATTAATGGGGTCAAATCCTCCAATTAATTTTAATATGCCAAAAAATGTTTACTTATCTTTCTGAAATCTTACAAAAGAAATAATAGATTTTATTATCTATTATTTGGAAAATATTTTCTTTTTGGGGAGAGGAAAACATGGAAGAAAAAGAGTTCTCCAAAAAAGAACCTCATATTCCAACGAGGAATGCCAGAAACGATCTTCTTTGAAGTTCTTTCGCGGACACATACCGACATGGAGCATCTTGCACAACCGACGTGCAATATCGTGATTGGAAGTGTGCGGCGGATGCGATGAACAGCAACAACACCATCTTCATCCCCGCGACTATGTCGACAAATGTAGAAAAAAGTTAGAGGTTTTTATTTGAATATGATTTCTCACATGTTATTTCTTTCATTTAAAATAACGAATGAGTATGTTTCCAGTTTTTGGTTTTTGGGAATAGTCATTGCGGTTGGGTTGTTGTGCTTCATTCTTGAGAGCCATTTGCTACCACCCTAAATGCAAAGGGTGCAAACCCAAACAACATGGCATGACCCCTCCGTCAATCTTGTTTATGAAAACAATTATCATGGAGATGAAGCAACTAGGTGACGAAGGAGTTGAATACAATGGTCATGATACCTGTGGCCTCCGTGATTCACACCGCCCCGGCAGTGTTCCGCACTGCCACAAGCTGGACCAGCCCTAGCTGAGCCCCCGCCGGCCCGCCTACCGATTTTCCCAGCCGCCAACCTGCCCGGTCGTACCCTGCATGGCCTCCTAGTGCCCTGCCCAGCCACCTACCATCCTGGCTGAGCCCTCCCCAGCCGTTTCCCGCCCAGGTTTTTCCCTGCCCTGGTGCCCGTCGACCTGCCTGGCGCCATGCTCAGCTGCCGCCAGGCCAGGCCGTGCCTTGCCCTACAGCCCACCTGTTTAATGGCACCCATCCCAGCCACCTCCCATCCAACCCAGTTGCCCTATGGTCTGCCTTCCAAGCATCCATGCCTGCACTGAACTCCAGAACCGTCTCCTGGAAACCCTCGTGGTGCCCTCCCTGTATGGGCTCGGCCGCGACCTCCGGGCGAAGCAGCACCAGGCTACACCATCGCTGTGATCTGGGCCAAACTGACCCCAATCCCGGGCCAAACCTAATAGGATGACCCACCTAATGGGATGGGCCAGACCCAACAGTTCTGACCCGGTAGACCCAGTTCTAGTCAGACCAGACTCGGGCCCACTACCGGCCCTTTACATTATTTGGAAATATATTTGGCACCAGACGTCAGTTTGATGAACTATTAGCGGCGCTGGTAATCATAGAGATTGAATGTCTTCTTGACTATACCCCACTAGAGTATGGGGTGTAGTTGAGATACGGTCAGGTTGGATCATGGAAAAATCCAACTGATACCCCAAGACTAAAAGGCTAATAACAGACATACTGGGAGTCGTATTGTCATGCCATTTATTGTGTTGAAACCCCTATAACATAGCGGATCTATCAGGTAATTCTTCATGGAACATAGTGACTATTGGAGTCTAGAACAGAAGCTCATGGAGCAGATCCTTTTATGGATGAGTGAGAAGAGTGTTGAGGCCTAGTAGTTGGCTGATACCTGACGACTGCTGATTGTTTTCACTCAGAGGGACTCAACTAGCCTTGTGGGAAGAGCCTTGGTGTCTTGGAAGACCAATAGTGGGGAGCGGCTTGGTGCCATGGCCGACCCACAGTACTCCATAAGAAAAGTACCTCTACAGGATACGAGGGGGAGAACCTATGTGATGCGGCAGACCAATGTTGGGGAGTGCCTTGGTGATGTACCAGACTGACAGTGCTCGACAAGAGGAGTACCGTAGCAATCCAAGGTTAGTGGGAAGTACCTTGGTGTCTCGGTAGTCCCACTATACTCGACAAAGGAGGAGTTTCTAGCATCCATGGTTTGATAATGGGAATAAAATCCTGGTTGAGATGAGTTAGTATCTTTTGTGTTTTCCTCATAATTGAGGTGGATTAATTGATAACAAATGTGTATGTATTGGCATATACCTAAGTGGGGTTATCTGTTGAATTCATACTTTTTGTTTTATCCTTGTTGGATTTTGTGAGACCTTGAGGGTCTCGAGGTCCCTATTGAGTATCGTTATACTCACCCCTGCTCGAGATATGTCTGCGCCTTGTTGTGTTGTTTGTAGATGACAGACAGTGCTGACTAAGGTTGAGAGTACCTGGACTAGGAAACACCTATAGATGGACCATACGACGAATCGAACATAGAGGATACCGATAGACATGGAATTATGAGGATTCATTTTACACCTACCCGTCAGGGAGGATCTGTGGTGGACGATCCAGAAGCTGCTATTCAACTTTCAGTTATTTATCCCTTTTTAGTTGTACTTGTACTATAATGTTGGGATTTTATTTAATACCACCTTTAATTTTACTCACTCACTTGTTATATAGTTTTAATTTGTTTTTTTATTCATCTATGTGCTCTATTGTGTGTGTTTATAGTTAAAAAGGCAATGTCGTCCCATTTTAGGGATTTACGCCATTGGTTCTAGTCACCAGCCCCTGGACTATGGATGGCAGGCTTGGGGTGGTTATGGAACCAACCCTGGGGGACGGGTCGTGAAAAATTGGTATCAGAGGAGTCATTTATACCACATAACATAGGACTCTGACCATTTCTATGAAGTAATTGTGTTAAGGGAACATAGTGTGTTTTTTGGTTCAGGAAGACTAATGTTGGGGCGACGACCGACGTATCCATAAACCAGGACCCTACCTATTGATTTTCGACTTAGTTCATGAATATACGGATTGAGTGTGAGTTTTAAAAAGTTATCTTTAATTCAGATCAACTAGGTTAGCTCACCAGGCATTATCTTTGACCATGTCACATTTGATTAATTCTGGTTGCCTCCCCTCAGCTGACTTGCGAGAGTCCCGAGAGTTGTATGCACAAATAGCCCACCGAGCGACAAGGCCTCGGTGCATGTCCCTCTCATAACGGAGGCACCAGTGGCACCACTACCCATTGGGACATCGATGTTAGAAGCCCCAACAGCAGACGATGCACGTTGATCGAGTGTGTTTCATGAGTTCCAATGCCATAGGCCACCCAGGTTCTGGGGAGATACGGACCCGCATGCAGCTGAGGATTGGAAGGTGGATATGGTGATATTCTTCAGACGGGTAGGGCCACCATCCTACCTTATTTTTATCCTTTCCTCATGTCTCCATTAGGCAGCACCAGATAGCTGGTGGAGCCTGATGCTCTAGGTGCATAACGAGGCGACACTACTCTGGGAAGACTTCGAGAGCCTGTTTTGGGAGGAGTTTCTTCCAGACACCCTTCGTGTGTTCGGAGAGATGCCAACAATGTATATAGGAGCTAAGGCAGAGTCTGAATACTGCCCCCATCTTAAGGCTTACAGACGGAGGTGTATGGTATGTAGTATACTGCGACTCATCAGGGACCAGACTCCGGTGTGTCCTGATGCCGGAGAAAGCAGTGATCATGTATGGTTCTCAGCAACAAAGACAACATGTTCTGAAAAATGCTACCCACGAATTGGAGTTAGTAGTAGTGGTCTTCGCCTAGATGATGTGGCAGCACAAGCTGATGGGAAAACATTTTTTCATGTAACCTGATCACAAGAGTCTCAGGTATATCTTCTATCATAAGGACATGAACCAGAGACAATGTCGATGGATTGAGTTCCTCTAAGACTATGGCTTATAGATAGTTTATACTCTAGGGAAGCGGAACGTTTTTGTAGATGCACTCAGCAAGAGGTATAGTATACAACTATTAGGCTAAGCGACAGAGTAGCTGGCTGCTTTGCAGATATCATTTATGGATAGAGATGGAGAAACATTATTTCAATCCCTTACAGTCACTCCCCCAATTCTTCAACAAGTAATGTAGGCACTACAATGGGACGCTGATTATGAGACACGACATGTTCAAATTTCCAGAGGGTAGGCGCTTGACGTATTTTCTAAAGGTGGGGAGAACATCATCCTTTTCAGAGGACATACTATGGTACCAGTGTCACATCAGGAGGTAGTGTTGAGGGAGTTCCACACATACCCTTTAGTGGTGCATCCAGGAGTAGCGAAGATGTACCAGGACCTTCAATGACCACACTGGTGGCCAGGTATGGAGAATGCAGTAGCGGAGTTTGTCTCTCGATGCCTCACTTGTCAGCAAGTGAAGGAAGAGCACCAGGAACTAGTAGGCTTGGTTCATCCTTTAGAGTTCCCATAGTGGAAGTGGTGTGGGATATCCATGGACAACGTGACGGGACTCCAACGTACATCCTTGGGTCATGACTCGATAAGTGTGATTGTTGACCGACTCAACAAGTCTTCCCACTTCCTCCTGATTAAAGTGCAGGGTTTCGCAGAGAGTATGGGATGCCTATACATGAAGGAGATTCTGTGGATACATGGTGTACCTTCTTATATTTTCTCTGATTGTTACACACGGTTTACATTTCGGTTTTTGAAGGGGTTTCATGAGACTTTTGGGATGAAAATTAGTATGAGCACCGCCTTTAATCCTCATATGTATTGCCAGAATGAGCGGACCATTCTGACCCTCGAGGAAATGATGCGTTCTTGTCTCCTTGACTTAGGTCACAAATGGAAGGATCATTTACCTTTGGTTGAGTTTTCATACAAAAACAGTTATCACTCCACCATTGGTATGGCACCTTTTGAGGCATTATACAGGCGACCTTGCATATCACCTTTGGGTGGGATTGACCTAGGGGACTTAGTACTAGTTGGACCAGAGATTATACGAGCTACCATAGAGAAGTAGCAGATCATCCAGGAGCAGATGAGGACTGAAATGAGTAGACATAAGTCGTATACTAATAGGAGACGGATACATATCTAATTTGACTATGGAAACCACGTCTTTCTACAGGCCTCACCCCAACGAGGTTTACAGAGACATGGATGAGGCAGCAAGTTATCAAAAAGGATAATCAGACCATTCCGGGTCCTCAATAGAGTAGGCGAGGTTGCTAACCATTTGGGTCTTCTACCTCAGTTGCATCGGGTGCATGAAGAATTCCATGTATATCAGCTGATGAGATACGTGAATGACCCTTCCCACATCATCGACCATGGAGAGTTGGACGTCGACAATTGGGCGACTTTCACAGAGGTTCTAGTGGAGATTGAGAATCAATAGGAGTAGTTCTGACATGGACGGTCGAAACCTCTGGTGCCTGTTTTCTGGCAGCATAGGAATCTATAGAAGAGAATATGGGAGCGAAATGCTGTGATGCGTGCTCATTACCCCCACTTGTTCCCTTAAATCGAGTTGTAGCTTACTGGGACGTAAAATCATGAGGTGGTGAGAATGTAACGAACCAGAAATTCCATGGAAATTCTCTTTCATAAATACATGGGAATTTTATGAGTCCCTAAAAACTGACAGTGCGTGATTCTGAGGCCCGATGTGCCCAGAATCAGTTTCTAAAATTTTGTTTAGGTACATTCAGTAAATGTACGAGTGATATTTTATAACTTTTGAATCATTTCTTGGAATTGAAATCTGAGGACCCCATTGAACTCACAGCTCCATTATTCACTTAATGAGACTTTCACTTCGACAATAGTGGGTCAAGAACAAAAGATAGCTTTTTTGGTTTTTACTAGATGACTAAAATAGAAATTAGCTTTGTGGATTAATTTTTATTTGTTGGAAAAAACCTCCACATGGATGTTGGAGGTGGGACCACCACACATTAAACTCTCAAGAGAGGTTATGATGGTGGGCCCTACACGAACTCAACCTACCATGTGAGGATTATTGTGGTGGGGACCACTTGACATCGCATAACCTCTTGAATTGAATAATAGGGGTGGGTACCACCCGACCCCTATTAAATGATAGTAAAAAAACCCCTCAAACCCCCCTCTTTAATGTGGAGGTGCCTTTGGAGCTTCTTCCACATTATATTTTCCAACACACCCAATTAATGGGGTTAAATTATCCCATTAATTTGAATGTGACGTGAAATGGTTAGGTTTCGTTTTGAAATCCTACCAACGAAATAATAGATTTTATAATCTATTATTTGGAATATCTTTTCTCTTTGGGGAGGGGAGAGCTTGGGAGAAAAGGAGTTCTCCAATGAATAACCTCATCTTCCAACAAATAATCACATATTCCAACAAAGAATATCGGCAATGGTCTTCTTCAAACTTCATCCCCGGACACCTATCGATGTGGAGCGTCATCGACAACCGACATGCGAGCTCGGGATAGGAAGTGTGCGGTGGATGTGGAGAATGACAAAAAAATCGTCTTCTTACCTACGCCTTCGTTGACGAACTACGAAAAAAGTTTGGGGTTATTATTTTAATAGGATTTACTCCCATGTTCTTCCTTTCTTTTAAAATGAAGAACGAAGATGTTTCCCATTTGTGGGTTTTGGATTAATCATTACAGGTGGGTTGTTGTTCTTATTTCTTTAGAACCATTTGATACCACCCTAAACACAGAGGGTGTGGGCCAAACAAACATGGCCCCACCCCTCTCTCTTATTTTTTATGATAATCTTCGACATGGTGATGAAGCAACGAGGTGACGATGGCAGCAAAGATAAAGGTTGCACTGCCCGCATCCTCCGTGATATGTGTCTCCCCTGTGGCGTTCTGCACAGCCACTGGCCGAACTAGCCCCGGTTGGGCCCCTGCTGGCCTACCAGCAGGTCCTTCCGGTCATCGTCCGGCCCGGCCGCGCCTTACCCGGCCACCCATAGGCCCCCCCTCGTGCCTTGTCCGACTACCTCCTGGCCGGGCTGCACCCTGCCCGGCCCCCACCGGCCCCCCGGAACCTTGTCAGGCCTCCTCCCAACCTGGCCGCGCCCAACCCGATCACTCGTCATCCCTCATGGAACCCTCCCCAGCTACCTCCCAGCCTGCACGTTTGCCCGTTGGTCTGCCTGCCCTGGCTTGCCGGCCTCCCAAGATGGCTTACGGACCCCCTCAGGGAGCCTTAGCCATACCGTACTGACATCGCCCTCTAGGCTGAGCCGTGCCATGACGCACCCTCGCAATGCTCCAGGCTGAAATGGTCCCATAAAATTACTGAACCTAACACGCTGACCCACCTAATGGGTCAGGGCCAGACCCAACATGTCGGACCAGGTCGACCCAGACCAGGTTGGTCTGACGGGGTGGGACCATACATGTGCCCACTACCGAACCCTTACTTTCTTTGCCCATATCTTTTACACTGGACGTTCTTTTGATGAACTATCAGCGGTGTTGGTAATATTTGATCATGATGGTCCCTTTAAGAATAACCCACTAGAGTTTGGGCTATAGTTAAGATATAGTCTGGTTGGATCATGCAAGAATCCAACTTAGCCCCCAAGACTAAAAGTCTAATAATAGACAGATTGGGCGTCTGATTGACTCACCATCTATTGCGTTGAGGCCACTATGACATAGAAGACCTTTGAGATACATCCTCATTGGACTTCGTGATAGTTTCTGTATTTTATAGTAGCACATGGAGAAGATCGTTCTGGTAAAAAGTGAGCAGAGTGCAGAGACCTTGTAACTGGATGAGACCTGATGACTTCTGACCATTTCAACTCCGAGTGATTTGACTAGCCCAGTGTAGAGTAACGTGGTGTCACGGAAGACCCACTGTGGGGAGCGCCTTGGTGTCACGACAGACCCATAGTTTTCGACATGAGGATTACATCAGTAGGCTACAAGGGGGATAGCCTTGGTGATGTGGTAGACCAATGGTGGGGATTTCCTTGGTAACGTAGCAGACCGAATGTACTCGATTGGAGGAGTACCTTAGTAGTCCAAGGTTAGTGAGAAGCACCTTGGTGTCGTGTTAGGCCCACTATACTAAACAAAGGAGGAGTTCTCCAGTATTCATGGTTTTGATAATGTGAATAAAATCATGGTTGAGCTAAATCAATAAATTTTGTGTTTTTTATCATGATTGAGAAGGATTGCATGATAACATAGGTATATGTATGGGCATATACCTATGTTGGATTATCAGTTGATTTCATACATTATGGTTTATTCTAGTTGGATTTTGTGAGGCTTTGAGAGTATCGTGGTCCTTACTGAGTATCATTATACTCAACCTTGCATGGTCTATTCCCACACCTCATTGTATTGGTTGCAGACGACAAACATTGCTGATTGTGGATGAGAGTACAAGGACTGCACGACACCCTGAGGTGGACCATATGATGAGTTGGTACACGGAGGATACCGATAGACATGGAGTGATGAGGATGATATCTGTACCTACCAATCAGGTAAGATTAGTGGTGGAAAATCCAAGAGATTCTTTTCAACTTTCAGCGGTTTTTTTTCTTTTTAGTTGTACTTGTACGTTTCAGTTGGGCTTGTGTTTCTGTCCACCTTTACATTTCAGCACTCTCTTGTTTTACAGTTTTACATAGTGTTTTTTATTCATCTTTGTGCTCTATTGTGTGTGTTTACAGTTAAAAATGCAATGCATCCCCAGTTTAGGGAATTACGCCTTTGGTGCTAGTCGCCAGCCCGTGGCCTATAGAAGGCGGGCGTGGGGTGGTCACAGCACGGGCCCCAGGTGATGGGTCTGGAAAATCCCCCCACCATATATTTCAATTTATTTATTTCTCTTTATATCCCTATATTTTCCACTTCTCACTAATAACTTATGTTTTCTTAGATAGGAATAATCTGAGGTGGATTGAGATGATGGGGATAAAAAATAATTGATTTCTCATTGGTATTTGATGAACTATTTGGAAAGTGTCGTTTGACTATACCTATAGTAATCGTTAATCATTGTATTATAATTTCCCTAGGATTATAAATCTTATATTTTTTTACTTTAATTTAATTCCTTTTTTTACTTTTCTGATGATTATATATGTTTCTATGAATTTTAAAATATTAATTTTATTAGAATTCATTTGTGTAAAATTTTAAACTATTTCTTAGGAACATTCTATAACCATAAATCAAAATATTCCATACCATATTACTTTAAAAAATTGAAAATAATTCTTAGATAATTTATATATTTATATTTTCACTAGAAGACAAGATTATGCACCTCCAAAATTAAGTAATTTTGTTGACACTATTTTCAATGAACATTATATATCTAGTTAAATTTATTTATATTTTATTCCATTTATTATATTGCTATAATTTTTCCTAATATTTAAATTATTATTTTTCCATGTCTCACCAATTCATTATTCATAATCTGATAGGAATTAATTTAGTTGGAATGGGATGATGAGGATCAAAAGGAATATATTTCTCCATTATATCTTAGGAACTATTTAGAAATTATCATTCTACATTAACAACTTTAATATTCCAGACTTGTATTATAATTTCTCTAAGATCCTAAATCTTGTATTTTTTTAAATTTTCTACATGTTTTCCATTTTATTATAATTTCATATGGTTCTCTTAATTTGATATTACACATTTTATTACAATTTTTTGTTTCAACGTTGACATTTTTTTAAATGTCTATTTCTAGGTATCTTTATATACCCTACCTTATTACATTAACAAAATGAAAAACACTTATGATATTTGATTTATTTTTCATTTAAGTGGAAGACAATATCATAACACATAAAAAGAATTTTTTTTACACTATTTTCATTAAAAATTCATATCTGCAGGTATATTTATTTATATCTTTATTCCATTTTATATTTTTATATATTTTTTCTAATACATTATATGTTAACATGTATGAATATCATAATTATGATATCATAATATACCTTTAAATATGTCATAGGTGATTTTGAATAACTATAAAACCTAAATGGCCATTATTCTTCATTCATATTTCTTTCCTCCCAATGCCACATCCCTACCACTCCACCTATAACTATACCGTCATGTAGAATTTAATTTACATTAAATGGTTGTGATTTCTTATTTTATTTGTTTCCTTAATTACAGAAACCCTAAATTACCATTATCTGGATCGTTACTTATTTTACATGTTTTCTTATTAAACCTTGATAAAATCTTCTTCAATGATGGAACCTACTTCCATGATGATTCCCTATAAGCTGATTATTTATTTATGTCTCTTATGTCTATCATTTATCCTTAATAATCATTATCCTTTTTTATAAATTGAATATGACGACTCCTTAAATTAGTTCCACTATCTTTTAATGTGGTTACAAATGATTTATTATGTCCGGAAGATTTGATTAATGCTCATTGATTTATGTCTTACCAGATAATAGTTGTTTATCTAAATAGACTGACTTCTCACTGTCAATTTCTATAATATTTTATTAGAACCATTTGCTTTATTTAAATAAATCTTATTTTTATGGGTTTTCTCTCTAAATTTTCATGGATGAGACTATTTCTCCCTTGAATCTACCATTTACTTGAGGATTCTATTTGCAATCATAGTTTATGTATTTATAATTTGTAATTTAACAATCTCTCCATAATATAGAATATGTTTAACAATATACAATATCTCTAATTTGTAGTATATAATCTAAAATATGAATGACATTAATAATTTTTATTTTTATCAAAAATTTGAAATCAATAGTCTTTGTTTGGGCAATATATACATTCTTCTGTGTAATCTATGTGTAGTGTGTCTCAAAAATATAATTTCTGTAATGTAATATAAAACATTATATATTACAAAATACATAATCTGTACATTATTTTTAGTTATGTAACATGGAATTCATTTCTATAATGTTTCTGTAATATGATATTTTTAAAATTCTATGTTAGAATAAATGAGAAATAAATATTATTGGTTTGAGTTTGTTACATATATTTAACAGAATTAAAAAATAATATAGTGGGTTGGAAAATTCTATGAGATTTTTACATTACATACCAAATTCATTAATTATCTAGGATTATATGTGTTATTTTATTGGTACATATTTTATTATTATTTCTATATACTTTCCCTTCGGTAAGTATAGGGAACAATATGGAAATTGTTATATCGAATTATTTATTACGTAACATATTGAATTTTTTTTGACATATGTGTAGTTTACACTATATTGAATATAATTTTTTCATTTTAAAACTCTCAATGTAGTCATAATAAAATGAATAGACTAGGATTATTTTACCATACATGTGAGATCTTTGTTGAATGAAATATCACACAGTAGGTATTTTAGTAATGCTGTTGGTTGTTGAGAAACTACCAAGTAGTAGGATATCACCAATATCAATGAATAATTTATTAAAATGTATACCAAAAACATGATTGTTTCAATAAATAGATATTTTTTAAATCCTGAATTTAATATTATTTAAATATTACATACAATATTTAATGATACAAACCAAGGTAAAGTCGAAAAATTATATCTCTCGATAAGTTCAAATACAAGTCATTTACTATATAAAATATATGCACTTTATGTAACCAATCATCTTCTTGATTATTCATGTTATTCATATTCTGGTATATTGTAAAGAAAATATAATTTTATCTTACATAATATGTTATAACATTGAATGGTGAATTAAAAATATATCAATTTAAGGAATCTTTGAAATAAATTTAATCGTTCTCTATCGGTAAAACTATATTGTCCCTCTTACCAAGTCTATTTACTAATTAGAAATAATGATGGATCTATCTTGATCATCCTCTTCAAAAAACTAGTTATATAATTTATATCTGAAATAACTTTAGAGATAAGAGATACATCTATTCAATTAATTGAATTATAATATTATATTATTTTGATATGGGAATAAAAATTGTAATGAAATAAATTCCTAAAAATATTTGAGAATGATGAGTTTTGATTTCCTGGTGACCTAAATGTATTCAAATATAAAATATTTCTATTTGGAGTTGGTATTTAAGAATTAAATATACAAAATACATAATTACCATTAGAGCGTAATTCAAATTTATATTCAATATAGACAGTTCATATGAAATCAGGGATTTCGAGAACTCTGTAAATCAATATAAAGTATGTCATTGATACCTATTTCATATGAACCCTTCTGTTTTTTCACCAAGACTTCATTAAATATTCTTTAAATATTATTTCATTGTTGGTTGTTCTTACATATGAAAATTTCTAATGATCTGTATCAAAAAATAAATCAATTTATACCTCATACCCAATGATATAAAATAACTAATTTATTTTATGTTTCATTTCTATATTGAAAATACATTTATAGGCATTTATTTATGGTATCAAATAGTTTTAAACTGAAATTGTTATCCTTTTATAATATGTATAATATATTATATTAATTATATAGATCAGATACTATTTTTAATATATTTTGGACTGTTATTACATGCATATACTCCAACATTGATACATATTTCACATAAATAAATATATATAATTAAATTTTGACTTGATGAGTGTTGGATATCTTTCTGTATTGTTTATTGTATTATAGTTTTGAATGAAATGTTTATCATGTTTAAATACATGCAGATTATAAGAGAAATTTCATTATAGCAGTGATGTCAAGAATACCGAACTAATGTTTCATATAGTTCATGCTCATATGACGTAGTGTATGACTCTATTCTCAATGAGTATTCATTTAAATATAACCCGATATAAATGGAGAGTGTCTCAACCATCGAGTCATATATCCGTTCCAAATAAGGATAAATTACACTATAAAAATTATAATAGGTGGAAAATGGTGAATTAATGGTCTATAAATGATCTATATTCTATGATTTTTAATAGTTATTAACGAAAAAGTGTATTATAGTCAGATCAATTTCTATTTTGTTTCAACACATGTTTATTAGATGAGGTAAATTATGTATTGATATGATCTAGTTGGATAATATTGAATGAAAATTAGTGGGAATAAATATATTTTTGATAATGGCGATAGATTCTATACAACATTTAAAAAATGTACATTTAATTACAGAATCTATCCTTCAAGACCATGAAAATGCATTAGTAAATTGTTTGATTGGTCATTTTCAATAATTTAGTTCACCATAATGATTGATTCCATTCAGATTAGTTGATAGACCCAAACTACCATTGATTATTTTCGGTTTTGTAATCATTAAATACATAATTTATGTTAGATGAAAATATATATTTCATAAAGGGATTTTTCTTATTTTAATTTAATGAAATAATGTTGTTTATTAGGTAACCATATTAGGAAAAAATAATTTGAAACATACATAATTTTTTTAAGGAGGGAGACCATGGTAAAATATAGGGTACTATTAAACTTGATATGGATAGAAATAGGTGCACATATTTGAATATAATCATGTTTATATGGGGATATAAATCTATTTTATGTTATTTCCTGACATAACATAGTGTTTTTAAGGTTAAATATGATTTTAATTAATGAAGGGTAAGAGGTTACGCTTCCATG
Organism: Viscum album; assembly: GCA_963277665.1. Classification (NCBI taxonomy): domain Eukaryota; kingdom Viridiplantae; phylum Streptophyta; class Magnoliopsida; order Santalales; family Viscaceae; genus Viscum; species Viscum album. The sequence continues at coordinate 2,074,793,150 of OY728152.1, read as the reverse complement.
AAAATGGGGAAATCGACAATGGGACCATGATAGGATATCAAATTAGAAAAATGTATAACTGAATCTTGTACATTTTTTTCATACCTCCATTCAAAGGTCCGGTGCTCTTCTAATGTGTATGGAGACACACGGGCCGAATCACCATCGATGGTACAAATTTTTGAGTCGATTTTTTTTAGATTTGTCTTTTAATTGGGGGGGGGGTTTGTTTGTATAGTTTACATGAAATGATTTAGTAATGAATTTTAATATTAAAATTTAATAATGATCTGGGTGAGTTTATTATTGGTTGTTTAATCTTATGATATTATTGAACTTTCATTTATATTTCATTAAATTAAGAACCATTTCATTAGATGACATTGATCAGAATGTCCATGTGTTGAGGCTTTAATCCAAGAAGTAAATTAAGTTGGGTTTTAATTATAATGATAACATGTTTATGGTAGTTTATTTATGGTTCTAATAATCCATGGAAACCACATGTTAAACAAATCATGTCATTAATCCATGAAATTTTATATTCAATATACACCATGTTAACATAAATAAAAAACATCAAGAAAAAGATTTCAACCACATAAAATACTCAAATAATGACTCTCCCAAAATGTATATTTACTCAAAAATTAATATTTTGGTTAATATAGTAATATTTTTTAATGGTGATTAATTATAAATAGGATAAGAAAATATTTGTGCATTGAACACAAACATACAGACGATGGCATGAATTAAAAACATACTTTTAATTGAATGAGGAATAAAAATAAGTGAAGTAATTAATAATTTATTACAAATATTTTATGGGAATTAATATTTAATAACAATTTGTGGATAAATAAAAGATAATATGTTGAAGAAACATTCATTAAAATTCAAACAAAATTGAAAACAACTTACAAAATTACGAATAAAATGAACACAAAATTGAATTAAAAAAGAATAGGTAGGGTCTCTCATGAAAAAAATATTGCTTTGAAGGTCTTACAAAGAATTTGTAACGTATTTTTCCTTGCCAATTTATCTTTTTCTCTTATTAAATTCCATCCATTTCAGTGGATACGGGGGGGGGGGGGGGATGAATTTATAGCCTAATGATTTAGACTGTTTTCATTCAAAATTTTCCCCTCCAATTGGATCAAAAATATGATACTCCGTATATTCGAATATGATGAAATTTAATTTTAAAATTTTTTAGATATTAATATTTTAAGTCTACCCTAATCCGTTTTGTCCATTTTACGTAAGGAAACAACGTTTTGGAGGGTTTATTTGACAATTTTGATCAATACATTTAAATATAGAATTTTTATAAGGGAGTGATTTTAATTTGTTTTTGAAACGAATATTCCCTCAAATATAAACCATTTCTTCTATAATGTCTGACATATATATCATATCATTCACATGAAAAAAATATTAACTCTATTTGATGTCTATAGGAAGAAAAATTAAATAAATGTGTGATAAGTTTAATTCCCAAAAAGAATGGTAGGATGGACATGAAATCATCTTTTGAACCCATTTTTATTATATGTGGACCTAGAAATTCTTATCCATGGTTCCTTTGTATATTCAAGAAAATATGGTGGAGTCCCATAAAATTTGGGTTTCTGGATTGAGCACACAAATTAAAGCATCATAGATGGTCCATTTTTTCACACATTCTATTAGATGACTTCAAATAATGACAAAAGGTTATATTTAGTATTAAAACATGATTATATCATAAAAATTATGCACTTTTAGATGAAACTTATAGAAGAGAGAATAAAAAATGTTATTAACAAATGAATAACCTAAACTCCCCCACACTTAGTCTTGTGGTTGTCGCCATGCACAAAAAATATAAATTCATAAAAAACTATTCTCACTCACCATCAAATATAAAAATTTTATTTTCCCCAATAAGGGGTGGTTTATACCATTTATCTTTTCAATACTGAATTCCACCAAAAATATGAATAGAAAAATATATTAGAAACAATTCATTTTTCATGTGCAGATTTATAAATTGAAATATAGACACTCAAAAATTACTATACTCAAGATGTAAAAAATTAATTTAGAGAGGTTCCCTCAACCACCACCCAAAAGTGAAAATCATAGAATTTGAATGATATCCCAGCATCCATTACTTATCCAAAAGTTTACAAGAGTATAGAGGTATTTTTAGGGGTTTCTATATGGCAATGGGATGGTGGGAATTTAATTCCCAAAAGAGTGGAATATAGGGGTAAAACAACAGCCTGTGTGAAACAATGTACATTTTATATTAAAATGAAACATGGAAGGAAATAGAAAAAAATATTTATAGGTGAATTATTGTGTGAATAATGACCGAAAATAAGAATAAAATTTGTAGGGGGGTTAAAAGATGAAATATGTTAAAAAAAATATATATATATCAATGACATATGTGTTCTATTATTTTCGTTTTATTTTCTTTTTTTATAATTTTTAGCTTGAAAATATCTCACCCTCATCTCCGAACCCATTTTATATCTCCTGAAGACATTAATTTTAATAGTTATAACAAGATAAATTGTTTAAGAAGAGTTCTTTTTTACCTTCCTAAGACACAACCAAATTTTTTATTTATGATTTATTTATTCATTTTTCGGAACACTTCTCAACAATATTTACAAAATTACATTATTAATATTCAATTCCTCCAAACTAACTTAATGACAACCACTCCTCCACACATAAATGGATTTTTTCCATCAAGAATATGAAAAAAAGTGAAAATCGCTAAAATGTGACCCAAAATGAAATCCATTCACCCTATATAAATAAATTTCAATAAATTATGCAATGTAATTCCATGTAGATGTTAGGAGGGACACAATATTAGTATTGTAATGTGGATATCATAGATTTTTTTTCTCATTTTTTCAAAGGGACTTTCAACGGGAAGATTATTGTAAGGGTAATGAAAGGATGTTTGGATATTTATGATTCTCATGTTGTTCAAGAAAATTCCTCTATCATATTAAAGAACATCAATGATGAGAATTTTTCTCAAATTTCAACAAAATCAAGATTATCAATAGGGGTGAAAGTGAATAAAATTTAAATATGTTTATAGGTGACCTTAGAATGAAAGATAATATCATTTTCCATATTTAGGGAATAATCATTTTCAAAATATCAAATTAGGCATTCAAATTTTACTAGTATTGAAAAAAAATATTTATCCAAATTCCTAATGAAAATACAATTTGTTGTGATTAACACATTCCATTTTGATTCCCCTAATTTTTATGAAAAAAGTTCAAAATTGGTTCGTGTGTAAGTATTAATATTTTTGTTTTATGGATTGTTTTAAATTTTTTTTGTAGATTTTTTTTAAAATACATACCCACACAAAATTGAATAATAAAAACTGTTTTTGATGAAGAATGTGATAAAAATTGAAATAAAGAGGAAGAATAATAAATAAGTAGATAGAGAAAGAGAGAGAGAGAGTGTGTGTGTTTGTGTTTGTTAAAGGGAATGTGGTGCCCCCCCAGTTTGTATTTAGTGGGTCTACATATCTATCCTATGGTGTGTCTATGGAAGTTGATGGATTTGTGGGTATGTTTTCCTCTCTAGTGATGCTTTAGAAAATTTCCATTACTAAAAATAGAAAAAAACACTAAACATTATTAATTTAATAAAAAAATTACAAGAATGTTTAAATTTTATAAAATTAAAATAAAACATGGGTTGCCTCCCAATAAGTGCATCCATTAATTCTCTACATGAAGGAATTTGTAGTTAACTACCCATTGTCTACTGTTGGCCATCATGTTTTCTCAAAACTAGTGTAATTTTGAGAAAAAAATCTTGTTTGGAAGGCTTATTTGATCATTTGATAATTTCTTCCCACCATTTTTGATGTTCTTGAAATTCAAAGTGGGTGGAAAGAGTATATTACTATCATCTATTTGGTCTTCAAAATGAGTTATTATGAAGCCCACTAAGTGTAGCACCCTGAGAATTTATGAGAAATATTTTTTTATACGCAACACCAAAGGAATCTTTCACAGTACACAATACGGACTTGGCTTGCATTATATGCAATTGTGACCTTCCTCGAAAGCGTGTGAAGTACGCAATACCAGGTTTCACTAAACAACAATATATTATTTTGGACTAGCTGTTATGAATAGTATTAACTAAATTTTTTATTTTATAACATTATTATTAATCTTAAACATTTTTTGGAACATGGTGAGAGAAAAAAATAATTTTTTTTGGTAAAATAAGTATTTTTCAAAAATATGAAGTTTTTCCGCCTTTTGATGGTGCAACCACATTAAATATATTTTTTGACATGTTAATAAGTTAAATTTGACAAAACAAAATTCATATTTTGAAACAGGATATAAAAATTTACTTTGGATAAATTTTTGATATTTTTCTGATAACTTTCATATTTTGATGAATAGTAAAAAATACGCTATTTTTTAATTAAAAACCACTTTTTTCATTGAGATAATTTATATTGTTAAATTATAATATTTACTGGTTTTAAAGTATAAATAGAATATATTTTTACCATTTAATATAATGTATGTCATTGGCATTAATTTCACATTGAATGCGTAAGTAAAAACATTTCAATCTTTGCCAATGTTTTAACTTCTAAAACCCATTTTCTTAACTACAGGATTAATTTTAAATTAATTACCACAACTCATGTGTTATGAATATTGGAAAATGGATTCTATATTTGGAATCATTGGGTCCAAATTATGTTAATTGGATACTTTTTATTTTTGGGCATTATGAATAGTAACTATGGTAAATTTTATTTAACATAGTTAAAGTTAAATCGGGTAATTAAGGGAAAACATAAGATTATAAAATAACCCTAAAACCATCCAAAATCCAATTTAATGACTAAAAGTAGACCCATATCACCTAAGGGTCGGATTATATTCATTTAATAGACTTTTTTTCATGAAAATAATTAAATTATTATTAAAACCGTAGAATGTGACAACATGTCACTTTCTTAAATCTTATAAGTAAAATAATTTTAATCTAGTGATAAACATAATGAAACTTCTAACATGAATAGTATCAAGAATTATAATACAATTATTTACATCAGTGAAATTTATTTAGTATTTTTAGGAATTAAATATTTATCATTAATTATGACACAATAGTGATGTTAAAATTATTTTATTAATTAAAATATCAAATAAATGGTTTTAAAAATATTAAAATAAATATTATATGAACAATTTAATGTTATGTACTAATTTTATAGATACATATGACATTTTATGAATCTATTAATTTTTTTAGTTGGAACATATCTTCTATATATATTTTATTTAAATTCAAATAAATGAATAGTGTCAAAATTGACACTAATTTTATTTTATAAAAATAACATATTATAAAATTGTTTAAAAATCACAGAAATATTTAAAAATTATAAATTAAAATTTATATGGTAAAAAATTTAATAATGTGTCAAATTATATAAAATTCACAACACATATGTAAATAGTTATAAAAATTTGAAATTTAGAATAATATACCACAAATAAAATTAAATTGATAAATAAGGATAAATCAAGTTGATAACGTTTTAAATAAATTCCTAACATGTCTAAATTTTATGTTTGATGATATTACAGCTTTATCTCATCTAATTTTTCGATATTAGTAATATTGGAACTTTTTATGTGGTGTTGGGATTTAATATAAACTAATATTTCTTATATTTCCAAAGGTGCCCCTCTCCTCCCTTATAAAAGGGGACCTCCTCCCTCCCCTCCTCACACCAATTTGATCCTTCAAGATCGGACAACCCCTAACCATTTCTCTACTACACTTCCCTAGAAACATCTTAGAGGTACTGGTCTCTTTCAAAGACCAATTGTAGTGCCCTGAGAGTAGGTCTCAAAGAGGCGCTTCAAAGAAGAGGTAATGTCCGTTACCGATTTTTTCAACTTTATTTCCTCTTCCACTTTTTTAATTTATGTGTTTCATCATAAATTAATAACATCAGTATAACTCATATACTGATATGTTATCATAAGTATGAAACAACCCTATTTCACCAACTATCCATCCTACGAAAAACGAAATCACCGCGTGTGCGTACGTAGGGAATACTGTCTCCACGTCGTGGTGTAATATATTTTCCATCACCACCATTATTTTATGGGTATAATGGTGAAAATTAATAAATAAATATGATTATTGTAAACATTTATTGATTTTGAAATAGTATACATACACTCCAATACAATTCCACGATCATGGGGACGATATCATCGCTTGTGCGTACGTACGGAATATCGTCTCCACGATGTGATGTGATTCGTTCTACATGATCTTCATTTCATAATGATTATATAACTGAATTTAATGAATTAATATGATATATAGTACACTAATACCATTCCATAAATGAGGTTTCTATAACCTAAAGAGAAGAATAAGAATTTATTCCACAAAACACACATAAGAACAAAAAAATTAATAAACATCCGAATCACGAGTAGTAATGAAATATTACTAATAAGAAGGTAAGAATATGACCATATAAGATATAATAACAATAAGTATGATTCTGGAATATGTCAATAACATTATTTATATCATTATACAAGAGGTTCGAACACTTATGAAGAAAATCAGACTTACTGTAAGTGAAAATCTCACAATCTCATTTTTATGCGAGATTGTTTATACTTCAGAATTTACTGGGGAATATTTATCATCAACATCCATGATTCCTCAACATGTAATATTATTTCCATCCACATACAATAGTTTAAATCCAATTTTATCCTTCAGTGTGTTTTTATTAAATGATATGAAAGGAATCTTTTGTCATTTTTCGTATGAGGTACTTTTTGATTTCCCACAAAAAGTATGAGAAGAATTTTTTTAACTTATACGGCATGACTGGATTTTTAAAACATTATTTCCAAGAATCTTCCTTTACAAGTTTTCAAGTTTATTTTTAATCAACTTCTTTTAGTTTAAAATTTTATTACATGTTGAGAAATGAAAAATGGTTTTGGAGTAGAAAGAATATTTTCCTCAAGAATGGAGTTCATGTGTGTTATCAAAATTATTTTCCATCTAAGATAATATAGGGTTCTGTTTCTATCCCTATTGTTATATTGATTTGATTATTTTGTGATGGAAATATTTTTATGAATTCCTTTATCATATATGATTTGTTTTATGATGTCACGATGTTTAAGATTCCCAGTTTTATTACATGGGTTATGATATGATGTATGGTTTATGATTTTTTGGCACACATAAGAATGGTATAATTATGAGATGGGTGGGAGCTATTTCTCCCTCTAATTAATTGGGTAAAGATTTTATATATCATCAGATTGACATGGCTGGAACGACAGGTTAAACCGGTTCAGTGAAACTGGACTGAAACAAGGAATGAATTTGGTTCCAAAATGGGCTTTTTCCACTAAGATAGTATTGGAAAGAGTCTTGGCTAATAAGAAATGATTATCTATGATTATGTATCTATGCCACAAAGCTTCTTGTTTTATTTTATGATTATGATGAAATTATGATCTCTTTTTCAGGGTGTGATTTCCAAAATGTTATGTTCTTGTGAATATGATGTGATTGATATTTATTTTGATTACCCTTACTCAGCATTAGAGATCACCCTTTTGTATGTTTTCATTTCCCAGGTCAGGAAGAAGGATATTAGGTAATATATACCAAAAGGGACTATAGATATGATGAAATAAATGGGAGAGAGTGTAGATGCTTTATGAACCAGTTTTTTATGTTTCCCAGTTTCTAAAGACACTATACCTATATGGTCCTTTCAAGGTTTTGTTATATGATGTAATAATTAATCTACAATTTTGAATTATTAACCATATATGTAAATTATGGGTTGTTATAGTTGGTATCGGAGGAAAGGTATAGTCATCCTTTGTAAACTAGGATGTGAAATCCTTAGTAAGAAACCTAAGGATATGTCTAAGCATAGAACACAATCTTAGTGTTTTAGAAATGTCCATGAACAACCTATGATATGACCTTATGTGAGAAATTTTATTCTTGATTATGTGGGTTTCCTATTATAATTAGTGTTTCTCACACTATTTTTCTTGGTTTTAGTCAATGGCAGGAACCCGAAGGAACCGTGTTAATGCGGAATGCGACGGGCAATGCAATTATTGTCCCCCTGACCAACCAAATGTTACGGGAGCTGGAATGAAAAATCTTGTAGCCATGCTCACACAACTTTTTCAAGCTATGAATCATGAAGGATGTCCAAATTAGGCAAAGAAAGAGAAACATTCTGTTGAATCCATCATGAGGCAGCGTCCACCTTCATTCAGCGGGTCTTCTGATCCATTAGTGGCTGGACAATGGATCAGTACTACTGAAAAGATATTTTCAGTTCTTCAATGTTCTGAACATGATAAAGTCATCATAGTAGTGTATCGTTTGGAAGGTGATGTTGATCAATGGTGGAATCTTATTAAGAATACGAGGAAAAGGGATGAAATTGAGTCCATGGAATGGGAAGACTTCAAGATCATATCTTTCAATAAGTATTTCCCTCGTATTCTTCTAACAAATATGGATAAGGAGTTTCTTGAACTGAAGCAAAAGGATGATGAATCTGTTGGTACCTACGAAGCATATTTTACAAGACATGAATGGTACGCTTCCAGAATTATTATCCAACATGAGAGTAAGATCGATGAATTATTTAGTGGTTTAAAACCAAGTCTTCGACTGGTGTTAGCCATAAGGGACTTCAATAGCTATAAGGAAATTGTTGGATGTTCTCGCAAGGTTGAGATGGAGATTGGTGTAACCCATCAGTCACATGGGAAAATGGAATTCAAAGGAAAATCTAAATACCACACTGAAAAGAAGATGAGTTTTCCATTATCATCAATGTGTGGAAAGAACCATGGAGGAAATTTTCTTAATGGGACAATAAAATTTTATAAGTGTGGAAAAGAAGTTCATCGGGAAATTTAATGTTTAAATAATGGGAATAAGATGTCTAATAATGCAATCAAATGAAGGGATACACAGAATGAACCTACTATACTTCAATGTTTCATGTGCAATGAGATTGGTCATTATGCCACTCAATGACCAAATCCAAGGGTTGATGATGATGATCGACGTCAATGCCACATTCAATTACTATCAGCGATGTGGAGTACGACAACGATGTGGTGAACGATACACTTACTATCCACTCTAAAGTAGAAATTGTTTCATTTGATTCTGGATCCACCCACACTTTTATTTCTAAAGAATTTGCTAAGGGTATCTCTATCTTACCTCAAAAATTAGATGTTGAGTTGGTTGTGACAACTCCGAATGGCACAATAGTGGCATCAAAAGTTTACAATTCTTCTACGATTGAAGTTTTTGGGAATGTGCGTCCTAAAAATCTTATGATAATTCCTATAGTGGAATTTGATGTGATTCTTGGCATGGATTGGCTTTCTTTATATGGAGCTAATATCAATTTCCAAAGAAGGGAAGTCACATTTCATATTCCAGATCAATCTATGATCGTCTATCGATGCAAGGATTAACATAACCTTCTAGTGGAAATTTGGTCTATCTTATGGGTATTGAATCTACTAAATGAGGGTTATTTATCTCAAATGGTTGGAAATAAACTCATGATTAAGAATATACCCATTATACTGGATTTTGATGATGTCTTTCTAGAGGAATTGTCTGGTCTTCCACCAAATCGTGAAGTAGAGTTTTCAATAAAACTCATACTGGGTGCTTTGCCTATTTCAATGACACCTTATAGAATGGACCCAATTGAGTTTTATGAATTGAAGAAGAAACTACAATAGAATCTTGATAAAGGATTCATACGCCCTACTGCGTCACCTAGGGGAGAATATTTTCTGTTTGTTAAGAAGAAAGATGGATCAATGAGACTCTGCATTGATGATCAAGAACATAGCAAGATCACTATCATGAAAAAATATCCTCTCCCTCGCATTGATGACCTATTTGACCAACTACGGGAAGCTCAATACTTTTCCAAGATTGATCTGCGTTCAGGGTATAATCAATTAAGGGTCAAAAGGGAAGATATACCAAAGATGGATTTATTTACTAGGTATGAACACTCTGAATTTATAGTGATGCCTTTTGGTCTTACTAATGCCCCTGCTATTTTCATGGATCTAATGAATAGAGTCTTTAGAGACTATCTTGATCAGTTCATGGTAGTCTTTATAGATGATATTGTTGTATATTCAAAGATAAAGGAAGAACATGAAGATCACTTGATAATTGTATTAAAGACCCCAAGAAAGGAGAATCTTTATGCCAAATTAACCACGTGTGAATTTTGGCTTCAAAAAGTTGCATTTTTTGGGTCACATATTCTCAAAAGCGGGGATATCTATGGATCTAGCATAAACATAGTTTATCAAAAGATGGTCGAGACCAACAATAGTAATCGAGATCTGAAGTTTTCTTGGTTTGGCTGGATATTATCAACGTTTTGTGAATGATTTTTTATGATTATCTAATCCACTCACCAAGTTGACACGGAAAGTAGTTAAGTTCGTGTGGATGGAGGAATGTGAAGAGAATTTCATAGAGTTGAAAATAAGGTTATCTAGTTCACCTGTACTCACACTTCCTTGTAGTGGAGAAATGTTTTTGATCTACAGTGAAGCATCCAAGAAGGGGCTGGGGTGTGTTCTTTTGCAATATGATATCGTGATAACTTATGCTTCACGACGGTTGAAAATCCATGAGCATAATTACCCAACTCATGATTTAGAGTTAGCTTCGGTAATCATTGCATTAATGATATGGATGCATTATCTTTATGGAGAAAGTTGTGACATTTATACTAAACATAAAAGTTTAAAGTATATTTTCACACAAAAGGAGGTGAATATGCGCCAAAGAAGATGGTTGGAGTAGATTAAGGATTACGACTGCTCAATTCATTACCACCCTGGGAAAGCAAACAAGGTGGCAGATGCATTAAGTCGACAAGTCCATGATAGCTTATCCATGATGAGGATCAAAAAAGATCCAATATTAATGGATTTACAAAGGTTGGATCTTGGAATTATAATGAAAGGGGAAAAGTGTATCTTTCTCAAATGAATGTTGAACCATATATACATGTGAAGATTAATTTGGCGTAGAAAGAAGATGATGAGTTACAAAAGAAGGTGAAAAATGTTCATGAATTCATCCTTGATTGTGATGGTATAATAATGTTCAGGAATCAGGATTGTGTTCCTCCCATCCTCGAATTAAAGGAGCTGTTGGATGTGGATTATAGTTCTTCATTATCAATTCATCTTGGAAGCACGAAGATGTATAGGGACCTGAAAGAGTACTTCTGGTGGGATTTCATGAAAAGAGATGTTGTTGAATATGTCTCTCAATGCTTGGTTTGTCAGCATGTTAAAGCTGAGAGACATAAGTATAAGGGGATGTTATAACCTTTACCCATACCAGAATGGAAATGGGAAGACATCACTATGGACATTGTCACTGGACTTCCTAAAACATCGAAAGGAAATAATGTTATCCGGGTCATAGTTGATCGTCTTAAAAAGTCTGTACACTACATTGTCGTTGGAGAGAATTTATCTCTAGATCAGCTTTCCAGGATATATGTAAAGGAAGTGGTAAGATTTCATAGAGTACCACTTTCCAATATATCTAATCTTGATCTGAGGTTTACCTCGATATTTTGGTGAAGTCTTCAGCATATTCTGGATATGGAGTTAAGTTTCAGCACGTCTTATCATCCTTAGACAGACGGTCAGTCTAAGATGACATTTCTAACTCTAGAAGATATGTTGAGATCTTTCTCTATGGATTTCATAGGTGGTTGGGATAAACACCTACCTTTGGTGTAATTTTCTTATAATAATAGATTCCACTCCAGTATTTAGATGGCTCCTTATGAAGCTCTCTTTGGAAAGAAATGCAGTACTCCAACTTTCTGGGATGAAGTTGGAGAAAAAAAAGATATTAGGACCTGATCTTGTTGATGTGATGGCAGAAAAGGTCAGATCTATTCAACAACACATTAGAGTAGCTCAGAGTCGACAAAAAAGTTATACTAAAAACCAAAAAAAGACTTAGAGTTTGAAGTGGGTGATAAAGTGTTCTTACGAATATCTCCCTGGAAGAGGGTCATGAGATTTGGAAAGAAGGTAAAGTTGGGCCCAGAATATATCAGTCCTTTTGATATTCTGGATTGTGTTGGTAAGGTAGCTTAACGATTGGCGCTTCCACTAAATCTCTCTCATGTTCATGATGTGTTCCATGCATCTCTCCTGATAATGTACATACCTGATCCTTCACATGTACTCAGCTCATAAGTTGTACCGCTGGAGCAAGAAATTTCTTATGATGAACATCCAATAGAAACTTTGGATTGTAGAAAAAAAGTCCTATAGAACAAGACCACTCGCTTGGTGAATGTTTTATAGAGGAACCACCAATTAGAAGAAGCTACATAGGAACTTGAGGATATGATAAGGGAGATGTATTCTCATTTGTTTGTAATGATGTTACAAATTTCGAGGGAGAAATGCATTTTAAGGGGGATAGAATGTAACACCCTGAGATTTTATGAGAAATATTTTTTTTATACGCAACACCAAAGGAATCATTCACAGCACACAATACAGACTTGGCTTGCATTACACGCAATCACGACCTTCCTCGATAGCTTGTGAAGTATGTAATACCGTGTTTCACTAAACAACGATATATTATTATGGACTATCCATTATGAAAATTATTTACAAAATTTTGAATTTTATAATATTATTATTCATCTTACTCTTTTTCTAGAACAAGGTAAGAGAATAAAATAATTTTTTCGGGGGAAATAAGTATTTTTCAAAAAATGATGTTTTGCCGCCTTTTGATAGTGCACCCACATTAAATCGATTTTTTGACATGTTTATAAGTTCAATTTGAAAAAATAAAATTCTTCTTTTGAATCATGATATAAAAATTTACATTGTATAAATTATTGATATTTTTATGATAACATTCATATTTTGATGAATAGTAAAAATACGCTAATTTTTAATTAAAACAACTATTTTCATTGAGATAATTTATATGGTTGAATGATAGTATTAAATTGTTTAAAAGTATAAATAGAATATATTTTTACCATTTAATATAATGTATGTCATTAGCATTAATTTCACATTGAATGCATTGGTAAAAACATTTCAATATTTTGCAATGTTTTAACTTCTAAAACCCGTTTTCTTAACAACGTGATTATTTTTAAATTAATTAATGAAACTTACATGTTTTGAATTTTTGAAAACGGATTCTATATTTGGAATCTGTGGGTCTAAATTATGTTAATAGGCTACTTTTTATTTTTGGGCATCATGAATAGTAACTATGGTAAATTTTATTTACCATAGTTAAAGGTAAATCGGGTAATTAAGGGTAAATATAAGATTATAAAATTACTATAATACCATCCAAAATTCCATTGGATGACTAAAATTCGACCCATATCACTTAATTTTCGGAATATATTCATTTAATGGACTTTTTTCCATGAAAATAATTTAATTATTATTTAAACCAAAGAATGTGACAACATGTCACCTGCTTAAATCTTATAAGTATAATAATTTTAATTTAGTGATAAACATAATGAAACATTGTAAATGAATAGTCTCCAGAAATCCAATACAATTATCTACATCATAGAAATTTATTTAGAATTATTATGGATTAAAAAACTATCATTAATTATGACACAATAGTGATGTTGAAATTATTTTATTAATTAAAATATCAAATAAATTGTTTTAAAAATATTAAAATAAATATTATATGAACTATTGAATATTCTCCAATAATCTTAGAGATCCATATGAAATTTTATGAATATATTAAATCTTATATTTCGAACATGTCTTCTGTATATGTTTTATTTAAATTCAAATAAATGAATAGTGTCAAAATTGACACTATTGCTGTTTTATAAAAATAACATAATATAAAATTGTTTAAAAATCACAAAAATATTTAAAAATTATAAATTAAACATTATATGGTCTAAAATGTCATAAGGTGTCAAATTATATAAAATTCACAACACATATGTAATTATTTATAATATTTTATAATTTAGAATAATATTAAAACAAAATAAAATTAAATTGATAAATAAGGATAAATCAAGTTGATAATGTTTAAAATAAAATCCTAACATGTATAAATTTTATCGGATGATGATATTACAAACCTATATCATCTAATATTTGGATATGAGTCATTTTGGAAGTTATTATGTTGTGTTGGGATTTAATATAAACTAATATTTCTTATATTTCCCAAGGTGCCCCTCTCCTCCCTTATAAGAGGAAACCTCCTCCCTCTCTTTATCAGACCAATTTGAGCCTTCAAGCTCGGCCAAAACCTTCCCATTTCACTTCCACAATTCCCTAGAAACACCCTAGAGGTCCCTGTCTCCTTCAAAGACAAATTGTAGTGGCCTAAGGGGTGGTCTCAAAGAGGCGCTTCAAAGAAGAGGTAATGTCTGTTATCGATTCATTCAACTTTATTTCTTCATACACATCTTCTTCTTTAGTTGTTTAATTATTAATTAATAACATCAGTATCATTCATATTGTGATATGTTTTTATATGTATGAAACAACCCTATTTCACCATCTATCCATCCTACTGAGAACGAAATCACCACGCATGCGTACGTACGGAATACCATCTCCACGCTGTGGTATAATCTAATTTCCATCACCACCATACTTTAATGGGAATAATGGTGAAAATAAATCACTATATATAATTATTGTAAATTTTTATTGATTCTGATATAGTATACATACACTCTAATACAATTCCACGTTCATGGGAACGATATCATCGCTCGTGCGTACGTATGGAATACCGTCTCCACGATGTGATGCAATTCGTTCTACATGATCTTAATTTAATAATTATTATATAAATGAATTGAATGAACAAATATGATATATAGTACACTAATACCATTCTGGAAATGAGGTATCTATAACCTAAAGATAAGAATACGAATTTATTCGAAAAAACACACATAAGAACAAAAAAAAGTAATAAACACCCGAATAACAAGTAGTAATGAAATATTACTAATAATAAGCTAATAATATGACCATATATGATATCATAACAATAAGTATGATTCTGTAATATGTAAATAACATTATTAAAATCATTATACAGGATTTTCAAACACTTACGAAGCAAATCAGACATAAAGTAAGGGAAAATCTCACATTCTCATTTTTATCAGAGATTGTTTGTACTTCAGAATTTACTGGGGAATATTTATCATACACATCCATGTTTCCTCAATATGTAATATTATTTCCATCCACCGAAAATTTTATAAATCCAATTTTACCCTTCGTTGAGTTTTTAGTAAAATATATGAATGGAATCTTTTGTCATTTTTCATACGAGGTACTTTTTGACTTTTCCGAAAAAAGTATGAGATGAATGTTTTTTAACTTATACGGCATGAATGGATTTTTAAAATATTATTTCCAAGAATCTTCCTTTACATGTTTTCAAGTTTATTTTTAATCAACTCTTTTTAGTTTAAAATTGTATGACATGTTATGAAAGGAAAAATGTTTTTGAAGTCAAAGGTATATTTTCCTCAAGAATGGAGTTCAAGAGTTTTATCAAAATTATTTTCCATATAAGATAATATAAGGTTATGTTTCTATCCATATTATTACATTTATTTTATTATGTTTGGTGGAAGTATTTTTATGAATTCCTTTATCATATATGAATTTTTTTATGATGTCACGATGTTTAAGATTACCATTTTTATTACATGGGTTATGATATGATGTATGGTTTATGATTTTGTGGCACACATAATAATGGTATAATTATGAGATGGGTGGGACCTATATCTCCCTCCAATGCATTGGGTAAAGATTTTCTATCTCATGAGATAGACATGGCTCGAACGGCATGTTAAACTGTTTTAGTGAAACAGGACTGAAACGTGGAATGAACTCGGTTCAGAAATGGACATTGTCCACTAAGATAGTCTTGGAAATGAGTCTTGAATAATAAAAAAATGATTCTCTATGATTATGTGTGTATGCCAAAAAGCTTCATGTTTTATGTTATGATTATTATGAAATTATGATCTCTTTTGCAGGGTAATACATCCAAAATGTTATGTTCTTTTGAATATGATGTGATTGATATTTCTTTAGTTTATCCTTAATGAGAATTTGAGATCAACCTTTTGTATGTTTTCATTCCCCAGGACATGATGAAATTTATTAAGTAATATATTCCAAAAGGGACTATAGATATGATCAAATAAATGGGAGACAATGTAGATTAATTATGAACCAATTGTTTATGTTTCCCAGTTTCTAAATTCACTATACTTATACGGTCCATTCATGGTTCTGTTATATGATATAATAAGAATGCTTCAATTTTGATGTATTAAATATGTATGTAAAGTATGGGTTGTTATACTGAGTGTTGGTTTTCAATGCTTGGATGTTCATGCAGCTGTTCAAATTCTTATGGTACATTTATGTAATCTTCACAAAATATGAAATACGAGTAAGAGATCCCCGTTATGTTTTACTCATTTATTTCATCACTTTTTGAAGTACATTAATGAGGATCAGTGGAGTCATATGACAAATGTTTTTCAATATCCTTTATATCAATGTAATTTTCCATAAATTGGTCAAATTCAAAATAACCAGTTATCAATTTATTAATTAAGGAACAAATATCACAAACATAATTACCATCAAACCGATATAAACATATTGGATCAGGGTTCACCTCACTTATAACAGTATTTTCCAAATCATGGAATGGAAATAATGAATGTTGGATAATATAATCTTAATAAACAAATGAGAATTTTAGATCATATTCCTCAATATCATGTAACATGGAATAGTGGATATTAGAGGTGATATGGGATTTAAAATACTTTTCAAGATCATTTATATTGATGAATTTTATATTTGAATTGTGAACATAATCTTATCCATTTATGACTTGGTTAATGGGGATGCAATATTAAAAATATCCTCTATCATTAGAACATGAATAACATGAGGAATTGGTATTCAACGCACTCTCATAGAGTCTTCTAGAAGCATGGATAGGGAATAATGATTGATTCTCTGATGGGAATCACATTGATTGAAAAATATTAAACTTGACTAGTTGGCCAAGAAATTCCATGGATAAGATGCCAGCATGGAAATATAATATGGTTTTACATGCCTTGATGAATGGTATATCATAATAAGGGGAGATTGAGTAGATGATGTATTACCTTACATGTCAAGGACATAGAAATTTTTTTGAGAGATAAGATCATTATCTCGGACAAGGACATCCTCAATTGTTCCATTATAACTGGCTACAATTCGATTAGATAATAGGAAAACCACACCGATTGGGTGAAAGGGACGTAGACAAATGGATTGAAAATATGGATTTAGGAATGAAATTTATCTATGATCCTATGTTTATGAGTTCATAATCAATGTTTTAACTTTCTATCTAGCATGAATCTATAAAGGTACTAGGATATTTTCACTTCATGGGTTTGGAATGTTTTGTTAACACATTTTGAAGGATCTTAAGTTGCCTCTTATAAGTAAAAAAATTCTTAAAAAAAAATTCTATACATAAAAATTAGTTTGATGCCATCAATTAAGGGAATTTTCACTTAAACATGTGAAAACATATCCCGAATTTAAAAATCAGGTTCAGTGGGCTTATTTGGATTCGAAATAGCTTGAGGGAAAGAAATTGGGTTCCTTAGTGGAATGGACAGTGGTGAGGGAGTGGCTTCAGAATTTTTTAGGAATTTCTGTATTTTATATTTCATGCTCAACATTTTCAAGGGATTTAGGGGATTCATCATGAGGAACTACATCTTGATTTCCGAATATTAGTTAAATTTCACATACATTACCTAGGGTTTGGTAGTTTTTGATTTGAGAGATGGGAAGAATTGGAAGGTTACTACTTGCTACGGTGGTATGGATGTTGACCAATTTGGGTTTCAATATTGTTAAGGGTAGAATGGATGAAGGAGTAAAGTTTATCCAAAATGCATTCCAATGGTTTCTTGGAATAGGAATCAGGTCCCATATTGGGATAACATTGATTTTCGTTATTGGTAAAGTTCATGTATAGTGTTGGGAATAGGGAAAGATCATTAAGGTTGTGGAATATAGGAGGTGCAAGAGTATGATTGATTCTTTGGGTGTGAGGGACAAAAGTATAAGGTTGTTTGAAGTTACCATCACCTATAACATATTGTAATTAGTTTGGATTTTTAGGATATAATTGTGGGGAATGTGAAAAGAGATTACCATACCACAATAATGGGTTAAAGGTAGAAGATAAGGGCTCAGAGTGGGGTTTGATGAAGCTTCTAATGAACTGAAATTATTATTTTGGGTTGATGTTCCTATAAGAATATATTTCGTTGACCAAAATTATTCAAGATGAATCAGATGGATCTTTTTGATGTTGTGTACATGTGTTTATTGGATGTGAGAGTGAGTAATATATTACAGAATTCATGATAGGTTTAGGGAAAATAGATTGTACAGAAGATGAGGTTGGGTATTTGGAGGCCACAACTAAATGAAACTCAAGACCTTTAAGATGACTCATCCAATAGATAATCTTGTTGGGATCTATGGACTGAATCTCATAGACTTTTTTGAATTGAGAATGTGCTTGAGTATGGAATTTATACATTTTTGCAACCATATTGCTTATGAGATCTCAGGAAGTTGTTGGGGTTTTATCCATAACATCATTGACATATGCGACATAAATGAGAGTTCTCTCCATATACAATAACACCTCAAAGAAGTATTGCATCCATAGAAGGCCACATATTTTGTGATATGGGTATGTTTACAGAAGCTTTTTTGAAACCTCTTTCATTACTGATGCAGTGAATCATTTGGGAATTTATAGATTCCAATTATTACATTTTTTATAGAAGTGGTACGAGAAGAAGGAAGGCATTTTTCTAAAAAGTGACACTTCATGTAAATCCATGAGTTGATGTAACCAAGGGGGAGGTAGTCGAGCCATGACCTAGCATAGTAATCTATAGATAAAAGGAAGGATCAAATTTTGATTTGTTCTCCAGAAACCCCATGAGGATTTACGGTAGACCTCACTACATTGAAATCATTGAGATGAAGATGTGCATCCTCACCAGTTATCTCCTAGAAATGAGGTAGAATATGAATGAACCCATTTTATTATTTGGAAATTAGCCTCAATTAGTGGATATTAAATACAAAGGGGTTGGTAATTTATAATAGGGGAAACAATTTCATTAAGGGTTTATTCCCTTGTATTGGCTATTTCCAGTTCAATTGGTTTGTCAATGACTCGATCTTGAGTGATTTGATTATCTATAATGTTCCCCCTCTTTTGGTGAAGTGTTCACTAAATTTTATTGTCAAACAAATTTGATGTATTATTTCATAGGATATGTGGTATTTAGAAGATATTTGTATGGAGACCTAGTGTGGATTTTTTTTCCTATTTCAGTTTTTTATGAGAAGATAGTTTTTTGATTGAGTTTTTTCTTAGAAATTTTTTTGGTTTTTTTAAATATAAAAACCTAATGAGTAAAAATACAACAATACCTAACAATGGTTTTATTTGATTCATGAACAATTGTTTCATGTAGATCATTGAAGGGTCTGGTGATATGCAAATATGTATAGCGGCACTCGGGTCGAATCCTCATCAATGGAACAAATTTCAGAGTCGATTGTTTCTCTGATTTGTATTTTAATTGGGGGGGGGGGTTTGTTTGAAAAGAATAGATAAATTGATTTATTTATGAAGATTTATTTTACAATTTGTTAATTATTAGGGTGAGAACATTATTGGTTATTTATTATTGTGATATAATTGAACTTTGATTTATATTTCATGAAATCAACACCAACTTCATAGGATAAACATAGATCACAATTCACTAGTTTTAAGGCTTTAATTCTAGCCATTACTTAACTAGTGGTCTAATAATAATCACTAATTATTTATGGAAGTGTATATATGGTTCCAATAGTCCATGGAATTCTTAGGTTAAACAAATCATTTTAGTAATACATGAAAATTTATGTTCAACATACACAATGTTATCCAAAAGAATAATCATCGAGAAAAATCTTTCAATCACATTATATCCCAAAAAAATTACTCAACCAAATAGTGTATTTGATCAGACAATTTGTTCTTATTAATCTAGTAATTTTTAAATTGTTATTAATTTTAAATGGAAAGAAAATAATATGATAAGAAAAGGGTGTTGCATCGAACACACTCACATGAATGATGATGAGAATTATAAACATACTATTGATTGAATGGGGACAAAAAAGAAGAGGATGGGTTTCAACTTGATTAAAAATATTTTAATAGAATTAATATTAATGTAAATAGGGTGGATTATTACATCATTATATGATGAATAAACAATCTAAAAAATTATAATGAAATTGAATACAACATACAAAATTAAAAATAAATGGAACACATAAGTAAATGGAAAAATAGGAGGAAGGGTCTCTCATGTAAAAAATTGAGTTTTGAGGTCCTCCTAGAACATTATAAATACATTTTTTCATGGAATTTTATCTTTTCTTTTCTTAAATTCCAGCCCTTTTCAAGGCGATGAGGGGGATGCATTTATAGCCCATGGAGTTGGGTTGTTTGCATTCCAAATCCTCAACTCCACATGGATAGAAACTTTTATACTATAGATATATTAATATTTAGAAAGTATATTGTTAAAAATTATAGATAATAATTATTAAAGTCTACCATGAAAATTTAGTTGAAATTGGACTAAAAATTCCAAATTTATGTAGGTGTTATTAAAAAATTTTAATCTGTCCATTTTAATCCAATCTTTTTCAAAGGCCAAAAGTGAATGTGTTTTTGAATAGAAAGATATACTCAAATAAGAACAATTTATTATAAAAATTAATCTTCCTAGGTCATAGCTTTGAAACTAAATAATATCATATTAAATGTATGTTTATATCTGGATTAAATTTAATAAATTTGTTATATGTTTAATTACAATTTAGAATAATCAGTTGGACATGAAAGATTCATTTTTGTTCCTTTTTATTGTATTTGGTCCTTGAAATTTTTATCCATGGTTCATTTGTATAATAAATAACCTATGATTTAGTCCCATAAAATTTGTGTTTCTATATTGATCATAGAAAATAAAGCATCATGGATGGTCCAGATTTTTGACAAATTCTTTGGTGCATCTCATGTGAACCATATGACCCGTCAAATGAAAGAATTGGAAAAATATTACATCTAATGATATGTTGGAAATTAAATAATTTATCTTAAAAAGAAATTAATATAAAATTTGGATATATAGGGTGATATTTATAATTAAAATAGTAAACTAACTCAATTAAACAACTTAAATAAATTCTCAAAGGTTATATTTTCTATTAAAACATGGGTATCCCAATCCTATTATGAACTTTTACATGAAATTTACTAAAGGGGGTATAAAAAAGATCTGAATAAATGAATAACGTAAAAAATGTTGGAATATGAATATTTCCATTAACTTATTTTATTATATTCATATTTAGTGTGAATTTATGTTATTTCAAATGAAATATGTCATTAAATAAAGAAATAGATTAATAAATATTAATTGGAAATTTGAAACCATTTACAAATTTTCATTTTAGATTTTTTTATTTGATATTTTACTTAATATATAATTTTCATAGACATTTAAAACCTAATATTGGATCAAGAAATATTGGATGTAGGGGAGGATGTCAAAACTAAATCAAATAAATATTGTTCAACATTAGAGGTTCTTAGAAAGCACATCACTGAACATCAATGAAAGATAACAAAGGTAATTTGGAGATCAACTAAAGGTAATTTACTATGTTTAAATGTTAATTTATTTGTATTATTTATCAATTATAATTTATTATAATTTTTCGTTCTATTTCTATGCTTTATAGGTCCAATGATTTTAATAACACCAAAATGATTATATTGTTTAAATGTATTGGCTGGGTACTAGTTTTCTAAATTAAAATTTGAATTTATAAATTATTTCTACATTTAACATTATTATATGTTAATTAATTATTTTTTTATAATTTTTTCAACATCCCTTTTATTTTTAACTAATCTTATTCTGTATTTTCAATGTTTTAAATCTCATATATAATATATTTATACTATATTTTATGCACAAAATTTTCTATACTGTAATATTAATGTTTTTAATCAATAAATTTTGTGTAATTTATATTAATTTTTTTGGTTATATTTAATAATTTTTTTTCTTTTCATATATTTTTTATATGAATAATTCATTTTTTAATGTTTCATTTACATTTTACTTATAATTTATATTTTTAAGACTTCCAATGTCACCTATATGAAAACGTAATAATGTTTCAGGTAGGTGACATTGAAATCATATAAATATTAACATATAAGTACAATATAAATGAAAGTTAACATGGATATAAAATATAAAAAATAATTGAAAACAAAAAAAATCACAAAATATATTGATGAAAAATAATTGAAATGACACAATGGTTATTGTTTAAAAACATATGTTTTTACGTGGAATTTTTTTTTAAATCAAACATTATGTATATATATTTAATTTTTTTTGTTTATTATATTTTTTATATTAATATTTTTTAATTACTTTTTATTTGAATATTCAATGTTTTTAATTTCATATAAAATTTATTTTCTTTACATTTTATGTGCATAAAAGTATAAATGTTATTAATGTAATTAATAATGTTTTTTACATGTAAATTATTATTTTTATTGTATTTATGGAATTAACTTTTTTTCACCTATTTTTATAGGAATTTTTTTTTAATTTCATTAATTATTTACTTTTAGTTTATATTTTATAGGCTTCTGAATCCACCTATATAAAATTTAATAATGTTTCAAGAATATGGCTTTGAAAACCTATAAATTATAATGTATAAATATAATAATAATAAAATATAATGAAATGAACAAACATGAAAAAAAATAAATGAAAAAAAATAATTTCATAAAAATGTGTGATGAAAAATAATTTCAATTGAATGAAATATTGTTGTTTAAAAACATAAAATTTTCACTTATAAAAAAATTTTTTGCAGCAAACATTTTATATTGAAATTAAATTTTTTACATTACTGTTTGGACTTTAATTTTATTTGAAATTATTATATATTTTTACATTCAACGTTTTAAATTTCCTATAGATTTTATTTATACTTTATTATATGCATATAAATTTTCTGATGTGTTAATGTTACTTTTGCAATCAATTTATATTTTGTAATGTAAATTATTTATATTTTGTTATATTTATGAAATCAATTTTTTCATTCCACTATATTTTTAAAATTTAATCCATATTTTATGTTTCATTTATATTTAATTTATAATATATATTTTATAGGATTCCAATGCCACCTACTTGAATAGTAATAATGTTTCATGTTTGTGACTCTGAAACCTTATAAATTATAACGTAAAAATAAAATATTAGTGAATGTAGAATAAATAACTAAACATATAAAAAATAATTCCAAATTGAAATATTTTCATAAAAATGTTTTCATGAAAATTAATTTCAATGGAAAAAAATATTTATATTCAAAAAACATGACATTTGCAGTTATAAGTAATTTATTCCTCAGGTATTTTTTTATATTAATATTTTTTGTTTATTATTTTTCCACAATGATTTTATTTTTAATTGAATTACATTTGTAAATTAAAAGTTTTAAATTTCATGATGATTTTATTTATACTACATTTTATGCACCAAAATTTTATTAAGTGTATATGTTATGTTTTTAGTCAATAAAGTCTATGCCACGTGAATTATTTTTGGTTTCATATATTCATCAATTTTATAATTTTCTAATGTTTTTTATCTTTTCCATAAATGTTTTATGATTAATTTAGATAGTATGTAGATTTTATATTTTATAGTATTCTAATGTTACAAAAAAATATGTTTTGTTTTTGTGTTTCAAGTCAGAGACTTTGAAATATTATAAAAATGAACTATAAATACAATGAAATTGAATTTTGAAATATAGAATAAAAACATAAAATATAATTAAAAAAATTATATTATTCAAAATAATAAAAATAAACTAATTTAATTGATTACAATCATTTTTCTTTTAGTACATAACATGTGGGCTATAAAAGAAGTTTGTAACCCAAAAATCATAGAAAATATAAATTATAATTTTTATTCAAAATTAAATTTAATACATGAACATTAAATATATAAAATATCTATAAATTAAAATAACCTCATACAAATTATTATAAATAATACATGGCATAATAAAAAATATAATTATTTAATTAAAAATAATAAATTTCTACATACTAAGAATAGTAAATATTAATTTTTATAATTATATTCTTATTAAAGTCATACATATTAATATGATATTAAAAATTAATAATATTTAATATTAATATGTTTTTTTACAAAACAATTGTTAATTAATATTTCCATAATTAATGTTAATAATAAAATCAAAATTTATAAATTCATAATTAACAAAGAAATAAAAATTAATATATTATTTTTATAAACTAATAGGAATTCATATATTATTTTAAACTAAAAATATTTAATAATAATTCTATTATTTAGGTGATAATAATTTTAATTATTAATAGAATTATTAGTCATAAATATAATAAATAGAAAATAAACAAGTGATATAAAAGATTATTATTTAATACAAATAACAATAATAAGTAAAATAATTATTATATTTACTCTGATTATTCAATGTATTAAATTTGAAAAAATATGTGGATTATTTTCAAATCTAGGAGCTGAGTTGATGTGAGATTCTAAGACCGATGTGGCTGGAATTTTTTTTGAAAAATATTCAAGATATTAAAATCACACTTGTGTAGTTTTCCTAAAAATGTCGAAAAACTCTTGAAAGAGGGATTAGATTAGAAATATGTGGGCATCATAGAGTATAGAATATAAATTTTATCCTAGGCATGGCATAAAATTTTTCATCATCAGGAATTTCCAAAAAAGGTATCATAGATGAAAAAGTTAATAAAATAAATTAATTAATTGATTTTTTTTCTTCGATAGAGTTACATATTTTTCCCTATTTAAATAGGGTGATTCATCAACCCTTTGGTTAGCTTCATGTCTTAAGGATTTAGAGGAACCATTAGAGATGATCTATTAGAGAATTATCAGAGATGACGTCGAATCATATCCGATTGATGATGGTGTGCCAACGGATTTATTGGAACTCACTAATGATGAAAACATAGAACCATTCATAAACCACAATCAATCCAAACACCAGGTAGGGTGTTTGATTATTGAAATTACAACCTTCTATTTTATCTTAGTTCAACATATATCAATTCCATAAAGAATAATTTATTTTTACATCGAAGGTATATTTATTTTTAATGTATTTATTTTGTTCCTTAGATCATACATATTTTTTCTTCTATTTAATTTGACCAATGGATGAAGCCCAAATGAACAATGGATGATAATATTTACTCACATCTTGTGGTAAATGGTTTTTTCCCTATATCTTTGCATGTTAATCATTAGTATTTTCAATGCCCAATAGTTCGACAAATACTGGGTATTCAGTCATTTCGCGACCATTCATTGGTATAATAGATCAATACCATGGGTATGGTTCAAGATCGAGGCTGAGATCAAGGTTCAATAATGAAAGAGTATTATTATAGGATGTTCAAAATGGATTGATAGTTTTCGTTCATCATATATTCGATGGTGCATTTAAGTATGAATTGTCTGGTTATTTCATGAGATTCCATGAAGCCCAAAATTTCTATCTCCAGTGATAAGAAGGTTCTAAAACCCTAAATCAATGATTCCTAGTGATGACGATGGTGGAAATGATATGTAGGATGACATGGAGAAGGAACTAGGAGGATATGAAAGTCCCACATAACATTGTGGGTAACGTGGAATTACACATCTTGTACATTGTGGTGCTAGGGTTTCTATGGATGAAAAAGATTACAAACCATTTGACCCTTGTCACATGCCATGTGACCCATGTTTACAGATTGACATATATCATAGAGGATACAAAAGAATGGTCATGTTAATGTACATAGACACGGTTCGGTGTACATGGGAACAACTATGTGTGAAAAGATTGGTATATAGTATTGGTAAGTGGTACATTGGCATTTGAAGTTGTCATGGGAAAGGTATCGGGTGGTCACTGCATGTCGTTTAGTCTTACTAAAATAACAATTATATCTAGGTTTACATGTTCTGTGAGGTTGAACCACCCAAGAAGATGAGGGGTTGGCTAGGCACACTAACCCCTAGTACACACTATATACTTACTTTGAGAGTGTTTTTATCCCTTTGACTCTTTTTTGGACCAATATTAGTTGAGTGGGTTCCCTTGTTCCGTACCCTCAAGGGTAAAATGTGTCATTAAGTACAAAAATTTGGTTTGTGATCCCCTCTGGATATTGAGGCTTAGATAGAGTTTTTGGTGTTTTCCATGGTACCAATGTTTGATCTTATATCATTTCTCATTAAACCCTAGGTGGGGTTCAGGAAATCAACATGACCACCATATATGGGGAATTTATCCTCTATCTAGTAGGTTCTATAGGCAGTGTTCATGGTATCGTTGGCATAAGATCTCCTATGTAGCGACTCGATCTAGATTAGATTTGTGCTTTCCCCCAACATGTATTCGGTGTGATCCCCTATCTGAGTTTCGATGTATTTAGAGACTTTTGAGATTTCATGGGATGGTACCAATGATCATGACCTCCCAAATGATTGTATATGATTCTAGAATGACTTATGGAGTGAATTCTCCCAGAATGATAATTTCTTGGAGTAGAATCTTGTGGCTAACAGTTTGGTTAAGAACAGTTAGAGGTGTAGTGTCCATATATATTACATCAAGATTTTTTTATGCATTGATTGTTTTATCCATATTATGATCTAAATATTAATAATTATTCGTAATTAGTTTTTCCATCTTTTCCTACTAGGTATTTTTATCCCCTTCTTGAGCTCTTCCTACACTTGTCGTGTTTTATGAAAATGAAGAATCATTTGACAATTTCTAAGGAGGATAGGGAGCTGGTGTTGAAATGATTGATCTAGACATACCAAGGTGTTTTCTGTGTGGGATAATTTCATAATATATTTCACCTTCTGAGCATATTTTACTCACTATAGTTTTGATTTGGCTTGTATTTGGCCCCAGTTTTTTAGTACTTTACTTTCATACATTTATTGTGGGGTTATAAATGTATTCATTCATTAGTATCAGTTGTTTTACATTTCAACATTTTATGATCTTGGAGATATGAATGTGTGTATAGGTACATTAGGATAATTCCTCTCATGTGTGTGATATACCTACTCAACGCAGGTCACCAACCACTAACCTATTAGAGGCGAGCATGGGGTAGTCGTGGTTTGGGTCTTATTGATCTGGGACATGACAATAATATTTTATTTAATTTTGATTATATTATTCATTATTATGAATTATTTTTAAATTTTAAATTTAATATATTCTTAATAAAATTGTTTATATTCACTGTATGAAATTATTAATATTAAAATTTTTATAACTAATAATTATTTTTATCATATAATTTATGAAATATTTTTTCATTATTAATTATATATTTAATAATATTAATAACATTATGAGTAATCATTATTATGATTTTATGATTTATTAATTATTAAATTATTAAATAATTACTATTTATTAAAAAACTATTATGATTAATAAAATATTAAAATTTAGGTGTTATTATAAATAATATAATATTAATTAAATGAGGGGAAATTTTTTTATGAATAAATCATTGAAAACCTTTAAAATATGTTGAGTACGTAACCCCTATAAAAGTGGAGGTTGGGTGGGATTTTATATAGAAATTTTGAAATAATTAGTTTAATGAAATTTTATATATTAAAAGAGTTATAAATTGTATAAGGTTTTATTTTTTGTATATTTTGTATATATATATATAATCAAAAAATAACAAATATTTTTTTAATGAAACATAGAATAGTGGGCATTGTCTAGGAAACCACCTTACTTATAAGTATTCTGAATACGGAATTATCCACATGAATGCATTATTAAGGAAAATTATAAAGAAGGCAATGTCTCAAACAAGAACTTCATCATAGGATTTCTAAAGAAAACACTATCTCATAAATTGATTTTCCAGAATAATTATTATGAAGGAATTGTTCAAGACAATGGCCACCCATCTACTTCTGGACACCCAAAATCATTCTTATATCATAAAATATTTTCCCAATATATTCATTTTTGGAAATTATTTTTTTCATTTTATATTGGGAGAACATCAAAATGTGAATATAAATCTACCATGTTATATCATGACCATTTCAATATGAATTACTAGATAGTGTTTCTAATGGTTTTCAAATGCGTTTTATTAATCATTATGATATTAAATTATTATTAAACACTTGGATAGTTATTTAAATACAATATATATATAGGTAAACAGACTCGTTCATATAATTAAAAATATACTATTATAATATAAATAATATAATATGAAAAAATATATATAAATTTAAATATGAGGTTCAAATTATAAAAAAAATAAACACTGATAAATGTGATCCTTTATCAGGGATAAAAAAATATCTTACAAAGGACACCAATTATCAGTACTAGAGAAATCACTAATAAAATGTGACACTAATAACTATTTTATAGATATGTTAAAGGATTATACTTATAAATTCATTTTCAAATCCATGATAATGGTTTCCATTTATCAATATTAATTAACCGTTTTGATAAAGGGTGTTGTTTATCAGTATTTATTAAGAGAACCAATATAGGACAGTGTTGTTTGATACAAAATTTGTTGAAGTGAATCAATGATGTGTAGGTTCCAGGCGTTAAAAAGTGTCAGAAGGATCATTCCCATCTCTTCTTTTTTTCATGATCGATGATTAATCCATGATTTTGTTGGCGATGAACACTCTGATCAAATGAATTGAATCATATAGTATAGAAGGTAGATATAAACTATAACCAAATCCCAATATTGTAACATATTATTTATAAATAATTTAATGAATAAAATAATCACCTTTCATGAAATTATTTCTACATTAATGTATATGAGAACAAATCAATGTTGTATCATTATTGTGTTTTATGAATCATGCTTGAATTTACTATAGTGGTGATATACATTTGTTATAAAAATCTCTGATGTTTGTCATATGAATCTATGTGTCCTAGCACCACATATCATATCACATGCTTCATTAACCTTTGATAACCCTATGAATCACTTTTCAAGAATTATTTATGATCTTTATGGACATGAGAGTGGAATGTGGAAGAATATATCTCTCCATTCTTGAGTGATTTCATAGATTAGGGAGCTATCTAGGTCATTGAGATGATTCTATGGATTTTTTATGCCTAAAAATTTAAATTAATTGGATCTCATAAGAAAATATTATAGTTTGGGTTATATAAAGCTAGAGATAGAATTAATAATTTCACAGGTTCCCTGTATTATTTAATTAATCACCATGGAATCCCATGTATATAGTAATTGTAATATTACTATTATTTCTTGAAATTATCTTAAATTGAGAATTAAATAACATATTATTTATTAAAATATTATTCAATATATATTATTCCTTACTAAACTATTTGACTTGGTCCTCCATTCCTACATAATATTTATCAGACCATGAACAATGTATTTTTATTTAATAAATAAATATCACTACATTATTCACCAATAAATAAATAAATATTATATCCACCAAATAGAAGAAAAAAAATGTTTACTAAATATTCTACAAACATAATATTATATCAAATAACTAGAGGCAGAATATATGTAATTTAGAAAACAAATATAATTATAAAACCACATGTATAAATAATATTTATTCATCTTGTAAAATAATAAATAATAATATATTATTTTACTTTGATACTAAATACACTTATATTGTGACCCTCTATGATTATTTCTTAATGTATGAATATGAATCATCCTAAAGTCCAAGGATAGCTTATAGAAACATGCAATGGCGCCCTTGGATAAAGAATATCATATTGTAATGACATAATTCCTCATATAGATGATTACTGTATAATATAATATCTTTATCACAATATCTCTAATCAAGGATGTTTCAGGCCGGTTCCATCAAACTATGTGCTCGATGCCTCTTTGTTTGAATTTTCAGAAGTGAAACATTCTTGTACAACACAATGGACATGGATTAATTTTTTCTATAACCATACCATCAATGGGCCTAAAATATTAGCTTCCATTAAATAACGTAATGGAAAAATCCATTCGAAAATTATTCATTAATGAAATATTACTCATAACGCACCCATCATATCATAACACATTGTGAACATATGTCATAATGGGTTTCATAAACACATGAATATATGTAAATTATAATAATAATTATTAATAATATTAATTTATAAAGATAACAAAAAATGTCCAAATATAGGATCATCCAATGACACCTATAAATGTGTATTTCATACTAGCGGGTCATGTTCTCGTAATATCTTACACTGGATATTACAAGGGCGTACACCTTTAGAAGATCCCTCAAATTCTTATGAGTCTCCACACTAGATATCTTGTTTCATTTGTGTCCCTAAAATAACTTTTTCATTTCATAAAACAAATATTTAACAATAATTTCATGCAACATCTATATTCTCATCCTAGTAGGGAACTACCGTGACCTTTTATTGAGACATTTACTCTTTGTACATTATCACATACTATGTTACCCAAAAGAACAATAATTATGCGAAAAAGAGTATATTAATATTCA
This sequence comes from Viscum album, assembly GCA_963277665.1. Taxonomy (NCBI): domain Eukaryota; kingdom Viridiplantae; phylum Streptophyta; class Magnoliopsida; order Santalales; family Viscaceae; genus Viscum; species Viscum album. Next base: position 2,074,762,090 of record OY728152.1, on the reverse strand, counting down.
AAACAATGAATATATGTTTTCATAAAGAAAATTTAATTTGGTTCTAGTTCATCAAATCCAATAGACTCCCACTTTCACTAGAGCCAACCCTTATCATCCTTTAGTATTTTAACTCACACATGATACAAATTATTTTCATGAGATATGGTTTTAATCAAGGGTTCCTCAATTATTTCTTTAACGGGATGATTGTTTACTATAATTTCAATAGTTAGAGTAAAACATATCAAGATTTTATGCTCTCACAGTATGTGTCTTGTTCACTGGTGTGACCCTAGGTCTCTTATAAGAGCCACTCGTGCAATATTATCAAAATACAATGTTATATTCTCTTTACTTCATGGTACAACATAAAGCTACAGAGAAAAGATTCATATTCAATCAATTTTCTTTTTGTGTCAAAATATTATATATACATAGAATCTAATATAAAATCAATGATAACTGGAATATTTGGTCTTTTCTAGATCACAACTCCTCCATTAAACAAAAAAACATATCCTTTCATTGAAATTAGATCATTCTTACATTTTTTACAATGTAAAATCTGTAGAACCCTAGATGAATAGATTCATGTCACTTCCATACACTAGGAAAATATCCATAGTTCTTGTTAGATACATAAGGATAGACATAAGAGAAGACTAATGATATTCTCTTGGATTTTCTTGATATACTACTACAATGCTCGATGCATAATCAACATCAAGACTATTGCATAAAATTAAATAAATTATTGACCTTATCGATGAAGAGAATGAGATATAAATCATTCTATATTTGTCTTTTAGGGCACGAGGACAAATTTTCATAGAATGATATATACCATGTGACACTGGAACCAATCACAACAAGGATTTTTCCATAATAAATTTCCTTAGTATATGGTCAATGTATGTACTTCAAATTTGTCCAAAAATCCATGTGGATATATCAAGAATGATCTTGATCCATATAATATATGATACTTTACATAAGTCCATCAAGGTGAGAAACTTGTTCAACCAGTCCTTAATATCCTGTAAGACTGGTATGTCACTTCCAATAAGTAATATTCCCCCAGAATATAATACTATGTTAATAAAACATTTCAAACTAAACATGTCATAAACACATGGATCAATTTTGTTCATAATTAAATGAAATTATTTTTTAGCTTCATCGAATAAAATGTTCCATGACCATGATGCTTCCTTCAACCCATAGATGGATATTTGAAACTTGAAAATCTTTTTCACATCACATGGTGTCACAAATCCTTCTGGTTGTGTCATGTATACATCTTCATAATGTTTCCCATTAAAGAACGTAATTTTTACATCCATATTCTTAATCTCATAGTAATTTTATCGTGCAAAATAAAGTAGAATTATAATGGAATTAAGAATTTAAATTGGTGAAATGGATTCATTGTAGTCAATTCCATGACTCCTTTTAAACCATTTATCCATTAGAATTTATTAATACATACTTATATTATCTTCCATATCTAGTTTTCTCATTATTAAAAATTTAACCCTATTCTATTTACATTAACTAGTTCATTAAAAAGAACCCAAAATTGATTCTGATACTGGAAATACATTTTATAATTCATAGATTCTTTATATCTCTCTGCATGTTAGGTCTATATTTCCTCTTTATAAGAGATTGGTTCATCATTGTCAACCAATAATGATTCTCCATCTTAGGTGACTAGAGAATAATATATAGCAGGTTATTTTACTTCCCAAGTGATCTTATTTAATAAGTATGTTATATGAACTACTTCTTACACAATGACCTATGAAATGTATTATTATACCAACTATAGTTTATCTTGAGCATCAACTTCAACAATATCAATCATTATCCCACTACTATTTTTAGGATGATCTCCCTCTCATGAAAGATATATTATTTGGATAATAACTTTCTTGTCTGAGGGGTTTTATTGTAAATATCTATTTGGTTATTTGTGATACCTTAAAAAGATACAACTTATGCCCCAGGGATATAGTTTATTTCCTAAGACGGCCTTAAAAAAGTACTAAAAACCCCACTCATTGAATGTGAAAAAATGAGTTTCATTCTTCTCCATTACTCAAAGGGAGTTATTTTTTCTACTTTAGTTGGTACATGGTTTAGTGTGTAGGCTACAATATGTAATTAATATCCCCGAAATTATAGTGGAAAATATGAATGAATCATCCTAGACCATACCATGTCTAACAATGTATGGTTACGATTTTAGCTAACAATATTCCTCTGTGGTTTTTAAGGTGGATAATGTTGAGATAGAATCCAAAACTCCCATAAAAATTTGACAAACTATTGGATAATATAATCACCACTTTGATCCGATTAAATATTCTTTATCTTCATTCCTAGTTGATTATTTACTGCATTCTTAAATTCAATGAATTTTCCAAAGGACTCAGACTTATACCTCGTCAATTAGATATAGACAAATACACTCAATTCATAATTAAATTATATAAAATATGAGTAACCACCAATAGATTATATTGTAAATGGTCGAAAAACATTATTGTTTAGTAATCCTAAAAGCGTTGTGGCACATTCACACAACCCACTGAATGACAATTTGTTTCATTTTTCCTTGTAAAAAATAATGACTTCTATCATGTTCATTTTGATCAAAAGAGTAAATAACCATATTAAATGAGATTTTTTAAATTATTTTCATTTATATGACCTAGACGTTGATTCATTATATTGGTGTTTTATGAGTTATGTGAATAAGATTAATTATGTACTTCCAATAATATTTTTTCATGATTTCATACATAACAAAAAGTATTTAAAATTGTCATACCATAACATATGTTGTCTTTATAATAAAATTATATTTTATATCCAAACATGAAAAATAAAACCATCTACATATAGGCACTATATATAAATTATGTTCATTTTATAGTTGTTAAATATTAAAAATAAATTAAATCCAATATCATCCATGTTAGAATGGAAAGGTGGCCTTACCAATGGAAGGTGTTTCTATCCTCGCACCATTGGATGCTCCCAAATCCATATTTCCTCTAGAAATTGATTGAAATCTAATTGGTTCCAATTCAAGGATATAGATTCAAGAACCTGTATATATATATAATACCCAATGATTAGATATTTAAAGACTACAATTGATAAAGAACAAAACATTAGCTTGTCCTTGCTTTTGGGTGTTATTATTCTTTGAAGGGCATTGCATTCCACATGAAAAAATTACTACTTCATTTTTCGTACCCTATATCTAGAACTATCTATTAATAAAAGCATTGTGATTAGGATATATACTCATTTTTTGAGTCTTGGGCCAATTATCCTTATTCATACGTTTCTTATTCACCGTAAGGACCTTGGGTTTTTTCACACCTCATGTCCTTATCCACTAGGTGAATGAAAGTAAAAAAGTTTTGAAAGACTCTCCTCATTATTTATCATGTTATAATTAACATTAAAGCTACATAAAGTCTTGGGATTTCATGAAAGTATGAGATATGCGTGCAAATCAATTGGTAATTCAATCCCTATTATGTCTAAGTATTCAATGTTTCCAATAATACTGACTATATGAGGCCAAATGGCATAGAAATTCCAAGATTAGTAATAAATACGGAATTGGTGGTCATGTATCTCTCTTATCTTCTCTTCTCTTGATAGTGATACCCACGATGATACAACCTTATATGTATATCCATCTCTTCATGATGACTCAAAAGATCATTATACACATATGATAGTTTGAAACATTAAATATGTAGACCATCATTCAAATGTTTTTTATATAGAGACTACTCTTCCCCACTAGCCTCTTCGCTAGGAGAATCTGGAATACACACTTTTAGTATGTACAATTTAAATTCATGAAATAGGATAATGCGTAAAATAATTTTCTATCCATGGAAATTTGTGTTGGTGATAAGGTTATCCTTCTAAATTATGTCTTACAGAGATATGATTGAAGCAATTTTCAATTTCTATTTCTAAAAATATTTTTATCAGAGTTTTAGTACTTTATTTGATAGAATTTCAAAAAATAAATATTATATTATATTTATTATTCTCCTACTACCTTATCAAAATCCAATTTACCAAATCATTGGCTTTCAAATATTCTGACTCTTGTATAGTCTAGAGGAAATGATCCATATTCCGGTTTTCATCACCCCAACTATTTATGGTCATGAAATTTTAAGGGTTTAAGGAGATAATTCCATATTCATATGGAAATTACTCATAGATCCTAGATATATTGATTGGAATCCCCAATATTGAAATCAGTAAATTATATTTCCTCATCCTTTTCTTATTTGATACACAAATTTATGATATCTATGTCCACCCTTGATGTGAATAAAGTTAATTCAATCCCAAACTTCATGTTATAATTATCTTATAATCGAAACCACCCCAACATTGGCTGTTCATTCACTTTGAACTATGGTTCAATTTTCATTGACCTAGTGGAAGACTGTAGAATATATATATATATATATATATTGGATGTATTTTATATTTTATTTATAAATTTTCAATTGTTATATTTATTATAATCTTTTAAACATTAATTGGATGTAATCATGTTATTATACATTTAATAGATAATATTTAAACAAATTATAGCCTATATTATTTATTTATTAATTCATGAGGTCACGGAAAAAATCCATAATGAAAAAAATGAAACTTTATAGAAATAAAATAATAAATTGGAATGATCATGACAATTTATTAATGGTTAGTATATCTAGAGGTTGATAAACTAACTATTGATCTTAGGGAAAACACCTTGAAACATTAATGGTTCTTATTTTAACATTTCACCTTTATAATAATATATATCTCTTGGATTTAATTCTCCTCAGTTCAAAACTTTAACCTTATTCTTTATCTTGGTATATCCATCCATTACATATTATTTTACTCAAATACAGGTGAGAGAACCAAAGGATTTGATTAGGGGTTTTCAAAAAACAAACCATGGTCATGCTGACTCTTATATAATAAGACGAGAGATTACATGAATGCCAACATTTTAAATTAATGATAAATTAAATGAAACTAATCACATACATAATTCTGGTCTATGCTCATGGTCATCCACTTGGATGAAAATAATTACACATATAATAAAATTATAATTCAATAATAATCATTATTATTTATGATAAATCATACTCATATCTATTAATTTTATTTTTCAATTAATATATTATTTAATCTTAAAAGTAATACAATTTTTCATTATATTATCACCCATCATAATTTTAAACATATTAAATACATTTATTTAAAATTAATTGTGTATAAAAATATACCTTGGAGGAAACATCGTGAGTTTGTGTCTAAACTACCCAACATGTATTATAATCATATACTATTTACGATTTCTACATGTGGAAGACATGGCTTATGACGTAATATCATAACATGTAATATGTAGTAATTGATCACACATTTGATAGGATTTTTTTATGTATCGTGAAATGATTCAATGCATTTAGAGTAATAACTATAATATGACTTATACATGATACGTAAAACCAAATATTATATGCAATGTTATATATATATATATATTGTCCCATGGATTTTCTTATCAACATAATGAGTACACACGAGTACATATTGATACATTTTTCATAGTATAATAAATAAATTTTAATTATGTATAATTTGGTAAAATGACATCCCTTGTACATTTCTGATATATGATGTATATTATTTTGACCATCTATCCATGACACAAGCCCAATGACACCAAATGTAACTGTTCCATGGAAAATTTGGCAGTAAAGGGTGTGTACACGGGATATAGAGCATGTGGTATCTAAATTACATGGACCCCAGTCATGTATTCTATGTAATAAGATATAAGGCCCATATAAGAATAAAGGACTAGACTTCATGTATGTGAGTTACATGACGTGTACGTCAAATGAACGTGCACTAGGGTGGCTCGGTCAACATGCATTGTATAATTAAATTATGTGTGTGTAATAAAAGAAAATGGCTTGAATTAATTAGAAATTAATTATTGGAACATTAAACACTAGTACATAGTGTGTACCTCTAGTTTAGGAAACATATTCTGGTACATTATGTATTCAGCCTCCTTATCACCTTCAGATGAAATATTTTAACTTATTTCATTAATAAAATTAATTCATTTGATTATATTTATGAGAAATAAAGAAGAAGAATGAATATATCTCAATGCATATTAAAAATTACTAAATTTGAATTTAAAAAAATAATAAATGTTATATTAATCAATGATATTTAAAAAATTATAACTAATTTCATAACCCTTATGATACCACATGTAGGATCTAGGCATAGCATAAGCATCATATGGGTTCTTATCAACTCTTTTTTGTAGTATTGATGAATAATCCTAGATTTACATGACAATTAATATCATGATAAATGAAATTGAATAAATGGATATATGAAGGATAAATTCTAGAACAAAATCACATGATTGTTATATATTACTTGAAATTTCTTTAATCAATTAACAAATTTCATTGAATAATTTTATTTTTTCCTTGTTGGATATAATAAAATATATATTTACTAGCATCATTACATTTTTTGTAATCAATATTTTATTCCCTTTAGCAGTGATCCACACATGTTCCAAAAATCTATGAAGGTCACCTTAGGAATCTGTAGGAGCTAGCCTTGTATATTCTATCACTTGCATTGTTCACCTATGATTTCCCCAAGAATCAAATCCAATGTATTCTACTAAATCTCTATAGAATGAATAATTAATTGTGGAAGAAGATCACTCTCTATTCGTGAGAGATATCTTAGTGAAGGAATATCTCTACCGATTTTATAGGTATCAATGGATTTTGTTGTGCACAACAAATTGAAGGAATTGTCCCTCTTAAGAAAAAATTCTAATTGGCTTTATAAACTGCTAGTGTTAGAATAAATGACTGCACAAGATCCCATTATTATTAATTTAATCCCCATGGAACCCAATGTCAATAATAATAATAATAAAATTATTATTATTTCTTGACATTTGATAAAATTGGGAATTATATTAAATATTATCTATTCAAATAATTTTCCATATATATTATTTCTCATGAGGACATTTAAATCAACCCACCATTCCTCCACAATATTTTCCAGACCGTGAAAATTTAATATTAAATTAATATATAAATATCAGTAAATTATTCACTAACAAATAAATAAATATTATATATACTAATTTGAAAATAAATATTTATTAAATATTACGATCACATAATATTCTATCAAATAATTGGCGAAGAAATATATATAATCAATAAAAAATGAATAATTATTAATCCATGTGTGGGAATAATATTTATTAAAATATTTAAAAAATAAATTATAATACACAATTTAATGGAGATTCTGGATACACTTTTTGTGTGAACCACTTTGGATCCTTATTTGATGAATTAGGAGAAGCAACCTAAAGATCAAGGATATCATCCTGAAGCACTCCAAGGAACAATTATAGGAATAAATTAATGTTGTACTTAAATAATACCTCATAAGATTTCTTACTCTGTAATATATTACATTTAACGTGATATCTCTAATCATGTAGGTTGCTTGCCAGCGCCATCTACCTATGTTCTTGATGTCAATAACTTTTAATTTCAAAATATCAAACTTTCATATATAATACCATGATCATGGATATATTTATGTTATATCATATTCATAAAAGTGCATGAGATATCAACTGATATTAACGAATATAAGGGGAAATCCTATCTCAAATTATTTATTAATTAAATCTTACCCGTGACTCACCCTATGTACCCTATGTCACCTCAAACAAATTTTCATCAATAATTTCAGAAGTAAATAATGCTACATGACTTATAACCCCAATTAATTATAATTTTTAATTTTAAGGATCAATACACATATTCATAGAGAGGAACATCCAATGGCTCATATAAATTTGGTTTTCCTACCTACATGTCTTTTCCTTATAATATCCTGCACTAGATATTACAAATGGGAATACACCATGAGAAGATGCCTCATTCTCATTTGAGTCTCCATCCTTGATCGTCTGTATCAAAAATGTCCATCAAATTATTTCATCAAACTATTGTGAATATATTAAAAATAATATCATGGCACTTTTGGATTCTCATCATAGCGGGGAACTACTATGCTAATTTAGTGTGATGACTTCTTGTATGAAAATATTACATAGTATATTAGGCATAATAATACTAATTGCATGATAACGTGTATATTTATATTAAAAATAGTGAATAAAATTTACCATTATGTAAACACTTGTTTTTTCTATGGAACCAACTTTCTCACGAAGGAACAATCATCATTCCTTGACCCCACCCATATATGTGTGAGACTCCACTTTCCACCAAATTCTTTTTTTATCTCTCATTTGATAATTATTTACTTAATATGAAATAATGAAAATAGGATTTACTATAATTATGAATCATAAATATTAATTCTATTGGACCACGTATAGATGGCCAGTGATATTTATTAAATAAACCATAAAAGAAGGCTTTGTTCAATGGAGGATGTTAGAAGTATTATTATTCTAATTATTAATATTAATATATTTTAAATCACGTTTTTTAAACCAAGGATATGATCATGTTGTTTAAAACTAATTTTTTGAAAAAATATTTATGTAAAAAGGCATCAGTTCATGTCAAAGCTTATATAGTGAGGTGTGGGATAAAATTGATTTCATTGAAAAATAATGAGTATATGAATATTATATAACATGATATGTTAATATATTATAATATGAAATCATATCCTAGGTTTTAATATATGGATATATTGTATATGATATAGAATGTCTAATTTTGAACTATTGAGTTTAATGATTATATAACATGCTTTATTATATTATATGTCCTGTTATATATATTGAAATATGTAGTTTGATATATCATATGGTATTAAATGATTAAATAAAATTGATATAACAAAGAGATCAGTGTATCCCCTATACAATATGATTGTTGTCATGGTGTGGGGTATTATACAAATCATAAAATCCTAACATATCAGTGGATGTGGTATAAAAATATTGTAATGTTCCACATGGAGTGATAGTGTTTGACATGTGAAATGTTGATTAATTAATACTAGTTTTCAATATATCATATCCTACAACATTATAAATTTGAAAGATGTACACTTTTTCTGTTTAAAGAGATTTCATCACACTAATAATGTTTACAACATCCAACCCATGATCGTTAGTTTCAAATAAAATGACCATAAATTACTATAATAATCATCGGAAAAAATGATAAAATAAATAATACTTCTTAGTGACTTGTTTCCCTTCATGAAAACAGCTATGTGTATCAAATATAATCTTGGTTCTTTTCTAAATGTTAAATAACCATAAAAATAAATTAAATGTTGTTTTACATTGATATAATCATAATATTTATTGAAATGTGTATAATTGATTACCCATAATATATCCTCATTTAAAATAATCTTTATTAATTTTTTACTCATGCAACCATGTTATTTTTTGGTTTGAAAACGCTAATGGGAAATCACCCACCAGAAATCTAGAATAGAATAAATTCCAGAACACCTAAAATTGGAACACATGATGATGGTGAATCAAATCTTTGAACAAAAATCACCCCAACCACTCAATAATTTTTTACACCCATAACACAAAAGAATCATTTATAACATAATAAGAAAACAAAACAAAAAATTGATGAAAAATTAGGATAATACTTTGTTTACACTAAGTTATAATCAAAGTGAGAACAATAATACTTCCCTAATTCAATCATATAATGAATATTACAATTTCAGACTCTGGTAAAAGTAAGCCCACCTCTACCATTTATTGTGGTGGGGTGGGGGGGGATATGACCTATCCTCTGAACTATGGGGGTGTATGTGTGTATCATTATAATTTTTCACACTATAACTAATATATATATATATATAATAGGGCCCAATGGTTGAAACTAGTCAAACTATATTCCAATCATGATGGGAAGACCACCATTGATCATAACCACAATTTTTTTCTTATATATTGCACCGCTTCAACCATTGTCTTTTGATAAATAGTGAAATATAACCTTACATTTCCCTATGATGATTCTGACATAGCCTTTGGAATCATCTAGTTATTCTAATTCATTAAAAGAATGAATCATATAAAAAAATTTCATTCAAAATTACCATCATCCATACATAATCACTTACCAAATGGTTTGAGAACACTTCCTTTTTGACCATGCCAACCTCCACCAGTCTTCCACTTCTTTAATCCCCCCTCTATATTTTATTCCAAATTTATCTATTCTTTCAATAAAAAATCAAAATTATTGAATCCATATTTGTGTCTCTACACTATGCTAATAATATACCACTTGATGTCTTCTTTCAAATATTCAAGGTGGTCACTAACTATTAATGAACAATTTGATCACTTTAAACATTGAAAAAAAGTCAATTATTCTTTATTTCTTCATCCAGCCACCCAATAATAAAATATGAACAATTGTTACTTAACAACCTAAATCAATGAGTCTGATATGAAGTTCCACATAACCTCATGTGTGCCTACCCATACACAAGAGGCCACCAACTATTTGTGATGGTCATAAGTGACCAGGGGAGACTATTCCAATCGTAATCAAACTTATCTACTAAAAAATAATAACCTAACATATGTAATATAAACAAAACCATAGAATATAACATGAAATAAATAATATATAAGTTGTCATTTCAATTCATGAAAGTATAGAAAAACAGTCCCCAAATGTGGTGGGTCAAAAATCAGAAGATTTACAATAGGAAATGAAAATTAATAAAAGTGTTTTGGTAAATATCTAGAGTTAGTCCTTGTACCATATGCATCTACCATATCCATTCTCATTTTTATCCTATTACAGGAACCTTTCCCTTCTCTGATCCCTGATGATTAAGTCTTCATCCACACAAATATTCCCGTGTAGGGTGTGATTATAAACCCAATTTTATACCTCCAATTTTTTAATAATGTAATTACACATGTATATAGAGGTTTATATCACGACGGAAAGTAAATGTGTACACATAAATACAAAAAATCATGTACTGAGCGATCGTGTGCTAACCAATATTCCATAAACCACGACTGTACCTTCTTCAGTGCTATTTCGGAAGAATATCATTTGTTTTCATCTCATGACATAGATCATGTTTTATAAATTCATCCACCTTTAAAGAAAATTTTATATTATTCCATTAATGAATAACATCATAAAAAAATTACGGGAATGTTACATCAATCTCTCATGAAAACCTACTTGTTTTCAATGGTACGTATTCATGGAACACATGGAAAATGTACCTCTCTTATATGAAAGGAAATTCTCCATTGAATTACATACTATAATATATGGACCCTATTACCATAACATATTGTGATCCGTCATAGACTAGTCAAATGCCATGATCTGGAACTAACCATTCTATGTTGAGCCACATCTAAAGAGTCATGTCATCTGACCCCCTCTAAGGAGTCATTTATGTTTATCAGGGCCATCTATCAGCATGAGCACTAAGACAGGGTTCCACAAGCTATATAAAATATACAAGCAAAGAATGACTTGGATAGGATCACCATGAAATAAAAAATATACCACAGACTGTGGTTAATACAAAATAATGATACAACATACCAAGGAAAAAAATAACAAACATTCCACACCTATGAATTAATACACATAAGGAGTGACATAGAAAGGAACACACAAGACATGCCCTACAGTGGCCTAATTAGATACACAAGATAACCCAAAATTCATATCATGATATGGTCTATTTACTAGTCATATACAGAAGCCAAAAACACCAAAAAAAAATATTTACATTGTTCCATGATGGTAAGGACATCCATTATTTAGCGCATCGAATCCAAATTTCAATATCTGTTGAGGAATGACACCTGGATCATGATCAAGAACCAATGTTCACTAGAATAAGATCAAATCCATTATCATAAAACCTATAATATCATAATTAATGTAATACATCACGATAAGATATTGAATCCACATCAACCTACCAAGTGGGATTTTCTATCAATGGTCACTAATATAAATGTTACCATTTGTGTGGGGTTATCTACAACATGTTACTATCCGATGAACATGACAAAGGATATTTAATTTTCTACGATGAACCATATTATCCATCACAAATAATTTTTTTGGTTACTTATCATAGATAAATACTGCATATCCATCACTATTATTCATCGAGGAATACTTATTAGGAAAATATAATATGGTCTATCATTAATTGATATTGTCAAAATTATCTTAGTGATGGACTATTTGTCCTTATTACCCAATAAAAAAATTAAATAGGAAGTTTTATCCTTTTATCCCCACATATTGTTTCTATTACCCCCATCACATATCCTAACCCTCCATGTTGTGGTCGTAAAACCACATGTATGTTCCTTTTTTATACCATTTTTTTCAAATTGTGGTTTAAATCTCCCAGGTACAAACTCCTCATCTATCCACATTCATTATTTTTGTGATCCCCCCATTTATGTCACTGTAATTAATTCATTCAAATACTAGGTCAAAATATTTAATATATTTTTATGGTTTATTTAGTATGTAGGGTTACTAATGGTTTATTCTATCCTATTTGGGTGTCCACCATTAAAGAAGACACATTGTAGCTTCACATGGGTTGACTACACTTTATTTGATCTAGTTTTCCAACTATTTAAGATTTTGATTTAGGATATTTTCCAATTTGGGTGTTCATCATTGTTTTTTAGATTTTAATAGATATTTTTAATAAAAATATGGTTTGAAAATTGTTTTAAGTGTTAGTTTTTATGTTTTTTTGAATATTTCAATAGCATTAATCACCTATTGGGAAGTTTTAAATGATTTTTTATCATAAGGATAATGATTATTTGAGCCTCATGTTAGGATAAGAAATTTTATATTGGTATATTCAGACTTATGAAGGATTATAGATTAATGAATATATCATTTTAAAGTGGTTACACGATGTCGATTTATTGATAAGTTTACTTATATGATTATTTTTATAGTATAATCATTACAAATCAGGATATATATATATAATATTTGAATTTATTCTATATGTATATGCTTATTGACTTTATTATTTATTTTAATGTTTTATATCATTCGTATGATTTTATTAATTATTTAAATGTTTTATATCATTTATGAATGATATTCCCATAATAATCATATTGAGATTAATAGATATTTGTAATAAAAAAATGGTTTGCAAATTGTTTTAAGTGTTATTTTTTTTTGTTTTTTTGAAGATTTGAATAGCATTAATCACTTATTTGGAAGTTTTAAATGATTTTTTAGCATAAGGATCATGTTTATTTGAGCCTCAAGTTAGGATAATAAATTTTATATTTGTATATTTGGACATATGAAGGATTATAGATTAATGATTATATCATTTGAAAGTGGTTACATGATGGAGATTGATTGATATGTTTACTTATATGATTATTTTTATAGTATAATCATTACAAATCAGGATATATATATATAATATTTGAATTTATACTAAATGTTCATGCTTATTGATATTATTAATTATTTAAATGTTTTATATCATTCGTGAATGATATTCCAATAATAATCTTATGGTATTTGATATTTTCACATATTTTAGAATAGTTATAATGACATAATAATATTTATTAAATGTTTAGTTATAATTTATAAATAATTAATTAATATTATTAATAATTAGTAAATATTATTAAATTATAAAAGTTTTTTAAAATTATAAATATATATTGTACAATTAACTTTTAAAAATATGTAATATTTAGTTAAATAATTATATATTAATAATTATAAAAAATTTCGAAATGACTTGTCAAAAAAATATAAAAAATACTAATAATTATTAAAAATTCACATTAATTCGTAAAACTGCAGTAATAATTAAAAATAATTTGTAATAACCATTAAATAATTTGTAGTAGTTAATAAATAATTATTCGATATTAGTAATAATTAAGAAATTTTATTATTAATTAGGAAATATTAGTAATAATTGGTAAATATTAGTAAATGAAGATAATTTGTATCAAATTGTTAAAAAATATTTGAAATTATAATAATTATTAAAATTTATTTATATTTACTAAAAAATTTATAATTAATAAAAAATGGTTTACATAATTAATAATTGTATAATTAATAATTATTAATAAATAATATAATTCATTATTAATAAAAAAATTAATGAAGTGTAAAAAATTATAATTTTTTTTAACAATTATTAAATTATCATAATAATTAGTAAAAGTGTGGAAATAATTAAATAATTAATAACAATCAATAGATAATTTTAAATAATTTATAAATAATTATTTTATATTAGTAATAACTAGAAAAATTTAGTATTATTTCATAAATATTATAAATTAAAATTATTATTACATTATTATAATATGAATGAAATTTTAATAAAATATAAGATATGCTAATAATAATTTAAAAATATCAATAATTAATAAAAAATATGTAATAATTAATCAAATAAATATTAATTATTAAACTAATTTTAATAATTATGAAATAATTAGTCAATGTTGGTAATAAATAGTAAAATTTAGTGATAATTAATAAGCATTAATAATAATTTCTAAATATTAAAAAAAATTATGATAAATTGTAATGATGTGTAGAAAAAATATTAAAAATGAAATAATTATTTTAAATTAGTAATATTGATTAAAAATTATGTAATTAATAAATATCTGTAATAAAAATATAATAATGATTTACTATTACTATTAATATTTAAAAATATGAAGGAACTAATGAAAAATAGATATCATTTTGCAAAATTGAAATATAATAATAATTTTTTATAATTAGTCATAGTTAAGAATAATAATAATAATAATTGTTTTTTACATAACTATAGACTCAAGAAGTAGACAGTAGTTTCTATTACACATTGAAGTTTAGATTAATCATTATAAAAATACTAACCGATTTGGTATAATTCATATCTACAATAAGGGTGTTGAAAAAAATATATCATTTGCATCCCTATATTCAACATTTGTTTCTAAATGAGAAATTAATTTTCATTGTATTAAATATAATCTAACTAGATTCAAAACCATTGATAATGTTGGAATTCATCCACAATGTTTTGGTTTTCCAAGAGAATGTATTTTATTGTATCAACATGGTTAACGAAATACAGTATAAAATAAATTTTTTTTTTGGATCAAGATCCATTATTTTAGAATATTATACATTAGGTTTCTTTCCCATATTTTCAGGAAATAATATCCTAGAATTTTATTACAAAACCATAATTAGAACCAAATTAATTTTATAATTTCTAGAAATCTAAAGAGGAGGTCTTATATCCAAGTTTAATGATAAGAAAAAACATAACGATTTTACAAAATTTATGGATATTAAATTATATTTTGGAATGTAAAATAGATATTTTAATAAAATATGTCTTTTATTAAATAATTTTTATATGATGGAAATGCATTACAAATAATTTTATATGAAATAAAGAAGTTCGTCTATATTTTCGCTTCTAGTTATTTGACGATATATGTGTTTTCAAATGAATACATATTATATTATGGTGATTATTAATCAATATTTAATTGTCTAAAATGTATTAAAATGTGTATAAAGTGGTTCAATAAGGAGAGTTTATATTTCTTATGATATAGTTCATGCAGTTTTCCATTAAACACGATTTACAGTGCCTATTTATGTCTCACAACAGTATTGCTTTGATTAAATGTCATGAATAAAATATTTCAATATGTAAAATCTTAAATTATCCATGTGATGGTGATTCATGAAAAAAAAATTAGTAGGTGAATTCATATTTTTCTTTTGAACATTGTAACATATAATTGTTTCTTTCTACTATTGTATTTTTTCCATTGGTTCATATAATATTAATATTTTTACTACAATCGTTTAAAAACTCTATAAAACTTACATCATTTGATAATGAATAATAAACCATATATATATATATATATTGAACTATTATCATTATTAAATTTGAAGAAGAATATAGATGTTTATTTGAAGACACAAATTGATGAGCTAATTTCATTATGGAATAATGTTTTAGATATATATGATACAACTAAAAATCATAATTTTATAATTAATGTTGCATTAATGTAGAAAATCAATGAAGTTTTGGTACCTGTTATGTTATTTTGAAAGAGTAAATATGTTTTAAAATAATGTATGTACTGCATTTTTTATAAAAACATATTTTTTTATATCAATGGAAGAAAGTATAGTTACATTCACTATCATCTGATAGTTTTTCCAATGAATAATATTTTTTGAAGGAATTGATGTATGTTTACAAAAATCTTGAAATGGAAGAGATGGACATAAAATAGTGCTCTCTGGTATGCAGGTAATGTCTATGGCTTCTTCATTACATCCAATTATCTTTATACCAATTATAAATGAACAAAAAATATATGGTTTTGGGAGTGATCATAATATGATAAAGGGACTTTTTTTCTTGAACTTCTATATTGGTATTATTTTTTGGTTTATCACATGTTAAGTGTAATTTCTATTTAGAATATTTTTTTGATAAGATATTTTATACCATATTGGACACAGTTTGTAAGACCAAAGATAATGTAATTGCATAGTAATATTTTTCCATATTTATATGCATCCCAAGCATGAATTATTTGAAAAAGCATGATCTCATTATCAATGAATCCAAAAGTATCTTACATAGTTTATTAATTAAGTGATTTATAATTCTATTATTGGATTAATTATTTTAGGTTAAATGATAGTTATACTTCAATATATCTCATTACATCTTAAATGTAAATGTTTCCTAGTTAAAAATTCATAAATGAAATTTTAGAAAGGAATAAATAATTAATGATGGTCTTATATGGATATTGAATTCTTTGATGAAGGATATGTTGACTAAAATATCATATTTTTTAGTGATATTTTTGTTGTAACTTCAAATTATGAGGTATTTTTAGAAATGTTGTTGTATAAATTTTATTTAAATTGGAGAAAATATTTACACCAGATTTCATTCTCTAAATGTAACATTTAATATTTAATTTTCCATATAAATCTAAATATGTGTGAATGATTTTTTGATAGTTGATACCTTTTGAGAAATGTATAAAAATATTAATAAATAATATACATGACAAATTAGTGGTTGAATAGTGAATTTTAGTAGTATACTTGCGTGAGAAAATTTCAAATTTATAATCATATTATTTTCAATATGAATATTATTAAAAAAACATTCACAAGGGTCCCAATGAGGAAAATATTGATGATTTCACGGAAAATAAATTACTAATTTTTAATCATCTCGAGTATGGTTTTGGTGGTTATCCTAAAAGGTGAAATTTAAAAGATGAACTTCAAAAATCATATACATATATCCGGATCAATTATGATGAAATGAAACAATGTTTGTATTAAATACTTATAATTTATTTTAATTTAAAATATTTACAAGATAAATTCCTTAATATTATTTGATACATATAGTATTTGGTGACCGTATCATAAAAAAATTTATATGAATTACACATTATTCTCTTAAATAACAATAAAAACATTGTTTTCATATTGGTTTCAAAGACTATTAATTTAATTGGTTTATGGCAGAACATTATATAAATTTTTTAATTATATATATTATTAAAAAATATAATTGTTTTTGGAAACACAATATTAAAATAAAATTGACATCCAAATATATGTACTATAAATTCCTCAATATAAAAATTTAAAATCATATAATGGGTTTATGGTTTAAATATATTTATTGCATAAATGAATATTTTGTGAATCCAAGAAATCAATGAATTACAATTCTTTTTTGAAAGGATCTCATAAAAAATAATCGATGTCTACTTTTAAAAACAGCTATATAAAATAATTGAGTTATGTTATATGGTATAAAATTAGGAAACAATGTATAAATGTCATTGGTTTGAAACTAATCGAGTGTTGTGAGTTAATCTACTTCATGGAGTGGTTACTATTAAATATAAAAAGAATTATTTAGGCAAATGAACCATTTACATAGGAATGTCAAGAAAATTATGTTCATTAGGAAAATTATGATGATATTTCAAAATAATTAAATGACTAATGGAGTGTAGTAAAAATTAAATATCATGAAAATCTATTTCATGAAAATGAATATGGTTCTATGTAAGTTAAATATAATGATTTTTTTCTACAAAAATGACTAAATACATATAAAACTCATCAAAATATTAATATCGATGATGAAACACCCTAGATAAGGGTTGATGATATTGATAATTTTAATAATGTAATAAGGGATGATGAGACTAAAAGTCACATAGAATTTAAGGATGTTAAAGAGGAAGATGAATACATTTTAATCAATGAATATGACGATGAATATGAAAATATATGTTATATATTTTGTAATTTATTAGTTTTTAACATTTTATATCTATATTAACAATTATTTATAGGTAAGATAATCTGATTCACATGGTTGGAGATTGTCTTCATGGTCTGTTTTATTCTTTCACTAATGTTAGTATTTATTAGTTTTTTTATATTTGAAAGACATATTTCCCATTATTTATAGGTAATAATATTATATTCAGAATGATATTTAATTTTTTATATTTTATATTTATATTAATAATTATTTAAATGTTATATTAATATATTTTATTGTATTTTTTATTTTTTTATTTTTGATATAATTGTGAACAATTATTTATATGTAATGTTATTATATTATTGTATTTATTACTTTTTTTTATTTGATATCAATACTAAAAATTATTTACAGTAAGATTATTTGTTTTACATGGTAGGTCATGGTCCTGATGATCTATTATGTTATCTCACTAATGTTGGGCTTCCTCGTGGTGAGCATGTTGATCATTCATCAAACCCGTGGGATGCTACCCCAAAATCACCAATTAAAAGGGGAAAACCTTGCTATATTATTTATTCTAGACCCTAATCCCAAAATGCATCTATCTATTTATTTTTATCAATGCCTACCAATTTATGTTCAATTTTTTAAGTTCTTTGTCCTATATTTTTTTGTATTAATTTTGGTAATAATAATCTAATTACTTGTATTTATTGGTATTCTATCTCATATTTATGCATTAGATAGGATGATGCTATTCGAATAATTTTTTTCATGATGGGTTTCATGGTATCAGGATACTATTAATGTTAATCACCATATGTTCCACTACTATATTATATATTAATAAGTATTATATTATATTTTTTAATTTATATAATTAGTAATATTTTTTTGTTGTGTTGAAGAATTTATGGACTCCAATTTTTGATATCATGAGATCACCTATCTAAGGGGAATGAGTGATTTGTAATTGTGAACATTTTACTCATTTTTTACACAACCTAACAAAGAGATCCATGGATAGATCTTATGTTAAAATTTTAAACTAGTCTTGATTCTCTCATCAACCTGAATATATGGCATACTATGTATGGTATATATTTTAATCCTACCCTATTGGAGATATTTGGAAGAAGAGGTTATCATCTGGAAGGTATAACTAAGGGAGGAAGGAGGGCACACATGGGTTTTGGAGTCTTACAATATGTTTACATCGACTAAATATAGTAAATAATATTATTTATTAATGTATATAAAATTTTAAAGTATATTTTATATTATACATGATTTAATTGGCCAAAATAATATGGATTTTAATGTTTAAAAGGAGATTTACACTAATACCAGTATAAGAATGATTTCCAATGACATATAACCCATGATTATGGTTAGTATGTTTTTTAATTTTACATAAAATAATATCATTTTTATTTTAATTTCTATAGAAGGAAAAATATAATATTGTGACTTCTCATTCATGAGGGTGTGAAGATGAGACCAATTAATATGTCATGTATGAGTATGGTTTTGATGAGTTGTCTTGGATGTATGAATCTATTTATGGGGTCATGATAGTTTGGGTGACTGGTATTAGTTCACTATTGACACCTACACATTATTATGGTAAATATATTATGTCATAAGTTTTATAATTGGTAACTCATATAGAGTCATCATCATCCCATATATTTTATAACTTGTGGCTACATGCTGAGGATGAGATTATATAATTCCTTTAGAGAAACTGGGTACAGGACTGTGAGAAACAACATCAGAGCGATGAGTAAATGTCAGAGTACACACAATGGATTTAATGTGATGTTGATATGAAGTTCCCCATGAACTATTAGATAATCCTCCTCCCCATGATACCAACTTATTCTAATTTCCCATAATGACTATTATATATGTTGGTTTGATAGATACATTATTTATGAAATTATAAAATTATATTATGCAGGGTTTATTATATTTTAATAATTTTATATTTTTATTATTTATTAAATATGATTATTAAATACTTATGTAATTTTGACATATTTATCTTCCATTTAAATTATTTTGTTAATGAAATTTTTGAACTTATTTGTGATGAACATAATGCACCATATCAAATAATATTTTCTTGTGATAGATCATCATTAATGATAATATTTTCAAAGTCATTTTTACAATGGTTTTTTAGTATATTCCCATTGAAAATTACTATTAGAATTGAGAATACATAGAAAATAATCTATTTTAAAAGGATAACAATATATTTATGGGTAGATCTAGGATCAATAACTGAGAGGCCACAAAATCATGTGATCTAACAACGATCTATCAATAAATCATGAAATATTTATTACATCTATTTGGGATCCATAGATATAGCCATCATGGAATTAATATATAATAAATTCAAAATAAATAAGGATAATTCGGCTTATAAAATATATATCATACCTCAGTAGATTCCCCATATTGATTAAGACTTCAAGAACATAAGTGGAATGTAAGGGGAGGCCTAGATCTCCATAAGAGTTCTCCCTGGGGTGTTATCGTCACAAATAGTTTATATTTGGGTGGGGTTGAGAATGATAATTGGATTATATGAAAAAAATAGCAACAACCATAATGATTCCGAAAATTGGGAATCACAAGCTGATAGGTATTCCTTGAAAGAATGATTGTCCCATTATTAGCACCACTATTTTACTTATGGACATGTTTCTTCCACAATATTCCCCACAATGCCTCAAAAATTTGAAACACTAATTCTAATACCAAGAGACCAATAAAACATCCCACCAAGTTAGAATACAAGAAACATTACACCATAATTCAATAATATATTTAACCTAATAATCAAGGACATTATAATTCTCCCCCTTGAATGACATCTCTCCTATGAGAAGTGTCTCTAGAATACCCAAACAAATAACTGAAGTCAATACACCAAATATTAGATCCCCACTCCCATGTATCTTCCTAAATACATCCATGTTCCCATAGGACTCTAAAAATGGTATTTCATTATATCACAACACTTTTTCACTCCAGCCTATTATCCAATCGAGAAGTCTCTCATATGAAAAATATTTCACCAACAAAAAACAAAATGGTTCATTGAATCCTATCATTAAAATACCATTGTATACTATGAATAATGATTAATCGCTTCTAGGATATTTATACTCACATTGAGTATCATTCATTAAACTCAAAATCCCAACTGATGTCTCACCATACTCATTCAGACTGATCAATGAGAAACATGGAAAATAAATAAAGTCCTATGGTTTTATTAAAAAAAATCCTACAAAATATTTTTTTACACAAACTCAACCATGGATAGGTGATAATACCAATATCCATTAAATTCCATAACTCATGCCTATAACATATCCTCTAGAATAATTATCATACTCTATGACTATCTAACACTTTGTCAATGATAAAGTGTACTCAGTCTCATCTAGGTACCTACATCCTTCATTAGTAGCTACAAAACATCAAACTGAGGAAAATGTATTTGTCTGATATGATGCACAAAATCTATCCAAACAGGCACATAATATCACAAAAATATAACTTCCTTACCTCATATATGGAAGGAGTCTTTGGAATTGGATAGAAATGATCCTATTTAATCATTTTATTAAATAAAATAGAAAAAACATAATTACACCTCAATATCATAGGTATCTCTATTATTATGATCATCTCTCACAATCCCAGTTCTATATGAGCACCAAAATTGGCTAAAGGAAACAACCCAGAGACTAATTCTCATCCATTTCCCTCTAACAGGTGATGCATTAAAAATTAAAATTGATGACATACGTTTTATTACAAGGACACCAAAACTATTTTTCGAAATCATGGTATATATTTATGGACCCTATATTCACATCCCATTTTGAATCATTAGAGTCTGTCATCAGCTCCTCTCTTAATGATTCTTACATCACTACCCTGTTGTGAACCTAAATCACATCTTCATCATATAACGGCCACACAAAAATGAAATCACTACACTCCAAATGATCTCAAAACATTATGAACTTAGGATATAACTCTTGGATGGATTTTACCTTGTCTTTTAAGGAAGGTATAATTAAAAAATGTCATATTTCATAACTCCACGATCCATTGATGCATCCACTGTTTACTCTACATTATCTCATTATACACCATTCTCCCATGAAGGCTTCTCTCCAATCTCCAATTTCTTCATAGTTCTCATGTTAACATAATATGGAATCAAATTAACATTTAATATTTGATATAAATATCAAATTATAATTTCCATAGATACCTTACCCAATTCATATTCATCAAATTTAGTCCACATTGAGAGACGATGTATTAAAATACATTCTGGTACATTTATATTAAAAACATATCACCAATGAAATTATTTCATCAACAATTTAGAGATTAGACATATATTATTAAATAAAATTAATGTATTGTGTATTTCCACTCATGGGGTCACAACTGACATGATCCATGAGTGACTTCCCAATCTGTCTACATCAACACATCTCCCATCCCAATACCTAAGGAATAACAACACATTGTGTATCCAGTCACAATCCCTAGAAGAATCAAAACTGAAGCTATTATCAACCACCTATTTGTATTTAATATTTCATCTTAATAGTAATTTGATAACTCAAATTCACACACTTTTTTGGTCATCTATTTCTTAGGCACTGCCAAATGGGATAATTCATAGATGAAATGTCAATAATACACTACAAGACAATAGAAAATCATGATCTAAAATACACTACTGGGGTGTTTTCAAGGGATCAAAAATTATACATTTTTTATGTTCATATAAATTAACACCATAGAAATAAATTTTCCATGAAACCACACATATTGTATCCAAAAGATTCACATTGATAGTTAGGCGCAAATATGATGCGATCGGAGTGTACTCTATGAAATATCAAGGTTCCAAACATGAATATATGAATTCACTGAATAAATTAGGATATCATCCTTGAATAAAAAAACTGTGTAGTTAAGTAATGAATAAAAAATCATCTTCATGAGATCCATGAATGATGCTGGAGAATTTATCAACCCAAAAGTCATAAAAAGAAACACATACAACAGATACCTACTCTTATATGTTGTCTTGAGAATATCATCCTCTATGAAATATAGTTTATGGTATCATAAATGAAGATAAATATTGTAAAACTATTAGGCTCCCCATAACTATTCAAAAAGACCATAAATTTATGTTAAAGGGAATCTATTCTTCACTGTTACTTGATTCAATTTCGTGTTGTCCACACAAAATCATTGATTATAGTACACATTCTTGAAAAAAACACTAGATCACTCCATGAAGATGTGATGAATCTGATAAATCCATTCACGTCCAAAAACTATAATAGTACCTTCAAGTCTCTCATATCATCTACATATATAAAATATGGATGAATCAAATTCAGTTGTTACCCTAGTATATGATCAATCTAAAATGAAACTCCTCTGTCTAGTGAAGGGAAAGATAATTATTCTAGGAAAATATAATGATAATGATCAACAACATAAGGAAAGATAAATGGGGATACTATATAATATAGTACAATATCCAAGATCACTACATGCACAGTGATAGCTCCAATGTGGCTCAGGTCATGTTCCATACCACCTACTCTAAAATACCACTAAATGTTTAACAAAAACCTTTCTACTTTAGGCATTTTTAATGATTCATTTCTCGAGTAATATTAAATATGAGATTGATAAATTTTCAACTAGTCCATATCAAATATTATATTGAAACTAGTATTATATACTGTCATGAAGTTCCACATATGGTCATATCTAGTAACACCCATAAGAAATTTAATACATCATTTTATTTGGTCTACTTTATTTTCCTAGGGTGTTACAAGAGGAAAAAACACATAGGATAACATAACTCATAAATTAGGGACATTAATGACAATAGATGATTTAAAATTATTGGAATCTAAAATATCAAAAAAAAATTAATATAATTTTTTTTCAATAGAAAATATGGTGGTAAATATAGATGGTTTATCTCCACAAATAATTGGAACATGATACACTGCATATTTTCTTCCTAAATCAGCTATATGGGCTTACCCCTAAGCTGCCTAACTCACCTAGGTCATCAAAGCCTATGATGACTAGGTCTATGGCTAGGGACCCCTCCCTACACCCTAACCTGATATTGTTGAATCTTGGCATGAAACATTAGAAAAAAATTATTTTATACAACAAATATTCCAACATTAGTTACATTTATTAAGTGAATTCACACTCTCTGTACTAAAATTTCATTTCCATCCTTTATTGTATAACATGATTGAGCCATCTCCCATAAACAGAGTAGAATAATATCTACTCTTCTACACCTTTATGATAGCTAGTTTCACCTCATCATCTTTACTCTTTGTAATACAGAATGCTTCAATCACTGCAACATTAGGTTGTTTTTTATTCAATTCACTATTATCAAGAAGTAAACTTATAAATTTATAGTACTCAAGAGAAGTATTAAAATTCAATGAAATTTGAAGCACCCCTGTATATGTTAGTAGGTCAAAGACACTAAACTATTTTATATGCTCCGGACAAAGGAAAACATTAAACATCCTTGCCTTTTTAACCTCATACTAAAACCAATGAAAAGAAAATAATAATAACACAATGAAACAAGTAATATAATAAGAAACCTGAATTTTTCCTTACATTATCTCTATAAACTCATGATCTCAGCATATCTTGATCATGATATTAAATAACACCTTGATGAATAAATCCTTGAAGGACTCCCATGTAAGCCCATCATTCTTACCCAGTTGTCCCATAATATCTCACCACCTCCAAAATGATAACTAAATCATAAAGGAAATCACAGTCACCCATTTATCTAGTAGAGTCATTATTAGGTCAAAAATAAACTCAATGTTGTCGATACAACCATCAATATCCTATGGACAACCAGTTACATAGAATGCCAGTAGATTTTGGAGCTGAATGTATCATGCATAATCAACCACAAACCTCTACACACCTCTTCCATGAGTAGGCACAATCTATAATAAACTATGATAAAGTTGGTTTACATTATAAACCAACATATAAGGTGAGGAATCATGATCTGTTGAATCATCCTACATATCATATGGTAGAACTATCATATCCTTTGTAGAAGATGAATTCAGTCATCTCTGAGGTGATTTTTTTTTCAAATTCCAAAGGAACAATTAGAACATCAACAATAATATGATTATGAGAAAAATTTAAGATGTTATGAGGCACACACATGGGATTTATATAACAAAAAGTGTACAAGGATATACCCCCACACGAGGTATAAACCACATAGTTCAACCTAGTGATTAATTCTTATCCTCTATACCTACTCATTACTTATGATAATATATATAATTTATTAAATCATGTATAAGATCAACTAATTATAGTTTGAAATGACATTCCTCCAATTAAGAGAACAAAAATTTATTAATCAATATAAAAAAAAATCAGTTTCTTTAATAAAATAACTACTATGAAGGAAAAATTTGTATATACATGAAATGTGGTTCGACATGCCTATTTATGATGCACAAATTCACCCAAATCCCATAAAAATTTATAATAATCCCAACATCATTAACTCAATAGATCGTTAAAAACTAGTGGGTTAGGTATATAAAAACTCCCCTACTTGTATTTCACATAGCCTATCTACATTTTATTGTAAACCCAAAATAAGAAAAAGTAAACCTTATGCCCCTTGATATAATTTTGTGACACCATGAACTAGATCACCAGGTTCAAGATGAAGGGCCCCATAGCCTCATGATTGACTTCACATAAGCAAGAGGCATCAAACTAGTGGTGAGGGTCAATGGAGACATATGGAGACTATAACCCATGTAATCATAAACATAACCATAAGAATAATAACATATCAAAATCAATCCAAATAATATAGTTGAATATAACATGAAATAGATGTTATAAAACATATTATATCAGACCATACAGGTATAATAAAATGGAACCTCTATGTGGCTGTTCTATATGAATAAGTTGTATAATTGTAAATTGAAAAATATTTATGTAGAAACAATATGAAGTCCCTCTTGGTGCCACATCCATCTCCCAACCATAATATCCTTAATAGCATATTATAGGTCCCTTTCCCTTCGTTGCATCCATGATCATGAAGTTCTCACATGAACCATTATTCTCAAGTAGGATGTGAGTATAAAACCCGTAGGACACGACCAATGAATTATTTACATAATTTCACAAGTATATTGAGGTTTATGTCATGATTTAAGAGAAATTCACACAGAAAAATACACCCAATCATTTACCAAGATATTGCGCACAAACCATGCTTCCCGGAACATTGACTATACATTATTTGGTTCTATACTTGAATAATATCATATATATTCATCGCATGACATAGATCATGCTATGTAACATCACCTAACATTAAGAAAAAAAATGTTCTATATTTATGAAAAAAATCATGCCTTCCATTAAGGGCATGTCACATTCATGTATCATGACTACCCTCTCGCCATTGATGGTATACACACTTGGAACATCTGAAGCAATGGACCTCTCTCTTATATAAGAGAATTCCAAATTGATAGGTCATACTAGCTTATATGGATACTATTCGAATTATATATCTAATTTTCCAATGGTATAATCATATTTTAGGATTAGGCACTATCCATCCTATATGAATCTACAACAAAATGGTTCAGACATCTAAACTCCCCCTTCATAGTGACAACTATGTTTGTTAGAGCCATATGTTTACCTGAGCACTGAGAAAATGTCCCAATGACTATGCACAATCCACATCTAAATAGTGTATTAGAAATGAAATAATAACAAAATAAATATTAAAAAGACTACGAATAATATATAATCAAGGTATAATATAGAAAAGACAAATAACAAATACCACAAATCCAATGGAAATGAATTAATCATACATAAGGAGTGACATAGAAATGAACACACTGGAGATACCGAGATAAGGTCTCAAAGGATAACTAAGAACACCCAACATAACAATCATGAAATGGTATTTACACATGGAATATTCACAATTGAAACATTCCAAAAAAATCTATACAAATTTTTAATATGGTCAGGACATCCTAATTTTAGCATGTCAAATCCAAATTCTACGATCCCTTGAAGAATGACACCCAGATCATGTTTTTAGACCAATGCACACTAGATAAATATCTTATTCATCAATATTTATCCTCTTGTATTGGAATTATAGGAATAGATCCTACCATGTAATTATATCCACGTTAACATAGAAAAAGGGATTCATTATCAATGGTAGATATAAGATTAATCAAAGAGTGTCCACCAAATCTATTGATATAACACTAATCTATAAATAAAGAATGAAAAACCTATGAGTTCTAGATTAAAATCCATATATTTTTAAATCATGTCTTCTATATATTATTAAATACAGAGAAATACGAAAATTAGGATTATAATAGATTCATATTAACTCAATTGACACCCCAGATTGATCTAGACTTCAAGCACCCAAGATGAGAGGAAGGGGAAACCTAAATCCATAATGGGGTGATATTAAAGATATCAGGGTCATATATAGTTCATATTCGAGTGAGGTATATTCTAATAATCATATTAAAATAAAAATATGGAAACATATTAATTATTCACCTAACAAGGACCTATCAGCTAGCCAATGGCTGACCCTCAGCTAGTTGGTGTGCTTGGAAAAAATTTAGGCATTTTTCCTTAGCCACCAGATTTCATGTCATATTTTTAGAAACAAAATCGCCACTACATGTTCCATTGGAAATCTAGTGGCCTTATTTTATGAACTATTCAACATACTTAGCTTATAAACTATGATGCACTAATTATGATATATGTTTACCTAGAAACACACCTCCAAGGGGGAAAATCATACAAGTTACATTGTAATTGAAAAAAAACCATTAAATACAAGTATGTTATTGTAATGTTTCCTCATATGTTCTTATACTATGGCCTTTTAAAATATCTCCCAAAAATTCTAACAACTATAAATATTCTATATCACCAACAACCTATATTATAGTAACATTATGATAAAATGATATATAATCTAAGTGTGATATTAATATTAGTGAAATTTTGGACACATCACCAGATGGATCATTATCTGACTTTATGTGAACAAGAACCAATTTCTAAACTCTTTTCGAGTTCTTCTGATAATAACATTTACCAAACCCATTAATTTATCTCTTTTTGATATCCACAAACACTTTCTCTATTGTTAATGTGTGAATACTAGTTGTAGTATATATATACAACTTATTGTAATCATTATAAATTTGAACTCAAACCTCATGGTACTCATCAAGTCATCCATATCACCTATAAAATAAATATCATCATACCCTTAAAATAGATCATCAATTCTAAAACATTTAGATAATTCTGACATTATTCTCAGATATTGGTAATTCCAATCCACTTATTCTAAGTGTTCCTCTATTGGATTATCTATATATTAGATGGAAACAACAATTTCAGAAGTAATGTTTAACCAACTATAAACCATTTATTACTTCATTCATTGGAGAAATGATGTTAACTAAACTTTTTAAATGTAATTAGTATCATATTATATTTTTTGTTCTTTATATCTGGATAACAAGAAGTGTATGGAAAATGGGTTAGTTACATGATTACATCTAATAATTATTAGCATTTCAATGATCTTTTATGTTTACTATTTGAGGCTAAACCGGAATTTTTTCCTTCCTATCCTTCTCAATTCACATACCTAAAATTTGGTGTATTCATTAATATCCAACATCTCAACCATTTCAAAAAGTGAAATAAAATTTTAAATTCTTGATATTATTTACATTTTGACCAATATGTATCATATCACCAATATACAAGTAAATAATTACAGAAAATCTATCATTAAACACATCCAATAACAAAAATGCTATGAATTGATATTGGAACATATATTAAAAACCATAATGTTAACAAACATATAATAATGATTCCTCAACACTTTATTCAAACAAAAAAATATTATTTTATTGAAAACTAGACCTTTATTTTATTTTTCCATTATACACTAATAATAATTCATATAATCATTATCCAGCAATTGAAAAGTTAAGAAATATATTTTTACATATAACTTTTCAAGATGAATATCATATAAGGATATCCCTCTTAGAACTTCCTAGATATTTTTATTCTTTAAAACATGTTAAAATATTAATAGAAATATATAACTTCATTCTATTGAATTAATTTTACAACTAAAATAACCTTGTACAATTTTATACCATATGATTCCTTCTTCAACATGTATACCAATTTGTTCTACAATACCTTATTTTCTTTTGGTAGTTCAATTAGTTCCATGGTTTTGTTTCCATGAAATGAATCTATTTAATCTTATATATATGACTCTAACTTTTTATAATCACTATGACTAACCTCTTCTTTAGCGTTCTTGATTTCTCCTATACCTATTATAAAATAGTAGTGATGCAAAATTCTTAACCTTCGACCGATCATCCAATCTTGGTAGGGATCCTCAATTCCAAATATGTTTTTTTATTTCTAAATAACATCTTATAGAATAATTCTATATTATTCAAAATTTTATATTATTTTTAAAACATCTAGACATTAAGGATCTTTTAGAATATTAATAATTTATAAATATTTTTGAAATTCTAGTATTCCATTCATAAGAACATGGATATGTTCAACTTAATCATTGATGTCAACTCCATCTTCCTCCATGATCAAATATTTCCACAAGTTATTCTCATTTATGAGAACAATATATCATCTAATAATTTTTCTTTAATCATTATCCCAAAAAAACAATGATTTTATAGCATCACACCCAAGAAATAAATATTTTTGGTGCTTTTCGTCAAGCTTGTCTGAATACTTGGCATTGAAAAATACATATGTGATGCATTCTAGAATATTAATATAAAAACATACATATATTTTCTAAACAATATTTTAAAAAATATATTTCCCTATTGGAAAAAATGTATTTTTTTAACATGTAAGTGAAATAGTTGATGGATTTGGATAAAAAATATTTTAGGAACCAAATTTGTAACCATATGATTATAGATTTTTTATTTAGAATATGTTTAGTCTACTCTACTAAATATTTTATTAGTGTACTCGGTAAATTCTCTCTGAAATTAATTCATTTTCTATTAAAAAACAACTTCAATTGTAATTTTCCATACTCACTACCATTGTTACAATTAATCACTTACAATTATTTGTGATCTTTTCCTATACCATGGGTATCTATAAAAAACAGAAAAGCCCCTTTGTTTTGTTATAAAGGAATTATAAACATAGCTTCCATGGGGAATAATTTATTGTGGTAACATAATAAAAAAACACACCAATAGAAAAAAACCTGATTATGTCCTCAAATATTCATTTGTAAGAGCTCCAAATTTTGATATTTATGTGTTCTTATAATTGTGAATAATGATAACATTATTTTATTTCCTAGAATTTATGTGTCCCATGTTTTGAAATCCGTGTGAACAAGTTTCATTAATCCTTTAACCACTATGACTCACTTGTTCTAATCACATAATTACCCACTATTGTAGTATGACTACTCCAAACTACCATAATTTGAATATTTAGCAATAAATGTTCGACCCTACATTCCTATTAGTCATAATATCACATCATTGACACATCTATCCACCACCATTGATTTTCATGTGATCATAAAAAATATTTTTAAAATGTTTCTAATAAAAAATTCTTCATTAATACTCCCTATAAACATTAAGCTATTCTATAATCATGGTATGTTCATAACTCCAAATAACACATGATATATTTTCTTTGAAATTAAGAAGTCAACATCACCATTAATTATAGTTTAGAGAGATTTATCATCTAAAATACAAACCATGATGAATATTATAGAAACACTGTTTCACATTATTCATCTCTCATATGTAAAATAAAAATATGATCTGGAATCAATGATATATTATCCCATTTAAATATCGACATGTAACAATAAATTTCATTTTTCTTCTATTGTTTTATTTTTAGAACATTAAAAAGAAACTCTTATTGAATTTACTCTACAATCCTTGCAATATATATTTATGTACCCCTAATTTTATGAAATTCTAATATATAGTTCTAGTCCCAGTTATATTAAGTCAACTACAATCTTAGTTTTCTTTTATTTTCTTTTGGTCTTCCCATTGTATGGAACATTATATAACTTATGAATTGAATGCTGTTTTGATAGGTCCTATTATGTCCCTTTTTCATGTCTTGTAATTAAAAATGAGATCATGGATGTCTCAAAACATAGTGTTGGTCATTCCATAATAATATTTTAATATAATAACCATCAATTCCAAAACATTTAGGAGTGATGGGAATAGTAACAAATCCCACTCTGCATATAAATACATTACACTTATCGATTCCAAATTGCTCTGAATAATGTTGATTTTGTAAACATGATCATACATTGACCTTCCTCATGACATTCTCATGTCTAATAGACTTTACATCATGATTTTTTTTTATTATGGATAGATTATCATATTTATCAATAAGTATCACTTAATTCCAATGTGGCATTAACATGACAGAAAATAAAGAATCCATTCCCTAACAATGAAATTTGTATCATTCCATTTAAATTTGTATAAAAAATTTACCATTCATTTTTATCCATTTCTTCTAGTTAATGGAATCTCAATAAAATTCTAAATTATAAAATGCACCACATTTACCCTCTTTAATTATAAGTCTATCCTATCTTTCATAATATTCCAAACACTGCCTTCTCCCAATGACATTACATTAAGAATAG
This sequence comes from Viscum album, assembly GCA_963277665.1. Classification (NCBI taxonomy): domain Eukaryota; kingdom Viridiplantae; phylum Streptophyta; class Magnoliopsida; order Santalales; family Viscaceae; genus Viscum; species Viscum album. Next base: position 2,074,729,641 of record OY728152.1, on the reverse strand, counting down.
ATAAATCCCACTAAAATAGACAAGTAGAGATATAATAATGTTAGTAATTATTTTGATTCCAGTTTCTATAAGCCTTGTTAAACCATAATCATTGATACTAATTATTAGTTATAAAACCATTGATCAAGAAACATGCACAAAAAATTCAAGTGTTTGATTTTTTTTTAATTTATAAACTCCAAAAAAATCCATTATAATGGTGAATATAAACTGAGAAAAGGAAATCAAACCATCCATTTTCTGAATTTTTCACAATTACATCACAAATAAACTTTCCAAATGAATCAAGTAAGTGATAAAACAACTAAATAAAAAATTAATAGAGGTTACATGGTTTATACATAGTCCAACATCATGTATGAATAATGCATTATTTTTTATAATAATAAATGTAGAATATGTAAATTGAATTATCTTATAAAAGTCAAACAACCCCATTTATTTTTAGTAGATACTATCTCATGAAACTGGTGCTACTGCATTCTGATATACATAAGTAGCCCAACATTGATCATGGAAACCTATGTTTTCTCATTAGTTTCAGTACCTAAACAAACATATTATGAAAAAATTTTCATGATATCCTTACATATCTATATTATAAATTATTCATATTATTTGGAATATTTTTGTTACTCTGGAACATAATAATGTAAATCCAATAAAATCTATACTTTTACACTCCCATCATTTAGACAAGGTTAACTTCCAACTGATATTGGATCAATGCCATCTATACCATGAAGATCATTTCCATAATTCAACATCTATATGCATCCTGATATATACAAATAAAATCTACTATTTTTTATCAATCAAGAATCAAGGAAACATAATCTTGAAAGGATTATTCACACTTTCGAACATCATTTGTTCCACACCTCTATAGATACTTAAATTCTACCTTCATCGATTTATAACCCACATGGATTGGACTTTTAGATGTTGAGAGTTGTATTTGTCATCCATTTGGTAATAACCATGTTAATTTCTTTAATCATATATTTAAAATATATAATTGAACATTTATAACAATCATCAGAAATATTCCAATGGATATTAGATTGAGGAAAATATCAGGAGTATAACTCATATATTTAAACAATATCCTTTATCCAATATCATCCTATTAACATAAATTATCAATAACAAATATGTTAATTTCCCTATTATTTATGATATCCACATGTTGTAAACTTACATGAGTGTAATATGAGAAGAAATTTCAAGATGTTGTTATTTGTTGACTTGGTTCCCTAAAACCAAATACATTTTTACTTTAGATTACTTAAATATTCAATTTAAGGAATATTACTATAAATATCTTACCACCTTTTGATTATGTTTTTTACATAACAGTAATGTGATAATGTCCTATATTATCTATCACATTGATAATGTCATAGCAGTACCAAACTATGATGAGAACCTATAAAATCAATGATGACATTCTTAAAAAAATCAAAATATGCATGACGTACTATGATATGGGACATATTTTATAGATCATTAGGTAACAATACTCATAAGTGGGTGAGGATTCCCCTCATTAAGTTCACATGTGGTAATCTATATGATTATATATTATAATAATAAACCCACCATTATGAATTTTTCATGTTTTGGGGTCATCTGATATTTCTATCTACGAGTGAGTGTAATGGTCCATATACTTTATGATTATTATTAATTCATTTTATGAATAATGCACCTAGATGCATTTTCTATGCCATAAAAATAGAATTTCATGGATATTTTGGATATGTTGGATGTTTCACTAATGAAATGATCTTAATTAATAAGTTAAAGGAGGGTTTTCCCTTCCATTTTTATGAATGTTGGTAGCTTCAAGATTTTTTTGAAATATAGATATTTCATTAAATTTTATGACCACGGTTAAATATCAATTATTTTACATAGTCAATGAATGATTTATAAAAAATATTAGATGATGAAAAAGATTTGAAACATGATATATGACGTATTTAGAAAAAAGGATTACATGACACAATGAGTATTCATTTGGGCTTATTGACGTTGTGACACTATTTTTTTATCATGGGTACCCTGAACTATTCATAGATAATAATCTTGGACATTAAGCATAACTAAAAAATTCCCACAAGAAATAATCATTGAATATATCTCACTATGTATTTCCATTTATCTTGATTAAATTATATTATAATTTAATAAAGGGAATAAATATTATTCTTATGTATGAGGAATAAATTTATTCGAGTTTTATGTATTGCATAAATTAAATAAATATTTATTCACCAGATTAAGAGTAAAATGTATTTATTTATTTTATTGAATATTTAAAATGTATTTATTCACTGGTTTGTAGATAATTTTAATTAATTACGAGTAAAATATTTATTTGGATATTCAATAAATTCTAATGATTTCAATTGGATGGAGACCTCATTTAGAGGTCAATATTAATTTACAAGATGGTAAAGTAATATTTCATGGTGCGTGAGTTAGCTCACACTGTAAAATAATAATAATAATATTATTATTATTATTGAAATATATAATGCGATTTATTAAATATTATAATGATATTTATGGACTATTAGAGAATAAAATAATATTTTAATGTAAACCCTAGCTCTACCAATAGATTGTTATGACTATTGTGTAGTGTTAATAAAATATTAAGTATAGAGAATCATTGCACACAATTGACATATCTCTCTACCTATCATTATCTCTCTCTCACTCATGAATTCCTCAATTCTTTATCTCAAAAATGAGAATAACCCTTTCAATCGTGTAGTTTCTTATAGTGATAAAGATGAATAATGAAATAAATTTTATTTAGCACTTTATAACATGAAAATCAATTTGTATTGCTTACTGATCAAAGGTGAATGTGAGTGTCATCTCTTGAGTGATTCTATATATAAATCATTATAGTGGACTGAAGGTAATCAGAAAGGGTTTTCAGAAGATCTACAATGTCATCAATGAATGGATCCTAATATGACGTTTTAATTTCTTTCTAATCTAAACAAATTAATTATAAATTTAACATGAAGTATCCAATCCCAGGATTTTAGTAAACTTTAAATTAAAATATATTTTAATTATGTCCAACCAATGGTGCTTCCACTTAGACCAGGACAATCATGTGGTATCATAACAGTCATGTTTTAAATTTTTTACTATTTATTTCATTTTTGGTCATTATGAGAATTAATGGTTGAATATTTCATTTCATATTATTCATATATTAATTTTATTTCTATTAACAAGTTTTAGAAATTTTAATTTATTCATTCAAGATCCAAAATTTATTCAATTAAAGAACATATAAATAATGATTACAGATTCCATTGGTAACATTCGATGAATCTGGAAAGATAGAATATGATATTATGTCTTGTAATTAGATCACACACTTTGTACAAAATTTCACAAAACATATATGTGTTACAGGATATATGACATGTTGAGTAGTAATTACATGTGTTGAATTTATTGAACACCATGTATAGACTAAGACAACCTAGAACACGACATGTAAGATTACACAACATATAGATGGCATACATTCGATGTAGTCTGCATGGGTTAGAAGTAAAATTCACTCAATCTATGTGGTCATTATACACATCAAAACTACATGAGACTAACATACATGAGAATTAATCATATACATGATGTGTATGTGTTATAACTGATATGTAGTTCATCATTTCCCACATCTTGAATACATGTTCATCTATTTGGTGAGCTATTTTGACACACTTCATGAATTATAAAAGTCATATAGTTGTTTTGTGCTTGTCATGTAGATACGACTGATTAACATGTCGAGTTCTTCAGTGGGTTTCATAGAAAAAAAGAATTGTTGATACATGGAATGTATCTAGATTGAAAATGTTGTGTAGTCCATCCAAGGTACATGACCGATGCCCCATGTGTTTATCCCATTTACATGTAAACCGAGGCACCTGACAAATAGCTCATAATTACCATCCATGTAGTATCTCAATAAAGGATAAATGTAAATTAAATTGACTTAATAATTATAAATTCAAAAAATTGTGTAGTGTATTTTGAAATTTCAATATTGTTTAAAATAATATTAAATATTAAATTTATTTATTATAATAGGAATGAAATTATTGGTTATGATATTTATTTTCCATAAAATCCATTAATGATGGGTATATCTAAATGAATTTATTTGGTCATTGAGACCAAATGGAATTACGTAATTAATTGATTACTTAATTAATGAATGCGTGTTCATCTTAATAACAAATATAGAATATAAATTAATGTTAATTGGTTTACTTTTGTTAATAAATTTCATGTATTACCCTTCATTAGTTTGACCTAGATCAATGTATTTGTAGTATGTTTTAATTAAATCTATTGTATATGTTCTTAATTATTTAATATTAAATTTAATTTGATGTTTGTTGTGTTATCACTCCCTCTATTATTCTGTAGGTCTTGCATGTCTGTGGTTATTTATGTAATCCTTATCAACCAATCCATTAGTTCTCTTCTCTTGAGTGTGATTTATAAATAATTATAATTAACAGAGTATCCTATGGAATTTGTATGTGGATTATGATAGAACCATAATAATTCAAACCTAGGTGATACAAAGGTGTACTGGTTGAATGTTGAAACTCATGCCAAGACCAGTATAAGGAATTTACCCTCAGGTCAAAGATTGATTTTTTTTCTATTCAATAAATCAATAGTTAGATAAGTATATTATCAGGTCATTTATAATTTATTTATTTCTATCAAATGCTTTATTTACTTTACATATGTAAAACCACTATCACATAAATAAATGAACTAATGTGAAAAGTTGTAATTTAAATAAATGGATTATGCATAACTGTTTTATCCAACAGGGTTAATTAACTATGTAAAATACAGTAAATAAAAAAAATTATGAAAAGGATAATATAATATAATGTTTATACATAATAATTTAATATCCCTTAATAAAATATTATGTCATATTTTGACATCCATCACTTTATTAGGAGTGAATCCAACAAAACTATGTTTTTGACCAACCCATTTTGGGACACTAATATTTATAAGATGAGTTCTTATGAATTTTTTGGTTTGACTTAATAATTTAACATCAATATCTGCATCCGATAATAAACATGGTGTAATTTGGAGGCAAGTGTTGTGGAATTGCATGTTGGGATTTCTAGATTGGGGAATACACTAAATATATCAGGAGCTGAAATACCATAGTTGTAAAATACATTCCTACATAATCACCTTTAAATAGCTTGAATGAAATTTTATGTAGTTATGTAAAGTGGAATATAGATTATTTCCACTATAATTTCAATGTAAAGAGGCATTTTGATTTCAATGTTTAGGGTTATTGGGATTTTATAAAATATTGATAGAATTAATAAAAATAATAATTACTAATTATCACGTAACATGTAATCATGTATAGTATTAATTATATATTTTATTTATTTTATAATGTTGAATTAAAACCCACAAGAATAGTGAAATAATAACATATCTCAGGTTATGCCCTTACAAATAATTTTTTTGAATATGGTATAATAATTTATGTGATGCATTATTTTCAAAAAGTATATATGACCCCTATTTCTGTTCATTAATCCCATTAAGTGAGTTAAGGTAACAAGGAATCCCAACAAAGATATATTAAGTATGATTCATATGTATTATTTATTAAACTATCAACAATGATTGAAGATTTGATGATACAAAATATGGCCATAGATTCTCACACAATAATACCTCATCCCTAACATCATTAAAAATATTTATAATGGCCTGAAATATATAATATTTTCAATTCACTATACTAGTTTAATGTCAATGAAGGGAATCTAGATATTGATCATGATTTCAAAATATTGGTTAACATTGATCAGTTTTTGAAATTAGGATTCCAATTGGATAAGAAATTATAAAATATTCTTATTTTATTTTTAATACCACCAAGGTTATCCTTATTTTTCCAAGTCTAGATAAAAACAATAGATAAGTATGTCAAGAAAGTTTTATCAATACATTGTCAATAATATATGTACTAGTTGAAAAATATTTCTTCACCCATTATAGTGAAAAGTTTAGAAGAAAAGGTTGAAGATCCCATGGATATTCTAAATAAAAAATATCATTTATGGTTCCCTTCAAATACCCAAAATATTTAAAGGCTGAAGAATAAACATGAAACTATTTTCATCTTATGTTTAAATAACTGACAATAAAAAATAAATTGAAATTAATTTAAGAGTCATGTAGGTACATTCACTTTATTTATATTCATCATGTGTTTAATTTCTACTTGTCTATTAATTACAATATGTTTACAACAAACATAAATTAAAATAAATGAAATTAGAATGAATAAAATGTCATATAGTGATCTCAAAAATATCCGAGAAAGGATTATTATTATGTCAAGAAAGGGTAGATCACTTTTTATAATTGACAGATTAGATTCATTCAAGTCTATAATATGTGTGATGAGAACATTAATTTGTGGCATTAACTTGAGGTTTGCAGGCATGGGAAGTTGGTTCATAAGAATTCTAGTTTTAGCATGAATCAATTTTATAAGGTCTCGATTAGGATGCATGATTATAGTGGAAAACTCAATAATGTATTCTATAATGGACCCTCAAATAAAATGATTTACCAGGTTCTGATGGAATCATCCTGGATACTGGTATTTTTCATTCCAATAAATCAAACATGTAGAGGCTGAAGAAAAAACTACCTCGACCTCCTGATCTAAAATAAAAAAATGTCTTTAGTACTCTAATACGTGACCTCAGTGGATTTGATCATCTAGTAGTTGTGGTGCATCAGGGAACTACAACTATATAGGGTTATTATACTAAATATGTGTCTGATCATTCAACTGGTGTAATTCACTCTAATATGAAAATGGATACTTTTGTTATTGAAAGGGATTCTAATATAAATGATGAATATAATATCAATGAAAATGAATGTGAAATTATGTGTGTGGTTATGGATGACACTAACATGAAAGCTCAGTTCATAGGGTGTGGCTTCATACCACCAAGAGACCCTGATGCAGCCGAACTAGAGCCATAGGGTGGTGATTCCTCAGGTGAACAACAAATTAATATTCAGGAGGATATTAAAAAAATATATACCTTATCAAAAATTCATGAAATGTGTGGAAATGTTATTGATGATGAAATAGTAATGGTAATCACCACCTTTAGACTCTAGAGACAAGTAAAGCTTTATTTAAGGATATTATTGTAAGAGTTGGTAGCCTAGAACCAACTGCTTTTTACTTTACTCATTAATAAACACCTTATAACATCTTGTTTGTTCCTATGCGTAACGATTCTTCTGATAATGTCCTAAGGATAGTTGTTGCATTGAAGGGTCATAGCGGATCCCTGCTATGATGAGAACCCAGAAGTTCCATAACACTGTTCTTGAATATATGTTCTTCGACCGGATGATTTAATTTGAGGGACACAAATAATACAGGCCATTAGGGGTGAGGGCTCATAAAACATTGAGGCACCTTCTCAGGGTGTGCGCCCTTGGTAATATCCAGGAGGATATTATGAGAACCAGACCCGCCATTAGGAAATCCACATTTTTTATGTCATTGTAAGTTCCTATCGACGGACGTGTGTATTGGTCTATAGACTTTAAGATTATAATTAATGGATAATACAATTCACGCACTTAGATGTATTGATGAAAACTGTTACGCCAATCTGTTTGCAGCAAGGTAGGATACGTTGGGTGCGTCACGAGTAATGCTGCATTAATAGATAATGCGAGAAAGGATTTGTCCCTTATGTTCCATAACAGAAAAAGATATCTCAGGCCCTTTAATGGAATTTATATTGCCTAAATAAATCAATGTCCATTGTATGGTATGTGAAAGTTCAATTATGGGATGTCAAAGAACGAATAATCGAAAACATGGGATGATGACACTAGCATGCAACTCGCTTGATTAGAGATATGGAGACAAAGGTATTATATTACATGGTAAGAATTCTTATTAGGTGACACTTCATTGCGTCGTTATCTTCTTTCTCTATGGGTGCCTTAGCGTGTTTCTAGACGCTAACCTTGGACATTAGGCAGGCTCTGCATAATTCCACTGAGAAAGAGGCCTAGAGAGTCACACACTAAATGTGTCCATGTATTTCAGTAAAATATTAATTTAACTAGTTAAAAAAAATATTATTCCTGACAGTGGTTTAATAATTATTTAAGGATGCCTGATCACATTTATTTCGACACTAGTTATTCGAGAAAATATATTGTGGGCGAAATAATTTATTTATTAGCGAGTAATGTAGTTACATTTTTTTAAGAAATAAATAGCCATTCTCAATGTCTAATAAATATGGTGGAGAAAAATGGAAAACAAAAGTACACTCCTTGTATATTAAAAATAAACTCCGTATAGTTTTATGGAAAACAAGTACACACCGTGTATCAATTATTACATGCCGTGAAGTTTTCCAGTCAGGATTTTGAGGATATAATATTGTTTTATTAAATGATATTAATTATAATCAGCATGGGTAGTTGTCAAGGATTTAATAATTCAACATGGGGTTTCAATAAGAGTTAATTAAATAAATAAAACGCGTAACACGTTTATTTATTGTCATAACTCTATTAACCTCAAACTCGATTATAAATGTCCTCACAACCCCAACACTTTTCCTATGCCATTTTTTTTCACAATGGATTTGGAAATACTCTCAAGCCATGAGAGATAATTACCTTCCACCAAGAATGCCCTCATGTTACGAGAGCGAGACCCTCCACTAGATCAAGGCGGTTGAAGGCAAACATCGCAAGCGAAGGCTCTCCAACGCTAGCACCTAGAGATCCCTTCGGTGACGTCTAGAGATATGTTTCACACATGTGGATCACCGCTAGAGGAATCCTACACTTGGATTCCATGACAAAACAATGGATCACAATATTGTGACCGAAGACATCAACGAATAAAGAATTCCACCAAATTAATTATTTTCAATTAATAAAATTAATTATAACCAACATATGATGATCCTATATCTATGGTTCTAGGATTCCCTCTTATGTTTTTCGTTCTTCGTTCGATTCCATAGATTCATCATTTTAAATTGTGACGGATCTCAGATTGAATGTTGCTTAATTTTAAAATTAATGTTGGGAAAACCCACCAACGTGCTTTTGCAGCGCCCAGAACCTACAAGTTTAATCAGAGGGGTCATATCGTTGATTATAATTATTTAGTTTTTCATTGGTGATTTATGCATTTAATAATTTAGTTTTTTCAATTCATGTTTAATCATTCTGGAAATCGGAATATTGAGATCTGTTCCTCCTCCCTCATTTCTCGTTCACCTCACAGAAACGAATTTTTCATTTAATTTTGATTAAAATAAAATAGAGGAACTCATCTGGAAGAGCCAAACGTTTCTGGCCCTATAACACCAGAATACACGACGTGTATTCAGAAGTACATGCCTTGTAGTCTAGGTTCAGTGCATTGACTGATCTGCCAAATCAGGTCATGTATTGGATTCTTTCTAAGAAGTTAGTACGTCCTGTGTTGTCCAGAAATAGGTGGCACACGGTTTCCGGATTACACGCCGTGTGGTCCAATGTACACGGCATGTAGTCCCTTCGTGTTAGGGTTGGGCCGTGTAACCTGTACACGGCTTGCCTGGCTGGAAACCGTGTAATGTGGAAAATACATGGCGTGTGTCCCACTGCACACACCGTGTACTCTGAAAATTTCTGAAGTACATTAACACGCCATGTCCCTTGGCGTGTACTTCAGATAGATGGTGAATAATAAGAACATGCTGATTAGTCGGAACTACATGCCGTCTACCAACCCAAATTACACAAATTTATTAAAATTTATTATTATGTTATACAAACCCTTGAGACGTGTACCATGGTTCATGCGTAAAGCTGAGGCACAACACGTGATTGGTGTTTTATATATGTGTGTTTAATTTAACATCTGTGTAATAAATGGGAATTCATCGGGTTACCTCCATGGTACAATTTACATACAAGGATAATTTTAAATGAATTTACTTGTTTACAATTATTATGGATATGAATCTAAAAAAAATTCAGAAAAAGGATTTATGATAAATTGATTAATTTATTAAAGAAAATTAATTGATTAGAGTGTGATTTATCTTAAACAAGAACAATTAAAGTATTGAATGATATTTTTATTTATGCGTAAATAACGTTGCACATATGGATGATCATGAGCTAGACTGAGACATTTATATATGAAAGACTTCTTTTATTTTATTTATTTAAATTAAATTATTTGGCATGTGAGCCATCTCCTCATTAATATGTAGGCCCTGCAGTCCCAAGGATTATGTTATGTAAAAAACGCTTTTACCCCTCACCTCCATGTGAGATAAATGAATATGTAATGGATGGAACTCCCAATCTAGTGGAGGCGGCTCAAGTCAGGAGACAAGGTGAAACCAATCCAAGGAGATACAAAGGTGGACAGGTGGAAAGCTGTAAACACGAACCTGAAAGGTTCAAGGGGATCCTCCCCTATGTGTTTGGCTAGTTTATCAACCGCTAGATAAACTAACCCATATAAAAGCTCATGATCATACCATTTTATTTATTTTTTTTCAGTTTCATGGTTTATCTATTGTGGGTTTGTTTTCAAGATCCACAATTATTGAATTAAATGAGCATGCGAGATTGAAGTAAAATAAAACCATCTTATACATGAATATTATCATTGACATGGTTAATCAATGAAGTAATTCCCACTTAATATTAACAAGCATGTAACAAAAGATAATAAAATGGAAATTTACGTGTAAGGATAAAATCCCTCGAATGAAATATTAAGTCTGTATAGTCTTCCATAATCTTGGTTAGAATCAAACTATAGTTCAAAGTGCTTGACCAACCCTAGTTGGAGTGCTTTCAATTATTAGGTATTTTGTATTCTATGTTTTGGGATGACATGACTTGGTCCGCATCATGGGTTGACTTCCATAGTAGGACTTGGTGTGACAAAGAGGCAAAGGATGAGGAAATCCAAAATAAAAGGATTTCAGGATTGGGGATTCCACTCAGTAGATCAAGGATCTGCGAGTTAATGCATTTGGCATTTGGAATGCCTACCTAAAACCCTTCAAGTTTCTTGACCAACCCTAGTTGGGGTAATGCAAAGAGAAATATGGATCATGGCCACTAGAATATTCAGGCAATAGAATATTCTGAAATCAATGGTGAGGGCTATTGGATTTCTATAAAATAGTGGGAGACTAATAAGTATTAATTTATTTATATGTCTCAGTTTTGTTATAAAGTACTAAACCTTTTCTCATCATAATTTGTAGAAACATAAAGAAAATTACTTCAAAAATATCATTGTGAACCATACTCGGGAAGTAAAACCTTCTCAGATGAACCAATTTCCATGAGTGGAAGTGGCATTTACGCATCATCCTTTGCCAGGAAAGGAAATTTTATGTGCAGGAAGAGACTATTCCAGTTACGGCTAGGAAAGAGGCTGGTGATGAAGAATTATCTATCTATATCAAACACTTGGATGATGCCACAGATGTCCAGTGTTTCATGCTATCAGACATGTATAATTATCTATTGAATCAACATTAAAACATGGATGTGTATATCATGATGTCTCACCTTAAGGATCTCTACATAGAGAAGGCGAGACAGGAGAGGTATGAGATCCCCAATGTATTGTCTACAACTATGCTTGGAGAGTCTGCGCTAGCTGGGCCACATGTAGTCAAGATTATTGGCTACATTGAACGCCTAGACATCTTAGGGATTAAATTCCCGGATGAGTGGCATACAGAACTCCTCCAATCATCACTGCCCATGACCTTATCTATCTTCATTGTCAATTATAATATAAGATTCAATGAGTAGAGTCTATCAGAGCTTCTCACCTTGATTCTCTATGTACATAAGGACACGGGGCATGACAAAACCGCATTTCTTATGGTGAACAAGAAAAGGAAGGACAAGGAAAAGGGGCCAAAGACTTATAAATAGATTGAAGCCTCCGAGCACTGCCCCTCAATGAAGGGGTTGATCCAAAGGCAGGGCAAGGAATAAGAGGCGGTGTGTTTTTCATGTGGCATGCAAGGCCACTGGAAGAGGAACTACACCCAGAAGTGTTGGGACCCTAAAGGTGTGTTCATTATCGATTGTAATTTTTCTATTTCTACACATTGGGTATTAGATACAGCTGGTGGGGCACAAATATTTATTCAAGTGTACAAACCAAGTAGATTTAAAAATATTTCCAGAGGAGAGGTGGATCTTCTAGCAGCCAATGGCGCAAGGCTAGCTATGTTGGCTATTGGAATTTACCACCTCTCATTTCCAACTGGCATGATTTTGGTTTTAAAAAACTGTTATTATGTTCCTAGTGTTACGAAGAACATAATTTCTATATCTTTTTTGGATATGGATGGATTTGTTTTCAAATTTGGAAATAAGGGTTGTCTCTTTTATAAGAACAACATATGTTATGGTATGGCACATTTAAACAATGGTTTGTATGTAATAAATTACGAAAACCAAGTGTTGGGACACGTTAATGAAACAAACTCACATGACTCATACATCACCATGTTATGGCATCACCATCTTGGTCATGTGAAAGAGAAGCGCTTGACAATGCTCTGCCAAGATGGGTATTTAGACTATATTGAGCTAAATCCAATTGATAGATGTCACGGTGGATTACAAGGAAAAATGACCAAGCCGACTTTGGGTGGACAGGGTGAATGGGCCACAAAGCTTCTAGTATTGGTACACACGGATGTGTGTGGACGATTTCTAGTAGAAGTTAGAGGTGGATATTCTTACTTCATTACTTTTACTGATGATTTCAGTAGACATGGATATGTCTACATAATGAGGTATAAGTCAGTGTTCATAGAGAAATTTAAGGAATTCAAGAATAAAGTATATAATCAGCTTGGTAAGATGATTAAGAATCTTTGATCCGATTGAGGTGGAGAATATCTAAACCAAGAGTTCATCGATCTTCTACGAGAGTCTGGGATTCTATCTCATCTCACTCCTCCTTATACACCATAGTAGAATGGTGTTAGTGAAAGGAGGAATCAACACTTGTTGGACATTGTGAGGTCCGTGGTGGGTCATGCAGATCATCCATTATCCTTTTGGGGATATTCATTACAAACTGTAGCCTACACATTAGACCAAGTACCAACTAAGGCAGTAAATGGAATTCACTCTGAGTTTTAGAGTGGAAAAAACCCATTTTGGCGCATACACGTGTATGGGGATTCCAGGCATTTGTTAAAGCCTTTTTAGGAAACAAACTAGCACCACGGGGCATTAAGTGTATCTATATAGGATATCCCAAGGAAACGAAAGGATATTACCTATATAACCCACAAGACACGAAAGTGATGGTCACCAGACCAGTGGTCTCTCATTAAAGGGAGCACATCCTCAAGAAGGATAGTGGGAGAAAGATTGACTTCGACGAAGTCGATGCTCAAGATACACAAGAGATGGTACATGAACATGTTCCACAGGTCCCCATGAAAGAGGTTCCAGAGACATAGTTACTGTGTAGGAGCTCAAGAGAGGTAAGGGAACCTGAGGGATTTGGTTTCCTAGTAACCTAGGATGGTGAATAATTATTATTGGACAATGATGAACCTCTCTTCAACAAGGAAGCAGTAGAACAATCAGAAGCTGCAAGATGGATAGAATCTATGAATTCTGAGATTTATTCCATGTATCAGAACCAAGTCTAGGTTTTGGACGATGAGCCAGTTGATCTAAATCTAATTGGATGCAAATGGGTATTCAATAGAAAACTGGTCATGAAAGGTCAAGTTATAACCTACAAAGTAAGGCTAGTGGCTAAAGGATTCAGACATCGTTAAAGAATTGACTATGGTGAAACCTTCTCTCCAGTTTCCATGTTCAAATCCATAAGAATCGTACTTACCATAGAATCTTACCATGACTATGAGATTTGAAAGATGGATGTCAAAACAACATTCCACAATGGGAACCTTTTGGAAGATGTCTATATGACATAACCAGAAGGATTTGTTACACCAAGTGAAGCCAAATGGGTTTTCAAGTTGCAAAAATCTTTATTGATTAATGCAAGCATCCAGGTCGTGGAACATTTGAATTGACGAATCCATAATAGAATTTGGGTTCATTAATAACGAATGTGAGCCTTGTGTTTATAAACATTTTAATGGGAATGCGATCATTATCCTAGTAGTACATGTTGACAATATATTGCTTATTGGAAACAATGTACCAGTCTTACAGTCAGTTAAGGACTCGTTGAACAAGTGTTTCTCCATGAAGGAATTTGGTGAAGCAACCTAGATTCTGTGGATCAAGATCATTCGTGATAGATCCAAGAGGCAGCATGGAATATGTCATAGTACATACATTGAATATATACTAAATAGATTTAGTGTGGAACAATACAATAGGGTATTGGTTCTAGTGTCACATGGCCTAAATATTTCTAAGAAAATGTATCCTCATACACAACATGAGAACGATAGAATGAGTAAGATCCCATATGCATCGGCTATATGATCCATCATGTATGCCATGTTATGTACGAGTCTTGATGTTGCCAATGCACTGAGCATGGTAAGCAGATATTAATAAGATCCAGGAGAAGAACATTAGACTACTGTTAAGACTATCCTTAAGTATCTAAGAAGAAATAAGAATATGTTCCTCATGTATGGAGGATATGAGGAGCTTGTCATCAGAGGGTATTTTGATGCTGGTTATCAAACAGGTCAGAATGATCTGAAGTCGAAATCTGGATATGTTTTATGTCTCAATGGAGGAGCTGTGAGCTGGAAGATTTCGAAGCAGCCGGCTGTCACTGATTATACAGCAGAGTCTGAATATATAGTGTCTTCTAATGCAACCAAGGAAGCTGTCTGAATCGGAACTTTTTCAAGGAGCTTGATGTGGTGCCTAGCAGTAAATATCCCATTACACTTTATTGTGATAATACTGCACCGATGGATCTTGAAAAAGAACCATGGTCACATCAATGGATAAAGCACATACTTCAGAAGTATCACCTCATGAGGTATTTCTATCAAAGGTGTGAAGTTGCAGTGAGTAGAGTGTCCACGGATGAGAACTTGACGGACCCCATGACTAAAGGCATATCTCAGCAGAAGCATGAATATCATGTGAGAGCTAGCGGGTTAATGGTTGTTAACAGTTTTCTTTAGTCCAAGTGGGAGTCTGTTCGAGTTGGTGGCCTAGAACAAACTACATTGTACTTTATTATTTAATAAAAGCCTTATCACATCTTTTTTGTTCTTCAAAAAAACAATGCATGTGATAATGTCCAAAGGACAGCTGTTGCAATAAAGGGTCATAAAGGATCTCTGCTATGATGAGAACCTGAATGTTCTATAACATTGTTCCTGAATATATGTTCTATGTCCGGATGATGTTATTTGAGGGGCACAAATAATACATGCCATTAGGGGTGAGGACTCATAAAACATTGAGGCACCTTCTCATGGTGTGCGACCTTGGTAATATCCAAGAGGATATTATGAGATCGAGACCTGCTAGTATGAAATCCACATAACATAGTGTCATTGTATGTTCCTATCTGTGGACATGTGTGTTGGTCCTTAGAATTTATAGTTATTAATAATTGGTATTATAACTCATGCACTAAGATGTATTGATGAAAACTTTGAAGACACACTGTTCGCAGCGAGGTAGGATACATTGGGTGCGTCAAGAGTAATATTACATTAATAGATAATGCGAGAAAGGATTTGTCTATTTAGTTCCATAACAAAGTAGATATCTCAGGCAATTTGATGGAATTGATATAGCATAAATAAATCAATGTCCATAGTAAGGTGTGGGCGATCTCAATTCTGGGAAGTCCAAGAAAGAATATTCGAGCACGTGGGTCGATGGAACTAGAATGAAACCCCCATGATTAGAGATATCTAGATAAATGTATTATATTACATGGTAAGAATTCTTAGTACGTGACACATCATTTCATCGTTAACTTATTTCTCTATGGGTGCCTTGGCGTGTTGCTAGACGCTAACCTTGGAATTTAGGCAGGCTCCGCCTCATGCCACTAAGAAAGAGGCCTAGAGAGTCAGACATTAATTGTGTCCATCTATCTCATTTAAATATTAATTTAACAAGTTAAATAAATATTATTCCCGACTGTGGTTTACTAATTATTTAATGATGCCTGGTCGCATTTATTTTGACACTAGTTATTCGAGTGAATATATTTTGGGCGAAATAATATATTTATTATAAAGCAATGCAGTTAAATTTATTTAAGAAATAAATATCCATTACTCAAGGTCTAATAAATATGATGGAGAAAAATTTAGAATAAAAGTACACAACGTGTATATTAAAAATACACGCCATTTAGTTTTATGGAAAACAAGTACACACCATGTATTAATTATTACACACCATGTTGTTTTCTATTCAGGATATTGAGGATATAATAATGAGTTATAAAATGATATTAATTATAATTAGTGTGGCCACATGTCAAGGAATTAATTATTCGACATGGGGTTTCAATAAGAGTTAATGAAATGAATAAAACGCGTAACGGGTTTATTTATTATCTTATCTCTATTAACCTCATACCTGATTATAAATATCATCACAACCACAAAACTATTACTGAGCCATTTTGTTATGCACAATGGATTTGGAAATACTCTCATGTCAAGAGAGAATTCCCATTCTAGAAAGAATGCCCTCATGTTTTGAGAGCGAGATCATCCAACGGATCATGGCGGATGAAGGCCGACATCGCAAGGGATGGCTCTTACGCGCTAGCACCCAGAGATCCCCTTGGCGATGTCTAATGATATTTGGAACAACTGTGGATAACCGCTAGAGGATTCATAAAATTGGATTCTACAATGCAACAAAAGATCACAGGATCTTGACTGGAGACATCAACGAATGAAGAATTCCACCAAGTTAATTCTTGTTAATTTATTAAATTAATTATAACCAACATATGATGATCCCATCTCTATGGTTCTGGGATTCCCTCTTATGTTTTTCGTTATTCATTCTATTACGATGATTCGGCGTTTTAAATCATGACGGATCTTAGATTTAACATTTCATAACGTTAAAATTAATGTTGGGAAAACCCACCAACGCACGTCCGCTGCGTCTGGAATCTACAATTATGACACATTGGAAGATTATATTCATTGACAATGAGGGATTAATCTATACTCCCCCAATAGAAAGACCAAGAAAGACTACTAAACCATACCATGTACTGTATCTAATAGATACTTCTATAAGGCATCGGGAAGGTTCAATTCTAATATCCTCAAAATCCTGAATTAATGTAACTCTCAATCTGAATGGGAAACTTTTGATGAGTATGGTAATGTGGATAACCGTCTTATTATGATATGTAATATTTATTACTCTAGATTTGAAAAATTTATATATCCCCCATCATGTTTTGTGTTGAATCTTATTCTCTTCTTAATAAATAGTCTGGAACATTTCTTTTGACTGGACTTCCCTAGTAATAATTTTATCACCATGGTAAAAGGTAAATCGGGTAATTTAGGTTACAAATTAAATTATAAGATTAATAAATGACCCAAAACATACATAAATATTATTTTATGAGTATAAATAAAAAATAATCATCAAATGGTTGATTTTATGACATTTTGGAGAAACTTTTATGAGATTATGATCGTTATAGTATCACATTTTATGAAAATTTTAACATATCACACTCTTGTTATTAATTAGTGTAATATTTTTAATTTGGTTTTATATAGAGGATATGTCTGTCTATAAATATACTTCTCAAATGTAAAATATATTTTCTTATAATTTATTTTTTTTATTTTTAGTGAATAAATAAATAAAATAAATTCTTACACAATAATGAAGTAGTAATTATTCAATTAATGAAAAATTCAAAAATATCATATTATATATATTAAAATAAACATGGTTTCAGATAATTAATGTAATACAAAAATTATATATGACCTTTAAATGTTCATGTTTTTACAATAAATTTTCAAAATTATATCTGTTATCTTTATATTATAAAATTCAACAGTATAAATATTTCTACAAATTGATATAATGGATATTTTATAATAATTAGTATTTTATGAAATGATATAATATTCCAAAAAATATTAAATACATAGTAGTGATTATTATAAAGTTTTAAATATCAACCATGTTACATTTATGAGTATTTTATAATTTTATAGAAACTATATAGACCCTCAAATTTAAAAAAACAATTTTATCACTGTAAGAGTTAAATGGGTTAAATAGGGTTAAAATAAAAAGATAATGGTAGAAATATAGGGATTTTTTAATTGATATTTGATAAATTATTTTCTACCAATAATAATATTATCTACTATATATGTCACTTTGGATCCATTTAGAATTTAAAATTAATTTATTTTAATTTAATATTTGTAGAAATCTAAAATGATACCCTCACCTCAATTGTAAAAGGTACACTCCGCCATCACATCATTACACTAAATTCAGCCTTATATATAAAAATTAAACTACCAATTTATCTAATTAAATTACATATCAACATTCTAGAGGTGATTTTCATCTCAAAATACCCATCATTGATCCCTTAATAGGGGATATATAGAATTCATATCAAAGAAGATGTAATTTCCCTAAACGATTACTTTATTTTTCTACTTTTTTTAACATCGTAAACATATATAAAATTTATCATAAAATAATAACATAAGTATCCTAAATATTTTTTAATTTTATTAGTATAATTAAAACACTCATGTACTTGCTCTTTCTCATCAAACAATATGAAAAAGTATTAGTCGGGTGTACGTATGACTTACCGTATTGATGTAGTGATACATTTCCTTTTTAATAACCATATTTTATGGACGGGTATTATTATGATTTTAATGTTTTTATAATATATTTATTAAATAATTATAATTCTTAAATTATAATAAAATATCTAATATTTCTCCTTCCAATCCGTTTTTAAATGATAACATCTCTCATGTGTATGTGTGGACTACCACCTCCATAAAGCTATGCAATTTTTTTTTCATTTCTATTTTACATGGATGGTAAGGTGGATGAATATATTGAATATATATGATACAAATGTTATAATAATTATTATATAATGTTTAATTGTAATTTAAATTTCTTTCATTCTATTCATAAATAGTTGAATATAGTGTTCAACCATATGTACGACCTACCGTCTCAATGAACAATGTAATTAATTATTTTTCTCTATAATTATGGATGAATTAAAAAATAATCTATATATATAATTTAAATGACTCTTGAATATACTTATCATAATTTTAAATTTATTATACATGAGATTAATGAGCATTCAATGGATGTTGTACCCAATGTAATTAATTTTAGTATCATTGTTTTTTCTTAGGTAAACATGCATTACACAATACATGTTTATTTTTTTGTGGTTTATATACATCCCTTGAATGTAATTTATGATTTTTATCATGACAATTATTGGATGTACATATCCATATAAAGTTATTTCATTCATAGGTCTTATGATTCAAAAGTTACCAAGTAGTAAGGGTTTATTTCTCCATTTGATCATTATTTGGGGTTTTTTATATTCAAATATCCATTGGGGAATATTTATCTTAAGAATCCATGTTTTTTAAAAAAAATTCCACATTTTTTTTACTATTTTATTATGTTTTCTTAAAACAAATTTATCTGTGGTTATATTCACACCAAATGGTTTAATAGGAAGATTGTTTTCATTTTCCGAATGCGATACTTTGTGACTTTTCCAAAAAACATGGAAGGAATATTTTTTCAATTTATACAAAATGATTGTATTTTATCCACCATCATCAATAAATAATGATTTAATGTTTCATTTAAAATGTTTCTATTTATTTTCAAGAAATTTTTTATTTATAAGTTTAATTTTTGAAAAAAAGTGAATTTAGTTTAAAATGGAAAAGTAATTTACCTAAAAAATTTCAAGTAATATTTAAAAATACATTTTCTATCTAAGTTGACAAACATTGACGATATTTTATATTTTACGGGGATATGATCCAATGATAGCATTATCATTATTTTTATGAATTTTTTATGTTTGTGATGATAAGATTTCGATGACTTAAATTACCTTTTCTATAGGTTATAATTTGTTGGAATTCATTTCTTTTCTGAATTTTTGATATGATAATTTTCAATGATCTTTTATAAAAATTATATATAATTTTATTTATGTGATGGTGGTACATATATCTCCATCCAATAAATTGGGGAAATATGGATAACTCATGTGGTTAATTTGTTATGTGTGAACATAATTTAATGGTCACAATTTCATGCTTGGTCTTAGTTTTTATGTCCATTAGTTTATGTGTGGACCTAGGTTTCATATCACTAAGATTATGTGTGGAGCTGGTTTCATTTATATAACATTATATATATACCAAGATTTCATATGAATAATTTTATTCATGGACCTGGTTTTATGTCCAAAAATTTAAGCATGTACTTGGATTTAATTTTTATAAGATTATGTGTTGACCTGGTTTCATGTCCATAAGTTTATGAGAGGGCAAGATTTCTTGTCCTTAACATAACTTGTGAACATAATTATATTTATACTTGTTTAAAATGTTATAGGTTTATATGTATGCCACAACTCCTTGTGTTATAAAAATGTTATACTCTCAGGGCTTACATTCTTTGACTCTTTTGAGATAAATGTATTATGAACATTTAATATTAATGCCATGAATCAAGATTATGATCTATGATATGTAGGGTGTATATTTCAAATGTTATGGTCTTGTTATCAAACACATATAAACTATTTATTCTTATGTGATCATTGATATCTCCCTTGTTTACCCTTAATAAGAATATAAACTCACCTTTAATATGTTTCCTCTCCCTAGGAAATCAAGAAAAAAAATTTAGGGTATACCAATGAAGGGTACCATGAGGGAAACACTTTATAGGAGACATTGAATATATTTTATTAAATAAGAATATTGATAGATGATCACTAAATAAAATGATATTATATAGTCCTTGGGAAGCTTTTTTTACAACATATTGAATATCAATCTATTAAAATGTAATATTTATGTATGTAAGTCCTAGTTATACAAAGTTAGTATCAAAGAAATGTTTAGACAACAATTGAATATTAGGGTTAGATAAATTTTGTAAAAACCCAAATGATATGTCTATGTATAGGATATCATTCTATAGATTTGTTAAGGATGAGGATTTGTGATTTTATATGAAATTACATCCATGTTTGGATAATAAAAGATGATGTGGATTATACATAGTTGTACCTAGGGGAAATAACCCCTAAAATGTTTCATTGTTCTAGACTCTATCATCACATAGTGTATGATCCCGGTTTTTTGAATTGTAGGTTTTATTGTGTTTTGGGTTGAACCCTTTTCTTTTGGGGATTTAAAAGATTTCATGGAAGTTTGAGAGGCAATGGGGGTGTTCTTGTGGATTTGGGGCACGGAAGAAGGGATGTCTAGGAAAATCAGACCAAGGCGCACAACCTGCGCACGGTCAGCCAAACCGTGCGGCCTACCCAAACTAAGTTGTGCAACCCTCCATCCTCTAGATAGAAGTGAGCACACGGTTTACCAAACCATGCGGCTAAATCATGCGACTCCCCCTCCTTTGAGCAGTGGCGTGTACACGGTTTGCCAAACCGTGTAGCTAAACTGTGCGGCCAATTAAAATTGGAAAATTTACAAAATTTCCACTCCGGACTTTATAACCCGAACTCGGGATTTTCCTCCATTTCCTCCCTCTTCACCCTAGGAACGAACCAATTCTCCCAAGATCTCCAAGATATCGATCTCCCTCGTTTCTAAGGAGTTTTTGGTGCTTTTTGTTGCAGATTAAAGCTCTGAGTATGGCTAATCTCCTCCTTGGTTCTTTTCTTGGTTTAAGGTTTCTATCTTCTCTCCCTCTTGTTCTTAAACACTAAAACCCTATCTTTTGGGTGATTTCTAGGTTTAATCTTCTATTTTTGGTCGAATCGAGGACTAAGGACTTGATTGAGGGTGATTTAAAATGCATAATCAAGGTAGGTGGTCTAAAATATATATCCCATGGTCATTTGTGTATTTTGGTGCATGTTATTTTTTGTTCTATCTTTCCCTTGGTTATGTTGTGAATAGCCTTGGCATGTTTGAGAATAATGATGTCTAAAGTGGCTATTGGGAACCCTTATGATCCCCATGGGATGTGATGGGAAGTACTTGACTTAATTGGTTCCATCCATGGGATATGTCGGCTTCTCAAGGGTTACGGGATTGTCGTTAAACGAGCGACCTTGTTGTAAGGAATTGTATAACCCTTGATAAACATGTTTTCATGAATGGTTGATTCATGGAAATGATAAATGGGTTAAATGGGATAATGTGAAAAATGATTAAAGAAAATAATGGGATAGATTATGGGTCTAGGTTGGAATGCTCAGTGAGATTGGCATAACTCATGGGAATTTTTTGAATGGTTAAATGATGTGAAATGGAAAGTTGTTAAAGGGTTACGACATGATGTGATTTCCCATGTTGGTTGTGGTGAATAACGATTGTCGCTGGGAAATGGTTGGAAGGTTGATGGTTACTTATATAGTAATGTGCACATGGCTTCGTAGAGTGGGATATGACATGAGGATCTACGACCACAGGTCGAGTGAAGACTGAGGCTCTAAACTCCACCCAAAATGAACAATTTAGGAAAGGGGACTAAGGGACTATTCTCCTTACAGTTGCATCCACCCGGACTGAGGCTTCGAGGTGAGGATATGGTTTCTATGAGGGGTTTAGTCCTAGTGAGATAGGATAACAATGTGTTTACCCTCTTTCATGTGATTGATGGCCTTAGACCCATGCAACATAAGGTGTGTGTGTAACTCATGGAGATGTGATAAAAGGGTAAGTGAAGGTCAATGGTAATAAATGGATGGTAACGGAATGGAAATGGCTTTGGATCTAAACTAGTTAATGGAACCTTAAATAATTACTTGGAATTTGTCATTCATTTTCCCTTTTCATGCATAATTGTTTATACTGGATATATTGTAGACACCGTTGGTGGTGGCCTAAAGAGTTGTACTCACACCCTGCTCGGGCCGCCATTGGGTACCCGAGCAGAAATCATGTTTCAGGTCCGGATAAGATCAAGGGTCCTTGCTAGTTAGCTGAGCGGACATGGGTAGCACTTGGTGGAGTATCCAGACTTGAGGTCAGGACCATTTTGGGATTTTGGACGTTGTATTTATTATTTGGCTATTGTTCACTCTTGCATAATAGTGTAACATTGAACATTTATTTTTGGAAATGGTTTCTATGCATGTTCCTTGTTTATTTGTTGTTTTTTCACTGTCTGGTTATTATGTTGTGGATTGCTTTGATAAAAGGGGGTATAGTCTCTCCAATTGACCCTATAGACCCCCACTGCTAGTCAAAAGCCTTTGGCGTATAAGGAGGTGCACTTAAGGTAATGTAACCACCTGGCTCAGAGCACCGGTTTAGTGGCTTCCTGGTCGGGGTCATTTAAAAGTGGTATCAGAGGTGGTCTTTCTTCTTCTTCTCTAAGGTATTGTTATTTGGGACTGGTATCCAAGGGTTATGATGTGTACTCCTTGGTAATGAGCTCATTCATGAAAGTAGCTAACCCAGGTACGGGGGAAACCCATGTCACCCTGGGTGGGAGATGTTGTTCTTTGTTATGTGTTGTTACAGTTTATGATATTTCACCGTTGGGTGATGCACATGTGGTTTGATATGACTGTTGTATAATACATGGATCGCGGCCTTAACGGCACGAGGGTTGCATTCATGCATCATTATAGGCACCTAGGGAGATTGGTGACATGAATTGTATTAGGCACACACACGGGATGGGTGTGTGCGTTAGGAAAGTAGGGTGAATAAAGTATTTCATGAAACCCAAAAATAATGAGAATAATAAAATGAAACCAGGGGGTAAATGATTTTTAATAGAGTATTAGCGTTTGAAACAAGTTAAACAATGTTGATGGGTTAGCATATGAAAAGTGGATTGTTGTATCTAGTAAATAGATTATGGTGTAGTCATTAATGTTTAGGGTATGTTTGCTAAAACTTGTTCTTGGAATTGTAGAGAAATTTCACCACGATGTTGGTTACAAGTTGGGGAACAGGAGAGTGTTGCTAAGAACACTCCTCTAGTAGAAGAGAATGAAAATGTGGTGATCAATGAAGCTAGAGAGGACTAGTTATAAGAGAACATGACTCACCTTATGCAGATGATGGATCGGGACCCAGGGTAGGTTGCACCGAGTTTGTTTCTACTGAAATGGATGTTCCACCTGCAACACCCTCTAACATTCACTAGAGAGGGTTGGGGAGAGGCAGCATAATTCTAGTTATCGTCTATCCAGAAGATACTTGATCATTTAGATACCCCCATTGAAAATTGAGTAATGTTGGACACCTATATGTTGCGATTTATGTCGAGGCGTTGGTGGGACATCCAGGCTCAAATTGAGGAGGCTGAGGGAATTTCGTGGAAGGGTTTTCAGGAAATGTTCCTGGAGAATTTCTATCTAGAGACTTTGAGGCAGGAGTAGGATACAGAGTTTATGAGCCTGAATCTGGGAGAGCTATTGGGGATAGACTATGCTGGTCGCTTAACTAATTTGAGATTCTTTTTCCCAGTGTTACCATGGGATAAAGCATCTGTAGAAAGGCATTTCCAGTATGGGCTGGGAAATGAGATCACGTCTCAAGTAAACATATTCTTCTTGAAGAGGTTCAATGATGTAGAAGATCAGTCATTGATCTTAGAAGGGAACTTAAAGGGAGCCTCAGTTAGTGGGAATGTGATGCCAGTGGGTCCGAAGAGTGGTTCATCTACCAAGGGTCAGAAGCAACACTGTGAGGGATCACAACATGGTGGAAGTGTGAAAAGTGGATGGAAGAGAGGGTCAACCTCTCTGAGTGGGGTTCAGGTGTTCTAATATCAGTGCGATATGCCGGGGCATATTCATGGTCAGTTTCCTCAACCTCAAGTTGAGTGTCGTTCGTGCGGAAGGATGGGGAATGTGTAGAGGTTCTGCTGGAATCCTCAGCAGGCAGATGAGCATGATGGTGGAAGGCAGGTAAAAGATAAGAGGAGGGGATCTGTTGCCCCATATCAGGTAGCTAGTTGGAGATCTATGCGCCGTACTGGTAGGGGCGGTGGATGTGGAAATCCTGGGAGAGATCACTCACTCCAACAGGGTAGTGCAGCCTAGGGCATTCCGGCTAGAGCCCAGGGTAGTGGGGAAAGTCAGCTTCATGTAGTTCAATTTGTGCCTAGTGATGGTGAGGCTGGACCATCGACTGTTCGAGGTATGATCCTTGTAGCTTCTACTTTTTCTAGTGCATTGTTTGACACAGGTGCCACACACTCTTTTATCTCTGCTCAACATGTGGTAGCACATGGTTTACCTAGGGAGGGGGTGTGTGGGGTGATTTCAATTGACACTCCATGGGGGGGGTTGAGGATATCATGTAGTGCAAGGAATGTGCCTTGAAAGTTGTTGGGTATCATTTTCTATGGAATTAGTTCATTCTCGAGATGATATAGTTTGACCTAATCTTGGGAATGGATTGGTTGGTGTAGTATCGGGTGCACATAGACTACTATCATCACATAGTATCATTTAGGTCACTTTAGGGTGACGCTTATTCCCACCGTCGAGAATAGGATATTCAATAAGGGCGTGCATGGTCATTTTTTCAATAGATTAGTGGGCTCGCGGCTCATGTGGCATGTATCATGATTGATGATGATGAGGTATGGGAACAAACTAATTTCCCTCCTATGGTGGATCATTTTCAGGTCGTGTTTCCTAAGGATTTCACAGGTTTACCCTCTGCGAGGGATGTTGAGTTCACGATCGAGTTGCTGCCGGGAGCAGAGCAAGATTCCATTCCGCCATACCGAATGGCACTGACAGAACTCTAGGAACTGAAGTTTCAGCTTGAGGTGTTTGAGCATTAGGGGTTTATCAATCTTAGTACATCTCCTTGTGGATCTCTATTTTTTTTTCAAAGAAGTTTGATGGGTCATTGAGGTTGTGTGTTGACTATCATAGGTTGAATCAGATGACTGTGAAGAATCAGTACCCTCTTCCTAGAATTGATGACCTTTTTGATCAATTGATGGGTGCATCAGTGTTCTATAAAATTGATTTGAGGTCAGGTTATCACCAGTTGAGGGAGAGGTCTTGTAACGTACTACAGACCACTTTCTGGAGTCGGTAAGTGTTGTTTGAGATTGTGGTGATGCCTTTCGGCTTGACCAATGCACTGACATTGTTTATGGATCAGATGAACCTGATCATTCATCCATATCTTGATCATTTTGTGGATATATTTATTTATGATATCTTAGTGTACTCAAAATCTCATGACGATCATGCCACACATCTTGACATTGTCTTGGGTACGCTAAGAGAGAACCCGCTATATTCCAAGATATCCAAGTGTCAATTCTAGTTAGGTGAGGTATTTTATCTGGGTCACCACATCTCGGAGGCAGGTGTGTCAGTGGATCTATAGAAAGTGCAGGCAGTTGTATCTTGGGAGTAGCCCAATAATGTTTTGGATGTTCAGAGCTTTTTGGGTTTGGTCGGGTATTAGAGAAGGTTCATCAAGGATTTATCCCACTTGGAAGTACCACTTTTTGGCATGACCAAGAAATGAATCAGGTTTGAGTGGTCTAAGGCTTTTGAGAACGCCTTTCAAGAGTTGAAGAAGTGGTTGACGACCGTACCTATCTTGATCTTAACTGAGCTGGGTAAGGAGTACATCGTGTTTTGTGATGTGTCCAGAATTGGAATTGGGGATTTGTTGATGCAGGATGAGCGGGTTGTGGTTTATGTGTCGAGGCAATTGATACCGCTTGTGCAAAACTAAACCCACTCATAATCTTGAGAGGGCTACAATAGTGTACGCCTTGAAGTGCTGGAGAGATTATCTGTTAGGGGAATGGTTTACCGTGTTTTTAAACCATAAGAGATTAAACTACATCTTCTCATAGTGGGATCTGAATCTTCAGCAATGAAGATGGGTTGAATACCTCATGTGTTTTGACATTGAGTTGTTCTACATGCCGGGAAATGGAAACAGTGTTGCCGATGCTCTGAGCAGGAAGGTTCAGAATTAGGTGGTTCTAGAATCTAGTACCGAGTGGAAGGAGATGGCTTTGTTTTCAAAAATGCACTTGGATGTGCAGGAGGAAAATGGTCAGGTCACTCTTGATTCTTTAAAAATGGAGTCAATTCATCTTTTTCGAGTTATGGAAGGTCAAGTTGATGATCCTGAGTGTTTGATCATGATGGAAAATCTTAAAGGTGGGGATCTACCTATGGGTTGGGCCGTCGGTGGTGACAGTGTTGTTTGGGTTAGTGAACGTGTGGTTATGCCAGAGTGTATGTGGGAAGAATTGATGAGTGAGTTCCATGAATCAAGGTGGGAAGTGCATCATGTTCTGACCAAGATGAATCGTGATCACCAAAGGCAGTTTTGGTGGCCTGGAATGAAGAATGAAGTTGTGGGATTTATGGCATGGTGTCTTACCTGTCATCTTGTGAAGGCCGAGCATCAACACCCAAGTTGATTGTTGCACCCATTTCCCATTTGATAATGTAAGTGGGATGATTTAATGATGGATTTTGTCATGGGTAATTGGAGGAGGCCACGGAAGAATGATGCAATCTGGGTGGTTGTGGATCATTTAATGAAAGTGGCTCATTTCCTTACGATTCAAGAGAACTATACCATTGATTAATTGGGTGAGCTGTAGGTTCGGGAAATAGTGTGGTTTCATGGTGTTCCACAGACCATATTTCTGGACCGAGATCCATGTTTGATATCGCGTTTCTGGAAGGGGTTGCAGAAGGTATTTGGTACGCAGGTGTTCTTGAGTACGACTTTCAACCCACAGACAGACGGGTTGTCGGAACGTATGATCCAATTGTTGGATGACCTGTTAACAACTTGTGTCATTTAATTTGGTGGTTCTTGGGAGAGAAACCTATCATTAGTTAAATTTTCATACAACAACAGTTTTCAGGCTACGATTCAGATGGAACCATTTGAGGCACTTTATAGGAGACCATTTAGATATCCGTTGTGTTGTCTAGAGGCCAGTGAAACCTAGTTGTTGGGGTCAAGTCTCATGCAGGAGACATCCGAGAGAGTTATGTTGATCAGGAAGTGGATATCTATGTCTTCGAGTAGGAAAAAGTCGTATGCATATCAGAGGCATAGACCTCTTGAGTTTGGGGTGGGTGATAAAGTGTTCCTTCGGGTGTCGTCAAGGTTGGGTCACTAACGGATTCAGAAGTATGGAAAGTTGGTGCCCATGTATGTGGGACCTTTTGAGATTGTTGGGGTGATCTGACCAGAGGCATACCGATTGGCTCTTCCATAGTGGTATGGTAGGATGCAAGATGTGTTTCATGTGTCACAGCTCCTATGGTATCACCCTGGCCTATCAAACTTTGATGATGTTGAGGATGTGGAGCTTAAGGTTGATGCGTCCTTTGAGGAGCATCAGGTTCGTGTGGTGGATCATAGTGATAAGGTCTTCAGGGGTAAGGTTGTGCCATTAGTGTGACTACTATGGAATCATTAGAAAGTTAAATAAGTAACATGGGAGTGGGAATCAGATATGTGATCTCAGGGGCCCGAACTCTTTTCATCGGTGGAGCAATGAGGCTAGGAATCTCAGCTTGAGGACGAGCCATTATAATGTGGGGAGGTAGTAAGATCACAGTTTTTGTAAAGGTATGTTTTGTTGTGTTTTTGGTTGAACCATTTTATTTTGGGGCTTTAAAAGGTTTCTTCGATGTGTGAGAGGCCTTGGGTGTGTTCCGGGGGCTCGGGGCAGGGAAGAAGGGATGTCTAGACAAAGCAGACCAAGGCGCAGAGCCTGTGCACGGTTAGCCAAACCGTGTGGCCTGCCCAGACTGAGCCGTGCGACCCTCCCTCCTCTGGACAGAAATGAGCGCACGGTTTGCACATAGTTTTTCAAACCGTGTGGCTAAATCGTGCGACTCTAGACCCTTCGGGCAGTGGAATGCACATGGTTTGCGCATGATTATCCAAACCGTGCAACTAAACCGTGCAGCCACATAATGTTGGAAAATTTACAAAATTTCCACTATGGGCTTTATAACCCCAAATCGGGATTTTCCTCCATTTCCTCCCTCTTCACCCAAGGAATGAAGTGATTCACCCAAGAGCTCCAAGATATCAATCTACCTCATTTATAAGGAATTTTTGGGGTCGTTGGTTGCATATTGAAGCTCCGAGTTAGGTTAATCTCATCCTTGGTTCTTTTCTTTGTTTAGGGTTTGCGTCTTCTCTCCCTCTTATTTTGAAACCATAAAACCCAATCATTTGTGTGATTTCGAGGTTTAATCTCCAAGGGATGGTCGAATAGAGGTCCAAAGAGTCAATTGTGGTTGAGTTCAATAGAATATTTGAGGTAGGTGGTCTAAAATTTATATCCTAGGGTTATTTGGGTATTTTTGTGCATGTTAATTTGTGTTCTAGCATTACCTTGGTTATGTTGTGAATAGCCATGGCATGTTTTAGAATAATGATGCTTAAAATGGTTAATTTGAACCCTCTTGATCGTCGTGGGATGTGATGGGAAGGACATGACCTAATTGGGGCCATCCATGGGATGTGCCGACTTATCTCGGGTGTAGGGATTGTCATTAAACGAGCGACCTTATTGTAATGAATTGTAGAACCCTTGATAAACATGTTGGCATGAATGGCTGATTCATTGAAATGATGAACATGTTAAATTGGATAATGTGAAAAATTATTAAATACCATAATGGTATAGATTATGGGTCTAGGATTGAATGCTTAGTGAGATAGGCATAACACATAGGAATTGGGTGAATGGTAAAATGATGTGAAATGGTAAGGTGTTAATGGGTTAACGCATTATGTGGTTTCCCATGTGAGTTTTTTTTGAATGATCTTTGTCGATGGGCAATGGTTGGAAGGTTGATAATTATTTATATAAGCATGTGCACATGGATTCGTAGAGTGGGGTATGACATGAGGATCTATGCCCAAGGGTCGAGTGAAGACTAAGGCTCAAAACTCCACCCAAAATGTATGGGTTAGGAATGGTGTATAAGATACTATTCTGCAAATGGTTGCATCCAACCGGACTGAGGCTTCGAGGCGAGTATATGGTTTCTATGAGGGAGTTAGTCCTAGTGAGATAGGATAACGATGTGTTTACCCTCTTGCATTTGATTGATTTCCTCAGAAACATGTAACATAAGTTATGTGATTAACTCATGGAGATGTGATGAAAGGTTAAGTGATGGTCAATGGTAATAAATGGATGGTAACAGAATGGAAAGGGATTTGGCTCTAAACTAGTTAATGGCACCTTAAATAATTACTTGGAATTGGACATTCATTTTCTTTTTTCATGAACAACTCTTTATACTGGATATTTGGTAGACACCATTGGTGGTGGTTTTTTGAGTTGTACCCAAACCCTGCTCAGGCCGCTGTTGGGTACCCGAGAATACAACATGTTTGCATGTCAGGACAAGGGAAAGGGTCCTAGATAGTTAGTTGAGTGGACATGGGTAACACTTGGTGGAGGATTCAGACATGAATTTGGGACCATTTGGGATTATAGACGTTGTCTATATTATTGGACTTTTATTTACTCTTTCCATGTAGTATGACATGGCATATTTATTTTTGGAAATGGTAGCTATACATTTTCCTTGTTTATTTGTTGTTGTTTCTGCTATCTGGTTATTCTGTAGTGGATTAATTTGATAAAAAGGGGGTATAGTCTCCCCACATGACCCCATAGACCCCGCTTCTAGTCAGCAACCTTTGGTGTATGGGGAGGTGAGCTTAAGGTCATGTAACCACCCGGCTCGGAGCACCGGTTTAGTGTCTTCCGGGTTAGAGACGTTACACATAGTACTTGAAAATAGAACTTTAGTCACACCTAGTTTAAAATTTATATAGGATATAATTTGGATTAATACATATATTATTTATGAACAATTATAATGTATTTCAAAATATAATAATCAAAGATGACCTAGTTTAAACCTAAGGTGTTACAAATTGTAATGTAAGTGTCACGATTTTGACGTTCTCTGAATTATTATAATGCTTCCCACTATTATTATGTTTTCACAAATTATTATATTAGTTCCAGATAATGGATGGAACTAGAATGAATCATGTTATTAGTAAATTTGATTGACAATGGAATGATTTTACTATTGAGAAACCAAATGAATTGGGAAATGGAATGGCACAAATTATTATTACGCCTAATCAGAAATCATGTAATATAATCAATAATATCAACTTATGGGTGTTTCATGATACACCTAATTATAGGAATAGTGAGTTTCATGATGACCATAGAGGATAGAAAGATCATTTTATATCATGTAAAGAATTTGGGAAGATGTATGGAGGAGAATGACTAAAAATAAATATGATGATGCTTTGGGAGTTAAAAAGAAATTAATATAGAAATTAATTACTAAGGAAAAGTTACTAGATGGATTATCCCAATGGATTGGAATATTGGTTTTAATAACATTTCATCAATAATTGAACGATTTAATTAATGAAATTATAGGCATTATGAAAATCGATGTCTTAGGGGGGGGAATCATGAGAAAAGGATCTGAAAGGTTGTACGTGAAATGATTTTCTCGTGATGATGAAGATAATATGAATGAGATATGATATGATTGTAGTATTAAGTAACAATCTATTGAAACATGCTTAATGGATTAAGAAGGAAGTGTATTGATTGAAGTGATTATGTATTGTAATTTGATTATGATGATATCAAATTGTCTTATGAATATTATTTAGGATTATAATAATTATGAAACATCTATGGATTGTTCCACATTACTTTTTCTTCAACGAATTAAAATTATATAATAAATGGTAACAATAACCAAGAAAAGTGATTTAGTAATAATGTGATATTTTTTGAAAAGACTTGATTAAGGGAAATGTAACCCATAATATGTGTCCAATTCAGAGATAATAATTGTTAGTAGGGATACAAATATTATTCAATCTAATGGGATAATATCAGAAACCTTGAATCTGATTGGTTATTTGATATAGTTTTTAAATTTTTGATTGAAGGAATATATTAATTAGTATTTGGTTTAATTTAAGGGAAAAGATAATGTTAATTTTTGGAATCCTGGATGGTTTCAATAAGATTTTATGGAATCATAGGTTATTGCAATATTTATAGGGAATATATGAACAAGGTGTTTTGATATTAGGTGTGTGACATTGAGAAAAAATTTTGGGGATTATTTCTAAGATGATTTTTGGAATGAATTTATTTCTAAATTTTTGGTTCTTGAATTTTTCTACACATATTTTGCATGATCTTTATGATTATCAACTTATAAATTGGAATCAGATAAAATGTTGGAATTATATTTGTCTTAGAAATTAATATATTTTTCAATATTTGATAACATATGCTAACAATTTTGATTTTGGTCATATCTAAAGACAAGATGATTATCTTATTATTCTTTGGTGAATTATGTGAGGTGTTATAATTTTATATTAGTTCATAAAACATGAAATATTCATATTTTTCATCATTTCAAGAAAAATATTATATTTTGGGGGAAATTGATTAGTATATGTAATTATACATTTCATGTAAGTATATTGCCTTATGATCCTAAATTGAATTGTAATAAAACGCCTCAAATATAGGAAAATGATATTAAGAAAAAAATTGGTTCATTAACCATTAATTATAAGGAATTTATTGTCTTTTTCCAAATCTATGTTTTATGATTCTGTGATTGTTACAATTCTCAAGATCATTCACCTTCTCATAATCAATGATATATAGACATTAATATTATTTCATGTAAATATCTTCACTTCTCAGTAATGTTCTCTTATTTGGAAACTGAGTTTGTTTAATACTATATTAAATCTACACTCACTTTTCTTTATATTCAAGAGAATGTTTTATTAACCCTATAAATGTCATGGATTTCCAAAGAGGAATTTTCAAATGATAAACATTTGATTACCAAGAACATGTTAGAATTGAGAGGTTGAAATTTATCATAGGGAAAAATGTAACACCCAAACATTTTATAAAATATTTCTATTTATATAATTTTATTTCACTGATTGATTATATTACACACAACAAATAGTTTAAATGTACCACGATACAGCAAGAGAATATTATTATTTAACCTGACAGTTATAACACAACCTTTAATTTTGTGGGTATTAATATTATAAACTAATTTATGAAATATATATCAAATTTATAACAAATATTAATTTATTTAAAAATTATTAAAAAACATTCACACATTTTTTAGTAGTCATTTAATTCATAAAAAAATATGTTTTCTTCAAAAATGAGTTTTCTTCTTTTTTTTATGAGTGAATATTGAAATTAATTGCTAAAAGTTATAAAATATATATTTAAAAATTTGGAATTAATTTTTGAATTTATCAAGTCAAAATTATATTTTCAGTAATTTTTGTAAACTTTCTGAAAATATTGAATTTTTATGAAAAAAGTAAAATACCAATTTTTATTGAGAAATAAATCTTTATTTAGAGTATTTACTAGGTAAAATAATGCTTTGTATTCTTTTTTAATTTTAATTAGTTAATTTTTATTTAAAATAATTGTATAATAATTTTTTAAATGGATTTTATACTTTAATTTTGAATTAAACAAATACTATTTTAAAAAGAAAATTTTTCCAAAAAAATATTTTGGTTTCGTTTTGCAGGTTTATTTTTAATTTTGTTCCATAATATTCCATGTTTTGAGTTTTGAAAAATTTATTCCATATTTGGAATCATTTTTTCAAAATTTCGTTAATATTCACATTTTTTTCTCAACATAAATTGTAAACATAGTAATTTCATAACCACATTAAAGGAAAAATCATGTAATATAGTTTTCTTAGGTAATTATAATAACTATAAAATAAATGAGAAACACAAGAAAAATATTATTTTATGAGTATAGATATAACATATTCATCCAAGTGTCTAATTTATGACCTTTTGGGGAAACTTGGTAGAGATTATGTCTATTAGAGTTTAGTATTAATTGAAAAGTCAAACTTGTCATTTACTTGTTTTTAATAAGTGTAATATTTTTAATATGGTATTTCTAGATAATATGTTGAAATATAAATATTATTTTAAATATAAAGTATTTATATTTTTCATAGTATTTTTTTAATTTTATGTGAAGAAATAATTGTCTTAAATTCTTACACAACACTGATATAGTAATTATCAATTATTGAAAAAAATAAAATAAAACATATTAAAAATATTAAAATATTTATAATTTGATATAATTAATGTAATAAAATACTTTTATATTTTAAAACTATATTTTTGATAATTATTATTTTTTTCTAATTATATTTATAATATTTATATTATTAATGTCAAATTAATGAATTGTTATAAAAATTTTCATAAAAGATATTATATTATAAATAATATTTTATTAAATGAAATAAAATTCATAAAAATATTAATTTTATATAATTTTTTGGGATATGTTTTTTAAAATAATCCATATTCCATTTATGGGTTTTTTCATTTTATAATAACTCAATTTTCCCTCAAAGTGTAAAAATATATGTTTCACAGTAAGAGTTAAAAAGGAAAAAGTGGGGGCTTAAAGAAAAAAAGGTAGAGATATAATAAAAACCATTCCTAAATATTTTACGAGGTTATTTTTAACCATCGATATATTACATTTTAAATACATCAATTTGGATCCATTTTTAATTGAAAATTAATTTCTAGTAATTTAATAGTTTTAGAAATTTCAAATGCACCCCTCACCTCAAATATAAAACTGTCACTCCTCCCTCACTTAATTTCATTAGTTTGACCATTTTAGAAATATAATACCCTAAAAATTTCTTTTATTAAATTCATTTGACACATTCATAGATTTTTTATCTTATCAAATGTCCAACCCAAGATACCTTAAGAAGAAGATCTAAGGGAGTCATCTCAAAGAAGATGTAATCTCCATAACTGATCAAATTCTTTTTATAATCTTATTTACCACCCAAAAATATATTATATTTATTATAAAATAATATATTATGTATCCTAAATAGTCTAAAATGTAATTTTGATTATTAAAACTACAATATACACCCTCTTTATATTGTAACAAGATTTGAAAGTATCGCTCGTGCTTACACACGACTTGCTACCTCAACGTAGTGATACCATTAATATTTCATCACCATATTATATTAACGAGTCCTATGATGGGATTAATATTTATATATAATATTTATAAAATAATTATACTTCTTAATTGAAAATATAATATATACTATATTACATTCCAATCTTTAGGGAAAATTAAAATGTCAATTGTGCATATCTGTGGACTACCCCCTCCACAAAGCGATGCGATTCATTTTTTTACCTATATTTAAATTTGATGGTAATGATGAAAGATATTATAAATTTCTATGATAAAAATTATTTAATAATTATTCTATAATTGTGAATTATTATTTACATTTCTTTCATTATGTCCATCAAAAATTCAATACATCGTTCATGTGTATGTACAACCTACCATCAACATGAAATGTGTAATTAATTTTATATCTATATCATTTTGGATGAATATATATATATATATAAGGAAAAATAATGATACAATAATCATGTAAATGATTATGAAATATATATATATATATATAATATTTAAATTTATTATATAGAGGGTCAAAGAACATTCATATGAAGTTAGACCCAAGGTAAGGGATTATCATCTCATGTTTTTTTTCTATGGGACACATGCCTTACACACTACATGTTTCATTTTAGAGTGTATATACTCCCATTTAAATTTTTTTGTTTTTATTAATATCATAAAATTTATTGGATATACATTTCAATTTGAACTTATTTCTTTCATGGGGCATTGGATTCAAAATTTACCAATGTTTTTGGGATTTTTTCATAATCTCTTCATTAATAGAGATGTTTTAGGATTTAGAATCCACTAATAATATTTCTCTTCTAAGACCTTGTTTTATAAACCTATTTCAAAGAGGTTTTAATATTATCTTATGAGTGTTTAAAATTATTTTTACCCATGTTTTTATTTTTAGAAAATGACTCGAAATGAATTTTTTTCCATTTTTAAAATGATATAAATTGTGTCTGTTTTGGAAAAAAAAATTTAATTGATGTTTTTATAATATATGGAATTTTAACATCCTAAATTCATATCCTCATAACTCTTTCCCTAAGTTGGTGGGTCACATGGACTCAGGTGCACCTCCCTATATGTCAAAGGCTTACGAATAATAGAGATGGTGTAAAAGTGGTATAGTGGGGAGACTATACACTCATGTAAGAGTTACAAAAGAGATAGTACTAAAAATAAAAAATATAATAATATATAAAATTACATAATCAATAAACTATAGAAGCATAAATAGATAACTTAATATGTAATAAACATAAATAATATACAACTGAACAACTGATAAATATCTCAATATCGACTAAGGTAGTATCTGATATATGGATTCATATAATTATGATAATAAATAGGCGAAAAAGGTTGAAATAGATACCAGCATTCTATACAAACTGAAAAAGAACAAAAACTTCTCCACTGGAATTTCCATCCTAAGCATGAGTCTCTTCTCCTAAGCCCTATAAATAAGAAAAACCACATCAACAACCTGTATAAGGGAGCCTTCCCTAATCCATACCCATACATAGTTATTCATCTAGTTCAATCCAATCAATTAAAATCAATCCACCCTGATAAGACCATTCCATCAAAATATAACCCATTCAATTTACTAATGAATGAAAAGTATATTTATATGGATAAATGGGTCTTTTAGAGGGGGGAAATGGCCTTTCAGGGTAATTTTTTAATGAAAAATTCCATTTCAAGGATGGCCAAACTCCTAGGAGGTACCCTTCGTTTGACTAATCGCTGACAGTATAAGGAAAATTAAATGAAAAATACACTCCTAAAGTAAATCAGGCATCCCTGAAATTTTTACCCATTGGAAAAAAAAGGCCAATTCCACTTGGCACACACAAGGGGAGACATACAAGGTGTGTAGTACCTATGAGATACTATTAAAAATATATGTGGAGTGTAACAGGGTACAAATATAAATTTAATATGAATAAATAAATTAAAAGGAGTAGCCTAGAAATAGCTAGTGTGTGGAATAATGACATAGCTATAGGTAATCAAATCTGAAATGACGAATGGCATGACCAAGTACCTCCATGCCATAGATGACCCCTAACTCAATATCATTATAAAATTTATATAAGGTTGGATGAGATCTAATAAATGATCCTATGCACGGAAAATAGAAAAAGTGAACCTACACATAAATACCACATAGGTGGAAAATATAAACATAGATAAGAAGAGAGAGCCTAGGGTTGATTAATAAGGTAGATCCAATAATTCTAATGGATATAATATTAGAGACTTTAGGGAGGAGATACTTCAAATCCTAGATTGATAGATTTTTTATCTCAAATGAGGAGAAGAACATTCTTCTTCCACTAAAGGTTGGAAGGAAAAAGAGAGACATGATTTAACATAAGTAAGGGGAAAATGTAATTTAACACCAAATTACATATTTTCGTGGTTTGTCAAAAACATGAACAAAGAATTCTCAGCTCATTGATAAATTGGATAACACTACATTGTTATGGACATGGTTTGAAAAAAAAATGAAAACCATGAAAAATAGATATGTCGCAATACTCAACAGACCCGCTTGGACATGTTCCTTAGGCAACACAGTTATAGAAAAACAGTGTAGCCTATAAGTCTCATTGTTTACAAATGCACGGTTCTAGAAAAATCATATGTGCTTAGTGAAAGAGTTTTCTCAAACAATGTGGCATAGTCGTGTGCCTATTTTTATAGAGCTATGGGCTCTGAATGAGCCCCATACAGTCTTGGGACCTTTCGAAGGACATATTAAATGTTTAACATGAATAATAATAGAATTAAAATTGAAAAAAAGATCCACACATTATTGAAAATTCATGTCGTTAAAACCTCTCCTCTTTAATGTAGATCATCCCTAAGTGGGCCTTATAAGGTTAAAGAGATATCATCAATGAAGAGTTCCAACCACTGATCATGAATATTAACTTCCCACTCCAAGGTCTCATCCTATAGTTTTCCATAATTCTATAGAACCCATAGTAAAGGATCTACAATGACTCAATGTGTCTTCATTATCTAATCAACATTATGAATCAGACACTCTTTCAAGGAAGCCTATACAACCAATTCAACCTCATCTAGATGAAATATATGTGATATATCTGGATAGTATCTATGAAAATGAAATACATGAAAGACATATTGTGTTAAGTAGTATCTTTGATTATGTGTCAAATTTTAATAAAATGGTTCGATCAATTTCACAACATTAAAATATCAAATGATCCTCGATGAGAGATTAGATAGATTGAGAATACATCTAATAACTATCCTAGATAAGACAGCAAAGAAAACATAGTATCCAATTTCAAACTCAATAGTTCACCAAAGTATGTTGGCATTGGACTACAATCTATACTGACTTCTCCACATGTGCTTTCTGATCAATTGGACTTGATCAATAGTGAACTCCATAAGACATGGTCTAAGAATTGCTTCTTCCACCTCTACCTACAATATAAGGCCTCCTAAGGATCCATCATGATGGTATCCAGAAATATAATATTATAGAAGATATCCACAAGAGGGAATTGATTCACCTAGGATCCTATAAAATAGTGGACAAATGAATAGAGAATGTCCTATAGTATATGGATTGTATGCTCCATTTATCCATTAGTATATGGGTGATAGACCATGCCCCGAAGTAAATGTTTTAATGACCCAAGAATTTTATACAATTTTTTTTCTTAAATACTTTGGAATTTTATGAGTCTGTGGTTTCTGACGGCACTTGACTTTGAGGCCTGGTGTCCCGGAATCAATTTCTGAATTTTTGATTGGTTACATTCAGAAAACGTACGTGAGGTTTTTTTTAACATTTGAACTGGTGATCGAAATCGAAATCTGGGGGCACCAATGATCTCGCAGTGCCGGTATTCACTTAAGGGGACCTTTACCGCAGTATCATTTTGTGGGGTTTGAAAATTAATATTGGGGGATTTAGAGTTAATTAAATAACATTGTGGAACACAATGTTATTTATATATGGTAGTTATATCCTATAAGAGGGAGGTTATTGATGGGGCCCACAACCACATAACCTCTCATGTGATGATATTTGTGTTGTGGGGACCACAAGAACCCCTAACCTTTCATATTCCCATAACTCCCCATTAACATACCCTTTAATTTATTATTACAACTCCTACTTAATAAAGTGAACTCTTCACCTCCCTCTCTCTCCGTTTAATATTTTCCAACTCTTTTAATTAATGAATTGATCTCATGTTAATTAATTAAAGAGTTAGAATTAATTTTAATATAGGGAAATGTTATATTATAGGGGAGCCTTTTTATTATTTTTGTTTGGCATTCGTTGTGTTGTGAATGTCTTGAGAAAGCTCTAGAGAATGAGAAGAATAGTGTTCTTCATACGACGAAGTACATAGTTCATCAATGACGAACAACTCCGATGAAGAACATGAGGAGCGATTTCCTTCCTCCACTACATCAACTGGGGTGAGAAAAGAGGCGACACCATTTCCCTGTGATGCCCGACTACCGCAAACCATATTTTAAGGCAGGGATATTATGTTCAATTTTAATTGATTAAAATTATTCTTTATTCATTGTTGAAACTATGGTTTGTCTTTGGCCATATGTTATCGCCTAACATGGAGGGTGCGGCTGAACGAACACGGCCAGATGACCCTCTATTGATCCTTATTCTTTTTCCATGGAATCGGTGATGAAAGGGATGGCAGCGATGGGCGAAGGCAGCGGTCATGCGCCGGCCGCTTGCCGAATAATAGCTACCCGCAACTACGGTCCACTCGGTCGAAGAAGAACTTGCTGGATAAAGCCAGCCGGGTTGATGAAAGATCGTGGCACCACATGTGGTGTTGCGCTGTAGAGGACCGCAGCCCGCGCATCTCAGGCCGCTTCAGCGGTAAACCTTCTGGATTGCTGACCAGTCGAGTGAAGGAGCTGCTACACCTGACGGTTCCATGCAGCAAGAACGCGGCCCGCCTGAGCAGGCCACTTGCACCGGGATTGCCAGCCAGCTTCAGCAGGATGTTTGGGAGGGCGGCGCCGCCGGTTCGGGAATGCGGGGGGGTCGTGCCCCCACCCC
This sequence comes from Viscum album, assembly GCA_963277665.1. Taxonomy (NCBI): domain Eukaryota; kingdom Viridiplantae; phylum Streptophyta; class Magnoliopsida; order Santalales; family Viscaceae; genus Viscum; species Viscum album. Next base: position 2,074,689,044 of record OY728152.1, on the reverse strand, counting down.
CTCGGAACACTCGACCCCTCCGGGCCGAGCCACATGACCAGACAGGATACACCCTGCTAGGACGGGTTGCACCCCTCGGTCCATGCCATACAATTCAATGGGTCGGTCTGACTCTCTGTCTGGTCGGACCCACCAAAACCTGGTTGACATGACCTGCCAACACTATGGGCTTAACGGGCCGAGAATGTTTTCACTTAAATATGAATAACTATAACACCATGTGATGGATCGACGCGTTGTCTATGGCACTTGGACCTTCCTGACGAAGAGGTCCATTTGAGATACTCTATGTGAGTTTTTGATGACTTTGGAAAGTGGTTGGGTTTGGAACGATCGTATTTCCAACTAGGCCCCTGGAACGGAAAATCCAATATCTCTCAGATTGGGCGTCTGATTGACATGTTGTCTATCGTGTTGGGTTCTTTTTGAAGAGACAGAACTTTAGAATACATCAACTCTAGACTTTGTTTTTCAGTTGATGTATTTAACCCCTTGTCTTGATGAGAGGACCCTCCCGGAATCAAGCATGCAGTGTGCGGGAAACCTAGATTTGGATGCTACTGTGATGACTACCATACTTGGATCCCCTGTGGGTTCGACGACGATGACTTCCATACTAGGATCATCCATGGGTTTGATGACGATGGATTCCATACTAGGATCCTCCGCGGGATCCAGGACAATGACTTCTCTACTAGGATCATCCATGGGTTCAATGACGATGACTTCCGTACTAGGATCATGTGTGGGATCAATGAAGATGTTTTACGTAATAGGATCCTCCGTGGGTTCGACGACGATGTCTACCATTCTGGGATCCTCCATGGGTTCGGTAGCGATGATAATTGAAATTGGATCCTCCGTGGGTTTGGAAACAGAGAGTTCAGTACTGGGATCCTATGTGGCTTCAGCATAAGAGATGATTAAGTGGCTACATCTAATCATCTCCAAACCTTTTCGTGAGTTGTATTCCTGTGTGAGCTGAGTCTTGACATCAATCATTATCATCGATGTGATTGTCTTATTTCCTTTGTGGAATAGGTTGTTCTTGGGCTCGATATTTGGAGTCGAATTTGTATTGATGACTTAGGAATATGTATGGGAATATACTTAGTTTGAGTTGGTTGATACATCGTGATGGTATCTATCCATTTTGGTTTATTCTACGTGGATTCTGGGAGACCTTCAGGGGTCTTGGGGTCCCTAAAGAGTATAATTATACTCACCCCTACACGGGATATGCCCGCACTTCGTTGTGTTGGTTGTAGAAAACAGACAGTGTTGACAACGACCGAGAGCGATCCAGGACCAGACGATACCCGGAGGTGGACCACACGGCGAGACGGTACATGGAGTGGACCAATAGACGTGGAGTGTTGTGTTGGAAAATGGTACTTACCCTTCAGGTAGGATTCTTGGTGGATGTTCCAGGAGCTTCCCTTTTTAGCTATTGTCCTTTTTCTAGTTGTAATTGCTTTCTAGTTGTACTGTAATTTACTGTTGGTCTGGTATTTCTAGCCCCTTTCATTTAGCACTTACTATTTTACTCTGTTTTACATAGTGCTAACTTTAGTTTTGTACTCAGTTTAATTTGTTTACTTTTATAAAGGCAATGCCTTCCCAGCATAGGGATTTATGCCTTTGGTGCTAGTCTCCATCCCCTGGCCTGTGGAAGGTGGGCTTGGGGTACTCACAGCACGGGCCCTGAGGATGTGTCATAAAAAATTGGTATCAGAGTGAGGTTCTACCGTAGAACTCATGATTATGATTATTACATCCCTGTGAAGCAATAGAGTTAATAGTATTGAGTTTGGTTATCACTCCAGGGTGGCCAGTGTTGGTGCAGCGGCTAAGGTATCCACACACCAGGACCCTGACCTCTGATTTCTGACTCAGTACATGAATACACTGATTGTGTGGGTGTTTCCTATGAAATGTTTTCTTTGTGTTTACTTTTTTTCAGCTCACCAGGTATACAGTTTTAACAGTGGCGCACTTCATCCTTTTCAGGATGGCACTACTAAGGTGTCCAGCAAGGGTTTTGAGTTACGTACGAGATGGTATCCCATTGAGCAATGAGGAATTAGTGCAGGGCCCCATCATAGCAGAGGAAACAGTGGTACCACTACCCACTGGGCCACCTATACCACCAACCCCAGTAGCAGAGAGTGCATGCCATCTGAGTACATTGCAGATGTTCCATCTACCAAGGACAGACTCGTTCTTGGGAGAGACAGCCCCCCAAGCAGCTGAGGATTGGCTTGGGGCTATCATCTAAGTTTTTGAATTGGTAGGGACACTAGCCGGCCTCATGGTGATCCTTGACAAGAGTCTCTTACATACAGTGACAGGCTGATGGTGTTGATTGATGCTCCATGTGCATGACAATGAATCACTACACTAGAAAGACTTCAATAGCTAGTTTCAGGTGGAGTTTGTACCTTCCACCCTTCGAGCAGTGCATATACAGGAGCTATTGCATATGCAGTAGGGTAGCATGATAGTAGCACAGTTCTCAGTGAGTTTCATAGACCTCTCACTAAAATCTACAAATATGCTACCAGACCCGTTCTTCTAGGTCCGGACCATCGAGCATGGTCTCAAGTGAGAGATTAGAGCTTCAATTGTCTCCCACAACATCCCAACACAGATAGGGGTGTTAAAGCGAGGTATTCCAGTGGAGAGTTTTCTTGCTGAGCAGTCGCCAGTGGTGAGACCCTCCATAGGATGACATGTAGTAGAGTCTTCTGCAGCCGGCAGTAGACATTTGACTCAGAGGTCTAAGCGGACCAGGACATCCGGTTCGCGACCCGAGGATACCGGTTCTATTGCCTGGGGAACACGAAACAGAGGCATCCATACGAGGAGCAGGTCATGTTTTGCATGTGGCGGGCAGGGTCACATGGATCCTGACAGTCTGACCCACTGTGTAGATGATCAACAGATAGATGAAGGGCCTCCCATTTAGAGGAAGCGGTTCGAAAATAGTGCTCTGGGAGGAGGTGGATAAGAGTGGGACTAGCTCCAGGCATGAATACTTTTGTTCATGATGCTTCTAGCATTTTTGATTTCTTTATTTGTGGTTGTTTTCATTATTTGTACTATGATCTACATTAAATAAAAGACACTTGTCCATTTGATGTTTTCTTCTGTACCATTTCTTATGGTTGATACTTAGTTGTTCTGTTTAAAACTTTTGACATGACCCTCAAATTCGAGATTCCTACTCGAGGAGACCCAATTAACACACACTATTTTTGACAGTCTGTCTCGACCCTTGGAGGCGAGAGTAATGGTTGGATATCTAGGTAGTAGTTTCTAGGTCTTACGACGTCATCTGTGGCATGAAATAGTACCATTCATGTCATGATTGACTGTATTAGGTAAAAACTTGGTTCATTCTGGGGATGAGATCAGAATTCATTTTTTGAAAAAGGAGAAATCATAGTAGATCTTGTATGACATAAATGAAAATGTCTTTAGTTGAGTTCTTTACAAATGTCTAGTCACACCAATTGGTCATTGAGGGAACAGTTTACAGTTTACTCTTATCTCAAAGTCTTAGGTGTGTCTTCTTGTAGAAAGAACTAGACCTGAGACAGCGGCTACAGCTCATGTTCCTCTAGGACTATGACTATGAGATAATTTATACTCCTGGGAAGTGGAAATTTTTAGCTGATGCTCTCAGTAAGAGATCGGGCATTCAACAACTAGGAGAGGGGACAAATAATCTAGCCACTTTGAAGATATCCTTTGTGGATAGAGATGGAGAAACCTTTCTATAATCACTCACAATCACTCCATAACTCCTTCAGCATGTCAGAGTGGCATAGCGTGGGGATGTTGACGGTGAGACGTGACATGCTCATATATCCACAGGACAGGCGCCTGATGAATTTTCTGAATGAGGGGAGCACATCATTCACATTAGGGGACGAACTATGGTACCAGCTGCATTGTAGGAGGAACTGCTGATGAAGTTTTACACTTCCCCTATAGTGATACATCTAGGAGTGGAAAAGATGTACCAGGACCTCATATGACATCACTGGTGGCTGGGTATGAAGAAGGATGTAGCAGAGTTTGTTTCACGATGCCTCACTTGTCAGAAAATGAAGGCGGAATAACAGGTACCAATAGTCTTTATACAACCCTTAGATGTCCCAGAGTGGAAGTGGGATAGAATATCCATGGATTTCATGATAGGGAGTCCATTTACATCCATAGGACATGACTCTATCTGGGTGATCGTAGACCAACTCCCCAAGTCGGCACATTTCCTACCGATCAGATATCATGGCTCAGTAGAGTCTTGGGACGCCTTATCGTTCGATAGATCATACAAATTCAGGGAGTTCCGTCGTCTATCGTTCCCGATCGAGATGTTCGTTTAACGTCCCAACTATGGAAGGAGTTACACGAGGCTTTTGGGACTCAGCTACATCTAAACACCACCTTCTATCCTCAGAAGGACGACCAAACTGAGAGGACCATTCAGACACTCGAGGAAATGCTCCGTGCATGTTCCCATGACTTTGGTAGTAGCAGGGAGGATCACCTAACCTTGGTGGAATTTGAGCACAACAAAATATATCACTCCACTATTAGGATAGAACCTTATGAGGAACTGTACGACCAACCATGTAGATCATCTTTATGCTGGATTGACCCTGGGGAGTCAGCACCTGTAGGACCAGAGATGGTTCAGGCTACAAGGGAGAAGGTGTAGATCGTCCAAGAGTGGATGAAGACTGCACATAGCAGACATAGGTCCAATGCTAATAGGAGACAGTGATTACTAGAGATCGAGGATGGTGACCAAATTTTCTTACAGGTCTCTCCCTGATGAGGTCTACGATTTTTTGGTTGGGGTGGCAAGTTATCATCGTGTTTCATCAAATTTTTCCAGGTCCTCAGTAGAGTAGGGGAGGAGGCTTACCTCTTGGACCTTCCACCTCAGTTGCACCAGATGCATGATGTCTTCCACGTATCTCAGGTGAGGAGATACGTACACGAACAGATCCACATCATCGATCACGGCGAGATGGAAATCAATGACGGGGCGACGTTTGTGGAGGTCCCAGTGGAGATCGAGGATCGACGGGAGAGGGTCCTATGTGGACATTCTATTCCTCTGGTGCGCATTTGCTGGTAGCACGGGAACCTCCAAGAGAACCCCTAGGAGGGGGAGACTCAGATTCGAGCTCAGTACCCCCATTTGATTCCCTAGTGTGTGTTGTATCTTTATGGGGATGTAAATCCCTGATGTGGAAGTAAAGTAATGACCTAGAAATTTAATGGAACTACTTTTCATAAATACATAGGAATTTTACGAGTCTGTGGATTCTGACGACACTTTATTGTGAGGCCCGGTTTGTCTGGAGTCAATTTATGATGTTTTGTTCGGGAAGGATCAGTAAACGTACGTGGGGTTTTTTCTATATTTTGAACCGGTGCTCAGAATCAAAATTCATGGACAATGATGAACTCGTAGTGATGGTATTATCTTAAGGGGACCTTTACCATAGTAGCGGTTTGTGCGGGTTGAATGTTAATTTTGGGGGATTGAGAATAAATTAACTAAAATTGTGGAACACAATTTTAATTATATCTGGTGGTTATATCATACAAGGGGGAGGTTATTGGTAGGGTTCACACCCACATAACCATTCACGAGACTATATTTGTGAGGTGGGGACCACATGAACCCCTAACCTATCATCTTCCCTCAACTCTCCATTAACATCCCCTTTAATTTATTAGGACAACTCCCCCTTAATGAAGTGAACTCTTCACCTCCCTCTCTCTCCCTTTAATATTTTCCAACTCTTATAATTAATGAATTGAACTCCAATTAAATAATTGAAGAGTTTGAATTAATTTGAATATATGGCAATTTTATATTATGGGGAGACTTTTTATTATTTGAGTTTGGCATTCGTTGTGTTGCGAATGTTTTGAGAAAGCACTAGATAAATAGAAGTGCAGTGTTCTATATATGATGAAGAACACCATTCATCAACGCCGAAAAACTCTGACGAAGAATACGATGAGTGATTTCCTTCCTCCACTACTTCAACCGGGGCGAGAAAGGTGGCGACACTGTTTTCCCTTGACGCCCGACTACCGCAATCCTTATTTTAAGGGAGGGAGATTATGTTCAATTTTAATTGATGAAATTTGTTTTTTGTTCTTCATTGAAACTATGGTTTTTATTTTGACATATGTTACCGCCTAACGTGGAGGGTGTGGGCTGAACGAACATGGCTCGATGACCCTCCGTTGGTCCTTGTACTTTCTAGATGGCACCAGCAAAGAAAGGGAATACAACGACGGGTGAAGGGGCAACCGTGCACCGGCAACGTGCGGATGAACTGCGGCCCACAACCGCGGGCCGCTTGGCCGAAGAAGAACCGGCCGGCTAAAGCCAGTGTGGCCGAATGAAGATCGCAGTTCCACAAGGGGCACCGCATTATGGAGGACCGCGGCCCGTGCTCCACATGCTGCTTTGGCGGTGAACTGGTCGGCTCGTCGGAGGGTTGGGTTAAGGAGCTGCGACACCTGAAGGAGCCCCACAGTAGGAACGTGGCCCGCCTGAGCGGGTTGCATGCACCAGGAAGTACTGCCGGATTCATCTGGTCCATTGGGAGGGAGGTGCTAATTGGCACTGCCAGTTCAGGAATGTAGGGAGCCATGCCCCGCTACGAACTGCTCGGCCCCTTCGGGTGGAGCCGCTCGGCCGGTCGGCCGACCCGTTTTCACATAAATCTGAATAACTATAATACCATGGGTCTGATCGACACAATGTCTATGGAACTGGGACCCTCACAACATAGAAATCCTTTTTAGACTCTCTTTGAGAGTTTTGGACGACTTTGGAAAATGACCAGTTTTGGAAAAGCGTATTTCCAACCGGGCCCCCGGAACGAAAAAGCCAATATCTCTCAAACCGGGTGTCTGATTGGCGCGCCGTCTGTCGCGTTGGGTTCCTTTTGACAAGATAGAACATCGGAATACATCAACTCTAGACTTCATGATAGTTGATCTATTGACCGCCTTGGCTCGAAAAGTGGACACTTCTAGAATCAAGCGTGTTGTGTGCGGGAACGCTAGAGCTGGCTGCAACAACGATGACTACCGTACTAGGATCCCTTGTGGGTTCGACGATGATGAAAATCATACTAGGATACTCCGTGGATTCAACTAAGATTATGTCGGTACTAGGATCCTGTGTGGGTTCGACGATGATGAATTCTATAATAGGATCCTCCGTGGGTCCGACGACGATGACTTCCGTAGTAGGATCCTCTGTGGGTTGAATGACGAAATCTACTGTACTGGTATCCTCCATGGGTTTGGCAACAATTATTACTGAACCTCAATCCTTCATGGGTTCAGTCATGATTACTTCTGTACTAGGATCCTACGTGGGATTAGCAATGGAGATGATTCAGAGGAAAAATCTAATCATCTCCACCTCTCTTCGTGTGTTGTATACCTGTGTGATCTACGTATTGACATGAATCATTATCATTGATGTGATTTTCTTATTTCCTATGTGGAATGGGTTGTTATTCAGCTCAAGAGCTGTAGATGAACTGGGATTGAAGACTTTGGTATATGCATGGTAATATACCTAAGTAGAGTTTGTTGATACTTCGTGATTGTATCTTTCCTTTGTGGTTTATCATTTGTGGGTTCTGGGAGGACCTCGGGTGTCTCTGGGTCCTTTCTGAGTATTGTTATACTCACCATGTCATGTGCTATGCCTACACATCGTTGTGTCGGTTACAGACCATGAACGATGTTCACAGAGGACGAGAGCAATCCAGGACCAGATGGTACCCAGAGGTGGACCACATGGCGAGACGGTACACGGAGCAGACCAATAGACGTGGAGTGCTGAGGTGGACATCTATACCTACCCTTCAGGTAGGATTCTTGTTGGAAATTCCAGGAGGATCCCTTTTTAGCTGTCCAGTTGTACTTTCTTTCTAGTTTTTCTGTAATTTACTATTGGTCTTGTATTGCCAGCCACTTTCCTTCATCAAATACTTTTGTAATTAGTTTTACTTAGTGCTTACTTCATTTGCGTAGTATGTTGAGTTTATTTACTCTTATAAAGGGAATGCCTTCCTAGCCTAGGGGTTTACTCCTTTTCTAATAGTCTTCAGCCCTTGGCCTATGGAAGGCGGGCTTGGAGTAGTCACAGCATTGTCCCTAAGGACGGGTCATGACAACTGTGTACCCAAGGACTTATATAACCCCTTCAACAACCATGATGTGAAATTAATATATTTGTCATAAATGATAAAATGAAGATATCCATGAATACATACAACCTCCCCAATGTATAACCTTCCAATCTCATATACTGAGAAGGTAGCTCACATTGGTAAGAAGTGTGAGACCTTTGTTAAAGGATCAATGAAAACCCACACTACATCATTTCCATGAGGTGATCTAGGTAGTCATATCACAAAATTTATTTAAACATAATCCCATTTCCACTCTGGAATAACAAATGTATTTAAAATCCTCACCAATTGTTGAGGTACCACCGTCACCTACAGATAGGTGGAACATCATATGATGAATCCATAAATCATTTGTTTTATACTTGTAATCCAATACTGGCATCGTAGATCCTGATTCATTTTTTGACAACATGGTGAACCACCCATTTTGAGGAGCGAAATTTCCCCATAATATCATCTTTGATGTATGTTGTCACCCTTAAACACGCATCAAATAATAATGTGTCATCCCCATACATTATCCAAGATGAATATGTATCATCATATGAAAAAAAATTACCATAGAACAAGGACATCAGGATCAAAAAACTGTTTCATTATCGCCACTTCCAAAAGAATATAAGTCATTACTAAGGCTATGAGGACACTCTTACCAAAATCCTTCTAAACCTGAACATGAATCACTGAGAATATAGCCATAAGATTCTATTCTTTGTAGGATTCCTGAACTGCCTATGTGTGATTCTTTCATCTCAGAGTATTGGATACTTAATCCCCCTTTCTAGGTGTGTAGGCAAGTTTGAAATCAAATGAATGTAGGTACACAACCCGCCTTATCTATCTAATATTCATAACACATTTACCAAATAGTTAGATTAGGATTTTGTGATATAAGAATATTGGGAAATTATCTCTTTGTAGATAGTTTCTACAATAGAGTAAGGCATGTAAAACCGTAGCAATCTTGAGGTCATGAATTTGGGTAATTCTTCCCGTGAGGCCTCAACTAAAGATACTCATACAAGACAATTCACTCACCCTTCATCAGAACAACTCAAAGAAAGATACTTGATTCATCAAAATATACTATATATCTCCTTCATGGATCAGGAATAATCAATATCAGTGTTGAACTCAAAGATACATTCAACTACTAAATGGCAATTTCACAAGATTCTGACCATAAAATTTTCACACCCTTCTTTATCAATCCCATAAGTGGAAAATAAAGGTATGATTAATATAGTATAAAGAATCACTAATATCCAAATTTCCCTAAGAAAAATCAAATATCAAAATATGTACTTTGGATACTCTTGAAAAACTAAAACTCTTATATTATTTGGGTCTACTGAAACTCCTATCTTTGGCATGATTCTACCTTGTAAGATGACATTTTTGATATAGAAATGAAATTTATTGATCTTAGTATAGAGTGGTTACTCTCTCGGTGTACTAATCACGATCTCAAGAAGGGTTTCATGGTTTTGTATGGAGTGTTAAAACACCAAGATACTGTAAAAAATAATCTACCCCATATGAATCTAGGTATGGTTGGAAAAAGATATTCATAAGAGCCATAAATACTGCAAGAATGTTTGTGAGTCAGAACACAATTACAAAGTTCTCTTATAGACCATAACTTATCCAAAAATATGTGATAGGTATGTATAAAGTCTTGACACAATCCTGATGATATAATGAACTCAGATCTATCTTTTAACACAATATCTCTCTATAGAGACGATCAAAGATGTCATCTATTATAAGTAATTGATACCAGTTATTGATTGCGAGCTAGTTCAAACAATGACAATCCACGTGGAGGCTGACGCTACCATCTAAATTTTTTGATAAAATAACTATTGAAACCCAATGAGAAGATAAGGGGAATATGAATACTTCAGTCTTTAGATCCTCTAATTGTTTCTTGAGTTCCAAAAGATTGTTTTATGTCAACCTATAAGGTTATATGGTCACGAGTGCTGCTTATGGAACAAAATAAATCATGAACTCTACCTATCAAATTAGAGGTAGAATAGTGAAATTCTAGGAAATATGTACATGAAACACTCCACATCAGGATGAAATATAGTTGTTCATAACCCCTAATCATCTAATAAAAGACTGCAAATTTGAGTTTTCACATTACAAAACCTCTTATAGTTAGGCCCAAATCATGTCTCACTAACATCCTCTTATCCCATATACACATTCCTTACACCCTCTTGTGATGTAAACTTCACCCTCTGTTGATTGTAGTCAACGTGTTCTTGATAGGTAACTAATTAGTCCATACTAAAGATTACATCAAATCCCATTATGTCAACGAATAATTGATTGCATATTAGAAGTTAACTACCTATCCTATGGGGGAAATTTTTTATAATGAAAAAAACCCTATAAATGGATACCAAATTGGGTTTTATATCATCATAACTTGATATAATTGATCGATATTGTGGATAATAATCATAGTGATTTCTTTATATATAAAAGAACATGATGAGACTATATCAAATAAATAATGAACTAATGTGGAGGCTACTAGAATATTACCTCATATATTATATGTTTTGGTGTTATTCTCTTTATGTGCGAGGTGGACTGTATGAAACAATCTTATACAACAACCCTAAATCAATATCAAACTACCTTAAGAAATCTCACTCTACTAGTGCTAGGAATAAAAGTCTAACTTTTGCTTCCTCGATCACCCCCTCATATTGATCCACCAGCAGTATTCCAAATGTCTTCCTGTCATGATCCTACTAAACCTACTTCTGAATAAGGTGTAGGTGTAGATCCCCATTAACTATGAACTTTAGAGTTTGTATTCTGATGCAATATATATTCCCCATATTTGTTGTTGCCTCTGAACTTCAATAGTTCGTGTAAGCACCAAGGCTTCACATATCCTATCTTCCTACATCGTTGATAGATAAGAACGTTCTCTACCTAAGGAGAATAATTTTTTACACCTCCACGACTTTCCTCAAAACACTACTATTTACAAAAAGAAGAACCATTAATATCTCAAGGTGTTGATCCACCCTGAATCACACCATATTCTTACCTTACGTTCTGCTCTGTAACAAGGGTCTAGTTGATGTTTTCTGAAATGGTTGTCAACCTGAATCTGACGACCTATGATCAAATAGCATATACCAACTCATCCTCTAACTTCATAGAATTCATAATATTGTCTCCATCTATAGTAAGAGAGAACTACAACAGCTTAGGGAAAAGGGTAGAGTATTCCATAACCGGCATACTCATATTATAATGTTTAACAAACTATCTAGCATTGATAACCCTTAGTGTTTGGGGAAATAAGTAGAAATAAAATATAGTCTGGAATTCAACCTATAATATATATTTATACTAGTCATCCTGGGTAATTACATCCCACTACCTCTTGGATGATCCATATTGAATAAATTATGCATGGTTGACCATCCTATGAAGAGGAATCTCAGGATTCTTGAATATATATACATTTTTTTGAGCCAAAACTCTATAACACGAGGTAGACTCTCCCTCTAAAAGAAGGGTGGATGTTGATTCTGAAATTTTCGAGTAAAATCCTTCATTCTCGAGGTAGTTCAAATGAGACCATGCATATTATGAAGCATATGTAGAAAATTATCATTGAATTGGGCATCAGTTCCTATATCTGGAATAGGAATATGTGCTATCAGTGGCACTACCTGATGAATAATTGGTAAACCATGGCCTACGACCCCATGGGCATGGTCTTTACCCCATTCAGGGTGTATGATAGCAAAACATCATAGTGGCATGATTGATCAATGATAAACACACACCTTTGAATATATAAAAGAATCTGAGAATATTTTATTTATGAAACTATGACTAGAGTAAATTCTTTATATATAAATGATCAAACCTCTCTTCCTGCTCAATAATATATGTTTATGTGATATAAGAGACCATTAATGGCTATTAAAACATAAGAGATATCCCCAATACCAAATAATAAGGTCTAATTCATGTCTAATTATTTTTTTCACAAGTAATAGACAACAAATTAAACTTTTTATGCCATATTACTTTTCAACTTGGGATTTTTCAATGGTGTAAATTACCTAAAATTGATGAATTAGATGGTACACCACTTTCAATAAATAAGGTTCCATAATCCTAATGAACTAAAATATGACATCCATTCAACTCAATCCATAAGTTTTTACATTCTATAAGACAAATGGTTCATGGATAAACCTATCGTAATTGACCACTTAGGGTGTCTACTTTAACCTATTCTATAAAACACATTTAGGATAAAAAGTATCATTATGTTTCAATTAGGTGTTCAAGTACTTGTAATAAGTGTCAGGATAATTCAATAATTATTTAAAGCATTATAAAAATTAAATAGGAAAATGAATTCTAAAAATAGTTGTGGCATGGAATACTTGTGGCATATTTCTCCTTGTGTGCCTAATAATGACACATGTATCAATATTCATTTCCCTTAAATCATCGGGTCAAGGATGAAATAAATACTTCATCATAACAATATTAATAACCAAAAAACATTATCTGTTTCAACAAATGGTGGAAAACATTATATATTAATAGGAAAAAGAAGAAGAATAATTATTATTCAAATAGCCAGACCTTTACCGAAACATGGGTTCACGACACCTAAGAATGAATTATGAAAATTTTACCAGAATTCCTAATAATCAATATATTGTATTAAAAAAGTAAAAAATAAAGGAAATTATATTGTAATTACTTTTAAATACCTCTCTCGGGATCCAGAAAACACATGTTCTGATGTAGTGAGTCACATGACCACAAGAGCGCCTCTTCGTACGTCAGAGGCTGCCGAATAACACCAAGGGTGTAAAGGTTATATATTGGTGATACTATACCGGCATGTAAAAGTAAAAAAATATGATAAAACTAATAAAAAATCATAATCATATATAAATAAACATAGTTATTAAACAGCTGATGCATAAATAAATTGATGAATAATCAAGCATAAGAAGTGATAGATAAATTAACTATTGGTAAATGTCTCAAAATACACTAAGGCAATGTCAGATACATGTATGTATGAAATACTGATAATAAAAAAGGGATCATGGTTCATACAGATACAAGCATGCTATAAAAACTACAAAAGAACAATAACATCTCAATTTTCCTGTTGAGACTAAGAAAGATCTTGTACACCTAAGCTCCATCTATAAGAATGATCATATCAATAATCTGTAGATGGTCGCTTTCAATTATCCATAACTGAATATATATAATCTTTTCGGGTACCAAAGAAATCCCAAGTAGGGTATGAGATAAAAATCACTATAGGCCACCACTAATGTTGTATTCCTGTAGTCTATGCAGTGTTTGTTACTAAAAAATGTGCAGGTAATATCAGAATAGGAAAACAATGCAGAAATAAATAACCAAACTAGTCAGGTTTCTATAGGACACAAGATAGGTCTACTTGCATAAACTAATGTCTAAAGTTGAAAGTATGAACAATCAATATATATATAGAGTATTTATATATATAGTATAAATATATATATTTCATCCACATATTAGAACCAAGTATGTTAATATGCAAGTGTAAATATACCTAGATACTTTTTTTGGATGGATAAGGGCATAAATCAGAAATCCATGACCTATCTAAGGAGCCTATAATCACAATAAATAGTTTCCACACCCAAAATCCCAAAAAAATTTTGATATGTAATGCAAAAACACTTGGTATGGTGAGTGATCTAGCATTTCAACACTCAAATCATCAAATGTGACACATAAATGCCATATCTCATATAATATCACTGGTGTGAGATAACATACTCAACACTCGATGTATGGGCGCAGGATTAATTTACTTTCATTACACCCCATAACATCATACATATCCCATATAAATTTGTAAGGAAAATTATTATTGGCATGAGTCATATCATCACATGTAACCTGGTCACCCAATCATTATATATAAATATGTAATATTCATATATATAACCTTACACTAGAAGAAATATCACTTTTATATTCTTTTTTTCATGATCAATTTCTATTAATGCATCACATTTTATAATAATCTTGTAATTAAGCATAAATATAATGCATAGACTTAAAATAATTTGAATTCATTCCATCTGAGATAATTTATTAATTCAATGGAAAGCATCAATCATGCATAATCTGTTCTATATTATCATTTTAATTTATTTAAAAGTAGTACATTTCATCTTGTAAAATTTTTCCATCTCATATATATAAATTAAAACCAATCCACCCTGATGATACAATTCCATAAAAATTTAACCAAATTAAATTACAAAAGCACGAAAAATCCTTTAATAGGGATCAATGGGTCTTTTTGAGGGTGACATGGTCTTTAATAGAATTTACTAATTGGGAAATTCTATATATTTTTTGGAATAAATCATATGATATTCCCCTAGTCTAACTAAAAATTCACACTAAAAGTGAAATTTAATTTAAAATATAAAATGAAAGAAAATCAGGCATCCATTACAATTTAACCCACTGGAAAAAATGGTCTATTACAAATGGATCACCTAAGGGGGGACCATATAAGATGTGTTCTAACATTAAGATAACAATAAGAAATAGATAGGTCTATAATAGGGTATGATGATCAATTTTTTATGATGAAATAAGTTAAACAGAGATTCTTCAAAAAATTTATTGTGTGGTATAATGAAATAATTATAGGTAATAGAAAATAAAATGGAAAACAATGTGATCACCCACCACAATGCTGTAGAGAATGCCTTTCGCAATATCAAACTCAGATTTGGAGTGGGTTGGAAGAGAAATATTGAATAGTAAAATGCCCTAAAATTTGTGAAAATGGGCGTATAGTTAAATAGAGCATCAGATTCCAAGATAAATATATATAAGAAGTGAGAGACTAGGGGAGATTACAGAGGTGGATCCAACTCTTATAAATGATAAATTAATAGACACCAGAGGTGGGATATACTTTAAAACACAGTTTGAGGGATTTCTGTGTCCAAAGGAGTAGAATAACATGTTTTACCCATTAGAGGGAGGATTGAACAATCGAAATAGTTTTAAAATTCATTGTGAGAAAAAAATGTAATTTCACTTGAAAAATATATAGGGGCACGATTTGGCCACACGACTTGGAAAATAAGTGCACAAAACATTATTATTTCACAGCTACTTAGGGGCACAACACATGGTTAGGTGCATTGTTTTACTAATATAGAAAAGCCGATCCACCTTGAATTTCAGTAGAGCCGCACAACCGTGCAACTCAAGTTGCACAGTTACAAAAAAAATCGTGTAGTCTACAGGTCTAACTATCTATAACTGCATGGTTTCGATTAAAACATGGAGGATTGGTTACAAGGTTTTTCTAAACCATATGGACCTGTACATTTCATAATTTTCAAGAACTCTGAGAATAGAATAGTCTCTAGATTCTCCTGGGACATTACTTATAATGTATTACACGTTTACCATGATTAATAATAAGATTTAAATTGGAATTAAATGATCCCTACAATCACGAAACATGTTTCATTTTGTGAATGAGTGGATTTTAGCACCTTCATGATGCCACAATTCATTGAAGATTCATATAAAATTTTATAATTTTATTTTCAAATAATTTAATTAAATTTATAATTTGAGAGAATTTTTTAAAAATATTATTGATCTAAAATGGGAATGTTATTCACCATAATAATTATTCTATGTGATATTTGAAAATCATTTTCAATCTATGATAACATCAATTAATGATACATATTATTTACTAGATATATGATCAAAGGATAAAATCCTTATTATTTTTATGAATGATTTATGTTTATGATTAAAATATGATGAATAAAATTGTTCCCTTTTTGATGGGATATAATATGATGAAATTTATTTCTTTTCATGAGTCAAGAGATGATGAATGTTATATGATCTTATGGAACACATATGTATGATTTTTTATGTGACATTTGGGACTTAAATCTCCATAAAATTCATTGTGTAAATATTGATAACTCGTGAGGTCAATATGTTAGGCATGAACTTAGTTCCATGTTCACAATTTCATGTGTTGAGAAATTTTTCATGTCAACAAGTCTTTGTTTGGACCTGATATTCATGTCTGTATATTGATGTATGGATTTGGTTCATGTCCATAAGTTTATGTGTGGACCTATATTTGATTTCCATTAATTTATTTTGTAGACCTGGTTTCATGTCCATAATTTTATGCATGGAACTGAGATTCATGTCCATAAGATTATGTATAGAATTGGTTTCATTTTCAGAACATGATATAAGGGCTTGATTTCATGGCCTTAACATAATGAGGGAACCTATTTCTATTTATACATTTTTACCATGTTATATGTTTATATTTATACCATAAATCCATGTATTTGGTCATTATTATGATATCAGGGCTTATGTCCATTTATTATTTTATGATTCATTTCTTATGAACTAAAAATCATTATTTATTGACTCAAGATTAGGATCTATGATTTGTAAGGTATATATTTCAACTGTTAATATCTTGTTATCACACCATTATGCTCATGTTATGCTTATGTGATTATTGATATCTCTTTTATTTACCCTTATAATATGAGCCCACCCTTTCTTATGTTTCCTTTTCCTAAGATGTTATGAAAGATTATAGTCGAATGTTACAATGAATTGTACCATGAGGGAAGATATTTATAGGATATTTTTTAGAGAATTCATAAAATTAAAATATTGATATCTAATATTCAAATAAACTAAACATATATGGTCTTCAAGAATATATATTTTTAAATTTGTTTAATATTAATCTATTAAGATGTAATTTTTATGTATGGATAGCCTAGGTACATACATCAAGATAATTCTTTTTAAAATGAAACTGAAATTATTTGTCATATTTATACGCAAGAAAGTGTTTCTGTCTCAACTGATCTAAGATAATTTATATACAAACAAAATATATATCATATTTCTTTATACACATCTTTTTAATGGTGTTAGTAAAAGAAACATCATTGGAGAGTATTATATATTTGGAAAATATTTCATTATTACTTTAAAGAAATTTTTTTAAAACATAATTGAAATGACTAAATCATATGGAAACTAAATTTCATACTAAATAGCATATCAATTGTAATATGAAAAGATTCTATAAATACACACACACCATTTTTTATTGAAAATTGTTTGTTATAATCATTAATTACCTAAATATAAACATCCAAATAATAAGGTACATCAAATATAATGATCTTATGACCACTCTAAATTTTCAAGTCTAGTCATGATTGATTATATTTCTATAATGAAACCATATATATTTGAATATTGTGGGTGTATAATTATCCTCTATGACTGAAGACTCGAAGTTCTTTAGGTATTTGGGCCACCAAAGGCCTTCAAGACACATTGCCTTAGAGTTGTAAGAGAATTTGCGACACCAATGGCATTCGGGCCATAGGGGTTTCAGGCCAAAAAAAGACTATGAAGAAACATGGTAAGACCCCACATGTGTTTTCCCATATAAGAATTTAAAGGAAAAAAACAAACCACTAGAGATGAGTTAACTAGATTGGAAGAATGAGAGGGTATGGAAACAACCATTAAGACCACACACTATAAAGTTCTGTATGGGGAAATTCTAGTTGATCAACCTTGCTTGGTGGAGATCTTGGCACAATCAAGATGATGATTAAGATGAGGGGTTGTTTCATGTGTGTCAGGTATTAGGCCTTCAAGTCTAGTTATTTCATTCATTTTAATAAGATATGTTTATTACAGAAATTCTTTTTTGAATAAATCATTCAATGTGAACATTTAATATTCCTTTGGAAATGAATGAACTATATGTGTCTCTAATTTGTTAGTGGGAGAACTATGATTTTTAAGATTGATATGTTGATAATATTTATAAAAATTTGTTTCTTACCAGTTTTGTAAGACTATGGAATAAATTTTCCATCAGAATGACTTAAAGAATAAACTGATCAATTTAATAATATGAAATATAATAACTTACTATTTAAGAATAAAAATTGTAAAAATTCAAGGCTTTATTTTTTTGGCATATAATCATTTCTTAAGAACATGTGTAAGAATATGAATAGATTTTTGATATTAATATATTTTCAAAAGATTATGTTCTAGCTATTCATATAATTTTTAATTATATGTACTATCATTTGTTATTTATATTTCATAATTTATAGTATGAAAATATAAAATAGATCCAACATAACTATGTCAATGTGTAGTTAGACGTATCTAAAAATAAGTTGCAAATTATAAGTAGATGAGTTCTTGGTGCCTGAAGAAATAGGAATACTAGTGATGATGTGGATTGTAATCATGCCTTCATTTAGTTCAATTTGATCCAGTATCATAGAAAAGGATAAAAAACATTTAATAAAAATTTATTATATCCATTGGTTTTCATATATACAATATTTGAGTATGTTACAACTTATGATAAAATGTAAGAAGTAGTTTTAGAAATGCCTGGTTAAAATATTGAGTTATTCCCAATGAAATAGATTTATCATTTTATGGTAATATTTGACAATATATTTAGTTAGGATTTAATGATTATAACATGTGAATAGGTGGGGGATACTAGGTTATATCACTACATGAATAATTTTATCAAGACAATAATGTTAATGTAAAAATGTGTACCGCACAGACACATCGTTTTAACAACCCTAGATAGAGAAATTTGGTAGTCCTAGAAGATATAGACAAACATAGAAGAACACAATTTTTCCTCTAAGGACTAACTAGTCCTTAGTAGTTGGATCTCAAGAAAGTGGTATTTTTTATGAGTTTATTCCTTAGAACCAACTACTTTGTAATATATATTACATGAAAATTAAATGTATTTAATATTAATAAAAATATATTATCATGTATTTATCTTTATTCTACATAACATTGATGTGATAATGTACTATAGTATATTTCAAATTGATAAGTTCATAGAGGTTCCCCTCTATGATGAGAACCCAAAAATTCTTGGATGATATTCATAAAAATAATTTTATGGTCTGATAAGTTACTATGATGGGTGAAATAGTACATAGATCATCAGTTATGAGTAAATATAAGTGGAGGAGGCTTCTTCTCATGATTTTCAGACATGGTAATCTTCAAGAAGAGATATTGCATGAAAAGAACCTATAATAGCAATTCTACATGTTTTGGAATCATAAGATATTTAAATCTAAGAGCATGTGTAATGGAATTTTATTTTATGATTATTATCAATTCTTCTAATTACTCACACACTTGGATTTATTTCATAAACCATGAAAATAAAATTTCATGATGATGTTGTATAGAATGGGTGTGTAATGATTGAAAGGTTGTTAATTATTTACTTGATAAAGGAATTTTCTATTCATCTTTGTGAAAGTTTATATATTGTCCCTTTGATTGAAATATAACTATTATATAAAATTTCATGGTCAGGGTGCAATGATGTTTATTACAGGTAAGCAAAGAAAGATGTATCAAGCATATAAGTTGATAACACATATGTGAAAAATGTTTGATAATATACTAAGACAAATATATGTATTATATATCAATCATTAATATGTAGTTTTCAATATTATTATATTATGTTTTTTCCCTTGGGTTCGTTGACCTGTTTCTGGAAAATAATCTTGTACTTTAGTTGTACTCGCCTAATGCCAGTGAGCAGTAATCCAACAGGACCACACAATGATCGTTTCTATTGATCTTTATTAAATTATATTTTATTTTAAATGGAATAAATACTATTCTCATGGTTGAGGAATTATATTATTCATGTTTTATTCTTCACATAAATTAAATAATCATTTATTCACTAGATTGTCAATAAAATATTTATATTTATTTTACAAAATATTTAATTAATAATAATTCTATAGTTTATGGAAAAACATATTTATTTATAAATAATTTTTATTAAGGTATTCCATAAATGTCAATATGTTCTAATGAACCAAAACTATGTCTGATGATAAATATTTATTTACATGTATTTTAAATAATATTTATCATTTAATGAGTTAACACACACTGTAAAATAAAAATAAAAATAAAAACAATACATGGAATGGGTTTATTAAATATTGAAATATTATTTAAGGTAAAATAAAAAATTAAATATCATTTTAACTGAAACTATTGACCTATAAATCCATGGTTATATATATTATATAGGTTTAATTGAAAATTGCGGTTTGAAAGTTTTTTTGAAAAAAAGACCATTATCTTTCCCACTCGAGAATTACTCATATATTTCTATCGATAATGAGAGGAACTCCTTAAATCATGAAGGATATTTGAGTAATCATGTTGAACATTACATGACATTTGATTTTGTGTGCTAGCAACTAGAAAATCAATTGGATTTTCTCATAGAAAAAACTAGAACATGAGGTTCCACAATAAAGGGATTATACACTTGAATCCTTATAGGTAAAAAAAGGAAATAGATGAAAGGTTTTAAAAGACAAACAATATCATCAAAGGAAGGATCCTAACATAAGTCAGTCAATTATTCCCGATCAAAATAAATTATTTATAAATTTAACTTGAAAGATCCTATATTATGGTTTTTGGACATTCTAAATTAAAATAAATTTTAATTATAAACCCAAAAAAGGTCCATTTACACTAATCAGTACCATTTGTTGCATGATTGGAGTTTCTTGATTTGATCACCAATGTGGAGACTTGCCTTGCATGATTGACATTATTATATTTCTAAACTGTAATTGAATAATCGTCGACAACTCCAACATCATTTGTTTATTTTTTTTTACATTAATGATTCCTTTAATGCACCTTTAAATTATTATACTCTTATATAAATTTTTTTGGGTTTGTCAAAATGGTGGCAGCTGAAATCATATTGTGATCAGGATTTTTATTTCTGTTTATATTGATTATTTTGGTCAATAGATTCCTTTTGTTGTATTTTCCATATGATTTTTTCTTCTATTCCATTTTACTGAAAAGTTATTATAGACCACAAGTATTCCTTTTGTTCTATTTTCCATATGATATTTTCTTCTATTTCTTTTTAGTGAAAAGTTATTATAGACCACAAGTATACATATCATCTTTACAAAAGTATTATTTTTTTAAAATAATATATTTAACCATTTCCAAGGTGTGAATCATGTTTTGTATAATTATTCTAACATATATTACTAGTGTGACCCAATTATGGGGTAAAGAACTCAACATCAAATGTTCCTACAACTCATCATAATCTATCAAATTCATAAAATTATGGCAGTCAATAATACATTATAATTATATTATTTTATTTGACACATTTATCCCTTATTTTTAATTCATATAGACATGATTTTGTTTTCCTATATCTTTTTCTTTTTTGTTTTCCCCATGCACATCCTTTCCAATTATTCTCAAATATCATAGACATCATGTTCATTGGAGAAATTTTGAGCATTCCATTTTAATTTAATTATGAAAAACATTTTATTAACTAGTGGGGTTATGGAATGTGTTTTATAATCATTAGATTGGTTGTGGGATATTGTTTTCTTGAATGGTTTTTTAATATGTTTAATTTTCTCTCATTATTATTTAATGGGCTTCCAAAAATCATTAATATATTAAAACATTCTATTTTTGGAATCCAGTTTTCATAATTATACATAATAAATTAAATCATAAAATTGGTATTATATAATATTTAAATAAAATAATTATTCAAAAACAAACCATATGGATGTTTACAACATCTGGTTTTGAGATTCCTTTTACCATAACCCCCATTTCTCCTTTCTAAACTGGTAGTGATTTACTCAAAAAACACTAATTATTTTACTTAATTAGTTATTATTGTAGAGATATTAAAAAACATGTAGTTTTTATCACCCAATTATAACATAATAATGTTTTATTAGTTCCATATAAATCTTTACTTTAGGCCAATGACACTATCTTTTCTGGAGTGCATTTGAATTTACCTTTGAGACAGTGTATCATATAGATAATTGAATATTTGATATTCAAAAAAAAAACAATTTTCAGTAGCCATTATATAATCATCTTATTTATTGAAATAATTTTGGATCTATCTATTAAATAGTTACTTGACCATCTAATCATTTCTGAAAAATACATATAGTGGGATATCAATGAACTCATTTCTCCACCCATCAAGAAAAACTTCCTTACAACTATGAATAGAGAGACATGGATTGTTGAAAAAAGAAGGTAAGGGATATGATGTCATGTAATTCATTTAGATATCAAAAATTAATGTATTATGATCATAATTTAATGTTGAAACAGTGAATATATACACATCAATACAGAGACTAAAATCATCCATAAGAAAGAGGCACCAATTAAGAATACATCCTTATTGTACATTTACTGTGAACCAATACCAAGGGAATTCATCACCATAAATAGAATTTTTTGTAGGGTTACAAGTATCAATTAATTATTGGAATTCGTTAGACATAGTCTAATTAAAATTGCATCCAATTTTATCTTTGAGATAAAGGATAATATTTAAGTTGTAAATAAGAATCCAGATTTGATTTAGCTGGCTAGATATAATATAAAATTCATTCCTTAACACCCAAATCTACATGTGTGAAGTGGAAGAATATATAAATTTTATATACAGAGTATTAACATTCATTATTAAAAATAATAATTTTTTTTGAAAACATTAATTGTGTGATATGACTATTAAATGAGAATTTTTAAAAACCAAATCTGTTTCCACTACATTGTCAAAAAGATATTCTAATATCAAAGATAATCCAAGAGATCCCCAATTTTAATTAATTAAACTTTCAAAAATCCTCCCTTGTTCAGCAATACCAACCATCATTGACCTGTTTCCATTATAGAATGAACTAAAGGTTATGATAGTGGGTGCATTAACATTCTCTTATTTGTTTTAAAACATGATCCCCATTTGATCTTTTATGTTTTCCTTGTGATTGGCCCCATTATAAATTAAATCCCACAAAAAAACATGATTATAATCCCTCTAATCTTGGACCTCATCTACAATTCCTATGTATAGGAAATAAAAGGTATTGAATGTTGAAATTTTATCATTTTTGGAATTTTATTGGGAATCATTAGAATTTGGTGAAATACAAGCTTTAGAAAAATGAATCCCACCAAACTATGTGTGAAATTTATATGCTTCTTGGATGTGTGCCTATTTCTAAGTTTCTTAATAATTAATCATTCGAAACTCATACGTTCCCTAATTAGACAACATTATCCCATGATTCCCTTCTATGACCTTTTCAATCTCAATTACTAAAGGAGAATCAATGATTCCATTATTATAAATATCTTTATACTTTATTAAAATTTCACTAGAAAATGTTACGTCCAATTTTATAGGGATGGTTCTCCTTTAATTGAGCATCAGTTCTTCCCCTAGATAGATTTATCATAACATCCCTTGGTCTAGATATTTTGGTACTGCTTATATAATATAGAATGGATTAAATTTTTAAACATTCTTTTTCTTCTATTTAGAGATACACTTTTTATACAATATATTATATGATAAACAATAATCTTGTAGAAAGATAATATGGTAATGGATCTCCTAAAATTCATTAAGTTATTTCCAATTATCAATATAAAATTGTTTCATCTCAAATTCAATCTTTATAGTTAAATTATCATCACTAGTAGATATAACCAGAATATCAATTACTGGTTTAGAAAGATCAAATTACAAGAGAAAACTATAAAAGTAACCAAACATGGATACCTCAGTCACATTGTATATACCATTAGGGGTGATAAGAGAATATGTGATATCCTATGTTTAATTGAACATGTGTTCAAATAGTTGTTGGTATCAGGGCATGCAGTGGAAGTTGGGGGTGAGGGATTTAATATTTTTCATCACTGAAGTGTCGATACATGTCATCAATAAAAACCTGATCCCTGATATAGACTATGGATCTCACAGTGATTATTCAAATCATAAAAAATATAATATAATGAAAAATTCATTCGAATTGAATCTCCTCATCTGTCACTCAACGTTGTGAACATTTCATTATGGATTTAAATCTGAACCCCTCTATATCATCCAAACATGCTTCAAGAATCTTCACGCACATCATTCATTGAATTCTGGGTGATATCATGGAGCTCTAACATTATACTCCACATTTCATTGATCATAATGATACCATGCCTTCGATCCAAGAAGATGATCAATGATCATTCTCATAGAAGAAAATTTTACACTATAGAATGTGAGAGGAGAGATAATATCTCAATATAAATGAATAAATATTTTTGAGGAATGTTCTTCTCCCCTTAAATTTATAGTCGATGCTTTAAAAATAGAAAAAGGGTTCCCCTAACCCTATATATATAACATGCACTGAATTAGAAATAGATAAATAATTATCAGGAAATAACTTAATAATAAATATTATTTGTATTTTATCACGTACTTGTAATATGTATATATTGAATATATTATCTGATAATCCTTGGTGACTAACTCGACATTTAATTTCCTCAAATATTAAATGAACATTGAATATTAAAATAATATTTATTCGTATAATATTATTTCTCGTATTTACTGAATCAATTTTATGTAACAGAAATAAATAAATTTAACTCAATTCTTCCAAATCATGAAAAATATGAATTTATTGATCTATATATGTTTTACAATTCATAGAAAAATCTCTCATTCCATTGTGGGTCCCACCGTGTCTCCAATACATATTCACTAGAAATGGGAATATTAAAAAATATTCTATTGTGTGTGATCATCTATGACAATATAATGATAATAGTGATTAATATTCACAGACGATAAGTAGAGTATTCCAACTCATCAAAGACCATATAGAGACAACGAATAATTATAACAATGACACACATCCTATGAACACACACTGTGTAATATAATATCTTTAACTTCAAATTTCTCATATAGTTGTACCCACACTTGTGTCATCATACAGTATTGCTTTATTTATTTTTGATCTAAATGGATTAACTTACCTACAACTACCATGGCCATGGATTTTTTAGGGTAACACCATTCTGATAAATGTGCCTGAGAGATTACTTTCGAAACTCAAAACTAAAAAACGATATCTGGATTACCCATCCAATTTCTTTCCATCAGAGATTCACCCAACACAAGATTGTTCACTACAATTTCATAATCATGGATTTTTTCATACATCAATGTATGAGATCAAATGAAACACATTGATAATTATCTCATGTATGGTGACCAATACAAATGTCCTTTGATAGAAACATATAATGACACCCCAAACATGTGGTATTCCTATTTTTGGGTGTATCCTCATGATCTCACCTAATGAAAACTTACTTAGAGGAACTCTTAATGGTTTTTTGTCCCAAACACCTCATAGTAGAATATCAATTGTGTCTACTTTGTATGATGTATGTAGACCATATGACATATGATTATGATTATTTTCATAACATCTGGAGGTTATCATTATATCATAGTATCTACTATTACATTTCTATATGATCAATAATCCATGTAAATTACAATTTAATAGTGTATGAAAATTGAATACAATATAATGGTATGTTTAAATCAGGTATATATCACTGTATACATGAAATAGTAATCGAAAATTATTATATAGTTTGGTCATGGGTACCCACTATTACAACACTCCCACTTACACTATAACATACTTTATAACCATCCTTGTTATTTGTATCATGATTTTGCAGATTCATGGATTTTTTTGGGTCTAACACATCTCTGCTATGTGGCTACTTTTCTATGTGTGACCACATCTCCTGGAATAAAACACTTCAAGAGATGTAAAATTCAAGTGTATTTAATATTTTTCCACATTCAAAAAATTTTATTTGTTCCAGTAAGTGTATCATAATTTACAATATCATAATAATTTTTTACTAGGTCTGATTCCATTACAAGAACAAATTTTTGCACTTCATAAATTTCTTCCTTGCTACCATACATGCCGAATCAGACTTAGTATTTGTAGACATGGATACCACTATATTGAATGGGATTGTATTTATCATTACCTTATCCTAAATATGATATTATATCATATTGAACATATTAGAAAACTGGTGTTTCCCATTGAGACTTGTATCCCTTCATCTCCACATACGAGGTCCATGTATTTTATAATGTCTCAAGTGTAATAACAATGTTTTGATTGCTTCCCTTGTAGTTCTCATGGATATAACTAATTAAAAATTTTATATAGGCAATATAAAATCTTTTACAGATAATATTATACATGATTGATCCATCAATAAATCATGTAGAATTCAAATCACTATATTAATCTCTTAATATGCCAATACATGTCTTCTTGAAGGGATTTATTCTATGTGACACTGACAACAATTCTATTTCGAATTTTTCAAAAATGAATTTTTTTAGTACCATATCAGTATATGAATGATTTAATAGGTCTAAGAAAAAATTATATCTACCACAGTGAATCATGTTCCATGAAAATGGGGTAGCTATATTAAGGTAATCTCTAGAATGTTACTATTATCCTAATCTTAACTAACTATAAGGAGAATAATGTTTCTCCATATGTTACCAAACATATTTTACATGGAAAATTATTGTTCTCAAACATTCATTCTAATTTTTATTCTATGATCTTTTAGCTTAATTCTATCCTAAACTTGATTTTCATAACTTGTACACCTTACTCGAATTCTGTGATCTCACTATCCATTTCTAGTTACATCGTATAGATACCTAAAATGATTTGACTTTTGGAAATACAATGGTGAATTTAAATATCATAAAATGTATCAATGATAATTAAAATTCAAATGTATTTAGGCATAATTTTTCTATGTTTCCAATTGATCCTTATTGGTACCACCCTTGTTCCAGCCATGTATAGTCTCACATGAATACCCCGCACAATATTCTAGATTACAAGACATTACACTTTGATACATGGGATCCGTTGTTAAATATTAATTGATCTTATAAATATTAGACAATTTCTATAAACTTCCTACTTGTAAGAATTATTATTCTTAATGAATTATGTATCTCCATACATAGTGAATATAAACCCATCACTATGATCTTATCATTCATATACCATATGTGTCTCTAGAATCTTCCTCTTCCACATATCTTATGGAACTCGTTTCTATTCCATCTACCTATGTATCTCACTAATTGACTAAACCCATGTCAATATTAATCCTACTATCTCAAATAGTTTTTTTATACCATTAATAGAAATATAATCAATAACATGACTATATATTTTCTATATTAGGTTTTTCTATAATATCCTTAGAATTTTTTTTATAATTACTATTTATGAACTTTGTGGTTTGCTTGATGAAATGTTGTCAATATCCCAACAAATAATTCTCATCGAAACACATGTTCTTATGAAATAAGGAATTTTCATCATTCTACAACTCATATGATATAGCATCCCGCCTTTTTATCAAATAAACTTTCATTACATTTTACAAAACCGAGGATCTTTAGGGTTTAGTGTCTTGGAAACAAGGAACATAAAACATGAAAACATAAAACATTCTTCTTAAACACTTGAAGGATTCTCCTCATGTTCATCCTAGGTTCATTACTGCATCTAATAACCTGGGGACATACATCAAAATAAAGGGTGAGCAGAAGGCCCAGTAATGGAAACAAGAGAAACATTTTACATGTGAACTTGAGATACTTCAATAAGGCCATGAAAAGAACTAAGGCATGAGAATGAAATCGTGAGGCATATCATAATAAAAATAAATTTTTTTATAACTTTAAGATGTGGCTACATCATTTAACATATACAATCATGAACATATCAACAAGGTCCATCCCCAAGGTTTCATTTGAAAATTACAATGGTTATTCACCAAGGTATCGTGAAAATTGTAATCTCTAGTGGTTACATCATTACCCAATGCATTGGAGCGCTATCAGGGTGCACCCATATATTTGAATTTATTATCATGTGAACCACATATATCATCATAAAAAATTTCAAAAATAACCCACATAGCATAAAATAAATGGGTTTCATATCATAATCATAACGTTTTAAAAACTGCTTTAAAGACATGATCTTTACGTCACTTTAAAACCCACAGAAAAGGATGGTGGGTCTCATGTATGTAAATCCCAGAATTTAAAATAGAACATTTTGGTATATATGTGAATACACCTTTAGAAGAAAGATCTTTGAGTATTCACTTAATAATATAAATGAACTTTAGAAAAAATGGAGACATTTTGAGACGGAAATTCTGCAACATAACGGCTATGTTACGAGGTTTTAGAAGACATTAAAAAGAGAGGGAAAATGGGTCAAACATTCATAAATGACCCATAAAACAGTAGTTGTACAGAATAAGAATGATAAATGATCATGGTAATGAAATTTCAAGGAAATAACATTTGAAATGAAAAACATGGAAGGAAGACAAAAATTAGATTTCTCTTATGAAAGTTCGACAGCCTAACGACGTTACTTAAACTTCAACAAAAATGATTTGAAAAGATCAAATAGGGTCCCTATTCATTTTAACATAAGAGTTCAGTATTATAGATATAGAGATAATTCCCCAACATAATTAAAAGGTAACTTGAAAGACTTGACATGAAAGTTGAACTTTGAAAAGAATGAGAACGGTGAATGAATCCCCTAAAAATTTCGGCAGCCTAACGGCGCCACTTAAAACATCAAAATACTGAATTGAAGAGATCAAATGGGGTCTCTCATCCTATTAAAATAAGAGTCCAGTATGATGGATATAGATATCATACCCCAAAATAACAAAAAGGAACTTTAATGAATTGACATGAAAGTAGAACTTCAAAACGAGAAGGGTGAAGAACCACTTAAAAATTCGGCAACCTAACGACGCCACGTAAAACTTCAAAATACTGAATTGAAGAGATAAAATGGGGTCTCTCATCATATGATCATAAAATATCAGTATGATAAATTTATAGATCATACCCCAACATAATAAAAAGTAACTTGAAATACTTTACATGAAAATATATCTTGAAAAATGAGAAGGGAGAAAGAATCCGTTAAAAATATTTCAGCATCCTAACGGCGCCACTTAAAACTTCATAAAACGAAATAATGAGAGTAATAAGGGATATCTCATTATATGAACATGAAATGGGAATTAAGAGGAGTATAAAAGAACATCCTCCAACATATGAACATGGAGCATAAAAGGAATGATATAAAAGAGATTACTTGAAATGAAAGAGAGAAGTCGGATCCCTTACCTTAAAATGTAACTCTTAAACCTCAATGGATGGGACCATGAGGGCTTTGGGGCACCTTGGGAGGACTCCTTCGGAGGTAATGAGACCATAACTTCGTTGGGGAAGAGTGGGGGGTCGAATGGATGAGAGGAGGGCTTGGTATTTATAGGGAAAGTGAGGGGACAAGGCATTAATGGCCAAGGGACACCTCACATGTGCTTTTCTCAAACCCATGTGCTCTCCCTTGAAATTTACCATGGAGTTAGGCCACATTGGGCCCCCAAAACAATAATTCATCTCCCTTGGCCGGCCAACCCATAAAATATCTCATGACATCATCATGACACAGTTATGATGTCATTAAACATACCGAAACCCTAAAACTGTATTTTCACTATTCACTGAAAATTCAACTTTCTCAGAAAGATCCCAAAATTTCACCTTATTCAAATATCAATGCTATTATTTCAAAAATGGACTCCATTTTATAAAAATAATTTTCTAAATATTTTTATTTTTATTTTTTTAAATAAATACACTATTCAGCGAAAATTCATTTTTTCACAAAAAACCCCAAAAATTTCCATAACATAATATCGGTGCTATGAGTTCAAAAATGAAATCCATTTTATAAAAATAATTTTCTAAATATTTTTAATTTAATATTTAATTAAAAAACACTATTCACCTGAAAAAACTAATACTTGAATAATAATTTATGAAATCGTTATTTAACCATTTTATTGAATCACATTAATTAATCAAGGTGCCTAGATTATTTTAAAACATTCTTTAAGTGAGATTACAAATCCATTTGGTCATATTACTAATCCTAATCATAAAATCACTATTCATAATTTACTATTCATTAAAAATCAAGTTTATCTTATTAGACTCCAAATTTTGTACTGAACATAATTATAGAAGACCATTTTTTGAAAATCATTAAACATTTTTAATTATTTAAGGTTTACATAAACTTTTTTAAAATATCCTTTTTCTAAAATTCATCAAAAATATGCATACTATATTTATCCGGTCATTTGAAAATTCATAAACATCATCATAAGAAGAAATCCCAATTTTTATTTAAAACAAAGGATTACAGAAGGCAGTTACGGTCTTCTTACATAGCCTCTTATCACACCAGCATAGGACCTAAGTGTATGGTGTGCTAAGGTGAGAGATTCCGAGGGAGGCTCGGCCAACATTCCCCGAGTAGTAATTTCTATCAGTTTGAACTTCTCGCGAAGGCGATTCCGTTCTAGCTTCACATGATGAAGTTCAGCTTGGGTTTGGTGCAGAGCAAAGCCCAATGGTGCTACCTCCTTCCCAAGTTCTGTAAGATGGGCTTCGATCGGTCCAAGACTACTAGGTGAGGCCATCAAATCTTCTTTCTATAATAATTAACCTAGATTACTTGTATTTAGAGACAATAATCAAAATATTTTGTTCACAGCGGTCATATTGACTGATGGTCATATAACAGTCAGAACCCAATGGTCTCATTTTAATTATAATCATGTTTATCAAATAAATCATTTTTGTTGAGTATAAAAATATAATAAAATATCTCATGAAATTAGGAAACAAGATTTATTCAAAATTTCGGGCCGTTACAATCTTCCCCCGTTAATAAATTGCATCCTCGCAATTTTAAAAAATTGGGTTTTGAAATTTCATTGAAAGTCCCACATCGGAAAAAGAGTCAATGACACCATTACTTTAAAAGAAAGAAAAGGAAGTACAAAGGCCACCCGAGTTTACTCATACTAGGATTCCATGTAAGAAACATGGACATGGAGGAGAAAACAAAGGGTCACACCCTAAAGGAGAGTGATAGAAAACATTATTAGGAGGAAGTTAACCACCAGAAAATCCCAAAATTATGATGTGTGCAAACGGTCTTTGATTACCTAGTAGGAAACGTAAACCATCAACGTTTTTGTTTTACATTCCTTTTCATAACTTTGAAGAATTCATTTACAACATAGAACAAAAACATAAGGAAATATATCTACCTTCATGTAGAGTTTCATCCTTTAATAAGTTTCTACCCAAAACTATTATTTTCTCCAAACTATGAGCATTCAAAACTACTTGGTCTCATCAAAACAAAAGAATCATCTTCTAGAGAATCACATAATCCACAAAAGATTAACTATCTATTTCTTTTATCTTTAAACATTATCCCAAAAACTGAAAGGGTAAGGTAAAACAAATCTTCAAAAAGAAAGAATCCCATAGGAATGGAAACTACTTTGAAATCTTCAATGTTCCATGGTACTACCCAAAGTTCATCATAGTCCATTCCATAAATAACGGTCCTTAAAATTCCTCAAAATACACCAAACTAAGATTGAATCCCAAATACAAGATGGATTTCATAACATAATATTCAAAATAGACTTCATTGTTCATCTCCAAACAACATCAACCACTCCAAACATCTTATAACAAAAGCATCTAACCTAAACATATTTAACCCAAGATAGGTTAATCATTCCCATAAGTAACCTAAATTACTATAAGTCCACCTTAAATTCATCAATTCTTCAAAATATAAGTCAACCTTACTCCTCAATGATAATACCATTGTAATCTATTTACCTCGATCATATAGGGTCCCTAAAATAGTGAACATCTTCCAAAATAAAAATCATATTTTAATCCCCTAATCATCCCTGTCATATTAATACGACAATCGTCGCATTTCCTATCACATTGGTTGTTGGGACATGTTCTTCCATTTCCCACCATTCGCTATGAAGAGAAAGCATAATTAGGGGCTTAAGTACTTAGCCAATAATCATGAAAAGGAACTAAAATCATATAAGGATAACTTGTTGACGAAAATTATACCCTAACTTGTGATCCCCTAGGTTCCAATCTAGGTTATCCATGATCATATATTCTTATGTGAATCTTTATTTTATTTTATCTTTGTTCCTTTAACAATGGTTCATACCAAGCTTATGAATTTACCAAAGCATATCCCCCGGGAGTGTCGTAACCAAGAGTGCAGCAAGGCCCGTTTTCATGTACCAGTTCCCGTTCGAGTCTAGCTCAAAGCGGTGTTTTCAGGTTTTACCCCTATGTACATCTGTGCTAGAGCCACCTCTACATGCTCGTATCCAGACAGGGATGTATTTTCTTGGCAACCCCTTACTCAATACTCAGCAAAATACTAGGAAGATTTCCTATATTTTAACTTTTCTGTAGGCTTCTTCCTAAAGTTTTCATATCCTAATTTCCACAAATAACTAAACCATCCTTTGATACCAACTATATAATCCCACCTTTTTATCATATAATCTTTTATTACATTTTACAAAACCGAGGATCTTTACGGTCTAGTGTCTTGGAAACCAGGAACTTAAAACATGAAAACATAAAACATTATTCTTAAACACTTGTAGGCTTCTCCTCATGTTCATCCTAGGTTCATTACTGCATCTCATAACCTGGGGACATACATCAAAAGAAAGGGTGAGCAGAAGGCCCAGTAATGGAAATAAGACAATCATTTTACATGTGAACTTGAGATACTTCAATAAGGCCATGAAAAGAACTTTAAGGCATGAGAAATAAATCGTGAGAAATATCATAATAAAAATAAAATTTTTCATAACATTAAGATGTGGCTACATCATTTAACATAGACAATCATGAACATATCACCAAGGTCCATCCCCAAGGCGTCATTTGAAAATTACCATGGTTATTCACCAAGGTATCGTGAAAATTGTAATCTCTAGTGGTTACATCATTACCCAATGCATTGGAGCGCTATCAGGGCGCACCCTTAAATTTTCCTTTATTATCATGTGAGCCACATATATCATCATCAAAAATTTCATAAATAACCCACATAGAATAAAATAAATGGGTTTCATTTCATAATCAGAACGTTTTAAAAATTGCTTTAAAGACATGATCTTTACGTCACATTAAAACCCACAGAAAAGGATGGTGGGTCTCATGTATGTAAATCCCAGAATTTAAAATAGAACATTTTGGTATATATGTGAATACACCTTTAGTAGAACGATATTTGAGTATTAACTTAATAATATAAAATAACTTTAGAAAAAAAATGGAGACATTTTGAGACGGAAATTCTGCACCATAACGGCTATGTTACGAGGTTTTAGAAGACATTAAAAAGAGAGGGAAAATGGGTCAAACATTCATAAATGACACATAAAACAGTATATGGACAGAATAAGAATGATAAATGATCATGGTAATGAAATTTCAAGGACATACCATTTGAAATGAAAAACAAGGAAGGAAGAAAAAAATTACATTTCTCTTATGAAAGTTCGGCAGCCTAACGGCGTTACTTAAACTTCAACAAAAATGATTTGAAAAGATCAAATAGGGGACCTCATCATGTAAACATAAGAGTTCAGTATGATAGATATAGAGATAATGCCCCAACATAATTAAAAGGTAACTTGAAAGACATGACATGAAAGTAGAACATTGAAAAGAATGAGAAGGGTGAAAGAATCCCCTAATAATTTCGGCAGCCTAACAGCGCCACTTAAAACATCAAAATACTGAATTGAAGAGATCAAATGGGGTCTCTCATTATATGAACATAATATTACAGTATGATGTATATATATATCATACCCCAACATAACAAAAAGTAACTTTAATGAATTGACATGAAAGTAGAACTTCAAAACGAGAAGGGTGAAGAACCACTTAAAAATTCAGCTGCCTTACAACGCCACTTAAAACATCAAAATACTGAATTGAAGAGATAAAATGGGGCCTCTCATCATATGATCATAAAATATCAGTATTATAAATTTATATATCATACCCCAAAATAATAAAAAGGAACTTGAAATACTTTACATGAAAATAGATCTTGAA
Organism: Viscum album; assembly: GCA_963277665.1. Classification (NCBI taxonomy): domain Eukaryota; kingdom Viridiplantae; phylum Streptophyta; class Magnoliopsida; order Santalales; family Viscaceae; genus Viscum; species Viscum album. The sequence goes on along the minus strand of OY728152.1, from coordinate 2,074,654,547 downwards.
AATGAGAAGGGAGAATGAATCCGTTAAAAATATTTCGGCAGCCTAACGGCGCCACTTAAAACATCATAAAACGAAATAATGAGAGTAAGAAAGGATCTCGAATTATATGAACATGAAAATGGAAGTAATAGGAGTATAAAAGAACATCCTCCAACATAAGAACATGGAGCATAAAAGGAATGACATAAAAGAGATTACATGAAATGAAAGAGAGAGGTCAGATCCCTTACCTTAAAATGTAACTATTAAACCTCAAAGGATGGGACATTGAGGGCTTGGGGGAACCTTGGGAGGACTCCTTGGGAGGCAATGAGACCCTAAATTAGTTGGGGAAGAGTGGGGGGTCGAATGGATGAGAGGAGGGCTTGATATTTATAGGGAAAGTGAGGGGACAAGGCATTAATGGCCAAGGGACACCTCACATGTGCTTTTCTCAAACCCATGTGCTCTCACTTGGCATTTACCATGGAGTTAGGCCACATGGGGCCCCCAAAACAATAATTCATCACCCTTGGCCGGCCAACCCATAGAATATCTCATGACATCATCATGACACAGTTATGATGTCATTAAACATACCGAAACCCTAAAACTGTATTTTCACTATTCACTGAAAAATCAACTTTCTCAGAAAGATCCCAAAATTTCACCATAATCAAATATCAATGCGATGATTTCAAAAATGAACTCCATTTTATAAGAATAATTTTCTAAATATTTTTATTTTATTTTTTTAAATAAATACACTATTCACCGAAAATTCATTTTTTCAGAAAAAACCCCAAAAATTTCCGTAACATAATATCAGTGCTCTAAGTTCAAAAATGAAATCCATTTTATAAAAATAATTTTCTAAATATTTTTAATTTAATATTTAATTAAAAAACACTATTCACCCAAAAAAACTAATCCTTGAATAATAATTTATGAAACCGTTATTTAACCATTTTATTGAATCACATTACTTAATCAAGGTGCCTAGATTATTTTAAAACTTTCTTTATGTGAGATTACTAATCCATTTGGTCATATTACTAATCATAATCATAAAATCACTATTCATAATTTACTATTCATCAAAAATCAAGTTGATCTTATTAGACTCCAAATTTTGTACTGAACATAATTATAGAAAACCATTTTTTGAAAATCATTACAAATTTTTAATTATTTAAGGTTTACATAAACATTTTTAAAATATCATTTTTCTAATATTCATCAAAAATATGCATACTATATTTATCCGGTCATTTGAAAATTCATAATCATCATCATAAGAAGAAATCCCAATTTTTATTTAAAACAAAGGATTACACAAGGCAGTTACGGTCTTCTTACATAGCCCCTTATCACACCAGCAAAGGACCTAAATGTAAGGTGTGCTAAGGTGAGAGATTCCGAGGGAGGCTCGACCAACATTGCCCGAGTAGTAATTTCTATCAGTTTGAACTTCTCGCGAAGGAGATTCCGTTCTAGCTTCACATGATGAAGTTCAACTTGGGTTTGGTCCAGAGTAAAGCCCAATGGTGCTACCTCCTTCCCATGTTCTGTTAGATGGGCTTCGATCGGTCCAAGACAACTAGGTGAGGCCATCGAATCTTCTTTCTATAATAATTAACCAAGATTACTTGTATTTAGAGACAATAATCAAAATATTTTGTTCACAGCGGTCATATTGACCGATGGTCATATAACAGTCAGAACCCAATGGTCTCATTTTAATTATAATCATATTTATCAAATAAAACATTTTTTTGAGTATAAAAATAAAATAAAATAACACATGAAATTAAGAAACAAGATTTATTCAAAATTTCGGGCCGTTACATATGATATCTATTTGTCATTATATTTGGCATGTGTTCTTGAGATAACACCATTATTTTCAAATCACATATGGAAATATAATATATGTATCTTCAATGAATATAAATATCAACATTGATGCCCCTTTAACCTACATCATGAATTTAATGTAAATAAAAAAATGTGGATTTTTTAATTTCTCCATACTACATTTTATTGATCAATGTCAACATATAATACTCACCATCAAACATATTTATTTTCATCATAACCCTGACATGGATAAGGTAATGTGCATTTATGAATTACTCCATGCTATATTATATTGTTTGATGAATAATTGGTCAAGATAATATTCTATACACAATCTCCAAGAATCTAACATCTTCTGACAATCAAAATACCATATATCACATTCACATTCCTTAAAAAATTAAATGAACCTTATGTAGTATAATTACTACTATCTTACCCTTGGAACGGTTCATTCTCTCTTGCAAAACTAATTCCAAAATCTTTCTAGCATACCTTTACTTCTAACCATTTACTTTTCTATAACTAAGCACATTATTGTATCTATCGTATCTAAGGTATTTACATCAAAAGTGTCTAAAATCATACTGGATATATTCTTTAAAATTATTTAGTTTCTTCATGGAAAAGTATTATTTTTCTAAACATGGTTTATAAGTCCTAAATTTTATATTCAAAACGTATTTCGAATTATTCTATAATTATCAAACTAAAATTTGAGTATTAAACATCAAAAACAATATTAATTATAGAGCATGAATAATGCCTCCTTGTGTCCAAATGAAACCTAAGAATAATGTTATGATAATTCTTAAAAAATGATCAATTTGAACCACTTACTATGAAAATAGAAGATGTGTGATTCTCACTGAAGACTTAAGAACCACCCTTTCTTAGGCGCTTGGAGAACACATCATACTTTATTAATTATTTTATACTTACTAGGTAATTTTATTTTGATATAAAAATGTGATAATCATATTTTATTAAATATGCCAGAAGCATGACATAAAAAATAGTTATTATTGATGAATATTCCTAAAGATGAAGTGATCACTTGATTCATTAATTGGGTTTATATAATATAAAATTATATAGACTAAAGTGAAATAAATAACCTCTTATACAGTAACGAACCTCTTTTTATTGAATTAAATTGTAATGGCTCCTTTGGAATCACTATTTCCATTGGCCTTTTCACCTTGTATTTTAACTTGTTCACCATAATAAAAAAATATTATAGTTTATTTATGTTCTTATTTCTTACTAAACATTACCTAGAAGGTAATGAAGTATTTACTCTTTAAAATTCATTATGTAATCTTAAACAAAACTTGAGTAAATGGGTGAAAATGATATGATAAAGGGATCCATTGAATGATCGATATCCATATTTCATATTATACAAATCCAATGTAATCATCACATATTCTTATTTTAATTCTATTTCTCCTCCCAAACTTCTCAGAGTTGAGAAAAAATGTGAGATCATCCCTATCCTGATGTTTTATCCACAACTCCCATTAGATATTGGTGATATATTTATTACATAATATTACTTGAATTTATAATATCGTTGTATTTTGTGAAAGTTCATGTAATCCTCTTGGAATCTCATTCTAGTGTGAATATTTACTTTTTCCATTAGATATCATAGTATGTATTATTGTATTACATTCCATTTTTTACATAAAAACAAACATATTAGTAATTTAATCTTGTTTAAATATTAGAAATTACCGATTTTAAACCCATTAAACATCTTTCAATCTTTTATATAACTCTAGTATCCTTATATAATAGAATCATAATACTCTATCACTTTTTTATTATAGTAGAAAGGATACTGAAAACCTTATCTCATATTCTACAAGCTTTGGCTATGCCACTACTCAGATAGTTAAAGGTAGGCGTCTGATTGATCAATCACATTAACTCACAGAACCTAGATATGATGAGTGATGTCCCATCTTATAAAATCATAAATATGATTTACTAAATTTTTTCCTCTAATGTTACAGCACGCTTGTTTTGTATACTTCATTACTGTCAACATTATTTAAGCGAAACCATCACTCTCATAATAAACCCCTCCTTATAGGAGGCACCATCAACTTTGGATAACCAGAATCTTGAACACCTAGTTTTGTTCTAATTAAAATAATTGAAGGCACTTTAGACTTAATATTTTTTTGAGGGTATTAATTTATTTCTTTCATTCAAAAAATGTAATCTATTTACATTTTAATATGTTTATTCTATGTTATTAAACTCACAACTGAAAATTAATAGAAAAACTAATCATTTAATTTTTATGAATTTTATTATTTATTATTTTATGTATTTTCCCACTATAATGAAAATTAATAAAATAATAAAAAACTGTAATGGAAATAAAAATACCCAACTGGTCTTGGAAATCTAATATTGGTTGAACTATTTAAACTCAATGGATCAACCATGGCCTTGAAGAATCATACTTAATTCATATCTTAACTCATGATACAAGTTTTCTCCATATATTTTGTCCACATATTGCCTCGATTTTCTCTCAATATGGTGTGGTCTACATCATACAACATCCTCATGAAAAAAAAATATTATGTAGGTGAGAGATTCACGAGAGTGCAAAATAAAGATATATAATCTTGATGTGTAGGCCGTTATGCATATTTAAATAAAAAAAAGATGCTTTGGCATTATAAAAACTATCTACTAATTATAAACAAGATACACATGTAATAAATTATAAATACAATAAACTAAACATGTAAGGTTTGTTAATTATTTAATATTGGTCAATATATTTAACAAAAAATTGATAAAATTAAATTTTTATAAATTTAATGTATGAGGGAAATTTAAATGAATTAAATAAATTAATCAAATGAAAATATTTTTTCTTATTTAGTCCACACTTAATTAATTTATTTTTTTTTAAAACTAAATAACATAATTTAATTTAATACTAAAATTATATAATTTATTTCAGAAATTAAAATATTCTAATATTCAAAAAAAAATTTTAATTTTAATAAACATCTTTTAATACTGAAATTAAATTAAATAATATAATTAATTTTTTATAATATAAAATTATCCTGGGCCCCGAAACCCCACCCTAGCCAATTACGAGATGGGTTGCAACCCCTACGAGCCATGCAGACCCCATGCATGGGTGGTCTGGGCTAGGTCATCCCACCAAAACCCATACATTGAATGGACGACCAAGTCTATCTCATTTCATGATGGATAAGGTTTAATGGGACTATGGTATGAGTACCTCATGGCACATATATGGGGCCTGTACTGAGAGTTGTTCTTCGAGGTAGCGCAACGACTAGAAAATAGAGGAGGGTGGTGCAGTGATTTATGGATGATAGAACCTAAGTAGGGAAGAGAAGTGGTGGGATACTCCTAGATATCTAGAAGCAACCTCAAACTGAAGGGCTCATTTTAGTGGATTTCAAGATATAGCGATGGTTGGTGAGGAGGTGTCGTGACCCGGAGGCTTCACTTTGGATGAAAAAAAGGAGGGTGGACTTGGGAGTTGCCTTCTGAGGAGGGAAAGCAGTGTAACTCAGTACCTTATGTGGTTAGTTCTAATCAACTATCAGGATGTCGATGAAAACCTAGAGGATGTCAAAAAGGGTGGTAGGAGGTGGCCCTCGAAGACAAGTTTCTGAGATAAAGCTTGGATGGAGGCAACTCGGTCATGCAGGTGTGTTATCAGCAGTGGTGAATGTCTGGGATAGCAGTAGGGCTAGTGGGAGATAATGAACATCATTGTCATGGTTTATCAATGGGTGACATGACCATTGTACTAAGTTAGTGGCGGGGTAGGTTGTTGTTGAAGGAGGATGACAGAACCTGATGTTAAAAAAATATGTATAATATGTTTTTCTATCTTTATGTAGCTAGGATGCCATCCAATAACTAAAATTAAATAAAATTTTTATTTTTGATGGATTTGAATTTTAGGTTCTCAACTATAGGTATTTTGACTATTGAAGTCTAGCTGGACCTAAAAAGAATTTTTTAGAGACCCCTGAATTATTAATATTCAGGTTATTCTTCATCACACTGATGAGAAAAATTAGAAAATATATACTAAAAAAGTTCTTCAATTTTAATACCCAAAAACTCACCACTTTTGATCCATATTTTCTTCATAATTTTTGAAACATATAAATTGTTGATTGAACCGAAATGCATTCAGATTCAATGAGACCGAATAAAAACCCTAAACATAAGTTTTAGACAAAACAATTTTTCATAGCTCAGAAAAACCATGTGATCCCTATGATACCTATTCATGGTATTGTGGTGTACAACGAAAGTCTTTGCATCTAGGGTTTAGAAATATTCATCACCGGGGTGATGAGAACTCTCATTTCCTGTGACCCGAGCACTAGTACAGTTTTAGGATCTCAAATGGATTATTCCAAACAAAAAAAATTAAAATATATTGAATAACTTGATCAAATTGAAGGGAACATTCCAATCACTCAATGTATGAAACCATTTCTCAATGATCCAAAAATGAATTAATATGGACCATCAACTCACATTTCAATAATCTACACACATGCTCTTTGTCAAATTATGCGTGCATGTGTGGTGCTCTGGAGATGTCTTTGACAACACATTAATCAACACATACCTATTCCTTCAATTTACATAGGTGATTTTGGACCATTTTCTTGGATAGATGATTTATCTCTACAGAATGTGGGATGAGAGATAATCTGTCATTCCAAATGATTGAATAGTTTTTTTGGAAGGATTATCTCATCTTTTATTTATAATGGATGCATTAAATACAACGAAATGGTTCCCCAACCCCGGTATATTTAATTTCCACTAAATTAGGAATAAATAAATATTTATCATGAACTAACTTCATCATAAATATTATTTAAATTTTTCAAATACATGTAAAATATAATAAATATATTATGTGATATACTCGAGCCATTAACATAACTCGTAATTCCTTATAATATAAACATACCATGAATATTGAATTTATATTCATTCATATTGTATGATTTCTTGTATTTACGTAAACACGTTTAAAAAATTCCAATAAAAATAATAAAATCAATTTATTTATACCTGAATAATAATGAATTTATTAATTTATTATTAATAAATAATTAATTGAAAACTCTATGACCCTATGTTGTGCCCCACCATGTTCCATATACATATTCCCTAGAATAGGGAGATTCCTGAATATGATATTTGCTATAACCCTCTCGGAACATATCTTGATAGTTGTGAAAAGTATTCACATACCAAGATCAGAGACAAGAAACTCATCAAGGACCCTAATGAGATAGGGAATAGTTATAGAAACATAATCCAAACAATGAATAGATAATATTTGATATAATATATTTGTCGTTATATAACTTTTAATGAAGGAAACACACTTTTTTTATCATCATTTTGTAATTTATTATTTTTTGATCTAACTAGATGGAAATAAATTAAAATTAGATGGCTATGGATTTATGAAGGTACTACCATCCTAATCATCTCGGCCCAAGATATTACATCCTCAATGCGGTAGTAAATTATTCTATCTTGATCAATGAACCAATTTCATAACACCAATAACACACCCAACACAAGATACCTCACCATGATATTGTTATCATGATTTTTCTTTAATTTGAAGAACGTGATCAAATGGAACACATTTATAATGATCACACGTCATGAGACTAATAAAAATGTCCATTGATAGGAACATACAATGACACTCAACACATGTGGTGTTCTTTTTAGGAGGTTTGTCCTAATGATCTCACCTACCAAAGATCACCATATTTGAACTACATGAGAAGAAGTATCAATGCTAATGAGCACCCCACACCCGATTGTTGAACATCATATCTTTCTAGTCATTATAATGTATATATTCCATGTGACATATGTCTATGATTACTGTAATAATATCATTAGGTTCTAATTATATCTTGTGATATGCAATAATATTTTGATACCAAAGATAATATATAGAAATTACCATTATATAGTGGAGGGAAAAATATCTACAATATAATGGTAAGTGCATATCATGCATATCTCACTTTATATATGAAATGGTTATATAAAATTAATGTATAATTGAGTCTTGGGAACACAATAATATAGAAATAGTAAAATGAATCCTCTGTTAGATTTACCAATAAAATGGCAATGCATCTAGAATGGAAATATATATTGATCATGTGTTTTATCACGCTAAAAGTAATTTTTATTTTTTATTTATTATAATTTAAATATAAAATATCTTTTATATGATATTATGTGTTAATACTTACATTTTCATTGGATAATATCGAATAAATGTGATGAAAACCAAAATGAGGCACCCACCATCTACTTCCGATACAACACAGAACCATCAACCAAAATATGTTTAAATAAATCAAGATTCCAAAAGTGGAATCCCATATTATAGTATATACTTGAAAAGAAATAGTTTATTGTATTCATATAAATATATAGTCTAGTAATACAGAAACATAAACTATAGTTCATCTGTAAAAAATAGACAAGATCACTCATAGTCCAATACATATGTAGTACTAATAAATAAATAAATAAGAAAGTAACATATAGCCTGTCTCACTGAATTCCTCATTCCAAATCATATTCCTGCAAAATAATTTTCATCACAAGCCCTCAATCAAGATCATAGTTAATGTATGTACCAATAATTAGTCATAACCCCAACCCATGTGCATCAAAACACTTATCATGTACAAAATTAGAGAGAGAAACCAACGACCTAGTAGGATTCCCCCACCAACTCAACTTAGTAAGTATCGATGATCATGTGGATGGAGGTATATGTTTGTCATGAGCGTCACTCAACCCACCCTAAAAAATAACCCATTCATGATCATGCAACGTAAATATACACATATAAAATTTTTCTATAGAAGATACACCAACCCTTTGGTTTTTCTTTTGATATTAAAAATCAACCAACATTTGGTTAAGTATGATCCTACAATCACCAAATGAATCCTATAGGAAACCCACATTCAAAATTTCAATGATCCAAAAAAACTAAAACAAAACATAATCCCAAAATTAATGAAAACATATTTTTAAATCTTGAAAAAATATCAGAGTGTTCAGCACTTGAAATTCATGTACGAAACATGACGACAACTTTATTATGCGCCTTTACATACAAATCTAGTGATTATTGTGGTTGACCCCAGATGGAACATAAGATCTCCACTACTCAACATAGAAAACATCATCTCTTATAAAACTACCATCACAAAACACACAACCAAAGTTACATATAATACTACCCATCATAGGATGATCCCCACCTTCATGTAACCCAATACTTGTATACCTTTTTCATACTAATTTATACCCCAAATCGTTCTCTCCCCATTAACCTATTACCAATAGGTAACCACCAAATTTGACAATAATTCAATAATATAGTCCCATATCTCCAATTAATCATCTCAGTTATCATCAATAATCTAAACCCATAATATCATAGGACATAATGATCATACCCAGAAAAGATAAATATGAAATCACTAGTAAAATAAATACAATTTAAAGTCAAATTTTAATATAGATTATTTAATATAGTAATTTAAAAATATTTTTAACATATTTTATTATATAACTAAAATTAAAATATTTATCAAAGTGAGTTTTCACATCGATTATTATTTAAAAATCAATAATGTTTTTTTATAATTTTTGATTTTAGAATAATTATAATTACAAGTCTTTTTTATAAATTAAAACTTGTGATCTTATACATTTCTTGATGATCTAATTAAATACCATGTCTTGAATCTAAAAAATCTCCATCCCTCAATCATATTTCATCCAAAAGCTTCATCTCGATTTTTCCCTGAAAAGACACACTTTTACTACTGTTTCATTATTCAATCACCACTAAACCATTTTTCTACTACATTTCCACATCCCTTCATTCCTAATTACAATTTTTGTATTTTCACTATCAATATATATGATTTATTTATTTATTATTTTTATTTAATGTGTTTATTTTTTAAATAAATAGTAATATGTTAAATTATTCATTGTATTATACATTATCTAATCTATTTTTATTGTATTTTTTTGGAAATTTTAATTTGAGCTATTTAATGTGATGGTGTTTTATATATATTTGGATGTAAGAGAATATTTTTATTTATATTTTTTGGGGAGAAATTCTTTGGGTTATCCCCAATGATAGTTTAGGATCCAATGAGTCATATTCTTGGATTATAAATTTATAGGACGAACGATTTTGTGGATATAAATCATGTATTAATTTTCCAAACATTGAAATTTAAAGTGATATATTGAATGAAAATAAATAATTAAATAGAAAGATATAAATAAAAAATACATAATGTGATTCAAATAACTATTATCACATGTGTATGGTGAGAACACCACCTCGGGTTATTCATTTTATTACACAGGAAAAACAACAATGAAATTACATACTCAAATGAAAAGAATCTAAAATGAGAGAATATATCTAATGATGATAGCCCAATTGAACATTGTGGTGATGATGAAATATATCATGTGGATTCAATAAAATCTAATACCAGATGGTAACACACACACACACACCTAAAAAAGATAAAAGATCAATCATGATTTTAAATGAATATGAAATAGCTTATAGATCCATGTTTATTGAATAAAACATTTAAATGAGGAGAAATGTTAGCACTTGAAGATAAATTCTAGTAATTAGTCATCAAAACAAAAAGATAAATTCCACTAATTATACACTAAAAAAACATCGGTTATTGGGATAAACATGAGCATGGTGAAGGGGAGTACAAGTGGCCATGAATCCTTTCTACCTCTCTTTTATTATAAGTTATTTATCATAAATTACCTAAATAACCTCAATGTTTTCTCTCTATAAACAAAATAAAAAGTCTATGAATAAGAACAAGAAATAATTATCCAAGGATAAATTTTTTTGAAGCCATTATGGCTTGTTACAGATGATTCAGAATGCACGAGTGAAAGAAGCGGGATGTAAACCATGTGGATAACACAGAAGGAAGATTAGGTTTGATTAACAAAGGATTCACCATAGAGGAGGAAATAATATGAAAAAAGAGTAGACATTAGGGGTATGATGTTGATTAATTCCTCTCCAAAAAAACCCAAATGGGTCCTTCCTAGACCATTAGATCAGTGGGATTCACAGTCCAAGATAAATGAATTCTCAAATAAGGTAAATGAATTTTCAAGGTAAAATAAATACAAGTAATATTGTAAAATTAATCAATAATTAAACAATACCCATTTATTGGGTTTCTTGTAGAGCATTATAGAAATGTGAAATAGTGTAAAATGATCAATAAAACAAGAATAATGAAATATAATGGAAAATATAAAAAAAAATAATTTAAACGTGACATTCTTGCAGACATAGTATAACCAAATACCCTACATTTAGTTAAATGAATCTAATGTGCTCTTATCACAACCTAAAATATATAATTATATCCCAATGTATAAATTTTAAATAATGTTTTGATTTATAAAATGGTTGGACCTTAGTCAAACTATCGTGAAGATTTCCTCAAGTGGGTATCATTGTGACATACACTATACCATATTTTAAAATATCCACCAAAAATGATTTCTATTGTAAATATAATTTAATCTACCATAGCATACATATTTTTTAGATAAATAAATATATGATTAGTTATTATATTGGAAAATATGTTATCAAGGAATAATGATAAATTAGTAATCAAATCTCGTAACAATATAGATTCGTTTATTGGTTCATTAATTCTATATACTCCACCTCTATGGTGGATAATGTTACAACATATTTCAAATTATATTTACAAGAAACCGGTCCTCCATATATATTAAATAAAAAAACATTAATTAACATGTGAGTATTAATGATTTCTACATAATACATGTTATAAATGATAACAAGTATCGTCATTAAAACCATCATTTTTACTATATCGAATGAAAAATTTATCAGACATTGAAAATTACTTGAGGAGACAGGTTAGAACTCTCCAATGAGTCCTACATGGTTACTCCATAAACCTTATCATAGTACAAACAATATATTTCTGGCCTTCAAAAAACATTACATACATAACACATCTATAAAACTTGGATATGGAATCTTATTCCTAAAGGAAACAACATCTTAATTTTTAAGGGATTGATCGATGGACAATTTTAAATGTTTTACAAAAGGAAAAAATAGGTTTTATTTTATCAAAGAAGAAACTCTATAAAAAAATTTATTATATGAATACCGAGGAATATACATGGTTTGGATCTTTATATATCTTATTATGTGAATGACTAATGATTTAGAAAAATTTATTAAATCTTTCTTCTCAAATAAAAAATCTAATTGATTATTTAATGAATTCATGATCTTCATATGTTTACAGATTATTTTCATTTCATCAACATATAACAATATGTTAATAAAATCATTTTTCACGTATATAATGTTTTCACATTAATAAAATTCAACTCTATTCAATCGATTTTTAATCCTAAAATAATCAAACCCCTTATACCAATACATAAATAAAATTTAATATAATTAAATTACATATTTAAAAAGAATACATTGTTAGGTTAAAAAAATAAAAAAATCCCTCTATAGGGGTCATGTAAATTTTTTTAATCAATCTTAACATGGAAAAAACATATTTTATATCCAATTGTTCAATATGAAATTCTAATTTTGAAGAAAAATCAATAAGAATCCTTATAAGAAAATGTTTAACAAAAAGCGAGGATACATCGCTATTATAAATATATTCTCTTTAAAGGACACTTTTATCCACCAACTAACCATTACAATAATATTTGATTCTCTCACATTGTTATCCTTTTTATTAAATATCAACCTAAAACGTATATTCTTCAATTTGTTATGTTCAGTTACAACAACTCATGTTTTAGTCCTATGGAGGGAATTCATGCAATCATACATTGAAGCTGGACACTACGTGGACTATTTATATGTAACTTCATGATTATAAGTATTTGGTTCCTCACTAAACTAATTTTGAGAAACATTAAATACAAAGGTAACCACATTATCTTGGCTTAATGTGGTTCGAGAACTTATCACTCTTCTCTCCCCATATGAGGTAATCTGGTAATCCCAAAGATTATGTTGTTAAATAAATTTATATTTATAATCAGAATCATTGTCATGTTTTCCATGAGTTTGAGGATGAGGAGGGGTAGAGTCACATCTATATTTTGGTTGGATAATAGTTTTTAAAGGAATTTCAAAAAATGTGGGTATTTGAGTTCTATCAAAAAAATCACTATCTTTATCTGAAGACACTACATACACAAAAAAATTCATCTTAGAGGGAAAAGACTAAGGGAACCCTACATCATTTCAAATTATTCCATTTTTAAAGCCTATTTTTCATATCCAAAAATTCAACCCTTAACATCCTATGGATATCTTACAAGGTTACACATCATAGATATATGAGAAATAATACCATTCTGGGTATGAGTATAATCTACTGATACAAATATCATATGGTTTTAAAGAGTAGGGGAACCCAACAAAATTGTATTTGGTGTTTTGAAAGTATTAGAAGAAGATAAGTAGTGATTGACCAGTAGAGAGTTAGAGAGTCATCCTCCTCCCAGAATTACCTATGTATATTAGAATGGGAAATGATTCACCAAACCATTTCTATGAAGGTTAGATTAATTCTTTTTTAAAACCGTTTCTAATTTTTATTTTATATAATATTATGCTATCGTTTAATACTTTATGATTTTTAAAATTTAAAAAATTTAGTATATGGGTACTCTAATCCATTATTTGTCATATGATCGTTGAGTTTAATACAATATTAAATCTCTAAACTAGAACTCAAATTAATAAAAGTCTAAGAGGATTTTGAGTTATGTTTTGGAATGTAAATCTAAACCTTTCTATAGTATTCATCAATAGTGGTCTTTATTTAGAACCATCCACTATAGAAGGTGACCCGAAAAGTAACCCAAATGTTAGATATGACACATTCACAGGGTTCTATAGACATATACAATGACTTACTAAAGATAACCCATATATACATCCTATAAACTCATTATTTACATAATGGAAGACTAAAAGGGTTTAAATTAATCAAGAGGCCATATTTTATATGTTCATCATGGTATTTTTCACTTATGATCCCATGAAATTTATGAAAAATGATTGTTATATCTATGATTATGTTTTTAGTTTCATTTAGTTGATTATAATGAACCCTAAAATCGAAAAAATAGAGACAATTATTTATTATTTATCTCATAAAAGTGATATATCCTTGATAAATTCTCATAATACTAGAGTCTGACCCAAGGGAGAAACCTTTATAGTTAATTAATGCTCAGGAATTATGATTTTCACTCAATTTGGATACCCCATGACCAATTTAAGGGTTGTTAATATTTTTATAATTATTATTTAAATAAAATAATACAACTAAAATAATATAATATATCCTATTATTCCCTAATTATACCTCACTCAATTCCACTTCCACTAATTCAGTGAAATACTCCCTCCCATGACACATTTGGAATTAACTTCTAGAATCAAATATAGATTCTTCAGAGATGGAAACATCTAACTAATTAAACACATATTATATGTTAAAGTATAGTTCAAATATAATTAATGGATACTAATATTCTATTTATATACTACATTATTATCATAGATTTTCTTCTTTATGTGACAAGGTATTTGCATTGAAAAAATTTAGTAACATTGTTATTTTGATATATATCTATGCTTCGTGGATTTAATTTTATCCCTTTTCCAACACCAAGAATCACATATACCTCTAATAATTACACCCACAACCTCATCCTTAACACTACCCTTATTTTTTGGATTGTCGTATAACAAGTAATATTTAACTTCATTGAGAGTAAGAGTATATTTTTCAAACATTATATAATATTTATCATAATTGAAGGAGTCATCTAATGATGTTAATATTTCTAAATCATGGTCCTAAAAATCTATTTTCATATCTATATTGGAAGGTTTTAACAATGTTTTATTAAATCCATCAATTTCAACCCTAAAAAGATTTTCATGGTGAGTTTTAAAAGTATTAAATATAATTTTGACATACAATATACCAAAAAGAGACTTGTCTTATAAAAGAATTATAATTTGGACAACTTACCATAAGAATATCACTCATATGCAGCCTCTGTAATCACTTTATCGCATAAATATAAATGTATACAACTATGATCTTTTCTAAAAACCACTTTGGAAAAATCATCATAGGGTAAAATTGTTAGTTCATCTAGGGAAAGGGAGGTTACTTTCAGTTTTGTTCCACTGTGTGCATCATTCAATTCATTATGATCCTATAGTGCAATCATTTTAATCCATAAAATATTGAATGAATTTTCACTATCAAATTTATCAATATCATACTTTCTAGACACCATTCTATAAGATTCAGAATGTTATTATACAAATCGTTTGGGGAAACATTTTTATTTCTAAATAATATGATAGGATCCCGTAAGTATCATTCTTGTGTTATATATTAATTAGATAAATCATTTTATTTATGAAAATCATCAATTAATTTTCAGAACATTGAATGATGAACTTATGGATTATAATAACAGAAAGAAAGAAATATATGGAAATAAAGAAAAAAATATCGCTTGTTTTGGATCAATATGTTCTTACCAGTAAGGAAAGAACAGCACCAGTTGTTTGGAATACTATTACTCATAAAAACTAGACAAGAAATTATAGAGTCAAATGAAAATAATCTAAAACCACTGAAGCTATCTAAGGTGGTCAGTCTTGTGAAACCAGATGGGGGTGAGGAAACTCTTCATGTAGAATCATTTCCATCCACTACTGGATAGACACACACGCCCACACACACATACCTGAAAAGGATAAAAGATCAGGCATGACTGTAAATGATAACAAATCCCATTTCAATGTTTTATTATCAATGCATTGAAATGTGGAACAATGCTCAGGGTTGGAGCTCCCTTATCGTATGTGGTCCCCCTAAACCCAATATCCAACATTATTTTTCCATGTATTCACTAGAACATGGATCTGGTTGTAATTATCAACACATGAAGGATGGAGGGGATTGAGGATATACAAGGAACCCCATTTTCACAAAAAAAAATCCCACTTTTAACAGCACTATAAATCGATTTAATCAATTCTAATAAATTACAAATAATATAAGCATCATTAAAAGGGGAATCTCCTTTATCAGTGGAAAAAATGATATTAAATAACCATTTTATCAATTCTAAAATAGGTGTGATAAAAAATAATTTATCAAATAATATTTTCAGCACTTATAAAAGACCATTTTATCACAGATAAAAAAATAGTAAGAAAAAGTGAGAAAAATAAATTTTGTTATAATAATTTTTCCTAAATTGTGGGAAGAACACCCCCACCTTAATCAATGATCAACCTAATTTTAAACCACACACATCTATCATTGTTTCTATTTAACAAGAATGAATCCCTTACTTAATAACTCTAGGCTACATGCTTCACACGCATACATGCACGTAAGAACTCCCCTCACACGACTGCACCATAGTAATATCCTATATTATTTATTTCTATATTTTATGAAATATATATTTATATATATATCGTTACATTTTTTATCAATATATTTTTATTTATATTATTATAATTATTCTTATATACGTATTAAAAATAAGTTTGGTGTGTGTGTGAGTTTATTAATACATACATACATACACACATATATATATTTAATATGTGTATCTATAGATGTAATTATACATATTTACATTTATCAACATAAATTATATATTAATATTTAAATAAAAATGTTAGATTATAAAGATAACATATATCAGTTTGTTAATACACACACACAATCATATTTTTATATATATACACACACAGTCTTCATATATACATTTTATTGGTATATAAATATTCACATATTTTTTTAAATAAAATGGATATTATTATTATTAAATATTTTTTAAATATATAGAAAATATTTAATATGTAAATAAGTTTACAAATTTCATTATGAAATTTTATTTTTATGTGTAAAAATATTGAAATATTTGTATATGTGGATATATTTAGTTATGAATAATTGTAAATTAAATAAAATAATAATATTCATACATCATAACAACCTTTTGTGTGTAATTAATGAAAAAAATTTAGTCCCCACAATAAAAAGAGAAAAATATTCCCACAAACAAGAATAAAATTCCATAAAATGCTAAAATAATAAGGTACCCGACAAAAAACAAAATTTTGGAGGCCTTTCAAGAATTTTTTTATCATATAAATGGTGTCTGGGTTTCCCCCTACAATTATTGAGTATATTTTTCATAAAATTCTATTTGATATGTTTTGGAGTTCAAACGGACACCCATATCAAAAGTTAGGGCTGATTGAAGTTCGAGTCTTGTTTTCAATTTATTTGAGAATGCTTATTAACTTATTTATTTTTTCAATCATCAAATTGTTATTAAATGACTATTACTGACAAATAAATTTGAAATATTTGATTAATATTATTTTTTAGATATTTTATAAATTATTTTACAATAAATATATTGTATATTAAGTGTGATTACTGATTTTATATTATATAGATCATATTTTAAAAAATATGTTATCTTTATATCAGTATATATATATATATATAATTTTTGTGTATATATATATATATTTTATGAAATAAACCTTTTATTTTCACTAAAAACAGTTGTTTTAGCACTGATAAAAGACATACTTTTATCAGTGCTAAGAAAGATGTTGTTATAAGTACCTTTTAATAGTGATAAAAAATAATTGATACAGGGAGGGATTTTATCTCCACTAAAAAAGATATGATAAAGAGTTATTTCATAAAATCAAAATTAGTGTTTATCAGTGTTAAAAAAATACCTTATCAGCATTAAAAATACAATGATATGTGAGGTGAAATTAAAATGGGGTCTCTTTTATACGTGCTAAGAAATCTCTTATAAAGACCACTTTCATCAGCTCTAAAAACGTGTTGACTAAAGTAATTTTTTTGAAGATTTATAAAAATTGAATGGTGGAAAACCCTCCATTTATTAGTGTTTGATCCCCATTTTAACAAAACTATCCCCACCTCCACCTTGATCTGCGCTAGGAACCTATTATCCCCCGCATGTGCGACCTTGCCTTTACTCTATTTCAAACCTAAGCCCCCTTCCTCATGCATCCACCACTATACCACTCACATATATGGTTTTATCCTTCATTTTATGATGTATCTATTTAATTATATATATTATGTTACAATATTTAATATATATATATATATATATATTTATATAAATACACATATAAAAATTGTTTTTTTTGTGTTTTCGTGTATATAAATACATAAATTTATATGTATATATATATATGTGTGTGTGTGTGTGTGAATCTATAAATATAATTATACATATTTATATTTTTTACATATGTTAGAATATGTAGATAAACATATATATGTTTGTCAATACACACACAGATATATTTATATATATATAAATTATATATACATTAATTTAAATGTATATGTAAATAAATATTCATACATTTGTATTTTAAATGAAAAGGTAATTAGTTTTCTTTTAGATAAGCATAATATATTGAAAAATATATTTTATATCTAAATATGTTTCATTTTTTATTTATAAAATATAATTTTTATGGGTGAATATATAATAAATATGTATATATTGTTATATATTTGATTATAAATAATAATATAATATGAAAAACGAAAAAATTCCCAAACATAATATCAATATTAATGCAATACCTAGTAATTAATGTAATATTCACCCAAAAAAGAAAATAATACCCCCTTAAATAGGGATGAAAATCTATCAAATCTAAAAAACATAGGGAACCTCTATAAAAAACTCAATTTTAGATGCCTTCTATGCCTTTTGGCCTTGAAAAATGTGACAGAGGTGTACTTGTGTCACTGAGCATATAGAGATCATTGAATACAATGATTCAATATGTGGTTGAGCTCAAACAGAGATTTGGATTGAATCTTATGTTCTTCTGATGTTAGAGTTACATTTTAAAATTATTTTTGATCTTTTAATAATTATTTTTATTTTCAAATAATTATTCAATAACTGTTACTTGATAATAACTAGAAAATTTTTAATTTTAAAAATATTTTTTAGTATTTTATAATCCATTTTCAATAATAATCTTATATATCATGTTTAAATGCCTATGTAGCTATATATGAATCATATTTAAAAAATTTACATTTTATTTATATCGATATTAATGGATTAATATATTATTATAAATGAAATATTTTTTAACTATACATTTTTTAGCATCTGAAAATAATTTTTGATCGGGTGTAATTATCATAACTTATAAAAAATCACTGATAAAGGGGGTCCCTTTATCTGCGCTAATGAATTCACTACTGAATGGGTACTTTTATCAGTGATTTTTTAGTGTTAAAATTTCTCTTTGTCGGTACCTTTTTTAGCACTGATAAAGGTACCCCCTTTATCAGGACTTTGTTTTAGCACTATTAACGAGTGGCACTATGAAAATTAATTTTTCTGGTAGTATTTTATTACCACTTTTTTAAACTATTAAAATTCACTTTTAGCATCAATTTTTTTAATGATGATAAATGTAACACCTTTTTCAAAGTGTTTTTATCACTGATAATGTTTTGTGCTACGTAAAGATGATTTTTTAGTAGTATTTCCCACCACTATTCTCTGTTCTTCTCTTAAATAACACAAACAATCACATTGTTTTCTCTCTAGAACCAGAAAACCCTTGAATGAGATCGATTGATGGAGATTCATGGATTAAATAATGGGGATACATTATGGTTTTTCGAAAATAATTCAGCTGATTCTAGAGAAAGTAGCGACATACATTCCCTATGGAAGGATTGGATGAAAGTGTCTTTTAGATTAACTGAGGTGGAACAACAAGGGAGGACACGTAGTCGAAAATGAATGGAAATGAGAGGCATGACATATATTCATGCCTTAATACATAAACTCAATCGGGGCCAGCCACAACCATTAGATCATCACAATCCATGGTCTAAAGTAAATTGATTCACCAATAAGAAAAATGAATATTCTGGGAAATATAATTTGATGGAATTTCTTAATTTTATGTAACAATTAAACTGTGTACATGGAGTGGGTTACATAAAAACTATCATTGCAATGAGAACTAAACAAATGCAGTAAGAATAATCAAATTGAATGGAAACATAAAACATGAATTTAAATGAAACATTCATAAAAGCATGATATAACATTTTTTTATTAAAATCTCATGTCATATTTGGTAAAATTTAATGTTTTCTTTACTATATGGTGTTATATCATCATTTAGTATGATATAATAATGATGGTTCTTGTGATATTTTAAAAATAATTACTATATGTATATACTTAGAAAACACGCAGATATATTTTTATGTTTGTGTGTATATATAGTGATATAATTTTATATTTAAAATTAAAATATAATTACACTCCACAATTTTGTGGGGACCATTTGAGGATAATTTAGGTGTGTAGGAGAGGTGTATGTGTGGTTAATTCATTTGTGGATAGCTTTATAAAGATGCACATGAGGGTGTGGGAACCACCTGTGTTTGAACAGGGTATGGCCTGCTAATCATGCTGGCGCACATGGTTTCTAACATTAGAGGATATGTTGGGACCAAAAGATGGCTGCCCCACCTTTGCTTCAATAATCACCAGATAATATAAATTTCAAAATGCTGAAATTAATGAACACCATATGTAATTTCGAAATAACTCCCAATAGAAAGGGGTAAAACCCATAGAAAAATATAAGGATCACTATAGGGAAAAGTGGTTAAACACTCCTACACTATTAAATGGTGTAAACCCTCATAAATCTATATTTAATAGTGGAGAAACCACATAATGAAATAATGAATAAAATGGGATTCATTATATTGGTTAATGTGATGAATAAATGAGAGGAGGCTTCTTTATTTTATAGTCTTCTTACAACCATCATGCCACATGAAAATTCTCTCTAATGTAGGATGAGTTGGTGGGGTTCTCAACCCACCTCATCTTCCACCTCCAGCACCCATTAACATTGTGTGTGTTTGGGGGGGGGGGGGCGGGTTTCCACCTTGTGTGGAAAATTCTGCACAAAAATCTCCAATTTGGATATTTGATTGAGAGCCAATAGCATATCCACACATCCGTTATATATTCTGTACATGTTTTTCAAATCACTGTGAGGCTGCTCAAGGATCTTCACCATATTATCAAATTTTAGAAAAAATTCTTTTGTTCGGAAATCTTCTAGATTTTATTTAGTGTGTATTTTTGGTATGGCCATACTTCCTTCCTCTGCCACATATTAATGAATGTCAAACTTTATCCCCATATGTAATATCTTGGAATGAAATGATGCATTCCTTATAACGTGTAAGGTGCTCTGACTATCTAAAAACAATGGAATATGCTTCTATATATGTTCATGATCCTCAAACAAACTTCTAATCCTAATAGCTTATTTTCTTTTCAAGGTAGCTGCAATGTACTCTACCTTCATCTTGGGTAAAGCTACGACTGACTATAACTTTTAAATCCTGCTCACAACTCATCCTGCACGTGTAAATACATAACCAATTGTGGATATCCAATGGTCAGAATCTCATAAAAAATATGAATCAACTGATCCTATGATATTAAAAGTTAATCCTCCATAAAATAATGCATCATTTGTTTCCACTTTTATGTATCAAAGGATCCTCTTAACTTTTATACATTGCTATTGTCTGAGATTCTCCATGTACCAACTAACTTCTCCCATAGTATGTGTCATGTACTATCAAGTACAAAACTTAAAAAACATCAGACTACCCATTCTTGATGCATACAGTACTCGAGACATCTAGACCCGTTATACATAACTTCTTGCATACATCGTTGAGGATAAAATGAAATTAATTGGAAGAGGGGACGAGATTGGATTACAATCTCTCATATTGAAGCATTGAAAGACACTATATAAGTAATTCATATATGATATCCAAATATTCCCATTATTTCTGTCATAAAAAATATTCATCCCACGAATCTTTTTTGATTGTCCCAAGTCATTCATATCAAACTCCCTAGAAAACTCTTCCTTTATCTCTTGGATATGATCATTTTTTAAGGCTAAAAACAACATGCCATCCACATAAAATAGAAGAATGATGAAATCATTACCATCTGATCCATTGAAATATAAACAATGATCATAATGAAGTATGTAGTATCCAAGGATTATGATATAGGAATCAAATAACTTATACTAAAACCTAGACACCTACATGAGACCCTACAAATATTGGTTCAACCTTCAAATCATGTTCTATTTTCTTTATTCTGAAAAAAATTCTAGTTGGAGCATGTAGATATCTTCATCAAGATCAAAATGGATAAAAGATGTATTCACATATAATTAATCTAGATTTAAACTGTATATAGCTCACATCACTAGAACTATCTGAAAAGTTGTTAGTGTTATAGAGGGAGAAAAAATTTCATCAAGATCAATACTTTCCATCTGAGCATATCATATGACAACAAGTCTTCAACGATATCTTTCCAACTGGTACTTTTCATCCTTCCTAATCATAATGACCAGTTTTTTTTTCTAATAGTATTCATGCCATCAGGTAATTGAATAATACCACAATTATAGTTATTGTACAATGATTTATGTTCCTCCAGCAGTTCCACCATCTATGAGGAAACATATAGAGTATAGGATTCCTCCACAGAAAAAGATGGATATACATCCTCCATCAATAATTAGAAAAAAAAAATTTCCTCTCATTGACATAGACTAGGTGCCATTTTGGATCTCTTTTCCCCTCATTTTACCATCAGGGTCTAAATTCAACTGAAACATGATCTTCATGCTTGGTTAATGACCAAGAGGAGACTGGTTCTTCCATGTATTTTCCTCCACTTTTATTGTTTTAGTTTCTATAATATACATCATCATGTCTCAATTAGTTGTCATTTTCCCTGTCTTCTGTAATAATTTTATATTTGATGGTGACAAATTTATGAGCAGCGAGATTACCCAAATGATACCTCTTCACACCATTAGCATTACAATAGAAGATACATTTCCTGGATCACAAATCCAACTTTTATCTTTACAGTTCATTAAACAATACATATAATGTTCATATAAAAGTATGAAACCAGAAATAGTCAGTGGGTTTACTAGTCCAATTTTCCACCTGTGTCTTCAGATCTATAACCCCTGAAGTAGATCAATTGAACACATAACAACTAATATTAATTTGTTCTTCCCAAAATTCTTGGAATTTCCTTCTTTTTAATCATTTCCCTTGTTATATCCCACATTATTCTATTCATCCCATCATCCACTTTATTTTGATGATGATTGTATGAAATTTTGAATTATATCTTGATTACTTCATGTAAAAAATAGTATCAAATTCATATCTTGTATATTTTATACCATTTTCAGTCCTCAAATGCTTGATATTATTTCCATATTCAAGTTCATTATGATTTTTGAATGTTTTGATGACCTCAAAAATATCTTCTTTCCTCTTAATTGGGTACACACAACATCTCATGGGATAATCATAAAAGATGGATACAATGTACCTTGATCCACCAAGGTATATAAATGGTGTTTTTCAAATTACAGAATGGATCATCTCTAAGATCACCTAGCTTTATGTTATTGATGTCCCAAACTTTATCCAATGACTCTTGCTCAAAACACAATACATAGAAAATGTTAATCATACCTTTGTAAGTAGGGGAAGAAAATTTTAATATTTATGATTCTTCATCCCTTGTCCTAACATATGGCCAAGATTTTGATGACATAATGTCATCAACATATCAATAGAGGTATTTGATGCAACAATTATCTCCACCTCCAGGTATATTTTACCCATAAGCATGTAAAGGTTTATAGAGACCTTCATAGACTTCAATACCACAAGCTCACCCTTCACAATTCTCAACACTAAAATCTTTGTACGATACTTATATTCGATATCATCCAATTTTCCCATAGATAATATATTCTTATTATAGACCTTAACATGGTGTACTCATTTGAATGTTTTTTAATATTCCATCATGCATATTTAGGTTTATGGTACTAACTCCAATGATCATCATGGTGCGGTGATTCCACATTTACACAAGTCCTTTTGGGATGGTTTCATATTGGTCAATCCATTCCCGTCATGACATCATTTTCCATGTTTCTCTTGAGTCAACTATCATTGTATCATTGATATGCTACCTACATCTAGTAGTAACTTCCATTTCACTAACTAGTATATCTCCATTTCCAAAAGTACATGAAAAATTCCCAAGAGTGGTCATTTCACAAATATTTTTATTCCAATAAGAATTATTTATGTTTCCCTTATTTCTACAATTGATAAATGTGACATTATTTTTTTTACTACATGATTTTGAACTTCCATGATTTTGGATACCATTAGAACCAAGCTCTATAATCCTTCATTTATCCACTGACAAAGCCTACACATGGTGTGAAGTTGGTTGTCTTTCCTTTTTACTGTTACACCAAATTTTTTCTTCAAGAACTAAGACTGTAAAATCATTGAATGAAAATAATTATGTTATGATATTGTTGGTGAGGTTAATGACGAGATGGTCATACTATTCTGGAAAATTGTGGTGCAGAATCTCTACAAATTTAGTGTACACAGTTTTATACCCCAATGATGTGAGTTGAGTGAACATGGTATGAAGCTTGTTGATTTTGTTTGTCAGCAATGATGAATTCACTATTCGATGAGTTTAAAATTTTCTCCTTTGGAAAATTTTATTGTTTAGAGACTTGTCCTCATATAGATTCGTATGAGTATCCCATATTTTCTTCCCATTATTTTTAACTACGATGTTTTTTAAGACAATATCAACCAAATTAAAATTTTATTGGCAAAAGCATTCACATCCCTATGGTTCATTTATCATCTTTCACACCGTCTAGATTTTCTATAATCTCTAATATGAAATTGAACTTCCACTACATTGTATGCATCTTCATTTTCCACAAAAAAATAAATATTGTTTAATTTCTTGATCTCAAAGTTCACCACCATCTGGACACACCATCAGTCGAAACCCTCCTCCGAAAATATGGACAAAAATATTCTTGAACCCACCCTATGATTCCACTAGTTGGGACCGAAAAATGGTTGACTCACCAGTGCAGTTATAATCAAGAGATAAAATATTGTGAAAAATGCAGAAATAAGTGGACATCATATGTAACGCAAAATAAATCCTAATAGGAAGGGGAAAATACAAGGAAAAATTATAACGATAAATATGGAAAAAGGTTAATACACACTCCCTCACTATTAAAAGGAGCATAACCTCATAAAATCTTTCTTGAATAGTGGAGAAACCCCTAAATGGAATACACTGAAAAAATGGATTGATGATGTTGGTCACGACGATGAATAAATTGGAGGAGGCACCTGCCTTTTACAGGCTTCATTCGTCTCTCCTTCCATATAAAATTTCCCTCTCCAACTAGATGAGTTGGCGGGGTTTCCCACCCACCTCATCTCCTAATTCCATCCCCTTATAAAAGTGGAGTTGGAACACCATGTGTCTAAAATTTTATTAAGAGGATACTCATCCTGGTGTGGGGCATAAATTTTTATTAGATTCAATAGTATTGAAGGATTCTCCATATGATAGTGTCAAAAAAGGGAATGTGACTACACTGGGTTTGTACCATACCAACATGTATGGTATTCTGTTCAATAATTGGGCACACAATATTTTGTGATTTAGGAAATGAGGTAATTCAAATTGCCTTTTTTTATCATGAACTTTCTAGTATAACTATAACTACCAATATTTTAAAATAAATTTAATGTTTTTTATTAATTATTGAGCTCTTCAAATATTACTAACCACTAGGATATTTTTGTAATCCCATTATAATCATTGAACAAAAATACAAAAATGTTTTTAGCATTTTTGAAATATATTTTTCATAAAAGGTTACTTTATTTATCAGAGTTTTTTAAAAAGTTATTATCTTATAAAAAATGAGAAAGGGTTTTATGTATTTGGAAAAAGGGTTTGTGGGAGGAATGAACTATGTTCACTCATATATTGCTTTCTAAGAAATATGAACTCGGTTCATGCTCCCTTTGTAATCATTACACATGAGGAGTAAATGAGGTCCATGAATTATACTAAAAAATAAACAATAAAACTGATACCTCCCCCTCTTAATTTACTACACTCAAGCATGATATTCTACAAAAAAACTTTATGAGAACTCTTTATCATCATATTAATTTAATGATCTTGAGAAGTTATAATTTTATATTAAAATTTTTATTTTTATAGTGGATTTATTTATTTTGTTCATTTAATTTATTTATTTAAATTTTATGGTTGTTTGAATGAATGAATTATTGTAATTTCTATGGTTTAATTTATACTTAATGATTTGTAAAATATGAATTTTTTTTTTCTTTATTTAAATTTTATACATCAAATAATTTAAATTTAATTTTGGGAAATATTATTTTTTAGAATAATGATTAAATTTGTAATTTTGAAATTGAATAACTAAATTTTAATATATTTATATGTATATATAATATTATATAATATATTTAATGTAAAATAGAAATATAACATAATATTTGATACATAGATAAATAAAGTGAATGTACATTAATATTTTAAAAAATTATATTATTATTAATTATTTTAAAAAATATTTGTATATTTTTTTGAAATAATTATATATATATATATGTTATATTATTTATCATAATTAATTTTTATATATAAAAAATATTATTTGATATAATAATATTAATAATAAAATTGTTTAATGAAAATAATTTTTCTACTAATTATAATAATTTATTAATTATAATAATTAAAAAAAAAATTATTCTATGTAATTATGTATAAAATATAATTATTTATATTTGGGAATGATTAATTACTTCAACAAATTACAGGAATGGATGGTTTTTGTGACAAGTTCCATGAGATGGGCCAGTGGATGGTGGAAGGCGGCGATGAAAATCGGTTGGTTGAAGTCTCAATCTAGAATCAGACGAGACATGGTGCAGTTAACAGATTGTGGAAATGACAAGAGGTTTTGGGGGAGAGAGAAGACAGGTGCTACATAGGTTGTCATCGACCCACAAGGACTAAAAATGGGGGGAGAGGACGATGACGATGGTAGACCATCTGTTGAATGCTAAATTTAGCAGCAATGGATGGTGGTTTGGGGGGGTGGAGGATTTGAAGCAAACTGGCAGTTGCACATGGGGATGACGGTGGGGGGTGGTGATATAGGAGATGAACTCTTGTTGTGCATACACAGACAAGAAGAGGTTAGAGCATATAGTTCTCAAAAATCAAATAGGGAATTATAGACCTTGTAATAAGATTCATGCCATTTGGGACTTTGGGCCATGTTCATTAGGAATTTGTGCCCTCAAACTAAGTGATGTTGTAATGGGTTCCCCTCTACTCATAAATAAATTAATATTTCCTTATTTAACAAAAAAAGGATTTTTCCACATCTATTTAATAAATTTAACAATATTTACAATTAGATTTTAAAATATTAATAAATATAGTTGAATATATTAAAATGTATATATATAGTATATTAAAAATCAAATAACTGGAAAATATATTTTTGAAAGCATAGATAAATAAAAGTATTATTGTAAATTATTTTTAAAGAATATATTATAAATAATCATTACATATAAAAATGTAATTCTTAAATAGAATGAAAAAATATATATCGTTACAAAGATAATATACAATTTATTATTACAACATAAATTTTGAATATAATATCTTGAAAATAATATTAGGCATATTTAAAAGACAACATTAAATACAAAAAATAATATATATATATATATATATATTCTTATATTGAAATTACAAAACAATCAATAAAAATAGATGGATATATATAAATTTTTATTATTTATTTGATATATTCATTGGTAATGTTACAATATTTAAAACATAATAAGTATCCAAATAATAAATTAAAGAGTATTGTGTGAGGAAAAATCTTGAGAAATCCAACCAATGTATTATTGGATCTTTATGTCATATTTTTTTATACAGTTATATAATTTGTAATAATTGATTCCTTATTCCTCATTCATGACCTATTTATCATCCCTACCTATATGTATAAAATTATATGAATGTATTTATAAAAATGTTGTTTATCATAATCGTTGAGACTGACACATTGTCACATGAGTTACATTGTAAAAAAAGGGTGTTTGAAAAGTGTTATAGTTGTATTATGCTGTATTTTTACACCATGACTGAAATGATACTGATGGTAGCTAAAATATGAGATAGAAATGGATATAAACATTCCCACCCTATGTTTTGGTTGGTTTATCAGATAATGATAAACCAATTCATAAAAAAGTTTCAAGATTATAGAATTTTAATTTAATCATAAATAATTAAAACATGATATAAATTTGATGATGTAGTGTAAATATATGTAATGTTATACTACATTTTTTAGGTAATTGTGTTTGCATCAACATATTCAATGTTGAGGTTGTTTATATCGATTAGGGGGTTCTTATAGTTTTCCACCTTTAATAGTAAAACATTTTACAATTTATAAGTACAAATATATGTACATATAAAAATATATTTATGATTTATTATATATAATTATAGGTAAAGTTAAAATATCTAGAACATATTATGTATCCCAAAAACATGTTAAGGGTGTTATGTGATGATTGTTATTGAGAAAACAAACCAATGTATGATTGAAATTACATTTCATAATTTTTTATATGTGGTTATTTAATTTGTCATAATTGACTGATTCTAAGATGAACAACCTATGTAGGATTGAATTTTCTTGTATTATATGTTTTATATATGGTTATATAATTTCAAATAAGTGGATTTTATCTTCCTCATTGATATATTGAGTATTATCCCACCATTAATGTCTAATAGAACCAACGTGTCCGCATAAAATGTTTTGTTTACCAAATACCTATATCCCCACACTTGTGTATGAGTAACATTGTAATAAAAGGGTCTTTTAGAAGAGGCGTTGTTATATGGAAGATTATTTTTACACCCAGGATGAAAGGAGACTGGTGGTTACTATAATATAAGTTAATATAGGCTCTAGGAGTTCCCCATATGTTTTTTTGGTTCATAAAATAATGATATACCTATCCATATGAAATGTCTCAAGATCATGTCAAAGTTATTTAGTCAAAACTAACTAAAAAATGATAAAAAATTGGTGATGTAGTATAAATATATATATAATTTTATTAAAAATTTATTCAATATAATTAGGTATTATCCAATATACTATAATTATGACTTAATTTATACAGAACATGGTTTTAGCTGTTTTTTAACTTGTAATATTAGAATAAATTTGTGAATATACGACATTGGATGAAGTTTTTAGGAAAATAAATATTCACATAAAAAATTGGGATAATAATGTAATTACTTCAATTAAATATCAAAATCCACAAAATGATGATCATCTATGAATAATTTAGTAACCTTCGCTCAATTATGATGATCAGGTGAAGACATCATCAATTTTGATGAAGCAATGTAGTAATGGTTTAAAGGAATTATATGTGGATATTTTTGTTAATGTTGATGTGTGACCATCTAATATAGAACCATTTTTGGGAAGATCTATTGCAGTCGGTTCTTTAAAACATTATCATATATTTTTTTCTCATATGAATTTAGTTTCAAAAATAAATTCTGATGAATATGATCAGAATATGGAAATAACTATAGTGAATATTCCCATCAATACTCTTTATATAATTATTGAGACATTATCTAACAAGGACGTATTTGATGATGCAACATAAGATTATATAGGTGAGGATGATGTGGGGAATGAACCCTCAACACTTCATTTGATAGATAGGAAACAACCAATTAGTGGTAATGATCTTACATTATTGACTTCCTCAATCTAGGTAGTGTCATGTGCACAAAATTTTGTTTATATTTTCATTCCAAAACTACCAAATTCCATGACATTATTAGTAACACATTTGTATCAAATGATAAGACCATATCTTTTGGACATCAGTTTGAATGTAAAATTGCATTGAAAAATGGGTTAAATAAATTCCATATAATGAGATAATTTTTATATATGATATATGAGTAAAACAATGGAAAATTAAATTATTTTGTGTGAAAAATTTAGTCAATGATGTAAATTTAAAATGTGAGTAATATATGAAAATTATTTTAATAATATATAATTTGAAAGGTCTGTATACTTGTGTACATCCATGCATTTCACATGATAATTATTCACATGATGATGAATTTATATCGACTGTAATTATTGAGTTGATATGACCATGTCAGGATATCACTATGTCCTTTTTTCACAATTGAATATAATAGTTATTAAAATACAATATATCACAAAACATGGATTGGAATGAAATAAGTGCAATTGTGAAAGTATATGGTTATTTAGATGAATCATATAGAGTGTTGCTAAAAATAATGACATTTTTTGTATCTAAATAATTAGGTTACATAGTTTCCAAAAAATATTTATTCTGTCTCCCAAGATCACCATGTTAATATGTAAGGGGGTGTTCTATATAATTTTTTATGTATTCAGGCCATGTATCACTACTTTTACTTATTGATAAAACATCATTCTTGTCAATGTAACTTTTTGGAATGGAAATTATACAGGTGTTCTACTTATTTCAGATTGGAATATAGTCAGGATCCTCTAAAACATGAATTTTTTTTATTGAAAAGGATGATTTGAATCACAAACATGGGTTTTTTCATGTATATGCATTCATGTTAAACAAATCCAAAGAGTATTATGGATATGTGATTTTCATCAAGTGATTATAGAGGCCATTATTAGTGAGTAAGATTCATGGTGAGAACTAAATTATTATCATTGATTTTGCATCCAATATATTTCCATTAATATTTATAAGTATTTTAGAGATGTGGGAGTAATGATGGAATTCATCAATATGTGTTTGTTTTCATAAACTTATATTTTTTGGAAAAATTCTTAATAACCTATTAAATACATATGTAAACATTTATTTAAGTATACTATACCCTACTAGGAATGTTTTATTTGGGACATGAGAAATATTTATGGGCTAATCAAGATATTGAAGATAATATATTTTATATTTTGAAGGTGAAATAATCATTACCATATTATGGTTTCAGGAGATATGTCAATATAACCACTAATATTTTATACTGTTTAAATGGGGTCTCCAAGAGTGTTTGTAAACTAACAATCATATAGTTATTATAGAATAATTTTTATACACGAGTGATGTATGTTGTTTAACAGTATCTTTAGGTATATAAGAGGATGTAACATGGAATTTTATTGTGAGAATTTCCATAGTGACATTGATACGATACTATAGGACACATATTCATTTAGTGTCAAAAACCTTGATAGAGCAAGGAAATTGTTTGAGGTAATAGGGTTCCATGAACCAATCACATGAAATTATTTTAATGTTCTAGTTTTCTTGTGATAATGTAGGTACTTTGACTGAGGTTCTTTCTAGGAATTTATATACCACTTTTCACATGTCGTTGCTTCTTGTACATTATTGAACATATCATGGGAACCATATTTGACTCAGTGCATCACATGAACAATATGGTTGAATATTATTATACACCATAGATGCATGTTGGTAATTTTTTTATGTTTACCTATCATGTTGTTCAATCAGTCTTGGTTTATGATATTAACAGGTTTTATATTCATACCTTTTCATATATTAATTCATATATTTATTGATTTTTTTTAATTTATAACTTGTTTCATTTCTAAATTATTTCATTTTTTTGTTGAATTATTTTTTTTATATATCATAATATTATATTTCCATCTCATTATTTGATTTCCCTGCTGAATATTACCATGTTTCACCCTCAAGGATGACTAAAGTCAACTTGTATCCTAAATGAGATAAACTAATAATGAGAATGGGGGTATAATTATGATGAACCAATTTTTACATAAAAGGGAATTTATTATTAACTCAAACCATTTGGACTATTAGTTTTATGAAAATATGATGATTAAGGGGTCCAAGAGTAGTTTGGGGTGTTTTTTAGGATAATGATAGCAGTATGGTGGTGAGCCATTTTGGGTTGTATGTAATTCTAGAAGTGATTCATTCTGGAGGTGAGTAATTATAACAATGATCAATTATGGTAGTGAGTCATTTTTAGTGGTGACTCATTCTGGCGATGAGTTATTCTAGATGTGATTTATTCTAGTGGTAATTAATTCTATAGGTGAGTCCTTTTAGCAGTGATTCATTCTGGTGGTGATTCATTCTATAGGTGATTTACTCTAGTAGTGATTCATTATTGTCGTTGATCGTTCTAGAGGTTGGTAATTCATTTGGTTAGTCATTATGGAAGTGATTCTTTTTGGAGGTGATTCAATCTGGCGGTGAGTCATTCTGGTAGTGAGTCATTATAGAAGTGATTCAATCTTTTGGTGAGTCATTCATATGGAAATTAATTATGGAAGTGAGTAATTATCAAAGTGAATCCCTGGTTGTGACTCCCAATTGTTGACTCCCTGGTAGTGACAATGACCATTTTTTAAAATTTTCCATATTTTTTGGATTTTCCATTTTGAAGTTTTTTATTATGAAAAATGGGTTTAATGCTTTAATTAATGGGTTTTAATTTTTATTAATGGGGCATAATTATCTTAATATGAGAGGATCAAAATTATATTTCCCTTGGAGTCAATGATCTATGTTTCCAGTGTCGTTTCAAGTTCTCAAGTGCTGTTTCAAGTTCATATTTTAACTACTTTTTGATATTATGATACTGTGTTTATAGTATCACTGAATACCATAAATTTCGGTATCCCTAGTTTTTACTGTTTTTATATATGTTCTGGGTTTTTGGTGACACCTCTATAAATAAATGGTTATCCACATATAATTTGTTAATGTAATAGATTACCAGAGATCTTATAGATTTTGTGATAGTGCCATTAAATAAGGATGTGTAATTGAATTAAATCCCAAATTCTTAATTTGTAAAAATGTTTGGTCTGTTTTGTGATATTTTTGTTATTAAAATTTTATATTTTTCCTTGGATGTCATGATGTGATGTGTATGGGGCAATGGATGTCATATGCAGCGGGGGTGCGATGGTGGTGGTGGCGTGGTTATGCAGTGAGGTAGTGATGATGATGGTGGTGTGGTTGTGAAGTAGGGATTTGATGGTTGTGTTGTTGTGGTTACTTTCAAGGGATGTTATGGTGGTTGGTTATGTTTGTTTCATTAGTAGTAATGGAAATTACATCCATAATAATTTCACCAAATAGGATGTTTAAACATATGGTTTGATGATGGTCCATGTGGTTTAAAATTTTAATGTTTATATAAGTACTAATGGGTAGGGAATACAAAAAAATGTCTCTATTTTAATTTAAATGGGTTGATAATAGATAATCTAGAAATTGTATTCAATTGATAATATTTTCTGTTTCATAGTTTTTTTAGGTTTTTATGCATTTAGAGTTATAATTAAAGTGAGGTAAATTTATGAAATGTTTTTTTCTAGTTTTGAACCCATAGGATTTGTCTTCTATTATGTTTATATATATATATATATATAATATTACATGTGATATATATACATTTGCAACCCAATAAGAACACCATGTGATGACACAAAATTTTTTGAGGGTGTTTTTCCCAACATCATGATGGGAGGATGCATGGATGGAAACCTGCTCTGCCATACTCCCTCTTCTAAGAATTTATGATATAGAGAAGCTTTGATGGATATATGTCAATAGTGCTTCGTTCAACATATGATGTGATGATATGTGATAGACTAGGTTTCTTAGGGAGAGATGTGATGATAAGGATTATGGTGGGGATTTAGCATGGTAGGATGTGGGGAAAAGGTTGATGCCCTTCAGGTTCACGATACCCTACTACACTAGTTATGAGATGTTTTGTGATTAAATGGCCCATTTTCTATGACATATATGTGATTTGATGTCATGTTATTTCGTAGAGGTCGAGTTCTTGGATGTATGATGTTGGGGTGTGAGAGTGGAAAATCAGTGGGAATGTGGTGAAGGATACCCTATCAAGGTCATGCATATTTTTGTATTGTAGTTGGATGAGATATTTAGTTAGTGAGACACGTTGAGATTGGGTTTTTTGGTTAGTATAACTGTATAGGTGGTGTTTCGTCCGACTACTTTCTCCCAGGTGAATTAGTATGCTCTTTTCACATGTGCATGAGACACTTTTTTTCCATTTACTATACCTTTATGATCAACCTATATATATATAATTATTTTTAGTAATCTTGTAGGACTTCATAGACTATGCTAGAAATTACTATATCTGAACATTTGGTAGTACCTATGTCATTGATTTATCATTATTTTAAGTATTTACTTTGGATAATTTTATATGTATCAGTTTTATTTATACATTTATTATGGGATTGATTGTATTTATATTTTATTATTTTATTGATTTTATTGTGGATTATTTATCTGATATCTCTATCCTACGTTATTGTATAGGGTAATTCCAACCTACATGATATTTTTATACCCATGGTTCTGGCCACCAGCTCTAGGCCTTCTAGAGGAGAGGACTGGGAGGTCATTATCTCTCTCCCCTCATTATAGAAACCTTAGAGGGAGGAGATCATGAAAAATTCCCATAAATATTTTAACAAAGTTGTAGGGAGGGGATTCACTTCAAAACATATTTTATCAATTTTATATATTTTATCATTATGATATATTTTTTTCTTCATATTCATGTTTTTTCAGTTATGGATTGTTTAATTCCTATTATGTTTTATTTCTATCTTTATTTCTATATATTTATATTTCTGGATTGTTTCATTACTGTTTTGTATCGAAAATAATTTTGGATATTTCTACTATTAAGGAATTATTGAGACCAAAAAAAGAACATCATAAGGATCATACCATAAATTAATAATCTTTAAATATATCCTTGAAAAAACATGATATGTCCTTAGAATTATTTTATAGACGTTTGTGATTTGTGAACCATAATAGAGTATCATTGATTCTTTGAAACAATGTGTTAGGGAATAGAATATCCACATTCCTTATTACATGGATGGCTGAATATACCATTAATCTACATATAAGATTTAAGATATTCATCACGGATGACTTACATAGAATTGTTTATAAATAAATTAAACATGATTGGATATCCATAATATAAAAAATTATGGTACTAAGACCACAAAAACAATCCAAAATATTTATTTACAAAACTTTTATCCATAATTCTTAATTATTAATTCAAATTGTCCACCACATTTTCAACATAGAGTTTATTAAAAAGATTTTACAAATTTAATTAAATAATCTAAAAAAATTGTGATGATATAAATCATAGCAATGGAGGGACTTCCATTTATCATATTATTGGGAGGGAAATTTTCAAATGTAGTCATAGAGGGATGTCAATTTCCTACTTAGATCATACAATGGTATGATCATTTCTATATTGTTTCCCCACCTCCTACAATTTGATATTATCTTCTCCATACTGAGTTCTACACTGTAACTATGTGTTATATAACCTTCATCGATTTTACCCCTGTGAATGGAGGGAAAATAAGTTTTGAGAATATAAGGTTGAGTTCAAAAGTCATGTCGTGGTCGATGATTACCGCACCAGTAAACAAATAAGTAATTCACAAGAAATAAAATTAAATTATTAAAAATCAAAGTGAATGAATTTGGGAACACCACTAAACCTCCCCCAAAGACATTCCCTTAGTTATAAACATACCACTATATTTCTAAGAGAACTTGTTGTAAGAGGGATATATATATATATATCTAAATTTAATAATAAATACATTAATAAAAATATGTATTTTCAATTAAATAAAATAAAAGAAGGAAAAAACTACAAGGAAAACCTAAAAAAAACGACTCTCTTCCACGGTGTAGTGTTTGAATTCATAGATATTATTACGGTTTTTTCTAATCCACATGGAACTTTTATAGGCCTAAAAGTATCCAAAGAATTATAAATTCTAAAATAAATGTGTAAAATTTATTCATGGTCAGAAACGGGCATTCAAAACATTATCATGAAAATTATTTCATCAAAACATGTAGTTTCTAGGTCTCATCAACGTATTTTACCTAATGAATTATGATATGGTGATGTTAATATTTATGTAAGACCACCTGATGGAGACTTCATGGATTAAATTCACATTTAAAAAATATTGTTTCTTTTCACGATATGAAATATGTGTGTAATTACATGATATATGTTTCTTAGCTCTAGATGTGATTTTAAGTCCTTTATACATCCTACATCATTTTTATGATATATTTCATACCATGAATTACTAATTCATGATGTTAATGATTAATTTGTGGATTTTTCAGCACTATTTTGTGTTGATTCTTCATATTAGAGCTATGGGAGCAGTCCTAAACTTCTCATATGTCATTATAAATCATGTGCATGTTTGATTGATATCCTTTTTACCTGATTTCAATTATTTATTTTATTGTTTCACAAATAAAAATAATAATTAAATAGTATAAAGATAAATCAATTAAATTATAAAAAATACATTTTATATTAAAATATTCATTCAAAATAGTGTTATGTTAATTCCCCTAAAATTAGGAATAGATTGTTATTAAACATGAATTATAAATAAAATCCATGAGAAAATTCATTCTACCCATATTAAAATTTCGATACAAAATCCAATATATTACTATTAAAAACCATTCCAATTTCGTAAAAAAAATCATCTAACTCCCTTCTCATTAAAATAATAAAACCAATCATGTATTTTAGTTTTTCTCTTTCTAAATAATAGTTCTCTTTCTTCCATCAAATTTTATTTCCTTATTCATCCTTTATGTGAATTAAATTTTCAATTTACCTTACATTGAGTTATTTTTACATATATATCAATGTAATAAATGTAAAATATTTTTATAACACCTCTAGTATATGTCATATACAATAGGCTTTCATGACATCTAGGATCTACATCGTGTACATAAATAGATAAAATTTAATCCTGAGGAATTTTTATGAAGGATAAAATTTACGACATAAGGTAGGTATGAAATTAGTAAATTAATGACCATGATGTATGTCCCACCCATTTTCATACTACATGATATCAAATGGTATGTTCAATATAACACTCTTTTAGTGTTGATTTTTTCATCCCTCTATTCCCAAAGTGAAAAGTAGGAACGTTATATAAGAAATAATAATGAATTAAACATTATTACTTGACTTTTTTGTTTTAATCTATTTTGAAATTTTTCCTTAATAAAAATATAACATCAACAAATTAACCTGACTTGTAAAGATATCACAAATCAATAAATGGTAATATTTCATTATCCCATGACAAAACCAATTTTTTTTAATTTGTATCTTTTCCAATTTGATTTTATTTTTTATTTTTTAAAAAATATTTGACTAATAAAGTACTATAAATGATAACCTTTCCTATAAAGTACAATAAATGATAACATGACCTTTTCAAAAACCATATAAAAACATTATTAAATAAAAACACCTTCAAAAGTTAATTAGTGGATGATTTAATATTCAAATAAAACATTTATGATAAAATAGATCCCATAGATAAACTACCAATACATTTAAGAATTCATGAAGATGTTTATTTATATAATTATTAAATTTTGTAAATTATATAGTTCACCACTTCTCTGTATCCAAATTTATTTTATCATGGAACACAAACTCTATCTTATTCTCTTATTTTCACTTATAAATATAAGACATAGAGTTATTGTCCCAATCTCTTCATAAGTGGAGATTTTTTTATTGACTAATTCACATCCAAGATTTATATTTAATCTAATAATGAAGTTGCCAATTTTATTTATGTTTTTAATATATAATCCAAAATATGTTATTCAAAAAATGTAAACATATCCTCATAATTATTAGTAATTTTCAATTAATTTATCTTAAATTTG
Source organism: Viscum album (assembly GCA_963277665.1). NCBI lineage: Eukaryota > Viridiplantae > Streptophyta > Magnoliopsida > Santalales > Viscaceae > Viscum > Viscum album. The sequence goes on along the minus strand of OY728152.1, from coordinate 2,074,616,406 downwards.
GGAATTTTATTTTCTATATCAGCTCATTTCTCATGAGGAAAGTACAGTTTGAATAATATCACCATTAATTTTTACTAGTTTATAGTCTTTATCTCCTCCTCTTTAATAGTTCTTTTAATCAAGGACCATCATTGACTAAAATCTCCCCTTAGGAGATATACAACCATGATAACCATAAAATTTTCATTATATCCCATTACAAGGAATGAATTATCCAAATACATGATCAAATTATATACCCCAATGTATTAGAAGTACCATTGAAATCTAAATGTAGTTTCCTCATTAAATGATCCAAAATAATTTCTACATATTGAGTGGAATCAATTTGTTCCGTAATGGAGATATTATTTGTCATATTCTTAGTTATCTATAGCAATATAATGATAATATTTTAATCTTCAACACCAAAATCATGGATATTATCAAGATACCATTCCCTAAATTAATTTAGGTGTTGAAATAATTTACATTACAACCATTATGAATCAAATATACCTAATTATATTATGAATCACACAACAAATTATGAGTAGTGGAATATAATTTCAATGGATTTGTCACAAATAAAATTTGATTGTTTGATCTATTATATAAATTTCCTAGTTTTCGTAAGTGTTTTCATATGTATTTTATAGTTATATAGTTTATATTGTTTATAATACACATAGCATGAAATCTAATGTAAAATAATGACAATATTAACCTAGATATAGTGGTTGTTTTGTTACATTGTTATAAAATACATATGTTACATCCCACCCCGGGCTACTAATAATCTCCATACTGGTAGTCTCGACTAGACCTCAGGTTCTCCATCAAAAAAACATGATCCCATTGACTAGTAGCGGGGGTATACATATTTCCATGGTGATACTATACCCCCATATAAAATTGTGAAATAATAAGGAAAAAAACCAAACATGATACAAAATATAAATAGCCAAATTACAAAGATGTAGTAAACATATCCATCAATAATAAATATATAATTTATAAGTCATATAGAATCATAATATCATCCACCATTCTGATATAATACATGTAATACATAAAATAATATATAAAACATGTGGATCAACAATCAAACCTGATCCTTGTACAATCTCGGACTCTATTCCAATTTGAGATGTACCACTCAATCATGGAACACTGATCCTATTACCATCATGGAACCAGGATCAGTGACGTTATCTAGAATTCCAATGTTCCATTGAAAGTATAGTTGGGTTTGAGTACAAATTAAAAAGGAAACACCAACATGGTCCAACTCATAACAATTATCACAATATATAAATGACCTATGGTAAGTTGTATAAATGAATAATGTAAAATGCCAAAATAGCCATGAACTATTGATTATTATGTTAAAAAATTGAACATGGGATCGATCCAAAAGAAAATTTTTCAATGGTATGATATATCTGAGTATGAAACACAACCATTCGTACCAATATTAGTCATAATGCTGGATTCTTAAGAGCCTTTACTAGACAATCCAAATCATGGATCCTCCAAATCCAAGTACTGTGTGGAAGGAATTCCAATTACATGATCCATGAATACTAGGAATGTAACCTAAAAATTCCAAACCATATCACTTAAAATTCATTGTATCCCATGATTGGAAATACAAAATAAATCATATATCGACCATAGATCTAGTCCATGTTAGCCCAAACCATAATATGTGTTGATTTAAGGCGTGGTTTAAAGGTATCTCAACCCATATCGAATCTAAATCCATAGACCATGTTAAGAATTTGAATCAAAAAATTCATATCTAATCAAGGAATATAACCATGTAATTAAAAAAAATCATATGAATACTTGAAGCGACATGCACCCATCAAAAATTACGAGATAAAAATTTATGTCATTCCAGTATCATCAAGAACCACATTGTGCTTCCCTTCTAGGAATCCAATCCTATAGTGACACGTCAAAATCTATTGAGAATGTACAGGGCATCCAAAAGTTATATCACATATCAAGGATGAATCCTAGCATCATATCTTAGTAATAACATGTATAAAAGTATTTTTCAATAAGAATAGAGTCCCACCAAATCAACAACATCCTCATTAGGATCATCAATGATTCGAGTTCTAAAGTGACACCCACAATCGTCACCAATGAATTCTCGTATACTCCCCCTAAATGGATAATGTATCACTGTGGAACCCCTAAGAGACCCTATATATCATTTATATTAATAAATATCAGAGGGTTCTTAAATCTGTTTCCATAACATATGTCAACTCACATCCCTCATATGGAACAACAGTTCTTGACATCATCAAAATCTCATCATAGACGTACTAGCCTACATGGAAACCCATAAAAGGGATATGACCATAAGAACATCCTCATCCAAATTCATTATAGTTTAATTTTAGTACTCATACTATATATCAATCACTGTTGTGTTTTCCCACACAGTTAATCACAATTCTGTGGTGGAGGATGTAAGACCCCAAAATTTTATGAAAAGATATTCTTTATAATTTCATTAATGTCTTGTATGATACACCAAAATGAGCTTTCACAACACGCATCCTTGACTTGCCTTACATTACACGCAATCAAGACCTTCCTCGATAGCGTGTGTAGTATGCAATACAGAGTTTCACTAAATAACGATATGCTATTAAAATATTACTAAAACTAGCCGTTGTGAATAGTAATAAACACTTTTTGAAATTTTTTAATTTTTATTTTTCAAAATGAACTTCAAATCTGGATTCGGAATATCAAAATTAGCTTAGGGTGAAATTTTAGTACTTTTCGGATAACTTTCATATGCTGATGAATAGTGAAAATTACTAAATTATAATTAAAAACAACTTTTTTAATCGAAATAATTAATATTTATAAATTCTTAATTTGATTGGTTTTAAAGTATATTTAGAATATATTTTTACAATTTAATACAATGTTGTTCATTGGATGTAATTTCACATTTAAACCAGTTATAAACGGGTGTCAATCTTTTGATAGTTATTATCTCTTAAAAACACGCTATTTGTTTTAACGACGTGAACTAATTTATAAATTAATTAATGAAACTGATATGTTCTGAATTTGGTAAAATAGACATCATTTTTGAATTCTTAATATCAAATATAGCTTAGGCTTAATTTTTGGTATTTTTCTGGAAACGTTCATTTTTTGATGAATAGTGAAACCACTAAGTAGTAGTTAAAAAAAACTGAATTTTTCATAAAACATAATTTTACCGCTTCTGTGTATGAAATTTGAAAATCCGAGAGACACGGTTAATATCAAGGACTAAAATGTTGTTCAATGAGATGAAAATAAATTTTGGTGAATAGTAACTTTTTACTTTTTTTTACCACAGTTAAAAGTAAATAGGGTAATTAAGGGTAAAAATTATATTATTATTACCCTAACACATGTCCTAATTCTATTGGAAAAGTGTAATTCGACCAAAAACAAAATTAGGCATAAAATATGACCACTTAGGCCCACATGGATTAGATTAGGACATTTATTATTAATTTATTTAAAGGATGGTTAAAATAGTTAAAATCAAAGTTTAATAAGTAAATCATTTTTAATATGGGGTTATACATAAGATAAATTAGACTATAAATATTCATTAGAAAGATAAAAAGATTTCCTAAATAATGGTATTTTATTTGTATTTTTTAAACTTTAAATAATTCAATTTATTTATGACACAATGATGATGCAGTAATTACCATAATAGTGAAAAATTAGAATAATTGATATTATAAATACCTAAATAAGTATAATTTGATACTTTTTATGTATTAAACTAATTTTATAGGTTAAAATGACATGTTATTATTGATTTAATTAACTTCTTTCGAAATTATCATTCTGTTATAATTTTTACAAAAATCAATTACTAAATAGTGTCAAAATTGACATAAAATAGTTGTTAAAACAAATATTATATTAATAATTGTTATTTTATTCCTAAAAATCTGATGTTCGACCAAATAACTTAGATAAGGATAGATATATTAATAATAAACAACTTGGGGTTCTTTTGGCTTGTTATGGTAAGTTTATTAACCATATAGTGTAAGAAAACAAAAAGACATAGTAAAAGTTAAATTATTTAACTTAGAGTTTAATCTAATTGACAAGGTTAAAATAATAACCTAAACTTGTCTAAATCCTATTGTATGAGAGGATTCCGACCAATACCCACTTTAGCTTCGATATAATACCATTTGGAACCATTATAAACCGAATTTGACCTTGATATAAAATAATATTTTGAGATTTTGCTAAGGTGCCCCTCTCCTCCCTTATAAAAGGGCACCTCATCCCCCCTCTTCCTCAAACCAATTTTAGTATTCAAGCTCGGAAAAACCCTGCCCAAATATCTTCTCCACATCCCTAGTATCATCCTAGAGGTTTTTGTCTTCTTCAATGAACAATCGTAGTTCCCTAAGAGGAGGTTTCAAAGAGGCGCATCGAAGAAGAGGTAATTTCTTCTACCGATTCTTGCAAGCTTCTATCTTCTTCAAATTATTCTTATTAGGTTGTATCATTATTAAGTAATAAAATCAGTATCACTCATATACTGATATGTTATTATACGTATGAAACAACCCTATTTCACCATCTATCCATCCTACGGAAAATGAAATCACCGTGCGTGCGTACGTACGGAATACAGTCTCCACGCTGTGGTGTAATCTATATTCCCACCACCAAATTAATTGGATGGGTATAATGGTGTAATTAGTAACTATATATAATTATTATAATGTTATATTGATACTGAAATAGTATACATAAACTTCAACACAATTCCACGACCATGGAAACGATATCATCGCTCGTGCGTACGTACGGACTACCGTCTACACGACACGATGAGATTCATTGTCCAAATTAACCATTCATTAATGATTATAAAGTATATATAATAAGTACTAATTAAATATATGACATAATAATGATACTGGATTTATGTATATTTATATGTATGTCATCTACTTAATTCCATTCAATTCGATAAGGAAACGAAAACAGCGTTCATGCCTACGTACGGACTACAGTCTCCATGAACAGTGTATTTCATTCCATTTATCAATATATTATATATATGTATATTCTTAATATATATTATATATAAATCATGTTTTACATTCTGGATATAAGTAATCATGATCCAAGTAATCATATTAATAATTACAAGTTAAAAACACGAACGATAAATGAGACGATTTTACCCAAAACGCTACTTTAACATGAATTTACAAAAGAACGGGTAATATAAAGTCATAAGTGGACCATATATGATATAATAACAATGAATATGATTCTGGAATAAGTCAATAAAATGATTTAAATTATTATACAGGAGGTTCGGACACGTACAAAGCAAGTCGGACCTAAGGTAAGGGATAAATTTTCAATCACATTTTTATCCGTGATTGCTTATACCTAAGTATTTACTAGGGTTACGTTTATCATCCATGACCATGTTTTCTAAAAATGTTTTTATAAAATGTTTACCATTATTCCTTGAATGTTTAAATTCATTTTTACCCTTTATTGACTTTTTACCACATTGAATGAATGGAATCTTTCCTTTGGTTACCATACAAGGTATTGTTTGACTTTTCCTACAAAAGTATTAGGAGAATGTTATTTTTAACTTATACGGCATGAAAGGATTTTTACGGTTTCATAACACATAATTTTCAAGAAGCTTTCTCTAAAATATTGCAAGATTTATTTCAGCAAAACCCTTATCTTTTAAAATTGCATGGAATTTTGTGAAAAGAAAATGATTTTAAAGAAGAAAGGATATTTTCCTCAAGAATTTATTTCTAGTGTTTTATCAAAACCATTTTTCATATAAGATGACATTATTTCACATTTGTATGTTTCAAGTATCCATGATTTACATGGTATCACTTTTCTTATGATGAAATGATATCCATTTTTTATATATGGATTATGTGATGATGAGATGATGTTTATGAAACCCATTGGGTTATTATGAATGATGTATGTTTATTTTGTGGAACAAGTAAGAATTATTTCATTATGATATGGGTGGGACCTATATCTCCCTCCAATGCATTGGGTAATGATTTTATATCTCATGAGATAGACATGGCTGGAACGGTAGGTTATAACGGTTCAGTGAAACAGGACTGAAACGAGGAGTGAACTCGATTCAGAATGGGACTTTGTCCACTAAGATGGTCTTGGCAGCAATGCCATGGATACTATGGAAATCATGACATGTTCTGAATGGTTTCCACAATTTCATGTTTTATTCCCATGCTATTTTATCATTCTTAATGTTTCTTATGATATATGCCTTACTTCAAACATTCATGTCTTCGCTCAATATTTTGATGTTTTTATATTTTATGTTCAAGTTTTTTTCATTCAAAATTTTATTGATTGTTTTATGTTCTCTATGTTTACCCTTACTGGGAATTTGAGCTCACCCCTTTTATGTTTTCTTTTCCCCAGTATATAAAGAAAGGTTTTAGGTAAGAAAAAAAAAACGAAGATCTTTATTGGGAGATGTTGAAGATCTTTCATCATGATTAGAAGATTTTATTACGAGTTTCCAAAGACACTAAACTAGTACGGTCCTTGTGTGTATGTTTTTTTATGTACTAATTATTCCGCAAAAGTAATGTAATCTTTATGTAGGTAAATCTTATGGTCTCTACAATTGGTATCAGAGGAAAGGTTTAGTCAACCTTTGGAAACTAGGATGCGAGAACTTTAGTGAGATCCGTAGAGATATTTCCAAGGTATGTCTAGGGATGTTCCTAAGGTTAAGTATAAGTATAGGTTATAGTCCTAGAATTACGCTAACGATCATATAATTAAACCTAAGATGTTAGATATTGAGGATACTCCCCCTTTATTATGTTGTTTTCCCTAGAATTATTTTTTCCTCTCACACTATTCTTTTTGGGTTTTAAAAAATTGCTGGAAACAAGATTATTCGCGATAATGGAGGATATGATGGAAAATGGAATGATATTTTTCATGAGAAACCAAATGAAATGGTATTTGGAAGTCCAAACATCATTATTATGCCGAATCAGAAATCTCATAATATGATCAATAAAGTAAAATTTTGTAAGTTTCCTGACTCGGCTAATAAGAGAAAGATGGAATTTCATGATGATCATAGAGGAAAGAAAGTTCAATTTATCCTACGTAAATCATGTGGGAAGAGTCATAAAGGAGAATGTTTCAATGGAACTGGAAGATGCTTTGGGTGTGGAAAAAAAGGACACAAAGCAATTAAGTTTAAAGGAAAAGGTTCAGTTAACACCATGGATGGGGATAATGGTATTGCTACGACATCAACAATGGTTAAATGTTTTAAATGTGGAATGTACGAGCATTATGAAAACAAATGCCCGATAGGAAAGTCTCATGAAGAGAATCAGTATGGTCGTATGGGAAGTATTTATGTTCATGATGATGATGAGACTACAAATGATATGTGAGATGAAAGAATTGTTGAAGCTCGGTCAATGGTTTAAGAAGGTAGTAGAATGATTACATGTTTATCGTCTGTAATGTTGTATAAGTAATCTCATGGTACTATGGAATAAAGAGACATCTAAGGATTGTTATACTATTGTCTTTCCTTGTGTTTTGAAAGTGTATGATTAATGTTACCAGTATCCGTGAAAGTTTATTCAGATATTTTTGGAATGATATGTGCATAATGAAGGGATACGGAGAAAACTAAATTTTTTATAGTATTCATGAGCTCATGACTGATATAAGGAGAAGGTTATATCATGGTTTGAGTATATAGAATTTTTGGATTTTGGTATGTGGAATGAGTTAACATTTAACTTCATTCATATGTTCACTAAGGTTCAATGGGTATTCAAGAAAATACATGATTAAGGCCTTTGAATGTTTGGAATGTGACCAACAAGACATATCTTATGATATATGGGGATCAACGACGGTATTAAATATTTGGTAATCGTTTTCACTATATTATGAGAGTGGACTACAATATTATGGATAAGCCTAAATATTATAATGGATTATGTTGGACATAAGTTATTATTGTTTAAGGATAGAAGATTTTCGATATTATTGATGGGATGTTATAGTAATGTAGTTTTAGAAAAGGGACAACCTGCAGGACGGGCGACAACCCATCGCGTCGGACAAGGCTGTGGGAATCGAACCCACAACCGAAGTTCGACTGGCCTTTATCGCCTACCACTGGCCTACAGGAAGTCCCTGTTTAATATAAAATAGTTTTATTATATTAAGAAGTATGATATATGAAGTATAAAGTCCATTTTAAGAACCATATATGATTAATCTCACTATAGATGAACTTATGTATTTTTGATAACTTTTCTAACCTTTTGTTTGAGACAGATGGAATGACCCATCATTCTATCACATGATCTCCTAAGACATCATAAATGATGAATTCAACTTCATTTCATTAAGAGATGCAGTGGACATTGTCCAAAGAACGACAAACGGTGAGACTATACCAAAATCAGGAAAGTATTTCTTCTAATTCCAATTTCATCAACTTTAGGGAAATGATCTTCAAATCCAAAAATGTTTCCCTAGTGCTCTTATATCTGATGAATCAGATGGTACCTTAGATCGTCACAAAGTTATGGCATTGTGATTGCTGGCTTTTCCATAGCCATGTTCTCTACCACTCTCCATCAGAACATGATGGTTAGATTTCTCTTCCATGTCCATATTTTCACTTATGTGGAAACCCAATGATTAGTTTATTTGGGTAATCGTTACATTTAATACTTTAGTTTTTAAAGCCATGTTTTGTTATTCCTTTTTACGACGTGGGTTTCTATTAACGAAACTTTCGAGTAGAAAACCATTTATAACCCCGACGAATTTCGAGGGCGAAATTCATTTTAAGGGGGGTAGAATGTAACACCCCAAAATTTTATGAAAAATATTCTTTTTAATTTCATTAATGTATTGTATGATACACCAAAAGGGGATTTCACAACACGCATCCTTGGCTTGCCTTACATTACACGCAATCAAGACCTTCCTCGATAGTGTGAGTAGTACACAATACCGAGTTTCACTAAACAACGATATGCTATTAAAATATTACTAAAACTATCCGTTATGAATAGTAATAACCACTTTTTGAAATTTTATAATTTTTATTTTTCAAAATGGAATTCATTTCTGGATTCGGAATATCGAAATTATATTAGGGTTAAATTTTGGTACTTTTCGGATAACTTTCATATTCTGATTAATAATGAAAATTACTAAATTATAATTAAAAACAACTTTTTTAAATTGAAATAATTAATAGTGATAAAATATTAATTTGATTGGTTGTAATGTATATTTACAATATATTTTTACAATTTAATACAATTTTGTTCATTGGATGTAATTTCACATTTAAACCAGTTATAAACGGGTGTCAATCTTTTGATAGTTATTATCTCTTAAAAACAATCTATTTGTTCTTACGACGGGAACTAATTTTTAAATTAATTAATGCAACTGATATGTTATGAATTTGGTAAAATAAACATCATTTTTGAATATTTAATATCAAATATAGCTTAGGCCTAATTTTTGGTATTTTTCTGGAAACTTTCATTTTTTGATGAATAGTGAAACCACTATGTGGTAGTAAAAAAAAACTGAATTTTTTATAAAACATAATTTTACCTCTTCTGTGAATGTAATTTCGAAAATCCGAGAGACACGGTTAATATCAAGGACTAAAATGTGGTTCAATGAGATGAAAATAATTTTTGGTGAATAGTAACTGTTTACTTTTTTTTACCACGTTTAAAAGTAAATAGGGTAATTAAGGGTAAAAATTATATTATTATTACACTAACACATGTCCTAATTCTATTGAAAAAGTGTAATTCAACCAAAAACAAACATAGGAATAAAATATGACCACATAGGCCCACTTGGATTAGATTAGGACATTTATTATTAATTTATTTAAAGAAGGGTTAAAATAGTTAAAATCAATGTTTAATAAGTAAATAATTTTTAATATGGAGTTATAAATAAGATAAATTAGACTATAAATATTCCTTAGAAAGCTAAAAATATTTCCTACATAATGTATTTTTATTTGTAATTTTTAGACTTTAAATAATTCAATTTATTTATGACACAATGATGATGCAGTAATTACCATAGTAGTGAAAAATTAGAATAATTGATATTATAAATACCTAAATAAGTATAATTTGAGACTTCTTATGAATTACACTAATTTTCTAGGTTAATATGTCATGTTAGTATTGATTTAATTGACTTTTTTCTAACCTATCATTCTGTTATGATTTTTACAAAAATCAATTACTAAATAGTGTCAAAATTGACATAAAATAGTTTTAAAAAAAAATATTATATTATTAATTGTTATTTTATTCCTAAAAATCTAAGGTTTGACCAAATGACTTAGATAAGGATATTTATATTAATAATAAACAACTTGGGGTTCTTTTGGCTTGTTATGGTATGTTTATTAACCATATAGTGTAAGAAAACAAAAAGACATGGTAAAAGTTAAATTATTTAACTTAGAGTTAAATAAAATTGATAAGGTTAAAATAATAACCTAAACTTGTCTAAATCCGATTGGATGAGATTATTTCGACCCATGCCCACTTTATCATTGAAATAAGACCATTTGGAACCATTATAAACCGAATTTGACCTTAATATAAAATAATATTTTGAGATTTTTCTAATGTGCCCCTCTCCTCCCTTATAAAAGGGAACCTCCTCCCCCCTCATCCTCACACCAATTTGAGCATTCAAGCTCGGCCAACACCTGAAAAAATCTCTTCTCCACTTCCCTAGTATCATCCCAGAGGTTTTGGTCTTCTTCAAAGAACAATCGTTGTGCCCTAAGATGTGGTTTCAAAGAGGCGCATCGAAGAAGAGGTAATTTCTTCTACCGATTCTTTCAAGCTCTTTCTTCTTCAACATCTTCTTCTTTGGTTGTTTCCTTATTAAGTAATAACATCAGTATCACTAATATAATTATATGTTATTATAAGTATAAAACAACCTTATTTCACCATCTATCCATCCTATGGAAAATGAAATCACCGCGCGTGCGTACATACGGAATACCGTCTCCACGCCGTGGTGTAATCTATTTTCCCACCACCACATTAATTGGATGGGTATAATGGTGTAATGAGTAACTATATATGATTATTATAAAGTGATATTGATACTGAAATATTATAAATACACTTCAACACAATTCCACGACCATGGGAACGATATAATCGCTCGTGCATACGTACGGACTACCGTCTCCACGACGCGATGAGATTCATTCTCTACATTAACCATTCATGAATGATTATAAAGTATATATAATAAGTACTAATGAAATATATGACATAATAATGATACTGGATTTATGTATATTTATATGTATTTCATCTACTTAATTCCATTCAATTCAATAAGGAAACGAAAACAATGTTCATGCGTATGTACGGACTACCGTCTCAATGAACGGTGTATTTCATTCCATTTATCAATATATTATATATATGTATATTTTGAATATATATTATATATAAATCATGTTTTACATTCTGGATATAAGTAAACATGATCCAAGTAATCATATTAATAATTACAAGTTAAAAACACGAACGACAAATGAGACGATTTTACCCAAAACACTACATTAACATGAATATAATAAAGAACGAGTAATATAAAGTCATAAGTGGACAATATATGATATAATAACAATGAATATGATTGTTTAATAAGTCAATAACATGATTTAAATCATTATACAGGAGGTTCGGACACGTACAAAGCAAGTCGTACCTAAGGTAAGGGATAAATTTTCAATCTGATTTTTATCTAAGATTGCTTATACCTAAGTATTTAATGGGGTTACGTTTATCATCCATGACCATGTTTTCTAAAAATGTTTTTATAGAATGTTTACCATTTTTCCATGAATGTTTAAAGACATTTTTACCCTTTATTGACTTTTTACCACATTGTATGAATGAAATCCTTCCTTTGGTTACCATACAAGGTACTGTTTGACTTTTCCGACAACAGTACGAGGAGAATGTTATTTTTAACTTATACGGCGTGAAATGATTTTTATGGTTTCATAACACCTAATTTTCAAGAATCTTTTTCTACAAGATTGCATGATTATTTTTATAAAAACCCTTATCATTTAAATTTGGAAGGAATTTTGTGAACAGAAAATGATTTTAGAGAAGAAAGGATATTTTCCTCAAGAATTCATTTCAAGTGTTATATCAAAACCATTTTTCATATAAGATGACATTATTTCACATTTGTATGTTTCAAGTATCCATGATATACATGGTTTCACTTTTATTATGATGAAATGATATCCATTTTTTATATATGGATTATGTGATGATGAGATGATGTTTATGAAACCCATTGGGTTATTATGAATGATGTATGTTTATTTTGTGGCACAAGTAAGAATAATTTAATTATGAGATGCATGGGACCTATATCTCCCACCAATTCATTGGGTAAAGATTTTATATCTCATGAGATAGACATGGATTGAACGGTAGGTTATATCGGTTCAGTGAAACAGGACTGAAATGAGGATTGAACTCGATTCAGAATGGGACTCTGTCCACTAAGATGGTCTTGGAAGCAATTCCATGGCTACTATGGAAATCATGACATGTGCTGAATGGTTACCACAATTACATGTTTTATTCCTAGGATATTTTATCATTCTTAATGTTTCTTATGATATATTCCTTATGTACTTCAAACATTCGTGTCTTTGCTCAAGATTTTGATGTTTAGATTTTATGTTCAAGTTTTTTTCATTCAAAATTTTATTGATTGTTTTATGTTCTCTATGTTTACACTTACTGGGAATTTGAGCTCACCCCTTTTATGTTTTCTTTTCCCCAGGATATAAAGAAAGGTTTTAGGTAAGAAAAAATAAGGGAATATCTTTATTTGTAGATGTAGAAGATCTTTCATCGCGATTATAAGATTTCATTCCGAATTTCCAGAGACACTAAACTATTACGGTCCTTGTGTGTCTGTTTTTGTTATGTACTAAGTATTCCGCAAAAGTAATGTAATGTTTATGTACGTAAAGCTTAGGGTATCTACAGAGGAACAGTCTTCCCATGATAATCAAAACTATAATGAATGATTAAAGGACTCTTAAGGTTCATACATCGATAAATCATAAGGACATCTGTCTTAACCCATTACTCATCTATACCTAGAAGTCAATATGGGATCCTATCACTAGGGGAACTATATCATGCCCATTTAATCCTTATCACTTTGGTTTTAAGTGTCACAAGGAATATATAATCCTAATTTGAGCCTTATCCATATGTGGATGAGGAAATAAAGTAAGCTAAAAAGGGTTTATAATTTCCCTTTTCACAATTTTCAAAAAAAATCATTAAATTTTAGTGAACCATTTTATTTAATTTAATTTGTCAATCTCTCTTGATGGTGAGGCTTAAAATATCACATGAATATATATAAATTCATAATCCCAATGATGTATATATGGGGGGACACCTACATAATTTTGAAGACAATCCCTTTTTAATTAACCTCCTAATATATCCTTCCTAATCCATTACAAGTATAATCAAATCATTTATACATGAAAGAGAACCTATTTCAAAATCATAAAAAAAATAATCAACTATAAATTATTAATAATTAATTATTTAAAAAAACTATAATGATTTAGGATTTAATTTAAATTTAAACTAAAACAGAATAATGCTGGAAAACTCACCGATTCATAACTTCATGAACAAACATGTAGCCACGATTGTGGTCTATTCCTATAATGCATCTAGACCTAAACCATGACATACAAATCAATTAATTATATTATTTATAATAAGTTAATAAAAATTCATTTAGGAATAATGCCTAAAAAATATCATATTTCTCCAATCACACCAAAACAAAAATCCAAAACCCAAAACCCATGGTAGATCCTTGTCAACCTCCCTACATCATTCCACGAAAATACCTCATAACCCAAAATTATTCCATCATAAATTTAGATGAAATTTTTCTAAAACCCTTTAAAAATCAAAACGATAACATTCCTTCATCTAAATTACATATGATGACATGTAAAATTTGTATCAAAACGCACAAAAGGCAATAAAAGAACCATAAAAATTGAATTATTACACCTTAATATAGTGGAATTTGAACTAAAACCCTTAAAAAAATCAAGTTAAAGATTAATGGATATAAAGAAATTATAAGGAGGAGGATGAAACAGACACCCTACCTTAGATCTTCTATAAAAAAACACAAAAAACCCATCCAATCTATAGGATTTAATTATTAAAAAATGGAGTTGGATAATCGAAAATATGTACTTCTACCAACTCTAATCCCCAAAAAAACTAAAATACCATAACCCTAAAAAGTGAAAACATCCCTATTGAAAATAACACATGCAAGAAACTTTAATGGTATAAATAAGAGGTTAACACTTTGAAATTCTCCATCTATGCCTATAAATAATTGAACAACCCCCATTTAATAGACATAAGGCCACCTGGGAAACCCTTTCATGGCATGAATGACCATTCACACTATCAAAGACCAATTTCTACTATTTTCAGTTATGTAATCACTCAAAACCTTATTTGAAATATGATCTAACACTTAATACCCCGATTAATTATAAAAAACCGGAAAACATCTCTTAGAGTCATTTGAGTTTTCAAAATATCATTATATGTCATATATCTCTAAATTAACCATATAACAAATCAAAAATTCAAAAATCCTACTGAATTTTATAGCCTTTCTGAAAAAGGTGTATTATAATAACCCCACCATAACACTTATCATCCCCATTATTTATTTTTAAACATTCAATAAAAAAAGAAGAATCATGTCATTTTCTAAACCATGCTTTATTTTTGTTGTTATGCTCCCAAACACTGAATGAAACACTGTTATTAAAATCAAAACCTGAGGAACACCATTCATCAAAACCAAATCCACTACTCATAACCATACCTAAAATAATGAGATGACTATCCATGATAAATTTATATTTTTGGACACCATGAAGTCACCTATTAATCCATCATCTAACATAATATGATGCCTATGATAATCTTCAAATCACATGATCCAATTTGAATCATTTGTTCTACCCACCATTGGGATTTCATAAAAAATGAAGATTCATTTACCAAACAACATGGTTGGTACAGTTTTCCCCCCACTACACCTAATCATATGAAACATTACTAGTCAAACATCTTTTGGTGAACCATTCCTCGAAAACACTCAATCATACCCAAAAAGGTATTGTGTCACCACAAGATTACAAAGGAAAATTACTAAAGGAATTTTGACAACATTCAAGTACCCACACCAGAATTATTTCCTGGAAATCTGAGTAATTATATATCAAGTTCCCCATCCATTTAAATTCATTATCATAATCCTCTTACGAGTATCAAAATACCTATAATTTGACACATGCTCATATCAGATTAAATACACACCACTCCTGATGAAAAAAATACAAACTCCATTAAAAATAACATCCAGATCTGAAACTAGGTATTCTTTATAGAACCGAATAATCAGATTTACCTTCTCACCGACATCCAATGTACACCAATAATTTAAATTAAATTATATCATAAACCCCATGAACATACCCATACATGGTTTAATCTACCCAGTTCATGTCTCATTGAGTACCACATGTAATAACTGAATGAAACTATCCTACTCATACCCAACTACTATCTATAAAATACTATCCCCATTTTCATTTATTATTAGGAATTTTATCTAGAATATCTACCAAAACTCACAAATAATTATGTAAAAAACTCAAACAATCTTTGGTGATCTACCACCAACTAGATTCTCTTATACCACTACATGAGAAAATCCTTATTAGGTTCCATCAACACACATGTTTTCTCCTCCATATCCATTCTCATATATCCAGTAAACACTGAAATTATACAACCAAAATGTTATCTTAATAATTGAAGAAATTCCTCTCATTCCTATCAAAACCGTAGGCCACTAAACACACCACATCCAATTAGAACTACAAGTCCACAACCCCCACAAGATCGTGTTGGATTTTTGATACTGATTTTAGTTTCAGAAAATGATATAGATGCTCAATATAAATGAGGGGGGTGAATTGTATCTTTTAAAAATTCCTTTGGAAATTATAATTTTGATATAAACATTTCTATTTTTTTAAAAAGTTGAACCTGGTTTATTCTGAAAACATATTGGTTCTATAAACTTGCTAGATTCTCGATATGTGGTTCTGGAAATGAATCTTTTTCTATAGACTTACTAGATTCCAAAAATGTGGTTTTGGAAATGAAACATAAAAAATGTTTACAGAACAATGATTATACCGTAATGCATTTAGAATTTTACATAATCAGAGTAAAAGTACAAAAAAAATTAAGATAGATATAAAATCCTTATGAATCAAATGCAGCAGAAAACAAACATGAAAGAATCACATGTAACAAGTATGAAATATTTTAACCCAAAGAGTAGGGTATCAAGCAACCTTGGATAAAAGACCCTTGATTTATACATTCAAGGAATTATGTCTTAACCACACCAGGGTAAGCCCTCGATTAGAATACTAGCATCTATCTTGCTATCCCTTGTATCCCACAAACATCAAGGTAGTCAGCACCTCTATCTTTTTATCCCTGGAAGCCCTCAAACATTAAGGTAGTGGGAACCTCTGTCTTGCTATCCCCCGAATCCCTCGAATGTAAACAACATTTGGAGTACTCCAAGAAATCTGAACAAGTTGTTCAGTATGCACAAATCATAACAGTCTATTTCTAGAATTTACATCAGCATCATGTAATCTCTAGAGTCATAGAACATTGTCTCTATGTTGTGATATCATTAGAATGAGATCCAATTTATAGGAACATCTTCAATGGTCATCTCCCTCCTACAACAGTCACATTTTTCCTTGAATCTCGGAGGGACCTCTGTACGTGTCACTCAAAAAACCTTTTGTTAGAAATTGAATACGCGAAAATCATTCCATTACTATAAAATGAGTATGTAAAATATGGTTTCTAAACAATATGTAGTTTTCCAATGTGTAAAGCCTAGAGTCTAAGAACATTTAGATTATATATTACATGAATATTCGGATGTTGTTTTTCAAGGAATTTGGAATCATAATTTTATAGAATTCAGAGTTGGAATTATATGGCATTTGGAGTCTAAATTCTATGGAAATCAGAACCTGCGTTTAGAGGAATTCAGAACCTGAATTCTATGGCATTTATAACTAGAATTCTTTTAAATTAGGAACCATAATTCTAAGGAATTGGGAACCTGGATTCTAAGTAATTCAAGACATGAATTCTAAGGAATTCCGATCCTGAATTCAAAAGAATTCGGAACCAGAATTATAAATAATTACAAACAATAATTCTATGTTATTTGGAAGCTGAATTATATTGAATTCGGAGTCTGAATTTTATGGAATTTAGGTCACGTCATGACATTGGGGCCCGTGTCGTGACTACCCCATTCCCGCTTTCCATAGGACAGGGGCTGACGACTAGCACCAAAGGCGTAAATCCCGATAACTGGGAAGGCATTACCTTTATAAAAGTAATCAAACACAAGAGAGTACAAGGGGAAGTAAATCACTAAGTACAATAGAAAGTGATGAAATGTAAATGGCCCATAATACAAACCCAATAGAAAAGTACAGCTATAACTAAATGAAAGTACAATAGAAAAGACAAGCAGCTGGAAGAATAGTAGCAGTGCCTGGGTTGCCCACATCGAATCCTACCTGAAGGGTAGGTATAGATAACGCTACTCCTGGATTTTCCACCTCAGATCCTACCTAAAGGGTAGGTACAGATATCCTCCTAAGTTTTCTCACCCGTCAACCTCCTCTGAGTACTGTATTGTCGTGAAGTTCACCTCCGGATACTGACTAGTCGTGAGGTCCACCTACGGGTACCGTCAAGTCCTTGAACACTCAACCTCCTTCAGTGATGTCCTTCGTCTCCATCCAACACAATCAGGTGTGGGTATAGTCCATGAAGGGGTGAGTATAATGATACTCAGTAGGGACCCCAAGACCCTCAAGGTCTCACAAAATCCTACATGTATACCCACAAAGAAGGATCTAACACATAAACCTTACTTAGGTAGAAGACCATACTTATACCTAAGTTTTCACATAGCCCATCACAATCATGAGGTATCACATAGATATGAAATAAAAGGATAACCAATACTTAGACATATGTCCATTCATATACAAAAGTTCTCAATTTACCCATCTCAATCATGAGGAATTCACAAAGGTCAATGACTCAGCCCAAACCAGGATTTTCATTAATGATACCGAAAACAAAATGCTGGAGAACTCCTCCTCCGTAGAGTAAAGTAGCCCTGTCATGGCATTGAGGCACTACTCACTAACCAAAGACTGCTTAGTTACTCCTCCAATCATGTACTACGGGTCCGCACCCAAACACAGTAGTGCTCCCCGCCAGGGGTTTGCCGCCCAAACACAGTAGTGGTTCACAAAATAGCCTATAGAGGAACTACTCCTACCGAGTATTGTGGGTCTGCTTCCAACTACCAGGTGCTCCGTCCTCCGTGGGTCTACCACCAAATACCGGGCACTCCATACACTAGGCATGCCAACTCACTCCTAGTTGAATCAGTCAGATAGTCGTCAGGTCCACAACAACTAGGTCTCTGCAATCCACACGCTTGTCTCCAGGATGATCCATTCCCCGAGATACTGGTCGATACTCTAATTATCACAACGTTTCAAAAAAATGTATCACAATGGACCGCCTCGTCACAGTGGTCTCAACGCAATAGACGGGACGTCGATCAGACGCTTGGTCTGTGAGTTATTAGCCTTTTTGTCCTAGGGGCCCAGTTGGTTTTGTGTACAAACCAACACAACCGTCACTCAACAGTACCCCAAACAGTCATATGGTATAGTCATAGAGACCATTGCTTAACATAGTTACCCACGCCACTGACGGTTCGTCAAACAGATGTGTGGTATGAAAGGTATCAGATTTTCTGTTCCTGGGGCCCTATTGGATTTCGGGTACAATCCAACCCGGCCATACACCAACTGCGTCCAAACCTCAGTTTCAGAATACCAAATGATCTATCTCAAGAAAAGGAATACAACAATGTTGATGGCACATCAATCAGACGTCAGAAACTCATGTTATAACTGTTTTCTCTCCTAGGGCCTGGTTGGTTTCCTGTTCGAACCAACCAGACCATACAAAACATTCACCGAATCCTTGAGTGTAATTTTACGAAATGACCGTATTGATACAAGTATCCCTACACAATTGATGGTGAATCGATCATAGGTCTGTTACCCATGTTATGGGCATTTGAACGGATCTTTTTGAAAGTAGGGGGTTCGTGTCCGGTCCGACCCGGCCCGATACCCCCTAGGTTGGACCGAACCGGGTCGACCTGCCTGGGTCTGGGTCCAGCCATGTTGGGCGTGGTCTTGACTACCACTGGGCACGGTCTGGCCCACAGCTGGGCAAAGCCCGGCCCGTCCAGTTGAGGCTCGGACTGCATGGCTGAGCGGATGCGGAGCAGGGGGGGCTCGACCCCCCGCCGCTAATTGACACTGGCGGTGCCAGCTCGCACTGCCCCGCCGTCATCCCAGGATCCCGCGCGGCCATGAGATTTATCACCTCGCCACCCCAACACAGTCACGGCTGGTCCTCTCCAGCGGCGTTCTGGGGCGCCGCCGCCTCTAGGCGGCCGGACGGCGCCCCACCACTGCTCCTGCGACCCGCACAGCCGCACCGACGACCCACGCTTCCTTGAGGTTATGCGGGCCACCAGAGTGGCTCCGGATGTCCGATTCATCTTTCGTTTATGCCGTCGATTATCTGAGGTCACATACTTTACTGCGGAAACCTCAAATGATTATGGCGGTCTAGTTCCATTGTTGTCGTCATTACGCACACCAAAAACAATATGCGGAGGGTTTTCGTGCTGTGTTTGATCAGCATGCGCCCTCTGCATTAGGTGTTATCAATTGGAAAAAAATCAACAAATGATTTCAACTATTGACAAGGAACAATTTTAATCAATTAAAAGTTATCATAATTCCCATCAAAACTCCTCTGAATAAATATTCCAATTCTGAAAATAAAAACATTCCAGAATCAACTTCATAATGAGTTGATTCACGTTCATTTTTAAGAACAAAAAAATAATGAGAATATTAACATTCAAAAAATAAAACCCCTACCTCGTGAAAGATCCATGGTAGCCGAGTATCGTGGATGACGGTGATGCGAAAGAGGTGTCGTTGGCTCATTAATGTTGATGCAAGTGATGAGATGAAGGTGGTGATGGTCGTTGGCGAGTACCCCATGACGGTGTCTCCTCCCTTTCCGCGGAGGAAGAAAATGTTTGATGAAATTGCTTCCCGTCCTTCGGGTCATGGATAGTTCTTCATGTCGTGGAGTGTTCCTTACCGGATTTATCCTTCATTGAGAGAAGAGTGGTTTTCTTCTAATTCTCCAGCGATTTCCCCAAAAAATATTTTCAATGGAAAATATTTATAATAGATCCCTCCCATCTTAAAGAAGAGCCATGAAAAACTAATTTATTTCAACACTCAAAATAAATTAATTAATAGAATCACCTAATTAACTTATCATGGGTTGTAAAAATTAATTAGAGAGAGAAGAAGGTTAAGGGTTATCTAAAAAATTCAATATTAAGGTGTTTTCCAGTTAAATGAAGAGGATTTAATGAGAAGGTCATGGGGGTTAAATGGAAGGTGACGGGTTGGGGTATCGTGCGAACCCCACCACCCTTGGTCATTCCCTCTCATGGGAAGTTAGGTGGGCTATGGCCCCACCTCCAACTTCTTTATGGAGAAATTAACTTCCACTTAAAATAAATTGTGACACTACAATTTATTTGAGACTTTTCGAATCCCCAAAAATTAACTACCTCATGTGACAAAATGCAACTACGTTTAAGGTCCCCTTAATCAAATACCAGCGCTGCGAGTAAATCGGTTCCCTCATATTTCAATTCTGAGCATCGGTTCAAATGATAGAAAACTCCAGTCATTCGTTCACTGAACGTACATGAGCTAAACTTCGGAAATTGATTCCGGGCACACCGGGCCTTAGAATCTAGTGCCGTCAAAAACCATGCAGTCGCAAAATTATAATGAAATTATTAAATAAATTTCATTGAAATTTTCAGTTCTTTACATTACTCCCACCTTAGAGATTTACATCCTTGTAAAGAAACAATAAAAAACATGGGAAACTAAAGGAGGTACCAAGAACACATCTGAGCCTTCCACTCCCTAGTGCTCTCCTAGGGGTTCCCGTGCTGCTAGAGAAAGTGCACAAAAGGAATCGACCGTCCCCATAGGACCTGCTCTTGTCGATCATCAAACTGTACTCGATCCCTTTGTATGTTGCTCTATCATCTAATTCCTCTCTCCGATGGTTGATTATGTGTGAAGGATCATGCATGTTTCTTCTTAGCTGAGATACATGGATGACACCATGCACCCGATGAAAATTATTTGTAAATGTCTACCAGTAAACCACCTCGCGTACCCTGATGAAGACCTAGCAAGGTATGTTGAAACTTGGAGATAACATTCCCCCTCAGCCACATCTCCGTAAACCTCATCTAGGAGAGACCCGTATAAGGATGTGGTCACCATCCTCAAACTCTAGGGGCCTCCATTTCTTAATTAAAAATGATACTCAAAACTCATGATACTATGGGGGTAAGGTTGACCAACTCAAAAGTGATCAGCCACACCCTCCCATGCATGAGTTTATCCCATTCTTCTCGGGGTTTACTTTTCTCCGACCAAGGAAAACCTATTCCAACGTTGTAGGTAAGCCACGACCTTTTTTCATTATAATGTCAATATATGTATGAACTGTGGATCCAATCCATACTATGCCCAACGTTGTAAGGCCTTGACGTATCCACCAAGAGGTTCCAACCAAATCTCTCACCTCAACGGTCAGATAACACTGTTGGAGTAAGTGTGATTATTGAGCCTCCTCCCAATGGTATATCTAGACATTAGGGTCGAGTCAACGGTTTTAATAGAAAACTCTAGGTCTGGGATAGGATTCGTTTGAGGAAAGAATGATCTATATCAATGTCTATTGTTACGGAAGCTAGAAGTGGACACAAACTGTCCATAAAATAATTCTTAGAGCTATTGGGTTAGACTCAATGACTGCATGTAGCCGCTCTCTTCCCTTGCCCTCTAGCTCCCTGATCCTGGTGGGAACAAAAATGGTGGGTGGTTGTAACATGTTGAAATATAAACCACCACACGCTGCTCTCCTAGCTATGCTTCCCACAGCTGCTACTCTGCAGATTCATATATCCTTGATGCTTCTTCTTCTTGAAAAATTTTACATGCCCAAGTCTCTGAGACTGGTGCCAGTTTTCTGTTTCTTACTGAACTGTGTAGTCTTCATCCGTTTCTGTATGATCTAAACCTTCTCCATCGTAGCTCGTACCATCTTTGGACGTTAGGAATTTTTCCAATGTGGGAAGTCTGTCAATGAACACCCTTCTTCAACTATGATATGTAAGAGCTGCTAATGATTCCCCATTGCCGAAATTAGTGATATGCTCTCATCCCTTGGATGAACAACATTATTTTCCAAATACAGTCAATCCTGACATGAATGGTACTATTTCATGCCATGGATGACACCGTAAGGCCTCGATGCTTCTACAAAGAGATATGACCGTTTTTCTAGCCTCTAAGGGTCGAGTCACACTGTAGTCCGTAGTGTGTGGTCCCTAGGTCTCCTCCAGCAGGTATCTTGAAAGATAGGATCAAGACAACGATTTCAAACGAGAACTTCTTAGTAACAACATAATGTGAGGACATGAAAGTAAACGTCACAAATAAAGGTGTATTTTATTTCTACATCTTCGAGAACAATGACACATACAACCACAACAACAATAAAAGGAAACTAGAAGCACCAATAACAAAGGCCTCCACGCCTAGATCTAGTCCCGCTCCTGTCCGCCTACATACGGAGCTCCATGTTGTCTGCCTTGATCAAACCTCTGCCTCTACTTGGGAGGTCCTTCATCTACTGCCAGCTGGTAATCTGAGCAGTGTATTGGACAGTCACAAGCCATGTGACCCTATCCCCCACAGGCATAGCACTTCATGCTCCTCGTATGGATGACTCTGTTTCATTTTCCTTTCACTACCGAATCTATAACTCGAGGTCGCCCACCTATAGGTCCGGCCCTCTTGGACCCATGTATCATACATCTACTGCTTATAGATGACTCGACTTATGATGGTAAAACCTACGAAAAAGGCTGAATCTCCCAAGCATGCTCAGTGTGTAGTGTCACTGGTATAAAATCAACCCAGATGAAGGTCTCTATGACTTCCCAAGTGAAGGTCATATCATCGAAAAACTAGATCATGTGTCTCCACCACCTCTAAGCTGCTCCCTGGAAGAGGCTAACAGATAGTTACACCATCAAGTATGTGGGTGTCCCAGCTGTGTGGAGAGATCATTATACAAACTCCAGCCAATGCCCAGCCGTCTGAAAATCATACTCGACTAAATCCAACATGGATAACCACAAAAAAAGATCTAACAGATAACCCTTACTTAGGTCTAATCTTTTACTAATACCTAAGTTCTCAAGTAGCCCATCTCAATCATGAGGTATCACACAGATATGAAAACAATGGATAACCAATACTTTGGAATATTACCATACATATACCTATGTTATCAAGTAACTGATCTCAATCATGAGGAATTCACAAAGGTCAACGACTTAGTTGAAGCCAGGATTTTCATTAATGATACAGAAACCAAAACTGCTGGTGAACTTGTCCTCTACCGAGTACAGTAGCCCTGGCACAACTCCGAGGCAATACTCACTAACCTTAGACTGCTGAGTTACTCTTCCTGTTGATTACCGCGGGTCTGCACCCAAGCACAGTAGTGCTCCCCTCCAGGGGTTTGCTGCCCAAACACAGTAGTGGTTCCCCTAATAGCCTAAAGAGGTAATCCTCCTCTCGAGTACCGCAGGTATGCTTCCATCTACCAGGCGCTCCATCCACCGTTGGTCTGCCTCCAAATACAGGGCGCTCCATCCACTGAGCTATTCGACTCACTAAAAGTCGAATCGGTCAAGTTGTCGTCAGGTCCACAGCTAATAGGTCCCCACACTCCGCACGCTCATCTCCGGGAGGATCTGTTCCACGAGCAACTGGTCAATACACCATGTATCAAAAAGTCCCACAATGAAGTATCACAAGGGACCGCCTCGTCGTAGGGGTCTCAATGAAACAGACAGTTCGTCGATTGGACGCCCGGTCTGTGAGTTATTAGCCTTTTCGTCTCAGGGTCCTAGTAGGTTTCATGTACGAACCAACCCGACCATCACTCAACTGTACCTCGAACTCTCATAGGGTATACTCATAGGTACTGATTCTCAATGTGATTACCAATGCTGCTAACGGTTTGACAAATAGACATATGGTCTGAATGTTGTTGACTTTTCCATTCCAGAGACCTGTTTGGATTTTGGGTACAATCCAACCCGGACATACTCCAACTACATCCAAACCTCAGGTGAGGTATACCAAAAGATACATTTCACCAAAAGGAATCCAAAAAAGACTACAAAACTTCAATCAGATGTCCAGAACTCAAGTTATAAGCATCTCCACTCCGAGGGCCCATTTGGGTTCGTGTTCGAACCAACTCGGACATACCCAAAGTTCAACGAAACCTTGACTAAAATATACATCAACGACCATCATGATCGAATGATCTCTAAGAAACTGACGGTGCATTAATCGGAGGTCTGTAGCACATGTTATGGGCGTGGGCGGCCTGGCCCGGGGGGGGGGGGGGGGGGCTCGGCCCCTCAAAGCTAATTGCCACCGGAGGCACCTGCTGGCGTCGCCCTGCCATCGTCCCAGAATGTCGTGTGGCCACGGGATGCATCGACTCACCGCTGCGGCGGTCTTCTCCGATGGAACAATGGGGCGCCTCCCCCTCTAGGCGGTCGGACGGCTTCGGCCGCCACCTCCTGTCGTCGGCGCCGCCGCACTGGGGACCTGCACCGCCTTGAGGTTCCGCGGGCCACCAGTGTTGTTCCAGTGGTCCGATTCAACTTTCGCCTTTGCTAAGGATTATCTCGGGTCTCGTACTTTACTGCAAAGACCATAAATCATTTTTACGGTCTTGTTTGATTATCGTCGTCATTCTGCGCACCATCAACTATCTACGGTGGGTTCTCGGGTTGTGTTTATTTGGCATGCGTGCTTCTCATTAGGTTTTATCAATTGGCAATAATCAACACATGATTTCAAAAAATAAAAAGGCACAAATTTATTCAATTAAAATTGAACCTAATTCCCAAAAAAAACCTTCGTGATTAAATATTCCCATTCCACAAATAAAAACATTCGTGCATCAACTTGATAATGAGTTGATCCACATTCATTGTTTTGAAGCAATCAATCACAAGAATATTAACATTCAAAGAATCAAACCCCAACCTAGGTAAAGATCTGTGGTAGCTGAGTATCTTGGACGACGTTGACGCGAAGGAGGGGTCATCGGCGCATTAATGTCGATGAAAGGAATTATATGAAGGTGAAAACGGTCGTTGGCAATTTCCCCACGTCGGTGTCTCCCCCTTGCTGCGGAGGAAGAAGAAGTTTTAAGAAATTACTTCATGTCCTTTGGGTTGTGGGGCTTTCATCATGACGTGGAGTGTTCTTCGCCAGAGTTACCCTTCACCAAGAGAAGAGTGATGTTATTCTAATTATCTAGAGTATTTAACACAAATTATTGTCTAAGGAAAATATTTAGAATAGATCTCTCCCATCATTAAGAAGACCCATGAAAATCTAATTAATTTCAACACTCAAAATAAATTAATTAATTGAATCTTTTAATTAACTTATCATGGGTTGGAAAAATTAATTAGAGAGAGAAGAAGGTGAAGGGTTATTTTAAAATTTTAAAACTGAGGTGTTGTCCAATTAAATGAAGAGAAGTTGATAGGGATGTCACGGGTGTTAAAGGGAAGGTGAAGGGTTGGGGTTTCATGCGATCCCCACCGACCTAGGTCATTCCCTCTCATGGGATGTTATATGGGGTGTGGGCCCACCACCATCTTCTCTATGGAGAAATTAACTTCCACCTAAATAAATTGTAACACTACAATTTATTTAAGACTTATCGAATCCCCAAAAATTAACTACCTCATGCGACAAAATGAAACTATTCTTAAGGTCCCCATAAACAATTACCGGTGTTACGAGTTCATCGGTGCCCTCAGATTTCAATTCCAAACACTGGTTCAAATGATAGAAAACTCCGCTTGTTCGTTCATGGAACGTACCTGAGCTAATCTTCAGAAATTGATTCTGAGCACATCAGGCCTCGCAATCAAGTTCCGTCAAAAACTGAACACTCGCAAAATTAAAAAGAAATTAAGATAAAAATTTACATCAAATTTTCAGGTCATTATAATTTAGATCATTAATTTTAGAGAATTTAGAGTCTCATTTTCAAATAATTCGGAAACTGAATTTCAATGAATTCAGAGTTTGAATTTCAGAAAATTTTGGAGTCTGAATTTTAGGAGCATCCGGAGTCTGAATTTCAAATAATTCAGAATCTAAATTTCATAGAATTCGGATTCTGAATTATAGATAATTCATATTTTGAATTGGAGAAAATTCGTAGTCTGAATTTCAGAGAATTCGGAATCTGAATTTTATAGGAATCGGATTCTGAATTTTAGAGATTTCGTAGTGTGAATTTTAGAGAATTCCAAATCATCATTCAGATCATGAAAATATAATACTCTATATCAATGTATTTATTTAATTCCAATGTATTATAAGTGAAACCAAACTTTTTTACTTAGGAATAAAAAGATTTATATTTAGAGGAACTAAAATATAAAAAATGAGATCATTGTAAGGATATATTTTCCTTGGGGAAGGAAAATTCTCATTATTAGGGAAAACAGAATTTTCCTTAAGACAGGGTTTTTGTGATTTTCAAAACATGAAAGAATGAAAAAGTCATAAGGAAAACCTATAGACTCAATAATGTCTCCATTTAGGAAATCACAAACATCCTTATGAAAATGGATTTAAGGACATAGAAATTTTATTGACTATTAAATAAAAACTTGTCTACCTTTACTTATGGATCAAAATGAATACAAATAACTCCCTCGTAGTCTTTGAAATATCTATGAATCATATTCTGAGTTTCATGAATGAGTTTTTTTGTTTTCTTTCTTTCAAAAATCTTTATCATGACCCCCCCATAAATGAACTCCCACACACATTGAGAAATTTCTGCATTACCAAGTATAATCTTTTTTTTGTCATTTTTTCTCCACCATTGTGATTTTCAAAAAGGAATAAAGGGAATGGAAAAGAAATTTGGTACAAGAAATATTATTACCAAACATACATGATATATGGAGTGCAATAAGTATTTCATTAAGATATGATGAATTTATAAAATAGTAAAATACAACAAAAAATAATATTTAAAAAAGATTTTCCTTCCTTCTCCTTTAACATGAGCTTCTGAACTATGGTTTCCAACTTCTTAAGAACCTCGTGGTCCACTTCTACACAACTGAGTAACTGATTCGGATATTCTATTTTCTTCTCTAAGGCTTTGAATATCTCTTCTTGAGAATAAGGTAATTCTCCCTGAGCCTTCAGAACTGTTTCTTGGTTTGCAAGCTTCCCTTATATCTAAATTTTGTGATCCCTTTCCCACTACAATCTCTGAGCAAATGAATTTAGTTTCCCATTTAGATCCTTAACATCTTTCTTCCGAGCAATCTCTTCAAGGGTCATCTATTCATCCAAACTATTAGTGAGATCAATGATCATCACATATTCGATGTCGAAATCATCCTTGACACTATCATGAAATTCATTAAATATTATATTCTCTTATATTATTTTCCTTGACCATATTGTCATCTTCATTGAAGACCTTTTACGAGACTCATAGTTGATGATAAAATTCATAAAGTCTTCGTCGAGTTAGACACACTTATACATAACCATAGACACTAAATCTGATTTTTGTTATAATGAATGCTAGATGATCTGGAATCTCGAGTCTATTTTAATAAATATTGGAATATTCACAACAAAAACATTCAAATACTGAACTAAAAAGTCATGTCCACGAGATGAAGATTCCAAATCCGAGACTTTGGGTGGGAAGGATTCCTTTTATAATTCAACAACATTCCTATTTTATAAACTACCTAATTATTTCATCATTACCAAAACTTTTCTAGGTGTTTCCACAACCACTTTTTTCACATATCATCCTTCAGAATGACTTCTTATTGATAAAGAGATTCATGTTCACTATCTGATAGATGGAAAACATTGTCTTCATCAATTCTTCCTCTTTGACTCCTACCTCAACATCCTCTGGGTGAATGAAATCATTATCGACACATTCTTCCCAAGGTAGATTATTTAATTAATCTTTAACCTTCTCTTCATCCTTCCCAGGTGTAGTAGGATTTAACGATTCGGCTAGAGAAGTTCGGAGTGATAATTTCTCAGAAGGGACTTCCTTCTTATGATTTTCCTCTACCCGCTTTAACACATCTTCGGTTTCACTACTACCTTTTTATTCTTCTTCTTCTACTTCTTCTTATTCAACTAATTCTTCTTGATGTTTTTCTAGACATACAAACTTCATTCCCAGAGTATCAGGAATTGATTCTTGAAGAATCGACTCAGGTATATGATCTTTTTCAGATGCATTCACAGTTGTCATGATAGAGGATTGGATTATCTCAGATTCCTACATATTCTTATTATGATTATCCTATATCAGTTTCTTTTTAATATATTAAGTAAACTTTTTTTTCAAATCCTTTGCCTCTGCAGGATCCAAGCCAAAACATGGATACCCTTCTTTCTTATTCTTATTATCTTATCTCACCATTTTACTAACATCATAAGTATAATCTCTTTTCTTCAAAGTCTTCGGTGGTGCTGATTGACTTTCCTTAGCCACTGGGGTTTTTGATTTCTCTTCTGGATCCTCATATTTTCTCTTTCTACCACCCTTGTTAGTTATCTCAGCTACATCATGTTTCTTTTTTACGGCTTTAATTTCCTTTTCTGATAGATCATAAAATTCTCCATATTGACTATTAACACCAATCTTCAACCTCCTAAGTGTATCATCACTCATCAGCATCACCTTGGAGTTCCATGTCATGGTACGTCATACACTCTTGAATGACTACAAACAAAGAAAAAATATATTTAAAGGAATGGAATTATACATGATAATTTGAGACTTTAATTTCCCATTCATGACATTTTCAACCATAACACAGATATACTTGAATAGGTTAATATTTCTGAGGATCAAAATGAAATCCAATATAGAAAAATCACTCTTATTTAGAGTATACTTATCTCTTTTTCTTAGTATGACAAATCCTTTAACCTGGAATTCAATTTTCCAATGATTTATAGACAGATTTACTATGTTTGGATTCTTCACTATTGAAATTCAAATGAATGATACAGCTTTTTCATGATCAAAGTTACCAGATACATTAGGTAGTTTTTTTGTATAGAACTCAACTTCCCCTTAATAAGAAATGCCAATTAGACTGGCTGCCTAGCAATATGAAAGAAAATATGTCTTCTTGTAACTCTTGAAAAAAAAATTTATCTCTTCCACCCTGATTAAAAAACATTTTGTCTCGTAGAAATCAACCAGCAAATCTAGATACAATAGATCCAATGCCTTTGGTTTTGATATGAAAAAACTCTCCCAACCATAAAAACTTGATGTTCATAGAGATAATGGAATCAGACATAGAAAACTAATTCATATTAACCAAAATTTCTCTGTAAATTTTACATTTAGAGATTTCCTTTATAAACGACATTTATTTTTGAGTGGAAGCTTCAGTAGACAATCTGAAATGAGGTAACCTTGAAGATCTGGAACATATTTTAAAAATTGAGGAAGAGCATCAGCACATGAAGGCTTGAGTTTCCATGTTAGAAAAACATTAGTGGTCAATTATATAGGCAATCAAAGTGACTGTTCAACATCCCATATTGATCCAAAAGTTGAAATATTTCATGAGAAGATGTGACAGGTGAGATGATACCTTGATAAGGATTTTGATTGATTATGATCTTTTGAGTTTTTTAAGAATAACATTATGATTTAAGGAAATGTGAATCCATAGAGTTTAAAAAACAAATGTAAATACCAACATGAAAAAATATTACTAAGACTTATTAAGTGAAGCATACCTTTCAGATTTCCATGATGATAATTCATAATGAGAAAACTTTTCCTCAAATAGATTTAGATTCCAAAATTTTGATTACGAAAAACATTTGGGATATGAAAATTTTGACTACTAAAATTTTTACAATGAAAATATTTACTAGGAAAATATTGTTTTTAGATAATAGGAAAATGTAATCCCCATATAAAAAATAGTTTGTTACTGTAAGGATATGGGTTTCAACCAGAAGTTAACATGGAATATTACCTTACAATTATCATTCCTAGATTTTATTTAATGTATTTAAATCTATCAAATGGTAAAAATTTTGTGAAAATATTTGCAAATAGATATTTCATTCCTATAAATAGTAGAATGATATATCCTTTTTGTGTGTCATCCCTAAGAATGTGAATCCTATTATATATATGTTTTTAAGGAGGGTAATTTTCATGGGTTTTACTTAATGAAATGGTGCAAGTATTATAACAAAAAAAATTTGTTTTGGTAAAACTCATACCATATTATGTGAGTGTGTGTTTCCTAAACAATACTTGAGGAAAACAACATCTAGCTGCTACATATTCTACTTCAGTAGTAGAAAGTGCTATTGAGTGTTGATTTTTTCATGAACAATAATCGAATTAATCTCGTAAGAAATGACATGTTCTGGATGTACTTTTCCTATACATTCTACATCAACAAAATTCTGCATCTAAAAAAACTTTTTAAAACAAAATTATTTCCAGAAGTATAAAAGAGTCCTAAATCAATGGTTCACTTTAAGTAGCGGAAAATCCTTTTGACTTCATTTTAATGAGATTACATAGGATAGGAATTATATCTTGAAAATAAGCATACTAAGAACATGAAGTCTGTATGACTAGATGTCAAGGAAAGTAAAATTCATATCATACCTCTAAATGATGTTTTACATACCGGTTTTACAGCATTATCACGATCAAGTGAATTTGAGGACCATGGGGAGTAATAATACTTTTAGTATTGTCATATCCATACATTTTAAGTAGATATTTAATGTATATATGTGGATATATATAGATTCCTTCTAGTTTTTGAGAAATTTGAGAACCAATGAAAAATTTTAACTCACCCTTCAAACTCATTTCAAACTCTTTCTTCATTAGATCCACAAAGGAATCTGTAAAAGATTGATTAGTTAAACAAATATAATCGTATCAATATAAATTTGAACAATCAAACAATTTTTATCATCTTTAATTACAAAAAGGTTTGGATCTACATTTCACATAACATAATTGTTTTGAAGGAAAAAAACTACAAGCCTTTCAAACCGGGCTCTGGGATCTTGCTTAAATCCATACAAAGCGTTGGTATGTTTGAACACATGTTCAGAATGTATTGTATTGTTAATACTAGTAGGTTGTCCAACCAATACATCCCCTTGAACATAACCATTAATGAAAGCAAATTTTATATCCATTTGAAAAAGTTGTAGTTGATGAATACTGCAATGGAAAGTATAATACAAATAGATTCAAGTGTAGATAATAGAGAATATGTTTAATTATAGTATATTCCTTCATGTTTATTATAGCATTTAACAAATAATCTAGCTTTATTTTATTTACTATGAAACCATTTTCATCACACCTATTTCTGAAGATCCATTTTTCTCAAATAACAGAAGTTTCTTAAGGTCATTCAACCAAGGTCGATGCATTATTCCTTTAAAATTCATTTATCTCATCTAGCATAGATTTTATCCAATATTCATCACTTAAAGATTCATCAATACATTTTGGTTCAAGTTGGGAATGGAACACTACATGTTCTACTGCATTTCATAAGGAATATCCACTCCTTACTGGTTGATTTATATCACCAATGATACTATCACAGGAATTATTCATAAAAATAAAATAATTTCGGTTTTGTAAAACCGTTTCATCAACATATGTTAGAAATTATTCTTGGGAAAATGGTTTAGAAACATTTACATGAATATGTTATTTATCATAATGATCTTATATCAGTGTTTGATAATAAGTTTTTTATAAAACATCTGATAAAGTGTGATGAGGATATTTAAAAACAAATGGATTGGTTTCATCAAATTTAACATGTAATATTTATTCAAAAGTACAAGTATTTTTATTGAAAACTCTATAAGCCATAGATGTTGTGGAACAACCTATGAAAATTTATTTATTAGATTTTGGTTTCATTTGTGTAGATTATCTTTAGTATTCAGAATGAATACATTGTGACCAAAATCCTTGAAGTATGAAAGTCTAGGTTTTCCACCATTTCAAAAATAAAAAACAGTTTTACTACGATGTGGTCTAATCAAATCACGATTTATAGTATAACAAGAAGTACATACAGATTCAGCTAAAAAAAATTTGGCTACCATATATTCACTCAACATGGTTCTTGTTATCTATTTACAAATTCTATTTTTTTCAACGACACTATTTTTTTGAGGAGTTCTTGGTGCTGAGAAAATATGAGTAATGACTTTTTGACTAAAAAAATGTTCAAAATCTTAATTTTGAAATACTTTTCCAGGATATATATGAATATTTTTCAAGGGAAGATTTTATTCATTTTTAACTTGGTCTCTAAAACATTTGAAATAAGAAAAAGCATCATATTTATTTTCTAGAATATAGACCCATGTAAATCTAGTTTATTCATCAACTAGAAAAAATACATTAAATTTTCCTCCCATGCTTCCAGTTTTTGTTGGACCAAAAATATCCTTATGATCCAACAGTAATGCATCAGTGGTAGAGACATCAACAAATAATTTTAAACTTGATTTATGTATCTATCAATATTGAAAAGGAACACAAACTTTTTAATAATCAAATCTATGATCTGGTAGATCCTTAACAAGTGTTCTCATAGAGTGTTTGCATAGGTTCCTACAGTAATAGTGTCTTAACCATCTTTTCCATGACCAAGATTGATAACCCATTATACTACGACAAGGTAGATCATGAATCCTAAGGACTTCTAAGTTTAGTGTGTAACCATTATCTTTTCAATTGGAAAAAATAATAAACTCTTCATTGGAATTGTTTACTAAACACTTGTAATTACTAAATTTCACAACGTAACCTTCATCATATAATTGACTTATGCTAATAAGGTTGCGCTTAAGACTCTTATCAAATATAACATTTGAAATCAATGATTTTCATAGAAAAATAGTGTTACATATACCAATAATTTCTCTCTTAGAATTATCTCAGAAAGTTACTTTTCATCCCTTCATCTTGATAATCTTTTAAAATATATTTTTGTTACCAGTCATATGGATGGAACATCCACTATCTATGTACCATGTATTTCTATTTGTATTATCTTTACTTTCTTCAATATAATAATGTTAGAATTTAAGAACCAAAAATTTATTTGATCTAGAAACATTAGAAATAAAAATCGTAGGAATCCACATTTTCATGGAAAATTAGCTTTAGGAAAACCTAAATACTGAGTTTTGTTTTGGGAACACTTTTTTCCCTATACCCACCACACTGACACCTAGTGAAGAATGAGTCACTTTGAGGAATAGAATAATTATTATAAAAAACAAGGTTTGAACTAGTATAACCAAATCCATAATTATTACTTAGAGGTCCAATTTGGGAATACATCTTATCAAAATTTTCCTTTCCCATGGTAGAATTTTATTGACACTTCCTCAAGGAAAATATTTTGGGATTTAGTCTAATAACTAAGTTCCCATCCTCAAAAAAAATAGTTTTACCACTATAGTTTTTCTTTAAATCATTTTTTTAGAAAATAATTTTTCTAGATCTTTACAAATATTACACTTCATAGAATTAACATCCTCAAGGGATTTTGAAATTTTTTCAATATCATAATTTTTCTTATCAATATATTTAGAAAGATCTGATATTTCCTTAGTAAGAATAGTAATTCTATAATTTTCCTTGTCTAGAATTTTTATGAATTTAGAATTTTCATTCTCAAGGAGATTAGAAAACCTAAAAAATTATTCATAGGTAGGTAAAGAATTATCTTCATCAGAAGAAGATTATTCATATGAATATTCATAGTAATTAACATCACTATAATTATAATTCAATGAAACATTGGTTATAGATTCGAAGTTGTGTACCTTAATCATTAAACAATGATTATCAATAGGTAATGTGGCAAGTAAACCCAAACTCTTCTAACTAGAGGATTTATACTCTGAGGATTCATCAGAAGAGTCACCACCACTAGAACTCCATGTGTCATTGTATTTCAAAAAAATATTATCCTTTTCCTTGTAGTATTTCATTATTTTCCTCTTAGAATGCTTTTCCTTTCTTCATTTCTCATAATCATAGGGCAATTTGGCTATATATGCCCTGATCCTTTTCATTCATAACAAGTGACTTATGAGTCCTTCTTGTCATTTCGTTCTTTCTTTATTCTATCTAGATTAAAAGTTCTTCTAGTCAAAAATCTTTTTTCATCCAATGAAAAATATGGGCAAACTCGTTCTCTAAAGATTCACATCCACTAGATTCAGATCGAATAACAACATTCTTTTATTTAGATCTTGTAATATGCTCCGGAGTCTTGGCTTTCATATGATTTGATTTTTTGTTAAAGAAGCCCTTCCATTTCCATTATTATTTTTAATATTGTCAGCATCTCACTTCTTTCTCATCTCATATTGAAGAAGAGTTTCAAAAACTTCATCAAGAGAAATATGTGTAACATTTATATTTTCATTTATAGCTATCCTATTATATTCCTATTCGTTAGGCATTGTGTCTATGATCTGTTCCACATGAGATTTATCATCTAATAATTTCTCACCCATTGATTGTATACTATTGAAAATAATCATGAATCAATGTTTTGCCTTACATATTGGTTCTCCCTTAGGAAGGAAGAGACCATGATATTCAGATCTGAGAATGGCTCTTCTAGTTTCAATTAGTTTGGAAGATCCAAACTGTATTACTTCAAGATTCTTCCAAATACTATATGATGCTTCTAAGATGAAATTTGGATATAAATATATATTTCTAGTCATGAAACAAAGAAAAGTATTTAGTACCTTAATGTTGAACTGATAATCCAAATTTTCTATATATGTAACAGTTCTATGTTCTTTTTCTAGAATATTATAATCTCCAGTTAACATAATCTAGTTTTCAACACCTGTGTTTACAGAAATTTCATCATTCTATCTCTCAAGTATTCACAATCATTACCATAAAAAATTGGTGGTTTAGTAGGATTAAAATTTTCTATCGAACCAATATTGGTTATTTCCATCTGGAATAAAATATATTTAAACACATACATTGATAGTTATATAATTATGTAAAAAAATATAAAAATCCTAATAAAGGAAAATATAGAACAATAAAAACATTAGAAAAAAACATATATGAGCATATAAGTATTTTAGTGACCTCCATTGAGACCAAATGACGGATCGCTGATACTGATTGTAGTATTGGAATATGATATAGATTATCAATATACAATGGGGGTGTGAATTGTATCTTATAAAAATTCATTTGGAACATCTAATATTAATATAAACCTCTCTATTGTTTAACAAGGGTATACAAGGTAAATTCACAAAACCTCTCAGTTATACAAACTTGCTGTATTTCAGTAATGTTATTCTTGAAATTAATCTATTTCAAGAGACTTACAAGATTCCAAAAATGTGGTTCTGAAAATGAAACATAATGAATGATTATAATAACAAATATTCAACCTTAATGAATATAGAATCTTATATAATCAAAGTACAAGTACAATAAATTAAAAAATAGTTATAATTTCCTTATTAATCAAATGCATCAGAAAACAAACATGAAACAATCACAAGTAACCGGTATGAATTATTTTAACCCTAATAGTAGGGTATCCAACAACTTTGGATAAAGGTTCCCTGATTTAAAATTTCAAGAAAGTCTCTATTAACCACAGCAGGGTAAGTCCTCGATAAGAATATCAAAGTCTATCATGCTATCCTCGCAAGCCCTAGAACATCAAGGTAGTTGTAACTCTGTCTTCCTATCCTCAGAAGCCCTAGAACTTTATATTAGTCGGAAGCTCTATCTTCCTGTCCATAAATGCCCTCGAATGTCATCAACATTCAGTGTCACACATAGTAATCTAAACCAGATGTTCAGTACACAAAAAGAATGAGAGTCTCTCTCTAGAAATCACTTCAGCTACACGTAATTGCAAGTGTCGTAGAACTATGTCTCAGTGTTGTAAGCTCATTTAAATGAGCTCTTATTTATAGGCACATATTCAACATTTGGCTCCCCCCTCCAATGGTCATATTTTACCCTGAATCTCGAAGGGAGCGATATAGGTATCACTCAAACAATAGTTAGATAGAAATAGAATACATGTCAACAATTCATAACTATAGCACGAGTAAGTAAAATATGGTTGCTCAAACAAATCTAATTTTTCACAGTCTAATGTTCAAATTAAAATAACATTAAGATTATATATTACATGAATATTCAGATTCCTATTTTTAAAGAATTTTGAATCAGAATTCTAGAGACCTTAGAGTCTAAATTATTAGGAATTCGGAGTCTTAATTCTAAGGAATTCTGAACCTTCTTTCTAAGGAATACAGATCCTGAAATCTATGGAATTTAAAACAAGAATTCTATTGAATTCAAAACCATATTTCTAAGGAATTCGGAACCTGAATTCTAAGGAATTCAGAACTTGAATTCTAAGAAAGTCAGAACCCGAATTCTAATTAATTCGGAACCAAATTTCTAAAAAATTCTGAGTATAATTCTAAGGAATTTGGAACGTTAATTTCAGAAAATTGAATATGTAAATTTCTATAGAATCTAGAATCTGAATTTCAGAGTATTCAGAGTCTATAATTCAGAGAATTAATACATTGAATTTCAGAGAATTTGGATTCTGAATTTTAGAGAATTTGAATTCTAAATTTTAGAGAATTCAGATTTTGAATTATAAAGAATTCAGATTCTGAATATTAATGATTTTAGAGTCAAAATTTAAGAGAATTTATAGTCTGAATTTCAAAGATGTCTGACTAATAATTTAATAAAAATTGGAGTCTAAATATCATAGAATATTGAACTTGAAATCAGATCCTAAACACATAATACTCTATATCTATGTATTTATAGAATTTGAAGGTTTTAGATGTGAATCCGAATTTTAAACATAGGAATAAAAATAGAATGATTTATAAAACTAAAATATGAACATTGAGAACTATTTAAGGATAAATTTTCCTTGGGGAAGGAAACATTTTCTAATTAGGGAATGTAAAATTTTTCTTTATGTTATGGTGTTTGTGATTTTCAATACATGAAGGAATGGCAAAGTCATAAGAAACCCTTACTGACCCAATATATTGATCATTTATCCACAATTCAAAAAACCCCATGCATAAACAACATACTATATCCCAGACTCTTCTAAACCTAATGATTGTACACTCTTGTAAAACCAATCCATATGGAACTACTTTTTCTATTTTGATTCAAACATCTCATCACACATACACTTCACACAAATATGACTAATGTTTTTATTGAAAATGTAAAACACATCCCTTTAATAGAAACCTAAATTCTATTCATCAATATTAGGTACTTTATCTCTTCCAAGGATAACCACATGATTTCCACTAGTGACATCATTTCCAAAATAATATGACAATAACCATTATCTACCACTGCTCCACTTAGAAATGCATATAAAATATACAGGGCTAAAAATACACTAATCATATCCTAGATACCAAACATCAATTCCAAATTATTAACAGTCATGATTATTTCCCTTTGAAAATGAAATGTGTAATCATGCCTACACCATTTACGAGAACACCTCTCTGAATCAATCTCATAACTGAATAATCTACCTATGCATCCTATATTTGGGGAATCCACAAGTCCGGGCTAGACCTCGTATTGGGTTACCTCATATATCACATATCATATCAACCATAATACAAAACTTACTAATATCTCACACTATATAGAAAAATAATAGGCTCTCCCACCTAACCCATAGGTCATATATCACAACTTTCTAAACATTGGAGAAATATATATTCCCCCACAAAAAACATCACACAATATTTCACATGAAAAAGTATATTCTCAAGGGTATCTCATAACCAAATATGAAATCATATACCAACTCATCCACCTGATAGGGATGTGAATATCACTTGGAATCTACCGACAAGAATACCCCTTGATAAAATGTAATATTAGGAGGATCGCCACCAAGCCTATACATGTGTGATTCACCCTCTAAATGATCAAATCTCATCCATTAGAACATATGCATATTGCCACCAGCCTTCAATGATCAATGTTGATTATACTATTTCTAGAAAGTTTGGTTATGTAGAATGCCACCAAGAAGCTATACATGAATACACCGAATAGGTATTTTTAACATATCAAATAAAAAATTATATTTTATTTTGAATCAACTATGAAGCAATAGAATTCTTATATAGTCAAGATAATGGTCACTGCACATCCATCACATGAAAGAATTTTATAGTCCTAAACATCATATATCTCCCTGTTTTAAATCCACATAACCTATCATTATGGGGAACTATATCAGGGTTCCGATGAATATAATACCACCACAATGTTATGTAACATAACAGGTAAATAAAGAAAATAACATTTTCATATTTATTAATATTATTTAATTGATTATTAATTATAATTTAAAGGGGATTCTATATTCCATGGTGTACCTGATACACAACAACGAGTTTCTTTGAAATATTAAGTTGCACATAAAGCTGAGTTATATTAAAAAATAATAATATAATATTATTTTAAATGGTAGTCAATTATTTAAATTTATCCAATAAATTTTAGTGGCTTTAAATAATAAATAATATGATTTTAATCATAAATACTCTAATATTCTTTAAATTATTGATTTACAACATTTTGATGGATAACCCTCATTAAATCTATTTTTGTTCATGTTTATATGTTTTATTTGTCAAATTAGTATTTTATTTATAATATGGACATCCAAATTTACTTTGGTAATATTTGTAGTATTTTTCAGATAAAATTCATTTTTTTGAATAGTGGAAAATACTATATTTTAATTCCAAACATCCTATTAATCTAACATAATTAAATGTTTCTATAATCTTTATAAATGGTTTTAAAGTGTAA
Source organism: Viscum album (assembly GCA_963277665.1). NCBI lineage: Eukaryota > Viridiplantae > Streptophyta > Magnoliopsida > Santalales > Viscaceae > Viscum > Viscum album. Next base: position 2,074,576,735 of record OY728152.1, on the reverse strand, counting down.
TTAGATTTTATTTTTACCATTTAATTCAATTTTGGTCTGTTGATTTAATTTGAATTTGAAATTGGACACAAACAAGTATCAATCTTTTAATAGTTATTGTTTCTTAAAAACATGCTATTTGTTTTGACAACGGGAATTAATTTTAAATGAATTAATGCATCATCATTGTTATTAATTTCTTAAAATAGACATCATTTTTTAATTTGGAATATAAAATATAGCATATGATGAATTTTTTGTATTTGTCTGTAAAACATCATTTATTGATGAATAGTGAAACCACTAAGTCATATTAAAAAAACTGAATTTTTCATTTAAATGAAATTTGACCAAATCTAGGAAATGAATATTGAAAATCCTAAATATATGGTTGTTATTAGTATGTAAAATTAGGTTAAATAAGATGAAAATAATTTTTGGTGAATAGTAACATTTGACTTTTATATACTGCAGATAAAGGTAAATTGGGTAATTCAAGGTAAAAATAATATCATAATAATACAAAATCACCTTAACACGTGTCCTAACCTTATTTTATGTGCTGTGGCCAACCATGGTCATCCTTTGGTAGATTTTGGGACCCCATGGTGCCACATGTTTGTGATAATGACACTTTAGATTAATTAACATAACGTAAGGGAAAAAAATCAACAAATATGTTTTTGTAAATTAATTTATTACAAGGGGTTATGCATGTTTTTTATTCAATATTAACTATTAATTAGAAAAATAAAAAAAATTCCAAAATTATGGTGGTTCCTTTATAATTTTTAGACATCAAATAAATTAAATTATTTATGATACAATAATGATGTAGTGTTTACCTCATTAATAAATATTTTAAATAATAAGATTATAATGATTTATAACATATCAAAAACCAATACAATTATTTATGGAATATTTTATTTCATCCATTAGTCATCTTATCTTTGACTTTAATTAGTTCTGGTCTTTTATAAAACAAATATCATTACGTAATAAAATAATATTTTCACACTTTCTTAAAGAGCCCCTCCTCCCCATTATAAAAATCCTTCACTTCTATCTCCTTCCTCACACCTCTTAAGCCCCATGTCTCATCCAAAAACGTTATAAATAACCTCTCAAGATCCACCTATTTCTCCTAGAATCCTTACCTTGGACATAAGGCACATCAAGAGGTCCTTTTTTTCAATCCAAAGGGAGTTACTTGAATTAAAAGTACCAGTTTCTCTTAAATTCTTTTCTTTTATATTACTTCACCAACCAAAAAACTATTTTCATTTCATTATTTTATAACAACAACAATATCCTATATATACTATAATGTTTTTTTGAGATGTATTTGAACTAATATTATACACACCTTTACATAATGGGTAAAAAACATAATGTTTTTGTGGATGGAACACTGATGCCTCTCGAAACGATGATTGTTCAATTTTTCCAACCGCCTCTCATGGTGTCCATTTAGATGGAACTATATTTATATATGATATATATTATGTTTATGTTATATTTATTATTATGTATTTTTCATTTATATAATACCATTATGGTTTCTATTATCGGTAAACACGATAATTTTATTTAAGGAAGTGCGAACTACTGCCCCCTCAAAGTGATATGAAACCTTAAAGCCGTATGTGGGACATATAAAAGATTAAATTAAGGATATAATATATGATATTATACTTGTATTATAATATAAGTATGTATCATTATGTTTTAATTCCATTAAAATAATAAATGTAAATGAAAGTTGCATTCACGCGTACATACAACTTACCGTCTCCATGAACATCGCATTTTATTTCTTATATCCAAATATTATGTACTAATATAAATACATATATATGGTGGATATATATAATATATATGATATATAAACCATGAATATCATTCTATATATAATGAAATTTTGACCATTAGAACAACTTATAATTATAAGATTTACCTTTCTGACTCATGTTCTAAATATCGACAAAACGAATGTTATTCACATAAATGATTAAAATAAGATTATAAAAAGATAATTCGTGATATAATAGGAATAATAAAATTGAAAAACGATCATATTAAAGTATAAATAAACATTAGATTATTATTCAGGAGATTAAAGAACGAACATGTCTTGTCGGACATGAGGTAAGAGATTTCATCTCAATCTCTTATCATTGAGGCATATTTTGTTTTAAAACATGAATTACATTTTTAAATTGTATAAACTCCTTTGACTTTTCATTTCATTCATAGGGAATGTAATTTTATGAAGCTTTTTACTAAATGACAGAAAATAATGTTTCTTTTTAATTTATGTGGTGAGAATGACCTCTCCGCCGCCACGAGTATTATCTGATATTTGACATCCTTAATAAGACGTAATGGTTTTAAATGGAAAATAAATACCATATACCCTTTAACATATTTTGGTATTGAAAATGTTTTTGATAATGGTGTTGTTATGTCAATATATTTTAATGATATATTGTTATTGAAATGTGGAAATGTTATCTTTCCTTTATATTTGTTTTATGTGGTATGAATATGTTATGGTTCTTGGGCATTATTATGATTATGGGTGGTTTTGTGAAAAACCATGGGAGGGTGAATCCAAGATAGCTCTCCAATCCTTTGGGAAATGTGATGGAGGTAAACATGAATGTTTCTCCTATGGGATTTCCAGAATATATTGTAATGTGTATTCCAAATGTAACTCCCTACATAGCAGTGATATCTACAATGTATGTATTATATGAATGAATCAAGTTACCTTTATGATTTTTGTATTCTATGTGTTAATCATAAATCTCAATATTTTATGTCATATGTTAAAGAGATTTTGTTATGTATGAAATGATGAACTAGAATTTTCTTAAATTATTTTATAACACTTAGTAAGCTTTTTATGTCGTACCTTGTTTTGAAATATTTTTTCACATGACATAAAGATGAATAGGGTCATGAATGAGATCATGGAAAACTCCTGATGTCTAAAACATGGAAATAGACATGTCTCTTTTTCATCAAGAATTTTTTTATTTTATGAAAAATGGATACTTGGTAGTAGTGTGTACATGTAATATTCAAGTTGTTATGTAATATTTGTTGAAAAATCCTCGAAAACTCTAAACCTAAAAATATTGTCAATGTGAATTCTTGACATAATTCATGATTATGTAATGTTTTGTATTGGTTTCTTTATGGTTGGTATAAGAGGTCATTTTAGACAAATTTTGCGATTATATGTTTCAGATAGACACAGGGTTGGTACCTATGTCTATTATTTCAGTTAAATCCATGGTTTATAACTTTCTCATATCCAGTAAAGTTAGTTGAAAATGGAAGAAGGAGGATCTAAAATTACATTCCCATCTCTTCGAGATGACATGCATTCAATAATTATTTCAATGTCATGTTCGGATGATTGTGAAACTTTTTTTGTTTACAACTCACTTGCATGAAGCTTTTTAATATATAAAACACCTTCACTATAACTCATTATCATCAGGGATCATGGGATTTATTTAGAAATTCCCATATTCACAATATTCCTATATTTTCAAGAAAGTTAAATATTATCAAGGCATTTTTAATTATTTTACCTTATCACAATACTTTAAAGCATATTTTGATTTTGAAAATGGTGTTGAAGAAGGAGACCCTTGTTCATCCTATTTATATTTTCTTTTACAATATAGTCTCTCAGAACATTCCTATGGTATTTTTAAAGGACCATTAATTATGTGATTCAACTCCAATTCGGTCTGAAGGTTTTTTAGAAATCATGTTTTATAAGATGTTTTTAAATTATATGTCATTCATGATTATTTTCTAAAACTATTTTTCTGTGAACACTTATATGACCCATGTTTTACAAGGTGTATTTGGATGGAGAAAGAAAATGATTTTTAAGGATCTCTAAATCATTGTTGTAGTGCATGAACCATCTGCGAATGTGAACAAGATGATGATGAAACCAAGTGGACACTATGATCAGGGTTTTCTGTTCTTAATTATGAGGATCCATTTATTTTATCATATGGTGGTGAAATAAAAAAATACAATATATATAAGACATCACGATTTTAGATGTTGAGATCATAATGAATTGTGATGAACATGAGAGGTATTAGGAAACCATTGAAGTTAAAACAAGTTAGGGTAATTATTGATATTTATAAAAAGGACAGCACAGAGATCGTGTGACAACCTATTTCATCAGACAAAGCTGTGAGAACTGAACCAACAACCAATGTGCTAATGGGATTTATCTCCTACCACTAGACTATGTGAAGTCCCTAGTTAGTAAGACTTATTATTTTTAGTTAAAGGATTTTATTGATCAAGATTAAGATTATTTTTGATCTTATGTTTTATAAAATGGATATCTTTAGTATTAGAATATTAACTGGTGATTAAGTGATAAAAGTGATTTTTGAAGATGTTCCCTCTTTTGGGAACACTATATGCTTAAGAAAAATAGAATACTTTGGGATTACATTTTTGGAGCAATGGATGAAATTTTAAAATGGAAGAATATATATTTTTATTATGGAAATATAGTGATTTGGATTATTTATGGAAATGATTAATCTATCAGAATGAATATGTGATTTGGTTAATTTTTCTTTAGTATTAGACTTTAAGAGTAGTGTATGTGTAACAGCCTGAGATTTTATGAAAAATATTCTTTTTAATTTTATTAATGTCTTGTGTTGTACACTACACCAAAATGAGATTGCACAACACGCATCTTGACTTGCCTTGCATTACAATCTATCGCGACCTTCCTCGATAGTGTTTGTAGTACGCAATACCGAGTTTCACTAAACAACGATATGCTATTAAAATATTATTATAACTAGCCGTTATGAATAGTAATAACCACCTTTTAAAATTTTAGAAATTTTTTTCTAAAAATGGATTCATTTTTGGAATTGGAATATCGAAATTATCTTAGGGCGAAATTTTGGTACTTTTCGGATAACATTCATTTTCTGATGAATAGTGAAAAGTTCTAAATTTTAATTAAAAACAAATTTTTTAATCGAAATAATTAATAATGAAAAATTATTAATTTGAGTGTTTTTAAATTATATTTAGAATATATTTTTACAATAAAATACAATGTTTGTCATTGGATGTAATTTCACATTTAACACAGTCATAAACAAGTGTCAATCTTTTGATAGTTATTATCTCTTAAGAACACGGTATTTGTTTTGACGACGGGAATAAATTTTTAAATTAATTAATGAAACTGATATGTTATGAGTTTGATAAAATAGACATCATTTTTGAATTCATAATATCAAATATAGCTTAGATATAATTTTTGGTATTTTTCTGGAAACTTTCATTTTTTGATGAATAGTGAAACCACTAAGTGGTAGTTAAAAAACCGAATTTTTTCATAAAATTTAATTTTACCGCTTCTGTGAGTGAAATTTCGAAAATCTGAAAGACACAGTTAATATCAAGGACTAAAATGTTGTTCAATGAGATAAAAATTATTTTTGGTGAATAGTAACTTTTTACTTTTTTTTACCACGGTTAAAAGTAAATAGGGTAATTAAGGGTAAAAATGATATTATTATTACCCTAACACATGTCCTAAATCTATTGGATAGGTGTAATTCGTCCAAAAACAACATTAGGAATAAAATATTACCATTTAGGCCCACTTGGATTAGATTAGGACATTTATTATTAATTTATTTAAAGAGGGGTTAAAATAGTTAAAATCAAAGTTTAATAAGTAAATCATTTTTAATATGGGGATATACCTAAGATAAATTCGACTATAAATATTCATTAGAAATCTAAAACGATTTCATACATAATGATATTTTATTTTTAATTTTTAGGCTTTATATAATTCAATTTATTTATGACACAATGATGATGCAGTAATTACCATAATAGTGAAAAATTAGAATAATTGATATTATAAATGCCTAAATATGTATATTTTGAGACTTTTTATGAATTCAAATAATTTTATAGATTAATATAACATGTTAGTATTGATTTAATCAACTTTTTTTGAACTAATAATTCTATTATGATTTTAAAAAAAACAATTACTAAATAGTGTCAAAATTGACACAAAATAGTTTTTAAATCTAATATTATATTATTAATTGTTATTTTATTCCTAAAAATATAAAGATTGCAAAAATGACTTAGATAAGGATATATATATTAATAATAAACAATTTGGGGTTCATTTGGCATGATATGGTAAGTGTATTAACCATATAGTGTAAGAAAACAAAAAGACACGGTAAAAGTTAAATTATTTAACATAGAGTTAAATCTAATTGATAAGGTTAAAATAATAACCTAAACGTGTCTAAATCCTATTGGTTGATAGGATTTCGACCCATACCCACTTTGGCTTCGAAATAAGACCCTTTGGAACCATTTTAAACCGATTTTGACTTTAATATAAAATAATATTTTGAGATATTCCTAAGGTGCCCCTCTCCTCCCTTATAAAAGGGCACCTCCTCCCTCTCTTCCTCACACAACCTTGAGCCTTCATGCTCGGAAAAACCCTGCCAAAATCCCTTCTCCACTTCCCTAGTATCATCCTAGAGGTCCTGGTCTTCTTCAAAGACCATCCTTAGTTCTTTAAGTGAGGGCTAAGAAAAGGCGCGTCAAAAAGAGGTAATATCCATTACCGATCTTTTTTAATTTCTTTCTTCTTCAACATCATCTTCTTTAGTTGTTTCATGATAAATTAATAACATCAGTATTTATTATATACTGATATGTTATTAGAAATATGTAACAACTCTAATTAACCTTCTATCCATCCTACGGAAAAAGGAAATCACCGCGCGTGCATATGTACGGAATACCATCTCCACGCCGTAATGTAATCTATTTTCCACCACCTCATTAATTGGATGGGTATAATGGTGTAATGAGTAAATATATAGGATTATTATAAATTTATATTGATACTGAAATAGTATACACACACTTCAACACAATTCAATGTCCATGGGAACGATATCATCGCTCGTGCGTACGTACAGACTACCGTCTCCACGACGCGATGAGATTCATTCTCCTTGTTAACCATTTTAGAATGATTATAAAGAATATATAAGAAATAATAATGAAATATATGACATTATAAAGCTACTGGAATTATGTATATATATATGTATGTCATCTACTTACTTCCATTCAAGAAAATAAGGAAAGGAAAACAACATTCATGCGTACGTACGGACTACCATCTCCATGAACGGTGTATTTCATTTCATTTATCTATCTATTATATATATATATACTCAATATATATTATATATAAATCATATTTTATATTCTGTAATTAATTAAATCATGATATAAGTAATAATAATGTCAAGAACAATAAGTCAAAACACCTACGATACATGAAACAATTTTACCCAAAACGCTTCTTTAACATGGAATTTACAAAAGAACGGATAATAATGTAATAAGTGAACCATATATGATATCATAACAATGAATATGATTCTGTAATAAGTCAATGACATTATTTAAATCATTATTAAGGATGTTAGGACACATACGAAGAAAATCATACCTAAGGTAAGCGAAATATCACAATCTCATTTTTATCCGAGATTGTTTATACTTTGAAATTTACTGGGGTGTATTTTATCATCCACTTCCATGTTTACTCAATATGTAATATTATTTCCATCAACCTAAAATTGTTTAAATCCATTCTTACCCTTTGGTGAGTTTTAGAAAATGATATGAAAGGAATCTTTTGTCGTTTTTCGTACGAGGTAATTTTTTGACTTTTCCGACAAAAGTACGAAGAATGTTTTTTTAACTTATACGGCATGAATGGATTTTTAAAACATTATTTTCCAAGAAGCTTCCTTTACAAGTTTCAAAGATATTTTTAATCAACTTATTTTAGTTTAAAATTGTATGACATTTTAAGAAAGGAAAATTGTTTTTGATGTAGAAAGAATATTTTCCTCAAGAATGGAGTTCAAGTATTTTATCAAAATTATTTTCCATCTAAGATAATAAAAGGGTTCTGTTTTTATCCCTATTATTGAATTGATTTTATTATGTTGTGATGGAAATATTTTTATGAATTCTTTTATCTTATTTGAATTGTTTTATAATGTCATGTTGTTTAAGAATCCCTTTTTTATTACATGGTTTACGCTATGATGTATGGTTTATGATTTTGTGGTACAAATAAGAATGGTATCATTATGAGAAGGGTGGGACCTATATCTACCTCCAATGCATTGGGTAAATATTTTATATCTCATGAGATAGACATGGCTGGAATGGTAGGTTATATCGGTTCAGTGAAACAGGACTGAAATGAGGGTGAATCGATTCAGAAAGGGTCTTTGTCCACTAAGATAGTCTTGGCAATGATTCTTGACTAACAAGAAATGATTCTATATGATTATGTATGTATGCCACAAAGTTTCATGTTTTAATTTATGATTATTGGGATTACATTTCACTTCTATGATTTATCCCATGTTATGATATTATGAGCTTTTTTGCAGGTTATGATTTCCAAAAGCTATATTCTTATGTATATGATGTGATTGATATTTTTTTTGTTTACACTTACTAAGAATTTGAGCTCACCATTTTATGTTTTCTTTTCCCCAGGATATAAATAATGGTTTTACGTATAAAAAAGGAAGATCATTATGGGAGATGTTGATGATCTATCACCACGATTAGAAGATTTTATTCCGAGTTTCCAAAGACACTAAACTATTACGGTCCTTGTGTGTGTGTTTTGTTATGTTCTAAGTATTCTGCAAATGTAATGTAATGTCCATGTATGTCATGCTTCGGGTCTCTAAAGTTGGTATCAGTGGAAAGGTTTAGTCAACCTTTGGAAACTAGGATGTGAAAACGTTAGTGAGATCCCTAGAGATATTTCTATGGTATGTCTAGGGATGTCCCTAAGGATAAGTATACATATAGGATATAGCCCTAAAACTACGGTAACAATATTAGAATTTAACCTAAGAAGTTAGATATTAATGGTACTCCCCCTTTACAATGTTGTTTTCCCTAGCATTTGTTTTCCTCTCACACTATTTTTTTTGGGTTTTAGACGATGGCTGGAACCCGAAGGAACCGTGTTGATCAATGCAATGGACAATGAAATGATTGCCCTCTTGAACAAGAAAATGTTATGGGAGATGGAGGGCAAAATCTTATTGCTATACTTACACAAGCTACGAATCATTCTGTACTTCCAAATGAGCAGATAAGGGAACAATATTCTATTGAGTCCTTTATGAGGCAACGTCCACCTTCTTTCAGTGGGTCTTCTGATCCACTTGTTGCTAAACAATGGATCAGTACCACTGAAAAGATATTTTCAGTTCTTCAATGTTCTGATCATGATAAAGTCATCTTAGCAGTATATCGTTTGGAGGGTGAAGCTGATCAATGGTGGAATCTTATCAAGAATACGAGGCAAAGAGATGAAATTGAGTCAATGGAATGGGACGAGTTCAAGAACTTGTTTTTTAGTAAGTACTTCCCTCGTATTCTTCGAAAAAAGATGGAAAAGGAGTTTCTTGAGCTGATGCAGAAGGATGATGAATCTTTTGGTATATACGAAGAGAATTTTACAAGGTTTGCAAGCTATGCATCTGGCATTATCATCCAACCTGAATGTAAAGTTGATCGATTTTTCAGTGGCTTAAAACCAATTCTTTGAAGGGAATTAGCTATACAAGACTTCAGTAGCTATGAAGAAATAGTGAGTTGTGCTATCAAGGTCGAAATGGAAGTTGGTGTTACATATCCATCTCATGGTTTTGAAAAGAAATGAAAGATGGAGTTCAAGGAGAAATCTCAAAATAATGGTGAAAAGAAGATGAATGTTTCTTTATGCACAAAGTGTGGAAAGAAGCATGGTGGAGATTGTCCTAAAGGGACTAGAAAATGTTTTAAGTGTGGAAAGGATGGTCATCGAGCTGCTGAGTGTCGAAGTAATGGAAAATGGTTTTCTAATGATATGAATAAATAAAATAACGTAGAGAACTCACCACCAACACTTCAATGTTTCAAGTGAAAAGAGATGGGACATTATGCCAATAAATACCCTAATCCAAGGGTTAGTCATGATCGACATAAGAAACTGCTTAAGGAAAAGGACAAAGGGAAGTCACATGCGATCACTATTGGCGATGTTGAATATGAAAACGATGTGGTGGAATGATTAAGTGTTTATGTAATGAGATTCAAAAATAATGTTGTATCATGTAGCATTGGAATATTTATGTATTGGTCTAATGTGGTATTCAAAGTTATTGAGATATTATGCGCACAATGAAGGGAAAACGAGAAAATGAAATGTTTAACAGTATTCATGAGCTCATGATTGATATAATGACTAAGTGATATCATGGTTTGAGTATATAGAATTTTGAGGACTTTCGTATGTGGAAAGTGTTAACTTTTAACTGCATTCATGTTTTCACTAAGGTTCACTGGGTATTCAAGAGAATAAATGATTAAGGACTTTGAATGTTTGGAATGTGACCAACAAAACATATCTTATGATATTAAATCTCTGGTAATCGTTTTCTCTATGTTATGAGAGTGGACTGCAGTATTATGGATAAACCTAAAGATTGGAATGGATTATGTTGGACATAAGTTAGTATTGTTTAAGGATAGATTTTTTTTCGATATTATTGATGGGATGTTACAGTAATATAGTTTTAGAAAAAGGACAACCTGCAGGACGGGAGACAGCCCATCGCTTCGGACAAGGCTGTGGGAATCGAACCCACAACCGAAATGCGACTGGCCTTTATCGCCTACCACTGGCCTACAGGAAGTCCCTGTTTAGTAGAAACTAGTTTTATTATATTAAGCAGTATGATATATGAAGTATAAGTCCATTTTAGGAACCATATATGATTAATCTCACTATAGAATGACTTATGTATATTTAATAACTTTTTCTAACCTTTTGTTTGAGACAGATGGAATGAACCGTCATTCTATCACATGATCTTCTATCACTTCACGAATAACAAATTCAACTTCATTTATTAAAGAGATGAAGTTGAAATTGTTTTAGGCATGAATAATCGGGAGATTGTACCAAAATAAAGTATGTATTTAATCTAATTCAAATTCATCAACTTTAGGGAAATGATCTTGAAAACCAAAAATGTTTTCCTAGTGGTCTAATATCTGATGAATCAGATGGTACGTTAGATCGTCACAAATTTATGGCTTCGTAATTGTTGGATTTTCCATAGCCATGTTCTCTACCACTCTCCATCAGAACATGATGGTTAGATTTCTCTTCCATATCCATATTTTCACCTATGTAGAAACCAAGTGATTAGTTAATTTGGGTAATCATTACATTTCATACTTTAGTTTTGAAAGCCAATTTTTGGTATTCCTTTTTTCGATGTGGGTTTCTATTATAGAAACTTTCGAATAGTAAACTATTTATAACCCCAATGAATTTCGAGGGGGAAATTCATTTTAAGGGGGGTAGAATGTAACATCCTGAGATTTTATGAAAAATATTCTTTTTAATTTTATTAATGTCTTGTGTTTTACGGTACACCAAAAGGATTTTTCAAAACACGCATCCTTGACTTGCCTTGCATTACACAAAATCGCGACCTTCCTCGATAGCGTGTGTAGTACGCAATACCGAGTTTCACTAAACAACGATATGCTATTAAAATATTATTATAACTAGCCGTTATGAATAGTAATAACCACCTTTTTAAAATATAGAAATTTTAGCTCTCAAAATGGATTTAATTTTTTTATTCGGAATATCGAAATTATCTTAGGGTGATATTTTGGTACTTTTCGGATAACTTTCATTTTCTGATGAATAGTGAAAATTACTAAATTTTAATTAAAAACAACTTTTTTAATCGAAATAATTAATAGTGATAAATTATTAATTTGATCGTTTTTAAAGTATATTTTGAATATATTTTTACAATATAATACAATATTGGTCATTGGATGTAATTTTACATTTAAACAAGTCATAAACATGTGTCAATCTTATGATAGTTATTATCTCTTAAGAACACGCTATTTGTTTTGACGACGAGAATTAATTTTTAAATTAATTAATGCAATTTATATTTTATGAATTTGATAAAATAGAAATCATTTTTGAATTCATAATATGAAATATAGCTTAGATATAATTTTTGTTATTTTTCTGGAAACTTTCATTTTTTTGATGAATAGTGAAACCACTAAGTGGCAGTTAAAAAACTGATATCTTCATAAAACATAATTTTACCGCTTCTGTGAGTGGAATTTCGAAAATCCGAGAGACACGGTTAATATTAAGGACTAAAATGTGGTTCAATGAGATGAAAATAATTTTTGGTGAATAGTAACTTTTTACTTTTTTTTACCACGGTTAAAAGTAAATAGGGTAATTAAGGGTAAATTGATATTATTATTACCCTAACACATGTCCTAAATCTATTGGACAAGTGTAATTAGACCAAGAACAACATTAGGAATAAAATATGTCCATTTAGGCCCACTTGGATTAGATTAGGACATTTATTATTAATTTATTTAAAGAAGGGTTAAAATAGTTAAAATCAACGTTTAATAAGTAAATCATTTTTAATATGAGGTTATACATAAGATAAATTCGACTAGAAATATTCATTAGAAAGCTAAAAATACTTCCTACATAATGGTATTTTATTTGTAATTTTTAGACTTTAAATAATTCAATTTATTTATGACACAATGATGATGCAGTAATTACCATAATAGTGAAAAATTAGAATAATTGATATTATAAATGCCTAAATATGTATAGTTTGAGACTTTTTATGAATTACACTAATTTTATAGGTTCATATGACATGTTAGTATTGATTTAATTAACTTTTTTCGAACTAATAATTCTTTTATGATTTTCAAAAAAATCAATTACTAAATAGTGTCAAAATTGACACAAAATATTTTTTAAACCAAATATTATATTATTAATTGTTATTTTTTTCCTAAAAATCTAAGGTTCGGAAATATGACTTAGATAATGTTATATATGTTGATAATAAACAATTTGGGGTTCTTTTGGTATGTTATAGTAAGTGTATTAACCATATAGTGTAAGAAAAAAAACACACGGTAAATGTTAAATTATTTAACATTGAGTTAAATCTAATTGATAAGGTTAAAATAATAACATAAACATGTCTAAATCCTATTGGTTGATAGGGTTTCGACCCATACCCACTTTAGCTTCGAAATAAGACCCATTTGGAACCATTATAAACTGATTTTGACTTTAATATAAAATAAGATTTTGAGATATTCCTAAGGTGCCCCTCTCCTCCCTTATAAAAGGGCACATCCTCCCTCTCTTCCTCACACAACATTGAGCCTTCATGCTCGGCCAACCCCTGCCAAAATCCCTTATCCACTTCCCTAGTATCATCCTAGAGGTCCTGGTCTTCTTCAAAGACCATCCTTAGTTCTTTAAGTGGAGGCTATGAAAAGGCGCATCAAAAAAGAGGTACTATCCATTAGCGATCTTTTTTAATTTCTTTCTTCTTCAACATCTTATTATTTAGTTGTTTCATGATAAAGTAATAACATCAGTATTTCTTATATACAGATATGTTATTATAAATATGAAACATCTCTAATTAACCTTATATCCATCCTACGGAAAAAGGAAATCACCGTGCGTGCGTACGTACGAAATACCGTCTCCACGCCGTGGTGTAATCTATTTTCCGCCACCACATTAATTGGATGGGTATAATAGTGTAATGAGTAACTATATATGATTATTATAAATTTATATTGATACTGAAATAGTATACATACACTTCAACACAATTCAACGACCATGGGAACGATATCATCGCTCGTGCGTACGTACGGACTACCGTCTCCACGACACGATGAGATTCATTATCCATGTTAACCATTTAAGAATTATTATAAAGTATATATAAGAAATAATAATGAAATATATGAAATTATAAAGCTACTGTAATTATGTATATATATATATATGTATGTCATATACTTACTTCTATTCTAGATAATAAGGAAAGGAAAACAGCGTTCATGCGTACGTACGGACTACCGTTTCAATGAACGGTGTTTTTCATTTCATTTATCAATCTATTATATATATATATACTGAATATATATGATATATAAATCATATTTTATATTCTTGAAGTATGTAAATCATGATATAAGTAATAATAATGTCAAGAACAACAAGTCAAAACACCTACGATAAATGAAACGATTTTACCCAAAACGCTTCTTTAACATGGAATTTACAAAAGAACAGATAATATAAAGTAATAATTGAACTATATATGATATAATAACAACGAATATGATTCTATATTAAGTAAATGACATTATTTAAATCATCATAATGGATGTTCGGACACATACGAAGCAAATCAGACCTAAGGTAAGGGAAATATCACAATCTCATTTTTATCTGAGATTGATTATACTTCGAAATTTACTGGGGTGTATTTTTTCATCCACATCCATGTTTCCTAAATATGTAATATTATTTCCATCCACATAAAATTGTTTAAATCCATTTTGAACCTTTGGTGAGTTTTAGAAAAAGATATGTAATTAATATTTTGTCATTTTTCGTACGAGGTACTTTTTTGACTTTTTCGACAAAAGTACGAAGAATGATTTTTTAACTTATACGACATAAATGGATTTTTAAAACATTATTTCCAATAAGCATCATTTATAAGATTACAAGTTATTTTTAATCACCATATTTTAGTTTAAATTGGTATGACATGTTAAGAAAGGAAAAATGTTTTTTGAAGTAGAAAGGATATTTTCCACAAGAATCGAGTTCAAGTATTTTATCAAAATTATTTTCCATCTATGATAATAAAAGGGTTCTGTTTTTATCCCTGATATTACATGGATTTGATTATTTTGTGATGGAAATATTTTTATGAATTCTTTTATCTTATATGAATTGTTTTATGATGTCATGTTGTTTAAGAATCCCATTTTTATTACATGGATTACGCTATGATGTATGGATTATGATTTTGTGGCACACATAAGAATGGTATCATTATGAGATGGGTGGGACCTATATCTCCCTAAAATGCATTGGGTAATGATTTTATATCTCATGACATAGACATGGCTGGAATAGTAGGTTATACCAGTTCAGTGAAACAGGACTGAAACGAGGGTGGCTTGATTCAGAAAGGGACTTTGACCACTAAGATAGTCTTGGAAATGAGTCCTGACTAACAAGAAATGATTCTCTATGATTTTGTGTGTATGCCACAAAGTTTCATGTTTTATGTTATGATTATTGGGATTACATTTCACTTCTATGATTTATCCCTTGTTTTGATATTATGAGCTCTTTTGCAGGTTAAGATTTCTAAAAGCTATATTTTTATGTATATGGTGTGATTGATATTTCTTTTGTTTACCCTTACTAAGCATTTGATCTCACCCTTTTATTTTTTCTTTTCCCCAGGATATAAAGAGTGGGTTTTGGTATAAAAAAAGGAAGATCTTTATGGGAGATGTTGAAGATCTTTCACCACGATTAGACGATTTTATTCCAAGTTTCCAAAGACACTAAACTATTAAGGTCCTTCTGTGTGTGTTTTGTTATATACTAATTATTCCACAAAAGTAATGTAATGTCCATGTATGTCAAGCTTCGGGTCTCTATAGTATGTTTTTGCAGTTACATGATAAGATTTATTATGGAAGATTATGTGATCAAATCCCACTATGCGTTGGGTTTCATTATGTATTACAATTATTTGGAATCATTTTAAGGACAAATATGTATTGAATGGTAATTCTTGAACATTGGGTACTTTTTTTATAATTTTAGAGAATAATAGAATTATTTATTTTTATAAAAGATTATCCTTTATGGGGATTATATGATCTCGTACTAACCACTTGGGTTTTATTTTATGTCTTAAGAAAAAATAAATATAGAGTTATTCTTTTTTGGAATATGTGATTCTCTAGAAGATGATTATTTTGATTTTTATGTGACAAAGTCTTTTTGAATGCTCATTTTTTAGAGAAAAGATTAGTTTTTGTAGAAACTTATTAAAGGATGGAACTCTACATGAAGGTAAATATATAAACTTATGTCATAATTCTATTTTATAAATGAATTCTTAAAATTTATTAAAAATAACTAAAAAACAAAATGATGCTGGTTTTAATTTCTTACTGAGTAATCAATGACCATTTAACACATCATATGTTTGTGATTTTCAGGTGGTTAACTTTCTCCTAATCATGTTTTCAATCACTCTCCATCAGAACATGACATATTGGTTTATCTTTCATATCCATATTTTTGTACATGGAATCCTCGTATGGGTTATCTCAGATGACATTTGTACTTCTCTTTCTTAATTTTAATGTAATTATTTTATTGATTCTTTTTCCGATGTGGGTCTTTAAATGAGGATTCTGAGCACAATTTTAAAATTGTGAGGATGCAATTCCTAAAAGGGGGGATGGATGTAACAATTCAGGTAAATAAAGAATATTGAATTTTAATATTTATTAATATTTTTAAATTAATTATTAAATTTAATTTAAAGGGGTTGTTTTTTTCTATGGCGTACAAGATACACAAAAATGGGTTTCATTGAAATCTTATGTTGCACTAAATGCTGAGCCATACTGAAAAATAATCATATAATATTATTTTAAATGGTGGTTAATTCAAAGTCGTTGTATTTGTGGGAGTGGGCTAAACTAACTGAAATATTAATAAACATATTTGTCAAATGTTTTTACATTTATCCAATAAATTTTAGTGGCTTAAAGTAAGAAAAATTATAATTTTAAGCATAAATACTCTAGTATTTTATAGATGGTCGATTTACCAACTTTTGTTATAGAATCCTCTTTAAATATATTTTTGGTCCCTTTTATAAGTTTTATTATAAAATTCTTCTTTATAATTGGGGCATTAAATTTTATTTTTGGAAAATTTTGGGTATTTTTGTGATAAAATTCATTTTTTATAAATATTGAAAAATACTACCTTTTAATTCAAATATTTCATTTACTCAAACATATTTATATAGTTATATTATATTTTTAGATGGTTTTTAATTGTAATTAGATTATATTTTTACAATTTATATCAATTTTGTACATTGGAATTAATTTTACATTGAAATTGGAATAAACAAGTATCAATCTATTGATAGTTATTGTTTCTTAAATACACGCTATTAATTTTGACAATAGAAATTAATTTTAAATTAATTAATATAACATATATTTTATTTAAATTTGGTTAAATAGACATCATTTTTGAATTAGGAATATAAATTATAACTTAGGAATAATTTTTGGTATTTTTTTGAAAAAAAAGTAATTTTTGAAGAATAGTGAATCCACTATGTCGTATTAAAAAACAGAATTTTTCATTTAAATGAAATTTTACCTCTTTTGGGAATTGAATTTTGAAAATCCGGAATACATGGTTGTTATTAGTATGTATAATTTTGTTCAATAAGATGAAAATAATTTTTGGGGAATAGTAACTTTTGACTTTTATTTACTTTAGATAAAGGTAAATAGAGTAATTCAATGTACAAATAATATCATAATAGTACAAAATTACCTTAACACTTGTACTAACATTATTATATGAGTAATGTGAGACCAGGGGCATCCTTGTGTCAATTTTGGGTCACAATGTATCCACTTGGTAGTGATAATTACAGTTTAGAGTAATTAACATAAAGTTAAAAATGGCATAAAAAATATATTTTTGTAAATTAATTTTTTACAAGTGGGTATATAAGTAATTTTTTTTATTATAATTATTAATTTTTAAGATAAAAATATTTAATACGTTATAATATTTATTTTATAATCTTTATACATCATGTAAATTAAGTTATTTGTTACACAATAATGATGTAGTACTTACTACATTAATATATTTTTTAAATAAATAATGTTATAAATATTAAAACAATATCAAAAACCATTCCAATTCTTATTGGACGAATTTTTTATGGTCATTAGTCATCTTATATTAGAAATTAGTAATATTTGGACCTTTATAAATAGTATATCATTATATAATAAAATAACATTTTCACACATTCCTAAAGTGCACTCCTCCCCCTTATAAATAGACCTCACTTCTAACTCATTTCTCACAACTCTCAAGCCCCATGGATCACCCAACCCATTCCCAAATAATATCTAAAGATCCCCATATTCCACATAGATTCCATACCTTAGGAGAGGGAAATTTAAGAGGTCCTTTTGGTTCCAACCAATGCGAGTTACCCGAATAAAAGGTAATCGTTTCACATAAATATTTTTATTTTATTTTACATCTCCAACAAATAAAATATTTTCATTCCATTAATTTATAACAAATACAGTATCCTTACTATACTAGGATGTTTTTATGAGATAGATTCAAACTACACATACACACACCTTCATCTAATGGGTAAAGAACATTCTATTTTTGTGGACGACAAACTAACTCCTCATTAAACAATGATTGTTTAATTATCTTCTAATTCCTCTCATTGAGGCCATTATGATGGAATTGTATTTATATATGATATATATTATGTTTACGTCTTCTTTATGATTCTGTACTTTTATTTTAGATCATTCAATTATGGTTTCCATTATATGTAAACATGATAATTTCATTTGAAGAAGTACGGAGTACCGCCGCTCAAAGTTATATGACTCATTAATTACATATATGAGACATATAAAGGATAGAGTTAATGATGATATATATTTTACTATAATAGAATTATAATATACCTATGTATAATTATGTTTTAATAACATTAGAATAATAAATAGAAATGAAAGTACCATTCATTCGTACGTACGACTTACTGTCTCCATTAACAGTGCAATTCATTTCTTACATCCAAATGTTATGTAATATTATAAAAACAAGTATATAATGGATATATATGATATATATGATATCTTAATAATTAATATAATTCTAGATAGAATGAAATTTTTACAATGTGAACAACTTGTAATTATAAGAAGTCCATTTTTGACTCAAGTACAAAATATCGACAAAACGAATGTTATTAACATATATGATAACACAATGAAAATAACATTGTAACAAGTGATATAAAATGAATACTAAACATGAAAAAGGTTCTTATTAAATAAATATTTACATTAGTTTTTTATTCATAATATTTAAGAACGAATGGGTCATGTTGTACACAACGTAATGAAATTCATATCAATCTCTTTTCATTGATGAATAATTTGTTTTAATACACAAAATTTTTTATACATTGTATAAACATCATTGAATTTTCATTTCATTCAAAGGGAATCTTTTTCTAAGAATAGTTTTACTCAATGACAAAAAAGAATGTTTCTTTTTAACGTACTTGGGGACAATGACCTTTCCATCGCCACAAGTATTATTTAATCTCTGTCTTCCTTAACAAGTCGTAATTTTATTAAAAGGAAAATAAATACCATATACACTTTTACATATATTGGTATAGAAAATATTTTTGATAATGGATTTGTTATTTCATTATATTTAAATGATATATTTTGATTGAAATGTGGAAATTTTATCATTCCTTCATGTTGGTTTTATGGGTTACGAATATGTTTTGGTTCTTGGGCATTGTTACATATACATGGGGTTCCACGATAAACATATGGAGGGTGAGCCTGAGATAGTTCTTAAATTCATTGGGTAAGGTGACAGAGTTAAATGTGAATTTTTCTCCTTATATATTTCAAGAATATAATGTGATGGGTTTTCCAAATGTAACTCCTTACATAGATGTGATAGCTACAATGTAAGTATGATATGTATTCTACAAGTTACCATTATGATTTATGTTTTCTATGTGTTATTGATAAAACTTATGATTTAATGGGGTATGTTAAAGAGCTTATGTTCTGTATTAAATAATGACATAAATTTTTCTTTCTTTGTTTTATATCCCTTACTGAGATTTTTATGCTCATCCAAATTTTTTAAATGTTTATCACCGGACATAAGGAATAGTAGGGTCAGGTATGATATCATGGAAAAGTAATGATGTCGAAAACATGGAAGTAGACATGTCTCTTTTTTAAGAGTTTTTTATTTAATTTAAAATGGATACTTGGTAGTAGTGTCTAAAAAACATATTCATGTTGTTATGTAATAGTTATGGCCAAATTATCTAAAACTCTGAACCGGAAAATATCCCCATTGTGAATTTTAGACCAAATTCAAGATTATGTAAGGCTTAAGGATGATTCATTATAGTTGGAATCAGAGGACAGTTTAGACAACTTTAGGGATTAGGAGTTTTCATTAGATACATGTTTAGTCACTATGTCTATTATTTTTGTTAAATCCCTAATTTATAACTTTTTCAGATCAAGGAATGTTTGTTACAAATTGAATAAAGAGGATCTCAAATTATATTCATATCTCTTCCTAATAACATGCTTGCTATAATTATTGCAAAGTGATGTTTGTATGATTGTGAAACATTTTTTAGCATACAACTCACTTGCATGCAGTTTTTTGAGATATCAAACACCTCCACTATAACTCGTTATGATCGAGGATCAAGGGTTGTATTTAGAGAAACCCAATTTTAACAATATTCTCATTCTTTCAAGAAAAGATAATATTATCATGGAATTTTCAAATATTTTACCTTATCACTAGATTTTGAAGCATATTATGATTGTTAAATTGGTGTTGAATAATAAGAACCTTGCGCAACTTATTTATATATTTTTTACAATATAGTCTCTCAACATATACCTATGGTATTTTAAAAGGACCATTAATTGAAAGTTTCTACTCAAATTCGGTCTGGATGTTTTATAGAAATCCTGTTTTATAATATGTTTTGAAATTATATGTCATACATGATTATCTTCCAAAACTGTTTTTCTGTGAACACCAATATGACCCATGTTGTACACAATGTATTTTTATGGAGGAAGAAAATTATTTTCAAGGATCTCTTAATCATTATTACAATGTATGGAACTTCTACCTATGTTAACAAGAGGATGATGAAACCAAGTTGACCCCATGATAAAGGTATGATGTTATTTATTTTGGGGATCATTTTATTTTGTCATATGGTAGTGAAATAAATAAATATAAATATATATAAAAAATCAATAATTAATATGGTGAGTTCATAATGAATTTGGATGAAAATAATAGTTATAAGGATACCATTTAGGATAAAATATGTTAGGCTTATTTTTTTGTTTTATTAAAATGACAACATGAAAACCATTTGGCAAACCTTCATGTCAATCCAAGCTGCAAAAATTGAATCCACAACCAATGTTTGATAGGGATTTATCACCTATCACTAAACTATATGAAGTCCCTGGATAGTATGACTTTTTCTTTTTAGGTAAATGATTTTATTGATCAAGAATAATTTGATTTGGGATCTTTGGTTTCATCAAATGGATGTCCATAGAATAAGAAAATAATTTGGTGATTATGTGATAAAAGTGATTTTGGATGATTTTCTCTCTTTTAGAAACACTGTATGCTTTTGAAAAATAGAAAACTGTGGGATTACATTTGTGGATTAATGGATGAAATTTTATTTTGTGAGAATATCTATTTTTATTGTGGATATACAGTGTGTCGAGATATTTATGGGAATGATTAATCTCTCACAAAGAATATGAGATCTGGTTAATTATGCATCAGTCTTAGACATTTTGAGTAGTATATGTTTTTGGAGATAAATGTTAAGATTTTCTGTGGAAGACTATGTGATTAAATCCTTCTGAGTTTTGGGTTTCAATCGTAGTTTGTATTATTTTGAATAATTTTAAGGACAATTTTGTACTGAATTGTCTTTATATAACTTCCGCAACTTCTTGTTGAATTGTTGAGATTAATAGTTGTATTTCTTTTATAAAGGATTATCCTTTTTGGAAATTATATGATCTCATACTTTCCATTTTTGTAGTTGATTTTTAATGACCTATGTAATATATACTTCTTCTTTTTTGGATAATTTGAATCACTAAAAGATGATTCTTGTGATTTTTATGTGACCATGTCTTTTTGAATTATCATTATTTGGTGAAACGATTAGTTTTCTTGCAGAAACTTATTAAAGGTTGAAACTCTACTTCAGTGTAATTATATTTTATTATGTTCTTATTCTATTTAGTAAATTAATTCCTGAAAATTATGAAAAGGAAGGTAAAAAAATGATGTCGGTTTACATTTCATAATGTATAATCAAATAAAATTTAACACATCATAAGTTTGTGATTTTCTGGTGGTTAACATTCTCCAAATCATGTTTTCCATCACTCTCCATCAGAACTTGATGAAATAATTTCTCTTCAATATCCATGATATCCTACATGGAATCCTAGTATTGGATATCTCGGGTGACATTTGTAATTACCTTTCATTATTTTAATGTAATAGTTTTATTGACTCTTTTTTCGACGTGGGACGTTCAATGATGTTTCTGGGCCCAATTTTGAAATTGTGAGGACGCCATTCCTAAAAGGGGGAAGGATGTAACATCCTAGGTAAATAAAGAATGTGAAATTTTCCTATTTATTATTATTTGTAAATTAAATTTTTATTTTACTTTAAAGTAGATGTTATTTTTGATGGAGTAACTGATACACAACAACGGGTTTGTTTAAAATCTTATGTTGCACACAATGCTGAGTCGTACTAACAAATTATAATATAATATATTTAAAATGGTAGTTAACGCCTAGCCATTTTAATGGTTTGAGCTTATGTTACTAAAATATGAATATACATTTATTTTATAAAAATACGTTTATCCAATAAATTTTAGAGGATTAAAATAAAAAAGAATCTGATTTTAAGGATAAATACTCTAATAATCTATAAATAGTCGATTTACAACCTTTTGATGAATAAACCATTATAAATGTAATTTTTGTCACATTTATATGTTTTATTTTACAAAATAAAATTCTCTTTACAATTGGGACATCCAAATTTAATTTTGGTAAACTATTGTTATTTCTCTGATAAAATTCAAATTTTTATGAATAGTGAAAAATAATGTATTTTAATTCAAAACTACATGTTAATATAACTTATTTATATGGTTATATTATCATTATAAATGGTTTAAAAGTGTAATTAGATTATATTTTTATCATTTAATAGAATTTTGGTCATTGAAATTAATTTTACGTTGAAATTGAACATAAAAAAGTACCAATATTTTTATAGTTATTTTTTCTTAAAAACAAGCTATTTGGTATGAAAAAAAAATTAATTTTAAATTAATTAATGAAACATCTATGTTTTTAAATTGTAAAAATAGAGATCAATTTTCAATTCTGAATATCAAATATAGCTTCTGTTGAATTTTTGATATTTTCTCTAAAAAACCTCAATTTTTGATGAAAAGTGAAACCACGAAGTCGTAGTAAAAAACTACCTATCTCATTTAAATGAAATTTTACCTCTTCTATGAATTGAATTTCTCAAAAATGAAATACATTGTTTTAGTTATTATGTAAAATTTGGTTCAATAAGTTGAAAATAATTTTTGGTGAGTAGTAATTTTTGACTTTTATTACCGCGGATATGAGTAAATTGGGTAATCAAGGTAAAAATAATATCATGATAACACGAAATTGCCTTAACATTTGTCCTTACATTATTTTATTAGATGTGGAAAACCATTGGAATTCATGGGTATTTTTTGGGACCCCATGGCTCGACATGGGAGTGATAATGCCACTTTAGATTAATTAACTTAACGTAAAGGCAAAAATGACATAAACAAATATCATTTTGTAAATTAATTTTTGAAAAGGGGATATATAAGTTATTATTTTGACTATAAATATTCCTTGGAAATATAAAAATATTTCATACATGATGGTATTATTTTTATAATATTTAGCCATAAAATAAAATAAATTATCTATGGCACAATAATGATGTAGTATTTACCTCATTAATAAAAGTTTTAAATAAATAAGATTATAAATATTCAAACAATATACAAAACCTATCAAATAATTATTGGATTATTTTATTTCTAAAATTATTTATCTTATCTTCGACGTTAATTAGTTTTGGACCTTTATAAATAGAAAATCATTATATAATAAAATAATAGTTTTAAATTTCTCTAAAGAACCTCGTGTCCCCCTTATAAATAACACTCACTTATAACTCATTTCTCACATCTATCAAGCCCCTTGGAACATCCAAATCCTTCCCAAATAAGCTCTCAATATCCCACTCTTCCTCCTATAATCCTTACCTTAGGCATAAGGCACTTTAAGAGGCCCTTTGGTTCAAACCAAAGGTAGTTACCCGAATTAAAGGTAACAATTTCTCTTAAATTATTTCTATTATTTTACTTCTAAAACCCCTTAAATCTTTTCATTACTTTCTTTTATAAAAAAAATGTATCATAAATATACTAGGATATTTTTATTAGAAGGATTATAACAACACTAACACAAAACTCATTGTAATGGGTAAAGAACATACTTTTCCTCTGGATGGCAAACTAACGCCTCATGAAACGATGATTGTTAAGTTATCTTCTCCTGTCTCTCATGGTGGCCATTAATATAGAACTGTATTTATATATAATATATATTATATTTATGTTTTTTTATTTTTCTTTTATATAATACCTTTATGGTTACCATTACGGGTAAACATTATAATTTCATTTGAGGAAGTGCAGACTACCACCCCATTAAAGTGATATGACTCGTAAATGTCATATATAGTACATGTAAAGTATTGAGTTAATGATAATATATATGATATTATACAGGAATTATAATATTCCTATGTATAATTATGTTTTAATTCCATTAAAATAATAAATACAAACGAAATTTGCGTTTATTTGTACGTACGACTTACAATATCTTTAAATGGTGCATATAATTTTGTAACTCCAAATGTTATATACATTTATAAATACAATTATATATAGGATATATATTATATATATGATAAATAAATCATGAATATCATTCTGGATATAATGAAATTTTGACCATGTGAACAACTAGTAATTATAAGAAGTCCATTTTGGACTCAAGTACCAAATTTCGACAAAACGAACGTTATTGACATAAATGATTACATAATGTTTATAACATGGTAATAAGTGATATAAAATAAATAATTAACTTTAAAAATGTTCTAAAAAAGTATAAATTATATTTAGTTTATTATTCCGATATTAGAGAACGAATGGGTCATGTCAAAAACAAGGTAAAGAATTCATCCTAATCTCCTTTCATTGAGGCATGTTTTGTTTTAATACAAGCCTTTATTTTATACGCTGTATAAACTACTTTGTATTTTTATTTAATATAATAGAGATATATCTCTATGAATTGTATTAATAAAATACAAAAAAAGAATGTTTTTATTTAACTTATGTGGTGACAATGACCATTCTACCGTCGTGAATATTATTTGATCTATGGCTTCCTTAACTAGTCATAATGTTTTTAAAAGGAAAAAATATCATATACTATTTTACATATTTTGGTATAGAAAATGTTTTTGATAATGGATTTCTTAGATCAATATATTTAAATGATATATTGTGATTTAAATATGGATATTTTATCATTTGTTTATGTTTTTTGTATGTGTTCGGAATATGTTATGGTTCTTGGCCATTGTTAGGTATACAGGTGGTACCTTGATAATCCTAGGGCAGGTGAGCCTCATATAGCTCGCCAATGCATTGGGTAACATGAAAGAGGTCAGTGTGAAAATTTCTACAAATATATTTAGGGAATATGCTATAATGGGTGTTCCAACTGTAACTCCCTACATAGTTGTGTTAGAAACAATGAATGTATGATATGAAATCCACAAGTTACATTTTTTATTTATGTTTCCAATATGTTATTCATAAATATTTTTATTTAATGAGCTATGATAATGATCTTTTTTATGTATGAAATGATGAAATAACATTTCTTCCATTGTTTTATAACCCTTACTGATCTTTTTATGCTCATCATAAGTTTAAAAAAAAATTCAGAGGACATAATGATGAATAGGGTAAAGGATGAGATCATGGAAAAGTCATACTGTCTAAAAAACAGAAATAGAAATGTCTCTATTTTTCAATAGTTTTATCAATGTTATTAAAAATGGATACTGGGTAGTAGTTTCTACTTGTAATATTCAATTTTTTATTTAATTGTTATGGTTACATTTTCTAAAACCCTAATCCTAAAAAATCATCAATGAGAATCTTTGACATAATTCAAGATTATGTAATGTTTAAGACTGGGTCCTTATATGTTATTTAGAAAAGCATAGTTTAAGTTATTATAAACAAATTAAATAACTAAGACATAATATTTAGTGATATTAATCATATACAACATATTAAGGTCATGAGAATCCAATGTGCTAAAAAGATACACGAAAATGGACTCTTACTAATAATAAATAGTAAAAAAATATAAATCATAAATCATAAATCCATAGAACAATGTCTTCACAATATGTAAAAATTATAAAATGGTGAAACCATAATCCAAGAATATAAATACTATATCCTTGGTAACTTAGGATAAAATCTAAAAACGTGTTCATGATTTATCCATCCAATATCCATCTCAATCTCTCACACATTTCTATATCTCATGTGTACAACAATAAAAATAGTAAAGAATAACAAAAATATAATAAAATATATGGTATTAGTCACATAAAAATTTTGATATTACATGATGACATCATGTCACCCTAGGAAACACAATAGTACCCAGACAGATGGTTTCTACTAGACCTCAAGCACACATTCCTGTACACCAGAGGATCCCAATTAGTCGAGAGTGTCTATGGTAGTACCATATGGATGTTGTACCCCCATATCAGAGTGTGAAATAATAGTGAAATACAACAAACATAACTCAATATAGTAAATAACCTGAGTACTCAAAAGTAGAATACATATCCATCAATAATTAATTATGAATGAAGAAGAAAGAATTCCAATAAATTCAGACTAATCACCTGCCCAGATGATCAAATTTATAATATAAAAAAAATATACAATTTAATAACAAGTACTTATACAATACCAACATAAAGTCTAATCAATGTTATATAACTCAATTATGCATCACCTGGCCTTTGGGAAACCTGAACTCGGGAGCAGTGAATTCGGCCTTGGTACCCAAGTGTCATAGCTACCCGAGCATGGTGTGTCTACAAATCAATATGGAACTAATAATTATGCCCCAATGAAAACCATTAATTCAATTTATACTTATTTATTAATGGTTGATGGTCAATACCCCTTTATTGAACATAAAAAATATAGTAGTCAATTTGAAACTATGAAAAGGGGAAACCTTTACATGACCAAGATGAAAATAATCCTAAAATAAACCAAACATAATGGACCAAAAAATGCCCCAAATTACATATAAGAAACCTAAATCGTGATATGTATCGGTAAAAATTGTCATTCCCCCTTTCAAAAAATGAAACTATGATTCTTGTTAAAAATGATGCACCACCCTACCATTATTTCACCGTGTTGGTCAACCAAAAATAAAAGGACATGACTCCATCCCACCCTGACATGTGAGAGGTGTAATGGATTTTGTATTATAGCACAAACATTTTCCTATTGACTCAATCACTCAATGGTTATTGCGAGGAACTCAAAACATCGTCAACCTGGTGTGCCATAAAATCAAACTGAAATCACAAGGAAAAAATTGATGACATAGTGCCCATATGTCCTTTAAAATGATAGAAAATGGATAAATGATGGGTTTCATCAAACCTATTCCTATTTAAATGCTTCCCACATAGTAATAATTATATGGATAAGAACATCAAACAAAATGATACATGAAATTTTTTTTGACAATGACATGTAGGACATTAAATAACCAATTACAAGGAAAAAATGCATAAAATGGAAGACAGAAAAACAGAAATGATTCTCCATCCATTAAAACCAAATTGAAATACACCTAAAAATGAACCACCTTCATATACAGTTGACTCATTTATAATCAGAGAATAATCAACATCTAATGTAATGAAAATTTCATGGATTATGACTGACGATTTAAACTAGCTCCACACTAGGAACACACACAACCCCCATTTCATACATGATAGATATTTCCACACATCACCCCACTAGATATAGATAAACCCCAAGGCTCAGAAAAACACTTTATATTGATGACCACACCACACCATTTTCTTCATAGCTCACTGAACTAAGCACGGAAATCCCAAATCTCAAATATCTAGAGAAAAGGAGGTCTCCAACCATCACCTCCCCATCAGTAAAGGTGTCTCAAACCCCAACACAACTAGACTGAAAGTATTGTTTAAATCAGAAAAAGGGTTGAGGAATATATAAATGAATGTTGAAAATAATTAACCATCATGATAAATCAATAGTTTAAAAAAATGCAATGATAATGATCCACTGATGGAAGAAGCCACCACTCCTCTTTTAACGTAGCCCCAACTAGTGACTAAGTCAAAGAGAAGAGGAGGAAGAAAAAATCCCCCATGAACTATCATGTTAAAAATAGATATAAGAGTTCATGGATTCTACATGTTATGAGAGTGAATTTCCATATACTCAATTTATATATGTGCGATGATCAAATGATTATATAAATAAAATGCATTATCATAAGTCTAAAACCACTTTCAATTCGTGGGTTCTTCCATTGAACATGGTATTAACCAAAAGTATCTTTATCTAATGGTGGAGTGTAACTAAAAACAACACAATACCATGTCTACTAATTTTATGACCAATTACTGATTACTAACAATATATACTTCAAATTTCAAAAAATGAATCATCCAAATCCAAGGACCAGTTTAGAGGAATTCAAAATTGAATCACACCAGACTCCAAAAATGTACTTTTGGAATTTAAAACTATATCATAGTAAATTAATTTTATATTTTACTATCAAAAACAAAAAAAATATCATATCTAGATCCAATTATCATGTAAAAAGATTCTTATTTATAGAACATATAGATTCAAGGATCCTATCTAACGCATATCAAATAATTTCACATATTAATCAAAAAAAATTCAATGGAATACCAAATGGAAATTACTTCCAAATATAAAAAATTTATCTAAAGAAATCAAACCAAACATATTGGAAAACTAAGAGGTTAAAATACGCATACCTGATTCTGGGGAACGTGACCTAGGGAACCTAATATCAACTAGTAACTCATGTAATTTCCCTACAGAGAATATTTTCAAAGAGTAGAACATCTATATACAAGGATTGCGTACAACTCATTGAAAACAGATATCAGTCATGAAGATCCAATATTAGAATCATTTCGCATGAATCCCGTATATCACAATAAATTTCAGTGGGAAAATCCTCTAACCCAAACTAAACCAAAAACATCAGTCCCACCATCTATTAGGGTCCTTGGGTGACATTTAGAATCATTACTACAAAATTATCATACACTCTCTCTTAGGGGTTTCTATATCACTACAGAACCCATCACCCCTAGGTCTCATCTCTATAATGGAACCTTAAATTTTCCCTATGCCCATTTCAACCACTCATGTTAACACCCACCACACAGTGGGAATAAAAATTCCTGACATCATTAATATCTCATCATGACCTTACTGGATTCTTAGGTATGAATATGGGATATGAACTCCAACTATAGGTCGGTCTGAACACCAAACTTATTCATTATTATATATATAATATACCCACCTAGGTATCCATAACATAGTGGTGGAGTAAATATAACCACACTACCATCTATACTACCCCAAATACTTAAAGTAATCTCATGGTTCATACATTTATAAACCCTTAGTCCATCCATATCAACCCATAACTCACCAATAACTAGAGGTCACTAACGGATGATATCACTAGGGATGATACATCACTTCTATTTAATTCTTAAATAATAGGGTCCAAGTGTAATAATGGACACATAATCATAAGAAATTCTTTTAACATCATTGGAAAAGGTAATCAATCTAGTGAAAAATGGAATATCATGGCCCTTGGTGGATTTTTTTTACTTAAGAAAGGAATTCACTTTTAATTAAAAAATTTAGAATTTATTAGGTTGGCCATCCTTGAGGGAGAAACTATATTTAACACATGGATATAAACAAATACATAATACCAATTGGGTATATGTTATGTACCACATACAACATTTTAAATCCATTTCCCTTTTTAATTCACATCTCGATATCTGCTACCTTATCCAGTCCAAGTGAAATACATGATCACATCCATGACAAAGACATATATCAAGGGAAAAAATAAAATATTTAATTATTTATATCATTTATAATAATTTATAATATTATTTCAATTAAAATGATGAGTTGTAACAATTAAAACATTATTAATCCACACATAATTTCCAAAACATTATGTTATGGTGTTTGGCCCTTTCTTGATACATAGTTGAGCCTAAGCCACAATATCTGAATAAATTAATTATAAAATTTATAATTAATCCATATTTTCATTCAATTAGAAATAATTCTTAAAAACACACCGGTAACTTTCGTCATTCCAAAGCTACAACCCAACACCCATGGGATGTACATTCCACACTCCTGACACCATTTTAGAAAAAAATACATATCAACCATGAATGATGCAATCATCAATTTAATTTAACATCATATAAAAATTATGAAAAATGAAAATTATGATGTATCATCACCAAAATATGAAAGACATCAAGAAAACACTTTATTGGGATTCCCACTATAAAAGATGAATAAAAACATAAAAAATGGATGATTTCATCTTGAATTGGTTTAAAAAAATAAAAAACCTAAACAAAATCATCTAATGTTAAATGATAATGAATAAATTGTGTATTGATGAAAAATGATACCATATACTCGATCTTGGTTAAATATACATAATAACCACCACCTTTACTGATGAATAAGTTAGAGGTAAGGGGAGGGGGATAATGGTTAGAATATTAATTAGTTGGTGCCAAAACCACAAAAAACCAAAACACCATGATCCTAAAAATACCTAACCAATCCTAATACAAAACACAATATGAGAAAACATTCATGCCTTGAACATTATTTTTACACTATGAAATAGTTATGTCAAGGACCTCATCAAACAACTATCATCCCTTTCAGTTTTTAAATTCACACCATAGGAACCCTTTCATAGTGTGAATCCCATTCATACCATGAAAGGTATGCAAATTCAATTTTATACAGTCCAACCACTCTAGACCTTATCTTACATCCACCATAACACCTAGGATCTCTATATTTTGTAAAATCATTTCAAAACCCCAAATAAAGTCATTTTGACTACTATAATTTGATAATGAGTTCATTATATCAAAATGAACCATCCAAAAAATAAAAAATTAAAATATCCTACTAAATTTCATAGCCAATAAAAAAATGGGGTAATTAAAAATAGATCAAATGGCCCAATATTTTATTAGTTTTTACGAATCTTGATAAATAAATTAACATGTAATTAAATTGAAAACATAATAACCATATTTTAAAAACATTAAAAAATATTATTTTTTACTAAAAACCCATATGATATATATGGTTATAATCATGGTTTCCTATGGAAAATGGAAACAATATAATGGGGTGAACTCAGACCCTTAGTAATGGGTATCATATAATGGAATATTACATGACATAACCAGAATATAAATAATACAAACAAAATAAATTATAAAATTATATCCATATGAATGATAAGATGAGTATAAAAAATCCTTGGGTGACATAATTAAGAATATAAATAATGAACATGGATAATAATAACAAATCACTCCGTGATGTAATGTATATTTTTAGACATCATAAACACACCATTAATTCCAATGGTGAGAAAATTATACATAAATGAGTGAGGATATCAAAAATTATATAATTATTGAATTAAAAATTTCAAGAATGATGTTTAAGGGGCTCTATAATATTTTATCTCAAGTTCAGCACCAAGAAAAATATAGATACATTCAGAGCGGATAGAACCTATTATTTATAAAATTATGAGGTTGTCAAATGAGCCACCTTTAGAATCAAAATTATCAAAAGTATTATTTCACTCACACCACATATAGGAGATCGATATATATTATAATAGAGTATATTTAGACAACTACTGATGTAATGTCTCATCATTTTTAATAAGTATATTATGTTTGATAACATGTATGCTGCACAACACTAGGCATAAATGGAGCATAAAATATTATTATTCAAATATGACCATTATAACCAAGAAGTTAAGTTGGTGTTTATAAATAGTATTAAATAATTTTATAAATATATATAATGGTTATAATAAAAAAAATTACAGATTACTTATTAATAAAAAAGAACCCAATTTTTAGTAAATCCATTTTATTATTCAATGAGATGTTTTATTCAAATATGATTTTTTTTATTTTTTGAGTGAATAGTATAAATATTTTATGGAGAATTTAAAATTTTGTTTTCTGAAATATATATCCTTTTTTGGAAATAACATTTCAAAATTAGCATATGGTTAAAATTTTTAATTCTTCAAAAAAATAGGATTTTTAAATCAATAATGAAAATACTGATTTTTATTGAAACATATAATTTATTTTAATGTTTTTAAAAAGTATTAAATTCTTTATAAGTTTAAAATTTTAGTTGGTTAATTTGAATTATAATAATTCAACATTTTTTTTAAAATTAATTTCAAACTATAATTGAGAATAAAAGATTTTTTTTCATAGGGAATTTTTTTCTTCTGAAAAATGGGTTTACCTCACATTTCTATAGTTTTATTTTAATATTAATTGTATGAGCTTATGTGATTTAAATTATTAATAATTTATAAATAATTTTTGATCAATGTATTAATTTTTCTTACAATATGATTCTTTTATTATATTAATGTAAATATAACCAAAGTATATTTTTTACCATTTTAAATGTTAAATCGTATAATTAATGGTTAAAAATAAAATGATAAGGACTAGAAAATGAAAAAAATTACATAATTTTATTTAAGGAGTAAATTTAATACATAATAATCCAATACTCATTTTTATATCCTTTTCCAACAATTTATTTTTTATTATGGCCATGTATAGAAAAGTTAAAATATGTTGCAGTCCTATTTCTAATAACTAAAATTTTTTAGAATAGTTATAAATAGATTATAAATTCAGTTAAAAAAATATATTAAAATATAAATGATATATTATAAATTATGAAAATATATTTTTAATTTTTAATGAAAAAATAATTACATTATATGATTATAAAATGTTGAGGTAATAATTATTTAATTATTAAAATAAATAAAGAAATGGTATTAAAAATATTAAAGGTAGTATATTTTGAAATAATTTATGTGTGACAAATTCAATATAAAAAATAAATATTAGTGATGTAATAAAATAATTTCTTCTAATTTAATTTGGATTATCCATCTTATTAAAGTCAATGTAAATGAATAGTTTTAAATTTATATTTTTGAAATTTTATAGAAATACTTTTTTATTAAATTATATAAAATCCATAAAATCTATTATTATGATAAGATATTACAATATTTTATAAAATATCTACCATCTTCCCTTTATGGGACATTTTTCCATTTATTGTAACTATCTTTATCATCAAAAACTAAAAAACCTTGTTATCATGGTATGTGTGAAAAGTGTTAATTGGGGGTTAAAAAAATATGATGGTAATAATGTGATCCAAAATTATCCAAATTTTAATTTATGATATTATTTAGACCTATTATCATTTTGTATTTCAATATAATCATTTTATATTCATTTGGGAATCAAAATTAATTTATATTATTTTAATATTTTATTCCATTCCAAGACTATCCCTCACCTCTCTTATAAATGGGAACCTCTTCTTATCAAAATTTCAGACTAAAAAATATTTTTTTTCTCAAAAAAAACCAACAAATATACCTTATTAACATTCTTTACCACGTTTTAGAAGCCTTATACTGGACATAATTCATATCTTATAGGTCTTAAGGTGTTATGAAAAAAATATTTTCCAAAGAAGTGATTCTATTTTTAACACAATGTTTTAGTATTATTTCTTCTTCCAACTTCTTAAAATATTCTTCAAATATGATAATATAATAACAAAATTAACTTACAAATATATATTTGTTATTATTTTAATTTAATGACCAATTTACTTCTCAAACCTCCATCAAATGTGATAAGAATCCATCATTCTAGTGTACGGAAAACTACTACCTCACAGACATGTAATTCATATTCTGTCAACACCTCTCAAGCCTATTTATAATTTTGGAATATATGATTATATATAATATTAATAAAATACTTATCATTCAAAAAATATAATATGACATTTAATTTAATACCCTTCCATTCAATGAAAAATGATAACATTATTTGTCTGTACGTGGGGACAACCACATCCACAAAGTGATATAATTCATTTTCTCTTCACCACATGACATAAATGGCATATATATATGTGTTTATATAAATAATATGGTATTTATTTTATATTAATAATTCATTAAATATAAAATAAAACTTGCATTCGGTCCATAATGATCATTTTAAAGTAAAAATGTACTCATGCATAAGTATGACCTACCGTCTTCATGATTGCAACATAGTTCCTTTCTCATAAACGAAACATATTATTTTGTCTTAAAATTATAATTTATTAATAATTATTATTATTAAATCATGATTATTATTCTATAAATTATTTAATAATGGACTCTATGACAATAGTCAACCTATCGAATTCCTTTTTGACTCATAAACTGAGTCACCCTAAAACATCAGACAAGAACTTAACTTATTATGTAATTATATATAACAACGTAATGTATATAATAATAAAAATAATAAACCATAGAAATTATATTGGGAATATTACTAATAAACATGGTTTTATTATTATGAATTCTATTTAACCTATATGATGTGTCAGACATGAGGTAAGGGACTTTCTTTTAAAAACATTCTTTAAAGAATCTTTTAAAACTCATTTTTTTTCAATTTAAATATTTTCATAATTATTTTATGGATTCATTAATATTTAAATAAAATATTTATATTTCACATTTTATTTATAATTTACATTATTTCGATAGTTTTAAAAAGGAATCACCATTATAATGTTTTTTAATTCATTATAAAATAATGAAAGAAATTATCTATTTTAAAATATATAGATACAATACCTTTTCCTACATCGTAACTAATATTTTATTTTTTAGTAATTTAAAATATTTTATATTTTCTTTAAATAAATACACTATTCCACTATATTATGGTTATTTTCTTTTAAGAAAAAATTGTATGGATATTTTAATATTCTGAAATGTTTTATTATGGTTAAAAAGAATATTTTTATGAGTATAATGATAAAAATTTAAATATTTTATGTGTATGGATTATGTTATGATTATTTGGAATTGTTATGATTATTAGTGGTTCAATTATAAACAAAATATTATTAATTATCTTATTAACTAGGGATGTGTGCTTCCATGATAAGCCAATAATGGGTGGGTCCATGATATTACTATTATGCATTGGGTATAGAAGTTGACCATATGGTTATTCAATTTATAAGATTAATATAAAAAGGATATTCTATGTCACCTACATTTTTTATCTATGATTTCTATCAGTTTTCATTTTTAAGGTATGATATAGATCTTTTGTTTGAAGGATCGTATATGGTTCTTTTTAAGGGTGAAAAGTATAACTTTTTTAAAAAAAATTTATGAGATTTCAGGGTTTAAAATATTCCTTTATGTGTATTATTCTCGATTTAAAATTTCTTATGAATTTTTTTATAAAAATATTTGGACGGATAATATGATTTATTCTATAATAAAATGTATATTTTAAGCACAAATTGTTTGTTGAAAAAGAATTTTTTTTACACGTATTAATGAACTAATAGTTACATTCCTTATTTTTTATATCCTTTAATAAGATTTTTCTACTAATCCAACATTTTCAAAAATAATTCACATGGTTATATAAATGAGTAGTGGTAAAGATGATTTCAATTTGAAAATTGTGAAAATATTTTATTAAATTAAAACATGTTTCATTTAAATAAATTTTATAGAAAAAATTGATACTGAATAGAAGTATCCACTTTATAATATATGGGTTTTTTATATAGTACAATCTTTGCATGACCTTTATTTAGACACACGTCCTTTTTCATGTCAAAAATAACCCTCAACAGTATGGATGCTTGGCCTTTGGCTCGCCAATTGTCTTGGGCCAACATTTTAGAAAACTAATGTGTATCATTTTGAGTGAGGCAATGTGTTTGAAACATGTTCAACAATCGAACCTCGTTAGTTATATCCATTTCAGGCTAACACAATAAGAATAATGTGTTTTAGACACGGTCAACAATTATACTTCATTTTCACGTTATCCCTACAATGTTTAGAATCGTGGATATCCTGATTCACATTTTCCACTCCCCTATGATAGGATAAATTCAAATGCCCTGGTGTTACACCGCTTGTGCACTAGAGCATATTTGGGGAGGGATATTTTGACTGTCCCAAGGAAATCATTCACTAGTCTGGTCATACCCTCTCTCTTCGGCAACACGAATAGTTATTTTCCACTCCTGATGTTAGAATTATGATTGTCACTTCTACATTCAAACAATGTAATAGTGGGAGACTCCCTTATTTCTCATATCGGTCATGACCCACATGAGCTTAGGAATGTGTTTCTGTTTATTTCGCTATTTTAGATTGAGTACATTAAGATAAACATGCAAATAGTCTAAAAAGGCATACAATTCAGAATTTGAAATAGTAAAGAAGGATATGTTTATGGGATCAGCCAAAACATGTCCCTTAAGGATTGAAGTTTTGAATGGACTGTTCCAATGCCGCACCCTTCTGACTAGTGGCCTCTAGCATCACTTCTAATCCCATGTGATCCCTTTATTCGTTAGTAGAGTCATGGTGTAACTCACTAGAGATCACCTACACCTGTGATTGTTCAGCTTGGACATCAATCATCTAGGGATTTGCTTACGCTATCAGCTCCAATGCATCCAAGATCTGGGCCTTCAATCGCTTAATGAGATAAGATTGGATTACAATGAATTCCTCCATTTTTTCTCTTCTTCTTCAAGGACTTCAAACTCATTCTCCACCTCTAAGAAGGCCCGAGTATTTCTCTGAATCTTTATATTACCAAGCAACATCTAAACGTCAGCTATACTCCTGTATCTTCTCTATAATGTAATGGAATATCATTACATGAGATTGGATAGAATCTAGCCTTACAACATGGAGAAAGCATAGCCAAGTGTGGAGTGACCCCATCCGGCTGATCCATTCGGCCCATGGTTGTCTGAGAAAGCATCTGATGCACTACCATGCCTTGTGCCAGGTCATATGGATATACATAGCAATATTCAATTCAGAATCATAAATTTCATTAGGTTCTAGAGGTTTATATTTAGGGAATGTAGAAAAGATTTCGGTGTCAGGGTATTCTTTTAGAACACTTTCTTCATCAACGACTTCACCAACATTGGGCTGGAACTCCAACCCTACAGCATTTCCACTAGTCAATTAAATCGCAGGCTCATCATGTGTCGGAGTTAGGAAACCTATAATTGTTGATTCTCTAGAGGCTGATGTTTCCACTGGCAGGGCTCCTGCAGATGAGCCAGACTCAATGGTTTGTCTGGAATCCATTCTTGTAATCACTCGCCTTAGGAATTTGCATCTTGATTAACTGAATTATTTAGCTATGATGGGAGTCTATGAAGATGGACTTACTAGAGCCAATTGCGGTAGTGTCCAATGCATGTGTCAAGGCGGGGGACAAAGTAACTGGTGATCCTTCGGTACTTTCCATCTTGATCACCAGCATTGGTTTATTCTGAATATCATGAATGGTGGGAAACGCAGAGGCCACCATCTCAACTCTTCATTCTGTCTCAACATCATCCACTACTGCCATAGTCAAAACCCAACCATGCTCGGCCATAATGATAGGATTCCGAAAATGATCCCCAGCCTCTATAGGGACCACTTCATCCCTTGTGAGAAGGATTCTTGGGAACCCTCTCTCATTTGTTTTTAAACATGATATATTTCAGTTGATAGATTGGGATTGTGATAAAAAAGGACCTGCAGAGTTATGATATAAACATAACATAATCTAGAAAACCAGTTCTATGTATGATATTACATTATCACTGATATCTTTAGAGTTTTTCAAGAAAGTAGGAGCTTATGACGGTCCCTCATTGCCAAAATCTTCCATTAGGCACTCCTACATTTCCTCATCTCCACCTTCATCCCATTCCATTTCTTCTTCCTCTTCGTCCTCTTCTTCCTCATCCTCTTATTCCTCCTCAACGCTTTCATACTTAGATTGTAGCATCTCTGAGTCATGCTCCTAGCCAAGAATCAATTTCCCCAAGAGATTTTGTTATTCATGCTTCCCCCACTGGCATGCGTTCATCACAAGAATGTTAGGTATGCATGCTAGTGATGAAATTATACCCAATATGATGTTTGGATGTGCCCTACATCTAGAAAATCATGCCTAATGCGTACTAACATCCACCATAACTTTTTTGTGGATGTGGACTATCACATCATTATCCAAGATGACCACAGTGAAAGGAAGATGTTTTCGGAAAAAGGAATAAATATTTACCCAAGATTCTTTCCCAGATGATCCCTAGCTGTCCCACTTGGCCACATGCGAGACCACCTTTCCCTGAATGGGTGAGGCACGTTCTCAACTTTTGATGATCCTACCAATGAAGTACCGAATTGATACATGCTAGGTACCTGACCTGTTCATTGCTTCTCATCCCCTGTGGGTTGTCTTATACCTCCTTGTTATTAGGGCTCTACACTGTCCACCATGATTTTCTAGATAGGTTTCCAAATAATTGCATCAGGATATGTTTTTTTTCTAGTGTTTGGCATACTCTATAGACAGGCCCACACTGACATCATTGGGGGGAATAGTGATGATTTCTCCCAAGACATCCATCCTGATCAAAAGCCACCATTGGTGGATAATACATGGATGCCATTATTCATGAACATCTATATATAAATTCATAGGCATATGTTGAATGCAACGAAACTTCCAAGCAAACCTGGTCAGCACATACAGTTCACAAAATATTTTTCCATCAATCCAATCAACTAGTACACCGCCTCAGATGATTTTTAGGTACTCCCTATGATATAATGGTCCCGCCCATTATATAAAATTTGACAAACCAGGGTTCAGAATGGGTGGATGTCAATGTGGGAGTGTATGGAAATCTTA
This sequence comes from Viscum album, assembly GCA_963277665.1. NCBI lineage: Eukaryota > Viridiplantae > Streptophyta > Magnoliopsida > Santalales > Viscaceae > Viscum > Viscum album. The sequence continues at coordinate 2,074,537,275 of OY728152.1, read as the reverse complement.
CTATTGATCCCCTCTTCTATGGGCTTCAGTTGATGGATTATGGAAATGTTCAAGAGGGAATGCCACATTCCATTAGAAAGGGGGAGAATGGAAGTCAAAAATTCATACCCCCCATAGTGAGTTGCGGCCCAACCATGAAGAATCTGGAATGGTCCGAATATCCTCCTTGGCGTGCATCCTCTCAAGATACACCCCAGAATATTGTACAACCTAGACATCACCAGAACCCCCAGGTTGACCTTGTTCTTTGACGCCATAATCTTGACCATCACTAGAATATCTTGGTGGACCCCCATCCTCGTTTCCCTCACATGAAACTGCCAAACACTCAAGAATGAATCAAGAAAACTGACCTATCGCGCATTTGGGTCTCAACATTCATTAATGCGAAATACCCACCATCGGTACTCTCTTGTCTTGAGAACCCTCTCGTATGATCATGCTTTTCCCCTCTAAGATGTGTTTTTCCATTTCTTACATTGTCCTGGAATCTTCATACTCGTGTCCTGCATTTGTAAAATATTAATAATCCTCAAATAAGATATGTCCTTCATGATATATTTTATTTTTCGCTCCTCTATAGATATCTCTAGCAGTTTCTATGAATGGATTGGGGTGCGTGTCATATCCCCCCAGACATTCCCTACCAGAAAAAACATGTCATACTAGTACCACTACAAGGGGAATCCCCCGATATAGTGGACATCCCACAGAATGATGCCCACCTCCCTATGGTGGAGGTGGACGATGTTGGTATTAGAGGACCGGTGAGTGAATAGCTATATACCTTGTTCTAGTGTAGGTGGAATCGATATTAGGAAATCTAGATAGCTGCAAAAATACTAATAAACCACTAATCCTGCCTAAATTTCATGCATGTCTGACATACACAGTACGACTATGCCCTTTCATTGGTGTTGTTTCCCCTGGATCTGAAATGGCATTCCTGTGAAACCTTCGTCTGGTCATTTGTGCTACTTATAAAAGTAATTTCATAAATTGCGGGATATTCCTTGGGAAGTAGATTGCTTCCCACAAATAGTCCTAGTCATATGATTTAGGACATAGATGGTTGTGTTCGGTATTGCCCTAGTTGGATGGCCATTGTTTTTAATATGGAATAGTGGAAGACATCTTCACACATCTCCCACGACCATGGGGTATCTGTATCTAAACCGGGCATCATAACCTCCTCCAGAAAACCAAAATTCCATAGCGGCAGGATATCACTCAGAAAAATATCTTTTTGAGATTGCTTAAGCATCAAAGACAGTATTTAGTTATCAAACACAACACTCCTCGCATGAAGAATATAAGGGTTTGTGATCATATTAGTTCTTCATGATGTAGCGGCAACCTCCCTCTATACATTAATTTTTGAGAGGACATTTTGGAAATCCTATTAAATTGGCTTGAAATAATGAATCATGGAATGAAATATATATGGTTCTGTTCAAGATTGTCGAATTTCATGAAAGATTTGGAACAATGCACAAAAACTAGAGTCAGTCGTGGAAACTTATGCATGGATCGGGATCGTATTCACACAGGAGAGAAAAGACCCTATCATGATGAAATGATAAATGTAGGGGCCTGGGTGGGGACCCTTAACCAATTTATAGGCACTGACACAACTTCCGCATTCGAAAAATAGGTTTTCACGTGATTTTATTTTCCTGCACCGCAAGAGTTTTCCCCACTATTCGGTGTACCCTCAGAATCTGACGATAAGGCTCCCCATCAACTCTGATTCTGAGGGGGTATTTGATTATGCAGAAATTTTGAGAAGTTCGACATCAAGATGATAAATTAGATATGAATGAATCTATGTGGTATAGAGAATATTTCATCACCCATGAGGTAGGAACACACAATATTTATGGTATGCACACAAGAAACCCTCTGATGTGATAAATTATGAAAGCCCTATATAGCGTCAAAGGAATGCTTCCACATTAAACCCTTCGAAACTGCCAAAGGAACCCATGTGGAAGAGTGCCCAGGTTGAGCACAAGTGGCCCTCGGTGCCCAATGTTCCTGCGCTCAATGCAATGTCAACCAATCATTTTCATACATCACCCCCATTGAGTGACCAATGCAATGTCAATCGATCGTCTGCACATAGATCCCCTTTGAGTGCTCTATGACATGTCAAATGATCGTTAATTCATAGTTCCCTCTTGCGCACTCAATACAACATCATCTGATCATTTGCTTGCGTCTCCCCATTGCACACCACCCCGGATGAATTCCACAAAAATATTTAGCGTACCCTCCCCCTTGGGGGACTGTAACAGAATATAAAACAACACTCTTCTAAGTGAAAGACACCTATTCCACACCTGCATGAATAAAACATGGCCTTCGGGTATTGGATTATACGCGACAGGACTTCCAAGGGTCCTCCTTCGGGTGGGCCCTCTTGGGCATGATCCTCATCCATTTTTGGTAACCCAAATATATTTTCACGCCAAAATTCTCTTTTCCATGCATGTTTCCTGTGCGCCGAGCTTATTTTTCATTCATATATTCCATCTTTCATGCCAGAATTCCATTTTCCATGTAGCCTCTCCTCTCGCGTGCATCCCCCGATGTGCACTCCATGTGTCATCCTCTAATTAACACACCATGTCCGAGATCCACTTATGTTTAAAACACATGCATCATGTGCTCTGTTCTGTTGTGGCCCTTCTAGTTTTCACAAAGTGATTTCAATGTCCCTTGGGCTGTGCTTCACATTTCATTGCTTCACCTCATGTTTTTTCACATAGTATCATTAACGAATATTTCTTCTTTGTATAGCCACGCTAACGTGAGAGCGTTAATGGATCACTCCATAACACCCCCTCACCATGACAATGTTTATTCCTTCCCTTCTCAAATGGAAGCTGGGTATCAGTTATGTAATTCATAGAAGGGAAGAGTAAACCCTCCACGTCCGAGTTACAAGACGTTCAACTATCAAGCACCATCGTCCTCATCACATAACATTAAACTATGATCTCACCTTGTGCATTGTACGTGGGGTTCCCCACCATTTACATTATTCACTCCCACTTGTATCCATGGGAGTGAGATCATTACTTTTATTGAATAAGATAATCTTTATCGGAGCGGCATATGTCCATGGGGAATGCGTAACCACCTTGGTGGAAGCCCATATCTTTTCTTACAGGAGGCATCACCCCTTCTCCTATTATATTCATCTTAGACGAAGACCAGATATGGGGGGATGGGCAATGAATCCCTCCTTTCTTCGGTGCCAAATACCTCTCCCTTTGGAAATTTTCTCCACCAAGACTTCATCCTGGAGTAAGCCCCAATATCCGTCTCTTGAGGATGATAACCACATATAAGCCCATTTTTAATCATTGGTATACTTACCATATGTATGCCCTTGTTTCCTATTTGGGTTGTGGACCACAGGTAAGCCCCGTTTTCCATTTTGGGATTCTTACAATGTGTCATCCACACACCATTTCCCATGGACACACCTTCCACGACGTGATCGTCAGGTCCTTATATCCTTGTTTTCTCACAACGGGAATGACACACACGTGGGATTAGAGTAAGTATCGACCATGAAATCCTTTTGGGGAATCATAGAGTGTAAGCCCCACCCAACACTTTTGAACTATGTGGACTATGATCTTTGTCTCTAAGGAAAGGTCCTTAGGAAACCACCCTGAGGTTCAAGCCCGTCACCCAGTTGATTCGACCCTCATCATGTTTGTTTGCCTTCTTCCTACATGATGTTAAACTGCATGTCCCATTTTCATCATGCGTGGTGCTAAACTGTTCCCATCTGAACTACGTGTACATCAATCCTTGCAATGACAGGGTATGAAGGAAGCCTCCAAGAGCCATAAGACCAACAACCAGTGGTCCCATCCATCTTCATGAAGGTTCACAAAAAACCATCCCAAACTACATGTACTTCGATCTTTGCCATGGTAGGGTGCATAGAGAGCCTCCCTAAGGTTCAATCCCTACAACCAATAGTCCCATGTAATCCATGTTGGTCCACCACTATCCTGGGTGATGATGAAATGTATTCCCCATTAAGCGGTCTGAAATTTTCAACCCCTTCTAGTGGTATGCTATTGTGCCCCCATTCAATTGTATGCCATTACAAATACAATACAGTTGTAATCCATTATTCCCTCATCCAAGGCTAAGCTGGTGTGAACACCATTCAGCAGTAAGACATTGTCATCCCAAGCCCAGTGGTAAGCCACTATCAGCCCTTCTATTGGGACCCATATCGCTAGTCCTTCCAAGTGGCGCAAGACCAACCTCGGGCGGCTAACCACATATCAGCAACAGTATTTCCTTGGGTCGCATTCCTCTATGGACATACCGATTCCATACCCTCATCCAAAAATAAGTGGACTTTGATTCCCAACCACAATGATATATTGGAAATCTCTTCGTGGAACAATCCCAAAATCACTGTCTCCCACGAGTCGATTCCATTTCATTCTCCACCTACTTCACATAACCATACATCATCCATCCTAATTGTTACCCATGCCACCATGTACCAGTGAGATCACGTCAATTCAACTCCTAGCATAATTGTTCCCTCCAGGTGTTGCACCCATATGATCCACTCTAGTCAGTGTTCTGATCTGTCAGATCTATCTCAACTAGACATTAACATATAGCATATCATGTGTTATTCAAAAGAATCTAAGGAAAACCTCAGAGACATACATATGGAATACAATTATCTACATTCAACATGGGATGACTCGGGCTTCCACACCCTTGATAATCATTATAATAAGGCAAAGAAACACACTCATTCTAGTGTTTCAGCGTCTATACACCCCCGTGATGTCCAACGTGACTACTCCCCCGACCGAAGGTTGCTGCCCTAGCCGAACCCATTGGAATGTACGAATAGAATTAGTGTAATTAACTTGTATCCATGACATTATGGTACCAGGAATAGTTTCACGAACAACATCTTAATAAATAAGGGAGACCCAAAATATGTAACAAGATCTGAGGAGGAATCCACAGAAGGATGAATCGATATACCATCATCCTATTTCGATCGAGGAGCTAAAATCCCTAAATAAGTGACGAATGTCACCTGCCTTAGGAAAGAAACAATGCAGGGTAACAGTCAATATATCATCGTCATACTCTAATAGACGTATGCGTGCGCCCCATCGAAATCATTGGAAATAATCACTCATGGAGGATATTATTTTGTGGATCACATTAATATTATAAATCATTATGATGGATGTATTATGATATGTAATTGGTTTATGAATCATGATATAACTCCACTCAAAGAATCCTATTGGAAATAATGAGTGATTCAGGTTTAACTGAAAGTAAATGTGATGGTTTTGGAGAGTATGATGTTTAGAGGTTGATTTTATCATGTGATTATTTATTATAATTCACTTATGATGTTAAATTATAATTTTTAATGTTAAACTCTTTTTTTAGTAATTTTTGGATAATTGGGAAATATTGAAAACTCTGGGCTCCATGGATGCTTTAATGATTTCATAATAATATAACAAATAAGATAGAATATGGATTGAGATAGTGTGTGGTTGTGCCTAATTAACTATCATGAATTATGAGTAAAATAATGAGCTTATTTTCTTTTCCAATAACCCAAAATAATATAAGGATATATCAAGAAGGATATTCAGGGATGAATATAGTAAATTAATGGAGATTTAATTTCCAATATATCTTAATGGTAGGATGTGTAATCTAATGGAATGAATTAAGGTAACTACATGGAATTTTATCTATGATAAATGAGGCAATAAATCACCACGAATCTATGGAAAAAAGAAAGATTTAATTTAAAATGATATAGAAATATTTTGTTCTTCCTAAAGTCCCACTTACAATTAGACGTTTTTTATGTGAGGAATTTGGAAAATATGTAAACCAATACACTAATCCTTTTGATTACGATGAAAACAGACACAAAAACTCTTGGGACATGGGTTTAAGGAAAAAAAAATTCAAACACTATTATCGGTGTGGGAGGATATAATTAAGGGTTTATAAGTACATATATATTTTTTACTCTAGATTTAGAGATTTCATATATCATTTATATTTTCTCTAATTATTATATATTGAATTATAAATAAAAATAACCAATTTTATAATTTTTATTTCCAAAGTATATGAATAACATTAACTGAGTGAGTGTTTATTATTCTACAATGACCTATTATCTTTCCTTTGGGTTACTTTTAGGTGATTTTAGGAATTTATTGGCCATCTCTACAAAAAATCCATATTAGTCAATGAAATAAAGGAATCAGACATCTATATTTAAACCAAAATGTAATAATATATCCATGAAAGGATTAATAATATATCTCATGGAAGAAAAATTCTAATATAGGATATATAATACTTAATCATGACTGATTATTTTCTAAAATGATTATAGAATAGTCAATAATAGGATTGATATATTCTAATGGAAAATATATATTTCCACAACATTGTTTGCTTAATAAATATCTATAAATAATATCTCACGTTTTCCCTTTATTTTAAATACCAATATCAATTTTCAATAGTAAGTGATAATTAAAATAACAAGGATGGATTTTATTTAAAGGGGGAGAACTTAACACCCCAAAATTTTACTATAGATATTCTTGTTAAATAAATCAAATTTGTTCGATACCTTTCTCCCCATAAAATACAAATCATAAATAAGCCATGAAATAATGGATAAATTTTATTAATATAATATTAAGAATAATAAAAAATATATAAAATGAAAGGATATTACTCAGCTAAAACTTCTTACATTTACCAAAAATATTATTATTTTTATTTACTATTTAAATGGATTGTTCTTTGATAAATAATTATTTCCATGTTTTTTATATTTTATCCTAATAAATAAAATTGACCAATCATAAAATAAAATCATATATAAACTAATATATTAACATTATCTAAATTATAAATCTATTTGAAATAATATTAAGAACACTTAAAAACAATGTTCTTTCAAAAATTGTTTTTATTTATTTTTTCTATCTTTATTTGAAAATAATATTTATAAATTTATAAATTTTAATTTTATAAAATGAAATTAATTTTTAATTCATCATTTTAAAAATATGTTAAGATGCATTTTTTATATTTTTTTGACAAAGATGAAATTTTATGTGAATAAGGAAAGACATTTTATTCTTGAATACTCTATTTTCAATGAAATTTTCATAATAAAATAATTATTTAAATCATTTTGAAAATATTATTTATGAAAAATATTTATTTATAAAATAAATAATTCTTTTTAAATTATAATTTAGCATTTACATAAACCATGATAATATTTTGGAATCTTATTTAATATTTTACTCTAACAAAAAAATGTTTTTGTTCTCTTTTAATTAATTATGTATCCAGAAGGTGTTATTAAATATTTTATTTATTAAAGATTAATAAATATTATTTTTTAATAATAAACCAATATGTTATAATTAAATTATAAACATTTATAAATTTATCTTAATAGAAATTTCTAAATATAAAAATACAAATTTTCTAAAAATTGTTTTTACATGTAATATTCCCTAATATTAAAGCCATTTTTTATGAACCTCTTGTATTTTTTATGGAAAAACTAATCTCATATTTTAAATAATTTTATGAAAATGAAATAATAAGGCCATTTAATTTTTTGGAATTAGTATTTAATTATCAAGGTAAAAATTAGTCACAATAGTTAAAACCAAAAATTGTAAAGATGATTAATCTAAGAGAAAAATACTTAATACATATTAAAACATGTGAAAACATTATTGTTTTTTCTTTGTAATGTAAAAAAATTACCCTTATACATTATTTTGAATTATCGGTTCTACTTGTCCATTTAATAGTTATATTTCCTATTATATTTTTACAAACGTTACACTAATTAACATTTTAAAATGAACCATCACCAACCAAATTATCATTGGACCTCACGCCTCATAGATTAAACCAAAATTTAACCAAATTACTTTACAAAACTCCTAGATATGTCTTATTGGTTTTTTATTCTTAAAATACCAACTATCAAAAACATAATTCAATTACCAATGAGCTCTGCCATGGAGTAAGATAATCTTCTCAACGAATCATTTTAATTTACTTTCATTATTCCTTCTTATTCCACATCCTAATATAATTTACCAATATCTAAATAATTATATTAGTATATTAATTACACTTAAATTACATTATGTTTATGGGATATCCATTTTCTATCTTCCTCCCTATTGGCCTTGTTGTTTTAATTGTCACCAAATCATGATTATTATGATAATAAATGAAATTTATGTTTTCTACTAGCATTTTACATTATAAGAAATATTGGAAAAAAATACGTTTAAGTATATAATTCACTCCTTCAAGGATGTGTCACCACTATGAATACACACCAACCATAATGAGTCACCAGTGAGATAGAAATTTAAAAATGAATGAGACACTTCTAGACTATTTCTCTCTGACAGACTATGTCTCACCACTAAAATGTATCAACATTACCTTTATACATTATCAATGTATTCAGACCACTATAATGAAAATTTATCAAATTATCAAGATGGATCATCATTATAAGAGTCAAAATCAACATAACACACCACCTGATCAAGACATCACTCCAATGTCACAGTACCAAAATCGGATTCACCATACTCTAAGTCACAGTGATCCTAAAACCCAACTACTGTCACCATTCTAAAGACTCAACATCGATGTTTCAATACATTTTTAATTTAAAATTTTAAACAATTAATTCATCATATTTAATGATTAAACATATTTGAAAGATTCTGTATTAAATATTGAAGAGAATGCATTGAATTCTTTGTCAGACATGCAGTATGACGATGTAGAGGTTTTATCTAATTATATTTACGACTCATGTGAATAAATGAAGAAGAAGACCCCCTAATGAAAGTGATCATTTGATGAAAAATAGGTATATTGGAAAAAGTGATGAAACCCATAGTTATATGTACACATGATGTGAGTTGAGACTATTTCAAGAACCATAATAGATTACTAGCTACATGTTTCTGACATTTTACTGAGGATTTTGAATTAATTCATACATCAAGTGTCATCCAATAGTAAAGAATAAAGAGTCTAAGACACACTGTTAAATTGTTAATTCTGAAACACGACTCTATAATTAGTTCAAATTATATTCACAATGTCATGAGATGCAATTATTATCAGAAAGAGCAACACCATTTCATCTACTATTCATTTTTTATATCACTTCATTTGTAATTAATTAATGATTAGTGTGTGTATAATATGTTTCATAAGATAGACATTATATTTTACATTAAACTGGAAAATAAATAGATATCTTTCTCAATAACATTTATTATTTTTCCCATGATTTTTTAGAAGTATGGTTGTGACATGTTGTTTATTTATACCTTCATTAATACTGTAGATAAAGTGTTGTATAGCCTAGAAATCTTGGATGTTATAATGATATGATAAAAGTTGTTGATTAAAAATTTATTTTATATACACTTCATTGTAGTAGGTGATTTCCATGTTGAGAGGACTAAGTCTCAACATTCTATTGAACCTCTTGTATTCAAATTCTACAATTTGTTTTGTTTTAATTTATTTCATAGTTTTAGATCTGAATATATTTTAAACTATAAAAAAGAACTATAAGGAGAGTGTATCTTAATCAATGTTTTATAAGATTTTGATTACATAAATTTATTTATAAACGTAAAATAATATTATATATTACAATATAGGTGGCATAGTCAATATTTTGAGAAATATTCTAAAAGATTTAAAATTATATCGAACAACTATTTTGAAAAACATGGCCAATTTTAAATTTTATGGGATTTTATTTAAAATAATTATTTACATAATTATTATTCGGTACTCAATTCAACCAATCTTGATACACTCACTATCACCAACACTACCAACAATTCATAATATGAAAATGTCACCCATTTTAGGTGAGAAATACCATCTCTATGTGAAATGTTAATGATTTAAAAAAATAATTACATGGATTTTTCAAAGGTGTATTTAATAAATATGTATTATATGAAAGAAATTATTAATATTATAAAATATATTAACCAATCCCTATCCTCATTACATTTTATGAAAAATGAGAATGTTTCATCTGTATACGTACAAACTATAACCAACAAAAAAAAATTAATTTCATCATATAGACTCTTATTCTATATCTAAATTAGGTAATATAATATTCAACACATTAAGATATATACATAAAATAATAATAAATTTTCAATAATTATATTATGGATAATGAGTAAATTTCTTAACCATACCATCCCATCTATAATAGCATGTTCTTATTTTTGTCTATCAAACTATCTACATAAAAATGCTATAAATGTATACCTTGGATAAACATTGAAACACAAATAAATGTATTATTAAATTTTTATTAGTAAATAATATTTAATTTATGGTATTGGAAATTCTATATTAATTGTTATCTTATTATTAATATACCACCCTTTATTTTTTAAAAATTACTCAAACAAGCATACCACTGATTTTATATCAATGAAGTATAAAAAAATCGCATTGAATGAAATTTTAACTCTATTAGTCATTATGAAACATCTATAATTATATCTTAAATAAACCATGAATTATAAAAATAGAATCATGGAATGGGTATCACCGTCAAAATTAATAATCATGTGAATAACAATTAAAATTACAAACATCTGATTGTGAAAATATACTATAACTAATTATTAAATGTTTAATAAATAATTATAATTTAATAATATAAAAGATACTAGATTGAATTATTTTATTAAATAATAAATTAAGAGTCTTATTTATGATATAGAAGAAGATAAATTATTTTCTATTAATCCTGAATTCATAGCAAGGGTTTATAACTCAATTTCCACTCATTGAGGCATATATTCTAGTAATGCAACTATTCTTTTATTATATGGTTTGATTAATATAATATAAGATTATAATATCATTATCAATGTTTATAATATGGTATTTACTATTATTTTCATGAATACATTCACCTAATTCTTTTAATTCAATTATTACCATATTTGTAACGGATTATCTTCTCAATTTCATTCATTGATACATATTACATAATCAAAAGATGTTTAATTTTTAGTGGTATATAATATTACTATGGAAATTTTGATATAATGTTCCTTAGTAAATTATATTTCTTAGAAAAACAATATCTGGTTTTTCCAATAATGGGTTTCTAATATGATTTACAATTATGTTGTGAGAGAATTTGTTAACTGACGACACATTTATCAGATTCATAAAATTTCATATTAAACTCATTAGTTATATTATTATTATTTTCGACCATTATATTTCATATTGAATGTTATATTTCTATATTTGGAAAATATAATTGTAGATACAAATATTCATCCTTTATGAATTTCATCCCCATCAATATATGACATTTTTATAAAGTTCCAAAATGTTTAATGATTATTTCTATTCCATGTCTATATTATTATTACAACCTATATAATTTTTTTAAAACATAATAATGTGTTATATATTATTTCTTTAATATTTACCATTTCTTTTTAGAAAATAGATGTTTCATTATTCCTTTTTATGATATGGGGTTTTTTAAAAAAATTATTGTAAAATATTAAAAAGGTTTTACTGTCAAGATCTTATGTTTTGTTTTACATACAAAATGTCCTCAAGTAAACCTTTATTTCCATTTCAACGAACCATTATTATCAAATTATTTTTAATGTAAATTGTTTTCAAATATTTTTTACTTCATCTGTTTGAAAGGATTATGTATTTTTCATGGATTTTTTATTGATCTTTCTTTTTAAAAGTATATGATCTCAATGAGTTTTAACATAGCTATATTGAAAATTTATCTTATTTTAGAAACTTTAATATTGAATATTAGTTATAATTTTCCTATAATTTTACACTAATCATTTTCAAAAAATTTTATTTCAATTCTATCTATGAATTTTTATTTTATTAAAATTTTAAAAACATTTATAAAAATACATTTATGGTTTCATTTCATTTTTATTAAATATCAAAAAATTATTTATCACAGTGGAAATTATTTTGGTAAATAAACCTCTAAATATTCTTAAAATAATTTTTTTGGTGAATTAGTCACTTGGTAAAAAAGTCTAAATCTTTTAGTCCACTTATATATTTTACTATTCGAAGTGTTCTTCTTTTAAAGGTGGTTTTCATCTATGTCAACATACATAATTGAATATTTCACTGTAATAGGTTGATGTTATTGTGAAATAATCAAAATTAATTCCCTTAATTTATTATGAAATATTATTTGGTTGTTTTATTGGAAACTTGTCTTTTTTTAATAGTTTATGTGAGGATCATTTTCACGCTTTCTTGGATAACATGTGTGTGGAAGAATATTTTGAGGACTGGTGGGGTCATATATCACCATACAATGAATTGTATAAGGTTTAATATAACATTAGGATTTTTTTTAATGTTTGAAAATGTTGTGGGTAGATCTTATCCCTTGTTTTTTGTGTGAATATGATACAAGTAGTTTTATTTACATATTTTTCTTGTGAATGTGATATTGGTAGCTTTGTTCACAGTGGTGTTTGTATATGATTCATGTTTTATTATTCCAATTTTTTATGAATGTTATGTGGGTATCATTATTCATAATTTTTTTTGTTGATTGGGAAACATGTATTTTTTTAATTTTCTTTACAAGAATGAGATTAGGGTAGATTTTCTAAAATTTTTATGTTTGAGTTTTATAAGGATATATTTTTCCCTAATTTATAGGTTAACTTGATACATGTACCCGTTTTCTTAATATTTTACAATTATAATGGTATTTCTCCAATTCTTTATTATAATTTTACTTATATTTATGTTATATGATAATTGTTAAACCCTACGGTTATAAATTATTATCTCATGTTTTGAGACACTAATTCCATTATATAAGATTTTTCAATTGAGATAACATTTCCTTTAATCTTTACTTATATAAAAATATTATTATCCCATGTAATTTTTAATAGGATCTTTTTCTCATGATCATGTATTCTCATATTATTTTGATCCTACCCTTGATGAAATTATTCACATACCAAGCATTGGAGCTAAACCTGTTTATTGTTTTCAATTTTCTAGGTTATGATGATGAGTATAACATATAAATATTCATAGATAAAGTATTGTGTGGATGAATGTTGATGAATTGTTAAAAAGTTTCATAAAATATTTTTATTTTGTAAATTATCCCTATATACACTGAAATTTATTTTCATGGGATTGTGTGATTGTTATGTGATATATTTTTTAACATATAGAAATTATATAAAATTAAAATATGTTTTTCTCAATTTTCTTCACCTTAGATAAATTATAATGTTTAAAGAGGGTTTTTTGAACACTATATGTAAGAGTTTTGATGTGGGGAACCTTACACATAATGAGGTACAAGTGTAATATTTCACCCTTATATATTTTTAACTGGTGAAAATTATAACAAAGTGAATAACATAGATGATACATTTGTGAATTCAGAATGATTGGGTAATGAGGCATTTGAAAAAAAAAATTATCTCTTATATATGATATTACATATTATAAACTCTGAGAGGTAAATTCTGGATTTTATTTTACTTTTAGAAATAGTAATGGAGTTTTCTATCAATGGATAATGAAAAAGAACATACATACATTTGAGTTCTCATAAATTATACCAGAGAAGAAATATTATTTTTTATCAATGTTTATATAGTAATAATGTACCTATAGGGAATTATAAAAATATAAAAAATTTATATCATTTATGTATATGAAGATAATATGACATAAATCTCACAATTATCATTTATTATTGGTGTAACTACTAATAAATTCATTATGAGACAAATTGGCAATGGATGTTAGAAAGGTTATCATCTATTTCAGTTACATTCTCAACTATAATTTTTAAATTTCATTGATCCAAATTTATTTAATATTTTGGAGAATGAATATGTCATACTATACTGATAAATGAATTTTTATTTTCAACCATAATTTTTTGATGCAATGGGACAATTAATGATTCAGTTGAAGCAAGTGATAATGGTATGTGAAATATATATATATATATATATATATTTGCACTTTAGATAGATATATGAAAAATAAAAAATGATAAAATAAAAAATAAATATATACTAGATCCTATACTATTAATGTTATTTTTTTAGGGTGGTGGTTGAGTTCTTAACTGAATACCATTATAAGGTGAAGCATATCAGCCTCCATACATCATAAAATACGGGATTAAATAATATAGGTAAGGGAATTTAAAAATTAAAATAAAGATAATTGAAGGTAGTGGAGCCATTTAGGAACATTAATTCATTTTAAAAAAATTCTATTCATGTTTAACTATATATAATATAACATATTTATGTATTAAAAGTACACCCTTTAAGAATAATGGACATATAGATGATGAATAAATATAAAAACACAAGTTTCACAATTTAACGAGAATATCCATGCTCATTCATCTTTTATAGAATCATTTAAATGGTTTGTTATGTGTTGTGGTACAAAATTGAACATATCAACATGTTATAACGTTAATCATTATGAATTTTATATAAAAAATGGAAAATGAGAGTACCATTAAATATATGTGTGTAACTATTATCACCGAAGAAATGTAATTTTTACTTGTGAATTACAAAAAAATATTTTTTGCATCATTTTAATATGTGTTATGTTTTAAGATATATGGGTAATTTATTGGATTAGAGTTCATACAATTGTGATTATATATGATGAGGATGATAAAAATAGATGTGTATAACTTATTTTTTTCATTATTTTATTTGAAAAATATGTAGATATAAATAGAAACCATTTAACACTTTAATACATATTAAAATGATATTTAATAATGTATATCTATCATATAATAAATGTTCTATCATTTTATATGTGGAAAAATTTTACGGAGTTGAAAATTTCAAGGATGCTATGGAATTATATACTATTTGTCCATTTAGTACAAGATTCCTTATGATACAGGTGAAAACGTTGCATTCATGGTCTATATTATAATAAATTATTATGAAGAGGTAATATGGGAAAATAATATTTTAATATATTAATGATTAATGAATATATTTATAGATTTTATTTTCATTAGTTAAACATACACGTATAAAAACACAGTAAATTTTTAGCTCAATGTCAAAATATACAAATCTTTATTTATTCTTCCATGTTTACATTAATTTTAATATTTTTCAATTTTTGGTACACTTCTTTATCATATTAAACCTATGATCACTCTTTTATAATGACTAATTATTTATATTCATCAATATATAGTTCATATTTTTCTCTTCTAACTATTTTTGTAATAACATAATTTTTAAAATTATCATTTTGTTATAAAGTTACAAATATTTTATTTTAATAATCATGTAAATTTCGTAAAATGTTGGTATAGAGAATTTAATTACATTAGAAATAAACTATTTAAAAGAAATATAGGGAGAAGAAAAACTATCAAGGTATGTGTGTTTCTCTTTATAAAAAAATTTTCATAATTAATTTAATTCATTATATATAAGATATATTTATTAGAATTATTTTCCACACTATGGATTATACTAATGGATATCATAGAACGATTGAGTTTTATTATTCTTTATAGGATAATATACATAATGTTTGTATATATGCGAGTACATGTTTTCCTAGACTTTCACTTTATAATTGGAATGAGTAGAGGTTACAAATTGAGTTCGATAACCATGAAAACACAACAGACCAAAATATATAATCGTTTCATATTTTCAATCCCCTGTAGAGTTTTGGTAAAAAAATCATCTTAAACATATATTAAAAGAGAATATACCCAGAAAAATGTGATCAATTTTGAGAGTCTTCCATGTTTTCATATCTAAAAAATCATTTTTATATTTTCAATAGAATAAATATTAAATAATTCACATATCTAATATTTTATGGATTTAAGTGTAATTTTAATTTGATATACCTAATGAAAATGTTATTAAGAAAAGTTGGTTGTTTTATAGCAGTTAGATAGAGTGATTTTAGACCAATGTAAAATTTATGTTACATTTGTAGAGAGAAAACAAGATGAAAATCCATTCCTATGAAATGAATTATTAGATAGAGATATAAGGGATATGTTTATTTATTGATTTTCAATGGATACATATATGGTATAACAATTGTTATATATAAAAATATTTGTGAAAATATTTTTTAATTATTTAGTTATTTATTCAGTAATATTTATTTTTATAGAATCCAAACTAATAGGAAAATAAATACGATCCACTATAGTTTAGTTCAATCATACCTCTCTCATCACTCTCCATGACAAAATGGAAAATAGTCAAAATGATAAAATGGGGATCACAATTCTGACCAATCAAAAGGCATAAATGATATTATTATTTGAAATATCTTATAATTTTTTTCTAAATTAATTATATTTAAATAATATTAATATAATAAATTTTTAAATATCTATTATAAGTAAGAACAATAGAATATCTTTTCCACTGCGGGTAGGAATGTAAATCTTGTAACTATTTTAAGATATTATGAAATCCTAATGTGCTTAATAGGATATGAGGAGGTTGTTAGAATTATAATTTTTTAGGAATCCTTGTAGCTATTCAAGGAGGATACATATAAGTGTGAAATAAATTATTTAATATATCAGATTTGATTAAATAATTCGTTGATATTGTAGTGGACTAGATTGTTTATATAGTGTATGTTTGTAGATATATAAACACATATTCATGATAAATAATATTCCAATCCCACTTCTTCATATTACTATTTAGAATTAAATGTATTCATTGAGATAGATAATGATGTTCCATATTACCATATTATAGAATAAAATACTCTACATTATATGGGCTTTTATTCTCATCATGAAATCATGTAGTAAAATTATATAATAGTGATATTTTAATATTATTGATTCATTTTTACAAGTCTGATTTCCTACTACGTGTGTGTCCAAATATCGGTCGAGTTTTTATTATTTTAGTTTGTGTTGCATGATTTTTTAATTGATATAGATTGAAATATGCATTGTAAATTTATTTTCTATCTATTTATTACTTCATATCACACGAAATATTTTCTTACATTTTCTATATATATGAGTATTTAAAATCTAAATAATCATAATAAAGTGGAAAAATATTTTAGAATAATCCTTATTTTTAAATAGGTTACCAAAATAACTAATATATGCTTTGATATTAAAGAAATAATATATATTTATAATTAATATTGAATGATATGAGAGGGATTATTTATTAAATATATTTAATAAAAATTTCAGGGATTAAGTTACTGGTAATTTTCCCTAGGTAAACATGCTCAATGCATTTCATATGCATTTTATTTTTAATAAATCTAAACCAACCTTTTCCATTTTGAAATTTATTATAAAATAATTACACATAAATAAAATTTTCTAGGATTTTTCAATTTTTTAGAAAAATGAAATATATTTAATCACATCACTATAAAATCCAAATCCTAGACCATCAATACTCAGTCAACCAATCCACCTCAAAAAAATATTAATCAACAAGATAGTCATTTTTCACCTATTAAGCTAACAAATGTGTATCCCATTTATGGATTGGTGCCATGTGATGTTATATAATTCAAAGTATTATAATAGTAATTCCAAAAAAGACTAAAATAATGTGTATGGGAGTGAAAAAATACACAGTGATAAATATATTGAATAAAAAAAGGCCAAGAAAACATTTTATGGAAGTCATTTATAATTTTCAGACCATGAAATCCATCATACATATTCAATAATCCCATTAAAACAAATTAATATAATAATTGAAACAATCCATTTTAAAAAACCCAAATTTTTAATAAGAAATGAAATAGTCACCATGAAATGTTATGATTCAATAATCACTTGATTTATGGCGCATGGAACTCATAATGTACCCCCAACTATAATGAAGCATAATTTCATTTGTGGAAATTCTATTCTGAATATATAATTTGTTCTTAATTTTTAATATAATATTTTATAATTTACATACACCACTTGATAAAACCAATAATATTTTATTATAATAATACAAAAATTACATTTACAAAATAAAAATTTCCATAAGAATTGATAATTTTTAGTGGTGAAAAATAGAAAATATTATATCTAAAATATTAAAATTATGATATGATAAATCCCCCCAAATGACCACACTCACAAAAAACGCAATAAAAAGGATTCATGATATTAATAATGAAATTTTATTAGGGAAAATTAGTAAATATATAACTTTAAAAGAAACTATAAGGTAATAAAAAATGAATTAAATTAGTTGTATTTATAGAATGCATGGATCCCATATGACCACAAAAAATATGACCATTAGAATTGTAGATCTTACCATTGTAAGAGTAATCATACCATTAGAAATTGTATACTAATTAATCTAATAGTATCCCCAAATTTTTAAGTTTCAAATAATATTTTTGTATCTTCTAAAGTGAAAATATGATATATTTAAACCATTGTATATGTATATAAAAGTTTTAAAAATGATAAATTAAGAATTCTTGTTTTTAGAACATAAATGATTCAATTTCACTTTTATAATACTTATAATTTTAAATAAAAAGTGTATCCATATAATGGATTTATAAATTAACATTATGTTGAATTAAAATGATAAGATAATTTTATTACTCCATAACTAATTTTTGATAGGGCCAAAGAGCATGTACCCAAGTGGTAGAGGCTCCTTATTATCATCAAACAGACCCATGATCAAATTCAGGTGGGGTGACTTTTTTGGTAATTGTAGATGAACTATTGTAGTTATAGTAATACGAAATGTGTGGTAATGTAGCTTCCAGAACTACTCATACGATTTGGGCCATCAGGTCAAAGAGTTGGGCTTATGGGTCTATGGGCCATCAGGCAACCAAATCCCTTCAGGCCACCAATGTCCATCGGGCCACTAATTGTTTTGTGGTCACAAGGCCTTATATCCTCAAAGACCAACAGGCCACCTGAGAAGACCACACAAAAGTAGACTGAAAAGTGGATTCAAAGCATAGTAACAACCACCAGATCAGAGCTAATCAAATAGTAAGAATGAGAGGGTCTAATAGTTTCCATCAGAACCATGAACCATTCAACTCTAAATAGGAAAATTCTATCTTGTAATACATGTGAGGTGGGGAGTGTAGTGCGTTCAACAATTCAGATTATGTGTAGGGACTTTTTCAACTCTAGACAGGTCTTGGACCATTATGGTTATGTATTGGGCCTTGTGCCTTTGGATATTTTGTTCATGTATTGGCCTTGTGACTTAGGCATATGGGTTATGTATGGGTTCACCCTTAACCATTAAAATGAGGATTATCTACAAAGAAATAAATATATAAGGCCTTCGGGCTTTTAGAGTAAATGATCTGAAAATCGATCATTATATTAATAAAGGTTTTTTGAAAATAAATGAATATTTTATTTAAAAAATAAATTTATCAAAATATAGAATCAAATTTTAATTAATTAAATAACATTTTTTAAATTTATAGTTTAAAAATAGTTATTATTTTTTTTGGAAATTGTATATTTTTTTGTGAATAGTGATATACGGTAAAATATGGTATTCATAATTATAAGATAAAAAAATAATTTCTGAATCATGAAATTGATATCGAACCATTAGTATGATCTCACATTAACCTTTTACTATATATATAAACAATAATAAAAAATATTTATATTAATGGGATTATGTAACAAATTAATGAATATAATTTTCAATAACACCCCTATCCTACCCTTATAAATACAACCCTCATCCTCACACATTAGAAGACATTGAGCATGCACTTTTTTTAAAAATCTATTCCAAATACTCTCTCCCATTTCTTAGTTATATTGGTTTTACTGAAAGAATAATTCAATGTTCCTTAAGGTGGATTTCAAGTAACATATATTTAATTTGTAATATTCTACATTAAACTGTTAAATTATTTTCTTCATCTACCTTCTCATCCAATGCTACATAAAACATGAAATAATAACACTATTATCATATATATACTTTATTTTTTATATTTATGACTTAAAATATACAAACCATCACTATTCCCATTTCCACTTATTGTAAAAAAATAAATTGTTGTCTATATTATGTCGATTCTCCGAATTCATTGACAATAAGATTTCATTTTCAACTAACACATTCATTGAAGGTTAAAATTCACATATAATTGTTTAATATAAAGTAATTATTTATATTATATATTGTTTCAAATTACTTAATTAAAATATTTTTCAAAAAATAGAATAAAATGAAAATGGTTCGTAAAGGATGGTAAAATTACTTAAGGAACTAACTATATAACAGTATCATTTTTACTAAACAAAACATTCATATGAAAGATACAATTTGGGTAATGGAGACCATTAAACATTATAAAATTTCAAGAATACAATTTCATATCACATCTATAGTTTTAGTCCTCTTTAATATTAATATCAATGGTTATCCACAAGTTATTCTACCTTGGATCATTTTAATGGGTGCCCATAGAACAATGAAATTACACATTATATCATGTTTAAATGGCTATATATGAAGATAATAAAATTATAAAAAATAAAATATATACTTTAATCTTCCTATGTTGTGTTGTTTATCAATTTTTTTTTATTATAAAATTAATTGAGTTCAGTTGAAAAATGATTCTGGAACCAACGTTAAGGGATATCTCAAAACCACACCTTTTCATTTTGTTATAACCATTCTCTCTATATCTCAATTTATATCTCACACATTAATGTTGTTGAATGATTTTTTATTATGTATTTTTTTCTCTTAGATACATACCTAGCTTATTATAACTTTATTAATATATGTCTTATTTTTATTTCTCAAATTTCATATTTAATAAATATCTTCTGAATATGATATGAGGAAAGAATATGAAACCCTTTTATTACCAGGGGTAATTTTTAAGTTTATTACTAAGATTGATTTATTTTTGTGGAAAAAATAATCATTTACATGTTATGATTGGTTCACCCAAATAGTAGTCCAATTTGTTAGGTAATATTTTTCTCTTATGAGACATTATGTTTGAGATCAGGGAGTAAACCAAATCTATGTTGAGACTCTATCAACCATTGGATATTATTGTAGATGTTAACCTTGACATATTATTATGTCACGGTTTATGTTTTTTATGCATTCCATGGTTTTTATGAACATATGATACAATGTTAATTATGTTATTCTCCTATATGACAATTCATGATCATTTTCTTTTATGATGTCATTTTATATCAATTAAATCACAAGTTATTATTTATTATGATGTTTATTTGGGATGTATATATCACCCCTTTGTTTATGTATACTACAGGTTATCATATGTATTTTTTAAGGAAAAAGTAATATAGGATCTCATTATAGATATTAAAATAAATTTATTTTATTTTATTTTCTATATGAAGTATTTTGAACCTAGTCTTCCAAATATTCAAGGAATATGAATCCTTTGGTTGTACTTAGTAGATATTTATGTTAAAACCCATGTATTAAAATATGAAAAGGATTTGGTTCTTATTATTGTGCCAAAAGAACATATGGATATTTTTGGGGATTTGGGATATAATTATTTAGTGATATCTCTTGTGACGGGACTAAGTATACAAAGATATCAAGTAATTTTTGTGAAGTATTGAGTGAGTGGTTTTCATGAAAATGAATATTTTTCATGATAATATATGTGAATGCAGATCTAGAATTGGTTTACCTATGGGTAATAACTAAAAAAAAGGCATATTGGGCGTGGAATCAATCATCACAGGGTTGATGATAATGAGGCCTTACTACACAACTGGATTAACCCTCCCTAGGGGACATGATTTGGAATATTCAAAATCCATTTATGGACAATAATGAATGATTTAAATAGGTATTCATATTTGAAAAATTTATAAGGAAATATCCATGGATAACTTAAATTGAAATTGTGATACTCCTAAGATACGATATACTATTCATTTATTAGTTATTCTGTCAATGTTCATAGTTCTACTATTTATATGTATTTTTGTTAAAATATTTTCATTTTTTAAAATTTTAGTAAATGGAATGAAATAAGAGGAACTAGTCCAACAAACAACGTAACAAAAAATTCCTAACATGATAGGTGACTATATAAGTCATATTGTGATAATTGTAAATCAGTTATCATGAATTACAATTATTAACTAAAATATAGTTAATTTTTAACACACATCAATAATGAAAATAATTATGTATCATAGAAGTTCAAGTGATAAATATTACAAAAACGTGAAGATTAAAATTCTTATGGGTCAAAAATGTTGGAAGAAGAACTATGTGAAGTCACCTAATGGAATTGGATTATGCTTTATGAGTGTAAAAGTAGAGTATAGAGTAACTAATTCCTATAAAAAAATGAAGTCAATCATTAACAAGATTTTGGGAAATAAAGTTCATCCTAAGGTATGACAAATAATTCAATGGAATAGATATGTGGATGTGGTTCATAATTAATGTTAATTTCACAATATAATGGTAAATAATAATTATAAAGACCAACAATATCATAAAAAAGCTAACAAGAAATATTATACACAATAATGATTATTAATATAGATCGTGATAATTAATGTACACTTATCCACTACTCTGGAGTTGCGTAAATATTGTTGTACTTTAGTTTATGAATGTATAGTATATATGGGATTATTTATATGAGCATCGAGTCACCACCCCAAATGATTTAATTACATTGGCTTTTTTTAATTATTGTATAACTTATATTTAATTACAAAAGTTAAATTATTTAAAAACTTTTTATTATTATTTATTGGAGTTAGATGTCATATTCAGATTTTATTTGTTTTCCTTATATATTTACCACAACAACTGCTAGGATAGGGAGATCACTCATCACATCTGGAGTCGTCCTCTGATTTTCTATAAGTGTAATGAGGTGGATGAATCTCGTTTTTGAAATATATTCTCATGTCTGGATGTTACTTATTTATAAGTAATCAAATATAGATCAAACTATTGAGATAAAAAAGGGAATCATGCTCAAATAATTGACAATTTTTAGTGATTACATAAATTAATCCCCTAAACAGTTTTTTAAATCCTCCTAATAAAGAGATTGAGTTATCTGTATAACATAATATTATATCTCATCCCATATCCAAGACTCCTTATAGAATGATCATCGTTGAGTGTGATGAACTAAAGAAGCAGTTATAAGAGAAAATATACCAGGGTTTTATAGGCCTTAGTGATTCACAGTGGGGAGATCCATTCATCATCTTAAGAAGAAGGATGGATCAATTCACCAAGGCATTGATTGTTTTGAACTCATAAACTAATAATAAATAACATGTATCCCCTTCCAAAGATATATGACATGTTTGATCAACTATGTGAGACCTATTATTTCATTAAGGTGTACCTTTGGTTAAGATATTCCTAATTAATGGGGTAGAAGTATTATATCCTTAATATTTCATTATGAATAAGGTATGGACAACATTATTTCATAGTGATTTTATTTAGGATCAATAACTATGCAGAAATCATTATACACATAAAAAATAGAGTCTTTATAGAATACTTTGAAGAATTTATAGTTGCCTTTATAGATGTTATTATGAAATAATACATGATAAAGATGATTCATATAGAGATCATGAAGATTACTATAAAGAAATTTCTATTTTATAAGTTATATGAAAAGTATTATATGTTTTAGTTACAGATGGAGTAAGTATCATCCAAAATAATTCCATCACCAGTAAAAAAATATATATAGACCCTTATAATATAAAGGAAATTGAGGAGTGGAAGATACCGACATTTGTAGTAGATATCCATATTATCCTTGGTAGATGGATATTACACATGTTTAGTGAGAAACATCACAAAATATTCATATCCACAAATCATACTGAATTGGATGGTTATAATGCTTTTATAGACTAATGAATGTGAAGAGGGATTCAAAGAATTAAAATGGCTTATCACTACACTGTTCTTCACACTTCCGAAAACTGGAGAGATAATCACGGTATATAGTTATGGTTTAAATTAGGTATAATAATATTTACTAATGTAATATGATAAATTTATATCCTTTGCCTCATGGTTTTTTAATGTTCATCATAACAATAATCAATAACATTATCGTGAGTTGGATACAGTAATATTTGTTATGAATTTTTAGTGGTATTACATCTATGGTGAGAAGTGTGAAATATTTATCGATCATAAGAGTATAAAATATATATTCACACTTATGAATCTTAATATGAACCAATATAGGTGGTTAGAGATAATCGATGACTATGAATGTTAAATCCATTACCATTTTGGGAAATTAGATTAGTTAGTAGATGGTCTGTCTCTAAAATATTGAAAAGTTGTATTAATCATAAAACGATGGATGGATCCAATCATAATATAAAAGAAGACTATAAACTTTAGAATCATAATGGAAAGAAAATTTTCATTAATTTCTCAAATAATTGATCAATAATCCCATATAGATATGATAAATAATACTCAAAGAGATTATGTGAAAATAAAAAAGAAGGCAGAAGTTATAGGAAAAAGGGAATTAATTAGAGTTTAAAATTGACAAATAAGGATTTGTAAGATTTGGGTAATGACTATTTGTACAATCAAATAATTATTTAAATATTTTTGTTATTAATGACTCAAATATATCAACATTCCACATCCACCAAGGGAGTACAATGATTTATTAGGATCTAAAATAGAACTATTTTTTGGACCATATAAAAAATTAAATCGCAAAATATAAATCAAAATTCTTTTTATACAAAAAATGAAGGTAGAGAGAAAAAATTACAAGGGTATGATGCAAAAATTATCCATATGTACATGGAAATAAGAAATCATAACTATAGATAATATCAATAGTCATCAAAAGGAATATTGTAGAAATAATATTGTAAGGGTTACGGTGGAATTTTTTATAAAGACATCTAACATCATTAAAACATGAGAGGATTTTCCAGTAAATAAAGTTTCTAGGAAATATATATTAGAATTGGTGTCGCTATATAGAATACCATCACTAATTATATTACACTAATATATGATATTTACCTCAAAGTTATGGAAAAGTATCTATGATTTTCTAAATTCTGAGTTGAACATCAGTATAGCTTATCACCACAAAAATGATGGAAAATATGATATAACTATCTAGATACATTAATAAATTTTGATATCATTCTATATATAATTCAAATGAGGATGGAATAAACATATTCTTCTACTTATGTTCTTATAAAATACCATCTTTCACTCATGTATTCAAATGAATCTATATGAATCCCTTAATAAATATTATTAACACATTTTTTTTGGGATGAAGTTGGTGAATTGAAGATAATGGAACCAGAAAGTGTCTTGGATATAGTAAAAAAGGTCAACAAAATTCAACATCACATTAGGACCTCCCTATGTGGGATGAAGAACTATACTCACAATTTTTGACAAGATATGGATTTTATGGTAATATATATGGTATTCCTCAGTATATCTATATGGAATAGATTCATGACATTTAGAAATATTGGAAGCTAATTCCCATGTTTATTGGATCTTTTATGATTCTCAATCACATCAGAGTTGTGGCCTATAAAGTGACATAAAAAACCATTATCATTTACATTATGTATTTCACCTATCCCACTAGAAGAATACATAAAAAAATCACATGTAATTCCCTCATAACTGGTATATATAGAAATTAATATCTTTTACGAGGAGAGGATGTTGATGTAATTTGGAACATAGACAAAATGTTCTACACCAAATGATAACTCACCTAGTTAATGTTAAATGGTGAAACCATATGTATGGAGAGGTGGCATGGAAACTGGTGGAATTGAGGAAGAAGAAATAACATCACTTTTTTTCACCATATTAAATAAAAAAAGTATTTTCAGGGGGAAATTTTTTTGTCTTGAGTAGAATATTATAACCTAGAAGTTTTTTAATTGAAGTTTCATTATTAATATATAATTATATCATATGTAGTAATTTAACATTATATAATGCACACACACCACATGAAAAAACAAAAAATATTTTATTATAATAAATTTTTAATTAAGTTTATAAAATTAAAATGGGAATAATAATTGAAAATGTTTTAAATAGATCACAAATAGAAAATAAGATAACTAATAAATAAATATTTGGATTTGATCGATCTGCCAGAATAACCACACTCACAAACAACACTATAGAAATGAAGCAGAAAATTATTAGAGAAATATTAATTTTTAAAAATAAAATATATATAACATTTTAACAGAAAACATTTTAATTAAGAATTAATGAAATTAGATGTATTTATAGAAAGTAAGGATCTCATATATACATTAAAACTTGACTATTGAAATGGTAAATCAGATAGTATGAATACTAATATGACCATTAGAATAGTAAACTTACAGTTTTAAATAGTACCCTAAATATTTTAATAATATACAAACTTATGAAAGCGTAAAATAAAATTTATGTATCTTATAAAATTAAAATATGATATATTTATACAATGATTAAAAAAATTAAATTTATAAAATCCTAAACATAGTGTTGGTATTTTTGTAAAAAATAAATGTGTTAAATTCACTTTTCTATTAAATATAATGAATCATTGAAATTTGTTTTAAAAAAATAGATTTATAAATTAATATTATATTATATTACAATGATAAGATAATTTTATGAGGCTATATGTAATTTCTGAAAGGGTAATAAAATCAATCAATATATTAAAACTCATATTATTCAAGTAAAAATTTGTTTTATTTGAAAAATTAAATTTATTTTATTTTGATGTTTTTGTCATAAAATGGATTTCATTTTCGAAACCAGCACATCAAAAAATTGTTAGGATGAATTTTAAGCATTTTTCTAAAGTAGATTAATTTTTGGTGAATTGTGAAATATAGTAAATAAAATATTTAACATTCTAAGATAAATATATGAATTTATGTGTCATGGATATTTTAAAGAACAATTAGTTCAATCTTACATGTACAATTAACTATATAATATTCAACAACACCCCTCTCAAACACTTATAAATACCACCCCTCATCCTCAGACCTTCATATCCTTGGAGCATAGAAACCTTCTAGCTAATTATCTTCCCCAACACCTCCACATGCCCTTGTCTTTTTGGTCTCACAAAAAGACCAATTCCATGTGCCATACGTTTTATTTAAACGAGGTGGTATTTAAGAAGTAATATTCTAATTTTACCTCTTTTAAATTCATTTCTTCCCCTTCCCTCTCCTAAAATCTGAAACCAAACGTGGAATAGAAACTCCAATGTCATATATATACTAGAGTTTTACATTTATAATTTAATATCTACCATCAATTCCTTTTCTCATCTCCTATTATTCTAAACAATGGAAATAGTTGTTTTTATGTTATGTTAGTTCACAGTCTTCATGGATAATGATAATTTATTTTCATCTACCACCTTCATGGTAGGTTAAAATGTTCATATAATTTTTTAAAAAGATCTTTTTATATATATTATATATTTATTCTCATTATAGAATGAATATATGACACTGATATTAAAAAAATGAAATTATTTATTAATGGTCATTAAAACCGCCAAAATGAACTAACTGTATAACACTTAATTTTTTAATAAAAGAATTATCCCATTGTTATAATGTATATGGTTCTTTGAGACCATTTTAATTTCTCAAATTACATGAATAATATTTTATTTCAACTATATTATTTTAGTCTTATTTTAAAAGAACATAAAAAATTTATCAACAAGTGATCCAACAATGGATTCATGAAACCAATAAACCCATAACAATGAATTTAGAAAATTTATCTAATAAAAATTGGTATAAATGAACATAAAAAAATTATAAAAATAAAATATAAAGGTAAAATGTTATAAATTAATAAATTAATGAATTTAATTTTATTATTCAGGATATTTAGTGAATCTTAAGAATGACTGTGGAACATATGCTAAGAGATCTCTCCAAACAACACTTTTCCATTGGGTTATGACCTTTATCTTGCTATCTAACTTTATATCACTATTTTAAGACATAAATTTATTCTAAATTATGTATATATTTAACTAATAAATATTCAAATCTTATTCTCCCTTCTACAGAAGGAGTAATATATGACTTCTGTTCATTTCTCAAATTACTTCTTTAATTATTATATTTTGATTATAATCTATGGCAAGAGTATGAAACCAATTATTTTCCATGGGTAATTATAATGTTTGTTTCTTATTATTTATTTAATTTTTTGGAACATTAAATTATGTACAATTTATGGTTTTCATGGAATGATAGTGCTCTTAATTCATTGGGTAATGTTTTCGTCTTGTGAGAGGTTATGAGTGGGATTAGGGAGTAAATCCAATCCAAGATGGGAGTATGTCTATGGTGTGATATTATCATAGAGGTTACCCTTAACATACTCTAATTTAATGTTTTTTATTTTTTATCCTTTGATGACAAGATCATATAATATTATGGTCCTTATATTATTCTCACAGTTTTTTATTCATGAGACATCACTTTTATGATACCATCTTAGGTCATTTTACTCACATTTTATGATTCACTATCATGTTTATTAACTAAATATGATATTTTAACGAACCCAATTTGTTTATATAATCCCCATTATATCCTATACAATTTTAGGAGCCCAAAGAAATTAGTGATCCGTAATGCATGCTAAGATGAACTCATTTTATTTTAGCTTCATTTTGATGTATTATGAAAACTTTCTTCCAAATGAATTATAATTTCCATTCATTTGTATATATTTAGTGGAAATTTATATTAATAATCATGTTAGAATATTTTTAAAAGTCTTGGGTCACTATACCAACACACATTTAAAAAAAATCCATAATTTATTGATTACTAATTTAAATTCAATTTTAATAAATGAAAGATAATATATGTCCACAGTAATGGTTATAAGGAACATGAATTCACCCTCCATGATCCTCCACACGACTCTAAAAGGAAAATAACTATCATAATAGAAAAATATAAATATGAAAATAGAAAATAATTGATTAAATATTTATGGTAGTATATAAATATTAACATATTATAATTAAAAATAAGAAAATGAATAAAATAGGAGGATAACTCATCACAACATGGGATCAAACACTCATTAAAATTCAAAAATTAAAGAAGAATAATAAGATATATGGGAGAGAAATTGTTAATACTCACTATTTTATAGTCCTATATAGAAATAACCCCTTTAATAAGTGATAATTAGACCCCCTATAATGGATTAAAGGGAACTCAATTGAAGTAGCGGGCAATGGTCACCACTAGATTATTAATGAAACCCATAGATATCTAGTGGGTTAATGAGAAACAAAATACTTAAGAAATGATTCTAGCTAGTAGTGGAAATGGAATATTTATAATTATCTATCAATATTATTCTCTGTAAGAAATCAATGGAGATTCAGTGGGCCTCTATTATATCCTATTGAGTCCAACAATCCCATGTAATAATGAAATTAATTGAATATAAATTGTTGGGGATAATCCATATCCAATACTAAATTTTTAAATCCCATGGGAATCTAACAGTACCTCCATCTTGATTTGATTTAAAAAATTCAAATATGTGTCTACTCTAGTTAAAATATATTATAACCCTATACCAACTCCATTAAAATTTAACGTAGTGGATCATTACAACATTCCCACGATAATGATTATCATTTTAAAAAATCCTCAAAACTTATTCATGTATAAATAATGTCCTATTTTATATACCAATTTATTATCACCAATGATTCCCAATTCCAAAGTACTCAACACAATTCTACATAAAAACATATATCACATGAGTGTATATATCACCAGATAGATCTCCATGTTTTAAAAATATTACCACTAAATACCAATAATCATCATCACTTAATTGGTATTTTCCCATCAATCTATCAATAATTTATCCTTGTGATAAAAAATAAATAACTTGACAACCCTTATCTCATCCAATACAACAATATGGAAAAAATATAGAGAAATAATACATAAATTAATTTACTTAACACTAATATACAATAGGTCATATAACACTCTTTAAAATAAATGCTTATTTTTGATATATGATTTTGTGAAACAGAACTCCACCCTATAGAAATTAGTTTTAAAAATGTAAATAATGAAATTAGAACTATAGAATTCCCAATTCTCATAGAAGAATCTATGATAAAGGGTTACTTGGATCCCATAACTCCCTTGCAAAAATACATATGGACCAATGATCATTAATTCATATATAAAACATAAAAATAATAATTGTTGATCAACTCTTAGTCTAATAAATAAAACCAAGAAACCTATTTATACACCACCAGATGCTTATTTTTTAAACTTGTAAGGCCCCTTTAGACATAAAAAATATATTCTGAGTTTTAAAACACAAAAAAATTATATTATCTTCAGTATTTCTCTGAAAACCTTTTAAAAACCCATTTTACATTCAATGTGAAATTTTATAAAAATAATTTTTTAAATTCTCATTTCCCCCTAAATCTGTATTTGATTTTAAAATAACCAACACCATAACTAATATAAATTAATCAAACTTGAAAATAGATTAATAAATGACTTGTTCTAATTTAAATATTTTAATTTAAAAAAAAACATAATAAAATACTAAAATTATTACCCAATAGTTGAAAAACAATTATAATCAATCTACTATAAAATCCTCAATCTGTGTTAATTAATCCCCCGTGTAATTTGTTTGAAAAAATGTCAATATTTTATAATTTTTTTTATTATAATCTTGTTCATGTATAATGTCAATAAACACCCCCTTAGGAATCATTACAATTCCATAATAATCACACTATCCTGATCCTCGATAAATATGAAAACGAGACCCCAAAAACAATATATCAATTATGAATGCGTACTATACTTTTCTAGATAGAAATGAATCAAAAAAAATATTCTCTCATATAAAGAGTACCTACTACTAGAATTTTAAATTCCTATAAAACATGGGTTTCAAGAAAACCCATAATGGGTAAGCTTTATCATGGAAAACAACATATGAATAGATATCCCATATCAACTTAAAACTAAATCCATATGACACAAAAAATGATTTAAAAAAGATTTATAATATTTATTGGATGTTCTATATGAATATTTCCCTATCATTATCAAAATATGACTTTATTACCACCTCCTCAAACACTAAGAGAAGTCAATTAGCAGTAACAGACTGATGAATATAGGTGAAGGCAATGTCCTACAAAGTAAATTTTCATTGTTTTTTCAAGTATAATAAAAAATTTTCAATATCCATATATATTATAGATGCACCCAAAAGTTGTGATAAAAATAATAGATCCATAAATGGAATCCCATAATATTGTTTATAAAATAAATATTATTTTATATAATATTAAAAAAAATTACAATGTAACAATACAAAAAAATATCTATAGTGAACATATAAATAAATAAAAACAATATCCACATTGATGATATATATAGAAAATTAAATTAATATATAAGAAAAAATCTTCTTGTTAAATCCTCTCAGCATATCCTTTGGAATCACCAGTATCAATAATAGAATTTGTGTTGATACATATGCTTAACTAACAGTGGATTATATTAAATATAATGAAATATAAGGATGATACATGCAAATAAAAACCAAATATGTGTAAAAAAGGATGTGGGTGTGTCTAAAGTAATAGTAGTATTCCCTCACTCTTTTAGACTCATAATGTCCTAATTATAATGTTGGTGCACGTGGAATTTTATGGTGGGTTTCAATCAATCCTTTATGATATATAACACATAAAAACTCAATAAATATCAATATATAAGCATTAATTCCTAGGGATGAACACACACACACACCCCATACATACATATATTACTTCCCAATATAGGACACAACTAATTATATTTATTATAAAGTAGTAATATTCTTTAAATTATTATTGAGATATACACCTTGATCACTCTCATATAATCAGACGTCATCATCTGGATGTATCCTCTCACGTCTATTGTTTGTAATCCAAAAATATCTAGCATTACATATTTTCCATCTCATCACAAATAAATAATATAAATATATAATATAATGCAATATTATTATGTTATTACGAGTTATAAATATAGGGAATTAAATATGTCATAGATATCTATAGAAATGCATAAATGATAAATTAAACATGAAGGGTAGTCAAAGAGGATACAAAGAGACATGTATACACAAAAACCAAATTCTAGGATTAAAAAGTTAGGAAAAACAATGAATGTGATAAGTCACATAAAAAATAATATCTATAACACAATATCCCATATTAGACTTATAATCTTCACCAAATCTATCAAAAAACTACCCATAGTGAACCTTGAGCATTATTGTATATATATGAAGTCAAAATAAGGGTTGTATCCCATTTCTTGATCATATATCACTTTATTTCACATAAATTAATTGTCATGAACCTATAAAAATCAGTATTAACTACAATGTTCCCTGGATATGGTCTTATAAAAGGTGGTTCTTTAGAGAAAGACAATGTAAAAAGTTATAAGAATCCAATTAATCGTCCCAATAATCATCCACTAGCTCTCCAAGAGCATACTCATCACCCACACTGTGTCTGATATCTCCAAAGAGAGTTTTATAGAAGTATTCTTATGAGATATATTATTCATATCTTTCCTCGCATAATACCCTGTAAGACAAAATATAAACAAACATATTCCTCTCAATTCAATGTTTTATGTCATTAAAAATAAAACCTATTTATTTTGTTCACATATCAAATAAATAAATTCATCACACAAGAATCACTTCCTTAAGTACTATATACCCAATAACTCTATATCATTGTACAAAAATACTAAATACAATATGGAGTGACCCCTTTATCCACATATCCTATTATCATAGTTCTATACCACAAGATATCATAATATAGGGATAATATCTATAAAATCAATCTTATTAATCAATTTAAATGATTATGGGCTTGTCTTCCACCTTAAAAGAGAATGTTAATAAAAGAACAAATAAATGGAAATACTAGAATAGAGTATCTATCACATCCCACATCAATGATAGTAAATGGAACCAGTAATATGTAAACTGATACAAGGTGTCACACCCCACCCCAATGGTGCAAATATACATTGATCATGATCCATGAGTGATCTCCCCAAAATATCTCACCAAGCATCAATGAAACAAATTAATGAAATTTTTAATATATATATTTTATTAACAATTATTTATTTAGTAATACCACAATAAGATACATAATATAGGCATTCGACACTTGTCTTACCAGGGCAGTGAAAAATTAACTACTTTAATGTTATATGGTTCTTTGTAAACTATATGGATGATATAAGTCTATCTAATTTATATTAAAATTTAATTAAATGTAATATAATAATTAAATTAATAATTTTAATAGTAATAATTGAAAATAACCATAAAATAATCAACATGATATATTATATAATATATAATCAATAGGATAAATAATAATCGAACTCCACCAACCTATTTGGTATTATACTTATAAATTTATGTCCATAAAAAAATACACATTTCTAATCAGACCCTATCTCTTAAAAATAAAAAAAATAAATAATTTTTATAAAACATTAAAAAATAATATAATTAGTAAAATCAAGGGAATAAACATCAAGTGACATAACGATTTTGAAATCATATAATGTGATGTAAAAAAGGCTCATAACAGACTCCAAAATTTACCTATGCGTGAAGAATCACATAACTAAATCAAATGGATTAGTTATATAAAACCAATTTCAATTAATTCTATATGATAAATCCTTAGATGAAATACCCCAATCACGTAAAGAGAAATGGCATGCATTCTCCACTGTCAATCTATATTTAGTCACTACTAATAAAATCCTATGGATAATGTATAATGTTCTATATGATTTGGATATATATGTCATCTAATTGATAACACATAATATAATAATAATAAAAGGATGATCAATTTAATGGAAATGAAGAAATGATGTAGATAGTCAATCTCAAATGGTGATTTAACATTCTCAAATCGCAATCAATGAATGAAGAAGAATAAGGGCGAAGAGTGAGAATATGAGGAATCTACTCCATCCTATGGCTCTATATAGACCATAAACAATAAAGGGGGCTTAGAAATTCAAAAAAATATTATCAAAAGGATACTAATTTATGTTGGAGTTTGATTCACTATGATACTCTTGGTGGTTACCAATATATGGTTTGATGGGGTGATTGGATCCTAGTGGTAAGTCCAATGGAAATGATACACTTCCCACTCTATTAGAATTATAATGGGATACATCCAGTGTTATTGTGAGACTCTATTAATTACTAATTTTCGTATATCTCTTATGATATAGTTATATTCATTTATCAGACATCTCAAGGTTCTTTACCATGTTTAAAACCTTCATTTTTACTCTCAATTGACACCAACATGTCTTCTAACATGATTGAACTACAAACATCACATTTCACCGTATTTTATTATTCTAATATTGATTTATCCTATAATATTAGAAATATATGATGTTGTGGTTAATTATATGTTTTTACTCCTCAACTAACAAATGTATTATGTTTTTTATAGATGTATAGGTTGACTATTTATTAATCTATATGGGATCTTAATTTGGATTTTTTCTTCATATGATTAAAATACTAAAAATTAAAAGTATTTAATGTACCATTTTATTATTATATATATTAATTTTTTGTAATTAATAAAATTATATATTTTACTAGTGATAAAAAATGTTCATTACAACATATATAAAATTTATTCATTGAGAATAGTTAAACATGTTATTTTGGTTAATACGCATATAACGAATAAATTAAATTTCTAGAAGAATGGTAATATATAATTCCTTATACAATATACAACATACATCATATGTATATAAAAATAAATAAGTGAGATCTTTTGAATCACTAAAAATATCACAGTTCTATAGTAATCAAAATAATATAATCATAATGATTAAAATCATGAAAATATAAAATATATGACAATATAGGGTGCTCAAAAATTATTTTTATTTATGTTGTATAAGATATATGGGACCATAATATTTAGAAACATATATGTTATGATTATTTTTGGTTAAATAGGGAAGGTAGAATGTAATAAAATTATATTACGAGAGGAATATAATTTAGATGATTAAATATTTGATTATATAAAATCCATTATCTACTCAACTAATCATATAATATCTTATCTTTACATGGAAACTCCAAAGGGACATTGATGACAAGAAAAAATATTCTGTCTCATATTGCGTCATTCCTTAATAGTAAAAAAGTTTTACAATAAGACTCTAAATCTAATAAATATTAGGGGGGAATGGTTAATTAAATATAAATACCTAAAATGTTATATAATATTAAACAATACATAATGATACATAGATGTAAATTCAAATTTATAAACATGTAATATTCCAAATATAAATAATATTAAAATATATGAAAATATATAATAAAATATAAATATGGTAGAAGACTCCTACCTTAGTCACTTGTAAACACAATTAGAATATCTTCTAAGATTCCAGGTTTGTATCTCATTATCATATTACTTTATCCAACAAAAAAAATATCTATACATACACCAGGATACACATGCATGGTTAGAGTACAAAAAACATAGAAGGATTTCCATAATGGTTCCCCATACACCATATCAATCTAAAAATAAAATAAATCCAATGAATTTTATTTAAACATGAATTTTTTAATATTATATTCCCTTCCCCTCAATGATTTTTTTCAGCATGTGGTCATTCATTCCAATAGTTTGTGGTCACCATTACATAGTAATGACATGTTGATCATGAGTTGAACTGAGTGGATGAGAGGTTAGGATAACCACACACAGGGGGGATTATTTTCTAATATATAACTCTCTTTGATATTTAATCCATTTTCAGGAATCATACTAAAGAATGTTAACAAAACTACATGTTTTTATCATGCATGATAGTAAATAAATTCCAAAATAGTATTTTGGTCTAAATCTATATTATTGGGGAACTCTGTAATTTTGTGTCATCTTAGAAGATATTTTCTATTTATAATTTAGATTAGGAAAATTATATATGTTTTATAGATACACATATAATCGGATTTAGAAACCACATACTTTAGTCCCAATTAATGGGACACAGGGTAACTTGTATGGTCATGTGACGAGGACTAAACCATTCAGTTTACCATAATGTTACATTGACATGAAATTGATAATAAATGGGTTTTAAAAGGTAACAAGTAAATCATATATGGTTTGATATATATAATCATATTTCTTTAATATATGTATAATAAAAATATATTTTTTATAAATTAATCTTTAATGTTAATGAAGGAATTTAAACCATATAGTAATGGATTTTTGTCACACTTTTATTTTATGTGAGACACATGTCATATTAACCATGTGTTTCATTTATGTGGTGCATATATTTTCCATGAAATGTTTTTTGACTATTATCTCGATAATTATTTGGATTTATATATCCATTATAGGATCTCTTTTTTATGGGTTTTAGGGAAAGAAATTTAACATTGTTTAAGTGTTTTATGATATAATATCATCATTAATCATGATTGATTATGTTTGTGCTTCCCAGGATGCAATATTATGCGCTATCACTCATTAAACACACGGAATTCCATATACATTAGTTATTTCCTGAGAACACATGGTTTTTCTTCATTTCTCTATATTTATGTTCTCATGAGTTCAAAAAAATGTTTTTAAAAATATCGTCATTATTTTTTTCAATGATCAAAAACCTTATTTTAAACCTTGTTTTGTAACAATTATTTAAAAAATATTTTCAAATTTAATAAATTGACTTCATAGAAACATTTCTAACCATGTCTGGAATTTTTTAAAATGTTTTGAAATGAATTATCATGTCATTTTAAAAATAATTCCCATTATGATTTTATAAAAAAATGTGAAAGTAATATTTGCTTTAACGTGTACGACATGAAAAATATATTCTACCGTAACAAAAAAAGCATTGCTTTAATGAATCCTCTATATCTAAAAAAATTATATGAAAGTATTTCTAAATTATTTTATGAATTTTTAGTTTTCAAAATTATTTTTTAAAATGGAATGGATATTTTCCTCAATAACATTTTAAATAATATTTAAATATTTACTTCTATGATTCTAAGGTTATTTTGAAAGAAAATTATTTTAAAAAAATTTATGTTTTACAATAAAAACTTCTAAAAGGGAATGGCCATATTTCACATAAAATTCTCTTTGTGATATTTCAATATAATTTAACATCAAAGATGACCCCCTTTGATGTTATCTATGATTTAATAGAGATAATATTGAATGAAACCATCATTATTCTTTTATCGGACCAATTAATATTTATGTTTATGAAATTTTCATGAAACCTATTTATTTTATATGGGTTATTCTATAGTTAATTGTTTAAATTTTTATGAAAGACATTTTTTTAAATAAGTTATTATTTGATTATATGATGAGTTTTTAATGATATTGAGGAACATTTATTTATGGAATTCATTATGAGAAGTTCGGAACATACATATCAATCTAATGTATTGAGTAAATAATTATATATGCAGAGATGATAATGGGAAAAAATTAGATGGTCTTGATCAAATATGGTAAATTGGTGTTTCCTGATCCACTATAGTAAAAATATAAGGACCCAGCCTTAATAAACTACATAATATATAATTAAATGAATAATTTACATTGAGGATATTTTCATGTTTATATTTATAGAGAATTATGCTATAAAAGTTAGATAAAAACATGAATATTACATGTATACACTAATACTCAGTATACATTTTTTCATAAAATAAAAATTCTTAAAAAGAAACATGTCTAGATCCATGTTTTAGACAACATTTCTTTTCCATGATCCCATCCCTGAACCTATTAATCTTTAAGTGTTGTGGAAAATATTACAAAACCATGGGATGAGCATAAAAACCTCATGAAGAGTTATAAAATAAAAATGGAAAACATTATCCCATTAATAAATTCAAATTAGTGAATCTATATTTTTCAATCATAACATACCTCAAGAAATCATAAGATTTATGAATAACACATAACAATCATAAATCATAAAGGATACTTATAGAATCCACATCAAAAATACATTATAGATATAACAACTACATATGGATTTACACATGGAATACCCAACAATTTATATTACCTTAATCTGTTAGGAGAAATATCACGTGTACCTCTGTTACGTTACCCAATGCATTTGAGAGCTATCTTAGTCTCAGCAGCCCTAGTTTTATCACCGAACCACCAATATACGTAAGCAAACACCAATAAACATAACATAATAATAAAACCTAACCCATGTATAAAGGAAATATAACACTTCCCCATTATAATATATCCAATCATGATATTGAAATAAACAATTTTTTATGAAATCATTTTCAAAAACATCTATAAAAATATCTTTTAATCGAAGTGTCTCATACCACTTGGACTCTTTTAAATGAAATATCATCAGAAAACAATAATATCCATAAAAATAAATCCTAAAAATCATTTTGATAACATGTAAATTAATCCGAAATATTTATAATAATAAATAAATAAAACTTGTTAAGAAATATTTAGTTAAAGTGTTTTTTAACAAAAAGAGAGACACATGAATACAAATAATTGGGGAATTATATTTAATCATAACATTATAATTTAATGATAATAAAGATATTAATGAAATAATATGTTAAAGGAAATTATATACATCATATAAGTGATAATTGGTTCATAACAATAATAATTTCTCAATGGAAATGTAAATTGAGATGAACTCCCTTATAAAGATAGTATCCATAAATTAAGGATAAATCAACCACATAATTATTTTTGACAAATATATATACAACAAATATAAGTGGATATTATGGTTAAAACATCAGAGGTCATTCCAACATCTTTATAGGATGATATATTGAATAAGTACAAGTTAAACCCAATGAATTGAAATTCGGTAAATAAGTTAAATCGTTTAAATATGACAGCATAATAGTGTCACTTTAAAATTCAAAAAATAACATGATGAGATAAAAAAGTTATATAATAATTTGGAAATAATTCTTAAATAAATAAAGATATAGAAGAACATATCCATACATAATAATATGTTAATTAAAAGACATAACAAAAAGAAGTCTTTTAAAAAGAAGAGGGTGAAAGGTTCCCTTACCGATTTGGTAACATACAAAACATAAGGAACATGAAAGACGGATAATAAAACGAATATTTAAATAATCCTCAATGAATGTATATTACACAAAGAGTAAAATAATGGTAAGTTACTACACCACACAAATGGAAATAGTGGTAAATATAGCATGAATCTCATGTGAATAAAAAGTGAGATGAAACCCTTTACCACATAGAAGACAAATGAGTCGTACGAAAAAAAGATAATAACCAGGAAATTAATCACATAATACCATGAATATAATTAAAATAATGATAATACATATAAATTTTCAGTGCACAATACACCATATGCAATGAATATGTGGTGAACAATGGAAATCTCACTAAATTAAAAGTGAGATAAGAAAATCCTTTTTCTCATGTCTGAATTGAATTTTTTGTTCCTTGTTATTCCTGAATAATAAACTTATGTTAGTTTATACTTTATTGATAAAAAATTAACATGTTTATTATTCCATTTATATAATATTTTACCATTTTATAAAATTTTTGTAATCATTTAATTTAATAAGGGTCGTTTTGTCGATATTTGATACTTGAGTAAAAAACGAACGCCTTATAATTACAAGTTTTCCATGTGGTCAAGAGTACATTATTTCCAGAAAAATATTCATTATTTGGATATCATATATATCATATATATTCTTTATGAATTTTTATTTATAATAGTACATAACATTTGAAGATAAGAAATGAAATGCACCGAACCTGGAGATGATAAGCAGTACATACGCATGAACACTAATTTCAATTCTATTTTGTATTTTAATTGAATGCAAAATTTATGATACCTAGTAATATTATAATTCCAGTATAATATCTAATATAATTTCAATAAATCCATCCTTTATATTCCACACTTGTGGTATGAATGAGTCATATCACATTGAGGGGGCGGTAGTCTGCACTTCCTCAAATGAAATTATTGCATTTACACATTATGGAAACCATAATGGTAGGTTATAAATGAAAAATACATAAGAATAAAGAATCTATAAAAAATATATATATCATATATAAAAACATTTCCATCTTAATGGTCACCATGAGAGGTGGTAATTGATAATCAAAGAATCATCTCATCGTGATGCGTTAGTTTGCAATCCAAAGAAAGACTATGTTCTTAACCGATTAGATGGAGGTGTGTGTAAGTGTTGCTAAAATAATTCGTATAAAAAAACCTAATACATTTGGGATAGTAGTTATTTAATAAAAGAAACGAATAAAATTATTTTATGGGTTGAAGAAGTAAAATAATAGAAAAGACGTTAAGAGGAACTCTTACCTTTAATTTGGAAAACTTCCTTTGGTTTCAACCAAAAGGTTTACTTGATGTGTCTTCTAGATAATTTAAGGCTTCTATGTGGAGGATAGGGATGTAGGGAGCTTAATTTGGAAGATGATGGACGAGTCATAAGGCATTATAGTAGTGAGGAATTAGAATGAAATGGTGTCCTTTTATAGGGGGAGGAGGGGTTCATTAGGAATGTGTGAAAATATTATTTTATTATAAAATCATATTCGGTTTATAAATTTCCATATGTAATTAAAGTCGAGGATAGATTATACATGGTTAGAATAAATTCATCCAACATGAATTGGATAGGTATTGGATGTTATATTTATAATTATATTAAAAATTTATTTAAATCATTTATTAATGAGATATATACTACATCAATATTTTGTCTTAAATAATTTTGATTATTTGTTATCTAAACATTATTAAAAACTAACATTATGTATGAAATAGTTTTAGATATCCATTGATTTTTAATAGTCAAAAATATAACTTATATAACCCCAACAAAAAAATTAATTTACCAACAGATATTTTTTTGTGTCACCTTTGCCTTTACATTAAATTAATTTATCTAATGTGTCATTATCACACTTAAGTTTCCCCATGGTTCCCTAAGTCAACCCAAATATTTCCATGGTCATCCATGACTCATACAATAAGTTTAGGATAAGTGTTATGGTAATTTTGTATTATTATAATATTCTTTTTACCTTGAATTGCCCTATTTACCTTTATGTGTGAAAAATAAAAGTTAAAAGATTATATTCCTGAAAACTTATTTTAATCTTATTGAACCATAGTTTACTTAATAATAAAATCCAAACATGTCGGAATTTTTAAATTCAAATCACAGAAGTGGTAAAATTTATTTTAAATGAAAAACCCAGTTGTTTTAACTAATACTATGTGGTTTCACTATTCATCAAAAATGATGTTTTACAGAAAAATTCCGAAAATTCAGCCTAAGATATATTTTATATTACGAATTCTAAAATGAATTCTATTTTAAAAAATTAAAAACATAACATTTGCATTAACTAATTTAAAATTAATTCCCATTGTCAAATCAAACAGTGTGTTTATATGAAATAATAACATTTAAAAAAATGACACTTGTTTGTGTACAGTTCCAAAATGAAATTATTTCCAATGACCAAAATTAGATTAAATGGTAAAAATATATTATAATTATACATTGAAACCAAATAAAAATACAATCTATCCATATTAAAAAATTTGATTAAAAGGAACTTTTGAATTAAAATACAATATTTTTCTCTATTCATTAAAAATTGAACTTTATTCGAAAAATACAATTAATTTACTAAAAGTAAATTTTGTTGTCCTGAATATAAACG
Source organism: Viscum album (assembly GCA_963277665.1). Lineage (NCBI taxonomy): Eukaryota > Viridiplantae > Streptophyta > Magnoliopsida > Santalales > Viscaceae > Viscum > Viscum album. The sequence continues at coordinate 2,074,495,047 of OY728152.1, read as the reverse complement.
AGAACATTTTTTAGTAAAATAGAACATATAAATATTTCAAAAACTATATTTAATGGGGGTTCTCCATCAAAAGGTGTTAAATTGAACATTAACTGAATATTAGAGTATTCATTATTAAAATTAGATTCATTTAATTTTTAAGCCACTAACATTTGATGGATAAATGTAAAAATATTTAAAAAAATTTATAATCATATTTTAGAAAATTCTATTTATTCTTTCTAGTAAAATGAATAGGCATTAACTATAATTCAAAATAATAATATTATATTATTAGTGTGCAACATAAGATTTCAAAGAAACTCGTTGTTTCATATTAGGAACACCATCGAACACAAAGTCACCTTTAATGTAAAATTAATATTTAATTAAAAAAATACTAATAAATATGAAAATTTTCACATTCCTTATTTATCTGGGATGTTACATCTATCCCCCCCTTTTGGAACTGTGTCCTCACCATTTTAAAACTGAGCATGAAACATCATTAAAAGCCCCACATCGGATAAGAGTTTGTAAAAGGTGTCACCTTAAAAGAAAGAAAGAGAAGTAGAATGGTCAAATAAAATATCCCCTAATAGGATTCAATATACGAAATCATGGATATGAGACAAAAGAACAAATGGTCAAGTTTTGATGGAGTGTGATAGAAAACAAGATTAGGAGAATGTTAACCACCAGAAAATAAAAAACTTATGATGTGTTAAATGTTCATTGTTTACTTATTAGGATACATAAAATAGAAATGTTTTTGTTTTAAATTCCATTTAATAGTTTTGAGGAATTGATTTATGACATAGGATAATAACATAAGGAAATATACATACCATCATGTAGAGTTTCATCATTTAGTAAGTTTCTAACATATACTAATCATCTCTCCAAGCAATGACCATTAAAAAAGACTTGGTCACATCAAAAGCATAAGAATTATCTTATATAGAATCACATAATCCACAAAAGAAGAACTATATATTTTCCTTGTCTTTAGACATTAAATAAAAACAAAATGGTTAGGGAGAGATCAGATAATACCCAAAAAGGAAAATATTTTACGATAAGAAAAACTACTCCTAATATCCTAAATTTGTAAAACAAACCCAAAGATCAACAAAGACCATTCAATAAACAACTATCCCAAAAATTCATCAAAATTAATCCAAAATAATATTAAAACCCAAATCTCATAAGTATTTAATTACATAGTCTTTCAAGATAAATCTTAACATTTATCTAAAAATAACAATAATTACTCATAAAGTCTCATATTGAAATGTAATTAACCTAATCACATATTCTCTCTGATTGGATAATCATTTTCATAAATAAACCAAATCATCATATGTCCACAATAAAAAAAATAGATTATTCCAAACTAAAATTTAAACCATTATTTCACTATTGAAGTCCTATAGTAATCAATATTTATTAATAATATAGTGTTCCATCGATAGAGAGAACATCTTCAACAAAATACTTTATCACTTAATCACCAAATCATTTTCCTACACTATGTATATCCATATGATATTACCTATGTTCAAAAAATAAACATATTCTTGTTCCATAAAATCATTTTACAGAAATAATAAGTCATACTAGACCAAGAATTCATTTAGGACAGTAGAAAAAGATGCCCTCTTTTCACCCATTAGTTGTGGGTTCAATTCCTGCAGCCCTATTGGATGCGACAGTTTGTCACCCATCTTACAGGTTGTCCTTTTATTAAAACTCAAAAATAACCTTAACATGTTTTAACCTCAATGGTTTCCTTATACCACTCATTTTAATCCAAATTCATTATGATCTCAACCTCATAATTCATGATGTCTAATTTCACCACCATATTATAAAATAAAAACATCCCCAAAATAGATTACATCATACATTGATCATGGTGTCCATTTGGTTCCATCGTCATCTAGTTCACATAGGTAGATGGTACATACATTGCAACAATGATTTAGAGATCCTTCAAAATTATTTACTTATTCGATGCAAATACACCATTTATGTCACATACATGACTTATTTTAAGGATAATTTCCATTTAATTTCCATTCATGCATTGTTTTGAGGGTTTCCCAAGCATTTATGGAGGAATGGGTGAGTTTTTATGAATTGGGCCAAAACGTGAGCCCAATTCCAGATTTAAAAATAAATTTTGATTCCATTATAAAATTTACATTTTTCAACATTTTTCATCCATTACAATTCCTAATTGTCATCCCCTGATATATTAACACCACCATATTTATTTGGACAATTTATAAATCCACAAGCTTGGAGGATATGGGTTTTTAGTTAGGGAATTGGGCCTACCCGAAAGCCCATTTTCTGCATTAAAAATAAATTTAAAGTCTTTAATATCTCCTTCAATATTTGCATTTTTTCGGTGATTCCAACTATCACCCGAGCCACTTACCTAAGGCGCGACCCCATGCCCTCCTCCCACAATTTGGAGCTCGATAGAATCTCAAAAATAGTCGAAACTTCTCTGGATTTCAGAAATCGTCCAGATTTTGGAGAGGTAAATTGATCCTTTCATAACTCCTTATATTCTTAATATTTTTCCCTAATTCCAATTCCTAAATGACCTTATCATTATTGGTAGAATATCAATTAAATTGTTATCTGTTTTAAAATTCAGATTCTGGTAGATTTTGGTTCGTTTTATTCAGGATGATTCAAGTAAGTGTTTCATTCCTTGATTTCCTCCCCTTCCTAAGGGTTTCTTTCACCCTTTCAATAAGTTCATCATGTCCAGAAATTGAGGTTCGAAACTAGGGTTTCATTTGGGGTCTTTTTGGTCAAATGTTGTTGTCTAGGGCTGGATTAATATTCTTTGAGGTGCGGCGGTAGTGCGGTTGATGTTTCACACCTTGTTTTGAGGGTTTCATCATAAAAGGTAGGTGATTCCATGTGTAAACATTTATAGATGAGTTAGTTTGCTTGAATTACTTATTATTCGTGTTCCTAATATGCTATGTGTGGTGTGTGAACTATTTATTTTGTATTTAGTAATGAATTTGTTTTTATGGTTTCATTTTAGCTTTAAATTTGGTGTTTTCATGTACAACCCTTTGGGTATTGTTTGGGATTGCTTTATAACATATAAATTTATTTAATAAATCTTGTTCGGGATGAAAATTATGATTTGGTGGGGTATTGGTGTGCCACTAGGTCATAAAGAGGTTTTTTAAGGGTTTAAGGTGTAAAACTTTATTGTAATTTTTGAAAGTGATCTTGAAAACGTGTGCGTTTCATGTGGATCTTTCGTACTATTGTTTGAGGTGGTTGTATAACACATGGCGGTTGATTAATAAATGTTTTTGGAGCTACCAATTCTGTTTTGAATTTGTATTGATGTGATTTTGGCCTTGAAATATGGTTTTGAAATGGGTTTTATTTGAAAAGCATTGGTAAACTATTTATAAATGTTTTATGAATGTTTTGAGTGGTTTAATGATTTATGTAAGAGGTGAAACCATATTGGAAAACTGTTTTGGATTGTTTATACATTCAAATGAACCATTTTAAATTTGAATAGTTCTGTTATGTGATGTTTATCATATTTTTAGGGACTTCATAAAATTGTTAAAGGATGTGTTGGATTGTGAAAGTTATGAAAAAATTTTGTTGGCTATTTTGGTGTGAGTTTGATTTCAAAAATGAATTTGAATGAAAAGATAAATTTGTGACTTGTGTGATTTTCATGGATCTGTTTGGATAATGTGTTATGTGGAATTGATATTTTCATGTTAAAATTATATTTCTTGGCTTGTGGAACTTGTTTGAGCACAAAGGGAAAACCCGAGTATCTAGGTCGGTGGACGTGTACTAGTATGCTAGAGAATCTGTGAGGTTTGGCCTCAGTTTCACTGAGCAGGATTAACGCTTACAACTCTAACTAAACTATGATGATAATGATTGGGGACCACTAGGTTATGGGTATGTTCTCTACTATTGGCTCGTGCACGAGAACAAATAATTTTTGTGGTTACTCTCACCGAGATACGAGGTACCTGGGACCCACAGCTAGCTAGTGCCTAGGGGTTATTTCCTATTTGTTGTGCTCATTAGATCTTTAATACATACCGTCGGCATACAGTATATTTGGATGGAAAAATCCGTAGCTTTTGAATTTATTTTAAAAGTGTTGATTCTTTAAATTATCCCACCTGAAAACAGTTTTTTTAAGTTGCATCTTTTAGAAATTGTAACTAGAAATTACATGTTTTTGAAAACTTGCAAGCTTTTCATCTTTGAATGTTTCTCATAGGGAATATCTTGGTGATGGTATCCTACTGGGAATTGGCTCACACCCTACTTACACCCTTGGGTGTATGTAGACTTGGATATTTTATTTTTTTGTCGCAGGTTTGGGTATAACATTTGTGCCAACAGTTCGGGTTTTTTATCGGTCATTCATATTGAGGTGTTGAGGAGATGGCTTGATGGAAATGCCTCTTTCCAGGTTGAGGTTCTTGGGCTGTTAATTTTTTTTGTTTTGTACCTCTTTTATAGTCTTGTTGAGTTTTTTTTAGACTATGTAATTTAGTTCTTATTTTCTGTAAAACATTGTTTGGTTTGAAAAATCCAGATTTGTTTCATTGGATTCTTTTGTTGTTTTATGTTTATAAACTCGGGTAAATCGTTCCAAATTTTCATTTTATGATACCCGGGCACTTGTGCCAGCCCGTGGGGATCAGAAACGCTCTTAGGGTCTTGCCATGGACCGTGTCCGGTGCCGATTTTGAAGGCGACCAGATTCGGTTTGTGACAAAATGGTATCAGAGGAGGTTCACTCCTTGGGTCATGTTATTTGGGGAAGAGTTAGCATAGTCTGGAGCTATGATTTTTGGGACTTGAAATTTTAGTCATGGGTAGTGTTCCTGGCCAACACACCTCATGACGGGATTCAAGTCACCATGGGAAGTATGGATTTATCTGAGTCCTTTTGTTTTCTTGGTTTAATGATGACTATATGAAATGAAAAGAGATTTGGGAGAATAATATCAGTGAGCTCGCAGGGCCTGGAAAGCCATGTGGAGCCATGGATATTTCCCTAGAATACTCTCAGTGACGAAAAAGTGATTGGAATATGGCTGCCAACCATATGTCCAAGTCCCCCACCGAAACTAGTTTCTTCTTTCATTGTTTTGTTCTTTAGTTTTGAAATCATAGCACTTTGGTTTTAAGGTGACTTGGTTTTAAGAAGCGTAAATTTTTTATGAAATGAATTTCAAATAAAGAGGGAATGGTTTGGTTTATGAAATGGAAGAACTGAATTTTCAGAATTGTTTTGAAATGTAAAATGGTGTGTTTACACCTCTTTGAAAGCAGGAACTATATTGAATTTGGTTTTGAAAAGCGTTTTCAATAGAGTTTTCTAAACAATAAGAGTGTGTTTCAATGGGATGAGATGTTTTGAAATTGATATGAATATATTGAATGTGATTTCTCTTCCAAATGGTTGTGTCTTTATAAAATGTTTTCTAAGATGTGAATTTGGATTTTTATCTCATTGTTTGTAGTTTTGAGAAACATGTTGTGTTGGATGACCATTTTGTTTTTGAAAAGTGTAAAGATTTTTTTTTAACCATTTTTATTTTAATGAGTGACCACATGCATGGGGTTATATGGGATGATGGATGGTTTATGGCATGAATGGATGAGTTCTGGGATGGATATGAGGAGGGTGTCTGGTGTGGCACAAAAACATTCACGTGTGAGGCCCATGGGGTACCATTGGTGGATACGCTTACTAATAAACCATTTGTTTTAAAATAATTGGTTTTAAAGAAAAACATGATGTCTTGATGAACAGTTTGGTATGGTTTGTATTATGGGTTTTTGATAATGTTGATATTGTGGGATGTTTTAAGTTCAAGAACCCCTTCTGTTTGAACTGTGTTTTGAGTTTGTGTTTGGTTGGTAAGCTATGTTGTAAGGACGGTTACTGGTCTCTTTTGAAAAATGTTTTCGAATGCCTTTACGGTGGTTACCTTCATGTGTTTGGATCTGGTTTGAGGCATGCTTTGACTAATGGACCATCTTGGTTGGGTCCTTGGGTTCTCTCATTGGATAAGGTACGCCCCCGTTAAGGGTTAATGCACAGCTGAAGTGCAACCCATATTGTTTCACCATTGGAAAATACTCCAGTTTATCAATATAAGGAATATTTTATCGATCATTGTTGATTGAGTCTACACCCCATCATTTCGTTGATTTTTGGATCCTATTGTAGTGGTAATGTTATTGTGGAAGGTTGAAAGAAACCTTAGTTTCTTAAGTTTCATGATTCATCGAAGGTGGAAGTTTTCTCTGGTTGTTAGTGTGGATGAGTTTTTTGATGGTGTCTAAGAGGGCCTCTGGGTTCTTCATAGTTTCTTTGAAGAAAGAGTAATAATTAAACCACCAATTTTGAGATTTTGGTCATTATAGGATATTGTGTCCACTTTTTGGACTTTTCTGTTGTTTAGGGGCTTTGAATATGGTCTCGTTCCATGTATTATTTCTATCAATCTCAAGGGTCATGTTCAGTGATGCATTGTAATGTTGTGTGCTCTTTTGACTATAAAGGTGAAGGTCACACAATCCTCTGAGGTTCTATTTTATGTTGGTATTATGTCTCCCTTGGGAAAAACATCAAATATCTTATCTTAGAGGAAGGTGTTTATACGTGTCCTTCCCTTCTGTTGTTTCTGACCCAAAGAAACAAGGTGTGATGTGTGTGTATCTTATGATCCCTTGTTTCAGTGAAATGTATGGTTTTGGTAAAGTGTGTTATGGAGTGTGTTATGTCTTGATAAACCAATCGGGTTATGCGGTGTAGTTGTTTGTGGTACCGAAAGAAGAAGTTCCACATAGGGGTTTCAACAGCTTAACTGTGTGGCCGAAGATGCTTCAATATTTTGAGCTCCAGCCATAGGTCCCGGAGAGAAGCTAGCTCGTAGTCAGGGGAAACTCCAGTATCGTTTAAACCCTTGTAAAATGTCCAATCCGAAGTATGAAAGACATGAAGAGTTTAAACCTATGGTGTCATCATATTTATTCTAGTGTTACCATTCGTTGGAAATAACTGTAGGGTCTTGTACCCATGTCATCACAAAATGTTATTCCCTCCCCCATTGGTTTCTATTGGGTCTTTGGAGAATGGTTAGAAATTTTTCTAGACAAGTTGAGCACACAGTTTTCACATGGTTAGTTCTAACCATGAACAAAAAAATAACCATGTAGATATAAGGATCCACATAGTAATTGCACAATTTCCCCAAACTGTGCAGACTAACCGTGCGACCGTCCCAACTCGTTAATTTTGGGGTCTTTTCGTGTCAGCCCATGCCGATCGGTTATGATGGTTGGTTCTTATGGTGGGGAGACACACTATGAGTCGTATATAAGTTCATTTGTAAATTTCTGATGGAAGTATACCCTTTTTACTAGGGAGTCCATTCAGGCCTCTCCCTGTTAGTGTCCCGATTCATTCTCGAGGAAAAAAATATAGGTTGTCTCTTATAGTGGGGAGGTAATTTTTGTTCCCCCATACCAGTAACTCAGACTTATCCATGTTCGTGGATTGGTGGTATGTACTCTCATTCAGAGCAATCAAGCTACCTACATCTTCATTTAGTAATCATTAGGGTTGGGGAGTACCCAATGGTCTCGTCAAAGTAAGGTAAGTGTAACCTTCTTCGATGTTGTAGTTCATTTGGGTGAATTGCTTGAGTCTTGTTGAGATAGTGTTTAATGAGTTTTATTTTGGGATAATGTATAAATGTATTTGATAATTTCAGTAAAGTGGTGTATGTTTGGGTTATGAGATTAATCATTCCTTAATTGATCACTGGAGGTGTTTTGGCCTTTGGGGGTGAAACCTGGCAAAGGCGTACCTCTTGATTTCTTAGTTGGGTTTGGTTGTTGCTTTGTCCTTGATGTGACTTTCTGGGGTATAATATTTTAATGGTTGGAAGAGTTGTCACATACATGACTTATATTAATGTTCATTTCTATTTAATTTCAATTAATTCTTTGTTTTGGGGGTTTCCCAAGCATTTATGGAGGAATTGGTGATTTTTTATGAATTGGGCCAAACCGTGAGCACAATTCCAGATTTAAAAATAAATTTTGATTCCTTTATAAAATCTTCATTTTTCAACATTTTTCATCCATTCCAATTCCTTATTGTCATGCCCTGACATATTAACATCACCATATTTATTTGGATCATTTATAAATCCATAATCTTGGTGGATATGGGTTTTTAGTTAGGGAATTGGGCCTTCCCAAAAGCCCATTTTCTGCATTAAAAGTACATTTAAATTCTTTAATATCTCCTTCAGTTTTTGCGTTTTTTCGGTGCTTCCAACTCTCACCCGAGACAACGTACGTAAGCCGCGACGCCATGCCCTCCTCTCAAAATTTGGAGTTGGATAGATATGCGAAAATAGTAGAAACGTTTCTGGATTTCAAAAATCGTCCAGATTTTGGAGAGGTAAATTGATCCTTTCATAACTCCTTCTATTCATAATATTTTCCCCAATTCCAATTCCTACATGACCTTATCATTCTTGGTCGAATATCCATTAAATTTGTATCTGTTTTAAATTTAAGATTCTGGTCGATTTTGGTTCGTTTTATTCAGGTTGTTTCAATTAACTGTCTCTTTCCTTGATTTCCTCCCCTTCATAAGGATTTCTTTCACCCTTTCAATAAGTTCATCATGTCCTGAAATTGAGGTTCGAAACTAGGGTTTGATTTGGGGATTTTTGTTCAAATATTGTGGTCTAGGGCTAGATTTATATTCCTTGTGGTGCGGCGGTAGTGCGGTTGATGTTTTGCACCATGTTTTGAGGGTTTCGTCATAAAAGGTAGGTGATTCCATGTGTAAACATTTATAGATTAGTTATTTTGCTTGAATTACTTATTATTAATGTTCCTAATATGCTATGTGTGGTGGGTGAACTGTTTATTTTGGATTTAGTAAAGCATTTGTCTTTATAGATTCATTTTAGCTTGGAATTTGGTGTTTTCATGTGCAACCCTTTGGGTATTGTTTGGGATTGCTTTATAACATATAAATTTTGTTTAATAAATCTTGTTCGGGATGAAAATTATGATTTGGTGGGGTATTGGTGTGCCACTAGGTCTTAAAGAGGTTTTTTAAGGGTTTAAGGTGTAAAAAGTTATTGTACTTTTTGAAAGTGATCTTGAAAACGTGTGCATTTCATGTAGATCTTTCGTACTGTTGTTTGAGATGGTTGTATAACACATGGGGCTTGTTTAATAAATGTTTTTGGAGCTTCCAAATCTGTTTTGAATTTGTATTGATGTGATTCTGGCCTTGAAATATAATTTTGAAATGGGTTTTATTTGAAAAGCTTTGGTAAACTATTTAGAAATGTTTTATGAAAGTTTTGAGTGGTTTAATGATTTATGTAAGAGGTGAAACCATATTGGAAAACTGTTTTTGATTGTTTATAAATTCAACTGAACCATTTTAAATGTGAATAGTTCTATTATGTGATGTTTATCATATTTGTAGGGACTTCATAAAATTGTTAAAGGATGTGTTGGATTGTGAATGTTGTGAAAAAAGTTTGTGGGCTATTTTGGTGTGAGATTGATTTCAAAAATGAATTTGGATGAAAAGTTAATTTTGTGACTTGTGTGATGTTCATGGGTCTATTTGGATAATTTGTCATGTGGAAGTGATATTTTCATGTGAAAAGTATATTTCTTGGCTTGTTGAACTTGTTTGAGCACAAAGGGATAACCCGGGTATCTAGGTGGGTGGACGTGTACTAATATGCTAGTGAATCTTTGAGGTTTGGCCTCAGTTTTACTTAGCAGGATTGACGCTTACAACTGTAACTAAACTATGATGATGATGATTGGGGACCACTATGTTATGGGTATGTTCCCTACTAGTGGCTTGTGCACGAGAACTAATAATTTTTATGGTTACTCTCACCGAGATACGAGGTACCTGGGACCCACAGCTAGCTAGTGCCTAGGGGTTATTTCCAAATGGTTGTGCTCATTAGATCTTTTATACTTACCGTCGGCATATGGTATATTTGGATGGAAAAATCAGTAGCTTTGGAATTTATTTTAAAAGTGTTGATTCTTCAAATTATCGCACTTGAAAACTATTTTTAAGTTTCATATTTTAGAAATTGTAACTAGAAATTAACTGTTTTTGAAAACTTGCATGCTTTTCGTCTTTTAATGTTTATCACCGGGAATCTCTTGGTGGTGGTATCCTACTGGGCATTGGTTCACACCCTACATACACCCTTGGATGTAATTAGACTTTGTTATTTTATTTTGTTGTCGCAGGTTTGGGTATAACATTTGTGACAACAGTTCAAGTTTTTTACCGCTCATTCATAATGCAGTGTTAAGGAGCTGGCTTGAGGGAAATGCCTCTTGCCATGTTGAGGATCTTGGGATGTTAAATTTTTTAGTTTTGTTCCTTTTTTATAGTCTTTTTTAGTTGTTTTAGACTATCTAATTTAGTTCTTATTTTCTGTAAAACATGGTTTGGTTTGAAAAATCCAGATTTGTTTCATTGGATTCTATTATTGTTTTATGTTTATAAACTTGGGTAAATCGTTCCCAATTTTCATTTCATGATACCCGGGCACTTGTTCCAGCTCATGGGGATCGGGAACGCCCTTCGGGTCTTGCCATGGACCGTGTCAGGTGTCGATTTTGAAGGCGACCAGATTCGGTTCGTGACAACGTACAAATGGGTTATATGGGTGTTCAGAGAAAAACTGTTTGGGAAAGTAATCATGTATGAAAAATAATTTTAAAACATTGGATAAAACATGATTTCTATACAATATTGAGACTGAATTTGAGTTAAAACATTCAATTAATGATCTGTATAAAATACCATAGGTGTGTTTTGAGAGACTATATTGTAAAAGCATATATAAATAGGTTGATCAATGTCTCCTTCTTCATCACCTTTTTCAAAATCATAATATGCTTCAAAATCCGGTGATAAGGTAATATATTTGAAAATTCCTTGATAATATTTATCTTTATTGAAAATATGAGAAAATTGTGAAAAAAGGATTTTTATGAATACATCCCATGATCCACGATGATAATGAGTTATAGTGGAGGTGTTTGATATCTCAAACAACTGCTTGCAAGTGTGTTTTATTCTAGAATAAGTTTCATAATCATCCGAACATGAGTTTTCTATAATAATTTCAAGAAATTCATCAGGAAGATATATGAATGTCGTATGAGATCCTACTCCTTCCATTTGTAATGGAATTTACATGATCTGAAGAAGTTATTAATAATGGATTTATAGGAAATAATAGAAATAGGGACTAACCATGTGTTTAACAAAAACTCTTAATCCCTAAAGTCATCTAAACCGACCTATGATACCAACTACAAGGACTCGACATTTAAACCTTACATAATAGGTAATTAAATGAATAATTTACATTAGTGATATTTTTTAGGTTTAGAGTTTTAGGTAATTATTCCATAACTATTAAATAACAACCTGAACATTACATGTAGACACTACTACTCAGTATCCATTTTTTTATAAAATGAAAACTCTTATAAAAAAAACATGTCTAGTTCTATGTTTTAGACAGCATGAATTATCTTTGGTCTCATTCTTGACCCTATTCATATTTAAGGCCTATGGAAAACATTTCGGAAACATGGGATGATCTTAAAAATTTTAGTAAGGTTTATAAAATAAATAATGATAACATTATCCAATCAATAAATACAAATATATGAATACATACTTTTCAATCATAACATACCTTAAGAAATCGTAAGATATATGAATAACACACAGAAATCATAAATCATAATGGTTACTTATGGAATATTTATCACACTTACAGTTTAGTTATCACAGCTACATATGGTGTTACACTTGGAATACCCATCATAGTATATTCCCTAAATCTCTTAGGAGAAAAATAATGTTTACCTCTGTCATGTTACCCAATGCATTGGAGAGCTATCTCAGGCTCACTTGAAATAGTTTTATCACGGAACTACCCATATACATAAAAAATGCCAAATAACAATAACATAATCATAACACCTAACCTATTTATAAATAAAAGATAACATTTCCACATTCCAATATTTCAAATCAAGATATTGAAATAAACAATTCTTTATCAAATCATTTTCAATCCCATTTAAATAGAGATTCTTGAATCAAAGTGTCCTATAGCACATTGAATATTTTATATGAATTATCATATGAAAACATTAATTTACATATAAATAAATCCTAAAACCTATTTTGAAAACATGGACATTAATGAGAAATATTTAGAATAATAGATCATTAAAAAATTTAAAACAATAATTTAGTAAAAATGTATTTTAACAAAAAGAGAGATGCTTAAATTTAAATAATTAAGGAATAAAATTTTATAAAAACATTTTAATATCATGATAATAAATGTATTCATTATATAATATGTAAATGTATTTTATATACACCATATAATAGAAAATTGGTGCATAACAACAATGAAGTATCAATGGAAATGTAAATTGAGATGAAATCCCTTATAAAGATGGTATCCTTGAATTAAGGATAAATAAATAACATAATTATGTGTGAAAAATATAAATACAACCAATATATGTTGATTTTAAGTGTAAAACAAGAATAGTTCATTCAAAAATATTCATAGGATGACATATTCAAGAAGTACTAGTTGATCCCAATGAATTGAAATTGGGTTATGATGTTCCCCTGTAAAAATTTGACAGCCTAACAACATCACTTTAAAATTATGAAAATTAGTTGATGAGATAAAAAGGTTATCTCATCATTTGGAAATGAATTTTACATCAATAAGGATATAGAAGAACATATACCATCATAATAATATGTAAATTAAAAGACATAATAAAAATACGTCATTTAAAAATAGCAGGGTGAAAGGTTCCTTTACCGATATGGAAACTTACAAAACATATGCCATATGATAGAAGGATCATACAATATAGATGTAAATACTTTAAAATGAATTTATAATACAGAAAGAGTACAATAATTTAAGTAACTACACCACACAAAATGAAAATAGTGGAATATGTAGCACGAATCTCACATGAATGAAAAGTGAGATTAAAGACTTTACCGCGTTGTAATCAACTGAGTAGTATGAACAAAAGTTAATAACCACCAAATGAATCAAATAATACAATGACTATAATTATAATAATGATAATATATTTCAAATGGAAGTACACAATACACAACATGCAATTAATAAGTGGTGAACAATGGAAATCTCATGAAATTAAAAGTGAGATAAGATAATCACTTACCTCGAGTCCGACACGACTTGTTTGTTCTTTGTTCTTATTTAATAATAAACATACGTTAATTTATATTCAATTAAGAAATGGTTTTCATGTTTATTATACCTTTTATATCACTAATTACAATTTTATAGACATTTTTCAATCATTTATGTTTATAGGGGACATTTTGTCGATATTTTTTACTTGAGTAAAAATTTAATACCATATAATTACAAGTTTCCCATGTGGTCAAAAGTCAAATTTTTACATAATGATATTCATGATTTTTATATCATGTATATAATATATATTTAGTATATTTATGTATTTATAATAGTAAATAACATTTTATGATAAGAAATGAAATGCACTATTCCAGGAGACGGTAAGTCGTACTTACGCATGAACACTACTTTCATTTATATTTCATAACATAATTGATTGAAACATTAATGATACCATGCTATATTATAATTACAGTATTATATCATATATTATTTCAATAACACCATATTTTATATGTCCCACTTATGGTATGAACAAGTCAAATCACTTTGAGGGGCAGTGGTACACACTTCCTCAAATGAAATTCTGACTTTACACATTATGGAAGCCATAATGATAGGATATAAATGTAAAATACAGAAGAACAAAGAAAATATAGACATAATATATATCATAAATAAATATAGTTCCCTCTTAATGGCCACCATGAGATTCGGTAGGAGATAATAAAACAGTCATCGTTTCGTGGCGTGTTAGTTTTCCACCCACAGAAACAATATGTGCTTCACCCATTAGATGGAGGTGTGTGTAAGAGTAGTTTAAATAAATCTCATAAAAACATCATAGAATAAATTGGGTATAGGTTTTTTTTTAAAATGAAAATATTAAAATTATTTAATGGGTTGGATAAGTAAACTAAAAGAAAAGATGTAAAGAGGAATTGTTACCTTTAATTTGGTTAACTTTCTTTGGATTGAACCAAAATATTTACTTGAAGTGTCTTCTTCCTAAGTTAAGGATTTTAGAAAGATTATAAGTATGTGGGGAGATATATTGGGTAGATATTGGAAAGAAAAAAGGCTTTATAGGTGTGAGGCATTGGTTACAAGTGATGTCCTTTTATAAGGGGGAGTAGGGGTTCTTTAAGAAATTGTGAACATATTATTTTATTATATAATGATATTCTATTTCTAAAGGTCCAAAACATATTAATGATGAATATAAGATGACTTATGATTGAAATAAAATAATCCAATAATTATTGGATATGTTTTCAATGATATTTTCTTTTTTATAATCTTATTTATTAAAATCACTAATAATTGATGTATATACTCCATAATTATTTGGACATAAATAATTTCATTTATTTGATATATAAATATTATAAAAGGATACCATGATGTAATAAATTTTTTATCTTTCTAATGAATATTTATAGTCTAAAATATGACCTACATAACCCCATGTAAAAAATAATTTACCAAAAGATATTTGTTTTTGTCATTTTTTCATTTACAATAAATTAAATAATCAAAAGTGTCATTATCACTCTTAAGTCGATCCATGGGGTTCGTAAATCGACCAAAAGATTCCCATGGTCTGCCATGACTTATAAAATAAGACTAATACACATGTTATTGTTATTTTATAATTTTATGATATTGTTTTTACATTAAATTTCCCTATTTAACTTTAACTATGGTAAATAAAAGTAAATGTTACTATTTATCAAAAATTATGTTTATCTTATTAAATCATAATTTAATTAATAATAACAACCATATATGTCTAATTTTCTAAAATAAATTACCAAAATAGGTAAAATTTCATTTAATTGAAAAAGACAGTTCTTTTAACTACTACTAAGTGGTTTCACTATTTATCAAAAATTGATGTTTTTCAGAAAAATACAAAAAATTCAGCCTAAGATGTATTTTATGTTCTGAATTTAAAAACTATGTCTATTTTATAAAATTAAAAACATAAAATTTTCATCAATTAATTTAAAATTAATTTTCATCATCAAACCAAATAGCGTGTTTTTAAGCAATAATAACTATCAAAATATTGACACTTGTTTATGTCCAATTCCAAAAATGTAATTATTTCCAATGAAAAAATTTATATTAACTAGTAAATAAATAATCGTACTACACTTTAAAAATAATTAAAATGATAATATGACTATATAAATAATTAATATTAGAAGGAACTTTTGAAATAAAATACAAAATTTTTCACTATTCATTAAAAAATGACCATTATTAGAAAAATTCCAAAAATTTTCCCAAAGTAAATTTTAATGTCCCAAATCTAAATGAGAATTTTATTTTCTCAAAAAGAGAAAATAAAAATGACCAAAAATATAATTGAAGAGTTTTCTTCATCAAAAGGTGTTAAATCAACCTTTTATTGAATATTAGAGTATTCTAGCTTAAAATTAGATTCATTCATATTTTATGCCCTATCTTTTATTTGATAAATGTAAAAACAATTCACAATCATATATGATAATATTTTAGTTATTTCGATTCTGTCCTACCAATACAATTTCTAGGCATTAACTATCATTTATAATAATAATATTATATTATTAGTGTGCAACATAAGATTTCAAAGAAACTCTTTGTTGCATATCAGGTAAACCATCGAACGCAGCGCCCCCTTAAATGTAAAATTGATATTTAATTCAAAATTTTTTAATAAATATGATAAGTTTATTATTCCTTATTTATCTGGGATTTTACAAAAAAAATCGGTGTCCTCATCCACTATGGGAAACATGCACATTATGATCAATTACAGAAAATTAGTGCATCCTGATCCACAATGGGTAATGATTGATAAATACTGATCCACTGCATTGATGTTATTTATATCTAACCTCGACATATGAATTTTTTTTCTATATTTACAATGGTCTACACTTTAATGAATTTTTAATATGTGCAATGATTGATTAATGATGACTTATCACTATTATGGTATATTGTTAATGAAATGATATGTTGAATTTCCTGACTCATTTTTATAACATATAAATCGTTGTGTAAGAAAATACTAGGATATATTAACAAATAAATACCATTATTCTTATCATATGAGCATATATTTGTATACCCTATATTTACCCTTATAATTCATATAAACTCACCCTTTCTTATGTTTCCTTCCTCAGGTTATGAAGAATGATTTCGATTGGGTATAACTAAGAGGATTAATATGTGAGAAGATAATTGTGAGATAAATTGATGATATTTCTTGAAATATGAATATTATTTTTCAAGTATCAAAATTAATTAAACTATTCCATTCCTCGAGAAAAGGTTTACTAGATGTATAGAATAGTCAAATAGGAATATATTATATTTACTTAAAAGGCCTCAGTTACTATAGTTATTATCATAGAAAAGTTATATTCAATCATTGGATATTAAAATTAATAATCATTAGTGATATCTCTTGTAAATTCCTATGTATATGTCTAGGGTTATGTTTAATGAAATCTATATGGATAAGTCTAATGATAATTATTTGTATATAAAAATATCTTAGGATTTTCAAGAAGGATAGAGTAATTGGTTTCTTTGACATTAAATCCCTTCATGGATTCTACAAGTGGATATGGAACTAGATTTGATGTACGTATGTGAAATAACTCAGATGCGGACACATTTGGATATAATTAATCATCACCTAGTGCATGATAATGGGCCTTAAAATAGACTTGTTTTTGACACACATATGATATTTTCATTTGATATTCATAAAAACATTATAAAAAATCATGAAGGATTTAAATAATGACCATTCATGAAGTAGTGTAAGTCTATGTTTTCATATATTAAAAATAATGTGTCGTGGATTTGACATAATATAAATTTTTTTTCATGATTATGTTGTTTTCATAATGTTTAGTGTTTCTCATTATGTTATTTCTGATTATAGTCAATGAATTGAACCCAATAGAAACATGTTAATGAAGAGTGTGATATAAAATTAAATTATTATACTCTTGATCAACCAAATTTAAAGTCATATAGAATGAAAATTCTTGTTTCCATGACTATATGACATTCATAAGATATGAATCATTTTGATCTTCAAAATAATAAAAGGTGGGAATTTTTATCTTTAGTCCTTCAGTAGAAAACATACATCTTATTTTAGTGGTTCTTCTAGTCCACTAATTTTTGTGCAATCAATTAGTATTAATGAAAAATATTTTTACTTATTCAGTTTTTATAGGAAGGAAAAGTCATTTATAAAATTTTTCGTTTGTAAGAGGATGAATATCAATTTTTAAATCTTATTAATAAAATTAAAGAACAATAATAAATTTAATCTATGAAACATAAAAAATTTAAGGGGATATTTATCACAATGTGAAGCCATAATTTTCAGTGAAAAAATATGGATATGGAAGTTCATTATATTAATAAAAAGGTTTAGTAATATATTGGTTCATATAAATATAATTTTATATGACTTTAGTGGTACACTTTGTGTTTAATCATCCTTAGTAAAAGAAAAATTAATTGAATCGTTGGTTTCCAACATCTTAGTATTCGAAAAGAGTTTGATGTATGAAAAATTATTATCCAGGAAGAATAAATTAAATATGAAATGATATTAGATATTTACTATTGATATTTCTAGAATTCCAATCATTTTTATAACATAAGGACAAACTAGTCTCATGAAAACACAAATGGTGAAATGAAATTATAAAAATCTGTATGCTAAAATTATGGGAAGAAGCATCAATGTAATTTCTTGAATGGAACGGGAAATTAATATAAAATTATAAAGGTATGTTATAAATCTCACGAATGTCAATATATGATTACTGTATAGGTTAATGTAATGGTCAAAAAAGGGGCTCCAACTAATTCACCTCTCACACTCATTTGTTTCAACTGTGAGGAGTTTGGGAACCATGTGAATCAATGTAACAATCTAAGGGTTAATATGGATGATAAGATTCCAAAACCTCAGAATAAAAAGTAAAAATGTATATATATTTTAATCATAATGGATAAAGTGAATCGTGACAATCAAGGAGAACTTAAACTCCCCTTCATAGATGGGAATTTAATGTTTTATTTTGTATGAATGAGTCCTATATAAATCATATTATTTATAATTAAGTTAAATTTTATGTGATGATCTCCCTCTACATGGATTTTTAATTAATGAAATCAAATTTTATATTTTATCAGTATATGGATGTACACAAACATCCCATGAAAATGTTTTTCTATAATATAAGAGATTATACAAGGGCTACAAGGTTAATTAACTTTTAAGAGTGAATATATATATATATATATATATATTTGATAAACATATGTGTTATTGATACCATCATGTGTTTCTATATTTAAGATTGACCATCAGTTCAAATTCATTGAGAGCCCATTCAATTTTTTCTTTTATGGGAGTTTATAAGGAATAATGATATTTTAAAAGGCATTTATCAAAATACAACACCGTGGTTATTTATATTTTTTTGTGACATTGTTAATTAAGATGGAATAAATTGACACTTATTAGACATATAATTGAAGATTGTGGTAATTATGGGGGTTTATATTTTCTAATATAATGAGGTAATTTTTTTGTTTACTCAATCACCTTACAAATTCGGCACACTTTATTGCTATTATAGAAGATTTTTTCTCAAGACTATATCAATATAATATATATTAAAGAAATGGAGATGTTTAATTGAGTACCACATTCAATTATATCTAATTGGGATCGAAATTTCACCATGAAGCCTCAGTGATGTATTCAATAAGAT
Source organism: Viscum album (assembly GCA_963277665.1). Classification (NCBI taxonomy): domain Eukaryota; kingdom Viridiplantae; phylum Streptophyta; class Magnoliopsida; order Santalales; family Viscaceae; genus Viscum; species Viscum album. Next base: position 2,074,475,903 of record OY728152.1, on the reverse strand, counting down.
CATAATACAATGTTGAGTTTTTGTACTACATATCATCTTAAAAATTATTATCATTTGGGGGAAATAATTAAAACCATACAAGATATTTAATTATAATGCTATATAGATTTAAAAGGTGTTTTTGATCATCACATTCCTCTAGTAAGGATTTATTATAATAATATATTTCAAATGAGTATTCTGATGACTCATTGTGACGACATTTGTGGAATGAACTGTTGAAATCCCACATACTAAAAGAAGTTTTTGAAAAAAATTATTAGGACTTTCACAAGCTAGTGAGAAGGAAGAAAATGTTAGAGACATTCATGAACACATAAGGAAATCAAAATGATTAAAAAAATTGTATTCTTATAATCATCGATGTTATCTATAATTTGATGTTTGTGAGAAGTTATTTCTATGATTTTATCCTTATATTGAAAAACGGAAAACCAATCCCTAGGATTTTTCGTTTCTTTGAAATACCGGGTCCTAAAAAAATTTTAGCTTACCATTTCGAACATCCACAAAACCTATCTAAGGTTATTGATGTATTAAATGTAACTTTAGAAAGGAATTACATACATAATCCTTCAAATGAACTGAACTCAATAAACATACCATTGGACAATGATCTTTATTATAAGGAAAAATTAGTTTTGATTCAGGATCCTATAGAAAAAGTGTATCAAAACAATACCACTAACAGGGTCAATGATTCATTAAAAAAATACTTGGTTTATTAAACTATATAAAATCCTAAGGATATAATGAGGTATAAGTATTATGAGTTTTTTTCACTAATGGTATGAATTATGAGGGCAAGATTCATTTTAAGTGGATAGAATGTAACACCCTGAGATTTTGTGAAATAGTTTTTGTTAATAAATTTTATCTTTTTCAATTTTATATTGAATTTAATTAAAAATAGTGATTATCATTTGTTACACGTGACACTGAGTTTATCTTTCATTATATGCAAAATTGAGTTCAGCATGCATTACATGCCACACCAAATTCAACAAAAAAAACATTTTATTATAATATTATTTTTTAAAATTATATATATCAGTTTGATGTAAGATTTCATGATATTAATAGTAGTAACAAAATTATAAATAATTACTTTTTATATATGTATATATAATGAATTTCTTGCGATCTATTATTTAATAAATAAAATAATCTCCATTTTAATATAAATGGAAGATTTTTCAAAAAAAACATTTGTTATTTTTAGAGAAATATTTTATATAAAAAAATAAATTAATTACTTTTTAGTTAATTATTTTAATAATATTTATATATTTTAAATAAAATAAAATGTTTAAAATTAATCTTATGTGTTATATAGTCTATAGATAAGAATAAATTTATTTTTATACCTAAAAATGTATTTTTCAAAAAAGATATTTCTTCACCTTTTGAAAACATATTTTAGATTAAAAATTTCCAATTAAAGAAAATTTATTTCAAAAAATAAAATTAATTTTTTAAATAATTATTTTGAAATTATATTTTATTAAATTTTTGATAATTTTCTAAGAAGATAATGTTGGTTGGTGAAATCTTATTTTAAAATTCGAAAATTCTCATCCCATTTATAAAAACAAATTTTTTTTATTGAAAGACCATTTATAGGGGAATAAGTCATGAATTATTTTATATTGGCTTCATATTTGGAGAAGGGTGATGAAGATAAGTATCACTGCTAAAAGAAATAAGGCCCCCCACTTCCTCCCAAATTGGGATTCCATTACTAGAGGAATGCATTATTGAAAACCTCTTATATACCCCAAATATTATGGATGTAAAATAGAAAATATTATTTTAATTTGGGAATGCCGGACCAATAGAGGGCATGTTGGTGTGACCAACACCTCAATCATTGGGATCCTGAAGCTAGGGTGGGGCCCTTGATTTTTCCTTTTTGGGGTTTTGGCAATGGAGAATGATGTCCATGTGGTTATGGAAGACCCTTGAAAAGAGACTCTATATCCTGAAGGTAGTTTCAAATTAATTTTTTTTATTAAGAGGTAAAATATATGTATTGAGATTAAATGGGGAACTATGGATGAATTTTTTAAAAAACTGTATAGAATCACATAATCATGTGATGCACCAGGGTATCATCCATGGAGTATAATTGGTGTCTTGGTTTGGTTCATGAGAACAAGGTCATATGTGTGTGATCTCCCAAATTGGTTTTCTCATGATGGATCACATGTTATTTTCTCATAGGAGAATCTAGGGTTATTATTTTTTTAGACTCCATGTTCTTTACCTAAGGAATCCTTATCTTTTGGATGTAAGTTACACTCACTTTATTGACATACACCCTGTGATATCCATAATTCCTAATATATTAATATGATCAATTAATACTGTTTCATGGGTATCCAATAGGACACATTAATGTTTAGTGGATAAATTTTTTGAGTAAAATTTTGTGACTATATGATGGGTCTTCTTTTGAGTTGTATAAGATGGTTGAAACTCGTGAGGTTGGAAAACGGAGTCATAAGTGATATCTTATATATCATTTTGATAATAATTCTTATTATCCAGAGAATGTGTGGTTGCAACCACCAGGCCATATATATATATATATCTGGTGAACCTACAATATGTTTTTTCCTGACACATTCTATGTTTTGACATAGGTTTAAGGGAATTGTTAAACTCTTTTGGATATGCAGCATTTATATAATGGGTCAGATATTCTCGATCCAAAATGAATTCATGTTGATAATTATTATTGAATATAGATCAAACTAAATATGAAACCATTTTTATGGAAAGTTACATAGGAAATTCAATGTATATGTGGTGATATACATGGGGGAAGTGTAGTTTCGCATGAACATGGATCGTTTATGTTTTCATATCAGGGAATATATGTTGTAAATTCATCCACATTGTTGTATGATGACTTCCCCACATGAAGAAACCAACTATATGAATTCATATACACATTATACTACTATATACTAACAATATTTGGGATTCTTATATATAAGGATATATGTATAATTAAGGCATCAATGGGATTTCCTGTTATCACATGATAATCATTCCACCATCTGATATTGTGAAGGAATCTGCATGATGCTTTCTTGAATATGGATTATTCCATGTGATTTCATCACATGAGGCCTCTCTAAATGATGATTTACAGATAAAGTAAACTTTTTATTATTCACATGATTACAAGAAATCTTCATGGAGATTACCTATATGATAATGGATACATATATAAGATGGTTTCATTCATGAAGACATTGATATGAAAGATATTTTATGAGGATTTAACCACATGTGGTGGCCCAATAAAAGGAAAAGATGTGCGACTTTAAGAAACATGTTTGATGGATGCAATTTTATGATCATTCCACCATCTGATAGACTTAGTGATACATTCACCTATTATCATGCTCTATATTCTCAAAAATCATTCTCTATTCTTCCACACATATAATTCCATATATAAAGAGGAAACATGGGTATTTATAGGCAATTTTTTGTATAATATTACAACTATTTGGAGAAATTTCACATAAAGATATTAGACCACATATCATCATCCAAATATTAAATTATATTTTTAATTTTTTAATATTAGGTATCCTCATCAAATTCCCACATTATAAATGGATTCTTTTAGAATGAAATGAATCTTATTACAAGGATGCACGATAGTCCACATAATTCAATTGATGCTTATTATATTTACGGGACTCCACAAAATGGTACACAATGGACGTGAAAATATGAATGAGTGATCTATATATTCTCTATGCCATGGGGTCTATTGATCATATCATTAATTTTTTAGAGTTATATTTGGCACCACATGAGTTATTTTATGTTGTATTATTTTTTCCAAACATTTACTAGGATTCATATAGGGGAAACTGAGTGAGCATATCATGATTGTTGTTGGGGCCATATAGTGGACCCTATAAGAATTATTCATATTCCCTTGTTTTTTTATTTTCCTTTTTTTATTTGGATTTATTTACGGTAATCGTATTGATAATGAGCATAGATTTTACCCATGTCTCCCTTTTCTTGTTCTCAGCCTCACAAGTATTATGCAAATTTCAATAATAAATTAAGTTTACGTAACATAGATCAAATAATTATGTAGTCTCAGATTAGGTGATGAAGGTAAAAAGGGTTATTAATTTCATTTCATATCATTTCCCTAAAGATGATTACTATTCATAGTGTTGTAGTTTTGAGGATGAATAATCCATTTTAATTGATGGATTGTGGGTTGTGTAAGTCATATTTCAAGGATTTTGAGCTGAGTATGATGAGGTGGGACAAGTATACAATGGGTGGACCACTATCATATACGGATGATGGGGACTTCAGTGATGTTATCAAGGAATATTTTGGTTGGAGGTCCCTCCAATATTGATGAGATGTTTTAAGCTAATATGAGAATATGAAGGTTCATATATAGATATTCATGGGGGTATTTTTGAATATATAAACAAAGGTTCCCCTTAGAGCTGGTCCCACCTTCCACTAAAATCAATGGAATGATGTGAAGAATAAGACACATGGGGCATGATGTTGGTCATAGAAGGATGTGTGCTCAAGAGGGTTAAGGGTACACTAGTTGTTATATCAAAGTGCACTGAACACATCATTAGGGTAATAGATATACAAATAATCACTACTGTTACTTTTTTTTGGATAGATGATTCTGGAGAAAAAAACATTTTTTTTCTAATGTCATGTGTTTGACTGTACAATATTTTTATTTTTGATTTTTCACTATAACCTTTTCTTGATCCATTCATATAAGAGACTGTTCGATTTCATACTCATATTTTGTTTATATCACCCTTTTTTGGTTTAAAAAAAGATGTTTTGTGTATCTATATGTTTATTGTTACGTTATTTGGATGCATAATGTTTGGTTTTAACGTTGAACATGTTTGACTGATAATGGTCATATTCTAGTGGTTTTGATTCTGAGATCACAGTGTGGGAGGAGTGTAATCCTAAATATTGATTGATGGTGATGCCAATAGATTACACCATACAATGTTCTCAAATTATAGATAATGAAATGTGATAGGTACATGAAGGATTATTGATATTCATATTTGGATGAAGGGTTCTGTTATCATGCTATTAAGGAATAGAAATGATAGTGGTCCATGCCCATAGGAACATATACTTATGGTTTATTGTTTGATATGAGGGTGGATACAATGGTCTGTATGGGGAATATGTTCATGATAATATATAAATGTCAATTTGATTCAAGAATATATACTAACATAACATTTAGAAGGTTACAAAAATCCAAGAAACATGAGGAATATTCAAAGAGAGACAATGATATCATTTAATTCTCAGTTGCATCATATTAATATTATCACCACCCTGTGAGTTTGCGTCTAAATTAATTGTGTTTTTTGGTCGAGTCTAGAATGTATGGCCTATAAGTCTCTACATATATCGAATCAACTACAAATCCATCCACTTATAGTTCTCATATATGTATCCCCTATGCTAATCATAATAAAAAGAAAGAAATGGGTAATTTATCACATTGAAAAATACAACTTGGACCAAGATAGATGATTTGGGCATCACTATGTATCTTTTAATAAGAGGAATCGAGAAAGACATAATTATTATAGTGATTCAACCTATACTATACAAAGAATTAAAATATAGGTGAATTATTTCTTAGAGGTGTGGTTAGGACAAGGATAATAGTTTCATGAATCTTGATGTATCCTATTATAATAGGATTTAAGAAACACTTATTTCTTCGATATGGTCCAAAGGTAGATATTACCCTTACATATAGATGATGGAATTTATATTTTTCAACAAATCTTGCTCATGTACCGAAGGGAAAATGATTCAAAATGTGAACCCTAGCTATGTAAAATCTTGTTATTTAATAGTAAATCTATGATTACATAAGTCATGTTTCGTGAGAGAAATAAGATATTACCAGTAAATTACTCATGTTGGTTGAAAATTCATGATAAGAGTGAAATATGGATATATGTGGTATTTTCATACAATATATGATCACATAGAATAATTTTATTTAGTTATTTCACCATATTGAAAGGGTTCACATAGAAGTAAAACCCATGGCTAGTCCATGGTTCGAGATTCTAGATATCACTACATATCTGGTAATTACATTAATCAAGCCACATGAAATTATTTTGATATCACTACCACATAATTAATTGGGATCAGATATATGATGAAATATTTTTTTATAGATTGTGTGTACGAGCCTATTATGAGATATAGGTATAAATACATATCCTAAATGTATTTAAATCAATCCAAACATAGTTTTTATATAATACACATATATAGATCTAAATAATTTGATGGGAGGGGAAATTTTTATATCGTATTTTAGAATGGGCATATAACATTCAATCATATCAGAGAATTATAGATATGTGGGTATATTCCAGGTATCCTTTCATGGATCTCGATATATTGTAGGTTAAGGGTCCCATAGGATTGGAAACTATATATACTTTAGTTTAAGACATGATGAACCACAAATCTAGTAGCTTATCATCACATGAAAATAACTATGAGAATATCTCTCAACTTAATTTTATAAAAATGTGAGTTATAATATATATATATACCCTTCCATCTAAGAGTTAGGTATTGTGTAGATAAAATTCATTCCCCTAAGTCTAATGTGTTTTTTAATTTAGATACATCCCACTAAGACATGGACATATACGATGAATGACACAATGAACATCTAGAGAAAACACACATTAGTTGTAGGTGTTATAGAATAATCATCCATGGTGCTCAAGGTATATTCTCCACTAAGGTGAAAATTATTTATAATTGATGTTACATTTCATTAAGCTCTAATTTTGGAGGCTTTCCCCCCCAACACTATTAGTGTTCTGATAGTTATCACAATCTCTCTATATAAGAATGAATGGAGGAATGACTTTATATTGAAACCTCACATGGCTCAATTTTGATTAATTTTTTATTAAATGTTATTATCCTATTTTAATAATTTAATATTAATTTTTATAATATCTTATTGGGAAAATCCTCTTTATTTATATGGTATTCTATGGAAGTTCATTGTGATGGAAACCAGACCTCTATAGGAAGGACTACCACTATCATGTATATAAGAGAATGTTGGACCACATGAATTATGATGTGAGTCATGGTAAAATAGGACCAAAAATAATTCATAAGATTGATTATACAATATTTCTTATTTCAATACGCCATATTCTGATGAATGTAATACAAGGTAGTTTTGAAGGATTCTATTTTTCTATTTCTCACTATATGGTTGTGTGGATAATAGATCGACAAGATGTTATATTGATGAAACAACCATTTCAACCCATAAGGAAATAAATTAATTCTTTTTTTATTTATATCATGCCAGGGTCATCATATCTTGTGATAATATCTGATTTCACCTAACTAATGGTTGTATCGTGCTAATATCATTTATTAATGGGATGTTATATCCAATGACTGGATAAATTACCACCCGACATGTGATGTGAAAAAATATATCTTCCAAGTTAGGATCCAATAAGAACATATGAACACATTATAAAGAATTAATATGATCATTTTGTGATGGTGGGACATGTTTTATAGTTAGTTCCCTAGGGAATTTTTCTATAAATCCACATATAAGTTGAATAGAGAAAAAAATACTCCATTTTCATAGAATATTCACCCTCATGATTCATGGTCAATTGTATAAAATCTCCCAAGATTTGAATGTGTTCAACTGATATATGAAGGTATAGTTCAAAGATGATGATGAGGGATTGAAATTTAACATCATTATTAGTACATCCTTTTAATATCACAAAGGAATATGGGAGGTTTAATTTAACTAGGGAGATAAAAATGACACCAAGACTTACCAGAATGTCTCTCAAGTCGTCCAATATTTTCCAAATGGTGCTCATAGAATCCAAATCTAAGTACATATAAAAAATATGGGTGTATTAAATTTTGAGAAAGAATTATTTTGTAAAATATTTCATTGTCTATTGATATACCCTCAAGGAGGGTATGAGATGTTATATGCTATGAAAATTCATGTCCCTTGAATGCCTTCGAAGATAATACCATCATATAAAAATCATGTAGTATGAATACCTAATGTTCTAGAAATAATATTATCATTTGGAGAGTGAGGATATATTTTAGTGGGTTTATGTAGTTTACCAAGTGAGTTATATGGAGAAAAAAATAATTCCTGATATTATGCACTATAAATATCATCCAATGGATGTTCTTCTCTGTGATAGAATATATGTACATGGCATCAATAATTATCATGGATAGGTGGTAATAGATTATTTACTTACCTTTTTCATTATCAAGGAAGAGGAGCATTTCAAATAATAACTCCATATTTTCAGTATAAAGGATATGTTATTTACCTTCGATAGAAAATAATGGGACTTTTGGGTGTATATGGTACTATTTAAGGCTATCAAATTATTTCCAATAGACTTATTCCATAATATAAGGGATACACATTTTCCTAATCATGTGAATGGATAACACATAAAAAAATAATTTGAAATGATGCAACTTATTTATGAGAGATTCTCATGTAATACCCTTAATTATGTTAGGTTTTTGGGTGGTGGATTGTCAATGATTTCCTCTATTTTTCAAGGATTAATCTCAATACCATGGTGGAACATCACAAAGCCAAGGAATATTCCCATTTTAATATTGAAGAAAATATTAAATGGGTTGATTTTTATATTAATTTGACATAGATTATCTAACATTGTTTCAAGAAGATTGAGGTGATCATAGCACTTTCCGGACTTGACCCCTAGATCACAACATTACACTTCCCCATTATTATTAAATGAGACATGAAGATATGGTGCGTGGAATATTAATTTATATAACCAATGTTTTTAAAATAAAATAGAATTATGTAATAATAGTAAACTCTTTGAGTAGATCTGAATGCAGTGGCCTCCAAATCGTCATGAATTATTTGGATTAGATTGTAACCAAAGTATAAGTCCTTAATGGAAATGTCTTATAATCCAATAGTTTCATCGATCAATAGTTCCTTGATTAAAACCAAAAAAATCATATTTTTTGTAATACTATTTGTGATTTAAAAAATCCATACAGAACCATATATAATTCATCTTACTTATAACAAGAAAAATATTTGTCACCCACATTAATTATTTATGTTCTTGGATGATGTTATCCCCAATGAGATTATAAAAAATATCATATACCATGTATGGGAGGGTTGGATGAATTATCATTTCCAATTTCTTGTAACCAAAATATTATTTTTTAGCCTCCAATGAAGTGTAGAAGAAATAGGGTCTAACAAGGGAATGTCTGTATAATTCTAGGTGAAGACATACTGATTCCACATTAGAATGGAAATATATTTATCTTATCTGTCAGCACTCAATGATGAACTAATTAATGTTGGTAGTAGGTCTTCATCGGTAATAAGGATTATTTATTTTAGCTAATCAACCAAGGATGAAAAACCTTCCCCAAATTCTAGAGTAGAATTATAAATATTCACATATTTTCCTCCTTGAAATCTATGAGAGTGTGATAATATAGATTTATTTGGGACATTTTCCATAAATTAAGGGGGGTGTGATGTTGCCTAAAAATAATTGAGACACAAAATATATGATTTTATATAAGAAAAAATAACACTCTAGAGGGAATTGTTCAATGTTATACAATATTCTTGTATAGAAATTTGGGAAGTGTCACTCTCAATGACCGGAATGACTGATATCACAAAATATAAAGAATCCATACAATGGTAATATGGAGATTGATCATATTGTTATTTTTATTGGATCAGACCAACTTAATCAAGTTTTATTTTGTCAAACACATAATAATCACCAAGAAAAAAACATGGATTGGGTGGAGAGTCCTTCATGGAATTTTTCATTACGTCCTATCATCATCTCCTTTTTCTAGAGGCCCCCATCCCATTTGTAGTTGGATATTCCATATACTAAGCCTCACAAATATCAAATTGGGATTCATCACTATGTAACACTATGAAATACTAATTAAAAAGGTATATCGGGCATTAGATTTATGATAATGGAGCTATAATATAAATTTTGATCCATGTTTTTCATAAAATAATAATGAATAATATATCCTAGTAAATATCCATGAATTCATCCTCACAGACAAGATACCAAAACTATGAAGTCAACTTTAACTCTATAAGGTGATTCTTCACATTTGACCTAACAATAAATGGTCAATTTGTATGATGATATATTATTCTCTCTAAAGACCAAATATTAAAGGATTCAGAGTTGAATAAGATTAATTCCAGAGCCACATTGAAAAATGGATCTGAAAAAGACTACATCATTAAAATATAATTCCAGGTACATGGGTTTTACATGTCCATATACAAAATTACTTTGAAAATGTTATATACATGAGATGGTTGTGTGATGACCAGACCAATAATTCTCTATTTTCTACACATTTAATAATGACATTTCCCTCTCAAATTACTATTGACTAGAAAGGGCCTAAAAATGATTTTCAATGGTATTTTGAGAGGTGAAGTGTATATAATATTGGGATCTTGGAAGCGGTGTTGTCTAATTGTTATAGAATATCATATTTATAATTTATGGTACTTGGTTTCATAGTAAGGAGTAGTTAATTTATTTTAGGTTGAGTATTCAATGTATGATGTGCTAATGAATTTTGAATGACACTTGGGGGAACCTCTATTTTTGGGCCAGATTATTCCATCATCATTATTTGTTAATATAGAGGATCAAAAAGTGTTAAATAAACATATTAATATTCTAATATGACTTGTAAAACTAATATATATATATATATATATATATGCTTTTTTGGTAGATTGATGCTCATATTAAACTCATTGGAGCGACTTCCCACACATCTCTGTGACCAATATGGATTCTAGAAAAAATATTCTCATAGTATATGTTATACTATTTACTCTTATATCACATCCCCATAGACCCCCATGGACTCTACTATGTATACATACTCTATGATTACATCCTGGGAATTAAAAAATGCATTATTTTCTATTATCTCCTTCAGAGAAGGGGTAAAGAAAATAAAATAATTTGAATAAACTATATAATAAATTATAATTTGATGAGGGTTACATTTGGTGGGGGTGCTTTTCATTGGATCATTTAATAATGTTGGTTCTCATTCTCCCACTATTGTGTGTCAAAAATCTTGTAGAGTTTGAACTAAATTAGGGATTGGTTGAGGTTCTTATTCAACGTAATTTAACTTCTTACACCGCTATTGATTATGTTGGTTCATGAATTGTATTATTGAATCTAATTATTTTTTTAGTTCTTTTGGAACTGGGGATACATTTTTATAATTCAATTTCACCCTAATTATATCATGCACTTAATCAATGGTGTTTTGGTCCTTCTATCCATCAAATATCTATGCATGAGTTACTATTACTTGAAATGACGCCCCTTCCTCTTTCAGTGGAATAGTGGAAGAAAAATACATTATTTATTAAAGATTTTATAATTTTAAATATCTAGATTATATCCTCCTATAAATTATTTCCTCATTCAAATATTAGTCTTGAATATTATACCTCCATATTCATTGATAGGGAAAATAATTATGGTATATTTAAGACCGACCTCCACTAGTTTCATATTTTTTGGCAATACAAGAATATGGTTTATAAAAAATGTGATGAAATATATTTGAACATTATCCCACTTGAATGAATTATTATGATTATATTTATATTCATATTATTAACAATCATACTCACTCCTCCCCTCCTTTCAAAGATGCTACTCTTATTTTGGTTTCTTTGGTAGAGATTCCATGATGAATTGGACAATAATTAGTATTGTGTTATTACCAATGTTGATTTTAGTGTGATGTCCAAATCATCTAACTTGACCAATGTTCATTATTTTTTTGAAGGAATGTTATGAATATTATCCCTACTACAACGGAGAATATCATCCATCATTTGATATATTTAATATAATTCCCTATACCCATATTGAAATTGATATAAGATAAGTGGTGTTCAAAAATCATTATAGATACTTTTTATACATACGTTTTGTAAAAAATCATACAAGTGATACATATATATATATGATTTCATCCCATTCAACTTGGAAATAAAATTTTAGACACTTTCATTATTATTTATTTTCAATTTGAATGGTAGATGAACATTTTATTCTTTAATGTGCAGATATATTTGAACAACAACCGGTGATTCTATTCTACTTAACTTGAAATTATCCAGATAGAGAGGTTTATATATAATAACAAATCTTGTCCTTCTATAAAATGCATAAAAACCCATTTTTTAACCTCTTATTTATGCTCATGTGATCCCATCATGGGGTAAAAAATGGCTTTTATTGTGTTAAATGTTGATCAATATCTCTTAATCCATTAAAGGTCTAGAAATCAGGAGTAGAAAAGTTTTAAAGAGGAAGTGATACATCCCCCCATTTAAAATATGGATTTCCCTATTATAGACTAAATCATTACTCCCTTCAATGGAATCTATCGAGGTAATGAGGTACTAGATTGTGTCATATAGATTTCATGGTATCTCGTTCTGATGTGGAACCTAATCATTGAATATAGATGACACATTAAATTTTCTACTTCACATGTTTCATTCATATAACCTAATCTATGATGGTCAAGAATAATTTAATGATGATGATAGAGGATTTATGGGGACTATAATAGTCTAAATATCATAGTTCTAAGTATATTGGTGGTTTTAGTGCTAACTTGATAGGGAAAATGGACCCCTATCTAAATAATGGAATGTAAATTTATAGATATTGAGATCCAATAAGAGTGGATAAATTGTTTCCCCCCATAAGATTATATTTAGTGGGATTATTACACCTGAATATCTCACCATTAATCCATCACAATTATTTTATCTCAACCTAATTTCATGATAACCACTCCACCATGGTGGTTACATTCACTCTCTCTGGATTTGATTAGGACAATTCTACCCCATTTTCTTTTTCCCATTTAGATGTGTGGTGTAGGATGAGATTTGATTATTTCTTGGTTTCATGTTCTGACGTTGTCTTTAATTTTGAATATGAAACCCGCCTCCTTAGGTAATATAGCGTGATATCCTTGGTGGACATGTGCAACATAATTTTTCTCTTCTTGATTGGAATTTTCCTCTATCATATTAGAAACTATAAAATTAAATGGATCATAATGTATGGTAAAAATCATACCATCATCCACATACAATGTTTTTAGAGTTTCACTTGAATTTATATATTTTTGAATATAATTTATATATTAAATTATGGATTTATCATTATTTGAGGGGTATTTAAGAATATGACCCCTTTGGGGCATAATGCTTATTTCAACCTTATTTCCAAGGGATTTCCTATTTATATTAACTTAAAATGATTCGATTATGACTATTTTTGACGAAGTCTATAGTTGGAAGGTTATGTATTTAATTAATATAAACTAGTGTGATTATTCATTTGTTGTATCAACCAATATAGTGACGACTAAATGTTTTGGTGGAGAAGATGATAAGGGTAAAATCTCCCACATCCCAATAGGATGGGGGTATACTTGTTATTGATTAAATAATTTATATTATTCAATTTTTTTATGTTCTTAGTGGTGGTGGTGGTGGAAAATATTTTGAAAATTCCCTCATCCCATTGGGCTAGTACTGTCCCTTGATTATTATTGATGCATCTACTACAATGTCTTCTTAGAGTATTCTTCATTTTAAACATGTATGGGATGGATGATGTGTAAAATATGATATTATATCATGTAATATGTTTTTCCCAAATAGGGGCACTATTTTTCTCAACTATGGATCTCTCATGGATTTTTTAGAGGTCTGATGTATTAATATCAATATGGGTTACTCTCTGTTAATATATTATCTCTGGACATTAGAAGTGATATGATTGCATTAAACTGACTAGTTAATTAATGTACCACCTAGTCCTATTATCACACATGAGGAAAAAAATTACAATACACCTTCCCTGAAGGGATCAACTAGTTTGAGAGTGATGTAAAATGAAATGCTCCTAACTATATCCACTGTTGAATGAGCATATCAGTGGAAGAAATGGATATCATCCATTAAAGTGACTTTAATATTTTATGAAAATATGGATAAAATTTATATACTTCATCCCATATTCTGGATCGCATGTTTCTAAAAGTTAGTTTATTCAATATGGAATCCTTGCCCACCTAACATATTAAGATGATCAACATATCCCTCACATGGTATATAACTTGTACTGAGGTGATGATAAGACTCCAACAGGTTAAGTTACATATAATATAAAATGTCATCTCTTACCTTTTGATGTACCTTATATTGTGAGGTAGTTACAGGCCAAAACATTATAGACATATTGACCTCGAATAGTTCATTACTCATATCCATACCATTTTCTCCATTCTCAGAGACATATTCCAAAACATGATTAGACCACAATGGACATTTCCTGAATATGATGAACATGTTCTATTGGAGATAGAGAAAATAACTATTTCACTAAACTATCTATTTGTCATGGTGGAATATTTTTTATTATTGATATGGACCCATATGTAGTTGACCTAGATATTCTTAGAACATTCTATATGAACGCACATTAAAAGGGGAGGATATCCTTCTTTAGATGTGATATTTCCATGGAGTGGTTTCCCATTTTGGATATCTAGGGAATATTCCCATGAATCCTTATAAATATTTCCATGGGGAAGAATTCCGTAGTATATTTATCATTCTATTTCAGATGAGGATTCAATATAACCTTGGAATACTATTGAATTTTTTTCTACGATTCATAGACCCTTGAATTTATCAGTATAGGAATATAAACATTCTCTTAATCTTCATATGTTGATTGATGATTATTTTCTTTGTATATTTATTGTCAGGATAATGAATCCACATATGATTGATAGTAATAATTATGTTATGGTATAAAATTATATGTTCTCGTGGATGCCATAAAAATATGTCAAAGAAATTTTTTTATATCTACGGTAATATATATTCATTGTTCAATGACTACCGAAACATGTCTAGAAAATCCATATTTTTTGGTAGGGGTATCATCATTCCTTGAAATAACTATTGAAATATATATGAAAATCACAATTGGAACATGAATATACACCTGATACTATTTTTAATTCATCACTAGAATATAATGAAAACTTTCTAGAATGTGATAAGGATTTTGTCCCCTTATATATTTCATTAGGTTATACTGATGTAATCCTCCATTATATGGAGTAGGAATATAGGCTTTACTTGGGTTGGCTATTGGAGTATGACAAAAAATCTATTCCACATTCATATCTAGAATATAATGACATTTTGTTGGATGTTGGAGGGGATATAATCCAAACCATTTTTTACGATTAGAATATTCAATTGAACCTCTAATATAGTTGTGATAGTGAGATGTTCCCTTACTAAGATGATTTTGAGATTACATCCACAAATCCCAATTGGAATAGGGATATATATATTGATAGTGCTCCTCAACCTTCAGTCGAATATAACAATGAACATCCTAGATTGGATAAATAATATTATATTGATCGCGATCAGATATCTAATTGCATGGTTGAACTATTCCATCGGTGGGTGCATGAATATGGACCCACCGATTTATAGATATCGAAATATGGAAAAAAATCCACTATATCTCCTATAATATGTTTATTGTTCTTGAGAATTTATGAATGTATGTGAGTATTTTCATTCTATGTTTATATAATATGATTAAAATTCTATCGATTTAGTATAAATTTGACTTCCACTTTTTTCATCAATCTATTATTGTTGTATTCTAACTGGATTGATATGAGGTAGAAATAATATATGATTTCCCAAAAACATATGTCATATATGGGAAGATTCTTGAATGGGAATCAAAATATGAGATTCCTATAAGTGTATTGTCTTATTAAATGGATGAAAATTATCGTTTGCAAAAATAATATGTTCTATATAATCATGGAAACTAAGAATATATTGATAGGTATATAACTAAGGAATAAGAACATGGAACCACCCTTTGGGTGATGCAATCCTCTACCCATGATGATACCTTATATATAATATTTCATAGGTAGGTGGTGAAAATATTAAATTGATGACTCTAGATACTGAGTTCTGAATATTAGAGATAGAGTGATGTCAAAACTGTAGGCCTATAGGGGGATCACACATATATGGCTCCTGAATAATGTTGCTACTGAAGGGTTCCCACATATCCCTCAGATAGTGGAGGTGTGGATTGTCTCAGTCTAGGGAGAGACTCCCAAAATAGTTAATGGATGAAAAAGGGGACACCTTTTCTGGTTATAAATTCCTTTAATGAATTGGGATTCATGATTTTAGTCAGTAAAGAGTGTCCCAAGTGACCAATGGAGTAGGGTGTATAAAATTTTAGTATTATATACTAAATAGTATATTAATTATTTTTTACTAGATGCATTGCATGGGTGATAATTCCCTCTCAAAATATGACACAATTCAATTTCAAATAGACGAGGAAAAAATGTGTGTGTTTGATGATGATTCCATGGTTTTCGTCTGATGTGAGATCCAAAAGGTCATCCTTTACTATGTAAACAGACATCTACAAAAAAATTACACAATAGTACAATATCAAATATGAATATTTAAGCTAATATAGATAATTAAATATAGTTTAGAATCATCATGGTTGTAAGTTTCTCATCAGGAACTCTATTTTTTGAATTAATGCATATCATAGTGAAGGTTGAAGCTAATTTTGGTGATTTCAATTTGACAGTGAACATCATCATGATTATAAGTTTCACACCTGGTTCACTATTTTTGTCATGAACATCATGGTAATGTCTGAGGATGATATTGGAGATATTTTTTTGACACTGACCATATTTCATTGTTATAAGTATCACCTCAAGTTCACCATTTTTATTTCGATCTATATAACAATAAAGGGTGAAGCCAAGGATGTTGATTTCATTTTGACAAAGATAATCTCTAGGATTATAATATTCACAATAAGTTCACTATTTTTTTCAATATGTATCACAATGAATGTTGAATATTATGATGTTGATTTTATATTGACACCAACCATATTTCATGAATATTATTTTAACATAATTTTTTATATTTTAATTTAAATAATGAATTATATATTATATGAGGTTTATCATTGGTATGTTGTCCATATTTCCAAACGCTAGAGGTTACCATGTCATACAAATGAAACCTTTAATGAAATTTGAACTAAGAGGATGGCACACCGGGCTCACCACACCCTTTGGTGGGGGTGGATTATTGAATACATCAAGACTCTCATATATATTTAAAACATGTTCATGAAAAATTTCAAGTAATGTTAGTATTACAGTTGGTTACCCTCAAGATTTATGTTTAGTCAATTGAAAAATGAAATTTTTGTTTAATATTCAACATATAGGAACTATAATTTTTTTCAAAATATAATAATTTTGGTATTTAGTGTAATCCGCCAAAATTAGAAAATAGGAACATTGTATTCAAAAGTGTGTACAACAAAGAAAAAAAATCATAGTAAAAATATTACACAACGAGTCATTAGGATACATTAAATTTAAAATAAATTCTATCTATTTAATATCATGAATTATATGTAACACTAAATTTTTCTTTATTTATACACAACACTAAGAAAATATATCATGGTACACCTCACTGTGTTTAAATGAAATGTAAAATATTATTTAAGAACTATTAGTTAACATAATAGTTTTAAACATGAAATTTAATTGGTGGGTATGAGTAGTAATTACTAAATCATGATAATATTATTATATATTTATTAGTAATAAAAAATGAATCATTTAGTAGAAAAATAAATGTTTTTGAGAAAACTATATTTTTCCTAAAAGTTGAATTAGTTATTCATTGGGATCTTAAAAAAAATTAGTTTTTCCACCTTTAAATAATTTATTTAGGAAAATGAACTCAATTTTTCAAATCATCATATCACAATTATCGTAGAATTTTGTATCTTTATTTTTCAGAATATTACAAATTTTTCAGGAATTGCGATAAATACTAAATTTTCATTAAAAAATAAAGTTTCATTTAAAATATTAATATTGCTAAAAATAATTTCAAACATTTTGTAATGTGAAAAAAGTTAAATTATATATAAATTATTCCAGCATAAGTAATTAAAATGATTTTTAAAATGAATTTTGAAAGAAAAAAATTGTAAATTATTGAACATTTCCTCTTTCAAAATAATCATTTTCATCACCTTTACTGAATTATGTTTAAATTTAATTTCACAAATTATATAAAATAAATTTTTAAAAATAGATTCCAAATTTATAATCATTCTATTTTAAATTTATAATCATTTCAACTTATTTTTTAACAAAAATTTAAAGTCAAACTGCAAAAATAAGTTATAGCAGATATGGTAAAAAAAATTACCAGGGGTTAATCTAAATAGATAAAAGATATAAATGACCTATATATTTTTTAATAACTAATTATAACGAAATATTTTGACTTAATATCTTCTAGGATTGATAATTTTCAATTTTGGAATCTTTTAGACAGATAAAAAGATGGGTATGATTGAATATTTTGAAAACATTAAAATTGTGCCACTCACCCCACATATAAAATGTCACCCCACTCCTCACTTCATCAATAAATAAAAACTATTTGGTTCATAAAAACCTATAAAAATCACATCCAAAATTAAATTGTCTAATCCTATAATCCATATTTGTGAAACAATTCCAACCTAATGAGTCCTCAGGTTGAAACATAAATAGGATACCCAAAAAAGAGGCAACATTCTTCAACGATCATTTTTTATTTCATTTTTTTATTCCCCACATTCAATTATTATAAAAAATGATGATATAATGAAAATATTATCTCCCATATTCCTATACTTGATGATTTTAAGTACATTTAATAGCACCATCTCAACTTTCAATAAATGCGTTATGGAATCATCATTTATGTGTGTAGTGGACTACAACCTCACAAGATGATGACATCAGTTTTTTCATTACCACCTCTAATGTTTGGGTGTGATGACAAAATAATGAATATATATGATATTTATAACATAATAATACCTCATGAGGTACGATTTCATATATATATTTTTTATTCCATTATGTATGGGATATCATAATGTCGTTTGTGTGTACAGTGGACTACCACCCCATGAAGAGATGTGATTCATCATTCAATAAATCTTCACATGGAATATAACAAGGTAAAATTTTAAAAATATATGTTATATTAATGATATAATTATGTTATTTATGACATATTTATCATGAGAAAAATTAATATTCTTTCTTTCCTTTTAACTCACTTAGTGATGATAACATCTTTCGTGTACATGTGGACTACTGCCTTCATGAAGCGACCAAGCAATATTTTTATTACTACACCACATGGAAGATATATATAAGTATATTTAATAATATAATATGGTATATATTATATAATTTTGTTTTCATAAATATAAATTATTTTGTACCTCCTTCCTATAATGATTGACAAAAAATGGGAATGTTACTTAGGAGTATGTATAACCAACTGTCTCCTTGATCATAGCATACATCTTTTTTCATTACCATATTTCATGATTGGGTTTCAAAGATTAATTTGAAAATAAATATTATAAATATATATATTTAGTATTATCTTTGTAAGGGTATATTTTTCATTATTTTTTTTATCAATAATATTTATTCTTGAATTTTAGTTAAAAGAAATTATTTAATAAATGTCTAATAAATTTTTTTTTTAAATTTTAGAATATTTATTCAAGATATTTTCAAATAATGGTATCATTTTTCCACCCTTTGGTATATAAAATTATTTAGTAAATGTTTTTAAGATAATACATCATCATTTCTCTCTTCAGATGGAAATGTATTTTTAACCAAACCAGTTTTTTCTAAATATTATTTAAACATTTTAACCTTTTAAAATTTAATTATTGAAGAAAAGTATACCTATTTTGTCTATTTACAATTTTTTCCTAATGAAATAATATTTTTATTTTTCAAACAAGGATCATTCATACTATTTTACAATACAAAAGGAATGTTTATTTTAACATGTATTATATGTATGAAAATACTCATTTACATGACCATAATTTTTTTGAATATTAATTTCTAAATTATAAAGATATTTTAAATGAAATTTTTTTTTCTTGATATTCTTGATATTCATAGTTTTTCAAAGAAATGTATTTTAAATTTTTTTTCTATTTTAAAAATTTGATTTCAAAATGAAAACAATATTTTACTCAACAATGTTTCAAAATATACTTTTATACATTAATAATTACTACCATTTATTTTATATATACTTCATGGGTTATATTTTTTATTGAAACAATCACTATTCATCCTCTATATGGTTTATGATTCTTTTGACACTGGATTTCCTTGACATTAAATTCCTTTTTTACTTTTAGTAGTCATTAACATCCCCTTAAATTATTCACTTTCCCATGATCATTAGATATTAAATTTCCCCAAATATCCATATAATGTGTCATGGAAATAATTATTTATTAAACAATCAATCATTTATATATATTGTGTTTAATATTAAAATTCATTTTTTTATCTGGGTATGTATTGATAAATTTGTATTCCTTACTCAATATTGACATTTAACGGAAAGACACTCTGTTTATAAATTAAATAGATTATTTGAAATATGAGTAATGATCTAGAAATGGAAGACATGGGTGTCGATATGTTAATTATATCCTCTTGATGCATTAGTAATCTCATGTTATAGAACCACAAGCTAGAATGAGTTTAGTTGGAAAAACCCAATTGGATTGTAAAAAGATGTTTAAAATGGATTCATAAAGATATTGATGGTATACAAATCATGTGACTAAGAAATGATTTTGAATAATTAAAAATTTTCTTCATTTAGAAATCTGTTATTGTTATCCATGATATTATTTCAATAATATTATATCTGAATGTATTAATTTACCAATTTTTTTGTTTAATTACATGTTTTCATAGTTATTTACCATGAAATTTATATATATGGAATTATCTCTTAATTTAGTTATATTATAAAAATTAAATGTGTGTTTTTGTATTTACCTTTCGATATTGATTATTCTTTATTAATTCATGATAGATTACTATATACAAAAATCTTACTCTGAATTTGATATCATCCTTATTTTGTTTCCTTTCCAAGAAACCCGTGAAGTATATAATGATTTATATGAAATGATATACTATAAGGAATAATGATATAAATGATAAAATTATTTTTTTACAAATGTAACATAATAATCGGGTATGTATCTAGTATTCCAAGATTTCTAAAATCATTATCCGTTCACAATATGATTCCTTATATCTTATGCTAATATAATATAGTAAATAGCCACTTTGGTTTACATGGGTTTGGGTCGCATTATATATTGTGTGGATCTGTCCCATCAGATGGTTTTTCTATACACCCCTATAAGGTAAATAGAAACCCACATATTTTGTTTCCACTTAAAGGAAACATTTTTCCTTTTAAGGTCCTATTATGAGGACTGATTCATACAGTTTAACAATATACAATAAAGATAACAAGGTGTAGGGTTCCTAATATTGGTTGTTGTGGGAATTAAGTGAATGTGGACCTATCTTGTGTATCTTATAGGGATTTATCTTTACTAAATAAATATAATGACATATAGAGGGGATATGGCTCTCATTATGGGAAAATTGACATCATGGATATTTACTGATAATAGAATATGACTATTTTGAGAATATGGGGAAGTATGGGTACTTATTAAGTGATGAATATTTTCATTAAT
Organism: Viscum album; assembly: GCA_963277665.1. Lineage (NCBI taxonomy): Eukaryota > Viridiplantae > Streptophyta > Magnoliopsida > Santalales > Viscaceae > Viscum > Viscum album. The sequence continues at coordinate 2,074,453,923 of OY728152.1, read as the reverse complement.
TAGGATTAATCCATGAAAAAACATGTCCAATGTGTCATGTCAGAGATAGGAATCAGAACTCATGTACATCGAGTGACGTAGTGTAAGGTCGTGTGATTGGACCTACAAAGAATTTTATCATCATGATGTAATTGTTACCATTAGGTAGTTTAACATATTATTAATGTAGATGGAAGGAAAATTAAGGCCAATGCATGGATTATGCATATATAGATACCCATTATGGATTGGTTAGGCATTACACATATTAGGAGGACCAATAATATATGTTTTCATCATGACAATGGAGAGATCATTAATGGTCTCAAAGAACACATGAGTCATGATTAGTGTCATAAAAAAGGGACAAAAAATGATCAACGATGCCAAATAATCGAATTTGTATGAGCATACACAATGAATATAAAACCATGATTGAACATTATTCATACCCTATTAATGGACTATGGATGGACTGCAAAGGGTAGGAGGGATATAAATACCCGGATTAAAGGATAGGGGTTACTCTTGGAGGTACTCGTATGTATGAACCTTCTCCATGACCAATGATTGATGTGGGTTGAACTATAGTGGGATAAATAAGGGGGAATATTTGGAGATTAATTCATGTTCGATGACCATTTTCAACATCCTTCTTATTTATGAACAGCAGATTGGGACATAAAAATTCCATTATAGGGGATATTCATTAATTTTTCTCAATGCACAAAAACTTATAGGATGAGTGTTGGAGATAAAAACCACTGCATGAAATAGGATGTTTACCACCACTTCACATTAATTTTGGGTCCTCATTACCATCATAATAAATTATTTTATATATCCTGTAGAACATAACTATTTGGGAGAATAAATGGAGAACATTATTTTACTAAGGTAATGTATAATTGTATGAATAGAAGTTGGTGTTCCCTACACCCCATTAACGAAGATCTGGTGGCCATAGTTATGCATTTATTTTTCTTATTAGGGTTTCCAACTATGGATAATGATGTAAATGGGGTCCTAAAATACCATTTGATGGAGGGGATAGTTCTGAAAGGGATATTAAAAAATAGACTATCCAAAAAATGTTGGACAATGAAAGGATTCACTAAGAATAGAGGACTATTGAATGATTAATTAAAAAAGGGAATGGTATAACATGATCATAAGATGCATTCATGTATCATCCCTGGAATGTAACTAGCATCACAAACTAGATTATTAAAACTAGTTCTCACGGGATGGATCTCATGATCCTATACTCTTGGGATGGATCAGATGAAATTTTACCATGAGATCACTTGTTAATATAATTTATCTAGAGTCTAGGTTCATTTAATTATAAAATCTTCCTCATTGGGTTGTCGATTACTCTCAATTTTTTTTGTTTAACACCTCTCATATTTATATCCAATACCCTATTTACAAGAGAAAATTTTGATTATAAGGATTGATTATCCATCAAAAAACATGGTGGTTTCCTTGATAATATGTTAGAGTTGAATGATACAACCACATGATGATACTTTCTCAGAGCTGTATAACATTGTTGGATCATGCAGGGGTGGGAAACCTAAGTGAATTATAATTTTATGGATATCCTTGTGAAACAAATTCAGAATATTTTGGGAATGAATGGTTATGAATTTTTGACTATATATATATCAGGGGACCTTTTAATATTCTTGGGAAAGTCTCTTTCAATATCTTATCTTTAGTTGAAGGTTTCCATGAATGTATTTTCAATATGCATCATTTTTATAGCCTATAAGACCATTCTAAACCAAAATGGAATTATGTGTGTTTATTTTACTGAATGGGGAGAATAAAATTTTTGTAAATTTAAAGACCAAAACATAAACTATATAAATATTATGTCTTTTTAGATGAATATTCATTACATAACACTATGAACCATGTGATAATAGTTTAGGACTAGTTCCTTTGTAATCATTTAAACATAGAAAAATATTCCATAAGTTAGCCACATCATCTACAACTATGTAATTTATGACATCCACCCCTCCTAGAAATATCATTAATAAAAAAATTATTTATATCCTAGGTAAATGAAACAAAGTAAATTTTGAGTTTAGATACTCAGTATAATTAAACAATGTATTTTCAATATAACATGATAATATTAGTATGATAACATGTGAATAACATTTGGAAAACATACCTTGAAAATAATATATAATAATCATAAGTAATGGAATAGATATTGGTAGATTATAAGACATGAATCATAATAGAATCATAGAACATGAACCCTAAGAACATATCATTTTCATAAGAAATATATTTTTTTCATACATATAATAAAAGAAAATAATTTCAATACTAGTTATGGATTGTGTCCATGGTTGTAATATTGGAATGGTTTCACTCTGAAAATCAACGTAGCATTCAAGATTCACTTCCAATACTATCATAATGGATAATATTCCATGCTGAACTAGTATCACTCCCTAATCTAGTATAATTTATCTCAAGATATATAATGATTAAACCAATGAATTTGAATGATAATGTGGAAGATTTATTATGGAAAATAAATTTTCTTTAAAATAAACTCTTTAAAACCAAACATTTATAAATTAATTTAAAAATACTTTTCTTTGAAAATAATCTATAAAACCTAAAAATAAATCATTAAAGATAAATTAAAAAAATTATTGTCGAAAATAAATTTTTCTCTTTGATTTTTTTAAAAGGGAAAACATTTTCAAAATAATATTCCATAAAATTAAAAATGTAAAAATATATAGGAGGTTTTTAAAAAAACGAGTGGTCATGATGGTAGAAAATATTTTTCATTTCATAAACATTAAAACATATATACATTTTAAATTTTTTTTCATAGCATAACTAGACAAATTTTTACAATAAAATGATGATTATTTTTAAGAGAAATTATAAAATCTTAAAAACTGAGTTTATATGTATTCAATAATTAATTTTAAAATTTTGAAAATATTTTTTAAAATATTTTTATAAAACATGGTTTTAGAAGAAAAATGGAATTCAACCAAAGATTGAAATAAATCTGTTTCAATTAAAAAAATTATGTTGAACCCTTTTATAAATAATGATATGAAAATTAATATATAATATTTATTCTCATTAAATAGAAAAATAATAATAAATTACATGAGTTATCTAGGGATATGGATCATAATATTTCATTATCAGAAACAAAATAATAAACAATCCCAATATGTTATGGTATTCTATCATAAAAGACTGACCACTTTGGCAACATTGATTCAAATTCCGTATGAAAGAATAAAACTAATTTAAACATAAAATATATGTAAAATAAATATATTCATGATATTAAATATTAATGGTGGATATATATACACCCCGTAAAATAATATATGAGAATAATTTATCATTAGTATCCATAAATGAAAATTTAGACAAACATACCTTACTACATTGCTAACTTTTGAACCATAAACCCCATGAAAGAGAGATACTAAAAACAGATATTTAAACCCAAATAGTTTTTAGGAGAATAATAATAAAATACATTAATTTTTATTATATACAGTACATAAATTAATGAGGTGGGGGACTTGGCATGTGTTTCAATGAAATAAAAATTGAGGCAAAAACCCCCACCATAAGTCTCAACATCATCCATACATGTTTAAACCCCATGAATAATAAATATAATTTAATTATTAGTATAAAAATTAACCATAATTATATATATAATAAAATATATTATTTACTTATGACCTTTTATGTCTCGTTCATTAACAATTCATAGTTAAAATCATGTTTTCGGTAATAAAAATTTTGTTTTTCAGGTATGATTCCATTTGTTTGTTTTAGGCCTCTTACTTTGATCACGGTTCCATTATTTTGTAAAAACTAGACACATGATATAAATATCTGATATATATTTATCATATATGTATTTATAGTAATCCATAATAGTTATATATAGAAAATGAAATACATCATCCATGGAGATGGTAGACCCTACCTATGCATGAATGATGTTTTCATTTTACAGACAGATCAAATGAAAGAATGGTAAATAATATATTACCCTTAAACATTCTATTTTTTTGTCATATATATCACATATATTCATTAATTTTTCCATAATACCCATCCATGAAATGATTTAGTGACAAAAATATCACATAACATTGTTATTCATAGTCTTCCGTACACACAAACAACATTATCATATCCCCAATAGAATAGAAAATTTGAAGTTATCTGTGATAAAATAATTAAATAATTATAATTAATTTTTATATATCCCTTATATTAATTTAATATAACTGACACGTGCCTATCGTGGGATGTGACAAAAACAAATATTACCAAAGTTAAAATGCAGTATAGTGGTTATCCTAGGTTGTCTCCAGATAGGAGTGCACAACAATTATACCGTCACCATAAAATAAGAGAAAGATGTGAGGATGTTTCTAGAAATTGATTGATTTTGAAAAGACAATAGTGAAGGAAAGAGGATTAAGAAAAGGATTGAGAACAAATTGATAAAACAAGAAATACAAACTATTATATGATAAGGGTGATTAGGTTAGAGTTGGTTCTCCATTTGTAATTCAATCATAGTTCCAATTTATCCAATTCTCTTCTGATAAACCGTTAAGAGTGGGAATCCACAATCTTTTCTTCTTACTCCCTTGGTCAATTAAAAAAATTTGAGAATAAACTATACTAAAATATTTTGTTGGTCTACTCTACTTCCAATCTGTAATATATTTGTAGAAAATACTTCCAATTATCTTAGGCAATTCCCAATCGGGTCTTGTTTATCCCAAGTAATCAAGAACATTGACTACTCCTCACACACGTACCAATGATCAACGAGTACTTCACCACTAAGTCATAGTCTATTCCATCATTTATAAACCAGAACCTAGTGGAGGGAGATATTGATCATTGAAGAAATATAAATGAGCAAAAAGATCTAAAATCAGATACAATCGTACATGATAATAAAAACTGTTATAGGATATTGAAGCTGATTCACATAAGAGAAGAGGATTTTAAAACATTAAGAGAAGAAACTAATGAAAAAAAACATGGAAAACATCTCCTTCCCGAATCAAACAGATGTTTACCCCACCATGTTAAGGGTAATTTTGGGAGGGATTAAATCATTTAAAAACATATAAATAATAATGAAAATATTAACTCTATCATTTCCCCCACACTTATTAATTGGACTCCTGGACAAGTCAGAATAAAAATAAATTCAATGTAAATTCAAAACACATATCCATGAGATCCAAAATTTTGAAAACAAGAAAAAAATATCATTCCTCCTCAACCATTATTATTTCATGTTCTTAATTTTATATAATTCAATAAATTTACTCTTCATTTCTCCTCCCATTCACACAAAATACTTACCTAACTTTCATTATCTTTCATTACAAAAATGTCAAATTTTTAGCAATGTCTTTCTAATCCAAAATCATACAAGGGTCACCATAGGCTTGATAAATTCCTACATCACCACCCGCTGTGAGTCAAAGACATATGTTTCTCATGAGGAATTGTTAAGTTTGTTCTGTGGATTTAGGTTGGTAGGATTTATATATGAAAATTATGAGGCTGAATGAAGCGGGCTTGGCTCTTTTTGAAGCAAAATTGCATTACTCTAATTTTCACAAAATTATGGTCTTCTCTTCCCTCCTCTTAGTAGAAAATGAACTCATTCTCCATGAAATATCAAGGAATTTTATCATTGTTCATCATTTTAGTAGCAAAAATATCAATCTTCTCAAATATAATATTTCTCGAAAGCTCCAGAAAAGGCACAACTTCCTTTTTACATTAGATGCTCCAGAAAGGCACATCTTATCTCATCATGAAAGCTCAAGAAAAGGAATAGCTTTCAGTAGAATAATTTTATTGCAGAAACAGAATCTCTTCAACATTTTTCCCCCAAAGTCTCCCAAAAAATTTTAGCACAATACAAGACATATTCCCTCCACACTTATGTTCAAATAGATCATGCAATTTCACTTCAAGAGTAGGTTGGAAAGGGAATATTGACTTGTAATGTGGCTAACCTAACAGGATGTTCATGGCTTCTATGGGCTACAAGGATTAAATGTTCAAGGTAGGCCATTATGAAAGATATTATATTTAAAAGGGGGTTTCAAACCAAATAAATGCCTCAATAATTTAAAACACAAGTACCTCAATCCCTCAAGTTTTGATAGGAATAAGTCAATTTCTGGGTAAATTAAGCATGATTAGGTTCTCTCAAGAAGTGAGGTGAATGAAAGAATATGAAATTAATAGGTTAATAAGCCTCATGGTAATGTGATTTCAGATATAAAGACAGTGATATGTGGCATGGTATTCAAAAAACAGAGTATTTTTCATGAAATTCCCGAAGAATTGAACTAGAAATAATGTCATTTTCACCATTCATTTAAGCTCAGTTTCAAGGAATAAATTATGTCACTTATGGAGATGGGTTTCAAAAATATCAATGATAATCATTTCAGCTCAAAAGTTTCAATAACACACATCAATTGAAATGTAAACACACAATATTTTAAACAGTCACATGCTTTTTTAAACAAATAGGAAAACAAACAACACATAAAAATCCTACACTACAAAGGATCCCTCCCCGACACTTAAATGATGCAGTGTACACAATGCATTCAAATGTATTTAGCATTTAAGAATATTGGAAATTGAATCAAAACAATCATGAAAATATACAGGAGAGGTAAGACCTGATACAGTTTATTGATAAATAGGTTCGAGGAGTGTGATCTCCTCCATTGGCTCTGATGGCATGGTCCCAATGAATTTCTTCAATATGTGCCCATTAACAGTGAATGGATCCTTAACTCCATATTTCACAATCTTCACATCTACAAAAGGATATTCATGAGTGACTATAAATCAACCTTCCCACCTGTAATGAAGTTTACATGCCATTATCTTGAGTCTTGAATTGAAAAAAAAACACTTTATCTCCTGGATGAAAATAAATTGGTTGGATCAGTTTGTCATGAGCCACTCTTTTTCTCTCTTTGTAAATGCTAGAATTTTCAAATTCTTCCCTTCAAATTTCTTCCAACTCCTGTAATTCCAATCTTCTCTCTTTCCCATCACTTTCAAGATCCAGATTCATCTTCCTCACAACCCAGTATGCCTTATGTTCCAATTCCTCAGGTAGGTGACAACTTTTCCCATAAATCAGCCTATATGGACTCATTCCAGTTGGAGTTTTGTATGCTGTCTTGTATGCCCATAATGTGTCTTCTAACCTTTGGCTTCAAACCTTCCTATTTTGATTAACAGTCTTTTCCCAAATTCCTTTGATTTCCCTATTAGACACTTCAGCTTCCCATTAGTCTGTCGACGATAGGGGGTTGAAGTTTCATGATGCAACCCATACGTTTACAACAAAGCCGACGTTACCCAATTAAAAAAGTGAGTCCCTTGATAACTAATGATGGCTCCATGAACTCAAAACCTACTAAATATTTTATCCCTGACAAAATCACAAACAACATTATCATCATCAGTTCTGGTGGCCTTTTCTTCCACCCATTTGGAAACATAATCAATAGTAAGAAGAATATAAGAATTTACAAATGACATTTGGAAAGGGCCCATAAAATCTATCCCCTAAACATCAAATATTTCACAAAAATTAAGTGGCTTTTGGGGCATTTCATGTCTCTTTGATATATTTCCTGTAAACTGACATTTTTCACACCGTTTACAAAATTCATGAGAATCTTTGAAAAGTGTTGGCCAATAAAGTCCAGATTCTAAAACCATCCTCATTTTCCTTTGAGGTCCTAAGTGGCCTCCACATTCTAATGTGTGAAAAAACCTAAAGACTGATTCAATTTCATTTTTTGGAAAACATCTTCTGATCATTTGGTCATTGCAAATTTTCCAAAGAAATGGATCACCCCAGATGAAATATTTAGATTCAGATTTCAATTTGTGAATTTGGTGAGATTTTAAATGAGATGGGACCTGAGATGTTACCAGATAATTGACCATGTCATCATACAATGGTACTTCTCCTTCAGTCAAGTACAACTGCTCTCCTGGAAGGCGATCATTTAGAGGTTCAGTGTCTAGAATTTCAAATTCAGCGGTGTTGGATAGTCTACTAAAGTGATCAGCCACTGGGTTCTAAGATCCCTTATTATCATTGATTTCTATGTTGAACTCCTATAGTAGTAGCATCTATCTCACTAGCCTCGATTTTGCTTCATCCTTCTTCATCAAATACCTAAGAGCTGCATGATAAAAAAATGACTTTAGTTCCAAGAAGATACGATATAAATCTTTCTAAAGAAAAATCAACTTCTAAAAACTCTTTTTATATTGTTGTGAAGTTGAATTGGGTTGAATCTAAGGTTTACGAGACATATTCAATGACTTGTGGCATGTCTTCATTTCCCTGAGAAAGGACAGCCCCAACTGCTTGTTTTGATGTATCACAAAGTAGCTCAAATGGTTCTTCCCAATTTGGTGGCTACATCACTGGTGGTGTAATCAATTTCTTCTTAAACCCATCAAATGCTTCCCTACATGAATCGTTAAAATCAAAATCATCATCTTTCCAAAGTAATCTAGAGATAGGGAGAGAAATCATAATGAAATCTTTTATAAACCTCCTGTAGAATCCTGCATATCCTAAAAATGATCTATCATGTTTCACACAAGTTGTGTAAGGAAAAAAATTTATCACTTCAATTTTTGATTTATCAACTTCAACGCCTTTCTGTGAAATGACATTCCCAAGGAAAATTCCTATCTCAACCATAAAATGATACTTTTCAAAATTCAAAACCAGGTTCTTTTCAATGCATGTTCTCAAATCATTTTCTAGATTTTTCAAACAATGGTCAAACAAATTTCCTAAAACTGTGAAGTCATCCAAGTAAATGTCCAAGATATATTCAATGTGATCTGAAAATATACTTATCATACACCTATGAAATATACCTGGAGCATTACACAATCCAAATATAATCCTTTTGTATGAAAAAGTATCGAAAGGACAAGTAAAGGTAGTGTTCACTTGATCCTCGTGGGCAATGGGTACCTGAAAATAACCTAAAATCCATCCAAAAAGAAATAATGAGTTTTCCCTGCCAATCTCTTTATCATCTGGTCAATAAACAGGATAGGGAAATGATCTTTTTGAGTGATCTGATTCAGCTTCCTAAAATCGATGCATACTCTCCAGCTATTCTGAATTCTCACAGAGACTAATTCATTATTTTTATTCCTCACAATGGTTAGGTCAGTTTTTTTGGGATTACATGGATGGGGCTAACCCATATTGAATCTGATATGGGATAGTTGATCCCAGCTTCTAATAACTTCTCAATCTCTTTTTTCACAAACTCCATTAGGGTAGGGTTCAGCCTCCTTTGGGGTTGTCTGACAGGTTTGGAATCACCCTCAGGAAAAATTCTATGTCAGAAAATTTTTGGGTTTATTCCGGGGAAATCACCAATGATCCACCCTATTTCATGGTCATTCTCTCTCAAAATCTCAATGAATGATTTTTATTGAGTTTCAGATAGATTATTAGCAATTATTACTGGTAATTTCTCCCCCTCCTAAACATAAACATATTTTAAATCTGTGGGGAGTGGTTTTTATTCTATATCAGGAGATTGCTCAATAGATGAAACTAAATTTAGGTTCACCACTTCTAATGGATTTACATCATGAACATAATAAATCATATCATCTTCATCATCATTTAACAAATTATCAATGAAATTAGATTTTACCTCTTTTTCCAACAGAAAATCAGAACCTCCAAGAGTTTGGGAATCCATATGTTCAGTGATATATTTAATGGAAAAATTCTCTCATAATGATAAAAATTCATGAAACATACCTGATTCTTCAATTGGTTCTATGTCATCTTCATGGGAGAGTGCGAAGAGTGAATGCTCATCTAATGGGTGCCTCATGGATTCAAAAATATTGAAGTGGATAGTGTTATCTCCAAACTCCATGGTAAGTGTTCCTTCATGGACATTGATGATGGTTTTGGCCATTATTAAGAATGGTCTCCCCAAAATTATGGGTGAGTGTGATGGGATCCTATCATATTCAATATTCAACACATAAAAGTCAGTAGGGAATAAAAGATCATTGACTTTTACCAGGACATCCTCCATAACTCCTGCTGGGAAAATTGTGGATCTATTTGCTAGCAGGACCACCACTCGTTTGGGATTAAAGTCTCCCATATGAAAATAATTATATACTAAGTGAGGAAATACATTAATTGATGTACCTAAATCGCACAAATCATTAGAGAAATTTAATGAACCAATGGTGCATGGAATAGAAAACGTCCCTGGATCATGAAAATTGGTTGGAAATTGTGCTGTGATAAGGGCTGAGACTCTTCTTCCCAAATTGATACTCTCATTCCATTGAAGTATTCTTTTCTTGGTGAAATGATACTTCAAAAACATTGCATACATTGGAATTTTTTTGATTGCTTCAATCAGAGGTATGTTGATCTCCACTTTCTAAATGGTGTCCAGAATTTCTTTTTGCAGTGCTTCTTATTGTATCCTATTTGATTCAATCATCCTTGATAATAATAGTGGTGGAATAGCTTTATTCACCATTTGTTGCCTTGTAAATGGCCTTTCTTATTTCTTTGTTCTTGGCATATCATTATCATCCTCTTCGTTCTAATCTTCCTCCTGATGCATTTTCACAGAATTTTCATCATTTCTAACTTCATTCCCACCCAGATTAGTTTGTATTATTTCAGATTCAATGTTTGATGGTGGTTGGAGTTCTTTTACACATCTTGTAGTCATAATAATAACATTCTCTTTTGGGTTTGGGACTGTTTGGGAAGAGAGTTTAGCAGGATTTTTGGTCAGAAAGTCCATGAGACATTCAAACTTATTGGACAAATCATTAACAGTGTCTTTCAGTCCTTCAAACACAGATTCTTGTTGGTTTTGAAATGGAGGTTGTTAATTGGGGGATGTTTTCTCATAGGGTCTTTGGAGATTTGTTGGTTTTTTGTATGAAGGCTGGTTATAAGATGGTTATTGTTGAAATGGTGGAGGGTTCTGGAATTGATTCTGTAATGGGGGTCAGTTTTGAAACTATTTTTTGTACGGGGGAATGGCTTGATTCTGTTGATTTCCAAATCTATATTGGACTTGGTTAGGAACTCTCCTTCCATGATTTTGCTGGAACTGCCTTGGCTGAAAGGCTGCTGCACATGTTTCCATTCCCTGTATTTCAGATCATTGGTCAGTAAAATGATCAGGTGATGAGCATAAACCACATATCGTAGCCGGCGCTTGTTGCTCACAAACTTGTTTCAAGGACATCTGTCTCACCAAACTTGTATGCTCTTCAATCATAGTTTCTAATAAGGGTGATGGATTACAAGTGCGTACCTCATTAATACCTCTTGTTCCAATACCTCTTGTTCCAAATTGCTGCATGTTTTGGGAAATCTTATCAATCAAGCCGTTGGCTTCTTCTGGTGACTTGTCAATCAAGGAACCTCCAGATGATGCACCAAGAAGGTTTCTGTCATTGTCCAGTAGTCCTTGATAGAAGAAGATAATAAAGTGGTGTATCTCAATGGCTTGATGTGGATAGCTGGCACATATCTTCTTAAATATCTTCTAGTACTCGTAAAGGGTTTCTCCAGATGATTGTCGTATGTCGTAGATTTCCTTCTGAATGGTTGTGCTTCTAGAGGTGAGGAAGAATATTTGCATAAAACATCTTACATGGTCATTCTAGTCATGTACATATCATACTCGTAGGCCGTACAACCATTCATTAGCAGCTCTATCTAATGAAAATGGAAATGCCACCCAATTTACCTGCTCCTCGTTATTTCTACAGGGTCTGAATGTTGAGAAAACATGTGTGAACTCTTTAATGTGTTTGTTTGGATCTTCACCTACCAAACCATGAAACATTGGAAGAAAAGGAATCAATTTAGGTTTCATTTCAAAATATTTTTGTAACACTGGCATGGAAAGATGATTGTTTTGATTAAGGAATTGTGGTGCATAGAGGTCTCTAAGTGTTTGGTTTTGATTTTCAGCCATGATGACCGGATCAGAGTGAACATTTGAAGTTTCACTTGAGTCTGCAAGGGGAACTTCCTCAAATTCAGATTCCATATTAATGTTTCTAATTCTATTCAATATTGTTCTTTCAATTTTAGGATCTATAGGTAAAGGTTCAATTTTTGATGATCGAGTCATGTAATTTTGAAGAGAAAAGATGAAAATAGAGAAAAGAAATGAAAAGAAATGTTGGCGCTACCTTCCCGGAAACGACGCCAAGTTTTGACATCTGCCTATTGTAGGATGTGACAAAAACAAATATTACCTATGTTAAAATGTAGTATAGTGTTTATCCTACGTTTTCTCCAGAGAGGAGTGCACAACAATTACGATGTCACCTTAAAATAAGAGAAAGAATTAAAGATGTTTTTTGAAATTTATTGATTTTTAAAATACATGAGTGAAGGAAAGAGGTTTAGGAAAAGGATTGAGATAAAATTGGAAAAACAAGCAATTGAAACTATTATATGATAAGGGTGATTAGGTTAGAGTTGGTTCTCCATTTTTAATTCTATCATAGTTCCAATTTATCCAATTCCCTTGTGCTAAACCGTTAAGAGTGAGAATCCACAATCGTTTCTTCTCAGTCCCTTGGTCAATTAAAAAATGTGAGAATAAACCTTACTAAAATCGTAGGATTTTCTACTCTCCTTCCAATTTGTAATATAGTTGTATAAATAACTCCCAATTATCTTAGTCAATTTCCAATCGGGTCTTGTTTATCCCAAGTAATCAAGAACATTCAATACTACTCACACACGTACTGGTTATCATCGAGTACATCACCACTAAGTCTCAGTCTATTCCATCATTTATAAACTAGAACCTAGTGCAGGGATATGTTGATCATTGACCAAATATAAATGAACAACATAATTTAAAATCAGATACAATCGTACATGATAATAAAAACAATTATAGGAAATTGAAGCTAATTAAAATAAGAGAAGAGGATTTTAAAACATTAAGAGAAGGAACTCATGAAATACAACATGAAAAACCTCTCCTTCCCCAATAACAGAGAAGTTTACCCCACCATGGTATGGTTAATTGTGACTAAGGGGAAAGAATAATTCATTACAAAACTATGAATAACAAAAGAGAGAAAACAAAGAACAATAAATTTGGTGCTCCAGATTCTATTCTCTATAAGGATTCCTCTATTCTTCCCACCATAAGGCCTAAACTCACTAAGATACCTTCTTATAGAATTCTGGAAATTAAGTTTTCTATTGATAATCAAAATTTTAGAATCATTGGACTAGTTTAATGAATGATATGGCTGAATCTATGACCATTACTTTTCTGGCCGCCAAAAAATGTTTCACCAACTCCACATGGATGCGCCAAACAGATGCATTAATGATCTCAATAATTTATTAAATTTAATGTGAACCATCCTTTTGAAGTCAACTATCGACACCATCGGGAATCACCTCAATCTAAGGTTGGATGTAGGAGATATTCCATATTTAATGAAGTAGGGTCCATTCTGCCTTCCAAACTGATATCTCCACTTGATTGAATTTTATTTACCATTGGGTTTCGAAATGGGTCTTGGTCTAGAAGGAACATTGTAAGCCCACATGTATAGGAAACTGAAAACAAATTCACTTCAATTAGACCCACTTAGCATTTTTGTTTAACCCTTAGAAAAAACATGTTCACCATAATCACTATAATTTTTTAAATATTAATAATTGTAAAGAATAAGTTGAAATTATGATAAAAATTAAATTATTCTATTTGAAAATATTTAATTCAGTTTTCTTATTTCCATTCACATAATTGAAAGAATTTATTTTTATATTAAACCCACAGATATGATGAAAAAGTTAGTTTCCAAATGTAAAATCATCAAATGATTAAAATATTTTTTTCAAATTCAAATATAAAATTGATCAAAATGAACTAAATGAGATTATTATATATATAATGTAAATAAATTTACCTCTAATACCATCATAATTAAATTTTAATGTTTCCAAAATCAAAAAAAGATACGACAGTTCAAAATAATAAGATTTATTTTTTCCTATTTATTGGAAAATTTATCTTCTTAGATAATTCCAAAAAACATATCATAACATAATTTTGAAATTATATGTTCAAAAAATTATTTCATATTTTAATTTTTTTTTTTATAATTATTATCATTAAAAACATGTTGTCAATGTGGTATTAAACTATTTTTTAGAAAAGAAATTATCTATGCATAAAATTGGATTTAATATAATCCTTTTTGTGAGAAAAAACCTAAGAAAAATTTAAAAAATTTGATTCGATATATAATTTATAAATTTCGTTAATACAATTCACTAAAAGTGATTTATTTTATTGTTTAGATAAAACTAGTTTGTGATCATAAAAATTGTTTTTTAGAATACCTTGTCATTTATTTTATAATGATTTTCTAAAATTATAATTATTTAGTCAATACAGATTTGGTACTATATATATGGGGAAACCATAAATTTATAATTTTTTTAATCCAAATCATTCCCAAAATTACAATTAATGGATGATAAATATCACAACAAATAAAAATATTTTAAATGTAGGTAATGTTGTGTTAAATCTCAGTGTTGTGTGTAATGCATGTTATCAATGAAATTTCATCTGTAGGAATTTATTTTCATGAAATCTATGGGTGTTACATTCAACCCCCCATAAAAAAAAATTTAACCCTTGAAATTAATCACTCTAATTAAACCTTATTACATCAGTAGGATCCCTCGTAGCTTCTTCAAGATGGTGTTTTACCATAAAACATTGACCATATGAGTTGTATTATTTCCTAAATTTGTATCACTATGATCTAAAATATCCTCCATATTCTACTAAAAGAATGATATTACTCTATTGTTTTGACTCCTTATATTAGTAAATATGGAGGATCAGATATTTACTTCCTTAAGATCGATACATTAAACACAGTTTAATCTTGAAAGTGGTTTTGTGGAATCACTAATTAATAAGATTCCATTCCCATATGAATAATATTAATAAAGGGAACGATATACTTAGGTATTAAATATACTTTATATCATAATTATAATGTAACCATTTTGATGTTTATTTAATCAAATTCTACTTCATATCATACTCTAAAAAATGAATATGATTTTGTTATTCCTAAAGTACTGATGAATCACTAGATCTATGAGAAAATGATAATTCATCACTTATATAACTATTTATCATCATACAAAATGTATATAACATGTTATCCATGTAGCTGCCCAAACTGAATTGCTTGGATCCGGTGCATTATATTATTATATTGGCATGCATACAAGAAACTCGTATCCTAAAGGGCCATGTAGTTTAGTATTATTGTATAACTGGATACATACATAGGTTCAAGATTATAACATTAAATGAAATACCACCAATAAGTTTTATTGGGAACATCCACAACTTTATGATTATCCCTGTAGGCCATTCATAATAATCTTTTATTTGTCCCATAAAAATGAAGCATAAGTGGTGATCTCAGATGCTCAATAACGGTAAATGATACAACATAGGATATCATAATCATTAATATTTGGAATGGTGAATTACTAAAAACGCATGCCTACAAAAATAAACATGAACACATTTTAGTAAGAATGGGAGATGAATAAATAAATCTATAATAAAGAATAATCATTGTTATTATACTAGTCAAATAACCACATGAAAAATCAATTACTATTCTCATAATGATGGAATGCATAATGAGGGACATCATACCCATACCCTATAAAACTCCTGCCAAGACCATAGTTAGTCTCAAGAGGCCTACTGATGCATCAGGGGGATATAGCAGGCCCCACCTAGCACTTACTATGTTATTTTAATTCCTCTTATTAATGTGGATAAAAATAAACAACATATAAATTCATATTGAAACTAACATATGAAATGTAAATAACATTTCTCGTATATTAAACATGAACACTAACCATTCGAAGTAAAATGTTTAATGGTATCAAGATAGAACATCCCCATTCAATCTAATATGAAACCCTTAAACAACATAATTTAGTTGATATAATAATTTATAATCCTCTATGAAAAAAAAATCATCAATGGATGTTGACATATATAAAGATACTCTAAAATGAGACCATCGATAATTTGTTGAAGAAGTAATCCATAAACATTCCAATATTACCCATACCACCTTGAAAAATTCAAATCATAATCCCTTAGAACATAATAATAATATATAGAATATTCATATGATATACTAAGTGGTAGTACATAACCCACATGCAAGGAATAAGGGGTGAAAAATACATTCATCTCATAAAAGTTATAGTGAAGTGAAAAAATCTATTTTAATTAGGAAAAAAGATTTCTTGTTTAGAATTATAGTAATTTTCCATAAATCTATTATTAAACATGAATGTTGGTCAGAGTGGACACTTAAGAGGGGGGTGAATTGAGTTCCAGTAAAAATTTCTGTTCAACAATTTATGATTAAAATCTCTCAAATTAAATAATAGTTGAACTGTAGTGAATTTATAAGGATTATATGTTTTCAATTAGATTCTCAAGAGAATGATTATTTCTCAGTTAACTAAATCTTAGGATTAATTAACATTTGAAAATAACATATAGGCTAACAAAGGTTAAAAACCCTTCCTAGTTTAAGTATCACAGATAATTTAAAACAAATTTATTTTAAAAATAATTAGCAGCGGAATATTCAATATAGTTTAAAACAAATTAAATTGTCACAACAATTTTAACCGAGACGTTCAGTATCAAGTTGTGACATAGTCATCTCAAATATTTTATAAAACAATGATCCACACCCTGGATTGGGGTTAACAATAGTAAAAATATTGTCTAGGTACAAATACCTCTACCACAGTTCTACTTGGGAAAACAAAAACAATAGCACACAGGTTATCCAGGTCACACATGACCTCTACCACAATTCAAAGTGGAAAAAAAGAGTGTAAGGGAATGATTGAGTGAGGATTTAGAAATACTCAAGTTCATCATAAGAGAGAGAGTGTGTAGTTCATCATAAGAGACAGAGTGTGTCTAAAATAAAGAGCACAGACTTCTCAAAATTTTAAATAAATTTAACACAATAGATCTAAACAAATATAGATGAGTTTAGAATGATATATGTGTTGTGAGTGAATCTCTGGACACCTCAGATTGATTTTTATTATGCATTGAGTCCTTATTTAGATGTTGTAAGGAAAACAGAGTGTCGTGGTTCTGTTCTATCACTTCCATTGTAGGTGTTCAGCTCGAGTAATAGAGTATTCTTTGTAACACATTAGATTCTTCTTCGAATCTTCTTCTTGATGTGTATGACTATTCTTTGAGTTCATATCATGTTTTTCTTTATGAATTTCACATCAGGTGTCACACCCTTGCACATATATTTCTTGGTCTTTCTTCATTAGCATAATCTTCCATTTATACCTTGAGCTCCGGCAAAGGGAATGATTACATTTTGACAGGTATGAGGTAAGGTTCTATGAAATGCCAACAACCCTCATTAATTAATAATATTTGCATTAAAAACATCATATATGACCGTTGACAAGTAAAAAAATTATAAATAGAGTTTATAGAATCTTTTACTGGTCTTCATCAGTAGCTTCGGGTATCAGTGATCTTGGAACGGTGGACTTGAGTCAGTAGGTCTGTATTAGTAGATTATACACTTTATAATGGTCGACTGCTTGAATCGGTTGGTCCTTCTATCTGTAGCTCCTTCTATCGGTAGGTCCTTCTATCAGTATCTCCTTTTATCTATAGCTCCTTCTATATGTAGCTCCTATATTAGTGACCCATACTGCTGACATTCTTATATCGGTAGACTTTGTAGCGGTATCCTTCTATATGTATCATCAATGTTTTATCGGTAGTTGACTTTCTGTATCAGCAGACTTGTATCGGTAGCCGTCTATCGGTATCAAACTGTATGGGTGGACTTTGTCTGTCTGTATCGCTAATCATTGTATTTGTATCGGTGGACTTCATATCGGTAGCTGTCTATTTGTATTTTTTTATTGGTAGCTTGTATCGGTGAATATGTACATGCCGGTTGACTTACTCTATCGGTAGGTCTGTACTAGTGACCTTGTGTCTCAGGACTCATGGTCTATCAGTGACTTTTACTTATTGGTAGACAATGTACAGGTATGTCTCTATCAATGAATCAAAACATAATATATATCCATTCTATGTAAATCATTTACATATTGAGATAGTAACGTTTCTAAACAACTATAAACATAGATAACTATTTATTAACAAATTCCAATGATCATTTCGATATTTTATCAACTCAACAGTAGGATGTCATAGATTGATAGAATTAATATATAGATAAACATTATTTGATATCATCAAAGATTATTGAAACATAATTGAGATTATCAAAACATATAAAAGCATAATTGGGATTTTCAAAACGTATTAAATCATAATTGGGACTATCAATACCTATTAATGCATAATTGGGAATATCAAAACATAATAAAGCATAATTGGGATTATCAATACATATTAAAGCATAATTGGGATTATCAAAACATATTAAATCATAATTGGGATTATCAAAATAGGTGAGGTCAATAATATCCCCCTTTTTGATAATCACAAATAATGATATTAGAATCCAAAATAATCAGTAATGTATTAGAGGATATTATATTAAATGCAATTGTGTTAGAGGTAAAAAATTCACTAAAATTATTAAATAAATGTATCAAATGTTAAATAGAATGGTTATTTATATCATGGTTCTCCTCCTTATATAAATTAAGATATATTATGATAATATCTCATATATATTATTCTTATGCTCATATTATTTCCCCATTGTGAGTAGAAAAAAGAAGTAAACAAAGATGAGAAATGTAACAGAAAGTAAGGGAGAATCAAAGAATATATATATTACTTGAGGATAAAATACATAAAAATACAGAATTGAACCCAAAGGAATACAAGTGATTCCTATCAATGTTCATAGCCACTAATCAATCCTCCACCTAAATGTCCACCTAGGATTTGGATTTGGGTTCAGAGGTAGACTCAGGCTGGGTAGCTTCAGTTGAAGGCTTGGAAATTCTAGAAACAGTACTGGTTGTTTAGCAATAGAGACTGTTCCTGGACGGTAGTGGGTTTTCCTTGGAGTAATCAATTGTGTAAAGCTTTTTATAGCATGAGTCATTGTCATCTGACGAATGGAGGTATATAGAGCATAGGCAGGCAGAGCTATAGGTGCATTGATTAGAGTATTGTCCACATATAAAAATTGCATCAACATATTCCTACAATCCATTATGAATCCTCATCCTCTTTCTATAGCAGAAATGAAGTCATCCTTGTCCTCAATATATTTATCTAGAGCTGGAGTCAACTCCCTCACCTTTCTTACTTGTTCCTTGAAATCCTACGTGACAAGATGTAGTTCCAGGTTTTTTAACAGAAGCTTGAAATGATTTTTCATCTAATGCGTAGTATAGATCCTTTGGAAATAGAAATCCAATTTGTCATGGACATCTTTTTGAGAAGCAGTGGCCTCCCTCATAAAATTCTGACAATTTTTCCTATATCCTTTTTGGTAGTCACCACATGGGTCAATGCAGTAGAGTCTACAGAGCCACTGGTAGAAGACTGTCCATTCTCTTATCTTATCTCAGATCGAAACATATCAATATCTAAAGAAGACTTGGTATAACTCAAGGGTGAAATAGTAAAGGAAATAGTTTCCTTAAAGGATTTAGTCATACCACTTATTAGATTTATCATAAGAGAGTCCTCGGTGTGGACATGTGTTTCCATGGGAGTCAAAAATTCCTAAAAAATTGATACCATCTGGCCAAATACACTTTTCACAATATCCAAGTCTTGTCTGCTTGAAATTTAGAGCTCATATAATACTACATAGAGACAATTGAATTCTTTAGTGATTCAACATCCTCTACCAAACATGAAAAATAATTCTGTAAGGCCTTAACATTATCTAAATCACTAGATATAGATTTAGTCATCAAAGAATGATTAAAAGATATTAAGGAGGTTTCCATTATTTTCATTTCTTACAAAAAACTGTCCTGGAGATTGGACATCAACTGGTGTAAATCAGATTTTGTTATTACTCCTCAGGTAATGTTTCAGAAAGGAGATTATAAGAGATAGGAGATCCAGTGATGGGTGTCTCATCTCTTGAATTAAGATATTATAGCACAAACACTACAAAACCTTGGTCTTTAGCCCAGTATCCAATCTCATGAGCAACTGAAACAGTACCATGTCTGGTAGGATGCTCCCCCTCAATCTTTACATTCTCATGTATATGTATATTAATAGTTTCCTCAGCAGGTAGGTCTTCCTCAAAAGAATCATGCACAACCATTTCCAATTCAACAACATGAAGCTCATCAGGAATAGGTGCATCCATATCTACTACAATAATTTCCATAGTAGGCATAGAGGAATGTCCAATTTATGGACTGAGAATCATGCACGTAGAAGAAAATTCTTCAGTTTTAGATTCTTATTCATATTCATTCTCTGGAGCTGTCTGGTCTTCCACATCAATATGGGCGGTTTCATTGCTTACTCTCAACATTGATTCCTTTCTAGATGACACAACTTCAGTAACTGTAGTTGGAGGCATGTCTGGATCCCTTTCATAAGTAATAAAGGTATCCTCCTCGTCAGTGTCATCACTATATTGTGGTTTCTCTTCATCAGGTCCTAGACCTGGATCCCTCACATCTTTAGGCGTAAAAGGATGATCTACAGGATTAATCTTTTCATTCAACTACCCATCATTATGGAACCATTTGCTTCTCCAATGATTCAAATTAATCATCAGGTACTTACAAACAGTTCTTGTGATACAAAAATTGTTCCTTACCATGACTGTCTCATCCTGATACTCAATTACTTCCATCACTTTTATCATAACCAGAATTAACTTATCAAATAATAATGCATTAGACTTTGATTTGTGTGTGGTCGTATCCACGATCTGAATCATTAACATTCTACACAAATTCACCATAGCACCATGTCTTAACAAATGAAATAAATATATATCTTGATATCTCATACTTGAAAAGTCCCCTATTCTTGTACATAGAACATGTTGGATGATATTGAAATGAAATCTATTTTCTCCATCCATCTCTACAGCCTCAACTTTCTTTTTTTTCCACTACCAGTGTGCCCTTCCAAGGAAATCTCATAATCAAAAAATGTCTCTGATAGGAGGAATTGTCTTCGATCCATCCATGCTCCACCAATAATCTTAGAACCTACTACTTACTGGACAAAATCCATTCTGCACAAAGTTCCTTCTCTATTACAAATTTTCTATTCTGAAAATATGGGTTCACTACATTCCTGCCCGACCATGTTCTACTACCACTACCACTAGCTTCAAGTCCTGTTTTCTACTCCTTCGTATTCAGCTCTTCACTATCATCCCTGACTGTCAAAAGTTTAGTTTTTTCCATCTTTCATCAAAGAATATTGTGTTCACGTAAAAAATCAGGGATTTGGGGAGTTTGGTTTGAGAGAGAAGTTCACAGTGGATTGAAATTTGATCTAGTCTTAGTTTTTATCATTGAGGAATAGAAATGTAATAAAAACAATATACTGAAAACAATTAAGAGTTTCAGCTATAGAAAATGAATAATTAGACAATTCAATACATACCGCTGATAACTACGGGTGAGCATCCTAACAGTGAAATTTACATATCATTGAGGTATCTGATGGTGACGTTTTTAACAGTTACATTTCAAACAGTGAGGTTTCTAACTGTGAGGTTTTAAAGGCGAGGTTTCTAATGGTGAGGTTTCTAAATGTGAGGTTTCTAACAATGAGGTTTCTAATGGTGATGTTTCTAGTAGTGAGTATTCTAACAGTGAGGTTTCTATTAGTGATTTTTCTAACCTTGAGATTTCTAACAGTGAGGTTTCTAATAGTGATGTTTCTAACACTGAGGTTTTTCTACTACAATGTTTATGATTCCTAACTCTTCTTTATTGTAACGTAACCTATTATACCTTAAAGTCTTAGTGAACAAGTCAGCTAATTGATGTTTAGTACCTGTAGATTAAAGAGTAATATCATCTTATTTGGAAATGATCTCCCAAATAGTGGTTCCTTACATCAATGTGTTTGTTCCTTGAGTGAGATACATGATTCATTGAGATATAAATTTCATTAGTGTTATCACCGTTTATAGATACATGACTAAATTGATATCCATAGTCCAATAATGTATGTTGCATCCACAGAATTTCTATACAGTAACTACCAGTAGCAATGTATTCTACATCAGTAGTAGAAAATGAAACAGAATTTCTCTTTTTAATACACCACGATACTAAGGAATTACCTAGAATATGACTTGTTCCAGAAGTGTTATTTCTATCTAACTTGCAACCAGAAAATTCATCATCTGAATAACAATTTAAATCAAATTATTTTCCTTTCAGATAGAATAACGCTATGTTAGTAGTATGTTTAAGATATTTTAAAATTCTTTTAACAGAAAACAAGTGAGACTCTTGTGGATTTTCTTTAAATCATTCACGCAAACATACACTAAACATAATATCAGGTCTCCTAGAATTATGGTAGATTAGTCCCCTAATCATTCCTTTGTAGTTTGTTTGATCAATGGGTTTTCCTGTTTCACCACCATCCAACTTTCAAATAGTACTTATAGGTGTATCACTTTCTATAATACTATCTAAACCAAATCGTTTTAAAATATCCTTTGTATATTTACATTGAATTATGTTGATACCAATTTTATTTTGAAAAACATGAAATCCATGAAAATATTTGAGTTCTCCAATTAAACTCATTTCAAATTCATTATTCATACTCTTTGTAAAATCAATACATAAAGCATTTTTATAAAATCCAAAAATAATATCAATAATATAGATTTTTACTATCAAAACATCTTTAGAAAATATTTTGATAAAGTGAGTTGGATTAGATACCCCGTTAGAAAAACCAATTGAAATAATAAACATACAATTTCTATCATACCAAGCTCATGGGGCATTCTGTAAACCATATAATGGATTAAAGAACTAAAAAACTTTTTTTTGGAAAATCGGGATTAGTAAATCCAGGTGGTTTTTCAACAATAACATATTCAATTATAAAACGATTTTGAAAAGCGCTTTTAACATCCAGTTGATATAACCTGAAATTTTGATGAGCGGCATAGTCATGTGGAATCCTAATAGCTTCTAATCTAGCTACAGGTGCAAAGGATTCCTCATAGTCAATTTCTTCATCTTGACTATACCCCTGTGCAACTAGCCTTTCCTTGTTTCTAACAATATTTCCAGACTCATCATCCTTATTTCTGAAAACATATTTAGTGACTATGGTCTAAGTGTCCATAGGAATTTCAACTAACTCACAGAAATTTTTTTATTTCAAATTGATTTAATTCTTATTGAATAACCATTACCCAAAATTCATCATTGATTGCATCATCGATATTTTTGAGGTTCTAACTGTGAATGAAAGGCTTGATGTATATCCTGATTTCATAGAGAAGCTCTAGTTTGGGATTCTTTTTCCATGATTCAAAAAATAGCATCTAATGGATGATTCATTAGAATCCTGGTTGATTTAGTAAAGGTAGGACTAGAAATTTCAGGTTCTTCTGTTGGTTCGATTCCAACAGAATCAGGTTCTGGAAAATTTATAGAATTTCATGGTTTTACAATAGGTTCACTGCTTTTATCCTTAAGGTCCCGAATAGATAGATCTTTTTCATGATTTTCAAGAGAAGACTTAGGTTCATGCAGATTAATTTCCCCAAATTTGACATGTACTGATTCTGCCACACATTTGGTTCCTTTTTTAAAGACTCTAAAAGTCTTACTAGATATAAAGTAACCTAAAATGATTCCCTCATCACTTTTATATGCAAACATGTCCAGATTATCCTTAGTATTTAGAGTAAAGACATGTAAACCACAAACACAGATGTAACATACATTAGGTATCCTATTATTTCATAGTTTATAAGGTTTCTTCTTAAGAACTGCTGTTATCAAGACTTTATTTATAATATAACAACCTGTATTGACAGCTTTAGCCAATAAATAAACAGGTAGATCATACACATTAAGCATAGTTTTTGAAATTTCTTGAAGGGTTCTGTTCTTCCATTATACTACACCATTCTGTTGAGGTGTCATAGGGGAAATGAAATTATGACTGTAGCCATTATGTGAACAGTATGTTTCAAAATCATGATTTTCAAACTCAAGTTCATTATCACTTCTCAGGGTCTTAATCTTAAGTCCACTAAGGTTCTCTATAGAGTTGGAGTATTTAATAAAGTAAGAGCAAGATTCAATTTTGTGAGAAAGAAAATATACCCATGTATATATAGAAAAGTCATCTACTAGAACATAAACATAGTACCCTCCTTTTAAAATAAATCTCTGGATGGTACAAATAAATTTATGTGAACCAAATCAAGAGGATGAGAAGTTAAATCTTCTTTCATTAATTTGAATGAATCTTTATGTTGCTTTCCCTTTTGATAGGGAGTGAAAACATTGTATGTTTGGAATTTTAGTTCAGTTAAGTCTGTAACTAAATTTTTCATAGTCAGTTTCTTATGTGAATTAACATTGTAGTGCCCTTATATTCTGTGCCAAATCCAAGACTCTCAATGAAAATAATTTAAACATGTCACCTTTTGTTTGGCTAAATAATTTAAATCTACAGTATAAAAATTTTAATTTCTTAAGGCATAAAATTCTATATCATTTTTATAATTAAAAAATTTACAAGAATCATTTTCAAATATAACATTGAAACCATAATCCCCCAACTGAGAGATGCTTGACAGATTAAATTTGAGTTCATAAAAATATATTACCATAGAAATTAAAATTGATTCAGAGTTACAAATATGGCCTAAGAAAATGATTTTTCCTCTTGAATTATAACCAAAGTTGACATTCCCTCGATAAAATTTGATTAAACTTTTGAAAAATGATTAATCTCTAGTCATATTTCTTGAACATCAACTTTCAATGTACCATATCTTCTTATAGGAATTCTTCAGGAAAGTCTCCTACAGAACAAGTATAAACATAAAATAATTTTGGTACCCAGATTTTCTTTGGACCAGATAGGTTAGCAAGAAAAACTTTTAGTACCCAGATTTGTCTAATGTGTCCCATGTAATCAATATATTCAAAATATTTTGGAAGATAAACTTATTATGATCTATAAATATGTGAATAGCTAGTTGAGGAATAGAAATTTCTAAAATTGGAACTAGCAGCATATTGTCCAGATTTTGGAATAAATCTATTCTTTTTAATATGTCTCTGTGCAGGCTGATAGACTAAACCAGTAATATACATTGGTGAAACTAGTTTTCCATGCACTTGAGTTAGAGCGTTCTTTCCATTAATGAACTTCTCTAGATCATTCTTGTCTTGATCAATGGAAAATTTAAGTTGAATATTATCCTTTAACAGTTGACCATTATTTTCTTTTTCTTCTTCAATTGCAGATTTTACAGTGCTAGTTAAACCATACTATTTCTTTAAGGTTTTATACTTATCATTTAGCTCATTGCAGGTTTCCTCTAGCATGTTACAGTATTCAAATAATTCAGCTTTAAAAATAATATCATCACTATTTGAATCACATTCATTCCCCGAATAAAAATCATTCAGTATAGGGGATACAGGTTCCTCCGAGGTATTAGTCATGAAACACTTGTTGTCATGATTCATTTCAGAATCATATTCTTCAGACACACTTGTGCTTCATCTTAATCACTCCTTGTTTATTTCGTCGCTTTATTATAATTTTTGTCCTTATAATCATATTTTTTCTTGAACATCAATGTTGGATACTCAGCCTTAATGTGTCCTTTCCTTTTTCATTCATAACACACTATCTCATCATCTTTATTAGCTTTCTTAAAACTTTTCTTCCAATCACCTCATTTGTAATAGTTACCATTATACGATGGTTTTTTGGAAAATTTCTTATTCCTATAAAAATTATTAAATCTCTTGCCTATTTGATCTATTTCAACCTCGCTGTCTGAGGCACTTTCATCATATCTTGAGCTATCACATTCACTTTGAATTTATCCTTTTTCCTTGTTTTTTATGAACTAAGATCTTGAAGGATACTGATTTCTTTCTTGGTTCATCATATTATTCCTTATTTTCCTTTTTCTATTATTCATACATCATCAACTTACTGATTAGCTCCTTAATAGGTAGTGAACTTATAACACATGATTCTCTTATTGAAACTGATTTGCCTCTCCATTTATCTTGCAGACAACTAAGTAATCTCATGATTTTCTCCTTTGTAGGAACAATCATTCCAAGTGAGCTCCTTGTATTTACAAATTTGTTGAACCAGAGATACATGTCAGAAATAGGTTCATCAGGATTCATTTTTAATTTATCATACTTAATAGTGTAGGTATTCAATCTCATTTCCTTAACATTGGTTTTTCCCTAGTAAGAAACACCCAATGTATCCCAAATTTCATAAGTCGTCTTACAAGAAGATATTTTATTAAATTATTCATCTCCTAAATCACATTAAAAATCGTTAATGTATTTACAATTACTATTTTAAGAAGCTTTTGTAGGTTCATCCCAAGTAGTTCTTTCAGTTTCTGGAATTTTATACTAAATCTCTATAGCTGTCCAGATATCAAATCCCATACATTCTAAATGAATTTTCATTTTAATTTTCAATTGGTCATCATTAAAAATATTAAAGAAAGGTGGAATGTTGTTAGCAATACCTTCAAAACTATTATCCATAATTATATTTTAGCAAATATTTTTAAAGAGATAAAATTTAGAACAAATAAAAATATAAAATCATTATGAAACAACTAAAATCACAGTTGAAAAAACAGAGTATTTGGAAATACTTTATTAATAACAACCACTGATACAAAATGTTGGTCGGAGTGGACACTCAAGAGGCAGGTGAATTGAGTTCCTATTAAAATTTATGTTAAAAAAATTATGATTAAAATCCCCCAAACTAAATAAGAATTAAACTATATTTAATTTATAAAGATTGTATGTTTTCAATTATTTTCTCAAAATTTTGATTATTTATCAGTTATCTCAATATGAGGATTAATTAACTTTTTAAACTAACTTACTATCTAAAAAAAGTTATAAGAAAATTCTTGTTTAACTGTATAAGTTATTTTAAAACATATTTATATTTAAATATATAATCAGCGGAATATTCAATATAGTTTAAACAAAACAAACATGCACAACAGTTTTAACCAAGAGGTTCAGTCTCTAGATGAGACTCAGTCCTGTCAAACAGTTTATATAAATTATGATCCACACCTAGGATCGAGGTTAACAATAGTAAAAATATTATCCAGGTACTATGACCTATACCAAATTTCTACGTGGGAAAACAAAAACAATAGACACATGTTATCCAGGTCACACTTGACCTCTACCACAATTCCTTGTGGGAAACAAAAGTGTAAGGGAAAATTGAAAGAGGATTTAGAAATCCTCAAGTTCAGCATAGGAGAGAAAGTTTATTAAAAATAATTAGCACACAAATATCAAAATGTAATTAAATGAAACACCATAGATCTAAAAAAATATTGATGTGTTTAGAATTCTCTATGTGTTGTGAGTGAAGCTATGGACTCCTCATATTGGTGTAGATTAAGCTTTGAGTTCTTTTTTAGTAGTTTTAAGGAAAATAGAGTGTCGTGGTTCTGTTCCTTGACATCCAGTGTAGGTGTTCAGCTCGAGTAAGTGAATATTATTTGTAGAACATGATCTTCTTCTTCGAAACATCTAATTGAGGTTTATGATTGGTCATTGAGTTCATCTCATTTTCTTCTTTCTGAATTTCACATCATGTGTCTCACACTTTCCTATATATTTCTCGCTCTTTATTCATTATCTTTATCTTCTTTTTATACATTGAGCTCCAACAATGGGAATGATAACCTTTTAACAGGTACTAGGTACGGTTCCCTGACATGCCAATAACCTTTACAAATTAATAGCAGTTTCATTAAAAAAATAAAATATGACTTTTTCTAAATAAAAAAATAGAAAGAGAGTTTAGAGAGACTGTGACTGCTTTCCATCAGTAGCTCATGTTATCAGTGAGCTTGTAACGATGGATATGAGTCAGTAAGATTGTATCGGTAGTTGTTACTCTTTATAATGGTAGTCATATTGAATCAATAGCTCCTTTTATCGGTAGCTACTGCAATCGGCATCTCCTTCAATCAGTAGCTCCTATATTAGTGACCTATACTGGTGAAATTCTTGAATCGTTAGTCTTTTTAGCATTAGCCATCTATCAGTATCAGCAAACTTGAATCATTACCTGTCAGTTGGTATATGCCTGTATTCGTGGACTTTGTCTGTCTGTATTGATAGACATTGTATTTGTATCGGTGTACTTCATATAGGTAGTTGTCTGTCTGTCTGTTTATATCAGTGGCTTTTATCGGAAACTATGTATATGCAAGTGGAAATACTCTATCGGTAGGTTTGTACCAGTGGCATTGTGTCAAAGGAATCTTGGTCTATCTGTAACCTTTACTTATCTGTAGACGATGTACTGGTAGGTCTGTATCAGTGGATCAACACTTAATACTTATCTTTTCTAAGAAAATCATATCCAGATTGAGTTAGTAACATTTCTAAACAAGTAAAACATAGATATCCATTGATTAAAAAATTACAATGATCATATTGTTATTTTATCAACTCAATAGTAGAATGTCATAGATTGAAAGAATTAATATATAGATAAACATTATTTGGAATATTCAAAGCATATTGAAATAGAATTGATATTATCGAAACATATAAAAGCATAATTGGGATTATCAAAATATATTAATGAATAATTGGGACTATCAAAACATATTAATGCATAATTGGGATTATCAAAACATATTAATGCATAATTGGGATTATCAAAACATGTTAAAGCACAATTGGGATTATCATAACATATTAAACCATAATAGGGATTTTCAAAACAGGTGAGGTCGACAATGTATATCCTTGAAACGAAAAGGGAAGGGAATTTTGATTACATTTGAGTAATAAATGATGTCCCAATGAAGTGAAATCATGTAAAAATTATTTTTAACTAAGCTTTATAAATATAACATTTATTGTGGTTTATAAAATTCATTAATGTGATTTTACAGATAAATGACATGATTAATTTTATTAGACCATAAATTAACCAAAAACATTTTTCATGTTAAAATGTGTGATTTTATAATGTTAAAAATTTCTTAATAAATATCATTGATTTAAATCCAAAATCGGTATGAATTCGAGATGTTCTTTGAATCAGGCTTGAGTTTCAGAAGAAATATTAAAATATTATTTAAAATCATATAAATGCGTATAATATAAAGAAGATTTATAATTGGTAAACTTATGTATAACATTAAAAAATAATTTATGAGAATTAAATAAGAATAAATATGAATTTTATTAAGGTGAGTAGAGAATAAGAGTAGTGTGGATGAGAATGGATGTTTGGGTAAAAAACAATTAAAACATTATAATCAATGGAATCATATGCCCAAAATTTAATAATCATCAAATGAAACATTTAATATCAATAAACTAAATATATTCATGATATGAAACTTCAATAGAATGTATACAACTTTATACACAAGTAGTAGTATTGAATATAGAATATCTCAAAAAAATGGAATTGAGGTGAAGAAGCCCTTACCTTAAGTCCAAAGGTATTCTCTACTTGATCATAGTGACATGTATAATCGAATTTATGTTAATTAATTAACACATAAAAGAAAATAATCTCAATTTATTTTTTTTATTATAACATTATTACATTCATTGAAGGCCTTTTTGATGGTTTAAGAGGTTAAATTTATTTTTTTGGGTCTATTGGTTTAATGATCATTTTAAATATATACATGAATGAAGAATCATGTAAAATGAAGATAGTTATATAAAATTTTGGATATAAGTTATTAGTGATCATCATAATGTTCTAATGGTTTTAAATTTAACATGGTTACTTTGAGTGAAGATGGATCATTATATAAACTATTTCATGACAATTGTTGTGGTTAATTGGAAGGTTTTGAACATAACATGCTAATTTTTCTTTAAAAATCAAAACCATGTGAAAATATGATTACAGAACCGTAAATGAGAAATAATAAATATATTATAGTTTGGATAAACCATAATAATGGTTTTGTGACTATAATTGATGGTGGTAATAGATATTGAAAACCCATCATCCTTGAATGAGGTCAATTAACATATCTCAGATGGTGTTTTTTACTACTACCATAAAATATGGGTAGAGGAGAGATGATAATAATTTATTCCATAATAATAAAAACATTAAGGTACATTTATGGTATTGTATTGTTTATAAAATTTTTATGAGGCATGGTGAGGATAGAAAATAAAACAAAGGAACTTGAATAGAATGTAAAGGAATTGAATCGAGGAATTTACCTCTTGAGTTAATCTTCCTTGAGAGACACATTAAAGGATATGATTTGGTATTTTTATGAAAAAAAGGGATGATATAACAAGGTGTGTATATTGGTATGATATTTGAGACGAATTTAGGCTAGGTGTGAGGCTTGATAAGTTTTCAGAGAAGAGATTAGTGTCAGTGGTTTATATAGTGATGAAGAGGAAGGTTTTCTTAATATTTTAATCAGTAGATCATGATTTTTTCAATAATACAATAAGTAGTTATGTTTAAATGACCTAAAATAGTAATAAGTTCACGTGATAAAATCCAAGGGTTATTACATCTGTGATGATTTTAGGAATAGTGCATTTAATTCATATCCTATATATACTATAAATTATTGTATTCCACAATTCACATAAAATTCATGTATTTTAGAAAAATTCAAAAAATTATACCTCACCATTTTTCAATGATTATAATAATAGTATGAACTCCATTTTATAAAAATAATTTTATATATATTTGAAAATTAATTGTTAAATAAAAATATAATTTACTTGCAAAATAGAGTTTTAAAAATAAAACTGATTTTGTAATGCCATGAAAATTTTTCTATGGTTTATTAAATTGTCCCCAATTTCTTAAGAACAATTTTTTATTTATGAATAGATTTTATGAAAAATAATTTTTATTTTAAATAATTTTATTTATTATAAAATTGTTATTAAATATTTCCTACTCTCAAAAATTGATACACATAATTAATAATTTATAAACTATTCAAACTCATTAATAAGGTGAAGAAATGTTTTTTATACTTAAATGGGTGATGTTACTATTCATAAGGGTACATTACTATTCAAAAGGGTCATGTAACTATTAATAAGGTCACATTACCATTCTTAAGGGTCAAATTACTATTTATATGTGTACATTTATATTCATAAGGGTGGGGTAATTTTCATAAAGGCATGTTATTGTTCCTAAAAAATTATGATTGAACTATTAATCTCCAAATGTCACTTTGAACACACCTTTGAATGTCAGAATTTGGAAATTCAGAACACAAAAGTGGAAAAATTAGGTTCATTGGGTAGTTTATAATAAAGTGTTATTTTGTAGAGAGTCAGTGTTTCAGGCATTCAATGTTAAATTTTTTTTCAAATCATATGGGTGTTACATTTACCCATACAATGTGAAAAAATTCACTCAAATTTTTATGTTGAACTTTGAATGTTAATGATTGATAATTGAAAAATCTATTCTAGGAAACACAGATTAGAAATATGGTCAAAATATCTTCATAATATGATTGAAAGGGAAATTCATCTGTTACTAAAAATCTATTAATTCAAACTCGAAAACATTGTCGTGAATGAATAATCAATCCATCATGTTTTGATGTAAAGTGATAGAGAATATGATCAAATGAAATATCATTAACATAAAACCATAAACTATAGTTATGAAATATTTCATTGATACCATGAAATAATATGATAATGGGAAAAAATAATGTAAGACACTTTTCCTAGAGTTGAGGTATTATTCTACTCTTATAAATGTATAAATATATGTTTCTATTTCATAAACACAATCTTATACTTTATTTGTGACTTGAACTTTCTAAACATCAACTCCTAGCATAAGATGCATCATGTGGTGACATTAAACTCAGAAAACACATATAATGATCATCCTGAACCATTACATATATCCAATTACTTTCAAAAAGATCATGATCCAATACATTATAGTCATTCCTATATTAATCTTTTCTTGATCCATGTACACATAGTCCATGAAACTCCTTATTTTTTGATCTCCCTGATCCATCATATTTAATGCATCCTCTACATTATTTTCCTTTAAGAAATGGGTAGTCGCTATAGATTTTCACATTCAAAGCAGATTAATTTCTTCTTCATGTGTCCTTTTAATATATGGTAATAACTCAAATTACCATTAAACCTTATTTAAAAAATTCATTCAACCTTATACATGATATTTTGTATGTTCCTTATATCAAAAAATGATATAGACACCTTCAATGAATGTATAGATCATTTTCCATCAAGATAATAATAAGTTTTGAGGTACTCAATACCAACCCAAATCAATCATTTGATAATAATTATACTAATCATTAAGAATATAATTAGGGTTGTAATTATATAAACCATATAATTTCACAAGATATTATATTTATACATATACATGTATCTATGGTAAAAATAATCAAACAACCATAAATACTTAATGAAATAATACTGCAGTATCATCCACATATATTCCATAATTCTTATATCCAGTACATTGAAGATAAAATATTTATATTAGAAGATTCATGATGAGGAAGATTAATTCTTCCACTTCATAAGTAGAATTATCCTGACTTGATCATTATCTAGTATCATCATTTGGGGAATATATCTTTACCACATTGTATATTGATTTTCATATTGTCATATCTCCAGCTAGTTGAATCATTTTATATCAAAAACAATTTTCATGCACTTGAAAACAATAAATTGGTGTCCTTTTTATCCACATAAATGAAAACTCCCATTACCTTCTTGAATATACCTGGATGTTTCTTTCCACAATCATCACATGTTGGAAAAACCTACTTTCCATTCTTCCATTAATCCATCTTTTTATATTTTGTAATCTCATTTTCTTGATTCCCTTCACTTCCATAGGACTCAAATAATTCTTTACAGATTTTGTTTACACATGATACGATTTACTCATATATTTAGTATACATGGGAGATTGTCTCCTCATGAAGTTATGGCTTAATACCATAAGCATTATGATCGTTATTACTATTTTCATCACATGCATTTGGTTAAGAATAATAATATATAATTTTAATTTGGAAAAATAAATAAAATAAATTGAAATCATATACAAAGATAACCTTATAAACATAAACATGTTTTCTTTGATGAAAAATGTTACATTTAACTCTTTCCCAATGGATTGTAATGAAAATTAGAATTATCTTAAGCATGTCCACTAGGAGTGTCAAAACTGGTGCACTGTAAGGACCATTGTTGCGACCTAGGATACCCTGGGTCCAAACTGAAACATTTTGTAGGAGTTGTTACTCATCGGTACATCTATTCCAGAACCACATCCACTTGTAGTATCCATACATGGATGTATTTTCTAGAAATATCTATATAATATATTCCTTACCAAAATTCTAGGATGTTCGTTTATGTTTATCCTTAATGACTATATTAGGGGTTTTACATAATATAAGATTTATCAATATATTCTTCATGTTGTATATTAAATTATTTTGATACCAACTATAACACTCCTACCCTAGTTTCCCAGAGAGGGTGCATTATTTCATTACATTATCATGATTACAATAATGTCATATCCCAAAGGACTGTTTAGTTTAGTAGTTTCAAAAAACCAGAGACATACATAGATTCAACATTATAACAGGAATTAAAATACAACATTTATGTTTTATTGGAAACATCCACAACTCATTGTTTATCCCTAATGGTCATTCATAATAAAAATCATCATGTTTGATGAAAATAAAAAATAAGAAAGGGGTGATATCAGACGATCAATAAGGGTAATCAATACAGTGTAAGATATCATAAACATAGACATTATGCATGGTGAATTTCTAATAACACATGCATTTAAAAATAAATATGAACACTTTATTGTATGAATAATAGATGAATAAATAATGACATAATAAAGAATTATCATGGATATTCAACTAGTGGAACAACTACAATAACATTTAATTACGATTTTCATAATGAAGGATTTCATAATGTGAGACATGATGACCATACGACCATGGACCTGTTCCAAGACCATAAATATCTATTTTGTCAAGGCCTTGTGCAAAGACCATAGTTTATCTCTTGAGACCTACCAATAAACCATGAGGATATAAAGGGCCCCACCCGACACTTATGAAGTCCAATTAATTCCTCATGGGAATGGGGTTAAACATAAACAACATATAGATTCATATTAAAACTAACATATGAAATTTAAATAACTTTCCCAGTACATTAATCATTAACAGTAATCATTTGATGTAAATTGGTGAATGGTATCAAGATTGAACATCCACATTCAAACTTATTAGAAACCCTACAACAAAATATGTTTGATTATATTATTAGATATAAAACTATATGAAATACTATATTTATAAATTTTTGTTGACATAAATAAATATACTTTTAAAGGATACCATTATTAAATTCATGAAGAAATAATCTTTAAATTTCAAAAAAGTGTCCCATAACACCTTAAAACAATCATGTAATAATCCCATAGAAGATAATGAGAATAAAGAGAATCATGATATGATATTCAAAGGTGTATTATATAGGCAACATGTAATGAATAAGTGGCTGAAAATAAATATATCTCAAAAAACTCAAAGTGAGGATAGAAAAATCTATTTTACTTTGGAAAGACATGTTCTTTTTTAAAATCATTCATATTCTTCATAAATAGGGTTTTAAACAGTTTTTATAAATAAAATAAAATTTATGAACATTTATAATAAATTTGAGGCATAAATGATGTCCCAAATAAGTGAAATCATGTAAAGAGTGTTTCAATTAAACATTATAATTAAAACATATTTGTGTGGATTAAGGAATTCAATAAAGTGATTTTAAATAGAAAACAAATGTTTTCTTTCATAAAACAAAAACTGAAAAAACAAATTCATGTTAAATTTTTTATATAATAATTATAAACATGTATTAAAACATATAATATATTGAACTTTAAAAATGGTAAGAATTTGAAAAGATCCTCGAATTGGGCTTGCATTTGTGAAGAATTTTTTATGGTTATTTTAAAACATGTATGTAACCATAAATTAAAAAAGGATTCTAATGATTTAACATATATAAAACATTCAAATATAATTTATGAATGGTTCATAAGAATAAGTAATAATTTCATTTAGGTGAGTAGAGTATATGAGCAACCCGAATGAAAATGGATGTTCATGTATAAAATGCTCACTAGATTGTTATCAATTGATTCCTATCCCCAAAAATTAATATTAATAAAATTATACATTGAATATAATTAAAATAAATATATTAATGATATAAATCATAAACATTAGGTATATATACAAAATTAACAAGTAATAGTATTTAATACAAAATATCTTACAGAAATAGATGTATGATGAAGAAATTCTAACCATAAGTCTGAAGGTCTTCTACACATGATATTAATGGCCTGAATAGTGATATTTATGTTCATTGATTTATAATTAAAAAACCTAATCACCATTCTCTAGATATATTATAAACTTTTAATTTTAATTAATGGACATTTTTATGGGTTAAGTGGTTCAATTTCATTGTTCGAGTCTGTTTGTTTTAGGATCGGTATACTTATATTCATAAATGGATAATCATGTAAAATGAAGATGGTTTTATTGAATTAATGTGATATTTAATTTTTAAAAATCCATAGGGATACATATTTTTAAATTTTCATTGGTTACTTGGAGTGAAGTGGAATTTTTATTTAAATTATTTAAGGATAACTGTTTGGGTTAATTTGTTGTTTTTGAACACAATGAACTCATTTTTCATTATACATCAATACCAGGTGTTATAAAATATTCCATAACTATAGATGATACATAATTATATATTTTAGTCATGTTCATTGACAATAATGGTTTTATGACCGTAATATAAGATGGTAATAGAAATTGAAACCCTGTTATCCTTGAATGTAGTAAATTAGCACATCTCAGATTGTGTATTTTTCTACTTGCAAAAAACTAGGGTAAAGGAGAGATGATAATAAATTATTACATAATTATAATGAAATTATATTACATGTAAGGTAAATATATTTTCAGAACATTCCATTAGTGTAGGTGTGGATAGAAAAAAATAAGGGGGCCTGAAATGAAAGTAAATGAATTGAAAAGTGCAATTTACCATTTGAATTAATCTTTCTTAAGAGCCACTTTAGGGTAGAGGATTTTATCTTTTTATGATTCCAGGGGATGATATACATGGGGGATGATCTAGGGATGTTATTTTAGACGAATTTAGGCATTAAATAAGGCTTTATAGGAGTGAATAGAAGGGTAGAGTGTGGGTGGATTTTATAGGGGAGGAGAAGAGGTTTTTCATTACATTTATCATTAGCTTATTAATTTTCCATATGAAAAGAAATAACATTGATTAACTTACCACAAATAGTAATAAGTTCATGTGACTTCAAAATAATGGTTATTACCTCATATTTAATTCGTTAAATAGTGTATTTAACTCATAATGTATATATATATGTTATACTTCAATATTTTACTATTCATAAAAAATCCCTTTATATTAGTAAAATCACAAAAGTTCACCGTAAAAATATTTTGATGTGTAGAATTCAAATATGAAAACAATTTTACCAAAATAATTTTATAATATGTGAAAT
Source organism: Viscum album (assembly GCA_963277665.1). Taxonomy (NCBI): domain Eukaryota; kingdom Viridiplantae; phylum Streptophyta; class Magnoliopsida; order Santalales; family Viscaceae; genus Viscum; species Viscum album. The sequence goes on along the minus strand of OY728152.1, from coordinate 2,074,416,799 downwards.
TTTTTTTCTATAAAATAAAAATTTACTCATAAAATACAATTTAAAACTAAAACTAATTTTGTAATGCCTTGAAAATTTACCTATGGTTTTATTAAATTACCCAAAATCCCCATACAACAAATTTTTTTAGGAATACATTTTATGAAAGTCTATTTTTCATTTAAATCAAATTATTAATTTTAAAATTGAAATTAACAATTTAGTTCTCACAAAAATACCAACACATAATTTTATAATTTTAAAATATTTACTATCATTTATAAGGTTCCTAAATTATATGTATACTTACATATGTGATGTTATTATTCATAAGGGTACATTACTTTTCATAAGGGTCATGTTACTATTAATAAGGGTACATTACCACTCACGAGGGTTAACTTACCATTTATAAGGGTATGCTACTATTCATAAGAGCAAATTTACTATTCACAAGGGTAGGTTAATATTCATAATGTTATGTTATTATTCCTCAAAAAATAAGTTTATTCTAGTTGACACCAAAAGACACCCAGAACGAAATCGTGTATGTTAGATTTCTGAAATTCAAAACACAGATGTGGAAAAATTATTTTCATTGGATATGTTATAACAATGGGTTTTTTTTACAGACTCAATGTCTACGTCTTTCAATATAAAGATTATTTGAAAATACATGGGGTGTTACAATATAATATGAATAAATATTTCTATGTTTTAGTAATAAAAAATACCTAAAACCTCTTACAAAATTTAATGTATACCATTCCATAAATATTTAATACTTTGACCCTTCCAAAACATAAAATTTATAAAAGAAGATCACTAATTTTCCAAAAATAAACATAATCATAATCCTCTAATTATCAATAAGTTTCTTCCAATGGTAACATACCTATTATATGAATGCCTTAGTCATATATTATCTTTTATCATGGGTATAAACAAAATTACAACACAACCATAATGAAAATTAACATGTTTCCTTATTCATTAAATAAAACCATATATTATTGAATAAATTCTATAAATCTAACAACGTTGTAATATCCATAAATGATAACATAAACCAATTTTTCTATAAATCACTACTCAGTTAAAAATTCATCAATACAATCTAAAAAAAATTATTCACAACCATAATTACATTACCCCAACATCATTATCTCAACATTAGGAATATATTTTGGGTAATTTTCCATTAATAACATTGTTTATTTATTATATAACCTTTACATTAAATCAATTTTCAAGGTTATAAATATTATTCAAAATATTATTTCAAATCCATAATTCATGTATTCTACTAAATGATCCTAATTAATTTCATGATTCATAAAACATATTTATTGAATTATAATACTCAAAGTGTTCAATTATCTCACATTATTTTCAACCCATTAATGAGGATTCATCATCTTATTTCATAATAAATCATTCTTTTCATATGTCATTTTCAGACACTTAATCATCAACATAGTAAATTTAATCATAAAATCCTATTGATTTAACTCTTGATCATTCCCCATAGAACATCAATTTTAATATTGTGCATACATTACAAATTTAAAATATTCATCCATTGATAATATATTAGATATAATATCATTCCCATCCATTATGTAAGCTGATATTTTCATTTTTACATATAAATTAATTTCCCTATACTTATTATCTCCACATATACAACACCGCCTCATTCTATTGTGAAATTCCCTTCATTTATTCTACCCAAATTCTTGACATATAAGAAAATTACTCTTCATTCATCCATGCTATCGACTACCTAATATCTCAAAAATTTATTTACTTCTATTCTTTAGAGTGTCTAAGAGTTGGTTAATGTGAAATTCTTTAATAATATATCATGATAAAATATTCTAAATAATTAAAATATACATTATTCTATTCACTATCCCATTTGGTTTATCAATAAAAAATAGTATATCACATTCAATGATTTACTAGATTCTTCTAGTTTTTACCACAGAAAAACGAAAAATATTATTATGTGCAATAATAATCATTCTGGGAAACCGCATAATCATGTGAAATAACTTATATGATGTATAAATCAAGAATAAATATATTTTAATCCATCAAAACGTATGAATAACCATGTTCATTCATAATAATTATTTAAATTATTTCTTGGTGGTTCATACAAAGTTTATGAATTTAAAATGCATATCCCCCATGAGTGTCAAACTAGGTATGAAACTAGGACAAATTTTATATACTATGTGATGATCAAATATAGATCAATTATCCCTTTTCAGTCTTATAACCCATAGAAACATCTGTTCTAGATTGATGTGTACTTGTTGTATCTTGATAGAGATGTAAATTTTTTGAATGAACTCACAATATCCTTTACCAATATTCGAGGATTTTTTACAATACTTTGACTCACCCTTGGACTTATACTTAGATATATACCTAATCATAACCTCATAAATATCCATAGGGATCTCACAAATATTTTCTCATCCAATTTTACAATAGTTGACAAAGCCTTACTCTGACACAAATTTTAAAGACCAATCTTATCATATAAAAATATTACATATTGTAAATGAATATTCATTTAATATAATAATGATTCATGCCAAAGTTGTTTAGGTATAACAACATTATAAACATGGACACATAGATAATTGGTCCATAATGGAGCTACATCATCCCCCACTATGTTCTTAATATCTAAAATCATTTTTAGACATATCATAAATAATATTTTTCAACATATCCTGGGGTAATGAATCCTAGGAAACAGTGAATTAGATTTTCAATAAGGATAAATTAAATGAATATCGATATATCATTAGATTATGGATAATGGGAACATGATAGTAATATTATAAAACAACACCCTAAAAATAATAGGTCATAAACATGATTCAGGAAATATGTCTTGAGAGTTTATAAGTCTTGAATCATAATAGAATCAATGAACATGGATAATGAGAAAATAACATTGTCTTAAGGAATTGGTTATTGGTATACACATATGGATAGAAAAAAAATCATAGTTTTTAAGACTCATTTACACAACTATCAATGTGGAATAGTATCACTCCACAAATCATATATGTAGTCAAGTTTCACTCACAAAACTATCATAGTGAAAAAAGTACCTTACAGAATAGGGTTCACATTGCATTCTAGTCTTATTTCTCTCTTAATATATAAACATTTTTTGAATGCATTGGGGGAGATATAATCCTCACACATCTTTTGTGATAAACTGACAACTATTATAGGAAATAATGTCACCTCTTTTACATAATGAAAATCATACATGTGTTCAAAATTATCATAAAAAATTCATCATATTGGAACCCGTGAAAAGAATCACATTTCATATACATTTCGTCATAAAATAACCTATGTTAAATAAAATGGTTTCCCAATAATTTCACTAATTCATAACAGTTTATACCATTGAAAAAGAATAGGGTTTCATTAGAATTTTATCGTAGTTTGACCTGTGAATGGGAAACAAGTTTCAGAAACATATTATCGTTATAAATATAATTCATACAAATAATGAATAATAATTATATACTTTTATAATATCCCTAGTAATTCATATGTAACATAAAATTATGTCATCCATTAATGATAATTATATTTATAGATAACTTGGGAAATTTATTAATGAAAAAACATTTTTTGAGAATTAATTGATAAAACAAAAAATTCTTTTTTTGGAAGTACTTTTATATTAATATAATAATGAAAACATATAAAGGATGATTTAATGTCCATATAAAAAATTTCTTGTGTAAAATAACCAATTCACATTGAAATAAATTTAATAAATAATAACTTTTTTTAATAATTTTCAATGAAAATTAAATTGTATAATTATGATGAATTATTTTAAATAATGTTCGGTCTTTATGGTAGAAACTACTCTACCTTTTGTAAACATTAAAATAAATATTCTTGTCACATTTTTGATAGAAGGATAACCTGTCTTGTTTTGAAAAAAAAAATGAATATTCCTTTATTTTTTTAAATAAATGGTAAAAAATTATTCAATAAATAATTAATAGAATTTAAAAAATAATTAATATTGAAAACATTTTTTTAAATCATTGTTTTAGAAGAAAATGTTTTTTCTAAAAATTAGAGATATAATGATGATTTTGCATTAAAAATTACTTTTTTAATGTTGAGTAAAGAAATATAGGATAATGAAGTGAAAACATATAATCTCTTAAAATAACCATTGTATACGATGATTCATGAGTTTTATTGAGATATGGATCATATGATTTCATAATCGAAAAAATAATCATAAAAAACCCCAACATATGGTGAGATTTTATCCTAAAACCCATAATAACTTGGTAACATTGAATCATCAGCCCTCAAAAAGTATACAATTAAGTAAAATTTAAAATCTAATGTTACTAAATAAATTTATTCTATTACATATAAATGGATCATTATATACACCGTGTAAAATAATATAGGTTCATAAAAAAACATATGTGTACAATAAAAAAATTGAAAAAAAATTTCATTAATAATTTTGTATTATTTTAATTGAAAACCCCATGAATGATAGATCCTAAAAATATATTCAAATCCAAATAATGATCATTATAATAATAATAAAAATATTCATGTTTAGTACAAACACCACAAAGAATAAAGTGGTTTTGAATATTTCATGTGTTATAAAAAATAAAAAGTGTGACAGAAATACCCTACCTTATGTCTTGACATCCTCCGTACATGTTAGAACCACTAATATAACAAAAATAGTAATATTATTAATGTAATGTCCCGGGTTGTTAGAAGTCAATTACTTAGTAAATATTTCATGCTTGAGGTGTTATGGGTGTTCTGGGAGTCCATCCCAACTCCTCGTTGGAGTTTGACCCACGGTAGGTCTACAAATAGCCTTATTCTACCGGTAGCAGACCTATTGGTAGCTCAGTCTTCTAGTAACCACATTCTACGGGTAGCTCGGCCTACTGGTAGCTCACCTACCGGTAGCTCTGTCTATAGGTAACCAAAGCCTACTGGTAGCTCGGTCTACCGGTAGCCGAAGCCTACCAGTAGCTCAGTCTACCCGGAGCTGCAGTCTACAGGTAGCCACAGCCTACTGGTAGCCTGGCCTATCGGTATCTCAGCCTACCGGTAGCTCGGCTAATTGGTAGTCCTATCCTAACCCCCATGGGATAGCCAATATCGCCTCTTTTTTGGGAAAATTGTTTTTTAAACCCTATTTTGACCCCTTTACGAATGATATAAATCCCATTAATTCCAATTAATGGCGTTTGATTAAGTGAGGAACCTTTTTGTGTGTCGTTTTAAACCACCCCTAATGGGGGGGGTTTATGACTTGTAGGGCCACGTGGCCAACCCATACCCCCGCTCCTTACACGGTTATGCGTCTTTTTCTCCGTATCTCAACCATCCTCGGCCCTTATAACCAAAGGGTTATCCCTGGGATTCATTTTCATAGCCACCCTATGATAGATTCGTCTGCTCATCCTAGAGTTCTAGAGGTCACACCCCTACAAATTTCCTCACGTGGGAAGAGAAGCTTCGATCACTGATCAATCAAGTAGGGTTTCACAATCGTCTCTATTTTCTCTAAATCTTGCAGGGTGGGTACGCTGTTGCTTTTGTATAATTGGATGAACCAAACATTAAAGTAGATAATAAATGGATTTTAAAGAAAGAATGGGGGTGTGACCGACGATGCTTCTCAGTTTTTCTCTTCTTTCATGACTAATGGTTTCTGGATTGTGCAGGTCTACACCTACTGAAAATCATGCCTGTTGGTGGTCTTTCCCTATTCATTAATGAACCCATACTTCTCATGTTGGTCATGTAAAATAAATTGGTTAATTATGTATATATGGATGAATAAATTGAATGCACCAGGATCAATCCTTTTTTGTGATAACCCCGGTTAATGTACAACGTAATTAGAATCATGGAGCGTGTTAAATCATTTAAATATGAAAATACCCACATGGCCCTTCATTGTGTTGGTGGCAGTGGTTTGATTTTTTTATTCACAGTCCGATTGTTGGGTTATTTGGGTGGGGATGGGATCCCCTGTTGTTATGGTATCCCTGGTTGTGAATTTGTGTCATGTGGTTACCTTTCTTATATCACGAATTGGGGTGATATCCTCTGTTCTTGAGAAACCGTCGGCTCTTGGATTCTGGGGACATCATTATATATCTTGGGGTTTTCCTTGGTTCCAGTACTTTTAGGGATCTCACTTATCCCTTTATTTTTGTGAATTTACAAGAGAACCGGGTGTGAATGATTAAGATGATGTTTGACTATACTCTTTCCATGGCATATGCTTATGATTTCAAGTGGCCTAAGTAGGTGCAGAAAATTATTAAATCATTATCAATGAACATGTAATGGGGATGGGACAAATGTGTTTTTGTTTGGTGTGAGTCGTAACTTGGGTGCTGACTATGTTCTATAGGCTGGTTGAAGAGAATCCTAGATTTGGGTGGGTGCTTGTTACCTATACATACTGGTAGTTTTTGTGTTTCTAATTCTCACCCCATCCAAGTTGAGCACTTAGTTTCTAACAACACTATTTCTTGGGGGAGGGTTTTTTCCCAACAATTCTATTAGTGGCTGGTTATTAGCTCATTTCTGCTCCCTCTCCCGGATATCCCAAGAATCTTCGGGTAGGCTGTGATGGCCTGAAGTCCATTATTTTCTTATGAATCTTCAGGCAGGGTAGTGTGGTGGTTGGGCCAGGTGTGTGCGGGCTGGTGGTTTCCCATGTATCTTCGGGATGAGGCTGAGGTGTCTTCTGGCGTGGTAGTGGTTGTTCTGGCCTAGGTGTTTGTAGGCATGGTTACATGTGACAGTTGTGGCCCAGGTGTCTGCGGGTGGGTTAGTGGTTGTGGCCCAAGTGTTTGCGGGTGGGATGTGTGGTTGAGGCCCAGATGTGTGTGGGTAGGGTATGGCATTGGGACTGCGGTGAGAATTGTGGGATTGGTCTAATTCATATGAAGTCTTCAATAACCAGTGGGAAAGTGCCGCGGGGTACCCAAACATCGATGTGCTATTACTATACATTACATGACTTCCGTAATTTGGGGAGTGTTCCTTGGTCAGGCTTGGGGGGTTAATTTTCGTGTTAGGTGCTTAGGTTTCCCTTTTCTCACAAGGCGTTAGTATGCTTCCCCACTTGTGCATGAGAGTCTTTTGTTTTCCCTACTGAGTATACTTGTATGCTCACCCTATGTATATAAAACTACTTTCAGGTTCCCATGAGGACTTCGGGGATTGTGCTAGACTGTACTAGCTCAGACCATGTGACATATCATCATAGTTTCTATTGTACATTCATTTGGTAAATTGGCTTGTAGTCTCCTTATACATTGTGGATTTTACTTTTGTAACATGCATTGGGAATGGTTCTTGGATTTACTTTTTTACATTAAATCTTGGAGTTGTGAGATTTACTATCATATCTCCTGATCCTATTAAAAGAAAAAGGGTAATGCCTACCATTTAGTGTGTGACTTTATACCCTTGGCACTGGTCTTCACTCAGGGACCTATTGAAGGCGGGTTTCGGGGGTCATTATCTCTCCTTCAACTTAATGAATGAAGGGCCTGGAAATCTGCTGACCCTTCCCTCCTTTTGGTGAAGGAATGTCTTGACATATTGGTATCAAAGTCAGGTTGAGAGATAGGATGGAGTCTGGAGTTAGGCATAGTAAGGATTTCATGGGATGGTATGGCAATAGTGTTGGGTGACCGTAGTGCGTGAATTAGGCCAGGGAATACAGGCTAGGAAACGGGATTTTAGGGCCCCCGTGATCCAATGCAAGGAATCTGGACCTACCAATGGACCATGTGAGGCCACTCTAATTTTAGGGTAGAGAACCAAGGAAAGGTACGTGCATCATAATGACTTGTGTTCTCATGTTTCTGGGGTATCTTGGGAATTAGGAATAAATAAAAAGTTTAAGAAGTTTTAGGAACTATATTCTGAACTACATGGGCTTAGGCATTCCTTTTTTACCTTGCAGCTATCACACCCAGGAGATGACCATGGGTTGTAAGAGTGATCGAGGCCCAGGAGGTCGATCTAGATGATCAACATAGGGATGGCTAAGATGAGTATAATGATCAGTGGTAGAGGATGCTTCAAGCCTTCCAGCGATAGACCCTCTAGAAGTACGAGGGTAGCACCTCTAACATGAAGAAGAAGGGTTGGCTAGAGGAGCTAGTGATAGCCTTCAGCATCATTCAGGATCCGACTCAGTAATGTGTACATATGGCCGTCATCTAGGTGCGGGGATCAACGCTTCAAGGGTGGATCGTCTACCTAGGGGAGATGAGAGAGACTAAGGTGGAATGGGTGGATTTCGAGAAGGAGTTTTGGGCAGAATTCCTCTCTTCTATGATGAAGGCAGAGAAGAGGTGGGAAGTACTCTCCCTCTAGAAGGGGATTAGGTCGGTAAGAGAGTTTGGGAACAAGTTCAAGTACCTCCTCCACTTTTCCTCGGACCGCTTTCTAGATGAGGAGTCTCGGGCGAGATGTTTAGAAGAGGCGCTCCGTCCGTCTCTCCAGTACATAGTTAACCACTTCACCCTGACGACATACTTGGAGGATCAGAAGAAGGCCAAAGTGGTGGAGAGGATGCACACTCTAGGAGGTGTGTCACGAGAGGGGATCCATATGGGATCATCGAAGGGGAAGTATGTCAGCATCAGACCACCAGCATTAGGAACCACTCGGTTCCGACCATCAGGGAGAAGGCCACAATAGTTACAGTTTTGGGCCCCTGGTCCTTAAAATTTTAATTTGGGCCTAGTACCAAGGTGCTTCACCTATGGGGGCCATGTAAATCTCCAGAATTAGTGCCTAGACGGAGTTCAGTATGGTAGTGGGGGACATGCCCAGCGCATGCCTCAGCAGCATCTTCCAGCAAGGACCTTCCAATAGCAGCATTAGGGGCAGTGAGCTCTAACTCCTCTGAAGGAAGACGCTGCAGGGGGGAGGCCAACCTTAGTGTGCTCCTTAGGGACGCTCACCTGGGTGTGTTCGGGGAGGTGGCTGACAACTGAGGGGCATAGGAGCATGGTGTGGATAGTTTCATGCTGCAGAGGCAGCATTTCCAGTGAGACCGGAGGTTGTTTGAGGTACGATATGTTTATTCAGAACCCTTTATTATGTCGTGTTTGATACGGGAGCTTCACACTCCTTTTTGGCACTCGGTATGGACCTTGATCTGGGCCTAGATGCGGAGAGACTTCCAGTGCCCCTGGTGCTGAGTACATAAGTTGGAGGTCAGACCGACTTGTTATACGTTTTCCGAGGATGCAGACTGATGATAGAGCTACATCAGTCGTTCATGGATTTACAACTGTTACAGATAAAGCCATAAAATGTCAACCTAGGTATCAAACTTCTGTTATTTGTGTCTGTTGTCATTGACTTATCTTGAGGAAGGGTTGTGTTCTCAGACTTGGGTGGTCGGCGTGTTACTTTCACCGGTGAGCGGGGCAGTCAGGAGGGTAGCAGGCAGGAGGAATCACTCCTCTCCTTGTTAATCAAGATGTCAGTAGATCCAGTAAATGCTGACATGGTGGAGGTGTCAGGAATCGTCAGAGAGTTTATGGACATCTTTCCTGAGGAGGTAACCACTCTACCCCCTTGACTTGAAATGGAATTTGGGATAGACTTGCAGCCCGGTGCTAATCTGATTTCGATGGATCCTTACCGAATGGCACCTTTGGAACTACAGGAGTTGCGGATTCAGATCGACTATCGGATGTAGAGGGGTTATGTTCAACCAAGTGCGTCACCATAAAGAAGGAAGATTGTGGTCTCAGGTTGTGCATAGACTACAGGGGGCTGAATCAGGTAATGATCAAAAATCACAACCCTCTTCCAAGGATAGATGATTTCTTTGACCGACTAAAAGTGTCGGGATGGTTCTCGACGATCGTCCTACGGTTTGGATATCACCAGTTGTGGGTGAAGGAGGGAGAAATCTCTAAGATGGCCTTCAAGTGTAGATATGGGCACTTTGAGCTTATAGTAATGCCTTTCGACAATACGAATTCATGGGCTGTGTTCATGGGGCTTATGAACTATGTCATCCGAGAGTACCTAAATAGGTTGGTAGTTTTGTTCATCGATGACATCCGGATCTATTCAAGATTAGAGGAGGACCATGTGGAACACCTGAGGACGGTTTTGGAGGTCCTCTGATCGCACCAGCTCTACGGGATGTTGTCGAAATGCTAGTTCTGGATGCGATAAGTACACTTACTTGGAAACGTAGTGTCCGAGCAGGGGGTGGTGGTGGACCCATCAATGGTTGAGGTTGTTGTTTCTTGGGAAGCACCCAAGAATGTGGAAGAGGTGCACAGTTTCCTCGGTCTGGCGAATTACTATCAGAGGTTCATACCCAACTTTTCAAGAGTTGCAGCCCCTTTGACAGACTTGACCAAAAATGACCAGGTGTTTGTGTGGGGTGAGTAGTGCAATACAAACTTCCGCTATATATAAGATAAGGTGGTTAGTGCCCCAGTGTTGAGACTACTAGAAGAAGGGGTGGAATATGAGGTATTCTGTGATGCTTCAGGGAAAGGCCTTGGATGTGTGTTGATGCAGCGATAAGGGGTGATCTCTTATGGGTCTAGGCAGCTACACCCTCATGAGCGTAATTATGCCACCCATGACCTGGAGCATGTAGTGGTCGTTTTTTGCGCTAAAGTTGTGGTGGAATTACCCAATCGGGGAACACTTTGTGGTCTTCACAGATCCCCAAGGTTTGAGGTATATATTATCCCAGTGGGACCTACACTTGGGGCAGAGAATGTGGATAGAGATCCTCTAGGATTATGAATTCAATATTTCCTACACTTAAGAGAAAGGAAATGTACCGGCTGATTCCTTGAGCAGGAGTTCGTAGAAGGAGGCAGTCTGAGAGTCGGCAGACGCCTGGAAGGCAATGGAGGAGTTGGATGCCTTGCAGTTGGATGCATGATGGATATCTATAGAGGTTTCCTATATCAGATGACAGTGCAGTTGTATCTATTTCAGCAAGTGGAGGAGTCTCAGTTTGGAGACCTAGAGTGCCAAGTGACGCGAGACCAAGTTGACCAGAGCAATGATCCGGAAGGATGGGTAGATGATGGTTAGAACATGATTCTTTTTCGGGGAAAGCTATTTGTTCTAGAGGCGATAAGCAGCAAGGTACTTAGTGAGTTCCACAACCCATCCATAGTGGTGCACCCAGGTGTTTCCAAGATGTACCAGTGTCTGAAAAGACAGTTCTGGTGTCCTGGAGTAATTCGAGTAGTGGCAGAATTTGTGGCAAAGTGCCTAGTGTGTCAGTAGGTGAAGGATGAACACTAGGTTCTATGTGGCCTATTGCAGTCTCAATATATCTCCGAGTTGAAGTGGAAGGACATTTCGATGGATTTCTTCACGAGACTACCCAAGGTTCAAGGGGATACGAAGCCATCTGGGTAGTAGTGGACTGTTTGAAAAAATCGGCTCACTTTTTAGCGATTATGGAGTCGAGTGTAGTGGACGATTTGGCATGAAGGTGCATGGATGTGGTGGTGGGTTGCATGGAGTTCCGAAGTCCATATTCTCGGATAGGGATTCATGGTTTACCTCATGATTCTGGATAAGATTGCATCATTCTTTTGGCACCCAACTATGTCTTAGCACTGCTTCACATCCCCATACAGATGGACAGACAGAGCGTGCTATCAAGACATTGGAGGATATGCTGCGGGCATGTGTTCTACACTCTGGAGGATCATGGGTGCGACACTTAACTTTGATAGAGTATGCCTAAAATAATATCTATCACTCAACCATTGTTATTTCCCCATATGAATCCATGTACGAAAGGCCATACCGCTCAACTGTGTGTTGGACCGAAGTTGGAGAGGTGGGCATCCTTGGCCCAGAGGTGGTGTAGAGCATAAAAGAGAAGGATTAGCTTATATGGTAAAAGATGAAGGCGGCCCAGGACCAACAAAAATTGTATGATGATAGAATGAGAAGGCCCTTGGAGTTTGAGGTTGGAGACCACGTGTTCTTGAAGGTCTCCCCTTGGCATGGAAAATAGTGTTTCAGTAAGGGGAGTAAGATTTTTCCCAGGTTCATCGAACCCTTCAAAGTGTTGCAGAGGGTTGGCGAAGTGGCTTATCAACAATCATTACCACCACTGCTACTAAGGATACATGACTTTTTCCATGCTTCCCAACTCCTTTGGTATCTGTACGACGATTCACACGTCCTCGACTGGGGAGATCTCAACCATGAGGACGACGTGTCATTTGTGGAACGTTCGGTGATGATCAAGGATCGTGAGGAGAAGGTGCTTAGAGGGAAAAACATTCCCTTGGTTCGTGTATTATAGAGACATGTGTGGATTGAAGATAGTACGTGGGAGAGGGAATCAAAGATGTGTGCCTAGTACCTAGAGTTGTTATGGGATTTATACTATTCTTATATACTTGCTGGGGTGGAGATTTTTACCTTTTTGGCTATGGAGTATGTGGTTTTTTCTTCCCTCTGGATATGTCTGGAATGTCTAGCCTATAGGGAGGGGAGGACCCGACCCCTAATCAAGACGCATTAAGGTGGATGTGATTAAACCCGTGTGGGCAAGTCAGTGCCACCCAAAGCAGATAGTATCTTGACATGGTGAAGGGACTCACCAACCCTCTTGGCTGGGAAGTTTTGACCTGGTAGGTTTCTTGGTTCATGAGAGGGAGGTGATTTTAGTCAACCATGAGGTTCAATCCTGAGGGGTATCTTTCGAGGTGGTTGTTCGAACCCTCCATTAACTTGTGGGTTGTTTTGATTATCGAGGGAGATAAGAGTTTAAGAGGTATCTGATGTAATGGCTTGAGTTTTTGGAGGTCCATTACTTAGTAAAAATCTAATGCATGAGGTGTTTTGGGTAGTCTGGGAGGCCATCCCAACTCCTTGGTGGAGATTGACCCATGGTAGGCCTACCGGTATCCATAGTATACCGGTAGCAGGACTATTGGTTGCTCGGTCTACCAGTAGCCACAGCTTATAGGTAGCTCAACCTAGCGGTAGCTCAGATACCGGTAGCTCAGTATACAGTTAGCTACCATCTACATGTATCTCAAACTACTGGTAGCTCGGTCTACCTATATCCATAGCCAATCGGTAGCTCGACCTACCGGAAGCTCGCTCTACTGGTAGCTCGGTCTACCGGTAGCTCGGACTACCGGTATCCATAGTCTACCGGTAGCCGCAGCCTACCGGTAGCTTGGCCTTCTGGTAGCTTAGCCTACCGGTACCTTAGCCTACCGGTAGCTCGGCTAACCTGTAGACCTAGCCTAACACCTATAGGTTAGCCAGTATAGCCTCCATATTGGGAAAATTGAGTTTTAAACCCTATTTTGATCACTTTATGCCTATTTTAAAGCCCATTAACACCAATTTATGGCGTTTGATTATGTGAGGAACCCTAGTGTGTGTCAGTTTAAACCGCCCTAAAGGCAAGGACCCTTTAATGATATGTGGGGCTGCGTGGTCAAACCACGACCCCTGCTCTTTACATGGTTTCTTGTCTTTATCTCCGTATCTCAACCGTCCACATCCCTTATAACCAAAGGGTTCTCCCTGGGATTCATTTTCTTGGCCACCATGTGATCGATCGTCTGCATGTCATTGAGTTCCATAGGTCACCCCCTTGCAGTTTTCCTCACACATGAAGAGAAGATTAGATAGTTGATCTTTCAAGTAGGGTTTCACTTTCTTCTATCCTTTATGTGTATCTTGCAGGGTGGGTACACTATTGCTTCTCTAGAATTGGATGAAACAAACTTAAAAAAAATATAGTAAACGAATTTTATAGAATGAAGTGGAAAGGTTTGACCGATGATGCTGCTCTGTTTTTCTCTGTTTTCATGATTAATGTTTTCTGGATTGTGCGGGTTTACACCTACTAAAAATCATACCCGTTGGTGGTATTTCTATATGCATTAATGAACCCTTACCTCTTGTGTTCGTTGTGAAAAATAAATAGGTTAATTATGTATATTCAACTGAATAAATTGAAATCACCAGGATCAATCCTTTTCTGTGATAAACTCGGTTAAAGTATAGTTGAATTGGAATCATGGAGTGTGTTAAATCATTTAAATCTGAAAATACCCTCATGGGACTGCTTTGTGTTGGTTGAAATGGTTTGTTTGTTTTTATTCATGGGATTATTGATGGGTTATGTGGGTGGGGATGTGATCCCCTGTTGTTATGGTATTTCTAGTTGTGAATTTGAGGCCGCGTGGTTATCCTGCTTATATCACGAATTGGGGTGGGATCCTCTATTGTTGAGAAACTATTGGCTCCTAGATCCTGGGGACATGGGGTTGTATCTTGAGGTTTTCTTTGGTTCCAGTACTTATAGGGATCTCACTTATCCCTTTGTTATTGTGACATTACAACAGAACCAGGTGTGAATGCTTAAGTTGATGTTTGACTGTACTCTTTCCTTGTCTTGTGCTTATGATTTCCAGTTTCCTAAGTAGGTGTAGAGACATATTTAAAAATTATCACTGAACATGAAGAGGGGATTAGAAAAATTGTTTTTGTTTTGGTGTGAGTTGTGACTTGGGTGTTGATTGTGTTATTTAGGATGGCTGATGAAAAACCAAGATTTGTGTGAGTTCTTGTTACCTATATATACATGTAGTTTTTGTTTTAATAATTCGCGCCCCACCCAAGTTGAGAACTTAGTGTCGAACACCCCCATTTTAGGGGGGAGGGTGTTTTTTCCAAAACTTCTTTTAGTGGATGGTTATTAGCTCCTTTCTGATCCCTTTCTCGGAGAGCCCAAGTATCTTCGGGCTGGTTGTGATGGCCTGAATTCCATTATTAGCCCAAGAATCTTCAGGCAGGGTAGCGTGGAGGTTGGCCCAGGTGTGTGTGGGCAGGTGGTTTCCCAAGTAACTTCAGGATGAGGCCCAAGAGTCTTCGTGAATAGTAGTGGTTGATTATGCCTATGTGTTTGTAGGCATGGTTATGTGTGATAGTTGTGGCCTAGGTGTCTTCGGGCGGGTTAGTGGTTGTGGCCTAGGTGCTTGCGGGCGGAATGTGTGGTTGAGGCCCAGGTGTGTGCGGGCAGGGTATGGAAGTGGGACAATAGTGAGAATAGCTGGATTGGTGTGATGTGTATGATATATTCAATAACCAGTGGGAAAGTGGCTCGGGGTACCCAAAATTTGATGTTCTATTACTATACATTACTTGACTTGCATTATTAGGGGAGTGTGCCTTGGTGAGTCTTGGGTGGTTATTTTTCTTTCTAGGTTCTTGGTTATCTCTTTTCTCACAGGGAATTAGTATGCTTCCCCACTTGTGCATGAGAGTCGTTGATTGTTTCCCTACTTAGTATACCTGCATGCTCACCCTACGTATATAAAACTGCTTTCAAGTTCCTAGTAGGACATCAGGGATTATGCTAGACCGTACTAGGTCAGACCATGTGGCAAATCATTGCAGTTGCTGTTGTTATTTCTTTTCGTACATTGCCTTGTAGTCTCCTTATACATTATGGATTTTACTTTTGTAACATGCATTGGGAATGGTTCATGGCATTAATTTTTATTTCAATATTGGGGTTGTGGGATTTAAAATCTTATCCCACAATCCAATTAAAAGAAAAAGGGTAATGCCCTCCACTTAGTGTGTGACTTTATACCCTTGGCGTTGGTCGCCACTCCAGGACCTATTGATGGCGGGTTTCGATGCTCATTATCTCTCCTTCAATGTAAAGAATGAAGGGCGTGGAAATCTGCTGACCCTTCCCTCTTTTTGGTGAAGGCGGGTCATGACAATTAATATATTATATAACTATAATTATATATATAATACTATATATTATTTACTAATTACATTTTGTTAACTTTTTATTAATAAATACGTATTGAAGTATTGTTTTGGGTATTAATCACTTTTTCTCATGATGTTTTGATTTTTTCATTAGATCATTTACAGTTTATCATTTATTAAAAATAAAAAAATATTAAAAATGATATTAATTTCATTTATATGAATTATATACATATTTATTGTAATCAATAAAATTTATAGATTGAAAATGAAATACACCATCCATGGAGACTATAGTTTGTACTTATGCATGAACATTGTTTCTATTTTCATGATGGATGAAATGAAAAAAAATGTAAATAATATATTACCTTTATAAAATCATTTTAATGTCATATATATCACATATATTTTGGAAATTTTCACTAATAACGTTCCATGAAAAAATTTACTAAAAAAAATATAACATCACTTCAAGTGGTGGTAGACTATCGTACTCATAAACGATATAATCATACCCCACAAAAGAACCAAAATTAAGAAGGAAAATGTGATATAATAGTTTTAAAAGTATACAAAATTTAAAAATATCATATATATTAACAATACTTATCCTTATTACCATCCAATTAATACATAAATGAGAATCACATCACATCGTTTATCAAGTCTGTAGTTCTCCATACACAGAAGCGACATTATTATTTTTCAATGGGATGTGAGGTAATAAGGTAGATGTGGTATTGTAATTATATAGGAATAAAAATATGATAAATATCATATATAATAAATAAATTTATCATTATATATTGATGTGATATTATGTGATGGAAAATGAATATCATTGATTTGTGAGACATTTGTCCACTATACACATGAATGATGATTTTATATCCCATTTAATGAAAGGGGATATATATATATATATGTTATTCTATTAACATAATAAAATTTAAATTTATGAATGATGGTATATTTGTTATATTATTATGGTTTATTAATATTATAAGGATATAGGAGAATAAGTAAAACTCAAATCCATAGTTAAAAACATTGCCTCTTGTTTGGAAAACCTCTGTAGGTTTGACATAAATTATTTATTTATTGGATTTATGAACATAGCAAGGAAAGGTAGATTTTTAATTTAATAAATGAATAAATTTGGGTTGTTATTGGATGATAATGTGTTTTATAGTGTTTTAATATAACAGTATAGGGATTGGACTTTTTATAAGTGAAGTGAGTGGAAAATTTGTAATTGTTTATTAATGGAAATGGTGTACTAGATTTTTTTTCACGCCAAAAGATAAAACATTGTATTTTATTAAAAATTATAGTTTATAAGGTCACAATATTTCAATAAAGTTGGTGTTTAATATTTTTGTAGCTCATTTAAACCTTATCCTTTTAGTTTAACCCCTAGTGAATCTATTTTCCCCTTAACAATGATAACTAATTTTTACTATTTTTACTATTTCTAATGGTAAAAAAGCATGTTTAAATTATTATAAAATTTAAATTATGCTTATTTAAATTATTAATTTCCTTTTTCCATATTATATTAATATAAGTGGTAAATTTTTTTAAAAATAAACCTGCAGACATGATAAAAATTAGCTTTCCTAAGAGAAAATCTGTACAAGTATAATAGGTTTTTATGTAAAAAATAAAAATAAAAATAATAAAATGAGATAAATTATATTATTATATATATAATTTAACTAATATTTATTTTTTAACAATAATAAAATTATTAATATGTTTTTAATATCTTTTTATAAATCACCATTGTTTATTAAAATCTATATTTATCACTATTCATCAAAAAATATATCTTCTCATGAAATTAACAAATATTAACCGTAAAATAATTTTGAAATTATGATTTAAAAAATTATTTTAAATTTTTAAAATAATGTTTATATAATTTTAAAAGATTAACATTAAAAATAAGTGTGCAAATTTTGATAAAAATTCTATTTTCTGTAATTTATTGTTTTTAATATTAAAATTGGATATATTATTATCTCAAGCATAGAAAAAATCAAAGATTAATTTTTAAATTTATATGGAATATATAATATATAATTTTCATAACAATAATTAACCAAAAGATATTTGTTTTATTTTATTACGATAAAACATGATTTTGCGCAAAAAAACAAATATTTTAGAAAAACACATCCATTATTTTTGATTAATTTTTATTTTTAATTGAAACAATTCTTACACAGAAGATTTAATTTTTTAAACATGTGTATAATTTATATTTTTACAATTTAATTAATCCTATTCATAGTATCCATTCAAATATCAATGTAATAACTATGATTTTAAATAATAATATTATAATGGTATGTCATGTTTCATTAATACTTGGTGATGCGTGTAACACATGCTATCAATGAAATTAAAATTATTTGAAAAAAATATTTCCTATAATATTAGGGTGTTACATGAATAACATTTTTCATGAAATTTTATGAAATAAATACCAAGGATGTTTGACGGATATGCATGGGGGTGGATGATTATGTTTGAATATGGCCTTTAACGAACTAGAATTTAATCAATGGAATTTACAATATTATAATTTTTCTATATTGCATAATATAAAAATAATAAAATTCAAAAAATTATGAAATATTTTTTATGAAAATAATATGAAAATTAAATTTACTGATTAAAAATTGGAATAATAATTTAAAAGATTATAAATGTATAAAAATATAAAACTAAATAACTAAAATATAAAATTATGATATGCTCGATTAGCCAAAATAAGTACACTCATGAAAAATAATGTAAAATGATATAGAATATTAATAATGAAATATTAATCATGAAAAATGAAATATATATAACCTTGATATTAAATTGGAGTGAACGAATAAGGTCTGAAATATAAGGTATTTATATAAAATAAGGAACACATATGGTTGTTGGAATAGTACCGTTGGACTAGTAATCTAAATGTTATGAATAATAAAGTGAATTTTAGAATTGTATCCTTCCTTATAGATGAGGGAAATATTATTTAGGTATCTTATGAAATATTAATAAGATATATTTATACCATGGTATAAGTAAATACATGTTTTTAAAATGATAAAATAAGTATTTTTATTTTTTAAAAACATACAGGTTTTCATATCACTTTTTTAATAGATATAATGATTTAAAATTATTTAATTTTAATAAAACAAATTTATAAATTATTTTTATTTTGTATTACAATTATAGATAATTTTATGATTCTATATGTTATTCTAAAAAGGATTTGAAAACAATCATAACATTAAAAATGATATTTTTTACACGAATGGGGATTTTATTTAAAAATTAAATTTATTATATTTAGAAAATTATTATCATAATATTGATTTAATTTTCATAATAAAATAAAAAAATTATGGTTATTTTTTGGTATTTATAAAAATTAGTTTATTTTTTGGTGAATAGAGAAATATTTTAAAAATATGTTATTTAATATAATAAGCGAAACACATGATTGTTTTCATATATGAGGAAATAACAAATTATTTTGAACTCACATTCTCCTTATAGTAAATATATTCACCAATAATCTTTACTATTGGTAGAATTGTCCAATATGAAAAAACAGTGAATATAATATTAAAAAACATCCCTCACTTCCCCATATAAATACCACCTTTTAAATCCCATTTTCCTAACAGCATCTAAGAAATTGATATTTCCATTTTTATGAAAAAATATATCCCCAAAACACTCCTCAATAATAATAGTTTTTATTTTATCTCGATTATGAAAATTATTTGTTTTTTAAGAACCATTTCAAGGAGGGGACATTGGAGAGATAATATTCTCAGTCTACCTCTTCTAAATTATTTTCATCTTCTACCTTCTCCTCACATCCCACATAAATCATGGAATATTAAATCTAGTATCAAATATATGCTTAAATATTATATTATTATTCAATATCTACCATCCAACACTATCTCATCTCCTCTTATTTGAAAAAACTTATTTACTTTTCTATATTATGTCAGTTCACTCCATTTGAAGATGATGAGTTACCATTTTACCCTATCACCTTCATTGTACATTTAATGTCACTAATAATGGATTATAATTAAATAATTATGTATATTATATATTTTTTGATATGTTTTAATGAACATATGTTCATAATACAAAATAAAGTTTAACTAGTTCAAGATGGTCAATAATACTGCCTAAATGACCTGACCACATAATTGTAACATTTATACAAATTGAATCATTCATATATGATTTTTCTAATGATTTTTCTAGGGCACGCTGCATGAGAATGTTTGACGTTCACTGTCTGTACCTTGTACCCTTCTTTCCTACATTCCAATGGTGGGAGACATTCATCACCTCTTCAGTGATGTCTGATCCCAGATCAAAATAAGATTATGGGATGTCAGTCTCTCCTTTTCTGTAATCCTCCTTGAAATTTTTCACCTAGTGTGGGTTTCCCTTAAAAATCAAGAAACTATTTTTAAAACCCTTCCCATGCAATCTATTTTTGGATTCCAGTTTATTTCATTATTTTCTCAAGACATTCCAAAATTTCATGTTAGGGAAGCAACCTTTGGTTAATGAAGTAGTTACTTTTTAAAAAACATGAATGAAAAGAATATGTAACCCTGATACACTTAAATTCTCTAATATTTGAGTCATTTTATAGGGAATTGAAGCTCTATTCTTCCCACATGGAATGTTTGGATTCTTATACCTGAAGCATGTATATGAGGTTTTTCTCATCTTACCATGTTTATCATTGGTTATACCAAGAGTTTAACATCTATAAGAGTTGGATCAGACTGATCAAATCTACATCAAGAGGGGATCATATGGATATATCCCTATTAGGAAGAAACTAACAGGTTTAATAGATATATGGTTAAAAAAACTTTGGATGGACCCTGGATGGCATAACCCATAAATGGGAAGCTTTCACACAATGAAGGATAATCTGAACACCACGAAGGGTGTATCAGAGAAAGTGGGTCATGGAAAAGGGGACATAAAGGTTTACAATTGGCTTGTATTAATCCTTAGGGAGTGTTTATACATAGCCTCATTAAAATAAAGAGATCAAAACCCACACATTTCAGGGGGTGATTTGGGTATTACACATGGTTAGACGTCTGGACGTTGAAATTAGTGGTAGAGATGTGACCTTACCATGACAAGTGAAAGGTAGTGGAGAAGATGGCTCAGGAATATGAAGTGTTATATTCTTATATGATTGGCATGAGTTCAATGGGATTTTACATCCTAGGTAATACCAGATGGATATATAAGAAGTGTCAAAGGGTAATGATGAATGAGATTGAACCAATTTATAGATGACAGGGATGGGCATGATCATTGAGAATGTCTCCTACATAATATACATCGATTTCATCGACTAGTATCTACATAGTTGAATTGGGGAAAATTAGACACAAGAGGAGGTGTCTTGTGAGAATGAAGGACGTGGATAGGGGGCCAGAGGTATTGGAACCCTGGTTTGGGGATGATCTTAAAGAGACACAATGGCTCAAAGTGAATACTAGGATGGGACATGGATGATGGGATCCAACATTCGAAGTTTCTTTCTACGTATCTGAGTGGTTGTGAGTAAAATTACATGTAATTTAGGAATTGGGAACAAAATTTGGGTGTACACAAAGTATAACGACTTGAAGTAATGCTCAGGGCTTACGCATGGTTAGAATCCCATCATAAGAGGGACAGTACTGGTTGGGGGAGTGTAGGGATGCATGGGTTTTATGTATGGTTATCTTTCCATGAGGATCAAAACACCCCAGAAATTCGGATATAGGTCATTTAACCCTAAAATAATGATTATAAAATCCGGATGGTATATTCATAGGAGGGAGTTCCATAGTTTACCTATACAGTCGGTTAAACAGAAAATAGGATATTTACATATCCCAATGGCTGGGATGCAAAACACACATTGTTCAGAAGGGAATACAATTTTAGGTCATTAGGGATGAAGATTGATTGATGTGAAACACACAAAATAGTTTCATTGTAGGATTTGTGGGGCTAGAACCTTATATATGCTTCCTACATACCATGTTTAGAAGACTAGGATCTTTGTCAGTATAGTTTGGCATTATCCAGTTTAATGCCATACGAGATGAAAGGAATGGGACATATTCATGGTTAGTGGCCCATAAAGTATTCCATGGTCATTTTTAAACTATAATATCACATGATTATTGATAAGTGTGAGAAACAAATGTAGAAGATGACCAGATGGACATGTTGTGAAAGGTGCGACCATGAAGGATGGGTTGGGGATTACGCATGGCCAGTGGCCCAAGGAGAAAATGATTGGGACATAATCTAATAGGGATTCACAAGGATGATGTCTATATGTATGAGTAGTACATGTCTATCATATAGGGAACACCCTATCAGATTGTTTTGGGGCTTACATGAAGACATCGCGAGTCACAAATGGATAAAAATTGCATTGGGAGACAGAAGTAGGAGTGTGTTAATGCTAATTCTCCATCCATTCCATAGAATAATTCCATGCAAGTGGAAACTCACATATTCACATCATGTTTGTGGGATAATGGTGATTGGTAGTTTATAGTCATGCATCATGGAATATGATGACCCACTCTCCATCCCTTGGACATTATTAACTTTTACTAACCAACAATTGAGGAGTAGAAGGAACATGCAATGCCTGGTATGGGTGAGGTGGAAGAGTGGTCAATTAAGGGTTCCACATTAGCGTGTCTATGCGAATAATCAATAAATATTAGCCTGCCTATACAATGAAGTATAATATAGGGAAACAACAAATGAAACACCACTCAAGGGACAATGAAATTACATCATACGTGCATAGAGGTAAACATGATATAGAGGTTTGAAAATAATAAGTCCTCACTATGATGGGATTCATGATGCACTAGTGTTATGCGGAGATAAGGAGATTCACGAAAGAGGGTTCTTCACAAAACATGGTAAAAAAGGTCTCTATGTTGTGAAAATATTTTAAGAGCATGGAAAACTAACCAAGGCATATAATCTATAGGTGTTTGTAGGGTACTTCATGAAATATAAATTTTCCATGAAGCCCAAAGATCACAAAAGGAACTCCTACCATCTTGATTCCCATTGGGTTTAAAAATGGGAATCCCCACTAGAAGAAGAGGTTAATCAGAAAAACGAGAAATCTAGTTCATGATGCTTCAATATATTGTGTTATCCATTTTCTCACTCATTGGTGGAGTAATGGGTGATTCATGAAATGGGATACTGGATGGAAGAAGGTAAGGGTAGTGATCATATGGGGTGTGGTTTAGCTACATATGTATAGGCACTATGAATCACAATGCAATGAGGGTGTGCCATGGAGGAAATAATGTTTCATGATTATAGGTGGATCTTTTGGACTCATAGAGGATCTTTTCACTACAACCTGGTGGTCGTCGAGTGATCCAGCAATCAGCTTCGTGTCACTCACATTGATGAAGGGCTTCACGATGGGGCGCCAAGAGGCAAGCCCTTTGGTGATTTTATTATTTTATGTGGAGTAAATGTTGAATAAAATGATTTGGAATTATATGATCTATTTTGGGGTTAGATTTTAATGCCACAAAATTCCCCCATCAGAATGGGATCTGAGAGAAAAAGGAGGGTTGATCTTTGAGGATAGATCACTGAAAACATATGGATCACAATGTAGTTTCATGATGAGGGTGTGTGGAGCATGTGATGAGTTTTTTGTGAAGTTCAGTGAATTTGGAGTTTTCATGAAGCTCACTAGTCCACTGCCTATACATTCATTTCATGGTCCCCTCATTTACCTCATGCTATCACTACGAACCTTATGCTCATGAACATTAATCATGAATCTACAGCACCCCTATAAACACTCTTTACAAACTAGGTTCCTCAAATCTGTTCGCCAGGAATGATGCATTGTGAACTAGTGGAACATGATCCCTTATTGATATATGAAGTCCTCCGAGTCCATTGAGGCTCTGTGATCATGTCATCCATGAAAGTGATCCACGAACATTCTATTAAAAAAGTGAAGGAAAAATTCCATTGTCTGGGAATAAATGGACAATAATGATGATTGTCATATATTCCTTGGAGATTCGGCACAAAGGGAGGACATGATAAAAAATATTGATCATGAAAAATGTGTGTGAAGTCATTTTGACCACCTTTTTTTGGTGGAGCTGATGATATTATGGAAGAAGGATTACTTCCTTTGTAAGTTGTTGTTATTGTGTGTATTAGGTGTGAGGTGTGTATGTTCTATCCCCAATACAAGTAATTGTGATCCAGATTACTAGTTCAGGGGAAGTTTGTGTCAATACAAGTGGTTCGTAGTATTTAATGGCCAATCCATGAAGGATCATACACATATCACCACTGAATTACTTTACAACCATTTTAATAATGTTTATAGAAATTCAACTAATCTAGATTTATATCATCTTAAATACCACAATATTCTTATTGATATCATAGGGATCACATTGGAATGGTTACCTGATAATTGGTTCATGCAATAGGGAGGATATGCAATGAATGAATTGGTCTGGGCATATTGAGAATGTTCAGCATCCTTTTTATTCTAATGAGAGATGAGGTAGGTAGTCCTGTAAGAGGCTATGTGGGATTTTCAATTCCACAACAACCAATTAAATGATATAATTATATAACGGCATACTAGGTGCTCGTTAAGGACCAACACTTTCCATCTTCAGTATAAGGAGGATATCATCATCCTCTGGTATCTCCACCATATTTCATTGATTCTATTTCTGGGGTAAATGTATGACTATTTTATCCCTGAAAATAATAGATGGGAGGATTTAGAAAAAATTACATTGTTGGTGAAGGCGCTGATGGACTTGTTGTTGGATGAAGATTAGAAGTCAATGATGTACATCCACATCAAGTGGTAGTTCTGATGTTTCTTGAGTTTCCAAATAGAAAATCATGTTCAGGGGGAGGAGGAATGTACGAAGCATACTGTGAGGCACTGTAATTTCCCAAGAGGGGAAGAATGTAATATGAAAGGGCCTTGTAGGAGAATAATGTAAAACAACCATTGGGAATTATGGGGGAGCAATGTCATCACTGAGGAACAACAAGGGGTCAGGTTGGCTGGGATAATTTCTGCACACATTTTTTGAAGAAGTTTTTCAGTTAGTGATGTGTACATGGGTGTGCGAGCATGAAAATTCATTATGAAATCCATGATGGCGATGGAAAAATGTGTTAATCTTGGGGTCTTAGTGATGGAAAATTCATACAATGGTTTTTGGGACATCATTTAGGGGAAGAATCCACAATGTGTATGAAGATAATTGAAATTTCTGTATTTCTATTTAGCAATACGCATGAGGGAGTATGAATATCTGATCCCCATTTCCCATCCAAAGTTACACTTTTGACCAACAATTTTGGATGTAGTGTAGAGTTTTCCAGTTGTTTTGACCTCACTAGGGGTGTTGAACAACGAATACAGATAAGATAAATTAAATTTCCATCTGTTCCCACTACTTAAAAGAGTATTCACTAATGATAGTAGGGGAACTAAAGAGAATAATTCATATCTCCTTGCCCTCTAAGGTAGAGTTTTAGTGGTGCGGGTAGATTGAGAGAATATATGTGATCGGTACACCCCATATCACATTGTAATGAAATTCCATTGTCTATAAGGGATAACCAAAAAAATAACTTGGGGGTATGACATGAGGATCACCTATGTGTGAAGAGGATGATCTAAATCATATTCATATAGGAATACACGAATATATTGATTGAGGAGCCTTTAACTACCTCCGCTTATGGGCTGATTGATGAGAACAAAAAATGAAAAGATGTATCCATCCATAGTGAGATGTTAATGAAAATAACCACCTGAGTTCATGATGGGGTTCCCCCTATACCCTAAGGTTGGGTTAGGATAATGGCAAAAAAAATTATTAATGGAAGGGATGTTGCGGTAATAGGGAAAATAATTATAATACTTGCTTTCGCCAGAAACAAAACAAGACTGGTAGCAGTAGAAAACATTGCTCCAACTGGGAAGAACTGGGAAGAAGGGAGGCCACCAAGTTGATTCCATAGAATACCAACCCATGCTTATAGGAAGTGACTACATTGTGAGGACATTAAATAAGTTGTTATTTACCTTCAGGCATGGGATTATTTGTAGGTATATAATAAATTACTCAATTCATATGAAATGTGGGAGCAGTTCAACCAATTTGAGATGGTTCTTCTAGAGATTTGTCAGGCCAAGGATGACTTCCCAGTTTCTCAAGAAGAGGGGGAGTGGTATGTGGTTGATCTGGAAGACATATTGCACTCTCTAGGAATCCCACATCCAATTACTGACCACGTGAATGTATTTCATGACCTAACTTATCCACCAAAATTATCCACTAGCAAAATGGTAGAATGATTTACTCTGCTCCAGGAATCAAAAGGGTCCTCTAGAGAAGATTCTAATAGAGGGTTCCCCTTAGAAGAAAACAAGGTCGTGACATTAGAGTTGGGATAATTCCCTGAAGCTCTTGAGGTATGCTCTAATCCATTCATTCCAAATATGATCTTACTCATGTTACCCAAGTTTACCGACTATCATTTTTTATGTATAGAAGATCCTCAAAAAAATTAACCCTTCAAATGGAACAACAGATGTAGAGGGGAAATATCTTGTACCTATTTCTAGAACGATGGTTGGTGTAGGGTCTAATAGAAATGTGAAAACTGAGTTGGCTCCTACTAAATATTTGAAGCTCCCAACCATGTATGGGGGGTCATGTCTTGGGGTAATAATAGTAACAACCTGAGGGTACAATCATCTATTGGGTTATTGCATGTATTCTTCCTCACAAATTCATAACCATGTTCCACCCAACTAGGTTAACTGGCATCATCCTTGTTGGAAGGTCCTTCATGTAGTGGGTGTACTATTAATGAAAATTTTTGGGGGTAATAGGGAACCTATCATGAGGGGAACACCAATCAATAGTGAATCAAACACCCATGTTAACAATAACATGATGATCTTGACTATGGGTAGAACCATTGGCGGGGTAGAACCTAAGTTTATTGAGGTGGAATCCAATGATGAAGATCAACCACATGATATGGAACTCATCCCATCTGATAACATACAAGAGGAAGATCATAATTTTTTACTCCTTGATGTTCTCACAGAGTATGATCACACTAATCTAGAGGAGTTGGATGAGTCCACCCCTAATGTGGTGGACAACTAAATTTTCCATCATCGATGATGGAAATTGATCATGGGCATCATCAAGAACATCCAAAAATCAGATTGGATATGACATATGGGTTCAATTTATCTCCGGTTGCGTGAGCTATATTCCAAAGCCCTAGATGCATGAGGTCCACATATTCACATTTATGATTACATTGATGATAAGGTATAGTAGAGAGACTGTATCCTTAGTGTTTTTTGGATGTGGAATATTTTTTTCAACATTAAAAAGCTTCTTAAGATGGAATGGTAGATCTAGTGATTAGAAACATGGATTAATGAACAATATTATTTCATGAAAACCCAATTGGAAATCATATCTCGACTTTGGGTCTTGTTGGGAATAGCCAAAGAGTAGACGAGGTGAGCATATGATGAAGTGGATGACAATCAGACTGAGCTGGATAGGGTACAGGTTAAGGATAATGAACATATCCCCATGACCAATGTGGAAGGAATAGAGCTAAGGCGATGAAAAAAATGAGATTCTTCATAACAAAGAGCATCATAGATGAGATGATCCATAGAATTGGCCAATTTATAGGGACTGTGATTTTCCAAAATCATGAACACATTTTAATGATTTCATGATTATTTAGACTATGTTCTTGGAAATATTCTAGTCTTTAATCACTAACACTCTATTATATATTCAAAACTACTAGTAATCAATCCCTAATCTCATGTGGGGCATATCCCTTGTGAGAAACAAGGGATGTCCACATAATCATTCACTTTGGACACCAGAGTGTTGGTAAATCCTCGATTAATCAAGGCATGCTATTTGTTGAGTGACCACCAGATGTATTTGGATTGGTAGAGAGGGGTTATTACAAGAGACTAGGGCTATCCAAGAAGCCAACATGAGTTTCCCAATGTGTTTATAGTACATGAGCAGGATAATGCCAGGGGAATTTGAACCAATTTGAACAAACTAGATTGTGAAGTGTGAATCATGAAACAAAAAATTCAGAATATAGTGATGGTGTAATGGTGATAGGGGATAACTATTGATGGTATTCCAAATTAATTATCCATATCACACAAGAATAAAAAGCGAGTAACAAAATGGTGGCTAACCACAGACGGAGTTTGAAAACACAAGGCCTAAATAAAAATGTCAAATGATGTCTTCGAGATCAATGGAGCCTGATGGTTGGTGAAGAAAAATGGCATGGTACCTATCCAATTTGGTGTTCCTTTGTATGTGAAAGGTGATAAAAATCAAAATAAAGTGCTCCCAATGTTTGGTGATGGATTGTTGAGATGTTCAAAAGTATAACACTCTTGAAATTTTGACACCACATCTAAGGTACATTGGGTGGGTGTATTGTTATGAATAAATATAAAACCTACTTATAGTAAGAATATCCATAGAGTGGGTATAGAATTATTTTTAATTTTATGTCATGCTAATGATGTTGGTAAGAACTTCGTTTAGAGTCGTATGGTATGAAAAAATGTTCCCATGATAGTTTAAAATCATATGAATAGAATGTGACACATTTTTTATGGATGAAAATTTGGGATCATTTTTAACTATTTAGTGTTACGTTATTCGATCTAGGGGATCCTAGTTTACTATCATAGAGTTAAAACTGGAATTGGGGCCAATGGTTCGAGAAGAAAAGTGAACTTGGGGCTGGGCCCAAGAAAAATGACCCTACAAACCTACATATCCCTTAAGTATGTGAATCATTACATACATAGTTTCTAAGAGATAAAGTGTTTTAATAACATGAGGGATTAAATATTAGATTCAGATAACAGTTATATGGCTTGGACATAAATAGTCCAAATGAGAAACATCTGGTGATGTACTTAAGACAATGTGAATAAGTATAGAATAAGGACACACCGCATCACACATTTTCAAAGGGGAACCAATACAAAAAAGACAAAAAGAGTAAATAATGGTGAGGATCAGCCTGAGGTCAATGATCCAGGTGTCACTACATATCACATAAGGATGGGAATCAAGCTACACATAGTTCTTTGGGGGAACATAGGTCTAACCCATACATAGGGAAAATAGGCATTAGATAAATCATATTTTTTCTTTTGTCGCTGTATTTTTTCAAATTACAATACTATCATGAAAAGTATGTGCATTGCTATTGGAATAAAGTTGTATATAGGCCTTGAAAAATTAAATGGTGGACAACTAGTGACCATGTTGATGACCTCTCATGTTGGAACAATACAATGTGGTGCCTTTTTTATCGTGTGTCGAGGACAACGTGGTTGCATTTTAAGGTCGTATAAGAGGAATATCCCAGGTAATTTAATTTCATACAGTAAGGATGATATAGTTTAATGTCATGTGTGAAACTTAGGAATAGTTTAATTTCATATTTCTGGGATTAAAGAGATCTTATATTAAGGTCAGAGAGCTCATACCAATGTGTAACAAAGTCTTACAAGAGGGTATAAGAGAACCAAAACTCTCAAGCCCACGTGAGCCATGCTCGTTGTGGGAATCAAGGGTTGATGTCAGAATTTACCCTTCACATGATAGTGAATAACAATTAAAGATAAAGTATGGGTCATAAAATACCAACTTTTCAAATATTCATACTTTATGTACGTAGATGTATATAGGGATCACACAAGGGGTGTTATAGAATAGAGGGTTCGAAATATAGGAACCACTGCTCCCAATATCATGGACAAAATGGAGGTTCGTAACGATGGAGGATAAATGATGACCATATTTTAAATGTTGTATCCAATTCATGTCACCTGGAATGGGAAAAAACACACGGGTGTTGCTCACAAACCACGTTTGCAACACAAGACCTATCACAAAATACTAATCAAGATCATCTAGGTCATTGGACCAGAATGGTAGGCGAGCCTCAAGGATGGGAACATAAACCTATTGGGGGTCTGTTCAGATATTAATGGTGTTGGTGGCCCCAAATAAAAGGGACGTTTGAATCAAGGAAAGTACCGATGTAGTTCAATGTCACGTTGTAAGGGGGATGTTTGAGAGGAGTAGTCGAAAGAGAAGTACATAGCATGACTATTGTAAATCAAATGTGAATGTTAACCAAGGAGGCTCAATCATAGCAGTGTACTCAATGAAAATACCGAACCAAGTGGAAAGATAGATATATGGGAAAATGGCTGGACCCCAAATGAATTGTTTTGGAATTATCACATATCTTATAAGGATGATAAATAATCCATAAATATATCTACATGGAGGGAGTGGTAAACCAACAATTCCAAATGGGGAAATATCCTCTAAAATTAAGAAAACTGAGCTTGTTGTGTAGTTTAATGTACTAAAAACATGGACACTAATTATCATAGTTTATAGTCATAGAGTTCTGACCACCCTGAAGGGAAAATGTGTAGTGGGTGATCCATAAATTTACTTGACGCGAATGAGGATGAAAGAGGACCATGACGTATCACACATTCTTCAGTGGGGGATACAGATAGTATAAGGTCATAAGGCTTAGACAATGAAGTGAGACCGCAAAATAAATAATATGTAGTGAAACTCTAGAAGGTAACATGATGTGAACAAGGGAAAATGACATCAACACCACACCACACATTCATGGGATATAACCTCCTAGTTTATGTTCATAGAGTTCGGACCATGAGAATGATCCTTCTATACTGGAATTATGTAATGCAATTTCATAAATAAATACAATTTAAATGATTACCGAATATGTCCTCAACCTAACGGAAATTCCTAGGGGGGACACCACACACAATTTAATGTTAAGATGACTCGACTTTTGGACTTGAACTCCTTTTTTACGTTCATAGAGTTTGGACTATATGGTGTGTGAATCTTCTATGATAGTTTTATCCTTATTGAGAACCCCTATTCCCATGTGATCCATGATTAGTGTGGAGAACAAAGGGAAAATAAAATCATTACAACATACATAATCACACAATAATGGATTAGAGGTGTGGAGTCTAAGACAACCCCACAACATTATTCTACCCACTCAATGTGTAAAAGTGCACGAAGGGATGGAAAAGATAGTATTGAAATTCCATCTAGACATAAGAATATGACACAAAATTTTGAATCACATGAAAATAAATTCGGATGCAACGATATTCAAATAATGATAGGGGATGACTATTAACCGTATATGAATAAAAATGTTTATATCGTTGGACATGGATTGGGAACAAAAAAATGTGGTTCGATGGATAACCTTGTTTTCAATGAATAACCTATATAACAATTCCCTTAATGATCCTCTAGTAAATTGGCTTATAATGATATGGAAACATTATGGTTGAGATTCCATTCAATTTGGGGGTCCTATTGAATGTGAAAGTTGATGTAGATCCAAGAAATAGACAAAAAAGTGTGTTTGTTGGAATGAGAGTGTGTACATGAAGAATCCAATAATCCAATTACCATACAATAATGCTTGTTGCCTTGTTAATGAGGTAAGATTGAGGTTGATTTATTCAACTATGTGAAGATGACTCGATACGATTAGTGGAGAAAAAGATCAAAAAGGGTTGATGAACCTAGGTCTAGACCTGAAGGTGAAATGTATTACCATTCCTACATATCCAATATGAATGTGAATCAAGAAATATGTAGTTTATAAATACTCATGAAGTTTAACATCATGTGGTATGGGTGTAGGTAAAGGAGGAGTCTTCAGAAGGGAGGAACATTGTGCAACTTTTGAAAACTCGATGTGAAAGAGGGAAACTGAATCCCACACTACACCACGTTCTCTAAGAAGTAACCTTAGGTTTAGGGTGTGAAATGGAGGAACTTTGATATACACAATAATTAATCATGTATGGTCATTCCTATGTATCCCATAATGATGAGAATCAAGCCATGCATTATTCTTGAATTCCTGGATGTTTAACGTCAAATTGTAAGGACATAGATAAAGGGGGAGTCTCCTGAAGGGGATAATGATTTGATAGTTGAAAACCCAATTGGAATGAGTATAATAAACTTCAACACCACACCATGTTAAAATACATAATCCAATAGTCCATAAATATAACAATAATTAAGGAAATGGGGGTTAGACTGAGAACAAAATTTCGATCCATTCTTATGTATCCACAATGGATGGGAATCAATCCATACATATTTATGTAAAGACCCATGATGTTTAAAATCATGCGGTAAGGATGATGTAGTGGTTTAACATCATGCATAACGAAGGGGGGTTTTCTAATGGGTATACAAAACATAGAGAGGTAACAATCATGACATGATTGAGGACCAAGGTAGTCTCATACCACAACATATATCACCTAGAAAAAATGGGGGGATCAAACATGAGATGGTTCCTAAGGCAACATGTCTGGGTGTACATACATATCCTTTGAGGGAAGGAATAATGTCGTATGTAATTCTTGAATCCCAGGAAGTTTAACATCACCTAATGTGGAAATGGTTATAGTTTAGCATCATGTGGGATGGTGATGTGGGGCAGTTTTGCCTCCCACTACCAGGATGAATGAGGGAAGGGACCTTATGTTATGTATAGATTGAGGAATTTAGCATTAGTGGGAGTAGTTATTCGCATACCATTCATGGTGACCAAAGAGTATGCATCATTGGGTTATACCTTATAAATAATACAGGGTCCCTCCAACATTTGATATATCTTTTGTGACTTCCTTCTGGGTATCATTGGAATCATCACAACCAATACCATGTCACCTTGATATAATTATTTATGATAAACCTTCTAATTTAATGATCAAACTATCTTATTTTGGTGCCTCTCCATATTATACAAGGCCCCTAACATATTCTCATAGATGGATTTCAGCTCATCCAGATAGAATTTTTCTATCTTTTCTGACATCTTCTAATCCTAAACATCTATGTGTAGTGACAAAAATGAATCTTTATTATTAGGAATTCCCTTTTCCCATACACCAGGGAATATAGGATCACCTATATGGAATTGTGAGTCATCATCCAGTAATCACATAGAGAATTTTGAATCTGGTTTGACCAAATATTATTTTTTAGATCAACCATATTCTAAAAAACATTAAATATGGACTTATTGAATTCCACGATCTTTCCATTTTCTTGCACATGACAACAACATGTATGATTTGACTAGATGTAGTACTTGACATGCAGTTTCTTCATCTCAACTGCATGAATGTTTGTTCATTATTGGTGAGTAAGACACGAGGGACTCCAAATATATGGATGATGTTGGACATCACCAAATCTATAGAATAATGTGAATTGAAATACTTGAGAGAGTTATCTTCTACCCTCTTGTAAACTAAATCTGTGGTGGTCAGGATAAACCTGCACTATTTACCTGTTGTTGGTGAATATACTCACATGACATTGAGTCCCCAAACCACAAAGGTCTAGGAGTAATTCATAGTATATAGGTGTTATAGAAGCCAATGAACCATGTTTTCATGGATCTTTCATTCATGTCAGCTCTTCGAAAAATTTATACAGTCATGAATCAGGGTTGGCCCAAAGTAGCCCAATCTTGTTAATCTTCTGGGAGAGTTTCAAACTTCTATAATGATCTTTAGAGGAACCAGTATGGAATCATTCCATAAAATAGGGAATCACATCCAATTGATTGAAAAAGAGGAGGAATCCATCAAAACCCCATTTTTAATGGATCTACTCAAGGCTGGGACCACTCTTGAGGGTACATTGTTCTACATGCCATCATAATTTATCTTGTTCAACTGTTTCTATTAGGATATTTCCATGTTAGAGGATCTCGAGAAATAGATTTATCCACCAAGAGGATTCTTCTACTATGTCAGGGGGACATAGAGGTCTTGGTGGGTAGGCATAGGTGGTTTGTTGACATACCTTCTAGCTATCATCCTCATATGATCTAATGTGAGCGATGATCCTTTGATGCACAATGTGTACTATCAATTAATATTTCTTAGAATCTTTGGTAGATGTGGAAATTCTATACAAGGAATCAGGTCAACCATTGTTTTGACTAAATAACATGAGTAACCACCAATAGATAAATTAGTTGGGCCATCACATGGTGATTGATCTTAAAGTGGGGCACACGATTTGGATTATTCACAACATAGTACTATTATTCTTTAGGATAACCTGCTTGGATTCCCCCTTTAGGTGTAGGTGGGGAACATCAATCATGAGAGAATGATCTAGAAAAATGATTATATCCAAATACTCTTCCTCATTGTCGGTGCTTCCTTCTGACAACATGAATGAATATGACTGAATATCTAAAGTAGGCATGAGGAAGATGATAAACAAGCCAACCATATAGATTCTAGGGTCATTGAACCTTATACATTGAGACTTCGGCAAGCACGATTAGTGTATATCTACTAACACGTCATGGTCTAGTCCACTGATTGAATGAAGTAATTTAAAATGTAAAAATCATGAGATTGATCTATGGTCGGTGGATGGGTGGGAAAGAAGTATACTAGTTCCTGATCCATGAAAACTTTCTATGGGTTATTCCTAATGTCAAACAAATGAAGGATAACCACCCACCAAGCCATATATCTTTTAAACATAGGTCGGTTCAGAATATACTATTGTGGATCCACACATGAAACCACCTATATCTTGTGATTCTGAGGATAGTACCAAAACATATACACCATGAAAACCAGAAAATGAAAAGAATTCTTGATAGAGGAATATCTAGTCTCCACATTGAGAATCATGAGATTGAGATTGTATAAAAAATTATTTTCCCCTTTGTTATTCATTGGGGTGATAAGGGTGTTGAGTGATCATTTAAGGGCGGTCACATAGGGGACTAGTGACTTCCATACATGGGTGGTATCAAAACTAGTGACTACAAAAAATAATTCTTGATCTTCTCAATAGTGTTTTGAAATTATCCATCCCACTGATATACAACACCTTTCCTAATGAGGATGGAGATGGGATTAAAATTTCCATACATATGTTTAATGAATCAGAATATGTTGTTTAAGTGGTCTTAGAAGCCTTGGAGTTGTCGTTGACTCCATGTGGGAGGCATCTGAAAGATGACATTGATATTCTCTAGATTGATCTTGATTCGTTTTTATCTAACAAAAAAACTGAGGAATTTTCCTAAGGGAAACCTAAAGGCACACTTTATGGAGTTCATCTATAGATGGTCAGATCATAGGAAGCCCAATGTATTCTCAATATCTATAATATGGACCTGAAAATGGATGTATTTTACCACAAAATCATCCATGTAGAATTCCACCAACATCCAAAGGGTTGGTTTGAATATGCGGTGCATAACACGTTAATAAGTGTCTCCTACATTATTTAGAATAAAAATCATTACATGAAAATAAAAAGTACTTTTATGTTCATTGAAGGATGTGGATTTATAATCTTCGAGGTCCATTCAGATATGATTATACCCAAAATACAAATCCATGAAAGATTTTTCTTTGAATAATAATGTAGCGTCGATCAATAGCTCTATCACAAGAAGGGTAAAATCATCCTTCAAGAAGTGATGGTTGAGATATTTGAAGAGAAAGAAGACTATGATATTACCATTATTAATACTAATAGGTATTATATTTTCCAACCATTTCTAATACTTTACTTCCTTGATGAATTTAGATTTGACGAGCTTATAAAATTTAATGTCGACCATGGCACCGTGATATGGGTGCATCTTCTCAGGAGGCTATTTGAACCTGTGATGAGTTGTTGGGAGGACAATATGGTGAATGGAAACATGATTATATTGAAATGGAATATTATCATATATATATGATATTACATACCAATTCTACTAAATTGTATCTAAATAATATTATTTATCTTCCACAATCAATGCTGCCACGATCTGCCTTGGTCTCAGATCTACCTTGGTATCGAGATTCACCTGTACCAACTAATCAAAAGTGGTGGAGAAAAATTATTCACATGTGATTGGATAATCATCAAAATCCTCTTCATCATCCATAGTAGTAGGATAATTAGAATGAATAAATTTTTTTGAATCTTCTGATCCTGACTGAATGAAGGTGATGGTCAAGCAACAAAAAAATTATCATCGAGAGACTTCAGCGCTGCAGACACCATTACGAATAAATTTTTCGATTTGATTCCATCAGGAATATTAATCAAGGGATAAGCATGATAATATTAAAGTATTTGTGAGACATTTTCTGGAGTCATTTCAACCAATCCCAAAAAAAACAAACATGTATGTCATATTACTATTGTCATGGGACAAACATCACAATACCTTATAGGTGTATGGGGCTCTGGTATTACTTGTGACTCATTCAGACAGGAGTACGAATTGATCTTCTAGAAAATCTTATACAATTAAATTAACTTCTAAACCCTCAGTGATACAATAAACCAGTGTAAAACTTCTAGGGACATTGACTCAAACAGGTGAATTTGGAGGACGAAGGCATCATCCAGATCTATTCATGGGTTGACAACAACAATAGTGTGCTCAACCTCATTGTCCAGAAAATATTTTTCCTTACTCCTATTTTAATATAAATCTAGGAATCATGATGCACAAGAGCAAAATGGAGGTTTATCACCCTGGATAATGGACACTCGTCCATTGATGGAGTAATTGCATCTTTGGTGGAATGAGGAAGGAACTACTGCATGTAAATAGAGACAAGGCCTACCATTCAACACATTGTAGGAGGTGTCCTATTAGAAGTCCATAAATTATATGATATAAATATGAATACTGAACTGGGTCATTAGATGAATATTTACACATGACCCAATCTCAGTCGGGTCATAACCCTAAATCATTATGCCAGAAGGACTAAAATATACTTTATTGCTCCATAGTTTATGGAGAACCAGGTCGAGATGAGATTAATCTTATAAACTATGTCGACAAGATATCGGTAGACCTCCCTTGAATTAAACTATAATGTGATGTATAATATGTGAATGTGACCATGTATGGTAGGAAATTCTTCTCCTGTGAATTAGAATATGGCCAGAAATTATCCATTCTTAGAATCATTACCATGGAAGGCATCTACAACCACTACCTTGGCATCGAACTAGAAGGCGGAGACTTAAAGCCTATATGAGGGAAACACATATATATTCAAATAGGCAGAGATCCTAAAGGATCTAGGTATTTGATGGAATGCTATAAAGGTTGTTAATAACAACATAATTCCTTGCGAGGTGCACATTTCTATTAGTAGTGATATTCTCTATGACAAGTGGCATGAGGAATTGTTGACCAAGACCCCAGATTTCTGCTAGGGCAGGGGATATCCTGTTGATCACTAGACAGAACACTGAAAATGACCATCTTCCTATTACCAAGTGGATGAGGTGTGGCAATAACATGATGTAGTGATCATAGTGAGGTTCCAGTGGATCTTCTTGATCAATTAACACAAATGGTGGTGGGAAGGAATATGATGAGATATGGATAGAGAACTACACATGATGATCTCTATGCTAGGCCTATTGTTAGGTCTTAGTGGCATACACATATTTAATTAAATCAATGTTCAAGGCTTCCTAATAATTCACATAGACCATGTTATTCAACATTGAAATAAACAGGTGACATTAAGAGAATATTCATGGCACTTATCATCACCAAGAACCATGTATGGTTACACTATATCAATGGTATTCACTAAGACATACTCTTGATTCTCACAGGATGATTCCTTCAGTTCTAGACAGATCCTTGGGGATATTGAAATCTCTTGGGGCATGAATTCTCCAAGTGTGTGAGACTGCATCGACAGTAGATGGGGGGATTTGATTTCCCTTACACGGTTGAGGTCTA
This sequence comes from Viscum album, assembly GCA_963277665.1. Classification (NCBI taxonomy): domain Eukaryota; kingdom Viridiplantae; phylum Streptophyta; class Magnoliopsida; order Santalales; family Viscaceae; genus Viscum; species Viscum album. The sequence continues at coordinate 2,074,378,873 of OY728152.1, read as the reverse complement.
AACTTTCAAGAGGTGGAAGCTTAAGATGAAGACGTTGAAGAGGAAGATGGGGGAAGAATAAAGGCTTTAGAAGGCTCTGGTAAATTTAGACAGGCACATATGGTATTGTGGTGTGAGAGATGACCTTTAAATCCACCATGATCTCATAAGTCCAAGACCCAGGGATGGATACCAATTGTCATTCAACTTTTGTATTTCTATTAGGCCACATAAAAACACATGCAAATAGTGTTAGGGTACGTCCCAAAGTAATTGTATTGTTGTCAACCTATTCCTGAATCATGTCCTTGAAAACATAGCACCACATGGGAGTATTTACTATGAATTTGTTATAATGAAAGTAATTGGTATAATCAAGGAGATTATACCCATGTGTTCTCTCATATTTTAGCAACTGCATAATTCTATGATCTAATGCACTCTAGAAATTACTGGATACTTATCCTTAAAAAATGAGTATAGATGGACTCTCTTGTGCGAAAAATGGACTCTAGGAGACTGGCCCTGGCAACAGTGTGGAACCTAACGAGGAGGAGGAACCTGATTATCTCTCATCAATGGTGGTGGTATATTACATGGTGGCGCATGCCGATTATGTGGTGGGTGATGCTGAATATGAGGATGGTCATGAGTCTAGGCCTAAGGATGTGGCCCCAGTAAAGGTTGTTGAGAAGGCTCAACCAGTAACAAATATTTTATCCTGAGATGCTCTACCTATGAAAGGGATGTTTTCTCTACATTATCTTATCTTCTTGGTAGTGTAGTGGGAGGAAATGGGCATGCCTTCTTAGGAAACTGGAAAGCTTCCTCTAGGACCCAATCCTTGTTAAAAAAATCCCATAATCCAAAAAGGCAGTTCTGAGTTATATGATAGGGTACTAGTCCAGTAATGTTTTTTCCTCCCTCATATTCAACATCTTCTCTTATGTCATAGGAATATCAAGTGAATATGTTAGTCCCTTCCACTTAGCGATGAAGTACGCAACGTGCTTATAAGACATTTGATTACACATGATGGGGTCAAAAATAGTTATCTTCAACCTGGGGGAGATGAACTGATACAGGATACTCCTGTGAAGATCCTCTAAACAAGCTACAAACATGATGTGTAGCTGGATATACCATACAATCAAAGGCCATTCCAATGTCAGTAATAAGAAACAAAGCATAGTGGCCTCTTACTATGCTGGAGTTCCCAGTATGGGTCCCCACCTTGAGATAAAATGTACCAGATGATGTAGGGGGTTACCTATCCAATTGATGGGGAGAAAGTAGTATTTGAAAAGCCTGTGGTGATGCCATATAATCCACCCATTCTAGAAATGGATTTACATTAGGTGGGATAACCACCAATCATTTTTCAAGGAATATGAGGAGAGAGATGAGATTGTCCATCAGATCACCCTTAAAGGGTTACTGTCTTGGTGTGGATCCCTAAAACCTACTGTGTTTCAAGGCTATTCAACATTATAGGTGGTCTCATTAGTTAGTTGAGTGGATTTTGGAATTACCCAAGGAGATGCTGGAGTGATGATATACGGAGTAGCATGAGGGGCTACAGGAGAAACGACCAATAAAACCTAGTCTAGAAGTATATTCTTTCACATCTCTATAAAAATTGGGGAAACATACTATGGACTCATTCCATAATCTCTATCCTCTATCTACTCGATATGTGTAGTTTTTTAGAGATCAACTAGGGGAATATTGCCCATGGGAAGATCTACATATCACTATTAATCTAGTGGAGGACAGTTGGGATAATATCGGGGATCACAATAATTTTGTTGGAGTTCTACAGGGCACTCAACAAGGAGGTCACTATTAATTATCTTCTGCTACACAATATTTAAAAGAAACAAGTACGTCGCGAGATTTTCATCAATATTTCACATAAAGTTAGATTAGATAGCGGGAATTATAGTCCCAATGTGTCATTTACCACTGTTAGGGTCCCAGTCAAGAGCCAATGACTCGACAGGGTCTTCTAGGACAAGTAAGTGTCACTGATGGTGTGTGACAGTGCATGGTGGATCAAATAGATGATGCACTTCACTAGAGGGTAGGATCTCATAAATGATTATTTCCACTATGTCCTTCTCTATGAGGTCATTCATACATACTCTGATTGTGCATGGGGGTATATCATCGATATCACACTATAGGTCAAGTTGATGTAGGATGTGATTGAAGTGGGGAGAAGCATACTACCCTCAATCATGGATATGTACATATGTATATTCCACATTAATAAATATCTGGAGCATAGTGAATCTCAATATGGATATTTTTTTTAAGATTATAGGGATAACTAGGTGATGTCGGTTGATAAGACATGGGAAGAATAAATAACTCAACCAGGAAACATTGCTGGTAGATGTCACATTAATGTTCCCAGATATTTTTGATAATCCAACTGATTATGACATAGATAGAAGTAAATAATCCATTTGGTTTAGTGGAAACAAATGACTTCAACCAGGGTGAGTGGTTCTAGACTTCCAAAGTTTAATGTTGCGATTGGGAAAAACATATTAGTAATATGGTCTGCTGTGAGAATGTCCCGCAAACTCCTTCATTACAAATCATGATCTGGACATTGGTTTCCCAATTCTTCAAATTGGGAGGTTTATATAACTTTTATTGTTAATGAAATGGACTGTAGTGGTCTAGTATTAGCTGGTGGAGAGAACGTTGTGCGGGAAGACAAGATGCAACATACATGTTTATCTCCTAGAGGAGGTACTAACATTATCATGAAATTCATATACAATGGATTTCTTACCATTTATTCATGTGTGAAATTAGTGAATTATATTGGTGACAATAATTGGTTCCAATAATTTAACAACCACCATAAAATCTCTCTATAAAATCAGGTTGAGGTAGATAATGATGTTGGTGATGATTTAAAGGACTACATGAAAAGTCCATAAAAAGAGACAAAAATTCCTCCACCTATATGTATATTTGAAGGGCCTCTAGATTTCGATGAATTTCACTTTTCTGAAGGAGGAAGTTGACATTCCTTATTCCTACCTCAGACTCTAAGGTAAGGGATCTGGGTGAAGGATCCATAATTGATTCACACTCTGCTTCATAATGTGAAAATCAGATCGGAGAGACATCAATCTAGCACTGCACATGATTCTTGTTTTAGGGGTCAATGTTCTCCCTTATTTTTTAGGACGATTCCTCTGGGTAGGGAAAATATTCATTATGGGGAGGAACTATATGCAGGATAGTGATAGTGTAGGGTCAACCTCGATCAATGATGGTAAGAACATTGAGAGGAATTCCATTCCAGACGTCGTCAGTGTGGGGAGGAACTCCATTGGGACTGTCATGGTAGTGGGAGCACCCCCACTCTGAGTTCAGGTAAAGACATGGGGAGGGCCTCCTTGTTGGGAAAGAGAGCAAGGATGACCTCGTCTTAGGTGCGTTGTGGTTCATGAATCACTGTAGGAGATGTTTAATAGAATATAGTAAGGACCTCCATGTTGAGTGTTGGAAATGAAGGGAGGACCTCTATGTTGGCAGTAGTGGAGTGGGGTGGGATTTCACTGAAGCTAGTAATGACATGGGGAGGGCCACTATAATGGCTGACTGTAGCATGGTAAGAACCGTCATTCTTCTCAGAAATGATGGTATGAGGAGGGCCTTCATACTAATCAAACATGACATGGGGAGGACCTCTATGCTGATCGGTGATGGGGAAAAAGGGCCTTCGCACTGATAATCAATAAATGGGAAAAATATCTATATTTGGGGACATGGGAATGATGAGGAATTCAGTTCTATAAATTAAAAATATGGGGATGTCCTCTGATTGGACTACTGTTTATGGCATGAGGAGGACATCCATTCTCGGTGCGATAATGGGTAGGACCTAAAATCAATTTGGTGATGGTATGGGGGACCTTCATACTAGATATTGACGTCACGAGTTGTCTTGCAATGGGTACTACTTGGGACAATGACTGGATGATTTATCTCATCCTACCATTGAGGTGTATGGGGTATCAATCAAAATTGGACATAGAGGTTACCCAAATTTATAATAACATGGAGATGATAGTATGAATCAGTGTTCGCATGGTCCACATATGCTATAGAATATGACACTCCCTAAAAGGAATTTTCCTACGCCTACAACATAAGTTTACATCCGGTCATCCAAAATGGGGCAAACGATGCAAGGGTAGATACCCCCTATTCCTCATCACATGGTATTAATTAGATGTGTTGACACATTCTGGTGGGATCCCTCCGTTGCATATATTGGGTGATAGTCAGAGTTGTGATTCCACGAATGTACCTTATCTCATTGGTGTAGGGGGTTTCAATCATGCGAACATTCATGGTAGAGGCTCCTAAAATGGTTTAATTTTTGAGTGGGGATAAATGGCTTGTTGCGCATCCCTTGGAGATGATGGGGATGGTGAGGCACATAAGCAAATAAATCTAGATTTTCCATATATCTCATTTAGATGACCCCGTATTTTTTCATTAAATATCAGTATCAATCAACCTCCTCTGGACAAACTCTAATATTGAAATTGGGTGTGGGTGCTACTTAGACATGGTTGTGGATGACCTCTTGGAAGAGGTGGAGTTGTGTGGGATTGAGACATTAATATTTCCCCTACCCCTACATGTTTGGGTGGAAGGCCACCGAGTTCTTGTAGCTTGGGTCATGAAAATCATGATGATTCAACTATTAGCACAGATAGTCGGAAAATAGTTCCAAATTCCCTAGTTCCAATAAGTTATCCAGGAATAGATAGAGAGAACCATAGTGATTATGTAGCATACTAGAATTTCCAATTATTAACTTCCCCTCTTTCAGGTGAGTTCCATGCCATACCCACTATTTTCTTGGAGGGACCTGGCTCTAGATGGCTGGATATAGGGACATGCTTATCTTTGAATGTCATAAATGCTACAAATCCCCATTTTTAAAGAAGAAAATATTTACATTGGGTTCCCCATTCCAATTTATAACACATTCTTCAGGGTGCACTGACTGATAATGTTTGATGATCGCTATCTGAGAATTGTACCCCACATTCCTAAAATCCAAAGGGGGAAAAAATTCATCACCTATTCAACAGTGTGTTATCCTTGATCGAAATTTTATTAATGGTTTTCATTCTCCCATTCCGTGGGATCCTCCTATAAATTCATTTCCTAGTCTGGGTCACCCTTGAAGGTTAAGATGTTTTTTATAAAATCCTTCCTGGTCCCATATCTTTGACGACACAGGTTAATTAAACTACATTTTTTAGGACATTCCCAAAGTTCATGTCAGGGAACAAACCTATGGTAACTGATGTAGTTATGTTGGGAATCACTGACATGTCTGGACGATAGAATGTTTACACAACATAAATATATCTTATCAGTGGTCATCTTGAGGGTGAAAAATCCCATGGAATCGTATGTTGAATGCAAAGGAATATTATATTATAGGAATATATTTGAGGGTTTTCTCAGATTCCCAAGTTTAAAAGAGGTTACTCCACAACATTAATATCTAGAAGAGAAATATCGGACAGATTAGATCATTTACAATAGTGGATCAGATGGATATGTACCTATGAGGAATCACTTGGAAAGTTTACAGGGTAGATGTGCCAAACAAACTGTGAGGATGGAACATGGATTTCCTATCCCTCAAAGAGGACGGTTCAACACAGTTAAGGCTAATATGAACACCAAAAGTGTGTATTAGAGAAGATGGATGTTATCAAAGAGAACATCAAGGCTTATCATTGGCTATTATTGATCCTCAGAGCGTCTTTCTATATACCATTTTACGATGATTGGGATGGAAACATATTTAGTTTAGGGGGATGGGATGATTTGGGTATTTAACATTGATAGAGTACTGAGTGCTACAAAAATAAGTGAATATGTTACCTTACCATGGTAAGGGTAAGGTAGTAAAGAATATGGGATGGGTTTATGCATGGTTATCTACCTGAATGGATGGAATGAGTTCACCGAGATATAGAGGATGGGGTAATTGAATATTTATATGCATGAAGTGTTGAAGGTTGAAGATCAAATAGATGGAACTGATGTGAAGATAACAATTATGGGATTGATCCTTGATGATTTTTACCACATACCCTGCATTGAATGTAGTGATGAATGACTATCTTGTTATGGTGGGGGATGATGAGATCCCTATGGAGGTGAATCTTCGGAATGATGCACATAGATATAGGGTCTATAGGAAGTATAACCACAAAATTGGGTCATGAACTTTTTTATAAAGAAAGGCTAGAAGGAAAAGACTAGGAAGATTCATTGATGATGTCATTTAACCTTTAATGAGGATTCTTATATATCACGTTGGATGGGAATATAAGTCAAAATAGTTAATGAATGAGGCTGGAATCATGTTGTACAGAAAAGATAATAACCTGAAGAAAATCTTAGTGATTGTGCATGGTTAGATTCCCATAAAAATAGGGACACTCGTTGTTGGGATAGTTTGGGGTTTCATGGAAATTATTCATGGTTATAATTCCCTAAGGAACAGAAGACCATAGATAGGAAGATCTAAGAGATGTGTCCCAAAAACATAATGTATCCCATCAGGAGGGTACATCCTTAAATGGGAGTTACATAGGATACCATTTTTTGGGGTTGGACCTCAAAGAGGATATCTACATAACCCTGTGGTTGGGAATAAAAACCCTTCTAGTTAGGAGGGGAATAAAATTTTGCATCATGTGGGATGAAGGTGAACTGATGAAAAACGCATGGAATAGTTGGTTTTTGGGGAGTTAAGGGATTGAACCATGGATATGATTCATATGTACTCTTTTTAGAAGACTCAGATCAAATTCCACTTTGTTTGGAAGAATTTAGTTTAACTCCATAATAAATTAGGAGAATGGGACTTACACATGGTTAACCTCCTAGAAAGTATGTCATGGTCACTATTAGATTCTATGCCAATGCAAGTCATTTATGGTGTGGGAAATAATATATTGTAGTAGAGCATACATACTTTTTATGTAATGTAATACCCCAAAAGATGGTGTGGGGATTACGGATGACTAAAATCTTAGGTGATGAAGATTGGGACTTACATAATGTGGTAAGATTGAGGAGGGCGTCCAGATGTAAGAGGTGGATATGGACATCATATTGGAAATACTATATCGGAGTGAATTGGAGATTACATGAAGTCCTTATATGGAATGCATGGAGGGAAATTGTAAAGGGTGAGGGGAGCGAGTGGGTGGTGATGCTCATTCTCCTTCAATTCCTACCAGGCTTTCATCACATATGGAAACTCACATCTTACTGTTGAATATTGGTGATTAAGGTGATTGGATGTTTAACATCTAATAGCATGGATGATAATGACTCAATTATCATCCTTTTGACATACATATCTTGTACCAACCTGCAATTTGGTAAGGGGAGGCATAATCATTTCCTATTATTGGAGAGGTGGGAGAGTGTCATATTGAGGGGTCCACATTAGCATGTCTATGAGAAGAATTAATAACTGTTAGAATTTTCATGAAAAGAAGAATAAGGTATGATAACACAATATGAAACAACAATTGAAAGACCAAGAAATTACATTAAATTATCCGGGAGGGCCGCATGAGAGAGAGGTTCATGAACTAGAAGAGCTCTCTATGAATGGATTCTTGAATGTCTGGTGTTTTTCTAAGAGATGGATGTTTTCAAAGGAGGGTTCTTCATGTGGAATTGTAAAAGGGGTCTCTGTGAAGGGAAAATCATCGCAATGCATGGTGACCCAGCCAAGGCATGGAGTCTACATGTGTTTTGATGTTTCTTCATGAAGGTTTAATTCTCTACGAAGCCCCAATTCACTAAAATGGATTCCTACATTCATGATTCCCATGGGACGTTATAAATTGAATCACTACGTGAATATGTTGTAAATCAGAAAAAATGTATTGCTGATTCATGATGCTTAAAAACCTTGTGTGATTCATTTTTTCACTAGTTTGCAGAGCATTGGGTGTTTCATGAAATGGGATCGTGGAAGGAGAAATGTCAGGATAAAAATAATATGGGGTAGGTTTGAGACACATATTTATAAGCACCATGTATCACAATCCTCCAAGGTAGTTCCATAGGGGAAATGGGACTTCCTGAATCGATGTGGCTCTATCGAACTTGTGAAGGCATTCATCACTACTCAGTGGTAGTTGAGATGATCATCAAACTAGCGAGGGTGAACATCACTACTCTGTGGTTGTCATGTAGTGATGTAGATTCCATATTCACACCATTAAAAGTGATTAAGGGATTCACAATTGGGATTCTTGTTTTATGATTTTTGGTATTTTTTTTGGTATAATGTAGATGGAATAATGTTCGAGATGATTTGGACATCCTTGATCCATTTTGGGAACGAATTTCAGTGACAATAGAACAATTAAGGAAATTTGGGACAATATAAAGTTATATAAGTTTATCAACTCCATTAAATTTTAATTCTTGATTTCTATTCTCATATTCTTGAACATCAATAAGTATACACAGGTGATTTTACATTGGAACCAAGATATGAATACCCTATGAATAGTGAAATTAAATCATGCATTTCATAAGAATGGTTCTAAATGAAAAAAATACATTATAATAAATATATATATATATATTAAAAATCATCATATTTATGTAATTAATGAATTTAATTTTTTTATTTAGGACATTATGTTCATGCACATAATGATTTTGGAACATAAGTTAAGGGATCTCTTCAAACCACCCTTTTCCTTTAGGTTATGAACATTTTAACACTAAAAAATTATCTATCATTATGATTTTATAATATTATTTTAAATTAGGTTTATATTCTTTTACATATATACATATATTATATCACCTCTCTTTTATGGGTTAATACATTCCTTAATTTTACTTCTCAACTGAATTTTTTTTGAAATCACATGGATTATGATATGAGGCAACGTAATGAAACTCTGTTGTTTCCATGGGTATTACTTATGTTATGTGTAACAATTAACTCATTATTTTAGAATATATATGAATGTACATGTTATTGTGTGTATTAATAGATACCATTCTAATGAATTTTTTATATGTTTCCCATGAGATGTTATGTATATTATTAAATAGTAATCCTAATCCATTATAGGACTCCATCCACAATGTGATGTTATATTAGAAGTTATTCCTGAATTATGTTAATATCATGTTATATGTTTCTTCAAATTTTCTATGATTCCATGATCTTATGATTCCATGTTTCATTATGTTTCTTCACCATATTATTAATCTTAAGATTTGAATTTCATGACATAATGTTATTCCCATTTACTTAGATGTTATGCTTCATTAAAATTTCTATTCTCGGACTAGGATTCATTGCTCTCCCCATTATTTTTTGTATTAAATAAGATATCATATGTAGATTCAGGAGCACAAAGGGAATTAGTATAAAGTTATGGATATTAAAATAATGTCATTATATTATACTTTCACATTGATTTATTAAAATCATAGTCATCTGGACCAATGTTTCTTCCTGGTCTTCCCCGATTCAGTTGACCAAGAAGGAGGATGGTTTCTTGAGGCATTGTGTAGACTAGTGTTGCCTGACTAGGTGGTCGTGAAGAACATGTACCCAATCTCAAGGATTGAAGACCTCTATGATCAGATGAAGGGATCAGGATGGTTCTCGAAGATAGACCTCAGATCAGGATATCACATGCTTAGATTTTGAGATGAGGATGTGCAGAAGACAACCATCAGGTGTCGGTACAGCCACTACGAGTACTTGGTTGGGACCTCCAGCATAATCAAATCTCCAGCAGTGTTCAAGAGTCTCATGAATAGAATCTTCCAGGCGTACCTTGATCGCTTTTTCATAGTCTTTATCGATGACAATCTGATTTACATGCCTATTGAGGAGGAGCATGCCTACCAATTTTCATGTAGTACTGGACACACTTCGAGAGAAACAACTATATGATAAGCTCTCGATGTGCCAGTTTTGGATTCGAGAGGTCCATTTCTTGGGGCACATCATCTCGGAGCCTGGAGTTGCAGTGGATCCAGAATTGATTAAGGTAGTACTTTCTTGGGAGCCACACAATAGTTTGAAAGATGCACGGAGTTTCCTGGGTTTGGCAGGATACTAAAAAATATTCTTTCTAGACTTCTCTAGAGTTTAATCACCACTATAAGATTTTACGAAGAAGGGGAAAACATTCCTATGGTCAGATAGATGCCAATAGAACATTCAGGAGCTAAGGTAGAGGCTTACTAGGGCCTGTATCATGAGGCTTCCAGAGGAGGGAACAAGGTACATTGTTTACTACAATGCATCAATGATAGGAATTGGGTGTGTCCTGATGTAGGAGAGAACAATGATTGCTTATGGTTCTCAACAGCTGAGACTACAAGAGTAGAACTACGATACCCATATACTAGAGTTAGCAGCAGTGGTATACACCTTAAAAATGTGGCGGGACTATTTTATGGTTTAGAATTTTATCGTATACTGTGATCACAAGAGTTTCATGTTTATCATTTCTCAGAAGGAACTGAACCTAAGACATCGGTGATGACTTGAGTTCCTCCAGGAATATGTCTTCATGATAGTCTAAACTCATGGTTAGGGGAATGTTTTTGATGATTTTCTTATTATAAGATCTTCTGTGCAGCTTCTAGGAGAGGTGATAGGGGAGCTTGCTACTTTGCTGATATCATTTGTGGATAGGGATGGAGCAGCATTTCTATAGTCTCTTACAGTCAATCCCCCACTTATTCAGTGATTCAGATAGGCACAACATAGGGATGTTGACTGTGAGAAACGACGTGCTCAGATATCCACAGGGCATGAACCTGATTGATTCTATGATGGTGGGGAGAATGTCATCCTCTTCTGAGGACGTACCTTGGTACCATTTTCACATCACGAGGATTTATTGATGGTGTACCACACATCCCCTCTAGCATTAAATCCAGGAGTGACGAAGATGTACCAGGATCTTAGATGACAACACTTGTGGCTAGGTATGAAGAAGGCGGTGGCAGAGTTTGTCTCATGATACCTCACATGCCTGCAAGTGAAGGCAAAGCACTAGGTACCAGTATTCTTCGTTTACCCTTTACAGGTCCATGAGTGGAAGTGGTATGGTGTTTCCATAGTCTTTGTGACAGGTCTTCCACGTACATCCATGGGTCATGACTCGATTTGGGTGATCATCGATGGACTCACCATGTCATCCCACATCCAACCGATCACGGACCAGGGTTCATTAGAGGGATTGGATACCTTTATGTGCAATAGATTGTACGTTTACATGGAGTACATTATTCTATAGTCTCCTACCATGACACACATTTTAATTCCCGACTATGGAAGGGGTTACAGGAGGATTTGGGGACACAGATTCGCATGAGCACCGCCTTCCATCCTTAGATAGATGGTCAGAATGTGCCTACCATTCAGACCCTCGAGAACATGATTCGTGAATGTTTCCTCGACATCAATCACAGGTGGGAAGATCATTTTACTTGGGTAGAGTTTTTTTATAACCACATATATTACTCCACTATCGTTATGCCACCTTTCGAGGGATTGTACAGGAAACCTTGCAGGCCACATGTGTGCTAGAATGACCCTAGGGAGTCAACACTAGTGGAACCAGATATTGTGAGAGATACTATGGAGACGGTGCAGATCATCCAGAGTGGATGAAGAGTACACAGAATAGGCATAAGTCATATGCTTAGAGGAGATAGAAGCCTATAGAGTTCGAGGATGGTGACCGAATATTTCTATGTGTCTCACCTCGAAGAGGTCTACAGAGATTTGACCAAGGAGGCAAGTTGTCTCTTCGAATCATCGGTCTTTTCAGTTCCTCTACAGAGTATGCGTGTTGTCTTACTGCCTAGCTCTTCCACCTCAGTTGCACCGGGTGCATGACGTCTTCCATGTATCTCACCTTAAAAGATACATGAATGACTCTTCCCACATCATTGACAATGGAAAGATGGACATCGACATTGGGGATACCTTCACGGAGGTTCCAGTGGAGATTGAGGATCAATAAGAGATGGTCCTATGTGGATGGATGCTACCTCTAGTGTGCGTTCACTAGTATCAAGATAATCTCTAGGATAGCACATGGTAGCGGGAGGCTCAGATGCATGCTAAGTATCACCATTTGTTCCCATATATTGAGTTGTATCTTTGAGGATGTAAATCCCTGAGGCGGGGATAATTTATATACATGGAATTTTTGTGGAAAAGTTTTTTTAAATATATGTGAATTTTACGAGTCTGTGAATTTTTACGGTACCTGATTCTGAGGCCCGGTGTGCCCGGAATCAATTTATGAAGTTTTGTTTGGGTATGTTTATTAAATGTATGAGCGAGATTTTATAAAATTTGAATCGGTTCTCGGAATTGAAATCTGAGGGCACCGTTGAACTCACAGCGCTGATATTCTCTTAAGAAGACTTTCACCTCGACGACAGTTGGCCGAGAATGAAATATTAATTTGGTGTTTTCAAGTGTAAATTAAATAAAAATAATGTGTGTAGCCTATTTTTATTTGGTGGTTAAAACCTCCAAATAGCGGTTTGAGGTGGGGGCCATGATACCATAACCTCTAATGAGAGGTTATGGAGGTGGGGGCCACCCGATCATAACATCCATTTAGAGTATAAATTTTGGTGGGGACCTCTTGAGCTTTTTAACCCCATTAACTCCATTTAATGTGGAGAATACTCTTGGACCTACACAATAATTATTTGATCCAACTACACCCCCATTAATTAAGTGAGTTATCTCACATAATTAAACACCACATTTTTAATTCATGCCAAAAATCAAAGTAATAGATAATATATTATTTCATTTGGTTGGTATCATTATTTTTTTGGAAGGAAGAATTGAGGTGCTTTGGGAGAAAGAACACTCTAACGAGTAATGACCACCGATGAACGAAGGACACCAACTTCCTTTATCTACTGGAAAAAAGGAGTGAGAACCTTCCTTGATGTACGCTGCTGATTCCATACTCAAATTCTTAATTTATGATGTCAATGAATCGTCGTCCATCTTTCCGCGACATCATCAACGAACAATTATACATTGTAGGGTATTTGAGTTTGAATTTTTTACGTTCAACGTCGTTCAATCTTGGGAAATGATTTGAAAATTGATATCACCATAACATAGAGGGAACGAGTCGCTCAAACATGGCCCAACCCCACCAGTTTTTCCTCACCTGTCGACGAAAGTGGTGGAGATAAAACATCCGTGAAGGAAATAGGAGGCGCAAGGCCTTAGGGACACCAGAAGGGCGTGACACCATTGTGCAGTGTAGATGAATAGGTCGCGGACCATGGCCTCAGCGGCGTACACGGGTGACCACCAGGTCACCGGAGGGGTGCGACGTCGTCACACCACACGAAGTTCTTGATGTCGCCGCCATGGCGGGCCATGGGGGAGGAGTAGGGGAAGTCGACGTTGCGTCGGCCGTTGGTGGAGAAAACTGGCTGGCCACTCGTCTATCCGAATAATGAGGGACCCTCCTGGGTCCCGTGGGTTACCCAACTAGATCCTAGTTTGAGCTGAGTCAATGACATTTTTGTTTTCCTCCTGATTGAGATGGGTTACTAGATAACATAGAAATATGTATGGGCATATACCTATGTAATGGTTATATGTTGATTTCATACTTTTTGGTTTATCTTTGTTGGATTTTGTGAGACCATGAGGTTCCCGAGTGTCCCTAATAAGAGTCTTTATACTCACCCTTGCCCGTGCTATGCCTGCATCTCGTTGTGTAGGTTGCAGATGACAGAAATCATTGGCTGATGTAGAGAGTCGCAGGACTGTATGTTACCCAGAGGTAGACCACTCGGTGTGACGATACATGGGGTATACAGACAAACGTGGAGTGCTGAGGAGGTCATATATACCTACCCTTTAGGTAGGAACCCCGGATGATGACACCGTAGCTGCTTTAACTTTATTCAGTTGTACTTTCATTTAGTTATCCTTGTACTTTCTTGTAGGGATTGTATTTACATACCCTTTTAATCTTCCTCACATCGTTTGTATACATTTTTTAATTAGTGATTTTCTTCCAGTTGTGTACTATGATGTATTTGTTTACAGTTATAATGGAAATTCCTTCCCAGTTTAGGGATTTAATCCATTGGTGCTAGTATCCATCCCCTAGCCTATGAATGGCGGGCTTGGTGTAGTCATGATATAGGCCCCCGAGGGACGGGTCGTTATAGGATAGGTCTCAAATGGAGTTTTATGGTCATACTCTCTGATAATTTGATCATAATTACCCATTGAGGTCTTAATGGTCACACAACAATGATATAAGTAGATTCATTCTCAATATAATGTTATTCAATACATAAAAATATAAAATTAATAATATCTATCTATTAAATATTGAAATACTTATTATTCATTTCACTACAGTTCAAGAGGGTCCATCCGAGAAAACTATTAGTCTCCTCAAATTACATCCTTAACGGTGTATCTCATTCTTTACCTAAATTATTACTATTACCAACCAAATGTTTATAAATCCGTAAATGTGTATCACCTATATATAATATAACAAAATAGAGTGATATTTTCTTGAGTAATATACATCATAGGTTTGATCATGTATCTTTACATTAAAAAGAGTTAGGCTCTATAATGTAGACTTTATATGAGCCTCAATCTCGAGCTCCATTCCCATCAATTCATTAAGAAGTACCACACTTATATATTATACATTGAGTTGGGAACCATTTCCTAATCCATTTATAGAACAATTATGTAATCCCCAACTAGAAAATGCGTTTAACACTAAAAGCCATGTTCATGATCTATGAGTCTAACCAAATCTAAACCCACTAACCGGTGAAGATACACTCCTATAAAATCAATGATAGTTATTTATTTAGACAAAAGAATTAAATTCATTTTGTATTCTTTCATAATAAACTAATATATTTTCCCATTTATCACAGGGGAAAAATAATATATAAAACCTCACATTTAGTGGAGATGCGATAAACTTCTTCCTTTATGACATTGACTTCCACTTGTCATGTGAAATCCAGCATACACTCCTATAGTGGCCGATATTTTCATACATAGATGTTATATATTTCTAGATCAATATTAAATACATTATTTACACACACCTATGTGGTCCATAATAGTTTAGTGTCTTGAGATGAGGTAAAAAATATTTTAACTTGGTGAAAGATCTTCAACATCTCCCATAAATATATTGACCTTTATTACTCCCAAAAAAAAACCCTACATAAAATAATTAATCATAACCAAGGGTTAGGAAAATTAAGAAAGGTATATCTTATATGATCTGTAAGGGTAAGAATGTGAGATATCATGGATCAAATTAGATTTAAATGAGCATAAGGGTATGATAAGAATTGAAAAACTATTGATATTTGTACCATGCATATCATATATCATAAAATTGAGACGTATCATAATGATTGGAAGTTCATAATATATTAATCCTAATGTAAATTAATGAACATGGTCTATTGGTGTATAATATAAGAGTAAGACCTGAAATTGTGCTATAAACATCAAATTATAACATTATGAACATGTATAAATAGAGACAAGTTTGCTCACTATGTTTTGATGATGAAATTCAGACCTCACATAATTTTATGGACATGAAACTTGGTCCCAACATAACATTATGAACATGAAATACAATCCATGCATGAAACTATAATGATGTAATTATATTTTTACATATCATCTTTTATATTCAAACAGGTCCACAAATAACAGTGTGAACATGTAAGCTTGTTCACACATAATATATTTACTCATGAGTTAGCCATTTTTACCCAATTCATTATTGGGACATATAGGTCCAACACATACCATATTAAAAATAAGACATATGTGTTCAAAAAGATCATGAAATATTTATCACCTCATAATCCATGAAATGAAATGGGTTTTATAAATTTAATTATATCATAACCTGTTGAAAATAGATAGGTTCCATAGTAATTTCATAATTTCATCAGATCATAAATATTATTAAGAGATGTGGGTTTAATATGAATTTTATATTTTTATAAACCTTGGAAATGAAAAATGTTTTACAAAATCATCTCCAGATAAATTATTTAGAGAAATAATAATAATGGTATCCTTGGTTTGTATACCAATAAATGAATAAGTGATATCAAATGATGTCATTTTAGCTGGAGAATGATTTTTAATGATTGTGTTGAAAATTTATGGAGGACCATCCCATTTCATTGGTAATTGGTTTTTAAATATTTGAACTCAAAACAATTGAAAAAAAAATTATTTAAAAATTACTTTAAAAAATTAAAAATATATATTATTATAAAATAATAGTAATGATGGTTGATTTTTTTTCATACCCTACACATTACAAAAAATATTATTTTGACATTTTCAGTAAAACAACAACTGACATTGTACAGAAAATGACAGGATTATTACGTTAATATTTTTAGAAAAATTAAAAATCAGGTAATTATTTATTTAATATATCATTTTAATAAATTCAAAAGCAATTTCTATTTTCTAGAAAACCTGGATTTGGAAGGAAAACAGTTTTTCACTGATGGGAGAAATGATGGTTATTTTTTCTAAAAAAATTATTTTGAAATACTGTTAAATAAAAAGAAGGAAATAATAGTGAAAACATCATTCCATATAAACAATCATCGATTAAGAAAACTCACGAGTTAATTGAGATATATATAAAAATATTTTATCATTGTACGAATCGTCATAAACAATCTTGATAAATGATGAGATTACTACACAAAACTCTTACCACATTGTTAACATTGAATCACAATCCACATGAATTAATAACATTAAATAAAATAAATAAAGTCTTGAAAATAATGATATTATTTATAAAACATTACAAATGAGTTGTATATACACCTCCTAGACGAAGATCGATTTAAAACATATCTTTTTTCCTAAATAAGAAAATTTGAGACAAACAACCTATTATCATATTGGTATCTTATGAACCATAAACCACATGAAAGAGAGATCCAAAAAATGTCATTTAAATACAAATATATATATTTTATAATAATCAAAAAATAATTCCATGTTCAGTATACATACCACATAAATAAAACAGATGGTAAATATGACACGTGTCACATAGGAAAATACAAGTTATATGACAATACTTATCCTCTTTAGTAATCATTTGAATCATAAGACACTGAAATGAATAAATTCATATAAAACATTAAATATCACGGAAATAATTATATTAAATATATAAAATTTAAATGGTGATGTATTCATAACAATAAGAATTAAATTAGTGGTGAATTTTAATATGTATACAATTAATAAAATTGAGGCTAGAAATCCATTACGTTAAGTCGCAACATACACTGTAAATGTTCTCAACTACTTTATAATAATAATAAGTTTATTAAAAATATATTATAAAATGATAATTATATATATTTTACAATATATTAATTATTATGAAAATTTATTACCTATTCATTACAAATTCCTTGTTAAATCACATTAGGGTAATAATGATTTTATATTTCATATATGATTTGATTGTACTAAATGTTTTGATTTTTTATTTTAAGAATTTTTAATTTGATTAAGGTTTAATTATTTCATCACAAATAACAACAAAATGATAATAGTACTTATAAATATATTATAATTATATTACCAATCATAAAATATGGTTTGGATAAATACAATTTGATATGATCATGGAGACGGTTGACTTTACAAACACACGAGTAACGTATACATTTTTCCACCATAATTATAGAAAGTTGTAAAGTAATATTTCATAATAAAAAACTACCATAACATAATATTTAACATAATATTTGTTTAAATTTACTTGTGAAAACAGCCCTTGTGGCTTGTTAATGGAAAAAGAGAGACACATCGCTCTATTAAGGTGGTAGTCCACACGTAAATGAATGACATTATCATCATTCATATAGTGAAAAGGTAAGAATAAAAATGACATATTATCATTTAATAATGATTAATATATATATAATATCATAATATATCATTTAAATAACAGATATTATGTATATTTATCCATATTATCATCCATGTAATGAATTTGGAAAAAACGACTCACATTATTTCACGAGGTAGTAGTCCACTGTACAAACGAGCGATGTTATTGTACCCCCAACAGAATGGAATGTAAAAAAATAATTTCTAATATAATGTCCCAATATATATATATATATTTTAATATAATATATGTACTTTATATCCATTATATAACTCAACTCTAAGAGGTGGTAATGTAAAAATTAATGATATCGGTGTGAGAGGTGGTAGTCTTCCAGTTACACGAATCATTATTTAGTAACCCATTTGAAGGATGTAGATATTGTATTAGATAATGAACTTAAAAATAATATATGTATTATTAATATAGTGTTTTTATTATATATTAATGCTTTAAAAATAATTTAAGAGAGAGAGGTAGAAATAAAATAAAAACACTCGTTAAATAACGTTACCCCTTCTTTGGTTAAACTCTATATGTTTACTACCAAATAATTATAAGGCCAATTTTTTTTTAAAAAAAAGAAGTCCTCTAGGATTATATGAAGGATTTTTTTAATTTATTTTTCTAGTTATTTTCAGATGTAAAATGTTTTTAAGGTTTTAATGGGAGATGAGATGGTGTTCCCTTTTTATACATGAGGTGAGTGGTACATTTGAATATTTTGAAAATAAAAGGGTATATCTACATTATTCACATTAAAAAGGGTCAATAATAGATTTTTACAGATCCATAAATATTATATGGTTGAAATAGTTCCATAAAATATTTTTTATCAGTTTTTTAAGTTCATTTAAACCCTTATCACTTTTTTAACCCCCTAAAAACCCATTTTTACCTCAATCATGATAAATAATTTATAATGTTTTAACCATTTATTATGGTAAAAAATAATGATAAAATTATTATATAATATATCCAATAATTATTAAAAATATTGAATATATTTTTTAAAATTAAATTCCCATTGTTGTAAATTTTTCATTTAAAAATTAACCCCATAGATGTGATGATAAAGTATGGTTTCAAAGTGAAAGTATTTAAATTTTTAGAATGTTTTTTTATCAAAATACAATATAAAAATGATTCCTATGAACAAAGTTTTTTACTAGATGTATAATGTTAAATATTTTAATTTAAATACAATTTACTATATAATTTATCTTTATAAATAATTTAAATTAAAATGATGTTTTTAATTAAATTTATGTATTTTTCACTATTTTTAAAAAATGTATATATTTCAAAAAAATCACAAATATTATCACTGATATATAAACATTAGAATTTAAAATTGAATATTGTTTTTTTAAATATATTTTCTATAAGTGTAAATAAATAGTTTTATAATAAGTGTGAAAAATGGTAACACAAATGTTTTTTTAGAAAATACATTTCAATATTAAAATTGGATTAATTATTATATTTTAACTAAAGAATAATTAAGAATAATATTAAATTTTCATTAAATAAATAAAATATAAATTTTGATAAAATAAGTCAAAATCCATGTTTTTTTAATTTTTTGAGTGAAATAATTAGTATTTTTTTTATAAAAATATTTTTCATTAAAATAATTTCATTTATTTTAATATATTTTAAAATTTTTTAATTAATTATTCAAAAAATTATTCTTTTTAGATACATGTTTAAACCATATA
This sequence comes from Viscum album, assembly GCA_963277665.1. Classification (NCBI taxonomy): domain Eukaryota; kingdom Viridiplantae; phylum Streptophyta; class Magnoliopsida; order Santalales; family Viscaceae; genus Viscum; species Viscum album. Next base: position 2,074,359,081 of record OY728152.1, on the reverse strand, counting down.
TTTTCATAATATAGTTTATCATAATTATTCCCTCCATTATAATGGATAAATGATAATAATAATATTCATTAATAATAATTTAATTATATGTAATATTTTTTTTAATCATAGTATTGTGGGTAATGAATACTATGATTAGGGGTACATTGATTAAAAAATTTCGAGTAGATTAATTTTTTTGTAAGAAAATTATATTTCATAAAATAATTTCGTGTTACTTTATAACCAGCCTAAAACAATTCACACTAAAACTTTATCACGTTTGTAATTGATCTTTAATCTGGATCATTACATTCTCATATTTTTATATTGCTTATTCAATCTGGTGGTTTCCACTGAAAACACTGACCATGTAAGGGATATTTTTTTTCAATAACCTTCTATATTTGATCTAGAACCTATACCGGTTGTTCTTTATAAGTAATTTCATGCTCTAACAGCTTTAAATCTGAGTTCAGTATATGTGATTGATTAGTTATATACTTCTTTAAGAGAGAAACATAGAACAAATCATGATCTTTAGAGGGTTATGGTTGAAGCTCCAAATGAAAAGATATTGTTACAATACTATCAAGAAATTTAAAGGGTCCTATATACCTAGGGACATGTTTCCCCTCATTCATATACACAAAAATTCCTAGAAATCCGTACCCATAAAAATCGGATCCTTGATCATGTTAAAAATATTTAGAATAATATTATTGTCCACTTTTCCCATATGTGTTTTTAATGGATCTAACCATCTATTAAATTTGATTTTCATGCTTAGTTCCTAATTTATTTAATTCGAAATCTTAATTATAGTAATTTGGAGTTCAATAATCCATTCCATAAATTTCATTATAATGATCCATTTGAATGATCAAGTGAAAGATTTTATTGCATGAAAAATCAACTTAAGGATGGTGTTGATCCTGACCACATATGAAATCCAAATAACAAGATCTGAGTATATCATCAATGTTTTGAATTATTACCATTGACTAATCATCTATATGATAATGATACATATTTCTAATAAAATTATATATATCAATAACTTGTTATATTCTTCACTAAAAATTAAAAGAAATCTTCATGTCCCAATCAGATACATTTGGATGTGGTACCCCATGAAACCTTACCACATACATAATTTATAATTAGGAAAATCGATCCATAGTGAATATTATATAGTAGAAAAAAAAGTGTCGTGACATTGTATGGTGATCAGCTATTACACATAATTATCTCAACATCTTGGATAAGATAATCCTTAAAGGTTACAAGAACCTTTAATCATATATCCAAAAAATGAAAACAAAATAATGCAAAAATTACATTATCAATAAAATATATACAAAACTAATGGGTTTTATTGAATGGAATGACTCTTAAAATATCATTAATTATGAAAAAATAGTATCACATAAATCCTAAAAAGTGGATATAATTCATTTCAATTAATGACCAAACATAAACTCATAAAACAATAATGGAAACCATAACGCTTATGTTAATACTACATGAAAACAAATACACTATAAAATTTTTATACCAAATTTATTCATTAAATAAGTTCATATCTGATCCAACAAAATATATTGTAATCTTGGGATCATCATTTTAATAATATAATGGAAAATGTGATTTCATTATACCAAAATCCATGTAGAGTGAGTATATCTATCACAATCCAAGTAGGAGTTCCATCCACCACGATACCCAACCTGATTTGTGGCAAAGACCGAAGGGAATTCATAATCCTAAGGAGATGGAAACTAGTTCCAGTGTATCAAAAAATGATTTGGAAAATATTTCACCCATTTATATAAACATGAACAACCATCAATAATATACATCACAATAACCGATAAACACAACCAAATTAGATGCAATAATTTTTATAATTATAGTTTACAACATCATTATAATCCAAAATTACCAAAATAAAATGTGAACAACAAAAACTATCCCAAAAGCCTTCAGGAAACATGAGGAGAATCTACATTAATTCATAACCACCAACACCAAAAAAAGTCTACCTCTAGAAACCAATTCCCCCAAAACAACCAAAACACATATTTCCTTTACCTAGGTCATATATAACAAATTATTTACACACCAAAATGTATTTGTAGGGTGGGAGACAAATCCTTGTAGGATTGTACCTATAATAAAATATTTCAATCTATAAAATTTTAATAAAAATCAACATCCAGATTTCTAAAATAATATTTGAATAATTTCTATGAAATCAATTTAAGGAAAAGTTTCTGAATAAATAATTTTTTTTTGAAAACACTTTTCCACAAATAATATTGATTGAAATAAAATTGCACAAAATATCTATTGTATGTCGATGACTAGAACCAAATAACATATGCATCATGTTCTTGGAGAAAACCCTAGAAAATACCAAATATGTCACTATAAAAAATGTGAACCTCTGAACCTTGTACCATGGCAGTAAAAATACTCCAATAAACTAAAAAAAATGTTCTTGTGCCTGATCCATTGGAGGGGATATCATCCCAATATCTAATATTTTTCATTTAATAACAAATTATAAACACCATTACCATGAAAAAACCACTATAGGGGAACACATACCTAGGTCTATTGGTCTCTACACATATTACATTTTTAGTTAGTGTTGTAATATTTATTCCATCTAGATAAATATATGCCTCCACAACTTCTGAATTGACCAACATAGTAGTTCTAGTTCGACCACCTAGATACCCTAGATTCCATTTCTGCTCAAGGTCCATTTCAATATTCACATTAATTAAAAACTCCACAAACACATGAACAGAATCATAAACACATAATGAAATCTCAATTTTCCATAAATGAATTATTTTTAAATTTCACACACACATCAAACCCATTTATAAATACATATCACATCATTTTTACAATTTCTATAACCCATTTTGTTAAAAAGGGGAATATATATAGAATATAACCATTTCAATGGGAAAATCCCCCTTGAAATTCATACTAACATCGAATTAATTTTTATACATCCTTCGTATTACCTTCATAATTCAAAGTCACATGTAAAGGTGCATAAACTAAATTCCAGAAGAAACAAAATCCATTTCTCTAGAAAAATAATATTTCGTTGAATTTTTACATATAATTCTCTTGGAGAACTCATTTAATTCTTTCTACCCATGGAATAAAACATTTTCAAGAAACACCACAATAGAGCACATAATAAATATACCTGATGTTTTTCCAAAATACAACATATAACACATATTATTGTAAAAAAACCATCCAAATCATGTTTCATAACACAAAAAAAGATCATTGTACAAATTTTATCAAGAAAAAAGTCATATCAAAGTCATATAATATTGTAAAAGCATGGAAGCACCGACCACATATTTGGAAACATCCAAAAATAATTGGAAAACCACAACCACACCACCACATGACCCAAATGGATGAACGGACAATAATAATTATGATATCTCCCAAATACACAAGTTAAAATACTATTTAGGTTAATCAACCCACTATAAAATATGATCTCAAGAATAAAATAATATTAACCCTATCAGGAGGAAGTAATAAATAATAAAAATACTTACTTCATTTTTTCTTGAATAATTGGGATCAAAGACCCACAAGGACTGGGGATCCATATATAACATCCTTACTCTTTATTACACATGTTTACATGATTTATAACATAAAATTTCACTCAATAAAACTCTGATGATCGAGAGGTATAATGTCTTGAAAATTAAGAACAGTACATGACATGTTAAGTCATAAAATACTACATCCTTATTGAAAATTCATTTACATGAACACAACATTACACCATACATAACAATGCATGGGATAACTTGATGACATACATAATAAATGGGTGAGATATAAATCATATTAAAGACCTGAATAAGGAATTACATGGATAATAAAATACATTTTTGGCAATACTCATATCAATCAAGCATAAGAGAAACATGAATGTAAAGGCATGATATAACATAATTGTCCTAACATGGAAATGTTTCAATAACACTGAACAAAATATTAGCATGATCCATGTCTGATTTCACATGAAGAATGAGTAAACCCCAATTTCACTTTAATTACATGATTAAACCCTCATTTAACTTGATTTATCATGATTCTAAAATTTACCCAATTCATTGGAGCTCTATTTTGGCGCACCCTTTATAAAAATTTCATTTCAGGCATAAGTGTGCCACATGGATAATATATCATTTAGTCCTTTAATATCATCATTAATTCAATGATAATGTAATGCAGAATAAAGACATGAAACTATGTATCTAATAATTATATGTGATTAAAGGTGAAAAACATTTATAGATAAATGGTTATGGTATTCACATACACGATGATATTGGCATGGGGAATTTTGGTTGTATAAAGATGCAAAATAGAAATGGTTAAATTGGTTGATGAATGTGAAAGGTGTATGTCATAATTTATACAATAAATTTATAATAAGGGGGTCATGGAACAAAATATCCCCTCATATTTAATGCAATTCCAATACGTAATATAAAATAATTTCTTGAATGTAAATGAAAAGATATGAATTTCTTACTAAATTTCATCATGGTAATGAGTGTACATGTGAATAATTAGAGAGAGAGAAATATGTATCTCAAAATAAAAACATATGGTTGGAGGTATGGGGTTGTGTGAAATCATACCACAAAATTTTTAATTGAAAATAAACTGATATAAAAAAATAAATAATTTTGAACAAAAATGAGAAAGGAAGAAATACCTTACATGGATGATTGATCCCAAAGGCATGGAGATGCTTGAAAGAGGATTATTGTGAGAGAAGTGAGATATTGTGTGGGTTTATAAGAAGAAATGATAGGGATATTCTTTAATATTTAAGAAACATTTGTTTTTCAATTTTTATAATTTAATTTTTAAAACAACAAACCAACCCATGGTTTCTGATTAAGTTTTTTTTTACAAAGGAGAGTGGAATTTTTTTTAAGTCCAATGTCCTATCTTATGAAAATAATAGGCCTACTTATATTGATATGAGCCCCACTATCAAAAAGATCATTTCAAAATTTTAAATATTTTATATATCTTGGAGGGTACACAAATTCATAATAAAATTAAACAAACAAATCTAAAATAATATTATTTTATAATTAAATCATATATTGGATGATGAAACTATTTATAATATTTTACTAAATAAATGTTGGGTCATTATGATTTCATAAAACTCATTATATATAAACGGTCTTAAATTTTTACCCAAAAGTTTGACTTCTGTTTCGACCGAGGGTGGGAAGACTGACACGCCCAACAGTCGATTTTACGGAGGGCTGAGTTCCGCTCAATTTCTACGGTCGGGTATATATTTCTTCATTCTGATATTCCCAATGGTACCGTATCCCATTATCCATGGACCTGATTTCCAAAGGAAGGCGTTCGCTGGGAGATTTGGCCAGTGATGCTTAAGAATTTACATTGGTCGAGAGGATGGGAATTAAGGCTCATCGCACCCTTTGGGGGAGATTATTTTCTATTCTAGGACTCTCTTATATAATTATGACGTATTCATATGTTCACGAATCATTGGTTTTTCCCCAAGCATAGTATCTACAAATTACCCATTAGTTGGAAATGATCAACTGAACAGAGGGATGAACAGTCATTTAGGCTCGAGGATTACCATCCCACATTGAGATTAATGACTCCGAGGAGTTTGGACTCATTGAGACGACATGGGTTTGAAGCCTCATAACTAGGAGCTCAAGAGTTTTTTTACTTCTAGGTGGACAGATAAATACTTTGGCGTTTGGAACGAACCCGTGATACAAGCTTCCTATGTATCATTGTGAGAGGAATCATAATCCATGTAGTTCAGTGCCACATGACGGGACACATCACCTTTTATGGTCATGCGACAAGGAGGAAACCGTACAATTTAATGTCTTGTGGAAAGGACACCTGGGTGAGAGATTCAAGGTCAATGTTTTTGTCAGTCTTATGTCGATGTGGCCAGAAAGACCCAAGGTATGTGATTTCCTTGGCATTAATATTGTCCTGTGGGGATCTTGAGGACACGGTCTGAAAGTGACAGATGTGTATCAGACAAAGATATTTGGATTTACCCTCGGGGAGGCTTCCTACATACCATATTTAAGAGATAAGGATCAAAACCCACATAGTTCATTTTGAGGTGCATGATTGGAACTTACACATGGTTAGTGGCCCAAATAGGGATTGAACCACCGAGATGCATCCGACGTACCCTACTTATGAGACATTTATCAAAACCCTTGTAGTTTATTTTGACCACCATCATTGTGTTGATGTCATGACCATAAGAAATATCTAAGCCCACATAAGTCATGCTCGGTGAGAGAAACAAGAGAATGCAACATGCTTGACAAGCCAAACACATTCTCCCAACCAAGGGAAGGAGAGGAAGACGAAAAGCTGAAGAGAAGGCTGAGACCACTGGAATCTCATTATACATGATGTTGGAGGAATGTATGAGTCGCGCAATGGATCATTGAACCTTTCGGGATGAGAGTGGAAGGGCCATTGGCATCCGGCGAGGATGGTGTGGGGCTTACTCCATGAGGAATGCCTCAAATTTTATATGAGGATTAGGTGTGCTACAGTTTAAATTTATATATCTTAGATAAATACATCACAGTTTAATGTCATGTTGTAGGGACTATTTCCATATAGTTTAATGTCATATGGATAGGACGAGGGCCATATAGTTTAATGTCTTGTGGTTAGGATTACTAGGTAAGAGATACCTAGCAATTGTTCATGCATGACATACGCAAGGGCTGCACTTTTTGGACGAACCTAGAAAATTGATCTGTGTAATGGGGTTATAGGAGAGTCATTGTAACGCCCCAGGTAAATAAGGAATATGACATTTTCATATTTATCCATATTTGGGAATAAAATATTAATATGACTTTAAAGGGGACGCTATGCTCGATGGCATACCCAACACGCAACAACGAGTTTCTTGGGAATCTTACGTTGCACTCTAATAATAAAATAATATTATTTTAAATGGTAGTTAACATTTAGCCGTTGTAATGGTAGGAATGGATAGAAATAACTAAAATATGATTATATATGTTCTTAAATATTTTTACATTTATACAATAAAAGATAAAGACTTAAAATACAGAAAGATTTCAATTTTAGGCATATATGCCCTAGTTTTCATTAAAGGTTCACTTATCACCTTTTGATGGAGAACCGTCATTAAATATAGTTTTGTTCACTCTTAAAAATTCTTTTGGACCAAATAAAACTCTTATTATGAATCGGGACATCAAAATTTACTTTGTGTAAATTTTTGGTATCTTTCCGATAAAGTTCATTTTTTTAATGAATAGTGTTAAATGTTGTATTTTAATTCAAAACCACTTTTTAATCTAATTTATTTATATGATTAGATTATATTTTGAATTGGTTTTAAAGTGAAATTAGAAAATATTTTTACCATTAAATCCAATAGTGGTCGTTGGAATCAATTTCACTTTGAAATCAGACTTAAACTACTGTCAATCTTTTGATACTTATTGTTTCATAAAACACGCTATTTGTCATGACAGCGGGAATTAATTATTAAATTAATTAATGTGAATTATATGTTTTGAATTTTGTAAAACGGACTTCATTTTTGAATTCAGAATATCAAATATAGCTTAGGGTGAATTTTTGGGATTTTTCTGAAAAACTTCAATTTTTGATGAATAGTGAAACCACTAAGTGGTACTTATAAAAACTGATTTTTCCGTTTAAATGAAATTTTTCCATCATTGTGTTTTGATTTTCAAAAATCCGACATACATGGTTGTCATTAAGAAGTAAAATGTGGTTCAATGAGATTAAAATAATTTTTTGGTGAATAGTAACTTATTAAGTTTTTAATCGCGATTAGTGGTAATTAGTGTAGTTTACGGTAAAAATAATGCTTTAATAAAATGCGATGAGCTTGACACATGTCTTACCTTCATTGGTTGTATCATGGCCGACCAAGACAAGCCATGGGTCAACTTGGGGACCCCATGGATCCACTTTGGTTGGGAAATGACATAAATAACATTTTATTTAATGTAAAAGTAAAATTGACAAAAACATGATATGTTTTACTAAAACAATTTTTAAGTGGGGTTATTCAAGAAATTTTTTTGATTATAAATATTAATTAGAAAGATAAAAAGATTTCCTACATCATAGTATTTTTTTTATAATTTTTAGACATTAAATAAATTAAATTATTTATGACATAATAATGATGCAGTGATGACATCATTATTTGACGATTTAAATAAAATGGAAAGATAATGTAATATCTATGAACTACACATGTCCAAAACATATTGGATGAGTTTATTTCGAAGACTTATCACCTTATCCACGAATTATATCAATGTGTGACCTTTTGAAACCGAAACACATTTTCAAATAAAGTAATATTTCTTTACTTTCAAAAAGTGCCCCTCCTCTCCTCTTATAAAAGGCCCCCGACCTCTACCTCATTTAACACACTCCTCAAGTCTTTGTCTCGGCCAAACCCTGCCCATTTACTCTCTACACATCCCTATCATCATCCTAGAGGATTCCCTTTGGGCATAATCCTTTCAAAGGAAGCCTTTAGGATCAAATCAAAAGGAGTTACACATTTAAAGGTAATTCACTCTCTCATGTTCATTTGTTTTATTTTTCTTCTCCAACACCCTAAAATATTTTTATTTACTTCTTTTGTAACAACACCAGTATCTTCAATACACTAGGATGTTGTTATAAGATTTATTCAAGCTACACTCTCACACAACTACATCAAATGGTTAAAGAACATACGGTTTCTGTGGATGGTGAAATTCTACCTCCCGAAACGATGATTGTTCAATACTCATTTAACACCTTCAAAGGTGGCCATTATGATGTCACTATTTTTATATATGATATATAATATGTTTATGTTTTATTTATGCTTCTTTATTTTTCATTTTTGTCTTACCTTTATGGCTTTCATTATGGGTATACGCGATATCTTCATTTAAGGAAGTGCGGACTACCGCCCCCTCAAAGTGATTTGATTCATTAAATACCATATGTGGGATGTATAAAGGATGGAAATATGATATTATATATGATATTATACTGGGATTATAATATACCTTTATATCATTATTATTCCATTCTATAAAATACGAAATAGAAATGAAAGTAGCGTTCATGCGTACGTACGGCTTACCGTCTCCATGAACGGTGCATTTCATTTCTTACCTCTAAACGATTATGTAATGTTATAAATGCATTAATGTACTGTTTATATATTACATATATGATATATACATAAGGAATACAATTCTGGATATAATAAACATTTGTCCACACGAACAACATGTAATTGTAAGAAGTCCACTTTCGACTTAAGAACCAAATATCGGCAAAACAAATATTATTAACTTAAATGATTACATAATGTTTATGACATGGTAATAAGTGGTATAAAAGTAATAATGAACTTGAAAACGGTTCTTAAGGAATTAGAAATTAACTCAAGTTTATTATTCAGGAGATTAAAGAACTATCGAGTCAAGTCGGACCCGAGGTAAGGGATCCTACTCCTCTCTTTCTTTTTAAGTACACACTTTTATGTCATTCCTTTTAAATCTCATCTTTCTTGTTATTGGGATGATCATTAACATTACACTTACTGTAATTTTTATTTTCATGTGATGAGAGACCCTATTCTCTCTCATCAATCCATTTTGGAAGTTTTGAGTGGCTCCGTTAGGCTGCCAAACTTTCGTAAGATATCTAACCTCTCTCTTCTTTTTAAGTACTCTCCTTTATGTCACTTCTTTTAAGCTCCTATTTGTAATGTTGGGGGATGTTATTTTATATTCCTCTTGCTGTACATTTTATTTTAATGTGATGAGATACCCTATTTGATCTCATCAATCCATATTCGGATGTTTTATGTGGCGCCATTAGGCTGCCGTGTTTTCGTAAGGGATTTTTCATCTCACTTTTATTCCCTTGAGATTTATGCTACATTTGACAAAAATTCCATTGAGTGGTGTATGTACTTCCCATTATTCTACTCTTTTTGTAATATACTTTCGTTTATGATTATTTACATAAATGACCTATTGTCTTTCTTTCATGGGGTGTATGTTTTGAAAGATACCCAAGTCGGTAAGGGAACCTTTCACCCTCCTCTTTTTTAAAAGACTTCTTTTATTGGGTCTTTTAGTTTACATATTTTTATGTTGGGATATGTTCTCATACATGCTTATTGATGTAAATTTTATGTCCAAGTGATGAGATACACTTTTTATCTCTCATCTACTCATTTTGATGTGATGACGTTAGGCTGTCAAGGGAACTTTTTAACTCAATTTCGATTTCTTTGGGTTCAACTTGTAGTCATTGAATATGTCATCAATTGAATATGTGTGAATGACCTTCTATGGTTTTACACTTAATATCCACTTTTATTGGGTGTATATATATTTTTCACACATATTTTTGAGATTTATTTCTCCTTAATTTAAGGATACATTCTTTATAAGGGATTTCATCACATTTGACATTTCTATTGAGGGTTCATTGTTTTTATGCGCCAATTCACTCTTATATGGTGTATATACTATACTTTGGAGTATTATATCATGAATCCTTTTATTCTCATGATATTATAAAGTTCTGACTAAATGTTATTCCTCGATTATTGTATTCAAGTGTCTCTAATTTTGGTAAAACCCCTTTAACCAAAATATCGTTTTAAATGTTTTAATTATTTGTTCTTATTAATATCCATGTTTTCAAAATGGTTTTAAGGATTTATTTATAGGGATATTAATGGTTTAAAATGTTAAAAGCTTCAAGGTGGTATGGGACACTTTGATTCAAAAATCTCTTTATTAAATGTTTTAAATGGTTTTGGAAATGGTTTCTTTTTGAATGGATTCATTATTTCAATATCCTAAAATGTTATATTGTCATTGAAATGTGGAAATGTTATGTTTCCTTTATTCATGTTTATGTGATACGATTATGATATGGTTCTTGGGAATTTCTATGAAGAACGGGTTGTTCCGTGATAAACTAAGGGCGGGTGAGCCCGATATAGCTCTCCAATGCATTGGGTAACGCGAAGGAGTGAAACGTTAAGGTTTCTCCGAAGAGATTTAGGGAATATACTGTGATGGGTATTCCAAACGTAACCAAGAGGGTTACTCCCTACGTAAGAATGTTATGAATGCCTCAAGTTACCTTTATGTCTTATGTTTTCTATGATTTATTCATGATTTGATATGCATTGGTTTTATGGGTAAAGTATGATTTCATTCTTATGTATATATGAACTCATGTTTCCTTTCCGTATTTTTATAACCCTTACTGGGATTTTTATGCTCATCCCAAGTTTTTGAAATGCTTTTCACAGGTCAAGGGAAAGGTACATGATGTGACGATAGTGTCAAGGTTGTGTCAATAAAGAATCCGTGTTTTATTTTAAATAGGTTTCCATTGATGGGAAGAATGAATATTGTCTTTTATGTAACCACCTTGTTTAAATGTGGAATGTAATGCAAGTTTCATGATCTAATTCTCTAAAACTCTACACCTGAAAAGATCCTCAATGTGTAATCTTGTAATAACTCAAGTTTAAGTAAGGTTTAAGGCTGGGGCCTTATAGTTGGTATCAACGGTTGGTTTAGATAACATTAGAGGTTAGGGTATTCTTTAAGCATAAGTGACATTACCATAATGGTTAGGATTTCAGAAAGAGTCCTAGTTTTAGATAAAGTGAATGAGTAAGTATATCTTAGTATTTATCTTCCTCATTGGTACATTATGTCTTGGTTGATATACTCACACTGACCTTTTTGGTTTTAGTAAAACGTTGGATCTAGCAGGCACCAAAGTGTCAATGGGTATGAAGGAAACTATGGTGGTTCTCTGATTAAGATGAGATGGGGGATTCAATGAGGAATCTCATAGTTGTTCTAAACCAACTATTAAGGAGTCATGATCAATCACTTCAACCTTGGTGAGTTCTCTAATGGATCATGTACGAGATGGCCAACTCGGTGTGGAAATTCAGGTAATAATTATTAAGGTAACCATTAGGGTTTATATGATCCTTACTTTTGAGGTAATTATGGGTTATTATATGACATGATGGAAATTGAAGGGCATGAGATAAACTTGAGGTTAAAATATGTTATGATTATTCTTGAAGATTTTATCGCATTTTGGGGAATGTTTTAAGAATTATATAGTTTTAAAAAAAGGACAACACGCAGACCGTGTGACAACCCGTCGCGTCGGACAAAGCTGCGGGAATCGAACCCACAACCAATGTGCGACTGGTATTTATCGCCTACCACTGGACTACGTGAAGTCCCTGGTTAGTTTTACTTATTCTTTTTAGTTATATGATTTTATGAATTAAGAGTAAGTTGATTTTGGAGGATATGTGATTTGGATAATTACTTTTCAATGTGAGACTTTAGGAGCAACTGATGTTGTTTGGAGATAAATTTTATGATTTAACTTGGAAGACTATGTGACTAAATCCTTCAAATATTTGGGTTTCAATCTTATATTGGTTTACTTTGATTAATTTTATGGACAAATTGTTTATCGGATGGTCCTCTTTGAACTTTTGGTTTTGTTGGACAAATTTTGGAGGTTAAGAATAGATTTTCTTTTTATAAAGGGTTATCCTTTTCTGGATTATCTGATCTTGTACTAACCTTTTTGGTTTTGGTTTTGGTTAAAGCCTAAATACATGGTATGTATATAGTTCTCTTTTGGGGATTAGGTGATTCTCTAGAAGTTGATTATAGTACTCTTATTGCGAACAAGTCTCCCTAAATACTTGTCTTTTGGAAAAAGTATGAGTTTGACTAAGGAATCTAGTAAAAGTTGAAAGTCAACATGATAAGTGATTATGCTTCCTTATGAATAAATTCCTCAATAAAAAGTAACTTAAAACAAAAATGTTGTCTATTAACTTTTCCTACTGGGGAACGCAACACTGTTTAACCCATCACAAGTTTGTGATTTTCTTATTGTTAACTTTCTCCTAAACATGTTTTCTATCACTCTCCATCGGAACATGACCCTATGTTTTCTCCTCCATGTTCATATTTTCATACTTATAATCCTAGTATGGGTTAACTCGGGTGACCTCTGTGCTTATCTTTCTTTATTTTAAAGTGATTGTTTTACCGACTCTTCTTCCGATGTGGGACGTTCAAGGATGTTTCCAAGCGCAATTTTAAAATTGCGAGGACACAATGCCCAAAAGGGGGGAAGGATGTAACACCCCAGGTAAATAAGGAATATGACATTTTCATATCTATCCATATTTTGGAATAAAATATTAATATGACTTTAAAGGGGACTCTATGCTCGTTGGCGTACCCAACACACAACAACGAGTTTTTGGGAATCTTACGTTGCACTCTAATAATAAAATAATATTATATTAAATGGTAGTTAACATGTAGCCGTTGTAATGGCGGGAATGGATAGAAATAACTAAAATATGATTATATATGTTCTAAAATATTTTTACATTTATACAATAAAAGATAAAGACTTAAAATACAGAAACAATTCAATTTTAGGCATATATGCCCTAGTTTTCATTAAAGGTTCACTTATCACCTTTTGATGGAGAACCGTCATTAAATATAGTTTTGTTCACTCTTAAAAATTATTTTGGACCAAATAAAACTCTTATTAAGAATCGGGACATCAAAATTTACTTTGTGTAAATTTTTGGTATCTTTCCGATAAAGTTCATTTTTTTAATGAATAGTGTAAAATGTTGTATTTTAATTCAAACCCACTTTTTAATCTAATTTATTTATATGATTAGATTATATTTTGAATTGGTTTTAAAGTGAAATTAGAAAATATTTTTACCATTAAATCCAATAGTGGTCGTTGGAATCAATTTTACGTTGAAATCAGACTTAAACAAGTGTCAATCTTTTGATACTTATTGTTTCATAAAACACGCTATTTGTCCTGACAGCGGTAATTAATTATTAAATTAGTTAATGTGACTTATATGTTTTGAATTTTGTAAAACAGACTTCATTTTTTAATTCATAATATCAAATATAGCTTATGGTGAATTTTTGGGATTTTTCTGAAAAACTTCAATTTTTGAAGAATACTGAAACCACTAAGTGGTACTTATAAAAACTGATTTTTCCATTTAAATGAAATTTTTCCATCATTATGTTTTGATTTTAAAAAATCCGACATACATGGTTGTCATTAAGAAGTAAAATGTGGTTCAATGAGATTAAAATAATTTTTTGGTGAATAGTAACTTATTAAGTTTTTAATCGCGATTAGTGGTAATTAGTGTAGTTTAAGGTAAAAATAATGCTTTAATAAAATTAGATGAGCTTTACACTTGTCATACCATAATTGGTTGAATCATGGCCGACCAAGAAAAGCCATGGGTCAACTTGGGGACCCCATGGATCCACTTTGGTTGGCAAATGACATAAATAACATTTTATTTAATGTAAAAGTAAAATTGACACAAACATGATATGTTTTACTAAAACAATTTTTAGGTGGGGTTATACAAGTCATATTTTTGATTATAAATATTCATTGGAAAGATAAAAAGATTTCCTACATCATAGTAGTTTTTTTATAATTTTTAGACATTAAATAAACTAAATTATTTATGACATAATAATGATTCAGCGATGACATCATTATTTGACGATATAAATAAAATGGAAAGATAATGTGAAATCTCTGAACTACACATGTCCAAAATTTATTGGATTAGTGGATTTCGAAGACTTATCACCATATCCACGAATTATATCAATGTGGGACCTTTTTAAACCGAAACAAATTTTCAAATAAAGTAATATTTCTTTACTTTCCAAAAGTGCCCCTCCTCTCCTCTTATAAAAGGCCCCCACCTATACCACATTTAACACACTCCTCAAGCCTTTGGCATGGCCAAACCCTGCCCATTTACTCTCTCCACATCCCTCTCATCATCCTAGAGTATTCCCTTTGGGCATAATCCTTTCCAAGGAAGCCTTTAGGCTCAAATCAAAAGGAGTTACACTTTTAAAGGTAATTCACTCTCTCATGTTCATTTGTTTTATTTTGCTTCTCCACCCCCCTAAATTATTTTTATTTACTTCTTTTGTAACAACAACAGTATCTTCAATATACTAGGATGTTGTTATAATATTTATTCGAGCTACACTCTCACACAACTACATAAAATGGTTAAAGAACATTCGGTTTCCGTGGATGGTGAAATTCTACCTCCCGAAACGATGATTGTTCAATACCCATTTAACACCTTCAAAGGTGGACATTATGATGTCACTATTTTTATATATGATATATAATATGTTTATGTTTTATTTTTTCTTCTGTATTTTTCATTTTTTGTCTTACCTTTATGGCTTCCATTATGGGTATACGCGATATCTTCATTTAAGGAAGTGCGGACTACCGCCCCCTCAAAGTGATTTGATTCGTTAAATACCATATTTGGGATGTATAAAGGATGGAAATATGATATTATATATGATATTATACTGGAATTATAATATACCTTTATATCATTATTATTCCATTCTATAAAATACGAAATAGAAATGAAAGTAGCGTTCATGCGTACGTACGACTTACCGTCTCCATGAACGGTGCATATCATTACTTACCTCTAAACGATTATGTAATGTTATAAATGCATGAATGTACTGGATATATATGAAATATATGATATATAAATAAGGAATACAATTCTGGATATAATAAACATTTGGCCACACGAACAACATGTAATTGTAAGAAGTCCACTTTCGACTTAAGAACCAAATATCGGCAAAAAAAATATTATTAACTTAAATGATTACATAATGTTTATGACATGGTAATAAGTGGTATAAAAGTAATAATGAACTTGAAAAAGGTTCTTAAGGGATTATAAATTAACTCAAGTTTATTATTCAAGAGATTAAAGAACGATCGAGTCAAGTCGGACCCGAGGTAAGGGATCCTACTCCTCTCTTTCTTTTTAAGTACACACTTTTATGTCATTCCTTTTAAAGCTCATCTTTCTTGTTATTGGGATGATAATTTATATTACACTTACTGTAATTTTTATTTTCATGTGATTAGATACCCTATTCTCTCTCATCAATCCATTTTGGAAGTTTTGAGTGGCACCGTTAGGCTGCCAAACTTTCGTAAGAGATCTAACCTCTCTCTTCTTTTTAAGTACTCTCCTTTATGTAACTTCTTTTAAGCTCCTATTTGTAATGTTGGGGGATGTTATTTTATATTCCTCTTGCTGTACATTTTATTTTAATGTTATGAGATACCCTATTTTATCTCATCAATCCATATTCGGATGTTTTATGTGGCGCCGTTAGGCTGCCGTGTTTTCGTAAGGGATTTTTCATCTCACTTTTATTCCCGTGAGATTTATGCTACATTTGCCACAAATTCCATTGAGTGGTGTCTGTACTACCCATTATTCTACTCTTTGTGTAATATACTTTCGTTTATGAGTATTTACATCAATGTCCTATTGTCTTTCTTTCATGGGGTGTATGTTTTGAAAGATACCCATGTCGGTAAGGGAACCTTTCACCCTCCTCTTTTTTAAAAGACTTCTTTTATTGGGTCTTTTAGTTTACATATTTTTATGTTGAGATATGTTCTCATACATCCTTATTGATGTAAATTTTATGTCCAAGTGATGAGATACACTTTTTATCTCTCATCAACTCATTTTGATGTGATGTCGTTAGGCTGTCAAGGGAACTTTTTAACCCAATTTCGATTTCTTTGGGTTCAACTTGTAGTCATTGAATATGTCATCCATTGAATATGTGTGAATGACCTTTTATGGTTTTACACTTAATATCCACTTATATTGGGTGTATATATATTTGTCACACATATTTTTGAGATTTATTTGTCCTTAATTTAAGGATACCTTCTTTATAATGGATTTCATCACATTTGACATTTCTATTGAGGGTTCATTGTTGTTATGCGCCAATTCACCCTTATATGGTGTATATACTGTCCTTTGGAGTATTATATCATGAATCCTTTTATTCTCATGATATTATAAAGTTCTGACTAAATGTTATTCCTCGATTGTTGTATTCAAGTGTCTCTAATTTTGGTAAAACCCCATTAACCAAAATATCGTTTTAAATGTAATAATTATTTGTTCTTATTAATATCCATGTTTTCAAAATGGTTTTAAGGATTTATTTATATGGATATTAATGGTTTAAAATGTTAAAAGCTTCAAGGTGGTATGGGACATTTTGATTCAAAAATCTCTTTATTAAATGTTTTAAATGGTTTTGGAAATGGTTTCTTTTTGAATGGATTCATTATTTCAATATCCTAAAATGTTATATTGTGATTTAAAATGTGGAAATGTTATGTTTCCTTTATTCATGTTTATGTGATACGATTATGTTATGGTTCTTGGGAATTCTTATGAAGAACGGGTGGTTCCGTGATAAACTAAGGGCTGGTGAGCCCGATATAGCTCTCCAATGCATTGGGTAACGCGATGGAGTGAAACGTTAAGGTTTTTCCGAAGATATTTAGGGAATATACTATGATGGGTATTCCAAACGTAACCAAGAGGGTTACTCCCTACGTAAGAATGTTATGAATGCCTCAAGTTACCTTTATGTCATATGTTTTCTATGATTTATTCATGATTTGATAAGCATATGTTTTATGGGTAAAGTATGATTTCATTCTTATGTATATATGAACTCATGTTTCCTTTCCATATTTTTATAACCCTTACTGAGCTTTTTATGCTCATCCAAAGTTTTTGAAATGCTTTTCACAGGTCAAGGGAAAGGTACATGATGTGACGATAGTGTCAAGGATGTGTCAATAAAGAATCCGTGTTTTATTTTAATTAGGTTTCATTAATGGGAAGAATGAATATTGTCTTTTATGTAACCACCTTATTTAAATGTGGAATGTAATGCAAGTTTCATGATCTAATTCTCTAAAACTCTAAACCTAAAAAGATCCTCAATGTGTAATCTTGTAATAACTCAAGTTTAAGTAAGGTTTAAGGCTGGGGCCTTATAGTCATAAGGGGTAGCTTGACTCATTGAATGTATAGGACTAATGTTGTTGCGACATAAGGATGCAATAGAAAATATTGTCGACCCACATTGATAATTCTATGGTGCGACACTCCTTTTTTCATGGCGGTCAGTGAGGATAGAGAAGGGACTGGCCGAGAGGGCCGGAGCCGTAACCCGGCAATGATCCTGAGCGGCGGTGTAGGGGCGCAGGCCCCTTGGTATGGACCTTTGAGTGCATGGTATTTTCCACATGGGGTGGGCCGCATAGGAGCTGGCCGGAGAGAGCTGGGTGCGGCAGATGTCCACATAGGAGTAAGCAATGTAGGAGATGGCCACAGTGGGTATCCTCAGATGAGATGGCCGCGGAGGAGGCGGGACACATAGAAGCTGGCTACCTAGAATTTCCACAAAGGAAATGTCCTCTAAGGGCTAGACGCATAGGAGCTGGCCACATGTGGTTCACAGTTTGGTTTTTCCTCTATTCAGAAGAGTTCATCTGCGAACGATATGGGGTCCGCGGATGGTCGCAGAACTTTACCGGTGGGACTGATTTCTCCAGCGTATCCCCACGGGGTTTCACCCATCCTTTCATCCTTGAATTATTATACCCCATTGTGGTCTATTTATAGAGTAATGATGATGTTTTATCGATGGGGAACAAGGAACTTTTTGTGGAATCCCAAGATGAATGCCTCGCCCGTGTATGACTCGGTCAACTGATATTTAAGGAACCGAGTTTCACAAAATTTCTCTGCAGCCGTGAAACACTCTACCACTAATTGGAAAATGATAATGTTTGCGGTCACATACGACTTCTACCTCCATTTCACAAATGACGGTGGCTACGGCACGGCCCGGTTACTGCCGTTCCCGGCTATGGACTGGCCTGACATTCGTCCAAGTTCATGCACGCGTAGGTGTTCTCGCCTCCATTTCATGGATGACTATATTCTGTGGATGGGGCGTCTCACTGAGCAGGATACAGACAGTTTATGTTGAACCAATACGTGGTTCGGTTGGTCATTTGTCAATTTTTTAGTATTATTCATGTTTTTGCCCTATCTTCTGAGGGAAATTGGGTAGAATCCTTTCTCAAATTAAGTGGAATTTCCATTCCTGTTTTCGGATTTTTCAAGACCCTACAACTGTCTTAGAAAATTATGAAAATATCACCATTAGATAATATAAATAACTTGAATTCAAAAATGATGTTCATATTTTCTAAATAATTTTCTAAATATTTTATTTTCCATTTTTTATATAAAAACTGAAATTTATTGAAAATTCTTGGGTATTGACAAAAATAGTTTTCATACAAGAATAAAAATTAAAATTTTATTCCTAAAATTTATTTGATCATTTATATTTAATAAAAATTAATTTACTAAAAATATTTTATTATAATATTATATAATTCAAAATTCCAATAATTCAGCAAAGTAGATTTTATAATTGAATTTCATTATTAAATAAAAATTATATTTGTGCTTTAATAAGTCATTTACGAAGTAACAATAAAAAAATTAATGTATATTATTTATAAAAAAATAATTCACATAATCATAGTGATTGTGTATTGTTACATAACCCCTTAGAACACCCACATAATTCCTAAGGTTGTTGTGTGTGATTTTGAGAGACTCTTGGGACTACTCAGATAACATTTCTTGGGTGGTAATATCTATTAACTTATAATTTTCCAATTAGTAGTTCTGTTGAAGGTTAACATGTTTAATATCATCTTGAGATTGGTCACAATAAAATCCCAGTGCTACATCAACATTTATACGATCGAGAAAATGGACATCATATAGAGAAATTCTTCTAGTTGAGGCCATGAAAACCTTTTTCTAAGTAAATTATATTTTTTAAATCCTAATATCTATATTATTCATGTGATCACTGTTTAATGACTACGTTATAAATAGTAATAATTTATAAATGTATTTTAAAATTAAAAAGATAAAACCATGGAATTGAATATGTTTTATATAAAAATTTTACAAAATAAAATATTTAATTATATCCAGAGGAATTTTCATTATTAATATGATGGGTCATTACAATATTCTCAGATTAAGAAATTTCTCCATCGAAATTTCATTTTCCACCAATAAAACAGATTACGGTAACCCTAATTAATCACTTCCACAAATTCCCATGTATCTTCTTGAGTCATGTGGTTTATCCAATACAGGTTGATGAATGACATTGTCTTATTTTGTAGAAATGTTTCACTATTATCTATGATCATAACAGAAAACTCTTCATAGAAGTGGTCATTATCCAATGCCACCACCTCTTGATTAATTACATGTGATGGGTTAGTAATGTACTTCCAAAATATTGTTACATTGAAAACATCATTTACTTTAGATAGGTTTTGTGGGAGTACTAGGTGATTGGCCACTGCTCCAATGAAATCACTGAACATAAAAGGGATGATGTACTATAGACTAAGCTTTCCCTTCATTACATTTATTAAAACTTTCTTCCACTATGATATGTGTAGAAATACCATGTCTTAAACACTAAACTCTAGGCCTTGTTGATTATTATGAACATAACTATTTTGTCGACTTTGAGAAGCCTCAATGTTTTGGTGGATGGCCTTAACCTTATCCCTCAATTCTTTAACAATTTATGGACCAAGAATATTTCTCTCAACAACATCTTCCCAACATGCTCGGGCTATGCACCTCTTCCCATAATAGTCTTCACAATGATTCATTTTTATTATTTAGTGGAAACCATTATTTTGAGAGAACTCCAATAGAGGAAGATATTGTTTCTATACTTCTATTAAGTCCATTGAGAATTCTATCAACATGTACTCAAGTGTTTATATATTACCCTCACATAGGCCATCCGTTTGAGGATGATATGTCGTAGTAAAGTTCTCCTCAGTATTTAGAGAGTGGTGGAGATTCTTCTAGAACATTGTGGTGAGTCTTGGATCTCAAACTGAAATAATAGATTGTGTCACTCCATGAAGCCTTACAAATTATCTGATGTATATCCGTGCTAGTTGATCCAATAAAAAATCCTGCAAAAGTTCAATGAAGTGTGCAGTATTTGTAAGATGATTGAAAACAATTGGGATAACATTGTTTCCTTTGGATGTCTTTAGATGTCTGAGGTTAAAGTCCATGGTATTTTTCAATCATTTCTTTGTTTGTAAGGTTTATGGTCGAAATAACCCCTTGTACATTTTCCTCTCATCATTCAATTAAATGAAAACCTTGATGTATACACAATGATCTCCTTCTACATGTTATCCTACAAATAATTATCTCTATGATCATGATACATATTTTTGTTTCATGGGTTAATGGGAAAATTCAGACTACGTGCTTCATCCAATTGTTCCTTCTTTAACTCTCGTTATGACAGACGACATAGTCTTGACCCAAATCTCACAATTCATTATTCATTAACATTGAACTCTTAGGATTTCCCTTTTCATATAGTTTCACCTTTCTTCTTTATTTCCACATCATCTTTTTGAGCATCCTTCAACCTTTATAAAAGTGGTAGTTGAGAAATAATTTGTGAATCTATTGATGATGTTATCATCTTTATGATTCACATGTACATATTTAATAAATCTATAAAGATTGGATCCTTTTCAATTATCATCCATGAAATTGTTGTTTGAACATTTATACATATAAAATATTCCACCTTATTAACTTTCCTTGGATTGTACTGAATTGATCAATCATTGTCATTGATTAGATCTAACGATCATTGTTGGCATATATTTATCTCTTTCTGTGTGAATATATATATGACGATTTTTTGAAACGTGTATATTTCACACTCCTTCCTAAATAGAAAATGTCAACAAAATATTAAAAAAATATTACTAAAGCCAACTTTAGATCATGTGTTGGATATTTATTCTCATGAACATTAAATTTATTTGAAGCATAGGCAATTACATTGTAATTTTGTATATACAGAGAGCCCATAACCATCTTCAATGAATCACGAAATACCATTAAAAATTCTCCAATTATGTGTAGTGTGAGCACGGGTGCATTGATAAGCCTTTTTTTCAACTATTTTCACATATCTTCACATTCATCACTCATAGAAAACATGAATCCCTTTTTAGTGATCTTGGTATGAGGGATTGAAAATCATAAGAAATTTCTCACAAATCGGAGATAATATATTGCTAACCCTAGGAAGCTACGAATACTTGTCATCGATGTTGGCCTCGACCATCCCTCAATTTTAGGTGTCTTATATGGATAAACAGATATCACATTACTTGTGATGATATGAAAAAATAATGATAACTCCTTTAACTAGAACACACAGTTGTGTTACTATTACTAAATATTCTCCTTTATAAATGTCTCTAGTAGAGTGATTAGAAGATCCTCATTCTACTCCTTAGTTTTAATTTATATTATAATATCATCAATAAATAGTACCAGAAAATATTAAAGGTAATATCTTAAGACTATATTTATTGAGTCCATGATTATTTATGGAGCATTAGTGAGTCTGAAAGGCATTAATATTAATTCCTAATGCCCTTACCATGTATGAAAATTAGACTTGTTCATGTCCCCCTTATTCACCGTTACGTGGTAATATCCCTATCACAGATATACCTTGGAGGTGTCCTTTTCTATAGGTAGATGATCAAACATGCCCCCAATTAATGGAAAAGGATACATGTTCTTTATCATGATTTTCTTGAGCTCGTGACAATCAATGCAAAAGTGAATGACATATCCTTCTTATTGACGAAGTGGACTTTATCACCCCATGGTAAATCACTTGGGTGTATAAACCCTTTTTATAGATTCTACTATAGTAGAGTCTTCACCTCCACTTTCTCCACAACATCTATTCTACATGGAGTCTTAGATATTGGAAATTCCCTAGGTATAAGATCAATCGTGAATTCAACATATCTTTTAAGAGGACGACTAGGAAATTCCTCAAGAAAACATTAGATAATTCCATAACAATAAGTATGTCTTCAAGGATGGATTCATACATAGACTCAATCATTTTTGTAATATATTCATGATCATAGGGTAGTAATATCCACACATGAGATGACTGTGTTAAAAAAGATTCATCATACTTCTTATAATTGTATAGAATCGGGGGATCATTCTCTATATGGAGAAGGATTTACCTATAATATAAATTTATGTTGGATCCATATATTGAAATCAAATACATGCCATGAATTAACTCAAATTCAATCAAAGGAAGTATGAAGAGGTTATCTGGGATGTTATGTCCACAAATTGTGAAAGGGGAGGAGTTATATTCATATGATGAAATAAATGCTCCATTCATCAATCTCACTGACATCTATAATTCAATGATTTTTGGTGGTTTTGGGAATTTTCTAATAAACTATTGAGATATAAAATAATACATTGAACCAGAATAAAGAATGTAAATTTTTTGTCATTGAATGAATAATTAGAGTACCTATCACCAATTCATTTTTTGGGTTCACATTAGTAGTATTCATGGAAAAAGATATCATTTTATTCCTTGGATATAGTTGGTTGCCTCCGAAAACCCTTGTCCTAGGGAACTGGTTTGGAATGTGCCCCTATTCATTTCAGTAGAAGCAATGAAAAATGCGTTGAGGTTTTAATGGAGCATTACTCTTGTTTTTCATTGCATGGTTTTTTCTTAATACCAATAAATGGAATGGTTCCCTTATCTTCCGCATATAATTCATTTCCTTATCCCCTTTATGTAATTTCTAGGGATCATTTTTTTCACCTTTGTCAAGTGGGGTGCTGTAATTTATTAGCACCGTTGGATTTAGCCATCAGATCGCCCGAACTAAATTACACTTCCTACTTCTTATCCCTTTGATAACCCTATTATTTTCCAATATCCATTTATACATTGAGGGCACATCATACAATTTTTATATAGCTATAAAGGTCACAGATCACTAGGTATTTTCATAAGCTAGGTTTTAGACCAAACAATATCTGGTTAACATTGGATTTCGGGGTAATGATAGAGCTGAAAACATATCATTCAAACCATGTGACGTTTTCTTTGTACCCTACAATTGATTTGTCATCTTTTTTCATGAGGGAAAGGAATTCTCTCTCCATGTTATGTTTGAGGGTGGTAGGAAAATATTTATCGAAAAACATTTTCCAGAAATCCCTCCAGTCCATGGACTCAATCTCTTCCTCATGCTTCATATTTTTTATCAATGTCGACCATTTATCAGCTTTACCCTCTATATGATTCTCAGTTAGAAGAATCTTCTCTTTTTAAGAACATTAAAATATTTAGAATATCATCTCAATAGAGTTGATAAATAGTTTGGGGATTGAGAGATTAAAAGATCGATTAGAATTAGAAGGACCTTGTTTGAGGAAGATCTCAATTAAAGCTTGTTATTTCTGGGGGTGAATATTTCTCTTTACCGATGATTCTATTAAAAAACTGAGTTTAATGAGAGAGTATCACAATATAGTTTGTGAATCCAAATCCAATCATATTTGGAATCTAATTTATATAGTCATCACATTGATCTGTACATCGTTTTTTAGACTAAGTCATATTACAGGACATTGGCAAGAATAAAAGGAATGTTAGGGGGAACTCATATAGTGGAATCCAAATTCAAAAAGGGATAACATATAAATTACATTTGGTTACATAACTTATTACTTTATATTTGTAAATCTATGTTATCCATGATATACATCTTGAAAAATATTCTTAGGGTCTATTTATTCCTTTAATAATGGTTGATAATGATCTTATGAATTTTCTAAATGAAATACCCCAGGAGTATAGTAAACTATAGTGCATCAAGGCCCGTTTTTGTGCACTAGTTCATGTTTGAGTCGAGCAGAATGCAGTGTTTTTGAGTTTTACCCATAGATTCATTTGTTCCGTAGCTGCAACTACTTTATTTTATATAGATATGGATATATTTTATTGATAAAACACTTATTCTACACTCACCAAAATGTAGGGGTGTTTTTATTAAACTTAGTCTTATCCTTAATGATTTTACTTGGGTATTCTAAACCTAATCCCAAAAATAAATAAACTTATCATCTGATACCAACTATAACAACCATTATCTTTATTAAAAACATTATCATGACTTATTACATAAACATTCAATCAAGAAAACTCAGATGATCGATAGGTCTAGTGTCTTGGTAAAATAGGTAGATTACATGAAAATTTAATACATAAAATACAATATCTTTACTGAAAACATCATTTACATGACCACATAATTATTTCATACTTAGGATCAGATGGGATTACCTTTAGACAAACATATGAAATGGATGAGCTATATATCGCATAATGCGGTTAAAAATGTATAAATGGAGAATAATATTCATGTTAGGCTATTTGTATATCAATGGAGCATAAGAGAAACATGAATGTAATGGCATGATATAGTAGGATTTCCATAACATGGATATGTTGAAACAACATTTGACATGATATTAGAATGATCCAAGGCTCATAGGCCAAAGGGAATGTGTAAAACATCATTAAACATTAATTAGAATGAGTATACACTCATTTCAATTAACATTTCATGATTCTAATCTTTAACAAATGCATTGGATCACTATCAAGGGACACCCTTTATAAATATTTCATCAAATGCATATGTGTTCCACATGGATCATATCAGATGGAATCATTCAACATCATCAGTTATTAAACAATAATGGAATGTGTAGTACATATATGAATATTTATAAACAGTATGTTTATGTTCATAATGGTTAATACCATTTATAGATAAATGGTTATGGTATTCAAATTCAAAAATATTTTGGCATGGGAATGTTTGGTCGCATAATGACGTCAAATAGAAGTTGAAAATGGGATGCTGAGACAGAAATGGTTATATAATAATTTATACATTAAATGGAATGTATGTGAGTCATGGAATATTATATCGGAACATATTTAATGGAATTTATATAGATAATATAAAAAAAATTCTTGAATGTAAATGAAAAGAGATAAATTTCATAGGGAATTTTGGCATGGTAACATGTGTACATGGGAGGAATTTATGAGAGTGAAAGAGGTATATTAGCATTAAAATGTAAGGATTGAATTTTGGTGGTGTTGTGAAATCATAACCCAACATTTTTATTTGATGATAAAAGGGTATATGAACATATTGAAATTTGGTCAAAAATGAGAAAGGAAGAAATACCTTACTTTAATGTGTGATCCCAAAGGCTTGGGAGAGGCGTGATAGTGTCTTAATGGGAGCTCGGGGTGCCCTAAAAAATATTATAGAAAAAAGAGTGAAGAGTAGGGATGTTCTAAATGTGTTTTGAGTTAATAGAAGTTGGATATTGTGTGGATTTATATTGGAATATAGAGGGGAATTCATTAATATTTCACAAAAAAAGGTTTTGGAATCTATATAATTAAATTTTTAAAACCAAAAAACAACCCTTGGTTTTTAACAATGATTTTTGATAAAGGGTATTGGATGTTTTATTTAATGACAATGGTCAATATTATTAAAATATTTGTCTTGCATATGTGGAATTGAGTCACATGCTTAAGGAAATCCTTTTTTAAATTTTTTTATATTTTTTAAGTCATGGAGGGTCGACAAAGGTGTCATAATATTAATAAAAAATATATAATTTTTTATTATATGTAAAAAACAATGTTTTCTAGAAAGTCCTTTTATTTAATTTTATTACATCACTATTATGTAACGATGTTTTTATAAAACACATTATATATTTACACGGTATTTAATTTTTACCGAAAAAATATATAGTCTTAGAAGATTACGGAAAATTGACCATTAGATAATTTTGACATCTTGAATCCAAAAATGATATTAATTTTATTAAATAATTTTCTAAATATGTGATTTTTCATTTAAAAAAACGGTTATTTATTGAAAATTCATGGGTTTTGAAATAAACACTTTTCAAAACATATTAAATATTATAGTTTTATTCATAAAAATTATATTATCAATTAATATTAATAAAAATTAAATTAGAAATAATAATATATTAAAATACCAATAAATTAAAATATGCATTTTTTTATCAGAATATATTTCTTAATTGATATTAAATATTAACTGAAAATATTATTTATGCCTTATAAAACATTTACAAAGTAATAATAATATAATGAGTGTATATTATTTATAGAAAAAATGAACATACTCATATTTCTAGTGTCTTATTACATAAAAACTTATAACTCCCACATAAAACCTAAGGGATAGTTGTGCGATTTTTACAAAATTATCAGCTGGCTTGGATAAAATCACTTGGGTGGTAATCTCTATTAACTTCCACTTCTCCCATAGGCAGTTCCACTGAAGCATAAATTTTTGAAACATGGATTGGTCTATGTGAAGTGAATAGCACAGTGACACTAACTCCTTTTCAAGAATAAACAAATGGGATTCATGTGAAACAATTATACTTGATGAGTCCATCACTTCCTTAATCTGAGTAAATTCGATTTGATAAAGCCCTATATTTATATTAATTATGTGATCACAGTTCAACGGGTATATTAGATATGGTAATAATAATTAATGGTATTTTAATATAAGAAATCATAAAACAATGGAAGTTAATATATTGTATATAACCATTTTAAATAAAAATACATTTAATTAGGTTAAGATGAATTTTTATTAATAAATGTTTGGGTTGTTACACCTGAGGTCCCATAGAATTTGGAGGAGTCTCCCATGGAAGAAAATACAAAATTGGGTAGATGGGAGGGGTTTTAGGGTTAAAATAAAATAGGTAACAAAGGTAATTATTCACTTATTAATGACTTGGAAAAGGCACATAGTATTCCAGCATAGTTATCCAAATATTGAGGCAACTGTGTGACATTAACTATCAAATAAGAACAAGGCACACAATTATCCAGAATGGTTTGACAATCCATGCACCAATTGGGTGGTCACCACCTTACAAAATAGAATCTTGTCATACGCTTACATGGGGGAGGGTGATCAGTTTCCCCTAACAACATGAAACCTACACTAAAGCCTGAAATATTGAATTTCATTAAAATAATAAGGGAAACCCCACAAGAAAATGCAACATGGATATTAAATAAATAAATTCATCAAAACCAAATCACACAAGTGAAAATACTCCCAACCATTAAAACATTCCATCATTAGAAGGTAACACCAAATATTGATTTCAAAAAACAATCGATATTCATCCTCAACACAAGACTTGCAAGCCTATGTCTAAAGAACATGAACAAATGGAATGAAATTACCAGGAAGCATTTTCTCTTAAGAAATCATAATTTAACATGGTCTCCCAAACACTGAAAAATAAAACACCACTTCCATCTCTAACAATATTAAACACATAAGGCATATGTGGGTTATAATTTTTCATAAGGGAGACATGGAACAAATAATTAATTGACCTCAACTGAGAAGCAAAATATGGAACGTATTCTAACATAAGAATAAATTCAGTAATATACAATGGTCTAATATTACATGGTGTTATCATCCCATTCTTACCTGAATGATGATGTCCCAAAAAATTTTCCACTTTTAGAAACACTCAATCACCAAAAAAATTCTACAAATTGAAGTATCTAGAAGACATAAAACTTATATAAATTTTGTGTTGTGAAAAACCACTTCTTGATTAGATTGACTTTATCATATATATTTTTAACCATGATCAGTCCCAATAACCAGGTCTCAATGACCTGTCCAAACACAAAAGCGTCTAACATGGATGTCCATGAAGAACCTAAAAATAACCATCCAAGTTTATTATTGATAAATATTTTTATATGAAAACTAAACCAATCCAAAATGGGTGTCCCGAAAAAATCCCAAATGATACACACAAGGACAATGAAAATAGTCTAAATTCTAATTCATCCATTATATATAAAAATATATTTCAGTATGGAATGTAATAATCAACATTATCTATGACCCAATTTCATTCTAATAGCCTTACCAAATCTGTGTGGTTAAATGGGGGTTCATGTCAAAAAAAATTGTTGATGGTAAACCATGAAGCCTCACAACATCTTGAATACACAACTAACCAACTCATCAATTTTGGCCAAATGAGTCATTAGATTGAAAAGGGATGATTTGGTCAAATGAAAAGTCAATACAAGAATGGAATTCATCCATTGGGGTGTACAACGTAATCAAAAAATAGAATCCATGGTGATGTCAACCACCTTATAGGTTGGAATGGGTTGTGGCTAAAGTAAACCTAAGTGAATTGGGTTATATTCATTAACATGATGACATGTATAATTCCACAATAAAATTTTAACTGTGTCCCACCTCATACCTAGCCACTAGAACTGCCAACACGTATCATAGTATTTCTTGGTTTCCCTATGATAGACAACCCATTAGACTAGTGACTATCCTACATAAACACCGTCATCAATTTCAATGACACCTCAATGTGACCTCTAACCCCCAAGCCTACCTCAGTTGAAAATTCCCTTTCCCAAGGAACCACTCAAACATTATTAAATTACAAAGAATAATAAAATAAATCATAACTAGTATTCTCGTCCAAAATATATTCTATAAGGTAAAGTTCCATGTTAACACTGGCCAATAACACACCTCCATTGTATTCAGTAGTATCGAGATGC
Organism: Viscum album; assembly: GCA_963277665.1. NCBI lineage: Eukaryota > Viridiplantae > Streptophyta > Magnoliopsida > Santalales > Viscaceae > Viscum > Viscum album. Next base: position 2,074,329,244 of record OY728152.1, on the reverse strand, counting down.
ATCTAAGAAAAAAGACCCATAAATGTCCACTCATCATGAGACTCTTTTAAATATTGCACCGACACATTCATGCTACATGAATATGTTACCAAATTGTATTTAACAGTGATATAGTATATATCAAAATTATACCCCTAAATATACTTAACCAAATGATGCTACATTAAATTCTGATCATTATGAGGGAAAATGTAGGAAAAGATATTATGATTAGATTGAACCACAAATTTATAACCAAAAAGTTAATGAAATCACGTATTAAATGAATGTATCACCTCTTCTAATTACGGGTCTTGGGTTGGTTAATTATTACCATGTGTTTGGAGTTGGAGGGAACCATTTACCACAACATGGTCATCCTGCATCAACACACACCCAAGATTAATACATGATGCATCACAATAGACAACATATAATATTACATATTCTAGAAAGATCAAAATAGGGTCGATGGTTAACCAATTATTAATCTCCTCAATGAATACATGAAACATTATTATCAATTAAAACATTACACCTATTTTGAGTAACTATAGTCATGAAAGAAGTAATATGAAAGAAATCACGAACAAAACACTTTTAATACCCTATCAGGCCAAAAAATATTCTGATTTTATGAAAATTCACCAACTATTACAGTGATGTTGCTACACTAATCTTCTCGAGGCCCACTAAAACCCATCATTCTAAGACCACATGACCCTAAAATTTAACCTCTTTCTTTTAGAAGGTGATCCTCGAAATCCTTTTATTAAGATGATGATATTGAAATGTTACTAAAACAATTCAAAAAATTCCCCCCAAGAACCTCTTTAGAATGAAAAGTGACAAACATGTCATCCAAAAATTCAATGAAAAGGAATGGAGATACTGATGTAACACACTATTAATAATTACAAAAAATAATTATTTATATTTTTACAACCCAAAGGGAATGAACATTTATTGACAATTTATGTACCTACTACAGATGGAATTTTCAAAACAACCACCACTCTAACTATGTCTTCATGATACTTGAAACTCAAATAAATCTTGTAGAACCAACATGCCAAAATATAATAATAAAAATGTCATAAATATTGGGTAAAGGTTATTTTTTTGATGTTTACAGTTTTCAACTTCTTCTAATCAATTAAACACCAGAGACCTCCATTATCGTTCTTCGAAAACATAATTGATGTGGCCCAAGGTGACATTCTCGGTCAAATGAATCCTTTGGATTCCAATTCATCATGTTGTACATTTAAAAACCTCAACATTATGGTGTCTATATAGTATGAGTGAATTGATATCAGTTGTGTTCTCTACTCTAAATCAATTGTGAACTCTGTGTCATGCCACATAGGAAAACATGAAAAATTCCTTAGAAAAATCTCTAAATAATCATTCCCCACAAGTAGTAACCCATAATCATGTGCACCATCATCATATATTAATTTTAGTGATGATATATGATAATTTTTTCATAATTCTAGAAGTTTTTGTTTTATATATCCCATCATAGCATACCATTCACCCAAGAAAACATAGGTGTGTCCCTCATGTTCCACAAAACTCACTCACCACCGAAATCAACTGATGTGTGACTAAGAACACATAATAATATACATGCCAAAGATCTAGTAAAACAATTTCATATCTTAAACTAGAATCCCCAATTCCAGGTTTACCCATATCATTGTGAGTGCATAATAAAGACAGCAGAAACACTACTTTCCCTTCTAACCAATTTGTATTACCAACCCCATCACATTCAACATAAATTCAATTTGAAACATTAACACATCCACATGATGTGGAAAAATAATGGAAATGGAGGAATTAGTATAAAAAATAAAAGTAGATAATTATGAAGCAATAAGAATGAAACCACAAACATTTTCATTATATGCATCTGAATCCACTGGTGTGTGATCCAACAGATGATGTTGTCTCATCTCAACCTAAGACCAACCCCTTGCATATAGCTCCACCATAAAATAATTTCCCAGAAGAAGATCCAACCCTATTACTATGAATTTCAAGCTGATAACCCACAATATTTGGTGGTTCTGACTATGATAACATACCCCTTTGGAATATACATATCCTTCAACACTATGATAGGGACATGCCACTTTTAAAAACAAATTTTCCACAAATCCATAACATTGACATGGTTTGGGTGAAGATGAGAACATAGATCACATGTTCCTACTAACCCACATGAAGGGAACATAACTTAACCTAATTTGGAATCCACTAATGAAGACATTCGGGAAGGATGACCAAAACAACCACATATCTTTTTCCCCTACTCTTTCAACATCCTCTTATTCTTTTATGAACTACCACTACCAAGTGGTGACACAAAACCCGATAAACCAAACATTCCCTTATAATAAATATCCACCATCATTGATTAGTAAACTACCATGAAAAACATTTTCAACTTGAACATGAAATCCCCAGATTATATTTATGGTCGTAACCCCATCTTGAACCTCCAAGCATTCATCTTTTCATTTGAAATAATCTCAGGTTCATACTCAGCATGCTCAAGAATGTATTTGGCACACTACATCATAATTCAATATCGCTAGAAAAGCTCAAAAATATCCTAGGAACTGGTGAAATCCAATATCTATTGACACTAATTATTATTGAAGAAATCCATGAAATATTATCAATTCATCAACTCATGCTTTCTAGCATCACTATTGAGTTCCACCACAACTTACTGGGAACATCCAATGTAAATGAAAGGGATTTCACTCATTATAACTCATGATTATTAGGAAATTATAACATCTTCTATATCATCTGAAGTCATTCCTCATCTTTTGAGGTTATGTGCTTCATAAGAATAAAGGAGGCTTGTTCATGAGGAAATCCTTAGCATTACCCATTCACGGACCTTGTTCGGTTTCTCTATCCAGAACAAGGAAATAATATGCTCCTTGACCCAAATATTATACAGCATGAACAAGTTATTACACTAAAATATGATCAATTAGTGAGGGAGAACTCTCCAAAAACACTTCCTATGGATGAATAAGATTTCTTCTAGGAGTGATCTTGATGTACACTAAATTACCAAAAGAAAAACCATAAATTCCACCATTATGAAAAATTATAGCAACAAAATAATAATAAAAAACATTAATAAATCAAAACAAAAATAAAAGAATGACAATAAAAATACAGAAAAAAATGCATAAAACCCCACCAAGTGTCCATATATATTCTGTACCCTATACGTCTCAACTCGACGAGCTGTCAAACAAAATTTCCCAACATCTCCTGGAAACTTGATCCCTGTCATGAGGTGTACTGTCCAGAATCCATAATAGTAACATGAACTTCATGACCCAATAATATTATATTCGATTTGTCAAGAATATTTCATCAATTAAATTTACCAAAAAGAGCATGACTTTATCGTATATCATTATGTTATGAACCTTGATGGAGTGTCATTCAACAAGAAACCCAACCTGATCTGTGGCCTGTCTAAAGGGTGGTCATGATTCCCAATGTCTAGATTCTAATTCCTAATTATCAATAATATTATTTGTGAATGTTTTAATCCTTTAATATAAACATGAAAAACCCAAAGTAATAAATATTATAATATTCTAAAACCATAACAAAATGAGGTTCAACAATTTTCATATTTAATGTTTAAAATATTAATCAAATCCAAATGGACCAAAACATAATGGGATAAATAAAACTATCCAAAAAACCACAATGAAACGTGAGGAACATCACTCTAAACCCATCACCAATAACATCTATATAATGTGGAACACTAGTAACCAGATCATCCATCACCACCATGACACATATTACCTTTACCAGGGTCATACATAACAAAGTCTAAAAATTGATAATGGTTAATGAAGGTTCTGATCCAACGCCCGGAATGATGCCAAAAAAATAAAATATTTCACACTATAAAATTAGAAGACAAATCAAAATGAACAATTTGACAATAATAAATGAATCATTTCCAATAAAACAATTTAATGAAATTTTTTTAACATTTATTTTTTCAAGAAAACACTTTTTGAAAATACTATTGCAAGATAAAAAATTGCACGAAAGGTCTACCATATTCCAATATCTTGAACAACATAAAAAATTCATGTTATAAATAGGAACCATGGAAATATTAATATTTGAATATAGCACATATAGGACATTAAGAACCTCATTCCATGGTGATCAAAATATTCCACTAAATTAGAAAAATAATTACCATTCAATACATGTTGGAGGGGATCTCATAAAATCGTCTAATGGTATAAATATCATATTCCAATACCAACAACATTTCCATGAATGATCCTCTAGATGGGAAGACATACTATGGTTTAGTTTTCGTTAATCAAATCACAAGTTTAGTTAGTTCTATAATCGTCATTCTTGGTAGATAAATCCATGCCTCAACCTCTTCTTAATCAAAATAGAATACTAGTTCTTGTTTACCCACTATGATTTCAAAGATTACCTTTTTTCTAAACATCAATTCCACATATCATATAAATCAATAATTTAATATACATATTCCCAGCATCATAAGCACACACATTTGTTATCATTTTCTATAAAGAAAACGATTTTACATTTAAAATGCTTAACAAATCCATTTGAAATACATTTTACACCAGTAATAATGTTTATGAAATCCATTAGAAAATGGAATAAGAAGAACACATATGTAATAAAAAGATTTAGATTGTCAGTCCCACTTTTAAATACATAATCACCACAAATTACATTTTTTAACATGGTTCAAACCACTTTTATAATTGAAAGACATATTTATAGGGGCTAATAAAATATGCCACATAAAACAAAACCTGTATTTATAGAAAAATAAGATTTTATCACATTCAAACCTCTAAATATATTTTTAAAACAGATTTCTCAATTTCTAGGTAAGGTATATTACATTTTCAAGGACCACTACTATTGAGAAGTAATGAAATATAACCCATTTCTTTCCCAAAAACATATTCAATAACATATTCATGTCAAAACCCATCCAAATCATGATTCACACCACATATGTTGTTAATGTAATGGATATATAAAATACATAAATAATATCAAAATCATTCAGTAATGTAAAATCATTAAACAACCTACCTCACTCTTGGAAACATTTGAAAATTGGTGTGAAACCACAACCGCCACACCAAAGGACCATATAAAGGAAATATTGAAAAAATTAAGAAAATATTTCTCCCATAAGAAAATGTGAATCCTTTATTAATTCTACACATTTGAAAACAGGATGTCAATAAATAGGGAAAATGAACCCTATAATGAGGTATGAATCAATGAGAAAACAACGTTTTGGATGTTTTCTTGAAGAACCGTGGTCCAAAATACCCATGGATTGAAGATAAAAAGGTTTAAAAAATATTTTAGGGGGATCCAAGGTATGAAAATGCTGAATGGGGAATATGTGAGGTGTTTTAGGGATAAAATAAAAGTGGGGAAAGTTGTATATTTTAAATTTTTAATGGTCTATAGAAGTCCGATGATTTCGCTATAATGTTTTCCAAACCATGTGGCAACTGTGCATCCCTTATTATCCTATAAGAGAATATTGCACAATTATTCCTCATGATTTTTAAAACCATGCAACAACTGTATGGTTTCCAATATACAAAATGAAATATAGTAATATTTTTATTTGGGTGAGGGTGAAAGGTTTCCTATAACCATGTGCCACCTACTGTCTAGAAACCAATATAATGTTTTCTAAAAAATCACAAGGGGGAACCAAATTAAAAATGGAATATTGAAAATAAATAAAATAATACCTAAAAAATTTCTGGATGTTATATCCTCAGAAAAAATTTCACTATGGAATGAATACTAATATTTTAATAGTGTGCATTCATAAAAAACAAAACATGACATTTTCAACTATAGAGGGGAGAATAAGTGTTCCCAAATTATCATGTTTCACTTCTCAAAATATAGATTCAAAATATATACCATTATCATTTACATTAATAGGTTTTTCGGGATTATCATCCACATTATCCTTTGGATTTGGTTATTGATTAATATAGTGTCCATAATACTTACTCTTGTAACACTTTAGTGTGGGTGGAATATTATATTGAGATATATCTCTATTAATTTGACATGTTGTACTATTAACACTATTGTTATATTTTTATTACCCAATGTGTTGGATTACCAGGATTGAAAACTATTTTTGTTCCAATTAGGATCTCACCCATGTGCTCCATCCAATAGTTAGGGAAGGTTAAAGTTTAAAACATTTTCATTCCTCCATGTTGTATATCATTGGATTATCTTTGGAACCCCATCTTACTTTTCTAATATACAAAACCAATAGGGATTAGAGATTAAATTTCCCCTTTTAGATCAAATTGAATTATTTATTTATGCCATCAAAAAAATCTTATGGCTCATTATCATTGGATATTGTGTGTCATGAAAATGAAGAATCAATCAAATTTAATTTAAAGAAGATTTATAATACACTAAGAGTACCTCATATGTCTTGTAAAATATGATTCATAGATCCCCATATAGTCATCATCCTTATTTTTAATCTCATGGAAGTCCTTATATATTTTTTATGAAAAATTTGAATAAAGTACTTATTGAAACATAATCTTTTAAACTCATGAAACTCCATGGAACCATTTTCTTCTCCTTTCATCATATTATTAGTATGTTTGCACTACTGATCCTTCTCATGTTGGAAATGATTTATTAGAAGAATGTATTTTTCATTCTCTTACCACTTGATAATAGAAAATATACTTTCAGTGGTACTGATCCATTTCTCATCAATTGGTCGGTAAGTGGAACCACTACATGATGTTAGGAATTTTATCATAATTTACTTAATAAAAAATTATTCCCTCCATAGATCATTTGGAAATAAAAAATGATTCATAACGTGAGAATTTTTTATGATAATAAAAACTAGGTTTTTCATTTCACCTCATGTAACATTTGTTATTACGAGGATAATCATTTCATTTTCCATTGTAATATAAATTAATATATTATCTAAAGGTTCCATCCATTAATTAAAACAAAAAACCATTGTGTAAGGAACAATACTCATAGTTAGGAACCAAATAATCATGATAATACATTTAAATGGTGTATTAATCATGACACATTATTTTTAATCTATGACACCTTATGTCTATCTAAGTTCATTCATAATCATCATCTATTTAAATCCATTATGATGGTTCATAAAGAGTCTACAAATATCAAAATCATATATCTAGGGGATGTTAAAATATGTGTCTTTCAACGACCATTATAATACACCAATTGTTGATCTATTCTAGATAGATTAACCTTTTATGGATTTATTACCCATAGGTGGCCTCTATACCAAACCCACATCTAGATTTATTATCTAGAAAGTGTTTCAATTTCCACTTAACTACTCACTCTATCATTTTAGAATATTCAACTAAATTTTTCTATACATTTAGTAATCGATAGACTTATCCTTATATAAATTCCTATATATTTCATTAGAAACACCTATATGGATTATAATAATGTATTTTAATATTGTACTCTAAATGTCAACAAAACAAATCCTCATATACCAACTATAATAACATTGAAATATCATATATTGATATTATATATTTTTGTATGAATATCGAATGTATTACATAAAAACATGCTTGAGGACCATAATAGTTTAGTGTCTTTGGAGAATAGTACACCATCTCCAAATTTGGGGAATGATTTTCAATATCTCCCACAAGGATGAAATACTTCAATTATATTCACAAACACACCAGACTTAAATCATTTATTCATATCCTAGGGAAAATCATTAGGAATGGTCATGGTAAAATTCATTGTCATGGTAAGAATGCAAGATATCAATTATCGCATAAGTATGAAATGAGAATAATGGTATGTAAAAATGAGAATAAAATTTGAAATCCATACCCAACATATCAAAGATCATAATATTGATACATGATAAATATTATTGTAGTTTATAGGAAATGAATCATAGAGGAAATCATGGAAAGTTATCCATGTTAGAAAAAAATTATCATAATATGTGAAATTGTGGCATTAACATAATCATATGAAATTGTGAGCATGTATAAATAATGTTATGTTCAATATTTCAGTTTTAGAGAAGAAATAAACCCCTCTCATAAACTTATGAACATGAAACCAAGTCCTTAAATAACATCACGGTCATGCAAGATAGGACAACTCAAAACATATTGAACTTGTAATCTGGGTCATGCCTAATATTGTGATCCTAATATCTGATTCATGAAAAACATTGTGATAATTTAATCAGCATCACACATAACATATTGACTCCTAAGACATCCATCTTTTCCCAATGCATTGGATGGAGATATAGGTACCATATGGAAGATAATGATATTTATACATATTTAATCCCCAAAATCATAAGAAATATATAAAATACTATTTACCATAAATTGAAATGGGTTTTATATACATTTAATCAAATAATAAACTATTGAAAAGAGAATGGTTTTACAATTATTTCTTGATTTAATTATAACATAAACTGTAAAATAAGTGGCACTATTAAAATTTTATCATGGTATAACCCATTGAAGATGAATGAGTTTCATTAATATCTTAACATGATAAAATTTTTATTGAAATAATAATAATGGTATCATTGAATCATATCCACATAGAGATCCTAATTTATATCAGTGGATTTCATCTAAGATATAGAATAAGTTTTAAATATCACTTGAAACATATATTGAGGAAAACAAATTTTAATTGAAAACAAAATTTCAAAACAAAAAATTCATTAATAATATTGAAAATAATATTCTCTGAAAAATATTCAAATTAAATAATGTTTACAATGGAAGAAAATTCATTTCATTCTATGCATGTTAGAATTAATATCACTTTCACATTTTCAGTAAAAGAAAATAAAGCATTATTTTTAGAACCACATGAATATCCTATTCGATGAATTTTTAAAAATTTAAAAATTGGAAAAACGATTCTATTAAATCATTTTGATAATTATAATAAAATATGGAATACTTTTTAGAAATCATGTTATTTGATGTATAATGTGTTTCGACTGAAGAGGGAAATAAAGAAGCTTTTTCATAAAAAATCATTTTGAATTATTATTTACATAAATAATGGAAAATTAATTCTAATTATCTATTATAAAAAAATATCCATATGAATTTAAAATTAATGTGTTTATTAAGAGATATATCCAAATATTTTTTCATTAGATGAATAATCATAAATAATCTCAATAAACGATGAGATTGTAACACCAAATTTATATAACATTGGTAACAATGGATCGTAATCCTAATAAATAATAACATTAAATAAAACATATATTATCAAAAAAAAGATTTTAATTATATAAAATATTTAAGGGGATGTATATACACATCATAGAGGATGATACAGGTATAATATATCTTTTTTCCTAATGAAGGTAACATGTTGAAAAAATCCCATACCACTTGGAAAATATTTTAACCATGAACCCCACAGAAGATAGATAATAAAATGGATATCTAAATTATAAAAAATAATAATAAGAATAAACATATTCCCAAGAATTATAGACACATCACAAACTAAACACATGGGGATATGACATGCTTCTCACAGAAAACTAAAAGTGAGATTGAAATCATTTACTAATTTATTAATATTTTGTATCTTATTCCCAACATAATAAAAATATCTAAGGAAAAAATAAATATCATTAAAATAAAGATAATCATTATATTAAACATAAATTTTCATGTATATACACCACACAAAATAAATGAGTGGTGAATATTCATATGACTCCAAGAAATAATAGAGAGACTAAAAATCCTTTACCATAAGTATTGACTTCTTTCCTAAAAAATCAAAATTTCTAAATAATAAATATATGTTTTTTATAAAACTAGTATAGAACAATAAATATATATTTAATAACATTAAATTTTTACTTATTACAATTTATTACCTTTTTATTTCCATTTCCATGATAAAATCACATTTTGGGTAATAACTGCTTTGTTTTTTGTAAATGTTTTTCTTTTTTCTCAGTACTATTGCTCGGATCTCAGTTCAATCATCTCAAATATAATAATCATGAAATAATTAGTATATTCATACATAAATTATATTATAAGTACCAATAATTAAATATGGTCTTGATAAATGATATATGTTTCAATCATTGACATTATAGGTTGTACATAGGCATGGGTATCGTATCCATTTTTTGACGATCATTATGGAAAAGAGATAAGTAATATTATATATTTTCTGAATGATAATAAAATCATAAATTATATATAATATATTTAAATATACTTGTAATGTTATTTCATGTGGTTTGAAGATGAAAATATAGAGTCATATCTTTTACTAAAGGTGGTAGTCAAGACTTAGATGAACAACATTATCATCTTTCAGTGAGGTAATATGTATTAAATAAAATTATATATTATGTTTTAATAAAAATTAATATATCATTAATATCCAAATTATTTCATTTATATTACATATATTCATTAAATTTACCCTTATTATCTTCTATTTAAATCGTTTTTGGAAAAATAATCACATTTATTCACGTGGAGGTAGTCCACCATTCCCATGAGAGATGTTATCATATATCATATGGAATGAAAAAAGAAATATATTATATAATGACTATAAAATTATATTTTTGTTATGAATATAAAATATATATATTATAACCTTTATTGTAACCAACACTGAGTAGTGGTATTGTCAAAAAGAATGACATTAGTTCGTGAGGCGGAAGTCCGCCATAGAGATGAATGAAGATTTCGTACACCATTTATGGGAAGTGGATATGGTTGTAGATAATTACCATAGAATAAAAATTATATATAAATTCAATATATATAGGATATTATATCATAATTTTACATTAATAATTGCATGAGGTGGATGAAGAAATGAAAAAAATTCTTGTCGAAAACAGTTACCTCTTCCACATATATCATCCTTATGTATGAACCAACAACCTTATTAGTTTGGATTTATGCCCAAAATATGAATTATAGTATTATATTATTGATTTAGGGAAGTGATTCAGGATATTATTGTCCAAAACAAAAGAATGTTTTTGTGTGAAGTAGAGAGTAGAGGGGTGACCATTTATAAGTGATGTGAGTGGTAGACTACTGATATTTGAAAAGAAAAAGTTGTACCCACGGTTTTCACCTGGAAAAATTATAAAAACGGATTATTATAGATAACTTGATATTATAGGGTCAAAATATACAATAAAAGTGATTTTTGAAAAAAATTTATGTAAATTTATACCTTATCATTTTAGTTTAACCCCTGATAAACAAATTTTCACCTCAACTATGGTAAATACTATTTAATATAAATTATGGTAAAAATATACATTAAATTATTATATAATAAAAATTATAATAATTAAAAATATGGATTCATTTTTGTATAATCTTATTAAAATAATTAAATAAATTTAATTTAAAAATTAATCTTATATACATGATGAGAAAGCAGGTTTTCAAATAAAAATTATTGAACTATTTTCAAGGTTTTTATATCAAAAGCCAATTTGAAAATTATTATTTTTCAATACTCAAAAAAAATCTTGTAAAAAATCCAATTTATTATAAATATCGAGTACCTAATAAAATAAAAATCTTATACCAAACGTATACTAACATATTAATGTCCTTCCATTTTCCATCCATCTTCTATGGACTCACTATATTAAGGATGCTATATTATTTTTTATTCAAATTTTATCATGTAATTCCATTATATATTAGTAATTTGACACTATAAATTATCCTTAATTACATAATAATCATGACCTCCTTATTCCTTACTTTACCACCTAAAATCATTAAATAATGTAACTACATACTTCAACCTTCATTTTAATATTTGGTAACAAAACCAAAGGATAATGTTAGTTTCTAAGACCCCCATCAATCTATCTTTTACATATGCTATATGTGAAAACAAATAATTTTGATCAATAAAATATACATGAAATTAAATTTTCATTGGTCATGTATTTAATTAACTAAACTATCCTTCGCAATAATTATTACATCAAAAAATGTTTTAAGTGATCTTTAGATCTTGTAGTCACATAATTTGGAAGGTCGATCAGTGTGACATATTTTATAGAAATATCATCTCTATTAATTTTTAATCATAGTATTCAAAATATGACATAATTATAATGTCTTTATATACATATTAATTCCAAATACATACCACCACATGATAAAAAGAAATTTAACAAGAGACTCTAGAATATAATATTTTTTATACATTTGACCCCAATGTGGATTTATCGTCCCTATTATTGTTTGTTTAATTTTTCAGTCCTAGAATTCATATATATTGTTCTAATGTAATGAAAAATGGGTGAGTTGGTGTTATTCTAATATAAATAACTTCACTGAGTGGGAATGTGTCATCCTTAAGCCTTGGAAAGGAATCATCATTTACTCAAACGCTGCCATCTTATAGTATCTATCTCTTAACAACTCTTTAATATCGAATTTAGTGTATAAAATAATGTACTAGATCCTTATAGTCATCTGTGGTAATCCAAATTCCTTTATCAAAAGAACATATATAATCTTTGGGATTACAAATCATCAATAATTAAAATTTTCTTCCCCAAAAATAGGGCAATGATTGATAATATATCTTCTTGTATATTGGCATGCATGTTTCCTTTATTATTCCATGTATCATAATGTAAAAACCATGTTCAAGATCAATATTATAGGCCATTATTAACTAGTATTCAAGAGGCTTGCACCATACCCCTGAAAAATATGAAATAATGTAAAACATGATAACTCTTATTCTTCTAATTCATACTTTTTTATATAAATAAATCATAGGGCTACGCTTCTTGTCTATATATCTTTCTTCTTCATTAGATTTTCTGAAATTGGGATTTAATAATAAAATATTTCAATAACTACTACTTATTCTTCTTATTCTATTATTATTCAAACCCGACACACAAGATCTACTATCATTATATATTATGAGATTCTATATCTTTGATACAATAATTTCTCTCATGTAATACAATATCATATCTCCACTAATTATATTTCAATTATATAAAATTATTTCAATAGTTTAATATAGTATCATGAAACAATTTTATAATTTTAGTCTATTATCTTTAAAATCAATTCAATAATTAAATCACATTAATGGTCTTTATATAGTTTTTATTTAGAAAAATTCCTTCAATATGGACTATTTGAACTCCCTTATAACACATTGAATTAATAAATCATTCCATCTTAATCAAATATGTTTTTATATAATCTACAAAGTGACTCATTATTTTGTTCATAAAAATATCCATAAAATCCATATACATTTAATTCATTAAATAATTTATATTCTCATATAAGTATATCTATATGAAATGTTAATTCTCATCATGTTGTTATATATAACTTATTTTAGTCTATTTATTTATTACTTTCTATTCCACATTCATTCATGGAATTTAATCACTCATCAAAAATATTCTTATTATTATAAAATACACAACTAACTCATCCTTGTAAAAAATCATTGATTTCCAAAACATCATTCTATTCTATCTTGAATTTTAGAAAAATATCAAAAATTTTAATCATATGAAATCTCATATTTCTCATATTAATTACTTTTATATTTAATCTTATGTATTCTTGTGTATTTTTTAAGAAAAATTGGGAATCATATATGTCACTTCACTATCCTTATGTTCTTAAAAGGTTGTCATAGTTTCTCTTATGAATGACCATATCAACCATTCCGTACAAAAAAATCTCATAGACTGATGTAGAGATAACATCTCATATTATTTATAATAATTAACCTTCTATAAATTCTTAATAATTGTTACGAATGATCATGTTAGCCCTTATATATCAAAATGAGTATCATGGAAATCATCAAATATTCAGACTTTATACGTTTGAGAAACCATTAAGTATCAAGGTTTACATAAACTGTTCTCTTATGTATAATGTAGTAAATTAGAGTGAATCATGAAAATTATCCTATTTACTCTTATATATCATAGCATGGTTCAGAATTATTGAAATTTTGTCCAGTAGATTAAGAAATACTTAAGTAGACATTAGTTTTTTAGAGTTATCCTTATGTATTTTTTATTTTATCAATTATGTAATGTGTGACATCTTTTAATTTGAATAAAATATAAAACATCGTGAATATTTTAAAATTGTCATAAATAATTCTTAGAGAATCCCCAATTACTCTATGACATCATAGAAAAACATCAGTATGTTTCTTAGTTTCTCAAAACTTATCAAAAGTCTTCATAATAATGCCCAACATAACATGTATCATATTTGTTATCTATTTGACTCTTTCCAAAACACTTCATTACCTAAAAAAATCCCATCTTGATTAAATATTTTTCATTAATTGATTATTTTGTAAGTAATTACAATTTATTATAGTACCTATATCTTCATACATTAATTTTTGAATATTAGATAGATTCATTATCTATTTGTGTTAATCACTCGCATCGACCTTCATTTAATTGAAACTCAGGGAAAATTATTTAGAACTCCACATCCTTATTCCCCATTAATCACAACATGGTCATAGAGGTTCATAAGGAACCTGTTGTAGAATTTTTTTTCTGTTTTGATCAACATTTTTCTTTAATACTCATTAAAAATAGCTCTATAATCAGTAGTTGTAAAAGGAAACTCCAAGAACAACATGAATTATCTGAAGTATAACCCATTAAAAATGTTGGAATGACTCACCATTAATATATAAAATTTTACATAAATTTTATACCTATGATCTATAATGCATATCAAACATATGATATCCAAAGATAAACCTTATGCATTCAACTTATTCCTTTACTGGGATCTTTCTTACTACACAAAAACATATTTAAAAATTACTATAACATTATCAGTAAATACTATCATCACAATACATTGGAATTTTATTTTTTAGCATATGTTTTTTTAACACCTTTATATTATTCACATAAATAACATTTAATTGAGACATCATAAACCTTTATTTTATATCCCCTTAATAATAATAATTACAAAGATTAAATAAAAAGGAAAATTTATTATCATATCATATTTTATTTAAAATTTCATATAATACCCTTAGTGAATCCTGATCTCCTTAAGAAAATGGTTGCATCACATCCCTCTAAGAAATGTGCGATGAATTATTCACTTATAAGACTACTTGAGGTAGATCACAATATAAAACAATGGTGATTAACATAGATGTGAATGTTGACTATAATACATTCAATTACATAATACCAACTCAATTTTATCTTTCAAGGGGATGTTAGAGTATATTTTCATAAAATTTACTACCATAACTGGACTCAAAAAACACATTCAGATATTCAAGTGAAAGATATTTTGTCCCTCATCAAATTCGATTCAATATTTTTATACTTAACCCAATAATATTTAGATTTATTAAATTAAAAATAGGAATATAAAAGTGTAAAATTTTTTCTAAACAATAAATTAATTTAAAAACTATATATATTTCTATATTTATATTGAATTATTTCTTATGGTATATTTTTTTATCAGCTCCCCCTCAAGTACTTAAATCGATTATTATTATACATTTAAAATCATAAATATAATGTAATCCAAAAAAATAATATTTGATACTACACTGAAAATAAAATATACTAATAATTATAGAATACATTTATTAATACCTATTATAGTTCTTAATTTTTTAATAATTTCATTATGTAGTATATTTTGATACACCATGATTAATTTCATATATTGAAAATAAGTAGAAATATATATATGCAAATAATGAATGATATTAATTCATTATTAATTATGTAAATAATGATTAAATTTTTACATCAACCTTTAATTCATTTTAAATAAAATTCCATATTTTTTAGACCTCATCATTATTTCTCCTCCTTTAATTTTTTAAACATGATGAATCCTTGGTGAAATGTTTTTCATTATTATCATAGTTTTCCTATAATATTGAATTAGATTTTATCAATTAGATGATAATATTAAATAAACCATTTGAGCATGATACATATTATGTTCCTCCTCTAGTTGGTTAGTCCATATGATCATTCATTCATTTAAAATATATTCATCCTTATATGATTTTCCACTTGGATTCAATGGTTCTTATTGTAATGACACGAGTATGGAGACGTATAACTGGTGCCCCGTACCTGGTTCTCCACATGACCTCAAGTGCATTTCCCCAAATGCCAGAGGCTGTCGATTAGCAGCGAGGGCGTTGGTGAGTCAGTGGGGAATGTATGCCTTAATTTGGTAAAGATTGCTGTGGAAAATTAGGCATACATAATAGCAGAAGCAGTAAATAGCATGCAACTACAAAACTGAATGTAAAATAAATGTATGATATAATAATGATACAGGATGGTACATGTATCTATGGAATGTAGTAAGAAAAACAACATGCGGAAATATAACTGAAACCAAAGTAATAAATGTAAACAGCAACTCCATCAGTATCGTGGGCCAAGGCCTGGTCCCATGCTCTCCAACTCCGACCAGCAATCAAGTACCTGTGGTGGAAGAGCCACAATCCCTACCTATACGTGCAACCATATAATATGTTTGGACTGAAAGGAGGACCCAAACAGTGAGTGAGACTAATCCCAGTGGGCAACCACCACAAGATTTGTGCCATACTGTCAGTGACTGATATAACAAATGTAAAGGTAAATAAATGCAGTAAACAATTCTACCAATTACCATTCCCATTCATTTAATTACACAATCATGGAAAACCAACAATGTTTTCTATTCCATGAAAAGTAAGTAACACTGCAGGTATCTAAATAGACTACCTAAACACAAGAAGTACAAAAACCAAGCTTGTTCTTTGGGTTGGTGTACTCATCACAACCAACCATCAAAATTCACACTAACTCTCTATGTGGCTTAAACTAGAATACCCCTATAGTACAGTAATCATCTAAGGAATATACACTCTGGGAAGCTCTCACGTCAGTTTTCCTATGGTCTTGCAACGATAGCTACATACTCTATGAGGAATCACTTATGTCTAATTCCTCATGTGGTCTCGATGCGTGGGTGACTAAGAACACTCTTGAGAAGCACAAATTCATATTCCAGTTGGTCCTACGTACGAAACTAACGCCAAAAATCCCTCTTGGGAAGCACTTATTCATCTTTTCCTCTTTGACCTCCCGCACTAGGTTATCATAGCCATGAGCTGTCCAGTCTTGCATAATCGACTGTTAGCAGCCCTAAGTAAGTTAATCAACTACTTGGATAATAGCTACCATACTTCAAAAGCATTCCAACAGCAGGAAACACATGCAATCAGTGATAACAAGTCACTAACACTTTCATATAGGTTTTCCTCACGGCAAAGGTTCCAAACGATGATAAACAACCGAATAAGAGAGGTAAACACCCATGGGGTGCTCCTAAAACGTTAAAACAAGCATAAATTAGAAGAGATTAATCATAAGCTAACAATAAATCTAGGGCAGATAAACAATAGTATCAAAATCCTAAACCTGGGATACCTGATA
Source organism: Viscum album (assembly GCA_963277665.1). Classification (NCBI taxonomy): domain Eukaryota; kingdom Viridiplantae; phylum Streptophyta; class Magnoliopsida; order Santalales; family Viscaceae; genus Viscum; species Viscum album. The sequence goes on along the minus strand of OY728152.1, from coordinate 2,074,311,573 downwards.
CATTGGTATCTGACACTTTTCCAACCCAACCCCAAAGAACATCAATATAGTGCAACAAACCACCTACCTCTATCCTCGAAGATCAATATACTTGATCCTCGGCCCGTGAATCAGCCTAGAACGAAGTATATCTTCAAAAATGTCAAAAAATTTCAACCTCAGATAACTTACATGAGAGGAAGAATCAGGAAACGAGGCTATAGAACAACCAAGAACTCAGCAATGTGATTCTTCTGCAACCGATAGAGTTTGATTCGGTAAACCGATGACGGATCAGTGGCTCGGAGAAGAATCAACCTTATTGGACGTTCTGGATGGTATTAGGTGGTGATGAAGATGTTTACCATCATTAGGCGCGACCCTGGGTTGATTAATGAAATAAAAAATTACACGACATGTACTCTTAAATTACACGTCGCGTAGTGGGTTTTTCCGTACTCCACCAAAATCATCCTCCACATCACCCCTACACACCGTGTGTGTGGCCCGGTCACGGCCAACACATGGCTTCAAGTGTCCGAGGAGTACACGTCCTGTACTCAGAATTTACACTGTGTGTACTCTGAAAATTTCCATATTCTCCATTTTTTCTTAAAAAGCTCGTAATATAGATCCATACCTGAAACTGATGCTCTGGGTTCTTACAGTTATCCTTTTTTCCTTCTTATCATTCTATCCTAATATCCAAGGAATACCTTTATTAGTAGTGTGCCTAAATTATTTCAAACATACACCTAATTTCTATAAAATAATTGATAACCATTATACGAGATCCACTTGTGAAATTTATGTACTTCATTTAAAAATTCATTCCACCATACTATTCACTTTTTTTCATTCTTAGATGCATTCACCTAGATTCTTCTATTTAATTCCCCAAAAATTAATGTTAATTTTATATTTGAAAGGTACCATGTATTTTTATTCATTCCCATTGTGAAGTTATATCCATAAAACCCAGATAATATTTATGAAATATTTCTTGTTAAATAATATTATTTCATTGATAGCTTACGTTACAATCAACAATGAGTTTACAAAAATGCTTCAATATTATTAATATATTATGTGTTCATTATCGACCCACCATTGAATTTTTGCGTGTGATTAGTAATAAAAAAATTATGGAAAAAAATATAGTATAAATGTTTATAAATGAAATTAATTAGTTATCAAATGGTTCAAATTTTAAATCATTATTTGAAATAAAAGTGATGTTATTTTCAAAAAAAAATTTTTTTTCAGAGTGGATTTTTATATGAAAACATTATATTAATTAATATTTGTCATATATTTTAGCGTAATGGTTTATTAATGACATTATGAAATGATTAAATTATTAAAAAAAAATTTGTAGTCATATCATACGAATAAATCATGTATTATTCTTAATATATATTTTTTTATGAAAAGATGTTTCCCCAAATTTTATGTACATAAAATGAAATTAATTTATTCCATTTTAAAATTTTAATTAGATAAAATTATGTACATATTTATAATAATTTGTTTAAATTTTATTAAATACTCCTATTTTATATTTGGTCAATATGAAATGCAGCTATGGTAAAATGTATCTTCTCAGTAATGGATAAAATGGGATAATCTAGGTCAAAAATAAGAAATAAAGGTAAACTTTTTCATCATCATCATCATTTGATAAAGATAATATGAATTGTTTCACATTATCATCTAAATTGAGTTTTTAATGCTCACTTATACTTGAGAATAACTAATATTTTATTTAAATTAAATAAATTTGAAAAAATGTCACGATTTTATCTCTAAATATCATTTATGTGATTACATATGGACAAAAAATTACCAAGAAATAAACATTAATACCAATTTCTTTACATAATATAAATATATTCTTGAGATTAATTTACTTCTAAATTATAGAATTTATATTGATATTATACATTTTCAGTTAACAATAAAACAATATATATTCAAATATTAGAAAAATAAAATTAGAATGATATTTAAAGACATAAAAAGTTATATAATTTGATCAATTTACTGTGGTCCATAAATTTTATACATGATTATGACATATTATATTTTTGTGAGGAGATTGTATTCTAATTAACGCTTTTTATATATGTCATTGATGTGAAATTAAATGAATAAAGACAAAATTGACAATAATTGTATTTTATCAAAATAATCTTTTATTAAATTATATTAAAATCATAAATACATTAAATAAAAGAAGGTGGATATTATATGGCCAAAAATATCATAACCATTGAATTTATTTTTCAAATGTATCCTTATAAGTGAAAATCACAAACCTTTGTTATAAATAATTTGGTTAGTGTAGTTTAATCTATAATTTTTTAACAAAGGGTTAGTCGAATTGATAGTGTTTAAAATTGATCCTAATATTATCTAACACTTATAACTTGATGTGATTAAAACCCTATCATCCATTAAATTTTAATCCTTTTCCATTTCTTGTAATTTTTATAAAGAGTTATTTTATTATAATATAATGTTTTGTTAAATTCCAAAAGTTCTCATATAAAAAATTAAATAAGGAATCCTGTATAGGTTTTTTGTGTCGCAGAAGCATTATATAAATTGTTCTCAACATTTATTTTTCCATGATTGAGGATAAATTTAATATTTACATAATGATAAATTTTATGATATGTAAAATTTAATCTACTAATTTAGACATGGGATAGATCATTAGAACAAAGAGTGATGATCCTCACATATTATTAATAATAAATTTAATTAAATTTGAATTATCATTATTGAATTATTTCATAATTGATGTATCAGAAAATATATTTTATGTTTTTTTTATTGTGTAATAGTAATCATGGTATATAACTTTTCTTGGTGATGCAAACATGTTTCAGAAGTCTCCAAACATCACTGTAAGAATCTCTAGGTTCTAGGACAACAGAACCTAGAGCTTGCGTCATCCGCCTTTGATCACCTTAAGAACCTATTCAGCATAATTTTCCATGAACTATCCTTAATCTAGAGTTTGAGGTTGAGTTATATCTCTCCCAATTATTAGGAGATTTTTTTAATAAGGGATCTCTCTAGGGTTTGAGAGAATTCTCTAAACCCACCGTGCATAACGAAACAAATGAATTTTTTTTAGGAAAATAATATAGTTGGGTTTATATTTCAATTGGGTTAAAATAATAACATTTCAAAAGTTCCATATATTATTTATTTAATCCCCATATTACCACATGTATAATATTAATAATAATGATTTTATTTCTCTACATGTTCTTAACATGAGAATTATATTAAATATTGTTTAATAAATTAATATTTTTTATTTTTTATTTCTCATCGGACCAATAAAATTTGTACAACATTATTCCATAATAATTATCAGCCCCTGAATAATGAATCATTATATGTTAAATAAATATCACAATATTATTCACCAATAAATATTTAAATATTATATTCACAATATAAATAATACTAATTTATTAAATAGTCGACTGAAATTATATTCTCTCGAATAACAAGTGGTGAAATTTTTGTGATCACAAATATTTAAATAATTAATATACCATTTCATGGATTAATATTTATTCAGTATGTTAAATAATAAATAATAATATATTATTTATCTAAGATTCTAGGTACACTTAGTTTGTGACCCTCTTGAATTCTTTCTCTGTGGAATTAAGCAATTGAATCAATAGTCCAAGTATTTATTATAGAATCAGACCATGGCACCCATAGATAAATATAATAACATCATACCTCATAAAATTGATTAATGTTTAATTTAATATATTTATCTTGATATCTCAAATCATGAAGGTAGCATGTTTGTGTGTTCTTCCTATGTGCTCGATGTCTCTTTATTTGACTTCTGGAAAACTGAACTCTCCTATTGTACAACATGTCTATGTATTAACTTATGATATATCGTTTACATAAAAGAGAATGATATATAAAATTCTATGAAAGATCATAAGGGAAAATTCCTTTCTCGCGTTATTTATTAATTCAATATTACTTGTCACTCCCCCAATTTATCCAACATTTCAAAAAAAATATTTTCCTCACCGTTTTCACCAATACATCAATGTATGTGACTCATAATACTCATTAATAAAAATATTAATGTCTAAGTACCAATAAAATCATTTGTAAATGTGATATTCTAGTGACACATATAAATGAATATTTCCTACTGGCAAGTCTTACTTTCATAATATCTTACTAGATATTACCATTGACGTACATCATGAGAATGGGCCACAAATTCATATGTGTTTCGTCCCCGGATATCCTAAATAATTTTTGTCAAAAAATGATATTATCTGTCTATAGAACATATATTTATGAATAGTGTTGTAGAACATCTAGGTTATGATCATTGTGATGAACTGCTATGACTTTTCAGTGTGACAAATAATCTTAGGACATTATCTAAAAAATGTTACAAAAAAGAATAATCATCATTTCATAAAAAGATTGTTAATATTAAGAAATATGTATATATGTTATCTTAATTTAAACAGAATCTAGTTCTAGTGAATCCATTCCAACAGACTCCCACATGAACAAGAGCTAAATTATTACAATCTTCAGTTCACTAGTTCTCACACAATACTCACTCTTCTACTGAGATAGGCCTTTAGCCTAGGGTTGTGTTTTGTTCTCTTTCCTGGGAACTCTACTTATAAATAACACCACCCCAATGATGAATATATCTCAAGAGGTGACACTTAAAAATTATCTTGTTTTGCAAGGGAATGACCATGGATATTTTTCAAGATCCCCATTGTATTTTATTATCAAAACATTATAAATGTTTATTTATACCTAGTTATGTCATCATGATTATGAAAACATTTATTAATCCAAATGGATTCATTAGATGCATAAAAATACACTATATACTCAAAATCTAAAGTAGAATCAACAAAAAATGGCTTTTTTGATCTTCTCTATCTCATAGCTCTTCTAATGAAAAAGAAAACATATCAAGGCTATGACTTCATATCATTATGATATGTCTTAAAAATTGTATTGGCATAACCCATGATGATCATCTACTCATCTTCTCCACACTACAAAAACATATCATTAGTTTCTTTTAGATACCTAATATATCCTTAATAGAAGACCAATCATGTTCTCCTGTATAACGTCCTGATTCCAGAAGCCACCCAGAGGTGCCCCGTACCCGGTTGGTCCCATGTACTCAAGCACATTTTCCCTAATGCGAGATGCTTCCAACTAGAAGAGAGGTCCATGGGTTTGATTGTTGGGAAACTATTCACATCAATGGTAGAGTAACACATCGGATGTAAATAGATAGAGAAAACAGAAGCAGTAATAATCCATAAAAAATTAAACTGAAGAAGAGAGGAAAATTTTAAACTGGAGCACACACAAATATATAAATGATGCATGATACGTATGTCATGGAAAACAACCAATCACATCACAATGCAAGAATATAGAACAATACAAAGCATTTGTATAAAAAAAATAGGTAAATAGCTCTACAACATTACAAGCCTCATCAAGGTCCAATGCTATCCAAATCCACATCATATCAATTACCAGATGTATAAGGGCACATTTCCATATCTATACATGAAACAAAATAATATTCTTGGGACCAAATGAATAGCCCAAATAGGGTGTGATACAAAATCCCAGTAGGAAATCACCAGAAGATCTGCTCCTAATAGTGAGTGAATATATGGTATGTAATAAAAAAAGAATTTTGTAAATAGTGATGTACTCAGTAGTAACCAGTCCTACAGTTTCAATGCAATAATATCCATATATCAACAACAGCAAAACAAGAAGGTAATCCCTAGGGTAGTTCTCTCAGATTAACCCATCTAGTTCAATTAAACAAGGATATTACGAATACTGTTCGTGAAGATCTCTCAGTCAAATCACATTATAGTCCCCATAATTAAAAAGACCCTATGAGGAAGATTGCACGTCAATTCCCATTATAGTCTATGGTATTCAAGGAACACTTGAGGAATTTCACACAGTCAATTACCCTCATTGCCCCAAGTGGACAAAGTCACTCTGAGGAAGCTCTATCAATCAACTCCCCTTATATTCTAAAATGGATAAAAGACTCTCTGAGGATTCTCCCTCAGTCAATTATAATAATAGTTTAAAAAGTACAGAGGCAATCTGAGGAATCTCAGTAGATAAATTGTCTTTGTAGCCTAATGTGCTCAATGCCTCTCTAAGGAAGATCACTCTATCAATTCCCCATATAGTCTATTAAACCAGGTTCTTACGGCCTTGTGTATGTAAACAATAATAGCTATTCAATACGGCCAAAGTAATCCTCAAGAAATACTTTTCCAAAAAGTCTACAACATTTCAATCTTTTTAGAAATAAATATAATCACTCCATCCTACAGTACTACACATGGGAAACATCAAGGAAGCCAAACATCTAAATAAGTCCAAATGGCCATAAAAAAACATGCATGGAAAAAACACATCAAAATAAAAAAACACAATTCACATCAAATTAACCTCTATTTACACATACCAGCATATCAGGGAATTATCAGGGTTAAAAAGGTAAACACGCAATACCTCAATCAAGATTATAGGTAATAATTGCACATAATACTGAATGAATTTCAACGGAAAGCCATAAGACACCTACCTCAGCATTGGGAGATCGATATAATCTATCTTTTCCCCCTAGATCAACCTATAATGCTATATATCTACAAAAATGTATAAAATATTCATCCAATGAAATCTCCTAAGAGAGGAGAAATCTGCAGATGGTGCTCTAGGAGATGAGAGAACTCACTAATATGCTTCCAATGAAACCAAAGGAGTTCAATTCTGAGGATGGACGCTCACTCGGGGGCTCATCGAAGATCCATGGCCATACGGCTATCCTGGATAAGTAAAATGTAGAAGGGGGTGTTCTATCTATTAGGCGTATCCCCGATACAATTAATGAAAAAACCAAATACACGCCTTGTTCTTTTTAAGTACACTAAGTGTAATCACCTTTTCTACACTCTACTTTAGGTGGCCTCCAGGTCACCCCTACAAGGTCGTGTGCCTGTCCTCTACCTAGCCAGCACATGGTTACCAACGGTAACCGAGTACAGGGTGTGTACTCATAAATTACACAACGTGTACTTTGTAAATTTTTAGAAATTCCTTTTTTTCTAAAAAATTACTAGGAATGAAAACAAACCTGAAAAAAAGATACAGGTTCTTACAAACTTCCTCCTTAAATAAATTCATCCGTAAATTTCTCTAGAAAGGGGGTATAGAATAATAAACCCTGAAAAGCGTTGGCCACTATTCACGTGCATCAGCCTCCCTCTCCCATGTATCGTCATGTACTCACCCGTGCTCCCTTATCTCTAGAACCAGAGGGATAGACTGGACAAAAAGAACCTTCATAGCTTAATCAACGATCTAGATTGGATGCTTCTCAAAAGATGCATCCACTTCCAACTCAACCTCCTCGGGTTGAAAGACATGAGACGGGCCTGAGAATTAATGTCGATGCTGAGAAATGGGGAAGACATCATACATATCCTGGTGCCTTTGAGGTAACTGCAACCGATAGGCTACTGACATAACTCTTTACAAAAACTCAAATGGTCCAACATATGTCTATGAAAGCTTACCTTTTTTGTTAATCCTCTTGTGCCCCAACTTCGCTATAAAGGGTAGGAAAACCCGATCTCTGACCTCGAACTCCAGAGGTTGTCTCCGCTAATCTGCATTAGACTTCTGTCGAGACTGTGCAATCGATATCCTCTTCTAAATCAACTCTATATGTTTTGGGGTCTCCTAAACAAGATGAGGTCCCAGCATAGCTGCCACTCCGGCCTCCTGCAAACATAAAAAATGATCGGCATGGGCTACCATACAATGCCTCATACGGTTCCATCTAAATAGTAAATTTAAAACTATAATTATAGACAAACTCCACATGAGGTATATGATTCCCCCATGAACATACAAAAACTAGTATGCATGCAATAATCATGTCCTCAAGCACCTGAATTTTATGCAAAACTATCCATCTGTTTGGGGATGGACAACAGTACTCAAAATTACATGTGAACCCAAAGAATTATACATCCATTGCTAGACTTGAGAAGTAAAAAATGAATCTCTATATGAAATGAGGGAGTGTGTTACTCCATTTAAGCACACAATCTCACGGATGTACAACTGTCGAATCTCATAAAAATTGAAGGTATCCTTGATCAGCAAGAAGTTATAAACCATCGTGAGTCTTTCAATGGAATCCCAAAAAACATCATTCCCTAAAGGAGAAATCTGTAAACCTATCACGAAATCCATAGAAACATCTTTTCACTAGAACTCATGAATTGGAAAATGATATAAAATTAATGTTGGTTTCTAATGCTCCGCCTTCACGATATGACTGGTTGAACAACTCATGAGAAAACTAGCTACATTTCTCATCATACCTGGCCACCTATACTGAAGGTGTAGATCACCATACAACTTGGTGACACAAGGATGAAATACCCAAACTACTTAATGAAAGTCAAACATAATCTTCTCTCTTATGTCATAAGGAACCCATACATGACCCTAGAAATTCAACATATCATCCTCACCTATGGTCTATCCCAGAATAGGCTCCTATTCTAACACACATTGGTGTAATTCTGGTCCTTCATAATCTTCTAGCTCTCTCATTCCCACTTGATCAAGATGAGTAGGGTAACAGACACAGAAGAAAGAAAATTCTACCCCTGTCTGGCATGCACTTCCAAATGAATCTCAAAGAATAGATACTTAAGCTTCCACAAACTATTGGCCTCCTGAGATGCATGTATCTGAGTCCTCTTACTCAACAAATCATACATTGTGTTGCCTTTCCCTAGGCATATAAGAAAGATCAAATTCCAAGGATTGAGGGTACACAACCCACCTTCATTGTCTTAAATTCAGATCACACTAAGTGAAGTTGTGCTTGAGACTCTTCGGGTCAGTGTAAACCACAAAACTCTCTCCCAAAAGATATTATCTCAAATAACTGAAGGCATGAACAACGGTAGCCAACTCAAGATCATGTGTTGGGTAATTACCCTCTTGTGGCCTCAACTTCTAAGACCCATACACAATGAATCCTTCTCCCTACATAAGCACAGCTACCAAACCGATATCTTAAGCATCATAGAACATAATATAGTTCATTACCGGCTCTGTAAAAACTAGTATTGGTGATGAATTCAGACACTCATTCATCTCTTGAATGGATGAGTCATAATAATATGACCACAAGATCTTCAAACCATTCTTTTTCAGACTCGCTAGTGGCTTCTATGTGTGAATAGTCTTGAATTAAATGTTTATAATATCCAACCAGCCCTAGAAAGCTATGTACCTACAAGATGTTATTCGGATGCTCCCAGAAAACTATTGCTCTCACATTCTCTGGTCAACTGATACTCCTCTCTCTGAGATAACATGACCCAAGAAGTGAATCTGGTCCATCCAAAAGTGGAATGTTTTGAGCATATCATATAACTGATGCTCAATCAGTGTAATCAAAATGATATCATTTTGTGTGGCTTGGTCTTGTTGAGTGTGAGAGTACAACAATATATTTTTCTCAAAAGGAAACCATGGATGAATACAAGTATGGATGGACCACTCGGTTCATCTGCACAACAAAAACTACAGGAAAATTCGTGAGACAGAACGACATAACCACATACTCGTATTGACCATACCTTCTTTAGATGGAAGTGAGAGGTATATCTGATGGTCTAATGCACAACTTATGATAAACAGATATCAATTCAATCTTTGAGAACACCCGGGCTCCCCAATGCTGATTAATGATATCATCACTCTGCAGCAAGGGATATTTGTTCTGGATCGTCAACTGGTTCAGCTTCTGATAATCTACACAAAGACTGAGGGTACCGTCTGCCTTCTTCGAAAACAGAACTGGAAATCCCCATGGAGAAGTACTGGGTCGGATGAAACCCTTTGCCTCTAACCCCTCTAACTACATCATGAGCTCCTGCAACTCTGTTGTAGTAATCCTATAAGGAGTAATGGACACCATTCCCACTCCGCGCATGAGATCAATAGAAATGTCTACCTCATGCTTTGGAAGAAAACCTATAACATCAACTAAAAAGATATCTCTAAAAGGATCCATCACTGGAGAAAATTAAAACTGTGAAGTCACCTGGTCATCCATATATATAATAGATATCTAGGAAATAACACCTCCTAAACAATGATGCTGGGGTCCCGATCTACTATTTTGGAATCCCACTCACCCTTATGGAGAAAATATATTCTTTCTTGTGATGTAAAACTCACCATACAGTGATAGTAATCAACAACTGCCTGGAAGGGAACTAACGAGTCCATTCTGAGAATGACTTCATGTCCCATCATCTCTATGACATAGAGGTCCCATTAAAATTTACACCCACAATCCTCTATAGGGAACATGTTTCACTGATGTACACATATACTTCTAGTCCCAAAAAAAGTGTCTTGTGTCAGGATATAAGCCAAAGAAAAGATGCATAGCCCATGAATCTCTACAACTGCAACATATATAAAGCTATGGGAAGACCCTTTATTGAAAAGAGCACGAGCTAAAACAGAGGCTACTAAGATCGTACATTGCACTATAGAGGGTCCATATTCCTACTTTTTTCAGGGTTTTCTCCATTGCAATTGTCTTGCGTGTAGCATAACCATGTGACTCTGCCCGTTGACTCTGAGCTGATCCATCCTGATGTCACTAAAAACTGGGAGATTGGCTACCACAACTACAACCTCCTCCTTAGCCACAACGGCCGGATGAACTACAATTCCCAAACTTGTGAGAAACTGGTGGTGCTACTCATAATCTAGGAGTCATAGAAGAACACCGATCACCGAATTCTGGGGAATAAAACTGATAGAAACACTGATGATGACCCATCTTACTGCAAGACCAGCACTCTACCGGGTCCCTAGGGAAATGTGGACACGTATGCCCGCTCCTCCCACACTCATATCAGACCACATGGATACCAGAAGATGCATCCCACCTACTCTGATCAACTCAGGAAATCTCCCTCCGGTGCTTCATGAAGTCAACTAGAAGAGAACTCAATCTGGATGTATAACCGCCCTAGCTCACAGCTTCAGAATACCTCATATTGCGATTAGTGATCCTCTCTTGGTTGAATATCTAAGAGATATAATTAAGGATAATGATATTCAACTGAGATCATATGTCGTGCTTCAGACAATCCTCGAACTTCCTTTCCAGAAAAAACTCATCACCTCGTAGAATTGGTGTGAAACGTTGTAGCTCAGTAAATCAGGATGAATAATCTATAAAAGGAAGAGTACCCTATTATAGACTCATAATACTTCTTGATATATCAACCCTTAAGGTCTCTAGATATATGTAATAGTAGAAGATGTGCTGAAACTCATCCCCCGTATTATTATTCTGGCATCCCGCATGTGAGATCACATCCCACCACCTCATAGCTGAGTCTCGAAACATGTAGGAAGTGAGATTCAGCCTTCTATCTGGAGGTATCTCTAATATATTGAAGGTTGTCAGTGTGGATTTTTCTGATGAATCTATAGAATGTTGTCCGCCTTCCCCTGTGATGGTTTAATGCTGCTGTTGCTAAAAAACGTAAGTCAATTATTACATTGACGGGATAGGAGGGTCACTACATGGAAGGTCTATATCATCCTCAGGAAGACCTCCCTGAAATGTGAATCGACACATGTGTCGAGTATAACTGATGGTTCCAATTCTGGCACAACTGGAAGATCTACATGTAGTTCCTAATCATCCATATCAGGTGTCTAATCATCGCCATGAAACTGGCATAGATTTGTAGGATGTCTCGGTGGCATGACTCTTCATGATCAAGCACACATCGTAGATTAAGTTCAACCGGGACTAAAACTGGAATCATAATAAGGTAAATGGGGAACTAATGCATTAATTATTTACAAAACAAGACTAAACGGTGTGTATAATAAATACAAGACATGTGCCCTTAAGTATTTAAAATGGGCGTGTACTTTTTACAGAACTAGTCGTGTACACCCCAAACACACGACGTGTTGTCCTGACCCCTGGAATGTACTTGAATTTTTCTTCCCCTTCTTGAGTCCCTCTACATGGCTAAGCCACATGGCTACCCTTAGGACAAGATTACATGGGGTGTTTGTTACAGATATGTAATGTACTAGAAAAGATTCACCAACCCATGTTTTTTGTGACACAAATTGATACATGAACCACAATACATGGCGTGTTCTAGATGGACATGACATGTACTTCTAGATTTCAATTGCCAATGTTGTTCATTAAATGACTGGATACACAACTGACACTACATAGAATGTTCCATACAGACACAACATGTTCTAGGAAAGATAACTTTGATCTGTGTTGTTAGCTAAATGGCCGGATCCCATGATTACACTACACAGCGTGTTCAAAATTAACACAACATGTATAAGTTATGATTTCTCCGTCCGTGTGGTTAGTCACACAGGCAGACACAGGGTCACAGCCACACGACGTTTACAACCGGTACATGGAATGTTACTACAAAACATCCATATACTGTGTCTCTGCACACATTGCTTATGACACAGTTAGAGACTACACAACATGTACATAAGGTACACAACGTGTACTTAAGAAAAATATTTTCTACCCGAACAAAAGAACATGTAATGTAGTCAAAACTACACGGTGTGTATTCTGGGTTTTTCTGGACTGTAAGCCTCAAAAACTACTCTGGATCCCAAAAAAACATGAAAATGAACACCAATGAAGCAAATTTTGATCTGTGAGGGCCCATCCTCCCCGTGGATCAATTAGGGGCAACTTATACTTGTTATAAAAAAGGTAAAAATTCAATGATCCACAATATTACGATCCAAAAGGGCCCAAAAAACCTCAAGAAAAAAAGTTTGTTGTTCACTCAAACAAAACCTCACAAAAACAATACCTTATCAAACAAAATTTATTGTTATCAAGTAAACTATCAAAACATCAGGCATATCTGGAAAAAAAACATTCACAACAACATGAAATAACTAATTCCCCGAAATTGGCATAGAAATTATGCATGACATGTGATATTTAGAAAATTCCTATGTGATGAATGAGATGACATACCCTCATCTTATCGGGTTGCAACAGAAATAAAACCTCAATAACATCATCAATAACTATAAAAATCATGTGAATCACTAATGGTGAATTCAATTCACCTGTACTAATTGAAAAACTAGAAAAATAGAAATAATGAGGTAGATTGGATTTTCCATGTACACAGATTAGCTACAACGGAGAACAACATATTACCTTATACCAATTTCATCATATCCCCATCTATAGGCTCTAAACAGTAAATCATAGAAAATAATTCTTCTAATACCACGTTGTAACATCCTAATTCTGGAAGCCACCCAGAGGCCCCCCATATTCGGTTGGTCACATGGACTCTAGAGAATTTCCCTTAATTGCAGTGGCTACTGACTATCTGCACGGGCCTTGGGTGTGATAGTGGGGAAACTATGCCCTCATTGGTAGAGTAACACAGCAGATGTAAACCAATGGAATAAATGGAAGTAGAAATATCCATAAAAATGTAAATAGAAGAACACTGGAATATAATAAACTAGAGAACATACCCACTTATATAGATGAATGATTATTACTAGATATATCTAGGAAAACATCAAAACAGATCACAACGCTGTAATACAGAAAATTACTAATACAAATTAAAAAAATAGATAAACAACTCCTTAGAATCGTAATCCTCATCTTGGTCACAAGATTCTTATCTCCATAGCATATCAGGTACCTAATGTAGAAGGGTTCTTGCACTAATCTATACCTGCAAAAATATGATCTGTTTTGTGCCTAAATGAATATCCCAAACATGGTGTAAGACTAAATAGAAGTTGGAAATCACCACAAGATTTGTTCCAAACAGTCAGTGAATATATGGCAGTTAATAAAAAAAAGAAATCAATAAACAAAGAAGTAATCTGTTGTAACTAGTCCCACAGTTTCAATGCTATCTGTTCTATATATCAACAACTGGAAATTAAGTAGGTAACCAAATGGGTAGTTCTCTTATCCAAAACTCTCTAGTAAAATCAAACAAAGATATTAAAAATAATTTCTGAGGAAGATCTCTTAGTCAATTACCCTTATAGTCCCAATCGTTAAAGAGACTCTTTGAGAAACCTCACATGGTCAATTACCCTCATAGCCCCATGTGGTCAAAGTATCCCTGAGGAATCTCTCTCATTAAATAACCCATATAGTCTAAAATGGTTCAATGACACTCTGATGAAGCTCTCTCAGTCAATTCCATTTATATTATAAAATATTTCAATGGATCTCTGAGGAAGCTCACTCGGTCAATTCTGTTTATAGCCTAAAGTTCTCAAAGACTATCTGAGGAAGAACACTCGGTCAATTTCACATATAGTCTATTAAACAAGGTTCTAATAGCCCTATGTATTTCAACGATCATACAATTCAATACGGAAAAATTAAACCTTAAGAATTTTTTCGCTAAAAAATATTCAACATCTCAATCTTGTTAGATAAAAAATAATCACTCCATCCGATAATACTAGGCATGAAAAACATCAAGGAAGCCAAACAGCTAAACATGTCCAAAAAGACATAAATAGAACATGCATGATCAAACACATCCATAGCATAAGAAAAACCCCTATTCACATTTAATTAGACTCTATTAACAGAAACCATCATAGAAGAAAATTAAAAGGATTAAAACAGTAAACACGTAATACCCCATTCAAGGGTATTGGAAAAAATTCCACATAATACTCAAATACATTCAATGAAAAGGCACAAAACACATACCTCGGCATTGGGAGTTTTATATACTTCGGTGTCGAACCTTGGATCAACATAGAATGCAGTAATTATATGAAAACATCTAAAATGATCAACCAATGATACCTCCCAGGAGAGGATAAATCAAAAGATGGTACTCTAGGAGAAGAGATAACTCATTGATGCAATTCCAATGCAACCTACGGTGTTTTATTATGAGGGAATATGCTCGCTCTAGGGATTTTCTAAGATCCATGGTCATACGATTCTCTTGGATGAGATGAACAATGAAGGGGGGGGGGGGTTCTTTCGATTAGACATGACCCCAGTGCATTTAATGAAAAGAAACTAAAAACACGGTGTGTAATTTTTATGTATATGGCATGTACTAATCTTTTCCATACATCACTTTTGGTGGTCTCAAGGTCACCCCCACATAGCCATGTGCATGGCTGCTACACGTCTGTTACACTATTACCTACAACAAATGAGTACTTGATGTGTAATCAAAAAGTACACTGTGTGTACTTTGAAAATATCCATAAATTTCTCTTTTTCACAAAAATGAACAGAAAAGGAAAACATACCTAAAAAATATTATCCAGTATCTTACATACTAGATCTACATGATATCTTATTACCATGCTCAATGCACAGGAAACATAATGTATTCTAAATAACATGGCATACTTGATTGATCCTCTCAATGATGTGTATGAAATCTTGATCATTTTCTATTTTTTTATTGTGATCGAGGATTAAATTTATTAAAAATATATAATCCATGTGTCACACAAACCCATACCATATAAAATATTTAAATACTAAATCTATATATTATCTATTCAATATATATACATGGACATAGTTAAACAATCCTATTGATTCTATCCAGAATGATCTTGATCCCTATAATGTTTTCCACTTCACCTAAGTCCTTCATAATGAGTATATTTTTAAAGTAGTCAACAATTGAATTTTTGAATGGTATATTATTTTTAATGAGTAATATTTCATCGTGATATACTATTTTTATGAC
Organism: Viscum album; assembly: GCA_963277665.1. Classification (NCBI taxonomy): domain Eukaryota; kingdom Viridiplantae; phylum Streptophyta; class Magnoliopsida; order Santalales; family Viscaceae; genus Viscum; species Viscum album. The sequence continues at coordinate 2,074,295,644 of OY728152.1, read as the reverse complement.
GACTACATTTCCATTAAACCTCTTATAAAACCGAATTGGAATTAGTTACTAATGAAATTTCTTTTTTTACTTCATCAAATCATATGTTTCATGACCTAGTCACTTTAATTAATTAATAAATGGATATTTGTAACTTGAAAATAACATTGGAATCACCTAGAGTCAAAAAACATTCTGTTTGTATAATACTGGCTCCATTCTAGAGGTTCTGATTAAAGATTGTCATTTTTACATCCATCTTACTAATCATATAGTCATGGTAATCCGAAATAAAAAGTATATTTTTGATGGATATTATCATGAGAAATAGTTAAAAGTTTTCATAATAGTTAATTAATTGAATATATTTAACCCCTTTATCAATTATTCTTTCTTTATGGTTATTTTCTTTACATCCCATATCCATGTTTTCATGGAAAACAACGTTGATTCCAATATTATTTACATCAGCTGGAATATCGAATATTACCCAAACATGGTTATGACACATGGGATAAATTTTAGAATCATTTATACATAATATCTCCAATATTATATGCTTCATAATTACTAATTATAGGAGAGGGGTTCATTAATGTAAATAAATAATTATTCACCATGTACATTGACAAGAAAACAATATCTATCTGGTTATCATACCACTTTTATTATCCTACATCGAACATGTGTTTCTAGAACTATATATTCTACAAGGTCCTATAGAATATTTTCATGTACCGACTCATGTTTATCTGGATCATCAAATTCATCAAATCCAATATTTCTCCCACTATTATTTTTGATGATGTACTCCCCTCAATAAATATGGCTTGTCTGATGACATTGATACTTTTTTCAAGGGGTTATATAGGTAGATTCCATTAATTTATTTAGATATCCAATAATGATAATCATTGTTCTTATAATGCTAGTTTGATTCCTGAATGGACAATAACAAAAGTCCAACAATCGCATACATGTGTGTGCAACAGAATTTGATTCTTTCCACTCCATTTCTCGATAGGAATTCTAATTTCCAATATATCTGTTACTCAATTTAATGTGAATGATATACTTTTGAATGAATTTTTGTAGAAGTATAATAGATGATTTGCATGACTCATCATCAACATAATCATGTCTAAAAAGGTAAAGTTCCTCCTTTCAATAACACCATTTTACTTTTATCTGTAAGGTGGAGTGAGTTGAGATAGATTCCAAAAATCATATATAATGTTGATAAAATAATGGTTAAGATATTAACCACCTGGATACAATTGAATATTCATCATCTTCTTTCCAAGATGAACCTCTACATAATTATTTAACTCCTTTAATTTCTCAAATTAATTAGATGTATGTTATTTCCTTGAACCCATTTGTTCAGAGTCGATGGATTACTTCATTTAATTTTTATGATTACATGTAATTAATCTCCCAATGGACTGAATAGTTTATTATCTTATGAAAAATGATACATTCATGAGGTTAAAATTTCGACTTTAAAGGAAATTAATTATGTAAATTAAATTATTAACATCCATAACTAATAGATTATCTCTACATGTCATTCATAATATATTTCATAGCATTCTGGAGAAAAAATAAAAAACAAAAAGGAGTGGTATTCGATCCTCTATAAGTGTAATTAATAAAATTGAATCATAATTAACAAGGCATGGTGAATAAATATAAGTTCAAATTAAAATAAAATTAAAATTGAGTTAAATATGTATGGAATAAATGGTATATAAATAATACTGTAATATAAAATATCCTATAATTTTATACTAGTATACTAATCCCATGAAATATATATTATTGGTTTCATAATGAGGGAATTTATAATTCTAGTTATCAAAACCATACTATCACGGCCTCGTACCAGGATAATACCTAAATGGGTAAAAACTCAAACTATTTCATCTCATGAGACCTATCAATTCACTAATGGGAAATAGATGACCCCACTGGACACCTACATAGTACAAAGAATACCCAAAATGAAAGTTGTGAAATTTTGTCAACATATAACGTCATATTGATGTTAACATATAGAACGTAAAGAACATTCCACAATCAGTAAACATAAGTACTAACCATTCGAAGTAATATGGTGAATGATATAAATATAACACATCCAATGATAAACTAATCATACATAATTAAAAAAATAATATGTATTATATAATAAAAAATTAATCTCAATTGAACATAAAAATCAACAAGAGTGTCCAAATAGATGAAAATAATCATGTATAATCATCGTGTAATTCTAGATAAAAATATAATTTTACATTGAAAAGAAGTGTTATATTATAAAGTTTCTTATAAAAAAATAATTATGCTAAGAAAATTATTTTATAATAAAATGAACTTTTATTAGAAAAGTAATTATTTTCATTAAATAGTGGCCTTGAAAATAGGTATGAATTGAATATGTTCCCGAGAACGGGGCATGTTTATCGAGGAGAATTTGAGATATATCCATTTAAAACCTATAACCCCACATAAAATAAATACATTTTTTTATTGGAACACATATATAGAACATGGAAACTGAATTTAAGTGGAGTAGATAATAGTAATTAAGATTTTCATTACTGTAGAGTGTGAAAACGAGTAACCTGAATGAAAACAAAGGTTCATGTAGAAAAGCATACATTATGTTTGAATATATTATGTATTTGACCATAATTTCATGTATAATGATATTAAATATATTAATTAAATACTTAATAACCTTTTATATATGTATTTAATTTATTATAATTTTATTATGTTCATTTATGGTCTTTTTGATGAGTTATTAGATTCAAATTTATCGCTTGAGAGTGTTCATTTACCTGATTTTCATGATCATTATACTTGTATATGAGTGTTGAAGTTCATGGGGAATGAATATAATTCGATATAAATGATGTTATATGAAACTAATAAATATACAAAATATTAAATGGTTATATGGTATGAGGATGAGTTGTTTGATAAAACAGTAGTTTTAATTGATTAGCTTAATACCAAAGTAATTTGATCCACATAGACCGGTTTTCGCGTATAAATTAGTATTATGAATAAATAATTGTTTCTTCATAATTATTTTCAACCATAAAAATAGTTTCATGACTAGTAATGAAGGATAAATTGATGAACGGTGGATTGTAGTTCATGAAGGTGGTAAATTGGCACCACATGGATGGTTATATCATATTTAAAAATAAAAGCGAAATAGATTGTATTTTGATGAATGATATTTCATTAAAATGATATAATTATATTATATATATTATAATAAAGTTATGATGAACGTATTCAATTATACGGTTAGGAGAAGATAAAAAAATAAATTAAATTAATAATGAAATTAAATGAAAATGGAAGATGGTTTAACTCTAGAAATAACCTTCTTGAGAACCTCCTTAGGGAAATGGTTTTTGTTATTTTTGTAAGACCAAGAGCTTCAATATAAATGTATAGACTAGTTAAGGGGATTTGTTAAGAACATTGACGTGTTTCAAGGTGTATAAGAGTGATGAGAAGAGGGGGTGAGTTTTGGTTTTATAGTGGAGGATAGGGGTGATATTTGAATATCTTATTCGTTTGTTTATTAGTTTGACTGCAGGCATTTAATTGTTAGAAAAATATCATCAAATATATTAAAATATGGAATATATGTTTAGGATCTTTGTTCTTAAAATACATATGAATCAATGAATTATGTATTTAGATTTAATGTATTTATATTTTAAAGTACAGTATTTTACAATTTAAAATATTCAAGTATTTTAGAAAAATACCAAAATTCACCATTTCCCTTTTTCAATGTTTTGAATACAAAAATGGACTCAATTTTAACACAATTGTTTTATTGATATGTGAAATATAATTTATGAATAAAATCATTATTTACATGAAAATTATAGATTTTAAAATTAATAAAGATTTTATATCACTTTCTAAAATTTTATAAGGTCTCATAAAATTAACCTAAAATCATAAGACATAAAAAATAGTTATTTAAGAATCCATTTAATGATGATAAATTTTACATTAAATAATAGTATTAATTATAATATAGTAATTAAAAAATTTACTTCTAAAAATACGGACACATAAATATTGTTTTTTAAAATATTCACTATATTTTACAATGATATAAATATATCATACATTCACTTTTATGATACAAAAATTTTATTTATAAATTCACATGTGATTTTACAATTAATTAGGTTGTATTACTATTCATAAGTTTTATATTTCTATTCCTATGTAATGGTTAATATTTCATCAGTACGGTTTCTTTAGCATCAACAAATACCACTTATTTATCTTATTATTCACTTATAATGATTTTTATTGTTTTCTCTATGTGTTTTTATATGATTCCTACTATATAAACTATTCATATGAAGGGAAATTTCATTGATATAAATTTTGATTTTTACAACAAATTTCTCATAATGTTGATATATAAATAGAAACTCAAGTCTTTAATAATTATTATGAAGTATGAATATCCAACTAAAGCTTCTACTAGAAATGGTCCACACACATTAGTGTCTACCAATCCTAGATTCTCTTTGGACCGTTCAACCTATGCACTAAATGATGGTTTGGTTATTTTTCCATTTAAACAAGATTAAAATATTTCAAGTGATTTTATATCCGAGAAGTATAAATAGACTTGTTGAGAGGGCATTTTCAAATGCTTTTCATATACATCTCTCTGACCATGATGCCATAGTTGGGTATTATATGTGTCATTCTAACAAGATTAGTAATCTATTTATAGAATATCGTTTTATTAATTTCATACATAAATACCATTAATTTAATGCTCTCTAATATAACATATCATGTCCTTTCAAAAACATTAATTAATTAGAATCTTGAAAATAAACCCATCTTTATCTAGGGATGATCCATAAATTTTTATCCTAGCCATCATATGCACATAATAAAAATATCTTTAATCCAAAATAATTCCCACTTGAAATGAATGGTTGTAGTCACAAATTGTCAACTAATTCATCCTCACACCATTAACTACTCTAAATTCCACATATCCTAATGAAATATTATATAATTTACAAGTTTCGTGTAGTGTGATTCAAATGTGAGCCTCACAATCTGTATCTAATAAAGAATGTGTATATTTTAAAATATTACACTTCATAAGGAAATTAAATTTGTCATCCCTTATATTATTTATACAAGTTCTATTCCAGCATCCTATCATGACACATGAGAAACACAATACCTCATTTTCCTTTCCATTCCTATAGATATTCCTTTTCTTGGAAAGATAATTCATAGGAGGATTAGTGGTTATATAGTTCTTGGTCCCCTTTTTGTTTTTATTCCATTTTACATTCACAATAATAACCATGGGATTATCATGCCCCATTTACTTATCCACATGGAGAATAAAATAAGGTAGTTTTGAAAGACTCTTCCCATGATTATTCATGATTCTATAAATAATGAAATTGGGGAAGGTCATGGGATGTGATGAATATATGAGATCTAGATGAAACCCATCAGGTAATTTAATCCCTAAGATGAATAAGTATTAAATGCATCCAATTATCATTACTACACAAGGCCCAACTAACACACACAATATAATATTAGTTGTAAAAAATTAATGAAAATATCATACCTGTCTTGTATCACCTTATATAGATGGAGATCCCAAAAGAGGGACATCATGCTATATGCCTCAATGTCCTCTTGTAGATTTAAATTATTATAGGACATGGATGATTGCACAAAACATTGACCATATTTTATATTATTTAAATGTCTCTCATTGATTATTATCTCTTCATCACATTCTTAATTTATAGGATCTTTAGAAAAATGTTATTCCAGCACATATAATTACCTTTTCATGGTGGAGGATAAATAATAGGTTCATTTTCCATTCATAGAAATTTGTAGTAGTGAGAAGGTTATCCTTATATAGTTTGGATGACAATGATATGACTGATTTAATTTTAATGATGTTTCTAGAAATTATATAAGTAGTATTTTAGTATATTATCTATTAAATTAAAGGAATATACTAAATAATATATTTATTAATCTCAAATTATATTCTCAACAATCAATATCCTTCACCATTTTCTTTGAAATATCCACTTTCTTGGATATTCAATTAGAAATAATCTATATTCCCTTTCACATTACCTCAAATATGAGTTGTCAAGATACTGGAATGGTTTTAGGTATGAATTAAAAATTAAAACATCATTAACTAATAGTTCCTTGATCTACTTAGTGGACTCCCCAATATCGAAATACTAAAATTGAATTTCATCAACTTTATCTTCCTAGTGACACCCGGTAATTTTTGGAATTATACCCTTGAGGTGAACTAAGCTATGTCATTCCAAAAAAAAACTTCTCATATTTCCATGATATTTGAAAAATCCTTAACATTGTCTGGTCAAACACTTTGAACTATGGAATAATTTTAAATTTTGTATTAGATGACTTTACAAACATATTATTTATAATTGAGGGATTCTGTCCTTTTATATGTAGATTTTCAGTTGTTATCTTTATTATTTGATTTTTAATATTAATTGGATTTTCCTAACTAAGTAACAAGGTTGTTGATTATATTTATGTATTATATAATTTATTAATATTATATAATGAGTTCTCATTAATTTCATTAAATTATGTGACTAACAAAAAACATCCATAATAAAATTATTGTTCAACTTGACAGAAATATCATAATAAAGAAGAATGATCCTAGGATTTTTCTAAGGTTATTTTATATAGAATTTGAAAAACATACCATTGACTTCTGGGGAAAACACATTAAACCAATTATGATTCATGTTATATCTTTCAACCTTTTAACATATGTACCTCTCTTGTATTGGATTCGCCTTGATTCCAAACATGAACCACCTACACTTACATGGGTGATCCATCCATTATATATGATTTTACTCACATAGAGGTCTTGGAAAATGGGAAAATATAATTTAAACCATGGGAAATCGTTCCCTTACATAATAAGAGGAGTGAAGGAACACTTTACAATAATTTAACATAATAATAAATTAAATAAAAATAATTAGATACAAAGGTATGTTCTATGAAAATGATTATCCACATGTATGAAATGACCTAAAAATTATAAAAAACTATAATTAAATTATTAATCAGTATTATTTAAGATAATTCACAATAGAATCATGTAATAATATTCTTTAATTAATCACATATTTTATCTCAATTCTCAAATAAATTACCTTGATATTCCCATCCATCAAAATTTTTAACAAATATTGTAAATGTATTTAAAATAAATTGTTTACATTAAATTCACATTGGATGAAACAAGGTGAATACCTGTCAGAATTCACCCATCTTGTATTATAATTGTGTATGGTTTTACATTTGTTACATATTTTATAAAAAATTATCACATAATTTCTTGACATGTACTATAAACCTAATGATTACAATATTTACATTTTTTTTGTCATGTGCTCCGATTCAATGCAAATTGAGTCACAATTTTATTAAACTCATACATGATATGCTTGTCTAAAAAATTTTAAGATATTATTTAAACACACACACACACCCAAACACACCCATTCACACAGAAACACACACAACCATATATATATATATTACAAACACATTACATGGAACACCCTCTTAACTTAATGACCACACACAAAAACATGTCTCAAGGTTTCCATAATATAATAAATAAAATTTGAATCCAAATAATTTCATAGAGGTATACAATGTCTACACCGGAGCTACACAATGTGTATATATCTCACCATCTATCCACGGTACATGACTAGAGACTTTTCATGTGAACCGTACATAAAAAAATGGAGTACATGGATTGTAAATGGGACTACATGGAATGTAGAATCTGAGTTACCCAGTCATTGTTCTAGTAGGCCTGGTATAAAACACACTACCTCTCTGTGACTCAATGGGAATACACACCATGTACGTGGGATACATGGTGGGTACTCTGACTGACCATGAATAAGGCTGGCCTGGTCAACAAGATGTTTAAGAATTAACTACACTACATTCCATCAATTCACACACATTGAAAAAATATCAAATTAATTACTGATATATTGAACACAAATACATGGAGTGTAACTCTGGTTACGTGGTGTGCACTTATGTTTTATCTAGATAGAATATTTTGAACTTCTTGATGTGTTCTTTGATTTTATTTATTTCATAAAATTAATAACATTGAATAAATATAATTACCATAAAAGAGGAAGAAACTCATCTTACAATGTGATTTAAAATAACGATTAAACCTGAATTCAAAAACTAAATAAAATTTTTGTAAATCATCTTGTATGTTTTAGTAATAACAAATAATTATATGACCCCACTAATACCACTTTTTGGTTCTTGGTGCAGCATAAGCATGATCTTGGTTGTCCAAAAATATTCTTATTTCCATGACCAATAATGAATATGATATTTAGACAATGATAAATATTGTGAAATATGTATTTCAATCAATGAATATATACATGGGATAGAACATAAGAACCAAGAGAGAGGATCTTCACATATTATGTATAATTAATTAAATTAATTAAAAATGACTTCGACTGAATTATTTCTTTGTTAAAATAACTTAAAATTGATATGTGATTTTATATAATTTCATTATATGAATCAATGAATATTATCTGTATTATTGATCAAAATATTTTCCAATAAAACTTGAATATCTCCATAGGAATCTCCAAGTGAATTCATGGATGATCCAATGGCTTTTATATTCTGCCTTTGATCTCCATGAGAACAGCTTCCAAAGAGTTCTCATGGATCCATCATGACTTGAGAGTATGAGGTTGAGGATGATCACTATGAGTTATTGGGAGAGGTCTTGGAGATGGGATCTCTCAAGGGCATGATAGAATTCATTAAATTTGTTGTGCTAAAAAAACAAAATAATTGGTTTCATGATAAAATAATATAATTGGGTTTATATGTAACTAGGATTACAAAAAATAATTTCTCAATTGATCTTTATTATTTATTGAATACCTATAGAAGCTCATGTAAAATAACAATCAGAGTATTATTATTTCTAGGTATGTGAATAAAGTCCAAATAAAATTAAATATTATTTAATCAAATAATATTGAATATTTATTATTTCTCAGTGGACCATTAAACACAGTCCCTGATTCATGGATAATATTTATCGATCATTGAATAATAACTATTTATTTACTACATAAATATCAGTGCATTATTTACTGATATATATATAAATATAATATTCACTAAATGGAAAATAAATATTTATTAAATATTATCCCACATTAAATTAAATTGAAGAACTGGTGACAGAATAGATGTGATCAAAAATTCATGAAAAATTATTATAATGCATATGTGATTAATATGTATAAAATATGAAAAATAATAAATAATAATCCATTATTTAACTCAGATTATGAATACACATAGCGTGTGACCCTTAAAGCCTATTTCTCAGAGGAATTGGGAGAAGCAGACTGAATTGCATGGTTAGAATCTATCAACACTCCAGGTCACCCATAGAGAATTAAGTTGATGGCTCCACAACATGATACATTATATGAGTATATATTCTGTAATATTATACATTTATCAGGATATCTCAAATCAATAATGTTTCATGTTGGTTCTATAAACATATGTTCTCGATGTATCTTAATTTAAATTCCATGAAAATGAAATTTCATATTTTAAACAAGGGAAATGGATTCATTTAAGATATATAATTTCCTTAATATATTTTAAGATATAAACTTCTATTGATGAGAATAAGGGAAAAATAATTTTCACATAAATCGATAATTCAACATTACTCATGACCCACCTATCATATCCTACCTCACCACAAACATCCATCTTCATATTTTTCATCTAGAAGTCATAGTAACTGACTCATAATTCCCATTTAAAATAACTTTAAACACTACATACCAATACACATGTCCATATATAGGAATGCCCAATTACACATATAAATAAGGATTTCTTAATAGAGAGTCATGTTCTCTAAATATCTTAATTAATTTTTACAATGGTGTACACCATGTGAAATTCCCTCAAAGTCCAATGAGAATCCACCAATGATAGCCTATAACATTTGTTTCCCTCAAATTATATCATCCAAATATAGAACATATATTTATGAATAGAATTGTTGCACTTTTTCTTTTTCATCAATGAAGGGGACGACTCTGACATTTCACCCTAAAACTACATGTATTACATTATCTCATAATATGTTATATATATGAATAATCATGATATGATTATAATCCTATTAATATTAATAACTACGAATATAGAATATTGTATTGAACATAGAATTTGGTTCCTCAGAACCAACTCCAACAAGCCCGACCTCACTTTTTTTACACAACATTGAGCCTTCAAGAATGACCAAAATCATCCAATTTCAAATCTCAAATTACCTAGAAACATACTATTGGTGTTGTTATACAAATAATACAAACTCATGGTCATTTATAGGATATATAAAGGAGTAATATCTATGAAAAGGTAATCACATAACCTGGTCACATTATTTTCTACTCTCCATTAACTCCGCTAAATATATATAATTTTTTAAAAAATTATAAATGTAGTACAATAAATATTCTCAAATTTTATTATGATTAAAATTACAACATTATAAACTATGTTTCCCAAAAAAATGTTAATTGAATATATCACTCTTACATATATAGGGCTTACTATATAAATATAGAAAAAAAATTGATATCCATTTACAATATTTTATGGAAAGGAAATATGTCAGTTTTAATCAGTATAAATGATAATTAAAATATAATAACAGCTCTTTAATTATAATATTAGATCTACCTACATAACCTATAATCATTTAAAAAATGATAACATTATTCATGAGTACATGTAGACTACCACATCATCATAGAGATGTGATTTATTTTTAAATTATATTTTACATGGATGTTAATGAGTAATTATGTAACAACATGTTAGTCAATTTAGGTAACCATGAACTTTATTTTTAGTAATTTTTTGGTTTGGTCACATTTAGTGGTGCATCGGGTGAAATTTCATGAAATGTTAGAAGGCTCTTATTCCTTGCAATGTTGGCATAAGATTTTCTAAAACATTGTACCTTTCTAGTGAAAACTATGAAAACCCATGTAGTTATGATTTTAACAGTTGGTGCATTGTTTGAAAACCCATGCACCCACCATGTAGATGCCATGTACATCATTATATGGGTTCATAGTTAGGGAAATCAGTTTTTCTAAACATGAATCCCTGCCTAGCTGACAATAAAAATGGAAAAATTTAATTAATTTTTTTTTTTAAAAAACACAATTTTTTTACTTCCTTCTTGGATATAACTCCCCATAACACCATTTTCAAGGTTTATATGTCTTCTAAGAACCATATTTTTCTCCTAAAAACCCCTTTATTGGTGGATCGAATCATTGTGAATCAAATTCAATCTCCTCCAGGAATGTGAATCTTATATTCTTGGTATCTCCAAATATGTTCTTCTATACTCATTAGGTTCTATTATATCTCTTTTTTTGGATCTTAACCCCATTATATAGATATTTATACTAGGGATGATTTTTTGATCTCTAATGTGGATGTCCATCAGTGTTGTATCCCATTGCGATACTACTTATTCGTGAAATAATAATCCCAAGGTAGGTGGTACCGTAAAATATTGGTTATTTAATTTACCCCCAAAATTCATGATTGTTTTAATTTCTTTTAATTATATTTTCAAATAATAGATTATTTAGAATTTTTTTTATTTTAATTTTTTGACATTTTTTTTGAAACCACAAATTCTAGTGAATTTGGGTATGATATTGATTTGGTTAAAAAGTTCGAACATAATATCTGAAGTTTCATTTTGGAAATTAATTTTAGAAAATGGCTTAGTTATTTAACATAAACCCATTGGGTTTAACCAGCAAAAAATAGTGAACTAATAAAAACCTAGGTTTGGTTTTTTATGATAAATTTTCATATTGAAATAGAAAATAGTGAAATTTTATTTTGAATAGTTCTGATATAATCTTCCAATTATTTATGTTGTTTTGAGAACAAGAAATTATAGGTATATATGTAGTTATTTGGGAAAAAATTCTAGGTTTGATTTTACCTTGCATTATATTAAGACATTAAAAATCTACCATATACCTATTGGTAGATCACACCTATAGTGGTATGTTGGTTTGTCCTTTTTTTGTTAAATGTCTGAAAGATGTGTATGAAAATTTTCATTGTCAGTATTTGAGTGTGTGAGGATCCTTTAACATGGAACAATATTTCATCATGTAACATGAATTTCATTCACATATTTGAATTATTGTGATAAGTATTTATTATATTATTTAAAAAACTAAATTAAACATTCCTTGTTAATTTATGAAATGTAGATACCCTAAGCTTGACGTACATAAACATTACATTACTTTTGCGGAATACTTAGTACATAACTAAAACAGACACACAAGGACCGTAATAGTTTATTGTCTTTGGAAACTCGGAATAAAATCTTCTAATCGGGATGAAAGATCTTCAACATCTCCCAATAAAGATCGTCCATTTTTTTCTTACCTAAAACATTTCTTTATATCCTGGGGAAAAGAAACCATAAAAGGGGTGATCTCAAATTCCCAATAAGGGTAAAAATAGAGAACATAAAACAATCCATAAAATTTTGAATGAAAAAACAGGAACATAAAATCTAAACATCAAAATCTTGAGCAAAGACATGAATGTTTGAATTACGTAAGGATTATATCATAAGAAACATTAAGAATGATAAAATATCATGGGAATAAAACATGTAATTGTGGAAACCATTCAACACATGTCCTGATTTCCATAGTAGCCATGGAATTGCTGCCAAGACCATCTTAGTGGACAAAGTCCCATTCTGAATCGAGTTCACTCCTTGTTTCAGTCCTGTCTCACTGAACCGATATAACCTATAGTTCCAGCCATGACTATCAAATGAGATATAAAATCTTTACCCAATGAATTGGAGGGATATATAGGTCCCACCAATCTCGTAATGAAATCATTCTTACTTGTCCCACAAAATAAACTTAAAACATTCATCATAACCGAAAGAATAAAATGGTTTTCATAACCATCATATCATCATCACATAATCCATTAAATAAATATTCCATCATATGAAAATTGAAAGAATTTAAATCATAGAGACATTATACTTGAAATATACACATTTTTAATAATTTAATCTTAGAAGGAAAATGGTTTTGATAAAACACATGAAATGAATTCTTGAGGAAAATATCCTTTCTTCTTTAAAATCATTTTCTTTTCACAAAATGTCATGAATTTTTAAAAGAAAAGTATTTTCTTGAAACTAGTCATGAAATATTTTTGAGGAAGCTTCATGAAAATATGGCTTTATAAAACCATAAAAATCCTTTCATTCCATATAAGTTAAAAAAATATTCTTCTCATACTTTTGTCGGAAAAGTCAAAAAGTACCTTGTACGAAAACGACAAAAGATTCCTTTCATATCATTTACTAAAAACTCACCAAAGGGTAAAATTGGATTTAAAAAAATGTAGGTGGATGGAAATAATATTACATATTTAGGAAACATGGATGTGGATGATAAAATACAGCCCAGTAAATTCCAAAGTATAAACAATCTCGGATAAAAATGAGATTGTGATATTTCCCTTACCTTAGGTCCGACTTGCTATGTACGCGTCCGAACATCCTGTATAATGATTTAAATCATGTTATTGACTTATTCCAGAATCATATTCATTTTTATTATATCATATATGGTCCACTTATGACTTTATATTACCCGTTCTTTATTAAATTCATGTTAAAGTAGCATTTTGGGTAAAATCGTCTCATTTGTAGTTCGTGTTTTTAACTTGTAATTATTAATATGATTACTTGGATCATGATTACTTATATAAATAATGAAAAACATCATTTATATATAATATATATTCAGAATATACATATATATAATATATTTATAAATGGAATGAAATACATCGTTCATGGAGGCGGCAGTCTGTACGTACGCATGAACGCTGTTTTCATTTCCTTATTGAATTGAATGGAATTAATTAGATGACATACATCTAAATATACATAAATCCAGTATCATTATTATGTAATATATTTCATTAGTGCTTATTATATATACTTTATAATAATTCATGAATGGTTAATGTGGAGAATGAATCTCATCGCGTCGTGGATACGGTAGTCCGTACTTACGCACGAGCGATGATATCGTTCCCATGGTCGTGGAATTGTTTTGAAGTGTATTTATACTATTTCAGTATCAATATCACTTTATAATAATCATATATAGTTACTCATTACACCATTATACCCATCCAATTAATGTGGTGGTGGGAAAATAGATTACACCACGGCATGGAGACGGTATTCCGTACGTACGCACGCACAGTGATTTCATTTTCCGTAGGATGGATAGATGGTGAAATAGGGTTGTTTTATACTTATAATAACATATCATTATATGAGTGATACTGATATTATTAATTAATAATGAAACAACCTAAGAAGAAGAAGTTGAAGAAGAAAGAAGCTTGAATGAATTGGTAGAAGAAATTACCTCTTCTTCGATGCGCCTCTTTGAAACCTCCTCTTAGGGCACTACGATTGGTCTTTGAAGAAGACCAAAACCTCTAGGATGATACTAGGGAAGTGGAGAAGAGATTTTGGTAGGGGTAGTCCGAGCATGAATGCTCAAATTGGTGTGAGGAAGAGGGGGGAGAAGGTGCCCTTTTATAAGGGAGTAGAGGGGCACCTTAGGAAAATCTCAAAATATTATTTTATATTATGGTCAAATTCGGTTTATAATGGTTAAAAATGGTCTTATTTAGAAGCTAAAGTGGGGATGGGTCTAAATCCTCTCATACAATAGGATTTAGACAAGTTTAGGTTATTATTTTAACCTTATTAATTAGATTTAACTCTAAGTTAAATAATTTAACTTTTACCGTGTCTTTTTGTTTTCTTACATTATGGTTAACAAACTTACAATAACATGCCAAACGAACCCCAAGTATTTTATTATTAATATATCTATCCTTATCTAAGTCATTTCGTCGAACCGTTGATTTTTAGGAATAAAATAACAATTAATAATATAATATTTGTTTTAAAAACTATTTTATGTCAATTTTGACACTATTTAGTAATTGATTTTTGTAAAAATCATAACAGAATGATAAGTTCGAATAAAGTTAATTAAATCAATAATAACATGACATATTAACGTATAAAATAATTTTAATTCATAAAAAGTCTCAAATTATACTTATTTAGGTATTTATAATATCAATTATTCAAATTTTTTCACTATTATGGTAATTACTTCATCATCATTGTGTCATAAATAAATTGAATTATTTAAAGTCTAAAAATTACAAATAAAATACCATTATGTATTAAATCTATTTATCTTTCTAATTAATATTTATAGTCTAATTTATCTTATGTATAACCCCATATTAAAAATGATTTACTTATTAAACATTGATTTTTACTATTTTAACCCTTTTTTTAATAAATTAATAATAAATGTCCTAATCTAATCCAAGTGGGTCTAAGTGGTAATATTTTATTCCTAAGTTTTTTTTTGGTCAAATTACACTCATCCAATAGAATTAGGACATGTGTTAGGGTAATAATAATATAATTTTTACCCTTAATTACACTAATTACTTTTTAGCGTGGTAAAAAAAAGTAAAAAGTTACTATTCACCAAAAATTATTTTCATCTCATTGAACCACATTTTATTCCTTGATATTAACCGTGTCTCTCGGATTTTCTAAATTCAATTCACAGAAGCGGTAAAATTAAGTTTTATGAAAAATTCAGTTTTTTAACTACCACTTAGTGGTTTCACTATTCATCAAAAAATGAATGTTTCCAGAAAAATACCAAAAATTAGGCCTAAGCTATATTTGATATTAAGAATTCAAAAATTATGTATATTTTACCAAATTCAGAACATATCAGTTGCATTAATTAATTTAAAAATTAGTTCCCGTCGTTAAAACAAATAGCGTGTTTTTAAAAGATAATAACTATCAAAAGATTGACACCCGTTTATAACTGGTTTAAATGTGAAATTACATCCAATGAACAAAATTGTATTAAATTGTAAAAATATATTCTAAATATACTTTAAAACCAATCAAATTAATAATTTATCACTATTAATTATTTCGATTAGAAAATTTGTTTTTAATTATAATTTAGTAATTTTCACTATTCATCAGAATATGAATGTTATCCGAAAAGTACCAAAATTTCACCCTAAGTTAATTTCGATATTCCGAATCCAGAAATGAAGTCCATTTTGAAAAATTAAAATTATAAAATTTCAAAAAGTGGTTATTACTATTCATAACGGCTAGTTTTAGTAATATTTTAATAGCATATCGTTGTTTAGTGAAACTCGGTATTGCATACTACACACGCTATCAAGGAAGGTCTTGATTGCATGTAATGTAAGGTAAGTCAAGGATGCGTGTTGTGAAAGCTCCTTTTGGTGTATCATACAAGAAATTAATGAAATTAAAAAGAATATTTTTCATAAAATTTTGGGGTGTTACATTCTACCCCCCTTAAAATGAATTTCGCCCTCGGAATTCGTCGGGGTTATAAATGGTATACTACTCTAAAGTTTCTTTAATAGAATCCCACATCGTAAAAAGGAATACCAAAACTTGGCTTTAAAAACTAATGTATGAAATGTAACGATTACCCAAATAAACTAATCACTGTGTTTCCACTTAGGTGAAAATATGGACATAGAAGAGAAATCTAACCATCATGTTCTGATGGGGAGTGGTAGAGAACATGGATATGGAAAAGCCACCAATCACAATGCCATAAATTTGTGACAATCTAAGGTACCATCTGATTCATCAGATATAAGAGCACTAGGACAACATTTTGGGTTTTCAAGATCATTTCCCTAAAGTTGATGATATTGGAATTAGAAGAAATACATTCGTGATTTTGGTATAGTCTCACCGTTTGTCATTCTTTGGACAATGTCCACTTCATCTCTTAAATAAATAAAGTTTAATTCATCATTTATGATGTGTTAGTAGATCATGTGATAGAATGATGGGTCATTCCATCTGTCTCAAACAAAATGTTAGAAAAGTTATCAAAAATACATAAGTCCATCAATAGTGATATTAATCATATATGGTTCTTAAAATGGACTTTATACTTCATATATCATACTTCTTAATATAATAAAACTAGTTTATATTAAACAGGGACTTCCTGTAGGCCAGTGGTAGGCGATAAAGGCCAGTCGCACTTCGGTTGTGGGTTCAATTCCCACAGCCTTGTCCGACGCGATGGGCTGTCATCCATCCTGCAGGTTGTCCTTTTTCTAAAACTACATTACTATAACATCCAATCAATAATATCGAAAATCTTCTATCCTTAAACAATACTAACTTATGTCCAACATAATCCATTCTAATCTTTAGGCTTATCCATAATACTGTAGTCAACCCTCATAATATACTGAAAACGATTACCAGAGATTTAATACCGTCGTTGATCCCCATATATCATAAGATATGTCTTGTTGGTCACATTCCAAAAATTCAAAGGCCTTAATCATGTATTCTCTTGAATACACATTGAACCATAGTGAAAATATTAATGCAGTTAAAAGTTAACTCTTTCCACATACCAAAATCAAAAAATTCTATATACTCAAACCATGATATAACATTCTCCTTATGTCAGTCATGAGCTCATGAATACTATCAAACATTTTGTTTTCTCCTTATCCCTTCATTATGAACATATCATCTACATTCCAAAAATATATGAATAAACATTAATTGATACTGGTAACATTAATCATACACTTTAAAAACTCAAGGAAAGACAATAGTATAATAATCCTTAGATGTCTCTTTATTCCATAGTACCATGATATTACTTATACAACATTACACACGATAAACATGTAATCATTCCACTACCTTCTTAAACCATTGACCGAGATTCAACAATTATTTCATCTCACATATCATTTTTAGTCTCTTCATCATCATGAACATAAATAATTCCCATACGACCATACTGATTCTCTTCATGAGACTTTCCCTTAGGAAATTTGTTTTCATAATGCCCGTACATTCCACATTTAAAACATTTAACCATTGTTGATGTCGTAGCAATACCATTATCCTCATCCATGGTGTTAACTTAACCTTTTACTTTACACTTACTTGCTTTGTGTCCGTCTTTTCCACACCCACAGCATCTTACAGTTCCTTTGATACATTCTCCTTTATGCCTCTTCCCACATGATTTACGTAGGAGAAATTGAACTTTCTTTCCTCTATGATCATCATGAAATTCCATCTTTCTCTTATTAGCTGAGTCCGGAAACTTACCAAATTTTACTTTATTGATCATATTATGAGATTTCTGATTCGGCATAATAATGATGTTTGGACTTCCAAATCCCATTTCATTTGGTTGCTCATGAAGAATATCATTCCATTGTCCATCATATCCTCCATTATCGTGAATCATCTTGTTTCCAGCCATTTTCTAAAACCGAAAAAGAATAGTGTGAGAGGCAAAAATCATGCTAGGGAAAACAACATAATAAAGGGGGAGTATCCTCAATATCTAACATCTTATGTTTAATTATATGATCTATAGCCTAATTCAAGGACTATAACCTATACCTATACTTAACCTTAGGGACATCCCTAGACATACCTTAGAAATATCTCTAGGGATCTCACTGAAGATCTCGCATCCTAGTTTCCAAAGTTTGACTAAATATTTCCTCTGTTACCAACTGTAGAGACCCTAAGCTTGACTTACATAAACATTACATTACTTTTGCGGAATACTTAGTACATAACAAAAACAGACACACAAGGACTGTAATAGTTTAGTGTCTTTGGAAACTCGGAATAAATTCTTATAATCGTGATGAATGATCTCCAACATCTCCCAATAAAGGTCTTCCCTTTTTTTCATACCTAAAACCTTTCTTTATATCCTAGGGAAAATAAAACATAAAAGGGGTGAGCTCAAATGCCCAATAAGGGTAAACATTGAGAACATAAAACAATCCATAAAATTTTGAATGAAAAAAACTTGAACATAAAATCTAAACATCAAAATCATGAGCAAAGACATGAATGTTTGAAGTACGTAAGGCATATACCATAAGAAAAATTAAGAATGATAATATAGAATGGGAATAAAACATGTAATTGTGGCAACCATTCAGAATATGTCATGATTTCCATAGTAGCCATGGCATTGCTTCCAAGACCATCTTAGTGGACAAAGTCCCATTCTGAATCGAGTTCACTCCTCGTTTCAGTCCTGTTTCACTGAACCGATATAACCTACCATTATAGCGATTTATAACTCATGAGATATAAAATCTTTACACAATGAATTGGAGGGAGATATAGGTCCCACACATCTCATAATGAAATCATTCTTACTTGTGCTACAAAACAAACATAAAACATTCATCATAACCCAAAAAATAAAATGGGTTTCATAAACATCATATCATCATCACATAATCCATTAAATAAATATTCTATCATTTGAAAATTGAAAGAATGTAAATCATAGAGACATTATACTTGAAATATACACATTTTAAATAATTTCATCTTAGATGGAAAATGGTTTTGATAAAACACATGAAATGAATTCTTGAGGAAAATATCCTTTCTTCTTTAAAATCTTTTTTTTTTCACAAAATGTCATGAATTTTTAAAAGAAAAGGATTTTCATGAAAATAGTCATGAAATATTTTTGAGGAAGCATCATGAAAATATGGCTTTATAAAACCATAAAAATCCTTTCATGCCGTATAAGTTAAAAAAATATTCTTCTCGTACTTTTGTCGGAAAAGTCAAAAAGTACCTCGTATGAAAATGACAAAAGATTCCTTTCATATCTTTTACTAAAAACTCCCCAAAGGGTAAAATTGGATTTAAAAAATTGTAGGTGGATGGAAATAATATTACATATTGAGGAAACAAGGATGTGGATGATAAAATACACCCCAGTAAATTCCAAAGTATAAAAAATCTCGAATAAAAATGAGACTGTGATATTTCCCTTACCTTAGGTCCGACTTGCTTTGTACATGTCCGAACCTCCTGTATAATGATTTAAATCATGTTATTGAATTATTCCAGAATCATACTCATTGTTATTATATCATATATGGTCCACTTATGACTTTATATTACCCGTTCTTTTGTAAATTCATGATAAAGTAGCGTTTTGGGTAAAATCGTCTCATTTGTCGTTCGTGTTTTTAACTTGTAATTATTAATATGATTACTTGGATCATGATTACTTATATCCAGAATGTAAAACATGATTTATATATAATATATATTCATAATATACATATATATAATATATTGTCAAATGGAATGAAATACACCGTTCATGGAGACGGTAGTCCGTACGTACGCATGAACGCTATTTTCGTTTCCTTATTGAATTGAATGGAATTACGTAGATGACATAAAAATAAATATACATAAAACAAGTATCATTATTATGTAATATATTTCATTAGTACATATTATATATACTTTATAATCATTCATGAATGGTTAATGTGGAGAATGAATCTCCTCGCGTCGTGGAGACGGTAGTCCGTACATACGCACGAGCGATGATATCGTTCCCATGGTCGTGGAATTTTGTTGAAGTGTATGTATAATATTTCAGTATCAATATCAATTTATAATAATCATATAGAGTTACTCATTACACCATTATACCCATCCAATTAATGTGGTTGTGGGAAAATAGATTACACCACGGCGTGGAGACGGTATTCCGTACGTACGCACGCGCAGTGATTTCATTTTCCGTAGGATGGATAGATGGTGAAATAGGGTTGTTTCATACTTATAATAAAATATCAGTATATGAGTGATACTTATGTTATTACTTAATAATTAAAAAACCTAAGAAGAATAAGTTGATGAAGAAAGAAGCTTGAAAGAATCGGTAGAAGAAATTACCTCTTATTCGATGCGCCTCTTTGAAACCTCCTCTTAGGGCACTACGATTAGTCTTTGAAGAATACCAAAACCTCTAGGATTATACTAGGGAAGTGGAGAAGAAATTTTGGCAGGGGTTGGACGAACTTGAATGCAAAAATCGGTGTGAGGAAGAGGTGGGAGGAGGTGCCCTTTTATAAGGGAGGAGAGGGGCACCTTAAGAAAATCTCAAAATATTATTTTATATTAAGGTCAAATTCGGTTTATAATGGTTCAAAATGGTCTTATATCGAAGCTAAAGTAGGGATGGGTCGCAATACTCTCATCCAATAGTATTTAGACAAGTTTAGGTTATTATTTTAACCTTATCAATTAGATTTAACTCTAAGTTAAATATTTAACTTTTACCGTGTCTTTCTGATTTCTTACACTATATGGTTAATAAACATACCATAACAAGCCAAAAGAACCCCAAGTTGTTTATTATTAATATATCTATCCTTATCTATGTCATTTTGTCGAACCATAGATTTTTATGAATGAAATAACAATTAATAATATAATATTTATTTTAAAAACTATTTTATGTCAATTTTGACACTATTTAGTAATTGATTTTTGTAAAAATCATAACAGAATGATAAGTTCTAAAAAAGTTAATTAAATCAATAATAACATGTCATGTTAACTTATAAAATTAGTGAAATTCACAAAAAGTCACAAATTATACTTATTTAGGTATTTATAATTTCAATTATTCTAATTTTTCACTATTATGGTAATTACTGCATCATCATTGTGTCATAAATAAATTGAACTATTTAAAGTCAAAAAATTACAAATAAAATACCATTATGTAGGAAATATGTTTATATTTCTAATGAATATTTATAGTCTAATTTATCTTACGTATAACCCCATATTAAAATTGATTTACTTATTAAACTTTGATTTTAACTATTTTAACCCTTCTTTAAATAAATTAATAATAAATGTCCTAATCTAATCCAAGCGGGACTAAGTGGTCATATTTTATTTTTAAGTTTGTTTTTGGTCGAATTAAACATTTACAATAGAATAGGATATGTGTTAGGGTAATAATAATATAATATTTACCCTTAATTACCCTATTTACTTTGAACCGTGGTAAAAAAAAGTAAACAGTTACTATTCAACAAAAATTATTTTCATCTCATTGAACCACATTTTAGTCCTTGATATTAACCGTGTCTCTCAGATTTTCGAAATTCCATTCACAGAATCGGTAGAATTATGTTTTATGAAAAATTTAGTTTTTTTAACTACCACTTAGTGGTTTCACTCTTCATCAAAAAATGAAAGTTTCCAGAAAAATACCAAAAATTAGGACTAAGCTATATTTGATATTGAGAATTATAAAATGATGTCTATTTTACCAAATTCGGAACATATCAGTTGCATTAATTAATTTAAAAATTATTTCCCGTCGTTAAAACAAATATCGTGTTTTTAAGAGATAATAACTATCAAAAGATTGACACCTGTTTATAACTGGTTTAAATGTGAAATTACTTCCAATGAACAAAATTGTATTAAATTGTTAAAATATATTCTAAATATACTTTAAAACCAATCAAATTAATTATTTATCACTATTAATTATTTTGATTAAAAAGTTTTTAATTATAATTTAGTAATTTTAACTATTCATCAGAATATGAAAGTTATCCAAAATGTACCAAAATTTCACCCTAAGATAATTTCGATATTCCGAATCCAGAAATGAAGTCCATTTTGAAAAATAAAAATTATAAAATTTCAAAAAGTGGTTATTACTATTCATAACGGCTAGTTTTAGTAATATTTTAATAGCATATCGTTGTTCAGTGAAACTCGGTATTGTGTACTACACATGCTATCGAGGAAGGTCTTGATTGCATGTAATGTAAGGCAAGTCAAGGATGCATGTTGTGAAAGCTCTTTTTGGTGTATCATACAAGACATTAATGAAATTAAAAAGAATATTGTTCATAAAATTTTGGGGTGTTACATGAAAACACTTTATACAAATTTTTTAATAATAAATTATTTTGAAAATTTTCTATCCATTGAGATGTAGAGAATGATTTATTTTAAATATTATCTTATTCTAACATGAATATATTATTTAAAATTAAAATAATATTTTGATTAATTATTGTGGAATATTTTTATAGAATCCTTGGTGAGTACCTAATTAAATTTATTTCACTCCATACATTTTCCTTCATGTATATTTCGATTTACTTCATCTAGGTTTGAGTAAGGGTAAATAACTACATATAGGTGTTTTTTTGGATCTATTGTTACTAGAGTACAATTTCCATTGAGAATAATATTTTTTTTATCCATATGGTACATGGATTATATATCATGTCTGTTTTGTTATACCGGTATGAATTTTGGTATTTAATCTTGTGGGAGTCTTCTTTGGGAAAACTGATACGGACCAATTATTTGCACCCTTTATACAGAAAAAAATTCCCACTTTATCGTGTATGATGTTAGATAACGGTCACCTACATGTGAAAATCGAGAACCCCACTATGATATATCAGTGCTGTGAATAGTATCTGTGTACTAGTGTATCCGAGCTACTTCATGGGAAAGTGGTTTCTGAGTCACGTTGAGATTATTTCCTTGATATCATCAAGAAGTAGTGTAAACATTTCAAGATATAGGAGGTAGTTTCAAGTGAGTCCCTAACCATCTCTCACCGCAATGAGGCATATGTAAATAATGACAGTTTGGGGATTAAATCCAAAGGATTATTTCTATTATTATCTCTAATTTTGATTTGGGTTGTTTGAAATCCAAATATTGTTTATATATATTATTGGATTAATTTTCCATGTTTCACATGTTGAGTTTCAATATATGTATCCTATCCGATGTATTCAATGTTTTCAACATGTGTTTTTTAATATCAATCCTCTATAAAGAAACACAAATATGATCCAAGGGGAATATTCTGATGAACCACATCTTGGAAAACCAACCATTGACTAAAATATTGATGAAATTTTTTTTGTCCTATCTATACATCGGGATAGGAACTGATAACCATTATTACACTAGCTCTAGTTATTAAACCATAGAGGAAAGAATTCAGCAATAGAACTTACGTATTACTTTTCATGAGTACATTCACATTTCATATCTTAAATTATTCTTGTGAGCTCAATGAATTGGATGAGAAGGGATTACGATATATTTTATTTCATTGAAACACTAGATTCAATCAAGGTGTAAAATTCCTCCTTCCTGTAAGAGGGATCTAGAAGGATATGGTGGGACATGATGATGTTAGAGTAGAATGAATAAATACTCTATTGGAGGGAATTTAAATCATTTTTTAAAAGACCATTTCTATCTAGAGTCTGTGGTGTTGTCTAAGGATATAATGTTATTTATACTCAATAATGATGAATATATCATGGTATAATATATAAATCACATTAATGAGACTGTGATAATTTTACCATGAATTATATCAGAAGATAATATGATGACTTTATGGATTGGGATGTGAATTCAATCTGACATCCATTATCAGAAATTCTTATAGAAGCTAACTTGTTAATATAATGTGATAGATAGAGAATATATGTTTGAGATGAACTTGTGGGGAATGCCAAGTTTATAGGTGTTACCTTCCCATCATTTGGTAGTTCTATGAGTTACAATAAATTGAAGTGGAATCATGATGATCTTCAATGTGTTTCAAGATAGAATTGTACTACTAGACTTTCTATAGTATATAAAAGGGGCCTTTGATTTTCTAACATGTGTGCCAATCTTGGGCACTCAAAATAGGTTTTCATTGAGGCACAAAAGGTATGTGGTTACTATTTATTCTCAAATCAATTGAAAAATTTCTTTCATATCTATTCTATTCCATGTAGAGGCCTGATATCATCTTGGTAAAAAATTATTTTGGTGAAATCATTTGCTTCAAGGACTAAGGGGTTAAAGCCACAGGAATCTCGAAAGAAAATATTTCATGTAGTTGAAGAGTCTCCAATGGAAGCACATATGGGTCTGAATACCATGAGTGGTACCATAACTATAACTTTATCATTAGTGTCTACATTACATTATATTAGTTTGTCTTATTCAATATCTTATGTGATCGAAATTACAAACCCACATAGAGTGAAGAGATAATAGGATATCTATTTTATTCTTGTATGTTCTCTTTATTAGAAAATGAATATGCTAGGTATTTTACATATCTCAATAGAAAAATGACTGATAACATATTCAGGATATATTGGATCACATATAAAAAATTATAAAAATATTTATATCTTCAGAGGTTCTCGTTTAATGCCCATGATGGGTTATTACCTATCATTCTAGGTGAGTGGCACCTAATGTAATGGAGAGTCTAAATTAATTATCGAGTGTTGTGGAAAGTGATTTATGTATTTTGTTTTCAGCTGGAGCAAGAAAATTTGAGCTGTGGTCTTCCTCCAGTTTTCATGTATATTTCAAAAGATGGTTTTTCTGTCATCATTAGTTTTCTAACAGTAGGGGAAGTAAAATTTTCTATTGATTTATTACCTGGTACTAAACCAGTGTATTTTTTTTAATACCATATAAAACCCCTTTAAATGAAACATTTGAAGACTCAGTTGGATGATCTGTTAGAGAAATGATTTACATGCTTGAGTGTGTCAGCATGGGAAATTATTATTCTCATTACTAATAAATATGAAATGTCACATCACCTTTAGGTTGATTACATAAAAATCAACCAAAAAATGGTAACGAAAAAATATCATTTTCCATGGATTGATGAGATATTAGAACATTTTCTATGGGAAATTTGGTTATCAATGATTTATTGTTGATCTGGTTATCAAGTGTTGCAAATAAAATAACAATATTTTTAGAAGAAATCCATTATAAGAATATATGGCCATTATTTCTAACTTGACATGACATATTGTATAATCAATTTTACCACTGTCATTATAGATTTAATGAATAGGATCATACAAGAGTATATTGATACTTTGTTTGATAGTATATGGCTTTACCATTATTTTTAATTCTATGTCCTTGTAATATTTTTTATGTCATTATAGACTAGTCATGGAATTCTTGAAAATTGAAAAAAATTAATTCCATGATATCTAGATTTAAATTTTGTATTCTAGATGTTAATTTATTAGTAAAATTATAGTCAATAAATGGTGTTGTAGTTGTTCTTGGGAAGGTAAAATAAATTATGATATAGAAGCAACCATAAATTATTTTGAATATGTTGTAGATTATTTGGTTGTGCTATATATTATCACAAATTCCTAAATAATTTTGCAATGTTGGATTCCCTAATTACTAATATTACTTGGAAGAGAGCAGGGTTTGATTTGGATGACAAATTTCAATGTTATTTTGTTTACATGAAACATCTTCTGAAAAATATTCCTTTTTTTAATATTCTAGTTATAAGGCCCCAGCCTTAAACCTTACTTAATATTGAATTAAATGAGTAATTCAAATTGAGGATCTTTTCAGGTTTAGAGTTTTAGAGAATTAGGAAATAACTATTACATCTCAAAAGATTACCAAGTAGTCTCTTCTACTAAATTTCCATAAAATAAAAACTCTTTAAAAGAAACATGTATAGTTCCATGTTTTAGGTAGCATGACTTTCCCTTGATCCCATCCTTGACCCTATTCCATGCTATGTCCTGTGAAAAACATTTCAAAAACATGGGATGAGCATTAGAAGCTCAGTAAGGGATACACAAAGAATGAAAACTGTTAGTTTTTCAAAATAACAAGTAAACCATGAATACTTTATCAATGTAATACTTTTGACCTTCATGAAGTAGTAAAAACTTTTCACTGAAAAAAAGTATCATTACTTACCTTTTTGTAACCAAAGGATTACCATAAAACCCATATAAAGAACACATAACATATATAAAGTTAACTTGGGACATAAACATACTTATGTGGAATAACCATACGGGCGACTTCCACACATATCACTTAATGTAATAGCCATATGGCCAACTTCCATACATACTAAATGGAATAGCCATACAGCCGAATTCCATACCCAATGCATTGGAGGTTATAACATAACCACCCATCCTGGTATTCACGGTACCACCCATCATAATGTCCAAGTACCATTATTACACATAAAATATAGAAAATATAAACAATTCAATAACAATATTTCATTTGAAATCGCAATAAATAATTCCCAGATATTGAATTAATCAATCCATTTTCAAAAACCATTTAAAAGATATTTTTGAATCAAAGTGTCCCATACCACTTTGAAGCTTTTCATGGAATTATAATTTTAAAACATTAATGTCCATATAAATAAATACTGAAAACCATTTTGAAAACACGAACATTAAAGATAAAGATTTAGAATAATAAATCTTTAAAACATTTAAAATGATATTTTTGTTAAAGAGTTTTTAACAAAATGAGAGAATCTTGAATACAAATAATAGCGGAATAAAATTTAATCAGAACTTTATAATATCATGAGAATAAAAGGATTCATGATATAATATGTCAAAGGATAGTATACACACCATATAAGAGTGAATTGGTGCATAACGACAATGATGTCTCAAAAGAAATGTAAAATGAGATGAAATCCATTATAAAGAAGGTATCCTTAAATTAAGGATAAATAGATCTCATTATTATGTGTGACAAATATAAATACACCCAATATAAGTGGATATTAAGTGTAAAATAATCAAAGGTTATTCACACATATTCAAAGGATGACATATTCAATAACTACATATTGAACCCAAAGAAATCGAAATTGGGTTAAGCAGTTCCCTTGACAGCCTAACGGCGTCACATCAAAATGAGTTCATGAGAGATAAAAAAACTATCTCATAACTTGGACATAAAATTTACATCAATAAGGATATATGAGAACATATCCCAACATAACAATATGTACATTAAAAGACCCAACAAAAGAAGTCTTTTAAAATGAGGAGGGTGAAAGGTTCCCCTACCGACTTGGGTATCTTTCGAAACATACACCCCAAGAAAGAAGGAAAATAGATCATTGATGCAAATACTCATAAACTAAAGTATATTAAACAAAGAGTAGAATAATGGGCAGTACATACACCACTCAATGGAATTTGTGGCAAATGTAGCATAAATCTCACGGGAATAAAAGTGAGATAAAAAAATCCCTTATGAAAACTCGGCAGCCTAACGGCGCCACTCAAACCTTCCAAAATGGATTGATGAGGGGTAATAGGGTCTCTCATCATATGAACATAATAATTACAATAGGAGTAATATAAAAGAACATCCCAATCATAAGAAATATGAGCTTAAAAGGAATGACATAAAAGAGTGTACTTAAAAAGAAAGAGAGGAGTAGGATCCCTTACCTCGGGTCCGACTTGACTCGATCGTTCTTTAATCATTTGAATAATAAACTTGAGTTAATTTATACTTCATTAAGAACCCTTTTCATGTTCATTATTCCTTTTATATCACTTATTACCATGTCATAAACATTATGTAATCATTTACGTTAATAATATTTGTTTTGTCGATATTTGGTTCTTAAGTCGAAAGTGGACTTCTTACAATTACATGTTGTTCATGTGGAAAAATGTTTATTATATCCAGAATTTTATTCATGATGTAGATATAATATATGTCATATATATCCAGTACATTCATGCATTTATAACATTACATAATCATTTAGAGGTAAGAAATGAAATGCACCGTTCATGGAGACGGTAAGCCGTACGTACGCATGAACGCTACTTTCATTTCTATTTCGTATTTTATAGAATGTAATAATAATGATATAAAGGTATATTATAATTCCAGTATAATATCATATATAATATCATATCTCAATCCTTTATATGTCCCACATATGGTATTTAACGAATCAAATCACTTTGAGGGGGCGGTAGTCCGCACTTCCTTAAATGAAGATATCGCGTTTACCCATAATGGAAACCATAAAGGTATTCCCAAAATGAAAAAAACAGAAGCTTAAAGAAAAAATAAACATATTATATATCATATATAAAAATAGTGACATCATAATGGCCACCTTTGAAGGTGTTAAATGAGTATTGAACAATCATCGTTTCGGGAGGCAGAATTTCGCCATCCACGGAAACAGTATGTTCTTTAACCATTTGATGTAGTTGTGTGAGAGTGTAGCTCGAATAAATCTTATAAAAACATACTATTATAATGAATATACTGTTTTTGTTACAAAAGAAATAAATAAAAATAGTTTAGGGGGTTGGAGACGCAAAATAAAACAAATGAACATGAGAGAATGAATTACCTTTAAAAGTGTAATTCCTTTTGATTTGAGCCTAAATGCTTTCTTTGAAAGGATTATGCCCAAAGGGAATCCTCTAGGATGTGGAGAGGGATGTGGAGAGAGTAAATTGTCAGGGGTTTGGCCGAGCCAAAGGCTTGAGGAGTGTGTGAAATGAGGTAGAGGTGGGGGCCTTTTATAAGAGGAGAGGAGGGGCACTTTTGGAAAGTAAAGAAATATTACTTTATTTGAAAATGTGTTTCGGTTTTAAAAGGTCCCACATTGATATAATTTGTGGATAAGGTGATAAGGGTTCGAAATCCACTCATCCAATTGGTTTTGGCCATGTTTAGTTCATAGATTTTACATTATCTTTCCATTTTATTTAAATCGTCAAATAATGATGTCATCGCTGCATCATTATTATGTCATAAATAATTTAATTTATTTAATGTCTAAAAATTATAAAACAAATACTATGATGTATCAATTTTTTTTATCTTTCCAATGACTATTTATAATCAAAAATATGACTTGTATAACCCCACTTAAAAATTACATAAGTAAAACATATCAGGTTTGTGTCATTTTTACTTTTACATTAAATAAAAAGTTATTTATGTCATTTCCCAACCCAAATGTCTCCATGGGGTCCCCAAGATGACCCATGGCTTTTCTTGGTCGACCATGACACAACCAATAAGGTTGGGACATGTTTCTAGGTCATTTCATATTATTAAAGCATTATTTATACCTTAAACTACACTAATTACCACAAATCGCGATTAAAAACTTAATAAGTTACTATTCACCAAAAAATTACACAAAGTAAAACTAGATGTCCCGATTATTAATAAGAGTTTTATTTGGTCCAAAAGAATGTTTAAGAGTGAACAAAACTATATTTAATGACAGTTCTCCATTAAAATGTGATAAGTGAACCTTTAGTGAAAACTAGGGCATATACGCCTAAAAATGAATTATTTCCGTATTTTAAGCCTTTAGATTTTATTGGATAAATGTAAAAACATTTAAAAAAACATATATAATCATATTTTAGTTATTTCTATCCATTCCCGCCAATACAACGGCTACATGTTAACTACCATTTGAAATAATATTATTTTATTATTAGAGTGCAACGTAAGATTCCCAAGAAACTTGTCGTTGTGTGTTGGGTACGCCATCAAGCATAGCGTCCCCTTTAAAGTCATATTAATATTTTATTCACAAATATGGATAAATATGAAAATTTCATATTCATTATTTACCTGGGGTGTTACATCCTTCCACCCTTTTGGGAATTGCGTCCTCGCAATTTTAAAATTGCACTTGGAAACATCCTCGAAAGTCCCACATCGAAACAAAAGTCGGTAAAACAAACACTTTAAAATAAAGAAAGATATGTACAAAGGTCACCCGAGTTAACCCATACTAGGATTCCAAGAATGAAAATATGGACATGGAGGAAAAAAACAAAGGGTCATGTTCTGATGGAGAGTGATAGAAAACATGTTTAAGAGAAAGTTAACCACAAGAAAATCACAAACTTGTGATGGGTTAAACGGTCATCGATTCCCCAGTAGGAAAAGTTAATAGAAAACATTTTTGTTTTAAGTTACTTTTTATTGAGGAATTTATTCATAAGGAAACATAATCACTTATCATATTGACTTTTAACTTTTATTAGATTCCTTACACAAACTCATTTTTTTTTCCAAAAGACGAGTATTTAGGAAGACTTTTTCACATTAAGAGTACTATAATAAACTTCTAGAGAATCACCTAATCCACAAAATAGAACTATATACTTACCATGTCTTTAGACTTTAACTAAAACCAAAACCAAAAAGGCTAGTACAAGATCAGATAATCCAGAAAAGGATAACCCTTTAAAAAAAGAAAATATATTCTTAATCTCCAAAATATTTCCAACAAAACCCAAAGTTCAACGAGGACCATTATATAATCAATTTGTCCATAAAATTATTCAATGTAAACCAATATAAGATTGAAACCCAAATATTTTAAGGATTTAGACTCATAGTCTTCCAAGATAAATCGTAACATTTATCTCCAAACAATATCAGTTGCTCCAAAAGTCTCGTTTTGAAAAGTAATTTACCTAACCACATATCTCCCTGATAGGTTAATCATTTTCATAGATAACCCAAAATCAACATACTCATAATTCATAAAATCATATAACTAGAATGAATCAGTCAAACTAACCAGGGACTTCACGTAGTCCAGTGGTAGGTGAAAAATACCGGTCGCACATTGGTTGTGGGTTCGATTCCCGCAGCTTTGTCCGACGCGACGGGATGTCACACGGTCTACGTGTTGTCCTTTTTCCAAAACTATATAATTCTTAAAACATTCCCCAAAAAGAGATAAAATCTTCATGAATAATCATAACATATTTTATCCTCAAGTTTATCTCATTCCTTTCATTTTCCATCATATCATAGAGTAACCCATAATTACATAAAAATTAATTATCATATAAACCCTAATGGTTACCTTAATAATTATTACCTGAATTTCTACATCGAGTTGGCCATCTCGTACATGATGCATTAGAGAACTCACCAAGGTTGAAGTGGTTGATCATGACTCCTTGATATTTGGTTTAGAACAACCACGAGTTTCCTCATTGAATCCTCCATTTTATATAGTATCTTAATCAGAGAACCACCACAGTTTCCTTCAAACCTGTTGTCTCTTTGGTGCCTGCTAGATCCATCCATTCACTAAAAATAGAAATGTCAGTGTGAGTATATCAACAAAACCATCATGTACTAATGAGGAAGGTAAACACTAAGATACACTTACTCATTCACATTATCTAAAACTAGGACTCTTTCTGAAATCCTAAACATTATGGTAATGTCATTTATGCTTAAAGAATACCTGAACCTCTAAAGTTATCTAAACCGACCTCTGATACCAACTATAAGGCCCCAGCCTTAAACCTTACTTAATATTGAATTAAATGAGTAATTCACATTGAGGATCTTTTCAGGTTTAGAGTTTTAGAGAATTAGGACATAACTATTACATCTCAAAAGATTAAAAAGTAGTCTCTTCTACTAAATATCCATAAAATAAAAACTCTTTAAAAGAAACATGTATAGTTCCATGTTTTAGGTAGCATGAATTTCCCTTGATCCCATCTTTGACCCTATTCCATGCTATGTCTTGTGAAAAACATTTCAAAAACTTAGGATGAGCATAAGAAGCTCAGTAAGGGATACACAAAGAATGAAAAATGTTAGTTTTTCAAAACAACAAGTAAACAATGAATACTTTATCAATGTAATACTTTTCACCTTCATGAATTAGTAAAAACTTTTCACTGAAAAAAAAATTATCATTACTTACCTTTTTGTAACCAAAGGATTTCCATAAAACCCATATAAAGAACACAAAACATATATAAAGGTAACTTGGGACATAAACATACTTAAGTGGAATAACCATACGGTCGACTTCCACACATATCACTTAATGGAATAGCCATACGGCCAATTTCCATACATACTTAATGGAATAGCCGTACGGCCGACTTCCATACCCAATGCATTGGAGGTTATAACGTAACCACCCGTCCTGGTATTCACGGCACCACCCATCATAATGTCCAAGTACCATTATTACACATAAAATATAGAAAATATAAACATTTCAATAACAATATTTCATTTGCAATCACAATAAATAATTCCCAGATATTGAATTAATCAATCCATTTTCAAAAACCATTTAAAAGATATTTTTGAATCAAAGTGTCCCATACCACTTTGAAGCTTTTCGTGGAATTATAATTTTAAAACATTAATGACTATATAAATAAATACTGAAAACCATTTTGAAAACATGGACATTAAAGATAAATATTTAGAATAATAAATATTTAAAACATTTAAAATGATATTTTTGTTAAAGAGTTTTTAACAAAATGAGAGACTCTTGAATACAAATAATAGCGGAATAACATTTAATCCGAACATTATAATATCATGAGAATAAAAGGATTCATGATATAATATGTCAAAGGACAATATACACACCATATAAGAGTGAATTGGTGCATAACAACAATGATGTCTCAAAAGAAATGTATAATGAGATGAAATCCATTATAAAGATGGTATCCTTAAATTAAGGATAAATCGATCTCATAATTATGTGTGACAAATATAAATACACCCAATATAAGTGGATATTAAGTGTAAAACAATCAAAGGATATTCACACATATTCAAAGGATGGCATATTCAATAACTACATGTTGAACCCAAAGAAATCAAAATTGGGTTAAGAAGTTCCCTTGACAGCCTAACGACGTCACATAAAAATGAGTTGATGAGAGATAAAAAAAACTATCTCATCACTTGGACATAAAATTTACATCAATAAGGATATATTAGAACATATCCCAACATAACAATATGTACATTAAAAGACCCAACAAAAGATGTCTTTTAAAAAGTGGAGGGTGAAAGGTTCCCTTACCGACTTGGGTATCTTTCAAAACATACACCCCATGATAGAAGGAAAATAGATCATTGATGTAAATACTCATAAACGAAATTATATTACACAAAAAGTAGAATAATGGGCAGTACATACACCACTTAATGGAATTTGTGGCAAATGTAGCATAAATCTCACGGGAATAAAAGTGAGATAAAAAAATCCCTTATGAAAACTCGGCAGCCTAACAGCGCCACTCAAAACGTCCAAAATGGATTTATGGGAGGTAATAGGGTCTCTCATCATATGAACATAATATGTACAGTAGGAGTAATATAAAATAACATCCCAATCATAAGAAATATGAGCTTAAAAGGAATGACATAAAAGAGTGTACTTAAAAAGAAAGAGAGGAGTTGGATCCCTTACCTCGGGTCCGACTTGAATCGATCGTTCTTTAATCTCCTGAATAATAAACTTGAGTTAATTTCTACTTCATTAAGAACCGTTTTCAAGTTCATTATTCCTTTTATATCACTTATTACCATGTCATAAACATTATGTAATCATTTAAGTTAATAATATTTGTTTTGCCGATATTTGGATCTTAAGTCGAAAGTGGACTTCTTGCAATTACATGTTGTTCATGTGGCCAAATGTTTATTATATCCAGAATTGTATTCATGATGTAGATATAATATATTTCATATATATCCAGTACATGCATACATTTATAACATTACATAATCATTTAGAGGTAAGAAATGAAATGCACCGTTCATGGAGACGGTAAGCCGTACGTACGCATGAACGCTACTTTCATTTCTATTTCGTATTTTATAGAATGGAATAATAATGATATAAAGGTATATTATAATTACAGTATAATATCATATATATAATCATAGCTACATCCTTTATACGTCCCACATATGGTATTTAACGAATCAAATCACTTTGAGGGGGGCGGTAGTCCGCACTTCCTTAAATGAAGATATCGTGTTTACCCATAATAGAAATCATAAAGGTATGCCCAAAATGAAAAAAAACAGAAGCTCAAGGAAAAAAGAAACATATTATATATCATATATAAAAATAGTGACATCATAATGGCCACCTTTGAAGGTGTTAAATGAGTATTGAACAATCATCGTTTCAAGAGGCAGAATTTCGCCATCCACGGAAACCGTATGTTCTTTAACCATTTGATGTAGTTGTGTGAGAGTGTATCTCGAATAAATCTTATAACAACATCCTAGTATATTTAAGATACTGTTATTGTTACAAAAGAAATAAATAAAAAGAGTTTAGGGGGTTGGAGAAGCAAAATAAAACAAATGAACATGAGAGAATGAATTACCTTTAAAAGTGTAACTCCTTTTGATTTGAGCATAAGGCTTTCTTTGAAAGGATTCATCCCAAATGGAATCCTCTAGGATGTGGAGATGGATGTGGAGAGAGTAAATGGGGAGGGGTTTTTCCGATCCAAAGGCTTGAGGAGTGTGTGAAATGAGGTAGAGGTGGGGGTCTTTTATAAGAGGAGCGGAGGGGCACTTTTGGAAAGTAAAGAATTATTACTTTATTTGAAAATGTGATTCGGTTTTAAAAGGACCCACATTGATATAATTTGTGTATAAGGTGATAAGGGTTCTAAATACACTCATCCAATTGGTTTTTTCCATGTTTAGTTCATAGATTTTACATTATCTTTCCATTTTATTTAAATCGTCAAATAATGATGTCATTGCTGCATCATTATTATGTCATAAATAATTTAATATATTTAATGTCTAAAAATTATAAAAAAAAATACTATGATGTAGTAAATCTTTTTAGATTTCCAATGAATATTTATAATGAAAAATATGACTTGTATAACCCCACTTAAAAATTATTTAAGTAAAACATATCATGTTTGTGTCATTTTTACTTTTACATTAAATAAAAAGTTATTTATGTCATTTCCCAACCAAAATGTCTCCATGGGGTCCCCAAGTTGACCCATGGCTTTTCTTGGTCGACCATGACACAACCAATAAGGTTGGGACATGTTTCTAGGTCATTTCATATTATTAAAGCATTATTTATACCTTAAACTACACTAATTACCACTAATCGCGATTAAAAACTTAATAAGTTACTATTCACCAAAAAATTATTTTTATCCCATTGAACCAAATTTTACTTCTTAATGACAACCATTTATGTCAGACTTTTGAAATTCAAAACACAGAAGTGGTAAAATTTCATTTAAATGAAAAATAAGCTTTTATAAGTACCACTTAGTGGTTTCACTATTCATCAAAAATTGATGTTTTTCAGAAAAATCCCAAAAATTCACCCTAAGCTATATTTGATATTCCGAATTCAAAAATGAAGTCCGTTTTACAAAATTAAAAACATATTAGTCACATAAATTAATTTAATAATTAATTCCCGTTGTCAAAGCAAATAGCATGATTTTATAAAACAATAAGTATCAAAAGATTGACACTAGTTTAAGTCTGATTTCAACGTGAAATTAATTTCAACGACCACTATTGGATTTAATGGTAAAAATATTTTATAATTTCACATTAAAACCAATTAAAAATATAATATAATCATATAAATAAATTAGATTAAAAAGAGGTTTTGAATTAAAATACAACATTTTATACTATTCATTAAAAAATGAACTTTATCGGAAAAATACCAAAAAATTACACAAAGTAAAATTTGATGTCCCGATTATTAATAAGAGTATTATTTGGACCAAAAGAATGTTTAAGAGTGAAAAAACTACATTTAATGACAATTCTCCATTAAAAGGCGATAAGTGAACCTTTAGTGAAAACTAGGGCATATACGCCTAAAAATTAATTCTTTCCATATTTTAAGCCTTTAGCTTTTATTGGATAAATGTAAAAACATTTAAAAAAACATATATAATCATATTTTAGTTATTTCTATCCATTCCCGCCAATACAACGGCTACATGTTAACTACCATTTGAAATAATATTATTTTATTATTAGAGTGCAACGTAAGATTCCCAAGAAACTCGTTGTTTCGTGTTGGGTACGCCATCGAGCATAGTGTACCCTTTAAAGACATATTAATATTTTATTCAAAAATATGGATAAATATGAAAATTTCATATTCATTATTTACCTGGGGTGTTACACTAGTTGTTTGGTTGGGCTTAGTGATTTTTTGTGATGCATCAAGTTCATGATTGGGATGTGTTCTTATACAGGGTGTTCACATAATTAAATATGTCCCTTAATAGATTAGGACACTTGAGATGATGTTTCTAACCCCTGACAGTGAACTGACAACAATGATGAATGAACTTAATACTTAGTTGAATTACCATTTCAAATAAAGGATTACCATGTATTTTTTCCACAAGAACAGAAGATATATATTTTCCCCAAAAATATTGTAATAATTTCTAGAAGAGTTTTTTTGTATTTCCTTCAATCTATTAACTATTATATCACATATACCCCAAGGAAATAAAATTTCATGGAGATTTTTTGAGAATAATTCATCTAACATAGGTTGTGAATGAATCATAAGAAGAGTGGAACATAATGGATATATTATTTATTGTGAAATATCGAATTCTAGGAATCTATGGATGGGGTTTTTATGGTAATATTCATTTGATATCCTCTTCTCATTAGAGGATTCTTGAGGATCTATAGTTTGATGAGGAATTCCACAACATTAGTAACTCTCTAAATGGTAAGGAGACTATGGAAACATGGTAATTATATAGGGAGTACATACTATGTTTCAAAACCCATTAATTTTTACTTTTCAGAAAATAAAAGATCTTATGTGGGATTTCCATAATTACTACTGAGTAATGAACCTAGGATTGTAGAAGATATTATTTGGCATTCACTGATGATTTAGGTGTTTGTGGATGTGATGTGAAATTGCTGATTTTATCCCTCATTTTTATACATACTTATATTTAAAAGATAAGCACCATAGACCTTATGGTTTTCTCCATATACTTCATGTACTGAATTTTACGTGGGATGGGACTCTACGTACATTGTGTTGGGGTTTCCATGTAACAAAAAAAAATGAATATTTAGGTATGGGATGTGATCAATAGGCTAATGAAATTTACTCAATTTATACCCATTAATGACAGAACCAACGTTTAAGAACTGGGAAATATCTATGTTAAAGAGATTGGTCATTTACATAATTTATTATATGTTATAGTATTTGATTGGGAACATCGACATACTTCCATATTTTGAATAGGCCTTCAAGAGGTACTTTGATTTCAGGTTCATTTCAGTATAAAAAAACATTTATAGTCAGATGTCCAGACATTGAGAGCTATTAAAATTCTGGAGTAAATTATTCATCGTTGTTTTCTAAACATTGGTGGTGTCAGTGATGATTATTTAGAACTGGTTGAGTTTTTATATAATAATAGTTACGAATCTGTGATCAGAATGGCTCTTTTTGGGGCCTTATATAACTGACCTTATAGATCTATGTTGTGTTGTCCATTTATTGGTGAATGTTCCTTGGTTAGAACGACCATGGTCTAAGAGATGACATGAATGATTCATTTATAAATCATAGAATATTTTTTGTGTGGATCTGGTATAAGTCTTATTCTTATCGTCTTCACAGACCATTTTCATTTTTAGGTTGTGATCATGTTTTCATTATTGTTTTACAAATTTGGGTCATTAAAGAAATGGGGTGAAAGGGAAACTTGATCCAAAATTTTGTGGGTCAATTTGATGTTATTGAGAAGGTGAGTATAGTGGATATTCATTTATTAAATATTCCATAGTTTACACCAAAAATAATGTGTTATATAAATCACAACTAAGAATAATTTTTTATAATCAATATCATATTATGAGTTGGATTGATCATTCTATTGGGAATGATTTATCAAGGACTGAGTTTCGAGGATGAATTTGTGATTTTAAAACCAAGGTACATTGTGGGAGGAATATACCATTAATCTGAGTGATATGGTAGCATGGTTATAATTCTATTAAGACATGAGAGAGGGAAGAACCGGTGTGAGATTAGTGGCCCCTTTTTTTTCATGGAGACATATTTATCGGCGTTCTATGATAATGATTTTCTACAGTTGGGAGGTTTTAACATCTGGTTACTTTATCCTAGTAATCCCTTATCATCATTTTAATAATTAATTGGTTGCGTCTCATTTTTTGGGTTTTCAAGTGAAACTTTGAAAATTTTAGATGTCTCTTGGGATGTGCAGGGTTGGTGCATAGTCTAACAAGACTATATGATCTGTTAGTGTTAAAACTAAAAACATTGTTATTAAGGGTTTTCACGATTGGTACAGGGTTTGAAAAATAGTTTTCCAACCTAGTATAACATATTCACCACTTTATTCGAAAAAACCATTAGGGAGCACAGTTTTGATAACTTTGTGAGCCCTCCCATCTAACAACTTGAAAGTGAAAAATTAAATCTGAATTTTTGAAAAAAAAACAACATAACCTGTTTTTACCATACCGTCAGCCCTTATAATATATATCACTATTTTATAGGTTGAGAAGGTAGTCAAGGACACTTTTGAATACTAAAATCCCATTTCTAGGAATATCTAAGTGCATTGATTCACATTCAATCTCTTATGGGTATGTGAATCTTCTCTTCATGGAATCCTATGATCTCTGTCTCGATCCTCCTAAGAGTTTGATAGATCTTTCTGTTATGTGTGGATATAATACCTACTATTTTAGATCTTCAATCTAGTGTTTATTTTGTGATCTCCATTACCAAAAGTATTTATCATTGAATCATAGTTGTGATTTTTTGACTCATGATTCTATGATACAAATATATGTTGTTCCCTAAAAGTTTTAGCAATTTATTTAACATTTAATTTCTTGATTGTTTTAGTTGCGTTAAAAAAATTTTTAAACTAAAATTATGATTGAATTGGGATATTAATTTTTTTAGCATGAATATCATGGAAAATGCCAAAATCAAGTGAATTAAGGTGTGATTTATATTTTATGAAATCTTTTGAATTTAGTTTCAAAAGGTGAGTTATGAAATATAATTTTATAAAATGAATGAAAATATTTTGATAACAACCCATAGATTTTATTCAAGAAAAATGCATAAATGGATTAAAAATGATTTTTTTAATGAAAAAAAATTTTATATTGAAATAGAAAATATAGAAATTTTGTTATTAAAAGTTTTGATGAAATTTTAACATTATTTATTATTGATTGAGCAGATGAAATATTTGGTTGATAGTGATTAATTTTTGGAAAAACATGTATGGTTGTAGTTTACCTAGCATCCGATTACCATATTACAACTCTAACATAAACCTACTAGAATATATTATCCCTAGTGGGGAGTTCATTAGTCACCTTTTCTTAGTATCTAATGTTCATTTTTTCACATTTTCATTGGAAAAATATAAGTGTTTGAGGATCCCAAAACCTAGAACTATCATACCTGTTATTATTTGACCATATTTCTCATTTAAGAATTATTATTGTATATGTATAATACATTGATTGTAAAACAAATTTAAACATACCTTATAAATTTATATAAACAATTTTATATAAATTATTTATTATGACATTTTTTTAATGTTTCAATCAATTGACATGTAAGTAATGATTTTTTTAAATATTTTATTTTACAATGAAGCCTATTTTAATATATAGTTAAACGAATAATTTTTAAAATTATTGTGAAATATTACAATGAAATAATTAGTGATACCAGACTTGGTTTTATCACAAAACCTAGCTTTTCCTTTATGCATTTTTTTCATCTTTTGGCATGATTTGAGAAAGGGGAATGAAACACTTTGAGGTGGTGGTTGTTGACCTTTTGTCATCAAGTGTAGTGCTTGTTGGTACATGAGATGTTTTTTCTATTATTCTAGTATTTGGATGATGTACATTGTGAGTTTTTATAAATTTTAGAATTATAAAACACTATTCTTTAGGTGTATTCTTTTCTAATGTATATATAAAACTTTTTATCCCTCTATTAATGTGAGAAAACCACTATCACTTTATCTTATATGATGTGAAGTGTTGTTCACCATCCTTAGGGATAGATAATGCACATCAAGATACGTTAGAACCATACCATGTATCATATTACTAGGGTTTATGATATGGTTCCATAAAAATAATTTTAAGGATAAATATGGTATATATAATATAATAATGATCCAAAAAAGGTTAATTTTATGGCCTAACATCTCTGTGAAATGTTTAATCCATTTTTCCATCTCTAACTATTATGGATGTGTCTAAATATGTGAACAATGAATATATATGCTATTTATAACATGAATAATATTATGTAAATTTTTTAACAATGATAAATTTCTAAGGAAATGAACTACTGGATAGTTATACTCCTGACAAATGAAATAGTCAACACCTATAAATGGGGATTTTAATAAAGAATTATTGAAAAAAGGGAGTGTTGAAAATTTATAAATTGATAATAAAAGATATTATAAGTATGAACATGACTAAAATATAGAAGTATATTTTTTTATTTATTAAATAATAGTTTAGTGTTATTTCAAATGAAGTTGAACCCGAGGTAATAGTTTAATTTTATAATCACATTAGTTGTGATGATTGTTTACGATTATGTTTCTATTGATAAAATATCATGATCCATATCTCAAGAAAATTATGAATTTTATTATCAATAGGTTGTTTATTTAAAATACACGTTTTCAATTTAGTTTCATAAACTTATTTACAGATGATACACAAAATATGATTCATTGGATAATTGACTTCATATCCCTTTTTCAATTGATGGATAATTTTTATTACTTATCAATATTTTCTAGAACAGTTCTCAAGAATGTTTTTAATACTTTCCTATATCTGATTAGAGAGATCTCTAAACATGTTTGACTTTTTAAAAAGTTTTGTGAATATAATATTCTATTCAATTTTGTAAATTAGTACTTTTATCCCTTTTTTAAAAGTGTAAATGAAATATTTTTTAAATTATTAAATTAGTATATTTTTTCACTATCGAGGTTTTTTTCTTCGAGTCATCATTTAAATTTTCTAATGGTTATTTTAAAATTAATATTTTCAATAAGATTTTAGATATTTTTTTATTTTAAAGAAGGGATTTCAAAATGGAATGGATATTTACCTGTTGTATGTTTTAATGATATTCTAATTTATCAATAACAATAAAATTAATTATTACATAGGATTTTCATGTGGTATAATACAATGAAACCATAATTATTCTTTCTCTAAATGATTTTTTTATAATGGTATAATTCTTATGAATCCATTTCCTTTTTCATGGGTTATGTTGTGATGGTATGTTCTTAAAACCCCTTTATTTTCACCTTTATTGATATAACAAATGGGATATGATCATATAGAATAGAAATCTTTTATTTTTATTAGGTGACTATTGGGAAGTATATCTAAAACAAATAAATTGTGTA
This sequence comes from Viscum album, assembly GCA_963277665.1. NCBI lineage: Eukaryota > Viridiplantae > Streptophyta > Magnoliopsida > Santalales > Viscaceae > Viscum > Viscum album. Next base: position 2,074,253,221 of record OY728152.1, on the reverse strand, counting down.
AATATTGATATAATAGGAGATAAATAGTATTAAATTGATATTTATGCAGTTCAGTAAGGGATCTGGTCAACTATGGTAGTATTGGGATTTAATCTTGACTACTATGATGGTTTAGAGAGTGAACACACACCAATATGATAGTCTTATAAATGGGGCCTGACTACCATATAAATGATTTTCTCATCATATATGTATGTAAATATTCTAGGAATTATGCCTATATTATGATGATATAACCATTTCTCTATAATTACATTAGTATTCATATATTTTAATAGTCCATGATTTCTTCTTAGATTTTTCATTATGATCAATGATATATATCACATGGTTTTTATATGATAATATAATATTACATGAATATTTTCCAATGTTATTATTATCAGATCATTAATATATACCTATCTTAACTTCACCAAGTATCATAGATTTCCATTTCTAAATAATTCTATTCAATGTTATACAGAAATTTTTTACATATGATATATCTAAGAAGGGTGATAGTTAAAATGATCTATGTGGAAAAATAATATAGAACTATTATGAAATAATTTTCTATATTTCAATGTTACCAAGTAGAATAGACCAATATGAGTCTTTAATGGATAATTATTCTGTGTAAATAATATTAATCTATGTATATGAAATATCTATGTTTGATGTTTATTGATAACTACATTTGGTGTGAGAAGATGTTTTATTGAAACATTAAAAACTTGGATGCAAAAACATTAGTATGATATGTTTGATAATTCTATATCTAATAGAATTAGAATGATTTTTTAATGATCATAGATGGACTAGGTGAAACCAAATCATGCATAAGAAAAGGTATAATAGTTTATAAAAATGTATAAATGATATTTAATGATTAACTTTTTTTTAACATTTATTATTGTTTGTAAAAATATTATTTTGGGTTTTTGTAAGTTGATGGAACCTGAAAGAATCATGTTTACACTGAATGTGATGAAAAATGTAATGATTTAACTCTAAGTAAATATATGATATGTGATCTTGAATGAAAATACAATTTTCTATGATCACAAATCATTCTAAATATATGAATAAAATTTCTAAAAAAATGAGTAAATTAGATAAAAATGATCAGTTGAGACCTTTATTAGGAAACATTAATATTCTTTTCGAAGGTCCAATAATCCCCTAGTCCATGAGGAATGAATCAATACCGTTTAAAATATATTTTCAATTATATAGTATTCCTTACATGATAATTTTATTCAGGTGGATTTAAATTTTGACGGAGAATAATATTTGTGGTGGAATTACGTCAACAAAAAATAGAAAAAGATGAAATTGAATCTATAATGTGGGGTGATTTTAAAATATGATTTTTAAACATATACATTCATTTAAATCATTATATAAAAATGGAGATACAATTCAATTTCTTAAGGAAGAATGGTATTGAATCTATTAGTGCTTATGAGGTGGATATCACAAGAATCGTGAGGCGTGAATCTATTATTATAATTATACTAGAAATTATGGTTTATTTATTCTACAATGGGTTAAGATTAAGAATAAATGTGGAATAATACTTAAGTGTATTTTTAGAAATGATGAAATTGTTCTGTGTTTTCTCAATGAGGATATGGGTTTAGATGTTACCAATACTTTCTATGATTCTGATAAGAACAAAAAATTGGAATTCCTAGGAAATTCATGATAACCATAGAGATAATAAGACAACCCTTAATTTTGTTGTATGCGTAGAAGGGAATATAATAGAACTTTAATTTATAGAACTATTAAAATTTTATATTATTGAAATTAAGATCATCTAGAAATCAAATGTCGAAGTGATGGGTAGAAGTTATCTAAAAAGGAGAATAAAAAAAGACATACAGAATGCATCACCCACACTCATATGTTTTAAATGCCCAGGGGATTGTAATTATTCTAAACAGTTCCTAAAACCGAAGGATTATGATGATGAATGTCTTAAAAAACCTATTAATCCTAGTGAAAATGGGAAATATCAAGATATATCTATTTTTTGATGTCAGATAAGATAATAAATTGGTAAACTACTCACTTACCATCCACTATAGAAATTATACATTATTATTTAAATATTTATCTACCCCCTCTTTTATATTTAAATAAATCTATAGGTTTATCACAATACCAACTCATAAATTAGATTTTTCATAATCAACAAAATCCCCTAACGGTATGATGATTGCATCCCATGTTTATAATTCTTCTTTGTTTTATGTTTATTGGAATGTGCATCATGACAATATTTTAATTCTTTCTCTTGATTAATTAAATGTTTTTAGTAATGTATTGGATTTATTTACATAAATAACTCATATTTTACCTAGGAATGGATGTTACATTAGATATTCCAAACTATATTATGATTCCTTATCATTGTGATAAAAAATGAACTTATCATGTATATTACATTGGTCATTTGGGTTATAAAAACTTTTAAAAATGTAAAGTTATCTTATATGATTGCGGAATAAGTAAGAATCAAATATATTCTCATTGTGTTTGATTTTATTGATTTCATTCTTGGAGATATACGTGGACATCCACAAAATCATGAAGTTTAGTATTTAATATAACCTATAAATGGTTCTACTTCTTTTTCAATGTGTCTATATATATGCTCCCTGATTTATTTGAAATAATTAAATATGAAACCAAAGGAATATATTGAAAATGTATTCATTTTCAAAACTATTTCACCTTTGGGGGAAGCCATTTAGTTTTTTAAGAAGAAATATTGATCAATGCGCCTTTGATTGTGTACCAATAACATAAAAAGATCACTATCAATAAAAATAAATACTCGAACCCATATTGAAGAAAGAGTTTATTGATAAATCTCATTGTTCTAAATTTTATATCCATCTAGGAATATTAAAGATGTAAAAAAGGCATGAAATAGAATTTATAGTGGGATGACATGAAGAAAGATCTACCATAGTATGTTTCTCAGTACTTGGTTCTACAACAAGATAATAATAAGAGACATAATTTTAATTTTATGTTACAAACATTACCCATACAAGAATATAAATGGGAAAATACCACCATTGATTTTTTATTTGGAATCCGAAAAAATATAAACAGAATAATGTTATTTGGGTTGAATATAATAACCTTATAAAGTTATCACACTTAATTTATATTATATAATACTCTTATCTTGATCAAAATCCTAATAATTAAATTAAGTACGTGGTAATATTTAATGGTGTACTAATATCAATTGAATTTGATTAGGATTTGATGTTTACATCAATATTTTGGAGAAGTCTTAAACATGATATTAATACAGTGGTAGGTTTAAACAATGCCTATCATCCTTATAAAGATATTTGATCAAATCAGGGCATTCAAAATCTAAAAGATAGAATATAGTTTTATATATAGATTACAAGGGTGGTTTGGTTCAAAACATTTTATTTGTCAAATTTTCATATGAAAATATATTTTATTGAAGCACTCATGAGGCTCCTTATGAATCTCTTTATAGTAGGAAGTGTATAACTCAATAATTTTGGATTGATGTTAGATAAATTATTCTATCGGGATAAAATACTACCAAGGAAGTAGTAGATAATTTTGGAAAAATTCAATATCAAATATGAAGATACCATATTCCAGAAAACATTATGCATACAATAATAAATTAGATCTAGAGTAATAGATTAGTGGAGAAGTATTTTTATAAATATATCCCTAAACAAATGTGATGCAATTTGGAAATAAAGGGATGATAATACATAGGTATATTGGTCATATTAAAATTATTGACTATATTGAAATGGTATCTTATTGAATAAATCATCCAATAAATACCTATCAATCTCAAGATGTATAACATATATCTCTCATGTGGGAGTACATACTTGATATAACCCATTTATTGAACTTATAGTTTATCCCACAGGAGAAAAATCTTTCAAATGATTTATAAACTATAGAGATTCTATATAATATAGAGAATATTCTATCATAAAACAACACTCACATTGTAAATAATTGGTGTAAACATTCTTATTTTAGCAATAAATACGACAACCTATGAAGGTTATGATCCTGAAGTATCCTTATGAGATATCAATCACTAAATGAATTCATTCATGGGTTGTATAATTCTAATCCCACGTATCCTTGGTTAAAATGTATCCACCATCATTGGATCATGACATAAACACCATATTTTGTTACAACATCAAAAGTGATTTTGTTATAATGTAGACACCATTCCTATACATAACATAATAACCATCCTATAGTGAAAACCATACATATGTGATCCATAAGATCATGAAACATTCAATATATGACCCCATCATATCCCATGAAATGAAATCATGTTTCATAAATATTTCATCAAATTGACATTGCATATCCCATGGAAAATAAATGGGTTCAATTATAAAAATGAACAACATAGAGAGATTGTAATATTTTTATCATTAAATACTACTCTTACTAAGTGATAATTATCATTAAAGGGTGTTATAATATATAAATATTACTTTAAATTAATTAAATAATTTTTTTTCTAAAATATAAGCATTACACATTGATAATCATTTTTTAAAATATATATATTTACAAAATAATATATAATAAAATATCTTAGAAAATAATAGAGTAAAATTTTAAATGATGATTCAAAACATTTAGTGTTCTTGATGTATGTTGATTCAATACATATCTTATAAGTAAAAAATAAAAACATCCATTAACATTTTGGGTAAATGTTAAAATACAGCTTGACTAGAAAATAAAATGAAGATTACTTCATATTTTCAATAAAATTATAGCATTTTTTAAAATTTTAATTAAAAAAAACTAGTAGAATAATAAAAACTTAATTTGAATATATTTTTATAAAACATTGATAAAGATGAATATGTTTTTGATAGAAAATTTACATAAAGCCAATTTTTCAGAAAAAACGATTTTAGAATATTGAGTGTATAACATGAGGTATACGAAAGTAAAACATGTATTATTAAAAAATAAAAAATTTTAAATATATCATGAGTTTATTGAGAGGTATATCATAATATTTCATCATTGGTGACATAATCCTAAACAATCTCGATACACAATGATATTATAACATAATCACATACCACTTGGTTTATATTGAAATCATAAGACCCATGTAATAGTGATCCATAGGTGGATATGTAAATAAAAAAACGAAATAAAAAGATAAATAAAATATATTCATGGGTAGTATATACCCCAAATTAAAAAATTGGTTAATATGTCTTGTGTCCTAGAAAAATAATTTTGGGGAAAAATCTATTACCTTAGATATGAAATTCTTAATATATATAAATAAATAATATATAATAGAAATATTTTAATTATAATTCAACTAATTAAAAATTTAAATACAAATAAAAACATATATTATTTACTTATTACCTTTTATACATAATAGTTTGGAAATTTCATTTGAAAAGCATTGTTCCAAGTGATATTTACATTGTTTTTCATTTATGATTTAGTTATGTAGTTCTGGTAAATTTATTTTGATCATGATTAATTAATAAACCTAATTATTTTCATGAAATAAATATAATATATACCCATTATACACATGTATAGATTCATTCATAAAATATATAAATAGATAAATGTATTAATCCATTTGGGGAGACGGTAATCCAAACGTATAGATGAATTTTTCGTTCATTTTTTACCAAATGGAATAAAAAAAGTAAATAATAATTCAACATTATACAATAATTAACAAAAAATATAAATAATATATAATGATATAATACTCTCTTAATAACATTTATAAAAAAAATGAAAAATTAATCATCTATATTTATGGATTAGGGAGTCCACATGTATAGAAAAATTACATTATCATTTTCCAAAATATTGGAATATAGTAAGGTGAATAGAATATTACTGTAAACAATTTATTATTATGTCATAATTATAATATGTAATCATTAAACCCATAAAAATACCTATTTATAAAAAATTGTGATTATAAATGAATTGTATCACTATGTGATGAATGTATGATGTAAATACACATAACCAATACATTCACATCCCATTTGAAACAAAGAGGGTGAATAAAGGATTTTTAATAATCATATTAGAATTTAGGAATATTTAATATACATAATTTATTATATTTTATAGTATATAATAGATTAATTTCTCATATAATATTAATAAAAATAGTGACTGGTTAGGGTGATTACAACTCTATTGAAATAATTCATTTAGATATATTATAGATGATCCTTGGGTTGATCATTTGGGAAGAATAAAACCTTTAGAATGAATATATGTAAACAGATAAGTTATTTTCCTATGTTAATATAGATCTATAAAAATCAATGTGGTGTAATTCAGAGAACGAAGGGGTTCCAATATATAATTGAGGAGAGGAACAATTTAGGAAATTAATTAAATATTAATTTTATTTAAATTATTTTAACATCTAAATGTTTCCAAAATGATATAATTATGAGATAATATTACATTTAGTCAAAATAATCTCATAAAATAAAATTTTAACAAAATTTGGTTATGTTTTAAATATTACCGTTTAGTTTAACTCCCCTTTAACCCTTCTAATAGTAACCTTAAAATTAATGCTTTCAACCATTTTAGGGTTAATAATATTATAATTAATAAAAATACCCATAAATTGATCATCAGTGATGTAAAAATCCTTATACCATTACATTGTAATAATATAATATTTTTATGATTTTTCATTCATTTTATAAAATATTATTTATTATTAAATACCATTAATGTCATTTTAAATATTATTCATTTAATTTGACTTTAAATATATCATGAAAATTTTATAATTATATTATAATTGTTTGAAACCCACATAATTTGTCATGTGTATCTATAAAATTCATGGGATACATTAAATAAATCATATTTTATCAAATTTATTATTTTTAAACATATTTAATTTATTTTTTTGTTAATTGTATAAATACAGTATTACTATTGCACAAGATTGTGAAGGGATTATTTATTTACTTATAATTAGAGATAAATTATTATATTTAATATTAAACAATTATTAAAAAAGATTACTTTTCATATTCATTTACCACCTAATTTTTTCTATGTGAACACATAAGCGATATTTATAACAAAGATAGTGACGTTCTGTAACATTCATTAATTTAAATATTATATAAGTAATGTTCTCAAACAAGCCTCCATTTAAAAAAACTATTATATGTTAACAAGTACATAATAAGATACATTTAATACTAAATAGGATGAAATGTTATTACCTTATCCTTTATAATCTAGATTGTCCTGATTTACCAAATACCTATGGGACCAAATTTTCTACTATTACAATTCACAATGTCCAAGAAATAAAAAAGACATGTTAATAAAATTTTAAAATCATGGTTCAAAATACATTATCAATTATTTTATATTTAATACTTATAATTCAAATAAAATAATTTTAAAAATAAGGGTGAAAATGTGATGGAAAATCCATTTTAGAAAAATAAACATTTTAAGCATAAAATAAGGTTTAATATTTAATCATATGTGAAAAAATATTTAATAAATGATAAAATAATTTATTTAATATATAATATTTAATTAATTTTTAAATAATAATAATTATTTATATAATTAGTTTATAAACTAAAAACATATTATGCTTAAATAAAATAGTTTTTCTTGAAAATTTATTCATTGTATAAAAATGTTTGTATACCATATTTAAACATAAAATTGACTCAAATGAACATAATTAGAATATTAAAAAATAATTGAAATAATTTTACTTTTAAACAATTTTATTTCAACATGATACTTTTACACTCTTCAAATCAATATACTGTTTTCATTAAAGAAAATATTTTTTTCAATTCATTGAAAAATCATTCATTTTTTAAATTTATCAAAAATTACTCCTACACTAATTTTTACTTGAGAAATTAAAAAATTATATTATGTTATCCATTTATAAAATATAATTTCTTTTAAATTAATTATAATTTTATCTTCTATAAATCATTAGAAACAATTTTTTAAAGAATTATTTCTTTGAGAAAAATGGAATTACTAAAAATAGAGTGATTATTTACTAAAAAAATCATCAATACATTTATATTGATTATAAAATTTATATATATTAAAAAATTATATTATAATATTCATACCCACAAATTAATAGATATGTTGTTATAGTTATATTTAAATTTTAATATTTCAGTGTTTATATTGTGTCAATATTGTGTGCCTTGTATGATTTGATAAATAATTATTTTTTAAATAAAATGTTGTTATATTCTATCAAAATTTTGAAATTTTTGTCTTGAAAATTTAAAAAATTTCTCCACAATCAAGGGTTTTATATTTATAAATTCATTATTTGAAAACATACATTGTAAAAAGTGTTAAATAAAAATCCTCTTAATAATGTTGAATGAGAAGTACGAAGGTCAAAAATAAACTAGATTTCCAAATTAATGAACATCAGTTGGAAGTGAAAATAAGGACATAGAAGAGGAAAATAATAACACATGAAAAAAATTTATAGAGGATATGGTTGGGATAAATTTAGCAACCAAAAAACTATATATCAATATGGTGTTTAAAGATAATAAATTCCTTAGAATTAATAATTAAAAGAAAATATTTTTTCCCAATTATTAAATTCCCAGAGTTGAGTAATTATATAAAAATATATAATAAAAAACAGTGAAATATATTAACATTAAAATTAGTATTTCATCACTTAATAATTTCTCCCCACAAAGTCATCTTCATTTTTCAAATGTTGAAAATTTAAGATGATTTTTTAATAATGAAGCACTACTATCAGTTCTGTAATCAAAAAATCATATTTAGCTATTTTGAATATTTTAAAATATAAAAAAAGAAAATTTCATACAAAAGCCTATTTCATAAAATGAATAAACAATTATATAAAGAAATATAATGACAAAATCTAAAACATAAACAATAAAAACCAAGAAAATTATTGTTCATTTGATAATTGAATAACCTTACAATTCATTATAATAGTACCAAATAATTTTTAAACCCAATTATCAGAATGATTTTATCACATATTTTTAAAATTTATATTTAATCACTATCTCAAAATAATTTCAATCATTCGTAATGTCTCATACAAAAAATCTCTATTACATATTTATATAATATTTAATTTATGATAATCATTTCAATATATTTAAACATAATCCATAAAAAACAATATATTTTTCTTTAAAATATTTATTTTATTATTCCTAAAAAAATAATATTGCAATTACCATAATCACATAAGATTCCAAAAATAGTGAAATTATGAAATAGAATAAATCACCAAATAACTTTTTGATATGATTGTTATCTCTATGTTAAAAAAAAATATTCTCAAAAAACCCAATTATTATTAATTATATCATTTAGAAAAACAAATGTACGAATAACCAAGATATCACATTGGATGGTGGGGATCATTCCACACTTTTATCCAATTAGTTTTGTGTTAAAGCCTCGAGGCCTTATAGAGTGTGACATGTTATCATTTTTTTACTAAAACCATATTAATATAATTATAATAATGTACCTGTAAATGTGATTAATTTCCTTTATAATAACTTTATTAATAAAGAATCATATATACCATGAAGTTTATCAATATCTCTATAATTACCAAAAGAGAATTCATCCTCGAATAATAATTCATGTAGAACCTAAGGGTTATATATCCATTATTAAAATAAAGCATCTCCAAAAATATCATCAATAACAATAAAATACAATCACTTAACACCGAAAAAGTAATTTCCTTGACATTGAACATATAATGGTCCCTTATAATTAAATCCATTGAATTCCTTCAAAATCTTCATTATTCCTTAGTAATTATGTTTCATATACAATTTACTTCCACATATAATGATCATTATCATTACATTGATACATTATATTGGGTGTTTCTTCTCTAATTCACTACATATATGAAACTAAATAAATTATTCTTTATAGTATTCACCTCTCATTCTCTTAGTGAAGTATATCATTCTATTCATTGGCATGTCTGAGAGTTAGTTAATATGACTGTTTTTTATTATATATTCGGAAAAATAATAAGTAATACTCACAAAGTTTTACATTATATAACTAGATTCATTTGGAAACTCATGAGGTAATTCATTCAATTTTATATCAGTGTAAACATGAGTTATCTTTGTTCTTAACTTTGACTTAAAACACTAGTCATTTTGTGATATATAGTAGTCATAATGTGTAATCTTGAGAAATATTTTATAGGATGTACAAATAATGGAACCACTTTTGTAATCTATTACACTAGAGGTTTATCCTAGGTTATCCCTAAACATTTCCAAAACATTTTTATTTTATCATAAACTTATAACAATTCATTTGGTTCTCATAAAAATTAACTAATATTTTTTTATTAAGGGTTACTAATAATTGTTCTAATACCAACTATAGTTATGATTTTTATTTATTCATTGATATTTCAACTATTTTAGATTAATATTAATTACATATCATAATGACCCATGCCAGAATGATATAAGACTATTATGTTTGTAAAATTTGACACATAAATATTTTCTTCATAAAATATTAATATTATGTTGTTTATAATTAACACACTTCTTATACATATCCCTCATAAAACTATTGTTCACATCCTCAAGAAAGGAATCAATAGAATTTGGATAGATAAAATTCTCAGTAAGGGTAAACAAAGGATATATTAATGATCACATTTTCTTAATATGATCACAAGGGTATACGAAAATTAGCTAAAATTTATATAAATATGCATATCATAGATCATAATATAGAGTAATTTCATAAATATTGGTAATATATAAGAAACAAATCTCAAAAGAATAAATAATATGATCCATGGTTGCATAAAATTAGCATAAAATATGGAACTGTGGCATTCACATAAAAATATATATTCATTACTATAATAGTCAAGTATCATCGACATGGTTATCTAAGTGGAATGGGTTCACTAAAAAATCAATCGTATTATTCAAAGTTCACATATATGACTTTCATATTTGATATATTCAATTAATTAAAATGTTTTAATATCCATTATAGTCCCATTAATCACATGAGATATAAATCAGTTCCTAATTTATTTACTTGATTTACAATTTTGGGCGCACCCATTATTAGTTATAACATAATAACCATCCTCCATGTTGAATGTGACCACCATCCATGATTATAATATAACTATATACACAGTTATAAAATAACCACCATACTTATTTATATTCTAAACACCAACACATAATAAAAAACGTATATATGTGAAACACAATACCATAAGACAAACACCATATAATCACATCAGACCCAGTGAAAATAAATCTAGTATTATAATCATTTCATAAATTCATCATAGAATAACCCATGGAATATAACTTAATTTCATCATAAAAATTAACCACATAGAGAAATAGTAATAATGGTAAATCTCAAAAAACATTAAATTATTTTATCATATATAAATTTCTATTTAAAATAATACATGAACAGTTCTTTAGGAAAAGAACATTTATACTTTTAAAATCACATTTTTAAATAATAATAAATCAAAAAATATTATAGATATTTTTTATTTGAAATTAATTACTAAAATTATTAATGAAATATTTGAAACCCTGACCTTTCATGATGGTGGGAAACTTAATTCATTTAGTACAAGTTAAAATAAAATATACAATTCACATTTATGGTAAAAGTAAATTGTTTCGATATTGGGAAATAACATGAATATTACTTATATATTTTTTTAAAAAATGTAAAAAATGGTTAAAATTTTCTTTAGAGAAATTTAAAAACATAATTTATAACATTTTTAGATGACATGATTTTTGATGAAAATTGTTTTTCAACTGAAAAGAGATGTATGGTCAATTTTCATTAAAAATTAATTTTTTGTCTCAGGAGTATGTAAGGTGAGGAAAATGAAATGAAACTTTTCTCTCAATAAATAAATATAAGGGAATAAAGTTAAGGATTTTCATGGGATATGTTTCATAATATTTCATCATAAGATAAAAAATTACAAAAAATCTTGATAAAATATTTGATTGTAAAATTAAAACCTTCCACATTAGTAACACTTTAATCACAATCCCAATATATAAGTAACGATATATGATTATATAAATCTCAGAAAATTCACTTAAAATTCACAAAAATTTATTCATGTGAAGTGTACTCATAACATAAAATAAGGAATTTGTGAATATGGAATGTGACTCACATAAATAACGGTGAGATTAATATCCTTTAATTTAGTTTTGAATTCCATTATACACATTGGAAAATGTTATATAATAAAAATATATTTTTATAAATATAAAAATAACAATAGCAAAAAATATCATACAATATATGACTTACAGATAACCTTGTATCTCCCATTAATTTAAAAGTATTTTATTAAAATAATTGTTCTGAGTGATATCTTCTTAGTTTTTCATGTATGATTCAGTTCAGAAGATTTGGTCCACATTTTCAAATCATGATTCAGCAATATATAAAATTTTTATCATGATATAAATATCATATATATACATATATACATTTTTATTGTCATTTGTAAAATATGGCGCTATAAAAATGAATTATACCATTAATGGAAATGATAAACAGTGTATATGCATGAACGTAGTATTCAATTTTCAAAGGATGGAGAAATTTACAGATAAATTATAAAACAACTATATTGTATCATATTAATATCATATATATTATATATATTCATTAAATACATATATTTATTACCATTCATGTAAAACAAAAAATAAAAATAATTTAGATAATTTTGCAGAGGTGGTAGTGCACACAAACACATGGACGAAATTATCATTTTATAATAGTTTGCAAGGTAATAAAGCAGATATGATATTATATTTATGGATGTATAATTATTTAATATGTGTCATATTAAAAATATTAACCTATAAAAATCCAAATCTAGAAAATATGGTGATAAGACATGAATTGTGTCACTACATGGAGTTAGTCAGTTTTAGTTATGAAATAGTGATAATTTTACTTCCCATTATATTGATAGAGGGTGAATAAAGGTACATTTGTAAAAAAAATCACGTATAATTATATTAAAGAAAATAGAGATATAATTTTATAAATAATATAATATATTAGTAGGGTTTAAAAGAATTATTAAAAAAATGTGACCAGCTAAGGTCCTTACCACTCCATTGAATTAAATCATTTAGATCTCATGCTATGGTTACTAGGTTGGGGTTTTTGGGGAAAAAAGATCAAGAATGTGGATATCAAATTTGAAAAGATATTTTTATAGGGTATGATAAATATATAAGTCTCAATGCGTTGTAAATAAAAAAATTGAGGGGTCCATTTTATAATTGATTGGAGGGTCTATTTAGATATTTATTAAAATATTAAATCAATATAAAATAATTTTTCTTTACAAATTGATCAAATTTTATAATATTAGAATTTATGATGGTTAGGAGTAGAAATAATTTCACATAATAATATTTGGAAATGATTTGGTTATGTTTTAATACTTATCATTTAGTTTTGACTACTATTTAAAACTTCTGATAATTATTGTAATATTAATGTTTCTTATACTATAAGGGTTAATAATGTTAATATAAAATGAAAAAAAGAGCCATAAATGGGTAATGGTTGATATTTAGAGCCATATAGCATTAATATTTATAAATGTAATACTTTTTGGAATATAAAATCAATTTAATAAAATCTTATTTATTATAAAATATCATTTTTATCATTTTTATCATTTTTCATTCAATTTGAAATTACATATATCATGATAAATGTGTAATTAGAATATAATCCTTTCAAATAACCAACGTAAGTCATAAAAAACAATAACATTCATGAGTCACATTAACACATTCAAATTATCTCACATTTAACGTTATTCAAATAATTTATTTTATATTTATTTTTAACAAATAAATACAATATCGGTGTTTCAAAAGAATTTATGGTAATTATTTAATCACTAAAAATTAAAAAAATAATTACCGTCATGATGATAATTTTATCATGGAAAAATTACTATTAATATTTCCACACAACTTTATATTTCCCTGCGTGAGAACATGAGATATAATTAAAACTAATAGAGTGATAATTTGTAACTTTATTTTATTTTCATAATATATAGGAAATTTTCATTGACAATTCTATATTAAAAAAATATTGTTCATGAATAAGGTGTTAAGTGTTGAATACCCTTTATTAAATAATATTAGTGTAAAATTTATTACCTTATCACAAAAACACAAGTACTTTTTGTGAAATATTTTTTTAATTAATTATATTTATCGATATCTTGCATTATAACTAACACTGTGTTAATATTTCATTACACACAACCCTTGGATTATCATTAATTAAACCTAAAATTGACTAATAATAAACCCATGATATATTATTAAGATTTTTCAAAAATAAACATTATAAAAAATCTATTTAACTTATCAATATAATTATTAATATATATTTTTTTTAATTTTATGTCTATTTTTTATATAATGAATAATTTTGATAAAATATTACTTAATTTATCAATGATGTCTTTTTGTATTTTGGAAATACAATTCACCTAAAAAATGAATTTTTTTGTGAATAATATAAAAAATTAGTTTTTAAACATTTATAAATTATATTTGATAAAAATTAATTAATTCTTGGGATCACCATATCAAAATTACCTTACGGTGATGGTTTATGAATTTTAAGAAAATATTAATTTTTCAGATGTATAATGAATAAAATAGAATTTTAATTGAATAATACATTTCAGATTATATTATTTATATGGTTTACTACAATTAAATTTTAATTAAAAATAAAATAAGTTAAATTATTAATAGAATCATGTTTAATTTAATCATTTTCATTTTCTTATATAAAAACTATGTAATCTTTTGAAGATGTTTTCTTTAAATACCCTCATTCCCATCATGATTGGGGTATTAATTTTTAAAAATAAAATTTCTAATTATGAGAATTGTATTGAGAAAAATATATTCCATATTATGTAATATTTTTTTATAATTTAATATATACAAATTTTATTACTGGGAAGAATAGTAAAAATAGAATATATTAATTACCATGGATAATCTAAAAATTAGTTTACTAAGTGTAAAACTAAATTGATAATAGATTAAATGACATAAAGACATATATATAACTTATATTATTGGAATATATCAATATTATATATTACGGTGATATTATTCTATATGTATATCCTTTTGAATTAATAAAGTCACTGTGATACATTATTATTTTCATAAAATGAAAATTTTCCCACTCACCTCACTAATTATAGGCCACCCAACTCTTTTGTTTTTAGGCTATAAAAAAAGTTTGGTTCAGAAAATACCTACACAAATACCCTGAATTTTTTTTCTATCATACCAAAAACAATATTTCTATTATAAATACATCAATGGATGTTTTTTTGTGAAAAAATATCGACGTTATTTGAGGAAGGGAAAACATTACTAATCTATAGTTTTTATTTTATTTCATCCACTGCATTATTCATTTTTAATTAAACAATATGATATAATTACAACAAATATATATATATATATATACATATCTATATATATGTTTTTATGTTATTCTTAGGCCCTATAACTATAACCACTTCTACCAAAAGGGTTATGCAATAATCATTCATGTTTAAAGTGGACTACCTCATCGTGGATCGATGTCATTCGTTTTCACATTCCCAATTATAAAAGATGGTTATATTGATGGATTAAATGTTTATATATTATATTTTGGATATTATTTTACTTATTTAAATTTTATATCACTCATACCATCACTCATTCCATTTTGTGGGAATATGACAACATCGCTCATGTGTACAGTAGACTCCCACCACTCAAAGAGATGTGATTCATTCACGCTATTCTTAGAAGGTAATGAAGAAAAGATTAATTAAAATATGAGATATATATTATATTAAAATGAATCTATATTGTTAATATATTTTTTTATATTTTTTTAATCATTCTATAATATGGAAATATTGTTCATGCGTATATTATTCCTACAATCTCCATGGATAACATATTTTATTTTCAATTTATAAAATTTATACATGACTAAAAATAAGTATAAAATGAATATATTTTATATTAATGTCAAGGTAATCATTCTACATTTTATAAAACTATGATAAAAAAATATGGCCGAAAAAAATATTTTATATATACAGAAAAAACTAAAAAGTTAGTTTCAAATATTCAACGATTACATGGAATTATTAATAAATGGGTTATATAAGGTCATAATAAAGTTATTTAATGGAGGATATATATGTTTATGATTTTTTAATATATTTATAATACAAATATATTTATTATACATGAGATTCAATTGTTTATGAAGGAATTACAGACATAAGGTAATAGATTTTTTATCAATTTTTTCAATGATACATATGTTATAATTTCCATCTATTTTACATTAGGTAAAGTATATACAACCAATTTTACATGTATTAAAAATAATTTATCAATTATAAATAAATTTTATGAATCGTTTTGTTTTTCTCTTTTATGAGTCTTACAAATCAAGTAACCATGGAGGAAAATATCTTATAATATTATAATATTATTTATTAGGATTGCTAATAGCAATGTTTTTTTATAAAGAAATATAGTGATTAATTTATCAATAAACTGAATAATTTTTTTATAATGTATTTATTCCATGTGAATATATTCTTTTCATTAATTTTCCTCTTATTATGTAGTCAATATTTCAATGAAATGTTATTCTAAAAATAAACATTATTTATCTCTATGGTAAAAACCACATTATTATTTTGCATCCATTTTTTTTAAAACTGTTCTCAAAATTGTATTTTAAATTATCCTAGGATGAATAATGAATTTTTTTATAATTATTTAATCTTAAGAAATATTTTGAAATTATTTTTTGTGTTATTTACCAAACAATGAATTCATGTATTTTACAAAAAATATTAAAGGAATGTTTGATTGAATGTGAACGGAATGAAAAAAGTTCCTACACTAATTAAAAATATTTATCAATTTTAAATTTTATTTTAAAAAGATTCTATTTAAAATGTATTTAAATAATGTTGTGATAGATGATGTTATTTTCAATGAAAATTTATCATCACCCAAAAATATCCCATGAGATTTACCATTCAAAATCATTCTCTATATAAGAAGACATCCACTAATATAATATATTATATCTAAGTGATATGAACAGTGGAAATCATTATAATTATTTCATTTATTGTATTATGATCATAATAAGTTTAAGAATCCCAATTCTATTACATGATTTATACCATGAAAAATTATTACGTAACCCACTACTTTCTCCCTATGTTATGGAAGGATGAAATGATGAAATGATTTTAAAACCCCTCTCTTTTAAATAGGTTATAATATGATTAAATGTATATAAATACCATTTCATTTGATGGATTATAATATGATTAATGTTGTATTCTCTTTTGGAAAACATATGTATTATTTTATTTATGTGATGGGTGGTATTTTTATCTCCCACCAATCAGTTGGGTATACATTTAAATCTCATGAGATATAAAGTATTGGAAGGCTACTTATCCCACCTGACTTTTTATATCAAACCCTTAATCATGTTCATTTTCGGATCTCAGATTTTTTTATAATGTTTAGAGTGTTACGTGTTTTATTTATTAGGTGATCATTTGTTATTCATTGGTATTGAGGTAAATCCATAGATTCTCTATGATTTTAATGTGAAAAGATGATTTTTTGGGATTAGTAGTAGGTGGTGTGTGATTGGATCTTGGTTATTGGAAACCCTATGATGTAGAATAAGAAACCATTCAAGACTTAGTATGCAACTTTTTATGGGTTCATAACCCATGTATGGTTAGGAAAATGGTGTGGAAGGTGTGTACATGGTTATGCCAATTTTTATAGAACAATGCCACATAGTAGGCACATGGATTACCAAATCATGAAACTGAAACAATTCAAGTTACCTAGGCCTAGAAATTGTTAAATTCCCATTCTAACCACTTTTCGATTTAACACCAAAACACTCATTTCATTATTACCTTTTATTTTATGATGAAAATATGTCTTACGCCTCTATATCCATGATTACTCTTTCCACCCATGGTATGGATCTAGTAATTTATTCAAGTTTGGGGATTGATTTCCCAAGGTATTCCTCCCATATCATATTCATCTTCCTTATCCTTCAACTTTCCTTTGATTTATTATTCACTTATGGTCTACTAGATCTTTATTTTATACTTACCATGGTTTATGTTGTGGGTTTTTTATTCTAATGGTTTCTCATGGTTGTTCTTGCATCTTGGAACATTCATGGAGTCATTTTTGGTTTGTATTATTAAAGCTCATGTTATTTAAGGTATGTTTCCATTATCACATACCATTAACAATAATAAATGTAAGTTTCATGTTTTTATCACATTCCTTAAAGGTTAAATATTTATTTGTGTTATTTAGATGATTTTATTATGTGAAAATTTGTGTTTTTTTCATTTTCATGAATTGAATGGAATTTATTTTTTAAATGATTCACACAATGTTTTGGATAAAATTTCCATTTGGATTTCACATGTGTTTTTTTATTTTAAATTATGGATTAGACATATAAATTTTGTTGTTACATATTAATGATTATTTCAGTTATCTTTAACTGATTTATAAGTGGGATTGGACTTATAATAGGTGTATGTTATTCATTTGAAAAAGGAATGGTAAGTGATGATGATGTGTTACTCATGATGAATTTTGATATAATTGGTTTTGGTTAAAACATGGGGTACATTTATTAGAATGTAATTTTTAAAATAAAATTTGAAATAAAAATGGTATTCTTTTACTCTTTTTATAAATATTCCTATTATTATTTGAGAATTTATTCATGAGGCCAAATTGGAATTTTTGTGAATGTGGTGAAAATGATTTTTATGAAAACTCTTCTTGGATAATATTATTGACTTATTATATGTTAAAATGTTGGGAGTTACTCAGTATGTATTGCTTTTAATCTAATTATTTAAATGGGTGGGACATCCTCATTGTGGACTGCTTATGACACATTTTCATTGTGTGGAATGATAGATCATCACTGTTGACTCCTTTACGATATATATATTAGGGAAACATGTTGATACATTGTGTGTATTGGGGTGTTTACTATTGTATGAATTATTATATATGATATATGTTCTTATTATTGGATGTATAGTTGTATTTTTTTGTACCACCACCATTATACTACAGTAAATAAAAAGTGGAATACCTAGAAAATTTTATGATAATGATTATTGCCCTAGTTTGGGTTCTGCATTATCTAGTGTCCCATGATAATGAATTTTAAATGTTTTGTTTATTATTATTTTTGGATAGTACCTAGAGGACATGATATTTTTGGTAAGATCAAGTGTGTGTGATAAATTTTAATTCATCGAGCGAATCATGCATTCCGGGGTGAGTCAGGATGTATATGAATGTATTGGATTATTTCATGAGATCAAATTTTATTCCATGTCTATTAAAATATAGTTTCCTTTAGTGGATGTTTGAGATTTATTATTGTTTAGTTATCCTTATGTACTTATTTATATTTCCATTATTATGTGAAAATTTTTATAGCTTACATGCATGATGTTCTTCTTGGGTAAACCGTTAATGTTGATTTCCAAATGTTGATTTCCAATGGTTAATTAAAATTGTTTTGGAGAATGTTTTATACAACAAAACTCCCTTTTCAAATGGAATTTAATTATTCTCTTTTAAAAATCCTATGTTTCCTACATTGTAGTGATTGTTATTTATATTGTAAAAATTTTAAGGGACCATGTTTTGATTTAAATTAAAAAAATTGTGATTTTAAATCATACATTTTATATTGTATTTTAGTTCTAAAATTTTTGTTTCATTTATATAAAGTAATTTCATTGATAATAGATTTTTTTCAGGCATGCCTACTGAGTTTTAATGCTCACTCATATAGATTCATTCTTGTTTATATCATATTATGTAGGTTTTATTCTTAGTGTTGATCTCCATGAGAGATGATTAGTTTTGGCATCACAGAGTAACCCTTAGTGTCATATGTTGACATTATGATCATTAGGTTATCTTTGGTTTTATTGTTTAGTTTATTGTGTTTTATATTATGTGAAAATTATGTCTAGTTTGGTTATTTATATATTAGGTTAATTTTTAAATTTTTTCTATTTATTTTATGTATTTATATTTAGTAAAATAATTCCCTTGGTCACTCTATTGATTTATGACACTTGTTTCTAGACCACAAATATTGGGAACACCTCTTGAAATTTTCTAAATATTGGTTCGGGTGACTGGTTCGGGGATGACTCCGGTTGGTTCTTGAAAAAATCATTTTATAATAGGTTGGTTAATTAGAAGACTTAACATTTAGAGGTCCCATTATTTTTTGGGTATTCAAATAATACAGAGTAAGACTGTTGGAACATGGGTTATAGGAATACGGGAGTCTCTAGACAAAACATTCTAGAATGAACCTATACGTTTCAGGGGAACTTGGGATTAATTCATTATTATTGGTTTCATCTATTTTTTTGTGATCCAAACAGCGAGTTTGGATAATGGTCTTGTTGAGCATGTTGGGTCTGTCAAGTCATTTAGATCATGAGAAATAATCATAGATTACTCTACATGATGATAATGTGGTTATAATGTGGCTATCAACCCTATGGACCATCACCCATCACTATTAGTTTCCCCTTCTATGTTTTTATTATTGTTTTTTGTCTCTAGAATTTTTTTTCAATATTTTTGTTTTATTATTGTGAAATATTAGATTTTAGTGATAATTTTTGGTTTTTGGAAAAATAGAAAATTTATTTTCAGAATTAACTATGATGAAGGATTTATAAAATTATATTTTTTATAAAATAAGTATTTATTGTAAAACTAGATTGGTTTAATGAGGTTGAATTTTTATAATCAAACCTGAAGCATATTCAAATTGTGTGTTCTGAAAAGAGAGAGTTTTTAATAAGTATTTGGAATTCTATTAAATTATAAAAAATGAGTTTTAATCAAATTATTTTCATGGAATGGAATTTGATGAACCAATAATTTTTTTAATAGAATAAATTGTATTAATGTGTGTAGTTTTAAAATGGGTTTGATGAAGTGGTTAGTGATCATTTGTAAGTGTTTGTAAATTTTAAAATGGGAAGTGAATTGAGAATGTTAAACCAGGGATTAACTAAATATTTTTGAGAAGTGGAAATGTTTTTTGACCATTGGTATCCTAATTATTGATCACATGCAAGGATATGTGTGTGAATGTGGGTGATTTATGGCATGGTACAATGAGTGAACATATTGGATTGAGCATAAGGTTTCCTATTTTGGGACAAAATTGTTATTGTGAGTGAGGTGCTAAAAGATAACATTAGTGATTATGAAATCCCCCAAAATTATATTATTTCAATAGTGTTTCAGGGAGAAGACTTTTTATGTCATCATAGCTAGTGTTTTCGTATATTGTTTTCCATATGATTTGTGAATGTTTCATAAGTATATTTTGAGTTTTGAAACGCTTGATTATGAGTTCGATTTTATTGTTCTCTATTATTTCATATTGGACTGTGTTATCCCCAAAAACTATTCGATGGATATTCTTGGAGTGGCTATTTGTGTTTCATCGTTACGAAACCATCTATTTTATCAACTTAATAATTTCCTTCTTGAGTTTTTATTGATCATTTATCCTCGTTTTTATGGTCATGCAAATACATCACATAAAGAAAAATAGATTTGAAAAATTAAAATTATATCTAGTATCATTGAGTATCCAGAGATCTGAAAGGTAGTGTTTTATACCTTCATGGAAGAAGAAATGACCTAAATGTGGTGGAGGTCAGTTTCTCAAACCACAACTCATGAAGAACTTACAAGTGAGTTCCACCTGTATTCACACATCCGTTAGTATTTTTCTAATATAGTGAACTTTGGAAAAGGGATGGTGATGTTTTGTATCTAATAAGGTGATGAATCATCATTAAAATTATTTTTTCATTTCATGGTCATAGTTTTATGTATTTTGGAATTGGATACTGACAATTGTATGAAGACATTTTAGTTTTGAGAGTCAAATGTGACAGAATTTGTTATAAACTCTTTTGATGATGTCATAATGGAGTGTTTTCACATTGAAGAAATTCTAGTCTCATTATTGAGGTGGATAGGTTTCCTCTAAAATCTATATTTAGTGATGGGAATTAATGTAATTAGATGGAGAAGTGACCTGAATCTATTGAAGGAGGTTACTAAACTAAAAGGACCCTTGATTCATATGATTCTTGTAAGTGTTTGATCATGTTGATTCACCAATGAGGTAAGAACAATCATAAATATTCATAATTCCTTAATAATCTGAAGAACTATTTTTCCTATGGATTCTTTGGTCACATTGTTGATTCTTTTCGGGGTATTTTCAAGAAGTGATGTATTGATTTTTTGCAAGAGTTGGGTACTGTAATGGGATAATTTTAAATTCCCTTTCCATATCATATTCTATGATTGTAATGGTTTGGACTACAATTTTTTAGTCTTTTTATATTCATTAAATTTTAAAACATAATGTTATGTATTTATTGTGATCATATGTTCCCATTTTAGTACAATTAACTATTAGAAATTCAAAAAATTTCTATCTTGAGATGAGGTGTGCCTTGGTGAGATTCTTTTTTCTACAGTTTCTTATTTGATGCGAGAAGGGGAGATGTGTGAGAATCATCAAAACTCCTCCTTAGATAAAATAATGTGTTTTTATTTTTTTTACCATCACTTGGCTGTGAGGAAATGGATAAATAAAACATGAGGGCTCCAGCCACATACCCTAGTGTAAATCTTGCATTTAGTTGGGAATCATATGGGTGTGAGGGACCTCAGAATATATTTTTCCTCCAGTTCATTAATAGAGATATTTTTTATTTTCCTATTGAATCTTCATAGTCTGAAATGTCCCAAAATATGGAGGGAGGCAATGTGATATCATTTCCTTGTTCTAATTCATATGGATTGAAGATGTCATACATGGTTATAAAGAAGTGAGATGGTTAAATTTAATTTTAATTTTAGTAGTTTTCCCCCTTTAGATGGGGACCTTTTAACATTTGGTTCGTGTACGGTTACCCTATTTATATTCATTATAGATTTATCGTGAGGTTAGAGTTTCATTTGTTGAGTTTAAAAAAATTTGGTGGGGGGTTTTTTAGTATACATGGATAGTAATGAGTGGGACATGGTGGGTTTCCCATGATGGTCAGTCCATAAATAGGGGGTGGGGGGAGACCCCCTGGGGGTATTATTAGGGTTTCATCTAATTATTATCATAGTGTGTATTTTTAATATGGCGAGGATTCTATTAGCCCCCACCACCCATTTTGATAGTCTGGTTTACTTTTGGTGTTATCTTGGTAATGTGTTGTTTCATTTAATACTATTATATTTTGAGTTCCTCTCTATTTCTGTTGGTTATAGTTTCAATTTCGTGTTATTTTTTGATGAATGGATAGTTGTTTCATGAAGGAGGTATGAACTTAGTTTTGTGGTTTTTTAGGTGTTTATAATTTGTGAGGTTGGATCATTGAATTTATTAAATCTGTTTTTTATCAATCGACTATATAATTTTGAATAATTATAGGGGAAGAAAGATTTATGTTAGGGGTGTATTTTCAAACATTGGATTTTATATAAAACCCATTGATCCAGTTCATATTTGTATATGTAATTTTCACTCGATTTCCTGTTGTGTCTATTTTGAATTTTAATGTGATTGTTTGTATATATTTCATAATGAGTTTATTCCTTAGTTTTTCTGGGAGGTCATGGGTAAATGTTGTGTTTTTTGGGCATGGCAGTAAGTGGCATATGGTTGGAGAATGGTTAGATGAAACTATATATCCCAGACTTGGAAACCACGTAATAATTGGGATTCCACTAGTTTGGGTTACACAACTCAGGTATTGTTAGGAAAACCATGTAGAAGGCATGTGCATGCTTCATCCAATTTGGGAAGATCCATGTTGTATGGTTGAACCATGGTCTTCCAAAACCTATATCCAAAATGTGTGTGATTCCCATATTTTAAAAATTATTAACTGTCTATTCTACCCTCTTTAGGATTTAACCCAAAATTACTAAAATTCCATTATTTTCAGACATAAATGAATATTATTACACCTTCAAAAATAATTATCCTCCTTCTCCTGATGTGGATCTATTTATTTATTCAATTTTGTAACTAAATTTATCAACATATCCCCATTCTCTCTTTTCTTATTCTTTCTAATTCCAATTTATTTAGTGTTTTTATTCTATTATTCTCCCTTGGATATAGTTTTTTTGTTTCCATTTGTTTATGATGTGGTTTTTATCATAATAGGGTTTCTCTTGGTTTATCATTCTTCTTAAAACCTTATTGGTGTCGTTTGATGATGTAATTATGGATGTGCATATGATTTCAAGTAGGTTTCCCTTCATGCATTCCATTAAATTTAATAATAATTAGTCTCATGTTGTTTCCCACATTAAATTTATGTTAATCATTTATGTGTGATCTTTGGAATATTTGTCTGGTGCTTAAATTGGTTACTTATTACTTATTATGAAGTTAATGGCATTTTTTTGTTAAATGTTACACACCATGTTTTTTTAAAAATTCATGACTAGATTTCCCATGTGATATGTAGATTTTAAATCATAGAATAGATTTTTGAATATATTTTTGACATATAAATATTGGTTTTGGGTTTCTCAAATGTATTTATATATTGTTTGTGATGTAATGTTTTTGGGTTCCTTGCTTTGAAAAATGTAATGTTATATGATATCATTGTGGGGATCATTTTGAATTTTATTGAAAGTCGTTTTGGAATGAACTTGTGTTGAAAGTATCAAAATGATATTTGTAAAATTATTGATGAAAAGTAAAATGGTATGTTTTCACTCTTTTTTGAAATTATGTATTTGATTTTTTGAGAAAGGATGAGTAAGGTCCAATTTGAACTTTTAATATTGTGGTGAAAAGAATTAATAAGATAACTCTCCATGGATAATATTTTTAGCCTTATTTAGGTTAAATGTATTGGATTTCTTCACTATAGAATCCCCAAAAGGAATTTATGTAAATGGGTTGGATTTCTTCACTATAGACTCGTCATAAATTATTATCTTTTTATAGAATGTGAAATACTTGATGTGGAGTCATTTTAGATATATTTGTTATGGAAAGATATTTATCCATAGGTTCTATCATGTTGATGTTATTTTGGGAATTATTATATATGATACATTTTCTTATGATAGAGTTCTTGGTTGTCATCGGTTTTCTCACACCCATTATACCCTTAACAAGGGAACTGGGGAAAACTATAAACATTTATGAGAATTATTTCTGCAGGAGTTAAGACTATGTTATTACTAGTGGCCCATATCTAAGAATTTTATATGTATTGTTAATGATTTCTAATGTATATTTCCCGATGGTAAGGCTAATTAAAGTGATATTGAGTGTGTTTGTGGAAACATTATTTTAATGTGAAAAAATATTTTTTGAAATTATTAGATTATATATTGTATTATAAACTTGATATTGATGATTTTTATTTAAAGGAATATCAACTGGAATTGATTTCTTTAGGTATTCATGCTGATTTTTTATACAAATTCATATAATTTATTTTATTTTTAGCCTCTATTTTAGGCTATCATCGTGGTCATGATCACCTTGATGGATGTTTGGTTTTGCAATCGAAGATTTACCCATGGGGTCACATGGATTGGTTGTTTTCATCATGTGTAGCATG
Organism: Viscum album; assembly: GCA_963277665.1. Lineage (NCBI taxonomy): Eukaryota > Viridiplantae > Streptophyta > Magnoliopsida > Santalales > Viscaceae > Viscum > Viscum album. Next base: position 2,074,227,234 of record OY728152.1, on the reverse strand, counting down.
GATTTGGTTACTCAATTTGATATATTTTATTTTATGTGCAAATGTGGTTCAGTTGGGTTCTTTTAATATTTGGAGGATTTTTTTATTTCCTATATTCATTTTATTTATATGTATCATGATAATTTGTTCCATTGGTAACTCTTTCAATTACCGATAAAATTTTCTATCCAAGGAGGAATGATAATTCTTCTCAACCTTTTCCATGGATCAGTTTGGGCGATTGGTTTGGTGTCGCCCATAGTTGGTTTGTGATAGCGGTGAACTATGTCAAATAATGTATTTTTCTGTTATAATATTATTGGTAGTGAACCTAGACTACTATAATGATATTTTTTTTTGGAAAAATCCCATTCAATTATGAAATCCATTGATGTGATAATTGACAACTATAGAAATGATTTTTCATACATACATATATTCCACAAATCTTGTTCTTATTCAAATTCTATAATCTCATGGATCATTTCCATTTATTCAATTATGATTCATGTCTTATGAACATCCATGTATTGTAAGATGAATCAATATTATGTTATTTGATATGCAGATCATAGTTTTCAAATGTTTTCCTCTTGTTATCATACATGTATGTCCATGTAATGATTATGTATCACAATTATTTTCCATTATAATTCAATGAGCCCACCCTTTATTATTTTTACATTACCTAGGTTATGATGGAATTTATAACATATTATCGGTATAAGAAGTTACTATATATGTAGAACATAGTGAGAGATTTTATAGCTTACCTATAAACCATATTCTCTTGTTTTCATGTCTCCAAAGAAAGTATACCTTTATTATAATCAGGAATGTATTTGTGTATGTTATAAATGATCATTAAAATTGAAGTAATTTTTATGTATCATAATACTTGGTTTCTATAATTTTTATTAGAGGATTGGCGTAGATATCCTTTTGAAATATGGATAAGAAAACTATAGTGAGATCCCTAAGGATATGTATATTGACAATTTTAACACCACTGAATTTTATTAATTGATAGGGTGAGTGGTTTCCAGGTAATTGCTTATATTGACAAAGAATGTGAATGTGGCTCTTTCAGAAAGGTGCACAGTGTAATGAACACCAATAGGGTGCACTAACATAGACTCAATAATTACCTGGTGCACCATATGTCATACTGCATACATATTTTGACAATCTGATGGGATATTATTAGGGAATAAATAATCTATTTATGAACCATCATGATGTATTTGAATAATTACCATGAATAATATTTTTCATTCCAATGGTTCCATGATTTTTTCATTTTAGATTTTATTTTTACTGATTATATGGTTCAACACTATGATTATTGTTTCTAAAAAATGATTTTTGGTTTTGTTCAATGCTAGGAACACAAACGAAACATCTTAACGATTGGTGTGTTGACAATGTAATGATTATCATTATTATAATCCAAAAAATTTGGGATACCAAATGAAAAATATATTTATGTGGCCACATAACATTCTGATGATATGATTCATGCTAGACTCCAAAATGAAAAATTTATGAAAAACATTATGTTTTATTCATAATTAGGAAATGTTCACCTTTTTATGGGTCTTCTGATATAGTAGTTTCTAAAAAAATAGATAATCACCATATAAAATTTAATTTTTCTTCTTCAATGTTTGGAAAATGAAAAATTCATTTCAGTTTTCTCAAATTTTATAATTGAATTAGATCAATGACATAATATTATCAAGAATAAAAGTCAACAATATAATATTGAATCAATGGATTGGGTTGAGTTCAGGAACTTATTTTTAAATATATACTTTCCCCATTTCCTTTTTGAAAATATGGGGATGAATTTCATTGAGATTAATCCTTATATAGATGATTCTATTGGTACCAATGAGGAATTTTTTTTCAAGATATGTTAGGTAAACTTCGGGTATTATCATATAACCTAAAATTAGTGTTGATAAATTATTTAGTGGTTTAAAAACAATTTCCCAATGTGGATTATCCATTATTCACTTCAACAGCTATAATTATATTTTGTTGATGTGCTATCAATGTGGAAATAGAGTTTGTAATTTTTCCCCAATATCATGATTTTGATAAGAAGAGAAAAATGAAATAAAATGAAAAAACTAAAAACAATGAAGATAATATGTTGAGATTGAATTTATTATCATGTTATGGGATGAAAAATGTAGCATTCATTATTATGGGGAATATAATATGTTTTATGTGCACATAGGGAAAAATTAAAAAAATTCCAAAGTGGTGGATTGAAGATAGATAATTTCAAAAATAGAGAGAAAATTCACATAAAGAACCAACCACACTCTTTTGATTCAAATTCAAGGAGTATGGGAACTATGATTTCATTGCGAAAATCTGATGGTTAATGATGCAGGTGGGAATGAACAACTTCTCAATCCAAAAGACAAAGGTACTCTCATGTGATCACCATTTTTTGATTCGGGGTGCGATAAGAAAACGGTGAAATGTATAATTTCATTACTCTCTAGAATAGAAAATATATTATAGGACATTGAATATCCCCTTTAATTTCTATTTTAATAATATTCAATGGTCATCAAGATTCCACCCAAATGATTAGATTTAGAATTATCTATAAAAATATGTAATTTTATGATGATCATAGAACATGTCTTTGATTCCTCTCTTGTGGATGTTGTTGGTAATATTATTATTTTAAATATTATCATTCATCCGATGATTAATTTAAATTTTATCTTAGCTATGGATCTTACATTTCAATATATAAGCCAAATAAATTGTCTTGTTATAGAAGTCACATAATTTATTCAAAACCCACCTATAATCACATATCTATGTGATAATAAATATAAAATTTATAATTAAAAAAATCCATTGTATTGGTTTTGATTCAAAATCAAGAGGGTTTTATTTATCTCAGATATTTGGGGAGAGACTCAAAACTGATGATATGCCTATTTTGTGGGAGTATTCTAATGATATTTTAGAATAGTTTCATATAATTCAACAATAAAATGATGTTTATTTCTCAATATAACTCATTCTTTATGCCACACTATGTTTAAAGACACTCTAATTAGTTTCCCATATCTATTTTAAATAATTAAAAATAAAACATCAGGATATCTATTCTAGTGGATTCATTCAACCATGTGTCTCACCTATGGGTGCACATATATATTTTTTAAATAAATATGGGTAAATGTGACTATTGGGTGAATACTGAGATTTGAACCTGATCAAGATCAATAATAAGTTTCCTCTACCATTATTTATGACGTATTTGATTAATGTCATAGGGTTTAATAATTTTCAATGATTGATCATCATATTGGATATCATCAATTGATGGTTAACAAGGATGATATACCCAAAAAACAATTTGAAAATGGTATATACACTTTGAGTATATTGTGATTCTATTTGATAACAATAATTCTCTCAATATCTACATGGATTTAGGGAATAAATTATGTATTTATCACCTTGATTAGTCTATGTATGTATTTAAAGATGATAACTCTATATATTATATTTTTAAGGAAGAGAATGAGGACCACATTATATTTTTCTAAATACCCTAAAAGATGAAAATATATGGAAAATATATTAGATATGAAATTTTGTTTTAATGGTTTAAATTTTGGGTCATATAACACCCTGATAGGGTATATTGACATATCCATCAAAGAATGAGTCTATTGAATAATCATCTTGACCAACCATGGTGATTAAGATCTATAGTTTTCTTGGGTTTTATAGATATTGTTGATGGTATGTAGAGATGTTTTGATGATTATCTAATCTAGTAAACATGTCAACTCGGAAGGGATTGAAGTTAATAAAGACAGATTAATGTGTTGAAAATATCAAGGAACTGAATAGAATATTAGTAAGCATGTTTATTCATACAATACCCTATAGTGGGGAAGAGTTTGTAATATATAGTGATGCCTAAAATAAGGGATTGGGATGTGTTCTCATGTATATTTACATGGTTATATCATATTCCCCATAAAAATCGAAGGTTATTTAGTATAATTACCCAAATAATGATTTGGAGTTAGCTATTCAAATTTTTAAATTAAATATATGGAGATATTATAATCATGGAGAAATGTATGATATATAATTCGATCAAAAAATGAAAATGTATATATTCACATAAAAGGGTTTGAATATGTTTCAAAAACGTTGGTTAAATATGATAAAATATTATGAATATATAATACATTACCGCCTAAGTAAAGTGAACATGTTAGACGATTCCATGAGTCAAAAGGATAATGCTATATTATCTATTAAGGGGATAAACAATATAAAAAATTTCATGATTTTTAATGGATAAAAATGGAACTCAAAAAAGGGTGAAATATCATCTACCTCAATTGAATATTCAACCATCTATCCTAGTATATATTAACGTGGAACATATGGAATATATTGAGCTACAAAATAAGGTTAAAAATCTATATGGTTAAAATTGATCATGATGGATTGATACAGTCTATGATCCTTGTATGCATTTATTCTATATCATATTTAATGAATGACATGTTAGAAGAAAATCATAGTTCTCTATTCTCCATTCATCCTGGAATTACAAGTATGTAATGTTATTTACAAGAATAAATCAATTGTGATTTTATGAATAAAGATATCATATATTTTTTATGTATGTGCATTGTATCTCACAAAGATAAGGATGAGAGACAAACCTCATAAGGGGTTTTCACATCCATTACCAATACAAGAATGGATGTTGGTACAAATCCCCATGTATTTTTTTATTGGACTCCCTAAAACATATAAATGGTATAAGGTAATTTTAATAATATTTTATCAACTTTTAAATTCATTACAAATAATCATTATCTCAGAAAAATTATATGTATATCTTCTTTATAGGGTATATATTATATAAGTGGTATGGTTTTCTTAAGCACCACATTTCCTCCTATTTGATCTGGATACAAGGTTTACCTCAATTTTTAGGAGATGTTTTTAGAATTCTCTAAATATAGGATTGTGTTTCAGTGCAAAATATAAAAAATAGATAATAGTCATTTTGGGGGAAAAATTAAAACCCTGGAGGATATGTCAAGATATTTTAGTTTGAACATTATAGGATATTGCGAAAAACTCTTTCCTCTAGTTGATTTTTTTAACAATAGCTTTCTCTCAATTATTAAGATGCCTCTTCATGAATCCCTATATAGAAATAAATATAGGGCTCTATCATCCTAAATGTATGTTAGATAAAGAATTCTATTGGGATATGAGATATCCAATAAAATGGTAGATAATGTTATATCTATTCATGAAAAAAAATCAATGTAACTCAGAGTTGATAGAAAACAAAAGCTAACTAATACTGATGTAACACCAAATTTGATGTTAGATACATAGTGTTTCTACAAATTTCTACATGGAAGAAGGTAATGTGATTTTGGAAGAAAGGGAAACAAAGACCTAGGAATATCAATCCCTTTGAAATTATTGATCATATCCATATGGTATCAAATTTTTTGGTGTATCTATTAATCCTTTTTTAATTCCACAATATTTTCCATGTATCTATCCTCATATGGTATATACCTTACCCTTCCTAAGAACCTAACATTGAGGGCGTATTGCTGGAGTAAGATATTTATTATGAGGAACAACCGATGGAAATTATTTAATTTAAAAATATTTTGATATGAAAAAAGGCCACTCACATAGTAAAAGTGTTTCTAAAAAACATTAGTTTTTGAATGATATATACGATCCTAATGAAATTATAAAGAAAAAGTATCCTCGGTTTGTTGTATTATAGTAATGAATTTCAAGGGTGAAATTTATTTTATGGGGGAAGAATGAAACACCAATATTTATTTTATGAATTATTATTTTACTAATAAATTAAATTTCCTTGCTATATGTGTTATAAAAAAGGCACATATTGGATTTGGTTACATGATAACCCAAATTCAAGATTACAATATACATGAAATTGTGTTGTAACAAAACCCTAATATGTTGTTATGATTATTCAAGTTGAATTTTTTTAACCTACATATTAAACATATCTATATGAATTTTTCAAAACCACATTTTTAAATATTATTTATAATGGTATAATATAAATAAAAATTATTAATAAATGTATTTAATTTATTAATAAAGAAATTATATGTTTTAAAAATACAATTTTCTCAAAAAATGATATTTTTGTGAAAAATCACAAAATTAAATTTACAGATTTTTTAAAACAGTATATGATAATGTATTATCAATTTTCTAAAACATAATACATAATTATATTACATTTAATTTTTAAAAATTTTATAAAACTATTAATTTTTAAGGAATAGTGAAAATTAATAAATTTTCATAGAAAATAGACTTTTCTTTTAAATTATATATTATATTAATTAAAATTTTATTTGGTTATAAATTAAAATTAGATAAATTATAAATTTATAATCAAATATATGTCATTGGAATCATTTTCATAAATAATTTAGATATAAATAAGTTGAAAAACATTTGAATGATTCTCTTTGAAAACCCTATTTCTCATTGCATTTATAAGATTAATTTTTTAAATTATAAATTATCCACTTATGTGAATTTAATATTAAATTATGGAATAAATATTTAGAGTAACAATAATTTAGATTATATTATACAGTCAAATTAATGATTGAATAAAACTAATAGAGAAAACATTAAAAGTATATTACCATTGTTAAGTTAATCATGGGTTACCGGGAGATTTAACATAAAAGATAAGTGTTAAAATAAACTAAAAACTTATATGAAACCCATTATATGGAAAAATATAGACTCTATATTGTCTAAATATCTATAGTATTCAATATTTATCATTTTTATATGAAAAATGGGGGTATAACATTTTATTTTCAAAACATTACAGGTGTACCAATATCCTCGCTTATAATAGGCATCCTAATCTCTTCTCTACTTTAGACCCTCAAAAAAATTTAGTATGGAATATAAACTCCCATATAACATCACAAAATCCATCCAATAATCATATAATCCTTTTTTTGTCACAATTCGTAATTTGAAATCTTTTTTTTGAATAAAATGACTATACCCAAGGAAGACATATTGTTCTTCATCAAGCATTGTTATTTTATTTGTTCCTCAACACATTATATTTATATTAAAACATACATATATAACAAAAAATTATATTAAATATACTTATATCCTTATACATATCGATAATGACTGAAAAATATATCCTCTTCCATGGAATGAGTTACAAAATTATGATTTTTATGTATGGACAACTACCTCTTTGCGAGCCTATGTCATTTGTTTTTATACTACCACCTTTAATTTATAGTTATAGTGATGGATTAAATGATTATATATGAAATTTATCATATTATTTTACTTATATATTTATTATATCAAATAAATCTCTATACATTCCTTTTAGTATGAATACGATGACATTAATCATACGTGGAACTACCGTCTCACATGTCAAAGTTAGTCAACCAAGATTTACAAAGATTTGAATAATATTTTTTTAAGGAAAATACTTGAAAAATATGTTCTATAAATTATTTTATATTATAAATATTTTATTTAAATTTATTTTTGTGAATCATCTGACAGAAATTAAAACCACATTCAGGCCTATGTACGACCTACCGTCTCATTGAACGTTGTAATTCAATTTTATGTCTCTAAATTTTACATATTATTATAAATAAATAATGATTGAATATGTTGTATCTTTATATTAGTGTTATAATTTCATATATTATAGAACAATTATTTAAATTAGCGTTATGAAAGTAACAAATCAAATAATAATTTGAAAAAATGATGTCATTTTATGAAACATGAATTTAACGTCGAATTGTTAAAAAAAAGGTAATATAATGTCATAATAAAGTTATATATGGTATGTAATATATGATTATTGTTATTTTATAAATGTGTAATACACTTACATATTTTATAGTAGATGTTTTAATTCATATTAAGTAATTTTTGTCTTAAAGAAAGTTATTTTTCTCTCAATTTTCTTTCCAAGAGATATATGTTATATTATGTACATATCATATTTTTGAGGTGAATATAAGTCTACATAGACATATAGTTTCATTAATTTATTTTCTCTTATGATATGTTATTTAATATTTAATTTCATCCCTTCTTGGGGCTTACAATTGAATGTTTCTAAAGTGGTAATGATTTTATATTAAAATCTAATCATTTAATATTATTATTTATGATTATTTTCTCAGATGATGATATATTACGATCCAATTCTCAAAAAATAATAAATTATATTAAACAGAAGATATTTTTTGAGAATATACTATTTCTACTCATTTATATGTATTTATGTACTCAAGATTTCCAAATAATGTCTTTATAAAAAAACATTATTTATTTATCTCGTCAATCAAAAACATTTTTATCTTCCAAAACCTTATTTATTGAAAAAAAATTCAAAAATAATTGTAATATTATTTAAATGATATAATAAATTAGATTTTTTACCGATTTTAATATTTAAGATATTATTTTAAATAAATCTTCATATTGTTTTCAAAATAAATATCATTTGGATTGTAATAAAAATGTGATTGGAAATCACGTTTTAACCTGTATAAACTGAACAAAAATTTTCTCCACGATGTTTATTATATTATTTTAATAATAATTTATATGTTTTAAATTTTTTTTCTATTAAAATTATTTGAAAAATATTTTTTGATTATTTAGTTTTAGAAAATTGATTTTTAAATAAATGTTACGTTCTTCAAGAAACGCTCCAAGTGATTTATATTTCAAAATCATTCTGTATCTAAGGTGACATATCTTGATGTAATTTATGATTTTATAGGTATATAATCCAAGGATAAAAAATTCATTCATCCTTTTAATGGTTTATAAGGAAATGGAATTTATGAATCCCTTTTCACTCTTGTGGGTCATACCAGGATGAAATTCACATGAAGCAACATTATTTCATCAAGGGTTATATAATGATGAAATGGTTAAAATAATTATATATTTTCTATAGATTATGATTTAGTGAAATATAATTTAATCCCATTTTACTCCATGTGTTAGTATTTGGTGAATTTTTTCTGATCCTGGGGTACACAGATGTATGAATTTTATTATGTTATGGGTGATAACTATATCTACATTCAATGAATTTGGTAATGATTTATGTATCATGATATATATAAGAATGAAATATTGAGTGAACTCAATTCCGAAATGGACTTTGTACATTATGATGGTCTTGAGAGTTACCATTGACTACTATAACAGTTTGAGTTGTTAACCCATTCCATTATGAAAAAATTATCAGTGAGCTTTGACTATTCTTGAAATAATTTTCTATTTATATGTGTATGAAAAAAATCTATTTATTATTAATTATAATCATCTGATGGATCATGTTAATTTATTATCTTATGATTCTTGTCTTAATAACATATAATCATTATTCCATTACTCAATTTTATGGTCTTTGATATTCGACATGTGGTTTTAAAATTTCATTCAATTGTTCTCAAACACTAATGATCAGGATATTTTTAAACACATCCAATGTTTAACCATATTTGTAATCTGATATTATTCATACATATGTTTCCATTTCAAAAGTTACAAACAAATGTATTATTTATGCTAGGTCTAATAAGGGTTATAGAAATGACGAGCATTGGGGTAGATGATATAGTTTACATATGAACCAGTTATTTATGCTTTCATGTTTCCAAAGGACCTATATCGTTATGAAAATATGTAATATGTTCCTATAATGTAATATTTTAAAATAAAATTATGTAATATCTATGTATATTAATCATATTTCACTATAATCACATATTTTAAATCTATATTAACCTGATTTACCCTTTTTGAAGGTAATAATTTAACCACTTATACTATTCACATTGAAAAAGAATTAATTGGAATATTTTAAAAAATATGATCCTCAAATTCAGAAATATTTAATGAATTTTGTAAAATTATGTACTTATAATAGGAATAATTTTATTTTTAAAATAATTAAGAAAAACATAATGAAATACACTTTTTAGAAAAAATATACTTTTTATGAATAGAACATTCGGTATTCTTATATCCAGTATATTGAAATATTACATTAATGTTAATTTTTAATATTTAACCTTTAAGTGTTAAATTTAATTAAAATTAAACTAAATTTTTAATTAATTGAATTTATTGAGGTTAAAATATACTTGATACATAAATATAATTTCATAAATATTTCTTCTATATATAAAATTTTTTTAATATGAACTTAAATTAAAAATTTAATTACAAAAAAATTAATTATATTAATTAAAGAATTATATAACTAATTTTTAATTGAAACCATTTTAAAAAAATATGAACTTTTATTCATGATTGAAATTATAATATAGTTTCCAATAAAAATCAGATTTTTTTCTATTCATTAAAGAATCAATAATTTTAAAAAATTATCAAAAATTAATCCTAAGATATTTGTTAGATGTTGAATTAAAAAATGGTATTATTTTTATAAAATATAATTTATAAACTCCTTCGAAATTAATTATTATATTTTCACACAAAAAGAAAAAAACCTTTTTTTGAAGAAAACCATTTTTAATAACAAATTAAATTCACTAATAATAGAGTAAAAATTTATGAAACTTTTAAATAAACATTCCATAATTAGTCGTAGAATTATCTATCTTTCATAACAAATTGAATCATATTCACACCCTCAAATTTAATATCTAGGATAAAATGACAATATTTAAATAATAATATTTTATAGTTCATTTAGGCTCGGTGTTGCATATATTACCCATGATCTTTAATAGAGTTATTTTAAAATATCATGGTGTTGTAGTGTATTGTTATATATTAAGAATGATCAAGCTGGATTTATCCCAAGAAATAATTCATTTTAAGGGACACCTCATGCTATAGAATCAAATGGATAATATTTATCATTCAAATAAGAATATTTCATTTTATATTATAATGAGAATTATATACCAAAAAAAGTAAAAATAAAAAAAATTGAAAACCCAAATTTTATCAGGAATATCAAATTAGTGAAATCTAATAATAAGGAATGATGTATCATTTAATTAGTGAACTAAAAATAAATTAAATATATTTGTAAGGGGAATACTCTTAACCTGAATTCTATAGTTATATAACATTAAATCCCCCCTATTTATTACTTTGTTTATTTTTATATGCTCAAACATATAGGGAATAAATAAAATCTAATAATGGAGGATCATGTCGGATGATATAAAAATTAGAACAATAAGAGATTAAGTTCACCATAAAACATGATTAGCACAATATTTAAATGAATGTGATTAAATCTTTTTAGAGGGATATAAAAATTATGATATTTTTTCAAGGTGATCGAAGTCATGAAATATTTTTTTTTTAGAAATAATTTTCAAAATTATGATCTATATATTCAAATAATCACTTATATTTCAGTTTTAATTATGAAAACTATTTTACAATGGGGTATTGTCTATTGATTAGTTTTTTAAGAGGAAGGGGAGTTTTATTCTTCTACGTAAAAATTATAATGGGTTTTATAAGTTCTGCATAGGATAAAAATTTACATTATAAATAATAATAATTTTATTTTTACACCCCTCAAAATATTTTAGTGAGAATGAAGTAGTATGCATGAATTCATAGTTAACATTGACCACCTTATTTATTCCCCTATGTTTTTTTACATTTTTTTAACCACATATAAATATTTTATACATTTTAAGAGATCATTAATATGAAAAAATATTGATAAGTTATACTCTAAAAAAATCGGATAAATATATTATTTAAATTTAAAGAGTGACTAAAAGCCATATGTGAATAAATAAGATATTTTTTAGAGAAGCATAACGTGCAGACGTGTGACATTCCAACCCATGTATTTAAATTTTTATTAATTATCAATATGGGGTGAATGGGAGGAACACATATTGGTAGTTAGGTTGATTGGTGGTACTGAAATCAAATCCAAATGTGTTGATTTCTATGTAAATGTGTGGATTACATTTTTTATAGAAACATGTAAAGGCTATGGGAAGGTGTGAATATTTGTTAGAGATATGTGATATTCTTCTATAATAAATGGAAAATAATGTTCTAAGGGTGATTATTTAATATATTTTAAAGATGTGTTATATTATAAACCCCTATATGTGATGATTAAAGAGTGAAATAAATGTCAAAGTCATATACCAATGATAAATATTACTATCTAAAATTGATATGTAAAATAAGAGTAAATTCATTTAATTTTTATAAAAAAATATTACTAAACTATTGAAATATATATATATATATATATAGATTTTATAACATTCTTTTAATAGATTTATAGCTTATTCATTGTTGGATGACGGTTTTCATATATCGAGAGATTCTTAGAGTAGTCTAGATGTTGTGAGATGATTTATAGAATTATTGGATCTTGTAAAATTATTAAATTTATTTCATTTTTTAAATTAATATAATCTCATGATGGAAAATTTATACATCATGACATCACCATCTATTTTATACATCTCCACTATAATTTTAATTATATCCTAGCATAATTCATGATATTTTTGTTTGAGTGAAATTAAGACAATTCCTATGATTTTTGAGATTTTTATATGAAATCATAAGTCATAATATTATAGCTTTACCACATTTGAAAAAGGATGTAATATTTTATATATATTTATGATTTCATATGACTTTTATAATAGTAAAATTTTAGTAATTACACTAAATAATAATGTGAGTTTTACATATATAATATTTGATGAAATTAATAATCATATGATATTTTATTTGATGTTATTCAAGAATTTCACAACATAATGGGATACAAATATATTATGACCAAAGATGAGATTTGATAACTAGTTAGTGAAGTATCATTTTATGAGTCCTTAAATTTATGATCTATAGAATTCATGTGTGATTATATAGGGAGGAATAAGCTCTCATAACGATCAACACTACTATATGAAAGTTTAAAATTTAATAATAATTTTGTCCATGTATATGCTTAAATAGTGGATATTATGATAAGATTATATGACCATTGCATGTGAAATGTTCCATGAAATTATGGCCAAAATTATTTTAAAACAAGTTTAATTTCTATTCTATAAAATATATAAGAGTGTTTAAATAATCAAGTTTACCTCTGAGAATTAATGAATTATAAAATGATGTTTTCCACATTATAATAATTGTGACAATACCTTGAAATTGAGAGAAGATAATATTATAATATGGGGAGAGACATAAAATATTCTACATATTGGTACAACATGGTTTATATAGCTATGGAATGTATTTTAATAACTATGTAATATATAGGGAATACTGAGAAACTATATATTAATATTACATAGAAATAATACAAAAGTATTTTGTAGATTAAACTGCAATATTAGACCTGAATTTAAATGAGTTTAAATTATGAGAATATCCTATCAAATTTCATATATGATTTATTATTATAAATAGTGCGGTATTTTTACAAATAATTAAATGAATATAAATATTCTAGAAGATGATGATGAGAAAAAGAGTACCCTGGGTATGTTTTATCCCATTGAAAAAATATTTTCAATCAATAAAAAGATGCATTGGTTGTAATAACATTTATGTGATTTCTATATATTAATTAATATGGAGAAGGATGTAAAAATTAATGTTACTATGTAAAATATATTATAAAATGGATAAAATGGTTCCCTTTCTGACTACGTAATATTTTTATTGATTTTGGGAACAATTAAAAAGGTGAAGTTATCTTGAAGAAGAGACGAAGTATTGACTTGACGGGGAATAAGGTGGAATATCAGCAAATAAAGAATAAGAAAATAAAATATTCAAATTAAGAGTATTATAAGACCATATAATAATATTCAAGAGGAATTACAAAGACCCCTTTTAGAATTGAAAATATGCTTTTCCCTAGTAGGATTAAACATGTGGGATTTCACTATAAATTACCCATCAGAAAGAAGCGGTTTTAATAACATGATGATAATAACTTTTTAGAGAATATATTTTGTATAATTTTAGATATTTTTAATTAGGAATATCATGATATAAAATTTAAATTTAACATGGGTGAATCCTAATTGACAAAAAAAGAAATGAAACACAACATGGACCTAGAAAAAAGTGGAATTTATGGCCAAACTATATAAATTACTTTGTATTGGTCCCTTTAAATTATTTATTTTCAACTATCATTAAAAGATAAAAATAGTATTAAATCCAATATTTTATTTTGATACAAAGGAATAATTAATATTATATATTCTTAAAAATAAAATGACTAACTAATTCACAAATCCCCCTGTCATTGATATCACGAGGCTTTGGAAAAAAAATATTTTCATTTATTGTGTACTATCTTATATTTTCAATTATAATGGAAAATTTGAATGAAGTCTTTCTCCCTTTGATGTATATGTGGTTATCGGTTTCCTATTTACCCCTTGGGTAATTTTAATTTCTTTTATTTTCTTCCATTGTATATATTTAGATTTAATGTTCAGTTGTGATTTTTTATATTATTATGAGGTGTATATTTGTGCAGTTATTAGGGTTCCAATACTTCTTACATATATTACACTATATTTCTACATGAAATTCCAATGGTAAAATTTTTATTATATGGATCCTCAGTCATGTGAAGCCTTAGTAGAGAGAGGATCTTACCTCTAGTGTATTTGTCATAAGAAAAACTAGTCTGTAATGAACAATTGTTTTATATATGAATGTTACATTATAAATATATAATTGGTTCATAATTAATTATATAATATTACATAATTAACATGTAGAACATGATAAAAATAATAACATGGTATCATAATAATTTTACAAACAAATTTGAAAAAAAAATTCTAAAAGAATAACCACAATGACAACTACGATTGAATAAAGTAATGGTAATATTATTAATGAAATATTAATTTTTAACATGAAAATATTTATTTCATTGAGAGGAAGTAGAAGTGAATAAATAATGTATCAAATAATAGGTATTAATTGGTAGTATGGATCCTAGATGAGAGTTATAAATTTCAACATTGGGATAGTAAATCTATCCACTAAATAGTAATCTAATCAACATAATTGTAAAATGAATATTATGAATAGTGTAACACACTGAGTTTTAATGAAATACTTTTTCGATAAAATTATAATTCATTGATACATTATGTTTCACACTACAATAAGATAAGATTTAATTATATGAAACACCCTTTTAAGATTTTTTAATGAAAGAAATTTTTTTTGGTACTTGAAACACTATTTTGGTCTTATGTTACATATAATACTGTGTTTTTTCGACAATCAAGTGTTACCAACAAGACTGATTTTTACCAATGTACAATATAATATTAATATTATTATTTCATATAATAGTCATCCCATTATTATAAGAACAGAGAAAATATAAAATGATTAAATATAATATTCCAATATTATTTATGAATGTCACTAAAAATAATTCATTGGTTACTAAGTAATTATAATTGAATATTTGATCTATTTGAAATTAATGTTATTCCTTTTTGAAAAAACTATTTGTCTATCAAGAAATTAATTTATCCTATGTAAACAAAAAAAACTATTGATGAATTTTTATATTGAAATAATTTTATAATATAATATATAATATATCTAAAATCCATCTTATGTATTTTACAGATAACTGATAAGAATAAATGATAAATTATGCATAAAAATATATATTTTTCTCATAGATAGTTTTAACGCCTTTTACTGACACACTTATATTAAAATATAATAGCTACACATTCATAAATTATATTTTCAAACATAAATATTATTTTCACACGAGTAATTTAATAATTATCTTATGATGAATAATGGGTTTTTTGTAAAATATTTCATATTCTTATGAAAAGTTAAAAATACTGAATTTTAATTGAAAAAAACATTTTTTGATTAAAATAATTTATATAGTAAAATTAAAAATCATATTGGTTTTATCAAAAAATAATATATATTTTAATTATAATAATTCAATTTAGGACATAGTAATCAATTTCACATTAAATTTGGATATAAAAACATTTCAAACTTTTAAACTTTTCCACTTTAAAGACACGTTCTCTCGTCCCATCTATGAGATTAATTTCAAATTAATTTCTTACACCCACCTGATTATAATTTCAAAAAAATGACTAAAATATTTTAATAATAATAATTCATTCTATTTATTAATACTAAATTAAAATTTCATCATAATTATTAGTGAAAATAGTAATAATTTTCAATGATAATTAAGAGAAAATCATGTTTACTAAGGGACTAATAATTAATCTTCTTTGATAAATGACCTAGATGCTTCTAAAAAAACCCCTTGGGTGGAAATATATTGAACATATCTCATTTTTTTCTATAAACAGGTTCATTATTTTAGTCACATTATGTATGGAATACAACCTAATAATGTTCACCTTTTGGTATTTACAAGAATGTAGATCTTCCTCCAATATAAATGGTAACACACTGCCACTTATTCACGCATATTAATATAATTTTGTCAACTAAAAAATAAAAAAAAACAATTCAAAATTTCCCCTAGTTATGATCGAATTCATCCAATGAAAAACAATATGTCAAAGGAATTCCTTGGGAGAAAACGAAAAGGAGATACTGGAAGAAGAGGTAATGTTCATGAATGAATACTTTTAATTTTATTATCCTCAATAACTTTAAATAATATTCATTTAATTATTAAAAAAATCATAATTATTTTAAATATACATAAATTTTTTATTTTAATGTTATAAACTATATTTTCACACATTTCCAAAAAATAGAATACATAATCAATGTTCGATTGTACGACGGACTACAACCTCACATGCAGATGGCATTTGTTATTCCATTACTACATTTCATGGTTCATAAATTTTATTAATTATATAATTTATAATTTATATTTTTGATATTTATGATGTTATTATAATTATGGAATTTTTATATAAAAGGAAACCTGATTCTTTCAATTTTTATGGATTACAATAACATCATTTGTGTGTACGAAATACTACCACCTCAAGAAGTGATGAGATTAATCCACACATTATGTCAAATTTATTAAATATGGATTTAATAAAAATATATAATATATATTAAATTATAATGATAATTTATTTATACTCTATCTCTATAAATAAATTACTTTCTTTTTTCAGTACGACATGATAACGAAAACAATGTTCTTCCGTACATACAACCTACCATATCAATGAACTGTGTATTTCATTTCCTCCCACATAATTTTATTGGCATATATAAATATGTTTATAATGAATTTATGTGATACTAATTTAAATTTTATAATTCTGGATATTATTAAAGTATGGTCTAATTAAAAGGACACAATATAAAACAATAAAACATGTACGAAATACAAAGCATATATTTCCTGAAACATACGTTTAACATTGAATTATTAATAAACGGGTAATACAAATTCATAATAAAAATATATATGTTACGATATATTATACAATTTATCTGTAAAATATGAATGAAAAAATATATTTATTATATTGGTTTTTTGAGAGAGTACGACAGAAGTCGTGACTTAATGAAAGAGGGTTTCTAGTCTCAATTTTATTTCTATAAGACCTATGCCACAATCAGCAGTAGTTTAATTTGTGTGGTGGATATACTTCCATATTAATTAGTATATAATTAATTTAGTTTATTTAAAGAAATTAAATGCTTAAATTGGTGTTATTATTTCATGGATGTCACAATTAAAAAGTATCACATTTAGTAATGGAATTGCATCTCATTTTTTACTTTTGTGAGACAGGATATATTATCCACCTATTTTATATACGTGTTGTATAATCTTCTGATTAATGTAAATTATGATTCCTATAATTAATTTTTTTATTGTATTTAAACATTAAATTGAGGATCTATCTTTCATGGGGTTATTTATTATATGTTACCCATGTGGTAATATTTGTACGTATCAATCTTCCTTCTATGAGACACATTATATGTTATCCAAAAATAAATTTTTATGAGGCGTATACACATCACATATTATATTTTGTGATAGGAATATACATTTTTAATGCTATTTTGTTTTTCTTTTAATTTTATTATTTCATTGGGGTTTTGATTCCATGTTAACAATGTGGAAATTATTTATTCCTACAATCTCACCTTTTATTATTATTGTTTATGAATATTATTCCATTGATGAAAAATTATTAACTATATTTGAGGAATTCAAATTAATTTACATATAATATGGTTATTTATGAATTATAAAAGTAATGGGACCATTTTACACTATTTATTACATGTGATAATTACAAAAGTGTTTTTAATAAAATATGATATTATTTCTCTATTCCATTAGAAATCTGTTTTATTCTAAAACCTTGTATTCCAAATTCCCTGATATTGTATATATTAATAAGAAATTTTTAAATCCTATTCAATATTTTACCCAAGAAATGTATTCAATGACTTTTAATGATTACTTCATCAGCTTTCCACATGGTTTCCAAAGAAAAGGATCTTGAACTATTTTTATACATTAAAAATTATATTCAAAGAAAGGTTATTTTCCTTAAGATATCTACCATGTGTTATTTAAAAATCCTAAAACATTTAATATTTCATCCCATTATGTATTTTATGCTTTTATAGGGATACAATCCAAGGATAATATTCTAATTCATATATTTATTGGTTTATGATTATTATGAAAAACTGTTTATCTAAACAATTTCTCTTACATTGGTTATATGGTAACAAAATGATCATTGATAATTGATACAACATGGGATATTCTAAGACGAAAATATTATAAAACATGAATCTTTTCCAAATATAATGATATGATGGAATGATTATGATACCTATTTCATTTAATTGTTGATGATATAATGCTTATGAAATCTATCTATTTTTATGGGTCATGATATGAAAAATAACTCATTATATTGTGGAACACATGTGTATGATTTATATATGTGATGGGTGGGACCAATATCACTCACAAATATATAGGCTAGAGATAAATTCTCTATAAGCATAAAGGGTGCATGGGTGGTCAGACCAAGCCAATAAAAGATCGTAAACTTTTGGATAGTCTAATCCTATAATGGAGTATTAACAGGTGGTTAGTCTAATCCAATAAAGTATAGTACATGATAGGTTATTCCAATCCAACAAATGAGGGTACATGGGTGGTAGTACAATCCCCAAAGATTGTACATGGGTTGTTAGCCAAAACATTACATGATATGAATTTCATGGTGGCTTTCCTAAACATAACATTATCTATGCTTATTTGTTATCCACAAGCCTTTAAGTAAATGAATTATTATATTTTTAGGCTCTAATGACACATATTACTTATTTAATTATGATTTATATGTTGTAAAATCCAAATATATGTCTCATGACTAATGATTATAATCATTGATATAATGTATAATATTATAGTGCCATGCTCATTTTCTCATAACCATATATTCATATTTTGACTACATATCTATAATATTTACCATTACTAAGCATCGTATATCTCTAATTTTTATATTTCATTCCCCAAGGTTATAAATATTGGATGTAATAAGGATTACTAAATTAGAATAACATTGTGGGAAAAATCGTAGATATTTTAACAATTTAGAAGCCTTTGTTCTCTTTTTCCAAAGGTAGTAAAATGTTTTGGTCCATGGTAGCACTTTTTTGAATGTGATTATTATTCATCTAAAATGATGTCATATCTATGTATGATTACCATGGGATCATAGACTTATATTCAATCAATTTATTTATTCTACCTTTTAAAACTAGGATGAAAAACCCATAGTTAGATTCATTGGAATATATATAATATTTTTCTAGGGATTTCATTGAGGATAAGTCTAGGGGTGATTTAAATTATATGGAAATTTCCAAGATTTTTGGAAAAAGATTAAGAGAGTGGGTTTCCGCAAATACCCCATATATGGATACTATACGTTTATGTGGTCTGGTGTAGATATACATTAGGGTAACAACCCCAAAACATAATATAGAGTTAGAATCTATGAAGAACTAGTTTTCAATAATTATCCTTATTGAACACCTATATTGAAACTCCTAGGGGAACATCTTGTAAATTCACCAAATCATTATATAAAATCCTGGAATATTTTAATATAATATGACAAGGAATTACCTAGGATGAAACTATGGTTTCATAGATTGATGAAAATTTCATGATCTAGACATCCTCATGTTTATATGTTATCCTAGTATGGATAGTGTTGCTCACACATGGATTTTTTATTTTAGTCAAAGGTAGGATCCATAAAGAACTAGGTTAACATTTTATATGATTAATGATTTTTTAATGATAAAATATTATCTAAATGGGGCGATTAAATGATTAGAAGATATTAGGATTATTCCTATACTATTTTTATAGAACATGACTAAAAACATAGACCTTATCCAACTATTAAACTCACAAAATAAAGGATGTAAATAATTTTCTATTAATCTGGGTATTAGATAACATAAATAATTAAATACAAAATTTCATTTTTTTTGAGAATGTGGAATGAATTTCCTAATTTGATTTCCTAGAAGAATAAGAAGATGTTTTGACTATGATAAATAATGACACAATGCGCTTAATTGCAAAGGGAAAATAAGAATTTTAGTTATCACAATGGATAGTAATAATAGACTCCCAATTATTCCATCTACTGATAAATGCATTAAATGTGGAATGTGTTGTCCTTATGTAGTTTCATATCATAATTTGAAAACAACTGATGTGAATCAGCAAGAAGGTATGAGTTATAGTTATATTGTCGATGAAGAAGAGGCTATAGATGAAATGTGAAGGAAAAGATGTTACAAATAGTTATATTGTCAATCTTAGTAAATTGTTTTAGAGTTAAGTGGAATGAATATATTATTTATATATTGGTATAAAATGATTTTATTATCTAAAGTAGGAAATTTATAAGTAATGTTTAGTATAAGTTTTTTAATAAGGATATGGAATAATATGTTGAATGGTACTGATTACCTAGAAAAGTGACATAATATAAAGATTATATTTTCTAGAAAATAAATGACTAAGAAAAGGAAACCCTTAATATTTTCTTGATGTTGACTAAATGGTTTCAAGTTGGGATTAATATATGATTGATATAGAAAAAATAATATAGATAGTTTTTGTGATGTCAAAACTGATAAATGACTTGATAAAAAATTATTTAATTCTATCAGTTATAATGTTTACAGTATTTTCACGTTAATGGAATATACCCAATAATCTATGCACCATGTAATGAATGAAAAACATGTGTGTTTTAATAAAAGGTTTATGGCAATAAAGGGCATCAACATTTTTTAAAATAATACATGATAAATGTATTCACATGTTTGGTAAGTATCAATCCACAGGTACTTTATTATATAGAGGGGAACAATGATAATATTATTTTTAGAAAATTATTGACATTTTTTCTCATGTTTTTGAAACTTTTTTAAGTGGTATAAATAAAATAATATATTGAATGGTTTATGATAAACATCTCATGAGGTTTTGGTGATTAATATATTTATTCAATGTATAATGGTTTATAAATATTAGAAAACATATTATGCCCATAAGGTTTTGGTATATCTAATGAATTTTATTTATATATATGGATCACAAGATATATTATTGCATAATGTATAAAATATTTACCTTTATTTATTTGAATAATTGTGGAAGTGGATATTTATCAACACATAACTCCATTTTGAGATTGTAACTATGGAATAAAATTGGGTATGTATATATTTTTCTGAAATTTCATCAACATTAGGAAAACATCCTTGAAATAAATATTGTCCAGTTATCCTCATTTTAATTACATTAATTACTTTTTCAAAGCATCCTTTTATGAATTTTTTTTCATTAATATTCTCTTAGTCATGATCTCTATCACTATACATCAATATTTTAGTATTATACTTATCTTCCATGTCCATGTTTTCATTTACCACCATGGTTTTCTTATGTGGATACCTAGTTATTTGTAAATTTATGAAACTATTATGCATCCAAATTTCCCATTTCAATGGAATTTTTAGTGTTCATTCATAAGATTTGGGTTTTTATGAAAAGAAAATAATGTATTAATACTAACATGAATGATATTAATTTTTTGGGAAAAACTATTTTAAGGGTGTATAATATAACGCACTATGTTTCTATAAAATATTATTTTTCATTAAATTAAAGTTACTATATAGATTGTGTTTCATGAGTCACCATGTAGGGAATAATTTATATGAAAAAACATGTTAATCATGTGATACACAGAATAATGGAAATATTTATTATACACAAAAAAAGTACTATTTTAGGAATTTTTTTACACACAATACCAAGTTTCTTTGACAATATTGTGTTAGATACATGACAATGTTTTACTAAACTACAATATACTATCAATATTAATACTTAATATAGTAGTTATATATAGAAAATTTTAATTTATTGAATGAATATTGTTAAATAAATAATGAAAATATGATTATTCATGTATATAAAATTTAACTCCTTGATAACACATTAATAATAAATTTATTCAAGAAGTATTCTAAAATAATGAAATCCCTTTTCTGAAATCTCTTTTTCTATACAAAAAACATTTCTTCTCAATAAATCAAATAAAACAGTTTTGATGAATTATTTAAATTAATTTTAGATATTATATATATATTAACAATTTAAAATTCATATCATGTATTTTATAGACAATATGTAATAATAAATCCAAATTTACGTGTAAGAATATTTATGTTTTAAAATGCTGGGTTTACACCTTTTAATAGTGAAATTATTTTTGAAAACTAAATATTGATACATTTTTAAATTATATTTGACAAAATAAACATTATTTTAGAAATAATCACTTAAAAATTATATTTGAATGATTTTATGGTATTTGTTCTGAAATATTTATTTTTTCGAAGAATATTGAAATATGCATAATTTTAATGGAAAAAAACCATTTTTGATTTTTATTTATATATTTAAATTATATTTTAAACATTTCATAAAAAATAATCAGATTATATTTATATTTTCTAATTAAAATAATTTTATATTATTTAATTTTATATTGGTAATTGAAGTAAAAAAAGTTCACACATTGATAATTTTTAACATTTAAAAAGTCATTCTCTCATCCCATCAGATTGAGTACTTTTAAATTAATTTCTACTATTAATTTTTTTGGAATTTGAGAAAATGAATTCCATTTCTTTAATAATAACAATTTATAATATCTAATAAGTCAAAATGAAATTTTTACCATAATTCTATGTGAAAACAGTTATAATTTATCATGTTGATTAAGAGAAAACATTTTTACTGCGTGACTAAACATTATACTCAATAGAAAAATGATATAGAAACCTGTATAACCACATATTTTGGATATATTCAAAATATAGCCCTTATTAAATCTAAATGTTTTAATTAATTTATGGACATGATATAAGGGATAATTCCCAATTGTTTTTCACTTTTCTTATTTATTAGAATTCCACTCCTCCACCACTTTTAATGTGCACTCACACCCCTAACATATTAACACCAATAAATAGATTTACCTTTCTCATAAACTACAAATATAAAATACCAAATTACCTCATTTAATCTTAGAAGCATAACATTGGGTCTAAATATATCTGAAAATGTCCTTTTGGTAAAAACCAAAAGGGTATTCATAAATAATATCTAATGTTAAAAAAAATCAATTTTCATAAAATGGGATACACAATCCTTGTAAGTGTGTACGGCAGACTATAGCCTCATAGATGGATGTTGCGCGTTCTTCAATTATCAGATACCCGATTGAAAATAATGATGGGTGTATATATTATAGATTATATTTATTATTTTATTTATTTTATTATTATCATGTTATTAGTATATAACAAATTCCATTAGGATTTAAATTTTGGGTGAATATAAAAACGTCATTCGTGTGTTTGGTTGGCTGCCTCCTTGCGATGCAATGAAATTCATTCACACGTTACATGGAATGTATTGTGGATGTGTTTAATAAAAATATGTGTTATATATGTCATTATAGTATGAAAATATTCATAATATATAAGATTTACTTTATTTCATTCAATATGAAAAAATAGAATCATCGTTCTTGCGTATGTACGACCTACTATCTCCACGAATGTTATTTTAAATTTTCTATGAACTAAATTTTATAGAGTACATTAAATTAATATATAATGTATATATATAATATTTATATCTTGTTTATAAGTCATTATATTATTAAACAATGACATATTAAAGTGTTCCAAGAATAACAAGTCTAATCAGGTACAAAAAACAATGCAGTAATTACACAAAAATATTATTAAGATGGAATTGTTAACATACTTTTAATATAACGTTGTAATTAAATCATATATGGTATGATATATAAGATAATGGTAATTTTATAGATTTATAAAAAACATATATTTATAATATTGGGGGTTTTAATCTGTTATATGGAAGTCAAGAAATAAAGTAAGGGTACATTTAGTCTCAAGATTATTTGTACGTGATATATTCCATATTCACCAGCCATTTATTTTTTCGTTTTATATTCAAAAATATGACATGTTATATCATGTAATTAGTTTTTTTCATGATAATAAATGCTTAAATTTATTTTATTTTTTCATTTATCTCACGATTCAAAATTAATTTAGTGTTAAGGGATTTATGTCTCAATTTTTACTTTTGTGAGACACATGTTATATTCCCTAACCTCTTTCATATATGTTGTTTATATACATAAAATTAATTGAAATTTTGAATCTTATACATAAATTTATAGTTATTTAAACATCTATTTTAGGATATCTCTTTCATGGGGTAACAATGTCAATATTACCCAAGTTGTAAGAGAATTTTTCCATAATTATCCTTCATTGAGAAACAGGTAATATTTTTCCCCAATATTATTTTATACGGTATATATACTACCCATATAAAATGTTATATCATGAATATACCTAATTCCATGATTTTTTTTGTTTCATGTAATTTAATTATATCTTGTGGGTTTTGATTCAAGGTTACCAATTTGATACATGTTTATTGCTACAATATAATCAGTTATCATGATAGTTTGTAAATATAATTATATTGATGAAAGCTTATGACTAATATCTCAAAAATTATCAACAATATTCTTCTCCATTGGTTATTAATGATATATACAAAGAGTGGTACTATTTTTCCACACATTGGTACATAAAATAATTCTGAAAATATATTTAAGAAAATTCAATCTTATTTATTTCATCAATGAGAAATCTATTTTATTAAAAAACCATGTTTTATTAAAATATTTTAAATAATGTGTTAAAATGATTTATAATATCATTTTATGTAAAAAAAAATCAAGATGTTTTATGTTTTAAATATTATATTTTAATGAATAAATTATATTTTCCATAATAGATTTTTTATATGATTTTTAAAGACTACTCTATATGTTTTCAAATTGGTTATCAATGAAAATGATTTAGAAAATGATTTATTTCTAAAAAATTTATTTTCAGTGAAAGGTTTTATTTATTAATAAATTATAAAAGTTATCTTTCTAAAACCATCTCTATATAAGATTACATTATTTTATGTAATTTATGCTTTATTGGGGATATGATCAAAGGACCTGATTATTCTTTCTTATATTAATGTTTTATGTTTTGGATGACAAGTTCTTATGAATCATGTTTCTCTTCCTTATGTTTCACCCTGAAAAAACCTATATGAATCATAATTCCTTCCACAGTTGGTTTTATTATTTAATGATAATGAAACCTATATCTTTTTTATAGGTTACTGTATGATGTAATTTTTATGATACCCTTGTAATTTTGTTGGTTTTGATATAATGTTTATGAAAAGAATCTATTTTTATGGGTCTTGATATGGTGATTGACTTAATATCCTTTAGAACATGAATTTATGAAGTCATTATGTGAAGTGTGAGGCCTATATCCCCTAAAATGCATTTGGTAAAGTTAAATTACATATGAGATCAGAGGTTAAATGAGTGGATAGTCCAAGAATTTATTGGATTGAATACAGGTGGTCAGCCCAAGCATATAAATATGGGTGCATGGGTGGTCATCCCATGTATAGGGTTGATGGGTTGTTAGACCCAGCTAATAAAGCTAGGTTCAAGGGTGGTCTTCCCAATCCCAAAAAATGTACACATGTGGTTATCCCAAGCCAAACATGTTATGAATATCATAGTGGAAAGACCTGGATTTCAATTTAATATGCTTATGGTTATACCACATGTATCCATAAAATTTTAATTTTATAATCTCATGATTCATGTAGTTTAATTTCATTATTATTATTATCATATAAACTTTCAATATATAGGTCATAACTCATGATTTTAATTATAGATATACAATGTACAAAATCCAAATTTTATGATCGTGTTCTCATAGCCTTATGTCCTGTTATTCCTACAAATATCCTTTATTTACTCTTATAAATCATCTATGCTCATCATTTCTTATGTTTTATTTCCACATGTTCTGAATAATGGTTTTATGTAAGAGTAATAAATAATAATATTTTTTTGGGGAACACTGAAAATATTTCACTATATTCGATGATATTATTCCATATTTCCAATGTCAATAATCTATTTTTGTCCTCAGGTGCATGTTTTTGTAATGTGAATAATAATCAACTAAAATGATGTAATATCCAGGCATTTTAAGGCTCGATCACTATAAATTCTAACATTACCATTATAATAGTATCCCAATATATGGAAGTGTAAGATAATATATTTATATTTATAAAATAAATTTATGTTATATTAATACTATTTTAAAAGTTAATAATGTTATCAAACTGATACATTATGTGTTTGTATTTTTCAAAAACATAATTGTTTTAACTCAACAACTATAATAAATTTAATTATTTAGAATAAATTTCAATTTAATAAAATCTATTTATAAGGAAATATTATATTTTATTATTTTTAAAATATTGTTTTATTATACCATAATTGTATATACTAATTTTGAAATATTTATTAAAATATTAATGTTTGATTTTCCCAAATAAATTTTGATATTAGGTAAAATTAATTTTAACTTATTTCCATATTTATTAACAAAAAATGTTTAAACTTTTTTGAAACCATATAAATATAAATGGTTACATTTTTTTATTTCTAAAATAGTTGAATTTTTGGGGAATAATGATATATGATAAAATACTATATTTTAAATTATAAGATAAATAAATGAATTTTTATGTCATTGAGAATGTAAAAACAGTTATTTTGAAATCATATGTATAATTTACTCCATATATTTACACAAATAAATAGAAATGGTATTCTTGAACTAAAATAATTAACTAATGATTATTATTTTCCAAAACACCCATCTACATCCCTTATAAATACCACCCCATTACCCTTTATCGTTAATACATATAAGCCATGGATATATACTTATTTATTTAAACATAACTTACCATTTATCTCCCTCATGTTCTAGTGCATTGGGTCTCACCAAAATGACTATACCAAGTTCTTTATGACGTATTTCAATGAGACAACATGTAAGAGGCAACATTCTCAATTTACCTCTTTAAAATTATATATTTCTATATCTTCTCCCAGAATACCTCATCAAGCATATACTAAAAAAAACTATTATAAAATATATACTAAAATTTTATATTTTAAATTTAATAACTACCATATAACCCATTCCATTTCTTCTTACTCTACGAAATTAAACAACTCTCCAAACAATGTTGGTTCACTTCATTCGTGGGTGATGAGATCCAATTTCCCACTAATGTATTATTGGTAAGTTTCAATTAACATTTAATATTTTAAAATTAAATAATAATATATATTATATTTTTTCACATTCTTCAATGAATATATGGAAACAATATAAAATAAAATGAAATTATCTTAATGGTCAGTAAAACTGCCTAAATGAACTAACTGTATAATAATAATTTTTAAAATTACAGAATCATACTTATATATATTCAAATATTCGAATTTTGGACCATTTAAATTTATTGAACTAAATTATTAACATTAATTTGATTATTTCTTATTTTCAGTCTCATCTGAAAAGTACATCAACAATTACTTAGAAGGGATCCGAACATGGAAACTAGAAATGAACACCATAGGAAAAGAGATATCAAACTTATTTCTCGTAGATATTTTCTTAAATAAACATAATAAAATTAGGATAAATTTACTATGTATTTAATGGATCTAAGTTATTAAATTAATTAGTTAAATTAAATTAATCTGGATATTATGTGAAAGTGCAGAAAAATTATAGAACACTATAGAATGGATCAATATAGAAGGAAATTTTTCAGTTTGATTTTGAACATTACATATATAACATAGTTATTCTATCACTTTAATTAAATTTATATCTTATAAATTTTGTATGTATGTCTCTCACAGATATACATACCTTACTATATCATACATTGATGAAGTTATACCATCCTTTCGTTTTTTTAGGAATACCTTATTTATGAAATATCTTTTAATTATGATATGTGGAAAGATTCTGAATCCCATTTCTATAAATTGGATATTATTAGGTTTATTCCATATGATTGATTAGATTTGTTGGAATATATAATAATGTAAATTTTCTGATGGGTGAACCAAAATAGAGCTCAAATTAATTGTGATTTTTTTCCACATGGGATGATATATATGGAATTATCAAGAGAATATAAAACATGATGGGAATAGATCCACCCTATAAAATTGTCTCAGAATATAGCCTTGAATTATTATTATTCCATGTTCTAATTTATTAAAACATCTCTATAGTTCAATGTAATTATGTATCTTTATATTATGACAAAATATGAAAAATCAGGAGACTTTCCTTTTTTATATCATGTTATACCTCTTGAATCACATGTTATTTCTTCATTAACATGTTTATTACCTTACTAATATTTTTATATCACAAATTTATTTTATTTATTCTCAAGGTTATCCTTTGATTTTGTGGATCCCAAAGAGATTAATGACATCAATATAGAAAGAATTTGTTTTATTTTAGTTTAACTTTGATATATTTTGAACCTTGTATTATAAAAACACAAGTATTTTAAATAATTTGGTCTTATTAAATTGATATTTGTGAAACATAAATAATCTAATAATGTGTGTCAAGGTATTGGGCCATTATAGTGTGAATGAAACCATGTTTTAGTTATTTTGGGAACAACAAACAATATATTTATTTCTATCATATCTGTTTCTGAAGATTTCAGATAGAGGCAGGCTGCTATCTTTGAATTGTGGGTGGAATACTAAACCAAATGTTATTGACTAGACATAGGGAATCAAAATTCCAATTTGAGGTGATGAAAAAAATAGTCTCGAGGGAGATGGTAGGCAAGTCGTCTGGTTTCAGTATTTGGTCTGATGCAGGTGTGGTCTCTGGAAATGCAGATGGTGTAGAGGGTGTAAGAAAATCATCTTGTCCAAGTCTGTTGTCTGATGCATGTTTGGTATGTGGAAATGTAGATGGCATGGAGTGTGTTGGAACGTCCTCTAGTCCGAGCCTGCTATCTGCTATAGGTGTGGTCACTTGGAATGCAGCTACTATGGAGAACCATGATGCAGTACCTTTAGAACATGAAGGGGTGTCCCTAAATCATGATGTTTTCCAGTGTTTGAAAGGAATTGACATGATATGATGATGGGGGACAGAGTTAAACAAGATGTTGCAAGTGTTGGCGACATTGGAGGACCTTGAAGGGTCAATGCAGTTTCAAATGACACACAACAAGAGGGTTTTGTTCCTTTTGGATCATTGCATGATGCTGAAGATAACATTGATGATTTTGGATGGGAAGGTTGTCCGTTGTATGTGGTGGAAAAAGTGAAAGGGGTGCAAAGGAGGACTGTGTGTTCTGGGGATGTGGGATTCCCAATTGTTACTGAAAATTGTTTTCAAGGGCTGGAGCCAGAGACCATAGAGAAGGGCATTCCATTGACTGATGATTCCACTAGGAAGCATGATCCTCCCTCCAAGGAGGATGGCACTTGAATAAAATCTTCATAATAGGGGTAAATGGTTCTATATGTGTATATGGAAGAACCAAGGTGTCTTGTGATTCACACCAATGGACAAATAAAGAATGGAAAATAAAGGAATGATAGATATCAAGAGGTGATTATCACTGGTAAATGGGGTGATTGCTCTGAGAGTGATATTGATAATGATGGTGGTATGGAAATTCCTTCTTTTAGTGATGTGGTTCAGAATTGGAGGATGAAGATGACCGTGACTCAAGAAGTCATGACTACACCATCATGATGTAGGTCAAGGAAGGACTAATCATGCTTTCCATAGATGATGCCCACCTGGTCTTCTGTTGGAAACTATGATCTTTTATCATTAGAATGAATGAATCTAAGAAGAAGGTATGTGACGTTTTTGATGCACAATGAATTTTCAGAATTGGAATCGGCCACTACGTATGATGCTTTTTATTACAGATGCAGAGACGGGTTTGGATTTGATGATATGTAATTTACTCTCTTGACTTGTTGTACATGATGACTTTTCTTTTGTTTTCTATTAATAAATGGTCAGGGGGATATCCCATTGCTAATATTTTCTGATATAGTATGTTGTTTATAATATAATACATCCCTATCTAAATACTAATACTAGATA
The DNA here is from genome assembly GCA_963277665.1 of Viscum album. NCBI lineage: Eukaryota > Viridiplantae > Streptophyta > Magnoliopsida > Santalales > Viscaceae > Viscum > Viscum album. Next base: position 2,074,196,352 of record OY728152.1, on the reverse strand, counting down.
TGGTCATGAATCAGATGAATCTAGTGGTAGTAAACTAGAAAATTATTGGCCAAGTTTATCCCAATCACAATTCATGTCCATGGTGAATGTGTTATTATTGTGCACATCGTTTGACAATCTCATGAGATATACTTGGAAAATTAATAAATTTTTTTCAAAAGAATATAAAGTAATTTTTTTTATTGTACGTATATAAAACCTAATTGGGAAATAAACATGGATGACCTAGATGGAAATCTAGAGACTCAAAAGTTGGGTTTTATATGGAATTTATATGTTACTCGTTTTATGATCCTTTTTATCATTTTATATTTTTTTAGGTTGAGTATTATCATCCTTTTTTCATTTCTTAATGTTAATTGTTAAATATAGGAGTAACCATTCAAAAAACTAATGTGATAGAAAATGTTATGATTTCAAAAATGATATTCCTAAACTTTTTGAAGTGGCAGATAGTATCCTTTTAGATGCCTAGGATTAGTGTAATAGTTCTAAAAATAATAACATGAATCATGTGAAATGAACTTCATCTACCATGAAAGATATAATTTATTTCTTGTAATTATGAAAAAAATGGACTCCTACGTTCAGTAGATCCTGCGATCCTATGTTAATGAAATAATGATTTAAAAACATTGAGATTTTATATGATATTATCCAATGCCTGGTAGAAGAGAAAGTCATACTGAAATATTGTCACCTTGATGCGTAAGACTACCAGTAGTGGAAATTGATCATGACCACCTTGTAGAAAAAACAAATTTATTTCATGGAATAGGATGAATTAAAAAATACTATTGAATAAATATATTCCCTATATTATTTATCTTAAAATGGAGAGGGAGTTCATCAGACTAATTAAAATGGTTGATGATAATATAAGGGCATATGACGAAAACATCACAATGATTTCATGATATGGCTATATTATTGTCATCAAAATTGAATATTGTGTATACCTATTAATTAGTGTGTTTAATGTAATTTTTAAAATGGTTTACTAATTTAAGATTATGATAGAAATAAATATAATGTTCATTGTTCCATTTAGGATGAAATATAGATCATTTACTCTTTGTGGTCTCATGGTCCTAGATTGAAAATGAATAAAATTTGTTTTTCATTAGGATGAACAATAGACACATTTATTAGAGGGAATAAAACTCAACATAAATAAAGTATAAATCCTCAGAAGAAGAATCATAAATACTATCTAAAGGGAACAATACGATCCTTTAATTGTGGAAAACATGGAAATTAGGCTAATTAGTGTGAATGATAAATGAATATTTTTACTATTACAGAAGATAAAAATTAATGGATAGACCAAAATCCAACCTATGGTATAATGTTTCAACAATAAAGAACATGAGTGTTATGTGAACTAATTCCCCAAGACAAGTGTTTTCAGACACAATAAATAATTATGATCTCTACGTATTATAGTGTACAAAATGATATTCTCTACCACTACAACTAAGATGGATCCCAGAAATGAAGTGGTGAATGGTAATCTGAAAATTAATAAAATAATAGATAATGTACATTTTGATTCTAGTTTTATACATACACTCATATTATGAAGTATTATTTTAACTATTCTAACAAAACATAAAATCATTGGGGTTATTTTATCCATGATAATGTAAAATTGATCTATTTTTGGATCCCTAATATTAAACTCCACCAAATTTATTATTTTATTACTTAATAATCTATAAAATATATTCTGACATTCTTTACAATAGATTTATTCTACATTGGGAGTGAATTTCCAATCATAATATAAATCCAACATCAACTGTCAAGAGAGGGAGACATCTCTTCACATTCCGAGTCCTTTTAAGATTTTATTCCTATTTAATGATAATGATGAAAATCATTCCAGATATTCTTTCCACGATAAAATATTATTACAAAATGAGAAATAATATTTAGTAAAAATTATATTTGAAAATGAATAGAGATGTGGATGATGAAATGGTCACAATTAGTGATAATACTGATGTATTCTCTAAAAATTTTCATGTCCTCTTAATTGAGTGATTTATTTTTCAATCTATATTAATTTTTGGTTTATTTCCTAAATCTAATATTCTATAAAAAATGTACAATATGGAGTTATGAGAACTAAAGGATAAATTGAAAATGAATTTAGACTAGGGTTTTATTTTCCTGAGTGCTTCATAAAGTGATATGTTGATCACCATTATCAAAAATAATTATAAGTCAATGTGCCTCTATATATGGTAATTTGGTCCCAATAAATGATAAATTAAATGTATAAACATATATGGATTGAATACTTGTTTGATTAAGTATGTGGGACTAAATAATTCTCTAATGTGTACCTGAAATATAAATATAACTTATTAAAATTTATTATAGTAGATATCCAAAATAAAAACATTCAAATGAGGTATGGACACTCTGAGTTAATTATAATTCAATTTATACAACCTAATTCTAAAGTATTCATTATGGATTCAATGAATAAATCCTTTAGTGATTAAAAAAAATAATTAGTGCTTATATATATTTTATACTAATGTTATCTAAGATAATGGATAACATTGAGAATTATTTCAATATAATGATAAAGGTTTGGAAAATATAGATTCTATATGAAAATTAAAATAAATATCTGTTATACATGGATATACAATAATTTGTTCTAATTTTATCCCATAAATAAGGATACATTTAGGCAATTCTAATAAAATAGAATTTTTGAGTAGCCCAGAACAGCATTTGTAATAGTGATTTAGAGTTTCCTAGACTAGCTTTGAATTATCAATGATTTATGAAAAAATTTCTGTGATTATCAAATTCACTGCCCAATATGGATTGGAAGTGATTGATGTATTTATAGATTAATTAATGGAATGAGAGATTCAATGATTTGAAAAAATACATAGCACCACACCATTCCCCTTTATACATAGAATTGGGTATCTTTTTATTTTATAATGTTACTATTTATAGAATAGAATATGTTGTGTACTAATAAATAACAATAATGTGAAATCCAATTCCATGATGAAGTTAAATTTTATTGATAAGAACTATCCACAACATGATTTTGAGTTGGATGTGGTGATTATTTTTTTCAAAATCTAAAAACATTATCTATATGGGGGAAGTGTGAAATATATAAATATCACAAGTGACTAAAATATATATTAAAAAATAAGGATCTTAATATTCTCAATTGAAGATAGTTAGAGCTGGTCAAAGGATTTAAATGTAAAATCCACTACGATCGTGGAAAATAAAATAAAGTGGAAAATTATTACATTAAAAGGATCAGAAACCACAATCAATAACTAAAATTTAGAGTAATCAATAAATATTATAAATGTATAGTATAGACATTGGAATCACAATGAAGGAAAATCAACATAGATTTCTCATGTGATTTCTCAACTATCGATTCTTGAGATGAAAAAACACACCCAATGATATGATATGGAAGTGCATAATAATGTGAAATCTATATGAAAAAGTAAATCATAAATTTTAAAAATGTTGATTAATGATTTATATGATTTCTTTCAAGACTATGTGTATATTAATATCTTAATATAAAGGGGCTATTTAATTATTCAAATAACATGACAATTACATTCAACATAAGAAGTATAAAGATATAAAAATTTTTACAAGAGAGCTATTTGTGGTACAATATGAAAAAGGATGTTACACAATATACCTCAAATTTCATATTAGGATAGGAAGTGAAGGTGGAGATGGAAAAAACAATGGGGATGATGCAACCATTATCAATGACTACATGGAAATGGGAAACATATCCATGGACATATTAACATGTATTCCAATGAAATAAAGAGGAAATAAACTACAATTTTTTGGGGTGGATGATCTTATAGATACTACTCACTTAATTTAAATTTTATGGGGCCTCTCATTAAATAAAAATTCCTGGATATTCATCTCATAAGTAGTGGTATTCACGTTTTATCGATAAAATTTATAAATGTATCCATGATGATATAAAATGTAATTGAACATCATTATTTTTTATCACCCCCAAAATGAAGGCCAAACTAAGAGTATTTCCTTAAAACATCGGTATATGTTGTGAGAATTGTCGATGGACCTAAATGGATAATTGTATCAATATATTTTTCTAGATGATTAATTATTTGATAATATCTCTAATCATGCATCCAAATAGATCTATAGGTTTGATTTAATATTAAGAAATTTATAAATTGGTTTTCTTTATTGATGTGGGTGAACATAAGATTAAAAGACCTTAAATGGTCAAGAAAAATGTAGAAATGGTCATGAAAATTCGGTAGAACATCCAGGTTTCTAAGGTCAACAGAAGAGTTATGTAGATATTTGTTGATTAAGCCTGACGTTTTATCTTGGAGATAAGGTATTAAACAAAAAATATACATAGAATAAAATCATGATATTTGGTAAAAGGGTATTAAAATTCCCATGAAAATCATCCCCTTTTACATTATCAATTGTATTAGAGTTGAGGCATATTGATAAGATCTCTCATCGGGAATTTATTACTAAAAATTAGTATCACACATTTCCATCATGAGGAAGTTCATGCCTAATCTACAAACTATAATAATATCATATATGGTACAACTGTAAAGTTATTTTTTATGAGGTGAAACAGGTGAGGATCATGTACAATTGAGATAACGTTTTATTCAATAAGAAAAATCACTAAGTCAAAATACTATATTGAAGCCATATTTATGATGAGGATACTTTGGAACTTGAGGAAGGGATGAAGTATAATTACCCTAAAATATTTACACCTTATTATGTAAAAATATATGAGAGTAAATTTTTTTTGGGAAGGAATGTAATGATCTATAATTTTATCATTGAAATTTCACTTCTGAATATATTATTATGTAATATATAGTGATATAATAATATTTAATTCATACCCACCACATGAAAAAGAAATAAAATTTTTATATGATAATTGGAACGTTATATTTAAAAAATAAATTCTAGATGAATTTAAAATTTTGTAAGAGAAAAAAGAAAAATAAGAAAATAAAAATAAGAATATTTTAATATGATTGATCAACCATAATAACTGCACACATGAAGAACAATGTTTAAATGAACCATAATATTAGTAATGAAATATATTTTTTAAAAATAAAAATATATATACACTTTATAGAGAATATTAGTTCATGAACAATAAATGGAATGATATAATTTATATAATGTTGGGATCCCATATGGTTGTAACAAATTAAAGCATTAAAATAATAAAACAGATTATTTGAAAAATAATATGACCATTGGATTAGTAAACAGACCATTAAGAATAGTATAAAAAATAGAATAGAATGCCAACTATTGGAATACTAAAATAATATTTTAGTATTTTATAAAATATAAATATGATTTATTTATACCACCATATAAGTATATAATCATTATTAAAATGATAAATAAAGTGATTGGATTTTGGTAGAACATATATGTTATAATTTCACTTATATAATAAATATATTTATTTAAAATAAATTTTATTTCCATATAATTTTAAATAATTGTAATTGAATTTTTTATTATAATGATAAGATAATTTTAGGATACCACAAATGAATTTTTAAAGGGTAAAAAATGAATCAAAATTTTAAAAATGAATCTTTTCAAATAAATGAGGATATTATTTAATTTTAAAATTATCTTATAAAGAAAATAATATTCATAAAATGGAGTTTATTTTTTAAATATAAAAAAAAATTAGTAAGGATTATTTTTTGGCATTTTTCTAAAGCAGATGAATTTGATTGTAAATAGTGTAATATTATAAAAATAGTATTTATCATTAAAAGAGTCACCCATTAAATTTTGAGTCATTATTAAGGCAAGAACCCATTATTAAAAACTAATATAAACCATATACTATATATAGTCACAATATTTAATACCATTTGATATTATTGATCGACAATTATAAAATAATTAATATAATATTCTAAAAACCCCTCTCAGACTCAACTAAATACTACCCCCCCTCACCACACCTTTTACTCTATGTATGTTGAAAAATTTTTACTCAATCATTTTCTTAACAATCGACCCCACATCCTAGTTCTATTGGTCCTAAAAACTACTAATTATAAGTGCCTTAATTATTATTTCAAGGTGTTGACATTTAATAGGTAATATTCTCAATAAACTTCTTATAAATTCATTTATTCATTTATGTTCTACTCACATCTATCATATAGAAATGAATAGTAATGATAGTATCATATATATTCTATAGTTTTTGTTATAACATAATATATACATTGCACCCATTTTCTCATCTCATCGTATTCTAATTCAATGAAACCTCCATTTATATTATGTCAGTTCACTACATTAACAGATAATGAGTTTTCATATTCCAAAAATGCCTAAATTAAGGGATAAAATAAATTATAATTTTATTAAATGAACTAATTTTTTATATATAATATTTTTTCACATTATGGTTTGAATACATGGCCATAATATCAAATAAATATAAACAATATCATAATGGATATCAAAACAACCTAAATAGATTGTCTGTGTAATGTAAAACATTTTACAAAAATAATATTACCTATGATAGAACCCATATGTTTATTTAGTTCAATTGAATTTTTTAAATGTACATTAATGACATTTCAATTTCATTTATAGAGTTTTATTCCCATTTCAAAAGAACATCATCAATTATCCATAAGTGATCCGACCATTGAACCATGAAATAGACACCCTCAGTAGAGTGAAACTAAACCATATATATCATAGAAATTTTTATAAATTAAAATAATAAAATAAAAAAAAATTCTGTAAAAGTTTCAAAAGTATGTAATTAGTGAATTTAAATTTGTTTTTTCATGTCATTAAGTGTATGTGTCGAATGATTCTAGATCATAGGTTATGTGATCTCTCCGAACAATCAATATTCTTTAGATTATCAACTTTTTCTCTAACTAACATTATAACTATCATTAATGATATGAAATTATAATAAATGGTGTATATATTTATCCAAAACATATTACTTTCTTGTTATCCCTATTTATTAAATAATTCATGCCTTACTATTGATTTTGAAAGTTGGTATTTAAAAATTCTATTATAATTATAATATAAGGATAGATTATGAATCTTATTTCATACCATGAGTAACTATTATGTTAATGATTTAATATAGATTTCAATTTGTGTCAAAAAAAATTCATTTACACGATATTGTGTGTGATCCTAGATCTCAAATCAGTGTACAGGGAAATTTTTTCTATCATTAGACATTATATATATCATTCATGCGTAAGCCTAATAATCAATGACAATCTTTCCACTATGTGATATTATATGTGTAGTTGACCTTTACTTATGATTATTTCATGTGTTATATTATTTATGCATTCCTATGTTTTCAAAGTTATGAGATACCATATTCATTATTTTATTTTCTCGTTTGACTATTCAAGATCCATCTCTTTTATGATTTGATTTTATGTGACTTGACCCCCATGTTATGATTCATTGTCATGTTTTCACCTTTATGGTTTTTTTATATCACCTATTTGGTTTATAGACTCCATATATTAACCTATATATTCATAGGAGACCAAACTGATTTAGAATATCATTATATATATTGAATAAATTTAATTTCTTTTAGTTTAACATTGATGTATTATGATCCTAGTCATTAAAATACATTAGTATTATTGATCCTTTAAATTTATTTACGGGATATTTATGTTAAAAATATATCTATATAATTTGTAAAAGTTTTAGGTCAAAATCCTAAAACACCAATTTGAAATATCCTAATTTTATCAAAATAATTTGATTAAAAATTTTAACATGATTTTAATAAAACTTTAGTAAGGCTTACTTTGTAATATACCTCCAATGAAATAATTAGAATCAACATTTGTTAAACCTTCCCAATAACCAACTATCAACTAAAATCCAATGACCTATGAAAATATAATAATTTTATAATGATAATTGTAAAATATTTCATCAAAACCATATCTTGTTCAATCATGTTTTAATTAGTATAAAAAAGATTAAAATTAATAAAATAGGAGGAATAATGAACTCATCCATTGATCAAACCTTCCAAAACCTTCATTAGTTAAGAAAAAGATTAATGTACATGGGAGATAAATTTTGGATCCCCCCCATTTATTTAACCCTATGAAGAGTAAAAACCATTCTAGAATAGTATTAACCCACCCCCAAAGTATAAAAAGGAAAAATATTCAATTAGGGGTAATTTTGTTTACTATTGGACTCTTACCATACAAAAACTATTATCTTTAAGGACACTAGGAAAAAATTACCTACCAATGGATTCTAATTTGTAGGGTAAATTGAACATTTACAATACACAACAGTTCAAATTCTTAGTAAGCTATCATTGTGGTTCTAGTGGGCCACGATTGTATCATAATGAGTCTCATTCTACCATGTCATATTGAAATTTATTTTATAGAATTTCTGTTGTGATTTTAAACCAAATACCAATTTTATCAATCCCATGGTGATCAATCATAGTCTCGCACTTTATTTTTTTTCAATGATTAAAATATGTATATCATCATTTTCTTATAGCATTTGGACATACTCCATCTCCAATGAATGTTAACAAAGTGTAAATTTAAACCCCCCTACATAATGGTTTTCATTCTCAAAAAATATTAATCACTCCATAATCTATGAATCATGAGCTATCATATTTACTAATTTTTCATTATCCAGTGATGCACTATCCCAATGCACTCTACATGCTTCTACTAGAATAATCTTAACTACAGAGTGTACATCTCACCAGAAACCTCCCTATTCATTTTACATGGTTACTACTTAATCATTATAATCTCAATCATTCAACTATAATTATTTCCTCTAGTTTATCTATACACAATCTTGTAACCCATAATGAATAACCTGATCACCATTCCCTTTACCATTTCCTCAAAATAGACACATTATGTAGATAATCTAACAATTTATATTTTCTAAAAATAATAAAAACAAGACTTTATGATTATTTATATCTAAAAAACTAACTATTGATATACAAATTTGAGAAATATTAATCCACGCAAATGGAATTATTTTAGTAAAATGAAAGTATTAAAATAAATACTTTATAATTTACAATTCCATGCACAAATAATACGGCCATTGATACTTAGATTTCATACCTTAATAGAAAAACACATATAGAACATAAATAATTAACTGTTATTTAATCAAAAAATATAAAATACTTGATTAATTCATAGTATAATAAATAAAAGAATGATAAATATTTATATAGTAACAGTTTCATATTTTCAAATATTGTAATTTTTTTAATAATAACCAAGATTAACTATGTTATTAAAACCCAAAATTTATATAGCCTCTTCATTATTTATTCGAAATACAATTTTATATAACACATGATATTTTATAAAACCCAATTTTAAAAATCATGTTTTCGAAAAATTCATCTCCCAATTTAAAATGATTTAAATCTATAACAAATCCAAGTTAATTTAAAAACTAAAATATATTGATGAATTTATTTTTCTAATATAAATTTTTTAATATAAAAAACACATTTTGATAATACTAATATGATTCCACAATGTTTTCCAAAAAAACATTTTTAGTCAACCTTGAAACACTAATTATTTGTTATTTAAGTACTATAATTAATATATTTTAAAAAATATTAAACTTGTATTCAATTTTCATAATTTATTATACATTTCATGTAAGTATTTATTTCATGGAACACCACCCTTAATAACATATATAATTTCATGAGAATAAAACTTTCATAATAAATGATAAATAAAAAATTGATACAAAAAACATTATAACATTAGAATGAGTCCCACACTATTCCATCATGAAGTTTCCTAAATCAATACCCCCCCTTATATAGAATACGTAATTCCCAAATTTGACATCCCCAAAAAATATGGGTTTCAACGGAAACCATGCCTACATAGATTACTCAGGTTCTACCTCTAATCTCTACACTTCCCATATCCACTAACAAAAAATACTATCCAAACATAATAACTTATACAATTTTTTTATATTTAACTTGTAGTTCGACCTGAATTATATATAATATTTTTCAATATTTGACTTCATACACACTTCCCCATACACAACAGAAGGTCAATTTGTGGTAAAGGATTGAAGAATTTTTGTGGATAAAATGTACTTCTATGTAAATATTATAAGTCATGTCTATGTTTACTGAAATTTTGAAATGATCAATTTATATACTAAAAATACCAAAAAAATTGTGATAAATAATATAGATATAGAAGTGGAATCACATAATCCATTTCATAAAAGTTATTTTAGAGTATATTTGATAAAAAAATACCATATATAAAAATAGAAACATAAACCATCATAAATCAACAAATAAATTAAAAATATATCACCTTAGCTGATATAAAGTTAATAAATAAATAGATAAAATACATTCATCTAGAAAAATTCACTAGCAAAATTTCATTCAGTCATCATCCTCTTAATATAACTTCTATAGATCAATAATTCTGTATACAATTACATTACAACAACTACAATGAAATATATGGTTGACCCACATATATCAAAACACAATATTATTTAATAGATAGAGGGTATGTCCAAGGGAATTTTATGAATCCACCAATCGCGTTGAGTAATAGAATGATAATGATCATGTGGGTTCCTGTGATTTTTTTGGTTTAAATTTAATAAAAAAATCCATGTAATATAACTATAACATAATCAATAAATATCATTATATATGAATTCAATCATGTCTATGAAGAACCCCACACACCATATACACATATAACATTTAAAAATCTAGGAAATTCATTATTTCTCTATAACCAAGAGATTATAAAATCTTATATAATATGGTGGTATGCCCTATGATCTCTATCATATCATTAGATTCTCTCGTCAAGAGGTATCCTCTGAAATTTACAGTGTGTAATCCAAAAATAATTACATGGATTATTTTCGTATCGACCCTATATTCCTTACAAAATACATCAACTAAATTTTTTATAGATAACCTTGAGAATTATCCTAGATATAGGAATTCATTTGGGGAGTTTTATCTGAATGAAAGATCAAATAATAGTTTTTCTATTTACTGATAAAATTTTTCGAACATAAAAAATCATGATTAACTGTTGTGTTTATTTTTTATTGTCTTATAATTGGTTGTTACATAGATATAGATGGTGTACGCAATTTTAAGAACTTAATTTATTATCCCTCTAACACTTTACCAACTCACCAAAATCATACATATCCACTATTCCATGTATGGTCTCCCCTTAGAGAGTGTTCTACATTCATGTGTATCATATATATTGAATGAATTATTTTTGGTATACAACCTAACAGGAAAAATATAATCACACACCTCAATATCAACTCAAGGACTATAGTCATTCATGAAGACACATCACTATGTGGGTAATATATTAGATAGGTAAATCTATCACATAAGAATCAATCTCTAATATACTATGAGCTTATTCACTACATCTCATATTAGTAAAATCCAAACTATATTAAATAGGGAACAAAATCTCCACCTAACATATAGTCTTGGTTCCATACCCTGGACCATGAAAATATGGGGACAATATCTTTTAAATCAATATTTTTCATAAAATAAAATGATATTGGGCTTCCTACCCACTTCAAAATAAATGATATATAAAAAATGATCCCCTATATTGAACTACTATCATAGAATATATATCACAACCCACAATAATGTTGGTAAATGGAATCACTCATCAGTCAACCAATAATTGTTGTCACACACGATTCTAATGGATTTTAATTAACCTGGAAAAAACCCATGAGTCATCTACCAAAATGAAATAATTGAGGTTACAAGAAATATAATTAAGAAAAATAGTAATCTAAGAGTACTTGAATGTATTTATACATTGAAGTATGTCATTATATGGCTTCAGACCATAAGTGAATAAGTATTATATCAGAAATCTTGAAATATTATAACAAACAAAAAAAATATGGGAAATTCATTACATAATATTTTTACATAAAAATTCATCTATATGATGAAGGAGACAATGTAATGTTTTATTTTCAACCAAGATAACACTCACAAGCCCTGATGTTGTTTAAAAATATGGTATATCCAATATAGGGTTAATCAAGGAAATCCATTAATCTATACATTTTTGATGAAATGGAAAATTTGACCTCCCATTTTTATATTCCATTAAATTTTTTTTCTCATCTCTACTTTACACAACCAAATGGTATTGACCAACCATTTGAGTACCTAACTTTTAATCCCCATTTATAATTAATTATTAAAAACACATATATTTTCATGTTGAACTGAATTTCAAACTACTACACTAATATTATAATTTTAATGTTTTAGATAAATTTTCATTAAAAAAATTATGTATCCATTAAAACCTTCAAATGAACCAAAATATGGTATATCCACACCTATTGACAAAGGAACTAAAAAACAACTTATTTTCAATCCATGGGGTCCTTTATTTATTATAAATGTAATTACAATTTTCTTTATCGAAATAGATTTAAAAATATAATATAATAATTTCCATCATAATAATAATATAAAATAATAAAAAAAACCAACCCGATATTTCATATACCACATAATTTTCATGAATATAAATAATCTAACTCCACCTAACATGATATTTATTCCACTTATACTTCTAATTCTGTATAAGATATCAAAAATTCTCATGGTACGTTATCTCAAAATAATACATAAAATTTATTATTTTTAATAAACCATATCTAAATAATATAATCATTATAATTGAGGGAATACTCACTGATTAGAATAATGATATCAAAATCGAATAATGTGAGGTTAAAATGAATAATAAAATTTTACAATGATGTACATATGAGAGGATCCCTATTTTATTAAACCCATATGATCACAAATTTACACCCAAGTTAAATTAAATTAGTTAATGAAAACACCAGATTATATAACCCCACAATTTAATGAGCAATTTCTAGTCTTTCAAAGTCTCAATTCACCTGTAGTTACTATTAATATAATCCCTCATGTATAATGTACAAAATTCCCAATGAATCCATGAAATATGTCATCAAATTTATAACTTATAATATTTAAATCTAAATAAAATGGTCATGATAAAATAAATGAAGAAAAAGGTACATAACTCATCTTATTGGGTGATTAAAAATTTCCAAACCACAATAGATAAAATAAGAATAATGGAGTGGAGTGATAATAGTAGGTTATATACCTTCAATATTGGGCCCATATATAAGGAAACCCTAATGGGGGTTTAAAATAATTCCCAAAAAATACATAATGGGTCCTAATTTATGTGGGGATTTGAGTCACAACTATATTCTTGGTAGTTCCCAACTGTTGTGGTGATAAGGAGATTGGATAATAATGGTATGGAGAACTTAAATGCCTAAATTCCCATTCCAGTATACATATAATGGGATACCTATTAGGTTCTACTGAGACATATTTAATGAATATTTGGCATGGGTATTTTATGATATAGTGGTATTCCGTTATTAGACATTTCGGTGTGATTCACCATGTCCAATACCTATATTTTAACTAATGATTTACTCAAACATGACATCTAACCTGATTTTATTACAAATTTCATATTTCCACAAACTAAAATTCTAATAATGTTCGGTCATCCTCTAATTTTGGTAAAATGTGATCATTCAGTTCATTACATGCTCATAATATAAAAAATACGGTTGGCTTATGTATTTTTATAGGAATGATGAGGCCAATTGTTTATTAAACCCTATGGGATCATGAGTTTATTTTTTTCTCATCTAAAATTAATTCTATACATGAATAATATTTTTTATATCATTCATATATAATATATATTGTTGGTTATTAATTTTTAAAATTATATTTTTTACTACTAACACAATATAAACAATTTAAATTTTATAATTTTTTTTACATAACATATTTTGAACATATTATTTAGTTAAATATTAATATATAGAAAAAATAAATATCTATAAGAATTATAAATTACAGTGACATTAATAATATAATATATATATATATAATATATAGAATATAAAAATTGTGTTCATTTAAATTTCTAAAAATATCACAAAGTTATTTGTAATCGAATGAATATACTCATCAAAATGTTCATGTTAAAAAGCTAATGGTTATTCCAACATCAGGTTAAAAAAACTAATTTTATGTGTGTTCTATAATATATATGTGAACACTTTAGTTAGGACCGTATATATTATGATGAGTTGTCGTTTAAACATTGTATATAGTGAGTAATAGAATTCGATTCCAAGAGGAATATGATTTGGATGATTAATCATTAGAATCTATAAAATCAATTTTAACCTAACTATTCATATAACATCCTTCCTTGGCATGGTATCTAAATAGTGACACATATACCATGCCAAAATTATCCTTCATTCATTGTGGCAGTCCTCAAATAAGAAAAAGATCAATTATAAATCACAACACCAAAAAAAAGTCATGGTTAATGGTTTATTAAAAAACAATCCTAAAATATTAATAATTTTAAATATTAAATAGTGGATACATAAATTATAATACATTCTTGTAAATATATAATAATAAACATATTCCTAATAGTATAATATATCCATACAATTTCCCAAAAGCATAAAAATATTTTATTATTAGTAAAACCCCCTATTATGGTATGAAGGGGGAAACCTAATGAATTTGTAGATAATGGACAATCACACCTGAAGGAAACAAAGCATGAAAACCACAGTTAAAACTAGAACACCCCCTATCCACTATAAAATTATTTTAATTTACTCCAATGTTTCATGGGTAATTTTTAGGAATTTTTCTACTGTCAAAGAACATGCCTGGTCGGATGGAGGATGTCAGACCCTCTCTAACACACCATGTCCTAAATGCACTACAATGGTGAACCACTAGCTTTGAATCCTCTTCTGGGCATGATCTAGGTGATCGAGTCTGTCTTCACTAACTTTCCACCTATAGGATCAAAAAAACATAGAAAACAACATCCATCGAAAACACCTAAAAATATTATTGCTCAATGAAACCTTCACGGACAAATGAGTCTCCACAGAAGATAACAATAATCCTTACTGTGTTCTTACTGCCACCACTACTGCAGAACTAGTCCAAAAACAATCCATGGACAAAAAGTAGAGAAAGTGTCACCTTTGACTGAATTACCCAATACCCCATCGAAATAACATCGACGATGATAGAAAATAAGGGCTGATCTGAACATGAAATTCCACTATGGACATAGATCTACTCAGATCTGAACAATGAACACAAACTCATAGTTCTCTGATGTAGGGTGACCAATAACGGTAGGAAAAGGCCATCGGGGAGTGATACTAAATATGTGACATCAAAAAAATTAACCAAACAATGCCAAATTCATAACCAATATATATCATTATTCTTAAACCAACAATAAAAGGGTTTCCTACATTACCCTATAAAAATAATTAGAGTGCACATTGTTCAGTTTCACCTCATGGTATATGTATTTCCTTTTAAGTATATTGGATGAGTACTAATTCATGATTTTTAATTATATATAATAATTATGATTAGTTGAAGTATTTCAATAAATGTCTAGAAAGGGACATTAGTAAAAAAAATTCCTAGTTTCATTGATTGTGATATAGACCAGAAGATGAATTATAATGAAATATGATGTGGATATGGATTTTATAATTGTGGAAAGTTGTTATCCAGTATATATCATGACCATGGGAAATTAATATTCTAGAAATATTACATAATGTGGGTATTTATAAAGATATGATGATTTTACAATGTAGATTTTGAGCTCTGAAAATAGTGTCTAATGTATCCTTTTAGATAGAGGAAACGTATTCAATGTAGTTTGAGTGACATTGTGTAAGGTAATTTTACATGTCCAAACCTTGATGGTTAGCGTCATGCAATAAGTATTATCACTATATTGTTTAACATCTTTTTTCAGAAATTTTGGTGTCATGGATTATACAATAAAAGTGGATCATTGCATGAATTTTCAAATGGGGATGATCTGGATAGAATGATTTTTTATTACTAATAGTATGTAGTTTAATACCAGGTATATTCATCATGAAAAGGGAATAATATTTTTATTTCTATAATATCACTCATGCATTTCTCAATTTTAAAAAAATAATAAATAATATCAAATGTGTTGGATAAATGGGATTGGCCGGTAGTTACTTTTGGACTAGTTGATAAAGATTGAAATTCATTCCTGTCTCTTATATTGGTGAGAGAGGGGATATGACTGGCATAAGGGATATAGAATTCTATAATAAAGGATAATATAGAACTCTAGGTGTTATTTCCATGTAGGATAACATTGCAAGCCTATTGATCGGTGAGGGCAGAGCTATGAAGAGATAGTTAGGGTGGATTACTAGTTGCTTAGATCACAGTAGAGGCTTGTTTCCACCTTATGTCCATATTTTAATCTCAATATTAGGTATTACACATACACTGATAGGGAAACAAAATATATTAATTCTATACTAATGGAATGAAAAATATTTAACTTTGTTGAAGATAAGCCTTGCGTCTTGAAATGAGATGGTACCCACCACATCCTCCCAAATTAGATTCCATGTTACTTGGGAAATGATTAATTAAAAAATCTTGTATACCATAATCATTATGGAAGTTAAATGGGATTAATCCATTTACTAGGGGGATTGATGAATGAATGTGTGAACACATGTGTATTATACACCTCCAGCGTGCATAATTTTTGGCCATGGAGGAAGACATAATTTTTATTCTATATGGTTTCAACCAAGGATATTAATGTAAATGGGGTTATAGAAGACCCCGAATGGAGAGGATATAGTGCGAAGGGTTATTTCTATAAAGGGAGTCCATAAAAGAGGGTATATGATGGAATAACTGTGAATGGTGGAATGTGGAATGATTAACAATGAAGGGGTGTTGAACAACACAATATTGTGATTCATCTGTGTATCATCCTAGGAATATTTATATTATCTCATAATTTTTTTAAAAACTCGTTCATTTAATCTTTCTGTCACTTTCTATTTTTCACGGGATAGCTCATATGATAGTTTCTCATACGAGAATCTTGGATTAGTATTATTTTAGATGCGGATATCTTTAATGTATAGAATCATATCTTTTCTAATGATATTTACTCTCAATTTATTTAGTTTAATCAACCTAGTATCATCATCTCCTAAAATATTAATAATGTAACATCAAATATTATGCTTTTGAATCTATCCAAGGACTTGATGGTCAAATGGATAATTTGTGAGATTTCAATCACATGGTTGAATGATGGGGGATTCAATAAGAGAAATAATATGGATGAATTATGATAGGTAAGAATCCCGAGTAACAAATAATTTCTACGAAAACATTGATGTAATAATTTCTATTATTACTGTAATATATCATTAAAAATTATTGACCATATATATATATATTTTAAAATAACGGAATATTATTAGTCATGAAATTTTTCATGGTCATAAATAGGTGGAATGAAATTATTAATGTAATTTGGATATGCTGCATTTGAATGTCCAGTGGAATTATTCAAAACCCTGATGAATTCATGTTGATGTATGTCATTTAAGAAGGATTAAATAACATATTAATCTATTTTTACATTACAGTTCATTCAATACATATGTATTTTTTTTGATGTATATGCATGGGGATGGGGAATGTCTTTTTGAAAATGGCCATATTATGTTTTCTCATTTGGACTTCTATATTGCAAAATCAACTGCATTATTATATTATGAATTCCCATTCAAAAGAAAACACCTTCATGAATACATATTAAAATGTTCCTAACACGTATTTAAAAAATTATGGATTCTCAACATGAAAATAAAATTAAAATGAAGACATCCATGCAATGTCTACTGTTCTCAAGTCCTTGTATTATATGACATCAGGAAGGGATCAATATGATGAATTATTAAATATGGACTTTTATGAATTATGTAACCATATGAGTCCACTTTTGAATATAATTTCTGTTTGATGGTATGTCAACATGATATGTATGAAATCATGATGTATGTATGGTCATAACCTATATGATGTTTGATTCTTCATCAAGTGTGTGACCATAATTAATAAACCTAAATTTTTGCAAATGTATAAATACATTACCATGAACGGTGAGCCATGAAATGATACTTCATATAAATATATTGGTGTAATCAACATAGAAGAAATTAATGTGAGTTCTCTTTGTGAATATGATGAAATTGCGTGAGGGATTTTTCAAAAAAAGGAAGATAAATTCTACACGTGGATATTGTGATCGAATTGGGAGCACTACATAAATCCTATATGAAAAATCATTGTCTATCATACATTAAGATTGAGATGTGATCAATTATATTATGTAATAATTCATCCACATCACCACATATAGACTACTTCTTCTCATTATAAATTTTTCATTCCTCAATCTAAATTATACCTACGGTCCAACTACTACTACCTTCCATAAATAGAAAATTGGGAATTTACTGGAAACATTGATTCTAAAATGACTTCATCGTGACCAAATTACATGTATCGCTTATGGACTACAATTTTCCATAAAATTATTATATTCTAATTATTGTAATTATTTTTCATTTGAAATTTTGTATGAATAAATAAATTCCCCCACTGAATAGTATTTTTTATAATTAAAAAGAATACAAATTCTATGTATATAAAAATCCTAATAAATTTTGATGTAGTGCATTTTAGGATGGTTCTTAATAAACTAGTGCACTAGGGAGATGAAAATATTAGTGAACTCTAGATATTTTGTCTAGTTCTAGGATTACAATGAATATAAATTATTATTTAGCCAAATCGGGTACCCCACAATATAGTTTAATTGTTTTTATTTTATGGTTAATGTAAAATTCATTCATAAGATTCATGTATGAGAAACCTAGTGAGAATATTCTGACTATAATAAGGGATATATAGTAAACCCAACATGATTTATGTATCTTAACATTTTATTTTTGTTACTCTTCATAGGATTCATATAGGGGAAACCATGCTAGTAAGAGACCAACCTTTAATCTGCTAACCCTTTTATCGTTCTCGGCCAAAAAATTATTATTCCAATTTTGAAAATAGTTCATGGATGTGTAATTAAAACCAAAGGATCATGTATTCCCCTATCATCCTATGAAGATGAAATTTTTTATCAACGATATGTCAAAATATCTTTATAAAGATGATTATAGTGCACTGGGATGTAGTTTTGAGGATTTCAAATCCACTACAAAAGTTGGATTGTCGCTTATATAAGTGATATTCCCAAAGTTGTGAGTTTGGGATGGTGAGTTTGGATAATAACACAATGGGTGACCTACATAAGATTGGGGTGATGGTTTTTTAATTATTTTCAAGGAATATGTGGGTTAGATGTGCCTCCCCTCAATACGACATGCTTTGGGTTGAAAGGACCACATGAGTGTGAATATGTAGGGCCCTATGGATGCATAGTTAGGAAATAACTTCACCACGAGCTGGATATACATTCTACCAAATTACATGGAAGGTTGTGAAGACACAAAAACACGAGAAATAAAGTTTTTCATGTATGGAGTGGTATAAAAAAGGTGTTGGGTACTCTATAACCTATTTTAAATTACAAAAAATAGATCATCCAGATAAAATAAATTTTTAAATCATTAGTTTTGTCTTTTTACTTAAACATTTGATCAATTCAGAATTACATGGATTTTTCTATATTAATTTGGTGGATGATATAAGATTTATTTCCATTTTTTAATATCTATCATTAATAATTTTGTTGGCACATACAATGATATACTTAATGAGTGATAAATCTAATTTATTTTTGGTCAACCTTTTAAGGTTTTCACCAAGATATTTCTTGCATCTCTATTAATTTAAAATTATGTTATTTGGACACATTGTTTAGTTTTAAACAACATTTAGCTAAAATGATCACAATCTATGGGTTTAGATACATAGATTTGAGTTTGTAAGGAGAGATAGAACACTATCAAGATAGATTATGATTGAAATATAAGACACCATATGAAGTTCTTTGGTTATTGAAGAAGAAATGGGGTAAGTGTAGGAATGATTTACACTATTAATATTGTGGTAAAGGGTTCCATTATGATGATTTTAGGGAATATATTGGACAATGGTACCTCCCCTTATGATGAGATACTGATGGTTAATATACTAACATGAGCGTGCATATGTAGGAATGTAGGGGGAATACTGGAATAGTCAAACAAATATCCACCTTACTGATAGATATATATTCTACTTAATGCCATTAAGGGTTATTAAAATATGTGAAACTCAATTCATATTAAAAGATATATGGTGCGATAATTTAAGACTCAGTATTACCATATCACAAATACATCCACCCTATGAGATGGGGAATATATGAATGGGGTGTGTGGCTTGGTCTAAAATGTATAGTATTGATATCTCTATATATCATAAATCAACCAGAAATCAAAATACATATAGTTATTATATAGCATACCTATATAAAGAAGACTCAAATGTAAGGGAAATGAAATTTTTTATTCTCGATATTTATGCTAGATAGAAGATAGAATATTTCGGCATTACTATAATCCTGTTGAAATTATGAATTAATCCATAGATTGTTTCTATACTAACACCATCTCTAAAGATATTGAATTTAAATACAGGGTGCATTGTCAATTTTTTGAGGGTGTGTCTAGGAAATGGATAAGAGGTCCTAGAATCACTACATATCCTTTGATAATTGGAATCAATAAACACATAGTTCATAAATATGGTTCTCATGTAGTTATTACTCTTTCAAAGGGAAAATGAGACATCTCATTTTGCACATATTCGGATCAGGTATAGTAGGGAACCCCTGCTAATTCCACACACAAAATATTTAAACTATTCTGATAAACCTAGATCTGTAAGATAAAATTAGTTAATCATTGTGTTATAAATAAGATATTATTGGGAAATTACCTATGTTGGTTGTAAATTCTAGAAAACTGACAAACGTATAAAAATGGAGCATTTTCACAGATTGTTAGAGAACACAAAATAATATTATTTAGATATTAAACAAGATTTAAATGGTTATGGATCATAGAAAAACCCATGTTTATGTCATGGTTTGGATATATCTTGATTCCACTATATATATTTTGAATAATAGAATTAAGACACACATAGTTCTTATGAGAACACCGCCTCTATGATGAAATTGTTCAAATATAAGAGGAATTATTTGTTGAAGGAATGTGTGTATGAGTCTATTAGGGGGATCTCATTTTCAAAATTTATGCCATATATATGGGAATCAAGACACATATTCATTTTATAAAGAACCCCTATATAGGAATATCTCTTACAAATTTGAATGTTCCTACGAAGGAATATCCAATGCAATATCAACTATTGGTAGAAATTATCATTGTGTTAAAAATATAGTGGAATTACCTATATTGGGATATGTGTGAATTATATATAGATCATAAGAACATAAAATTTATATTCACAAATAATGAGACTAATATTAACTAATTAAGATGGTTAAAGTTTATTAAGGACTATGAATGATCATTCCATATCCATCCTTGGAAGGAAATAAAGTGTGAGACTATCTAAGTAGGAAGGATCCAAAAAAATTATCAATAAGGATAATTGAGAAGGATCCAAAATTCATATACATGAAATTATTGTACAAAGGAATCAAAAAGTAAGGAATATCATCACTCCTATATCAAATTTTGGTTCGAAAATTCTTTCAACAGTTGATAGAGGCTCACTCAAAAAAATAACTTTCAAAATAGAAGAAGGAGGAAGCTATAAAAAATCATTTGATATTAAAATTGATGAAGAATGAGTATTATTATATGGGGCATGAAATTGCATTATATCATATATAGTGATAAATAATGATATTTTTAATGATGTACATATCTGAATCTTCCCTATTCGCCCAATGTGAATAAAAATTTACCTAGATCTCTGATAGAACTATTGGTGAAAAAATATGAAGATGGATGTCCCAAAATATACATCAAAAGTATTTGGTATGTCAACTACTAAATACATGATGTTATAGATTTAAGGTGGATGATTTATCCCTTTAGATACCTACATGGGAATTGCAAAATATAACCATATACTTTTTTACAAGTTGTTCAAATACATCAAGGAGATATAATTGGATATGAGTTATAGTGGGCCTCATTAAAATACACCACACATCATTTAAATTTCATAGGGCTTCTCACTTGATCAACTAGAGATGATATTAATCAATGAAGTTATAAGGATATATGTAATTTCATTACATATTTTATATGGTTGAGATTTTAAATTTACATATATGTTTCGGAATATACTAAAGAATGATCTAAAAGATGATTTTAATTTTATTATGGGTCATCGCCCCAAAAATATTGACCAATTTCAGTGGAATATCTAGACACATGACGGAATATTTAAAGTATTGTAGTTGGAATAAAAAAGGCGATATGATCAACGTCTTCATCTAGTTGAGTTCTTGTACAATAATAGATTTCACTCAACAATTAGAATGGATCCCTATGAATATATTTATGGGAAGAGATGTAGAACACTTATGTGTGACGATGAAGTTAGTTAATATAATCATTTAGGAACCTATAATTGTTGAAAAATGGTGTAAATTTTCTAGACTAGTCATAATTAAATCAAGGACACTCAAATTCAATAGATTTGCTATGTATAAAATTTTCAATGGGACCTACAGTTTTTGGTCAGAGATAAGGTGTTATTCAATATACCTCTATAAAATAGAATAATGATATTTGGAATGAAATTAAATTTATATAACACGTACGTTGGATCTTTTGAGATTATTTATCACATAAGTGAAATGAACCATAAACTATCAATGTCAATAACCGTTTAACAAGTACATGATGTATTCCATGTATAAATAGTGTGTATGTGCATACGAGATATATCACATGTACAAAATTAATATTTTATACTACATGAAAGTATTATCTCTTTTGAGGAGTTACTGGTGATGATTTTGGATCATAGATACAATGTTATATGTAAGAATAAAACCTACATTGACAATGTATAATTGTGAAACCATAAGTGTGATGAGGTGACATGTGAACTAGAGGATGTGATGAAGTATAAGTACTCTCATTTGATGTCACCTCAATATGTTGAAAAAAAATTATGTTTACATTTTTATGGGGAGGAGAATGTAAAAAAACAAAATATAATTGATGTTATTTCACTCATAAATATATAATCTTTCCTTACAACGTAATATTATATTATTTAATGCATATACATCTCATGATAATACCAGAAAATGTCATCTAATAATTTCATCATTAAATTTAAAGAATTAAAATGTTCTTAAGAATTTAATATATTACATGGGGATAATAAATTTTTAAATTAGAAAACATATAGTTGAAAATTTGGAACTATGTGATCCCCAAAATAACCATACACATGACCAATAGCGTATAAATGTTGTTGAATATTAATTTTAAAAAAAATTATTTCAAAAATGAAAATATATATAACCATTATAGAAACACTGATTTAGGAAATAAATAATTAAATGAATGTTATCTAAATAATCTAGGGATCCTATATGATTGTAACAAATCGACCAAATAAAATAAAAAATCTTACCATTTTAATAGTAATATAACAATTGAATTGTAATATGACCACTATGAAAATTATCTTTACAATTATTATAGTATAACCAATAATAAAATTCTAAAAAACATTTAGTAATATCATTCAACTAAAATTGGATATATTTTAACCATTTATATGTAAAAAATAATTTTTTAAAATGACAGATTAAGTATTTGTATTTTTGTAAAACATAAATTTTTTGATTTCACTTTTATTGAGAATATAAATTTTTTAAAACAATTTTATTTGAAGACATTATTATTAAGTTAGTATTATGTTTTATTATAATTATAAGATAATATTTAATTATTATAAATAATTTACGAATTGGTTAAAAAATTCATCATAATATTGAAATTTGATTTTCAAAAGTAAATGGGGATTTTATTAATAAAATATTTTATGGTATTTTAAAAATATTTTTAATAAAATGAATTTATTTTTTGAAATATAAGTGTTGAAAATATAATGGGTGAATATTTTTTATTTTCGAAATGTAGTTTAATTTTTAGTGAATAGTGAAAATGGTAAAATACATCATTTAACATTATTAGATATATACATGAATTTTTGAGCCATGGATGATGTAAGGATCCATTAGTTCAAATTAACATACAACATTTACAATACATGTCCATAAGAATAAATTATATTTGAAATGTTCATCCCAAATAATATACTACTAAATATAATATTCAAAGAAACACTCTCTCCTCCCTTTATAAATACAAACCCTCATCAACCCTTCTCTATAAAATAAAAATGCGATTAAGATTTATGAATTTAAATCCAATTATAATTAAAAATAACTCCAAAAATTAAAACATATAATATGGTCACCGAATTGAAAATTCAAAGAAGAGTAAGTAGTATTTCAAGGATCTAGATAATAATAGGTAATATCCTCAATTGTAAACATCAAAATTATTATTCTTATAAATTATCATCTAATAAATTATCATCTAATAAATTATCCAAAATTGAATAATAATTATCAAATAATATATATTATATAATTTTATATTGTTAATACAATATCTATAATTCACCATTTTCTTATCGCCTATTATTCTAAAAAATGGAACCATTGTCTATATTGTGTCAGTTCTCCGCCTTCATGTATGACGATATTTTTTCAGCTACCATTTTCATGGCTATTTAAAATACATGTTTAATGGTATAATGTAAAATAATTATGAATATTAATAATTTTTTTAAAATATTTGAATTATAATATTTTTGCAATATTAAATAAGTTGAAACTAGTTCATAATGGTCAGTACAGTTGCATAAATGACCAAACTATATGATGATATCATTTGTACTAACAAATTCATACAAAAACTAGTAATCATATGGCAGTTTTTGAAAATTTAATTTAATATTTTTATATTAATACCATTTAATATTACTCATACTTTTTTAATTCTATTTTGCATGAACATCCATATTTATCAAAATGTTATCTGACCATGTAATTGTGAATCCAAATCCCTCAGAATATGTAAAATTAAACCTTATATATCATCAAAATGGATAAAAATGAAGATAATGAAATAAAAAAAATTAAACATTGGTGAAAATGGCCGAAATTATATAATTGTAGTAATTAGATGGATATTTAATTAAAATGACATGATGTATGTAATCATTGTGGAACATAAGGAAGAGGATCTACCTATACCACACTTTTTATTTTGGTTATGACCTTTATCTCTAAAACTCACCCTTATCTCTCACATGAATGATATATAATAATCCCTAATTTTATATAAATATATCTCTCGCATATATACCTAGATTATTCTTCATTCCTTTTTTGGGGAAACATATATGTTTGGTTCCTTTATAAAATTCTGTCTTTCAGAAATATTTTTTTATTAGGATATGTGAAATGATTTTGAAAGCCATTTATTTCAATGGGGAATTCTTATATTTAGTCATGATTAATTATTTCCTGCAATGGTACACATAAAAATGAAAATATCTTGATGGGTAATCCCAGAAATCCTTCTAAATAAAATGGTATTGATTGTTTCAAATTAGACTTTATTAATGAAATTAAGGTGTCCTCTTTATCATTAATGGGACACTCTCCACCTTGTTATGTTGTCTTCAATTTATGTCTTGACTATTTATTAAGGAATTATTTATGTTTTTTCAATATTCATATGTTTTCATAACTTTAGGATTCATTATATTATTTCTCGATATAACTAATCTTTAGACTTTTATTTTAGTATATTCTCTTCTACCTCTTATATCAAAAGTTATGATTCATTGACATGTTTATTCAACTAAAAGGATTTTTTTGAAGTCCCATTCTTCTAATTATTACTAATGTAATATTATGATGTTTTAGGAGATCAATGTTATTTGGTATCTCATTATGGAGATTAAAATATAAAATTTATAAATTAGATTCACTTTTATGTATTATAAACCAAGTATATTTAAAAAATAATTTTTTTTATCTTTTTGTACTATATAATACATATTTTTAATAAAACAATATGTAATAATAATTGTAAAAGGTTTTGGTTGATAATTATTTAGTGTTTCATCTCAATAAGAAGTATCAGAAAACATATATCCATTAGTTCAAGATATTTATTTCTTTGATGTAATATCGATTCCAATGTGAGCCACTATTGTTCGAATATATGTAGTTATTTGATATCATGATTTGGGTATAAAAGTATTCATGTTACATATTTTGTTTTCTAATGATTACATGTGAATCATTTTTTATTCAAAAGGACACAGATTCAATCCATTTTATTCTATTTCTAGATAAATTAAAAATAGTGATTGAGAATATATGGATACAATCCACTGGCACATGTGAGGATGTCTTCTGTGAGGAAAAATACATTCCACACTAATGGTGTAAAGACTTTAATAACAATAATTATATAACTAGAGAATAATTAAACTATAAAAAATAATTAAACTAATTGTATATATTATAGAGGATATTTTTATTATGGCTCTTGGAATTATGTTCTGTGGTATATAATGTTACTAATTTCTAAATTATCTAACGGAAGATTAAATTAGTGAATATTATGTTCAAAAATGATGTGTGTAAATTAATATTACTATCATTACATTAGGAGAATTATGATGTGAGGGGTAGTTCTATAAGTAACACCAATTGAAAAATATATTTTTCATTTTAACTTAACTATAAATTGATTCTCTATAAGAAAATAAATTGATGAAATTACTAGCACCATATGATAGTGATATTAATGCTGGTGGATAAGAATGTTCACCTAAATTGATGGTATCCTAGAATAAATATTCTAAATATATTCCATGCGAGAAGATCTAAAGAAAAATTGGTTTGTCCTAGACCTATATAGTATTAATTTGGGATGAAAGAAATCTTCATGATGGACAATAGGATTCAAAATGAACACGATAAAAGAAGTTAAATATTTAAAATATTAAATTATACTGTTTATTTTAATAGGGGTATCTATTTAATTCTTAGTTACAACATTTTAGTGGATTCAAGTGTTATTTGATCATGTGTATCTTTTCAATAAATGATAGAGAAAGGATGATAGTGGAAATATTTACCTGTAATATTTAGAAATTTAAATACTATGTATAATGATGTTATGGAGAATGTTATAAAAAGATATGTGAATATTTAGATGAAAAATAGTGGGGTCTTAATTCAAAAATATGGCATACATATATATATACTTGATAACTTCTGAATTTTTATTAAGAATCTTTTTAAAGACCAATATTATATTATCATTGAGGGAGGAGTTCTTAATGTGACTTTGTGTTCTATGGTGATTAAAAAAGGAGTAAATGATGGGATTTTATATTTTATTAAAATAAAAAATGTTATTACAAAATTAGGAAGTACATCATTGGATGATGACGACCCCAATTTGTGTATGCCCCTTTTATACATAATAATGAGAAAAAAAAGTTTTCCCTAAATTTTATTCATTTTGTGGATAAAATCATTTATGTTGGTTTTCATGGTTATTTTCATCTAATTTATATTCAATGTCAAAAATCAGGAATGAACATAGTTGAAGTTCAAATATACATGGAATGTGCTTCTAACACATGTTTTGTACTAATACCGTAACACAGATCGATGAAACCAAGTACACACCCATATTACTGGAAAATATTCATGCATTGTGTAAAATCTATTTACATTACATGTTCCCCATTCCAGAAGTTGTTTGTGTATGAATTTGATAATACATGCCATGTGGGGTGGTGATAAACACCATGTACCCCCACCAACTAGTTATTGATTCCTTTAGAGTCAAAGGAGGGGCGACAAATCACCTACCTTGTGTGAAATATTATCTAAGTGATGTTGTCCCAACTACATTCAATGTAACTTATTGTACACATAAAGTCTATTTATATACTATGAATAATATGTAAAACACTCCCAATTAAGAAAAACATAAGGAAGGGACAACCAGAGACACACAATGATGGAAGAATGGGGATGAAATGAGAGATAAGAAGAATAGGGAAGAGAAGAGAGGATGTGATGCGGCTCTACCTTCCTAATGATCTTGACTCCAAATAAGGTGAATTTGTTATTTCAGGTATTAAAAGGCTGTAATTTATTATCTATCACATGTTTATTAAATCGTCCATGTGTTAGGGATGTGGATGAGTATAGTACATTAATAATCAAATGTATTATTGTATTTGTGTTATTTATTTTTCTCTCACAATCCCTCAAAATTTTAGGCTAACTATCACTCAAAACAATATAGTATACCCAGATAAGATTTTATAGGGTTCATCAGTGGGATTACAAAAAATTACAACCATGATAATTGGGAATAATTATTATCTCCAAATGTCCTTCAATTAATTAAATTAATTGGAATCAAATTCTAAACAATGGAATTTGTCTCTATTGATTCAAGACAAACTCACTAGTACAAGGGGGTTATGTTGCACTTAGAACCAAGTAATGTGAGTTATTATGAACAACACTACCTAATAACCAAATTGATTTATTTATGAATTTATAAATCCTCAGGATAATTCATTCTTCTCATATATCTTTAGAATCAATTTTATGATATTCCTAGTCTGTAAGGTAACTCATCAATGAAATTGATGAAATTATTACTCCAGAAAAAATCTTATATTTTATGTAATTTAATATTAATCTTCACCATAATAATTAGAAACTAGAGAAATAGAGTGAAATGACTCTCTCTCCATAAGGATCAACCCCATTATTGCACTATATTATTAATAATTTGGTTATTTCAATTTGGACATCCAAATATAAGAATATTTCTGAAATGAAAAAAAATAATATAAACGTTTCTGGTGGAGAAGTTAATAGATATTTGAAAAATATCATTTTCATTAATTAAGTGAAAATATAAATAACAATTTCTATAAATTCTATTCTTAATCAAATTTATCTTTTTCATTATTTTAGTCATTATATTTTACACTTGGTCTATTGTTTTTTCTTATGTAAGATCACATGTGCATGAGTGGGTGAGTAAGTCATTCCAAGAGCATTGAGTCATCAGATGTCCTTCATCAGGATCTAGAAATTTAATGAACCATCATCATGTGATGTTAGTAACTTATGGGTGACCACAACTAAAACATACTATTGAAAACAAGTAAGAGAGAGAATCTACTACTGTCCAAGGCATTAGAATGTATATACTTCATGATGATAATCAGAATCAATATCACACTACTGAGGATGAGCAGAACCAACATCCAGCAGACTATATATTAGTGTTCATACCACTGAACATGAAAAGAGAACTGGCTAAATTTGTTCTTCGTTCTGTCCTACAATTGCCCCAGCAATACCATCCCCCACAGTGATTTCCATACATTCATCCAAATCATGTGCCTTGTTTTTCTCCTGAGAAGCAATGTATGAATTCATCTATTCATAAAAAACTACACCCATAGTGTCCACTAATAAATATGTCCTTCCTTCTATCATTGTTTTTTACATAGGTATTGACATATCATACACTAAATCCCATCATTTTTAGATCAATTCATACATCATACAGCCCACTGAATATATGATTCAGTTTGGAGGTTTACAAAGTGAGGACCCCAAATCTCATCTCTCCCATTTTTTAGTGATTTTTGACAAATTTTGTTACAATGGGATGTCTGCAGATTCCATTCACCATAATTTATTCATGTAATAATTATAGGATAATTTAATTGACTGGATTAATGGATATAATCGATGGTCCATCTTCACTTGGAGGCATTTTTCCAATCATTTTTATCATAATACTTCCCAACATTCTATATAGTGATGTTGTAGAATTATATTCACAACATTTTACCACATGACAGAGAGTATTAGTTTTAATCCTGAGAAATTCTTAAAGAAATGTTGATGAATTACCATCATCATGGACATTCATTGTGGATGGTAGTCAAATCCTTTTAGGGCAGTATTGATAAAAAAATCAAATTAGTTGAGGATGTAACTTCAAGAGGAACATAGATGGGGAAATCCCTGAAGGAACTTTTATATATATATAACGATATGCCAACAAATAGCATCCCATTAAACTCTAAGTAGTTTACTCAAAAAATGGGCACGTATAACATTGATTCCACTAAGTTTATCTCAGCATAACTAGATGTTATAACCAATAATATTGAGGTATTGAGTCCCAAAAACACATATCATGTTCAAGTGGTAATTCACCCAGCATTCCGGGAATGTGGCATAATCATTCCATGGGTGAATGACAATGGAAAATTGTTGTTCCTTCAACAAGTTGGATATGCATCATTTCTCATAATAGTGGTCTAAAAGTTTACCCTCCATACCAAATCCCGGCTTGGCCAGATAATGTGAACACAGGCAGAGGGAAACAAAAACATAACACACAACCCTTTCCCCAAAGGAAGATCATTTATGGGTAAAAATTGTATAAAAATCTATATACTAGATAGTAATAATGGTATAAAAACAATCATCAAGTGTAACAAACACTACCACAACAAATTCAATCAGTGAAACAACTACATCAATAGTAACACACTTAAATGTTTGAAGAAATGATGTCATTATTCAAAAAACTACTGAAATAGGATTTCAGAATCAGGATGAATCTATTTAAAGCCTTGGTAATCCAATTTTGAATCCTTATAATCAACTAAATTTATGAAAACCTAGTACACTAATAGTTAACACATAGAAAATCTCTTGGGAGGAGGCCAATGTTGTTACATTTGGAAGTGGAAATGAGCTACCCCTAAAACAAAACAACAAATCATGTTGAGGAAAAAATCCTTCTCCTTCTACACCATCTTCAGATAACAAATATGATATCAGGGATACCCCCTCAACCCAAGGCCGATATAAATATAAGGTGGCTATAAATATTAAAGGAATATGGGTGGACAAACGATATGTTCCAACCATTCCATTTCCCACACGAATGTAGTTGTGGAAGCTAGATAAAAAATTATCAAAATTCATGGAATGTATTCTAGAAACATAACATTAATATTCCTTTATTATAAGAATTGGTTAAAATTACAACATATACAATGTTCATGAAAGAAATACTCTCAAACCATCGGAATATAGTGGATTTGGGAACCATTCCCCTCAAAAAGGAACCCTCAGTGGTTGTTCAACACTCTCTTCCACCAATGATTCAAGATAAAATTAGTTTTAAAATCCTATTCAAAATTAGATATTGTGATTTTGGGATGACCCTTTGTGATTTGGGGGCCATTATCAATCTTATTACATTTGATGTCTTCATGAATATGAGTACAAATCATGTAAATGAATCATCAATCACATCACTTATAGAATATGACTCTATTAAATATTCAAAAGGGATACACGTGGATGTGATAGTGAAAGTGGTTAGGCTGATTCTTCCTACTTATTTTTTCATACTCATCATGAATGAACACCAAGTGGAACCTATTATTATGGGAAGACCGTTCTTGGCTATTGGGAATGTTTTGATCAATATTTACCAAAGGATAATTAATCATTAGAGTAGGATAGGAAAATGATTCCTACAACATCCTCAATGATATTAAGCATGTATCCCTTATGAAAAATGAATATTGTAATTCAATGACTAAGTAAACCATAACTTTTACTAAAGGGGAGATGGAATGGGATGTGATTCTATTGCCAATGAACAAGTCATGAAGGGAATACATTTCGATTATGAACTAGATGTTTTAGAATTCATTTTAGGCCATGGAGGACATTATTGGTAGAAAAAACTTATTCTTGATATTCGAGACTGTCACAAGGTAAAACCGATTGATCTTTTTGTTCATAAATCCCCACAACATGAACACAATCCTCTCATATGTTCAATAAAATATGGGTACAAGGGAAATATAAACATGAATGTAGTTATACTTACTGAATATATCTCACATGATCATGAACATGAACTTCTATAGAATCTAAAACAAAGAAAACATGTTATTTGCTGGACAGTCCCTGATCTTAAAGGAATCAGCCTGACCATTTTCACCAATAATACGCTTCATGACAAAGTAGAAATGACCTATCAATAACTGAAATTATGTCCAAAATCTCTAATTAATGTGGTCATGATTAAATATGTGATCAAGGTATTATATACTAGAATAAACTACCCAATCATCGATAACCCATGGGTGAGTCATTTGCATGTGTTTCCCAAAAAGTGGGGTATCACCTTGATTACCATTGATAAATATCAACCCATCCCTTTCTGAATGGTCACATGATGGAGAGTGTTTTGGTCTATCAGAATTTTTATAATGCCCCAAAGGCATATTACTTACCACTTCCTTTTATGGATAAAATGTTGGAGAAATTGGCAGTGCATGAGTTCAATATCTCTTTTGATGTTTATTTTTTCTATAACCAAAGTTTTAGTTTCTATAAAGACCTAGAAAAGTGCCCTTTCACATGCCCTAATAGAAGTTTTCCCTATCTAATAATGTAATTTTTCATGTTCAATGCTCTAGATACCTTCCAATGGTACATGTTTTGATATTCCATTACATGGAAGATAAATTCAGAAGTCATTACGAATGAATTTTAATTCTACATAAAATCATTGAACACGTGATTGATATATATAGAATTGTTCATCTGATGGTGTGATCAAACCAATTTGTTTTTAAACTGGGATAATTGTCTCTTCATGGTGATGAATGGAATCATCTTTGGCCACATGATTTCTATGAATGGAATTAATGTTTACCCTAAAAATATTGATGTCATATCACAAATATTAATTCTATCTTCTTTTGAGAAATATAATGTTTTCTTGATCATGTAAGTTTTTGTAGACGATTCATTCATGAATTTTCAAAGATAGATCAACCTATAACCAGCCGCTTTTCAAATGTATGTATATTCTATTTTGATGAAACACACACCACATTCTTTTTTCTCATTATGTAATGGTTAGTTGATGTTCCTATAACAATTACCCATAACTGGGAGGAACAATTTGTAATTTTGTTTGAAACATGTTATGATTCTAAATGATATGTTATTGGACAATGAATTAATCATATCATCATGCCAATATACTATTCAAAAAGAGCCCTAAATGAATCAAAAATTAACTTTACCACCACCTAGAAGGAGGTGTTTGCAATTTTATTTTCATTTGATGGGTTCTATTCATATTTATTACTCTCAAAATTTGATGTATATAGTAACCATGTAGGACATAAATATTTTTTGAATAAGAAGGACTCATGTATGTGGATCCTTCATTGGGTGATTCATCTCTAGTAATTTGGCTTGGAAACCCATGACATGAAAGGATGTGAGAAATTCATCACATATAATATCTCTCTATTGTAATTAACACATTTTTAATGAAGGGATTACATATAAATAAATATGCGATTCCCTGATGAACATCTTTTTTCTGTTTGAATTTTCCCTCACCAACGGTATTTTGAGATCACAAATTACATGGTTATATGAGTCATTCATCAATTTCAACCATTTTAATAAAAAGGTAATCATGTTTTAATTAAAAAGATATATATGGGAATACCTACTGCTCTTCAATTCATGTGGAGATGGGGTGATCCACCACTACATCCCAAAAGAAAAAATTTAAGGAATTATATAGTTATTTCATTATTTCTAACAAGGGTACCATCATGGGATAGATCAAATGATATTGAATTTTACATTATATATAATTTTTTTCCCACCATGCACAAGGATGCCTAATATTTTGTAGAACACTTTGATTTGTGTCAATAGATTAGTACCATGGGGCATTGATCTAAAATGGCTCAACCTATACTTCTTGAGGTTGTGATATTTGATTTATGGGGTATCAAATCAATGGGGAAGTTTACCCCATTATATAGATATTAATATTTTATTTTTTTATGGATTTCATATCCAAATGTGATGATGTTGCTGCCCAAACACACAAGAAAACAAATGTCATAATTGACTTCTTGTAGGAAAATATTTTTAAAAAATTAATTGTTCCTAGAGTTATGATAACTGATAGAGGGACTCATTTGGATAATGTGTTTATATAGAATGTTCTCATAAATTATGGAGTGAGATATAGGAATCTGACACCCAAACTTCCCCAATATAGGTTCCAAGTGGATGTATCAAACATAGAACAAAGAAATCCTAGACAAAACTGTTGGAACCTCAGTGAATGATTTTCCCAATAATATCAATAATGTCTTATGGGATTACCTATCCATCTTTCAGAAATATTTGGGTATGACCCCATTCAATTCAATATATGGATATCTAGGACATTTACTGGTGGAATTTGATCACATATCAAATTAGGTTATTATGGAATAGAATTATTATCTAAAGGTTGTGGAAGATAAATGAACTTTAAAATAATAGAGCTTGATGAAATTTGGTTGGAGGAATATGAGAATTCCAGATGCAAAAATAAAATAAAAATTTGGTAGATGACCGCATGATTTCTAGAAAGACATTATATCTTGGTGATGTGGTATTGTTATTTATCTCTAATTTGAGATTGTTTCTCAGAAAATTGAATTCCCAATGTTCGGGAACATTCCAAGTGATAAAAATCTTCCGACATAGTGTGGTGGATGTAGTGGGAGTAGATGGTAAAATATTTATGGTGGATTGGTAGTTTCTCAAACCCTATCATTACATTGAGGACACGGTGGGTAAAATATGCACCATGAAATTCAGGTATCTTGAGGCGTGGGTAGGTCGATCTAAATACCTAAAAGGAAGGTGCTTCTTGGGAGGAAACCCAGAGACTACACGCTTTGTATCACCTTTTCACGAAGTCTGTACTTTTGTTTTTAATGTATATTATAATATAACCAATATAATAATTATAAATTAATTAAGGAAATAAATAGGGATGCCTCCACTACAGATGGAAATGTCACCAGAATGTATATGAGTGATCTCCAATTTGAATCACTCCATAACTACCTTCAAAAAAATGTTACTATTTTTCAAACCCATGTTAATTTAAATGGAGTGTGAGTAATTTTCAATATAAACAAAATATAAGAGTTTCAAAATAAAATCAAACCCATGATAGGGAAGGACCATCTCGTCAGTGTCGTAAACCAAAAATCCAAAAGTCTCCGGATTGAATCCTTAAAAATGTACCATTTCCATAATTTTTCATAATAGTGAAACCACATGGTGTTTATTTAGATATACATCATTTGTACCATGTTTTAATTAATAATTTAAATGGTTTTCAAAATATGAAATTACATGCTTCCGATGTTGGAAGATTGGTGGAGTCTTGGTATAAAAATCAAAATACCTAGAATTGTACTTGGCTAATATCCCTCCATAATCCCAATCATTAAATAATTGAAACCATATTCTATGCATTATTATTATCCCTTTTAGAACTACTCCTATAGTTTAATAATTATATGTTAATAATAACGTGCAGCACTACCACCTATGCTCCAATGGTTGAGGGCTTGGGTTTGGATGGGCTAGTTGGCAGTTTGTATCAAGCCTGAAGCACCAGACCAAAGGTTATAGATCTATATTTAAAATTATAGAACATAAGAAATTTCATTCTATGATACAATAAGCTTATTTTTTTAGTTTTTATTATAAATATTTATTGTTATTTTATTTTTATGAAATTATTATTTTTTGTAAATAAATATTGTGTAAAAAACTATAATCATACAAGAAGTGTGTGTAAGAACCCAAGTTTTCCTATGAGGTACAAGTTCATTTCTTTTCAGTTTAATTGTTCTGTTGAGGCCTAATGTGGACACTTAACATGACTAAGGGAGTTATGGAGGTGTATGGGGCTTTTTTGGAGCCCGGGACAAATTTTTAGGCTCGAAATGGCCTGACAAATGGTTTTTGCACGGTCTGTGCACGAGCTGGGAAAACTGTACACCTTGGTGAAGGCTTGGTAGAGGTCTGTGCATGGTTTGAGGAAACTGTGCGGGGTGGTCGTGCGGCTGCCCCTTTCCTTCCAGTAAGGCCCACACGATAGTCGCACGATTTGTTAAACCGTGCAGGTAAACCGTGCGACCTACTGTGTTTTGAAAATTAAATTAATTTTTAATTAAATTAATTAAATTTTATAAAACCTAATCTAAAACCATCCCTCTTCAACGACATAGTAGGGGGAAATCTCTCAAGGAGGCTTTGGATGATTTTGATCCAACCCCTCCCTCTGATATCCTTTTCTATCGATGTTTGTCTTGTTTGAACCGCAACGGTAAGTCCTCAATTCCTTTTTAATGCTTCCCATTTCATCTATTTAAGACGAACACAGATTACATTAAGGCTTATATTCCCTAATTTATCATTCTTGGTCTGTTATTCATATTTCTCCCAAATTAAGATGAATCAGAGCCTGAAACTGGACGAGATATCTAGTATGAGCCTATGGTATGTGGTCTCGGGATTCTCGCAGATTGTCAAATTATTTATATATGCCAGAGTGTTGCGCACTAATTTTGTGGTGCCACATGAACCTAAAATTTAACCCTGTTATTGCCTAGCTTGTTGTAGGTAATATAAATAGGATGGTAGGTGCATGAGTTAGGTTGTTTACCTTAGACAAAAACCACCCCTTTGGTGTGTTGCCTTGAGTGATTATTTTATGGGTTTTGAGCAAGGATGCCTATGAGACATGTTTTTCCATTCCCATGTGGGTTGTTAAAAATGAATTATAATATTAATGTAATTGTAATAGATTGAAATTGTAATTGAAATGGTTTCGGGTATGGGATGGAGTTTAACCCCGTGACCCTTTTATGCTAATTCTTGAATTGATATCACACATGATTTAAATGTTTTTGAGATGTTTTAAATGAGAAACCATGTCATGGGTGAACCATTGAACCAATGTGAGTTTCCATCGACGGAATCATACAAGACTTGTTACTGAAGTGTCGAGTGAATCATGGATCCCACATGAGATGCCAGGGACGGACTAAATAGGGCATTATATGTCATGGAAGATACCTA
Source organism: Viscum album (assembly GCA_963277665.1). Taxonomy (NCBI): domain Eukaryota; kingdom Viridiplantae; phylum Streptophyta; class Magnoliopsida; order Santalales; family Viscaceae; genus Viscum; species Viscum album. Next base: position 2,074,158,988 of record OY728152.1, on the reverse strand, counting down.
GATCATATTTAAAGGATCACATGGATGGGCTCACATGACAGACTATACTAAACCTAGAGCAAGGCTGGGTACCTAGGAGGTTCCCCGGAATGGGCATGTAGGGTGTTGGTGGATTTTCTCCCAGACCAATGCCTGGTTTATGATTGAGTATTCCAGGAACGGGCTCATGGAATGGTTGAACATTTGATTGAAGTGATTAATGAATGGAATGGATTCTTGAAGCAACACCAATCCAAAGAACAATCTTGGGTCGGTCTTTCTAGTTGTCCTAGTTTACTGCCTTCCATATTACATTGCATGTTATATAATCACTGACAGATTAGCACAGATCATTGGTGGTTGCCTACTGGGATTCAGTCTCACCCCCCTGTTTGGGTCATGTTTTGGACCCATGTCGATTATATGATTGCATGTAATGAGAAGGGAAAAGGCCCTTGTATAGGTACTTGACTTGCTGCTCAGAGTAGGGGTGCATGGGACCAATCTGAGGCTTGTGATGCAACAGGGGATTCATTTTGGTTTCTTTTTGGTATTTTTTGTACTTGTAGTGTGTTGTATTGACTTGCATCATTATATATATGTAAGATCCATATATTTGTTATCTATTTCTGCTATGAATGTGTTGTCTACTGGATACCTTATTCTGCTATTTTATGTTTATAATTCCACTGTGATACTTTGGTAATCAGGTAATATTCTCCTCAGGGACTCACCTAGGACCTCGCATATAGTCGGCAGCCTCTAGCGTTTGGGGAGGTGTGCTTGAGGCTATGTGGAGACCAGTCCGGCTACCAGGTTGAGTGCTAAGTCGGGTCGGGAAGTCACAATGTGGTATTAGAGGGATTTCCTTTTCTGATTTGACTTACTGTATGGAGACGATATACATGAGTAGGAAGGGAGGGGACATTGGTAATAAACACTACCCGGGTGTTGCAAACCCGTGTTTAGGGAAAAACCAAGAATGCTCGTACGAAATTTTGTTTCTTATTTTTATTATTAAAGTAGTTCTGATATGACCATTGGGTGAGACACATCGTATTTTCTGATACTATTGATATTATTGTGCATTCAATTTTATTGAAAGTAGATGAGATGAGGGTTCTCCATCTCATGCGTCAGATAGGCACCTTGATAGGAATCACATATCATGCATTATTCCATGAAATATAGGATGCATTAGATGTCGAATGCTGCTGTGACAGGTGTTGGGATAGCTATTGAATGTTGTTTTGATAGTTTATTGATTGGTGTGCCTACTATTGTGTTATATTGGATGCAATGAATGATGAGTGACATAATCTTTCAATTTTTAAGGAGTATGGGCCCTTATGGATTGGGGAATGATGCACCAATGGGATTTAAATGCTAAATGAAATTGAATTGCATGGTTATTTGGGCATCAAATTCTGATTCAAGATGGGTTATGGGCTCTCAGGTATCGGAACATGGTGGACCATTGATTAAATCTTTTGAACAAAAGGTATATTAAAAGAATGATGTTGAAAATAGAGCCTGACCTAGACATGGATTTTGAGTAGGCAAGAGGTAGTTACTCTAGTGGTTTTTGGTGTCTGTTCCTTATGCAGTCCTGGATCTAGAAGTATTTTGTGGGTTCACATGGTTTTTAGGAAGGTCTTGACCTATCCTATCCGAGTTCTTGGGATCGTGAGTTTTGATCCTCGTTAAAAATCGTAAACTGAGGCGTGTGTTTGGCATTGAATAGTCATTCCACCACCACGACCTCCAGTCATACGTTAGGTGAGCGGTGAAGACCATGATCTGGAGATGGTAGGCCATGAGCTACTAGAGGAAACTCCAGTTGCACCAGTGGCGACACCAGCGATTCTACCAGACACAGGTGTTTAGGCACAGTTATGTGACAACCTGTTGCATTTTATACAGACCATTTAGGGAGCACCGTGACCTGCCCCAACTATGGAAGAGTTGACGCGTTAGTTTTTGTAGCAACATCCGCCTACATTTTTAGGGGATGGAAGGCCACAGGCTGCAGAGTCTAGGTTAGAGGTGATACAAGCTATATTTGAGAATTTGGAGATGACTCTAGAGAGGAGGGTCAAGCTTGCAGCATACATGATGCGTGATTCTGCAAAGAGGTCGTGGGATGTGATCACCCAGTCAGATCGTCATCAGCATATGGCTTGGATAGAGTTTCATACGGCCTTCTATGATTAATTTTATCCTTATTCTTTTAGGGCCGATCTAGTCTGGAAGTTCAGGAATTTTGAACATGATGCATTATCAGTGATGGAATACTCGGCCCGTTTGACTGTGCTTCAGCGCCTCTCACCTATCCTGATGGGCGATGAGCTGTTGAGGGCAGGGCATTTTGAGGATGGACTGAGATATGACATTCGCTCTCATGTAAATATCTTCATGTTGACAACCGTTTCTAGAATTGTGAACTAGGCTCTAATCACAAAACATAACCTGAGAGAGGCTAGAGGTGTGAGCTAGAGTGGTTCAACATCGAGATCAGGTACTGCAGCGACTTTTAGTAGGAATAATCGTCTAGAGCATCCACATTGTGATTCTAGAAGTCCGAATATATCTTCAGTTAGCAACCTGAGGTGCTACCAGTGTGCTAGGCTGGGACAGACGAAGCCGCAGTGTCCGAGGGACCCAGTGGAGTGCCGATCATGTTAAAATATGGGTCATTTTCAATGTTTTTGAAGAACGTTTCCACCAGCAGCCAGTGATAGAGGGTATGCACGGACTCCATATGCAGGAGCAGGGTGAGAAGCTTCTCATTAGATAGGGTGTTGTGGTGCAACAGGCCGATGAGGCCATGATAGGGGTCTTGGCAGGGGTAGTCAGCCACAGGGTACACCGAGATATTCAAGTGGGCTAGCTTCAGGTAGTGAGTTTGTATCATAGGGAAGTGGTTCAAGCCAGGTGTATGCACTGCAGCCTAATTCCAATGATCAGTGAGCGGGACCGTCAACAGTGAGAGGTACGATCTTAGTAGCATCTGTTATTTCATTTGTCCACTTTGATACAAGTCCATCACATAGTTTTATATTTGTTCCTATAGTGAAAATCCTTGGGCTATTTTGGTTGTCTTTTGATGGCATCTTGACGTGAGAAACACCACTAGGAGTTAGGGCAGGGGTTGTACGTAACTGTAGAGGGGTCCCCCTTGAGGTTAGAGGGTGTCACATCATCTGGGGTCTTTATTTTCTCTAGATGATAGGTTTTGATGTAATTCTCGGTATGGACTGGCTAGTAGCTTACCGAGCATATGTTGATTTTTACCGCCAGAGGGTTATTTTCAAATCACTAGAGGGTGAAGTGTATACTCTTAAGGGTGAGTGGGATCGTCAGGCAAGCCAAACTGGACCAGAGATTTGTGGACCATGTGAGATGACAACCCATATCTCTATTTTTTTCTGGATAATCAAGGAGTGAGTCAGACGAACCTTCCTCCTGTAGATGAGGCCTTTAGGGTTATTTTTCTTGACGAATTTTTAGGTTTACCTCTTGATGGAGAGGGGGAATTATCCAATGGGCTAGAGCTATAAGCTTCACCAATATCCATTCCTCCTTAGAGTATGTTTTTTACGGAGTTCCAAGAGCTCAATAAACAGATCAATGATTTGGAGTCAAAGGGGTTTATTCGACCCATTACTTCTCCATGGGGTTCGCTGGTCCTTTTTTCAAAAAAAGGTGGACAAAATTCTTAGGCTATGTGTAGAATATCGGAAGATGAAACAACTTACGGTTAAAAACTGATATCCCTTACCACAGATAGATGACCTCTTTTACTAGCTTCGAGGAGCTAGGGTGTTCTCGAAAATTGATTTGAGGTCAGGGTATCACCAGGTGTGTGTTTTACCTGCAAACATACCTCGTACAACTTTTCGTTGTAGTTATGGTTTGTATTAGTATCAGGTTATTCCATTCAGTCTCAGGAACGCGCCATCGTTTTTCCTGGATTGGATGAATCATGTTTTCCATCCTTACCTGTACTTGTTCTTCATTGTTTTTGTGGATGATATTTTGGTGTATTCTGAAAATCAAAATGACCCTACCAATCATCTTGAGATCGTCCTAAATACGAAATGAAAAAATCAGATATATGCAAAGCTTACTAAGTGCCACTTTTGGATGGATATTATTCACTTATTGGAAAATTTTATCTCTGAGACATGGGTTTTTGTAGACCTAGAAAAGGTTACATATGTGGTCTCTTGGGAACAGCCCTAGAATTTATTTGACATATAGAGTTTCTTGGGGATTGCTGGTCATTATTGTCGTTTCATACAGGATTTCTCATGCATAGCAGCGCCGTTGATAGGCCTGACTAAGAAGGGCGTGAAATTTGTATCGATAGATGCTTGTAAAGAAGCCTCTCAGGAGCTGAAAGAAAGGTTGACATTAGCACCAGTCCTGATACTACAAGAATAAGGAAAGAGATACATGGTATATTGGGACACATCATGTATTGGACTGGGTGTAGTGATGATGCAAGGATACAGAGTCATGGCGTACGGATCTCAACAACGGAGGCCACATGAGACGAAATATCTAACGCATGATCTTGATCTAGCAACAGATGTACGTGGGATGCGCTGTTGGGAGAGAATTTTGCGGTGTATAAAGACCACAAGATCCTCAAATATATCATTATTCAATGTTATCGGAATCATAGGCTACGAAAGTGGGTAGAGTACCTAAAGTCCTTTAATTTAGAGATTGCTTATATGCACGGTAAGGGAAATATAGTGGCCAATGCATTGAGAAGGAGAACTCAAATACGGGAAGTGAAATAAGATAACAACGAATGGAAGCTAATTTCATTGTTCATTGAGATGCATCTTGATGGGACGAATAGCCAAGGGATGTCTTTTCTATCGTCTTTAGTTGTGACTTCTACCCTACTAGACAGAGTAAGGATGAGACAAATATCAGATTCGGAAGGATTGGTTCTACACGAAGGTGTGTCAGGTGAGGACAATCCTCCTAGTTGGACGATAGGTGGGGATGAAGTTCTTCATATCCATGTACTTGTATGGGTTCATATGGATATTAGAGAGGAGCTGATGCTAGAGTTTCATGCTTCGGTTTGGGCAGTTCATCCTAGAGCCACTAAGATGTATTGTGACATGCACTGGCGGTACTTGTGGCCAGGTATGAAGTGGGAAGTAACAATTTTCATCACAAGATGTTCCACCTGTCACCAGGTGAATGCAGAACACTAGAGACCAGTTGGGCTCTTACAGTTGTTACCTATCCCGGTGTGGAAATGGGATGATGTTGCGATGGATTTTGTGACTGTTTTTCTAAGGTCACCTCCTGGTAATGATGATGTGTGGGTTCTGTTGAATAGGCTCATGAAGGATTCTCATTTCTTACCGATCAAGGAGACATTCAGCGTGGATGAGCTGGAAAGGTGGTATATCCCTGAGATATTACTACTCCATGAGGTCATGCACACCATTGTTTCAGACTGAGATGCTAGTTTCACATCACATTTCTAGCAGAGTTTTCACAGGGCGCTGGGTACATAGGTTCTCTTGAGCACAACATACCACCCTCAGATTGATGGACAGTCAGAGTGCACGATACAAGTGCTAGAAGAGATTCTACGAGCATGCATCCTGGATTTCGGGGGCTCTTCGGATAGCCATATTCCTCTAGTTGAGTTTTCATGTAACAATAGTTATCTGGAAACTATACAGATGGAACTATACGAGGATCTATATGGTAGGCAAGGCCGATCACCCCTGTGCTGGTTAATGGTAGGTGAAGCAGCTTTACTAGGACCACGTCTTGTTCAGGAGACCTCAGAATAGGTCCAGTTGATACAGAAGGGGATGACTACTGCACAGTCTCGTCAGAAGTCATATGTTGATCGCCGTAGATGACATCTAGAGTTTGAGGTTGGGGATCAGATTTTCTTTCCTGTTTCACTGAGGTTGGAACACAGGTGGATCAGAAGACATATTAAGTTATCGTCGAGATTTGTTGTCCCTTTTGAGATTCTGTAGAGGGTTGGGTTGGTAGCCTATTGGTTGCAGTTTCCTCAGAGGCACCAAGCCATGCATGACGTGTTCCATGTTTCTTAGTTACAACGATACAATTCAGACCCGTCTCATACCTTCCAGCCTGAGGAGGTCGAGATTTAGGTAGATTCGTATTTTGAGGAGAAACCAATTCGTATCGTTGTTGGGAGCATGAAGGTTATACGAGTCTGGTCAGTTCCTCTAGTAATTTTGCTATGGTAGCACGACCGTTTATAGTATGAGACTTTGGATCTGGAGGCCGACGTACGTGCTCAGTGGCAGGAGCTATTCGAATATGAATCTTGATCACCCATTAGAGAGAAATTCAGGGAAAAATTGCTATAATGGGGGGAAGATTGTATGAACTTGTGCTTTTTTATGAGGTAAAAATCCTTTTTATTCATTTTAAATGATCTTTTGACGTGTAATGTGGATACCTAACTTGATCGAGGGAATTCCTAAGGGGTCCGGGTCTTGTTTGGATGTGGGGAAGATGTTTTATGCTGGAAATGGCCTGACACATGGTTTGTGCATGGCCTGGGTAAACCATGCGCCTTGGTGCAGGCTTGGCAGAGGACTGTGCATGCCCTGCACACGATTGGACGAAACCTTGCGAGGTGATCATGTGGTTTCCCTTTTCCTTCCCGAATGGTCGGCACGGTCTCCGCACGGTTTGTGCAACCGTGTGGGTAAACCGTGCGACCTGCTTTGTTTTTAAAATTTAATTAATTTCTAATTAAATTAATTAAATATTATAAAACCCAATTTAAACCCAACCCTCTTCAACTACATAGAAGGGGGAATGATCTCAAGGAGTCTTTGGAAGATTTTGATCCCACCACTCCATCCAATCTATATTTTTGTCTTCTTTCATCTTGTTGGATCTGCATCGGTATGTCCTCAATTCGTTTTTAATCCTTCCCGTTTCTTCTGGTTATGAAGAACACAGATTGGATTATGTCTTATATGCCATAATTTCTCATTCTTTGTTTTTTCTTCATATTTCTCCCAAATTAGGATGAATCAGTGCCTGATACTGGACTAGCTATCTTGTACGAGCCTAAGGTAGTTGGTCTCGTGCTTTTCTCTACTTTTCAAGCAGTTTATATATGCCAGAGTGTCGCACACCCATTTTGAGGTGTCACTTGAACCTAAAATTTAACCCTTTTATTACCTATCATGTTGTAGGTAATCATAATAGGATGTTATGTGCATGGTTCAGGTTGTATACCTTGGACAGGAACCACCCCTTGGGTGGAAGCCTTTTGTGAATCTTTTATGGGTTTTGACCTAGGTTGCCTATGAGACATGTTTTTCCATTCCCTTGTGGGTTGTTTAAAATGGATTGAATATGAATGTATTGCAATAGAATGAAATTGTAATTGAAATGGGTTTGGGTATGTCATGTAGTTTTTCCCATTGACCCTTGTATACTAATTGTTGAATTACTAGCCCACGTGAGTTAAATTCTTTTGAGTTGTTTTAAATTTGAATCAAAGTCCTGGGTGAACCATGTAACCAATATGATTTTCCATGGACAGACTCATATGAGACTTGTTAATGATGTGTCAAGTGAATCATGGATCCCACGTGAGATTCCATGGATGGACTCAACAGGGCATGATATATCAAAGGTGATACCACAGATCTTATATATATGATCTCAGGGACGGGCTTAGATGACGGACTATACCGCATGTAGAGCAAGGGTGGGTACCTAGGAAGTTCCCTGGAACAGTCTTGTGTGGTGTTGGTGGATTTTCTCCCTGAGCGATGACTGGTATCCGATTGAGTATCCCCAGAACGAGCTCAAGGAATGGATGAAAAATTGAATAAAGTGACTAACGAATGGAATTGATACTTGAAGTGGCACCAAGCGAAAGCACAGTCTTGGGTCGGTCATGCTAGTTTTCCTTATTTACTGCCCTCCATATTACACTACATGTTATATATTCACTGACAGATTAGCTTGGATCATTGGTGGTTGCCTACTAGGTTTTAGTCGCACACCCTGTTTGGGTCATGTTTTGGACCCAAGAAGATTATATGATTGGAGTTAATGAGAATTGAAAAGGCCCTTGTATAGGTACTTGACTTGGTTCTCGGAGTAGGGGTGCACAGGACCATGATGAGGCTTGTGATGCGATAGGGGTTCATTTTGGTTTCTTTTTGGTTTTTTGTGTACTTGTACTGTGTTGGATTGACATTCATCATTGGATATATGTTAGATCTTTCTATTTGTTATCTATTTCATCTGCCTATGTGTTGTTTTCTGGTAATATCTTCCACTATTGTATTTTTGTAATTCCACTGTGATACTTTGGTAATGAGGGAATCGTCTCTCCACGGACACTCCTAGGCCCTCTCAACTAGTCGCCAGCCTCTGGAATTTGGGGAGATGCACTTGAGGCCATGTGGTGACAGGTCTAGCTTCCGAGTTGAGTGGTAAGTCAGGTCAGGAGGTTACAGTGTGGGATATACCCCATGTCGTACGGTTTGGGTATAATAGCTGATAATCCTACCCATCCTGAACCCATGTCACCCCCCTCATCCAATTTTCTTCAACCAGATTCCACTCTGCCTCCCCCTCTCCAATCTCATATTTTTGTGCATTTTGGTTCCCAATTTAATCCACATTTTGATCCTCAATCAATGTATTCCAATCTATATCCCATATTTCAAGGTTTATGTATCATTTATGTCAATTTCTAGATCAGAAAACTATTTGAATTATACATGAATTAAATGAGGTATACGAAGATCAAACACTGGCTAAATATTATACATGGATAGACATGAAAATTTTTAAAATTTGAAATATACATGGAAAATATGTTTGGTTCAAGATGTGTATAGTTCCTCAATTATCCTTTAGGTCTAGATACTATCTTGTGGATCACACCCCCATACCATTAATCCCATATATTGTTTATGTTCAGTATGATCCATGTCTACCATCCATTCAGAGGAATCTGTTTAGAGGGAGTGTCTGCCTTATCAAACCAAGAATTCTCACACAGTGTGTTTCCCTTCCACATGGTGTGTGTTGTGCTGTTTGATCCTTCATAGATGGTCCATGTTGGGGAAATTAAACAGGATCCCCCGCATGTCTTGTTACACGACATTTTGGATATTTCAAAGGCCATGTATTTGATATTAAAATAAAAATGGTCACTCGTCGTGTCTTTCCAGAGTAAAAAAGGATCATACCCATTTCACACTACACACCATGTACACTAGATCCACCCACTATATACTTTTATTTTTATATTTAATTAAATTTTATTTATTGTTCTTTATTTTATTTTTATTCATTAATTTATTTATTTCATGTATGGATGGTGATGATCCCATGGGTGGGTTCTGCATCAGATGGAGAGAGACCCCTTCCCTTTAGATTCATCTTCGATAATCCAAGAGACAAGCATTCAAATTCCCAGTTTTCCAGAAAACAGTGTTGGTGATGAAACCTCATATTATACTAGAGCCTCCATTAGAAAAATCCACTAGTCTGGTAGATTCTATGACACCCACCCCTACCACCAATGATCCTCCTATGGAAGCATACACACCATGCACCATAACAGAGATAATAGGTGTCATAACTCCTTCTTCTAGCTTCGTTCATTCAGAGCTGAGCACTAATTTAGCTAACCCATCCGTGACAGATCCAAATTCATATAGTATAATTCCAGTGACTACTACTATCCACATCATACCAGTAACTGCAACCCCACCTCATACTTCTCAAGATGCTACCTGACCTCAGCCGCATCCCTGAATAATTTTTTCTGATGGACACACTACTTTAGAATGATTTTAGTGATTTTAACGATGGAATTTATAGCTAAGATCTCGCTCCTTGGATGTGATCATTCTCGTTATCTCAGCATATGGGTTGAGATCAAGGAGCTCCTTTACCACACTCACTACATTGTGATTCTCCAAGTCAACACTCCGACATATTGAGATTTATTTTTGTAGTTTATCTTGACCTTCAAGTTTGGTGGACCTACCTACCTCTCTACACCCACCAATACAACCACTCCAATTTGATTTCACTTGGCTGGAAGACCCTTTACACTGAACATGATAGAGTTTGGATGAGGGTGCGATTTTTTTACCCCATCCTACCTCCCCACCTCTTGCCTCCACCCTTACCCATCCTAAGTGCTCTGAACTCATCCCTTTATGGAAAGAGGTTGATGGGACTGACTATAGGTATACACCCACATCCCACTACGAGAAAACCGCCGTTTAGCTGCGGTTTTTTCGCGGCGGTTTTTAAAACCGCTGCGAAATGCGTTTCGGGCTGGCATTTCGCGGCGGTTTTAAAAACCGCTGCGAAAAAACCGCCGTTAAACGGCAAAAAAAAATTATTTTTTTTAAAATTATTTTTTTTATTTTTTTTAAAATTTTATTCAAGGATTAGGGGCGGTTTTTTAAAAAACCGCCGTGAAATAGCGGCGGTTTCGGTAAAACCGCCGTGAAATAAAATGAAAAAAATAAAAAAACTTGAGAAACCCCGAAAACACTAAAATGATCAAAACTTTTGATCCGGCCGTCCGTTGAAGCGCCACGACCAGTAAAATCGAAGCTCATGAAGAGATATAGAGGCACATATAATCAAAACCGTGAGACGTTCTAAGGTTTGGACGATATTAGAGTTATAAAAAAGTTGAAAAAAGTTCTCCAACTTCAAATGGCTATAACTTTCGCTCTGGGTGTCCGTTTGGGCTCTACGACATATCAAATCGAAGCCAGCGAAGAGAGCTACGCACTAGTTCGACACAAGCTTGCTTCTATTGGGTTTTTCGACCCAAAAAACCCCTCCGAAGGCCTCCAAAACACCGTTTCCGTCACCGGTGTCCCGTCGAACTTGTCTTCAAACGGACCTAACTTTCGATCCGCGTGTCAATTCGGCCTCCTCCACCTGCCAGATCATAGCTCGTTCCATGAGCTTCAGTTTGACTGGTTGCGGCGCCCACATGCACTCATAGATCATATGATATGGCCTTTTTAGTGGGTATCGGGTTTTTTATGTTTTTCAATGCCTCATTTATAGCACCCGTTCCCCGTCAGCTTTTTTTCAAATGGTCGTAACTTCCGATCCGCCTGTCCATTCGGACTCTTTCACCTTTCAGGTTGAAGATCGTTTCGGGATCTTTGATTTGACAGGTCGCGGATCTAAAACGGACTCTCGGATCTTATGTTATCTCTGTTAATGTGAGTCCAATGTTTTTGTCTCTTTATGACCGTTTTGACGAGTTTTAACGGTAGCTCCATTTATTACGTTTTATTTGGGTTTCCTTGACTTATTATCTTTATCAATGGTTTTTTGTGGGTTATTATGATGATTATGTTGAATTATTAAGGTGTTTTCCAGAGTTGTCACCAGTTTTCATGCGTTATCATTCTTTCTAATACCTCGTTCTTCATATGCTTCTCCATCCTTTTTCATGCATTTTCATGATTTTTCATCCCTTATCACGTCTTTTCATACTTTTTCATGTGTTTCCTTTATTATTTATTATTTATTATTTATAATATACTTTATTTTATTTATTATATATTATTTGTAACTAGTTATTTATTATTTATTATTTATTATTTATTATTTATTATTTATATTTATTTATCATTTATATTTATTTATTTATTATTTATTATTTATTATTTATTATTTATTATTTATTATTTATATTTATTTATCATTTATATTTATTTATTATTTATTATTTATTATTTATATTTATTTATCATTTATATTTATTTATTATTTATTATTTATTATTTATTATTTATTATTTATTATTTATATTTATTTATTATTTATTATTTATATTTATTTATTATTTATTATTTATATTTATTTATTATTTATTATTTATATTTATTTTTTATTTTTTATTTATATTTATTTATTACTTCAAATTTATTATTTCTTATTTCTTATTTCTTATTTATTATTTATTATTTATTATTTATTATTTATTATTTATTATTTATTATTTATATTTATTTATTATTTATATTTATTTATTATATATTAATTATTATTTCTATTTATTTATTATTTATTTATTATTTATTATTTATTATTTATTATTTATTATTTGTTATTTATTATTTGTTATTTATTATTTGTTATTTATTATTTCTTATTTCTTATTTCTTATTTATTATATCTTATTTATTATTTATTATTTATTATTTATTATTTATTATTTATTTTTTATATTTATTTATTATTTATATTTATTTATTATTTATTATTTATTATTTCTATTTATTTATTATTTATTATTTATTATTTATTATTTTTATTTGTTATTTATTATTTGTTATTTATTATTTGTTATTTATTATTTGTTATTTATTATTTCTTATTTCTTATTTCTTATTTCTTATTTCTTATTTCTTATTTCTTATTTCTTATTTCTTATTTCTTATTTCTTATTTCTTATTTATTATTTATTATTTATTATTTATTATTTATTATTTATTATTTATTATTTATTATTTATTATTTATTATTTATTATTTATTATTTATCATTTATTATTTATTATTTATTATTTATTATTATTTATTATTTATTGTTTATTGTTTATTATTTATTATTTATTCTTTATTATTTATTATTTATTATTTATTCTTTATTCTTTATTATTTATTATTTATCTTTATTTATTTTTTATTTTTTATATTTATTTATTATTTATTATTTATATTTATTTATATTTATTATTTATTATTTATTATTTATTATTTATTATTTATTATTTCTTATTTATTATTTATTATTTATTATTTATTATTTATTATTTATTATTTATTATTTATTATTTATTATTTATATTTATAATTATTTATTATTTATATTTATTTATTTTTTCTTATTTATTATTTCTATTTATTTATTATTTATAATTATTTTTTATTTATTATTTATTATTTATTATTTATTATTTATTATTTACTATTTATTATTTATTATTTATTATTTATTATTTACTATTTATTATTTATTATTTATTATTTATTATTTATTAATTTTTATTTATTATTTATATTTATTTATTATTTATTATTTATATTTATTTATTATTTATTATTTATATTTATTTATTATTTATTATTTATATTTATTTATTATTTATTATTTATTATTTATTGTTTAAATTTATTTATTATTTATTATTTATTATTTATTATTTATTTATTTATTTATTTATTTATTATTTATATTTATTTATTATTTATTATTTATTATTTATTATTTATTATTTATTGTTTAAATTTATTTATTATTTATTATTTATTATTTATTATTTATTATTTATTATTTATTATTTATTATTTATTATTTATTATTTATTATTTATTATTTATTATTTATTATTTATTATTTATTATTTACAATTTATTATTTATTATTTATTATTTATTATTTATCTTTATTTATTTGTTATTATTTATTATTTATTAATTTTTATTTATTATTATATTTATTTATTATCTATTATTTATATTTATTTATTATTTATTATTTATTATTTATTATTTATTGTTTATTGTTTAAATTTATTTATTATTTATTATTTATTATTTATTATTTATTATTATCGAGTTTATATCTATTATTTATGTATTATTTGTTTTTTCAATTAATATATATAAGTATATTAATTTCTGTTTATTAACCACATGACGAGCTTGCTGGAGTGGTAAAGTCTTTGGAAAATATGCAAGAGGTTAGGGGTTCAAATCTCATCAGACGCAGGATTTATTTATATTGCATGGGAATGCATGTGCATGGGCATGGGAGATGCATGCATGGATAAATAAATAAATAAATAAATAAATAAATAAATAAATAAATAAATACGAAATAAATAAATAAAATAAATAAAATAAATAAAATAAATAAAATCAATAGAATAAATAGAATAAATAGAATAAATAAAATAAATAAAATAAAATAAATAAATAAAATAAATAAAATAAAATAAAATAAATAAAATAAATAAAATAAATAAATAAATAAAATAAATAAAATAAATAAAATAAATAAAATAAATAAAATAAATAAAATAAATAAAATAAATAAAATAAAGAAAATAAATAAAATAAATAAAATAAACAAAATAAATAAAATAAATAAAATAAATAAAATAAATAAATACGAAATAAAATAATAAATAAATAAAATTAAAAAAAAATTAATAAAAAAATTAAAAAAACCCCCCACTGAATCATTTAGCGGCGGTTTAAACCGCCGCGAAACGTTCCGACGGTTTTGAAAACTGCCGCGAATAATTTCCCGACGCACGACTTAGCGGCGGTTTTTGAAAACCGCCGCTAAATGCCTTCTTTGCCGTAAAATAGGACCCTCATTATTTCACATTCCCTTCTTTTCCTCCATCGGTGCATCAACACCATTATATTTACACTCTGTAGACATATGGGTGTCGTTTCTAGGAGAGGCATGATTCTTCTCACTTATACCAGCGGACATGCCTAACTTGACCCCCCTTATTGTATCCTATGATATCCATTCTATGATTTTTGGTTGATATGGAAACCTAAACGATGATTTAATTCCACCTACTTGTCACACCAACTGGGTTTTTTTCACCCCATCTCCCTCACAACCCACTTGGATATACTCAGCATCTCGAATCCTCATGCTTATCCACATGACGATGGTCATGGGTCAGGGAGACAAATATATTCTCATGCAGGATTCCCCGACACTATAGGGGGCAAGAGAAAACCCAGATACTACTGATGTTGTTGTATAATAGGTCCTACACCATCCACCAATGGATGGTCCTTCACCACCTCACCACACATTCTCCTACCTTCAATATTCATTGATCATTACCTCTTATTCTCTTCCCTCTAATCTCTATTTCCATCCACACCCTCTTCTGATCTCCCAATCACCCTCCACCTAGCTTTGATAAACCTATATGTGGATGTCCTTGAGCACCATTATCCTACTATACTATAGTTTCAAGCATGGACTAATATGATGTTGGGGCTTCTCCTTTAGCACCACGGTCTTAAATTGCCCCCTAAAACTTCTCCCCTCTCTGATCCTCAGCCTTACACATCACAACCATCGATAAGGTCTCTGACCATATTTTTAGTTCTTTTATCCATTGCGGGCCCAGATGCTCCTTCCACTACTGCCATGCTATATGTTACTTCTATGCCTTCTACTCAGGGCATTGAGAATGTGATTCCAATTTCCCCTAGAGTTGAGTCTCATCTACTAGATCCTCTTATTACTGATGATTCCTCCTCTGAGGCCACCACCTGAAATTTTTTGTGACCTTGTATCATTTTATCTATCTTTTAGGTTCTATTTTTATGCGGGTGTTTGTGCAATCATAATTCCTCTTCCATTTCTTCAACATTCACTTGTACTGTGGAGCACTTTGGTCATATCATTTCGACTACTTCCAATATTTTTTATCTATTGATGAGGATAGTTCTATTTTTGTGATTATTTTAATTATTAATTTTTGAATTACTTCTTTCACCGCATTCCCTCGTCATGGACCGATTTTGTTTTTTCCCACATCCTCTTCTCTTCATTGGTGTTTCACATGGGGGAACATGTTCAATATAAAGTTTTGGGGAGACTCTATTACTATATTAGTCTTTTCCATTGAATAGAACTAAGAGACATCCTTAATAGTGAAAATATTAAAAAAATATGGAATATTTTTTATTAAATATAAATATAAATATTAAATACATAAAAGGGTATTTTAAAAGAAAAATTATTATTTTAAATTTCAATGTATATTTAAATTATTGATGAAATATTTTGATACTTGATATTTATTCATGTACATTACATTTATTAGACTGATCATTTATATTCATGTCGTGACCTTATTTTCCTTTTATTTTTACTAATACTCGAGAGGTATTCAAATCCCTTTTTACATATTCTTTCTTATATCCACTATCATGAGAGTTTCTTGGGATATGCATAACTACAAGGACATTCTAGTATTTCTCTTCAAAACATGAAAAATTTTAATTTAAATTAAAATTATTGAGGCCATTGATTAGTTTTCATCTCAATTGACATTGACACATACCCAATATCTAATCATCATAAAACCCACATAAAATATGAACTTCCTTGATATGAAGATACATTGCAATCCTATTTTCCCTTCCTATCCTAATTCTCTAATAATATTCATGATTATTAATTTATGATTTAATGACGGATTTTGGCCATTAATGGAATATTTTGGTGAGCAACCATGACTTTTTGTATATGGACAATTGCACATTTTCACTTGGTAAAAATGGTTCCCAACCAATATTCATAATATTAATAGTGGTCCAATAAAAAATGAAATAGGGCCTTTATTTATTCTTTATAATTTCTTGATGGTTGTGGACCCATATTGGTAAGGAAATTTCATCATGGTGATGATTATATTTTGAGGGATCTTGTTGGGGATGTGTAAGATTTATATTCAATATCATGAATTATTTTCTATGAATTAAGCCTCCACTTTCAGGCCACTATTATTATCTTTCACATAATTACCTATCTAACCTTAGCCTCATAAACATTTGAACATTATTGAATAACCTAAATATTTTTATAATTTGACTTCTAAATTGGATAACAATAACACATGAATGCCAATAGATAGAGTTCATTTATATTAGATTGAGCATAACTATGATTCAGTATGTTATATATTGTTATTATTATAAAAACATTTAATGAACATATACAATTACAAGAAATATTTGAAAACCAATATCTTAATAAAAATAATATTTCAAAATAATATTAATTAAATATATTTGGTTTTTTTAATATAATTTATTGAAAAAATAATATATTTTCATGAAACTCACTTTTAGTGTTGTGTATTTTTATTATTAATCAAATTGATTACTTTTAAATGAGGAATATAAAAAAAATATTGAGTAATAAATATATATTTACACTAAGATAACTTTTGAAAAATATGAAATGTGAATAATGATAAATAAAAAATACAAATATATTTTCATACAAATACAAATTTTTTTATATTTTTTTTTATTTTTCATTTGAATAGAAAATTTACCCTATTTAAAATTATAATTATATTAAATATTATCCAAAATAGTAATATTATTTTAAAAATTTTCCAAGGAGATCAATATCATTTTTAAATATTAAAATAATTTAATGAGGTGAAAAATATCATTTATCATGACTACTGTAATGTGATGTGCAATTGGTCAAAGTATACTCTAAAGAAAAAAAATCATTAATGAATATATATAAATGTGGGGATTATGGATTCAAAAAAATCCCTTATCCATTATTTTCCTCTATAAATTTACTTCCAATTTAAAATGGAAACCTAAATGTTATGAAATGAATATTTATTTAAATTCCACTAAAAACTCACCTAGAACGGGACCCATATATTACCACATTAGAAACAACCAACCCATTCAAGTGACTCATTATTCTATAAACATTTCCTTCTCCCATATCCATGTTAAAATAATGATAGGTTTTGGTTCCAAAACATAATCTTATAACCTTCATTCCAAAGGAACCCATGTCAAGGGGTGAAATCATGATGTATGTATCTTTGTTGTTCCCTTAATTTCTCAAAAACCATATCAACATGATTATTTAGAAATATTATAAATCACATTAATGATTTTATATTAACATAGTTATTATTCTATTAAATTTATACATCTTTTTTGAATCTTTGTACTTATATTAACTCTTTTTAATAACATGTTCATGTCAGGTTGGCTTAACCACCTATATGCATGATATTATAACAACACCAAAGCTTTCACCATGAATAAATATCTAAAAAAATAATAATGATAATATTTTCAATTATGGTGTGATGTATTTCTTGAATTTGTTGTTTTATGGATGAAATGAAAATGTTCAATTATTATAAAGTAACAATTGTTTATTGATAGATTACATGAAAAAATGGTCATCCTGGATTCGATTCCAAAAAATCATACACATGAATTTCATAATATGAACATGGGGATATAAAAATCATATTAGAAAAATAATTTTAATATGATTAACAATCTTTGAGTGATGAATAAGGTATTTCTGTTTTATGGCTAACATAGACATCCTGAAACATGTGTTGGTTAAAAAAAGTTACTAACACCCTATGATGAAGATAAATAGTGACTAAAAATATTTTCATACTAAAGTATTATAATTAAATATTATTAAAATAAAATCAATAAGAATAAGACAATAAAATATGGTATTAAAATAGTTATTATTATTATTAATGGTGTTAAATATATATCCTAGAATATGAGAAAATATGTTGGTTTTTTATCCGATCTCATTTCGATATCAAGATTAGAATGACTACATTTCCATCTGGAAAAATATAATTATTTATCTCTCTAAAATAAAACATGTTTTTATATCCTATTATTTTTCATTATTTTTACTTCTACTATAACCATTTCACCTCACACTTGGTTTTTAAATCACACAATGTAAATCTTCTAAGAGAAACTGGCCATACCAACTTTTTTGTGGAGAATAATTTTCTTCAGTGTCGATATTCATTATTTTTCTTTACGAATATCCTTATCTATTATCATATAAATTTATAGTAACTTTTTGAATATAAATTCATTAATTTATTGGATGAATCCAATTCATATGTTCTTGGTATAATTGATTTTTCCAAATTTTACTCACTTTATAGATGTAAATAAATTTTCAATTAAATTTTAGAAAACAATTTAACACTTTTATAATAATTTTTCTTAATTAATCTGCCTCTCCCAATTTTGATGGCTTACACAAAAAATATATTCCATTTATTTTAAAAAAATATTGATGTGAAATGAAAAAAAAATATATGTTTGTATCTTAATCATTCCTTAGAAATATTATTTCCCATACAATACATTTTTCATCTATATCTTTACATTTAATGTTTTTAGAATATATATATATATATATATTTAATCTGTTAAATATCATCCATTACACGAAAAACTTCTCATAAACTAACCATGACTATAACATTATATTATATATTACATTTATATTGGATTAAAAAAATGTATATGAACAAATTAATTATGAAATTTTTTATTTAAAATACACCCATAAAATAAATTTTTTAGAAAATTGAAATAAAAATGAGTACGTAATTTGAAATTTATATTATAAAATAATTTAATGCCAAATAATATATTTTCTAAAACAACATTTTTTATATATACATTAAATATCAAAATCTCTAAGGAACATTGATTCTGAATAAATATTTCAGTAATTAATTATTAATACTTATCATATTGGATATAATTTTATAAGAAGTAAATATAAAATTATTTCAAGATAAAAGTGATATTTTTAAGAAGAATTTTACAATGTGCGCAATGTAATAATATTTTATTAAAATAAAATAACCACTATTGATGAATTATTTTAAATTAAAGACTATATTATACCTGAAGAAAATTCATTCAACAAATTATGACTAATAGGAAAATAATAAGAAGAATATCATTTTATTCATGTAAAATGTATTTTCCTCAAAAAAAATCAACAGGTTATATGGGTTTATATATATATTAATTTAAAATGTTTTAAAAATTGAATTTCATAAAATGATTTTCTTACCTTAGATCAAAATTTCTAAAATTTGTAAATTGGTCAATATTATTGTAAGCCATAATGAATAGTAGTCATCTTAAAGATTAATTATTATGGTAAATGTTAACTGGTTAAAAAATAGATAAAATGAAGAGATACAGTTTTAAAAAAGCTAAGACATTTTATAAATCATATTGGATATATATATTTATGCATGTATAATCACATTATTTAAATTTTTACTATTTCGATCTACATTACCTAGAATGTGAAATTATATTATTATAATGTTTCGAATAAATAAAAGTGTATCTCTCTCATCAATTATAAAATATATCATCCTATCATATCAACATAAAACCTTATTCATCCAACTATATCTAATAATAACAACATAATTATACTAAAAACATCTTTATCCACATTTTAGATTTTTCCTTTTTTAAAGGGCCAACACATGGTTTCATAAGAGGATATAAAAAAGAGGAATCAAAAATATGTTTTATAAATTTAAACCATTATCTTAGATGTTTTTATGGAAAATAATTTTAAACAATAATACCCATGTTGGTATTTAATTATAAGTACCAAAAATTAATTACAACGTCATTATGTTCATGAAAATTACTTTTTAATCTCCATTTCAATTATATGAGAAATGAAAACATTTTTCATGTATACAGATGGACTAACACATCCACAAAGCGAGGTGTTTCATTTATCATCAATGTCTATTAGGGATATTTAAATAGATTTGTTTAATAAATAAATGTTACATTTATTTTATTGTAATTAATCTACAAATATGAATTATTATTTACCTTTATTTCAATCCAACCATGGAAAAATTGAAATACTAATCATCTATATGTTTTCAAAACCATCTTTATGAGGTGATGTAATTTATTTTTCATCACCACCCTTTATAAATAGTTATAAATGTATATTTAATTAATAAATATGTTATTTAGGACATGATATTTATTATGTGGATTACGAAATAATAATTAAGTAGTAATAACATTAATCATTGAACTGAAAAATACATGGAATTTAGATGTGTTTTGGGGAGATAAATATATGTGATAAATAATTGTTGATAAAAACGTAATAAAAATATATTTATTATGTAGTTATATTTTTATTATTATGGTTTGATAATAGGTTTATAATAAAACTACATTTATTATTACATAGGATTAAATTCATATAAAGAAATATAGGACTTGAGGTATGGGTTTATGTTACAGTATCATTGTTTTCTGGATTCTATATTAAAAATATAATGAAGAAAATTATTTTATCAATATATTTTACACCCCCTATATTTTATCCCCCAATAGTTATTTATGTGATTTCCATTTTTATCTTTTTTTCATAAATTGTTCTACAATATGTTTTTAATAATAGGTGACTTTATTTCATATTTTGAGTCATGAAACATTTTCCTCTATTCATATTGTATCTAAATAGAAAAAACGATAACTTAAATGATATTAGAATTTGTTATATTAATTTTAAACAAAATTTGACATAAATTTTAGTTTTTTTTAAAATATACTTTTACAATATTTTCTATGAAGCCATTTTATGACATTTTATAAATGAGTGAGAGAAACATTTTTCATAATGTTTACTGAATGAATTAATTTTTCCATTTTCATACACAATATTATTTTTTAGTTTACATTTCTTATTTCGATATAAATTTTCAATGAAAATAATTTTATAAATATAATGGATTTTTTAAAATTTTATATAGAGAAATAAAAATTTCCCCACATATCAAATAATATTAAAAATGAATTTTTAAATGAATTTTTTATTTTTATCATCATCTGTTGAATTTTTATATGCTCTATTGGTGTTATTCTCTGATCGAACAATCCATTTTATTTGTTTTTTTTTGAATTATGATGTTAATTTTTTAAGAATATTTTCAAGATTTTTGTTTCATTCCATGGGTGATCTATACTATAATTAAATCACAAATAATATTTTGATTTCACCTAATTACTTTTTATTTATTTAATATGATTATGTAATGAAATAATTTTTATTAAACTCATTATTTTTTTAGGTTATGCTATGATTAAATGATGAAATGATAATTTTTTTTAATCATATAGACCACTTATATATGTTTTTCAATATGTGATCAGTGGGTCTAAAATTATATATCCCTTCTATGAACATTTCAATGATTAATATATCATTAGATAATATAGATCAGAAATTGGATTTAAACAAAAATCAGAAAGAGAATCTATAAAAAATGATTTTCCTAGAACTGAGACTTGGGTATCGAAATTTTAAAATATGAGGTGAACCCAATCCATACGATTCATTTCCTATTAAGGTTGTATTAGATATGATCCTTGAATAATAGAATGATTTTTCTATGTCTATTTTCATACTAAAAAACATAAGCCTTATGCCTAAAATATTTTCTACAGGTTTATGATTGATTTTATATTATTCCACACACTTATGAATTTTATCATTCATTATGAAAAATAATTATTCCATGAATTATCATTGATGAACCTTGATTGATTATGTAAAACATCCACAAGTTATTATACTATTATCATACCATTGTTATTATCTTATTATCTCTTATGATCATTAATCTATTTATACTTTATTTTCCCTTACTATGAATCCAATATCACCCTTTTTTTGTTTCAATTTCCATTGGTCATAAAAAAGGTTTTAAATAGGATATGTTGTTAAATGTTTTTATTAGAGAAGAAATTTTTAGGATATGTTGAATATTTTTTATGAAACGGTTTTAATATATATATAGTCACAAATGTCACCATACCATTATCATTATAACAATTTTATTATTAAGAGATGTATTGAATTTTCATCTAAAATTTAGTAACCATTACTTATTTAATGCTTTATTTCAATCAGTTGGTAATAGAGTAGGTTTTAAGTGATTTTCAAGATTTTTTATGAGGAAACATGGGATAAAACATAATACAACATATGATAACTTTAAATTTATAAATTATGACCTGGTATTACATGGTTTGTAAAATATTTTAATAATTCTTAACATTATTATAATGATTTTATTGATTATAATATTTCTATAATTTATTAATGATTCATTATTCTTAAATTATGATTTCTTTTATTAGTTAATGGTTGGAATTAAGACGAACAGGTTAAAAAAATTATAGGATGAAAAATTTAATAACTTCACTCATATGTAACTAAATAAAATCTAAGATAGGATGTAAAATATTTTTGAAATTCATCCTCAATTTTGAAATGATATTAATGGTAACATGAATCATTATAAACAAATAAAAATATAAAGGATGGAATAACTAAACATTGAGTCATTATGTGAAAATTTCTAACATGATTTGGTGGTTCCACGGATCCACCAATCTTGATTAAATGAATCCATGCTATATAAAATATATTATTTTTTCTCCAGTTCAAGGAAAATGGGAATTCTAATTTGAAAATTCATTATATGGAATTATATGGTGATTAACAGTGGAGCCTTATCATGAATATGAGGTAAGAGGATGAAATTGAATTCATGAAAATAGAAGAGTTTTATAACGCAATGTTTAGAGTGTATTTTCTAAAATACTATAACATATATAATTGATTTAATTTCATGAAATGAAGAGTAAGGATGAATAATCCATCAGTACTTGTGAAGAAGATTTCAATTGAATCATATGTTATTCATTTGATTTTATCATATCACTAGAAAGAAAAATTAATCCACTTATTAGTTTCTTATAAAAATGTTTCCAAAAGGAAATGAATATAATGGACTTTGTTAGACATGATGAAATAGTTCAATTGTCTCTCAATTTAGAAATAAAAATTATAAAATCATCATTCTCATTATTTTGGAGCAAATAAAATATTAATGGATTTTTGAGGAGATTATAATAGAAAGACACATTGAGTAGAAAAAATAAACATTCCATTATTCCAAATAATTTTAGTGAATCATGTCTTAATTTTTTAAGGGGTATTGTAAAGGTTACAAATATAGAAAAGAAGTTCATCAAGTAAATAAATACATAATTGATGTGATAATGTCAACAAGTAAAATATATAGTGATAAATATTATAAAAACGTCATGATCTAAATTTATTAAAATTAATACAATGATATAAATATTTCATTTTTCCTTTTATGACTTTTAAATATATTAGGAAATATTTTTGGAGCCAAATGCTGAGACGAAGTGTGATTCGGAATCATTGTAAATCTTGATTAAATTTTAAAATTAATTGAAATAAGTACTATATAAATTGCGTTATGCTTATCAAAAATAATGAAACAAAAAATAGAGTATTCAATTTGAAATATAATACCATGATTGAGTCTATAATACCTGTTTTAGAATATGTGCTACTAACTGATGGTCAACACCAAACATCCCATTTAAGAAACAATGTGTGGGTATATTTCCTTAAAAAAAATAAAAAAAATATTTTGTTTGTTTTATTAAATAAACTAATAAAATACATATATAAATAAAATATTTTTTTAGTTTTATAGGTGTTATTTAAGTACCCCTTTTCTAGATATAAAAGTAGGAGGAGAGTGTTATTCGTTGGTGGATCGAGATTGGAGAACTATGGATAATCAGATTGAGAATAATGGAATGTAAAATTAAATAAGAAGAGGTATCATCACCTTCATCATTAAAGAAATTATTATTCACCAATGATCAATCCAAATTCATTGTAAGGCTCATATATCCTGTAGTTTATCCTATTCAATATCAGTTTGAGAATATATATATTTCCTTCTTTTGATCTGTGATAATTGTTACTATCATGACCACCACAATATTTTAATTTCATTGATATAGTATAAATATTCTACAATTGGACATGTTATGACCCATGTTAATCCCATTTGTGTTATCATACGACATTATTTATTGGAAAAATAGATATTCACATTTTTTTTAAATTCCATTATTCCTCCATTGATGGAAACAAATATTAGTAAATTATTGACCATTAGTTCATCGACACCTGGGAATACCATTTTATCGGCATCCATTTGTTTGGAATAACTAATCATGGTTAGTGTTTAGATTTTTATTTACATTACATGATGGAGGTTTAATAACAAAAATGAGTTTCCAATGATGGAATATGTCACCATGGATTTGGAATCTATATTTAGCAGTTCTTACGATTTCATAGGCTCAGCAGTATACAAGAATGAGATCACGATGGGATGCTTCAATTCTATGAGTGGTGGATGGATATGGATCTATGATAGGGATATTGGATGATTTCATTGTTGTTGGTGTTATAAGTATTATTAATTATAATAATGACATTTACAACATTGAATATGTTCTGTTTTTTAAAATATAATAATGAAATAAAAAAATTGTTATGATCATAGGTGGAGGCTCCGACCACCTGGGAGTGTTTCATTCCTGATATTATTTTTTCATTAATTAATATATTAAATTATTTCTCAAACTAATGAAATTTGTTGGATTATAGAGAAGGGGGTGTGGTTTGGGATCCCTATTTTCCACGTAAATAGGGTGTTGGGGAGACTTCAGTGCCTCTTCCTCAAATAATAATAATAATAATAGTATCAACAACAACAATAATAATTTTATTATTATTATTTTATTTAATATTATTTTCATTATTATCAAAACCCCATTTCTACTATTACTTCTCTATGACAAATCATATTTATTTATGGTATGTCGAATCACAATCCCGAGAATGATTTTTTCAATTCAAGTCCAATGTTTTATTCCTTTTTCTAACTCATTCATTGGGTCCCAAAAGTGGCCAATAATAATAATAGAAATATTATTATTACTATTAATATTAATTTTTTTTATTATTTTGGTTACTGAATCAAGTATATGGAGTATCTTCTTCATATGTTGTGGGACTAATAATCTTTCAACAATGCTACGACCCTAACAGGTTAGGTGGATGTTTCAGGAACTATAATATGGACTCTTTTTAGACTCATTGCTTATGCCCATGAAACACTACTTAAGAGTGGATTTTTGAAATGTGTGTTTTAACTAGGGGTCCGTTTGTGGCATGCTAATATCCTATTCCAATTTTTTCATTTACAATCATAATAATATCATATATTTAGACATTAATGTATTTCTACAATGAAAATTTATTTTATTTTAACTTTATCCAATCAAAAAAACAAATAACCTCACGAATTCATCATGATTTTGTCTATACATTCCTTTACTATGGGAGTTAATGAGAACAAACCATGGTAAAGATTCACAACATAATAGAAAAACATAGTTAGGTACATTTTCAAGTATTGGAGTTGTAATCCATGCCATGTGGACCCCCTTAATTATATTGTTCTTCTTTATGAAAACATTAATCTCTCAAATCTCATTCATTTTAATTTTGATTTCTGAATGGGAATAGTCCTTCCATTATAATTTTCTAAGAATAATGTGATGGTATACATAATAGTTTATTTTAAGAAATGATTCAAGATGTTTTTAGCATGATGTTTCAATAAGTGGAATTCGATGATAGAAGTTATTAAACATGATCATCAGAGAGAGGTAGAATTTGGAACCACAATCAATCTACGAAGTATGTACCTCCTAACGTGTAATTGGATTAGACCTTTTCCTAAAACGTTGTATCCTCATATAATATCATATATATTTTTTTCTCTGCCTATAGATTGGAACCCTATAGTTGTATTGGGTCAGAAATCTGGTGATTATTTGGGGACCCAATCGAGTTGTATCAGGGAATGGGTCCTATACCCACATATTGAAAACATTATTTTTTATAAGGTAATGGGGTCTATACCCACTATGTGGAAACCTATTGTGGTTTTTGAAAATGATTCCTCTAAATGTAGAGAATTATCCTTCTATTGTATCAATTCATGGGTCATAGTCCTAATGAGTGGACCCCTCTTGTTGAATTAGGGCATGGGTTATCAACATAACAGTGAACATTATTACATTATTAAGAGATGGGTCCTCTACATAATGATTAGAACCATAATTTTGTATAAGGGAATGTTTCTACTACCTACTGAATGGAATTATCTTATTTTAATAGGCAATGGGACTTCTATATACTGAGTTATCGAAATGGACAAAATAAAAAGTGGGTCCCATACGTAAGGATTATGCCCCAGAAATTATTCATCAAAGTTGAAGGTATGGGCACTCCACAAAGTTACTTATTGGAGAAGACACAAATGATTATAGGTATTTTTGATGGACCCTTTGTATCTATTTGATGAATCTTCATCCTAGGATGGGTTGTGTAACACCCTAAGATCCACGGTACGCTTATCTTTGAATAATACAGTAGCGTGTTTTGTACATAAATTCGAGTTCTTACACACCACAACCAGTAAAACTAGCCATTTTGAATAGTAATACCCACTTTTTAAATTATTATGAATTTTTTCATTCAAAATGGACTTCATTTTTAATTCAGAATATCGAAATTACCCTAGGGTGAAGTTTGGGTATTATTCTGAAAACATTAAATTTTCAATGAATAGTGAAAAACATTGATTCATATTTTAAAACCAAATTTTTATTTAAATAGTAATTTATTATATTTAAATTAATTTTGAATCAAAATAGATGTATAATACCTATATAAGTTCAATGTAATTCATTGGTTTCAGTTTATAATAATTTTAGATGTATAAAATTTTATTTAACTTTTAACCGTCTTTTACCCACCTCCTGGTAAATTTTTAAAATTAACATAAAACATAATTTTACCACTTATATGAGTGGAATTTCAAAAATTATAGAGACATAGTTGATATCAGTATGAAAAATGTGGTTCAATAAGGTTAAAATATTTTTTTTTTGAATAGTAACTTTTTACTTTTATTTACCACGGTTCAAAGTAAATAGGGAAATTAAGGGTAAAAATGATATTATTATTACCGTAACACAAGTCCTAATTAAATATGATTAGTATAATTCGACCAAAAACAACTATAGAAATAAAATATGAACCTCTTTGGTCAACATGGATTATATTAGGACACTTACTATTATTTTATTTAAAGAAAAGTTAAACGAGTTAATATCAATGTTTAATAACTAAAAAATTTTAATATAAGGTTGTACATAATATAAATGGGACTATAAATATTCATTATAAATATAAAAATATTTCTTATATAATAGTATTTTATTTATATTTTCTATAAATTATATAATTTAATTTATTTATGACATAATGACGATGCATTAATTACCTGATTCAAGAAATATTAAAATAATTAATATTATAAATGTCCAAATTATTAAAATTTGAGACTTTTTATGAATTAAAATAATTTTATAGGTTAATATGACATATTAGGGTCGGTTATATGAATTTTATTCAATGTAATACTTATCTTATAAATTTAGAAAAAACACAATACCAAATAGTATCAAAATTGACATAATAGGGTTTTTAAAACAAATATTATATTTTTAATTTATATTCTATTCCAATTAATATAAGGTTCAGAAAAAAGACTTATATAATTATAGGTTTATAATTAATGAACTACTTGGGTGTGTCTTAGAATTATATATTATGTCTATTAACTATATAATAAAACAAATACAAAGATACACGGTAAAGATCAAACTATTTAACTAACAGTTAAATCATAATGATATAGTTAATATAGTGACCAAAACCTGTATAAAACATATTAGTAGAGTGATTTTAGACCCACCCCCACCTTATAATATATATAATCTATTTTTTATCCATTAGAAACCGAAAATAATTTTACAATAAAATAATATTTATAGCTTTTCCTAAGGTGCTACTCACCCCTCTTATAAAAGGGCACTCCCCAATATATATAGTTCACACCTTCAATGAAATTTTTCTCGGCCAAACTCTACCCAAATACCCTCTAAACTATAATAAATTCATCCTAGATTACTTCCATTAGTCATAATTCCATTTTATAGAGCCCTTTTGATCAAATCAAAAGGAATAACCCAATGAAGAGTTAAATATTTCATCACCTCTGTCAAGTTTCTTTCTTCTTCCACTACCATTTTCTTTGTTGTTTCCTTTCTAAAATTATAACTCTAGTATATTATATATACTGTGATGTTATTATAAATATAACATGATAATGACTTTGTATATATTATAAAACATCCAATTATATATTATTTTAATATAAAAAATATTGATATTGTCGCTTGTGCATACATACAGATTACCATATCCACGAACACAATCAGATTCATTAACCATTGTATCCATTCATGACTAATATTAAATAGATGATTACAAATTATGTATAAAGACTTGATATCATTCTGGATATGAATTAGGTACATTCAATCCATAACAAATATGACTCACAGAGCGAATAATATAAATGTTAACGAATCTATTATCATCTAAAACAACGATACTACTATGATGTTATTTAAAAAGCAATGTTAAAAGATAATATATGATATCATATTAATGTATATGAGTCTTTTATAATTTAATAACAATTATTTGACCATAATACAGGATTTTAACCTACCATTGACCTAGGAAAAATACTTGGTAAGGGTTAATTTCATAGTCTCTTCATTATCCAAGGTTGTATATATGTAGTTATCTACTGGGATCTCTTTATCATCAACATCCATGTTTTCAAAAAATGTATTTCAAAAAAATTTTATTATTTTCTAAACAATGGGGTAATGTCATTTATAACATTATTGGATGTTATATTTTTTTGAACGGAATCTTTCTGTCATTTTCCAAACAAGGTCCTTTATAACATTTTCAAAAAAAATTATGGTAAAAATGTCTTTTTAAACTTATACAGCAGGTGTGGAAAATTTCATGCCGTTATAACATCATCAAAGATTCCCTTACCAGATTATAAGAATATATCCAAAATAAATTTTTTCTTTTAAAATTATATGAATTTTAAATGATTTAAAAATAAATAGATATATTTCTCTAAAAAGGATTTAATTTCATCTATTCCAACATCGTTTGATGGATTTTATGTTTATTTGAATTTGATTTATTATGATACAAAACATCCATATTTATAATAGGTTTTGTGTTATGTTTGACTATAGACATGTTATTTTTATACCATTCATGGTTATGGATAAAGTATTGATATTTTGTATGTTATTTTTAATACAAATGTTTATGTTATGTTTAAACCTTTTCATATGATAAATGCATTGGACTTAGTATGTGATGGGTGTAGCCCGCTATAGCTCCTTGATGCACCTGTAGGTCTCTTGAGACAAACTAGTGTCTTGGAACAAGGCCTTGAAAAAATCTTATTTTTAGTATTTGCACAAGGCCTTGACTATGGGGATATGATATTCTAGCATTATGCATTCCATTATTATAAAATTGGATATTGATATTTCATGTGATTATTCAACTAGTAGAATATCCATGTGAGTAAGTATATGGAATAATTTGATTTTACCGTTTCAATATTATGTTGAAGTTAATGTTTAATAGGATTTTTTGTTAATATTATACATTTCCTTAAATGTTTTTGCGTATTTATGAATGTTTCTGCTATATTGTTATCATTACTAAGCATCTGAGCTCACCCCTTTCAATGTTTTATTTTTCCGAAGCTGTGAAAATATATTTTATGACTTACCTGTAGGGATAGTATGAGGGGATATGACTATGGTCTATGGAAACAAAGTTGATGTAGTTTTTCATCTTATGATGTAATGTAAACCTTATGAATGTATGTAGTACTTCTATGGATACTAAACTAATCGGTCATTCGACACATGATCTTTTGTTATCATGGCAATGTTATGTAATAATGCACTGACTCTAGGTAACTAGGGTCCGGGAATTACAATTGGTATTAGAGGATGATTATTACAACCCTTAGCAACTTGATTTAGATAAACACTTATTTGAGTAGATTAACCTAAGATCGACTTTGACGATTAGTGTAGAAGAGATTCCTAGAATTTTTAGTATGTAGAGATTTTGTGAGATTTCCATGAAATACATCATTGTCTGGATACGAGTAGGTAGAGGTGGCTCTGGAAAAGATGTACCAAGGGGTAAAAACCAAAAACACTTCTTTGATCTAGACTTGAACGAGAAGTAGTGCACAACAACGGGTCTTGCTGCACTCTTAGTTAAGACACTCTCGGGGGATATTCTTAGGATAATTCTCACTTTCATTACAAACCATTATGAATGGTTTATGAGTATACATATCCTCAACGAAAACATTTTTATGGTAATGAATTATATCCATAAATAGTTCAGTTTATGATAAGTGTTTTACAAGTTTGGATTTATGTATTTCGATTCATAAATTAATCCAGTTTAGTCCATTTTTTAGAAATGTAGCCTAGTGGAAGAAATAGAAACATTATTAATAAACACATTCCACGTAGGGATTTCCCGACTCCTCAAGATAATTAAAGTAGAGATGGTGATACAACAGGTGCTGATCACTTATCACAATACTGGGACAACTCCTTCAGGTTATGAATAACATCCTTACCCATATGGAGCACCCTGATCCACAACATAGAATATCATTTTTAGATCACTTAATGAGTTAACAACAACCAACATTAAATGGGGGTAAAAATCCACTAGTAGTAGAGCAATGGATATCTTCTGTAGAGATAATATTCCACACCTTGGAGAATAGTGAAATGGAAAATGTTGTCACAATATTTTACCACATCACTGGAGATGCTGATCAATGGTGGTCATTGATTCAAAACACAAAGGAGGCTGATAAAGTATCAAATATGGAATGGTGGGAGTTTAAATATATTTTGTTAGAAAAATATTTTACTCATTCCCATCGAGCATATATAGAACAGAAATTTCTGAGTTTGAGGTAAAAGGAGGATGAGAATGTCACAATGCATGAAGCTAACTTTACTAGGTTAGCAAGGCATGATGAATATTATCTACGTAACCCAAGATGTATGATTGATCATTTAATTTATGGTTTAAAACTATTTCTCCCTCGATCATTATTCTCACAATCATTCTCATTGGATGAAGATAATTTCCTATGTGTTATCAAGATAGAAAAAGAATTCTCTAAGTCATACTATTTTAAAGAGTACCAAGAGAAGAAGAGATCTTCTGAACAATAAAGTAATGTAAATAATGTGAAGAATGGAAAATTTGAATATCCAACCTATAGTAAATATGAGAAGAAACACCCTGGTACTTTATGGAAGAGAATGATAGTCTATTACATGAATGGTGAAAAAGGACACCAGGATCATTATTGAAAGGGGAAGAAATAATTTGTTGATGTTGAATAAAACAATTGTAGATAAAGGGGTATTATCTGAATAAATTTCATATTCGTCAGGTTAACATACCTTCGAAAAGGCCAAGGGATCAATGCCAAGTTTATGTTATCGCTACTGCTGAGGATGAAGCTCTAAAGGACATAGTGGCAGGTAATTTGATTATTTCCACAGGTTTAGAAAATGCTTTATTTGATTATGGATCATCGCATTGTTTTATATCATCCCAGTTTTCTATGAAAATTACATATTTCCAATTTTATCTAACAAGGGAGTTGTAAGCCAAAACTCTTAAGGTAAGTATCATTACAACTATGTTTTGTGCATCAGTCACAATTTTATCATATAAATTTTCTTTTTCTGCAGATATCATCATCATACCCATGATTGAATTTGATATAATACCCTATATGGATTTTATTTCCCACCATGATGCAAAAATTTATAGTATGAAGAAGGAGGTTGCGGTTTTTAATGACAATAATAATGAACACCTTGTCTTTAGAGAAGAATTGTCACAACCTTATTCTTATCTATATCCACCCCATGTAGCTCAACTAAAATCAATTATTGGGGAAGAAGAGAATGAAATAACAGTGGGTTGGAAAAGGAATGTTCAAATATAGGATGTACCTATTGTAAATGAATATGTTGAGATGTTTCATTACGATTTATCTGGACATCCTCCAGAATGAGAAATTGAGTTTTCCATCGATTTAATTCCTATTTCAAGGCACACATCGAATACCCCTTATAGAATGGACACTATTAAATTAATGTAATTAAAGATACAACTGGAGTAATTGAGTAATAAGGGATTTATTCTCCCTGGTGTTTCTTTATGTGGATCCCCTGTCCATTTTCTTAATAAGGTAGATGGATATATGAGGTTGTGCATTGACTATAGTGTGATCAATGATATAACAATAATGAAAAAATATTTGATACCCTACATTGATGATTTATTCGACCAACATCATGGAGCTCAACAATTTTCCATCATTAACCTCTGATCTAGATATCATCAGTTGTGTGTGAAAAAGGAAGACATTCCAGAGACAACATTTCGAACCAGGTATGGGCATTACAAGTTTATTGTAATGCCTTCTAGATTGAATAATGAACCCTATGTATTCATGGATCTAATTAATAGAGTTTTCAGGGAATATATCGATGATTTTGTAGTTGTATTTAGTAATCATATCTTGGAATACTCCAAAATCTACGAAGATCATGAATATCTCCTGGGCATTATTCTAAAGACTCTTAGATGACATTAATTATATGGTAAGTTTAGCAAGTGTGAATTTTGGTTTCAGGAGATTTCTTTTCATGGAATTATTGTCTCTGTGGATGGAATATTTTTTTATCCATCTATGACTAAGGCAATCCAAGAATAACCATCACCAACGAGTATAACTGAGGTTTGCCGTTTTATTGGTATAGAATAATATTATCGGAGTTTCATCCAAAATTTTGCATTATTGGCTAAACCATTAACCAAGAACATACATAATCAGGTTAAATTTGATTAGAAAAAAGAGTGTGAAGAATGTTTTTAAGAACTAAAGAGATGAATTGTCAATTCTCTTATGTTGACTCTACCATCGGGGAATTATGGGTTTATTATTTATAGTGATGCTTTAAAGAAAGGAATTTGTTGTGTCCTTATGAAGAATGATAAGGTTATTTCCTATGCATCATGACCGCTAAAAATTCATGAGAAAAACTATCATAATCATGATTTTGAGTTATCATTTGTAATCTTTACAATGATTATATAGAGACGCTATCTCTATGGTTATAAATGTGATATATATACTGATCACAAGAGTTTGAAATATGTTTTATCACAAAAAGAACTCACCATGAGGAAAAGGTGATTCCTTGATCTACTCATGGATTATGATTTCCCTACACAATACTACCCATGGAAGGAAAATAAGGTGGGATATGCTTTGAGCAGAAAAGATCAGGGAGTTTTAAACATGATGAGATTTGAAAAGGATCCAATATTCATGGATCTAGTAAATATGGATATGGGAATAACCATGGAAGGTGAAACATCAATTCTTTTTCAAATAGTTTCCAAACCATCATTACATGAAATGATAATGAGTTCTCAGACTGGTGGTGAAGAGTTTCTAATGAAGAATGATGTTGTGAATGATGGGAGATTGAGCTACTTTTTGTATGATGATGGAATTTTGAAATCTGGGAAGTGACATTGTGTTCCTATTATACCTTATCTAAAAATGGATTTTTTAGATTATTCACATATTTACAATTTCTCTATACACCTTGGGAGGACCAAAATGTATAGATATTTGATGGAATATTTTTGGTGGTACAACATGAAGAGGGAGATGGCAGATTTTGTGTCATGTGTGGTTTTTCAATAACGTGAAATCTAGAAGGTAACATCCTAGATGTGTCTTGCCACATATTCTCATACCTATAAGGAAATGGGATAATATTACAATGTATTTTTTCATGGGACTATCAAGGACTCCTAGAAGGAATGATGTAATATGGGTCATTATTGACCGTCTTACCAAGTCACCACATTTTTGAGATATAAGAGAAGATTTACCACATGAATGATTGTCCAGACAATACATTAATGAAGTTGTTCGACATAATGGAGTACCACTATCGATTGTTTCTGATCGTGATCTAGTTTTTACAACAACATTATGTAAAAGTCTTTAGAATGCCCTGGATACTGAACTTCGTTTGAGCACTGCCTACCACATCAAAACTAATTGACAATTATAACGGATTATTGAAACCTTAGAAAACATGATGAGATCATGATAACATGACTTTAATGGTATTTGGGATCAATATTGACCTCTGGTATACTTTTATTATAACAATATGTTCAATTCCAGTATTCGGATGTCACCATATGAAGCAGAATATGGAAAAAGATGTCGCACAACAACCTATTCAGATGATGTTAGTGAAAGAAAACTCGTATCCTTATATCTGGTGTAGGAATCAATGGAAAATTTGAAGGTAATCCAAAACCACATCAATGTAGCTCAAAGTATGCAGAAGATAAATGCTGATAACCGAAGGAAGGATTTGGAATTTCAGGTTTGAGATCATGTTTTCATGAAGTTCTGTCAATGTATGGGTGTTATACGTTTCGATAAGAAGGGTATATTGGGTCCTAGGTGCATGAGACCTTTCGAAATTATAGAACAAATTGGGGCAATAGATTACAATTTGGTAATGCCACCAAGTATCTTGAAAATTCACGGTGTGTTCTACATATAACTGTTTAGAAAATACATGCCTGACCCAATGCATGTACATTCCTATGAGGAATTAGAACTGGAACCTGATCTTTCTTATTGAAAAAATCCTGTCAAGGTTCTTGATACAAGAGAACATGTGTTGAGAAACCAGACGACTTGTCTGTTAAATTTTCTATGGAGAAACCATATGATGTAAGAGGAAACGTGGGAACTTGAGTAACTTTTGATGAAGAACCACTATTGTCTTTTTATGAAGTAATATTCTAGAAATTTCAAGGAAAATTTTAATTGATGGTTGGGAGAATGTAACAACACATGCTTGCACAGTACACTTATTTTTTAATAATATAGTAGGGTGTGTTGTATGCAACTTTATGTTCTAACAAAGCACAACAAATCATACTAGCTGTTATAAATAGTAATACCCACTTTTTGAAATTTTATAAATTTTATCTTTTAAAATGGGCTTTTTTATTGGATTCAGAACATCGAAATTATTCTAGGGTGAATTTTTGTTATTTTTTGGAAAAAATTCAATTTTTAATGAATAGTGAAAACACTAAGTCATACATTAAATCCAATTTTTTTTAAATAATTATTTATTTTATTTAAATATATTTAGTGTCCAAATAGATATATAATACCTATATATGTTCAATGTAATTCAATAGAGTCATTTTATAAAAATTTTATATATATAAAAATTTTATTGAACATTTCACCGTCTTTTACCAACCTCCTGGGAAAATTTTAAAATTAAAATAAAAAATAATTTTACCTATTTTGTGAGTGTAATTTCAAATATCCAAGAGAAATGTTTGATATCAATAAAAAAATTTGGTTCAATAAGATGAAAATAATTTTTGGTAAATAATAAATTTTTTCTTTTATTTACCATGGTATAAAGTAATATTGTAGTTAAAGGTAAAAATGATATTATTATTACCCTAACACATGCTCTAATTTAATTGGATAAGTATAATTCTCCACGAAAAATTTTTTGAATAAAATATGATCCTCTTTGGTCCACTTGGATTAGATTATGACAGTTTTTCCTCACCCGAGCATACTTGGGTTCGAGCCGCGACTACCCCAAGCCCGCCTCCATAGGTCAGGGGCTAGGGACTAGCTCCGAAGGCTAAACAACTAAGGGAGTCCTTTTCCTATGTACATGCACACACACATGCAACCCACTCAATGAAGAAGTTCAGAAAAAAATGAAAATTATAATACTAACTGCTATAAATAAACCACAATGTGCATCGACCTCTAAACAGTACAATGCCAGTGTTGAAGGTAAATTGAAAAGAAAATGGAAAAAACACACGCCCAACCAGAAAGGTGCCACAACCCAGCAAAAGATAAATGAATGTAAAATAGATGGGAGATTCCCACACCTAGAACACGACTATAACCACCACACGAGCTCCAAGCACCCGAACTCCTAAGCTCCTCTAACATCAAGACCATCTTGTCTGTCGTCTGTAAAGGCACACCAACCACGGGAAAATCCCAAGGAGAGGTGAGTATAAAATTACACAGTAGGATACCCTGAAAGCTCTAGGGAGCAACAAAGGAGGTACTGAAGAGGTGAGAAGTAGATCTGAAAGGGAAAAGTAAAGGAGTACAACTGAGAGTGCAGTAAAGATTACAACACAACCCACCAAGAGAATGGAAGTAGACTCATCATAAGACAAAGACCTAGGAATGGTGAGAAGATGAACTTCTCAACGAGTCTTCGCTACCTATAGCAGGATAGTATACTCGTCTAACCAAAAATATCTAGACATGGAAAGAATGTGGCATACCTCGTGCGTCTTTTCCTCTCCTGGAAGGAGAGTAACCAAAACCCAAGAAGTGGGTACTAGAACAAGGTATAAACATATCCATATTCTCAATCAAGATTCCTGAACTAGATCGTAATGGGATATTCATCTCATAGCTCAGCCTAAGAAAGTGTGTCTCCAATAGTTATAGAAGTAAACACCATCGATACCCAATATATGTACGCCTTCCCTGAACTGCAATTCAAGGAGCTCAAGTCACCGCACCTCGACACTATCTACATTGGGCGGCACTGACTCGCCTGCACAGTTTTAGGTCGCGTCCCAAGGACGCGTCTCTGTGGGGAAAGTGCCCCTAGTACTTGAGAGTTTTGGGGGGAGCGTCAGCCACACCTCGTCATTGTCACACAATCGATAGATATTTTAAAATTCAAAGTTGTCACATCACTGGCCCGTACAACCAAGTGTCCTGCTCCGATAGTCATGGGGAAAAGCCACAGACAAGCCAAATAGCAAAGACTGAGTCTGAAAGCAGTCATCGGGTAACCCACTGCCCAGTCTCCATTCGTGGGTAGACCCTAAGAGGTCATCTGGTGGCCCACTGACCTCTCTCTGTTGGAGGGTAGACCATAAGAGGTCAACATGAGACCCACTGCCCAGTCTGTGCTGGAGGGTAGAACAAGAAGAAGGCGACCCACTCCCCAGTCTCTACTGGAAGGTAGACCCAGAAGAAGCTGACAAGCGACCCACTACCTAGTCTCTGATGGAGGGTAGACCCAGAAAAAGTTGACAGGTGACCCACTGCCCAGCCTTGCTATCGGGTAGAAGCGGATGAAGTCAACAAGCGACCCACTGCCCAGCCTTGCTGCAGGATAGACACGAAATAAGTTGACACACGACCCACTGCCCAGCCATGCTAGAGGTAAGACCTGGAATAAGTCGACATGCATCGCACTGCCCAGCCCTACTGAAGAGTAGATCTGGAATTAGTCGACAGGTGACCTACTGCCCATCCCTGCTAGAGGGTAGACCTAGAATAAGTCTGATAACTCAGCACTACAACTGACATCATCGGGTGTTGCCAACATCGCTACCGTGCATTGGTTTTGAGTGCAACAAAGGGACCTCCATCCAAATCCCTTTCATGTTTCCACATTTAATAAGATATCAAACTAGTCTCTACATTCCCAAATGGATCACACCATTGCAATCCTCGAAGAAAAACACATGAGATAGACCATTTACTCTCATGAAACGGCCTACCAGTGAAAAAGTTATTCAAAACCTCTTTATACTCATATGGAATATCGTGGGGCCCGCACCTTAGTCCCGGAAGAGGTCACGGGAACCACGCCATCGTGAATCTCTCTGAAAAACATGGAAAATTGACTACTCATGAGCCTCAAATGGTCTTCTGATGAAAAAGGGGCAGTATGCTGCTCACAACTCAAAAGACGGCTGGTGGGGCCCATGCCTCAACTCCAGTTTCAATTAATGAAACCACCCCGATAAATTTTTCCTTGATTCAAGGGTCACAATGCCCCTAACGGAGCATAAAACAGAATCTGTATGCAGATGGTGCAATTTCTCACGTTATAGGAAAATAGGGCCCCGTTGGGCACACAGCTCGAGGTCAAATGTATGTGGGGAGATTGTGTTGTTGCAATCCCCTCAGAAGAAAAATAGAAATGAGTTATCATCAACCCTAAATTGATGTTGGTTGAAAAATTTGTGTTTCACTGTAAAACGTGTGAACTAGGACCTTCGGAGCTGACACATTATATCTCACCCGAACGCTTCAGAAAGCATCTCAAAACGTCTACACAAGGTCTGGGGTCTTGCTCCTGCTAAAGGCGCATCAATCATACATCCCAGGAAAGAGTTATTTCCAATGTAACATTTAATTAATTATTTATTTATTTATTTATTCGCATTTAGCATTTCGTGCTACCAAGTAAATAATCCAACCCGCAAAGGCTTCGAACCAGGAATGGAAGGACCATCTCAGCCCTAGGGCCATTGTTCCCTTGACGACACATCAAACGGATGTCCGGATAGTGAGCCACGTCCCTCGTAACTTTAATAATAATATATAATTATTAAATTAAAGATCATTGGGTCGCCTGTCTTTAGTGGAAGAACCCAAAAACCCTGAAATATTCTTCAAAAAGTATATCTTGTTAACATGGACCAGTAGCCGCAGAAGTCGCATCAAATAGATGCGCCATTTAGAAGATAAGCCCCCACCCCCCACCCCTGAACAAAAAGGGGCCCATAATTTGGGCCGGTCCAGACCGACCAGCCCGGTCCAGACCGCCACGGCCCACACCACCTCCATAGGGCCATGTGGACTGGTTTAATTGAACCGACCAGCTAGGGTGATCGGTCTCCATGTGCAGCAAGGACTCACAAGGGGACGGTCCTATCTCATCTGACCCCCCCCCCCCCCCCCCCCCCCCGAGGTCAGCGCCTTGGGGCCTCCCCAGCTAGCTGTGCGCGACATGCCTCCTTTTACCAGCATCCCTCAATGATCATCTACGACGCCACCTCACACCTGGCCGGCTCCTTCGGCTCGACCTAATTTGGCTCCTCCAGATCCACCTCCACCGACTCCTCCTTTGACCTCCGTTGGCTCCTCCTTCGACCGATGCACTGCCGCGTTACCCCGCGACCGCCATGCCACATTACCACCACGACCTGCAACACACCTCCACACCGAACTAACCCGGCTCCTCCGGCCGCCGCGCTCCACCGGACACCTTCCGCTCGACCTCCAACCACCGCCCTCGACGGAGCCGCACCTTCGGTCAGTCCACCCGACCACTCCGGTGGTCAAAAAAATTTTCTGACACCAGTTTCAGGATCCTTGGGGCTAGATCGTTAGAACACCTCCCCTCTCTCATCATATGTAAAGAATTTGACATATCTGAAATTCAGATGAAGAACGCTCAAGAACGAGAAATTAAATGGGTCTTTGGCATTGGTCGTGTTCATTTGGCC
This sequence comes from Viscum album, assembly GCA_963277665.1. Taxonomy (NCBI): domain Eukaryota; kingdom Viridiplantae; phylum Streptophyta; class Magnoliopsida; order Santalales; family Viscaceae; genus Viscum; species Viscum album. The sequence continues at coordinate 2,074,118,929 of OY728152.1, read as the reverse complement.
AAGACCCAAAATTCTACAAACTATAAAAATCAAAGACGAAATTGATGGAGGTAATTTATGAAATCAAGGAGGGCGCAAAATGCAACAATATTTTTAACTCATTGGTTCTATTCGTCGGTGGCAACACATCCGCTTGATCCTGCTTCAATCCACCGGAGTCTGCTCCTCATTCTAGAGAAGATCAATGAAGAACGCCAAAGAATAGTGAAGAACTGTAGAGAGTGAGAGAGGGAGAGAGAGAGAGGGATGGAGGGAGGATGAAATGGGTCTTCCATCAACACATAGTGAATTTCTAAAAATTCACTAAAACCCTCCCAAAATGTGAGGATTCCGAAACCTCCACACACGACAATTTTACATCACGCCAACGCAAAACACCCCATTTCATCCTTAATGGAATACTCATGTTTCCATGCCGATACTTGTTTTAAAAGTTATTTGAAAGAAATCTAGTGATAAAAATCAATATGTGGTCATTTTGAAATGGTCGTTTTTCCCTTGGGTGTCATCTCTCACTGCAGGCCAATGCCCACTACTTTTACACCCCTCCTAAGTTAACCGACATGCTCCGGACTCAACGGTGCCCTCGTTTTCCTATCTGAGAAACTGTTTAAGAGATACCTGAGTTTAACCATTAAACGAATAAATTTGTTTTTTAATTAATACATTTCATGTTCTGATAGCGAGGTAGGGGTCCAAACGCCTTGTGTTGACATGTTTTATGTCATTCCAAGGGTAAACACCCAATTTAGGACCCATCAGTACACTCATATTTCTGATCTGAAACACTGTTTAAGAGTTATCAAATTTATTTAGGGTTCCCAGTGTGAACGCGCTAAAAGTATAATTCTGGCCACACCGGGGCTCAGAATAGCACGTTGTCGGAAGGCGCTGCTCTAGAATAACATAAATAATATTCAAAAGTCATTTATAGATAAAACTGGGTTCTTAAATTATTCCATCCTTCAATATTTTCATCCCCGAATAGAAAAACCAGGGAAAAACATAGGGTACTAAGCCCACAACTAGATCTCCCGTACCTAGATGAACTCTTGCACAGTCTTGAATCACCATATACAAACCGAGGGATTTGGTCTATTCATGGGAGTTTTTCCATTGCCGATGACGTGCATCAGAGCATTCAAACATCTCCTCATGTGTGCCATGTCGGAGATGTCATGCACCCACTTCCTACCTTGGGTTTAGGGAAAGGAGGAAGGGAAAATCACCATCACATCGCACGGTCTGAAACGGCCCAAAGGCACTCAGTGGTAGCTCCCCCCCCGACTGAACCCCTACGTCACACGTCGCGACTGGAATCACCGTTTGGACCTAGACAAAGCATAATAATTCCCTCCATCTGAATATCCATATGGTGGAACACCCAATAATATCTGCTCACGCAAGGTTTCATAGTCGATGTCCCATGACCCATACTATCTAACACGCTCGAGGAGCAATGGAGTCGACACCATTGACCAACAAAAAAAGGTTCCACACCATCTATTCAACTATCATAGGGTTACACCAACGCCTCGCATCACCCTAGTAACAACTCAAGGAAGGAGCAGGGAGAAAAATAATTTCACAGATAGAGTCTAACAATTCTATTTGAAAAAAGTAGATGAGATGTAGAGTGTACCTCTTATCACCTCATGCTCTGCAGGATCATAGCAATCCAAATCTCATGGCTGCCCGTGGTCCCAACTATCAGCTCACAGAGCCTTACGTGTACCGCCTGGTGGTGACGGGAAGTCCTTGAAATGTATTCCCCCACTTCCAGCTCATCATACTCCTCTGCAAGCACCACCTCTCTGGGTGAAACTCCAATAACGACGCAGCCGTTGTCGTAGTGGTGCACCTGCTGCCTAACCGATATTCTCAGCGCGCCTATTCGGACAGTCTCATGCTAAGTGACCTCATCCATCACAAGCATAGCACTGGCACCATCTAGGATTCCGTGGTTCACTCCGGCGCTAGTGTGGTGTACAACCATTACCCTAAGTCTGGTTATTGGAAATCCACTTACATCGAGGTTATGTATCCAAAAGCCTGCTAGTTGTGGCCGACGTCTCGGATCCATTGTGCCTGCTGCCACCAAAAACTATAGAGCATGACAGGAAGCTCTCTGTCACTAGCACCTGCTCTAGCACCCTGACATAACTGGGAATTCCGAAGGGTACTATGATAGCACGAATCTCTCAGCTTAGACCCAGCTCGAACTTCCGCGCTCTGAAGTTTTAGCCGTGGACCATGTTCGGGAAAATGAGACCACGATCGCCGAACCTAGTCTTGAACTCAGTCACCGTTTTCCCTCCCTACTCAAACTGCAGTAGATTTTGGATCTGAATGGATTGTAATTTGGAGGAGTAAAACTATTCACGATACAACAGCTAAAAGTCTCCCCACGAAAGAAATGACTCCTCAAGCAACTGATTCACCCGACTCCGCCAACGACCAGCTGCTCTGTGGAAAATGGCTGGCTACCAAATCCACTCTTTGATCTGCTGGTTTCTATGAAATTCTAAAGGGGAAAGACACTGTCTCGATCCAAACTTCTGCTTCCTGAGGGAATTTCTCTCCAATGAACCTCAGTGGTATCTGTCCCTGTAACTCACAGAGAATGATCATCCTACGATAAAGATCATTATGCTACTCACCAGGTGGGGGTGCTGCTATTGGCACACCCATATAGAGGGACTCACATGATACTTCCTGGACTAAGCCCTCATAGCCTACAAGGTCTTCGTCATGAACCAATGTTGGTATCCTGGCTGGCTATCTCTGCAGAGACATCCTGAATGTTATCAAGGAGTGTCATGGTCAGATGAGAATATATGTATATAACAGTAACAATAATGGGGAGATGACTCATGAAGGAAAGTCAATGACTCAATCCAATGTGATGCACAAACCAATTTCCCCCAGCAACGGGTGTCTTACTTTTCCATGTCGACAAGCAAGTTATCAGGTTCATGGTGAATGGAGACATTGGTCGTCACACCATCATTGGACTCCCTGGCCTGAGAGCTGCTCTCGAGAAATGTTGACACCATTTCCCTAGATCCAATCCAATTCCATTTTAGGGATGTCCTCACAATGTCCCAAGGAATGAACCACCTCTGATTCCACATTTTCATGACCCAACACTACCCAGGCTCGATCCGCGACTACCCCAAGCCCACCTCTATTGGCCAGGGGCTGGCGAACAGTGCCGAAGGCTAAAAAACTCGGGGTGGACCTTTCCTATGTAAATGCACACAAACACACAACCAACTCAATGAAGAATTGCAGAATAAAATGAAAAGTAAAATACCAACTGCAATAAATAATACTCAAAGTGCATCGACCACTAAACAGTAGAAAGCATGTGTTGATGGTAAACTGAAAAGAAAATGGGAAAAACATGATCCCAACCAAAAAAGTGCCACAACCCGGCAATAGGTAAACGAAAGTAAAACAGCTAGGGGATTCCCACACCTGGAACATGAATACAACCACTGCATGTGGTCCAAGCTCTTGAGCTCATAAGATCCTTTGACATCATGAACAACTTTTCTGTCATCTGCAAGGGAACACCAAGCGTGGGAAAAGCCCAAGCAGGGGTGAGTATAAAAATACTCAGTAGGATACCCCGAAGGCTCGAGGTAGCAACAAAGGAGTTACGGAAGAGGTGAGCAGTAGATAGAACCTGGAAAATTAAAAGAGTACAATCGATAGTGCATTAAAAATTACAGCTCAGCCCACCAAGAGAAAGGAAGTGACTTGTCCTAACACAAGGATCTAGGAATGGTGACAAGATAAACTTTTCATCGAGTATTCTCTACCTATAGCCAGAGAGTTGACTCATCCAACCAAGTGAAGATAGAAATAGAAATCATGTGGAATACTTTGTGCGTCTTCACCTCTCCTGGAAGGAGAGAAACAAAAACAAAAGAAGTGGGTACTGGAACAAGGTATATACATAACCATATGATCAATAAACAATCCCAAACATAATCGTAAGGGGATCTTCGACCCGTAGCTCAGCCTAAGAATGTGAGTCGCCAAAAGTCCCATTAGTGAACACAATAGATATCGAGTATCTATTTGCCTTCCTGAAACTACAAGTCAAGGGGCTCTAATCACCTCACCTTGACACTATCCGCTTTGGGAGACACTGAGTCACCCATAATATCTTATGTCACGTCACAAGGATGTGTCTCAGTTGGGAAAGTTCTCATCGTACTTGTGAGTTTTGGGGGAAGTGTCAGCCACACCTTGTCACTGTCACACAGTCGAAAGGTCTTTTCAAATTCAAAGCTGTCACATCACTGACCCGTACAACCAAGGGTCATGCTTGGGTAGTCATGATGAAAATACACAGACTTGCTTTGTATCATGGACTGAGTCTGAAAGAAGTCGCCGAGTAACCCAATGCCATGTATCTACTGGAGGGTAGACCCTAAGAGGTCGTCGGGTGACCCACTTCCATGTCTCTATTGGAGGGTAGACCCTAAGAGGTTGACAGGTGACCCATTGCCTAGTCTATGTTGGAGGGTAGCCCTATAAGAAGGCGTTAGGTGACCCAAGCCCCAGTCTCTTCTGGAGGGTAGAGCCACTAGAAGATGGCAGGCGACACACTGCCCAATCACTGCTAGAGGGTAGACCCAGAAAAAGTATAAAGGTGACCCACAGTCCATCCTTGCTGGAGGGTAGACCCGGAAGAAGTCGACATACGACCCACTACCTACCCTTGGTAGAGGGTAGACCTAGAATAAGTCGCTTGGTTACCCACTTCCCAGCCCTTCTAGAGGGTGGACCTGGAATAATTCTACAGGTGACCAACTGCCCAGCCCTGCTTGAGGGTGGACCTTGAATAAGTCGACAGGTGACCCACTGCCTAGCCCTACTGGATTGTAGACCTGGAATAAATCTGATAACTCAGTAATGAAACTGACATCACCAAGTGTTACCAACATCGCTACCGTGCGTTGGATCAGAGTGCATCATAGGGACCTCCATCCTACACCATTTCATGTATCCACATTTAATAAGATCTCAAATGAGGCTCTACATGCCCAAATGGATCACACAGTTGAAATCATCACAGAAAAACACGTGAGATAGACCATTTACTCGCCCAAAATGGCCAACCGGTGAAAAAGTTATTCAACACTACTTTATACCCATACGGCGTCTCATGGGTCCCACACCTTGGTCCTGGAAGACGTCTGGTGAACCATGCCATTGCGATGCTCTCGAAAAAACATGCCAAAATGACTACTCGTGTTCCTCAAACGGGCGTCAGAAGATAAAGGTGCAGTGCACTACACACAGCCCAAAAGACGGCTTGTGGGGCCCACGCCTCAACTCTGGTTTCAATGCCCAAAACCACCCCATTCTATTTTGCCTCAATTCCAGGGTCACAACACCGCTAATGACGCCTAAAATATACTTCGGATGCAGAAGCTGCAATTTCCCACATTATATGCAAACGGTGCCCCATAGGGCCAGCACTTTGAGCCCGAATTTAAGCAGGGAGATTGCGCCATTGCAATCCCCTCTAAAAAACACTCATAAATGAGTGCTCATCCACCCTAAATAGATGTCATGTGAAAAAGTGGTGTTTCACTGTAAAACGTGAGATCTAGGCCATGTGGGTCCCACACCTTGTCTCCAAACCGAATGCTTCAGAAAGCGTCTCAAAAAGTCCGCACGAGGATTGGGGTCCTGCTGTTGCTGACGGGATGTCAATTGGACATCCCAAGCAGGAGGTAGGTCTGACACAAAATTTAATTATTTAATTAATTAATTAATTAATTATTCACATTTATCGCTTCGTGATACCGAGAAACAAAAACAACACACAAAGGCTCTGAACCAATCCCAGAAGTATCATCTCATCCCTGAGGCCACCACGCCTCTATCGACATGTCAACGGATATCCTGCTCGCGAGCAACGTCCGTCGCAAAATTAATATTAATTTATTGATATTAAATAAAAGCTCCTCAAGTCCCCCGCCTTTGGGCAATGAACCCAAAAATAATGAAATATATATCAAAAATTCAATCTTGTTAACACAGACCAGCTTCCGTAGAAGGTGCGTCAAAGGGTGGCGCCATTTAGAAGATACGCATGCTCGAAAAAAACGGGGAAAAAAATTTTGGTCGGTCCGGACTGGCCAGCCTGGTCCGGACCGCTGCGGCCTGCACTGTAACGACCCTAAATTTTATATAAATCTTGTTTAATAATTCTGTGTGTTATTTTATTTTTTTCTACTCTACAAAACTGTTTCATTTGATAACACGAGTATAATTTAAATGAGACTGTTGGGTTTTGACAAATTATATGACCACTGGTCAATATGACCACTGGAAACTGAACATTTTGATTATTGTCTCTAAATACAAGTAATATTGGTTAATTAATATAGAAAGAAGATTTGATGGCCTCACGCAGTAGTCTTGGATCGATCGAAGCCCATCTAACTTAACTTGGGAAGGAAGTAGCACCATTGGTCTTTGCTCTTGACTAAACCCAAGCTGAACTTCATCGTGTGAAGTTAGAACGAAATTGCCTTCATGAGAAGTTAAAACTGATAGAAATTACTACTCATGCGATGTTGGTTGAGCCCCCCTCAGATTCTCTCATCTTTTCACACCTTACACTTTGGTCCTATGCGGGTGTGATAAGGTGCTATGTAAGGACACCGTAACTGCCTTCTGTAATCCATTGTTTTAAATAAAATTTTCAATTTATTCTTATGATGAAGTTTATGAATTTTTAAATGACTGGATAAATATAGTATGCATATTTTTAATGAATTTTACAAAAAGGATATTTTAAAAATGTTTATTTAAACCTTAAATAATTAAAAATATGTAATGATTTTCAAAAAATGGTCTTCTACAATTTTGTTCAGTATGAAATTTAGAGTCTAATAAGATCAACATAATTATTGATGAATAGTAAATTATGAATAGTGATTTTACACTTAGGATTACTAATGTGACAAAATGGATTAGTAATCTCACTTAAAAAAAGTTTTAATATAATTTAGACACCTTGATTATGTAATGTGATTCAATAAAATGGTTAAATAACGGTTTCATAAATTTTTATTCAAGAATTAGTTTTTTCAGGTGAATAGTGTTTTTTAATTAAAAATTAAATTAATAATATTTAGAACATTATTTTTATAAAATGGATTTCAATTTTGAACTCAGAGCATCAATATTATGTTAACGTAATTTTTGGGGTTTTTTCTAAAAAAAATGAATTCTCGGTGAATAGTGTATTCATTTAAAAATTAAATTAAAAATATATAGAAAATTATTTTTATAAAGAGGTTCTCATTTTTATAATTAGAGCATTGATATTTTTTTAATTTTCAATTTAGGGATTTTTCTGAGAAGGTTGAATTTTCAGTGAATAGTAAAAAAGCAGTTTTAGTGTTTCAGTATGTTTAATGACATCATCACTATGTCATGATGATTTCATGAGATATTTTATGGGTTGGCTGACAAAAGGTGATAAATTATTGTTTGGGTGCCTCATGTGGCCTAACTCCATGGGAAATACAATGGGGGAGCCCATTCTTTTGAGAAAACCACTTCTGAGGTGTCCCTTGGCCATTAATGTAGGGTCCCCTCACTTTCCCAATAAATACCAAGCCATCCTCTCATCCATATCGACTCCCCACTCTCCCCAACGATTTTCTGGTCTCATTACCTCCCAAGTAGTCCTCCCAAGGTGCCCCCAAGCCCTCCAAGTCCCAACCTTTGAGTTTTAAGAGTTACGTTTTAAGGTAAGGGTTCCGACCTCTCTCTTTCTTTTCAAGTAATCTCTTTCATGTCATTTCTTTTATAATCCATGTTCCTATGTTGGAGGATGTTCTTTTATATTCAATTACATACCTTTTCATGTTCATATAATGATATACCCCTTCTTGTTCTCATAAATTCGTTTTAATAATGTTTAAGTGGCGACGTTAGGCTGCCAAATTTTTAAGGGATTCTTTCACCTTTCTCAAGTTCTATTTTCATGACAAGTATTTCAAGTTACTTTTAATATTGTTGGGGTGTGATCTCTATATCTATCATACTGAACTCTTATTTTAATATTATGAGAGACCTTATTTTATCTCTTCAATTCAGTATTTTGAAGTTTTAAGTGGCGTCATTAGGCTGCCGAATTTTTAAGTGGTTCTTTCACCCTTCTCATTTTCAAGTACTATTTTCATGTCAATTATTTAATGTTCCTTTTTATTATTTTGGAGTATGATCTCTATATCTATCATACTGATATTTTATTATCATATTATGAGAGACCCCATTTTTCCTCTTCAATTCAGTATTTTGATGTTTTAAGTGACGCCGTTAGCTGCCCAATTTTTGAGTGGTTCTTTCACCCTTCTCATTTTCATGTTCAATTTTCATGTCAAGTCATTAATGTTCCTTTTTATTATGATGGGGTATTATCTCTATACCTATCATACTGATCTTTTATTATCATATGATGAGATACCCTATTTGAACTTTTCAATTCATTTTTGTTGAATTTTAAGTGACGTTGTTTGGCTGCCGAATTTTAATAAGAGAAATCTAATTTTTGTCTTCCTTCCTTGTTTTTCATTTCAAATGGTATGTCCTTGGAATTTCATTACCATGTTCATAGATCCATTTTATTCTGTCCCTCTACTGTTTTATGGGTCATTACCATTGTTTAAACCATGTCCCCTCTCTTTTCAATGTTCTCTAAAAACCCCGAAACATAGCTGTTATGCTGCAGAATTTTCATCTCAAAATGGCTCTCTATTTTTTCTCAGAATTATTTTATGTTATAAATTGAATACTCAAAGCTCTTATTTCTTTAAAGGAATTCACATATATACTAAAATATTCTATTTTAAATTCTGGGATTTACATACGTGAAACCACTCTCCCCTTTCGTGGGTTTAATGTGACGTAAAGATCATGTCTTTAAAGCAGTTTTTAAAACGTTAGGATTATGAAATAAAACCCATTTATTTTATTCTATATGGGCTATTTATTATATGCTTGATAATGATATGTGTGGATCACATGATAATAAAGGCAAATTTAAGGGTGCTCCATGAAAGTGCTCCAATGCATTGGGTAATGATGTAACCACTAGAGATTACAATTTTCGCGATATCTTGGTGAATAACATTGGTAATTTTCAAATGACACCTTGGGGATGGACCTTGGTGATATGTTCATGGTTGTATATGTTTAATGAAGTATCCACATCTTCAAGTTATGAAAAATTTTATTTTCATTATGATATATCTCATTATTTCTATCTCATGCCTAATAGTTCTTTTCATGACCTTATTGAAGTATCTCAAGTTCACATGTAAAATGTTTCTCTTTTTTCCATTACTAGGCCTTCTGCTCACCCTTTCTTTTGATGTATGTCCCCAGGTTATGAGATGCAGTAATTAACCTAGTATGAACACAAGGAGAAGCCTTTCAAGTGTTTAAGAAGAATGTTTTATGTTTTCATGTTTTAAGTTCCTGGTTTCCAAGACACTACCTTAATGATCCTCGGTTTTGTAAAATGTAATGAAAGTTTATGTGATAAAAAGTCTGGATTCTATAGTTGGTATCAAAGGATGGTTTAGTTATTTGTGGGAATTAGGATATGAAAACATTACGAATAAACCTATATAAAAGTTTATATATATGAAATCTTCCTATTATTTTGGTGAGTATTTAGTAATGGGTTGCCAACCAAATAAATCCATGTCTGGATACGAGCAGGTAGAGGTTGTTATGGCACAGATGTACATAGGGGTAAAACCCAAAAACACCGCTTTGAGCTAGACTCAAATGGGAACTGGTACACGAAAACGGGCCTTGCTACACTCTTAATTATGACACTCCTGGGGGATATGCTTTGGTAAATTCATAAACTTAGTATGAACCATTGTTAAAGGAACAATGACAAAATAAAATAAAGATTCACATAAGAATATATGATCATGGATAACCTAGATGGGAACCTAGGGTATCAAAAGTTAGGGTATTCTTTTCTTCTATAATTTATCCTTATATGCTTTAAGTTCCTTTTCATGATTATTAGCTATGTATTTAAGCCCCAAATTATAATTTCTCTTCTTAGTTAATGGTGGGAAATGGAAGAACATGTCCCAACAACCAATGTGATAAGAAATTCTATAATTTCCATATTAATACGATGGAGATGATTATATGATTAAAAGTTGATTATTATTTAGGAACATGTTCACTATTTTTGGGACCCTATATGATCGAGGTAAATAGATTACTACGGTATTTTCATTGATGAGTAAGGTTGAATTATATTTTTCATAATTGATGAATTTAAGGTGGAATTATAGTAATTTAGGTTACTTATGTAAATGATTTACCTATCTCGGGGTCAATATGTTTCAGATATTAACTTTTGATATAAGATTTTAGGAGTGGTTTATGTTGTTTGGAGATGAATGATAAAGATTACCTTGGAAGACTATGTTATCAAATCCTTCTTGTATTTGGGTTTCAATCTTAGTTTGTTTATATTGAGGATTTTTTTGGACAGTTATTTACAGAATGGTCTATGATGAACTTTGGGTAGTACCGTGGAACTTTAAAGATTTAATGTATTTTACCTTCCTCTGGGGTTCATTATTTTGGAAGAATTGTTTTATCTTACCCTTTCCTTTTTTTGGGATAATGTTTATAGATAGGAAAAATAGATAGTTAATATTTGGTGGATTATGTGATTCTCTATAAGATGATTCTTGTTTTTTGATTAGACCAATTGTTTTTGAATTCTCATTATATGGAGAAAAGAATAGTTTTTGGTAGGGACTTATTAAAGGATGAAACTCTACATTAAGGTAGGTATATTTTCTTATGTTTTTTATCTACGTAGTAAATGAATTCATCAAAATTATGAAAAGGAACATAAAACAAAAACATTGTTGGTTTACATTTCCAACTAGGTAATCAATGTCCGTTTACACACATCGTATGTTTGGGATTTTCTTATGGTTAACATTTTCCTAATCATGTTTTCTATCACTCTAACACAGAACATGACCCTTTGTTTTTTTCCTTCCATATCCATGTTTTTCTACATGGAATACTATTATGGGTTAACTTGGGTGGCCTTTGTACTTCCCTTTCTTTATTTTAAAGTAATAGTTTTTCGAACTCCTTTTCTGATGTGGGACTTTCAATAAAGTTTCAAAACCCAATTTTAAAAAATTACGAGGACGGAATTTCATAAGGTGGGAAGATTGTAACGTCCTGAAATTTTAAATATATATTGTTTCCTAATTTTGTGTGTTATTATATTTTTCATACTCTACAAAACTAGTTCATTTGATAACACGAGTATAATTAAAATGATAACGTTAGGTTTTGATTGATTATATGATCATTGGTCAATATGACCATTGGAAACTAAAAGTTTTGATTATTGTCTCTAAATACAAGTAATCTTGGTTAACTAATATAGAAAGAAGATTTGATGGCCTCAACCAGTAGTCTTCGACTGATAGAAGCCCATCTAACATAACTTCGGAAGGAGGTAGCACCATTGGGCTTTGCTCTAGACCAAACCCAAGGCGAACATCATCGTGAGAAGTTAGAACAGAATCTCCTTCACGAGAATTTCAAACTGATAGAAATTACTACTCGTGTGATGTAGGCCGAGCCTCCCTCATATTCTCTCACCTTATCATACCTTACACTTAGTTCCTATGCTGGTGTGATAAGGTGCTATGTAAGGAGACCGTAACTACCTTTTGTAATCCTTTGTTTTAAATAAAAATTTCAATTTATTCTTATGATGAAGTTTATGAATTTTCAAATGACCGGATAAATATAGTATGAATATTTTTAATGAATATTAAAAAAGGATAATTTAAAATTTTTTATGTAAACCTTAAATAATTAAAAATGTATAATGATTTTCAAAAAATGGTCTTCTAAAATTTTGTTCTGTATGGAATTTAGAGTCTAATAAGATCAACATAATTTTTGATGAATAGTAAATTATGAATAGTGATTTTACCCTTAGGATTAGTAATGTGACCAAATAGATTAGTTATCTCACTTAAATAATGTTTTAATATAATTTAGATACCTTGATTATGTAATGAGATTCAATAAAATGGTTAAATAACGGTTTTATAAATTATTATTCAAATATTAGTTTTTTCGGGTTAATAGTGTTTTTTAATTAAGAATTAAATAAAAAATATTTAGAAAATTATTTTAATAAAATGGATTTTATTTTTGAACTCAGAGCATCGATATTATGTTAAGGTAAATTTTGGTGTTTTTTCTGAAAAAATGAATTTTCAGTGAATAGTGTATTTATTTAAAAATTAAATTAAAAATATTTAAAAAATTATTTTTATAAAATTGAGTTCATTTTTTAATTTAGAGCCTTGATATTTGGTTAATGTGAAATTTTGGGATTTTTCTGAGAAGGATGAATTTTCAGTGAATAGTAAAAAAAAGCAGTTTTAGGGTTTCGGTATGTTTAATGACATCATCACTGTGTCATGATGATGTCATGAGATATTTTATGGGTTGGCCGACCAAAGGTGATGAAATATTGTTTGGGGGCCCCATGTGGCCTAACTCCAAGGGAAATACCATGAGAGAGCCCATGCCTTTGAGAAAAACACTTTTGAGGTTTCCATGGCCATTAATGTCGTGTCCCCCCACTTTCCCTATAAAACGCAAGCCATCCTCTCATCCATTTCGACTCCCCACACTCCCCCAACGAGTTTCGGGTCTCATTACCTCCCATTGAGTCCTCCCAAGGTGCCCCCAAGCCCTCAAGGTCCCAACCATTGAGTTTTAAGAGTTACGTTTTAAGGTAAGGGACCTGACCTCTCTCTTTCTTTGAAAGTAATCTCTTTCATGACATTTCTTTTATGATCCATGTTCATATGTTGTAGGATGTTCTTTTATATTATCATACTTCCCTTTTCATGTCCATATAATGAGAGAATCCTTCTTTTTCTCATCAATTCGTTTTAATAATGTTTAAGTGGCGCTGTTAGGCTGGCAGATTTTTAAGGGATTCTTTCACCTTTCTCAAGTTCTATTTTATGTCAAGTATTTCAGGTTCCTTTTTATTTTGTTTGGGTGTGATCTCTATATCTATCATACTGAACTCTTATTTTAATATTATGAGAGACCCTATTATATCTTTTCAATTCAGTATTTTGATGTTTTAAGTGGCGTCGTTAGCCTGCCGAACTTTTAAGTGCTTCTTTCACCCTTCTCATTTTCATGTACTACTTTAATGTCAAGTCTTTCATGTTCCTTTTTATTATGTTGGAGTATGATTTCTATATCTATCATACGGATATTTTATGATCATATTATGAGAGACCCCATTTGTCCTCTTCAATTCAGTATTTTGATGTTTTAAGTGACATCGTTAGGCTGCCAAATTTTTAAGTGGTTCTTTCACACTTCTCATTTTCAAGTTCTATTTTCATGTCAAGTCATTAATTTTACGTTTTATTATGATGGGGTATGATCTCGATACATATCATACTGATATTTTATGATCATATTATGAGAGACCCTATTTGATCTTTTCAATTCATTTTTGTTGAAGTTTAATTGACGCTGTTAGGCAGCCAAATTTTCATAAGAGAAATCTAATTTTTGTCTTCCTTCCATGTTTTTAATTTCAAATGGTATGTCCTTGAAATTTCATTACCATGTTCATATATCCTTTTTATTCTTTGCCTATACTGTTTTATGGGGCATTATTATTGTTTAACGCATGTCCCCTCTCTTTTCAATGTTCTCTAAAAACCCCGAAACATAGTCGTTATGCTGCAGAATTTTCATCTCAAAATGTCTCTCTCTTTTCTCAAAATTAATTTTTGTTATAAAGTGAATACTCAAAGATCTTCTTTCTACAGAGGAATTCACATATATAACAAAATGTTTTATTTTAAATTCTGGTATTTACATACATGAAACCATTCTCCCCATTTGTGGGATTAAAGTGACGCAAAGATCATGTATTTAAAGCAGTTTTTAAAACGTTAGGATTATGAAATAAAACCCATTTATTTTATTATATATGGACTATTTATGAAATTATTGATAATGATATATTTGGATCACATGATAATAAAGGAAAATTTAAGGATGCGCCCTGATAGACCTCCAATGCATTGGGTAATGATGTAACTACTAGTGATTACAATTTTCGCGATATCTTGGCGAATAACCTTGGTAATTTTAAAATGACACCTTGGGGTTAGACCTTGGTGATATATTCATGATTGTCTATGTTAAATGATGTAGAAACATCTTCAAGTTATGAAAAATGTTATTTCTATTATGATATATCTAATTATTTCTATCTCATGCCTTAAAGTTCTTTTCATGACCTTATTGAAGTATCTCAAGTTCACATGTAAAATGTTTATCTTGTTTCCATTACTGGGCCTTCTGATCACCCTTTCATTTTATGTATGTCCCCAGGTTATGAGATGCAGTAATGAGCCTAGGATGAACATGAGTAGAAGCCTTTCAGGTTTTTGAGAAGAATATATTATGTTTTCATGTTTTATGTTCCTGGTTTCCAAGACACTAAACCTTAAAGATCCTCGGTTTTGTAAAATTTAATGAAAGTTTATGTGATAAAAATTTGGGATGCTATAGTTGGTATGAAATGATGGTTTAGTTATTTTTGGAAATTAGGATATGAAAATGTTAGGAAGAAACCTATAGAAAAGTTTATATATATGAAATCTTCTTGGTATTTTGGTGAGTATTGAGTAATGGGTTTCCAACCAAATAAATCCATGTCTGGATACGAGCAGGTAGAGGTTGCTCTAGCACAGATGTACATAAGGGTAAAACCCAAAAACACCAATTCGATCTAGACTCAAATGGGAACTGGTACACGACAACGGGCCTTGCTGCACTCTTGGTTACGACACTCCCGGGGGATATGCTTTGGTAAATTCATAAGCTTAGTATGAACCATTGTTAAAGGAACAAAGATAAAATAAATTAAAGATTTACATAAGAATATATGATCATGGATAACCTAGATGGGAACCTAGGGTATCAAAAGTTAGGGTATTATTTTCTTCTAGAAGTTATCCTTATATTCTTTAAGTTTCTTTTCATGATTATTAGCTAAGTATTTATGCCCCAAATTATAATTTCTCTTCTTAGTTAATGGTGTGAAATGGAAGAACATGTCCCAAAAACCAATGAGATAAGAAATGCAACAATTTCCATATTAATATGACAGATATGATTAGGGGATTCAAAGATGATTATTATTTAGGAAGATGTTCACTGTTTTGGGGACCCTATATGATCGAGGTAAATAGATTACTAAAGTATTTTCATTGATGAGTAAGGTTGAATTATATTTTTAAGAATCGATGAATTTAAGGTGGAATTATAGTAATTTAGGTTACTTATGGAAATGATTTACCTATCTCGGGGTAAATATATTTAGGATAGTTACTTTTGTTATAAGATTTTAGGAGTGGTTTATGTTGTTTGGATATGAATGATAATGATTACCTTGGAAGTCTATGTTATCAAATCCTTCTTCTATTTGGGTTTCCATCTTAGTTTGGTTTATATTGAGGATTTTTTTGGACAGTTATTTACGGAATGGTCAATGATGAACTTTGGGTAGTACCGTGGAACTTTAAAGATTTAATGTAGTTTCCCTTCCTCTGGGGTTCTTTATTTTGGAAGAATTGTTTTATCATACCCTTTCTTTTTTTGGGATAATGTTTACAGATAAGAGAAATAGATAGTTAATCTTTGGTAGATTATGTGATTCTCTATAAGATGATTTTTGTTTTTTGATTAGACCAATTGTTTTTGAATTCTCATCATTTGTAGAAAAGAATAGTTTTTGGTAGGGACTTATTAAAGGATGAAACTCTACTTGAAGGTAAGTATATTTTCTTATGTTTTTGTTCTATGTAGTAAATGAATTCCTCAAAATTATGAAAAGGAATGTAAAAAAAAACGTTGTTGGTTTACGTTTCCAACTAGGTAATCAAAGACTATTTACACACGTCGTATATTTGGGATTTTCTTATGGTTAAAATTTTACTAATCATGTTTTCTATCACTCTCCCACAAAACTTGACCCTTTGTTTTTTTCCTTCCATATCCATGCTTTTCTACATGGAATCCGAGTATTGGTTAACTCAGGTGACCTTTGTACTTCCCTTTCATTCTTTTAAAGTAATAGTTTTTCGGACCCCTTTTCCGATGTGGAACTTTCAATGAAATTTCAAAACACAATTTTAAAAAATTGGGAGGACGCAATTTATAAAGGGGGGAAGATTGTAACGACCTGAAATTTAAAATATATCTTGTTTCCTAATTTTGTGTGTTATTTTAATTTTTATACTCTAAAAAAATGGTTCATTTGATAACACGAGTATAATTAAAATGAGACCGTTGGGTTTTGATTGATTATATGACCATTGGTCAATATGACAACTAGAAACTAAACGTTTTGATTATTTTCTCTAAATACAAGTAATCTTGGTTAATTAATATAGAAAGAAGATTCGATGGCCTCACCCAGTAGTTTTGGACCGATAGAAGCCCATCTAACATAACTTGGGAAGGAGGTAGCACCATTGGGCTTTCCTCTGGACCAAACCCAAGCCGAACTTCATCGTGTGAAGATAGAATGGAATCGTCTTCTCGAGAAGTACAAACTGATAGAAATTAATACTCGTGTGATGTTGGCCGATCCTCCATCAGATTCTCTCACCATATCATACCTTACACGTAGGTCCTATGCTGGTGTGATAAGGTGCTATGTAAGGAGACCGTAACTGACTTGTGTAATCCTTTGTTTTAAATAAAAATTCTGATTTATTCTTATGATGAAGTTTATGAATTTTCAAATGACCGGATAAATATAGTATACATATTTTTAATGAATTGTAAATAAAGGATATTTTAAAAATGATTATGTAAACCTTAAATAATTACAAATGTATAATTATTTTCAAAAAATGTTCTTCTAAAATTATGTTCAGTATAAAATTTAGAGTCTAATAAGATCAACATAATTTTTGAGGAATAGTAAATTATGAATAATGATTTTACCCTTAGGATTAGTAATGTGACCAAATGGATTAGTTATCTCACTTAAATAATGTTTTAATATAATTTAGACACCTTGATTATGTAATGTCATTCAATAAAATTGTTAAATAACGGTTTCATAAATTATTATTCAAGTATTAGTTTTTTCGGGTGAATAGTGTTTTTTAATTAAGAATTAAATTTAAAATATTTAAAAAATTATTTTTATAAAATGGATTTCATTTTTGAACTCAGAGCATCGATATTATGTTAAGGTAATTTTTGGGGTTTTTTCTGAAAAAATGAATTTTCAGTGAATAGTGTATTTATTTAAAAATTAAATTAAAAATATATAGAAATTTATTTTTATAAAATGGAGTTCATTTTTGAAATCAAAGCCTTGATATTTGGTTAATGTGAAATTTTGTGATTTTTCTGAGAAGGTTGAATTTTCAGTGAATAGTAAAAAATCAGTTTTAGGGTTTCGGTATGTTTAATGACATCATCGATGTGTCATGATGATGTCATGAGATATTTTATGGGTTGGACGACCAAAGGTGATGAAGTATTTTTTGGGGGCCCCATGTGGCCTAACTCCATGGGAAATACCATGAGAGAGCCCATGCTTTTGAGAAAACCACTTTTGACATGTCCCTTGGCCATTAATTTCGTGTCCCCTCACATTCCCTATAAATACAAAGCCATCCTCTCATCCATTTCGAAGCCCCACTCTCCCCCAATGAGGATCTGGTCTCATTACCTCCAAAGGAGTTCTCCCAAGGTTCCCCCAACCCAAAATGTGTAACGACCCAAAATTTTGAATAAATCTTGTTCCTAAATTTATGTGTTATTTTATTTTATTTTTATACTCAAAAAAATGTTTCATTTGATAACATGAGTATAAATAAAATGAGACTGTTGGGTTTAGATGGTTATATGACCATTGGTCAATATGACTGCCGGAAACTAAACGTTTTGATTATTGTCTCTAAATACAAGTAATCTCGGTTAATTATTATAGAAAGAATATTTGATGGCCTCATCCAGTAGTCTTGGACCGATCGAAGCCCATATAACAGAACTTGGGAAGGAGGTAGCACCACTGGGCTTTGCTCTGGACCAAACCCAAGCCTAACTTCATCGTTTGAAGCTAGAACAGAATCGACTTTGCGAGAAGTTCAAACTAATAGAAATTACTACTCGTGCGATGTTAGCTGAGCCTCCCTCAGATTCTCTCACCATAGCACACCTTACACTTAGATCATATGCTGGTGTGATAAGGGGATATGTAAGGAGACCCTAGCTTCCTTGTGCAATCCCTTATTTTAAATAAAAATTCGGATTTCTTCTTATGATGAAGTTTATAAATTTTCGAATGACCGGATAAATATAGTATGCATATTTTGATGAATTTTAGAAAAAGGATATTTTAAAAATGTTTATGTAAACCTTAAATAATTAAAAATGTGTAATGATTCTCAAAAAATGGTCTTCTATAATTATGTTCAGTATGAAATTTAGAGTCTAATAAGATCAACTTGATGTTTGATGAATAGTAAATTATGAATAGTGATTTTATGATTAGGATTAATAATGTGTACAGATGTATTAGTAATCTCACTTAAAGAAAATATTAAAATAAGCTAGGAACTTTGATTAAGTAATGTGATTAAATAAAATAGTTAAATAACGGGTTCATAAATTATTAATCAAGTATTAGTTTTTTCGGATGAATTGTGTTTTTTTAATTAAAATTTTAATTAAAAATATTTAGAAAATTATTTTTATAAAATGGGCTTCATTTTTGAACTCAGAGCATCGATATTATGTTAAGGTAATTTTTGGGGATTTTTCTGAAAAAAATAAATTTTTGATGAATAGTGTTTTTAATTAAAAATTTAATTAAAAATATTTAGAAAATTATTTTTATAAAATGGATTTCATTTTTGAAATCAGAGCATTGATATTTGGTTAAGGTGAAATTTTGGGATTATTCTGAGAAAGTTGAATTTTCGATGAATAATGAAAATACAGTTTTTAAGTTACGGGTGTCTAATGACTTCATTAAATGATGTATTAAGTATGTAATCAATATTTTCGACTTATGAATAGTAATATAAGGTATGAGGTGTCCAAGTGTCAAATACCATGGGCAAATACCATGGGCAAGCCCATGGTTTTTCCAAAACCACTAATGAGGTGTCCCTTGGCCATTAATGCCATGTCCCCTCACTTTCTCTATAAATACCAAGCCATCCTCTCATCAATTCGACTCCCCACAGTCCCCCAATGAATTTCTGGTCTCATTACCTCCCAAGGAGTCCTCCCATGGTGCCCCCAAGCCCTCAAGGTCCCAACCTTTGAGTTTTAAGAGTTATGTTTTAAGGTAAGGGATCTGACCCCTCTCTTTATATTCAAGTGATCTCTTTTATGTCATTCTTTTATTCCCCATGTTCTTATGTTGGAGGAGGTTATTTTATATTCATTATAATGTCCTTTTTTTGTTCATATTATGAGATACCCCCTCTTACTCTCATCATTTCGTTTGAAGAATTTTTAAGTGGCGCCGTTAGGCTGCCGAATTTTCAAGGGATTCATTCACCTTTCTCATTTTTTAAAAGTTCTACTTTCATGTCAAGTCTTTCAAATTCCTTTTTATTATGTTGGGGTATGATATCTATATTTATCATACTGATATTTTATGATAATATTATGAGAGACCCCATTTTATCTCTTCAATTCAGTATTCTGAGGTTTTAAGTGGTGCCGTTAGGCTGCCGATTTTTTAAGTGGTTCTTCACCCTTCTCGTTTTGAAGTTCTACTTACATGTCAATTCATTCAAGATAATTTTTGATATTTTGGGGAATGATCTCTATATATATCATTCTGGACTCTTATTTTAATATGATGAGAGACCCCATTTGATCTCTTCAATTCAGTATTTTGAAGTTTTAAGTGGCGCGGTTAGGCTGCCGAATTTTTTCGGGGATTCTTTCACCCTTCTCATTCTTTTCAAAGTTCTACTTTCATGTCAGGTCTTTCAAGTTCCTTTTTAATTATGTTGGGGAATTATCTCCATATCTATCATACTGAAATCTTATGTTCACACGATTAGAGACCCTATTTGATCTTTTCAAATCATTTTTGTTGAAGTTTAAGTAACGCCGTTATGCTGCCGAACTTTCATAAGAGAAATCTAGTTTTTGTCTTCCTTCCATGTTTTTCATTTCAAATGGTATGTCCTTGAAATTTCATAACCATCATTATGTATCCTTCTTATTCTTCCCATCTACTATTATATGGGTCATTTATGAATGTTTGACCCATTTTCCCTCTCTTTTTAATGTCTTCTAAAACCTCGTATCATAGCCGTTATGCTGCAGAATTTCCGTCTCAAAATGTCTCTTTTTTTTCTAAAGTTAATTTATATTAATAAGTGAATACTCAAAGCTCTTTCTTCTAAAGGGGTATTTACATATATACCAAAATTTTCTATTTTAAATTCTGGGATTTACATACATGAGACCCACCTTCCTTTTCTGTGGGTTTTAAAGTGACGTAAGGATCATGTCTTTAAAGAATTTTTTTTAACGTTATGATTATGAAATGAAACCCATTTATTTTATGCTATATGGGTTATTTATGAAATTTTTGATGAGGATATATGTTTCTCACATGATAATAAAGGAAAATTTAAGGGTGCGCCCTGATAGCGCTCCAATGCATTGGGTAGATACTTAATCTCTATAGATGACCATTTTTAACGACGCCTTGGTGAATAACCTTGGTAATTTTTAACGACGCCTTGGTGAATAACCAAGGTAATTTTTAACAACGCCTTGGTAAATAACCTTGGTAATTTTTAACGACACCTTGGGGATGAACGTTGGTGAAATGAAATGATTGACATTATTAAATGTTGCAGCCACATCTTCAAGTTATGAAAAAAATTTATTTTTATTATGATATGACTCATGATATCATTTTCATGCCTTAAAGTTCTTTTCATGACTTTATTGATGTATCTCAAGTTCATATGTAAAATGTTTCACTTTTTTCCCTTGCTGGGCCTTCTGCTCACCCTTTCTTTTGATTTATGTCCCCAGGTTATGAGATGCAGTAATGAGCCTAGGGTGAACATGAGGAGAAGCCTTTCAAGTGTTTAAGAAGAATGTTTTTTTATTTCATGTTTTATGTTCCTTTTTTCCAAGACACTAAACCTTAAAGATCCTCAGTTCCGTGTAATGGAATAAAAGTTATGTTATAAAAATATGGGATGCTATAGAAGGTCCCAACCATTGAGTTTTAAGAGTTAAGTTTTAAGGTAACAGATCCGACCTCTCTCTTTCTTTTCTGGTAATGTCTTTCATGACATTTATTTTATGCTCCATGTTCCTATGTTAGAGGATGTTCTTTTATATTATCTTACTACCCTTTTCATGATCATATAATCATAGACCCCTTCTTTTTCTCATCAATTCGTTTTAATAATGTTTAAGTGGCGCTGTTAGGCTGACGGATTTTTAAGGGATTCATTCACCTTTCTCAAGTTCTATTTTATGTCAAGTATTTCAAGTTCCTTTTTATTTTTTTTTTGGCTGTGATATATATATCTATCATACTGAACTCTTATGTTCATATTATGAGAGAACATATTTTATCTCTTCAATTCAGTATTTTGAAGTTTTAAGTGGCGTCGTTTGGCTGCCGAATTTTTATGTGGTTCTTTCACCCTTCTCGTTTTCAAGTACTACTTTCATGTCAAATCTTTCATGTTCCTTTTTATTATGATGGGGTTTTTTATCTAAATATTTCATACTGATATTTTATGATAATATTATGAGAGACCCCATTTTACCTCTTCAATTCTATATTTTGATGTTTTAAGTGACGCCGTTAGGATGCCCAATTTTGAAGTGGTTCTTTCACCCTTCTCATTTTCAAGTTCTAATTTCATGTCAAGTATTTAAAGTTACTTTTTATTATGATGGGGTATGATCTCTATTCCTATCATACTGATATTTTATGATAATATAATGAGAGACCCTATTTGATCTTTTCAATTCATTTTTGTTGACGTTTAAGTGACGCCGTTAGGCTGCTGAATTTTTATAAGAGAAATCTAATTGTTGTCTTCCTTCCATGTCTTCCATTTCAAATGGTATGTCCTTGATATTTCATTACCATGTTGAGATATCATTTTTATTATGTATCTCTACTGTTTTGTGGGTCATTTATGATTGTTTCACACATGTCCCCTCTCTTTTCAATGTTCTCCAAAAACCCCGAAAGATAGCCGTTACGCTGCAGAATTTTCATCTCAAAATTTCTCTCTCTTTTATCAATATTATTTTATGTTATAAAGTTAATATTAAATGCTCTTATTTCTACAACTACATTCAAATATATTCCGACATGTTATATTTTAAATTCTGGTATTTACATACATGAAACCTACTCTCCCCTTCCATGGGTTTAATGTGACGTAAAGATCATGTCTTTAAATCAGTTTTTAAAAAGATAGGATTATGAAATAAAACCCATTTATTTTATTCTATATGTGATATTTATGAAATGTTTGATAATTATATGTGTGGATCACATGATAATAATGTAAAATTTAATAGTGCTCCCTGATAGTGCTCCAATGCATTGGGTAATGATGTAACCACTAGAGATTACAATTTTCATGATATCTTGCTGAATAACCTTGGTAAATTTCAAATGACACCTTGGGGATGGACCTTGGTGATATGTTAATGATTGTCTATATTAAATGATCTAGCCACATCTTCATGTTATGAAAAATGTTATTTTTATTAGGATATATCTCATTATTTCTTTCTCATGCCTTAATGTTCTTTTCATGACCTTATTGAAGTATCTCAAGTTCACAGGTAAAATTTTTCTCTAGTTTCCCGTACTGGGCCTTCTGATCACCCTTTCTTTTGATGTATGTCCCCAGGTGATGAGAAGTAGTAATGAACCTATGATGAACACGTGGAGAAGCCTTTGAAGTGTTTAAGAAGAATTTTTTACGTTTTCATGTTTTAAGTTCCTGGTTTCCAAGACAATAAACCTTAAAGATCCTCGGTTTTGTAATATTTAAGGAATTTTTATGTGATAAAAAGGCGGGATGATATACGCACCACCTCCACCGGGACACGTGGCCCAGTTTAATTGAACTGACCAGCCAGCGTGGCTGCAATCTGCATGAGGCAATGACCCACAGGATGCGGATCCTATCTTGTCTAACCCCCGAGGTTAGGGCCTCAGGGCCTCCCCAGTCAGCTAAGCGTGACATGCCGCTTGTGCCCGGCCTACCTCTGAGCTCCGCTGCGCCGCCTCCACACACCCGGCAGGCTCCTCCCACTCATCCTCGGGCGGCTCCTCTTGATCGACCTCTTACGGATCCTCCTTTGACTTTAGCCGCCTCCTCCTTCGACTTCTACACCGCCCTACTACCCCGAGGCTGCCCCACCCCATCGCCACCATGACCTGCACCACACTGCCACACCGCACAGACCCGGCTCCTCCAGCCATTACGCTCCGCCGGACTCTTTTGGATCGTCCTCTGGCCCCCACCCTCACCAGATCCGAACCATCAACTGGTGCCCTCGACCACTCTGGTGGTCAGAAAAACTTTCTGACACCGGTTTCGGGATCCTTGGTGCTGGAGCATCACAATGTCGTCACTCACTCGTCTAATCATCGAGAATTTGACGCCTCTGAAATTTGGACAAAGAACGCTCATGAACGATAAATTAAATGGGGCTCGATCATTGGTCATGTTCGTTTATCCAACACCCCAAATTCAAAAAAATATAAAATTAAAAGAAAAAAGTGATAAACAGAATTTAAAAAATCAATGAGGGTGCAAAATTCAACAAGATTCCTACCTTGTTGGTTCCATTTGTCGGTGGCGATGCGTCTGCTCGATCCTGCTACAATCCGATGCAGACCGATCCTCATTCCGGCGAAGAACAATGGTCAATGCTTATGAATAGCGAAGAACACTAGAGAGAGAGTAGGAGAGAGATAGAGAGAGAGGGAGGAAGAAATGGTTCTTCCCTCAACACTTAGTGAATTTAAAAAAATTCACTAATACTCTCCCGACGAGTGCATATTCTGAAACCTCCGTGCCCGCATATTTAATATCACACCTAGGCAAAACACCATATTTTGAACTCAACGGAGGCCTCACATTTCCATTTTGAGACTTGGTTTAAATTTTATTTGAAAGGAACGCCAGTGATAAAAATCACTAAGTGGCCTTTTCAAAATGACCATTTTTCCCCTAGGTGTTATCTCTCATAGCAGGCATGTGCCTGCAATTTTTACACACTGCCTAGGGGAAACGACACACTCCGGGCTCAACAGTACCCTCTGTTTTTCCATCCGAGAAACCATTTATGATATACTTGAGTTTAACCATTAAACTAATAAATTAATTATTTAATTTATTTATTTCACATTCCTATTGCGAGCGAGGGGTCTAAACACCCCGCACCTACATGTTTTGTGTCGTTCCAATGGTAAAAACCCCATTTTTGACTCATCTGTACACTCATATTTCTGATCTGAAACACCATTTAAGAGTTATCTCATTTATTTTGTGTTCTTAGTGTGAATGCACTGAATGTTTAATTTTGGCCACACTGGGCCCCAGAATCACACGCCGTCTGAAGGTGCTTCTCTGAAATAACATCAAGAATATTCCAAAAGCTTTTATATAAAAAATTGGGTTTTTACTCAGTTATTATTATTTTATTTAAACAAGAGTTAAAAGAGTTAAAATCAATGTTTAATAACTAAAAAAATATAATATATGGTTATACACAAGATAAATACCACTATAAATCTTCATTATAAAGCTACAAAAAAATTCATGCATAATGGTATTTTATTTAAATTTTTTAGACATTAAATAATTTAATTGATTTATGACACAATGATGATGTATTATTTACCTAATTAATGAAATATTGAAATAATTGATATTATTAGCATCCAATTAAATGTAATATGTGGGTTTGTATGAATTAAAATAATTTTCTAAGTTAATATGACATATTTGGGTCGGATAGATGATTTTTTTTTTGAATTGATAATGTTGTTATGAATATAGAAAAAACCAAACACCAAATAGTGTCAAAATTGACATAAAAGAGTTTTTTAAACTAAATATTACATTATTAATTGATATTCTAATCCAAAAAATATAAGATTTACCAAAGAAATATATAATAATAGGTGTATCACTAATTATCCACTTTTTGGTCTCTTGAAAGTATATTGTATGTTTATTAACTATATAATATAAAAATACAAAGAGACATGGTAAAGGTCAAACTATTTAACTAACATTTAAATCCAAATGATAAAGTTAATATAGTGACCCAAACATAACTAAAAACTATTGGTTGAGTGGTTTTATAACCATACCCACCGTAGACTATAAATAATCCATTTTTGAGCCATTAAAACCCGAAAATTAGTTTTTTTATAAAATAATATTTCTAACATTTCTTAAGGTCCCCATCACCCCTCTTATAAAAAGACACTCCCCCTTCTCTCTAATTCACACCTTAAAATCCATTTGGAATTTCTAACCTCATCCCAAATACAATTTAAAATATCGATCCATTATCCTAGAGGCCTTCCTTAAGTCAGCAAGCCATCCTATGGACCCCTTTTGATCAAATAAAAAAGATGAACCCGACGAAGAGGTTAATATTTCATCACCTCTTTCAAGTTCCTTTCTCTTATTCCACATCCTTTTTATTTGTTGTTTCCATTCACAAATAATAACTCTAGTATCTTCTATATACTGTGATATTATTATAAATATGGTACAACCAAATTCATTATTTTATCAATCCCTTGAATGACATGTCACCATACATGTGTACGTACTACTTACCGTCTCCACATCGTGGAGTAATTGTTATTCAATACATTATTATTTGAATAGGTGTAATAATGATGTGAAAGTGATATAAATAATAAATATAACATGATAATGATTATTTATATATGATATAAAATCAAATTATATATTATTTTAATAAAAAAAGAATGATATTGTCGAACGTCCGTACGTACGGATTACAGTCTCCACGAATGTGATGTGATTCATTCCCCATAGTATCCATTCAAGAATGATTTTTATTAGATGATTAAAAATAATTTTTAAAGACTTGATATCATTCATTATATGAATAAGATACATCCCATCCATTAGAAATATTACCCACATAACAAATAATATATAGGAAAAAAATCTATTAACACCCAAAACAACGATAATAATACGATATTATTAACAAAGAAATATTAAAAGATCATATATTATAACATATTAATGTATAATATTATTTTATAATTTAATAACAATTATTTCAACATTATATAGGAGGTTAACCTACCCTCCACCAAAGAAAATTAAAATGTAATGGTTTATTTCAAAATATCATTATTATCTGAGATTATTTATACGTTGTTATCTACCGGGATTTCTTTATCATCCACATCCATGTTTCTTTAAACTGTATTTCAAATCATTTTTATTATTTACTGGATAGTGGGGTAGAGTCATTTATACCCTTTATTGATGTTATATTTTTTTTAATGTAATATTCCCATTATTTTCCAAAGAAAGTCCTTTATAAATTTTTTTAAAAAATTAGGTAAGAATTTATTTTTTAACTTATACGATGGGTGCTGATATTTTTCGCCATTATAACATCATCAAAGATTCCCTTACAAGCTTATAATAATATTTACAAAATAAATCTTTCATTTATAATTATATGATTTTTATATGATTTCAAAATAGAAAGAGATATTTATATAATATTTTTTTGATTTAATATATTCCAAAATCCATTGATTGATTTTATGTTTATTTGAAATTGATTTATTGTGACACAAAAAATCCAAATTATATTGAAGGTTTTCTGTTATGATTGACTTTAATGTGTAATTTTAATTCCATTCATGGTTTATAGATAATGTATTAGCATTTCGTATTCCAGTTTAAATACAAAAGTTTATGTTATGTTTAACCCTTTTCATATGAGGAATTCATTGGACATAGTTAGTGATGGGTATAGCCCAATATAGCTCCTCGATACATTAGTAGTTCTCATTGGAAAAGCTAGTGTCTTGGAAAAAGGCCATGAAAAAATCGTATTTTTAGTCTTTGCACAAGGCCTTGACTTTGTGGATATGATAGTCTTGCATTATTAATTCCATCATTATGAAATGGGATTTTGATATTGAATGTGATTATTCGACTAGTATAATATTAATGTGAGTAGGTAAATGAAATTATTCAATTTTACCTTTTCCATATTATGGTGAAGTTCAATTTTAAAAGGATTTTGTTTTATACATATACATTTCCTTAAATTTTTATGCTTATTTATGAATTTTTCTACTATATTGTTATATTTACTGATCATCTGAGCTCACCCATTTCTATTTTTTTACCCAGGATACGAAAAATTATTTTATGAATGACCTATAGGGATAGTCTGAGAGGATATGACCATGGTATATGGAAACAAAGATGTTGTAGTTTTTCATTTTATGATGTAATGTAAAGCTTATAAATGTATCTAGTACTTACAATGCTACTAAACAAATTGGTATTTTGAGACTTGATCTTTTGGGATAATTCTAATGTCATGTAATAATGCACCGAATCAAGGTATCTTAGGTCGGGGTGTTACAGGTTGTAAGATGGAGATCTCCTTTAATATTGTATGGTATTTTTCTTTGAGTATATATATCTTAATTTTTTTGTTTCTTTCACCAGTTTCTTTGTGATGGAATGAATAATTGTATAATGTCTTCTATCGCTCCCTTTTTATTTTTTGGGATTTTCTACATGGTATGTATATACTCAACCATACATGGGATTTTTGAAAAAATTTCTTGTATTGCACAGATGACAGATAGATAAGTCTTGACATTGGTGGAGCCTATGGAAAATCATGTTCATGGATAATGCACTGTGATGGGCTTGAAGAACAAGAACCAGGTTTACTCAGTTTTTTTTCATTCCTAGTTATTTTCAAGTTGGGTGTTTATTTTTCACCTTTACTATTTAGAGTGGTCTTTCACACTATTTTTTACTCACTAGAGTATAATAAACATAGGGTTTTAGCTCTATATTTTAATGTCTTTTGTTATTATTTATCTTTAATTTTTCATGGATATGGTTAGGTGCGTGCATATAGTTACTTTAGGAAAAGTCCTCTCAAATTATTTATGAATTAGAGGCAATTTTCACAAACCCCATGCCTATAGATATATGATTTGTGTATTTGTGTCTCAAACTTTCCTTAGACAGGTTCTATTAAGTTTTCCAGGTCATAACAGATTGGTATCAAATTTAGGATTAATCTCAAGATTGTGTTTGTAGTTTTGTCCCATATTGAGGATTAGTTGGTAACACATGTAATTAATGTCAATGCATCATTATTGTGGAAATCATTACAAGGAACATATTCATTGTACAATAGGTGAATATCTATTCATGGGGACATAGATTACAGACATTCATCTCATTATACTAAGAAATTGGTGCTAAAGAATTTTGAAAAATGTATCATATATGTTTGAATATGTTTACTATCATTTTAGATTCAAATATGCATATATTTGTATTCTCATTGACCATGGTGAGTCTAATATCATTGAAAAGGTTTTTAAGGTGACATCCATTTATGTATTGGATGTAGAGGAGGGATAAAGACCCAATTATTGACATGTAATCCTTGAATGGGGTTACACATGAGTTGTTTAATCTATAGGGTGGTTAGAATTTGGTGCTTCTTCATGTTCATTATTATTCAAACGCAACTTAAGTGGATTTTGGTGGAAGAAACAATTAAGACAGATTTGGGTATGGAATTATTTGTGTTTCATGGTTTAGGGATTGAGTGTGTATCATGATCTTCCACGGTAGAGATTTCCTAGAATGCATGGTCAGTTGGACACATTGAAAATAGTCGTCTATGATTGTTCTTAACATACGAGGCATCATTTCCCATAGAGACCTCTGTAATAACCCAATACATCAGGGAATTATTGTTTATATTATTATTACAGGTATAAATATCTTACATATATTTTTCCCATCATCATGCTACAATCAGAGAGGCTAAATAATGAACTTATTGGAAGAATTATCAGTTAAATAAATAAGGTATGTTGTGTAGTTTATATAATGGTGGATATGAGTGAGTAGAAAGATGTGGATAGAGTTTGGTTACATTTACACCACCACCACAACCGTAGTGGTAATCTTAATGACCGATAAGTATGTGTTAGAATCTTCGATAGCCTCCTTTACTAGTGTTTATTTACACATATGCTCCAGGATTGTTTTGAGGTATGATATGTGTTCTTTATGCATTATTTTCTTCTATTATAGACATGTTTGATCCACGTTTTTTCTTAATTTGTTCAATAATTTTTGGGATATGTAATGAAATTCTCTAGCCCCTAGTTAGAGATGTTTGATTTGATAACTTTACATAAATGTTGAGTAAAAATTACCCCATCTAGATGTGTTCTTGAGGCATGATGAAAAATCCATACAGGTGAGTCGGTTCCTCTTGAAGAAGATAATGTCGAAAAATTATGGATGGGTTCCTAAAAATAGTTTTATGGTATTTTTGTATAGGTGTTTGATAAATCCATGTTTGTGTTAAACAAGTGGGAAGAGGAATGATTGTGATCCAAGAAGAAGGGGATCATTGAGTAATTGAGTGAAATATGAAGTTATAAATGTTTCTCCACATCCCTAATTTCAGTTTTATCCAAGATTCATGATTCCCATTATCCATGATAATATACCAACATATTTACCGGATGATACCATTAGTGAATTTTTCGCAACCCTAGTTATGGGAAACCCATTGGGATGATATGTGATGACACTCTTCTACCAATATTGACACTTGAGTCTTTGAAGAGAGAGAGACACATGTGGAATGTCATTTTAGTGGAAGTGAGACTCTATAATGTTTTCCAAATCATTGATTGGATCCTTACTATCCATGTTTAGTTATTTTTCATTATAAAGTGTTGCAATTTTCTCAAATTTCTAGGATGGATATTTCCCATTTGGATAAAGAGTGATACCAAGAAGATCATGTAGATCTAATATGTAATAGGTTACGATTGTCATTATCTCAGCTGGATTGTAACACATTTTTAATAATGGATTATATGTGTTTTTTGTTTTCATATAGTGTTGGTGAAGCATGATGAAATATTTCTTAGGTATAGTTTGGGTTTACCTCCTCACTAAGAGATAGGATTATACAAGTAAATGCATAAGAGATAACCTAATAGTTTGTGATAACATATCATATTTCACATGTTGATCTTTGTAAGATAAATGTGTTGTTTCTATTTTAGAGAGAAAAGAGTTTTATACGATTCTGTGTTTCCACCTGGGAATATTAGGATTTTTATCCTTATTGGAGAATGATTTCTTGAGTTTGGGTGTGGATTGGGGTAACATGAACAATGTGACATGAGGAACCTTATCCACTCCTAATAATTGTGGTGTTATTTAACAAGTCCTTTGGGATGAAATAATTCTCAGAGAATAACATAATGATGGGTATGAACCAAATCTATGATTGAGAGTGGGATGAATTGAGCATAGAATCTTAGATTAACATCAGTTTCTTTGAGTTAATGGAGATACCCATTGGCATGTTGAATTTACCATCACTATTCAGAAGATTTGTGTTACATATCATTAACCATTAATGAGTGGATTCTTGTAATTCATTTTCAATGAAACAGTCATGTCTTATGAGTCATATTTGGAGACTGTGAGACACATTAGGTTGTTTCAAGTGATTGTTTTTAAAGTAATGTAGTTCATCTAGGGGTCGATCAGGACTGGCCAAAAAAATTAAGAGTTTTTTGGTGACTTATGAGTGTGTCGTCTGGAGTACAATGTAGAGGTAATATATTTGAATATATAAATCCTTTTCTATGGTCATAAATATTTTTTCAAGATGGTAGGCTATCTCAAAGGATCGCAGTCCATTTCTCCTTCTTTTATTTCATGTTAAAGAGGTGGTGTACAGTAATCCTCAAAACCAGTGTAGTTTTGGTTTCTTGTTATCTACACATGTCACAGTTGAGGCATAAGGTTCATGAATAATTGAATGATACAAACCTTGGTAAGATCAGATATGATAGAGGTGTTTACTTTTTCATCGAGCTAGTGGCATTGAGAAGAGATAAAAAAAGAACATAATGGTAATGTGTTTTTTTTGGGGTAGTGGTTGTTGGAAGCACAATAAACAATTTTTAGAGCTTGTTGGAGTGTGATACCTTGTTGAGAGCTCAATACCCTAACATTTTTTCTATATTTAATCTATAACTGGTTGAAAGTATATGATTTAAGTGATACTTTGTACACTTTATTTTTAATTATAATACTTTTAATGATATTATGTAATTTTTTTGATCGAGGTGTTGAGACGACACTTGATTCCATGAACCCTTGAGCTTGGAATTATTTTTTAAAAAATATAAAAAAAAATTTATATCATGAATGTGTAGTTTTTCAGAAATATGGAATAACTCACAAATTAAGTATTAGATAATTACTCTTATACCACTTTTAGGTCTATAATAGATGATTTACTCTTAGAATGACATAAGGTTGGTATGTTCTAGACGTCTAATGTTGTGGCTATTTTTAATTTAAATAAGTAAATATTTTTTTATTAACTACAAAAGATAAATTTATTAATAAATAACATATTATGATGGGGTTCCAAGGGTTATACATATAATTATATCCAGATATCAGTGGATTAGGAGACCATTTGTTGTTGTTGGATTATGATCTGAGAATGACAGATGATCAAATCATGTATAATATTATGATATATGATGAACACATTCGGTTCATCAAACTCATATGAATGAAACTATTTATTCACCAAAAATAAATACATAATAATGTTATGTATCTCCAATTGTGGGTTTCCCACATTTAATTAAAATTTAGAGAATGTTTTGTTATGTTTTTTTATATGTGATAATTTTTCTACGCATGATCACCACTATTTATCAATTATTTTGATCTAGTATAATTATTACCTTATTTATAATGATATAATCCATAGTAATTCCTGATTTATGATTTTTTTTTCTATGAATTCATGTCCAATGATAGATTGAAATTGTGTTATGTTACTTTTTACCTGTCTTATTGGAATTCATCGTCAACAATTGGTTTATTGGAGATTCCATGATTTTTAAAAATATCATTCATTGTGTATTAGGTCATTGGTATAATGGATAATGTTCACAAGTTATAATTTTTACTTTTGAAACACTATGGTGGTATGGTGACGAAAATAGGACTATCATGATGGATCAAATTAATGTTTTTATTTAAGTGGGATTGAGCATATCCTCAGATTTCTTGGCATCAACAACACGTGATAATTAGATCATGATGAGATTCTCTAATCCCATGAGTAGATGATGATTTTTATCCCAATAGATTTAGTTTTAATTTGTATTAATGGTGTGTGTTATTATTATAATTAATCAAAATAATAATGTTTTATAAAGTGGCTGAGTTTTGACAATTATCAAATAGAAGAAAAGTGAAATAGAAAAATGTTTTGAATATAACTGATTGTTCTAACAACCAAATTGAAGTTCAAGAATGTAGTTACTTTTTGATGTATAAATATATTATATTAATATATTTAATTAATGAAATGTTTTATAAGAGAGAGAATTTGGTGTGGAATGGAATCCATGTGCAAAACATAAGGAGGGGTAGGTGGATTATTTGACATATATTGTTTATATAATAATAATAATATAATTATATAATAATAATAATAATTATTATTATTCTTAACCCTTTCAACTATGTCTTATGCATGATAAAAAATAATGATACTCCTTATATGAAATTTTGATTAAGATTCTAAAATCAAGATCATTGTTGAACACTTATTTTTGATTCGTTGCTTGGAACCATGCAACACCTAATTTTTGTAATTATATTTTTATTAATATTGATATAAAATCATGACTTTGAAATTTATTAATCATATAGTTTCTGATTTATGTGGTTTTTCGGGTTTTATGACCTTGATATTTAGGTAGACCGTTAAACAAATGTTGGGATACTTATTTATACTCCTGGATTAGGAACAAAAAACAATGTTTGAGTGTGTTGTAGTTAAATGTGAATTTTCATTATGTGTTTGTTTGCATAAAGTAAATTGAATATATTTATCATTTTAATGATATGATTAAAATGATACGATCCTCATTTATGTTAATAACTATTTTTATTGGCATATCATTGGTTTTATGTTTTATCTCATCAAACAGAGGGTGTGCTTGGTGAATTCATCTGGTTGTTGTATATAAACACCTAGTAGTTTGGGAGTATGTTGGAATGATATGGGTACATGGGAATGGCATAATATCGGGGAACATCTTGGTTTATAATGTGGTATTGGAGTGGGACCAAACACCATTTGGACCACTATAAATGGAATGCATTTATTTATGAAATTTTTACCTCTTGTATCTATTTTTTATCTTGTATTTTATCCCCGAAGTGACCTATCTTGATTGTCTTTCCAAATATAAAAAATTTATAGACACTCTTGTGGGTTTTGAGATATGATGAAAGACATTCTTATATTGAAAATTATTTTAGGGTCTCTAGATGATGGTAATGATTGTGAATTATCATCAATTAGTAACCCCTAATTATGTAGTGGAATAATAATATTATATTAGTGCACTGGTCTTCTACCTACATAGTGGAACTATCCAGTTGTATCAATTCATGGGTCCTATATCTATGGTGTGAAGCATTTTGTTGTATCATGGTATGGATCCTATACATATTGAGTGGAACCATCTTAATATATCATGGAATGGGTCCTCAATGTACTGAGAAGAACCCTCATGTTGTATAAGGGAATGTGTCTTCTACCTAATAACAATAACAAACCTATTGTATGGGGGAATGTGTCTTCTACCTACATATTGGATAATTTTTATTGTGTCAGTGAATTACGTATAAACCAATTTGCTGGAACCCACCTATAATATCAGGGCGTGTGATTTCTACTTACCTTGTGAAACCCTCCTATTATATTAAGGCATGGGTCCTCTATCTACCAAGTGAAACCGTCCTATTGTACTAGGGTGTGGTTTCTTAACCTAATGAATGAAACTAATAAGTTTTACAATGTCCTATGTCCTCTATCTACTAATTAGTACCCCCATATGTCTAGGAAATGGATTATCTACATGTAGATTATATATAGGACATCTAGTTTTTAGTAATGGAATGGTGTGTGTTCGGTTTAAGGTTTTTTTCATTGGAATGACATCTTAGATATAGGAAATCATTCCTAGACCCTTTTATTCTTTCATACACCTAATCATCTTAAGCAGGGGTATGATATAGAGATCCAATTGTGTTCTCATTTATGTTTTTCAATTGATCATATATATACATATATTTTTATTTTATTTTTAGTTTACTTCATTATTTGGTTTGAGTTAAAAAATTCTATCATGTCCTCTATCAAATCCTCTTCTTTTATCAAGGCATCCTACTAGGTATGTCAATACTCACCCATGAATAGTATTCAACCATAAATTTTGTGTCATAAAATGATGAGTTATATATCACTGATGGCATTGGGGAATATTAGGAAAACATATTTGTATAGACCCCATATGGTTGTTGGGATTGGATCCCTATAGCCAGGATCACATAGCAATCTTTATTTTATAGTTGCGTCATTTTGAGACATGTTTTCTATTTTGGTGCTTATTTCTCCCCTTGACTTTTTATATTAGACTATCAAAATATATTTAAATTACCTAGTGGTTATTACAGGCATGATATTGACAATAGATTTTATTATCATTTATTACTATTATTATTATATAATTATTCATAGAGATGGTGGGGTGTGTCTATTTATGAATATTAGAAAAATTTTACTAATATAAGTTATACATTATTAAAAGAAGAATCTATATCATGGACTATTTTCGTGGGGTTAGGGTAGTTTTGGCTCGGCTATTTACATAATAGATGGACCTTAGTGGGTATGGATATAATAAATGAGTTTATAAAATTATTCCAATCCATGTAAAATCTACATTTTATTGATGGCAATTAGAATTAAAATCCTATTAAACCAAGATAAAAAGTAAAATATAATGTGATCATAATTGCTGATGTTGGTCATGAAAAATATGTGGTGAAATGTAAACGTTTTATCCACACTAGAGCTGAAAACGTTTATTTTTAATAAGTATCCACCCAATCTTTTATAAATAAATTGTTTTTTATGTTCTTCACTTGACCACCTCAACTATTATATTTTGAGTTTAATTTAAATCATAGTAATGTCATGGTGATGAAATCATAAGTCTATATATCATGTTTTATAGATGTTTGTGGCAATTCACTTATAATAAATCTATTTATTATTATTGTATTCAAATTGTAGGTTATATTGGGAAAGGAATGGCATTGTAATATGTATCCCAAATATATTTACATGGAACAGAAGAAAAATTTGATGTTACAAATAATACTATATTCATTTATCAGTTTGTGTATGATTATAAACTAATGCTATAAATCATTTATACAATATATGTGACACTACATATTCAAGAATGTTATTTGTCTCAATTTTTTTTGTAGAAACTCAACATTGAAGGTGCCATTATTTTTTTGAGAATATACTAATGTATTTCCGAATTAGTTTCCCATTCATCCCCTGAATATATAATTTTTGTTTTCCATAGAACTTATACCAAACAATACACTTATTTTATAGACTATATATTGAATTATAAGAACTTTTTTATAAGAATAGAAAAAGAAACTTCAGTAGAATATAGATAGGGAAATAAAAATCCTTAATGATTCACTATGTGGTGACTATACTAATCTTCTTAATAATGATTAAGTCCCAATGTTCCATTATGTTGACTATCAGAATCACTGTAATAACACTCTTAGTAATATGTATCACCTACGTCATGTTTATTACAATTTCGATCAAATCTGCATTGAAAAATAATTTTATGATATTTTCTTATCTTTGAAATCATCAATTCAGATTAAACTATGATGATAAATCAAAGAAATCATATTGAATGTGGTATAAAAATTATGAATTTATATTATTAAATTGTTACATACCAATTTACCAACAATATTTTTGGATCTAATGAATATAGTATTTAGAGATTACCTCAATAAATTTATAATAGTATTTGTAGATGAAATTTTTAAATATTCAATTACCTAGGAGGATACTGATAATCAATTAATGGGTTTTTAATGACCCTGAGTAATGAATATACACATATAACATATTTAAATAGTCTAAATAGTAATCATAGTTTGTTTCATTCAAGGGTTATATAACCTGAATATAGGGTATATTTGAGGATCCCTGAATGTGGAAAATTATTGAGAATCCTATAGACCAATCACAATGAATAATATGTGTAGTTTTTTTGTTTGATGGATACAAACGATTATTTTCGAGATGTTTCTTAGGGATATAAAATATAAGAACCTTTTTCATAGAGAATAGAGCCAAATTCCATTGGATAAATGAATATGAGGAAAATTCTAGGGTAATAAAATAATAGAATATCAATGCACTTGTACTTACAATATACTATTGTGGAGAAGGAATTGTGATCTGTAACGTTGCATCAAATTAGGGGCTTATATGTGTCCTCATAAAAAACTAAATTGTTTTAGCATATGATAAATCATAATTTAAGGCTCAGGAGAAAAATTATCAAACTCTAGACTATGAGAGAGAGAATATTTTTTTTGTTGTAAATATAGAGGAATTATCAATATGATGAAATATGTTATATATATAATTAAAAGAACATCTTGAATTATACATTCACATAGAAAGAGTTTATTATTTTCTAAAGGAGACGGTTCGAGTTGATTAAATATTTTTATTACTCATTACAATAGCACCCTGTGAAAGAGAGAAAGGTTACTAAGGTTCTTAGTTAAAACTTAATGGTATATCATACACTTTGTGGATCTAAAGATATCGATGAAATAAAAAATTTGAGATGGACAATCCAAAAATTGTGAGGAATGTGGAGTTAACATTTCATTATCATAGTAATGTTCAAACATCCATCCATGTGATGATTAATGATTTTCAAAAAGAGTATGTGGAACTACATCATACGGTCAGGATTGTGCATGACTCCAAACATGATATTGATTGAATTGTCATATTTTAAAATCAATTAAAAATACATTTAATATTATAAATGCACAAAACGATATTGGTTAAATTTCATAGTTCATTATTATTTATTATTTCTCGATGTTTAACGGTGTATATAGATCTGAAATATTATTTCTCCAGGGGAATTATGAATAGGGATATTGAAAATTATGTATCTCAGTGAATGGAATGTCATAAAGTTACAAAAATGAGATATAATTTTACGGGGATGTTACGACCAGACCACATACCTCAATGGATATAGGAAAAATCACTAGGGATTTTTTATTAGACACCCCAAAACATCTAATGTTCCTAACACTATTTGGGATGTTTGCAATTTACATGAAATGTAATAATATTCCATTTATAGTATAGAATTTTTTTTCATGATCAGCATACTGAGATATAACTTAAGAATATTTAATGGATGAATATGATACCATCTACTATTGTATTAGACTGGGATATGATATTTTCGCAATGTTTTGGATATGTCTATATATATATATTAATATATTGTAAATTGATTTCCATTCACGTCCCCCTAAGATATATATTCAGTATGTGGTGAATATTAAAACCCTAGAAGATATATGTTGATCCATTTTATTTATTTAAATTGTTTTTGGGATCAAAACCTTACCACAGTTGTATTTTCATATAATAATGGTTTCAATCCAGCCTTCAAATTGATCCATAAGAAGCCCAATATGACCAAATCTTCATAACACCATTATGTTGTGATGATGTTGGAGAATGAATTATATTGGGACTATAGGTAACTGATAAAATTGTATAGATGGTAAAATATATTCAATAACCCATCAGAGTATCATGAAGCCTCTAGAAGAGTTCAGATAAAAACAGTTAGTTAGAACAATAATTGGATGTTGGTGAAAACGAATTCCAAAGAACATATCCATGGTAGAAGGTTATATGATTTGTAAATAAAGTAATTTTGATATCTATATATATCATCCCAATTGAAATTATGGATTGTATCCAGATATTTTCTAGTCATATGATTCTCCCACCAAATCTCTCCCATGTTTACAATCTGTTCCATAAATCACTTTTGAGGAAGTAAATACATCAGAATTCCCATGTATTGAACTAATAATATTTAACATTTGAGAATAATAATTCTCATTATAAATGGCTAATGTAGATTCTATATATCATAGAAAATGTAATGAAATTCAAGAAAACTCATCTAATCAATGTGTTATGGTTAAAAAAATTCGATGAAGCTAGATGGGACCTTGAGGATGTGATAAGGCCAAAGCATCCATTTTTAATCATAATAATTAAATTTCTATAAAACATTCTTATATGGGGTAATATATTATGAAACCCTACTCATTGAGAATATACATTTCATTTTTCATAAAATGTTTCAGTAGATTTGGTTACATGAAACAATGAACATGAAAAAAACAAGACTGAAATATTATTTTGAATGTAATATAGTTATTGGATTTTTTATGAATAAAAATAATATAATTATGAAATATATAAATAAATTATTTCTATTAAAAAATATATATTTACTAATTCGAAGGAAAATGAGTACTTCATTTGATATTTTAAAAATAAAATCATTTTTACGATAAAGTGTCAATTTTCAAGATAATGTATTTTAATATACATTATATATAATGTTAAATAATGAACATTGATCTCTATGAAATATATTTTCAATTTTTTTTATAATTCACAAATTGGAAATAAATTTAATAAATATAAATATAAAAACATTTGAAGGTAAAAGGGTACATTTTCAATCAAATTGTTCTTTAGTGAACATTATAATTAGATTTTAAGAAAATAAAATTACACCTTTAGATAAATGATTCAATTTTTATATAAGATATTCAATGAAATAAATAAATTTTATTTTAATTATTTTTCATGGAAAATATTTATATTTTGTTCAATTTATTCTTGAATAATGAATTTTCCAAAAAAATATTTTTCATCAGGTTTTAAATGTATTTAATAATAATTTTGTTGACATATTAGAAATAAATTTGATAAAATGATTTAAATGTTTTAAATCATCAAATTATTTTTTATAAAATATTTCAATATCATTTTTCCATAATTAATATCAACTAAGGTAAAAATTCATTGCAACATTAATCGTCAAATGGGCTAATGATGGTGAAAATAATCGGATAAGGGATTAAACAAAAAAATTATAAACCCCACAAGTGGAATTTATTTTTTTATCATATCATCCCATATTCATGTATTATACAATATTTAGCCACTTGACTGTTAATGAGATGTTATATTATTTTAACAGTTAGAATAATTACAAGTGTGCATATCCCCTCAATTATAAAAGGTAACCTCCTCTTCTATTTTCTTCACAATATCGTGATAAAATTAGAAAAATAAGAAATATATTCAAAATATTATCCACTAAAACATACATTATGAATACGTTATGATATTACTAAAAGGCCAAATTTATAGTCTTTAAGAAGAGATCCAATGCATGTTTCTTGAATTAGAGGTATAACTCTTAATCGAGTACTTTAAAGATTCTTTTTTACTATACATCCATAAAACCTAATAAAACCATACTAGTATATGAATATCAGTATCACAGATATAGAAAAAATTAATATTTTTTATGGTACTCCCATTTTTACTCCTAATCTATCCAATAAGAATTTAAAATATTTATTCTACGTATGTGAAGACCACCACCAATATTAAGTAATGTGTTTCATTTTTGATTATTTTATATTATTGTTTATTATAGAGATTTATTTAATAAATATATGTTAATTTTTTTTGAAATTATAATTATTTTGGAGTGGTAAATTATAATTTTCCTTTATATTATTTAAACAATTTAAAAATGGAAACATTACTCTTGGGTATATGGAGGTTGTCATCCACATAAATTGATGTAATTTTTTTCCGTGATAAACATTATGACTTTCTAAAAATGGATATATAATAAATATAAATGACATTTATAACATGATATTGATTCTTGATATGATTAAAAATTTCCCAATTTTTATATACTAGTACACTAAAATAATAACATTAATTGAAACCACAATAGTTTTCCCCCAAAAAATTATTTTATAAAAAAATTATTAACAAAAGGGTAATTTGAAAATATAATGGAATTCTGTACATTCATATATATACATATATATGAATAAAATTCAAGAAATTTCTTATAATAAATATTTTTTTATATAGGGGTGGTTCATATATAATATGAATGACTCTATTTCAGGATAAAAATTACGTCAAAAGATCATTTATTTGGAGGATTATCTATGTTAAATTTACATTTCATAAAACTATATGATATAATCTTTTAAAACATATAAATTTTCTTGTAATCTTTTTATTTCATGTCATTTATGTTTTCTTCTCATAGGTAATTAAATTGAACGAGATAATGTTTTTAACAAATGTCATCCTTAGTTCATTTTTTGGTTGAGAATATATATCCTCTTTAATTTTTTTCATTAATTTGTTTTTAGGAATAATATTTTCTATGATCTAGTAATTATTTAGTTAACCTCATTTTGTATATATTTTAATCGTTTTAATGTTAATTTTTAATGATTTTTCATAAAGCAATACATATGAGTATAAAAGGTATCATTGTCCTAATGTTTACTATTTTAATGGATTTTCAACCACAAAGAAAATTCTTTTAATTTAAATATTACATTATATGATTCCATTGAAGTTTTGTAAGAAAACTTTTTCCTTGATAATTTGTATTTTTTATTTTTATAAATAACACGGAATTTTTTTATTCGGTTCAAAAATAGAAGTTTACATTTTCTTTTGATGGTAATTTTCATTTACATTGATGTCCTTTTATTTTTTTTATAATACATTGGGGATATTTTCAATATATACAATCCATTTTGTTTCAATGGATGTAATTTGAGGGTAATTTTTAAAGGAATGTTTAAATTAAACCAGTTTTTTTAATTTAAATTTCAAATATGATATCATGAAATATTTAATGTTTTTATTATAATATTCATATTATTTTTCTAGATAGATTATTATTTTGTAATGAATTAATTTTCATGATTCCATTATCGTTTCAATGGGTCATTCTGTTTTGAAATGGTGAAATGTTTTATGATCTTGGGTCAAACTTATCTATATATTTCCTTATTAGTTAAGTAGGACTATAAATTTGTAGCCCTAAAATTTAATATGTAATAATTGATATATCTTAAGATAATAAATAAAATAATTTCCAGTGAATCTATGTTTAGTAGGGGAATATATCCACTATGATATTAATGGTAGTTTGACAATGAAAATGATAGAATAAAGAGTGAATCCAATCAACATTGGAACTATATCCCCTATGGTAATCATGGAAGTGGGACTTATCTAAGGATAATAATATCTATGATATTTTGATTAATAAAACTTATGTCTATTTCTTATTATATGTTTTCATGTATCACGAGTGATTGTTGATGATTACAGACTCATATGACTTGTATATTTTCATATGAAAATAGATATTCCATGATTTGTGATTAATTATTTATGACTATCTGGGTGCGTATTTTATAAATTATGATCATTTTAATATATTATAAGTCTATATTTATGATCACTTATGAATATTTATTTTCATATAATATGTTTACCCTTACGATGAATATGAGGTCACCCTTTTTTCTTTTTCTATATCAAATAAAATGATGTAATATTTTTGTATATAATTCTTGGGATGACTTATATTTAAATAGTTGTGATGGATTATTTTAGTTCTATAATATATTTTATAATTATATAATTTGCCTTCTATATTTAGATGACCTGTGATCATATAAATTTAATGATTTCAAGAAACCAAGTTTAT
Source organism: Viscum album (assembly GCA_963277665.1). Taxonomy (NCBI): domain Eukaryota; kingdom Viridiplantae; phylum Streptophyta; class Magnoliopsida; order Santalales; family Viscaceae; genus Viscum; species Viscum album. Next base: position 2,074,076,595 of record OY728152.1, on the reverse strand, counting down.
TCAATGGGTTAATTAGGACATGAAGATATTATAAATGTTTCCATGTTCCTAGGGTGAAAATATATATGGTCTTTCATTATATGATAGGTAAGTCTATTTTATAAATAAAATGAACTAGGTAATGGTTTAAATATCATGATATTTGGATTATATAATAATGGTTATCTGATGTTTAATATGTTAATGGTATCATGTTGATAGATAGAGTCCACAATGTTTTTTGTAGGTAGTTAAACAAGTCATATTTGATCAGAAATTCATGGCGGTTTACCGTAATATAAGTTATCATTTTTTTTATTTTCACACCAGATTTTATGTTACCTAATTCACCTTAACATTTTTCTCCTGAATGATGATTAATTAATCATGTTTCTAAACTAGCATGACACTAGTTCTTATGTGTTTCTAAAATCAATATGTTTTAACTCATGGTTTATGATATATGTCTCACAATGTTTTATTGTGTTTTGTTTTGTCCATTAATCATGATAATGTTCAAAAATTCTACATAATAATATTATAATCACTTATGATATTTTAACAATACCTCTAAGCATTACCCTTACTGAGAATCTCAGCTCACCATTTTTTATGTATCCCCCAGTACATGAAAATAAGTATTAAATATGATGTTTCAAAAAGAGAATCACATATTAAGACTATTTATTAGATGAATTAAAAATTTATTAAGATAAGTTGGTAATATGTCAAATTATATATATAATAACTTGGATACAATTATTCATGTATGTTTTCCTTTTCTGGTGTTTTTTAGACCAAGTGGAGTTTATAAATATTTTTTTAATTGTGCACTATGTACTTGGTTACCGTGGGTAGCTGGGTGTTAGTTGTATAGCAGCAATGCACACAGCGGTATGTGGTGACCTGGAGACCTTATAAATTGAGGTCCGACAAAGGCTAGTACAATCCATGTACGTATAATGTATAAACTGTGTACTTTCACTTTTTTTCAATAAACACATCGGGGTTGCATATGACAGACATAACCATCTTTTTCTAGGTCAAGATCATCCAAGAGAAAGAGAACAACCACAATATTTACCCGAGCCACTGATCAAGCATCTGTTATCTGATTCAGCCATCGTCGATTGCGTTGGGATCGCCATGGAAAGCTCCTCCTTTTCCTAGTGCTTAATTTCTTGATTCTCCCCCTTTCTAATTTATCTTTGGTGGAGAATTTTTAGAAATTTTTTAGATCTATGTTGTTCATGGGAGATTCAAGGCATTAGGTTCACATATATATATATCCTAAATCACTAAGGTAGGTGGTTTGTGCCTTTCCATTGAAATTATTTGGGATACATGTGAACAATTTTCCAATAACCTAGAACATGGTATTGTGTGGATTTGGTTTTAGCCATGTTAATTTACTTCATGCATGTATTCTTGAGTAGAGGATAATTAATTGATAATATGGTTTATTGTAATGCTTTGGAAGTGATTTCCCATGCATTTTTGATTATTTTGTCTGTTTGGTCTAGTTTTCCTATTTGGTTGTTTTTTACATTCCATGCCTAGTATTGTAGGATGGAGTGGTGTGTATCTAACATGTTGTTATGTATTTGATGGTTATAAATGTAGTTCATGTAGTTTACATTGGCCGATATGAATTTCCATTCTTCCTTGACTTACACTGGGTCGTGAGATTGTGGTGTAGTATAATATAGGGAGAAAGAATGTAAGGGCTTACCTAGAGTGTCTGTTTTTAATATTAAGATACGAGAATACTAGGGGAATTGACATCAGTTCTCACTCAGAGTGATTGTAGTTCCTCGACGCAGGCAATATGGAATATGTGACATATGTTCTTCCCGATAGCGCCATTAGTTACCTATATGAGACTGTAGGGGGAATTGACAATGAGTTCTTCCCCAGAGAGTCTATAATAATCCTGAACCTGAGGGTTTAGACTATGAGTAATTCATAGAGGTTTGTTTGTATTGCTCAGTAGGACTAGAGTTGATAGGCTGTGAGTATATCCCGCAAGGTTTTCTATTTGTGAATATCTACTTAATGGACGTGTGGTATATTTGAATGCCTTGAAACTGTTGGAATGATTATAGTTGAGTACTTCCTTGTTTACTGCTTCTTTTGCTTATTTCCTGCCATATATATTCCACTGCAAGAGAATCACTGTTTATCAGCGGTTTTATTGCATTTAGCGGTGGTTAAAATAGCCGCTACATGGTTTGGTGGTGGTTTATGTAAACTAACTCCTAATACGGCATTGCCAATCTATTAGCGACGGTTATTTCTGTTTCACAAAGTTTTAAGGAAATCGATATAGCAGCTTCATTTCATTGCAGTTTTACTGAGTTTGACGGCTATTTTTATGAGCCCATGACCTCAGTTTATTTGTCACAGTTAAAATTGACGCGAATAAACTCAAATCCAGTGGTCGTAAAACCACCGTTGAAGTAACGTGAACCTCTTCAGAATGAGAACCTACAATGCCACTATGTATCGATTGATAAAACCACCTTGAAACAAAATTTTTTAACATTTTGAGACCATTTAAACCGCTGCCAATATACATTTCAAGGAGGTTTAAACCACCAATAAAATCTGAGTATAAAAAAAATTGCTTCCATTGTACCCTAGCCTAGAAAGACAAATCAAACTAGAAATAAATATCATATCCACCTTCAAGTTGTATTCCCCAGCCTCTTAATAATTCATCAATTATAAACATTCCAACATATATGATATTGAAAACAATATATGGGCCCTCTAATTGGTGTAATCCACAACCATACCTTCTCCAAATTAGTGATTGAAGACCAAGATGAAACTGAAATTGAAGCTCATGATAAATTCAAACACTATCTGTTTCTATGTACCTTTCACAAAGTGTTCCCCTTAACAAAAAGTTACGATTCATGAAATATTTCTATTTAAATTGAACATAAATAGTATGATGTATCCCACTAATAATTAATAAATTATTTGTCTTATGATTCTATTTATAGAGATTCATATGATTCTCATCTCATTGGCCTGATCCCAACAATGTGAAAACCTATGACCTCTTTGTATAGTGAAAAATGAATAATTTCATAACTATGTGGCCTTAAAAAATGAATCATAAACATGTATTATATGTATTATTAACCTAAAAATCATATATTTTCATATCTACACAGATTCATAGGGATTATAGTAATAGGGGTAACTCATTAAACAGTAGTATTTTGATATTATTCATTAAAAAAATCATAAATCTATAAGGGGATCGAATAATTCAAATGATTCCACCCAAAGAATATTTGAAAATCCCAAAATCTCACACCTTTTACCAATACATATTTTGTAGAATCTATATTGTAAAAATCACTAGTGAACATCTTTCATTCTAATTCAGTTCTAAAAGGAAACCTATACCAAATATTCATATACATGGAATCCCATTGGAGGTTCTCATCAAAAAATAGATAACCTAATGTGAATCCATTAACATGGAATTTTGTTAATAAACTATAAAATATTACATTTGATGAGGTATTGAGGGGTTTCTTCACTGTGTTTTCTTTTCAATACCTCCATCACATCCTTCAATTAAAATTGCATCACAAAATGCACAAATTATGTTCAAGACCAAAAGCACGCTAATAGTACCCATAAGTAGCACAATGTTGAGGCATGAAAACAATTATTATTTCATACATAGAACTCAATTTCTAAGAAAATATGTTTCCCAAACCCTAACATACATTGTCTCCTACCCTTGTAAAATGAGTGCATGATGGTTCACACCTTATTTTAGAAATACCATCTAAATGGATCTATCCTGACATTATATGAAACTCATGGTAATATATAGGGAATAATTCCCCATAGGTTGTCCAAGTAAAAATATTCTATGGAAAAACAATTGGTCTATAATTTAACATCCAACCTTTTAGTATCATTTCAATAGATCTTGAGAACATTTTTTTCTCTTTTCATATTGATTTTGATAAATATGTCAAACATAAAGTAGAAATCACCTTAGAAATTCATTATGAGTATCATGTTCACTATAGTCATTTTTATTAACATGTTTCCTTGAGTACTCAAGAAGATATATTGGGTGTTTTTCACTTTTGTCTATACTCAAGCATCTAAAAGTTGATCCCACTGGGGATATACAACCACTGAAACTCAAGAGTATATTTATACCCCTACTAGTTTAAACATCCCTAGGGCCTATTTTAATATCTAGGTAATATACTAGGTATGTTTACAATTCTCTAATATCTAAAATCATCTAAAAATATCCTAAGTGGCATTTGTGACTATAAAATTACAATGGAAAACATATCCCACGTGGTGGGCGAATTTTTTTATCATTTTTTCCTCGTAGTCATCTCTGGTATCATTCATCCTATGGGATCACATAGAAATTAATGATATCACTCTTAAAATATAAATATTTGTTTCCTATTAGTGGTAACACATTAGTACATTTATTCAATGTTAACCAAATTGATGTTGGGAAACATGATTCTATTGATTATGAAATAGGTTTGAATGAATCCACTACCCCCTGACCACTAAAAAATAGTAAAACCATCTCAATATAAGAGAATATTACTTAGTTCAAATTCAAAATAGTATAACATGTGAAATGACCCAATTTCCTCAAAACATAAATAATGGGTTTAACTCCTAGCCATTCAATATCTCGACTACCATTTCAAACATAGGCCAAAATAGAATGATGTATACCACACTCGAGAAATCAAGACGTAAAAAGAAACCTCAGAAATCAATAAAACACATAAAAGGAATCAAGAGAAATCAAGGAAATTTTAGGACATGAAAATGTTTGGAGGAAACAATGTTCCACAAATGTAATATATAGAAAGAAACATTTCCCATATTTGTTCAACACATGAACAATACAACTACTCATTGTCAAATGATGCATCGTCACCCTCGCCACCTTCATCACCAGTTTTTGCTGTTACTTGTAAGCACATTATATTGAAAATTATACATTGTTTCATATTTATATTAAAACATAAAACCAATGAAAGATAGAATAATAAATAATTTTTATTTTTTGTGATTTACCAGCGTAACAGCAGTCGATGAACTACCACTGGGGGAATATCCTCTCAAATGATGATGTATTTCAATCAACTCTTTCTGCAAAGAAGATATATGATCCCCCTGCTGGTGAACTGTGTTTTGTAGAAAAACAATCTCTTTCTGAGCATCTTCGGGTATGGGCCGACTAAATCCAGGAGTTGATGAAGCTTCCATCCCCAGTGGCTTGCGAAAAACCTTAGATGGTACAGGTACCAAACCCATCCCGTGCACTCTTCCATTATTTTCATTCCGAAGGACTTCAGCAATTGGGTCATCTTGGAAGACTGAGTAGGACTGTGCAGGATTTAGATCCCATATTTATTAAATATTTACAAATAAATCAAATATCAAATATATATTAACACGGTAAAAACTAATAATAAGTTATTGTAATAAAAAGTTGACTTCGTACCCCAACTTCATTAGAAGGGTAATTAACAAAACATCCTTCTGATTTCTAGTGAACATCCAACCACAGTTCAGTTCGAGATACTTCGTACCCTAAACTATGTGACTTCATTAAGGAAAGATAAATAAAAAAATAAATATATTAAATAGATAATACCGTCTTATAAATATTTTAACTAATTAAAATATTACCAATATCGTTCGGCTTCTAGAAAAGCTTTTTGAGCCAACAGTGTGATGGTTGACTTGCTTAGCCCGGTTTGAAGCATTCTTTCTTGAGTGATCATGAAATAAATAAAATGCAATATAATAGTAATGTATACAATGTCATTTATTCTTCATATACATGTATAAATATAAAATGTGGATATTATAATAATATATATTTCAATACCATCCTTTTCTCATCACGATGTCTCTCAACAAAAACATTCCACTGTTATTTTGGTACCCCACTGTGTAGCTTCTCATAAATTTGTTGCACAATAAATGAGGTATTGTTGACATCAAACCACAATCTTCATTTGAAATCATTCCATTTCTTACCTGGATTTTTCAATGCCCAGTTCCGTGCTATTACATCAGCAACTGTGAAGTGGAAAAACATATGTATACAGAAATTTATTTTGAACATATTAGTAACATGAAATAAAATTAATCCATAATGTAATAAATTTAAAATTTATTTTTGAATCAAAACCTTAAATTCTTGAGCTTGGAGGCATATGTCTCCGATCATCATATGAAATGGGAAGGGAAATGGGATTCGCTTCTAGCTGGCCTAGATTATGACCAAGTAACCCTGCCATGTCATCCATCAGAACCCCATCAGATTCAAATGGCATGACTATCTTTTCGCCAGTCATATTCCAAAGATCAGAACTTTTTATGTTTTTCTCCACAGTTGTATTTTTTCCATCTTTATTGAGAAAACAATTAGTATAAAAAATGCAATAAATTTATTTAATTTAAATTCGTACTTATGACAGTGACACTCCAAGACGTCCATGGTGAACTGGAATGGGCATGTCGCTGCCCCACTATTGATGATCCTAAAGGGGGAGTTGACTAAGCACCCTAAAATGGGATATCCAAATATGGTGTTAGAGATGGTGCAGGGGGAGATAGTGTCGGAGTGTAGGAATCTCGTGCCTCAGATGTCATGGGGAGGGAGCCAGATGGATCGTCATCTGTTTTGGAACTAGATGAAATAGTATACCGCTTCTTCCTTTGCATTCATGTCATTTAATCAAATAAAATAATGTTCAAAATATATATCTGAAAATAATTATAGAAAAAAAAAATTGGTAACAGATGCCCAGTACTACAGACAATATATATATATAACAATTATAATGGATGATTATAGAAATGAAACAAGTGGTTGCTGAATAAATAAAGAATTGTACATACAATCATTTTCCCCTTAAATCATTCTTGTTTCCTTCTCAATTTCTTCATCCACTCCATTCATCCTTGCTAGAATAATTATTTGAATATCATGATGGACAAATAATTCAGCTTCCTATTGTTGATTAAATTCAATTCTAGAGGTCAAATTATCCATTTCATCACCCATATCATACAATTATATTTGTATTACGTGATAAAAAACACTTAACCCTTCATCGACAACATCATTCACATAATATACCATTTTTTCATTCAATGCTAAGATATATGGATCATGCAGTTCACGATCACTAACATCCATTAAGAGAGAGATCTTCACAGAAGTAAATTGCAAGGAATCTCTTTTAACACCTCTAATAGTATCAACCCATTTTCATTTGAATAAAACAACAGATAAAGGTGTGTGGTAGTTTAATTCAATAATATCATTTATCATTCCACAGTATTACACTTCAACAAATGTAAATATACCAATATTCTGTGTTTTCAAACCCACTTCTCGATCGACTATACAAAATATAAAACCATTCACATTATAAGTGTTGAACTTTCTAACTTGTTTTAGAGGACCTCTAGCAAGAAACATCAAATATTCTGACACCTCTGCTCGAGTACCAATATCCATGATCTGACAAAAGAAATATAATTTATTAGATTTACAAAATATATTTGTCAATCTAATATTCATACTTATTTCAATATTTATGAACATACGCGTCGTGAAAACCATTCTACAAGATCTTTATTAACATATTTCATTATAACTTTCTCATTATGTGTTCGGCCACTCATTCGTCACTTTTTTGTATCATCATCTATTCAATACATGGATCTGAAATTTCACTATTAAAAATCACATATCTATGTGCCTATAATAATTCCAATTCAGTCAGTGCCACATTTCATGTTCTCCCAACTGATCGGCCATCAGTAGGAAATATTTTGGATTTTTTATGTATTTTTGATTGAGTCGATGTGCCTCCAACACTTCCAACTCGATTTAATATTGTCTCAATATCAACCAAGTATCGAGAACAAATGGTAAGAAACTCTTCATCCAAATAGACTTCAGCAAATGAGCCTTCTGGTTGAGCTTTATTTCTCACGTATTATTTCAAATGCCCAAGATATCTGTGAAATAAAATAAACAAAATTATAAATTTAATTAATTTCAAAAAAATTTTAATTAACTGAGAAACATATAAATAAATTACCTCTCAATTGGATACATCCATCGACAATTAACGGGGCCTCCTAATTTAGCTTCCTCAACCAAATGCACAGTTAAATGCATCATTACATTAAAAAATGATGGAGGAATGTTCATATCCATTACACAAAGGGTCAATACAAACCTCTCTTGGAGGTTGTCAAGCTGAAATAGATGTAGAGATTTCTCACATAGTTGTCTAAAAATGTGCATAATAGGAGTACAACAACATTAATTTTTTTAGGTAATAATGTACACAATTGAAATGTTAGTAACTTTTTCTACAAAATATGTTAATCGTGACATTTCAATCCATATAACATATGATTATTCAGTCAACACACCTCGAGATGTTAGTTGAATACCCATCAGATACCTTAACATTCTTCAAAATTCAATGGAATGTATCTTTATTTATATATTTCATTGCAAAAATTGACGAAGGATACTTTTCATTATCATCTGGCCAGAGATCAAGTTTTATGTTCATTGCTTGTAAGTCTTTACGAGTATTGAGAGGATCCTTCGACTTTCCATGCTCATTAACCAATGTGAAAATAAAATTATAACAGAAATTCATCTCAATATGCATAACATCATCATTATTATTCAACAAATTAAATTCCCAATACAGACGTTTGAAGAATATACTTTTTTCCTTCCATTGTTGCGTTCTGATTTCACTGGACGATGCACTTCGGACCCATTTTCTGCTATCATTCAAATGATGAACCTTCCCAAATTCTGTTTCAACATTTTCAAGTAGTGTCAATATTTCAGAACTAGTTATCAACATTGGAGGTTGTCTACGATCAATGGAACCATTAAATTTTGATCTGTTCAGCCAAAATCTATGAGATTGATCGTGAAATATTCAATGACACAGGAAACACCATTTTCTATTGTGAGGTAGCCATTTGGGCTCAAATTCATTGATACAAACGGGACAAGCCAAACCCATTTAAGTGTTCCAACCAGATAAATTCCCCATCCTAGGGAAGTCACTAATTGTCCATATTATAGCAGCATTCATTTTGAACATTGTTTTAAAAGATGCATCAATTATCTCAACATCGTTTCTCCTTAACTCCTGCAATTCGTCAATCAAAAGCTGCAAGTATACATCAATATCATTTCCATGCATTTGATTTCCAGGAATAATCATCGAAAGAATAACAGATGTTTGTTGCATACACATCCACGAAGGCAGATTATAAGGGATCAAAACAACTGGCCAAATTCTATAACTATTAATCAAAGTCCAAAATGGGTTGAACCCAATGGTAGCCAATCAAAATCGAACATTCCTAGGAACAACTGAGAAATCTAGATGTAATGAATCAAATGTATTTTACGATTTGGAATCTCATGGATTTATCATTAATCAATCATTATTATTATCGACACAAATATACTTCAAGTATTCAGATTTTTTCGATGGCATGAATAATCTTTCCAATAGAGGCTTCCATGGAATGTAACACAAAACAGTTGCAGGTGTGTATGTTTTATTCTTCTCCATGAAATTATGTTCATTCAGAATTCCAACATCACCCTTTACCTGCCATCTAGAAGAATAAAATTTCTTGCCATTCTATCTACTTGAATCATCTCCCAAATAAAGCATACAATCATTGGGAGATGCATGTATATTTTTTTTTAATTTAGACCAAGCTTGTTAAAAACTTTTTGTATATCATAAAAATATTCTGGGATTTTTGCTTCAGGAAATGCATCATAAATCAATTAAAATCTCATGGTAATTTACTTATTTTTAATTCCACATAGGCATTTAATATGGTACAACTTCAGCAGAAATGAAATACTTGAATACTTAAAACACACACTATACAACTCATAATTTCCATCGTCAACTAAATCATGAAATGCATTTTACTCAATGGCATTTTCTCTTACATTTCACTCCATAGAATCAAGAGGAGGATCCAATGATATGTTACAATATTGATTTCCCTGTGTTAGAGTCTCAAAAACATCTCTTGTCTAGTTGCAATTTGTAACACCCTCTTCTAGTTGTTATGATATGTTTTGATGCTAATAGTGGTGTCTTGAAGAGCCGGATGCATCATTTATGAGGTTTTTCATTTCTTTATTTATTGTCGATGAACTTGGGACCTCATTTCGTAGATTAACATCCATAAGTCAATATTTCATTAACATTCAATTCTCTATGCCAAATCCATCAAAAAATTGACCAGGTAATTGCTTTAGTGTTAAATGTTCACAAACATCATCTCTCTTCAACCAATGTTGTAAATTTACATTTAGGACATTAAATTTTTATTCTCCCTTCAACGGATCTATTAAAAATTGCAAAATCTAAAAACACATTCAATTCCTTAACATACTGAGGTGTGTTCCTCAGTAATGTGATCCAACTTTTATCCTTGTATATCACAATGTGCCTACCAAAAATATATGATAGTGTAAGATTATAGAAACATAATATAATAAATATGACCCATTGATCATAATGTATAAATAATATAATAAAATTAATTCATTGATCACATTTACTACTTCAGACCGACTAAACAAGTCTGGTCCATAGGAGACAGCGTCAACACCTCGCTGAGGAGTAGTAAGAATATTGGGTTACACACTTACCATAACACTTTCTATCACACATTTATGTTGCCTCAAACAAAACCCCATTGATGTGTGATCGAAACCGATCATAATACAATTTAAACTTGAGACATTATGTGATTGTTTAGGCTTGAGAATAGATGTCCTCCAAGAGGAATGATGTTTCTCAATTGTTTCATACACAACGAACCATATCGAAGTCGTATTTCCAGCCAATAACTGAATAGATTTAAAAAATGAGTGATCAAAATAAATTCTGGAGAAAATTTCCATTATTCAATTGAAATCATAGGTCATGATCATTCTACTGGGAAGGACACATGGTTAACAAAAATGAAAAGATTCTCCCCACCTTTTTTGTGTCCTAGTTATCAAAATTAGAGATATATCATCCACTAATAAGTTCTATATATCATATTCACATCTAAAAAAATGTTTTATTCCCCACCCAAGAACACTCATTACATCATAAAATTACTAAGAGCGCCAAAACAATATAGACCATCATGCCAAAACACTTTATTATTTTTGAATTCTTCTAATGCTTTGAGACATAGTTGATTATTTAATTCATAGGCCACTCAACTCTGTAGATGACCTGAGGCCTTAAAAAATATCCCATGGTTCAAGGATTTAACCGAACTCCTTTCATTCATTACAAAACATAGAACTTGATAGGGAAAACATAGATGTAAGCATGTTACCATGGGTTCCATAAGAAATTGGCACATCCTGATTACTATACATAGTTTGTCCACCCTATGCATTATAGAATTAGAAGGTACATAAAATAGATTTAAACCAACATCATATTGACTCATAAGACCATAAACATGAATGAAAGCATACAATGTTGTCCAACACTGAGTAAAATAAAGGGTCATGTGACCTGAAAAGTAGATGACAATGCTTGAGCTAAGCCTATCCTACTGAAACTGACCATTTTTTGATACTCATAAAAAAAGTACAAAAACACAAATACCACCCAAAAAATCGGTTCAATTAGAACTAAAGAGTCATATAAAGGGAAATGACATCTAAATAGAACTGAGAATTAGGAAACTCCTTGTAATATAAATGTATTAATGTTATATGGGCACTACCTACTAAAGGATATCAACTTAAAATGAGAATGAATCAAACCTAACACCATGTTATGATTACAAAATTCACTAGGCTAAAAATCCAATCAACTAATCAATAATTAAAAAGGATTCCTATGGAGAATGCATGTGGTTATATTCCAAGACAACTCAAAAAAGTCCCATGCTACCCTTACATAAGAGTCCCTACCAAGGACATGACTAAAGGTTCCATTTCTAATAAATAATGGGAAATCACAATCTGAATTTAAATAAGTTTATTTTATAAAAACTTATCCTATATTTTTACATAATAATGGGTAATGACATGTTCATCCACTTCCATAAATCCTGATACACCATGCATATCACCATGCATCCACCATATCAAGTGCCAACTACAACCAAAAACCCAAGTCTTATTAACCATATACCTTCAATCATCATCCATCCCTAGATCATAATGAATCATATAAAAATATTCAATTAAAAATGAAAATATAGAAGTAAATAAAAAATAAAATGTTTCAATAGGGCATATAGGCCCTAGAAATAATGTATCTGAACATCACATGGAAATAGGCTCGCTTGACCCCAAATAGATACCATTATCAAACAACCGGTTTTATTTATATTTTTTATTAACTAATTCATTTATCATAGGATAAAACTATGAGAAACATATGGAATTAGCAATAATAACCTAGTAATTATTTAAATATTATTTCAAACAAAACTTCATGTTTCATTGAATTTTAAGGATGCAAATTTCCAATAACATACATCATTATAATTATCATTAATAAGTATTTCGAGATTCATTTTTATTATCTAATTTCATTAACACATGGAATAAAAAATTCAATTAAACATGAATTATGTATCAAATTAACAATTTTCATTAAATTAACATTCTAAAACTTGGAGTAACAAACATTCTAATGAAATAATAAACATATATTTCACAAAATCATGTATAAAAAGATCTAAAATGTTGGAAAAATCTCTTTGGGGTCACGGTCGTAGTGATAAGGGTTTTCGGGAGAAGGGGGTCGTGGGTCGTTGGGGTCACCCATCGTGGGCTCCACCATAGACGGTAGTCGCGGGGTCACTGGAGATAGAGGTTGTGCATTCTCCAGAGACATCACGGGGTCACCGAGGGGGAGGGGGGGTTGCAGGATGAAAGAAGAGTGAGGGGTTAGGAGGGTTGGGGGAAATGGGGGTCGGGGTAGGGAAGGGTAGGGATAACTTAATAAAATATGGGTTTAGTGGAAGTTTATTAAAAACTATAGTGAATCCTTTTTCAGAAATCATTTAGTGGCGGATTTGAGAATTGAAGCCACAAAACCGTGGCTAAACAATATTTATGTTGTAGTGTTAGCTAACAGTTAGGAACAAAACATTTGGTGGTTTCCTTTTGGGATTTAGTCTCACACCATGTTTGGGTAATGTTTTTGAGCCCAAAAATAGTATATTGTTTTAGAGATAGATAACTGTAACCTCCTTTATGCTTTAGGTAATTGATTGCTGAAGAGTGGGAGAGCATGGGACCAAGATGAGGCTAGCGATGCTGAAGAGTTTATCTATATTCTTATGTGCTATGGTTTAGTACTATATTCTAGAATTGTGTTTTGTTTGTCAGATATCCTATATATATGTACCATTCATCATTATATAAGTGAAAGAACTGTTTATTTCTCCAGTCATTCGTTGTTTCTTGATGTTTGAAATTTTTACTGCTTCTGCAATTGTTTTAGGTTTCATTTATGCAGTGTTACTCGGCCAATGAGGGAATAGTATCCCCACTATCAGACATCAGGCCCTCCCTGCAAGTCAGTAACATCTGGCATTTGGGGAAATGTGCCTGAGGTCATGTGACCAACTGGGAACGTGGTCCCTCAGGGTGGCTTCCGGAACCGGGACATTACAAAGTGGTATCAAAGTAATTATTTTCTCTTTACATACTATTTGGATCCTATATATTTGGATAGGAAGGAATTGGTTCTTGGTATTATACCTTTCCTGGGGGTAGCTAACCCATGTACATTGAAAAGCCAATCTACCTATTTTATTCAAATTTTTATTCTTTTCAATTATTATAGTTGATTTATTTTCTCTTTAAGTGATTCACATGTATTGTGCTATTGTTTTTTTGTTATTGATGCTCTATTTCTATTGCAACCCAATGAAATGAGGTTATTCCACCTAATGAATCATTTAGGCACTTACTAGGGATCACAAGTCCCGCATTCATGTCATGCCATATAAGGTCCATTTGTGATTGAATGTTGATTTGATAGCTGTTGTGCTAGATATACATGTTGTTGTGATATATTTCTTCATGAAAATATTTTTTTTGATCGAGTATTCGTTGTGTATGGTTTTATTTTATTGAATCACAAACTTTTGTTCTTGAGGTGTTATGGGCCATCATGGATCAGAATTTGGTGGATCATTTCCTTTTTCCCACATATATGACATGTATAAGATGCCATATTTTGATTTGCTGGTAGTATGGGACCTCAAGGATAAGAATATGGAACATTAATGTATGTTTCAGCATTTTTCTGTGCTCCTGAGTTGTTTAGGAGTGTTAATGTCTAGAAAACCCAAGAATACATGATGTGTAATGTCGAATATACGACGTATGTTCTCCTGTTCAGGAAAAAACTGTTTTAAATTGGTACCTTCCGTGTACCGTATGTACCCACCATGTCATCTATAACGGTGTCCTAAACTGTGTGGGAAGAGACACTAGTTTGGGAATATATGGTATGACATGCTTCGTAACGGATGTACATGTCGTGTGGTGGTACTGTGTATCCGGCTGTGTCACCAACAACACGGGTCAGTGGAGTCTTTTTTAATACCCTCCATGTCCGTCTGGAACACGCCATGTAGTGTAATCCCTGGAATCCAGCCATGTCACTAAACAAACATGTCAGTTGAGTCTTTTCTAATACACTCCATGTCCATCTAGAATATTCCATGTAGTGTAAGCCGAGTACACAACCATTTAAAAAACCACATGGGGCAAAAAAATCATCCTAGTACGTGCTATGTCCATCTGGAAGAAGTTGTATAGTGTGAGCTATGTATCTAGACGTGTCACTAACAACACGGGTTGCTGATGCTCGTCTAGTACATTCCATGGTCGGCACTAACATGCCATGTAGTATGGTAATAGGAGAACCGTGTGGACAAACCATGAAAGGGAACATAGGTATGGAAATATGATTCAAGTACACAACCTGTGTAAGGAAAACACTCCGTTTATGGGGTGTTACATGACTAGTTTTGGCAGAGGTACATAGCCATGTGAATGGATTATAGGATCACGTCGTGAAGTTAAAGATACACATTGTGTATCCATGTTTTGAAAAACATGTATACATTCTTTATCATGTTACCTCCTTACTCTTCTAGTTTTCAATCCTTGGTAATATTGACCTCAGTGGTGCACTTGACCTAGTGGAGTCATGCCACCAAGACATCCTCATGTTGTACGCCAATTACAAGGAGAAGATCAAACACCCGACAGACTAATCTATGACTACCATTAGATCCTACAGTTATGTCAGTCTTGGCACAAACCATCATTCCAGAAACAGGAGATGTTGCAGAGTTTCAAAATGGATTCATTAGGTTTTTGCAGACCTATTGAGGAGTATCGCATCCTTCTTGGTCTATGGTAGAGCTGATGTGGGTTTTCCAGCAACACCATCCTCCCACATTCACTAGGTATTGTGGACTTCGGGCTAAAGAGTCATGGTTATATGCCATTATTTCTATAATCGAGCACTAGGAGACTCCTCCAGAGAAGAGGTAGAAGCTCCCTATGCACATTCTTTGATATTTCTCCAAGGGATGGTGGGATTTTATCTCATTGGCGGGACACCAACATGCCATGGTTTGGGATGACTTACTTTCTTCCATCTATGAATACTTCTATCCAGAGACCTCAAGGGCCAATATATCCCGAGAGTTCAGGAGTCTGGAGTAGGGAACTCTCACAGTCATGGTGAACTCTTCTCATTTCATAGAGATTTAGTGCTTCACACCTATTCCCAAAGGTTATGAGTTATTTATGGTAAGGAATTGTGAGGATGGTCTAAGGCACAACATCTTATCGCATGTGAACATATACATGTAGACTAATATAACTTTTATCATTAACCAAGAGCTAATATTGGAGTGACATTTGATGGATTCTAGAGTTGTGAGATAGGGAGGTTCGACATCCAGAGTTAGTATCCCTCCCACAAACAGTTGGAAGCCCCACTGGGGGTCTTCACACATTGATCCAAGGTGGTGAGAGAGTCTTTATGCTATCCAGGTGGTGTGCTACCAATTAGGTAAAAGTTGGAATACAAGGCAACATTACCCGAGAGACATAGTGGAGTGCTGATCTTGGGGAAAGATTGGTCTTATTGAGTGTTTCTGTCAGATCATCCCACCAAGAGTTGGTGACCGGGGTTCATCTATGACTCCTCATTCCAAATCAGAACCACCAGTTTCTCATCAGTATGGGAACTGGGGTTCTTCCGACAGTTAAGGAAGATGTATAAGTCACAACTGTGGTAGTTAGTTACTAGGATATCAGTGAAAGCTGGGGGGATTCACTCAAAGTGGTCAGGCTGGGACATAGGTCTACGTTGCAGGTCAAGCTTTTGTGGTGGATCTGACCCAGCAAGAGTAGGATCTCGGACCCTTTACAGTTTAGGGTTTGATCTCATTTGCATCGATTTTATCTTATGCTAATTTCGATACAGGGGATTCCCATAGAATTATATCTATTGATATTGATGAGATCCTTGGGATCTTTATCTTCCGTCATGTTGATGTCATGAAATTAGATAGACCATTTGGGGACAAGAATGACTAGTGTTCGTCAGTTCAAAGAGTGACCTATTGAGGTTGGTGGGTGTCACGTCTTGTGGGACCTTTATGTCCTAGAGATGACATTCTATGACTTCATTCTCTAAATATAATTATTATTCCCATTTCAGGAATTTGTCGACAGCTATTACCATAGGGTGAGTTTCAAATCACTAGAGAGCCGATAAATTTTTTATAAAGGCGGATGAGATGTCAAGGTGAGAAGAGAAGGACCCAAGCATCATTGGTTGGGAGGATTTAAAGTGTATATTTCTATTCAATATCTTCATGACCAAGGGTCTTGTCAGATGTTCTTTCCACAAGTGGTGGATAGTTTTAGGGATGTCTATCGATAAGGCTTTTCAGGTTTTCCTCCAACGAGAGAGGTTGACTTTTCTATTGAAATCATGCCAGAAGTTCTACCATTGTCCATTCCTCTATAAAATATGGCTACTCCAGAGTTGTATGAGGTTAAGAATAAGTTGGGAGAGTTGTAGAATAAGGGTTTCATCTGACTGAGTACTTCTCGTTGGGGTTCTCTAGTCCTGTTTGCGAAGAAGGTAGACGGTACCCTCAGACATAGTGTGGATTATCAAAAGATGAACCTGGCAATGGTTATGTACCAATATCCCTTACCAATTATTGATGATATCATTTATTAGATTCCTGGAGAACAAGTGTTATCAATGATTGAATTGAGATTTGGTTATCATCAGTTACACGTTAGACCATTGGATATACCATTTACAGCCTTTTGAAGCGCATATGGTCAACACAAGTATGTGGTTATTTTTTTCGGTCTCCCAAATTCACCAGCATTAATCACGGACATGATGACCTTTAATTTATATGGAATTTTTTTTCATAAATTAATGGGAATTTTACAAGTCCGTGAAAATATACGGTGCTTGATTCCAAAGACAGGTGTGCCCGAAATCATTTTTTGAGGTTTTTTTCAGGTACGTTCGGTAAACATGCGAGAGGGATTTTATAACATTTGAATAGGTGCTCGGAAATAAAATCTGAGGGCACCATTGAACTCACAACTTCGGTAATTGCTTAGTGAGATCTTCACAGCAGTTGCGTTCTAGCAGGAGTGGGAGTTTGATTTTGGGGGTTTTAATAAAGTTAAATAAAAATAAGATTTACCATTTTTTTATTATTGAGGTGGTTAAAACCTCCAAGCGGTGGTTAGTGGTGGGGGCCACCACACCTTAAATGTAACACACCCAACTTCCACGGTAATCATTTCATTGAATAATACAGTAGCTTATGTTGTACACAATTTCGAGTTCTAACACACACCACAACTAATCAATCTAGTTTGTATGAATAGTAATACCTACTTTTTGAAATTTTATAAATATTTGATTTCAAAATTGACTTCATTTTTGGATTCGGAATATACAAATTAGCCTAGGGTGAAATTTTGGTATTGTTCTGAAAACATTAACATTTTTATGAATAGTGAAAAAACACTGAGTTATAGTTTAAAACCGAATTTTTATTTAAATAATTATTTATTTTTTTTAATTTAATTAAGGTCAAAATAGATATATAATTCCTATATAATTTCAATGTAATTCATTGGAGTTAGTTCAGAATAATTTTATATATAAAAAAAATTGTTGAACTTTTCACCGTCTTTTACCCACCTCCTATGAGAATTCAGAAATTCACATAAAACATAATGTTACCACTTCTATGAGGGGAATTTCGAAAATCCGAGAGAGATGGCTAATATGAGGGAGTAAAATTTGGTTCAATGTGATGATAATAATTTTTTGGTGAATAGTATATTTTTATTTTATTTGCCACGGTTAAAAGTAAATAAGGTAATTAATGGTAAAAATGATATTAATATTACCCAAACACGTGTCCTAATTCTATTGGACAAGTGTATCCCTACCAAAAACAACCATAGGAATAATATATTATCATTTATGTCCAATTGGATTAGATTAGGAAATTAATTATTATTTAATTCCAAGAATTGTTAATAGAGTTAAAATCAAAGTTTTATTAATAAATCATTTCTAATATAGAGTTATACATAAGATAAATTCGATTGTAAATATTAATTAGAAAGATAAAAATATTTCTTACATAATGGTATTTTATTTATAATTTTTAGACATTAAATAATTTAATTTATTTATGACATAATAGTGATGTAGTAATTACCTAATTAATTAAATTTTAAAATAATTGATATTATAAATATCAAAATATATTTAATCTAAGACTTTTTATGAATTCCAGTAGTTATATAGGTTAATATGACATATTAGGATAGTTTATATAAATGGTTTTCTGTGTAATAATGCTGTTATGAAATTATCAAAAACAAAATACCCAATAGTGTCAAAATTGACATTAAATTTTTTTAAAAACAAATATTATATTATTAATTGATATTCTATTCCTAAAAATATAAGGTTCATCCTATAGACTTATATCATGATATGTGTATCATTAATTTACCAATAGGGGGTCGGTTGGATATATATTGGAATTATATTAACTATATAATATAAAAATACAAGGTGACATGGTAAATGTCAAACTAATCAACTAAGAGTTAAAACTAAATGATAAGGTTAATATAATGACCCAAAACTGTCCAAAATCTATTGGTTGAAATTATTTCAACCCATTACCACCTTAGAGATTTAGTTATCAACTTTGGTACCTTTATAAACCGAATATGAATTTATTATATAATAATACTTTATGTTTTTTCTAAAGTGCCCCTCCCCCCCATCTTATAAAAGGATACCACTTATATCCAATTATTCACTCCTTCAAAGCCTTTTGGATCGGCCAACCCCTGCCCAAAAATTCACTCATCTTCCCTCACTTTATCCTATAGGTATTAGTTTGATCAAAAATCCAACCAATGGATCCCTTTTTATCAAATCAAAAGGAAGAACCCAATTAAGAGGTAATGTTTTCACCACCCTCTTTCATTTCCTTTCTTCTTCAACTTCTATATTCATTGTTATTCCTGTTCTAAAATAATAAATCCAGTATCTTATATATAATATGATGTAATAATATATATGGTACAACCATATTCAGTATTCTATCCATGCTTTGAATGTCATGTCACCATACGTGTGTACGTACGGCTTACCATCTCCAGGTCGTGGTTTTATTATTATTCAAAACATTATTATTTGGATAGGTATAATAATGATGTTTAATTTATATAAATAATAAATATAACAAGAGAATGATTATTTATATATGATGTAACATCCTATTATATATTATTTTAATATCAAAAGAATTATATTTTCGCTCGTGCATACGTACGGACTACCGTCTCCACGAACGCGAAGAGATTCATTTCCCATCATATCCATTCAAGACTAATTCTAATTTAATGATTAAAGATAATGTTTAAGGACTTGATATCATTCTGGATATGAATAATATACAACCTGTCAATAAAAAACATGGTTTATGTATCAAAACATATAAAAGAAAATGAGTAAGTTAACACCCAAAACAACGATAATACTAAGATATTATTAACAAATCAATGTTAAAAGATCATATATGATATCATATTAATTTATATGATTCTTGTATAATTTAATAACAATTATTCACCATTATAAAAGAGGTTAACCTAACCTAAAAAAATTAAATGTACAAGGTAAGGGTTAATTCCTCAATCTCTTCATTATCTGAGGTTGTTTATACGTCATTATATACTAGGGCCTCTTTATCATTCAAATGAAGGTTTCTAAAAAATGGATTCAATTTTTTTTATCTATTTACTAGACAATGGGTTAAATTTGTTTATACCCTTATGTGTTTTTAAATGAATCTTTCTGCCATTTTCCAAACAACGTACTTTTTAACCTTTTCGGCAAATTTAAGGTAAGAATGTCCTTTTTTAACTTATACGGCTGATGCGGTTATTTTCTGCCATTATAAAATCATCGAAGCTTCCCTTACAAGATTATAAGAATATTTTCAAATTAAATGTTTTATATTATAATTATGTTACTTTGAAATTATTTAAAAAAAAGAGATATTTCACTCAAATAGTTTTGATTTCATCTATGTCAACAACCTTTGATTGATCTTACTCTTATTTGAAGTTGATTTATTATGATACAAAACACTTGTATTCTATTGAAGGTTTTGTGATATGTTTCATTGCGGATGTGTTATTTTTTTACCATTCATTTTTTATGGAGAAATTATAGACATTTTTTTTTGCTATTTTTAATTCAAATGTTTATGTTATGTTTAAACATTTTCATATGGGAATGCATTGGACTTAATATGTGACAGGTGGAGCTTCTATAGCTCCTCAATGCATTATTAGGTCTCATGAGATAATCTAGTGTCTTCGCACAAGGCTTTGACAAAATCTTATATGTTTTCTTGGCATGAGGCCTTAGCTATGTGGTTATGATAGTCTGGAATTATGCATTCCTTCATTATGAAAGTGGTTATTGATATTGAATGTGATTATTCAACTAGTAGAATATCCATTTGAATAAGTAAATGGCATTATTCATTTTTTCAATGCCATATTATGCTTCAGTTGATGTTTAAAAGGCTTTTCTTTTAGTCATACATTGCCTTAAATTTTTATGCTTATTTATGAATGTTTCCTCTATATTGTTATCCTTACTGAGCATCTGAGCTTACCCCTTTCTTTGTTTTATTTTTTCCAGGATGTGAAGAAGTATTTTATGAATGACCTGAAGGGATAGTATAAGGGGATAAGATTGTGGACCGTGGAGACTATATTGTTGTAGTTTTCATTTTATGGTGTAATGTAAACTTTATGAATATATCTAGTGATTCCATGTCTACTAAAATAATCAGTCATTCGATATTTGATCTTTTGTGATCATGACAGTGTTATGTAATAATGTACCGACTCTGAGAAACTGGAATTGGGGCATTACAGCTGTTATCATAGGAAGTTTAGTACAAACCTTGGAAACTAGATTTTGATACACTCTAATTAAAGCACATATCCCTAAGATAGACTTTGAGGATTAGTAGAAAAGAACTTCCTAAAATTTTGGAATTTTAGATATTTTGTGAGTTTTCTGAGCAATTCATCCGTGTCTGGATACGATCAAGTAGAGGTGGCTCTAGCATAG
This sequence comes from Viscum album, assembly GCA_963277665.1. Taxonomy (NCBI): domain Eukaryota; kingdom Viridiplantae; phylum Streptophyta; class Magnoliopsida; order Santalales; family Viscaceae; genus Viscum; species Viscum album. The sequence goes on along the minus strand of OY728152.1, from coordinate 2,074,054,762 downwards.
ATGTACCTAGGGGTAAAACCCGAAAACACCACTTTGAGCTACACTCGAACGAGAACTAGTGCCCGACAACGGGCCATGATGAACTCTTGGTTACGACACTCCCGGGGGATATGTTTAATATAATTCTCATTTTCTTTAAAACCATTATAAAACGTTTATGAGTATATAATTCCTCAAATAATTTTTATTATTATTATGGATTATATCCATAAATAGTTGAATTTATGTTAAGTGTATTAAATGTATAGAATTATGTATTTTGATTCATAAACTGATCTAGTTTATGACATAGTTTAGAAATGGCACCTAGGGGAATAAATGTAAACTGTATCAATGCACACAATACATGTAGGGATTTCCCTCCTACTAAATATAATTATAATAGATCTAGTGATGAAACTGTTGATGATCAGCTAATCACCATACATGGACTACTCACTCAGGTTATGAATAATAACCTTACCCATATAGTACACCATGATCAACGACATGGAGGATCAATTTTAGATATCTTCATGAGGAAAAAACCACCAACATTCAATGGGAGTACAAATACATTGGTATCTGAGCAATGGATAATTTCACTAGAACAAATATTTCCGGCTTTGGAGAGTAGTGAAAGGGAAAACATTATCATAGCTGTTTACCACCTCACTGGAGATGCTCATCAATGGTGGTCCTTGATTCGAAACATAAAGGATGACGAGGAAGTATAAAATATGTAATGGTGGGAGTTCAAAGAAATTTTCATAGAAAAATACTTTCCTCATGACCATTGAGCAGATATGTAAAAACAATTTCTGAGTCTGAGATAAAAGGAGGATGAGAATTTCACAGAGTTTGAGGATAACTTTTCAAGTCTAGAAAGGTACATTGGAGATTATGTACATGACCCAAGATGTAAGATTTATCGTTTCTTTGATGGGATAAATCCTCTTCTCCGTCGAGTATTAATCTCACAAAAATTCTCATTGTACGAAGATATTGTCTCATGTTCTATCAAGACAGAAAAGGAATTCTCTAAGACTTATGACATAAAATCAAAGTAGTAGAAGAATAGATCTGTTGATCACTCTAGGAATGGAAATACGGTGAATATGAGAAAAGTTGAATATCCATCCTACAGTAAATGTGGGAAGAAACACCCCGGTACTTGTTTGAAGGGAATGGGTGTTTGTTACAAGTGTGGTTAAAAAGGCCACCATACCCGGGATTGAAAATAGAAGAAAGAAGATACTGATGTTCAATGCGACAACTGTAGGGAGATGGGACATTATGAAAATTAATTTTCTAAGATTTAGGGGAACTTACCTCAGAAAATGCCAAGGGATCAAGGCCAAGATTCTACTATCACTACTAATGAGGTTGAAGCTCCAAAGGACATGGTGGAAGGTAATATAATGGTTTCCTTATGTTTAGAAATGGCATTATTTGATTCTGGATAATCACATTGTTTCATATCTTCCCAGTTTGATAAGAAAATTAGATATTTCAAATTTGATTTAACATGGGAGTTGTCAGTTAAATCTCCTAATGGAGTTTTCATTGCAACAAAGTTTTGTGAATCAATCCCCATTAGAGAATATAAATGTTCATTATCTGTGGATCTAATCATCATAACAATTATTGAATTTTATATAATCCTCGGTATGGATTGGCTTTCGGACAATGAAGAAAAAATTTATTGTAAGAAGTAGGAGGTTACTATTTTTGATGATGATGATAAGGAACACCTTATCTTTAGAGCAAAATCATCAGCACCAAATTTTTACCAAGATCCACCCCCAGTAGCTCAACAAAATTGAATTATTAGGGAGGAAGAGAATGAAATGACTATGGGTAAGGAAAGGAATGTTCAGATATAGGATGTACCTATTGTGAAAAAATATGTACATGTGTTTCTGGAAGAATTACATGGACATCCTCCAGAATGATAAATTTAGTTTTCCATTGATTTAATTCCTGGTTCAAGGACCATATCAAAGACCCCTTATAGACTGGCCATTGTGGAATTAGAGGAACTAAATAAACAATTAGCGGAAATGAGTAATAATGGATTTATTCACCATAGTGTTTCTCCAAGTGGATCCCTGATACTTTTTGTTAAGAAGAAAGCTGAATATATGTGGTTATGTATTGACTATAGGGAGATCAATTAAATAACAATAAAGAACAAGTATCCCCTACCTCGCATTGATGATTTATTTGACCAACTCCATGAAGGTCAATAATTTCCAAAGATTGAACATCGATCTGGTTACCATCAGTTGTGTGTGACAAAGGAAGACATTACAAAGACAACATTTTGAACCAGGTACAGGCATTACGAGTTAACAGTAATGCCTATGGGGCTGACTAATGCACCCTCTATATTCATGGATCTAATGAATAGAGTTTTAGAGGAATATCTCGATGATTTTGTGGTGGTATTTATTGATGATATCTTGGTATAGTCCAAAATATATGAAGATCATGAAAATCACTTGCGCATTATCCAGAAGACTCTAAGAGGACATGAATTATATGGGATGTTTAGCATGTGTGAATTCCGGCTTCAGGATATTTCTTTTCTTGGACATATCGTCTCTAATGATGGAATCTCTGTTGATCCTTCTAATACCATGGCAATCCAAGAATTACCTGCACCGATGAGTATAAATGAGGTACGCAGTTCTATTGGTTTTGCAGGTTATTATCAACATTTCATCCCAAATTTTTCCAATTTCGCTAACCCATTAATGAAGCTCACACGTAACGGGGTTACATTTTTTGGAAAAAAGAGTGTGAAGAATGTTTTTAAGAACTGAATATAAGAATTGTCAATTCCCGTATTTTGACTCTACCATTAAGAAATGAGGGGTTCGTTATTTATAGTCATGCATCAATGAAAGGACTTGGTAGTGTCCTTATGCAGAATGATAGGGTAATTGCATATGCATCACGACAGCTAAAAATTCATGAGGAAAACTATCCTACTCATGATCTTGAGTTAGATGTTGTAATATTTGCTTTGAAAATATGGATACATTATCTATATGGTAAAAAATGTGAAATTTATACTGATCAAAAGAGTTTGAAGTACATTTTCTCATAGAAAAAACTCAACATGAGGCAAAGATGATGGCTTGAAATACTCAAGTATTATGATGGAACGAAAAAATACCACCCGAGGGAGGAAAATAAGGTGTCATATGCTTTGTACAGAAAAGATCATGGAGTTTTGAACGTGATGCGAATTGAAAGGGATCCTATTTTAATTAATCTAGTAGTGAAGGATTTGGGAATTAACATGGATGGTGAAACATAGAAATTTTTTCAAATGGATGACAAACCATCTTTACTAGAATGGATAAAGAGTTCTCTGACCGGTGATGAAGAGTTTTGAAATAATATTAAAGCTGTAAATGATGGGATATTGAGAGACATTGTGTATGAAGATGGAATTTTAAAATTTGGGAAGAGACATTGTGTTCTTGATATACATTATCTAAAAAGGAATTTTTGGATGATGATCATAGTTCAAATTTCTATATACACCCTGGGAGAACAAAAAATGTATATATATTTGAAGGATCATTTTTGGTGGGACAACACGAATTGGGAGATTGATGATTTTGTGTCATGATGAATGGTTTTTCAATAAGTGATATCTAGAAGGAAACAGCCTGTAGTAGTATTGTAACCTCTTCCTATACTAGATTGTATATGGGACAATATTATGATGGACATTGTCAGGGGGCTACCAAAGACTCCTAGAAGGACCAATGAAATATGGGTTATTGTTGATCATCTGTCCAAGTCCGCACATTTTCTTGCTATAAGAGAAGATCTAAAACTAGAACGTCTAGCAAGACTATATATTAATGAGTTTTTTAGTCTTCATGGAGTACCCCTATCGATTGTTTCTGATCGTGATCTTCATTTTACATCAAGATTCTTGAAAAGTCTCCAGATATCCATGGATACTGAAATTCATTTGATCTCTTCCTACCACCCCAAAACTGATGGACAATCCGAACGAACTATTCAAACCTTAGAAGACTTGTTGAGATCATTTTCACTTGACTTTCAAGTAATGTGGGATCAATATTTACCTCTGGTAGAATTTTCATATAATAATAGCTTCTATTCAAGTATTTGGAGGGAACCATATGATGCATTATATGGAAAGAGATGTCGCACACCAACCTGTTGAGATGAAGTTGGTGATATAAAACTTGTAGGCCCGGAACTAGTGGAGGATACATTGGAAAAGGTATAGGTAATACAAAGCTACATCAAATTTTCTCAAAGTAGGAAGAAGAGATATGCTGATAACCGAATGAAGGATTTGGAATTTCACGTAGGAGATCATGTTATCATGAAGGTATATACATGGAAGGGAGTTATACGTTTTGGTAAGAAGGGTCAATTGAGTCCCAGGTACATCGGACCTTTCAATATTCTAGAACGAATTGGGGATATAGCTTACCATTTGGCAATGCCATCAAGTCTCTCCATAGTTTACGATCTGTTCCATGTTTCACTATTGACAAAATACATGCCTGACCCAATGCATGTACTCACATATGAGGAATTAGAATCAGAACCTGATCTGTCTTATTGAGAAAAGCCTATTAGGATTCTTGATACCAGAGAACAAGTGCTAAGAAACCCGACGACTCGTCTTGTAAAAGTTCTATGGAGAAACCATAAGATGGAAGAGGCAACATGAGAACCCAAGGAACTTATGATGAAGAATCACCTGATTCTTTTCATGCGGTATTGTTTGAGAAATTTCTAGGAAGAAATTGATTGAATTAGGGGAGAATATAACACCTCAAGCATCCATGATACACTGCTCTTTGAAAAATACAGTAGCATGTGTTGTACGCAATTTCGATTTCTAACACACACCACAATCAATCAAACTAGCCGTTATGAATAGAAATACTTAATTTTTTAAATTTTATAAATTTTATCTTTCAAAATGGACTTCATTTTTTGATTCTGAATATCAAAATTTTCATGTGTAAAATTTTGGTATTTTTCTAGAAAATTTCAATTTTTTATGAATAGTGAAAAAATACTTATTAATAGTTTAAAACCTAATTTTTATGTAAATAATTTTTAAAAAAAAATTTAATTAAGGTCAAAATTGATACATAATATCTATATATGTTAATTTTAATTAATTGGAGTTAGTTCAGAATAATTTTAGATATATAAAATGTTTATTGAACTTTTCACCGTCTTTTACACACCTCTTTGGAGAATATGGGAATTACATAAAAGTCAATTTTACCACTTATGTGAGTGGAATTTTGAAAATAAACGAGACATGATTAATATCTATTAGTAAAATGTGGTTCAAAGAGATGGAAATAATTTTTTGTGAATAGTAACTTTTTATTTTATTTACCACAGTTAAAAGTAATTAGGGTAACTATGGGTAAAAATGATATTCATATTACCCTAACATATGTCATAATTCTATTGGAAAAGTGTAAATCGACCAAAAAAACCTTATTAATAAAATATTATCATTTTGGTCCACTTGGATTAGATTAGGACATTAATTATTATTTAATTCAAAGAAGAGTTATAAGAGTAAAAATCAATGTTTAATTACTAAAGATTTTTTTATGTAGGGATAGATAAATGATAAATTTGATTATAAATATTAAATAGAAAGATAATTATATTTCCTACATAATTGTATTTTATTTATAATTTTTAGACAATAAATAATTTAATTTATTTCTCACTCAATGGTGATGTAGTAATTACCTAATTAATGAAATATTAAAATACTTGATATTATAAATATCAAAATAAATGTAATTTGAGACTTTTTATTAATTAAAATAATTTTAATGGTTAATATGACATATTATAATTGGTTATATAAATTTTTTTCTAACTAATAATGCTGTTAAGATATTATCAAAAATAAAATACCCAATAGTGTCAAAATTGACATAAATGAGTTTTTGAAACAAATATTATATTATTAATTGATATTCTATTCCTAAAAAACTATGGTTCGGAAAAAGAACTTATATCATCATAGTTGTATCATTAATGGACCACTTTGGGGTCTATTGTATGTATATATAATGTTTATTAACTATATAATATAAAAATACAAAGTCACATGGTAATGTCAAATTAACTAACTCAGAGTTAAAACTAAACGATATGGTTAATATAATGAACCAAACCTGTATAAAATCTATTGGTTGAAAGTATTTAGACCCATACACACCTTAGACTCTTAATAATACACTTTGGAGCTATTATAAACCGAATATGAATTTATTATAGAGTAATACATTATGTTTTTTTCGAAATAGCCCCTCCTCCCCCTTATATAAGGACACCACTTCTAACAAATTCATCACACCATAAAAGCGTTTTGTGTTGGCCAAACCCTAATAAAATATTCTCTAACATCCCTAAAATATACATAGAGGCCTTAGTATGATAAAAAATCCAACCTAAGGAGCCCTTTTGATCAAATCAAAAGGAAGAACCTGATTAAGAGGTAATGTTTTCACCACCCTCTTTCAAGTTCCTTTCTTCATCAACTTCTTATTTCTTTGTTATTCAAATTATAAAATAAAAAATCCAGTATATTATATGTACTATGATATTATTATAAATATTTTACAACCATTTTCATTATTATATCAATCCTTTTACTAACATGTCACCATACGTGCGTACGTACGACTTACCGTCTCCACGTCGTGGTGTAATTGTTATTCAAAACATTATTTTTTGGCTGGGTATAATAATGAAATTTAATTCATATAAATAATAAAAACAACATGATAATGATTATATATATGTATTATATACCATCCAATTATATATTATTTTAATATCAAAACAATGATATTGTCGCTCGTGCGTACGTACAGACTACCGTCTCCACGAACGCAATGAGATTAATTCCACATCGTATCCATTCAAGACTAATTCTCATTTAATGATTAAAAATAATGTTTAAGGACTTGATATCATTCTGAATATGAGTACAATACAACCTATACATATCAGAAACGACTTATGTAACAAAATATATAAAAGAAAACAAGTAAGTTAACACCCGAAACAACGATAATATTATTATATTATTAACAAATCTATATAAAAAGATCATATATGATATCATATTAATGTGTATGATTATTTTATAATTTAATAACAATTATTTCACAATTATATAGGATTTTAACCTACCCTAGACAAAGGAAAAGTATAAGGTAAGGGTTAATTGCACAATCTCTTCATTATCCGAGATAGTTTATACATTATTATCTACTGGAAACTCTTTATCATCCACATCCATATTTGTTTAAAATTTATTTTTTTTAATATTTACTCATATATTGGTTAATTTCATTTATATCATTATGTGTTTTTAATGGAGTCTTTCTGTCATTTTCCAAACAATGTACTTTTTCACCTTTTCGACAAATTTAATGTAAGAATGTCTTTTTTTACCTTATACGATGGGTGCAGTTATTTTCTACCGTTATAAAATCGTTGAAACTTCCCATACAATATTATAAGAATATTATGAAAGTAAATGTTTTATTTTATAAGTATGTTACTTTTAAATGATTTCAAAGAAAGAGATTTCTCACTCAAATAGTTTTGATTTCATCTTTGTCAACATCCTTTGATGGATTTTAATCCTATTTGAAGTTGTTTTATTATGATAAAAAACATTTGTATTTTATTGAAGGTTTTGTGGTATTTTTGACTGTGGATGTGATATATTTATACCATTAATGGTTTATGGATAAATTATTGACATTTCGTATGCTTGTTTTAATACAAATCTTTATGTTATGTTTAAACATTTTCATATGGGCATGCATTGGGCTTAGTAAGTGATAGGTGGAGCTCGCTATAGCTCCTTGATGCATCAGTAGTCCTGATGCAATAAACTAGTGTCTTGGCACAAGTCCTTGACAAAATCTAATTTGTAGTCGTGGAATGAGGCCTTGGCTATGTGGTTATGATAGTCTGGTATTATGAATTCCATCATTATGAAAGTGGTTATTGATATTTCATGTGATTATTCAACAAGTAGAATATCCATGTGAATAAGTGAATAGATTTATTTCATTTTATCTTTCATATATTAGGATGAATTTCAAGTTTAAAATGCTTATTTAAGTTATCCATTGTCTTAAATGTATATGCTTATTTATGAATGTTTCCAATATATTGTTATCCTTACTGGTCATCTGAGCTCACCCCTTTCTATGTTTTATATTTCCCAGGATGTGAATAAGTATTTTATGAGTGACCTACAGGGACAATATGAGGGGATACGAGTGTGGACTGTGGAGACTATATTGTTCTAGTTTTAATTTTATGATGTAATGTAAACTTTATAAATATATCAAATGATTCCATGGATACTATACAAATCGGTCATTCGAGATTTGATCTATTGTGATCATGCCAATGTTATGTAATAATGCACAAACTATTGGTAACCGGGGTTGGGGAATTACATTTACCACCCATGGGAGGTTATGGTAGTGTGGCCCACCCGCATATAACCTCCCTTGGGAGGATACCCTTGGTGGGGCCTACATTGGATCAAAACCCCCTTTAACTCCCCATTAATTATTTGAACACCTCTCTTCAACTCTCTTTTTTTGTATTTTTAAATAAGCTACTTTGTGGGTTATCAGTAACTAGAACATAAATAGCGGGATACATATTTTAGGCAGCCAAAGTAAAAAATTCAAAAATTCACATTGACCAAGAAGACCTCAACTTATGTGTAACCACAACTACCCAAGTCATGATATGACTCATTCCATCATCATCACACGACTGATGACGTCATCCGTACGGTAACTACTGTCGTCACCATCAACACACAAGTTGCTAGAGAGCATCGCCACCGTAAACCTGGAAGCCTGGACCGCTATTTATCTTCAACCACCGTAAAACACCATTGTAGAGCCAGATCGCCCCATTGAAACAAAAACACAATGATGCAGAAGACCACCGGAGACTGCTGGATATGCGGTAAACATCGCACCAAGACATCGTTATCCCCCATAAGCAGGTAGAAACCAATTCACCAAAACTAGGATGAAATGAATAAATCCAATGAACCCATCGAACAAAATGGCATCGCACCAAGACATCATCAACCCCCATCGAACCAGAAATATACCAAACACATGTACAACAAGAAACACTAATTGAACACTACTGAAAATTAAATTGACCACCACCGAACTGAAAATCGACCACCGTTAAGGAGAAAACAAACGTTCACCAAAATTATGAGAAAGAAATCTGAAAGAGCCAAATCCAACATAGAATGTCGCGCACCTGGAACACAGACTGCAGCTGAAGCACTCCTCCCAAAACATCAATGATACCACAACTCCATATCCAACCTGGATAGGATCGGCAAAACGTGAGGTTAGGGCAGAGGTTTTAGCGGTTGCTGGCTCCGAACGATGGCAATGTCAATGGATCCAAAACCTGGGAGCCATCCAAGAAGAAGAAAACCGACCCTAGAAGTGCCTTGAGACACATTAGCCACCGAATCGCGAAACCCAAAATCTCAGGAACCACTGCACCAAATCAGACCTATATAGGCATTGGTTAACATGAGGTTAGAGCCGTGAGAAGATCTTATGAGTACATAAGTATCAAAAAACCATCGTCAGAAGGGAGTAGAACAAGCATGACAGAGCACCGATATGTCTCCAAAGTCGCTGAGGAGGATTTAGTGGGAAACTGTAGAAAAGCCATTGTCGAGGGAAAGAAACATCGAGAAAGGGAAACCGAGATAGAGGAGAGAGATGGAAGGAATGAAAAGAAGTACGCTAGAGCTTGGATGCATCATCAAAGCCAACGAGGAGGATTCCTCGATGAAACCCTAGAAAAGATATCACCGAGACAGAGGGATCCAGATAGAGTGCAGCAGAATCCCTCCTCTCCTCAATTAAGTAAAACTATCCAACACCTCTAATTTGAATTTGAATCAATTCCACACCATTAATTAAATGAGTTGTCTCATTTAATTAAACACAACAATTTCTGTTGTTGTGCCAACAAATAATAGATGAATCCTCTATTATTTTTTGTTAGCATTTTTGAGGAGCTTGGGGGGAGGAGAACTCTCCAATGGAGAACTGTCGCCCCTGAAGAATGCCTCTTCATCATCCACCGATGAATGAAAAACTCATTCTTTGATCTTTGACCGAGCGAAAAGAGAAGGAGTCGACCGTCAAGAACTCTGATGATGCTTCTTCCTCGGTATCCATCCCCGGATGCTTCCCGAAATCAACAAATTGATTTCCGCCATTACTCTCCTTCCACCATCAATGATCGACAAGCGAGGTAGGGTTTGAGTTGAATTTATTCCTTTTCTTCATCATTCAATTTATGGTATGAGAGTTACTGATTGATATCACCACAATGGGGAGACTTCTAACCACACGAACATGGCCCACCCCTCCCCCTTTTTGTTCTCGTTTGTTGATAATGGAGGAGGAGAAATGGCAGTCGGCGTCGGGCTGACCAAAAAGGATACCAGACGACGTCGGGATGACCTCAAAGATAACTAGCCAACATAAGGCTGAATGAGATGGAAACAAGTATTTCAAAGGCCATCGGGTCCCCATACGGTCACATAGTCGTCGCGTCATGTAGAGAAAGGTCCATGACCAGGTGGTCCGCGGCAGTGCAGGAGGGGCGCGGTGATGTCGCACCGTTCCAGAAGAAGGGGCCATGGATACGAAGGCCGTGGTGGTAAGATGGGTTGGGAACGACGCTGGTGCACCATTCCAGTGAATAACTATGGCCATAGGCCACAGTGGAAAGAGGAGAGTCGCCGGCTGAGCCAGCCGCTTGTGTTCACTACAGGCGGGACACAAAGGGTCCAGCAGAGACTGCGCCGGTGCCCCATGCTGACTGTTGTGGAAGACAGGGGGTTTACCCCGCCCCCATACATGGCTACCTGGGCCACCCACTCAGGTCGGGCTACCCTCGGGCAGGGTCAGACCCCAGTATGAAAACGTTTGACTCAAACACATCATTTCACCTGTATCTTGGGTTACGGGTGGCTGATCAACAAACCGTACACAGCGATAGAGAGTTTAGAGTGAGATGGTTCTTTTGGAATATCCCATATGATTTTTCTACATAGTTGGATTATGGTCTGGTTGTTTTTAATGTATGAACCAACCGGCCCCCTAGAAATGAAATGCCAATAACTCACATACAAGGCATCCGATTGACGCGTCGTTTATTACGTTGACGCCCCTATGATGAGGCAGAGATTTGACATACTTTTACATTGGACATCGTGACAGTTGGTGTATTGACCAATAGCTCGTGAAGTGGATCCTCCCAGAGACGAGCGAGCGGAGTGTGGAGACCTAGTAGTTGGCTGAGACCTGACGACTGCTGACCTTTTGACTCTGAGTGTTTCGACTAGACCAGTGGGAAGAACCTATGTGTGATGCAGTAGGCCCATAGTTGGGAGCACCTCTGTGTGACAGGGTAGACACATGGTACTCAATAGTAGGAGTACCTCAGAAGTTTATGTGGGGGAGCACCTCTATGTGAGCACAGAAAACCCACATTGTAGTGACCTCCATGTGATGCAGTAGACCCACGGTACTTGACAGGAAAAGTACTATAGTTGTCCATGAAGCTTGGAAGGGCCTCTGTGTGATGCAGAAGGCCCACTGTACTCGATATTGGTGGAGTACACCATCATCTGATGTTCTGAGAGAGTGACTGTGGTTGAAACTTGATACTACCCATTGAATGAAATCCTGGTTTGAACTGAGTTATTGACTATTATGTTTACCTCATGAATGAGATGGGTTTATAGGTATATGTATGGGAATATACATAAGATATGGTTATCTATTGATTTCATACTTTTTGGTTTACCCTTGTTGGATTTAGTGAGACCTTGAGGGTATTGGGGTCCCCACTGAGTATCGTTATACTCACTCCTGTGCGGGAAATGCCCGCACCTCATTGTGTTGGTTTCATATGACGGACAACGCTGACTGAGGAAGAGAATAGTAGAACATGATGGTACCTAGAGGTGGACCACTCAGCGAGACGGTACACTGACAGAAAGGAAACCGACACATCCAAACACCAGGGCCCTGACTTCTGATTTATGACTTTGTGCACAAAAACTCTGATTGCGTGCATGTCTTTAAAAGATTTCATAATTCATCTCGATCGGGTCATCTCACCAAGTATAATCTTTTGACATTTTCAGTTCTATTTCATTCAGGATGCCTCTCCACAGAGCCTGAGATTCATACGCTCATACAGCTCACCGAGCGACGAGGCCTCCATATAGGCTCTTTACCAGTGGAAGCTACAGTGGTACCACTTTCCGTTGGGCCACCGATGCCACCAGCCTAAGTAGACGATAATGAATGCAGAATGAGTGCATTACATGAGTTCCAATGCAAGAGACCACCCTGGTTTCGGGGATAGATGAACCCACAGGCGGCTGAGTATTGGCTGGGGGCTGTGGTGAGAGTCTTCAGGATGGTAGGGACACCAACAGAATTTATGGTGATCCTTGTTTCCGGCCTCCTTCTAGAAGTAGTAGTCAGATGGTGAAGTCTGATGTTCTAGGTTCATAAAGAGGAAAAACATCATTGGGCAGACATAGAGATCCTCTTCTGGGAAGAGTTTGTCCTAGCCACCCTTCAAGCGGTGCAAATATAGGAGCTACTGCATCTATGGGAGGGAAGCATGACAGTGGCTCAATACTTATCAAGGATCACCGACCTCTTGTGCTACTACACTAATATGGTATGGAACCCATTCTTCATGGCCTAGACAATGGATTATGGGCTCAGGAGAAAGATCAGGGCATCGATGATCTCCATATGCATTCTGACCTAGGCGGGGGGTGTTAGAGAGGGCCCTCCTAGTGGAGAGTTTTTTTACTGAGCTGTCACCGGTAGCTAGACCCCCCACAAGTCGACATGAAGTGGAGTATTCTGTAGCGAGATGTTGGTAGATGAAGTAGAGGTCCAAGAGGACCATACCCATGGTTTTATTACCACAGGACTCATGATCTATTGTGTGGTGCCCCCAGGGTAGTGACATAGCTGCAAAAAGTAGGCAGTGTTACTCATGCAGCGGGCAGGGTCACATTGCTCGTGACTGCCTGACCTGCCGTTCAAGTGATCAACAGATAGTTGGGGAAGCTCCTTTGTTGAGGAAGAGGTTCCATCAAGGCAGTCCATTGGGAACATGCAGATAAGGTAGAGGAGATAGTCAAGAAACTGGTAGTGGATGACTTTACGAGGTACTAGAACCACAACCACCAAGAGGTCCTCCCTGACCGCAGGGAGTAGGTGGATAGGGGAGAAATCAGCTTCAGTCATCTGAGGCATATGAACACTGCACTCCGAAGATGATTAAAGGTACTATCTTTGTCTACTCCACCTTAGCTGCAGTTCTTATAGACACTGGTGCCAGTCATTATTTTATTTCCACTGCCCCCGTTAAGAGCTCAAAGATTCCAATGCAGTCATTAGCTCGATCCTTACGACTAGAGACACATATGGGAGCAGAATCGATGATTACACACTGGTGTCTTTAGTGTGATCTTACTCTAGGAGGCGAGATCATCAGCTAGGATCTCCTCGTAGCGGGGTCGAGGCCTTACATCGTCATCTTGGGTATGGAATGGTTATATAAAGTCCATGATCAAATAAAATGTATATGGTGAAAAGTGTGGTGTGTCCGCACGGATGGGACCATGTTCACCTTCACTGGCATGAAGGGAACCTTTGAAGCATAGGACAAACTTACTCAGAGGAGCGTGAAGCCGATCACTCACCAGTTGGCTTGCCTTACCCATGGAGCAGTTAATGTGGAGAGTCTGACTTATCCTACAGTGATGGACCAGTATGTGGATGTTTTGCCAAAAGATTTCACAAGACCACCTCCTCATAGTGAGGTGGACTTCTACATTGACTTGTACCCAGATAAAACACTGAATTCTACTCCATCTTATTGGATGGCTCCCGTGGAGCTTTGCGAGATACGAGTATAGCTAGAGGACTTGTAGGGAAACTGATTCATCTGAACCAGTGTTTCTCCCTGGGAAACACTAATTATGTTCACCAAGAAGGCAGAGCGGAGCATGAATCTCTCTGCTGACTACCGTCACCTGAACTAGGTGACTGTGAAGAACAAGTTCCCACTCTTGAGGATTGACAACCTCTTTGATCAGCTAATGGTTTCTCAGTGGTGCTCGAAGTTAGAACTCAGATCAGGCTATCACCAGATCAAATTTTGAGATGGGGATGTGCATAAGACAGCCTTCATGTGTCGTTACATCCACTATGAGTTCTTAGTTATGAACATCGATGTATCCAATCCTCCAGCAGTGTTCAAGAGTCTCGTAAATTGGATCTTCTAGCCATATATCGATCGCTTTGTCGTATTCTTCATCGACAACATTTTGATCTACTAGACTACTAAGGAGGAGCATGCCTACAATTTGCGGGTAGTACTGGACACATTCCGATAGCACCAGATTTATGGTATGCTCTCGAACAACCAGTTTTGGATTCAAGAAGTTCACTTCATGGTACTTGTCATCTCAGAGGCTGGAGTTGATATGGATCCATAGAACAATGATTTAGTTCATTCTTGAGAGACACACATGAGTGTGATGGAGGTAAAGAGTTTTCTGGGCTTGGCTGGATACTACCAGAGATTCGTTGAAGTCTTCTCTAGAGTTTCAGTGCCACTATCAGCCATGACAAAGAAGGGTAAATACTTCATGTGGTCGGAGAGATTACAGCATAGCTTTCACCAGTAGAGGATGACTAGTGCCCCCATCTTGATGCTTCTCGAGGAAGGCGTAGGGTACTTACTCTACTACGACGTATTTAGGAACAGACACGGGTGTGTCCTGATGCAGGAGCGAGTAATGATCACATATGGTTCTCAGATGATGAAGAATCATGAGAAGAACTATGATACCTGTGATCTAGAGTTAGAAGGAGTGGTCTACTCCTTGATGATGTGGCGGCACTATCTGATGGGTGAATTTTTCACTGTGTACACTGATCTCAAGAGTCTCAGATATATATTCTATCATTAGGTATTGAACCAGAGACATCGACGATGGATCGAGTTCCTCCAAGACTATGAATTCGAGATAGTCTATACTCTGTGGAGAGGGAACGTTGTAACATATGCTCTCGGGAAGAGATCTGATATAATGCTACAGGGAGAGGTGGCATAGTTGCTCACTTCTTTAAAGATATCCTTTGTGGATAAATATATAGCAGTATTTCTACAGTCTCTTATAGTCACATCCCCACTTCATCAGCGATTTAGGGAGGCACAACATGGGGACGTTGACTGCGAGACACGACTTTCTTAGATATCCACAAGGATGGCACCTGATAGATTTTCTGACGGTGGGGAACATGTCATCCTCTTCAGAGGACGTACCATGGTACTAGTGGAACTTCTAGAAAACGTGTTGAGGGATTTCAACACAACCCCTATAGTGGTACATCCAGGAGTGGGGAAGATGTAATAGGATCTTCGATGATAGCACCGGTGGCCAGGTATGAAGAAGGTGGTAACAGATTTTGTCTCATGATGCCTCACTTGTCAGCAAGTGAAGGCGGAGCACTAGGTACCAGTAGGCTTGGTTTATCCCTTAATGGTCCTAGAGTGGATTTGAGATGGGATATCAATAGACTTCATGATGGGTCTTCCATGTACATGCAAGAGTCACGATTCTATTTGGGTGATCTTTGACAGACTCACCAAGTCAGCCAACTTCCTACCGATCAGAGAGCAGGGATCACTAAAGAGCTTGTGTAGCCTCTATGTACAGGAGATTGTGCATTTTCATGGAGAAACTACTTCTATAGTCACTGACCATGATTAACGGTTAACTTTCCCACAATGTAAAGGGTTGCAAGAGGCTTTCGGACGCATCTGCGTCTGATCACCGCCTATCATCCTTAAATAGATGGTCAGACTGAGCTGGCCATATAGACCCTCGAGGACATGCTCTGGGCATGTTTCCTTGACTTGGGTTTCATTTGGGAGCATCACTTTCCTTTGGTAGATTTCTCCTACAACAAAAGCTATCACTCCACTATTGGTAAAGAACCTTTTGAGGCCTTGTATGGTCGGCCTTACAGATTGTCAGTATGCTGAACAGACCCATGAGAGTCTACAATTGTGGGACCTGAGATGGTATGGGCTACCACGAAGATGGTGTAGATCATCCTTGAGTGAATTAATAATGCACAGAGTAGGCATAAGTCGTATGCTGATAAGATAATGAGGCCTCTAGTGTTCGAGGATGGTGACTACCTCTTCGTATGGGTCTCACCTCGAAGAGGTATATGGAGATTTGGCTGAGGTGGAATGTTATCTCTGAGGTGAATCAGAACTTTTCAGGTCCTTAGAAGAGTTGGGTATGTGGCTTACCAGCTAGCACTACAAACTCAGTTGCACCGGGTGAATGACATCTTCCATGTGTCTCAGCTGATGAGATACATGCACGACACATCCATCATCATCGTCCATGGAGATTTGTACATCGATGACGGGTCGAATTTCATAGAGGTTCCATTGGAGATTGAGGATCTACAAGAGCAGGTCCTTCGTGGATGGTCGATACCTCAGCTGCGTATTTGCTTCCAGCAGGGGAACCTCCAGGAGAGCACATGCCAACAAGAGGATCAGATGCATGCTTAGTACCCCCATTTGTTCACTAGGTTTGAGTTGTAGTTTATGGGTACATTGAGCCCTGAGGTGGGTAGAATGTAAAGACCTAAAATTTACATGGAAATGTTTTTCCTAAATACATGGGAATTTTACGAGTCTGCGAAAATTTATGGTGATTGATTTCGAGACCCTGTGTTCTCGGAATCAATTTATGAATTTTGATTAGCTACGTTTAGTAAACGTGCAAGTAGGATTTTATAACGTTAGAATCAGTGCACAGAATTGGAATCTGAGGGCACTGTTAAACTCATTGCGTTGCTAATTTCTTAGTGATACATTCACCACAGATACGTTCTAGGGAGAGTGGGAGTCAGATTTTTAGGATTTTTAATTAAGTTAAATAAAAAATAAAAGTTAGCTTATTTTTATTTTAGAGGTTGTTAAAACCTCATAGAGGTGGTTAGTGGTGGGGGCCACCACACAATAACCTCCCATGGGATGTTATGGTGGTGGGGCCCACCCGTACATAACCTCGATTGTGAGGATATCCTTGGTGGGTCCACACATGTTTCAAAACCCAATTTAACTCCACATTAATTATTTTAACACCTCTCTTCATTTAATTAAAACACTCCACCTCCCCTAATTTGAATTTGAATAAATTCCACACCATTAATTAATGACTTGTCTCATTTAATTAAACCCAACTATTTGTGTTGTTGTTCCAAAAAATAATAGACTATTCCTCTATTATATTTAGACAGCATTTTGGTAGACCTTACGGAGGATGAGAACTCTCCAATAAATAACCGTTGCCCATGAGGAATGCCACTTTATCATCCATCGAAGAGTGAAAAACTCTTTATTCGATCTTTGACCGAGCCAAAAGAGATGGAGATGACCATGAAGAATTCCGACGACACTTCTTCTTTGGTCTCCTACCACAGAAGCTTCTCGAAGTCAACTAATCGACATCTCTTATTCCTCTTCTTCCACAGTCAACGATCGAAAAGAGAGGTATGGGTTTCTGTTGAATTTATTCCCGTTCTTCATCGTTCAATTTAGGGTTTGAGAGTTGCAAATTGTTATCAAAATAATAAGGAGGGATTATACAACACTAACACGTCCCGAACTTCCCCTTTGTAGTTCTCGTTTGTTGATGATAGAGGTGGAGCAACGATGGTCGGTGTTGGGCCGACCGTAAAGGAAACCGTCCGGTGTTTGGCCAACGACAATGGAAAACAACTGGAGTCGAGCTGACAACGATGGAAACTGGAGGATCAAAGGCCGTCGGGTTGCTGAATGGGTGCGACACCGACGGGCCACACAGAGACCGGGTGGCAGCCATGCGGGCCACGACGGTACTGGAGGGGCGCAGTGCCGTCGCCCCACATCGGACGAAGGGACCAAGACCAAGAATTTTTTGACGATCAGATGAGATGGGCGTAGTACTAGTGCACCGTGACAGATAAGAATCGCGACTATAGGCTATGGCGGATAGAGGAGGGTGGACGAATGAGCTGGTCATTAGTGCATGCCACAGGAGGGACCCAAATGGTTTCGCAGAGAGAGGGCGGGGGATAGGCGCTGACCGTTGTAGAAGACATGGTCGTGTAACCCCCACCCCCCATTATGCAGCCATCCGGGCCACCGGGCTAGCCAACCATTCGGCCACCCAAGCTTCTAGTGGGGAAACGATGTGGGCCGCTAGCCAGATGGCCATACGGGCCGCCAGCCACCCGGACCACATGGGCTGCCAGTATATCGGGCCACGCAGGCCGCAATGTGAGGCTACCCCCAAGGCCGGGAAACCCTTTGGCCGTGACACGCCCACCCCCACATAGTTCAGGCTTCCCTTGGGCCCAACCACCCTCTGGTCAGGACGCCCCCTCAGGCTGGGTCGGCCCCGCGGACCGAGTCGGACCCCAGTCCAAAACTGTTTGACCCGAACACACTTTTTGAACCGTATCATGGGCTATGAGTGTCTGATCAATGAACTATCTCCGACGACGTAAATCTTAGAGTTAGAATATTATTTTGGAATATCCCAGTTAAATTTTGGACATAGTTGTAATGCGGTCGGGTTGGATTTAACCTATTGACCAACTGGGACCCAAGTACAAAAATGAAAATAATTCACAGACCGGGTGTCCGATTGATGCAAAGTTTATTGCGTTGAGACCCCTAAAACATTGTGGACCTTTGAGAGACTTCTAAATGGGACTTAGTTAATGTTAGAGTATAGACATATATCTCATGGAGAGGATCCTCCTGGAAACAAGCAAGTGGATTGCAGAGACCTAGTAGTTGGCTGAGACCTGACGACTACTGATCTTTCGATTGAGAGTGTTCTGACTAGCCCATTGGGAATAGCCTATGTGTGATGGGGTAGAACCATAGTGGTGAGATCCACTATGTGACACGGATTCCCCATGGTACTCGACAGGAGATGTTCCTCAGCAGGCTATGAGGGGGAGCACCTTTCGTTGAGCGTGGCAGACCCACAGTGTGGAGCACCTCTGTGTGACATAATAGATCCACGATACTCGATAATAGGAGCACCACATCAGTCCAGGAATGTGGGAGGAGTCTCTGTGTGATGCCTCATTCATACTGTACTAGATATAAGAAGATTTGACCATGAGGTGATGTTCCGACAGAGTGACTGGGGTGGTTATTGTATACTACCCCCTTGAATAAAATTCATGTTTAAACTGAGTTAATGACATTAATGTTAACTTCACGAATGAGATGGGTTACTAGATAACATAGGTGTATATATGGGAATATTCCTATGTGATGGTTATCTGTTGATTTCATACTTTTTGTTTATCCTTGTTGGATTTATTGAGACATTGAGGGTCTCGGGGCCCCTACTGAGTATCAGTATACTCACCCCAGCACAATTTATGCATGAACCAAATTGTGTTGGTTGCAGATGAAAAACAGTGGTGACTGCGGTAGAGGATAGAAGAACTGGATGGTACCCAAAGGTGGACCACTCGGTGAGACGGTACACATTGCAGACAGACAAATGTCGAGTGTTAAAGAGGTCATTTGTACCTACCCTTCAGGTAAGAACCCTGGAGGATGAACTAATGGATGATTTACATTTATTCTTTCATTATTAATTTTTATTTTCCTTGTACATTACTATTGGAAATGTATTTTCATCCCCATATACTTTTAGCACTCTCTTTTGTATTCAATTTTTTACTTGCTGTTTTACATCCAGTTGCATACTCTGTTGTGGGTGTTCAGTTTATAAAGGCAATGACTTCACAGATTAGGGACTTACGCAATTGGTGCTAGTCACCAGCCCCTGGCCTATAGAAGGTGGGAAAGGGGTTGTCACGATATGGTCCATGTGGGATGGGTGGTGACAATGGAACTGATGAACCGAGTGTTCCTTAAAAACATGCATTCTTTCATGGTGGTTTTAATGGATGGTATCTTGGTGTACTCATACACTCAACATGACCATACTACCCAACATGAGATCATTTTGAGTGTTCTAAGAGAGAATCAGTAATATGATATTCTCTCAAAATGAAACTTTTGGATTTATTAGATTAATTTCATAGGTCATGTTATCTCAATGACAGAAGTATATGTATACCCTTAGGAAGTGGGAGTAGTAGCTTTCTAGGAGTAGATAAAGAACAACTTTGAGTTATTAAATTTTATTGGAATAGATGGTTATAGCAGATGTTTAGTACATGAAATTTCACGCTTAGCAGCACCACTAACGGGCCCGACTATGAAGAGTGCAATATTCTTATATTCGGATTATTGCGAGTCATCCTTTTAGCATTTGAAAGGGAGGTTGACTTCAACTCCAATAATAGTTTTTCTAGATCCATGAAAGAGATAAACTATTTATTGTAATGAAATAAGTATTGGGATTGGAGTAGTGCTTATGTAGTGGGAAGGATTTGTTTCATACGAGTCTCAGTAGTTGAGGCCACATGGGAGGAATTAACTGACGCACAATCATGAGTTGGCAGTGGTTGTTCATGCCTTACACTGTTGGATACATTATATAGGAGGAGAACTGTTGGCACCAAAATTTGGCCCGAAATACGAGAAGAAAAGAAGGTTGGCGCGCTGCCTCGTGATGTACCAACGCGAAGCACAGACGCGAAGCCCCGCTGCGAAGCGCCCCGACCATCGTGGCCTCGCGAGGCTCCGGAGGCAGTGATGCTTCGCGAACGCATATGACGTTTCCGAGCTGCTGCGAAGCTCCCTAGGTGGTGATTCTCCATGAATGCATTTGACTTTTGTGAGCCGCAGAGAAGCACCAAAGGCGGTGATGCTCCGCGAACGCATTTGACGTTCGTGAGCCTCCGCAAAGCACCCGAGGCGATGATGCTCCGCGGGAGAATTTGACGTTCGTGAGCCGCCACGAAGCCCTTGAGGCGGCACATAAGTTCTGCTTCACGGCGCCCCTTCCCTATAAATACTGGACTCCCCCTGAGTCCCGAGGACAGACAATCCGACCTTTCGGCTTCTCCTCTCCCGAATCACAAAGCACGCTTTTCCCCCGGGAATCATGAGCTCCGTGAGGTACTTCTACTTCGCGAGATGCCTTTGCTTTGTCTCGTTTTGAGCCCCTCTTCCAAGAGGGTTTCCCTTCGCAAATCTCAAGGGAATTCGTTTAGAGACCCGTATCTTGACATACATTGACATTACATTACATTTGCAGAATACTTAGTACATAACAAAAAAAACAAACACACAAGGATCGTAATAGTTTAGTGTCTTTGGAAACTCGGAACGTAATCTTCTAATCATGGTGAAAGATCTTCAACATCACCCATAAAGATCATAATTTTTTTATACCTAAAACCTTTCTTTATATCCTGGGGAAAAGAAAACATAAAAGGGTGAGCTCAAATGCTCAGTAAGGGTAAACAAAAGAAACATCAATCACATCATATACATAGGAACATAGCTTTTGGAAATCTTAACCTGCAAAAGAGATCATAATATCATAACATGGGATAAATCATAGAAGTGAAATGTAATCCCAATAATCATAACATAAAACACGAAACATTGTTTCATACACACATAATCATAGAGAATCATTTCTTCTTAGTCAAGACTCATTGCCAAGACTATCTTAGTGGACAAAGTCCCTTTCTGAATCGAGTCACCCTCATTCCAGTCCTATTTCGCTGAACCGGTATAACCTACCATTTCAGCCATGTCTATCTCATGAGATATAAAATCTTTACCCAATTCATTGGAGAGAGATATAGGTCCCACCCATCTTATAATGAATCCTTTCGTATGTGTGCCACAAAATCATAAATCATACATCATCGCATAACACATGTAACAAAAATGGGACTATTGAAAGATCATGACATCATAAAACAAACCATATAAGGTAAATGACTTCATAAAAATAATTCCCTCACAACATAATCAAGTCAATGTAATAATAGGGATAAAAACAGAACCCTTTATTATCTTAGATGGAAAATAATTTTGATAAAACACTTGAACTCCATTCTTGAGGAAAATATCCTTTCTTCTTCAAAAACATTTTTCTTTTCATAACATGTCATATGACTTTAAAATAAATGAATTTGATTAAAAATAAACTTGAAAACTTGTAAATGAAGCTTATTGGAAATAATGTTTTAAAAATCCATTCATGCCGTAT
Organism: Viscum album; assembly: GCA_963277665.1. Taxonomy (NCBI): domain Eukaryota; kingdom Viridiplantae; phylum Streptophyta; class Magnoliopsida; order Santalales; family Viscaceae; genus Viscum; species Viscum album. The sequence goes on along the minus strand of OY728152.1, from coordinate 2,074,032,351 downwards.
AAATTAAAAAAAACATTCTTCTCGTACTTTTGCCAGAAAGTCAAAAAGTACCTCATATGAAAAACGAAAAAAGATTACTTTCATATCTTTTACTGAAAACTCACCAAAAGGTAAAAATGGATATAAACTATTTTATAAGGATATAAATATTACATATTGAGGGAACATGGATGTGGATGATAAAATACACACCAGTAAATGCCAAAGTATAAACAATCTCGGATAAAAATGAGATTGTGATATTTCCCTTACCTTAGGTCCGATTTGCTTTGTACGTGTCCGAAGCTCCTGTATAATGGTTTAAATAATGTTATTGACTTATTCCAGAATCATACTCATTGTTATGATATCTTATATGTTTCCTTATGAATTTATATTATCCGTTCTTTTGTAAATTCCATGTTAAAGAAGCGTTTTGGGTAAAATTGTTTTATTTATCGTAGGTGTTTTGACTTGTTGTTCTTGACATTATTATTACTTATATCATGATTTAATTACTTCCAGAATATAAAACATGATTTATATATCATATATATTCAGTATATATATATATAGATAGATAAATGAAATGAAAAACACCGTTCATGGAGACGGTAGTCCGTACGTACGCATGAACGCCGTTTTCCTTTCCTTATTGTCTTGAATGGAAGTAAGTAGATGACATAAATATATATATATATATATACATAAATCCAGTATCTTTATAATGTCTTATATTTCATTATTATTTCTTATATATACTTTATAATCATTCTTAAATGGTTAACATGGAGAATGAATCTCATGGCGTCGTGGAGACGGTATTCCGTACGTACGCACGAGCGATGATATCATTTCCATAATTATTGAATTGAATTGTAGTGGGTTATACAATATATCAGAATCAATATGATGTTATAATAACTATGTATAGTTATTCTTTACACTATTATACCCATCCATGTAAGGTGGTGGTGGAAAATAGATTACACCACGGCGTGGAGACGGTATTCCGTAAGTACACACGCGCGGTGATTTCGTTTTCCGTAGGATGGATAGATGGTGAATTAGGATTGTTTCATACTTATAATAACATATCAGAATATGAGTGATACTGATGTTATTACTTCATAATGAAACAACCTAAGAAGAAGAAGTGGAAGAAGAAATAAAAGTGAAAGAATTGGTAACGGAAATTACCTCTTCTTTGAAGCGCCTCTTTGAGACCTCCTCTTAGGGTACTAAAATTGGTCTTTGAGGAAGACAAGAACCTCTAGGATGTTTCTAGGGAAGTGGATAAGATATTTTGGCAGGGGTTGGCTGAGCTTGAAGGCTCAAATTTGTGTGAGGAAGAGAGGGAGGAGGTGTCCTTTTATAAGGGAGGAGAGGGGCAGCTTAGGAATATCTCAAAATATTATTTTTTATTAATGTCAAAATCAGTTTATAATGGTTCCAAAGGGTATTATTTCGAAGCTAATGTGGGGATGGGTCGAAATATTATCAACCAATAGGATTTAGACAAGTTTAGGTTATTATTTTAACTTTATCAATTAGATTTAAATCTAAGTTAAATAATTTAACTTTTACCGTGTCTTTTTGTTTTCTTACACTATATGGTTCATAAACTTACCATAACAAGAAAAAAGAACCCCAAGTTGTTTATTATTAATATATATATCCTTATCTAAGTAATTTGGCCGAACCTTATATTTTTAGGAATAAAATAACAATTAATAATATAATATTTTATTTAAAAACTATTTTGGGTAAATTTTGACACTATTTGATATATGATTTTTGTGAAAGTCAGAATAAATTATATGTTCGAACCAAGTTGATTAAATAAACAATAATATATCATAGTAACCTATAAAAATAGTGGAATTCATAAAAAGTCTTAAATTACATTTATTTTGGTATTTATAATATCAATTATGTCAATATTGCATTAATAAGATAATTACTGCATCATCTTTGTGTCATTAATAAATTAAATTATTTGATGTCTAAAAATTACAAATAAAATACCATAATGTAGGAAATCTTTTTATCTTTCTAATGAATATTTAAAATAGAATTTATCTTATGTATAACTCTATATTAAAAATGTTTTAGTAAATAAATGTTGATTTTAACTCTTTTAACTCTTCTTTGAATTAAATAATAATAAATGTCCTAATCTAATCCAAGTGGGCCTAAATGAAAATTTTTTACACTTGAGGTTGTTTTTGGTTGAGATAAACTTGTCCAATAGAATTAGGACATGTGTTAGGGTAATATTAATATCATTTTTACCCTTAATTACCCCATTTACTTTTAACCGTGGTAAATAAAAGTAAAAAGTTACTATTCACCAAAAATTATTTTCATCTCATTGAACCACATTTTACTTACTGAAATCAACTGTGTCTCTCGGATTTCTGAAATTTCAAACACAGAAGCGGTAAAATTAAGATTTATGAAAAAAATTAGTTTTTTAACTACCACTTAGTAGTTTCACTATTCATCAAAAATTGATGTTTTTCAGAACAATGCAAAAATTTCATCCTAAGATATATTTCATATTACGAATTAAAAAATGAAGTCTATTTTACCAAATTCATAACATAGAAGTTTCATTATTTAATTTTATAATTAAATCCCGCTGTTAAAACAAAAAGCGTGTTTTTAAGAAAAAATATCTATCAAAAGATTGACACCTGTTTATGTCTGGATTAAATGTGAAATTACATCCAATGACCAAAATTGTATTAAATTGTAAAAATATATTATAAATATACTTTAAAACCACTCAAATTAATAATTTATCACTATTAATTATTTCGATGAAAAAAGTTGTTTTTAATTAAAATTTAGTAATTTTCACTATTCATTATAAAATGAATGTTATCCGAAAAGTACCAAAATTTCACCCTAAGCTAATTTCGATATTACGAGTCCAAAAATGAAGTCCATTTTGAGAGATGAAATTTCTAAATTTAAAAAGTGTTCATTACTATTCATAACGGCTAGTTTTAATAATATTTTAATAGCATATCGTTGTTTCGTGAAAATCAGTATTGCGTACTACACATGCTATCGAGGAAGGTTGTGATTGCGTGTAATGCAAGGCAAGTCAAGGATGCGTGTTGTGCAAGATATTTTTGGTGTAGCGTACAACACAAGACACTAATAAAATTAAAAAAAATAGTTTTCATAAAATCTCGGGCTGTTACATTCTTCCCCCCTTAAAATGAATTTCGCCCTCGAAATTCGTCGGGGTTATAAATAGTTTACTATTCGATTTTTTCTTTAATAGAAACCCACATCGTAAAAAGGAATACCAAAACATGGCTTTAAAATCTACAGTATGAAATGTAACGATTACCCAAATAAACTAATCACTGGGTTTCCACATAGGTGAAAATATGGATATGGAAGAGAAATCTAACCATCATGTTCTGATGGAGAGTGGTAGAGAACATGGCTATGGAAAAGCCACCAATAATAAATCCATAAATTTGTGAAGATCTATGGTGCCATCTGATTCATCAGGTATATGATCACTAGTACAACATTTTTGGTTTTCAAGATCATTTCCCTAAAGTTTAAAATTCGAATTAGAATAAATACTTACTTTATTTTGGAATAATCTCACGGTTGTTCGTGCCTTGAACAATTTCCACTTCATATCTTAAAAAAATGAAGTTGAATTTGTTATTCGTGAAGTGTTAGCAGATTATGTGATAGAATGACGAGTCATTCCATCTGTCTCAAACAAAAGGTTAGAAAAAGTTATTAAATATACATAAGTCATTCTATAGTGAGATTAATCATATATGGTTCCTAAAATGGACTTATAATTCATATATCATATTTCTTAATATAATAAAACTAGTTTCTAATAAACAGGGACTTCCTGTAGGCCAGTGGTAGTCGATAAAGGCCAGTCGCACTTCGGTTGTGGGTTCGATTCCCACAGCCTTGTCCGACGCGATGGGTTGTCGCCCGTCCTGCAGGTTGTCCTTTTTCTAAAACTATATTACTATAACATCACATCAATAATATTGAAAAAACATATATCCTTAAACAATACTAATGTCCAACATAATCCATTCTAATCTTTAGGCTTATCCATAATACTGCAGTCCACTCTCATAATATAATGAAAACGATTACCAGAGATTTAATACTGTCGTTGATCCCCATATATCAAAAGATATGTCTTGTTGGTCACATTCCAAACATTCAAAGGCCTTAATCATGTATTCTCTTGAAGAATGAATACCCATTGAACCTTAGTGAAATCATGAATACTGATAAAAGTTAACACTTTCCACATACCAAAGTCCAAAAACTCTATATACTCAAACCATAATATAACCTTCTCCTTATATCAGTCATGAGATCCTGAATACTATAAAACATTTAATTTTCTCCTTATCCCTCCATTATGCGCATATCATCTACATTCCAAAAATATCTGAATAACCTTCCATGCATACTGGTAACATTAATCACACACTTTCAAAACTCAGGGAAAGACAATAGGGTAACAATCCTTAGATGTCTCGTTATTCCAACATTACACATGATAAACATGTAATTATTCCACTACATTCTTAAACTATTAACCGAGCTTCAACAATTCTTTCATCTCACATATCATTTGTAGTCTCTTCATCATCATCCAAATAAATACTACCCATACGGCCATACTGATTCTCTTCATGAGTCTTTCCCTTAGGACATTGGTTTGCATAATGCCCATACATTCCACATTTAAAACACTTGACCATTTTTGATGTCATAGCAATATCATTATCCTCATCCATGGTGTTAATTGAACCTTTTCCTTTGAACTTACTTGCATTGTGTCCTTCTTTCCACACCCAAAGCATCTTCCAGTTCCCTTGAAACATTCTCCTTGATGCCTCTTCCCACATGATTTACATAGGGGAAATTGAACTTTCTTTCCCCTATGATCATCATGAAACTCCATCTTTCTCTTATTAGCCGAGTCAAGAAACTTACCAAATTTTACATTATTGATCATATTATGAGATTGTTGATTCGGCATAAAAATGATGTTTGGACTTCCAAATCCCATTTCATAATGAATAATATCATTCCATTTTCCATCATATCCTCCATTATCGTGAATCATCTTGCTTCCAGCCATTTTCTAAATCCCAAAAAGAATAGTGTTAGAGGAAAAAATCATAATAAAGGGGGAGTAACTTCAATATCTATCATCTTAGGTTTAATCTAATATCGTTACCATAGTTCTAGGACTATATCCTATACGTATACTTATCCTTAGGGACATCCCTAGACATACCTTAGAAATATCTATAGGGATCTCACTAACATTTTCGCATCTTAGTTTCAAAGGTTGACTAAACCTTTCCTATGATACCAACTGTAGAGTCCCTTAGCTTGATGTACATTGACATTACATTACATTTGCGGAATACTTAGTACATAACAAAAAAACAAACACACAAGGATTGTAATAGTTTACTGTCTTTGGAAACTCGGAACGTAATCTTCTAATCGTGGTGAAAGATCTTCAACATCTCCCATAAATATCTTCCTTTTTTTAATACCTAAAACCTTTCTTTATATCCTGGGGAAAAGAAAACATAAAAGGGTGAGCTCAAATTGTAGCGAGTCCCAAAACCAGGGTTCTTAATGAGGCATGATATACTTAACATTACATCATTACAAATGAAATATCATGTCTCTTTATAACAGATGATCGTGAGGCTCAGGATTCTGGGAAACGAGCTGCTTCTGATTAGCTTCATTAATATCAACCGTGCCTGAAAATTTTTAAACAAAACGTATGGTGAGAAAAAATTCCCAGTAAGGGGCTTTAAAAAAACATTATTAAGAAAATCCTTTCTTAAATAAGTCCTTTTGAAAAGAATAAAAATACTTTGCTAAAAAAACATTATCATTTCATAAAAACATTAAATCCATCTTTCTTTGAAAACCACTTGCACAAAGAAGAACGTAATTGAAATGAGATTTAATGTAAAAATGATCAGAGTGCACAATATAAGAAATGCATAATGTTAAAACAAGGTTACTTCAATTCTAAAAGAATTCTATGGCTAGGCAGGGAAACATGCATATCATGGTTCATGAGTAAAGTGGTGTTCATCTAACAGTTTACCATATGAAAACAGTTCTTATTACATAAGTACATCTTCATGATCTTGGGAGCTTTCAACTAGGGGTTGTCCTGTTGGTTGAACAAACCCCTGTTTAACCTTTATCATTACATGCAGAGGGAATGTATAATCCTGGACTTTGTCATGACTTTTCATCATGACTGTATAACATACTTAACAGGTCGAGGCTCACCGCCCGCCCTGTTTCTTTTGCACATGTCAAGGCTAACTGCCAAGACCGTCGCACATGTTCGTCTCATGAGACTGTTGCTTTACCCAATGCATTGGAGCGCTGTATAATTCCGGGAGCACCCGTCACATCATTCTTGTTGTGCTATATAATTCCGGGCGCACCCGTCACATGTAAGTCCTATACATCCCTCACATATCTTGACATGGTCATTCGTTAATGGGGTTCCATGCATTCTTACTTCAACCCCATTTTCACATACATAAATGAAAACAGTTCTTTCATTAAAACATTAAGACATGCATGCTCATGCTTCGTGCACATAAAAAGTTAACATTTGAAAACATGGGTTTTAATAAAGTAAACATATTCCATACATCAAAATTCCCAATTAAATCTTAGTCACTCATTCATTAAACATGTGATGATAAATGGATATCCTAGGCGTTTAATACAGGCAGTTGGGGTTACAAAGTGCATAATCAAGTTCATCATGTATATTTGTGTAAACTCTTCCATTATCACATGAGAACACAACTACTAATACATGAATGAATTTATAAAAGTTCAAGAAGCCCATACTATCCATTTTAAGAAAAATCCTGATTATCCGAAGCAGTGATAAATGAAAATTCTCAGTTTCGAGAATGATTTTGAAATCCAACCAACCCATAAATTCACCATGTTATACCGTAATACATTACAAAAAGGATAAGAAAACCAAGTACATGTTGGTGTGCATACACATCGATATAATCGCAAGTATGCATTTACCAATATACTTCGTATACTTGCATGATTTTGCATGTTCGTACCATTACCCAAAACCTCCATGTTTATAGGCGAAATAAAAATCAGGGTTATAAACACGAAATAATAATTGTATGTATTTTCATGTATCCTCTTATATTTATGTGTATAAAAATATAAATATAAATATATATATATATATATTTATATACACAATGTGTATAATATTAATACCGAGTTAAAATGAACCTCAAAAGAAAACTGCCCTTAACTTGGTCGAATTCTTGATGATGAAAATAGTGGTAACCGGTTCTTAATGCCATGTTGCAAATTCATATACTCATATATATTTGTGTAAGGTGTACACAAATTATAGTGTACCAAAGCCGAAGGAAACTAAACAAAAGAAGAGATTTTCCCTTTTACCCACTATTCGATTCTTCAAGCTGAGAGAGATCTCAAATTCTGGGTTCGCACCCGGTTCACACATACCCGGAATATTTACACACATAGCATGTATATATATATATATATACTCTGAAATTCAATCATAACAAAAATAAACAAACAAACATGCCTCTTACCTTCGGAGATGAGGATAGGAATTGATAAATGAGGCAAGTGGATCCAGTGGATCCGGTTGTACAAACATAGTGTGAACACACACATATATATATAGAATATATATATATATGTGTGTGTGTGTAAAAACAACCGAAACTCAGGAACCTCAAAAAAGAAAAGGCTTCTCCCTTACCTCAACCTGGAGAGGAGGAGGAGTATGGTGCAGCTACGGGATCCAGAAGCTGGAGAATTCAGGGGGAACCGAAGGTGTAAATCTAGAAGATATAAATATAAATAACAAGTATATAAGTGTATATGAATCTATACAAAACCCGGTGTTAACAAAAACTGAAAAAAACAAAACCCTAACCTTAGCTCGGCGACGAGGAGGAGAGAACGACACAGCAAACAAGGACCAGAAGCCGGAGAGAGAGTCAGTCCTTCGGCCTTCAGTGCAACAGGGGGTTTAAAAAAACGAAGAAGGAGAAGAAGACATCGGGGAGTCTTCGGCCGAGGCGAGGTGTCGGTGTCAACTTGTGGAAAGGAGGGAGCAGCCTGGGTCTCTTCGCCAGCCTACATGATGAAAATAGGGCACCATACGATCCCTGGTCTGGCGACGTGCGGAAGGAGGAGAAACCAGCGGTGCGAGGAAGAAGAAACTGCGGAGAAGAAAACGCGAAATGCAATGAATGGCTGGGATTAAATTCCAGTCAATCGGAGGGCACGGAGCTGACTCGGCATTGAAAAATATGACGGTCGCGATCAGGGAAGGAGAGGATCGGTCGGCTGAGGGGTTTCACCACGGTTTAAAAAAAACGAGGTTCTTGCAGTTCTAAAAAAAGTTGTTTTAATATTTTTATTTTTTATTTTTTATTTTTAAAGTATTTAAACGATTAATCCAGCTTATATATATATATTATTTTTTTAAAAAAGAAAAAGTCATTGGACAAATAAAATATTTACATTGATTCAATAAAAGCATATTATTATATATATATAGATATAATATTTTTAAAACACCAATGATTCATATTATGCTATCATTATTATTATTAATCCACTTTTATTATTTTAGTAAAAACATTGGTCAAATAAAATTATAAATTGATATAATCAAAACATCTTATTATATGTACATACATATATATTTCATTTTTTTTAAAACATCCACAATTTTTATTATATTATATTTATTATTAAACCTTATTTATTAACTACTTAGTATTTCATTATGAGAATTAAAGATCAAGAACATTGAGTAGTAAAAACATAACACAAATATATATTTTAATTTCCTTTGCTGGTTAACTACCCTAATTTTCATAATTAATTAATATCATTTAATGCAACTATATTTTATCACACATAAAAGTGTTTGGATGAAAATATTATCACCACAAGACACACAAGTGAAAGAAACCATAATTTGACATAGTTTCCAAAATAGTTAATAAAGGATAAATTACGAGAAATAATGTATCTAATTTTGATGCAGTATAAATATATAATTCATAAAAGAAATCCATCAGGTTTGATATAACTAGAAAAACAAAAGTTTAATTGTTCAAATCAAAATGTATAATGGAAGAAGACAATAATATTAATTTTTCTCCATTTGAAACATAAAATAAAATTCTTATTTTGGAAAACAAGAGATAATTAACATTGATGTCATTTTAAAATATTACACATTTATCATGGATGCTCGAAATCCCAATCGCATTCTCGGGCTCCTAGTAGTTCTAAGCAGTCTTCCCATCGTTGTAATTGGGTTCTTGGTTGGAATCTTTGGTTAGTGATGTTTTGATCGTGGGAAGTTGTAATCATCAAGATGTTTCTTAATAAAGGAGTATTTCATTCATGCTTGTTGCTACGGGTTTTCATTTATTTTCATTTTTTTCTTTTTATAGAAAGATGGTCCAGTTAAAGAGAAACATATCATTACACGAAACAAGAATTCTCGGGTCGTTACATCATCTCCCCCTTCAAATAATTGCATGCGTCCTCACTATTCTATTCATAAAAAGACAAGAAAAAGACCTCGGTCGCACAACATTACCAAAACTGAAGGCCTGGCTCGGTTAACGGAACCCCTAAACTGGTACACAGCTCCGCTGTTTCCCTGACCCAGATACACTTTGAGAAATAAGACTTGTACTCATGCTCATGGGCACTACACATAGGCTTCCATAGGGAGGCTCATGAAATAAACAGCTCTGAGACGTCCGAGCAGACGAATCCCCTAGTAACCCTTCGAACTTCATCACGCTCGAGGTAGTCGAGGGGAATGACACGATTGAGAAGGCTGACGTTCAGGATCTGGAACATGTAGGCGGTATTGAGGTGGCCATCCTGAGCTGCTATGAGAAAGCAATCTCTGGCGGAGAAGTTTCGTGCCATAGAGAAACACTGAAAAAGCCCTTCATGGTATCTCCCCCTTCGCCTATAGTAGGGGAGCTGGGTGGTGGCAGGGAGGTGAATCACGTGTTCATTCTCCTGACATGCGCAGAGAATTTACGGACTATTCGCTATGTCCAGAAGACATTGACAGGACCCACATAGGTGGAGAAAATATGGAAAGTCCACCATACATGTTCTGATCAAGATAACCTCTACTAACTCGTCGGGTAGAGACGAGAGCTTCATCTGACCTGCCATCTGGAAGAAAAGGTAAACAAGAGAGGTCACTTAACAACACTGAGAAGGAAGAGATCATAAACTTTTTAATTAAGAAGGTTTACACATTAAAGTCTGAGTTTTCCAGACGGACACCACAAAGAGAGGCGAAACTCTCTAACTCCACAAATCATACATAAGATGAACATACAGGACTAAACTCATGGGAACATTTATATCACCTCTCCAGTTTCGCGTGAGGGGTGTGGAGTTGGGAAACATTGGTGTACACTTCTTGCCTAAGAGACACACGTGTGGACTCATTCTCCAACGCTCCGAAGTCCATTAACTGGCCCCAGAAGCCATAGTGCAGGACCTGGCACAGATAAGCCGCTCGGAGGTCTCCGGCATCAGCAGCTTCTTGGAAAGGGTTATCTAGCATTGTGCCAAACTCCTCACCCGTAGTAAACACTCGGAAGAGTCCTTCTTGATACCTTCCTCGACGTGCATACGAGCGAAACTGAGTCATCATCATTAGGAGATAGTCCATCCCCATTCTCCGGTGGAGACTAAGCACCCTTGATGAGTTTGACACATCGTACAAGTGCTTACACGTCATGCGAATTTGGGCGTAGTTCAGGAAGTTTTAATGGCTAGCTAGAGAAATAATGTTCTCTAGAGCCTCGGTGGGAAGTGACAAAAGGTCGGTAGGTACATCGGCCATCTGAAAGATATAACATTTTTACTTAGTTAGTTTTACAAATATATTTATATCACCTGGTTTTCCAGAGTTTCCTGAACCCATCCTCTGATACCAACTATAGCGACCCCCAAAACCGGGGTGCTTAATGAGACATGATATACTTAACATAACATCATTACAAATGAAATATCATGTCTCATTATAACAGAAGATCGTGAGGCTTAGGATTTTGGGAAACCAGCTGCTTCTGATTAGCTTCATTAATATCAACCGTGCCCGAAAAATTTTAAACAAAACGTAGGGTGAGCAAAAATGCCCAGTAAGGGGTTTTAAAAAAACATTATTAAGAAAATCCGTTCTTAAATAAGTCCTTTTGAAAAGAATAAAATTACTTTGCTAAAAAAACATTATCATTTCTTAAAAACCTGAAATCCATCTTTCTTTGAAAACCACTTGCACAAAGAAGCACGTACTTGGAATGAGCTTTAATGTAAAAATGATCAGAGTGTGCAATATAAGCAATGCATAATGTTAAAACAAGGTTACTTAAATTCTATAATAATTCTATGGCTAAGCAGAAAAACATGCATATCATGGTTCATGAGTAAGGTGGTGTTCATCTAACAGTTTACCATATGAAAACAGTTCTTGTTACATAAGTACATCGTCATGACCTTGGGAGCTTTCAACTAGGGGTTGTCCTGTTAGTTGAACAAACCCCTGGTTAACCTTTATCATTACATGAAGAGGGAATGTATAATCCTGGACTTTGTCATGACTTTTCATCATGACCGTATAACATACTTAACAGGTCGAGGCTCACCGTCCGCCCTGTTTCTTTAGCACAAGTCAAGGCTAACTGCCAAGACCGTCGCACATGTTCGTCTCATGAGACTCTTGCTTTACCCAATGCATTGGAGCGCTGTATAATTCTGGGCGCACCGGTATCATCATTCTTGTTGCGCTATATAATTCCGGGCACACCTGTCACATGTAAGTCCTATACATCCCTCACATATCTTGACATGGTCATTCATTAATGGGGTTCCATGCATTCCTACTTCAACCCCATTTTCAAATACATAACATGAAAACAATTCTTTCATTAAAACATTAAGACATTCATGCTCATGCTTCGTGCACATAAAAAGTTAACATTCGAAAACATGGGTTTTAAGAAAGTAAACATATTCCATACATCAAAATTCCCAATTAAAGCATGGGCACTCATTAATTACACATGTGATGTTAAATGGATATCCTAGGCGTTTAATACAGGCAGCTGAGGTTACAAAGTGAATTATCAAGTTCATCATGTATATTTGTGTAAAATCTTCCATTATCCCATGAGAACACACATACTAATACATGAATGCATTTATAAAAGTTCAAGAAGCCCATACTATCCATTTTAAGAAAAATCCTGATTGTCCGTAGTAGTGATAAATGAAAATTCTCAGTTTCAAGAATGATTTTGAAATCCAACCAACCCATAAATTCATCATGTTATACCATAATACATTACAAAAAGGATTAGAAAACCAAGTACACGTTGGTGTGCATACACATCGATATAATCGCAAGTATGTATTTACCAATATACTTCGTATACTTGCATGATTTTGCATGTTCGTACAATTACCCAAAACCACCATGTTTATAGGCGAAATAAAGATCAGGGTTATAAACACGAAAGAAGAATTTTATGTATTTGCATGTATCCTCTTATATTTATATATATATATATATATATATTTATTTATATACACAATGTGTATAATATTAAAACCGAGTTAAAATAAACCTCAAAAGAAAACTGCTCTTAACTTGGTCGAATTCTGGATGATGAAAATAGTGGTAACCGGTTCTTATTGCCATGTTGCAAAATTCATATACGCATATATATTTGTGTAAGGTGTACATAAATTAGAGGGTACCAAAGCCGAAGGAAACTAAACAAAAGAAGAGATTTTCCCTTTTACCCACCATTCTATTCTTCAAGATGAGAGAGATCTCAAATTCTGGGTTCGCACCCGGTTCACACATACCCGGAATATTTACACACATAGCATGTATGTATATATATATATATATATACTCTGAAACTCAAACATAACAAAAATTAAACAAACAAAAAAGACTCTTACCATCGGAGAGGAGGACAGGAATTGATAAATGAGGCAAGTGGATCCAGGGGATCCGATTGTACAAAAATAGTGTGAACACACACATATATATATATATATAGAATATATATATATATATATATATATATATATGTAAAAACAACCGAAACTCAGGAACCTCAAAAAAGAAAAGGCTTCTCCCTTACCTCAACCCGGAGAGGAGGAGGAGTACGGTGCAGCTACGGGATCTAGAAGCTGGAGAATTCAGGGGGAACCGAAGGTGTAAACCTAGAAGATATAAATATAAATAACAAGTATATAAGTGTATATGACTCTATACAAAACCCAGTGTTTACAAAAACTGAAAAAAAACACAACCCAAACTTTAGCTCGGCGATAAGGAGGAGAGAACGAGGCAGCAAACAAGGTCCAGAAGCCGGAGACAGAGTCGGTCCTTCGGCCTTCGGTGCAACAGGGGGTTTAAAAAAATGAAGAAGGAGAAGAAGACTTTGGGGAGTCTTCGGCCGAGGCGAGGTGTCAGTGTAAACTTGTGGAAAGGAGGGAGAAGCCTGGGTCTCTTTTCCAGCCTACATGAAGAAAATAGGGCACCCTACGATCCCTGGTCTGGCGACGTGCGGATGGAGGAGAAACCAGCAGCGCGAGGAAGAAGAAACCGCAGAGAAGAAAATGCGAAATGCAATGAACGGCTGGGATTAAATGCCGGTCGATCTGAGGGCTCGGAGCTGACGCGGCATTAAAAAAAATGATGTCTGCGATCAGGGAAGGAGAGGATCGGACGGCTGAGGGGTTTCACCGTGGTTTTAAAAAAAATGTGGTTCCTGCAGTTCTAAAAAAAGATGTTTTAATATTTTTATTTTTTATTTTTTATTTTTAAATTATTTAAATGATTAATCTAGCTTATATATATATATTATTTTATTTAAAAAAGAAACAGTCATTGGCCAAATAAAATATATACATTGATTCAATAAAAGCATATTATTATATATATATATATATAGATATATTATTTTTAAAACACCAATAATTCATATTATGCTATCATTATTATTATTAAACCACTTTTATTATTTTAGTAAAAACATTGGTCAAATAAAATTATAAATTGATCTAATCAAAACATCTTTTTATATGTACATACATATATATTTAATTTTTTTTAAACATCCACAATTTTTATTATATTATCAATATTATTAAACCTTATTTATTAACTACTTAGTATTTCATTATGGGAATTAAAGATCAAGAACATTGAGTAGTAAAAACATAACACAAATATATATTTTAATTTCCATTGCTAGTTAACTACCATAATTTTATTAATTAATTAATATAATTTAATGCAACTATATTTTATCACACATAAAAGTGTGTTGATGAAAATATTATCACCACAAGACACACAAGTGAAAGAAACCATAATTTGACATAGTTTCCAAAATAGTTAATAATGGTTAAATTACTAGAAATAATGTATCTAATTTTGATGCAGTATAAATATATAATTCATAAAAGAAATCCATTAGGTTTGATATAACTAGAAAAACAAAAGTTTAATTGTTCAACTAAAAATGTATAGTAGAAGAAGACAATAATATTAATTTTTCTCCATTTGAAACATAAAATAAAATTCTTATTTTGGAAAACAAGAGATAATTAACATTGATGTCATTTTAAAATATTACACATTTATCATTCTGATCATTTTATTTCCAACGGTCAAAATGGACATTGGATTCTTTGGGAAACCAACGGTCGGATTTGTGGTCATTTGAGGTCCAACGGCCATATTGGTGCTTATAAACGGGTTTGGTCTCGGGTGTCCCTTACACCATGTGACCGAAGAAGATAAAGGAAGATGGTTCGGGTGATCCCCTTGGTGCTGAGCATGGTCGCGGTGGCTTCAGCAATCCTTATGTTCCTTATGATGGATGTTTGAAATCCCTATCGCATTCTCGGGCTCCTAGTAGTTCTAAGAAGTCTTCCCATCGTTGTAATTGGGTTCTTGGTTGGAATCATTGGTTAGTGATGTTTTGATCGTGGGAAGTTGTAATCGTCAAGATGTTTCTTAATAAAGGAGTATTTCATTCATGCTAGTTTCTACGTGTTTTCATTTATTTTCCTTTTTTTTCTTTTTATAGAAAGATGGTCCAGATAAAGAGAAACATATCATTACACGAAACAATAATTATCGGGTCGTTACACAAATGCTCAGTAAGGGTAAACAAAAGAAACATCAATCACATCATATACATAAGAACAGAGCTCGTTCCAGTCCTGTTTCGCTGAACCGGTATAACCTACCGTTCCAGCCATGTCTATCTCATGAGATATAAAATCTTTACCCAATGCATTAGAGGGAGATATAGGTCCCACCCATCTTATAATGAATCCTTTCTTATGTGTGCCACATAATCATAAATCATACATCATCGCATAACACATGTAACAAAAATGGGATTTTTGAAACATCATGATGTCATAAAACAAACCATATAAGGTAAATGACTTCATAAAAATAATTCCCTCACAACATAATCAAATCAATGTAATAATAGGGATAAAAACAGAACTTTTTATTATATTAGATGGAAAATAATTTTGATAAAACACTTGAACTCCATTCTTGAGGAAAATATCCTTTCTTCTTCAAAAACATTTTTCCTTTCATAACATGTCATATGACTTTAAAAAAAAAGAAGTTGACTAAAAATAAACTTGAAAACATGTAAAGGAAGATTATTGGAAATAATGTTTTAAAAATCCCTTCATGTCGTATTAATTAAAAAAACATTCTTCTCGTACTTTTGCCAGAAAAGTCAAAAAGTACCTCATACGAAAAACGAAAAAAGATTCCTTTCATATCTTTTACTGAAAACTCACCGAAGGGTAAAATTGGATATAAACTATTTTACAAGGATATAAATATTACATATTGAGGGAACATGGATGTGGATGATAAAATACACCCCAGTAAATGCCAAAGTATAAACAATCTCGGATAAAAATGAGACTGTGATATTTCCCTTACCTTAGGTCTGATTTGCTTTGTACGTGTCCGAAGCTCCTGTATAATGGTTTAAATAATGTTATTGACTTATTCCGGAATCATAATCATTGTTATGATATCATATATGGTTCCTTATGAATTTATATTATCCGTTCTTTTGTAAATTCCATGTTAATGAAGCGTTTTGGGTAAAATAATTTTATTTATCGTAGGTGTGTTGACTTGTTGTTATTGTCATTATTATTACTTATATCATGATTTACTTACTTCCAGAATATAAAACATGATTTATATATCATATATATTCAGTATATATATATATAGATAAATGAAATGAAAAACACTGTTCATGGAGACGGT
Organism: Viscum album; assembly: GCA_963277665.1. Classification (NCBI taxonomy): domain Eukaryota; kingdom Viridiplantae; phylum Streptophyta; class Magnoliopsida; order Santalales; family Viscaceae; genus Viscum; species Viscum album. The sequence goes on along the minus strand of OY728152.1, from coordinate 2,074,015,871 downwards.
AGTCCGTATGTACGCATAAACGCCGTTTTTCATTCCTTATTGTCTTGATTGGAAGTAAGTAGATGACATAAATATATATATATATATACATAAATAAAGTAGCTTTATAATGTCATATATTTCATTATTATTTCTTATATATACTTTATAATCTTTCTTTAATGGTTAACATGGAGAATGAATCTCATCGCGTCGTGGAGACGGTATTCCGTACGTACGCACGAGGGATGATATCATTTCCATAATTATTGAATTGAATTGTAGTGGATTATACAATATATCAGAATAAATATGGTGTTATAATAACTATGTATAGTTATTCTTTACACCATTATACCCATCCATGTAAGGTGGTGGTGGAAAATAGATTACACCACGGCATTGAGACGGTATTCTGTACGTACGCACGCGCGGTGATTTCGTTTTTCGTAGGATGGATAAATGGTGAATTAGTATTGTTTCATACTTATAATAAAATATCAGCATATGAGTGATACTGATGTTATTACTTCATAATGAAACAACCTAAGAAGAAGAAGTGGAAGAAGAAATAATGGTGAAAGAATTGGTAACTGAAATTACCTCTTCTTTGAAGCGCCTCTTTGAGACCTCCTCTTAGGGCACTAAAATTGGTCATTGAGGAAGACCAGAACCTCTAGGATGTTTCTAGTTAATTGGAGAAGATATTTTGGCAGGGGTTGTCCGAGCTTGAAGGCTCAAAGTTGTGTGAGGAAGAGAGGGAGAAGGTGTCCTTTTATAAGGGAGGAGAGGGGCACCTTAGGAATATCTCAAAATATTATTTTATATTAAAGTCAAAATAGGTTTATAATGGTTCCAAAGGGTCTTATTTCGAAGCTAATGTGGGGATGGGTCGAAATACTGTCAACCAATAGGATTTATACAAGTTTAGGTTATTATTTTAACCTTATCAATTAGATTTAACTCTAAGTTAAATAATTTAACTTTTACCGTGTCTTTTTGTTTTCTTACACTATATGGTTAATAAACTTACCATAACAAGACAAAAGAACCCCAAGTTGTTTATTATTAATATATATATCCTTATATAATTCATTTTGCCGAACCTTAGATTTTTAAGAATAAAATAACAATGAATACTATAATATTTTATTTACAAACTATTTTGTGTCAATTTTGACACTATTTGATATATGATTTTTGTGAAAGTCATAAAAGAATTATATGTTCGAAAAACGTTGATTAAATCAACAATAATATATCATAGTAACCTAGAAAATTAGTGTAATTCATAAAAAGACTTAAATTACATTTATTTGGGTATTTATAATATCAATTATGTCAATATTTCATTAATAAGATAATTACTGCATCATCATTGTGTCATAAATAAATTAAATTATTTGATGTCTAAAAAGTACAAATAAAATACCATCATGTAGGAAATATATTTATCTTTCTAATTAATATTTACAATCTAATTTATCTTATGTATAACTCTATATTAAAAATGTTTTAGTAAATAAACATTGATTTTAACTCTTTTAACTCTTTTTTGAATTAAATAATAATAAATGTCCTAATCTAATCCAAGTGGGCCTAAATGATAATATTTTACACTTAAGGTTGTTTTTGGTCTAGATACACGTGTCCAATAGAATTAGGACATGTGTTAGTGTAATATTAATATCATTTTTACCCTTAATTACCCTATTTACTTTTAACCGCGGTAAATAAAAGTAAAAAGTTACTATTCACCAAAAATTATTTTCATCTCATTGAACCACATTTTACTTACTGACATCAACGGTGTCTCTCGGATTTTTGAAATTTCAATCGCAGAGGCTGTAAAATTAAGATTTATGAAAAAAATTAGTTTTTTAACTACCACTTAGTAGTTTCACTATTCATCAAAACTTGATGTTTTTCAGTACAATGCCAAAATTTCATCCTAAGCTATATTTTATATTCCGAATTCAAAAATGAAGTCTATTTTACCAAATTCATAACATAGAAGTTGCATTAATTAATGTTATAATTAAAACCCGCTGTTAAAACAAAAAGCGTGTTTTTAAGAAACAATATCTATCAAAATATTGACACTTGTTTATGTCTGGTTTAAATTTGAAATTACATCCAATGACCAACATTGTATTAAATTGTAAAAATATATTCTAGATATAATTTAAAACCACTAAAATTAATAATTTATCACTATTAATTATTTCGATAAAAAAAAGTTGTTTTTAATTAAAATTTAGTAATTTTCACTATTCATTAGAAAATGAAAGTTATCCGAAAAGTACCAAAATTTCACCCTATGCTAATTTCGATATTACGATTCCAAAAATGATGTCCATTTTGAGAGCTAAAATTTCTAAAATTAAAAAGTGGTTATTACTATTCATAACGGCTAGTTTTAATAATATTTTAATAGCATATCGTTGTTTCGTGAAACTCAGTATTGCGTACTACACACGCTATCGAGGAAGGTTGCGAATGCGTGTAATGCAAGGCAAGTCAAGGATGCGTGTTCTGCAAGCTCTTTTTAGTGTAGCGTACAACACAAGACATTAATAAAATTAAAAAAATAGTTTTCATAAAATCTCGGGCTGTTACAATTCGTGAAGGAAGGGGATTCCCAAGGGGACCCAGGCATCCGCGGAGCACTAATGCTTCGCGAACCACCTAACACCTGTTAGTGATTCCGATGCCAAGGCCAGATCACTCCACATCGCGAAGCACACTGCTTCGCTGGACCCTGCTTCACGAGGCACCTCTTCTTCGCGAGGCGGTGCTCCGCGAACACTGTTCCACTTCGTGAAGCACCTTCCACCCACACCTATGTCCTATGCTAAGGCCAAGGAACTCCACTTCACGAAGCACACTCCTCTGCTTAGCAATTCCTCTTCCCGTGTGACCCTCCAGGTCTGCGCGATGTGATTTCAAAGTCCCATGGACAATACCACCTGTAGCGTTGCTTTGCATTATGCTTCTTCGCATAGGCACGCTTACGGCTATTGCTTCTTCACATAGCCACGCTAACGTGGACCCCTTGATTGTTCGTTCAACAACCCCACTTGACCATGGCCTTATTGGTACCTTCCCTTCCCCAAGGACCAGAGGGTACCGATTATGTAAGCCCTAGGGGCGCAGAGTTAACCCACCTCGTCCGAGCTGTATGACGTTAAACTGCCAACCACCACGTCCCCAACACATGACGTTAAACTGTGATCCTGGGCCTTCATCCTGGAGTAAGTCCCAGCACCCTGGGTCACCTAATGCATAAGCCCCTCTTCGTTTCTCATGGACGCACCCTTCGCGACGTGATCGTCAGGTCCTTGCAACCTCTTGTTTCTCCTACCGAGCTGACTCATGTCGGCTTAGAGTGAGCACCGAACCTGAACCCCATCCAAGCGAACTACGGGGACATTGATCCATGTCAATGCATGGTACATAGGAAGCCTCCACGAGGTTCAAGCCCGCCCATCGTTCATTCACGTTGGGTCTCGTCTCGTCCAGCACGTCATTAAACTTCATTCTGGTCCAATGGAAAGCCGTTGTGACTCATCACAAGTGAACTACGAGGTCTTTGATCCATGTCAAGGCATGGTACGTAGGAATCCTTCCATGAGGTTCAAGCCCACCACTCATTGGACCAAGATCAACCTTCACGTCGGTTCACCGACAAAGCCCCACTCGAACTACGAGGTCTTTGATCCGTGTCAAGGCATGGTACGTAGGAAGCCTCCATGAGGTTCAAGCCCACCACTAGTGGACTCACGAGTCCACTTTCATGTCGGGTCACACCAGCATCCAGCATGATGTTAAACTGCACGCTCCCATCCAACATGATGTTAAACTGCAATTCCAGTCCGACGGTAAGCCGTTGTGACTAATCCGAACTACGAGGACTTTAATCCATGTCAAGGCATGGTATGTAAGAAACCTTCTCAAGGTTAATGCCCATATCCCATCAGAATAAGGTCTCTCATTTACGTCGGTTCACCGACATCCACTGCCCATCATTCCTTCACGTCAGGGTTCAATTTCGTCCCGCACGACGTTAAACTGTATTCCATCAATCTGAACTACGAGGACTTTGATTCCCTACCACGGGGATACGTATGAAACCTTCCCAAGGTTCAATCCCACCATTAGCGGACCGACGGGTCCAATTTTATGTCGGTACACTGACAATGCATGTTAGACCAAGGTCCACCCTCATGTTGGTTTGCTGATGACATTCATCAGACCAAGGTCCACCTTCACGTCGGTTTACCGACACCATCCCGAACTATGCAGACTTTGATTCACTGCCACGGGGATACGTAGGAAGCCTCTTCAAGGCTCATGACCAACTTCACTGTCTCCCCTGCAATGGTCCCATTTCATTCCCCCTCCACTTCATTCATCCATCCATCACCCATCCCGACTCTCCCGGACCGTAGTATCTTGGTGAGACCATGTCGGTATGATCCTCTTCACATCCACCCATGGGATGATCCGTCTCCGCTGGACGTTAAACTCGCGGTGTGCCCTGTTTTAAACATGGGAAGCTGAGGAAAACCTCAGATACGTGTCTATGACATACAATTCCCCGTGCTCGATGTGGGATTCCTCGGGCTTCCACGCCCTCAAGAAGACCTGTAATCAGGGATAATAGACAAACACGACAGATTCCCTAGCATCCAGGCACTCTACTGGTGCCTCAACAAGACTACTCCCCCGACTGAAGGTTGCTGCCATGACTGGACCCTTTGGAATGTCCCGACAGAAGCTGTGTAATTAACTGGCGTCCATGGAAACATGGAACAGGGAAGAGTTTCATGAACTATGTATCAAATCTATGAGGGAGACCTGGACTAGGTGACGAATTCTGAGGAGGAATCCACTGAAGGAAAAACCGACATCGCATCATCCCGTTTCGATCAAGGAGAAGACGTCCCTGAATAAGGAGCAAATGTCGCCCGCCCTTGGAAAGCGGGAATGTGGGGAAACAAGCGCAACGCATCGTCCTCCATGGGACGGAGATGCGAGCGCGCCCCAGCGAAAGCGTCGGAAACAGAAATGGTGAACCCGACATGTAATTCGTCTCCTCAACATGGAGATTAGTAGCGTTCGAGTCACCAGGGGATTGATGTGTCACCGGATCCAGATATATGATGCCTGGTCCCGCCAAGCAAATAGCAGACCTATCGTGAAACTCACCAGAAGTCGGGGTAGTAGAACGTGGGTCATTCCGCCCTGCAGCGTTTTGGCGTGGATCCTTCTTACAGATGTGAGAATGGAAGGGCGTTGGGGAACTGATTGTCAATCCTCTTCCCTCTCGGTGCTGATGAGTTGATCCCTTAATTTCTCAGGAACCAGGTTGCAGTTACAGAGATGCTATCACGCAGGAGCAACATTGCCACAGCCACCCCACATGGTGCCGCTACCACCATGACGGCTGCCACGTCGCGGAATACAGGACGCCCACATCCCCTTTCCCCATCATAGGTCATCCAGTGAAGGGTGATCAACAGCCTCGTGCGAAGGTACGAGGAGTAAGGGGTCATCCCAACCAAGGATATGGCCTGCTTGGACATGGAGGCCTCCAGGCCCCGCCGTCAACACCACCCTAACAGGCCTCGCAGGGAGCCCCTGCTCCCCACCCCGACATTCAACCGTTTCGGGAGACTATCCCCAGAATTCCTTGACGACTCCTCACCATACGCTGATGAGGTGGGTGTCGTTCGGCTCAGCCTGCTCAGGGTCCCGACCCAGGGTCCCCAGGCGAGAGCCCCCACCTGGCCTCGTCAGCGCCACCGTCCGACTCCACAGGGAAAGCAGGCAGCCCATGCCCTTGCACCACCTGCACCGGCCTGCCTGACCCGACGTCATCGTCGGGCCCGGGCTGAGGACGCCTGCTCAGGCGCATCCACGTCAACATATACAGTGGCCCGAGCCACCACCATCATACATCATGAAGCCCTCGTGTACTCTGAGCAGTGACACCCCTTCACCCAACCAATATTGAGACCCCAACCGCCCCATGGCCAGGCTGTGTTGACTCTCCAGGTTGCAGGCCCAAGTGGTGATCGCCGCGAGCCAACCCGTGGTGGTGTCACCCGGTACGGAGGTCCTCCCCGTACCACTACTACACAGAGCTTGTTCCTTCCCCGCTCCGAAGTTCATCATGGAGGTACGCCTCGAGCTACCCCCATCCCGGTGGAAGACCTGCCCCGCGGCAGTGACGTTCGGCGCAGAAACCTTTCCCGCGCCCACTATACAGGGTATGGAGCCCATCCTCCTGCCCCCGACGGCCGATCTGAAGGCACCGTGCATCCGTCCCTTCTCCAACATGGGGGTCCCCACTACGTCCTCTCTGAGACCGGCGAAGGCCCTCCTCGCCCCTGCAACTCAAGGGGTGAAGGTCAGACTCGCTCTGCCCACATCGACCATGGAGGTCCTCCACATTCTCATGTCGATCCCAACAGTGGCTCCGCCTACATGGGTGTTCGTGGAGGTCCTCCCCACGTACCCTTCAACATTTTCCATGGTGCCCCTCGCGCCTCGGCTATTTCGAGTGGGGGCCCTCTCCGTCATGGCGCCAGCGCCACCCCGAGACTGCCTGAGAGGGATCAATCCTGTCCTAAAGAGCCACCCCAGGGTAGGAGAGTGGGTCATCGCCACCACAAGAAGAATCCTGGGAAGGCCCGGTTGGAGATAAAACATACCCATTTCTCCGACTCTGAAGTGGAGTACGACTCAGCGATGGAACCTTCTCCCCGCTCCTCCATGTCAAGGACTTGGGCAGGAACCAGATGCGTTAGCCTCGTTCTCCCGGAATATGAGGTCCACTGGATTCCTCTCTCTCTCCGCATGTATATCCAGTAGGAAGAGATTCTGGGAATTTCAAAGGTCTCGACCGCGCAGTTACCGCCATCGTCACCGGAAGCACCATCTACCTCTACCCGAGATCACAGAGAGCTATTTTGGGGGCCAACGACAGTAGAGAGATGACATGACTAGGTGTCGGTAGCTGCGATTCCTGTGACCGAAGATGTGGTCATCAGCCCATCCTACCGTGACATCATGGCCAGGTCACCTCTCTCTTCAGAGGAAGGCCCAGAATACGGTGGCTAGTCCGCTCACTCGTCATATTCTCCACCGCCGAGTTTTCTATCCCAGAGGTCCGCCTCGGTACCGCTACCGGTCCCTCAGCCACCCCCAGTTGAAGAGTGGGGCAATACAGGGCCATACCCTGAGTCCGAACCCAGGAGCTTCTGTAGTATTCTTGCAGCGGATTACATCCCTGAAAAATTCTGGCCGACGCCAGCGCTGAATTTTCACGTACCCGAGTCTCTCACCCCTGAAGAAGTGGGATGCTTCTGTCGAAACCTATGGGCGACGCACTTCCTCCACCGTTATTAATGGGTGGTATACCCAAGGAGTCGAGAGCGCTTCGAAGAGATTGGCGAGCAGTGCCGCCTGATCGATGTGGCCGCGCTTCTTGTGGCCCAGCACCCCAAGTCGTCAGGTCGCCAGAGCACCCTTGAACGAAAATGCGTTCAGAGTTTTAAAGCACTCCGCAAGATTGTCAGTGAAGCCACCCCCCATGTGCAAGTCTTTGGTTGGGGACACTATGCCGCTCTTCTCTTCGATCCTATCCGACGGCAACCCGATTCACGATGTTACATCGAGGACATGCCCTTGATAGGAGTCACGGTCCACATGGCCTAAATTGTGGACAAGGAAGACGAACTGGAACTCCTTGATGGAGACTTCCCCCCCAGAGGGTGCACCGCCATTGTTGGACCCGTCGGGGAGAGTTACCCAGTAGCAGAGGAACCTGCTAGGCCTCCCCGTACCCACAGAGTCGCTGGTACTTAGTCGAAACACCTGCAAGGGTAAGGAGCACATCAGAACTGTCAAGCACTCCGACCTGTCCGCGTCTGTGCAGAAAACAGACGAAGATTCCGAGAAGGCCAAGTTACGCCAACACCTTGCCGAGCAGAAGAGGCTGGTTGACGAACTCATGGCTGATTGTGCCGCGGAACGGCGACCCGACTATGGTAATCCCAGGCCGGGGCAGCAGGGCAGGAACAATTTCCCCCGGTGAGATGCCTCCGGGAAACCCTGATCATGCCACTGCTGCAGACAGGGCGAAAGCCAGAACAAATAGCTAGAGGGCACGATACGTTTCGCCAACCCCCCCCCCCCCCCCCCCCCCCCCGAGCGATGGGGCAATCCGAAGAGCCCAGCCCGGGTTCCCCCAGTCCCCCCACAGGTCGTTCCACCAGTTGATCCACAAGCGGCTGAAGCTGTCTACCGTGTTGAAGAACCTGGAAATGCACTGGTGGTTAGGGATCTCCGTCAAGATAGGGACCCCACCGGGATGGTCTTATTGCGGCACTCACAGCCCTCCTTGAAGAATTAGAAATGCGACAGGTGGCGGTCCCACCGGATGGAAAGCCTTATCCCGCGTGGGTGGATGATATGCCCGCGCCTCCGGGTTTTGGGAACCCCACTTTATCACCCTTCAACGGTACAGGGGACCCGCCACAGCACTTGGCACATTTTTATTCTAGGTGTGGCCCCAAGCAGGGGACCCCGGCTCAGCAAGAAGCCGCCAAACTCTAGTGTTTTGTACAGACATTGGATGGTCCAGCATTCATCTGGTACAGCCAGCTCCCTATCGGATCGGTGACCGGTTGGGAGGATCTTCGCCGGTAGTTCTTGTACCAGTTTAGCTCTACCACGCGAAAGACCAGCATATCAGACCTCTTCAAGTGCAAACAGAGGCCTGATGAGTGGGTTGCAGATTTCATCGCTAGGTGGAAGGGACTTACATATTCCCTCGACATGCCACTGAGTAAGGAGCAATTACTGACGATGTGTGTGGGGAACGTCAAAACGGATCTAGTACCCTCTCTGATCACCCAGAACTACCCTGGAGGGTTTAGAGATTTCTCAGATAAGGCTCAACACCTTGAGGAAGACCTGCAACAGGCTAGTCAGGCACGTTTGTTGCCCCCTATGATTCCAGCCAGGAGGACCGCCAGGGCTGAACCCACCGCGGTGGCCCAAATAGAAGCCCCGAGACAGCTGGAGTTACTGCCGGCGACACCACCCCCGCAACCCCGTAGAGGTCCTCAACCTTAAGCACAGGCTCCTGCCCAGCAGCGACTGCCTCAGAATCAACAGGTTCCCCCGCGCAATGCGCCACCGCCGCCTAGGCGAGACAATCAGGTGCTGCCACCTCGGCAGGCCCCTCCGACCCCTCATCAGGGCCAGGCCCCCAGGGCCCCCTATCTGGAAATAAGTCACCAGACTTATTCGTTCAACGAAAATCAAGACCCTGGCTATTTCCGAAGTGCTCTAGAGCAAGGGATTGTGCGCTTGCCCGAGTGCAGAAGGCCGGTAGAGGCGAATCTTACCGATCGCCCCAACTACTGCCCTTATCATCGAATCATAGGGCACACCCTTAAGCAATGCTATGTGTTTAAAGACTGGATTCAAGACTAGGTCAACAACAACATAGTCAAGTTGGGCCCGGCTCCAGCCCAAGTGGCGGGTTTCTTTGCAGCAGAGATCAGCAGCGACATCAAGGGCGAGTGGCAACAGGTCCCCAACCGCGGATCCCGGAAATACGATGACTAGATGGCTCGAAAAACCGTCGTCTGCGCCCATGGTATCATCCGGGCACGCCTGAAGAAGTCGGAGCCTTCGTAAGAAGTAGCTGGTGCCTCCGCATCATCTTCACTGTCAACCTCTTCCCAAAAGGGCAAGCAGCGGTGACGCAACAAGAAGCAACGCGCACCACCAGTGCCATCGTCATCCCGCACACTCAGTGAATTTATGCCCCCTGAAATGGGGATTCCTCCCAGAATCCGCCCAGCGGCGGATGACTCCTCGAGTGACAGTCAAGGGTATGCTTCGGTTAACACCGTGGAGCTGGTAAAGCCCTATATGACTTCCGATGAGGGGGAGCGCCAGGCGAACCTCCCCAATGTTCCCATTCGATGTCAACATCAGCGGAATCGCAACCGCGCCAGCCATCGAGGTACGTCAACGGGCACCTTTAGTCAAGCCGTGCACGCAACTGAGACCAGACAGCAGGCTCAGCGCAGAGCTCAGCACGTCCAACCCCATCTAACGCCCTCGGCTCTACCTCCACCGCCGTTCGTGCTACTATATCAGGGTGAGCTGCCTCGTATGTATCACAGTCAGTATTGCCCGGCTACAGGCCAGCCTCCGCTGTCCAATCCTAGTCCAGAGACTACTCTCCAGGCTTTAACTGGTAAGCAGCAGGATGTACCCAGTACTAGTCTATCGCCGGTTCAACCAGCAGGACCCGCTATGCCTCCAAATGCCGAAAGACACCCTGTAAGCAGAGGGTCATGTTTGGCACACAAGTATGATGTCCTGAAGCACCTGGACGACATTCCATCGAGGCTCTCCATCCTTGAGGCCCTCCGCCTGTCGTCTGAAATGCGCGAGGCACTTTCTGAGGCCCTAATGAGCCCCCTCCAGTTCGATACGTTGGTAGCAGCTGCAGAATCCTTCCATACCGAGATGATTGAAAACGCCGAATGTCAGGCGGTTATCTCGTTCTCTAGTGAAGATGAGGACCCTCCTATACAGGGGCACATTCGCCCGCTGTACATCATTGGCCACTTCAACGGCATTGATGTTCGCCGCTGCCTCTTTGACATGGGTTATAGAATCAATCTAATTCCGACCCGGACGCTGCGAAAACTAGGTCTGTCTGAAGGTGATTTGACTCCCTCTGACCTCAGAATCTAGGGGTACGACAGGACCGAGCAAACCCCAGTCAGCATGATCCGCCTGAAGACTCAGTTCGGTGGCTTAATTGCCAACACTGAGTTCATGGTCGTCTCTCAGGACATCGCTTACAACGCATTGATGGGTATGCCATGGCTCCATCTGCATGCATCGGTCCCTTATTCGTATCACCAGTGCCTCAAGTACTCTCTCAATGGTCGAGTAGGCGTGCTACAAGGAGATGCGTCCCCTTTCGCTTCTTGTGAGGCCCACTATCTGGATGCGTGTTATTACAAATGTAAGGATAAACAAATCCTAGTAAGTGAGGATGGACCCACCCCGGTCACAAGTGATCCTTGGGCGAGCATGAATGACGCCTACATCTTCCCGATCCACCGGTTGGAGGCCACGACCCCCGACATGGGGTGATGTTTTGTTGTTTCGGGTACGCAAGGAAGTCATGTTCCCGTGTCCAAGCAACGGCGGAAAATCACCTCGTACTCCTACATCGACCAGGGTCATGTCATCCCGGAACCTCCTACCCATGTACGGTACCGGGATGTCAATCTTATGACGACGGCGGTATGCCATACGTGTCTCTTCCATCGGGCTGGAATCCACGGACTCAGGCCGACATGTCACCACTGCTTTGATATTATCAAACGTGGCCCCTTAGGCCGAAGGCCAGATGGGATAGGATCAAATTCTTTCATTGGTATGGTCTAAATGGAAAATGATTCTCCTGAAGTGATGACCGCAGCTTCCCAAGCCGACACCAGATTCCCCTAGGATTCTGAGAGCCCGGAAGTATCTCTCGTCGCGGGATGTTCCCCCACGGGTGGGGAGGAAGACCTGGAGGATGCTCCCACCGCCTTTGAAGAAGGCGCCTCTACCACGGTTGATGAATTGATACAGGTGAACCGTGGTAGCGAGGCGGATCCAAAACCCATATTGATCAGTGCATCCATGTCCCTCGAGGAGCGGCAGTAGTACATAGACATCCTCAAACAACACCGTGACGTGTTTGCCTGGAGTTACAACGAGATGCCGGGACTGGATCCCCAGGTAGTCGTTCACCGTCTGGGCCTCCCGGCAAGACATCGTGGGTTTAAGCAGCCTCCCAAGAAAATGCACCCTTCACACGGTGCCAGGGTTGAGGCTGAAGTTGATAAGCTTATCAAAGCCAACTTCATTAAGGAGGTCCAGTACCCCAAATGGCTTGCCAACATTGTGCCAGTTATGAAGAAGAATGGGATGATCAGAGTCTGCATCGACTTCCGCGATCTCAATCGCCACTGCCCAAAGGATGACTTCCCACTCCCGGGGATGAAGTTATTGATTGACGCCATAGCCGGGTTCCAAGCCCTCTCTTTCATGGATGGGTACTCCGGGTACAACCAGATCTGGATGGCCCCTGAAGATGAGGAGTCCAATTCCTTCAGGGATCCCCAAGGTACCTTTTTCTACCAGGTTATTCCATTTGGTTTGAAGAATGCAGGTGCCACTTATCAGAGGTCCATGCATCGCATATTCAAACCGATCCTCGGGACGTTGGTGGAATGCTACGTGGACAACCTCGTAGTCAAATCAAGTCAGTGGCAGGACCATCTCAAAGATATCAAGAAAGTGTTTGGTTTCCTCCGTTCCCGTCACCTGATGATGAACCCGTTGAATTGTGCCTTTGGGGTCACCTCTGGGAAGTTCTGGGTCTTTGTTGTCAGATACCGAGGTATCGAGATCGACCCGGAGAAGATCAAGGCCATCAGCCAAATGCCACCCCCGAGCAACATTCGGGAGCTTCGAGGCCTGCAAGGCCACTTGGCCTATATACGCCGATTCATCGCGAATCTAGCCGGCAAGTGTATGCCCTTTTAACGGCTCATGAAGAAGGGTGCTTCCTATGAATGGGAGGAGGAATGTCGGACCGCCTTTGAGGAAATCAAGCAGTATCTGCTCCAACCCCCGCTCTTGATGCCACCCATCTCCAGAAAGCCACTGGTCCTTTATGTGACCGCCCTGGAGAGATCCCTCGGTGCACTTCTCCCCTCGAAGAATAATGAGGGTACTAAGAACAGTCTCTACTATCTCAGCCGCATGCTTCTCGATACGGAGGTCAGATACTCCCCTATCGAAAAGAGCTGCCTTGCGCTCGTCTTCACTGTGCAGAAGTTGCGGCATTACCTGAAGCACCATTAGGTGCAATTGATCTCCCGGGTAGATCCACATAAGTACATCCTGAACCGCCCCATGCTGACTGGCCGACTAGCATGGAGGGCAGTGATTCTCTAGCAGTTTGATATCAGTTTCATACCTCAGAAGGCCATTAAGGGACAGGCATTGGCAGACAATTTAGCTACCCATCCAACCTCCACAGATCAATCCCTGGACCTGGATTTCCCTGATGAGACGATTATCTCAGTCGATCATGCTTTCCCGTGTTGGAAAATGCATTTCGACGGCGCCTCCCGGAGCCCCACTGGTAGAAGGCTCAACGACCCCAAGATCAACAGAGTGGGCCTGGGTATTGTCTTCATTACCCAAGAGTCGGCCGTCCTTCCATACTCGTTCCTTTTGTCAGAAGGTTGTACGAACTACGAGGCAGAGTACCAGGCTCTCATTACCGGCCTCGAGTTGGCCCTTGAGATCCATGTTCCCCATCTACATTTGATGGGAGATTCCGAGCTGGAAATAAAACAGGTTAATGGTGACTATGTCATTCGGAAGTCGGAGCTTGCACTGTTTCTGGAGTACTCCCTCCGCCTAATGGCCCAGTTATCTTCTCGACCAGAGGTTACCCATGTCCCACGATCGCAGAACGGTCAAGAAGACGCCTTGGCTGGCTTGGCCGCATCGCTCGCAGAACCCGAGCAAGATGATTTAATCATACATGTGGCACAGCGGAGATTCATTGCCCCCGTCACCAAAGAGGACGATGATGGCCTCTGGGTAAGTCATATCACCGTGGGACCCAATACATCTGGGATCCCAGGCTCGTCAGACACAATGATTGAAACCACTCCCGACTGGAGGGCACCTTTTGTTGAGTATCTCCAAAATGGTCACCTCCCGGACGATCGGGCCAAGCGCGAGTTAATTTGATGCCGTGCCCTGCAATTTACCCTCCAGAGTGGCCCCAGTATTGAACAGATCCTTTGTAAGCAGAGTTTCGATGGTGTCCTCCTCTGTTGCATCCAAGTAGCCGAGATACCTCAAGTTATGCAGGAGGTTCACGCCGGTTCCTATGGCGCCCATCAAGCCGGGTCGAAGCTGTCCCATCAAATCTGGAGGTTGGGGTACTTCTGGCCCTCTAAGATCCAAGATTGTATTGGATATACCAATAGATGCCATGCGTTCCAAGTTCACACCAACTTCCTGCATCGGCCACCGGAGCCCCTCCACCCACCAAGTACTCCTGGCCAATTGCAGTATGGGGACTTGATGTAGTGGGACCGTATCCACCGGAAACAGCCCGCCAATGTAGATTCATCCTGACTGCCACAGATTTCTTCTCCAAGTGGGCAGAGGTAGATCCGCTCAAAGAGGTCAAGGTCGGTTCTATCGTTGACTTTGTGAGCTACAACATTATCCACCAGTTTGGGGTCCCTCACGCCGTCCTCACCGATAACGGCACAAACTTCCGAGCGGCTGAACTGAAGAAATTGTACACAAAGTACGATATCCGGTTGAACCATACTTCCCACTACTATGCGCAGGCAATTGGACAGATCGAGGCAATCAACAAAACCCTCTCTAACATTTTTCAAATGATGGTTGGTCAGAACAAGAAAAGTTGGCTGGAAAAGCTCCCCAACGCCCTCTGGGCTTACTGGATGACGACTCGCAACTCTACCCGGGTGACCCCATATTCCCTGGTGTATGGAGCTGAGGCCATCCTACCCATTTAGATCCAGCTGCCATCGTTACACACTGTAGTTTATGATCACCAGATATCAGATGAGGTGGATGAGATCTGTCTAGCTGAATTGGAAGCACTGGACGAGAACCGGCTTCGTGCCCTGCACAATCTGGAAAGGCATCAGGATAAGATAGCGAGGGCCTTCAACAAGAAGGTTCGTCTCCCTCTTTCCTACAGGGCGACCTGGTACTGTCCCTTCGAGCACAAATGATTCCCGGTAGGAAACAACCCAAATTAGAACCCAAATGGGAAGGGCGTTATATTATCCACAAGGTTTATCCCAATAGAGAATACTCCTTGGTGACCATGGATGGAGAGCGTGTAACCCCTCCCACCAATGCCAAGTTCCTTAAGAGGTACTTTGCCTAGGGAAAAAGGGTCCTGCATGACCTTAAACTGCACATTATGGTCCTGCATGACCTTAAAATACGTCCACGTCCTGCAAGATGATAAACTATGAAATGGTCCTGCATGACCTTAAACTGCAATGGTCCAACATGACCTTAAACCGTAAAGTCCTGCATGACCTTAAACTGCATTTTTTGTCCTGCAAGATAATAAACTACAAAATAGTCTGAGCTCTACGACTTTAAACTAAGATCTCCCCTGTCCTCACTGCAAGACGTTAAACTGCATGCCAGTCAGGCTTTCCTGACTGAGGTTCAGCCTCAGGCCCCTTGGCCTCCTTGGGCCCCTGGTCCCCCGTCCTCACTGCAAGATGTTAAACTGCAAGCCAGTCAGGCTTTCCGGACTGAGGCTCAGCCTCAGGCCCCTTGGACTCCTTAGGCCCCTGGCCCCCCGTCTTCACCATGAGACGTTAAGCCATGAGCTGGTTTTCCCCGACATACCCTCTTGCAGTATTGTACGACATGGTGTGGGGTTTATTTCCTCATTCCCGTCGGATTGCTCACCGTACCGTACATATCCCCAAGTGAGATGCTCTTCGTCCCGCATGACATTAAACTGCACTACAAGAACTACATGTGGCTTGATTCCCATCTTTATGGGATACGTAGGAATACTCAGACGCCTCGTCTCGAGCCCATCCCCAAGATCTTCTCTTCCACTATCCCCCTAGGAATAGTTTCCTCTGAGGCTCCCTGTGTAGCGAGGGGAAGAATTTCATAGCCCCGCTCATACAACCCCGCTCGCACAAGGATTGTAAGGGTCGCACCATGTGCCCACTCCCGTTCTTCTATCCACCCACGTCCTTACCACATGATGCTAAACTGCATGGCCTTCAAGAACGATGTATGTCTTGATTCCCATATTTATAGGATACGTAGGAACGCATGGACATTTCGTCCGTTGGCCCAACCCAAGAGCCAAAATCTTCTCCTCTAGTCAAGACACGGTAGGGTGCCCACCTTTGCCCCAACTCACATCGAGCAAGCCTCGACCCGGCTGCACATCCCCCCTGGAGATGTTTTCCTCTTTCATGGATATATACAGTTATGCTTCATCCCCTCTTTGACTGGGATTCCATCATTTTTGCACACCCTGAGGGACCCCCAAGAACGGCCTGGATACCACGCCGAAGGGCTCTACTACCGATACGGGCCAATTCCCCCGAGGGTTTTCAAGAAACAAGCTGATACAAGTCCTGTGTTGAAAATTTGGTCAGCGGTCGACGCTCATTTGTTGTTCCGATATCGGGCCACCATAGGAACGCTGTTTTTCGAACATGGTCAACAGTGTCCCGGATCTTTGGGTCCACCCCGAGATGTCCCAGCCATCGAGTGCAGTGATTCATTCTGCCCCATCCCGAGGTGACAAACTTCCCCCTGGGAGGTGCTAACAATCGGGACCACGACCTTGTTTCCCCATAGGGGTGTACGGTGTGATGTAGGACTACGTCCTCATTCACGTCGGGATCATGTACCATGTCGTACGCCCTCCATTTATGAGGCTCAGTCTCAGGCCCCTTGGCCTTCTCGGGCCCCTGGCCCCCCGTCCTCATGTAAGACGTTAAACTGCACACCAGCCAGGCCTTCCTCACTGATGTTCGACCTTAGGCCCCTTGGCCTTCTTGGGCCCCTCTGCCCAATCTCTCGTAGGGATGTACAGTGTTGTGTAGGACTATGTCCTCATTCACGTCGGGATCATCTACCATGCCGCACGCCCTTCTTTACGAGGCCCAGCCTCAGGCCCCTTGGCCTCCTCGGGCCCATGGCCCCCCGTCCTCATGTAAGACGTTAAACTGCAAACCAGCAAGGCCTTCCTGACTGATGACCGACTTTAGGCCCCTTGGCCTTCTTGGTCCCCTCTTCCCAATCTCTCGTAGGGATGTACGGTGTGGTGTAGTACTATGTCATCATTCACGTCAGGATCATGTACCATGTCGTACACCCTCCTTTACGAGGCCCAGCCTCAGGCCCCTTGGCCTTCTCGGGCGCATGGCCCCCGTCCTCATGTAAGACGTTAAACTGCAAAAAAGTCAGGCCTTCCTGACTGATGCCTGAACTTAGGCCCCTTGGCCTTTTCGGCCCCCCCTGGCCCAGGTCTACTCGTACCCAGGGTCTATGGTGAGGTGTAGGACTACGTCCTCATTCACGTCGGGATCATGTACCATACTATACACCCTCCCTTTACGAGGCCTAGCCTCAGGCCCCTTGGCCTCCTCGGGTCCCCGACCCTCGTCACTACAAGCAGGTCAGGCCTTCCTGACCAATGCCTAAACGTCAGGCCCCTTGGACTTTCTGGGCCACAGCCCAGGTCCTCTCTTATAGCATTGTATGGTGTGGTGTAGGACTACGTCCTCATTCACGTCTGCTTCTTCGCCATACCGTACACCTCCCTTGTTTAGGGGTACATTACTCCCCTTCTCATCCTGTATGACGTTAAACTACATTTCAAGAACTACGTGTGGCTTGATTCCCATCCTTATGGGATACGTAGGACCACCAAAATTTCTAGGCTTCGGGTCCATCCTCATCCCTCGTGAATCTTCCTCCCATCTTGGCCCCTTCGCCTACCCTTCCTCCATGAGGGGATTATATGGTGTGGTGTGGGATTATGTCCCCATTCACGTCGGTTTCGTAATGCCCACACCATATACCTCTCCCTACTAAGCTATTTCGTCAATCCCTTTTCGGAGGTTCACCAATGTGCCTAAGAGTATTCTGGTTTATTACCTGGAATGCCAAGCTTTACTCGAACACGTCCGCACCCGCTTTCCAGGCTTTGCGTATCCCTGCATCAGGGCTTCCATCATCTTTCACACCTGGAGGGACCCCCAAGAATGGCCTAGACACTACGCCCAAGGGCTCTCCTACCGTTACGGGCCAACACCCCTAAGGGTTTTGGACAACAAATCGATAAAATCCCGTGTTGCGAATATGTTCAGCGGTCGATGCTCGTTTGTTGTTCCCACCTCAGGCTAATGCGATGGATGTTGCGTTTCCACCATGGTTAACAGTTTTCCCCTCTCGCCACGCCAACCCATTAGGCCCAAAATGTCGGGTGCACAATTCACACACTTCATCAGTTCACCGTGTCCAAGTAGAGTCTCGGAACTCTTGGTAAATTTCCTCCGTGCACGTCTGCGCATTGGGTGAACATGTCGTGTCGAAGGTGTCCTTCGGGGCTCTCTACCAACTCCTGTTTGACTCACCCCAAGAATTGGGATGAGGATACCCCCCTTGTTTCCCACACTGATTTTTACTCAAGTGGGCTTAGTAATTGGGTTGAAATCTGTGCTTTCTTGGGAAGTTGTCACCATTCACGGTCCGAGTTCGAGGACCATAAACTAAGATTCTCATCTGGAACTATGCTCAGCTTGATTCCCATCCTAATGGGATACGTAGGAATGCCCAGACCTCCTGTCTATGGGTCCAGTTTGAGTTCATAAAAGTCACCTCTCTAGTCATGCCTTCAGGACCCCGACTACGGGACAGCGTGGCGTAGTGCGGGACTATGTCCTCATTCACGTCGGGTTTGCAATAGCTGCACCACGAACACCCCCGTTTTGAGAGTTAGCCATCCTATTCCTTGTCCAGCATGACATTAAAATGCACCCTCCAGAACTACATGTGGCTTGATTCCCATCCTCATGGGATACATAGGACCACCTGGATGTCTAGGCTCCGGGTCCAGCCCTCATCTCTTAGAGATCTCCTGATCTCCCGGTCACCTAGACCATTTGGCCTATCCCTCTCCAGGAGGGGGATATGTAGGTATGATACAAGGTTTTGGGCACCATGCCCCCCTTCCCCCGGGAACCCACCATCTCTTGGTTACCCTCAAGTCGAGTCCCTTGACCACTTGTAGTGGTTCATCCATGTGTTAAGAGTACTCCAGTCTAGGACCAAGAGTGTCAGATTCAACTTGATCAAGTTCCTTACACTTTTCAAGCTTCGTGTTCCCCTCCATTTAGAATTCCATCACCTTTCACACCTGGAGGGACACCAAATAATGGCCTGGATACAATACCCAAGGGCTCTCATACCGTTACGGGCCAACGCCCCCAAGGGTTTCGGACAACAAATCGATAAAATCCCGCGTTGCGAATATGGTCAGCGGTCGATGCTCATTTGTTTGTCCCCATTTGAGGCTAACGCGACAGGATGCTGTGTTGAGAACATGGTCAGAAGTAATCCCTTATCTTCACACAAACCCCTTCATTCATCGAATGTTGGTTGCATGATTCACATCATTTTCCACCCCATCATGCCTAGGTGGAATCTCGACACTTTGGGCGCTATCCCTCAGTGCATCTTTGCATGTCATGCAGACAAAGCTGCAATACGAAGTCCTTCGAGGCTCCCATGGTCCGAGATCTATGACCATAAACTAAGATCCATGATCCATCTAGAACTACATTAAGCATGGCTACCATCCTCATAGGATAGGTAGGACCGCCGGGACGCCCTATCTTCGGGTACAACCCATTTAGGAAGCCAGTCCCTCCCCCTGTTTCACCTCTTATTTTCACATCTGCACTGCATGAAGATAAAATGCATCCATGGTCCTATCATACGACCCTAAACTGTGACATTATCGTCCTGGACGTATGACGAAAAACGACACTACATTGTGGTGACCTCTTTGTAGAGGACATCACGTTGGGTATTGGTCACGTTCCATGCCATTTTTCAATGCCAATCATGGCTTGATCCTTGTGGCGACACCACGGCCTACTACTCTAGGCCTATCGCTTCACATATAAAAACCCACCCACCTTAAAGAACCAACAAGATTTATCAAATTTCGCTTCTTTTAGTGCAAGGGCCACGACCGCACTCTCCCCTATTCCCTTGGCACTGGTACCTTACCATGCCACCCTCCAGAACTACGTATGGCTTTATTCTCATCCTTATGAGATATGTAGGGGCGCCCGGGCACTTCTCAGGGGGCCCAGCCTAACTTTAACTCTCAGTCCCTTGACCTAAAACCTCTCATAAGGAGGCTGTGCGGTGTGATATGGGATTATGTCCTCAGTCACGTCGGGTTATTCATCGCATCGCACACACCCCCTATTCCCATTCACGCCAGGTGTCTGAGTTACTCCACCATGTATCCCATGTTCCCCTTACCCATCCATGGTCCAAATTCTATGACCCTAAACTAAGATTTCCCTATGGGAAAGGACTCTGCTCCCTCTATCTAATACGTCTAGTTGTCGTATTTAGATGTGTTTTGATAAAAATCTCTAAGTGCGGGATTTTCATAGGGACATTCCCCTCATATCATGACCATGATTCGTGAGCCCGCTCTTTGGATCCTCATCCTCTTCCACATCCAAAAGGACCCTCGAACGACATGGATACTAGGATCAAGGGCTCTCCATGATTGATGGAACTAAGGGCCCTCCAATCATTTCGGGCCAACGTCCCTATAGATATTTGACAACATTTGTGACATGGTCCCGTGTTTCGAACATGGTCAATGGTCAACCCTCATTTGTTTGTCCCCATTCTAGGCCAACGTGATAGGATGATGTGTTGCGAACATGGTCAGCAGTTATCCTTCATCGTCACGCCACCATTATCGTGATCCGAATCCCGAGCACCGTGATTCACACATTTCCACTTCTTCATTTTCAAGTGGAATTCCATCATACTCGTCTCATTCTCTTCGCGCATCTAGGTGCGCTAAAAGATATTGTTAGTGTTATTGGGCCGGTATTCACCGAGCGTCCCTTTGCCCTAACCTTCCCCATTTTGTGTCGGGAAATTCCCACCACTACTGCTTGTTTCCAACACCAATCACGACTCACGTGGGCTCAGTAGTTTTGGCAGGATGTGTACCAATACAGTCGGGCTACTCCCCGTCCCGTATGATGTTACACTACGCTTCCAGAACTACATATGGCTTTATTCCCATCATCATGGGATACATAGAGACACCCAGGCATTTCACCTAGGGTTCATCCCCTAGAATCACAAAATCCTGGTCCTCCCCATTTCCAGCCCTCTGGCCTGACCCCTCGGGGAGAACTATGTAACTGCGGTTCTACGCTGAACAAGTTCAGGATGCCCCAAGATCCCATTGGGAAGCGACAGATCCCCTCGCCAGAGAGGCCCTATCTGGAAGAAAGAATGATCCATGATCAGACCAATGTGCCCCTATGCTGTACTCCCACCACAATGGTGTAATTACCTATGTGTTGGGTTCTGTTTGGAAAAACCATCACTCCATATTTCACGCTTTTCATGCCCCTTATTCGGACCCTCATCCTCTTTCATGTCTTACGAAACCCCCCTAATGACCTGGTATCATGCCGCATCGGCTCACTTATCGTCATGGGCTAACGTTCCAGAAGATGGGTCATGTCTGGAAGGACCCCCTAACAGTATGGATGTCTGACCTATGGTCCGCCTAATGTCATGGGCCAACGTCTCGAAGGATTGATCGACAACACTTGTGACATGGTCCCATGTTTCGAACATGGTCAACGGTCAACCCTCATTTGTTGTCCCCATTTTAGGCTAACGTAGTAAGGATACCGTTTCTCCGCCACGGTTAATGGTTGTCCTTTATTGTCATTCCATTGCCACAGTGTTCTGTATTTTTGGTATCCTGATTCAAATTTCCCATTTTCATTTGTTCGGACCGATTTCAGCGCCCCTGGTGTTGCACCTTTTGTGCATAAGAGAATGCTGAATAAATAGTAATTCGGCTATCATGGAAGTTCCTTCTCCGATCAAGCCAACTACCTCCTGTGTCTCACATTGGGCTCGACCCAGGTGGGCTTGAGGGATTGTCGTCGAACGTCCCGCAAACATTTTAGAGATGTAATAGGGCAATTCAGACAGAGGAAATCGTGCGCACTACGGAATTCAAAACAAGAAAAATTGAATCACAAAATTACTAATAGAAGGTTTTTGGGTTTGTTACAATACCTGGGGGTTGACTTCCCCCATAGATGGGTTGACCCCGTCAAAAGAGCGTTGTAGCTCCGCCACCCAATGACTTGCGGCGTCCAAAGCGTGCTGCCACTGATTCAACTCCCGCTCCTCCTCAGCAGCGGCAGGGCGTAATTCGTCAACTCTGGCCCTGGCCCTTTCTACTTCGGCCTGAACGATAGCCATCCTTCCAGAATTTTGCCCTATATTCTCCTCAGCCTCTACCAGATGGGCCTTCA
This sequence comes from Viscum album, assembly GCA_963277665.1. Taxonomy (NCBI): domain Eukaryota; kingdom Viridiplantae; phylum Streptophyta; class Magnoliopsida; order Santalales; family Viscaceae; genus Viscum; species Viscum album. The sequence continues at coordinate 2,073,993,621 of OY728152.1, read as the reverse complement.
ACCGTGAGACCAGTTCAGAATGCGTATCAAGAGTGGCTGAAAGCTCTTCTGCCCGGATCTGCATCTGTTGGACCTCGCCTTCAGCCTCTTGGAGCTTCTTAATGTTGGTCGCCTTCTTCCACTACTATCCCACGCTCAGCCCACGATCATGCTCCCGGATCATCTCAACCATAAGGTCCTGGATGAGCGCGTGAGGGCGTTGGGCATCCACTCCCTCGGCACACAGTTCGCGCAACTGCAAGTGGAGCATATCCATTTCTGCCAGCCATTGCACTTGGGGAGTGTGCATGATAAAGCGCGTGATCAGCATCCACAACCGGCAATGGACTATGCTGTTGTCTTCCTCGTCAGAGGCCATTTCGTCCCAGTCCATGCGGTTGGCAGGATCGTATACAGGGTACGCCTGCAAGAATTCCTCGGTGGGATATGCATCTGGCGTTGAATCTGGCGCGGCATCTGGCGCTAAAGCAGGCGCAGCTGGAGTAGGGACAGCCGACCGATCCTCTTCATCAGAGTCCACCATGATGATTTCGGGTACGGCCCTGTTGGTGGTCCCACCATTAATGATGTGTGTCGCTACTTGAGGAGATGGGGAACTATCGTCACCATCACCGGCATTCCCCTACGAGGGATTCCACCATACATCCCAACCAGTCTTGCTGCAACAGCCCACGCCAGTCGGAGAACTGTACGACAGAAAGGGATAAAAATGTTACTTGGCAGTCATAGTCTACATATGACGACAAGGGAACCGGTGGAGGAGACGTACAGAGATTGACCTCCTGGCGCTGCTCTTGAGCCGGTACTAACGGGACCCCGAGGCGAGGCCCTCCGTATATTGTTGGAAGGTCTGGAGATTCTGGGAGAGCCTCCATGGGTACTCTAGCCCCACCAGACGTGGAATTGGACGCAGCCACAGGCGCGGGTTCTGAAGGTCCCACATCATCAACCACCAATGTGCGAGAACGAGGCCTGCGAACAAGTTCCTCCTGAATGGCCCACACATTGGTGAGAAGTCCATAGTGACCCAAGAATAGATCGTAAGGAGAGATGTTCAGAATTCTACCTTGATAGCCTCCGCGATGTCATCAGATTCTGAACCTCGGTCTCCGACCTCGCCCTCCTCCAATGGGCTCCCCCCTCCATCATCTTCCTCCCCAGAGGAGTCCTCTGATTCCTCCGGTAAGGGGAAGCGCTCCCTCAGATCGGCAGCCGATAACTGCGGGGGGGCCGTCTGATTCAACAGTACCCTCACCCGGTCTGTCATTGGGCGAGGAACACTGCTGGAGTGGACGTAATCCTCCAGCTCATCCAGGTATTTCTCTGCCTCCGCTGGAGACACCGTGAATCCAGCCCGAACTGGGCCTATGCCCAGAAATTCCATCCCGAGGCGATTCAGGTGGGCCCACATCTCAGGTGGGATGAGGAATTGCCGGTTGACATCCCAAATGTACCAAGCTTCCTGGAAGACAACATCCTCTGCCATGTCGATATGACGCAGCCACTTCCCCGGAGCCTAAGTGGATATCCGACGAAATCCCCTCGGTGGCTGCCCCTCTGGATGGCCCTGCTCCTCGGTCGGTGCGGGTCTCGTCGCCCTAGAAACCCCGCTACCGTGAGTGGCCCCAGCTGCCCTCCGACCACGACCTCGAGATAGAGGATCCCACCGTCAACGAACCAGATTGTTGGTTGCTTCAGCATCTCCCCTGGGTAGGCATCCTCCCAACTGATGGTGTACTCCTTCACCAGTCCGAAAGCGGCAGTGGTTGGAGGCAATTCAATCCACATCTTCCCATCATCTCGTGTGAACATGAGCCACAATTGACTCATCACACACGGGTGCTCCTCATGATGCAAATCCCAGTAGACCTGCGGGGTCAGCCGTTGGAGGCACCGAAACCGCCTCGCAAACCGATGCGGGGTGTACGGTTCGCAGATTGGCTCACGATCTATCCGAGCCACCAAAACTCCACCTCAAAAGGCCAGGAGGTAAGCCCGATGTTCCTCCGTTCCCCGCCCGTCATCAGTAAGTATCCCTGTTGTCAAGGGGAAGGGGTGGAAATTAAACTCATCCGCCCTCCACACCCGATTCAACACCGTCAGAACGGCCAGTTTGAACAGGAAGCTCCCGACTGCGTTCAGGATGGAGGGGCGGAAGTTCGATCCTGGCGGCGAAATGGGGTTTGGATACTCGTAAATCCCCCTGATATGCGCTGCGATCCACCCATACAGGAGGTGGAAGGGCCCGCATATCCTTGGCTGCTTCTTGCCCTTGCTAATGTGCCGCAGCATTCTGTACAGTTTGGTGAGCATCGGAATCCCCAGGTTGATCTGCTGCCCCATGTCCAACATCAAAGCCATGATAAATGAGCTAGGACACACCCCCATTCTAGTATCCCTCACCGGTAGGATCCACCCACATATGAGAGCCATGATGAATGCCGCCAGCCTAACTATCGGCTCATGTTCGGTGCTGACACTGAAACCCCAGGACTTCTATTGGCTGTCCTCCATGACCCGCCAATACAAGTGCCCCTTGCCCCGTTGGGACACCCTTGGACAAGTTCGAGGCCTCAGAGGGATATCTCGATCTTCATGGAAATTCCGGAAGCATTTGAACCATCTCTTGAAGTGGACATCCCTCGCTACCTCCTTATCCTCTCCAGGGACAAGTGCCATCAGCGTTGATGCCAGTCGCAGCATTTGTTCCGCATCCTCCCACGCGCTGATGACAGGGAGGAACTCATCATACATGGCCCCCAAGATCAGGACCCCAGAAATATGGTGGACATCCCACAGGCTGATGCCCACCTCCCCGTGATGTAGGTGAAAAGTGTTGGTCCTGGATGACCATCTTCTCAGCAGTTCTGGCATCAGCTTCTTGGGTTGGTAAATGTGGAATTGGGAGTCCCACGCCGCCTCATACAACCCCACTCTCCTAAGCTCGGCCCCGAACTCCTCGCATGAGGTGCCTACCCAGTAAACCCAGACCCAGTCATCGGTAAAATTGCTGCCCTGGCGCAGGTCCCACTCATCGTACCATCCCTTCCTTGGATCCTGCAAATCCGCCTTCAGTATTGTGCGGTAGAGAGGAGGGGACGTCTCCGGCTGTAGTGGCCTCCCATCAAAATCATTCACATGATTGTAGAGAAAGTCAGCGATGATGGGTGTGATGTCCTCCGGTGCATGACCATCGGCCGCCCTGAACCATTAGTGCTGGCACAGTGTGCTCCTGAACCAGCAAGCTGGTTCGTCCCTACTCGCCTCAGGGATGAAGACGTCATCCCTTAGCCCGAAGCCATACAATGGCAGTTTCTTGCACTGCGGATAATCCTTCTGAGCTTCCGACAGCAGATCTGTCAATGAAGTGTGGTCCGAGTGACTCTGAACCATCTCCCCCAGGCCTGGACGGTTGGCCATCTCATCCCGACGAGCAGCATCTGCAAGCACACCCATCACAACCTCTTGATGGGACATTTTAACTCTGGCCCTCGGGAAAGATTTTTTTCAGCTGAATCGTGAAGTTTGGCCACAAAGCTGAATCACGAAGATGGATCGCGATGATCGGTTATGAGACTAAGCCGCGAAGTCTGGACAAGGCCGACAAGGTGTTCTCTTAGCGCGAACGCGGAGCCAGAGACCCACGGTTCTCCGCAAAGCTCGATTCGTGGAGGGCTGTCGCGGATTACGCGGAGCTTCACGAAGTCAAGAGCACAAAAGACAAGGAATCATGTGAATACAAAAGAGGTCGACCCGCTATTTATAGGCAGCGACCCCGGAGCATCGCGGCGCGCCTCCCCCACTCAGAGAATCGCGACGCGTCCGGATCCGTTACCCCAGTCAGCATCGCAGGCCCCCTACGCGGAGCGGCATCACGAACCACCGACAATTTTGGCGATTTTCCATCAGACTTAGTCACTTTTCCCTCCGCGGCCCCAAGTCTGAGGGGGGGCATTTTTTGGGCCCAAAATATGGCCCTAAAGACGAGCATCAAAGAAGACTGGCGCACTGCATCGCGAAGTACCGATGCGGTGCACCGACGCGAACCCCAGCCGCGAAGAACCCCGACCATCGTGGCCTCGCGAAGCTCCGGAGGCGGTGATGCTTCACGAACAAATTTGACGTTCGCGACCCGCCACGAAGCTCCCAAGGTTGTGATGCTCCGCGAATACATTTGACGTTCGCGGGCCGCCGCGAAGCACCGGAGGGGGTGATGCTCCGCGAACACATTTGACGTTCGCGAGCCACCGCGAAGCACCCGAGGCGGTGATGCTCCGCGAGCGCATTTGATGTTCACGAGCCGCCGTGAATCCCTTGAGGTGGCGCGCAAGATCTGCTTCGCGGTGCCCCTTCCCTATAAATACTGGACTCCCCCTGAGTCCTGAGGATGGACAATTCGACCTTTCGGATTCACCTCTCCCAAATCGCGAAGCACGCTTTTCCCCCGGGAATCATGAGCTCCGTGAGGTACTTCTACATCGCTAGTTGCCTTTTCTTTGTCCTATTTTGAGACCCTCTTCCGAGAGGGTTGCCCTTCGCGAAGATCAAGGGTATTCACGAAGGAAGGGGATTCCCAAGGGAACCCGGTCAGCCGCAGAGAACTTATGCTTCGCGAAACACCCATCCCCTATTAGTGATTCTGATGCCAAGGCTGGATCACTCCACATCGCGAAGCACACTGCATCGCAGGACCCTGCTTCGCGAGGCACCTCTTCTTCGCGAGGCGGTGCTCCGCGAACACTGTTCCACTTCTAGAAGCACCTTCCACCCACAACTATGCCCCATGCTAAGGCCAAGGAAATCCACTTCGCGAAGCACACTCCTTTGCTTAGCAATTCATCTTCCCGTGCGACCCTCCAGGTTTGCACGATGTGATTTAAAAGTCCCATGGACAAGACCACCCGTAGCGTTGCATTGCCTAATGCTTCTTCGTATAGGCACACTAACGGCTATTGCTTCTTCGCATAGCCACGCTAATGTGGACCCCTCGATGGTTCATTCAATAACCCCCTTGACCATGGCTTTACTGGTACCTTCCCTTCCCCAAGGACCAGAGGGTACCGGTTATGTAAGCCCTAGGGGTGCGGAGTGAACCCACCTCATCTGAGCTGTAGGACGTTAAATTTCCAAGCGCCACGTCCCCAACACATGACGTTAAACTGTGATCTTGGGCCTCCATCCTGGAGTAAGTCCCAGCACCCTGGGCCGCCTAACGCATAAGCCCCTCTTCGTTTCTCACGGACACACCCTTCACGGCGTGATCATCAGGTGCTTGCAACCTCTTGTTTCTCCTACCGAGCATGACTCACGTGGGCTTAGAGTGAGCACTGACCCTGACCCCCATCCATGCGAACTATGGGGACTTTGATCCATGTCAAGGCATGGTAGGTAGGAAGCCTCCACGAGGTTCAAGCCCGCCCGTCATTCATTCACGTCAGGTCTCGTCTCGTCCAGCCCGACATTAAACTGCATTCTGGTCCAATGGCAAGCCGTTGCGACTCATCCCAAGTGAACTATGAGTTCTTTGATCCATGTCAAGGCATGGTACGTAGGAAACCTCCATGAGGTGCAAGACACTTTGCTCGGTCGTTCATTCACGTCGAGTTTCTCCCTTGTCCCGCATGAAATTAAACTGCACACCCATTCCCACCTGAACTACGAGGTCTTTGATCCATGTCAAGGCATGGTACGTAGGAAGCCTTCCAAGAGGTTCAAGCCCACCACTCATTGGACCAAGGTCCTCCTTCACGTCGGTTCACCGACAAAGCCCCACCCGAACTACGAGGTCTTTGATCCATGTCAAGGCATGGTACGTAGGAAGCCTCCATGAGGTTCAAGCCCACCACTAGTGGACTCATGAGTCTACTTTCACGTTGGGTCACACCCACGTCCAGCATGACGTTAAACTGCACGCTCCCGTCCAACACGACGTTAAACTGCAAGTCCAGTCTGATGGTAAGCCGTTGTGACTAATCCGAACTACGAGGAATTTGATCCATGTCAAGGCATGGTACGTAGGAAACCTTCTCAAGATTCACGCCCATCTCCCATCAGACAAAGGTCTCTCATTTACGTCAGTTCGCCGACATCCACTACCCATTGTTCCTTCACGTCAGGGTTCACTTTCGTCCCACGTGACGTTAAACTGTATTCCATCAATCTAAACTATGATGACATTGATTCCCTGCCACGGGGATACGTAGGAAACCTTCCCAAGGTTCAAGCCCACCATTAGCGGACCCACGGGTCCACTTTCACGTCGGTACACTGACAGTGCCTGTTGGACCAAGGTCCACCCTCATGTTGGTTTGCTGATGACATTCATCGGACCAAGGTCCACCTTCACGTCAGTTTACCGGCACCATCCCGAACTACACAGATTTTGATTCCCTGCCATGGGGATACGTAGGAAGCCTCATCAAGGCTCAAGCCCAACTTCATTGTCACCCCTGTGATGGTCCCATTTCATTCCCCCTCAACTTCATTCATCCATCCATCACCCATCCCGACTCTCCCGGACCGTAGTATCTCAGTGAGACCGTGTCAGTATGATCCTCTTCACAGCCACCCATGGGATGATCAGTCTCCGCTGGACGTTAAACTCACGGCGTGCCCTGTGTTAAAAGCGGGAAGCTGCGGAAAACATCAGATATGTGTCTATGACATACAATTCCCCACGCTCGATGTGGGATGCCTCGGGTTTCCACGCCCTCGAGAAGCCTAGTAATCAGGGATAATAGACAAACACGACAGATTCCCCAGCATCCAGACACGATACTGGTGCCTCAACGTGTCTACTCCCCCAACTGAAGGTTGATGCCATGACCGGACCCTTTGGAATGTCCCGACAGAAGCGGTGTAATTAACTGGCGTCCATGGAAACATGGAACTGGGACGAGTTTCACAAACTATGTATTAAATCTATGAGGGAGACCCGGACTAGGTGACAAATTCTGAGGAATAATCCACGGAAGGAAGAACCGACATCCCATCATCCCGTTTCGATCAAGGAGCAGACATCCCTGAATAAGGAGAGAATGCCGCCCGCCCTTGGAAAGTGGGAATGCGGGGCAACAAGCGCGGCGCGTCGTCCTCCGCGGGACGGAGATGTGCGCGCGCCCCGGCAAAAGCGTCGGAAACAAGAACATTTTTGGATTTCATGGAACACCAAATGTCTCAAATATATCATCACTCCGCGTGACATGAATATGAGATAGAAAAGGTTTGTTTAGTACCTTCAGTATTTTGACATTGAGATTGCCTACATTCTAGGGAAAGGTAATGCATATACTGATGTGTTAGAATGAGGACATAGATACAAGTAGTTCAGGAGGCCAGTAGTGAGTTGAATCTTATTGCTCTATTTTTTGAGATGCATTTAGAGGTGCATGATATGTAGGGGAAATATTTTATTTCTTATAATGATATTCCCCATACTCTTCTTGATCGAGTGAGAATGAGACAACTATCATATTCTGAAGGCCGAGTCCTACGAGAAAGTGTGTCATGAGGAGAACCTATTCATGGGTGGACCATAGGAAAGGATGAGATCTTACGTTTTCAAGGATCAGTACAGGAATCTGCAGACATATGTGAGGTGCTGATGTGATACATTCATTCCTCTATTTGGTCAGTTCATCATGGTGTCACCAAGATTTATTGTAGTCTACATCGTCAGTTTTGGTGTACAGGTATGAAGAAAGAGGTTGCTGGTTTCATCATGAGGTGTTCCATCTGTCTGAAGCTAAAGGTGGAGCATCAGTAACCAACTGGGCTTATGCAACAGTTACCCATTCTCGATTGGAAATGAAATGATTTTGTGATGGTCTTCATGACAGGTTTAGAGGTCACCCTGAGAGAATGATGCTGCTTGGGTTGTCATTGATAGGATAACAATTGTTGCACACTACTTGATGTTCAAGTAGACTTTCAGTGTTGATGAGATGAGATGGGTTTACATCCACGAGATTTTATGTCCTCATGGAGTTCCACACTCCACTGTTTCAGTCATGATGCATGTTTTACTTCATGGGTCTGGAAGAATATTCATAAAGGCCTTAGATACAAAAGGTTCTTCTGAGTACAACATACCACCACATGACAGATGTACGGTCTGAGCATATGATTAATGTGCATGAGGACATGCTTCGTTCATGCATTCTAGATTTTGTAGGTTCTAGGGAGAAACACATGATTCTTGTGGAATTTCCATACAATAATTATTTTCATGAAACTATTAAGATGGAACATTATGAGGATTCGTACGGTATGCCATGTCGATCACCCCTATTTTGGTTTTAGGCAAGAGTGGCAGCTATGTTGGGACCTCATCTTTTCGAAGGGACCACAGAGAAGATAGAGTTGATTCAGAAGAATATGGCTACAACATAGTCTCGACTGAAGTCATATGTTGATCAGTGACGATGATCTCGGGAGTTTGAGGTTGGGGGTAAGGTTTTCTTGTGTGTCACACCGAGGTTGAGACATTAAAGGATTAGGAGGCAGTTTAGGATTCAATGAGGTATGTTGGTCTATTTGAGGATTCGGAGATAGTTGGGACGATTTCATATCGGTTGTAGTTACATCATAGTTACCATGTTAAGAACAACGTCTTCCATGTTTTATAGCATCTACAATACTTCTTAGTCTCTTCTAATATTTTTCAACCTGAGGAGGTTGAGTTAGAGGTGGATGCCTTGTTCGAGAAGCATCATATATGGATTGTTGATTGCAATACGAAGGTTATTCATGCATCATATGATCTTCAAGTATGAGTGTTATGGCAGCACATACATGTACAGGACGAGACATGGGAGAGGGAGGATGATGTACGACTATAGTGACTGGAGATTTTGGAGGTTTATTCTTCTACTCGACCTTTCAAGGGAAATTCAAGGACGAATGTCATTAAGGGAGTAAGTTTGTATGAACCTGGATCCTCTTTTTCTAATATATTTTTTTTCTGGTTTTTTTAGAATAAGAGGTGTTTCTGAATTATTTTTGAATTACACACCATGTACATTATGAGAACACTTCATCTCATCAGTTACCATGGGTAGCCGGGTGCAGGCCGTGGTGCAGCCATGCACACGTCCAGGTGTGGTGACCTGGAGACCACCTAATGTTGGGGCTAGTTAAAGAATGTACACGACATGAAATTATAATGTACATGTCATGTACTTTATTTTTTTCATTAAACACATTGGGGTCACTTATGATGGACATCACCATCTCTTTCTAGGTTCGGTTTGTCTGAGGGTGAGAGAACGACCAAGATCTATCCCTGAGCCCCTGATCAAGCGTCTCTTATCCCAATATATAATCATTGATTGTGTTGGGATCACAATGGTAATATCTTCCTTGTCCGAGATCTTCGTTCCTTGATTCATCCTCTTTCACATGTTTTCTTTGTTTGAGTGTTATTATATTTTTTGTAGATCTATGGTGTTCTTGGGTGATTTAATGTTTCAGATATATGTGAAAAATTGGTCAATATCCATGAACGATGAATTGCGTGGTTACAATTTTAGCCCTGTTTATTTCATGAAATGATTGTATGCTTGAGTGTTTGTAAATTGAATTAGAATTGGGTAATTGATTTGATATTGAATTTATTTCCCATGCATGTTTTCTTGTTTTGGCAATATGGTCTAGTCAGCCTGTTAGGCTACTGTTTGCATTCCAACCCTAGTATTTTATGATGGAGTGGCATTTATCTGACATGAGGTTATGTTGATGACGATTATCCAAGTATTTCTTGAGGTTAACATTTTCCGATACGCATTGACATGCTTTCTTGACTTACACAGGGATGTGATAACCTGGTGTAGTAGACCATAGAGAGAATGCACATAAGGGCTTATCCAGATTGACTGTTTTTTACTATTACGATGTGAGAACACAAGGGGAATTTATGTAAGTGCTTAATTAGAGTGTCTTTAGTTTCTCAACGTGGTCCACATGGGGAATTTGATGTAAGTGCTTCCCCAGAGTGCCAATAGTTACCATACGAGACTGTAGGGGGGAATTGAGGTCAAGTGCTTCCCCAGATATTCCATGCTAATGATAATCCAGACGGTTTAGACTGTGAGTATTTCCTAGAGGGTTTCTTTTGTTTCTAGGTAGGTCCAGAGGGATAGGATGTGAGTCCATACTGGAGGGATACATGTCTGTTACAATCTTATTACTTGATGTGTGGTATTTTTGAATGCCTTGATACTGTGGGAATGTTTACTGTTGAGTACATCCTTGTTTGATACTTCTTATTCTTATTGCATTCCATATATATTTACTGACTATTAGGAACAAATATCTTGGTGGTTGCCTACAACGATTTACTCTCACATCTTGTTTGGGCCATGATTTTGGGCCCAAAAAAGTTATATTGTTGTTGGAATAGATAAAAGAAATCAACCTTCCACATTAGGTTCTTGATTGCTGAAGAGATGGACAGTGTGGGTCCAAGCTGAGGATTGATATGATGAGGAGTTTATATGTTTTCATGTGTAATTTGTTTTATTAATGTATTCCAACATTGTGTTTTGTTTGGATACTTTCTGATACATAAGTAGCGTGCATCATTACATATGTCCCCCATCATTTTATTTCTTTGTCTTTCGCTATTTCTTGTTGTGTGACCTTATTAATGCATCTGCAATTGTTATATGTTATTTTCAATAATTTCACTCATCCAATGAGAGCATATTATCTCCACCATCCCACCAAAGGCCCTCACTGCTAGTTAGCAACCTCTGGCATTTGGGGAAATGTGCTTGAGGCCTTGTGACCAACCAGGTATGGGGTGCCTCTGGGTGGATTTTGGAACTGGGACGTTACAATATACACTACTGGAAATATCAACTATACACATGGTCTAAAACCCTGGGTTATAGCCCATAAATTCGTGGGTATAGGCTACACCCACGGTTTTATGAAACATGGGCTGCAGTAGAGTCGACATAGTCCTATACCCATGGTTCTTACAAAATCGTGGGGATATCCAATCGAAATTTTGTAATACCCACGGTTAGTTTAAACCATGGGTATATTATCTATTCCCACGATTTTCAGAATCGTGGGAAAAATAGTTGGAAACTAAAATACCAAGGGTTCAATGAACCATGGGTACAGATTATAGCTGGAAAACAAAAATACCCACGGTTCAATGAAAAATGGGTATAAATGATTCTTGGAAAACTCGTATACCCATGGTTCAATGAACAGTGGGCATAGATTCTTCTCCCAGACAAGAATCTTCTACCCACACCCTCCCTCCAGTTTCCAGTGCGCACCCAGCTACTATAGCCTCCCTCCTACTTCCAGTGCACCCAGCTGCTGCTACAGCCTCCCTCCTGCTTCCAGAGCACCCAGAAACCTGCAGCCTTCCTGATTCCTACTTTTAGTGCACCCATTATAACAAATCAGAATATAATAGCAGTTGTAATTGATACAATGAGGCATATCATCATGAATGAATATTTATTTAACAACATTAACCACCTCATTATGAATAATTTCCCAACAAAACATATTGAATTTAATGGAGAACCCATTAGGACATTAAATACTATCAATGTTATGATAAAAAAGTGCTACATGAACCACCTCTTTTAAATTTACATGTAAATAGATTTATCATGATACAATGAAAACAAATATCCTAGGCTTCCAAAACAATTTCTCTACACCCAGGAAAAAAATCAATCCATTCATGAACATGAAGTGAAAGGGTACAGCCCTTATGAGTAGTTGATACCATATATGTGGAGAACTCATGGTACATAAATTGTTGAAGGTGTAATTAATATCATGTTCAACGACGGCCTCCACTCACTGCATGTAGTGGCCTATAAATAAAACCTGAAATAGAAATTAACTAGAATGATTAAAAACACCATCCATTTTATAAGTTATCTAAATAGAAATTTCATCATTTCATGTAGTATAATGAAATATAGATAACTGTCTTACATTTAAAATTCTTCAAACTGCCTATTATTATGAAGTATATCATGATTTATAAGGAAAAAATTTATATTTTTGGAATCCTACAAATCCTGAACAGTTGAAGAGAAATCAGTGGAATGTTAGACCACATTAATAGGGATTTCAAACATCATCATAGTTTAATGAAATATAAACAAATCTATTACTGACCTAACGAAAACCAATTAATGATAATTTGTTCCATATAAGTAACATTATAATTGGAAAAATCATTAAAACTACAAAACACTATAAACCAAAGATTAAGGTTGGAACCAAAATAGTAGAAACAGGAAACACATACAGTGATTAAAACATTATAACAATGAGGATGATATAAAAATGATGAATAGAAGTAGATTTTGGTGAAATAAGATGAATGGTATTGAATATATTATGAAAATTATATGTCATACTTCTTATTAGATAAATAATCAGCCATGGGAACTCATGATTCGTTATGAAAACTGAACAATTGAATAGAAATCATAGGAACATTAGACCACTTAAACAGATATTTCAATCATCAACATAGTTATGCAGGCCCTCCACTCAACCCCTCACATCCCCTCACCTCCCCTCACCTCCCCTCCCGGTACCCATATTCTCCTCCCCCCTTTCCCAGCACCGCCCCTCCTCCTCCCCCCTACCCCGCTCTTCCCCTCCCCTACCCCCTTCACAGCTTGTCCTACCACCCCTTCTATGCACATCCCCCTCTCACCGGCACTACCCCCCTTCCTAGCCCTTTCCCCCCAACCCAGCCCCATCCCCCACTAGCCATCCCCCCTGCCCAGCCCCATCCCCCCTGCCGAGCCCCATCCCCCACCAGCACCATCCCCCCTGCCCAGCCCCATCCCCCCTGCTGAGCCCCATCCCCCACTAGCACCATCCCCCCTACCCAGACCCATCCCCCACTAGCCCCCCCTGCCCAGCCCCATCCCCCCGGTCCAGCCCAATCCCCCACCAGCCACATTGCCCATGCCCAGCCCCATCCCCCACCAGCCCCTCCCCCCCGCCCAGCTCCATCCCCCCTGCCCATCCCCATCCCCCACCAGCCCCTCCCCCTGCCCTGCCCATCCCCCCTGCCCAGCACCATCCCCCACCAGCCCCTCCCCCTACCCAGCCCCATCCCCCCTGCCCAGCCACATCCCCCTCCAGCCCCACCCCCCTCCCAGTTCTTCCCCTATCATCCCCTCCCCATCCCATCCCCTCCCCTTCCCTCCCCCCAAACCAGATTCAACCATAATTGATTCCACCAGGCTATAGAGTACCCGAAAACCAAACATATAAAGTTAAAGCTTTATGTCATAATTTTTTGTTATAAGTATTAGAAATATATGATCGTACAACTATAAAATACAAATTTAAACTTTATATATATTTCTAAAACTGTAGTCTTCAATAAACTAAAACTAGTTCAAAAATTTTACAGATTACATGATCCACGTGATTGACAAAAGTCACAATAATCAGCAGATTTCATGACAGAAATGTTAATCATGTTTGCAAAAAAATTACATATTTTATGAGAAAATGCTAAAAAAATTGTCAGATAATGATAAAAATTTTAAGATTGTACAACTTATAGATCACAGAAATATTAAACATGTTTGTCAATAAAATGTATAGATTTCAAATTGTAGAACGCCATGGGTAATTGATTTGTAATCAATAAAAATTACTTACCTACTCGAGAATGATAAACATGTTTGTCAAAAAAAAAACACTAATAAGGAGAAAGGTTAACCATTTTAGATGATACAAATGTTAAATATGTTTGTCAAAAAATGTATATATTACAGATTGAATAAATAAAACTTATTTGAAGATTACTTGAAAAACTTTTTTGTCATAAAAAAAATGAAGTATTTTAGGTTCTTAAGAAGATAACACAAATAGTAAAAATGTACATATTGCATGATAATGAGGGTTGTCAACAATGGTTACCATAGAAAGTGTTAGTTCCATCTTTGTGGTTTATTTTCATGATAAAACAGTTAGAAAAAATTGAAATATTTATGACAATGCGAATATTTAAATGTACCCACTCCTATAACTATAGACAATTACGAGATGGAATGTACAATTTGTTTTAAATACTTAGAATACACTTTCAATATTGAATTAATACACATGTGTTTATGTTAATGGAATTAAATTAGTAGTCATTAAATATAAATATTGAATACCTGAGTAGAGTACACATTCAAGGTTGTAGTATGAAATCGTGTGCCAATGGTAGACGTTCCTAGAGAAGACCTAATATTTCGATGCTTCAATCATGAATTGTTAAAATTAACATAACATTTATAATAATTTCAATTGTTAATAAAACAAATTAAAGACCAAAGAAATTTTACCTGGGTATGTTCAATGACACTAGTTATGAAGAAGCATTACTTTGATCTCCCTGTTAAATAGTGAGAAAAAATCTAGTATTTTGTGTATTTTGTTTTCTAATATAAATAGAAATTTTTATACAATCCTACCTACCTGAATTTCTTCAAAACATTCATTAAATATGAAGAGGTAATTTTCATTGTTGTTGATGAAAATTATATTGTAGCTCTTTTGTTCGATAGAATCATTCAGATTCACGTCACAGAAGATGAGTTCATGTTAATATAGTTAACCACATGATGATGTGTTGATTCTCTCCAACAATAGTAAAATGATACAGATAAAATTAAATGTCCATTAATCATCGATGTATCATACTATTGCGTTGGAAAATAATTAATCAAAAGTACTATAAATATAAATAGATGATATTACGGGCATATTAAAAAGAATAATTTTTTAATTTAGGTGAATCTTAATGAGAACCCAAAAAGGAAACAGTACAACTAATTAAAAAGGAAGAAGAAACATAAAAGAATAAATATTTCAAAGATACATGGACCCCTAACATGAATGGTATTCATTGTGACCAGAAAAAATAAATTTATAGCAGTTGTTTAAAGGATGTTCATACTTAAGTAACATGAAATTTTATTTTCCAAGCTTTACAAAATCCATCAATTGCTCAATAGACGTGATTTTTTTTCATAATCCAGTTCAATCAAACCGATTCATATAACAGATATGCGCATTCATAAAAAGTATTTCTAGGTATGAATGTGATCATACAAAAAGGAAACCCTAGATTGGGGTGGTGAAAAAACCATATATTGGGGTTTCCGAAGGAGGTGAAGACGGATTTAGCAGTTTTTTAGGTGATGATGGAGGTGTATGTTATCATGGGTAATCCAGATGCAATGATAGAGGATGGAGGTGAAGGAGGTGAAGGAGGTGATGGAGGTTAACAGCGAAGGAGTAGTGGAAGGAGAGAATGAAGGAGTTGGAATCTAGATTGGGGAGACCGAATGGAGAAGCTAGTTTGGGGAGACCGAATGGAGAAGAATAGAAAACCATCAATTAGGGAGAATGAAATAGGTGATGGTGTAGTACCATGATGCAACAGAACACCTATTTTTGTGAGACAGATGAAGGTGATGTTGGTGGACTTTGAGGAATTAAAATCTGGGGAGCACTGCAAATAAGAGATTGGGGAGACAAAATTCATGGAGGAGGCACATGATCTAGACGCAAAGCATACGGAGAAGGAGGCGTATAAGCTAGAGGCTCTGAGGGTTATTGTAGAGGTGTTGCACTTGGGAGAGCTTTGAGGAGACGGTAACATCTGGGAAGTGTAGGAGAAAGTGATAAAACCGATAGCACGAGTAGTGTGGGCTGGGGGGGTAATCGAGAAGGGGAGAGAGAGGGGGTAATCAAGGATGGAATCGAGAATCCTATGAGATTTGTATAGGGTATCATGAACTAGGGAGCAGGATAGGGGTTTCAGAGAGGGGTTTTAGGGATGCAAGCATGGGTTGAAGAAAATTCCCGAGTGGGGGATTGATAATGGGTTAGAATTTAGGGTATAGAAAAAGGAATGGAGAATTAATGGTGATGTGGATGCATGGTGAGGTGACACGTATGCAAAGAGGAATCCTAATTTGGTATATATAATAGTTACCCCTATAAATTTGACATTGAAAATGTTTTATTGAACAATACACATAGATAAATCATGAGAGGAAAATCTATGAATATTAATTTCAGTCCACTCTTCAGGTCACATGGAATCTTCCTCTGTTTTACCCTTGTCATTTTATGGTTTCTCTCCCCTCCCTAGGGATCCTAAGTAATCTATATTTGAAACACTAGCTCTATGAACAGGTTCCACTACAATATCCTAAAGTATTCCACCAAACAAAATATCCTAGGATGAACGAAATACCATAGTAATCCTGTAATCCTGGTTAACTTCCCCTTTATTATCATTAACCACTATCATTGTGTATGATTTTGGAGGCCTTCCTGACATCTACATAGGATCAAGATTGTTGTCCTTAAAAAGTGGGTAAACAACCTATTTAACAGAGGGGTAATTATCCAAGAAGGATTTACTCAACATTTGAGAAGATGACCACCCACAATATGATTCTTTATTAGATGGGGACAAGCTAGGGAATCCACTGGTACCTCTATGGCCTAATTTAAATATAAAATAAGAAAAGGAAGGGTCAAAACTATATTGATATGTATATGTGAGAATATATAGATTATACATATCATACCTAAAACTATCTCAAGAAGTACCTGATCATGTACTTGTTCATGTTCTGTTCCGTTAATTCTATATCACATCTTTTCTTGTGTAGGGAGGCCTTGAAGCAAATTATCACACATCATATTTCACCCTAGAAAACAAACGAACTCAAACGGGGTTTACATTCCATAAACATCTGATTTGTGATTGTTCAGGATCATTTTCATACAAGGGAGAGAGAGTTGGGGAGACTTCCCCAATGAAACTGTATCCAATCCAATGAACATTACACTTCTATAGAAGAAAACAACATACTTAATCCATGAGGGTGCCAATGCCTAGATAAAAATTCTGATGACTTAAAATACAATAAGATGCATGTGAAATTATACACAAATAAAAAAACTGCATAGAAAATAACTAGTTTAATAATGATTAAATGTTCATCGACACTTCATAAATTAATTTTACCCTCTTCAATGGGCACAACAATTTTTTCAGTAGAAGAACCCGAACATTGTAAGGCACATTGCAATGCCATTGTCAATACTATTTGTAATGATGCTGGACCTGAAATCCTAAATCACAATAATGAATTGATAACAATAAAATGTGGTCATTAATTACAAAACTAAACATATTAATTTTAATCTTGAAAATAAGATGATATCACAAATTTACCCTTTTCAATTCCATTGATGTTTGAAGATGAATCAACATCACATAAACTGGAGATTTCACCCATACATTGAAAACATTAATCAATCAAACATGAAACTGTGTCATATTATGAAAATATGAGTCTGGGGTTAAATTGAATTTTTGAGGATGCAGTTGAGTAAAAAAGAAAACATATAATTATGTAAAAAATGGTGTGGTAAAACCATACCATTAGTGACACTGGATAAGTTGACACAGTGTCCAACACCTCCCCCAACCCCTCCCCCTCCCCACCTCCCCATCACCCTCCTTCCCCACTTACCAGCCCCTCCCCCTACCTCCCCATTTCCAAGCTCCTCACCCTCCCCTCCCTCCCCATTTCCAAGCCCCCTACCCAGCCCCTCCCCCTCCCTCCCCACTTCCTAGCCCCCCTTCCCAGCCCCTCCTCTCCCTCCCCACTACCCAGCCCCTCCCCACTAACCAGACCCCCTGCCCAACTCCCCCTACCCAGCCCCTACCCCTCCCTCCCCACTACCCAGCCCCTCCCCCTCCCCACCTGCCCAGCCCCTCCCCACCTGCCCAGCCCCTCCCCACCTGCCCAGCCCCTCCCCTCCCTCCCCACTAAATAGGATTTTTTAATTTCTGATTGGAGTCTTCCTAAAACTCACAAAACCACATTAAAAAATAAGTGAAAGGAAACATTAAAATGACAAACAACATATAGAACATCAAAATAAGTTAGTCAACATAGAATATTCATATAACTGTTAGATCACATACCAATCCGTTCCTTTACATTTAAAGCAGTAGATCATAAGCTACTAGACCTTCTCAACGCCTTCAATAGTTGATTTATTGTACTTCAAAGTGGAGGACACTTTCATACTAGCCTGATGACCATCCTATGCATGTCGAGTTAATGAACAAGAGATTAAGTGAATGCAGCTGCCTCCCCTCACAGTGCTCAAATACACCCCTCCCAACCTTCCCCACCACCCCCTCCCAACCCTCCAATGCAGCCCCCCATCCCAAGTCTCCCCTCCACTACAAAGGCCATGATTAGATGGAATGATAATAATAAACACACCAAACCATAAAAAAATAAATGGAATGGGAATATTACCTAAATAATTGTAAAATTACACCCCTGATGAAAACATAATCCAAAATTCATTTCATTGCATAAATTAATTCACAAACAAGCAGACCACCAATACAAAAAAATTAAAAATAAAACACAAGTCTCTTTGCTATGTCCAAAATGGATGGTATTAATATCCCCCCCATCACCATCATCGTCATCCCCATGTCTAGCATCATCATCATCAGTAGCAACATCTTCAACCTCATCATCACCAACAACAACATCATCACCCTGATCATCATTCTCATCACCAACAACAGCATTAGCAACATCCTCTCCATCTCTATCGCCACCACCTTCATCGCCACAATGACCTTCATGGGAATCAACCGAGGCATTATGTAAAGAGCACATTGATTCCATACATGAATGAAAAGTGGTAGCAACCTCTTGTAGTAATTACTGACTCAAAACTGACATAGCTTTCATGAAATGTTCATTAATTAGATTACTTTTTTCATGCTCCTCTAATACAATTTTCTTTGTCGCAGCTAATTGGACCCATGCACTTTCCAACTCAGAGGCCTTAGAGGCTTTAGAAGAGTGCGATGATGACCAATACCTAGAGGGGACAATGTTTTTTTTCTTTTTCTACAATGGACTCTATCTGGTTTCTCCACACATAACACTTGACTCAAATGATAATTTGGCCCTAAGTTGTTAGCTTGATCATCCATGGCCTCCAATGCAGACTTTTAAAATTATAAACATATTAAATTTGGAGTTTCATATAAATGTTTGAAATATAAATATAAAAACATACAATTTTATCTTGTGTTAGTGAATTAACTACAGTTCCATCTATTCATTTCCTAATGAAGCAAAATAATTTGGGACGAGGCAGATGACCTTCAATGCCCAATTCAGCTTGAAGCATATGAGAAATGCAAAAATTTGGATTACAACCATATATGATAAATGAAAAAAATTATATTGAACGTACCAGCCACTTATCATGATCGGGCATTGTAGTGTGCCCAAATGTGTCTAGATATTTCATTTCATCATTGTTTTTTTTGTTTTCCGCTGATAATTACTAAGAAACAAACAAACAATACACGTAATAAGAATTAAATTTTATATAAAAACTATTAAAGATGGTAGTACCTTATACTGTTTTTTCTTCCAATGTGAGACCATTTTTTGATATTGCTTTTGGGACAGTCAGGTTTTGTGGGTACACCCCCTAACTCAGTACCCACTCTTCTCCTCCAACCAATATGTAACTAATACTTGTATGACCACCAATACTCTCTAAGATCACTCAAACTAGCATCTTTGGAAGCTTCACCGTTAGGAAAGTTAAATCGACTCTGCAACGGAAATGTTAAGTCGTATAAATACATTACTAATATAAATATAAATTTATAAAATTTTTGTACCCATATCTGTGCCCATTCCCTATCCATTATGTTAGCACTGATATATCTCCATGAGACCGGTTCCACCGGAACGATATCATGATATTTGGATAAAGTAGCCATGAAACTTCTACACTCCTTAGCATTTTTACCTATCATTTTATTTTGAGAATTGTAATCCACCATAAACTGAGTTTCGCGATTCTGGGTTTCCCTCATTTGAGTGCACCCACGTCACCTACTAGAAGATCCCACTAAATAACATAAGAGGTGAAAAGAGATGAGTTAAGTTACAATAAAATAGGACAAACATGAAATGCTATAATTTGAAACATTTATAAAAAAACTTGATGCAGGCTCCTGAATAGGTTGTGAGGCATCCCCTAACTATGTTGGATCATCATCCTCCAAAGGAAGTATCTCTTCCATAGCTTACTCCGGATGATCTTCATGAAAAAGAGTGGAAACAAAAGGAACTGACTCAATATGTGTATTAGGGATGGTAGGAAAATGAGGTGGCAAAGATAAGTCATAATTTGCGTAGTAGGTCTAGGGATACAAGAATGAATATGGAAATTGTGCAGGTGAGAACATCGGGCGAGTCGGAGTGGACATGGAATGGGAAAAAGAGGGTAAATGGGATGATGATCACATCATGTATGGGAACATCCCAGTGGTCTCATGTGGAGGGTAGACATGTGTGGTAGATGGCATTTCCACTGATGGGTCAGTGTGAGGAGTGGTAAGACGGGGGCTCCACCTAGGTCTAGGATGATCCCTACTCGGTCCCATACTAGGAAGAGGAATCTTTGGAGTTATATATCTCTAAAATAAATTTGATCAAAAAAATGAACTTCATATTATATGTAATGTAGAATTTAAATATTAGAATTATTATACTCACGGAAGACAACTCACGCTTGCATCTAATAGGATCAACATCAAATAATCTTTTCTTGCGAGCTTCTATAGTTTTCTTCATAATCTTCAAAAGAATGAAATAAATATTTTTAGAAATTTTTTTTACAAATCATACATACAACATAGAAGCCTAAGAAGAAAAAAAATGTCACAACATCTTTCAGTATTGATAATTTACAACCAAGTTATACAATTTTTTAAATCACATTTTAAACCCAGTTTTCTGAATTGAAATAAATATAATTAAATGAAACGAAACCAAACTATACTAAAACAGAAATATCATTCAAAACAAAAACTAAATTAATGTAATTATATTCTTATAAACCTGAGAAACTCACGTCAAGGTAAACTGAATGAACTCTGAATATATATGGTTGCTTTTATATATTACCCTCCACTACCTCATGTTAAACATCATCTCTCACAATGTGACAATTGGTGTAATCAAATATAATATTTTGGCTAACACCGATGGGGGTGTTAATGGTGACAATTTCATCCCCAACATCATGAAAAATATGTCTTGGGATTACTTCATTAATGACACTGTAATCATGTTTTAGCTGATCTTTCACATAAAACACTTGTTTTTTCATTGATTCCAAAATGTATGGTTCATCTGTATGCAGAAATCGACTCCTGTCAATAACTCTAAATACACAATCATCAATAAATTTACCATGTCGCATCATTGAATAAAACCATTTACATTTCATCATAGTGAATCGACGTTGAGAGTAGTAATCCAATAACAATATTTTCTCAACCAATCCATAATAATACACATCTTCATATCGAGGTCGACTATTTGATGCACTGGCATAACAATCTGTTCTAGCAGTTAACATAACACCAACATGTTGTGTTATCATTTTCACATATTTATCTGTTGTAACAAATTTATATCCTTTTATTATTAATGATTTGTAGTCACGAACCAAAGAATTGGGACCAGAAGACAACACTCTTAAAACATAAGAAATGAAGTCAGCAGGTAATCTCAACACCTGAAATACATATGAGTAATATAATTAAATATATATCTACATTTTAATGTATATAATATATTGGTCATACTTTTGATTTCAACTAATAAGGGAACTCGTGGCTATGCATATCCTTTGTCCTTCCGAACGTCAAAGACCGATGAACTCTACATATAATTAGTTTATGTTATCTACATAAAATAACTATAAAATTATAAGGTATATGTGATATGATATCATATTATATAACATATATATATTCAAATTACATTCTTGATATAGGTATCAAAAAAAAACACAATTAAACAAGACTGTACAATGTGCCATATTCTGCTCTTCAAAGCTCAATGTAACAAATGTATATGACCCAACAATTCCACCTTTTTGGGGAAGAGATGGAAACGAGGGCTGAATTTCCTCATACTTATCATCTTCATTTCTCATTGGTAGATTATATCTTGTTCTCACATCAGACAAACACATTGAAAAAAAATCTATATATTCCTGGTCAAGATAACTCCTCACAATGGAACATTCAGGATAATTCTTATTTTGGACATATGATTTCAATGTGAAGATATTTCTTTTTGTGGGATACATCCACCGAAAAGCGACTGGTCCACCAAGAAGTGTCTCAGTTGGAATGTGAACTGTTAAATGCAACATGCAAGTCAAAAAGGATGGAGGAAATTTTTTTTCCAACTCACACAGAATTAACGGAGCCTCTTGCTTCATGTTTATCAACAATGATATGGATAACCTTTTAGCAGAAAGGACTCTAAAAAATGACACAACTGAATCACTACCACAATTACATTATTGGATAGAAAATGACAAAGTTCTATTGGAATAAATTCATGATGAATGATGGATCATGAGTTTTTAGGGATTTCAATTTCAAATGTCTTCTGTTGACTCATTTAGATATGTTACTGGAATAGTCCTCTAGAACCTTGATATTCTCTAATATTGCCAGAAATTGATCTTTCACTACCGGTTTCATCACATAAGAAGCACGGGGAACTTTCCATTTGTTTTCACCAATACAAACAAGATTTAGTTCTAGTCGAATACCCCAATCTAATAAATCCCTGATGAGATCGGAAGTCATCTTTGGTCTTCCCCTTAATATTCAATAGAATTGAAAGCAACATTTCACATATATTTTTTTTCCATATGCATTGCGTCTAAACAATGACGTAACAAATTAGTAGACCAATATGGAGAAAAACTTCTCTTTTTCCAATTGTAAGTGACATCAGTATCAGCATTCTTCCTCTTTGGAGATTTCAACTGACCTATCACTAATGAAAAGCAGAAAACATTCAATTTATCAATCACATCACTTCCTGACATACGTTGAGGTGGTTCATCCGTGTCAACATTACTATCAAACCTCCGATGATTCTTACTGTATTTATGATCCATTGTTAAGAATTGGTGATGCCCATGAAACTGAAACTACGACGATATTTAAGCCTTCAAGATCTTGTATTCTTCATAAAAATGGGGCATGATAATATTCCCATCGTGCTCCACCCATAAATCATTGCATAGGTAGGGAAACCATTTTAGGTCCATAGAAGGGTATCAAACAATTTAAACGTAATCATTGAATATGAATCAAATGTCTGCACACCAAAATCCCAATGTTGTTTCAACTCTTTGATTAAAGGCTGCATGTATAAAAATATATCATTACTAGGATCTGAAGGTCCAGATATTAGTATACTCAAGAAATTGAAAGGTTTTTTCATACACATCCATGGAAGAAGATTATAAACATGAATAAAAACCGGCCACGTGCTATGAGCAGTAAGCATCTGACCAAACAGATTAAAACCATCACATGATAGGCCCAATCTGACATTACTCACCTTGGATGAAAAACATGAAGATATGCATCAAATGTCCTCCATGATAATCCATCTACAGGATGGAATAGCTCATCATTACCTTTAATTATCTCAACATTGTGCCATCACATATTGACTGAGATTTCTGTAGACATGAATAGATTTTGAAGTCGGGGAATGAATGGAAAGTACCGCATGAAATTATGTGGCACAAGAGATGGTGTTCCATCTGCATTTTTATTCCATCAAGATGTCCCACATTCTTTACAGTCATTACGGTTATCTGTTTCCTCTTAATAAAAAATTCAATCTTTCAGGAAATAATGGACTTTATTAGTAAAAAATACATGCTACTTTATTAACTTCCATGCCATTTGATGATTTGAGGGAATATCCGCACCATTAGTAATGAAGTCCTTCAAAAATGTAATAACATAATCAATGGTGGTATTAGAAATCCCATACATGGTTTTTCCATGATATAACCGCATAAAAAATCCAACTTGGTCATTTTAGTACATTATTGATATACTAGAGTTCTGGCATCATCCAATAAAATTTTCACTCTTTCAACATCACTGTCTTCAATATTTGTATCATGTGTACTGATATCATTTTCTTCTTGCCCCGACATGCTATCTATCTTGGAATGATGCACATATGGAAACTGATCAAATATCAAATTCTTCATGTCACTTCGTTCATTTCGTTTTTGAACATTCAAATATTGACTCGTCTCTCTATGGTGAAACCAAACATTATAGTTAGCTTGAAATCCAAATTTTGTTAAATTTTAACTAACTACTTTTTGTCTTAACGATGGTATTACAACACAATTATAGAATGGACACAGTATATAACCTCCATCTAACACATTGTTAAAGGGAAAATATATAAAATTCTTTCATATTACTTTGAAACATGGTTGAAATCTGATCGGTACGATACATCCATCTTTTATCCATTCTATAACAAGAAAAAAATTATAATTCAATCAACAATGTAAATAATATTTAAAAAATTCATTACAATCAATTTTATTTTCAAATTAATCAAAGAATATTAATAGCTAGAAAAAAATATTTAAGGACAAGAGAAGTCCATGATTGAATAAGTAGGAAAAAAGAAAAAAGTTCTACCTTGAGATGTAAACTAAAGAAAAAAGTTAAAAAATTCACTCCCATGTGGTCATTGATGGGGAATAAAAAATTAAATTTCAATGTAAAATACTCCTTTATAGATATAGAGTCATTATACACATGGGATGAAAATTTTATTTTAATAATTTGAATTTATAATTTTATAGATTATTCGGTAGGGTTTATTTGATGGGGAATAAAACAATCAAAGAAAATAGATTAGTTATAACATTAATGTATTGGAAATAATATTGAATTTTTTTCCAAGGTATCCTACAAATTTTGTACAACATGATGCTTACAAGATATAGTTTTTATGGATTCTATTATAAATTTGGAATATTTGTTCATATGTAAAAGTCATGTTTTTTAAAATAGACATCATGATATACTTGGGATTATTGAGAATCAATTTTAGGGGGTTTCAACAACTTTAATGGAATAAAAGATAGAAACGTATTGTAAATTCTATATAGAAATCACATAACATGTTTGATATTCTTGAATATGTCTATAGAAGGTGTGACAATGAAATTCATGATGAAAATGAATGCCTCATAAATATAACATCCGAAAAATATTTGAGTTTTGAAACTCAAAATCATCATAAGAAGAATATAAAAGTGAAGAAGAAAGATTTAGTTATTGAATCTTCACCGAAAATATCCAAAGGGGAAAGTCCAGGGATCTTAGAAAGTGGATGTTCTGCTCACATGAGATTTTTTGGTTATAAAAATTATCAAAACAAACCAAAAGACCAATTTATGTATCTCAATGTGTGTATAGGAAAATATTCATTTGGTTAGTGCATAAGGTTACCATCCCATATCAACTATCTCAGGTCGTACTACAATGCCATCATTCCCCACATCCGGACTCCATTAATACCTCAAGGCCATCATTCTTTTCCATTTATCATTCATGACCCCACCATATTCATCATGAATCACATATCAAATTCTACCCCTAAATAGGGTTAATGAATTCACGAAGGATCTAATTTTAACATTGATACAAGATAGTATAAGTCTACTATTCATACACACATATATATATACCCATGTCATTGTAAAGAAACTTTTTATCTGAATAGAGTCATTAGCATATCATTTTAAATGAATTATCAAGGTCTGTACACACACTCATGATTATTTAATATCATACATTTTTATATAATTGAAAAATCATAACTTGGTAATAACTTCTTGCATTCAACATATTGATGCCCAACATTAATATTCACCACCTGAATCAATCTCACAAACCAATAATCCATGGAAGCATCCCAAAATATCTACATGAGTACTCAAGGGTTATGATATAATATGAAGAACATGTTTTGGTCTGGGATCATTTAAGACCTATCCATCAAGATACTACAAAATTAAGAGAACTAGATGGATCTGAGAATGACCAGGAAAAATCATCTTTCCATATTTATTTTACATGTAAATCTAGAAAGGATCACATTGGATATCATTGTAAATCCTAAACCTGGATTAGAAATCCGAGATCTAGTTCCTTTACAAGGATAATAAATAATATCTAGCAATAATAATAATAAAAACAAACAAATGATAAATTATATTTAAATATCAAGGACTGATTAAATTCTATGTGAATGGATTTATTTATTGGCTTAGAAATCATGCTCTAACAATGGGAAGTACACTACCTATTCAAGTCACCTGCATGGTTTGGAGACCTGGTTTTGTAAACCCTATGACAATCATGATGTTTATTCACTTTATAGTTACATATTTTCCATGGAATTGTTTCCATGTTAGCTCTAAAAGTAACCCTACCATATGTCACCCACTACTCCTCTCCAATATGCTTCATAGTTACGTTGGGGGACTACACTATTACCTCTAACCGTTATCACCCTTAAATTCTTCTAACCCCCCCCCCCAAATCTCCCAAAATCAACCCAATACATCACCCAATAAATGTAATAACTCAAATAAACTCTTAATAAAGGATAAAAATAAGGCATAATGCACCTAGAAAGTGGGTGGTTGTTCAAATATCACCCTATAATGAAATTTTGACATTAATATGTGTATCTAGTGGTATAAATCTAAAAAGTAGGTCTAGTAATACTAAACATATGATTCCTTATCACATTTATCTTCTTAAATATGTATGTTCTTCCATAAAACCTTAACAAGAGGCTTCATCTTCCTTCATAGTTCCTTTTTTCATCGATCAAAAATCTATATTGGACCTTTGTCAAACTAATCATTCACCCCAACACAAAATTCTCAATATCAATTACATTTTATGGATAATTATTGAAATTTATAAGTAGGAACACATTTGAAACATAATATATAATAAAAAATGATAAATTTGATGATACTCGGAGGAGAGGGAGCCAAGAGGGGAGATCGGGGATGTCTCGCGAGCTGGGGGTAGTAGGCGAAGGCCTCGATGTAAAGGCCGACATGATGTCACAGAGGTCCAGGTCAAGAGAAGAGGTAGAGGACTGGAGGCGTAGCCGGGACGTAGAGCCGGGAGGTGCAGAAGGGAGGTAAGTTTGAAGTGGGGGGGAGCGTGGTGGAGCCAGGATGCGGAGCTGGGAGGTAGGGTTGAAGTTGGGGGAGCGTGGCGGAGCCGGGAGCCGAAGCCAAGAGGTAGGGTTGAAGAGGGGGGAGCACAGCAGAGCCATGATAGGGAGTCGGGAGGCCGAGCCAGGTGGTAGGGTTGAACTGGGGAGAGTGTGGCAGAGGGTTGAAGTGATGTGGGTGAGATGGAGCTCGATATTTAGGTGCGGAATACCAAGGATTTTTGTAAAAATGTTGGTATACACGGTTAAAAATCCTCTATCCCCATGATTTATTAAACAATGGGGATAGTTGAATGGGGATAAACCACATTTATAAAAGTTATATACAGTAAAAACTAATGTTAATTGTGATATTTAATATTAGATGAATTAAAAAATTTAAAAGATGATATGTAATGTATTTATGATTTTTTGAGTAACTAAAATTGTGTTTATCATATCCCCGACACCAGAATCCATTGATCAATTTATTACATTATTATATTTCTATCGACACAACAAATTGTATCCCAAAGGTAATGTTTTTGTATTTATGGAATTCTAGATACATATATGATACCCATTTAACATTGTGAAAATAAAGTAATGAATAAAAAATATTATCATCCCTGATACTCATTCCAACAATTCATCTTTAGATACTTTGGAAAGGAAAAAAATAAGTGTGATATCAAATGATAAATAAGGATTATGTAAAGAATAATATATAATTAATAAATAAGAAAAATAAATAATTAAAGGTAAATAAATTAGCATATGTCCATTTAAATAACCTGATGAGGAATAATCATTATGGAAGTTAAATATATAAAAAAATTCATTTAATGAATAATCAAAAAATGAAATTAATTTGGAGAAAATATTAATGGAAAATAACATGGATAATAAAAATTAAAAACATATTGAAGGATATTACTAATTATTTTATGAAATGATGTCAGGCATCATGACACACCTACATTGAAGAGCACTAAAAATATCGTTTAAAAACTATTGTAGGAACCCAATTAATTTGGCCAACATAATTTGTCTCATGAGAGTTATAGATACATAGATATGATATATTATAAAGGGTCAAACCTTTCAATGTAGGATTAAATCACCTTTAATTTATCTAAGAATTTATTAAATCCAGGAATCAAAATTCCTTATAATCAATCATTTTTATTGAGTAAAGTATATAGATTAATAAATTTTTCTCTATTTAATCCAATAACATTATAAGCAGAAACCATATCTAATAATTTCATATGGTGGATGAAATATTAATATAAATCAGACAAAAATATTGATATTTAATTTAAATTAAATATCTAATTAAAAAATATCACAAAAATGTGACTTCTTCATTAGAATATTAACAATCTCAAAAGGAAGATAAATTTCACAATATCATCCACCATTATCTAATTCTCAAGTCAAATTCATTTGGATGAAATAGTTAAAATTATGATCTAATTTAAAATGATTAATGAATAATTCATAATATTACCTTTATATTGAGAATTATATACACCATAAAAAGGTGAATAAGCGCATAAAATCAAATATGTCTCAATGGACTCTATATTGAGAAGAAATCCATTACCTCACATGTCCTTTTGGGTGAATGTGATTTAAACTCTATTATATTAATTGAAAACATGTTATTAAGTTATAAAAGAATAAAATTTTTATTTATAATGTCTTATATTATCCATTTATAACATATTATCAAATTTTTATTATCAATATTTTTATAAAGGTTTCAGGTGTTATTTTTCTTGTTTTATCTAATCGTGTTGGTCAGGAACAATCTGGTTCATGAAAATATTTTATTGTTTCATAATCCAAAAAATAAAAATTATTAATTAATTATATTAATTATACAGTAATTTTAGTTTATAAACAATAATTTATTTTGTATTAGGAAAATGATGTTTGTTAGAATAATTTATGTGGTATGTGATACATACCCATTAGTACCATTCCATTTCGCAATAATCATCATGGAAAGAATGTAGTAATTATATAATATCACCATAATGATTATAATATCATATAGACTACATTATTTACCAATATATATAATCCATGGGGTTCAGTGATGAAAATATTGTCATATAACTTCATTAATGCGGTATAGTCCACACCTATACAAACAATGTAATTATCATTATGTGAGAGAAATGGAAAAAATGAAAATTATATATATTTTTATGATCATTAAAAATGATATAAATATCATGAATATATTAATTATTTCATTTAAATCACATATAAAAAATTAATTTATCCTTATATGCTTTCATGTGTATTATTAGTGAAAGATGATTCACATCACTTATCATGGTTGTAAATCACCGTAAACATGAGCATCAATATCATATCTCATATTGATTTTAAAATTATAAGCTATATGTGATATAATTAATATAGAGTTATAATGATTTCCCATGTATCATATATATAATTTATATCCATGGTCATTCCAAACCATGAAAGGTTGTTATTGACAAATGAACAACATTAGTTCACGAGCCTGTAGTCCACTGTACACATGAACGACGATTTCGAAACCCATTTGATGAAATTTTGAGATGGTAATAGGTTATTAATTTATTATAACAACATACAAATATATATATATTATATATAGTTCAATATTTTAGTATGATTTAATTGTAATTTAAAGCGGTGGAGTAGGAAATTAAATTCATATCCTCATTGTATAATATTACATATTCTATAGTTATCCTCTATTGTTTTTCACTAAACCATACTATTATGACATTATACTCATGATATAGCTTATAGAACGAGGTTATGAATTTTTTAGTGATTATTCTAGGTAATTTCCATTCAAATGTTTTTTGATTATGTTAGTGTGTGTGGGGTCTGAGTGACATTTTATAATAGAGGATGTGTGAAAATTTTAAAACATAATAAAATATTCACTATTGGGAGGGATCCCTTACCTAATATACCAGATAAGTATATAAATAATTAAGTGTATCATTTATGGTTTCATAAAAAAATCTCCCAAAAATATAAATTTAAACATTTTTTCATATTATTCCGTAGTTTTTATGTTTACTCAATTTGACCTTTTCAGTTTTTAAAACGAAAACATGAATATTTTTATTTAACTATATAATTTATCAATCAATAATATAAATAAAAAGTGATTTATTTTATAATTATGCACTATTTTTTTAATATTAAATTAAAATTTTAATTTAAAATACATATTTATCATTAATATTAGTTTTAATAAAAATTCATGTAATGTGCACAGTCCAAATTTTATCATAATCATGGCAACAATATAAATTTTTTTTCACTAATATTTATAGTAAAAAATTAATTTTAAATTATTAGATAATATAAATTATTATGATTCCAATTATATAACCCATTTATCAAATTTTACCTCACATATGTTTTATAATTTCATTTAATATTAATCATTCATATGCAACAAGAAAGCTTGTTTTTTTTTTGGTGAAAACATTTAAGAGGTCAAAATGTTTTTATATGAAAATTATATATATATATATATAATTATTTCAATGACATAAATTAAATTAATTGATAAAAAATGATATAATTATACTTTAAAAACAATTTTCAATATAATTTAACATTATAAATAATATAAATTAAATGATAGGTTTGAATTAAAATTTCTTATTTTACACTATTCATATAAAACATTTAGAAAAAAATTCCATAAGTTAAATTTGATATTATGATTCCAATAACGAACAATATTTTTTGAAAATTATATGTTTAAATTGTTAATTTTATTATTATTTGTAAGTATTGTGACTAAAAAATTGATTTTTAATGACAAGGTTGCGTGCATATTACGCAATAAAAAAATTCATTTATTCTATAATAATTATATTGTGATGTATTAGGGTGTTACATTATTCCTCCCTAAAAACTTTTATCCTCTAAACATCATAGATATTACCTTGTAAATATATGAAGGTAGTTCTTCTTAATAATATCCTATTCTTCTCATATTGCCTCATATTTTTTTAGAAATATATAATTTACCTATATTAGAAATGTTATCTAATTAATCTTTACAAGATATATAGTATCATTAATCTCTATAGGTTATTCACCATAAGATATATTAAGTTCTAATTATATTTCATCATAAGAGATACCCTGCATTGGGACTGGCATGTACTTCCTTAAAATGATATATTGAAAACACCGTGTACAATTGAAATATTTGGTGGAATTTCAAAATGAAAAGTTACAACAATAATTCATTCAAGAAATCCTAGTGTCTAATAAACCAAGGGATCCTTTTACCTTTCATAACCAAAAATACAATTCCTTTCAAAGGATATACATCAAATATCACATAATCATTGTTTTTTAATTCCTAATATAACCCTTGATTATTGTTATAACTATTTTACATACTTTTGTATTCTTTAATGTGAGCCTTAATATCCGTTAAATATTTATATATATATTCCAAAATCATTAGGCCTAAATGTTTCAAATTACCAACTCCATCCCAACAATTTGAATTATGAAATCTCTTTCCATATAATACATCATACAATTCTATTTCAATAATTGAATGGAATGAATTGTTATGGGAAAAATATACAAAGGGAAAATACTGATCACACATACATATAATGTTATGTTATTATAAAATTATCCTAAATTTATTTTTTTGACTAGTACTTTTGGACTGTCCGTCAATGCCTGCATGGTAAGCGATGATCAAATGAATCTATATATCTAGATCCTTCTAATGAAAATTTTATAATATCAATGTAAAATTGGTATTTCGATCAGAAAAAATTGATTGAGTTTCTACATGATGTTTTAAAAATTCATTAGTATACAGCCTCTCAATGAAAGCTAGAAGCAATCCTTCCCTTATAGTGATTAATGTTTTGAATCGATTAGGGTATCAATTTAGAACTATTTATTAGTTATTCATTGTATGAGACATAGGTAGTCATGTTACAAAGTAAATTGTAATTTATTTCCATTAAATCAATGTAATTGGAAGAGGTCTCATGAAACATCCAAGATATTGTACCACCACATTTAGTTATTGAAAAAACAAACATTTAGACACATAATATGTAATTTCACACTTCATTTTATCCCACAAAAAATTTTCCTTCATGTCCATATACATATTTGTGATTCCAGGGTGTATAGAAAAATTAAATCTTTGAGAATCATGAATCAATTGAATTTTGTAACATAGGTCAAGATGAATCACATAATCTCATTCCAAATTTTAACACATTATCTTTACTAATGATGTTTTCTAATTTCCCTATATTAATATATTTAATATTTTTTTAAATGTTTTCTTCATTAGATTAGTGTGTAGTTTATCATTTTCAATGTAACCCCCCAAGCTTCCATGATAAGTTTCTCTTTGAATAATACAGTATCGTGTGTTGTACGCAACTTCGAGTTCTAACACACACCACAACTAAACAAACTAGTAGATATGAATATTAGTACCCTCATTTTGAAATTTTATAAATTTTATCTTTCAAAATAGACTTCATTTTTGGATTAGGAATATCAAAATTAGCTTAGGGTGAATTTTTGGTATTTTTCTGAAAACATTCATTTTTTGATGAATAGTGAAAAAACAGTATTATTTTTTAAAACGAAATTTTTATTTAAATAATTACTTATTTTATCTAAATTTATTTTAGGTATAAATAGATACATAATACCTTTATACGTTCAATTAAATTCATTGGTGTTATTTTAGAATAATTTTAGATATATAAATATTTTATTAAACTTTTCCCCATCTTTTACCCATCATTTAGGAGAATTTGGAAATTCACATTAAGCATAATTTTACTGCTCTTGTGAGTGGAATTTTAAAAATCTGAGAGACATAGTTAATATCAAGTAGTAAAATATGGTTCAATAAGATAATGTTTTTGTTGAATAGTAACTTTTTACTTTTATTTACCACGATTTAAAGTAAATAGGGTAATTAAGGGTAAAAATGATGTTAATATTACCATAAAACATGTCTTAATTCTATTAGAAAAGTGT
The DNA here is from genome assembly GCA_963277665.1 of Viscum album. Classification (NCBI taxonomy): domain Eukaryota; kingdom Viridiplantae; phylum Streptophyta; class Magnoliopsida; order Santalales; family Viscaceae; genus Viscum; species Viscum album. Next base: position 2,073,960,346 of record OY728152.1, on the reverse strand, counting down.
ATCTCAACCAAAAACAACCATTGAAATAAATTATTATCATTTAGGCCCAATTGGAATAGATTAGGAGATTTATTTTTATTTAATTCAACGAAGAATTAAAAGAGTTAAAATCAATGTTCAATTAGCTATAACATTTTTAATATAGGGTTATACAAAAGATAAATTAGATTGAAAATATTCATTATAAAGATAAAAATATTAATACATAATGGTAATTTACATATAAAATTTTGACCTCAAATAATTTAATTTATTTACGACACAATGGTGATGTAGTAATTACCTAATTAATGAAATAATAAAATAATTATTATTATAAATATCCATGTAAATGTAATTTGAGACTTTTTATGAATTATACTAATTATATAGGTTAGTATTACATTTTAGTATTGATTTAATAATTTTTTTTAGGAGTAATAATGCTGTTATGATTTTCAAAAAAATCAAATACCAAATAGTGTCAAAATTGACATAAAAGTGTTCTAAAACAAATATTATATTATTAATTGATATTCTATTCCTAAAAATATAAGGATCAGCCAAATGACTTATATAATGATATTTATATCATTAATGGACCACTTTGGGGTTGGATGGAGGTATATAGTATGCTTATTAACTATATAATATAAAAATACTACGAGAAATGGTAAATGTGAAACTATTTAACTAAGAGTTAAATATAAATGGTAAGGTTAATAAAATGAATCAAACATGTTTAAAATCTATTTGATGAAATTATTTCGACCCATACCCACCATAACCTTTAAAAAATCTACTTTGTAGCCATTAGAAACTGAATAAGAATTTATTATAATAATATATTTCTAGATTTTCCTAAGGTGCTCCTCACCCCTCTTATAAAAGGGAACTACCCCTTATCACTAATTAACACCTTCAAAGCCTTTTGGCTCGGACAACCCCTGCCCAAATATCCTCTCAACATACCTCACTTCAACCTAGAAGCCTTATTTTGATTAGAAATACATCCTAAGGAGCCCTTTTGATCAAATCTAATGGAAGAACGCGAAAAAGAGGTAATTTTTTCACCACCATCATTCAAGTTACTTTCTTCATAATCATCATATTTATTTATAATTCCAATTCTAAAATATTATCTTCATTATCTTATATATACTATGATGTTATTATAAATTTTGTACAACCATATTCATTATTTTATACATCCTTTGAATGACATGTCACCAGACGTGCGTATATACGGCTTACCGTCTCCACATACTGCTTTAATTGTTATTCAAAACATTATTATTTGGATGGGTATAATAATGATCTATAATTCATGTAAATAATAAATATAACATGATAAAGATTCTATATATATAATATAATACCCAATTATATATGATTTTAATATCAACATAATGATATTATCGCTCGTGCATACGTACAGATTACCGTCTCCACGAAAGCGATAAGATTCATTCCCCATCATATCAATTCAAGACTAATTTTCATCTAATGAATAAAAATAATGTTAAATACTTGATATAATTCTGGATATTAATAATATAGTACCTATCTATAACATACACAACTTATGTAACAAAATATATAAAAGAAAATGAGTAAGTTAACACCCGAAATGACGATAATACTAAAATAATATGAATAAATCATTATTAGAAGATCATTTATGATACCATAATTATGTATATGGTTCATTTATAATTTAATAACAATTATTTCACCATTATACAGGATGTTTACCAACCATCAACGAAGGAAATGTATAAGGTAACAGTTTGTTTCCCAATCCCTTGGTTATCTGAGGTTGTTTATACGCAACTATATATAGAGACCTCTTTATCATCCACATCCAATTTTCATAAAAATGTATTTCAAATATGTTTTACTATTTAAAAAACTTCGGGTTAAATTCATTTATTCCCGTGTTTGACTTTTTTAAAATAATTTTATAACGAAATCATTATGTCGTTTTCCAAACAGGGTCCTTTTTAAACTTTTTGACAGAATTAATGTAAGAATGTATTTTTTAATATATACAGAGGGTGCGGCTATTTTACTCCGTTATAAAATATTCAAATCTTCCCTTACAAGCTTATATGAATATTTTGAAATTAAATTTTTATTTTATAATTACATGACTTTTAAATGATTTTAAAAAAATGTATTTCCCTCAAATTGTTTTGTTTTCATCTATGTCAACATCTTTTGATGTATTTTAAGCTAATTTGAAGTTGATTTATTATGATACAAAACTTCCATATCTTATTGAAGGTTTTGTGATGTGGTTGACGGTTGATGTATTATTTTTATAACATTCATGGTTTATGGAGAAAGTATTGACATTTCATATGCTTATTTTAATACAAATGTTTATGTTATGTTTAAACCTATTCATATGAGGAATGCATTGGACTTAAAAAGTGATGGGTGGTGCCTGATATAGCTCCTCAATGCATCGGTAGGTCTCATGTGACAAACTACTGTCTTGGAACAAGGCCTTGAAAAAATATTATTTGTAGTCTTGGCACACGGCCTTGACTATGTGGTAATGATTGTCTGGAATTATGAATTATATCATTTTGAAAGTGCATATTGATATTGCATGTGATTATTCGACTAGTAGAATATCCATTGAATAAGTATATTGAATTATTTCATTATATATTTTCTATATTCTGATGAAGGTCAAGCTTAAAAGTCTTTTGTTTTAGTTAAACATTGGCATAAATGTTTGTGATTATTTATTAAATTTTCCAGTATATTGTTATCCTTACTGAGAATCTGAGATCACCCCTTTCTATTATTAATTTTCCCATGAGGTGACAAAATATTTTTTGACTGACCTGTAGGGATAGTCTGAAGGGGGTATTAGTGTGGAATATGTAGACTATGTTATTTTATTTTTTAATTTTTTGATGTAATGTAGACTTTATGAATTTATCTAGTGATTCCAACGCTACTAAACTAATTAGTATTTCGAGAAATGATGCTTTGTGATCAAGCCAATGTTTTTTAATAATGCACTAACTCCGGTTAACTGGGTTCGGGGCATTATAGTTGGTATCAGAGGATGTTTAGTACAATCCTTGGAATCTAGATTTAGATAAACTCTGATTAGAGAACATAGACCTATGATGGACTTTGAGGATTAGTATATAAGAACATCCGAGAATTTTGGTATTGTAGAGATTTTGTAGGTTTTCTGAGCAATACATCCCTGTTTGGATATGATCAGGTAGAGGCAGCTCTGACATAGATGTACCTACGGGTAAAACCTGAAAACACCTCTTTAATCTAGACTTGAATGGGAACTGGTGCACGACAACGGGCCTTACTGCACTCTTGGTTATGACACTCCCGGGGGATATGCTTAGGATAATTCACATTTTCATTACAAAACATTATGAAGTGTTTATGAGCATATAATTTCTGAACGAAAACATTTTTTTATGATTATGGATTATATCCATAAATAGTTCAATTTATGTTAAGTCTTTTACAAGTATGGAATTATGTATTTTGATTTATAAACTTATCTTGTTTATGACATTGTTTAGAAATGGAACCTAGTGGAAGGAATGGAATCTCTACCAATTCATGCACTCTATCTATGGATTTCCCTCCTAATAAAGATAATTATAGTTGATCTGGTGATACAACTGGTGATAATCAGCTTTTCACCATACTGGGACAACTCACTGAGGTTATGAATAAGAACCATACCCTTATGGAGCACCCTGATCCGCAGTGTGGATAAGTTCCCTTGAGAAAATATTTCAGGCTTTGGGAAGTAATGAATGGGAAAAAGTTTTCACGGTAGTTTATCACCTCACTAGATATGATGATCAATGGTGGTTATTGATTCGAAACATGAAGGAAGATAATGATGTATAAAATACGGAATGTAGGGAGTTCAAAGATCTGTTTTACGTAAAATACATACCTCATGACCATAGAGAATATATGGAAAGACAATTTCTATGTATGAGACAAAAGGATGATGAGAATGTCACAAAGTATGAAGATAACTTTACAAGGTTAACGAGGAATGCAGAAGATTATATACGTAACCCATGAATTAAGATTGATCGTTTCCTGGATGGTTTAAAACCGTTTCTCCATCGAGCATTAGTATTACAATCATTCTCTTTTTACCATGATATTGTCTCATGTGCTGTCAAGAAAGAAAAAGAATTTGCTAAGTCTTATGACTTTAAGGAAAAGCAAGAGAAGAAGAGATCTTATGATCAATCTGGGAATGGATATAAGAGGGTGATGGGAAATGTTGAATATCTATCCTGTAGTAAATGTGGGAAGAAACACCGTAGTACTTGCTTGAAAGGAAGGGGATTCTATTAAAAGTGTGGTGAAAAGGGCCACCAATATCTTGATTACATGGGGAAGAAAAAAGCTACTAATGTTAAATGCAACAACTGTAGGGATATGGGATGTTATGAAAATAAATGACATAAGCTTCAGGGGAACATACATTAGAAAATGCCAAAGGATCAAGGCCAAACATATGTTATCACTACTGCTGAGGTAGAATCTCCGAAAGTCATGGTGGCAGGTAATTTAATGGTATCCTCAAGTTTAGCCAATTCTTTATTTGATTCTGGATCATCGCATTTTTTTATATATTCCTAGTTGGCTAAGAAAATTAGATATTTCCAATTTTATTTAAAAGGGAGTTGTTAGTTAAAACTCTTAAGGGAAGTATCATTACTGCAATGTTCTGTGGATCTGTTCCCATTAGGGCATATAAATGTTCTTCATCTGCTGATATCATCATCATACCTATGATTTGATTTGATATAATCCTCAGTATGTATTGTCTGTTGGACCATGATGAGAAGATTTATTTTAAGAAGAAGGAGGTTATGATTTTTTATGATGATGATAAGGAATAACATATCTTTAGAGAAGAATCACCACCACCTAATTCTTATCTAGATCCACTCCCTGTAGCTCAACTAAATTCATTTACCAGGGATGAAGAGAATCAAATAACTATAGGTGAGGAAAAAAAATTTCAAATAGAGGATGTACCTATTGTGAAAGAATATGTAGATGATTTTCTAGAAAATTTACCTTGACATCCTCCAGAATGGGAAATTTATTTTCCCATTTATTTAATTCCTGCATCAAGGCCCATATCAAATACCACTTATAGAATGGAAACTGAGGAATTAGTGAAACTAAAGAATCAACTAGAGGAATTGATTAATAAGGTATCTATTTTCCCTAGTGTTTCTCCATGGGGATCCACTGTCCTTTTTGTTAAAAAGAAAGATGGATGTATGAGGTTATGTATCGACTACAGGGAGATCAATGATATAACGATATAGAACAAGTATCCCCTATCTCGCATTGATGATTTATTTGACCAACTGCATGGAGCTAGATACTTTTAAAAGATTTACCTTCGATCTAGATACCATTAGTTGTGTGTGAAAAAGGAAGACATTCCAAAGACATCGTTTTGAACCAGGTACGGGCATTATGAGTTTACAGTAATGCCTTTTGGATTGACTAATGCACCCTCTATATTCATGGATCAAATAAACAGAGTTTTCGAGGAATTCCACGATTATTTTTCAGTGGTATTTATTGATGATATTTTGGTATAATCCAAAATCTATGAAGATCATGAAAATCACATACGCATTATCCTGAAGACTCTTAAAAGACATGAATTATATGGGAAGTTTAGCAAGTGTGAATTTTGGCTTCAATAGATTTATTTTCTTGGCCATATTTTCATATATGGTTGGAATCTATGTTGATCCTTCTAAGACAAGAACAATCCATGAATGGCCAGCACCGAAGAGTATAACTGAGGTACACAGTTTTATTGGTTTAGTAGGTTATTATCGACATTTCGTCCAGAATTTTTCCCGATTGGCTAAGCCATTAATGATGCTCACAAGAAAAGGGGTAAATTTAGTTTGGACAAAATAGTGTGAATAATGTTTTGGACAATTGAAGAGAATATTTTTCAATTTTCATATATTGACTCTACCATCGGGGAATGATGGGTCTGTTATTTATAGCGATGAATCAATGAAAGGACTTTGTTGTTTCCTTATGTATAATGATAGAGTTATTTCTTATGCATCACAAAAACTAAAAATTCAGGAGAAAAAATATCCTACTCATGATCTTGAGTATGTTTCTATAATAGTTTCTTTAATGATTTGGATACACTATCTCTATGGTGAGAATTGTGAGATTTATACTGATCACAATTAATTAAAGTATATTTACTCACAAAAAAACTCAACATGAGGCAAAGGAGTTAGCTTGAACTACTCAAGGATTATGATTCCACGATACAATACCACCTGGTGAAGGAAAATAAGGTGGATGATGATTTGAGTAGAAAGGATCATGGTGTTTGAACAAGATGAGAGTTAAAAAGGATCTTATATACATTGATTTAGTGAAAATGGATACAGGAATCACCATGGAAGGTGAAATATTAATTCATTTTTCAAATGGTTTCCAAACCATCTTTACTAGAAAGGATAATGTGTTCTCAGACTGGTGATGAATAGTTTCAAATGATGATCAAAACTATGAATGATGGAATATTGAGTCACTTTGTGTTTGAAGATAGAATATTGATGTTTGGGAATAAACGTTGTGTTCCCAATATACCTTATCTAATAAGAAAATTGTTGGATGATTCTCATAGTTCCAATTTCTCAATACACCCTGGAATCACCAAAATGTATAGGGATTTGAAGGAACATTTTCGGTGGGACAAAATGAAGAGGGTGATTGCTGATTTTGTGTGATGATGTATGGTTTATCAAAAAGTGAAAGATATAAGGAAACAAGCTGGTGGAGTATTTCAACCTCTTCCAATACCTGAGTGTAAATGGGATAATATCACGATAGACTTTGTCATGGGACTACCAATGACAACTAGATGGAACGATGCAATATGGGCCGTTGTTGACTATCTTACCAAGTCAGCATATTTTCCTGCTATAAGATAAGATCTACCACTTGAACGTCTAAAAAGACTATATATTAATGAGGTTTTGAGACTTCATAGAGTACCCCTATCGATTGTTTATGATCATGATACTCGTTTTACTTCAGTATTCTGGATGAGTCTTCAGAAGGCCTTGGATATTGAACTTCGTTTGTGCACTTCCTACCACCCTCAAAAAAATGGACAATCAGAATAGATTATTCAAACCTTATAAGAGATTTTGAGATCTTGCTCACTTCACTTTCACGGTATGTGGGATCAATATTTACCACTTGTTGAATTTTACTATAACAATAGCTTCCATTATAGTATTCAGATGGCACCGTATAAAGTGTTATACGGAAAGAGATGTCACACACCAACCAATTGAGATGATGCTAGAGAAAGAAAACTTATAGGAACAGAACTGGTGGAGGAAACGATGGAAAACGTAAAGGTAATCCAAAACCCCATCAAAGCAGCTCAAAGTGGGTAGAAGAGATATGCCGATAACCGAAGGAAGGATTTGGAATTTCTGGTAGGATATCATGTTTTCGTGAAGGTATCTCCAGGGAAGGGATTTATATGTTTTGGTAAGAAACGTAAATTGAGTTCCAGGTATATCAGACATTTCGAAATTCTAGAACGAATTGGTGTTGTAGCTTACCATTTGGCAATGGCCCCAAATCTCTCCAATGTGCACGATGTGTTCCATGTGTCATTGTTGATAACATACATGCCTAACCCAACGCATGTACTCAACTATGTGGAATTAGAACTGGAACCTGATTTGTCTTATTGCTAAGAGACAATCAGAATTCTTGATACCCGAGAACAAGTGCTGATAAACCGGACAACTCATCTGGTAAAAGTTATATGAAGTAACCATAAGATGGAAGAGGAAACATGGAAACCCAAGGAACATATGATGAAGAATCACAGAATTATTTTCATGCGGTAGTATTCTAGAAATTTTGAGGAAAAAACTATATGATGTCGGGGAGAATATAACACCCCAACCTTCCACAGTACACATCTCATTGAATAATATAGTAGCATGTGTTGTAAGCAACTTAATTTTCTAACACACACCACGACGAATCAAACTAGCTGTTATGAATAGTTATATCCACATTTCAATATTTTATAAATTTTATCTTTCAAAATGGGCTTCATTTTTGGATTCGTAATATTGAAATTAACTTAGGGTGATTTTTTGGTATTTTTCTGAAAACATTCAATTTTTGATGAATAGTGAAAAAACACTATGTTATAGTTTAAAACAGAATTTATATTAAATAAATATTTATTTTGTCTATATTTATTTTAAGTAAAAATAAATACATAGTACCTATATAAGTTCATTTCAATTCATTGGAGTTAGTTTAAAATAATTTTAGATATGTAAAAGTTTTATTGAACTTTTCACCGTCTTTTACCCATCTGCTAAGAGAATTTGGAAATTCCCATAAAACATACTTTTACCACTCCTGTGAGTGAAAATTAAAAAAATATGAGAGTCACGTTTAATATCAAGGGGTAAAATGTGGTTCAATAAGATAAAAATAATTTTTGGTGAATAGAAACATTTTACTTTTCTTTACCATGGTTAAAAGTAAATAGAGTAATTAAGGGTAAAAATGATATTAATATTACACTCACACATGTCCTAATTCTATTAGACAAGTGTAACTCGACCACGAACAACCCTTGGAATAATATATTATCATTTAGGTCCACTTGGATTATATTAGGATATTTATTATTATTTAATTCAACGAAGAGTTAAAAGAGTTAAAATCAAATTTTAATTACTAAAACATTTTTAATATAGAGTCATACATAAGATAACTTCAATTGTAAATATTCATTGAAAATATAAAAATATTTCATATATAATTGTATGCTATTTATAATTCCTATACATTAAATTATTTATTTTATTTACGACACAATGGTGATGCAGTAATTACCTAATTAATGAAATATTAAAATAATTGTTATTATAAAAATTCATATAATTGTAATATGAGACTTTTTAAGAATTCAAAAAATTTCATAGGTTAATATGACATGTTATTATTGATTTAATTATGTTTGTTTGAAGTAATCATGCTGTTATGAGTTTGACAAAAAAATCAAATACAAAATAGTGTCAAAATTGACATAAAAGAGTTTTTAAACAAATAATATATAAATAAGTGATATTCTATTTCAAAAATTATATGGATCGGAAAAAGGACTAAAATAGTTATAGGTTTATCATTACTCGACCACTTTGGGGTCTCCTGGAGGTATATAGTATGTTTATTAACTATATAATATATAAATACAAAGAGACATTGTAAATGTCAAACTATTTAACTAATAGATAAATATAAATGATAATGTTAATATAATGACCCAAAACTATCTAAAATCAATTGGTTGAAATAATTTCAACCCATACCCACCATAACCGTTAAATAATACACTTTGGATCCATTAGAAACCGAATATAAATTTATTATATAATAATATTTCTAGCTGTTCCTAAGATGCCTCTCACCCCTCTTATAAAAGGGCACTCCCCATTTTCTCTAATTAACACCATCAAAGCCTTTTGGATCAGCCGAACCCTGCCCCAATATCCTCTCAACTCCAATAACTTCATATTAGAGGCCTTAGTTTGATCAGAAAGCCAACCTATGGATCCTATTTGATCATATCAAAAGGAAGAACCCAAAGAAGAAGTATAGTTTTCACCACCACCATTCAAGTTCCTTTCATCTTCAACTTCTACTTTCTTTTCTATTACTATTATATAATAATAAATCTACTATATTCTATATACTGTGATGTTATTTTAAATATAGTTCAACCATATTCAGTATTATATCCATCATTTGAATGACATGTCACTATAAATGCGTAAGTATGACATACCGTCTCCACGTCGTGGTGAAATTGTTATTCAAAACATTATAATTTGGATGGGTGTAATAAATATGTGTAATTAATTTAATAATAAATATAAAATGATAATGATTCTATATATATGATATACTATCCAATTATATATGATTTTAATATCAAAAGAATGATATTTTCGCTCGCTCATAAGTATGGATTAATGTTTCCATGAATGCGATGAGATTCATTCCCCATAGTATCCATTGAAGAATAAATTTAATTTGATAAATAAAAATAATGTTTATGGACTTGATATTATTCCGGATATGAATAATATACAACCTATCCATAACAATCAGGACTTATGTAACAAATCATATAAAAGAAAACGGGTAAGTTGACACCTAAAACAACGATAATACTAATATATAATTAACAAAGCATTATTAGAAGATCATATATGATATCATAATTATGAATATGGTTCTTGTATAACTTATTAACAGTTATTTCATGATTATATAGGAGGTTAACCAACCCTCAACTAAGGAAACGTAAAAGTAAGGGTTTATTTTAGAATCTCTTTATTATCCGAGGTTGTTTATATGTAATTATCTATTGGGACCTCTTTATCATCCAAACCCATGATTCTTAAAAATGTATTTCAAATCATTCTTAATATTATACATACTATGGGTTAAAGTAATTTATACCCTTGTTTGACTTTTTATAAGAATTTTATAAAGGAATCATTCCGTCTTTTTCCAAAAAAGGTCCTTTTTAACCTTTTCGATAGAATTAAGGTAAGAATGTCTTTTTTATCTTATACAGTGGGTGTGGCTATTTTATATCGTTATAAAATTTTCCAACCATCCCTTACAATCTTATAAAATATTTTAAAAGCGAATTTTTTATTTTATAATTGTGTGGCTTTTAAATGATTTCAAAAAAAGAGGTATTTCTCTCAAACAGTTTTTTGTCTATGTCAACATCTTTTAATGGATTATAAGCTTTTTTGAAGTTGAATTATTATGATACAAAACATCCCTATTTTATTGATGGTTTTGTGATATGTTTGACTATGGATGGGTTATTTTTATACCATTTATGTCTTATAGAGAAAGTACTGAAATTATGTATGCTTGTTTTAATATGAATGTTTATCTTATGTTTTAACCAATTCAAATGAGGAATGCACTGGACTTAATAAGGGATGGGTTGAGCCCGCTATATCTCCTTGATGCATCAGTAGGTCTCATGAAGCAAACTAGTGTCTTCGGACAAGGCCTTGAAAAAAATATTATTTGTAGTCTTGGCACAAGACCATGACTATGTGGTTATGCTAGTCCGTCATTATGCATTCGATCATTATTAAAGTGGTTATTGATATTTCATGATATTATTTTACTAGTAGAATATCCATGTAATATGTAAATGGAATTATTTTATTTTATTTTTTCCATATTATTCTAAAGTTCATGTTTAAATGGCTTTTGTTTTAGTCATACATTGCCTTAAATGTTAAATTTACATTGAATAAAACTATATGATATAATCTTTTAGAACATATTTATTTTCTTGTAGTCTTTTCATTTCATGATTTTGATGTTTTCTTCTCCTATGTAATTAAATTGACTGAGAGAATGTTTTTAAGAATTTTCATCCTTATTTCATTTTTTTTGTTTAGAATATATATCCTACTTAATTTATTTTCATTAATTTGTTTTTAGGAATATTTTTTTTATGATCTATTAATTATTATTTCAAACTAATTTTATATATTTTTTATTCATTTTAATGTTAATTTTTATTTTTTTTAAAATGATACATGTTAGTATAAAATGAATAATTGGCATAATTTTTACTATATTATTGGATTTTCAAACACCAATAAAATTATTTTAATTCATATATTCCATTATATGATTCCATAGTAAATTTTTAAGAAAATATTTTCCTTAATAATCTATTTTTTTATTTTTATAAATAAAACATGAATTTTTTTAATGGGTTTTAAAATAGATATTTACATTTTCATTTGATGGTAATTTCCATTTACAGTGATTTACTTTTATTATTTTATAATACATTTTGGATAATTTCAATAGATACAATTCATTTTGATTCAATGGATGTAATTTGAGGACAATGTTTAAAGGAATGTTTAAATGAATCTAGTTTTTTTAATCTAAATTTCAAATATGATATCATGAGATATGTAGTGTTTTTATAATATTATTCACATTATTTTTCTAGATATACTATGATTATTTAATGAATTTATTTTTATGATACCATTATCATTTCAATGGGTTGTTCTATTTTGAAATGGTGAAATGTTTTATGATCTTGTGTCAAACATATCTATATATTTCCATATTTGTTATGTGGGACTATAAATTTACAGTCCTAAAATTCAATCTATAATAATTGATATCTCTTGAGATAATGTAAAAAATAATTTCCAGTGAATCTATGTTTAATAAGTTAATATATTCACTATGGTATTCATGGTTGTTTTTCTATGGAAATGATGAAACAAAGAGTGAATCCAATCAACATTGGAACGATATCCCCTATGGTACTCTTGGATGTGGGCCTTAACTAAGGATAATAATTTCTATTATTTGTTTCATTACAAAAACATATGTCTATTGATTATTATATGTTTTCATGGATCACGATTGATTGATGATGATTCCAGACTCATATGACTTGTATATTTTCATATGAAAAATCAATATTCCATGATTTGTGATTAATTATTTATAACTTTTTCTATACGTATTTTATAAATTGTGATCAATTTAATATATAATTAGTCTATATTTATGATCACTTATGATCATTTATTTTAAAATAATATGTTTACCCTTATTATGAATCTGAGCTCAGCCTTTCTTCTTTTTCTATATCAAATAAAATGATGTAATATTTTTGTATATAATTATTGGGTTGACTCATATTTCAATAGTGGTGAGAGATTCTTGTAGTTCTATAATATATTCTATAATTATATAATGTTCTTTCTATATTTACATGACCTATTAACATTTAAATTTAATGATTTTAAGAAACCAAGTTTGTTCAATGGGTTAATTAGGACATGAAGATATTATATATGTTTCTATGTTCATATGGTGATAATATATATGGTTTCTCATTATATGATAAGTAAGACTATTATATAAATATGATGAACTAGGTAATGATTTATATCTCTTTATATTTGGAAGATATAATAATGGTTATCCGATGTTTGATATGTTAATGTATTCATGTTGTTAGATTGAGTCCACAATGTTTTGTTTAGGTAGTTAAACAATTCTTATTTGATTAGAAATGCATGGCGGTTTATGTTAATATAAGTTATCATTATTTTTATTTTTGTGCCAGATTTTATGATACCAAAATCACCTTCAAATTTATGTCATTAATCATGATTAATTAATCATGTTTCTTAACTAGCATGAAACTAGTTCTTATGTGTTTCTAAAATAATTATGTTTTAAATCATGGTTTGTGATATATGTTTTACTATGTTTTATTGTCTTTTGTTTTTCTCATTAATCTTGATTATGTTAAAAAAACCTATATAACAATATTATAATCACATATGATATTTTATCAATGCCTTTTATCATTACCCTTACTAAGAATCTGAGCACACCATTTTTTATGTTTCCCCCAGTACATAAAAATGACCATTAAATATGATGTTTCTAAAAGAGAATAATTTATTAAGACTATTTATAGATCAATCAAAAATTATTTAAGATAAGTTGGTAATATATTTAATCTATATATGTAAGAACCTGGATACTATTATTTTGGTATGTTTTCCATTTTTAGTGTTTCTGAGATCAAGTGGAGATTATAGAAATTTTTATAACTACAAATCGTATACCCGGTTACCGGGGGTAGATGGGTGTTGGTCGTGTAGCAGCAATGAACACGACTATGTGTGGTGACTTAGAGACCATATAAATTGAGGGCCAAAAAAGGAAAGTACACGCCATGTACATATAATGTATAAGCTGTGTACTTTCTCTTTTATCAATAAAAACACTGGGGTTGTGTCTGACAAACCGAAACATCTTTTTCTAGGTCTAGTTTATCTAAGAGTGAGATTCAAGGCGTTTGGATCCCTTATATATATCGTACAACACTAAGGTAGGTGGTATGGGCCTTTCCATTGATATTCTTTGAGTTATATGTGAAAATTTTCCAATACCCTTGAACTAGGTATTACATGGTTTTGTTTTTAGCCATTTTAACTACCTTCATGCATTTATGCATGAGTATAGGTTAATTTAATTAGTTTATGGTTTATTGTAATGCTTTGTAAGTGATTTGTCATGAATGTTTGATTTTTTTGACCGTTTGGTCTAGTTTTACTATTTCGATGATGTTTACTTTCCATGCCAAGTATTATAGGATGTAGTGTTGTTTATCTAACATGTTGTTAGGTAGTAGACTATTATAAATGTATATTGTGAGGTTTAAATTGACCGATATGCATTTACATGCCATATTTACTTACACAAGGTCATGAGAATGTGGTGTAGTATTACATTGGGAGAAAGAACATAAGGGCTTCCCTATAGTGTCTGTTTTTACTATTACGATGCGAGACCACAAGGGGAATTGAAATATGTTCTCCCTGAGAGTGACCGTGGTTCCTGGACACAGGCCACAGGGAATATGTGACATATTTTCTTCCCTAGAGCTCCTTTAGTTTCCGATACGAGACTGTGGGGGGAATTGACAACTAGTGCTTCCTGAGAGAGACTATAATAAACCTGAACCAGAGGGTTTAGACTATGAGTAATTCATAGAGGGATGTTGGTATTTCTTAGTAGGACTATAGGTGATAGACTGTGAGTACATCCAAGAGGGTTTTCTATTTGTGACTATCTACTTACTTGACATGTGGTATTTTTGAATGCCTTGAAACTGTTGTAATGTTTATTGTTGAGTACTTCATTGTTTACTACTTTTTTTTTATTGTCTGCCATATATATTCACTGACTGTTAGGCACAAACAATTTTGTGGTTGCCTAATGGGAATTAGTCTCAAACCATGTTTGTGTAGTGTTTTTGAGCCCAAAAATATTATATTATTGTTGGGATAGATAAGGGCACGATCCCTTCTGCTTCAGGTACTTGATTGCAGAAGAGATGGAGACTATGGGACCAAGATGAGGATAGTGATGCTGAAGAGTTTATCTATATTCTTGTGTACTTTTTTAGTACTATATTCTTGAATTGTGTTTTATTTCTCTGATTTCTTAGATATATTTACCATGCGTCATTATATAAGTGCAACAACTACTTATTTCATTAGTATTTCGTTGTTTTCTTATTTGTGACATTATTACTACTTCCACAATTGTTTTAGGTTTATTTTTTGCAGTGTTACTTGGCCAATGAGGGCATAGTTTCGCCACTATCAGACACTAGGCCCTACCTACTAGTTGGCAACATCTGGCATTCGGGGAAATGCGCTTGAGGCCATGTGGCCAACTGGGAACGAGGTGCCTCTAGGTGGCTTCCAGAACCAGGAATTTACCAAGTGGTATCAAAGGAATTATTTTCTCTTTATATACTATTTGGATCCTATATATCCGGATACGGAGGAATTGGAACTTGGTAATATGATCTGCCCATGAGTAGCAAACCTGTGTACATCAAAAAGCCAATCTACCTATTTTATTTAAATTTTAATTCATTTCAATTATTACAGTTGAGTTATTTTCTCTTCCAGTGATTCACATGTATTGTGCTATCGTTGATGTTGTTATTGACGCTCCATTTCTATTGCAACCCGACGAGATGAGTGTATTCCATCTCATGCATCATATAGGAACTATCTAGGGATCACAAGTCCTGCATTCTTAAAATTCCATATAAGTTCCAATAGTTATTTAATGTGGATTTGATAGACGTTGTACTAGATATACATGATGTTGTGATATATGTCTTCATGAAAATATGTGTTGTTTGATAGAGTGTTGGTTGTGTATGGTTTTATTTGATTGAATGAAAAACATTGGTTCTGGAGGTGTTATGGGCCCTCATGGAAAGGAATTTGGTGGATCATTACATTTTTTACTCATATATTACATGTATAAGATTCCATGTTTTGATTTGATGGTAGTATGGGACGTCACAGATCAGAATTTTGCACTTTAATGTGTGTTTTAGTGTTTTTCTGGGCTCCAGAGTCATTTATGAGCCTTACCATCCGGAAAAACCCAGAATACATGGTGTGTAATGTCGAATACATTCCATGTGTTCTTCTGTTCAGGAAGAAACTATTTTTCATTAGTACCCCTTGTGTACCATATGTACATGACATATAGTTTATTAAGGTTTCCTAGACTGTGTGGAATGAGACACAAGGTTTGGAATATATGGTGTGACACGCTGTGTACCAGATGTACGTGTCATGTGGTGGAACTATGTATCCGGCTGTGTCACTAACAACATGGGTCAGTTGAGTCTTTTCTAATACTCGCCATGTCTATCTAGAACACATTGTGTAGTGTAATCCCTGGAATCCATCCGTTTCACTAACCAAACGTGTCATCCGAGCCATTTTTAATACATGCCATGTCCATCTGGAACACGATATGTAGTATAACCCAAGTACCCAGCCATGTATCAAACCACATGGGTCGAAAAAATCATCTTTATACCAGCTATGTACAGCTGGAACATTCCGTATAGTGTGAGCAATGTATCTAGACGTGTGACTAACAACACGGATTGGTGAAGCTCGTCTAGTACATGTCGTGCTCGACACTAACACGTCGTGTATTCTGGTACTAATAGAATCGTGTGGCCTAACCATGTAAGAGAACATGGGTAGGTAAATATGATTCAAGTACACAACTTGTGTAAGGACATCACTCCGTGTATGGGGTGTTACATGACTAGTTTTTGCAGAGGTACACGCCCATGTGAATGGATTATAGGATCACGTCATGAAGTTTAAGATACACAGCGTGTGTCCTTGTTTTGAAAAACATGTATACTTTCTTCATCATGTTACCTCCTTACACTTCTAGTTTTCAATACTTGGTAATATTGACCTAAGTGGTGCAGTTGACCAAGAGGAGTCATTCCACCAAGACGTACTCATGTCATACGCCAGTTTCAAGGAGAAGATCAGACACCAGACATGACTGATCAAGGACTACAAGCAGATCCTCCAATTATTTCAGTCTTGGGACTGATCATATTTCTAGAAACAAGAGCTGATGCACAGTTTCGATATGGATTCATAGGTTTATGTAGACCTAACGATGAGTATCACATCCTTCTTGGTCTATGGTATAGTGGATGTGGGTTTTCCAGAAACACCATCCTCCCACATTCACTGGGGAATGAGGACCCCAGGCTGCAGAGTCATGGTTATATACCATGCTTTCTATCATCGAGCACTGGGAGACTTCTCCAGAGAGGAGCCTGAAGCTCACTATTCACATTCTTTGAGATTCATCGAAGGGATGGTGGGATTTTATCTCATAGGTGGGACACCAACATCCCATGGTTTAGGATGAGTTCCAGTGTGCCATCAATGAATACTATTATCCAGACACCGTGAGGGACAATAGATCCCGAGAGTTCATTAGTCTGGAGTTGGGGACTAGAGAGCGCTGAGCATTGAACCTCTCCTAGGGTTTTAGCGACGGCGCTGACCGCTGCACTGGACCCTCTCCCCCCAGTGGGGGAGGGGCCATTGTTTAGACACAAGGGTGTGAGGTCCCCCTTATCACCCTTTTCGAACCCAGATCTACTTCGTTCCTTTCCTTAGGCCTCGCTATGTCTGAAGGTCACTCATATTCCCAAAGGGTGCCCTAATCTTCCACTTTCTATTTTGGAGTTTGATGAAGCCTCTTCCCTTCTGAATCTCACCTTCGTGGATCGGTTCAAACAGTTTCACCCCTCGGTTGATTCGTTTTACCGTCATGTTTTCACGGTGTGGGATTTACTGGAGAGAGAGACGGTGGGTTTGATCGATAGTAGGCATATTGTGATTTGATTCTCGTCGTAGGAAGACCTCATCAGAGCCGGGGCTGGAGCCCCTTGCAGCCTCAACATCACCCACTTATACCTTTTTCGTTGGTCGTATGATTTCCATATGCAGCGTGATTCTCTGATGATGGCGGTTTGGGTGAGTTTCCCTAATCTACCACTACATTTTCAAAATCCTTATATGATTTGAATGCTGGACAATTTGGTTGGGAGTTATAAATATTCCAATAGCCGAACGGTGTCCCTGTTCCACCTGATATTTCCACGTGTCTTTGTGGAGGTCTACGTTTCCAGGTTTCCCTTTGAGTATGTGTGGATTACAGTGGGCACATAATTTTGGTGTAGGAAGTTGGTGTTTTACAAATAATGGTATGAGTTCTGTTCAGGATGAAAGTGTTTAGGTCACTCGCAACATCTCTTTCTTCGGGGGCCACCGACTTCCTCCAATACGAACATGGATTGTGGTATGGGGTGGCCAGCCTCTGCTGAGCCCGAAGTTGAGCAGAATATTACAGGTGAGGTTCCTGAGAGTACAGATGCAGGGGGTTCACTGAGTGGACCGTGGGTGGCAGTTCCCATGGTGGATGAGGATCCTGAGTAGTCCCCAGTGGGTGTGGAGCCTGGATGTGCAAGTGAAAGGGATTTTCTGAACGATCCACAAGAAATGAAGGCCATTTCAGGGCTTTGGGAATCTGGCAAGGCAGTGGATATTTTTGGAGGTTCCCACAACCAGGAGCTACTACAATTGGTGGATGAGGGAGTCTGCATGTTGCAAGGAAAGGCCTCTTATGCTGAGGTGTTAAGCTCGGACGGTGGTAAGAGCGATAGAGGTTTTAAGCTCTTTGAACAGGCTGTAAAGAGTATAGTTGCCTTCAGGGGGGATCTGTAATGGTTGACGGTTTTGAGATGGAAAACCAATTTGATGCTCTAGTTGTTGAGGACCCTAAGTATGTGGAAAAAGTGGAGACATCATCGGATGGAGCATCTAGTGATGAACGTTCAAGCCGTTTCGTTGGAAATACAAAGGATGAGGATCAGGAGAGAAGGTATCCTAGTCCGAGCTGGAGCATGAATAGAAGATGAAAACATAAGGAGAAAAAAGACTATTCATATTTACCCATAACAATGGAGATCCGGTCGGTGAAGAATTTGAAGGACAAACCGAAGTATTGTGACCCTCTCCCACCCCCAAGGTGGAAAGCCAGAAACAGGAGTGGGATGATAATCCTCTTGAGATACCCATGAGTTCATATGAGATTATGATAGAAACTAGTCTGATTATCAACGCTCCTAGGGATGAGGCAGAAAGAATGATGGCGAAGATGCTTAATATGGAAACCAATGATGAGCATAATGATTGGATGGACAAGAATTGTTTGATTCTGGTTTGGGGGTTCAGCAACAGAAATATCAATGTAGAAGAGTACATCCAGTCTTGGGGAATGCTGGCATTCAGATTTAATGATCTTCTGATGGAGCAACTAGACATCCAGGTAAACAACATATCTTGGAATCTTCTTAGAGAGGTTACAATAGGCAGGCTACAATTTCACCTTTGTGACATTGTTTTATCTTTTAGTTCTTGACTCGGTTTCTCACATTCTTCCTTATAACTGTTTGATAATTAAAATTTAAAATTGTAGTGCAGTGCTTATCATTTCACCGAGATGTAGTGATTCACATATATTCTAGGACGTTATGAGTTTTTCCTTGTACGGAATTTTGAGGATTATCGGAGGCACAACATCTTATCGCATGTGAACATCTACAGGTAGACTTCATTCACTTTTATCGTTAGCCAATAGATGATATTGGAGTCAAATATGAGGGATTCTGGAGTTATGATTTAGGGAAGTTAAACATCCGGAGTTATTATCCCTCCCACTGACAGTAGGAAGCTCCACTGGGGGTCTTCACACATTGATCCATATAGGTGAGATAGTTCTTCTACTAGCATTGTGGTGTGCTAAAAAGGTGGTAAAAGTGGGAATACAAGGCCACATTGGCCAAGAGACCAAGTGGAGTGCTGATCTTGTGGCATGATTGTTCTTCTTTAGCGTTTCGCTCAAATAATCCCACCAGGATTTAGAGACAGGGGGTGTTCTATGACTCCACGTTCTGGATCAGCACCACAGTTTTTCATCAGTCTGGGAACTGGGGTTCATCCGAACATTATGGATGATGGGGATGTCGCAACCGTGGTAGTTAGTTACTAGGATTTCAGTGACAACTTGGTGGATCCTCTCATAGTGGTCAGGCAGGGTCATTAGGCTGCGTTACTGGTCATGCTTTTGTGGTGGATCAGACCACTTAAGAGAAGGATCCAGGATCGTCTACAGTTTAGCGTATGATCATATTTGCATCAACTTTAGCTTCTACAAATTTTGATATAGGGTCTTCCCATAGAATTATATCTGTTGATATTGTGGAGATCCTTGGGATCTCTATCTACATTCCCGTTGATGTCTTGACATTGGAAGGACCATTGGGGACCAGAAAGACTAGTGTTCGTCAGTTCAAAGAGTTCCCTCTTGTGTTTGGTGGGTGTCACTTCTTGTGGGACCATTATTCCCTAGAGATGAAATGCTATTATTTCATTCTCAAAATGTAATTGTTATTTCCATTCTAGTAAATTTTAAACTACTCTTACCATGGGGTGAGTTTCACATCACTAGAGGGCAATCATTTTTTCATAAGTGTGATTGAGAAGTCCAGGTGCACAGAGAAGGACTCGAGAATCATTGGTTGGGAGGAGTTACAGTCATGATTGCTATTCAATATCTACATGACCATCATGCTTCTCAGATGTTCTTTCCTCTGGTGGGGGATAGTATTAGTGACGTCTTTCCAGAAGACTTTTCAGGTTTTCCTCCAGCGAGAGAGGTTGAATTTTCTATTGAAATTGTGCCAAAAGTGGCACCATTGTCCATTCCTCCTTACAAGATGGCTACTCCAGAGTTGTAGGATCTTAAGAAGTAGTTGGAAGTGTTTCAGGCTAAGGGTTTCATCTGACCAAGTACTTCATGTTGGGGTTCCCCAGTCATGTTCTTGAAGATGGAAGATGGTGCAATTAAACATAGTGTGGATTGTCGAAAGATGAACCAGTTGACAGTTAAGAACCGATATTTCTTACCAATTATTTATTATCTCATTGATCATCTTTATGGAGAACGAGTGTTATAAAAGAATGAATCATGATTTGGTTATCATCAGTTTCACGTTAGACCATCTGATATACCTTTTACATCATTTCGGAGCACATATGGTTTGTATGTGGTTATGTTGTTCGGTCTCCCAAACGCACCTGCATTCGTCATGGACATAAAGACCTTGAATTTATGTGGAATTTTTTTTCTTAAATACATGGTAATTTTATGAGTCTGCAAAAATTTCTGATGCTTGATTCAAGGACAGCTGTCCCCAGAATCAATTTCTGATGTTTTGTTTGGGTATGTTCGGTAAATGTGTTAGCGGTATTTTATAACTTTTGAACCGGTTCGCAAAATTCAAATCTAAGGGCACTATTGAACTCACATCATCAGTAATTGTTTTAGTGAGACCTTCACAACAATTGCCTTCCAGTGAGAGTTGGAGTAAGATATTGGGGGTTTTAATTAAGTTAAATAAAAATAAAAGATAGTTTATTTTTATTTTTGAGGTGGTTAAAACCCCCAAGAGGTGGATAGTGCTGGGGGCCACAACACCCAAACCTCCCATTGAAGGTTATGGTTGCGGGGCCCACCCAAACGTAACCTCCCTTTCGAGGATATCCTTCGTGGGGCCCACATGGGTTTAAAACCCCCTTTAAATCCCCATTAATTATTTGAACACATCTATTCAATTCACTTTTTTTATTTTTAAATAATCATCTTTGTGGGTTAGCAGTAAAAAAAACATAAAGAGTGGGATACATATTTCAGGCATCTAATGAACAAAATTCAATAATTCACCTTATCAAAGAAGACCTCGACCCATGTGTACCAACAACTACCCTAGACACGATATGTCTCCTGCCATCATCATGACACGACCGATGTCATCATCCGTATGGTAACTATTGTCATCGCTATCAAGACACCAGTTGCAAGAGAGCATTCCACCGTAAACTCGGAAGCCTGAACAACTGTTTATCTTCCACCATCGTAAAACACCATTGTATAGCCATCTCGCCACATTGAAACAAAAACAGAAACGATGTAGAATACTGCCAGAGATACGGTAAAAATTGCACCAAGACATCGTCATTCCCCATCAGCAGGTAAAAACCAAATCACCAAAACCAAGATGAAATGAAGAAATCCATTGAACCCATTGAACAACATGGCATCGCACCAAGCCATCATCAACCTCCAGTAAACCTGAAATAAACCAAATACTTGTACAACCAGAAACTAAAATTGAACACTACTGAAAATCAAATTAAAAACCACCGAACAGAAAATCAAACGCCGATAAGGAGAAAAAAAAACATTCACCAATATTATGAGAAACAAATCTGAAAGAGCCAAATCTAACACTGAATGTTACGCACTTAGAACACAGACAGCCACCAAACCACACCTTCCAAAATATCAATGATACAACTACTCCAGATCTGACCTGGATAGAAGTAGAAAAATGTGAGGTTAGGGCAGATGATTGAGTGGCTGTGGGCTCCGGACAGTGGTAATGACGTTGGACCAAAAACCTGGGAGCCTTTAATGCAAAAGAAAACAGAGCCCAAGGAAGCTCCTTGAGACACATCAGCCACCGAATCACAAAACCCAAAATCTTGTGAACCACTACACCAAATCCTACCTGTATAGGCAGTGGGGAACTTGAGGTTCGATCCCTGACAAGAACATATGAGGAAATCAGTAGAAAACAACAATCATCAGAAGGGAGGATAAGAAGCATGACAAAGCACCGATGTGTCGCCAAAGACACTAAGGAGGATTTAGAGGGAAACCATAGAAAATTTATTTTCGAGGGAAGGAAACATCGATAAAGTGCAACTGAGAGAGAGGAGACATAAAGAAGGAATGAGAAGAAATGCTCCATAGCTCAGATGTGTCACCAATGCTGACGAGGAGGAATCCTGGAAAAAACTCTAGAAAAGGTAGTGCTGAGAGTGAGAGATACCGAGAGAGTGCAGCACCATCCCTACTATCATAAATTAACAAAAACCATCCACCTCCTATATTTTTAATTTGAATTGATTCCAGACCATTAATTAAATGAGCTGTCTCATTTAATTAAAAACAATAATTTCTGTAGTTGTGCCAAAAAATAATAGAAGAATACTCTATTATTTTTGGTTAGAAATTTGGTGGAGCTTGGGGAGGAGAAGAACTCTCCAACTATGAACCGTCGCCCCAATAGGAAACTTATTCATCGTCCACCGATGAATGATGAACTCATTCTTTGATCTTCAACTGAGCCAAAATATATGGATTTGACCATGAAGAATGACGACTAAATTTTTTTCCTTCGTCTCGTACCCCAGACGCTTCCCAACGTCAATGATTCGATGACACCCATTCTTCTCATTCCACAGTTGATGATCGACAAGCGAGGTAGGGTTTTGAGTTGAATTTATTCCGGTTCTTCATCATTAAATTTATGGTTTGATATTTACTGATTGGTATCACTGTAACGAGGAGATCTTCGACCACATAAACATGGCCCAACCCTCCCCCTTGTTGTTCTTGTTTGTTGACGACAAAGGCAGGGCAACAGTGGTCGGCGACAGGCTGACCGAAAAGGAAACCATCCGGTGTCGAGATGACCACAATGAAAACCAGACAGCATCGGGATGACCGTGAAAGAAACTGGCAGTGAAAAGGCCACCGGGTCATGAAAGGGGCACAACACCTTCACACCGGGCAGAGAAATGTCCATGAGAAGGTGGGCCACGGTAGTGCAGGAGGGGATCATTGTCGTCGCACTGTGCCAAAAGAAGGGGACATGGCCACAGAATCCGCGATGGTCCAATGGCCTGTTTATGACACTGATGCACCATTCCAGAAATGAACCGGGGCCATAGGCCGCAGTGGAAAGAGGAGGGAGACCGGATGAGCCGGCCGCCAGTGCGCACTACAGACGGTACCCGAAGGGTCCTCCAGAGACTGGGTTGGCGCCACACACTGGCCGTTACTGAAGATATGGGTATAAACCCCCCCCCCCCCATTAGCAGCCACACGGGTCAGGCTCCACTTGGGCCAGGCCGCCCTCGGGCTGGGCCGCCCCCTCGGGCTGGGTCAGACCCCAGTCTGAAACTGTTTGACCTGAACACATCATTTCATCGATATCATGGGATACATGTGTCTGATCGATAAACCATCCATTATGATTGAATGAATAGAGTGAGACGTTTTTTTCATATCCCACACTATTTTTGGACAGATTTGGAATATGGTCGGGTTAGTTTAAATGTAAGAACCAACAGGGCCCCTGGAACTAAAATTCCAATAACTCATAGATAAGGCGTTCGATTGATGCGCCTTATCTTGCCTTGAGACCCCTATGATGAGGTAGACCTTTGAGATACATATAAATTGGAATTCATGACAGTTGGAGTATCAACTAGTAGCTCATGAATCAGATCCTCCTAGAGACGAGCAAGCGGAGTGCGGAGACCTTGTAGTTTGTCGAGACCTGATGACTGCTGACCATTAGAATCTTAGTGTTTCGACTATCCTAGTGTGAAGCACCTCTGTGTGATTTGGTAGGCCCTTATTGGGGACCTCCTTTGTGTGACATGGTAGACCCACGATACTTGATAGGAGGAGTACCTCAGTAGGCTATGAGGGGGAGCGCCTCTGTGTTAGCACAGAAAACCCACATTGGGGA
The DNA here is from genome assembly GCA_963277665.1 of Viscum album. NCBI lineage: Eukaryota > Viridiplantae > Streptophyta > Magnoliopsida > Santalales > Viscaceae > Viscum > Viscum album. The sequence goes on along the minus strand of OY728152.1, from coordinate 2,073,935,604 downwards.
GAAACTCTGTGTGACGCAGCAGACCCATGGTACTCAACAAGAGGAGTACCACATCAGTCCAGGATGGTGGGAAACAGCTTTGTGTGATGCGGAAGGCCAATTGTACTCGATTGAGGAGGATTACATCATCAGGTGAGGTTCCTACAGAGTGACTATGGTTGAAACTTGATATTACCCCTGGAATGAAATCTTGGTTTGAGATCAGTTAATGAAATTTATGTTTACCTCATGAATGAGATGGGTTAATATATTACATAGGTATATGTAGCATCATAAACATAAGTGATGGTTATCTATTGATTTCAAACTTTCGGTTTATCCCTGTTTGATTTTGTTAGACCTTGAGGGTCTCGGGGACCCTACAGAGTATCGTTATTCTCACACCTACATGGGATCTACCCGAACCTCATTGTGTTGGTTGCGGATGAAAGATAACGCTGACTGAGGAAGAGAATAGATGAACATGACGGTACCTAGAGGTGGACCGCTCGGCGAGACAGTACATGGAGCAGGAAGATGGACGTGGACTGTTGAGGAGGCCTCTATACCAACCCTTCAGGTAGGAACCCCGAAAGACGACCCAGTGGCTAAATTACATTCCTTATTTAAGTTTTAATTTTTCATTTCCTTGTACTTTACTGTTGGGAATGTATTTCTGTCCCCTTTTACTTTCATCAATCTGTTTTGTATAAAGTTTTACTTTTTGATTTACTACCATTTGTGTACATTGGTGTTTGTTTTGTGATCCTAAAGGGAATGCCTTTAATTATTTGGGATTTACACCTTTGGTGCTAGTCACCAGCCCCTGGAATATGGAAGGCAGACTTGGGGTCGCCACAAAACGGGCACTGGAGGATGGGTCGTGACAAATTGGTATTAGTGGAGTTAGTTCTACTGTAGAACATATGACTCTAATGATTATTGTCTGTGAAGGAATAGTGTTAAAGGAACTAAGTTTGGCTTTCATTTTAGGGTTTCAAGTGTTGGTGTGGGTGGTTGACACATCTATACACAAGGACCCTGACTTCTGATTTCTGACATTGTGCACAAAAACACGGATTGCGTGCTTGTCTTAAAAGTTTTACTAATTCAGAACAACCAGGTCAGCTCAGAAAGTATAATCTTTTGACGTTTTCACATCTGTTTTGTTTAGGATACCTCCCCATAGAGCTCGAGAGTCATACGCTCTGACAACCCAATGAGCGATGAGGCCTCAGTGTAGGACCTTTACCAGTGAAAGCTACATCGATACCACATTCTGATGGGCAACCGATGTCACCATCCCCAGCAAAAGATGATGCACACCGCATGAGATTATTTCATGAGTTCTAGTGGCAAAGGCCACCTAGGTTCGTGGGAGAGATGAACCCACATGTGGCTGAGGATTGGTTGGAGGTTGTGGTGAGAGTCTTTAGGATGGTAGGGACACCAACAGACTTTATTGTGATCATTGCTGCCAGCCTCTTTCAGTAAGTAGCAGGAAGATTGTGGAGCCTAATGTTCCAGGTTCATAACGAGGCGACACATCATTAGTAAGTCTTCGAGAGCCTTTTCTGGGTAGATTTTTTCCCATCCACCCTTCGAGCGATGCTGATACAAGAGCTACTGCATCTGCGGCAGGGTAGCATGACGGTGACGCAGTTCTCAACAAGGTTCACCGACCTCTTGTTCTACTACATTGATATAATACAGAACTCGTTATTTAGGGACCAAACATTCGAGCAGGGTATTAGGCGAATGATTAGGGAATAAATGTTCTCCCTATCCATTCTGACGTAGGTGGGGGTGTTGGAGAGAAACCTCCTAGTGGATATTTTCCTTACTGACTAGTCACCAGTAGCAAGACCCCCCACTAATCGATATGAAATGGAGTATTCTACAGCTAGAAGTAGATAAATGATGCAGAGGTCTATGTGAACTATACCCATGGCTTGATGACCGTAGGACTCATGATCTATTGTGAGGGACACCCGGGGCAGTGACATACCTACCATAAGTAGGTAGTGTTACTCATGCAGCGTGCAGGGTCACATGGCTCATGACTATCTGACCCCCCATTCAGACAATCTGTAGATAGTTGAGGGACCTCCCATGTTGAGGCATAGGTTTGATCGATGAAGTCCATCGGGAATAGCCAGACATGGCAGAGGAGCTGGTCGAGCAGGTGGTAGTGGACAACGTTACAACGTGCTATAACCACCACCACCAGGAGGTCCGGCATGATCGTATGGAGATGGTGGACAATGGAGAGATGAGCTTCAGGTAGCTGAGGCATACTAACACAGTGCTCTAAAGATGATTCGAGGTACTATCTGTGTCTACTCCACCTTAGCTGCAATTCTTATAGACATAGGTGCAAGTCATCATTTCATTTCCACTGCCCTTGTGCACAGCTCGAAGATTCCGATGCAGCCGTTGGCTCAATCCTTACAGCTAGGGACACCAACGGTAGCATATTCGATGATTACACACTAGTGTCAGTAGTGTGAGATTACTCTAGGAGGCGTTATCTTCGGCTTGGATGTCCTCGTAGCAAAGTCGAGGCCTTAAGACGACATCTTGGGGATGTACTGGCTATATACAGTCCGTGATCAGATCGAATGTATTAGGAGAAATGTGTGTTGTGTTCGCATGGATGGGACAAGGTCATCGTCACCGGCGGTAAGGTAACCTTTGCCGCATAGGACAAACTTACTCGGAGGAGGGTGCATCCAATCACTCACCAGTTGGCTTGCCTTAACCTAAGAGTAGTTGATGTGGTGAGTCCTACTTATCATATAGTGGTGGATATGTATGAAGATGTTTTTCCTGACGATGTCCCAAGACCACCTCCTCGCAGAGAGGTGGACTTATACATTGTCTTGTACCCATGGAAAACACCAATTTCTACTCCAACGTATCAGATCGATCGAGTGGAGCTTCGTGAGCTGTGGGTATATCTAGAGGACTTACATGGAAAGGGATTCATCTGACCCAGTGTTTCTCCCTGGGCAGCCCCAATTCTGTTCACCAAGAAGGATGAGGGGAGCTTGAGTCTCTGTGTTGACTACTATCACCAGAACCTGGTGACTGTGAAGAAAAAGTACCCACTGTCGAGGATTGACAACCTCTTTGATCAGTTAAAGGTAGCTCGGTGGTTCTCAAAGATAGTTCCCATATCATGCTGTCACCAACACAGAGTTCGAGACGATTATGTGAAGAATACAACCTTCAGGTGTCGTTATGTCGACTACATGTTTTTAGTTATGCACTTTTGTGTAACCAATGCTCTAGTAGTGTTCTTGAGTCTCCTGAAAAAGATCTTCCATCCATACCTCGATCAATTTTTCGAAGTCTTAATCGACATCATTTTGATCTTCTCCACTAATGAGGAGGAGCATGCCTACCATTTTCGTGTAGTACTGGAAACACTCCGATAGCACCTGATTTATGGTAAGCTCTCAATCTGCAAGTTTTGGATTAAAGCGGTTAACTTCTTTGGACATATCATCTCGAAGGCTGGAGTTGTAGTGGATCTATCGTAGTTATGGTTGTACATTCTTGGGAGCCACCAATTAGTTTTAAGGAGGTACGGTGATTCCTGGGCTAGGCTGGATACTATCAGAGATTCATTGATGACTTCTCCGTAGTCGCAGAACAACTATCTACCTTAAAAAAGAAGGGGAAATCCTTCATGTGGTCATAGAGATTTCAGCAGAGCTTTCAAGAGCTGAGGCAGAGGCTGAATAGTGCCCCCCCTATTTAGGCTTCTCAATGAAGGTGTAGGGTACATAAAATACTGTGACGTATCATGGAATAGACAGAGGTGTGTCCTAATGAAAGAGCGAGCAATTATGACATATGGTTATCGGTAGCCGAGGAATCATGAGCAGAACTATGCTACCCATGATCAAGATTTAGCAGCAGTGGTATTATCCTTGATGATGTGGTGGCACTATCTGATGGGTGAATGTTTCACCATGTACTATGATCACAAGAGTCTTAGGTATATCTTCTCTTATAAGGATCTGAAATAGAGATAGTAGTGATGGATCGATTTCCTCCAGGACTATGACTTTGAGATAGTCTATACTCCTTGGAAAGGGAACGTTCTTGTAGATGATCCCAGCAAGAGATCAGGAATATAGCTTATAAGAGAGGTGACAGAGAAGATGGATTCTATAAAGATATCCATTGTGGATAGAGAGAGAGAAGCATTCCTATAGTCTATTCTAGTCACATCCCCACTTACTCAGCGATTTAGAGAAGCACAACATGGAGACGCAGACTACGAGACACGACATGATTAGATATCCACAGGGTTGGCACCTGATGGATTTTATGAAGGTGGGGAGCATGTCATCCTCTTCAGAGTACATACAATGGTACCAGTGGCACTTTAGGAGGAAGTGCTGAGAGAATTCAACACATCCCATATATCGGTACCTCCAAGAGTGGAAAATATGTACTAGGATCTTCAACTACAACACTAGTGTCCATGTATGAAGAAGGCGGTAGCAGATTTTGTCTCACGTTTCCTCACTTTCAGCAAGTGAAGGCGGAGCACTAGGTACCAGCAGGCTTGGTTCATCCCTTATAGGTCCCAGAGTGCAAGTGGGATGGGATATCCATGGACTTCATGATGGGTCATCCACATACATCAATGTGACACAATTCTATTTTGGTGATTGCCGACAGACTCACCAAGTCAGCCAACATCCTACCGATCAGAGAGCATGGCTCAGTAGAGATCTTGGGTAGCCTGTATATACAAGAGACTGTGTGTTTTCATTAAGTACCTTCTTCTATGGTCTCTGACCATGACGCACAACTTACTTCCCCACTATGGAAGGGGTTTTAGGAGGCTTTCGAATGTAGCTAAGTATTACCACTACCTTCAATCTGCAGAAAAATTCATAGACTGATCGGACCATCCAGACCCTCTAGGACATGCTCCGCGCATGTTTTCTCGACATGGGTCACAGCTGGGAGGGTCACATTACTTTGGTAGTGTTCTCTTGAAACAACATCAATCACTCCAGCATCGGTATGGAACCTTTTGAGGGATTTTATGGTCGACCTTGCAGATCATCACTATGTTGGACAGACCCCTGAGAGTCAGCACTAGTTGTACCATATATGGTATGGGCTACCATGGAAAATGTATAGATCATGTAGGAGTGGATGAAGACTGCACATAGAAGGAAAAAGTCGTATAATGATAAGAGACAGAGGGCTCTAGAGTTCAAGGATGGTGACCACATCTTCTTATGGGGCTCACTTCGACAAGGTATACATAGATTTGGCTGAGGTGGAAAGTTATCTCTGAGGTTCCTCGGACATTTTCATGTTCTCAGCAGAGTAGGTGAGCTGTCTTACCACATAGATCTTCAAACTATGTTCCATTGGGTGCATGATGTCTTCCATGTATCTCATACGAGGATATATGTTCACGACCCATCCAACTTCTTCGACCATGGAGAGTTGGACATTGATAACTTGTCGACATTCAAGGAGGTTCTAGACAAGATCGAGGATCGATAGGAGGAGGTCCTTCGTGGATGGCTGATACGATTGGTGCATGTTCGATGGCAGCACGGGAACCTCCAAGAGTGCACATGGGAGAGGAAGGTTCAGATGTGGGCTCAGTACCCCCATTTGTTCCCATATTTGGAGTTATAGTTTACGTGGACGTAAAGCCCTAGGGAGGGGAGAATGTAAAGACCTGGAATTTCCATGGATATTTTTTTCTTAAATACATGGGATTTTTACAAGTCTGTGGAAATTTATGGTGCTTGATTCCAAGGCACAGTGATCCTGGAATAAATTTCTGAGGTTTTTTCATCTACATTTAGTAAACATGCAAGTAGGATTTTATAAATTTAGAACTGGTGCTCGGATTTGAAATTTGAGGGCATTGTTGAACTTGAAACGTCAGTAATTTCATAGTGAGACATTCACCGCAGTTGTGGTCTAGCGAGAGTGGGAGTTATATTTTGAGGGTTTGTAATTAAGTTAAATAAAAATATAAGTTAGAATATTTTTTTTTGGATGTGGTTAAAACATAAATGATGTGGTTAGTGGTGGGGGCCACCACACAATAACCTCCCTTGGGAGGTTATGGTGGTGGGGCCCACCCACACATAACCTACATTGGGAGGATATCCACGGTGGGGTGCACACATGTTTTTAAACCACCTTTAACTCCCCATTAATTATTTGAACACCACTCTTAATTTAGTTAAAACTCTCAATCTCCCCTAATTTTAATTTGAATCAATTACACATCATTAATTAATGAGTTGTCTTATTTAATTAATCCCAACTATTTGTGTTGTAGTTCCATCAAATAATAGAAAATTCCTCTATTATTTTTGGATCGCATTTTGGTGGATCTTGTGGAGGATAATAACTCTCCAACGAAGAACTGTCACCCACGAAGTATTCCTCTTCATCATCCACTGAAGAGTGACAAACTCTTTCTTCGATCTTCCCCCAAGCCAAAAGAGAAGGATCTGACCACAAAGAATGCTGACGACACTTCTCCCTTGGTCTCCTACCCAGACACTTCCCGAAGTCAACGAGCCAACATCCCCCATTCATCTCCTTCCAACATCAATGATTGAAAAAGATAGGTAGGGGTTTGAGTTGAATTTATTCCAGTTCTACATTTTTCAATTTATGGTTTGAGAGTTGCTGATTGATTTCACCATAAAAATGAGGGCTCAGAAATCACGAACATGGCTCGACCCTCCCCCTTGTTGTTCTCGTTCGTTGGCGATAGAGGCGGGGCAATGACGGTACGAGTTGGGCTGACCGAAAAAGAAAATGGCCGGTGTCAGGCTGACGACAAAGGAAACCGGCTGGCATCGAGCTGACCACGAAGGAAACTGGAGGCCCAAAGTCTAGCAGGATACGACACCGAGGTGCCACGGAGAGAACCGGGTCACGGCCAGGCAGGCCGCGACAGTGCAGGAGGGTCGTGGTGCCGTCAGATCATGTCGGACGAAGGGGTCGTGACCATGAAGGCCGCGATGGTCGGACGAGATGGGTGCAGTGTCGTCGCACCGTGCCATAGATGAAATATGACTATTGGCCGTGTCAGACTGAGGAGCACGGCTGAATGAGCTAGTCACAGATGCGTGCTATAGACAGGACCCAAATGGTCCCACGGAGAGTAGGCGTACAACTCACGCCGACCGTTGCAGAAGATAGGGGGTGTAACCCCCCCATACCTGGTAAGATGGTCCACCGAGCCGGCCAACCAGCCGGCCACCCAGGGCACCAACCATCCAGTGATGTGGGTCGCTAGCCAGCCGGCCACGCGGGCTGCCAGCCACTGGGGCCACATGGGCCACCAGCCTGCAGGGCCATGAGGGCCGCTACGCTAGGATGCCCCGCCAGGCTGGGCTACCATTGGGCCGGGATGCCACCCCTCCATAGTTTGGGAAGACCTCGGGCCCATCCACCATGAAGCTAGCCCCCCCTCAGGCCGGGTAGGTCCCGTGGACCGGGTCGGACCCCAGTCCAAAACCGTTTGACCCGAACAAATTTTTTCGCCCGTATCTTGGGATACGGGTGTCCGACCGATGAACTGTCTATGACGACGTTATGATTAGAGTGAGATGGTTCTTTTGGAATATCCCACTTGAATTTTGGACATAGTTGTAATGTGGTCAGGATGGTTTGAACCTAAGAACCAACCAGGACCTAGTAATAAAAATTCCAATAACTCACAGAACATGTGTTTGATAAACATGCTGTCTGTTGCGTTGATACCCCTATAACGAGTTGGAAAATTGAGATACTTCTACATGGGGATTAGTGATAGTTGGAGTATTGACTAGTAGATCGTGGAGTAGATCCTCCTGGAGACAAGAGAGCGGGGTGCAGAGACCTAGTAGCTGGCAGAGACCTGACGACTATAGACCTTTTGACTCAGAGAATTTCGAATAGCCCCGTGGGAAGAGCCTATATGTGATGTGGTAGGCCCACAGTGAGGAGTGACACTATGTGACACAGAAGTCCCATGGTACTCCACATGAGAAGTGACTTAGCAGTCTATGAGGGGAAGCACCTTTGTGTGAGCACGAAAGACCCATAGAGGGGAGTGCCTCTGTGTGACGCAGCAGACCCACGTTACTCGACAAGAGGAGTATCATAGTAGTCTAGGAAGGAGGGAGGGGCCTTTGTGTGAAGCGACATGCCCACTCTACTCGATATTGGAGGAGTACACCATTGGATGAGGTTCCGACAGATTGACTTGGGTTGTTACTGGATACTACCCCCTTGAATGAAATTCAGGTTTGAGATGAGTTAATCACTTTTATGTTTATCTCACAAATGTGATGGGATACTATATAACATAGATATATGTAAGGGAATATACCTAAGTTATGGTTATCTATTGATTTCATACTTTTTGTTTATTCTTGTTGGATTCATTGATACATTGAAGGTCTCAGGGTCCTTATTGAGTATCCTTATACTCACACCAACACAGTATATGGTTTCACCTCATTGTGTTTGTTGCAGATGATGGACAACGCTGACTAAGGTAGAGAATATCAGAACTGGACAGTACCCGAAGGTGGACCACTCGGCGAGAAGGTACACGAAGCAGACGGACATACATGGAGTGTAGAGGAGGCCGTCTGTACCTACCCTTCAGGTAGGAACCCTAGAGGACTACCCAATGGCTACTTTATATTTCTTCTGTCAGTTTTATTTTTTCTTTTCCTTGTACTTTATTGTCAGAGATGTATTTTTATCCCCTTTACTTTCAGCAATCTCTTTTGTATAAAATTTTTACATGTTGTTTTACTTACAATTGCATACTCTATTGTGTGTGTTCATTTTATAAAAGAAATGACTCCATAGATTAGGGATTTACACCTTTGGTGTTTGTCACCATCCCCTGGTCTATGGAAGGATGGATTGGGGTAGTCACGATAGAGGCCCCGGGGGATGGGTCGTGATAATGGAACTGATGAACCGAGTGTTCCATCCATACTTGGATTATTTCATGGTGGTTTTGATGGATGATATCTTGGTGTAATCACACACTCAACACGACCATACTACCCATCTTGAGATCATTTTGAGTGTACTAATAGAGCATCATTAATTTGAAAAGCTATCATAATTAAACATTTGGATTGATTAGATTCACTTATTGGGTCATGTTATCTCAGAGACAGGAGTATATGTAGACCCAAAGAAAATTAGAGTAGTATTTTTTTGGGAGTAGATGATGAACATCTTTGAGTTATGAAATTTTCAAGTGATGACTAGATACAACATATGTTTAATACATGACATTTCATGGTTATCAGCACAACTAAAGGGACTGACTAATAAAAGTGCAACGTTCTTATGGTCAGATTCTTGTGATTATGCCTTTCAGGGGTTGAAAGGGAGGTTGACTTCAGCACCAATACTAGTTTTTCCAGATCTCAGAAATATCTATACTTTTTGTTGTAATTCAATAGTTATCGGGATTGGATTAATGCTTATGTAGTGGGAAAGAGTCATTTCATATAGTTATTGGTAGTTGATGCCACATCGGAGGAATTAACTAGTGCACAATCTTCTGTTGGTAGTGGTTGTTCATTCCTTACACTGTTGGATACATTATCTATTAGGAGATAATTTTGTGGTTTTCATGGACCATAAAATGTCTCAAGTATATCATTACTCAGTGTGACATGAATTTGAGATAGTGAAGGTGTGTTGAGTACCATCATTATTTTGACATTGAGCTTGCCAACATGATGGGGAAAGGTAACGCAGATGCTAATGTGTCGGCATGGGGAATTAGATACGAGTAGTTCAGGAGGTCATTAGTGAGTGGAATTATATTTTTCTATTTTTTAAGATGCATTTATCAGTGCATGACAAGAATGAGAAAACTCTTATTTCTTTTGAAGATGTTACCCATACTCTTCTTGATCGAGTGAGAATGAGGTAACTATCAGATTCTGAAGGCTGAGTCCTATGAGAAAGTGTGTCATGAGAGGAACCGAATCCTGGGTGGACCAAATGAAAGAATGATATCATGCATTTTCAAGGACGAGTATAGGCATGTGGCGACAAATGTGAGGTGCTGATGCGAGACATTCGTCCCTCTATTTGGTCAGTTCATCATTGTGTTACCATGATGTATTGTGGTCTACCCCGTCAGTATAGGAGGATAGTTATGAAGAGAGAGGTTGCGGGTTTCTTCAATAGGTGTTCCATCTGTCAGCAGGTGAAGGCAGAGCATCATCAACCAACTGGGATTTTGCTGCAGTTACATATTCATGATTAGAAATGAAATTATTTGGTGATGGACTTTATGATAGGATTAGAGGTCACCTCGATGGAATGATGTTGTTTGGGTTGTCATTGATAGGCACACAATGGTTGCACACTACTTGATGATCAAGTAGAATTTCAGTGTTGATGAGCTGAGAACGTTTTACATCCATGAGATTCTATGTTTACATGGTGTTCCAAAATCCATTTTTTCAGTCATGATGCTCGTTTTACTTTATGGGTCTAGAAGGGGATTCAAAAAGGCCTTAAATACATAGGTTATTTTGAGTACACCTTACCACCCCAAGACAGATGTCCGGTTCGAGCATATGATTCAGGTTCCTGAGGACATGATTCGTGCATTCATTCTGAATTTTGGAGGTTCTAGGGAGAAAGACATGATGCTTGTGGAATTTTCAAACAATAATAATTTTCAAGAAACTATTTGGGTGGAACCTTATGAGGCTTTTTATGGTATGCCATGATGATCAACCATATGATTTTTGTAGGAAAGATAGGCAGCTATGTTGGGACCTCATCTTGTCTGAAATACCACAGAGAAGATAGAGTTGATTCAGAAGACTATGGCTACAACATAATCTCGACAGAAGTCTTATGCTGATCAGTGAAGATGATCTCGGGAGTTCGAGGTTGGGGGTCAGGTTTTCCTGCATGTCACACCGAGGTTGGGATTTCAATGTATTAAGAGGAAGGGTTTTCATTCAACAAGGTATATCGGGTTGTTTGAGGGTTTGGAGAGAGTAGGGATGGTTGCATATCTATTGTAGTTACCTTAGAGGTTTTGGGTTAAGCACAATTTTTCTATTTTTCATAGAATCGGTGATACTTCTTAGTCCTATCTCATGTTTTTCAACTTGAGAAGGTTGAGTTTGAGGTGGACACCTTATTCCAGACGCATCCTATCTGGATTGTTGATTGCAGTTTGAAGGTTCTTCGTGGTTAGTATGATCCTCTGGTATGAGTGTTATGGATTCACATACTAGTACAGGACGAGACCTGGGAGAGGGAGGCCGATTTACGACAATTGTTGCTGGAGCGTTTAGAGGATTCTTCTTCTATGCCACCTTGCTTGAGATATTCGAGGAAGAATATCATTAAGGGCATAAGTTTTTATGAACATGGATCCTCTTTTTCTAATATGTTTTTATTTTCTGTTGTTTCATAGATCAAGAGGAGTTTCTAATTTTTTTGAAGTACACTTAGTGTACATTATGAGTACATGTCAGGTAATCAGTTATCGTGGGTAGCTGGGTGCAGGCCGTGTTGTGGCCATGAACCCACCTAGGTGTGGTGACCTAGAGACTGCCTAATGCGGGGGCTAGTGAAGGCATGTACACGCCATGTAATTATAAAGTACACGTCATGTACATTATTTTTTATCATTAAACACATCGGGGTCACTTCTGATGGACAGAACCATCTCTTTCTAGGTTCGGTTCATCCGAGAGTTAGAGAACGACCATGATATATCGCTGAACCCCTGATCAAGCGTCTCTTATCCGAATGGATAGTGATTGAGTGTGTTGGTATCACCATTTTAATCTCTTCCTTCTCTGAGATATTCATTCCATGATTCATCCTCTTTCTCATGTTATCATCGGTTGAGAGTTATTAGATTTTTTTGTATATCTATTCTGTTCTTGGGAGATTCAGGGTTTGAGGTTCACATATATCAATCCTACAACACTGAGGTACGATGTTTGTACATTTCTATTGAAATTATTTGATTTATATGTGAAACATTTACCAATATCCTTGAACAGGGTATTGCGTGGTTAGAGTTTTAGCCCTGTTAATTTCATGAATTGCTTTTATTATTCAATATTGGTTAATTGAATGAGAATAGGGCTAATTTAAATGATATGGAAGTTATTTCCCATGTATGTTTTCTTGTTTTGGCCGTATGGTCTAGTCTTCCTATTAGGTTGCTATTTACTTTCTAGGCCTAGTATTTTATGATGGAGTGGCGCGTATCTGATATGAGGTTATGTTGTAGACTATTATCCAAGAAGTTATTGAGGATTACATTGGTCTATATGCATTGACATTCTTTCTTGACTTACACAGGAAAGTGAGAACCTAGTGTAGTAGACCATAGGGAGGATGGACGTATGGGCTTTTCCAGAGTGACTGTTTTTACTATTACTATGTCAGAACACATGGGGAATTGATGTAAGTGCTTCATTAGAGTGATATTAGTTTCTAAACGTGGTACACATAGGGAATGTGATGTAAGTGCTTCCCAAGAGCATCTATATTTACCATACAAGACTATAGGGGGAATTGACAGTGAGTACATCCCCAGAGATTCTATACTAATGATGAACCAGAGGGGTTAGACGGTGAGTATTTCCTAGAGGGTTTCTTTTGTTTCTAGGTAGGACCAGAGGGATAGGCTGTGAGTCCATACCAGAGGGATGCCTGTCTATTAGTACGTTCTTAATTGATGTGTGGTATTTTTGAATGCCTTGAAACTATGGGAATGTTTATGGTTGAGTACTTCCTTGTTTACTGCTTCTTCTTCTTATTGCCTTCCAAATATATTCACTGACTATTAGGAACAGATATCTTTGTGGGTACCTACTGGGAATTAGTCTCACATCCTATTTTGTACAGGCTTTTGGGCCGAAAACAAGTTATATTGTTGTCGGGGTAGATAAAAGAAATCACCCTTCAACTTCAGCTACTTGATTGCTGAGGAGATAGATAGTTTGGGTCCAAGATGAGGATTGATTTGATGTAGAGTTTATATGTTTTCTTGTGTAATTTGTTTTATTAATGTATTCCAAAATTGTGTTTTGTCTGGATACATTATAAGACATATGTAACATGCATAGTTATATATGTTACCCATCATTTTATCTCTCTAGTCTTCCGCTATTTTTTATTGTGTGACATTATTAATGAATATGAAATTGTTATCTGTTAATTTCAATAATGTCACTCAACCAATGATATAACGTCCCAGATACAGGTTTCACTCAACAGGTTCCCAAAACCCGGTTCTCCACGTGACCTCAAGCACATTTCCCCAAATTCCAGAGGCTACCGACTAGCAGCGAGGGCCCTTGTTTGATAGAGGGGAAACTATGCCCTCATTTGTCAAAGTGAAACACAGTGGAATGTAATACAACGTACAACAAAAATGGAAGCAGGAATAGTATATATAACTTAAATGGATAACTGATAAAAAAAGGAAAACCAGCAGTCATATATATATATATGAAGTTGCAGCATGTCACTATACTATAAAACAACCAGATCATGTTACACTACAATAAAATACAATACAATTGAAGTACAAGTATATGAACAAAAAATAGAAAAGCCAGTGGCAACCCAAGCCAATGACCTGTCCCATGCTCTCCTACACCCCATCAACAATAAAGTACCTGTATAGGGACCCTTTCACTTATCTACACCTTCAGAAACAAAATCTGATTGGGCCGAAAAGCATGGCCCAAACGGGGTGTGGGAAATAATCTCAGCAGGCACCCACCAAAGTATCGTGCTCAACTGTGTGTAAACAAGAAACAACAATGTGCAAAAGTAAATTCAATAAACTAAGAAGTACTCAAAATTAACTAACATACCAGTTATATTTCCATTTTAATATCCATTTAAACAGTTATTTTAAAATTTCACCGCAATGAATATTCAAAGTAAACAGCCATCATCCTCAGACATCTAAACCACAAACCTCAGGTAAAGAGAATCCAAACACAAGAATCTTCCCACATGCTTACAGATATTTACCTCGGTCATACAAAGGTGTATCCCTCAAGAGAAGATTCTATTTTCCTTAGGCATGGAAGAAGTTTCCCTCAGGCTAAGAGAAGATTTTCGTCAGGCTAATACAGTAATGACCTCAGGCTATAGTAAAACACTACCCTCAGACACAAGTAACCGGGCCATTCCCAACATGTAAATAAGAATTTCACATACAATTCCTCTCACGTCAAATGTAATATGAAAAGTAAATATGGCATACCCTCGGGTATCCTGGCCAAATGGCAAAACAGAGGAACGAACCCCTATGGTGGTCCTGGATCCAAGCAGCGATCCCTAACAACATTTTAATATCACATTTAATTACATATACTATTTTATGTATTTGAACAACTATTGCCTCATCCACACGACACTCCATCAAGGGTTCATGGCACAAAAATTCACACAAAAACACAACAGTTGGAGAATAGACACCAAGCCAACTACCTTTAACGCCAACAAATGATATATGGGAACATCAATTCCAGAAACACCCAATAACGACTTAGATATGACGTATAAGAAAACTCTTTTAAACTTAAATAACTTCGATTATAGGAGGAATTGGCATGAATGACTTAAGAGGAGTAGAGGGCATACCCGTGCTGTTCCAACGACATCGTCTGAGGCAGAAACAGATTCTCGACGTGCGCCTGGCGGATCTCAGAATATTCGGTCATCCCTCCTGTGATATCATCCCATTCTAAGCCTTCCCTATGTAAAGGGGAGGCTAATTCCAATTTTGAGAGAAAAAAAAGTATACGGTGTGTATTTCAATGTACACAGCATGTACTTCCCATTTTTTAACTATTTCTCTGGTGGCTTCCAGCCAGCATGGAACTATTCATCTGCCGACACGACTAAACGGCGTGTCTCCTGGAGTACACGGCCTGTTATGTCGCACAACTATCCCCGCCTTACTATTCACCTACCGACTGACTACACGGCGTGTAAGGGACCACTACACGGAATGTAGTCGGTCCTTACACCATTCTTTTCCGATATGGCCACAAGACTCGTGTACTCATCCCACACGGCGTGTACTTCCAAAATATGTGATTTTCCCCATTTTCAATATTTTCTCAAAAATACATAAGGAAATGAGAAAAGATGAAACTTGTACCTCAGAAATAACAACTGGGTCCTTACAAACTTCCCCTCATAAAGCAATTATTCCCCGAATTTCCCTTCAATGGGAGGTGAAGATATAGCCGTGAACAACTTCGACCACATGGCACATACTCCTGTCTCCCACTCCCAGGATTAGTCTTGCACTCGGCCATGCTACCATATCACTTGAACGAGAGGAACTGACCGGAATCAGAGAACCTTCATGCTCCCATCAACAATACGAATCAGATGCTCCTTAAAGGACACATCTACCTCTAGTTCAACTTCCTCTGGCTGAAGGACGTGAGACGGGTCTGAATGAAAGTGACACAATTGAAATACATGGAAGATGTCATGTAGGGCTTGATACCTCTATGGTAACTACAACTGATAGGAAACTAGATAGACTCTCTACAGAATATCAAATGGCCCCATATATCACGATGATTGATTACCATGTATTCTGATCTGTCTGTGTCCCAACCTCGGTGAAACACACAAGAAAACCTGATCCCCAACCACAAACTCCAAAGGTCGTTTGCGGCGATCAGCATAAGATTTCTGATGAGACTGTGTTGTAGCAATCGACTTTTAAATCAAATGGACCAGCTCGGACATCACCTGCAGGAGACACCATCCCAGTAAAGCTGCATCACCGGCCTCTATCCAGCACAAAGGTGATCGGAATGGACTACCATATAATGCCTCAGAAGGTGCCATCTCAAGAGTTTCTGGAAAAATATTGTTATAGGAAAACTCAACTACGGGTATATGATTCCCCCAAGATCCCCCAATGTCTAGGACACAAGCTCATAGTATGTCTTCAAGCACCAGTATCATACATTCTGACTGGCCATCGGTCTGAGGGTGGTAAGCGGTGCTCAAAAGCACATGTGTAACCAGTGCCCTCTGAAAACTCTACTGGAAATGATACATAAAACATGCATCCCTATCTGAAACAATAGAACAAGGGACCCCATGAAGATGAAAAATCTCTCAGATATACAACCTTCCAGGCTCGTCAACATCGAAGGTCTCCTTGATCAGCAAAAAGAGATCTTCCTTTGTGAGTCGGTCCACCAGAACCCACACTGCATCATTGCCTTGAGGATAGCTTGACAACCCAGTCACAAAATCAATCGCGACATCATCCCATTTCCACTCTGGAATAAGTAACTGTTGTAATAGTCCGGCTGGCCTCTTATTCTCTACCTTCACCAGCTGACAGGTGGAACACTACGTAACAAAACCAGCTACATCTCTCTTCATACCCGGCCACTAGTACTGACGTCTCAAGTCATGGTACATCTTGGTATCCCTGGGATGGACTTCCCCAAATGAAGTATGAAACTCACTCAACAACACCTCGCATATATCCTCTAGAACCCACAATCATCAATGGAAACACAAAACATCACCATCTCTTATCGTCCAACCAGGAGGAGGGTCCTCCCATGCCACATACTCCCATAGAAATAAGCCTTCTAAATTAGATAACTGGTTCACCCTCACTCTATCCTAGAGGGTAGAAGTTACAGATAAAGTGGAAAGATATTTCATCCCCTGAATGTCGTGCACCTCCTCATGCATCTCAAAGAACAAAGCAATAAGTTTCCATTCATCACGGGCCTCCTGCACTGCCTGTATCTGAGTCTTTTTGCTCTCTGCATCAGCTACTGCATTAACGCTACCAGGTGTATAGGCAAGCTCAAAATCAAAGGACTGAAGGTATTCGACCCACCTTGGCTACCTCAGATTCAAGTCACGCTGAGTAAAAATATACCTGAGACTTTTGTAGTCGATGAAAACCACAAAACGTTTTCCCAAGAGATAATGTCTCCAATAGCACAACGCATGCACAACTTTATCCAACTCAAGATCATGCGTTGGGTAATTCCTCTCATGTGGTCTCAACTACTAAGACCCGTACGCAATAACTCAATCTCCCTGCATCAACACATCTCCCAGAACAATCCTTGATGCATCATAGTAAACTGTATAGCTCTGCCCCTAATCTAGGAGTATCAGGATCGGTGATGTCGTTAACCTTCCGTTCGGCCCCTGAAAGTCTATCTCACATGATTCTGACCAAACGAACTTCACACCCTTCTTTGTCAAGCCCATCAATGGCACTGCTAAGTGGGAGAAGTCCTGTATAAAATTCGTATAGTAACCAGCAAGCCCAAGAAACATAGTATCTCAAATATGTTCATAGGATGCTCCCAGGAAACTAATGCTCTCACCTTCTCTGTGTCTACTGCAAGTCCATCCTCTAAGATGATATGACCCAGGAAGTGTATCTGGTCCATCAAAAAGTGGAACTTTGATAGTTTAGCATATAGCCGATTCTCTCTTAGTGTACTCAATACGATCTCAAGATGGGTGGCATGGTCGTGTTGAGTGTGAGAGTACACCAAGATGTTATCCACGAATAATACCACTAAAAAATCTAGATAAGGATGGAACACACGATTCATCAGAGCCATGAAAAATGATGGAGCATTCGTGAGTCCGAACGACATAACCGTATACTCGTATAGACTATACCTGCTCCTGAAAGCTGTGAGAGGTATATCAGATGGTCTAACGCGCAGATAATAATATCCTGATCTCAGTTAAATCTTTGAGAACACTCGTCCTCCACGAAGCTGATTAAAAATATCATTTATCCTTGCCAAAGAATATTGGTTCTTAACCATCAACTGTTTCATCTTCTGATAATCCACATAGAGATTGAGGGTACTGCCTGACTTCTTCACAAAAAGGACTGGAAAACCCAATGGAGAAGTACTGGGTCAGATTAAACGCTTTTCTTGTAACTCCTCTAACTTCATCATGAGCGCCTGCAACTCAGGTATAGCCATCCTATATGGATTAATGGGCACCTGTGCTGCTCTGGGCAGAAGCTCAAGAGTGAAATCCACCTCTCGCTCTGGAAGAAGAACTGAAAAGTCATCTGGGAAGACATCCCAAAAAAGATCCACCACTGGAGGGAAATCCATATGACAAGTCCCCTGATCATTCAAATATAAACTCGCAATCTGTGATGTGACTCCACCTCACCCATGATTCTCTGGTCCATCTCGACTCCCCTAAACATCCCATTCGCCCTTGTATAGAAACTCTCTGCCCTCTGGGGACGTGAAAGACACCCTTCGACGATAGCAGTCTACAAAGGCTCAAAAGGGAACCAACCAGTCCACCCTAAGAATGACATCATAACTCATCATCTCTAAGAAATAAAGTTCCCAAGGGAAGTGACACCCACCAAACTCAAGGGGGAACTCCTGACACTGATGCACACCAGTCATTATAGTCCCCAACATAGTGTCTAGCATCATGATATCAGAATAAGTAGAAACACAGAGCCCAAGGCTCTCCACTATGGGTACAGTTATGAAGCTATGTGTATCACCAATATCGAAAAGTACTAAAGATAAAACAGAAGCTACTAGAATAGTACCTCTAACTGTAGATGTTCTAGGATCCTGCTCCTATTGGGTCTGTTGCACTACATATGCCTGCCCAGTGTCGTTGCCCTGCAAAACAGCCTGACTACCCTAAGCTTTCCCGCCTTGCTGCCCTTGAGATCCTGGTGACTGGCTACCACGTCTACGACAACCATCTCTACCTGCATGCCCTGACGTATTCCAGTGACATATCTGGTAAAAATCCATTGGTCCTACTCCAGCATAAGGAGTCTACACAGAACCCCTCTCACTAGCCACTAGTGGAAACACCCTGCAAAAGCGCTACTGATGACACCTCTTTCCGGAAGCTTGGAACTCCACTGGGTATCGTGGACACTGAGGTCTCTGGTGACCCTCCTTGCCACACAAGTAGCACATGACCTGGCCATCTGATACATTCTTCTGGCTACTACTGCTACCATGAGAGAAGTCCATCTATCCTTTCCTCTTACCTATAGAAATAGTACCAGAAAATAGTATTGAACCGCCCTGGCCCACACCACTAGCTTTCCCAGGATTCTTACTGTAATTAGTGCCTGGTTTACAATAGCTTGCACATAAGGCAGCCTGAAAATATTCAGCCATGCTCAGATGCCATAACTAAGACCATCCTCAAAAATTCTGGCTCTCAACATATCATCACCCACCAATACGGGTGAAAACTGCTGAAGCTTGGTGAAATGAGAAGAATAGTCCATCACCAACATAGCGCCCTACTGCGGAATCATGAACTCTCGAGCTCTATCTGCCCGCATCATCTCTGGAAAGAAGAAGTCATAGAAGACTACTTAGAAATATTCTCATCCCATGTATTCGTGATTCTCTGACTGGGTGGTAACATCCCACCACCTCTTGGTGGAATCACGCAACATGTTAGTAACGAGCTTGACCCTCTGCCCTGGATGCGTATCAAGATGCTCGAAAATAGTCTGAATCAATCTTAGCCAAGTATCCACTGCCTGTGCTCTTCCATCCCATGAAAATGTAGGCAGATGCTGCTGCTGGAAATTAAGTGTTAGCTCATCGATAGATGTGGCAGGCGTCAATGCTCCCTGAAATGTATGAATGAACCGCATAAAGCCTTCAAGGAAGTGCGCATCCATGCCTGTATCCGGTATAATGACTGGCGGAGAATCTGGCTCTACTAGAGGATCCACTAGAAGCCCATGTCCCACCATCTCTGGAGTATACTTGTTTCCGCTCTCCTGGCGAACAACACGAGGATGCCTCAGCGGCATGACACTACAAGGTAAAAAGAACAACATATAACAAGACTAAGTATGACTGAAAATGAAGAAACCAAAAGGGAACATGAGGATGAATGAATTCAAAATATGAAAAACAAAACTGCACAGCGTGTATATTGACTACACAGCATGAACATGACTTCTGTTCCCATACCCGTGTCCTTCTACACGACCATGCCACACGGCTCCCGTTGAGAAAAACTACACGTCGTGTATATAATCTACACGGCGTGTAGGGTGTAATTTTCCAACTTCCTGTTTAGTTTGTGACATGGCCGAATAATCTACTCTGCTTAAACTACATGGAGTGTTACACCCGCACACGGTGTGTACAGTACTCTGTCTCCTAGCAACACGGATTACTCCACACGATCTGTCCTCGGACAAGACAACAAGGCGTGTCCCACAGGTATATGGTGTGTACTAGATGAGCTATGCTGACCCATGTTGTTATTTACACAGTCGGATACACGGATCAACCCACACGGCGTGTTCTACATACATATGGAATGTAATCAAAAGGATTACCCCAACCCATGATTGTTAGTTACACGATAGAATCCCAGGTCATACTACACTGCGTGTTCCACAGGTGACACTGTGTGTATGTCTTTTGGTTTCCCCCACCCATGTTGTTAGTTACATGGAGGACACCAGGTCAACACTACAAGGCATGTACTGAAGCTGCACAGCATGTTCGCCCCATGATCACCCCTTCCCCGTGTCACTGCCCACACGGTTTGTGACACGGGAAGAGACTACACGGCGTGTAATCGGGGTACACGGTGTGTACTCAAAAAGGTTATTTTTCTTCCCGAAAAGAAGACCATACACGACATGTTTAACATACTACATGTCATTTATACTGGATTCCCAAACTGTATGCCTTAGAAGCTTCTCCATAGCCCTAAAAATACTGAAAACAACTCTTAAGTGACAAATCTTGATCCGTGAGGGCCCATACTCCCCATGAATCAAAGTTTGACATCTTATCTGTGTTATAAAATAATAAACCGTCAATGATTCCCCAAATTACGGTCAAGGGGGGCCCATACTCCTCAAAAACCATATATTGGCATCCATTCTATAAACATTCACATACAAAATACCCTATCACATCACAGGTATTTATCAAATAGCTATCACAACATCATGAGTTTCTAGCACAACAGCTATAACCAAAATATAAAATTTCTAATGCACCTACATGTCATAGAAACTATGCATGGCATGTGATTTCTTGCATGTGCCTAAATTATGCATGAGATGGAATTCCCTCATCTCATCGAGTTGCAACTACAAACCTCTCATGGATAAAATATAAATAGCACAATACCAGTGTGTCACCCTTCGGTGAAAATATATATTCAACTGTAAAATTGAAAAATCAAAAAAATTGCTACAGGAGGTAAATTGGATTTTCCCTATACACGGGATAGCTACGCCCATGCACAACTTATTACCAACTACCGTTCTCATCCTATATCTGACTAAGGCTCCATATAGTAAGTCAAAGAAAAAAAAACCTCCCTTTGATACCACTTTGTAACATCCCTGTTCTCGGTGCCACTCAACGGGTGCCCCGAACCCGGTTCTTCACGTTACCTCAAGCACATTTCCACAAATGTCAGAGGTTTCCGACTAGCAGCGAGGGCCCAGGTCTAATAGTGGGAATACTATGCACTCATTTTTCAAAGTAAAACGTATCGGAATGTAATATAACATAAAACAACAACGGATGAAGCAACAGTTTATATAAATGAAATGGATAACTGATAACAAAAAGGGAACCAATAGTCATATATATATATATATATATGAACACGCAACATGTTACAATTCTGTAAAACAACCATAACATGTTACACTGCAATACAATACAATACATCTGAAGTACAAATACAGAAAGAAAAATAGAATAGCCATCGACATCATGAGCCAATGCTCGGTCCCCAGCTCTCCTACTCCCGAGAAGCAGTCATGTACCTATATAGGGACCCTTTCCCTTATATACACCTTCAGAAACGAAATCTGTTTGGGCCAAAAAGCATATCCCAAATAAGGTGTAAGAAATAATATCATCATGTACCCACCAAAGGACTGTGCTCAACTATCTGTAAACATGCAACAATAGTCTGCAAAAGTAAATGAAATAAACTAAGTAGTACTCAAAAGTATCTAACTTACCAATTATATTTCCATTTTAATATCCATTTAATCCGTTAATTTAAAATATCACCACAATGAATATTCAAAGAAAAAATCCAACGTCCTCAGACATGTAAACCCTAACCATTAGGTAAAGAGAATCCAAACACAAGAATCATCCCATAGGCATACAGATATTTCCCTCGGGCATACAAATGTGTCTCCCTCAGGCATAGAGTCTATTGGCCACAGGCACGGAAGACGTTTCCCAAAGCCTAAGAGAAGATTTCACTCAGGCTAATACAGTCATGCCCTCAGGCTATAGTAAAACACATCCCTCAGGCATAAGTATCCAGACCATTCCCAACATGTAAATATTCAGTTCACATAAAATTCCTCTCAAGGAAAAAGTAATGTGAAAAGTAATTAAGGCATTCCACCGGATGTCGAGGCCAAATGGCTAAACCGAGGAACGCACCCCTAGGGTGGTCCTGGATCCAAGCAGCGATACCAAACATCATTTTAATATCACATTTAATTACCTATACAATTCTATGTATTTGAACAGCTTCTTCCTCAACCACACGACACCCGAACATGGGATCGTGGCATAAAAATTCACACAAACACACAACCATCAGAATATAGACACAAATACACATCACGTTAATGTCATCAAATGATATACATGAATGTCAATTCCAGAAACACCCAAGAACAACGTAGATATGACATAGAAGAAAACTCATTAAAAAATAAATACCATCCATTAGAGGATGAATTGGAATGAATGGATTAAGAGGAGTGGAGGGCATACCCATGTGGTTCCAACGAGATCGTCTGAGGTGGAAACGGATTCCCGACGTGCACCTGGAATATCTCCGAAGATTCGGTCGTCCCTCCGGAGCTCTCTTCTGGTTCAAAGCCTTCCATGTGAAAAAAGGAGGCTACTTCCCATTTGAAGACAAAAAAAAAACAAAGTACACATTGTGTATTTCAATGTACACGACATGAACTTCCAATTTTTAACTGTTCCTCTGGAGGCTTCCTGCCAGCGTGGAACTGTTCATCTACAGAAATTACTACACTGCGTGTCTCCTTGAGTACACGACATGTTCTATCTTTACACCTTTCTTTTCCGACATGGACACACGACCTGTACTTCCAAAATTTTGGATTTTCCCCATTTTCCATATTTTTTCAATACTTCATATTGAAAAGAGAAAAGAAGTAACACATACCTCCGAAATAAGAACTGGGTTCTTACAAATGAGAGCCTAGTATCTCCACTATCCCACCAAAGGACCTCGCTACTAGTTAGTATCCTCTGGCGTTTGGGGAAATGTGTTTGATGCCTTGCGACCAACCAAGTATGGGGAGCCTCTGGTTGGATTCTGGAATGGGAATGTTACAATATATACACTAAAACGTAATGTTTATGGTGATATTAAATATTAGATTAATTAAATAATTTTATAAGATGATATATTGTTTATTTATGATTTTTTGGGTAACCAAAATTGTTTTAATAACAACCGCAACACCAGAATCCATTGGTACATTTATTAAATTGTTAAATTTCTATAGATTCAACAACTTATATCCCAAGGGTATTTTTTATGTATTTATGGAATTATAGATACATATATGTTACCGATTTTACATTGTGAAAATAATGTAATTAAAATAAATATTATCATCCCAGATACTCATTCCAACAATTCATCTTAAGATACATAAGAATGAAAAAAATAAGTGTGATATCAAATGATCAATAAGGATTATATAAAGCATAATATATAATGAATAAATAATAAAAATAAATAATAAAATGTAAATAAATTAGTATATTTCCATTTAAATAAAATGATGAGGAATAATCAATATGGTAGGTAAATATGTAAAAACACAAACCATTTAATGAATAATCAAAAAATGAAATTCATTTGGAGAAACTTTTAAGGGAAAATACCATGGATAATAACAATTAAAATCAAATTGAAAGAAATTATTAATTATTTTATTAAATGATGTCAGGAATCATGACACATGTACATTGAAGACCATTAAAAATATCATTTAAAAACTATTGTTAGGAACCCATTCAATTTTGCCAACTTAATTTGTCTCATGAAAGTTATAGATACATAGATATGATATATTATAAAGGGTCAAACATTTCATTGTAGGATTAAATCATCCCTAATTTATCTAATAATATATTTAATCCATGAATCATCATTGCTTATAATCAATCATTTTTATTGAATAAATAATATAGATTAATTAACATTTCTCTAGCTAATCCAATAACATTAAAAGTAGACATCGTATCTACGAAATTTATATAGTGGATGAAATATTAATATAAATAATACAAAAATAATGATATTTAATTTATATTAAATATTCCATTAAAAAATATCACTAAAATGTGACTTCCTCATTAGAATGTAAACAATATCAAAAGAAAGATTATTTTCACAATAACATCCAACATTAGCTAAATCTGAAGTCAAATTCATTTACATGAAATAGTTAAAATTAAGATCTAAATTAAAATTAATAATGTATAATTCATAATAATAAATTTATATTTTGAATTATATACCCCACAAAATGTGAATAGGCACATAAAATCAAATATGTCTATATAGACACTGTATTGAGAGGAAATACATTACCTAACATGTCCTTTTGGGTGAATGTGATTTAAACTATTTTATATTAATTTAAAACATGTTATTTCGTTATAAAAAAATTTGTATTTATAATGTCTTATATTATCCTTTTATATCATATTATCTAATGTTTATTGTAAATATTTTTATATTTTAAAGGGTTTAGGTGATATTTTTCTTCTTATCTCTAATCGGGTTGGTCAGGAACAATCTGGTTCATGAAAATATTATATTTCATCATAATAAAAAAAATTCTAATTAATTAATTATGGTAATTATACAAGAAATTTGGATTAAAAACAATCATGTATTATGTTTTAGGAAAATGATGTATGTTTGAATAATTTATGTGGTAGGCGATACATACCCATTAGTACCATTTCCATTTCGCAATGATCATTATGAAAAGAATGTAGTTATTATATAATATCACTATAATGATTATAATATCATATAAAATACATTATTTAACTATTTATATAATCCATGGGTTTTACTGATGAAAATAGTGTCACATTACTTGATTAATGAGGTATAGTCCACACCTATACAAACAACATAATTATCATTACATGAGAGAAATAGAAAAAAGGGTAAAATATTTATATTTATATGATCATTAAAAATTATTAAAATATCATTAGTTTCTTAATTATTTCATTTAAATCACTTATTATAATTAAATTGATCCTTATATCCTTTCATATGTATTGTTACTGAAAGATAAATCACATCACTTATCATGGTTGTAAATCAGCATAAACATGAGCACCTATAGAATATCTCATATTGATTTAAAAATAATAAGATATATGTGATATAATTAATATAGAGTAATAATTTTTTACATGTATAATATATATAATTTATATCCATGGTCATTCCCAACCATGATGGGATGTTATTTACAAATGAACAACATTAGTTCACGAGCCAGTAGTCTACTGTACACATGACTGACGATTTCAAAATCCATTTGATGAAATTTTAAGATGGTAATAGGTTATTAATTTATTACAACAACATCCATGTATATATATGACATGTATTTCAGTATTTTATTATGATTTAATAGTTATTGAAATAGGTGGACTAGGAAATTAAATTCAAATCCTCATTGTATAATGTTACCTATTCTGTAGTTATCCTCCATAGGTTTTCCCTAAACCATACTATTATGAAATTATACTCATCATATATCTTGTAGAACGTGGTTATGATTTTTTAGTGATTAGGTTAGTTAATATCCATTCTAATGTCTTTTGATGATGTTAGTGTGTGTGGGTCTGAGTGTCTTTTTATAATAGAGGATGTGTAAATATTTTAAAACATAAAATAATTTTCACTACTGGGAGGGATCCATTACCTCATATACGACACAAGTATATCAATAATTATGTGTATTATTTATGGTTTCATCAAAAGAACTCACAAAAATTAAATTTATACATTTTTTTCATATTATTCAATAGTTTTTAGGTTAACTCAATTTGACCTTATTAGTTTTTAAAATGAAAACATGAATATTTTTATTTACCAATGTAATTTATCATTCAATAATGTAAATAAAAATTGATTTATTAGATAATTGTTAAATATTTTTTTTTTAATATTTAAATCAAATTTTAAAATAAAAAATATATGTATCATTAAAATTATTTTTAATAGAAATTCATGTAATGTGCACAGTCAAAATAGAATCATAATCATCACAATTATATTTAATTATTTTCACTAATAATTATAGTAAAAATTTAATTTTAGTTTACTAGATAATATAACTTTTTATGATTCCAATTATGGAAACCATTTATCAAAATTTACATCACATATGTTTTAAAATTTAATTTAATATTAATCATTCATATTCCATAAGAAAGCGTGTTTTTTGGTGAAAACATCCAAGAGTTGAAAACGTTTTTATATGGAAATTAAATATAAAAATTATTTCAATGACATAAATTATATTAATTAATAAAATATAAAATAACGATACTTTACATGAAATTTGAAATATAATTTAGCATTATCAATAATATAAATGAAATGTTAGGTTTTAATTAAAATATCTAATTTTGCACTCTTCATATAAACCATTTATAAAAATCAAAAAAAATCCATAAGATAAATTTGATATTATGATTCCAAAAAAGAACAATATTTTTTGAAAATAGTATTTTTATAAAGTGAATTTTAATATTTTTTTAGGAATATAACTAAACAGCGTTTTTTAAACTCCGGGTTGTGTGCATCTTATGCTATCAAAAAATTTCAGTTTTTCTAAAATAAATGTATTGTGATGTATTAGGGTGTTACATTATTCCTTCAAAATTTTTTTTTCCACTAAAAATCATATATATTACCATCTAAAAATATAAGGGTAGTTCTTCTTGATAATATCCTCTTCAAATCATATTGCTTCGTATTTTTTTTGAATTATTTTATGTAACTTTATTAGAAATGTTATCTAATATTTTGTAGAAGATATCTGGTTTCATTAAACTCGATAGGTTATTCACAATAAGGTATATTAGGTTCTAATTATTTTTCACTAGAGGTGAGAACCTGCATTGGGACTGGGATGTACTTGTTTAAAATGATATATTGAACACATCATGTACAATTGAAATATTTGGTGGCTTTTTTAAATGAAAAGATACAACAATAATTCATTCAATAAATCATAGCGACAAACAAACCTAGGGATCCTTTTAACTTTCCTAACAAAAAATATAATTCCTTTCGAATGATATACATCCATGATCACATAATCATTGAATTGTAATTCCAAATCTAATCTCTGATTATTTTTATAACTATTCTATATAAATTTTTATTCTGTAATGTGAGCATTAATATCCATTATGTAATTATATATATATATATTCAAAAAAAATTAGGCCTAAATGTTTCAAATTACCATCTTCATCCCAACAATATGAATTATGAAATATCTTTCCATATAATACATCATACAATTCTGTTTGAATAATTGAATTAAAATAATTGTTATGGGAAAAATATTCCAAGGGAAAATACTGATATCACATAGTTATAATATTTTGTTATCATGAAATAAACCTAAATTAACATTTTTTAGTATTCCTTTTGGACTGTCTGTAAATTCCATGATGGTAGGCGATGCTCAAATAAATCTATATATCCAGATCCTTCTGATTAATCTTCCATAATATCTATGTAAATTGGGTATCTCGATCAGAAACAAAATGATAGAGTTTCTCCATGTTGTTGTAAAAATTCATTAGTATACAACCTCGCAAGGAATTCAAGAAGAAATCATTCTATTATAGTGATTAAATGTTTTGAATCTAATAGGATATCAATTTAGAAGTATTAATTCATTATTCATTTTGAGTGACATAGGTAGTCTTGTGACCAAGTACATTGTAATATAATTCAATTTAAACAAATTAATAGGAATAGATCTCATGAATCCTCCAGGATATTGTCTCAACACATTTTGTAATTGAAAAAATAAACACTTAGACAAATAATATATAATTTCACACATCAATTTATCCCACAAATTTTTTTTCTTCAAGTCCATATACATATATTTGATTCCAGGGTGTATACAAAAATTCAATCATTGAGAATCATGAATCAATTACATTTTTAGAATTGGTCAGGATAAATAACATAATCTCTTTCCAAATTTTAACGCATCATCTTCAATAATGAAATTTTCATAATTCACCTTTATTAATAGATTCATTATTTTTTAAATGTTTTCTTCCTTAGATTAGGGGGTAGTTTATCATTTTCTCTGTTATACCCCAATCTTCCATGATATGATTATATTTTAATAATACTGTAGAGTGTGTTGTACGCAAATACGAGTTCTAACACACAACACAACTAATCAAACTAGCCGTAATAAATAGTAATACCCACATTTTGAAATTTTATAAATTTTATCTTGCAAAATGGACTTAATTTTTGGATGTGGAATATTGAAATTATCCTCGGGTGAATTTTTGTTATTTTTCTGAAAACATTCAATTTTTGATGAATAGTGAAAAATCACTGAGATATAGTTTAAAAGTGAATTTTTATTTAAATAATTATTCATTTTATCTAAATTTATTTTAGGTCAAAATAGATACATAATACCTATATAAGTTCAGTGAAATTTATTGGAGTTAGTTTAGAATAATTTTAGATTTTTAAAATTTCTATTGAACATTTCACCAACTTTTACCCATCTCATAGGAGAATTTTGAAATTCACATAACACTTAATTCTAGGATTAAAATGTGGTTCAATAAGATAAAAATAATTTTTGGTGAATAGTATCTGTTTACTTTTATTTACCGCGGTTAAAATTAAATAGGGTAATTAAGGGTAATAATGATATTGAAATTACCCTAACACATGTCTTATTTTCATTGGGCAAGTTTATCTTGAAGACAAACAACATTTGGAATAAAATATTATCATTTAGGTCCACTAGTATTTTATTAAGGCATTTATTGTCATTTAATTCAAAAAAAAGTTAAAAGAGTTAAAATCAAAGTTTAATTACTAATGCATTTTTAATATAAGGTTATACATAAGATAAATTCTATTTTAAATATTCATTAGAAAGATAAAGAGATTTTATACATAAATGTATTTTATTTATAATTTTTAAAAATTATTTAATTTAATTTATTTATGAAACAATGGTGATGCAGTAATTACCAAATTAATGAAATATTAAAATAATTGATATTATAAATGTCCATAAAATTGTAATTTGAGACTTTTAATGAATTAAACTCATTTTATAGGAAAATATGACATGTTAGTATTGATTTAGTTATGTTTTTTCACAGTAATCATGCAATTATAATTTTCAAAAAAAATCAAATAACAAATTATGTCTAAATTTACAAAAAAGAGTTTTTAAACAAATATTATATTATTTATTGAAATTCTCTTCCAAATAATCTACAGATCGGCTAATGGACATTTAAAATGATAGGTGTATCATTAATGGACTACATGGGGGTTTCATGGACGTATATAGTATGTTTATGAACTATATAATATAAAAATACAAAGAGAAGTGATAAATATAAAACTATTTTACTAAGAGTTAAATATAAATGATAAGGTTAATATAATGACCCAATACTATCTAAAATCTATTTTTTGAAAGGATTTTGCCCCATGACAACCTTAAAATTTAAAAAATCTACTTTGATGCCATTATAAACCGAATAGTAATTTATTATAAAATAATATTTCTAGCTGTTCCTAAGGTGCGCCTCACCCCTCTTATAAAAGGGAACTCCCCATTCTCCCAAATTAACACATTAAAAGCCTTTTTGTTCAGAATAAACCTGCCCAAATATCCTCTAAACTTCCCTCCCTTCAACCTAGAGGTCTTAGTTTGATCAGATAGCCAACCTAAGGAGCCCTTTCGATCAAATCAAAAAGAAGAACATGAAGGAGAGGTAATGTTTTCCCCACCATCATTGAAGTTCCATTATTCTTCAACTTATTGTTTCATTGTTATTCCCATTCAAAAATAATAACTCCATTATCTTATATATACTATGATGTTATTATAAATATGGTACATCCTTATTCAGTATTCTATCCATCCTTTAAATGACATGTCACCATACGTGCGTACGTACGACTTACCGTCTCCACGTCGTGGTATAATTGTTATTCAAAACATTATTATTTGGATGGGTATAATAATGTTGTTTAATTCATGTAAATAATAAATATAACATGATAATGATTATGTATATATGATATAATATCCAATTATATATGATTATAATATCAAAATAATGATATTGTTGCTCGTGCATACATACGGATTACCATCTCCATGAATGCAATAAGATTCATTCTCCATCATATCCATTCAAGAATATATTTCATTTTATAATTAAAAATAATTTTAAATGACTTGATATCATTTTGGACATGAATAAGTTACTACCTATCCATAACAAACATGGATTATGTAACAAAACATATAAATGAAAACGAGTAAGTTTACACCTGAAACGACGATAATACTAAAATATTATTAAAAAATCATTATTATAAGATCATATATGATATCATAATTATGTATATGGTTCTTTTATAATTTAATAACAATTATTTCACCATAATACAGGAGGTTAAACTACCCTCTACTATGGAAAAATGTAAGGTAAGGGTTTATTTCACAATCTCTTTATTATCTGAGGTTGTTTATACGTAATTATCTACTGGGACCCCCTTATCATCCACATCCATGCTTATTAAATATGTATTTAAAATCATTATTACTATTTTACCGTCAATGGGTTAAATTCATGTAGACCCATTTTTGAATTTTTATAATATGTTTATAAGATAATCTTTCAATCGTTTTCCAAACAAGGTCTTATTTAACCATTTCGTTAGAATTAAGGTAAGAATGTCTTTTTTAACTTATACGGAGGGTGTGGCTATTTTATGCCGTTATAAAAACTTCAAAGAATCCCTTACAATATCATAACAATATTTTAAAATTAAATGTCATATTTTATAATTATGTGACTTTTAAATGATTTCAAAAAGAGGGGATATTTATCTCAAATAGCTTTGTTTTCATCTATGTCAACATCCTTTGATTGATTTGATGCTTATTTGATGTTGATTTATTATGATACAAAACATCAATATTGTATTGATGGTTTTGTGATATGTTTTACTGAGGACATGTTAATTTTATTCCATTCATGGTTTATAGAGAAAGTATTGACATTTGGTATGCTAGTTTTAATACGAATGTTTATGTTTGTTTAAAGCTGTTCATATGAGGAATGCATCAGACATAAAAAGTTACGGGTGGATCCCGCTATACCTCCTTGATGCAACAGTATGTCTCACTAGACAAACTAGTGTCTTGGCATAAGGCCTTGACAAAATCTTATTTCTAATCTTGTCACAAATCCTTTACTATGTGGTTATGATAGTCTGGCGTTATGCATTCCATCATTATAAAAATGGTTATTGATATTGCATTTGAATATTCGACTAGTATAATATCCATGTGAATAAGTAAATGGAATTATTTCATTTTATTTTTTCCATATGATGCATAAGTTCAAGTTTAAAAAGCTTTTGTCATAGTTATACATTGAATTAAATGTTTATGCTTATTTATGAAAGTTTCCGCTATATTTTTATCCTTACTAAGCATCTGAGATCACCCCTATATATGATTTATTTTTCATAGGATGTGAAGAAATATTTTTGACTGACTTGTAGGGACAGTCTGAAGGGGATATGACTGTGGACTATGGAGACTATGTTATTATATTTTTTTCATTTTATGATGTAATATAAACTTTATGAAGGTATCTAGTGATTCCAAGGCTACTAAACTAATCTTTCTTTGAGACATGATCTTTTGTGATCATGGAAATGTTATGTTATAATTCACTGACTTTTGAAAATTGGGGTCAAGGCGTTATAGTTGGTACCAGAGAAAGTTTATTCAAAACCTTGAAAACTATATTTACTAAACTCTTATTAGAGAAGATAGACCTATGATGGATATTGATGATTAGTTTATAAGAACTTCCTAGAATTTTGGTATTGTAGAGATTTTTTGAGTTTTCCGAGCAATACATCACTTTCTGAACATGAGCAGGTAGAGGCGGCCCTGGGATAGCTGTACCTAGGTGTAAAACCTGAAAACACCGCATTGAGCTAAACTCGAATGGGTACTGGTGCATGACAATGGGTCTTGCTACACTCTTGGTTACAACACTCTCGGGGGATATGCATAAGATAATTCTCATTTTCTTTACAAACCATTATGAAGGGTTCATCAGCATATACTTCTTCAAAGAAAACCCTTTTTTATGATTATGGATTATATCAATAAATAGTTCAATTTATGTTAAGTGTTTTACAAGTAAGGAATTATGTATTTTTATTCATAAACTGATCTAGTTTATGAAATTTTTTAGAAATGGAACCTTGTAGAAGGAATGGAAACCATATCAATGCAAACACTCCATGTAGGGATTTCCCTCCTGCTCAAGATAATTATAGTGGAGCTGGTGATACAACTGGTTCAGATCAGCTTATCACCATACTGGGATAACTTACTCAGGTTATGAATAATAAACTTACCCATATGGAACACCCTGATCCGTAGTGTGGAGGATCAATGTTAGATAATTTCATGACGAAAAAACCACCAACATTCAATGGGAGTACAAATCCATTAGTATATGAGCAATCTATAAGTTCCCTATAGAATGTATTTCAGGATTTGGGGAGTAATGAATGTGATAAAGTTGTCATGGAAATTTATCTCCTCACTAGAGATGCTGATAAATGGTGGTCATTGATTTAAAATACTAAGTGTGATGATTATGTATAAAATATGGAATGGATGGAGTTCAAAGATCTTTTTTTTATAAAAATACTTTCCTCATTACCATCGAGAAGATATGGAAAGGCAATTTCTGAGTCTGAGAAAAAAGTAGGATGAGAATGTCGGAAAGTATGAGGATAACTTTACTAGGTTAGCAAGGTATGCAGCAGATTATATACATAACCCATGAAGTAAGATTGATCGTTTCATTGATGGGTTTTAACCATTTCTCCATCGAGAATTAGTCTCAAAATCATTCTCTTCGTACAAATATATTGTCTCATGTGATATCAAGACAGAAAAGGAATTTTCTAAGTCTTATGACTTTATGGAAAATCAAGAGAAGAAGAGACATTCTGATCACTCTAGGAATTGAAATAATCAGAAGAAGGGAAAAGTTGAATATCCATCCTTTAGTAAATGTGGGAAGAAACACCCTAGTACTTTCTTGAATGGAATGTGAGTCTATTATAAGTGTGGTGAAAAAGGCCACAAAACTCGTGATTGCAAGGGGAAGAAAGAAGTTACCAATGATAAATGGTAAAACTACAGGGAGATGGGAAATTATGAAAATTAATGTACTAAGAGTCATCGGAACATACCTCAGAAATGGCCAAGGGATCAAGGCCAAGAATATTCTATCACTACTACTGAGGTAGAATCCCTGAAAGACATGGTGGTATGTAATTTAATGGATTCCTCAAGTTAATACAATGATTTATTTGATTCTAGATCATCGCATTGTTTCATATCATCCCAGTTTTCTAAGAAATTTTTTTATTTATAATTGGATTTAACAAGGGAGTTGTCAGTTAAAACTCTTAAGCAAAGCATCATTGCTACAATGTTATGTGGATCAGTTCCCATTAGAGCATATAAATGTTCTTTATCATATGACCACATCATCATACCTATGATTGAATTTGATATAATCCTCTGTAGGATTGGCTTTTGGACCATGATGCGAATATTTATGATAATAATAAGGAGTTTATGATTTTTGATGATGATAATAATGACCACCATATCATTAGAACATAATCATCAACACCTAATTTTTATCTAGCTCCAACCCCAGTAGCTCAACTAAATTCAATTAACAGTGAGGAAGAGAATGAAATAACTATGGGTGAGGAAATTAATATTCAAATATAGGATGTACATATTGTGAAAGAATATGTAGATGTGTTTCTAGATGATTTACCAGGACATCCTCCAGAACGATAAATTGAATTTTTCATTGATTTAATTACTGGATTAAGGCCCATATCAAATACCCCTTATAGAAGGACTGCTGTGGAATTAGATGAAATTAAGAAACAAGTAGAGGAATTGAGTAATACGAAATTTATTCACCCTAGTGTTTCTCCATGGGGATCCCCTGCCCATTTTGATTAAAATAAAGATATATCTGTGAGGTTATGTAACGACTATAAGGAGATCAATGCTATAACGATAAAGAACAAGTATCCCCTACCTCACATTGATGATTTATTTGACCAACTGCATTTAGCTCAATAAATTTCAAAGATTGAACTTTGATCTGGATACCATCAGTTGTGAGTTAAGATGGAAGACATTCCGAAGACAGAATTTCAAACTAGGTACGGGCATTATGAGTTTACAGTAATGCCATTTGGATTGACTAATGAACACTATGTATTTATAGATCTAATGAACATAGTTTTCATGGAATAACTCGATGATTTTTTAGTGCTATTTATTGATGATATTTTTTTATACTCTAAAAGCTACAAAGAAAATGAGAATCAAATCCGCATTATCTTGAAGACTCTTAGAAGACACTAATTATATTGGAAGTTTAGAAAGTGTGAATTTTGGCTTCAACAGATTTCATTTCATGGCCATATTGTCTCTATGGATAGAATATCTTTTTATCCTTCTAAAACAAGATCAATACAAGAATGTCCAGCAATGACGAGTATAACTGAGGTACGCAGTTTTATGGGTTTGTCAGGTTATTATTGATGTTTCGTCCAGAATTTTTCATGATTGGCTAACCCATTAATGGAGATCACATGAAAAGGGGATAAAATAGTTTGGAAAAAAGATTGTGAAGTATGTTTTGAATAACTGAAGATAATATTAGTCAATGATCCTATATTGATTCTACCATCGGGGAAATATGGGTTTGTTATTTATAGTGATGCATCAATGAAAGGACTTAGTTGTGTCCTTATGTAGAATGATAGAGTAATTGCCTATAAATCGCGAAAACTAAAAAATCATGAGCAAAACTATACTACTCATGATCTTGAGTTAGCTGCTGTAAGATTTTATTTTATGGTTTGTAGACACTATCATTATGGGGAGAAATGTGAGATTTATAATGATCACAAGGGTTTGAAGTATATTTTATCACAAAAAGAACTCAACAAGAGGCAAAAGAGATGGCTTGAACTACACCAGGATTTTGATAGCGTGATACACTACCACATGGGGAAGGAAAATATGGTGGAAGATTCATTGAGTTGAAAGGATCATGGAGTATTGAACAAGATGAGAGTTGAAAATGATCCTATATACATGGATCTAGTAAAGATGGATAAGGGAATCACCATGGGAGGTGAAACATTAAGGCTTTTTCAAATGGTTGGAAAACCATATTTACTAGAAATGATAAAGAGTTCTCAGACCGATGACGAAGAGTTTCAAAATAAGATTAAAACTATGAATGATGGAAGATTGAGTGAATTTGTCTATGAAGATGGAATTTAGAAGTTTGGGAAGAGACTTTGTGTTCTCAATATACCTGATCTAAAAAGATAATTGTTGGACGATGCTCATAGTTCCAATTTCTCTATACACCTTGGGAGCACCAAAATGTATAGGTATTTGAAGGAACATTTATGGTGGGACAACATGAAAAGAGAGATTGCTGATTTTGTATCAAAATGTATGGTTTGTCCACAAGTGAAAGCTAGAAGGAAACAGACTGGTAAAGTATTGCAACCTATTCCCATACCTGAGTGGGAATGGGATAATATCACGATGGACTTTGTCATGGGACTACCAAAGACTCCTAGAAGGAATGATGCAATAGGTGTCATTATTGACCATCTTACCAAGTCATCACATTTTCATTCTATAACAGAAGATCTACAACTTGATGATCTTGTAGGACTATTTGTTAATGATGTTGTGAAACTTCAAGGAGTACCCCTATCGATTGTTTCTGATCATGATTCCCATTTTTCTTCAAGATTCTGGATTAGTCTTCAGAAGACCATGGATACTGAACTGCATTTGAGCACTACCTACCCCCCCTCAAAATTATGGACAATCATAACTGACTATTTAAATCATAGAAGACATGTTGAGATCCTGCTCACTTGACTTTCAGGGTATGTGGGATCAATATTTACCTCTGCTAGAATATTCCTATAATAATAGCTTCCATTCAAGTATTCATATGGCACCGTTTGATGAGTTATACGGAATGAGATGTCTCACACTAACCTGTTGGGATGATATTAGTGAAAGAAAACTTGTAAGCCCATAACTTGTGGAGGAAACCATGGAAAAGGTAAAGGTAATCTGAAACCACATCGAAAGATACTCAATGTAGGAAGAAGAGATACGACGATAACCAAAGGAAGGATTCAGAATTTCAGGTAGGACATCATGTTTTTCTTGATGATATCTCCATGTAATGGAGTTATAAATTTTGGTAAGAAAGGTAAATTGAGTTCCAAGTATATCAGACCTTTAAAAATTCTAGAACATATTGGTGTTATAGCTTACCGTTTTGTGATGCCACCAAATCTATCCAAAGTTCACGATGTGTTCCACGTATGACTATTGAGAAAATACATTCTTGACCCAATGCATGTACTCACCTATGAGGAATTAGAACTGGAACCTGATCTGCCTTATTGCGAGGAGCCAATCAGGATTCTTGATACCAGGGAACAAGTGTTGAGAAACCGGACAACTCGTCTGGTAAAAGTTCTATGTAAAACCATAAGATGGAAGCGGAAACATGGGATCCTGAGGAACTTATGATGAAGAATCACTCGAGTCTTTTCATGCGGTAGTATTATAGAAATTTCAAGGACGAAATTATTTGATGTAGGTGATAATATAACACCCCAAGCTTCCACGGTACGCTTCTCTTTGAGTAATATTGTATCGTGGATTGTACGCAACTTCATGTTATAACCCACACCATAACCAATCAAACTAGACGTTATGAATAGTAATAACCACATTTTAAAATATTATAAACATTATCTTTCAAAATGGACTTCATTTTTGGATTCGGAATATCAAAATTAGATTAGTGTGAGTTATTGGTATTTTTTTTAAAACATTCAATTTTTGATGAATAGTGTAAAAACACGGAGTTTAGTTTAAAACAAAATTTTTATTTAAAAATTTATTTATTTTAAATAAATTTATTTTAGGTCAAAATCGATACATAGTACCAATATATGTTCAATGTAAATTATTGGAGTTAGTTTAGAATAATTTTGGATATATAAAAACTTGATTGAACTTTTCACCGTCTTTTACCCATCTCCTATGAGAATTTTGAAATTCCCATAAAACATAATTTTACCGCTTCTGTGAGTCAAATTTCTAAAATCCTAGAGACACAGTTAATATCAAGGTGTAAAATTTGGTTCAATAAGACAGATATACTTTTTGGTGGATAGTAACTTTTTACTTTTATTTACCACGGTTAAATGTAAATATGGTAATTATGGGTAAAACTGCTATTAATATTATCCTAACACATGTTCCAATTATATTGGACAAGTGTATCTCGACCAAAAAAACTTTTGGAATAAAATATTATCATTTAGGTCCACTTGGATAAGATTAGGACATTTATTATTATTTAATTCAGAGAAGAGTTAAAAGAGTTAAAATCAATGTTTAATTACTAAAACTTTTTTAATATAGGGTTATATATAAGATAAATTTCATTGTAATAATTCATTACAAAGATAAAATTATTTCCTATATAATGGTATTTTATTTATAATTTTTAGATATTAGATAATTTAATTTATTTATGACAGAATGATGATGCCATAATTACCTATTTAATGAAATATTTATATAATTGATATAATAAATATCAATATAAATGTAATTTTAGACTTTTTAAGAATTCCACTAATTTTATAGTATAATATGACATGATATACTTGATTTAATTATGTTTTTTGAAGTAATCATGCTGTTATGATTTTCCAAATAAATAAAATACCAAATATTGTCAAAATTGACATAAAAGAGTTTTTAAATAAATATTATAATATTAATTGATATTCTATTCCTAAAAATATACGGTTCAGCCATAGAACTTATATAATGATAGGTGTATCATTCGTGATCCACTTGGGGGTCTCTTGGAGGTATATATTACGTTTAAAACTATATGAAAAATACAAAGAGACATGGTAAATGTCAAAATATTTAACTAAGAGTTAAATATAAATGATAATGTTAATATAATGACCCAAAACTATCTAAAATCAATTAGTTGAAACTATTTAAACCTATCACCATATTAAAATTTGAATAATCCCCTTTGGAGAAATTATAAATCGAATATGAATTTATTATAAAATAATATTTCTAATTGTTTCCTAAGGTGCCCCTCTCCCCTCTTATAAAAGGGTACTCCACCTTCTCTCTAATTCACACATTCACAGCCTTTTAACTTGGCCACACCCTACCCAAATATCATCTAAACTTCACTCAAATTAATCTAGAGGCCTTATTTTGATCATAAATCCATCCTAAGGATCCCTTTAGATCAAATAAAAATGAAGAACCCAAATAAGAGGTAATGTTTTCACCACCATCTTTCAAGTTCCTTTCTTCTTCAACTTCCTCTTTCATTTCTATTCATATTATAAAATAATAACTACAGTATCTTCTATATAATGTGATGTTATAATAAATCTACTACAACTATATCCAGTTTTCTATCCATCCATTGAATGTCATGTCACCGTATGTGCATACATACGGCTTACCGTCTCCACGTCATGGTGTAATTGTTATTAAAAAAATTATTATTTGGATGGGTATAATGATTATGTGTAATTCATTTAAATAATATATATAACATGATAATGATTCTGTATATATGATATACTATCCAATTATATATGATTTTAATATCAAAAGAATGATATTGTCACTCGTGCATGTGTACGGATTACCGTCTCCACGAACGCGATGAGATTCATTCCCCATCGTATCCCTTCAAGAATAAATTTCATTAGATGATTAAAAATAATGTTTAAGGACTTGATATCAATCATGGATATGAATAAGATACTACCTATCCATAAAAAACATGACTTATGTAACAAAACATATTAAAGAAAACGAGTAATTTAACACCTGAAATGACGATAATACTAAAATATTATTAACAAAGCATTATTAGAATAACATATGTGATATCATAATTATGTATAGGGTTATTATATAGTTTAATAAAAATTATTTTACCATTATACCAGTGGTTATCCTAGCCTCAACTAAGGAAAATTACAAGGTAAGAGTATTTTTCACAATCTCTTTATTATCCGAGGTTGTTTATATGTAGTTATCTACTGGGACCTCTTTATCATCCAAATACATGTTTCTTAAAAATGTATTTAAAATTATTCTTAGTATTTTACATACTATAGGTTAAAGTAATTTATAACCTTGTTTGAATTTTTATATTATTTTTATGAAGGAAACATTCGTTCATTTTCCAAACAAGGTACTTTTTTACCTTTTCGACATAATTAAGGAAAGAATGTCTTATTCAACTTATACGGTGTGTGCAGATATTTTCCACCATTATAAAATCATCTAATCTTCCCATACAATCTCATAAAAATAATTTCAATGTAAATTTTTAATTTTATAATTATGTGACTTTTATATGATTTCAAAAAAAAGAGATATTTCTCTCAAATAGTTTTGTTTTCATCAATGACAACATCCTTTGATTGATTTTAGGATTTTTTGAAGTTGATTTATTATGATAAAAAACATTTGTATTGTATTGAAGGTTTTGTGATATGTTTGACCATGTATGTGTTATTTTTATATGATTCATGGTTTATGGAGAAGGTATTGACATTTCTTATGTTTGTTTTAATATAAATGTTTAGGTTATGTTTAAACATGTTCATATACGGAATGCATTGGACTTAATAAGTGATGGGTGGAGCCCGCTGTAGCTCCTCGATACATCAGTAGGTCTAATAAGACAAACTAATGTCTTGGAATAATGCGTTGACAAAATCATATTTGTAGTCTTGGACCAAGGCCATGACTATGTGGTTATAATAGCATGGAATTATGCATTCCATCATTATGAAAGAGGTTATTGATATTGCATGTGATGATTCAACTAGTAGAATATCCATGTGAAAAAGTAAATGGAATTATTTCATTTTATTTTTTCTATATTAATTTTAATATCATGATTTAAAGGCTTTTGTTTTATTTAAACATTTACTTTAATGTTTATGCTTATTTATGATCATTTCCCCTATATTTTTATCCTTACTGAGAATCATAGCTCACACGATTCTATGATTTTTCCCAAGATGGAAAGAAATATTTTTTGACCGACCTGTAGGGATAGATTGAAGGGGATATGAGTGTGGACTATGGAGAATATGTTATTGTAGTTTTTCATTTTATGATGTAATTCAATCATTATGAATGTATCTTGGGATTCCAAGGATACTAAACTAATCATTCTTTCGAGACTGGATCTTTTGTGATCATGCCAATGTTATGTAATAATGAACTGACTCTAGGTAACTGTGGATGGGTTGTTACATTCTAATAAATATTTTTTTTAATAAATTGAAAAAGGATTTAATTATATAATTCTTTAGTTAATACCATTTCTATATTATCAAGATCCATGATGATTTGACCCATATCAATTTTGATTTGATTGACAACCCTGTGATCATTTCTACTTAATGAACCTTTCACCTCATTTTCATTCCCTGTGTGGTTGGGTATTGATAAATCATAATCATTTAGTAGATCGAGACATCACCATTTTCTCATATTGAGGGGTTTCAATGAAATGATATATTTTAGTCTTCTATAATCTAGGAATATCAAAAATATTTTATCATAGAGATTATTTCTCCAAATTTTGAATAGAAATATAATATATTTCAATTGAAAATCATGGATTGGATAGTTATTTTCATGAGCCTTAAATTTCCTTGATGTATATTATATAAAATTTTAATCATTAATTATGATTCAATACATTACCATCCCTTATGCATGACAATATTCAACAAACCCATCACATCCTTATGGTAATGTTATAATCATATAATTGACAAATATTATCTTTAGTTAATCAAAATATTATTCCAATTCTATTGTAAAAAAACATATCTTATTTACGTGTAATATTTATGATCCAATTATCCAATCAAGAAAATTTATAAATGAATCACTAAATATAACCTAAATAACAAATTAAAATATATACCTCGTTTCAGTTCATTGTTATGATACATTCTATTAATTTCCTTGTATTTATATGGTGAACAGATATTCTATCGTTTGATTTAATATATCCATTAAAAGAATATTCCTAATTCTATAAATTACATTTAAAATATTTAACATATAATTATATTATTAGAACATTATAAATAATTAAATTCAAGTGATTTTAATTGTCCTATGATATTTTGGATTAAAATAAACAATCCTTAATGAATTACATAAAAATCATCAAAAATATTCCTTGAATACTATATTCATTAGATCCCAAAAAAAACTATGGGTGAATTTGTCTATCTGAATGGAATTAATGTAAACTCAAAATGTACATAACTCATTAGAAAATCCATATTCATAACATATTCAATATTTAAAAATGATTTATGATACCTAGAATAATGTTCAATCAATGAAAAATGTTGGGATACATGATGTTGATCAATTAATTTATTAATGCGAGGCAGATTAATTTTTTTTCTTTTCATAATAGCATTGATTTCACTACAATCAATGCACAACCTCAAGGATCTATCTTTCATATTGATAATGTTAATTGGGGATCTACATAGTGAAACTATTGGGTAAATAAATCCCTTATCACCCAACTCCTCTTGTAGTTTATTCTATTCCACCAATTACAAATTTCTAAATATATATGAAGACATTCATATTGTCTTGAATCATGGAGTAAATCAATGGAAACCCCAACTTAACACTATTAAGCATGTCCTTGAAATTCCTCAGAAAATACAACAATTTATTTTAATTAAATAGGTACATTAAAAACATAATATTAAAATTTTCATCCCTAGAATTTATTTATCACATATTTCCCAAGAATCTCATTACGCAGAGCTACTGGAGGGAGACCATGATATGACTCAAATGACAATTTAACTTCTCTAATGATAGGTAATTATAAATCTACCTCATAAATTCTAATTTTTTTCCTCTTGTAATAATTTTTCACATATTATTTAAAATTTTATTCCATAATGTGTATTGTATTGAACTCAACCATAGGTTTCATAATGAGGTATGTTAGTAAAGAAATTATTATTTTTATAATGGGGACAATGCAAAAAATTA
Source organism: Viscum album (assembly GCA_963277665.1). Classification (NCBI taxonomy): domain Eukaryota; kingdom Viridiplantae; phylum Streptophyta; class Magnoliopsida; order Santalales; family Viscaceae; genus Viscum; species Viscum album. Next base: position 2,073,892,871 of record OY728152.1, on the reverse strand, counting down.
TTATTTCGATGAGACATCCAATTAGATTATTGACTAAAAATCAATTGATAAAATAAATTTTGAATGTATAATATTCCATGAAAACTAGGTAGATATAAAAAAATGCGGCGATCCAAAAAATACTTATTTTACTATTAAAATAGTATTTAAATACCTTCCAATAAATCATTTGGAAATTCCAACATATATGTAGTTATCTAATAATCTATTCCTTCTCCCCATGTCCTATTCAATAGTGGTTTCCATTCGTACTTGGGACATTGGTGTGAGTAACACCTCATTTTATTAAATTTGAATCATATTATATCATTGATTATTTTTATTTCAATTTAATTTATGAGCCTGATTCCCCATATCTCTACCCTTGTATCACACTGACATGAACGTAAATCACATACCTAGATATTTTATTCAAAATTTATTACATTATTGAAATTAGTCTGTACAAGGCTTCCTCCATTACACATTCCCCTTATCACAGTGCTCATATAAACTCTAATTCACATAGTTTCCATTTGATATGTAATCATTAGGTAATTTCATCTCGGTTTTAAATGTGTATAAAAATATGTTATCATATGGTGTAACAATTTGGGGGAACGAAGTCATTAAAAGAAATTGATAATTCCATTTAATGAAATGTAAAATATTTCAAACTGTGTAACATATTTAATATGTAGGATACACAGACAATTGTGTAAAGGAAGATTCATAATTCACTTAACATTATTCTTCCCTTTTTATACAATGAAACATTCTCTTTATCTCAAGTTTTTTATCATAAGGGAAACATTTGTCAATGAATTAATATTTAAAATATTTCAAATCATTAATTTCTATTTCAACTACCTTACTTATATATTGGATCAATTACAACCATTAATCAGTATATCCATAGAGGGGATAAACTAAATGAGGAAGCTTTTAATTTTAACTATTTTATATGGGAATAAATATATTTTCAAGATAAAAAACCATTTTATGGATACACTATGATTAGTAGAACGACTGAATGGTTGGGTTATATGGCATAATGTTATCCAACACTAGAGAATCTGACTATGAATCAATTCTATCCATTCGGGAAACATTATTTTTTATATCCTAATCTTATAAACCAAATAATTTAATATTTTTCTCAGTTTCAATAGTAGTTGTTTTGGTTTCATTAATATGAGTATCTATACATGGGCCACATGTATTTACACCCTTATTCATTAAATGAACTATTTCTAGAAAATTGATCATATTAGATTAACCCCTAAATTAATTAAATAAAAATTGTAATGTATAATTCCAAATATGATATATCACTTATAAAATTTGTAAATTTATTCATTATTAATATCAGAATAAAAAAGATTGTTTCTTTGGGAATTCCATTATATATTATTCATTCATAATCGTTTATAGAGGACCCGCATGTTAATGATGGTCCAAATAATTCTTCATTTATTTGCTGCTAAATTTAATTCATGAATGACAATTCATTATTATCAAACATCTGTATTGTGTAAGGGATACATATTTTTCAAAAACACCGAAGTTAATAAAATAAAATTGAAAGTTAGAAATTTATGTATGAAAGGCATATAGATTGGAAAAAAAATCAAATCCATCCTACAATAATATGGATATTTAATAGAATTTTTTTTGAATAATAATAAATGAAGAAAAAAAGTTATTGCATTATGAAAAAGATAGCAATCAATAACGAATGTGGGATTGTGTAATACCATTCACAACATGGTAATTTTAAAGTCAAATAACTATGGAATAATGAGTTACAATTGCATATTTAAATACATGAATAATTAATTATTCAGGATATTACATTCCAAAGAGGAAATATATACACCACATAAAGGTTAATTTTTGCATGATAACATATTAGACTCAATTGAATTAAAATTATGATGATATCATTTACCACACATGTAATTTTGGATGAACATTCTTTAAATTTTTTTAATGTTGTTGTAAAATAATTATTTACTTATTCGAGAATGATATTATTATATATATACTAACATATATCAATATTATCATGATTCTTAAAAAATGATCATTAATAGGATTTTATTATTTTCATGGTATTAGGTGTTAATTACCTTTTTATTTCATTTATATTTTTTATGAATGATCTAATTTATGTACATATTATATAGTTTCATAATCTAAAAAATAATAATCATGATATAATTTGGATATGTATACATCTATTAAAATTTTATAACTAATCATGAATGATATTTACGATAAGTGAATTACGTTATGAACCTAGTGATGGTCGGCCATATATTCACACATGTGATGTTTCTATTTTCCAATGATCATTATTTAATGAAGTTATATATGGTATAATAATTATATATTGTGATGTGGTGATGAATATATAGTTACTTATTTATCTAAAAAAGGTATTCCACAGGTACACAAATGTCATTATTATGTTTAGGTCATAGAAAATGAATGAATAAAATATATATATATATATATATATAATTTTTATAGAATGATAAATATTCAATAAATATTAAAATTCTGTTATTTTTATCACATATAATCATTTATATTATCTTTATCACCTTCCATGGGATGTGATAGTTAATGTCGATTCATATCGCTTCACGAGGCGGGAATATGTTACAAACATGAGCGACGTTATTGTGTCTCCAACACAATAGAAATTAATAATATATATATTATATAATCATTTTAAAGGAATAATATATTAATAAATATTATAATATAATTTATATCTATAATTATACCCAACCTTGAGAGGAGGTAATAGAAAAATGAATGACATCGGTTCGCAAGGTGATAGTCCACCAAACACAATAACAACGATTTCGTAATGTATATGAAGGATGTTTGAGATCTTATCATGTGATGAAAAAATTATAACAATAACCAAATATATTTAAGATACAATGGTTTATAAATATTAATTGATTAAAAAAATTGAATGAGGTGTATAAATATAGAAAAAAATGTTCATAAAAGAATGTCACCTCTTCTTCAGGTATCCTACTTAGGTTTCCATTAAAGCCTCCATAAGATGGATTATTCTCCAGAAAGGGCTTCATGGATTAAGAGATTTATTATTTGATGCAATTTGTATAGTTATTTTGTGATCTAATGTGGGTTCAATGTATGAATAAGTGTAGGGAGTGAGATCCCTTGTATAATTCATAGGAGTTGTATTCTCGTAAATGGAAAAAATATATTTTTTATTGGGAGGTATCCCTTAACTAATGTACCTAAAACTAGATATATAATGGAGGGGATAGTGTATATGTTTGATAAAAAACTGCAACACACAAAAATGAATACATTTTTTTCATATTATTCATAAGATTTTAAGTTTACTCAATTTTCAACTGTTATTTCCACCACAATAACATTTATATATTTTTACGTAGGAAATTTATTCATTAATACAATAATAATAATTTTATTTATTAGATAATTTATACCAAATTATTTTAAATATGAAAACCAAGTAATTAAATAATAATTTTATGTGTGACTAATTTTGTTTTTATCACAAATACCGGAAACTCACAAAACCCTATTTTAACATTAATCATAGAAATAAATTTAAACAATTGTCACTAATAACCATGGTAAAAAAATTAATCATGCCTTAATATATCATATAAATTATTTTCATTGAAAATATTGAATTTATTTATTGAAATTATACTCACAGTAATGAAATAATTTAATTTATAATTAATCTAATATATGTGATGATAAACTCCGTTTGTAGTGTAATAATTTTGAATTCATTAAAATGTTTTAATATAAATATATTAAATGAAAAATATTAAATAACCTAAATTTTATTTATTAAAATAAAATCTAACTAATTTTACATTAAAAAATATCAAAATTCTAATTTAACATTATAAATTTTTTAATGAAAAGGAAGTTAGTAATTACAATTCAATAATTTATATTATTCAAAAAGATATGAATATTTTATGAAAATTTAAAAAAGTTATCCTTAAGATAATTTTGATATTATGAAATTTATGATGAATTATTTAACATAAATTTTTTAAATGATTTATAATATTATTTTTATATTAGGTGTGAAAATCCTTAATCAATAACCATATTTTAAACCAGGTGTTGCGTTAATCATGAGAAATCAGAAAAATTAAATTTAGTCTAAAATAAATATATTTTATATTCCTCGTGTGTAGTAATTATCAATGAAATTTTTAGTTGTTTTTCATTTTTATGTATTATGAAATAATTATATAGAAACTAAAACAACCTATGATGAACACAATGTAATGTGTGATGATCCTAAAATATCATAGGTTGAAATGATGGTGTTAAAATATATGAAATATTTGGACTAATTTTAAATAGAATATATTTTCATACATTTTGTACTTTTTACTAACAGTAGATCTAAATTTTTTTTGTATTCAATGGTTATAACCATTTAGAATAATAATAATAAAAATTAGTGTGGTGTAAAATTAAATTGTTTTCCAAATGAGAAACCAAATGGATCGTGAGGTGGAGAAAAAATAATATTATAATTCCAATTATAGACTATATTGAAATATATAACAATACAAATTATTATTTATTATACTAAAATTCAATGTAACGAAAAGCTCTATATTGAATAATTCATACATTATAATCCACGCACCTTATGTCAGAGTTCTGACCATCTTATTACTGACCAATGGAACAACACATTAAATGAGATATTTATTTGTACTGTATTAAAATGTTCATGAAACAATTTCTTTAACTATTTATCATTTTTATAGGGATGACAATAAAGGTTGAATCTCATTAAAAATACAGGAAAAGAGGAAGATATTTACTCCATGGAATTGGAATAGTTTAGAAATTCGTTCTCTAATAAATAAATTACACGAAACGCTCAAAATATAATTAAATTGGAGTTATTGAATCTAAAAAATAACGAGGATACATTTTCATTATATGTTAATTAAACATTATATGATAGATAATGCATGAAAAATATTTTTTGTCATTAAACACAATGTAAATATAGATCATGTTTTCAAAAAATACCCAAATCAAGAAAACGTTTTTCCAAATTATAATTTTATAATAATGAATAATTTTTTTATTACCCCTAAAAAGGGAATATAATTTGGATACACCTTTTATTATTACGGTTTTAGAGTGAATAATATGAAAATATTTTTTCACGGTAACTCATTTAATAAAACACATGGATTCATGGTAATCAATATCCCAATATGATAAAATTGGGGAATAATAAGAATTGAAATTTATTTAAAGGGGATTGTAAGTGATTCATGTGAAGAAGGGATGGTCAATGGGAAGATAAATAACAATGATATATGAAGAGGCTATCCAATGTAATATTTGAAAATAATCGTTGGCCTAAAGAACCATTGACAATCCAATACTTAAATTGTAAAACATATGAATTGTATACTAACAAAAAATAATTCTTGACTTAATGGTTATATATATATAGTATACCACAAAATTAAATGGATAAATTTAAATACTATATAATAAATACTATTTAATGTGGTTCCCAAGAACTATTTGGTAAAATTTAAACTTATAATCCACTACAGAACTACAAATTTCAAGCTGGATACTAGATCCACTCACTCATTTATATATCTATAATTTTATTAAGGGTATAAAATTCATACCTCAACATCTAGATGTATAATTATTTGTGAATCAAAAATTAGTAGAATAAATGTAGGACCTTTCTTTTAATCACCTAAAATTGAATCATTTTGGGTGTTTCTACTAGTAATCTTTATTATTCTCCATTTTTTAGAATTTGATCAAATTTTTTTCATTGGTTTACAATATTTTCCCAAATCCAATATTAACTACAGAGATAAGGAAATCTCAATTGATATATACAATATACCCATGATTATATATAGTTTCAATGTGGCCGATGAACTCTATAAAACAATTACATCTATTATAGGTATGAATACCCAACCATTTGGTATATTTAGCTTAAATGGTGGATAAAACATGTAAATGATTATATTAATAATTTTTTAGTAATATATTGATTAGTTTAGAGAAGAGTTTTAGATTCCATACATATTGTGAGGTTTTTCATTCAATAGAGGTCCTTAATTTTGTTATTATCTGATCAATTTATCCTTATAGAATGGCCCTGATTGAGTTAATGGATTTAAAAAATTACTATTATGAGAATTGGGAAAAAATTATACACAATTTTCTTCACCATGTGGTTCTGTAGTCATTAATATTGATAATAAAACTGATAAATACTTATTCCTATTTATTATCATAAACATAAAAAATCCAGATAAAGAATATGTGTGATCTACCCCATATTGATGATTGTTCAATAATCTACGAGGTGAAAAATAATACTCCATGACTGAATATTGATCATGTTAACTCCAATTAATTTTTAAAACAATTGATAACCGAAGATATTCTTTTGTATAAGATATATACACTATGAAATCAAAGTGATGTGATTCTAATTGATAAATTCTATTTCTATCTTCATAAATAGAATGAATATATTATCTAGAGCTTACCATTTGATTTTTAAAGAATATATATATTATATTCTTAGATATACTAAATGAAATTAATAAAATGATGAATATTTTATGAATTTGTTATGGATCTTGAGAAAGAGTAATGTGTATGAAAAATTAAGCATGATTTAATTCTTGATATAAAATGACTATTTCATGGGTCTTGTAATGAAAATATGTTGTATAAATATAAATAATGCAATGGTAGAGGTGATTGAATAATTTCATAGAACAACCAAAAAAATATAGATCTATTGTTTTCATAGATGGGATGTATACTTTTCGTGGATTTCAAAAATGTTATCATGACTACCAAATACACATACTATGTTAAGTCATAAGGGAATCAATTATCTCTTGATGGATTAATGTAATGAAAATTTCAAAGAGATTAGTAGAATGTTAGTAAATAAACTTGTATTAAAATATAACTGTAATTGGGAAGTATTTTAAATATACATTGCCTTATCAAAGAATGGATTGGAATGTGTTTTCATATAGAATTGCATGGTGTCGTAATATTACTCACAGTAGTTAATGATTTATGCAAAAATTTATATGGTACATGATTTAGGGCCAGTAGTGGTAATAGTTTCATAGAATATTTAATGTATATATATCTATTGTGAAATATTTGATATATAATATAATAATAATATATTAACAAATATATTAACAAATGAATAAATAAACAAGAACTAAAGGATGTGGGTGATATTGATCAATGACTACGATAACTCTATGCATTTCCTCCATGGGATGGAAGACATGGTTGATGAATCTATGAGTAGTAAGGATAATGATACATTATCACTTAGGGAGGATAATAAAGTTAAAATAATTATAATCATGATATTTCTCATCCATGAAATAATAAATGAATTGGGGAAATCCTTTATCGCCTATATATCATCACAACCATCCAATATTGTGAAAATCAAGAAGGTACAAAAGGATGATATGGAGATGGAGAAGATAGTTTGAAAAATAACAAATCTTAAAATAGATGACTTCAGAATTATATGATTCAGAAAATTAACACGTGGAACATCAATAACAAAATTGATGAAATATATATCATATTATAAAAATATATGATAATTCTCGACACATTCAAAATAAAAATTATAGAGCTGCTAATATTAATTTATGATGTAAAAAATGATGTGAGGGATTCTAGATTATGTATCTAGATTTCTCTTGTTGTAGAATTTTATAAAAAAATAAAAAAATTCTAACGATATTGTGAATCAATTTCCCATACATGTATAGAAATGCCATAACATTGCCATGAATTTTTTGTATGACTTCCCAAGACTTGTAATGTCCATAATTCAATTTGAGTTTCAATTTATTAATTTTATAAGTTGAGAAATTTCATATATATTTGATAAAACTTATCAATAAATCAACATTATACAATAATAATAAATTAAATGGTATGTATTTATTAAGAATCTCTCATAATTGAATGTAATCGAGAACTATGGCTTACCTCATGTTTTTACTAATGCACTTATGTTACATTGGATACAAAAATGATTTTTATTATTTTTTATCATCCTAAAATTTATAGAAAACATATGAATAAAATTAAAACATTAAAGGATAAAACATGATAATTTTTAATTACTTTCAAATGGGGTTGGGATTAACACAATTCCAATGCAGAGTTCTCAAGTAACAAATATTTCCATTATAGAATTAAAATTGGACCATAAGTGGATCTGTAACATCCCAGGTAAATAAATAATATTAAATTATAATTTTTAACAATATTTTTGAATAAAATATTAATATTACTTTAAAGGGAATGCTATGCTCGATGGCGTACCTAATACTCAACAATGAGTTTCTTTGAACTCTTACGTTGCACACTAATAAGATACTAATATAATAATAGAAATATCATAGCCATTGTAATGGCGGGAATGGACAGAAATAACTACAAGTTGATTAAATATGATTGTTAAATATTTTTACATTTTAAAAAATAAATGTCAGAGGATTAAAATCCAAATGAATCCAATTTTAAGAACAAATACTGTAATATTTTTTAAATATTGTTTTACCACCTTTTGATGGAGATCGTTTTTTAAATCTAACTTTTGAAAATTTTATAACCTATATTTGTCAAAATAAACTTATTAATTATTATTGGTACATTTAAATTTACTTTGGTTAAATTATTGGTATGTTTCTAACGTTGTTCATTTTTATAATGAATAGTGAAAAAATACTGCATTTTACATCAAAACTTCTTTGTAATATAATTTAAATGTATGGTTAGATTATATTTTTACCTTGTTTAAATGTGTAATTGGAATATATTTTTACCATTTAATCCAATAGTGGTCATTTTAATTAATTTCAATTTGAAATTGGACTTAAAATAGTGTCAATCTTTTAATTGACATTGTTTCTTCAAAACACGCTATTTGTTTTGACAGAGGGAATGAATTATTAAATTAATTAATGCAACATATATTTTTTTAATTTTGTAAAATAGAAATAATTTTTGAATTCAGATTATCAAATAGATCTTAGGTTGAATTTTATGTATTTTTCTGAAAAAATTTAATTTTTTATGAATAGTAAAGCCACTATGTTGTAGCTAAAGAAACTAATTATTCATTTAAATGAAACATTACCACTTCTGGGATTTTATTTTCAAAATAAAACATACATGGTTGTCATTAGGAAGAATAATTCAGTTCAATGATATTAAAATAAGGTTTTGGTGAATAGTAACTTTTAAATTTTATTAATCGCGATTAAAGGTAATTACTGTAATTTAAGGTAAAGATAATGTTATAATAATATGAAATGGCTTTGACACATGTCCTACCCTTATTGGATGATTCTTGGCCGACCGTGACAATACAAGGGTCATCTTGGGGTCCCCATGGAGCCACTTTGGTTGGAAAATGACATTAATATATTTTTTTTAAAGTTAAAATTTAAATGTCACAAACATGTATTGTTTTAATAAAACAAATCTTACATGGGGTTTTATAAGTCCTATTTTTTACTATAAATATTCATTAAAAAGCTAAATTTATTTCCTAAATCATGATATTTTTTTTATAATTTTTTGACGTTATATAATTTAATTTATTTATGACACCGTGATGATGTAGTGATAACCTCATAAATGAAAGATTTAAATAAAATGAGAAGATAGGGTGAAATCTAAGTGTTACACTTGTCACGAACTATTGGATGGGTGTATTTTGAAACCTTATCACCTTATACTAGAAAAATATCATTTTGGGACCTCTGAAATCCAAAAATCATTTTATATTAATGTAATAGTTTATAACATTCCAAGAGTGACCCTGCTCTCCTCTTATAAAAGGCCACAAACTCTACCAACTTAAACACACCACTCAAGCATTTGGCTCGGCCAAACCCTACCAATTTCGTCTCTCAACATACATTTGCTCATCATTGAATCTCTCCTTTTTCAGAATGCTCTTCAAGAAACCCTTTTGGTCCAAACCAAGAAGAGTTACCCGATATAAAGGTAATGTCTTCACTTGTGTTATTTTGTTTTATTTTGCTTCTCCAATGCCATAAAATCTTTTTATTTATTTCTTTTGTAAAAACACCAGTATCTTAAATATATTATGATGTTTTTATGTTAAGGATTCGAGCTACACTTACACACACCTCTGTCTAATGGTTAATGAATATACTGTTTTTGTGGATGGTGAATTACTGCCTCACGAAACCATGATTGTTCAATATTATCTTAATAACTTTAATGGTTTCCATTAGGATGTCACTATATTTTATATATGATATATATGGTATTTATTTTTCCCATATTCTTCTATATTTTATATTTAAAACATACAATTATGCTTTGCTTGTTGTGAAATTGCGATAATTTATACGAGGAAGTGTGGACTACTGCACCCTCAAGTGATTTGACTCGTTCATGCAATACATGGAATGTATAAAGAATTAAAATAAGGAACATATATGACCAATAAAACATATATATTATACTGGAATTATAATATATATATCTCAATTATTTTTATTCCATTAATATGACAAAGAAATGAATGTAGTGTTAATGCGTACGTACAGTCTACCATCTCCATGAATGGTTCATTTCATTTATTTTTATCTCAAAAAGTTGTGGAATAGTATTAAATGAATATTTAATTGATATATATGATATTTAAATCATTAATACTATTCTGGAGATGATTTACTTATAATCATTTTCAAACAATTTCATTTTTGACTCATGTACCACACATTGACAAAAACGTCTGATATGAACTCAAATTATTAACCTATTATTATAACATTATAATAAGATATATTAACTGAATAATAATATTTAAAGGAAGACTGTAAGAAATTATAAATTGACCAATGTTTATAATTCAGTAATATAAAGAAATGAACAAGACAAGTCAGACTGGAGGTAAGGGATCCAACCTCTCTCTTTCTTTTTATGTAATCTCATTTATGTCACTTATTTTAAGCTTCTATATAATAAGTTGGGGTATGTTCTTATATATTAATCGTACTGTAGTTTTTATGTTCAGATGATTAGATACGCTAATTGATAACTTCATTCCATTTTTGGACGTTTTATGCAGCGCCATTAGGCTGCTGAATTTCCATAAGGGTATTTTCATCTCACTTTTTATTGCCGTGATATTCATGCTACATTGGCCACTATTTTCTTTTGTGTGGTGTATTTACTGACCATTATTTTACTATTTATATAATATAATATCATTTATGGTTATTTAAATCTTTATTTTATGACCCTCTTTCATGGGGTGTACGTTTTGAATGATGCCCAAATCGGTAAGGGAACCTTTCACCCTCATATTTTTAAAAGTATTATTTTTATATGTCTTTTATTTTACATCTTTTTATGTTGGATTATGTTATTATATAACCATATTGATGTTAATTTTATGTTCAAGTTATTAGATACAATTTTCTCTCTCATCAACTAATTTTATGAATTTTAAAGTAACGTCATTAGGCTTTCGAATTTTACCAAAGGGACTTTTAACCCAATTTCGATTTCATTGGGATCATATTAGAGTTATTGAATATGTCTTCCATTTAATATGAGTGAATGTCCTTTTATTTAATTAAACTTAATATCCCCTTATATTTGGTGTCTTAATATTTTTCACACATAATTATGAGATTGATTTATCCTTAATTTAAGGATACCTTCTTTATAAGGGATATCATCTCATTTTACATTTTTATTGAGACATCATTGTTTTATGCACCAATTCACTCTTATATGGTGTATATACTGTACTTTGGAATATTATATCATGAATCAATTTATTCTCATGAAAATATAATGTTCTGATTAAATGTGATTCCTCAATTATTGTATTCAAGTGTCTCTAATTTAGGTAAAACCCCATTAACTAAAATATTGCTTTAAATGTTTTAACGATTTACTCTTATAAATATTTATCATTAATATCCATGTTTTCAAAAGGGTTATAACGATTTATTAATATGGATATTAATGGTTTAAAATGTTAAAATATTCAAGGTGTTATGGGATACTTTGATTCAAAAATCTGTTTAATAAATTTTTTAAATGGTTTTGAAAATGGTTTTTTGAATGGATTAATTATTTCAATATCTTAAAATGTTATATTGTTATTGAAATGTGGGAATGTCATCTTTCCTTTATACATTAGTTATGTTCTATGATTATGTTATGTTTCTTGGGAATTATTTATGAAAATGGGTGGTTTCGTGATAAACTAAGGGTGGGTGAGCCCGATATAGCTCTCCAATGCATTGGGTAACGCGAAGGGGTTAAACGTTATGGTTTCTATGAAGAGATTTAGGGAATATAATGTGGGGGTTATTCCAAACATAACCATGAGGGTTACTCACTACAAAAGAATGTTATGAATGCCTCAAGTTACATTTATGTCTTATGATTTCTATGAGTTATTCACAATTCTTATGATTTCATGATGTATGTTAACGTGCTTATGTTTTACGAGTAAAGTATGACTTCATTGATTACTGTGTATACATGTAATAATGTTTCATTTCCATATTTTTATATCCCTTACTGAGCTTTTTATGCTAATCCCATGTTTTTTAAATTTTTTTCACAGGTCAAGGGAATGGTAAATGATGTGATAATTGTGTCAAGGATGTTTCATGAAACAATCAATGATTTATTTTAAATATATTCCCATTGATGGGAAAAATGAATACTATCTTTTATGTAGCCACGTTGTTGAAATGTGGATTGTAATGCATGATTTATGATCTAATTCACTAAAACTATAAACCTGATAAGATTCTCATCGTGTATTCTTGAAATAACTCATGATTAAGTAATGTTTAATGCTGGGGCCTTATAGTTGGTATCCTTGGTTGGTTTAGAAAACTTTATAGGTTAGAGTGTTTATTAAGAATAAGTGACAAGTTGTGTACAACCAAAATGGTTATTATATTTGATAGATACATTTTTATTTTTGATGGTTGGAATGAGATTGAGATAACTTAGATAAGTATATCTTTCTTTTATCTTCTTATTTAGTACATGATGAGTTTGTTGATATACTCACACTAATCTTTTTGGTTTTGGTAAATGGATTGATCTAGCAGGAACCAAAGTGACAATGGCTTTGAAGGCAATTGTGGTGGTTCTCTGGTTTAGAGAATGGATGAAAAGGGGGATTCAATGAGAAATATGATAGTTATTCTAAACCAACTATCAAGATTCATGATCAACCACTTGATCCTTGGTGAGTTCTCCAATTCCTATTGTACGAGAGAACTAACTCAATGTGAAAGTTCATGTGTTAATTAGAAAGGTAACCATTAGGGTTTATATGATCCTTACTTTTGAGGTAATTATGGGTTACTATATGTTATGATAAAAAATGAAAGGCAAGAGATATAATTGAGGATAAAATAGGTTATGATTATTTTTTAATATTTTATCTCGTTTTGGGGAATGTTTTACGAATTATATATTTTTGTAAAAAGGACAACATGAAGACCATGTGACAACTCATCGCGTCAGAAAAAGCTGTGGTAATCGAACCCACAACCAAAATGCGAATTGTATTTATCAGCTACCACTGGACTGCGTGATGTCCCTGGTTAGTTTGACTAATTATTATTTTTAGTTATATAATTTTATGAATCAACAGTATGTTTATTTTGGGTTATCCAAGAAAATTATTAACCTATCATTGAGGATATGTGATTAGGTTAATTACTTTTCAATATGAGACTTTAAGAGAAACTGATGTTATTTGGAGATAAATGTTAATTTGTACCTTGGGAGACTATGTGATTAAATCCTTCAAATACTTGGGCTTCAATCTTAGTTTGGTTTTCCATAAATAATTTAATGGAAAAATTGTTTATTGAATGATCTTCGTTGAACTTTGGGTTTGGTTTGAAAATTTTTGGAGATTAGGAGTAGTTTTTCTTTTTGTAAAAAAAATACTTTTTGGGTATTATCTGATCTCGTACTAAACTTTTTTGTTTGGTTTTGGTTCAGATCTAAAGACAGGTGAAATATATAGTGCTCTTTTGTGGATAAGGTGATCCTCAAGATGTTGATTATAGTAATCTTAATGCGAACAAGTCTTCCTAAATACTCATCTTTTGGAGAAAATATGAGCATGATTAAGGAGTCTAGTAAAAGTTGAATGTCTATGTGACAAGTAAGTATGTTTCATTATGATTTAGTCAATTCTCAAAAATAAATTTCACAATGAAGAGTAACTTAAAACAAGAATGTTGTCTATTACCTTTTCTTACTGGGGAATCTAATACCTTTTAACCCATCACAAGTTTGTGATTTTTTTGTGGTTAACTTTCTCCTAGACATGTTTACTATCACTCTCCATCAGATCATGACCCTTTGTTTACTCCTCCATATCCATATTTTCATAAATAGAACACTATTATGGGTTAACTCAGGTGACCATTGTACTTCTCTCCCTTTTTTTAAAGTAATAGTTTTACTGAATCTTGTTCCGATGTGGGACATTCAATGACGTTTCAAAGGCCAATTTTGAAATTGCGAGGACGCAATTCCTAAAGGGGGGGGGGGAAGGAGAGAAAATCAGAGGTAAATAAATAATATTACATTCTAATGTTTATCAATATTTGTTAATAAAATGTTAATATTACTTTAAAGGGAATTCTATGCTTGATGGCGTACCTAATACGCAATATTGAGTTTTTTTGAACTCTTACATTGCAAACAAATAATATAATAATATTATAATATTTAACTCCTAGTCGTTGTAATGGCAGGATTGTATAGAAATAACTACAAAGTTATTACCTATTTTTGTTAAATATTTTTACATTTATCCAATAAATGTTATAGGTTTAAATTCTAAATGAATCCAATTTTATGAATAAATACTCTAATATTTTCAAAAGATTGTATTACCACCTTTTGATTGAGAACCATTTTTAAATATAACTTTTGAAAATTTTATAAGCTATATTTGTCAAAATAAACTTATTCTTTATTATTGGGACATTTATATTTACTTTGGTTAAATTTTTGGTATGTTTCTGACATTGTTATTTTTTTAATGAATAGTGAAGAAATACTAAATTTTCCATCAAAATTGATTTTTCATCTAATTTAAATGTATTGTTAGATAATATTTTTAATTTGTATTAATATATAATTGGATTATATTTTTACTATTTAATCCTATGGTGGTCATTGGAATTAATTTCTGTTTAAAACATGACTTAAACTAGTGTCAATCTTTTAATAGATATTGTTTCTTAAAAACACTATATTTTTTTGACACCAGGAATGAATTATTAAATTAATTAATGAACTTATATATTTTGAATTTTTTAAAATAGACATCATTTTTTAATTCGGAATATCAAATATATCTTAGGGTGACTTTTTGGTATTTTTCCGAAAAACATCAATTTTTGATGAATAGTGAAACAACTAAGTGGTAGTTAAAGAAACCGATTTTTCGTTTAAATGAAACATTACCACTTCTGTGATTTGGTTTTCAAAAATTCGACATACATAGTTTATATTAGGAAGTAAAATTTGGTTCAATGAGATTAAAATAATTTTTTGGTGAATAGTAACTTTTATGTTTTATTAATCGTGATTAAATGTAATTAGTGGAATTTAAGATAAAGATAATGTAATAATAATATGAAATGACATTGATACATGTCATACCTTTATTGTATGTGTCATGTATGACCGATGCAATTCATGGGTCAACTTGGGGACCCCATGGTGCAACATTGGTTGGAAAATAACATTAATAACTTTTTATTTAATGTTTAAATTAAAATGACACAAACATGTATTATTTTACTAAACCAATTATTACATGGTGTTATATAAGTCATAAGTTTTACAATAAATATTCATTAGAAATATAATAAAATTTAATACATAATGATAAATTTTTTATAATTTTTAGGCATTATATAATTTAATTTATTTATGACACCATGATGATGCGGTGATTACCTCATAAAATAACGATTTAAATAAAATGAGAAGATATGGTGAAATCTAAGTCATACACTTGTCACTAACCTATTGGATGTGTGGATTTATAATCCTCATCACCTTAGACTCGAAATATATCCTTTTGGAAACTTTGAATTCCGAAATGCATTTTATAATAAATTAATTGTTTATAACTTTCCTGGAGTGGCCCTCCTATCCTCTTATATAAGCCCCCCAACCTCTACCACCTTACCCACACCTATCAAGCATTTTTTTTGCCAATCCCTACCCATTTCATCTCTCCACATCCCTATATTCATAATTGAATCCTCACCTTTGGCATAATGCTCTTCAAAAAACTCTTTTGTTCCAAAACAAGATGAGTTAACCCATTTAATGGTAATGTCTTCACTTGTGTAATTTTGTTTTATTTTGCTTCTCCAAACCCCTAAAATATTTTTATTCCTTTATTTTGTAACAAAAAAAGTATATACAATATACTAGGATGTTTTTATGTTATGGATTCTAGCTACACATACACACACCTCCATCTAATGGTTAAAGAACATACTGTTTCTGTGGATGGTGAATTACTGCCTCACGAGACGATGGTTGTCCAATATTATATTAACACCTTTCATGGTAGCCATAATGAAGTCACTGTATTTTATGTATGATATATATGGTATTTATGTTTCTTATATATTTTTTTATTTTATATTTAAAACATACCTTTATGCTTTTCATGTTGTGCAATTGCGATAATTTCATACGAGGAAGTGTGGACTACCGCCCCCGGAAGTGATGTGACTCGTTCATGCAATAAATGGAATGTATGAAGAATAAAATTAATTAAAATATGTTACCTATAAAACATATATATTACAATTTAATTATAATATATATATCTCTCAATTATTTTTAATTCCATTAATATGACAAAAAAATGAAAGTAGCATTCATGGGTATATATGGCCTACCATCTCCATGAACGGTGCAATTCATTTATTTTTATCTCCAAATGTTATGGAATAGTAAAATTGAATATATAATGGATATATATGATATTTAAATCATTAATACTATTCTGGAGATGATTTACTTATAATCATTTTCAAAAAATTACATTTTTGACTCATGTACGAATCATCGACAAAAACGTCTGATATGAGCTCACAATTTAATATGTGATATGAACTGAATAATAATCGTTAAAGAGGACCATAAACAATGATAATTTTACCAAAGTTTATTTTTCAGGAATATAAAGAAATGAACAAGACAAGTTGGACTTGTGGTAAGGGATCCAACCTCTCTCTTTCTTTTTAAGTACTCTCTTTTATGTCACTTCTTTTAAGCTCCGATTTCTTATGTTGGGGGATGTTCTTATATAATAATATTACTGTAATTTTTGTGTTCATATGATGATATACCTTAATTGATATCTTCAATCCATTTTTGTAAGTTTTATGTGGCCCCATTAGTCTGTCGGATTTTCATAAGGGGATTTTCATCTAACTTTTTATTCCTATGAGATTCATACTACATTGGCCACTATTTCCTTTTCTATGGTGTATGTACTACCCATTATTTTTCTATTTGTATAATATACCCTCATCTTTGGGTATTTACATCTTCATTGTATGACCCTTCATTCATGGGGTGTACGTTTTTTATGTTTCCCAAACCGGTAAAGGAACCTTTCACCCTTCTCTTTTTAAAATACCTATTCTGTTATGTCTTTTAATTTACTTCTGTTTATGTTGGGATAGGTTATTCTATTTCCTTATTTATGTAAATTTTATTTCCATGTGATTGGATACAATTTTCTCTCTCATCAACAAATTATATGAATTTTAATGTGACTCCGTTAGGCTGTCGAATTTTACAAAAGGGACTATTAACCCAATTTTGATTTGTTAGGGTTCAACTTGTAGTTATTGAATATGTCATCCTTTGAATATGTGTGAATGAAATTTTATTGTTTTACACATAATATCCACTTATATTGGTTGTATTTATATTTTTCACACATAATTATGAGATTGATTTATCCTTTATTTAAGGATACCTTCTTTATAAGGGATTTCATCTCATTTTACATTTTTTTGAGACATCATTGTTGTTATGCAACAATTCACTCTTATATGGTGTATATAATGTCCATTGGAATATTATATCATAAATCCATTTATTCTCATGATTTTATAATGTTCTGATATAATGCGATTCCTCAATTATTGTATTCAAGTGTCTCTAATTTTGGCAAAAACCCTTTAACTAAAAAACCACCATAAATGATTTAATGATTTGTTCTTATAAATATTTCTTATTAATATCCAGGTTTTCAAAATGGTTTTACAGATTTATTTATATATGATATCAACGGTTTAAAATGTTAAAATAATCAAGGTGGTATGGGACACATTATTTTAAAAATCTCTTTAATAAATGTTTTAAATGGTTTTGAAATTTGTTTTTTGAATGGATTCATTATTTCAATATTTGAAAATGTTATATTGTTATTGAAATGTGGGAATTTTATCTATTCGTTATGCTTATGTTATGTTCTATGATTATGCTATGTTTCTTGGGCATCGTTTATGAAAATGGGTGGTTCCATGATAATCTAATTGCGTGTGAGCCCGATATAGCTCTCCAATTCATTGGGTAACGGGAAGGGGTTAAATGTTATGGTTTCTCTGAAGATATTTTGGGAATATACTATGATGGTTATTCCAAACGTAACCACGAGGGTTACTCCCTTTGTAAGAATGTTATGAGTGCCTTAATTTAGCTTTATGTCTTATTATTTTTATGAGTTATTCATAAATATTATGATATCATGAGTTATGTTAACGTGCTTATGTTTTATGAGTAAAGTAAGATTTCATTGATTCTTATGTATACATGTACTAATGTTTCCTTTCCGTATTTTTATATCCCTTACTGAGCATTTTATGCTCATCCCATGTTTTAAAAAAAAATCACAGGTCAAGGGAAAGGTACATGATGTGATGTTAGTGTCAAGGAAATGTCATTAATGAATCCATTTTTTATTTTAAATGTGTTTTTGTTTATGGGAAAAATGAATACTATCTTTTATGTAACCAATTTGTTGAAATGTGGAATGTAATTCATGATTTATGATCTACTTCTCTAAAACTCTAAACCTAAATAGATCCTCAGCATGTAATTTTGAAATAACTCAAGATTAAGTAATGTTTAATGCTGGGTCCTTATAGGATGTAAATGGGTATAGGTGTAGTAAAATACCATATTAAGATGAATTTAGAGATTGTAAACGACTGGGACAAATCATGATGATGAAATTGAAGAAAATATTGAAACTATTTTTATTCATTTTAAAGCTTTTCTATGATGATATATGACCTCTCTTATAACTTATTTAATAAATTATGAGTTTATTTTTAAGTATACGGTATTTCGTCAAATATTACCTTGGAAGAGGGCAATGAGATTCACGAGGAAGGGTATATTTTGTCGGACAGACTTTAGGCCCTTTAAAAGCAATAATTATATTGAGATATTATTTTATCATCAAACATTTCAACAAAAACCTATGATATAAAGTTATTATAAATGATGGACAATGTGTTTAATATTATATACAAGACAGAACACTAATCATAAATGACCTTGAAATATTATTATTTAAATATTACCATTAATACATATCCATTTAATTAGTGAAGAATAACAATAATAAACAAATTGTAATATGTATATAAATATCTAAATCAATTCCAATTTATTGAGTAATTCTTAATTACTATACATTCAATTTCTAGTGAACTCATATTACAATTCAAAAACACAGTTCATTAAGAAATTATTTTTTTTCTTCATAAAATTTAACTTTTATTTATTTATTGATTATAATTTTAATTATATAAATTAAAATAAATTTTTGAAATCAACATATGGTTTATTTTGGGGAATTTTAGAAAAAATTTTATTTATGAATAGTTTAAATTTTATTTTTAATTGAAAAAAATATTTTCTCAATTATTTAAAATGATAAATATTATATTAAAAATATTTATAAGAAAAATTATATTTCATATATTTTAAAAAATACATGCAATTTCACTAGACTCAATGAATTTTGTAATTTTATTGCAGAAAAGTAAATTTTTATGAATGTTTGTTATTCACTGTGTTTTTTATATTTAATTAATATTTTACACATCTAGAAATTTAATAATTTAAATTGGATACTATCTTTGTAATCTATAGGTTCATATTTGGAAAAAATGTCCCCATATTTTTTGGTTAATATTAATTGTAACCATAATAAATATTTATTAACCCAATAAAGCTAAAATGAGTAAATTATGTTAATAATAAATATTAAAGTCATTATTTTTCATCTTAATTTTTATTCGATTAAGTGAATTAGATTCTTAAAACCTTATTATTTAACATAAATTGTTAAAGTTTATAATTTTTTATGATCCTGACCATAAACAATACATAATATTATGTTTTCTATTTTAGGAAAGGATTCACATACATTTAAAAGTATTTTCTAGTTAAATGTAATAGATAATTAGGTAATAAATCTTATATTAAAACCCATATCCAAAATAATTTTATAAGACTAAAACCACATTTCTTTTTTAGCATAATAAAAAAGTCTTACAACACATGATTCGTTTTCAGGAAATTTCATCACTACATTCAAATTGGATTCTTAATTCCTCTTACCTTACATTAAACCCTATGAAATTTTCTAAAACCTGTGATGGGAATATGATAAGTAAATGATATATATGAGAATAAAGAAATAAACCGTTAGACCATGAATACATATATACACATGATGAAAATACTTCTCTCCCTTAAATGTAACATAATCATACTTTGTTAAAACATGAGTTTTTTTAAAACATTGAATGAGTAAAACAAACCACTTAGCTAACAGGGGGAATCAATTTCATACGATAATAACTTAGGAATTTAACCCTCATAGATATGAATTTATATGTAACCCTAATATATATCTTACAATATAACCCTTGTGGATACCTTATGATGTAACTATCAATGTTACACATAGAATAACTACTATTTTCAACTACCAACATATCAATTATATATAAGGGTATTCAAAGACCCACCCATTTTTATATTATGACATAACAAGTTTTCTTCATAATAATTAAATATAAATAATCCATTAAAATAAAATATGAATACATGAATAAAAAAGTCACATTTTCTCAGTAAAAGCACTCATTTCAATGGAATACCTAACACATATAAAAGAGAAAATTTATATGAAAATAACTTGGTTATATTGTGAAGTATTGTTAAAAAAGGGATCATAAAAACATGAAATTAATCTCATATCATATAATTTAATATGAATTATTATTTTTGAATTTCGTAAATAGATATATTAAAATGGATTCTAAATGGAAAGTCCCTCCCATTATGTATGTAAGTAGTCTTCACATATAATTATATATTAAATTTTCATTTAATAATTACTTAATTACGAATATTTTTTTAAAAAATAATAATTATAATATGTTATTATGTTCAATTATACCCATTTAATTATGTTATATATAACAAAATATTCATTAAAGGATGGATCATTTCATGTATTTATGGACAATACTCTTGATTAATAATCATGATAGTTCCTGTGAAATTTAAGAAAATATCCATAATATGAAATAAATGATATAAATATTCTTCTATAATTTTAAATGATCCAATATATCATTTTCATTCTGATATAAAAATTATTAATTAGATAAAATAATAAATTCATATGTTTGGATTATCTTTGTGATTGTTTTTCTTACCATCAGAAATGAATTTTATTTTATTTATTATTATTTATAAAAATATGTTCCAGAACATTAAAAATGAAATAATATTCATATTAAAATATTTTTTAACCTCGATAATTTTTCTATGACCAATATTCAAAGTGATAAATGAAAATTAATAGTCATCATCCATGAATACGGTGAATCAGTACGTCATAGACAATGATTCAATTTTCTAGAATCAGAGGAAAACATGAGAGGATTGATGACGGCTATTCCATTAACAAAATAATATTAAATTATATATACGAACCTAGATTTTCCATTTCATCTTTGATAAGAGATATTATTGGTGGATAATAACGACTAAAAATATAAAGAAATTATTTCTAAGAGAAAAGAGGATTTACCTCATGAATGTTGTCTCCTTGTGAATATACACAAAGAAGATGATTTTGTCATTTTTGTGAGACTAGGAAGTCTTATATATGAGTAAGAGGAATGGGAATAATATTGGGCCTAATTAGGACAAGATATAGGCATTTACGTGTTTGAGGAGAAGAGTTTTTGGGGGATGATATTTATAGGGAGATAAGAGGGGTGTTTTTGAAAATTATATTCATTAGTTTATTATTTTACTGAATACTATAAATAATGTTACTTTATGTGACTAAATATAGAAACTAGAGAATTTGAGTAATAATTAATGTTTTCTTACATCATTCAGGTCTCAAAAATTCATTTATTTACTAATAATGATAAACACCTTGAATAACTATATATCACTATTCAAAAAAATTAAAACATTCCATGAAAATACAAAAATAAAAAATATCCATTTTTTAAATTCTAGAATTAAAAAATGGAATATACTTTTTGAATATAATTTTATATATATGAAAAAGTTATTTTTAATTAATGACATTATTTTTTCTAAAAGATAAAAATGTTAAATATGATATCAAATTTTATGACACTATAAAATTAATTGATGTATCATATAATTTTTATCAGAATGAAAATAAAACAAAATATTATTTAATTATTTTATTTCATAAAAATAAATTTTCTTTTAAATCATTATATTAATTATAAAATTATGAAAAAATTAGGTTTCAAAAAAATACCAACACTTAATTTATAATTTTAAAAATATCTATTAACTTATTTCATGATATAAATATATTATGTTTTAAATTATAAGATACCAAAATTATATTTATACTTTAATATGTGAGCTTACTAATCAATTAGTATATAATACATAAATTATAAAAATAACTTTGATTTAATTATACATTTATAAAGTAATTATCTTTTTAATTCTATAATGACAATAAATTATTTTATAAGTACCTAGGATCTTTTATTCTCCCCCGTTACAAGAAAATAGAGCCTGAAATATTTATTTACTTATTAAATTAGTGATTATATACATCACTGATATAATGTTTATATTCTAATGTTACTTTTACACCATGTGGTTTGTCCATAAAACTATAACATCATGATAAAAACTATTTCATAATACATGCTCACTATGATCAGTTATATGAATAGGATTTTCCTTATATGAAAACTAATATTCCAATTGAAGAACCTCATGGACTGAAATATTATATGAATTAGTCATCTAATTTCATAAAAAAATGAAAAACAATTTTTATATTGGAAAAACTCAGGAAAAATACAATCAGAAGGAAATGACACCGCATTTATAGGATTTTATAGGTTCTAAAAATCAATGGTACTAGCTTACTATTATTACTAAAACTCATATCACATTACCCTGTAGAGACCGTTTTTATGAAATTATCACAAAACTATAATGAAATATCCTTCCTATTATTATCTATATATATTTTCTTCATGCTCTGAGTTTTCCTCATATTATGTTGGATCATATTTACATTCTCAAAAACTCGCTCAACTAAAAATGATACAATCAAAATCCTTTTCCAGTCCACATCGCAAAATCATTGAGTTTGACACCACATTCTATATAATTTCTAATATGTATCCATATATATTTTGGAATGAAAATTTCAAATTTATAGAATGTTAAAAAATGAAATATAATGAATGAAGCATCTCTGGTAATCAATTGAACAATCACACATCATGTCTTCCATGTTCTATGTCATTCTCTGTCTATGTCCACCCAATTTTGGATGAAAGGATATTCTAAAATTTAATTTAGAACCTAATGAATATATAAGGCCTTTTCAACTAATAAATGTTAACTTGGTATCACAAATAGATATAATCGAGACAGGAACTCCATATAACCTACCTATGTATTTATGATACAACAGTTAAAGATGGTATAGAGGCATAGTGTCTGGAATATGAATAATGTTTTTATTTTTTATTTAGTATTAAAAATAAACTAAATCAAATTTTTATCCCAATTGGTATTTAGTCATCCCATTATGAAATACATGGATATATTTTCCAATTTCCACCCTTGAACATGAAAATCATAAATCATCCCCATTGGTAGTTTTTTATTTTATGTCACCAATTGATATGTCAACCACTTTATCAGTAAAATCTTGAATATCACTTTTAATTCCTTCCCACCAAAAATATTATTAATGTTGTCTATACATATATGTGCAACCAAGATGAAGTGAAAATATAGAACTTTAATCGTCCCTTGTCAATTCTTTATTTATATGTAAATCACAAGGAATACATAATCTTTTACCAAATATTAAAAACGATGCTTTTCCAATGGTAATTTTTTGAAACATACACATTTTATCGAATTTTACATTTTTTATAAGTCACGGCCTAACTTAAATTATTTATTCATTCTATTTGAAAAAGACTATTGAACTTTCTTATAAAAAATGATAGTAATTACATATACCAACAAAATCCAAGAGAAAATTCATCATATAATTAACAAAGGTACCATGATTGAAATATAAAAAAGATATTGTTGCATGATGTTTTTGGACTCACGGTATCCACCACATTGTTTTCATTTCGAGGATGATAATTAATCACACAATTGTAACACTTTATCAGTTCTAACAATCTTATCTTCCTCATGTTCAATTCATTTAGTGTGAATATATACATATAACTTTTACATATAGTATATATTTCATATTTAGATCAACATAAATTATGTGTACAAATTTTTAAAGTCACAACCACAACTGATAGTCAAAAATCATATGTGTGTCCATTTAGCTCATGTGGTTTTACATTTATTGAAGAATAATCAATTACTATATCAATTTGGGATTTGAATTCATTAAATTAAATTCAATAAACTATCACAGTATTTGAGAATGTCAGCATTTTTGGAAGGTAGAGAGAATACTCGATCATTCAAAAATAGTAATTTTAGTTCTTGAAAAAAAACAACATGCTTCTATCCAAATAAATTTAACCCTTTTTTTTGTTTTCATTTTTATAGGTCTATATCACCATGTATCATTTTTAGAAAAAATTCATTAATATCATACTAATCCATGAAAATGATGATTCATAGTAACATTTTAATGTTTAGGCTATTTATAAAACAATTTTCAATTTTAAAGATTATCTTTAGTCCACCCTTATTAAGAATGTTCCCATGAAAATAAATCTATTGTAACCGAAAATCAAATTTTATAAATTTATAATAAAATTTATCATTCTTAACTATTTAATGAACAATCATTAGATGTATATCATGATCCTTAATTATTTTATTTATCCAAGTTTTCAACAATGAGAACAAAAATAAACATGTCTATATTTTCATTGAATAGACTATTAATAATATCTATAAATACAGTGGGAAAATATTAAAAATAAAATTTAATAACAAAAAATCCATAATACAAATATATTACCAAGAAATCTATATTTGGAATTTCATCCTCCTTCACCTTTAATTGATGGTACAAAAAATTCAATTCAATAATGGAAAAATTTAGAGCTCGATGGTGATGATAAAGCAAGTCATCTATATGAAAGAATAAACAATTATTATAAACAATAATTATGTTCAAAGATATTTAATAAATGTAATGACTCATGGAACAATCGATATTTTTAATAAAAAATAGGATCACACATGGTGATGTTTTGGATGAATGAGAACATTATCATGAAACCCTCAAAATTTCTTTTAAAAGACTATATGTTTAATATGAGCCATTCGATAAGGGGTTAGATATTGTCATAGCATCAAGAAATTATTCAATGTTAAATTCAACTACCCAATCAGTTATAAAACCTTGAATACCTTAAGTATAAAAATCTATATATTAATTTAACAATGGAATGTCATTAATCTAAATATTTCCTCTATTTACAACAATTTGGTCAATATAAATATCATTTACATCTTTTAACAGTTTCATAGTTTATTGATTTGTTCTTAGTTGTATGGGTTAATTTGTTAATAAAAATTAAAACTGATTATGATAAACAACTTTTTATGCTGTATAAAAAATCATAGAAAGATAAATAGAATGAAAATCTATTCCCATCATAACATGAAATCATACTACGGAAAAAACAGAAATGATTAAAGGTAATTTCATTTCGAAAACAACAATAGGAAGAATATTATAATTATATTTTCTAAAATATTACACTACGTTTTTTAGCCATATGTCCATTTTTATTTCATGTGGGGTAATTTCCAAATTAACAAATAATTAATCAGAAATAATCATATTGGAATAACCCATATCAAAGTAAGAATTAGAAAAATTTTACTAAAAAATGTACCTAATAAAACGTTATTCAATCGACCAACATATATTTATGTAGTTTCAATGGATTTCACTACACCTTATACTTATAGTTTGGATTACTCTCACTATTAAAATCCTTATTCAGGTGGATATTTACATAATGAGCCATCTCACCACATTTAAAACAAGTTACATTTTACTTATAAGAATTAAACATACAAAAAAATATATTTTTAATCGGAATCATAAGCCATATTTCCAAACATAACACATAAAAAATACATCTTGTTATTGTTAAGGCAACACACAAATTCATTTTTACCACACATTCCTCAAACAAAATACTCTATTTATTACCATCAGATCTATTTGATTGATTTTTACCCATTTAATCTCATCAAGACATTTTCATATACATGTTATCAAAGTACATGTGATAATCAAAAAACACTATTTCAACCCACTCCACACATCGAACATGTTTCCAATATATTGTTGAATTTATATGATTTAAATTCCTTTGATATATATGACTCAATCTTGAGTAAAAATGATTTAATTTAATATTATGATCATGAATAATAATTGGAGTGTACCATGAAAATTTAGTGATTTTTATTCATACACAAAAACTGAATCATCCTAATTTTCTTACAATTTAATTAATTTCTTTTATATCGTTTGTTGAACCACCATAGGAAAAAAACACTGAGAAGGCTCTTAAATTCATCCAACTATATGGCATAAATCTACTATCATTCCCTAAAAATCCTGACCATTTGATCACCACTAGTTTGAATCACCTTCAAAATGATAAATATACAGACTACACTGTTTATTATATTAACATTCCATGACATTAAATATCTTTTCAATGGAATTAATCTTTAAGTCATCAATAATTGTTTTAGATGATCCCCTAAAAGTAATAGGGTGTTGCCTCCTAAAATGATCTACTTTATTCATGTTCATTTTTGGAATAAATAGTTATTCTCTTTCAACGATTCACCCACTATTTATAGACCTTATCAACAAATCCAATACTATCAAAAATTTATGGATTCAAATTACAATTATTTCATGTTGTTGATTCAGAAATAAATCATCCTCTTGGTACATTCCTTCTATTTCTCTATTTTATAGATTGAAATCCATTATAAATAGACCTGAATTAGATAAAGTAACATTTTAATCTTTAAAATGATATATCATTCCATCCTAACCATAATGTAAAAATCATTTATGGATTTTCCTTAACACAATATTAAACCCTATGGTAGTCTAACCCATCATATGATAGAAATTTGATAGAATCAACCCAAAAATTAATAACGTTTAGATTATAAGATATGAAATTATTATCTTATATTAGAGTATCATTTAGGTTCAAGATTTTTCTATAATTAAATACTAATTCATACATATAAACCCATTAGTTAAAAATATGGGTTTTACAAAAATAATATTCTTTTTCCATTATACATGTCTTGAAAAATGATTATTTCCAAGAAAAAACATCACAACAATAATCTTTCCATATTCATTTCCCACACCAAACCATAACCACTATGAAAAAAATTTAATTCATCAGATGAGAACAAAAATCTTAGTAAGGTACATAAAAAACATGGAATGAAACCATAATTCTATGAATAATTTTAGACACATAAAAAATATACTTACTTATGATTATAACACTAACTAATACCATATGATTTGTAATGCTTTCGGCTACCATACAATGTAACCCAAATGGATACCTTATAATATATCTAATGTAGTTACTCATGGAATAACAATTATAGTCAACATCACACATACCCAATTCATGGATTGGATATTGTTGATCTACTCAAATTGGATTTATAATGAAACAACACTTTGTAAAAAACAATTTCAAATACCCAAATTATATTCATAAATCGTGAATTTTATCACTATAAAAGACAATACTTGTGTAAACTCACTTATGTTAAAGGAATACATAACACATACAAATGGAAATAAATATTTGAAAATAACCATGTAAATGTCTAAATAGAGCCTTTAAAACAATATAACAACATGAAAATGGGAAATCCATTCATAACATACATGTTATTAATAAATTATCTTTTATAATTTTTAAAAATGATACATTAATGTGTATTTTAAAAATTAAATCACTTTTTATATGACCGAAATAATTATACACTTTCACTTTTCATCCTAAATGATTAAATTAGTTTCATTAATTTCTTAATTATTATCCTTTTCAACATATAATTTATTTATTGACATTTTATTTAGTTTCTAGATTTCAATTTTGATGAGTAGTAAATATTATAATCAATTTTAAATGAGCATTTGATTAATGGTTTTATTGTTGGTTCCCATATGTAAAAATTATTTATGTTCTTATTAAATTAAAGATAAACTATTGAAGGGGAAATAAATGATATTAATATGAATCTGAAATATTAAATGATCCGAAATATATATATATATTTTGGTAATTTTGATTCATTTGATAAAATATTAATGATACAACTTTTGTTTAATCTTTTGGATGGTTTTCTTACAATCACAAACTTGTATTGTTTTATTTATGATTATATCGATTAATTAGTTCCAAAAAATTTAAAAGGCTATAATATACATATAAAAATATAGTTCAACCATAATAATTTTTTTATTAAAATCCTTGAAGGTGGTAAAATAAAATGAAAACTAATCTTCGATGAATGCGGTGGATCAACGCATCATGAGAGATGATTTCTGTTTTTGGAATAATAGAAGGGGAGAGGATTGATGATGGATATTACAAAAGTCCAATATAATTATTGTAAATTTATGATACTAGATTTCTCATATAATTTTTCATAGGGGAGTTTAGGATATAATAATAATAAAATAAAAGAAGAGTGAAAGAAACAATGTAAAATAGAAATGTGGATTTTACGTCATGAATGTTGTATCCTTCAGAATCACTTTATATAATTTTATTATGATTTCATTATTCGACTAGATGGTCCTAGATGCGGGGAAGAGGATTGGGAATGAAAATGAGGAGAATAAAGTTATAAAAAAATGATTTTTAGGTGTGATGAGAAGTGGTGTTGAGGAGTGGTATTTGTAAGGAGAAGAGATGGATGTTTTTGAATATTATGTATAGTAGTTTATTATGTTGGATCGAGACAATCAATAATATTGATTATTGGGAAAAAATAAAAAAACTAGAATATGTATGTTTTAAATATTTGTTTATATCACCATTCATGACTCAGAAATTGATTTATTTATTTATAATTTAAAATACCATGAATAACTGTATTTCAGTATTTAAAAAAATCAACTATTTCAGACAAGTCAAAAAATTCACCCAAATAATTTCTCAATGAGTAAAATTAAAAAATGGAAAATAATTTTGGAAAATAATTTTCTATATATGAAAAATTTACGTTTTTATCAACATCATCATTTATTCAAAATATAAAGACTTTAAATATAATAACTGATTTTATAATACTTTGTAAAAAATAATTAAGGTCATATAAAAATTTCTAATAATTAATTTAAAACAAAATATTTATTTATGAATCCATATTATCAACTAATATTTTATATTAAATGAATATATTTATTATAAAAGTATAAATAAAAATTTTCATTCCCAACAAAATTCTAACAATTTATTTATAGGTTTAAAAATAATTATTCACACATTCAATTATATAAATATATCTTATTTTAATTATAATATTGATGAATTTTATTTATACATTCACAAGGGAAGATAATATTTTATCAGTATAGAATTATTAATTCTAATAAATATAAATTATTCCATTATACAATTATAAAGAATGTAACTGTAAAATTAGAATATTTATTTATTAAGTATTTATTTTGTTATTATTTTCTATGAAATGACCTATAAGATATATAAGACAATGAAAAATAAAATATATCATTCAAATACTTTTAAATATGTCTTATTGGGTTACATAGGAAGAAAATAATGTTATGAATTAATATGAATGGTTATTTTGAACAAAATAAAATTATTTTCATTTTAAAAAAAATATTAAATTTTTATTATTATGTAATTATGTTACATGAATATGAAATATAGATATAATATTTATTCAAATAATAATAAAATAAAATATTATTATATTAAAAATATTTAAAGTAATATCAATAGGGAAATTTGTAGTGTTCCATGTATGTATAACATATTAGTCATCCGTTAAATAATTATATTCAAATTATATATTTTTCTTTATTAACTTAATGTAAAATTAAATTAACAATGTAAAAAAATAAAATATATTATATTTTAAGAAAATATTATTTTAACATAATATTTAAAAAATAAAAAATTCATTAAAATGGATAATTTGTAAATGATATGGATAGAAAAGTCATCCCATGGAAATATATAAAAAATTTTAATTTTAGAATAATTATAACCCCTTATGTGAAAATTAATTTTTATCATGGTTAATGATAAAATATTGTTTCTAATGGGTTAATATAAAATATATGGTTTAAAACCACAAATAAATTTATTTAATATTCTCTAAAAATTATACATTCCGGTGACTTTAAATTAAATTTTTTTTAAATCTCAGTGGAATTTTAGGTTAATATTAAAAAATAGATAGATAATCACACTTACATAACAAATCCATAAATATATAATGTGAAAATTTAAATCACTAATCAATTATCTTATACTATATGACTTTTAAAATGAACATTTTTTGGTTTAAATTCACTCAAAAAATTAAATTTATATCGGATTTATGAAGCATATCGGGTAATGCTTTCAAATATTCATTATTTAATTAGAAAATATTAGAAAATTTTTAGTAAAATGGAAAAACATTATTTCTAACCAAATTAGATTTTTTAAAATATTGATGATTTATTTAAAATCATTGCTCTAAAATTTAATATTATTTATTAGAAAAAAATTAACCTTATTTTTAAATAAATATTTTATAGTTATCTAAGGAATAATTTCTATGATTTTTAAAAAAAATTATTTTTCGATGTGTTGGAAAAAGATGTAAATTTTATTGAAATTTGAAATTTATATATGATTATATAAAATGTAAAAATAAAATTTTTATTGTTATAAAAATATCATTTGATTCTTTTAGTTTAAATTATTCTAATTATGTGGTTTTAAATTGATTTTTAAAATTTATTATGAAAAAAATTTATACTTAAAAGAGTAATTATTCAAAACATTATTTTTCATTATGTTTTTAAAGTTTAATTTAAAATAACTTTATTTGATGTATGATATTTACATTTAATAAAATATATTCTATATTTTGAATTTGGATATGAAAATTTAGTAAATATATACATTTTTTATTAAATGAAAATAAAAACCGTTGTATTTTTTAATGCCACATTAAAATGAAAATTTGTTAATTATTAATTAAAATTAAAACGATAAGTTTATATATATGACCCTAATTCTTAACATAATTTTAGTGGATGGTTCTACTTAACTTGTAGTCATCACCTATTATGTTATATGGTGTTTTACATTTGTATGTGCATATGGCTTTATAATATTTTATTTTATTATATGTATATATTTTCACAGTCTTGTTTTTATAAACTATTATATTTATTACATAGAGATAAACAAATAGTATGTTTTTATACATAATTTCTCAAAGAAAAAAATATTTTAACGTCATCATGGTAAATTATTATTTCTATTGAAAAAATAATAAAATTAAATTTTTACACATCAATAACACATTATTTATTCAATTAATGGAAGTATTAAAGATATTAAATTAAAAATATTAAATTTAGCATAATATTAAAAAAATTGTTTACAAAAATTTATTTAGATAATAAAACATGTTAATATTTATTAAAATATTATATATGAATGTCATCTATGTATTGTTGTAATTAATGTCAGTGTAAATAAACTTCCCTAAAATATAAATTATTGATATTTTATAAATATATTATTTTATAAAATGTTATATAATTAATAAAAAATATATATTTTTCCATGTAATTAGTATATATTTTGAAATATTAGCCAAACTTTTTATCACAGTTTCTGTGAGAAGGGTTCACGGGGGATTAAACCTAAAAGATTAGAAAAAAATATTATATAAAAATAGTTAAAAATTATTTGATGAAATTTTTTAAAGTAATTATCATATTATTTTTTAAAATTATAAATATTGATCCATTTTTCAATCATATTAAAATTATATAAAATTATTTTTAATAAACTCCAAGAGTCACCCTCCCATGCCTTGTAAAAGGGCACCACCTATTATCATTTATTAAAACATAAAAACCAACTGGGATTAGTAAATATATTTCCAAATACATTACTAACATCTCTACCC
The DNA here is from genome assembly GCA_963277665.1 of Viscum album. NCBI lineage: Eukaryota > Viridiplantae > Streptophyta > Magnoliopsida > Santalales > Viscaceae > Viscum > Viscum album. The sequence continues at coordinate 2,073,859,877 of OY728152.1, read as the reverse complement.
ATGATTTATTATCTATTATTTTTATATTAACAATATTAGAGGTGCCAAGGTTTAAATAAAAATAACTTTTCTAAACAATATGTATAATTTATAACCATTTTTTTAATTTATTATCCACTTCCTTAAAATATACCTAAAACATTAAAAATTAAAAACAATCGTATTATATTTTAATATGATTATTAATCAACCATTATCGACCACCATTCCCATCAAATGAGATGTGATGGTATCCCTTAAGCCCACGTATGCCTTATTGTCACTAGAAAGCAATACAATTAAATTTTTATAACCATATTGTGTGGATGGTTTTTTTGACAGTTTTATTGTTTTAAATATTAGTTATTCAATTATTATTATTCTATAATGGAAAAATAACATCTTATATCTTCCTTCCACTCAATTGAAAAATGATATTGTCACTCGTTCATACGCGTGGAATATAACCTCCCCAAAGTGATGTGATTATTTTTTCAATTATGTTTCATATAGTTTCTAATATAGGTGGATCTAATGAATATTTTAAGGATTATTATGATATAATAATATTTCTATAGATTTTAATTATTACCTACTAATCATTTTCTCTAGATTTAAAGAAGCAAAGACATCTTTCATGAATACGTACAACCTACCATATCCATGAATGTTGAAATTAATATTTACATCACAATAAATCATGGATGATGATATATATACATATATATAATGAGTATATATTATATAATTAGCATAATTAAAATAATTAATATTATGCATTCATGATCAATATATATATAACAGAACTACTGATTTAAAATAAATATATGAAAAATGAAATAGTTAAGACCCGGAAATGATTATTTAAGTAAAGAGTTATTAATTAATGTATTTGAAAAGATTATAAGTTTATAATATATGATATTATAATTGTTTAAATTAAAATTATATAGAATTATAATATATAAAAATTTATTATATAAGAGGTTAGAGTGCTTTCAATGCATGTCGATCATGAGTTAAGGGTTTCTCATCTTAATTTTATTTATGTGATACATTTTCCATATTCACCACGAGTTTATTTTGGTTGGTTATTAAACATCACATGAATTAATTTCATTATTATATAATAAAAATTATGGTTATTTAAAAATCCATTTAAGGCCATTCTTTCAATAGGATCACTATTTAAAAGTTACCAATGAGGTAAGGTTCTTATGTTATAGTAACATTTTTTTAGATTATTTATGATTATATTTTTAAAAATATTATATTATTATATATTGATAAATAAAACCATTAAATCTCTTATCCCTTTGTTATTTAATAATATTTAACCTCTTAATTTCATTTTCCCATATTTTAATACACAAGAGAATGAAAGTACCATTTCCAAGAAGACAACCATTATTTAATTTTTCTAGGTGTTGTTTTTATTCAATATCCATGATTCCTAAAATTTAATGCAACAATATCATTACTATAATATGATGATTTAATAATGTAATCTAAAACAGTGAATTAATTTTTTCAAAATTCATTAAATGAAATCTTATTATATTTTCTAAAATTAGGCACTATTTAAAATTTTTAAACGTACGAAAGGGATTTTTTCATCAAACATATACATTTAAAACATAATTTCCCACCATAATGACCAATAAATTATTTTATTCGTACATTATAGGATACTATTTTTCTATTGAATTAAAATGTTTTCTATAATATTTTGTAAATTATTATATATTAAATAATGTATTCCAAAATAAAATTGGAATTTTTCTCAGGAAATATTCCCAGTGATATTTTAAAGGAATTATTAATTAAAATAGATTCATTTTATTTGAATAGTTATTTAATGGCGATATGATCCAAGGGTACCATTCTAATTATTTATCTATATTGATTATGATTTTTATAAAATGATTTTTATGATTACCATTTTCTCCCTGGATTATTAAAAAATAAAATTTTAATAAAAACCATTAGTTTACCATCGATAATTATATAATGATTGTTTTATGATATTAAATAGAATATATATATGATTTTATATATTTTAGGAGTGGGAAATAAAATTGTATGTCTCATAAATGTAATTTGTAAATATAGATATATCATGAGATAAATATGAATGTAATGCAAAGTGAACCATGTTTAGTAAGGGACCATATCTACTATGTTATTCTTTTGAGTGATCCTTCACAAATATTATCGAAGAGATATTGAACCATATAATCTATGATAGACTTCTTCGTGATCCATGGATACTAATGAAAAGGTTTTCTATACTTATAAGTTTGAAAAATATATTTGTATTATGAAATTGTTATTCTCTTGGGGATAATGTTATTTAATTCTTTTATGTTCCATGCCTTATAAAGTGAAAATCCTTGTTTCATGAATCTGGATTATGATATATCATATGAAATATAAGTTATTTAAATATTAAAATAATTTAATTACACCATTATAAATAATTTATACTTATCTCATCATTTATATCTTTATTTTTATCCCTTACTGAGCAACTAATAATACACATTCATATATTTTCATTACTAGAGGATATGAAGAGATATTTTAAGTATGGAATGAATAATATAGGTGAATGTTATAAAGAACATATTTTTATGTTATGTAGATAACTTATTAATATGTTTCATAAGTGTTCAAGAATCAAATGATATATGAACTAAATGAATTTTTCGTAGATCGTTATTATTTTATCAATTTTTATCTATTAATACATAATATATATATATATATATGAAATGATTTTTTCACTATTGAACCTACAATAAGTCCTTGATGTGAGAAATATATAACTTTTTAGAAATATATACCCAACTCTTAACAATAACTAAACTAAGTGGATTTACATTTTTAAGATGATATATCTTATGAGCACCAACTATTAGATATCATAGACTGTATATATATTCAACTATGAAAACATTCCTATCACATAATTGATGTTCTATAAAGGATTAATATTTTTTAAGATGAAACGTGTTATCCTAAAGGCCTATTGAGGATAAAGTACCATTATTTTTACAGTCATTGTAATGATAAATATATTAAAAGGGGTATAATGTGATAACCCATTATATTCAGATCCAATTTTAATTTAAATAAAAAATTATTTAAAATTTATTACATTAGAGACAAAACCTAAATAAAATTAACTATGATATTTTTTATTGGGACTAATTTAATAATGAAAGATAAACATTAATACATAATGATATTAAAATATTATAAATTATTATGAAAATTTTAGGAGGAATAAATGTTTAATATAATAAAAAATACCACAAAGGTAATTTATATATCCTTGTTTTTTTCATGATGTTCAAACCCCATTATATACATTAGAATGATGAAAAATTGTAGTAATATAATAGAAATGTTAAGTGAGAAGTAATTGTATTGAATACATGATTTTTAGAATTTATGAAGAGACATAGGCGAAATAAATATAAAAATTATATATATGTTCAATGGGATTATGGTTGTTATGATAATTTATGTTAAATATATAATAATTATGAATAATTAATCCCAATAGGACACTATTAATTTTATTTATGTAACTAATGATATTTTTTAAATTTATTGATTTTTAGTGAAGTTTATTTATTATATTAAATAAATATTCCAACCTGAAATGATAAATATAAAATTATTTTTAAATTTATAACCAAAAAATTTACACTAATTAAATTTTTTATTGGTAATAAATATGATTCAATATATATATTATTTTCGATGTTATTCATCAATAAAATTAGTTTTAAAAATAGTTTATGCTCTCTTATAGAAGGTACATTTACAAAAATTTGGTAATTTAATTTTATTAAATGGATTACTAAATCATATTCTTCTTATCAAAATTAGTTATGGATGTTATTTAAATTATTAATAATAAAAATACCTTATTAATATAAAAAATACGAGTTACCATTGTAAATAAAAAATGAGGTGAAAATAATATAATAATTTTAATGGCACGAAAACCTAAAACTTAATCATTAAATAAATGTATGAGGCCATTTTCAAATAAAAATTATACTATCTATGGAATTTTAAAATTTTTATTCAAAATCCATCTAAAATGTCATACTTAAACCATAGGAATTGTATATTTATAGCTGTACTAATAAACAACCAACTATAAAAGGATATTTCATAAGCCCCTCAAAAAACTAAAAAACCATTGACATATATATTAATTCAATACCCATTCACCCCAATTAATTTCATATAATTTTTTTAGGTTCTGGTTCTATGTAGAATGCATGAAACCTTTTTTCTAAAGGGGTGTGTGTTGGAAAGGACGAATTCATCACAAATACCTTTAAAAAACCTTCACATCTACACCCATTTCATGTATTATTATACTTTTTAATGATATTATATTAGCAAAATTTTATACTGATAAGTGATTGGACTACTATTGGACTCTATACTCTTACTCATTCATTAGTGTTTCATGTAATTGATTAGGTTTTTTCATCCAAATATAGAAACAATGCTTCTCCGACATTAACATGTTCAGAAATAATAAATATCAATATATTTAAAATATTAATATGTTTTATTTGGGATTAATATATTTCATGAATAAGGATTAAGAAGGATTCCAAGAAAAAAATTATCATATTAATATCACTCATGGTTATAGTTAAATTACCCAAGAATATGTTTCCATGAATTTTATTCGATAACTCATAATAATTATTTCCATAAAATATACATTGAGTTATATAAAAATTGAAACAGTGTGTTTTAAATTAGAAAAATAATGAATAAATGATAAACATAAAATCAAATAATTTGTACCTAAAGACCAATATAAAACGTATAGAAAATTATTAAAATAAAAAAATATAATGACAAAAATAAAATTTAACTAAAAAAATATATATTCAATTATTTTAAATGATTAATATGGAAGTTTATATATATTAACAAGGTAATTAAACAATTTATTAATATTGTTCTTCTATTTAAATATAAGTTATGTGTACATTTTTTGGAAGAAAATTTTAAATTTTAAATTTTATTTCCAATGACATTTTGAATTCAATATTGTTATGAATAATATTCCATATGGTTTTATTATAAGATATTTAGTTTTATTACCGCAAATATTTTCTCAGTTTATAATTTTTCACTATTTTCAAATGTAATCGATCTTTTTTTACATCCACTATAATTAAAAATTCAACCAAAGAGATACATATAAGATAATCTGATATTAACTTTTTAAAATTGATATATTCCCCTTCTATTAACACAATAATTATTTTTTTATTGGTGTTATTATATTTGTTTCTAAATTACTACCTTGAGTATATTGAAATTAAATAGAAATTATATAAATAGGTAATCTAAATTTACTTTTATAATGTTTTATATCAAAAAAATTGAATATCATTCAAAAGTAATAAATCATATTTTATAGTGATTTCCCAAATTACACCATTTCTCCCAAATATAACAATTTTTCAAAATGAATTTTATTATAAATGTTTTTAGTGTTTTCTAATGAAATTTTTATAACTTTTATTTAATCATATATTTTCTCAAAAGGAATGACTAATGCAAGTGGTGGTTCATTTTCTTCATCTATGTAATTTATGAAATGAATAAAAGTGGTTTTCTTCAATATGAACATTTGATAATATTTTAATACTCATAAAGGTATTATATAGTTATTACATCTACCATATTTCAATATAAGGATTGTTATCAGGTTAGGATAATGTTTTCATGAGCAAATTTATTTTCATTAATTACTAATCTATGATGATATTATTATTGTTTCAATGTTCATATGGAAGACAATTGTAATGTTTATCATTATTTGTTTGTTGAATATATAATAACTGTAAAATATAATGGGAAAATAGTTATATCTCATAATATTATAATGGGAGACTGGTAGGAATTACAGGTCTAAATTGTTATATAATAGAGGTGGTCAGAATAATTTCATTATAATATCATATGTAGTTTTCCAGCTCATTATAATGTGGATTTCGTTGGGGTTTTCCATGAATTATGTTGCGATTTTTATTTTTTATCTTTTCACCGTATTTTTTTGAAACATTTCTATGTTATGTCTACATGTATCATGTTTTTTGAACCATGATTAAAAAATCTAATGATATCATATCCTAGTGAATGCATAAATACATATTCCGTGAATTAATTTTTATGATATATATTATTTTGGTATCAATATCTTTTGTTATGTGAATGCACCATGATTATGTTATTAAAGCCTTATGATCATGTAATTTAATGCTATGTTATTTATTTGATATCTTTTATTTTTTACCATACTGAGTATCTCAACTCACCTTTGTTATGTATCCATTCCCCTAGTCATAAAGAAGATTATTTTGTATGGCGTATATAAATTTTGTATCATGGTAGAAGACTATTTCTAGTATATATTTTTTTTAAAATTAGATAATTATGTATATTATATATAGAAACACTAAAAAATTAGGTTATGTTGTGTTATTTATTACTAAATTTAATAAAATATTCATGTAAAATGATTTAATATGAATATTTTATATTCTTGAGTCACCTAATTTGTTCTATAATTTTTTTGAATACTTAATAATATTGAATTACATGAAGATAATGAAATAAAATATTAAATACAGATTGTTATGTGTTATAACATAATTTTTAAAAATATATTGTTTCTTAATGTATCTTAATATAGTATTATAATATAGAATTTTCTATAATGATAGAAAATACTCTTTTATATATCCTAATGGAAGATTAAAATTAATAAAACAAATTAGTTTTTGTATATTTAATGGAAAGAAATATATTTTTTAGTAACTAATAAAAATATATTTGTGGTCAATAAGAATAAAAATAAATAAAAATAAAATATTTTTGAAAAAGGCTGTGTTTTGGTTACATATATTTTATATTTTATTTACCAATATAATAGTTTAATATATAATATTTTATCAATTAGCGTTTATTTACTAGAAAAATATCTATAATATAAATAATTTTACCCACATTCCCATAACAAAAACCATATCATTAAATATTTTAATTTGAAGGGTTTTAGAATGATATATTCTTTAACATTATTTTAATGTTGTAAGAACATTAAACAATATGATAAAGAAAAAAAGTAGGGCTCATTTATATTATCTAAATATTAATTATGACTATATATGATGTTATTTTTACATATTTACTAGTATATTATACTAATATATATATATATATGATCTATTTATTGAAGATATATATAATATCATGACCTTTAATATATCATTGTAGTTTTATATTGTCATTTATTATAGTATGTACCACTTAATATATAATATTTGATATATTAAATAACCCCACATGGTAATTTTTTGTGGTATCCTTATTGAATTATATCAATGTAATGGTGTTATTTATAAAAATAATTTTATTTTAACATAATTAGTGAATAATTTTAGAAAATATTTCATTAATGAAAGAAATTGTGACTTCCCTCCATGATTGATTCACCTCAGAAAACTAGATGTAATTTCTGGATTTTATTGAGAATACCTACATATGTAATATTTCCAAAGTAAAATTTAAATATATACACGATCAAAATTATTAATGAAATAACACAATAGAAACAAATAAAAAGTAAAATATATTTTCCAAATAGTATAATAATATAACTAAAAAATTAATTATTAAAATCGACCCTCATTCGGTATTTATATATAATGATAATAACCATTTATTGGGTTTGAATTTACAACTTATATAATTCGTACAAGTAACTCAAAATGAAAAATATAGTAAAATTAATTAGACAGACATAGTAGAACATCTAGAAAATGTGAAATTTTTATTATTAGAGAAGAAAATCTAGAAGACACTAGACACCAATATTTATTTCTCCCAATAAAATCAATCATTCACACACCCTCCTTTATATATATATATCTTATATTGTAAATTCAATAACTTATAGGGGTTCTGAAAAAGTAAAAACCAAAAGGGGGTAATAATAGTTCTCTAATGGTCGTTTAGATCAATAAAGAACATGACACATAATGTATATTTTACAAAACTTATGGAGTTGTGTAGATGGAAATAAACATATTTAAATACATGAAAAGAACGTGATTAAATTTTTAGTTAATTTTAGTCTATGAGATTATCTAATGGGATGGGCTCTTTAAGCATAGTACATTATGTAAAAAGTTAAATCCAACAAGAACTATATTTCATTATGTATATGTATTAATAATAATAAAACACATCATTTATATTATTATAATACATTAATTTATTATTATTTTTATATATTTACATATTGAATGCTGATACAACTTAAAAAATAATTATGTTTATAATCATATTATTGTTAAATAATTTTAGCTAAGTTGAGGGCCTAATAAACATTTTTAATAGTGGTAGTTATTATAATATTTTTTCTTAATCATAAGCTAATAATAGTGTATAGTAAAATATATTAACTTGCCAAATTACTGTGATTTTTAGGATATTTTAATCCACTAAAATATTATTAATTTGTTTCATTTTCAATAATATTGATACAAATCATGAGAAATAGATATTATCAACTGTACATTTCTCATAAATTTTATTTCTTTTTTATTTAACTTAAACATCAATATGTTAATGACATGTTAATATTTATTCGAAGACATAAACATGTATAATCATAAATAAATCATGGTACATGATCATATAAACATTTCCCATGTGTCTTTATATCAAATATGGGGAAATAAAATCCATCCACATGATATTTATCATACACTATTACATTTTATTAAGAAAAATTAATCAATTAATTCTCATTTGTATCATGGAATATGAAATCAAAAGTGAATAAATTACCTAAAAAATCTAGTCAATGGTTAAATATCACATTATCATATTATTAATAAAAATGACATATATATGAAATTATATTTTGTATCTTATATGTTGGGTAATCATAACATAATTTTACCAAATTATAATCCATGATTGATTTGTTATATTTCTATATTGGTTATCATACACACGATGATCAAAATATATCATCACTAACCAATATAATGATAATCAACTAGGGAAAACATGGAAATACAAATATTTCAAGGCGTTTTCACCAAATTAACACCAATATGAAATGTTAAAAGAATAAATTAATTTTATATTATAAGTATTGAAATAAATTACATGGTATAAAATATATTTATGTCAATAAAAATTGAATGACTTTAGTGAATGAATACAAAAAATATCCCACTTATGATAAATCAAGTCAGTTATATATCTATTTTTGATAAATCATATAATCTATTCATGATTTAATATTCTAAGTGACTTCCTTATATTTTTGTGATATTTTAAATTTTAATAATTTTATCTAACATAATAAAAATAATTTCAATTATAATACAAATGGTTTTAAATTAATATCGAATATGTAAGGATATTTTGAAACCCCTGATATCCATAGCTTGTGAGTCTATGGTAATATCATAGAAGGGTTTGAATTAATTCTATATGGGTAGGAATAATGATTTTTTTGGTAATATAATAATTAAAAATTATTTTTATCATTGTAAAATTATATGATGTATTTGGTTTTTTTATATAATATGATGAATTTTTATTATTGGATTCCTTCTATCATAAAACTCTGTTATCCGAGGAAAACAATAGGCCTAACTAACATATAGACATATCATTGTATGTCCATTAAATTACAATAGTGTCTCACTATACAAAAAGATAATCTATTATAGACAAATCTAAATCCTCAATGTTTCTGAAGAATATAATAAAATTCCTCAAGGGTAATAAATTAATTCAGAATGTACTGGACATTCTAAAAAATTGACACTTAATTTTTTTATTGGTTTACTGTGGTCACTATGCTTTATTCATGAGTTTTTTATTTTGTGATAGATATTATGTTTTATGTTTTATGTTCAATTCACATTAGATGGTATTTTTTGTCATTACAGGGTTATTTTGGTTATAGGGTAGAGAGTCCTAGGGTGGTTCTAGGTTATTCTATGATTGATTATTTATGAAACTGTATGGGGAATTATAATATGATAGACTTTTTCATTGGTATCATAATTTTTTCATACATATTATAATGACAAAATGATGGATGAAGATACACCATGTTGAATTTATAATTTTTTATATTATTTTAAAATTGAGGTTGATGTTGTCATCAATAAAATTGTATATCATACAGTTGTAATGTAGAAGACCTAGTTATTTTATTGGATTCAAAGGAAAAATTGTATTTTTATCATTTGATTTCATAAGATTCAGGGCATATTTTGATGTGTAATAATTAGCAGGGAACTATTATAGCATGAACCTACAAATGATGTGATATTAATGATGTTCATGTATGTAATTAAATGTTTTTTCCACTCCCTCAAATCATCCTATAATTATTCAATCAATATTTAATATATAGTTGTGTTGTTGATTGTATTTAGATAAGTTTAGTCATCATATGGAAGATCATTAATACATAGACTCATGTGATCAATATCCTATGATCTGATGTTCAACATTCTACACATCTCCTAGTTATTCACATATTAATTCAACATGAATAAACTACATAACTGGGATGAATTATATTTAGTTATGTTCCAGTAAAAATTAGACATAATACTGATAGTTATTTGCGATATATAAGTTGTTGAATATTTTAATATATGATCATGGAATTATTATATAATTTCTCACCTTATATTTATATTTTTTTCTCCAAAATAGAAATTGTTGTTCTTACATATGTTTTAGAATTAACATAGTTTTATGTCATTAGGTAGATGGTTTGATTTGATATAACATAACAATCAATAAAACTTAATTAATTTAAATTCCATAATAAATCCACTGGGGTTTTAAGGATTTTAGGTGTCATTTCTTACATATTGATAAGTCTGTATGGTAATATGTTTTAATTTTGGATTCATTCAAGTTGGTCATATTTCTAATTATTTTTTCACCTTATAATTAGTTATTCACATAATGAGGGTATAAAATTCAAGTAATGGAAATATATAATTTTATATGGACTTGTTTATTTATAAATATAGAAAAATATTATAATTTATTACTAAATATTGTATGTTAACTGTTATGTAAAAATTATATTGTCTTTGACTACAATAATATATGGGTTAATGTTTTGTCTAAAATTGGTAGTTGATTTAATTGAGAGTGTAAAAAATAGTTTTAGATGTATTTGTAATGTAGGTGGTATGGTTAATATTTTTGGTGATGATGTATTGGAATTATATCTAACATGGCTATGTTGATATAAAAATAATGGAGTTGGCGTGGTGTTTATTATTGCTTGGTTATGTTGGATAATATCATTTAATGGTGCAGTGGATAATATTATGAAGCAATAAAAGTTTTCAGTTCATTCATTGTTTCTCAAAATTATAGGGCATGGTTGAATTAAGTAAATTATTAGTGGTAAATAGGCTGGTAAGAGTTAATGGTTCTCATTTTAATAAAATATAAAATGGGATATTTGAATGTAATTTTAAATATTTACAATAATTCAGATTAAAAAAATACGGGTTATAAATAAATTTAAAATATTGATTGTAATGTAGATTGTAATGGAATGCAGTGAAATTTAATATGATGAGATAAAAGAGTTGATTTTATTGTTTGGATTAATTTTTTTATATTATTAATGTCTTTTATTTTAGTATACATTGTTAAAAGTTTGAGTTTTTAAGTGGTTGGCATGTTGTAGTCTTTAATGGTTGTATTATTAAATTTTAACCCATTTAGAGTTTTCCATTATGTTGGGATTCTACAACACCCTTTGATATTATAATATATTTATATTTAAATAAATATGATTTCATTGAGATCATCCATTACAAACAATACCATGTTTAATAAAACTGTAATATTCTATTATCACATTATGTTTTAATGGAAAATTTGTCACATAGAAGTTTTATTTGTTGATATGAATATTTATAACCAATTATGGATTTTTTAAATTTTTTATAAAATAAATTCATTTGTTATCAACATGTATGAAATTTAAAAGGAATTTAAGGTAAAATATATATTTTTGGGAATTTTTTTCATGCAATGTGATTTTAATTAATAAATAAAATTCATCAATATTGATTAATGATTTAAATTAAATTTATAAATTATCTATTTGATAAATTTTGTAACATTAGTGAAATTGGTTTCACAGTGAATTTAATAATAATATATCTATTTTAGGCTCAAATATGTTTTTTTAAAATAGGTTTATTTTCATTTAAGGGCATTATTTTGAAATGTAATTATACTAAAAATATTATATTAATATTTTGAAATGGATTCCTAATTTTGAATTAAAATTATTTTTTATGGTAATAGTTTTAGCATAATTTTATGTTTTATATAATATAATTCATGGTATGGATTTTTAACCTCGATTAGGGTAAAATAAGAAAAATATAGTAAAAATATCAGCGTAATGCATAAAAAAATTCTAAAAAGTATATTTATCCAACTGGATAAGAGTTTTTGGAAGAAATAAAATATGAGGAGTAAATAATATATTTTCAATCAATCTATTGGAATTAGGAACCATGTATTGACTTTTTTATTGAATTTTTATTATATTATAATTAATGACTAGATTTGGGAATTTCAATTTTTATGGTATGATTTAATGGATATATTTAGTTTTTTATTAATACATATTTCTGAATATATTTATTTATTACATACTGTTTTTGGAAAATAACATTTTTTCTTGATTTCAATGTAAAATTATTTCCATTCATATATTAGGTATTTTTCAAAAAAAAATCATGTGTTTAGGTTATATATATATAAAAATTAAATTATGTAAGATATAAAAATGTATCTTATAATATTTATTCCAAATTTGGTTTTAGGAAGTGAATTTTTCGAGCTCCACTTTTATTTTTGTTCCTGTAATTAGTTCATTTTAGTAAATTTTTGTTATATTGGATAAGGTTTAAATATGCTTAAATTGATTAATTTAAGTGATAAAGAAAAAAGGTATCAAAATTTCTTTAAATGTGATTTGATATGTTTATATAGAACCAATAATTACTTATCATTTAAATTAATTTTTGCAGGTTATTGTTGACACGATTATTATATATAAATATTATAATATTTCCAGTAATTCAAACTGTGTCCTTTCTAGCACTTATATTTAAGATCCACATCTCCCCAATTATACACAACCATTTATCCTTCTATAAATTCCATGAAATACACAAATGAAATCATTTATTCCCTACCCATGTACTAAATATTTTGTATTTCCATTATACCATCTTTTTATGATTTATTTTCTATGCGAAATTAGGATTCTAAATGAAGCTGTATATCTCTTAACTACATAGTTTCCATTTTATTTAATTATATATTTCATAGAAGACATAATGAATACATTCTAATATAATTAAATAAGTATATTCAGTATAGTTAAATTATATTATATTCATTGAAATCCCATTATAAAAATTATTTACATAGTAGAGGAGAATAAACCATCACACTTGAATATGTTAGTACTACCACGACATTGAATTGAGGAGTTTCATTTTTTATTACAACTTAAAATTGATAGTTATAAAAATTTAATTAGTAAATATATATAATATTAAATATATTATAAAATTTATGGAAATATTAATAATTAATTACAGTATTTTAATTATATCAATAAAAAGTGTAAACATAAAATGCTTGTATATAAAACATACCTTATCTACGAAGTCTTTTAATTCTTTTTTCATAAATAATTTATATGAGTATTTATAAAAGAATATATAATTATTATGGATGATAAAAATTTAATGATTAAAATATTATAGATAATTTAACCGTGATCATATTCTAAGGGTAGTGACAAGTGAATTGGATTAGATTTATGGAATATGGTACATTATTTTGTTATTATAATAGATTTAAAATTAATGTATATTTATTAAAAAATAGGATAAAATATGTATGATGAAATAAAGTCTTTATTTATATATTTATGTTATAATTACATTTCTAAAAAATATTATCCATGCTAAATTTATGTTGGATGAAATATTGTGTACATTTTCATTTAAAAATTAATTATTTTATGCTTCTATATTATATATTTAATTTACATGTGATATTATATTTTTCCTCTCATTATAACATTAAATTATTATATTTTTTTTTAGAAAAATAATATTTAATTCCACTTTATTTGAAATAGATTCTTCCATATCAGTGTTATATTTATCAGTCTTTTGAATAATGTTTCGTCAAAGATATAACGATTTAATAAATTTATTTTTACAGTATTTTAAAATTTAAAAAGGTTTAAAATTAATCTTCTAGACATTTTCCAAAAGGAATTTCAACCAACGATGTGAACTAAGTATATATGTTAATGTATATTGCATGAATAAATATTCTTGAAATAATGCATATCATTTACATTGAATCTTACATAGATGATTGTAGGGTCCTTTTCTATGATTTTTTAAAAATCTTTAAATATAATGATTTCAATTATGTGATTTGAAAACAAATAGTATATTTTTTAGGAATAGTTCAATTAATATTTTAAGGTATTTTCATCTATGAAATCATCTCTTTATGTTATGTATCATAAAGTTTGGCAGATTATCCAATGATACCACAATTTTTCTATATATAGATGGTTGCATCTTATAATGATGAAATCATATTAAAACCATTTTTAGTTTCATAATTTATTAGATGAAAAAATGATAAGTATTTAAAAAACATGGAATATATAGGAATTGATTATTATTATTTAATTTCTGTGTTTGTTATATACCTCAAATGTTATGGATAATGTAATATTAATATACCATGAGATGATAATATCAATCATGGGCCTGATTTAAATTTTTATAATATTTTTATTTGAGTATAATTAATTATTGTTATTCTCCTATGAATATAAATGAAAATGATTATAAATAACAATGTTCACATTTTAATGATGAAGTATGGTTACATATAAAAAGTCATAGAAGAGTATTTTTCTACACTCATTCAAATATAAATTTTCAAAGGATTGTGATTCTCTTTGTTATGGCGTGACATGCCTTTATTATGACTCTTAAAAGATTATTATTTATTTGAAACCACTATTGACTATTATTATAAGTATTTCTTGATTATAGTGTTTACGATCTATGTTTTTTTGGTTATCAATATTATATATTTAGAACATCAACTTGATTGTGTTATCATGCATTTATGATCATCCTATATTCACTTATGAAGGATATCTCAAATGTTTACCCTTAATGAACTCAAGATATGTTTATTTCTTGTTTTCCCGACCCAGATTTTGATTGTAGGATTTATGTGAGAAATTTCAAGAAGGATGCTAATATGAAGATCATTGTGGGAGAAATGTAATATTTTTTCAGAAAACAGATTATTACGTATCATGTTTTTAAAAAGACTATTTCTATATGGTCATTATGCATGTATTTTTTATATGTACTTGATATTCATATGAAGGGAGGTTATATTTATGTTATTTAATTCTTGGGTCCTTATTAATTTATCATAGAATAGTTTTGAATTATTAAGAATCATGAATTGGAAAGCATTAGTAAGGATACTTAGGATATGCCTATGTATAGAAGTGTGACAAAACATATTGTTAAAAATGAATTTGTTTTTCTGAGAAAATACATCCCTTTTTGGAAAAAATAATGAAAAAGTGGATGTAGATGAAATATATCATTGGAAAATAAATTAAAATGAGGTGGATTTGGTTTTAAATATATCATAACTAGTGCATCCTGCAGAGTTAAAAGACTTCACACCCAGATCCATACTTTTTAGGGGTATTCTCGGGTTATTAAAAATTATCATTATAAACCATTATGAACAGATTTGAATAAATAACAACCATTAATAAACTCATCTAAAAACAAGGTGTCATACATATTAATTATGGATTCATGATTTAGACATCCAATGAAGGGTATTTCAAGAAGTATCATTATGATGTTTGATGCTTATGCTAACCATTCATTATAATTATGGTATTGAAGATAGAATAATGATGTTATGGTGTTTAATGTGTGCTAAAAAATTTATGTATATCATTTAATCATAAAATATTAATTACTTAATATCAATGAATTTATCTAGGGTTTTTCATTCTCACCATCAATGATTAGATGTTGATATGGGTGTAATACCCTATAATAGAAGAATGAAAAAAATTTGATTATTTGGAACCCCAATAATATAAATTTATCGGAATGTAATTTTTTAAAATGTTGTAACTCAACCTCTAATTGAATTTGGATTTATTATGGGTATGGATTTTATTTTTTACACAATACCAATATAAATTTCCATGGAAGAAAGGTCATACGTGATTTTCTAAATAAACCATTGATTTTCTATTATTACACGGATGAACCTAATCATCCCATGGGAACAATAAACATAATATGGATATTAATACCTATTTATGATGGTTATATATACAAAATTTTTGTAGTAAAAATCTAAATTTATGATATTATACTTTATTTCTGAATATGTTTATGTCATACTTCAAAAATATCATACACATATATCGACCCTCGAAGTCGAGATTTCAAAATAATCAATAAATATTTCTACACCTATTTAATAGTCTCAAAAGAAAACGACCCAAATTTTGAAGTTATAGATGTAGAAATAACTCATTGAGAATTTTGAAATGGAATTCATAGACTTGAGTGTTTCACCATAGGCCACGACTATTTTTTTAATATATAAGATGGGACAATGCCTCTTTTTATTGATTATAAATAATAATAGAATATTAATATATATAACATATATCATTTACCCAAAATTTATGAATTGTTAGGTCAATTAAATAGGAATAAACACTTTTTAAAAAATTTACATAATTCAAGGGATAATTAATTTATGGTCGAGAAGGATTATATATTAAAAATATCAGTCTATATTAGTTTTTTTATTATTAAATTATATTAATTCGTACTAGTCACAAAAATAATCCCACATTGTTGATTGATCTAAGGAAAAAATTCTTTTTATATTACATTGATATATTCATGGTTTTATTTAAAAAACAATGTCATATATACTAAAAATGAAATATAAATCATGAAGATAATCTAAACACTATTTTTAATAACATTACGAAGGAAAATTTGTATCGTAAATTTTATATGTGTGATATTTTTTATAGAATGTTTCCTTCTCCAGACACATAATCTCAGGTGAGCGTATATTATTAGATACATCAATGATGGAACATATAAAAATTATCCTAATTCAATGATGATATCTAAGATCTGTTGTTTTCTGGCATTGGATGGATTCAACCCTTTCATAGTAAGTAATTTTTCATTACAATTTAATCCAAAATCAATGCTGACAATGAATGGATCCATATTCAAAAATAGAAATGGATATATTGTAAAATTAAAATAGATAAAAAAATGTTGGTTAATGAATCTGTGTTATCATTACATTGTAAGAGAAAATGGATTGTGATCAATATTACATCATCAGATAAGGGACTGAAATTCACACTCATGTATAATGACATGGTGATAGATTAATCCACACATTAATGAAAAATAAAATACTAAAAGTATAAAAATCATTATTTGCAGTATGAAGCAAATTTATTGATTAAAAACAAGTAGAATTTTCTATACATTTAAATATGATAAATTTATAAATTGATGATAAAAAATGTAATTATATATTCACATAGAAAGAGTATAATTTAAATTTATAGGGATGGATGGATTTGATTAAATGTTATGACTTCCATATACACCACCACATTAAGAATGAATAAAATGAGGTTTATTATTTTTGTTTAAAGTACAATTCTTTTATTTACCTGATGAGGATTGAAACTGACCCAATAAATATGGATTTAATGAATATTGAATCTAATATAATTATAAAAGTGAAAACCCATATCTTTCTCGGAATAATTTTGAATCTTCCATCCTTCTGTAGATTAAAGATGTGAAAAATATGGATGTGGAACTATAGAAAAAAGAGGTAAATATATATGTATTCAGCCCTGATTATAATGGATTAATAATGTCCAAAAACCAAATATGAGTCTCTTAATAAAAATAATTGAATAAGGAGATATTTTAAGATGCAAATTGTTCATCATTATTTATTTATCATGGAATTGAAAATATGTATATCGAGGTAATATATTATTTTGGGTTGGAAAAATGAAAATATAATTATGGAGTTTATGACATGGTTGATGGAATGTAAAAAAGGTAAGTTTGAGATATAATATTATAAGGTATTTTCATAACCATTAACAAAAAATATTGTAAATGGTAAAATATCAATATGGATGTCATCATTGTACTCTCCAAAACATCAAAATTCCAAAATGTTATTTTTGATGTATTTGATCTTTATATGAAGTTAGAATATTTAATCCCAATTATATAATATTTCTATCTTGATAATATTAATATGATATAAATTATATACATGGAAAATATTTTTAAAGAACAAAATTATTTTATATTTGACCATAATCTAATATTTAACACCATGTTCTGGCGAAGCATTGAACATGGTTTGCAAAACGAGTAGAGTTATAGTATAAAATATCAAAAAAATAGATTTTATGATTAAGATGACTCTTTAAACCATATATGATAAATTGAAGTATTGTTTTATGGATTTTAATTTTTTTGGGATTATATTATTTCTCTAGTCAGGTTCTCCTAAAAACAATAGCTTATATTCAGGCATTCAATTAACTAATTATGAAGACCTGTATGGAAGGATGTGGAGAACTCATAAAATATGGGTTAATTATAGGGAATTTATTATATTGGGACCCCATATGGCTATAAAAATGTTATATAAGGATAGATTTATCAAAATTGGGGATGTTAGGATTCAAAAAAATTTATGCACACAATTATCAGTGATATATATAGTTTGAAGTAGGTGAACACATTTTTATTTGAATATATCCTTTAAAAGGCTATAATATCTATAAATAAGTTAATTTTCATACTATAAATATTTTTTCAAATAAAATTATTTATAATATAATGATTTTCGTTTATCAGAAGCATCTGACCCTAAATCAATCTCATGTTCAAATGTGTTCCCTCTATTTATCTTGAGAAAATACATACATTATCATTCATGAGTACTAACATCAATGGTCATAAAATATAAATATAAATCATATATAACATATAAATATTTTAAATTATGTTATTTAATAGAGACAATTATGTAGAATAATACTGCTCACTTAGTCAAATTCATTTTGCTGAAACTATAAATTTGAAGAAGGTTTGTGAAAACCTAAGTTTATATTGAAATAGAAATATCCTTTGTTGATTGTATCAATGTGATATAATTTTAAGGGAAAAAATATTATGATCGGATATACTGCAATATACTATGATTTTATGAAAATTTTATCATTAAAAAAATAATATTTATTAAGTGGAATTCTTGACAAATAACATTTAATTTAAAAAATTGTATATAATAATAAAATATTTTTTTTATCAGATATAAATCATATTATCATTAGATTTTTCTATATAAATTAAATTAAAGAATTTTGGAAAATATTATTTAATCAGTATTAAAATTAATTTATTCATAATGAATTGTTCTATAAAGATAATAAAATCATTTCACGGAAAAGGGTTGTTCTTCAAGAATATTTTTTTGTAGCTATAATATTTATTTATTAAATAAATTAAATTGAAAACAATTGATTAAATTTTATTATGAAATATATATAGAATTTATTCAATTAAATTTTATATTAGTAATATAATTTATTCACAAAGAATATAACAACAATAAATAATTTTTTAAAAATAAAAATGCATTTTTATAAAAATTGATTTCAAGTCATTTTTTACGATGTTTAAATAATGTATGCATACAAAATATAGAAATTAAATCGTATTATATTAATATTTTATAGGGAATCACTATAATTAATGTAATTTCATTTATCTAACATAATTTCTTTTCAATATGATAGGAAACCATAATATTGATTATTACCACTGTAAGGGTTAGTCATGTCAAATTGTGTTATAAATATGGAGAAAATTATTACAAATCTCTCACAAACATTCATTTAACATATGTTTACAGTTTTATTTTACTAAAGTGATTTTAATGTATTCAAATAACCTTTTGAAACATTTTATTTATTTTTGGGATGATGATTTACATTATGATGATATGTTATGTTTTATTCTAATTCAAAACTATTTTGTGTATTAGTATTTAACAGTAATATTGGATGATGGAACATTATTTTTTATGGAGAAAAACATATAAATACTCTCCATTTTTATTAAATCAATAAATATGTAATGTACACATTGTTTTAAATTTATTTCAATGAAAAAAATTGTATATGTAAATTATTTAATATAATAAAAACTATTTTTCTTCCTTTTATGTTTTTATATAATAATAATTTTCTTAATCCTATATGAATTGAATTTGATACAAATTATTCATAATTGGGAATATTCATGTTAAATTTTTTTTAAATGGTGCCTTATATTATTAGTCATATAATTATTTTACCATGGAAAATGTTTATCTTTTGAGATCATGGTTAAAATTGGTTTAATGTGTTTTAATAATTATAAGGCCTAACAAGTATAATTTTTTATATATATTATTGAATGAACTTAATTTGACCATATGACATATTACATTCAATATTTATGTCTCTTTGTTTCACATAACAATATTGTGATATAAACATTATTTAATATTTTATGTAATTCCATGTGGGCACTTTCCCTTACATATAAGAATGATCCACATTCAATCTCGTATATTTTTTTTCATTCTATAAAACATCCGACAAAAGAATACACTAAACATGATCCCTATGATTGTATACTACATTGCATTAAGCGGTCATCCTCATGTTACAGAGGTAATTAATTAACTATAAGTACCCATGAGGTCTCAGAGGGGAGGTTATTCCCCTATAATCAGTGTGCGTAACACATAAGAAAACAAATAAGACATAATTATTCAATAAATAATTCAATTCATAATAAAATATAGTATTTAATAGGAAAAAATGATTCCCATGCTATAACAAAATGTATTGTTTTCCCATGAGTGAGTTATTCATATTAGTGTCACATATATAAAAATATTAAAATATCGAAAAGAAAAAAAGAGTAAAAAACTCTAAAACACCCTAAATGTATGAGTACTATCTTGATACCCCTCTCAGTGATTCATACAATCCCATATCAGGCATTATATATAGGGTGATTACCTTTATTCAACCCTTTGTCTCACATGTTTTCTTGGATTATAACTCACAACCCATGTGGGGTGTGATTACAAATCAGTAGACCACCACAAAAAATGTGAAAAAATAATATCCATTTTGATCAAAAATAGTGCTGGCATATAATTTTTATAATGTGCGATTATATTTTTATAAAATTTCTAAAAAAATTCATCTACCCTTGAGATCTAAAATGAGACCTAGGACAAACTAACTATCCTCTAAGAATGTCTAGATGGAAGTGAAAAAATATTAGTCACACATAATCCATGCACTCATACTTATATTCCATATATCATATATCATATAAAAATATAATTAATTAACTATCCACACCTAATTATGTAGTGCAATTTTCAATCGCTGGAGGTCATCTTAGATTTGAAAACTAATATATGAAATTAAATACAATGATCCTTTCTTGTCATTTCCACCTATATAAAATCATATTTCTTGATGATTCTATGGACATAATCCCATATTTAACACTCATTTAATATTAAATAACAATCTGAATCCTTGGAAATCATCATGTAATTACCAATTAATTTGAAACATATTTCAATTGGAATCCAAGGAGAATAACCTATTATTTCACTCCATTTAGTTCGGCAAAAAATTTCCATTTATTCTTCTTTTTAGTAGATGAAATCCCAAGTAGAAAACAATTTAAATTCTATTTTATAAAATTATAAAATATAATTTTGTTTTTAATGTAATAAGGTAACCATTATAGTCCATTATCAATGTATAAAACAACCCTTGGATGTCCAATTGATATAAAATAAATTAACAAATTTTCAGATTAATCTATTGTGTTTGAAAATGTACCAAATTAAATTTACCATGGTTTAATAAATTTCTATTAACGAAATATATAATTAGTAAAGGTGTAAAATTTATTTATTTTAGTTTTTAAGAAAATGTAATAAATTAGTTTTGTGGAATACATATGTATACCTACATTTCAATAGTTTAGGAACATGATTAAATAAACCTAATACTCACCATGAAAACAAATCTATAATAAATTATATTCCATGACCATTTCCCCCTGCAAGTATAGTTTATAAATCCCTACTCCTCCCCTATTCAAACAACATGGTTACTATCCATGGTTACATTAATCCATGTAGTTACCATGATCATTGATATGTTTTCCCAAAATAACAAAATTTGTGACCCAAACCCTCATATTCTCTCAATTCATTGACATTAATCTAAATAAAACCTAATTCACATAACCAAAGATGAAAATAGGATTTTAGGGTGAAAATGAACTATAATTCACCTCTTAGAAATTATGGTGTCTTATAATATTCCTAGCATATGATAGCTCATTATCATACTATAAAATAACATTTCATTTATCTCCTCATAGAACAAGAAAGAAAAAAGATAATATATCATCAATTTAAGCTCACAAATTTCAACATAAATAAATTTATGTTTCCACCACAGCTAGGCCATATGTAAAGAGTTTCCATTAGCTGTATTCCAACTATGTTCCTCAATGCGAACCAGTTACTCTTAAAAGTTTTCCTTAGCCTCAAAATGAATTATCTCAGCATAAAAATCATAATATGTTTTATGAATGTATCTTTCATGATGATATATAAAAAATATGTGTGATATATAACTAGAGAACTATGCAAACTACCATCAAATTTATAGTATACCTCTAATTTCATCAATATCAAATGATATTACATTCTAAGACACCTATTTACCCTACCTCAATAAGAGATAAAATCCAAATCCATGTGACATACATAAGAATATATGGTCACCCATCTCCAAATCATTCAATTTATAATGTCGATTTGTATATGAATTATAACTCCAATTCATAGTCAGCATATTATTATGAACAATTGTATTCATTTCATTCATGAGAATCATACCAATCATTGGTTCCTCACATATTAATATATACAATATAGTTAAAGGATGTTGTACCCCTAAAATCTCATTATAATAACCCATCTGAATGATCACCTAGTAGTTTTTATCGTAGGAATATTCTACCAAGGAAAAGTGACTAATCCAAGAGTCCCCAAATTCATGGAAACATACTCTCAACATGTACATTAGTATTTCTGTAGTCTTATTTTATTTATTTTTTATCTTAAGTGATATATAGTGCTCAGAATCATTTACATGTGTAGTATTTTCATAACCCCTTCAAAAATGAGATGAGTGACTTGAATCGCTATATGAGAATATTTTATGAGATACCCCATGTAAACACACAACCTTAAGAACATAATGTTTTCTGAGTTCATTCATTGATATGGACTCATAGTTAGAAAAATTATGAGTGAACATATTCATGATATTTAATACTACTCACATTATGTCATCCATTGTGGTGTCCTTGGTAGACCAAAAACAAAATCTATAATAGAGTCATCCAATTTTTATTCAGAAATTGTAAATGATTATCTGTATCCATTGGGACTCTAATGATCCGCATGCACCAATAAATAGATGGGGAACCTCAAAATTAAACACTATATGTCCTTCTTCATCATTGGACACTAGCATTGTCGATTTAAGTCTTGATACATTTTTAGTCAAACCTAAATTCAAATCCCATATTGAGGTTTAGAAGTCCTTGATGATGTCCTTATATAAGATCATTTGTAATAAAAACCAAACAATTTATAGAATAATATCATCTATTTCCATGGACTAACAAATTGGTGGGTCTTCACAATATATTGTTTTCCTCCTAACCAGAAATTCTGAATGATATAGGGGGGTTCCTTTCACCTTTTCAAGGAGTGAGGATGTAATGGAATGGGAATCCAATGTCGCTCTATAAGGATGTTTCGTAACAACCAACCATATATTCTCAACATTTCAGTAACCACACACACAAATATAAACTCATGGACTACTCAAATATGAGTATTCAATCTGAGGGAATTTTACAAGATATTTTCCATATTTTAAGTATAATAATACTCAATCGTCACGGTATATATATAATCCATAGACTTTATCTATAGAAGATTTAGGTTACATAATGAGATGAGTCACTTCGAAATTTTATGATCAATGTAATCCAAAACCTCTACCCGAGGAGGTACTGTTAACAAATCCTCAAACCGTGTACTACGGTAGTGTGATAAAAATCATTGGTTTGGAAGTTATACTCATGTGGTATCAAATTCATGTACAAGTACATAAGATAATGCACATTAGTCATACGCAGTTGACCTATGATGATTCTTGATAAATTATAATTCAATTTTTACCCTTACCAGGATCCTTAATGATAATGATAAATGTTTATTTCAAACACCTCTTTATATATTATATGGATGCCTCATAATTATTAGATGATTAAATCCACATTACCCTAGTTGTAAATATTTCTAAATGAGATATATGGATATATAAATCTTTGATAAATATATGATAATATTCAGAAAACCCATGGATGTCCAAAATCATTATTAAGATATTTGGTTTCAACTAATATACCTTATATTTTCCCTTATCAACGTCCAATCATACAACAACATCTGATTTTATGTGGTCAACGAGGAGAGATTGGTCATGCCAAAATTGAAAATCAGATATTTTTTATACAATTACATCCCCAAAAGTGTGATCAATACTATATCTAAACGTTGATCATGGTGACCACTTGATCAACAGTACACAGTAATCTCAATAAAAAATATGATGAAAACATACATTATATATGTATGAAACACCTTATTCATTAGAGGCATAAAAATGAAAGTTGTATATGAAATCATCAATGTAAAACATTTTACTCATAAAAACCATAAATAATATAAAAGGATAAAAGGGTAATGTCATACAAACAAATATTATGCTAGTGATAACTCTAACATATTACAATATTAGAGAAGAAACAGGAACCCATGCGAGGTTGAACAATTCATCAATAAATATGAGTGGATATGATTTCATAACCTCTAACTGGTTATGCGTCCAGTATTCCAAAAACAATATCTGGGAGTTACTTACTAGTTATTGGAAAAACCAGAGCACCCAACGGGGATGTTCAAATATAAATAAACTATTTATCTTTTGAATAATCTTGATAATATTTCAATCCAAGAAGTTATATCAGTGCCATACTATATAGATGGATGAAAATAGATTCTATACCTGATAAAATTTCAATCGTAAACTAAATTCCATGGTTAGGAGGAAAACTAGAAATGTCATAGGATAATACATACTGGCAATAATCCAATCGATGATGGAATCTATCATATTGAAATCACCCATCATCCATCATCATATTGGTGACCTGGGTAGTTACGTCACCCATTTTACATAAATTGTGTCCAACAAAACATACATATATATACCATCCCTTAATATGTAAATGATAATGAATATTAAGGGACTTTTAGATCACCCAACAATGGTATTAATAAAAGCAAGATCTCTATTGAAGTAGGTAGAACATATTGATTATTTGGTAAAAAACCCATCACCACTAAGACAAAGTGCCCCAAATAAAAAAATAAAATTGTATTTATAAAGAAAAAATCTAATAAATATTAATACACTCTAATTATTCTCCAAATATAGTGTATATTAGCACGAATCTTTACATTTAACCCATAAAGAAACCAAATATATCCAAAAACTATGTTGATACAAAGGAGTGAGAATGACCATTATTAAAAAAATACACGCTAATGTAGATGATACCAAGCTCAGTCCTTAAACTCAATACAACTGGACATCCTGATCCATGAGAGAAGGGTACACCACATGTTACTAGCCTAAACAATAAACCTCATATTTTCTTGAATTCATTCTCAATTTCTTCCCTATATGTGCTACTACTCCTATCCATATCGATCATTACCTTCATCTAACTCTCAACATCCCAAAGAGATACCACTACTCACCTACTATGGTCGAGTAACACCAATATAAAAACCATACACCAATATGGATATAAAAATACACAATGAGGGCATCAATATCATACCAAACCACTAAAGGTGACACATATTTATGTATAATTGAAACTTCACATGATATTAATATTACTAGGTGAAATGTCTCCCTATCGACCACACTAGAAATATTATAATGAAATGGTGACATGTGTTCCTACCCTAATGATGACTTAGTGCATCCCCATATAATGCATATTTTAGCTATAAGAATACCCACTACCAATACCTAAAGAATTATCTTTCCTAGATCCATTTCACTTAATATAGTTCTACCCAGTGAGAAGGCCCCAATTAACCAATGTAGAGATATTGTTAAGATGAAATACATTCGCATACATAAAAATTATGTGCCTCATCAAATTCAAAAACTACTTCATTTTATCTTATATATCATCTAATATAATAGTGATGGAGTGATATATTTTTTGTAAATTAGTAATTTTACACAAAAATAGAGATCATTCATTTCTTAAATAATATTATGTCCATAATATTATCACCCTTTAGGGTTTTTAGGAAGAAAAAAATAATCATTTCACAATTCCTTTTAAAGAAAACCCTATGTGCTTATTAGGATAGAATAAGACGTCTCAATCCTATCTCAATAATAACCTAAAACAATTACATATATCTGCCTATTATTAAAATTAGTCTCATGATTCTTGAACACAGTCTGAATGGAATTGATCGAAAACAAGGATTCGTTCTGGAAACCTCAACCACAAGCACTAGTAGATTCTAGAGAAGAAACTCCCCTATAAGTAATGACATATATGGAATAATTTGAGGATACTACCTCTCCATCACCATTACTAAATGATAAAATATTTTGTAAATCTATTCATATTAAAAAACACATGTAAGAATTAGAACACTTGTCCAAGAACCCTCATGGATATTATTATCTACATCCTCGTGATGATTAACATGTGGTCTATATGGAAACACCCTCAATAATGAAAAAACAAAATTTTCATATTTATATAATATATTGGATTTATAATAAAATAGGATAATAAATGTATAAAAAGTAACAACACACCATCATTAAAAACAGAAAATAATAAAATATTCAAACCAAATTATTCCCTATACATATGTACCCACACAAGGATTATGTTACAACATGTCGTGTTCATGCTCTTTGTTTCTTTAAGTCTATCATCATTTAAAATTTTACATTAATTTTTTATATGTTTTCTAAAAATTAATATATATATATATATATATATATTGTTTCAAAAATAAATTAAAATGTAAAAAATATTATATGTTTTTAATGACCCCTCATTTGACTATCAATAATAATTATATAGTGAATTAAAATTTTCAATCTGAAATTTTTACCGATTTAAATGTTATGTTAAACATAACTCTTCCATGTATTTACATTGAGATACTATATATATTAATGCAGACAGATTAAGTAACTAACCCAAATACCATTATAATATATATAAAGATATGGTGGTTTTGTAGTTTCATGAAACCCTATGTGAATAAATGATGAATAAACACACATGACATTTTCTATACAAGGACAAGAGAAAAACCACATAAAAAAATATGGAATACAACTAGGGAACTGCTCAGGGTGGAAATCAATAAACCATAAAATGGAAAGAAATTAATATTAACACATCCATATAGAATTGGATTTATAATGATTAATCAGTTTGCTAAAATCATGGATAACTCATTTCTAGTCCTGAAAAATTCATAGCCTTCTTGTATACCATCCTAAAATAGTATGTGAATAAAAAATATTGTGTCTAATATAACATTATAATTCTCCACCCCAGAATCCAATGAACATGTTCCCTTGGTAGCTACACCACATGGCCTCATGCACTCCTACCCTTATACTTGAGGATATTAAATATAGTTAAGGGAACATGATATGACCATTGGGAGACTATTTCCTAAATATTAGACTGTGAAAAGTTTATGTAAATAAAATATATTACATCCTAACATACATAAGTGGATAATGTAAGTTGTAAATTAGGTAATTGGTTAAAAAGATAACCCATTCTCTACGAATATGAATTTTATTCTAAAAAATGAGTCAAACATGTTAGTATCATTCATATAAATGTATGAAAATATCCCATATAAAAAATGATGGACTTTTTTTTCAAAACACTCAAAATGTTCAAGTACATGATTGAGAACAATCTCAAAGATCCTTCTCATACCAGGCCTATAACTAGACCTAGGGATCACACTATTATCAAACCATGTGTCCACTAATTGTTATTGATTACCATTTGGTGTAAAAAGTAGCATATGAATATAAATCTCTAGAAGATAACAAATATTTTCAAAAATTATATCCAGTTTCACTAAAAAATATTTAAATGGATTTATTTCAGAAGTAAATGAATAAATTAAATTAATAAGTGAAATAAAACAACCTCAATTCTTAGGCTCAATAATGACGCTTGATTCAGTGTGACCCATATAAAAAATTTTAAGAAGTCTCTAAGATGTTCTTTATAGACATTACACCCATAATAATAAAACTGAATTGGGGAACTCATCATGAAAGAAAAAAATATCTCATATCAAATAAATAAAAAATTAGTCATTTAATTATTTCAAATGATTTTATAACATGTGGAATAAAAATGTATCATCATTTGTAACACCCGAAACTTTTATGTTATATAAATCCTCAAAGGAATATTTTTCTACACACAACACTTTCTTGGCTTGCTTTACACGAAATCGCGACCTTCCTTGATAGCTTGTGTCGCACGCAATACTGAGTTTCAGTAAACAGCGATATGCTATTAAAATATTACTAAAAATAGCTATTATGAATAGTAATAACAACTTTTTGAAATGTTGTAATTTTTATTTTTCAAAATGGACTTCATTTCTAGATTCGGAATATCGAAATTAGCTTAGGGTGAAAGTTTGGTACTTTTCAGATAACTTTCATATTATGATGAATAGTGAAAATTACTAAATTTTAATTAAAAACAACTTTTGTAATCGAAATAATTAATAGTGATAAATTATTAATTTGATTGGTTTTAAAGTATATTTAGAATATATTTTTACAATATAATACAATGTTGTTCATTGGATGAAATTTCACATTTAAACAAGTTATAAACAAGTGTCAATCTTTTGATAGTTATTATCTCTTAAAAACACGCTATTTGTTTTGACGACGGAAAATAATTTTTAAATTAATTAATGCAACTGATATGTTCTGAATTTGGTAAAATAGACACCATTTTTGAATTAATAATATCAAATCTAGCTTAGGCCTAATTTTTGGAATTTTTCTGGAAACTTTCATTTTTTGATGAATAGTGAAACCACTAAGTGGTAGTTAAAAAACTGAATTTTTCATAAAACTGAATTTTACCGCTTCTGTGAGTGGAATTTCGAAAATCCGAGAGGCACGGTTAATATCAATAACTAAAATGTGGTTCAATGAGATGAAAATAATTTTTGGTCAATAGTAACTTTTTACTTTTTTTACCACGGTTAAAAGTAAATAGGGTAATTAAGGGTAAAAATTATATTATTATTACCCTAACACATGTTCTAATTCTATTGGAAAAGTTTAATTCGACCAAAACAATCTTAGTAATATAATATGTCCACGTAGGCCCACTTGGATTAGATTAGGACATTTATTATTAATTTATTTAAAGAAGGGTTAAAATAGTTAAAATCAAATATTAATAAGTAAATCATTTTTAATATGGGATTATACATAAGATCAATTAGACTATAAATATTAATTAGAAATCTAAAACTATTTAATTCATAATGGTATTTTATTTGTAATTTTTAGACTTTGAATAAATCATTTTATTTATGACACAATGATGATGCAGTAATTACCTTAATAGTGGAAAATTAGAATAATTGATATTATAAATACCTAAATAAGTATAATTTGAGACATTTTTTGAATTACAATAATTTTCTAGGTTAATATGACATGTTATTATTGATTTAATTAACTTTTTTGGAACATATAATTCTGTTAGGAGTTTTACAAAAATCAATTACTAAATAGTGTCAAAATTTACTTAAAATAGTTTTTAAAACAAATATTATATTATTAATTGTTATTTTATTCCTAAAAATCTAAGGCTCGGCCAAATGACTTAGATAAGAATATATATATTAATAATAAACAAATTGGGGTTCTTTTGGCTTGTTATGGTATGTTTATTAACCATATAGTGTAAGAAAACAAAAAGACACAGTAAAAGTTAAATTATTTAACTTAGAGTTAAATCTAGTTGATAAGGTTAAAATAGGAACCTAAACTTGTCTAAATTCTATTGGATGAGACTATTTCGACCCATCACCACCTTATCCTCGAAATAAATCATTTTGGAGATATTTATAACCGAACATGACTTTATAATAAAATAATATTTTTAGTTATTCCAAAGGTGCCCCTCTCCTCCCTTATAAAAGGGCACCTCCTCCCCCCTCTTCCTCACACCAATTTGAGCATTCAAGCTCGGCCAAACCCTACCTAAATATCTTCTCCACTTCCCTAGTATCATCCTAGAGGTTTTTGTCTTCTTCAATGACTAATCTTAGTGCCCTAAGAGGAGGTTTCAAAGAGGCGCATCGAAGAAGAGGCAATTTCTTCTACCGATTCTTTCAAGCATCATTCTTCTTCAACTTCATCATCTTAGGGTGATTCATTATTAAGTAATAACATCAGTATCACTAATATACTGATATGTTATTATAAGTATGAAACAACCCTATTTCACCATCTATCCATCCTATGGAAAATGAAATCACCACGCGTGCGTACGTACGGAATATCGTCTCCACGCCGTGGTGTAATCTATTTTCCCACTACCACATTAAGTGGATGGGTATAATGGTGTAATGAGTAACTATATATAATTATTTTAAAGTGATATTGATACTGAAATAGTATACATACACTTCAACACAATTCCATGACCATGGGAACGATATCATCGCTCATGCGTACGTACGGACTACCGTCTCCCCGACGCGATGAGATTCATTCTCCACATTAACCATTCATGAATGATTATAAAGTATATATGATAAGTAATAATGAAATATATGACATAATAATGATACTGGATTTGTATATATTTATATGTATTTCATCTACTTAATTCCTTTAAATTCAATAAGGAAACGAAAACAGCGTTCATGCGTACGTACGGACTACCGTCTACATGAACGGTGTATTTCATTCCATTTATCAATATATTATATATATGTATATTCTGAATATATATTATATATAAATAATGTTTTACATTCTGTATATAAGTAATCATGATCCAAGTAATCATATTAATAATTACAAGTTAAAAACACGAACGAAAAATGAGACGATTTTACACAAAACGCTACTTTAACATGAATTTACAAAAGAACGGGTAATATAAAGTCATAAGTGGACCATATATGATATAATAACAATTAATATTATTCTGGAATATGTCAATAACATTATTTAAATCATTATACAGGAGGTTCAGACATGTATAAAGCAAGTCGGACCTAAGGTAAGGAAAATATCACAATCTAATTTTTATCCGAGATTGTTTATACTTTGGAATTTACTGGGGTGTATTTTATCATCCACATCCATGTTTCCTCAATATGTAATATTATTTCCATCCACCTAAAATTTATTAAATCCAATTTTACCCTTTGGTGAGTTTTTAGTAAAAGATATGAAAGGAATATTTTTTCGTTTTCATACGAGGTAATTTTTGACTTTTCCGACAAAAGTACGAGAATAATAGTTTTTTTAACTTATACAGCATGAAAGGATTTTTATGGTTTTATAAAGCCATATTTTCATGAATCTTACTCAAAAATATTACATGACTATTTTCATGAAAATATTTTTCTATTAAAAATTCATTACATTTTGTGAAAAGAAAATGATTTTAAAGAAGAAAGGATATTTTCCTCAAGAATTCATTTCATGTGTTTTTTCAAAACCATTTTCCATCTAAGATGAAATTATTTCAAATGAGTATATTTCAAGTATAATGTCTCTATGATTTACATTATTTAAATTTTCATATGATGGAATATTTATTTAATGGATTATGTGATGATGATACGATGTTTATGAAACCCATTTTATTCTTTGGGTTATGATGAATTTTTTAAGTTTATTTTGTGGCACAAGTAAGAATAATTTCATTATGAGATGGGTGGGACCTATATCTCCCTCCAATGCATTGCGTAAATATTTTATATCTCATGAGATATACATGGCTGGAACGGTAGGTTATACCGGTTCAGTGAAACAGGACTGAAACGAGGAGTGAACTCGATTCAGAATGGGACTTTGTCCACTAAGATGGTCTTGGCAGCAATGCCTCTGATACTATGGAAATCATGACATGTTCTGAATGGTTTCCACAATTACATGTTTTATTACCATTCTATTTTATCATTCTTAATATTTCTTTATGATAAATGCCTCACGTACTTCGAAGATTCATGTCTTTGCTCAAAATTTTGATGTTTAGAATTTATGTTCAAGTTTTTGCATTCAAAATTTTATGGATTGTTTTATGTTTTCTATGTTTACCCTTACTGGGAATTTGAGATCACCCCTTTTATGTTTTCTTTTCCCCAGGATATAAAGAATGGTTTTAGGTAAGAAAAAAGGTAAGATCTTTATTGGGAGATGTTGAAGATCTTTCACCACGATTAGAAGATTTTATTCCGAGTTTCCAAAGACACTAAACTATTACGGTCCTTGTGTGTCTGTTTTTGTTATGTAATGTGTATTCCGCAAAAGTAATGTAATGTTTATGTACGTCAAGCTTAGGGTCTCTACAGTTGGTATTAGGGGAAATGTTTAGTCAACCTTTGGAAACTAGGATGCGAAAACGTTAGTGATATCCCTAGAGATATTTGTAATTTATGTCTAGGGATGTCCCTAAGGATAAGTATACGTATAGGATATAGTCCTAGAACTATGGTAACAATATTATATTAAACCAAAGATGTTAGATATTGAAGTTAATCCCCCTTTATTATGATTTTTTCCTCTCACACTATTCTTTTTGAGTTTTAGAAAATGGCTGGAAACAAGATGATTCACGATAATGGAGGATATGATTGACAATGGAATGATATTCTTCAGGAGCAACCAAATAAAATGGGATTTGGAATTACAAACATCATTATTATGCTGAATCAGTAATCTCATAATATGATCAATAAAGTAAAATTTGGTATGTTTCATGACTCGTCTAATAAGAGAAAGATGGAGTTTCATGATGATCATAGAGGAAAGAAAGTACAATTTCCCCTATGTAGATCATGTGGGAAGAGGCATCAAGGACAATGTTTCAAAGGAACTGGAAGATGCTTTGGGTGTGGAAAAGAAGGAAACAAAGCCAGTAAGTGAAAAGGAAAATGTTCAGTTAACACTAGGGATGAGGATAATGGTATTGCTACGACATCAACAATGGTTAAATGTTTCAAATGTGGAATGTACGGGCATTATGCAAACCAATTCCCTACGGGAAAGTCTCATGAAGAGAATCAGTATGGTCATATAAGAAGTATTTATGTTGATGATGATGAGGAGACTAAAAATGATATGTGAGTTGAATGAATTGTTGAAACTCAGTCAATGGTTTAAGAATTTAGTGGAATGATTACTTGTTTATCATCTGTAATGTTGTATAAGTAATCTCATGGTACTATGGAATAAAGAGAAATCTAAGGATTGTTATACTATTGTCTTTCCTTGAGTTTTGAAAGTGTATTATTAATGTTACCAGTATCCATGAAAGTTTATTCAGATATTTTTGGATTGTAGATGATATGCGCATAATGAAGGGATAAGGAGAAAACAAAATGTTTGATAGTATTCATGAGCTCATGAATAATATAAGGAGAAGGTTATATCATGGTTTCAGTATATATAATTTTTGGATTTTGGTATGTAGAAAGAGTTAACTTTTAACTGCATTCATATTTTCACTAAGGTTCAATGGGTATTCAAGAGAATACATGATTAATGCCTTGGAATGTTTGGAATGTGACCAACAAGACATATCTTATGATATATGGGGATCATCGATGGTATTAAATCTCTAGTAATCCTTTTCACTATATTATGAGAGTGGACTACAGTATTATGGATAAGCCTAAAGATTAGAGTGGATTATGTTGGACATAAGTTAGTATTGATTAAGGATAGAAGATTTTCGATATTATTGATGGGATGTTATAGTAATGTAGTTTTAGAAAAAGGACAACCTGCAGGACGGGTGACCGCCCATCGCGTCGGACAAGGCTGTGGGAATTGAACCCACAATCGAAGTGCGACTGGCCTTTATCACCTACCACTGGCCGACAGGAAGTCCCTGTTTAATATAAACTAGTTTTATTATATTAAGCAGTATGATATATGAAGTATAAGTCCATTTTAAGAACCATATATTATTAATCTCACTATATATGGACTTATGTATTTTTGATAACTTTTCTAATCTTTTGTTTGAGACAGATGGAATGACCCATCATTCTATCACATGATCTGATAACACATCATAAATGACGAATTCAACTTCATTTTATAATAGATGAAGCAGACATTGTCCAAAGAACGACAAACGGTGAGACTATACCAAAAGCACGAAAGTATTTCTTCTAATTCCAATTTCATCAACTTTAGGGAAATGATCTTGAAACCAAAAATGTTGTCCTAGTGCTCTTATATCTGATGAACCAGATGGTACCTTAGATCTTCACAAATTTATGGCATTGTGATTGCTGGCTATCCATAGCCATGTTCTCTACCACTCTCCATCAGAACATGATGGTTAGATTTCTCTTCCATGTCCATATTTTCACCTATGTAGAAACCCAATGATTAGTTTATTTGGGTAATCGTTACATTTCATACTTTAGTTTTAAATCCAGGTTTTGGTATTCCTTTTTATGATGTGGGTTTCTATTAACGAAACTTTCAAGTAGTAAACCATTTATAACCCTGACGAATTTCGAAGGCGAAATTCATTTTAAGGGGAGTAGAATGTAACACCAGAGACTTTTATGTTATATAAATCATCAAAGGAATCTTTTTCTACACACAAAACTTTCTTCGCTTCCTTTACACGAAATCATGACCTTCCTCGATAGCTTGCGTCGCACGCAATACCGAGTTTCACTAAACAACGATATGCTATTAAAATATTACTAAAACTAGTTGTTATGAATAGTAATAACCACTTTTTGAAATTTTTTTAATTTTTATTTTTCAAAATGGACTTCATTTCTGGATTCGGAATATCGAAATTAGCTTAGGGTGAAATTTTGGTACTTTTCGGATAACTTTCATATTCTGATGAATAGTGAAAATTACTAAATTATAATTAAAAACAACTATTTTAATCGAAATAATTAATAGTGATAAATTATTAATTTGATTGGTTTTAAAGTATATTTTGAATATATTTTTACAATTTAATACAATTTTGTTCATTGGATGTAATTTCACATTTAAACCAGTTATAAGCAAATGTCAATCTTTTGATAGTTATTATCTCTTAAAAACGCGGTATTTGTTTTGACGACGGGAACTAATTTTTAAATTAATTAATGCAAATGATATGTTCTGAATTTGGTAAAATATACATAAATTTTTAATTCTTAATATCAAATCTAGATTAGGCCTAATTTTTTGTATTTTTCTGGAAACTTTCATTTTTTGATGAATAGTGAAACCACTAAGTGGTAGTTAAAAAAACTGAATTTTTCATAAAACATAATTTTACTGCTTCTGTGAGTGGAATTTAGAAAATCCGAGAGACATGGTTAATATCAAGGACAAAAATTTGGTTCAATGAGAAGAAAATAATTTTGGGTGAATAGTAACTTTTTACTTTTTTTTACCACAGTTAAAAGTAAATAGGGTAATTAAGGGTAACACATATATTATTATTACCCTAAAACATGTCCTAGTTCTATTGGACTAGTGTAATGCGACCAAAAACAAACTTAGGAATAAAATATGACCACTTAGGCCCACTTGGATTAGATTAGGACATTTATTATTAATTTATTTAAAGAAGGATTAAAATAGTTAAAATCAATGTTTAATAAGTAAACCATTTTTAATATGGGGTTATAAATAAGATAAATTAGACTATAAATATTAATTATAAAGTTAAAACGATTTCCTACATAATGGTATTTTATTTGTAATTTTTATACTTTAGATAATTCAATTTATTTATTACACAATGATGATGCAATAATTACCATAATAGTGAAAAATTAGAATAATTGATATTATAAATACCTAAATACGTATTATTTGAGACTTTTTATTAATTCCACAAATTTTCTAGGTTAACATGACATGTTATTATTGAGTGAATTAACTCTTTTAGAACTTATCATTCTGTAAAGAGTTTTACAAAAATCAATTACTAAATAGTGTCAAAATTGACATAAAATAGTTTTTAAAACAAATATTATATTATTAATTGTTATTTTATTCATTAAAATCTATTGGTCGGCCAAATGACTTAGATAAGGATAGATATATTAATAATAAACAACTTGGGGTTCGTTTGGCTTGTTATGGAATGTTTATTAACCATATAGTGTAAGAAAACAAAAAAGAGACGGTAAAAGTTAAATTATTTAACGTAGAGTGAAATCTAGTTGATAAGGTTAAAATAGGAACCTAAAATTGTCTAAATTCTATTATATGAGTGTAGTTCGACCCATTCCCACCTTATCCTGGAAATAAATTATTTTGGAGCTATTTAAAACCGAAATTGACTTTATAATAAAATAATATTTTTCGTTATTCCAAAGGTGCCCCTCTCCTCCCTTATAAAAGGGCACCTCATCCCCCCTCTTCCTCACACCAATTTGAGCATTCAAGCTCGGCAATCCCCTGAAAAAATCTCTTCTCCACTTCCCTAGTATCATCCGAGAGGTTTTGGTCTTCTTCAAAGACCAATCGTAGTTCCCTAAGAGGAGGTTTCAATGAGGCGCATCGAAGAAGAGGTAATTTCTTCTACTGATTCTTTCAAGCTTCATTATTCTTCAACTTCTTCATCTTAGGTTGTTTAATTATTAAGTAATAAAATCATTATCACTAATATACTGATATGTTATTATTAGTATGAAACAACCCTATTTCACCATCTATCCATCCTACGGAAAATGAAATCACCGCGCGTGCGTACGTACGAAATACCGTCTCCACGCCGTGGTGTAATCTATTTTCCCACCAACACATTAATTGGATGGGTATAATGGTGTAATGAGTAACTATATATGATTATTATAAAGTGATATTGATACTGAAATAGTATAAATACACTTCAATACTATTCCACGACCATGGGAATGATATCATCGCTCATGCGTATGTACGGACTACTGTCTCCACGACGCGATGAGATTCATTCTCCACATTAACCATTCATGAATGATTATAAAGTATATATAATAAGTACTAATGAAATATATGAAATAATAATGATACTGGATTTATGTATATTTATATGTATGTCATCTACTTAATTCCATTCAATTCAATAAGGAAATGAAAACAGCGTTCATGCGTACGTACGGATTACCGTCTCCATGAACGGTGTATTTCATTCCATTTATCAATATATTATATATATGTATATTTCGAATATATATTGTATATAAATAATGTTTTACATTTTTTATATAAGTAATCATGATCCAAGTAATCATATTAATAATTACAAGTTAAAAACACGAACGACAAATGAGACGATTTTGCCCAAAACGCTACTTTAACATTAATTTACAAAAGAACGGGTAATATAGAGTCATAAGTGGACCATATATGATATTATAGCAATGAATATGATTCTGGAATAAGTCAATAACATGATTTAAATCATTATACAGGAGGTCCAGACACGTACAAAGCAAGTCGGACCTAAGGTAAGGGAAATATCACAATCTCATTTTTATCCGAGATTGTTTATACTTTGGAATTTACTAGGGTGTCTTTTATCATCCACATCCATGTTTCCTCAATATGTAATATTATTTACATCCACCTAAAATTTTTTAAATCCAATTTTACCCTTTGGTGAGTTTTTAGTAAAATATATGAAATGAATCTTTTGTCGTTTTCATACGAGGTACTTTTTGACTTTTCCGATAAAAGTACGAGAAGAATATTTTTTTAACTTATACGACATGAAAGGGTTTTTATGGTTTTATAAAGCCATATTTTCATGAATCTTCCTCAAAAATATTTCATGACTATTTTCAAGAAAATCCGTTTCTTTTAAAAATTCATGACATTTTGTGAAATGAAAATGATTTTAAAGAAGAAAGGATATTTTCCTCAAGAATTCATTTCATGTGTTTTATAAAAACAATTTTCCATCTAAGATGAAATTATTTCAAATGTGTATATTTCAATTATAATGTCTCTATGATTTACATGCTTTAAATTTTTAAATGATGGAATATTTATTTAATGGATTATGTAATGATGATACGATGTTTATGAAACCCATTTTATTCTTTAGGTTATGAAGAATGTTTTATGTTTATTTTGTGGCACAAGTAAGAATGATTTCATTATGAGATGGGTGGGACCTATATATCCCTCCAATACATTAGGTAAAGGTTTTATATCTCATGAGATAGACATGGCTGGAACGGTAGGTTATACCGTTTCAGTGAAACAGGACTGAAACGAGGAGTGAACTCGATTCAGAATGGGACTTTGTCCACTAAGATGGTCTTGGCAGCAATGCCTTGGCTACAATGGAAATCATGAAATGTGCTGAATGGTTTCCACAATTACATGTTTTATTCCAATGCTATTTTATCATTATTACTGTTTCTTTATGATAAATTCCTTACGTATTTCGAAGATTCATGTCTTTGCTCATGATTTTGATGTTTAGTATTTATGTTGAAATTTTTGCATTCAAATTTTTATGGATTGTTTTATGTTCTCTATGTTTACCCTTACTGGGCATTTGAGCTCACCCCTTTTAGGTTTTCTTTTCCGCAGGATATAAAGAAAGGTTTTAGGTAAGAAAAAAAGGGATGATCTTTATTGGGAGATGTTGAAGATCTTTCACCATGATTAGAAGATTTTATTCCGAGTTTCTAAAGAGAGTAAACTATTACGGTCCTTGTGTGTCTGTTTTTGTTATGTACTAAGTATTCTGAAAATGTAATGTAATGTTTATGTATGTCAAGATTATGGTCTCTACATCATGTAACTGCTAAACCATTGACATGATAGAAATAAAATAACTCATCCCTATCAAATTAATGGTTAACTAGTAAAAGTTGATATCATCCTAAAAAACTCACATTTTCTCATCATATTTAAATTTTAATATAAGTAATTCATCATAAAATTTGACATTCTTAGAATAATATGTCAATTAATGACCAAATAAATCACCATGATATCTGTATTATTTTTGAGATGCCAAAAAATAACTGTATATTCATTTTTAATATGTATAGACCTAATCAAAAAATAAATGAAATTTCATTATCTTTAAAAAATAAATTTATTTTATTTTATATTAACATTTTTAGTCCCATAATCCAATATGAATTTATTAGTCACCCCATATATTCCCCATTTATTTAAAAAAAATAAAAAATATAATGCTCATCCTAAGGGGGTGGAAAAAGTTACATGTTAAATTTACCAAGCTTTAAATTCTTATCCTCGTGGAAATGTAAACTCAATTTAGTGATCAAATTATTTTAATATATGTTCCAATAAAATGAATGACACACTATTTTGGAGACATATATGACACATACTATAATATGAAAACAATAATGAATAGGTATAATAGCAAATACCATATGTTATATGATATTCACTCATAGAATGCTAGGATTTTATTCTTTAGAAAATAAGATATATTTATGATAAATAAAAAAAAATATTTAAAATTATTCATTTTTAGTATATTCAATGAAATAGAAAAAGACCTACCATTTTGGTATGATAAAAATGAAAAATATTTGTTGTCTTAAAAAGAGAAATCCAATGAATATATAATGAAATAAATTGATACTAATTATGAGATAAATAATAAATAAATAAATGTAAGATAATAATGGTCTATAGTACAAAAAAGTTATTCAAATCAGCCCAATATCAAATGAATAGGGGTTGGATTCATCATGGATGTTTTCTAATTTTACACTTATTAACCCAAAGCATAGTTTGGCCACCAGATTGGCTAAACCATGTTCCAACCATGCCAACACTATGATTTTGAAACACATCCCCTCACATGAAAATGGAAAGAGTTAAAAAAATATTTGAAAACTATATGAAATAGTTATCTAAGAAATTACTTTTTTGTGGATTTATAGCCCCAGCCACATGGTCTAACCAAACACGATCCTCCCCTTTTCAATCCTTAATTTTTTTCAAGAAATAATTTATATCTTTTAATTTCTATAAAAAAATTATTCCCAAATCCATTAAATTCCCTTATGTTTTTTATATTGACCACAATCCTAAAAAACACTCATAACTAAAGAAAACATATGTGGTTATGGAGAAAAAAACAAGAAAAAACTTGATAGAAAATATATGTTTTTTAAAATATATTTTATCCAATATATAACTTACATACATACTATCAACATTACACACATGTTTGAGCTTCTTGTCTCTCCAAAACAGAATCATTTCATGGATTATGGTATGTATAAAAGGGGTGTTATAAATGAAGAGGGTATGCTTCAGATCGAGTACATTCAATTTTATTTCATTATAAAAATCTTAAATAACCTATGGTATCATGTTTGAATTAATTAATTTATTATCTTAAATATAAATAATTTTTCTTATAATTTAATAATAACTATTATAAACCTTCTTTCCATCCCATGAGAAAGGAAATCATCACTCATGCATGTAAGTGAACTACCACCTCCATAATGTGATGAATTTACATTTTCATTACAACATTACATTGATTTATATAAATACTTATTTAGTAAATATATATTCAAATTTATATTTTTAATTTTTTGTAATGTTTATTACTTATTTATGTTTCTTTTTCAATATTCACCAAAATGATGAAACACCACTCGTACATTAATATGAACTACTTTCTCCACGATGTATTATAGTAATATTTTATGAACACTTCATATGAGTAGTTTTAAAATTTCATATTATGATTAAAATGATAATAGTGAAATAAATAAAAATATTAAAGATGATAGATGCATGATAAATATAAAAGGAACAAAT
The DNA here is from genome assembly GCA_963277665.1 of Viscum album. Lineage (NCBI taxonomy): Eukaryota > Viridiplantae > Streptophyta > Magnoliopsida > Santalales > Viscaceae > Viscum > Viscum album. The sequence continues at coordinate 2,073,818,224 of OY728152.1, read as the reverse complement.
ATACTACACTGAATCATGCATCAATACTGATGTAGTTAACCCACAAAACTAGTTTTAATAAAAAATTGTTAATAAAATAGTAATAAAAATTAATAAAAAATCATTTATTGTATCTAATATATGATTATTGGTATATAATATGTTTTAATCTATATTTATTAATTATATAATAGTTTCATATGTGAATGTATTAACATTATATTTGAGGTATGTGATTTTTGTTACAATTTCATTTATTTTTGGTATTGCCTTTGAAAAAAAATGATGGAAATTATATTATTATTATTATTTAATACCACAAATATTTTATTCTACTATTGGTAATTTTGAAATTTAGAATTTATATTTCCATTTTAATCTCTCTTGAGAGTAATATTCTTGAGGAAATATTTTTAAGAAAAATTGACTTTATATAGTCTTTTGTAAGAAATGTTTTTCTTACATGCCCATAGTCTCATATAAATGATTTCAAATATGATTTTACAATTAGTAGTTTAATGATTAAAATAATTTAACCAATATATGAATTCTTAATTATTCTAAGGAAATATTGTGGTTTTTTTCAAAAAAAATGTATTTTTACTAATGGTGTGAACTAAATCACGACTTTAACGTATTATACGTACGTGCAATTCCCATCGTCTTGAAAAATAATTACATGTATATTTACATTAAAATAATAAATGAATATTTTTCATGATATTTCAATAATATTATGTATTTTATTATATTTTTAAAAATGTATTTAAAAAAGAAAATATTATATTCCCAAATAAATGACCTTTTTTATCATTAAATGAGTTTTAAAAAATGGAAAAAAAATTCATGCCACATTTAAGTCACTGGGGAAATTATCCAATGGTAATGAACTTATTTATTTTATGGATTGTAACTGATTATTAAGATAATTTTTTTAAATATATTTTATTTTTATGGAAGAAAATATAAAAAATTGATCATTGTTTTCATGAAATTTTGATATGCACATTAATGTATTATGAATATGTTACTATTTGGTCTCTTATAGAAGTCCAATGCATTGGGTGTTTTGAAATTAGAATCCCAACATATGATGATGATATTAATATACATGATTTGTCATGAATTTTATTTTATTTTTTGATGAGTATGGTTTCATCAATTAATTCTCACAAAAATACATGTGGCCATGATTATAAATAGCTATGTTCACATTTTGAGGCATGTGTTTGATGATTTAGAGCTATGCTTAAAATATTATGTATAGAAGTGATTGGAGGATTAAATGTTTATAGGATTATTATTTCTTATAGTTATGGTTCAATGAATCTATTTTATAACTATTGAATAATGATTACTACTTTTACAACTGTATTGATTTTGATTCTAGATATGACATGATTATCGATTTTATGATCTATGATTTTTTTGGGTAGAAATATTTTGTTTTTATAAAATGAAAAATATTATGTAATCATAATCTTATGATATTAATATTATCACTTATAGATTATAAATTTCATCACTAAACTTATTGTTCATTAGATCAACACTTCATTATTTTTTCCTTCCTCTAGTATTGATTGAATGCTTTATGTGTGATATGTCGAGAGGCATACTAATATAATGATCGTATTGTATTAAATTAAGTATATTTTATGAGGTTATTTGAATATTTACATATTTTGAAAATAATATACACCATTACAGTCTCAGGGAGTGTATATTTATTATTTATATAGAATATTCATATAGAATTAGGCAATATTTTTGTTATTATTCTCACTTCACTTTAGATTTTGTTTTATATTATATAAAGTATATTTTTATTATTTGCTTTAAAACATAATTATGAAATGGGAACTATAACCCAAAAATTATTTGTTCATGGTTTCTTTGGGGTTTCCTAATTATCAACGATGGAGGTGACTTAGATGGATTGTATCTCAAATATCTTATAGCTCTCCCTTTTGAACATAATATATGATATTATAGACTTTAATTAAGATCCACACACAATAATAGAATTATTTAATTATTATCAGTATATAATTTCATAATGCTAGATGATCTATCTTGTGGGTGTGATTATTATTCATGATGGGGAATGCATTTGAAAAAAGAAGGGAACTAAGTTGATGTATTTCATATTTTTATTTGTCTACTATGAGTAGGTGGTTGTGATGTTAAATTAAAATATGGTGTAATGGTTTTTTATAATGTAAATTATATATTTATTCCTTGTTAGGTGATATCTTGTTATATTATGTGTTTATTGTAATATGGGGATATGTATTTATTTCATGATTATAATATTAAATATTTCAGAGCACGAGGACGTGTGTGATTATGGTGTGATGTTAACTATTTCTACAAAAAAACAAGTTATGTGGGATTTTTCCTCACATAATCACTTTATATTATGATTCAATATATTGTTTAATGCTTTTTTGAGAGAGAAGTAGAGACGATGTGGGGTAGTTGTCCAAGTATATGTGATGTGTTGGTTTGCATGTTTATTTTCTAAGGAATTAATATTCTTATTCCCTATTTTAATCAGTGTATTTTGGGAGGATCATATTTAGTATATTTTTATGATCATCTTAATATATATGTATATATATGTGTGTGTGTGTGTGTGTGTGTTTGTTTGTTTTTGTGTTTTTTCGGGTTTCGACGATGGATCTGGTGATCTTGGTGAATTTTACTAGTATAGTAATCTCATTAGTGTTTATAGTTTTTAATTCATAGTAGTTTCCACTTTTATTTTTTATAGTCCATTTTTCATCAATATAAAATTAAATAAAATTTTGGGATTATATGTTTTTTTAAAATTCTTTTTATTTTTTGTATAGTTCTAAATATTCCAAAAATTTATAATGGCAATGAATCGAATTATTTTTATATCATAACCCTATGGACATCCACATACTTATATCCTATTAGAGGTGGTCTTTGGGAACAATCACATCATCATTAATGGACCCAAAGAAATTATTATTTGTTTGGTTGATGAAAATTTTTTATCATATCCATGCATAAGAAATATTTTGACTTTTATATTTTTACATTTTTGAGGATTGTATATGTTTGGTTGCTAAATAGTATTAGTTAATGTTTGAATTAGATGTTTAATTATAGACTAGCTAGGTCACATAAGTCACCCCCTCCATTATCTCTCCTAAAGACTATAATCATTATAATGATCCTATATATGTTATATATTGTTTCTTTTTAGAGACCATGGTTCTAAATATTCTTAATTCTTATTTGTGATTGTATTTTGATTTGGGTGATCTTTCAGTAAATTAAAAGGAATGATATTAATTAATCATAACGAATTTTTTTTCATGAATAAGATATTCCTTTACATATGATATATAGATCATATTTCGGTGTTATACACATGTGGTTTAGATTATTCAGTTCCCTCTTGATGAGTTGTCTACGTCTTACAGTTTGGACACAATAAAGGTGGATAATATGTGGATGATGACATTATGTGAGTTTTAGAGTTCGTAAATTGACATGTATTATGGGAATATCCTTGAAAAGGGGAGTGGTATGTGGTTTTTGGGGATCAATAATTTTTTTATATAATACATGTACCAAGTGGTAATTATATCACCATGGAATTGTGTAAACCATTAGTTCAATCTTATTACTGGTGGGTTTTTGTCAGTGATTATATAATCATTTAGGTGTAATGGAATGATTTTTTATTATATTTCTATTTTTTGTTTTCCTCTTTTATAATTTTTTTAACCCAGTTGAAAGAGTTAACCACTTCTGTAATTGATCGTATGATTATGATACCATAGAATCTAGTTTAAGATTCATATTGATATTGTTTTAGATATTCCATTAATTAGTGATTTCAGAAATATAAAATTTGATAAGGATTTTCATCATGAGATCTAGAAGATGGTCACAACATTTTTACTATTGTCATGTCCTTTGGTTCCATCGAAGGTCTATGTGATAAAGAAGATCCCCATATAGAACATGTAATATCAACATAGAATTCCTCAAATCAAGTCACTGTGTAAGATTGTACAAGAAATATCATAGAAGTATGGTTAGTTAAGGATTTTTCCACTATGAATTCAATACATGATTTACACTTTTTATAATTCATGAGCTAGTATTTCACAATCCTTTTCAGGGATATATATTTAATTGTTTTTATATTATAAAATCTATGTAAAGTTTTGTTTTTACTGGAAAAAATTCATGTGTCTAGCATGAACTTTTTATTTAGTAATCTATATAAACACATGCATGGATTCATCTGAGTTTTATTAAGAGAAATATAAGCTAATGAAGTATTATATATAATCATGGGGTGTTAGAGTGGGTTGTGTATAGTGGATAGTTTTATGAAATTCTTTATACAATGGGGCATATATTTGAGCACTATAAAAGAGGTGCATGACATCAGGGCCATTGAGTTAAAGGATAAGGGAAATGGTAGAATCATGGCTTATAGATTTTACCACTTTATATGATATATATTTTGTATGTTACTGACTAGTATTATTATACCATGGAATATACATTATTTACTTTTCGAGATACATGTTTCTTCATTATACCTACATTTGATCGGATACTGGGACTCAAGGTGGATGAGAATCCATTTCACTTGGTTTTATATATTCTAGTTAGAAGATATTCAATATTGTTAGACATATGTTATGATTATGAGATGATGATGGGTGAAAAATTAGTCATTGGGGGATTTCATCCTCGAATATATTCAACCATGTTATATTATTTACCCCATTTAGTGGATATGCAATATGATTTATATTAATTATTTTCTTCCTTGAAGGGTAATTTTCCCTTTTTCAGTAGGTGAAAAAATGGTTTTTTAGAGAGACATACTTTTTTAATGATTTATAGTTTTTTGGATCCAATTTTTTTTTCAGTTAATGGAATTTTTAGGTTTTTGGATGTTTTAGAAACAACATTTCTATGGTGGTTTGATGTGTTCACCAATTTAATCCTTGATTATTTAGTACATATACCCCTACAACCATATATAATTTTTCAGATAGATTTATTAATCATTGTGTATTTGGATTAATGGATCATTAACATATGAAAAATATTACATTTCATGGGAAGAGGATTCATATTGATGATCAATTTTATGAGGGGTATATCCTACGTATTTTAACTCCATATGGGTCTCTAGTGTTATTCTAAAAAATTTATATCATAGTTTATGGATGAATATCAGTTTCCACAGGTGGAATATATTGGTGAAAAATAACAGCATTCATTTGTAATGGATAAATTATTTTTTTTATTTTTTTAAGGTATAGAAGTAGTTTATGAAGACCAATGTATGATAATGATTTCATATAATGTGATTTATGGATTATGATACAAAATTAATATATTTAGGTGTAATTATGGGAAACTTTTATTCATGATTATTAATTCCAACCTCGTTATTACCCCAAAAAAATTAATAATTCTAATTAATAACAATTTATTCAATTCATATATTAGTTTGTGGATATGTTAATCATGTAGGTCATTACATATTCAATTTCAAGGGGGAATATTATATGATTTTTTTTCCTATTATTTTGGTTCTTTAATGACATCATCACTTTTATATGAAATCAGTGTTTGTGTTTTTGATCTCTATAGTGCACCAAATTTACCATGTTGTGTCCTAGTAAAGTGTTATTTGGTATCCATCAACGATTTAGGTATTTTTTATATTATTTTTAACTCAAGGATATTATACTGGTTTATAATTTCATTTGTATTATGAGATATATATGAGGTTGAAGTAATATTTTTCAATTATTATGTACGGGTTATAAGAATTAAATAGGAAGAGAAAGGAATCCATATAGATTGATCAATATGATGTTAAATTTTAGTAACTATAATACATGCTGAATGGTACTCTGAAACATCACTTGAGATATGATGGAGTTATTTTCGAGCTATTTGATGGTGCTTCTTGACCTAAATTTACTTACGTTTTGATGTATAATAGTATCAAGATCTATCATGGGACTAATAAGTTGCATCCTCATGAGTGTAAATATACCACCAATGAATTTCAGTACGTAGTAGTGGTTTTTTCTATTATGACATGGAACCATTAAATCATTATAGAGAAATATAATATCCTCATTATTCTTAAGTGCCTCAGGTATATCATCACTCAAAATGATTTAAATTTTTGTTAGTGATTGATGGTTTTTTTATAGGAATATATATCTGACGTCCTATATATATAATAAATAAAATATATTCTTTCATGGGTTTCATAAAAAATTTACAGTGGTTCATTTTTATTACTAAATTGGAATAGTTGCTGATTGTAGAGTATGATTTATTTCATTTTTATATTGATGAAATTAATATAAATTTAATTTGAAAAAATGACCATGAATTAATAATTGTTAAAATAATTAATGTTTAATAATTGAGGGATAAATAGGTGTAGATTTTTTTAGACCATATTGTCATAGTGGATTATCTTAAAATCATTCATAGGATGATCAATATTAGGTGTTATTTTTTGAAAGGTAATTTGTTCCACTAATGGTGTGACGGTCATTATATTGAGAGTTTCATATCTACCCATTGAGAGTACATCTAGGTACATAAAATATTTACCATATAATTTGGAGTTTTTTTGGGTCTAGATATGAGGGAAAAAATTGTGGAGTTTTATTTTTGAAGTTTGGTGTGTTAGTAGCTGTGGGATGAGAATCTCATTATTTTCGGTTTAATGTATCCTTTGGTTGTTTAGAATAAAAATTGGGAGGTTATTAAAATGAATTCCACTTATATATTCTCATTTTCATAGGGAGTATATGATACTATTTTTTATTTATTGGTTAATTAAATCATCTCATTACAATGTAATAGTGTATTTTAGTTTGGTAGATAGCTTATAAATGCATCTTGTTGATGAGTTCTCTTAGTTACTTGAGGATCCAAAAATTAAAATTTTTTATCTTGTTCCATGTTTTAGATAACACATTTGGAAGAGTCTTTGATGTGATTTAAGATCTCATTTATGCAAATGAGCTGAGATTTATTATCCAATAGAAAGACAATATTAATAGGTAATCTAGAAAGTCGAAGTCATTTTGTGTGTGTCTATTCATGATTTTTTAGGTTTATGGGTAAAACCCCTTAAATTTTCTTATGTTTTCCTATTAAAAATATATAATAATATTATATTTTAAGATCCAATATTGGTGTAATGTTGGTGACATGTGGACTTATATTGTATAGTGTTGAGGTTTGCAGAGTTGGAAATATGTAGTCTAGAATAAGTAAAAATCATGAACCCGATGGGTAAATTCATTGTTATATGATGAAGGTAGCATCAAAATTCTTATGTATAAACTGATATGATAAGGAGGCTCCTAGAGTTTGGGTTTTACATATCATGTTTCCATATAAATTTTACATTTTCATAGGAAGATAATGATTGGTCTAGGTTGTATGTCATCCTACTGATTTATCTGTCTATTCAATGTAAAACGAATGTATTTTGGTTGAAATATTAGTCAGTGCTATGTTAATTAGTGAATTATATCAATGATTTATTCTATGTGAATTAGATTTATTGTATCATTCAAAATTACTTCCAAATCATTGAATGGGGTGATTTAGATTTAAAGGATGAAGTGATGTATGTGGATAGACTATTCAGATTTATGATTGGTTGGAGTAAGTGTTGGGTTTAAACCTCATTCCTTTGGTTATTGTATTATAAGATCATTTTTGAATGGAGGAGAATACATTAGATCATGATTCAAAGATTCATTCCATATATCATTATATTTTTTAAATGAAAGTTTTCATGTTGATATTATTGGAATTATGTGGATTTAATTGATGTTTTCATTTAAATTCCTTATGTTTATTTTTTTCTGATGGATATATTTCTCATTGATGAAATCTAATGGATTTTTTAGAATTATGGATTCCTCATCACTATCAAAGATTAATGTTAGATTCTCAAGTATGATAAAAATTTAAGATTCAATAATTATAAATAAGCATTCATTAACTATAAATTAATATATTATTTCCTGTGTTAGCGGCGTGAGAATGATGTTTTACAATTTCTAGTAGAGGAATTGTGGAGTTTCTTATGATATTTTAGCGGTAAGGGAAGGGTTCACCATTATAATAAAATAAGAAAATATTATTTTTGTTGGTGAGAGAGATTTAATGGATGGAAATATCTTTTATTATATGATCACATCAGTTATGGTGTGATTGAATTCTAATATGTTTAGAGTTTAAATTATTAGTTCATTATTAATTTATGGGATTCAATTTGTGTTTTATGGTAATTAATGTTTTGATATGAAGAGTTACGTGGTGTTTAAAGTTCATTCTAGTGTGATTAAATTATTTGATGATATGCGTTACTGTGACCTGAAGGCCGTTTATGTATTTTTTATTAATTATATCATAAATTTAATTTATTACCATGACATATGGAATTATACTTTGATATATGTTTAAAGATTTACTAGGATTGTAGTTTTCCCAAGGGTTTGTGTGTTCACTTTCCTAGATCATTGGGTTGTGGTTTAATGGACCCGGTTGCATCAGGTCACTCTTTGGAATTAATGTATTTAGATATTTTTACTCAATATTTGATATAAATTTTACAATAGTTTTCAGATTGGTTCATCATTTTTTCATGATTCTCCTTGTAAAAATACAAAGCCATTTTTTCAATATTTAATTACGAATCTATATTTCATCTTGAATTATCCTATACTTATTTTTCTATCATTCAAATCATTAGTGCCCTGTGGTGTGTAATGAGAGCCCTATATTTTATATTTGGTGTTTCATAGATCCATACCCTTGTGTGATCGATATCCTGTGACATGAGGTATGATTTATTTCCTCTATGCATGTTCATCTACTATTATTTCCTCCCATATACGCTATAGTAGTGAATTTCATTCAATTTGTTTTCTTTAGGGTAATTCAAGTCATGGTATTAATATAGATTAACATGTGATAGGTTCATGATATTTTCAATGATGATATTAGTGTTGTCATATTATTTTCTTTTCTCATATTTCTTATTCAATCATTAATGTTTTTTTATGCGGGATAATGAGGGCATTGATTATTTTTTTAAATTTGAATGTATAATTACCATTATTTTTCTTTCATTAGGTGAATAATTAATTTAAAGAAAAATATAATGAATCATATTGAAGTAATAAATGTGGTAAATGTGATTACCATGGAAATTCATTGATATATTATCCATGTTATTTATTATCTAAATTGATAATATTATTTTCAGGACTACTCTATTATATAGATGTTACTGATATGTTTTATCACTATAAATACCCGGATTATAGTAGCCTAGAGATGGGGGTTACATTATTACTTTTAAAGTAGATACTACGAATCAAATAACAAAGGACATAATTGATTTTTAGTCCTAGTTAACTAGATATAAACATGAATCTCAAAAAACTATTTAAAATATAAAATACAATACCTAGTTAAAATAAATATTCTATGTCCTTGAAATCAATTAAATATTACACATACATACCATTGGTAATGTTAAAAAAATTAGTGGTATCTATGAAATTCTATAATGGTTCAATATAGTTAAAGCATTATTGAGTAAATGAGACATAATAAATATGTTATGATAATAAGTGGAAATAAATTCTATTTAATCAATATAAAATTCACGAAGAAGATTATTGTAAGATAAAATGAATATAAATTGAATATATATAACTAATCAAATAATATTGAAACAAATATAGGGATATTATTCAAAATAAATTATGGACATCAACAACTTATTTCATAATTATTTAACACAAAGTTATAAATAACTTCACCTTATCGTTGAGTCCTTTTTATTAACAAAATTATACACTGGGTAGGTATACAAAAATATCCATTTAATAAGGCCACCAAACTAGTTTTTTTATGAGACATATTGTTTAATTGAAGGGCTGTGTAATTATGGGACCCACATTTCAATGAAAATGTCTATTACATTCATCAAATTAATAAGAAATTAAACAAAATAAATCTGCATTCAAAATGAAAATTTTTCAATATTAACTGAAATGAGATATATAATTCTAATAAAAACATAATAAAACAAAAAATATGGTGGATTTTTTATTTTTATTATATCCCCAGTAAAACATATTATACAATATTTGATATTTAAAAACATTAAATAATACTAAATAGGTCACTGGAAAATTTAATGGGGAAATTAAATATTATCATTTTGAAATAACATTTTCAAAATTTACAAATTTTCCAAATATTATGAAAATAATTCATTTAAAATTAACCTTGTAGAAATGTAATGAAACATATACAATGTATGTGGTTCAGAATATTGGATATTTTGTTCCAACCATATATGTTTAAAAATATACCATTAACACTTTATTGGAACAGTTAAAAACACTTCATTCAGAAAAACATAGTTTATTATTTGGAATAAATTTTTTTAAAGCATAAAATGGAAAAAAATTATATCACTATATTTTTAGGGAATATTAAAAAAATTACTATAAAATGAATAGGAAAAATTATGATACTATTGAAAATAATTACCAAACAAGTAGAGAAACAATATAAGATTTACTAAAAAATGTGATATTGATATCATGGTTAATTAAAGTGCATTAAATGAAATAAAATATTTTAATTTCCATTAATAAATACAGTTGAATAATATATATTGGGTTAAAAAATTTCTCATAAAAAACTCTCTAAACAACGACATTGACATAAATAGAATAAATTATGGTGAGACTGTGAAATAAACTCTTCACACTTTGGTAACATTCAAGTTAAAAAACCTAGAATGAAATAATATAATTTTTAACAATAAATAGCAAAAACAAATAATTATATAAGATATGACATTTAAATGGATATGTATAAACAACTCATAAAAATAAATTGGTGTACAATATCAAATATGTCTCAATGAAATGAAATTGGGATAGAGAACCCTGACCACATGTCTAACTGCTTTCATATGTGTTCGAACATCCTATATAATAAATAACTTTAAATTTTAAATTAATTGTAGAACCATAATATATATATATATATATATCACAATATATTATATACTTATAACCATTATCGATAATTTATTATCAATATTTTTTATTAAAATAACATATCTGGGTGATAACTGCATTATGATTAATGTATGTTTTGGTTTGGTGGTATTGGTCCTTCTACATCAATCATGGAAATATAATATATATAATTATTCTCATGATGTAAATATTATATATATTGATTAATTATATCATTATTACCATTTATGTAATTATTTAATGAAAAATGAATCACACTGCTTCATAGAAGTGGTAGTCCACATGTTTTCATCAACAACATTATTTTGTTCTCTAAAATTTTAGGGTGAGGAGATATATATATATATATATTATTATATCTATTCATTATATTTATATCATTAATATAATATAATATAATTATCTCAATATTATTATCCAAGAATCAAATTGGGTGATTAAAAATTAATTACACTGCTATGTAGAGATGGTAAGTTGTACATAAAAAAGGGTGAGGTTTTCAAATTTTATAAAAATATATATAAAATGAGTGTAACATAATATATATAAAATTATAGTATATTTATGATAATATATTTTATATTTTAGTATGGTAAAAATATACATGGAGGTATTTGAATAAAAAATAAATTTGGAAGAGTTAATAAATAATATGACATCTTCTTTGAAGGGTCACCTTTAGATATCTGCATAAGGGACATGGGGTTATACATTTTTGTATCAACACCTATATATTGTAGTTACAATACAGAGTATTACATTATAAAATTTTCAAAAGATAAAAGTAATCATATCTCGAAGTATGGAATATTTTAGTAGTATTGGGAAAATAGATATGCACAAGATTCCCATATTAAATTTTAAAACACAAATTACCGCTTGTATTTTTAATAATAGTGTAATTACATCAATAATATCATTTTATATCAATAATTGTAAGAATAATTTATTCATGGGAAATGGAAAAAATATCAGTGAGATTAAATTCTCAGTAAGGATTATGTAAATCGAATTCTATTGTAATTTAGTAAATGAAATAAACATGAAAATGTAAATAACTGAAGAAATGTTACATTTAAATTAATTTTATTTCAAATAAAATAATCAATAATTAATATGTCCATTTAAATAACATAAAAAACATTCCATTTAATTAATTAATTGACAATAATAACTATATTAAGAATAATTAATATAGAATGGTAAATAACTGTAAGATCATTCTATTTAATCAATTACATGGATAAAATTCCACTAGAGATAATATCATTGTGGAAATATCATTGATTATAGTAAATAAATTATAATGGAAGTAAATGATTAATCATTTGATTTTATGTTCACATGAACATGATACCCCAACCATCCAAACCATTCATATAATGTATTAAAACAATAGGTTGAAACTTATTGTATGATATTTTACAGATTTTTCACATTAGAATATTAATTCATTCAGGGGACTATCTGAAACTAGGACTAACTTGTATCATTATTTATAATGAATTAATCACACATATAATAATATTTATAATAAATGAATAACATTCCTTACCATTAATCTCTATATTTAAGAAATGAAATGTATTATAAATATTTATATAGATAATAAAATAAAATTATAATTATAAAACTATATATATAAATGAGGTATAACATATTAAATAACCACATTCCTGATAATTAGTTCGGATATTAATGTGATATTTAATTTCCAATGATCGTTGAAATGTGAATAAATCATGGGAATGAAAATGACTAAAAATATGAATCATGGAAGTGAATGTTAATACAGACCCTGTTCAAAATAATCATAATCCCTCAATATTAAGAATAAATCTGATTTGAATACAACATATTACTAATTTATTATGTTTAAAATAATTTTTTTCTGTCACAATGGACATGAAATTCAAAAAAAAATTATCTTCTATAAATATTAATGATGAAAGTATCCCCTTCATTTAGAAAGTGTCCTTTTAAAAATTAATGTTCAATAAATATTTGAAAATAATTCACTTTGAAAATAAACTAACAACATAACACTTAATCTTCATGAAATTTAATTTCTATTCCAAAACATAAATTTTGTACATGTCATACATGTTAAAAAATAATTTTTCTTTTTTGGGAAATCCAAATGGGCATGTTTAGAAAATGAAATAAAGATTCCACAATTTTTTTAATTGTCAAAAATTGAAATATATTTATTTAATAAAGTAATTTTCGGATGTTTAAATTCATTTTAGAATCATTTGTTGTAAACATGGTTTTAAAAGTGAAATTTTATTTGATCTAAGAGAGAAATGAAGTCAAATTTTGGTAAAAACATTTTCTCAATAATTATATTCACCAATGAGTGAAAATAGTACTATAACATGATTTTTTATTAAATATATGAGAAACAAATTAAGTGTCTTTTCTATCAAATGATCAAATAATTTATATCATTTGAAATTGAAGAATAAACAATCTATATTAAATGAAATTGTGAAATAAACTCGTATAAAGATCATAATATTAATGTAATAATTATTAACTGAACTAATTATTTGTTAAAAAAGATAGATGATTTTTTTCAAGTAAAACATAATATATTAAAATTTTATTTAACATATAACATAAGAGTATCAAAGACATCGAATAATTAATATAACCTAGTGTTAATAAATTGACATATGAAATTCTTTAAATATTGTTAATTTTCATGTAAATTCCCTTTGGATGAAATGACTAAAAATGAATCATAAAATAAATTTTTTTTAATTAATAATTATATTAAATGTAAATTTGGTATTATTTAAAAAATATAAAACATGTTAGGTTTATATCGATACAATATTTCAACATGAAAGGAAAATGTGATGAATAACCATACGTAACAATTACTTTTTGTCGAAGATGATTTAACCTCATTTATAGTTGTTTCAAAATATTTTTAACTATTATTAGATAGATATAAATTTTTATAATATCTTATATGATCCCCTTATAACATATTATCACCCATTACAAAATAATAATTCATTATTTTCATCTTTTTAGGTGTTAATTTCCATATTTTCTCTATCATTCTTGGTCTTGTATGTTAATGTTTTTAAAATATTATGTTATTAAATAATATAAATATAATTAATCAGGAAATAGTTTCAATATTTATGAACATAATCTACCTTTTTGGTGAATAATTAATGTTTGTTCGGAAAAATTAAGTACATTATGATCATAGAGACACTATATTGGGCGTATGAATCGATAGTATTTCAATAATTGAACTATGAGTATGGAAAGTTAGTAAGAAATAATTTAAATTTAGATGGTTATATTATTATAATATATAAATTATTATTTCATTAAATATAATAGTATATGTCATCTGTTTCATGTGGTGATGAGAAGAGAGTCACTTTGCATTGTGAAGGTGATATTCCTCTCAAACATGAATGATGTTATCATTTTTTAGGTGGTGAAAAGGAAAGAACTAAATTTATATATTTCCGTTTTATAATGATAAATAATTCATTTAAATAAAAATATTTATTTCATATTAATAACATATATTCACAAACATTTTCTTTATTACATTCTATGTAAATATTAATTGAAAAACAAATCACATCGCTTCCGGATGTTGTTCTACTCTAAACAAATGAAAGACATCACTGTGTCCCCAACATAATGGAAAGGAAATTTTTATAAATGATATAAACACACTAGATATTAAATAAGTTTATAAATATAACATATATACACTTCACATAGTTTGTTATACCGAACCATGAGAGGTGTTGAAGGAAAACATGTCATGTCTATTTGAGAATAAGTATTCCGCCGTCCACACCAGTGACATTATAATTTACATTTTTAGTGTTTATGAGATGGATATAGGTCTTTACTAAAACATAATTACATCTCAATATATAATTTATGCTGTTTTTATTATATATATAATAATAAATTAATATGATTATATAGTGGTGTAAGAATAATTAAAAAAAAATCATATAATGGATGTTTACCTCATCTCTGACTAAATTATTTAGAGTATACCTAAGGTATTTATATAATGGATTTGTAACAAATAAATGTGTTCTATAATGATTTGATAGATTATTTTAATATGTTTTTATTGATATTTTTCAAGGAAAAAAATTTTACAGTGTGATGAAGAGAGGGGAAGATGTGACCTTTTATAAGTGAGATCAGTGGAATGATTTTAAATATTAAAAAGAAAAATATTTACCACATTTTTAACACGGGAAGGGTAAAATGTCCTGATAAAATTGTGGTAATCATCTAAACTGGGCTCTGAACTGGTCAGTGGCGTGGCCTGAAGGGAATTCCCAATCCACACGGGCTAGTAAATAATTCTTTGGTATCATGATAGAAACATGGGAATGATTTACCTGAATTTATATAAATTAAAAATCCAACAACATAAACAAACCAAATTGAATGTTGAAATCCGAAAAAATAATTTACTACATATAGATTTGTCTTTAAATGTTTAAAAAAACCTAAAACAATATAACCAAAACAAAAACAATGATATCTCAAAAACCACCATATGATGAGAGGAAAATCATCCTCAAACAACCACCACAACACCTCACCACGTAAGAACACTAGAAAAAAGAATAACCATATCCAAATAACTGTTTTTTACCTTTGTTTGACATATCAAAGTAAATTTACAACTAATGGAGTACGTATGGAGTGAGCCTATGCCCAGTTAGATTCCGTCAAAAAATATATTACATGCTTTAAATATTGTAATATAAATAACGTTTCATGTGTGATAAAATAAAACATAAATATTTTATGAAAAACAAACATAAAATAAACAATATTAATTTTGAAATAACCAATAAAATAAACCATATATTGATGGTACATACAATATAACCATACATTTATTTGTCATGGAAGACCCCTGTATGCACTATAAATTATTTGGATTCTATAGAAATCTTATATCAGTGTTAAGTGATATAGAAACCACAACAATAATTTTTCTCATGCACGATCTATTATAGAATAGGAACATACAAGATTATTGTGGTCTCTAATAAACATAAATGTTTAGTTACTATTATAATACTCAATATAACAATGTGAAACATAGCCAAAGACAGATATGAATCACTAAACAACTTTTCTTAGTCCACCCACCTGGTCACCTAGGATTCCCATTGTGCTCAATCATGTTCCACATCGGTCAAAACACATAATATTCATATTTCACAAGCCAAAAAATGTATTACACAATGTATTCCCAAGTATTAACACCAAAATATTCTTTCAAAAATATATCACACAACAATACCTTTTAAAAACATGTTTATAATCGTTTCCACAATTTAATAATCCACATCCATAATTTATAAAACTCCATCAAATGACACAATGAGACTTTAGACAATAAATATGCACATTTTCATATAAAAAATATATTCTTGATCTAAATTAATATCAAATACATCCAAAAACCCATTTCTAAATTGCCCTGTATATTATATAATACATCAAAATAGTCATTATAACATGTTAAATTCTTGAAATTATTTTTAATCATGGAATCACAAACCTTAGTTGTATACATCCCCAAAATCTGGGTGGAAACTCCATCCCCTCCTCAAACATACCTCAAAAAATTATGATTAAACCCTAATCAATATTATCTAACCCCAAATATCATAATCCAACTATATTATTAAAACCCTACTTGTTGTAGTAGTGGAACCACAATGAAATTGGATGAAAATAGTAGATTGGAGGAAGAAAAGAAGCGACAAACTGACATACATAATGAATAATGAAAATATCCCACAAAATAATCCTTAACAATGGTGGTCCAAGGAAGGAATGTCGAAGAATATAGGATTTTAGATATGAAAATCTTATGTGGGGAAGAATAGGGGAAGATTTGGGGTTAAATCTGAAAGGGGAAAAGGGTAAAAATAACATTTTTAATGAATTACAAAGGCCGCATGACTTATTTGAAAAATTTCTAAAACCATGTGGTGAAAAATAATTTTACACTATCTACCTAAGACATACAACATGGTTAGAATGCACGGTTTATAAACCATGATCCATCCATGTGATTATCCCTTGTCCAAAAGACCCACCTGACAACACATATAAATGGACATGACGTCCGGTTACTACTAACTATACAACAAACCTACTTTAGGGTATTTCTACTCAAAATTTCCCATTTTACTCACACAAAAAATAAACCTATGGTAAAATAATATTAATGAAAAAAATTACTTCCATTTAAAATTACTAATGTGAGTTTTCTCCCAACCATGGAATCTTTGTGTACCAGGAAAGTAAACTAGTAACATGATCTGAAAATAAATAGGATACTCTTGATCAATCCATGAATTAAACTTCAACATCTCATAGAAATTAAGACCATAATTCTAAATGATACATAATAATGGATTTGAATTCCAATGAAGCACCATCTCTTAGGAATCCATCCTTTGTATAGACTGTTCAATCATTAATAAATCAGTCTTGAACATTATCCCTAAACAATTCGACACATAAGATAGATCTAGATTATAAATCATAAATAGGGAGTCATAAAATACACTGTGACTTTATGAAAATTGTGATATTAAACCTATCCTTTATTCCACCTTACCAACATTCTCAAGGATCTTAAATGGTAAAAATTTCCTCGACGAAAGATTTTCATGCTTGCCCAAACAATAATGAACCAAATTTGGTTCCACATTCAAGGAAACCCCACCATCTATATAATTCTCAAGAGCATGATGTCTCTAATATTTAATGATTTGTGATGACATTGTGTTGTTAAATAACTTCTTCATGATTAACATGACCTTCTCAAAAGACTCTTCTACAATGCTTGACCCCAGTACTCAGGTCTCATATGCCACAGCTCAACACAAAGGAGACCAAAATGGCCAATTATAGAGCACTACAAAAGGATCCATTCAAATTGAAGATTGATAACTATTATTATATGTAAAATTATAAATTCCCAAATTGTTTTTCCATGATATACCAAAATCCAATAATCATGAAAGAAAAATGTCTTCTTGAATCAAATTCAATCACTCTATCCTAGCATCAGTTTGAGGGTTGTATTCTATATTTATCATGTCTTGTGACCCCAATGCCATTTGAAGGCCTTCCTAAAACTATTACGTGAAAATTGAGTCTATATTAGAAATAATTGATGGTCAAAATAAATGAATACCTACCACTTCTGGAACATATAACCAACCCAACTCATGTACATTCGTTGAATCTTTGATCAAAATGAAATGGGTTGAACTTTTTAATCAATAAACTACTACATAAATGGAATTCCATCCCTATGGCATACATAGAAACCCAATAATTTCACATACAGAGAGATAATCCAATTACATGTAGTATTGGGTAATAGATTGAAAAAACCATAGCGTCGTTGATTCTATACATTCACCTACTAACATGTATCTAAGGTCGATTGAACAGAAGCTATATCTTGCATCATTAAATCATACAAGAACTGTTGGTAAACAACATAATAAATACTTTTTCTCCAGGATATATGACCCATTGATACAGTTGGCTATCCTACATCACCACCTCACCTAGAGACAATGACACCAAAAAATGTCCATCGATGCATATGATTCCCTCATTGGGATAATAAGATGCCTCAAGGTGTCTCCCCACCCTGATGTAACTATATATAATACATGAATATCTCATAAATTTTTTTCCCCTAATGAATCATCTCTATAGGATAAGTATTCAGCAAACATTTTCCAAGAAAACACCTCTACATTGCATAATGGTTTCCAAATGATGTTGGAAAAATACCCATTAAATTCCACTCATCACTGAACATCCTCAATTCCAGAAATGAAACAATTTTTCCCATGGCATTGGCCATAGAATTACTCATGCTTGGAGAATAGAATATATCAACATCAAACTAATACAAATACTCGATTCAATTGAGATGACTAAAATATGAATACATTTGCGAGAAGATGTAGATTTATATTATATGATCATATTATACCTCTAATTTCTACCCAAAAAGTTAATGTCTCCTATTTTTTAGGGCATGAATTACTGCTTTAAATTCCATGTCGTGGTTCAAGTGTTTATTCACATGTGGTCATTGTTTGGGAGACACATATGCCACCACATGATCATCTGACATTGGAAAAATATTAGACACCCAAACTAGAAGCACTGTAAAAGGCCACATATCCCTTTCATTATTCCCAAAATACCTACACATAAGAAATAGTAAACATCGACTTTATCTATTCAATGGTTTTTATTGAACTCTTGGATCCATTAAAATTTCATCAACATTGAAGTGAGTGATATCATTGATTCATAAATTAGGGAGAAATACTAAATGTATATATTGCAATAACTATATCTTACAATGATACTTTTGATCTCAAACATGTTATTCAGTTTCTCACATAAAATTACGGTATTTATCTTCTCAAGGTCTACCAAAAACCCTCTCTCGAAATTCACATGTCATTGAAACATCTAATCCTTATTCCAAAATATTATCATTGAAAACACGGAATAAATTAGATGATCCCAATGTTTCAACATCACAATACTGATAAGATGATCATGTTCTTTCTAGGATATGAAATTAACTTTTATGAATTCCTTGAATACCATAATAAAAGATTTGAAATAATGGTTGAACACCATGTTCATAAGCACCCTGAAAACTCCTAGAGCATTTGTAATTTTGAATGGTGTGTGCAAGTACTCAAAGTTGATTTTCCTAATATAAAATCCATTATATAAATATTCAACTATTCCACCCTGACTTGGCGGTAGCCCAAATTCAATCTTATGTTGGTTGTTCACTTTTCTCTTTTCATCTGATCGATTAACTCATAAATTCAGGGAAAGTGATACTTTTTCTTAATGGTTACATTTTTCAGATTACATTAATCGAAACACTAATGGAGATATTTGACAGCTTTTTCTGCAAACAAGGCTCACATGGCCCAATGAGAGATTCTACAGAGAATGATAAATCTATATTACAAATAACATATATGTAACATTAATTTCATTTTCATAGTAGATTCTATATGATACAAGGGATGATACATTGGTTGTGTCCCTTATGAAAAATTAATTGAGAACTCCACATCCTAATCTAGGGGGAAAACCAAAATTAAATCCAGAAATACCACTAAATACTTATCAACTAGAATAGGTACTACACCCTTATAATCACTACCATCTTATTCATGTAAAATCGTCAATAATTAGAAAACATGATTAAAAACTTTTTGGAGTGGTGGTCCAGCACAACCCCACCAAGGATCCCATTCCCTAAGGAAAACTAGGGCACTCCCATATGGTTCCATCAATCAATCTCACCACCAATAATAATAAATGCATAATTTGAAGCCAAAAATGTAGTACATTGTGAGGATTACAAATAATAGGTCCATATTCATCACTATGAATTCACATTAATGCTCGAACCCTAACACAGAGAGTGCACAAGATGGGAACCTAGGACCCTAAACCTTCTTCTTACCAAACAATGATATCGACTCTATCACATAAGATATGGTATCAATTGAAAAATTCTTCAGATTCATTATATGGGAAGAGATAAAATAAATATAATTGATTTTATGAAATAAAACAGATGATATAGAATATGCATTCTTCATGGTACCTCGAACTATCGAGGGTCATGCATCTGATACTTACAGGGTTTGGTCAACCCCCATGTAGATGCATGGTATCTATGTGACTCTAAATATTACCATTGACCTCAAGCTCTACCCTAAGATAACACTGAGTAGAAGGAGATCTGGTTCTTCTACCATAACCCCCAAAATGGAATCCTACTATCTCAGACAGCTCTGGCTATAATGACACCTTTGAATACTACAGATCTCTCACCACATTGATATGAATGTGTAGCTATATAGAATAACTTCATGTTCCCTATCCATATATAGCGTTGAAATTTTTTTGGAGGTGATGTAAAACTAATCTGAATGTGTCCCACTTTCCCACATTTGTGGCACAAAAAAGACCATACATCATATTCCACATATGATGGCTTCCTGGTTGGATAACGTAAACTTCCACCTCCCTTATTTCCTTTCTCATATTGCTTCCACTAAATATCATAAGAACTACTTGTATGCATCAAAAACATAACCTTAGAAGTATGAGACCTTCAATTTCAATGAGTCACCAACATACAAGCACAATCCACAATGACTATATAAATATTTATATGGAACAAGAAGTCATGGGAATAGATCTCAGAATGCGAACCCCTTTTGACCCTCTTAACCATCATCTTAATGTCAGATAATATTTCTGGAGCATAGTGAACTATCTCATAAAATCATTTGACATAATAAAATACTAACGGTTCCCCCTTGATGAGATCCACAAAGTATCGGGTCCTAGATTTTTTCAACACCATGGGAAATACTATTCATTGAAGAAAGATTTAAATTCTTTCCAATATTTCTGCACGTAATACCCCCCTTGAATCAGTACATCCCACTGCCACTGACTTGGACCCTCTAGTAAGAACGAGGAGATTTCACACCAAATTAATCAAGAGATTCAAGAAATACAAACATTATATTAATATTATCTTTCCACATCTTAGATTTTTTAGGATCTTTGATACCTCTAAACGATGGAGGATTCCTCTTATAGAACATTTGAGAACAATCCTTTTGGGGACAATATTCAGATTCCCTGACTACTGTAGGCGAAGGACACACTCCTTTTCATGTGCCTAAATAGCCTGAACAAAAAATTCCACTAATCTATGACCTATTAGTGATGGAGAAATATTTCAGGATTCATCCCTTGGTTTCAAGGGAATCCTCTAGGGATTAATGTTACAATTAAAAAAATCACAAAAAAATAATTAATACAATATGATTGAAAATTCACAAGAACAATATCAAATACAAATAAAACATATATGTCATGAAAATGTAAAATATAAAACACTTCACCCAACCATGTGTCCACGTATAGTCTACATTATTCATATCCCACAAAGAGGATATGTCAATAAAATATCTCAACATCCCATGGATACTCGATATATATCGTTAGATGTAAAGGTCATGCCCTCAACTGACAACCAAAACCACAATCCATGAAAATCCTAGATCCATCATATCTACACTCATTCCAAATAACATGAACCATAGATCTAAACAAGTCTTCCACAATATTTTAATGAACCAAAATAAGTCTACATTCAATCAATTTCTCTACTTAGTTATTGGAATGGCCCGAACGACATTCCCAATCCTCATAGGCTGATAACATGTTCCCATTTATCATGATTTATATATGGAAAAAAATTACCAAAATTTATAAACATAAAACATCAAAAAATTTAAACGATCCAAACTAAAATTCCTTAACAAAACAAGGAATGTTCCACTTCCACATTTGAGTTACAATATTAAAAAAACATAAAAAAGTAAATGATAAAAGGAAAAAACAAGACTATATAAAAAACCACCATAAGATGTGAGGAACATCTTCGACAAGGTAGTGCCAAAATACCCCACAATTTATGTCCTCTTGAAATGTGATAACCATGTCTAAATAAAGTTCATTTACCTTTGTCAAAATTATCCACGTCAACATATAGCTAAAGGTGTATACAGGGTGTGATCCTATGAATAATTGTATTCCACAAAACATTAGATTCCATGTAATAAACATTATATGATAAAAAATGCATGTTTGATAAATGGATTATTTTTATAGAAAATACAATTTAATGAAATGATGCTTGATTTGGAAATAACCCAAGAAATATACCATATTTTGATGGTTTGTTCAATATCATAATGAAAAATTATGTCACTGGAGACCCCTGTAAGCAGCTAATTCGAGTAGGACCCTAGATACATCATATTCAAAGGGTAATGTAGTATAGAAACCATAGAAATATATGTTCTATTGCATGGGCCTCTACTGCATAGAAACGTCCAAAATTCTATTGGTCTCCAATCATCATCAATTTTTTGTCAGTATTTTTATATTTATCCTTTCATATTGAAACAGATCCAAAGACACATCCGAATAACTACAATACTATTCGCAAAACACCATCGTAGTCATTTAGGACTCCATTTTGGAACAATAATGTTTCAAATTATTTATAACACATCATTTTCATATTACATATGCCAAAAAATGCAATACACAAAGTATGTCATATCTTTCAAACTGATGTCTTATTTTAAAAATTAAACAAACACCGAAAACCTTTCATTACATGATTCACATTAATTAATCATTTTAATAAGGAACATACATAATTAAAAAAACATCTTAAAGAGGCACACCAAGGAATTAAAAAATAAATACACAAATGTTTTAATAGAAAATCCTTTTGAAAATTAATCAATATCAAATGATTTTAAAACTCCAATTTATAACAAAACATATAGATTTTAGATCACATTATAATACAAAAGAAAGCATAATAAATTCATCAAATAATGTTTAAGCTGAGAATCACATGCCATTGGTGTAATAACACCGGAAATCATATGTGAAACTCCATCAACAACTCATCCACACCTCAACAAAGCAAGATGTAAATGAAATAAATAAGATCAAACACCAAAGATCGTGATCTTACACCGAAACCATAACCCTACCTATTGGAGAAATTGAAACACAATTAAATAGGACGAAAACAATATAATCGAGGAATATAATAAGGGAGAAACTCACATACCGGACTAATATTGAACATCTCACACAAATTCCATAATAATAATGGAGGTCCATGAATGAATGTGGAAGGAAAAAAGGTATTTGGGATTAAATTCAAGACAATAGAAAAAAAGTGGAGGATTTGGGGTTAAATTTGAGAAGGGACAAATCTAATATCCACATATAAATGACATGGATTTGTTGTAAGGTTATTCTCCATGTTCATTCAAACTATATGTTGATCGTATAATTTTTAATATCTACCCCGGGTAGGGCATACATTTTGCTTCCATGTTTTATAAACCATGATATAATATTGTGAGATTTCTTTGTCTAAACACCCCACATGGTCTCATGGTTACCTTGGCAGGGAACATGATTACTAAAAGTTGTGTACCAACCACGTATCAGGGTTTATACACCCTATATTTTATATTTTACTCGAAAAAACATAAATAAATCTATGGGGAAAAAGGCGGACTAATTGTAAATGAAAAATACCTCCAAAGAAAATCATGTATGTAACATAAAAATGTAGTATAATCAATACCTAGATATAATAATGTCAATATATAGCCATCCAATATATTTTAGAAAAGTTATTATGTCATTTTAATACTATTTTTTTGTTTATCCCCCATGTTATCCAAATTTAAAATTAACTACGGTAATTACTTTTTATTTTTTTTACATTTCCTTTTAGAAAAAATTAAATTTGAAATGTCTTATTATATAAAATGTTATTATTAAAATAGTGGAATATGTTTTAAAAAAATTAAAATGCAAGGAAGTTGAAATATTAAATTTTAAACCAAACCTTCAGACTTGATAAAAAAAAAGTTTTGCAATATGAAATCTATCATAAGTATTGAATTTTATTATTTTAAAATAAAAAAAATCCTAATTAATTATATTAGTTCAATTTTAATATATATTTTCTATATTTACTTTAAAAGATTTTAAATTTATTTTTCCATTATAAATAAGAAAATGAAACGTAATTTTCAATAAAAACTAATATTGTTCACTACTTATTTAAAAATAAAACTTTGCAAGAAAAAAAATAAAAATTCATTATATAATATTTTTCATATGATTATTTAAAAACAAAATTATACTTTATCACATAAATTTAAGTAAAATGTATATTCAAAAAATATTTATTTTTTCAGAAGCCTTATATATTTAGAAATAAATATTTCTACTGTTATTAACTTAAAATGGATTTAAATTCATTTTATTTTATACACATATAATAAATATAATTTCCATTTTTATTTATTTACTATTGAAACCAAAAAATATAACAACTACGTTATAACTGTATACTATATTATTGATCATTTAGGCATACAGTCGCATGGTCCAAAAGATACTGAAGTGATTACATTTAATGAAATATATTTCCCTGATTGATTAAGATATGTTATAAATTGGAATATTGTTTTATAAAAAATATTATTCCTTTATTATTTTACGGTTTTAAATTCTACTCTCCCAGAATAAACTCATTTTCATAAAGTAAAATAAAATAAACTATCAATTAAAGGGAAATATAAGTATAAAGGTAAAATAGAATAACACCTACCCAAGATTCTATGTAGGCTAATAATTGTGGAATGCGATTATATAGATGTTAAAAAAGAATAAATAATAATATTTAGTGATAATGTTAATTTACCACAAGAATATCAAATTGTAATGGGATACTAAGTACCTCAATATCCTAAATATATGATTATTAAAAATGTCATTTAATTTAGCTGATTCATGGGTAATGAGAAATTTTTTTAATAATAATTTCCCACAGTTTAATAATAATTTTACTATCAATGAATTTAAAGAAATATATATAGTTTTATGATTATTATTTAATAATCAAAAAATTATCCTTTGGTTTTGTTTTGATCAATTTCCAATTCATCACTAACTCAGTAAAATGGATTCCCAAAAAAGTAATTTTTTATACCTAGGGAACTAAAATTTACATTTAATATATATGTTTGTCCCTTTAACAAGTGAATAGTGTTTATATATGTATATAACTATTTTCAAGCAAATATGATTTTGTTATAAAAAATAACACATTAATATGTAAACCATAATATTTAAAAAAACTATTTCTCCATTAATATTTATTTTTTAAATAATTTAAATAAAATAATTACTAATAAACCATGGAATCATGTATTATTGTGGTTGGTGATGAAACATTATCTTCCTTTATTTTTTGGGTTTCAACCCTTTAACAATTTCCATATGTAAGGAGTTATCCTTCTTCCAAAACAATATTAATGTAATTCTAATAATGTTCCCATTTTATGATAATCATTAATTACTACAACATTAAAATATGATAAAATTTAATTGTCACAAAGACCATTAATGTTTAGTCCAAAAAAATTAAACAAAATATTCCATAAATAATTTTATTTAATAATAAATATACTAAACATATTGGTTGAATTTCCAGAAATTTATCAAAAAAATATATATGTAATCATTATATAAACCCATCACCTAAAATTGAGAAACTGGTGTTTACGAATTTGAAAAATGATCACCCAAAATCTAATAAACACATAATGGATTCGATAAATATTATGCTAATAATTATATATATGAATCTAGAAATTAACCCAATCCTATCATTTTTCAGGTCACTTATAACCAAAATACTAATGTTAATAATTTATATATAATTTAATTATTGATTCTCGATATATAAATACTATGAACATTTAATTTCATCATAGATATTTCCCTATTTTAGGGGATAATATTTATAAGAGGTTATTAACTTAAATAATTCGTCATTTCTCAATATCTAAAACATGGAACCTCAAATGGTTCCTAAATTCTCATTTATTTCCTTTAATTGTACTCTTCATATTACTAAATAAATTCATTGTATTATGATTTTATTTTCACTCATAAATCTTTTTCATGTTCAATAGGAGAACATTATTGGGTATATTTTTTCACATTTCTCCCATGAAGTTAATAGATCCATTATTCCTCTATAACCTTATCCACTCGATATCATAAAAAACTACATCAGTCTTTTCATTACATAATCTCAGATTTAGTTGAGGTATTTTCTTATAATAATTTTTTTGGATTAAAAATTTATGAATCATAATGATACCTTTCACAACGAACATTATGACCCTTTTTTATCATATTCACCAAATTTTCATTTATATTCTATTTTAACATGATTCTTTTGTGTTACATCCACTAACTCAAACAAAAAATCATAGTTTTAGAATCAAAAATTATAGTAGGAAAATCATATAATAATTTATCAAATTTTTAAATATTTATAATTTTTTTAATCTATGACTCTTATGGGTTATCACATATCATTAAATGATATTATATTTTAAATAAATAATTTTTATTTTGAAAAAAATGTGAAATATTATAAGAATAACTGACAAGAGTGTCAACTAATGTGCTTAGTATGGAACAATTTCATCCACCAGATGATGATTAGGTCTTGCCCAATGTTCTCATTTTCGAGTTACTACACAGTGGTAAAATTCAACCAAAACTAGATCCTCTTTATGGCTTTGGAATTTGATTTATTGAAAGTAAAAAACACATAATATATTGATTATGAAAACAATATATATGGACTCGTCCCTCAAAAATACATTATCTAGTAAATACATTTAGAATTTAGATTTTAACATTCCCAAAGATATTGTTGGTTTTTTTGTGTAAGAATATTAGGATATAATTCATACATATCAACCCATAAGCATTAAAATTGGGTATTACTAGAGAAATATTCAATTTTTAAAAATAGAATAGTTTTTAATAAAACATGATATCTATTATGTAACCGTCTTCACAACATTCCTCATAGCTTCTTGTATTGTCTTACATATCCTTAATCCCTATAAAAAACATTTCAAAACATCAGTTGTGCAAGAAATATCATTTATCGATATAAAAAATATAGAGAAACAATTAGTACACAAACAATTAAAACTATATGAGTTCATTTTCACAAATAAAATATTCTAACACAATAAGTATCATATAGTTACTTTTTGAGAGCCTGATACATCCATAAAACATAATAAATTATGAATAAAGTATAGAGGGTACTTAGGGAAGTAATTAATTATTATTTTAACAATTTAGAAAACAATATTAATTGTAACCATGATGGATACCTTACAATGTAACCCTCACAACTACATACAATGTAAACCTTCCAACTATATTAAGGTGTAACTATCATAGTTACACATAGAGAAACTATTAATCTAAACTCAAATAAAAATATCAAATAAAATGGAGGTATATATAAGTCCCAAATTTCAACATAAAAATTTCCAAATTAATCAATCAAAACACATGATAACATTCATGAATGCATTCAATGTATTTTTTTAAAAAACAATCAATTAAATGGTGAATTTTAAAGAAGAGTCCATTATATAAACCATATAACTAAAAAGAAAATTAGAAAAATAAATTTAATGTGTATACAAAAAAGTAAATCAACATAGTAGAACATAATAAAATAAAAATTCATTTCACAAATAATCTTATTTTACAAAAATAAATGATGTATAGGGTTAAACCAATTAATGGAAATTGGATTATGAAATAAAATTCATTGGGTTAGTATTACATAAAATGTGTTAAAACCCATATATAATGGTTCAAATAGTTTTATTAATATCAAATAAAAGCATTTTTGTTTTTATAACTATATATATGATCATTTTATAACATATGGTATCCTATTTATTATCAATACATAGTTATTTATATTGTTTCATATGCATTAATTACATTGTTTCTATGGTCGGTTCGTAATGGATTATACAATTAAATTGAATAAAAAAACTAGAAGAAGAATAATGTGGTTTTAATATGATTCAAGAATATTAAATTTTACCACAAAAATTTTATTTTTCTTATATTATGATTTATAATTATATTAAACATCAATGATTTTTATTATATTATTTGGGTGGCTCTTCGAAAATCCCAATCAATTTTTATTAGAGAATTTAATATTATATTTATATATTAATTAGAGAACATAAAATATGAAATAACATAAAAATGAAAATATTTATGAACAATTAAAATGGTTTTATGATAGTATATGAAGGAATTAATGGAACTTGAAAAAACATCGTACATGATGTCTGTAAATCTACACATCCCAGACGATGTTTTTATTTTTAGAATAATTGGTAGAGGAAAAAAAGTATGATGGATAATTTTAAAAGATACATGATTAATTCATTTTATATATTTGATAATGGATTTTACATTCCTATATGAGGAGGGGTAGTGAAGTGTGTTTAAAAAATATATTTTTAATGGAAATAAATGAAAATGAACTGTGAATTTTAGGTCTAGAATAATTATCCTTAATAACCTCATTAAGGACTTTGGTATTAGCATTCTGATGATATCATTATGTTATTGATGTGGGGAATAGTCCTAATAATTATACTAGTTAGAAATTGGAAATGTCTCAATTATATAGAGGTGTGAGAAGATGAAGGAGGTAAGGTTTTGTATTTATAGTGGAGGAGTTAGGGGTCTTCTAGTATTTTAATCATAATTTTATTATTTTTGTCATGATAATAAATAGTGTTTATTTTTATGTATAAAAACGTAATTACTGCTTGTGGGATGGAACCCAGGGTTCTTTCCACATCATAAAATCATCCATGAATCATTTATTATTGTATTTATCTTACATTATAAATTATCATATTTCATTATTCGCAAAATATTCTTGTATTTCCAAAAAATACCAAAAACGCAACCAGACCATTTTTAAACGGTTTGATTATAAAAATGAACTCCATTTTTTAAAAAATAATTTTAGAAAAATTAAATATCTAAATTTTAACAAAAAAGATAATTAATTCTATAAATACCAATTACAAAATTATAGTTAAATTTATTAAACATTGAAATATTAATTAAAGTATCATAAAATTATATTATATTAATAAGACAAAATAATAATAATTTCTGAATATAATTTATGAAAACAATTTTTCAAAATAATTATATTAATTATAATATAATAATTAAATATTTATAACACACAAAAACTCCATCACATAATTTGTAATATTCAAAATAAATTATTTACTTGTTCAGGGATATTACTATATTATATTTTCACTAATAAAACGAATAAATTTTTTTTTATTTATTATGTGAGGATACAATTCAAATGTTTAAATGATTATTCCTAATGATCAGGCTACTATTCCTAAGGTCATATTACTATTCCATCTATGTATCTTTTTTAATTTCTATAAATTACAATAATTTTATTATAAATTCATAAGAAATATTACTATTTAATTACATAGTGAAAATATATTATTTTATAAGTACTATAGTTGTTAAATTATCCCCACATTCCAAAATTTTCTTCCATGTAATTTTTAATTACATAAAAAACCTATGAGGTTACATTTCCCTCATTAAATTATTAGATTCACATATTTCATATTCAAACATGTGGTTTCTCTATAAAACCTTAATCAGGTGGATAATTTTATTCCATAATACATTCCCTCTTTGATCAAAAATAGGAATAAGTTTATCTTCATAAGAATGATTTTATTATTGATAAACTACTTCTGTGCTCCAATTATGAAATGAATTTGGCTAATACTTTCTAAACATAAAAACTTGAAAAAACTGTGAACAAGAGATAAACATGGAGGAAAATATATTTCATAAGGGATTGGTACTACTATATCATAGATTTTATAAGGTCTAATGAAATATGTACATAGATTTCATTTCATACCAAAACACATAACTCATTTCTATGGTGAGGTTCTATGAAAAACATGATCACCAACAACAAATGTGAAGTATTTCTTTGTATTATCGGAACGAATTTTCTTCATTCTATAAGCAATCTCAATTTTTTATGAATCATTTTCACATTCATTGCCACATCCTCTATAAATTGTGATACCATCAACATCCTTTCACTGAAATAATCCCAAAAATTAATATTTTTAAACTTCATTCCATATAATTCCTAAAAATTTTCTATCTATATACTATACTGAAATGTGTTATTATAAGAAAAACAAACAAACGAATAATGATAATCCCAAATTACATGGAAGACTATTCAACAAGATCAAATCATATCCTATAATGTTTGAATGGTTCACTCACTCTATCCATAATATTGAGGATTAAAGGTAAATATGAAATTTAATTTTGTTTCAATTGTCTTTTAAGGTCCTTTCAAGAAGTTATTTGTGAACATGTGATGAGTGTTAGATACAATTTAATGAGGAACTCCATGAAACAAGAAAAAAAATTAGAGGTAAAAATGATAAATATGATCCAAAGATAATTTATCATGAATAGGAAAGAAATGTATAGATTTATTTAGCCATTCAATAATAACCGAAATCCCATTGTTACCTTTAGAAGTCATTTTTAGTCCCACCATAAAGACCATGAATATATTTTCACATTTATACTGTGTAAGAATAAAATCATTAATAATTACCTTTGGTTGTAGTCCCTCTATATTAACCTAGTGACATGTCAATCATTTCATAGTAAAATAAGGAACCTTTCTTCTCATTTATTCCAACTATAATAACTCCCATAATCCACTATTCATCGTAGTACTACATGGACGACCTGAAAATGAAGAAATATGTTACTCAATTATGAAATATTTCATCATATGGGAAGCAAAAGGAATACATAATTTCATTCCAAATCATAAAACTCAATCTTTATAACTGTTAAATTTTGGAAACTTACCCTTTCCGGTAATTCTACTTTTTTTGAAACATGTCATCTTTCTTCTATGCTTATGTAATTCTATCTGACAAAGATGACTGTAACAATTCATAAAATATAATATTTTAACTTTATTCACAATAAATATCCAATACAAAATTCATCAAATCATTAATCAAGGGGACTTCTTCCAAATGTAACATGGTTAATAATGTATGATGTTTTTTACTAATGGAATCTTCCACTATGTCATCTTTTCCCTAATGGAAATTGACCATGAAATCAAAATCCATTATCAATTCATGAAATCTCCTCTTCCTCGTGTTTAATTCTATATTAGTGATTATACACTTCAAACTTTAATGGTTGTTATAAATTTTACATTTGGCTCTATATAAATGATTCATCCAAATATTTAAAATTGAAAATCACAAATTTTAATTAAAACATGTGGGATAATATTAAAAATTATATTTTAGTTTTCTTAAAGCAAAAGAAATTAGATAATAATTCTACATCTGAACATAACCAAGTCCCATCAATGAAAAATCATTGTAGATGAACAATGAACAATTTCTCAATGGTAGTTCTAAAACATGAGAATTAACTAATATATTTTTCAGTTCCTAAAATAAAACATCAAATCAGTCAATCAAAATAAAATAAATCCATTTTCATGTTAATTTAGTTAGTGGGATGGATAACCATAAAATGTTATAAAACATATATGTCATGAAAATGTAAAATATAAAACACTTCACCCAACCATGTGTCAACGTATAGTCTACATTATTCATATCCCACAAAGTGGATATGTCAATAAAATATCTCAACATCCCATGGATACTCGATATATATCGTTAGTTGTAAAGGTCATGCCCTCAACTGACAACCAAAAC
Organism: Viscum album; assembly: GCA_963277665.1. Taxonomy (NCBI): domain Eukaryota; kingdom Viridiplantae; phylum Streptophyta; class Magnoliopsida; order Santalales; family Viscaceae; genus Viscum; species Viscum album. The sequence goes on along the minus strand of OY728152.1, from coordinate 2,073,785,661 downwards.
CACAATCCATGAAAATCCTAGATCCATCATATCTACACTCATTCCAAATAACATGAACCATAGATCTAACCAAGTCTTCCACAATATTTTAATGAACCAAAATAAGTCTACATTCAATCAATTTCTCTACTTAGTTATTGGAATGGCCCGAACGACATTCCCAATCCTCATAGGCTGATAACATGTTCCCATTTATCATGATTTATATATGGAAAAAAATTACCAAAATTTATAAACATAAAACATCAAAAAATTTAAACTATCCAAACTAAAATTACTTAACAAAACAAGGAATGTTCCACTTCCACATTTGAGTTACAATATTAAAAAAACATAAAAAAGTAAATGATAAAAGGAAAAAACAAGACTATATAAAAAACCACCATAAGATGTGAGGAACATCTTCGACAAGGTAGTGCCAAAATACCTCACAATTGATGTCCTCTTGAAATGTGATAACCATGTCAAAATAAAGTTCATTTACCTTTGTCAAAATTATCCACGTCAACATATAGCTAAAGGTGTATACAGGGTGTGATCCTATGAATAATTGTATTCCACAAAACATTAGATTCCATGTAATAAACATTATATGATAAAAAATGCATGTTTGATAAATGGATTATTTTTATAGAAAATACAATTTAATGAAATGATGCTTGATTTGGAAATAACCCAAGAAATATACCATATTTTGATGGTTTGTTCAATATCATAATGAAAAATTATGTCACTGGAGACCCCTGTAAGCAGCTAATTCGAGTAGGACCCTAGATACATCATATTCAAAGGGTAATGTAGTATAGAAACCATAGAAATATATGTTCTATTGCATGGGCCTCTACTGCATAGAAACGTCCAAAATTCTATTGGTCTCCAATCATCATCAATTTTTTGTCAGTATTTTTATATTTATCCTTTCATATTGAAACAGATCCAAAGACACATCCGAATAACTACAATACTATTCGCAAAACACCATCCTAGTCATTTAGGACTCCATTTTGGAACAATAATGTTTCAAATTATTTATAACACATCATTTTCATATTACATATGCCAAAAAATGCAATACACAAAGTATGTCATATCTTTCAAACTGATGTCTTATTTTAAAAATTAAACAAACACCGAAAACCTTTCAATACATGATTCACATTAATTAATCATTTTAATAAGGAACATACATAATTAAAAAAACATCTTAAAGAGGCACACCTAGGAATTAAAAAATAAATACACAAATGTTTTCATAGAAAATCCTTTTGAAAATTAATCAATATCAAATGATTTTAAAACTCCAATTTATAACAAAACATATAGATTTTAGATCACAATATAATACAAAAGAAAGCATAATAAATTCATCAAATAATGTTTAAGCTGAGAATCACATGCCATTGGTGTAATAACACCGGAAATCATATGTGAAACTCCATCAACAACTCATCCACACCTCAACAAAGCAAGATGTAAATGAAATAAATAAGATCAAACACCAAAGATCGTGATCTTACACCGAAACCATAACCCTACCTATTGGAGAAATTGAAACACAATTAAATAGGACGAAAACAATATAATCGAGGAATATAATAAGGGAGAAACTCACATACCGGACTAATATTGAACATCTCACACAAATTCCATAATAATAATGGAGGTCCATGAATGAATGTGGAAGGAAAAAAGGTATTTGGGATTAAATTCAAGACAATAGAAAAAAAGTGGAGGATTTGGGGTTAAATTTGAGAAGGGACAAATCTAATATCCACATATAAATGACATGGATTTGTTGTAAGGTTATTCTCCATGTTCATTCAAACTATATGTTGATCGTATAATTTTTAATATCTACCCCGGGTAGGGCATACATTTTGCTTCCATGTTTTATAAACCATGATATAATATTGTGAGATTTCTTTGTCTAAACACCCCACATGGTCTCATGGTTACCTTGGCAGGGAACATGATTACTAAAAGTTGTGTACCAACCACGTATCAGGGTTTATACACCCTATATTTTATATTTTACTCGAAAAAACATAAATAAATCTATGGGGAAAAAGGCAGACTAATTGTAAATGAAAAATACCTCCAAAGAAAATCATGTATGTAACATAAAAATGTAGTATAATCAATACCTAGATATAATAATGTCAATATATAGCCATCCAATATATTTTAGAAAAGTTATTATGTCATTTTAATACTATTTTTTTGTTTATCCCCCATGTTATCCAAATTTAAAATTAACTACGGTAATTACTTTTTATTTTTTTTACATTTCCTTTTAGAAAAAATTAAATTTGAAATGTCTTATTATATAAAATTTTATTATTAAAATAGTGGAATATGATTTAAAAAAATTAAAATGCAAGGAAGTTGAAATATTAAATTTTAAACCAAACCTTCAGACTTGATAAAAAAAAGTTTTGCAATATGAAATCTATCATAAGTATTGAATTTTATTATTTTAAAATAAAAAAAATCCTAATTAATTATATTAGTTCAATTTTAATATATATTTTCTATATTTACTTTAAAAGATTTTAAATTTATTTTTCCATTATAAATAAGAAAATGAAACGTAATTTTCAATAAAAACTAATATTGTTCACTACTTATTTAAAAATAAAACTTTGCAAGAAAAAAAATAAAAATTCATTATATAATATTTTTCATATGATTATTTAAAAACAAAATTATACTTTATCACATAAATTTAAGTAAAATGTATATTCAAAAAATATTTATTTTTTCAGAAGCCTTATATATTTAGAAATAAATATTTCTACTGTTATTAACTTAAAATGGATTTAAATTCATTTTATTTTATACACATATAATAAATATAATTTCCATTTTTATTTATTTACTATTGAAACCAAAAAATATAACAACTACGTTATAACTGTATACTATATTATTGATCATTTAGGCATACAGTCGCATGGTCCAAAAGATACTGAAGTGATTACATTTAATGAAATATATTTCCCTGATTGATTAAGATATGTTATAAATTGGAATATTGTTTTATAAAAAATATTATTCCTTTATTATTTTACGGTTTTAAATTCTACTCTCCCAGAATAAACTCATTTTCATAAAGTAAAATAAAATAAACTATCAATTAAAGGGAAATATAAGTATAAAGGTAAAATAGAATAACACCTACCCAAGATTCTATGTAGGCTAATAATTGTGGAATGCGATTATATAGATGTTAAAAAAGCATAAATAATAATATTTAGTGATAATGTTAATTTACCACAATAATATCAAATTGTAATGGGATACTAAGTACCTCAATATCCTAAATATATGATTATTAAAAATGTCATTTAATTTAGCTGATTCATGGGTAATGAGAAATTTTTTTAATAATAATTTCCCACAGTTTAATAATAATTTTACTATCAATGAATTTAAAGAAATATATATAGTTTTATGATTATTATTTAATAATCAAAAAATTATCCTTTGGTTTTGTTTTGATCAATTTCCAATTCATCACTAACTCAGTAAAATGGATTTCCAAAAAAGTAATTTTTTATACCTAGGGAACTAAAATTTACATTTAATATATATGTTTGTCCCTTTAACAAGTGAATAGTGTTTATATATGTATATAACTATTTTCAAGAAAATATGATTTTGTTATAAAAAATAACACATTAATATGTAAACCATAATATTTAAAAAAACTATTTCTCCATTAATATTTATTTTTTAAATAATTTAAATAAAATAATTACTAATAAACCATGGAATCATGTATTATTGTGGTTGGTGATGAAACATTATCTTCCTTTATTTTTTGGGTTTCAACCCTTTAACAATTTCCATATGTAAGGAGTTATCCTTCTTCCAAAACAATATTAATGTAATTCTAATAATGTTCCCATTTTATGATAATCATTAATTACTACAACATTAAAATATGATAAAATTTAATTGTCACAAAGACCATTAATGTTTAGTCCAAAAAAATTAAACAAAATATTCCATAAATAATTTTATTTAATAATAAATATACTAAACATATTGGTTGAATTTCCAGAAATTTATCAAAAATATATATATGTAATCATTATATAAACCCATCACCTAAAATTGAGAAACTGGTGTTTACGAATTTGAAAAATGATCACCCAAAATCTAATAAACACATAATGGATTCGATAAATATTATGCTAATAATTATATATATGAATCTAGAAATTAACCCAATCCTATCATTTTTCAGGTCACTTATAACCAAAATACTAATGTTAATAATTTATATATAATTTAATTATTGATTCTCGATATATAAATACTATGAACATTTAATTTCATCATAGATATTTCCCTATTTTAAGGGATAATATTTATAAGAGGTTATTAACTTAAATAATTCGTCATTTCTCAATATCTAAAACATGGAACCTCAAATGGTTCCTAAATTCTCATTTATTTCCTTTAATTGTACTCTTCATATTACTAAATAAATTCATTGTATTATGATTTTATTTTCACTCATAAATCTTTTTCATGTTCAATAGGAGAACATTATTGGGTATATTTTTTCACATTTCTCCCATGAAGTTAATAGATCCATTATTCCTCTATAACCTTATCCACTCGATATCATAAAAAACTACATCAGTCTTTTCATTACATAATCTCAGATTTAGTTGAGGTATTTTCTTATAATAATTTTTTTGGATTAAAAATTTATGAATCATAATGATACCTTTCACAATGAACATTATGACCCTTTTTTATCATATTCACCAAATTTTCATTTATATTATATTTTAACATGATTCTTTTGTGTTACATCCACTAACTCAAACAAAAAATCATAGTTTTAGAATCAAAAATTATAGTAGGAAAATCATATAATAATTTATCAAATTTTTAAATATTTATAATTTTTTTAATCTATGACTCTTATGGGTTATCACATATCATTAAATGATATTATATTTTAAATAAATAATTTTTATTTTGAAAAAAATGTGAAATATTATAAGAATAACTGACAAGAGTGTCAACTAATGTGCTTAGTATGGAACAATTTCATCCACCAGATGATGATTAGGTCTTGCCCAATGTTCTCATTTTCGAGTTACTACACAGTGGTAAAATTCAACCAAAACTAGATCCTCTTTATGGCTTTGGAATTTGATTTATTGAAAGTAAAAAACACATAATATATTGATTATGAAATCAATATATATGGACTCGTCCCTCAAAAATACATTATCTAGTAAATACATTTAGAATTTAGATTTTAACATTCCCAAAGATATTGTTGGTTTTTTTGTGTAAGAATATTAGGATATAATTCATACATATCAACCCATAAGCATTAAAATTGGGTATTACTAGAGAAATATTCAATTTTTAAAAATAGAATAGTTTTTAATAAAACATGATATCTATTATGTAACCGTCTTCACAACATTCCTCATAGCTTCTTGTATTGTCTTACATATCCTTAATCCCTATAAAAAACATTTCAAAACATCAGTTGTGCAAGAAATATAATTTATCGATATAAAAAATATAGAGAAACAATTAGTACACAAACAATTAAAACTATATGAGTTCATTTTCACAAATAAAATATTTTAACACAATAAGTATCATATAGTTACTTTTTGAGAGCCTGATACATCCATAAAACATAATAAATTATGAATAAAGTATAGAGGGTACTTAGGGAAGTAATTAATTATTATTTTAACAATTTAGAAAACAATATTAATTGTAACCATGATGGATACCTTACAATGTAACCCTCACAACTACATACAATGTAAACCTTCCAACTATATTAAGGTGTAACTATCATAGTTACACATAGAGAAACTATTAATCTAAACTCAAATAAAAATATCAAATAAAATGGAGGTATATATAAGTCCCAAATTTCAACATAAACATTTCCAAATTAATCAATCAAAACACATGATAACATTCATGAATGCATTCAATGTATTTTTTTAAAAAACAATCAATTAAATGGTGAATTTTAAAGAAGAGTCCATTATATAAACCATATAACTAAAAAGAAAATTAGAAAAATAAATTTAATGTGTATACAAAAAGTAAATCAACATAGTAGAACATAATAAAATAAAAATTCATTTCACAAATAATCTTACTTTACAAAAATAAATGATGTATAGGGTTAAACCAATTAATGGAAATTGGATTATGAAATAAAATTCATTGGGTTAGTATTACATAAAATGTGTTAAAACCCATATATAATGGTTCAAATAGTTTTATTAATATCAAATAAAAGCATTTTTGTTTTTATAACTATATATATGATCATTTTATAACATATGGTATCCTATTTATTATCAATACATAGTTATTTATATTGATTCATATGCATTAATTACATTGTTTCTATGGTCGGTTCGTAATGGATTATACAATTAAATTGAATAAAAAACTAGAAGAAGAATAATGTGGTTTTAATATGATTCAAGAATATTAAATTTTACCACAAAAATTTTATTTTTCTTATATTATGATTTATAATTATATTAAACATCAATGATTTTTATTATATTATTTGGGTGGCTCTTCGAAAATCCCAATCAATTTTTATTAGAGAATTTAATATTATATTTATATATTAATTAGAGAACATAAAATATGAAATAACATAAAAATGAAAATATTTATGAACAATTAAAATGGTTTTATGATAGTATATGAAGGAATTAATGGAACTTGAAAAAACATCGTACATGATGTCTGTAAATCTACACATCACAGACGATGTTTTTATTTTTAGAATAATTGGTAGAGGAAAAAAAGTATGATGGATAATTTTAAAAGATACATGATTAATTCATTTTATATATTTGATAATATATTTTACATTCCTATATGAGGAGGGGTAGTGAATTGTGTTTAAAAAATATATTTTTAATGGAAATAAATGAAAATGAACTGTGAATTTTAGGTCTAGAATAATTATCCTTAATAACCTCATTAAGGACTTTGGTATTAGCATTCTGATGATATCATTATGTAATTGATGTGGGGAATAGTCCTAATAATTATACTAGTTAGAAATTGGAAATGTCTCAATTATATAGAGGTGTGAGAAGATGAAGGAGGTAAGGTGTTGTATTTATAGTGGAGGAGTTAGGGGTCTTCTAGTATTTTAATCATAATTTTATTATTTTTTTCATGATAATAAATAGTGTTTATTTTTATGTATAAAAACGTAATTACTGCTTGTGGGATGGAACCCAGGGTTCTTTCCACATCATAAAATCATCCATGAATCATTTATTATTGTATTTATCTTACTTTATAAATTATCATATTTCATTATTCGCAAAATATTCTTGTATTTCCAAAAAATACCAAAAACGCAACCAGACCCTTTTTAAACGGTTTGATTATAAAAATGAACTCAATTTTTTAAAAAATAATTTTAGAAAAATTAAATATCTAAATTTTAACAAAAAAGATAATTAATTCTATAAATACCAATTACAAAATTATAGTTAAATTTATTAAACATTGAAATATTAATTAAAGTATCATAAAATTATATTATATTAATAAGACAAAATAATAATAATTTATGAATATAATTTATGAAAACAATTTTTCAAAATAATTATATTAATTATAATATAATAATTAAATATTTATAACACACAAAAACTCCATCACATAATTTGTAATATTCAAAATAAATTATTTACTTGTTCAGGGATATTACTATATTATATTTTCACTAATAAAACGAATAAATTTTTTTTTATTTATTATGTGAGGATACAATTCAAATGTTTAAATGATTATTCATAATGATCAGGCTACTATTCCTAAGGTCATATTACTATTCCATCTATGTATCTTTTTTAATTTCTATAAATTACAATAATTTTATTATAAATTCATAAGAAATATTACTATTTAATTACATAGTGAAAATATATTATTTTATAAGTACTATAGTTGTTAAATTATCCCCACATTCCAAAATTTTCTTCCATGTAATTTTTAATTACATAAAAAACCTATGAGGTTACATTTCCCTCATTAAATTATTAGATTCACATATTTCATATTCAAACATGTGGTTTCTCTATAAAACCTTAATCAGGTGGATAATTTTATTCCATAATACATTCCCTCTTTGATCAAAAATAGGAATAAGTTTATCTTCATAAGAATGATTTTATTATTGATAAACTACTTCTGTGCTCCAATTATGAAATGAATTTGGCTAATACTTTCTAAACATAAAAACATGAAAAAACTGTGAACAAGAGATAAACATGGAGGAAAATATATTTCATAAGGGATTGGTACTACTATATCATAGATTTTATAAGGTCTAATGAAATATGTGCATAGATTTCATTTCATACCAAAACACATAACTCATTTCTATGGTGAGGTTCTATGAAAAACATGATCACCAACAACAAATGTGAAGTATTTCTTTGTATTATCGGAACAAATTTTCTTCATTCTATAAGCAATCTCAATTTTTTATGAATCATTTTCACATTCATTGCCACATCCTCTATAAATTGTGATACCATCAACATCCTTTCACTGAAATAATCCCAAAAATTAATATTTTTAAACTTCATTCCATATAATTCCTAAAAATTTTCTATCTATATACTATACTGAAATGTGTTATTATAAGAAAAACAAACAAACGAATAATGATAATCCCAAATTACATGGAAGACTATTCAACAAGATCAAATCATATCCTATAATGTTTGAATGGTTCACTCACTCTATCCATAATATTGAGGATTAAAGGTAAATATGAAATTTAATTTTGTTTCAATTGTCTTTTAAGGTCCTTTCAAGAAGTTATTTGTGAACATGTGATGAGTGTTAGATACAATTTAATGAGGAACTCCATGAAACAAGAAAAAAAATTAGAGGTAAAAATGATAAATATGATCCAAAGATAATTTATCATGAATAGGAAAGAAATGTATAGATTTATTTAGCCATTCAATAATAACCGAAATCCCATTGTTACCTTTAGAAGTCATTTTTAGTCCCACCATAAAGACCATGAATATATTTTCACATTTATACTGTGTAAGAATAAAATCATTAATAATTACCTTTGGTTGTAGTCCCTCTATATTAACCTAGTGACATGTCAATCATTTCATAGTAAAATAAGGAACATTTCTTCTCATTTATTCCAACTATAATAACTCCCATAATCCACTATTCATCGTAGTACTACATGGACGACCTGAAAATGAAGAAATATGTTACTCAATTATGAAATATTTCATCATATGGGAAGCAAAAGGAATACATAATTTCATTCCAAATCATAAAACTCAATCTTTATAACTGTTAAATTTTGGAAACTTACCCTTTCCGGTAATTCTACTTTTTTTGAAACATGTCATCTTTCTTCTATGCTTATGTAATTCTATCTGACAAAGATGACTGTAATAATTCATAAAATATAATATTTTAACTTTATTCACAATAAATATCCAATACAAAATTCATCAAATCATTAATCAAGGGGACTTCTTCCTAATGTAACATGGTTAATAATGTATGATGTTTTTTACTAATGGAATCTTCCACTATGTCATCTTTTCCCTAATGGAAATTGACCATGAAATCAAAATCCATTATCAATTCATGAAATCTCCTCTTCCTCGTGTTTAATTCTATATTAGTGATTATATACTTCAAACTTTAATGGTTGTTATAAATTTTACATTTGGCTCTATATAAATGATTCATCCAAATATTTAAAATTGAAAATCACAAATTTTAATTAAAACATGTGGGATAATATTAAAAATTATATTTTAGTTTTCTTAAAGCAAAAGAAATTAGATAATAATTCTACATCTGAACATAACCAAGTCCCATCAATGAAAAATCATTGTAGATGAACAATGCACAATTTCTCAATGGTAGTTCTAAAACATGAGAATTAACTAATATATTTTTCAGTTCCTAAAATAAAACATCAAATCAGTCAATCAAAATAAAATAAATCCATTTTCATGTTAATTTAGTTAGTGGGATAGATAACCATAAAATGTTATAAAAACCCAATTTTAATAATTAACTAATCCATGAAAATTATGAATCTATATAACATTTAAAGGTCATAGAAATTATTCAACGATTTTTTTGGACCAACTATTATTCCATCCTTATTTTCAATGTACCCATGGAAAATAATTATTTCATAATGTTCATGTTATTATTAATCAATATGTTTTTTAAATAAATATATTAATTATAAATTATTGTTATTTATTTATGACTAAAAAATATTATGACACTTAATTTATAAATTTCCCAATGTTTTTTTACATGTTCAGTGTTATAAATATAACATATTATCACTTAAAAGATGGGAAAATTATATTTATAATTTATTATGTGTGGTTAGTTTATAATTGGAATGATTAATTCATAATGTTCATGTTATTATTCATATATTCATGTAAAAATTACATCAGTAAAAATCCTGAATATTTATTAATACATGTTATTTCATTATACATTCATAAATAACATGACTATTTAACTTCAGAGTGAATATAAATTATTTTACAAGTATCTGGATTGTTTCAAAATAGGATGATATTCAATAAATATCTTTAATGTTCTTAGGGTTATAATATTGAATTCATTTTCTCCAAAGTCTTGTTCCCAAGGTTTTTCTATGATTCTTCTAATTGAACTATAGAACCCCAAACCACAGTAGTCCAATGTTAGTGTCGTACATTATTAAATTGTAATCAGCTATAAGGTATTTTCTCATAAATGGTTAATTTTTTAATTAGTCTTGGTAATTTATATACAAACATGATTCCTATTTTAAACGTAGAAAAAACATAAAATGTATTTGTATTCATGAATAACATCATTCCCTCTTACATATCCAAGTATATAAAAAATTGTACAATTCATGGATTCTTGGGAATGGAATCAAAAAAAGTGTGAACTGAAATCTTAGGTAAAGGTTAATTACAAAAAAATCAATCATAATTAATTAATCTTAATAAATGTTGAATGGTTAACAAAAGAGCAGTCAATACATTTAATTAACATGAATATCATGATAATATATTGTGTAATAAGTATTGTGTCACGAACCAACCAGGGTCAACCCTGAACCGGTCACCCGAGCCGGTCCGCGACATGACCCGAGAGGCGTTCCCGATCCTCCCGGGCTGGCGACAAGCGCCAGGGCATCAACAGTGAGCAAGTGGGAACGATTTCGCCCAGTAAAAATAAATAATTAAAGCAGCAGAAAATAAACAGAGCAGCGCAAAATAAATAAACAAAGTAAAGTAACTAACAAGAACAAAAGAAATCAAAACTAACCGAAAGAGACAATCACTATCCCCGTGTGACCTTGCAGGTCACTCTCCAACTCACGACCAAACGTCACCCAAAGTGAACGCACCCAAGCTGTAACCTGCACAAACACTAAAAACAGAAAAGAACTATAGGCGTGAGTATTAAAACTCAGTAGGCTAGCCCGATATCTATTCCCAATGCACTACCTTTAAATAAAGAAATTTACCAATTACAGGTTTGAACTAAATATACAAAAATATTGGTTTTCACACACACACACACTTTAATTTCTAAAACAAGTATCAGTCCATTGCCCTTTTTAATTTTAAACAAGTTTAATGTTTGAAGGGAATAAGTACATTTCATTTTTAAAACATTTTTCTACGAACAATTTAGAAATCTAGACTTCAGTTATTAACCAAAAAGGAAAACCACACATAGCACACATAACACACAACACATACCAAGGGCAATGGGAAAAGTGGCACACATAGGCCAGCAACCGAACTTGACCTCTCAATCGTCTGCCACACACAAATACACAATAATGGAAACATGGGTCGAACCTAGGAGATCGTGAACAATCCAGAACGTACTATACATCTGACTCATCCTGAAGGCATGCCCTAACTCGATGACGTCATAACGCCCTAACGCCCGGCATAGCCCTACATGGCCTAACCGAGGGGCCCAATCCCCATAGCAGCAATAACTCAGTATTCCCCTGCTATGGGGCCACTAGCCAGTGCGTGATCTAAACTAGTGCAGCAATCGTTCTCAGAAAATTCACTCAATATGCCAGGTTCCCATGTCATCACAAGCAATAAAAAGGGGGTGCGTCACAATGTAAAACAATCAGTCACGATGAACAAACATCACATAAAGCTCACAAAAACAACTCACACCAAATATCACCCCCGAGTGGGTTTTCCAAAATAATCTATTTTTATTAAAGTGCCAAACGGGTCTTCGCCAATTTTAAAGTAAAACTTCATTTCTCAAAAAGCTCAAAACACTAGTTCAGAAGAAGTCATTTATCTTTAAATCTAGAAGTACATTTGAAATGCCGTGAATTATGTTTTAAGGCCAAACATGCATTCTTTCAAAACTGGGTGTCCGCCCGTCAAGAAAATACTTCAAGAGACGTGTATAAAATAAACGGCTCTTTTTTACATTGAACAATCATTTAAAAATTTATTATCTTATATTATTTATCATTCATTAAAATAAATAAAACGACAAGAAATTAATAAATTCTCAATTTAAAAGTAAGTGCAGTGGGGGACCTACCTCAAGACCAAGGCGCGACGACGACGCAAGCTCGGAAACCAGGCGCGACGACGGCTCTCACGTGGAAACAAGTGCGACGATGACGCTCACTAGGAAGCAGGCGAGACGACGACGCTCACTCGGAGACAGGCGCGACGTCGACGCAACCTCAGAAACAAACCGCGGCGATGTCGCTCACTCAAAAACGCCCCGCGCGGGTCCTAGAACGTCAAGCCGACCCAATTAACATTTAATTAATAAAAATTCTTGACAAACAAAGGCATATATATATATGCAACAAATATAAATATAAAACAGGCATAAAAAAAATGGTTATACCAACGAGGGGTCGTGACTAGAAAAGTCCACCAGAGGGCTGGTCGAGCAAAACCGAACGGGGGCTACGGAGGGCGCGCGACGGAGGCAGCTAACTCAAAGGAGGGTTTGGCCAGAATGAGGCCAGATCGGGGTAGCATAAGGGTGGCGCGGGGTCCCAGACAGGGAGGCATCGAGGTCAGGACACGGGCGCACCGTCGAGGGTGAGCCAGAGCTGGCGGAGGCCTGGCGGAGGCGAGCGGGCTGGGGGCGTGGCTGGCAGACAGCGGTGAGGGTGGTGCAGCGCTGTTGGATAGGAAAGCCGGGGATGGTTTTTTTGAGGCAAAGAGAATAGGAGGGGTCTACACCGGCTGGGTCTGGCGAATAGGAGGGCGTTGTGCGTGCTGGCCGGGGTGCAGGCTGTTGTGCGGCAAGAGCCGCATGCAAGGGGGGCCGAGACGTCGTCAGGGCTGCTGGGTGCAGCGACGGAAGCCATACAGGGAGGTGGTTCTGTAGGCTGAGGCGGTTGGGAAGGTGAGCCGGTCCAGGGGGTGCAGGAGGTGGAGGTAAATCGCTGCACGGGTGGGGCAGCGAGGCAAGCGCTGCAGGTGGGCAGAAGAGGGAGGCAGCGGGTCTAGGGCGAGCAGGGAAACGAGATGCTGCAGGTGCGCTACATGAGGAGGAAGAGCCGAACAGGGCAGGGAGGGTGAGCCGGACATGAAGGAGGGCGGATAAGGAAGTCAGTGGCAGTAGGAGCCGGACCAGGCTGCTGCTACATGGCTACAGCGGCGTGCAAAAGAGAGAAGAAAAAAATAAAAGGAGAGAAGGCAGGAGGGATGAGTTGATCGGGGAACCGAGCAAGCAGGGAGGGCTGCTGGCGGAGCGACATGCTGCAGGCGCGGAGGCTGGGACGCTGGGGAGGAAAGCTGGGCGGGCTGCTGGTGCGCGGCTAGGGAGCAGGGGGTGCTGGCCAGGAGGAGGGCGAGCGGAGGGGCGCCGGCGGGGAGCAGTGAGAGGCACCGGGGCTCGGCCGACGCGGCGCTGGGAGGAAGCCGACGAGGGGGTTGCTGCGCCAAATGGGAGGGGGGTTTCGCGGCGGACAGAGGGAAAGGGGGGGAGACGGCTCGCGTGGGGGAGAGGGGAGGGAACCGGGTAGATTAGGGTTTTTTTTTTATAATAATAATAATAATAATAATAATAATAATAATATTAATAATAATAATAATAATAAAAATAATAAACATATACACATAAATATATATATATAGACACATATATATACCAACTTATATAAACATAATTACATCTATACATATATATTTATAAACGTATAAACATATATAAACCTATATATAACATATATAAACATATAAATATAGAAAAACATATATATAAACATATACACACATAAGAATATAACTTTAAAACATATTTATTTATAAACATGGGTGTATATATATATACACCTATAAACATATATACACATACCTTATATATATATACACACAACATTAAAACGGAATGACCGTGCGGTATTTGCACGCTGTACGGTATCCAAGCGGACTGCAAGAGGGCTGCACGTACCCAAGCGGATAGCACGTGCTCAAGCGAACTGCGCGCCTTAAGCGTACGGTGTTCGCGCACCAACTCAAACCATAAACTCATCCCAACATTAAAATTTAAACCGGGACTCACCCGCACTTAAGCAAAAATACCCGCTGCCAAGTGAAATAAAATAATTAAAATGACTAAAAAAAACTTGTGTGACATATTGGAAGGAAAATAAATAAAAACACATTACATTTAATAAATAATTTAGAATGAAATGAATCCAGAGAAATAATAATTATGGTATTATCATGGATAATAATAAAATAATTCTTATTGATTGAAATTCTTAATTATTCGACATTATGTTATCCAGAAGATGATACATCTACCATTAAGTCCTTTCAAATTATGGTTTTAATCAACAAGAAGAATCCAATTTAACCATAGTATAAATAATTTCATCAAGAGGTTATAGAAGCATTGAGGAGAAAACAATATCCAAAACCCACCCATATAATTATATAAAATTCATACCTCAAATATAAAATAAATGATTTAATTAATGAACAATATGCATTAACATTTAATATCATAATTGAAAAAAGTTTTAAATTATAAATATTTCCCCATTAAATGATATAACGTTTAAAGTAAAATGAAGAATTGGTAAATAAGATATTTTTTAATAAATAAAAATATTAATTATAAATAATATGAATATCTATTTGAAATTTAATGTTTACTGATCACATATAAGTGAATAAATAATGTAAAATATAACAATTAAAAAAATGAATCAAAGAAGTTAGTTCCAATACTATACTTTGTAAAATTAGACCTAAAAAATATAAAGGATTAATATGGATGGTATGGATACAATATAACCCAAGTGGAGAATACGTTAAATAATGTGTATTTTTCATATAAAAATAAAAATATCATAAAAATAGTTTAAAAACATTCTAACAAAAATATCATTTTAATAATTAAAATCACATATTGATGTTAAAATTTTACAATTTCTAAATGAAAATTTTTTCATTTAAAAATAATTTTTTAAAATTTTTATGTAATATTTTAAAAATAATTGGTCCTAAAAACTATAAAATTTGTACATACTGTACTTGAATAAAATAATCTCCCATTAAAATTTTTTATATAATCCAAACATGCATTATTTGGGAAATGACACGATGATTCCAATAATTGTATTTATAAATAGTAAAACATGGGTAAAAATTATATTAATAAATGGTTTTGATTATGGTTAAAAAAAATTAAAACAATTTTATTAAAAATGGTTTTAGAAGAAGGATTGTCATGCAATGAGTATAGTAAAGTCAAATTTTAATAAAAACATTGTTTTAATAATTCCATGTATGGAAGAATTGATAATGAGTAATATTACATGTAAAATTACTAATTAAATATTGGATAAGAAAATTAAAATAATTTATTATCCAATTATCAAATGACATACTTTAATAGAAATTCATGTATAAACATTGTTGATTAAAAGGAGATTGTTAAATCAACCTTGAAAAACATTATGACATTGAAGTGAGAACTAATAAATGAATCAATTATATTTATAAAATGTAATTATAAATAATAAACATTTATAAACAATAAAAGATATAAAAATCCTTACAATCATTATTTAAGAATAAAGAATACATTAAATAATTAATATTTTCCAAAGAAAAGTAAGTGAGTTATGAAATTATTTAAGACTAAATTATTTTCAGGTCCATTCCCATGGGTTGAAATAGTTATTTGAATTACCAAATATAGCATTAAATATTCTTAAATAATGATATTACATGTTAATTTTTCATCATATACAAAATATAAATGAAAATAGAAGCATAATATTATAATATACCACAATGAAGGGAAATTGAGATGATGTTCATTACCTCACACATCATTTCGGATGAAAGTTATATAAAATCATGTATAGGGGTTTCAATAAATTAAGTCCCATTTATAATAACCAACATGAAACATATAATATCATATAATATCATTTTAAAATATCTTACCAACCATTTCTTAAAAAAGATTCATTATTTTCTCCTTTTTGGTGTTAATTGTATTATATTATTATTAGTTCTTGGTCATGGAAGTAATTGTACTTATGAATAATATATTGTTACATCTTATTAAGAGTAAAAATAAATACATAACTATAATATTCATTAATAAAAATATATTTTTAATACCAATCAAGAGTGATGATTTTGGTAAATGAAGTATGTAACCTCATAGAGATGGCAGGACGTACATTCACATGGGTAACGTTTCGATATCTCAACGATCATTATGGATAGAATGTACCTAATTTTGTATCATTACATAATGATAATAATATTATAAATACCGTATTATTTAATTTAATATTTTAATAAAAAATATATTTTGTGTGTTAAAAGAGAGACACATCACTACGTGATGGAGGTAGTCCACACATTCACTAATGACGATATCATATTCCAATGACTCAAATGGTATGAAAAAAATACAAAATATATCTTGATAATCATGTCTACTTCATTAATATAATAATTATTTAATTTATATAAAATATATTGAATAACTTAATAATTTTTACATTCCATGTAAATGATTAGTGAAAAATAAAAACATCACTTCATGAGGCACTGGTCCTCTATAGACACAAGAAACACTATCATATACCATAATCAGTGAATAATAAAATGTATATATTAGTTAATAACTCAAAACATTAATTATTTTATAAATAATATATATACATATATATAATTTATATCTATCATCATACCCAACCATGATATGTGTGGAATAAAAATGTGTCACATCTGTTCGCAAGGAGGTAGTCTGCTATACACACATGTAACATTATCGTTTCATACATGTGGCGATACGAGATTGATATAATTAATTAACATAAAATAATAACATATACGTATATGTTTGAATCAACTGTAATTAAATAATCATAAAAAATATGATTTTAAGGAGGTGGAAATGATACAGAATAAAAATGTATAGTTAAGAATATTATCTATTCTTAGACAACCTATTTAGGATTTTACCTAATGTTTTAAAAATGTCATTATGAAAAATAAAATGATTTTATGATGATTTTTTATATTATAATATGTTATCTGATTTTTTTATTGTCCAAATAAAAGGGTTGAATGGTTGAATAATAGTGGAGAGGTGATGAACTATTTTAAGTGAGTTGAGTGGAACACCTATAAATAATGAAAATAATAAAGTTTATAGTTGTTTTTCTTAGGAAACTAGTCCACAATTGAGTATAATCAATAATTATACATTATAATTTTTACATATGGCCATTAAATATATTTTTGGAATGTTTTAATGATAATAGAACACATACCATTTTAGTTTAACCCCTTCTAAATCCAATTTAACCATTGCCATGGTAACTAATTTTAATTGTTTTCACAACTAATTATATTAAATTACTATGTTTAATAAATTTTACAATATAAATTATTATTATTTTAAATATTGAATACAATTTACCAATTCCATTTGACAGAAGTTGTAAATTTTAATTTAACATCCCATAGATGCGATGAAAAAGAGGGTTTCCAAATAGTAAATTCCAATTAGGAAGGAAAATTGGAATATTTATATGGAATATAAAATTGATAAAAATGATCTAAAATAGTAAAATTTTATTATAATTTTTTTGTGTTAAAATGAAATTCATTTAATATTTAATTTAACTTTTTAAATAATATAAATTACCTCCTAGATTTAAATGAATGTCTTTATATTTTACTATTCATTGCATAATGAAACAGTTCAGAAAAATAATTAAAATTAGACCTTTGATATTATAAATGATCTAGTAGATTTAAAATAAATTATTAATCATTCATTTAGATAAAATAATTATTTTTTGAAAAAAAATCATTTATCATTCAAATGAATATTATATTATTTTTAATAAATATATATACATTTATTTTATTTCATAATATTATAATTAATATTATTCTATTTGTTTCATTCATATTTTATATAGCCTTAAAAATAATGGATATATTATGATGGTAATATATATTATGTTACATGTAGAATCTAGATTTCATGTTCCACATTTTATCAACGAGATTAAATTTTAATAAATCTACATTTTTTGGTTGTTTAATATTTGTGTTTCATGTACCATATTCTATCATATAGAATCTTTTTCAAATTAATTTTCATTTCTTACACTTGTATTAATACCAAAACATCTATAAAATTAATAAATATGTTTACCAGTGGTTTTAGAAAGACTTGATAGAGTTAAGTGGATCAAGGTGGTGTTTTGAAGATATGATATGTCGTTCCACTTCATAGTGAATGAACGACCACACATGAAATTAATAAAATTATTTAAATATTATAAAATTATTTTAATTTGTAAGAGGAAGAATATTTCCATAATTTATCTTATTATACAGGTTATGCTTTAATTTTCATTAACCAATAATCTTTGGACATTTTTAGGTGGTCTTATAAACCTTATATTGTTTTGATTATCCCATAGTTATACAATTTGTCCTTAACTATGAGAAAACATGCTTCAATCTTAAGGAGTCTTAATTTTACTAAAAAGATAAAAAAAATTTACGTTAATGTCCACATGATGAACATTTAGGACACATCATCCCCCTTGTCCTCATTCATGTCTCTTATTATTTTTAAATAATATAATAAAATATATTTTTCCTATAATAACATTGATTTCAGTTTTGAACCTATTAAGATTATTGGACATTATAAAATTCAAGGGAAAATATTATTTCTAATTTATAACAATTAAAAATTTCTAATATGTCAATTATATATATAATTTTCATGGGTCACCATCGAGAAAATATTATTTCTCTATTTTGAAAAAAAATTATTTTGTTTGTCTATTAGTTGAATTTATACTATATCAGTGTTGCGTATTAATTTAAGGTAATTATTCAATCCCAAAAATTATAAATAAATTACTATGATAAAAAATTAGATTATATTTAAAAAAATCAATTATTTCCAATATTCCCAATGTTTCATCCATATAATAAAAAATTTTTGTTTTTAAAATCAATAGAGTAACATTTTGAAATTATCATTTTATTTAAATACATTAACCGTCATAATCAATGAAATATTTCACCGAGTTACCACGTATTTGAGAATTTATTGAAATGGAATAAATAGTAACATTAAACAGTATGAAATCAATTTTTGGCTCATTTTTTGTCATTACCTAATTATTTTCAACATTAATTACACGATATAAAAATAGCACCTTGGTATTTTTTTACTATGTGTACTACAACAAAATGAAAAAAACAAAAAGAAAATATTTACTAGATTATGGACACCTAATTACAAACTAGGAAACAATATTTCAAGATATTTTTGGATTTAGAATATCAAATTAATTTGATATTAAAAAATAAAAGGCTTCAATTATATTTCAAAAAAACTCATTTTAGGTATAAATTATCATATATAATTAATCCATAAAATTTTTTCCAGATAAATTTTCAAAAAAGTTAATAATATTTCATATCGAATTTTAAATTGTAATAATTATGAAATAGAACTTATCATTTTATATGCTTGAAATAAAAATATTGTTTTATACAAAATGTTGTTTTTCCACATTTTCTTAAAAAATATATCTTTTTAGTGAAATCCCATAATTTCACAATATTTTAATTATGATATTATTTTTTAAAAAATTTATTTCATTTTATAATTTATGTTATCTGAAATCTTAATACGTTCGTATTAATTCCCTCATAAAAAAAACAAACTAAAACCATTTTTGAATGTATTTATTTTTTGATTATTTAATGACATAAAAAAAATTACATAAGTATTTTTTATTATATAAGTCCATTATAAATATTTTCATTATTATATTAATCCAATTCATACAAACCAATTCAATGGATATTTTATAATGATCATATTTAAATAACAACATCTTTCAGTTTGTTTTATGATGGTGTAGCATGTTGTATGCACCATCGAACAAAGTTTTTTTTAAAATACCAAAATGTCACATTATTCCCTTCAAAAAATAGTATCTTAAATGTTTGATATTTTTATCTGTAATAAATGGGATGAAATTTTATGTTAAATTTATGGAAAATCAACATAAAAAGGATTAAAAAAATTCTTTATAAAAAAGGTAAAGGAAATAAAATGGTCACCTGAAATAAGAAAAAATGTGTTCTATAAATAAGAAAATAATATTATAATGTTAAAATATGGACATGGGGGAGAATGATAACACCCATGGACAAATATATGGTGATTTATAGGGTGTTTATAATTACAAAAAAAATCCTAAATCCTTGATCATTATAAAGAAAATAAATTAAAAAATTATTATAATCAGATTAATGTTTGGTTTCAAGATCACTTTCCTAGACTTATAGAATTCCATGATTATTTTCTCCATGTACGCGGGTAAATATACATAATTTAATATTATAATTTCTCACATTAATCAATTTTATAATCATACTCATTATTTATCTAAATAAAGAGTATATATGTTGTGTTTTTCTGTATTAAACATTAATATAATCAAATAACATATCACATAATGCATAATAGATTAACCATACATTCATACTTTTAACACCCGAAGATTTTATGAGTAATATTATTTTTAATTTCATTTATGTCTTATGTTTTAATGTACGAAAAAACTGTATTGTGCTATATGAAATAATGTATTAGCTTGTAGTATACGCAACACTATTCTTGGCTTATGTTACACGCAAGAGCAACCTTCCTCAATAGTGTGTGTTGTAATCAATATCGAGTTTCGCTAAACACTGATATATACTTATAAACTAGATGTTATGAATAGTATTTACCAAATTTGTCATTTTATGATAATATCATTCATTTTACACATATTCTAGAACGTGGTATGAGAAAAAATTAAATTTTTCGTGTAAAATAAGTATTTAAAAAAAATGTTGTTTGGCCACCTTTTGATGGATCACCCACATTAAATAGAGTTTTGACACATTCATGATTTCAATTTGAAAAAATAAACTTATTCATTTCAATAATTATATAAAAATTTACTTTGGATTATTTTTTAATATTTTTCTATTTACTTTCATATTATGATTAATAGTAAAAATACGATAAATTTTAACTAAAAACATATTTTTTCAACAAAGAATTTATATGGTTAAATTATAATATGGAATGGTTTTAAATTTTAAATAGAATTCATTTTTACCATTTAATATAATTCAAGTCATTATTAAGAAGTATACATTCAATTCAAAGGTAAAATCATTTTAATCGTTTGAAAAGTTTTAACTTTTGAAACCCATTTTCTTCAAAGCAAGAATAATTTTAAATTATATTATACCACTTTTTTGTTTTGATTTTTGAAAAATAAAATCCATATTTGGAATAAAAAGGTTCATATTATGTTAATATGCTACATTTTATTTCGATACATTTTAAAAATTAACTACGATAAATTTTTATTACTACAGTTAAAGGTAGATCTAATAATTATGTGTAAAAATAAGATTATAAAATTACCCGAACACCTGCCAAAATTCAATTGGATGAATAAAATTTTACCGATATCACCTAAGGATCAGAATAGATTCATTTCATGGACATTTGACCATGTGAAGGATGTAATTATTTTTAAAACCAATGAATCTGATAACATGTCAATCTGTTTTATCTTATAAGTGCAATAATTTTAATTTAGTGATAAAATTCATAAACCATTGAATATAAAAATTCACCATAAAGGAAATAAAATCATCTATGTCATGTGAATTTAGTTATAATATTTAGGGTTGAAATAATTATCATTAATGGTGACACAATAGTGATGCAAAAATTATATTATTGATTGAAATATCAAATACATTGATTTAAAAATATTAAAATAATTATTATATTAACAAAATAATGTCCTATATTATTTTTTTGGATGAATAAAACATGTTAAGAATCAATTAAATATTTTTGTTTGAATATATCTTATGTGTGGAATTTATTTAAATTTAAATAATAGAATAATGTCATAATTGACACTTGAAATTTTATAAAAATAACATATTTGTAAATTGTTTTAAAATCCCAAAAACATTTAAAAAGTAATAATATAAAATTTTATGGTCGAAATTGTAATAATGTATCTAATTATGGAAAATCCAAATCCCATAACTATGTATAAATTTCAATTTAAAAATTATAATATTATTGCCTCAAATAATATTAAATAGATTAAATAAGTATCAATCAAAATAATAAAGTTTAAATAAAATCATATCATTTCTATATTTTATATTTTGATGATATTAAAACCATTTATAATCTCATCATGGAAACTGAGTCCTTTTGGAGGTTTTTATGTGTGGTTTGGATTTATTATAAATTAATATTTTAGAGGCTTCCAAAAGTGCACCTCTCCTCTTTAATAAAAGGGAACCTCCTCCCTCTCCTCTTCACAACATTTTTAGCCTTCATGCATGGGAAAAAAATATAAATTTATCTTCTCTACTTCCCTAGAAACATACTATTTGTCTTGTTCTTCTTCAAAGACCAACATTAGTGCCCTAAGAGGAGGTTTATAAGAGGCGCATCAAATAAGAGGCAATATCCTTTACCGATTCATTCAAATTTATTTCTTCTCTACTTCTTCTTCATTATTTGTTTAATTATAAAGTAATAACATCAGTATCAATAATATACATATATGTTATTATAAATTTGAAATAACCACATTTCACCTTCAATCCATCCTATGGAAAATAAAATCATAGTGTGTTCGTACGTACGGAATACCGTCTCCACGCAGTGGTGTAATCTATTTCTCCACCACCACCTTACATAGATGGGTATAATGGTTTAATGAATAACTATATATCGTTATTATAACATCATAATGTCTCTGAGATATTATATCATCCACTCCAATTCCATTCAACAGTTATGAGAATGATATCGTCACTCGTGCGTACGTACGAATTACATTCTCCCCGATGTGATTAGATTCATTCTCCATGATAACCATTAAAAAATGATTATAAAGTATATATAATTAATAATCCTGAAATACATGACATAATAATGATATTGGATTTATGAAAATTTTATTTAAAAACTTCCATTCAATTTAATATGGAAACGAAAATAATGTTCATGTGTACGAAGGGCCTACTGTCTCCATGAAGGATTTATTTCATTCCATTTATCGATATAAAATATATATATATATATATATATTATATTCTGAATATATTATATATAAATCATGTTTTACATTTTGGATGTAGGTAATCATGATCTATGTAAACATATGAATAATTACAAGTCCAAACATGTACGACAATTGAAACAATTTTACCTAAAACACTACATTATCATGGAATTGGCAAAAGAACGGGTAATATAAAGTCATAAGTGAATAATATATGATATAAAAAATATTATTATGGTTCTGTTAGTAGTAAATAATTTTTTTATACCCACAATATAGACGTCTTAGGCACATATGGATGAAATTAGACAAAAGGCAAGGGATAAATATTCCAATCTCTTTCTTATCCAAGATTTTTATTGGTAAGTATTTACTGGTGTTATGTTTATAATCCATGGCCTTGTTTTCTCCATATGTTTTAATAAAATGTTTTCAATTATTACATGTATGATTAATGTTATTTTTAACCTTTTTGTTGACACATGGTCTGGAAGGAATCATTCTTTTGTTTACCATAAAAGGTACTTTATGACTTTTCCAGCAAAAGTACGAGAAGAATGTTTTTTATTAGTTTTTACGTCATGAATGGATTTTGATAGTTTCATTATGCCTTATTTCCATCATGATTACTCTATAAGATTACATTATTATTTTCTATAGAAATAATTTTTTTAATTTCATGACAATATGAGTAATGAAAAATATTTTGAATAAGAAAAGATATTTTCCTCACGAATTCATTTCAATTTTTTTATCAAAACTATTTTCCATGTAGGATTGCATTCATTAATATTGTTATGTTTCAAGTATATTGTCCATAATATTTAAATGGTTTTATTTTGTTTCTTATGAAATGATATCATTTTTTATATGGATTATGTTATGATGGGATGATGTTTATGAAATCCATTTTTTGGGTCATGATGAATGATTTATGTTGTGGAACACAAAAATAATTATTTCATTATGAGGTGGGTGAGACATATATCTCCCTCCAATGAATTGGGTAAAGATTTATATCTCATGATATGTACATGGATGGAATATAATCTAAATATGGTTCAGTAATACAGGGCTAGAACGACAATTATTCTTGGTTCTATAATTTAATTTGTCAACTATGATGGTCTTGGCAGCATACATTAGCTAATATAGAAATCATAATATGTGCTTAATGGATTATATAATTACATGTTTTATTCCCTTGATATTTCATCATTATTAATGTTTCTTTATGATCTATGCTTTGTGTACGACCATGTTTTATGTCATTTCCCATGATTTTGATGTTTATATTATATGTTCATGTTTTTACATTCAAATATTTGTGGATTGTTCTCCATGTTTACCATTACTGAGAATTTTAGCTCACCCTTTTTATGCTTTATTTTATCTAGGTTATAAATAATGGTTTTATGTAAGGAAAAAAGGAGAATATCTTTAAATTATATGTTCATGGTCTTCCACCATGATTAGAAGATTATGTTCTGTGTTTCCAAAGACACTAAACTAAGACGACCCTTGGGAGTTTTTTTTGTTATGTGGTATGTATTCTGAAAAAATTAATATAAAGTCGATGTACGTCATGATTGGATCTCTATAGTTGGTATCAACAGAAAGGATTAGTTATCTTTTGTGAACAAGGATGCGAAAACTTTAGTGAGATACCTAGATATATTTCTAAGGTATCTCATGAGATGTCCCTCAGGTTATGTATAAGTATAGGTTACAGTCCTAGAATTATGGTAATGATCATGAATAACCTAGGATTAAAACTAATATGTTAGGTATTGAATGTACTCTCCCTTAATTATGTTTTTTTCCAATTGATATTATTTACTCTCACACTGATTTTTTTTGGCTTTTAGAAAATGGCTGGAAACATGAATATTCATGCTAATATAGAATATAATTGACAATGGAATGATGTTCTTCATGAGAAACCAAATGAAACAAAATTTGTAAGTCCAAACATCATTATTATTCTTAATAAGCAATCTCATAACATGATAAATAATCTCAACTTTCGTATGTTTTCTGACTATGCTAATAATAGAAATATAGAGTTTCATGATGATCATAGTGGAAATAAATTTCAATTTCCCTCATGTAAATCATGTGGGAAGAGGCATGAGGGGGAATGTTCAAAAGGAGCTGTAAGATGATTTGGGAGTGTAAAAGAAGGACACAAAGCTATTAATATCAATGGAAAATGTTCAGTTAACCCCATGGACAAGGATAATGGTATTTCTATGAAATCAACAATGGATTAATGTTTTAAATGTGGAATGTATGGGCATTAGGCCAACCAATTCGCTAATGTATAATCTCATGAAGAAAGCCAAAATTATCATATGGGAAGTATTTATGTTGATGTTGATGATAATAATAAAAATGATATATGAGGTAAAAGAAGTGTTTTGGAATACAATAATGAAGCATGGTCAATGGTTTAAGAAGGTAGTTTAAAGATTTCATGTTTATCAAGAATAATGCATTGTACTATCTAATAATGAAAAACATAAGGATTGTTACACAATTGTTTTTCCTTGAGTATTAGAATGTATATGTTGAATGGAACCAGTAACCATTAAAAGTGATTGAAAGATTTTGTGAATGAAGTTGATATGCACATAATGAAGGGATAAGGAGATAATGAATCATTTAATAGTATTAATGAGATCATGAAAAATATAAGGACAAATTGATATCATGGTTTGAGTATATAGAAATTTTGGGATTTTGGTATGTGGAAAGAGTTAACATTAGACCACATTCATGTTTTCACTAAGGTTCTATGGTAACTCTTGTTTCAAGAAAATACATGATTAAAGTATTCACATGTTTGGAATGTGGACACCATGATATATCTTAAAATATATGTGGGATTAATGAGGGTATTCACATGCTCGGTAGATGACCTTTCATGTAATAATATTGTTTGTTCTATGAGATTAGACAGAAGTATATTCGATAATCCTAAATGATGGAATTCATTAAGTTGGACATCAAATATTATTTTTTAAGGATAGAAAATTTGGATATTATTTATGGATGTTTTCATAGTATTGTTTCAGGAAAAGGTCAACTTGCAGGATAGGCGACAACTCATCGCGTCAGACAAGGTTTCGAGAATAGAACCCACAACAGAAGTGCGAAAAGCCTTTATCACCTACCACTGGCCTACATGAAGTCTCAGGTTAGTTGATATTAGTATTACTAAGTGGTATGATATATGATTTATATGTCCATTTTTTGAATCATATTAGTTTAATCTCACCATCTATGAACTTTTGTATATTTAATAACTTGTGATAATCTTTTTGTGATCAAGACTGATGGAATGACCTATGATTATATCGCATGATCTGCTTGTACTACAATAATGAAAAAAATCACCTTCATTTAATTAAATAAGATATGAAGTGGATATTGTTCATGGAATGTACAACAATGATATTACACTAAAATCAATTAAGTATATATCCTTTTCCAAAAAATCAAAAACTTTTGGGAAATAATCTTGAAACCCAAAAGCATTGTCCGAGTAACCTTCTATATGATGAATCAGATGGTACCATAGATCATCAAAAATTTATGGCATTGTAATTATTTGTTTTTTCATAGCCATGTTCTCTACAACTCTCTATCAGAACTTGATGGTTATATTCCTCTTCTATATCCATATTTTCACCTATATTCTCTTATGTGGAAACCCTGTAATGAGTTAATTTGGGTAACCGTTATGGTTCATATATTAGTTTGTAAAATTATGTTTTAGTATTCCTTTATACGATTTGGGTTTCTTTGAAATAAACTTTCAAATAGTAAACTATTTATAACATCTATGAATTTCGTGCGTAAAATTCATTTTAAGGTGGGGGTGGGGGTAGAATGTAACACCATATGATTTTATAAGAAATATTATATTTAATATAATAGATGTCTTCTGTTGTATGATACACCAAGATTTTCTTTCACTATACACCACACTGTATTAGCTTTTAATATATGCGACATTATTCTTGGCTTTTGTTACACGCAAGAGCGACCTTCCTCAATAGCGTGTGTTGTTTGCAATACCGAGTTTCACTAAACAATGATATATTATTATGAACTATTATTATGAATAGTATAAACCACATTTTTATTTTTACAACAATATCATTCATCATACTCATATTCTAGAATATGGTATGATAACAAAAAATTTATTTGTTAAAATATGTTTTTTTACAAAATTGTAGTTTTGCACCCTTTTAATAGATCATCCAAATTAAATCTATTTTTTGACATGTTTATGAGTTCTATATAACAAAATAAAATTATTAATTTCAATAATTATATATAAAATTAAATGTGCATAATTTTTTAAAAACTTTCGGTTAAGATTCCTATATTTAGAAATAGTAAAAATACGCTAAATATTAATTAAAAACAAATTTTTTCATCAAGATATTTTATATGGTTAAATTATAATATTGAATTTTATAAGTATAAATAGAATATATTGAAATATTCAATATAATTCATGTCATTATCATTAATTTTACATTGAATTCATAGGTAAAAACATTTCAATAATTTGCAATGTTTTTACTTTTATAACCCGTTCTCTCAACAGCGGGATTAATTACAAATTAAATACTGCAACATCTCTATTTTGAATTAGGAAAAATGGATTCAGTATTTGGAATCATTAGGGGTAAATTATGTTAACATGATACTTATTATTTTTAGAAAATAATAATATTAACTATGATAAATTTTTTTACTACACTTACAAGTAAATTGTGTAACTATGGGTAAACGTAAGATTATAAAATTACCCTAACACCTGAAAAAATTCTATTGGACGAATAAAAGATGACCCATATCACTTAATAGTCGGAATATATTCATTTCATCGAATTTTGACCATGAAAAGTTTGTAATTAATTTTAAAACCAAATAATGTGACAACATTCTAGTCTCTTATATCTTATATATTTAATAATTTTTATTTATCAATAAACACCATAAATCATTAAACATAAATCCTTACTATATTGGTAATTAAATTATCTACCTCGGGTAAAATTATTTTTAATTTTTAGGGATTAAATAATTATCATTAATGGTGACACAACAATGAAGTAGAAATTATTTTAACGATTGAAATATCAAATAAATGGTTTCTAAAATATTAATATAAAGATTACATGAAAAATATATTATTCTCCATTAATAGTTTTTGAATAATATGATATGTTATGAATATATTAAAAAAATCAGTTCAAATATATATTTTGTGTGGATATTATTTAAATTAAATAAACAAAATATTGTCAAAATAGAGACTATTGATATTTTAGAAAAATAACATATTATTAAATTGTTTAAAAATGACAAAAATATTTTAAAATTACAAATTTAAAATTATATGGTCTAAAATTTAATAATGTAAATAATTATGGAAAATTAACAACACATAAGTTTTGTATTTATATTAATTTAAAAATTATTAAATTATTACCTCAAATAAAATTTATATATTAAATAAGGATAAATCAAAATGATAATGTTGTGAATAAAATCAAAATATGACTAAATTTTATTTTTTCATGATATTTCAAACCTATCTAATCTTATGTTAAAATTAGAGTCATTTTGGATGTTTTTATGTGGGGTTTGGGTTTATTATAAATTAATATTTTAGAGGTTTCCCAAAGTGCCCATCTCCTCTCTTATAAAAGGGAACCTCCTCCCTCTCTACATCACAACATTTGGTGCTTTCAGACTCGGCCAAACCCTATCCAGTTCTCTTATACACTTCTCTAGAAACATAGTAGAGGTCCCTGTTATCTTCAAATACCATCTTTACTACCCTATGAAGAGGTTTAGAAGAGGCCCGTCAAGGAATTGGTAATATCCTTTATGGATTCATTCAAATTTATTTATTCTTAAACATCCCCTTCATTATTTGTTTCATTATAAAGTAATAACATCAGTATCAATCATATACTGATATGTTATTATAAATATGAATCAAAACCATTTCACCTTCTATCTATTCTATGGAAAATGAAATCCACACACATTCGTACGTACAGAATACCGTATCCACGCCGTGGGGTATTATTTTTTTCCACTAACACATTACTTGGATGGGTATAATGGTGTAAAGAATAACAATATAGGGTTTTTAAAAAATCATACTTATTTACCGATATTATATCATCCACTCCAATTCTATTCCAAAATTATGTGAAATATATTGTTGCTCGTGCATACATACAGATTACCGTCTCTATAATGCATTGAGATTCGTTTTCCATGTTAACCAATAATAATGATTATAATGTATATTGAATAAATAATCATGAAAAATATGACATCATAATGATACTGGATTTATGTATATGTAATTTAGATACTTCCATTAAAATTAATAATGAATCTAAAATAACGTTCATGCTTAAATACAGGCTACCCTCTCTATGAACTATGTATTTCATTAAATTTATCAATCTATTATATATATATATATATATTATTGTGAATTTATTATATATAAATCATGTTTTACTTTATAGAAGTAATTAATCATGATCTATGTAATCATATTAATAATTAAATGTCAAAACACGTACAATAAAAGAAACAATTTTACCCAAAACACTGCTTTAACATAGAATTGAAAAATGAACGGGTAATATAATATCATATGTCAATCATATATTATATCATAACTATTGTTATAGTCCTATTACAAGTTAATGATATGTTTAAAACCACAATACATGTGTCTAGGATACATAAGGTAGGGGATAATTATTCCATTCTCATTCTTATCTGAGATTGTTTATTCATAAATATTTACTAGGGTGATGTTCATTATCCATGTCCATGTTTTCTCAAAATGTTTTCATAAAATGATTAATATTATTCAATGTGTGTTTAAATTAATTTTCACCCTTTTTACCAAATTTTATTAAAGGAATATTTCTTTATTTTACAATACAAGGTACTTTTTGACTATTCTGGAAAAAGTACGAGAAGAATGTCTTTTTAACTTTTATGGCATTAACGGATTTTTACGATTTTGTAACGCCTTATTTACATTAAGTTTACTCTACAATATTTCATGATTATTTTGAACAAAAATATTTTCCTTTATAATTGCAGGGCATTTTGAGTGAAGAAAATTATTTTAAAGAAGAAATGATATTTTCCTCAGGAATTCATTTCATGTATTTTATCAATAATATTTTCCATATAAGATTACATTTATTAATATGTTCATGTTTCAAGTATTATATCCATATTACATGCATTGTTTTATTTTGTTTATGATGAAATGATATCCATTTTTTATGGATTATGTTATGATGGTATGATGTTTATGAAACACATTTTCCTATTTGGGTTATGATGAATGATTTCTGTTGTGGCACACATAAGACTGATTTCATTATGAGATGGGTGGAATCTATATCACCCTTTAATTCATTGGGTAAAAATTTATATTTCATAAGATAGACACTGCTAGAATGTCAAGTAAATCTGGTTCAATAATACAGGGATGTAATGACATGTAAACCTGGTTCAATAATGGATTTTTTCCACTATGATGGCCTTGGATGAAATGACTTTGCCACTATGGATATCATAACACGTGCTTAATGTATTCCACAATTACATATTTTATTCCCATGATATTTTATCCCGGTTAATTTTCCTTTATCATCTATTCATTTTTTACTTCCATGTTTTAGGTCATTTCCAGGATTTTCATGTTTAGATTTTATGATCATGTTTTTACATTCAAATTTTTATGGATATTTCACCATGTTTACCCTCACTATGCATTTGAGCCCACCCTAATTATGTTTTATTTTCACATGGATATAATAAAATGGTTATGAGTAAGGATAAAAAAAGGAAATATCTTTATGGGAGAAGTTGGAGATCATTAACCATGATTAGAATATTATGTTCTGAATTTCTAAAGATAATAAACTATTATAGTCCACGAGAGTTTTTTTGTCATGTATTATTTATTCTGCAAAAGTAATGTAATGTCCCTTTATATCAAGTTTTGGTCTCTACAATACTGTCATTAAATAATGAGAAAACCCAAAATTTTATCCAAAAGGTTTGATAATATCAAAAATTTATAATCCATCATTAGAAGAAATAATATAATTTTTTACATTAAAATTTTCATAGTAACAATAAAAGTCCATAAAATGTTGTCTTAGAAATAAACTAACCTACATCCCCTTCCCCTTAATAACCTGGAATGTATATAATCTTTTTACCACTACAGTTATCTTATACCTTTAACTTGTTTTCAAAAAACATAACTACATTCTTACAAAATAATATATTATTCTAAACAAATTATTAGACCAAAATTTTACGTATACCTCAACCTAATGAACCATCCATAAAATCACATTATTAACTTTTATAAGTCACTATATAATGTTATAATAGTGAGAATTTCACTAGAATATCATGAATAAAATATTCAAAATGCATGAAAGATGACCCTTATCTTGGATGTAAATATCATCAAAATTACCACCATGTGTATAGATCATATTTTCACTATCAATATTATATGTCTCAAATTATCTAATACAACATAAAAATGATATAATAAAACAATGGGTTATTCAATAAATAATATACTATTCTTCTAGAAAACCAATAAAGGTTTCACGTCACATAAAACTATTATCACTTATATCCTAAAAAGGTGTTTCTATGACTTCCAACAAATGGAATAATTAAAAATATAAACCCATAATGATATCTATAACTAAAAATTTTACACCACAAGAATAAATATATGTTTTCAGAAATTAAAAAAACTCATTCCTAAAATAAAATCTAAAAAATTTCTATAATTCCAAAAATGAATCAAATATTATCTATTATGGCCAAAATCCATTTTTCATGAAATCTGTAAACAATTTCAATTTCATGAAAACTATTAAATTTACATCATCATAGTAAATAATTACATTACAATACAATCAATTTTATTGGTTATCAATATCATTCAACATATTTTTTTAAATACATCATGGAAATCTAATGCTCATCATTATTGATATGTATAATTATTATTATATCCAAAATATCATTTATATAACACTTCAACAACATAATTATCATAACCCAAAAAATAAAAACATTAATACATTCTATTTAATGATTGTCATAACATATTTTTTTCCTTAATTTATGTTTTTACCATTAGTTTATGGAATTATCAAAGATAATTCACATATTCCCCACACCAGTGAAATTGAACTATAAGTGGTGAATTGGAATGATATTCATATATATATATATATTTAATTCATTATTATTAATCTAAAATTCAGTGATCTATTCAATTATTTTCACAGAAATAATATTTTCCCATTTCTTTTGAGACATTATCTAGGTTGTCAATTTCTATATTTATGTCCCAAAGGAAAATCTATATTTATTTCATTTATAGTCTCTACACCACTATTCTCATAAAAGAGTATCATTATAAAATTTTGAGAGTTAGATAGTTAGATATAGTGTAGGTTTTAATTTTATATTGTGTTAATATATTCGGAATAATTACAATATTTATCTCTCCATTTTTAGTCCAATTTTAAATTACATAATCAATTCATTTTCTTTCACATACAATGATAATGTAATTATCAATTGTCCTATAAATTTATTAATATAATAAACCAATGAAAAATGAAAAACATTTTGGGAACCCAAATGTAAATACCTTACCAATATTTAAGGATGTATTATAATAATTATAACTTTCCTCAAATATATTCACATGATAATATTCAATAATCATTTTTCTTCAAAATATGGATCCCATGAGTTTTCACTAATTAAACTTTTTTATCATATTCGATAAACAATACCCAACTTTCTGAAAACCAATTTTTATTGTATTATATAAAAAATTGATTAATGAAATCATATCCCAAATGAACATATAGATTATTATACTAGGTAAACTCGATTCATACATGAATATCACATCAAATATGAAAAAATAAAATAAAAAATGTTAATATAAATTTTATAAATCCATGAGGTCAATCAAATATTTGTTCTTCATAAATAGGGGAAATGAAAAAAGGATTGTGGTATTATATTAAAAGTAAGGGTTAAATATATTAGAATATATAATTTCTAAATAATGTATAATTAATACTGATATGTAAAAAAATAAAAATACATACCATAAATTCAGTAACATCAATATAATGAAAAACATGGCCTGTTTAAATTAGGAAATAAATGATACCATATAAATAGATACATAATCATGAATATTATCAATGGTTGATAGTTCGAATAATGTAAGAGACATCAAAAAATGATTTCATATGGTTGGAATGAATAATTCCAATCATCTAAAACATACCATCAAGGCCATGCACCAAGATAGATGAATATATAGTACAATATACAACAAAAAACAATTCAATTAGACTAAAAAGATAATATTTATATTCAGACCTATAAATAAATATTAAGATATGTTATTTTTCCCTATATATTTCATAATAATCCCAATTTACTAATCATATTATTAAATAATAAAATATAATAATTGTGTCCTAAATAATAATACTACTCATATTAGAAGAAATTTCATAATAAATGTCAATGAGGAACACAAAATATATATATCAAAATAACATGTGGTAAATTTTACAATTATATCTTATGTATAGAATAGTATTCAATAAAATATATGGACATAGTTGAAATCACATTAACAAGACCCATAGAATATTTCACTAGGAAAATATCTCTTTTCACATTGAACTGAAACATTTGATATCTAAGAAAACATAAAAATGATTAAAATTTTTTATTATATGATATCCATTTTACACAATTCATGGATGATTCAGAACATTTAGAAGTCATAATTTTTGTAAACTCTATTTATTCTTTTTAGGTTAAAAAAATACATTCAATGTTTTGTAATAAGAATAAAAAAGTACCACACTTATTAAACAAAAATAAAACTCCTTATAAAATAATTTAAAAAAAGTAAAATTGCATAAATAAGTATTTAATTCATCAGTAGATTATATAAAAATAAAATTTTGTATATTTTATGTATTATATGGATATAGAGGAAACTGAGTTCTATAAGAGTAAAAAAATAATATCTATTTTTCCTAATAACATGATTAAGATATCTTGAGTACTTGAAGAATAAAATGATGAAGAAAATATAGAAATATTAATAAATAACTAGAAAATAAAAAAATTGGGTT
Source organism: Viscum album (assembly GCA_963277665.1). Classification (NCBI taxonomy): domain Eukaryota; kingdom Viridiplantae; phylum Streptophyta; class Magnoliopsida; order Santalales; family Viscaceae; genus Viscum; species Viscum album. The sequence continues at coordinate 2,073,750,594 of OY728152.1, read as the reverse complement.
TAATATAGAATTAATATATAATTCTCCCAAATGGACACCTTAATATAGAAATTCTTGAATATTGATGAGATTGTAAAATAAGAACTTTTGACATTAGTAACATTCAAATTTAAACCCCTTGGGGGAAATAAAATGGATTTTAACATTTAGTATAATGAATATTGAAGCATAAAGGATATATTATATCATTGTAAGTCTATATACACCTCATAAACATAAATAAGTGTATAAAATCAAACATGTTTCAACAAAATAAAACTGAGATGATGATTTGTTACCATAAGTGCGACTTCTTTATTATATGTTTGAATCTACTTCTTAATAAATATATATTTAATATACATAAATTTGATATTATACTCATATATATATATATATATATATCATACCATATATTATTTAATTGTAAAATTTTAGGCCTAAATTATTTATATTTTATAAATAAATTCAATACCCAGCGTGATAAGTACTTATTTTTTTCAATGTAGGTTTTGTTTGAGTATTTTTGTTACTTATAATAGAATCATGGGTTCATCATATCATGAATTTTTATCCAGATATAAATATTTAAAATTAATGAAATAATTTCTTATTACTAAACATGTAAATCATTAATGAAAAACATATTGCATCAATTTATGAAGTGTGTAGTCCCTACATAAGCTCCAACGATATTTTCATTTTCAAAATTATTGGAAGGTATGAATATATATATGACATTAAAATATAAAATTTATATTTTTATCATAAATATCATATATATATATACATTACTTTTATCATTATAACCATTTAATTAATGTAATGAATAAAAAAACATACACATGTATGTGGAGACGGTAAGATATAAAAATGAACAAAAAATTTTATGATTTTTAATATGATTTAAAAGATATAAAAAATAGATCTATAAAACTCAACAATACATTTTTATATATATGGTATATGATTTATTATTTTATTATGATATAAAATTATTTATCTAAATTTGTAGAAGAATTAAATTTGAGAGTGTTAGTAAATACGATCTTGTCTTATTAAGAAGAGAACATTTAAGTATTCTATTGAATGAAATAGGGATTGTTTTGTGGAAGAAAAAATCCCCCAAAACATGTATAATTATTTTCATAAGAGTCATTTTTTTGGTTTTATGATATAAAAGGCCATTGGTGATGTATATAATATAAGATAGGTGGTTTATTTACATATTGAAAGAAATGAAACCCATTTAATTAAAAAAAATAAAATATAATAAATGAATTTTGAATTGGATGTGAAACAATTTTGGAAAAATGATGATTATAAAATATTATTGGGTCAAAATATAATTATCCACTCAAATATATAATGGTTTTTGTGGTACCTAAAAGCATACCTTTTGTTATAGCACCTTAGTCATCTTATATTATCCATAATCGTTGAAACATATTTTCCACTCATAAATGATTATAATTTCACTTAGAATCAAAAAAATTCTGAAAAAATTTTAAATTAATTAAATTTTATACAATATATAACATCCATGAGAAAATATTATAATATTATTTATTTTTAATGATTTATTGAAATATTATATTTAAGAAATATCATTAATATCATTTTTGAATATGTTTATTTAATTCACAATTAATGGCATTCAGAAAAATAGGTTGTTAAAATAGATTTTTTGAAACATCTCAAATATTTAACTTATATATATATATATATATATATATGTCACATTCATATGTAACTTTGACTCACTCAAAATATATTACATTTAATAATTTTAAAAAATTTAATTTAATTTTATACTAATTTAATAATTATTATATCAGCATTGCACAAACATTTAAGAAAACTATTTTATAATTAATAATTATAAATATATTACCTTCAAAATGTTGATTTGTATTTAAAATAACAATTTATAGTCAAGCCTGTCATATTTATTACCCATAATGCAAATATAGAGTCAATAATGTCAAGATAGTGAGATTTAGTATTTTCCATTTTATTAAATTATTATAAATGTCATAATCAAATAACTATGAAAAAATGGAAATATATTACGGAAATGGATGAAAATTGAAAAAATTCAACATTCTATATGGATAAAAGATAGTCTTATGTTCATTTCTAGTCTTTATCATATAATTTTAATCCTAAATCCCCTTATTTACACTAACCGTAGAGATAATTATTTACTATAGTAATTATTCATAATGACCAATTTTAAAAAGGGTATTATTAAAATATATATATCCCTCGTTAAAATTATGGAATATAATTTACATTAACGTATTTCTAAAAGTGGTATTAGAAAATATAACATTAAAATCAAAAACAAAATGAAGAATAGTTTTTTTAAAACTCTAATTAATTATCCAAATGTTTTTATACAAGATTAAACAATAAATATGGTTATAACGAATATATTCTTATTATTAACAATACAATATAACAAATTTAAATTTTAATAATCATAAAAACAAAATATAACTTTTAAATTAATGAAGCAATCATTAAATTTTTATGAAAAAAAATTGCCAATAGTCATTTGGAAATCAATATTTTCAGAAAAAATCAAAAATTTCGCCCTATGTTAATTTTTATATTCTAATTTTAAAAATTATCTTAATTTTATAATTTTATTTCATTATTTTCCCATAATAATTATAATTCACCTACATAAAAATTAAATTAAAACAAATTTTAAGAAAAATCATTTTCGAATAATAATGATATTTTAGTGAAAATAATGTACTCATTTATTTCTATATAAAAATATTATTAAAATTTTCCTCATTCAGTTATACCTATTCATACCTTCCAATTTTCAACATCTAGGAAGATATAATCATATGTAAATTATAATATTTTCGGGTGGGTATAACCTTGGGGGTTCTTATTGTATACACTATCGAGCATATTGTTCTTTTAAAATGTTTAGGGTGTGTACAACTACCATTAATAATTAGTTGATCATATAAACATAGTAATAAATTTATATTATATAAATATGAAAACCTATTTTGTTATGTTTATTGTAGATGATAAAAATTTATTTTAATGTATGTTAAAATGGAAAATGTATGTTTCCAATAAAACTAACATTTATTTATTGTAACCGGGTTATTATTCATGTTCAGTTTGAGCATTGTCTTTATTATTATATATATTTTATGTTGTGGAGTGTTACTTTAGTTTCCTTATTATCTAAAAAGATAGTTGTGATGTTTTTTTTGATGTATTGGATATTTTACATGTTTAATGTGAATTGTATGATTTATGTAATAGCATTTCTGGATAGGTTATATGAGATGTCGGTAGGAAAAGATGTGGTTTTTTATTGGTGTCAAGATAATTTGATATTGTAGTGTCATAGTTTCAATAGAATATAAATTTTTTTTAAGAAAATTAAATATAAATAATTAATGGGATGGATATATTAGATATTGTGATTTATAATGAAACCATAAAAAGAAATTTTTGAAATAAAATTCTATTGGATGGAAAAATCCTGATTAACAAAAACTCTTGACTATAATTTTTTTTGGTAAATTTATATATAGTTTATTTTAATGTAAAGTCTAAATATTTATAAATATGGTTTTAAATATGTAATTGATATTTTTGGGTGTTTTCCCATGGTATTGTACTCATTGTGTGTTTTTATTATTAGTGGAAGTGGTTGTTTTTGTGAGGATTTCTGGATGGTGGTAATAAGGAGTATTATAGAAATTTTTACAACATTATTGATGATATTACCCATAGTAAGGGATTATATTCATTTATTAATATATTATTTATTTTAATTTATTATACACCCCAAACAGATTCATGTAACCTTACCAATACCCATAGAAGGACATGTGTTACAACTATTGTTCAAATGCATCATGGATTTGGTTTCATAGATAAGAGATACTCCCATTTGGTTACTATATCTATATATTCTGTATAACATATAATGAATAAATGTTAAAACTCAAAGGATATAATTGATGGATATTATATTTTTTATATGGATTTTATGAAGATGTAGGGTGGGGAAAATACATGGACAAAATACAGACAAATATTTATTTACTTAATATATACCTTAACCAATAATGATTAAGAGAATATGACTTAATGTTTTGATTTGGAGATATTCAATGAGAAAATTAGAGTTATTTGATGTGATTATGGTTTGTGTTTTGAGATATTTATTTGTAGTTTTATGTAGCTTCATGGTTATGTATTTATATAAATATGATAATGATTAATTGAAAATGATATTTAAAACATGGGGAATAAGGGTAACAAGATCATTGGAAATGTATTTTGACGTAATATTTGATATTTGTTTTGGTACTATGTTACTATATATTGTATATGGATTTGCTGAGAATATTTGGGGGTAGATGAGAGGTAGTTGAATTACTATATGAGGTAAGGAGTTTTTCAAATTTGTTTATAGATTTTTTAGAGGGATTCTACTTAATTTCACATAATATTTTTTGGCGGATATTACTTCTTTTTCATATATAATCACAAATATATATATATGTAGACTTGTTTCTAGGTGATCTTTTTCTGATCCTATTGTTCTATAATAGATAATGGTCATAAAAACCCACTATAAAATATTACATAATATTGAGTATGAATTAACTATCTTAATTTTTAATGTTATTTATGATTTAGAGTTCTAAATAATTGGGTAATGTCCATTTTAATAATAATTATTACATCATAATTGGATACTTTACTCATTATCCATTTTTTTCATATAATATGATACCTTTATGATTTAAGTGGTTTTCATTTCTGGAATATTTTTAATTTTTTTATATTGATGTCTTACTTCTCCATAATTACCATTAAAACCCCATTAATATCAATTTAAAAAATAGGGTGAGCACAAGAATTTGAGTATTGATCATATAAAATAAATAATAAAACTGAGTAGTCTGTGAATACAAATAAAAAATTTTCTTCTAAATAAATTGGGCTCAAAATATAATTTCTATTAACAAATCAGGAAAATTAACAACCTATTGACATTTACAGAATATTTCATTATATATATATTGAAATAAAAATATAACACATAATTGGAAATCAAGGAAAAATTAGTAAAAATTTCACCAAGTTAATCATTTTACCCATTTAATGTAGAATAAATATACATTTAAACATGATATTTTTATAATATCTGGTCATTTAAAAATATTTTCATGAAAACCCAAAGCATGAATTGATAAATAAATAAACTAACGTGGGGAATAATTTCAATAGTGTTCATACAATTACTCTTATAAATGGAATAACCTCCCATGTAAATTCAAATAATTTATTTAGAGAAACCTTTTACTAGTTAATCACATCATTTTAACCAATTAATTGATATGATATGCATGTATCACCAATTTTAATGATTTATCCATCATAATGAACTATGCCAGGCTCTTTTGTCTTCAAAAAAATATCCCAATAACTATTACATAAAAAAACACATGAAATATTTCATTTCCTCCATCAAAATCATAGAAAACATTCTTTCACATATAAAGTAATATTTACAGATATTGAAATATAAATTAAATTTAAAACCCTTTAAAAATTAAAAGATTAATATAAACATAAAATAATTGTAATAGGGGTGGTAAAACCATTGATAATGTATACATTAAAATTGAACCTTCCATTATATTTTTTGTCAAAAAATTTTATATTATTTATAAATAATGATTAATATTTATGATATTTGTATGCATGTGATAAGTCATATAAAATTTTCCTTATGAGTAAATTATTTTAATTTAAATATATATTTAATTTTTTTAAAAAATATGAATATCTATGAAAAGGATAAATAAAATAAATATGAAAAAACGAGGGTTCAAAAGTATTGTGTACCATACATCAAATATGAATCAATATTAACATTAGTTATCATTTGGAATAATAGTATTTTGTTAATTATATAAATAAATAATAAAAAATTACTCTTTATTATTACCTTAGTTTAATTTATTATTATTATATATAAAATTACATAATCAATTAATTTTGCATCAAGTGTTTTGTGGATATTCCATTCCAATGTCGAAAATATCATTGGTAAGTTGACCATGGTAAAAGATTTCAATAATAAAAAATTCATATATTTCAATTAATGAAATAATTATCATTTTTATAAAATATTTACAAATTTAAATCAAACCATGAAATATTATTATGAAAAATGAATTTTGTTACAATATTGTAGATAACATGCGATATATATGAATGAGTAATAATTACATTTTTCAATGAATATGATTTAAAGATGGTAATTATAATTTTATCATTATATAATTCTAATTATATTCTAAATAACATATTTATTAATTAAAAAACAGTTTATAGCGAATAAATGTAATGTGGTCAAGATTAAATCAAATCGCCTTGGGGTGGGGATAATCCATACATACACATGAATGGTGATATCATTTTCAATGGAATGAAAGGGTATAATGACAAAGATAAATTTACCAGATAAAAATACTATTTCATTAGTATCATATAATGAAATTTGATCCATCAATATTATCATACTTGAGAGGAAGTTGTTGGAAACAAACTATTTAGGTTCAAGATGTGGTATTCCTCCATACTCATTATTAATGGTTCCATTTCCCAATTGATGGAAGTGGAGATGGAAATAGTTTATAATATTAACATTATAAAATCTAATTATATGGGACACACATCAATTATTAAATCATCATGGTTGAAGAATATTTTATGCAGATAGAAAAATAAATATAATTAGAACATTTAGTTTATAACATTACATATTATTCGGAAAATCTCTTTAGATCTGTACCTTAATCCTTCATATAATTGTTTTTTGATCAAACAAGGGCCTAAAGGGAATGGTTTTTGATTTATATCATAGATTTTTGAAGGAAATTTTTAAAACAAAAATAATTTTAACTATTTAATAGAAATGATATGATAGGGGTTACATTTTATAAGTGGGGTAGATGTCCCACTTGGAATTATTAGATCAATTAAAATATATTATCATTTAACTCAAAAATTGAAAAAAAATGGACCATTAGAAAATATGAAATGATGTTGGTTCTAAATATATCCAAAAATAGAATATCGACACCTTTTCTTGTTTATTTTCCTTTAATTATTTAATTTAATCATAAAAAACATTCCTTATTGTTTACCATAGTAACCAATTATTTGAATTTTTTCTATCGATTATAAATGAAAACATAATTTTAATATATTAACTATTATTAATTATTCAAATTCAAAATATTGAATCAATTTAGTAGAATTAGATTAAAAAAATAGAACTATTTAAATTGTCAAAAATCCAACAAAAATATATGAAAATAGGATTTTAAAAAAATATAATTTTATATATAATGATGTTTTGTTAAAAATTTAGAAATTAAATTCCTTAAAAAGACAATAATTAGATTATTAAAAATATCTTTGAACAAATTACACTCCAAAATAATTTAATAACAAAACTTATCCACAAAACTTAATTATATAAAAAAATTGTTTTCAGTAAAAATCATTATTTTTAAGTTTTATCATAAAAAATAAACATTTTAGAAAATTTTAAAAAAATAATCACAAATAAATTTTATAATGTGGATTGAAAAAATTGGATTAATTTATTTAATTTAAAAAAATTTATACTTTGGAAATAAAAAGATTAAATTAAAATATATAATCCATCAGAAACTATTATAGTTACAAATAATGATTTTTTATTTATAATAAAAATTTCATGATATTATTATAGTGTATATAACGACATAAAATCTAATTAAATTATATTTTTCAGAAATGAAAATTATTTAAATTATGAATATTGTGTTGTTTACTTTCTAGTCCCCCTTTTGAAATATATACAAGGAAATTTATTCACTAATAAAATAAGTATGTATATTTGTTCTGTCATAGAATTTTTTATTCCATTATTGATTTTATGAAAATAATATTCTAAATCAAAACCATAACATATCAAATAAATTTAGTCCATCAAACATTATGCTTTTGGAAATTAAAATAGAATTTATGTTCCTCAAATTTAATCAATTTCATATACTTTAATTACATTAAAGATACAATTATGAAATGAATATGTTATAAAAATTTATTATAAAAAACATGAAATAAATCCTATAAATAAGAAACAATTAGAGGAAAAAATATTAATAGGAAATTGATATATATTTCTTACAAATTTTTAATGTTATAATGAATCATGAACCGAAATTTCCCTTTTTTCAGAATTTATAATAGTTTTCTAAATAGGTAGTTTATGAAAAAACCGACCACCTACCTGAAACGAATGATCATTCCACTAGATTTAAACATAATTTTTCTATCTTCCCATAGCCATAGTCATATTATAGTACTCTGTAATCATATTCTATACTATTTATTCTATCAATAATGGTCCAAAAAAATCTTTTATCCTTCATTAAACAATCTAGCTGAGACCATCACTGATTTCTATCTAATGCTTCAAAAGATTCCATCTATATACATGGAAAAACTGTTATTATTATAAAAGTCATCCAAAATTAGATGTTAAACCAAAATAACCTGAAAAATTATTAAAAACTATTTATGAATATGATCTAATGACTAAATTGTTCTCTATGATTATATATCAATACCCAAAAAATAGGGCAAGGGAAGCACTGTCATTTATCGGAACTAAAAAGATTGTACTTATAAAGAAGTGGGCCTTTATCAGTGCTAGCTAATAGTGCTGAAAATAGTTACATTTATCTTCTCTATTATTAGTAGAATAATTTTATTGCTTATAATATAATTGTAATATCATCACTAAAAATTTTCAAATAAAACAAAAATTTATTAGAGCTAAAATTATAGCTTTGTTAAATTGGTTCTATATAAATCATTTTTAGCACTGATAAGGTCATGACTTCATCAGTGTTAAAAAACACAAATAAAGGTACATTTTATCAGAGAATTTATTTTAGTACTGATAAAACATACTCTTATTAGTGCTTTTATCTTGCACAGATAAAGGTTCCAGTGGTTTTTATAAAAGACATTAACTTGCCCCTCCACCCTCTAACGCATTCAAGCCTTCACAGAAGTGGAACAATGTGCTTGTGACCACTCCTCCTCCTCCCCCTCCTCCTCCTCCACTGTCATGACCTTTTCCTCCAACTATGTCATGATCATCCTATTTCTCTTCTATCGCCACTACCTCCACTACCACTGCCTCCGCCATGATCCCCCTCCACCGTGATCCCTATTCTTCCATGACTATCCTCCATCTCTATTTCCATAGCTGCCTTCGCCACCACTGCCTCCGTTGCGATCCCTCCTCCTCCATGTTCCCTCCAACAAAATCCCTCCTCCTCTGTGATCCATCCTACATTGAAACCATTCTAGAAATTAATTATTTGATCACTCTGATCAATATAGGGGCATTAATCACTGGTAGCACATTTTTCATTGAACATTATTTGAAACCTATGTTAAAAAATTTGTAACCATTATTGTGTATGATTCATGGCCCACTTCTTGTGTATTTTTACAAAAAACATGAAATAATCATCTGAATTCACACTATAATTTTATCATTCCATCTACTAGGACTAGATGAAGGTATTTCCTAATATGGAATCATCCATATTGTTTATATGTATGTTTCATATGATTGAATAAGGTTGATTTAATAGAGTTTTTAAGACTTGATATGGAATAGGTAATGTACCAATTATATAAAAAAATACCAAGTGGCCTTTAATGAATGTTTTTTTTAAATACAAATTTAGTACTATATACAGGTTTTTAAATGGTATTTTTACACATATTTATATCTAAATATTTGTTTGGTGTGTGTAATGTTCATGAAGTGGCCTAAAGGTGTTGTTTGATTTTACAATGGCGTGTAACCCATATGATTTATATTGTAAACATTGTGAATGACTTTCACTATTAAAAATGTTATTATTTTTTATTTTTTGATCCCATGCAGTTTTATAAAATTATATTCATAATATTGATCTTAATAGTTGATTTGGAATATATTTTAAAACATTTTATTATGATTCTCCACCTAAAAATGTTTTCTTGTTCATTTTGGACATTATGAGATATTTGTTTTTATAAAATTATTAGGATCAAATTAATCACATTTTTATTTTTTTTACTAATGGGTGGTACTCTATACATGTGGTGTTCTTGTGATAGAAAATTGTCATGTTTGTTTCTATGGAATTTGAGATTGGGTGATCAATTAATTAATAATGTATTAAATTTTGAATATTCTTGGAGCATTGAATTTATTTATTTCTAACCACCTTGTTTGATGTATAAAGACTCTTAAGAGACTATTTGTTGATTTGGATATGTCTAAACCATTTTATACGATGATTATAATATTTTTAGGGTGAAAAAACTGAGTGAGTGAGATAATAGAGTAGAGAGTTATCATTAGATCATGTAAGGTAAGGATATATAATATTATTTCCTATGGTATTTGTGTTCTCATGTGATATTTATCCCACAACCATTCGATTCGAGGGATGACATGGTGGGTACTAGTGAGGGAATAACCAGTGGGTATGTTGTTGTGTAAGATATGTCAGAGATTAATTAAAACTAATATCACGTTGAGTAAAAGGTTTGTATTGATTATACCACATGAAATACATATCATGGATATATGAAATTGTAGTTTCTCCCTTTGAACCCAAATAGGAATCGTACAAGGAAAGGGGTTGATTATGATGATAGTGGAAATGATAATGTGGATTATTTTTGACCTTAATGGTAGGGAAATCCACAAATGGGGTGGTTTAGAATAGTAACTAAATATGAATAAAGAAATTTATTGTTGTTATATTGTTACCTAAAGGTCTTGGGATCATCATGATATGATTTTTAACTATTGGATATGATAATTAAGGATAAGATTAGTGAGGTTTCTTAGGATGTGTCATGTATGATCATCTTATGTAATAGCCTCATGTGTGATTCTAGGAATCAATTATTGGCTATATAAGATGTAAAATGAGGATTATTTTCTACTCTTGTACATTATATCTTAATCATTATTATATATCTACGATGAGTATGAGGCATAAAGACCGTAGGATTTCAATATAAAGATACTCAACTAAGGTGAACATTGATTCAAAATTTTTAATGTTTATGTTTGTCTATACATTATGGCGTATATGCAGTTTTCCATAAGACATAAATTATTTTTGAGGTTTTGATTGTGTTGAATGTCAGATTGGTTATTCCTCTTTATGTATTCATTTAGGTATGTGTGTTTATCCTTGGCACCCCCGTTATGTTAATGGTTTGGATCATGTGGGAGGTCAGATATGTTATGAACTCCATATTATTTGGGGGGGTGTATGTAATTCCATGAGGCATATAGTCACATCACAAATCATTATCATTATTTAATGGATCTTCCTAGGGGATGAGTGTTGTAGTGTATAACTTGTGGAAATTTAAAAATGAGACATCATAGGGTGCACTATGAAATAAACCCTTATGCTACACCATAATGTACCCTATTCATGAAATGAAATAATATTTCATTAATCATTTAATAAGGATAACTTATTCGTTATTGGCTACTCGACCCCATATTCAAATCCCATCTTCACCATAATTTTCCCCTCTCATAATTAACTATTTAGGATCCCTAATGGTTGATTCATAGTGGACACCGCCTGGACAGCCCACACCCCCCGCCTCCACACCCCTATAGCCCCCACCCCACCCCACCTTGGCAACACCCCCACCCCTCACTAGACAGCCAACACTACCTACCCCACACACTGACATCCCCCAAACCCCCGGACAACCCCCAATCCCCTTTGATCTATTTATGATTTACGGAATTTTTATCTTTTCTCGTACACATCCCCTCTACACTGTGTCACCCAACCCTTTCTATAATCTGGGATGGTTCCCCATCACTTGGAATGTGTTTCATAATTCATCACCTATATTAGTGAACCTGGGATAATTTTTACCACATTTAATCCTTGTATATATTTCTGCTAAACCCCCCCCCCCCCCCCCCGCGCATTCATACATATAAATGGACGTGGGTCAATTACAAATGGAAATGTAATGATATAGCCCATGAATGTATCATAACTATCAACTAAACTAATATTACACTAAAATTAGATAAATTCATGATCCTTACAGGATAGAAATGATTCCATGTGAAAATTATAATATTAATGTAGTATATTGTATCCCTAAATTATAGTAAATTTAAAATTATCTCCCTCTCAAAAAGCAGACAAGTCTCATTCATAAGTTGACTATATAGGAAAATAGTAGATTTACAAAAAATAAATAAAAATAAAGCAGATTTCATAGATGGAAAATAAAATCCCACTATAAACCAAAACTATTGTTTATCCAGACATGACCCATTCGTAAATCTCATTGGAACAATTTTGTGTAGGTATAAAATATTATTTCTCGTTTTAATTTTTCTTTTCATTTGGAAATATCCTCTATTGTGTTCCTCTCCTCTACTATGAATGGACCTCTATCCTACGTTGAACGACACCTTCATGGTGAGTTTTCTCTAATTAGTCATTAGGTTCCTCATGATTACATGTTATTACTATTTGATATTAATGTTTATAATGTAATATGTATGGTTAAATGCCACGCTGAAAATCAGGGCCGTTAGTTTTCCTTGTTTGTGCACTAAATGAACTTCATGTTGGTTGGTTTTGATTGAACATTAAATATTAAAATTAATAAATTTCTTATAATTTAATAATAAATTAAAGCCTCAGGATGATAAAACATTTGTGATAACCCCTGAATTAACAAATGGAATTGAATAAGGGATTCATTGTAAAATGTGAAATTTTGATTGTTTGGTTTGTATGGTGTCGTGATTGTGAGCTTTATTGTGTGTTTGTATGGTGTGGTGGTTTTTTGATGATTCGTATGACACTTTTTCCATGTTTTAGTTCTTCCATTATTGAATATAAATCCAAACTGTACCCATTTCAAAGGCACCACAACATGGTTACGAGTGCAATTCTACTGAATCATAGAATACTACTTCACTAGTAGACTCTATGAGAGACTTAATGGACACCCTAGTCAAATTACTATAACAACACATTTAATAAATCCTTTCACCTACAAGTACTCTATTGAAAATCATACCATCTATTTGTTTCTTACCATAGTTATTGACTAGATACCTAATGTTTCTAAAAAACAATAAAAAGACGAATTATAACAATGCATATAGATCAAATGTGGGATACAAAAACATTCAAATAAAATTGATACCTATATATTGTTGAACATATTTTGTATAATTATTTTTCTAAATATTAATAGTACAATATCAAATAGGATTAATATGAATAAAGAATGGATGAATTCAAATAATTAAAGAATGCGTATGAAGATGGCATGAAAGAGTTTATAACGTTTCCAAAATATCATGAGTGTGACCCTTCTCAAATTCCATGTCTTTGATTACAATATTTTCATTCAATACAAATTAGTATAGGGAAGTTGTAAGAACACATAATCTGTCTCGAAATATATCAATGTTATACATGGTGAAATAAATATTGGCAAAAAATGATTATATATGTAGTGGTTGGGATAATACAATGTTTTCTGTATCATCTGATATGATTACAATCATGAAAAATGAAGACAATTATATGATGATGTGATTATAGATGTGAATGATGATGAAAACCATAGGAAATGAAAAGGAATGTTAATGATGAACATCGTGATTTTCCAAAATTCTTTGGGAAGTTAATGATCTAGGAAAAAATTCCATTGTATGTTTGTTTCACTAAACATAATGCATTATCCACTTTACTGAAGCTATATAATTTTAAATTAGGAATTTGGGGCAGAGAATCCAATTTTAGGGAGCTACTTTATCTCCATAATGACATTCTCCACGAAGATAATGATCTCCCGAGCAAAACATATGATGTCAAACAAATGCTGCCATCGATGGGAATGATCGTTGAATGAATAACCATCTGCCCGAATGACTGTATATTGTTTCCCAAGGACCAAAAATAACATAAAAAATGACGAATGTGTGGTTGTTGACAATACATGAAAGATGAATTCAGTCCAAGGAATATTTTATGGTACATTCCAATCATTCCAAATTTTATATTCATATATTGAAGTTAGGAGACTGCAGGACTGTTGGCATAGCATGTAAATACAATAATTCAAGATGGGAAACATCGCCACCAAGCAGACTATCCCCAGTGGAAGATAATTGATCAAGAGTATCCTGAATTTGGAAATGAGTTGAGAAACCTTCTTCCTAGGTTATCTATAGATGGGGTGAATAATTTTGGTTTTCAAAGCATTAGTCCCAGTACATGGACAGTTATTTTGGTAAATTATATCTTACAACCATGGTTTTGCATGAAACAAAAATACCGCTTCTTATCTAAGCATATATTTGAACCAAAACAATTGGGTAATGATAGTGATGTTTATTTGTCTCTATTGGCCGAGAATTTAAAATTATTGTAGGATTCATGTGTCACATAGTCTGATGCTTACAAAAAACAATATTTCACTTGGAGATCCATGTTTTACTGGATGATAACTGACTCCCCTGCTTATAAAAGTAATCTAGGATATAATAATTAAAGAAACTAAATGTGTCCAATTTGGAAAAAATTTACACAGTCAATTATGTTTAAACAATCATTAAAAACCTTGTTTCTATGGAATCACATGTTTCTACCCCGAGGACATAAGTACCAATCTTGGACGACATCATTATAGATAATTTCCAAAGAATGCACATAAATATGTCCACTAATAGGTGAAAAATTTATTGAGAGTATAATACATGTAGACAAATTTTTTGGTAAACCATCTATGAATAAACCTTATGAAATCTAGTGGGAAAACATGATCAGTTTTGTTTTTGGAATTACCTTAATAGAATTGTCAGTATGTCAGACATTTTCGCGATGTTATGAATGTTGAAAAAAATGTATGTGATTTGGTCATCGACATGTTTTTAAATGAACCTAAAAATTTGATGTAATTAAGGATATATTGGACATGATTGACATGGTAATATGAGAAGAGTTGGCACTAGTGAAATGTGAAAAATGAACAATTCTTCTTCATAAATCTTACACTGTTTCTTGTAATCAGAGATTTCAGTTTTTAAAATTTTTAAATGACGTAAATTTTCCATAGAGGTATTCATAAAATATCATAGAAATTGTTTAAATGAGAGATAAAAAATTTAAGGATTTGAACTCATTGGTAGTAATAGTATATTATCTTCGAGATCCCACAAAATGAATCTGTTCAATTTTTCTGTTTTTGAGGGGTAAAATCTCCTAAACAATTAAAAAAATAGATCAACCATCATGTTCTATGTGTATTGTAAAATACATTGTGTTACATTATGTTATTATATGTTCGTTGTTGCTTTTATGTAATATAAATTAAATGCTAAACCACTTCTGTAGATAATGAATACAAAACCTGCTGAGGAACCTAATATAAAACAACAAAATGAATCTCAACCTACTATAGCTAGTCCCATTGCAGAGCAACAATCAGTTTCACAACCTCTAGTTGATGGACCTAGTGTTGCGGTACGCCGGGTTTCTCAAGCTATTTATATGGTCCCAGTGTCGATTCTTGTGCTCGAGTGGAACATAACAATGATGCTTATGAGTAAATGGTAGAAAATAAAACCCTGACATCACAAAAAAACAAGATAATATTATTTTGATAGTGTTAGTCCAAATACTTTTGGCTAAAGAAAAAGTTATCAAATTTTAGGTGGGATATAATTACAGAGGCCAACATGTTAACACTAAAAAATTTATATATTGTAGCTATATTGGAATCTATATTCAACAACGCATGCTGATTGATGTACATTCGTGGCACCATGTTGTCATAGGGATTATGACACTAATATGGGAAGCGATTTCTGTAACATTTTGACATCTTCTATTTAATTTTTTAAAATAAAATAAAATACTAAACCATTTATATAGTCTTCAGCATCCATTGTTGAGTTCATTTATAGTTGATTCCTCGCACAAGGAATATTTATGATTAGTTACAGTAAGGATTCGTAGAGGCTCTTTCAAAATTGTAATGAAATTTTATCTTAAATATGATGAAGGGAAAATCAACCCGCACCCTTATCCTCTTTATGAACATGTGATTTCCCAAGGAGCATTGGATGCGTTTAGAAACTATCTTACGAAAAAGAATTTTCAGGTACACTGTGTTTGTTATTATTTAGTTGGATGTGGCATGTATTCATCACATTCAATAATATATTTTTTATTTATAAAACAATAACTGACTACTGAGAATAAAAAATGGGCAAAAAATCCAGTGTACTCAACCGTAATGCAAGGATTGGTCACACTTCACTTGCGGATAAAATTGAAAGTATTTTAAATCTACCCTAATACGTTTATGAGACATGAAAACACTATAACCATGTATCATCTATTTATATGTAGATTGGTGAATTAGAATCAAAATCCATATCCATCCCCTACCATGTTGTATGGAAGGAGGGTTGTGTAAATAAATAGGGGATAATGATAGATGAAAACACATAAAAAGGGTCGGAAACAAGTGTAAGTATAACAAAATAATTTTTTTTAGATTTAACTATTAAAAACCAATGAATAATTATTTTCCTATATTTTATATATGATAAACTCACATGAATTGAAAACACCCTCACCAGATGCAGACATACGTTCAGCAGCCATGAAGCAGCATGAACTATATGGGTGTGTTAGAGGTGTGGATTTTGGGTAGACACCACGAACAAATTTTTAGAAACAAAACCATTGAAGGATCAAACTGAGGAAATGAAAAATATGCAAGAATAATTTTCTATTTTTCAATAATAATTACAATACCATAGATAGATGATAGAATGTTTATTGTGGGGGCAGCTAAGAGAAGAAACATCTCAACAACTACCCATTCATGAAGATATCCCCCCCCACTAGCATTGAGGTGAGCCATTCCACTCAAAACCTCCCATAGAAGAGGAAATCAATGTTATAATAATTGTTTCTAAGAAAATTGGATCTCATAAACACTGATACATTTCCTATAATAATATTATATAGTGTAAAAATTATTGTGATTTATATCCCTAAACTACCACCTATCACCTTGTAGTGTGGTATATGGTGTTTAATATGCATAATGACAAGTTATATACTCAAAAACTTCCAACATATCATGTTAGAGTGTCACTTAATGTAGCCAATGAGCTGAGTGCCATGATACTAATTCTAAATTACGATTATGAAATTCATAGGGTTGAACATGATGTCAGGACATTCATCCAATGGGTGTAATGTTTTATAAATAAATATGTCGACAAAAGGTATACATTTTCAAATTATTTTTCAAGATGAACCATTAACATTTAATGATAAATGGTCAGAACTGAATAATGTTATTACAAAACGACAACGTGTAGGGGGTTAAAGAAATGATCGACACAAAACCACCTCAAGGATCATCTAACAGATGGAAAAGTTCTACTGACAACACATTCAACCTGCCCGTTCTATATCCACATTTAATATCATTACATGCTCATGTTGATACAATGTTGATATGAAACAATTCTTACACAGTTGATTTTGAAAAAATATATACAGAGTGGAAAATTCAGATTTCATTAGTGCATAAAATGTAAATGAAATCCTCATTTGTGAAGGGCTATGCGCCTTTGTTGTAAATGTATACATGATGAATATTTTCAAGATTTTATTTTACTAAAACTGATATACTATGATAATTATGACTAAATAAATTTCATATTTTTCACTAGCATATATATGAAAAACAATTGATGTGATTTCAACATGAAAATATTTATGACTCGTTAGTCCTCACATAACCTCTTCAAAAGAAGGAATAAATGTTGATAATGAGACTAAAATAAGGACATCCCAGGTAAATTTATTAGAAAATGAAATAATAGATGACATAATGTATTTAATACCAACTATGTAGGGGTGAAACCCTATAATTAAATCATATCACGTAAATTTTAATTTCATTCATTACATATTCATTTGTGTGCTTCTACGTAGTATTGGATGCTGATTGCAGTTAATTTTCGATAATCTGAAGATTTATTTCCTAGATTCAATGCCTGTATATGCAACAAACAAACCACATATGATGGAATTTGTAAATATGTAATACACTAGAGAAAATATTTTAAAACTAAACATCTAGTTATTTAATTTATATTATTGTTTAATGAAGATCCTTTTATGAAAGGGTAGTTTATCAATATCGTCCACCTGATGGAATGAATCCAGTGCCTAAGGATAAAAATAGCTACATGATATTAAAATGGAAAAATTCTTAGGTATATATAATAATATTTCACATTCCTAAAACCTTTAAAAACAAATTACTTATTTTTCAATATGTTTCTGTATTATCCAAAACAAACAAATGGAATGGACTGTGCTTATTATGTTTTTAAATTTATTAATGAGATCGTATTTAATCATCAAACTAGCATTCTTAAAGGTATAATTTTTAAAATAATTACGTGTTCATTTAAAATAAATAGTAATACTTTGTGTATTTATATTTTCTTGTACTACCTTTACTAATGGAAAATTCATATTCAAAAAATGATTTAGATGTGTTTAGAAGTGAATTGAAATCATACCTGATGAATGATTGTACAAAAATAAGATGAAGGTGAATTCATAATACTTATGTTACCCATACATGATCATTGATATCTCCATTTCTCACACTTATTGAGCATATATGATCACCCTTTGTTATGTTATATATCCATTGGATATGAAGAATGATTTTAGAAATTATTTTTCATTCTAGTAAAGAATAATTTAATGAGAGACACATATGAAATGGTCCTCTGTGTCTCTATGTTTCCAAAATAATTGGACCTAAACTATTATGAAATGGATCATTAATATTCGGTATTTTGGTCATTTATTTAGATATTTTGATTCATTTATTATGTTGGAAGAATACTATTTGTGCAATAATAAAAAATTTAAAAATAAAACTACAGATTCTTCATTATTGTTTGTTAACTAACACTTATGACAACATCTGATCAGATCTTCTGATATAGTGTTACTATGATTCGCTCATCAGACACCATCTCTTTGACTACATCATCCACCATTCAATTATCCTTCAATTATTACAACCATTTACTAGGTAATTGGGTGAATTATGATAATGAAAAGTGAATGATGAATGATGATGTCATAGAGACGGTGTTGGATGAGAGCATCATGTTGATGCCAGATCAGATTTTCAGATCAGATTCTATAGTAACTCGTACATATCCAAAAGTAGTAAAGTGCACAAAGAATCATTAGTTTTGTTATTATCTTATATTTGGACAAAAGAAAACATTTGGAAGGTTGTAAATGTAATGTGATTATATAATATGTTTAATTTAACGAAAATTATATAATGAAATTTTGATTTGATAATAATTATTCCATGAAGGTTTCATATATTTTAGAATTTTTTTTTTCTATTTGACTATCCATTGCAAATAGAAAAATCACACTATATCTTCTAAATCGCATAGTTAATCTTGACATTTTCACAGAAAAATAATTTACCATAGATATTTCATCTCAAAAATATCACAAATAAACCTGCATCATATGTACCAATGCATTCCCATCAAAATCTAGGTGCCTACACACCTCATATAAAACCTTTATCACATCAACGCCCAGATGCATACAAACCTCATATTAAAATTCCAAAACATGAAAAAATAACTTTGTTAAAATGATGTGAATACCTGATTGATTATTTTGGACTTCTATTTTTCTTTTAGTATTCTATGATACTCGTTGTATTCCATAAAATTTCCTATAGATAGGATATTAATAGGAAATATATTTCAATAATGACCGAATATTTCATAGATTTATGGGAAATATTAGGCTTTTTCTCAACTTCACTTAAGCCTTTTTGTGTGATCATGTCACATATGATTTTTTGTATTAATGCTTCAGGTGAACTTTTTATGTGATCTCATCACATAATCAAAGAACTTAAACCAATCACAAAATCAATTAACCTAATTCAATTACACCAGGTTTTGTATATTCTTGTCTTATATACAAGATCGTATAATGATTCAAGGGTTTTGTAATCATATAAATATCACATGTTCATATTATTACATTATCCTATTATATTCATTTTATCACATGTAATTGAACAATTCATGCACATAATATGATATTTCTAATTAGTCATCTCTCATTTCATACACAAGTACATTTTTAACCCAAAATATTTCATTATAATAATATGTTGGAATTTTTTATTTCTTATTATACAAATGTATGGTGTGGAATTCAAAAATGCATAGTCATTTAGTCCACTCATGAGCATCTTAAATGCATTATGGGAACCAATATCTTGGATTTTAGATTTTCTAATTTAATTCCCTTATATATGGGTGGGGGTGTCTAGGATGGAGGGGGTGTCCATGAGTGGTGTTGGGGTGTCCAGGAGGGAAGAAAGGTGTCCATGAGGGAGGGGGTTACATGGAGGTGGGGGTGTCTAGTTGTGAGGTGGTGTCTAGGGGGGGGTTTCCATGAGTGGGGGTGTCTAGGATGGGGGGGGGGGGGAAGAGGTGTGTTTAGAAGAGAGGGTCTGTCCAGGTGGGAGTGGTGTATAGGTGTGAGGGTATGAGGGGGGGTTGTCAAGGAGGGGGAGGGTGTGGTGTCTAGGGGGAGTCTAGGAGGGGGGGATGTCCAGAGTGATGGAAGGAGCTATCCAGTGGGGCTGTGTAGGGTGGAAAGGTTGTCCAGGGGGTGGAAGAGGGATAAGTGTTGTCTAGGGAGAGGGAAATTGTAGGGGGAGTATTGGGGGTTGTCTAGGGAATGGGAGTTGGGTGGTGGGGGAGGGTGGTGGGATGACTAGGGGAGGGATGGGGCTTCAAGTCGAGTGCAGGGGGGGTGTCTTAGGATAAGGAGGGGGCTGTCTAGGGGGGTTTATCAGAAATAGGAGGGGGTATGTATAATCACACTAATTAACTTGGGATTAGGGTGTCTCCATGAGGGATGGAGGTGTCTAGGTGGGATGGTTGGTGGGGGTGTCCAGGAAGGAGGGGTTGTCCATGAGGGGGGTGTCCAGAAAGGAGGGGTTGTCTATGAGGGGGGTGTCCAGGAGGGGTGTCTAGGAGGGGGTGTCTAGGGTGTGGGAAGGAAGCGGTCTAGGGGGATGTGTAGGGTGGGTGGGGGTGGGGGGGGGGTTTCAGGGGGTGGGAGGGGGAGGGGGTTGTCCAGGGAAAGGTTGGGGGCTCTAAGGGGAGGGTGGGTGTGTCTATAGAATGGGATGAGGATGTTGGGAACAGAGGGGTTTGCCTAGGAGAAGGGATTCATCTATCGGTAGAGTGGGGGGGGGGATGTCCAGGAGTAGGGATGGGGATGTCCAGAGGAATTCTCGGGGAGGGGAGTGAGGGGGTATGGCTAATCACATTAAAGACGTAAAATATCAAGAGAAAAGTTAAACATTACGATCTTGGGATTTCTCATTATATAGGTTCTCATCGGTACCACTCTAAAATGAGAAATGCATTCCTTTTATACCATCAACGAGACCTTATATATTGTTTGGGGTCCAGGGAGAGGCATAAGTGTTCATGGTCCAAGCAGGGTTGGACGCGATGTCAGATCTGTATACGCTAGTACTCATTCACTATGAACTGAAATTAGAGAGTATACACTTCGAGGATACTGATATATGTTACTATTAGATTTATAACTTATTTAGGATGGTTCCATCACTAAAAAATGTTATAATTTCATTTAAAATTGAATACTCCTATGAAATTGAATACACCATTATGAATGTGTCAAATTAAATGACCTCTATATATAATTTTAGCACATCAAGGTGACAAACAATTTTTTTTATTGAAAAGAAATTATATGTGACTCCGGGTCTTTTTTAATAGAAATATTTCATTACCCCCAATTAATTAAATTTTTAGGTGATGGAAGTGGATAATAATGTGGATTATAAATGTTTATTCTCAATTATTATTAGGAATTATGATTTTATTATGGTATTATTTTTTTATTGACAAATAATATTTATATAATTTATCATATTAACTCCACCTTAGATCTCATAAGTCCCACACAATTCCACTTTTTATCCCTCTCTACTATAATAACTAGAACATAAGTCTTTAATTATCCAAGAACATAAAGGGATATGAGTATGATTCACTCACATAGAAACATGGTCCTCGAGTCTATTAATATTTTTGGACTAGCCCTGAGTTCAGTTTCATTATAAAAAAAATTCATCAATAGTTTCAGGGACATGTGTGGGGAATATTTGGAAAATAATCACAGAGGGAACCTTCATGGAACTAAAATACTATTTTGGACACCGTTGGTACATGTTCACAACCCTTGGTTTTAGTTAGATATATTATAAGGAACAACATGAATGGGTGAAGGAGTTGATCACCATGAAGGATATAAATAGGTTCATCAATATGGGAGTATCTATGGTGGGGCATAAAATTTGGACATTCGACATCACAATGAGGTCATGAAAAAAAATGCTCAAAATTGTTGTAGAAGCTCATAAAAATTTATTCATTAATGGGAGGTATGATATAGAAATATTCTACCATGAAATAATTCACCTATAATAAATTCTCAATATTGTAGAGAAAACAATGATATAGTAGAAAAATATTATCAATGTGGAAGAAAAGTATAGATTTGATGATGCTATCAAGGAAGAGGCACAAAAATATTGTATAGATGTGGAAAATAAATCAGTTCGTCTATTGTACTAATACATATCAACCTCTATTGAATTTTCTAATATTGATCAAGGGGGTATTATAAGCACATTCTCTTTTCAGTATTCTAATATTATCATACCCTCCCCCCCCAATTTGGGGAGTTATGGAAGAGACTCTAGACCATGGAGATTCCTCCATTTTTTATTGTCAATAAATGATTCATTTTGGATACCCCTGTTGTTGGTGATATTTCTTCCTCTTATTTTCTCATCTATTTATTCTTAACAAATAATCATTTTTATGTCAATAAATCACTGTGATCCTATACTAAAATATTGATTTAATCAAATGAAATATGGAAGAATAAAGTTTATAATAGGTAATGAATGATATTTTATTAATTTTTCCTTTCAAATTAATGTTTCATTTATTTCATTATTGTATTACTAATATAATATTTATTTTCATATATAGGTGGTATTTTTTCTTGTGTTTGGGTGATGTATTCAGCAACTAATACCATGGATTAATTTGTTAGAGGGGATCACAGAACCAAAAATGACGAAACAATAATGTTTTTACCAATTTGTTGGATAATTGTAATTGTAACCATATAAAACATTATTGAAATTTATATAGTAGTGTATTTTTTGTAATCAGGATCTCAAGTAAATGAATATCGAGTTGTCTGGGAAACTCTTCTGAATGCTATTTTGTTCTTATATGATGTGTTTGTTTGTCTGTAGGTGTTATTTTGTGATGTATTTTGGTGTTGTTGGTGCACATGTTGTCCCAGGTGTATAGACGATGTGCATGTGCTGGGTTTCCTCAAGAAACATGTCCTTTATTAGCACTAATTTGAGTTTTGGGAAAGGGGCCCCCGCTTTATCTTCTCTTCAATTAACAAAAATTTTCTAGCACTATTAAAAGTTGGTTTTAGCACATCCAAATGCACTATTTATAGTTGTGTATCAAAAAGAGGATGAAATGTTTTATTTTAAATTATTTTGGTACCTAATTAATTTTGATGAATCTTGTAAAAAAGAATGATAATAACGGGTAATATTCAATTAAAATTCGGAGGGAAAATCCTTGTAGTATGTTTATTATATTACCACAAATTCATGATATTTAATCCAATGAATTGAGTTGGATGTGTGAAATAATATTTTATTAATCCATCCAAAATTAAAAAATTTGACTTATAACATAATTATTTATTATGTAACCCCATAATGGAAAGCATGGATATATTATAATGATTCCATTCTAGTACTAAATAAAATAAATTATGTAATACGGAAATGGTTGTGCGTATTTAAATTGTTCAAGGATATTGTTTTTTATTTGAAAATAAGAAATTTCATTATTCATTCCTTCATTCAAGATATAGTCCCAATGGTCATTTTTAATTTTCTAGTGCTAGTATTAACATAAAATTGATAACTATGGCCCTCAATCCATTATTAATTTTTATACTAGGAAAAAATTGTAAAACAAAACCTCTTAACAAATTTGAGAACACCGTATTACTAAATATTATACACTTAAAAATTACACATATTTAAAAATTTTATAATTAAAATTATAACCTCATCATCATTGTTATTTCCGTCTCCCACCCTCATGTTGTGCTACCTACTAGCCATTGGGATTTTTATCCCACACTCATACTCGTGATTTCCACTCCCACCCTTAGGCTGAAGATTTCCTCTCCCAAACATTATCCTCAATAGATTTTCACTGGATTGATTCTCCCTCTTTAGGTCCTCAATGGATTCTCTTTTTTGGTTCTGTCATCCATCATCATCTTATCATTTCATTAATCCACCATCCCCCTCATATTTATTTTCTCCTACATACCCTCCTTCAGGAATTCCTCCTATATTTAGTATGTTATCAAATTCTTCCCCTATTTGATATGAAGATCCTCATCCCCTAAAATATCAAAATTACCCTCTTCGCAATTGAGATCCCTTCGTCTAGCATTCATCGTTTCACATGAGGTTTATTTCCTTATAGATTTTATAGTGTTTCTAGAAGTTTTTGGGTGAAACGGGCAGTATATTCCAGGTCATTGGTTTGGGATATTTTATGAATTGATGATTGGGAAGTGATGAGTTTTCAGATATCATATTTTGTGTTATCCGAGTTTTTGGTTTTGTTTCAATGTCTTTTTTCATTTTTCATTTATTTAGTGACCTTTTAGTCTTATTATATTTATGTTTCATCTTCCACATTGTTTTATTTATGTTTAATCTACATCATTTCTAGATATTTTCTTATACTATATCTGAAAGGATTTTTAATTCATTTTTTATTCTTTGTTTATTTTTATATTAATATTCATGGGATAAATCATTTCCAAAATGGTTTTCTCAATATCCATGTACTAGTTTACAGTCTGGGGGTATCAGGAACCCCATTTGGGTAAGTTGTGGGTTAGTTTATCTGTATATTAAGATGGTATCTCCCTGAAAGTTAATTGTAAATGGTATTAGATCCTAGGATTTAGTATAGGGACCTTGATTCTCCAATCCATCTCATGTTATTTGTTAAAATAGGGTATGACTCAGTTGGTATTTTCATTAGGACATTAGTGGTTGGTCATGAGTGTGTTTTTATTCACTGCCCTTGATAATGAAACATGAGTTTCCTCGGTTAGTGGGTTTTGAGGTATGAATTAGTAATTTCACAAGATATTTTGTTATGATGTGAAAATACTCATATTTATTTTGTGAGTTACCTTTGGGATTATATTTAATTTTTTCTAGATAGAGGGATATATGTTAGTTCACATGGTTGGATAAACAGGGTTGTGAACAAACACTCTACCTTAATGATTTTATAGGGAATGTTAGATAATAGGACCATAACCTATCTTACAACATGGCTCAGTAAAGAATGGTATAGTTTCCCATTTCACTAGATGTTGAAACTAAAAATGTAAAAATTTAATGTACTAGTAGTTCTGTCAAAGTGGGTCTTATAATATGGGGTCAATGAAAATTGGTTTTTACATGGATCCCCCCCCCCCATTTTCATGTGATTGTTTATAACATTTCTTGTAAAATGTATGTTTTTTAATGAATGTTATTACATTTTGAAATGAAGAATTTTATCTTCCCTAAAAAATGTTTTCTATTTCATTATCAAGTTTTATTTTATAGGATACTCTATTTGGGTTTTATATAAAAAATAATTTCATTTCCTAGTTTTTATTTCAATTTTTATATTGGTTAATTTGTTATGGAATTTGGAAAAAAATTTAGTTATTACAATCACTGGTAATACAATTGTATGATAATATTTGATCCCTTGGGTTGTGTACCATAAATCATATTATGTTTTTATTGGATTATAATAATGTGGTTAATATTTAAACCAAAAAATAATTCTTGGTGATTGTTTTTTAAAATAGTTTGTTGAATGGTATTTGATCATTTCTGTGGATTCATTACTTTGTATTGTAATTAGTGGTTTTTAATATCAGGAAACTTTTTTTTGATATCCCTAAATAAATATGAATTTTAAAATAAATTGAAAATTTTCCAAATGGTTTTTTGATAAAAAAACATTTTAGTTAGCCAAAAATGTATATTTTTAGTTGGTAATGTAGCCTTTTTGAAATCAATGTGATTTTTGGAATATGGGTTTCCTTTTTTCTTATGGTTTATTTGTTTTCCCCATTCTATATGTTAGGAAAATATGATGGTATTATAGAAACATGAAAAAGTTTTGTATATGTTTTATATTATTATAGCATACCTCCCTAAAAGGAATCATTTTAAAGAGGATTTTTTATCTTCATGCATAGTTATTTCATTATTCATGGATCTATATAATTATCAGAGCAAAGAGTAAATTCTTCACCATTTTTATGTGATTGATTGTAATGATTGTGAACTATTCTACTAAGGATCATTATCTTATGGTTTGAATGTGTTGGTCATTTTTCAGGATTAGTTCCTATTTTTAAATCCTTGTATCCTTCAGTTGGCTTCAAATTGGTATGATTCTTTGAGTGTTCATTATGATTCACTTTATTTGGTTTAGCTTTCTTGAGATGATCAAATTATAATGATAATATTATCATGTATGGATTCAACAAATCTGAAGTGATTTTTGTGAATAGAAAATAAATATACTATGGTTGGGATCCTCTCTTCTGTTATGAGCAAGGGGTGTGAGTCCCGAATCATAAAATTATTTACCTTAAAGTGGTGAGGTCAGCACAGATAAAAAGTGATTAACACAAAGAATAGGTGGCTAAAAATTTTCCTATGTATTCATCAATTACATATAATAAATACATACATTTAACAAATGTTTAATAAAATACATATCCAACACAAGTAAGGTTCCCAATAGATAAAAATTGCGGAGTAGGATGATCCATAGACAATAGGTTCACATCCACATGCTATCTCCCAGTGTCATCTATATGAGTATCCTTACCATCAAGAGATAGATACATAAGATGGTTAGAATTATCAATGTACTGAATAGTTACCTATTATGGATAATGTGAATCAAAGGTCGAAAATGGATACCCATCATGAATAGGATAAAGTAAAATAAGAGGAGTCAAATATGGGTTACTGGGTGAAGCCTTCTAATACACTATTTAGGAACTCTACATTGTATTTGTGGTGTCTGTCGATGTATATGTTGAAGGCAACTCATTTAGTGCCATTATAATATTAAAATATGTTCTGTTTTGGGTATTATGGATAAAAAAGGAGTTCTCTTCAACTTTTTTGGTGGCATGTCCCTTCCTTTTGCTTTAGTCAGCCATCAAATACTCATGTTGGACAGGGCTGCTGATATCAACCATAATTTAAATATAGCAACAGCTTTTCGGGCTACTTATTTTTTTTCAAAATGTGGATAGGGATTGATAAGTCAATTGAAGAAGAAATATACACGGCTAGGGAGGTCATAGGGAGATAAAATGTGTGGACTAGTGGATTAGATAACAATATCGTACTTCCATATAATATAATAAGATTTTAATTGATATGGAACTAGATAAATAAATCCATGTAGTTAAATAACACCTCCAATGTGTGTTTGGGTGGATATTGATAATCTTGGGAAATAGATAACACCTTTATAGTATCTTTTTGGGTGATATTATATCCTGTAGTTTTTGGAGATAGATTATCTCACTCAAAAATAGTGTCCTTGGGTGCCCACTCATACTATTTCACGATCAATAAAAATAGGCCCCACATATGTATCCAATGAAGTCAATAAAATATAATTAAAACTAGGGTGATAGTGCAAATTATGCATCATAGATGATGATGTTATCTTCTATATGTGTAATAACGCTTCTTCCCAATAGTGAATCATTCTTACCCTGACCTGTAGGATTGTTAATGGGAAGAGGTGTTATTATCTTTAGGTTGAATCCATTGAACATCAAAGTCTTTAAATATGTTCTTGGGGAATACTAGATCATTGATGGATTATTTTCCTAGAGATTATAATAACCTACTCACTACGAAACAATAACAACCAGTCCAATATGATCCATTTAATGAAATAGAATACAACCCAAACAAGGTGTGTTATCAAAATAGTGGAAATAGTTTCTATAACGAAGTAGTACACAATCAATAAGAATAAATATAATGTACCAAAATATTGTATAATAATATTAGAAAACATGTTTGAAAAATCCTAGCCGATTGAGAGAAAATAAAACAAATAAAAGTATCTACATTATGAAATTGATAAAATAATTTTAACTAAGATTAATTGAGAATTCTAAAAGAACTAATTTTTAAAAAACTGTATTTCAATCAAGAAAATCAAGAAGGATATATATTTTAAACATTCAGGGAATAAAGTTTCTATGTTAATAACATGGTATAATCATTATTTCTATCATTTAAGTGCTGATGAATGTATAAATTATTCCAATATATGGGTGATTTTTGATTTTAGAATAGGATATTGAAGTTTATATTTGAAAAATAAAGACGTATATTAATGACCATTTAATTTAGTATTGGGATGTACATATCATTCTCAGTAATGTTTATTCATTGTTGGTTATGGATTCATGTACTATATATCTGGTACAGTTGACACAATGATCAAATACATATAAGAAGTCAATATATCTAATTCTTTTCCAACTACTTTCATATAGGTGGTTTATTATGATGAGGATGGATTTTTCAATCGCAATTTCTGATAGTGAGTTCATCATAAGATTTGGGTAAGGTTTATTCTATTTTTATTCTTTCACTAATTTTAATTAGAGAATTTATTAAATTTGGTTTCCTTATTTTTTTGCAGTGTGTTTTGGAATTTTTTGAGGTGGATTTGATTCTCCATTGATGAAGACATACATGTGTACGAATAGGTTGGCATATACATATATATGTTACACATTAATATATATTCTCATATGGATTTATGAATATATATATATAGGGTCTTGGTGTGATTATATATATATATATTAAAAAATGAATCAATTTTTATTTATAAAGTTTTATATGAAAGTATAAACATATATCTATGTATTCCCTTGGGCATATTTTTCTATGAAAATACATACATAGGGGGTCAGTTTTCTTTTTTATATGTGAAGCTATATATGTGTGAAAGTGAAAAAATGGTAGAATTGAGTTTTCATCACCATAATCAATGTGATGTGAGGTTGAGTTAGGTTTCCTATGCCTAAAACATTATATGGAATTCTGTAATTGTCTAATTGTTTTAAAAACACATTTATGTAATTGCATTAATATTTTATAAAATGTTTTTCTATTAACCACAAGTTTTTTCAACAATGATTATGAATATAACACCGAAACATATTAATAGACCTTTTTGATAGAGGTTACCAAATTCTAGTTGTTTATATATACTAGAACAAGAGATCTAAAAACAATACATTGATTATCCTTATATACATTTATGATCTAATTCATCATCACATAATATTTATCATAAATGACCACTAGTTAATTTTACAGATCTTTTAGTTACAATACCATGCTTCTATACATTTACTCTGGTATCATGGAACTCACCCATAATATTGCTCTTTAAATATTGCATGTGTAATGGTGTGAACACATCACACTATAAGGACTAAATCGTTATGGATAAAAAATTCAATATGTAGTTAAATTGATCCACTCCACTTGAACAACTGAGGATTCTGAGGTGGAAGTTATATATGGTAGAAACCTTTTGATGAAATCCCACTAGCTTAATAAAACACTTTATAATGTGTGTATTAGTCCCCTTCATTTAAATTCTGAAAGATTTATCCTCATCAAGAACATCTCGAGGCATGTCAAATTGCACCTTTGAAATATTTTGGAACATGTTCTTTTGAGATACAACCATAAAAAAATGATCATAGAACTCTGACTTGGTTGTACAAACATCCTTAAAATATCTTAATAGAACATTTATATAATTAAGATTTTTAATACATACTTTGGAAACTACATTTGTAATAGGAGGGAATGATTAAAGATTCTTAATCAACAATATTTGGGTACTCATTTACCCAACCAGCTTGTCAAAATAAACCGTGGAAATAGAGGACTTCTTATGTTGTCAAATCTCATCATTAGTATATTTCAACTCCTATTTTAGCTCATTATAATTTCTTGAATTATTATTAATATCATATTGAATATCAGAGGAATAAAGTACATGAAATAACATTATGAGTTCTTAATAATAGATGGTGATTCCTTATGGACAATAGGAGGTGGTTATGGTATTTGTGGTGTTTCAAAATTTTCAACAGTTTCGATAACCACATCATTAGTTTGATCTCCATCAACAAGTGATCCATGGATAATTGGATCCATTTACTGATACTCCACATCTAGTTTATCTTTTCATTCTTCTGTTTAAACACAAGGAATAGTCACAATTGGCCTTTTTTAGGAATTAGAATTTTTTCTAAACCATTATTTCTGCATGCTAAACTCCTTCACGGGATATATTGGGTGGGTAGAGGGTGGGTGGGTGTGCATATTGGGGGGTAGGGGCAGGGGGCACAGGGGTGTGCTGGGGGTAGGGAGGTGTGTTTTGGGTGTAGGGGGGTGGGGTGTGCGGTATGGGTGGTGTGGGGTAGGGGGTGTACTGGGGGTAGGTGGAAGGGGTTTGCAACTGGGGGGAGAGGGAAGGGGGTGTGTTGTGGAAGGGGTGGGGTGGGTAGGTGGGGGAGGGGAAGGGGGTTGTGATTTGGGATGGAAGATGATTTTTGTGTTCCTCATGGTGACTTCCCCTCATTTATATAGGAACATTTTTTATTTGATCGAGATGATTTGAATATATAAGCATCCTTTTACTCTAGAATTCATTGGTTGTTGTTGGGGGGTGTCCAGGTGGGAGGGGTTAGGGTGAGTAGAGACGGGGAGGGTGGGATGTCTTTGAGAGAGGGTGGGGTTATTTATCGGGTGGTATATCCACGGGGGCGGTGGGGTATGTATGGTGGGGGTGTCCAATAGGGGTCATCCAAGAGGGGTGGGGACTATAGGGGGTGTGGTGGTGTCCAGGAGGGAGGTGTCTAAAAGATGGGGGGGGGGGTTGTCCAGGAGAGGGGGTTTCTAGGTGGGGGGGGGGGGTGTCCAAGAGGGGGGATTTGCAGAGGGTGGGGCACACATGGTGGCTATCCAAGAGTGAATTGTGGCGAGGGATGACGCTTTCCAGGGAAGGGGGAGGATTTTATGTAGTGTGGGTTGTCATGTCTCCATGAGGGAGGTGTTTACAGGGGGTTGTCTAGGAGGGGGGATTTAGAATAGGGAAGGGGGTATTATGGGGGGTGTCTCAGGGAGGGATGTCTAAGAGGGTGGTGGGGTTTTCCATGGAGGGGAGTAAGGGGGGAGGGTTATGTATGGTTGGGGAAGTCTATGATGGGTCTATGGGAGGAGGGGTCAAGAGGGGGGCATTGTTGGGGGCTTTTGTCCAGGGGGAGGGGTTTTTATTTAGGATGGGGGAGTCACAGAGGGAGGGGACAGTAGGAGAGCAGGGGGGTTTGTCCATGAGGTGGGATTTTTAGGGGTGATGGGGGGGTTTATGGGGAGGGGTTGTCAAGGGGTATTTTTAGGTGGGAGGGGGAAGTATAGGGAGACATTGTTGGGGGAGGGGTGGGGGATAACCAGGGGAGGGGGTTTACGTAATGTGGGGTGTTCAGTTTTTCAGAGGAAGGGGTTTCTAGGGGTTCTTGTCTAGGAGGAGGCCTTTGTAGGGGGGAGGGGGGTTGTCCAGTGGGAGGAGGGATATCTATGGGAGGGGGTGTCCAAGGGTAGGTGGATATCTATGGGAGGGGCTGTCTGGATGTGGGGGTTTCAAGAAGGAGGGATTTCAATGGGGAAAGGGGGGATGCAGGGGTATTGGGTGGGGGGGGGGTTCAGTGGGGCATTGCAGGTGGAGGGGGTTTTCTGGGTGTTGGGATACTAGAGGGGGTGGTGGTGTGCATGGGAGATGGTGAAGATAATTGTTTTTATGAGGGGGGGGGGGTTTCAGAAGTGGGGATGTCCAAGAATGGGGGATGTCGAAGGGAGAGAGTGGGGGATTTTTTTTGTGGTGGGGGGAGCGGTCGAGGAGGGGGTGGGGGTTGTAGAAGGGGATGGATACTAAAAGGGGAGTGGGGTGGGATAATATAAGTGAAGTGGGGGGGGGGGCAGTGCATGGTGTTTCCTGGTGGGAGGGGCTGTCTATGCGAGGGGAGTTTATGTCGGTGGCAGGGGTGTCTAGGAGGGAGGGGTTGACCATGATTGGGGCATTGTGGGGGGGGGGGCTGTGTAGGGGGGGTTTTCAGGAGGGGTATTTTCATGGGGATACTGGTGTGGTGCTATACAGTGGAGAGGGTGGTGTCTTTGTAGGGGGTATATTGGCTACCGGGGGGTTGACTACTGCAAGGGGATCAGGGGGTGGGTGAATGATAAGTGGCGTAGGGGGGTTGTCGAGTAGAGGGGGGTTTATGTAACGTGGTGGCATCCGTGAGTGAGGGGTCTTCCTGGGTGGTGTCTAAATGGGGGGGGGTGTTAGGTGGGGGCTTTGTAGGGGGATACTACAGGGGGTCTGTGATGGGGAGAGGGTAGAGACTATCTCGTGGCTTTGATGAGGGGAGGGGTCCCATGGGGGGTTGGATACTGTATGAGGAGTAGTGTGGGTTGTGGGGATATTTTTATGTATTTTTAGATTCTATAGACATAGATTCTAAATGTGTAAAAAGGTCTATTTCCATAGTATTTAACCTTGAATATAGGTCTAATGCCACTCTTATAAACCATGTTAATAATGTGTTTCTGTCGTCTAGTATTTCCACGATTCTAAATTATGTCTATTGTGATGTTACGAATATTTCAATCGTGGCTCTATACCTATATCCACAGATTGAACTATGGTTATAGATCTATCCCCATGGTTATAAACATTTGAAATAGCTCTAGGACTATAGCCATGCCAAACATATCCATGGTTCTTCAAACCATGGCTATTACCTATAGCAACATATTGAATACCTATAACCAAAATTTAATACTGTGGAAATTTCCCAAATTTCAAGCAGTGTTTATCTTCCTCAAATTAAATCACATTCCTATAAATTAATTACATTGGCAATACATGCTTGAAATGAATATGTTATGAAAGTTCATAATAAAAAATATGAAACACATCATATGACTAGTACAATTTTTTTTAAATGAAAATAAGAAGAAATGGATCCATATTTAATGAAGATTTTATGTGGTCAATTTAATCATGAACGTAAATTTCCATTTTACTTGAATTTATAATTTTTTCCATTGTGGAAATTTAAGAATAACATGACGGCCTAAATGAAATAAATGATCATTCAACTAGATTTTGACATATATTTTCTATCATCCCTTAGTCATAATCATATTACAGTACATCACAATCATAATATAAACTAGTTATTCTATAAATAATGGTCCCAAAAACATCCTTTATCCTAATTTAACCATCAAGTTGATACCAACAAATATTTTTATATAATACATCCAATGTTTCCGTCTGTATACATTGAATGACTATTATTATTTGATAACTCATCCGAAATTTAATGTTGATCCAAAATAACCTGATAGTTTATTAAAAAATATTTATTCAAATCCTCTAATATCAAAATTTTTCTCTCTTGTTATCTAACAAAAAATTGACGAAATGTTTTATTTTAATTTAATTCCGTACCAAAGGAATTTTTTTGACTTCTTGAAAAATAAATGATAAACATGGGTTCTTATAGAGTTACTATTGTGAGGTGGAATCCATGTAATATAATTATAATACTTTATTTATTTCATTAATGTTTATTGAAAAATTTTATTGGGATTAAAATAAGAATATTTAATTCATCAATCAACAATTAAATATCTTGAACTAAAGATTAATGATTTGTTTCGTAAAATCTCAATATAAGGAATGGATATATTATAGTATTTTTATACCTCCAATAAAAATGATGAAGAATTAAATTTGGAAATGGTTGTTAATATTTAAAATATGGAAGATAGATGTATTTCAAACTAAAATATGAAATTTAATTCTTCATTCTTTTATTGTAAATACATTCCCAATGGTCTCTTCTAATTTTATGGTTCTAGGAATAATATAAAATTGATAACTATGATCCTCACTCATAGAAATTTTTTAAACATGGAATGAATTGGAACACAAACCCTATTACAAACTATAAAAACAACTTATTAAAACAATTACACACTATAATATTTCATATGTTTTCATATTATATAATTAATAATAAAAACCAATACTTCATTTGTTCTTACATAAATATATTTGAAAAACACATTCAATGAAAATTGAAAATATAGTGGGATTTGATTCATGGAAACATCCCAATCCAAAATTCATTAAAAAACATAATCCAAAGGATCTAGAACAATATAAAGAATAGTTAATGTGTAATTAGAATTATAATTAAATATACGAACTATTATATTTTTATTTCATAGATGTAATTGAATTGTGCACTCATAATCATTCACCAATTACATCATTGTTCTATATCTTTTATTCAAATCATTTTGAGTGATTATATACTTCAAAAATATTTTGATTTGTATATATTTCATAGTATACTTAATTTATGTATTATCTCACAATTTTTATAACAAACACTATAATAAATATTTAATGGGAAAGTGTAGTATAATATATCTCATTTTGTTTTAATTGATGTGATTTATATACAATTACTATATTATTATTCATTAAATAAAAACAATATATTCAATGAATCATAATTTTATATAAAAAGAAGCATTTTTTGAATTAAATGGAAAATGTGATAATTTAGTAGTATTCCTTTAAATTCCTAAAAACATTATTCATATTTTCAAGATTATACTATCTCGATTTAATGTTGATATTGTTTTTACGAAATATAACCATGAATACTTTTTAGAATATTTATTGTAATAACGTTATAATAAGATAAAAATATAGATTCTTAGTTACCTTAATAGGTCTTGGATATTCATAAAAACATTATTTTCAGTAGGATAAATTTTTAATTTCCTTATTTATATATGAGATTACCTAGGTTATAAATCATTTGTATACATAAATAAATTTTACTAAATTTTCATTATTACATATATTTTTTAATTTTTTGATGAATAATCCTTAATTCTTTTTCATGGTAATCATAAAAATTTTATTAATTGAAATATCATCAATAAAAATTATAAAATAATATACAAAAATTCATGTAAATTTTTTTTCCAAATATCTCTGAATATATACCCTAATTTCACGAATCAAAAGGGAATATACACAAATTAATAATGCCCATACATAGTAAAAAAATATTTCTAGTTATTGTTTTCTCCATAAACTTCATATAATAGTACCTGGACTTTTCCTCAAATAATTAAAAATAATTATCTCTCTATAACTAATATATCAACTCATTGATATCAAGACACCTATATTTTTTATTAATGGTTATTCGATTCAGTTCCAAATAATAAACATATAATTTCATTGAATGATTTTAATTTTTAAAACATAAAATAGTCTCACACCATGGTTATGTTCTAGAATGAATAAAACCATTACCATATAGCTCATACACTTAGATTTATAATTCATTATATTCTACCTAAGTAATTCGATTAAGGGTTTTTAATATTGGATCACAATCAAGAGCTAATTCAATTGTATACATAACTTTATAATCCGGTATAATACTCAGTTACTCATTATAAACAAAATAATTATATTACATTCGCCTAAAAACATTATTAATATAATCATTCTACTTAAATTAAATAATAAAAGAAATACAACATTCATTTAATCCTATAAATACTTTCCCAGCATCATGATATGTTATCAATGTAATAAATGTATTTTTATATATATGAATGAACTCATTTTGGAACATAACTTCTTTGGAACTGAAATATATCTATGCATGCTTCTATAAAATCCAATATATACATAGAAAAACATTAAATTCAAAAGCTGGATAGAAAATTTGGTCTCTATGAAAACTTATCCACATATAATAATAGTAATTTGTTTTTAAATTCTTGTAGACTTAAAACTACAACACATGTTATTTTTCAATATTCTTAACCTATTTTCTTGAGGATATGTTTTATTTTCACCCATAAATATTACATAAAAAAATAATGGAAAAAAATCAAATCAAATAATAAATTTAAATAATTTAAATATATTAGTGACGTAATTATTAAAGATTTCTTTCACTTCCCAAAATATACTAAATTATTTGAAAAATATTTCACCACGCCCATAGAATTATTGTCAAAAAAACATACTTCATTCATTATATTCTTATATCACACATCAATATACTTACTCATATCAATACTTGTAAAATAATTTATTAAATTTTTATGAAAATAATTCATACTAGTACAAAGATCACAATATTATAATTACGAGACATATAAAAAATCTATTCAATCAAAAGAACTTATCAGATTAAATAAGACTTTCACAATGATTCTTAATACAATAACTACAAAAATAGATTTTTTTTATTACATTTATATTTCAATGTTGGATTCTTCCAATTTCCCTACTGCAGGTATATCTTATTCTTATTTTTTCATAAGATTCATTATCATATAAAAAATCTAGTTCTACTATCCCAGCTTTGTATAATAGTATTTTAAACATATAAATCTGATGGAGGGAAAAAATCTATTATTTCATTGAAATTATCCATTGCAAAATTAATTAATTTTACTGTCAGTATACCATATAAAAGTATATTCATACCCTTTTACTCATTTGAATTTATCCTTATATAAAAAATTATAATATTTATACAATTTACTCTATCCTAAGAATTAGACTACCATTATATGATGACTAACCATATGAATATATTTAGGGAGGTAATTATTATTATATTTATCTCATTACATGGAACCAAAATATATTATTTCTCTAGTATTTTAACAATTTAACAACATTGATTAAATTCACCTTCAAAATTGGATATATACATATTTACCTTTTAATGACAAGAATAAACTACTATTTCATATATATTTTCTAAATGATAAATCCACCCCATATATATCATTATGTAAAAATATATATATACTTTTGAAGGGTTCACCCAAAAAAAGAAGATCCAATATAGATATCTTACTATCAGATAGATCTGAGTTATATTAAGAATATATTATCCCACTATTTAAAATATTCATCAGCTGGGAAATAACAATAAAAAACTAATTAATTACAATTCCAACAATTTTATATTAATATGTTAAAAGGAAATTATCTTATTGAGTTTTTTCAACAACAAATTTCTTGGTACCACTATGGAAAAAATATTCAAAACACATACTAATTAGACGAAGCATCGTGGTAATCCTCAGTTTCTATTTCATGATAAATCTAAATTATAATCTCTTAATGGTATTTACTAAGAATATAATATCCTATAAAATAATCAAATCATTTCTTTTGATACAATATATATGGAACCAACCATTATCATCACATTATATTGAGTAATAATTCACCATATTATATTTTTAAGATCATTATCATTTAAAATTTTATAGAATTTGGACCACACCTTTAAATTAATAAATATTACACCACAATTTGTTCACATCGACTAAGTATACATTTTCCCCAAAATAAAACATTTATGATTTAACTTGGATTATTTTCATGAATTGTTTTTATGCCTTTTATCTTAACCACATCCTTATCAATGGTAATCCATAAAACCAAATTATTTATTTAATTTTGTATTTTCATGAAAAGATCTAAAAGGGACTTATAAAAGGAAAAATAAATCCTTTTTCCAGGACTTCTCAGAAAACATTTAATTTTTAAAAAGTAACTTTTTTTTTCAAAATGAACATTATATTTACTAAAATATGAAATTCTCATAAAATGGATTTTCATATAAAATTTCAATATAAATATTAAAATAAAAATAAAAAATATGTTTTTTTCAAACATAAGACACTCATGAATTTTGATTCACAATTTTATCTTTCAGAAATTAATAACGTATCATAAACAACCCTATAATATTATGTTAACTTCATTACCTTGTAAGATGATATAATTTCAATGAAAATCCAAGAATATATAGATAAATAATATAAGTAATATAGTAAATTATTTTTATAAACTCTTGTTTTAAATCATACAAATCAAATACATAACTGTTATATACAAATAATATCTTAGGAGAAAACTAAAACAAGTTAACTATGACCCATTCCCCAATGAATTAGACATTTATATATTTCTCACTAATAATTATGATATATATTGTACGCATCCAATATAATTAGTTATATTGATCACACACATCACTATAAACAATTCCCTATAACAATAAAATTATCATTATATGTTAATTTTTTCATTTATATCATTATACCCATAGAAATATTCTTTCCCTTATCGGAACACACTTTTTGATATCCAAATATCTATTTAATTTAATACTATATTTAAAATAAAATTAATAATAGGATGTAAAATTTATATTTCAAAAAATAATTTATTATTATAATGGAATTAAAACATAATTATATGGTTATGATGTTGGGAAAACCCTTTTAGGTCGTAGAAGAAAAGATAGATATGCTATTTTCTATTGTCAAAGCCTTTGGTATAAAATACATAAAATTATTCCATTTGATGATTATGGAATTAAAGTAAAAAAGTAATATAAAATATAATTCGTATTTAAAAAAATTCCATATAAAATCATTAATAATATAATTTCATTAAAATAGAAATGGACGAAATTTAATTTTAAAATAAGTCGTTAAAATAATTAATACATTGTTTTTATGTTAAAGTATCCCCTAACGAAAGTTCAAATCATTTAGTATGTTCTTAATATTTTTATGCTAACATATACTAATTATTTATATACATAATAATCATTTCATAATTTATGTTTCATTATTTTATTTATTAAAATTTTATAATAAATTATTTGATCAAATATGATCAAGTCAGCTATTTCGATGATATTCATATCATATATCCTAAATGAATGTGGTATGTTTAATATGGTTAAACTGGTCAATATTTCATATTATTAATAAGTATAATCATAAACATTTTATCATTTTTATATATTAATTATTCTTTAAAATCATTTTTTGTAATTCAAATTTTTAAAATAAATAAAGTTAGAATCATAGAGATAGTATGATGTTCATATGCACGAGTAATGTTTCCATTTTTAATCAAACATGATGTAGATAAAACCATTATCCTTTAAGATATCTATATTTATTATTATATTTTACATACAATATTATGTATTTATATATTCATATATATATCATCATTTTGACGGGGTTATGAAAAATTGATCACATTGCATTGTAATGGTGGTTATCCACACATATGCATGAATGATGTCATTATTTTAATGGTTTAGAATGGTATTATCGTCAATTATATATTAACACGTCATAATTATTATTAAGTCATTTATATAATATAAATTAATTAAATCAATCAATATAAACATCTATTATTGGATTTTATGGATGAAAAATTCTATAGATTATAAAAGTGGAAATATATCATACAAATAAACGATTGTTCTATTATAAAATTGATTAGTGGAGATAAACAATTGAAATTATTTTAATTTAAAAACAAATAAGTATATATAATATACTAGTGTATTATTTCTTGATGTTTGAATTATATTTTAAGGATGATGAAAAAGAAATAAAAAAACACTTCAGTTATAATTATACATCCTCTAGGGAAAAACCCCTTTAGGGTTATACATAAATACATTATATGATTTTATTATAATTAATCAATTAAATCTATGAACTGTAGTGAAATTTAATGAACAGATTCGGTTATAAAATTTCAGAGCTAAACGGCTCTTTAGCTGATGATATGAGTTAATACACAAAAACTATAAAAAATATCTAATGAAAAAATTAAATAAAAATATTAAAACACGATTATAAAATACTAATTTGAAATGTATCAAAAAAATTGAATATTTAGTCATTTGAAATGCTATTGGGTTGAAAAATGGCCATATAATATGATTGAGGTAAATTTTTAAGTCACATTAATTTTTATCTCATTAGTTTAACAGAAAATAAACGAATTTGAACCTTAATTCTGGAAAAAAATTAGTACAGTATTTAAAAATCATTAGGGAAATAAATTATATAAATGATATTACCTAATTATAATAATAATTGTTAAAAATGTGGGCATTGTTTTATCAAATTTGAATTTATAGAATATGAATAATTTAATATTAATATTAATCCAACAAAATATGATGGAAAATGGTTTTTAGAAAAAAATACATTTTTATATATAATTATCATTTCAATGAAAA
This sequence comes from Viscum album, assembly GCA_963277665.1. Taxonomy (NCBI): domain Eukaryota; kingdom Viridiplantae; phylum Streptophyta; class Magnoliopsida; order Santalales; family Viscaceae; genus Viscum; species Viscum album. The sequence goes on along the minus strand of OY728152.1, from coordinate 2,073,709,834 downwards.
TTTATATATATCATTTGTTAAAAAAAATATTATATTGTAAACAAAATAAGTGAACCAATTTTACATTAATGTATTTTTTTTTTGAATATATAACTTTGTAAATATTTTAAACAAAAATATAATTTGTAAAATAAATTGAAATATTCCAATATTTATAAAACAAATATTGAATAAATTTCAGAAAATTATATATTATGTTAATTTTTTCATGATTAATATAAAAAATATTTTCATTTCATTAAATATAAATTAAATAAATTGTGAATAAATGATTTATATAAATTCTTATAATGTATGAAATCCTAGTTTGGTTTGAAACAAAGAATTATTTTTTGATTTAGAAATTACATAATATAGTTCAAATGAATATTAAAATTAATTATCTTTAATAATACATTAAAATTATTTTAATTAACATTATATTAGTTGTTATAGTGGTTCTAGTAATAATTTAAGGCACAACTTCAATTGTAGTTTCCCATTGTATTTATTTTATGACATTTGATTTTATATAAAATTAATATCTTAATATTTTATGGATATGTATTGAGATATTTTGATGTAATATTTTTAATTTATTGAAGCAAACATTGTATAATATTTACCATGGTGAATTTTTGTGTGAAACTACATAATTTTAGAAGAAAGAGGGGAATTGCACTATTAGAACTTGGTTTTAAAAAATCATGTTTCCTTGTGTGAACCTATATAGTGGGGATTCTAATGGATGACAATGAGTTTTTCAATCCACATTCCCTTATATTAGTTACTTTGTGACTTTATGACATGAATCTCATGGATAGGGTCACAATTGAGAAACACTTTTCAACTCGTACAAGGAAATGTGTGCATGAATATTTAAACTACTTAAAATTCATTTAAAAATTATCAAACACCATATTATTACCCAATGCACCAAAAATTGAACATAATAAAATTTATCTTGGTTATTACGGTTCTTGGATTAATTCAAAGGCTTTTCAAATTCCATTAAATTTGAACTAAATCCTAGATTGTAGATCTCCACCACATAGTGTACTAAACTCTCATCTTGATTAGTTTCTACTATGTATCTCGATTTTCTCTAAACCATTTATGGTTTTTTTTCTTCATTGGTAGTGGATATAGATATAGGTTTTTATATATCTTTTTATTTTGTTCTTGGATATAAAATTTGGAACATGATTCCTTCTTTCATTTTGTAATAGAACATTTCACATCAAGAAGGTATTTTAATTTGTGAGAATCTAACAACAATATTGAGGTATGTGACCTAAATTAAAAATATCAAAGTATTTAATTAATTACATATATGTAATTGTTAAATTTAAATTATTTGGACTGGGTAATTTCATTGATGATTTGGCAATTTTATTTTATTTCCATGTCCAAATGATTTGAGTTAATTTGGAGTAATGGAAATAGGTGGAATAAATTTTTTAATGGGTCAATTAATTAATGTAGTATTATTATACGTAAGTTGATGGAAAATTGGTATTGTGTAATTTGTAAATTTAAGTGAATGTGAAGAAATATAAAATTGAAAACTTGATATTATTATACTGATATGAATTGGTTAATAATTTATATGTATTAAATATTGAGAAATGGATTAAATGTGAATTGTGTATATTAATTCTATTTTATTTTAGTGATTAAATATCAATAAATTGATAATGGTATTACATGATGTGGTATGTTGATAAGAGCCTTAATTTTTATTAACCTTGTTACATATTATTTCATTAATATTGTATTATTTATTTACAAAAGAGTTGTGGGGCATGTTATTATTCTTTAAATAACCATGGGGTGAGAGACGTGCAATTATAGGCCAAATTTATCAAATGTGATAATGATTGTGGGGAACAATATGCTACATCAAAACCCAATTGTTTCATAGATTAATATATATTTGTGGGACATGGAATGATTCTTCAGAATATCGTATTGATAAATTAGTTATGGGACAAGGACTAATCATTCATATACCAAAGGGGTTCTTGGCCTGGTGTTCCAGTCCCAAAATGTTTTCATTATTCTAGTTCAAATTGGTCATGATATGAACTAAATTTAAATGATAATTGATAAAAATGAAATTTTTATATGTTATATCCCTTACAAAAGGTTCATAGTTTAGTATGAGATGAAGCCAATGTTGATGGAATAGGTTTCCTCAATAAACTTGTTGTCATTGTAGTTAAATAAATAATAATTGAATATATGTAATTTTATTAACATTATATACTGTTTTCTATATTATATAAAATTTAATACACTCTTATTTACATGGAATTTCTTTAGACATCAATGGAGGTGGCCTACAATGTTTTACTGACACCTTAAATGGGATTCTTGATTTTTTCTTAAATAGAATTTATTATTTAAGGATAGGATAAGGGAAACAACTATGCTAGATAGCTATGTCGGAATAAAGCTCAAATGTGGGAATAAGACATGGTTTCAGGAACCATGTAGGAATTTCATTGTGCTGTTATTTTATTTTTTTCATTTTAATGATGAAATGTTCTTTATACGACATATCAATGATTTTGGATGGGATATTTTATTCTTGTTTAGACATCATGTGATATCAACATGTCTTATTATTGGTTATATATTTTTTATTCATAGTTATTTTTATTATTATAATACATTGATGTAGAGGGTGCAATCTTCTTATATTTGATATTACACCCCAATTTCTTCTTGGAATCCTCTAGAGTATAGACAGGTTATCCTGAGGTAATGTAGCTGACTATCTAGGGGAACAGCTGCATGGTACCAAGGTCAAGACATTATAATTTTTAATCAAAGGAATTTTTCTATTATTTTTATTTTGTCTAACCATTTCGTAATGGTAAAAAAGATAATTTTATGAGTCATTCCATTTTTACAATCTCACTCATGGGATTATCTAACACATGTATGTGGGTAAAAAGAAAGAACCTAGGGTGAATGTATTTTTATTGTTGTGTTTTATTATGTATGGATGGTTTTTCGACATGGTTGATGTACTTTTTTATGTGATGTGATTATATATTCAAATAATTTTTGAGATTTTACATAGGGACCAGTATTGCATGATGTAATGGCCGGGACCTCTTCGGCCGATTCCTTTGTCAAAAATAATGACAAGAAGTTTCCCGGATGGTAAAATAGACTTTTCCCACACTTTCTAGAATTTTCAAACTACACACCGTGCGGTTTGAGTACACGCCATGTACACCCTTTCCGGGTATACCTCATGTTGAAAACTATGTCCTTGCCATGTGCAATAAATGGGTGCACGCCGTGTGACCAGTTCTACATGTCGTGTAGTCCTTCCCCGCGTACGCGTTACAAGTCAACAATCGTGTTCCATGTCGGAGCAGTGTCCTTCCCATGTGCAATAAATGAATACACGCCATGTAGTTCCTCCCAGCATATTCGTTACCCTCAAAACGCGTGTTGACCAGTCAATGGTTGCGGAGCTGTGTTGGAAGCCGCGTGGAGACCGAGTGAAATAACCGAGTACATGAAATATACCATAAAGTACACACCGTGTACTTTTCCTTTTATCGCCTATAAAAGGAGGGGTACCCTTCTCCTTTCAACTCACCACTCTTCTCCCCTATCCTCCGAGCAGAGCTCTCCCAAGAGACTCAAAGGCACTTTCTTCCATAACTTCTTCGTCCGAGCTCTGATTCATGATCCATCAGTGGCCATGGGATCATAACGACGAGGTGGAGATTCTGATCTTGGATCTTTTGTCTCTCCTTCGGCCTTTCCATTCTGAATTCCACCCGAGGTGGTTTTTCCAGGACCCGACAGAAGTGACCGATGCTGACAGACGTCATCTAAAGTAGATCAGGGGGAGCGTTGTGGTCAGAACCATTTGAGGTAGGGTTCTTACCTTTTTCTCTCGAATTTGTGTGTGATGTGGGGTGGGGGATCTATTTTTTACGTGAAACACTTTTTAACCTATTTAGTAAAGGTAATAACTATATTATATAATGGGTATGGGAAGTTGTGATTTCTATTAATTTTTATCTTGTGATATTATGTTGTGAATTGAATGATCTTTACCAATGGAAAATCACTGTCATTAGGTGCCTTTCGTACGAAATTAAATGTTTCCCTCTCCTTCTGGATTTTTCTTATGGATGAAAACCTTGTGGAATTTGGAAATTGGTTAATCACATAAAGTTGGCTGTTTAAAATCTGGAACCCTTGTTGTATCACCCCGGTTAAGCAAAATGGAATAATGAACATATGGGTGTTGGCTTGGTTATGTGGCATGTGATGGGGGTGTTTTGGGGTTTGTTGTAGATTGGGATGAGCAGTGGGGCAGCGGTTCACTTGGTTGTGGGATGGGTTGAATGTTGTGTTGGTAACGGGCAGCGGGGCTGCAATAAATGGAATTAAAGGGGTGATGATGTACGGTACGGTTTTGGTTATGGTTGTTGGCAGTGGGGCTACAGGGTTGGGATTAAATGTGAATTTGATTTTGGTTGTGATTAATAAATAAGTGTAAGGCTTAATGAATGGTGGGGAGTGGTAATGAAACGAGAATAATAATCAATGGGGCTGATTGGATAATAATAAGGGACTTGTTTGTATTGCTTATATTTTTTCCTAACATGATTTGTGGATGGCAGGGATATGTTTACAAACTATTGATGTGGTTAGTTGTGGATAGTTTCCCAGTAGTCAAGGAACTAAATAACTATTTCTGATGAAATGTGAAAACCTAAATGGGGTTGGGTTTGTTTTTTGTACGCATACTTCGTGGTAGCAGTGATAAGGCATGTGCTCATTTTTCTGTTTAGAAGCCATAGGTTGGGCTGTGTGTTTGGTATACATATATATATATATATATATATATATTTGTATCTTTTTTGTTTTATCACACCCCACCCATGTTGGGCACTTAGTGTCGAACACTCCCATTTTATGAGAATGAGTTTTTTTCCCTTAGTTACTAGCTCCTTCCTGCTGTTTCTCCACTAGGTTGTGATGGCTTGAGGTGACATTACACCTAAGACTCATCGGGTAGGTTTCTATTGGGGTGGTTTTAGCCCTTGACTCTTCAAGAAGGTTCTACTGTTTCCCAAGAATCATCAGGATGAGGCCCAGGTGTGTGCGGGCAGGATACACTGTTGTGAGGCCCAGGTTTGTGCGGGCGGGATACGTGGTTGTTGGCCCAGGTGTGTGCGGGCGGGGAGAGTGTGGCAACATCAAGAAGTTAATCATTAGGAAGACCATCTAACTAAAGGGAAATGGTGTGGGGTACCCAATACTCTTGTCCTTATATACTACTACCTGTTGTGATTGTGGTTTTGGTGAGTGTGGCTGGTGAGGTTGGGTGGATAGAATTCCTTGTTAGGTTTCTTCTATTGTTCTCATGATACATTAAGATGTATCCCCATTTGTGTAATATTGATTTAGGTTTCCCTACGGATTATACTTGTATGCTCACCCTAAGTTTACTTTCAGGTTTCCAGGAGGACTACCAGGGCCGTGCGAGACCCTACTAGTCGGACAGTTGGAGTTATTGTTTTTTTGTACCTTTTTTTCATTTGGAATTGTACTTTTATCATTCATGTACTTGTACCTTGATATAAAATTGATTAAACATGCATGTGGGATTGGTTTGGGTTTATTTCTATACACTTGCTCTTTACCTTTTTGGTGTTTTACTTGTCTTATTTCCCATTCATTAAAAATAAAAAGGGTAATGCCTCCCATATTTGTAAAAAACTCATACCCTTGGTGCTAGTCACCACCCCGGGGCCTACTAGAGGCGGTAAACGGGGGTCATTATATCCCTTTCGCCATTTCCAGCTGAGGAGGGGCATCTTTGTTGAGAGGGGGTCGTAACAGAATGGTATTAGAGGAGGTTGAGAGATAAGATGGATTTTAGAGTTAGGCATAGTGAGTATTACATGGGAATGTAGGGTAACAGTGTTAGTTAATCATGGTGTGTGACATAGGCCTGGGAAGACCATCTAAGACACGTGATTTTAGGGCCTCACATGATCCGAGCAAGGAATCAAAGACTACTGAATGACCAAGTGAGACTACATTGATTGTAGGGTAGAGACCCTAGGGAAGGTTCATGCATCATCGAGATTGTGTTTTACTAGATTTGGGTGTTCTGGGAAATAAATTTAAATAAAATGATAAAATAAAACCTTGAGCTTCCTTACTACTTGGGCATAAGTGATCCTTTTTTACCATACCGCTATGGAACCTAGTAGACATCAGAGATGCAGAAAAGCTGGGCATGGACAGCTTCACACAGCAGAGTTGGCAGCTCCAGTAGGACCAGAGGTGGTGCGAGGTGCGATTTGTTTGTTCAGAACTCTTGTTTCTACTTTTTTCAATTAGGGAGATTCAAAATCCTTTGTTGCAACTGGTCTAGACCATGCTTTTGGACTAGACGTAGGGGAATTTCTGTACCACTGGTATTGAGTACACCAGTTGGGTGCCAGACTAGCATATCTTGTGTTTTTCGGGGATGTGGGCTGATGTTGGGACCACATCGATCTAGTGGGGACCTACTTCTTTTATAGATGCATCCATACGATGTCATCCTAGGAATCGACTGGTTGTTTCTATTCATGCCGTTATCGACTGCTTTCAGAGAACAGTCGTGTTCTCCGTTGTGGATAGATAGCGCATAGTTTTTGTTGGTGAGAGGAGCTATCTGGCGGGAAGCCGATGTGTGGAGCCTCTCCTTTCCTTGTTGGGAGGGTTATCATTGGTTCCAATTGATACAAAGATGATGGATGTCCCAGAGGTTGTTGGGGACTTCCCTCGATGTTTTTTCTTGAGGAGGTTGTGACTCTACCCCCCCCCCCCCCCGATGTGAGGTTGATTTCGGGATAGACTTACAGACTAGTGAACGTCCTATTTCAATGCCCCTTATCGAAGAGCACCTTCGGAGTTGTGGGAGTAGCGGATTCAGATTGACGATCAGATAGAGAAGGGTTTTGTTCGACCCAGCGTGTTGCCATGGGGTGCTCTAGTTTTGTTCGTGAAGAAGGTATATGGTGGTCTCAGGCTATACATAGACTACCTAAGGTTGAACCAGGTAACGATCAAGAACTTTTACCCCCTCCCAAGGATAGATGACCTCTTAGACCTGCTGTGGGGAGCAGGTTGGTTCTCTATGATTGATTTATGATCGAGATATCATCATCTGAGTGTAATGGACAGTGACATCTCGAACACGGATTTCAGGTGCAGGTATAGGCACTTCGAGTTTGTAGTTGTAAAGACCGGTAAATTTCAAGGGAATTTTTTTTCTTTCTTAATTTTCTTTGTAATTTTACAAGAGCGCAGTTTCTGACGGCACCTGATTCCGAGACCTGGTGTGCCCCGAATCATTTTCTGAAGATTGGCTCGGGTACGTTCAGTGAACGGATGAGCGGGTTTTTCTAACAATTGAACCAGTGCCCAGAATCAAATTCTGAGGGCACCGATGAAATCGCAGTGCCGATATTTGCCTAGAAAAGGCTCTTCCGAGTTGCGTTTGCTCGGGTGTGGTTTTTAGTTTTCGGCTTAACGTTGAGAAATAAAATAATTTAGCGACATCTTTATTTTATTTCACTTAAGCCACTTGGAAGCCACATGAAGCCACATAAAGGCGGCTTCAACTGAGTTGAACCGGATAGTATGCTATCCAGAAATATCTTACCCTCTTGGTAGGATATTTGTGAGGTGGGGCCCACACGAGCCCCACCGTTTTCTTTCCGCTAAGTAACGCACCCGCGAAAACCCTTCATTATGAAAGTCAACTGACGCGTTTCTTAAATTCTTAACAGACCATTTAATTGGGCGTTTTATTTTGAAAATTAAATGATTTGTTTCTTTCGTTGAATTAATTAAATGAATTGATGGGTCGTTACTTACCCGTTTTCACGTGTTGGCATAATAATAAAAAAAGGACCAACCTAAATCTTTTGGAGGATTACTCATTGAGACAGAATCCTGTATCTTCTTCTCCTTCGTGAAGAACGCGAAGAACGCGAAGAACACGAAGAACGCCGAACCCGGAAATCGACGACGTGACGCGTGATCCGCGACACTGACAACGTTCTTCTGCGACGTCTCTTCCTCCACGACGGATCTTCGATCAGCTGCTTGAGGTAAGAGTCTCAGACCTTCCTTTTTATCTCCTTCATGGTTCTTAACCAAAACACGGATTTAATTAATTAAATTAAATCTGCTGTTTCATGGTGCGTTGAGTTCGCCGACTCAACGTCGTGTTCTGCGACGACGCGATAATCTCACCTTCCGCAACGAGCAATTCGCGAAGACGCTCATGTGCAACGACCCACGTGGTAGAGATTTATTTTGGATTTACCCCTTTTCTTTTTATATTCCCGTATTTGATTCTTTAATAAAAAAAGTTAAAGAACTGGTTTTGTGAACAATTTTAAAATTATTGAAATTGTTGTTTCCATTCAAATAAGGAAACTGTTTTATGAAACAATTTATTTCATTTAAAAAATTGTTTCGGTTATGCGTTCATTGTTGAACTTTTATTCCTCCCGTTGGTTTATATCTAACGTGGAGGGTGCGGGCCAAACGAACACGGCCCGACAACCCTCTGTTGTTCTTTGTTCTTGTGCAGATTTGACTGGTGACGACGGAATGCGCCGCAACGGAATTTTGATGATCCTGCAGGAAAGAACGAGTTCCGGGAGGAGCAACGGCGCAGACGGGAACAAAATCTGACCATCAGAGCGATCCAGATAGCCCGCGGAACACTTTGGCTGCGCGGGTCGCCGGGAGCGGCGGCGCCCCAGTGCGCCGCCGGATAGGCCACCCCGGATGAAGCCGGGGCGGCGGCGGTCCCCGCGGACCCGCGGTCGCACGGGTCTGGTGCCTTCGGATGCGGCTGAAGCCGCGTCCTTGACTCAGTGCGGCCCCACGTGGGGGGCCGCGGCACCGCCTGGCCACGGGGGCAGTGCCCCGAGGTGCATGGTCGTTCAGCCGCTCGGCCGAACCGGGCCAGGGCCAGTCCGACCGTCCGGGCCGCACCCTGGCCAGACGCGACCAGGTCGGTTCGACCCGGTTCGGCCGACTCTCGTGGGGGGTCTGGTCGGGTTGGCCCGGGCCCGGACCCCCGTCTTGAACGGTTTTCGTTCAAACGCCTGTAAAATGAGCTACAGGCCTCTAAATGACCCGCCGTCAACAGAAACACGATCCTTGGATAGAGATGGTCGTTTCGATATATTGCACTCAAGGTTTCGGAATACTTTATGTTTGGCCCAGTTGGATCGTACACGAAACTAACCGGGCCCTCGGAGCGGAAACACTCATATCTTGAGCTACGGACGTCCGATTCACGTGTCGTCAGCTTTGTTGAGTTCCTCTTTGTGATACGGATCTTTTGGCACACTCCAGCCGAGGTTTGGAGGCTGGTGGAGTACGTTCGGGTTGGTTTTGCCTTAAAAAACTAACCGGGGCCCCTAGGACGAAAAAGCCAAAAACTCTCAGACCGGGCGTCTGATTGACGTGCTGTCTGCGACGTTGAGTTCCTGTTAACGATACGTAACTTTTTGATACATAAACTTCAGACTTTGTGCCAGTTGAATGGTATCATCCTCTCGGCTCGTGGGCGGACCCTCCCGAACGAGCTTGCTCTGTGCGGGAACCCTAGAGTTGGCTGCGACTGCTTCTTCGACAGCGACGACTGTGCAGAGATCCTCTGTGGACTCCGACGACGACCGTGCAGAGATCCTCTATGGACTATGACAATGACCGTGCAGATATCCTTAGTGGACTGCGATGACAACTGTGCAGAGATCCTCATTGGACTACGAAGACTACTGCAGTCAGTGATCCTACGTGGATCAGTACTACCAGTCCTGTGTGGTCTCGATCCTGTATGGGTCCGATCCTGTGTGGGTCAGCGCTCAGCGGTTCTGTGTGAGCCAGCGCCTACCAGTCCTATGTGGGCCCTATCCTGTCTGGGTCTGATCCTGTTTGGGTCACAGCGGGGGTTAGTATCGATCGATCCTTCGTGGGTCCGACGACTTGGATGGATCAGTGATCATCTTTATCGTCAACCAAAAAAGTATACCAGTGTGAGCTGAATCTTGTGTTACTCTCCTTTGTGGATTGTGTTGATCTATCCTGTGTGGGTATACATTTTGCTTTCCTGTGTGGACTGGTATGTGCTTGGGCTCGGACGTTGGAGCCGAACTGGAAATTGATGACTTAGGTATATGTATGGGCATATACCTAAGCCGTGTCAGATGTTACTTCGTGATTGTACCTTTCCTTTGTGGATTATCCTTTGTGGATTTTGGGAGACCTTCGGGGGTCTCGGGGTCCCTACTGAGTAGCTTATACTCACCCCTGCACGGGCTATGCCTGCACTTCGTGGTGTTGGATGCAGACGACGGACATCATTGATCGTGGAGGAGGCGTGCAGAGCAGGACGATACCTGGAGGTGGACCACTGGGCGGACGTACTCGGAGCGGTCAGGTGGACCCGAGGAGCAGTGGAGGCTATCTGTACCCCCCCTCCAGGTGGGACATCCAGAGGACGGTTCGACGATGCGGATTTTACTTTTCAGTTGCTGTTTTTCCTTTCAGTTGTACTTTACAGTTGGGCTTCTATTTCCGGCCCCTTTTACCTTCAGCACAGCTCGTACATTTTTTACTTAGTGTTTACTTTTCCGCTTACTTACTCTGTGGTGCTTGTTTACTTTTCAAAGGCAATGCATTCCCTTTTTGTTGATATTTACGCCTTGGTGCTAGACGCCAGTCCCTGGCCTATGGAAGGCGGGCTTGGGGTAGTCACGGCACGGGCCCCGAGGACGGGTAGTGACAAATTGGTATTAGAGGGTGGTCGGTTCTACCACAGACTCTGATCATTCTTCTATGTGAAGAAATAGTGTTTAGCGTATTGGGTGTGGTTATCAGTCCAGGGAGTCCAGTGTTGGTGTGGAGGCCGACGTATCCATACACCAGGACACTGACTTCTGATTTCCGACTTAATGCACGAAAACATCTATTGCATGCGTTTTTCAAGTTTTCTTTGTGATTACTTGTGTCAGCTCACCAGGTATACTATTCGGACCGTGGCATACTTGTTTCCTTTTCAGGATGGCCCGACGACAGCAGCCAGCTAGGGTTCCTAGAGTAGAGCGCGACGACAGCCCGCAGAGTGACGAGGCCTCGGTATAGGGCCCGTTGACAGCAGAGGCACCGACAGTACCTTTACCCACTGAGCCCCCGATGCTTCCAGCACTGGCAGCTGATGACGCACGACCCCTCGGAGCTCTGCACGAGTTCCAGTGCCATCAAACACCCAGGTTCCGTGGGGAGGTGGACCCCCAGGCAGCCGAGGACTGGCTGGAGGTGGTCGCCCGAGTTTTCAGGCAAGTGAGGACACCAGCAGACCTCATGGTGATCCTCACGGCGAGCCTACTGCACTCAGCAGTAGGGCGATGGGGGATCCTGATGCTCCAGGTACACGATGAGGCCTCCCTTACCTGGATGGACTTCGAGAGCCTCTTCCGCTCAGAGTTCATCCCGGCCACCCTCCGTACGGTGGGCATCCAGGAGCTTCTTCAGCTGCGGCAGGGCAGCTTGACGGTCGCTCAGTATGCGGAGAGGTTCACCGATCTTTCTCGCTACTCGACAGGCATGGTGCGAGACCCCTTCTTCCGGTCTGGGACATTCGAGTAGTGATTGAGACACGAGATCACAACATCACTGATCTCCCTCAGCATCCCGACCCAGGAAGGAGTACTGGAGCGAGCCCTCCTAATCGAGAGCTTTCTGGATGAGTCTACAGCGAGACCTACCGCAGGGCGGCATGTGGCAGAGTCTTCGGCAGAAGGTATCCAACAAATGACTCAGGGTTCCAGGAGGACCAGACCGTCTGGCAGACGACCTCGAGACACTGGCTCAGCAGTGCAGGGCACTCAGCGTGGAGCCAGTCTTTCGAGAGGAGGTGCTGAGAGAGTTTCACAATTCTCCTTTGGCGGTACATCCTGGAGTGGATAATATGTAACATGACCTCAGAAGACAACACTGGTGGCCGGGCATGAAGAAGGCTTTGGCAGAGTTCGTTTCACGGTGCCTCACCTGCCAGCAGGTGAAGGCATAGCATCAGGTACCAGCAGGCTTGGTACAGCCCTTGGAGGTCCCGGAGTGGAAGTGGGATAGGATATCTATGGACATCGTGACTGGACTTCCATGCACTTCTAGAGGTCACGACTCTATTTGGGTGATTGGTGACCGACTCACCAAGTCAGCACACTTCTTACCCATTTTAGAGCAGGGCTTAGTGGAGAGCTTGGGGCGTCTCTACGTTCAGGAGACTGTATGGCTTCACGGTGTGCCATCGACTATCATCTCTGATCGGGACGCACGTTTTTCTTCCTGGCATTGGAAGGGGTTTCAGGAGGCGTTTGGGACGCAGCTACGTCTGAGCACCGCCTTTCACCCTCAGACGGATGGTCAGACTGAGAGGACCATTCAGACTCTCGAGGACATGCTCCGCGCATGTGTCCTCCACTTTGGTCGCAGCTGGCAGGACCACCTACCCTTGGTGGAGTTCGCGTACAACAACAGCTACCACTCCACCATTAGGATGGCACCATACGAGGCATTCGTACGACAGGCCATGCAGATCTCCTTTGTGCTGGACAGACCCTGGGGAGTCAGCACTTGTGGGGCCAGAGATGGTCCGGGCCACGACAGAGAAGGTCCAGGTCATCCAGGAGAGGATGAGGACAGCTCAAAGCCGACATAAGTCTTATGCTGATAGGAGGCGGAGGCCACTAGAGTTTGAGGATGGCGACCACGTCTTCTTGCGGGTCTCACCTCGACGTGGTTTGAGGAGCTTTGTCCAAGGCGGCAAGTTGTCTCCACACTTAATCGGACCCTTCCAGGTTCATAGCAGGGTTAGGGAGGTGGCTTATCGCCTGTATCTGCCACCTCAGTTGCACCAGGTGCACGACGTCTTCCACGTATCCCAGCTGAGGAGATACATGCATGACCCGACGCACATAATTGAATATGGGGAGCTAGACATGGATGATGGGGCGAATTTTTCGGAGATCCCAGTGGAGATAGAGGATAGACAGGAGTGGGTCCTACGTGGGCGATCGATTCCTCTTGTGCGCATCAGATAGCAGCACGAGAACCTCCAGGAGAGCACATGGAAGTGGGAGGCTCAGATGCATGCTCAGTACCCACATTTGTTTCCCTAGTTTTTTATGTATCTTTATGGGGACGTAAAGCCCTGAGGTGGGAGTAATGTAAAGTCCTTTAAATTTCAAGGATTTTTTTTTCTTTCTTAATTTTCTTTGGAATTTTATAAAAGAGCAGTTTCTGAGGGCACCTGATTCCGAGGCTCGGTGTGCCCGGAATCATTTTCCGAAATTTGGCTCGGGTACGTTCAGTGAACGGACGAGCGGGATTTTCTAACTTTTGAACTGGTGCCCGGAATCGAATTCTGAATGCACCAATTAAATCACAGTTCCGGTATTCGCCTAGAAACGCCTCTTCCGGAGTTGCGTTTGCTCGGGTGTGGTTTTTAATTTTTGGGCATAACGTTGATAAATAAAATAATTTTGCGACAACTTTATTTTATTTCACTTAAGCCACTTGGAAGCCACTTGAAGCCACTTAAAGGCAGCTTGAACTGAGTTGCACTGGATAGGATGCTATCCAGAAATATCTTACCCTCTTGGTACGATATTTGTGAGGTGAGGCCCACACGAGCCCCACCGTTTCTTTCCGCTAAGTAACGCACCCGCGAAAACCCGTCATTATGAAAGTCAACTGACGCATTTCTTAAATTCTTAACAGACCATTTAATTGGGTGGTTTATTTCGTAAATTAAATGATCTGTTTCTTTCGTTGAATTAATTCAACGAATTGATTGGTCATTACTTACCCGTTTTCGTGTGTTGGCATAATAATAAAATAATACCAACCTAAATCTTTTGGAAGATTACTTGTTGAGACAGAATCCTTGTATCTTCTTCCTCCTTCGTTAAGAACGCGAAGAACGCGAAGAACGCGAAGAACGAAGAACCCGGAAATCGACGACGTGACGTCGTGATCCGCGACGCCGACAACGTTCTTCTGCAATGTCTCTTCCTCCATGATGGATCTTTGATCGGCAGCTTGAGGTAAGAGTCTCGAACCTTCCTTTTTATCGCCTTCGTGGTTCTTAACCAAAACACGGATTTAATTAATTAAATTAAATCTGTTGTTTCATGGTGCGTTGAGTTCGCCAACTCAACGCCGTGTTCCGCGACGACACGACGATCTCCACCTTCCACGACGAGCAATTCCGCGGAGAACGCTCACGCGTGACGACCCACGAGGTAGGGATTTATTTTGGATTTACCCATTTTTCTTTATAAATTCCCGTATTTGTTTCTTGAAAAAAAAGTTAAAGAACTGGTTTTGCGAACAATTTTAAAATTATTAAAATTGTTGTTTCCGTTCAAATAAGGAAACCGTTTTTATGAAACAATTTATTTCATTAAAAAAATTGTTTCGGTTATGCAGTCATTTGTTGAACTTTAATTCCTCCCGTTGTTTATATCTAATGCGGAGGGTGCGGGCCAAACAAACACGGCCCGAAAAACCTCCTCCCTTCTTCGTTCTTGTGTGGATTTGACGAGCTATGACGGAACGCGCCGCAACAGAAGTTTGATGATCCCACAGGGAAGAACGAGTTCCGGGAGGAGCAACGGTGCAGACGGGAACAAAATCGGACCACCATAGCGATCCCGATGGCCCGTGGAACTTGTCGGCGTGGACCAGCGGCCGCGCGGGTCCGGTGCCTTCGGACGCGGCTGACGTCGGGTCGTTGACTCAGCGCGGCCCCACGCGGGGGGCCGCGACACCACCTGGCCGTTCGGCCGCTCGGCCGACCCGGGCCAGGCCGGTCGGACCGGCCGGGCCGCGCCTCGGCCGGAACGGACAGGGTCGGGTTGACCCGGTTCGGGTCGACCCGGTTTGGCCGACTCCCGGGGGGGGGTCGGGTCGGGTCGGCCCAGGCCCGGACCCCCGTCTTCGGACGGTTTTCGTTCAAACGCCCGTAACATGATCTAAGGGCCTCCAAACGACCTGCTGTCAGCGGCAACGCGATCCTTGGTTCGAGGCGGTCGTTTCGGTATATCACACTCATGGTTTCGGAATACATTGAGTTCGGCCGGGTTGGTTTGTACACGAAACCAACCGGGCCCTCGGAGCGGAAACGCTCATATCTTGAGCTACGGACGTCCGAATGACGTGTCATCAGCTTTGTTGAGTTCCTCTTTGTTGGACGGATCTTTTGACACACTCCGTCCGAGGTTTGGACGCAGGTGGAGTACGGTCGGGTTGGTTTTTCCTTAAAAACCAACCTGGCCCCTGGGACGAAAAAGCCAATAACTCTCAGACCGGGCGTCCGATTGACGCGCCATCTACGACGTTGAGTTCCTGTTAACGATACGAATCTTTTGGATACATCAACTTCAGACTTTTTTTCAGTTGATGTATCAGCCTCTCTGCTCGTGGGCGGACCCTCCCGAATGAGATTGTTGTGTGCGGGAACCCTAGAGCTAGCTGCGACTGCTTCTTCGACAGCGACGACTATGCAGAGATCCTCTGTGGACTCCGACGAAGACCGTGAAGAGATACTCTGTGGACTCCGACAACGACCGTGCAGAGATCCTCAGTGGACTGCGGCGACGACTGTGTAGAGATCCTCAGTGGACTGCGACGACTACTGCACTCAGCGATCCTACGTGGATCAGTGCTACCGGTCCGGTGTGGGCCTGATCTTTTGTGGGTCTGATCCTGTGTGGGTCAGCGCTCAATGGTTCTGTGTGAGACATTGCCTACCGGTCCTGTGTGGGCTCGATCCTGTGTGGGTCTGATCCTGTGAGGGTCACTGCGGGGGTTAGTACCTATCGATCCTTTGTGGGTCCGAAGAATTGGATGGATCCTTGATCATCTTTATCGTCATTCGAAGAAGTATACCTGTGTGAGAAGAATCTTGTGTTACTCTCCTTTGTGGATTGTGTTGAGCTATCCTGTGTGGGTATACGTTATGCTTTCCAGTGTGGACTGTGTTGTGCTTGGGCTCGGACGTTGGAGCCGAACGGGAAATTGATGACTTAGGTATATGTATGGGAATATACCTAAGCCATGTCAGATGTTACTTCGTGATTGTACCTTTCCTTTTTGGATTATCCTTTGTGGATTTCGGGAGACCTTCAGGGGTCTCGGGGTCCCTACTGAGTAGCTTATACTCACTAGTGCACGGGCTATGCCCGCACATCGTGGTGTTGGTTTCAAACGACGGACAGCACTGATCGTGGAGGAGGCGTGCGGAGCAGGACGACACTTGGAGGTGGACCACTGGGAGGACGTACTCGGAGCAGTCAGGTGGACCCAAGGAGCAGTGGAGGCTATCTGTACCCACCCATCAGGTGGGACCTTCAGAGGACGGTTCGACGCTGCGGCTTTTACTTTTCAGTTGCTGTTTTTCCTTTCAGTTCTACTTTACAGTTGGGCTTGTATTTCCGGCCCCTTTTACCTTCATCACATCTTGTACAGTTTTTACTTAGTGTTTACTTTTCCGCTTACGTACTCTGTGGTGCTTGTTTACTTTTCAAAGGCAATTCCTTCTCTTTTTGTTTGGATTTACACCTTGGTGCTAGTCGCCAGCCCCTGGCCTATGGAAGGCGGGCTTGGGGTAGTCACGACACGGGCCCTGAGGACGGGTCGTGATAGTAGTGATGCCGTTTGGAGATACGAATGCACCATCTATGTTCATGGGACTTATGAACACTGTCTTACGAGAGTTTCTATACCAGTTCGTCATTGTGTTTATCGATGACATCCTGATCTACTCAAAATTAGAGGAGGAGCACGTTGAGCATCTCAGGGATGTCTTGGAAGTCCTTAGACACCACCATATTTATAGGTAATTGTCGAAGTGTAAGTTCTTGACACCAAAAGTACAATTACTGGGGCATGTGGTGTCTCAGCATGGAGTTTCAGTGGACCCATCGAAGGTGGAAACAGTTTTTTCATGGGCAGCACCCAAGAGCATGGAGGAAGTTCGTAGTTTCCTAGGGTTAGCAGGTAACTCTCGGAGGATCATTTCGGACTTCTCTCGAGTTGCTGCTCCCTTGACAGCTTTGACTAGGAAGAACCAGGTCTTCCAATAGAGCGAGCAGCGCCAGAATGCATTCGACTACCTGAAAGAGAAATTAGTCAGTGCTCCCGTACTCAGTTTTCCCGAGGAAGGGTTGTTATATGAGGTATTCTTTTATGCATCTGGCCTTGGCCTAGGGTGGGTGCTGATGTAGAAGAAGGGAGTGATTTGTTATGGGTCTAGGTAGTTGAGCCCTCACGAGCGTAACTATCCCACCCATGACCTGGTGCTTTCACCAGTAGTGTTCTCATTGAAGTTGTGGAAACATTACCTCTTTGGGGAGCGCTTTGTGGTCTTCTCTGATCGCAAGAGCCTGTGTTATATCTTCTCCCAGTGTTACCTGAACTTACGATAGCAGAGAAGGGTCGAGTTTCTCCAAGACTATGACTTTGAGATCTCTTACACTGGAGGTAAGGGCAACGTTGTGGTTGATTCCCTAAGTAGGAAGTCGCATCATGAAGTGTTTCGGGAATCTGTTAATGCTTGGAATGTGATGGGAGAATTGGCTGCCTTGCACATGGATGCAGGGGAAGAAGGTGTTAGAGGCTATTTGTTTCAAATGATGGTGCAGTCCTCCTTGCTGCAGCAGGTGGAAGAGTCTCAGTGGGGGGACTATGAGGCGGAAGTGATGCGGGATCATGTTGATCAGGGAAACGCTCCAGAGGGATGGTCTGAGGAAAACCGACATCAGATGCTCTTCCATGGAAGTTTGTTTGTCCCATAGACAATGCATGAGGGAGTTCTCCGTGAGTTCCATAGCTCAGCCTTAGTGGTACATCCGGGAGTTTCGAAAATGTACCGAGGCCTAAGGGAGCAGTTTTGGTGGCCCAAGGTAAAATTGGCAGTGGTGGAGTTTGTGCCTAGATGCCTAGTGTGTCAACAAGTGAAGGTTGAACATTGTGTTCCCAGTGGTTTGTTGCATCCTTTAGATGTCCCTGAGTGGATGTGGGATGACATATCGATGGACTTCGTCACAGGACTACCCAGAGCTCAGGAAGGTTATTATGCTATCTGGGTAGTGGTGGATCGTCTGACGAAATCATCTCACTTCATATCAATTAAGGAGTCAGGCTTGGTGAGTATCTTATCACAGAGGTACGTAGACGAGGTTGTGTGTTTGCATTGGGTCCTGAAGAATATAATGTCAGATCGGGATACTCGGTTTACCTCACAAGTCTAGAGGGGGTTACAACATGCCTTTGGAACATAGCTACGCCTTAGCACTGCTTTCCACCCCCAGATCGATGGGTGGACAGAGCAGACTATACAGATGTTGCAGGACATGCTTCGAGCTTGCGTTCTGTATTTCATAGGATCATGCGTACGACACATGCATTTAGTAGAGTTTTCCTACAACAACTGATTCAACTCTACTGTTGGCATGCCACCGTTTGTGCCTTTGTATTGAAGGCCATGTCGTTCTCCCATTTGCTGGACAGAGGTTGGTGAGACAGATGCTCTTGGGCCAGAGGTAGTGTAGAGCACCATAGAGAAAGTCCAGCTTGTACGTGAGAGGATGAAAGCGGCTCCGGACTGATAGAAGTCTTATTCTGATCATCGGAGGAGGCCCTTGTAGTTATAGGTGGGGGATCATGTGTTAATTAAGGTTTCCCCTCGACGGGGGCAGCGGAGTTTTGGGAAAGGGACAAATCTCTCACCTAGGTTCATCAGACATTTTGAGGTGCTGAGGCGAGTTGGCGAGGTGGCATATCAGTTGGCCCTACCACCTCATTCGGAGAAGGTTCATGACGTCTTCCATGTTTCCCATCGTTGTTGGTACTTACACGACGACTCCCACGTTATCAATTGGGGAGAGATAGATATGGGAGATGACGCGACCTTCGAGGAACGACCAGTTAGAATCGAGGATTGTAAAGAGATGGTGCTTTGTGGACGAACCATTTCATTGGTTCATGTGTTGTGGAGGCATGGCGGCCTCGAGAAGAGCACTAGGGAGTGGTAGTCCCAGATGGACGCTCTGTACCCTGTGTTGTTTTGACTTCTGTTTTCCTTTGTTCTTCTGAGCATTGTGTTGATGTTGTACTTTGTTCCTTTGATATATAGAATGCTTGGCATGTCAGTTGTGAGAACTTTTGTTTCCTTTTTCCCAGTTAATGTGTAACATGTACGGATGTGTGGAAAATGGAAAAACCTGATTCTTAATAGGGACGCATTAATGATGATGCGATTAAACCCGTGCAGGCGAGTCAGTGCCACCTAAAGCAGATACTATCTCGACACAGGAGAAGGAATTTCCCAAAAACCATGTGTTCGGGCAGTGTGTTGGTTGTGTGGTGTTGGGGGTAGTTCGAGTTGAAAAAAATCCTAATGTATGAATGTGGGAAGACCTGATTCTTAATCAGGACGCTTTAATGAGGATGCGATTAAACCTGTGCAGGCGAGTCTGTGCCGCCTAAAGCAGATAATATCACGACATGTGAGAAAGAATTTCTAACACATATGATTTGGGTTGTTGGTGGGGTTCCTGTTATAACCAGAACCCTAAAGGTGTCTTTTTGGGTTCCTCTAGTTTGGTTTTTGAATTCTCGGGGATGAGAATGTTTTAAGAGGTATCTGATGTAATGGAACAGACGTCTCCGACCCATTCCATTGTCAAAAAGAAGGTCAAGAAGTGTTCTGGAGGGTAAAATTGAATTTTCCCACACTTTCCAGAATTTTGAAACTACACGCCATGTAGTTGGAGTACAGGCCGTGTACTCCATTTCTGGGTATACCACGTGTTACAAACCATTTCCTTGCCATGTGCAATAAATGGGTGCACGCCATGTGACCAGTTCTACAAGTCGTGTAGTCCTTCCCCACATATTTGTTACTAGTCAATGCTCGTGTACCGTGTTGGATCTGTGTCCTTAACATGTGAAATAAATGAGAACATTCAGTGTGTCTAAACTACACGCCGTGTAGTTCTTCCCCGCCGATGCGTTACCCTCAAACCGTGTGTTGACCAGTCAATGGTCGCAGAGCCATGTTGGAAACCTCATGGAGACCATGTGAAATAACTGAGTACATGACGTGTACCTTAAATTATAGGCTTCGTACTTTTCCTTTTCTCACTAATTAATGGAGGGGTCCCTTCCTCCTTTCAACTCACCACTCTCCTCCCCTCTCCTCTTACCAGAGCTCTCTCAATAGACTCGAAGGATCATTCTTCCATAACCTCTTCGTCCGAGCTCCGATTCACAATCTGTCAGCGGCCACGGGATCATAACGATGAGGCAGAGCATCCGAGCTTGTATTCGTTGTCTTTCCTTAGGCCTTTCCTTTCCGACATCCACCAGAGGAGGTTTTTTTTGGGACCCGACAGAAGTGACGGACGCCGATAGATGTCTTCTAAAGTTGATCCAGGGGGGTGCTTTGACCAGAACCTGTTGAGGTAGGGATATTAACTTCATCTCTAAAATGTGTGCATCATGCGGGGTGGGTCTTCTATTGTTGACATGAAGCACTTTTGAATCGGTTTAATAAAGATAATAATTGGCTTATATAACAGGGATGGGAAGTTGTGATTGTTGTTACTTTTTTTCTTGTGATATTATGTAATGAATTGAATGAGAATTTACCTACGGAGAATCACTATCGTTAAGGGCCTTTTCATATTCAGTTAAATGTTTCCCTCTCCTTCTAGATTTTTCTTATGGATGGAAACCTTGTGGAATTTGGAAATTGGTTAATCACGTAAAGTTGCCTGTTTAAAATTTGGAACCCTTGTGTGATAACCCTAGTTAAACAAAATGGAATAATGAACTTGTGGGTGTTGGCTTGGTTATGTGGCATGTGATGGGGGTTCTTTGGGGGTTGTTGTGGATCGAGTGAGCAGCAGGGCTGCGGTTGACTTGGTTGTGGGTTAGTGTAAATGTTGTTTTGGTAACAGGCATTAGAGCTGCAATAAGTAGTATTAAAGGGGTGATGATGTACGGTACGGTTGTGGTTATGGGGGTTGGCATCGGGTCTGTAGGTCTGGGTTTAAATGTGAATAGGATTTTGGTTGGGATTAAGAAATAAAAGTGGAAGGGTTAACAAATGGTGGGGTGTGGTAATGAAACGAGAATAATAATAAATGGGGCTGCTTGGTTAATAAGAAGGGACATGTTTGTATTGCTTGTATTGTTTCCTAACATGATTTGTGAAAGGAAGGGATATGTTTATGAGTGATTGATGTGGGTTGTTGTGGACAGTTTCCCAGTAGATAAGGAACTAAATAACTATTTCTGCTGAAACATTATAACCTAAATGGGGTTGGGTTTGTTTGTTGTATGCATACTTTGTGGTTGCAGTGCTGAAGCATGTGCTCAGTTTTCTGTTTAGTAGCCATAGGTTGGGCTGTGTGTTTGGTATACATATGTATATCTGTATCTTTTGGGTTTAATCGCACCCCACCCATGTTGATCACTTAGTGTCGAACACTCCCATTTCATGTGAAAGAGTGTTCTTACCTTAGTTACTAGCTCCTTCCTGCAACTTCTCCCATTGGCTGTGTGGATTGAGTTTACCTTACATCTAAGTCTCTTTGGGTAGGTTTCGATTGGGGTGTTTTTAGCCCAAGACTCATTGGGAAGGTTCTACTATTTCCCAAGAATCTTCGGGATGAGGCCTAGGTTTGTGCGGGTGGGATACATGGTTCTGAGGCCGAGGTGTGTGTGGGAGAGATACGTGGTTGTGAGGTAGTGGTGTGTGCGGGCGGGATACGTGGTTGTGAGGCCCAGGTGTGTGCGGGCAGGGAGAGTATGGCAGCGTCAGGACATTCGTCATTAGGAAGAGTAGCTAACTAAAGGGAAATGGTGTGGGGTGCCCAATACTCAAGTCTTATATACTACTACCAATTGTGATTGTGTTTTGGGTGAGTGTGGCTGGTGAGGTTGGGTGGATAGAATTCCTTGCTAGGTTTCTTCTGTTATTCTCACGATACATTAGGATGTCTCCCCACTTGTGCACGAGAGCTTTAGATTTACCTTCTTAGTATACATGTATGCTCACCCTATGTTTACATTTAGGTTTTCAGGAGGACTACCCGGGTCGTGCGGGACCCTACTAGTCGGAAATTTGGAGTTGTTGCTATTGTTGTACCGTTGTTTTCTTTTGTAATTTTTCTTTTAGCTTTCTTGTACTTGTACCTTGTTATAAAATTGTTTAAACATGAATGTTGGATTGGTTTGGGTTTATTTACATTCACTTGCCCTTTCACTTTTTGGTGGTTGACTTGTCCTATTTCCCAATAATTAAAAATATAAATGGTAATGCCTCCCATATTTGTCAAAAACACATACCCTTAGTGCTAGTCGCCACCCCAAGGCCTACTGGAGGTGGGACTCAGGGGTCAGTATCTCCCTATCTCCATTTCCAGCTTAGGAGGGGCATCATTGGTGGGAGGGGGTCGTGACACATGAGGGGTGAGTATGCATGAATATGTATAAGAACTAAATATTTATTCTAACAATAATCATTTTAGGAACATATGAAAATAGAATATATTTGGTAAAATAGGTTAAAAGATAATTAATTTTTTACATGTTTAAATTAAATGAAACGGGTCCTAATATGCATTATAAGTTGTAAAATGATTCAAGATGTGAATACATTGGTGTCTAATGGGAGACTAGAATAATAAGAACGTGTTTAATATTTTTTAACCAAAACCTATATGTATCATGGTTATGGGTAGTGTAGAAACTCAGTTTTTACTATGTGTTAGGGTTTGTGGGAATGAATTTATAGATTTTATGAATAAATCTTATTTGAAATTGATAATTTTTTGAACTATGTGCAGATATTTTTTGATGGAAATGTAGAGACATGCATCAAATGTGATTCTATTTGAGAGGGAGAAATAATGTTATGAATAGATATGATCAACCAAATGTGGAACCTGAGGAACATATATTTTTATGTGAGGATGTTGAAGAGAAAATCAATGAAATATTTTCTTAATTTGTGATGTATATGAGGACAAACCATGTGATGGTTGTCAAGTGTATTTATGACATCACACCAGAGTTTTAGTGGTCGAACACTAAGATGCTTATCGATGAGGGTGTACTTGAAGAAATTGGGTCTTAGATTATGTACAACATAAGGATTCAGGACCCCATAGAGACTTCTACTAAGAAGATATTCAATATTCATTATTATATGTCAAATTTTCAAGTAATGAATTTGAGGGACATCCCTGATTGGGATGTAATCTTACTAAATATGGAGTGGAAGGAATTTTATGAGATGTCATTTGTTCGTTCCCTTTTACCATGAGATGATCAACAATGAGAGAGGAACTAATTTTATGAATTTGACTATATGGAGCATGAATCTGATGAACTATGTTGGTCACCTAATATATATTTAGTTCATTAATCAAGCATTAGTTGGAGATGAGGCTACAACAGTGAAGTGGTTTCCAGATGGGCTTAAATACAAAAATAATTAGCATCTGAATATAATTCTGTTGGAAATGATTGTAGAGGTGGTGAATTATGATCTCATTTTAAGTTGATCATAAAGGAGGATTTAGGTGGGGAAATTTTGCTTTTACTTGATGGTTAGGAGGTATGAAGTCCGAGAGTATGATGTTCTTTTACAAGGATGCTAACCAGGGCAGCAAAAAACTATTTTTTATATGTTGAATGTTATGTTTCTTATGATCATACTATACTGATCTGTTACCAGAAGACCACCATTGAAGTTCCACTAATGATGTAGGATAACACATTTATATATCTTCTGTAAAAACACATGACATATGGGCAATGATGGATTGGCTAGAAAAAAACAAGAAAATTATTTTAAGGGGATCATCTATGAAATATCAGTATGGAATATAGAGTTCTACTAGCAGTGGAGGTAGAGGAAATAGAGATGGTTCATCTAGGAATGTGATCTTATATATGTAGAGTTGGGAAACTTAGTGGGACATAGTCTTCATCATAGGGAAGCGGGGTATGAATTTTGACTGTAGTTCAACCTAATCATGGGGATAGTGAGGATGGAATGGAAATAGTTATTGTTAATAATTTTATATCTTCTACACATTATACATAATTATTTGATTATAATTATTCCCATTATATTATATTTAAATTTTTTTAATGATATGAGCTTGGAGGTTGATTTAGAGAGATGGATGATTATGATTGATACATAGTTTGTATTACTATCGAGAGACACATCTTTAAAAAGGGATGTTATATATTGGTTGGAGTGCAAATTTCTCTTCGGGATCATTAAATTCAAGTTGTGCTAGTCATTGACCAAATTATAGGTATGGCATTGTAAGAAGAATACTGATCCCTTATATATTGATACCAATAGAGAGTGACTTTTACATCTAGTAAGGGTAATAATTATATTCAATGTGGAAAATGGGATATAAATGAGGGACATGAAATTATTTTTCATCAAAAACTCGGGAAGATCCCTATCAAAGTATGTATAATTTTAATGGATGAAAGAGTTGAAAATCATGATTTATTTCCACCAGTATTTTATTGATTTATAGATGTTTTTATTCCATAATTCTTAGTTCCTCTACTTTATGTATATGTGGAATTTATAATTGAACTCATTCATGTATAATATCATGTTCCTATTAAACTGTATTGAATGGAACATATAGGGATTAATGAGTTTAACAACAAATATAAGAGTTAATGGATATGAGGTATATCCATTCGAGTATGTCATATTGAGGTTCAATATTTTTATGAATATATTTGATGGAATAATGTTTTTATGTGTTAATATATGGATGTTAAACTAGATGAATTTGATGGACTAATGTCTTCTTCTATATAACAATTATTTTTTCACTAATTGAAAGGATCTTGATTTTCCCTATTATTGACCTAAAAACAGGGAATCAAATTTTAGATTTGGACCTTATGATATACCGAGAACATCATTTAGAAGAATTCGTGGATTATATGAGTTCATAATGATGTCCTTTGGGAAAATGAATGCTTCGATAGTGTTTATGGCCTTGATGAACCTCATCGTTCATTAACAACCATATTAGTTTTTTTGGTATTTGTGGATAACATCATGGTGTACTAAAAGATACATGATGATAATATCCAATATATTGACATTGTATTTATTACAGTTAGATATCATCAGCTATATGTCAGGATATCATAGTGTAAATTCTTGATTCATCAGCTGCACTTATTGGGTCACATAATCTAGGTTGAATTTGTGTTTGTGGATCCATATACTATTTAGGTAGTGGTTTCATGTGAAAATCCAAAGAAGTTTTTCATCATATATATCATTATGGGTTTCGTGGGATATTATTGGAGGATTATCCAAGGCTTTTACCATTTTTTAGTACCTCTTTCCTTCATGAAAAATATTGTTATAATGGATTAAGGGATAAAGAAATGTGAATATTACATCCAGAAGAATAAGATTCTTTTGACTACGACACTAATATTAATCATTCGTAATATTGGGGAGGACTATAAAATCTTATTTTATGAATCTCAGATACGTAATGGAATAGTGTTGATGCAAGGATGTCAATTTGTGACATATATTTCAGGATAGTTGAGTCCACATGAAATGAATTACTATACTACCAACCTCAAACTTAATATAGTTGTTTATGCCTTTGTGAGTTTATGGAATAATCTATTTGGAGAGAATTTTAGAATGTATACAAATTACAAGAGATTAATGTATATCATTTAACATGGATAATTGAATCAATAAAAAATAGGTTTGATCAGTATATTTAGTCATATGATTTTTTCTAGCATATATGTTTGGCAATAGAGACAGTTTTGTTAACACTGTTAGTCGGATAACTGAGACTTATGTGGTTTTAGAGTCTATTGATGAGTGGAAAATGATGGATTTACTGTATGAGATGAATTTTGTTGGAAGGAAGGGAATGATCATGTGACCCTTATATTATTTTTGTGTAGTGTACACTTTTGTGTCAAATCAAGGAGAGACACTATGAAGTTGTAGAGTTTATATCCTCTAGGGATAGCCTTGATGTCGGGCAGTCACCTTCCGATTGAACTATAGATGGTGATGATATCATCTATGCCAGGAATTGGGTTTTTCCCTATGAGTATGTCAGAGGAATTGATTCATAAATATCATTACTTGAAGTGTGTAGTGAATCTTGTCGTGAACAAAATGTACCTAGTCCTATGGATAATTTTTTGTGGAATTTAATGCAAAGGGATATTGGAGTGTTTGTGACATGATGATACACATATCAATATGTGAAGGCTATGAGTCAACGACATGAAGGTTTACTACAACCAATTACTATTATAAAATATAAGTGGCACAATGTGACTATAAGGCCCTAGACATAAACAATACTTAATCTTGAGTTATTACAAGATTACACATTGAGGATCTTTTCAGGTTTAGAGTTTTAGAGAATTAGATCATAAAACATGAACTACATTCCACATTAAACAAAGTGGTTATATAAAAGATAGTGTTTATTTTTCCCATAAATGGAAACATATTTAATATAAAACATGGATTCTTTCTTGACACTTCCTTGAAACTATCATCACATCATGTACCTTTCCCTTGACCTGTGAAAATAATTTCAAAAACATGGGATGAGCATAAAAAGCCCAGTAAGGGAAATGAAAAAATGGAAAGGAAACATGAATACATTTATACATAAGAATTAATGAAATCATACTTTACTCATAAAACATAGGCACATTAACATAACTCATTAAATCATGAATAAATCATAGAAATCATAAGATATAAAGGTATCTTGATGCATTCATAACATTCTTAAATAGGGATTAACCCTCTTGGTTACGTTTGGAATTCCAATCACACTATATTCCTTAAATATCTTTAGATAAAACTTATCATTTAACTCTTTCACATTAACCAATGCATTGGAGAGCTATATCGGGCTCACCCGCCCTTATTTTATCACGGAACCACCCGTCTTCATAACAATGTGCCAGAACCATAACATAATCATATCACATAAAACATGCATAAAGGAAATATAACACTTCCACTTTTCAATCACACGATATCAATACAACACATTAATATAAAAACATTATGAAAACCATTTTCAATACCAAAATAAATGAAAAGTAAAACATGCTATTTATTTTTCATTCAAAGTTGTGTATAAAACAAAATAGGCCTCAATGAATGGAGATTGAGATGTATTCACTTACCAAGATCATTTTATTAAATAAAATAGATATATTATGTTTATTCACAATAATTACACATAAAGAATGTAAAAATACATGATAGGACATAATAATAACATGAAATAATTTGAAAGTATGTGATTAACCCAAAGAACGTAAATTGGGTTAAGAAGTTCCCTTACCTCAGGTCTAACTTGACTCGATCATTCTTTAATGTCCTGAATAATAAACATGAGTTAATTTATACTTTCCTAAGAACCGTTTTCAAGTTCATTATTCCTTTTATATCACTTATTACCATGTTATGAACATTATGTAATCATTTAAGTTAATACCAGTCGTTGTGTCAATATTTGGTACATGAATCAAAAGTGAACTTCTTATATTTACAAGTTGTTCACGTATTCAAATATCCATTATCTACAGAATGATATTCATGATTTAGATGCCATATATATTATATATATCCAGTATATACATTCATGTTTAATATTACATAATCATTTAGAGGTAGGAAGTGAAATGCACCGTTCACGGAGACGGTAAGCCGCACGTACGCATGAACGCTACTTCCATTCCTTATTCATATTTAATAGAATTAAATCATAATGATACATAATAGTATTTTAATTCCAGTATGGTATCATATATAATATCATTAAATCTATCCTTTATATGTACCACATATGTTATTAATGAATCAAATCACTTTGAGGGGGCGGTAGTCCACACTTCCTAAAATGAAGATATAACGTATACCCAAAATGGAAGACCTAATGATATGACATAAATTAAAAATACAGAAGATTAAGGAAAACATAAACATATAATATATCATATATAAATATAGTGACATTTAAATGGAAACCTTTGAAGGTGTTAGATGAATATTGAACAATCATTGTTTCATGACGCAGAAATTCGCCATCCACAGAAACAATATGTTCTTTAACCATTATATATAGGTGTCTGTAAGTGTAGCTCGAATTCATATTATAAAAAATACCAGTATATTTCTGATACATGATTTGTTAAAAAAGAAATGAGTAAAAATAGTTTAGGGGGTTGGAGAAGAAAAATAAAACAAAAGAACACAAGTGAAGACATTACCTTAAAATCGAGTAAGTCTCTTTGATTTGAGCTCAAAGGCTTCCTTGGGAAGACTTCTACCCAAAGTGAGGCTTGTAGGAGTAATATATGGATGTGGATAGAAAAAAGGAGCAGGGTTTGTCCGATCCAATGTCTTGAGAGGTGTGGGTAAGGATGTTGGGTGGGGGCCTTTTATAAAAGGAGATGAGGGGTACTCTTGGAATGTTACAAAAGTTTACCTTATTTTCAAATGATTTTCAGAATTTTAATGTCCCAAATTTATGTATTTCGAGGATAAGGTGATAAGGGTTCTAAATAAACTCATACAATATGTCTTTGAGAAGTGTAGGTATTAGAGTTTACATAATCAGTTTATTTTATTTAAATCGTTAAATAATGAGGTAATCGCTGCATAATCATGATGTCATAAATAATTTATTTTAAATTTTGTCTAAAAATTATGAAAAAAGTACTATGATGTGGGAAAGATTTTTATATTTCCAATTAATATTTATAGTCCAAAATATCATCTATGTAGACAAAATTAAAAATGTTTTACTCAGGTGATACATTCTTTGTTATATTTACTTTCTTTAAAAAATAAAAAGATAAAAAGTCACTTTCACACAAATGTGATTCCATGGGGTCCCCATGTATGGAACAAGGAATCCCATGGTTGGCCATGACACAAAACGTAGTATTAGGACACTTTTAGGGGTCATTTTTTATTATTATGATATTGTTTTATTATCCTTAACTACCTGATTACTAATTAATCAAGATAATTAAAGATAATTACCGTCGTTACAATTCATAATGTCAAAAAACAAAAGAGTCTTGATTACATAATTTTTACCTTTGAATTAAAAATATTTAATCAATTTTAACAAATTCCAAACACAAAAATTGCAATAATTAAATTAAAAATAATTCCCGTTGTCAAAACAAATAGCTGTTTTTTTTGAAACAATATCTACGAAAAGTTTGGCATTAGTTTATGTCCAATTCCAAAGTGAAATTAATCCTAATGACGACCATGGGATTAAATGGTAAAAACATATTCAAATTACACTTTTATACCAATTAAAAATATTATCTAACTATATAAATAAATTAGATGAAAAAGTAGTTTTGATGTAAAATGCAGTATTTTTCACTATTCAGTAAAAAAATGAACATTGTCAGAAAAATACCAAAAATTTATCTAATGTAAATTTCAATTTCCCAATCATAAAGAATATGTTTATCTTGATAATTAGATCTTATAAAATTTTCAACAGTTTGATTTAAAAATGGTATTCCATCAAAAGGCAATAAAACAATCTTTTAAAAATATTAGTGTATTAAATGCTTATGATTGGATTTATTCTCATTTATTTCCTCTAAAACACTATTTAATTCATAAATAGACATAGATAAAAATAACTATTATTCATTACCTACTTGGGATGTTACATCCTTCCCCCCTTTAGAAAATTGGGTCCCCGTAATTTATTTACTTATCGAATAAGTGGGGGTATTTATTTCGCATTGCATTTTCAGATTCCCATGTTGCCTCTTCACTCATGTGGTTCTTCCCCAAAAACATTACATGATGAATCAACATATTCCGTAACACTTGCTCCCTGTTGTCCAGAATCTAGATATATTGTTCTTCTTAAGAGATATTCTCTTCCAATTGAACTACCTTTGGGATCAAAACATGAGATGGATCTGGCATATACTTTCTCAACATCGAAATATGAAAAACATTGTGTACCTGAGATAAACTCGGAGGTAAAGCCACTCGGTAAGAAACTGATATAACTCTCTCCAGAATTTTATATGGTCCAATGAACCTTTGAATCAGCTTTCCATTCTTACAAAATCTCATCACGTTTTTCCATGGTGAATCTTTGAGAAAAACATGATCACCTACCTCGAAAGATAGATCCTTCCTCTGATTATCCGCATAACTATTCTGCCTGCTCTGAGCTGTTCTCATGTGTTTCTGAATCAACCGAACTTTTTCTACCGTCTCTTCTACTAATTCCAGTCCCATCAGCATCTTTTCACCCATTTCATCCCAGAAAGCTGGAGTTTGACACCGCTTCCATTATAATGCCTCAAATGGTCTTATCTGTATACTGGAATGAAAAATATTATTATATGAAAATCAACAAAAGAAAGATGTTTCTCCCAAAATCCCTGATAATACATCTAAAAATCACATAGCATATCTTCCAAAGTCTGAATTGTTTGTTCGGACTGCCTATCTGATTAAGGATGAAAAGCTGTAAAAAAAAATTAATTCATTACCCAACGACTTCTGAAGGCCTTTCCAAACCATTAAAGTAGTCCTGGGATCACGATCAGATACAATGGAGAGAAGAAATCCATGTAACATGTCTATATCTTTATGATACCAATGAAAAATTTGATCTGCGAAAAAAGTATCTCGAATAAGAATGAAATGAGAAGATTCAGTCAAGAAATCAATAATAACCCAGAGTGAATTATTTCCTCGAGATGTCTTCAGTAATCCCACAACAAAGTCCATGGATATATTTTCACATTTCCACTCTGGCACTGGTAAAGGATGAATTATCCCTTATGGTAACTACCGCTCTACATTAACCTGTTTATATGTCAAACCCTTCACAGTAAAATCAGCAATATCTCTTCGCATTCCATCCCACTAGTAATACTCCTGCAGATCTCCGTACATATTAGTACTTCCAAGATGAACTGAAAATGGGGAACTATGAGCCTCACATAACAAATCATTCATCAACTTTGAATCACCAGGCACACATAATTTCTTCCCAACCCTCACAAAATAATCATTTTCAATATTAAATTCAGGAAAATTACCCTTCTGAACCAGATCTACCTTTTTCTACAACTCACTATCTTGCTTCTATTATTGCTTAATTCTGTTTGATAGAGAATATTTCACTGATACCCGAATCAAAACAGAAGGAAATCCTATGCCACCAACTTTTATTCCAAATTTCATCAAATCCTTAACCAAAGGAACATGTTCCAAACACCACATTGTTAATGAAGCATTATTTTTTTGACTCAAAGAATCGACCACCTTATTTTCATTTCCTGGATGGTAATGTAAAATAATAATACTAGATTAATTCTAGCCATATCCTCTGTCTCATGTTCAATTATTTCTGATTGAATATATACTTTAAAATTTTTTGATTGGTATATATTTCACATTTTACTCCATACAAATGATGCCTCAAAATTCATAAAGCGAAAACAACAACAGCTAATTCCAAAAAATGTGTAGGGTAATTTACCTCAATTGTTTTCAACTGATGTGAAGCATATGCAATTACCTGATCATTCTGCATTAGGATACAACCATGTCCTATCAACGAAGAATCATATTAGATAACAAACTCCACATTCATGGAAGGTAGTTCCAAAACTGAAGAATTCACAAATCTTCTTCTCAATTCATGAAAACAATCATCACATTGTTTTGTCCAGATAAACATAACACCCTTCCGAGTTAGCTTAGTCATTGGACTAGATACCCCTGAAAAATTTTAAAAAAACTATCAGTAGTAACCTGCCAAACCAAGAAATCTATGGATCTCGGTTACATTTGTGGGTCTTTCCCATTCTTCAACAACTATTGTTTTTGCAGGACCCACCATTATACCATATTTAGAAACAAAATGACCAAGGAATGAAATTTGTTGCAACCAAAACTCACACTTTCTGAATTTCCCATACAATTTATTTTCTTTTAAGGTTTGAAAAATAACCCTTAAATGTATTTCATGCTCTTATTTACATTTATAAATCACCAAAATATCATCAATAAAAACAACCAACATTTTTCACCTGGGTCAACTGCAACAAACTATTTAGTTCTAATTCGGACCATCTCAGGATATTAATTTGAAAGTTTGTTTCCCTCTGTATGCCTTCCTATAAAATCTGTTTTGTTTCCTCTATGAAAAACCATTATCAACACAAGAATATCATAGGATAAGCAACATGGTAATCTTCAAATGCTATATCTTTTCAATCATACCAAAAATTAATTTATAATTTAACAATTTTCTAACTCTTAAAGTTGTCTAAACCAACCACTGATACCAACTATAAGGCCACAACCTTAAACCTTACTTAATCATGGGTTATTACAAGATTACACATTGAGGATCTTTTCAGGTTTAGTGTTTTAGTGAATTAGATCATAAAAAATTCATTACATTCTTTATTTAAACAAAGTGGTTACAGAAATGATTTTATTAAGATTTCCCATCAATGGAATCGTATTTAATATAAAACATGGATTCTTTCTTGACACATCCATGACACTATCATCTCATCATCTACCTTTCCCTTAACCTGTGAAAATCATTTCAAAAACTTGGGATGAGCATAAAAAGCTCAGTAAGGGATATGCAAATATGGAAAGGAAACATGATTACATGTATACATAAGAATCATTGAAATCATAATTTAGTCATAAAACAAAAGCACATTAAAATACCTCATCAAATCATGAATAAATCATTGAAAACATATGACATAAAGTTATCTTGAGGAATTTATAACATTCTTACGTAGCGAGTAACCCTCTTGGTTACGTTTGGAATACCCATCACAGTATATTCCCTAAATGTATTTGGAGAAAACTTAATGTTTAACTCCTTCTCATTTCCCAATTCATTGGAGAGCTATATTGGGCTCACCCTCCCTTGGTTTATCATGGAACCAAACGTCTTCATAACAATTCCAAAGAACCGTAACATAATCATATCAAATAAAACATGCATAAAGGAAACATAACAATTACACTTTTCAATCACAAGATATCAATTCATCACATTGATATAAAACATTATGAAAACCATTTTCAATACCAAAATATAAGAAAAGTAAAACATGGTATTTATTTTTCATTCAAAAAAAGTTATGGCTTGTAGAGGAAGCTGAAACTCAAATAATGGTCACGGTGGCAGAGAAGTCGTTGTCACCACATATGTACAACAAAAAAACATTCCCTTTTATCGTTTAGTAAATGATTCATATAAAAATATTCCTTTTTAATAATCGTAAATGTCAAAGGGGTTTATACATCATATAAAAGTAAGTTGTGTATAAAACAAAATATTCCTCAATGAAAGAATATTGAGACAGATTCCCTTACCAAGATCATTTTTTAAATAAAATAGATATATTATGTGTTTTCACCATAAGTACACATAAATAAAGTACAACTATAAGATATGACATTATAGTATCATGAAATAATTTGAAAGTATCAGATTAACCCTAAGAACGTAAATTGGGTTAAGAAGTTCCCATACCTTGGGTGCGACTTGACTCGATCGTTCTTTAATGTCCTGAATAATAAACTTGAGTTAATTTATACTTTCATAAGAACCTTTTTTCAAGTTAATTATTCCTATTATATCACTTATTACCATGTTATGAACATTATGTAATCATTTATGTTAATAACAGTCGTTTTGTCGATATTAGGTAATTGAATAAAAAATGAACTTCTTATATTTACAATTTGTTCACGTAGTCAAATATCCATTATCTTAAAATTATATTCATGATGTAGATTCCATATATATCATATATATCCATTATATAAAAGCATTTGCAATATTACAAAATCATTTAGAGGGAAGAAATGAAATGCACCGTTCATGGAGACGGTAAGCTGTACGTACGCATGAACGCTACTTCCATTTCTATTTCATATTTAATGGAATTAAAACATAATGATACAGAATAGTATTTTAATTCCAGTATGGTATCATATATATTATAATTAAATCTATCCTTTATATGTACCACATATGTTATTAACGAATCAAATCAGTCTGAGGGGGTGGTAGTCCGCACTTCCTAAAATAAAGATATCGCGTATACCCATAATGGAAGCCATAAAGGTATGCCATAAATGAAAATTATATAATCTTAGGGATAACATAATCATATTATATATGATATATAAATATAGTGGCATCTTAATGGACACCTTTGAAGGTATTAGAAGAATATTGAACAATCATCGTTTCGTGAGGCAGAAATTTCCCATCCATAGAAACAGTATGTTTTTTAACCATTAGATGCAGGTGTGTGTAAGTGTATCTATAATTCTTCTTATAAAAACATCCTAGTATATTGAAGATAATGGAGTTGTTACAAAAGAAATGAATAAAAAGAGTTTAGGGGATTGTAGAGGAAAAATAACACAAAAGAACACGAGTGAATACATTACATTAAAATCGAGTAACTCTCTTTGATTTGAGCTAAAAGGCTTCCTTGGGAAGACATATTCCCAAAGTGAGGCGTCTAGGAGTAGGATAGGGATGTGGAGAGAAAATATGAGCAGGGTTTGGCCGAGCCAAAGGCTTTAGGGGTGTGGGTATGGAGGTAGAGGTGGGGGCCTTTTATAAGAGGAGAGGAGGGGAACTCTTGGAAAGTTACAAAATATTACATTATTTTCATATGAGTTTCAGATTTTAAAGGTCCCACATTAGTGTATGTAGAGTATAAGGTGATAAGGGTTCTAAATATACTCATCCAATAAGACTTTGACAAGTTTAGGTCTTAGATTTTACATTATCTTTTTATTTTATTTAAATCGTTAAATAATGAGATAATCGCTGCATAGTCATGATGTCATAAATAATTTAATTTATTTAATGTCTAAAAATTATGAAAAAAACTACTATGATATAGAAACTATTTTTAGATTTCTTATGAATATTTATTGTCCAAAATATCATATATGTAGACAAAATAAACATGTTTTACTCAGGTGATACATTCTTTGTTATATTTAGTTTCTGTAAAAAATAAAAAGATAAAATGTCACTTTCACACAAAAGTGATTCCAAATATATAATCCATTTTACCAAATTCCAAACACAGAAATTGAAATAATTAATTTAAAAATAATTCACGTTTTCAAAACAAATAGCGGGGTTTTTGAAACAATATCTCTGAAATGATTGGTATTATTTTATGAAAAATTCCAAAGTGAAATTAATACTAATGACCACCATTGGATTAAATGGAAAATATATATTCAAATAACACTTTACGACCAATTAAAAAGATAATGTAAACATATAATTAAATTAGATGAAAAAGTATTTTTGATGTAAAATGCAATATTAATCACTATTCATTAAAAATGAACATTGTTAGAAAAATACCAAAAATTTATGCAATGTAAATTTCAATGTCCCATTCGTAAAGAATATGGTTGTCATGACAAATAGTACTTATAAAATTTTCAAAAGTTTTATTTAAAAATGGTTTCCCATCAAAAGGCAGTAAAACAATCTTTTAAAAATGTTAGTGTATTCCATGCTTAAGATTGGATTTATTCTCATTTTAAGCCTCTAAAACACTATCTAATTCAAAAATAGACATAGATAAAAATATCTATTATTCATTACCTACTGGTATGTTACAGTGACTATGTAATTTTTGGTGTTTCCTCTGAGGATACCTTAGATGTATGTCACTATTTGGGTTGCCTTGGACAAACTAGATAAATTAGTGTATTTAATCTCTATATATCATAATTTTGTAGAAGAGTAGTTGGGATACTTGTATATTTGAGAGAGATTCCATATGCATGGAATTCCATGGAATATTGTTTCATACCATGACTTAAAATTTCCCTCAAATTTCTAGAAGGGATTTTATAAGGTGTTTGGTACAATTGTTTTACTGATTACAGAATCACACCAATATATAGATGGGTAGTTGAAGAATTCTATATATTTTTAGAGGATGTTATACATGTGTGTGTTCTTTAATTCAATGGTCTTAGGAGAATCACATAGTACTCATTCACTTCTCAAATAAAAAAATTTATTAGGAGAATTTCCAAATAGAACCATATGTGTCTCTTTATGGTTGGTAACAAAAATAATTCAAATGTTGGATAGAGGAATGTGAGTCAATGCTATTGTCACATAGTCTCAAGCATGATACATCAGAGAATGTTCAGTTGTATTGAATGTATGTGTTATGGATAAGAGTAGACTTATGTATTTCAATGATTGTATTCCATGACACCTTGAGTTTACAGTGGGTGATCAAATGATCTTTCAGATTTACCATAGATTAGGTCACCATAGGATTCATAAGTAGTGATAGTTGGAACCAATGTTTGTGGAACAGTTAAGGTTTATCAGAGAATCGTTTCGGTGGGATAGTTAATGGTTATTACAAAGAGGTATAGTACCAAGAATGACGTTTACCATATTTCAAAACATCTATGGTATCATCCCAACCCGTCTAAAATGATTGATGTGAATAATTATGATCTTGATTCTGATGTTTCCTTTGAAGATGATCTGAAACGTGTGTTGGATCCTAGTTAGAAAGTGTAGTGGGAAAAGATCATTATAATGGTTCTTATGCTGTGGAAACATGTCTAGGTTTAAGTGTTATCTTGGGATAGAGTAGAGGATATTCGGGATCCATGTCCCAAACTTATAACCTTATTATATTATTGATGATTGGATGTATATCTCGTGGTTGAGCTGTTATAATGTGTGCGTATTGTAATAATATTTCTTTTTTGGAGATATCTTGAGATCATTTTGGGGGTACTATTCTTTTACAACTAGTTTGGGTTTTTCCATTGGGGTTTAGGTTGAAATTATTGATTTTTGTATGAATGTGGTTTAGTACACAGTTGGGACATAATTTGATGAAACCGTGTTCGCAGGATAGAAAACCGTGCAATCTAAAACAATGGATATTCAAAAATAGTGTTCATAGTTTTTCAAAATATCATCTCTTCTAGTAGTAACCTTGAGAATCCCTAATTAGAGGTGTATTGTTAAAATAATTATTATGGAAAACCATGCTCCCTATATGGGAAATAATGATCACTGAAGTTTATACAACCAATATTTTTTAAAATTTTATTGAATCCTAAAATTATATTACATTACACACTCAGTTATTTCCAAACCACATTATATGATATGTTGTGGTTACTGAATGAGTTGAAAATACTTATAACTTCATTAATGAAGAAT
The DNA here is from genome assembly GCA_963277665.1 of Viscum album. Lineage (NCBI taxonomy): Eukaryota > Viridiplantae > Streptophyta > Magnoliopsida > Santalales > Viscaceae > Viscum > Viscum album. The sequence continues at coordinate 2,073,672,347 of OY728152.1, read as the reverse complement.
TGAATCATGTAATCTTGATATGCACCACTCTCTATATTATATTCTAATCCCAACAAGTTTCTATTATCTCTCATATTTCTCTCATCCTTTGAAGGTATGTTTTACATGTTTTAATGAGGATAAGTAAATTGGATTTTAACGATATAAACTTTTGACCATGTTTCTATGTTTTGGATCTAGATTTCATTGTTCATTGGAAAATTTAATATTATACTTCAATTAGTGTATTCCATTTATGATCTTCCATCAATGATATTGGGGTATGATTTCCAAACTAAAAATCCCACAATCATTATTTAATTATATTTATGGAATTGTGAAATTGTAATTTCCATGATTGGGAAATTTTGTTGATCATTGAATTAATTTAATATAATATCCAGGTGAGAATGTTTTGGGTTATATTATGGGAATATAAATTATTGAAATTGGGGTAATTAAATACTCGATTAATTAATGGAACATAGTGATTGTTGATTTGATGTGAAATTAGGATGGTTTAATTGGTCAACTAATGATAGTATAGATTAATTAAGAGTGAAAAATATTAAATTGAGGTCATTACCTTAATGTGTTAATGGGTTTTACGTTTTATGTATTAACAAAAGGATAAATTGTTAATTGTAGAAATTATTACAATGTGATTCATGTGAATAAATCTATATAAACTAACAATGGTATAATGTGATGTGATTTATAGACAAGAAGTTTAATATTTATTAAATATGATAAATGTGAAGTCTATGATTTTTTTTGAATTCTTGAGGACCTGGGTGTGAGACATAGACTGATTCTTCAAAAAAACAAGAGTTGATAGACCTGGAATTCTAATCCCAAATTCATGCATTTAATAATGAGTGTGGGGGCATGGAAGTGTGTTTCAACATCCTACATATGTGATTCATTGATATGCATGTGTGGTATATGTATTGATGATTGAAATGACCACGGTGATAAATGAGTTATAGGACAATGACTATGCATCAAATATCCATGTGGTTCAAGATGTGGAATTCTTGAACCAAAATGATAGCATATGAAAATGGTTACAATTGGACATAAAATGAATTGAATTGAAATGATAAATGGTACTAATTCAATTGTGATATGTTATATCCAATTTGTATTATTAAGACTTTGGAAAGTGCTGATCTTGGTATTGATTGTTTGGGTCTCCACAGGAACTGGATGATTTATGTCATGACCTGTCCCTTGGGTCCCGCATCATTAATACCCAATGCCCGCCTTCCATAGGCTAGGGGATGACGACTAGCACCAAAGGTGTAATTCCTTAAAACACGGAAGGAATTTCCTTTATAAATCACAAACACGCAAAACTAGTGTACAAGAGGAATCAAACACTAAGTAAAATCTATAAAACAAGTGTACTAATCGTAAAGGGGGCCAGAATAAACGCCCAAATGTATTGTACAAATACAAATGAATGCAGGTACAAATAAAAAGGGATGAATAGTTGAAAGGTGAAAGCAGCTCCTGGATAGTCCTCCAAGGTTCCTACCTGAAGGGTCGGTACAGATGGCTTCCTCAGTACTCCACGTCCATCAGACTCCACCGTGTACCGATATGTCGTAAGGTCCTCCTTCACGTGCCACCACTCCTATCTCTGGTTCTCGGCACCCTGGCGCGCTGCCCAGTTCGCTGGCGTGCATATCGACACACTAGCGCGCTGCCCGACGCCCCAGCACTGCTGCCCGGCCCCCACCCGCATTGCCTAGTGCCACTACCGTGGCCTACCTGGAGCCTTGCCCGGTGTCTCGGTACTCCCGCACCCTGCCCGGTGCACCCGTGGACTTCCTGGTAACTTGGTGACCTTCCCGCACCCCACACGGCCTGCCCGCTCGCCTCCCGACCATCGGCCCACCGATCTGACCCGCGATGTCCCCCGTGGTATCACAGGCTGAACCGGTGTGGTCTCACTGTCCGAGTTACCGAGCCGCATATGTGGTGACTACTGGGATGAAACGCCCTCGCGGTCAGATGGGCAGTGCCCATCGGACCCGGTCAAAACATAGCGGGCTGACCCACCAAATGTGGTGGGTCAGACCCAGTGATTCTGACCGCGTTGGCCGAGACTGGGTTGGGCCGAGTCGGTCCGACCGGGTCGGACCGGACCCGGACCCATTACTCACCCATTACCTTCTTGGGCAATATCTTTGGTACCAGACACCCGTTTGATGAACTGTCAATGATGCTGGTATTCAGGGAGCATAGCCATCCATTTGAGTATACCCCATGGGTGTTCGGGATGTAGCTGAGTTATGGTAAGGTTGGTTCGTACACGAATCCAACCAGGCCGCCGGGACTAAAATGCTAATACCTCACAGACCGGGAATTCGATTGACGTGTCGTCTGTCGCGTTAAGACCCCTATGATATTGAGGTCCTTTGAGATAAATCCACATGAGACCTTATAGAAATTATATTATAAACCTATAGCTCATGGAGAGGAACCACCCAGAGACGAGCAGACGGAGTGTGGAGACCTGGCGACTGCTTGATAGATTCGACTCAGAGTGATTAGACTAGACCAATGGACGGACTGCCCGACTTGTCGGTATACCCACGATGTATGAAGCTCCTGGTTTGGTAGTAGACCCATGGTACTCAAAAGGAGGAGTATCTCTATAGGATATTAGGGGGAGCGCCCGGTTTGGAAGCAGACACACAGCGGACGGAGCGCCCGGTTTGGCAGCAGACCCGTGATACCTGACAGGAGAAGTACCTCACCATTTCAAAGTCAGTGAGTACCACCTCAGAGTCATGATAGGTTGTAAAACCCAAAAATAATAAAGTTTTAAATTACTAATTTACATGACTCATGTCAACATGTTGCACCTTCATTTTCGGGATCCTGCATAGTTATAACTCCACAGTTAATCGCGTTTGGCCTCGAGTAGTGATCAGGAAGGGTGACCTTCTGGGACGTTTCACAGGGTGTGTGTGAATGAGGAAAAAACGCACTGGAAAGGAAATTTGTTGGCTTGTGGGGACTTTCATTAGTTAGATTACCCGTTTAGGCATGTGTGTGGACCCTTGGTGGGGAGCATGTGTCTGCGAAGCTACTGGTGGGCAGGGACCAGTTGTTACATTTGGTATCAGAGGAGGAACCCAGCATGTAGTGTGGTGCACTACTTGGGTTAAGATTTAGGTCCCACAACGAGGACGTTGTGCTTTAAGGGGGGGGGGTTTATATTAACACCACAGAGTGATTAAGGGATAAATGAAAAAATTATATGACTCATGTCAATAAGGTGAACCTTCCTTTTCGGGAGCCTACCTGGTTAGAACTCCATAGTTAATCGTGCTTGACTTGGAGTAATGATCAGGATGGGTGACCTCTTGGAATGATTTTTCAGGACATGAGTGAGTGATGACAAAACAAAATGGAAAGGACATGTGTTTTACTATGGGTACTGTCATTAGTTAGACAACTCTTTCAGCCATGTGAGTGGACCATTTGTGGGGAGCATGTGTCTGCAGGGCAATTGTTGGGCGGGGCCCAGTTGTTACAATTTTTGTGGTTAAATAAATAATAACTGAACAAATATAAACATTATTACATTATTATTTTTATTTAAATATTTATACAAATTCATACAATATTATTGATTGTATATTTTATTAAAATCTCTTGGTTGTGGACTATTTATTTGTACACACATCATACTCTTAATGCTGAATTAGTACTCGAATAGATTTCATGATTTTAGGATAGGATAAGAAAAGCATCCCTATGCTAGATGGATGGGTTAGGATGGAACATAGATGAGGGATCCATATATTATCTTGTGACTTCATGGGAGTTTTGGTGATTATTTTTTTGGTTTTTTCATTCTACACATGACATATACATGTCATGAAATATCTACTATTTTTGGTTTTCATATGATAAAAAAATTTTGTTGTCATTTGATATAGGTATTCCTTATTATTAGTTATATTGTTAAGTTAATATTATTTGGTTCCAATATTTTGATACTTTTATTGAGTGAATATAGTCACCCCATGATCAATATCCGACCCGCATTACTATATAGCAGCCTCTTTCCTATGTGGATACAACCATGATGTAACGTAACTAACTGGATTGGGGTACCGATTTGTTTCACCTGTGACTGTATGGTATAATGAAAGTCATTTTTATTTTTGGATATCAGCTTATTTTATATTTATGTGACAGTGTTCATTTGTTTTTTTCCAATATATTATTGGTAACATCCTATTAATTTATCTGACTATGTTTGTTTTATAAAATTTTCATTAGTTGTCAACTAAAGGCCCATTATTGCTGGGAATATGGGGTCACTATCATATTTAATAAGGACATAAAATGGATTATAGTGTGGATAAAGTGTTATATTCATTATGTAAAATTTTATTGGTATCCAGTTTTAATACATAATTGTAAATATATATCATCCTGAGTATAAAAAATATCACTAAATATTTAATAAAATGTTGATGCATATCAGATCATACTTAAATGATCTTTTTAAAAAACTACTATTGAGAAACTTGTCATTCAATACCCCATACTTGCAAAAGAATCATATTTCATGTATTTCTTGTTTATACATTTTAAAAATGTATATTTTATTTTTCAATGTCTAATCCACCATTTTTATATTTCTCTATAAATAGTTATACCTAGTATAAACATCATTTATCATTGATGTTTTCATTAAAAATAAATAACAAACTTATTTTTTAACCAATTCAAACATTGAATTATAATATAATTTTATATGTGATTTATTATAAAAATTTGAAAAAGTAAGATTATACTCTCCCAATACCAATTATATACTGAAGGATCATATTAAATTATAATGATGCAAAAATCATTAGAATATTCATCAAAATGAGTATTCAAACATCGACTATATAGTATCGAAAAAATAATGGATTTTTTTTGAATTATTAGTTTCTCCTACACGATCATTATAACCTTAGTTGGGCATGATATATTCATCCAGGGATAAATTGTCATTAAGGAATATGGTTTTCTTCTCAATTTTATATGACCCATATCATAGTATATTTATTTTTATTAAATAGTCCAAGGAGTTTTGATTTTTTAAGCTAGATAAAGGATTACTCATTTAGAACATGAATATTTATTTATAATGAAAATATTCAAATAGATGATTGTATATATATTTTATTCCATATATTCAAGTCTCCTTGTGAATGACCAAATTCATTCCATTTATTTTTACTTCGTTAGGTAGATCTATTAGGTTTAAAAATTGACTTATTGAAAATGGAATTTATTTAGTTATCAACACATTTTAATACATTATTGATATAATATCATTGTATGGAATATTATTAAGAAGTTATACTATATGATATAATTAAAAATTATCTTCCTTAAAATTGATTAATAGATTCTTTTCTATTCTTGATAAAATCTACCATAAATTTTATGTTCTTATGTTTTCTGATCCAATACATTTTTAACCACTTATTTGGTCTTTAAGTCATCTGTCTCATAAATACCATATTATGAATTGTATTTAACCCCATAGGGTTAAAATATTATTTAAATAAATCAATTATACAAAAATTCCCTTATTTAAATGGACATCTATAAGATTAAAAAAACATTGTTCTCAGATGGATAATAGGATTAAATAAAATTCCACTTTTATATAACTAGTAAATATATATTTATCTAGATTAATTTTATTTTCACATTACTCGTTGTAGTGCTTAAATGAATTAATATTACAAATATTCTAAAAATAAAAAAGAAATTTCTACCCATTCAACTTGTCAAGTGTTTTATTTTTATTACCCTTTGATTTTATGGTATAGAATTTATTGTAAATGAATAAATTTATAAATAAATAAAAAATAAAATTGTAATGACATAAAATTCTCATCATTAACCATTACATGGGAATAATTTTTGGTTTATTATTTCAAATATATTATTTAACTATTATGTACATGTTGGAGTAATTTTTGATAATATAGCATATCTGTATATATTATCAATGAAATTTTCATTCCGATATTCTTGACATAAATTTTCTAAAAGTGTCCAAATTACATTTTAGTAGTGGATTTTATGTATTATTTTTTATTAATTGAAAATTTTTATGTATTAAAACTTATTTTCCATAAAATATACATACTGATAAAAATTCAAGTCATCTTAATGGAAATATAGATTAATTATCAACCTTTAGTTGTTTTTCTTATAGAACCGCTCCTATCATTATGTATGAATGTAATTAAATAATTAAAATATAAACCTCCAAACTTAAAATGATTATTTCTCGTTTTACTAGAAAACGAGACTCAAAATGATAAAATGATATATTATCATTTCAATCCATTAATCCATCATTATATTGTAACTTATTATGATTCGTTTTATATTACTTTTTTATATAAAATATATAATTGGAATTAAAATAAATATTTTTACCAAATAAATAATTTCATTATATAACATATGAACCATGATTTTTATACCAATCATCATTTAAATATTATAAAAATAGAGATCATTTTCAATAATCACAAATAAAATACCCATCAAATTTTGGTATGATATAAAATTAACATTTTGGTTTATTTATTGTACCTAAAAAAATCATTAACATAATGACCATAAAAATGAAAGAATTATATTTATTATCACTTCATATAGTCATCAAATTATTTCCCTATTCTTAATTAATTGGTTAATTCCCAATTACTTAATTTCTTCATTAATTTATGAATGTGCATGTTCTAATAAATTTGATCAACCTGTGGAATCTCATAAACGTGGTTTAAATTTTGAAAAATTAACTATATAATATATATTTTCTCATAACATTGATTCATTTTTTGTTTATTAATATATTTAACAACATTGAAAGATAAATTATTTTAACAAAACTCATAAAATTTAGAAACCATGAAGGGTAATATAAGACAATAAATGTTAAAATCCACACTCTAACACTAGTGTAAAAATATTTATACCCTTTTTATGTAAAATAAAATTTATAATATGGTGTGTATTTCATAGAAACATGTAACATTATTAAATTTTGAAGAATAATCGTCTTATTGTGATACATATTGATAAAATTATTACCCTTAAATTTTACCTTGTAAAGGATTGATCTTTATAAAAAATATATTTTTTATGTGGTGAATATATATAAGGAAATATGAATTAGTATTAATATAATGTGTATTATTATTCCATTTTATTTTAATTTTAGCTATAATATAATAACTATACCATTCACTATTATTTTATTTTATTTTATTGATCTACTAACCATATTTCAATATTTTCTAAAATAGCTATGATTGTCATATAATCCACATATAATTAAGAAAACACTCAAGTTAGTTGTATCAAATAAAAATTGTAGTCCTTTTGTGTAAAAAACAACATTAGCAATATGCCTTAGGTGTATCCTCAATAACATTTTATTGCGTTCCAAACCTATTAATATTCTCAATATGATAAAATTTACACATTTCTTATATAAGGAAGTGGTATATAATAGTACATTTATGGTCTTTACTAGTGTGATTCTTATTAAAACGCATAAACCACTTAGATATTTTTCAAAGGATTCTTCATTAATTATCATTGATAACATTATAATTATTACATGAATAACATAAGAAAATATATTCTTTTTTTGTATTGTATGTATTATATATGATCTTTTTATCTTACACAAATGAATTAAAAATATAATTTAATATTTTATCTTATATAATGATTTAGTATTTAATAAAATCACCTAGAAATATTCTATGTATTAAATACATTTGAATAATATATAAATCTCATGAAATATTTAGGTGTCCATCAAAAATGGAACCTTTTCATGTGATTTCTCACATAGAGGCCAATTGGCAATAAACATTCCAAAAATAACCACAAGGTAAGAAATAATAAAAAAACACTCTATAAATGTTTTATATATTTATTAAAATCATTTGAAAAAATTAAATATATGATACAACAATAAATTATTCTAACATGTAATTTATCCATTTTTCAATAATTCATGTTATGTTTTTTTTGAAAAATTATTAATTTAGGCTCTAATACTACATGTATGGTTATGTAGAAGTACAGAAAGTCGATATATAGGGTATTTAATAATAAAAAACAACCAATTTTTATATAGAGTAAAATAAATATACAATAGTAATAGTTAAAAAATGAACCCTTACATATTTTTTTAAGAACATTTTTATAATTTCTGAATAGTCAAATTCATGATCTATAAGTATCCATAAAAAATTATCATCACAATGGTAAGGGGGTGAGTCTCTTCTAGTTGATGAGTTTATAGTCAATACATGGATAAATGATATAATAGGGATTGAGAAAAACACAATTGTTCCTTATGGAGAAGGAAGACTGTAAAATAGTCTCAAATAAAGAAATATAGATAACCCTAAACACATATTTTATTTCCTACAATTGAATTAATTACTCAAACCTCTTCCATTATATTATTATATTTTGGGAAATTTAACACATCCAGGGAATTTACCTAAATATATTATAAAAGGTGGTTCAAAAAATCCCATAAATATATATTGATGCATTAAATAAACAATAAAGTGTTAGTTTTGAGAAAAACATTAAATGAGTTACATTAATATCCCATTAAATGGGATCATACATGAGTATGAATTTCGTAAATTGTTATTTTAGGAATAAAAAAATAAATTAACTTATTATGGGCCTTGAAATCCAACAAAAATAAGGAAAAGATAATATCCAACTTGGGAATTAAAATTTAATCATAATTATGAATTAATAACTCAAATAACTCTTTATTTTAATTATTTATATGAAATATATTTTTCATTTAATTAATGTTATCTCTTTTAATTGATTTAATATGAAAAATAAAAAAATGATTTTAATTATTGAAAATAAAAGAATTATTTACCCTGAAATATAACATTCTATCTCTCACCAACATGATTTGGAAGAGGTTTTGGGTTTCAAAAAACTTATGTGACATCTCAACGACAATAAAGACTAATAATAAATGACAAGGGACCCTTAAAAAAATTATGAGTTATTTTTAACATAAAAATTAACATGAAAACCCATCATTCTCATAATATTGAAACCACTACATAATTATTGAGTACCAAAATATAATGCAATTAAAAACAAAATAAAAGGACAATATTAGAGTATGAGGGGAAAAGTGACTTCATAAATAGAACAAAATAAAAACAAAACCAAAATACACAAATAAACAACTCCCAAACTTATGAATTATCTAATTCCACTGGCCATGCTCAAGTTATCATTATTGATCCCTAAAGAGCTATGATACCATGGATTTACCTGTGCATCTAATTATTACATTGACAAACACACAATAGTTCCTAAAAAGGGGGTGAGTATAAACATTGTAGAATTTCCCCAATGGCAACCAAAACCAGCCCGCTAGGATAGATCATGCTATCATATTTATATAGATATGTTTAAAAAAATTAATTTAGTTATATATAAAAAAATCCAATCCAAAAACATTTAAATGGAAAGAAATCAATCAATTGTTTAAAGAATATCACATTTCCATTTCGCATACCCATTCCACCCAGTCCACCCATCCACACATTCATAATGTTGTGACATTTACATACTCATGAGAGGGTTTTCATTAATCTACCTTGTTGTCACAAGGTATCCAAATCCATGTTCCCCAATGTAGAACACCACATTCAAGCGGTCATGTCAAATGATAATTAACACAGGATGTTATGTATTCTAAATACCATGAAAATATGATAATGTTAATCCCACTATTCCAAGCCTTTAAAATAAAACCATTAATTTTTCATAACCCATATCTTTTATTTAAGACATCTCTATAATATATTATCCATGCATCAAAACCAATCATAAATTTTAAAATAATTATTTTAAAATAATTAACTAAAATCACATTCCATAAAGTCATAAAATTTCAACAATATCAATGAACATACTAATAATGTGTTTATATCCAATAACTCATGGGGTTTTCAAAAATTTCATGCAATAAAATCAATTTTAAATCAATAATTCATGTTCAAAAAAATATTAGTTGTGAGAGAATCTTCACTCCTATAAAAATTTGGTGAAAATGATGAACTGCACAAATAATTCAATATCCCAACATATATATTCTAAATCCAAACTTTGATTTTAAACCCATTAGTCAAAAAATCCAAAAGAAACTTCTTGATTAACATTAGATATCATAGATATATCCACAACGAATGAGATCTATGATACTAAGATATGAATGATGAAGGTATCTATGGAAAATGATGAAGGATAGTCACTTATCGATGAATACATGCCTCTAATGCACATAGATTCTTCTATGAATCACTCTTGGATCGAAAATAATTTACTACCTAGATTTTATAGAAATATGAATCCATTTTATGAGTAGATTTGGGGAAAATGTGTGAATAAAGGGATTAAAAAACATAGAAAAACATTTTTGAGTTATTAAATTTAACGGTATAATTTTTGGGAACATGGTTTGGAAACTAGTGTGCTAATCGTGCATGAGATACTGCCTCATGAAAAAACTCATGTGGTTGGATCACAATGTCGGACAAACCACTCTCCAATAATATGTTATTTAATATCTCAATTGATATAAATTTTACATGGTTTCTAATATTCATCTTTAGAGTTTGGACAAACCCTATGCTAGCAGTGCACAGTCCTGGTGACCAATGTTCTCCATTGCTGGATTTCTTAGAGGTGTTTTAGGGTATCTAATAACCATGGAGAAACAATAATCCTCTAATAATTTGTAAAAAATATTCCAAATCTCCAAAAATAACGGAAACATTACCCAATTATTTTATATACATAGTATACATAAAACAATGATTAATTACCTAACAATAGGGGTGATAGATTCTCCCCAACATTGGTCTTTTCATAACCAGAATCTAATAAACCCCCACTAGCCTGGAAGATATATATCCATTCCTCAACCATTTACATTATATTATTCCATTTTTATTCTTAATTAGACTCTATTTATATAAATTATGCAACTAGATGATTATTTTCATATGAAATACTTTCCTTTGTTATCGAAAATCCAAACAGGTTGATGAACCAATGTAAAATCTATTATATGGTTAAGGTGATCCGATAGGATGACATGGTCTAATCAGGTTGATTATTTTTCAATTTAGATATTAAAAATTTAGTATTCTTTATTTTAATCCTTGGTAAAAAATACCACCATTATTCCACCTCACCAAACTGTTCATGTTTCAATAAATGGATTATGTATCATAAGAGAACATTACATTCTTTCCAAAATATGATTCCCATTCCTGATATTGATTTGAAAAAACACCTTACCCCTCGTAGTCAATTAATATTGTCATAAATCATTAACTAAATATATCTTTTGATAACACTTATACATCTTCATTGTCTTTATGATCACCTTAATTTTCATTATTGTTTTTTTACACAAGGCTTTGTCAAACTAGTGAAGTCACACTTATTTTAACCCAAAAAAAGCGGAGAAGGAAAACAACATCTATATTTAAAATTAAAATGACCCAAAAGTATCAAGTAACGTTAATTTTTATTATAATAGATCTCCACGGAAATTCTGTTGTCATCACAGTAGCCACCAAAATCTAGTACACAATCCCTAATAATTTATTTTATTTTATTAATATTCCTTTTGTACATTCTATCCATTTGAGGATGACACACAATTATCATATTCAACTACGATTCAAGGACATTATTTATGTATTTCAATAAATTATAAGTAATCATGATGTCTCTATTTTATTCTATCTTGAATAGAATTCAATATGACTTAACATATTCTAGAATACAAATTTTGGAAAACTCCTCTACAATATGAGATTTATTAATTGGGTAAAAATGTGTGGAATTCATGTGATTATCTAATGTTAACCATTTCACAAAAAAATTATGAATTGTTCATAGAGATAGTTTCAAATAATATATATTTATATATGGTCCCACATCCACATGAGAAGAGGAAAATATTTGAATCTACCTTCTGATCATTGATGATAAACATTTAACTACTTGGAGGTGGAGAAACACAAAATTATATTTTACACTACCCTTTTCAATAACAACCATAACTAATGTTCTATCAATGATTTATAGAAATTTTATTGCATGGATGATCATGAAATTGTGAATGGAAGTAATCACTAAGAATTAGTTATTGATAACACATTTTCACCATCCTATAATATACTGGAAAAAAAATTTAACTCTGATCTAGCTTAAAAACCTCAATAATCTCTATACAATTTATGATTGACATTATAGAAATACATTATGAATTAGATATATGAACCCTTATAACCTACTAAAAAAACAAAAAACATATCATTGGAAGAACAATGCTACATTAATCTTGTATGAATAATCTAGTATCGAGTCTGTTGTAACTAACATTATATGCCAATGATCAGAATCTTCATTAACCAAATAAATATACCAGTTCTATCTTAATTAATCATTCTTCATTTTTCCTTCACCCAGAGTATTCATTAACTAGAATTCTAAAATTAAATTGTAATCCTTCCATCTTATTTAATTACATATAATATCAATGAGATATATTTTTTCATGATCATATAATCTATAAACACCATGAATTTCCCACAACAATGATAATGACACTAGGTTTTCAGAGGATGGACTATTGAATCCAATTCTATTTCATGTGTCGGAAAAATATTTTCATGAAACATTAACTACAATGAAAAATATGAAACAACATAAACCCCCAACATGACAATGCATCCCAACCCCAATCCCACTTCTTCAAAATAGACTATATATCCATAGAACAGATTTGGTAACATAAGGATTAGTGTCTATGTGAGTCTAACAGTTCTCTCAAAGGGTTCATGATAGTTCACATCCCACGAGAATGTAATTTTATTCCATGTTAAAGATTAAATCGATGGTTCCAAATGATAAAATTCACATAAAAAACTTCTATATTATTCTTCTATCCTGAGGTACAATGTATCTTAACACAATTATTTTGCAGTTTTGATAGGATAGAAGATTCTATATTTTCATGATCCAAACAAACAAATTTTTTCAACTGTAATTGAAATTGAAACATACCTCTTATATCCATAAGTAACACATTTGTAACTATTAATACAAATTTTTATCCCACTAGACACCCAACACTATTTCCAAGTTTGTCTCATGATCTACCTATTTCATAATACACTGATATATCATTCAAAAACACCACCACTGAGGAACAGAGATTGCATTTTTATATCTAATTCATCAATTATAAATAGATGGTTGCAGAATTTTTTAAACAAAAAGATGTAATAAGGATATAATAATGTCCACACATAGTTCAAAATGATTTATTAGGAATATACTTCTTTTAAACCCACAATTGGTAATATCATGGAAAAAAAATTGAGAACCACATTGATCCCAAAAATTGATTAATCTAATAATTGGTTTGGGGAAGAGGATATAAAATATTTTTCATAACATTGTTGAGATTAAAATAATATACACATATCCGATTATAGCTATAGATCATCAAAAATACCTTTTCCTACCCATAGAGGCATTCTTGGACAGATAAACTCTTTACAATAGAACTCTTCATTGAGATACATCAACATATTTAATTATTTAGGTTCCGTACAATAATTTGGATAGAATATTGTAGGGTTCCTTATTTGAAGATCAATTATAAAACTCTACATCTATTTTGCATTGAAACTGTATGAAATTATCAAAAGAATATTTACTGAAATGAACCAGTACATTTGGAAAATATAAATTATAGACCTCATCAATTGATTCCAATGAAACTATTGTAAAATTTATGGAGATAGTTCTCACCACTAGTACAAATGGTTTCCCTATTCTTTCATCAACTACCAAATATATTGTATATATATGTCTAACATGATAATGATATTTTAATCTCACCTTTCTTGCATAAAAATCGATATGGCCCTCATAGATCATAAGGGAATCCATTCCAATAAACATGCACTATAAATTAATATATAACACAGATAAGTCTCATACAGACTCAATCTCATATAATTTTATCAAAATAGTTTCAAATATCATAGACATCCTCTTTGGTATTCCCAATTTAGTTTCAAATTTGAAAAAATAAAGAATAATATCAAGGTTTAAAAATATTAGATTATAACATGGGGTTCAAAAAAGGAATAAGAAACACCCATATTAAAAATAACATGCATAGGGGTAAAATTAAAAAGAATCCATCATATCATATACATGGTAGTGATTGATAATACATGTTCACATTCATAACTTCATTCAATTTCATACTCACTACACATTTCCCTTTATTAAATTTTAGAGATGAAATTGTTTGAGGATTCATGGTATTCCTAGGATCACCATGGATTTCATACTTCTTTGGATGGAATCTATTTATCTAAACTCATTCCCTCAAATCATATGATTGATGATATGGGAGACATGTGTCTTTTGAATTTAAAATTGGAGAATTATTACAATAGCACTAATGGTGTCCCATCTGGTCACAATTATGGGATTTTGATTATGGTTCCCCATAACCTCACTTCATATAATATAAATAATGAGAAAAAAAACCGCATTCTTATTTTTCAGTCTAGTATGTTTGTTTATTGATCACATAGTATGATTTTAATATATAACACCCCTTTAAAAATAATTCTCCCTCCTCCAAGGATCCCATCATTGGAGTTACCAACTTTTCCCAAATTAATAAACAATTATCCTCCAACCGTATTACCCAGGATTTCTCTTTATTACATATATTCTCTATTTACCATTTTCGTATAACGCATTATAAAAGGAATAATTATTTTTGATCAATAAATGGTTTTAATCCTAATTTATAAATGTGTTCCACTAAGGATGATGTTTTATATCATTCATATTCAATGAAATCTAATTTCTTAAAATCATATGCATAATATGTTATAGATAGATTATCTAGATTCCAAATAAAGATAACAGTTGCTCCAGAAATTATATATGTGTGAAGATTGATGTTTTTGTTCAAAAGTACATCAAAATCTTCTCTCACAATGCCTTTGGTCTTATATAGTATGAACTAATAAATCCAGTAATATTTAATATAGATCATTTTGAATATATGTTCCCTCATCACAAATAGATCTAGATGTGTACCAAGGAATTTGAAGATTTAATTCATCATGATTACCATTATTTATATTTTCTCTAATTCAGAATCACCCTATATGGTTGGAGGATTTTTCTTTTGGAACTAAATATAAACATCCACAAATCCTGGTTAATCCATTATATTCCATCTATCCAGAACCTAAAAGTCATGTACAATACGCTAACCAACTATTGGATCACCTATGGATAAGGTAAAGCCACATTTTAGTAACATCTACCAGATGGATTCTTTTGCACCTACCCGATGCAATTTTCAAAAAGAATAGAAAAATCTATTTAGTCTCACCCTCTAGAATAGAAATGCTGATAAATATAAAAATTATATATTCCCCCAAATCCTAATAAGTCCATACAAAAATCAATAGTTTCCTCTTCCATTTTTGTAAAAAAATTCAAAAAATCATTTTTATATAAACACCATTTTCAACTATTTGTAAAATATAAAGATATTCATCAAATCATATATTATTAACCAAAATTAATTATTCTCTCTGAGTGGAAATTCATTACTATCAACGCAGGGTTTGAATTTATCACTATATAAACCAATGAAAATGAGTTAAATACTCCTACATGTATCTCAAAAAAATTAATCTGAATACCTAGTTACATAATGTTAAACATTGATAAGATATCTATACTTTTTGTGATCAACATTTTACATTCTGAAAATACAAATTCATTCAATCAACTGAATAGAAGGATTTAATTACTGATACCCATTATAATTGATGGAATGAATAAAAATATAATGTGTGTGACATAAATTCCCAAAACCAATGGCTTGATAGGAGTTGATGGGTGAAATTTGTTGTAGGTGACATCCCAAGACACCAATGGATTGAAATAAATGAGAATGACCTTAGACA
Source organism: Viscum album (assembly GCA_963277665.1). NCBI lineage: Eukaryota > Viridiplantae > Streptophyta > Magnoliopsida > Santalales > Viscaceae > Viscum > Viscum album. Next base: position 2,073,656,211 of record OY728152.1, on the reverse strand, counting down.
AAAACTATTGCATTATTTTCCATTAGATGTTAAAATAACAAAATTAGGATAACTGTTATAATAATACCAATACATAATACGTGTTTAATAATGAAAAATATAAGAAAAAACTCATCCAAAAGACAATATCATCGTACAAGAAAAAATAAATCGAAAAAAAAAACCAAAAGTGGACAAACACTGATGAAACCAATCAAAAACTCATAAACAACAGAAATATCCAAATTCACACTACCAACTGATGGTATTAAAATGTATCAAAAATGACCTGTGATACCTTGGATTTACCTATTTCTTGATCAATTATATTTATAAATGCATAATATTTTTCAAGAAGGGGGTTATCCTAATGTCCATATGATTTATCCCAATGACCTCCAAACTCACACAACTAGAATAGACCATTCTAGAACCTTAATATAATAAATAACATATAACTTGTAATGTAATTTTCTACCAAATGCATAAAATATTCATAAAAAACAATTTACATTAAAAGAAATCAATAAAGACATTAAATTTTTTTCATTTTATTACGGAATACCAATTTGACACATCCATAAATTTATACATACATTCCCCAGAGATTGTTCTATAGTCATGAGTAGATTATTTATTGATCTAATTGGTATTAAAAAGGTATAAAATACTTGGTTCTGCAATGGAACATGTCCCTTAAAGCGGTTGAGGTCCAATAAAAATGAAATCATGCCAATATTTGTGCCAAATAACATACCAACATATTTCAATATAATATTTAATTTCATGAAAAACAAATCATTTAATGAAATAATGTATTAAAGTGTAATTTATTGTAACAAAACTAAAAGAAAATTTAAAAATCATCATTTTAAAATGATAAAACAAAATCACTTTCCATAAATCCATTCAATTTCAACAATTGCGATGAAAACATCAATACTGTGGTTTTCATCAAATCACATAGGTCTATCACAAAGTATTCAATAAATTGTTTAAATAAATATTTATGTTATAATAAAGTAGAGATTAGAGAGAATACACCTACCCACCAATCATTGGTGAAAATAAATAATGACACAGATACGTCCACAACCCATCTTAGATCTTTTGAATCTGACCATGGAACTTGTTTCCTTCAATCAAAAGGATAATAACTATTTAGGATTGACATAAAAAACATATATCTACCCCTAATCGATATTATTTATGATTATAGTATAGAAAAGATGACATATCTATGGAAATTGATTATGAACACGCACTTAATAATTAATCTGGGCCTCCAACACATATAATTTACAGATCGTGATTTTACTGTTTCATGATAAAGATGCATAGTTTAGAAGCCATTAATTTATTTTGTATGAGGTACTACCACAAGAAACACCAAAAATGGTTAGAAACAATTTTGGGTCAATCCATGTTCCAATTACGTGTTATAAACTACCTCACGTTAAGATAGGATTTTGTTATTTCAACTAGGAATAACACAGTTTGGCTAAAATTTCAGCCAACAAGGCACTAGCAAAGAGACCTATTTTTCCATTAAAAGGCTTCCTATAAGTGTTTCGCAATTTAAAATAAAATTTTATCGAATCTGTGCCACTATAAATGAAATAATAAACTTACCAAATCCCCACATCTTCCCCCAAAAGAGAAAAATATAATTTTATATACCCAAAATAAATAAATGAAGGGCCATGTACCTGAATCCATGGGTACAATAGGAATAAATAATAATAGTAGAAAAATAAATTTTAATAATATGATATATATAACACCAAGGTACTTTTATAATCCTATAAGTGATTATTATTCCAATCAGAAAAAAATAAGAATAATTTGTAGAAATTTTTTATATATTTATAAATTTATATTAGTCTGGTTTAATCTAATCCACTATATATTTGCTAAAAAACTACAATTTTCATTGATAATTATATTATTTATAAGACACTGAAAATTTAACCTCATATAACTAATATTTTTTCCAATTTTATAAGTATATGAAATTTCATATAATTACACCACATATAATTATTATAGAATATGAAATAATTTACCTATTCATAATTTAACATTGTATAATTATGTAAAAAAATCAAATCATATGGTTGAACACATCCCCCAATTTTTTAATAAAATCTTTATCCTTGGTATGTATCATACATAATAAAAATATATAAATAAATATTCTCAATTTACATTAGATTTTTATAATTGTATAATGCCACAATAGTTTGGAAAAATTTTATTTGCTATAAGAAAAAATAATTATTAAAATTTTACATAAGTAAAACCAATTAAATAAATATTAAATTTTTTTTGTGTACTCGATTTGGGATAATATGAATATAATTCACAATATTATATCAAACTTGTGTTAAATTCTATCAAAATATAAATGATACCACCTATCCTAATTGTAATATAAAATTATAACCCAACATTATGGTAAATATTCGATGATATTATACTAATACTTATATTCCATTTTTTCTCTCTTATCAACACCAATGTTTTATGAAATATTAAAAAAATATTGATAATATAATTTTATTTGTATACATTAAATGGTATTAAATTTCATAAAATGAAAAGCAGTTGATTGATGTTTGGTTAAAAAATCTACCAATAATTCCATATAAATATTTCATTGGCATAATTGTGGTTTATAATTCAGAGAATAAAAAAAATATGTGATAAAGTATAATTGAAAATAATCATTATTGTTTTGATATTAATCATATATAATCAATGTGTATAATATAATTTGAGTTATGTTTATTATATTTATTATGATAAAAATAAATTTTTTAAGAAATAAATTAGTTTATACAATGTTATTATTTTCTCACTCAACTTAATGAAAAAATTGTTCTTTATAAAAAGTAGACATTGATATGTTTTATTATCAATGATTTAACATGATATAATGATAGAAATTATTATATAATTATAATTTGAAATATAGGGACTCATTTAAGGGACCCCCATATAATTGGATACATATTTTAATTACATATCATATCATAACACTTTATCTATTGACTATCACAGATGCATTTATAAATATTTATTTGTTATAAAATTTTTGAATTAGAACATAAAAATAATTAATCATCATTTAATTTAATATATGTATAGATAAATTATTGTAATAAAAAATGATTTTTTTTATAAAAATACTTTTAAATAATATTTAAATAATATTTTTTTCATGAATTACTCAAATAATAACATTTATCAATTGTTTTCTAGAAACCCATTCATATTTGTGAACCCTATATCCATGTTTTTTGAAAACCATTTATACAAGTCTTCAATAATTCCTATATACATTTTTCTAGAAATAAATAGATATAATTTGTTTTTATGGAGATTCTTGGGAAAAAATGGCTATATTTTTTTTAATTCACAAATTCTTGTTATTAGGGAAAATATGGCTATAGAGATTCCCTAAAACTATATTTTTATAAAATCATGGATGTAGGATTCCTTTGAAGAAGTTATTATGAAGATTTAGCAAAGTAATTACTACTCGGTTCTTAAGAAATGTGTGGAAACTAATTTTTCATGAGAAGGGAAAATGTAGAACCTCCACTCATGGGTTTGTACCCTTAAATTCTGGTTTTTATTTAATATATATATATATATATATAATTTTTATAATAATTATTAAATATTTCCATCTATTATTGGTCAATTAGTTTTCCTAATAACATAGTGGTCTTGGAGTCATGTCATGGAAGTATTTTATTTTTTAGAATATGTATCCATATTTTGGGAAACCATATTTAAAATCATTGGATAATGTTTATTTACATTTATATTAAGAAAACTTGGCTATATGTATAAAATAAAAAATATGTTCATGGTTTTGAAACCATGAATATAGCATAGTAATAATGATAGTTTTTTCATAACCATAACTATAGACATCTCAGGGGATACCTGAATTACATTTCCATATATAGTTGTATGTTATAGCATTATAATAGGATAGTGGAAATAATTTTACTTATATGGCTAAATGACCATGACTGTAATCTATAATAACAAAACTATTTATATCCACGGTTCAAAATCATGAGGATGAATAAAATTTAAACTAATGAAAGTAATTTTGTGTTTTATAAACATGTTTTTGAGAAATATATATATATTAAATAATTGTTTTGTTAGGTATATAGAAAAACATAATCATAAAAATATCATATAATATTTTATGATTAGTGGGTTGATGTATTATATGACTCAACAGTAATATATGAACGATAAAACATGAATCCAAGTACTATTAAATATGTACTATGATACAAAAATTGTATTTATTGAAAAATTCTAGATAGTTCTCACTAATTACACCCAAATAATGTTAAATTAATTTTAAAAAATAGAAAATTGATTTTATATGAAAAATTAATATACAAAATGATTAATAGGGCATAAAACAGATTTAGTTGTGTGATAAATTTTATAATGGAAACCCAATGTTTAATGAGAACATATTTAGTGAATATTATAATATAATAAAAATTTCATTATATCATGTTTTTAAAAATATTATCAATCCTTTATCCAAGATCATTGAATCTAATTTTCTTGTCACCCCTTATCATAAATTTTATTTTCCACCTCCCATTTTCTATTTGAATTTTTATCAGGCAAAGGGCTAAATTGGAATGAGTTGTGAGTATGAATAATGGTTCTAATATATCGTATATTTCAACTTATAGTAAGAGACATTTATTTACTTATATGTTATATTAATCAAATATAATTTATAAGATGATATATTTTTGTAAATGATGTTGTCTATATATTTTTTTTCATTATTTATATAAATTCATATCAAAACCATACATTTAGATATTTTATATTGTATAATTTATTTATTATATGTTTTAAAAAGTTATATGGTTCTAAATCTCAACATGATACTCTTCAAGATCAGGAATAACAAGAAAAATTACTTATAATTATCATCAATTTGGGAATATAATAATAGAGAAACATTCTCACTAACCCATATATTCATGATTGGGAACCAAAAAATATAATAATTTAGATAAATTGTTAATTAGAAGTTAGTATATGTTTATATATAATTTTACACACACATACACACCCAAAAAACAACCATGTTTTGAAGCATCAGCAATCAATATCCTACTAGGGGATAAATTCCAAATTTCTAAAAAAAATAAGAACCACTAGTAAAGTTAATGTATAAAGAACCCTATAACAACTAATGACATAATAACAAATAATTTTGAGCTTAATACCAAGTGTTTAACATATATTCATTACCGTGATCAATTATAATTATGTTTTCATATAATTAGGAATAAATATTATATATAACATCAATAAAATAAGAAATTTACACTTCTTATCAGTGTCTATTTTTTCATTAATATGTTTCATTAATTTAAAGTATTATTCCATTAAAAGCACAATTTATTCTTTTAAGTTTAATCTGTATAGTAGATATATACACATTTATATTGTACTAATACATCCTTAGGCAGTATGATATTTTATCATAATTTTTTATTATAAACATAAGTCATTTTAAGGGATATAAAAATAAGTAAAACCCTTAAACGTAAAAAAAATTAGGAAATCCAAAAATAATGTTTTCTTATTTTATAATATACATCGATATGAAATTAATATTTATATTCCCATAATGAAAACAAATATTATTAATTTATCATAAAATAAATCAAAGTAAATAATATAAAAATAAATTTAGACAATGTGGGTCCTTATAAAACAATGATTACTCCTGAAACCATTTTTGTAAAAAATATACTATCAATTAATAAAGGGGAATAAAAATATCATCAAAAGTAAGTAAATTAGATGAATTTATAAAATAGAAATACACATATGAAAAATAATTTTCCAACATAAAAAATGCATGTAGGATTCTTAGTATATAATTGTTAAATTTATTATAAAATAACCTATATAAATTGAATAACCCTCTCAGTGAATTTGATAAAATATTTCCTAGATTAAATAATCTATACCAAATTAATTATATTTCAACATTGTCTTCAAACACACAAAGATAAATTTAAAAGGATAATAAAATTCAATAAATATGAATAGAAATTAATTTTCTATCATAATATCTCAAAAATTATACCTTTTTACACATTTGATGAAATTATTTTTGATTCACATAAGAATACTGAAAAAATATAATTTATTGGAAAAATCATGAAAAGAATATTCATATATGAAACTAAAATATGATATTGATTTGAAATTTCATTATAAATGTATTGTCATGATGTAAAAAAATAATTTTAATTATGGAGAACAATTTACATAATACAGTATACATTAAAAGAATATGCATTTTACACTTTTGTAAAAAATGTATAAAATGAATATATTGAAATTTTCTGAACAGAATACTTCTATAAAAATTACGAATATTTTAAATTTAATTTAAAAGTAAAAAAATCATTACATTTTCTTGTATTAATAACATAGCTTATTTAATCTACATGGATTTAGAGAAGAACGATAATGATGAACATTAAATTTTTTTAAATAATACGCTAAAGAAAAATGACTTACAACTTTTGTAAATAATAAATCAAAAGAACATTTATGTATTAATAATTAAAATTATTTTTATAAACTATGAATATATGTTATGAAATCCATATGGTAGTTTAGAAAAAAAAAATTATTTGAACATGTGTTGTAAATGGAATAATTCTTAAATAACAGAAGTTGTGATGTGAAATCCCATATAATAAGTCCCCTCTAGCATTATACATTCACTAAATCTTGAATAGTATAAGTAATTTTATTTTAAAATATCATTATAAACTTCTTCATGTTCATTCAATTACCATTGTTCATTTTTTTCCATTTTGTGTAATATATATAATCATTTGTCATCAGTGTGTACATTTTGAGTATGTTTAGTTCGTATGTCCAAAATCAATTTTGTAAGTTAACCTTGGTTAAGGGATAATGGTTACATCAGAATTAAATCATGTGTAAGAAAAAAATTAATTTTTATATATAAAAATTACTTTTGAACCACACATGTATGACATACATGATAAATAAATAACATCACATTATGAAGGTTCTGTTCCACACATACGCACAGGTGTTGTTATTATTGTTTAATGGATGGAAGTTTAATAAGGTATGTTCGATCGTAGATTTATATAATAAATATAATGTAATAAAAATTATATATTTTTATTTAATATATCATTTTAAATTTCTATATGAACCAATGATGTAAAACAAAATATATCACATTGTGGAGGCTGTAATCCACAAAATATCATGAGTGATGTTTTCAGTTCCCAGTGGATGGAAAAGGATATAGAAGGTGATGTGTCCAAAAAAATCATTACAATTAGGTTCATTGAAGATACACATTCTCTAGAATATTCATGTTTATTAAATATGTAGCGGAGGTGGAATAAGAAATACTTAAGAAAACACCATATTTAGATTTATACATATTCTTTGAAAAACCTATATTTTATTACATGTTAAGCATTATATGTTTGTTATTTAGTGGAAAAAAATACACATAAAATTGAAAATAAATTTGGTAATGTGTTTGTTAATATATTTTTTAATGATTAATGAATAAATACGTGTTTGGAATAGAGGATATTTTTCCCCTTTATATGTAATATGAATGAAAATATATAAATAAATGAAATAATAATATTTTGTATACTATTAACTCATGTAATATTGATCCAAATATCAATATAATTTATGATAATAATCAAAATTTATAAATTATTATTTTCCATTTTAATTTTTTTTGTATTAACCCATATATTAACATTGTTTATCTATTTCGACTATACAAAAGTATCACTCACTATTGGTGATGGAATTTATTCTAATAATAAAAATTTAAACATACATGAAATATAGATTATTTTCCATAAATAATATCATATATTAAAATTATGTTTCCTGATAATTTAAATTCAAATTATTTTAATATAATTTTAAAACATTAAATACCATTTAATTTAACTTTTAGGACTATTGGAAAAATTGACATTAAATGAATCCCAGAAATAATAAAATTAAATATAAACACTTAAACCATTAATAAAAAACAATAAATATCAAATAAATTCATGTAAAACAATTAACACACATAAAAATATATACTTCTTTTGAAACCAATTTACTAGATTTTTGAACTGATCTTGCAATGGATACATTGAAAATGTTTAACAGTTATTGATAATTATAATGTCACTAAGAATTAAAAATAAAACAATATAATGAATATATCTTATTATAAATATGTTATACATTTTATATATTTTTTAGATAATTTTTATCTATATTCATATCATGAAAAAATATTATGTGGGATAAAGTGACCTTTTATAGTGAGCTGATATTTTCATACATTGATATTAAATCCTTTTAGATGAATATTCATTACATGAAATAAATAACGTACATGGGACCATAATAGATTAGTGTCTATTTAGAATAGGAACACACTCTTGAATCATGCTAAAATATCTTTAGTATCTCCAATAAATATCACCACACATAGTACTCTTCTTATTCATTCACTAAATATTTTTTTCACTCCTATGAAGAATGATACATAAGAATGTATGATCGTAGATCGATAGTGAGGGTAAATAATTGAGATACAAAATAATAACAAGATCATAAGTGTATTAGAATATGACAATTCTATTTTTAAACCATACTATGCGTATCATTATCAAAATCTGGGGCCATGGTATTATGATAAATATTTTACAAGTATTAAATCATTATTAAATTAATGAAAATGATCCAGGAGAGAATAACATTTACATAAGACATATATATGTGGAATATAAATAATCATTGATAATATTATTTTTAGGATACCCACCAAATCATTCTTTACTTGTTAGGATTAAGTTAACCACACATATACCTACATCGAGCATGGGATAACCTCTCAAATATCATATTATTGGATTGAGATAACATCAAATGTACACTCTTTAGGGATTTGTATAATCTCCCATGTTCTATTTTTCAATAATTGTATAACCACATGTGTACCATTTTTTGGTACGAGAAGACCTTTTTTCTACCATTTTATATCATAAAGCATTAAATGTTACCCAATTATTTAGAGGTATATATAGGCCTCAGTAGTCTCATTTTGAAAACCATACTTATTTGTTCCACAATAACAGAAAATGTTCTACATATCGTCACATTATATCCCATTTAAAAATGAGTTTCATAATCATTTCCACAACACGCCATAGAATAAACCATGAAAAATATATGTGTTTCGTATTTATTTGGTCAAAATAAAAATTAACTATCAACATGAAAAATAAGGATATAATAACGGAATCTTGTCCTTAGTAAATATATAGTAACATAAAAGGTTTTCATTTTATGTATAAAATTTTCCTCAGAGATCCCATTGAAAATTTATTAACCTAGATAGCCTTTCCAAATATATAAAAGAATCAAACATAAATAATTTTCAATATTATTTCCTATAAAAATAAAAATGTATTCATAAAAATTGAACATTAAAAATAATTTAAAACATATCCGGTGTAAAATTGTAATTTCTCTAGAATTCAATGATTTTTTATATGGAAATATTGTGATACCACACTCTTTAACGACACATGATTCCAAGGCCCTGTGATCCTGTAATATAATTTTGATCTATTTTTAGTTCACATAAGTTGTAGTGGTATAATGTTTTATAAATTTTAAAATTGTGTTTGGATAGAAAATAAAAGGTCCCTATATAATTTAGAATATCACGATTTTCCAATAATGGGTTTAAAATTGACTAACAAAGGTCTGACAGAATGTTAATCCTTTGGAGTTTTAAATGAATATAATATAAGAACATAAATAAGTTGTTTTATTTTAATTTCTCCCTATTGAGTGGTGGATGGAGACTTTGTGAAGCGGCAATGAGGAAATGTGGAGGAAAAATTTGGAATCCTCAAAATGACTTATTGTGCTTGAATAACTGATACACTATATCATAAATAAAATATCACAATGAAGAAATGTTGTAGCGCTTCAGAAACATCAAGTCATATATCTTTTTATTGAACAAACACATTGAATATTGGGGTAATTAAACTAAGAGAATTATATGAGGAACCTCTAACAAACTTCTACTATAAATAAGAAAAAAATTCTGATAATCAACAATCATTTTCGACACACTTCCAAGAACAAAGACAGATGTGATAAAAGATGTCAATGTCTTGAAGCATTGAGGATGTAACATTGTGGAAACCAATTTCAAAGAAGTAGGGGTTTAATTTTTGCATGTTATTACCCCTTTTTTGATATTTTATTTTATAGGGGTTGATATTATCAATTTTTATTTGACTTAAATCCTCAAACCTCCTATGATTATAATCATTTAATTTTGAGGGAACATGCCAACACAGACTAGGGTCAAGCCCCTTCACCACGTGTGTTCATTGTGGATAGACATCTGAATCGACCGAATGTTTGGTTTTATATCTTTTTGTTAAAGATAAAGTTCCATGGAGACAATATCCACAAATAGAATGGAAAACGGACCACCAGAGTAACTTTGGTAGTCTGGTGAAGGATTCTCATGGTCACCAACAGCCATTGGAAGAGGAAAAAAAATACATATCAGTGGTCTGTGGTAGTAGTAGGTAGTGGCCAGTTGGCCATGAAAACTTCATGTTGACGTGGCGCCAGGAAGTCACCTTATGGAGTGGTGGCCCACCTTTGAGCCCCCCTGACCAGATTCCAATTGTTATCATTTGACCATAGGAGGAAGAAGGCCACACATATATGGGGATACCAGGGAGGGTACATAGTTGGATACAACATCCTACACATGCACCACCATCCACCCATGATGTAGGTCATTGGGATGGTGCACCACACCCCCAGCTAGCGTGTCCCACGAGCCAACGGGTCGGGTCAGTGCCGCACCAAGATGGCCCATCCGGCCCCCGGTGTGTCAGGCTCTAGTCGGCGGGTCTAACCCATGGCCTAGAGGGCTAGAACCAAACCACTGAGCCATACCTATGTCATTAGGTTAGTTCTGCACCCTTCAGGTTGGACTAGACGTGACCATGTCTCCTCGCGACTCGTTAGGCCGGACCCTCGGCGAAACAGGGCTAGGCCCAACGAAGCCCTTTGAGCATGGACCACTGCCCATGTTAGAAAAGACCAATCCATACCCAATCCAAATCAGGATGAGTCACTTAGAAATAAATTGGGGTATGTGGGACCCCTGGTTAGAGTTGGTCAGGTTATTTCGGCAGGGTCAGACTTGATATAGATGCAACTAGCCCATGTTTACGAAAACACTAAAAACATGCCAACCAGGTGTCCGGTTGACAAGACATTTTTGATGTTTGGACCCACACGATGATGTGGATCTTTTAAAATGAACTAATGGGGATTTAATGGATGTTGATATGAGATTAATATCATGATAAGATAGTATCCAATGTTTTCTATGTATGGAACCCTACGGTTGGCTGTGACCCGAAGACTACTGATGTTCGCCTCTGTATGACTCGACTATGGACCCGTGGAAAGAACTTCTATGTTTCGGTGTTTGCCTATGGCAGGAAGATCATCAGTGTTACATTGCGGGCCCATGATACCAGATGAGTTGGAGTACCTTAGTTGGCCAAAACTTGTGGGAATCACTTTTTGTGACGCTGCAAGACAACGATACATGATGAAGATGTCTTCCAATGCATGACAAGGTTAATGGGAAGAACTTATGTGTTATATGGTAAGTCCATTGTACATGATATAAGAAACATTATTTAGTAGTCACAGTATTTAATGATTTGACGGATGATTCTTCAATCATTACCAAAAATTTATATACTTGTTGTGAGTTGTTTTGTGATTCTTCCTTCACATTGGGTATTATTGTGTGGTCTTTTATTTTTGTTTTGGGGTCCCTACTGTGTATTTGTTACACACCCCTGCATAATAATTGCATGCTTGTGTTGTGTCTAGTGATGATAACCAATGTTTCGACAATGATTTTAGTGGGCCAGGATGCATAGGTTCTTAGGGAGACATGACCGAATGATGCTATAATGGTAGATATAGTCACCTAGGTCTTAGTGGGCCCTAGTAAGATCCGATGGACATGATATCCAACTACATATTATAGTAGCTACACTAAAATCATGATCAGTTAGGGTTTTCTGCAGATAGCCATCAGAGTTTCCTTTTTTTATTTGGTGGTTTTCGGTTGTTTTTTTATTCTATCCCACTTAAATTTGTTGACATATACTCATATAATTTAGTGATAATTTTTTTTCAGTGTGTGTAACTTGGTTGGGAATGTGTGTGCTAACATGTACTCACAATAATGCCACCTGCATGTAGGTTTACACCTTTGGTGATAGTCCACTGACCACTGATTTTAGGATGTGGGATTAGGGTAGTCAAGAAATTGGCCCCAGGGGACAGGTCCTGAGAATGTGGAATCAATGTGTGGTCAATCCTACCACAATGAGTGGGAGTCTGTTGTTCTTTTTTGGAGTAGAATTGTAAGTTGTTTCACGTCTGACATTAAAATTTGTGGAGTCCATTGTTGTTGTGGTGGCTGACGTTTCCATACCCGAAAACCTTGAATTCTGCTTTGTGTCTCAACACATGAATACATGGTTCTAATAAGTGTCTCCTATTGTTTTATTGAATTATAGTTAGTTCACTAGGTATAATTTATTGATTTTTTCCATTATGATCTATTCTAGCATACCTCCATGTAGACGACTCGCCATGATACCTTTATTAGGTCATGAGGAACGACTTCCTAGCGATGAGGTGTCTATTCATGTGGTAGTCCTTATGAAGGCCCCGCCCGTTGGTGGAAAAGTGCTGCCACCACATGATGGTCAGAATCAACTGCCGATAGTTTTGGAAGAGGACATGCATATAAAATGATACCTATGTGAGTTTTAGAGACAACGTCCTCCGAGATTTAGTGGGGAGGTATATCCTCAAGTCGCTGAAGAATGGTTGGAGGTTGGGACGTAGGTCTTAGAAATAGTCAGGGAACCGATTGATAATATGAAAATCATGGATGCGAGCCATCTACAGGGTTAGGCAATGAGATGGTGGAGCATGAAGACACAGATGAACCATGAGGCGACCCTTACCAAGGAAAACATTAAGATAATTTTTCGGGAGGAGTTTTTTTCGGTGACCTTACTCTCTATACGCATTCAGGAGATTCTTCACAAATAGTATGGAAAAATTATGGTGTCAATGTAATGGAAATGGTTCAATGAGATTTCTCATTACTCGATTGATGTGGTGTGAGACCCGTTCTTCAGGAAGCGAGCCTTTCATAGGGTACACATGTGGGAGATCAGGGATTTTGAGTTATCACTCAACATCCCAACTGAAGGTGGGGTGGTGGAAAGAGACTCTATGTTAGAGAGCTTCATGGTGGAGCAAGCACCCAAAGATAGAGATACTAGAGGACCCCAGTTAGTGGAGTCTTTGACAAGCTGAAGAAAATAGATGTGATGGCCCAAGTTGTCCATGTCATTCAGCGGAATACCCTTCGACTTAGGTTCTATAGTGCGGGGATCCCGGAATAGAGGGACTCAGTTATGAACAGGAATTTTCTTCTCGTGTGATGGGAATGGAATCATGGAATCTGACTACCAGATCCTCTTTACATATGACCATCATATAGTAGATGGGAAACCAAGTTAACAGAATCAATTTGAGTGGTTAGGTCTACAGGGTGACTGACATGGCAGGGGAATATAAAGAGCAGTAGGTGGTGGGAGAAGGTATGAGGTGTTACTTACACCAGCCCCAGGTGGTCCAACCCAACCTAAAGGAGTTGGTGGACATGGTCAAGTAAAAAATAATTAATTTGAGGCCCTGGTTTTCAGAGGTGACAGTACATATAATTTTTGAGTGGTCAGTGTGTTATATGTGATCTACTTCATTAACCATTGATGATGTATTTGTTGATGAGTTAATTTTATAGGATTTCTAACAACATGAATCATTAGAAAGGATATGTAGTATTATGAGTATATCCCCAATATACTCCTATAACTTATATTGAAAATCTTATTATTGGATTATTCATCAATATGGTTAGAGAGGTTTTAGAGATGTTTATGGTTAGCTTAATACTTTATTGTTTCCTTCTTTATGAGATCCAAACAACATTCTATGTACCCCCTTATTATTTTCAATATGGGTTTATGATTCTTCTAATTCTAGAGATACATAATCTATTATATTTCCTACCCTTTTATATTAATTAGGATATGATATATAGAGTCTTCCAGATCCCTTGGAATTAACAAAGTGTGTTTATGGATGAGCATAAATTTATAATGTATGTAGAGACTACGATACTATTATTTCGTAGCACTGTAATTGGGGAGATTTCATATGTTTATTAAAAACCATATGAAAAAAATCGTTTGTAAAAATCATTTGAATTTAGTTAAGTTTATCAATTATTTAATTATGATGAGGTTTGTGTTTTGTGAAGACAATAGAGATCCAGTGGTGTCTTTTTTTGGAAAGAATGACCCTCAGATGGGTCAGGAGCTTCTTCCATCCCTACCAACATTGATGACTGAGTTGATTATTATCTATTTTGAGGTTCTAGTGTCAGTGCTTCCTGGGGTAGTAGAAGAGTATCATGATGTCATTATAGAATAGGTTGTGTCATTTCCATCTCAATGAGAGATCATGTTCTGGATCAATCTAAAGCTAGGAATTTCTTCTATCATGACATATCTATATAGGATGTAACCTTATGAATTGTGATGGATGATATTATAGGACAATGATCAGTTTCAGTGATATTCTATTTGGATGAGGGTGTCACCTTTGAATTCACTATTATTTTGTCAGTAAAATTATTATAGAAGTAAAAACATTATTAAGACTAACTTTTGTTGTTCTATGTGATAGTTAGGAACATATATGTTCTTCAATATATTGGAAATTTATTTTATCATCTGATAGAAACAATTTTTTTCTCAAAAATATATATTTGGACATGTAATCATCTAATGCAGGTGATGGAAGATGATATCTTGATGACTGCTTATCATTGCATTTATGGGTATTATGTGTTCATTGTGACACCATTCAGTATAATGAATACCCCACACTTGTTAATTATTTTGATTGATAAAATTTTAAAGATTTATATTATAATATTACTGTGTTTTTCACCAATGTTATCTATTAGTACTCTACAGAATGAGGACTGTACAAAAAATACCTTTTCGGATTTTGGATTTCATCACCAGGGAAGGGAATTTTGGATGTTGTAAAAGTGTGTGTTATCACATATTTATGTTCTTTTCTCAAAGAATTATTTATCATAGGATGGAGTAGTTATGGATCCTTAGAATATAGGTGTGGTTGTGTCTTGTGATTCACCGATGATAATGGTAGTGGTAAGGTGTATCCTTGGTTATTCATGTTATGGGTGGATATAAATAGACAATTTATCCTATGACATGGCTCCTCTGACAGATCTGAACAAAATGGATCATGTTCTATTGTGGACTGACCAACATCAGGAATAATTTGATACCTAAAGTAAAAGTTGGTGAATTATACATTTCATTGAATTACACGGGGGGGGCATAGTTTTTATGTTTTCTGTGATGCTTAATGCCTTAAATTTGAATGGATATTAATGAGAAAATGATCAAGGATTTCTTATTGGTCCAAGTAGCTATATTTCCTTTAGAATAACTATATTTCCCATGATATTGCTTTGTTTGTAGTTGTTTTTTCCTTTAATTCATGGATATATTAACATACTGGTGAGATTTTAGTGGGTTTAACCCACAATATCACCCTAATTTTACTCTTCTCACAGAATGAATTGAACATACATTCGCGTCGATGGACTAATTTTTTTTGAAATTATGAATACAAGATACTGTATAGATTAAGAAAAGAATTTTTTTACTGATTATATATTCATTAAGTCACATAGTGATTTAATTCATTAATTAAGAGATTCCTTGGGATTGATGGAATAGCTCTCAGTGATTCATGTAGATATCAGAGTGGTTTTCCAAAATGGTTTAATTTTTTCCTGATGATAGTGGGGTCATATTTTTTGTAGTAGATGGATGAGTCATAGTTGGTGTATTTTTAGGTGGAGGTCAATAGTGACAATATTGTTTTGTGTGATTCCCTTGATTTGTGGTCTAAGTATGGGATACAATATATGTTGTTCCACGGAATAATTTTCACTCATTTGGTGATCCATGAGATGTTTTTCTCTAAGTTCCTTATTTAAACATTATTGGTACATTGTGATGGAACTTTTTTACCATGCATTGAGATATCAATTTTGGTGGTCTGGGAAGATGTATATAGTTGTATAGTTTTTTTAATGGCTGGTCTACAAAATGGTTAAGGAAGATCCCCATGATATTAAAGGGATTGTCTAGCCATTATATGTTCCACAGTAAAAGTGGGAATAATTATCAATGAACTTCATTACTGGTTAACCACATGATCTGAGTGGCTATGATACAATATGTGTGATGGTGGATCATTTTCCCAAAATCATTACACTCTATAGAATACATGTATTCTATCTCAGTGGTGTTATTGTCGAGGTAGAATCTATAGGATGTATTTTGACAACACAGGGTCATGAGGATGATCATCTTTGAGTGATATACTTGTTTTACCTATAGTGAATGGAGAGTCCATTAGCATTGTTTTACCCTCAATTATACATATGAAATACATTTTATCGATAGAAATATGGTCAACTATCAGTAATCATAACGACTTATTATTTATTTTCTTATTTTATTTTTGAAGTTCATGGAAGAGTAACATTCCCTTGTATAACATTCTCACAATAAAAATTTCAATCCTCCAATTTTATGGTGTTATTTTAAGTAATTTATGGAAATAAAATTCCTTTCACTACTATATTCTAATGTAGTTGGAGGGAAAAAATATACAATGCCATAATTATATCATAATACGATAGAGATGGTTTGGGAAATTTTCAAAATGTTGAACGAAGCACATGATCATAAAAAAACCTATAACGATAATTGGAAGAGAAATTTAGTGTTAGAATTTAGATAAAATGTGTTTATGAAGATGGTTCATTATCAAGGGAGGTAAATGTTTGTTCATTGGTGATGATTTTCTCCATGTCTTTTTTGAATTTCTAGTTGTTGGATTTTATTGGGTATATAGAGCATCATATTTCACATTTCCTATAGATGATAAATAGAAAAAATGTATTAAATGTGTCAAGTATATTTTATTATCTTTATGATGAAACTAAAGTCATTTTATGGGGAAATATTTTTGTTGATGACAGTGGGAAATTCTAGTAGAGACCTATAAAAACATAGGAACATCAGAAATTTTTTTTGGATGGGAACTCTATTCCCATGGTTTATGTCTTCTAGTAGTAATTTGGTGTGGATACGAATAAAAGCGAATGAGAGTTCTCGATATGTACTGAGTAACCTAATCTCATTTATTTTTTGATCTATTTTTTTAATTTTAGAAATTTTGGTTATTTTACTTTATCTTTTATCATATATTTTCCTCTTGTTTCCTTTTTTATCATTACTCTTTTCATAGAGTATCCTCCACTAAGAGAGTGTTTAGGAGAACATTTTTGTTATTTTGTGGTGTAGTTAGTATATAATTTTATGTGGTGGCTGAGATCATGGTATGAATAGGTCCTTGGGAGGTATCACCCGAGGTACCTTTTCATTTGTACCCAATTTATTTTATATTTAGTATTATTTTGATTTCATAAGGATTGTAATTGTTTGTGAGTTATCTAATACAAGGGATACAACCCTTATAGTCCAATTTGTTCCATGTTTCTGAGGTTTTCGGATCTTGGAGGAGTTGTGGAGTTTGTTAAGAGAGGTTCAATGGCTAAAATCCAGAATCATAGTGTTTAAAAAATGTTTTAATGTACATCATGTCATGTATTCAATGATCATGCCTTGCTATGTATAGGTCATATGGTTCTCCATGTCATGTAAATATTATATATTTAATGATCATACTTTCTTTGTATTTATAGAGATCAATAAGATGAAATTTACATAATGTTTATGTGTTTCAAGCTATGTAAATGCCCTATTTAGTGAGGGGTATAAATATCCAAGTTCCCTAGGTTTTCTCAGATCCCTTATTCCTCCCCTTGATTCCATGTAATCCACTAGAATATTCTTCTAGATGTTGGGATTCCGTCAATTAGAATTGGTATGTGGCTTCTCATATTTTATCCATGGTGATACAAGGTATATTCTACCACTTTTATTTTTTATCTTCAATTATATTCTTCCAATTTATTCATGCAATGAAATATATTATCATCTCCCATTATTATAGTGGAGTTTTCATTAATTTTGGTTGATGTTGTTGTATTGCAACGCCCATGGGGGATGATCTTTTTATCATGAGTGGTGATCGTGATCTACAGTTTTGTTCAGTTAATTTATGATGAACACTAAATATTTTGATGTACATGAATCATTTTCACTCTTATATTATTTACGTGCAATCATACATTAAACATGATAAGTCCCATTGTATGAAAATGAAATTTACATAATAATTTTTTTCATTTTTTAAAATTAAATGGGTTGTAGTGATCACATGTTGATTCTTTGAAGTATCATGATTCCGTTCATCTTGATTTTCTAGATTGTGAGTATAAGGACTCGGATGTGAACATTAAATAATCTTGAATTAAGTTATTAAATCACATTAAAGATATTTTCAGGTTTGGATTTTTAGTGAATTAGGCTATAGCTATTAAATTACATCTAAAAAATTATAAAGTTTAAAATTATACTTAGTATCCATTTTTTCATAAAATTTTAACACTTAAAATAAAATATTAATTTTTTTCATGATATAAATATTTTTGAATTCTTCCATTCTGGAAGCCTTCCATTTATCCGGTTAAAATGATTTTGAATAAATGGGATGAACATAAAGAGATCATTATGTGTTATAAAATAAAAAAAGGAAAAAATAAGTCCATCAATATATTCAAAACATAATCTATTTTACATACCTCCTTAAATAATATGATTTATAAATAACACATAGAAATAATAAATCATTAAGGTAACATGGGACATCCATATCATCTTTACATTATAGCATTTATATCTACATAGGGAGTTACAATGTAATACCCATCACAATATAATCCATGAATCACATAGGTGAAACATTAATATTTACCTACTTCACAATACCCATTTTATTGGAGAGCTATCTCGGGCTCACATGATACCCATTTCATTGGAGAGAAATCTCGGGCTCACCCGCCCTTTGTTTATCACAGAACCACCGATATATGTAATCAATTTCTAATAACCATAACATATTAAGAACACATAAAACTAGAAATGAGGAAAGATAAAATTAAAAAATTTCCATAAAAATATATTATTTATGTATATTTATGTAATTATTCCATTATAAAACTATTTTCAATAAAAAAATAAATAAAACTACTCTATGGTATTTATTATCCATTTAAAACAATATTACTTGTTATAGAAGCCAAAAAAATCAAATAATGATCATGCTAGAGGAAAGGTTGTATTCATTGTGTACGTTAAAAAGAAAAATTATTTTAGTCATTTTTTAAAATTATTTGTAGCTAAAAGATTACATTTTAATGAAATTTAAAGTTAGAGGGGTTTATACACCATATAATGGAAGGATGTGTATAAATCAAAGTATACTTTAATGAATGGAGATTGAGATGAAGTCTCCTACCTCATGTCTAACATGACCCATTCATTCTTTAGTTTCATGATTAATAGATTGAAGATAATTATTACATTCTTTGGAACCATTTTCATGTTTATTATTCCATTTATATCACTTATTACTATGTAATAAACATTAATTATCCATTTATATTAATAATAGTTGTTATATTGTTATTTTGTACTTGAGTCAAAAATGAACTTCATATAATTACCAGTAGTCCATGAGGTCAAAATTAAATTATCTAATGAATTATATTAATGATTTAGATATCATATATATCATATATCTCTAGTATATATATGTATTTATAACAGTACATAACATTTGGATATAATAAATTTAATGCATCGTTCATGTAGATGGTAATTCATACGTACACATGAAAAATACATTCATTTATATTTTGAATTTAATGGAATGAAAACTTAATGATACAATGGTATTTTATAATATCATATATAATTTCATTAACTCCATCTTTTATATGTTCCACGTATGGCATTAACGAGTCATATTACTTTGAGGGGAGATAGTCTGCACATCCGGAAATGAAATTATTGTATTTAACCATTATGAAAACCATAAATGTATGAAATAAATGAAAAAATAAGATTTTTTAATATATATATATATATATAATATATCACATATAAATAATATTCTTTCATAATTTTCTCCATGAGAGGGGTTAGGTGATAATTGTACAATCATCGTTTCATGAGGTAGTAGTTCGCCATCCACATAAACAATATGATTGTATCCATTAGATTTTGTTGTGTGTATGTATAGTTCATATCATTTTCATAAAAACCTGTATTATTTTTATGATACTATTTTTTTAAAAAAAACAATATAATAAATATATTTCCATGGATTAGTGAAGGAAAATAAAAGAAAAGAACATGAGAGAAGATGTTACCTTTAAATGGGGTAACTCTGTTTTGTTTAAACCAAGTTGATTTCATAAATTGCCTTTTGCCTCGGGGATGGCATATATTAGGAAGATAGGGATGTTTAGAGCTTCTTGGATTAGTGTTTGGAAGCTCCAATGGGTGTGACAACGTTGTGTAATGGGTTATAGGTGGTGGCATTTTATAAGAGGGAGTATAGGCTCTTTAAAAAAGTTGGAAAGTATTAATTTATTAAAAATTATTTCTAGTTAAAAAAGTTCCAAAACTAATTAAATTCAACTATAAGTTGTATATAAGTTGAAATAAAATTACCCAATAATATACTGAATGTTTTTATATATTTAGCATTCCTTATCATATTTATTTTACATTCTATTAACTTATTTAACGGGTACCATGTCCTCTTATATATTCATTATATATGGTTAATATATTTACTATAAAATTCCATGAGACCCAAAATGGATAATTAATGAAATTTTAAACATCATATATGTTAGTTGGATGAATCATAGATTTTTAGGATTATTTTATCATTTAATAAATTATTAATTGTTTGAAAAAATCATTTATGTCGACTTATAATGTATTCATATTAAGACTTTTAAAAAATCAATAAAAACACGATTCATTGGGGAAAAAATCTTAAATTCAAAGATAAGAAGTCATTATTATCTATGAAAATCGTGTATGGCATAAAAAGTTTGAAAATAAATTTATATTAACTGTTATAATATCATTTATTTGAATCCTTTATTAATGATGCAATTACCGCATCACCATTTTGTCATATATAAATTTATATATTTAATATCTAAAAATTATAAATAAAATAAGATAATTTAGAAAATATTTTTAGACATATAATGAGTATTTATTTTAGAATAGATAACTTATATAACACTATATAAGTTTTTTTACAAAAATATATATGTTTATGTTACATTTATCTTTATCTTCAAATTAATTTTTATTAAATGTAATATTCACATTAAAGTGGATCCATGGGGTCCCAAAATATACCCAAGGACACCCATGATGGGGAATGTATCATCCAATTGGATTCGGACAGGTGTTAGTGTGATTAAATATTAATATAATGTTATTTTTACTCTTTTTGACCAGATTTACCATTTAACAATGGTAAATGAAATATTTAATGAAGTTTCTATTCAAAATGAATATAAATAAAAGATACTTATATAAAAAAAATTACCACTTGATTAAAATTATGTACTTATTATTTCCAAATTCATAATATATAATTTTTATAAATTAATTTAGTATTATTTCTCGTTGTGAAAACAAAAAAGCGCGTTTTTTAGAAATAAAATCTATAAATAAATGGAGACAGGTTTATGTCCAATTTCAAAGTTAAATTAAATTTAATTTCAACAATTGTATTAAATTGTAAAAATATAATATATTACAATTTAAAACCAATTAAATATATAATCTATCCATAATAATAAATTATATTAAAATGCAGTTTTGAATTTAAATGCAGTATTTTTCACTATTCATTAAAAAATTCATAAAATTTATCCAAGGTTTATTTTTATATGCCAATTCAATAGAGGAATTATATTTTTTCAAGTATAAAATATAATTGTAAAAAAAACAAGATTTTAAATGGGTTATCCCTCAAAAGGCTGTATTAGAACCATGTAATGAATGCTAGAGTATTTATGCTTAAAATTGGATTCATTAACATATTAAGCCTATAAAAATATTGTATAAATGTATAAACATTTAACAAACATGATTAATAATATTGTTTATTGTTATTATTCATTCCTGATAATAAAACTAATATGTGTTAACTACAATTTAAAATAATAATATTATTAAATTATTTTTCAGTAAAACTCAATGATGTGTGCAACAAAAGATTTCAATTAAACTAATTGTTTCGTATCAGGTACTCCTTAAAACATAACAACCCAGTTAATCTAAAATTTATTTTTAATTAAGAAATATTAATAAATATGGAAATGTTGTATTCTTTATTTATCTGGGATGTTACATCCTTCCTCCATTTTGATAATTGTGTCCCCGCAATTCTATTCACTTATATAATAAGTGGGGCTATTTATCCTTCATTGAATTTTTGGGTTCCCATTATTCCTCTTTAACCATATGGGTTTTCCACAAACCATTTACCTAATAGGTAACCTTATTCCATGACACTTTCTCTCATTGGTCAATAATATGGAATGGTTGTTCCTCCTAAGAAAAATTCAATTCTCACATGACTACCATTGGACTCAAAACAGGAGATGGATCCAGCATATACTATCACAACATTGAAACATAAAAATTATTATGTACCAAGGATATGTTTTTAGGTAAATCAAATCTATATGTAACTGATCCACCTTTCTCTAGGATTAGATACAGTGCAATGAAACTCAAACTAAACATTCCCTTCATACTAAAATGAATCACACTTTTCCACGGAGAGTCACTGAGAAAGTCATGATCAGTTACATAAAAATAAAGATCCATAAATCAATTATTTGCATAACATTTATGCCTCCTCAGAGCTATTCTCAAATGCATTTTAATAAAATGCTATTTTATACCATATCATCTACCAATTATGCTCCCATTAGTTTTCATTCACCTAATTCATACTAAAAGGATGTAGTTAGACACCAATTCCCATTTAATGCCTCAAATGGATCAATCTATATAATTAAATGAAAACTGTTATAATAAAAACTCATCCAAATAAATATATTGGTTCCAAATTCTTTGGTAATCCATTTCTAAAACATATAGAATATATTCCAATGTTTGAATTATTCTTTCTGACTGCACATCTTACTAAGGATGAAAAGATGAACTTAAATTTAATATATTTTCAATGACTTCTAAAGGCCTTTACAAAAGATAGAAGTAATCCTGATATCACGATTAGATACAACGTACTGGGGAACTCCATGAAACAAGACTATCACTTCAACATATGACCCAGAAAGTTGTTATAGGGACAAATTAACTATAATAGGAATGAAATGAGTATATTTATTCAATCGATCAAGAATATCCCAGATTGAATTATTACAATGAGAGGTCTTTTCTAGTCCCACAACATAGTCAATGGATATATTTTCCTATTTCCTCTCTATAACAGGTAAAGTTTGAATCATCCCTTTTTGTAACTTATACTCTGCTTTTACATGTTAACTACTCAAACACTTCATAGTAGAATCAGAAATATATCTTTTCATTCCATCCCACCAGCAATACTTTTAGAGATCATTTTACATATTACTAATGTCAGGATTATCTGATAATGGAGAACTATGAGTTTCTCCTAATAATACATTATTAAAATGTGAATCACAAGGCACACATAATCTCTTCCCAAACCTCAAAACACAATAATTACAATGTTAAAATAAAAAAAGACACCCTTCTAAACCTACTTAGTCTATTTCAGAAAGTCACATTCTTTTTTCAGTGATAGATTAATTCTATTTTATAGATATGATTTCTTAGACACCTAAAAAAGAATAAAGGATTTTCCCTCACCAAAAAATTCTATACTATATTTCATCAAATCCTTTATGAATGAATCTTGTTCCAAATGTAATATGGTTAATGTACAATTTCTTTTTCCTGATGAATTCTTCATCCAATTAATTTTTGTGTGTCATGGATGGTAATGAATTGTGAAATCATAATCCATTATTAATTCAATATTTCCGCTATGTTACATGTTCACATATTTCTGAGTGAATATATAAATCTAAATTTTTTTGTTAGTATATATTCCACATTTTACTCATTGAATATGATTCCTACAAACTATTATAGTAAAAACAACCGCATATTATTTAAAATCATTGGTAGGTTAATTTAACTCACGAGGTTTCAACTAACATAAGGAATACGAAATTAACAGATCATTTTGCCTTAGGACACAACCATGTCCATTCGATGAAGAATCATTGAAGACAAAAAATTACCTATCTATGGAAGGGAGTGCAAAAAATTTGGCATTCACCGATATTAATTTAAATTACCAAAAAAATCATCACATTCCTCTATCAAAATTAACATAACACCTTTTTGAGTTAAATGAGTCATTGGGTTAGATATCCATGAAAAAAGTTCATTTTACCTCCAATAATAACCATATAAACCACGAAAACAATAGAACTCAGTTATATTTGTGGGTCTAGCCCATTCTTAAACAACAATTGTTTTAAAAAGATTAGGAATTATGCCATTTAATTAAACAATGTGAAAAAGGAATTATTTTTTTCTAACCAAAACTAGCACATGTGAAATTTACCATATAGTTTCCTTTCATTTCATGATTGAAAAACAACCCATAAATGACTCTCAGTATCTTATTTAGTTTTATAATGTACCAAAATATCATATATGAAAACAACCACAAAATTATCCATGAAGTCACATAAATTATATTCATATGATCCATCAATACAACAAGTGCATTGGTTAACCCAAAGGGTATAATGAAAAATTCATAATGTCCAAATCTAGTATGAAACATGGTCTCCAAAATGTCCTCTTACTTACCTTTCAACAGATGGTACCCCAACCTTAAGTGAATCTTTGAAAAATACTAAGCTATATGGAGCTGATAAGAAAATCATCTATATGAGGAAAATGATACCTATTCATGGAGTGATATTATTCCATGCTCTATCATCTATGAAAAGTCTCATTGAACCATTGATCATTTTAACTAACAAGATAAAGGTACCCCATGGTGATTTTCTAGGCTGAATGAATCCTTTAGCTAAAAACTCCCGCTATTTCATATTTGATTCTAAAAGTTAAATTTGAGAAATTTGATAAAGGGGTTTGGAAATTAGCTTAGCATCAAGAACTAAGTCAATAATATATTCATCTTCTCAGTCATGAATTATTCCATGAAACTCATCAATAAAATAATCAAGATACTCATTTACCACTGGAACATCAATAATTTGTAAAGATAGATTTACTTCAACAATATGATCAAGGTAACATTCATTTAGATCATTTAGTAGTTTCATATCTTCTTAATATGTTATAAAATCATGGTTTCATTCCTGTACTTAGAAGGAAAATATTTCTGAAAATAAATAACCATATCTTGGTAGTCAATCTTATAATGATAAACAGAAAGCCAATTCATACCCAAAATAACATCTATCTCAAATAGAAAAAAATAAGGTTTGCATGTAAATTTTTTCCACACATAAGGACATGAAGGTTCATATAAATGTTTTTCATCTCATCATTTCCTCCCAGTATTTAACCATAAGTTCAGGATTCATATCATGATATAGAATTCTTAATTTAGATGAGAACTTCTCAGAAATGAAAGAAGGTGTTGACCCTAAATCAAAGAACATATTGGCATAATCTGAATATACTAATAGTGTACCTAATACTACTTCATTAGATGGGTGAAAATTTTCGAATTTAGTCACAATGTATTTAACACCCCTTTCTTCTTGTAGTCAGGCTTCTTATCATCAGTTGATCTCTTTGTTGGACACTCAATTTCATAATGACTTCTTTTAATTCAAATTATACATTTTACTGATTGTAAATCAGATTTTTTCTTACGATTACACTGATATTTTCTAGTGTAATTTCAATACTTATTTCCCATTTTACCACATTGTTAGCACTTACTATAATTCTAAATACATTTCCCAACATTCTTTTTACTGCAATTTTCACAAACTGTAAACAAGACATTATTAACATCATAATTTTTTAAAGAGTTCTTCCATTTGATTTACCACCTCGACCTCTTATTATGTTGTTTATAAAATAACACACGATCCTTGAGAATCTCCATTCCATCGTTGACCTCTCATCCATCATGTTTTTAATAACTTTTGAACTCACAAAAATATAAAAAATTTCGATACATTGAAATTAATCTTGAGAAAAAATGATTGATTTTAATACCAATAATCCATTTGAAATTTGAAGCAAACCATTCTAGTTGAGTGAATTTTTCATCACAAGCAGCCACTGATCTGTCCTCCTACCTAAATTACATGAATTTATTTCCACCGTATGAAAAAACACATTACTAAAACATTTCTTAATAAAAATAACACTGAATATATCCCAATCAAGAGCTGAAATATCTTTAATATCCTTGATATTTTTAACCATCAACCACTACAGATCAGATTAATCATCAAAATGGTAAACAACAAGACATAACTTTTAATGTTCTAAATATCTCATGACATAAATCTCTTTTCTAGTGCATTAATGAACCCTTTTGCGAGCACAGTGAAAGATGATCCTCAGAAGAACAAGGGATGTTTCCTTATTAAATGTAACACTTCAGAAATGTTTCATTGTGGTTGATCTGGATTTTCTCATACATGGATACCACCCCCATTTATAGCCTGATTCACCCATTCCCTCAATACAACAAACAATTCAGTTATGATTCTCACCATCTCAGGTTTCTGATTTGGTAGGTTGTCTTCCTCTCAATGTCATCCAATCACACCTGCCCTATTTCCATAATGGAAAACCATTTTTAAGAGAGAAAAATATTATGCAAAGTAACAAGGTAATATGTAAATGCTATAACATTTCAATAATAATATTAATTAATTTTGTGATATTAATTTAACAATATTCTAACTCCAAATGTTTTCATAACAATCATTTGATGCCAATGATAAGTAATCAACCTTGAACATTACATAATATTGAATTAAGATAATAATTCACATTGATGATATTTTTCAGGTTGGAGTTCTAGTGAATTAGGCCATAAATATTACATTACATCTCAAGTATTTCAACGTATACAATTATACTCAATATCCATATTTTCATAAAATTAAACTCTTAAATGAAAACAAGATTTATTTTATTAATATAAATCTTCGTGAATTTTTCTATTCCTTTACCCTTCCATATACCGTGTGAAAAAATTTCTAAAACATGGGATGAGCATAAAATGATAAAAATTGGTTATAAAATAAAAAATGAAAACATTAGTCCATCAATACGTAAAAAACATAATCTCTTTAACATAAGTCATGAAATCATATGATTTATGAACAAAAACATTGAAATCATAAATCATAAATATAACTTGTAACGTCCATATCATACTTACATTTTAGCTTTCACATCTTTGTAGGGAGTTACATTGGAATACCCATAAAATTATATTCCATAAATCTCTTAGGAGAAACATTAAAAATTACCAATGTCATGTTACCCAAGGCATTAGAGATCTATCTTGGGCACACCCACCCTTGGTTAATAATGGAACCACCCATATATATAAAAAATTCCCAACAACCAAAACATATTCATAACATAGAAAAAAAGTCTAAAATATAGATAATATTTCCACATTTTAATCACAATATATTATTAAAATATACTAACACAATCATTCCTTTATGAAAACATTTTCAAAACCAAAATATATAAAAATTGTATATGTAATTTATTTTCCTTTTAATAAATTACTGCTTGTTAAGGTATCCAAATATCAAATAATGCTTGCGGTGGGGAAAAAGTCATTGTCACCACATATGTTAAGAACATTATTTTTTCCATTTAGTGAAATGATTAGTAAAAAAAGGATTACATTTGAGTAAAATCATATGTCATGTATAAATCAATGTACGCCACATTGAATGGATATTAAGATTAATTACCTTACCACGTGTTCCACATTACTCATTCATTCTCTAATCACATGAATAATAAAATAAAGTTAATTTAGTCTTGATTTAGAACAATTTAAATGTTTAATATTCCTTTTATATCTCTCATTTCCACGTTATGGACATTACATAATCATTTTAGTTAATAACGATTGTTTTGTCGATATTTGGTACTTGAGTAAAAAAATACCTTCTTATAATTACATGTTGTATATGTAGTCAAAATTTCATTATATCTTGAATTATATTAATTATTACGATACCATATATATCATATATATGATCTTATAATAGTTTATAACATTTTGAGATAATAAATGAAATGCACCGTTCGAGGTGATGGTAAGCCATACGTATGCATGAACATTAATTTCATTTATATTTCATATTTTGTTGAACAAAAACATAATGATACATATTTATATTCTAATATCATATATAATTTCATCAACTCCATCATTTATATGTTCTTCATATGGCATGAATAAGTCATATCACTTTGAGGGGGTGGTACTCCACACATAATCAAAAGAAATTATCATATTTATCCAATATAGAAGAAATAATGTTATGCCAATAATAAAATATAGAGATGCTTAAAGACAATATAAATATAATATATATCACAAATAAATGCATTTCATCATAATGACCAGTATGAGAGGTGGTAGGAGATATTTAAAGATTCCCTGTTTCTTGATGTAGTAGATTACCATCCGAACAAACAATATCTTCTTATCAATTAGATGAAGGTGTAGTGATGTGTAGTTCTAATCCTTCTAGTAAAAACAACCTAGTATATTTAATTTATTTTTGTTATTATAAAATAATTACAAAAATGTTTGGGGTAGGATAAGGAAAATTAAATAAAAGAACTTGAGAGAAGATGTTGATTTAAATTGGATAACTCCCATTGGATTGAACAAAAGGGCTTTCTTTAATTGATTTATTCCTAGGTGAAGGATTATAAGAGGAAGATTGAGATGTTTGGGGATTCATGGAGAAGATTTTGGAGGATCCCAAGTGCTTGAGTGGTGTGTGTAATGGTATAAAGGTGGTGGCCTTTTATAAGAGGGATGATGTTCTATTTAAGAACATTTGAAATTATGATTTTATTATAAAATTATTTTCGTTTTCAAAAGGTACAATAGTTATTTAATTCAATGTAAATTTGAATATTAGTAGAAATAAAATTACCTTAAATGAATTGTCCATGTTTTGGAAAAAATTTAATCCTTATTATTGTATTTAACCATTTGTTAACTTATTTAACTTTTATAATGTCCTATTATATATTCATACAATATGGAAGATATATTAAAAATAAAATAAAAAAAGATGAATGATGGATTTGTAATGTCATTTAAAAAATCATATATGTCATTTGGCCGAATAATAGATTTTTTTGATTTTTCTATCATATAATAAAATATTAATTTAAAAAGACTTATTTATGTTAATTTATTATCTATTAATATCATGAATTTTTTTTAAAATCATTAAATATGTATTATCTTGAAAAAAAATTATTAATTAAAAGATAAAATTCATTGTTATCTATAAAATTTGTGGACAACAAAAATAGTTTCAAAATAAATATATTTTAATAATAATAATATCATTTATTTTAATACATTATTAATGTAGCAATTACTACATAATCAAGGTGTCATAATTAATTATATTTATTTAATGTATAAAAAATATAAATTAAATACTGTGATTTATGAAATCTTTTAAATATTCTAATGAATATATATTATCAAATAGATAACATATATAACACCATATAGAAATGATTTTACTAAATGTTATATGTTTATATTACATTTTCCTTAACGTTAAATTAATTTATAAAAAATGTCATTTTCACTTACAAGTGGCTCCATGTGGACCCAAAATAGAATCAAGGAAGACCAAGGTCCGACATGTTTCATACAATAGTATTAGGACATGTGTTAGGGTAATTTTAAATAATTAAAATATTATTTTATTTCCATATTTAGCAGATTAACTCTTCAACCCTGGTAAATAAAATATTTAATGAAATTAGTATTTATAATGTCAAAAAGTAAAAAGTTTACTATTATAAAAATTTTGATTTTTTGATTTCAAATATGAAATTCATTTTTCCAAAATTCAAAACTGACAAGGTATATTAATTAATTTATAATTAAATATCATTTTCAAAACAAAAAATGTTTTTCTAAGAAATAATAGCTATCAAAATATTGAAACGTGCTTATGACCTATTTCAAAGTGAAATTACATACTAGACCAATATTAGAATTAATAGTAAAAATATAATCTAATTACACTTTAAAACCAATTAAAAATATAATCTAATCATATAACTAAATTATATTTAAAGGATGTTTTGAATTAAATTTTTGTATTTTTCAGAATTCATTAAAAACAAACTTTACTAGAAAAATACTAAAAATTCATCAAATATAAAATTTAATGTCACTATTATAAAGTAGAATTTCATTTTCTCAAATGGAACATATAAATTGAAAATAACTATATTTAAAAATGTTCACCATGAAAAAGTTGTACAACAACCTTTTAATGATAGTTATTGTATTTGTTCTTAAAATTGTATTCATTCACATTTTTGGCCTCTATATTTTATAGGATAAATGTAAAACCATTAAAAAATGTGTAATCATATTATTTATAGTTATTTCCATTCATTAAAATACAATGGCTATACGTTGACAAACCATTTAAGATAATAATATTATTATATTATTTTTCGGTATAATTCTATGTTATGTGCAACACAAGATTTCAATGAAACTGGTAATTTCAAATCAGGTACACCATCCAAAAAAGAATGCCGACTTAAGTTAAATTAATATTTAATTATAAAATATTAATGAAAATGAAAATATAATATTCATTATTTAACTAGGATGTTACAGTTTGATACCTATGTTATACATTTTTATAATTTTTTATCACAATATTAACATGTTTAAATTGGTCTAAAAATAATTCAAAAATAAATTAGAAATTAATTCAATTATGAATAATTATTCGATATGAATTTTCAAAATCTACTGACTATTGTAATTTGATGTTGATCAAATTAATTCAGTCATGCATGTTTTGAAAAATAGGTTATTCCCTTAGATAATGGAATTTGTTAATGAAACTGATGCATGTTAATGAATTATGATAATAATATATCTATTTTAATCAAAATAATACTTCTCTAAGTATATTGAAACTAGAATAAATGATATAAGTATGTTTTTCCTTTTATTGTTTGTTTTACCTTAATTCATTATACATTTTATTATTAGAGACTGTGAATAATGAATTGATGAAATTTGGATGGAGAAATAATAAGATGTTTGATAAATATAAATTTATATAACTTGAGTATCAAAACATCATAAGAAGTTGGACTTCCTTTTATTGGAGATGTGAGATCTCATTTTCATGTGAAGGATGACTTCCATGTTTTGAGATCCCAATTTCTCTTTTTATTATGATTGGTTGTTCTTAGTTATTTTTCATAATAATGGGATATGAGCCTTGATATTTGATCTAGATACTCATGATCCAAGTTTCGATGATGTGATATGGGACTATGAGGAACTGATGTGATGTGAGCATGGGATGAATGATTCGATGGGGATGGGGGGGGGACAACATTATGTGGTATCAGTTAACACATATAATGTATAAATGTGTCGTTATAATAATGTATGGGTTGGTTGGGTAACTAAATATGATATGATATGCTAAATCCACTCTTACCCAATGATGTGATACTGCAAACTATGATGCTTGATTATAAATATGTTTAATGGATGATGGATGGGATTCTTATTTTAACTACAGTCCTTTCCCCACTATTTATGGTAGATCAATGTTATTATTTTCATGATTTATAATTGAAGGCACATTTTTATGGTTTTCAATGTTTATCTATATAATAAAATGATTCAAAATATGAATAATTAAATATTAACTGCCATGTTTGGGGCTAATGGTTGGTAAATTCAAATATATGTTAACATTGATATACTCTCAAAAAAGTTCTTATTATGTATTGAATTATTATATTTTAATGAAATCGTTAATGTAGGGTATTTTTGAGTAATTTTAAATTTATATTAATGACTGATAAATTTATTAATTTATGGAAATTTATAAAATAAAATAAATAATTAATGAATATTTCTTGTGTGTTTTAGTTCTTATATGATATCTTTTCTTAGTTATTGTAGTTTGGGGTCTGATCAACATTAAATATAATTGATTCTAAGACAATATTTTACCATATTTGGGATGTGATATATATTATGTATTATATATTATGTGATTTCATACACTACCAAATTGATGTTTGTTCGGGAAAATGAAACACCTTCATCTATGGGTGGTTGTTTCCCCCAACATCACGGTGTGTGAATGGATGACTTACTACGCCCAATGTCCCCAAAATATTCTATTGGTAGTTACCTGTTTTGTTATTAATCATGGTTAGTTTTCACATAATTTTATTCAATTAGATAAGTTGAATTATAGTTATTTCACACACATGTATTTTCATATTCTGTATCAAAATGATATTTGTAGGTATGACATGCATAACCTATGACATCATTAGGTACATAACCGGTTTATTGATTGTAATTGATTAAGGAACAATTCCAAATGTTTGATAGATATCAGACAGTATGTGGTAGACATGAAAAAATACATATATAATATATATTGTCTTTTGGTATTGGATGATGTGATGATTTGTTTCATGAGGTTCTTGTTATGATGAATTTCCTTGGAGTATTTGGGCCAATTATTATTGAGAGAGATGGATAAGGATGTATGCCGAAGGGGAAGAGCAGAAAACCAGTCAAGATGCATTAGTGTGGTACACATGATATTTCAATACTATATTATATACTCCCTTTTATGTCATACATGGTGAGAGATATCCTTGTTGAGGTTTGTAACATAGTATACATGTTTTGGTGATAGATAATTTCAACTACTGATCATTGTGCATTAAAAAACATTCAATTCGTGTTGTACAAGATGACATATGGAGGATCTTATAGAGTACACTATTATACTGGCCCAAAATATATCTACATATATATTTTTTCATGTTAGTAGGGGATGGATAGAGATTGGTAGGGATATTACTCACTAGTAGTTTCTTGGGATCTATTTTGGCATCACAAGCAGAACAATTTTTTACGTTTTATTACTTGTATTATCCCTTTTAGATAACATTGAACTCTATGATATTCAAGGTATTCACATGGGATTTTTTTATGTATATTCTTTATAATTATTTTTTGGTGTATTCTATGTCATCTCTGTAATATTCACATTCACTTAGAGGATAATTCCTCCCATCTACATTTATATTATATCCACAGTGGTAGTGTCCATCCCAATGTCTAATTCCTCTGGGAAATTGGGAGTCACTATATATCTCCCATTAATGTGGTATCCTTTTTAGGAGAGGGTCTTGACATATATACTATTTCAGTTATTTAGACCCATGATTATCATCCTAATGGGCTAAGAGGGGTGTATCTAGAAATGAACCATATGATTAATTATCCAATCTAATGATAAGTAATTACAAATCCTTATAAAAATAAGAATTTACGCATTTAAATAATAAATTCTGGATTACAATTTTAATTCCAATCAATAAAAATGATTTTATGAAAATTACTCATATATAATATAATCATATATACATGTACGGTATATTTATCTACAATAATGGGAACAAACCAACACAACCTTATTATGTTGTGATTCAACTAGTATTTTTGACTAAACACTCCATTATTAATGTTACATGGAATATTTAATTTCTTTTAAAACATAGAAGATAAAAAATTGTGAGATGTGTTACAATCAAATAAAACATAAGCTAAATTTGAATCTATGATTAATATACCTTCCATAATATCATTAATAATTTCATCATTATATGCAATGATCACATAAGATAAGACATCCCCCTCATAATTTTCTAGACGTATCTTATAACAAATGGTACATTATTGTGAATAGTTCCCCATTTATCAATAGTTGATTCACATGAAAATATTGTTTTATTTCTTCCCCTTGAATTCAGAATCCATGCGACCATTTT
The DNA here is from genome assembly GCA_963277665.1 of Viscum album. Lineage (NCBI taxonomy): Eukaryota > Viridiplantae > Streptophyta > Magnoliopsida > Santalales > Viscaceae > Viscum > Viscum album. Next base: position 2,073,621,637 of record OY728152.1, on the reverse strand, counting down.
GTCTACACATGAAATAATCCTCCATCCCTATGTATTATTTAGTAGTATGTTTATTTCAATTATTTTCATATGATATAGCTTTTTTTATACAATTCTCATTCTTTTATTCATTACATTTTTCAGGGATCACATAATCCTAATACTATATTAGTTTCCCTTAAAGATATTGGATCTTTAATGTTCTTTATCTTATTTATGAAAGATAATATTAGTTCATCATATGTTTTAAAAATATGAGAAACTAGTTTTCTTCAATGGAATAGAATTAAACATTCATATAAATGGTTAATATATATATATATATATATATATTATGTAATCTGTATAATACCAAGTTATTACTTTAATGTGATCCTCATAATCCCCAAAATATTATTATTCTATAATCATTAATATGAATAACATTATCTTAATATTGAGATTGTTTCTTATGAAGGAAATATTTATGGAATATTATGACCTTAAAATATATCCATTTCACTTATTCTATTTATTCTATCTATGTATATTTGGAACAAATTCAAAAAAAAATTAATATCACCTTTAATAAAATACATTACTAGTATAACAATATCACTTCCATTATATCCCAATCAATGAAATAAAATTTCCTGGGACTTAAAACATTCTCACATAACCTTCAATAAGAATTAATACTGAAATATAGTGTCTTATGTCACAAAAACTAATCTAATATAGGTGTATCATTCTATTAATCATCATGTATCTGCATATGATAAAGATTATTAGACATAGCTTGGCCCATATTACCTAATATAGGCTTGATCTACACTATTGTAACAAAATTTTATTATCCTAATTAGTTGGTAAATATGTATGTTGACCATGAGTCTTGATTTAATTTATTATATTATTTTATATCACTAAATATTGTTACTCACTGAGTAATCATATAATGATAATGAATATTGATCCATAAAATAAACATCCCTCCCACGGTAAATCTTCTCATGTACTCTTATGTATTATAATAATTCTCATGTTAGATATGTTAATTTAATATCTTGTTCACATGGTTTTTACAAAACTACATTTGATACCAATTGTAACATCCCCAACTTTATTAATCCGGATCTGTTGTCTAATTTATCAATTTTCATAATATACATGAGATCATATTGAAAAGGTCTGCATAATATATTTTCCATGAGGATGATTATACATACAAGACTCGAATTATAAATTGATGATAAAATATTAACCATAATAAAATTATTTATTCATAATCTAGGAAACTCATTAAAATAATTATTCTCTATACCAGTGGGAAATGATACAAAATAACTGGGAGATAAAATAATCAGTAAGGCTTATGTAAAATGAAAAATACTAAAAATTTATAAGGAATAGTTAATATTTAAAGGTAAATAACTGAAAAGAAAAAACATATTATAAATTACATGATAAATAAATTCATCCTTAGATAATGTCCAATGGAATAATTTTAATCGATATTTAAAACTATATTATTAGTAAATGAAATTCATAATTTTAGGAAACAAGATAATAAAAATAATTATATCTTTACCACCAATGTCTTTAATTATAATATTTAAAATTCTTTCCACACATTAAAAAACATCCTATTTAATAAGGATAGCCAACTATTTGGTCTAAAAGGGGCCTAGATAACCTGAGGTGGGAGGTTGAATCTTTGTATGGATATTTCTCTCCTAAATAAGCCATTATCCACTAGATATTGACCTTTTTTATGGGGGTCACATAGTTCTCAATTATGTGTTACTGTTGATCTTATTCATACTTTCATTATCTGATAATTATGCTTTGAGGAAATGCTTGAATTTAAGCAGACTAAAGAACATAGTTTTATATGGTTCACCCTCACTTGGATATGTATAAGGAGCATTCAGAGGCGATGTGCTGATGTACCAAATCCAGATAACATCACTTCCAAATTACAATGTTTGGGCTACATGTTATATACCTAGGATCACTACCTTTAAATATTTTAGGGACTTCTCACTACATTTCAAAGAGTCACTCTCTATGTATTTTCCTCTGGCTCACTGCTGGTTGAAAGGATTATCTTCATACCCTTCCATTGCTCACTCCTCTTTGAAGGTATAGAATCTAATTTTATAGATTAGTTGGTGAATTAATTATCTCTAATGAATACATCCTCTACTATATAAAGATGGTTTTCTAAAGTCCAATTTTCATCCACTGATGAATACCCATTTCCCATTTAATACTTCGAAATAACGAATGAAATACTGTGGAAAAGATCCCTACATCCAAAAAAATCTCTATTTTTAAAAGCTCAAATAAGCCTTCACAATGTTCTTGCCTCTTTGCTAAGTAGTCACCTTCATATAGAACACTGCATTATAGAAAAGACTACTTTACAAATCGATATACTTCATAGAGACTAGTCCTTTGCAGAGTGGACCACCTTAACAAACCCCGGAAAAGATTTTATGAAGAACACCACTGTCACTGAGCTAGATTAACGGTTTAAAATCGCATACCTTTCACAAATCACAGGTCCTTTACGAACCTTCGTTGCGATTATAGAGAAATAAATTTTACATGAACAATATCTACACTACTCTCATGGGTGGAGGCCAATTTCTAAACATTTACCACTGTCACATGTACCTTCCACACCACATCATCACCAAATTATCACAAATTGTTGAGGGTTAATATTTTATCTAAAATTATTTCTATTCCACCACTACCGAAAATCATGATTTTCCCAACGCTTGTATACCAACTGTTCAAAAGAACCATTGGTATAGGTGATATTTACCAATTTTTTGCATAAACCAGTGGCAAAGATCTATAAAAATTGATTTTTTCTAACAATTTCATCAAACTGTTTGAAAAAATGGGAAAAAAAGAGTTTTCGTAATTGTTTCATTAAACTGTGGGGAATGATGAAGTCTCCTATAACAGCGGTTTTAGTGAAACCGTTGGGTATACTAGACATAAGTGTTTTTTCCCAGCATTTTTTGATACTGTTGTGATAACATATCATTCCCAATGGATTTTTAAAACCATTGGGAAAGAAAACACCCAAATATCATCGACATACAACACCAGAGATCTCGACATTTTTTCCCTAACCGAGATCTGGACGCACCCTCTCAAATTGTTTTCCCTAAACCTAAATTGTCTGGAAGGTTTTCCTCTAAATCTCGATAAAAACGCTACTTCCCAACACAACAAGCCTTGTTTCCAATGATTTTTTCATCCACTTTATATCGGTATGTGTGAGTTCATTTGTTCTTGATTTCTTCATCCTATTTAAATCATTACATTTGTGTTAAATTATTTTAGATTTTGTCATTCTATTTCGGTGCAATATAGTTTGTATTATGATCCCCTTATGAAAATAAGGCATATTTAATTTTAGGTTATGGTTCGAACCCTACTTCCTAACCTGCTCTAGAGGGTTCTAACTCTAATTTCCAATGGGAAATCTCTCTTTGATCCAAGTAATTTTTTTTCTTCCATTCTAAATTGGTAGGTGTGACTTCATTTATTATAGATTTTTTCATTCCAATTTTCTTCAATTTATTGTGTATTATGATTCCCTTGTGAACACAATCAATATGTCATTTTAGGTTTCAGTTTTGTTGTGATTTATCTGTATTGAATAATTTTGGATGATATTGAAGAGGTCAATATGATCGTGAGTTATTTTATCCTTGGTTTAATTTAAATTTAAGGTCTATTGAATTTATTTCTTTGGTTAGCCATAAATACAGTTCGGGCTGTCTAGGTGGGTGGGGGTGGGGGGCTGGGTTTTCCATTTGTGGTGTGGTGGTGGTGGTGTTCTGGTGGGGTCGGGGGGGGGGGGGGGGGGGGGGTTGTCCAAGTGGGGTGGGGGTATGTCTGTCCATGTGGGGGGGGGGTTGCCCATGTGGGGTGGGGGTATGTGTGAGTTCATTCATATTATATTGAAACTTTAAGACAATGATCCATGGGTCGTATGTGACGTGTATGAGTGAACTGCTCCTAAATACGACACCTGGTGTGGCCTGCACCACTCAAAGTGTCCCACATTTATTTGAAATGGACAACATTTTAATTAAAAACAACTACTGTCATACGGAAAACCAAACAATGCAGTAGGAATTTCTTGAATGTTTAGAAAAATGATCAATGGGTCATATGTGACGTGTACGAGTCAACCCTGCCTTAATCTGAGTCATGGTGTGACCATAACCACTCAAAGTGTCTCTCATTAGTTTAAAATGGACATCATTTTAAGTGAAAACAACAACTGACATACGGAAAACTGACCAAACACATTCTGAATGTGTTGATGCTTTTGGAAAATGACCGATGGGTCACATGTGATGTGCACATGTCATCCCTGCCTCAATCTGAGGCACGGTGTGTCTGACACCACTCAAAGTGTCTCTATTTAGTTTAAAATGGTCTTCATTTTAAATGAAAACAACAACTGACATATAGAACTCCAACAAAATGAATTTTGAATGTGTTGATGCTTTAGGAAACCTATACATGGGTCATATGTGATGTGTAAAGTCAACCTCGCCTCAATCCGAGGTGCGGTGTGAACGGCACAACTCAAAGTGTCTCTATTTATTTTAAAATGTATATCATTTTAAGTGAAAACAACAACTGACATACAGAAAACCGACCAAACACATTGGGTTTCCGTTAAAACATTAGGACCACGATCCATGGGTCATATGTGTCGTGAATGATTCAACCACACCTCAATCTGAGGCCTGGTGTGGCCGGCACCACTCAATGTGTCTCACATTTATTTGAAATGGAAAACATTTTAATTAAAACCAACTAATGGAATATAGAAAACTGAACAAATGCATTTAGAATGTGTTTTATGTTTATAACAACGACCAATGGGTCATATGTGATGTGTAGGAGTCAACCTTGCCTTAATCCAAGGCATGGTGTGACCGGAACCACTCAAAGTGTCTCAATTTTTTTTAAATAAACAACATTTTAAGTGAAAACAACAACTGACATACCAAAAACCATCCAAACGCATTGGTAATGTGTTTATGCTTTAGAAAAATGATACATGGTTCATATGTGACATGTGAAAGTCAATCCAGCCTCAATTTGTGGCACAGTGTGTCCAGCACCACTCAAAGTGTCTCTCTATAGTTTAAAATGGACTTCATTTTGATTGAAAACAACAACTAACATATGATAAACCGACCAAACACATTCAGATTCTATTGAAACATTAGGAAACTGATACATGGGTCATATGTGATGTTTTCGAGTCAATTGTGCCTCAATCAGAGTCACAGTGTGTCCGGGATCACTCTAAGTGTCTCTCTTTTGTATAAAATGGACAACACTTAAAGTACTTATGGAAAACCAATGAAAAAGATTCTGATTGTGTTTATACTATAGAACAAAAATCCATGGGTCATATATGACATGCCAAAGTCAACCTCGCCTCAATCCGAGGCGCGGTGTGGCCGACACCACACAATGTGTCTCACTTTAGATTAAATGGACTTCATTTTAAGTGAATACAACAACGAACATACGGAAAACCAACCAAAAGCATTTTGAATGTGTTGAGGATTTAAGGAAACTATACATGGGTCATATGGGACGATTAAAAGTCATGCCCACCTCAATCCGAGGCACGGTGTGGCTAGCACCACTAAAAGTTTCTCTCTTTAGTTTAAAATGGACTTCTTTTTAAGTGAAAACAACAAATAACATACCGAAAACAGACCAAATGCATTCGGATTCCATTAAAACATTATGACAATGATCCATGGGACATATGGGATGAGTAAGAGTCAATCGTGCATCAATTTGAGGCCTGGTGTGGCCGACACCACTCAATGTGTCTCACATTTATTTGAAATGGACAATATTTTATTTGAAAAGAATTACTGGAATATGGAAAACTAACCAAATGCATTCAGAATGTGTTGAAAGTTTAGAACAATGATCAATGGTTCATATGTGACGTGTAAGAGTTAACCCTACCTTAATACTAGGCATGTTGTGACCGAAACCACTCAAAGTGTCTCATTTTGTTTATATAAACAACATTTTAGTGAAAACTACAACTGACATACGGAAAACCAACCAAACACATTCTGAATGTGTTGATGCTTTCGGAAAATGATACATGGTTCATATGAGATGTTTTAAAGTCAACCCGGTCCCAATCTGAGGTGAAGAGTGGCCGACACCACTCAAAGTGCCTCTTTATAGTTTAAAATGTACTTTATTTGGATTGAAAACAACAACTGAAATATGGTAAACTGACCAAACACATTAGGATTCTGTTGAAACATTAGGAAAATGATCCATGGTTCATGTGTGATGTGTTCAAGTCAACAGCGCCTCAATCTGGGTCGCAATGTGGAGGGTATCACTCTATGTGTCTCTCATTTGTTAAAAATGGATAATTTTTAGAGTACATATGGAAAACCAACCAAAAGGATTCTGATTATGTTGATACATTATTAAAATGATCCATGGGTCATATCTGACGTGCATGAGTCAAACCTGCCTCAATCCGAGTTGCGGTGTGCCTGACACCACTCAAAGTGTCTCTCTTTAGTTTAAAATGGACTTCATTTTTAGTGAAAACCAAAACTGACATACGGAGAACAGACCAAACGCATTCTGAATGTGTTGATGCTTTAGGACAGCTATACATGGGTCATATGTGATGTGAAAAAGTCAACCCCACCTCAAAACAAGGTTTAGTTTGACCGGAACCAGTCAACATGTCTCTCTTTAGTTTAAAATGGACTTCATTTTGAGTGAAAACAACAACTGGCATACAGAAAACCCACCAAACACATTCAGATTCTATTAAAACATTAGGACAACGATCCATGTGACATATGTGATGTGTATGAGTCAATCGTGCCTTAATATGTGTCCTACTGTGGCCTAAAACACTCAAAGTGTCTCACATTTATTTGAAATGGACAACATTTTAATTGAAAACAACTACTGGCATACAGAAAACTGTTCAAACAAATTTGAAATGTGTTGAAATTTTATCAAAATGATCAATGGGTCTTATGTGACGTGTAAGAGTCAACCCAGCCTTAATCCGTGGAATGGTGTGACCGGAACCACTCACAGTGTCTATTATTTTTTTTGTAATAAACACCATTTTAAGTGAAAACAACAACTGACATACGGATAACCAACCAAACACATTTTGAATGTGCTGATGCATTAGGAAAATGATACATGGGTCATATGTGATGTGTAAATGTCAACCCAGCCTCAATACGAGGTATAGAGTGGCCGACACCACTCAAAGTGTCTCTCTATAGTTTAAAATGCACTTTAAGTTCATTGAAAACAACAACTTGAATATGATAAACCGAACAAACACATTCAGATTCTGTTGAAACTTTAGGACAATGTTCAATGGTTCATATGTGATGTGTTCGAGTAAACCGTGCATCAATCCGGGTCATAGTGTGGCAGGTATCACTCTGAGTGTCTGTCGTTTGTTTAAAATGGACAACATTTTAAGTACGTATGAAAAATAGACCAACAGAATTCTGTAGTTTAAAATGTACTTCATTTTAAGTGAAAACAACAACTGACATATGTAAAACCGACAAAATGCATTCTGAATGTGTTGATTCATTAGAAAAAATATACATGGGTCATATGTGATGTGAAAAAGTCAACCCCGCCTCAATCCAAGGTGCGTAGTGGCCGCCACCACTCAAAGTGTCTCTCTATAGTTTAAAATGGACTTCATTTTGATTGAAAACAACAACTGGCATACGGTAAACTGACAAAATGCATTCGGATTTGGTTGAAACAATAGAACAATGATCCATGGGTCATATGTGACGTGTTGGTGTCAACCACACCTCAATCCGAGTTGCAATGTGGCCTCGATCACACTAAGTGAATATCTTTTGTTTAAAATGGACAACATTTTAAGTGAAAAGTACAAATGGTGTATGGAAAACCAACCAAACGAATTTGGATTCTGTTGAAACATTAAGAAAATGGTAAATTGGTAATATGTGATGTGTACGAGTCATATTCTCCTCAATCTGAGTCATAGTGTGGCCGGGAGCACTCTATGTGTATCTTTTTTTTAAAATGGACAACATTTTACGTACATACAGAAAACTGACCAAACATATTCTGATTGTGTTGATACTTTATCAAAACAATCCATGGGTTATATATGACTTGCACGAGTCAACCCCACCTCTATCCAAGGCACGGTGTGGCCGGCACCACTCAATGTTTCTCTCTTTAGATTAAAATGGACTTCATTTTAAGGGAAAAAACAACTGACAAATAGTAAACTGACCAAACGCATTCTGATTCTGTTGAACCATTAATAAAACAATACATGGGTCATATGTGACGTGTACGAGTCATCCTCACCTCAATCCAAGGAATAGTTTGGCCGAAACCTCTCAAATTGTCTCACTTTTTATTTAAAATAGGCTTCATATTATGTGAAAAAAAAAATTCATACGATAATCAGACCAAATGCATTCGGAATCTATTGAGACATTAGGACAACGATCCATGAGCCATATGTGACATGTACGAGTCAACCCAACCACAATCCAAGGCCTGGTGTGGCTTCCACCAATCAATGTGTCTCTCTATTGTTTAAAATGGACATTATTTTAATTGAAATAAAAAACTGACATACAGAAAACTGACGAAACAAATTCAGATTCTGTTGAAACATTTCGACAATGTTCCATGAGTCATTTTTGATGTGTACGAGTCAACCCCGACTCAATTTGATGCCATGTGTGTCCATCACCACTGAAAGAGTCTCATTTTTATTTGAAATAGAAAACATTTTAAATGAAAGCAATAACTAACATACGGAAAACCAACTAAATGCATTCGGATTCAGTTGAAACATTAGGAAAACGATCTATGGTACATATTTGACGTGTATGTGTCAACCCAGTCTCAATCCAAGGTGTGGAGTGGCCAGCACCACTCGAAGAGTCTCACTATAGTTTAAAATGGACTTCATTTTAATTGAAAACAACAACTGACATATGGTAAACCAACCAAACGCATTTGGATTCTATTGAAACATCAGGAAAATAATCCATTAGTCATATGTGACGTATTCGAGTCAACTGCACCTCAATCTGAGTCGCAGTGTGGATGGGATCACTCTAAGTGTCTCTAATTTGATTAAAATGGACAACATTTTAGGTACATATGGAAAACTGACCAAATGAATTACGATTGTGTTGATACTTTAGAACAATGATCCATGGGTAATTTGTTACATGATTGAGTCAATCCCTCATCAATCCGAGGTGTAGTGTGGCCGAAACCACCCAATGTTTCTCTCTTTAGTTTAATATGGACATTATTTTAAGTGAGAACCACATCTGACATACAGAAAACCAACCAAACACATTTGGATTCATTGAAACTTTAGGAAAACGATCCATGGGTCATATGTGACGTGTAAGTGTCAACCCCACCTCAATCTGAGGCCTAGTGTCGCCGGCACCACTCAACGTGTCTCACATTTATTTGAAATGGACAACATTTTAATTGAAAAAAACTACTAACATACATAAAGATGGCCAAATGCATTCAGAATGCCTTTAAACTTTAGAACAATGATCAATGGGTCATACGTGACGTGTAAGAGTCAAACCTTCCTTAATCTGAGGCATGGTGTGACTGGAACCACTCAAAGTGTCTCATTTTTTGAAATAAACATCATTATATCTGAAAACAACAACTGACATACATAAAACTGACCAAACAAATTCTGAATGTGTTGATGCTTTAGAAAAACAATACATGGTTCATATGTGACGTTTTCAAGTCAACCCCACCTCAATCCAAGTTGCAGTGTGGCCGGCACCACTCAAGGTGTCTCTCTTTTGATTAAAATGGAAATCATTTTGAGTGAAAACAACAACTGATATATAGAAAACCGACCAATAACATTCTAATTCCATTGAAACATTATGGAAACGATCCATGGGTCATATGTGATATTTACGAGTCAAACCCGCCTAAATCTGAGGTGTAGTGTTGCCATCACAACTCAATGTGTCTCGGTTTTCTTTGAAATTGACAACATTTTTAGTGAAAAGTACAACCGGCATATGAAAAAATGACCAAACGCTTTCAGAATATGTTGATACTTTAGGAAAACGATCCATGGGTCATATGTGACATGTGGGAGTCAACCTCGCCTCAATCCGAGACACGTTGTGGCCCGCATCACTCCAAGTGTATGTATAATGTTTAAAATGGACATCATTTTTAGAAAAAACTACTTGTATGTATTCTTAATTGAGTTTAACACATATAATTACTTATTTAGTTTTTTATTTATTTTATCGATAATTGATAATTAAATTATATATGTATTCAATTATAAATTGAATTTCAGATCGACATATAATTTTCATCTATTTTTTAAACTTAATTATAAATCAATTATGTATGTTTATGATTATGTTATGAATTATGATTTAAGTATGGATGTGTATAGTTCCAGGGTGCAATGTTAAATATGTATTCATTATATGTTAAATAATTTTAAGTGAGAGGGAATAGAGATTTACAACACAATGGACAGTAATGGGATTGCAAACATGTGAAAATTACAATCTCTTGTGCATTTTGCACAGCATAGCCTATGACAACGGTTTGAAAATGTTAGCATATATATTATAAGATGTTTTTACCAACGGTTATATGATAACCATTGGTAAAAACTCATTCCCAATGGATTTGTAGACAATTGGAAAAGGTTCCTAGAAGAGGTTTTTACCAACAGTTTGGTTGAACCTTTGGAAAAACTTATACCAACGGTTCAAAAAAACCGTGGGGATAGGTTACCGTAACTACCCTATCCCAATGGTTCTATATAAACTGTTGGGAAAACTTTTTCCCAATGGCTTACTTCTCTACAGTTGGCAGAACCATTGGTATAAGAAAGACAAACTGTTCTGCAGCTTATCCCAACGGTTCTGTACCGTTGGGAAATATACTATTTCGAGTAGTTCACAAGGCACCATAGTATTTTTTAGATCATCGAGCTCATCATAATCACATATAATTATATTAATCTCATTTCTATACCACTACAATTATCCTTATAAACATATATCCTTCCATCCAAACAAATTCACTGCCACAATTCTCCCTCACAATTCTTCTTATCATTAATAATCTCCATGCTTATATTAATCACATTTATCACCATCAACAATATTTATGACTTTGGGAAATACACTATAGTAATCCCAATTTTTTGAAACTCATTCCTCTTCCACAATTTTATGAGATTGTAAATGAAATAAAATTTTCACAATGCTCACTAAACTGGAAATTTTGGTCTCTAAAATTTTGGAAAACAATGTAAAATGGATCAACCTTGTATCTATTCGTTTGTACCATCTCCAGATCTTGCATTACTTTTTATGTTTTTTATCAACATGGGATGTCAACAAGATCTCTGGAACTCAACAATTCACCATGAAAATCATCTTTGTAAACAAACAGAATCATCCTAACAAGGATTCAATGTTATCTTGAGGTATTGTTTCCCATCAATCCCCTCCTTTGGGATTCTGTACAACTCAATCGTAATATGACACATCATTGAATCTATATACATCCTCTACCATCATTTTCCTTTTGTGATTTAGATAGAGATAATTGATTTAAACAACACATACATTAATCCCTTGTAATCAATGCTCTTTTTGATAAACAAGAGTAGTATGACAATATAATCAATGATACCCCTCATTCCTGACATGAATTATTTTGATGACACTGATACCAATAAACTGCTTTCATCATGAACCATAGCTATCATGGTATATCTTATGTTGTTTATTTCTTCTAGTGTCATTATATTTTAAAAAATTATGTTCACCTATCATATTTCTCACCTCTATTATTACTCCATCGATCAACTTCTCTCCATGTATTTAACTAAGAGATTTTCTTCAAAAAAACAATCACTTTCTACCACTTGAACAGTCGAATTTTCTTCTACATTGTAAATGAACCCAAATGAAATTTTTTTACATTATTCAATGTAGTGAAAAAAAATATCAGTACATCATGGTAAAACACAACATACATCTTGGAGAGGGGGTTCCCACCTCAATAGTTTTTCATGTTCATGGAGCCAGATGAACTCCCACAGCTAGTCGATGCCTCTCAAATGAATCTTTGTGAATGACCTTTGTTAGAATGTCTCCAACCTATAGTTCTGTATTTACATAAACAAACATCACTATCATTTTCTATAGATTTTACTTGATATAATTATAATTTATTTTAATTTCATTTCCCCTTAAGTGATATACTATATTTTTTCTAAGATTGATAGAACATAAAATATCGTAATTGATTCCAATCAGACACATCAATTCAACTCCTATGTCATCAATCTAATACATCATTCAAAAAAAATGAGTGAATAATTGATTGTCCTTAATATAATCAGCTTAAATATTTCTCATTTAAATAAAATCCTATTTTGTTTCCTAACCAATAAATAATAAATCCCCAAATATAGAATGAAACACCTAACGTTGATTTTTTATAATCTACTGATCCATACCAATCATCCTATGTATATCCCAATAGCTCTGGATGAGATATTTCATTAAAACTCAAACTGAATTAAATAGTTCCCTTGACATACGATAGTATTTTTATTCACTATAATCATGGGGATTTATTTAGGATTGCTTTAGAATCTCACTTCTTTCCAGGTGGAAAAATCCACATTTGGCCTCGACACTGTCATGTAAAAAAATATTCCAATTATTTTATTTTACTATGTCATATTAACAACCTTTCCTTTATTATCTCATGGTAGATTCATATATGTCGCCTCCAGAGTCTTTATCTCCTTGTAATTTTCTATTCTAACTCATCTCAAAACCTCATGGTAATATTTATATTAATAAATCAAGGTTCCATATCTTATATGTGTCACCTGCAAACCAAAGAAATTGACATTATCATTTATCAATTATATTTCAAAATAATTTTAATGAATTTAGAAAACTACATGGAATACTCTTCATCCAGACCACTAAAGATTATATCTTCATCATATACCAGTACCATCATCATTTTATTACTATCTTTATTTGAGTATAAATTTTAATCATCTCCACCATGCTAGAAACCACGATTCTTCATAAACTAATAAAGAATTTAATTCCACGCACATGGTGCCTCCTTCAATCCATATAATTCATTCTTTAGCTGATATAATCTGCACTCATATTCATGAAGGAGAAGACCATATGGCTATTCAGTATACACTTCTACTCAACATGATTTCCTTACCTCAAATTTGATTCCATAATGAAAATATACATTATTTTGTTTATGATTGTATTCACTCTCTACTGTAGTGAAATAATTGATTTCAACTAATTCTGAAGACTCATGTGAAAACAGTTTTTCCATTCCCTCACAACATCTAGGTATCCTGGAAATATTTTGTTGATACCATATTGTTAGAGAAAAATAGATAATCATGAAATTAAATAATGTTGCTGATCATTCCATTGTTAGTGATATTAACCATAGACTCTCATCATTTCTATATGACTGAAATATTTCATCTTATTGGGAGATATAATTCTAATATATGATATGAAAATCCTCCAATTGTTATCCCTACAGTTTAGACCCATAATAATATTTATTCTCATGTATCATTTAAATTCTTGTGAATATAAGTATGAAAAACATTTCCAACTATATAAAATATTCTAGTTATGGATTCCATCACAAGTATTTCATTTGGATAAACATTCCACATAGAAATGATCCATCAATAGATACTATAAGCCTACAGAGTTGGGACCTGGTGTAGGAAACAATATATAATGTTAATATCACCACCACTATCGATTGCACCCAACTACTTCTATGGGGTTCAGCTAATAAAAATCTATTAACTCCATTCATGTAAGTATTCTATATTTATTCATCATTACTGGTAACTGATTTGAATAAGTAATCATTCTGGAGCACATCATTTCACTCCATTCATGTAATTATTCTATATTTAGGTTTATAAAAACAACTAAATTCTACATATGTAAGGTTCCACACGAATTCTGTTTCTCATAATACATTCTTTGAGATTGAATCTCTCCACTAGCCATCTTCTATTTCTTATTCCTCGTTATGTTGTGTCATTCCCCTTTTTTCACATATCCCAATGTGAAGTATTTGATATTGTGGAGACAATGTTCATTAATTTTTCTTTTATTAGTTATTTGTATCTCTACAATATTTCATATTATTGGTGGGTTCTTCACTAAATATAAATTTTTTACTCACAACTATAGTATATACTATATTTTTCTTCTAGGTTTTTTCCCATTCATTCCTAAAGTGCTATTGTTAGTGTAGTAGAGGAGGTTATTGATGCAACTTTCGTTGAGATCCATGTCATTCCCAGGATGATATAAACCTAATCATTAATTTTCCACTTTCTATCCAAGTGAAGTATTTCTCATTATACCCCACTAAAGGTGAGGATCTTCTTTCGAACATATTAACCACTATAGACATACTCTTTATAAAATGTCTTAACAAATTCATATGATTAGAACATTTAAAACATTTTTCATTAATGATATACCTCATTTTATTCATTCTCAACTGATAGGTTTATTCAGCTAGATTTATTCATTTTACAATGATCAATTGGGATTTTGGATGCATACTCATGGTGTGTCACTATTATCAACAATAATAGAATTTTATTACATCTTTCATTAGAGATAATTTTAATTCATACATTTCTAGAACCTTCTTCATATTCAACGATTTTCCATTTTTTCTATCATCCCAATATGATATATTTTTTAATTAATCCAATAAATTTATTTATGTATGACCATAAATTCTATATAAATATATTATGCTGTAATTAGTACAGGTAAAATTATTTTTAGATCTGTCTATATAACCTACATGATTTTTCATTCTTCCTAAATGTTTCCCACCTCTTTACCTACCATGTATTAGTGGGGGATCATCATATCCATCACAAAATTTACCAAAATAATATGGCCGTTGAAATTAGATAATATGTTCATATTTCAATTATGAAATAACATATTTTATTTTAATTTCATTATCACCTTTATACGGATAATCTAATAGTATCTGAATTTCTCCCTTCATTTTAGTCATTCATTTGTTATTGGATTACAATAATTATTTATTCAAAGATTCGATATCTTTTACCAATTGTGGAATATTAAAATCACTTGATTAATGTTGATTATTATGTTTTATCTTTAGATTCTTTATTTTAGTCATTTCATCTTAGAATTATCATGTGAGTTTATCAACAATGTCACTTTGATTAATTATTTTAATATTTTTCTACTAAACATAATCCGAAGAACATGAATTCTATTATTGTAGCCTTTAGTTCATCCAATGTAGTTCAAGTAGAAGTGTAGAAATATCATCATTTCTTGATTTTAGAATCTCAATTTCATCTGAAATATGTTTCTTTCCCCTATAATCATCAATTTTTTCTATCTTGGAAGTTATCGTTTGCAGTACTATAGATTTGGAATCATTCGTCTCGCTCAGATTAGTCTCTACATATATAAGTCATTGATTTAAACATCCTAGTATGTTGAACTCAATATGTAGTTCTTATATCTAAATATATATTTATTTAATTTCTTCTTTGAATATTTGAATTGATTCCTCTGTTTGGTGAACATCTTCCAAATTAGATCTTGAAATTTCAATATCACCAAAAGATCCACCATCACATAGAATATTTTGTTCTTCATTCAATCCTTCTACACCATTGAATGATTAAGTATTTTCACTATATGATTTATCCAAATCATTATTCTATTCACTACTTGATTCCTTCATTTGAATCACACTCTCTCTATAGAAACATCCACTCTGGGGAATTCCCCAAGAATTCTGATTTTTTTATGTTCATACCTTTTCAATGGATGTATAATATAAGAGAAGACTAAATCCTTAACTTCAACAATCATGTTAACCATTTCTAGAAAAAAAATCAATTTAGAGAAACATGTTCATATGATTACAGTTATTCGGTCCAAAAGGGACCAAGATACTCTGGGTGGTAAATCATGGTATGGATATTAATTTCACTAAATAATCCAATCCCAATTGTATATAGAAATCATCAGTATTAGGGTCACATTGTTTTCACTTATGTGTTACTATTGATATTATTCTTCCCATCATTATCTGATTATTAGACATTGAATATAACTTACGAATAGAAGAAGGCTGTTATTAATAGAGGTGCATGGTTTTCCCACTTTGGGATACGTCTAAAGAGATTATAATGAAGATGCATTTATGTATGAAATTCATCAATATCACTACCAAGTTACAATGTTTAGATGAGATACTATATGGATATGCTCACTCGCTTTTTAATGTTTAGGATCTTTTCACTACATTCCAAAGGGTCACTCTCTATGTCTCTTCTTCTAGCTAACTACTGGTGGGATTGATCCCAATATTCCTCTTCCATCGCTCACCGATCAAGGAAGGTTTCCACTAATAGTTTATAGACTTGTAGGTCCCTTCATTATCACTAATGAATGGATCCCACACTATATATAGATGACCTCTTGAATTCAAATATTCATCTACAAAATAATACACCATTTCCACTATATACTAGGAAATAACATTTAAATACATTTTAAATTATCACTACATAAAAAATCTCATTATTTTGAAAATCCCATGCATGACATCTCAAAGTTATTATGTCTTCGTAAATCACACACCTTCGTAGAGAACAATGCTTCGTAGAGAATTATACTTCACAGAGAAAAATGCTTCATGGGGCATACACCAATGAAAGGACCACGGTTCTCACAAAGTTCAGATAATCCTTCCTAAAACACACCAATACTATGAAGCTAGATTAGTCTCTACGAGGCTCATACTTTCGTGAAGCACACTCACTCTGTGAACCTCCTTTGTGATTCTTGAGCTATAATTTTTTCAAAAAAACTACATACACTTCTCTCAGAGGTGGAGGTATATTTAATGGAATTTTTTATAAACTCTCAAACTTTCCATGACACTTTATCACCAAATAATCCTAAATTGTTGAGTAATGAAATTACAGATGAAATTATCTCTATTTCGTGAACCACCATAGAAATTTTCGAATTGCTTATATTTTTGTAATAATATAGAATTATATAAATTCCTTTGCACTACCTCTGTAGTTATCATCATAAACACATATCCTCATATTTGATCCAATACAACTCCTAAATGAAACCTCAAATTTTTCTTCATGTATATAGGTAGTGAGGCTCGTCATAATCTTAGAGATCACCGTCAAAATTCTTCATGTCTTTTAGAAATCCACTCCATCAAGCCCATATTTGAAAAAATCCTTCCTTTTCCATATATTCATGGTAATTTGAAGGAAATCAATGTATCAAAATGCTCAGAAAACTACAAATTTTGGATCACAAAAAATTTGTCAAACACTAGGGAGCGACACCACATTAATAAAATCACATCAGTTGAAGAATAAAATTGATAATAAATATTGAAATTATAATTAATTTCATGATTTAATTGAAAATAATGGATTAGTTTGATAAAAATTGGCAAAATTATTAAAGAAAGTGAATATAAGAATTATATTGGAACATATATTGGATAAATTGAATGATTCCTTCAATGATAATATAAACAATCCTAAATGTGATTGAGACTATGAAATTAATTTTTACTGATTTCATGACATTTAATTTTAAAACCCAAAAATTAAATCTTAATTGAATCATTAATCAACATGTGTAATGAAGTATTAATGTTAAAAAAATCGAATGGTCTTTATATAAACCACATTTATGTATATTGCTTCATAAAACCAATTGTTTCTCCATGAACTGAATGCTGAGAAAAAATACATTACCTCACATTTTAACAGAGTTTAACATGCTTTTACAACATATATAATGGTTTTAAAATTATTAATAATACATAAAAGAGTTAAATTAATATTTATAATATAATATATGATCCTATTATAAAATATTATTACATTTTCATAAAAAAATTCAATCATTAGATTCATTATTTTAGGGTTGACTACATTACATTCTCATTCCTGTTATATCCCCGAATTTCTAGATCATGCACATTGATTATGGTTACATAATATATATAATGTTAATAATAATATAAATATCATTCATATTAATTAAATATATCCTTATTACATTTATTTAATTATGAACTGAATAAAAAATCACATTTCTTCATTGACATGGTAGTTCACATGTATCGATGTGAAACATTATCATTTCCAAAATTATTGTTTAGTAAGAAGGTTGATATTGCATTATAATTAATTATGAATATTATTTAAAAATAACTTTATATTTAATCATTAGTTAAATATATATTAATATCCATGTAAAATGGTGATGAATAACTAGTTACACCAGAAAATTGAACCAATATCCCATACATACTCACAAATGGTGCATTATACTTCCATTGGATGAAAAATATGTGGAAAATGGTTTTCAAATATTCTTAATAAAAGATAAGTATTGTTATTGAAAATGGATAATTATTTATTACTGTGTATAATAGAGTTACATTAAGTATAAAATAAATCAAATTAGAATGAAAAGGAAAATAAAATTAATTCTACCTTAATTGTCTTACTTTAAATTTCACAAATGTTATATATGGTAGGAATGTTGAAAAAAAATATATCTATAACATGAAATAGTATTATAATAATATAAATTGGTAGTATTTTATTATTATAATTTCTTGAATGTTGACATAATAAAAAAGATAATTAGTTTCATTTTTTAATTAAGGGGAGGGGAATCATAGAATTACCAAACAAAATAATTAATAAAAATATATTTGCATTGAAAAAGTGATCACAACTTATATAAGTGGAATACAATAGGGTGATATGAGTAAATAAATTAATCCAACAAAATTTTGATATGTTTTGGTTATTTTTTGGTCCTTATCTTTTTGTATAAAGACACATTAACCCCTTTGACTCTTACCTCAATATAAGGAAACTCTTCCCTTTTAGGGTCAAAAATGATCTCAAAAAATGAAAAATGAAACATAAAAGATCTAATGATTTTTTTAAAAACTATATAAAAATAATTTTTCCAATGATGATATTTTAAATATTTTTAATCTATTTTGTTAAATATTATCAAATATAAAATATCAGCAATATCATTTGTAGACCTATTCATTTTATTTGACATTGAGAATAACATGTCAAAAAATGATTTTGAATATATAATTATAAAAAATACCTAATATTATATAATTATATAAAAATTATTGGGACATAATAATTATAAAAAAATGTATTACAATAAATATTTTAAAATTCATTTATTTTTGTCTCATTTAATTTAATAAATATTATATCAATGTTAAATAAAAATAAAATCTAATTATTTAGAAGAAAAAAATTTAAAATAAATATCAATGATATTAATTAATTTGTTTGGGTAAAAATATCATTATATATTTATTAATAACATATTATAATCATTATGAGGACATATAAAAAATTTAACGTACTGAAAGGGATCGTTTGGAATTTTATTCACATAAATAATCTAATTATCATTAAAATGGTTAAATTAGAAACTTGGTTATTTCCAAATGTATGTTTGGTATGAAAAATATAATGTCATAAAATTTAACAGAAGATTAATTTGGTTTATATCTAATTACTTATAACATTACGTTTTAATTTTTTTAATTATTTCATCCTTTTCCAATTTGATAAATATTACAACAATGACAATTCGTAATTAAACAAAATAAAAGAGACATATGAAATAAATTTTAGCCTTCTAATTAATAATATTGAATAAGGTTTTCGACATTTATTTTATAGATTTTTCATGAATAATATTAAAAATAAATTCATAATACAAAAATATTTTTTTAGAAAATTAAATTTTAAGCATAAGAGTTTCCTTATATCAAAAAATTTTTTTATTCAAAATATGTTAATCCAAATCAAAAGAATCAATTAAAAACTTAATAAAAATAAATATAATAATTTATATTTTCAATTACATTAAATTCATAATATAAATGGAAGTTTTTAAAAAAAATTATTTTCAAATTTTCTATGAAATATCAATCATTTCCAAAATATCCTAAAATTACATTCTAAATAAATTTTAATATAATGATTTAATGAATTATCTTATTTAATTAAAATTGAATTTAAAAATTATAAAATTTATGTTTTAATCATATTCTTTAGTTAAACTATGTGTTTTGTACTATTTTTTCATTGAAATGAAAAGCGTGCAATAATTGAAGCACAAGTGTTACAAACATGGAAATGGTGTAAAAAATAGAAGAAAACACCCTAAAAATATTAATAAAAATATATGAAAAAATATTTAAATTGAAAAGTATAATATTAATTCAATGAATTTAGATGGATTGAATAAGAAATGTATGAATAAAAACATTAATATTTGATAAGAGGAATCTATATGACCGTTTATAAACTAAATAATGAAAACTTGTGGTGGAAATGACATATGTATCAAATTAAATAAGCTGAGAAATGAAATACATTACAATATATCCCAACATGATTCATAAATTCCCTAAATCAAATGTAATAAAATAAAATATTTTTTTAACATTCATATTAATTTTTCACTAATAATAACATTATCATTTTTCACTTTTAATATGTTTTTAGTTATTAAATATGATACATTCATGTCAAAATAGTTATAGGACATTTGTTTCATTAGTCCAAAATGTATTTGGTTGGGAATGTATAGTTTTTAGGATCATTGTTCAATGATATATAGAATCATTAAAATTTAAAATTAAAGTTTTTTATATATACAGTTTCTTAGAACCCTACATATATGCTGAACATGAAAAAATAATAACACTGCTTCATAGAGGTGGTAGTACATAAATAAAATTAAGTAATATTTTAATTTATCAACAAAAATAAGGATTATAAGGTAGTTACAGTATTATATTTTTATAATTATGATTTTCTCATAAAAAATATATATATTAATTGAATTATGATTTTGGAAAATCCATATGATTTAGTTGTGGACAAACATCCATGTTTGTTTATGTGGTAGAACACCAGTTTAAATGTGGGACAGTTTAATTTACCATAAAATGTAAAATTTCATAAAAATTTGTGTCATAAAAAATCCAATATAATTGATGTATATGTAAGATAATGATTATATTATCATTTCATGGTTATAGAATATTTTGAGGTGGTGGAAGAAAATAAATGAATGAACATAGTTTAAATATATACTTATTCTTTTAGAAACTAATTTTTTCATACAAAAAATACTACTAGATTAATATTTGGGTTAGATAAAAAACAAATGTTCATTGGGATGAGAGTTGGAATGTTATTTAGGAATGTAATTTTTGAAATACCATAGTCATGTTGTGTGAGTAACATTGGAGTAGAGGATATCTTTTTTAAGTGAGGTGGGTGGAAATCATTTGAATACAAGAAATATTAATTTGGATGTTGTACCTAACTTTTTTATCATGAAAACAAAATACATCGATATAAATATGTGGTTTAAAATTTTTAAATAAAATCAAATAATAAAATTTACATAGGTTTAAATATCTTTTTAATTTTTATAAATTTTGGTTTGACCTTCTTGTTAAACAAGTTTATTAATTATGTTTATAAAAACTATTCCAATATTGTTGTTTCGTGAAAGAAATAATAAAATTAAAAGGTGTAATAAACATGAACCATTAATGATTTTTTAGACAATATATCGTTATAATTATTTTTATTGGATTTTTTTAGAAATTCTAATCATGTAAAAATAAAATTGGGAAAATTAAATACCATTTAATGTATTTTGTAAAAGTAAACAAAATAATTTTTATTAATGAAATATAGACACTAATTAAATTTGAATATAAAATCTTCAAAAATAACATACACATTGTAAATTTAAAAAAAATATTATAACTCTAATATTCATCAATAATATTATATATTTAATTATTTTCTTATTATTTACAATCTCCTTCTACTACTTTCACAAGTACTCTGACCTTATTAGGTATGTTTTCAATAATAAATATATCATCTTAAAAGAATGAAAATAAATTAATATCATAAATATATTTACTACTAAATTGTTTAATTTATTTTAATTCATATATCATTAATATATTTATCTATATCATAGTAACATTTGAAATGTCAAATTGTGACATTTTATAATTCCTCTTAACGTAAAATAATGTTAATGTTAAAATAAATGGAATATCAAATGGTAATTCAATATTCTGGAATATAGGGTTATATGGTTCAAAAAATAAATAATAATAATAATTAATATCATATTGGCTGATCTTGTCATAAATTATTTTGTTTAATTAAACCATTTTAACATTAACCATGGTGATAACCTATTACCTCAGTTAATTTTTATTTAGACCTAATATAAAGGCAAAAAAATTAAAACGTAATATAATATTGATTAAAAAATTTAAATATTAAAACCACTATTCAAATTCATTAAATGTAATAAATTAGTTTTATAATCACATAATATCATTCAATGAAAAAATTAATTTATAAAAATACTAGTTTTTAGTATTAAATTTATTTTATACCAAAATAATGTATAATATTTACTAGTATAGATTTATTTGATTTATTTTTAATTAAATTAATATTAGGTTACTAGATAAAATTTGAAAATATAATTTATGGTGAATTAAATAAATATATTGATAGTTTTTAAAAAATCATTATTCTTCTATATTCATCCAAAAAATAATTCATAAAATAAATAAATGTAAATATAATTTGTTAATTTTAACATCATGATTAAAAATTTAGATTTCATTTTTCCAAGTAATATTTATATTATTGGTAGAAATTATTCATAAAAATATCCCACAAATTAAAATAAAACAATATTTTTGATAAAACTAATGTTTTGAAATATAAATTGAATTTACATTGGTTTTATATCTAATATGAACTATTTGGTGAAAATTTAATTATTTTATTAAATATATGATGTATAAATTTCTCTAAAGTAATTAATTTATAGTAATTAAATTAAATTACATTCATAAATAATGGTTTATGGGTATCTTTTAAAAAAACATATTTAAAATTTTAAACATGATTTGTAAATATTTTTTTCAAAATAATTAATCCATACATTGGAAGTTAAGAAATATCTATAATAAATATATTATAATCTGATATATCTATAAATATCATCAAAATAATTTCTTGATTAAATAAAAACAATTTAAATAATAATATTTTACTTTTTATTACACTTATCTTTATGTTTGTCATTGTGTGTGGTACATAATATCATATTTAGTATTCATTTTCAACTATGTTCTTGGGCAGTTTGACAACCCACATGTAATCCTAATAATTATAAATTGATTATAAATGAAACCAATATTCTTAATAATACTTTTCAGTATTAATAAGTGATATTTACAAGAATGAATGAGTTTCCACTATTTTGATTGTATAGGGGTGTGTGAAATAATAATAAAAAATGAAAAATTACAATATAATGATTTTTTGGGTTAAAATATATATAGTTAATAATAGGTTTTAAATTGATATTTTTATCATAAAAATGAAAATATATTTTTATAATTTGGGTTAATATATGAACTCCATATAACCCATAATTATAAAATAACTCTCTAGTTGAATAACTCTAGTAGTATAATTTGTAACAGAGACACAAATTCATCCAAAGAATTTAACAAAGTGGATAAGAAAGTGATTACAATAATCAAGACTTATCATTATTTGTATTAATCATAAATATGCACCAAATCATAATATTATATGCCCAATATATCCTATAATATTATATCAATCATTAATTTTGGTTAATATAAGTTCCCCACCTTAAACATTACATAATCTTTGGTTTAGATAAGAATTCACATTTTGGGTCTTTTCAGGTTTACAGTTTTACTGAATTTTAATATAACTAATAATTATTAACTCAATTTTATACCATTTGGAATCTACTACATCAATATAAATTTCGTTTACTATATAAAACATTCAAAAGTATAAATGATTTAATTTTGTTGATAAAAAATCTCCCTACATCATCCTTTTACTTACCCATCATTCTAACCCATGAATAAATTTTGAAACCTATGATGAGCATAAAAATATTAGTAATTGATATAAAATAGTTATATTAAAAGTTTGTCGATGAATATTTAAAAACACATAAAATTTAAAAAAATCCTGAATAACATCATAGAAATAATATATCCCACAAGGAATCCATTAACTACTTACATAACAACATTCACTACAAAAAATAGAGTAACTTTAATTGATATTTTTTGAATAACCATTATAGTATATTCAATAAATATAATAGGATAATACATATTTTTTATCACCATATCATTACCCAATGCTTTGGAGAGATATCACAGGCTCTCTTGCCATTGATTTATCACCAAACTACCCATCTATATAAACAATGTGAATGAACTACAACCTAATCCTAACACATAAATAATAATAAGAAACATATCAAAATTAAATGAGATGATATAATTTTAATATATTTCTATAATAAATCATTTATCATAACTGTTCTCAATACAAAAATACATGAAAAGTGTCTATGGTATTAATTTTTTAAAACTATTATGTCTTTTAGAAGAAGTAAAATATCAAATAATGGTTGCAATGGAAGGGAAATCGTTGTTGATACATATGTCAGAATAAGCAATAAATTTTTCATTTAATAAAAAAGATTCATATAATAATGATTGCTTTTGAAAACTGCTGATTGAAATTAAAATTCAAATGGGTTTATTATACACAATATTAAAGAAGTTGCTGTATAACATCAAAATATGACTCAATTAAATGATATTGAGTCTAAGTCCCATAAAATGATCATATCATTAGATTAATTAAATATTAATGTGTGGAAAAAAATACACCCGATATAGTGGATATTCAGGGTGAAACAATCCAGGGAAGTTACAGATATTCTTGAAAAAACAAAACCAATGACAATTATATTTAACTTAATGAATTTTAATTGAGTTATGATTTACCTTACCTTGGTTTTGATTCATCGTGCATGTTATTTTTTATTTTTGAATAATAAATAGATTTTAATCTATACATTCTTGAGAACCTTTTTCATGTTTATTATTACATTTATATTACTTATTACCATGTTGTTAAAATCAAATTATTTTTAAGTTCATGTTGGATTTTTTGTATACATTTGGTACTTGATTCAAAAATAATCATGGACACCACGTCACTAGTCCATTTGGTCATAAGTACATCATATACCTATTTTTATACATTAAATAAAAATAAATTTTATACATTAATCCTATTTTTATAATCAAACCATTAATTATGTTTACTAAAAATGTACAATGTTATATTCATGTAAATGGTAGGTCGTACGCTCTCTTCAGTAATGTATTCATTAATCATTTATTGTTATGGAAATAACGTAAATGTCATTTTATGTTTTCATAATAAACATTATATTTTTATAATCATAATAATAAATAATATATAATTAAATATATCATACAACAGATGTGGTGAATAAAAACAATTCACAACACTTTGTGAAACTAATAGTTTACACATATGTACGAATGTTGTTACAATATTTATGTTGCTGAATGGAAATAAAATAATTTAAATATTATTCAATTAAAATAAAAAAATCATGAAAATCAAATTTCAAAAATAATTGAATCATTATAACAAATCATGATTTAGAGTCACGGAAGACAATCTAAAACGCCTCATGGTGGTGATAATTCACACGTCTGCATGAAGGATTAATTTATTTCCCAGTTGATTGATGTTGTGATAAATTTAGGTGTTGAAATTAACATAATAACACCTCATAATATTTAGGAAATTGTGGATATTATATAATCATTGAAGAATTACATTTAATGGAATTTATAGAAGAAATTAAATAGAACTCTTAAAAAATGATACCTCATCTTCAATTGATCACCATTTTAGAACACAATAACACCTATTATAAGGGTGTAATTCCAAAACAATTTCCTTAAAAATATGGGTAGGTATTCTATGAATTTATTGGAAAAGATATTTTTCGAACCAAAAGGATTTGTATGTTTATTATTAGAGAATATAGTGTAACTTTTCATATGAGAGGGGAGGGGCTCCCACAGAAACTCTTAAAATATTAAATAAATATAAATTTATTTTTAATTAAAAATAAACCAATATGAGAGAAGTATAATATAATATTATTATATTTCATTATCATCTCATCCAATAATTTATATAATTGTGTGGATTTATTTTAAAACAAAACTTTTTTTAAAACATAATTATTCTATTTTAAATTGAAAGTGTTAATAAAATTTTAATTGTTGTGAGGATATAAGTATTACTTATATGAGATATATTTAAAAAAAATTAGTCACATAATTATATTTTATACCTTATCAAGGAAATGTTTTTATATTTAAATAAATTTACTATTATTACATATTTTATCAAATTACAATTTTTATAAAAAAGATTTTATGTCAATTATTACACTATTAATGTCATTGATTTTTAATAAAATATATACATTGAGAAAAATTCTATCAAAAAAATTAATAATTTTCTATAATTCTATATTAATTTATAAAATTGATGAATGACATAATTTATATCAAATATTTTTTTATTTAAATATTTTTAATGAAATATTGTGTGTTCTTCCATTAATAATGAAATCACTATGTCATCATAGTGTCATAATTATAATAAATTATTTAATGTCCATAAATTATAAATAAAATATCTTGATCTATTGAAAATTTTTATATTTATAATGAATATTTATATTAAATGTTACCAATTATAAATCCTCATATTAAACATGTTTAGTAATATGAGTCATCTTTATGATAATTATTGGAATTACTATAAATTAAATGCTATAAATGTCAAAATCACACCCAAGTAGATCAGAAAGGAAAACTTTTTATCCAGAGTGTCTTATATGTCGTTTATATATCATCCAACATTATTAGGAATGGTGTTAGGGTAGTTTTATATAATTATAAAAAAAATTACCCTTATTTACCTAATTTACCCTTTAATTGAGGAAAATAAAATAATATCATTGCTCTTCACAAAAAATTATTTCAATCATGTTTAAAAAAATTTATCATAATGATTATAATAATGTTTTTCATTTTGGGACAATTCAATTAACCGAAATTGTAAAATTAATTTACAAATTTCTCTCATTGTCAGAATGGGTGAACGAATTTTTAGAAAAAGTAAAATACCATTAAAAGATTGATATATGTTTATATCAAATTTTAATTGTGATATTACTATTAATAAAAAATATTTTATTAAACTTTTAAAACATAATCAAAATATATATTAATTTTAAATCAATTTATAATCTAAATATACAAATAAATTAGCTGAAAATGATATTTTGAATTAAAATGAATTATTTTTTACTATTGATTGAAATGTGATTTTCATCAGTAATATAATTCTTCTCACCAATGTAATATTCGATGACCCACTTCCATATATAATGTTTATTTTTTCATGTACATCAAATAAAATTTGAAAACAAATCATGATTTAAAAAGGGTTTCCTTTCAAAAGGGGGGATAAGTTCCTATAAAAAATAGATCATTTTATGCTTAAAACTAGAAAATTAGTTATATGATTTCATTCACAAATTAATGAAATTAATAATCGAAGATAAATGATTAAGGATGGAAAAGATGATAGAGAAATCCATTCAAGTCATATACTATAAAAGAGAAATTTTATAATATATTATTAAGAAAATGTAAAAAAGTAAAATGAAATAATTAACATTAATGTTGTATTCATTAATATTTAAAAATATTTTCCACTCTACTAAAAATTTACATTCATAAATATTTATAACCATATAAAAATTGCAGTGATTATTTTATGAAAATGGTCAGTGTACAAAATTAATCATGATCAAAAAAAGGAGAATTATGGGTTTTGATTAATAAAATCAATATTTCTATCATTTAATAGAACTAAAATGTGGAAATTGATTAATATATTTGAAAAAAACAAAATCAAATATTAGTAAAATACATGTGGTATAAAATATAGTGATATTCCATAGGAATGGTATAAATACTTAAGAGTGGGAGGGGGTTAATCTGTTTATGATTAATTTTTAATAATTAATAAATTATTTTTATTAATATTGAAAAACTGTAAGTAATTATACAACATTTTTATCATAATGTAATTTTATATATTGAGATTTTACTTTGAAATAATTTTCACTTCTCATGAATTTTAGTAAATTAATAAGCATTGAATATTTTTATAAAGATTGGTACAAATATATAATAATTTCTTTTAATTATTATAAACCCCAATAAATGAATTTCTCTTATAATAAATTTGAGTATTATGGGTTATGGGTTACCCAGACCAATAATAATATATTTATAATGTAATTTAAAATAATTTTCCCATATAGGACTTCGTTTTAATGATTCATAGTATGATCTCCCTATAAAACCTGAGTCCCACTGGTTCTATAATGTCACATAATATAAATCAATGTGTTATTTAAAATAATATTTGGAAGTGGATCCAGAGTATAAATTCGATAAATCTCAATCAATTTAATAGATATCATTCAATTAAATAAATTCTTATTTAAATTTTAGAGGATATTTGAATACCACTTCCACTAGATTACTTAATCAAACATAGTTTAATTTAATTCATCACTCAATTCGGCTATGTGATCCTGAAATTTTACACCCTTAGAAATGTGAGGCTTAAAAGGGTAAATGTTACCACCCATGTCAACAAGATGCAGCATTCCTTTCGGGATCCTACCTGATTAGAACAACACAGTTAAGAATGCATGGCCTGGAGTACTGATCCGGACAGGTGACATTCTGGGATGATTCCCAGGGTGTGTGTGTGTGTGTGAGCAAAACACACACTAATAGAATAAGTGTTGTCTAGTGTTGAAAATCATTGGTTTGATAAGGGAATAGAGTGAGTAATGGCCTATGGTGTGCTGGGAAGGCAACCAAGGTATTATAGGAGACCCATGGGGTCAGATGAAAATGTTCATCGCCTAAGGAGGCAGGTCATGACAAATGATATCAGATCCAATACCCTGATAGATGTTCTTAGGCACTACCTCGGTTTGAGGCTTGGGTTCCATAATGTGGGAGTTGGGCATTAAAGGGGTGTATAATGTAACACCCCAATAAAAGTGAGGCTCAAAATGCTAAATATTACTACACATGTCAACAAGGTGCACCATTGCTTTCGGGAGCCTACCTGATTAGAACTACACAGTTAAGCATGCATAGCCTAGAGTAGTAATTATGATGGGTAGCCTTCTGGGAAGTTTCCTAGGGTTTGTGTGAGTGAGGACAAAACATAATGAAAGAACAAGTTTTGGTCTCTTGGGACAATCATTTGTCTGATAAGCGACCCTAGTGAGTAATAGCCAATCTTGTTCTTGGAATTAAACAAAGATATTACATGAGACCCGTCGGGTCAGATGATAAGGTTCATGGCCTGGGGAGGCGGGTAGTGACATGAAACCAAAAATATTTTTATAATTATATTGGGTAATCAACACTAATGGATGAAAAAATACATAAAAGATATTCCATTAATTATATTTTCACTATATATTCTAAGATTTTATATAACAAAATCCACGATTTATTTATTTTCCATTAATAACAAGAATACAATTTGTGTCAGTTCATGATCATATTTTTCTTTTTATTTTTCTTCTTTAAGAGTACTCTATTGTATTTCCAAAAACATATTACTACAAAAAATTACTTCTCAAATTTTTTAAACCTCTAAACAAACCTTATTTATAATAATATATAACTGTGATAAATAAATTATATATATGAAATACATATACAGTGTTTAATGAAAAAGTTTGATTGTGGTCCTATATAAATTCTTACTGGTATCTTACATGGGATTTCCCCATGATCATGATATTCATTATAATAAAAAACAATGTATATTGAATATTTATAAGAGATAATTTTTATTTTTATTTGGAAATTTCGTTTTCATATTTCATTTATCCAAAGTGACTTGTATATTGACATAATATTAATTCAGGATATCTTGATTTTAGCCTCTCAAAATCCTTAATATATATATTATATATACAATATGAATCACTTTTATCCATTATCGATAAGTATGAAAACATAAAAATTTTGGGGTTTGGATTTTTTCACTTTTAGAAACTCATGAAAACTCTTCTCAATATAAAATAATAATTGAAAATTTATAAATTTTCATTTTATTCAACCTATTGAATCATATAATGATTTAAATATCCAATGATATTTTGGATTCTTCTATTGGAATCTCAAATAATAATAAATCATTGCACCGAATTGAAAAAACATCCAACCAAAAAAAATCATTCTAAAAAACTATCTTGAATAACTGTATTGAAATAAAAATTTTATTTACTAATTTATGTAAGAATTATCACCACATTAATCTTATATATATTACATATAGTGTTTTTGAACAAGGATATTTTTCCTCGTGCCCATTCAGAGTTTTTAAATAATTCAGATCAAAATTTAAAAAGATATTAGTAGTGATTGCAATATTTTTATTCATGTATGAAAATTATTGCATCATGTTTTATATGTGGTATTTTACACCTTGATTATTTATTTAATCATAATATGTTTTTAAATCATTTGGACGCATAAATTATATTAAAATATATTCTTAAACTTGTATGTAATGAAAATTTATTTCGGTGGACTTATCATTACCAGTAAGAACTCACATATATGATGGATTTTATTAGATGGTTTTTCACAAAATGAAAATTTGAATTTGTGGTAATCCTTATTATATTAACATACTAACTTAATTTTTATGAATGTGAATATTAATTTTGGTATATAGATATTTATGGGGTTCATAAATAATTTATTAGATATATAATTGAATTCCCATATGTTAGCTAGGAACCTTATAATGATTTAAATATAGAGAACCAATATCATTATGTTTGTCTTCATATATGAATATTCAATTTTATAGTGGGTTAAAATATGTGGGGACATCATATATATGGAATAGAGACTTAAAATATTTCCTTAATTTCCTTCATTTAAAACTAGCACTCCCCATGTATGCCACTGTCATTTCATAATCACTCTAAACGAATAAAATATGGTAATTATTCAATAATTCTCCCACACATCAGTTCAAAAAAGAATTTTATAAAATAGAAACAGACATCATAATCATATTTAACTACATTTGTTTCACCACCACAGCATATTAATTCAATTCATCATCCAACTACGTTTCTTCAATGTATTAGGTAGTTTTTTATTGTAATATAAGTTTGGACCATCCATGAAACTATTACATAAATATATCAATAGAATTGACATTCATTGTAAAAATTATAGGTCATTCGTGTAGAACACCTTAGAAAATGATCATTAAATTAAAAAATAAAGCCGAAAATACATCATCTTAGAGTATATGTCATTCACATGAGGATCGAATCATTCAATCAAATGATATATATAGTATTATCATGAAAATTAATTTATTTATATGTTATTGGTAATATAATACTCTTATATTATATTTCCATTATGTTTCAATTTTTATATATAATAATGGATGTGTTCTAATTATTCTTTTCAAACAATTCTAGGGTATCACCTTCAATATCTTTATAATGGGTGTATAAATCTATTCCTAATAAAATTAATTCAGGATACTATTTTCATTCACATTAAAAAAAAATTCAATCCCAACTCATTTGATACTTCAATCAACATTTTTAAAATTTTTATCAATAATCATTTCTATGAAAAAACAATGATACATTTCAATCCCCAATATAATTTCACATATCTTATACACATTAATGATAAAAACTACAATGGGAGGGAGTAATTTCTCACAATTAATTTTTTTTCTATCGTCCAATGGATATAACAGTTATTCTCCACAGGGTCTTGAAATTCTATTACAAAATTTATGTACATTAAATTTTTTTTTTAAAAATAACATTATATTCAATGTTGTAAATTAAATTAAATATAGTGCCTAAATGAATCAAGATATTTTATTATATAAAGGGGACCTTTATGTCACAAACTAAATATAGTATCCACTGAAATCGGATGCAAACCTGACCCGTGACATGGCCCAAAGGGGTTCCCAATACCCAATGGATGGCACCAGTGCACAGGTTTCATATAATGTGAATTTGGAACAAATTTCCCAATTTTATAAACATTAAACTACAAACAAACTCAATTAAACAAATATGGATTTTTCAACTAAAGCCGTCTGTTACACATTTTCAGAACTAAATTATAGAATTTAAAACTACTTTTAAAGACCATTATAAAGGTACAAAACCAATTAAATACATCCTAAGAACATCCTCCTAGAAAGAGTTGCCTCCCTCAGGCCATCCCCACAAAACTTCACCACCAAGGACTTGCTAGAAACCCGAACAACGGGCACTAAAATCTATACCCAACCTACGACAGAAAAAATAACAAAGTCTACTTACACCCAAGGGTGTAAGTACGAAGTGAGAAAATTCCCAGTAGGATATCACCACAAAGAGATTCTATTTGATAAAAATTCAAAAATGGATAGCTTCTATGTTTTCATAAACAAGAAATGCTATATAAAATTTCTAAAAGATGCACCAAAAAATTTAAAATAGTTTTCAAGTGGGATATCAATAAGAATAAACACTTTTTAATATAATATAAAAACTACTGAATTTTCCATTCACCATGCCGTATTCTAATAGTAAGCACAAGGTAACTAATTAGCACATACAATAGGAAATAACCCCTACGCACAAGCTCGTTTTCGGTCCCTGGTACCTCATATCTCAGTAAGAGTAACCATCACAAATATCAATTCTCATGCACAACCCACTAGTAGGGAACATAATTATAACCTAGTGTTCTCTAATAATCATCATCATAGTTTTATTAAAGTTATAAGAGACAATATTTCTATGTTAAATTGAGGCCAAACCCCACGGATGCACTAGCATACTAGTACACATCCACCCACCTAGATACATGAGATTTCCCATTGCGCTCAAAAAAAGATTAACAAGAATGAAAATATAATTTTCACATGAATATATCACTTATACATCAAAAATTCACCAAAAATACCACATGTATAGCACACAAGTCACAAAATAAAACTTTTTCATTCAAATTGATTTGAAATCCATCTCACACCAAAATAACCCACAACTAATTCACATTTCGTTAACACTTCCAAAAATTTATTAAACAATTTTTTTAAACAATTAAAACTTCATAAAAATCACATAAAATCCCATACACACATGCCACATAATACCCTTTTTACTTAGAAATCATTTAATCCCCAAACATACACGATCCAACCAACAAATACATTTTTCCCCAGCATCAAAATTTAACAATGCATTTTAGAAATTTAAAAAACATTATAAAAATATTTGACTTCTTAAAACATCACTTAACCATTAAAAAACAAATATTATGTAAACACACACACCAAAAAATACAAATGATCTATTTTCCCACATTGTTTAACCAACTAAAATATTTACACTCTTCAGAAAAAGAACCCTGGTGGTGTAACTATCTCTTGCAATAAAAACCCAATAAAAACCCTTGTTTAAGACCAAAACCTTACCAATTCTAATCCAAAATATAATTTTCATCCATAGGGACATTTATAAAACCACTTTAATTTTTTATAAAATCACATTGAACAGTACCACAAAATATACAAATGAAAACAAGCATTTTCATAAAATTCTCTCATGAAGTATAGTAATATTGTACACATCAAACCTATTAAAAACCACTCTGTTTATGCCCACATGACTCTAATACATTAAAAAACAAAAATTGGAAGTCGAAAAAAGATTTATTAAACCAATTTCATAAGTTCTAAAATACACCCAAATAATATCCCATGTGTTACAAATGAAAACACCCAATTTCAAGTTAAGAAGAATGTATAAAATTAAACATTTTATCAAATAAATCATTAACAGTTTTTTTTAAAAACCAAACATATTAGAAAAAAAATTGAATAAATACATATTTCTAACTCATTAATAATTTTTTACACATGGAACCACCAACAGAATTTGTCGAATCCCTCAAAAGATGGTGTGAAACATCAACCACACCACCAGCGCACCACAAGAGTAATAAATCTATCCCTAGACCATAGTATTTGATCAAAAAGACACCAAATCAAACCCTAGATTCGAAACATAGATTCTGGAAATTCTATTAAATCATTAAAGAGGGAGGAAACAATAAAAAGAAGGAAGGAATTGAAGACATAAACACTTAACCAAAATAATCTTCTAGAAAATGACACAATATCTGCTAGTATCTGAATTTTATAATAGTTACACATTTAAGGGAGGTTTAAAAAAGATGATAAGATCATTTATGAAATAGAGTGGGTGAGAAAGTGTAAAAATATAGGGAGTTATGAAATGATCTATTTACCTCTTCAAATATGAGCGATTTGTGAAATCCAGAGAAGTTTCTCCCTATTTAGAGATTCTATTGAGCTCCAAATTGGGGGAGGATAGAATGGCGGCGCCCCTTCGGTAAATGGTCTTGATGGAGAGTTGGAATCAGTGACAAAAATAATAATTTGAATGATTAATAAAAAAATTAATAAAAATGTTTATGTATGAAATGGGATTTTGGGCAGGCCCAATAACTTAAATAAAAACTCAAATCCACCATGATTAAAAATTTCAAAATGGACCAATGAAATATGGTGGTGTTCATAGGTCAAAGTATAGCATGTTGGAATTGGAATGGATAAATGTTCATGAAAAATTAAGGAGTTATAAAGTAATAAAAAATTATTTAAAAATTTGGAATTGGGCTCATTGTTTGGCCCAATTTATGAAAACTCACCCATTCCTCCATAAAAGTTTGGGAAACCCCTAAATCCAAGAATGAATGGAAATTAAAATAAATTTATCTTTAAAATAAGTTATGTATGTGACAATTATCTCCACCATAAAAACATTTTGTCCCTGGAAATCCACAGTAAGTCCAAATCCAAAAACCAAACCAAACTGACAAACCAAGATGTACTTCTCTGCCAAGCTTCTCCCTGAAAGGCCAAAACACCTCATGTGATCAATTAAAGAAGGATTAATCTCAAAAAAAACCATACACCACATAACTAAATTGATAAATCACATTCATATTTTATCCCAAAAAAAACCCTTCAAACACTTATCTAAACAAGACTCAAACAATTCACCTAATCAAAAAACAACATCCAACAAGGGTACACTTACCATAATTTAACAAAATAGTTGGGTACTCTACAATCTCATTATTTACCAAAGGAAGATTTAGGTAGCTTTATAGCTCCGAATGAGACTGCCTAAAACAAATTCAAGACCATTGATAAATATGAATTACTAGTACATGAGAACAAAAATAGACACCCCACCGTAAGAGACAACCTATATTTTTCTCCCGACAAAATCCAGACACTAATAGGGGGAGGCTTGAACGGGGTCCCTATTACTAAGGGTAGAATACTATTCATATTTTACGATGTAAGGTACATGAGAATCATAGTGGGTCCCCCCACTATAAAAAATAACCATCTTAACCAACCAGCATGGGTCGATATAGAAAGACCCAAAAAAATTTAATTACATGGGAAGGCCGTGGGGTTAGTCCCCACGGTTTGGGAAACTGTGTACTAATTGTGCAGATCATTCTTTTTTCATGGCTTCCTAAATCATAGTCACTAATAATAATGTGCGAACTATGTCATCAACATCTCTATCCAAATTTCCAACCATTCTCTAACGACTCAATGGAAAATAAAGGGGGGGATGACATTAGGTTATGACATGGATACAAGTCCCTCCATATATTTCAACAAAATGAGAATAATAGAATAAGGATGATGACACTATAGGTTTAAAATATTCTTATCTTGTGT
The DNA here is from genome assembly GCA_963277665.1 of Viscum album. Taxonomy (NCBI): domain Eukaryota; kingdom Viridiplantae; phylum Streptophyta; class Magnoliopsida; order Santalales; family Viscaceae; genus Viscum; species Viscum album. The sequence goes on along the minus strand of OY728152.1, from coordinate 2,073,585,435 downwards.
AGTGAGGAAAGGACTTTGTACAAGGGTATAAATGACCCTAGTATTTCCCCGGACTACGAGGAAACTCTTCTCCAAGACCAATGGCTGGAGTTCCAATGATTGACGCATCTTCGTCCTCACAGTTAGGCATTGGAAACCCCATGAACTATAATTATTCTTTCAGTGCAACTAACATCTACACCACAATCTCTGATAAATTTTCCAAGACATTACAAATTCCAAACTCTCGTTACCCTAACATAATATTTTATTGAAATAATGGCTTAGAAGATGCAGACACAACAAAACGTGTTTTTTCGGGTGAGAAACAACATAAGTAAAGAACACATATACTCACATTCCTCTAAAATGGAATATTATTATTTTTTTCTAAGGGAAAAATTATACCAATATAATAGAGACTCTCAGATGATTTCTAGACTTTCACCTTTGCGGTCAATCGATCATATGACATCAAAAGGCATCAAAGAACATGACCACTACGACTGATATATACAATGCATGGAGAGGTACCTTATAAAACATCCTTAAACAACACACAATTCTAGAAAGTGGCCACAATATCCTATCATGACCATATTTTTCACACTGGTGGTTTTACATGAACTCATGCTTCAAAGAAACTGTGAAGAACCGAGAGGCGATCTTAGACACCATCGAGACACTCATCCACACTAACAACCCTATACCACTTCCACCTTCGACGAATCTATTTACTTAATAATATACGGTCTCGTTCAACCTCCCATGATCACCCTCCCACTACAAAAAGATAAAAAAAATAATGGTTATAGGCTCAATCTACAGATCTCGAGAACAAACAATTCCTTATATTGATAAACTGGAGGATTTCTGATGGGGAAACAATCCGGGTTGCACTTTAGTTATGCATTAACACTTATTGGGGGAATTCCATATCCAAAAAGAGAACCCATGGACCCAAAAAATATGGTCCATTAGTCATGAAGTGCCATAAACCAGATCTAATAAAATATGGGATCAACCATAATGGTGTCTCGAAAAATATCTCAGAGGAGACTACTAATCGAGCCTTTTAAACAGCTTAACGACCAAACCAAAACCCAAAACACAGTTCGAACAGGGGGGTTCTTGGACTCAAAAAATCCCACAACATCAATATTTTCGAAAAAATACATAATAAAAATAATATAAAACAATTATTCAAGGAATCATCTTTTTCTTTAAAAACAGTTCTTTGAAAACAAACAGTTCCGCGATTAGCGCGTCCACCAATGGTACCCATTGTGCCTTACACATGCATATTTTTCTGCCACACCGGGCACCCTCCTCAAATCCATCCAGACATACGTCTGGTCATTCCAACAACTATTCTTCATCCCATATAACTCCATTCATGTGGTTTCTCAGGAAAAAACCAGTGGTAAAAAAAAATCATTTCCACTTTACAAAACAAAAACGGTCAACTAACACATCATTTTTCTCAAAACCACTAACCACGAGATCAAAATCCCATCTCACATCTTAAAATGCATTTTAGAAAGACACAACCATTTAGAAAATAAATAAAATTCATCTTATTCACATCAATTTCAAATCATCTCATCCAATAAAAAAACCCATTGATTATTTATAAAAATATATTGGAAACACTTTTTCAAAACCAACATCAGTATAGTTTCTCCATTCAAAAGATGTATAAGCACAACATTTTTCAATTAAAATTATTTCTAAAAATTCAGTCCACCAATTTCATAGATAAAGTTATTCCATAATTATTTCAAAATTATATAACAAATAATTTACACTTCTTAAAACCTAGTCACTTTAAAACCAATGTTCCAAGATTTCAAAACTAAAAATCACAAGACAATGCGAGAGGGAACTATTTTTAGTGGGTGAATTGGACATATGGTTGGCGACTATATTCCAATCACTTCACTATCCAAAAGAATGTTCTTGGGAATATCCCCAACTCCACATGGCTTTCATGCCCTGTGAGATCACTGAGACCTTTAACCTAACTCTCATTTCATTCCCCCTAATCATCATCAAAAGAAGAGAACCAAAGGAATTAAATAAGTCCCAAATTACTCTGGTCACATGAATACCGTCATGAGGTGGGGTGATCTAGCACACTACCCATAACCAGAATACAGTGTCCAAATAATACTAACTACAAACTACCGCGACTGTCCCCAAAATAACATGACCCAATGAGTTAACTTGAACCTCCTCTAATACCATTTTTTCCACGTACCAAATCTGGTAGCCACTGAAAGCAGCCCCATACCCATCCCGTGACATGGCCCAAAGGGAATTCTAGATCCCCACGGGCTGGTACAAGTGTCATGGTATCATATAATGAGAATTGAGAACAATTTACTAGATATTATAGACATTAAACAACTAACAAACTCATGACAAAAAATATGGATTTTTCAAATAAAATCGTCTATTACAAAATTTATGAATTTAATTACATAAGATAAAACTATGTTTAATGACAATTACAAAGGTACAAAACCAAATATGGACATCCCAAGATCCTCCACATGGAATTATGTACCTCCCTCCAGCCACCACCACAATAATTTACCACCAAGGACCTAATAGAAACCCGAACCACTGTCACTAAAAATTGTACCCTGCCTGTGACAAAAAAAACCAATTCTACATTATCTCAAGGGTGTATGTAGGTTGTGAGCCAATTCCCGTTATGATATCACCACCAAGAGATTCAATGTGATAAAAAATCAAAGACTAAAATCATGAATGTTTTTATAAATAAGAAATTCTAGTTACAATTCTTAAAATAAGTAACTTAAAAATTAATACATTTTTCAAGTGGGCTAACATTAATAATCAACAACTTTAAATATAATGTAAATGATAACAAATTTTCCATCCAACCATACCATATTTTTAAGGTATGCACAAGGTAACTAATGAGCCCTTGAAATAGTAAATAACCCCTAGGAATTAGCTCGATGTGTGACCCAGGAACCTCGTTTCTCGGTGAAAGTAACCAACAAAAATATCTGCTGGCATGTGTGAGCCACTAGTAGAGGACATACCCATAACCTATTGGTCTCCAATAATCATCATAATATATTAGTTTGCATTGTAAGAATAAATCTAGTTTTGTGAAACTGGGTCTAATCCCCACAGATTCACTAGCATACTAGAACAAGCCCACCCAACTAGATACCCAGGTTTTCCCGTTGTGATAAAACAAGTTCCAAATGTCATGAAATATATTTTTCACAAGAAAATATCATTTTCATGTAAAATATTCACCAAACATCCCACATTTATACCACACTAGTCACAAAATACCACTTTTCATTCAAATTGATTATGAAATCCAACTCACACCAAAATAGCCCACACCACATTCATATTTCATCAAAACTTCCACAAATATATTAAAAACTTTTATAAAAAATTTACAAGGTCATATACATCACATAACATCCCACACACAAATTACACATAATACCCTTTAACCAACAAAATAATTTTATCAACAAACATACACGAAACCGCCCACAAACAAGTTTCTTCCCAACATCAAAACTTAATAAAACATTTAATAGATTTAAAAAACATTTTAAGAATATTTGACATCATAAAACATCACTTCACCTTTAAAAACCCATATTAGGTGAACACAGACACCAAAAACAAAATATACACACTTTTCCAACTTATTTTAACCAACTAAAACATTTACAATTTTCATAAAAATAACCCACGTGGTGTAACTATGACTTGCTCACAAAACCCATTACAAAACACTTGTATAAGACCAAAACCATACCAATTCCTATCGAAACCATAATTTCACTCCCTAGGACTATTTTTAAAACCACTTTCATGTTTTATAAAATCACATTTAATAATACCTCAAAAGTTACAAATGAAAAAACACATTTTCATAAAATGTTGTCAGGAATTTTAATAATGTTTTACACATCAAAACTCTTACTAAATAATATTTTTAGTCCCAAATGACACTAATATATTAACAACCCATAATAGGAAGGCCAAAAAAGATTTATTAAACCAATTCCGTAAGTTATAAAAAACACCTAAACAATAACCCATGAGTTACACATGTAAACACCTAATTTCAATTTAAAGTGGAACTATAAAATTAAACAGTTAACCAAATCAATCATAAACAGTTTTTTCCCAACAACCAACATATGAGAATAAAAAAATTAATTAATACATAATTTTAACTCATCAAAAATATTTTGCAAATGGAACCACCATCCGAAAGTGTTGAATCAATCAAAACATGGTGGGAAACAACAGCCACATCACCTCTGCACCACAGGGAAGATAAATGCTGCCCTAGACAAAAATATTTGATTAAAAAGACACAAAATCAATCTCTATGTTCGAACCCTAAATTTTGGACATTCTATAAAATCATGAATGAGGGAGGAAACCATAAGGATAATGATAGAATTATAGATAAAAACACTTACCCAAAACAGTCTTGAAGAAAACAACCCAAAATCCACCAGTATCTGAGTATTAAAACATCTAAAAATTAAAGTGAGGATCGAAATGGGATGAGAATATAATTTAGGAACTTGAATGTGGGAAAAAGAGTAAAAATAGAGGGTGTTATGAAAGATCAATTTAGCACTTCAAATATGGGAGATTTTTGAAATCCATAGAAGATTTACCCAATTTCGTGATTTTATTGATCTCCAAATTTGGAGATGAGAGAATGGGGGTGCATCTTTGGTACTGGGTCTCGGTGGAGAGTTGGAATCACCTAAAAAAACGTAATAATTGAATGAGTTATAAAAAAACGTAAAATATATTTTTAATGTGGGAAATGGGCTTTTGGGAAGGCCCAATACCTTAAATAAAAACTCATATCTACCATTATTATAGATTTATAAATGGAAAAATTATATTGGTGGTGTTCATATGTCAGAGGATTCCAAGTTGGAATTGGAATTGTTGAAAAATGATGAAAAATGAAGGAGTTATAAAGGAATCAAAAATTATTTTTAAATCTGGAATTGGGCTCATAGTTTGGCACAATTCACGGAAACCCAACCATTCCTCAATAAAATCATCAAAAACCCCAAAAAGAAAGCATGGATTGAAATTAAATGAAATTTAACTTTAAAATGAGTATTTATGTGGAACTTTATAACATATTAGTTGAATGAGAGGGTATGAATATGAATAACTATTTTATGAGTTGTATATTATTGTCAAACTAGATAAAAATTTAGATATTATAGATCGTGAAAAAAACACTCAATTTAATATTAAAGTGTGCTTATTTTAAAAAAATATGTTTTCTTCAAAATTTATTTCTCTTTATTTTTCAGATATGAAAATATAACTATTTTCCGAAATAATGAAAATGTTATGATATATATAAATTTATTTTTTTAACTCTAATATGAAAATTATCTGTGGGTGTATTTTTAAAAATTTTCTACGAAGAATGATTTTTATAGTAAATTATAAAATAAATAAATTTATTAAATGCTATATTTTTTAAATAATTTTCAAAGAATGATTTTTTATAAAAATATTTCATGTAAAATTTGTTATTTTTTATTATTAATAATCCAGTATTCTTCATAAAATTAAATTTCAGGATTTAGTTTTTTATAAAATGTGTTTTTATACATAAAATGTTTCTTTTTTCTAAAAAAATTATTTTTTATTACGTTTTTAGTTTTAATCATATATTTATTTAATCATATTATTATAAACAGATCTTATAAAAGAATAACATATTTTTATGTGACACGGTTAATTTGATAAAATTGGTTACCTTTATTTATGGTCTTTCTAAATAATAAACAGAATAAATAGTTGTAACCAAGGAAAGTGTAAATCGAGTAATTAATATTAAAAATAATATGATAATGAATTAAAAATAAACCAATCACTTGACTTAATTTCATTGGTTGGGTATACTTTTATCATAATCATTAAATCATTGAAAATGTTTACTTTATATTAAATTATGACTTGCTATTAACTATTATAATATTAATGTGAGTTATAATGTAAAAAATTTCACAATTATTATTTTTGAATATATATTATTTTATGATATATATAAATGAAACACATGTTCAGTAATAAATATTTATTTGATTAAATATTTATTATTTATCAAATTTAATTTATTTAAAATAATTATTAATGAAATAATTACTTTGAATGCATACACAACATAGAAACATAAATTATTAAATTAATAGAAAACAAATGTAAAAGATCTTTAATAAAATAAACTAATATAATTTTGAACCATTATTTCATTTAATGATTCTTTATAAATATTTTAGTCATATTTTGAATGTATTTTATTAAAATTCATGTATTTCCGTCATGTATTTAAATTATAACTCAGTGTATCATGACAAAATGTAACTAAATATATTTTATAAAAAATATATTTCATTAAATTATATTAAAACATTTGAAATCTTATAATAGAAAAAAATAATTTCATATTGATGTCAAAAATCAACCATTTTCCTTTTATGGTTTTTTATTTTATTGGAATATTATTAAACCTTAAAATATAGATAACAATATTAACGCAATAATTATCAAAAGTTGTAACATAACAAATACACTAAATTAGATTTGTAAAAAATTAATAAAAAATATATAAATATTTTTTTATGATATAATTTTAGTCCACACTCATACTATATTATAATTATTTCAGATTGGATAAATTTTAGTATTAAACGTAGTTTATATTGAATTAGTACATTATAAATTACTAAAAGTTTCCCCTTTTATCACTTATAAATGTGAACATTTTCTCCTCTTTTATTCACACTTAAAAACGTTATAGACCATAAAATGTTTTATAAATTAAAATAAATACACTAATTTAAATATCCAATAGTATTTCATTTTTTCATTAATCCAATATTTTAAGGATTTAGTTATAAACCAAAATATGTTTTCTAATAAGAGGAATTATTCTTAACCATTCATTTTTTTCTATCTTCCACCTCTTTCTCATATTATTCAACCATGAAAATTAAATTGATTATTTATCTCATATATAATGTGAAATTATTATTTTAATGGAAAAATATATACACTATCCTCTTCCACCAAATGTAAAACAAGACAACCATCTGTGTGTTGGCAGAAAACTACCTCGTAATCTGATGTAATTTATTCTCCATCTGTTCCTCTCTCGACTTATTATAATTATAGATTGAACACACATACAAAAATATATATATATATATATATATATATCTACCTGTGTGTGTTTGTTATTGATGACAAATTTATGACTCTATACAAGTACTATACATTATTTTTTCCTACCTTCCAATTTTTTAATGAATTCTTACTTTGTTAATTCTTACATGTGGATTGGCAACTCAAAAAATATACGATATTCACATTTTTCTACTACATCACATTAATAGTATACATAATTTTTTAAATACACAATATCGTATTAATCATATAATTATAATTCTATAAATATAATATAATAATTATCTTGTTTCCATTATGGTTATTGAAAATTGGAAAATACTACACATTCATATGTACATCATATAGTCTCCATGATTATAACATGGATAATTTTCCTTAAAATTAAATATTAATTGGTTTTAAAAGTGAAATTGATGTATAAAAGAGATAATTAATTCATTATTATTATTCTTATGTTGGTGAAATAATAACAAGTATTAATATAGTCAACCTACCGAAGAGAATTTGGATATACGATTTGAAAATCATGAACATGAATGACATGAACTAAAATGAGTAATTAAATTAAAATAATATGGAATTAAGTAAAAAAAGTTATATTAAATTTTAAAAATGTTTTTATGACTTTAAATACATAATATATACTGGATTATTATGATGATAATGATTGTGTGTGACTAGTTGGGCAAGAGGTAAGGGATTTCAATTCAATTTCCACTCTATTGAGACATATATGGTATTATGAACATGTATATTTTTATCCGGTGTCTATAGTAACCATTTTATCATTGAAAAAATATAATTGTATTCATTATAATTAATGACTCAATTTCATTATTCCTTTACAAGAGATATATTAAAATAAAATGTGATCATATTATTCATTTTTTTCAGATATATTTTTCTTCTATTTTAATAATTTTTAAAATTAATTTACAAAATAATTTTTTATATAATCAAATTTTATATTATTATGTTTTTGTAATACAATGGAATTTTTTATTTTCTATAAAGGATTACTTTTAATTTATTCTACACAATTTCATTTTCCATGTTTTTTATTGAAATTTATATGAAATGTTTTCATATATATTATATTATATTATTTGGATTTACCACATCTATTAATATTTTTAACCATTATCATCTTATATATAGTTTAAATGGTATTAATATGATATATTGTTAATGAAAAATTGTTTAATTTTTTTCATTTCATTATTCATATATTATATAAAAAATCATTTTATGAAAAAGAATCTTTTTCTACATTAATCTCCCATATATTGATAAATCTCAAGAACATTAAATTTATCTAGAAACATTCTCCTACGTGTGATATTTGAAATTTATATTTCCATTTAATACACATAATATTTTATTATTTTTATTCTTATTAATTATAGTATATATCATTTCTATATAACATGATTTATATATAATATTTTTTAATTGAAGTGTAAATTATTGATAATATGTATTTCTTACTTGATACAATATTTGTTTGGTAAGGAATATATCTGGGGAATATGAAATCATATTTCAATATCTAACGAATTCATTTGACATCAGGTGTTCGGTTGGGTCCAAAATTATATATCCCCTCGATGCATTAATAAATCATACGAGACATATCAATAAGCTACCAAAAAAAATATTCTATTATATTGATACCTGTCAATTAAAATTTATAGGGATAATGATTTTGGGTATATATATATCTTGATATCTAAAATAATGATTTCAAATATGATTCATTTCCTTATTTGATAATTTAGTTATAATTATCCATGAGATCATTGCATTGATATTATTCAGGTATTCATTTTATACTAATTTTAATTATCAATAGAATGTTTTCTCATTAATTTACCATGATATATAGATTTTTCCATATTTATTCATCATATATACTATTGTATAAAAATCCTAATGAGCATTTGAGCATAGAATTTATTAGTATTTCTCTTGTTAAAAATAGAAATATTATGAAATATATAAAAAAATATTTTTTCCTGTTATGTATTTTATATTTCCAATGTAATATGTTAATTATGTATGGGTAGAGTATTTCATGGATGAAAAATAGTTTAATACATTTTCATTATCTCCCATGTAAATATATATATTTAGTAATGTATATAAAATATCTATTGTACTATAGTTATGGTTATTACAATTGTTATAAGTTTCAAAGAGAAATAGAATGGATGTAAGCTCTCATTTGAAGGTTATAATGGTTTGATAAGAACTGGGTAGTCTATCCTTTTTGGTTCTAAAGGATATGGGATGATTAAAAATTTTCTGAATGTATTATTTATGGGTGGTTCAATTGCTTACTTAATTGCATGCATCAAGATTACAATTTTTATAGTCATCCCCAGAAAATTCCAGTGGTTACAACAACCATAGCAGCATTTAGACTCCATTTCTAAATTCTAGTTTCCATTTGAGGATTTATACACAACTACACAAAGGGATTAACATTGAATGAGAGGATGGGAGGTTGGGCTCAAAACCCCCTCTAATGTTGATATGGGACCAGTTACCCTAAAAAATTATCATATGTTACATCTATTTCTGTGAAAAATAATTTGATCTCATTGGTGTTTACATATTTTCATATCCAATGTTATTCGGCCCTTTAACCAGTAATTAATAGCTGATTAATATACTAAATCCACATAAAGATGAACTTCCAAATTTATTTCAATGTATGTTGGTATTTAATATTTCATGTAGGAGATTGTGCCATTATGACGAGTAATACATATCATTTTTATAGTAGTAATAAAAACATGGATAGTTTAATAAACGTATGTTGTATAAGAATATGTTGAAATGATATATGTGTCATATCTTGGGCATCAAATATAATATCTCATTTCTAGAGGATAAATCCTATATATCCTCATTATAGATGACATTATACTTATCATATTTCATTCAGGACATTGGTATTTTCACAAAGGTAGATGAGCATATGTGAGGGTTATTTTATATCATTCCACTCATCCGGTGTTAATAACTGATATTTCCATAGGTAGTTGATTATTAGAGGGAAATGATGTGTTCATTTCATCCAACTTATCCCATGGGATCTATTCTCAATGTGAGGGACAATGGATAAAATAGAGTTATCCTCATTGAAAATAGATGTGTATCTTATGTAATGGGACAATCCTGGCGATTTTTAGTATGGTGAACAATCCTTAGGGATGTATAATACATATCCTGTTTTGGGAAGGAATCAAAGGCATCATAGTTCAATTGATTTTTCAATCCGTTGGTGGATGAAGTAGAATGATCAGCCCATGGGAATGATTGGGGCTTGATGGTTGATATGTGAGATACATGGATGGACTTACACTCATGTGTATTCTAATTTTAGATTAGGATCAATCCATAGGATGGAATCCTATGTATCATTGATATTAAATAATTATAAACCTCATAGTTTAATTGATTTATTATTACACACTAGCATTTCCCTTTTCAACAAGACATATCATAATATGTTTATGGCTAAATCATCCACCATAGTGTAACCCTTATCATGATATTGGTTTATAATGTAAATTATATGATCATTTAGAATACTGACTCCATGTAATCTATGATTGATGTGAGAAACTAGTTATGGTTAACAATTAGCATCATTTATTCTAGATTCACAAGTTATTTATTGGGACATCCCTTTCGATTAATAAAATTGATCTAAGGCCTCAAGGTGATATCCTACATATTGTAGATATGGAGGAAACCAAAATCATTATTGTTCACCTGAATTGAGTCTGACATAATAACATTTCCATAATGACTATGGATTACAAACAGAGGGAGGAATCCATGGGATTCTCATTGGTCATAACCCTCTTTCCTTCATGACATGCTTTAATTCCTAGAAATTTCATGATTATCTGACTTGAAATGTTGAAGGATGCATGGAAACGTCTAGTAATTTTCTAAACATGTTTAACGTAAACTGCATGATCTTATAGGATTTTCCTTGGAACATCAATATCTCAAATTTCATGATTGAGTGTCATCAAAATATTTATGCTGACTTATACAGATGACATCAGAAGACCAAAATGGTTGATCAAAGAATCCATCATTTGATCATGGCTAACATGTTCAGAGTGAGTAATATGAATGGTATACCAAAATAGCATCACAATATCTAATAAAAATGTCGTTATAGTGTTTTATATCCAAGGTGGTTCTCGTGAAGCACATGTGGTTAAATAGAAATTTATTTCACAAATGACACAAATATTTTTGTCTATTTTCATCATTTTTTTTAAAAAAATCCTTATATTTATTCATCAATAGCTTCTTTTATTTCTCATTTGACCATTTAGATGTGTGGGAAGTTATTCATGTATGATGGATATTGTTTTTACAATGATTTATATTGAACACATGAAGTCATTATTCATGCTAAAAAATTGCTAAAGGTGTTTTCGTTATCATATTTGATGAAAACATTCCTGGCGTTAGAACAACTACTCTGATAAATACACTCTAATATGGGTGTGTGGTTCAAATGATCATCCATCCACACTCTAAAGGTAGTGGTGCATCTTTTTTATCATTTAGAATTTTTTTGGGTGATTTATATGCCTCTCCACACCAAATTGTTCACTGACTTCCATGAAGTGTATCGATAAAATTCAAGATAGTGTTGGTGGAGGGCTTCTTCATCATGAGATCTATGAGTTCCCACTATTAATAATTTTTGGGTTATCACAAGGTTTTCAGATACATTGGAAAAATTCTATCAACACAACCTTTTTTGTATTATTTCCTACTAATGGGTAATTTTTTACTCATTCACACATGTTGGGGGAGTTTAATATTTTTATATATATATATCCATGGGACTTCTTCAAAATAGTTCAAATACTGACCGACCTTCATATAATCAAAGAAAATGTTTTTTCAACATTCCATGAGACAATGATGACTTTTCAGGTGTTCTTAACTAAATTAGGATGGATTGTCGCGAGGTCCTGAAATAACATGATTTTGATATCATTGACACACAATATGAGTTTTTTATCACTAGTTTCTCCCTGTATTCTGTTATATATTTACATTTTTATTTTTCAAAATATAGGGATATAGAATATTTGAATGTATTCCTTCATGGATAATCATTCTCTACATCACAGATGCATTGTGTGATTTTTACGATTCCAAGAGGCTACTAACTTATAGATATTTTCCCTATCATCAGAGGATATTTGGATTGGTTTTTAGGCCTCTTCAGATTGAAAATTCACATGTATTGAGGTTTCATTCATCACATCCAACTCAAGATCACAGACTGTTCAGGGTTCATTAACATGAGAAGAACAATATTACAAAATGGGATTCATAGCCCCATGTTATGGTTATGCACTGTACATGACCATCCACAGGATCCTATTTAGGTCATGTGATCACCTATCTCCTAGGGTTTCATGTGATCTGTAGGATCATGAACACCATTTTTTTATATTTAATTTGTGGATAAAATAATACCAACATTTAGTTATTTATTAATTTGTGAATTTTCATACGGTTTTTTGGAATGAGTCAACAAATTCTCCGCTCTCTGGAGATACATTTGTAAGGACCAGGGCTCACTTAGGAAGAAAGTACCTTCCCACATTAATCTTTATTATTGTCATGAATAAGTGTGCTGGGTGATGTTTGGTATGCCAGGTGATGTTTGGTATTCCATGGGATTCTATATGAATAGGAGGTTGTAGAAAAGCTTCATTCACCAACTACATTATTTTATATCACTCATGCAACGTGATTCTGTCAAGTTAACTCTTCACATAACCATCCCACAAGACATGATCGTGAGACTCTTCTAAAATACCAGTTTTACTGAGATGATTTACAAGTCCTTATTTTAAAGGAGACCTCCCATAGCTACCATGAAACAAATAACAATAATTTTTTCACATTGTCCCTATGGATATAGTTTTCTTTAATATTACGTGGGATATGTTGGCTTGATCACTTGATCCTTTGACTATTATGTGGTTCACGTGGCTATATCATGGTTACATGAACACACGTATTCCAAGGGATCATACGATTATGTTATTATTTTCCTGATTAAGTGCTCCAAAATATATATAGGGGTCATGTGATTCGAAAATCCTTCATGTGATTCAAAAAATTCTCGAATGATTTATGTGATGTGCATGACAGTAATTGGTTTCTATATATTTCCATAAATAAAATTTTATTTTATCTATCTGATATAAACCACAAAATTATTATTCTAATGGCTTCCCACTCTTACCAACGTCCATTCACTATACGTAATCAAATTTACATTATCACTATAAATTAAAATGGTTACCCCAAATGCCATAAGCCTCATGATAAATATATTATTAATAAGATCCTCCAACTTGAGAAACAATATTGTTTTCTATCGCACAAGAATCCTCTATAAGGATTCATCATTATAAAAGAAGTTTTCATCCATTCTTTGGTTTTTAATCTTCCATCACCCTAGGATTCAAATTTATCTAACTATATTCTGGTGAAAATTACCATTGATATCATTCTTGTCATATATAAACACTAGGGAATGTATTATATGTTGTAAAAGTATCCATTTGGAATAAATGGGAATGATTAAAACCATTAGAATGTTTATAAGTTTTTCTTTAGTATATATCATTCTAATCTATCCACCCTATGAAACTCAATATTAGATCTCAATCATAGTGGTAATTTTTATGATGACAACAAATGAAAATTCTTCATATAAAAAACATAATTTTTTCTAACTAGTTATACAGTATACATAGTAATGAAGAATTTTTGATTTCCAAATATTTTCAATTTGATTTTCATTGAAATCAAAGCATCGTTTGGTGACCTAGAACAAACTGACTTCATTTATCCCAGAGTGATGTTGGAATCATCTTGTGGAATATATTCCAATTTGTCAGCCCTGCACCCAAGAGATATTCAAAGGAGTTACTTCACTTAATAGATTTATGGGTTGAACCTTGGTAGACTCCAGTCTCAAAATGTCATATTGATTTTATTGTTATGGATTTGTTGTGGAAAGAGTTGACTATGTAGTCTCTTGTCTTTTGCAAGCATGAGATCTAAATTTTCCTTTTCTATAGAGTGGTTTGGTTGACTATTATATGCTTCCATGTATTCCCTTCAAATAAAGATCATGAAATTTTTATATCATATTTTTTCATTTTATAAGTTAGTGATCATAATTCTATGAGATATTGAATGAATTCAATGATATATATGATCCATAGTTTAGAAGTAATTATATCTATTTTCTGGAGTAGATGGATTTTACATTCTAGGGACTCAATTACATGGATATGAGTTATAACACTAGTAATTGTATTATGCTAGTGGATGGGAGACACCTTAATCAGGTTATTAAAACACTTTCTCACATATAACAACTCTTGAGTACAATTAAATATGGAAAATATATGTGTATGATTAGTGGTCTATTATAGTTTTTATTAAGCTGGGTTGAGGAGAATCTCCATTGCTATGAATACAATACTGAAGATTGAATCCTTGATTTCTAATCTCATCCATGATAATGGAATATATTTGGTGTTGGTGTTATGTAATTAAGGTTTGGTGAGGATATAAAAGTGTCTATTCGATCTTGTATAAATTATGTCACTACTAATTCTATTCTCAATGGGATGATCATCGAAAATGGATCAAAATCTCTTAGTTAATGGTCATGCAATCTATCTTCGATATGGGTTTCTTGCATCTAGGATTGGAAAGTTTATTTTATAGAATCCATATACACCATACCAATATTCTGATTAGAATGAGTACATCCAAACCATCTATTTAATTCATTCACATAGGGGTTGAGGAGAGTAACACCATGGGATCATCAACCTTCATTGGGTGATTTTAGCATGTGAAGAAACAAATCCTAAGAACATTGAACCATAGTATAATGAAACATCCTTTTTTTTAGTTAGGATTATTACCAATATGGGGTATCAATATATCCATGAGGTGTGCTATGATTAATTTTGATTCATATAGAAATGAAATTTTCACTCCACCCCTCTGTTTGTGGAAATTATGGAGAAGATTGATGATTTGGGAGAGACTTCAATTATTTTCTTTCATTATGGAGATGAATACCATGATAATGGGAGTGATTCTATTGAGGAAATAATCGCTTATACATAAAAAACACATAATTTCTCCATTTAGTAGAGTTTATTTGAAGCCTCCTCTCCTATCTCTTTTCTAGACCAACAAGACATTCCTCCAATTTTTTCACCTGTTTTATAAGTCACAGAATCTCAAACATAATATCATATAATATTGTATTAGATTCATGTCTTGATTACTACGACTCCATTACAAAAATAACTTGAAAAAGAGGAATTATTTTACCATATATTTAATGACTTCTTGATAGTGAATTTTCATGAAAGCGAATGTAAAAAATCAAAATAACAAATTTTCCTGAAACAGCCTGATTGGGATTCCAATGAGAGAGTATATCATGAACATGTATGTTAGACTAAAATTTCTAGGAAATTGAAGGAGACTTTATTGAAACAAGAGCACAGTCATCAGCCTATATCTTGATTGTATGCCAAGATTGATTCCTTGACCTTGCATATCAAGAGATATGTGGAAACCATTTCCCTCCTAAGGAATAACCTTTAAACATGAAAATCCTAATTGTAAAAATCGTTAATGAGAGTTAGGGATATGGTTGCCATTGTTGTGACATTTTCCTAGTGCAGTTTTAAAAATGGAAGGATGGGAGACACATTGGAATTTAATTGAATCATCTCACCAAACTCTTGTCAACATGACATGCTCAACTGATCAAAATTTATTATAGTACAACCATTGGCTTGAACTCTGTTTTGATGAGATTCATGGAGTGACATTGAAATGTGGATATTTTCCCACTATCAGGGTTTATGTGAATATTGTTATGATCATTGTTATAATGTTTTATAGTTTTCTTAATTCATTCAAGATGATCATGAATTTTTTTTGGTATGATATTATATATACAGTCAACTAAAACCATCCTTTACATATTAACATGTATAACTAAATGTATGGATCTGAATATATAAATAAAAATATATACATTTCATTAATATCTAATTAATAATGAACAACGTGAGATTCATTTTTAATATATCTATTTTAGTTATACTAACATTAACTGATTAAAATAATGATAATTTAGTAAAACACACATCTATTAGGGAGAGTGCATTAAATTTTTCTATTGATAATGGTCCTGGTGTGAATAAAATTAATTTAACAAAGGTCATATGGTGGTCCTTTCATGGGTTTAAATTCATAATGACTTGTCATTTTCTATGATTTTGTTTTATGATTTTTTTTCATGAAACATCTATCATATAAGTTTCGGGTCATTTAGATCCGAACATTTATTACATTTTTTCAAAAACTATTACCTTATACCTTTCATTTTTTTAGTTCAAGGCCTTTTTTCTCAGACCTTCCATCGATTTATTTTAGGGTATTTATGCACTTAACATCAATTATTGTTGTTTATGATCATTTATATTAGACCTTTTATCAGAGTGGTTTAGGTTATTTTAGATCATTCATTTTATAATTTTTTTTGTTTTAACATGGAACCAATAGATGATCATCGAATATGGGATATTTATTCTAGTAATCATTGAAAATAATTTGGGTATTTTATTCCTTATGTGGTGTTTTGTGGGTCAAAAGGACTAGATCTCATTTCATGTGAGGAGGAGATTCCTCATTTTGGTATGTCAACATCATTTTATGTCGGTATCATTTTAAAATGTAGGTGACTCTACTCATTTCAATGTTCCATGGAATTTTCATTAGGGTAATATTGGTTGATGGAGAAATACTACAAATTGTAGGTGTTCCTATATAGTTGTAATATGGGTTATAAATGTCATAACCCAAATGTTTACATCTATGTGAATGGGATGAGGTAGTCATTTCTCGAATGATCTATAACAACATCATGTATTAGGTTCCACCATGGTGATGACAGCGCTAAAATGGACACAACATCTTTTATTTCATGGAGGTGACACCATTTGTTATTTGTTTAGGCCCCCTATGTTTCGGTATCATGATCCTAAAATGATGATCTCCAATCCTTTCCGAGTGCTATGAAAGGTTTTTTAAGACTCCAATGCCAAGATGATGATGTAAATAATAATAATAAATCTATTCAAAAAATGATTATGGATCCCCAGGGAAGATCTAATCCTAATGTGTGATGGTCGAGGCCTTCTCCCAATTGACTTGAATCAATAGGTGTGGTCCATAAAATTATCAAAAATGGTGTGTATCATAATATCCTTGTGAATGATTCATACAAATGGTGAAATAATATCATGTATATATAATATTTTTATTTGTTAGGAATAAAATTTGTAAATCATGGATCATAGTGATCAAATTATGAGGATGGTATGGGACAATAAAAATTGAAATGACCCAAAATAAACTATGGTTATGGGTTCATTTGTGATGATGTTACTGCTCAAAAGATTATAAATCACTTTTTTGAATGTAAATCATTTTTTTATGACTATAGGTGAATATGCAGGAGCCATATGAATAAATGAATAGTAAATAAAAGGGTCTCTTGAAGATACATATCCATTCAAAGGACAATGGAATTTTTTAGTGATATGGGGAACTATAATCATGATGTATTATTTATTTAATGTGTAATATCTATGAAGGGTTTGAGCACCCTATATGTTTCGTCACAACATAAGCTAAATATTCTCATGGTGAGGTTGTATGAAAAGTAATTACCCTTAATTTTTCCTGGTCATTGTGGTTCAATAGTCTTCTTTTTGGCTTTTACTAGGTATACCTAGTAGTTTTTATTATCTTTTTTCCTTCCTTATTAGTACCCTAATATTTTTGTATACTCTGAATATGAATAGTTTAGCGAGTGAAGATTTGACTTTTTTTCAGGCCTCACTTTTTGATTTTTCAACTTGTCATGTTTTATAACTCTTTTATAATTAGTTTGAGGTATTATAATTAAGTCCGTTATATGAATGAGTTTAAGGTCATAAAACATTTACCAAAGAGTTGTAAATTTAATGTTTTGTGACACATGGAACTTATATTGGTAACAAAATACATGATACCAAAGAGGAAACTAGTTCATGGGTAGCACAACATCATTCTGAGTGGGAGATATAAATATTATAAATCATTGAATGATGTTCTTATGTCATCAGTAATTATAGGGGATCATCATATCCAGAGTATCTCTTATCACATTGAGGAGTTGAGTTCTTCCATAATGATTCCAGGTATTACAAGGATACAAAAACCCTTTTTAGAGTGAATCATTTTGTTCTTGACCATTGACACATATAAAGGATCTACATGCATAGAAGTATGGTCAAACAAATGTTCTCTAGATGTTTTTAACTTTTAGATGGGATGAAGATGTTTTTAGAAACGTGAGGTAGTATAGAAATGAAGTATTATACATTGATTGAGGTTCATAAAAGTTGATGTGTGAACCCCATAATCTGCCTAATCATGGTAAGGCTCTCACG
Organism: Viscum album; assembly: GCA_963277665.1. Taxonomy (NCBI): domain Eukaryota; kingdom Viridiplantae; phylum Streptophyta; class Magnoliopsida; order Santalales; family Viscaceae; genus Viscum; species Viscum album. Next base: position 2,073,566,590 of record OY728152.1, on the reverse strand, counting down.
GTCCATGGATAAAATAATAAATGGGTGATGTTCTGCAAAATTTATCATCATGTAGTGGAGAAAGTTTTCATAATTGTGTAATTTAACATCATGATGTAAGGATTTTTGTCATGAAATTCTAACTTCATTAAATAATTGATATTCCCTTATAGATTAACTTCACGTGGTAGGGATGTTTTTACTATACAAATTTAATATAATGGGACCATGAACTTATGTTAGTATATTAACATCATATGGTAAGGATGTGGGAAGAAATTTGAATATATTTTCAATTAATTTTATATTTTCATGAATTCCATACTTATACCTCACACTCATGTAGGGAAAATTGATATGTAGGACTCCACCCCTATTCTACTTTTGGGGTTGTTTTTACTAGTTGTTGTAGTTTGGACTTTGTATTGAGACCTATGAATCACATTGTATCTATTGGAGTCAAGAGTAAATCGAATTGTAGTTCATATATGAGAGGCAATCTATGAATTTCTAGCCTATATGTAGAGGTTAACATTGTTTTCATTGATTTTTATAGATGGGGAAGAAAATGGATATCTAAGTGTCATTTCATTTCTTATGATGAATTGAATAATGAATCATGTATTTCATGGTGGACATCATAGTTTTCCATCCTAAGGACAATATTCTAGCTTCCTGATGTGAAAAGGGGAATGGTAGATAGACATAAGAGTATAATTATTTTTTCACTATGTATTAAATAATGATAGGAATAAATTTATTTGTAGATCTTAAAGAATGATCATCTGATGAAAGTGTATCCTATATTAATAGAGAGAATATTTTTGTATATTAAGTGGATGGACCCAAGATTAATGATATGGGAATCACCAGAATATAATGTTATTATAGGAATTATGATATATGAATCTCTTGAATGGATCTGTAGTATGAGACTGGCACTAACAATAGATGTCGTCTCAGTTGATGTTCTGAGAAACCCAAAGTTTTATGTCATGATATGGACATCATCTATTCAGTTTAACATCATGATAGAATGACTCATGGTACGTCTTTTATGGACTTCAATTTTGGAACATTATGAACCATTTAGGTGAAGATTTACCATCATTTTGTTGGAAAGATCGTACTAAGAATCCTAATATCATGTGAGCTCTGATCAATGGGAGAAATTAAAAATGGAATGGCTTCTACACACCGTGAAAAGGTTTTTTAAAATATTAAATTTCCATTTTTCATCATGTGGTGGTTATACCAAGATATATGATTGAGGATTCCATACATATCACATTGAAAATGAGAATTAGGACATACATCGAACTAGAAACCATGTAGTTTATTTTCATGTAGAAAGGACATGAGTTGTGTTGTTTAACATTATGTAGTGAGGACATGGATCACTCAACATGATGGGAATGGAAGGATTTGTATGAGACAAACACTAGTTTTTTGGGAATCCATAGGAATCATGTGATGGTAGGAATCAATCCATATAGAGTGCTTGAATGAATAGATTCCATATTGTGGATATATCTCAGACACGTTGTATACATGAAACTCATCCTTCCATCACATAAATCTGAATCGTGTGCATTGGTATTACAATGATATGGTGCTTCCCTTTAAGTTATACATCATGATATGAGGATAAGATCTAAAGTATTTACTGTCATATTGTCTGGACAAGAAATTCTTTGTTGATTACCATATTTCATCAAGAATGAGAGAGGTTGTGTAGTTTAATGTATTTCATTCAAGAGGAGATCCATATACTTCAAACATCATGTGTTTAGGACATTAATCATTCAGTTTAATGTCATATAGTAAAGATATACTCTGTCTAGTTTAACATTATTTGGTTAATTCATGTGATACCATGCTTTTAAAAGTATTTCTATTTGGACATTACAAATGAAAAATTTATGGTAACGTATTTCTTGAGAAACCACACACTACTAGGGTGTGTGTAATACGCTTTACCAATTGAGGATACTATGAATGCTCTCTTATGATAAATAATATGTATGATGTAAGTCCCTTACCATTTGTGTTTTATCTTTAGATGATTTTTTCGTGGTATCGTAAGGGTCCTGAAAACTACGCTCAATTCCCCATGGAGGAATGAATGGGAGTGAATTTTTTTATTAAAGGCTCATTCAACCCAATACTGAGGGACCTCAAGGTTGTGAAATGTACGCAACCGGTTATCATCATACCTCTTTAAATCATCCAGTAAATTCTGTAATTTATCGTCATCCAAATTTTGTTTATAACAGGTTATTCAATGTGAAGGATTATGGAATAATATGGGTGATATGACCTCTATACTATACACTAATGAAGATGTTTTCCATATATAGTAGTACATGTGGGTGTATATTATGCCCATACTTCTTGGAAGTGTTTGTCTGTCCATGGTATCTTATCCATTTCAACATCATCTATACTAAATTATACAGAGCCATATTGATGGCCTGTAATGTTCATTTTATAATATATGATAGAACGATGACTGACTGGACTTAATGATGTACACCTGGAATAATTTTTCAATATCATAGAGAATGTTTTTTGTTGTTTTCTCCTAATATTATGTGAGGGAGTCCGAACACGGTGATTATATGAGACTTTATGATGTTTATGATGTTCTTCTGCCGAACATATTTGAGGGGTATTAGATCTCCCTTAAAGAATATAATTCAGTAGATATAAGGATTTAGATGAACTACTTAGTTATTTTTGGGGAATAAGGATCAAAACAGCGATCCCTGAGATTGAAAATGTCCAGGAAAATTTAGCATCATATGGAAATTACAAACTATAATGGATGAAGATTCAATGAATATTATATGAATGAAATATTTTTTTGAATTCAACACATTTATGTATATAGGAATTCTTGTAATAAATAACCCTATTGATTGGGTGGGAGAGTCTAGTCCCAAATTGAGGAGAGCCATAGAATATTGCATGCTCTTATTTCATGACGTTGTGGACCTCTCCTTACTCAATGCATTAATGTAGGTTGTCATCAATGCCACTCTAGTAGAGGTCCCTCCCTTCATTTCTAACACTCTGTTAGGAAATTTCAAATACCTGACACTGAATCTATTCCATTCAATGTTAAAATGTTAAGATAAATACATTTTTGAGATAACATATTATGGTCACCTTCAATCTAGGGGTGTTTCTAACTCACATGATCGGGGTGGTATTAACCTAATTTGTGTATCAATTATCTAATATAATGAATTATAAAACCATTATTTGATATGTAATACAAAATTTTTCTTCCGATTTATTAGGATCATCCCTGATTGTGGCTAAATTAGTTAATTATTTGGTATAGAAGTTCAATGATCATAGAACATGAAAAAATGTGGGATCAAAAGGGAACTCTATCATTAGTCACAAATGTATACCATGAGGGGGCTAGTTCATTATTTTTCTTATTAATATTCACCATTTATATTTTTTATCATTATTCTCATGTATTTTATGATATTCAAATAACCTATATATAGAATTAGGACTAGTTTAGACCTAGTGACAATAGTAAATAATTAACACTAATATTTCATGAATCATTCATATATTGGGAATGAGTATGGAAATCAACCATTATAGAAATAATGAAACAATGACGATGTAAAATAGGTTTATGATTGATTTTTACATCCTTTGACTAATAATTCTTTAGGTGGTACAAAAAAAATACATATCCCATTTCAGAATCATGTTATGGGCATTGATGAACTCCTCATCTAGAAGATCTGGGTTCTCTGGTGAATATTGTGGGGTATGATGTGCTATGATGAAATCAACCATGGATTACCCATTATATGATTTGTATGATATGAAATGAACGTAATATAGTTGTATAATCACATCGCAAAATAGTTAATGAACTTTCATCATTGGATGAAAAATAGTGTACAAGAGTTTATCAATATGATATATAATATTGTATTTGTGGTGAAGCAAGTAATGCCTCATATTTTTCACTATGAAGATGTGTGAATGGATTTTTTTTCTTGACATTAGATTATAAATTATCTATATCAATCTTCTTTTGGCAGAGGTTGAGAGAATATTTTCACTCCCCACATCATCTATTTGTGCAAGGAGGGTTCTTAGTGAACATTAAATTCTGTATATATATATATTATTGCTAAACTCTCTTATATTGAAAGAATAAAACCCAATGGTTGAATTAAATAATGATTGATAATTTTTGGAGGATTCTATGTAGACATCATCCCATTTATATGAGATTGAATTATTCATTATAATATTGGAGGAAATTAATATTATAGGATTGTTGTCTATGAAAAGACTGATATAGGTGTGGTACCCTCGTATCCCCCTTAATTCATTGATATTTGAAAGGGTTGACATTGATAAAATAGAACTAGTCTTATCTGGTTCATCCTCAATGCTATGGTGGAATAACACAAGTAAATGGAAATACTATTATAAGGCCCCAGCCTTAAAACTTTCATAATCTTGAGTTATTTCATGATTACACATTGAGGATCTTTTCAGTTTTAGAGTTTTATAGAATTAGATCATAAAACATGCATTACATTCCACATTTAAACAAAGTGGTTATATAAAAGATATTATTCATTTTTCCCATCAATGTAAACATGTTTAAAAGAAAACATGGATTCATTCTTGACACTTCCCTGACACTATAATCACATCATGTACCTTTCCCTTGACGTAAAAAATCATTTCAAAAACTTTGTATGAGCATAAAAATCTCAGTTAGGGATATAAAAATATGGAAAGGAAACATGAGTTCATATATACATAAGAATGAACCCATACTTCACCCAAAAAACATAGGCACTTTAACATACCTCATCAAATCATGAATAAATCATAGAAATCATAAGACATAAAGGTATGTTGAGGCATTCATATCATTCTTACATAGGGAGTAACACTCTTGGTAACATTTGGAATATACATCACAGTATATTCCCTAAATATCATCAGAGAAACCTTAATGTTTAACTCCTTCGAATTAACCAATCCATTGGAGAGCTATATTGGGCTCACCTGCCCTTAGTTTATGACGGAACCACCTGTCTTCATAACAATTCCCAAGAACCATAGCATAATCGTATACTATAATACATGAATAAACGATAAATAACATTTCCATATTTCGATCAAAATATATCAATACAACACATTGATATAAAAAATATTCTGAAAACCACATTCAATACAAAAAAAGAAAGTAAAATATGGTGTTTATTTTTCATTTCAAAAAAATAGTATGGCTTGTAGAGGAACCTGAAACTCAAATAATGGTCATGGCGGCGGGGAAGTCGTTGTCGCCGCATACATATGGGAAAAACATTCCTTTTTTCATTTAGAAAAACACTCCGTATAAAAAAATATTCCTTTTGAATAAGCATAAAAGTCAAAGGGGTTTATACACCGTATAAAATAAAGTTGTGTATAAAACAAAATATGCCTCAATGATTGGATATTGAGACGAAGTCCCTTACAAAGATCATTTTTTTAAATAAAATAGATCTATTATGTTTATTCACTATATTTACACATAGTGAAAGTACAAATACAAGATATGACATAATAATATCATGACATAATTTGAATGTAGTAGATTAACTCAATGAACGGAAATTTGGTTAAGAAGTTCCCTTACCTTGGGTCCGAGTTGACTCGATCGTTCTTTAATGTCATGTATAATAAACTTGAATTAATTTATACTATATTAAGTACCTTTTCATGTTCATTATTCATTTTATATCACTTATTACCATGTTATGAACATTATGTAATCATTTAAGTTAATAACAGTCATTTTGTCAATATTTGGTACTTGAATCAAAAGTGAACTTCTTATATCTACAAGTTGTTCACGTAGTCAAATATCCATTATTTGAAGAATAATATTAATGATTTAGATTCCATATATATCATATATATCTAGTATATACATGAATTTTTAATATTACATAATCATTTAGAGGTACGAAATGAAATGCACCGTACGTGGAGACACTAAGCCGTACGTACACATTAACGATACATCCATTTATATTTCATATTTAATGGTATTAAAACATAATGATACATAATAGTATTTTAATTCTAGTATGGTAACATATATTATATAATTAAATCTATCCTTTATACATACCACATATGGTATTAACGAATCAAATCACTTTGAGGGAGCGGTAGTCTGCATTTCCTAAAATGAAGATATCACGTATACCCATAATGGAATCCATAATGGTATGCCATAAATGAAAAATACTGAAGCACAAGGAAAACATAAACATATTATATATCATATATAAATATATTGATATCATAATTTCCACCTTTTAAGGTGTTAGATGAATATTGAACAATCATTGTTTCATGAGGTAGAAATTTTCCATCCACAGAAACAGTATGTTCTTCAACCATTAAATGTTGGTTTGTGTAAGTGTAGCTCAGATAATTCTTATAAAAACAAACTACTATATTGAATATACTAGATTAGTTACAAAAGAAATTAATAAAGAAATGTTTAGTGGGATGGAGAAGGAAAATAAAACAAAAGAACACGAGTGAAGACATTACCTTAAAATCGGGTAAATCTCGTTGATTTGTGCTCAAAGGCTTCCTTGGGAAGACTTATGCCCAATGTGAGGTTAGTAGGAGTAAGATATGGATGTGGAGAGACAAAAGGAGTAGGGTTTGTCCGAGCCAAAGGCTTGAGATGTGTGGGTAAGGAGGTAGAGGTGGGGTCCTTTTATAAGAGGAGAGGTGGGGTACTCTGGGAATGGTATAAAATGTTACATTATTTTCATATGTATTTCGGATTTTAAAGGTCCCACATTGACGTATTTTGAGGATAAGGTGATAAGGGTTCGAAATATACTCATCCAATAGGTTTTTGACATGTGCAGGTCTTAGATTTTACATTATCTTTTCATTTTATTTAAATCGTAAAATAATGAGGTAATCGATGCATCATCATGATGTCATAAATAAAGTATTTTATTTAAAGTCTAAAAATTAAAAATAAAAATACTATGATTTAGGAAATATTTTTATATTTCCAATGACTATTTATATTCAAATAGATCATTTATGTAGACAAAATGGATTTTTTTCTCTCAGGTGATACATTCTTTGTTAAATTTATCTTTTTTAAAAAATAAAATGATAAAAAGTCATTATCGCACAAAAGTGATTCCATGGGGTCCCAATGTTTGGCACAAGGCTTCCCATTGTCGGAAATGACACATAAAGTAGTATTAGGACACATTTTGTGGTCATTTTTTATTATAATGATATTATTTTATTATCTTTAACTACCTGATTACTAATTAATCTAGATAATTAAAGATAATTACCTTCGTTACTATTCATAATGTCCAAAAAAGAGTCTTGATTACATAATTTTGAGATTATAATTCCAAATATGTAATAAAATTTAACAAATTACAAAAACATAAATTTCAATAATTAATTTAAAAATAATTCTTGTTGTCAAAACAAATAGCGGGTTATTTTGAAACAATATCAATGAAAAGATTGACATTAATTTATGCCCAATTCCAAAGTGAAATTAATCCTAATTACCACCATTGGATTAAATGGTAAAAATATATTAAAATTAAACTTTATGAAAAATTAATGAGATAATCTATTCATATAATTAATTTAGATGAAAAATTAGTTTTGATGTAAAATGTAGTATATTTCATTATTTAACAAAAAAATGAACATTGTCAGAAAAATACCAAAACTTTATCCAATGTAAAATTAAATGTACCAATCATAAATAATATGTTTATCTTGAGAAATATAGCTTATAAAATTGTCAAAAGTTTGATTTAAAAATGGATTTCCATCAAAAGGCAGTAAAACAATATTTTAGAAATATTAGTGTATTCCATGCTTAAGATTGGATTTATTCTCATTTTAAGCCACTAAAAGACTATATAATTCATAAATAGACATGGATAAAAATATATATTATTCATTACCTAATTGGGAAGTTCCATCCTTCTACCCTTTAGAAAATTTTGTCCCCGTAATTTATTTACTTATCGAATAAGTGGGGGTATTTATTCCACAATGCATTTTCCGATTCCCATGTTGCCTCTTCACTCATGTGGTTCTTCCACAAATCTTTATTTGATGAATCAACTTATTCTGTAACACTTCCTCCCTAGGGTGAAGAATCTGGATTGGTTGTTCTTCATAAGAGATATTATCTTCCAATTGAACTACCTTTGGGATCAAAACATTAGATGGATCTGGCATATACTTTCTCAACATCGAAATATGAAAAACATTGTGTACCTGAGATAAACTCGGTGGTAAAGCCACTCGGTACACAAATAATCTAACTCTCTCTAGAATTTAATTTGGTCAAATGAACCATGGAATCATCTTTACTTTCTTACCAAATTGCATCACACTTTTCCATGGTGAAACTTTGAGAAAAAAATGATCTCCTACCTCGAAAGATAGATCCTCCCTCCTGTTGTCTACATAAATTTTCTGTCTGATCTGAGATGTTCTCATGTGTTTATGAATCAACTGAACTTTTTCTGCCATCTCATCTACCAATTCTGGTCCCATCAGCTTTCTTTCACCCACTTCATCCCAAAAAAGCTGGAGTTCGACACCACATCCCATATAATGCCTCAAACGGTGCCATCTGTTTACTGGAATGAAAAATGTTATTATATGAAAATTCAACCAATGAAAAATGTTGGTCCCAACATCCCTGATAATCCATAGAACAAGCACACAACCTATCCTCCAAAGTATGAATTTTTTGTTCTGACTGCCCATCGGATTGAGGATGAAAAGTTGTACTAAAATTTAATTCAGTACCCAATGACTTCTAAAGGCCTTTCCAAATGTTAGAAGTAAACCTGGGATCACAATCAGATACAATGGAGAGGGGAAATCCATGTAACCAGAATATCTCTTTAAGATACAAACGAGAAAGTTGATCTAGGGAAAACGTATCTTGAATAGGATGGAAATGAGAATATTTAGTCAATCAATCAACAAAAACCCAGACTGCATTATTACCTCAAGATGTCTTCAGTAATCCCACAACAATGTCCATGGATATATTTTCCAATTTCCACTCTGGCGCTGGTAAAGGCTGAAGCATCCCTTTCAGTAACTTCCTCTCTCATTTATCCTGCTAAAAATTCAAACTCTTCATAGTAAAATCATCAATATCCCTTTTCATTCCATCCGACCAGTAATACTCCCGCAGATCATTGTACAGCTTAGTACATCCAGGATGAACTGAAAAGAGGGAACTATGTGCTTGACATAACAACTATCTCTTCAACTGTGAATCAGAAGGCACACACAACCTCTTCCAAAATCTCAAAACAAAATCATTATCAATGTTAAATTCATGCAACATACCCTTATGAACCAGCTCTACCTTTTTCTGAAACTCGTTGTCTTGCTTCTATGCATTCTTGATTCTGTCTGATAGAGAATATTTTATTGATACCTGAAACAAAACAGAAGAACAACCTTCACCTTCATATTCTATGCCAATTTTCATCAAATCCATAACCAAAGGATCACATTCCAAACACAACATAGTTAATGAATCATTACTCTTTCGACTCAAAGAATTAGCCACTTTATTTGTTTTTCCCGGATGGTAATGAATTTTACAATCATATTCCTTGATTAACTCTAGACATCTCCTCTACCTCATGTTCAATTATTTCTGAGTCAATATTTACTTTAAAATTTTGTGATCAGTATATATTTCACACTTTACTCCATACAAATGATGAATCCTAATTTTTAAAGAGAAAACAACAGTAGATAATTCCAAATCATGTGTAGGATAATTCACCTAATAAGTTTTCAACTGTCATTAAGCATAATAAATTACCTGATCATTCTGTATTAGGTTGCAACCAAGTCCTTTCAATGATGCATCATTGTAGATAACAAACTCACCATTCCTGGAAGGTAGTACCAAAACTGAATCATTCAAAAATCTTCTTATTCAGTTCCTGAAAACAATCATCACATTCTTTTTTACAGATAAATGTTAACACCCTTCCGAGTTATCTTAGTCATTGGACTAGATAACAGGGAAACTTTTCTAACAATCCTTCTGTAATAACCTGCCAAACCTCGGAAGCTACGAATCTCTGTTAAATTTGTGGGTCTTGTCCATTCTTCAACAACCATTGTTTTTACTGGATGAATAATTATCCCATCTTTAGAAACATTGTGACCATGGAAAGAAATTTTTTTCAACCAAAACTCACATTTTCTGAATTTGCCATACAATTTCTTTTCTTTTATGGTTTGAAAAATAACCTTAAAATTACTTTGATGCTCCTCCTAACTTTTAGAAAACAGCAAAATATCATCAATAAAAACAACTGACATTTTTCACCTGAGTCAACTGAGCCATCACTACAACAAACTTTTTAGTTCTGATTCATACCATCTGAGGATACTGATTTAAAAGTTCATTTCCCGCTGTATGCCTTCCCCGAAAATCTGTTCGGTTTCCTCTACAAAAAACCATTCATAGCACAAAAATATCTTAGGATAAGCAACATGGTAATCTTTATATGCTATATCATTTCAATCATACCACAAATTAATTTATAATTTAACAAGTTTCTAACTCCTAAAGTTGTCTAAACCGACCTCTGATACCAACTATAAGTCCCCCGCCATAAACCTTACTTAATCTTGACTTATTAAAAGATTACAAATTGAGGATCTTTTCAGGTTTAGAGTTTTAGAGAATTAGATCATAAAAGTCCCATTACATTATACATTTAAACAAAGTGGTTACAGAAATGATAGTATTCATTTTTACCATCAATGGATATATATTTAAAATAAATCATGGATTCTTTCTAGACACTTACTTGACACTATTATCACATCATGTACCTTTCCCTTGACCTATGAAAATCATTTCAAAAACATGGGATGAGCATAAAAAGCTCAGTAAGGGTTATAAAAATATGGAAATGAAACATGATTTCATATATACATAAGAATGAAATCATACTTCACCCATAAAACATAGGCACTTTAACATACCTCATCAAATCATGAATAAATCATAGAAATCATAATATATAAAAGTATCATGGGGAATTCATAACATTCATACATAGGGTGTAATCCTCTTGGTTACGTTTGGAATATCCATCACAGTATATTTCCTAAATATCTTTGGAGAAACCTTATCGTTTAACTCCTTAGTGTTACCCAATGCATTGGAGAGCTATATCGGGCTCAACCGCCCTTAGGATATCCCAGAACCACCCGTCTTCATAACAATTCCCAAGAACCATAACATAATCGTATCACATAATACATGGATAAAGGAAACATAAAATTTCCACATTTCAATCACAAGATATAAATACAACAAATTGATATAAAAAATATTATATAAACCATTTTCAATCCCAAAATAAATGAAAAGTAAAACATGGTATTTATATTTCATTTTAAAAAAACGTATGGCTTGTTGAGGAAGCCGAAACTCAAATAATGGTCATGGCATTGAGGAAGTCATTGTCACCGCATATGTACGACAAAAAAAACATTCCTTTTTTCGTTTAGTAAAACGCTTTGTATAAAAAATAGATTCATTTTGAATAACCGTAAAATTCAAAGGGGTTTATACATCGTATAAAATAATGTGGTGTATAAAGCAAAATATGCCTCAATGAATAGAGATTGAGATGAAGTCCCTTAAAAAGATCATTATTTTAAATAAAATAGATCTATTAAGTGTATTCACTTTAAGTACACATAATGAAATTACAAATACATGATATTACATAATAATATCATGACATAATTTGAATGTAGGAGATTAACCCAAAGAACGGAAATTGGGTTAAGAAGTTCCCTTACCTCGGGTCCGACATGACTAGATCGATATTTAATGTCCTGAATAATAAACATGAGTTAATTTCTACTTTCTTAAGAACCATTTTCAAGTTCATTATTCCTTTTATATCACTAATTACCATGTTGTGAACATTCTGTAATCATTTATGTTAATAACGGTCGTTTTTTTGATATTTGGTACTTGAATCAAAAGTGAACTTCTTATATTTACTAGTTGTTCACGTTGGCCAATATCCATTATCTCATGAATGATATTCATGATTTAAATGCCATATATATCATATATATCTAGTATATACATGCATTTGTAATAATACATAATCATTTAGAGGTATGAAATGAAATGCACCGTTCATGAGACGGTAAGACGTACGTACGCATGAACGCTACTTCCATTTCTATTTCATATTTATTGGAATTAAAACATAATGATGAATAATATATTTTAATTCCAGTATGGAATAATAAATAATATTATTAATTCTATCCTTTATACGTACCACATATGGTATTAATGAATCAAATCACTTTGAGGGGGCGGTAGTCCGCACTTCCTAAAATAAAGACATCATGTATACCCATAATGGAAGTCATAATGGTATGCCATAAATGAAAAATACAGAAGATTAAGGAAAAAATAAACATATTATAAATAATATATAAATATAGTTACATCTTAATGTCCACCTTTGAAGTTGATAGAAGAATATTGAACAATCATCGTTTCGTGAGGCAGAAATTCGCCATCCATAGAAACAATAAGTTCTTTAAACATTAGATGTAGTTGTGTGTAAGTGTAGCTCGAATGATTCGTATAAAAACATTCTAGAATATTGAAGATACTGGAGTTGTTACAAAAGAAATTAATAAAAAGAGTTTAGGGGGTTGGAGAAGAAAAATAAAACAAAAGAACACGAGTGAAGACATTACCTTAAAATCGGGTAACTCTCTTTGATTTGAGCTCAAAGGTTTCTTTGGGAAGACTTATGCCCAAATTGAGGCTTCTAGGTGTAATAGTGGGGTGTTGAGAGACAAAATGAGCAGGGTTTGGCCAATCCAAAGTCTTGAGAGGTGTGGGTAAGGAGGTTGAGGTGGGGGCCTTTTATAGGAGTGGAGGGGTACTCTTAGAAAAGTATAAAATGTTACATTATTGTCAAATGAGTTTTGGATTTTAAAGATCCCACAATAATGTATTTTTAGAATAAGGTAATAAGGGTTATAAATATACTCATCCAATAGGTTTTTGACATGTGTAGGTCTTATATTTTACATTATATTTTCATTTTATTTAAATCGTAAAATAATGAGGTAATCGATGCATCATCATAATGTCATAAATAATTTAATTTATTTAAAGTCTAAAAATTAGAAAAAAAATACTATGATTTAGGAAATATTTTAAGATTTCCAATGACTATTTATAGTTAAACAGATCATTTATGTAGACAAAATTAATTTTTTTTTACTCAGGGGATACATGCTTTGTTATATTTAACTTTCTTTAAAAATATAAAGATAAAAAGTCATTATCACACAAAAGTTATTTTGTGGGGTCCCCAAGTTTGGAACAAGAAATCTCATGGTCGTCCATGACACAACTAGTAGTATTAGTAGACAGTTTGGGGTCATTTTTTATTATTATGATATTATTTTATTATCTTTAACTACCCAATTACTAATTAATCAATATAATTAAAGATAATTATCGTCGTTACTATTCATAATGCCCCAAAACAAAAGAGTCTTGATTACATAATTTGGAAATTCTGATACAAAATATTTAATGGATTTTACCAAATTTCAAACACAGAAATTACAATAATTAATTTAAAAATAATTCCCTTTGTCAAAACAAATAGCAAGTTTTTTTGAAACAATATATATGAAAAGTTTTGCATTAGTTTATGCCCAATTCCAAAGTGAAATTAATCCTAACGATGACCATTGGACTAAATTGTAAAAATATATTCAAATTACACTTTAATATCAATTAAAAAGATAATCTAACCATATAAATAAATTATATTAAAAGGTAGTTTTGATGTAAAATGCAGTATATTTCACTATTCATTAAAAAATGAACATTGTTAGAAAAATACCAAAACTTTATCCAATGTAAATTTCAGTGTCCCAATCATCAATAATATGTTTATCTTGAAAAATATACCTTATAAAATTGTTAAAAGTTTGATTTAAAAATGGTTTTCCATCAAAAGGCAGTAAAACAATCTTTTAAAAGTATTAGTGTATTTTATGCTTAAGATTGTATTTATTCTCATTTTAAGCCTCTAAAACACTATATAATTCATAAATAGACATAGATAAAAATATATATTATTAATTAACTACTATGGATTTACATCCTTCCCCCCTTTAGAAAATTGCATCCCCGCAATTTATTTACTTATCGAATAAGGGGGGTATTTATTCCTCATAGCATTTTCAGATTCCCATGTTGCCTCTTCAGTCATGTGGTTCTTCCAAAAAGCCATTACCTGATGAATCACCTTATTATGTAACACATTCTCCCTATGGTCAAGAATCTGGATTGGTTGTCCTTAAAAAGAGGGATTCTCTTCCAATAGAACTACCTCTGGGCTCAAAACATGAGATGGATCTGGCATATACATTCTCAACATGGAAATATGAAAAACATTGTGTACCTGAGATAAACTCGGAGGTAAAGAAAATATGTAAGCAAATGATCTAAATATCTCCATAATTTCATACAATCCAATGAATCTTGGACTCGGCTTTCCTTTCTTACCAAATCGCATCACACATTTCCATGGAGAAACTTTGAAAAAATCTTGATCACCTACCTCGAAAGACAGATCCTCCCTCATGTTGCCTGCATAACTTTTCTGTCTGCTCTGAGATGTTCCTATGTGTTTCTGAATCAACTGAACTTTGTCTGCCATCTTTTCTACCAATTATGGTCCTATCAGCTTCCTTTCACCCAGTTCATCACAAAATTATAGAGTTCAACCCCGCTTCCCATATAATGCATCAAACAGTGCAATCAGTATACTGGAATGAAAACTGTTATTATATAAAAATTCAACCAATGAAAGATGTTGGTCCCAACTTCCCTGATAATCCATCTAACAAGCACATGTAATATCCAATAAAGTATGAATTGTTCATTCTGACTACCCATCTGATTGAGGATGAAATGATGTACTAAAATTTAATTCAGTAGCCAACGACTTCTGAAGGCCTTTCCAAAAGTTAGAAGTAAACCTGGGATCATGATTAGATACAATGGAGAGGGGGAATCCATGTAACCTGACTATCTCTTTAAGATACAAATGAGAATATTGATCTACGGAATAATTATCTCGAGTGGGAATGAAATGATAGGATTTAGTCAAGCAATCAACAATAACCCAGATTTCATTAATACCTCGAGATGTCTTCAGTAATCTCACTACAAAGTCCATGTATATCTTTTCCCATTTCCACTCTGGCACTGGTAAAGGTTGATGCATCCCTTTCGATAACTACCTCTCTAGTTTAACCTGCTGAAAATTCAAACACATCACAGTAAAATCAGAAATATCTCATTAAATTCCATCCCACCAGTAATACTCCAATAGATCTTTGTATATCATAGTACTTCCAGGATGAACTAAAACCAGAGAACTCTGAGCTTTACAAAACAACTCTATCTTCAACTGTGATTCACAAGGCACACACAATATCTTCCCAAATATCAAAACATAAGCATTATCAATGTTGAATTGTGGAAACATAACCTTCTGAACCAGCTCTACCTTTTTCTAAAACTCCATTCTTGCTTCTGTGCTTGCTTGATTCTATCTGATAGAGAAGATTTCACTGATACCTGAAACAAAATAGAATAACATCCCGCACCAACAACTTCTATGCCAATGTTCATCAAATTTTTAACAAAAGGATCATGTTCCAAATGCATCATTGTTAATGAATCATTACTCTATCAACTCAAATCATCAACCACTTTATTTTCTTTTCCTAGATGGTAATGAATTGTACAATCATATTCCTTGATTAACTCTATCCATCTGCTCTGTCTCATGTTCAATTCTTTCGGAGTGAATATATAATTTACACTTTTGTGATTAGTATATATTTCACACTTTACTCCATAAAAATGATGCCTCCAAATTTTTAAAGAGAAAACAACAGGGGCTAATTCAAAATCATGTGTTGGATAATTTACCTCATGAGTTTTCAACTGTCATGAGGCATAAGTAATAACCTGATCATTCTGTATTACGATGAAACCAAGTCCTTTCCATGAATATTCACTGTAGATAAAAATCTCACCATTCCTGGAAGGTAGTGTCAAAACTGAAGCATTCAGCAATCTTCTTTTTCGTTCCTGAAAACAATCGTCACATTCATTTGTCCAGATAAACTTAACACCCAACTGAGTTAGCTTAGTCATTGGACTAGATAACCAGTAAAAATTTCTAACAAACATTCGGTAATAGCCTGCCAAACCAACGAAGCTACGAATATCTGTTACATTTGTGGGACTTGGCCATTCTTCAACAGCCTTTGTTTTTGCAGGATCAAAATTATCCCATCTTTAGAAACAATGTGACCAAGGAAAGAAATTTGTTGCAACCAAAACTAATACTTTCTAAATTTCCAATTCAATTTAATTTCTATTATGGTTTGCAAAATAACCCTAAAACGACTTTCATGCTCCTATTTACTTTTACATAACACCAAAATATTATCAATAAAAACATCCTTCATTTTTCACCTAAGTCAACTGAGCCATCACTGCAACAAATTGTTTAGTTTTGATTCTGACAATCTTAGAATACTGATTTGAAAGGTCATTTCCCTCTGTATGCCTTCCCAAAAAATCTGTTCTGTTTCCTCTAAGAAAAAGTATTCCTAACACAAAAATATCTTAGGAGAAGCAACATGGTAATCTTCAAATGCTATATCATTTCAATCATATAATAAATTAACTTATAATTTTACAATTTTCTAACTCATAATGTTGTCAAAACCGACCTATGATACCAACTATAAGGCCCCAGCCTTAAACATTAATTAATCTTGAGTTATTACAGGATTACACATTGAGGAACTTTTCAGGTTTAGAGTTTTAGTGAATTAGATCAGTAATCATGAATTACATTCCACATTTAAACAAAGTGGTTACATAAAAGATAGTATTCTTTTTCCCATCAATGGAAATATATTTAAAATAAAACATGGATTCTTTCTTGACACTTCCATGACAATATAATCACATCATGTACCATTCCGTTGACCTAAGAAAATCATTTCAAAAACATGGGATTAGCATAAAAATATCAGTAAGGGTTATAAAATTATTGAAAGGAAACATGAGTTCATATATACATAAGAATGAAATCATACTTCACCCATAAAACATAGGAACTTTAACATAC
This sequence comes from Viscum album, assembly GCA_963277665.1. Lineage (NCBI taxonomy): Eukaryota > Viridiplantae > Streptophyta > Magnoliopsida > Santalales > Viscaceae > Viscum > Viscum album. The sequence continues at coordinate 2,073,549,254 of OY728152.1, read as the reverse complement.
CTCATCAAACCATGAATAAATAATTGAAATCATAAGACATAAAGGTAACTTGAGGCATTCATAACATTCTTACATAGGGAGTAACTCTCTTGTTTACGTTTGGAATACCCATCACAGTATATTCCCTAAATATCTTCGGAGAAATCATAATGTTTAACTCCTTCACATTACCCAATGCATTGGAGAGCTATATCGGGCTCACCTACCCATAGTTTATCACGGAACCATGCTTCTTCAAAACAATGCCCAAGAACTATAACATAATCATATCACATAATAAATACATAAAGAAAACATAATATTTCCACATTTCAGTCACAAGATATCAATACAACACATTGACATAAAAAACATTATGAAAACCATTTTAAATACCAAAATAAAAGAAAAGTAAAACATGATATTTATTTTTCATTAAAAAAAAGGTATGGCTTGTAGAGGAAGCTGAAACTAAAATAATGGTCACAGCGGTGGGGAAGTTATTGTCGCCACATACGTACGACAAAAAAAATTCCTTTTTTCGTTTAGTAAAACTATTCGTATAAAAAGATATTTATTTTGAATAACAGTAAATGTCAAACGGTTTATACACCGTATAAAAGAATGTTGTGTATAAAACAAAATATGCCTCAATGAATGGAGATTGAGACGAAGTCCCTTACAAAGATCATTTTCTAAAATAAAATAGATCTATTAAGTTTATTCACTATAATTATACATTATGAAAGTACAAATACAAGATATGACATAATAATATCATGACATAATATGAATGTAGTAGATTAACTCAAAGAATGGAAATTTGGTTAAGAAGTTCCCTTACCTCAGGTCCGACTTTACTCGATCGTTATTTAATGTCCTGTATAATAAAATTGAATTTATTTATACTATATTAAGAAACTTTTTCAAGTTCATTGTTCCTTTTATATCACTTATTACCATGTTATGAACATTATATAATCATTTAAGTTTATAACGGTCGTTTTGTCGATATTTGGTACTTGAATCAAAAGTGAACTTCTTATATTTACAAGTTGTCCCCGTAGTCAAATATCCATTATATCAAGATTGAAAATCATGATATAGATGCAATATATATCATATATATCTATTATATACATGCATTTGTAATATTACATAATCATTTAGAGGTAAGAAATGAAATGCACTTTTCATGGAGACGGTAAGCCGTACGTACACATGAACGCTACATCCATTTCTATTTCATATTTAATTGAATTAAAACATTATGATACAAAATGATTTTTTAATTCCAGTACGGTATCATATAAAATATAATTAAATATATCCTTTATAAGTACCACCTATGTTATTAACGAATCAAATCACTTTGAGGGGGTGGTAGTCCGCACTTCCTAAAATGATGATATCGCATATATCCATAATGGAAGCCATAAAGGTATGACATAAATGAAAAATACAGAATCTTAAGGAAAACATAAACATTTTATATATCATATATAAATATAGTGACATCTTAATGGCCACCATTAAAGGTTTTAGAAGAATATTGAACAATCATCGTTTCGTGAAGCAGAAATTCACCATCCACAGAAACAGTATGTTCTTTACCCATTAGATGTAGGTGTGTGCAAGTGTAGCTCGAATTATTCTTATAAAAACATAATAGTATATTTACGATACTGGATTATTTATACAAGAAATAAATAAATAGATTTTAGTGGGTTGGAGAATCAAAATAAAACAAAAGAACACGAGTGATCACATTACCTTCAAATCAGGTAACTCTCTTTGATTTGAGCTCAAAAGCTTTTTTGGGAAGACTTCTGCCCAAGGTGAGGCTTCTAGGACTAATAGAGGGATTTTTAGATACAAGATGAGCAGGTTTTGGCCGAGCCAATGGATTGAGAGGTGTGTATAAGGAGCTAGAGGTGGGGGCCTTTTATAAGAGGATAGGAGGGGCACTTTTGGAAAGGTATAAATTATCACATTATTTCCAAATGAGTTTCGAATTTTAAAGGTCCCACATTGAATTTTTTTTAGGATAAAGTGATAAGGGTTCTATATATACTCATCCAATAGGTTTTTGACATGTGTAGGTCTTAGATTTTACATTATATTTTCATTTTATTTAAATCGTAAAATAATGAGGTAATCGCTGTATCATCATGATGTCATAAATAATTTAATTTATTTGAATTATAAAAATTACAAAAAAATAATATGATTTACGAAATATTTTTAGATTTATAATTACTATTTATAGTCTAATTTATCATTTATGTAGGCAAATTTAATTTTTTTTACTCAGGTGATACATTCTTTGTTATATTTAACATTCTTTAAAAATAAAAAGATAAAAAGCCATTATCCACAAAAGTGCTTCCTTGGGGTCCCCAAGTTTGGAACATGGCATCCCATGGTCGGCCATGACACTAAAAGTTGTATTAGGACACATTTTTCGGTCATTTTATATTATTATGAAATTATTTTATTATCCTTAACTACCCGATTACTAATTAGTCAACATAATTAATGATAATTTTCGTCTTTAATATTCATAATGTCCAAAATTAAAATAGTATTTATAAAATAATTTGGAACTTATGATTCCAAATATGTAATCCATTTTACTAAATTTAAAACACAGAAATTTCTATAATTAATTTAAAAATAATTCTCGTTGTCAAAACAAATATCGGGTTTTTTTGAAACAATTTCTATGAAAAGTTTGGTATTACTTTATGCCCAATTCCAAAGTGAAATGAATATTAATGACCACCATTGGATTTAATGGTAAAAATATATTCAAATTACACTTTAAGACTAATTAAAAAGATAATCTAACTATATAATTAAATTAGATGAAAAAGTAGTTTTGATGTATAATGCAGTATTTTTCACTATTCATTAAATAAATGAATATTGTCAGAAAATACCAAAAATTTATCCAATGTAAATTTCAATGTCCCAATAATAAATAATATGTTTATATTGAAAAATAGAGCTTATAAAGTTGACAAAAAATTTGATATAAAATTGGATTTCTATCAAAAGGTAGTAAAACAATCTTTTAAAAATATTAGTGTATTCCATGCTTATGGATGGATTTATTCTCATTTTAAGGCTCTATAACACTATTTAATTCATAAATAGACATAGATAAAAATATCTATTATTAATTACCTACTTGGTATGTTACAACTATGATGTTACCCTAAAATATCATTTTAGTGGAATCGTCTTCATAGTGTGTTTTCAAAGCATGTCAATGATTGTATGAAGATCCTTGATGTAATCACATCACTATTATTATATGAAAACATGATTGTTGACGTAACACATTTATATTCTCCCAAAAAAAAGGCTTACTGTTGTGATTCCTGGAACATTTCTAAGTGGCTCCAGTGTTCTTAATGCCAAAAGGTTGTGACCTGAAAAAAAAGTTTCCATGGAGAGATTAGAAGGCACCGACTACTTCATCTTAAGGGAAAATATTTATCTGATTATACCCTGATTCCCATCCGTGAAGGACGTGTCATGGAAGGACTAATTTACATTGATCAAGAGTTTTTGGATTAGTATTTGGAATTCATTTTTTGATATGTTCCGATTATGTTCTCAAATAATCATGTTTACACTTATTTGTTTACTCTTTTTCAGTACTGAGATGATGTTGCAGAACTATATTGGGTTTTTAAATTCTCAAGAAATGTAATAATTGATCATTATCAACATTCTCCATTACATTGGTGGCATGAATATGGTGCAGTCTCTTGACTTCCTTCTTGAAGTGTAAACGCTCATCTGATAATCCATGAAGATGAATATCCACATATATAATATTATTGATAACTTTTTTATTGTTCCAACAGAACAAATATTGTATCTTCTTTATAAATCCAATAGAGATAAATTTATACTTTGGGGGAAGAGAATGTAATCATTGTATGTTGTAAGTCTTCTTCTAATTTCATATTTACCTGCATTATCTCTTCCATTATGGTGGATATGGCTTCCTTGAATTCATGGGAGGGTGGGGGGGTTAAGGTAATCCACATGTTCCTACAATGATATGTATGTGGAGAAATTTCCTACAAAATTTGTTATGATATGGTCTCCACTAAAACTATCTGGGTGAGGGAGACCATGAGAAGAGACATTATCATTAGAAAATTTCTAATTCAATACCGAGAGATGTTATTGATTATTTTATTTTAATCATTTTTTAGTAAAGGAGGATATTGGGATTCACAGATCAAGTATATCATCATAACATGATTTAAAGGGAGCATGTAGTCACTATATAGAGTAGTCTAGGGATTTTTAGGGGTGGTCATAAAGCTATTGGGGTTATATCTTATATATCATGATCCACATTTATTTTGTTTTCTACCATTATGCTGAATTATTCTTATATTAATGGGGATCTTGAATTCTCAATGGGGGTTTTGTCTCTTGTAGCATGAATAACATCTAATAAATGGGTTATTTTAGACACATATGGAAGGTCGAAGGTACCACCATGTGGACATGGTGATGGTTCATACAAAATAGAACATCGATTGATGTGTCTTTTCGGATAACTATACACTCAGTGTTATATGCGAGATCACTAAACTGATTCATTTTTTGTCTTCTAAAGAGTTAACTTCACATACATACATACCATTGAATGGAATAAAATTTGGTATATAGGTCACCTTTAATAAATAAAAATTTTAGGATTGATTGAACTATGTTCATTTTAATATTAATACGATTTACATGAAGATCACTTTGGACATGGACATAATTGATTCTAATTGAAACATATCGGGGTCTAATTTTACAGTGGTTGATCTCTTCTTGATCACGGTTAGTGAATGATGTGGTGACGTGGAATTTTTATGGAATGGTCACCACTGAATAAACCAATGTTGTAGTGACATTTTTATCAAATTCATGGGGGATCTGGAAAATTTCCATGATTGAATTCCAAAATTAAATTAAAATGAGTAAATACAAGATTAAGATATTAGTTAGGAAAACTGATGAAAATTTTATAAGGTCTTAAATTTGTGCCAGAGGCCAATGATAACAGAGGGGGGTTTCACTAGGTCATGTGGCACAAGAATGGAGGTATTTGAGTTGGATATGAATTATATGTGTTTGGTGGTCTTAGATGAATTTTCATCTAATCGCATGGGTTGTGTCGACCATTCTCATTTATGTGGCTAGTAAGATAATTGAACCCCACATGGTGTCCATGCATGAAAAATTGGTTTTTATGACTATTGGAGGATTTTAATATGCCTCCATGCTTCTTATGAGCATGTTGTAGTGAATTTCCCCGATTCTTATTTGAATATATGTACTCTATGTGGATATAAATAAGATATTCTGTAACATATCAGGTAAATAAAGAATAAAACATTCTCATATTTATTAATATTTATGAATTAAATATTAATTTTACATGAAAAGGGCTTCTATGTTCGATAGCGTACCCGATACGCGACAAAGAGTTTATTTGAAATCTTACATTACACACTAGTAATAAAACAATATTATTTTAAATGGTAGTTAACACGTAGAAATTTTATTGGAGGTAATGAATATAAATAACTAAAATATGATTATATATGTTTTTTTAAATGTTTCGACATTTATCCAATAAAAGATAAAGGCTTAAAATACCAAAAGAATTCAATTTTAGGCATATATACTCTAACATTCACAAAAGGTCGACTTATCGCCTTTTCATGGAGAACCATCTATAAATTTAGTTTCATTCACTCTTATACATTCTATATTACCAAATAAAATTATTCTTTATAATCAGGACAACAAAATTTACTTTGTGTAAATTTTTGGTATTTCTCCGATAAAGTTCATTTTTTAATGAATAGTGAATAATGTTGTATTTTAATTCAAAACCTCTTTTAAATCTAATTTATTTATATTATTATATTATCATTTGAATTTTTTTAATGTAATATTATAATATATTTTTACCATTTAATTTAATAGTGGTCATTGGAATTAATTTCACATTGAAATTGGACTTAAACTAGGGTCAATCTTTTGATATATATTGTTTCATAAAAACAAGCTATTTATCATGACAGTGGGAATTAATTATTAAATTATTTAATCCAACTTATATGTTTTGAATTTTTTAAAATAGAAATCATTTTTGAATTCAGAATATCAAATATAGCTTAGGGAGAATTTTTGGTATTTTTATGAAAAACTAAATTTTTGATGAATAGTGAAACCACTAAGTGGTACTTAAAAAAACAGATTTTTCATTTAAATGAATTTTACCACCTCTATGTTTTTATTTTCAAAAATCCGACATAAATGGTTGTAATTAAGAAGTAAAATTTTGTTCAATTAAATTAAAATAATTGTTATGGTGAATAGTGACTTTTATATTTTTAATCGCGATTAAAGGTAATTAGTGTAGTTTAAGGTGAAAATAATGATTTAATAATATGAAATGACATAGACACATTTCCTACCCTTTTTGGATGTTTCATGGCCAACAAAGACAATCCATGGGTCAACTTGGGGACCCCATATAGCCACATTGGTAGGAAAATGGCATTAATAACTTTTTATTTAATGTTAAAATAAAAATGTCACCAAGAAGAGTTATTTTAATAAAACAATTTTTAAATGGGGTTACACAAGTCATATTTTTTACTATAAATATTCATTAGGAAGATAAAAGTATTTACTACATCATGATATTTGTTTTATAATTTTTAGACATTAAATAAATTAAATTATTTATTACACCATGATGATGCAGAGATTACCTCATTATTTAACGATTTAAATAAAATGAAATGATAATGTAAAATCTAAGACCTACACTTGTCAAAAACCTATTGGATGGTTTTATTTCGAACTCCTATCACCTTATACTCTAAATATATAATTTTGGGACCCTTTTAATCGAAAAATCATTTTATAATAAAGTATCTTTTCATAACATTCCAAGAGTTCCCTTCCTCTCCTCTTATAAAAGGCCCCCACATCTACCACCTTACCCACATCTCTCAAGCCTTTGGTTCGGCCACTATCTATTATGTTTGTCTCTCCACCTCCCAATCTTACTCCTAGAAGCCTAAATTCGGGCATAAGACTTCCCAAGGAAGCTTTTGAGCTCAAATCTAAAAGGGTTACCTGAATTTAAGGAAATGTCTTCACTTGTGTTCTTTTGATTTATTTTGACTCTCCAACCCCCTAAACACTTTTTAATAATTTATTTTCTAACAACTCTAGTAAATTAAATATAAAATAATTTTTTATACTAATATTTCAAGCTACACTTACATAAACCTACATCTAATTATTAAAGAACATACTTATCTGTGGATGGTGAATTTCTACCTCACGAAACGATGATTGTTCAATATTCTTCAAGCACCTTCAAAGGAGGCCATTAAGACGTAAATATATTTATATATGATATATAATATGTTTATTTTTTCATTAAGCTACTCTATTTTTCATTTATGGAATACCTTTATGGATTCCATTATGGGTATACGCGATATCTTCATTTTATGAAGTGCGGACTAACGCCCACTCAAAGTGATTTGATTCGTTAATTCCATATGTGGGATGTATAAAGTAAGGATTTAAAGATATTATATATAATGTTATAATGGAATTATAATATACCTTAATATCAATATTATTTCTTTCTATTAAAGTATGAGATAGAAATGAATGTATCATTCATGCGTACGTACGACTTACCGTCCCCATGAATGGCGCATTTCATTTCTTATTCTCAAATGTAATGTACTATTATAAGTACATATATATAATGGATATATATTATTTATGTTAAATCTAAATTATTAATATAATTCTGGAATTAAAATATACATATCTCTCATTTAGTTTTAATTTCATTAATATGACATAGAAATGAAAGTAGCGTTCATGCGTACGTACGACTTACCGTCTCCATGAACGATGCATTTCATTTCATACCTCCAAGAGATTACATAATATTATAAATAGATTTATATTATAGATATATATGGTATATATTATATCCAAATCCTGAATATCATTCTGGATATAATGAACTTTTTACCACACGAACAACATGTAATTGTAAGAAGTCCACTTTTGACTTAAGAACCAAATATCGACAAAACAAACATTATTAACATAAATGATTACATAATGTTTATAACATCGAAATAAGTGATATAAAAAGAATAATGAACTTGAAAAAGGTTCTTAATAAGGTAGAAATTAACTCAAGTGTATTATTTAGGATGTTAAAGAACGATCGAGTCAATTTGGACCTGAGGTAAGGAACTTCGTCTTAATCTCCTTTCATTGAGGAATATTTCGTTTTATACCCAAAATTATTTTATATGGTGTATGAACCCCTTTGACTTTTACTTTTATACAAAATGAATCTTTTTCTACGTAGCATTTAACTAAACGAAAAAAAGAATGTTTCTTTTAATGTAAGTAGTGACAATGACCTTTTTCTGCTGCCATGAGTATTATTTGGTCTTTGGATTCCTCAAAAAGACGTAATGTTTTTTAAAATGAAATAAATACCGTATACTCTATTTTGTATTTTGGTATTGAAATATTTTTTTATAATGTATTTGTTATGTCAATATATTTAAGTGATATATTATGATCGGAATGTGGAAATGTTTTCCTTCCATTATGTTTGTTTTATGTCTTATGATTTTATAATGGTACTTGGGAATTTGATGGGTGGTTAAGTGATAAACCATATGAAGGGTGGGGCTATGAATATAAGGATAGGTGGTTACATTAAAACCTATAATGCATTGGGTATGGAAGTCGGCCGTATGGATATTCCATTGAGTGAAATGTGTAGAAGTCGACCGTATGGTTATTCCATTTAAGTATGTTTATGTCCCAAGTTACCTATATATGTTATGTGATCTTTATATAGGTTTTATGGTAATCATTTGGTTAAAAAATGGTATGTAATGATCTTTCATTTCAGTGAAGTGTTTTTACTACTTCGTAAAGGTGAAGAATATTACTTTGATAAAGTATACAAGGTTTACTTATTGTTTTGAAAAACTAATAGTGTTCATTCATTGTGTATCCCTTACTGAGTTATTTATGCTCACCCCATGTTTTTTTGAAATGTTTTTCACAAGACCTAATGTGGAATAGGGTCAAGGATGGGATCAAGGGAAAGTCATGCTATCTAAAACATGGAACTAGACATGTTTCTTTTTAAGAATTTTTATTTTATGGAAACTTAGTAGAAGTTTCTACTTTGTAATCATGTGAGATGTAATAGTTATGTCCAAATTCACTAAAACACTAAACCTTAAAAGATCCTCAATGTAAATTATACATTTAATTCAATATTAAGTAAGTTTTAAGGTCAGGGCCTTATATATTCAGTCTAAACATGCATGTTATTTGGATTACACCATTGATTCCAATACATGGATCGCCATGTTCCTCTATTTTTTCTGAGAAGTGCATATTCATTATTGAATAATGGGTCTTGTAATTGTATCATGTTGAAATAACCATATATGAGTGCTTCATTAGACGAGGGTTCTATTTGATGGTATAGTACATGTGCACATAATTTTGTAGGAATGAAATCAATAAGTGTAAGATATTTCATTAAAGCATAATACAACTCTTCCACATCTATTTAATTATACATATGATGGCCTATACCACCCATGGGAGGGAAATATGATTTTAACTCATTGGATGGTGGAGATAGTATGAGTCTGTGCATTTATTCTCTTATGGATGAATGAGATCAATTAAATATTTTTCCTCATCCATTTGGTGGACTTACACTAATTCCTAAACTAAAAATCCTACCACCAACTCTATTTTCTAACATGGAAATCGTTATGCAGACCACCTGATTTGAGGAGTTATCTAAAACCACATTCCAAGAATTGACCATGCATTAAAGGACATCATTATTGACGAATTGATCAAGGATATTATAAACCAAAAATATATGGAATGTTAAGTAGTTATAAAAATAATTTTGGTTGAATTAAATGATCTATTTATGTTACAATATCTTGAGCAAGAAATAATCCATGACAAAAAAATAATAATCGAGAAATTATTCATTTCAAAAGGATAAGGATTTATCCAATAATTCCTATAATTATAAGAAGTTCTAATTTCTCTATTATTTGGAATGAAGTATATATTGTCAGTTTTGTAATGTTGTTGAATGTGTTGGGTAGTTCAAGACCATCTTATGTGAATGGATGAGAATATCAACTTGATTGAGTGTGATATATGTAACTTTATATTTTCCAAATATTTCTCTCTATTTTTAGGGAAATAGAAATGATTTGGATTGATTCCACCGATGGGATCCTCATGAAGTTGTTCAATTACTTGAAACTCATCAAACCCACATAGATAACCCATTGGTATTAATGTTATCTACATATCATCCATGATATTTTCAAAATCGTGGTTTTGAAATTGTTTATGCCAGAGAAAGAATCATAATAAATAGGTTAAATCTTTTGATTATGATAACAAGTTATAAATCCAATAATTTTCACATTCTATTCAGTTCTTAATGTTGATGAATTTCATTTTCTACAATGTGAAAATAAAATAATAATGGAATTGACGATGGTGATCACCCAATCCATCAACGTATACATCATGAAAATTGTTCTACCAAAACAAGGATGTCCCTTTTAGAGTCCATAAAATAGATCCGAGATTTTATAATCCTATTGACATATTGGGCTCATCGTCATTCCACATCAGGATACAAAGTCTAATATATATTGTCCAGCTTGTCCTACACTATATGAATGACAGATGGTTGGATTGTTGAATCTATTTATGGGTAAAGTGTCATACACCCACTTTGGATGTGGTCTCATCTCTAGATGCACAAGTATATATTTCCATTCGATGGATTCTATAAGTGTTTCTTGGGACTTGATGACAATTAAAATCTATAGGGACATTGTGTTTTGAGCCACAACCCATACAGCGTGAGTAGGTGTTGCACGATGAGGTGGACACTCCATTTTCACCAATTGGTTGTCGACTCTTCGTAAGAAGAAATAATAACCCATGTGTGGGAGATTCTTTCACAACAATAGAAATATTCCATGATCATTTTAGTAATTCATATTTTGGTAGAATGGATTCCTAGATCTAGAGGTAGTATGACTATCGTATTTCATTCTTTTTAGTGAATTGGAAATGAGAGGGATAATATTCATCTCTACATGGAAATGATACCAATAATGATAATTACCCCCCAAGTAGAACCTCATTGAGATGTCTGATAATTTTTATCTCACTCTCATATAATGAAAAAGTTCCTCCATGGAAAGAACCTATTATATTTTTTTTGTTGACTATGAAATTTCCGCAACATTCCTTTTCTCATAAGTATTGTTCAGCTCGAGAGTTCACAACTCGATCTTTTTTGGTGCAAGATTTGGTAATCATTTATTGTTAAGGTGTGCACATCCTTAGTTTTTGAATCCAAATAACCTTTATCTAGTGTAATATTTTCAATATTGCAGCCCTATATAATTTCAATCTCAAATGAAATATGTATTATTTCAACAATATTTAATTCGCAAGGAAATATCGGGAAATGTTGGTTTTCCCATTACAGTTGATGCAACCAATCGATTCCTAACTGCCTTTAATTGGGTCATTATTCTAATCCCATATCATATTGGTCCATTTTGTCATGTGATGCTACTGGGATCTAATCTCCCTCATAGTAACTTCCTTCTGTGTTGTCCTGTGAGTAATGATCATGAGGGACTTTTAAATAATTAGTGATGAATGAGATCCAAAGATAGAATTATTTTGATGATGAGGGAGGAATAAATTGGATGTTGACAATCAAAATTACATCCTAATCTAGAGAATAGTGATTCCATCTATGATTGGGATGATTTAAATTAATCTATCTTTACGGACTTGAGGTTATTTGGGGATGTAATTGGTATCAATTGATCATGTTTTTGGGATCCAATGACTCTATTCTAGGATTTGATGAATCCAATTGTAGATATAGATATATTAATTCCCCAATCCCATTTTTATTGGGATGATGTGTAATTATTATTATTTTAACCCGAACTACTCAAGGGATGGTGATCCTAGTTGTGGTGACTTATAGGGAAAATTCCCATATCCAAATGGGTTATGGATTTCTTTCAGATGTGGTAGATAATTCTTGAATCTATTACGAAAATAAAGATCTGATAGATTGTGGTGGTGCTAGATATTTCCCCAACCTAGCGGTCTGGGTTCACTTAAATATTGTTGATATGGAAGATGATGATCTGTCTTGTTAGATACGACACAAATACAATCACATAGGAGCTAGAGGATATGTTATCCCATGATGGTAATAATTATTTGTAGGAAGTTGTCTCGTTAAAAAATTCATAATAATTACTGTCTAAATATTAATATCGTTGGTTTGAGTGTACCATTTAGAATTCTTAATTGATGTTATCTCCCACTATTCATGATGTGTGGGAATTATTGAGGTGAGTGATTTTTTTGTGTGGCCAGCTGGCTCACATGTTACATTGTAATATAGTTTCTCAGGATTTTATTACATTATACGACATAATATCTAAATTATTAGGTAATTTTCGGGACATAGGGAAGTGTAATTCTCTATACGTCACCCATCCTCAAAAATAAATATTCTGAAAATCTCAAAAAATCCATCGGTGGACGTTTTTTATGAAAAGAAGTCAAATAAAATGTATGATTTTTTCAAGATCGTCTACTACTAGGTTTTGGACTATTGAATTGGTAGAAATATTTCACTGTCAGTAGTTTATCTTGATGGTATGGTGGTTACCCTCATTTAATGGATATGAGATACATATATCATGTTTTCGCAGATGCATTTCCAACATATTTTTTCATTGATAAACCATGTACTCTTTTTTAGATCATATGGGATTTCATATTCATACATTGAGAGGGTTTAGAGAAATATGGGGAGTATTTTAATATATTATACCTTCAATTAGTCTATATTGAAATCCTCTTCATTATACATACACACCTCTGTCTAGTCATACAAAAGAAGATGGATTTTAGGGTCGATTTCCAGCTAAGGTGGAGTTCTGTTGAATGTTGATGTGTAACTAGATGTTGTTGATCCATTTTTTAAGGAACCTATATATAAGAAGGTTCATGAATTTAAACACTTCCCTATACATCGGTGTTATGAAATTGATAACATTTCCTTGTATGTGGTTTTTTCTATTGGGTAGTGGAACATGATTGATGTAAGATATAGGTTCCCTATAATCCATCTCCACACTACCATGAGTTGGAATATCATGATAATGATCATCTTATTCAACTGTTTAATAGTATAAAGAACATTTTGGTTTCGATTATCGTACTCAAACTACCTATGGGAAATTATGATTTAACATATATGGAATACTTTGTTTCATTATACATCATGGATAGAATAAGTTGAGATGACTTTTGGAATTGTGTAGTTATATGAGGCCATTGTATGATGGTTGCTAGAAATTTTTTTATAATCGTCCAGTGTTTCAATAGTATGAGACCAATATTAAGAATCATCTAGAATATGCCAATGAGATATCTCTTTATTGATAGGGATGTCATCTAGAGAACATCTAGGTTTCATTCTCACATGGTGAGCCTCATTAAAGATGTAAATATGAGCCTGATCCTAAGACCAAGGTATATTCTGCTGGTATTTCATATTAGGATTATAAGACTATACAGAGGCATGTGATTCTCTCACATTGAGATACCATATTTGACCAAGATGATTAGTCTACTCTGAATATGAATTCCTCAATAAAAAATTATGACAGACATTTGAAATCGGATAAGGGATTAGGGCCTCATCCTATATTTCCTTGGAATTATGTCATTGTAGTCATTAATTAGTGGATGAATGAATATTTTCATGTCTTCCATGATCTACAAGAGTAAGCTATATATATTAAATGACAAAAATATGAGGTTCTCTAAAGAATGTGCAATCTCACATGGTTATCTTCATCTTGAATGGGGATGTGAGAACAAACAAGGGACTTTAGTGTATGTTGATTGACCTCTTCAATAAGAATAAGAGCTTGCCCCCTAATATGTTTCCATCTCACTTTGTGAGACCAGAATAAATTGGGTATTTGAGCCTGATCATGGGATTTATAAATATGATGCTTGACATTTTTTACAGGCATGTGACCCTATCACGAAGTAGGTGATGATCTCACAAAGTGAGCCACAATTGGAATGAGACTATGAACCAGATATGGTTCCTATAACATTACCACATATTGCAACCCAACCCCAGAAATACCAGATATAGTGTCTTCTACCATTAAATTTCCATGATTATTTGTAATCAAATGTCGAAGGACCAAATATTTTTAGATTCTTGGTAAATATGATACATACCAGAGACTTTTATTACAAATGAATACACTAATTACATGACAATTGATTCCATAATTATACATAATTTTAGAATAAATTTATTCTATATTGTATATACCTTCATATGATTCATTTTATCCACATTTAATTCACGTGGAAATAAATAAGGATGACCTAAAATGCTTAGTAAATGAATTAAATAACGGATGTTATATTGATTCAATGAGAACAATAATTATATTATGGAAAATAATAAAACACACATATAATTTAATGGAAAAAATTGAAAAATAATTTCATAAAAAATATAGAATTTTATTAACTAGAAACATATAAATTTCAAATAACTAGATTATGAAAAATAAATATTGAAATTAATGAAGGTAAAACATATTCCATTTAATAAATAAAATGATAAATAAATATATCACTATATATGTGGATGAAAAATCTATTGGATGAATAATTACTAAAAAATATATGATGGATATTATTAATTTTTTAACATAATTTCATAGGGACATGAAGACCCATATATTCAATTTCTTTATTTCATACAATTAAAATTTATACGTAAAAACTTATTTAGTTTAGGGATTTTATTTGTCATATGAGAACCTGTCAGTGCATCGAAGAGCTATATAAGGTCTGAGATCCATCTATAATTTCTTGTCCAATGAATTATTCATATCGTGTAATCAATTTAATTTATAAAACATATTCTTTCTCTAATATATGTACTGAATAAAAGAAACAGATTTATCCATGATTATTCAATTAATAAAATTTCTGTCAATATATAAACCTTATGTAAAATTCTATATGGTTTATGCAATACTTATAATCTTGGTAAATGATATGGTTAATTAGGGAGAATTTAATGTCAAACCACCATATGAAATTGAATATTTCAACGGAATTGAATGGAATCATGAATTTCAAGGGGAATAATATCGTTTGTCAAATCAATCATAAACTATATATGAGATTAATAAGGTTGATATCAACACATCAAATCCCAATAGGAGGAAATATTTTGTATTGATGAATACAAATACTATAAAATTATTATTCCATGGAATTGTAAATATCCATTTGTTTTGAAAATTATTGTAAAAACCAATTTCATTTAAAACTCATTAAAACGTTTTATTTAAAAATTGATCATTTAAATATGAAAACTAATCATTGAATAATTGATTGTGGGGAAATTTAAACAAGTTTTATGAGGTAAAAAATAAATTTCCTTTTCAAAGTTAAGGGTTAAAAATTATTTTTTTGGGATGTGACAAGAATATTCCGTTGAAAACATTATTAAAATACATAAAGGGTAAAAAAATTATCATTCAATTTTAAGAATATTTTTTATTACATTTTAATAAAAAAATTAAGTATGAGAATATTTCCTATGACTAAATAGAGAAATGATGACAGGTTTTCACAGAGAACATTTTCTAGATAACCTTGTGGACCAAATAGTTGAAAAATGGTACTAAGACTTGAAAATGAACATGAATAACCAGAGGAGAGAGAAAGGAAATGTTTAATTGAAATAGTATCCTCTTATTTACATTAAGTGAAATAAAATTGTAATATTATTAATGTATTTTTTATAAAAAATAATCATTAAACATTTTAGAAAGTCCCTTTCCACATTGAAACATTTTAAATAATAATACCCATAGAATAATGACATTAAAATTATGTTTTAAATTACATGAAGATTTCAGGATTAATGATATTATATATCAAAAGGGGAATTAGATACACCACACAAGAGAATTAATTGTTGAACATATCATTATTCTCATATATTTAAAAAGTGAGATGAGAACTACTAAATTTCATCTGATTATTTTAAAGTATGTTTATTTTTTTGAATAACTAATATGTGATATTTATATACATTTATAAGAAAAAATTACTTGTTTATGATTAATTTTATATATCTTTTTTATTATGATTTAAACAACTACTTAAATAATTATGATTACATAATTTGATTTGACCAAATTCAAATTATTTGTCAACAACAACTTTGGTCAGTTAACTATAGTTAAAGGGGTCATTATATATAATCTATAGAATAATAATGAAATAAATATAAAATTCATACATAAAATATACTTATAAAAAAATTATTAAATATTATTATTTAAAATGAACCAAATTTTACAATCAGGGGTGTGGAAGGTTGTACGTACACATGAGTAACATTTCCATTTTTCAATGATCGTTATGGAAAGATGTTACATAACACAAATCCTTCCAAAATGATCTTATGTCATAAATACCATATTATTTAACATTATATACTTATATATATAACTATTATTATGTACAGGTAATAAAATCATATTGAGGTGCAACTGATCCACATGTCGATGAAAAACATTTTAACATTGTGTTTGAAAGGGTAATACACAAAATGATACATAATATATTTCTAGAAGTGTAATAATGTAAAAAATATCCCATATTGGGTTTTTATTCCATGTATTTTTAATTAGAACATTCCATTATATGTTATATGTATATTATAAACGAATCACACCTCTTTGAGGAGGAAAGATTCTACACTTCATTGAACGATGTTATTTTATTAATGAAAAATTGAATATATTAATGGTATGATTCATTAAATGATAAAATAAGTACAAATACATAATAATTAACATATATATCATTTATAAATAAGGTTATCACCATTTTATTCACCATGGGTGGTGGTAAAAAATGATCAATCATTATTTCCTGAGGTATTAGTTCGTAATAATTAGAAAAAGTATGTTTTTCACCCATTAAATGGAAGTGCATGTATGTGTAGGCAGAAAAACTTAATATAAACCAATATAAATATATTTAAAAAATAGGTGTTATTATAATAATATGGAAGAATAATATTTTATGTGTTGTAAATCTAAATGAATGTAAAGAGATCATTGGAAAGTGTTACCTTAAAATTTGGGTATCACATTTTTGTTTATACCAAAGGTATTACATGTAATGATTCCAGTATAAATGGATGATTCACGGAAGAGGGTAGGGATTTTTGGAATCTACTTCTATATATCATAGAAGAAACAATGTGCATTGAAATGTGTGAGTAATGGGGATAAGTGGTGTCCATTTATAGTAGAGGAGGAGTGTAAATCTTGTAATATTTACACCAAGACATTCCTTCCACATTTTTCATCATCCATGTGGATAAAATAATGGTCTAATTTGGATAAAAGAGTGAATTGGGTGTCGACGTGGAAGAAAATATATTAAAAAAGTTTATAGGTCATTTTGTGTCATTGAGGTAAGGTTTTGTCAATTACCAATATTAATTTATCTTTAATAGTTGTAATTAATTTTAATCACCTTCATTACTATAAATTTTAACAAAAGGACTTATTATAAATTATGAATTATCTATTTTACAATAATTCAATTAGTTTTTTCCAAATTCCACTCATATATATGGCTTAAAGTGAATTATAATCTATTTATCAGGCATGATGAGAATACAGGGTTTTACTGTAAAACCATCTAAAAAATTGTTGTGTTTTTATAGTCAATTTAAAATTGAAATATATAACTATGACCTGAATTAGATTAATTGATAATAATATGTTATAAATAATCATCAAAAAAATTAAAATATAATTTACAATTATAAATATATTAGATCAAAATGCATCTCTGAACTAAGATTCGGTGATTTTTATTATTCATTAAAAAATGACATGATTCAGAAAAATATGAAAACCTCACCCTAAAATAATTTTTCTGTTTCAATCCAAATATCAATTTTATTTTAAATTTCAAAACATATAATGTTTCATTTTTTTATTTTAAATTGGATATCCATCATAAGCATGAAAAATCTCATTTATAAAAACATAGGTTTTTATTTGGGAAATTGAGTTTGTTCTTATATAATTCCTATCATACTGAATTTATAAGTATAATAAATTTTTTATTGAATATATAAATTAATTATTTAATTAAAAGTATACAATAATTGTTATTAATTATGTATATTGTGAAAAACATTAATTGATGTTTGTAAATAATAATATTTCTTTTTATATGACATTTTTATTATTTTTGTTTCTCAATAACTTTTAACCAATTAATTCATTTTAAATTTATATATACCATAAAACATTATAATTTAGTTAATACTGCCCATTTCTACTAACGTAAAAACTATGTTATAACAAATTATATTAAATACTAATATTTTAATAATGCATTTTTTTTGACACTCAGTCTTATATATAACAAAATATGTTGATGATGGTGTATATTTCATGTAACACTTGTTTTCTCCATGACATTTGACTTTAAATCCATAAAATATATTATATTTCATTTTTATTTTAATGTATAATATAAATATTTTCCATTTTAACACATGTTTTTTCATTTCACAAAGACTATTAGATACAATGTTTTAATTTTGAGTTTTAGGGTGTTACATTCTCCTCGCATTAAATTAACAATGCCATCACAATTTATACTCAATCATGGTGGAAGAATAATTTATATTTTTCTACATTAAAATACCATATCATTAGAAGGGTTTTTAAAAAAAATCTATATAAAATATATAATAAGATGTATAAGGTCACATGGACTACCATTTAACTAAGTCCCTATGTACGATAACATTAGTGGACGGAGAAAATAAAAACAAAGAGTAAAAGAATAAAAATTTATAGGGAGTGAATGGGGTCATAAATAAAAAAGTCGTGATTAAAAAATATAAATATTTTGGCCTCAAATCCATATATCTATGATGATTTAAGAGACCATCGGTTCAATTAGAAATAATTTATTTGGATGAAATTTTATTTTTCTGTCATTTTCATAATATATGGTAATTATTTTAGTGAACAATAATGTCATGAAATATTTTACTCGATAGTTTTTAAATTCATGTTAAAAATATTTTCTTTCGGTTGTTCTTTGCTCAAATTATAATTCATCCATTTACTCCATGAAATTAGTTACCTATAATGATTTTTTTAAATCCTAAAGCCAAAAAATTAATCTTTTAAAGGATCTTATGGGCTAAAAAAAGTGAAAAGTATAACTAGTTTTCTCAATGTATCATATTAAAATAATATGTTTAATATATTAATCTATTATATTAAAAAGTTATATTACTGGTTCTTCATTTACATTTAATTGTAAATTTTTTTTTACAAAAAATAATGAAAAATTAACCATGAAATTCTGTAGGTATGTGGTTAACATGAAACCCATATCATACATCCATCATAGGTCCCAGAACAATGAATTTTGTAGACATGACAGGTTGTTACTTGACATAAAATTTCAATTTCTATATCAATTTTGAATATAATTTAGAAAATATATATGTGCGAAATCCTTGACATTAGGTTTAACACTAAATAGCCTTTTAACAAAGGTTTTGAATAATACTCTAATACATACATACTTCACCCATTTAGTTTAAACAATATTATTACTTATTCTTGGGTTTATTCATTATATCATTCACATGATTTATAAATATTGACACCATATTATCATCTAAACCCCCTTATACTTAACTAAGAACATTAATTTTCATTATCTATTCAAATCCTTTTTAGTTCATTCTAATTAAAATGTGTATTATTATAATTATATCCCCTGGAAGTGTCACATAATGTGAGAAATAATGATCATTGTCATAGACTATGTTACCTCAGTTCTAGTTTAGAACACCTTTTCATAGGTATTATCCTTATTTAATACAAGATAGAACCACATCCATATGTTGTATCCATATATGGTTGTATTTATAGAAATTATCATAAAATATCTAAATTAAATAAATTAAATGATATTATATATACTAATCCTCAAATTATAACATGGGGTTATGTTATCTAATCTATTTTTTCTTAAATATATTTCCCAAGGTTTCTACTAAACTTTTTTTTACACCAATTGTAGTGGCCAGATCCCAGATGGAACAGAGCCAATGTCTACTACCATTACATTTTCATTATTTAAAGGCTTTAAATCCAGATAGACTGATGAGTTTTGTAGTCATGGTAAACCATATACATTCAAGAGTCATTAATTATAAATTAATAAACTAATTATAACATGTTTTTCTTTAATTATAAATAATTTAATGAATAACAAAATTGCTTGTAGTTTATTCATGTATTTATTTCATATTACATTTCCTGGATCCCTGTTGAATAAAACATAATAAGGTTGAGCTCAAATGATCAGTACGAGTTATGTATAATATAATCTGTAATGATTCAATGATAATAATAAATATGGATCGGTAAATAATAGTACACAGATACAATATATTCAAAAAACTTTGAAAAAAGTGTATGAACAATATTCAATTGTAATTAATGGAAACTCATTACATTCAATCAACTATATAATGAACAATAAATATGTATAGGTATGAAACTATAACACATGCCATTTAATCAATGAACTAAAAATTAAATTTATCCATTGATATGTTGGAGTAAAATCTCATTGATGAAAAATAACAGAAATATATGTGAAGGATATTTTTCACTATTGGCATGGTGTCTTAATAATATCATGATGTATACTATCAATATAAATTCTATGCACAATTTAAATCTATTTGTAGAAAACTATTTAATTGATTAACCTTAATTATGGGATGAGAATCTATTGATGCATCGATGATATTTATAAAGGTAATTCACCACCCATTATTGAATTTCCAACGCATTATTCACATAGATAAATAAATTTAATTAATAACAATATGCCTTATCAAATATCCATATTGAAAAAAAGATAAAAATTAATTATTAATTTCTTAGTTAATAAAATAAATGTATGTTTAGGCTCTATATGTAATACGATGAATGGTTTAGGAAATAAAAATATCCATAAGAAATGAAATGGTTAATTTAACAGAAAATCAATGTAAAAATATCATAGTATATTGAATATTTCAATGGAATTAAACTGTATCACGGTAACCAATGACAATACTCTCTTTTTCAAATAAATCATAAAACATCATGGAGAAGAATAATGATTGTATTAGTAAAACATTTACCATGTTTAAAAAAATAAAGGGTTGTTATTATTGATGAATAGAAGTAATATTAAAAGATCATTAAAAAAATTAGAAAAATATGCCTTTATTTTGAAAACGCATTTGAAGGAATGTATCATTGGAAATTACATTTAAAATAAAACTTCAAATAGTATCCTTTTAAATATATAATGGAATCATCGATGGTAAAAGGTGGGTAAATATGTACATTTTATAAGTTGTAAACCGAACATTACTGTTTATTGATAAATGGTTAAAAAAATTAATTTTTTGGAATGTGACAATAACATTACATTAAAAACATTCATAACAGAAAAAAATGTTGAAAATTCCTTTACCATGTCCTTTTAATAACATTTATAATTTTTTAATAAAACATGGTATTTAAAATAAAATAGGATCTCCAACAGAAGAGACAAATGTGGTTGGAATTTCATTAATACATTTTCTAAAAAACAATGAGTACTAAAGAGTGGACAATTTTTAACAATAATTGAAAATATTAATGAATAACTTAAGTGAAAAAAATAAATTGTTTTATTAAGAAATGGTCATATATTTTCCACAAAGAGAAATACCTTTTAAATATCATTAATGTTTTGATGAGGAAAATAATAATAAACCAATCCAACATGTCCCATACCAATTTGAAATACTTTAAATCATAATCCTAATGAATTAATAACATTATATTAATGATTAAAATTATATTAATTAAAAATTATTAACGATATTATATACTAAAATATGTAGTAGATACACCACACAAAATTTGTAAGTGGTGAACATTCCATTAATCTCATTGATGGAAAAAAGGGAGATTGGAATCCCTTAATGTGAGACTGATTTGTCTAATGTGTATTTATATTCATGAATTTCCAAAAAAAATTATTTATTTATTTTACTCTGATCCATTATCATTTTTACCGTTAATTTAGTTTACTTTTTACATTTTTGTATAATACTACATAAACAATTATGTTTATATATGTTGTTTTGAAAAAATTTAGATTATGAGTCAAAAATAACTTTTGTTTTTCAAATATGGTCAAATGAGACGTTATATATCATCTATAGAATAATAATGATGAAATTATTATTATATATTTACATAAATTATTAATTTATGACTATTCCTAAAATATGGTTTTGAAAAATGAACAAATATTACAATCTTGGATACTATAGGTCATGTGTACACATAAGTAACATCCCAATCATTCAATGGTCTTTATAGAAAGATGTTAAGTATTTTAAATCATTATAGAATTATCAATATATCAAAAATAACAAATTATCTAATAATATACAACTATATATAATTCTTCTAATTTATATATAATTACATCATGTCATGGAGGAAGTAATAAACATATCCATTAATGATGTTATCATATTTTTTGTCAATGGATAGTAGATAAAATAATATATGTTATATTTATAAAATTGTAATTATTAAATAATATAATATATTGGTTACTTGTGTCACATGTTTTTAATTAAAACTAATCTTTATACATTCTATATGTATTTTTAATGAATCACATTGTTTTTAGGAGGCGATAGTCCACAAATCCTAAAATGATGATATTGTATTAAACAGAAATGGAAATTATTAAATGAATATGTTATAAAAAAAATTATTGATGTATAAGTACATACTAGATAACATATACATCATATATATGCTGAGTTTTCCTCTTTTTGGCCACCATGATTTGTGGTAACGGAAAAATGAACTATCTTCATTTCGTTCGCCAGTAGTTCACATTTCAAGGAAATAGTATGTTTGTTACCCATTAGATGGATGTTTGTGTACATGTGAGTGGAACACTTAATATTAGATCGTCTAAGTATATTTTGTATACTATTTAATTTACATGAACCACGAAGAAGGATTTTCTATGTTGTGGAAAGAAAATAAATGAAAAGGGATCATTGGAAAGCATTACCTTAAAATAAAGGAAACTCCTTTTATTTTACAAAAGAGTATACAAGGAATGAGTTATACACAAATAGATTATTAAAGTTTATTTTTAGGGATATGGGGAATCAATTTAGGATGATCGTGTCTGACCTATGTTGTTTGATATGTGTGTCTAATGGGGAGAGGTTGTGGCACTTTATTGTGGAAGAGGAGTGCCAATCTTATGATATTTTTACAATGAAATTCATACCACATTTTAAATGTTTTATGTTGATCAAATAAAAGTCCCATTTCTATAAAATATAGGATATTTTAAAAATATGGACATGGAATATCTCTTGTATTTGATTATAGTTCATTTATAGTTATAAAGTTATTGTTTACTCCATTAATAATCACAATTTTTCATTAATTGTTGAAATTAATTTTAATCAATTTAACTAATTAATTTGGTTAAAAAAATTGGACTTATTTCAAATTATAAATAATTATTCTTACAAATAAGTATTTTTTTTCAAAATCTTATCATATAATTGTACTAAATTGATTTTAATTTAATTTCTTATCTGGGACGACATTGTGTGTTTTAGTGTAAAAACATAATAATTTTATCTAGGTTTTTGTAGTCAATATTAAATTTAAACTAATTCCAATGAACATAATTTTAATTTTCATTAAAAATACAGAATAATTAAAATTGAAAAATAAATTATTATATTTTAATTTTAAAATTAAATATATGAAAAATTATTTTTGAACTCAAAAATCAGAATTTTTATCATTTCATTAATAAATCATGTTTCGAATAAATATAAAAAATTCACCTGAACATAATTTTTATGTTTCACCATATAATATGATTTTTAATTTTACCAACTAAATAAATTAAATTTTAAAAAATTATAATTAATTTTTTTCTCCAATAAATATACTGAATTATTGTGATTATAAAATAATAGGTTTCTATTGGTGAAATTTAGTTTATTATTATTTTATGACTCTAAAACCTCAAAGAAGAATACCAAAAACATTATTGAAAATATAACATATATATTTCATTAAAAAATTCCTCTAATTATATATAATTATGTTTATTTTTAAAAATACTCATTTGATTTAAAAAATAGTAATATATTTTTTATATCCAATTGGTTGTTATTTTTGTTTCACATTATTTAGTAACCATTGGAATAATTTTATATTTATTTGAACTATAAAATTTAATAATATAGATAATATTCATATCATCTAACATAATTTCTAGGTTATATCTATTTGTATTAAAGAATAATATTGTAATAAAATAATGTTATTTGATGAATGTTGATCTAGTATGTAACCCAAACTATCATGTAAGGTATCTCTTGTTTGTAAAATAAGATAACATGATGTTCCATTAATTAAAAGATATAAAATATATTTAATTTATTAAATATTCTACTATATTGTGTTAATATTTTCCATTTTTACACTCATTGTTGCATGCCATTAACACTAGTGGGTTCTATGTTGTTCTTTAGAATTTCAGGTTATGAAACCTAAATATTCCAATAATCACCAAAGATAGAAAAAAATCATGAATGATTTATAGAAACCACTTCACCATAATTATCTGAGTTTTAGATTCCATGGCTATAGGTATATGATTACGTCCATATCCCTATATATATACCAGTGATGAAATATGATGGTTGGGTTCTTCAACTATTTAGTTGACATATTAGATTTTTAAAAATGATTGTGTTGGGATATTAGACTATATTATATATATTTCACTATGTATTGGACGTTATCATTTATTGAATATGGGATAATATCTCACATAAGCCCTATTAGTAACACTAGAATATGGAGATGGACATCATACATGGGGTAGGTATTTGTGCCTCTCCCATTCTTGATACGAGAATAAACAATGAGATATGTTCCAATTGAGCGTGGATATGGGCTTTCTTAATAGTTAATACAAGAAAATGTCTACACAAAATGTCCATACTTGTGTGTATATGGGACCTCTCTCGGATATAAAACATCTTCCATGTATTTTGTGTATTCCATGATTCTCAGGTAGGATCCTTAGATGTTGTAGTGTTTTTGGTGAAACCCATAAGAGCCATCTATTGGGTAAAGATTTGATGGTGCTGGAGACTATAGTTGAAATGTTCCCACATTGGGGGACCATGATGTATATGTAATCCATATTTGAATCCATGGTCCACTATAATTAGATATCAAATGATTTAATTCTGGGGCTTCCATGATAACATTCTCAAGTAGTTCTCTATGGAGACAATGTCTACTGTCATTGCTTCAAATTTATCTCTCGATGATGTCTCATCGATTTTAGTATATAGAGAACCTAATATAGAATCATCAAGGTTCATTATTTTACAACATCGATGGTAGTTCCAGAACTTCTTTTTCTTCACAATATGTTCATGTTTTCAGGATTGTTAGATAACTTTGGGATTGAGAGATTCTATAACCACAGCTCACTTGCCTGAAAAATTACTAGATGATGAAATTATATCAGATATGAAATGTATTGATGAGAGAATTATCATCAGTCATGTAGAAAAAAGGATAATTTCACTGATTGTTGCAATATTTTAGGCATGAGGAGCACAATTACATATTCATATATAACCAAATAATAATTTTTTTGTATCATTTACATTCTACTAGTGTGAAATTTAAAATGCATAGATGGACTTATTTATGAAATACACTAGTTATAGAGGATCACCAATAAGATTTATGTTAGGATTATCATAATTTTTTGAAATTACAACAATGTTGTGTGACACATGGTAATCCAAACATCATGTTAATTTAAGGTTTCACAAAAAAATAATCTCTTGTGTAGAGTATTCAATGAAACATGGTTTCACATATGATTTAAAATTTTTTATTTTCTCTGAGAGATTGAAATTTAGTTCACCAATTATGTTTCTTGGGGAAATGAGATGGGCAGAGACCCACATTAGATGAGTAATACCATTTAACTATAATTGTTTGGTTTTTATTTTTTTTTGTTGTGAAGAGACACCATGATTAAATAATTAGATGATGGTTTTACTGTGGGGGGTTAAATGTCTTTGTTGATTTCTCGCATATGGTTTAACATTTGTTTCATTATCCCCAGAAACTACCAAATTTACAAGCATCTATAACTAGATATAGACCATATATCCGAAGGTAGGTGGTCATTTTGGAATTCAGAACAAATGACTCTCAGGGAATCACATTCATCTAGAGGATGGGAGGTCAGGCTCATCAAAACCAAATTGAGGAATTGTTTCCTACTGTAGTCTCTCATATTGATTTATGATATGTTTTCGAATCTCTTTGAAATCACAATACGAGACATGTTAACATAAAAAATGATTATAGATTAAATCTATTAATGTGAAAAATAAGAGGATCTAATGGGTGCATCAATATATATATATATATATATGTATATATCTTAGGTTCATCACAGATTTCTTAATAATGAATATCTTTTTTATTTGATGAGGGAATATAACTTGAGGTTTCTTATCTTTTATAAATACATGGAGTATATTAATATTCAATGGATGTTTTTTACCCATTATGAGGCATCCTACATATCACATTTGTTACTCGAATCCAAATACATTTATTTCAATAAAATATTTCACTTTACTGTCATATAGAAAATATTTATGTGTGGTCCCCTGCGTACATAATATTTCATATTTTTCCTTGAAGAAATATGTAACGCCCCGACCCCAGTTACCCAGAGTCGAGGAACTATTACATAACATTGGAATGATCACAAAGGAGCAAGTCTTGAAAGACCAATTAGTTTAGTAGTCTTACAAACACTAGGTATATTCCTAAGTCTTACATTACATCATAAGGTAAAAAACTACGACAACATCTTGTCTTCATATCCCCTCATACGATCCTTGCAGGCCATTCATAAATTACTTCTTCACATCTTGGAAAAAATAAAACATTGAAAGGGGTGAGCTCAGAAGCTTAGTAAGGATAAAAATATAGCAGAAGCTTTCATAGATAAGCATAAAAACATAAAACAATTTATAACTAAAAAAATCTTTTTAAAATTGAACATCAACATAATATGGCAAATATAAAATGAAATAATTCCATTTACATATTCACATGGATATTCTACTAGTCGAACAATGACATTCAATATCAATAACCACTTTCATAATGATGGAATTCATAATGCCAAACTATCATAACCACATAGGCAAGGCCTCGTGCCAAGACTACAAATAACATTTTTCCAAGGCCTTGTACCATGACACTAGTTTTTCTCATGAGACCTACCGATGCAATTTTTTTAGAAGATATTGACGTTTAAAATTGCTCAAATATACTCCAGTGCTTTTCTGAAAATATTATGAAATCTTATGAAATAAAATAACTAATTCTGAGACTTCTCGACTAATTACATGCCATGATGGGTCCACTCCCAATCCATTCTTGTCTACCACACTCGATAGACGGGTTTTCTGAAAACATTTTTAATCTTGCGTTAAATACGTATACATTTTCACTCGATTTTCATATTTTTTAGAGAAATATCTCTTTTTTGATATCATTTAAAAATCACATAATTATAAAATAAAAACATTATTTTTAAAATATCATTATAAGTGTGTAAGGGAAGCTTTAATGGTGTAATAATGGAAGAGAATAACCGCACCTTCCATATAAGTTAAAAATAGACATTCTTACCTTAATTCTGTTGAAAAGGTTAAAAATGACCTTGTTGGGAAATGACGGAAATATTCCTTTATAAACCACTTATAAAAGTCAAAAAGGGTATAAATTACTTTAAACTATATTCTAGTAAATATTAAAAATGTTTTGAAATACATTTTTAAGAAACATGGATGTGGATGATAAAGAAGTCCCATTATATTATTACGTATAAACAACCTCGAATAATGAAGAGATTGCAAAATAAACCCTTACCAATTTGGTAACATACATAATCGTACAACCCATGAAAGAGGAATCATACAATGAATATGTAAATAATAATAAATTAAAGTGTATTACACAAAGAATATGATTATGGGCAGCACATACACCACATAAAAGGTAATGGTGGAAATATGGCATGAATCTCACGGGAATAAGGAGTGAGATGAAAACCCCTTACTTTGTACTTTTTCCTTTGTCGATGGTAGGTTAAACACCTGTATAATGGTGAAATAATTGTTATTTAATTATAAAAGAATCATTTACATTAATATAATATCATATATGATCTTTTAACATTGATTTGTTAATAATATCTTAGTATTATCGTCATGTTGGGTGTTAACTTACTCATTTTCCTTTATATATTTTGTTACATAAGCCATGATTTTAATGGATAGGTTGTATCTTATTCATATCCAAAAAGATATCAAGTCCTTAAACATTATTTTTAAATCATCCAAATGATAATTATACATGAGTGGATATGATACAGAATGAATCTCATCGCGTTTGTGGAGAAGGTAGTCCGTACGTACGCACGAGCGACAATATAATTATTTTGATATTAAAATAATATATAATTGGATGTTATATCATATATACTGAATAATTATCATGTTATATTTATTATTTTCATGATTTACACATCATTATTATACCCACCCAAATAATAATATATTGAATAACAATTACACCATGACGTGGAGGCGGTAAGCCGTACGTACGCATGTATGGAGACATGTTATTCAAAGGGTGGATAGAATACTGAATATGGTTATACCATATTTATAATAACATCACTACGTATATAAGATACTGGGTTTTTTATCTTATAATGGAAATAACAAATAAATAATAAGTGGAATAAGAAAGGAACTTGAAAAGGGGTGGTGAAAACATTACCTCTTATTCGGGTTCTTGCTTTTTATTTGATCAAAATGGATCCCTAGGATGTCTATATGATCAAACTAAGGCCTATAGGTTGTATTGATGTAAGTTTAGAGAGTATTTTAGAAGGGGATGGCCGATCCAAAATGCTTTGAAAGTGTGAAGAAATGAGAAAGAAGAATTCCCTTTTATAAGAGGGGTGAGGGGATCCTTTGGAAAAGCTAAAAATATTAATTTATAATAAATTTATATTCGGTTTCTAATGGCTCCAAATTTGATTATTCAACGTTTAAGGTGGTTATAGGTGGAAAACCATTCAGCCAATAGAGTTTAGACAGGTTTGGGTCACTATATTAACCATATCTTTTACTATTAACTCTTAGTTAATTAGTTTGACATTTAACAAGTCATTTTGAATTTTTATATTATATAGTCAATAAACATAGTATATACATCCAAGAGACCCCCAAGTTTCCCATTAATGATATATCTATCGTGATATAATTTTTTTGTCTGATCCTTGTATTTTTAAGAATTTAATATCAATTAATAATATAATATTTGTTTTAAAAACTCTTTTATGTCAATTTTGACACTATTCAATAGTTGATTATTGTGAAACTCATAACAGAATGATTACTTCGTAAAAAGTCCATTAAATCAATCCTAATATGTCATATTATCCTACAAAATTAGTTTAATTAATAAAAAGTCTCAAATTATATTTATTTGGGTATTTATAATATCAATTATTCTAATTTTTCACTATTATGGTAATTACTTCATCATCATTGTGTCATAAATAAATTAAATTATTTAATGTATAAAAATTATAAATAAAATATAATTATGTACTAAATCTTATTATATAAATAATGAATATTTACAATCGAATATATCTTATGAATAACACTATTTTAAAAATGTTTTAGTAAATAAAAGTTGATTTTAACTCTTTTAATTCTTCTATGAATTAAATAATAATAAATGTCCTAATCTAACCCAAGAGGAACTAAATGATAATATTTTATTCATAAGGTTGTTTTTGGTCGATATAAACTTGTTCAATAGAATTAGGACATGTTTTAGGGTAATATTAATAACATTTTTACCCTTAATTACCCTATTTACTTTTAACCGTGGTTAATAAAAGTAAAAAGTTACTATTCACCAAAAATTATTTTCATCTCATTGAACCACATTTTACTTCTTGATATTATCCATGTCTCTCGGATTTTCTAAATTTCATTCAAAGAAGCGGTAAAATTATGTTTTATGAAGAATTCAGTTTTTTTAACTACCACTTAGTAGTTTCACTATTCATCAAAAATTGAAGTTTTTCAGAACAATGCCAAAATTTCACCCTAAGCTATAATTGATATTCTGAATTCAAAAATGATGTCTATTTTATAGAATTCTAAACATATAAGTTGCATTAATTAATTTTATAATTAATTCCAGTTGTCACAACAAATAGCGTGTTTTTAAGAAATAATATATATCAAAATATTGACAATTGTTTAGGTCCAAATTCAAAGTGAAATTAATTATAATGAACACCAATGGATATAATGATTAAAATATATTCTAATTATAATTTAAAACCACTAAAAATATAATTTATTACTATAAATTATTTTTATTTAAAAAATGTTTTTAATTAAAATTTAGTAATTTTCACTATTCATCAAAATATATGTGTTATCCGAAAAGTTCCAAAAATTCACCCTAGGATAAATTCGATATTCCAAATCCAAAAATGATGTCTATTTTGAGAGATAGAATTTATAAAATTTTAAAAAGTTGGTATTACTATTCATTACGGCTAGTTTGACTGGTTATGGTTTGTTAGAATCTCAATGTTGCGTACAATGCACACCATTGCATTATTCGAAGGGAAACGTACCATAGAATCTTTGGGTGTTACATTCTCCCCTCCTTCAATAAATTTCATCCTCACAATTTTTAAAATTGTGATTGGGAATATAATGGAAATTCTCACATCAGAAATAGAGTCAATAAAACTATCACTTTAAAAGAAATAAAAAGAGGTATAAAGGTCAACCAAGATAACCTATACTCGGATTCCATGTAGGAAAACATGGATATGGATGATAAACTACGTGTCATGTTCTGATGGAGAGGGATAGAAATCATGATTGGGATAAAGGTAACAATCATAAAACCAAAAATTTGTTTTGCGACAAACAATCATTAGTCTCCTAGTAGGAAAGTAGGTTAACATCATTTTATTGTTTTTAAGTTACATTAATTTATGATATTGACTAAGGATATAAAGATATATATTTACATTTTAGGTAGAGTTTCATTAATTAATAAATTTCCACCACTATCTCATTTTTTTTAAACAATGAGTATTCAAGAAGACGTGGCCACACTGGAAACTTCTATAGAATCACATGATCCATGCAGGATGAACTAGATATTTACATTGTATTTTGAGATTAATCAAAACCAAAATGGTTAGTACAAGATCTAATGATCCCCCAAAAGGATATTCTTTGATAGAAATAAACACTAATCTTAATTTCCAAAAGTAAACCAACAATACGCAAAAGTTATATAATTACCATTCAATAATCAATTTTCCTTAAAATCCTTCAATATAATCAAAACTAATATTTAAATCCAAAACTTATTAATAATGTAGTCTACCACATTAAATTTTATCTAAAAATGACATTAATTACTCTTAAAGTCATATACTTAAAAGTAATTAACCTAATTATTTCCATAAATAACCCAAATCATTATAAATCCTCAATAATAACATAGATAAAAATCTACCATTACTCCTCAAATGAAATCCCATATTATTCTACTTTCCTTGGGCATATAGTGTTCACACCAAAGCGAACAACTTCTAAAATAACATTTATCACTTAATCAGCAAATAATTTTGCAATACTAATGATATTCATTGACAATACATAAGATGGAAAATCAAATTATTATTGACCAATAAAATCATTTAACTAAAAATAATAGTCACACTAACCAGGGACTTCATGTAGTCCAATGGTAGGAGATAAATCTCAATCGCACTTTGGTTGTGGGTTCTATTCCCACAACTTTGTCCAACGCGACGGGATGTCACAGGGTCTGCGTGTTATCCTTTTTCAAAAACTATATTTTAAAATATTAGCAAAATGAAATAAATTCCTCAAAATAACCATAACATACTTTAACCACATATCTTATCTCATACCTTGAATTTTCATCCCAAATTATGATGACTTATAATTTCCTCAAACCCAACGATCATTATTTATAACTGTATCCACAAGAGAAGTGATAATTCTTCCTCAAATATCATTCTCACATGGAAAACTGTGGGGTTAAAAATACAAGAGAAAATTATTCCAAAGTAAACCCATCAAAAAGGAGCACTAATACTTTTTAAACATTTCTCCCACCATTTATTTCCACATAGCTTCTTCTTTGAACAAGAAAATATCCTATAGAATAGGTAATTCATTCGTGTTATGGCCAGGTCCCCTATATTTACAGGAAATGAATATAAAAGGACTATTGGGACCATTTTTATCTTCTTCCATAGTACTCTTCTTTTTTCATCAGCAATTCTTCACATTATGTCCTTCCTTCCCGCATGTAAATCATTTATTGGTCCCATTGAGACACTTTTATGGGTGTCTCCCACCACATTTCCTGCATGATGGAAATTGAGGATTTCTTTCTCCATGGTCTCCACTACTGGTGCTCTTATCATTCATCACCTTTCCCTTCTTTATTGAGTCCAGTAATCGGTTAATATATATTGTTGATCATATTTTTGGAAAATTGATTTGGCATAAAGACAATATCTTTTACGCCTATCAACATTCCATTTTGTTACTCATTTCCACCACCGTTCCCACCTTGTATATCATTCTCAAAGTCACTATGACTTCCTTGGAATCCAGCCATTGACTAAAACTAGAAAGCATTGTGTGAGTAATAGTATTCATAAAAACATTTATAGATTAACATGTCACCATATTCTCAATTTGAAACATATTAGGATTAACCAATGACATTTTCTATCATCTTATATGTATAATACATTAAATCAGTTTGTAAAGAAAATATAAATTATCCTAAGCATATCCCCCGGGTGTATCGTAACCAAGAGTGAAGCAAGGCCCGTTGTTGTGCACCAGTTCCTGTTCGAGTCTAGCTTAATGCGGTATTTTCAGGTTTTACACCTAGGTACATCTGTGCCAGAGCCGCCTCTACCGGCTCGTTTCCATACATGGATGTATTGCTCGAAAAACTCACAAAATATCTACAATACCAAAATTTTAGGCTTCTATATTAATCTTCAATGTTCAACTTAGGTCTACGTGCTCTAATCAGAGTTTATCTAAATCTAGAATCCAATGTTTGTACTAAACTTCTCTGATACCAACTGTAATTCCCCGACCCCAGTTACTTAGAGTCGGGGCATTATTACATAACATTGGCATGATCACAAAGGATCAAGTCTCGAATGATCGATTAGTTTAGTAGTCCTGGAAACACTAGATATATTCATAATTCTTACATTACATCATAAGGTAAAAAAATACAACAACATCTTGTCTTCATATAACCTCATACTATCCTTGCAGGTCATTCATAAATTACTTCTTCACATCCTGGGAAAAATAAAACATTGAAAGGGGTGATCTCAGATGCTCAGTAAGGATACCAATATAGAAGAGTCTTTCATAGATAAGCATAAAAACATAAAACAATTTATAACTAAAACATAATCCTTTTAAAATTTATCGTCAGCATAATATGGCAAAGATAAAATGAAATAATTCCACTTACATATTCACATGGATATTCTACTAGTCGAACAATCACATGCAATATCAATAACCACTTTTATAATGATGGAATGCATAATTCCAGACTATCATAACCACATAGCCAAGGCCTCATTCGAAGACTAAAAATAATATTTTTCCAAGTCCTTGTGCTAAGACACTAGTTTGTCTCATGAGACCTATCGATGCAATTTTTTAGAAGATACTTACGTTTAAAATTGATCAAATATACTCCAGGGCTTTTATGAAAATATTATGCAAGCATCTGAAAAAAATAACTAATTCTGAGACTACTCGACTAATTACAGGCAATGATGGGTCCACGCCCAATCTCGTCCTGTCTACCACACCCGAGTGTCGGGTTTTCTGAAAACATTTTAAAGCTTGGGTTAAATACGTATACATTTTCACTCGATTTTCATATTTTTCAGAGAAATATCTATTTTTTTAAATCATTTAAAAATCCCATAATTATAGAAGAAAACCTTTATTTTGAAAATATCCTTATAAGCGTGTAAGGGAAGCTTCAAAGGTGTAATAACGGCGGAGAATAACCGCACCTTCCATATAAGTTAAAAAAATACATTCTTACCATAATTCCGTCGAAAAGGTTAAAAAGGACCTTGTATGGAAAATAACAGAAATATTCCTTTATAAACAACTTATAAAAGTCAAAAAGGGTATAAATTACTTTAAACCATATTCTATTAAATAGTAAAAATGTTTTGAAATACATTTTTACGAAACATGGATGTGGATGATAAAGAAGTCCCAGTAGATTATTACGTATAAACAACTCGAATAATGAAGAGATTGCGAAATAAACCCTTACCAATTTGGTAACATATGAAATATTACAACCCATTAAAGTGCTATAATACAATGAATATGAAAATACACATACATTAAAGTGTATTAAACAAATAATATAATTATGGGATGTATATACACCACACAAAAGGTAATGGTGGAAATATGGCATGAATCTCACAGGTATAAGAAGTGAGATGAAAACCCCTTACTTTGTACTCTTTCCTTGGTCGATGGTAGGTTAACCTCCTGTATAATGGTGAAATAATTGTTATTTAATTATAAAAGAATCATTTACATTAATATGTTATCATATATGATCTTTAAACATTGATTTGTTAATAATATCTTAGTATTATCATCATTTTGGGTGTTAACTTACTCATTTTCCATTATATGTTTTGTTATGTAAGCCATGTTTATCATGGATAGGTTGTAACTTATTCATATCCATAATTATATTTAGTCCTTAAAAATTATTTTTAAATCATCAAATGATAATTATACTTGAGTGGATACGATAGAGAATGAATCTATTCACGTTCGTGGAGACAGTAGTCCGTACGTACACACGAGCGACAATATCATTATTTTGATATTAAAATAATATATAATTTGATGGTATATAATATATACAGAATTATTATTATGTTATATTTTTTATTTTCATATGTTACACATAATTATTATACCCACCAAAATATTAATATATTGAATAACAATTACACCACGACGTGGAGACGGTAAGCCGTACGCACGCACATATGGTGACATGTTATTCAAAGGGTGGATAGAATACATAATATGGTTGTGACATATTTATAATAAAATCAATGTATATATATGACACTAGATTTATTATTTTATAGTGGTAATAACAAATAAAGAAGAAGTGGAAGAAGAAAGGAACTTGAAAAGGGGTGGTGAAAACATTACCTCTTCTTCGAGTTCTTCCTTTTGATTTGATCAAAAGGGATCCCTAGGTTGGCCATCAGATCAAACTAAGGCCTCTAGGTTGTATTGAGGAAAGAATAGAGAGTATTTGGTCAGGGGTTGGCCGAACCTAAAGGCTTTGAAGGTGTGAAGAAATGAGAAGGAGGAGTGCCCTTTTATTAGAGGGGTGAGGGGCACCTTTGGAAATGTTAAAAATATTAATTTATAATAAATTCATATTCGGTTTCTAATGGCTCCAAATTTGATTATTCATAGGATAAGGTGGTGATAGGTCGAAAACAATTCATAGAATAGAATTTGGACAGGTTTGGGTCAACATATTAACCTTATCGTTTAGTTTTAACTCTTAGTTAATTAGTCTGACATTTACCATGTCACTTTGTATTTTTATATTATATAGTTAATAAACATACTATATACATCCATGCGACCCCCAAGAGGTCCATTAATGATATACCTATCATGATATATGTTTCTTGGACAATCCTTAGATTTTTTGGAATTTAATATCATTTAATAATATAATATTTGTTTTAAAAACTCTTATATGTCAATTTTGACACTATTCAATAGTTGATTTGTGTGAAACTCATAACAGAATTATTACTTCAAAAAAAGTCCATTAAGTCAATCCTAATATGTTATATTATCCTATTAAATTATCTTAATTTATAAAATGTCTCAAATTATATTTATTTGTGTATTTATAATATCAATTATTCTAATTTTTCACTATTATGGTAATTATGACATCATCATTGACTCATAAATAAATTAAATTATATAATTTCTAAAAATTATAAATAAAATATCATTATGTAGGAAGTATTATTAGATTTTTAATGTATATTTACAATTGAATATATCTAATGGATAACCCTATATTAAAAATGTTTTATTAAATAAACTTTTATTTTAACTATTTTAACTATTCATGGAATTAAATAATAATAAATTTCCTAATCTAATCCAAGTGGACATAAATGATAGTATTCTTTTCCTAAGGTTGTTTTTGGTCGAGATACACTTGTCCAATAGAATTAGGACATGTTTTAGGGTAATATTAATATCATTTTTCCCTTAATTACCAAATTTACTTTTAACCGTGGTAAATAAAAGTAAAAAGTTACTATTCACCAAAAATTACCTTCATCTCATTGAACCACATTTTACTTTTTGATATTAATCGTGTCTCTCATATTTTCAAAATTACATTCATAGAAGTGGTAAAATTTAGTTTTATGACAAATTCAGTTTTTTTAACTACCACATAGTAGTTTCACTATTCATCAAAACTTGATGTTTTTCAGAACAATGCCAAAATTTCACCCTAAGCTATAATTGATATTCCAAATTCAAAAATGATGCATGTTTTACAAAATTCTAAACATATAATTTGTGTTAATTAATTTTGTAATTAATTTCCGTTGTGACAACAAAGAGCATGTTTTTAATAAACAATATATATCAAATGATTGACAATTGTTTAGGTCCAATTTCAATGTGAAATTAATTCTAATGAACACCAATGGATAAAATGGTAAAAATATATTCTAATTATACTTTAAAACCACTCATAAATATAATTTATCACAATAAATTATTTTGATTTAAAAAGTTGTTTTTAATTAAAATTTAGTAATTTTCACTATTCATCCAAATATAAGTGTTATTCGAAAAGATCCAAAATTTCACCCTAGGATAAATTCGATATTCTGAATCCAAAAATGAATTCCATTTTGAGAGATATAATTTTTAAAATTTCAAAAAGTAGGTATTACTATTCATAACGGCTAGTTTGATTGGTTGTGGTGTGTTAGAATCTCGAAGTTGTGTACAATGCACGCCATTGCATTATTCTAAGGGAAAAGTACCATGGAAGCTTGGAGTGTTACAATATATACTACATACTATAGTTATAGTGATAATTAGATGTATAACAGGTCATTCTCTTCATTTTGACTTGACCAAAGGATGATTCCCTTAAATAGGGGATATTATATATCATGACACTCATTATAGAGTACATGTATTAGTTT
Organism: Viscum album; assembly: GCA_963277665.1. Taxonomy (NCBI): domain Eukaryota; kingdom Viridiplantae; phylum Streptophyta; class Magnoliopsida; order Santalales; family Viscaceae; genus Viscum; species Viscum album. The sequence continues at coordinate 2,073,511,307 of OY728152.1, read as the reverse complement.
TTATTCGTGGTGGAGATTAAGGATGTCAATTATGTGTTCATTGTGACTCCCCCATCCCATATGAATTGTTCTTGGTGTGAGAAAAAAGGAATAAAAAGTTATCATCCCTATAATATATTTTTGTGAAACTTAGGTACTGGTACAGTCCTTTTGATATTTAGTTTGATGATTGGGTCAGAGGGAGGAGTCCAACGTATCATTGATATTGTAGGAATAAGAGTTATTGAGGTTCAGTTGATTTCTTAGTATTTAAATGGATTACGTATTATGGTTATCTAATGGGAAAGATTTGGTACTGTTAGATGAAATATTATATACATGGATGGAATTACACTGAGGTGGTTAGATATTTTATTTCAGGATCAGACCGATCGATGGTGTTATATGGATCATAGTTATGTCAGTGTTCAGAGACATTGTAGTTCATTCTATTGGGGATTACACACTAAAATTTCCCTTTTATTCTATACATATCATACTATTCTATTAGTCGTGCCTTACAAAGTATCATTTCTCTTATCTTGATATATTTATATGTTATAAATCATATAATCATTGCATCTCCAAAATCCCACTTGATCTATTATAGGTGTGAGAAACATTGGATGGAAAATAATTTGTACCATTGCTTGTGGATCTGGAACTTTTATACATGGATTTACCTTTTGACGCCAAATATGGAGCTCGATATTCAATAATGTGTCCTACATATCATTATTATCACATGAATCATAGTCATTATAGTTCATTTGAATTTGGGAATACTCTAAGATGATGAACTTTATATAGGGGCCTACACACCAAGGGTATACATAGAAATCAAGACCTAATATTCTATTAGAGACTGTCCTTCTTCCCTACACAATATTCATGAATGCTTACATTACATTCCAATATTTTCTTCATTGAAATGTCACAGGATTAATGAACATGTTTAGTATTATTTTAGACATCTTGAAATACAATCACACGATAAATTTATCTTGTCCGATGAATTATTTGTATTTGGGATGGCATGTTTTAGGGTCATCACATGAGAAGGGTCGACTTGTCCGGAGGACCTCATGAGAGATAACTATTAAATCATAGAGGAAATGACATTATCCAGGATGTAATATCCAGTGGGTGTCACATAATCTTCTGAACATTCCTGGGTATCATCTTGGAACCCATATATTGTTATCGAAGGATTTCGTGAGTGTCTATGTGACATTTCTGTATTATGATACATCATCCGGGATTACATGTAAGTAGGACATCATGATAATTGATTGAAATTACAAATGGGCATCAAAATATTCAATAGAGATGAACGTCTGATACTACGAGACTCATCTAACAGGTATTGGTTCCACAACATGTGTTGGGTGACATTTCTGATGGGCACAACATGGTTGGGATGGTGGGCCTAGATTGATTCCCGACAATGCAGTGGCTTTCCCGTGCTGAGACATGGGACATTCTTTGAAATTCACATAGGAAATCACATGAATGATATGTTATTCTAAATGAGTGTTTCATTATTAGGGTGACATGTTCTGGTTTTATCAGGTATCCTATGTGGTACACATTATGTTCCTGAAGATCGAAAAAAAATTCTTCTAGAAATCCTTTAATATTTTAGCCTTTATTCAATCCTTTTAATTAATACCCTTAGTATCTATTAAATGTTATTTTGTTTCAAGACATGATGTGGGTGATATTCCTTATTTTTACTTTTTTAAGACATTAATGTGATCTACAGTGATCACACCGAATTATTATTCACCCTACATGATCACTACAGTTGTTCCCTAGTACATATTGGATATGAGACTTCCTAATTTCAAGATACTATGCTTTACGAAATATTCTCGGATATTTTATGAAAGGTTACAATGATCAACTATCCCTGACTCAAAGTTAGTGGTTCATATTTTCAATAATTTTTTGACCATGGGGTTGGAGAATTATTCCAATATACAATTGGGTTTTTGGATACATTGAAAAAATTACATTGCATGAATCCATGATGGAGTAGGTGGGTGGTGGGGTTATTTATATGCTCTCTACAAGTTCCCATTGTAAATCATTCTTGTTTTTTCACATGATTTTCCGTGACCATGAACTAATTCCATGAACACCACCATGATTTTACTATTTTAAATTAATAGTGATTTTTTTTATTCATGAATACATGCATAGGGACTTCTATATTATCTTATATACATGTCCAAGGTCATTCGAGTGATCATGGACCTTGTTTAAAGGGATACACATGATCTCAGGTGACATTTCTGGAACATCCAATTAGAGAAGGAAGGATTTTAAAGGGTAATTAATGATATAAGGATTTATTTTCAATTGGTTTTCAAGACCATGCTTCAGACATCCATGTTGTGTCTTTATATATTTACGACAACGATATGATAAATTTAGTCGATCTTTTATTTGATTTGTTATTTACAAAGGATGAAAATATCATGAGTTGTAGATAATATCGTTGAGGATAATAATTTTATACATTGATGATGTGTTTTGTTTGTTTTATGATAATAAATATCTCCTTCCATTTGGATATTTTACTTCACTTTTTGTATGATATTTGAAGTGTGTGGCAAGTGTCAACCATTTCACAATTCTAATGTCATGGGGGTGATTTCCTGGATGCTACTACATGATCACTATTTCATTGGGGTATCTTATATAGAATTTATGGAAACATAAAAATGGGGATCACATGATCTATAATAGGTTATACACAATTCATGATTGTTCGCTTGACCCTATCAATGTCATGTAATTTCATGTCCCTTGGGAATTCATGTGATATGTGTGATCATTAACACATTCTTTATCATTTGATTTTAAAAATAAAATAACACCCACATAAAAGTATTTATTCCTTTTTAAAATTTGTAGTGATCTTTTATAGGTTTCAATTGTATTAGTATAAATTTAGCAGAAACCTTTATATATACATCAAAAATAAAAAAGTCTGAAAAGAGAAATATTAAAATAACTTATAGTATATTATATATTTTTTTCAATTATAGGATTTATTATTTTATGAATAAATATTTATGATGATTATGAGATAACTCTTCAGGTTCCTCTATTCAGTTATAGATCACAATTTTCGAATTTCAATCTAAACAAATATAAAATGTTGTGATCACTTAATTGAAAAAACTAATATAACTGGAACTAGAATTGATCTGCTCATTTCCATATTAGGTAATCATAGTCATGTAATGATTAATAACATTAACCAAATGGAGAAATATAATTTTCAAATGAATTATTCTCCAAATTTTTTTTGTTATATGATATATAATATTTTATATTTTAGTAGAAACATTAATCCTTTAGTAGATAATCAATTGATATTTTCTTTTGAATCATTATTCAATGATTTTAGATTTGATAAAAGTGAAATATTTAATTTGGTAGTGTATTCAATCAAAGAGGATTTATATCAATGGTGGAAAATAAACTAGAACACTAAAAAGTATGAATATATAGAATTCAGGGACTATAGAACATTTTATGTTATATTCATTGAGAATTAATTTCATCAACAATAGTGATATGAAGTAGACTGTAAGACCCACACATTAATGTAATAGAAGATTAATTTGTGTAAGATCACGAGGAAACTATTACAGGATTATGTAAGCTTACTTTAGAATAAAAAAATAATCTGAAATTCATGACATAAAATTTATTTTATTGGCTTAAAATAAGATAGTAAAGGGTAGTAGTTTCTCTAAAATTATCATCATATGAAAATATATTATCCTGTTCCATTAATAAGACTATTTCTTTTCTAAAATTTATATATTCAAAATAAATCATCAAAAAAATAGGTTGGTTAAACAAAAATAAATAGTGAATGTTTTAATTGTTAATATGAAAATGAATTATTTTCCACTATTTAATAATTATTGATTAAAAAATCATAGAGAATTTTTTCATGGAAGGTGATTTAGTTACAAGTATGAAGATAAGAGTAATCTAGTTAATATATATTGGGGGAATAATGATAATTCTACTATATATTGGTTAGTTGATAATGAAATTGGGAATTATTCAGTAAAATATCCTAAATATAATGGGAATATTCCAAAAATGAAAATAAGGGGAGATGTCCAAGATTATATAATAACATTAGAAAAGGAACATATTCCTAAAGATATAGTGGAATGTAATACAATCATGGTTTCAAATGTAGAGGATGATTTATAAGATACAAGATCATCAAACATCTTATGATCTACCCTATTTTCCAAGAAAATTATTAATTTCAAATTCACCATAAGTATGGAGTGGTTAGTTAGAACCCATAGTGGAGATCTCAACACAATTAGTATGTTTAATTTATTTCCAATTATTTATATTGGCATTCACTATTTAAAGATATTTTTAGAAAACATATAGTTTATTTTCATTAAAAAAATTTATATAGATTTGATTTCAAATTATAATAAAAAAAATATCACAAATAAAAGGAAATTATAATTCATGTGGAGGATGCAACACTAATTAAATTTATAGGGGAGAATTAATAAAATGGGTATTGTATATATCAAACACAAATATTTATTCTAAATAAAATGTGTATGAACAAGAGATAAAAAAACTCATCAATGAAAAGGTAATATTAATATTTGTGTTCATTTTTTAATAATTCTTTTGTTGTATTTTAGGGGGAATTTACTAGACATTCACTAGGGCATGCAGTTTTATTACCTATAGATGTAATCCTATATGGTATACATATGATCAATACTCAATATAGAAGGTACATTGATCTGTTAGTAGATTAAAATAAACATATATTGGAGTTATGAAAAATAATATTCATATTCTCAAACATTTCACCATAGGGATATTGTATTCTTTTTCTTAAGAAGAATAATAGATTTATGAGGATGTTATTTACATTCATGGAAATCAATGAATTTATTTTAATTAACAAGTATCTTGTTCCTATTATTGATGAATAACTCAACAAAATTCGTGGTTCTGAATATTTTACAACAATTTAAATTATACATGTGTATTATTAATTGTGATAAAATAATAATGGTATTTCAAATATATTTTTAGTAACGGACATTACATGTTTATTATAAGTCCATTTGGATTGGATAATGCACCATATATTTTCAATGATATAATGAAAAGAGTATTCAATGAAAATCATGACATTTTTTGGTTATATTTACTAATAAATAATTGTTATTCTAAAAGATATGTGGAACATGAAAATCATTTGAGTATCATTATTTAGACTCTTACATGAAAATAATCACTTGATAGAAATATCATGTGAGACTTATAGCCTCAAAAGTATCCTTTTCAAATCCATATTTCCTCCAAGGATGTATAATTAGTTGATGTAGTATAAATAAGGGTAGTTTAAGAGAATCCTACAATAATAATAATAACTAATGTATGTAGTATTTTAAAAGCTTACTATCAGTGATTTAGAAAATTGTTTCTCTGATCGATAACCTGTTACACAAGATAAATAAAAATGGTGTTATGTATTTGTTGAAAATTTGTATGAATATTGTTTTTTAGAATTGAAGATGGGATTATAAAATGCAAATAAATTACTAAAACATCAATAAATGAGGGTTTTTAGATATATAATAATTTTTCAATGATGGGAAATAGTTACATACCTATTTAAACTGAATATATTATCTCATATGTATTAAATATTTTAATAAATCTTAGACCAAATTATCATACTCATGATCTAAAATTTTTATCCAAAATGTTTTCTTTAAAGATATTAACACCTTATCACTATGGTAAAATATATGATATATACAATGTTCACAAGAGTATGAAGTAATTATTTTCATATAAATAGATTAAAATGAGGAAATAATTATGTATATTTCTATTCAAGGATTATAATTTCTCAATACACAACAAATTATTGTATGAAAATACGGTGGAAAATGAAAATAGAAGGAAGAATGATCATTTCCAATAAAAAAATTTGATTGACTGATATACTATTTTGTAGGATTGTGTAAAGATATATATTGGAATTCTTTTGGCATGGGGTACAACAATTATTTTAAAAAAGAACAAAATAATATATTAATAGAAAATGGGAAATTTTTTAAACATTATGATCAGAATTTCGAAATTAAAATTAAATACATGAATGTTGAAAAATTGGTACAATATGAATATGATGTTTTTTTTTTTGAAAATTGGATAGATGATATGGGTTCCATTTATTCCAGGTCATAAAATGGAATTACTAGAGAAATATCATGACACCAATTTCTTGTTACCCCATTGACTTAGTGAGATGTATATCGATGTCATGGACAATTTTTAGATATATAATATGATATAGTAATATTTGTATTATATGTCAATATAATTTTTTTATAAAAAAAATAATTAATTAGGGGAAAGTTCGAAGAGGGGTCCCACAACCTCTTCCTATACCAATGTAGAAATTGGACAACATTACTAGGGATTTGTAACTATATTTTAATATATTTCTAGAAATAAAGATTAAATACATATTACTTTTGATATCTTTACCAAATCCACACCCATTCTTGTATAATAGATGGGGTGCCTTCAGAGAACTTCAATAGCATATATATTAATAAATTATAATCAAATTACGGTGAAACTATTTAAATTTTTTTGATCAAAATCCATGAATTAAATAAAAATTCCTGAAACATATTTCATAAGAGTCTTGATACTATATTATATTAAAGAATATACTATCGTCCCCATCCTATTAGAAATTAAAAAAGGAAAATTAAAAAATTATAGGACATGTTATGGGCATTCACACATGATATTCGGTGTATATTAGATTATTATTTAACATTATTATAAATTTCATATAGTAATATATTAAATTAAAGTGTCAAAATTGTATAGTTTTAGGCCTTATATGGAAGGAAATGTAAATATTATACATATTTGGAAAATGATAGGAATAAATTATTATGGATCTATATCTTATTTATGAGAATATTGAAATAGAAGAGGATATCAATAATCATGTTAATGAATCTCAAATTTGGAAAAATAGATAATCCAATAACCAATGGAATGATTTTAAATTCCAAGATGAAGATCTTATTTTCATGAATGTATATGCATAGAATGATGGAATGAGGTTTATTAATTTTGGGAAATTAAGCCTCAGGATTATCACACTATTTTAAATTCAATAATGAATTGTGTATGATTTTTATAAGAAATGTTTACAAACCTCTCTAAACTGAACAATGTTGTGCATATATTTTTGTAAAAAATTTATATTCAATACCCAACACATGTGAGGAGCTATGGTAAAATAAATATTTAATTTCATATATCTTATTTGGAATATCATATCCATATTTAGGATAGTAAAGATAATGTGTTGAGAAATATAATAAATTTACTGGTAATGGTTCTTTGGTGAAATCAAAATATAGGGACTGAAAATGGGAACATGGGGATGTAATGAAGAAGTTATGAAGTCTTTTTGTAGGTGGATATATCCCTGAATTTTTCATGATTGAATTTTTAGTAGTAGGTAATGATTTAATATGATGATTTTGAAAAATAACACTATATTAGATATTATAAACAACATGAAAACTCAATCCAAAACAAATAATGAAATGTTATTATACAAACATGACGATAAATACCTAGAAATTGAAATGAAGGTTATGAATAAGAATGATCACATTATTAAATATATAGGATGTTTAATTTCATTTGGAATGTTTGATCTGAATTAAATAATCATTTTATATTAAATCTTGTTTATTATATTAAAAATATGTTTTGTTAAAAAAATTAATTTTATTTCATTTTATGAGATAATATTGTAGTTTTGGTTTTAAAACATTTTAATGTTTTATCCTAAAAAATAAATTCACTTTTGAAATATTCATATATCAATTATATTTAGGGAGTATTTTCTTGAAAGGATGGATATTCTAGTGAATAATGATAAATATTAATTTTTATTTCATCTATATTTCTATTTCATGATTTTAACAAGTGACACATTTTTTTAAAAATATTAAAAATTAATATTTCTTATATAAAATTACTAACATATTCATTTATTTTTATTTTAGTGTATTTTCAGATTTAACATAATAAAAAATCTACTAAAAACTTATTTTTTTGGAAAAATTGTTTTTTATTGTTTTTTATGTTTTCTATTAAATTAATTTCTGAAAAATTTTCAAATTTACTATTGAAGATGGATTCGATATTTTTAAAAACGAGTCACAAATTTGAAAATATAAACCTTTTATTTTCTATCATTATAAATAAGATAGTAAATAATTGTCACCATGTTAAGGGTAAATAGGTTAATTAATTTTAAAAATAAGGTAATAAATAATTAAATATCAACCCAAAACATGCCTTCATTCATTGGGTGTGTCAACACATTCCAAAATATTAAATATCTATAATAATTGACATTTTTAAATGTGTTTATAATTTTGACCTTCAATATAATTATATAAGAGATAAAGAAAGATATTTCTCTATTATTTCTCTATTATCTATAATATTTAATGATGGTTTTATATAAAATTTTTGATATTCAAAATATTAATTAGTAGGATATATTTTTTTAGGATGGAGATTTATTAATTATTTTTAGTGATTAAATAATTAATTTAAAAGCATCTAAAACACTGAAACATAATAAATTAAATTAATGGAAAATACATAAATAATTTATTAAAACAACTAAAACTAATGTAATTTGTAAAAATTACAATCATCCATGACTTCTTAGATAAATATATGATTATAGTAATGAGTGAAATGATTATGCTTTAATTAAATATTTTTCACGATTTATTCACTATCAAATTAAATAAAAAATGTTAATAATTAAAGTAATGATATTCTATAATAAATAATATTTTATTTATTTATTAAAAATTAATTAAAAATTTATTTGAATAAACAAATTTGATATCATATAAAAAATTGAACATGTTTAATTTATTGGTTTTTTGAAATTTTATATTAATAATATTGGAACATTAATGATAGAAAATATTTCACTATTGTATTTAACAAAATGTTTAACGAGGGTATAAAATTTTAATATAATTAAGATAATAAAACCAATAGTTTTCCAAAAGTTATGGAATGATTGAAATTATATCCATATTTATCTGATATTTGAGTTAAATAATTTTGTATAATATTTAAAAAGTGTTGTTTTTTATGTTAATATAATACTTTATGAAATTATAAATATGGATATGAACTGACTTATAAAAGGGTTCCAATTGTAATATTTTATTTACACATTTAAAATGGATTAGATGAAAATATATTATCCAAAATCACTAACATATATCTCAAAACACAACATTTAGGTAATTTGTTACTAAAACTAAACTAGAAATGGTAAACGGTAAAATCTGAAGGTGGTTTAAATGGTGATGATGTATAATTTTTAACCTAGAGTTATTGTTTTATAAACACTTTTAGAACCTTCAAATATTATTTAATCATTTTAGTATAATTATAAAATTATATCCCATAGGATTATTTTTTATTATAATAAATAAATAACCAACACCCTATGCTCTTAAAATAAATATGAATCAAAACTATCATTTCCATGCACATCACACTACTACCTCTTTAACCAATGTAATTAATATTCCATAAAAACAAATTATTGTCGCATTTAATAGAGTATTTAATATATATATATATATGTTATTAATTGACAATATATATTGATATAATGTTAATATATAATATATTTTCATAAAATACCATTCATTGAAAAATTTTAACACCATTTTAGCATATGTGTGAACTAGAATAACCACAAATTGATATGATTAATTTTACAAAACAAAAAAATGACTAGTACATATAATTGTGTTAAAGAAATAATATATTAGTTATTATATAATTATCATTCTGTAATTATAAAATATCAATTTCCTTCAATCAATTATTTTCATTGAAAAATTGAAAATGTATCTTATGATAATTTATGGCATACTATCCCCATTATTGTAACATAGTTTATTTTTCATAAGAACATTATTTATTAGTTTATAAAGGATAAATTATTTAATGAAAATGATAATTACTTAGTGATTATTATTTTATAGATGATGAAATAATGATCAATTTAAATATAGTCATCCTGTCAAAATCATTTTGGATATATAAACATAATATTGTTAAAATATATGATGTGTACATACCTATATGAGTAATGGAAAATATTGTGGTAACTGAAAAAATAATAATAATAATTAAATATTAAAAGTTTCTTAAGAAGGAAGATGATTGAAGTATATATTTATGGTAATATTTAAAAATTTTCTAAGAAGGGTTCACATTCTTCCTTGATTATAAAAAGTCAGCAGAAATAGTTTTCTTTTAACTTATACAATGTTAACTAACATTCCATCTGACATAAGAAATTATTTCACTTTAACATCTTCTATATTAGTTAAATTAGTTTTCATGGATTTTTTTATTTAAATAATTGTTCAATATTTTCATCTACATATTCATCTATTCATTTAAAAAATAATTTTTACTATACTTTCTGTTTTTTAATGGTTATCTCTAATCTCTTGCTTTACCTCAGTGTCATTAATTTTCTCATGAAATAGTAACTTCTGTAAGATTATTTGACATTTAATTTACCTTATAATTAAATATTCATTTTTATTAATGATATTAATATTTAATAAATCATTTAATGATTATACATATAATATTTTACATAAAATATTACAAGATTCCCTGGTGAAATTATTGAAAATCACTATAATTGACACGATTTGAAAAATATATTAATAAGGAATATTTTTTATAAATTTAATTTTATCATAAAACACATGAAAAATTTATTGGGAATGTAGTGATGGGTGGGCCCTTGAATTATATGTCCCTTAAATTAATTATATGGTCTTTTGAGAAAAATTATCAATCCATCATTAAATGATTTTCTAGTGAATTCCTATATCACAAATAAACTGTCTTCAAACATGAATTTGATTATATAGATATATTGATGTATGAAATCATAACATATAATATTTTGAGTTTAATTCATTAAAAATTTATTGATTATTATCCATATGATTACTACAATAGTAAAATCATTGTAAGAATTTCGTAAAAATGTTATTTAGTAAAATGGTTTTTTCTCAGTTATTTATCTATCCATGATGATTATCCTCTATTGATTGATGAATAATATTTTTTCTAAATTATAATTAATGAGAATATTATATTACCCTCTATATATGTTCTTTTCCACAAAATATGAAGGTTTATATTATAAATTATTTCAGTGATAAAATATTTTTTTCATTACATATATTTTATATTTATATTTCCATAAAAGAATCATGTAAGCATCTAGTTTTACAAGACAAAAAGAATAATTGATCATACATTTTGGGATACCTTGTATCAATTTAAAACTAATAAATTTGAAATTGTCTTTGGGTTATTGGATTTGGTGTTGTTATAGGTTCTATATATTCTTTATAACTTAACAAACATTTAATTACAATAAGAACTTTGGGTGAACTCTGAATATAAAACAATCGTTCTTGAACTAAACACTAGAACAATTATTTGAATTTTTAAATATACTTCTTACTCCAATTACTAATTTTTAAAAGCTAAATAGAACATAATTTCAAAAAATTATATGAACCTGTACTCAACATAACAATCAAACCGGTATATTCTTGATCAGGTAAATAGATGTCCCCTTTTAATAAACAACTCCCGTTGGTATGTACATATACACACATTTTTAATGACTTGAGGGTTAGTATATTATATAAATCTAAAAAATATGTGGGATATATATTTCTTATTTTTTAGAATTTAATAATTTTCATCCACCCTTTATTTCTTCAATTAATCCCACCAAATGAGTTCACTCCATAAATCCCCACCAAAATAGTATTCCTACAGTAATAAGATCCATAAAATTATGATACATGTTTAAAATAAAATTAAATGGAAATGGATAAATTGTAAATTCATTCAACGGATAATTGAATTTTATTATGCTTCTCTATTGATTCCCTTTTTAATATAAATTCATCATAATGTGGAATGTATAAATAAATCATCACTTTTAATGTTGTTTCATAGGCATGTGTCTTCTTTCTCCACATTATTTGACATTTACATGAATTTTTGATGTGTCTCATCTTCTACATTCTTACATCTCCATAATGATTTAATATACATTTCTATTATGGAATTATGCAGTTATTATTTATATTAGTTTTCATCTTTAATGGAATGGAATTTATTTCATAATCAAAAATAATGATTTGATAAATGGATAATTTATCAATCTTCATGTACATTATAACCATTTTTAACACTTGATTAATATATCCTTGGGGTCAAAACCCTCATACCCTATTGTTTTCTGCTACTTTATTATAATTATCGTCAATATGGACTAATGTTGGTTTTCCATTATCACTTTTCGAATTATTTTTAATTAGTTGGACTACATAAAACATATTGTACGTCTCTCTTCAAATATTTGAGGTTCCAAAAATGATTTAATTATTTATTAAATTTCTCTTATGGGTTTTCACAACATTTCCTTCATCAGAGTTTTCTTCCATAATGAAATTTTTTTATTCTTATTTTTAAAACATTTTTAACAACTAGTTATTTTAGGAAATATTTTTTTAAGATAAAATCTAATATTACATTAATATATATTTAAAAACAACCCCATGTTTATCATATGTTATAGGTGATAAATATTTTATCTTATATTTCATTTTAATATACTTTTATCATCTGTTAGAGACATAATATTGATTATCCAATGTTACATGCAATACCATTCTAAAAAAACATGGAATACAGTAAAAATATTATTCTTTATTATTATATTAATATACATGATGTTGGAATGGTGGGTAAAAATAAAATTACATAAAAAATATTAATATAAATTTAACAATTTTTTATAATGAATTCCTTGGTGGACAATTAATTTGGCATATAATTTAAAATCATTTTTATATTAAATCTAATATTTTTCAAAATTCTTATTTTTGAGAGAAAATACATGTTTTGATAAAATGTAATTTAATAATTGAATTTTTTTGAATATTTTTAATGATATTTTTTTACTATATTCAAAATAATAATTTTAACATCTATATCATGGCATTTATAGACAAGAATCAATAATACACAGTGTTTTCAACTTAAAAATGAATTTTTCTAAAAACCAGATATGTATCTTTTTGAATAAAAAACGTTTAAATAAATTTTCAAGATATCATGTAAATTTATATTTCAAAAATAAATACATTTTATGAAATCATGATGTAAAAATTATGTTACGGTTACTTTTTTATAATTTTCACAGAATATATTTTGTTGATTGATAGTGAATAAGTTGTGGTTTTTATTAAAAATATTACATTTATTTAGTGATTTTAAAAATATAGAAATTATTTTAAAATTGGTTTAGATATGAAATTATTTCAATTATATATATATATTAATCCAATTTCATTTTTTAATATATTTTATATAGTGATTTGAAAATAAATTATTTTTTCCTTTTCAACATTTCCCAAAAGAAAAATTTCGTTCTCATCGATATTGTGGGGTAAATTGTAAATACATTTTCAGCACGTATAAGAAATGTATTTGAAAAAATGGATTAAATTTATTGGTATATGGTAAATTTATAATATCTAATAAAGTCAAATTTTTATGTGAAAATATTGTAAAGTGAAAATTGTAAAAATTATTTACCATGATTAGAGGAAAAATGTACTTTCGAAAAGTCATATTAAAAATGAACGAGTCAATATTGTACCAAAATCTATTTAAACCCATTTATATAATAATATTTAGATAATATAAATTTTATTTTATATAATACATCATTTCATGTCTTTGTGGAACATGACTAAAAAGGGTACACAAATATGTTTTCAAAAATTACATGTGTTCAACTCACTACAATTATAAAAGGGCGCATACTCTACTCTCATATTCACACATAATAAATCATTAGTTATTATTATACATTAAAAAATAACTTATATAATTCCCAAAATTTTCCTAGATTCCTTATTCACATAATCAATCCAACCTAGGAAGCATTTTATTGAAAACCAAAATCACATATTTATAGAATATATTACATCCCTAACCAAGAATTTTACACAATTTCTTCAAAAATACCGTAAAATATTATTTTAAAAAAATTAAATAATAAATTAAATATCTCCCTTATTATGATTTTTTATTTTTCTAGTTCAAAAAACTATATCCTTATATTCTTCCATCAAAATGGTTGTAAATTCATCATTCATATGTATGATAGACCATCTCCTCATAAATTGATGTTATTAGGTTTCAATAACCAATTTCCAAGGATAGATATAATAATTGATTTATTATTTATATATGACACTATTATGTTCCATGAATCTTGATGTCATATGTACCTTTTCCCAATCCATTATGTGGGAATACAATAACGTCAATTGTGTGTCTGGAAGACTACATCTTAATAAATCGATTTAATTATTTCATACTCTACATAAAATGAAATATAGAGGGGATTAATTAAAAGAGTTTTATATCTAATATAAGATGTAATTTGATATTATATTATATTATTTATATTTTTTTATTTCTTCTGGTCTGGAAAATGAAGACAATGTTAACGCATATGTATGGCCCATTATCCCCTTGAATGACGTAATAAATTTTTTATATCTAAAATTTGTGAATTTCTTTTAATAAATACATAAAAAATAAAAATTATAGTCATATAATGGAAAAAATTTGGGATATAATTGAAAAAATTTGGGATATAATATAACCATTACCAAAGTAAAGGGATTAAAAATAATAAATCAAGACTAAAACGAAAACAAAATAGTTTTTTCTTTAATTGTTACCTTGAAATTGAATAACTAAAAAATAGGTAAAAAGGGAATAAATAAGTCATATGTGGAATTATATATATAATTATTGTTATATAATAGATTTATAAAAATTTCATTTTAATTATAACATATGATTTCATGTGTATGTAGGATGTCAAGACATGTTGTAATGGATTTATATTTCACTTTTGTTTTCGGTGAGACACATGCTATATTCACCACGTATTTGGTTTAACTAGTTTATATACTATACATACATTTATTTTATTATTATAATAATTAATATTATTTGGATTTATATATCCATTTTAGGATCCCTCTTTCACTGGGTTTATGGTATACAATCTATCAAAAATTTAACAATTTTATGATAAAATATCATCATTTAGGAGGATTTATATTGTAACACATTAAGATTTTTAAAAAAGGACAATTTTATTAAATAATATGTGAAGAAAATCATTTATCAAAAAGAAATTATGAAATATATTTTATTATATTTAATAAATTAAATGGATTCCAAAAAATAAACCTCTACTATTAATTAATCATAATACAATATACTATTATAACCAAATAGTTATATTGGTAGGTTTAAATAGTAATAAATAAATTTATTAACATATTACGTACAAAAAGGTAAAAAAAATCACTAGTTATCCAATGATTAGAAATAAAATAATTATCATATAAAAGAAAAAGAAACATCTTATGAAGCTGTATATTTTATAAAAGGATATTTCATCTCACTTCATGCCCATAATTTATCATTCATTTACACCACCTTTAGATAATTTATATGATAAAAAAATTAATTTAATATATTATCATATAAAAATTTTCATAGTGCCTAGATTTGGGATCCTTCTGAATTGATTCATCTTCCAATGAGTAGAAAAAATATTAAATTGTAATTGAAATTTTAATTTTGGTTTTAATTATTTATAAACAAAAACTATATTATTATTTTGTTTTATAATAAAATCATATCAATAATATAAATATTAATTACATTTAATTAATTTTAATAATCTTCATGTCTAATTTTTATATAATAACATTGTAAACATTTAAACAATTTTACCTCGAAAATCCACATTTTCATCATGTTTTCTAGAACAATTTAAACTATAATTTCTCAATAATATGAAATCAATTTGGTACAATTGATTCATTATTTGTAATATTAATATTTTATAATATCTATTAATTTCATTTTAATTTATTGGAATAATTTTCATGTCTAAAAATGATGCATTTGGCATGTGAAAAAAGTGGGTACAACTTTTTCTTTTCAAACGTCCCATGGGTGCCACTGATCTCCCTTATAAAAGGCCACCCCAAATACCCAATTATTTATACCTTCAAAAAAATTAAATTTGTCAAATAAATATCCAAATAAATTTAAAAAATCCATCATATCATTCTATATTCATGAATTGGGTTATAAATTTGTCCTTGTAATGCTTTCTATGAAAACCCAACGAAGTTACCTAGGGTAGAGTTAACATTTCCCATCAATGAATTTAATTTTATTTACTACCCCACTTAATTAAATTATTAAAAAACCATAAGAGATGAAAATATCAATATATTATATATACTATGGTTTTTTTTCAATTAATCCAGTAGCACACAAATGAAACCACATCCATAAAATGGGCATTGAAATCATTATTTTTGTGTTCGGTAGACTAACTCCTCACAAATCAATGCCATTAATTTTTCCATTACCACAACTCAAATATGGTTATGATGTTGGATTAAAATTGTTTAAATATATGTGATAATTATAAAATATCTATATATATATTTAATATTTTAAATATCTATACATTTTTTACTTCCCGTTTTATTGGGGATATGATTATGTTTCTCACGTGTAAAATATATTAGGACATCCTAATGAAATGTGTTTTTATCTAACAATTTAAAAAAATGTTAATTAATATAATGTAATATTATTTTTAAATATTATAACTATTTCATTATTATTATTCTATAAATTCTTAATCAATGGCCTCATTTTAAATTTTTATCATACGGAATCCATTTTTTAAAAATAATTAAAATATCTTCAAAATATCCAATTTAATGATAATTGATTAAATAATCATATAAATATTTTTAATTATTATATTAATTTTAATAATAAAATTAATAAATGGTTTTAATAATGAATATAAATAATATAAGTTTATTATTTAGAATTATAAAGGATGAACATGATGAGTCAAACTCTAGCTATGTGTTTCTCATATCACTTTTAATTCGTTGAGATATAAACAATATTCAACACTTATTTCTATTATATGTTGTATATAAATCCCATTTAGTATGTTATATCATGAATTAATATACCATCATGACACTTAATGTTTCAAACATAGTTATTTATTTTATGTGGGTTGTGATATAAATGTTAAGAATATAGTAATGGTTTATTTAACTATATCATAATTATTTTAAATTGTTTTTTTAAGTCTCCTTTGAGATAATTATTTGATATCTCGTTCATAAAATCAATATATTTTCCTTTCATTCGGTTATTCATGATCATGTTAATATAATATTATTTTTTCCATCTTTGATAATTGAAATATTAAGAAGTTTTGTTAATGAAAATCAAACATTCTTTCTCCCTTTGTTCGATAATCCTTTTTTCATTCAATTTTTTTTTTAAATATTTTCAATAATATTTTCAACCTTTTATAAATTAATTAATAAATAAATCATATACCTTTTTTTCCTTTTTCTATTTTTTTGTATAAATATTCATGTCACATTTAAAATAATGTCCATTTCAATGTTATAGAAAATATGAAATGAAAAATTGATTTAATTTTAACTACATATATATAATTTCCCACCCTATTACCCAAAAAATTATTTATTGATAATTTTACATGTTTATAAATTTTAATACCAATTTAAAGTATTTTAGTTAATTTGGTGAATTTTTTCTTTGAAAATGTAATTTTTATAATGTATTGGTTTTTTCTAGTAATAATAATTAATGATCATTTTTGTGTATTTTAATTCATAAATGAAATCAACCCTCAATGTTAATTATGATCCATTATGGATATGTTTTATTTATTCAATCATTATTACTTTTTTGGATGATCATTTTGACAGGGGACGTTTAATTTTAATCCCATGGACCACTTTCCTTTGGATAGTTTATGATTATGATTATTCATTGGGGTAACTATTAAAATTTCTCTTGGTAGATTTAAAATATGAATGATTATATTGATTATGTTTCACCCATTTCATGCGATGAATGAAATTTACTTATTAAGTGTTATGTGGGGCCTTCTATAACCCCTCGATGCATTGGTTGGTCACATGATATGAAAAATTGTGGTTTTATCGATGCCATAAACATTTATATATAAGTCTACACATAAATCCTTGATTTTATTATATTTCATGGAATAGATCCCCAATGGTCATTTATATACTTCAATCAATATTCATTCCATAATTATGAATTTTTTAACGGATATTCAATTTGAAGATTCAATTTCTTATAAAATTGATTGTTATATTTCATGAATATATGATTATTTATATGGAATAAATAGATAATCATTTATTCATCCCACATTAAGCTCATGTTATTTATTAAATGGACTTTTTTATATTAACTTACATATCAATAATAATTTTTTTTACTTTAATCATAACATTTATTATATGATAACCATTACTGGGTTTCTGAGGTCATTAATTTCATATGAACTATTTTCTATAGGATATAATAAATTTATTGGTGATAGATATTAAATGATACTCATAGGAGATTATTTTAATTTAAAAATAAATTTCATTAATATTTTAATTAATTAAAAGTTAATATTAATTTCCAGTTTGTATATATTTTACTAAAAAAATGACCTATTTTTCTTTGGATAATAGATTACTTGTATCGTACACTACTATAACAAAGTGAAACTAGAATCTGGGATACTAGGGTTTGGGTCCTTATAGTTTACGTTTACTTATATTTTGATGAAATATTATAATCCATCTCTCAAAAATATCATAAATTTTATTTTAATCATTTTTTTCATATGCATAAATGGGATGATATCAATTTACCATCTTTATGTACTCAAGAGTATAAAATAACATTTTTATGAAATATGATATTTATTTCTTGAATCATCCAAGAACCCTTTATTTTAAAAACAATGGTTTTGGAAAATGTGTTTGAATGTGTTTTCAAAATTCATAAAATTATTTATTAATGTAGTTTTCAGTCATTTTTAACATTTTTTCAATAAAATGAACAGAAAAATAATATTTTTTCAAAGGCATTACCTTTTATATTTAAAAATATATTTGAATATAATTTTTTAAATGTGTACTTAATGATAAATATTTTATATATTTAAATTACAAAATCCTTTATGAATTCCATCATATGATTCAAATTTTTTTAGATGAAATTACTTCGAAAACATTTTTCAAAATTTTAGTTTCAAAGTTATATTTTTAAAATTAGATGTTTCTTTTCCACATGAAAATTTTAATGGATATTTAAATATTCATTTATATATTTCAAATGTTACTTTTAAATAAAATTATTTCTAAATTTTATTATGTTTTATAAATCATTTATCTCTATAAATAAGATATAATCCATTAAAATTGTTCATTGTGATATTTCAAGATCATTTTCATTATAATATGGAATCATTTACTATAACTTATTCGTGACTGGGGTTAATATCGAATGATTACATCCTTATAATTAGTCAGGATTGTTATTGTTTATGTTGATTATATGTTTTTGAAACACATTTATTTTTCCTGTCTTCTTCAATGATGAATTTTTTAAATATTTATAAAACCAATTTTTTACATGGTTAATAATTTGATTATTTGATGAATGTTTTATACTATTTTGGTACACATAATTATGGTTATTTTATGATATTGGTGGTTTTATATCTATATCAAATTAAATGGGAAACACTTATATCACATGTGACAAAAATGGTTAAAAAATTGTTTAAAATCACCCTCTCAATGAAATAGTTGTCCTGAGCCACCATAGGAAAATGGTGTGTCATGATTTTCTATTAAAAATTGGGGTATCCTGACCCACGATGGGAACCATGTGAATAAATATATATAATTGGAAAAATGATATATATTTTGATACTATATTATTGGTCTTGGTTGTTATTTGTGACATATTTAATGGTTTTTCTATATTTATCATGGTTCCACACATTTATTAGATATTATTTCTGTAAATGATTGATTTAGGATTTTATCCACTCTTATGGATCATTTTTTCTAATTTATTATGATTGATTCTATGAATAAATTTTATGAACTATAATAGTTTTTGGTAGATTCATATTATTTTATGTTCATGATATGATACCCATATTATTAATCCAGTGATTTAATATGACTATAGATTAAATCTCTTACCATTATCCTTAGTGATCTTCTAATATTACCCCTTTTTATGTTTCCTTCCATTTGATATAAAGAATTTTTTAGGTATGATATTCATGATAATATTAATAAATGATAATATATGTGTGTTAGATTTTAAAGATATTTTATGAAATTAAAAGAGTTATATTTCTATCTTCTAAAGACACAAAACTATTAAAATCATTTGGAATGTGTTAATGTAATGTATTTAATATAAATGTAAAAATAGGTGATATTTTTATATTAAACTTGTGTCTACTATAGTTTGCCTTTGAGGAAATGATTTTATATATATTCGGAGATAATTATTAGAAAAACACTAGTTATATCCCAAGTGATATTCCTAATTATATTTCTAGGGATGTTATTTATGATATCTGTAACGGTATTTTCCTAGAAAATTCTAAATATAGAAAAATATCCAGTTATTTTGAAGAATTATAAGGAAAAGGGGATTTTAATAAATTAAATCCATATATACATACTAAAAGTTAGTGTGGATATATTGTAGAGTTACCTACTGTGAAAAACACTAAAAAGATCACATGGGGTTGGGATCTGTCATCTCCTAATGTATAATAATGTGACATGCCTCACGTCTAGTTTGTAACTCCCTACGAATATGAATTGGGAATTTAGAAAATCATGATGAACCATCTTGTAAGATTCAGATAACTATCCTGAATAACCTAGTGTATGTATAATGTATCAAATATATAAATGTTGGAATAAATATTTATTTCTATATGATTTATTTTCCATGATTCTGTGGTTTTATACTATGATTTTTGTTTTTCATGTAATGAATTCGTATTTTAGTCAAGGCCTTTAACCTCATAGAACAATGTTATTGTTGAGTGTGAAATAAAATAAATTGATTTTATTCAAATGAATATAATAGTTTTCATATCTATACTGAAATGATATTTTCTATTCTATAGTGTTTGATTCATGTAAATGATATTTTAACTATTTTTCATTTAGAAGGAAATTAATATTTGGGGATGAATCTTATGAAAAATATGAGTGAATTAGAAGAAATTATATCTATGGAATGTGAAAAGTTTAAGTGGATATTTTTTTGTAATTACATACTTAATATTATATAATAAAATATACATATGTAATATCCTTAATCATAATAAAATTAATGATAATTATAATGGTATATAAGAAGTTAGTTAAATAATACTTTCAAGATACACATCTAGTTTAATCATTATCAATGAATGAAAAATTTATCAATTATTTGGGGTGCCTAAAATGAAATAATATAAAATACATTGCTATAAAAGACATTAGTAGATATGAATAATTAACTCTATGTTCTATAAATATATAAATTTAAATTGGATATTCCTTCACATTATATGGTTTTGAAAAGAAAAGGAAGATTTTACATCATCAAAACTATAATGGTAGAAAAAAATTCAATAAACCCCCTATAAATAAAATTAGGGATTAAATTTCAATGGAATTTATTGAATGAGACTTTTAGTTTCATTAACAATGTAATGATATGTCATAGATCCCATAATTATTATATTGTGATTAATAGTAGGGTTACAGAAATGTAAGAGAAGATGAAACCTACTAATGAACTATCCACACTACAGTGTTTCATGTTTATATAGTTTGGTTATTATGAAAATCAATTCCCAAATGAATGGGATTATTTTTATGAATATAAAAAAATCCTCTTTGGAATATAGAAAAAACCAAATATTATTCAATCATAATAGTTGAACTGCATCTTGATTATTATGAAAAAAATTATCTTCCTCTTCATAGTGGGAGATTTCATGTCTGATTTTATATGAATGTGACTAATGTAAATATTATTGTTAATCCGTGAGTGAAATGTCATGTGATTATCTCCCTCTACACGGATCAATAATAACTAAATGTAATTTTATATTGCATCCATGTAATGGAGAACACAATATTATAATAAAATTTTGAAATAATGTAAGAACTTTTATAAATAATAAATGTTGAATTTATTTTTGGATGTATATATGTATTTAAGTAAGATTTACCATATAGTTATGGATAAAATAATGGGTTTATGAGTTAATGGTTTATAATAAGTTAAAATTCATCAACATCCCTTCTGTGGGTTTATATGATCGGTGTTTATTAATATTAAAGATATATTGAGATACATTTACACTAATATAAAACTTTTTTACGCAATATGATTTACAAAAAAGATATTTAATGTGTAATAAATTTAATCATTGTAGAAATATTATGAAAGGTATCCATAACCATTTTGGTTAGTATTTTCATTGAGGTTGTGGAAATTATAGGTTCTAGTTGATCACCTTATCAACTAAACAGATTTCATTGATATTAGAGAATATTTATCTCTATATACATATGAATGAATATACATTAATAATTTTGTAATGTATCATGGATTGACATATTCAACATTATATGACATGGATTTGTGGAATACCTGAATTTTTTAGTGAATTCTTCCAAAATCTATTGATACAATGTGGAGTTTTAGTACTATGTATCATCATTTGATTAGTAGACAGTCTGAAAAAAAAACAAAGATGATATGTTAGGATCATATTCAGTGGATTTAAAAGGTGGTTGGGATCAAACTATTTGAATATCTATTATTTATTGGATCGTTATTTTTTATTTGAAAATTCTAAATGACCCTTATTTATCATTTTATGAATGTTTGTGTATATATCCAATGTACTAGAATGATGTTGTAGAACGAAATCGATTTGGACCCAATAAAGGTAAAGAGATGGTAAATAAGGTTAGGTAAATTCAGAAAATAATAATGGTAACATAAAATTTGAAGAATTATTATGAAAATAATCACTAATGTGATTCTAATTATTTTTTGTTTATAAGGTGCATCTATTAAATTTTCTATAAAATATTGAATTGAAAACAAAATCCTAGGTTTATTATTCCCTTTGAAATAATTGATCATATCACTATTATAGCTTATCATTTGGTTTTTCTACAAAAACAATATTTGGTTCCAGTTTTTTTCCATGTACCACTATTAAATATGTGTATACATGATCCTTCAAATGTTCTGATCTCTATGGTCACACATCTAGAGAATGTTATTTATTATATAGAACAATCAGTTTAGAATATTGATCATATAGGGAATGTTCTACGAAAATAAAAAAAATCAAATGGTCAATGTTTTGTGAATTAAGAACTAGTTTAATGATAATATGTGGGAACATTTCTATTTAATAATAAATTTGATAAAACATTATCATGCACATTCTCAAAATTATTTATTAACAAGTGCAGCACCTGGGCAGTCCTAGGTCAGCCTATTGATGAGGATTTGTAGAAAATAAGTCACAAATTCTAATTCACTTATTTTATATCCTACTGACAAAATTAAATGAATATGTGGTTGGGGAGTTTAACATTAAATATAATGTAATGTAAACATGCAATGTATAATGCAGATAGAGTGAATACAGAAAAAATGATGTTAGACAGAAAAAAAGATATTATTGAGAGAATCATCAATATTGAACCTTCATCATCATATAAAAGGCTTGAAATTTAATTAAAATACAACTACATTGTATGTGTGAATGTCTCTTTATATATATTTTTTAATATAAAAGAATTTCAATGATCATCGAGAGATCGCACAACCACCTCCTCGATCATGGAAAAAGATTATAAACGAGAATTTTTTGTATTAGGTGGAAAGTAGATACATAGATTTTCCTTACCCACTAATATCCCTCATGAAATTAATCTAATAAAATAGTAATTAATAAACTTGAATTTTTAATGAATTGGGTTCCACACATTATTGATCCCCGAGGAACTTCATTGGGATAGTTACCTATCATCACTAGTATTAGAGTTCACTGTGGAGAAGAATGAGGTGGAAAAAAACAAAAGAAAAAAATATGGTAATGAGAGAAATAATAATAGAATATAATATTAAGATCCTATAATACTATAATATATGGAATGAAACTACAAAAAAATGTAATATGGCAACATTGAAGTTCCAATGCTTTGAGAAGGGGTGATGATACATTTTTAAAGGGAGAGGATGTGAAAGAATTATCTCCAAAATCATCATCCAAATTCTTACGAATGGATGCCACGTTATATGGATAAATTTATAATAGGTTTATTAATAAATAATGTTCAACAGTATCTCCTCTATTCGCCCTCGTATTATATTAATTATTGTCCCTTAGATTAAAGAGTAATGGCTGATGTAATTTGTGAAATTTAATCTTATTATTTAACTACCCAAATTAAAATTATTAAATTCCCCTTTCCATTATGATGTTGGAACATATAAATTAACTCATTTACCCCTTAATTAACTTTTTTCCACAAATAATTTCATATCCCACAACAAAATATGATTCATTTTGGATGTATGTTCACAATGATTCGAATTAATTACTCAATTCAATTGTTTCTTCCTAGTGAGACATTTCATCTTCCACATGTTTGGAGCGTTCAAATAATTAATTAATGAGTTTATTTTGACTTAAAATTCATCCTGGATAGAAATCATTGAATCCTTTGTCATATATATCTGGAACCATCTAATTTCAAGGTGTTTATAGAGATTAATGTGTTTGTTACAGAGGTTGGTACCATGTAGTCCGCCCAACAAATTTCCCAAATTAATTGATTTTTCCAAGCCTCTAGTTTTGGAATCATATTTTTCTATTGAATAAAAAGATGTAGGAAATATTTCATGTATTTCACGGAGAAAAATAATCACAAAATTTTGAATAATTAGATTAAATTTATGAATAAAATACCCCTATAAAAAAGGTCAAATTCATATATGTAAATAATTTTTTTCCATTTGAGCTAAAAATACAACTAAAACCAATAAATGAGACAATTTATCATACAATAATACTATGGTGGAATTATAAAAAAATGATTTATAGTATAAAATTTATGAAAATGTGAGCTTCATCACTCCCCCACACATAAACATTTAACTATTTTGAAATCCTATTACATCAAAATCAAAATCCACCCTAGAATCAAAAATGATAAAATATCAATGATCTTAAAAAAATTGAATTCCATCATGTATCATTTCTGACAAAACCTTATCTCTCATTTTTATTTCAATCATTCATATTCTGTCATCCACATAAATTAATCCATGTCCCAATCAAAACATACCTCGCATTAAATTTTATGATACTCTTCCATCATGAGAAATTGAATCTAGTGTTCTTCTCATAAGTAGAAATTGCATGCATCACAATAGGCTATTAAAATTTAACTTGTAACCACAGTGTGAAAAATAATCATGAATTCTATCATGATGTATTTAATTAAATGATCAAATGATTATGTGTCTTAGGGTTGGTGGTAAAATAATTGAAAATAATTAATCATGAAAAGAGGATGTTACATTATTTAGTACAATGAAATAATTATCAAGTAAAAAAATAGGATGAACCCCAATGATACCCCCTTGAGAATGTAAAACAGAACACTACCCAATTAATATATAACAATGAATATTATATAATTATGGATTATAATTAATGATATAATCTACATTCTCCCCTTTTTTAATTCTTCGGAAAGGAATAGATTGGTTTACTTTTTTTTCATAGATGATGAGCTTAAAATTGAATATAATAAATGATTAAAATTCAAGATATTGATTTTAGAGATGTTAATGATTCATAAAAGGATTTACAGTGATAATCTCAAGCTCATCCTAATTATATATCAATTTTTTGGATAACCGAATGAATGAATTAAAACACAATGAAATGATGAATCAATCCCAATTTTCTAGTTATCTATAGTCCAAAATGAATACATGTACCCTAGGACACCCCAATATGATACACAACCCAATAAATACACATGTAATATTTTCCCCTCAAACTCAAATTTAAAATATAAATGGAGAAATATAAGTGTGTGGATAGTTAAATAAAAATAGGCTTGTAATGTTGTTTAAACCTATAAGGCAGTAAATGGATTATAAGGAATAACTATAGATATATTTATAATTTGATCTTAGGTTAATATGTGGATAACCATTGAGATACCTAAATCATATAAAACAAATTCAGGAATTCTAATTATTGGAATAAGAAAAGTCCAAAATTATGGTTCTCACAGAAAATTAATGATTCCCTCAAGAATGTGTGGGCATTATGATGAATCTGTTAATGATGATTAGAATACCTCACAAGATTGGAAAAATATTTTCATTCAGTATTTAATGGAAATGGATGTCAAAATATAGTCAAACTCATAAAAACGCTTGAAAATCCACTTCAAGGAAAATGATTTCACATAAAAATCATTTAAAATCCAATCATGTTTTAAAATTTATAGGAATGTTAAATAAATATAAAAAATCCTAAAAAGAAGAATCATGAAAACAAATAACGATCACAAGAATTACTAATTGGTTGACACTCCGCAAAAAAAACTTTATTTACCCCTTATTTTATCTCAAAGGTAAATATATTGAAGGAAAAAATACAAATGGGCGAAAATATTAAACCTCACATAATTTTTGAAGTGGATTCCTTGAGTTAATCTCCTAGATGATATCACATTAATACTATTATAATGTAATGAAAATACATAAGAAAAATAAAAAAATAAATATAAATGGAAAAGAAAAGAGTTAATTCTTGATTTAGACTGCCATGCATGTGCTATATTTTTACTATCCCTACCAAATTAGATGGTGGGTGTGGTTTAATTATGATGTACGATCAAATGTGATTTTTACCAATTACCATGACTAAAAACTGAATTTAAAGAACCCCTAAAAAGACAAGAAAATTCATAAAACCAAATAATGAATAAAGA
Source organism: Viscum album (assembly GCA_963277665.1). NCBI lineage: Eukaryota > Viridiplantae > Streptophyta > Magnoliopsida > Santalales > Viscaceae > Viscum > Viscum album. The sequence goes on along the minus strand of OY728152.1, from coordinate 2,073,484,029 downwards.
GAGAAATTATGGTCCATAGTGGGAGGGAATAAAAGATAAGGTTTCTCCTTGTTAACAAATGATGTGTCCTCCACCATATGGTGGGAATTTTTTTGGGGAGGTAGTTGCACCACCATATTATCCATCTATTATTTTTCAATCACCACCACATGTGTCACCACTTATATAATATTCGTGGTCTACATTATTTGTGCATTATAAAAATTTTCAAAGAAAGAGAATTCAAAATACAATACATCATTAATAATATTAAAACATGAGGAATTAGTAAATAAATATTCCCTTACATGTAAGTCATCTTGGTAATTGATCTCTTCTCGAAGGACCACTGTAAACTCTATCACAACATGTGCATCTTCTTCACAATATTCCAGATCATGAGAGAGGTGTAGTGGTGTTCATTGTTCATAATAAGGGAGGGATGATATACTTTTATGTTATCATAAATAAATCTATTCATGGATTCTTCCAAAAATCGTTGAGCTCTTATATTTGCATCAATTTGCATGTGTACATTATGGAGTTCCTCAACGAAATGGGTGAGTTGGAGATGATTTTATTATCTACTTTTTTATCTTCTTCTCGCCTGCATAAGGTTCTTTAATAAAAAAACATGTTTTGGAAATTTGTTCCACCCTTTTTTCTAGTTCAAGTTCCGTCTTTGAGTTCTCTTGAAAAGCATGTACATATACCTTTATCAACATTATCATGATCTACAACCCTTTTATATCATATCTATTTTATTTAATTTGAGATTTTTTCTATTATTATTTCACCTGATATTCATCATTCCATGCATAATAATCACAATTTTAATACATAATGAGTAAACAATTTTTTTAGCCGTTGCAAATTAGTGTTTTTTGGGTTTTTTAAATGATTGGAAGGAAAATAAATTAGTAAATATAAATATAAATAACACGTGAAGACTTATTGGCTCCCTGTAAATTCCTCCAATTTTATAAAATGTTGTCGTGTGCAATAAAAATATATATTTATAACTAAGTGTTGTATAGATGATGGACAAGGTCATTTTTTTGGGGAGAATTTTGGGTCAATCTATAAGTACATATAATTAAATTATATTTTTATTTTTCAGTTCTAAGATAAAAAAAAATTAAATTGTTGTTTTAGAAATTAGAATGTAAGATAAATGAATGTATATAAGAAATAAATATTGCAGAAAAAATTAATGCAGACAAAATGATGTTAGACAAAAAAGAGATATTTCTGGGAGAATCACACTGATTAAACCCTCAGCATCTCATTATTAGTAACAAATTTAATAAATAAAAACTACAAATCATATATGTCTATATAGAATTCAATATTTTGTTTTGAATATATATTTTTTGTAATGATTACTGGGGGAAAACACATCTCCCTCCTCAATCGACGGAAAATACTTTAGAAGAGTAATTTATGTCTTGGATAGCATGTGTAAACACAAAGGCTCCATACCCATTAAGATCACTATTTTTGACGCTTTCACTGGGTTGCGTGTATCCATCTGTGAGGACGTATAACTATTTCCCCGCATTCCTGCTTTCCAAAGGTGGGAGACATCTTCTATTAATTCAAGAAATTTTTTTCCTTGATTTAAACAAGATGATGGGATGTCAGTTCTTCCTTTCATGGATTCCTCCTCGGAACATGTCACCTAGTTCGGTTCTCCCCCATTGATTTAATAATTTGTTCGTGAAACTCTTATCAGTGTCATATCTTCATGGAAACCACTTAATTACATTTCTTATGTAAGGACATTCCAAGGGGTCCAGTCTGGGAAGAAACTTTTGGTTAGGGGATTAGTCACATTGGGGAAACATTGGCATGTGTGGATGCTGGGGGATTGGCATGTATGTCTTATGTCCCTTTTTATAGGGCTTCTCAAAGGCTCAGAAGGTCAATCCATCCCACTAGAGCGCGGGGAATAATATACCATGGTCATGTATCTAAGGTTTTCCTCAGCTTACCACGTTTAACACAGGGTATGCTGCATGTTTAACATCCAGTGGAGATGGATTGGAATGATAATAACACTGATTAGAGTGGATCAGATTAAATAACCCCTTGGTGGGAATCCCGATATTTGGTCCCGCTTGTGGGAGGCTTCCCGAATGCTATAAAGAGGAATGAGGTTTCATAATTTTCCCAGGATGTGGCAGTCCGGGCAAGAATCAGGATGGAAGATGGTTTTGGGATTGAGCCTCAAAAAGACATTCTGCGTATCCCCGTGGTAGGGAATCAAAGTCCACATAGTTCATCAGGTGATGGCTTACCATCATATCAGGGTGAAAAGAGATTGTCGAGGAATGATTTTTCAATGGATAACCAATGGATAAGGATGTCTACGGCTTACCACTGAGGGTCGCAACAACTTACCACTGGATGAGGTCGGACCGACGTGAAGGAGGATGGAATGACTGGGTAGAGGGCTTGAACATCAGGAAGGATTCCAACATACCATGCCTTGACATGGATCAAAGACCATGTAGTTCCAGTGTATAGTTTAACGTCATGCGGGATGAGGTCGAACTGATGAAAAGATAGACAGGGGGTTCGATTGGTGTTCAGTATGAACCATGTGTGGATTCCTACGTACCATTTCATAGAAATGATAAAAGACCACATAGTTTAGATGGTGGGGGCTTACAGTCTAGATGTCGAAGATATTGGGGAGCCAATGTGAATGGGGTCGGAACTAACCAGTGGTGGGCTTGAACCACATGGAGGCTTCTTAAGTTCTATGCCTTGACATGGATAAAAGTTTTAATAGTTCGGAATATGGATTGGCAGACCGACGCGGAGACGGTCAGGGTCAATGGTTGTTGGGAATAAACCTCAGGGAATCTTCCTATGTACTATACCTTGACATGGATAAAAGTCCTCATAGTTCGGATGTACAGTTTAACACCATGCGGGATGAGGTGATGGTCTTGAACCTCATGAGGCTTCCTAAGTACCATCCATTTACAAGGATCACTGTCCTCGTAGTTCTGATGTACAGTTAGAAGTGATGCGGGACGAGGTGATGTCATGGTCAATGCTTACACTAAGCCCACATGACTAATTCTCGGTGTGAGAAACAAGAGGCAACAAAGGCATGACAACCTCGTCGAGAAAGGTGCGTCTGTGGGAAGTGATGAGAAGTGTGGCTTATTCTTTGAGGAAGCCCAAGGTGCTGAGACTGACTCTATGATGGAGGCCCATGTGAGACAAAGCGTCGTTGGAGAGGGACCTGGGGCCATAGAAAGGAGGACCCCTTTCCCTATCGCGCCCTCCACTGGCCTTGGCTATGAGGAAATGGGGAGGAGCAGGGGTGCAGCCTCCTACAAGAAAAGTTTGGCTCTTAAAACAAGGAGGCTGCCCATCCCCGAGGACAAACACCACTCCCATTAGGATGATATCATCCTTCGTGGAGACAATGGGGCATGTGGAATATCCAAGCTGTGGGGACCCTCCATTCCAAGCACGAGGTGAGTCCACCGTTTAAAATCATGTGCTGAGTATTGGGGTGCTTGGTAGTTTAATGTACCGCAACTCAGATGAAGTGGGTTTCTCCCCACCCCACAGATATACATAACTAGTACCCTCTGCTCCTTGTGGGAGGTAAGGTGCTGGCAAGGCCGTATTGAGGGGGTGTCATAGAGCGAACCCTCGAGGGGTCCACGTAAGCATGGATATGTGTATAAGAAATAGCCATTAGTGTGTCTATGTGAAGAATCATTAGCCATAGCAATGTACCGGGTGGTATCGGCCATGGGACTATGAAGTAACATTGTGCAAACCTAGAGGGTTTCAAGGGAAAAGGATTTTCCATGTAGTGGGGTCCATAGGCAGGGGCCATGTGGAGCTTTGTTGCTCTATGTGGAGGGATCGTTCGAAGGGTTATGCTTTGCGATGTGGGGTTCCGTAGCCTAGGCATGAGGTAGAGGTTCAAATTGGATGTTATTCAGGATGTGGAAGGGCATTCGCAGAGCATAGCCTCATTGAGAAAAGGTGCCACGTGAAGCAAGGGGTTAGGAAGCAATGTTCATCATGAATTTCTATGACCCTTCATTTTCATTTCGATCATTTGTACATGAATGGTGTTTCGCGAAGAATAAACTATCCACGACAACTCGGGTCCCCTTGGGGATTCCCTTCTTCTGCGAAATCCCTTATGCTTTGCGAATGTCATCCCTCTCAGAAGAGGAGATCAAAATGAGACAATGGCGGGTGCTTCGTGAAGAAGAATTACCTCGCATAGCTCATGCTTCACCAAGCGGAAGAGTGCATCATTATTCATGAGCTGGGAATCCAAAAGGTCGATTGTTCGTCCCTTGAGCTCAGGGGGATACTTGTATTTATAGACAGGAGGCGACGTGGAGCAGAGGTTCTGTGGTGCAAAGAAGATCTAGTTTGCTTCGTGGAAGGCTCACAAACGTCAAATGGGTTCATGGAGTATCCATCTTCATGGGCTTTGAGGTCGGTTCACGAACATCAAATCCATTCGCAGAGAATCAATCCTCCTCTACTTTCCATCGGGTGTGAGAACATAAAATTAGTTAATGGTGTGTCCTGCCTTATTTTCTTCATGGTGGCCGCAATGTAGGGGGGACTCCGAGAAGTGGATTCGCGAGGCAGTCTGTGGGGCCATCCATTGGCCTTTTCTTCATTCCGAATATTGGCACAAAAAAATGTCCCCCCTCAAACATGTAGACAAGGAGAGATCAAGGGTCAAATTCTGATGGAAATCTCTAAAATCCTTGGTTCATTATGGTGTTGACTCCGGAAGAGGGCTTGAGAGGTGGATAGGGGATGCACGGGCTGGGTGTGCTGTGAAGATCCATGCGAACTAGATGTGCCATGAATCTATGAAGGTTGTTTCCTATAAATTGGTGGGTTTCCTTTATTTTTCCCTTTCCTTCCTCAATGATTTTTTCTTTTTTTGCTCTCTATTCATGAAGCACTGCATACTCTATGAGAAGTCTTTGTGAATTGAGGCACCGTGGCACAGAACGAGTCCTCAACTCAACATTTGAACTCCACGATCCAGCTATGAACATTTAGTAAACGCCATGCGAACATTCTTCATTAGCGGGATTCGCGAACGCACTTTGCGAGCGATCTTCGCTAACCATCCAACCAAACATCCATGTTCTAGAACCAAATGACCCACCAAGAAGCTGCATAGGGGGTCCATGTGGATTCCACTCAGAGGGACTAAATTGACAACAGTCTGGACCTAGGAGAGAAAGTCTGAAGCTGCTCACACCATAGTTCATTGGTGGTGTTTTTGATGGAGATCTAGAAGAAATACCTGTTGTGCTGGAGGATACCATTAAATGGCTTCGATCTGGGGGATAACGTCTTCATCCCTGAAGCAGGTAGGGATGAGCTAGCTTACTGGTTATGGAGGACGCCATGTCAGCACCGATAGTTCAGGGTGTCCGATGGTCATGCCTGGGAGGAATTCATGCCTATCACCACCTATTGAATATTAAATCATCTAAAAATTGTCTACGGGAGGGCATTGCAGCCAGAGGAATCCTCTTCCCAGTACCAAACCATCCTTAAGGTGGCACTGGGGAACCCGAAATGGGGTGTTCTGAGGAATGGGACAAGCGCCAGGGCAATAACATTATGGATGATTGGGTATAGGCCTACTGGGTAGGTGCCCCGTGTTAGGAGTTTGGAGCGATGCTAAGAAGAGTGGGCCTGTATGAGTTAGATTGGGCTTCCTAGTTCTATATCTACCAGACGAAGCAGTTAATGCCTGAGTTGCTAAGATAGTGGGCACATGGGACCAATACCTTCCATATGCATTACAGGGAAGTCGGCATCACCCTATGGGAGATGCATCAGATCTCTGGGTTCCCAATAATGGGGGCTACATTTGACAAATTCCACTCGGATATGTGTGTGTGGGAGGATCCGGATCAGATGCCGCATCTTTCGATGGCATTGAAGGAGCTCGTGCTCGGGTAGGACATGGAGGCGGTGAGGGTTGTCCCCATCAAGAACTGGTTCAAGAAGTTTCTGAACATCCCAAAATACAGGCAGTTCCCAGCGAGGCTTCAAACATGTCCAAAGGGTGCCAGAGTAAGGAAAACTCAAACATGACACTGTTGGAGAATAGCTAGTGGATGACCTGGGGGTTCAGCATGAGTACTGAACTACAACAAATAGTTATGATGAAAGCATTAATGACAACCCTCATCTATGGTTGGATCCTATCGGGGAGGGAAACATTCATAGGATTATGACCAAGTAGTTTCATCAAGGAATCCACATTTGTGACAGGAGGGCGGGTCAACCTGGTGATCCCGATGCTCGCCATGTTTAAAAAAATGTTGTGGCACATCATCGAGGGGAAGAGAAAACATAGAGTACGTGGTCTGTTCCACCTTCTGTACGGGTGGATGGCGGTGCACATTAGTGGGATTGATGAGTATCCAAACTACATCACGCCACCAGGGTCAGACAATTGTCCCACAATATTGAACGCGGTGAGGAGCTTTCCGACTAAGCTAACTGCACTATCGGTTCTGAACTGGATGTGGAGGGTGGAGGAAGTAAATCTCCAATTGTTCCCACTGCCGAAGTGGGACTTCATAGACGATAGCTGGGGGATAGAAGAGCATATGGTCTAATTCCTGGACATTCTAGGTGGAGTCTTGGTGTCTAGGGTGGACCGCAAGCATCTCTGTGAGCCATACACCCCATACTGTTTTTCCAGACAATTCTAGTGCTTGCAGCGGCTGACCCCGAAAGTCTATCTGGGGGTGCGCTATAAGGAGCACCCATGTGTGATGAGGTAGATGTGGCTCATTTTTACATAGGAATACGGGAAGATGCATAATTCACTACCTTCACATACCGACATCCTTGGGATGGTAAAAGAATATTCCTATAGCTGGGAGGCAGCATATCCAAGGTAGATGTGGAAGTGTCCAACCATCTTGTTCAGAGAGGGTGAGATTCCTCGACCATTGGGCCGAGGCCGAAATGTGACCAGGGAATCCCTCACATGGGGGGCTTCTATAGCAGTGGTTCCCACACTTGTTGAGGAGGGATTAGCTGTAGAGGATCTGGTTACGATAGCAAAGCAGGTGGTTTCAAGAGATAGATTCACCCAGAGGGGCGGCCACCAAGGGGGTTCCACAAGATTTCTACTCAGGACCTGGGGAAATAGATGTGCCACATTGACATGCCAGAGGATTATGTCCTCCTAGAGGCCTGGGACATCTTGAACGTTCATCGTAATTTCCTCGACCCATTCGAGTTATGTCAGCACCTCAACCGCCTCGGGATGGACTTGCTGGGAATTGGCCCCACTAGGAACAGTTTTGATGTATCCCAGGCAGAGGTGGAGAAATACATATCTGATACAGAAGACTTCATAAACACTCGGGGCACCCTGAACCCAATTAAAGACCAGGTCAAGGTGTTGTCGAGTCATACTGTCCCTCCCCAGCTCTCACTTGCTGAATTGAAGGAGTGTTTCCCTCCTCCAAATGAATTTGATGAGTTATCCTAGGGAGATGAGGCTGGTAGAGAATTTTTGCTGGAGGAGGGTGAAGTCAGTGATCAGTCCTCAGATATAGAAGGCTTTGAAGAAGCCCTCGAGATAAAATTTCATGTTCCTTCTTCAGAGTCTGTCCTTAAGAAAATCTGGATTCATTATCTGCATCTATACTGTGTCGGAGGACCTTGTGCATTGACCTAGTTCTCTCCCCTCAGTGGTGGTCGGCGTGAGGCCTTCAAGATCCACGCCCGTGGCAGCATCAACATCCACATCTAGCGGGGCTGGGATAGTCAAGGCGGCACCCCCGATGTCTCCAGACCCGCCAACAATATATGGGGGCCATGTCTTGGGGCTCCAAAGACATCATCCCAAGAGTGAGACCAGGGATATGACCTCTATATTTCTCCTCTACCGAATTGATGACTGCCATCCCCTGACCAAGCTAACTAACATTCATGTCACCTTCTTGGTGTGTACCATCCTTCAAATGGCACGGGCTGATGTGGAGAAGTTGGTCGGAGCTTCTGGTAGCACCTTTCCACAAGGCATTTTAATGGTCATGGAGGTTGACATCTGGCCTGACCAAACTGTAACACTTTATATCACTGGTGGGGACGACAGTGGGACCGTGATTGAGATTATCAAGGTGGGATCCAATGAATAGGATCAACTAGATGATTCAATCCCTTCCACGCATGATCCAATTCCAGATGTGGACCCGGTTGAGGAGTTCTTGGGGGAATTCCCTACATACTAGCCTACAAATCACTCCGATTGGGAAAAGATAGCCTCTGACGAGGAGGACATAAAAATAGTCTATCCCCGATCATGGTAGTTGATCATGGACTTCCTCAATGACAGACCCCAAGCAATGTGGTTGGATGATATGGACAGACTTCGCTTGCGAATATGTGAAATATGTGATTGGGGAGTGGATTACCAGTACCCTCACATGTTCATCTATGATTTTATTTCAGATAATAGTCTGCAGTACGATAGTGGCCTCAGTGTGGGCTAGCAGCGGAGGAAGGAGGTGAACATCAAGAGGCCACAAAAGGCTGACGATGAGGTCCAGTGTTTGTAGAATCGAGAGGATGAGCATTCAAACTTTCTCAATGTGCAATCTGAGCTAATATTTCGATTGAAGGCCCAACTGGAAGAAGCCAAAGAGGGACAGAATCGATCTTTTGAGTAGTTGATCACCATCTGGGCTGACGTGGAGCAGGATCAGATTGTCCCCAATGGACGGTGCCCTCTCACCGTTGTGGAGGATCATGAGCTCAACAAACGACAGCAACACTGGGACGCCACTAGCCAGAGGGTTGTAGAGCTTCAATGCTCATTTGCTAAGGTCAACCCATCCATGGGGGAGTCGACCATCATGTACTATAATGATTAAAAATCCACAAAAATACATTCATGGTTTGATTTTTTAATGTTGAATAATAAATGACTTCCACAGTTTTCATTGGTTTATTGCATCCTTGCGATGTTCATGATGTGTGTAGTGGTCCTTCCCTACGCTCACATGTGTCTGGCCTAATGTGAGAAACATGGGATGGCCACCTTTACTCCCCATCCAAACAGAGGAGTGCAAACCAAGCTTCGTACATCTGGGACTTGAACAACCGGTCTAGATTTCTGAAATGAAATTGGAGAGACGTGAATGGAGAATGATGCTCTCGGAACAGCTTAATTATTGTTTTCCTTGTGTGCTCTTGTGCACGAATGGGGTAACACCATTGGTGCTGAATCCATACGAATAGATGGGAATGGGATGTGTGAATCATGATACCCATGATTGGGAACATTGTGGGGGTGTTGAATGAAAATAAGGAATAACTATTTACCGCATTCGAAACACTGTATTCCTATTTCATTAGCCTAAAATAGGGACATACAAATGATAGATGACTGGTGACGATGTTCAAAACATTGGACCTAACGCAAATGCCATCTATTAGTATTTCATAATGTTGTCCTAGGATAGCAGGTGGGCCATAGGCTGAGCATCCATACTGTTAGGGGGTTCTTCTAGACATGAATGAAGACCTGGTTCCGAATAAGGGGCACAAAATGTGTGGAATGTGGAGTGATGATTTGTTCGAACAGAATCTTGAACTCATGAAAATATACCACCATGGTGGGAGTACCCTAGATGGGAACATTGGATTGATCATGGATCATTAATTCAATCAGAAAGGGCCCCTCTAGAGATGGATCCGCTGCTTCCCAATGTCATCTTGGGGCATCCCGAACTTGTTTGGGGTAAAGTTCCAGTTACATGGTTCCTCACAAGGCGTCAAGCCAGGGGCCGGAAATGGAGCGGAACATGATTTTATGATTCATATGGCTGGACCCCAGGAGAAATACCGGGGTGTCTCTACGTATTCAATGAGGATGGAAATCAACCCATACATAGTTATGGAGACATAGTTTAACATCATACGGGATGGTGAGAGGACTGGTTGCGCCGGTACACATCTCACCCAATCTATTAAGCCCACGTGAGTCATGCTCGATGTGGGAAACAAGATGTAATGGGGGACATTCTCAACACAAGAATGGGAATGTTAGGGCAGAGGGACTCTTGGTGAATGCCATCCCAATGATGCTAACCTATCCAAATAGTGCACCTAGACGTGCGAAGTGGAATGGCCGAGTATGTCAGAATTCAACATGAACATGAGGAAATGGAAATTTGTTAATCATGGTGCTCAAAATTTGGATCATAATGATGATGGCTTTAATATGGGGGAAAACTGTTGACCATGGTGGAAAGGCAGCCTCAACATCGTGTTAGCCTGAAGTGGGGACAACAAATAAAGGTCGACTATTGACCATGTTCAAAACATGGGACTTGTCACAGATATCATCTGAGGTCTTTAGGGACGTTGTCCTGAAATGGTAGGAGATCCCTTAGGCCTAGCATCCATACCATATGGGGGTCCTTCTGTATGGGTAAGAGGAATATGATCCATATAGCGAGCTCACAAAGCTTGGACGTTGAGCAATGGGAATGTCACCATGAAGATTCCACACTTCAGGCTCTTTGTTAAAACACATCTGAATATGAAAGCGAGACATATTAGTTAAAGGGAGTCGAGTCCCTCTCCATGGGGAGATATTAGTTTAGGGTCGTATAGTTTGGACCATGTATGATAGGAATCATGGAAGATATGTGTAGAGTAATTACAAAAACCCGTCATGAATGGAAACCGGGGGTTCTGAATACCACGTGTTCCTTAGAGAGGATTTTAGGTCAAGGGGGCAAAAAATGCGAGTTGAGCTGGGCCTGAGGAAAATTGCACAAGAATTCATATGTACCCCATGAAGAGGGGGATCATGCTACACAGGGATAAAACATGCATGCATGAGTGGCCCTCGCACCAAAGAAGTGGTATTTTAATATTCTTGTTTTCCCATTAATGTGAGTGGTTTTCTTTTGTGAAGTGAAATTCCTAGTGTAACAGGACCTGATATCTCCACAAGAATCAAGCATTAGTAGGAATTGACAAATGGCATGCTGTGTTCCCAATACCAAACATGGTGTCCCCATGAGAGAGTACATCACAATGCAGTGTTGTTTTTCATTGTGTGGCTAGGACGATAATGTCACAGTTTAGGGTCATGTGATAGGACCATACATGCATTTTAACATCATGCAACACACATGTGTGGGGAATGTGTATTGTGTAATAAATATACCCGAAATGAATGTGGAAATGATCACATATCACAGAATACGAAATTTTGATAGGGGAACCTCAGGCCCAGAGGCCCAAATAGAGGTAAGAGGAAAAAAGGGCACGGGAAACTAACTCCCAACTGAACTGGTCCCGAAAACGAGATGTCCGACTCATCCTACATATCCCATAAGGATTAGGAACGATCTGCACATAGCCCTAAATAATTATTTGAGTTTAAGGTCTTTGAGCTCAGATCATACGAGCCCTGAAGGATGTTGTATTGAATCTTTGTCCCCATGACGTTCAGAGGTTCACTGAGGGATAGCGCCAAGAGTGACGAGATTCCACCTGGATAGGATGGGGTGGAATATAATGTGAATCGCACGACAAACATTCAACGCTTGAAGTAGATGTCATGATGATGGTGGGATACTACTAACCATATTCGGAACACTGCATCTTATCCCGTTATCTTCAAATGGGGACAAAAAAATGAGAATCGACAGATGACCATGTTCACAACACATGATTTGTATCAATTTTTTGTCCCAACACCTCTAGAGAATTGGCCCGTAACAGTAGAATATCCCTTAGGCGTGGTATCCATGACTCTCATGGGGGTCCCTCCGGTTGTGAAAGAAAACAAAGGCCCAAATGAAGGGGAACACGAAGGTTGAAAAGTGGAAGTAACTTGCCTATGTTGAATCTAATACTCCTGGTCCTAGACCAGAGTACTCTTAACACATTGGTGAACCACTTCAAGGGGTCAAGGGACTCAATGGGAGGGAGGCCAAGAGATGGACGATTCTCGTGTGAAGGGGGGCATGGTATCAAAAACCCAATGAGAAATAGGGCATAAACCTGTACCACACCTATATATCCCCCCCTATGGAGAGGGACATGCCAAGAGACCATGGTGGCCGGGAGATCAGGATACCTCTAATAGATGGGGCCGGACCCAAAATCTAAATGTTTAGTTAGTACTATGTATCCCATATGGATGGGAATCATTCCACACATAGTTCATGAAGACACCCAGGGGAAAGATACTCTATGAAAATGGGGTGTACAGCACGATGAACAACCCGACATGAATGAGGAAATAATTCCATAACACACCGTACGATCGCATAAGAGAGAACATGGGTCGGGGCCCCTAGAATGCCAAGGGGCTTGAGGTTGGGCCTCGATCAGGAAGGCATGACCAGCTTGCAGTTTAACGACTTGCTTTGAGGATGGGGGTTGGGGGCCTGATAAGGCCAAGGGACCAGAGGTTGGACCTCAGTCATGAAGGCATGGCTAGCTTGCACTTTAACATCTTGCAGTTAGGACGGGGGCCAACGACCATAGAAGGACAAGGGGAATGAGGCTAGGCCTCGTTCTATAAGGCATGACCAGATTGTAGTTTAATGTCTTGTACTGAGGAAGGGGGTTGGGGGCCTAAGAAGGACAAGGGGCTTGATGTTGGTCCTCAGTCAGGAAGCCCTGACCAGATTGCATTTTAACATCTTACAGTGAGGATGAGGAGGGTAGTAGGAGACCCGGAACAATGGAGTTGTATGGAAAAAAGACTAACTCGACATGAAGGAGGACATAATTTTGCACCACGCCATACACTAACATAAGAGAACATAGGTCGGTGCCCGAAAAGCCAAAGGGCCCGTGGATGGACCTTAGTTGGAAGGACATATGCCCCCTTGATCAAAGGGAGATCATCACATGGAGATACAACAGGGCATAATGAACCACTTCACATGATGATTGCGACATCTTGGGGTGGTCCTAATAATCCAGGAAAATTGTTGACCATGTTCGAAACACAACGTCCCTATAGTGACCTGAAATAGGGGAAACAATTGAGTGTCGGCCACAGACCATAATCGAAATGTCATACTTGTATCAAAATGCAACTCAACATCCTTGAGGACGACAGTCCGAAATGTTAAGAGCACCCTTAGGCCTAGCATCCATACCAATCAGGGGCCCTTCCAGACTGTGAAGGTGATGGAAGCCCAGTCATGGAGTGGGTGAAGCATAGCTGTACCCATATCTAAAAGTGGCGAACATCTCCAGAGAGCGGGACATACGGACAGATCAAGGTTGGGTCGATGTGAATTTGGGAAAAGTTTACACCCCTTCCAAACGTCTTGACCCGGGGGGAATATCCTGGCATTTGGGCTAGTCAAATGGACGAAATGTCTAGGCGTTACTACGTATCCCATGGGGATGGGAATCAATCCATATGTAGTTCTTGATGGCCAAGAATTTTAACGTTATTCTGTAAATACATAGATGGATAGATGAATGGGAGTGGTAATGTGGTGCGACCATTATAATCATTGTATTAGTTGGGCTAAGGAAGCCTACACCATATCATGCAAGGATCCTCCGAGAAATCTATACCTGGGGGGATGGTCAATGAGAAGAGTGCGGGATGAGATGATGACAAAGTGTTTAAGAGTTCCTAGATATCCCATGTGGATGGTAATCAAGACATATGTAGTTATAAAAACATAGTTTAACGTCATGGTGGACGATGGGTAGTTTAAATTCATGCAGGACTTCACATATTAAGGTCATGTAGGACCAATGTGCAGAGTAGGGTCATACATGACCATCTTGTTTAAGGTCGTGAACGACCATTAGGCTCAAGAAAAGTATTTCATGAGGTGCTTTTCATTGTTATTAGGAGTTATACTTTCTTTATATGTGGTTAACAGGGAATGTTCTCCATTGGGGTAAACATTGTGGACTATTCAAGGTCCCTCCCACTTGGGCTCCAGTATGGGTGGTTCCCTTCCATGGATCATTGGTGCTCTGAAGTCCAATACTAGGTCGCCATGCCGAAAAGAGCAGAGGCGAACAGTCATATTAAAGACTCTAGCCATCTTATTTTGATGCCTTTCTGGATTGTATAGAGCATAGAGCCTATTCGTTTAATGTTATTCCAATTCAGCAAGATTGATTTTGGCCTCCTTATCTAGAACCTGCTGGTCATAGACCACAGTGTGAAGTTAATTTATCTGGATCTCGATGGGTAGGATTGCCTCAGCCCTGTACACCATAGAATATAGAGTCTCATGGGTGTAATTGCGTGTCATCATAATATAAGCCCAGAGGGTGTTAGGGAGCTTGTCCGGCCAACTCTTCTTGTTTTGGCCAAACATTTTATTCAAAATGTTAGAGATGGTTTTATTGAACTCCTTGATCTATCCATTTTCTTATGCGTGATAACGGTTGGTTTGGGTTGAATGGATATCATACATGGTGTACAATTTCATCATCTCAAATCCTCAGAAGTTGGTGCCGTTATCGGGGAGGAGAGAATGAGGGACTCCAAACCAGTGGATGATTTTGGAACTCATTAAGTCAATGATGGAAAGGGCCATGACTTCCTTGAGTGTAATTTCCTCTTACCACTTGGAAAAGAAATCTTTGGTGGTTAGGATGAACCTGCACAGGCGAGCTATCGCTGGTGGGTATGGTCCCAAAACATCAGGACCCCACACCACAAATGGAAAACAGTACATGGTGGAGTGGAGAGGTTATGGCGGCTGATGAAGGAAGTATTCATGAACATTTCACACATGACATCTCTTGGAAAACTCAATAAAATCATGGATCATAGAGGTCCAAAAGTACCTCGGCCTCTGGATCTGATGGGAAAGCTTTGGCCCACCCGGTGGGCACCGTAGGAACCAGCATAATCCTCCTGCTTGACCTGAGAAATCTCGAGTCCTTCGATTCAATGGAGGAGAACACCATCAAACCCGTGTTTTTAGAGGATCTGCTCAAGGATAGGACCACTCTGGAGGATAAATTGTAGCGCACGGAAACAGATTCACACATGCTCATCTCGATCAGCCGGGAGGCAACTATTTTGGAGATACTCGGGAAAAGCGGATCTCAAGTCATGGGTTGCATCAACCACTGCATCTAATGAACATGGGGTTCCTAACGTAGAAGCTCTGGTGGAATGATGGCTTACTCACAATACATCTTCATCATATAGTGTGACATGAGTAATGACCCTCCGAGGGGCTACATGTACAATCAGATCATCCTACTCAGGCTCTGCAAATGATGCAGCTAGGCCAACCCAAGCGTCCTCTCGACCGTTCTGTTACCGAGGGACCTGGGTATTCTCCTGTCAAGAATGAAATTGGGTCATTAGTCGGAGGGCGCACACCAAAAATGGTATGATCTCTAGCTTTCTGACAACATATACTCTATTGAATTGCTTGATGACTTGTTCAGAATCTTCTTTCACATGAAAATGGGGCACATCGATCCCAAGGGCCAGCTCAAAACCAGTAATGAGGACCTGATACTCTGCCTCATTGTTGGTACAACCTTCTGACAACAGGAATGAGTATGTAAAGACGGCATGTAACGGAGTGATGAAGACAATACCCATGCCTACTCTGTTAGGATTACGATCATTGAGCCTACTACTAGTGGGGCTTTGGGGGGAAACATCAAAGTGAAACTGCCAACAAGGAACCGATTGATCGACTGATAGGATTGCCTCGTTGGGAAAATCCAAATCCAAGGACTGTTCTGTGGGAGTTGGATGTGCGGAAAGATTGTCTTCCAACACCTACCCCTCAATTGCCTTATGGGGGACAAACCTGATATCGAACTGCTGGAGGATTTCCACCCACCATGATAATTATCCAGTCCACATGGGGTGATTAAGAATATACTTTACCGTGTATACCCGAGAGACTAGCGGTACCTCATGGTGCTGCAGGTAATGTTACAAATTTTGAACTGCAAATACGAGTTCAAGGTAGCTATTGTTTATGAGGGAGTATCTGGTCTCGGTATCGAGAAATATACAGCTATGGTAGAAAAGACTATTATCAGTCCAGTCATTGTTCTTCTAAGAGGGAAGGGCGCTGAGGGACCATTATAGGCTGGTGACATAGAGAATCAGTGGCTTCTCGGAGATGGGTGGCATCAAGACCAAAGGCTAGAAAAAATATTTCATGATTTCATCCAAGGCAGTTTGGAACATCTCATCCCACTCATAAGCAGTTCTCTTCTTCATGAACTGAGAAAAGGGATTACACTTGCCATCCAGATTCGCAATGAATCGGCTTATGTATTATAAAGGCCTTGAAAACCTTGATGATCTGAAATATTTCTCAAGGGAGGCATTTGGCTGATTTCCCTAATATTTTCTGGGTCGATCTCGATGCCTCGATACCTGAGAACAAAGCCAAGAATCTTCCCGGAGGTGTCCCTGAAGGCACATATTAATGTGTTCATCTTCAATTGGCAGAAACGGAGGAAGATGAACACATTATCAAGATCCTTAAGATGGTCCAGGTGCTGGCAGGATTTGACCACCAGATCATCCACATAGCACTCCACTATTTTCCCACTGACGGAATGAATATGCGATGCATGACCCACAGATAGGTGGCACCTGCATTCTTCAGGCAGAAGGGAACAACCTGGTAACATAAAGTACCATGGGAACCTTGAAAGTGGATGAATTTTCATCCTCTAGGGCCAACTAGAACAAATAATATCTTGATTAACTGTCCATGAATGAGAGGACATGGAACCCCAATGTAGCGTCGATCAATAATCCTGTCACTGGAAGGGGAAAATCATCCTTTGAACAGGGATGGTTGATATCTCGGAAGTCGATGCACACCATGATCTGTCCATTCTTCTTCTTGACTGGAATGATGTTGGATAATCACATGGGTTACTATACCTCCATGACGATGTTGGATTTGATAATCTTGAATACTTCGGCATCGACCAAGGAACCGTGAGAAGGGTGCATCTTTCTAAGAGGCTGCTTGGACCTGCCTTGGTTTTTTGGGAGACCGAGGTAGTGGACTGCTACCTAAGGATAATTTCCTAGAATATCATCGTAAATATAGGAAAATACATCACTGTGCTTCTTAAGGAAGTCCATGTACCACTACTACTCCTCGAGGGACATGGCAGCACTAATCAATGTGGGTCTCAGATCTGCCTCGCTACCAAATTTCACCTCTACTAGTTCATCAACCGTGGTAGAGACGCCTTCTCTAAAGGTAGGGAGAACATCCTCCTGATCTTATTCTCTACTTAAGGAGGGATATTATTTGGGGAAATGTTCTTCTAAGTAACCAGACACCTATGAGAGAGTTGTTTCGGCTTGGACGACCACTTTCATTGCATCGAGGCACTCCGACATAGCCATGACCATAGCGACAAAGGTTGTCGACCCAATCCCATATGGTCCACTTCACAAGGGGCCACGCTTGATAAAATAAAAGTAGTAGTGGCGTGTCTTCTTAATCCATTTAATTAAAGCATGGTGGAATAGACATGTATGAAATATTTTTGTTTCCATGGGGTGGAAATCCATATATCGTACGGGGGTGGGAGGTTCTGGGATCACCTGAGCCTGGATTGTGTAGAAGTAAGAGGTCATTTTCCGTCGATGCTTGGACTTTGGAATATTCCATCCTCTTGTAACAGAGAAATAAAATAATTTCACCATGTTGGGGGGTCATGGACTCCAATAATTTGGTTGGGAAGATGTTGGTATCGTCCAAACCTGCCCAGAGGTCACTTGTGACCTAAGTGGGCTCAACCTCATTTACCAGAATCTACTTATCTTTTCTTTTGTAATAGTTAGCATCCAAAAAACGAGTTTCCAAAGAAATGAAATGATATGAATCGCCTTGGAGTACACCTACACAACCATTAAGGGAGTAATTGGGCCACTGGTGATATGATGAGTGGACTGCCACGTGCAGGTGGAGCGATGGCCTACCCATCAATGCATTTTACATAGTTTCCCAGAAGATGACCATAATCTAAGTACTACCAACTAGGACACCGAGCTGGGTCTTCAAACAAATCATACCGACCATGGTCTTCTATGTCCTGTCAAATCACTAGATCCTTAAATTGATGGAGTAATGTCATCCTTGAATAACACCACCTTCTGAAGTGTCTAAGTCGTTATAAGTTTGATCTCGGAGCTGGTGTCAACAATACAATATTGAACCTTCAAACTAATGAATTTTCTGGTGATGTACTATAGGTAGATATGCCCCTATATGGTAGATCTTTCATCTTATCCTGAGAATGAAATGATGGACTGGAATTCGGCATTCTCAACTGCTTCAACATGGAAGGCTTCTGCAGCTACTACCACCGTCTCAAACTGAAGGGTTCTCTTTAAAGCCTCAGTGAAGGCATCAAACATACCTGACAACAGGAGAATGGATTAATGGATTGAAAGCCTCACAGGGATGCCGGAGAGGTTCTTAAGGAAATCATACTTCCGTTCAAGATGCGAACTCTTGCTTACAAGAGGTTTCTCTTCGATGGAAGGCAGGGCGGTCCCTGTCAGTTGGACCGGTGGCTGACTGGTAGTGGGCATGTCCCGATGCCCACTAGTAGAAGCCTGAAGAGTACCTACCGGATGAGGATCGTATGGTTGAGATCATCCTGTAGCAGGGTGATGCTGGTCGCAGAATGGCCGAAGTGGGTATGCCTAAACCATTAGCACAAATTTTGGTAGAGGTTGTCCTGACGACACTAGATGAAGAAGCTGGGAATGATGAGCTAAATGTTGGGCCTACTGTCTTGTCTCAGCAGCATGAACGACATGGCTGGAAGTTAAAACTGACATTCCTCGATGACCCATATAGATGTGGCTATGTTGACATTGGTGTCGACTGGGGATGTTGAGGAAATTCTCCATGTGTTCCCCTCATCGGGAGTCATATAGGGGTTTACCAACTCGAAAGTATTATCAGAAGGATACCACTGACAATCACATGGAAAATCATCCACCACTGGGTGGATTCTTGTAGTGATCCCTATCTCATGGCGCATTAAGTCACTAAGAGTGCAGGACGATGACGACATTGGCGGGGCGCGTTGCTTCTAATTATAACACTGATGCATGCTCTTCTGGGAAGAGGCTGGCAGAGATGATGATGCAGAAGTGCTAGCTGCAGCTTATGAAGGCTCTGGATGATTCAGGCATGCACAGATAATTCCATGGGCATGATAAACCATCTTATCATCCATCCATTCATTGAAATTTTGGGATCCGTAGCTGGGAAGCTTCTACCACTCACTTTCGACATCGCTACTGCTATCTAACCTCACGAAGACACCCGCCACTTGTACTGGGGTTGGGCCAAGCTTGACTGTGTTTTTATGAACCTTTTTATGGTGCCAGACATTATACACATAGAAATACTTAAGGGTGTTCCCTAGAATCTGATGATAGGGGCATTAGTTTGGGAGATAGGTGAGATTCTCCTCTTCCGTCATTCTGCACTGGGGAAAGCGTACAATCTCCTACTCTAGGGCACTACAGAAGTAACCGGGGACTTGATTCACGCTGAATGAGTTAATAGGGTGTCTTATTTTTGGATAAGGATCCCTTGGATCCTAACCTTGATGAGGAGTTGGAGGGGCCTTTTGAAGAGTGGACATTGATTCTCCTGCCTGGGAGGTGGCGGCACATTACGCTGGAGCACCTACCAAATCTAAGGACACTGCAGAGCCAGAGGTTATGCCTTAGGTGGAGGACATCTATGTGGCTATGGGGATGGTGCTACTAGTAGAAACTGAAGCTTCCTGGGGGCCTCTATCTAGGCCACTGCGGTGGGCTCAGCTCTGGCAGCCCTCCTTGCTGGGACAGATGGGGAAATGGGCATGCCTGTTTGGCCTATTGTAGGGCTTCCTCATGGTGTTGGGCCTTGTCTGAGAAGTCGCGGATCCCTCTAGGATAGTTTTGAGTGATCAGGGACGGAACAATCTTCGCCTAAACATTCCCCACACACATTGTCAATAATTTCTCTTGAGTTAGTTTCATGTCAATGGAGAATGTAAGCCCGTTCAACTGAGTGATGAAGTCCTCAAATCTCTCATCAGGCCTTTATTTTCACTTGAAGAGGTCTGTGATGCTAGTATTCTAGGTGGTATAGTTGAACTGGTAGAGTAATTGCTTGCGAATTTCCTCCTACCTGGTCACATATCTGAAGGGGAGTTGGCTCTACCAGATGAATGTCGACCCCTCTAGTGTATGAACAAATCATCAGAGCTTGGAGGCCTCCTGCTGCGCTGGGGTTTCTAATATAGGCCCTCACCATGGGTTGAAGTGGGAATGATGATGTGGCGATTCCCCTGTCACATTAATGGGTTTGAAGGTGGGATTCTTGAAACCCAAAGGTTCCGACATATCATCCCCCTAGGCCGGGTATGGCTTGAAATCCGATTGGATTGCCACCTGCCGAGTTTCCAATGCCTCAAGGCGGGATATCAGTGCCTCCATAGGATCATTCGGGTGGGGTTCCTTTACTGGATGTGGATACCTAATCCCGAGTGTGTTTCCTAGATCTTCAACAAGGTAGAAAGACTCAGCAGCTCATGGAGAAACTGGTGGAGCGACCTGCGGGACAGGTGGGGTAGCCAGGGCTAGATTCCTCAGATTTTCACGCCATTTGGGGGGGTTTGGTGAGACATACCATACCCTCTTTACATGGGTTCTGGCTTTAACCCAGTCTGCAGGAGCGATATGATCAGGGTAGCTCGTGGGCATCTTGTCAGGGTGAATTTGTTCCTACCTAGGCAGCCTCAGCCTTGGATCACCATAGTCAGGTCATTTCTCTATAGCGCATTCCTCTATGATTGCATCTACCATCCCTTATTTCACAGCATGTTGCTGGTGCAAAGAGACCTTCTCGGGTTCCTCCTCCTTCTTCTGCACCAAGTCAGATAGGTCGTAGTGCTTGATAGCCACAATGTGCGCTTTTCCCTTACCCACATTCCGGCTGAGTTCCAATTCCTAGGTGGGAACAGGTAGACCTATAAGGTTCTTCTGCTAACAAGTAATTCTCCCAGATGGGTCCAACAACGGTTTTATACCCTTAGGAGGTAAGCCTCAATCAAGAACTTGTACTCATCCTCCTTGTCCACGACATCATCCATGTGTACCATGACCCTTCCCCAGGGCATGTCCTCAATATCGCATAGCGATTTGGGATACCTCTGGATAGGAATGAATAGGAGGGAATCATAATTCCCATATCCATGGACTTACACATGGGGGTAGCATCCCAAAATAAATTCGAGTACTTTAATACTCTGAACGCATTGCTGCTGGAGAGCCTTACGATGACCTGGTGACTCGGGGCACTGGCCCACAGGGAGTGAAACCAGATCGACTTGACGACACTGCTCACTGACATCTTCGAAGAGTGCTTGGATCCTTGGATAGAGCACATTCTAATGATAGATAATGAAATGTTTCACCCATAGGGTGTAGAGGAAGCACTCAAATTTCTCTGGAGTGAGTGACTCAGGTATGCAGAAATCTTGCGATGCCACGGGCTAAAACTCCTCAGGGAAGTTTTCCACTACAAGAATTCTCCAAAAGCACCCAGACTGAAATTCCGGGTCTTTCCAATGATTTTCTCATTCTAAAAATAGGGGTGGTTGTGAAATAGGCCTTGGTACATAGGAGGACCGATGGGACAATAGGTTTTTTGGCAGATAATAAGACGAATGGGTTTATTGGCCGCTGATTCTCGGGCTATCCTCTGAAGAGTGAAGAGACCTAGTTGCAACGTCATGGTAAGAGGGGCTGACGATGACCATTCATGGATCAGGGACTAGGGCTGCTGGTGATAGGTCATGATTCTGATTGTGTTCCATCTGTCCCCAGAATAGCTCTTTGTGATCTCTTGTGGAGGTAGAAAGCGCTTTCGGTGATGATGGTGGTGACTGAATGACCATAACCTATGGGGTCACAAGGTATTCATCCTCATATATAAACTTGTGTAGGGAAGTGGGAATCTTGTGGACTTCACATTCTAGGAGAACCAGAATGATGTGACTCATCCATACCCAGACCCATGACTCAGATGAGTGAGGGGAGGTCTCCCATTGTAAGTCTAACTCCACTTCAGAGTTTGAGAAGCAGACTGGTTTGATATCTGTCTGGGCCTACCCCAGATTCTTCTTGTGGCTGCGACGACCCTCTTTCCTACCCTATGGAGGTTACTCAAGACTAGGCCGATTTACAACATGTGGTCCTTCATCTGCATTGGTTCCAGAGCAGAGAGGGTTTCCACATGAGAAAGCTGAGGTGTCCGGAGGACCAGGACAAATGTTGAAGGTGACATAGAGAAGACCTCCATGAACTTCCCAAGAGCATGAAAAAGCTCCACCAAAACCAGCAGAAGCATTGGGAGGACCACCATGCTTTTTGTGAGTGGAGCAAGGCAGGCCTTCACCCCTCTGGTTTCCGAGGCGAGGAGGACATTTTCCAGCTACAGAGAGGACACGGGGAGGATCCCCAACTTTGAGAGGGATCAGATGGGTGATGTCTCCACATCGACATTCTAGGGTAAGAGGAAGAACTCCATACCAAGTGTGATGGGAATGGGAGAGGATTCCGTACCGAACATCACTGCCGCGGGGCAGACCTACATTTGGGTTGGGGGTAGTATGGAAAAAACATCTATGGTGAGACTCAGAGAAGTGGAGATCCACGACATGTGTGGTAGTGGTACAAGTAGGTCCTCTGTATTGGGTGGCATCACTGCGGGTTGGTTCACGGTGACCACCACTCATTCCTGCGACCCGAAGTGTCAACCCAGCGAGTCCTCGGGGCATTGGGGCCTCGATCCCAGTTGGGTGTATAAGTGCCTCTCCTTAGTGTGTGCAGGGACATGATGGTATGAATTGTTGGTGGCTAGGGCCATATCATCCATCGACATTGACGCCCCTTGGTTGGTGTCCTTAGCTAGTGACCGACGCTAGCGTCAGGTTAGGTGAGCCGATGATGGTGGTGCAGGTTCATAGCTTACCTGATCCTCTGGCCAGACTAGGCGGCGACACTATCATGGCGGGGTGGGGGCCCTTGCTGGGAGCCCTTGGATTGGGACTCTGACCTGGCTGGGCCGAACGTCACCCACCTCATCAACATCAGGCATGAAGCCATCAAATTGATTTGGGGACATGCCCCCAAAACGATTGAATGTTTGTTTGGGGAGTTGTGGATCCCGGTGCGGCCCTCGGGGACAGCGTGAATAGAGAGGACCAGATGTCTCCAGGTCCAGGCGGGCCATATCATGGGTGGGGATGATCCCCTCCTCCTTGTACCTGCGTACTAGGTAATTAATTACCCATAACTGGATAACTTATAATCAGGATATAGGGCGTGGGCGCCCAGTAGTCATGCTGGTCCAAGCCTTCATGGAAGAGGCATGACTGCAAGGGGTAGCCGGGTTGGTATTTCCCAAGCCCATGTGTCGGTTCCAGGTGATTGGGCTCCGGATGCAACAACTTGGTTCCTGGAAGTAGGGAGATAAACTCATAAAAAATTCTAGGAAATGAAATCGACAACCAGTTCCCCAGTGTTATTTGGTCTTCCATGGTCGGTAAGAGGGATCCATGCTGACAACATCGCAGAACGTGATGTCCAATGTTTTATTTCCCCAACTTTTGGTGAGTTTCACACAAGGACCGCTATTTTCATGGCGGGACCTGACACTAGATGTTTGTATCAGGCGACACGTTAATATATGCATTCCCTGAGCGCTACTAATCTCTATATTGAGGAGAATAACTTCCCGTTGGGTTCACCATTTCTGTTTTGGATTCTTTCACCAGGGCACGTGTATCCATCTGTGAGGACGCACAGTTGTTGCTTCACTTAATCTCTTTCCAAATGCGGGCGACATGTGCTCCTTATTCAGGGATGCTTGCTTCTTGATCCAAACCAGATTATGGGAAGTTAGTTTTTCCTTCGGTATATTCCTCTATGGATCTTTCGACCTAGTCTGGGTCTCCCACATAGATTTAATTCTTTTTTCGTGAAACTCTTCTTAGTTCAATATCTTCATGGTCACCATTTAATTACGCTGCTTCTGTCTGGACATCCCAAGGGGTGCAGTCCAAGAAGTAACCTTTGGTTAGGGGAGTAGTCATGTTAGGGAATCACTGGCATGTCCAGACACTGGGGGATTGGTGTGTCTATCTTCTGTCCGTTATTATAGGTCTTCTCAAGGGCGCAGATGCCTGATGAATCCCTCATTATTTCTGGGGAATCATATGACATGGGCTTGTATGTGAGGCTTTCATCAGCTTCCCATGTTTAACATAGGGTATGCCGCATGTTTAACGTCCAGTGAGATGGATTGGACTGATCAGAACACTGATTATAGTGGATCATATTTAGTAACCCATTGGAGGGAACACTGATATTGGGGCCAAGACGTGGGCGACTTCCTGAATGAAATAGAGATGAATGAGGTGGCATGATTTCCCGAGATGTGGCAGCCCTGGTAAGAAATATGATGATCAATGGCTTTGGTCTTGATCCTTGAAAATACTTCCTACTTATCCCTATGCCAAAGAATCAAAGTCCGCGTAGTTCATACAGAGACGAATTACCATCAAATGATGTTGACAATGACTTGCCGTTGAATGAGGTTGCAATGAGTTACCACTGGATAAGGATTTCAATGGTTTACTGCTGAATAGGGCCACCACGGCTTACAGTAGGATGTGGTCGAACCGACTTGAAGGAGGTTGGAATGACCAGGTTGAGGAATTTATCCTCAGGTAGGCATCCTTCGTACCATGTCTTGACATGGATCAATGACCACATAGTTCATGTGTATAGTTGAATGTCATGCGGGACGAGGGAAAACCATCGTGAAGATCGACCAGTGGTCCGATGGGTGTTGGGATTAAATCTCATGAAGCTTCCTACGTACCATACCATAGCAAGGATAAGAGGCCACATATTTAGGATGGTTTCGGGCATACACAGTAGGCATCTAATGGTGTTGGTGAACCGATGTGAACGGGGTCGGAAATCCTAGTGGTGGGATTGAACTTTTGGGAGGCTTCCTACGTACCACACCTTGAAATGGATCAATGTCCTCAAAGATTATAATGGGTCATCGCACACCGACGTGGAGACGGTCAGGGCCAAAGTTTGATAGGAATGAAGCTCATGGAGGCTTCCGACGTATCATTCCATAACATTTATCAATGTCCTTTTAGTACGGATGTTTAGTTTAACATCACGTGGGATGAGGTGTTGGTCTTCAACCTTGTGGGGATTCCTACATAGCATGCCATTACATGGATCAAAGTAATCGTAGATCGGATTTAATGTTTAACAACATGTATGATGATGTGATTTCTGGGTGGGTGCTTACTGTAATCCCACACGAGTCATGCTCGGTGTGAAAAAGTAGAGGCAGCAAAGGCCTGCTGACCACGTCGCGAAAGGTGTGTCCATGGGAAGTGAAGAAGAGTGGGGCTTATGCAATTAGGCAACCAAATGGTGTGAGAAATACTCTAGGATGGAGGCCCATGAGAGAAAAATCATAGTAGGTGAGGGACTTGGGGCTGAATAAAGGATGAGCCCCGTACCCTATCGCACCCTCCGCTGGCCTCGCCACCGAGGATGAGAGGAGGAGCACTGGTGATGCCTCTTGCATGAAAAGATAGGGTCTTACACCAATGTGGTTTCCCTTCCCCCATGGACAAGCGACACTCCCATAAGAAAGATATCACCCCCTATGATGACCAAGGGGCATGGAGATGTCCAAGGCGGGGGGAACCAGTGTACGAGGCTAGGGTCAAGGACACAGTTTAACGTCATGTGCTAAGGATAAGGGTTCTTGGCAGTTTAACTTCATGCAGCGCAGACGAGGTGGGTTCCCTCCGCACACCTCATACATACATAACCAGTACCCTCGGCTCCTTGTGGGATGGAAGGCACAGGCAAGGTCGTGCTGAGGTGGTGTCACGGAGTGAACTATCGAGGGGTCCATGTTATCATGGCTATGCGAAGAAATAATATCTGTTAGCGTTCCTATTTGAAAAGGCATTAGGAAAAGAAAAGATATGGGATGTATCACACAATGGACTATGATGTCACATAATGAAAACCTGGAGGGTCGCACGGGAAAAGGATTTTCTAAGAAGAGGGGTCCATGGGCAGGGACCTTGTGGAGCTCTGTTCCTCTCCGTGGAAGAGGGATCATGCGAAGGGGTATGATTCAATATGTGGGGTGACATAGACTTAGCATGGGGTGGAAGTGCAAATGGAATGTTCTTAGTGATATAGAAGGGAATTTGCGGAGCACAGACTCGTGGAGTAATGTTCCTCGTGAAGAAAGGTTTCGGTAAGAAATGTCCTTCGCGAAGTACAATGACCCTACCATAGCATGTGGATCATGTGTACATGAAGGGTGTTTCACAAATCATAAATGATCCATGATGACCCATGTCCTCTTCGAGATACCATGCCTTCGCAAAATCTCTTAGGATGAGGGAAAGGAATCCCTCATGGAAGAGGGGATCAAAACGAGACAATAGGGAGGCACTTCGGGAAGTAGAAGTACCTCTCACAGCTCATGGTTCACTGAGTGGAAGAGTGATTTGTGATTCCAGAGATGAGAAGATGAAAGGTATGATTTTCCATCCCTTGAGCTCAGGGGGGCGCAATGTTTATATGAAAGAGTAACTGTGGAGTGGAGCTGAAGCGGCATTAAGAGGAACTGTGATGCTCTGCATCGGGATCACAATCGTCAAATGGTTTCACAGAGCATCCCACCTCATGGGCTTCGGAGTGGGTTTGCCAACAACAAATATATTCGTGGAGCATCCAAACTCATTTTCTTCATAGAAACCACAGTATAGGGGGGACTCCACGAAGTGGCTTCGCGAGGAAGCCTGTGGGGCTATCCCTGGGCCTTCTCATCGTTTCGAATTTTGGCGCCAACAATCCCCCATGACATAACTAGAATCAAATATGAAATAACAAACATGATTACGATATTAATTGGGTTCACCACTGTATTTATCTCTCTAGAATATCCTCGGGTTAGTTACACATGATCACGATTATAAGATATCACAGTGAAGGAGAAAGAGGTGGAAAACAAAAGATAAAAATAATAATAATGAGATAAACAAGAAGAGAAAAAAATATTATAAATTAATAATAATATTAAAATGTAGTGAAACTAAAATATAAGGGGATAATGGCCACCAATAAGTTCCAATTCATTGAGATATGGTGAGGATACTTTTTTATTGGGAGAGGAGGTGAAAATTTTCAATCCAAAATCATCGTCCATATGTTTCCCTATGGATGTCCCAATAAATGGTCCAATTGAAAATAATATGATTCATTAAAGATTATCCATAATATAACCTATGTTCACCAAAAAAATGCGATATTTATGGGCCATCTGATGTAGTAGTAATGGCTGATTTAATCCAAGACATTTAATCCGTCATTTTTTCAAGCAAAATTGCAATTCTTCAATTCCCATGTCCATTAATGATTTTTATCCTATCTATTCACTCCTATGTTCATAGATAAATGTTGTTCCACACATAAATTCATGTCCCAACATAATATAAGAGCTATTTTAGATCCATGTTCATGATATTATTAGTTAATTACTCAAATTAATAGTTTCATTCAGGTGACACATTTATCTTCCACGTGTTTTGAGCGTTAAAATAAGACATTAATGAGTTTAATTTGACATTAAATTAATATTGGACACTAATCATTGAATCATAATGAATATTATGCTATAAGAATATAATATTGTGGTGTTTAGATCAATTTATGTGCCTTTGACAGAGGTGGGTTCTATTCTGTACACCTGGAAAATTTCAAAAATTAAATGATATTATCGGGCCACTAAATTCTCAAATAAACGCTTACTACGGAATAAAAAGTGGTAGGAAATAAATCAGGTATTTAATCAGAAAAACAGACAAAAAATTTAGAATACAAATTAAAATTTTATGATCAAAATAAAATTATCATAAAAATCAGTCAAATTTCCAGATTTAACCATTTTTTCATTTGATCTCCAAAGACCACTAAAAAATAAATATGTGAAAACTGGTCATACAGGAAAAGTAAGGATTTATTATTAAAAATGATTTACAGTATAAAATTTATGAATATTTGTGCTTCATAAAAAGTCATATCCTCTTTACTTGTACCAAAGTGAATAATTAGGTTGTTGAAATTCATGTTAAGGGGGATAAAATGTAACACTCCAACATATTTCGAAATATTTTTTCAAAATAAATATAATTATTTTGATATTATGCATTACATGAAATAATAAATTTATATTGTGTGTTAAAAAACATTGATTTTTGATTATGTAACACATATCAATTAATTTTATGTATGTTATTTGAAAAAAAAAATTCCAATATTACACGCAATGCCATGTTTAAACGTAACATAAGAAACTTTGAAAATAATGTTATTTAATAAAATATTTATCACATAGCTATTGGAATGAATGTTATGATATGTATTACCAAAATTATGATATTATATGATTTAAAATTTTATATATCATTTATTCTATGTTCGCTAAAATAAATATAAATAATAATAAAAATTATTGGAAAATAAATGTTATCTTTTCCTGGAAACAAATTATCACGTGGGAAAAAAAAATTTATCTAATAAAATAATAAAAATTAAATTTTTAGAAGTATTTTGATTAAAATTAAAAATTATATATTCAGTATTGTTTTTAAAATATTCCTTGTGTGTTTTATAGTTAATAGAAAAGAATAAATCAAATTCTACACTAAAAATTAATATTTTTGTAAATGTTCATTTATCTCAATTTTTAAATTTATTTAAAATTTATTTTTTCTACGCTGAAAAAATGTATTATAACTTTTTGATATAATATATTTTATCAAAATATAAAATTTATATATTGGTGATTTTATTTTGTAATTTTGGATGAATGTATAGTTTTTTATGAATAAAAAAAATATTATAGTATTTATAAAGAAATATCATTTTTATTGAATCATTTTATAACGTCGTAATGTTTTTAATATGGTTTTAAAGGTAACTATTTTTTGATAATATATATATATTTATATTTTTTATAATTTTTTTAAATATATAATCAATTTTTTAAATAAAAATTGTTAAATGATTTTGAACATTTTATCTCAAGAAAACAAATGTTTTTATCAATTAATCATAATTAATATTAAATAAAATAATTCCACTTGTATGAAAGGAATTATTAAAAATGTATTACACATTTTTAATAAAACATTTATTATATAATATTGTTAAAATTTTATTTTTCCTTAATAAAGATTATGAACCATAAAAATTATTTACTATGGTTAAGGTATAAACTATTTTACTTTGGGTTAAACTAAAAATGTCAGTGTCAAATATGACACAAAACATTTGTAAAACATTTGGTAATTCCAAATTTTGACAGTATATATTCAATAATTTATATTTAAACATTTTTTTAATCTTTTTGTAATGTTTAAAACTTGGTAATACCTTTTTATTTTAAAACATTTCAACTTTATCACTCTTGTCATTAAAAAAAGGACATCCCTATCCTCTAATATTCACTCTTCCAAAACAATTTGGATCAAATATATCATATTAAAAATAACTTTACATAATTTCATGCTATTATTAAAAAATATATATTCTTATAAAAAATACATATTATAAATCATTTTGGTGAAAACCAAAGGATGTTGTCTATAGGAGGTTACTTTTTTAACAGAGCAGTTTATATTATTTCTTCCACCACGTACAAAAAATTTCATTATCAAAAAAATTATAAAATAATTTTTTCTTTTTTCATTAACCTATATTTTATTATAGTAAATGAATTACAGAAATCCTTCTCATATTATACTAAATGGGTTATATAACTATTATTTATGTGTAGTGGACTATAACCACGTGAACAAATTTTATTCCATTTACTTCACCAACTGTAATAAATGGATATCACGATGGATTTATTATATATATATATATATGATAATTATGATTTTTTTATATGAATAAAATAATTATATGACATGTGTATTTTTAAAATTAAATTCAACAGAAGACGATTACAATGTTAGAGTGTACCATAGATAACCACCTCTTGAAGAGATGTGATCTGTTCGTTCTTTATAGATATGGTAATAAGGAAGAGTTTAATAATCATATATGATATTTATGACATAAAAGTTAATATATAATGGTAATATATTATTTTCCGTTATTTATTTAATTTCATTGGTAACATTAAAATTGTTATTATGCGTACGTACAACATACTGTCTACATGAACAACTTATTAATTTTTTAATTATCTAAAATCTAATGCTCACTACTAATTAAAAAATATTGAACGTATATATGTAAATTATATAATTAATAAAATTATTTATATTATTAATCCATGATTAATTTAGTAGTAACAATAACAATAAAATAAAAACATAGATAAAAATGAATTTATTTCACAATACATGACATATTTAAATGTATGTAAATAGGTAAAAAGGTCTTATGCAATCCAAAATAAAATATGATATATATATAAAATTTTATTTAATATATTTATAATGATTTTATATATATTAGAAAATATTTTCTGATGATTACAATGGAATTCAACACTTATGATAATATATTTCATGATCACTATTATTTTTTTCTGAGACACATGCCACAATCAGAAATTGTTTCTTTAATGTAGTGTATATAATGGCCATAAATTTATGATATTAGGAATATTCATAATATTATAGTGATTTAAATATCTATTTTTGGTTGTATCATATTTGGGGATCACACTAATAATTTTACCAAAATGGTAAGGGCTGTAAGATATAATCTTATCCTCTATAATGATAATTTATGTTTATATTTTTTATGACGAATAATTATGATCCCATTAAATATAAACACATTAAATTTAATCATTTACGGTTATGCAATAAGATTACGTGTTTATAACTAATTTTATCTCTTTATATACTCAGGATATTATTATAATATTTTAAAGAAAAACATCATTATTCCACCATTCGGTTGATTTGAATTTTCAAAAACCAAGTTTTCTAAAAATGTTTTCGAAGATATTTTTATCTTTATTAGAATCAAATATTAAATTAATTTTCATACAATTTAAACTTTTAAAAATATTTTTTAAATGAATTCTACTGTTTTTTCCAAAAAAATAATATTAAGATTTTATTAAAAGTATTAATGAAATCCCTGTTTTGGCATGTAAGGTAAAAAATTATATTTTCTGCATTCATGAAAAAAAATAATTATATTAGAAAAAATTTATAATATTAAAAAATAATTTTGAAAAAATTGTATTTCCTAAAAATTATGAATTTTTATATTTAATAATTTATTTTCCAAATAAAAATGGTAATTTATTTATTAAATTTTTTTAATTATTTTTTATTATCCCATTAAAAGTTTAGATGGTATTATAATTGAAAATAATATTAAAAATAACATATGTTTTTTATTATTATCTAAGAAAAATAGAAAGTATATAATCCTTAAGAAATAATTCATGTGATTTTTTGAAATCATTTTTCATATTATTTCTTATCCATACATGCTACTTATACTTTCATGGGGACACGATTGAATGATACCCACCCAATTATATCAACTGATTATTAATGTTTATATCAATAAAAATATTTTGAAACACATTTAATTTACATAGGTTTTCCAATGATGAATAGATAAAATTATAATAAAGCCCTTAATAATTACACAAGTTCTGATGTGACGATTTTATGATTTTTTATGATATCAAGGTTCATATATGATTGGTTTTAATATGAGACATGTGAGACCTATATCTTCATGCAAATTCATTAGGTAAATATTTATATCATTTTATTTAACAAAAGGTAACAAGTCAATAAGACTAATATACTCTGGGAAATAGGTTAATCCACATCCAAATTGGTAAATAGGTGAATCTTGATCCACTATGACTAAAAATTGCATCTGAATCTACTATAAGAAATACTTGGGACCTAATCAACAATGGGATGAACTGGATATGACTTGATTGAATATTTTGAAGGTCTTAGTAGTCAACAACATATATGAAAAATTTAATCAATATTTATAATGTTGGAACACTATATAGATATGAAAATATATAAAAATATTGAATAATTATTATTTCCTATTATTATAGACCATGTGTTTTGAAATTATAAGGATATTAAATGATTCGTGTATATAATCTATGAAACTTTGGGTATGAAACTCAAAATTTGGGTTAACGATTAAATACTGTTAGGCTTATCTTATGATTTCAATCATTTAATGATTGATATATATTATGTTTTCCCGTACTGAGCATCTAATATCACCCTTTATTATGTTTCATTCTCTAGGTTATGAAAAAAAATTACATATGGTTTTCATTTGAGATTTTCGTTTTATAATGGAATTTTCAGGATATGTTAAACATCATTCATGGAATAAAAAAATTTTGGTTATAGTGTCTATGGAATTTAAACTATTATGGAATTTAAATATGTGTTCATAAAATTTATGTAATATTCATCTAATAATATATTATATTTATATATAAAAGAACGATACTCAATAAGAATTTTTTGAATAAAATTTGAAAATTCGTTAAATAATATCCATGGATTACACACAATATCCAATAATGTGTCCTCTATTATAAAAACTATTTAACCTTTTCATTAATGGTTTGATAACCTAGTTATGAAATTAATTGTTTTCATAATAGTTTTACTCTTAGTATATTTATTCCTATAATTACTCTTCAAATAATAAATTCCATTATTCATTTGTTTGTTTTTTAATTTTTAAAACATATTAATTTTGTATTATGATATATCACTGGTTATAAAATTTCATCATTCCTCATTTGAATCACCATATTTGAGAAAAAAATTCAAAGCTGTAATGTTAAAAACATATATATTCATTAATGTTTGACTTATCTTATTTTGTCAATTCACATTCTTTATAATAGGATTGTATCGAATTTTGAATTTTAATGACTATTTATTATCCTTCATATACTTGAATATATTGAAATTTCATTATATTTATTAATTTATATGTTCCATATCCTCCAGAAACCCAAGACATTATCCAAAAAAACACATTGTTTTTCTTATAGGCTTTGTATTTATAGATTTTTGGGCTTGTTATTTATTCATTTTTTTATTTCTCTATTGCTATTTTTTTTGGTAAAATCGTCATATTACACAATCTTATATATAATCATTATGGTGTGGAAGGGTTATTATAATTTTTAGTAAAACCTATTTATATATAATTTACATTTCTCTCTTGGTAGTTTTGAAAAAATATATTCTATTCCTACATTAGATTTTCGATTAAGGGTGACCTTTTTCAATGAAAATGATTTGGATGATTCTATAGAAAATATAATGGTAGATAATTTTCTATTTATAGTCCCATTTAATAAAAAAATAATCTCCCACACCATTGTGATATCTTCTTCATAACTCTTTGAGAAGGTTATATAATTCAATATTGAAAATTAATCAGTTTCATTTCCATCATTAAGAAGCTAAAGTAGATTGAATGTTACTATGAATCAATAATCTGGAGTGCCTTGTTCTTGTCTTATTAAAATGTTTTATATTGTTACTCATTCATATTTATAACTTATTTTAACAAACTAACACGAAATTTGACCCATTTATCCTCCATATCATGCTATATATATATATATATTAATGTTATATTATGTTTCTAGGGACCATCCAATAAATATACTGATTCAATGATAATAACATCAAATATATCCTCCCAACATTCTATTCTATTCATATATTGGACTAATTTAAAAAATATATCATTACTATGAGAGAATGATTCATCATTTTATATATCTATTTTTGTGTATATAATACATAAACCATCCATCTGGACTAATGACTTATCTATGGTATTGTCTTATACTCCTCTATGTTATACTTTAGGAAATTTTACATTTAAAAAATCCATCATATTTGAGATGAACATGGTGTCAGAATTATAAAAAGACTTTAAAAAATGTGAATGGAAATAATCATCTATTTCAATGTTTTCATTTTCCTTTAATTATTAGCACATTGTTGTCTAATCCTAAAAAAATACCAATAAATAGATTCAGTATATGATCAAATACCTCATTGGTCACTTTAATATAATAGTTAATCACTTTGATAATTCAAATTTATATTTTCCATTATGGACTAATTAATTCTCAAATTTTACAATGAAATGGTTAAATTTTAAGATTTATTAGTAACTTGTGTATTCCCTTGTATATCCATTTGATGAAAAACACAAAAAAATATATTTATATTTAGAATTATATTGTATTAATAACAACATAGTTAAAAAATACCCAATTCAAAAACAGAGGTAACCTCCCTCTGATTGCACTTTAGATGTGTAAGGACCCATGAAAACACCTTGATGGGGGGATATAGTGTTTACTAGTTTTTACTTATTATGAAATTATACAATGAATATATAACCCTCAATTGTTATTAGTACCTTATTTTAGTCATTGAAATTATATATATTATGGTTTTACCTAGACACAAACGTAATTAAAAATGAATGTTATAAATAATGCGACACACATAATGACATAAATTATTTGTACACAGAAGAAATTTCTATGTGATTCATTGTTCTCACAAATAATCGAATATACAATTTAATAAAACTATCTTAAATGTGATATATTTTACACACACCTAAACTAGTGGAGTCTGAAATGAATAAAAATTTTGACTGTCCTATAGGCATTACTTATCTAGCATCAAAATATGTTAAATGAGTTACACGATGAAGGTATCCAGAAAATATATAATATTCATTTGAAATATTGAATAACTATTATCTGCAATATAATAATATGTGTTCCTTTTATTTTTTATTACCAATTATTTTTATGATTTTTTTATAAAATTTATATTATATATATATGTAACAACCATATTTTCTCCCATTCATATAATCTCAAAATATAATTACTATAATTCAGGTCTGATAAATTTTTTTTCAACTGTAGATAAATCATAAAACAAACAAATATATGGGTTGGAATCTTATTCACTACTCCAAATAATCATAAATTATTTTCATCAATTAATTCTCCTTGAGAAAATTTAAAGCTTAATCTTTTTAAACCTAAATAATCACATAAAAGATTATAGCTCTATTGAAGTTATGGATTCATAAAATGATGGAATAGATCACAATGATTAATGGAACCGAACTAAAAATCCCACCTATTTTAAAATTAATTTTATAAAATTTTATATTTATTCATCTTATATTATAATTAATGTGATTGTTTTTCTTTTATAATAGCACAACATCATCAATATCTATTTAAAGATACATCATCCAAATGTTTTTTATTTGAAACATTAGTTTCAAGAAACTACAACTATTTAATTTAAATTATCATATATAATATATATACTAATATATATGATGGATTATCATAAATAAAACTTCATGTATTAAAATTTAAATATTTCGTTATCCTAGTAAATTCTCTCCTGACTAAATTATTTATGTATATATATCTGAATTCGTTTATGTGTTAATAATTTTGGTATTTAAATATTGAATTTAAAAACATAGAGGAACTCAACAATTAAAATTCTGATACATCTGCTAAAATGATTATAAATATTCACATAAATTTAATCAACCTTCATACATTTATCTCAATGTATCGGAATCAAACTACATAGATGATTCAGATACATGAAAATTCTTGTTACAATCATTCAGAATATAAGAATATTTTTTTGATTTTATGAATATAAACATAGTACACCCGTACTATCTCTAGAATTTCACATTCACTCATAAACAATTCAAACACCATTGGGATTTTATAAAAAATTATATAGCACGTTTATTCCTTTGGAAATTGTATAAAAAAACTCACATGCTTGAGTTATTCAATATCACACACTCCACTTCAACCATTAAAATTATTTTACCCTTTATCCATGTATGATTTTATTGAATCATAGACCCAGTTCACTAAAAATTAAAATAACTAGGAATCACACATGACCTCAAGTGATATTCCTCATTAACCAGAGTCTTCCTACTAGAATCATGTTTCGAGGATGATATAGTTTGTATACTATACCCATGTTATGAGACTATACCACAAAAAAACTAGTTGTCGAAATTAGATGAAAAATAAATATAAAATCAATATAAATGTAATAAATAATCCAAACATAATACTAATGAATATTCTAAATCTATTTATATAAAAAAATATGATCATATCATGGTACAATTCAAAATGGAATACATCGAATAAGGGAAGTATGAATTTACAATATGCTATACATTTGAAAAAAATACCAAATTAATTTCCACTATCTTTACAAGAATAAGATCATAAAACTACTATTTTAGTTA
This sequence comes from Viscum album, assembly GCA_963277665.1. Taxonomy (NCBI): domain Eukaryota; kingdom Viridiplantae; phylum Streptophyta; class Magnoliopsida; order Santalales; family Viscaceae; genus Viscum; species Viscum album. The sequence continues at coordinate 2,073,447,494 of OY728152.1, read as the reverse complement.
TTTATTAGAGAAAAACTAATAATCTATATCAGGTAAATTAAATTTTTCCCTAAACGAAAATATATAGTCTACCCAGGTTGTAATAGGAGGCCCAAAAAAAGTGTGAGAAATCCTTAGTATCCCGTACTATATATTGAAATAACTATATCTTCCATGAATATAATATGAATTTTGGTGAAGTAATAATATTTATAAGATAGTAAATAAATACATAAAAAAGAGAAAGGTTTCGAATGGGATACTCGACAAACACTACCTGTTATGGCCAAAGCTAGTGCTCTACGAATACATGTCATTATCCCCATAAAATTAAAAAAATGTATTATAAATATTATGCATTTAAATAAATATAGATATATATTTACATTTTAATACTATAGAGTGGAATCCTAATCCATATCAATAAATTCAAAATTAAAATGTGTTTCATAAATCCCATTACAAAGGAGAATATAGGTATAATTGGGATGTCATTATGGTCAAGTATAATGAATTGACAAAACCCACGATTGTGGTTTGTATTAGAAAAAGTATAATTTGTTTTTAATTAAATGGAACCATAATGCCATAAAAATAAATCCATATTAGGAAACTAGGAATCCATCTATGTGTGTTCAACATATGAGTTTATCCAAGAAATTATTGTAAGGGAACATGTATGAGTGATGAAATGGTATAATGAATAATAAATTGTATCATTACATTTTGTTTCATATCAGGAACTAGGTATGACTCGAGGAATTTCATGTTAACCATTCTTACTCATCCCATCCATGGTGGTCCACTGGTAAATGATGTGTCACACATTGGAATTATATGGACACACATATAATGAGCCAATCTTGGATGTAATATAAAGAACTCATATATCCATATTTCTATATAAAATATTATATAATAGATTCTAATTTTTAATCCTTATGATCCCATATGATTCATCCTTAATTGGTTACATTAGTTTGCCATTTTATTGCTATATTGAAATGATCTTGTCTGGAATTAATATAACAACATTCAACTAGTACCATTTATCACATTAGCCATATCAATTACAATATTTGATTCAAATACAACGAGAAGAGTAATGGTCTATTCATGTGCCCCAAAAATTACCATTATGGTAAATAGAAATAAATTAAATTCATAATGGATGTTCATCACACCTCAATTGGGCTTCAAATCAATTACATGTCATGTGGATCTTAGGTTATTAATTAATGAAAACCCCCTAGGGGTGTCTCACGGAAAGGTGTCCATCCTCCAACATTTTTTTATTGGTTCAAATGCTTATATAAATAATTAAAACATAATTATTTTAAATAATTATTCATTTATGAGGAACCAATGTAATTTCAGAGCCATGATAAAAACATCATACAATATAATGCATCAAAACATTTTGGAAACAAGCAGGTCCACCTACCTCACGATGGTAGATGACTCATCAATCTTTTTACACTTTAGAATCTATGTTTGAAGGAATTAAGATGAAAACTTAATAAATTACATGAAAATTGGTTATATGATATCACACCAAAATAACCCCTTTGATGGATAAGTGGAATGATAAATAAAGAATGTTGTTTGGAGGGCTCACCGTTATCTATGAAACATAATCGATAGTGAAGGAATAGAGCATAGATGAAGAACCCAGATAATGTACTTGGTCGGATGAACGATGTGAGATATAGTGAAGGAAGGAACTCTTATAATAGAAAAAACATAAAAGGATGCTTAAACATAAATGTTGGAAATTGTGAAAATTTAATTTAACCTAATATAATGTTGAGCATAGTTAGGTATAAAGATTTTAAATCATCATTTTGAATCCATGTGTGTAAATCATATAGTGCGAATAGTTATGTGGATGTACGGATATGACCCATGATTCATTTTTGGGAAAACCGTACAAAAAATTCCTAGCCACTGGATAGCCTTATCCAAGCTACAGAACCCATGATAGACAGTTACAAATAACTATGCATCACTTTTTAGTTCAATATTACTGTGGTATGATTGAGTTACATGGTTATAAATGACTATATTATAAATATTTGGCCTAGTAATCATCTCCAAATTTTGAATATTTGTGCTCTTAATTATCCTTTTACTCTCCCAAATCACACATTGGACCCTTAAATGTTATAAAAACATATTTTGGGTGTTATCAAATCAAACCATTGTCTCATATTTTACACGGTTATAATTACATTTCACATGTACAATAGGATCTGAACTTCCTCGGATATCCAAGATTCACTAATCAATGTTATGTATGTGATTTTATTAAAGGGGGAAAATCAATCTTAATATCATTAGGATAAAATTATTGATATTGGTTATAAAGAAATGGAGAATTTTTTCGTACATAGAAGATTTCATTAATGGACCATTACATGAGAGCTATTTTTATCAAATTGGGTATCAAATTGAATATCTCCAAGAAAATTAATGGCCTAATCTATAAGTAAAAAAAATTCCTTCTATATGAATAATTGTAACTCCTGACCATGGATAATCTAGAAGATGGGATTGGTGTCCGACCTTAAACACCAGAGGATTGCATTGATGATTAGAAGATGACTTTTTCGAAGACTGAGTTTTACCCATAAACATATAAATAAGATGAACCTTATCAAATGTTTTTTTAATGAGATATCATCCTAGTAGTTACGTCTCACATTACTCAAACCGACACATGGGTGAATATCATGACCAACCATATAGGTCCCGATAGGGAGTAATCTGAATAGTTTCTTGAATGTATTTGTTGTTGGAAAACTCAACAAGAGGTAGTTGTTTCTACGTAGAACCCCCAAATTCCATGAAGTATTCTTGGAGAATGTCCTCTATAACTTGTATTGTATGCTTGGATTGAGCATCAGTTTTATGGAGTTATTCTATATAAGAATCATATGTTATCCCGTATACTTTTTCCACCCCTATCAGAACTGTAATCTTAATATAGAGTCACTATATTATATGATTAAAGATGGAACATTATAATGGAGTAAAACCTATATAGTTTAAAGACCCCCAATATGATAAACTAAAATGGTATCCATAAACAATAATATATTTTAAAACATTGTCAACCATTCAATGGACACACATACTTCAATACATTCTCTATGGGACCACCGAAATCACATAATAAATCCATGCCAATGGAATATAATTTCACCACAGAAATGAAAATAGGATGTAAAATTAACACAAGCAGGTGGTGCTCCACCATCACAGGCCGTCAATTGGAACACCATGTGGTTACAACTACAATCTTCAACATCATAACCATCTTCTAATACTGAAAACACATGTCTTGGTACATCGTTTTATGAACAATGTGTATTTCCCTAATAGATCCATGATATTACCACATCACTTATTCTTGTATTTCTGTAGAAAACTAATATCACCCCAAGAGGTGTAGAATCTCAACTATTCTTATCAACCAACAAGGAAGTGGCTCCCTACCTTTAACATATTCCCTTAGGATTAATCTTACGGGATCTAAAATTATTCTCATCACCTCCCATTATAGAATGGTGGGTTTTATATCTAAGGATTTTAAAATCTAATTTTCATGATATTCATAATCATCCAGGTACATATCAAAAAATAGTGCAGTAAAAAACCACTAACTCATTTCCCAATCGATGAGATAATTCTCAATCTTCTGGATCGTGTCATCAGCAACTACATTCCCCTATCCTATTTTATAACCATTCTAAATAAATAATATTAATGTTATTATACCCATATTAACTGTGTGAGATTTATCTAATGGTATAAGTAAATTTATTTGAGACTTTTCTGGTCTCTTTAAATGGTGAACCACTACCCCAATTGGTAACACCTACAACAATATAAATCATGTACTGAAATGGACTTCATTAGGACATGATTAATTCAATTCCTTTCAGGATTTATAAGGTGGTAGGATTTATATGCTAAAATTTGATCTCCATATGTTACAATCTCTCAAATAAACATTCATATTGAACATTAATGAACTAGATATTATATTCCCAATAATAATAGAGTCTAGATTGACACAAAAGTTAGATTATCCCATCACCCATGTATGTTTTCCTCAATGATGTCCATACATAAATATTTAAATTTCTTTTTCACCCCTTGACCTAAGTTGTGATACTATGAGTGAGAATTCGTGAATTAATTTATGGCGATATCCATATAACCCGATTAATCAAAGTATTTTAATGATAATCATGGTGTGCTATAGTGAAACTAGAGAACTCGCCATCTCTATTTTAACATATACTATTTCTTGTGAGGTAACGTTACCAAAAAATTTATCATTTTCAATCCAAAATAATATTTTCTGAGAATAAAATATATTCATTTCTCTCTCATTATATTTATAATGATCTCATGAGGTTTTTCATTTTCATGTTGAGTACTAGAATAAATAATTATATAATCAATTATTACTACGACAAAAAAATCTATATATTGGTTGAAATCCTAGATCATTGTTGTTGTAGAAAATTCTAGCACATTCAGAATAATGAATGAAATAACATGGCAATCCTTCAAGTTATATCAACTCCAAAACACAAGAAGTGGTATAGGTGATATGAAAACCAGAAACTGATAGTAGCTAAACCTCAAGTCAATATTAGAGAAAATCATCACATCACATATCTTGTTAGAGAGGAAATCTATAGGTGGAATTCGATATGATCTATTTAACACAATTTTATTAAAACGAAGGTTATCCACACAAAATCTATGGAAACCATTATCCTTAATTATGAGAAAAAGATAGGTAAACTCCATTGAGAAGTACTAGGTTTCATAAAACCCATAGCTTTTATACCCTTGAACATATTATTGAGTTTCAAGAGCTTTGTTGGTTCCATACACTTGGGAAGAATGGTTAGTGTTATTTATCATGGATCTATATAAATTCAATAATCTATTTCAATTATACAAGTTAATATAGAATGGTTATCATGGAACACTTTCCTTGAAATTATCCACCATAGGAGGGAACTCTATATGTTACATAATGTTGTAACTCATAAAGAGACTATCCATATGGGATAATAATATTATTTTCACATGATTCTCAGACCAATCTCAACTCACATGGAAATCCCCTTTAACATTATGAAATTAATACAACCCCTAGGTTATGTGAAGAACCCCCTTGAAAGATATAAATTAATGTGAACATGATAAATCACAGAATAGTCCTCAAAATATATACTGTTGAAACACATCATCTTGAGGATAAAAATATCCCCTATAAATAAATATCCTCCAATCACATGGGCATACCATTATACTGTTTTCTTTACTTGTTTCAGATTCCCAATCATCTTTCAACAGTCAGCACCTTAATGATGTACTCAATTTCCATGCCCAAATTTTTTATAATTTCTTGAGATAAAAAACAATGAGAATGAATAATATCAAACAATATAGAAATACATTTTTTGGAAACTAAAATAATAACTCATAATGTAAAAGGTCATGGAATCCACACGCCTAGACAAGGTTTTGGTGTATTAATATGGTCAAGTCCATATTAATGTTATTCCACCAAACAATCCTAGGGATGACCGATTGATTGGATATATAGATCAGAGGATTGGTTAACTCGGTGAATACCATATCTTCAGCTTTATCGGCCTGTAGTAGTATATAATAAATATAAATTTATAGTTACTTATCCTATATCATAATTTAGTGTTTATGAAGATCTGTTCTCCATTGTATCTTTAGAAAATGTTCAGAAAAATTGATGATGGTGTCCCATCTGACAGCAATATAGACACCCAGTTGGATCATTTGTAAACTATGACTTATTATGGAATGACCTACCACATTGTTGAAACAACACACAACTATAATAGTGTGTTATATGACCACATTTCCCCTACTATATGACTTTATGTGACATTTTATACCACTATACACACAACCTCCATTTCCCTATATTGAAACACCACAGCTCAAAAAAAATATCCTCCACTAGGTAAATATTAGTGATTTGGTCTTGGGTAATTATCTCTCAAACAGTGGTCTATAGGAATATTTTCACCTATAATGAGATGACGTATGAAATCCCATCCACAAATATTATAATTTTGTTATCTTGTCATTTGAAATGGTTATTTCAAGGATACGTATGATTTGTGATATGAGTAGAATATACCATCCTTGATCAAGAACAATATAGTAGATTCACTAACTCTCTATTAAAATCACCACTAAATGATTGTGGAAGAATTAATCCTGGATGGTTGACTTGGAGTCCTCCCCGACCAAACACTGATTATGACCAGTAAAGGTGATAACCTTCGATAAACTCTTACTGGAATTAGAAAAAATATATTTCAAAGGAATGTCCCTGTATTATTGAGGAATATCCAAAATAAAAAATATAGATAACATCTTACCAATTCAAAAACCATTAGTATGAATACTGTCATTCAATGAGATATTATGAAGGATATACTACATAAATTTTCATGTTAATTATTCTATATTGGGGGAAGGTCATAGAGCTACCTAAAGAAAATACATAAATTATAGTAATCTGTATTAGAAATAACCATTGACACTGATATTTGGAATAGAATGATGTGCCTCAGGTGGAACTATAAGAATAATATTAGATATCTAGTTCCTATAACCTAAGGATCATGTCAATTTACACCTTCATGGAAAACAACTAAAGTAGATCATGGAGCCATAACATTAAAACATCCAAACATACAAAGTATATAATATTCAAGAATAAATATTATTAATGGTAACTGAAAATGAGATGTAAATGAATTTATATAAAGGATTCACATTCCTCTACATACTCTTAAATCCACCTCTATGTGAAAATAATGGTAATAATAGCTCGTAAGTGACAAAAAATACATCCCACTACTATGATTGGTTCATGGTCAAGGTATTAAATTACATATTATAGTTCTATATATTTTGAATCTTAATTTCATGGTATACATAAATACCCCATTAACATTTTAATTTGAACCCCCATTTTACAGTAATCATTCACCTGAAAATTTTAAAATTAGATAAGTTCATATTCATTTACATAATTATATATGTCACAGTCCTATTAGATATATCACCATCACCATATTATAATGACATAATACTTATAAGTAACAGTTTCCATGATTTATGACTACATAAAAACACCTAAATTTGGTATAAAATGTGTTAAGTCATAAACAATTATAAGATGAAATTAATTTTTATTCCAAATTTATGGAATTACATGCTTCTTAAATTACAATTGGTATTCATGTTATCTAATTCAAATAGCGTTTTAGACCATGGTAGTAATGGTTAATGGTTATAACATTGAATATTTACTTATTTAATCTAAAACCATGAATATTTAAATGATAAAGGATTATTAAAAATTTATGTCGGGGTGGAAATATAAATTAAATGTGTTTAAAAAGTAATAGGGTTTGGATACATATATTTCCAATCAATTTCTCTAAAATATGTGTTGCCAATGGCTTTGTGGAACTAAGGGTGACACTTGAGGAACATGGTTTGTGGGAACTATGTGGCCCTTTCAATACCATGGGAAAGCCTCACATGGTAATATAGCCTATGGTGCAGGGTTATAATTAATTGTGTGGCCCGCTATTGTTTACTATGGCACCCCCACAATTGAGTTGCAAGGTTAATAATAATCACCTGTTAACCTTGCAGATTAGTATGCCTCTCAAAATTTTTCAACTCCATTCTTTGAATGAGCCATAGACTCTGCCAATCCACTCTTTATACCATTTGGAATAATCCTATCATGAAAATATATGAATTAAAAAATGGATAATGTGTTAGTACCCCTACAAGAAGATGGGAAGTAATAATATATTCATTCCAATTTGTCTGTCATATAGATGTTCACATGGATGGATTATCCATGGATCTAGTATATAAATATCATAATAAAAAATAAATTTATAATGAAAATTAAATCTCTTACAATCATTTCACTTTATCGAGTCCTATTTCTATTCGAATAATTTATAGATTGTACATCCTCCTATAGTCAAGTTCATTTGCATGATAACAAACTCATTTAAATTTCTGATACATATGGGATACTCTTGAGAATTGATCTAGAAATATGTTCCATATAATCCTATACCCTGAAATCATGTTACAATTATTTGAGACTCTCTTTATTTAACATTCAAAACATAGTCATTTATTATTACACTAAATTAATAGTAACCAGCTGTAATCTAAATTTTATTGGTAGATACACTAATAAATCACCATTTCATTCATTAATATTAATAAAGTTTAAAAGAAAAATAAAAAAATCATTAAAAAGGGAACCAAATAATGATGATATTATAACATCCTGGATCCAGGATTCACCAAAAGGTGCCCAAACCTGGTTCGTCACATGACCTCAAACACATTTCCCCATATGTTAGAGGCTTCCGACTAGCAGCGAGGGCCATAGTGTGATAATGGGGAAACAATTATATCATTGTCAGAGTAAAAAATCTAGAAATAAAATATAATACAATAAAATAAGTATTAATACAATACAATAAAATCAAACAACAAAAGACTGATAGTAATATAATAGTCGGAGCATATTTATAACTGATTTATATACCATGTGTCTTGAAAATAATCCAATAAAAACACAATTAATGATATACAATACTAAAACCAATGTACAAAAAATCAATTAAAATCCAACAGCATCCCATGCCTCCACTTGGTCCCAGTCTCTCCAGATGTAGTAGAAATCATATACCGGATGATGAAGGGCACTTTACATTATCTATACCCACAACCATATAATCTATTTGGGCCCAAAATCATGACCCAACCTGGGTGTGTGATGAAGAATAGTAGTAACCCAACAAAATATACCTACTAAAATAATACTGAATATTTATTAATGATAATATGTAGAAATTAAGTAAGAAACTATGAGATAAACAAAAGTAAAAAATCCTAAAATTTTCAATTACATTAATTTACATTTATTAGTCAATCCATTGGATCATGTAACCCATGTGATCTATCATGTGCTCTGTATCATCAGTGTGACCGTAACAATTTACGTCTCAGAAGACCATCTAAACAATCATGCACGAGTTATAGAAATGGTGTGATTTTCATCGAAGACTCATCACCATCATTTGATAATTCATAACAAACTCCCATTGGTTGTTCTCATAGTATATCCCCACTAGTCTAACATCTCATAAATTCATAAATAATGACCATCTAGGAATTCTCCCATAGGATTACCTATTTGGCCCCAGATAACACAAATCACTTACTATCGACCACCTGGGTAGATCTCACTTCGAAAACCCCCTTGGCCTATATAGAATCAATAAGCTATATTGAACACATGGAATCTGACACAATCAATTACATATGGTATAACACTAATTTAATAACAATCCTCTATCTATATCTCACAATCAAATCAGTTTGGTCATTCATAACAATAATTAATATATAAATGACCATACGTCAGGAATCTCTCACAGTCAAATTCCACATTGTCAAACTTCTACATTACATATCTCATTCATCTAAAACTATCACAAACTCAATACTAACTACACAATACAATAAAAAAGGAATTCCTAACATAAATTCTAGAAAAAATACCCTTAAACTCTTATTCATGGGAAACACAGAGATGGGGAGTATTGTATCCATGTTATTTAACCTTACAGGTATGAAAATATTCTTTATCAATCATCCAGACCATATCATGCTATAAAAGGATCTAATTCCAAAATATGAAATACCCCAAATGTGGTATACAAGATTTTTTGAAATTATAATTAAATTACAATCAACAAAATGAACTAACCGCCTACCAAGATTTAACACGATCGATTTGTTTGAAGTTCATCCATTGAATCTTCCTAAAATAACATAGATCTACAAAAAGGATGAAAAAATTCAACCTTGAAAAAATCACGAGATATGATAAATCAAGAATTATGGAACTAGATGAATTCGGAACTCACTAGTGAGATTTCAACCCTCCCAACATCAACTCTATCAGAGGCTAGAAAAAAAATCTTGTGGGGTTCAGATTTCGTCAGCCCTTCTGTCTCTCTTCTATACAAACCAAGGGGAGAAGTAAAATTTTTCGATAATGACGGGCCACCCTGATATGATTTATAAAATAAAAAAAATACATAACATGATCATTAAATCTACATGTTGTGTAGTAGCATTAATCATCCCCCACCTTAAGTGTTTTTTCTGGACCCCACACGACTATGTTCTGGGACATTAATCGGCTAGTACATGGTTGTACACGGTAAATGAGTACATAGTGTGTAATCATAAGTTCACATAGAGTAAATAAAAAATTATCAATTCTCCATTTTTCCTAAAAAAACCCCAATTAATTATCAATATATGATATGAAAATCTGGGTTCGTACAAATATACCACCTTAATTCAATTACTACGTGAATATCCATTCCACGTGGGGTGAAGTAGAAATATCAAACAACTCTAGAAAATTTTTTTGTACATCCACCTCCCTCTACATTGTATCATCCTATACTAGTATGTTCTACCATAACACCCATAAAAGTGGAACATACATACCACTGTGAACCTTCGGGTTTAGGTCCACAATATAAATAGGGTTATACTCCTAGGATTCATCCAACTCTAACATAGCCTCTTTGGGATGAATGATGTGAAACAGGTCTTAAAGTTAGCATTGTGGCTGGGAAACATGAAAGATGTCAAGAATATCCTAATACCTATAGGGAAGTAGAAACTGATAGGTAACCAGGACACCTATCTCTAAAACCCCAAATTACCTGATGTTTATCAGTGATAGATTCCCATGTCTACTAATACTCATGTGTTTTAGCCTCATCGTGTAAAATAAGTAAACAGGATCTCTAACCTCACACACCAGATGTCATATCTATTATCATCATAATAATTCTACTGAGACTGTGTAGTATCAATCCTCTACCAAATACACACCACCTGCTCAGTGTTCTCTTTGAAAATACAAGGTCTCAACATAGCTTTTTTTATTGTCTTCAGCTAACATACGGGTGGTCAGTGTGGTTTAATATACAATTCCTCTTATGTTTTCATCTGAATAACCCCTTGAAAACTATTTTTGTTGAAAACTACACAAGGGTTATGTAAAACTCCCATTATCTCCCAAAATCCATAACACTTGCTCGATGTATGTCTAACAAAACCTGAATCTTATGCTCAGACCGACCATCTATATTTGGATGGAATGCTATACTCAGAAGTACATATATACCCAGATCCCTAGGTATTACCTTCCAAACATGATGAGTAAACCGGGAAAACCTATCTGAAACAATTGATCATGGAACCCAATGAAAATGTATAATCTCTCGAATGTATAACCTTATAATATCATCAACACTATTTTTTTTTAAATTGTAAGAAGTGTGCATCCTTTGTGATTATGTCGATCACCACCCAAACTAAATCATTCCCTTGAGGCAACCTTGGTAAAAATATCAAAAATCCATCATGACATCTTCCCAATTCAACATAGTAATGTGTATGTACTGCTAAAGAACCGTTGGTTTTTGATTCTTTGCCTTCACCTGCCGATAGGTGGATCATCTCATAACAGAACCAGATACATCTCACTTTATACCTAGCCACTAATAATGACTGTGTATACATCGGTAAATTTTGTTGACACCAGGATGACCTTTCCATTCCAAGTCATAAAAATCATTCATCAACTCTTCATGTATGTCTGCTAACACCCATATGCATCCAAGAAAATGAAAAACCACTTCGTCGCATATGGTCCCCCCTAGAGTGAGGTCTTTACATGACACATTGTATCGTAGGGTTTGGCCTTTGTAATTTTATAGTTTCCTAATTCACACTCGATTGAGTCACGTAGATATAATATCTATAGAGAAAGGATTGTCTTCCCCTTTCTTTTGTGCATGTCCAAATGCTACTCAGATAACGTAGCATATATCTGACACTCACTACCATCATCCTAATCTTCCTATATCTGTGTCCAACTACTTAATTCATCATCCACTACGTTTCCTTTCCCAATAGTGTTGTCATGATAAATTTCAAAGGAAATAATGTACTTAACCCACATTCATTGTCTCAAATTTAGGTCTTACTGAGTAGAGATATACATTTTGATTTTTTGGTCAGTGTATGTACCAAAATTTTCATCCAATAGATAATGTCTTCATCAACGTAAGCATGCCTAACTACATCTTACATGACACCATTTTTCATGTAAATATTTTCATGTGGCCTCAACTGCCAATAAATTTATGAAATTAATATGTCCCCCTATATATGCTCTGCTCCCAGCCTGATACCTAATGCCTCAAAGAAAAATATGTAAATCTTTTCGAGCACCAAAAATACCGGTATCGATGTTGAAGTTAGTCTCCCTTTCATCTAATGAAAGGCTGAGTCACATGAATATTTCCCTAAGTACTTCACAACCTTCTTAGTCAGACCCATCAGTGGTATGACTATGTGTGAATAGTCATGTATAACATATCCTTATTAACCAGACTCCCCCAAAAATCTTTGTGCCTCCAATAAATTCTTCGAATACTCATAGTAATATACCACTATCACTTTCTCGGGGCCTAATGATACTCTTTACTCTGAGATGATATGAAACAAGAAGTGAATATGGTCCATCCTAAAGTGGCTTTATGAGAGATTAGGATATAATTGATGGTCTCTTAGTGTACTCATTACGATCTCAATAAGGGTGGCATGGTTCGGTCGCGTGTGACATAATATTAAGATATAATTTGAGAATAATACCACAAACGAAACCATGTATGGAAGGAAAACTTAGTTTATTAGTTCCATTAAAACTACAGGTGTGTTCATGAGACCAAACGACATAGCCAAATACTGGTAAAGACCATATATCCTCCAATCAGTTTTATGAGTTATATCTAATGGTCTAATGTACAACTAAATACAAATGGATCTCAATTAAATATTCAAGAAAATGCAGGCTCCTTGAATCAAATCAAAGTGATCATCAACAGTTTGAAAGGGATATCAGTTCATGACCATCAACTGGTTCAACTTATGATAATCCACACATAGAATTAGTTTACTATCTGCCTTCCTTTCAAAAATGACTATAGAACCCAAAGGATAAGAATGGGTTTAGTAAAAATAAATTTCCTACATCTCCTATAACTACTTATTGATATAATGTAGGTTAGGTGTATCCATCCTATAAAGTGTAATGGACACTAGGGTAGGTCCTACAACTAGAAAAATATAGAATTCTACATCTCACTTTGGAGGTAAAATTGAAAATTCATCTATAAAGACAAATTTAAAATTATACACCACCTGAGGAAAGTCAATCTATGAAGTACCCATGTCATTTAGATATAAACATGTAATATGTGATTCATTTCATCCCAATCCATGATGATCGGGTCTAGATATGCTCTCGAAGACATCTAATTTTCCATTGTTTAGAAAATACAAGCCCTGTGATGATTTGAAAATCTCTTTATGGATATAGAATTCCACAATGTCCTGGAATGTGACCAAACTTGTCATTTCGAGCATGTAATCAAAGCCATCATCTCTAATACATAGAGGATACATAATATTTGACAACCAGCAACCTCAAAAGGTCACTCCTTACATAGATTTATACTAGTTTTCATAATCACCAACAGATTATCTAGAATCGTAAAATCATTATAAATAATGATACATAGACCATGTCTCTCCACAATGAAAACTGATATGATTCTATTAGAAACCCCTATATTGAAAAGGGAATAAGCTAAAATGAAGGCAACTAGAACCGTACCACTAAACGTAGAGGGTCTGAGATCATGAATTTACCAAGTCATCTCCACTTCAAAATTATGACCTGTAATGTTTCCAAGGTTCCAAGTGTGACTAACCTGAGATGATCTATCATGTTTTCACTAAAAACATTCTGAATGGACACCATGACCACAACCACCTCCTCGGCCTGTAAGGCCTGATGAACTTATGTTCCCTAATGGATGGGAAATTGTTGGTCATACAACTGAATTATAAGTAATAAAATATCCCATCTCACTCGATTCTAATGGGACCATTTAGATAAAATTCTGAAATTAGAGCATTTGGTTGCTAGATCGACACTCGACTAGGTGCATTGGGAAATGTGGTCTCATATTCCCACTCTTCCGGTACTAGTAGCATACCCCCTGGCTACCTAATGAAACATCATAATAAATATCTCAATAAAATTTCCTTGTATCAATGAAAGGAGTATCATCCATGGATGCTGAAACACTATATATCATATCTCCCAATTCCCCAAGATTTCGCTCAGTAATCAATACATAATTTTATACAGCAGTCACCAATGTTATTTTAAGATAATTTAACCGTGATTGGATTTTAATGCTGATACCAACCAAAAATATCCTAAACATATATAACTATTTACCTCACTAACAAATTCAGAGCACTAATGCTCTGCAAAACGCGAAGAATTATACATTCCAGAAAGAGAACCCAACTACATGTTCAAGAACTCATATGCTCAATCGAACCTCATAATATTGTGGTGGAAGTAATAATAGTGTTTTCTATAATACTATTCCCAAGAGATATCCTGATGAAGTCCTACCTATTGGATTATATCCCACCATATTTTTGCGGAATAACATTTCTTGTACATCATGGGCTTCAACCTTCTCTCAAGAGGCATCTACAAATGGTCAATCATAGAAAGAATGTCCTCCAACAATGAATATGAATCCTGGGCCCTGAATCCCCTGAAAATGTGGAAGAATGTTTATTTTAGAACACCCATGTCCAATCATCCATTGTCGAGGAAGGATGGGTTGCTCCATAAAAAGCCAGTATTATCCTAAAAACCCTTCACAGAATTGTGCATCATCACTAGCATTCGGTATAAAAGCTTGTTCTAAGATGGGAACAATGGGAGGATATATTGACAGTCCCTGATCAACCATTTCAAATGCCTGAGCACGACCTGTACCTGGAATTAATCTTGAGAATTTATCGGTTGAATGAATCTGCAAGGTCAATCACACATCTTAGATCATGATTATAAGGGAATGAAATTTAGAATTGAATTAAAGTAACAAAAAAATAAATAATTCAAGATTTTAAAAAATATTGTTTCAGGAGGTTTAGAACCACTAAATAGTGTGTTCTTGTAATTCTTATCTTGGGTGTGTACTTCTGGGAACCAAGCCGTGTAACACCACATACACACTGAGTGTTTATCCCACAACATGGTGAGTACAAAAATTTTCCATCATGTGATGGTTATTCTACATGTAATGAACTACACGATTCTATCATAGTGTAACACTACACATCTTTTTAACCCTAGATATGGTGTGTAATACAGAAGTTCAATCCACTTGTGTCATTAGTCACACGACCAGATACACAGTTGATTACCACATGATGTGTACTTCTAGAACAAAGCATGTTATACCAAATGTTTATCATTTCCATGTATATGCTAACATAGTCATTCGCATGGATAAAAATTTCACATCCATAATATAGGGTACACATAGTTTACTTATGAAATGTTATTTTTTCTAGTATAGAATAACAACTGGCATGTTTTCATAAAATCACATGCTATGTTGTTCAGGATTCTAGACAGAAAGCCTTTAAAACTTCTCCTAAAGACTTAAAACCAAAATATTTGTCAAATTAATTCCATGTTCCAATATGTGAGATACCATACTCCATGAGAATCATATTATCGCATTATTATTCATGTCATATAAAAAAACTAAAGGATAATCTTGGTGCCCCGAATTCTAATCCAAGAGGGTCCATAACACTTATGGGACCAATGTTTAGCATCCATTAAAATTATAAAATACATATACCAATACCCTATCTATATAAAATTCATTATATCATAAAAAATATCACTAAAAATGAATATTTAGCAAAACATCTATCCAATAGCATGCAATCAATAATGCACCCTAAATGGGAAAACAATAGTTCATGACATGTGATCTCTAAAAGATGCCAATATGATGCAAGAGATGGCATAACCTCATAACATCAGGTTGAAATAGAAATAGAACCACAATGATATATATAATAACATCAATGAACAATTTTATCTACCCAATTGTGACATCAAATCAACTGTATCAACAGAAAAACTAGAAAAAATTAATTTATTCAAGGAAACATGGATTTTATCTATACACGGGTAAGCTACACCCAAGAACATCTTATTAGAAACTACCTATTCCTTTCCATCCTAGTATAAAGGAAACAAAAAAATTATGTAAAGGAAGAAAATAACATCCTCTGATTCCACAATTTTTTGTCTCGGTTTCGGGTGCCCCCGAAAGGGGCCCCAGATCCGATTGGTTATATAACCTCAAAATAATTTCCCCAAACAACAGAGGATTATGAATAGTACGTAGGGCCATGGTGTGATAATGTGGAAATAATTCCCTTAGTTATATAGTATACATTTTGGAAATAAATTAGTACACAAAACTAGAAGAATAAATACCATAAAATTAAATTAAATTTCAGAAAATTGATTGTAATATAACAATTGGAGCATATATAAATGATTCTTGTAACATGTTTATTGTAATGAATCCAAACAACACACAATGATGGAAACACAAAACTGAAAACATTCGGTATAATGGCATGTAAAATCCAACACCATTGCCAACCTCAGCTCTGTCCCATGCTCTTCAGCACCAACAGTAATCAGTAATTTATGTTGAAAAAAACTAGACCTTATTAAGACCTGAAAAAAATATTATGATTGAGTCCAAAATCATGACCCAAATATGATGTGATATGAGTCCCAAAATGAATCCACAAAAAGATATCTACCTATATTTAGTGGAATTTATATAGTAGGTTATATTCCTAACCAATGTAATAAAGGAGTAGTCACTCAAAAGTAAACAATTGTACAGTTTTCAATTACATTCATTAAAATTTTTTAATAAATCAATTGATTCATTATACCCTTGATATATATCCTAAGATCTGTATCCCCAATTTAATGGTAACAAAAAATAATCCGATGACCTTCTATAAAATTGAGTCAGATTGAGTTCAAGCATGTGCTATGTCATGGAACACTTGTCCCCATCCTTCAATAATTCATAATATATCGTAAAGGAATGTTCTCACAGTATAAAACCTATTGTCTAACATCTCATTAAATCATAAATAATGACACTCTTATAATACTCTCATTTTATATCCCCTTTAGTCCCACATAGCATTAATCATTTATAAATGACCATAGGGGGCACCCTCACTATGAATACCTCCTTGGTCGACATAGAATCAATAAACAATATTGACCTTGTGGTAGCTCTCAATGCCAATGACATAGGATCCAGAACTAATTTAATAATAACCCTTTATGTGGATCACATTGTCTAACTCCTCTAGAATAACATAACATAAATTCTTTCATAAATTAAACAACATTAGGAAGTTCTCACATTCAGATCCCCTTGGTCAAAGTCCCAAAATGCAAATCACATGAATCCCAAACAATCAGTAACTCCATCGTAACAACACAAGTCATGTAAAACAAATAAAAAATAAAAGGAATTCAATAACAAACATTCCTAAAAAATAAATCTAGGGAAAAAACACATGGGGTGTCCAGTAACATAGGTTTTTAATTGTACACATATGCAACTTCCATTTATTAATCAACAAAACCATATTAGGTAATTAAAATCATCTATTACAAAAAAACCAATAACTCAAATGTGACATATGACCGTATTAGCACATATATTCCAAATACAATCAACGAATGTAAAAAAAACCTACCTTTATGTCACACAATAAATTTACATGAAATATTATCCCTTAAACCATCCTAAAATGACATAGATTTACCAATAGGTGAAAAATATCAATCTCTAATAAATCATTAGAGATTTGGAATTAGGATGATAGGATATACATGAATTGATAAATCACTAGATGGATTTAAACGCACCATATGATGTCTTAATCAGAGTTCGGACGGTGAATCGGGATGGGTTTAGAGTTTTTCGGCACATCTGTTGATCTCATGTGTGATATAAGGGGAGATTAAGAGGATTATGAGGATGATATGTAACCCCAATTATATTTCTCATATAAAAAACATCACGTAATGTACATTAAATGTACACACCATTTAGTAGCCTTAATCATTTCCCACCTTAATATATTTTCTAGGTCACCACACAACCATGTACTCATCCATTAAATGGCCAATGAGGGGTTGTACACAATACATGAGATCACGATGTCTACTTCTATGTACACGATGTTTACATTAAAAATCAAAATTCTATGATTTTTCCTAAAAATAAACCTGATATAAAGATCCATTCATGAAATGAATATCTGGGTTCTTACACATATCGTTTCCTTCAATGGGAATTTAACATTAAAAATCCTGATAAGAAATTTTCTACTAAGATACAATATTAAAACATTGGTAACTTTAAAAACCCAAAACATATGAATGAAGTAAATTACAAATGGAAAATTAAATACAATTACTTTTATGGTATTAATTATATAATATATAAACGTGATAGTATATACACCATTTTATCATTTATTGATGTATA
The DNA here is from genome assembly GCA_963277665.1 of Viscum album. Lineage (NCBI taxonomy): Eukaryota > Viridiplantae > Streptophyta > Magnoliopsida > Santalales > Viscaceae > Viscum > Viscum album. The sequence continues at coordinate 2,073,428,796 of OY728152.1, read as the reverse complement.
CCATGAAACGTGTATCTATGATACAATATCCAGAAATGAACAGTTTCATCCCAATAAATGTTCATCATAATTAACCCTAAAATACAATATATTAAATATTTTTTTCATATAAATATTTTTTTGAAAATTATATAAGTATATGTGACTCTATATCATATCATTATTATATCATATTGAAATTTTATTAACTATTATTAATAAAATAATTTTTCTTGCGGTAACTATTTAGTTTTTCATGAATTTTTTGGATTGATAGTTCCAATACTGGATACTTGGTCATTGAATAATAATTTATATAATATAAATTATGTAATGAATATCATATTTATATATTATATAAAAATTATAACTATCCATATTTGGTTTTGATGAAAAATAAATAACATCACTTCATTGAGATGTGTGTTCATTCTTATGAATGAGTAATTATGATATTTTTTAAATTACTGGAAGGAATGATATTTATATTATAATTATACATTATATAATAATAATTATGTCATATATATCTTATATATTTATTTTAAATATATGATCATCCATGTACAATAAATTTTAAAAACGAATTTTATCGATTCATAGAGGTGGTTATCCACACATAGACATGATGGACATTATAATTTTCCATTAAATTAGAAGGTCTAAAGGTATATAATATAGTATAATATGATAAAGCTACTTATGTTAAAAACATAATTTAAATAAATTAAATAAATCCATATGAAAATTCATTAGATACTATTATTAACAATTAAACACATCACTTGTTCATTGAGGTTGTCCACAAATACGCATGAAAAAAAGTATTCATTTAACATTTAATAAAAAATTGGAATGAATTGAAAATACCATAATAATAATCGAATTTATTTATACTGCATAACATTTTTATACCATTCCAACATTATTATTATAGGTTTCAATGTGGTTTTGAATTAATAAAATGAATGTACTCAGTTTGAGTTATACCTCTCTTTTCGAAACCCATATTTCGAAAAAACACTATGTCTTAAAAAATATTCTTCATTTAAAACCAGTTCATATAAAACATTGGGTTTTTTTTAGGGAGGGTAATTTTCAAATATATTGTCTTAGATAAATGTATCATTTTTTGTGGGGATGTGATGAAATTATGTTCTATTTTATATTGTTAGTTGAGAGGGACACTTTTAATTATTCTAATCCTTTTGATTTTATAAGCATCATACTAATTTTTAATGGTACTAGGGTAAATAAAAGTAGAATATATGATCATAAAAATTGAAATAAAATAATAAAATTCAATTTAATATGATATTTTTTGACCATATAATAATTTTCTAACATTAATTATTCCGTTTTAACCTTTTACATTACTGACAACATATTAGTAAGGTTAATATTCATATTGATCCCAAAATGTGTTCAAATAATTAATAAAATTTGAATTCCTTTTTCACAAACCATCCAAGAGGGAAAAATTTCATGACTACATAATTAATACCCTCAATAGGCCACGTTAAGGTTACTAGAACGGAGTAGGCATATCCCACAAATTGTATTCATTTGCATAATGTACATACATAATTAAAAATATCACTAAGAAAATAAAATGCAGAAATTTGAAAGAACGCAAACTATGTACTCTTATATTCACGATCCCACTATAAATTATGATAGTTTGTGTTATATAATGTAAATTGTTCCCAAAACAATCCCACATGAAATATTATTCAATTCATCTCCAAACTAAAAGAAAAAGGTGTTAATATTTTTTTTACAAGCCATATGAACACACCTTAATCTTTCTAGAATCTCTATAAACTGTCATGCCCTGGTCCTCATAACACACTATCAAAATGTCGATCGTCTATAAAAGAGATGATACATTCAATAAAAACACCATGCAGGGGTGAGTAAAATAATACCTTGAAGTACACCCTGAAACAAAAAAGAAACAAAATAAAGATAAGTATAATCAGCACTGCATAAGTACATGTCAAGACACACATAACTAGAATATTTGGATATACTCAAGATAGAAACCATTCTCTCAGACTGTAATAACCATCTACTAAAAACATGATTTGGCTCAATGTATGATAATTCTAGTAGAAATCACTCCACTAGCCACATTATCAAAGGAGAAAATCGATGAAGATGTTTACCTCATATGGGACTTACCCAAAGATAATAAATTAGTTAAGGAATACTATGAAACAAATTGAGGTGTTTGGGCAGTATGTGGTTAGGGGACACCAAATATGCACCATTGGGGGATACCACGTACCCAATCTAGATCAATCCTATACCTAGGATATCATGCCCAAAAAATTGGGGGATTCCCTGGACCCTACATTTTCAACCTTCTAAATGGAGGATTGTCTCCCAACTCAAGGAAGTTACATGATTACATGGACTCCACTAGGGGTATTAGAGGTTAAAAATATAGTCTCATGGTGGGATTAAATACTCAATTTGATAGCCTGAAATCCATTTTTCTCATTTTCTAAAAACATGGTTTATGGGTTACCGGTAACCATACAAACAAGATCCAACATCATCAACGATGGTCAAAGAACCCGCATACTAGAGACCAACTCACAATATCATTAACGGCGATCATGAAACCCGCATACTCGAGAACAAATCACAAACACTTCAACACTTCAAAAAGACATTCAAGCAGAAACAACAAGAGAAAAAAGGAAGTCACATATCATAGTACCCATAGTCTTCCCCGACTCCCAAGAAGTATTAATCTTCCCCTTTAGCCGATTCCCACTCAGGATGTCTCCAAAAACCTGCACTTTGCACTCGACTCTGGAGATTCTCAAGAACCCGCATATCTGGGGGTTCCTTCTTATTCTCGCTGCTCTTGATGACCGCCAAAACCACTCCGCCATTCCATTTGGAGGTGGATCTTGTATGCATCGGCCTCATAAGAGAGGAATAATCCTTTCGTGGCCTCCTTCCCAGTGTTGGAGTTATTGATTTTCCCCCAACAGACACCTTCTGATTCCCCGTTTGGACAATTTCACTGTATGAAAAATTTACAGGACTCATGTTCTCCTTTTCGCCCCCAGACATCTCCCTTTCTTCCCCGACCTGCTCTCTCAAAGGATACCCGGTGCCCTCCGAAATATGCCTCGGCTCCTAATCAGTAGAGATAACATCTTCCTCATCAACAAGATCTGGGTCCATCCCCTTACCCTCAGCAACATAATCTTCCAAGACAATACCATTATCAATATCATTATGCACTTGAATAGCATTAACCAAAGGCCCATAGACATTCCTACTACTTCCCTCCCCCGTCCTCTGATCGGTACCTTCAACTAGATAATGAGACCTTGCACCACTATTCGGAATTTCCCCATGCCCTACACCTTGCTTCTCCAGGAAAACAGTCTGCAGGTCTCCCAAGACCTCTGCCTCCCCTTCAACTCCTGCACAAACATCCTCCTCTCGGCCCTCCGAATGCCGGTACACATCATGTCTTTAAAACCTGTTACTTATTGGTACAAAAGGCCTGGCCATAGAATCAAGGTAATTCACAGCCTTAGCCCTGTCCCTGTTGGACACCTCCACAAAAGTAGATCCTGAGACAGCGTCCACATGTTCTGGTTCCAAAGCAGTTGAAGGCCCCCCATTCTCCTCCTTCTCCCTAGGCCTACCAGAATAGGATGAACCAGCAAAGACACCCTCGTCAAAGGAGACCTTCCGATGTCCAGGGGCAGAGGCCTCCCCATCTGGTTCATCCATTCGAGAGTCTCTCCCTCCAACAGGAGGTCTTTCAGAAGTCTGAGCCAGATCCCCATTCACATAGAGATCCATTTACCTTCTCTCTGATCCCTCCACAGTTCTCAAGATATCAGCCTTCCCACTAGTATGAACCCTTCTCACATGAGCATTAGATCCTACATGACAGGACTCATCGGTGTGAACCAACCTCTTGCAAGAACCACAGAAGTCGGTCTAGTTCTCATACACAACCCGCTGTTTGTAGCGATATTCCTCACCAACCGTGATCCAGATGAACTCAAAGGGAATACGAGATGCATCCATCTCAATAAACACCCGAGGGTTAACAGGGTGACAAACAGCCTCCGTACGGCTATCAGAGCAGAGTTATCTACCAACCATATTACCCAACATACGAATAATTGACGGGTTCTGAAAGTTTAAGGGAAGTTTAGGGAAGCGTACCCAATCTTCCATGGAAGGTGGATCTCGATTCATGTGCAGATCGAAAGACCAACGCAGGAGCATGAAATAGGATATGTTGTAATTTTGCGGTGCCCTAGCCAAGGCTTGAATCAAATCAGCCTCCGATTCGAACCTAATAAGGAACTACTTACTATCCAGGAACCCCACCACCGCACGTTCCTGAAGGTACCATGATCCGAAGACAAATCGGTCGAATTCATTGACTGAAGTCCTTCGGTACTTGAACCGCACCCCCAGGGTAAAATTTAGAAAAGATGAAGATTCGGTAAATTCTGATAACGAAAGAGGCAGATTCGGAAGACCATCGACGAAATCGGGTACTTTAGGGCTAAGAGTAATTTTCGGAAAAGAAGGAAGAAATTCCTGATTGGAGAACGGCTTGAAGGATCTCGCTCGCCGCTGATACGATGATTCCCCCTCCACCACCAAGGGGGAGGGTTCGGGATAAGAGCTGTCGTTGTCACCGGCGAGGAAGGCGCATCCGAAGGGTTCGGTCTCTCTCAATTAATTGATTCTATTACTCAATTTGATAGTAAAACTCAGTAAGAGATTAAAATCTATTGATGGAGATATAATTTAATTCTAAACCCCATAATAATAAAAAATTGTAATGCAATCAACCTATACCAGACAAAACTAAATAGTAACCATTTGTCTAAAACATATCGTCCAATTAATATGGTCTCAACAACATATATGGATCATTGAACGAGAGATCTGTCTAAGAGTTATTCAACATTTAAAATTGAAGTGGTCAGTAAACCAATGGACCGGCCACCACGGTGATTCCACATACCATTCCAACTGACTGAAACGGTCGATCAATAATGGTCCTACCATGTGGGCACTCCCCCATGTGTTAGTGGAAGCTATTGTGGAACATGGTAAACTATTGTAACACCCCAGGTAAATAAATAATATGACATTTTTATATTTATACATATTTGTTAATAAAATTTTAATATTAATTTAAAGGGAACGCTATGCTCGATGGCTTACCCAATACACAACAATGTGTTCCTTTGAAATCTTACGTTGCACTATAGTAATATTATAATTTTATTTCAAATGGTAGTTAACACCTAACCGTTGTAATGATGGGAATGAACAGAACTAAATATGAAATTATTATATATGTTTGTCAAATATTTTTAATTTTTACAATAAAGGTTAGAGTATTATAAATGCAAAAAAATCCAATTTTAAGTGTAAACATTCTAATATTATTTACAAGGATGATTAATCGTGTTTTGATGGAGAACCTCTTTTAAATACACTTTTTGAAAATATTATGTGTTCTATTTGACAATATAAAATTCTTCTTTACAATCAGGACTTAAAAATTTACTTTTTGTAAATTTTGGGTATTTTTCTGATAATCTTCATTTTTTAATGAATAACGAAAAATGTTGTATTTTAATTCAAAACCTCTTTTTATTATAATTTTTTTATATTATTATATTTTCTTTTGAATTGGTTTTAAAGTGAAATTCGAATATATTTTTTCCATTTAATCCAATAGTTGTCATTGAAATTAATTTCACTTTGAAATTGGACTTAAACTAGTGTCAATATTTTGATATATATTGTTTCATAAAAACATGTTATTTGTTCTGACAGCGATAATTAATTATTAAATTAATTAAGGTAACTTATATTTTTTAAATTTTTTTAAAATAGAAATCATTTTTGAAATCGGAATATCAAATATAGCTTAGGGTGAAGTTTTGGTATATTTCTCAGAAACATCAATTTTTTATGAATAGTGATACCACTAAGTGGTACTTAAAAAATGATTTTTTGTTTAAATGAAATTTTACCACCTTTGTGTTTTGAATTTAAAAAATCCAACATACATGGTTTTCAATTTGAAGTAAAATTTGGTTAAATGGTATTAAAATAATTTTTTTGTGAATCGTAACTTTTAAGTTTTTAATCACAATTAGAGGTAATTAGTGTAATTTTAGGTAAAAATAATGTTTTAATAATATTAAATAACCTTGAAACATGTCCTAACATTATTTGATATGTCATGGCCGACCAAGACAATCCATGGGTGAACTTGGGGACCCCATGGGGCCACATTGGAGGAAAATGACACTAAAAACATTTTATTTAAAGTTAAAATAAAATTGTCACAAACATGTGTTGATTTACGAAAATAATTTTTAAATGGTGTTATAAAAGTCATATTTTTTACTATAAATATTAATTATAAATATATAAATATTTCATACATCACGATATTTTTTTATAATTTTTAGACATTAAATAAATTAAATTATTTACGACACCATGATAACGCAGCGATTACCTCATTATTAAACGATTTAAAAAAATAAAAAGATAATGTAAAATATAAGAACTAAACTTGTAAAAAAACCTATTGGGTTTGTGGATTTCGAACTATTATCACCTTATCCAAGAACTATATAATTTTTTTCCCTTTAAAATCCGAAAATCATTTTATAATAATGTTACTTTTCAAGAATATGCAAGATGGCTCGTCCTCTCCTCTTATAAAATTCCCCCACCTCTACCACCTTACCCACACCTCTCAATCCTTTGTATCGGCCAAACCTAGACCATTTTTTCTATCCAAATACCTCTCATACTCATATAAGCCTCATGTTGGGTATAATGTTTTCTAGGAATGTCTTTGAGCTCAAATAAAAAAGAGTTACCCGATTTAAAGGTAGTGTCTTCTCTTGTGTTCATATGTTTTATTTTGCTTCTCCAACCCCATAAACTCTTTTTATTACCTTATTTTGTAACAACCCCAGTATCTTAAATATACTAGGATGTTGTTTTGAGAAGGATTAGAGCTACACCTACAAAAACCATCGTCTAATGGTTAAAGAACATACTGTTGCTATGGTTGACGATTTTCTACCTCACGAAATGATGATTGTTCAATATTCTTTTAACACCTTTAAAGGTGGAAATTATGATGTCACTGTATTTTATATATGATATATATGGTATTTATGTTTACTATATACTTATGTATTTTATATTTAAAACATTCATTTATTCTTTGCATGTTGTGCACATGTGATAATTTCATATTAGGAAGTGTGGACTACCGCCCCCACAAGTGATGTGACTCGTTCATGAAATACATGGAATGAATAAAGAAATAATTAATTAACACATGTGAAATTTATAAAATATATATTATAATATAATTATAATATATATATATATATTTCTCATTTATTTTTTAAATCCATTAATATGTCAAAAAAATGAATGTAGCGTTCATGCGTACGTATGACCTACCGTCTCCATGAACGGTGCTTTTAATTTTTTTTTCTCCAAATGCTATGAAATAGTATAAAATGAATATGTACTGGATATATATAATATTTTATACATTAATACTATTATGGAAATTATTTACTTATAAATACATGGGAAATCATTTTCAACCACGTTCATTTTTTACTTTTGTACCAAACATCGGCAAAAACCTCTGATACGAACTAACACTATCAAACAAATATTATACATTATAATATGTAATATGAACAGAATAATAATATTTAAATGAGGACCTTAATAAATTATAAATTTAGCAACGTTGATTATTCAGTAATATAAAGAAACAAACAAGACAAGTAGGACTTGAGGTAAGGGAACCTACCCCTCTCTTTCATTTTAAGTACAATCTTTTATGTCATTCCTATTAAGCTCATATTTCTTATGATTGGGATGTTCATTTATATTACTCTCACTTTAATTTTTATGTTCAAATGATGAGAGACCCTATTTTCTCTCACCAATCAGTTTTGGATGTTTTGATTGTCGTCGTTAGGCTGCCGAATTTTCGTAAGTTATCCAACCTATCTCTTTATTTTTATGTACTATCCTTTATGTCACTTATTTTAAGCTCCTATTTTTTATGTTGGGGGTTGTTATTTAATACTCCTTTTTCTGTACATTTTATGTTAATATGGTGAGAGACCCTATTTTATTTCATCAATCCATTTTTTGGAAGTTTCAAGTGGCGTTGTTATGCTGCCGAGTTTTCATAAGGGATTTTTCATCTCACTCTTATTCTTGTGATATTTATGCTACATTTTCCCCCATTTTCTTTTGAGTTCAATATTTACTTCCAATTATTCTAATCTTAGTGTAATATAATTTCGTTTTTGATTATTTACATCAATGTTGTATTGTCTTTCTTTTAATGGGGTCTATGTTTCGAAAGATACCAAAGTTGATAAGGGAAATTATCACCCTCTTATTTTTAAAAGACATCTTTTTTTGGGTCTTTTAATTTACATATTGTAATGTTGGTATTTGTTCATCTATATCATTATTGAAGTAAATTTCATGTCCAAATGATGAGATTTCCTTTTTATTTCTCCTCAACTCATTTTCTGATGTTTAATGTGACGTCGTATGGCTATCAAATTTTGGCAAGGGAACTTCTTAACCGAATTTTTATTCTTTGGTATAAACTTTTACTCCTTGAATATGCCGTTCTATGAATATGTGTGAATGTCCTCTGATTGTTTTACACTTAATATTCAATTATATTTGGTGTATTCTCCTTTCACACATAATTATGTAATTGATTTATCCTTAATCCAAGGATAATGTCATTGTAAGGGACTTCTTCTCAATATCATTTCATTGAGGCATATTTTATTTTATAAACAACATTATTTTATACGGTGTATAAGCCCTTTGGCATTTATGATTATTCAAAAGAAATCTTTTTTATACGAAGCGTTTACTAAATGAAAAATTGGAATGTTTTTTTGTCATACGTATGTGGCGACAATGACTTCTCCTCCGCCAGGACCATTATTTGAGTTTCGGCTTCCTCTACAAGTTATAACATTTTTTGAATGAAAAATAAATACAATATTTTACCTTTCATTAATTTTCGTATTGAAAATGGTTTTCATAATGTTTTTATATCAATGTGTTTTATTGATATCTTGTGATAGAAAAGTGGAAATGTTATGATTTCTTTATGTAAGTTTTATGTGATACGATTATGTTATAGTTTTTAGGAATTATTATGATGATGGGCGGTTCCATGATAAACGAAGGGCAGGTGAGCCCGATATAGATCTCCAATGCATTGGGTAACGTGAAGGAGTTAAATGTTATTATTTCTCTGAAGTGATTTAGGGAATATACTATGATGGGTATTCCAAACGTAACCAAGTGAATCTTACACTAAATCAATCACATAATTGTATATTTAATGGTTATTATGTTGTTGATTGATATTTTAAAAATAAATTAATATATATTATTTACTTATTTATTACATTACTAATGAATTTTTCAAAAATTTTGAATGATAACAAGGTTATGTCTCTCTTAGGGAAATAATTTTTTTACAAACTCAATTGTGGTCATATATTTATAATCTGATACCACATTCATGAATTTTATTTTAAATGAAAACTAAAATAATTTAATTCAATAATATTTTTTATTGGTTCATCCTTGATAACATTTTATATAGAAGAACTGCAGCTAAAAAATGTTATGTCATGGATAGGGTAAAATCCATATTTGGAATTTAATGGAACCCACATATTTCTAATATAGGGATACTTTTGAAATTTGTATAGTTTTTTCAGGAGAACCTCATACGTGTTCTTAAATATTTATAATAATTTTTATATAGATATTCTGGGCACACCTTGCCTCTAAGTCACAATCCGTCTCTGGACCTACTCTCGAAATAAAAATCCTATAATATGGAAAAATTATTTTTGAAAACTGGTTACAAAATATCATGCAATCTTAGTATGAGGTCCCTAAATCAATCATTATTATATCATAAAAATAATACACAAGAAAATATCTGACGTTACTTTCTAATCACCTTCGGTATTTATGTCCCTGAAAATCTAAAATATTGTATTCTCAAACAGATGAGGGTAATGGGAATGAATTAATTTCTTCCCACATCCATGTTCTCTCTTAGAAATTATCATTGCTGCTACTTGACACCCAACAATGTAATCAATCACCCACAATAGATCCTCTATTACCGATCCTCGATCTCAAAAAGGTACTCATCCAAAGTCACTCAATCCTCAAATTTCAAGCAAACCCAAGTTGATTACATGTAATGGTTAACGAATGTTTCTTCTATGATGAAACTAATGGAAGGAATATATTACCCGATGTGACTATGGTGGTAGATCCATGTGGTATGCAACCTCACCGACTATACATTGTTTCTAGAATGGATCGATGAACCTCAGAGATAGATTTCCACCCCATCTAAATAATCATATTCCTAATAAATTTGAAATATAAAGGAGAACAAGGTATTATTCCTCAAACTCCAATGTAATCTACTAGTAGACAAAAATTAGACATCTGATAGCTTTGTGAAGTCTTCATCCAATCCTGGTTGATATGAACATTCACAATAGTAGCATCCACCAACTTTATGCCCATGAGTGATGATTGTCCTATATATTTTCCCCATTGTGGTGACATGTAGTGCCTCTCATAAAAATCCTAAAAATTTTCCATACCAATGGTCAAATGATTTTTTTTGAAAGAATACTCTACAAATGGTAGGTGATCCACCCATCTACGGACAATGATTAAAATGAAATCCAATAACATGTACTCCCGAACTAAAATGGTTCTCTTGGTTTGGATGTCCATTTTGGGGTGAAACTTTATGCTCATGTGTAGATGGGTCAAAAATTCCTATTATAATACATTCCAAAACTAGGATGTAAAGATATAATCCCATTAAAAATCTATCCTTAACGAGAATCCAAAGATTCAAGCTCTCTCACGCACATATAGGTTTCCCATGATCTATAGTGATTTATACTCCCATTTAGATTGGATGTGGGATGACCTGGTGAGTCGGTCAATGACCACCTTGATGCCATTATTTCCCCTAGACTTATGTTAAAATACAATAACAAAGTCCATCAATATTATATCACACATCCAGTATCGCACCTCATGGGGATGAGGTAAAACGAATGAATGTGGTCTGTAACCATCACTTCTAGACATGTATAGAATTGAGAATCACATTCTTTATCTTCTTTATTAAAATTCTACGACAAAAACTGGCATTGTAGGTTGTGGTAAATATTATATACACATGGATTTTTCACTTTAATGTTATGTATGATAATCCCTCAGTACCGCCTCCCTCACCACCACTGGTACTACTGTTCATATAGTAAAAAAATACATACTCCCCACCAATCGAATAACCATCAGGATTATTCCATATGGATATCTGAGCAAGTATGATATCATAGTCGACGTCACCATGTTTTGACTCCCTGACTCATTGTATGAGTGGATGTGTGAATAGAATCGACTCAAGGTAAGCTAATCAATCTCCATCTACAAAGGATGACAATAATGAGGCTACCTGATCTGATTCTTCATTCAATAACTACGTATTAGATCACCTACTGCGATTATCTTCCACCAAGTTTCCCTTTCTATGAGTATTGAAAATATATGTCATAGTACTAGAGGAACTCTATCCAATGCCTCTATCTCATGTTTAGATCATTTTGATTGAATATTTACTTAAGACACCCTTTATAAAAGTAGTTGAAAAAAATTTCACCCATCTGGTAGTGTCTCCACATATTTAATCTAAATATTACCACTACTTACTCTAGATCATGGGTTACATTGTTCTTCTCATGTGGTCTCCACTTGAACGAACAATATGAAATTTGAACATACCTCAACATGAGGACACAACCATGCCCACTTCCTGATGCATCACAAAATACTATGTACATGGCACCCACATCTAAAGAATAAATATTAGAGTGCTTATCAATATATTCCTCTATTAATGAATGATTTTACATGAGTTGAACCTTATAGAATCATCAAGCCCCACACAATTGATCAAAGTGGGTCATCATTCTCCAGAAGTGGATAACCATTATTCATGTTCCCCTAGTTTCAGCATCATAAATCCACACATAACCCCAGGTTCAACAACATCATTTATGGAAAAAAATACACTGGCTACCTAGAGAGAATAACTGTGCCTCATGAAACACTTTATGTGCTCCCAGTTTTTTCAATATTACTAACAAAGGAATACATGTTTCCCAAACTATAGACAAACCACACTGTTTCGATAAAATGATTTATCTGAGAATGAATTGTGGATATTCAGTATATACAATGAATGACATCAAAATTCCTCTATACAACAACTAAAATATCCCAAAAAACATATCACCATCAAGAGTAATGTCACACTATCTGTACTGGTGCGTGATTATTGGTTCTCCTCCACTAGTAGCCTATAAGCGTGAGTCTCAAGTCCATGGATCTACCAGAATCCGTGAGTCTTAAACAAGGTTTGTGGTAGGAAAATAATGACTACCACATATGTCTATCAAAAAAATATAATGTATAAAATATGTAGATCATTATTGGAATCATTCATGGATACCCTAGGTCAAAAGACTCATTTTCATTTAGTTTTTATTTCCCTTGTACTCAAGCTTATTGAGCATGGCATGGACCAACTACGGGTGGTGGGGGTAACATGTAGAAACATAATCCTCCTCATACTTTTCACCGATATCATCTTCAATAACCAATGCACTATATATTCCTATGCTATTTTCAATATATCCACCTCAGTGGTCCATCGATGGTCTCTAAATCAGCAATATGAAATGTTATGAAATCATGTACCATATGTCCCTGAATGTCGAACATGTAACATAATATGCCCCTTTACTAATTCGATCCTCCCATGTAGCCCTATACTATTGACCATGAGTCATGGGATCATCCCCTGAAGCCTCTTTCATGTTGTGATCCCCCTGACTGCCATCAGTTACCAGCTACGAAGGATTCATATACTTAGTGGCCACAACTATCTCCCACAACTAGTGTATGATATTTCATAAAAATAATCACTATAACATCATTTATCAAATACAATGTGAGACCACTATTTCCTTCATCTCTTGACATAATCCCTAGTCAAAAGTTAGAGTCTTGAATAACTCTTCTCATAAAATATCTAAGGAGTAGTGAAAATGATCAGTAATATTCCTCGAATAATTCTCCATGTTAATACTTATATGTTATACATGTAAATGATTCTATATGCATACCAATCACAACGTTAATCGATTGAAATCCTCCATGAATGGACACATTGAAGTCTCTTTAGGAGAGATTTTTTCTATCGTGTGACTGATTCACCAATCTCCACCACTAACCAACAGATCCCTGAAGATGACTTGTGTTTAGGAAATCCATCTGGTTTGAAGACATCCCCACATAGAAGAAAAAATTTGTGACTACCCCTAGAATATTTTAGACCATCATTGGGACTGAATAACCTCAAAAAATGGGTGTTCATTTCCCTTGAAACTATTGCAATGTATGCAACCATCCTACATCCACATATAGTAGTTGTGGTTGTTTATTCTCACTGATGGGTGGTGGTATAGCTGGTAAACCACCATGAGGTTCCACATCTCATAAAATTCCATTTACCAACATCTCATCACCCAAGGAATCATAATTTTGAATAAAATGTATATTTTATTATATGGTTATCTATGAGGTGAAATCTGAAAAAAATATAGCACGATCAATAATGTAAATATATTAGGATGACTCAACAAGGACATAGATAAAAAATCATTATTCTATGATTCACATGACAATGTTTATCAGTAAAAGTTGTGTTTTCATGTACTAATATTAAAATTATGTTATTAGAGTCCTGGTGTAAAGATACATCAATTACCAAACCAAAACTATATTCTCTATCATGAAATACAAACTTGATAGACTTTAAACTCTTTCCCCAAACCACTCTAACACACTCCTAGTGAAAATTGGAACTGACACCACTGATACCGCTACTTCACGACCTATCACAAATGGTATAATTCCATGAATACCACAGGCCTACCTAAAATAGGTCATAGGGATGTCACTAAGACTGAGTAGGAATATCCAAAAATGGGAGGCATTTTCCTAATGTACCAAAACACTCGCACACATCTCCAATCTACAAAATTCTAAAATGTAAATGAACTGATCAATTCCATGAATACTTATACCATCCCACAGTATAGTATGAAAATCAATGAAATGAAATGTAAATAAGGAAAAAATAAATCTCACCACAGAGTGTATGTAATACAAGCCTATCCTAGATGAAAATTTTTCTATTACTTATATCTAAAAGTTTCATGAACACACATTGGTCTTTCTGGTCTCACTAAGCACTGCTTACTCTTTGTCTACCCACGACTCAATCAAAAGGTCAATTTTACACACAAGACACAGAAATTACAGGAAATGAATTTTTTGGGGTGATTTTAACAAAAAAAAATTGGAATCTCATAAACCACATAAAAATACAACAAAACAATGGACAATAAACTTTAAAATTTTAAATTCATATAACACATATAAAATGATTCACTAGATATAACGAAGAGGGACACCATGTCATTAAGTGGTCATAACCATCTTCAAACCACCTGATTATTCTTGAATTACACTCATTCAAAGAGAACTCACTCCTCGAACAAAAATATATTCAAAGACACTCAATGAGTAGTTCTATCTTATTTGGGCCTCTCCCAAATAGAATGCATTGGTCCCAGAAAAATATGATACAATGATATGTGGACAATCCAAAATTGACAAGGGGACAACACAGATTACTCCTAGAACTGACTGTGGGATACCATGTACTAAATATGGATCAAAATAATATGTAGGGGTTCATTACATGTCACATTTTGGGATACAAAATACCCTACTGACAAAACCCTTAAGATGTAGGATCAACACCCTACTCAAGGAGGTTACACGATTCCTTAGGATCCACTATGGGTGATAGTGGATGACACTCTTGTCATAGGTAGGGACACGATACTCTCTCTAAGACTTGGCATATATAGTGGATTAAAATCTATTAATGTGGATGTAATTTTGAATTGAACTTTAGAGGAATGGACCAGGGGAAAACTCTCTGTAATATACTATTGCAAATGAAATTTTTTTTACATGTCCCAAAAATATTGTCTCATTTTTACGGTCTCAACACATTATATGTTTCATCAGTTTTATGATCCTTCTATGATTTATTACTATTTGAAAACATTATTGTTGACTATATCCATGGACTAACTATCGTGGTCGATCCTAATATTGCACCGACTAATTGCTTTGTTTCATGGCCTGAGGTACAGCTGCATATCCACTTCACCACCTAGAAACTTGATCTCCCATGACCTATGATCAACTAATAATATTGACTGAGTTGTGTGGTCATTATTCATGTGGATGCTCAAGATGTAGTTACACCTTGGTTGTCCACTATGTTTGATTGTTGCACTCAACCACAACAGGCTCTTACCGATTTCCCTAGATCCGACCAGTGTCTGACCCAACCCACCATCCTAAGCAAGAATATCCCACATAGCCTAGGACAACCCACCAATACTGACCCATCCAACTAGCCTAACCCATCTTTCTATCTTGTATATTCCCTCCTAGCCCGCACTGTATCAAAAAACCGTCACTGTTGCCGTCATCCCGCATCCACCAGTCCCTACGCTGGTCAATACCACTCGCACTTCTGGGATCTGTTGTGTCTCCTACAATGCTCTAATTCTTAAATGAACATTTATTGGGTCCTTTCCAAGCCTTTACATCTTCAAAAAAACGCATACCATAATCATACCACCTCACAAAATGGCCCAAATTGTCATTCTTCATTGTGCAATGAAGAACATGGATTCAAGAATCATCCTACGTATGAATTGATATTTCACTATCGTTGCACCTACTTTATTCCATTATGATCCCAGATATGTGATATCAATTTATTGAACCACGAAACGAGTTTTCAACCATCGATTGAACTGGAAGTGTTGAACCCTGGGCCAACGAAGAATACCTGCCTTGAAACATAGAATTGATGTGAAAAGTACAGTCAATCAAGAGGAACAATCATCGATCAATATTCTTGATGATATTGGTGTGTTTATTATAAATGGATAAGTTGAAATAATAATTCTATTAATGTAAAGAAAATATCCTAGTAAAATAACCCCAAAATAAATCCCTTTCTACTTTCCCCGTGATCCATAAATCAATCTATTTGTCGATTGATTCTCAGTCATTGTAGATACTATGATCAAGAAATTTAATAACAAAAACAGAAACCCTACATATATTTTGATGATTGGTGGAAAAGATGAACCCATACATTTACATAGTTGGAATTATCCATAGAATCCAAGGATTGTTGGTCATCAATCCATGATCCATCTCCATTCGCCTATGAGGATTCTATAGACCTCTATCTATCTAACTGTCATCTTGGAAACTCTAGGGATAAGAATATAATAATATATTTAAAGAATAATTTTACATTTAATTTCAATTAATTGTCAATTTTATTAAGTTAAAATATGTAAATTTATTGAATTTATTTTTTATTTACGTCTCTGGTGACTTTTTCACAAACACCTCGGGATGAAAGAGGTCATACCACTACTAGGGAAAACACTACATTACAAACACTAGAAGGCTCTCAGATATTCAAGAAGAGTGTTTGTTGATGGGTTTTTAGAATATTTAAAAATAAAATAATTTTTTTAATTGTTTTATTTATTGTTACATTATTGGTGAATTTTCTAAAGATGAGCCGCGCTGATAAATGATTGGTTGCGTCTAGGGTTAAACAACCATTTCTGTATTCAACGACACCCTTAGATTTCTAAATCAAGAACCCATTTGGTTGTTATTCCACTATTTCAATAAACCAAGTGTGTTGTTATATATTATAAATATTTTTTAAAAATTGTTTCCAATCATACTAGGATAGAGAATCATACATCGTCCCGGTGTAAAGACTCAAAATATATCCATATATTATCCAGTAACAATATATAGATAATAAAAGATGCTACATCCTTAATATAAGTAATTAAAAATTTCATTGTGATTATATTTTTATAATCGTATTAATATAATATTAGAATAAGTTTAAAAATATTAAAAAAAATCATAATTATGTATAATCAATTTATATCCTAAAATGATATTATATAAATATTGTCAAAATGTGGATTATAAATAAATTATTTTTATAATATTTAATAAAAATATTATTTTTTATCAATATAAAAAATAAAATTATACTCTAAAATTTATTGAATTAATGAAAATTATTAAAAAATTTATGCAAAATTAGTATATTAACTATTCGCAAAAAATAACTCTTAAAAACTAAAATTATAGAAATTGGATAATTATGTAGTAATTGTTTTGAAAATAATTTCATTTTTTTGAAATTAATTTTTTCAAATTGGATGAATTTATTTTTAATATTGACACACCAAATTAAATTAGAATCATTTTTAATGATTATGTATTTTTCAAACATAAAATGACTTTATTCTCATTGAATGATTAATAGACGTGATTACATTTCTATTAATTAACTAGAATGGATATATATTAATTTCATATAATTTGAAACATTTATAAATAGTTATTGAATTTATATATTAATAAATTACATACATGAATCCAATATTATGAAAAATATATCTTTTACCTTCAAAATAACATAAGCTAGTTTCAACAAAATCGATAATTGCTATATAATTAATTATTAATTTTCTGATTGAGTAACATTCTATATATATTACAATAGTAAAATGTGGTTCATAAATAATTAGTGTTTCATGTAATGAATGGTTTCAAACTATTTAAATTTTAAATCGAGAAATATATAATCGAATATCATAGACTAGTATAGATGTGAACTAAGAGGGAACATACAACATGGGAGGTCATTCCATATAACATAATATAATATAAATTCATTTCAATAATCAAATTTTGTTTGAAATCACTATTATAAAATATATATATTAATATTATGACAATGTAAACATCAGACATTGACTAACAAGTAGAATTCCAAAATGGAAAATTCCCACAGAATAAACTAGACATGTAGTAATGTCATTTAGTATGATTATTATGAAAAGGGGTATAATCCCATTAATATCTAAACCCAAAAATATATCTCTATATATATTCATCAATATCATAAACCATCATAATTAATGATTTTTTCATCATACCATCCCCAATCCCTCAAAGGATACCTTAAAATATATCCTTACAAATATTGAAAAAACTAAAGGGTTAGGAGCCAATGTAGTGGTGTGTATAAGCCTATCATATTGTATTTTCTAAAGAATATTTTATAATTAATTATTAGTGTGCTTAGAATATTATAATTTCAGACTACACTCTTTGGTATGGACAACCAATGATAATATAATAATCCTTTTATTTTTTCTCTTTCCCATGATGGAATATATCATACAAGAAACCCCGTATTTTTAGATTATTGAATTTCCATTAAAACATGATGTTGAAAACCCATATGTTAGTCATATATAAT
Organism: Viscum album; assembly: GCA_963277665.1. NCBI lineage: Eukaryota > Viridiplantae > Streptophyta > Magnoliopsida > Santalales > Viscaceae > Viscum > Viscum album. The sequence goes on along the minus strand of OY728152.1, from coordinate 2,073,410,117 downwards.
TGAAAATTATGTATTCTTCACATTTCAAAAAATTACGATTTGAACATTTTTTATCAACCAAAATTATTAAAGTATCACAAATCACTTACTACCACTTTATACCTTTTATTGTAGACCATACACCTTGGATATTAATGAATCTTTTCTTGGGTAATAGATAATATTAAGGAAGAACCACTACTCATTATTGAAATTTATCTATTGAGTGAGTCAAAAAACCATAGATAATGCATCCATATGATTTATTACAGGGAGTACTAATTTCTATAAAATGAATGCATTCTATCCATTATATGAAGAGTATAAAATTCGTCTTTAATATTTAAGACCCCCATATTATTGATATTTTTGGGTTAATTATCTGATGCTTAGACTATATGATATAGAATACTAAGACCAATGGATAGTGTAAAAGTAATTTCGGTATTATTTATGTATGATAGTCATCCCATGTCCTCAGAATGATGTAAATAATATATTGAACCCATGCTTCGTCAAAAAATACATCACACGTATTGTAATTTATAAAATAATTAAATGATATTTTAACTTACAGTTATTCCTAACAAAATTCCATCAATATATTCTCGTTCATATTGAAATGTATATTGTTAAAAATACTCCCAATGGATTATTATTTCTAGTTATTTTATCATCTATGTTAGATGATATAAAACACTCTATGAGTGATGTAGTACGTAATTTATAGTGTGTTTGTTGTGGACACAATAACTATCTAGTATCTAGGAATATACCACTATTATTATGTTATATAGGGTCGAGTTAAATATCATGATGACAAATGTGTTTCATCATTAAGATATACCTGACAGATATATTGTTGAATGATTGATTGCTTTTTCCAAAGAGTACTTATCCTTTATCCATCCATAACTTATGAGATGTTTCTAAGAATTGGGAATTTCATATAGGAATACATTACATTATATTATGATAAAAAATACAAGAATATAAGTATTTAGTATTATATAAAACAGTATGACTTCTATTACACATGGAATATTGGGATAAGGTATTAACATTGTGTAGGCTCATATAAACACTGGATGATATATTTGAATAGATCATATCATGTGACCCATAATCACTACCGATTTGATATGTGTAATCCATTTATGCTATAATTTAATGAAATATAGAGTATTGTATAATGTTTTTTACAACACGATATCAATATTATCATGGAAAACATTGATTTATTGAAAAACATATACATTACATATGATCCATAGAATATATGTTGTATAGCATGTATTTCTATATATCAACATTATCCTCATCTTTATTTTCTATCAGAACCATTTTTAATAAATCTGAAACACAATGTGTCTCCCCTACCTCTTGATGAAACTATGCACCCTGAATGAGTATGAATGTTACCTCAAACACCGCTGTTGAACTTGGTTTTAACCATAATGATTAAACATAAATCATAAAATTATCCAAATGTTTCATTATATTTTCAATCCACATTTTCTCATGTAATTGTAAATTGCTACATATAACAGATTATATTACCCTTTTTATATTTCATTAAACAAGTTCCATTGAAATGATAACCATTTTAATGACCATTGATGAAGTTAGGTAACAATATAATATTGTATGCCGAGTTTAAATAAGTATACATGAAGAGGAGATCAATGGATGATGAGATTTTAAAAACCCATGGATTTAATCGGTGCATTAATACATTAAAATTAATATCCAAGACACTAAATATCAAAATCATTGGTTGGGAAGAGAAATAAACAAATTCAAATCATTATGACTAAACTAAAAATAAATTCCATATAGAGAATGAAAAATTAACGGTGTAAATAGATCAATGATATAGATGATAATAAATGGATGAAATAAATATAGTATACATATTATTAATTAATGTTAATAAAATATTAATAAATATAAAATTCTGAAAACAATGGAATTAATTTTATAGTAAAATAACTACATCAATTGAAAATATATGATATTATTGAATCCAATTATTGTTGATATAAAATCCATTTTTAATCCATAAAATTATATTCCCAATTATACTATTAGATTATATATAAATTTATCTAAGGATTCATCAAATTTTAATTTTTTTCTTTATCAACCATATTTATCAAAATAAGAGTAATTAGTTCGATTATGTATATTACAAGATACGATGACCTTAAACGAATGTCAAAATATATTAAAATTTTAACATATTAATTAAATTATTATATATGAATATGAATAAATACTATTTGATATATATATATATAAACATACTAATCAATAAAATTTTTTGGGGGTAGATTCTTACTCAATAATCACTGAATTTGTTTCCTAATTTCATTATTATCATAAAAAAATAATTTTTTTTCAAAAATAATATCTATTGATTGTTGTGAGGGATTTTTTAAATTTTTCATATAAATGTATCAAAATTTATTTAAGAGAATATAATTTATTTTATAAATCATAATATCAAATTTAATTTTTTGGAAAATGTTGGGTCTTTTTGAAAGATATTGATCTTTAGAAAATAGTGAACTCTACTGATTGTTGTGAAACAATCAATTATTTTCTATAAATTTATACATTGAAGAGATAATTTATGATTTTAATATTACTTAGTGTAAAATATATATTATATATTTAATTTTATTCTTATTGATTACATTTAAAAAATCAATATAAATTATTAAAGAAACATATTAATCTTTGGCTCCATAACTCATTTTTGTGAAAACCTTTTTGAATGGGAATAATTTTATTAATTTTTAATTTATTAATATTAACCCTAATGTAGAATGATTTAAAATTAATTTATTGATAATATATTTTTAAATATTAAATTAAATTAATCTAATAATAATTATCTGTCATAATGTTTATATAATTTCTTATTATTCATGAAATATATATATATATTGGAAAACACTTTTTAATCGCAGTTGTGGAATTTATTTTAAATATAACTAAAAAAATATGTGAATTTAATTTTTTAAAATTTAATTATTTTTATAATAATTATATTTTAAAATATATAATATTATCCGATTTACTTTTTTTATAATAATGAGTTATAAAATTAAAAATGTTTTATAGTGGTTAAGGTGAAAATAGGTCTTATAAGGGATAAATTTAAAATATTAGGGTTAAAATGGATAAAAATAATAATAATAAATAAATTTACAAGAAATATTGAAATCATATGAAATCTAAGTATAAAAATTGTTTCATTTTTTATCCTTTAGGCGTGTGTTCAATGTGGTTATGAAATATTTCCTTCCAAAAATTAATAGTGTGTCCTTCCCCCTTATAAAACACTATTGAAAATTCTTCTAATTTTCATAAAATAAAATACATTTTGTTTAGAAAATTATAAAAAAAAATGAATTCATGGATTTTATTACCATAAACACAAATCCATAGATTTATTATAAAATTCATATTTGATGATTTTTTGTGAAAACCAAAAGTGGTCATTGGAAATAGAGGAATCATTATTAGTAGAGTATTTTTTTATTCTCAAAATAAATGAAATATTATTAGACGATGATGATATATTACAAAAATTATATCCTATACAATAATATGTTGTTAAATATGTGGCAGAAGTTAAATAAATTGCATCCTATAATAAATGGGAAATGAAACAATCGTTTTTGTGTATTGCAAACTACTGCCTCATGAACTAAAGTATTTTTTTTTCATTATATTTTATAATGGGTGTTCATGATTATTGAATAAATTTTTATATAGTAAAATAATTACATATATATTACTTGAAAAAGTAAATATAATATTTATATTCACAGCTTCCCACACATTAAAATATGATAACGCTTTTTGTGTGTATGTTCAGACAACTATGATTACGAAGCGATTGGATTATTTTTACATCACCATATAAAATGGATGATATATATAAATTTTATGAATGAGAAAATATTATATTTATTATATTTATATGATTCCGGAATGTTAAAATAATACATAAATTATTTTCACAATATATTTTAATAAATATTAATGTTGCCCATGCGTATGTACGACCTAATGTCTCCATGATTATAATTTCATTAATTTTTAAAAAACATTATTATGGATCAGTTTTAAATTATAATTGTTTTATATAAATTAAAATTAACTAATTATTATTAATATTTTTAATATATAATATTTATGCCTTTTACTATTGTTAAAAAATTTAATTTGACTTAAAAATATGGACCGAATTCCCTTAAAACACTGGATAAGGACAAAACTTATTATGTAATAAATTATGTCACTAAAATAAAATAAATAATCTTATTAATTATATGGAAAAAAATATTTGGAAATAAATGATTTGAAATATTATTAATATACATGATTTAACGTACATTCATGGAATGCATACATTCAAGGTAAGTGTTTATCATCTGCCTTTTATTTCATTGAGAGATATTTTATATTCACTAGTTATTATTTTATATTTATTGTGCATATATTACACATAAATTCATTTTTTAATATATTTACAATAATTAATAGGATTTATGATTCCATAATATTTTTGTCATGAGTTTTTTATATCTAGGTTACTAAGGTAGTAGGGGATTTTTTTTCAACAATTGATCGTTGTGAAATATTTTATCATCCAGAAATTAATTTCCTTTTTATGGTATATATAGTAAAACTTATTCATGATATATCATTAATCCCTCATAATTAGATTAATTTTATGATTATATATAAATTATTTAAAACAATGGGATTTGATATGAATTATAGAAAGTGTTAAGAAGTTTCAAAACTCAATATCTTTTTAGTAGGTTATATTAATTAGTCATTTTATTTGATATTATATGATTTTGTGTGATGTAAAATATAATTTTAATTTTATTTACTTCAACTTTTTAAGTCAATTGAAATTATCAATCATAATCTCTATAATTATTAACCCTAAATCCAATGATTCTATCTTTGTATGGTATCTTCAAATTATGTTGCCTTTATTTAGAAGATAAATTTAATGGGATGTTACTTTATTATTTTATAAGGATTATATACAGACCCTTTGAAATTTAAAATCATGAATCTCCTAATAAATTTAATATTTAATGTGTCGATTGATGTTATTATTTTAGGGGGAATACTATTTAGAAGTTACAATATTTTAAAAGGCTACATGTTACAATATCTTCTATTTCAAATATTGTTTTATGGATATTTTTGAATAAGACATATTTTTTTCTAAATATATATATTTTTTATATTCATTTAATTACTGGTTTCCTCGTCATTAAATTCAATTAATTTTATTTTTTTTAAAATAAATTTCATTAATGTTATTTATATTCTTTAAATGATTTAGTATCTTGTTTTATTTTTTAAATGTCTATATTATATATAATTGTCTTTGAAATTATTATTAAGTGTATTCTTTTCCGAAAATAAATAAATTTTAAAATAAATTTTATATGATCTTTTTTTATTTTAAAAGAGTATAAAATAAATTTCTTTTATTTTTCCCAGTGGATCAATTTTTAATCCCTTGTCATAACTTTTGAATAGAAATGTTATTATTAGCATTTACTACAATAATGGATTTTCTAACAATAATAAAATTTATTATATTTGACATTTTACTTATATGTTTACAATAAAATATTCAATGAAATTAATATTCACAGTATGTAGATAAATTTTAGTTTTTAAAATTCAATTTATATGTGGAAATTTTATTTATCATAATAATTTTTAATGAACACGTATGGTTATATAAATTATAATATTCCAAAACCCTAGATTTTACTTATCATAAATTAGGAATAGTTTATAATAAGGTCATATTAATAATTTTTTGGATATATTATTATTGTTTCAATGATATTTTTCAAGAAAACCATTTCTTTTATACATGTTAATAAAATTATTAAAGGAATATTGTTTCTTTGTATAATTTTTTATTGTTAGATGGAAAAACATTTAATTTATTTATCCAATGATCCTTGGAAATTATTTGTGATAATGGGTGATCATGATAGAACTTATAAAATGGGTTGATCCTCATTAAAAATGAAGATATGATGGGTTGAGCACCGTTATAACTCAACATATTAGGTGTTGAACATTATTATATCTTATTTTAAGATAAGTATCCCCCATTATAGCTTTCTAATGAATTGGTTAATTATTATGTTTTCTTATCAATTATATTGGAAGTTTTCTATTTTGTTTATAATTTTAATGGTGTTTTGTGGGTTTTTTATGATGATGTTCCTAGATATAATTTTTTTTGTTCTTATATATAGGGGTTATAAATGTTTACATGATAAATATTGAAATCACATGGACATGAATATTGATTTTTAGGACTGTTACTTTTATTTAATAATTTATTCCTTGTTTCATGATGGATGATACATGTATTGGGTGTTTTACCTATAATGATACGTTCATTCACATTGATTATTCTATCATACCCTTATGCTCATCTATTTCCTACTAATGATATTCATTTTTTAATTCTATTGTTTAAAATTATTCCATATTTCATCTCACCCTTTATATGTTACATATTCCCTAGTTTATAAATATTTATTTTAAATTAAACTATAAAATAAGGGTATTATATTGATTATCGTGATGAATTAATGTGAAAAAATATCTAGTTATATCAGGAAAAATACTTTCTTGAATACAAGGGTATGTGTTGCAGATGTTTTTTTCCTAATTCATTAAAAATGTAAACATAAAAGGTCCTTAGGTATGTTTGGTATAATTTTTTTTATTATTTTAAATGTTTTATGGTAATAATTTGTTCATGTTTGTATGTACCAATCCAGTAATTTAATGACTTCATTTTTATCACCTGTTCTACGAGTGTTGTTTATGCTATATTATATCCATTATTAAATTCAAATACAAATTAATTTAGTGAGTTGGATGATTTCATGTAATGTAATATTAAGGAATACCGATTCAATTAAGGGTTAAAAATTTGAAGATTAGTCAAAATACCAATGTCTAAAATTTTAATTTTTATGTATTAATACATAAGATCATGATATGATTAACAGAAATTTAGGAGATATTTTACAATGACGTGTTATATAAATAATATAAATTTAATGTTATTTATTATTTAAGGAATAATATCATTACAGCTTTGAAATAAGGATAATAGTATTGGTGATGTAACATACATTACTTATTTTGAAGTTAAATTTCATTTATTTTCCTTTCATTCATTTTTTCTGATGGTTTCCAACGGTTTTATGGATAAATAGATGAGTTTTAATGAATTGGGCCAAACCGTGAGAACAATTCCAGATATAAATATAAATTTTGTTTCTTTTATAACTTTTTAATTATTTAATATTTTTCCATAATTCTAAATCTTAAATGGTCTCCTATGACCTATTAACATAGAAATATAAATTTGGAGCCTTTATAAATCCATAATCATGGTGGATATGGGTTTTTATTTAAGATATTGGGTCTGCCCGAAGGCCCATTTCCTGCATTAAAAATAATTTTATTTTTTTATATCTCCTTCACTATTTGAGTTTTTTCGTTTATTCCACCTCCCACTCGATCCTAAGAAACCCTGGCTCGCTCCCATTGGCTTTCCATGCTACTTGGAGCTCTTTGAAATCGTGAATTAGGGCTGAACTTCATAGGGTGTCTCAAATTAGTCAGAATTGAAGAGGTAAATTCATCCCTTCTTAACACTCAAAAATTCTTACTCTTTTCCCTCCATTCCAGTTCCTAAATAACCTCCTAAATCTTGTTCGAGAAATCCCAGAATTTTGGAAGTTTTTAATTTCTGCACCTATTTTTTTGGAGTGATTAATTTAGGATTCTTCAAGTAGGTTAGTCTATTTCTTTCCTCTTTCAAATTCCTTTGTGTTTCATCCCTAATTCTTGAATTATAAAAATTCCAGAAGTTAGGGTTCACACCTAGGGTCTAAAGTACTGTATTTGGGGTGAAATATTGAGGTTTTAGGTTTCTTTTAACTTCCTTGAGGTGCGGCGGTCATGCCGTTGATGTTTCGCCCCCATATTTTAGGGATTCGACACATTCGATAGGTGATTCCAAGGATAACCATTTAATGATGAGTTAGTTTGCTTGATTAAAAAATTTTACATGTTCCTTATGTGTTGTGCATTATGAGAAAACCATTTTTGGTAGAAATAGTAAAGCATTTGTTTTTAATGTTACATTTTTGATTGAAGTGTATATTTTTCAAATGTATTTCATGTGATATCTCATGTGGTTGTTTTGTAAAATGTGGAAGTGATTTATTAGTTGATGAAAGGGTCTGACAATTATGGTTGGGTAATGATATAGTTCCACGTGGGCCTAAAAATGGGGTGTATTTGAATGGTTTTATTTTTATAACCTTGTTATACTCTGAGAAAGTCTTTTATAGATTTGTGTGTTCTCATGGGTCTCTTTTGTGATATAATTCAAGGTGATTATATAACATTTTATAGTGGATTATTACATGTTGATTGGGCTGCCAATTCTGTTTTGGTAGGGTCTGGGTGTGCTTTTGGCTTAAAAAGAGATTTTTAAATGGATTCTATATGAAAAGTTTGGGTATACTCTTTATAATTGTTTTATGAATGTTTTGAATTGTTTATTGGGTTGTGTAATAGGTGAAACTATATCAGCAAACTATTTTGGTAGGATTATATTTTTAAAAGTTACATTTCATTTTTGAAAAGGCTATTATGTGATATGTATCATCTTGTAAATATTTTATTAAATTAGTTGAAGGAGATATTAAGGAGTGAAAGTGATGTGAATGTGATGTGCTGTGTTTTGTGTGATTGTGATGTGAAAATTTGAATTTTTTATTATGAAAGAAGTGTTATTTTCCATGTGTGTGGTCTGTTATATGAGTTTAAATATCGTATAATTGTTTTATAAAATTTTTTAATGGTTTTGTTGAAGTTTTGAAGAAATGTGAAATGTATTGTGGGCTATTTTGGTGTGATTCGGATTTCAAAATCATTTTGAATGAAAAATGGATTTTTGTCACTTGTGTGGTATACATATGGGATGTTTGGTGAATTTGTGATGTGGAAATGTTATTTTCATGTTCAATGTATATTTATTGACTTGTTGAACTTGTTTGAGCACAAGGGGAAAACCTGGGTATCTATGTGGGTGGACGTGTACTAGTATGCTAGTGAATCCGTGGGGTTTGGCCTCAGTTTCACATAGCAAGATTGACGCTTAAAACTCTAACTAAACTATGATGATGAGGATTGGGGTCCACTAGGTTATGGGTTTTTTCCCTAATAGTGGCTCGTGCAAGAGAATGGATATTTGTGATGGTTACTCTCACTGATATACGAGGTACCTGGGACCCACAGCTACCTAGTGCCTAGGGGTTATTTCCTATTTCTTGTGCTCATTATTTACGTTGTACATACCGTCAACATATGGTATAGTTGGATGGAAAATTCACTAGTGTTGAAATTATTTTTAAAAGTGTTTATTCTTAATGATATCCCACTTGAAATATTTTTTTATTCAAAGTAACATCTTTTAGAAATTGTAACTAGCATTTCATGTTTTTGAAATCATGCATGCTTTTCGTCTTTAAATGTTTATCACATGGAATATCTTAGTGGTGGTATCCTACTAGTCATTGGATCACACCCAACATACACCCATGGGTGTAAGTAGACTTGGTTATTTTTGTCGTTGCAGGTTGGGTACCGTTTTTTGTTCCAGTCGTTCGGGTTTCTAGCAGGTCCTTGGTGGTGAAGTCTTGTGGAGGTGGCTCGAGGGCGGTGCCCCTTTCCATGAGGGTTCTTGGGCTGTCCTTATTTTGTTTGGTACCACTGATATATAACTTTTGAGTTGTTTTAAGCTATGTAATTCGGTTCTGAATTTTTGTAAAAGATTGTTTGGTTTGACAAATCCAGATTTGTTTCATTGGATTCTTTTGTTGTTTTATGTTTATAAACTCAGGTAAATCATTCCCAATTTTTATTTTATGATACCCGGGCACTTGTGCCAGACCGTGGGGATCGGGAACGCCCTTTGGGCCTTGTCACAGGATGGGTTTGGTGCCATTTTTGCTGGTGATCGATTCGGGTCATGACAAAATGGTATCAGAGGAGGTTCAGGTTAACTCTTTGGGTCATGTTATTTGGGTAAGAGTCAGGATATTCTGGAATTAGGATTGTTGGGACATGGAATTCCAGTTATGGGTAGTGTTCCTGATCACCACACCTCATAATGTGATTCAAGCTTCCAAGAGAAATCGGGATTTATCTATGTCATTCGATTTTCTTGGTTCGATGATGATTAAGGAAAATGAAAAGAGAGTTGGGTTAATGTTCCTAGTGAGCTCGCAGGGCCTAGAAAGCCATGTACAGCCAAGGATATTCAATAGAACACTCTCTTCGTCTGTGAAGTGATTGTATTATGGCCGACAACCATATTTCCAAGTCACCCACTGAAACTAGTTTCCTCTCGCACTGTTTTGTGCTTAGGTTTTGAAATCTTGGCACTTTGGTTTTAAGAAGTGTATAGTTTTTGTGAAATGATTTTCAAATAAAGAGGGAATGGTTTGGTTTATGAAATGGAAGAACTGAATTTTCAGAATTGTTTTGAAATGTAAATTGGTGTTCTTACCCCTCTTTGAAAGCAGAATCTATATTGAAGTTGGTTTTGAAATGTGTTTCCAATAGAGTATTCTAAACAATCAGAGTGTGTTTTAATCTGATGTGATGTTTTGAAATTGTTGTGAATATCATGAAAGTGAGTTATTTTCTAAATGGTTGTGAGTTTATGAAAATTTTTGTAAGATGTGAGTTGGGATTTTGATCTCATGGTTAGCTGTTATGAGAAAAAAGGATGTGTTGGTTGACCGTTTTGGTTTTGAAAAGTGGAAATAATTTTTGTTTTATCCTTTGGTATTTCCATTAGCGACCACATGCATGGGGTTATATGTCACGACCCCCTCCTCACAAAGTGTACCCCTCCTTGGGCCGGCAATGTGAAAAGGGAGATAATGACCCCCGAGTCCCGCCTCCAGTAGGCCCCGGGTTGGCGACTAGCACCGAGGGTATAATACACACACAAATGGGAGGCATTACCCTCTAAGAGAACACATGCAGAAGAGAGAGATAGAATAGAATCCAACCAACTCCAACTCATAACTGAAATGTAAAAGAAACCCAAGTACATATATGAAATGTCATGCAAAAGTACTACAACTGAAAGGGGAAACTAAAAGTACCCAAAAGAAAGTAAAACGACAGCGACCACAAGCCCGAACAGCTCCTCCTCCAACCGCAAGCTAGTAGTAACCAGCTTGATCTCCAACCTGCTCCAAGTGACCTGAAAAATAGTTTATATATACATAGGGTGAGTATAACAGTATACTCAGTAGGATCCTCCCCAAGACTCTCGTGCAAAAGTAAAGAAAGCATGCTAAAGCCCAGTGAACAACAAGTGAAACTAACTCGTCACCTAAACAGGTATACTATGTTCCCAACCTCACCAAGGCTACTCTCACCAAGTAACGCATACAAGAATATAGAATGTAGTAAAGAATATCAAGGGTACCCCGCTACCACTTCCCCACTGGTTTTCCGCTTTGCCCCAACGACATACGTCCTGTGCATCTCTCTCCAAAGGCTTTCCCGTATCAACATGGGTCAAGCTCCAAAATCTGCACCACGTGCACCACATAGGCTTGCCCGCAGATACCTGGGCTAAGCTCCACACAATCCTCACAACCAAAAGTAACCAGGTAGTTTCCGGGAGCCACCACAGTCCGCATAACGTGTATCATACGTCGGGTATTATACCTCAAGCCATTACAGCCCATACACCGAGTAAGGATCCTCAAGCCATCACAGCCTATACACGTTACACCTATAGTAGTCCATAGGATACTATATCCAGAATATATGTGTGTGAAATAACCACAAGCCATTACAGCCCTCTACACACATATATGGGTAAAACTAACCACTGTGCCTACCAGCACTAAGATCTACCAAGAGAAGAGAGCGGGGCCAAAGGGGGTAGTCAGCCATTCAACCTCCCATCAGAATGTTGGGGAAAACACCCCCCCCAGGGCTCAGAATCCCTGGGGGTGTCAGTTGCCCTTACCGACAGGGTGGAGTAGCGTATAGAAACACAAAAAGTACAGAATATATAAGTAACTCACATCCACACTATGTGCATTACCAAGTCTTAGATACAACTGCAGCTAACGTCTCTCAGACTCCAGACTGCTACTTCTAAGACTAGGTATCCTATAAGCACACAACCAATTGAAGAGCTTTATTAGATTACTCCATTCTAATCAGTTCCACTGTACATTAGTTAATTCTTTAAGCATTAATTAAGATTGAACAATTCCCCATTTAACTGAAATGGCGTCACTTTCAATACAACTGCTCCTTTTTATGATTCACATCACCTTTAAATTCTAGCATCTCCATCCCCGTGGATTTTCACCATTTAATCAAACATTCAATACAGAAATACTTTTCCACATTCCCAGGCATTCTAGAAAAACATCCTATGCTTCTAAACACAAAGGAGGCTCAACACGGTGTGTAGATATACTACCCGTCGAGTCTTTGCCGCCTATAGAAAGAGCATAGACCCATCCTCCATCGAGAGGCTAAACACGGAAAGCACGTGGCATACCCCGCGTGTCTTCGCCTCCTTCAGAATGAGGGTAAGCAAGACCAGCTGCCTTGAGCAGTGGGGAAAAGCAAAGCAGATTAACATTCAAGAAAACCACAAGGAACCAGCAACCACATCCGTCCCATTCCATCACCCCCGGTGTCCTACCTGACACCCATATGCATAAACCGATGCATCTCGCCACACTAGGAATCATCCGCTGCCACAACTATAAGGCCTCCATGCCTCCACATCTCACAACAACCATCCAGGCTCACATCACAGCACAATCAGCAGGAAAACAAACATCACAAAACGGGCTTTCGACCCTTTAACAAACAAGAGGGTAACTCAGAACCCTTTTTGAAATTCCCACATAATATGTTCTCTAAACCATATTGAATTAACAGATTTGTTATTCGTAGGTTCCAATCATGGATACCTAATCAGTAAGCTATCACAATTAAATAACCATGCTTACTTCCCTAATTTGATTATCCTCAAATTAGAACAACTACAACAACGACAACAACCAGATTAATTTACATGCCTCTTTATCTTTAGCCAATTAATCAACAATTAATTCCGGCTTTACGTTCATTATCAATTTCAATCATGAACGAACAATAAATCAAAGGAAACATAGATATCACTATATCTAGAAAAACATGAGGCAAACCGTTATCACGGTATAAAGCAACAGCATGCGATCAACCAATTCTTTTAATCCGGTTCAAGTATTTAATTAGGTCAATTTCATTGTGATCCAAAGGAATAAATCATGCTAATTCTACGATTGCACATATATAATTAGAGAAGCCATGAATCCCCTACCTCGAAGAGTTCTTGACGTCCTTTATCCACACAGCAGGTCACGATCCTCCCCTCGCGACAACTTATGTGGAAGAAAGATCGACACAGCTTGGTTGCATCCAACAGAGCAGGACTGATCCTAGGAGTAAGGGTTGTTTGTGCAACTCCAAAGGAAAGGATTGAAAGGTTCTAGTGCCTCTTAATCGAGAACAAAGGGAATGAACTAGGAAGAATGATATCTCGTCCCTTTTTAAGATTTAATGGGGCGACGGTTTAAGATCCGGTTAATTCTCCATTAAAAACGGATCGCATTAACCCACACGGTTTGACCAAGTAAAACATTCCAAGACTTAGGAATAATTAATATAGGATTTATGGCATTTGAAACGGCCTTAAGAGCCCTTAAAATAAGGCTTTAAATGTATTTTACGTCAAAGGAAACGTCAAAAGGGGAAAAACTGTAGGAGTCTGGAAACACTGTTCACCCACCGTTACTGTACATGAAACTGATCTGTGAAACTGATCTGTCACACCGATCTGTGAAACTGATCTGTGAAACTGATCTGTCACACCGATCTGTCTCACCGATCTGTCTCACCGATCTGTGAAACTGATCTGTGAAACTGATCTGTCACACCGATCTGTGAAACTGATCTGTGAAACTGATCTGTCACACCGATCTGTCTCACCGATCTGTCTCACCGATCTGTCTCACCGATCTGTGAAACTGATCTGTGAAACTGACCTGTCACACCGATCTGTCTCACCGATCTGTCTCACCGATTTGTCTCACCGATCTGTGAAACGGATCTGTCTCACCGATCTGTGAAACTGATCTGTCTCACCGATCTGTGAAACTGATCTGTCTCACCGATCTGTCTCACCGATCTGTCTCACCGATCTGTGAAACTGATCTGTCTCACCGATCTATGAAACTGATCTGTCTCACCGATCTGTGAAACTGATCTGTCTCACCGATCTGTCTCACCGATCTGTGAAACTGATCTGTCTCACCGATCTGTGAAACTGATCTGTCTCACTGATCTGTTACTGTTCATAAAACTGGAAACACTGTTCACAGAACTAGAAAAAATTGGCAAAGTGTTGGGGATAAGTCCCCTAGACCTCCCGGAACACCTCCAACACCAACATTTCACAAAGTAATGGACCAGAGAGGTCCGGGCCATTACATTAGATACCTCTCAAAACATTCTCGTCCTCGAGAATTAAAAACCAACCCAGAAGAAAAGAGGGGTCCGAACAACCACCCCATAAGATACCTCTCAGGGGAAAACCACCATGAGTTGTTCGAAAGCTGGAACAAAACTATGACATCCAGGAACAAACAATCCATACCCAAACAATTCATTCACAACATCACATCAAAGGTACATAAACAAAACATGAAAGGTCCAACCACAGAGAAAACATCATTACATGAAAGGAGTTAAACATTAAACAACTCTGGGTACTGAGCACGTATCTGTGACTCACGCTCCCAGGTACTCTCCTCCATGCCACCGTGTCGCCACAAGACACGAACTAAAGGAATAGAATGCCCACGCAACACCTTCTCCTTGTGGTCTTGGATCTCCACAGGTCGCTCCTCGAAGGTTGCATCATCATCAATATCGATCTCTCCCCAATCGATAACATGAGATTCATCATGAAGATAATGACGGAGCTGCGATACATGAAAAACATCATGTATCCGACTCATCCGAGGGGGAAGTGCTACTCGATATGCCACAGCTCCAACACGAGCTAACACCTCAAAAGGCCCAACAAAACGGGGAGAAAGCTTACTTCCGCGACCAAACATTCGCTGCCCACGACGGGGAGTCACCTTCAGAAACACATGATCCCCAACATTAAACTCTAAGGGTCTCCTTCTTTGATCCGCATAAGATTTCTGACGATCTTGTGCTGTCTTCATCCTCTCACGAATCACTTGAACCATCTCCGTCGTATTCTGCACTAGTTCTGGTCCGAGAATTGCTGACTCTCCGACCCCAGTCCAGCACAACGGAGAACGGCATGGCCGGCCATACAAGGCTTCAAACGGCGCCATGCCGATGGTAGAGTGAAAACTATTATTGTAAGCGAACTCTACCAAAGGTAAGTGCTTCACCCATGAACCTCCAAAATCAAGAACACAAGAGCGCAACATGTCTTCAAGAGTTTGGATGGTTCGCTCTGTCTGACCATCCGTTTGAGGATGAAAAGCAGTGCTAAGGCATAGTTGAGAGCCAAAAGCATGCTGGAGACCTCTCCACACCCTCGAGGTAAAACGAGGGTCTCGATCAGAAATGATCGTCATAGGAACTCCATGAAGCCTCACCACCTCCTCCAGATACTGCCTCGACAAAACCTCCACTGAGCTCGACTCCTTGATTGCTATGAAGTGGGCCGATTTAGTTAAACGATCCACTACCACCCATATAGCATCATGTCCTCCCGGAGCTCGAGGTAAACCTGTAACAAAGTCCATTGAGATGTCCTCCCACTTCCACTGAGGAATCTCTAAGTGCTGGAGAAGACCACCAGGAACACGGTGTTCGGCCTTCACCTTCTGGCAGACTAAACATCGAGACACACATTCTGCAACTGAACGCTTCAGCCCAGGCCACCAAAACTGACTCCTCAAGGATCGATACATCTTCGTCACACCAGGATGTACAGCTAAGGGCGAGCTATGGAACTCTCGGAGAACCGTCTCGCGCATCGCCAAGGGAACAAAAAGCCTGCCATGATACAACACTCGGTGTTGTTCATCCTCTAACCAACCATCAGGGGCCTCCCCACAAACAACTCTGTCTCTTAAAACTTCCACCTCTAGATCACCCAACTGAGACTCTTCCACCTTTTGCATCAGGGATGACTGCACCGTCATCTGGAAAAGACATCCTCTTCCTCCAACTTCTCCCATATCAAGATGCAAAGCTGCTAGCTCTTCTATCCCTCTCCAGGAATCACCAGATTCACGCACAACATCATTACGTGACTTTCGGCTCAGTGCATCAGCAACAACATTTCCCTTCCCAGGTGTATACGATATTTCGAAGTCGTATTCCTGCAAGAACTCCATCCACCGACGCTGCCGCAAGTTCAAATCCCGCTGAGAGAAAACATACCTCAAACTCTTATGATCGGTGAAAACCACAAAGCGCTCACCAATGAGGTAATGTCTCCACAACTTCAGAGCAAACACCACGGCTGCCAACTCAAGATCATGGGTGGCATAGTTGCGTTCATGGGGACGCAACTGCCGAGACCCATAAGAAACAACGGACCTCTGCTGCATAAGAACACAGCCTAGCCCCAGATGTGAAGCATCACAGAAAACATCAAACTGGACTCCCTCCGTTGGAAGACAAAGGACTGGAGCACTTACCAACTTCTCCTTTAGATACTCGAAAGCTGTCTGACACTGATCAGTCCATATGAACGCTTGATCCTTCCTGGTCAAAGCTGTCAGAGGAGTCGCAACTCGGGAGAAATTAGCCACAAACCTCCTATAATAGCCTGCGAGACCAAGGAAACTTCGCACCTCTGACACGGTCTTGGGGGCTGGCCAAGACACCACTGCTTCTATCTTCGAAGGATCCACAACTACTCCATGTTGGGACACAACATGTCCCAAGAAACGAACTTCTCGAGCCCAGAACTCACACTTGGACAACTTCCCAAACAACCGATGTTGGCGAAGAACTCCCAAAACTGCTCGTAGATGTTCTGCATGCTCTTCTTCAGATGTGGAGTACACAAGGATGTCGTCAATGAAAACCACAACAAACTTGTCCGAGAATTCACGGAACACAGCATTCATCAACCCCATGAAAACAGCTGGAGCATTTGTCACGCCGAATGGCATTACAACAAACTCATAATGCCCATGACGACAGCGGAAAGCAGTCTTCGGGATATCCTCATCCTTTACACGCATCTGATGATATCCTGACCGAAAGTCGATCTTTGAAAACCAACTTGCACCCTTCAGTTGATCGAATAGGTCATCAATCCGCGGGAGAGGATAACGGTTCTTTATTGTCACTTTGTTTAAGCGACGATAATCGACGCACAACCGCAAACTTCCATCAGCCTTTTTCACGAACAAGACTGGTGCACCCCACGGTGACACACTTGGCCGAACAAAACCACACTGCAATAGACCATCGAGCTGAATACGTAGCTCCCGTAACTCAGAAGGGGCCATCCTATACGGAGACATAGAGATGGGAGACGCTCCTGGCTGTAGCTCGATCCCAAACTCGATCTTCCGTCGAGGGGGTAAGGATACAACCTCTTCTGGAAAGACATCAGGGTACTCTTCTACGACCCTAGGAAACGCCAGCTGTTGAACCTCTGAAGAACTCAGCATCATCCCAGCCATCATGGATGATAAGGATGAAACTTGTCTATGACTCATCCGAGGATCTCTCTCACCAACAAACACTACTTCCTCTCCATCTTCATCAAAGAAAACGACCTTCTTCCTGTAGCAATCCACAATAGCCTGCACCGAATACAACCAATCCATGCCGAGGATGACATCATATGGTTGTATTCGTAAACATAGGAAATCTCCCCAAAAGCGGTGCTGCCCCAACACTAGCTCACAGTCTCTACATACTTCAAACAAGCTAGCTCGACCTCCAACTGGCGTAGTCAACGCCAAGGGCACTGGAAGCCTCTCTACCTCAAGTCCCAAAGCGTGGACAAGGGTAGGGGATATAAAGGAGTGTGTCGCTCCTGAATCAAACAAGGCATACACTAAGGTAGAAAACAAGCAAAGGGTACCTCGGACGACGTCTGGCTCGCATGGAGCTGGCAACGCTAGAGCATGAAGCTGACCACGACCACCTCCACGGCCTCTCTGACCCTGATGACGACCACCACCATGGCCGCGCTCTGCTCTCTGGGGACGGGGAGCGTCATGGAGCTGTCCTCTGCCTGCTCCATCTACCCTCTGGTGATCTAAAGCTGGTGCAACCTGCTGCTGTTGCCTCGGCTGGAACTGCCTCAACGGAGGAACCTGGAGTGGAGCGCCTGGTGCATGATGACTGCTCTGAAAAGTTGGGCACTCCCGCTGCTGATGACCACGTCCACCACAAGAAAAACAAGCGCCTGATCCCTTGGCATAGGTCTGAGAGTTGCTACCTCCGGAGAAATGAGATGGGAAGGGCCGTGACCTACCCCCAGGTGAACGGAAACTCTTCTGTCCTGAAAACCGGGAACCCCGGACCACAGCTCTACTTCTTGAGGAATCATGACGATTCCCCTCTCGTGACGATCCGGTCCAAGCCAAAGTCCTCTCAACAACCTCTGCCCTCGCCAGCACCTCAAGATACGTCTTCAGCATAAATGGGGTGACCTGACGCTGGATCTCTGGACGCAAAGCCTCCTCGAAATGCCTCGCCCTGGCCTCATCATCTGGTAACAGGTCTGAAGCATATCGTAGAAGGTTCCTGAAACGGATTCCAAACTCCCGAACACTGGAGCTCCCCTGTCGAAGGGTAAGAAGCTCCTGGCGACTGGATGCCTTCGCAGTCGAAGAAAGAAACTCGACTCTAAACCTGTCTCGAAACTCCTCCCATGAGATCGCTGACTCCTCACGATCCCCGAGGAACAAGAACCACCATTGTCTCGCTGCTCCACGCAACATCGTCACAACCATGGACACCCAGTGTTCCTTCCGAGCACGAATCGAACTGAAGCCTATCTCGACCTCCTCCAACCAGTCTTCTGTGACTGCATCTGAAACGGAGCCCTCGTACTTCTGTAGACTCTGGCGCTGAAACTCTCGGAGTGTCTTCCTCCAAGTGTCATCGTCGTCAACCTCTACCCGACGGCGATCTGCTGGAACAGCCTGCTGGGCACCTTCTGCGCAAACCTGACGGGGACGCCGACCTGGAGCCATACCTGTAAAATAACAATCGTTAGAGCTCCTAAGCCTGGAATATGGAAGACTCAACATTAATTAATTAATTATTTTGTTTTATTAATTTTAGGTTACCTATCCCAATGTCTACCCATTCAAACACAGGCGCAAGGAATAATGATGCATGATGCTTTCCTAGGTCTCTACCCTGCAACCAGTATCACTTTGTTTAGTAGCCATCGTAAACTTAAAGGTCCGTGCAACAGATCATAGGGGGCCCTGAACGCCTATGTCTCTGCCAGTCTCCAGTGTTTACCCCACTTGCTAAACATGAATGACACCGTTGCCCTACCATCCCATGCATCCTCACCTGTGCCTAACTCCAAACTCCATCCTATCCCTCGACCAGACCTCTGATACCACTCTGTCACGACCCCCTCCTCACAAATTGTACCCCTCCTTGGGCCGGCAATGTGAAAAGGGAGATAATGACCCCCGAGTCCCGCCTCCAGTAGGCCCCGGGTTGGCGACTAGCACCGTGGGTATAATACACACACAAATGGGAGGCATTACCCTCTAAGAGAACACATGCAGAAGAGAGAGATAGAATAGAATCCAACCAACTCCAACTCATAACTGAAATGTAAAAGAAACCCAAGTACATATATGAAATGTCATGCAAAAGTACTACAACTGAAAGGGGAAACTAAAAGTACCCAAAAGAAAGTAAAACGACAGCGACCACAAGCCCGAACAGCTCCTCCTCCAACCGCAAGCTAGTAGTAACCAGCTTGATCTCCAACCTGCTCCAAGTGACCTGAAAAACAGTTTATATATACATAGGGTGAGTATAACAGTATACTCAGTAGGATCCTCCCCAAGACTCTCGTGCAAAAGTAAAGAAAGCATGCTAAAGCCCAGTGAACAACAAGTGAAACTAACTCGTCACCTAAACAGGTATACTATGTTCCCAACCTCACCAAGGCTACTCTCACCAAGTAACGCATACAAGAATATAACATGTAGTAAAGAATATCAAGGGTACCCCGCTACCACTTCCCCATTGGTTTGCCGCTTTGCCCCAACGACATACGTCCTGTGCATCTCTCTCCAAAGGCTTGCCCGTATCAACATGGGTCAAGCTCCACAATCTGCACCACGTGCACCACATAGGCTTGCCCGCAGACACCTGGGCTAAGCTCCACACAATCCTCACAACCAAAAGTAACCAGGTAGTTTCCGAGAGCCACCACAGCTCGCATAACGTGTATCATACGTCGGGTATTATACCTCAAGCCATTACAGCCCATACACCGAGTAAGGATCCTCAAGCCATCACAACCTATACACGTTACACCTATAGTAGTCCATAGGATACTATATCCAGAATATATGTGTGTGAAATAACCACAAGCCATTACAGCCCTCTACACACATATATGGGTAAAACTAACCATTGTGCCTACCAGCACTAAGATCTACCAAGAGAAGAGAGCAGGGCCAAAGGGGGTAGTCAGCCATTCAACCTCCCATCAGAATGTTGGGGAAAACACCCCCCCCCAGGGCTCAGAATCCCCGGGGGTGTCAGTTGCCCTTACCGACAGGGTGGAGTAGCGTATAGAAACACAAAAAGTACAGAATATATAAGTAACTCACATCCACACTATGGGCATTACCTAGTCTTAGATACAACTTCAGCTAACGTCTCTCAGACTCCAGGCTGCTACTTCTAAGACTAGGTATCCTATAAGCACACAACCAATTGAAGAGCTTTATTAGATTACTCCATTCTAATCAGTTCCACTGTACATTAGTTAATTCTTTAAGCATTAATTATGATTGAACAATTCCCCATTTAACTGAAATGGCGTCACTTTCAATACAACTGATCCTTTTTAAGATTCACATCACCTTTAAATTATAGCATCTCCATCCCCGTGGATTTTCACCATTTAATCAAACATTCAATACAGAAATACTTTTCCACATTCCCAGGCATTCTAGAAAAACATCCTATGCTTCTAAACACAAAGGAGGCTCAACACGGTGAGTAGATATACTACCCGTCGAGTCTTTGCCGCCTATAGAAAGAGCATAGACCCATCCTCCATCGAGAGGCTAAACACGGAAAGCACGTGGCATACCCCGCGTGTCTTCGCCTCCTTCAGAATGAGGGTAAGCAAGACCAGCTGCCTTGAGCAGTGGGGAAAAGCAAAGCAGATTAACATTCAAGAAAACCACAAGCAACCAGCAACCACATCCGTCCCATTCCATCACCACCGGTGTCCTCCCTGACACCCATATGCATAAACCGATGCATCTCGCCACACTAGGCATCATCCGCTGCCACAACTATAAGGCCTCCATGCCTCCACATCTCACAACAACCATCCAGGCTCACATCACAGCACAAGCAGCAGGAAAACAAACATCACAAAATGGGCTTTCGGCCCTTTAACAAACAAGAGGGTAACTCAGAACCCTTTTTGAAATTCCCACATAATATGTTCTCTAAACCATATTGAATTAACAGATTTGTTATTCGTAGGTTCCAATCATGGATACCTAATCAGTAAGCTATCACAATTAAATAACCATGCTTACTTCCCTAATTTGATTATCCTCAAATTAGAACAACTACAACAACGACAACAACCAGATTAATTTACAAGCCTCTTTATCTTTAGCCAATTAATCAACAATTAATTCCGGATTTACGTTCATTATCAATTTCAATCATGAACGAACAATAAATCAAAGAAAACATAGATATCACTATATCTAGAAAAACATGAGGCAAACCGTTATCACGGTATAAAGCAACAGCATGCGATCAACCAATTCTTTTAATCCGGTTCAAGTATTTAATTAGGTCAATTTCATTGTGATCCAAAGGAATAAATCATGCTAATTCTACGATTGCACATATATAATTAGAGAAGCCATGAATCCCCTACCTCGAAGAGTTCTTGACGTCCTTTATCCACACAGCAGGTCACGATCCTCCCCTCGCGACAACTTATGTGGAAGAAAGATCGACACAGCTTGGTTGCATCCAACAGAGCGGGACTGATCCTAGGAGTAAGGGTTGTTTGTGCAACTCCAAAGAAAAGGATTGAAAGGTTCTAGTGCCTCTTAATCGAGAACAAAGGGAAAGAACTAGGAAGAATGATATCTCGTCCCTTTTTAAGATTTAATGGGGCGACGGTTTAAGATCCGGTTAATTCTCCATTAAAAACGGATCTCATTAACCCACGCGGTTTGACCAAGTAAAACATTCCACGACTTAGGAATAATTAATATAGGATTTATGGCATTTTAAACGGCCTTAAGAGCCCTTAAAATAAGGCTTTAAATGTATTTTACGTCAAAGGAAACGTCAAAAGGGGCAAAACTGTAGGAGTCTGGAAACACTGTTCACCCACCGTTACTGTACATGAAACTGATATGTGAAACTGATCTGTCACACCGATCTGTGAAACTGATCTGTGAAACTGATCTGTCACACCGATCTGTCTCACCGATCTGTCTCACCGATCTGTGAAACTGATCTGTGAAACTGATCTGTCACACCGATCTGTGAAACTGATCTGTGAAACTGATCTGTCACACCGATCTGTCTCACCGATCTGTCTCACCGATCTGTCTCACCGATCTTTGAGACTGATCTGTGAAACTGATCTGTCACACCGATCTGTCTCACCGATCTGTCTCACCGATCTGTCTCACCGATCTATGAGACTGATCTGTGAAACTGATCTGTCACACCGATCTGTCTCACCGATCTGTCTCACCGATCTGTGACACTGATCTGTCTCACCGATCTGTAAAACTGATCTGTCTCACCGATCTGTCTCACCGATCTGTCTCACCGATCTATGACACTGATCTGTCTCACCGATCTGTGAAACTGATCTGTCTCACCGATCTGTGAAACTGATCTGTCTCACCGATCTGTCTCACCGATCTGTGAGACTGATCTGTCTCACCGATCTGTGACACTGATCTGTCTCACTGATCTGTTACTGTTCATAAAACTGGAAACACTGTTCACAGAACTAGAAAAAATTGGCAAAGTGTTGGGGATAAGTCCCCTAGACCTCCCGGAACACCTCCAACACCAACATTTCACAAAGTAATGGACCAGAGAGGTCCGAGCCATTACATTATATGGGATGATGGATGGTTGATGGCATGACTAGATGAGTGTCGGGACGGATATGAGGAGGGTGTCTGGTGTGGCACAAAAACCCGCATGTGTGTGGCGCATGTGGTACCATTGGTGGATACGCTTACTGCTAAACTGTTTGTTCTCAAAGATTTACTTTTATGGAAAAACATTATGTATTGATGAATATTTTTGTATGGTTTGTATTATGGGTTTTTGAAAATGTTGATGTTGTGTGATGTTTTGATTCCAAGAACCCCTTCTGTTTGAATTGTTTTTTGGGTTTGTGTTTGGTCGGTAAGCTGTGTTGTAGGGACAGTTAGTGGTATCTTCTGAAAAATGTTTTGTGATATCTTTACGGTGGTTACCTTCAGGTGTTTGGAACTGCTTTATGGATTGTTTTTACCAATAGAACAGATTGTTTGGGTCCTTGGGTTCTCTAATTGGATAAGGTATGCCCCCATTAAAGGTTAATTCATAACTAAAGCACAACCCAGATTGTTTCTCCATTGAAAAATCCTACAGTTATTCAATATAATGAATCTATTTCTTGAGCTTTTTAGATTGAGTATACACCATTTCCATTATTGGTTTTTTTGTATCGACTTGTAGTGCGAGATTGATTATGGATGGTTGAAAGTGACCTTAGCCTCTTAAGTTTCCTAATTTTTTGAAGGTGGATTTGTTCTGGGGTTATTTCCATGGATAAGTATTTGGATAGTGTCTAAGAGGAACTCTCGGTCCTTCATAGTCTCTTCGAAGAAAGATTTTATGTTAAACTACTAGTGTGGGAAATCTGGCCATGAGAGGATATTATGGCCACTTTCTAGAATTGTGTGTTGTTTGGGGATTTTGTACATGTTCCATCTCTATTCATTGTTTTTATCAATCGCAATGGTCATGTTCGGTGATTCCTTGTGATGTCATGTGATCGATTAACTGTTAAGGTGAAAGTTGGGCAATCATTAGAGAGTCTCTATTATGTTGTGAGAAAGTCTCCCTTGAAAAAAAACATAAAACATTATATTACATTTTAGAGTAAGGTGAGTATAAGTGTTCCTTCTATTGTTTCTCACCCGAACAAACAAGGTTTGATGTGTGTACATCTTTTAATCCCTTGTTTCAGTGAAATATCGAGTTAGGTTAAAGTGAGTTTGAAATGTGTTATGTCTTGGAAAAACTTATTGGGGATTGCGGTGTAGTTGTTGTTTGCAACGAAAGAAGAATTCTCATTCAGGTGGCTTCCAAAGCCTAACTGTGAGGCCGAAGATGCTTCAATATTTTGAGCTCCAGCCATAGGTCCCGGAGGGAAGCTGGCGTGTAGTGAGGGGAAACCCCAGTGTCATTTAAACCCTTTTGCAAAGTCCTATCCTCAATATGAAAGATAAGAAGAGTTTAAACCTATGGTGTCAACATATTTCTTCTACTTTTCATGTTCGGTCTAAATAGGTGGAGGGCCTTTTATCCATGTCATCGCCCAATATTATTCCCTCCCCCTTTGGTTTCAATTTAGTCATTACAGAAAGGTTTGATGTTTGGATAGACAGGTTGACCACACGGTTTGCACATGGTTAGTAGTGAACATGCCCCAAAAAACCATGTAGATAGAAGAATCTCCACTATTAGTTCATGGATTCTCAAACCATGCAGACTAACCATGTGGTCATCCCAACACTTCATATTTTGGGGTCTTTCTGTTCTGGCCCATGCTGGTCGATTATGATTGTTGGTTTGTATGGTGGGGAGCCTATTTTTTCCCCATACCAATAACTTAGACATATCCATGGTAATGGATTGGTGGTAGGTAGTCTTATTCCGATCTATCAAGCTACCTAAATCTTTCTTGGGTAACCATTGAGATTATAGAGCGCCCAATGGTTTATTTATAGCAAGGTATGTGTAACCTTGTTCGATGTTGTTGTTCATTTGAGTGAATTGCTTAAGTCTTGATCGGATAGTGTTTGAGGAGTTGTCCTTTGGGATAAAGCCTGAATGTGATTGATTGTTTCAGAAAAGTGGTGTATGATTTTGTTGTAAAGTATTTCTTCCTTAATTGATCAATGGGGGAGTTTTGGCCTTTGGGGGCGAAACATGGAAAGGGAGTACATATTGGTTTATCAGTTCGGTTTGGCTTTTGTATCTGGCCTTTCTGTAGCTTTCAGGGGATTGAATGATTTTATGGTGGGGAGAATTTTCACATTAATGACTTATTTTGAAGTTAAATTTCATTTATTTTCTGTTAATTCTTTTATTTGGATGGTTTCAAAGATTTTATGGAGAAATAGATGAGTTTTAATGAATTGGGCCAAACCGTGAGCCCAATTCCAGATTTAAAAATAAATTTTTTTCCTTTATAACTATTTAATTTTTTAATATTTTTCCCTCATTCCAATTCCTAAATGGTATCCTCTAACCTATTAACACCAAAATATAATTATGGATCATTTATAAATCCATTATCATGGTGGATATGGGTTTTTATTTATGATATTGGGCCTGCACGAAGGCCCATTTCCTCCATTAAAAATAATTATTAATTTTTTTATATATCCTTCACTATTTAAGTTTTTTTGGTGATTCCACCTCCCACTCGACCCTAAGTATCCCAATAGCTCTCCCATTACCTTTCCCTCCTCCTTGGTGCTCATTGAAATCACGAATTAGGGCTGATCTTCATAGGGTGTCTCAAATCGGCCAGAATTGAAGAGGTAACTTCATCCCTTCTTAACTTTCTCAATTCTTATCCTTTTCCCTCCATTCCAGTTCCTAAATTACCTCCTAAATCCTGTTCTATCAATATCTGAATTTTGGATGTTTTTAATTTCAGAAAATATTGTTTTTGGAGTGATTAATTCAGGATACTTCATGTAGGCGAGTCTATTTCTTTCCTCTTTCAAATTGCATAGGGTTTATTCCCTAATTCTTGAATTATAAACATTCCAGATTTAGGGTTCGTTCCTAGGGTCTAAATTACTGTATTTCGGGTGAAATATTAAGGTTTTAGGTTTCTTTTAACTTCCTTGAAGAGCAGCGGTCATGCGGTTGATGTTTCACCCCCATATTTGAGGGTTTCGACACATTCAGTAGGTGATTCCATGGATAACCATTTAATGATGAGTTAGTTTTCTTGATTAAATAATTTTACATGTTCCTTATGTGCTATTAATTACGAGAAAACCATTTTTGGTAGAAATAGTAAATTATTTTTTTTAATGATACATTTTTGCTTGAAGTGTATATTTTCAAATGTATTTCATGTGTTATCTCTTGTGGTAGTTATGTAAAATGTGGAAGGGATTTATTAGTTGTTGAAAGGGGATTCCAATTATGGTTGGGTAATGATATATTTCCATGTGGGCCTAAAAAGGGGGTGTGTTTGAATGGTTTTATTTGTATAACCTTGTTATACTCCTAGAAAGTGTTTTATGGATTTGTGTGTTCTCATGGGTATCTTTTTTGATATTATTCAAGGTGATTATATATAATTTGAAAGTGGATTATTACTTGTTGATTGGGCTTTCAATTCTGTTTTGGTAGGTTCTTGGTGTGTTTTTGGCTTAAAAAGAGGGCTTTTAAATGGATTTTATGTTCAAAGTTTGGGTATACTCTTTATAATTGATTTATGAATGTTTTGAATGGTTTATTGGGATGTGTAATAGGTGAAACTATATCAGAAAACTATTTTGGTAGGAGTATATTTTTAAATGGTCCTTTTCATTTGTGAAAAGTCTGTTATGTGATATGTATCATCTTGGAAATATTTTATTAAATTGTTTGAAGGAGATATTGAGGAGTGAAAGTGATGTGAAAGTGATGTGGAGTGTTTTGTGTGAGTGTGATGTGAAAAATTGAATTTTTTATTATGAAACTAGTGTTATTTTCCTTGTCTGTGGGCTGTTATATGAGTTTAAATATCTTATAATTGTATTATAAAATTATTTAATGGTTTTGTGGAAGTGTTTAAGAAATGTGAAATGTGTTGTGGACTATTTTGGTGTTATTCGGATTTCAAAATCATTTTGAATGAAAAATGGATTTTTGTGACTTGTGTGGTATACATATGGGATTTTTGGTGAATTTGTGATGTGGAAATGATATTTTCATGTCCAATTTATATTTCATGACTTTTTGAACTTGATTTAGCACAAGGGGAAAACCTGGGTATCTAGATGGTTGGATGTGTAGTAGTATGCTAGTGAATCCGTGGGGTTTGGCCTCAGTTTCACTAACAAGATAGACACTTACAACTCTAACTAAACTATGATGATGATGATTGGGGACCACTAGGTTATTGGTATGTTCAATACTAGTGGCTCACACACGGGAATGGATTTTTGTGATGGTTACTCTCACCAAGATATGAGGTACCTTGGACCCATAGCTAGCTAGTGCCTAGTGGTTATTTCATATTTCTTGTGCTCATTATTTACATTGTACTTACCGTGGGCATATGGTATAGTTGGCTGGAAAATTCACTAGTGTTGAAATTATTTTTAAAATTGATTATTCTTAATGATATCCCACTTAAAAATTGTTTTTCTTCAATGTTTTATCTTTTAGAAATTCTAACTAGCTTTTCATGTTTTTGAAAACATGCATGCTTTTCACCTTTAAATGTTTATCACACGGAATCTCTTATTGGTGGTATCATACTAGGCATTGGCTCACACCCTACTTACACCCTTGGGTGTAAGTAGACATGGTTATTTTTGTTGTCGTAGGTTGGGTACGGTTTTTTGTTCCAGCGGTTCGGGTTTCTAGTAGGTCCATGGTGGTGAAGTCTTGTGGAGGTGGCTTGAGGGTGGTGCCTCTTGCCATGAGGGTTCTTGGGCTGTCCTTATTTGGTTTTGTACCTTTGTAATAGACCTTTTTAGTTGTTTTAGGCTATGTAATTCAGTTCTGAATTTTTGTAAATGATTGTTTGGTTTGAAAAATCCAGATTTGTTTCATTTTATTATTTTGTTGTTTTATTTTTATAAACTCGGGTAAATCGTTCCCAATTTTTATTTTATCATACCCGGGTACTTGTTCCAGCCCATGGGGATCGGGATTTCCCATCGAGCCTTGTCACGGGCTGGGTTTGGTGCCATTTTTTGTGGCGATCGATTTGGTTTGTGACAAAATGGTATCAGAGGAGGTTCAGGTTAACTCTTTGGGTCATGTTATTTGGGGAAGAGTCAAGATAGTCTAGAGTTAGGATTGTTGGGACATGGAATTCTATTTATGGGTAGTGTGCATGATCACCACACCTCATAATGGGATTCACATTTCCAAGAGCAGTCGGGATTTATCTAATTCCTTCAGTTTTCTTTGTTCGGTGATGATTAAGGGAAATGAAAAGAGAGCTGGGTTAATGGTCCTAGTGAGCTCGCAGGGCCTTGCATGCCATGTGGAGCCAATGATATTCCCTAGAACACTCTCTGTGACATTGAAGTGATTGTAATATGGAGGGAAACCATATTTCTAAGTCACCCACTGAAACTAGTTTCCCCTCGCACTGTTTTGTGCTTAGGTTTTGAAATCATGGCACTTTGATTTTAAGAAGTGTATAGTTATTGTGAAATGATTTTCAAATAAAGAGGGAATGGTTTGGTTTATGAAATGGTGGAACTTAATTTTCAGAATTGTTTTGAAATCTAAAATGGTGCGCTTACCACTATTTGAAACCAGAATCTATATTGAAGTTGGTTTTGAAAAGTGTTTCCAAAAGTGTTTTCTAAACAATCCGAGTGTGTTTTAAGGGGATGTGATGTTTTGAAATTGATGTGAATATCTTTAAAGTGAGTTATTTTCTAAATGGTTGTGACTTTATGAAAATTTTTGTAAGATGTGAGTTGGGATTTTGATCTCGTGACTAGCTGTTATGAGAAAAAAGGATGTGTTGGTTGACCGTTTTTGTTTTGAAAAGTGGAAAGAAAATTTATTTTAACCTTTGGTATTTCCATTAGCGACCACTTGCATGGGGTTATATGGGATGATGGATGGTTGATGGCACGACTAGATGAGTTGCGTGACTGATATGTGGAGGGTGTCTGGTGTGGCACAAAATCTTGCATGTGTGAGGTGCATGGGGTACCATTGTTGGATATGCTTACTGCTAAACTGTTTGTTCTCAAAGAATTACTTTTAATGAAAAACATGATGTCTTGATGTATATTTGTGTATGGTTTGTATTATGGGTTTTTAAAAATTTTGTTGTTGTGGGATGTTTTAATTCCATGAACTCCTTCTATTTGAAATGTTTTTTGGGTTTGTGTTTGGTCGGTAAGTTGTGTTGTAGGGACAGATAGCGGTCTCTTTTGAAAATTGTTTTGGAATGCCTTTACGATGGTTCCCTTCATGTGTTTGGAGATGGTTTATGGATTGTTTTGACCAATGGACCAGATTGGATGGGACCTTGGGTTCTCTTGTTGGATAAGGTATGTCCCCATTAAAGGTTAATTCATAACTTAAGCGCAACCCAGATTGTTTCTCCAATGGAAAATCCTCTAGTTTTTCAATATAAGGAATCTATTTTTTGATCTTTTTAGATTTAGTATACACCCTTTCCTTTATTGTATTTGTGTATCCTCTTGTAGTGGTAGATTTATTATGGATGGTTGAAAGTGACCTTAGCCTCGTAAGTTTCCTAATTTTTAGATGGTGGAAGTGTTATGGGGTTGTTAGAATGGATGAGTATTTGGATAGTGTCTAAGAGGAACTCTCAGTCCTTCATAGTCTCTTAGAAGAAGGAGATCATGTTAAACTACTAGTGTGTGAAATCTGGTCATGAGAGGATATTATGGCCACTTTCTATAATTGTGTGTTGTTTGGGGATGTTCTAATATTTCCCTCTCTATTCATTGTTTATATCAGTCGCAATGGTCATGTTCGGTGATTTCTTGTGATGTCATGTGCTCGATTGACTGTAAAGGTGAAAGTTGGGAAATCATCTGAGAGTCTCTATTATGATGGGAGAATGTCTCCCTTGAAGAAAACATAAAAAAAATATTCCATTTTAGAGGAAGGTGAGTATAAGTGATCATTACTTCTATTGTTTCTTACCCGAACAAACAAGGTGTGATGTTTTTACATATTTTAATCCCTTGTTTCGGTGAAATATCGAGTTAAGGAAATGTGAGTTTGTAATGTGTTATGTCTTGGAAAAACATATTGGGGATTGAGGTGTAGTTGTTGTTTGCAACGAAAGAAGAATTCTCATCCAGGTGGATTCCAAAGCCTAACTGCGAGGCCGATGATGCTTCAATATTTTGAGCTCCAGCCATAGGTCCCGGAGAGAAGCTGGAGCGTATTTAGGGGAAACCCTAGTGTCATTTAAACCCTTGTGCAAAGTCCTATCCTCAATATGAAAGATAAGAAGAGTTTAAACCTATGGTTTCATCATATTTCTTCTACTGTTCATTTTCGGTGAAAATAGGTGGAGGGCCTTGTACCCATGTCATCACCCAATTTTATTCCCTCCCCCTTTGGTTTTCATTGAGTCTTTAGAGAATGGTATGAAGTTTGGCTAGACAGGTTGACCACACGGTTTTCACATGGTTAGTAGTGACCATGCCCCAAAAAAACACATAGATAGAAGAATCCCCACTATTAGTTTATGGTTTCCCAAACTGTGCAGACTAACCATGTGGTCGCCCAAACACTTTATATTTTGGGGTCTTTCTGTACTGGCACATGCTGGTTGATTCAGATTGTTGGTTCTTATGGTGGGGAGCCTATTTTTTTTCCCCGTACCAATAACTTTGACATATCCATGGTCAAGGATTGGTGGTAGGTAGTCTCATTTGGATCTATCTTGCTACCTAAATATTCCTTAGGTAACTATTGAGATTAGTGAGTTCCCAATGGTTTAGTTATAACAATGTATGTGTAACCTTTATCGATGTTGTTTTTCAGTTGAGTGAATAGCTTGATTCTTGTTCGGATAGTGTTTGAGGATTTTTTGTTTGGGATAAAGCCTGAATGTGACTGATTGTTTCAGGAAGGTGGTTTATGATTTTGTCGTAAAGTATTCATTCTTTAATTGATCAATGGAGGTGTTTTGGAATTTGGGGGCGAAACCTAGAAAGGTAGTACATCTTGGTTTATCAGTTCACTTTGGCTTTCGTATCTGGCCTTTCTATATCTTTCTGGGGATGGAAAGTTTTTATGGTGGGGAGAATTGTCACATAAATGACTTATTTTGAAGTTAAATTATATTTATTTTCCTTTCATTCTTTTTTTGGATGGTTTCCAAAGGTTTTAAGGAGAAATAGATGAGTTTTAATGAATTGGGCCAAACTGTGAGCCCAATTACATATTTAAAAATTAATTTGTCTTCCTTTATAGAATTTTAATTTTTTAACATATTTCCCTCATTCCAATTCCCAAATGGTCTCCTCTGACCTATTAACTCCAAAATATAAATTTGGTGCCTTTATAAATCCATAATCATGGTGCATATAGGTTTTCATTTAAGATATTGGGCCTGCCCGATGGCCCATTTCCTGCATTAAAAATAATGTTTTTTCTATATCTCCTTCACTATTTGCGTTTTGATAGTGATTCCACCTCCCACTCGACCCTAAGAAACCCAGCGGCGCTCCCATTTCCTTTCCCTCCTCCTCGGAGATCTTTGAAATCGCGTATTAGGGCAGATCTTCATAGGGTGTCTCAAATGGGCCAGAATTGAAGAGGTAACTTCATCCCTTCTTAACACTCTCAATTCTTACTATATTCCCTCCATTCTAGTTCCTAAATTACCTCTTAAATCTTGTTAGAGCAATACCTCAATTTGGCTATTTTTAATTTCAGAAAGTATTGTTTTTGGAGTGATTAATTCAGGATACTTCAAGTAGGTGAGTCTATTTCTTTCTTTTTTCAAATTTCTTAGGGTTTCTTCCCTAATTCGTGAATTATAAACATTATAGAAGTTAGGGTTCGTGCCTAGGGTCAAAATTACTGTATTTTGGGTGAAATATTTAGTTTTTAGGTTTCTTTTAACTTCTTTGATGAACGGCGGTGATGCAGTTGATGTTTCGCCCCCATATTTGAGGGTTTCGACACATTCGGTAGGTGATTCCATGGATAACCATTTAATGATGAGTTAGTTTGCTTGATTAAATAATTTTACATGTTATTTATGTGTTGTTCATTATGAGAAAACCATTTTTGGTAGCAATAGTAAATCATTTGTTTTTAATGATACATTTTTTCTTGAAGTGTGTATTTTTCAAATGTATTTCATGTGTTATCTCTTGTGGTAGTTTTGTAAAATGAGGAATTGATTTATTAGTTGTTGAAATGGTCTGCCAAATATGGTTTGGTAATGATATTGTTCCATTTTGGGCCTAAAAAGGGGGTGTGTTTGAATTATTTTATTAGTATAACATTTTTATACTCCTTGAAAGTGTTTTATGGATTTGTGTGTTCTCATGGGTATCTTTTGTGATATTATTCACGGTGATTATATAACATTTAAAAGTGGATTACTACATGTTTATTAGGATGGAAATTCTGTTTTGGTATGGTCTTGGTGTGCTTTTGGCTTAAAAAGAAGTTTATGAAATGGATTTTATGTGCAAAGTTTGGGTATACTCTTTATAATTGTTTTTGAAAGTTTTCAATGGTTTATTGGGTTGTGTAATAGGTGAAACTATATCAGAAAACTGTTTTGGTAGGATTATATTTATAAAAGGTCCATTTCATTTGTGAAAAGGATGTTATATGATATGTACCATCTTGGAAATACTTTATTAAATTTTTTTAAGGAGAGATTTATGAGTTAAAGTGATGTGAAAGTGATGTGGAGTGTTTTGTGTGAGTGTGATGTGAAAAATTGAATTTTTTATTATTAAAGAAGTTTTACTTTCCATGTGTGTGGGCTATTATATGAGTTTAAATATCTTATAATTGTTTTATAAAATTGTTTAATGGTTTTGTAGAAGTGCTGAAGAAATGTGATATGTGTTGTGGGCTATTTTGGTGGGATTCAGATTTCAAAATCATTTTTAATGAAAAATGAATTTTTTTGACTTGTGTGTTATACATATGAGATGTTTGGTGAATTTGTGATGTGGAAATGATATTTTCATGTTAAATGTATATTTCTTGACTACTTGAACTTTTTTGAGCAAAGGGGAAAACCTGGGTATCTAGGTTGGTGGACGTGTACTAGTATGTTAGTGAATCCCCGGGGTTTGGCCTCAGTTTCACGTAGCAAGATTGATTCATACAACTCTAACTAAACTATGATGATGATGATTGGGGACCACTAGGTTATGGGTATGTTCCCTACTAGTGTCTCATGCACGAGAATGGATATTTGTGATGGTTACTCTCACCGAGATTTGAGGTACCTGAGACCCACAGCTAGCTAGTGCCTAGGGGTTATTTCTTATTTCTTGTGCTCATTATTTAATTTGTACTTACCATCGGTATATGGTATAGTTGTCTGGAAAATTCACTAGTGTTGTCATTATTTTTAAAAGTGTTTATTCTTAATTATATCCCACTAGAAAACTGTTTTTATTCAAAGTTTCATCTTTTTGAAATTGTAACTAGCTTTTCATATTTTTGAAAACATGCATGATTTTCATCTTTAAATGTTTATAATATGGAATCTCTTAGTGTTGAAATCCTACTGGTCATTGGCTCACACCCTACTTACACCATTGGGTGTTAGTAGACTTGGTTATTTTTTTGTCGCAGGTTGGGTACAGTTTTTTGTTCCAGTGGTTCGGGTTTCTAGCAGGACTTTGGTGGTGAAGTCTTGTGGAGGTGGCTTGAGGGAAGTGCCCCTTGCCATGAGGGTTCTTGGGCTATCCTTATTTGGTTTTGTACCTTTGGAATAGACCTATTGAGTTGTTTTAAGCTATGTAATTTAGTTCGGAATTTTTTAAAAATATTGTTTGGTTTGAAAAATCCAGATTTGTTTCATTGGATTATTTTGTTGTTTTATGTTTATAAAATCGGGAAAATCATTCCCAATTTTTTTTTATGATACCTGGGTACTTGTGCCAGCTTGTGGGGATTGGGAACGCCCTTTGGGCCTTGTCACGAGGTGGGTTTGGTGCCATTTTTGGGGGAGATCGATTCGGTTTGTGTGAGGTGACCTTTAGGGTTTATCATATAATTGAGGTTGAGTTAATTATGGATAATAACAATTTTGGAACATATAATATAGAAAACCAATGGATTGAAAATTTATTTGGTGACAATGTGAATAATGATGATGGTCATTATTTCATTATGATAAACAAGATATTATTTTACACTATTTGAGGAATAAAAGTAGAATTATATTTTAGAAAAAAAATTAAAATTATTTTACCATCACGGTGATTCATTTTAATTATTGAAATGTTTAGTATATCTTAGAGATTTTATGATAAAAAAATATCCATTATTGTAATGATACATTTACAATTATTATTTTTATTTTGAGACAAATGTTAAATCAATCATAAAATAATGTGTCATACAAACCATAAGATCAATGGTATTCAATCACAGTTAGGAATATTTGAAATAACAATAAGGATAGTTATTTATGGAATGATTTAGTATATAAATTAAGAAATAATATTGAAATTTATAGATTTTTTATATTAATATTTTTTTTCATTTTCAAAAATATCATAGCTTGTGCTATGATTTTTGCTTTTATTTAATTTTTTTATTTAAAGGAATATATTGTTATTATTTTTGGGATCTTGTGACCCATTAGGATTAGATTTTAGTGTTTTAGTGATAAAAAATATATCATAAAGGTGTAATCATATAAAAATGTGGGTGCTGAATTTTTTTTTACTAACTGAACTAGATACCCTATCAAATAGGTAACTAACCCAGCATGTCACATACCCGAAGGGAAATCCTAATCCCTATGAACTATAAACTAACACCCTATTATTGAATATTAAATA
Organism: Viscum album; assembly: GCA_963277665.1. NCBI lineage: Eukaryota > Viridiplantae > Streptophyta > Magnoliopsida > Santalales > Viscaceae > Viscum > Viscum album. The sequence continues at coordinate 2,073,374,685 of OY728152.1, read as the reverse complement.
TATAGAATGATTTCACCAAACCTTATATGATATCTTAATGAAATATATACACATAATAAGGAAAAAACTAAAGATATATATATATATATATATATATATATATATATATATATGTGACAAAAATTTAATTAGTGGAAACCAAAAAAACTCAAGAGAATGAACTTTATACAAGTAAAAGTACAATTATAAATGGATTAAAAGTCAACTACTTCATGTGATTCCATGTGAAGACTCCCACTATCTCAATACCAGAAATCTAGACTCATATGAATTGAAATGTCATAACCTCAGTGTGGTGCCTTTCCATTCCTGTAACCAAATGATATAATTAGGTATATTCCCCACTAGAGAAATAGGTAGGCTATGTGATAATAAGATTAGTAGGATCCTATCATTTTTCTTCATAAATATTATTTGTAAAATAACTCGTGTATTCCCGTTTAAAATAAATCATGGAATGATAAGAAATAAATATTTTATATTATAATCATGGAATTTATTTTCATATTCTACATCAATTTAAAAACAATAATATATTTGTTAGCATAATAATTTCCCTTATCATTTATCAAAAGAAAAAAATCATGAATAATAATGGAAAAGAAGTATATAGTCAAAATAGGTAATTACAACCAAGTAACTCAATAGGTTATGCTAACTGACAACTATTTCTATAAAAAATAATAGTTTTACAACAACTCATTACAAATTAAATCCTCAGGAGCATTTGAACACACATGAGTGAACCCCCAATAATGTAAATAATATGTTCCTAGATCAATAGGACAAGGGAGTATAGATTATCCCCTAGAGAAAAACTCCAAACATTGATATGGATAATGTACCCAATAATATACATCAATATATGTACCCTAGGATTCCTATGTGCTTAATTTCATTAATAAATTCAATTATTTGATTATACCTATTTTCATTTATTAAAAACCATATGAACCCTGATTTTATTTTAAATATTTTTATACCCAGAAAACAATTATGAAAATTTTATTTATAAATAATTTTATGAAAACATTAGAAATTTACTGCCATAAGCATTGAATATAGGAGGAACCACCAACCACCAAACATGTGGTTACACATGACAATGAAGGATTAACTAGCAAGAGGATTTAAAAAATAACATAGAGGCCCCAGAATCCATCTACGCATCATAGAATTGATCCAGTTAAACAAACAAATGACTGAGAAGAAGAGGAATAGACACACACCTCAGAACACACTCCAATAACTGAAAAAATAATTAATAATAGGATCCCTTAACACGATCAGCCCACAGATCTAGAAAGAAACTATAATAAAAATCATTAACGATCAACATATTTGTTTATGAAACTCTATAATTCTACAAATATCATTAAAATGATTAATTAGAAAAACTCACGCACCATGAGTGATGAAAATCCACCTCCACTATGGTAATTCACCAAATGGACCAATAAATTCTAAGTGAAGACTACCAAAGTCATTGAAAAGAGTTATAGAAAATCATCCTAGAGAGATGTTTTAATGTCCCAGTTACGGAAGCCACCTATTGGATCCACTTACCTAATTTGTCACATGGCCTCGAGCGCAATTACCATAATGCCATAGGCTGCCAACTAGAAGCGAGGGCCATGGTTGTGATACTGGAGAAACTATGCCCTCATTTTAAGAGGAACACTGTAGAAGGAAAAAATAGTTAACAATAGAAGAAGTTTTAATAATCCATTTGATTGTAAACAGTGTAAGTCTGATGAATTAAACTTCTGGAGTGTATATATATAAAAATAATTCATTGTACATATGTATAATAGAACATCCAATCACATCACAATGATATAATACAAAATATTACAAAGGAAAATTAAAAATGAAAACATATAAACAGCTCGTCAACATCACAATCCTCTATCACAAACTCTACATCATATCAAGTACCCTATGTAAAATGTCACTTTCACTTATCTATACCAGCAACATTATAATCTCTATGGGTCCAAAAAATGTCCCAAATGGGTTGTGACACTAAATCCCAGTAGTCAATCACTACAAGATATTTTCCCGACAAACAGTGAATATATGGTAGGTAATAAATAAAAGAGATCTGTAAACAAGAATGTACTCCGTAGTAACCAGACCTACTGTATCAATGAAATTATTTCTAAACACCAACAACAAAAAACAAGCTTGGAATGCTTTGGGTTATTCTCTCAGCATAACCCATCTGGTTCAATCAAAATAATGATTCTATAAAGCCTCTCTAAGGAATATCTCTCAGTAAATTCCCCATCTACTCCCAAGAATGAAATTTTTTTTGAGGAAGATAACACAGTCAATTCCACATATAATCCATAGTTATTAAGGCTCTCTAAGGAATATCACTTGGTCAATTTCCCACATAGTCAAAAGTGATAATGACTCTCTGAGGAATCTCACTCAGTCAATTCCCCATATAGTAAAAAGTGATAAAGACACTCCAATGAAGGTCACTTGGTAAACTCCCCATATAGTCAGAAGTGATAACAACTCCTTGAGGAAGCTCACACAGTCAATTCAGCTTATAGTCGATTACACCGTGTTCTCACGATCATGTATAAGTCAAACAAGAATAGCAATGCAATACGGCCAAACTAACCCTCAAGAACTACTTGGATAAACATTCAATACAAATTCAATCATTTCGGATAAAATAATCACACCATCCTACAGTACTATACATGGGAAATATCAAGGAATACAAATGGCTAAACATGACCAAATGACCCTAAATATAACATGCATGGGAAATGACATCAAACTCATAGGAAACAAGACTATTCACATCTGGTTATCCACTATTCACACATACCAGCATAGAAGATAATCAACAGTGTTAAAACAGAAAACACGCAGTACCTCATTCAAGGGTATTGGGAAACAATTCACATAATACTCATTAAAATCAACAAAAATGCACAAACCACCTTCCTCTGCATTGGGAGATCGATATACTCTTCCATCGACCCTTGGATCGACCTAGAACATGGTGGATCTACCAAAAGGTCTAAAATGATCAACCAATGATATCTCATGATAGAAGAGAAATTAGCCTATGGTTATCTAGTAGAAGAGAGAACTCAATGATGTGATTGAAACGCAACTTACAATGATTGATTCGGAGGACTGATTCTCTGACAGGGGACCATTGATGATTCGTGGTCATACGACACTCTATGTCGAGACGAATGAAGAAGGGGGTGTTAATGTCGATTAGATGCGACTCCGGTGTTTTTAATGAAATAAAATAAAATAAAGAGCGTAATTATTATGTACATGTTGTGTACTTGAATTTTCAGTACTCCTCTTTAGGCGGCCTCCAGGTCACCCCCACATGGTCATGTGCATGTCCGCTATACAACCATCACGCGGTTACCTACGGTAACTGAGTCCATGGAGTGCACTCAGAAATTACATGACGTGCACTACAAAAATATCCATAAATTCCTCTTTTTATAAAAAACAACCTGAATATAAAAACATTCCTTCAAAAGATGTTTTGAGTTCTTACAAACATCCCCCCTTAAAGAAATTCATCCCCTAATTTCCCTAGCAAGGCGGCTTCAAAGAAGATTCCTTGAACTGGTTAGGCAACTGTGATGGTAGATCTTCCTCTATCTCCAATGTTACGTCATGTACTTGCCCGTGCTTCCGTAGCACTCACAGTAGAGGAATAGAACGACTGCTTAGAACCTTCCTACATCGATCAACAATCCAGATTAGATGCTCCTAAAATGGTGCATTAACTTCCAACTCAACCTCATCTGTTTGGATGAGATGAGACATGTCTATGATGTAATGTAGAAGCTACAAAACATGGAAGACATCGTGCATGGACTAGTACCTCTAAGAAAACTGCAACCGGTAGGAAACCATCCCAACTCTCTCTAACACATAAAATGGTCTGACGTACCTCGGAGAGATCATACCTTGTTTCTTAATCCTCATGCACTCGAACCTCTGTGTAACATGTAGGAAAACCAGATTTCTGACCTCGAATGCCAGAGGCCTTCTCAGCTAATCAACATAAGACTTCTGATGAGGAAGTGTAGTAGCCATCCTCTTCTGAATAACCTCTATCTGCTATGTAGTCTCCTGAACATGAGGAGGTCCCAACATTTCATCCTCTCCTACCTCCATCCAACATAAAGGGGATCGACATGGACTACCATACAATGTCTCATAATGTATCATCTAAATAGTTGTTTGGAAACTATTATTGTAGGAATACTCCTCATGAGCTATGTTTTTCACCCATGATCCTCCAAAATCTTGGATGCATGCACGAAGCATGTCCTCAAGCACCTGAATCATATGCTCGGAAAATCCATCTATCTTGGGGTGGTATAATATACAAAAATGTACCTATGTACCCATGGACTTCTCCAATCCCTACCAAGCCAGAGAAGTAAAATGGGCATCCTTGTTAGAAATTATTGTGTGTGGAACCCCATATAGACATACAGTCTCAGAGATGTAAATCCATCCTAGCTAATCAACACTGAATGAATCCTTGATTAGAGAGAAGTGAAAATCCTTCGTGAGTGTATCAATGAAAATAGAAACAACATCATTTCCTCATGGTGACCTCAGTAAAGATGTCACTAAATAAATCACTACATCATTCCACTTCCACTCGGGAATAGGTATCTTCTATAAAAGCCTTGCTAGTTGTTGATGCTCTGCCTTAACCTGATGAAAGGCGGAACACTTCATGAAAAAACTAGAAACAACTCTCATCATACCTGGACACTAATACTGATAGTGTAGATCTAGATATATCTTGGTGACACCAGGACGAACTGCCCTAACTTAGGATTGAATGTCCAACATTAGCTCCTCGCGTATGTCTGATAGAATCCATACACGTCCCTAGAATCATAAGATCTCCTCATCACCTATGGTTCATCCCATAATAGGGTATTTACCTTACACGCTTTCTTGCAGGACATGCCTTCAGAATCTGATAGCAATCTCATTTTCACTCGATCCATAAGAGTATAGGTAACAACCACAGAAGAAAGAAATGTTTACCCCTTTCTGTCATGCACCTCCAAATGCATCTCAGAGAACAGAACCATAAGCTTCCACTCACTATTGGCATCCTAAACTTCTAATATCTGAGTCCTCCTACTCTATGCATCATCCAATGCATTTCCATTCCCCGATTTATAGTAATTCCCAATGTCAAATCCCTAAAGGTACTCAACACACATTCGCTATCTCAAATTCAGATCACTCTGAGTGAAGATGTATTTGAGACTATTTTTGTTGTTGAAACCAACAAAATTCTATCCCAAAAGGTAATATCTCAAATAGATCATTGCATGAACAACACCAACCAATTCGATATCATGAGTTGGGTAATTCATCTCATGTGGTCTCAAATTCCGAGAATTGTTTGCAAAGACTCCGTCTCCATGCATTATCACCGCTCCCTACCTGATTATTGAAGAATCACAATACACAATATAGCTATTGCCCCACTTTGGAAAAACTAGTATTGGTGAAGAAGTCAAATTTCATTCAGCTCATGAATGGTTGACTACCAAGAATCTGACCATAGAAATGTGCACGCATCTTAGTGAGACCTTCTAGTGGTACTAATAAACATGAAAAGTCCTGAATGAAACTTCTGTAGTATCCAGCCAGGCTTAGAAAAATCCACACCTCATTGAAATTCTTTGGACTCTCCCAAGAAACAACTACTCTAACATTCCTTGGGTCTACATATACACATGTATTTGTGATAACATTACCCAAGAAGTGAATTTGATCCCTCAAAAAGTGGAATTTTGATATATTATCATATAAATGATACTCTTTCAATGTACTGAAAATGATCTGAAGACATGTATCATGGTGTGGTAGTGTGTGATAGTTCACCAGGATATTGTCCAAAAAGACCCCCATGAATGAATCCATGTCTGGATGGAACACTCCGTTCATTTGTTCCATGAAAACTATAGTCATGTTCATGAGACTGAACGACATAACCACATATTCGTATAGACCATACTGTCTCTGGAAGACTGTGAGAGGAATATCAGATGGTCTAATACACAAATGATGATAACCAAATTTCAATTCAATCTTTGAGAACACCAATGCTTCTCAAAACTAATCATAGAGATCATCAATCCTTACCAAGGGATATCAGTTCGTGATCGTCAACTGGTTCAACGTCTAATAGTCCACACAAAGCCTGAGGGTATCATCTACCTTCCTTGTAAATAGGAAAGATGAACCCCATGGATAAGTACTAGGTCAGATGAATCCTTTTGTATAAAACATATTTTATAGATTCTTGAGCTCCTATAACTCTGATGTAGCCATCCGTTAAGGAGGAATGGACATCGGTGCTTCTCTTGGAATGATCTCAATTGAAAATTTTACCCCACACTTCTGAGGAATACTTAAAAAGACTTCTAGAAAGACAACTTTGAAAGGATCCACCACTGGAGGAATGTCTAACAGTGATATCCCCTGGTCATCCAGATATAGACTAGAAACCAGTGCTATAACTACTCCTAACCCAAGATTCTCAGGTCCCGCTAGGCTAGCCTGGACATCCCACTCAACCTAATTAAGAAAAGATCCAGCCTACGGTAATGTTAACCTCACCCTACGGCAATAGTAATAGATGAATTCCTGTATGGGAACTAACCAGCCCATTCTAAGAAAGAAATCATATCCCATCATCTCTAGGTCCTAGAGGTCCAATAAAAAGTGACGCCCCCACACTTTTGAGGGAACTCCATGCATTAACGTACACTAACCGTTCTAGACCCCAATGGTGTGTCTAGTGTCCCAATAATAGCAAAATTGAAGATGAAAAGGACAAGGATCTCTACAACCACCATATATATAAAGCTATGGGAATCCCCTATATTGAAAATAGCTGAAGCTAAAAATGAGGCCACTAAGATCGTACCTCGCACTGTAGAAGGTATGGGATCCATATCCTACTAGGTCTAATCTACTACAAAAGACTGACATGTACCACATCCCTGTGACCCTAGCTAACCAAACTTAGTAGATCCTCCTTGATGTCTCTGAAAACCTTGCGATTGAATACCATGACCATGACATCTTCTTCTTCTTGAATGGATGGATAAAATCCAGTTCTTAGACTGGTGAGAATATGGTGGCGCAGCTCCTGAATGAGGAGTCATATAAGAACACCTGTCAGTAGTTGCTGGTGAATATATATGGCAGAAGTGCTGAAGATGAACCATCTATCCATAATATTGGTGCTCCATCGGTTCTCTCAGGTAATGTGGCCTCATAGGCCTGATCGGCCCACATATGTACCATGCCACCTGGCTCGAAAAATATAAATATAGCCTTCTCGGGCGGTCTTCATTAACCTCATAAGCCCCTCTCGGAAACATGCATCAACACCTGTGTCCGGAATGACGGCTGGTGCCAAGACTAGCACAACTGGAAGATCTACAGGTAGTTCCTGATCAGTCGTGTCTGGCATCTGATCACCGCCTTGATACTAGATTACAACTAGAGGATGTATCGGTTTCATGACTCTATGATTTCACACACATATCTTAGATCAAAATCCTCATGGACTAAAAACCATATTTTTTTAAAGGGAACATGAGAATGAAAACATTCATGTTTCACAAAAAAAGACTACAAAACACGTATAATTACTACAATGTGTGTTCCCTTTAGACTTTCACATGGGCATTTACTTCTATAAGAAATGGTTGTGTAACAGCCTAAACACATGATGTTTCCTCCTTATAAATGGCATGTACTTGAATTTTCGTCCCCTTCCCTGGTCCTTCTACCTGGATAAGCCACACGGTTCTCCTTAGAATGAGATTACACCGTGTGTTTGTTCCAAAAATGGCGTGTAAAAAACGATCTTCACTGACCTGTGTTGTGGTCATCACACTGCTAGTTACACTTCTCAAACTTCATGGCGAGTTCCATGTGGACATGATGTGTAACTATTTGGTTTCAACTACCCATGATATTAGTCACAAAGGTGAAAAAATGGCTGACTATACATGGCTGGATAATAAGCTAACACAACAACACATGTTCCATACAGAAAAATCATCTACTGGGAATGGTAACACCGAACCTTGTTGTTAGTTACATGGCTGGATTCTACGATTACACGAGATCGATTTTTTAGAACTAAAATGTCATGTATAAGATTTTATTTTTTCCTACATGTTGTTAGTCACACTGGAGGACACCGAGTAATGACGACACGACATGTACAACTATTAAACGGTGTGATCCTACCAGAACATCCCTATATTGTGTCTCTGATCACATGACCTATCACACAGTAAGAGAAAAAATGACATGTACATAAGGCACACATTGTGTAGATAGGAAAAATAGTTTCTTCTAGAACAGATGAACACAAGGCATGTAGTAAAAACTACACGGCCTGTATTCTGGGTTTTTTGGATCTGTAAGCCTCAAAAACTACTCCAGAGCCCCGGAAAACAATGAAATTAACACCAAAGTGAATAATTTTAATCAATGAGGGCCCATAATTCCAGCGAACCAAAGCTGGGCATCTTACACGTGATATAAACAAGGTTAAGAAGTCATTTATCCAAAAAAATTAGGTAACTGAGGGACCATAACATTACAAGAACCAATGTTTGGAATTCATTCTGAAAAATCCTCAAACAGTTGATACCCTATCAAACAGTAGGTATTTTAATCAAGGAAACTATCACAATAACTCAAATCTCAAGCAAAAAATCTATAATTACATCATAAAATCGCTAATGCACCTTATATGGCATGGTAAGAATGAATGACATGTGATCCCTAGAAAGTGCATAAATGATTAATGAGATGAAATACCCTAATCTCATAGAAAAAGAAAGAGATCATGAATGTCATCAACAATAAAAACATAATACAGGTGAGTCAACCAATGGTGAAAATCAGATCAACTATAAAATTGAAAAACATGAAAATTGCAATAACGAAGTCGATTGTCTTTTTCCTGTACATGAGTTAGCTACTCCCAGTCACAACTTATGACCTAGTACATATTCTATTTTATCTGCATCAATAGGCTCCGAATAGTTAGTCAATGGAATGAAACTCTTCTAATACCACTTTGTAATGTCCCGTTTCTGGAATCCAACTGAAGCCACACTGTACCCGGATGGTCTCATAGACTAAAACACATTTCCCATAATTCTAGAGGTTGAAAAAAAGTGGCCAGGGCCTTGGGTGTGGTAATTGGGAAACTATGCCCTCATTGGCAGAGTAACAGAGTAGAAGAGAAAAACAAATAACTATAGCGTAAGTGTTAATAATCTATATGAAAGTAAACATCAAAATTATTTAAAAAAATAAACACCTGAAGTGTATATTTATAAAATTGATGCACGGTACATATGTCTAGGAAAAATTCCCAGTACCTTGTAATGTAGTAATACAGAACATTACTAAGAGAAAGTACAAAAGAAAACATATAAACAACCCCTCAGCATCCCAAGCCACAAATTTGTCCCACGCTCTCCATTTCCACATCATATCAAGTACCTTAAAAAGAAGGTCACTTTCACATATCAATACCTGAAACATTATAATCTGTTTTGGCCCAAAATCATGACCCAAATAGGCTGTGAGACTAAATATCAGTAGGAAATCACCACATGATATGTGCCTAACAGTCAGTGAATATAGTACAGGTAATAAACAAAATAATGAATTAAAAAATTTTTTACTCACTAGTAACTGGGCTTATAGATTCATATAAATCAGTTCTATACAATAATAGCAACAGAAACATTGGGAACCATCGAGGTTGTTCTCTCATCCTAACCAATATGGTTTGATCTAAACAAATTTAATACATAGAATCTCTGAGGTTGATCTCTTTTTCAATTACCCTTATAGTCCCAAGCATTAAAAAATCTCAGTGGATGCTCACGTGGTCAATTCCCCATGTAGTCAAAAGTGATTAAGACTCTCTGAGGAAGCTCACACGGTCAATTCTCTATATGGTAAAAAGAGATAAATTCTCTATGAAGAAGCTCACTCGGTCAAATCCCCATAGAGTCAAAAGTGATAAAGACTATCTAAGGAATATCACTCGGTCAATTCTCCATATTGTCATTAGTGATAATGACTCTCTGAAGAAGCTCACTTGGTCAATTCCCCTTATAGTCTATTACACCAGGTTCTCATGAACCTGTGTTTGTCAAATTAACATAGAAATGAAATACGACAAAATTAATCCTCATGAACTACTTAGCTAAATAGTATCCATCATCTCAAGCATGTCAGGTAAAATAATCACTCCATCCTACAGTACTAGGAATAGAAAACATCAGGGTAGTCTAACGTATAAACAAGGCCAAATGGCCATAAACAGAACATGCATGTGAAAACACATCAAAAGCATTGCAAATTACCATATTATCATTCAATTAGCATCTATTTACACATACCAGCATAGATGGAAATTATCAGGGTTAAAACTGTAAACACGCAATACACCATTCAAGGGTATTGGGAATAATTGTACATAATACTCATGATAATCAACGGAAAGGAACAAACTACATAACTTAGCATTGGGAGATCAATATACTCTAGTTTTTCCCTTTGATAGGCCTAGAAAATGGTATATATATAAAAATTTCTACAACGTTCATCCCACGATATCTCACGAGTGGGGATAAAATCAACAGATGGTGCTTTAAGAGAAGATATAACTCACTGATGAGATTCCCACACAACCGACTATGTTTGATTCAGATGACGAATTCTATCTTAGGGGATCATCTATGATATTTTTTCATACAATGCTCATGGAATAGATGAATGAAGAAGGGGGAATTTATGTCGACTAGACGTGACCCTGGGGAATTTAATGAATAAAATAAACATAATGTACATTTGATGTACATGATGGGTAATTTCCTTTTCTGTACTCCGCTTTAGGCATCCTCCAGGTCACCCCCACATGGATGTGTCCATGGGTACCACACGGACAGCACACAGTTACCAGTAGTAACCATGTACACAGCTTGTAATCATTTTGTACATGGCGTGTACTTCGAAATTTCAAGAAATTTCCTCTTTTTCTCCAAAACAACCCAAAAAGGAAGACATACCTGAAAAAGAAAATCTAGGTTCTTATATATTTTTGTGAATGAAATGAAATCATCTCAGTTATTTCTCTCAAAAAAGATATTTATGTGAAATTTATATGAAGTGTAATTTTTTACAAAATATTTAAATCCTTGGGAATAGAAATACCAACAAACCAGTCAACTTTTTTTAATATGATATAGTATAATACCACACTGTAAAACCATTACATGGTGGGTAATCCATTTAAATTATGTAAAATTTTTATGAATCTTGTCTAGAGACCTTTTAAACATCATGTGACACACTTAATCCCCGTGTTACTTTGGAATACACATCTATAAAGTCCGGATTCTTATAAGAAAACATAAAAACACCTCAGGAGTTCCTTATAGTGTGGAAGAAACAGGCCAATAAATTAAAACATTTTTACCCAGATTCAAATAATTGAAACAAAAATTCATCTCTAAAGATGATAAAATTTTTCTCATCAAATTTTCTCGATCACTGAGAGTCCCAATATGCATAAAATAAATGTAAAAATAATAAATGAAAAGATTATTAACTGAAATTGGTTAATGGGAGGATACAAAATTCCCACCATAAGACCATCCACCAATGGGATGTCATGTAAAAAAATGATATTTGGTAAATATGTGAGGTATAAAAAAACATGTGTTAATGTACATATATATTACATCATTTTTTTAAAATACATAAAAAATCATCCAAAAACCCACCCACGACAATACAAATTTACTTCCATTGGATGAATAAAAACAAATAAAAGAAGTTCCTATATGAACTACATTATCTCCTATTTAGTTCTCCATGTCTATTATCCCAATTAGAAAAAACATACATAAAATATATCATCAGAACATTGGGATGGAAACATAAAAATGGGTGAGATTAGCTTCTCAATAAGGGTATACACTAGGATATATAAGCATAATAATGATCATAAGTGTTTGAGAACATGAGAATATCATCTGAAGATCATATGAAAAATGTCACAAAAATGAATCATGGAATAAAGGTTAGCATTTATTAAGGCATCAATCCTATGGAAATCGAAAGCATAATCCCTGAAAGAAGAACATATTAGTATGACATGATATTTGGGAATAATCATAAACATGAAATATTATTCCTAATAAGTTAAGTTGAATTTCTAGAACATATTAGTGAACATCATGGGGACCTGAACTACTGGGTGGGCACACAACCATCCATAGTTATAGTACATTTCTTTTAAGAAATTATGTTTCAATATATTCTAATTCAAGAACATGATTCACCATTTTTCTACAGTGGATCGGATTTCCCCATATTCCTATCTTCATAAGGATGCCACTCAGTGGGTAGGGCACAACATCATCTCCAGTCATATTCCTTTCCATATAGGGGATTTGTTTTAAAATATTACAATATTTTATCAAGACCATAGAATTTATTCCCATAATAGTATCAGGATATATAATTATTTACCCAATGTAGTAGTTGGAGATATAGCTCCCACCCTTCTAATTATGAAATCATACATATATGTTCGACAATATCATAAAAAATAATATTATATATCATGAAATGAAATAGGTATAATAAAACATTCATCACATTACAACCTAGGTAAAATTATAGTATTTATAATCATTTTATCCTATCATAACCCAATAAAATAAGTGTTATTAAAAAGAATATAATCCAAAGAAGAGAGATATGATCTATAAACCCCATTCCATAAATTTATATTACTGGTTTTGTAAAATTTGAAACATAAACAACATGAAATTAATATCATAAATTAGATATGTAAATAATAATTCATTTTATCATATGAATAATTAAATTCATCCATGGTAAGTAAAGACACCACATATAAATGATTGGTGATGAACAATGTTTGTGTGTCATGAAAAATAAATGATAGATGAGAAAACCCTTAATACATTAGTAATATTAGAATCACAATCACCATGAAATATTAACATAAATTATTGATATTAATATCAATAAATAATTTCAATTAATTATATAACATGTCTTATTGTATTATATATACCATACAAAAAAGGAGAGAGGTGAATATGGCTTGTATCTCACCAGAAAAAGTGTGATGAAATTATATTATATTAAGTATTAACTATCTTCATACCTTTTAAAAACTCATATGGAATAAATATATATTAATTATCATTTAATCACATAACCGAATTATTATATATAATACAATAGAAATCATATTTCCCACTTATTAGAACATCAATGATAAGGTTACCTTTCGAGAAACTATATCTTTGTTTTTTTGCATGTGCCTTAATTTGCTGATTTTTTTATTTATAATTGCATCATGATTTAAATAATTTAAAAAACAAAATAAATAATATTTATATTCATTATATATTTTTATAATAATCTATACAATACAAAAGTATGAGATGGAATACACTGTTCATAAAGATGGTAGGTCATACGTAGAAATGAACATTGATTCCATTTTATTGTCAAACTGAAAGAAATAATGTAAAAGAAATATATGTAAATATATTGTAATTAATATATAATTATTATTTATTATATATCATATAAATTTACTTAATTCATCTTTGCTAAATACTATGTAAAGTGTGATTACATTATATTTCTTTCTGTGGGTGGTAGTCCATACTGTTCAAAAAGAAATTATCATACAAATAATAATGGATAGAATGAAGGTTAAGTTAAATAAAAATTAACAAGGTAATATTAAATAATATATATTATATAACATATAAATATAAAGTTTACATCATAGTGAATACCCGTGTATGTTGGTGAAGGAATGGTCAACAAAATCATTTTGAGAGATGACAGTTCGCTATACAGAAGAAAGGTTTATTCATTACCGAATAGAAGGATATGTGTGTATGTATAGATATAAAACATATAATTACACCATATAATTATATGTGGTAAAATTATTTAATTATAAGTGATTATAATAATATTAAAGGAAGTGGGGGATAAAGAAAATAATAAAATGATGGTTAAGTAAGGGTTTAACCTCATATTCGGGAAACTCTATTTGGTTCTCACTAAAGCAGAAAATGGATGGATTTATGCCAATGTTCAGTATTATACGTTGATGTTATGGACTTTTGCTATCCTTTTAGGAATATATGTTTCTATAAAAATGGAGTTTAGATGTTTTAATTAGTTTTAGGGATGAGTGGTTTTTATAGTGTTGTAGTAGTGGTATTCACAGAAAATTTGGAAAAAATAAATCAATCCATGATTTTCATATTACATGTGTAACACCCCAAGATTTCATATTATGTTATTTCTTCAAAGTAATTCAATAACCTACACTACACACAACATCTAGTTCAAGTACACCACGACATTCCAAACTAGATGTTCAAAAGTAATTATGAATAGTATTCACAGAATATCAAACTATATAGAATCATTATAATATTAGAATCCATATTATGAGTTTCATAGACAAAATGTAAGATCTAATTCATTTTTTTTAGAAAAAATAAATATATTTCAAAAAATATACTTTTACAGTCATTTAATGGTGAGCCTTTTTTAAATTCAATTTTTTAAACTTTTATATAGTCAATTTGAAAAAATAAACTCCTTTTAAATAGAGACATAAAAATTTAGTTTCAATAAATTTTTGGTCATTTTCTGTTAGCTTTCATATTTGAGTGAATAGTGAAAAATATAATATTTAAACTGAAAACAAATTTAATCAAAATAATTTATAGTTTTAAATTATAAATTTTAATGGTTTTTAAGTATAAATAGAGTATAGTTTTACCATTTAATCCAATTCTAGTCATTGTATGTAGTTTAACTTTGAAATTGGAAGTAAACAAGTTTCAAACTTTTTAAAGTTATTATTTCTTAAACATACGCCTTTTGGTTTTGATAGTAAGAAAAAATTTTAAATTAATAAATGCAACTTATATGTTTTGAGTTTTTAAAAATAGAATTAATTACTGAATTGGGAATATAAAAATAAGCTTAGGGTGAATTTTTGGTACATTTTTGAAGACATTTAATTTTTGATGAATAGTGAAAAACAATGAGTTACAATTTAACACCGAATTTTTATTTAAATAATTATTTATTTTATTTTAATATATCTTAGGTCTAAATAGATACATAATACCTATATAATTTCATTGTAATTCATTTGAGTCCATTTATAATAATTTCAGATATATAAAAATTTTATTGAACATTTCACCGTCTTTTACCCACATCTTATAAGAATTTGTATATTCACATAAAACATAATTTTAATGCATCAGTGAATTGAATTTAGAAAATACAAGATACACGGTTAATATCAAGAAGTAAAATTTTGTTCAATAAGATAAAAATCATTTTTGGTGAATGGTAACTTTTTACTTTTATTTACAACGGTTAAAAGTAAATATGGTAATTAATGCTAAAAGTAATATTATTATTAACCTAAAACATGTCATAAATCTATTGGATAAGTTAAATTTTACACAAAACAACCTTAGTAATAAAATAAGTCCCTTTAGGTTTATTTTGATTAGATTAAGGCATTTATTATTATTTAATATAAATAATAGTTCAAAGAGTTAAAATCAATGTTTAATAACTAATCCATTATTAATATAGGTTTGTATATAGGATAAATTTGACTATAAATATTCATTATAAAGATAAAAATATTTCCTACATAATGGTATTTTATTTTTAATTTTTAGATGTTAAATAATTTAATTCAATAACAACACACTGATGATGTAGTAATTACCTTATTAATGAATGAATCAAATAAATGGTATTATAAATATTAAAATAAATATTATTTGAACGATTTTATGAAATAAAATAGTTTTATATTGTAATATGACATGTTTTGAATGATTCAATGTATCTTTTTTGAAGTAATGAAGTTTTTATGACTTTCACAAAAACAAAATACCAAATACAGTCAAAATTGACATAAATTTATATTTGAAATACTACTATATTATTGGTTGATTTTTTATTCCTAAAACTGTAAGGATCATACAAACTTATTAAATAATATTATATATGTCATTAATGAGCCACTTGAGGTTCTCTTGGATGTTTACAGAATGTTCGTTAACCATATAGAGAAATAATACAAGAAGACACGGTAATGGTTAAACTATTTAATATAGAGTTAAATATAAAAGATATAGTTAAAATGGTAACCTAATCATTTCTAAAACATATTTTTGAGTTTATTTAGACCTATATCCACCTATGTATCGATATAAATTCATTTGGATCCATTATAAATAGAATATGTCTGTATAATAAATTAATACTAAAATTTTTTCTTAAAGGGACCCTCACCCCTCTTATAAAAGGGCACTTCCCCTCTCCTCAAATTAACACCGCCAAAGCAACCTGATAAGCCTAAAACATGCCCAAATATCCTCCCAACTATCCTAAATTTTTCCTAAATGCCTTCCTTTGGTCATAAATCCAACTTATAGAGCCCTTTTGGTCAAATCCAAATGAAGAACCCGAAGAAGAGGTAATGTTTTTACCAACCTCATTCCTGTTCTCTTATTCTTCAACTTACTCTTTCTTTGTTTTTTCAATTATAAAATAATAACTATAGTATCATTTATATACTGTAATTTTATTATAAATATTTCACAATTATTTTCATTTTTCTACCCATCTTATGAATGATAATGTCACCTTTTGTGCTTGTGTATGGCTTACCGTCTCCACGTCGTGGCGTAATTTTTTATTCAACACTATGTAATTCGGATGGATATAATGATGAGTAATATGTGTATAAATAATGAAAATATCATTAAATTGTCTTTAAAATTAACATACCATCCAATTATACACTTTTAATGAAATAATATTGTCCTTCGTGCGTACGTACGGATTACCATCTCCACAACGCGATGAGATTCATTTCCATGTTCACCATTCATCGATGATTTTAAAACTATATATTACTAATTAGTATTTAATATATGAAATAATGTTTCTTATGGATATATATATATATATATACTTTCATATATCTTATTCACTTAGTTTTGTTCAATATGATATGATCATGGAAACATCATTTATGCATATGTACGGACTACCATCTCTATAAACGATGTATTTCATTTCATATATATGACTATTATACTTATTTATATTCTAAATATATATGATATATAATTCATGTTTTATATTATTTATTTATATAAATAATGATCTAAGTGATAGTATCAAGTGTAAAAAGATAAAACACGTACGACAAAGAAAACAATTATAACCCGAAATGTTAATTTAACATGGAAATTATTATTAAATGGGTAGCATAAAGTCATAAATGAATCATGTATGATATCATAAATATTAATATGGTTCTGGTATAATTTAATAACATACTAATATCTTTATATAGATAGTTAAAGGTACCCCTAACTAAAGGAAAGTGCAAGGTAAGAGGTTTCTTATCTAACTTTTATTTCCGTGATATTTTCATTGTTCATCACTTATTTATTTCATGTGGTGTATGTACTGCCCATGATTTTATTCATTGTGTAACATACTTTAATTTATGGATATTTACTTAATCATAATAGGTTCCTTCTTTCATGGGTGTATTTTTCGTATGTTATCAAATCGATAATAGATTTTGAAATTTCAATTTCCCCTCATTCGACATTACTCATACTACATTGATTATTTTACTCCATGATTATGTGTAGAATAAATATTCATTTTCTTATGTCATAATTTCCAATCCCCTTTAGATGGATATACTTTTTGTAAACATAATCACTCCATTGATAAATTCTCAAGTCATATATATGTACTTGTTAAGAGTAATTTAAACTCATTCTCCATTTGTTGAGTTAGATATCCAATTCATTGGTGTTCTTTTTACTAGAATGTGTGTGAATGTCCTATTATTTATTTACATAGAATATCCCAAAATATTTAGTGTATTTATATTTTTGACACATAATTATGCAGTTTATTTATCCTTAACCTTTGTATACAGTCTTTATAAGTGATTTAATGTCAATTTACATTCCATTGAGACTTCTTTTGTTGTTATATACGAAATCACATTTATATGTTGTATATAATGTAATTTGACATCGTATATCATGAATCCCATTATTCCCATGATATTACAATGTTATTATTACGTCAATTATTTTCACGAAAGTGCCTCTTTTTTAGATAGGAACTCAAACTTAAATATCATTTTAAAATGTTTTAATGATTTTTTATTCCAGGCCATTCTCATTAATGTCCATGTTTTCAAAATGGTTTTAAGGATTTGATTTAATGTTCATTACTGTTTTCAAATTAAATTTCATTTTAAAAGTTTCAAAGTGGTATGGGACACTTTGATTCAAAAATCTATTTTAAACGGATTCATGTTAAATAGTGATACTCTTAATTATCTTCATAAAAAGGGGGATATTTCTCTCAAATAGTTTTGATAAATTTTTTCATCAATGTAAATATCTTTCATTTCTCACTATTGAGGATAATGTTATACAATAGAATCACCCATATTGTATTGAATGAGTTTTGTTTGACTGTTGATGCTCTATTTTTATAACATTCTTGGTTTGTAGATAAAGTATTGACATTTCGTATTCTAGTATTAAAAATAATGTTTATGTTATGTTTAAACCTTTTCATATGAGGAATGCATTAGACATAGTATGTGACGAGTGGATCCTACTATAGCTCTTTGATGCATCGGTAGGTCTCATGAGTCAAACTTCTGTCTTGGCACAAGGCCTTGACATAAAATTTATTTGTAGTCTTGGTACAAGGCCTTGACTATGTGGTAATGATGTCTGGAGTTAGGCATTACCACATTATGTAATTAGTTATTATATGTGATTATTAGAATAGTAGAATATCATTGTTCCTGTTTATATGGAAATTTTTTATTTTTTTATATTATGTTCATGTTTTTGTTTAAAAATACTGTTGTTTTTATCATAGATCATTTCTCCAAAGTTTATAGCTTCCGCTAAATTATTTACCCTTACTAAGAATCTGAGCTCACCCTTTTCTTATGTTTTATATTCCAATTATTCCAAAAAAAATATTATGATTTATATGTTGGGTTATGCTAAGGGGAATAATGTAGTTCTCAAAGAACTAATTTTTTTATTGTATGTTAGAACGTGTAATCTAATGTTCATGTATGGAATCTATTTTCCAAGACTGCTAAATGGATCATTCATTTGGGACATGATTCCTTGTAATCATCCCAATGTATTAAAATAATGCACCAAAACTGGGAATCTAGGGCCGGGGCATTACAGTTGATATCATAGGAAGTTTAGAAATAACTCAGGAAACTAGATTTATATAAACCCTGATTAGAGCACATTACCATAAGGTAGACATTGAATATTAGTATAGAAGAAATTCCTAGAATTTAAGTAATGTAATGATTTTGTGAGTTTTCCAAAGAAAATACATCTCTATATGGATATGAGCATGTAGGGGTGGCTATGGAATAGATGTAGCTAGGGGTAAAAATTGAAAACGCTACTTTGAGCTAGAATCGAACGGAAATAGGTGCACAACAACGAGACTTGCTACACTAATGGTAACGACACGCCTTGGGGATATGCTTTGGATAATTCTCATTTTCTTTAACAACCACTATAAAGGTTTTATTAGTATATAACTCCTCCAGGAAATTTTTTTTTTGGTTATAGAATATATCCATATCTTGTTAAATTTACGTTAGGTATTTTACAAGTTTGGATTTATGAATTCTGATTCATAAACTGACCTAATGTTTTCCATTGTATAGAAATGGTGCCAAATAGAAGGAATGTGAAATCCATCAATACATATGATCCAAAGAGTAAGAAGGATCATATCATTCATAGTATAAGCCATCATTTAGAAGCGAAATAGACTCTCATGTATTCTCAACATATGAAGATATAATATCATGTGTCAATAAGATAAGTAAAGAATTCTCTATGTCCTATGGATTTGAGGGAAAGTAAGACAAGAAAATGATGGAATAGTGAATGATGGATAAAGTGAAGAGGGAAAAGAAGTATTTTCCCATATGTGATAACTGTGGAATGAATCACCATGGTAAATTCTTGAAACAAATGGGAGTTTGTTAAAAGGTTGCTGAAAAAGGACACCAATTACATGATTGAATGGGTATGAAAAAAATTTCAAATGTACAATGCTTCATCTGCATGGAGTTGGGACAATACGAAAATCAATGTATCATTCATCAGAGTATACCTGAAATGAAGCTATAGGATAATAATCATGTTCTGATACAAACTCATGTAAAGAGGAATGACAAGTTTTCTTATGTTTTTAATATTGAATTATTTCATTTTAGTGTTGTATCAACTATATACTAGTTATATGAATTATGGAGATAAATAAGGAATGTACTGCAGTACTATTTTATTAAGGATTTGAGATTATATGGTTTTATGAAAAGTGACTTAATAGTAAGCAACAATTTTTGGAAAAACCAATTTTGAAGGAAACGTAATCCATAATATGGTTCTGATAATGGGGTAGCGATTTTGGAATAAGAGATTGTTGATTTTGATAAATTATATTGGATATTCTTGACTTCCTTAAAACTGATTATGATTTGTATATTCCATCATTGTTTGTGTTTAAAACATATTTTTGGATAGAAGGAGTATATCTTGTATTCTATAAGGAATAAGGGAGCATGAAAATAATCAATAAGGTTTTATGGTTATTTATGATTTTGCAGTGTTTTAAAAGAATACATGATGAAGGTGTTCATGTGTTATTACATAAAAAAAGGATCTTCGTTGTGTTTAACTTCCTTAAAAATTTTGGACAGAGAGTTTGGATATAATTATTTTCGATAATTCTCAAGGTTTGAACGGATTAAGTTAGAAATATGATGATATTTCTATGGTTATTTTTGAATTGTAATAAAACGGACAACCTATAGGTTAGACGACTACTAATCGCGTCCGACCATGCCTTGAGAATTGAACTCACAACCGAACAAACAAAAGGGTGCATCACCTAAGACTGGTCTACATGATGTACTTGTTTGTATAATTTGGATTTTATTAAATAGTATGATAGATGAATTATAAATTCAATATTTTTAGAACCCTATACGATTAGGATAAATAATTTTTTTTGAAGTCATTTGGAGTGAAAGATGAGTTTGTGGTAGAAATTATTTTAAGTATGAAACTCTACATATCAGGTATATATATATATATATATCCTCTTATTAAGACTAAATATTTTTTACCCAATTTCCAATGTGGGTTTTCCCACAATGGAATATTCTATTTTCAACCTTTTATTTTCAATAAAAAAATTTAAATTTTGATGATGAAATTTATTGAAGGAGTGAAGAATGTAACCCCCCTAGATTTCATATTATGTTAGTTTTTCAAAGTAATTCAATGAAATACTCTACACGCAACATCATGTTCAAGCACACCACATCATACCAAACTAGCCGTTCAAAAGCAGTTATAAATTGTATTTACTGAATATTAAAATATATATAATCATTATAATTATAGAATCCATATTCTGTGTTTCTGAGACATAATGTATGAACTAATTCATTTTTTCAGATAAAAGAAATATTTTTCAAAAAATATAATTTTACCGCCTTTTAGTGGTGAACCATATTTAAATCGAATATTTGTAGCTTTTATATATTCAATTTGAAAAAAATAAACATCTTATTTAGAATGGGGACATAAGAATTTAGTTTCAATAAATTTTTGCAGTTTTTCTGATAACTTTCATATTTGTGTGAATAGTGAGAAATACTATATTTTAACTGAAAATAACATTTTTAATCAAAATATTTTTTTAGTGTTAAATTTTACATTATAATGTTTTAGAAGTATAAATATATTATATTTTTATCATTTAATCCAATTCTAGTCATTGTAAGTAATTTCACTTTGAAATTGGACATAAAAAAGTGTCAAACTTCGGAATGATATTATTTCATAAAAATACGCCTTTTGGTTTTGACAGCTAGAAGAAATTTTAAATTAATAAATGAAAATTCTATGTTTTTAATTTGTAAAATAGACTTCATTATTGAATTAAAAATATCAATATTATCTTAGTGTGAATACTTGGTAATATTTTGAAAACTTTTAATTTTTTATCAATAGTTAAAAACACTGAGTTATAGTTTAAAACTAATTTTTTTTAAAATAATTATTCATTTTATTTAAATTTATTTTATGTCAAAATAGATACATAATACCTATATAAGTTCAATGTAATTCATTAGTGTCAGTTTATAATAATTTTAGATATATAAAAATATTATTGAACTTTTCACCGTCTTTTATCCACCTCCTTGTAGAATTTGTAAATTAACATAAAACATAATTTTACGGCATCTGTGAGTTGAATTTTAAAAATTCGAGAGAAATGATTAATATAAATGAGTAAATTCTCATTTTATATGATAAAAATAATTTTTTTCAATAGTATCCTTTTACTATTATTTACCACGGTTAAAAGTAAAAATTGTAATTAAAGGTAAAAATGATATTAGTAGTACTCTACCACGTGTCAAAATTCTATTGTATAAGTGTAATTCGACCAAAAACATTCTTAGGAATAAAATATGACCCTTTATGTCCACTTGGATTAGATTAAGACATTTATTATTATTTAATTTAAAGTATAGTTAAATGAGTTAAAATCAAAGTTTAAAAACTAAACCATTTTTAATATGGGGTTATACATAAGATTAATTAGACTATAAATATTAATTATATAGATAAAAATATTTATTACATAATGTTATATTATCTATTATTTTTAGATATTAAATTATTAAATTTATTAATGACACAATGATGATGCGGTAATTACTTTATTAATGAAAGAATAAAATAAAAAGTATTATAAATATTAAAAAAATTATAATTTCAACGTTTTGATGAAATCCAAGAATTTTCTAGGTGAACATGACATGTTATAAATGCATAAATATATCTTGTTCGATTTAATAAAGTTTCAATGACTTTCACAAAATCAAATAACCAAATAGTGTGAAAATTGACATAAATTTATATTTCAAACAAATATTATATTATCGGTTGCAAAATATTCATAAAAATGTAAGGATTATCCAAAGGTATTAAATAATATTATATATGTCATTAATGATACACTTGAGATAATCATTGGTGTTTAGAGTTAGTTTATTGGCAATATATAGTAAGAATACATGAAGACACGGTAAAAGATAAACTATTTAAATAAGAGTTAAATCTATAATATATTGTTAATATGGTATCCTAAACTGGTCTAAAACGTATTGGTTGAGTTTATTTAGACCCATAACCACCTAATGATCGAAATAAATTCATTTTTAACCTATATAAACCGAATATGATTGTATAATAAATTAATACTTTAATCATTTCCTAAAGTGACCCTCAACACTCTTATAAAAGGGAACTTCCACTTCTCTCAAAATAACACATCCAAATACACTTGCCTCAGCCAAAAAATGGCCAAATATCCTCCCAACTATCCTATATTTATCCTAGAGGCATTCATTTGGCATGAATGCCAACATAAGTATCCCTTTACTTCGGATTAAAATGAAGAACCTGAAGAAGAGGTAACGATTTCACCAACCTCTTACAAGTTCCCTTGTTCATCCAGTTACTCTTTCACTATTGTTTCAACTATAAAATAAAAACCCCATTATATTCTATATTCTGTGATTTTATTATAAATATGTCACAACTATATTCATTATTCTATCCATCTTATAATGATAGTGTCACCGTGCATGCGTGCGTACGGCTTACCGTCTCCACGCCGTGGTATAATTTGTTATTCAACACTACGTTATTTCGAAGGATATAATGATGAGTAATATGTATATAAATAATTAAAATAACATGATAATTTCTCTATAAAATTAATTTACCATCCGACTCCACACTATTAAGGAATTGATATTGTCTCTCTTGCATATGTACAGATTACCGTATCCATGATGCAATGAGATTCATTTCCACTTTCACCATTCATCGATGATTATAAAAATTTATACAAATAATAATTATGTAATATATGAGAAAATAATTCTACTGGACATATATATATATACATGTAATTACATATATTATATTCACATGTTTCCTTTCAATGCGATATGAAAACAGAAACAACATTTATGCGTATGTACGGACTACAGTCTCTATAAATGGTGTTTTTCATTTCATATATATGTCTATTATACATATTTATATTCTAAATATATATGATATATAATTACTATTTTATATTCTGGATTTATTTAAATCTTTATTTAAGTTATACAATCATGAGTAACAAGTTAAAACACGTATGATAAAGAAAAAGATTATTACCAGAAATGTTAATTTAACATGTATATTATTAATAACCGGGTAGTATAAATTCATCAATGAATCCTGTATTATATCATAAATATTAATATTATCATGGAATAATTTAATAACATAATACAATTTTCATATAGGAGGTTAAATGTACCCTTGAGAATATGAATGTGAAAGGTTCGTCTTTTCTTATCTCACATTTAATTTTGTGAGATTTCCATTGTTCACCACTTATTTATTGCATGTGGTGTGTGTACTGCCTATGATTGTTTTAAATGTGTAATATACATTAATTTATTGATATTTACTTCATCATTGTATAATACTTATTTCATGGTTTTATGTTTCCTAAGTTACCGAATCAATAAGGGAATTTTAAATTTCAATTTCCACTCATTCATCTTTACACATAATTCAATGATTATTTTACTCCATGATTACATGTGGAATCAAAATTCATTTGCTTATGTAATAATTTCCAGTCCCTATTCTATTGGTAGACTTTTTATATACATAATAACTCCATTGAAAAATCATCATTTCATCAATATGAACAAGATAATTGAAATTTAACTCAATCTCCATTTATGGAGTTAAATAACCAATTCATTGGTGTTGTTTTTACAAGAATATGTGTAAATGTACTCAGATTTATTTACACTAAATATCCAATCATATTGAGTGTATTTATATTTTTTACACAAAATTATGTCATGGATTTATCCTTAACCTAAAGATATTGTCTTTATAAGAGATTTTATATCAATTTACATTCCATTGATAATTCTTCGTTCTTATAAACCAAATCACTTTTATTTGGTGTATATTATGTACCATGAAATAATATATCATGAATACCTTTATTCTCATGGTATTACACAATTTTTTTACCACAATTATTTGTATTCAAGTGTCTCTCTTTTGGTTAGGAACTCTAACTAAAATATCATTTTAAAATATTTTAAATATTTATTATTATAAATCATTCTCATAAATGTATGTGTTTTAAAAATGTTTTTAATGTATTATTTATATGAAGATTAATTTTTTAAAATTAAAATTCTTATTAAAAGTTTCAATGTGGTTTGGGACACATTGATTCAAAAATCTATTTTATACAGATTCTTGATAAATAGTGACACTTTTAAATGGTTTCTTAAAAAAGGGGGATATTTCCCTCAAATAGTGGTTATGGATTTTTTCATCTATGTCAATATCATTAATTATTCTCGATTGAGGTAAATTTATTACAATACAATCTTTCATATTGTATTGAATGTGTTATGTTTGACTGTGGTTGTTTTATTTTTATACCATATATGGTTTGTGAATAATGTATTGACATTTCTTAAGATGGTTTTAATATGAATGTTTTTGTTATGTTTAAACCTGTTAAAATGAGGAATTCATTGAACTTACTATGTGACGGGTGGAGCCCGCTATAGCTCCTCGATGCATCAGTAAGTCTAATAAGACAAACTAGTGTCTTGGAACAAGGCCTTGTAAAAAAATTTATTTATAGTCTTGGCACAAGGCCTTGACAATGTGGTAATGATGTCGGGCATTAGGCATTTCCTCATTATGAAATTAGTTATTACATGTGATCATTCAACCAGTAGAATATCCTTGTTTATGATTATATGGTAATGTTTGAATTTTTTCATATTATATTCATGTTTATGTTTAAAAAGAATTTTGTTTTTATTACACATATTTCCATAAATTTTTATAGCTTCCACTAAATTATTTACCCTTAGTGGGAATCTAAGCTCACCCCTCTCTTATGTTTTATTTTCCCAGAATTTCAAGAAGTATATTATGATAGATATGCAGTCCTAAGCTAAAGGAATAATGGAATTCTAAAAGAAATATATTTTTTTTGTATGTAAGAAACTTTAATGTAATGTTCATATATGCAAACGATTTTACAAGACTGCTAAATTGATCGGTCTTTCGGGACTTGATTTCTTGTAATCATGCTAATGTATTAAAATAAAGCACCGACTCTGGAAATATAGTGTTTGGGCGTTACAACATGTAGACACAATAATGGTAAAAAGTTGAAAAATGATTTTATAGGATACAAAAGAGAACAAAAAAATAATTTTAGAGAAGCTTCAAAGTCATTGTGACCATTATATACAAGGTTCATGCCCTTATTAAGCTATTTTTCCAATTAATTGTTCTAAATAATTTTAATTACATTCAATAGTATTTTACATCAAAATTTAATTTGAACATATTATAAATAATTAATTAATTTCATTCCAAATATCAAATTTATTTCACAAAAATTCCATTAAAAAATGGTATAAATCAATTTATAATTAAGCTTTTCAATGGGATTACAATGCGTGTTCTTAACATAAAAATGTTCAAAATTTTATTATGATTTAATACATAATCTCAAAGTTAAAATTCTCCCAATTACCTAAATTTAGTTATATGATATCTAAATTATATTATAAAATAATAATACCATATATATATATATATATATAATTTTACTATATTAATAAACTACTTGAAAACCCATTTTTACCTTAATATTCAGTATTTTACACTATTCATAAAAAACGAAACATCATAATAAAATACCAAAAAAATCACACAAACCGAATTTTTATGTTTCTATTGAAAAATTAATGTTTATTTTATACTATAATATTTATACATATTTTAAATTATATATTTAATGTTGGTTCTCCATTAAAAAGATATAAAAATACATTTATAAAAATAATGGTTTTTGTGTGTAATATTAGTGTTGTTCTGCTTTTATGCATATCAGATATGTCTGATTAATGTAAAAAATATCCATGAATATAAAAAATATATTACATTAGTATTAATAAGTAAAAGTCATTAATTAAAATTTTTATGACAATTGCCTTATGATCAAAAAAGTTGTTTTTATAATAACATTCCCATTATATTAAATAGTTTATTATATTCATTTCTAAATAATTTTCTACCAATGAATTAAACCATGTATCTTTATAAGAGAGATAATAATATTCAAAATCATCAAAATAATGTTTACTATTTATCTTATAAAATTAATTAATAATATTTTTGTTTAAATATCATTTTGGGTGAAACATGATCTTGTGTGTTACGAAAGATGTTGATCTATATCGGTCTCTCATATAAAATATGCTACCCTCGATGTTCCATGTAGAGAATGTAAAATATAATATTTTGTTTAGTGAATGTTTAAATTTTTTTTGAGTAACTTAATCCAATATTTTAAAAAACAATTTTCTAGGTTCTGTGACATTAAAAGTATCAAAAGGATAAAATTATTTATAAATATAATTTTAAATTAATCTCATAGTGTCACATTATACCTACTCAAAATGTATTTCTCCCTATAAATTCCTATGAGTTTTCAATGGTTTATTTGTGGAGGTTTCATTCCTAGTATCAAATATCATAAATATGAATACAAAAACATCATTTAAATATGGAATTCTATAAAGACAATGGTTAACCAATGTAATATATAAGTAGGTTTCCCTAAAGTAGAACATAGGTTGGGAGTAAGGATTGAACATGCTAGAAAAGTATAAATATTTATAGGTAATGATTGAGTCCAAAATCAAAAAAAAATTGAATGATCTATAGAATGTTGAGGGAATCTAATTCATAAATCATTGATTATTCAAAAGGACATTAGTTGAAAATATATTAAGTTATTATGAAAACATTTCATTTCAATAACATTTTCTTAATGTTGAATAATTTTCATGAAAATATACACATTCATGATTTGAGGATAATATCACACTTATTTTTCCTTGATCCCCTTATACCCTTCCTCCAAAATGGATGTTGAAAATTTTCATTCCTGGAGATATAAGAGATCATGAGATCCACGATATTTCATTCCATATTTCATTGCTTATCATCAACAGAAAGTGGTTAGAACATGTTATCCATTAGGCGTAAATCCATATGTGGTCTAATAATTGTTTAATCTCAAACTATTAATTGAAGTGTAACATATCATTTCTATTAATGGATAACAATATATCCATTATGAAAAATGAAAATCAAAAATAAAAGTTTAAATAAATTCATGAAATTATGTTAACATCAATATCATATATATGACATAGATTCTCTTGGTTTTCACAGTAGAAAAATATTAATTCGCGCATCATAAATTCTCTTAAAACCTATTAAAAACATTAATTATTATAAATACATTTAGAAAACATGCATTCTATATTATTCAATAAACAAGTTGATATATTCCAAAAATAAAATAAGTAGTAATCATCATCCATGATGATGTGGACTGAATTTTCAACAAATATATAATATGTTATATTTTCAATGATAAAATTTAGTTTTAATTATCCAAACCAATTATCTCTTTATCCGATATAGACAAAATATTGTATATATATTAAAAAATTAAGGTTTTTAATTACTTAATATATATATCTCATTTCTCATAAATCAATTTCATATTTCATCATCACAATTAAACATATCCTTTAAAATAAAAAATTATAATATATATGGAAAATAATTTGATATTTAATTATTGAAAATCGTTGAATGCCAAAAAGACACCCTTAAATAATATAACATTAATATAAACCATTACTCAGGATTAATCATATTATTAATTAATATCTCTTGTCCTGAATATGAAATATGAGTCATGTCATAATGTTCTAAAACCTCTATCTAATTATTCGTCCATCATTTAATGTAAATAATACTGCAATAAAATCCCATACTAATCACATTCTTCTCGAATTCTTTTTATTATCAAGAATATAACCAATACTATTAAACATTCATGATTCCCTCCATGATATTTACATATCAAAAATTTATTTTCAACACGCTCATACATTCCACATCTAAAATATTCGTTATTATCCCCATTACATATAGATTCTATAGTTGACTAAATTTTGAAATAATTGGTTGAGAATCACTTATCATACTA
Organism: Viscum album; assembly: GCA_963277665.1. Classification (NCBI taxonomy): domain Eukaryota; kingdom Viridiplantae; phylum Streptophyta; class Magnoliopsida; order Santalales; family Viscaceae; genus Viscum; species Viscum album. The sequence goes on along the minus strand of OY728152.1, from coordinate 2,073,345,162 downwards.
TAAAACCACATAATCAAATAAATATGAATAATATGTCGAAATCATATCCCATACAACTTCTATATATAACAGCTATGTATTATAAATGGATATTTATATTTGTATTCAACATAAATATGTCATGATGGTTCGTAATGAGTTTGTGAATTCCATATAAATATCCACTGGGAGTATGAAACAATCTGAATTGTATGTCCCGTTTTCATGAACTAGGTAATGCTCGAGTAAGCCCTAACAAACCATGTCAGATTTGTCACTCTGATGTATATATATTCCAAAACTACACCAACATTTAGTTTTCTATGGGGATATATATCTATAAAACCACAAGGTCGATCATTTACCAAAATTCCAGGATATTTTCCAAAAAATAACTCATCTTTACTCATATCTAGAGGGAAATACCTAGACGTATACATTGAAATATAATTATAGATCTTACAAATTTATTCACATCACAGATTAAAATGGTTGAATAATAATTTTATGTGACATCAACCTCAAAAAAATTTGTCTTAACATATATAAACGTTAAATTACTTTTTTGGAATACATAAAAAATATAGAACGAGATTCCCAATGACCTAAATAGATTAGAGATGTTGGAAGAATGAAATCATAATCACTGGTTCATTAGTGATCTGCAATATCTCCCACTGGTTTCTCCATGACTAGAATATCTATTAAACATAATATAAATATAATATATATTCATATCCTTGGGAAGAAAACACTAGAGGGGTGATATCAAATTCTCAATATTTTTAACCAATTGATATATGTAAGCATGAAAATGAGAGTAAGTGTATGGGAATGTGAGAATAACATTACAATATCATACACTATTATCATAAAAATAAATCATGTCATAAAGGATAGATGTTCTCAATGAATGAATTATATGGAAAACAAGAGAATATTCAATGAAATCATAATATAACAGTTATAGATATAAATGAGTCATACATATAAAATTGTAATATAATTTCCTATAATTCAAGACACATTTATAGAACATACTAGGGCACTTCATGGGGACCACTCATTCTGGGTGGGACACACCACCATCCATAGTAATAGTATTATCCTTGTAAGGGGTCCGGGTTCCCCAAATTCTCCTAGTAGATCATGATTCCCCTATTCCCAAAGTGGTTCAGGTATCCCCATCTTCCCATGCTCATGGGGAATATATCTAATTATTAGGACACACCACAATACACATTTGTAGTCCTTTCATGGTAATTATTGTTTTTCTCATCTTACCATTATTGATTGAGAACATCAAATTGATTCTGATCATTATTTCAGAAGCTATAAAAACATAAATAATTAATTGGATTGAAAAAAAGTTCAAAATATTATCGTAATGAAATCACACATAAATTTGAAATAGGATCATACAAAATCATATTATAACCCTTGAAATGAAATGGGTACCATTAAAATTTCATCAAATAATATGTTATATAAAATATATGGGATTCATAATCATTTCATAAAATTACATCTCATTAAAAGATACCGGTTTTACGTGTTTGATACTTGTGGGAGTGAGATGAGTCTCACAACTATAACATAATGAAAAACCAAAACAATCATAAAATAATAGGAATAGTATTGTATAAATATATACTAATAAAACATAATTAGTCATAATTAATTTCATCTTATATAGAGAATTATTTTAAAAGATCACATGAATCATTTATTAGGGAAAATATCATTTCATTGAAAACCATATTTCATAATACTATTTCCAAAACGTTTTAAATTAAAATATTTTTTCTTATTTTATTTGAAACATTTACTGTGGAATATATCTTTTATAAATTAAAAAATATTTTAACATTGTATATTATTATAAAAACCATTTTTTCTGAAAATAAATATGAAAACATAAAATGAATCTTGAAAAAAAATAATTTTTTTTTCTTCAGAAATATTTTGAAAATATATAAAATATTCATTGAAATTATTGTATTCATTTTCATTGAAATAAACATTTTGGTAACATATAATCGTCATTTTTAAATCATTTAAGTCACATTTTAAACATAATTTTTTTAAAACTATTTATCTTTGAATTTATTTTTAAAATCAAAAAATTTCGAGAATTTTAGAAAATAATTTTCAAAAAAAAATAATCTTTTAAACATAAAGGTAATAATGAAGGAAATTATGGCCTAGATTTCCTAAATGTTCATACATGTTGAATATTTTTTTAACCCTAAAAATTTTAAAGTTTTAAGTCTTCAGAAAATGATAAAGATATACTTTTTAAACAATTATTTCAATGATAAAACCCAGGAAATAATTTCTGTTAAACATCCTATGTTAATTATATTCCTATTTTAAAAACAATTTTTAGAATAAATTGGGTTTGAAAGAACATTGATTTTATACTGAAAGAAGAAATATAGTCAAATTATAATAAAATCATTTTCATAATTATCATAAGTAATAAAGATTTTGAAAATTCATTTAATACATAATGATATTATTGATGACTATAGAGAGAAATTTGGAGAGTGTTATGGATAAATGTATCATACAATTTCTTAAATCGAATAATAATAATTATAAATATCGATAATCTATGATATTGTTTCAATAAACTCTGAAAACATATTAATTTTGAATAATAAACCTCAGTTAATTTAATGAAATTACATGATTAATAAAATATCATTATATTAATTTTGTAAATGATAAAAAATTTCAAATGAAATTATATACACCACATAAAATAATATAGGATTGGAAAATGGAACCTTTCTAAAAGAATTAAAATTGAGACAAAATTATTTTATCAATTTGATAACATTTGAAACCAATCCCCCATGAAAAAAAAATCAAAATTAACATAAATGACCAAAATTGTGAGCGGTAAATATCAAATGCATCTAATGTAAATAAAATATCTGATAAAACTTCATTAGACAATGTCTTCACACTCACCATACTCATTAAGAAAACATATAAAATAAAGTAAATATTATTATAAATCCAACTAATAACCTTGTTCTTATATTAAACACCATATATGTCCTTATATCAATCACTTATTGCAACGTCCATGTTATGGATTTATTTTAGCTAATATTTGCTTTGTTTTTTGCATGTTCTTTAATTTGTTTATTGTTTTTACTTTATACATATATAATGATTTCCATAATGTAAAAAATTACATATATACTATTTATATTATGTATATTATATTTCATAATAAAATTAAAGATATATAATTCTGAAATTGAAGAATCCCTTCATGGAAATGGTTGGTTATACTTATACAAGAAAGTTTTTTCTATTTTATTATCATATTTAATAAAATAAATTAATTTTCATATATGTATATAAATATTTATTATAATTCCATTAAAATTATAATTTCATATATATCATAAAAATTCAATAATCAAATCAATTATAATATCTATGTAATATGTGAATGATTCCAATCAGTTGAAGTGGGGGTTTTCCACAGTTCCCAAAAAAAATTATCTGTGTAACACAGAATGAAAACCATTAAGGTATGTGATATAAAATTAAAAAAAAATGAATATAGTATATAAATAATTATTTTATATTTTCTATCATAATGATTACACATAATTTGTGGTAATTGAAAATCAAACAACATCATTTCAGGAGTTCATAATTCACCGTAGAGAAGAATGATAAGTTCATTTAACTATTAGATGGATACCTAGGAAAGGGATGATAAATAATATATAATAAAAACATATAAGAAAATTTAGGATACATATTTTATTATATGAGAATATAATAATAATAATTGAGGTGGTGGAGAAAAAAACAAAAGAAATAATCTTGAAGAATGATGTTACCTCTTATTCCGGTAACTCCTTTGGTCTGCGCTGAACTATTTATTTATATGGATTTATTCACATGGTAATGAATCTTGGATTATAAGAATGATATTTATGAGATTTTTTGGGTATGTATTTGTTGATAAAAAGTGGATTAAATGGGTGATTAAGGGTTATGGTTGAGTGAATTTTTATAGTGGAGGAAGAGTGGCAGTTTAGAAAATTTTGAAAAAGGGAATCCCACATATATTTTAATAATGAAAAGTGATTTTAATAATACAAAAAATATATAAAATGAAGTATTGGGTAGAAATATGAACATGAAATGGATTTACACAAATTTTATTGGTCATGTTTTCAATAGGATCGAGGTTAATTTACTTTCATGTTAATTTTCATCTTAATCAATGTAATTATTATTAATTACATTGACTACTGTTTTTGGTTAAAGTATATTTTGTAATTACTAGAATTTAAAAATAAATTGTATTCTAAATGTGGAATAATTTTTTCCAAAAAAATATTAATCAACTAAGTGTTAATTTTTAATTTCATATTAATCCTGTATAAGGGAAAACAATGGAGGTTTTTAATGCAATAAATTAAAAAATGGTTATATGTTATTAAATCTAATTTCAAAGTGAAATTTATCCCATTGACCTAAATTGGAATAATATATTTAAATATGATATAATTTATGTATAAAAAAAATATAAATATAATTTATCCATATAAATGAACTAGATGAAAAAGTATTTTTTTAATTATTTATTTTTTATTATTCCTCAAAAAATGAATCTTGTAACAAAAATATAAAAAATTGATGCTAAAATATTTTTTATGATTGAATTTCCGAAATTAATTTTATTTTTAAAATTAATATTTATAAATGTCAAATATATATTTTTACATTATGATAACCACTAAATTCAGAAAAAATCATTACATAAATATAGTTTTTATGTGTAATATTGGGATTGTTACTATATTTAGAATAACAAATATTTGGTATTAATGAATTTTTTTTAAATTTATAATATATATATTAATTTAATATCACTCAACAATATTAATTTGATCGACTAGGATAATTCACTTATGAGCATAGAAGTTGTTATTATTATAATATTTTCTTCATATTTAATTAGTTATTCTATTAAATAATAGTTAATTTGTAGCCAATGAATTATCTAAATATTTAAATAAGTTGAAAAATATAATTAATATCCGTAAACATAAAAATTATTTTATATAATATATTATTAAATAATAATATTTATAATAAAATATCATTATTCAATAAACATGGTATTTCATGTTACACAATCAATCAAGTAATGACAGTCTTTCATGTAACGTATTTTGTCATCAGTACTCTAGGTAGAGAATGTTAAAAACTATATTTTTACATGTAATAGCATGTAATACAATCCAAAAATACCAAAAATAATCATTTAAGTGTTTTTTATACTCAAAATCATAAAAATATTAAATTAATTGGAAGGAAAATATTTCCAAAACATATCAGGTGGTTACACAAGGATAATAATCCCTCATTAATAACTTTTTTTCTATATTATCATGAGAATCCAATTAATGACTTCATAATATCAAACAAAATGAATAGATATCCCACATATGACAATACCTTAATGGTCATCTTTCAGAAATGGCTGCTCAATAAATAAAATGTCTCGACATAAATCAATACGGTCCTCATTCAGAACATTATAAGGATCATGATGATATTTCCTAAGTTGGGATTTGTGGACACAATTATTAATTATTATGCACTATGATAAAAATTTCAACTAATAAATTTTTTTATGGAACCCGACGACCAAAAACAGCCTAACACTTCTCTAATATAAAATCCCCAATTTTATATTCCTATAGTGACACAAATAAGGATAAATCATTATAAAAAACATTCACATATTGGAAAATATAAATGATGGGGTCACTGGTCCCCATAATATTTCTTTAGATATTGAGCTCTAACCAAATTCCATTGTATATACCTAATTCACATAAAAAGTCTACTGAAAAATAACATGGTTCGAACAATTATGATACACCAACTTAGGACTAGCATATAGATTATATTCATGATACACCATACAGTGACTCAAAAGGTCGCATTGTGATAGATTAATGATAGTATTTGTTACAACAAATATTAATATTTTATAGATAGTTTTCCCAGTATCGATTGAACTCAATGACACCAACATGATCATTATCCTCTAAAATATCAATTGAATAATCTATCTGACCATAATTCTATAAAACAGAAGCATTATGCAACCAGAAATGAGTCCACATCCCCCCATAGAGTCATCAGGAAAACCATTAAGAAAACGTAAGAAACCTATTTTATAAAATGGAAGAAGTAATCCTATGTAACATTACTTCATTTTAAACAAGAAGATTACCGAGATCATTATATTTTTTGGGGTGTTTGGTTAGAATTAAATGAGAAAACATTTATCAACCATTTAATCTCTCCAAATACAAATTTAAAACCTTCAAGAATTTTTGGCAATCCAAAAGCAATGTCGACGGATACATCGGCCCATGTACAAACCACCACTGGATGAGATAGGATAAATCAAGAAGGCATCAGACTACATTCATAAATCAATATGAATGTGTTTCATTAGGACAAAAAATATTTCATGTAACACTACATAACCAACATATAGAATCACCATTTCATATCCTAATACATATTCATTGTTCTTAGATGTACGAACAATGTAGAATAATGAATATAAAAAACATTATCTATATATATACTGAGAAAAAAATTAATATCCAACACCAGGAAAACCATGTGAAATGACATACCAACAAAAAATTGTCTCTGAACTATATACAGTATCTATAATTTCAATGAACTACACATCTGGCAACCAACTCATAAGAACAGAAACAATGAGAGATTATAAAAATGGAATAGTACACAAAACCAAATAAATAACATTCTTCTCATAATCCATATACAATTGAGAAAAAAATCCTCATAATTTCTTAATATTCCTTAAATTTTATTACAGTTTTATATGGTATATTATACTACGATTTTTCTCTATTCTATTCCCCTTCCTTGGGATATAGCTCATATAGAATTCAAATGTGTGAAGGCGGTCCACCCACTACGTCTATCTAAAATTCATCTCATTATAAGAAAACATATAGATCAAACTGATTGGGTCATAAAATATTATAATACTATATTCAAAAATATAATGACTCTCACAATACAGTGCATTCATGACTATAACAAGATATAAATCTTGGGTTGGGTAATCCTCAACATTTGGTCAAATCTAATGATAAAAATAAGCTACCACATGTCCAAACTGCATGATAGCACAACAAAAATAGTTCAAAAAGAGAAATAGAAAACTTAATGTCCATTAATGAGCTAAAGTAAGATAAATATTATGGAGCTAATGTCAGTAACTAATTCGACTCATCAATAGATGAAAGAATATCTTCATCACATATGAATTTCAACCATTTACTAGTAAGGTGACACCATTTTTGAGATATACTTTATGAAATGATGATAGTATCTAAAAATACTTAGGAATATCAAAATCTCAATGAAATTCTGTAACTAATCCCCTGAAAATATATATGTTAACTTTACAGGATCAGTTGTTCATCCATTCTAGAAAATCAAATGTACTGAAAATTTCAACTATTAAATTTATAAGAGACAATATGAAATATTTCTATACAAATAGTGACATCATAATATATAGAAAACATTTCGTATGGATATTGTACTATTTCTTTTATCACCAATAAACCAATATATAATCTATGAACACAACCACAAATGTGCCGAGATACTGATGGAATATTTTATTCCTCAAGGCCATAAATATTGCAATGGATTTTGTTAGACCTAAAGAATAAAATTATATTAAAAATGGAGATACCTACTATTGAAATACATTATTGGTAAATAATACTCCATAACAACAAGTTTATGATGACCCAACCAATGATCAATCATCGAAAACAACTTTTCATAGGAACACCCCTAGTTATATCTACAGTAAATAAAAATGACTTGTTATGTGATCCACCACCCCACTCCTATGACGATTCTCGCCCTTTCTTGTAACCATTACAGTGCCACTAATGATTCCACTAGATGGAAGATAAGGGATATTAGATACAAAATTTCCTTCTACATATTTTGTTACAATTATATATGTTTCTACAATCTCTACCTATTTTGAAAAAATTATCGTAAATGTATTTTATCTCATATATGTAAAAAAACCATGTTCGTACTTCTATAAAATTAGGTAGTCACTATTTACAACATCAGAATAAAAACATTCTAGATTATAAATTTTTTGGTGTATTTTGACACAAAAAGATATTCATTCTATAAATATGTAATCTATAATGAGTTTTCTATCGTTAGATACTTTGAACAAAGAGCTGGAATAAGTGTTTCATAAGACCCTTTTAGTCTAATCCCCACATGGTAATCACCATGTACCATAGAACCCTACCAATGAATGATTGGATAGTCAAGTAATAAAATTTCATTCATAAATTTGATATTGTTATGATTATATAGTAAATTTATGATCTAACCAATCTTTTCAGGCCAGTACTCTGACGAATTTGTTTCACTTGTACCATTAATGGGTAGTGGCTTCTCATATAATAACTTCAGTGATCAATCCTTAACTCCTCCATATTTTTGAATGTTCAAAATGAAAAAAATATGTATATGTGGTTCATTCATATAAATAAAATGAAGTTTTATTACGATACAATCAATCATATTCTGATTTATCAGAGTATTTTCTTGAAGATAATCAGTTACACCTTCCAACTGAACTGGAAGAACACGTGGAGAGGAATACTGTTGCACAATGAATGAAATGGAATGATCTGGTAATCAAAAAATCTCAATTAAATATAAAAACCCCATAATAAAAACTAATATTAATAGCAAGATTCAAATAGGAATACAAATATCGCAATCTTCCATGTTAACATGACTCTCATTATGAAAAGTGTTGTATAGACACTCCCTACAACATACCTCTGATGTCTTGAAAATACAATCTCTAATAAAAAAACATCCATAACAATAACTCTATATAACATCGTCAAATACCGAAATATAATATTTGGTAATAAACCAACCCATTTACCCTCTCATATGGGTACCTAACCCCACATGTTAAATACGTAAAAGTCTTTCCCAATCACCCTAGGATTGGGATTCCCTCATGGGCCTCACACATCAAACTGAGGGAACAATTTATCCCAATTTTATGTTACCACAATGTATATATTACTGAGATAATAGAAAGAAAATGTGTATGATATATGTATATATATGAAAAAAATGAAGTAAATAGTAGAAACCAAAAAACACAAGATATATAAGAATATATATGTATAAGTCCAATTATTCAAATATATAATGGAATATACTTCATGTGATAGTGTGAGAACACACCAACCATCTCACCACAAGATACCAAAACATAGCTGACATGAAAAATTATAGCCTCACTACATCACCATTCCAATCCCTATATCAAAATACAAAATATGGTATACACGCAACTAATAAGGTTTGATTGCTTTATGGTAATTGGATATGTATAATCCCACCTTGGAGGTCAATAACCTATCTCTATGAATAAATACATGTATTTATTTACTATATATATCCATTAATGTTATGTAATAATGATGTTTTATTAAAATTAGGTAAAATATTTCCCATTTTTTAATAAATTTAAAAATAATTGAATATATATTAGTTTCTAGAACAATATCTACTATAATTTATCAAAACCAAAATCCCTAAAATTCAAGATAACGATGTCTTAATACCAGAACAAGAATATCACATCATGGAACTCAACAAGTCAGGATAAAGTGATTCTAAAAAAATACTAGTTTAAAACAACATCTTAGAACAAATGAATATGTAGAAGAGAATTGACCCATGAGTGTAGCCCTAAACAATGTCATGAAAAATTCATTGGAACAACATTCCTAGATATAAGATATTTTTCCATCGAGTAAACCTCTCGAGGAAAATATGCATGATGGCTCTATGTTTAATAATAAACCTAATAACTGAAGGCTTCCAACATGTTTCATTTTAAAAATCAATTAAATTCATTAATAATAAACCCTTTACTTAATAAAATTACAAAATCATAACTTCAAACAAATAATTTTAACCACAAAAACAATTACATGTTTGATTAAAAAATATTTTTAAAAAATAGAAGAAAAACAGTTTCACCATCACAATCTAGAGACAAAACCCCTACCTTGTAACACATAGTCAAACATGACCATAATGGATCCATAAATAATATAATGAAACAATGTCCATATATTACCTAGAATCAATCTAAAAAATTACGATTGATTCAGTTAATAAATATTTTTTTTAATAAGAATAGAATATGACACATCACTCAAATTTTATGACCACTACACTGAATATATCAAATGAAATTACCCATAGAATAATATTTCCCTATGGATCTAGAAATTAAAATTGCAAAAATAATCATGGATCAATGGATCAAACAATTAATTCTAATGGAACATCCTTGAATTTAGAAATGAAAAATAAATATTAAAACCCCCTAAAAAGACACTAACCCACCTCCATGATAATCAATTATTGATTTAATCAATGTAGAGCAAACATCGAGGCCAAAAATCAATGGTGATGGTGTTTTATAATGATATATGATAGATATTGTGGAATCCAATCAGATAATTACCCATAATATTACAAAAAGTACTCTATATCAATCAATTACATGTTGTGTGATCCATATTCACATCATGTAAATCCTCAGTTCTATATGTGGAAAAAAAATCATTTTTAATTGTATTATATCCCAAAATTTTATTAATAGATTTCAAAAAACCGTTAAATGGAATACACATCTCTTACACTATTTGAATAGTTCATGACTTGTTCTACATGATAGATTAACATTGTGTAACCCTTATACAAACGCTGTAAATAATTTTTTTAATTTTAGAAAACTCTGTATTCTTAACCAAAATGTAAAACACCTCTAGAATTTTCCGAACATAGCATCATCCCCATGAAGTCATTAAAAACATTATACCAATATTCCATTAAATGATAAAAAAATCCATCTATTAACAGAATTTCATTGTTCATAGTAAATTATCTTCAAAATAAGGGGTCCCAAGACACACCCAATTAATGAGGAAACTAATAAAATAATAGAGAACTATATGAATTTAGGTAATTGGATGTTAAAAAATTTATTAACGGATAAAATTATTATCATACTGTATATTGACTTATGTTATTAATAAGTATTATAATTAATTTTAATGACTTTAAGAAAAAATATATTGTGAATGTAAATTTTATACTATCATGTCTATTTCTAATGAAACAATTGTTTTTTTTCACACATATATGCTTTATTATGTTTTTAAAATTAGTTCAATTAAATTTCACTGTATCAATTATCTCTATCACTCTCCATCATTATTTGAGAATTTTATTTTTATTTTGTGTCCATAATTTCACTATTCCCCAAAGATCCCTTATATTGAAACATAGTTATGGGTTCATCCTTTTGACCTTAATATTTTTTTTTCTATCTTATCAATTGTATGTTTTGGTAAAGACTTCTATGTTTTGGGGTTCTAATTAACAAAAATTTTATTCCAATCCACATATTATGGATATATGGTTATAATTTGGATGATTTATTTTAATATAGGGAAATAATGTAACATTATTTAATTTTAAAATATTAACACTATGTTCAGTAGCATATACTGAACATAACACTAATCATAAATGGAAAATGAAATACATGACCCTTATTTCTATGTATTAAAATTAGAAGTTATTAATATAATATAATACTTATGAAAAATAAATATAATCATACTACATAATATATATTTATTTATAAATTCATATAAAAAGGTTACTAAATATTTAGTAATGACAAATTTTTCATCAAAACTACGATTTCTTCAAAAATGACTATTTTTATATTATAAGATAACACATTATTAATAAATTAATCAATAGAAAAAAATTGATTTATAAAATTACATGTTTTAACAAAAAAAAAATATCAATGTTAATTTAAGGTTCAATTTTGGGATTTTTTGGGAAAATTTATTATTTTTCAATGAATGGTGATGAATACTGATTTTTGTCAAAGTATCACTACATTATATTAAATTAATTAATTAAAAAGTACCTTTATAAATTTAATTTTATTTCATGTAACATAAGTAATATATTTCTATATTTTGAAAAATTAATTTACTTATGAACGATCATAATACTATATCTGAGAATGGGTTTATTTTTAGGCTTGATAACACATTTATCTGAAACAATTTTAATATGCACAGTGATTCGTTGTATTTTTTTGATGTAAACCTATATAAAAAGTTATATAATAACATCGTATTTATCATATATATAAAAATATTAATTTTAATTCATATAATTATGATTATAATTCATAATGTTTAATTAATATCAATATATACTTGATGAATACATTTCATGAAAACCAACATTTTCATCATGCCTATAAGTTTTATTTAATATGAAGTCCGTCTAATTATTTTTATTGAATTTGATAAAATTAATAAAATATTTTAAATAAAAAAAATTATATAACTTATTAGTAATAAATTTCTTTTTATTTATAATGAATAGTCAAATGATAAATATATTTTTCTGAGAGTTAGGTGAAAAAAGTTTTTCTTTTTTCTTAAAAACATGTAAGGATTTAAAAGAATATAAAATATATAAATTATAATTCAGGAATAAATTTTTATGATATAGAATATAAATATCATTAATATTTCATTTTTACTGATTTTTAATGTATATAATATTGTTATAACATTATATTTTAAAACTATCATAGTGCCTCATCTGCATAACTTCAAAAATAAACGCCATATACTCTCATATTAACATTATAAAAATATTTTTGATCATCAAATACGTATAAAAATAACATCCTTAATTCCATATCCATATCCTAAGGGTATGGAATTTTTAAGAATATCCTTCTTGGAGATATTATCATTATAACCGTAAGAGGTTTTCAAAGAGAGGTGTATTGATCGTAAATGAGTTTTTTTTATATATCATTACATAAAATTAAAATATTTTTCAACCATGATGAAATATTAAGATATTTATATCATATATTGTTTTATTTTCTTATTTTAATTTAATACGATAAATCTATCTCCCCTTATATCAAATGAGAAACCATACCATTATCCATGCATGTGGTTGATTATTTTCTCATAAACCAATGCAATTTGATTTCCATGATATCCTATCACATATTATTATGATGTTGGATTAAATGTAATATTTTATTATCTTGAAGAAATATTTATAATTATTAAATTATAATATAATATATATTCACTACATTTACAATCATTGAATGATGATAATATCATTTATGCGTATATCTAAATTACATCATCAGTGGGGTGATTCGATTCATTTTTCATCACCAGATCACATTGATGATATATATATAAATTTATACAAATAAATAATTTAGCATTTATGATATTATGACCGTTTTATTAAAATAAATAAATATATACCTTCTTTACATAATTATCATTGAAAAATGGAAATGTGGCTCATACATACGTACGACCTGCTATCTCCACTATTATAACATAGTTAATTTTTTATAAACATTATTATTGGATGGTTTTAAAATAATAATTTATGTATAAAAATTATAACTATTTTAGTTGTTTTATTCTATAAATGATTGAAAATTTACTTATTTTACCCTGGTCAAAATAAATATGCCATTTTGAAAATATGGACAGACATCCACCAAACACCTGATGTGGACTAAAATGAATATATAATTAAATATATAACTAAAATAAATTAAATGAATGGATTAAGTATAAGTAATAATACTATAATTTTTTTTATGAAATAATATAATTAATATAATCCTATTATAAATATGTCATAGGAAATACATAGAAATCCAGGACATGAGGTATGTGTTTCTGTTATCAATTTTATATTTATAAGAAATCTTCTATATTAAATAAAATATACATTTTATGGTGTGTTTTATTCTCATAGATATATTTTTTAATTATTTTCGGGATAATTATTTGGATTTGTGAATCTATATGAGGTTCAATTTTTTTTATAGGGGTTTAATGACTTGATTAACAATACTTTACTTTTTTACATATCAATTTTCATCCATAAAGGCATTTTTTTGTTATAAAGACAATTTTTTAAATGGAATATATAAAACCATTTTATAATATTGTATTATCAATCATTAATTGTTCATGTAATTTTAGTCTTAAATTTAATTTATTTCATTCAAGATAATTTCATATAAAATTTATGAAGTTGTTCAGGGATTCATAACTGAAATTATTTTCATTATGTTATTTTAAATATTTAAAAAAATTGATATGAAATGAGTATTTGTGAAATTAATTATGATTTTATTATATTTTTTATTTAATTTTCTATGATATTTAAATTAGTTACCCCAAATATATCCATTGATTGACTCTCCATCGAATGATATAGTCATTGAAAGGGATACTCATCCCAAATTTCCATTCATTGGGACTTAATTTTAATGATATGAACATGTATTCTTTTATGCTATTTATATACAACCACATTTACATGTTATTGAATTAATATCATTCTGTTCATGATATTAAATTTCCCATTCTATGGTAATATTTAATGTGTCTTATGATTGAAATCTAACAAGTGGAAAAGTTGTTCAGTGAAAATATAGTTTTTTTTAATTATTATAATTTTTTGAGGATATAATATAAATTTATTCTCAAGTAACTCATATATATTTTTTCCCATATGGTTATGAATCCTACTTATAATCATAGTGTTAATTTCCTATTATATTTATTAAGGATTTATAAAGGAAGTTGTTTGTAACATCAATCATTGTTATTATTTTTCCAGACCATGTATCTTAATTTATTTAACATAGTTTTATAAAATGTTCTATGATATTATATTTTCTAAAAATATATGATTTAGTTTTTCTATTATATATGATATTTGACATTTTAAAATAAAAATAAAAATATTATTTAGTATTATTTTATCAAAGGGGGCTATTTTGAATCTCATTTCAAAATGTTTGTAAACAATTATTTATTTTAATAACATAAAACATAAATGTATTTTATCAAAATCATCAAAATTAATTTCTTTTAGGATTTAGTTATATGTTTTCCTGTATATTTAAAATAAAAACTTTTCAAAATAATTTGTAATTTTTTCCTTAAATCTAATTTTAAAAATGGAAAAGGTGTTTTCCTCATAAAATATTTTAAGGAAATTTTGATGAATCTCCATTATCAATATGAAAAAAAACCATGATTATTACAATGTTAAGCTAGAGATATATTTAAATGATACCATCTGCATTTTTTACTTCGATTGAATATGAAAGATTCAATGATATTTTCTGAGAACACATAAATTCTTCATTTTAATCATGTTATGAATGGAATACAGGATATTTCAATGAATTGTATGATGAGATACACGATCATTTTGATATATATGTTCTAGTCCATGAATAGTGTTTTTATTGAATTTTTATACTGGTATAACTTATAATATGTGAAGATCCCCTTTATAGATTCTGATATAGTGGGTGATCCCTATTATAACTCTCGATTCATAATTAATTATTTCACAATTGACAATAGTGACAATGATCAGTATTTTATATATTATGTTATGATCATTATCATTTATTATTCCCTTATACCATTATACATTAATTTTTCTCATTTATGAAATTCAATTGTTAATTATTATTTTAACCTTTAATGAGAATTTAATCTCATAATTATTTTGATTCGTTTTCAATATTGTATCATGAATGTTGAAAAATTAAATATTCTTAAAAAGGTTTAGGCGAATGACAATGATGACATAATGATAAATAATATATCATGGGTATAGTGGGAAACAGACATCTTAATGTCTTAGTAATTATTTATATATGTGTTTTTTCAAATTCCAAATACCATAAATATAAAATTTAATATGTTATGCATCTGACCAAATATTTCTTTTCATTTTTATAATTTTTTATTGAAAATAATTGATCTCATTTCCCAATATCATCTTATAATATAATGGCTATATATTTAGCATCCCATTCAGAAGTGCAGTTTTAAGACTATTATACATTACCTAGGAATATGTTCAAAGAGGGTATTTATAAAATAAATGTGTTCAAGTAAACATTTGTAAATTTTTTTGTAGAAAATACCTTATATTGTACTAAATTTTGGAAGACTATATTATTACGTCTTAGAAAAAAATTATCTTCAATTAAGGTGTCTAGATATCCATCAAAGGATCCCTATGTAAGTTGTCCATATTTTCAAGTGTGAGACAAATATATATTATTATGTGAATATTAGATATAATTTAAAACGTATTTATCATTGATTCTCAATGAAATTCAACCTATATATTGACATTTATGCTGCAAATAAATAAAAAAATAATATGAATTTTAAATGAAAATTGTAGGTTATAATTACATTATATCAGTTTTAAATTTAATGTACTATGAAATGAAATAATGAACTATGTCTCAAATGAAAAAAACCAAGCGTTACTAGATGGTCCTAATCATTAGACATTTTCATACCCAACCATATAACTAGTGAATTTTTTAAAATAGAAATCTCATTTTACTACCACATACAAATGTACAATATGACCTCTTATACATCTTAACAACCATTGGACGAATAAATTAATGGTGATCTATAAATGCAGTTATGATTTTGAAATAAAAATCATCCTTTACAACACCTTAATTATGATTTAATTAATGTTATTTTAATTTTATCAGTAGTTTTGAATAACTCAATATCATTTTTCATGTAAATTATAAGAAAAAATAATTACATCAAAGTATATAATTTTCTAAAATGGATATTATAAAAATACATTCATCTATATGTATCTAATCATGAGGAAATGAAGAGGAACAAAATACAATTAACATCAATATATACAAGATTTGTTATCCAAATTGCCTCTATGTTGGGTGAAATTGTACCTACATATAACAAAAATTCAAAAAGGATATTGTATAATGTGAAAAAGATCATATTCTCCTCTGTTGATGAATTAGTTGGGTTATTTCTACTAATTCTTGAAATCTATGATTGACTTTTCAGTGACACTACAATAGTTATAACATTCCACCTTGTATATTAATCAAATCTCATTTGTGAACATTTCTACCACAATCCGATGTGGATTGAAATTATATACCCTGAAAAAAGTTCCTTATCACCATGAGACCCTTTGATAACACATATCATATCTAGAGACACTAAAACAATTACCCAATCATGAAATATACATACTAATTGATATTATCTCTATATAACATTAATAGGTCTTATACCCTATTGTGTATGAATTCTGTGGAGACACCAATCACAGATTCTAAGCAGTGACTCATCAAAATACCACAAACCAACTATATAATTAGATTTTATCATTAAATTATTAGTTTAATTCTTCATCAGGTGTATCATAGAATAATATATAATCTTGAATTGGATCCCAGATGATATTTACATTCCAATCATATTTAATGTGATGAAAAGTGGGGACCTCCACATTCCACCAAATTTATGTTATGATTTCATATTTTACCAATATGAAGAAAAATAAATATACATTATAATACATATACACCATATACTATGAAAAGTTCATAACACTATCATAATCAGCTATAAAACTATTATTTCACCACTATTATCATGTAATCGATTTATCACAAAACAATTCAAATGAGAATTACTAATCCACTCCTATAGATGTTGTACCCATGGAATATAGATAAATAAAATTGTTAAGATAATTTTATATTGTCCTTAAAAATTATTTAATTAATATAAAAAATAGGAATCCCTCAATTGAATATGGATAAAATATATTTTCATGATTTAATACAAGAATAAAATATCCATTGGTGTCTTGAAGGAAAAAACCTTCATTATTTTTAAAAAAATAACTACGATAATAATATATTTTTAGGGATTTTTGAAAACCACCCCCAATAATATCAACCTTATGATATATTTAATGATTATATTTTTATCTAAATTTGAAAATCTATAAAAAATAAATCATTTCCTATGGGTATTGAGGTCACACCATGCCATAATAAAAATGATCCTAAAAAGTTCATTCACCTATACTATTTTATCCATGTTCTTGATAAGGAAAAACAAAAAACTATAGAATATTTCAATGATAATTCATAATATAACATGTGACGACCCATCCTCGGGGCCCGTGCTGTTAAAACCCCAAGCCCACCTTCCATAAGACAGGGGCTGACGACTAGCACCAAAGACGTAAATTGCTATAATAGGAAAGGCTTTGCATTTATAAAACTCACACAACCAGAAAACAAGCAGAAGAAAAAACTAAGTAAAGAAGTAAAAAGAGTATGCTGAAAGCACCAAGGGGCTGAAAATAGAATCCTAACTGTAAAGTACAAGGTAAAATTAAAAACCACTTGAAGGTGACATGAAGAACCTAAATTGTCTGCCATGGATCCTACCTGAAGGGTAGGTACAAATAGCCTCCTCAGTGCCCTCATCCTTAAACCTCCTATGGGTACCGACTCATCATGAGGTCCACCTCTGGGTACTGACTCATCATGAGGTCCACCTCTTTGTACTATCCAATCCTCATACACTCGGCCTCCTTTAGCACTGTTCGTCGTTTGAATCCAACACAACGAGGTGCGGGCATAGCCCATGCAGGGGTGAGTATAACGATACTCAGTAGGGATCCCGATACCCTCAAGGTATCACTAAATCCAACAGGAATAAACTACAAAGAATGATCCCAATAGATAACATTTACTTAGGTATATTCCCATATATATACCTATGTTATCATGTAACCCATTGCATTCATGAAGAAATCAAAAAGGTTAATGACTCAACTCAAATTACGATTTTTATTCACGATGATTAAAACATAGATGTTGGAGAACTCATACTCTATCAAGAACAGTAGTACTGTCTCGACTCCGAGGTGCTACTCACTAACAATAGATTTTTGAAGTACTCCACCTGTTGAGTACCACGGGTTTGATAACCCAACACTATAGTGATCCCCGCAATGGGTCATCCTCCACAACATAGTAGTGCTTCCCCAACTATCCAAAAGAGGTACTCATCCTGTCGGGTACTGCGGGTCTGCCACCCCAACATAGTAGTTCTCCCCTCCATGGGTTAGCCACCCCAACACAGTAGTGTTCCCCACTGGGCTTGTCAAGTCACTCTGGTACCAATTGGACTCGTAGTAATCAGGTCTCAACCAACTACAAGGTCAGCGTACTTCGTTTTCTCGTCTCCAAGAGGATCTTATCCATGAGCTACTGGTCGACACACCAAGTGTGACGAAGTTCCACGAAGAAGTATCTCAAATGAACACCTCTTTCTAGGGGTCACAATGCAATAGATGACACATCAATTGGACACCCAGTCTCTATATTATTAGCATTTCCGTTCTAGGGGCCCATTTGGATTTTGGGTACAATCCAACTTTTCCATACTCCAACTACGTCAAAACATCAGGTGAAGTATGCCTAAAAACTGTCTCTTTAAGAGGAATCCAAAAATGACGACGAAAGGTCAATCAGTCATCTGGAGCTCATGTTATATGCATTTTTTCTCCGAGGGCCTGGTTGGTTTCAAGTTCGAAGAATCCCATCCTTACCCAAACTTCATCGAAACCTTACGTGTAATATAACGAAACGACTGACTCGATCCATGAAATTCAACGCAACCGAAGGTGCATCGATCGGAGGTCCGTAGCTCATGATATGTCTATTTAACAAAAAACGGTTCGAAAATAGGGGGTTGGGGCCTGGTCCGACCCGCCCCAACACCCCCTGTGTCGTCCTGAAAAGGTTCGAACTGACCAGGGTCCGGTTCAAGCCCGGTGGGGCGTGGCCCGACCAGGTGGGGCGCGCCCGGACTGGCCCGTGCAGCCGGAAGCTGCCCAGAACCATGCGGCCTACAGCCCGGATCAGAAGCCTATCGAGCCTCAGCAGCTGGCTAAGCGGGACGCAAATGGGGCGCGGCCCCCTATTATTGGAAACGGCGTACCCAGTGGGGTCCTCCCTAGTAGTTGATTGGGGGGGGGGTTATATACCCAATGTATCCGGGTAACGTCCAACCATTAAGGCCGGCCTGTCTGTGAGTTTTTGCAGTACCTAGAAGGGGTTCCACCTCCTAGAGATGCCGTTGGCTAGCTCAGTTGGCTACCCCTGCTTGTTCGCCACGACCTTAGGCCACGGCTCATCTCACCGGCGCGGCGCGATGGCGATGCGCCCCTCCTCCGCTACCCACTCCAGTCGCGACATTCCTTGGTCTCTCCGGCATGGCACAACGGTGCCGCGCACCACTGTGGCCTACTCTGGCCACGTCCCTCTACATCTCTGTGCAGTGCAACAATATGGCGCCACCTTCGCTGCGGCCTTCGATGGTCGCGGTTCCCTGCCAATCACCACACGGTGCAACGACACTATGCGCCACCACCTCCAACAATAATGACGATTAACTAAGAAGAGGGGATGAGAATTAGTCGTGTTTGTGCGGTCTGATATCCTCCTGTTATAATGATATAATGCGTCCAAACCTTAAGCAACAAAGAACGATGATAAAGACTTAAACAAAAATAACCCCTACCTCATGGTTCACTGTTCATTTATGTTATCGTAAAAGGGTGGATGTCACCTCATTGACATCATCGCAAGAGAGGAGATGAAGGTGAAGACGATCGTTAGTGTTGGTCGCTTCTTCAAAGGCATTCAATATCGACTCAAGCATCGTTCGTTGGAGATCCGTCAAAAGGTGAACCATTCCTCGTGGAGGGAGGAAGTCATTCTTCATGGATGAAGAAATCTCCCTCTAATTCTCGCAAAATATTTTCCAAAAAAAAATTTCATTATGTATCCTTCATTTAAATGATCTCCACGCAATTAAAAATAAGTCATGAGGTGTGACAAAATTAATTAATAATGTTATTAATTACCTTATTAAGCTTGGGAGGTGGAGAGGCTCCACTCCAATAAATGAGAGGTGTTGTCAATTATTAAACACGGTGTGAGTAATGGGAGGTCAAGGGGGTCTTTGGGGAGGTGAGGAGCTAGGGACTCATGTGGGACCCACCCCACAAAACTCTCCCATGAAAGGTTAGGTGGGTGTGGGCCCCCCTCTAACTCCACCTTTTTTGAAAATAACCACCTTCCATGAAGAAAAGTTGTACACAACTAATTTTATTTAATTTATTCTAATCCCCAATTATTAAACCTCAACCTGCACAAAATGCATCTACGGAAAAGGTCCCCTTATGAAATTACCAGTGCTGCATGTTTATCGGTGCCCACAAATTTCAATTCCGAGCACTAGTTCAAAAGATAGAAAAAACCGCTCATTCGTTTACTGAACGTACCCAATCAAAACTTTGGAAATTAATTTCGAGCACACCGGGCCTCAGAATCAAGTTCTGTCAGAAGACACATACTTGTAAAATTCCTAATAAATTATGGGAAAAGATTCCTTAAAATTTCTGGGTCATTAAAAATATATAATATGAACTATCAAATATGAACACCCTATATTATCATTTTTAATAGTGATCATGTTATGAATTACCCCTTTGGTAATGGTATCCATTAGAGAATTTATATTGTAAAAATATAAAATCACTAACATGTTAGTAATAAAATTAATTATTCAAAGTGTTAATTTACTCAGTGAAACTAATTTTCATACTAACTTATTAGGGTGTGACTACACTAATCTACATAAAAACTATAAATGAGATGGAAACCAAAATATATAAATAATTAATTAAACTTATTATTCAAAAATTAATTAATGCTAATTTTGATCTATACTTAAGCAGAAATGGTATATCGTATTTGGAAATAGGAATATGTAATCAAGAGGTACATAAAAGATAAAATAAATATTAAACTATGTTATTCAAAAAAGAACCACTCCTAGAGATAAAATAAATAAATTATTTCATTACATCACATTGAAAACATAAAATAACAAAGGGTATGATCATATGATAATTAAGGGTAAATAATGAATATATCAATAAATTAAAACTTATATGCACAACATTGTTATATGTGTATGAGAATGTGAGGTAAATAATTTGAAATTTTTTGCCACAATTCATAGATCATTATCTGGAATCTTGGAATAATTCTTAATGGTTTGACTATAATAGATTATAAATGAATCAATGAACATTATACATATAAGATTTTTATAATACCATATCATAAATGAGAGGTAAAACGTGTGTTATTTTAATAATAATTTAAATTTATATCAAGGATGCTTGAAAAGACATTATTCACATGTTAGGTTGGGTTAAAAAACATATCACCTAAATTTGGATTAGCATAACATCACATGTACCCTAGTTTATCTTGGGATAAAAAAAGGTGTACAGACGTTTGGTCTTTGAATAAAATATCATGTACCCTTTGATATAAAAAAATAGAAACAATTATCAAATTCATTAGATGAATATAACTGACTATCACATAAAGAAATCACAATCCATTCATATTTATATGAAAATACCATGAAAAAAAGTATACATCCATTATAACAATACCCATGTAATTGAAAGTTGGATTCACCAATATGTTAACATCTTAATCATTAAATATCTGGATAATTATTATTGGTGATTCCATAAGATTATATCCGTAGTGAATAGTAATTAACATCAAATTATGTAATTAATACTGGGAAATTAATTTAGAATATAAATGAAATATTTCTTGATGAAAATACCCTTTGGTTTAGAAATATAATAGATAAAATCATAAAACTCCAAAAAAATTCAGGAAATAATTTCACTATAAGATAAATTTTGAAAAAAATATTTGAGGATCAATATAATTTTTTTTTCATGTTTGTGGATGAATAATTTTATGTTATTTACATTAAACAAACGACTTTGTTAACAATTTTTTTATAAAGTACATCTTTTGGAAAATAAAATGAATTTTCTATTATGTAATTTTATAGAATGTGTAACATGAAAAAAAATTACATTAATTAAACATTATAGAATAGTGAATATATTCATGATTTTTTAGAGAAAATATTTTCACAAAAAATGTATTTCAAGCCTAATAGAAAAATGTTGTTAGATTCTTTTAAAAAAATAATAATAACATTTCATTATATATCCAGTTTATAATGATAGAGAAAGTGTAATTTAACAATAAAATTTATAAAAGAAATTAAATATTAATTATGAGTGATGTATAATATAATATAATCCTCAGAATGTTATATATAAATAATAACACTAAAAATGTGATTTTAAATTAAAATCTTTAATTAATGTCTGGTTTGATTTGTGATAACACTATCCTGCGATATAAAAAATTAATATATATTATAACTCAAAAATTTAATTATATTAATAACAAAAAACTAATAATAGTCCACTAATATAATTTATACACCCATTTATAAATAATTATTTATTAAATCATTCTTTTATTGGTGGGAATTATTTCTATTTTCATTATTGTATGAGTATAAGAGTTTATGTAATTAAACATTGATAATTTTTCAATATTATGAATACAGATAATAGTTTCTAAAATATCAAATATATTAATTACATACATATAATTAAATATCCATAAAAGTTTGATATATTGAAACTATTTACATCATTCACGGAGATGATAGATTGTATGTTATCATGGACACTTTGGTCGATTTTTTTATGAAATGATGGAAGGATAAAAATAATATTTTTTAATTGTAAATTTATATTTATATCATATCTATCATATATATATATTTATTTATTTATTAAAGCTATCATTATTTAATACTACATGTGGTGGTGATTGAAAACGAATCACACGTGTTCTTGCAGGAAGTTGCCCATAAATATGAATGAGGGATAATTTTATTTTTGATATTTTTTTTGTAAAAAAGGTTATTCATTGATAATAATAATATCTTCTCATGTTAATATTGTTTTTTATCATGTTATAAAGGGAAAAAATATATAAAGGTGATTTATGAAAAATTAAAATTGAATGTGCTCGCTAAGGATTTATAACTCATTTTTGAGAGACCTCTATTATTATAAAAATATGAATTAAAATAATTGTATAAGTAGAATAAAAGGTTTTTTTTGGTTTTGGGATAGGAATCAAGGAACGATTTTGGGTTGGTATAAAGAAACATAGAATTATTAAATTTATTGAATAATAGAGGACAAGTCATACCCTTTTACAAGTGAGTGGAGGGACACACATGGAATTACATTAAAAATGCAATAATATAGCATCTCATTAAAATGAATATATACATAAATAGAAATATATATTTTATATTAACATCTTCATAAAATAATAATTATTTATTTTTATGAGAAATATTTACCCATATATATTAGTTTAACACATTGTAAACCTGTTCAATCTTTAATAGTGGTACTTGTTTGTTATTGTTTTTACTATTTATTATCCAATAAAATAATGTTAAACACAAAAAACAATATGTAATATTTATATAAAAAATATTCATTCCAATTTATAGGATTAAATTTCATCATGTATCAGATATTCATTTTAAAATAACAATACAAAAGTAAAATATAATATTTATGAAAAAATATTTCTCCAGGTAAAACTAAAAATAATTTCATTTCATGCCTAAAAAAAAGCAATAAAATGAAATATAAGGTAATTTATTGAATATATAATATATTCATGTCAATAAAATATTTAATCAATAAACATTTATATAATTTAATATGACAATAACACTTTCTAGGAATAAAATTTCTCGTACGTAATATAATTTATTTTATTATTAAATTATTATATATACATTACTATACATTATAAAACAAAATTATGTATGATTATAAATTCAAAAATAAAAAATAAATATATTTTTAAATTTAATAAATTTATAATAGTGATCTTTATGCCTTTTTTAAATAAATACATGTTGATAATTACATTTCCTCTAATAAGAGATAATTAATTTCCTTAAATGTTATTATTAAAATTATGATCATATTGGTAAATTAATATATTTAATATCCATTATAAATATAATTAATAATATTTTTATTCCTATTTATATATTATTATCTAATGAATTTATTATATTGTATTGCAATATCACACTTCAGTTAGTATTAGGGATTCATGTAAATATATCTTTGGAGTATATCGAGTTTGTTTCAAATGAAATACCTGTAAAATATTATGTTGTTACCTTACACACCCACCAAATAAACATGACACAGTAAATTTAATCACTATCTTATAACAAAGTATAGATATATCCACTTCATCACATACTCTGGATACAATATATCATTCTCTTTATTTTTAGTCTACCCTAAAATATCAACATGTCTAGTAGACATACATGATTGAACTTTATCAATATTATAGAAGATATAATCTAATTTATCACATTAGTTAACATCTTTCTCCAGAAGTAAAAAATTTGAGTTCTTCACATGTGGATAATCAGATATGTACTTCATTGTGAGAGACACATAGATCATGCCCAAAATATTAGAGTTTTTTATAATATTTATGTGATAAAAAAGCATTCCAATCTGATTACAAATATCAAAAGGGATGATATTTCTTTTCAAAACCCTCAAAATCCTTTATTTTTTCATAACATTTTTGAATTGAGAAATTTGAATGAATATCTTCAAATAAACATCAAATAATGGATATCCATGATGTTTTTTAGTAGAAATATTTTGTGATTATACTAAGATTCCTAAATGTACTATATATGGGGGGTTTATATTCAATACCATTTAACCATCTATATTATGTGACAATATATTTTATTCTACAAATTCATCAATGTATGTTATAGTTTAGAAATTAATTCCGTAGAGGGATTCATAATGGAAAATCGATAAATACATTTGAAATATTTCAGGATAAGAGAACTTCACATGGGAGGGTTAATGATATTAAAAACCATTGAAATAAAAAAAATATTTTGAAATATTATATATGGTATTACAGGCTATCCCAGACTAACAATAATATTTTGGATGATAAATAATGATTAAAAATTATAGTATAGCCATATCTTTCTAAATATAATCCTTGAAATATAATGAAAACCTTAAATCCTGATAATATCCAGTATAATGTGGTACATTAATGCTGCCACTCCATTAACATATAAACAAGAATGATGATCAAGGGATAGATTTTTTCTTATAAGATTAATGATAGTTAAAATAACAAGGAATCCAATTATATCCAAAATATTATTATATCCTTTAGAAGTTTTTGGGATTCTAATGATGAATCCTAAGCTGTCATTTTTATATATATATTTTGTTATGGGTAATTGAAGTAGACGCCCATTTTACTTCTATCTCTGTCCCTTATCATTCTTAAAAAGAACGAACCAATATAAATACTTTTCAATATACCACTACAACATATTTCTTTGTGATTTAAATTGATTTTTAATTTTGTTTTTATTAATTAAAACTCATCTAATTAAATTGGAACACATATTTTTGAATTAAAATTTTCATCATTTAATTTTATTATTAATTTATTTTATTAAATCTTTTTGAATTCGTTTAAATAAATAATTTGATGATTAATTTATTGACACTTATGCATGTCTTTTACCTAGGTTTCCACAAATACATCTTTTTTTATACTTTTTGGAACTATTAAATATGATTTCGTATAACCTTATTCAAGGTTTTTAAATTCTAAACTACCCCTATAAAGTCAATAATATACTATTAATTGGGGTTTGAAAATACAATAAAACCCATATGAAATGTTAGGAAAAACATTTAAATAGCCTTATGGAATTCAGTTCACCATTCATGAGTCAAGGAAGATTAATGTTACCCTTATGAATACAAAAATAAAAATTCTTTTCCTTTACAAAGTGTATACACTATGCTTATGTAACACATGCTTAATCATTACATAATTTATATTTTACAATATGTAATATTTGTAAAAATTAGTATACCCTTACAAAATCAATAAAAAATATATTTTACCTTAATGAAAACTGGTTAATGTTGATGTTACAATTGCACACGCATGGATGTTCCTTTATATAGCTTATATAAAATATGTCCCACACCTACATATACAATAAAAATTATATTTTTCCATTACATATGTTTTAAAAAATGCTTATTATGCTTACACATCTCATATAAAATTATTTATACACATAAAAATAACTGTATAAACAATTATAATGTTATCTACATATCAAGATAACCATAAAGTACTATATATTCTAGTTCGTATCCTACTAGTAACACCACTACACCTTAATATTTTTATAAAAATAATTGGGTGAAGATGTATTATTATATTGTAGCTTCACCCACATCGAAAGGTTCAAAAATCATTTGAATGATGAAACCAAACCCATAGCTCTATATTCAATTAATGAATACATAGATTTAAAATGATGGGGTCATTCACTAGTACCCCAAATCTAAATGTATAACTTTATAATCTCAAATGATAAAAATAATTATTAAAAATAGTATCATAAATATTCGTTAAAATGGAAGAAGAACATAAACAGTTGTATTGAAATATTTGTAATGGTTTTTCATATTATATATGGTGAAATATTTTTATTTTTTCAGCACACTTTTTTCTTCTCAATGGATGTAGAAGAAGGACCATTGTGAGAGCATAAAATTATTTTACATGGAAAAAACAATATAGTCCAATATTTGAAGCTCAAACTTTCACATATCCAGTATTGAAACATATAATTATTTCCACATAACCAAATTAATATTTTATCAATTTATTGTTTCATAAAAATATTATTAAAGACATGGAAATTTTAGAAATTATATAATATTTACAATATGTTATGAAAATATATTTTATTTTTCTATTGATCATATTTGATGTATTTAATATCTATTTCATTTAATAAAAAATTTGTGTTAGGTTTATTTGATTAAGAGATTAATATTTAACATATCATATAACAAGTATGTTTTTTTTACAATTTTAGAACATGGAATTTTGTTTTATGTTATACAGAATAGTTCATTTAGTGACGATGATGTTATAGTTAATAATGTGGGAATAACTATTTTAATGATTTCAAGAGGAACATTATTATATAAACATCACATAATTTATTAAATAAATAAATATATATATACAGTAAATAGAGACATCCATATGAGAATTGAGATTTATTAAATCCCATGTGTGACTACTATTTCATTATTTTGATCATGAAGAAATTCCAAATTTGATTATTTACTATTGAAGTGACATATATTCTAGATCATTAACAACATTCATCATTATCATATACACTAAAAATATTAATATCTTTTGGGGTTTAATTATATTATATTTTCATTCTTTAGTATATAACATTTGAGTAGGATTCAGATTATTCAATTGAAAATTATCCATTATAGGTGGTCTCAATCATTAGATAAAAGGTTATGTTTTTTATACTAAATTAATATTAGCACGGTCATGGGTTTTGACTCATGTAATAGTGTTTTTATATAACATTAAGTGTATAATTGGGACATCATAAACTAGATTATCCTTCTATACAAAATGTTTGTTTTGTAGTATCTAACAATATTATCATTGATTATAGAATATTTATGAGTATAGTAGGATCTTGTTGATATTAAACAATATAAAAATATTGTATTTTTGTTATTTTGTTTTCTAATGAACTTTTTTAATTTTTCTCAATTAATTACATTGAAAAATTCAATATATTTAATTTAAAAAGTTATATTCTTCCCCCAACACTAGTAAATATTATAGTCTCACTTGGAAATAACAATTAGTATTATAGAAAAATTTATTTTAAGATGTTTTTTGTGATTACTATTCCATTGTATTTTTTACAAACCATTATTCCAATCTAACAGTCTAGATAAATTTCCACGACATTTGTATTGAATGTATGGAATCTAATTTATTCAAAAAAATTTGAAAACATCATTTTAATAGAGGTGATTATGTATAATGAATGAATCTTATGGTGGTATTTATAAAAAAATATTTAATCAATTATAGGCCATCATGTAACAACCTAATAAAATACCTGATGTATAATAGAAAACTATAACTAGAAATAATGGTACAGATTGATTTTTTAACTAAAACATTATGAATTATTTTTATGTTTCATTAATTATAAATATTAATAAACTTATGTCAACTTGTAAAACGATATCTAAAATCTATAAAACAAGAAATTCATTATTTATAGAGGAAATAATTTTCTTAGAATCATGTTGGGATTTCACAGTGTGGTTATTCGTGAATTCAAATTTAGTGATAAAGATAACATCAAGGATTCCTGAAATAGAAAAAATATTATTTTAATAAACAATTGTTGTTCTTGGGGAAAGCATGAATAATGATTCTCTTATCAATTGAATATTATGACCACTTCAAAGAATGTGAAAATCAATTATTTTCGTTATTTATGAAATTAAATATTATAGTGATTATAAAATAGATGAATTACTAAGATCATGTCTTTAATATGAAGTGGAGTTAAATTGTTATAAGGGTGGATAATATCTAAATATTAATAGTATAGAATTTTTTAAAAAATGCCAATTCCATTAATTCTAAGACAATGGAATTTGTAAATGTTGAAATAAAAAATGAATTTAAAGGATATAATAACTCCATGAGATGAATTGGATGATCTATGAAGCATCCATGATGAGATCTATAAAATAATGATAGAAGGGGAAATAATAAGGTTATTAGTAGAAAATAAAATCTTTCGAAGGTAATATGTTATGTTTGCATATTAAAGGTTAGTATGATATTTTATTCTCAAAAACATATATAATAATCAAATGATAATTAGTTTAATAATGAATTACAATATTCATATGATGCATGATTGTGTTTCATGGAGGAGACTTATTATTTCAATGATTATTGTAATAACTGGAATGAATATCCCAATTAATTCTCGATAGGAAAATCAAAAAATGTGGTAGGATCTGATTATTATTTTTGTTCCAACAATATGATTGATATTAAATATAATGTTAATTAATTAAATAAAAATTTGAAATGTTTGAAAATGATATTTTAAAATGGATTAGATATATATATCATATATCAAATATAAATTCAACAAAAAATAAAATAAAATGAAATATTGAATGACTCTACATCATTATATTTTGGCCATAAAAGGATTGTAGATTTTAAACTGATCAAAATAGTAAAATGATTATTAAATAATGAAGCATTTTATTCGAATTTTTTTTGAATAACATTAAAGGAGATATAATTCAGTTTGTTATCAGTTTTCTAATATTTAAAAGGAATATAGAATCTCAAAAAATTTAAAAGAAAATTATGAAATAAAATATCATGTTTAAATGGATAAATATGGATTTTCCTTGAATTTATTCAAAAAGAGAAAGAAGATTGTAGAATTTAAATTACATGACTAAATTATCACATTCCTATTTTTTAATTAAGCTATAATTTTAAAAATTGTTTGATACGTTCAAATTAAAGAATGATTAATATAAAATTATTTATGATATTAATGTAAATAATATTTACAATGCTAAATTATTTTAAATGATGTTATAGGTAATATATCATGTGTTAGATGCTTCAGATTTAAAATTTGGGGAAATTATGATAATAAATGTTCAATGCGATTTACCTACTCTTGAGGAAATATTAATATTTTTACATTGAAAATTATATTGTATAAATGATCCTATAAAAAATTTCATTATTAAATATTAGTTCTTAATAGTTTTATAAATAATGTAGTACGACCCAAAATAGATTTGGAAGAAGAAAATATATGATTATTATGTATTATAGGAAAATATTATTATAGTGTTTAAATGATATATAGTATATGTACCATACATGTTTGATCATGACCTAGGACAATGGGACTTGAGCCGCATCTACCCCAATCCTACATCTATAGGCTAGGGGATGTAAACCATTTCCAAATGAAGTAAGTAATATGGAAGGCCTTTTACTCATATATTTGTACACACACTGTCAACCAAATATATGATAATGTGAAATAGAATAATAGTAAAAGATACTAATTATAGACAATAATCCACACATGTAAAACCTATTGACATTACAAGAGTAAAAAAGGATAAAATGCATCATAATGGTGAAAATGATTCACATTAAGAAAGAGGTTCCAACAATGAAAAACAATAACTATAAATGCTAAGAGATAATAGATCTAAATCTATACACATTGGTCACTATTCAAGGCCATTAAAATAGGGTATCCCTATTTTTTATGTAATTATTATAGACCTATTTTTTATCTGTATAAGAAATGACAGGTGCACAAAAATCCCCTACATGAGTGAGTATTAAAATACTTAGCATGACACCACCAATCCATAAGGTGGATTCGTAAAAGATATAATAGAAATATAAATCTCATTTTTAACCATGAGAGCTAAAATCCATTGAAATTTATTATGATATATATATGTATGTATGTTTGTATGTTTGTCTGTTTTTAAACAAAATAAACAATAATGAGAGAGAAATAAGATATCCATATCACAACCCATCCTTGGAAAAGTGTGCCATTAGTTCCAGAATTCCTTAAATGTTGCCCGAATTCTCACATGTTTATTGAAATATGCAATTGTATTAAGGGACTATACATTTTCACTATCATTAAAAATTGATGGGGAACCATTTCCATGTATAGGACTTATTTCCCAGTCTAATAAGGGGTTCCACTCAATGAATGTAGGATTGAAACCCTATCAAATTCTTTTAATATATGGTTGAGAGAGGACCTTCAACATATCATATAGGGGTTACAACTAATTATATAGAGGAACCATGCTGTATCACTATGGGGAAGGGGATACTAATCACTAGATAGTGGTCCAACACACAAATTCCAGAGGGGGTAACACTCAGTAGATTGGGGCCAGACCCGAATGCCATTAGGTTGGACCACTCAGTAGATAGATGACTGACACCCTAATTACATATTGTGTAAGAGTTAGTTGGTAGATTAAACATCCCTTTATTCCATTTGGGTACCAATCAGAAGTAGGAGTATCCATTCACATATACTATAAGGGGGTACAACTCAGCATATGAAGGAATAAAACCCTAATCTATTAGTGGGTCCCACTTAGATGGTCTTTCTTGATCACTACTATTATCATGTACCAAATAAAGAATAATAAAACCTATAATAACATTCATGATATTTCAAAATCAACTATTACTGCATATATAGTGTTTTAATAGTAAAATCACTCTTGATGTACTACTCATTGACCAAAATCTGAGTCCAAAAACATGAGATAGGATAGTTATATGGTTTCTAAAAAATGAATGTGAGCTACAAGAAATTATATGTGGCACAGACTAGATTTTTTCTTGATTATATTAGTTGACAAGTACCTCATGATACAATATGTATCATCGAATCTATCACTATATTGTGTGTAAGGTTATTAAAAAGCATTAATTTTACACCCGGGATGCAACCTATGCCCCGGGTAGAGTATGTGTAACATTAAACCATGTTTATGTTTTGGTACATTGTTTCCTCCTACATAGGGTCATTTCAATGTACTCATCCAGGTAGTAAGTCCACTCGGGGAGGGTTACACAGCCTTTAGTCCTTATGATTTCCAAAACCCTCGAGCCCCAAATATTGGTGAAATAGATGGAGCTTTTTCACCCTAGTAAAATAAGTGTACTTTTTTATTAAAATATTATATCTACTTATATGATTTTTGATCCATCACCTCAATCATTAAATACAACATGTGTCCACATAAATAATTTTGGATGGCATTTTGTCTTCACTTCTGGCCATTCTGTTGCACAAAATATAATTTTGATTCACCCACTCAAAACATTATACACCTCATTAATCACTCATGACATTAAAAATACCACTTCTGAAACTATATACATGAAGAAATAATCATCATCACAGAAATCCTTTGAATACATTGTTTTTTAAATACCTTCATTCCATGATATTTTACTATGAATCTAGGGGTTAAATAAGGCTTAGTCCATCCTTGAAATGTTGAATAGAGACACTATTTTAAAACCAGCATAGAATCTGAATAATTATTTGGATAAATTCATAATAAAAATTTCTAATTATATGTGGTGAATTATTAATGGCCAATGATCACAAATAAGGATTCTCAGTGTGAGTAAATAGAATAATAAATTTAAAATCAATACACACAAGCATAAAAGTTCTGATTTATACATTGATCTGTGAAACATTCTGATCAATCACAATATGTTTGATAAATATGGGGTAAAATAAAAAAAATTGAATAATCTTCCCGAAATGTCCATAATTATTTGATAATTATTGTACTAGCCAATGAATGAGATAATTTGATGCATTCTCTTCACCATGATTCATCCAGATCATAACATTATTTTTCATTTGATTCTAATTCTCCAACATGTTGGTGGACGGAAGTCCAGTCAAAATTTTTATATTTCTGTATTAAAACCTATAGATAATTCTATAATGAGGAATTTATAGTGGTTATTAGGTAATTTAATTTAAATATATTATTTACTTATATTACTAAACACACATTCAAATGACTGATTTATTATAAATTCCCCACACGAACACATATTATGTCACACCTAGGGTAATCCTTACATTATAAATTCTACCACATTCTTTATTTTTTATCTGGAACTCCATTTAGTAGTAAAACTATGTAATTTAAGAAACAAATCACATGAGATAATATATAAATTAAATATTTCTAAAATATTAATTTCTGGCCCACCGGGCCCTAGAAGCACATGTTGTCTCAATAAATAACTCCAAAAATATTTCATGATATTCTCTAATATCCTCTATAGAAAAAAGATCTCTAATTTTTTAACTATGTTAATAGTTTCATCCCCTTAAATAAAAAATACAAAATAATTTATGGATACTGATCATGCATAAGGCTCTCACACTATTAGGATTTATCCCATTGGATCCTGTGTTTCAAAAACACAAGAACTAGGGTCATAACCCATCTACAAAGGTATATCTCAAGTCGATCTTCAATCACCACCAGTACATCCTCAAATGTGACTCTATCCTTAATTTCTAGAAGTACCTAGTCATTAATTTGCGTGGGGTCAAGAATGTATCTCTTCGGCATAAACATGTGGAAGTTTCCTTACTCCCACATTATTTGTGACAGTACAGTGATGTGATTAGAAAAAATGCCGAACCCTTTTTTATGAAATAAATATCCCAATGAACTTTAGGGTTTATAAATCCAACCATACAAAATCTATTAAATCCACATCCTAGGGAGGTTTTCATGAAAATGTAGAGTCCCATGATTACTGAAACATTTTTTTTACATGGATATATGTAACATATCGACCTTATATGGGATATATTCATCATCTCACATTTGACATTAAACTTCTACATCATCTCCTTTACCATTTCTCATGCAATAAGAGATGCCTCTCCATCTCTTTCATGCACATAGGTAATAAGAATTTCCTCATCATTAGGTCTTCAAAAGTACCCATTCTAATAATATAGTGGAATATATTTTTGTATAAAAACTCAACAAATGTAATTGTATCCTCCATGATCTAGAAAATGTATAATAAGGATTCCCTTAGCATATTATCCAAAACTTGGACAATGATTGCATTCTGCCAATCTGTCCAGGGTTGCAAGGCTATAATCATCCTTATATGGGTCTAGAATGCCTCCTCGAAGCCTCTTCACTACGATGATTTATGTAAAATATTATGGATGTATTCAATATTTATGGTCACCCGATTTTGGATAAAAATTTCATACAAGTACAATTTACCACACATTGTCCACAGAATTTTGTTCAATGAATGAAATGATATTTATAGACATCATGAGTTTGTCCACAACCATCCAAACGGCCTTAGGAAATCTCTGTATATATGGAAAGGACTATAAAATATTCTATATATAAATTTTCTTATTTACACTCTAGGAACTCAAGGGGCTTTACTAAAATCTGATGGAACATGGTGCTTGGCATTCACATGCTCACAAGTGAGGACCTATGAGATGAACTTAACATTTCCCTAAAGCATGCTAAAAAACTGAAACTAACAATGATGATCATTTTATCATCATTCCCTAACTGGGATATGAAGTTGTATGTGACATGTAAAAATCATTGATCACACCTCCTTCATCATGACTATGGTCACCGTCCATCCCAAGAAAATTATGATATGTTTCCCTCTCGAAAATCAATCATGTTATTCTCATTATGTCAATTGGTCATGTAATACCTCACAGCTGGCTTCTCAAAAATAGGAGTCTTCCATAGATTGATGGAGTGGAGGATTAAATTACATCAAATGAAGAATATATGCATGCCCTACTAAATGAAATTTAGCTACAAGGAATCCAAAAACACATATACCTGTTGAAAAAAAATGATATTTGGACTTCATTCTAAGGGAATCTTCCGCCACATTAACCTTCCCAAATGTACTAAAATTGTAAAATACATTTTCAACAAAATCATAAACAAATCCTTCAGTATTTGGTTCAGTTAAATTTATATCAATACATTATTGAGACTATGGTGGTCAGAGTAATCAAAATATCACTCTCTTAGAATATTTTTTCACCACATCTTCAGAGTGAAAACTAAAACTGCCAAGTCCAGGTCAAGAGCCACATAGTTCTTCAGAGGGGGTATCAGCTACCTCAACCTACACGTGATAAATTATTATACGTACATCAATATGAAGTTGATCATGGATACTAATTAATCACAATAAACAATTTACTCAACACCCACCTCAAATAGACTTGAAAATGGTGATCTCTTCCACTATATTCTAAAATCCTCAAAGGGCCTCTGAAATATCGTATTCTAGGTAAATAGATGGAATTTACATATCATTTCATTTAAAGGGGATAAAATTCATGATATATAATTCGAAAATATTTTTTAAGACCTCCACCATACATGAAAACTCAACACTTACGGAACACTCTTGGGAGGATCCCACAGAACAACTACATTGATCATTAGCTACGTCATGGATAATCTATTATTAAAAATAAATTCCTAGAAAATGAAACCAAAAAATATATAACATTAAAATAAAAACCTTACCAAATAGCTAGTAGTCCTAATGAAAATATGATACAAATCTCTAATTCTCGTTGTATTCATCCTATGATGTAATGTATATTCGTAAGATATCAATGATGAAAAAAAACTCATTCCATGTAAAGCATGATGATCTGGTTTATAGAATATATAATCACATTGGGGGAATTAATCTAAATGAAATTAATCCCTAGAAAATAATATGTTCTATAGAAACAAAAGAATTCCACTTTTTAAATAATAACCTTGTGAAATCCCAATAGGATATAATGATACCTGATATCGACATTCAATAACAATATTGTGCCTTCTTTCTAATCATATAACTAATGAATACTCATAAATTTATAGTTCTCTTTCTTCTTGTAATTGAAAATGATATGATAATATGATAAAATCTATAATATCATGTTTAACATTTTTACGAACTCCATTGAGCATGATTTAGTGGACAAATGAGGCCTCACAAAAGACTTCACTCAAATTCCCACCATCAATAACTGAATCATCTCTATCTGGAAAGGTACATAAACTATGCCACATAATATATTAAAGATGTATTAGGGTAAAATTTGAAATAATATACCACCTCCGACATCAGTGGTAGTCCCAAACGTTCTTCATTGATGATTAATAAAAAACAATCCAATATTATATGATTCAGTATGCCTAATGGGCCAACATATAAATGAAAATACTCATCAAATTATGGTTGATGGGAAGAAGACTCATAATAAAAAACAATTATTCAACCTTGATATCCGTATTTCCTAGAAAGGATAGTCTCATTCCATTAGTGGGATGGAATGTAACTCATATTTGGGGATAATCAATTTGGTATCAGACTATTAAAAACCAATACATTCTCCACATGAAATTATAGGGTTCAGTCATGATGAAAGAACTGTTTCAGTGGAATCTCTATCCTCAATGAAATAATTTTGAGTACATTTTGATAAAATATGTAGAAGAAGTGTTCCCCATAGGAACCTAAATTAAATTATGGAGGGATAAATCCTAAAATTAGAGTTCCATCTCTCGCACTAATATTAAATAGATGATAGACTCATAAAAAAATTCCATCTAATGAAAAATGATGTGTGGAATAAACACATATCATACCTCATATAATCCCATGTTCCAATGGATCATATAAATACTCAACCTATAGTTACAAGTGGACCAGACGGATTGCTCCCTGAGCCTAACATGGGCCACCTGGTGGTTTTTTTGAATGTATATCATTGTATTTTCCACCACCACCACATCCTCCAAATATAGTTCCACTTTCTCCTCTTCCAGTTTCTCCTCCCTAGGGAACACCACATTGTTACATAGACGACCCATGATCATGAAACCGACTCTTAAATTAAGTTAAATCTACTTGATTATTTTCTCTATAGTATATATAGACCCAAAATCATATTCCTAGTAACCTCAAAAATCACATTCACTATAGCGTTTCCCTCTATTTGGAAGATCTATTTCACTAGCATCTGCTTCAACACCATGTCAAAGGTGGGAACACCAAAGGGACCTCCATATCAATGGATGTATATGCATATACCATCCCAAAACAATTTCTAAAAGACGTTTCCATACGGAATCATGTTTATTAAGTATGAAATATAGTTTTTTAACCATGTCGTAGACTGTGTAATATCCATTCATACCTTCCATATCTCTAATTGATCATGAATCTGAACTGATCATATGTAGGAGTGTTCATAGTCCCCACAAAATAACTATTGAATGCTTGTCTATAAGACTATCAACTTTTCATAAATCTATATAACAAGGCACCAATGGTGGAAATGTACTAAATTGAAAAAGATAACTAATATCCAGTCCACTAAAACATTCATTGTCTACATTTTCCTAAAGACATCGACCATCTACACTACCCTATCATACACTTCACGGAGATCTGGCATGCCATGAATCTTCTGAGGCCTCTGGCACAGGAATTTGTGGCATATGATAAGATTTAGTGTATCCTTATCCAAGATAGATTGTACGATTTTTTTCTCAAATGTTGTGGGTGTCTCTAATTTTCCTCCCAAAGGAACAATCTTGTGGGATGGACCCTGAACTAAGGACTCATCACTCATTAGGTCATCATAAAGATCTAGAACATCTAACATATTAGGCTATCATCATAGAGGAATCATAAAAATTTAATCAAGACATACCCCTGTTTTATGGGAATATATATATATATGTGTGTAAATATAGATAATTGGGATATGTATCAGGAAGGATAGTAATGAAATCCTCATAAAATATGATTTTGGTACCATTTATCAGAAAAACTAATGCCTTAGTATGTCAAGTCAAAAAGTTGAAATTAAAAGTCTTGGTGAATATATACAACATCCACTGAACTAGCATTGATTACCCTTCCATGAAATAAACACTTGAGAAACATTGAAAGAGTTTCCATAAATCCCATCCATATCCTAATATGGGAACTAATCCAGACAACTTCTCAAGGAATGAACGTACCTGATAAATTTTTTCATCAAATGAACTAATCGGGATCCTATTGAAAGTATCCCTAGAAAACCTCTATAGTCTCTGGGTGGTGACAATATCAAAAATTCATAACTAATATGGACTTTTTTCCAAATATAACTATATAAAAAATGTCCATCTCAAGGAAACATTTTAGAGTAATTAAAATAAAAGATTCATTAATTAGATAATAAGACATGCATGTAAAACCAAAAGGTAGTTCAAGAGTAAAAAGTGTTACATAAAAGTAATGGTGAAAAGAAAAAACTAATTTTGATGAAACAACTTGAAAAAAATGAGGATATATATCATTAGAGACCACATCTCCAAATTTCCATGCTCCAACCACTATAGATGGTGAAATACATTAGGGGTTCACCATGATCCTCTATAATACCCACAAACATGTCCATCATCTACATATCACATCAAACATTTGGGTATAGATCTTCCAAGGGTGAGTGTTAAAATATATAGTATGATTCCCAAAAATATGAGTGGGATCATTAAGGAGAAAATGGAATGGACCAATAAACCCAATGAAGGAGAATTATTAAAATCAATAGACAAGGATACCAATATATATGATTAAAAAATATAAAAAAAGAGAATGAAATGGTATATCATTATCATTAACATTCCAAAGAAAATGGGTCTATATGTTCTATAATTCAATTAACAATGTCAAACATATATCATGTATTTACATATAAGTAACTATTTTTAGGGTTGACACGTCTCTATTGAGGCCCCCATGGGAGGTGTAGAAATTTAAAAGTAAATAAACCACACACTAGGGAACCAGGTTGTTCCCCATAGGGTAAAAAGGAACTGAAAACCATAAAATGTGGGATTCACATTATATATAGATAGAATGAAGCATATTTTATAGGGTTACCAATCTGTAGAATAGGGAAACTCTACATAACACATATATAGGTGCACATATATGATAGAGGACCCACACCGTAATTCTATAAGGGGGTACCAATCAGTATATTATTGATACATACCCTAATGAAATAAGATGTACCACATTGTAGATAGAGGTATGTCTCATTAATTGTGTAGGCATTATCACTCAATAGATTGATGAAATGTAACTTAATTAAGTAGTAGGGTAACACTTATCAGACTTAGGGAATGAACCATAATATCATATGGGGGACCAATAACTTGTAGAGTACTTACTATATAATTCATCTAGGTATACAACTGTAATGATCTTTATAATCACTTTCATATTCAATTGATGTCTAATGAATAGTAACACATAGAATACATTGATAATTTATAATGCCCCAGCCATAAACATTACTTAATATTTCGTTATTTCAAGAATACACGCTGAGGATCTTTTTAGGTTTAGTGTTTTAGAGAATTAGATCATAAATAATGCATTACATTCCACATTTTAACAAAGTGGTTACATAGAAGATAGTATTCATTTTTACCATCAACAGAAACATATTTAAAATAAAACATGGATTCTTTCATGTCACTTCCTTGACACTATCATCACATCATGTACCTTTCCCTTGACCTGTGAAAAAAATTGAAAAAAATTGTGATGAGCATTAAAAGCTCAGTAAGGGATATAAAAATATGGAAAGGAAACATTAGTACATGTATACATAAGAATCAATAAAATATTATTTTACTCATAAAACATAGCCTCGTTAACATATCTCATGAAATCATAAGATTTATGAATAACTCATAGAAATCATAAGACATAAAGGTAAGATGATGCATTCATAACATTATTACGTAGGGTGTAACCCTCATGGTTGCGTTTGGAATTCCCATCATAGTATATTCCCTAAATCTCTTGAGAGAAACCATAATGTTAAACCCCTTCGTGTTACACAATGCATTAGAGAGCTATATTGGGAGCACCCTCCCTTAGTTTATCACAGAACCACCAATTTTCATAAACAATGCCCAAGAAACATAACATAATCATAGAAAATTTCTTAAGAATAAAGGAAATATAAAAATCCCACATTTAAATAACAATATAACATATTAAGATATTTAAATAATGAATCCATTCAAAAAACCATTTTCAAAACCATTTAAAACATTTAATAAAGAGTTTTTTACTCAAAGTGTCCAATAACACCTTGAAGATTTTAAAATATTAAAACATTAATATACATATAAATAAATCCGTATAACCATTTTCAAAACATGGATATTAATGATAAATATTTATAAGAACAAATCAACAAAACATTTAAAGTGATATTTCAGTTAAAGGGTTTTTACCAAAATTAGAGTCACATGAATAAAATAATTGAGGAATCACATTTAATCAGAACTTTATAATATCATGAGAATAAATAGATTCATGATATAATTTTCCAACGTATTGTATATACACCATATAATAGTGAATTGGTGCATAAAAACAATGAAGTCTCAATAGAAATGTAAAATCAGATGAAATCCCTTATAAAGAAGGTATCCTTAAATTAAAGATAAATCAATCTCATAATTATGTGTAAAGAATATAAATACAACCAATATAAGTGGATATTATGTGTAAAACAATCAAAGGACATTCAAACATATTCAATGAATGACATATTCAATAACTACAAGTTGATCCCAGAGAAATCCTAATTGGGTTAAAAGTCTCTTTGGTAAAATTTGACATCATAACAACGTCACTTTAAAATTCATAAAATTATTTGATGAGAGATAAAATGGTATCCAATCACTTAGACATAAAATTTACATCAATAAGGATATATAATTATATAATCCAACATAAACAGATGTAAATTAAAATACATAACAAAATAAGTCTTTTAAAAAAAGAGGGTGAAAGGTTCCCCTACTGATTTGGGAAACATTCAAAACGTACATCCCATGAAAGAATGGTCATAAAATGAATATGTAAATACCCATAAATGAGATTATATTATACAAATAGTAAAATAATGGGATTTACATGCACAACACAAAAGTAAATAGTGGCCAATGTATCATGAATCTCATGGAAATAAAAAGTGAGATGAAAATCCCCTTATGAAAATTTGACAACCTAATGGCGCCACATAAAACATCCAAAAATGGATTGAAGGTATCATTTAGAGTATCTCATCATATGAAAATAAAAATTACAGTAATGTTTATATATAATAAAATCCCCCAACATAAGAAAGTGGAGCTTAAAAGAAGTTACATAAAATGGAGTACTTAAAAAGAAAAATAGATGTTGGATCCCTTACCTCAAGTCTGACTTGTCTTGTTCATTTAATTATATTCTTGAATAATAAACTTTGGTCAATTTATAATTTCTTATGGTCCTACATTAAAAATTATTATTCATTTCATATCACATATTATAATGTCATAATAATTGGTTAATAATGTCAGTTCATATCAGACGTTTTTGTCGAAGTTTGGTACATGAGTCAAAAATGAAATTGTTCAAAATGATTATAATTAAATCATCTCTATAATAGTGTTAATGATTTAAATATCATATATATATATAGTACAATTTCATTTTATACTATTCTATAACATTTTAAGATAAAAATAAATGAAATGCACCGTTAATGGAGATGGTAGGCCGTACGTACGCATGAACGCTACTTTCATTTGTTTGTCATATTAATGGAATTAAAAAGAATTGAGAGATATATATATTATAATTAAATTATAATATATATTCTTTATTGGTCACATATGTTCATTAGTTTCATTCTTCATACATTCAATGTATTTCATGAATGCGTCACATCACTTGAGGGGGCGGTAGTCCACACATCCTCGTACGAAATTATCACAATTGCACAACATGCATAGAATAAAGGTATGTTTTAAATATAAAATACAGAAGAATATGGGAAACATAAATACCATATATATCTTATATAAAATACAGTGACATCATAATTTCCACCATGAAAGGTGTTAAGTGAAGATTTAATAATCATCATTTCGTGTGGTAGTAATTCACCATCCACAAAAATAGTATGTTTTTTAACCATTAGACGGAGGTGTGTGTAAGTGCATCTATAATCCATAACATAAAAACATCCTATTAAATTCAATTTACTAATATTGTTACAAAAGAATGGAATAAAAATAGTATACAGGTTTGGTGAAGAAAAATAAAACAAAAGAACACAAGTGAAGACATTACCTTTAAATCGGGTAACTCCTCTTGGTTTGGACCAAAAGAGTTTCTTGAAGATCATTCTGCCAAAGGTGATGCTTCTATGATAAAGATAGGGATATCGAGAGATGAAATGGTTAGGATTTGTCTAATCCAAAGGCATTATAGGTGTGGGTAAGGTCATAGATGTGGGGGCCTTTTATAAGATGAGAGGAGGGGAACTCATGGAATGTTATAAACTATTACTTAATTATAAAATGATTTTCGGATTTAAAAAGTTCCAAAAAGATATATTTCAAGGATAAGGTGATATGGTTTCTAAATACACCCATCCAATAGGTTTTTGACAAGTGTAATAATTATATTTCGTCCTATCTTTTCATTTAATTTAAATCGTTCATTTATGAGGTAATCACTACATCATCACGGTGTCGTAAATAAATTGATTTAGTTAATGTTTAAAAATTATAAAAAAATATCATGATGTAAGAAATATTGTTATCTTTCTGATTAGTATTTATATTAAAAACATTGACTTATATTAACCCATGTAAATTGATTTTTAGTAAAACAATTCATGTTTGCGACATTTTAATTTTATCTTTCAATAAAAAGTTATTAATGTCATTTTCCAACCAAAGTGGATCCATGGGGTCCCCAAGTTGACCCATAGATTTTATTGGTCATCCATTACTCATTCAATAAGGGTAGGACATATGTCAAGCTCATTTCATACTATTATAACATTATCATTACCATAAATAACATTAATTTCCATTAATCGCGATTAATAAAACATAAAAGTTACTATTCACCAGAAAATTATTTTAATCTCATTGAACCACATTTTACTTCCTAATGACAACCATGTATGTCTAATTTTTGAAAATAAAATCATATAAGTGGTAAAGTTTCATTTAAATGAAAAATCAGTATCTTTAACTACCTCTTAGTGGTTTCACTATTCATCAAAATTGATGTTTTTCAGAAAAATACCAAAAATTCCCCCAAAGATATATTTGATAATCCGAATTCAAAAATAATTTCTATTTTACCAAATTAAAAATATATAAGTTGCATTAATTAATTTAATAATTCATTCCCACTAAAAAAAACAAATAGCATGTTTTTAAGAAACAATTTCTATTAAAATATTTAAACTAGTTTAAGTCCAATTTCAATGTGAAATTAATTCCAATGACCAACATTGGGTTAAATGGTGAAAATATATTCTAATTACAATTTAAAACAAATTAAAAATATTGTTAAACCATATATTTAATTTGGATGAAAAATTAGTTTTGATGTAAAATGCAGTATTTTTTCAATATTCATTAAAAAAATGAACAATGTCAGAAACATACCAAAAATTTAACCAAAGTAAAATTCAATGTCCAAATAATAAAGGATAAGTTTATTTTGACAAATAGAGCTTATAAAATTGTCAAAATTTAGATTTAAAAAA
Organism: Viscum album; assembly: GCA_963277665.1. Taxonomy (NCBI): domain Eukaryota; kingdom Viridiplantae; phylum Streptophyta; class Magnoliopsida; order Santalales; family Viscaceae; genus Viscum; species Viscum album. The sequence continues at coordinate 2,073,300,802 of OY728152.1, read as the reverse complement.
GGTTCTTCATCAAAAGGCTGTAAAACAATCATTTAACAATATTAGAGCATTTATTCTTAAAATTAGATTCATGTGGATTTTAAGCCTCTAAAATTTATTGGGTAAATGTAAAAATATTTGAAAAACATATGTAATCATTTTTTAGTTATTTCGGTTCATTCCCACGATTATAATAGCTAGGAGTTAACTATTGTAATATTATTATATTATTAGTGTGCAATGTAAGATTTCAATGAAACGCGTTGTTGCGTAATGGGTACACCATCGAGCATAGAATTCACATTAAAGTAATATTAACATTTTATTAACAAATATTGATAAACATTAGAATGTAATATTATTTATTTACTTGGGATTTTACATCCTTCCCCACTTTTGGGAATTGCATCCTCAAAATTTAAAAATTGGGCTTTGAAACATCATTGAAATTCCCACATCCAAACAAGAGTTAGTAAAAATATTACTTTAAAAGAAAGGGAGAGATGTACAAAGGTCACCCTAGTTAACCCATACTCGGATTCCAAGTATGAAAATATGGATATGTAGGAGGAAACAAAGGGTAATGTTCTGATTGATAGTGATAGTAAACAAGTCTAGGAGAATGTTAACCACAAGAAAATCACAAACATGTGATGGGTTAAACGGTATTTGATTCCCCAGTAAGAAATGTTAATAGACAACATTTATGTTTTAATTTACTATTCATTGTAGAATTTATTTTCGAGCATTAACTAAATAATAATGAAACATACTTACTTGTCACATAGACTTTCAACTTTTTCTAGATTCTTTAATCAAACACATATTTTCTCCAAAAGATGAGTATTTTGGAAGACTTGTTTGCATTAAGAGTACTATAATCAACTTCTTGAGGATCACCTAATCAACAAAAGAGAACTATATATTTCACATGTCTTTAGATCTCAACCAAAACCAAACAAAAATGTTTATTAAGAGATTTAATAATACCCAAAAGGTTATTTTATTACAAAAATTAAAACAACTCCTAATCTCAAAAATTTGTCAAACAAAAACCAAAGTTAAACGATGACCATTGAATAAACTATTTTTCAATAACATTATTCAAGGTAAACCCAACTATGATTGAAACACAAATATTTGACTTATTTAATCACATAAACTCCCAAGGTACAAATTAACATTTATCTCTAAATAACATCAATTGATCTTAAAGTCTCATATTGAAAAGTAATTAACCTAATCACATATCCTCTATGATAGTTTAATAATTTTCATAGATAACCAAAAATCAACATAGTCTTGATTCATAAAATCATCTAAAAAATAATTTGTCAAACTATCCAGGGACTCCACATAGTCCTATCGTGGGTGATAAATACAATTCCCACTTTGTTTGTGGGTTCGATTCCTGCAGCTTTGTCCGACACGACGAGTTGTCACACTATCTGCGTGTTGTCCTATTAACAAAACTATAAAATTCTTAAAAAATTCCCCAAAATGAGATAAAATCTTTAGAAACAACCATATCATATTTTAACCTCAATTTTTTCTCATGCCTTTCATTTTACATCATAACATATAGAAACCCATAATTACCTCAAAAGTAAGGTTAATATAAACTCTAATGGTTACCTTTATAATTATCACATGAACATCCACATCGAGTTGGTTCTCACGTACAAGAGTCTTTAGGGAACTCACCAAGGTTCAAGTTATTGATCATGACTTTTGATAGTCGGTTTAGAATAACCACAATATTTTTCATTGAATCCCCCATTTCATCCTGTCTCTTAATCATAGAACCACCACAGTTTCCTTCAAACCCATTGTTACTTTGGTGCCTGCAAGATCCATCCATTTACTAAAACCAAAAAGATTACTGTGAGTATATAAAAAAATCATTATGTACTAAAGAGGAATATAAACACAAAGATATAGTTATCCAAGTTATATCAAACTCATTCTAACCTTCAAAAATAACAATGACTCTATCTAATATAATAACGATTTTGGTTATACACAACATGTCACATATGTTTAAGAAACACTCTAACCTCTAAAGTTATCTAAAGCGACCTCTGATACCAACTATATGGCCCTGGCCTTAAACATTACTTAATATTGAGTTATTTCAATAATACATGTTGAGGATCTTTTAAGGTTTAGAGTTTTAGAGAATTATATCATAAATCATGCAATACATTCCACATTTCATCCAAGTGGTTACATAATAGATAGTATTCATTTTACACATCAACAGAAACATATTTAAAATAAAACATGGATTCTTTCATGACACTTCCTATACATTATCATCAAATCATCTACCTTTCCCTTGAACTGTGAAAAACATTTAAAAAACATGGGATCAGCATAAAAATCTCAGTAAAGGATATAAAAATACATAATGGAAACATAGGTACATTTATACATAAGAATAAATGAAATATTACTTTAATAATAAAACATAAGCACGTTAACATACCTCATGAAATCGTACGAATTATGAATAACTCATAGAAATCATAAGACAAAAAGCTAACTTGAGGCATTAATAACATTCTTACGTACGTAGTAACCCTCATGGTTACATTTGGAATACCCATCATAGTATATTCCCTAAATATTTTCGGAGAAACCATAACGGTTAACCCATTGGAGTTACCCAATGCATTGGAGAGCTATATCGGGCTCACCCACCCTTAGTATATCACGAAACCACATGTTTTCATAAACAATACCCAAGAAACATAGTAGAATCATAGCACATAACTTACGAATAATGGAAAGATAAAATTCCTGCATTAAAATAACAATATAAAATATTAAGATATTGAAATAATGGATCCATTAAAAAACCATTTTAAAACCATTTAAAACATTTAATAAAGATATTTTTGAATCAAAGTGTCCCATACAACCTTGAAGAATTTAAAATTTTAAACCATTAATATACACATAAATAAGTCCTTAAAACCATTTTGGAAACAAGGCTATTAATGAGAAATATTTATAAGAACAAATCATTAAAACATTTAAAGCGATATTTTAGTTAAAGGGTTTTTACCAAAATTTGATACAATTGAATACAATAATTGATGAATCAAATTTAATCAAAACATTATAAAATCATGAGAATAAATGGATTCATGATATAATATTCCAAAGGACTGTATATAAACCATATAAGAGTGAATTGGTCCATAACAACAATGATGTCTCAATAGAAATGTAAAATGAGATTAAATCTCTTATAAAGAAGGTATCTTTAAATTAAGAATAAATGAATCTCATAATTATGTGTGAAAAAATATAAATACACCCAATATAAATATATATTATGTTTAATACAATCAAAGTTCATTCACACATATTCAAAGGATGACATATTCAATAACTACTAGTTGAACCCAAAGAAATCGAAATTGGGTTAAAAGTCCCTTTGGTAAAATTCGACAGCCTAACGACATCAATTTAAAATTCATAAAACTATTTATGCGAGATAAAATGGTATCAAATCACTTGGACATAAAATTTAAATTATTAAATATATATAATAACATAATCCAACATAAAAAGAAGTAAATTATAAGACGTAACAAAATAAGACTTTAAAAAAGAGGAGGGTGAAAGGTTTCCTTACCGATTTGGGAAACTTTCAGAACGTACACACCATGAAATAAGGGTAATAAAATGAAGATGTAAATACCCATAAATGAGAGTATATTACACAAATAGTAAAATAATGGGCAGTACATACACCACACAAAATGAAATGGTGGCCAATGTAGCATGAATCTCACTAGAATAAAAAGTGAGAGGAAAATCCCCTTTTGAAAGTTCAGCAGCCTAACAGCGCCACATAAAACATCCAAAAATGGATTGAAGATATAAATTAGGGTATCTCATCATATGAAAAAATTACACTAAGAGGAAATATAATAACATCCCCCTACATAAGAAATATGATCTTAAATGAAGTAACATAAAAGACAATACTTAAAATAAAAAGAGAGGTTGGATCCCCTACCTCAAGTCCAACTTGTCTTGTTCATTTGTTTATATTCATGAATAATAAACATTGTTCAATTTATAATTTCTTAAGGTAATCCTTTAAAAATTATTATTCAGTTTATATCACATATTATAATGTTATAATAATTGGTTAATAATGTGAGTTCATATCAGACATTTTTGTGGATGTTTGGTTCTTGAGTCAAAAATGAAATTGTTTGATAATTATTATAAATAAATCATCTCCAGAATAGTATTAATTATTTAAATATCATCTCTATCCAGTAAATATTAATTTTATACTATTCCATAACATTTGGAGATAAAAATAAATGAAATTCACCGTTTATGGAGACGGTAGGCCGTACGTACGCATGAACGCTACTTTCATTTCTTTGTCATAATAATGGAATTAAAAATAATTTAGTGATATATATATATAAATATATATTATAATTACAGTATAATATATATTTTTTATAGGTCACATAAGTTCATTAATTTCATTCTTTATACATTCCATGTATTGTATGAATGAGTCACATCACTTGAAGGGGCTGTAGTCCACACATCCTCGTATTAAAATATCGCAATTGCACGACATTAAAAGCATAAAGGTATGTTTTAAATATAAAATAAATAATAATATTGGAATAATAAAACCATATATATCATATATAAAATACAGTGACATCATAATGGACACCATGAAACGTGTTAAGAGAAGATTGAACAATCATCGTTTCGTGAGGCAGTAATTCGCTATCCACAGAAACAGTATGTTTTTAGCCATTAGACGGAGGGGTGTGTTAGTTTAACACGAATAATTAGAATAAAAACATCCTAGTATATTGAAGATACTTGTGTTGTTACAAAATAAAGGAATAAAAAGTGTTTAGGGGTTTTGAGAAGCAAAATAAAATAAAAGAACACAAGTTAAGACAATACCATTAAATCGGGTAACTCCTATTGTTTTGGACCAAAAGGGATTCTTGAAGAGACTTATACCAAAGGTTAGGCTTCAATGATGAAGATAGGTATGTGGAGAGATTAAATTGGAGGAGTTTGGCCTATACAAAGGCTTGAGAGGGGTGGGTAAGGTGTTAGAGGTGGGGGCCTTTTATAAGAGGAGAGGAGGGGCACACTTGGAACGTTATAAACTATTACATTATTATAAAATGAATTTCCTATTTAAAAGGTCCCAAAAGGATATATTTCTAGGATAAGATGATAAGGTTTTGAAATACACCCATAAAATCGTTTTTTTACAAGTTTAAGACTTATATTTCACCCTATTATCTCATTTTAGTTAAATCGTTCATTTATGAGGTGGTCATTGCATCATCACGGTGTCATTAATAAATTAATTTATTTAATGTCTAAAAATTATAAAAAATTATCAAGATATAGGAAAATTTTTTATCTTTATAATTAATATTTATAGTAAAAAATATGACATATATAACCCCATGTAAAAATTGTTTTAGTAAAACAATACATGTTACTGATATTATAATTTTAACTTTAAATAAAAAGTTATTAATGTCATTTTCCAACCAAAGTGGCTCCATGGGGTCCCCAAGATCACACATGGATTTTCTTGGTCGCACATGACTCATATAATAAGGTTAGTATATGTGTAAAGGTCATTTCATATTATTATAACACTATCATTACCATAAATTAAACAAATTACCTTTAATCGCTATTAATAAAACATCAAAGTTACTATTCACCAAAAAAAAAATTTTAATCTCCTTGAACCACATTTAAATTCCTAATGAAAACATGTATGTCATATTTTTGAAAATAAAATCACAAAAGTGGTAATGTTTCATTTAAATGAATAATCTGTTTCTTAAACTACCACTTAGTGGTTTCACTATTCATCAAAAATTGCAGTTTTTCAGAAAGATACCAAAAATTCACTCTAAGTTATATTTGATATTACAAATTAAAAAATGATTCCTATTTTAAAAAATTCCAAATATATAAGTTGAATTAATTAATTTAATTATTCATTCCCACTGTGAAAATAAATAGCGTATTTTTATGAAATAATATCTATTAAAAGATTAACACTACATGAAGTCCAATTTCAAAGTGAAATTAATTACAATGACCACCGTGGGATTAAATGGTAAAAATATATTCTAATTAAAATTTAAAACCAATTAATAATATAATCTATAAATATATTTAAATTAGATGAAAAAGCAGTTTTGATATAAAATGCAGTATTTTTTCACTATTCATTAAAAAAATGAACAATGTCAGAAACATACCAAAACTTTAACCAAAATAAATTTCAATGTCCCAATCCTAAATAATAAGTTTATTTTGACAAATAGTGCTTATAAAATTTCCATATTTTATATTGAAAAAAGGTTCACCATAAAAAGGCGGTAAAATAATCTTTTAAAAATATTACAACATTTATTCTTAAAATTGTATTCATTTGGATTTTAAGCCTCTAACATGTATTGGATAAATGTAAAATATTTCACAAACATATGTAATAATTTTGTAGTTATTTCAAGTCATTCCATCCATTACAATAGTTTGGAGTTAACTATTATAATATTATTATATTATTAGTGTGCAACATAAGATTTCAAAGAAACTCGTTGTTGCGCATTGGCTACGCCATTGAGAAAAGAATTCCATTGAAAGTAATATTAACGTTTTATTCACAAATATTGATAAAAATTATAATGTAATATTTTTTATTTACCTGGGTAGTTACATCATTCCCCCTTTTGGGAATTGCATCCTCGTAATTTCATAATTTGGATTGGAAACTTCATTGAAAGTCCCACATCAAAACGAGAGACAGTAAAATCATTACATTAAAATAAAGGGAGAGAAGTACAATGGTCACCAGAGCTAACCCATACTAGGATTCCAAGTATGAAAATATAGATATGGAGGAGAAAACAATGGGTTATTTTTTGATGGAGAGTGATAGTAAACATATCTAGGGGAAAGTTAACCACAAAAAATCACAAACTTGTGATGGGTTAAATGGTATTTGATTCCCTAGAAGGAAAAGTTAACAGACAAAATTTTATTAAGTTACTCATTATTGTGGAATTTATTTTTTAGAATTAACTAAATCATAATGAAACATACTTATTTTTCACGTTGACTTTCAACTTTTACTAGATTCCTTAATCAAACTCATATTTTCTCCAATAGACGAGTATTTAGGAAAACTTGTCGCATTAAGAGTATTATAATAAACTTCTTGAGGATCTCCTAATCCACAAAAGGGAACTGTATTTTTCCAATGACATTACATCTCAACAAAACCATAACCAAGAATTTTAGTATGAGATCATTTAATACCCAAAAAGGATATTTTTTTTACAAAAACAAAATCTACTCCTAATCTCCAAAATTTGTCAAACAAAACACAAAGTGAAACGAAGACCATTAAATAAAAAAAATTTCCATAAAATTATTCAAGGTAATCCCAACTAATATTGAAAGCGAAATATTTGTATTATTTAATCACATAGTATCCCAATGTAAAAATTAACATTTATCTCCAAATAACATCAGTTGCTCTTAAAGTCTCATATTGAAATGTAATTATCCTAATTACATATCCTCAATGATAGGTTAATAATTTCTATAGATAACCCAAAATCAAATTACTCTTGATTCATAAAATCATCTAACTAAAAATAATTATTAGTCAAACTAACTAGGGACATTACATAATCCATTGGAAGGCGATAAATACCAGTCGCACATTGGTTGTTAGTACGATTCCCGCATATTTTTCCGACGCGACGGGTTGTCACACAGTCTGCGAGTTGCCCTTTTTCCAAAACTATATAATTCATCCAACATTACCCAAAAAGTGATAAGTATTCAAAAATAATCATAACATATTTTAACCTCAATTTTATCTCATGCCATTAATTTTTCATCATAACATATAGTAACCCATAATTACCTCAAAAGTTAGGATCATATATACAATAATGGTTACCTTTATAATAATCACATGAACTACCACATTGTGTTGATTCTCTTGTACACGTGGCATTAGAGAACTCACAAAGGTTCAATTGGATGATCATGACTCCTGATAGTTGGTTTATAATAACCATGAGATTTCTCATTGAATCCCCCATTTCATCCAGTCTCTTAATTAGGGAACCACCACAGGTGCCTTCAAACCCATTTTCACTTTGGTGCCGGCAAGATCCATCCATTTATTAAAACCAAAAATATGAGTGTGAGTATTTCAACAAAATCATCATGTAATAAAGAAGAAGATAAACACTAAGATATACTTATCCAAGTTATCTCAAACTCATTACAACCGTCAAAAATAACAATGACTCTATCTAATATAATTACCATTGTGGTTATACACAACTCGTAACTTATGATTAAAAAACACTCTAACCTCTAAAGTTATCTAAACTGACCATTGATACCAACTAGAAGGCCTTATAAATAAACAATACATAGTCTTATGTTATTTCAATAATACACACTGATGATCTTATCAGGTTTAGAGTTTTAGAAAATTAGATCGTAAATCGTTCATTACATTCCACATTTCAACAAAGTGGTTACATAGTCGATAGTCTTCATTTTTCCCATCAACGGAAACATATTTAAAATAAAACATGGATTATTTTATGAAACTTCCTTGACACTATCATCACATCATGTAGCTTTCCCTTGACATGTGAAAAACATTTAAAAACATGGGAAGAGCATAAAAATATCAGTAAGGGATATAAAAATACAGAAAGGAAACATTAGTACATGTATACATATGAATCAATGAAATATTACATTACTCAAGAAATATAAGAACGTTAACATACCTCATGATATCATAAGATTTATGAATCACTTGTAGAAATCATAATACATAAAGGTAACTTAAGGAATTCATAACATTTTTACATAGGGAGTAACACTCATGGTTACGTTTGGAATACCCATCACATTATATTCCCTAAATCTCTTCGGAGAAACCATAATGATTAACCCCTTCATGTTATAAAATGCATTAGAGAGCTATATCGGGCTCACCCACCCTTAGTTTATCACGAAACTACCCGTTTTCATAAACAATGCCCAAAAAACATAACATAATCATAGCACAAAACATAAGAATAATGGAAAGATAACATTAAAAAATTGCAATAACAATATAACATTTTATGATATTGAAATAATGAATCCATTCAAAAAACCATTTTCAAAAAAATTTAAAACATTTAATAATGAGATTTTTGAATCAAAGTGTCCCATACCACCTTGAATATTTTAATATTTTGAACCATTAATATCCATATAAATAAATCATTAAAACCATTTTGAAAACATGGATATCAATGAGAAATATTTATAAGAACAAATCATTAAATCATTTAAAGCAATATTTTAGTTAAAGGGGTTTTGAAGACACTTGAATACAATAATTGAGGAATCGCATTTAATCAGAACATTTTAATATCATGAGAATAAATTAATTCATGATATAATATTACAAAGGATAGTATATACACCACATAAGAGTGAATCGGTGCATAACAACAATGAATTCTCAATGGAAATGTAAAATGATATGAAATCCCTTATAAAGAAGGTATCCTTAAATTAAGGATAAATAAATCTCGTAATAATATGTGAAAAATATGAATACACCCAATATAAGTGGATATTAAGTATAAAAAAATCAATGTTCATTCACAAATACTCAAATGGTGACATATTCAATAAGTACAAGTTGAACCCAAAGAAATTGAAATTGGGTTTAAAGTCCCTTTGGTAAAATTCGACAGCCCGACAATGTCTCTTTAAAATTAATAAAATAAGTTGATGAGATAGAAAATGGCATCAAATCACTTGGAAATAAAATTTAAATCATTAAGGATATATAATAACATAATCCAACATTAAAATATGTAAATTAAATGACATAACAAATTAAGTTTTTTAAAAAGAGGAGGGTGAAATCTTCCATTACCGATTTGGGCAACATTAAAAATTTACACCCCATGAAAGAAGGGTCATACAATAAAGAATTAAATACCCTTAAATGAGATTATATTATACAAATAGTAAAATAATGGGAAGTACATACAACACAAAAACAGAAATAGTGGCCAATGTAGCATGAATCTCAGGGGAATAAAATGTGAGATGAAAATCCCCTTATGAAAATTCAACAGCCTAATGGCGCCACATAAAACATCCAAAAATGTATTGAAGATATAAATTAGGGTATATAATCATATGAACATAATGTATTTTAGTAATAGTAATATATAATAACATCCCCCAATATAATAAAGAGGATCTTAAAAGAAGTGACATAAAAGAGAGTACTTAAAAACAAAGAGAGAGGTTGGATCCCTTACCTCAAGTCTGACTTCTCTTGTTCGTTTCATTATATTTATGAATAATAAACTTTTTTCGATTTATAATTACATAAGGTCCTACTATAAATATTATTATTCAGTTCATTTAAAATAATATAATTTTATAATAATTTGTTAATAATGTGAGTTCATATTAGACGTTTTTGCTGATGTTCGGTACATGAGTCCAAAATGAAACTGTTTGAAAACTATTATAAGTAAATCATCTCCAGAATATTAATAATGATTTAAATATCAAATATATCACATAAATATTCATCTTATACTATTCCATTACATATTTAGACAAAAAGAAATGATATGCACCGTTCATAGAGATGGTAGGTCGTACGTATGCATGAACGCTACTTTAATTTCTTTGAGATATTAATATAATTAAAAATAATTGAGAGAAATATATATTATAATTCCAGTATAAAATAAATGTTTTATAGGTCACATAATTTCATTAATTTTATTCTTTATAAATTCCATGTATTTCATGAACGAGTCACATCACTTGAGGGGCGGTAGTCCACACTTTCTCGTATGAAATTTTCGGAATTGCACAACATGCAAAGTATAAAGGTATGTTTTAAATATAAAATACATAAAAATATGTGAAACATAAATACCATATAAATAAAATATAAAGTAATGTTTCATCATAATGGATACCTTGAATGGTGTTAAGAGAATATTGAACAATCATCGTTTTGTGAGGCAGTAATTCGCCATCCGCAAAAACTGTATGTTTTTTAACCATAAGACGGAGGTGTGTGTAAGTGTATATCGAATCCGTACCATAAAAAAATCATAGTATATAGAAGATAATTTTTTTTACAAAAGAAAGGAATAAAAACATTTTAGGGGTTTGGAATGCAAAATAAAACAAAAGAACACAAGTGAATACATTACCTTTAAACCAGGTAACTCCTCTTAGTTTGGACCAAAAGGGTTTTTTTAAGAGAATTCAGGAAAAGGTGAGGATTAAATGATGAAGAAAGAGATTTGGAGAGATGAAATGGGTAGGTTTTGGCCGAGGCAAAGGCTTAAGAGTTGTGGGTAAGGTGGTAGAGTTGAGGGCCTTTTATAAGATGATAAAGGTGTACTCTTGGAATGTTATAAAATATTACTCTATTATAAAATTCTTTTTGGATTATAAAGGTCCCAAAAGGATATATTTAGAGGATAAGGTGATAAGGTTTAGAAATACACGAATCCAATCACTTTATGGAAAGTGTAATACTTATATTTCACCCTAACTTTTCATATTATTTAACTCATTCATTTATGTGGTAATCACTACATCGTCACGGTGTCATAAATAAATTAATTTATTTAATGTCAAAAAATTAAAAAAAAATCATGATGTAAGATATATCTTTACCTTTTTAATGAATATTTATAGTAAAAATTATGACTTATATAACCCCATGTAAAAATTATTTTAGTAAAACAATACATGTGTGTGAAATTTTAATTTTAACTATAAATAAAAAGTTATTAATGTCATTTTCCAACCAAAGTGGCTCCATGGGGTCCCAAAGTTGACCAATGGATTTTCTTGGTCAACCATGACTCCTCAAATAAGGTTAGGACATGTGTCAAGGTAATTTCATATTATTATAGAGATAAATTTATCTTAAATTACACTAATTACCTTTAATTTCGATTAATAAAACTTAAAAGTTACTATTCACCAAAAAAAATTATTTTAATCTCATTAAACAAAATTTTACTTCATAATGACAACCATGTATGTCAGATTTTTTAAAATCAAATCACAGAAGTGGTAATGTTTCATTTTAACGAAATTTTTTTTTCTTCAACTACCACTTAGTGGTTTCACTATTCATCAAAAATTGAAGTTTTTCATAAAAATACAAAAAATTCACCTTAAGATATAATTGATATTCTGAATTCAAAATTGATTCCTATTTTAAAAAAATCAAAATATATATGTTTCATTAATTAATTTAATAATTCATTACCACTATCAAAAACAAATAGCGTGTTTTTAAGAAACAATATCTATTAAAAAATTGATAGTAGTTTAAGTCCAATTTCAAAGTGAAATTAATTCCAATGACCACCCTTGGATTAAATGGTAAAAATATATTCCAATTACACTTAAAAAAAATTAATAATATAATCATACCATATATATAAATTAGATGAAAAAGCAGTTTTGATGTAAAATGCAGTATTTCTTCAGTATTCATAAAAAGATGAAAAATGTCAGAAACATACCAAAAATTTAACCAGAGTAAATTTAAATGTCCCATTCATTAATAATAAGTTTATATTGACAAATAGAGCTTATAAAATTGTCAAAAGTTGGATTAAAAAAATGTTCTTCATCAAAATGTGATAAAACAATCTTTTAAAATTATTAGTGTATTTATTCTTAAAATTGGATTCATTTGGATTTTAAGCCACTAACATTTATTCGATAAATGTAAAAATATTTAACAAACATATGTAATCATTTTGTAGTTATTTACGTTCATACCCACCATTACAATGGCAAGGATTTAACTATTATAATATTATTATGTTATTAGTGTGCTACGTAAGATTTCAAAGAAACTCGTTGTTGCTTATTGGGTACACCATCGAGCATAGAATTCCCTTTAAAGTAATATTAACATTTTATTCAAAAATATTGATAAAAATTAGAATGTAATATTATTTATTTACCATGGATGTTACAAAATTATCTCAAAATCCACTTGAAAGGACACAAAAATATTCAATGATGAAAAACACTATTGTAATGGAATGCAAAGGCAAAAATTACAGTCCAAAGGAAAGATATGATATAGGTATAGGGTTCTATGAAAATGGGGAAGGTGTACGTAATGTATATGGGGACCTACACAGTGCTTGGTGACACTATGATTCATGGTTATATCCCTTCTTATTCATTAAGAACGACCAATTTAGACAGATAAAGATTGTAAGAGGGATCACTATGTTCTCCAGCCACCAGGGCCACTAGGGTACTTGTATACATATCCATTTAACATTACCTAATGTGTGTGTATAAAGGTAAATATTTTTTACTCCCTCGCGAGGTCCTACATGTGCATTCCTCCACACAGTTAGTCTCCCCATGAATGGTCACGTGGTGTTTGACCAACGCGCATGTTATGGCATTTATAAAATTCAAAAAACAATATAGATGAAACTATAAGATTACTATATGGTGTGTTTTCATCCAATTACATCCATTGTAGTCATGTTTTTCCTAAAATTATTTATCTTCTTCAATCATTCTATATTGGGATCTTGTACCATCGAATGAACTATTTGACAACCAAAAATAGGTAGGGAAAGACTATGGTCATAATTTTCTTCCATCTAACCTCCAAAAACTAGATTCTTATTCTCTCACTAAATATTGATTTCAAAGTGTTAATCGGCTTTTCCATATAAAATCCCAGGATGGACCTTGTTTCCGTGATGAAAACATAAAAAACTAAAAAAATAATATTAATTTATACATCATTTTTTGATACAGTTGACACATATTATTCCATAGGAAACATGTGGTACTAAGCAAGCTCATTCCCACGAAGATATGGTGACCCAAAACCTCATAGGACAATCATGCCAGGATAAATAATAATAGATGAGAGAATGTAGAAGAATAAAGTATCAATGATTGGCTTCCAATAATTCATAACCATCAAACACAATTTTTTTATTTGGGTGAGAAAATAGGATAATAATTTTAAAATCAATACACAGGTGCGTGAAAAAGATATATTTAATTAATGATCATGTATACAATATGATTATTTTAAATATATTAAAACAATCATAGAAGAACCCGAAAATTGATGATTTCTATCTCAATTTGGAACATTTTTCATCAATGAAAGTGATTGATTAGAAATAATATAAACTTTTCCATTTTCTTTGAATTGATTTATATGGATCTGGACTCTCATTATTGTCAAATTATGATTCACCAATGAGATGGTGAAAGGAAATCCTCTCAAAAATCATATGGTTATGTGCCTAACCCTTCTGATCCATCACAATGAAAAAATTATAAAAGAAGATAGGAAATTTAATTTAAAATATATAAATAAATTATTTACATAATTAAAAACACTCAAAAATTTAGTATTTTATCCAAAACACTTGTTAAAACCTATTTCAGGACACAACTAGAGAAAACTATGTACTTCTGATTCAACTATCATATTGGATCATATATCAAAGTAAATTTTATAAGTAATTACATTTTATTTATGAGAATATGTTTATGTGATGTAATATATATTTAATATTTCTATAATACTAATTCTAGTAACACCAGGCCTTAGAATCACATTTAATCTCAGTGAATGGGTCGGACAATACTTCAGGATATAGTTGAAACTATTATAAGAAATAATAGTGTCATTAAAATTTCCTTGGATATCATTGGTGGTATATATAAAATTATATAATTTAATTAGTATAATGTGGGAACTTACACATTTAGTGTAAAATGTATTGAAAATGATTGAGGTTTTATATAATTTGGATATTCAATTATGATATAATTCTGATATTATAGTTTTTTGGGTTATTGAAACATTATTTAATTTATATATCCTAGATTTTTTTAGGATTGAATGAGTGTAATTTTTAATGATATTAAATTTATTTTTATTTAATATGATTATATTTTATTTTATACTAATATGAAATAATATATCGTTAATTTTTTATTTTTTATAACTATCATTGAAATAATTAATGATTTTAACAGATAGAGAAAAATAACATATTCATCATCACAAACATTCAAGACATGTTGGCCATATAAAATTTTACATGTTTGAAAAACATGTACAGGTTATGGATCAACAAAAATTCAAATAAATTATTTTATATGTGATTATAGTTTAATGGTTATGTAAAAAATGTATATATTTTGATTTTTAAATAATCTTAAAACAACAATATATTTAGATTTACTTCTTCATGTTTTATTTAGAACAATGAGAATATCTAGTTTATGTACAATTATATATGTGTTAAAATTTGTAAATTAATTTATTAGATTCACCTAATCCCCTTTGATTCCTTTTAAAATCACCATTAAAAGAAATATTTTAAAATAAAATAAAAATTGGTTCTTTAATAACATTATTTAGAATTTATTACAATAGGGAATTTTTAAATTGTTTTTTTAATGATTTATTTCATCATAATAGATGATTATATTAAATTTACTCCATAAATAGCACAACATTATTGTTTTGTTCATTATAAAATAAAACAATTCAATAAATTGAAATAAAAAACCAATGAAATGAATAAACTATAATGTTTTTGGGATGAATAAATAAATAGTATTTGATATATATTTTAATATAGATTTGGTTAGTCCGATTTTATAGAAAATTTATTGTTAACTAAATGCTGTATTAAAATCCAAGAGTTGTATCATTAATGTTTCTCCATAAATTGCTTTTATTTTAATGAATAATGACCATTTACAAGGATTAATTTTAAATGTGATGATGGTATTATTCAAGGAATATTAAATAATACCTATGTCCATATAGTGTATAAGAATTGAACTATTTCTTTGGATGAATTTTTTCAATTCATGTTCATTGAAAATAATAGAACATATAATGCAGATTCTATTAATCCGGACTTAGAATTTCAAGAGTTCAATTTCAGTGAATATAAAACTAAAAATCATACTGAATCATTTGAGTAGTGGGAGATCTCATCTTACTAAGACCAAATAAATTGAAATAATCAATGATATAATTTTTTAAGAAATATAATTGGATAATTTTAGTATGAAATAAAAAAAGGAAAATAAAATTTTAATTTCTTTTACATATTCTTCATTTATAGTTAATTTTGTGACTTTTAATGATTGAGGAGAAATGAATAATTGATTTCTGATAACTGAAATACATGATGAACATAATTATATTAATCATAACACAATATATAATTTGTGTGAGTTTTTATATCATAATATGTCTATTATATCAAAATATATTTGTTGAATAAAAATTGATGATCCATGTAATAAAGTATGCACTAAGTATAGAAAGGTTTCCGTGGGTAAATTATTATAATAATGTGTTTATTTTTTAATTCCAATTTTAGTGGTTTATAATATATGGTATACATAGATTCTATAATATTAAAATTATATTCAATGTTTTATATTATATAAAATTGTTGTAAAAAACTAATTTATAAATTGATTAAATTCTTATGAGGTGTATTTAAAAAAATATATAGTACGAATTGATTATTTTATAAATATTGTTTCTATACTATCTAAATCATTATATGGTTCCAATAAATCTACATGATCTTATCAGGATAGACTGAATATTATATTTTCATTTTAAGATATTTATTTCGTGGAAAAATAGGAAAACTTCAGAATTTCTGTCTAGAAAACATCCAATGACATAAGAAATAATAAATCATTGAAATAATTATTGAGATAATTAGAAGTATTTTTCCTATTTTATTTTCAATGAAGTGAAATTACATTTATTTCTGGGTCATCCATAATGTGGTCTTAAAAATTATAATCCAACACGTCACAAGATTTTATGAAATAATCCTTGTTTACATTCCTTTCATTGAAACCTTATGCTGAAATACGGTTTTAATTATTGATCCACACATACTCTTGTTTACATGTATCCACTATATTCACCATATTATACGTCCTATCAATATCATCATGAGAAGAATTAATATTAAAAACCTCCAACAACATTTCTTCCTCGGAGTGATTAATAAAGACTGTTTTCAAAAAGGGTAATCTAGCACTATATATGAATAATGTTACTAATTAAATATTAATAGTAGAAATATATTTTGGTGATATTATATTTTTATTTAAAATTTTTAATCGTATTAATGAAATTTTTAAAATAATAATACACAAAATTTGATATGAGATTACCGGGTGAATTAAAACTTTTCATTTGAAATAAAATTATATAAATAAATTATATATTATATTTAAATCAATGAATATATGTTAATGGTTTTGCTAAATATTTCTTATTAATTTTTGTAAAATTATGAAAAATCAAAATGAAATTAATTCTAAACTATATATGGATGAAACTGAAAAATATTTGAATTATAAAATATATTGGATAATAATAGAGAGCCAAATTATTTTAATGGTATTAATGCCTAGCATTTTATTTTTAGTTTTCATATGTATAAAATATTAGTATGATTTAAATGAATGTAAAAGAAATGAATTTTAAAATAATAAGATGTTATGTAAATGAAATTATTGTTGTTGATATATTTTATTTTAATCATAACTATTTCAATTTATTATCATTTTCTAACTAATATCATGAAGTATTAAAAAATGATAAAAAAGATTTTTGATATGTGTCACTTTCCCAATAAATGTTTAAACTCAAAATGATCATTATAAGTTTCATTATCTATAGTTGTGGCTATGAAAATCACTACCTTAAATTTTTATTACTTGTAGAATATCGATAAAATAAACTTTATTTTATTTCAATGATTATATTTAAAAAAATAAAAATATATTTTTATAATAAATATGTTATTTTAGTGTATAAAAATCAAATAAATATTCTGGTAAAAAATATTTATTTTCTCTTTCATATTTTTATTGATCATATTAATACCGGGGATATCATTCTCAAAACATTTTCAACCAAAAATCAGCCTAAAAATATTTTTAGTATCCCAATAGATTCCAATTGAATTGAGAAATTGATGTTTGAATTGGGTTTTATATTGATTTTTAATTTATAAGAATGAAAATAAATTGTTTTAATGTTATTAGATTTTTTCCTTATAAAAATTTGATGTTAGTGGGAATTATCAAATCCATTCTATGGTTTTTTTTAAAATCCAAATAGAATTATATGATGTAAATTATTTTATTAATATGTTTTTAAATTATTTTTGTGGGAAATGTTTTCCAATGAATTTTTTATATTTTATAAATTATAAAAAATTTTAGAATATATTTAATATTTATAAGTACATTAGATTTTATTATATTATAAGAGTGATATTTATATTTATTTTCTTTTTGTTCATAATTCTTGATTTATCAATTATATGTCCTACAATTTATTTGGTAATTATTTTTTTGGGATTCAATTGTTTAGAATTGTTTTTTAATAATTTTTTTCTATTTTTTTCATTATTTAAATCATGTATAAAATTTATATTATAATTACATTTTACCTTTGTAATGAGTTTGAATTTTGTATCAATGATTATGATTGTTTATTGAAACAATGTTATTATTTTTACATAATATTAAAAAAATTGCTATAAAATTGTTATACATTATAATGTAAAAATAATAAATTTATGAATTACCCTATTGATCATTTTGGAAAATTCAAACTACCATTATGATATGTTAAGAGTAAATTTACATTTCCTTATGAAATATCAGTTTAAATTTTCATCAGTGGGGGAATATACATGTTTCCCTCACCCAGGGAGTAATAAAACGTATTTAACATTACAAAAAGTAATGTTCTCTACATACACAGTGCATTATATACCTTTACACAGATAATAGTAAACTTTATGTAATATGTTTATATTAATCATAGTCTACCATTTTGAAGCCTATATATAATATGATTTACAATTATTCATTAACTTGGATGTTGAGATTTGTGTTACTCATTCATGAAAATATATTTACATAAATATTATAAATTATATCCTACCATAATGAATCGAATATAATCCACATTTTATAATTTTTATGAATGAAAATTATCACCATTATTCATCTTACAAACAACCATGATAAACATATGAGTGATGTGGAAACTCGAATATACAATTATATAGTCATCATGTGACCCTTATGTGAATAAATAATTGGGTTCTTATTATATAGACAATAATACTTCATGGTACTATTTATTTAATAGTAATAGGAGTAAATTGAAACGGTAATTTTACCACCACGTGACTCTAATGTCAAAAACCTATTCACATATATGGTAACATCGGATAAATATATTTTTCAGTAATTGTAAAATATTCTTATATTAACGATTACATATAGTTGTTCCTCATTTCATGAGGTATCACATTAGATTCATTAATAGTAATATCTGTTACTACCAATGAATACATAGATTCTAAGATACAAAAAAATAGTTATATTAAATTAGTAATGATATATATTATCTTAATTATTGCATCTTATTATAGCAGTAATACCATTATTTTCATCATATTGGAGGTGGAAGAAGGAACTTGGTGGTAAAAAAAATTTCCTTCACAAGGCCAAATATACATATTCAATTATACATATCCAATCATAGAACATATGTGATTAAAAACAATGCAAAAAATATATATATCTGATGTAAATAAAATATCTGATTTCATAATGATATAAAAATATTTTATAACAATAATGGTTTATTGTAAAAATCTATGAATATTTTATATTTTGTAACCATCTTACTGGAGGTGTTTTACATATATTACATTCATTAAAAATAAAGAAGAACAATTCTCTAATAATGATCATGATATTTAAAATATCATGTAATGAGTTTATTTTTATGTTTATTATTCTTGAATGTTTCAATTTCTGATTAGTTTGTATGAATATTTCATGTTCTCTAAATTTTATTAGAGTTAAAGATTCTCGATAAACCACTGGAATGTGATTAATGGGGACGAATATTATATATATTTGAACCTATTTATTTTAAATAAATATATAATTAAATATAATGATTATTTTTTAATATAACTGTTTTTATTCCCTGATGTGACTTTTAATTCACTTGTGTTATTCTACAGATCATCATCATTTATCAGAAAATATTGATGTGATAAATGATCTTGAGATTCATTTACACAAATCATTATCTACTTAACCAATGTTCTTAATCTCTATTACTGTTTCGATGTTATATATATATTCATTATTGATTTTTAATATTACAATATTTTAAACTATTCTTATCCCAATAAACACCCCACAGTTATACCTAACATTCAAATGAATTTCTAGGTTGTTAATCAAAAAAGAATTCAATTTGTTCATGGGTTGTAACTCTGATAACATAAAGATGGATTATACCACCTGGTGAGATAAATTTATATCTATAATTGTTTTATAACTGATTAAAAAAGTATGTTTCCTATTGAATATATATTTTCTCACCAAGAAGACACGATTAAAGAGTTGTGTATAATATCAGTGATCTGAACAAAGAAAAAAAATATATTATATATTCTGTATTATTATCAATTTTTTTGTTAAATGATATCATTTTTTGTTACAATTAAGATTTCAATTTGATTAATTTTTTGAATAATTACTATTCACCACTGTTAGTAAATATTGTAACCTCACACAGACCGAATAGTTGTCCTATCAGAAATAATCTTTTTGATCTCTATAAATCTCTATACTCTAAGGATTAATAGATAATTATGTTTTATGAGATTATTTTAATATATTTTTAATCAATTAAATAATTTCATTGTTAGATTCTCATTTCTCGAACATTATCATTATATCATAATCATGGTTCATCTTATGAAATTTTTTCTCCTTTTACGAAATCTTTATATCCTCCCTTAGGGCCACCTTAGTAATCACATGGATTGATTCTTGGAAAATAAATTTATAATTATAGTATATACTCTCTTCTATCAATATTTCATTTTCCATCATTTTAAAATATGTTAATATTTTATTTTTTATGATCATTGGCATTGATAAGATATCATGATCCTTTGGATTCAATGTGTCCTCTATATTGATAAATTCTCAATAATGTTAATGTATTTAGTATTATAAATAAGTAATTAATTATAACAATATCCTTAGAAAAATATTTAACTCTCTCTATATTAATATATAAATAATGGGTTTTTTATTATTATATATATCAATTCATTCACCATAGTTAAAATACATTCTCATATTCAATTTAAGAAATTACTTTAGGTAACTAAAAATTATGAGGACTATAATTTTTCACATGATCCTTCTACTGGATCATGATTTATTTGTCACTGTATTATTCTATAAAATGACATATACATGACCCTTCTTCAATTAATCCCTATAATAAAAACCCCTTATCTACTGAAATTTTAGTAAAGGTGCACTAGAAAATATTCTCTTTAGATAATAATATTTTTTCATCACATATATCAACCTAATAGATCTTGAATCCCTTCATAGTTATCATATTATATGGATTATATATCCATGATAAAACATTGAAATTCTTTAAAAAATATCCACCCACTCCGTGAATACAATTGATATCATTCAATAGAGATGTCCTTTTCCAATGTTCAATAACATCTTTCATTAATGGATCTACATGTAAAACATCTCTTGATATTATATGATCCAAAATTAAAAAATTATATATGAAAAATTTACACTTCTTAAATTTTTCAATCAACTTATAATTATTTAGGATCTTCAATAAAATATGCATGTGAACATCATGCCTTTCCTTCCTATTGTAGTATATTAGAATAACATCTATAAATATAAGGAGAAAATTACCAAGGTATCTGCTTTAGAATATATTAATTAAATCCATGAATTTAGAGAGGCTATTAGTTTTACCGAATGAGATAAATATTTATTTATTGTTTCAATGTCTTAATAAAATATTTCTTCAATATGTATTCCCTTAATACCATGAAATGGTACTATCTTGATCAACGATAAATCATGGTATAATGTTGTTCTCTAAATAAAAAATCAAATAAATAATCTATATGATAAAGATAATTCATTTTCTCGATCATGATATTGTTGAGTTAGTGATAATCAATTAATATAATAATTGATCTATTTTTATTCTTAACAAAAACATAGGTACACCTAATGGAGTCCTACCTATATGAATAAACAATCATTCTTCTCATATAGTTTCTTATTATATTTTTGAAATGATATTAGTTCAATTGTATGTGGTTTATTTAAAATAGGATTATAGAAGGGTATGATATATATTGAAAACATTAATTTAGGATTTCAAAAAAGAATTATAAACGGATAAAAAATAAATAAATAAACACCTATTTAATATATTTATCATTGATGTTGATTTCAAAAACCACCATATTTTATAATTTCCTCCCAATGAATATGATTCATGACCCATTCAATGGTTACAATTACCATTGGTTGTACACATTTATTATTAAAAAATTATACAATCAAATCATTTTTCTACATATAATATATTAATTATGTTTTTCAGTAATTAATATGGGATATATATATATATAAATCCAATACCTGGAAAAAATATAATCTATTTCTATGTGAGGGAGGATATAAAGTTTTATAGGAGGAATATGTCCACAATAATCATTTTTAAAAGATTTACAAACAAGTTATATGATCATATTATCTTTGAAATTTTAACTCATAATTCAATAACTAAACCTCAAGGTGGTAGTGTGATACCGTCATAAAATTCCTCAGATATAATGTGGTTTATTTAAGTAGACTCAAATAATACATTTTTAGATATAGAGTAAATTATATGTCTACCATTCATCACACCATCATCATTCCTCATACTAGCTATACTTACCAGATGATATTTCCATTTTTCTCTTCACATAAGATGTTTCATATTTCAATGATCATCATTAACCCTCACAATTTACCATTGATTATCATAAATCCCATAATCCTCTTATTTCAATCCCTGTAATGTGGGCAGTCCTTTTTTTTTGATCTTTCTCTCCTCTAGTATCGTTTGAAAACTTCTTCCATTCACATTGACAACAGATAGCCTGATTATCATACTTTAAATGAAAAAAATATACTATAATACATTAGAAAATTAAATCCTTGTCAATATAAAAATTTATTTATTAAAAGAACAATTTTATTCGACCATTCAAGGTCTTAAATGTTATAATTTTTTCTAAAATCAATCATTTTTTCATTTAAACCCAATTAGATTGATTGGTTAATATAATATATATTTATAATTTAAGATTAAATTGAATTATTTCCACATAATTATAAAAAAATATTTTATATAATTCCCTTTATATATTCAGTTTAAAGACACCCAATAATTGATCAATCATTTTTAAGGTTGGAGGATCATACCTTAACTACCATGTATAAGAATTTTAAAATATGAATCATAAGTTGTAATGATTTTATTATCTATCTAGTTTAGCTTAGGAAATAAATTACCAGTAATCATTTAATTAATATGAGGAAATTACTTATTGAAATATAAAGTTATACGCAGATTTGAACCCATATAATCATGATATTAACATATCATTTGGTTCATGACCTGGGTCCCCCATTGATATGATTCACCAAATGATGAATAAAAAACAAAAATTGATTTCCTCAAGATATATACACTTCAAAATAGGGAATACAATTTTAGTTGTACTAATCCTTTTCTAATTAATTATTTTTTCTAATAATTCACTAAAATAATGTTTTTGTTTCCTCATGATTGAATCAAAAGAATTTTGCCTCTTTATTTTCTCAATATGAAACTAAAAAATATCAAAAAATGAATTACATTTTGAAATCATTTGTATTATAGTTTTCATTCCAACTTTAATATGATTTGTTTTCTTAAGGGGGTTATAATTTGATTTACTATCACATTTTTAATTAACACGGTTCCTTGTTATTATTTATATTGAATTAAACCAAAAGATATTTTTTTACATAAACAATAATCATAGTGGGATATGATATAGTAAATAAAATCATTTATAGGTTGTCTAGATATGGACAACTTAATTTCAATATATATAAATTTGGATTTATCCTAATAAATTTATAGTCAACATCTATTCAACATCCTTTATAATGTTTTGTAAATAATATTTTAATTTACCCTATCATATCGTATATGATATACAATATAGATGTTCAGTATTATGTATACTCATTGTGTAATAGTATTGTTTTAGTTATTACCAAATACTCATATTATTTGATCTATATCACCAATATTCATCTTTTATAATGAAAATACTCAATAGAGTATCCTAGAATGGTTTTATTTTCACTGAATAAAAAATTAATTCATTAAAATCACATAGGAAGCTTTCATAAACATAGGTTTTTAATATGATTTCTCAAAAACATTTTTAATAATCATTATGGAATTAACGATGATGAACTTATTTTCAATAAATATAATTTTTTTTTAATTATTGAAATGATTTTATCTCTAATATATATTAAATGTAATTTGTGTGGCATCAAATTATTTTCATTAGCCATGATTTCATTCATGGATGATTTGAAATGAAAATGATAAAATTATTTGATGAATCATCAAATCCATGTTAAAATGTAAATGGATGAATTATGTATATGCATTTTCCTTTGGTAGATTATTTAAAACCATATTGAAATCCTAGACATCCATGAGAGATGAATCAACTATATAGGTTGTAACCACCTCATCCAATGATAATCATACCATCAGGAGGTGAACAAAAGCTTGATTATTAATATGAATGAATCTTTACACATATTATCAATAACATCCCAACATTTTCTTTTAGGAATATTCATTGATTTTTATATTTTATATGATTCAGTGGTTGGTTTGTTTCGTTATATTGTTTTTGGAAATTTATCCATTGAAAAATACATTGGACCATGACCTGTAATATAGAGAATCTTTATTTTAATACCTAAATATTGATTTTTTATAAGAATATTAAATACTTTAAAAACAAAATTTTATATAGATCACAATTTTTCAGTTTCAATAGATTCTTGGTGCACAATATTCTAATTTAGTGAAATATTCGGATTGATTATGAAAAAGTTTTTCCCATTTTGTACTCATTATATACATACCCTATAAAAAACCATTCTTCATACCATAGAGTGACAAAAATTTAATAATTGGTGAGATTCTAATCTCAATGAGGTATATAAGAGAAAACATTTATTCATAACATGAGTATAAGGGAAGAAGAATATGATCATAACATATGAAATAAAAAACCTATATATATAAAACCTAAATATTATGATCTATCATGTCATAATAACATAATATGACAATGATTTTTTCATATAAATAATCTTTTAAAATCTTTTGTTAGGGCCAACCTCCTTGAAATTTATAACATTTCATGCATGGGGTAACCACCCATATAATAGCTTCATGAATTTGATAGTCACGCATTTACCCAAGTTATGTCATGGTA
Source organism: Viscum album (assembly GCA_963277665.1). Classification (NCBI taxonomy): domain Eukaryota; kingdom Viridiplantae; phylum Streptophyta; class Magnoliopsida; order Santalales; family Viscaceae; genus Viscum; species Viscum album. The sequence goes on along the minus strand of OY728152.1, from coordinate 2,073,275,156 downwards.
TAACATCACATATAACCACTTTTTATACTGATATAACCTCCCATGTACCCTCTTTTGGCCATGTGATAACCTCACGTGTTCCCTTTTTCAGGAATCAGCTGACCTCCTGTGTACCCATTTTGCTCATACGTAATTAATCATTACCGAATGCATTAATGGTATATATAGGTCCAACCTATAAAATAATGAAATACATATTTATGTTTTATATAATATTATAAAAACATTCATCATTTAATCACATTGTAACCCATGTAAAAACTGGGGTCCATATACATTTCATCATGTCAAAATAATATAACCCATGGAAAAAAAATTAATTTCAAATTAATTCAGAAACATTAAAACTAATCAGCTAGAGAATAAAATGGATTGTATCATTCAATATTACCCACATAAAATCTAATTTAACCTGAAAGGATGTCATTTTAAATGAAAATTTATTTTGAATATCACTTGGAGCATTTCATAAAGAATATAGCCTTTCCACATTGAAAACACTATTTCAAACATAAAACATTTTAAGAAATAATTTATATTAAAAATATCATAGAAAATATAAAAAAATTATTTAAAAATAATCTTACACATTTTATAATGAAAATTTACATTTTTCTTTAAGAAAATAGTTTGGGAAAAAAAGAATATTGAAAATTATATTATATGAAAATACAGTTGAAAACTATAAAGAAAAATTAATGTAAAACTTTATTCATGAAATTGAGAAATTATGTTTATATAGTACATGTTAAAATAATATTTCCTTTTACATTATCGGTAAATGAAAAATAAGAGTTGTTTGGAAAATGGAAGGAATACTGAATTTCTATATAATTTAAAAATGAAATTAGTGGGTAAAAATTGATTTGATAAATCAATGTAAAATTTTACGAAACATGATTAATTTTTTTTGAAAATGTTATTTTGAAAAAAAAAATTCGACTGAAGAGATAAATAAAGGTGGTTTTTATTAAAAAAAATATTTTGAAATATTTACTACACAAATGGTATAAAATGAAGGGAAAACGTGTATTATCATTAAATTGTTGTTATAGAATAAAATTCATCAGTTTTTATATGTATTCATCAGATGATTTCATCATTGGAAACACAATAATAACCAATAACGAAAAATTAAGATATTGGATTATCAAACACTTACCACAATTGTCACATTAAATCACAAGTAACATGAAATTGTATTGTTAAATGATTCATATTATATCATGAGCATAAATAAATAAATTATATTGAATTTCATAGGAACTGTATATATAGAACATTAAATAATATAGGTGCATAACAAAACATATATATCATAGAAGAAAAATTGAGATGAATATCACATTGTAATTTTTTAACATTTGAACCTTAAAACCCATTGAAATGATATCAAAAAATTTATATTTTAATACTAATAATTATATATAAAATAATTAAAACATCAATTCATTAGTAGTCTATAAAAAATATAGAAATAAATAATTTGTGAATATGGAAGGTTTCTCAAATAAATAACATGTGTGGAAGAAATACTCCACCATAATTATGAGATTCACCCATTCACGTTCCGACATAATATAAAATAAATATTTGATTGTTATAAATAAATTAAATATCCATAGTTATATATATCATCCCTTATATTATATTCCATCAAAATTAATTACCTTCTTATTAGAAATTTAATTTCTGAATCACATTTCGAGAAATAACTGCATTATCATTCATGTATGTTTTGAATTTTTTATTTTTTTCCAATTATTTTGATCTTGGTTCCTTCATCAAAGACATTAATATCTAAATTAATAATCTTAATTATTTCGTTTATATATATTCAGAGTAATCCTTACATGTTAGACATAGAAAATTAAAAACACCATTTGTGGAGACTGTAGTCTATACGTATGCACGAAAATGGATTCCATTTTTATAAAAGATTGAAATACAATTATTATATAATTTTTTGTATATTATTAAAATATTTTCATTATAACCATCCTTATTAACTAACATGTAATGTCTGATATAATCGAATCTCTTCATGCGACAATATTCCATTGTAACCCCAAACCATGTTATCATATACCCATAGTATGTTATGTGTGACGGTATATGTACTATAAAAATTATAATATTATAATATTATAATAAATATATTAAATAATAATAAAAACAATATTTATATATAGCCCTGATTGTGGGTAATTATAAAACATATGACATTAGTCCATGAAGCAGTTCTCCTCCGTACATAAAAATAATTATCTCATCACACATTTGATGGATGAATAGAGTCTCATAGGTTATTATCATAACATAAAAATATATTTATATTTAATATATTGATGTTATAATATTATCATTGTTAAATCATAATTACAGGATTTAGTGGATGAAATTAAATTGAAACACTTGATGAAGAATGTTACGTCTTCATTGAGTAACATCCTTCGGTTTTCATCAATAGACTTTCTAGGATGGATTTATAACCTAAACTAGTATTATAATATAATATTATTGAATGCTTTAATTTATCTAAGATGGAATTTTTCGAAAAAACAGAGTTTGAAAGTGTGACGAGGAGGAGATAGGGGGTGTCATATTATAAGTGACATGGGTAGGACATTTGTAATTTATTAAAATAAGGTGGTGTACAAACGTTTTCTAAAATGATAAATTAATAAATATTATAACAATATCAATGAAATATGTTATAGTGTTTATATATATATACATATGTATTAAATTAGTGTAATAAATCGTTCTGTTTATTTTTAAAAATTTTCATTTTTTAACCCCTACTAAACCAATTTTTACCTTAAATTCACTAACTAATATTTAGTACTTCACTATTCCTTATGGGAAAAAATTAAAGAGGAACTTTTTTAATAATATGTTTAATTATGATTAACAATATGGAAAAAAATTTCAATATTACATTCACAAAAATTGAAATTAAATTCTAAATTAATCCAACATATGTGATTAAAAATAGGGATTTCAACAAGGAAATTATCAACATTTTAAATCAAATTTTCAAAAAAATTAAATATTATAATGAATAAAATTTAAAAAATATAGTCGATATATATATATATAAAATTTCATTTAAAACCATAAAAAAATATCCATGTTTGTAAAATCATTTAAATAATTAAAAATTATTAATAAGAACAACTAATTTAAGTTTATGATTTAAAATATGTGAAATGAACAAGTTTTTATTAAATAATATACCTACATATTTTTAGTTATTGGGAGACCCATTACATATCCCATCATCCCAAGGAATGTGGCACTTGAACTTTGCCAGAAGGCCTAGTTCTATATCATGCATGCATTATCCTAAATTTGTAACTAAGAAAGTGTAATTCATGTGTCACCACCTCCATGTGTCATTCCAACTTCACTTATTTCGTCAAAAAATACACCATGTTTTTAAAAAAAAATCCAAACCTTGGTCCCTATATTATGGTTATTGGATTTACCACTCTGGTCCTACCCTTACAACCATCCATAATATCTAACTAATAATAATAAATTTATCTTCTCATAAAATTCTAATTTGATCAGCTAAATTAGATTTGTCATTAAGATAAAAAAATTAAAAATTATTTTTTCCAATAAATTTTATTAGTTTTTATATTATTAGATTTATAATTTTATTACAAATCATAACAAAACTGATTTTATAAAAATTCAATTATTCTTATCAAGTATTTAAAAAATAAAAATGATGTATCTTAAATATTTAATTGATTAAAAAACATATGGATTTATATAAAAATATTAAATTTTTTATAACATATTTATGTTAAACTCATTTCTTTACATAAAAATATTTTTCTTTTAAAATGACTTCTCATATTTTTAATTTTTTTTCATTTTTAACTAATTGATCTATAAACATATAATTTTATATATATATGTGGAAACCATACATTTTAATAATTTTTAAAATTATAGTAATACCCACCATTAAAATTTCTAGGTGATAACTATTATATTTTTTGAAAAATATCCATATTTTGTCACAGAAATGTAAAACAAAATGTGGCGTATAATGGATGATAATCCATCTATTTCATATAATAAAATCTAAACATAGTTTTTAATGTATTTAATAATACAAAATTTATTTTTTGAATTATAAAATATATAAAAAATTAAATTTATTCAAGAAAAATATTTCACAAAATCCAAGGATTTTAGATTCAACCGTAATAAAATGTTTCTTTAAAAAAAATCATCCCTTTAGTACCAAACATTATGAATAATTCGACATCATTACATATCAAGGTACCATGTAGCTTTCTATTGTTTCACAACATGTGGTTGAATATATGAGTTGTCTTATTTTATAGAACACTCTTTATTCAATGCATAATATCCACCAGATGTTCCACATAAAAAATATCATGCTCTATGGGTAAGATCTCTGAGTGTAGTACAAGTGATGGATCATGTAATTTTTTTGGATGGATACATGCAACATGTCTAGACCCATAGATAGGATCGAATTATGTTCCTAATGTAACACTATTTTCATGATATGATCATGTATTTTAAGGTGACTAATATTACATGTGATTATTTTTCCCATATTTATCCCATAAATAAATCTATAGAAAGACATTCTCAACAATAAAAAATTCTTTATTACATAGATGATTAAATGAATAACATTTTTAATCAAAATTTCCGATATGTTTTTTAAATTGAATGTACATTATCTTACATTTCATCAGATTAGTATGATCCAAATAGCTATAAAATTAAACCATAATTTCCAAATTATAGAGTTCTATACATTTTTATATAATGGGATTCAAAAGGATCCATCTGAATGTTTGAGACAAAGATAGTATTATAAAAATAATCAACAATATTAAGTGGTTGATAAGAACCACCATCGAAATCATTGTAAAAAATATTATCATATCGTCGGGGGTTTGAATTTTTTTACCATAATGACCAACATTCTTAAGATAATGCATTCTTATGAAACTCAACTCTATATGAAAATATTACTTATCACTATTCTAAAATATCCTGGAAATCATCAGATCCTAATCAGATATAATTTAATATGTTACTCCATATAATCTTATCACCTCTATAATTTTTTTCTAGTGATATAATAAATATAAAAATAACATCTATTGTTAATGCAGTGTGATGTATTGGTATGTTGGTTGAATATAACTCATAACCTGCAAAACATCAACAATAATATAAACCCTATATCTTATATGAATAATTACTCTTATTTTATAAAAAAAGTATAAGGACATTCCTCCTTAAAAAATATTGTCATTAAAACATATATATTACCAAAAGTTTGTATTTAATCAATATTCTCTTAAATTATCCTTAATGATGAGGAAATCAAACAACATGAAACCAAAAAATGTGTTCCACTGACATTTAATGTATGATCAAACAAAAAACCCCATGATGGTATTTATAATCATATATAGTGAAATATTTTTTAAAATATAGTTTAGCATTTATTACGTAAATAAGATATTATCTTATATAAAAACATTTATATAAGAAGCTTGGTTATAAATTTATAATGATATAATTTCAAATGTGATTCAATTATTCAATAATATATATTTAGAAAGATATTTAATTATCAAATTAATATTAAATTTCCCTAAAGGATAAATAATAATACTTTCACGAGCCTCATTCATAAAAAATCAAACATGAAATTCCCTACTAGGGAGTGAAGGATAAGTGTTACCTAATTCTCTAAAATCACAACAAATATCATTATTTCGAAAGTCATCACATTTATTGTTTTATTTAGTTATATATATGTCTTTTAATAAGTAATTTCAATTATATAAAGGAATTGATTCACTTAATTTTCATACTCAATGTTTTTAAAACCCAGGTGTGTGGGTACTTTATCCTATGGATATTTATCTATATTAGAATCATTATCTTAGTTATTCAAAAAACATGGATGTTCTCTTTCCCAAACACCATACCTTCATCTCTTAAAACATTTACTATCTCCCTTATTAAAATTTCTTCCATGTTTCTTACAAAAAAATGTGTATAAATTAATTATAATATTTTTATCCCCATGGTTTTAATATTTTCATTTGAATTATACATTTCATTCCTTATAAAAATAGTTTGACTGATATGTAAATCCAAGATCCATTAATAACATTATAGAACATCAAATAATAAATTCATATCCACAAAAGTGTATTATAGATAACACCATTTAAATAATTTTTTGAAGCAACTTGATAATCAATACAAATTAATTTCAAGTGAGAATATAATACCAGAAGCATGTCTCGAAATTATTGTAGAATTCTCATCAAAGGAACTAATGGATTCATTATCCTTCTATTTTAGAACATTAGACTCCTTTTCTATATTCATATGAATAATATAAGTAATTCACTTATTAAAATATATTTTCTTGATCTTATCTAATTCCATGGATTAAATCTCATCATATTCCATTATAATATTTAATAAAGTAAACTATTTATCCGCATTTATATGAATATGGTAGACATCCAATATGTATTTAACAGCTTTCGAACACCAGATAATAGAAGACCTCATTTTAGTGGTATTAATCCATTGATCAATAACTAAATGGTGGACAGTTCCACAGATTGTTAGTGGTAATTATATCATCATGGACCAATAGATCCTTGCTTCTTCATTATGTCAATAGGATATTCGACATGAAGCAAAACATGATAATGTTGTTTGATAATGGCAATGTTATTTTTCATTCCAACTGAAATATAATTTTTCTTCACAGGTGTAAAATAATAACACTATCCTTTTTACTCATTATTAACATTGTACCTTTTTTGTTCAATCATTTTAGAAAAACAAAATGTTACAATGAATGAAAAAAAAATAATAGTGGGGAACCACATATTATTGAAATGTAACTTTTAGGATTTCTAAATCCTAAAACTGTATGTTTGTCCTAGGGTATACATATTTTTCCTTTATTTAAAACTATATAGAAGGATTAAATGAGTTATTGAAATTGTAATGCATATCCCTTGAGAGTTTTAAGCTAGGTGTAAATCAAGTGTCGGTATTGTGAACCAGATGAAGATCAAGTCGAGACTAATGTACCATTTTTAATGTTATAAACCCTATTTACTTATGTTCTACAGCCACAACATCTTATTATGTCTAGACAAGGATGTAAATATTTTGAATCCAAAATATTTATCCTTAAAAAATTACATTTATAAGGACCCGACCTTATTCCTTATATAATATTGATTTAAATGAATAATTCACTTTGAGGAACATTTTAGGTTTAGAGTTTTAGAGAATTAGTACATAACTATTACAACTCAAACAAATAAAAAGTAGAAACTTCTACACAGTATTAATTTTTTTACAAAACACGAACTCTTATAAAAAAGTCATGTCTAGTTCCATTTTTAAGACAACATGAATTATCCTTGATCCAATCCTTGACCCTCTTCCACATTATGTCCTCTGAAAAACATTTAAAAATCTTGGGATGAGCAGAAAAACCTCGGTAAGGGATACACAAAGAAATAAAACTGTTAGTTTTTTTAAAACAACAAGAAAAAAATGAATACTTAAACATAAGTAATCTTTTTCATCTTTATGAAGTATTAAATACTCTTAACTGAATAAAATATCACCACATTCCATTTTTTTAGCCAAATGATTACCATAAAACCCATATATAGAACACATAACATATAAAGTTAACATGTACATAAACATACTTAAAAGGAAAAACCATATGGTCAGCTTCCACACATATAACTAAATGGAATAGCCATTCGACTGACTTCCATGCCCAATGAATTGGAGGGTATAATGTAACCACCAATCCTGGTATTCATGGAACCACTTGTCATTTGGTTTATCACATAACCACTCGTCAAATGTCCAAGTGACATTATAAAATTTTAAGAATGAAAAAAAATATAAAGAAATGAAAAAATAATTCCACATTTCAATCACAATATATCACATAAATATATTGTCATAAAAAATACATTATCATAACCATTTTCAATACCAAAATACATAAAATAGTATATGTTATTTATTTTCATTTAAAAACATTACGGCTTGTCGAGGAAGCCAAAGATCAAATAATACTCTTGCCGGTAGAAATAATAGTTTTCATCGCTTATGTTAAAAAAAATTCCTTTTTTTCCCTTAGTAAAATGCTTCATAGAAAAATATTCTCTTTGAAAAGACATGGGTGTTTATAAAGCTTATAAAAGAAAGTCTTGTATTAAAAAAAAATATGCCTTAATGAATGGAGATTGAGACGAAGTCCCTTACCTTATGTCAGACTTGACTCGATTGTTCTTTATTACCCTGAATAATAAACTAATGTTAATTTCTACTTTTTTTACGAACCGTTCTCAAGTTTATTATACCTTTTATATCACTTATTACCATGTTATAAACATTATGTATCCATTCATGTTAACAACGTTTGTTTTGACTATACTTGGTACTTGATTAAAAAATTGACTTCTTATATTTACATGATATTCATGTGGTCAACTGTTCATTATATCAAAAATGATATTCATTATTTATATATCATATATATCATAGATATCTAGATTATACATGTATTTAAAATAGTAAATAACATTTAGAGTTAATAAATTAATGCACCGTTTATGGAGACGGTAAGCCGTACGTACCCATGAATGCTACTTTAGTTTTTATTTCATAATTTAATGGAATATAAAAATAATTATACATATTTATATTATTATTAAATTATAATATCATATAAAATATCATTAACTCTATCATTTATACATCCCACATAAGGCATTAATGAGTCACATCACTTTGAGGGGCCGGTAGTCTGCACTTCCTCAAAAGAGATTATCGTATTTAACATCTATGGAAACCATGAAGGCTTGATATAAATGGAAATTAAATACGAATAATGAAACCATAAACATAATATATATCATATATAAATACAGTGTCATCATAATGGCCACCATGAGATACTGTAGGAGATAATCGAATAATCATTGTTTCGTGAGGCGTTAGTTTTCCATCCACTGTAGGATTATGTTCTTCACCCATTTGATGGAGGTGTGTGTATGTGTAGTTATAATACTTCTCATAAAAAATTCCTAGTATATTGAAGATACTGAGGTTGTTACAAATGAAATGAATAAAGATAGTTTAGGGGTTGGAAATGTAAAATAATAGAAAAAAATTTATGAGAAACTATTACCATTAATTTGGGTAACTTACTTTGGTTTGAACCAAAAGAAAATCGTGAAGTGATTTCGGCCTAAGGTAAGGATTCTAGGAGGAGGAGATAGATTTCAGAAGCTTAATTGGGCAGAGGTTGGATAATCCAAATGGATTTAGTGGTGTGAGTAATTTTTTATAAGTGGTCTATTTTTTAGGGGGGCTCTTTAAGGAAGTGTGAAACTATTATTTTATTATATAATTATATTCAGTTTATAATGGTTCAAAATCATGAAATATAATGTTAAGAGGACTCATGGTCAAAATTAAATCCTCCAATCAGAATTGAACATGTTTTGGAAAATATTTTAATCATTATAATCTTTTTTATTTAAATAAATTATTAATGAGGTAAATACCGCAACATTATTATGTCATAAATAATTTAATTTATTTGATTTCTAAAAATTATTAAAAAAATACCATTATGTTAAAAATATTTTTATTTTTCCAAATAATATTTATTGTCTAAATGATAATTTATATAAACCCATATAAAAAATAATCACAATTTTTTTAATACCAATTTTGTCTTTACAATAAATTAATTAATCTAAATTGAAATTATTTGTCCCAATTGGATCAAAGGGGTCTCAAAATCTACCCACAGATACCCATGGTCGATAATTACTCAACCAATATGGTTTGGACAAATTTTAACACAATTGTGAATTATTATAATATTCATTTTAACTTGAATTATCGTACTTACCTTTAACTGTGGTAAATAAAATTCAAAAGTACTATTCACCAAAAATTATTTTATTTTTATTGAACAACATCATACATCATGATAACAACCATGTATGTTGGATTTTTGAAATTCAATTCACAAAAGGTGAAAAATTTCATTTAAATGAAGAAGTCAGTTTTTTAACTACAACTAAGTGGTTTCACTATTCATCAAAAATTGAACTTTTTCAGAAAAATACCAAAAATCCAGCCTAAGCTATATTTGAATTCCAAATTCGAACATTATTTCTAATTTTCCATATTAAATACATAGAAGTGACATTAAATAATTTTATAATTAATTCTCGTTATCAAAACAAATAGCATGTTTTTTACGAAACAGTAACTATTAAAAGATCGAGACTTGTTTATGTCCATCATCAATGTGAAATTAATTTCAATGACCAACATTGGATTAAATGTTAAAAATATATTTTAATTCTACTTTAAAATAAATTAAAAAGATAATATAACCATATAAATATATTTAAATAAAATGCACTTTAGAATTAAAATACATTATTTTTCATTATTCATTAAAAAATGATCTTTATCGGAAAAATATCAAAAAATTACCCAAAGAAAAATTTGATGTCCCAAATCTGAAGATGATTTATATTTTGTAAAATAGACCATATAAAGATGATTGAAACATGATTTAATGAGGGTTCCCCATTAAAAGGTTTTAAATTTACTTTTTAATGTAAATTATGCTTAAAATTAAATTCATTCACATTTTAAGCATCTATCATTTATTAGAGAAATGTAAATAGATTTAATAAAAATGTATAATAATAATTTAGTTATTATTTTTTATTCCTGCCAATACAACATCTTGGAGTTAAATACCATTTAAAGTAATAATACTATATTATTAGTGTGCAACTTACTATTTAAGGAAACATGTTGATGCATATCGGGTATGCTATCAAACATAGAAACCCTATTAATGTAAAATTAATATTTAATTCAAAAATATTAATAAGTATAAAAATATCTTATTCTTCATTTACATGGGATGTTACATCCCTCCCCCCTTTTGAAAATATGACCTCACAATTTTTATTCATTTATCAAAATAATTGGGGGTATTTATTCCTCATAGAATTTTCATATTTCCACGTTGCCTCTTCAACCATATGATTTTACACAAAACCATTAACTAGTGAATTACCATATTCTAAAACACTTTCTCCCTATGGTCATGAATCTGGACTGGTTGTTCTTTATAAGAGAGATTCTCTTCCTACTTAACTACCTATGGGCTCAAAACATGAGATGGATATGGAAAATACCTTCTCAATATTAAATCATGAAAAACATTGTGTACCAGGGATTAACTTGTTGGTAAAGCCACTCTATACGCAACTGATCCAAGATTATCCAAAATTTAATAATTTCCAATGAACCTCAGACTCATCTTTCCCTTCTTAACAAAATGCATCACACTTTTCCATGGACAAACATTGATAAATACAAGATCACCTACCTCAAAATAAATATCCTTCCTCTAGTTATCTATATATATTTTCTATCTGCTCTGAGCTCTTCTCAAGTGCTTCTGAATCAACTGAACTTTTTCAGACATCTCTTCTACCAATTCTGGTCCCATCAGCTTTCGTTCTCCAACTTCAACCCAAAAATATTTAGTTCGACAACACTTTACATATAAATCCTCAAATGGAGCCATCTGTATATTGGAATGAAAATTGTTATTATAAGAAAACTCAAACAAAGAATGATATTGATCCCAACATTACTGATAATCTAGTAAAAAAGCACGTAGCATATCCTCCAAGGTCTGTATTGTTTGTTCTGACTGGCCATCTTATTGAGGATGAAATGATGTACTAAAATTTAATTCATTACCTAATGACATCCTAATGCCTTTACAAAATATAGAAGTAAACATGGGATCATGATCAGATATAATGTAGATGGTAACACCATGCAACCTAACTATCTCTTTAACATACAACCGAGAAAGTTGATCTAAAGACAAAGTATCTCTAATAGGAAGGAAATGAGAATATTTAGTCAATTGATCAACAATAAACCCATTGCATTATTACTTCAAGATTTCTGTGGTAATCACACAATAAAGTCCATGGATATAATTTTCCATTTTTCACTTTGGCACTAATAGAGGTTGAAGCACCCCTTTCGGTAATTGTCGCTCTGCTTTAACCTACTGACAAGTCAAACACTGCACAATTTAATTAACAATATCTTTTTTCATTCTATCACACCAGTAATACTCTCGATGATATATGTACATCATTGTACTACCAGGAAGACATGAAAACGAAGAACTATGAGCTTCACATAACAACTCATTCTTTAAATGTGAATCACAAGGTACACATACTCTCTTCTCAAATCTCAAAACTAAATCATTATCAACATTAAAATCAGGAAACATACCCTTATGAACCTACTCTACCTTTTTCTGCAACTCACTGTCTTCTTTCGGAGCTTGCTTTATTCTATTTGATAGAGGTGATTTCACTAACACATGATACAAAATAAATGAATTTCCTATACAAACAACATATATGCCAAATTTCATCAAATAAAAAATCAATGGATCTCGTTCCAAACATAACATGGTTAATGATGTATTAAATTTTCAAATCAAAGAATCAACCACTTTATTTTCTTTTCCCGGATTGTAATGGATGTGCAATAATAATCCCTGATTAATTCCAACCACCTACCCTGTCTCATGTTCAATTCATTTTGATTGAATATATACTTAAAACTTTTACTATTAGTATATATTTCAAATTTTACTCCATTCAAATGATGCCTCCAATTTTTTTTAGAAAAAAAAGAGAAGGTAATTCCAAATCATGTGTAGGGTAACTTTACTCATGAGGTTTCAACTGACGTGATGCATAAACAATTACCTGATCATTATGTATAAGGACACCTCCAATTCCTTTCAAAGAAGCATCATTATAGATAACAAACACACCAATTCTGGATGGTACTTCCAAAACTAAATCATTCTGGAATCTTCTTTTAAATTCCATAAAAGAATCATCACATTCTTTTGTAGAGATAAACCTAACAACATTTCGAGTTAACTTAGTCATTGGACTAGATAACTGTGAAAATATTTCAACAAAACTCCAGTAATAACCATCCAAATGAAGAAAACTATGAATCTCGGTAATATTTTTGTTTCTTTTCCATTATTCCACAACTTATGTTTTAGCAGGATCAACATTTATGCCATTTTTTTGAAACAATGTTTCCGAGGAAAGAAATTTGTTGTAACCGAAACTCACAATTACTGAATTTCCCATAATGTTTATTTTATTTTATGGTTATCAATATAACCCTTAAATGACTTTCATGATCCTATTTACATTTACAATAAACCAAAATATCATCAATTAACACAACCAATATTTATCACCTGAGTCAACTGAGCCATCACTGCAAAAAAAAAACTAGTCAATTCTGATTCTGACCATCTCAGATTGTTGATTTGGAAGGTCATTTCCCTCTATATGCCTTCCCAGAAAATGTTCTATGTTTCCTCTAAGAAAACCCATTTTGAACAAAAAAATAACTTAGGTGAAGCAACATGGTAATCTGTAAATTCTATATCTTTTAAATACTACCATAAATTAATTTATGGACATTTATTTGACAATACCCTAACTCCTAAAGTTATCTAAACCGACCTATGATACCAACTATAAGGACACAATCTTATACCTTACATAATATTGAATTAAATGAATAATTCACATTTATTATATTTTCAGGTTTAGAGTTTTAAATAATTATGAAATAACTATTACATCTCAGAAGATTACAAAGTCTACACTTCACCACAGTTTCCATTTTTTTCAAAACATGAACTCTTAAAAAAAGTCTATTGTCTATTTCCATGTTTATGAAATCATGACTTTTCCATGATCCCATCCTAGACCCTATTCCAGATCATTTCCTGTGAAAAACAGTTCCAAAACATGGGATGATCATAAAAAGATCAATAACGGATACAGAAAGAAGTAAAACTATTAGTATTTTATAAAACAACAAGAAAACCATGAATACTATAACATAAGTAATACATTTGACCTATATGAAGTATTAAATACACTTCACTAAATAAAATATCATCACTTACCATTTTTGTAACCAAATTATTACCATAAAACCCATATAAAGAACACATAACATAAAAAGGTAACTTGGTACATAAACATACATAAATTAAATAACCATTAGTTCGACTTCCACACATATCACTAAATAGAATATACATACGACCGACTTCCATAACAAATGAATTAAAGGTTATAACGTGATCACTCATCCTAGTATTCACAACACCACCCATCATTTGATTTATCACATAACCACCCGTCAAATGTCCAAGTACCATTATAAAATCATAATAATGAAAACAAATATAAAGGAATCAAAAACATTTCAACATTTCAATCATAGTATATCACATAAATATATCGACATATCAAATCCATTATCAAAACCATTTTCAATACCAGAATACATAATAGAGTATATGGTATTTATTTTCTTTTAAAAACATCACAGCTTGTTGAGGAATCCAAATATCAAATAATACTCGCAGCGGTGGAAAAGGTCGTCGTAAACACTTATGTTAAAATAAACATTCCTTTTTTTCATTTAGTAAAATGCTTTATAGAAAATTATTCCCTTTGAAATGTCAAGGGTGATTATACAGCGTATAAAATAAATTTATGTATTAAATCAAAATATACCTCAATGAAAAGAGATTGAGACGATGTCCCTTACCTTGTGTCCAACTTGACTTGATCATTCTTTAATCTCCTAAATAATAAAATAATGTTAATTTCAACTTGCTTAAGAACCCTTTTCATGTTTATTATTCCTTTTATATCATTTATTAATATGATATAAACATTATGTAAACATTCAAGTTAATAACGTTCGTTTTGTCGATATTTGGTACTTTAGTCAAAAATAGACTTCTTATAATTACATGTTGTTCATCTGGTCAAAGGTTCATTGTATCCAAAATTATATTCAGGACTTATATATCATATATATCATATATATCCAGTATATACATGTATTTATAATAATACATTACATATATAGGTAAGAAATGGAATGCGTCAATCATGAGATGGTAAGCCGTACGTATGTATGAGCGCTACTTTCATTTCAAGTTCTTATTATAATATAATTTAAACATAATTATACCTAGATATATTATAATTACAGTATAATATCATATATGATATCATTAATTCTATCCATTATACATTCCTCATAAGGCATTAACGAGTCACATCACTTTGAGTGGGCAGTAGTCTACACTTTCTCAAATAAGAATATCGTATTTACCCACTATGGAAACCATAAAGTCATGCTATAAATGGAAATTACAGAAGAATAAATAAAACATAAAAATAATATATATCATATATAAATATAGTGACATCATAATGGCCACCATGAGAGGCGGTAGGAGATAACTGAACAATTATTGTTTCATTAGGCGTTAGTTTTCCATCCACATAAACATTATGTTTTTCACCCATTAGATGGATGTGTGTGTATGTGTAATTCGAATCCTTCACATAAAAAACCTTATTATATTTAGGACACAGTTTTTGTTACAAAAGAAATGTATAAATAGTGTTTAGGGATTGGAGAAGTAAAATAATAGAAAACAATTTAAGGGAAGTTGTTTCCTTTAATTTGGGTAACTTCCATTGGATTGAACCAAAATGACTTGTTGAAGTGCCTTCTACCTAAGGTAAGGCATATAGGAGAAGGATAAAGATTTATGGAGATTAATTGGATAGATATTGGATAAGACAAATGTCTTTAGAGGTGTGAGGAATTTGTTAGAAGTGGTATCCTTTTATAAGGGGGAGGAGGTTCTCTTTTGGAATGTGTGAAAATATTATTTTATTTTATAAAGATATTCTTTTTCTAGTTGTCCAACAATCATTAAAGATGATGATAAGATGAATCATGGTAGAAATAAAATCATCCAATCAAAATTGGACATGTTTTGAATAACATTTTAATAATTATAATCATATTTATTTAAATCATTTATTAATGAGTTAAATACTGCATCATTATTGTGTCATAAATAATTCAATTTATTTGATCTATAAAAATTATAAAAAAACTACCATCATATAGGAAATATTTTTAGACTTTCAATGAAAATTTATATTTAAAAATTTAATTTATATAATCCCTTATAACAATTAATTACAAAAATATTTTTGTTAATGTAAATTTTGTCTTTACATTAAATTAATTAATCTAAATTGTCATTATCAATCCCATGTGGCTAAAAGGGGTCCCAAAATCGACCCAAAGATGCTCATGGTTGTTAGTGACTCAACTGATACAATTTGGATAGGTTTTAATGTAATTTTGAATTATTATAATATTCCTTTTACCTTGTATTACAATATTTACCTTTAACCGTGGTAAATAAAAGTCACAACTCACTATTCACAAAAAATTATTTTAATCTTATTGAACTAAATTTTACTTCTTGATAAAAACCATGTATGTCAGATTTTTTAAATTAGATACACATAAGTGGTAAAATTTTATTTAAATGAAAAAGTCAGTTTTTTTAAATGCCACTAAGTGGTTTCACTAGTCATCAAAAATTTATATTTTTCCAAAAAAATTGCGTATGATAAATTTGATATTATGAATGAAAAAATTATGTCTATTTTTCCAAATTCAAAACATATATGTGGAATTAATTAATTTTAAATTTAATTCCCGTTATCAAAACAAATAGCGTGTTTTTAATAAACCAAAACTATTTAAACATTGACACATATTTATGTCCAATATCAATGTAAAAATAATTGAAATAACCAAAATTGGATTAAATTGTAAAAATATATTTTAATTCCACTTTAAATAAAATTAAAAAGATAATATAACCATACAAATAAATTATATTAAAACACATGTTTGAATTACAATACAATATTTTTTACTAGTCATTAAAAAATGAACTTTTTCAAAAAACTACCAAAAAATTACCCAAAGATAAATTTGATGTCCCAAATCTAAAGAATATTTTTATTTGGTCAAATAGAACATATAAATATGACCAAAACATTATATATTTATGGTTGGACATAAAAAGGCGGTAAATCGACATTTTAATGTAAATTATGCTTAAAATAAAATTCAATCAAATTTTAAGCCTCTAACATTTATTGGATAAATTTAAATATATTTAACAAACATTTATAATTATATTGTAGTTTGTTTTGTTCATTCCTTCAAAAAAACCTATAGGTGTTATCTACAATTTAAAATAATAATATTGCCTTATTAGTTTGCAACGTAAGATTTCAAAAAAAAATCGTTTTTGCGTATCGGGAACGCTATCGAACATAGAATCCCTTTTAATGTAAAATTAATATTTAATTCAAAAATATTAATAAGTATAAAAATATCTTCTTCTTCATTTACATGGGATTTTACATCAATAAAATATCTTTTAATTTTACCCAATCATATTATTCTATTTAGATGTTTCACTAGACCCTTCCTTAGTGATATAACTAATCTTTTATTATCATTGTTTTCAAATGACATCTAATCCTATCCTGTAAAAAATATAATGTTCCAGAATTATTTCTACTACTCTATAATTGATATCGATTAGGGCACTAAATTTGAGGATACATCTATTTGGAAAGAAAAATCGCCATCCTTAGTGGAAACCCTTTACTGTTGAATCCCACAGACCAAGAGCCATTCATTATCCAATGCTCAAACATGAGTGTGGCCAGGGGAAACAATTTGTATTTTACATTTCATACCAATAATAGTGACCTAGTATTATCATATATAGTTATATAATAATTTTAGGTAAATATCAAATTCATTATACAAACACATAGTTGAGGACAATAATAGATTAGTTCATTTAGAGACTGTTTACACAATTGTATAATTTTGTGAACGATCTTCACAATATCCCAAAATGCAAATCCATCATTTCACTCTATTTATTCAAACACTTCATTTAAACACACATAATAAACTACGGTAATGTAAAATATAAATTGCTTATATCAAATTTATATTAATTGAAATATATGAAGATATATAATCTTATAAAGAGAATAATTTTTGTATAAATTGATCAAAAAACATTATAACCATATCCAAAATATTGTTGATCATAATATTGTGTCATGGAATAACAATATGTTGTTTATAAGACATGAATCATAAAGAATCAATGAGCATGGCCAATTAGAAAATTACATTTTCCTAATGCATAGATTTATGGAATATACATAATAATAAAATTAATATGTCATTTATACCAAATAATACATTCATAAAATGACAGTATTGGGCTAACAACCCATATAATTAATTGGGTTCTAAGATAACATCCCATTTACACATTTTTGGGCACTGGATAACCTCTCTTGTAATCTTTTTAGTCATATTATAACCTTTGGGGTACCTTTTTTATGAATGGGGTTATATTTTATTGTACCCTATTTAATGATAGGTATAACCCTCCATGTACCGTTTGTTCTCATATATATTTTTTCATTACAAAATTTATTAGAGTAAGATAAAGGTCCAACCCAAATTCTATTGAAAACAATATATACCGGTACCAAAATATCATAAAATTTTCATGATATTATCTCATCATATATTGGGTAAAGAAATGAGTTTTTTTTAAATTTTTAATCAATTCACCATACTATGAACTCTGAGATATATTGGGGTTTCCAAAATATTTTATCAATATAATCATTGATCATTTTGAGAATGAATAAATATTATATAATTATTTAGTATCTCGAGTAGGTCATAATTTATATATATTGAAATCATCTTAGATTGAACCTTATATTTAATTATTAGCAGCATAATTTATTAAAGAACACATGCTTTTCACATTGGAAATTCATTTTAAATCATATAACATTTTAAAAATATAATTTTTTAATAATAAACTCAAAAATATAAAAAATTATTATTTAATTTCCATTTTAAAATTTCTTTCTGAATATAACGTTCCTACTTCATAAAAACTTATTTTTAGAAAATAATTTTCATTGAAATTATTTTTGGGAACATATAAATTATGATTCAATGAAAATAAGGTACCTGGTGGCATGGAATTATCGTCACACTACACTTGTTAACAAAGAATAATTTCACATTGTGTGTAAATAAATGACAGCATGGAGGTAGATGAATTTAATATTCCATTGAGTTATATTATAAAAAATATATATTCTGTAAAAAATAAAAAATAAATTATATGAAGATGTTACAATATTATTCAAAAACATTTTTGAATAAAAGATTTTGATTAAAATGAATTTTGACTTATCTAAGAAATAATGTTGGCTATTTTGAATCTATCAATTTAAAATCATTATTACATAAATATATATAAATTTATGGAAGACATATAATCTAATGAAGTTACTATATGAGAATAAAATTAAATATTTTCTTATGATATGTTTCATAAGATTTAATAATTGGATATATAATCAAAATATTCATGATAAAAAATGAGATTATGACATAAAAATATTATCAATTTTATAACATTGGATTACAATAACCATGTAATCATAAATATAAATAAAAATTTAATATCAATAGAAAAATATATTCACTTAATTACATGTCAATGATGTTTTATATATTTATTGACCCATATTTGATTTAATGATACTTCCATTCTCATTTCGTAAAATAAACAAACCACATACATAAACCAATAAAAAATACATTCTCAACACATATAATGATGAAAAATAATCCAATAAAAAATAAACATATTATAATGGGACTATAAATTGAAAAAAAATTGTATGGTTTGGTTAGTCCTAGTACACTAGAATGACCACTCTCAGGAACATTTATACTGAAATAAATTATAATGTATAAAATATAATATTCATTTTTTAGATGAAATTATATATATACATATGGTGAAATATATGTTAATTGACAATTTGTAAAATAAGATGTATGAATATTAATTACAAAACATACTCATATGGAATAGAAACCTGACCATTGAGATAATAACCTAGCCATTATGTCTTGTTTTCTACTTGCTTGATAAGTAACATAACCATTTTGCAATGTAATCTATTTTTTGAATAATAATGTCACCTAATAATTTATATATTAAATATTGGTTCCTATAAATTAAAATATTATATATTTATATCCTAATATATGTATATAAATGATTTAAAATGATAAATTATGTGTTGGTATATGTGTGAAAATGACTTTTTAAAAAATTTAATAATTTGTATAATTATTTATAATAAAATATATTTCTTAAAATGTATTCATGAATAAATATTATATTTTATTATAATTGTAGTGTTAATAAAAGAGGGAATAATTAATTTTTCAAAGGTTTATAAATTCAATTATACTAGTAAAATCTAAAAATTTTGTAAAATGAGAATTTTTCTTAATTTTTAAATTTATCATATTTTGAATATTATTTTAATAAAATGGAGTTAAATTTTGTAATCTAAAAATTCTATAATTGTTAAGTTTATCTTTCTGTATAATTATAATATAGTTAAATTTTTTTTAAATAGTGATATATGAAATTTATTGTATTTAAAAAATACATTTATTATATAGTTATTGATGATTTATGGATGGAGAAATAACACATATGATTGAACTCTATAGAACTATTTTCTATATTTATTCATAGAAATCAACAATACTTCTAGAATTGAGTAAAAATAATAAACTCATTAATATAATAATAAAAACCATTCTCCTAACACCTTCCAATAATTGTATTTTTCCAATATTCTTAACAATTCCTCTCCAAAGACTCTTTCCCAGGTCATCACCTCTATTTTCTTACAAAATTCCCATTCAATGATCCATAATGGGGGTTTAAAAGAGACTAAATTCTAGAGGTAATATCGTCATTATTTAGGTTTTAAATTAATTTTTCTTCTATATAGTCCTCACCCCTATCAATAGAGTCATGATAAAACCAGTATCATATATAAACTATAATTTTATTCAATTAATGGAATATATATAATAAAATATATTATATATTATTTTATTCAATAAATGGAAACATCATTCGTGATGTGTAGATTCACCGCCTTCGTCAACCAAGAGTTTCCCTTTCTAGTTATCCCTATAATTTTTTTTATAAACCCAATAATATGATTAAAACATATTTTATTATTTATTTTATAACTTGTTTTATCCTCGGAATGTAATATATAGATATTAATTAAATTAATACCAAAACTACTTTTTGATGGTCATAAAAGTAACTTAAATTAACTTCACATTTTTCAATAATATTTTATCTAATGAATCATCTCATTGTTGATAAAATGATATATGGGACCAATAAACATTATTGAAGTATATTAATACAAATTCATTCCAATTATATATTTTTTCATTCATTTCACATAACCGAACTAAATTATACTAAAGGAAACTAACCATAAAACCACTATATTAAGGTTCCTTATACAATAAATTAAAACATTATAACACATCAAAATGGGGATAAAATATCTTAATAAAATTATAATAAATAAAATATATGTGGATAAGGTTCTAAATTAAGTAAATACATAATATAATATTTCTATTTAATAAATTATGTTCATGTTCAAAATACATTTTGACCTAATGTAAGGAATATGTCCAAACATCCATTTTATATTTAGGTTATGATTTCTATATCTCTTTAAAACATTATAATTTTTATTTATTTTTATATATGTTATCCTTAAATCATTTTACATTTTACACACATATTTAGTTATCTCAATTCACATAAATTTGATGGGGACAATAAGGTTGAGATGATTCCCATCTAAATTCCTCCCAATAAGAATGGCCAATTAATGTGAACATATCTTCTTTGTAGCCATATACAAGTAACTTCTTATATAAATTTTAATAAAAGGAAATTTTCATAATATCACAAATTTATTAGAAAAAATAGTCTTAGTAAATTTCTTATTTTTGGAAAAAAAAAATTTCTTTTATTATCATTAATGAATAGATTTCCCCCTAAAATAATACATAATTGGGACATGAATAATGTTATCTAACCACTATTTTAAATTGTTTAACTTCTTTTTTACTTCATTATTATTGATATACTCTTTAGTTTCCATTATTAATGTCCAATTATGATACTAATACCCTCATTCATAGATACAATTATTAGGTAACATTTTTTTATTCATTATGAGATGATTATGATACTGATTCCATTCTGTGGTTTACCCTTATTTGTATCCCTTATGTTTCATTTTTCTAGTGTAAAAAATATAAATGAACATGTAATGATGGGTGTGCATAGATATTGTTCCAATGAATTGGGAATATTTTAGTCCAATGAGATGTCATGTATTGGATTGTGTAGTAAATATAATATATTATGTGACTTTTCACACTTTGTGATGTAATCTTGGTAGATAGAATTGACTCATGTTTATGTCATCTTTTAAATTTCTTCAATATTACTAAATATCTAAGTATGCATTATTCATTTTTCTGTATGATTTTTCTATGTGTTTTTATTTTGGTTCCATTACAATTATGTTATCACGTTAATGTATTGAATCATATGTTATGTTTATTTTTAATTTTTATCACATTATTATGATTGTTAGATTATGTATTTTTGCATATGTATGTACTCAGGATTTTGAATGATGTTATAGTTGATCAAAATGATTTATAAGGTCATTATTGAAAATAAATTAAATATGATTTTATTTTAGTAAATAAATTTCTAAATTTATACCTTGTATTCTAATGTAATTAAGCTTTATGATCCTTGGTTTGTATTTAATGGTTAATTTTTCTTAAAATAATATTAAAAATTATATAAATGTTTGTCTTCAAAATTTTTTAATTCATAATATAATATATATATTTTTTGATATTAGAAATAAAATATTTTAGTAAGAAAGCTATGGATAGTTATATCCCCATGGATAACCTCGATTGAAACATCGGTAATCACATGTTTGGATATAATTTTTTTTAAATTTTATCCATCTATGTTCAATGTGCCTTTATTAATTATTATTATCTATGTATGCATACCCCTTAAATGTTTTTTATATCCTTTTCATATTAAATAAAGAAAAATTTTAGACACAATTACAACAATTAGTGTGATATTTAATGCGACTATCGTCCATGTGAGATTCCAAATCTGATGGGAATAGGAGATCATAACATTATGATAGTATTAGTTTAACCAGATCCTATTTTGAATAATAAAATTAATCATGTAGAACACCCTTCATATCCTATTAATGATTATGTTACAATCAAATAATTTATGTAATAGGGGCCTTCTAACATTAGTGAATATTCTGATCCCATTTTTTGAAAACAACATATCAACTATTGAGAACATATTCTCAATTCTACAATACCCAAAAGAAGAGAAATTCATGTTGGTGGATTATAATGTTAATGGATAAGATGAATATTGGTAGAAACTGATTAAAATAATCCTAAGGCATAAATTGATTCCATAGATTTACACAGAATGATAAAAATATTTCCTAATATAGATCTTACCTATACTATCTGTCATAATATGGTGTGGGAGTTCCTTAGATGAAAGAAAACATAATCATATAGTATCAGGGACTATGAATCAAACATTACAATAAATACATGATACACATCAATATTTTTCATGGTCAATGAAATAAATATCGGTTGATTCTATAGTGGATTAAAACATATTCTATGAAAAACCATTTATACTTGAGACATTTAATGCTATGTAACAATTTTACATTTTTTTAATATTGATATTGAAATAAGAGAGTCTCAGTAGACTCGTGTGCTAAGTGATTAATAGGGGAAATGGATTTTGACAATGAAAAATAAATAAATAAATACAATGAAAGAAATAAAACCCAACAACCAACTTGTAAAAAGTTTATAAAGAATAATACTTGATATTACCTAATGAGAACTGATAAATTCTTCAAATGTGGAAGGCAGTGTTATCAAGTTGATTTTTTATGAAGGGGTTTTATTAATTCTACTATTGTGGAAAAAGGAATGAATGAATATACAAAAAATTATCCAATAGTTTAGTATTTTAACAACAAGAAACAAGGGTATTATCTAATCCAACCCCATAAGACTAGGGATGTGAGTGGCATTCAACAACAACAACATCCATTGATGATAGTAAGGTAATATGATATCACTACTACTATGGTGGATCTCAATAATGATATGGTAACATTTACTCTGGTTATCCAATCGAGTAAAGATAATTTAATATTTTATTATGATTTTACACATTAATTAATATATTTCATATTTGGAATATCTATTAAATTATGACCTAAAACTATTAATGTTTTTTATCTATTATAAATGAAAATGGGAAAATTACTACCACTAATGTATATGACTACTCCTAGTATAATTTTTGTGGACCGAACATCCAAGAAAAACATTGGTTGATTCATTTTGTAGAGTTTTATTCTTCATTGCAAATATATTCACCATCACTATACATTTTAAAAATAATTAGTCAGGAAAGAAGGATGACAATTTACATATTCAGGTATTTTCAAACTAGATGTTTGTGGAAGGAGGATGATGAATCTCCATCAGAATTGTCACATCAATTGTGGATATTATTACCTAATGAGATAATACATATAGCTAAAATGTTTGATTCAATTGATAGGATAATTATTGAATACCTTCCCACTATTATGGACTGAACTGATGTGTTCCATGAATAATTTACAATAAATACCCTATGTTATGACATTTTAATATTTTGGAATATATTAAATTTACTTAATGGACTTCATTTCACACAACACTGAGATGTGAATACATTATATGAAGAAATAGGTTAATCTGACACTACATGAAAATTTTATATTAGGTATTGGTAAGTGCCTCGTTACAATTATATTTTTTTACCCACAATGGTGACTTTGTTATATATGTTATGTTACTTGTCAAACAACGTTTTAAAGAACTTTGGTATACTATTAATATATTTTAAAAATATTGACAGAGATATTATCAATACACTAGAATGGATTATATGAATAATATTATCAAAATATTGATACTGTGGTTTAATAATTTTTATAAAAAAAATTATTGGTTATTAATTAATTATAACAGAAAATAAATACCTTTAAAAAATAAATCATTTTTTTAAAATATTTTTAAACCCATAAAGGTATTTAATCATAATATATTATATTATGTAGTATTAGTGTGAAATATTATGTAAGTTTAAATATATTATAGATTAAAAAAATGTATTTTAATTCACCAAATATGTTGGATAGGCATATAATAAAAATAAATGTAGTCTTAGGTATAAGGAATATTATTATTCTAAAAGTTATTTTTCTTCCTCTTAATAGAAGAATAGTATGAATTTTTTAAAAAAATATTTAATTTTTTTAAATGAACATCAATATTGAGTGAATAATATAAAAATATATATTGTGTGCATTTTATTATTTTTTTGAGAAGTTTAATTTTTTATGAAGAACAAAAATCACTAATTCAAAACAATATTTCCATCTAATTTATATATATAGATAAATTATTTTTAATTTTTTTAAATATATTGTGATCAATTAGAAATATATTAACATAATTTATTGCAATTGAATAAATTTCACATTGATATTATATATTAACACATTTCAATAATTTGAGAATTATAACATTAACATCTTGATGATCCTTCACATATCACTACTGGAAAAATAATTATACCCATAGTTTGAAACCATGGGTATAACCACTAAAACCGAGGGTTGAGGCTATACCCACATTTCTAGGGAACAGTGGGCTCACGAGGCATCTGGATTTCAGCAGTGCTATACCCACGGTTAGGAAACCATGTGTATTGGTACAGTCAACTGAGTCAGACACCATGAAACTATGTCATTGAACTATACCCATTATTTTTAAAACATGTGATTTTAGGGACTCCGGGATCTAGTGCAAGGACTCTGGGCCTACCAAATGACCAAATAATGCTACACTGATTGTAGGGTAGATACCCTACCGAAGGTACATGCATCATAAGGACATCAATTCTTATGTTTCATGGGTATTATTTTTTGGGGATTCAAAATGAATAAGATGCATATGAAAATGTAAGAACAATATTTTACACTACTCGGGCATAGGAATTCCTTGTTTACTTTGCTGCTATGGCACCTAGGAGATGACCACGAGTAGTGCGGGTGATCAGGGCCCAGGAGGTTGACTTGGATGTTCAACAGAGGGATGACTGATAGTAGGAGGACGATTAGTGAAAGAGGATGATTTGTGCCTTTTAGTGGAAGAACCTAAGGTAGTACGAGGGTAGCATCGCTGACGTGGAGACAAAGAGCTGACTAGAAGAGCTGGTTATAGCGTTCATCTTGATATGGGCTCTGACAGAGTACTGGGATCCTCAAGCTGTAAGCCAGATGCGTGGAGCAGCAGGTCATTGGTGGACACATTATCTTGGGGAAAGAGGGAGGCTGAGGTTAGGTGGGTTGACTTCAAGAAGGATTTCAGGGCGGAATTCCTCTGTTCCATGATTAAGGCTGAGAAGTGGCAGGAACTACTATCCCTCCATCAAGGGAGTATGTCAGTGAAAGAGTTGGGGATCAAGTTCAAGGATCTCCTTCACTTTTCTCCCGACCTCCTTCTGGATGAGGAGTCTCGGGTGAGATGTTTGGATGAGGCTATTCAACCTTCTCCCTAGTATGATGTTACTCCCTTTACCCTACCGACGTACCTAGAGTTCCAGAAAAAGGCTGTTGTTTTAGAGAGAGTGCAATGATGGGAGGTGAATCGTGAGAGGGAATCCATTTGGGATCATCAAATGGGAAGGTCATCAGTAGCAGGCCTCCAGCATCAGGACCCTATATGTTTCGACCAGTAGGAAGCATGCCTCAGTTGTTCCAGTTCCGATCTCCCAACCATATCCATTTTCATTCAGGCCCAGGGACAAGATGCTTTATCTGTGGAAGCCATGGGAACCATTAGAATCAGTTCCTGGATAGTGTGCAATACGACGTGGTTGGGCAGGTTCAACTCCCACCTCAGCAACGGTAGTTTCCAGCTAGTCCCTTTCAATGGTAGCAGCAGGGAAAGCAAGCTCCATCTCCTCCGAGGGCAGGCATTGCAGGAGGGATCTGAACTCAGGGCACTCCTTAGGGACCTCGATCAGGCTGTCTCGGGCATGCGACCGACAATCGATGGGAAGCAGAGCTAGGCATGGTTAGTTTCATACTGTAGAGGAAGCAGTTCTAGTAGGGCTAGAAGTCGTTCAGGGTACTATCAATTGTTTTAGTACTCTTGCATATGCCTTGTTTGATACAAGAGATTCGAACACCTATGTTGCACCCAATTTGGCTCGTGCTCTGGTTTAGACTTTCATAGACATCCTATGCCCCTAGTGCTCAGCACAGTAGTCAGAGGTCAGACCAACTTGTTTTATGTATTCTGAGGGTGTAGACTAATGTTAGGGCCATATCTGTCTATTAACGATATTCTACTATTGCAGATACAACCATAATATGTCATCCTAGGCATTGACTGGTTGTTCTCTATAAGTTCCATCATTGAATGCTTCCAAATAAGGGTTGTGTTTTTATATTTGGGCGGCCGACATGTAATATTCATCGTTGAGCGGGGTTGCGAGAAAAGAACCATGCGAGAGGTACCCATCCTTTCCTTTTTATCAAAGCTATCACTGTAGTCTGTGGATGCTGAAATTGTGGCAGTTCCAGGGGTCTTCAGTGAGTTTATAGATGTCTTCCATGATGAGGTGGTGACTCTACCTCCTTAGCATGATGTTGTGTCTGTGATAGACTTGCAACCCGATGCCTATCCGATTTCTATGGCTCCCTACCAGATGAAACCTTCTCTTTTACAAGAGTTGCAGATTCAGATTGATGATCGAATGAAGAAGGGTTCTGTTTGACCAAGTGCATCACCATGGGGTGCTCCGGACTTGTTCACAATGAAGGAAGATGGTGGTCTGACACTGTGCATAGACTACATGAGACTAATCCAATTAACAGTTAATAATTGTTACCCTCTCCTGAGAATAGATGATCTCTTTGACCAGTTGAGGGGAGAAGTGTTGTTCTCTATGATTGATATATGGTCTGGCTATCAACAGTTTAGGTTGAAAGAGGGTGACATCCCAAAGACTACCTTTAGATGTTGGTATAGACACTTTGATTTTTTAGTCATGTCATTCAGCATTACGAATGAACCAGCTGTGTTCATGGGACTCATGAACTCCATCTTCAGGGAATACATGGATAAGTTCGTAGTCGTGTTTATTGATGACATCCTGATCTACTCAAGATCAGTGGGGGATCATTCTATGCACCTGATAACGGGTTTGGAGGTCCTCCGACAGCACCAAATATTTGTGAAGTTGTACAAGAGCATGTTCTAGATGCGAGAAGTACACTTCCTTAGGCATGTGGTGTCCGAGAATGGAATAGCAGTGGACACATCAAAGGTCAAAGCGGTTGTTTCTTGGAAAATGCCCAAGAACATGACAGTAGTTCATAGTTTTCATGGACTAGAATGCTACTATCGAGGGTTTGTGCCCAACTTCTCCCAAGTTGCAGCATCTTTGATATCATTGACCATGAAGGCCATGCTTTTGTGAGGAATGGCCAGTGATAGGAAGCGTTCATCTATCTGAAGGGGAAGTTTCTATGTTCTCCAATGGTGAGGTTTCCAGAAGAATGGGAGGCGTATGACGTGTTCTGTGATGCTTCAGGACAAGGCCTCAGGTTTGTTCTGATGCAACGACATGGGTTGGTCTCTTATGGGTCTTGAATGTTATTTCCTCATGAGCGTAATTATGCCACCCTTGATCTGGAGCTTGTGGCAGTTGTTTTTTCACTAACGGTGTGGCTCCATTAACTCATCGGGGAGCGCTTCGGGCTCTTCACATATTACAAATGATTGAAGTATATCTTCTCCCAGCGGGACCTGAACTTACAGCAGTGAATGTAGATGGAGTTCCTTTTGGAATAAGACATTGAGATTTCATTATCCTCATGGAAATGGAATGTGGTGGCCAATGACTTGAGCATGAAATCACAGAAGGATGCGGTTTGAGAATCGGCAGATGCTTGGAAGGAAATAGAGGAATTTGATGCCCTACACCTGGATGCGAGGATGGATGGCGGTAGGGGTTCCCTGTATCAGATGATAGTACAATCATCTCTTTTTCAGCAAGTAGAGGAGTCTCAATGTGGAGACTCAGAATGTGTAGTGATGCAAGACAGGGTTAACCAATGCGATTCTTCAGAAGGGTGGATAGAGGATGGTCAGAATAAGATTCTTTTATGAGGGAAGTAGTTTGTTCTAGAAGAGATGCATGAGTGGATACTTAGTGACTTCCACAACTCACCCCTAGCAGTGCACCCCAGAGTTTCAAAGATATATAAGGGTCTGAGGAGTCAGTTTTTGTGGCCCAAGGTAATGCGGGAGGTGGCATAGTTCATGTCCAGGTGCCTGGTGTGTCAGCAGGTGAAGGTTGATCACCGTGTTTCAGGAAGTCTATTAAAACCATTAGATTTCCATGAGTGGAAATGGGACTTCATATTGATGGGTTTCATCACAGGGCTACCCAAGTATCAAGGAGGTTGTGACGCTATTTGTGTAGTGGTGGACTGGTAGATGAAATCATATCACATTCTAGCGATCAAGGAGTCGGGTGCAGTGGACGTCGTAGCATGGAGGTACATGGATGAGGTGGTACGATTTCATGGAGTTCAGAGTTCCATAGTCTCAGATAGGGATTCATGGTTTACCTCATGATTCTGGATGGGATTACAGTACACTTTTGGCACTTAGCTACGTCTAAGCACTGCCTTCCACCCCCAGACAGATGTGAAGATACAGCGCACCATCCAAACAATAGAACTAATGCTACATGCATTTGTGTTGGATTTTGGGAGATCATGGATGAGAAACATGACTCTGGTAGAGTTTTCATAAAATAATATATTTCCTTATACCATTGGCATGGCTCCGTTTGAAGATTTGTAAGGATGTCCATGTCACTCACCTATGTGCTGGACCGAGGTTGGCGAAGCAGGTGTTCTTGAACTAGAAGTGGGGCAGAGCACGAAGGAGAAGGTTCAGCTTATATGCGAGAGGATTAAGGTGTCCCACGACCGAACGAATTCATATGATGATAATAAGAGAAGACCCTTGGATTTCGAGTTCGGGGAAATCATGTTCATGAAGGTCTCCCCTTGGCATGGGAAATAGAGGATCAACAGGGGGAGTAAGCTTTCTCCAAGGATCGTCAGCCCATTCGAAGTGCTACGCTAATTCGGTGAAGTTGCTTATCAGTAAGACCTACCACTACCACTATAGAGACTGCACAATGGCTTCCATGTGTCTCAGCTACGATGATATCTACACAACGATTCACACGTCCTCGATTGGGGAAGGATGGATATCGAGGACGACATGAATTTTTATGGAAAGACCAGTGAGTATCGAGGATCGTGAGGAGTAGGTGATTCATGGAAGGTCCATTCCTTTGGATCATGTGTTGTGGATCAATGAAGGGCTCGAGGAATGTATTGTGGAACATGAGATGCAGATGTGCGCCCAATACCTAGAGATGTATTGATTTTTGTTCTATTTTTTTTATACTTGTTTGTGATGGAACACTTTACCTTGTTAACTATGGAACATGCAGTTTTCCTTATTCTGTGGATGTGTATGAAGAGTACTTCCTATGAGGAACGGAGGACCTGATCCCTAATCAAGGAACATTAAGGTGGATGTGATTATACTCGTGTGGGCGAGTCAGTTCAACCCAAAGGGGATAATACCTTGACATGGAGGAAGAAAATCCCTAACACATATGACTGGATAGTTTGACCTTATAATTTTCCTGGTTTCTTGAGGGAGAGGTGTTCCTAGATATCGATGAGGTTTACTCCTAAGAGGTATATTTCAAGGTGTTTGTTCGGAACCCCTCTTTTTCAGAAGTAGTTTTTATTATCATGGGAGAGATTAGATTGAGAGGTATCTGACGTAATGACCTGGACCCACCGGGTCCATTAAGATCCCAAAACATGGCTCCACAATGATGGTCTCACACCAGTCATGGTGGCACCGTGATAGTGGCACTGGTGATGGTGGCACCTTGACGATTGCACATAGATTATGGTGGCACCGTGACGGTGGCACCGTGAGTGTGATAGTATAACGGTGGAACCAAGAGGGTGGCACCGTTTCCTCACCAAGCGGTCTTCATACATTCTGAGTTCCTGACTTTTCCACTCCTGCAACATATATTTTCACGTAAAAATGATTTAATTCCCCCTTACAAAGCTATTTAATGACAATAAATAATATCTAAAATAACCCAAGAGTCGGGAAAACCATAACATACCAAAATGTGTGGTTTTTCCTCAGTTTCGCTCCCATACCCATACCATATAGTTCCGCCCCTGTTACGCTTTTCCTTATGGTTAAAGAAATATGATTAATGTATAGTCGTTATGACCAACCCTCCGAGAGGAATTTTTAAATGATAATTAATTCCATCGTGCATAACATCCCAACTGTGTGGGGAACCATGATCCGACTATAATGTCATTAAAATTTCCATATCCTGTAACAACGTGATCTCATCATTATATCACCCTAGATGTTCTTTCTTCTTCCACTTCGCTAGTCTCCATTTCTTCCTATTGCGTTTCGAGTTCCTCTTCCTGAGGAAACTGGTCCGCCTATGCCGAAGTCTTTCTTCTCATCCATGGTGTCCTCGACGTTCCTCTCCTGCAAGTCGTGCATCCCCAGTTATTAACTCATTGAGAAGAACAA
This sequence comes from Viscum album, assembly GCA_963277665.1. Lineage (NCBI taxonomy): Eukaryota > Viridiplantae > Streptophyta > Magnoliopsida > Santalales > Viscaceae > Viscum > Viscum album. The sequence continues at coordinate 2,073,243,176 of OY728152.1, read as the reverse complement.
CAATCATAGATCAACCAAGTAGGGATTTTTTTCCCTTAGTCTCACTTTATTATGTATCATGAGGGGCGGCTACACTACTGTATCTATGGTAATGGATCAAACCAACCCTTAACAATGATAATAAACAGACAGTTAAAAAATGATGGGGTGCATTTGACAGTTCTCTTGTACTCTTTTATAATTTCTATATGTTGTGAAATATATGGGATTATGCTTATGGAACATTATGACCTTATTCTTACTGTTAATCATGGTTGTTTTTTCCTTACATGCACTCTAAAGAACCATTTTCTTCTGTGATGATTAAATAACTGTAACATGGAAATTGGTTAATCACCTAAACTCAGTTGGTTAAGTGGATTCCTAGTTAACATCAATCCTTGTGTGTTCACCACAGAAAACCAACAGAAAGAATACCCTAATTAATGAAGTGCTTGAACCTAGAGGATTCCCTGCTCTATTTTGGTAGTAGGTTTTTTGTTCTGTTTGATGCTTATGGGGTGATGTGGATGAGAATGTGACCCTCTATTGGGGAATGTTTGTTGGGTGTGAATCTGAAGAAGTGTGGGGTCGTATCTCGAGGCTTGGATTGGTTCCAGTATCTTGAGGGATCTCACTGATCCCTTTGTTGTTGTGACTTCACATGAGAACCATTTGTGAATACTTAAATTGATGTTTGGCTATTTCTCTTTCTTGGGCTTTTGGTTATGCTTGTTAGTTTCCAAGCAGTATAGAATTCACCTATGTGGTATTAATTGAACATGAAAGAATGAATGGGATAAATAGAGAGTTAGTTGTTAGAATGATTTGTAACTTGTCAGTGAGTGATGTGCCTTTCTATTATGAATTAATAGTAACGAGGGTGTTTGTTCTTAGGTTTTCCAAGGAATCCCTAGGGTGGGATGATTGCTTGTAACCTATAAATATGATTTTAGTTCTTATTTTTATTATTCACGCCCTACCCCATGTTGATCACTTTGTGCCGAACACCGCCATTTCATGGGGGAGGGTGTTTTCCCAACACTCCTTTGAGTGGCTGGTTATTAGCTCTTTTTCTTCTAACTATCTAGAATATTCCAAGACTCTTCGAGTAGGCTGTGATGGCCTGAGGCCCATTATATCCCATGATTCTTCGGGCGGTATAGTTGTGGTTTTTGGCAAATGTGTTTTTGGGCCGGTTGTTTCCCAAGAGTCTTTGATATTAGGCCCAGGTGTCTTCGTTCGTGGCAGTAGTTATTCTGGCCCAGGATGTTGTGGGCTTGGATACATGTGGAGGTTGTGTCCAAGGTGTTTTCGGGCGGGATGGTGGTTGTAGCCTAGGTGTTTTTGTGCAGGACGCATGGTTGTGGCCCGGGTTTGTGTGGGTGGTGTGTGGTAGTGGGATTTCAGTGAGAATGTCGGTAGAGGTCCAATGCAAAGGATGTCTACAATAACTAGTGGGAAAGTGACGGAGGGTACCCAAATATCGATGTTCTATTACTATATATACTTTACTTGAGTTATTTGGGGAGTGTGCCTTGATGAGGCCTGGGTGGATAGTTTTCCTTTATTGGTGCTTTGGTTATCTCTTTCCCACATTGCATTATAATTACTCCTCACTTGTGAATGAGATTATTTTGTTTTCCCTCCTGAGTATACTTGTAGGCTGACCCTATGTATATAAAATTACTTTTATGTTTATAGTAGGACTTTAGGGATCTTGCAGGGCCATACTAGCTCGGGTGTTGGGATATTTTTAGTTGTTGTTATTATTTCTCTAGTACTTTACCTTTGTAGTCTCCTTGTACTTTGTGGAAGTTTCTTTTGTAGAATGAATATGGGAATGGGTTTTATTGGAATTACTTTTACCCCACTAGTTTTTTTGTTGTTGGGATTTACTATATTATCTTCTGATCCTATTAATGAAAAAGGGTAATGCCTTCCATCTTGTGTGTGATTCTATACCCTTGGTGTTAGACGCCACTCTTGTACCTATTGAAGGTGGATCTCGGGGATTCATTATCTCTCCTTCAACATGTTGAATGAAGGTTTTGGAAATCTGTTGTCCCTTCTCTAATTTTGGTGAAGGCGGGTCGAGAAAAATGAGGGATGTAATTCACAAATATGGGAATAAAAATAATAACACCATGCACTGACATAGAGTCCAAATAATCAGCGACCTTGTTACCCTCACTCTACACCTGAAAAATTAATGTTCAGTTATTGGTGATGTTCTTGCTCCACCTTAATACATAGGTGGTTTTCTAGAGGATTTTATACATACCATTCATAGAGTCATGATGGATGGTATAATTAGTCTCATTCACAACATGTTTAATACTCCAGTGACTATATATCACGATTCCCATTATCATATACATGGTCTCAACCAAAGGGGAATGGCCTCCACCAAAATGAGCATCATTGGAAAGGATGAATCTCTCCCCAAGATCTTGTACCATTATGCTTCCATTGAGGTTTTTAGAAGAGCATGATCATTCAATGTAGAGCATTAATCCAACTGGGTGAGGAATTCGTCTGGCCCAATCATTGAGATTGGTCGATCTCATATTATAAAGCATGCATGAATTGATCTTGGAGAGGGGGTTCCACACCGTTTGATGTACAATCCAACCACATATATAATAAGGAACCTAGTCCTCAACAATATGGTCAAACATGTGAACTGAATACCCTCATGCCTGCTTTTATTTTTATGATTATAGAAACACTAGTATCCCACGGTAATAATCGTTTTCCATGAATTCCATTCATTATTGACTTCCTCGACACTCTGAAACTACCATATAGAAAACGAAATGCACCTCAATGAATCAACATAAAATCCCATGAAATCACAGAAGGCCCACCACACCTGGCATGTCGAGTCACTACTAAATAAAAGTTTGATATAGTTTTCCTCTATCAAGTAACTATAACAGATACAATGGAAGGCCAATCTAATATTCAATCACATCACATTCCCATTGGAATAAGGTTACGTGCTATTAAGGCACTAGAAGTGAATATTGAATTTTTAGGAACATATTTTTCCCATACGGTTGAGAACCATTGATCCTATATGTTCACATAAGTTGACACCATCTTTTATTAATCCATTGAAAAGAAAAAACCTGAAGTTGATACATTGAAAATATATTTATATGGTTCACCATAGGGATCAATCATGTCAATGTCCACTAATTTCATATTGTACATCACATCACTCATGAACTCCGCATACTTACTTCCTCCATAAATGTAATATGGGTGATCGGGAAGCTAGGGATGTTGAGTCAATAAGGATTCCTTATGAAATTTCAATTCCATTATTTTTATAAAATCAACAACAATTTATCTCAAGGAAATTTTTATTTCCCAAAAGATTTGTGTTAATAAAAAAAAATTCCTTCCTCACGGAAATATTCTACTTACAATGGTATTCATTGTTAATGTTATAGTTTCACTAAATATTACTATTTTTAATTCTAAGTGTACAATATGGTTTCATATCTAAATCTCCTAATCCTTTAAACACTAAAATATTGAGAATTTTGTTTTGTAGTTCTTAATTTAGGATCTATATTCTCTAAAATTTAGACTCTGAATTATCTGAAATCCGGAATCCATGTTCTCAGAAATTCAGACTCCAAATTCTATGAAATTCGTAATCTGAATTCACAGAAATTCAGATTCAAATTTATCTTAAATTTAGATTCCAAATTCTCTGAAATTCATATTCGTAATTCTTATGAATTTTGACTCTGAATTCCTTATAATATACAATATGAATTCCTTATAATTCAGACTCTGAATTCCTTAGATTTCAGACTATAATTTCCATAGAATTCTGACAGTAGAATCTATGGAATTCATGTTGTGAATTCCTTGAAAAACAACATCTGAATATCCAATAATATAGACTCCGACTATTTATTTTACTAGACTCCGTTTTTTTATTAGAGTTCAAAAAATGTATTACGTTATGTAACCATATTGTTCATACCCTTGTTTTATTTATAAAACAATGTCATGAAATATGATTATAACTAATCTTTGTTAGAGTGACTTGTGTACATGTCTCTTAGAGATTCAAGGAATAATATGATCATTGGAAGAGGGATCCAACCATTAGAGAAATTCCTATAAATATTCTCACATTTTAACGGGCTAAAAAAACTATGAATGTTGATCACTCTATAGATTATATGTCGCTGATGTGATTTTTAAAGAGAGGGGCTTTTATTTTTTGTGTGTACTGAACATCTTGTTTATCTTGTTACATTCAACTCCGATTATTGTTGTGTATAATCAATTACTTCCTAGGATAGGATGACAGATTTTCTTACTACCTTAATAGTTTAGGACTTCCATGATATGGAATTCATTGGGGATGACTACCTTGATGTATGAGGGCATGTGGGGATAGAAAGATAGACTTCGATATTTTGATCTAGGGCCTACCCCGGTGAGGGTAAAACTGATTTTACTGAATGTTTAAATCAAGGGATAAATATCCAAGGTTATTGAATACTATTCTAATTTGGATAAAAGATTTCATACCTGTTACTTGTATTGTTTGAAGTTTATTTTTTGATGTATTTTGATTAATACGGAAAGTATAACTATCTTATACTTTCTTGTATTTTTATACACTGATTAGTTATATTCTATATGTTTTAAGGTAGAATCATTTTCATTGTAAAATTTCATTAAGATTCATTTACAGAACCATATTAATGGAACCTATCATATTTGTTGAAATAAGAGTTATTGTGAATTTACCATGTTTAACATTGATAAAAACTATTTTCTACATTGTTAAAAATGAATGTTTTATACCTACATTAAAGTTTCCAAAGGAATTTTTAAAGTATACAATTTACCTTCTCTTTAATATAAAGAATCTACATTCATATTTTGATCTATCAATTGGTATCATAGTAAGTGTCTAAAATACTTATATTCACATATATTTAGTCTTGCTAATGTTTTGATTGTTCTATATATGTTTCTTGCTTTAGATTTTAATACATGATTACAAATATTACTATTAACAGTTTTTTTGTGGAAATATAGTTTCTTTTAGATGATAGGAAGGATTGTTGGTTTGATTGACAATCTAAATCCAACAAGGAAATCTATATTTGATTGAAATGATTATAAATATTTGATTGATCATATGAAAATTTATTTTATTAATACTGGAATGCACAAATTATTTATGCTTACTGGAGATTACAAGATTTCTAATATGGAATTCAAGACATTTACTAATCATGAAAAATCATATTATCTACTAAATTACAAGGTATAAAATAATTTGTTGTGTTCCGTGACTAGGAAAATATATTTTCATATTTCTACTTTTGAAACGGAAAATTTTATTGGGAAATATTTGGGGGATAATTATTATTTTACATCCGAGGTTATAGAATCTATGATAGCTATGCTTATAGCAGAATATGAAGGATTTAAATTTCATTATAAAGATCCATTATATAAGGCGCAAAAAATATTTATGTCTGTTATAATAATTATACAATTTATGGGTGAGAAATTTTTAGATGATGAGGAACATGTTTAAAAGATTATATATATCATGCCTAATGAGTGGGAATCAAAGAGAATAGCTATTGATGATAACTAGATATTATCTTAGATTAAACTTGATGTGATTTTTTGAACTCTTCGACATCATGAGACAAGAATGAAAAAATATTCTAATTTGAATTTTAAATGAATTGAAAATAGAAGTGTTTCCTTTACTACTATACAAGAAAATTCTCACGAATGGGTTAAAAGTTACAAATAAAAGAATGTTATTGTTTAATCTGATTCTAGTAAAGGTGAACATTCTATGAATGATCTTTCTAATCTCGCTCGAAAGATAAAGAAGATGGTTGGTAAGAAATTCATTCAGTATAGATTTAATAATAAAGAAAGAGCGAACCAGAAAGGCTCGGATGTTACTTGTTATGAATACGAAATATAAGGGATTCTATGGTTGGATTTTCATATTCATACGAGAAAGTATAGAATGGAAAATTATTATCAGAATATTTGAATGATGTACTAAAAATATAAATCTAAGAATTTTTTTTAATCTAATGACACCCGGAGTGCCGGTGGTGGAGACTCTTCAGATGAATCCTCATAGTATGAATCTCTTGATCAAAAGAATCTTGGTTCACTAGCCAGATTACCCATTGAAAATCATTATGCAATTACTATTTTAAACAATTTTGAAACTATAGCCAATATTTCCATAAATTTATATTATTGTTATAATAGAAATTATGAATATTTAGATGATGAATCCTTTTATGATAAAGATAATACCTTAACTACATATGAATTAGATTCTTGATTAGAAATGATTCTTGCGAATATAAATTATAATGTCAATTGTAATAACCCGATTTTTTCTATAATAGACTTTGGAATATTTTTTATGTTATTCCAGAGTAGTGCCTTCAGTTGACGTGCGATTCTGAGCTCTGGTGTGGGGGAATTATATTATCTGTGCATTCACATTGGGAATGCCAAAAAAAGGGGTTACTCTTAAAAGGTAATCAGGATACTAAATCTGAGAGTAATGATGGGTCCGTAAAGGGGCTTTTACCATAAGAACGACCAGAACATGTCGGTGTAGGTCAGTAGGACCCCAAACCCGTCGATGTAACATTAAATAGATAAGTAAAATAATTAATTAATTCGTTTAATTGTTAAACTCAAGTAACTCTTAAATGGTTGGTCGGATGGGAAAAATGTGGGTAGCGGTGAGTCTAGATCATGCCATTTACCCTAGGAAGGGAGTAATTTTGTGGGTGCGGCCCTTCTATGATAAATGCCACTGGGGGTGTTTTCGTAATTTATCGGCCTCGAGAATTGTGTTTTATTACCTTTTAATAGAGACTCAGATCAAAATTTAGAGACCACCATTGTTCTCGGGAGGTGGTTTTTACCCTAGGAGAGGATTAATCATGACCTCGCCAAGAGTTTCGGAGGTGGGTCCTTCTGTAGGTGATTAAAAATTAATTAAGATAATTTTTATTTCCCTACTTAAATGAAACCCACACCTTCTCTTCCCCATTTTGTTTTCCTCTTGAGGGAGAGCTCTCCCACACCCCTCAAGCCCTATCAACCTCTTCTTCTCCTCCCCTGATCTAATCAGAAGTGACATTTGTGGTGGCGCAATGAAGGATTGATGCATTGGGTAACAATGAAGAGGTATGATCGTTGCAGTTTAATTTTTAATTACCCCATATCCATTGAGATTTAATTTTTAGCATTTAATTACCATTATTTTTTTGAGTTAATCCCTTGGTTTCATAGTTTATGTTCTGATCTATCCAAATGATGTTTTGTATTGGAAATCTGTGTTCGGAGGTGATCATAGTCTTCCACTGAAATATGTGGGTTTTAGTGTTTACCGATGGTTCTGACCGGTCCGAAAGGTGATCCGGTGAGTTCCCAGGTGGCGGAAGTGAGCCATCAGGTAGTGGCTATAGGCCGACATGGGGGTCGAGCATGGGACTCGGCCTTGGGACTTAGAGGCTTGGTAGCAGGGCATCTGGGATGGTGGAAGTATGCAGCACTACGGGCTGAAGCCCCCGACGAGGGGAACGACTTCGAGTGGGAAAAAGTCCTGCCCATAGCGGGTCTTCATGTGGCATGATCACTGGACACAAGGGTCAGTCGGTAGGTGGACTGCTCGCAGCGCTGGCCGGCCCAGGCCGGTCCCGCCCAAGTGGAATTTGTCCCATCGACATCGGACACCCGTAACGTTCGCTATGTGTGTCCATTTTCTGTCCCGTCTATTGCAGTGAAATCCTCGATTAGAGAAAATAGTTATGAGATGGTTTAGAGAATTTATAATTTTCGAGATGGGGGCTCTGCGATGCAAAGAGTCTGCTAAATACTATTTAGCATGTTGTCGAGATTTTGTTTTCAGATGGCGCGAGCATGTCTGATGTCCGATTTGAGCGTCGTTAAGGGCATTGAGACCCTAGCGGCTAGGCAGAGTATTCCAAGGTGGTTTTAGGTGTAGATTCCAGAGTTGAGGACTGGTCCCCAACATTTAATTTAAACTACGTGAAATAATTAGCATCTTTTTCATCTTACTTCCGTTCGGGGTGGGCGAGAAATCGATTCAGAGTGTTTTTCTGACGTCATTGCATTAGCTCAATCCACCCTCTTTATATACGAATGATGGTGCGGACCACATGAGGTCCTTTTGGGATTTGGTGGTGATTTCTATCTTTATCACCAGGTTTCTACATTAGAAAAGTTATTAGTCAATCGTGTGTTCTTTTTCAAGAGGATCACAATGGTGTGATCTGTTCGTTGCGGTTCGGGACCGAGATGCGGGTCCCACAAAGCACCGCTCGTGCATGGTACAGAGAAATACATCTTCTTCTCTGGATATTTGTTCCACTAAAAAGATCAATCCTTTTGACCTCTATTTTAAAGAAGATCGCAATGGTGTGATGCACCCGACTGTTTTTGGGACCGATGCTCGGGACCACGGGATGTCCATTAGGTGTAAAGTGGTGTTGGAAATCTTTTTTGTCGGATGTCTGTTGGAGGTGATTAAATACTCTATCACATATGTTTTTTCATGAGGATTATAACATTTTGATCTATTTGGATGAGAAGAGTCTCTTTTAAGATCCCATTAAATGAGGAAGCATGAAAGGTTCTCCGGTGGTAGTTCTTCCTCCGGTGTTTGTACAGAACCTTGGGCGTTTGATCGTGTTCACTCTCATGTGAGTGAAGTTGATGTTTGAAGAGGTGGGGTCAGCCGTGCTAGGGTCGTTGGGGAAGAAAGTTTATGAAGTTTCTTTTATGACTTGTTTTCTTTGACTTGGGGTATCGTGTTCTTGATAGACCTTGGGCTGGAAATGTGGCATACTCTGGGAGTATATGAGAATTCTTGGCGATACATGTTGTAGTTTGTACCTAAGAACATTTTTGATTGGTTTGGATGTGATATTGGGACACACATCATGTGGGCCCCATGTGTGTGACATGTTGTACTTTACGTACCTTTTAACTCTCACGACATAGAGGGTCCTCCTGTTCTTAATGGGTACGACCATCTAGGTTGAGTGGGTCCCCTTGTTCTGTTCTCGATGGTTTGACTGGCAGAGTTGTTTTGTTTAACCTGTTCTTCCAGCTGAGGGGTTTTCAATGTTGTGTCCCTTTCACCCGAATTTGACATCCTTTACGGCTACATGCATTCATATAGTGTTGGTGTGTTCCCAATTTCATTATTAGTTGTCTCGATCCTCTTCGTCAGTAGACTCATCGGATTGGAGCATGTATCAACACGATAGGCTAGAGCAGATCCTCAAATCCATTCGTTTTCATTGATAGGGTTCTATGGGTATCTATGAGACCAACACATTACACGGGCATCAATATTCTACCCAGCAGGTTGTTTCCAGTAGGCTACGGAGCCCCCAATGATCAATTTGCACAGTCTCCCTTGTTGTGTATCGAGATCATATCTTCTATATGTCATATATGGTGACATGTTTCCCACTATGTGTTGTGGTTACGAGTGAGTTACCATCCAGTAGGGATGTCTAGTGTGGTATCATCCATCATGGATTTCGAGTGCGGTACCATCCAGAAGGGATGTCGAGTGGGGTACCATTCTGTAGGGATTGACAGAGCCGATTCGGGCCTCCCTCCAGCGAATTACCCTTTCAAGGGCCTCGGTAGTGGGAACACTTCAACTTTGACAAGACCTCTCAACTATGTGACAGTGACGGGGTGTGGTTAGACTTTCCCTATAACTATCATGTATGGGGGGCGCATTCCCCACCAAGATGCATCCTTGTGATGCGACAAAAAATTATGCGGGCGAGTCTGTGCCGACCAAAGCAGATAGTGTTGAGATTTGGTGATTTGAGCCCATTTCCATACAGTTCGGGGCAGACATGTGGGATGCTGGGCATCGATGGAGTTTACTTCGGGGATTGTTGGATACTCACATTCATGGGATGATCAATGGGATGGACAACCCCATGTGATCTTGTTCGGGATACTTTTTTGATCATATGGATATGTATAAACATTGTTCCAGTACTCACTTCATGGGATTTGGTTACTGTCTTTCCAGGAGAGGCAATGTTGCGCAGGGTATGCCACATGCTTTCCATGTCTAGTTTCTCATGGTTGGATGAGTCTACTCTGCTACTATAGGTAGTGAAGACTCGAAGGGATGTTTATCTTCTCACCGTTTCTAGCTCATTGTGTTTGGATGAGTCTACTTTCTTCCTCTTGTTGGGATGAAATGTACTCTTTACTGCACTTTCTCCATTATACTCCTTTACTATTCCTTGTTCGATCTGCTAAAAACTCTTAAGTACCTCCTTTTTTTCTAATTCATTCCTTCATGGTATCCTACATAGTATTTTAATACTCACCACTGCTTGGGCTTTTCCCGCACATTGTGTGCCCTTGCAGACAATAGACAAGTTGGTCATGGCTTCAATGGAGATTAGGAGTTCGGGAGTTTGGACCACGTGCGGTGTTCATAGTCAGGTTCCAGGTGTGTGACTCTCCCAGCTATTTTTCTTTTGTTTACCTATTGAAAAGTTGTGGAGAATTTCTAATTGGGCACGTTTTTTTCCCTTTTTTAGTTTAGCTTCATCATTTTCATTGTAATATTTAGAGGTTGATGCTCTTGGTGAATTATTTATAGTAGTTGGTAATTTGATTTTACTTTTACTCTACACTTCTACATTGAGTTGGTTTTGTGTATGTGTATAGGTACTTTAACAAAGGCCTCCCCGAGTTGTATAGCCATCAGGGACGATCTCCATCCCATGGCCTATGGATGCGGGCTAGGGATAGTTGCGGCTCAAGCCCGTGTAGGGTTGGGTCGTGAAAAAGTGGTATCAGAGGAGGTTTTTTTCTTTTAACGTTGCTCGGACATCCTTAAAAATAAAATTGGTTGGGATTTGGGGAAACAGTTTCAATGTGTCTCGGGAGAGGCTCTCATGTTAGGGACTCCAGTAATAGTGCAGCCGCTGACGTATCCATTCACTAGGACACTAAAAAACCTCTTGTCGACTCGACATGATGAGACACCAGTTTCAGGGAATATTGGTTTGTGCATCACATAGTATTGAGTCTTTGACTATCCTTATTAAGTCATCTCCCCATTGTTGTTACTTTTATATACATATATGCTCATCTGACCACAACACTCCTTGATAACATTCAGGATGTCTCCGCGAAGACTAACAGCCAGAATACCAGCTTTGGTTCATGACGACAACCATGTGAGCTATGAGGCCATAGTCTTTGACACATCATGAGAGTCCCTTTCTATGGGTGGTCTGGTAGTAGCACCCCCACATGGTGATCCACAAATAGCTTCAGTAGAGCAGACTGGTCTTTAGCGCAGGATGAGGGCGCTCCGTGAGTTCTAGCGATAGAGACCGCTGATGTTCAGTGGTGAGCTAGACCCTCAGGCAGCAGTGGATTTCCTCGAGACTGTGGTTTGCCTCGTCAGTCTTGTGAAGACCCCAGCAGTTCAGAGGGTGGATTTGGCAGCCATCATTTTCCATAGAGTGGCTAGGATTTGGTGGATTCTGGTGACTTAGTTACTTAACGAGTCATCACTTTCATGAGGAATCTTAGAACAGTTTTTTAATGAGGATTTTTACGCCTCATACTTATGCTCTATTCAAATAAAAGAGCTCCTACAGTTTCAGAAGGGATGGATGATGGTGACTGAGTACACAAATTTTTTTGCATACCGTGCATGTATTTACCAAGACATAGTCCATGATGACAAATTCTGAGTGTGAATGTACGAGCAGGGTCTCGGCATAGAGATTCATGTTGACATGGTACCATTTTCATTCAAAAATATGTTGAGGTGCTAGGGCAGGAACTGTTGATAGAGAGCTTCTTGTCACGCCCTACAGTTGGGGGTGGCAACATGCACGATAGAGCCAAGACGTCTGCCATAGCTAGCAGGCGTTGGTAGATAGAACCTTGACATAGGTGACTTTCTGATAACCAGACGCCGGAGCATGGTCTTACACCACAGTGGTGCCAGAGGTCACCAGCATAGCCTGAAGAGAGTCAGTGTTATTCTTCTAATGGGCAAGGTCACCAGGCACGAGACTGCCAGACTAGGGGTGTTGAGAATATCAGGAAGCCAGTGGGTGCACCACCACGACAGAGGCAGTGCCATGATTAGAGTAGTGTCCAGAGAGGTGGTACTAGTAAAGGAGTGGGAGGATCTGGAAGGGGGGGATGACCTTACAATCTCTCCCCATCACCACCAGCTGGTCCACGTAGGGCTTCGGGAGATGGCAGTTGGGACCAATAACAGGTGAGAGCTTTGGATGTCAATGATCTAGCAGAGCATGAGGTGATAATAGGTACACTCTACATCACTTCTTCTTTTTGCAACTAGAATTTTTATACACTGTGTGTGAAATGATTTTCTCCCCGTTCCTTGCTTTATTTGTTACCAGGGTGGTGTGGGGCATTGGTGTAACCATGTTTTAGTGGAATAGAAGGTGTTGAACCTTTCTCTTTAGTTGATGGTGGAGACTCCTTCACCTTTTGAGCATATAAGAAATTCATGGTAATGGGACATCGACTGTTAATCCTTTCATGACCAGATATTGATGATTGTTTCACCGTATGGATATTATGGAGGAGGATATCACTGAGACTCGTCCCAAGTCCTTGCGGTGACTCCAGTCACAGCGTGCGATGTAGAGGTTCGACCGAGGTTGTGAGCTACCCCCGAGGGCCATCGGGTCATTTAAGACTGTGTGAAGAGATTGCGAGGTTACCTACAACTTTTCCATATCCCCATGGTCGGAATTTGGTGCACGAAATCTCCCGAATAGCTTACATGAGGAGATGTGTGCGTGCTCATATGCATGTCATCAGAAAAGGCTGACCTCGCATGAATATTTCAAATCCTTTTGTCCATTCACGGTGAAGCAGAACTATGAAATAGTTCTTCTGGGTACGGTAGATCCTGGTGTGGGATTCGTACCCTGAGTTGTTTCCCTAGTTTTTATTTTTAGGGACGAAAAGATTGATGGAGGCAATGATGTAAGAACCTGGTATTTTCTCTGAATGACTTTGAATATTTTTAATGATATTCCAGAGAAGCGCCTTTAGACGGCGTGCGATTCCGAGCCTCAGTGTGGCTGGAATTATATTTTTAGTGCGTTCAAAATAGGAACACCAAAAAAATGGGGTAACTCTAAATTGTAATTCAGATTCTAAATTAGAGAGTACGAATGGGTCTGGAATGGGGTATTGACCCAATTATTGACATAGAACATGTCGTCGTGGGACGTTGGGACCCCTCGCCTGTTTACAGATCATTTAACTGATAAATAAAATATTTAATTTATTCATTTAATCTTTTAAATCAAGTATCTCTTAAATAGTTGCTCAGACGGAAATACTGAGCACACCGTTGAGTCCAATGCATGCTTTTTACCCTATGAGGGGTGTAATTTTTTTGGCGCACCCCTTCTGTGAAAAAGTCCATCGTGGGCATTTTTGTAATTTATAAGCCTCGACAATTACATTTTATAACATATGAATGGTATATCAAATAACAATTACTATAATTCTATTGTGATCTATATGTGGTTTTTACCCTAGGGGAGATTGAATCTTGATCATGCCAATATTTTCAGATGTGGGTCCTTTCGTGGGTGATTAAAAATTAATTAAGTTAATTTTTATTTCCCTACATAAACCAAAACCACCCCTTATCTTCCCCATTTTGTTTTCCCCTGGTGTAAGAGCACTCCCACCTCCCACTAGCCCTATCATCCTCCTCTTTTTCACCCCTAAGACAAGAAGAAGCGATAAAGATTGTGGCGCAGAGAAGGATCGAAGCTTCAGGCAACACCCAAGAGGTAAGATCATTGTGGTTTCATTTTTAATTTCTGCATACCCATTGAGCTTGAATTTTAGTGTCTAATTGCCGTTATTTTTTCAAGATAATCCCTTGGATGAGTATTATATGTTACTATATATCCAAAACATGTTTCGAATAGAAAATCTGAGTTCTGAGGTGATCACAATATCCTCTGAAATCTGCTGGTTTTGGTGTTTATCGCCTATTCTGGCCGGTCCGACATTTGATCCAGTGAGCTCCCAGGTGGCGGTAGTAAGCCCTTAGGCAGTGGCAGTAGGCCTGTATGGTCTTCGAGCATGGGAGGCAGCTGAGGGCTTCGACTGCTCTCCAACAAGGCATCTGGGATGGCGGAAGCAAGCGGGGCGGCGGGCTGAAGCCGCCAGTGTGGGGTGCGACCCAGAGTGGTACAAAGACCTGCCCACCACGGGTCTTTATGTAAAAAGAAGACCAGCCACACGGGGCAGTCTTTGCGTGGATCTCTGTTCAGCGTTGGGCCGCGCGACTCAGCCGCTACCCAGCGCTGTGAGCCGAGCCGACCCAGGCCGTTCCAGCCCAAGGGGTATTTATCTCATCGACTTCGGACACCAGTAAGATTCACTAATTGTTTCTGTTTTCCTCTCTATCTTTAGAAGTGTAATCCACCGCTTGAGGAAAAGGTTTTGAGTTGGTTTCAGAAATTTATAATTTCTGAGAGGGGGCCTTGGTGACACAATGAGTCTGCTAAATACTATTTACCACACTATCGAGATATTGTTTCAGATGGAGCCAACACGTCCGATGATTTATTTGAGCGTCGTCAGGGGTGTTGGGACCCTGGCGTCGAGGCAAACCATTCCAGGGTGGTTTCATGTGTTGAAGCTGGAGTTGAGGCGTGGGACCCAAGGCCCGTCTTTTAAGATGTGAGTAACATTTTGTAACCTTTTCATCGGATGTCCGTTTTGGGCATGTGAGTAGTTGATTCTAAATTTTTTCCCAGGGATGTTCAATTGAACAATCCACCCTCTTTAATTCTACACGATGGTGCGGGACCCATGATGGCCGTTTTGGGAGTTTGCAGAGATTTTTATCTTTATTACCGGGTGTCCACTACGGACAAGTGGTTAGTCAATCTTGTGTAATTTTTCGATAGGATCGCAACAGTGTGATCTGTTCGTTGCACTTCAGGAATGGGATGCGGGTCCCACGAAGAACCACTCATGCACGGTATGACTAAATACATCTTTTTCTCCGAATATCAGTTCCACATAAATGAGTAGTCCTTTGACGTGTCTTTTCAAGTATATCGCAACGATTCTATGAACCCGTATGTTTTGGGGACAAAGGCATGGGACCCCAGGACGTCGTTCGGGGCGTAAATCTGTGTTGGATGTCCTTTTCATCGAATGTCAGTTGGAGGCATGTTAACATTCTATCTCGCATGTTTTTCTATGAGGATTATAAAGATGCAATCTGTCTGGATGTGCAGAGTTTCTTTCGAGATCTCATTAAATGTGGATGCATGAAAGGTGCTCCAGTGGCGGTTCTTCCTGTGGTGTTTGTATGGAATCCTTAGCGTGTGAACGCGTTGACTCTCGTGTGAGTGAAGTTGATGTTTGAAGAGGTGGTATCGATCGTGCTTGCTCTGTGGAAGAATCAAGTAGGTGAAGTTGCATTTACTCCATTTTGTGTTGACTTTGGGTGCAGTGTGCATGATAGCCCTTGGGCTAGAAATGTGGCATAATTTAGAAGTATATTGGAATTCTTGGAGAACCTATTTTACTTTGTACCTTAGAATGTTTGTTATTGGTTTATAGATGAGTTTGGGCCACACGTAATGTGGGCCCAATGTGTGTGTCATGTTTAAATACCTTTTACCTCTTGTGACGTAGAGGATCCTCCTGTTCTCGATGGTTTTTACCAGAAGGGTTGATAATGTCCCCTATTTCTGTTCTCGATGGTTTGACTGACATAGTTGTATTGGTTCCCCTCTTCATTCACTGAGGGGGTTTCTTTTGTTTTTTCCCTATTACCAAACTACGAAATAGTTTATGGCTATGTGAATTCGTAAAGTGTGGGAGTGATCCCACTTTCTGGGGTGAGTTTTCTCGGTCCACATAAATAGTAGACTCAGCAGATTAGAGCATGTATCACCCCGAGAGGCCTAGGGAGGTCCTCACATCCCTTCGTGTTCCCTGATAGGTTTCTTTGGGTATCAGTGTGACCAAACAATTATGCGGGCACCGATCCACTACCCAGGAGGTTGTTTCTAGTATGGTAAGGTGCCCCCAGTGAGCCCTGGGAAAAGACACCCTAGCTGTATATTGAGGTCATATCTTACATCCACAATCTATCATGATGTGTTTCCCACTATGTGTTTTAGTTACTAGTGAGACACCATCAAGAAGGGATGGCCAGTGTGGTACCATCTATCAGGGATGGAAAGTGTGGTACCATACAGTGTGGATGGCCAGTGGGGTACCATCCAGTAGGAATGGCCAGAGCAGATCCGGGTCTCCCTCCAGCGGATTATGCTTTCGTGGGGATGGGCAGTGGGAACCCATCGATCATGAGAAGAACTCTCAACTATGATACAGTGGCGAGGTGTGGTTTGGCTTTCCCCAGAACTCTCATGTATGAGGGGTGTTTTCCCCACCAAGATGTGTCAATGTGACACGACATAAAACTGGGCGGGCAAGTCAGTGCATCCCAAAGAGTATAGTGTCGATGTGTGGTGATTTATGCCTCTTGACTTGCAGTTCAGCGCAAACGTGCGGGACGCTGGGCCTCATTGGTGTTTAATTTTGGAACTGTTGGCAACCCACATTCTTGTGTTGAGCTGAGGGATGGAGATCGCCTTGTGATCTTGTTTGGGTTTCTTGTATGAGCATATGGATATGTATATACCTAGTTCCAGTACCCACTTCTTGTTGGAACCACTTTGTGTATAAGGTTGTATTTGTTGTCAATAGTTGTCAATGCAGATCAAAATGAAGGTGATCATGAAATACTCCGATGACGTAGAGGAGTTGTGATTCAGACGATTGTTGTGCTGATCGTAAGTTCAAAGAACATGTGTCAATGGTGATACATTGTTTACAACAATGAAGAATGTGAGGAGTAATCCATCCAAGGATGAGTAAAGAAGGATGGTGTTTTTGGATGAAGACCATGCAATTCCTCCTTATTGCATAAGAACCATGGGCTTTGATGAAGACCATGCAATTCCTCATTATTGCATGAGAACAATGGGTTTTGATGAAGACCATGCAATTACTCATGATTGAGTGAGAACCATGCTAGAGACTTCTTGACGGAATAAATCACATGGTTTGCATGAAGTTGATCATGACAGTTGATGAAGGAGGCAATGTGCCAATGAGTTGACTTATGAAATGGCCATGCACATCACATTTTCATAGAAGATGACGATACTAAAGCTGTTCCTTCAAAGAAACATATCACAATAGTGGAGTTTGTGATAAAAGCAAAAGAGTTGCTGAAGGATACAGATCACCAAGAAGAAGTGTTGTTGAGGTGATCGTGCTTGTCGACAAAGCAAACAAACGACATACAAATTTGTTGACAAAGGAGATTCAATGGTGACATGTCGAGTTCAAGAGTTGTGGTCAACGATCGATGTTTGAATCAAGAACATCGACAGAGGAATGGATGATCTGGAGGCGGTACAAAAAGAGCAGATACAAGGTGGCGCTGTTTTCCAGTGTTTGCCAAATTTCAGGGCCTCAAAATCAACAGATGAAGAATAGAGATTTTGGCAAAGGGAATTGCGCGCCATACTCTTGGAGGATAAAAGACTTGCGCGCCATATGCTTTTGAGGATCATAACATCAAAATTTGGCTAAGGAAAGAAGGTCGCGCAAGTGTTGGTTTGGTCGCGCAAGTGAGCTGCGCGACATAGGTTACTAGAGACAAGACTTGTGCGCCGATGGATGACTTGCGCGCCGCCGCGCATGGGGTCCAGTTTGCCTATAAATACTGGACCACCCCTCCTCATTTCTCACGGAGCTCAAGGCTTTGAGATTGTTCGAGCTCTCGTCGCGCAGGTGGTTGAGCCGCGCAAGTGGCAGTTTGGTCGCGCAAGTAGAGGTTGCGCGCCAACTGATGGTTGAGAGCCCTAGGTGATTTGGGCAAGGAAGGAAGTGAGTCGCGCAAGTGTGAAGTTCAAGAAGGCAGAGCCGCGCAAGTGCTTTGGAGACACTTGCGCGCCAGGTTAGACTTGCGCGCCTGAGACTTGCGCGCCGCCGGGAGACTTGCGCGCCGGGCTTGAAAAGGAGACCCAGACACTGTTGAAGCACGCCCGCCTTTCTGGAGCTGCACAAGAACTGATGATAGCCTGATACTTTTGGTGCAAAGCGAGAGTGAAGAAGAAATCTAAATGATACATGCATGATCTCATGCATACATGGAAAACTGATTCTGACAACACCGAGTAAGCTGAGCTTCATTAAGTAAGCAATCACATCAGTGATTGTGATTCAGGCAAACGAAGACAGGGGGATCTAGTGCATTAATTCATTGCACTAAAGAAGAAGGATTGAACTAAAAGGAGCATCAAATCTGAATCCTGATGAAAGCAATGTCTCATGCTGAACAGGAGACGAAGAACTTCAATGCACACCTATTGAAGAGACCTTTACGTCTATAAACTGAGTGGGACTTCACCAACGGGAGTGAGCCAGGGGGAGTCAACGGGAGTGACCCGAGGGACGCAGTGAGCTATCCCTGAACAATTGTAAAGGCAGTGAGCCTGGGACAGAGTGTCTGTACCCGAACACTTGTAATCCGCAGCTAGTGAAGCATAGTGGATTTAGGTACGACCGACAACCTGTCGGCGTATGCTCCTTGGACGTAGCCCTTAGTGGTGAACCAAGTAAAAATAGCTGTGTCATCTCTCTGCATGTGAATGTTTAATTGCTATTCATATCCATCATACAGGTTTAAGTAGTTCCTACCAACGTGGGAACAAGATCCACAACTTTAAGAAGAAAAAGTTGCCACCCTGATTCACCCCTCCCCTCTCAGGGTGTCCCGGGGTCCTACAAGTGGTATCAGAGCGAAAGGTTAACGTATGTTGGATATTATCCAGTAATTCTATTGATAAGAGGATTTGAGTTTCTTTCCTAGAGTCAACAATGAAGAGCAGTCTTGATAATGACGCAGTCATTTCTGAGCAGAAATCTATATCCACCAAGACTTTGACAAATAGGAAAAAGAAATAGAAGAAGATGATGAAGAAGTCACCCACATCCAAAGAAGATCTAGTGTCTTCTTCTCCATGCCATTCCAATAATGAAGAAACATTAGGCTTGGAAAGTATCAAGAAGGTGGCTCAGAACTCATCCAGAGGAAAGGATGATACCCCTAGTTCAATCTTTCAGGAAAAACTCAGAACATATCTGCATGATATTCCAGAAGAAAGGGTTGCTATTATTTGTAGCCTATTCCAATCTATGCAGGTTGAGATAAATCGATTAGAAAGGGAAGCTGACAATATGGAAGAGGGGTTGGAAAGAAAAGTTATGGAAAACATGAAGCTCACCAAATAGGTGAAATTCTTTGAAGAAAACGAGGCAGTCAATAAGACTCTAAGAGAAAGGGTCCATGCACTTGAAGTTGAGCTGAAGAAGAGCAATGAAATCAAGAATTTTTGTTTGGAAGAAACTTCCATTAAATTCAAGGAACTTGACTCTTTGTTACAAAACAAAGTTAAGATGCATGAAGATGAGGTTGAAAGGTTGAAGAAGACTTGTGAAGAGAAGATGATCACGATTGAAGATCAAAAGATCATCCTCAATATTCTGGGTCAAAAATTGGAAGCTCAATTGACCAAGATTGAGAACACACATATTGAGACTTCACAAAAGAATTAAATGAGTGATGCTTGCACTCAATGTTCGTTGGAGGAGTCTAAGGCTGAAATGCCTCCAACATGTGACAAGAAGATTATGACCACTCTTGATTATCCACATCAAGAATCAGTTGCTGCTGGTACTCAATGCTCACTGGAAGATTCTATAGTCAAAAGACCTTCAACATGTGATAAGAAGATCATGACTTCACTCTTTGATCTATCACAAGCAACTGAGAAAGTGAAGGTACCATCCAATCCATCTTGTACTCATATTTCTAAATATACTCGTACAATCAGTGTAGGTGGGAAGAAAAGATCTAAACAAGTATGGATGAGGAAAGGTGAGAAGAAGAAACCTACCACCATGACTAGGGTGGATGAGAAGAAAAAGGAGGAAGCTGGCTCCTCAAACAGAGCACAAAAGATTAAGAAGATGGCCTAAAAACATAATACAGAAGATGCAAAGAAGAAAAGATTTGTGGGTCAATGTTGGTGCTGCAAAAGATTTGGGCACTGTGCACTAGATTGTTTTTATAATCCCTTTCATGGAAAAGCACAGGGAAAGCCTATATCAAAGGGAAGGAACCCAGAGAAGAAGAAGCAACATCAGCAGATCCAGAAGCATATGTTCACCGCAAATAGATTTGGAATTCTTGATAACATCTGTGATGTATGCAACAGCAGTGGTCACAAGAATGGTGCATGCCCTGGTCAACAGATATCCAGAGCTGATAAGAACAGAAGACCTCTTATTCCGTCTAAGTATGATGAAAGTACCTTGGGATGTAATAAGAAGAATGTGGCGAACACACATTTCCCCAAGAAGATCTCAAGTAGGGAAGCTGAGAAGACCCAGGATTTTAGATCCATGCAATTTAAGGGTCATTCATTCAAACGAAACACTAAGTGGGATGAAACTCAGAAGAACCCATGTGGGAGACCCAAACCAGCTGCAAAAGTTCCCAATGACATATTGGTCATCTGGCCAGAAGATTTGAAAAGAATGAGGAAACTTGAAGCTGAAAAGGCCAAGGCTGGTGACAAAGGAAAAGGGAAACTTTCACATGATGAAGACACAGTGCAGGAGAGATTGCAAACAAAGAGAAATGCACGTGTCAAAGAAGTTCTGTGTGAGAGATGCAATAAATCTGGTCATGTTGCAAAAGGTTGCCTAACCTTAATACCTGAGCAAGAAGCAGTCATTAAGAGGAGTAATATGTTATCTTACATGTTGGATGCTAAGCAGAACAATTCCTCACACAAAGTAGAAGAGAATGTGAACAGAGCCATGCCACACCAACAGATGTCAGAACATGCGTTCAGAGGAGCAGGCATGAAGACTGGAGTGAACAGAGGAACTTGGTTGAGAAAAGAACCTCAACCAAGCAAGTCTTCGTGATGAAGCAAGAAGTATCCACCTTATTCCCGTAATCATTTGTGTATTGTATTTGTGCTAACAATGCAGGGAATTGAAGGTGAAGCATACTCTCAGGGGGAGAACCTGAGAAGTAGTGAATGCTGTCAACTCTTGATAGCGAAGCTGAAGAAGTTTCCATCCTAAGTAGATTCTTCAATTGATATTCAAAGATTATGATGATGAAGGATCACTCTTGATGAAGATGATGAGGAGTGTTTCCCTTGAGGGGGAGAAAAATGAAAAAGCTTCCATAATCACTGTTTCAATCAATATCAACTCCAGCTGGACTCAAAAGAAGTAACTCTGTGAATTTCTTGAAGAACACGCCAATGGAGAAGGTATGTCATTTCTCAATCTCTATCCCTTGGTTACTCAGATCAATGATTATTCTAAAAAGGGGGAGCAACTGAATTGATCAGTGACATAAAGAGAATGGAAGTGCCCCAATGACACTTATCCTGTCGATTGCACTTGAATGTTTTTGATCTATTTGCTGAAGTGAGTGCAGGAGTTTCAGGTTGATTATTATCTATCATAGTTGATCTTCTTCTACCTGAAATAAAAGTGGTAAACCCTTGAAGACAAGATACATGAGTTCTCATCTCATGTTGGTATCATGATCTGTGAATAATGGACGACATTGTTGACTTAATCAAATCCTCTTGTTTTCTACATCGAGCATTGCTCAAGTAGACTTAGAGTGAAATGATTAATGAAACTTTGCTTAAGTGAGGATTGATACCCTCCCTACCATGCGCTTTGTATTTCTTGTCAATAAGGGGGAGAGAAAGTGAAATGCAGAAGATTCTCATTTTGACATTGACGGATTCATTTCAGAAGATGTTTAAGGTATTGACAACAAAATACAATGGGGGAGATTGTTGGAACCACTTTGTGTATAAGGTTGTATTTGTTGTCAATAGTTGTCAATGCAGATCAAAATGAAGGTGATCATGAAATACTCCGATGACGTAGAGGAGTGGTGATTCAGACGATTGTTGTGCTGATCGTAAGTTCAAAGAACATGTGTCAATGGTGATACATTGTTTACAACAATGAAGAATGTGAGGAGTAATCCATCCAAGGATGAGTAAAGAAGGATGGTGTTTTTGGATGAAGACCATGCAATTCCTCCTTATTGCATAAGAACCATGGGCTTTGATGAAGACCATGCAATTCCTCATTATTGCATGAGAACAATGGGTTTTGATGAAGACCATGCAATTACTCATGATTGTGTGAGAACCATGCTAGAGACTTCTTGACGGAATAAATCACATGGTTTTCATGAAGTTGATCATGACAGTTGATGAAGGAGGCAATGTGCCAATGAGTTGACTTCTGAAATGGCCATGCACATCACATTGTCATAGAAGATGACGATACTAAAGCTCTTCCTTCAAAGAACACATATCACAATAGTGGAGTTTGTGATAAAAGCAAAAGAGTTGCTGAAGGATACAGATCACCAAGAAGAAGTGTTGTTGAGGTGATCGTGCTTGTCGACAAAGCAAACAAACGACATACAAATTTGTTGACAAAGGAGATTCAATGGTGACATGTCGAGTTCAAGAGTTGTGGTCAACGATCTATGTTTGAATCAAGAACATCGACAGAGGAATGGATGATCTGGAGGCGGTACAAAAAGAGCAGATACAAGGTGGCGCTGTTTTCCAGTGTTTGCCAAATTTCAGGGCCTCAAAATCAACAGATGAAGAATAGAGATTTTGGCAAAGGGAATTGCGCGCCATACTCTTGGAGGATAAAAGACTTGCGCGCCATATGTTTTTGAGGATCAGAACATCAAAATTTGGCTAAGGAAAGAAGGTTGCGCAAGTGTTGGTTTGGTCGCGCAAGTGAGCTGCACGACATAGGTTACTGGAGACAAGACTTGCGCACCGATGGATGACTTGCGCGCCGCCGCGCAGGGGGTCCAGTTTGCCTATAAATACTGGACCACCCCTCCTCATTTCTCACGGAGCTCAAGACTTTGAGATTGTTCGAGCTCTCGTCGCGCAGGTGGTTGAGCCGCGCAAGTGGCAGTTTGGTCGCGCAAGTAGAGGTTGCGCGCCAACTGATGGTTGAGAGCCCTAGGTGATTTGGGCAAGGAAGGAAGTGAGTCGCGCAGGTGTGAAGTTCAAGAAGGCAGAGCCGCGCAAGTGCTTTGGAGACACTTGCGCGCCAGGTTAGACTTGCGCGCCGCCGGGAGACTTGCGCGCCGGGCATGAAAAGGAGACCCAGACACTGTTGAAGAACGCCCGCCTTTCTGGAGCTGCACAAGAACTGATGATAGCATGATACTTTCGGTGCAAAGCGAGAGTGAAGAAGAAATATAAATGATACATGCATGATCTCATGCATACATGGACAACTGATTCTGACAACACCGAGTAAGCTGAGCTTCATTAAGTAAGCAATCACATCAGTGATTGTGATTCATGCAAACGAAGACAAGGGGATCTAGTGCATTCATTCATTGCACTAAAGAAGAAGGATTGAACTAAAAGGAGCATCAAATCTGAATCCTGATGCAAGCAATGTCTCATGCTGAACAGGAGACGAAGAACTTCAATGCACACCTATTGAAGAGACCTTTACGTCTATAAACTGAGTGGGACTTCACCAATGGCAGTGAGCCAGGGGGAGTCAACGGGAGTGACCCGAGGGACGCAGTGAGTTATCCCTGAACAATTTTAAAGGCAGTGAGCCTGGGACAGAGTGTCTGTACCCGAACACTTGTAATCCGCAGCTAGTGAAGCATAGTGGATTTAGGTACGACCGACAACCTGTCGGCATATGCTCCTTGGACGTAGCCCTTAGTGGTGAACCAAGTAAAAATAGTTGTGTCATCTCTCTGCATGTGAATGTTTAATTGATGTTCATATCCATCATACAGGTTTAAGTAGTTCCTACCAACGTGGGAACAAGATCCACAACTTTAAGAAGAAAAAGTTTCCACACTGATTCACCACTCCCCTCTCAGGGTGTCCCGGGGTCCTACACTTCTTGGGTTTTTTTACTCTCCTTCCATGAGAGGTGAAGATGTGTAGGGTATACCGCATGATTTTCATGTCGTTCTTATTTTGGTTGGACGAGTCTACTCTCTGGGTATAGGTAGTGAAGACTCGACGAGATGTTTATCATCTCACCATTTCTACATCCTTGTGTTTGGACGAGTCTACTTCATTTCACATGTTGGGTTGTGATGTACTCTTTACTACACTCTCCCTGTTGTAATCATTTACTATTTCATATTAGATATGTTGCTCACTCTTCAGTACCTTCTTTGTTGATCCCTCAATCCTTTGGGGTGTCCTAGTGAGTATTTTTATACTCACCCCTTCTTGGGATTTGCCTGCAGTTGATGTCACCTTGCAGACGACAAACAGGTTGGCCATGACATCAGTAGGGCTTAGGAGATCGGGATCTTGGACCGCATGTGGTGGTCGTTGTCAGGTTCCAGGTGTGGGATTATCCCAGCTGTTTTGCTTTTTTTTTACCTGTTTCTGGGTTGTGGCACATTTCAGGTTGGGCATGTGTTTTATCATTTCCATTTTAGTTTACCTTCAAAACATTCTTTGTAATGTTTAGAGGTTGATGCACTTTGTGGATTATTTATAGCAGTTGGTACTTTGATTTTACTTTTACTCTGCACTTCTGCATTGAGTGGGATGTGTGTGTGTGTGTACAGGTACTTAGGCATTGACCTTCCTTAGTTGTTTAGCCTTCGGGGCTGGTCGCCAGCCCCTGGACTATGGAGGTGGGCTTGGGGTATTTTCGTCTCGATCTTGGGTAGGGTCAGGTCATGTCATCAATAAAATGATTGATAAGTTAAATTCTAGAATTTATGTTCTTATTAAATAAGTATCATATCATTCAAATGATCTTGATAAGAAAATTTATGATTTTTTATGTTTATCATAAAACATTTATGTTGTTAATTCTGAGACGGATAAACATTCTATGGATCTATAAAATGTAATTTCTCATAAAATTTTTTTAGAGCCTATCCCTAGTACTAAAATATTTTTTATAGAGGAAAAAAACATTGTTATAAACTAATGATATAAATATTTACCATGAGGATGTGTTTTTCTTACATTACCTAGGGTAAGGAAATTGTTTATAATATGTATTAAAAAATTCAACCTCTAAGGTATAATTATGTTATTGGATATACTTATTCAAAACCAGTTTTTAGTAATAATTAATTTTTTCTCAAAGGACTCCATTATTCAATAAATTATTCTATGGTAGACATTGGATGAAAAATTTTTCCTTAAACAAATATTGGACATTAGGTTTTTATAAATATTATTTTTCTAGGAAAATGTGGATCCCTACAACTTTTCTTTCTAATGATTCTAGATCCAAGAATGTTTGGGTTCTGAAAGTCTAACACTCTTATTTTAAATAAAGTAATGATAGTACCCACAGAAGTACTTGGTACATGGATATTGGATGTTCCTGACACATGACTAGTAATAAAAACATATTTGAAAATATTATCAAGATGAAAGGAGGAATAATAACATTTTGAGATAATGCTTAGGGTGAAAATATTTGTATAGGTAACTTTTTTCATCTTAGAAGAACATTGATTTCAAATGTTTTATTTGTTAATTGTCTTAAGCACTAGTTTATTATCATAAGTTAGTTTTTTGATTAAGGTTAAATTGTGATTTTTTTTAATGAGTAATGTTTAGTATTCAATTTTTTTGATGATTTTATTCTATATGCTCATAGGTAAGAAAATGTATACACGCTAAACATAGTAGACCATAATAGACAAGACCCACCTTTTTATAGTGCAATGGATGATCATTCTTGACTATGGAATACAAGTATAGGACACAATAACCATAATAATATATATAAAATATCTATGAAAATACTAGTTAAGGATCTACCAGAGCATATATTTGATTCTTTAAAATTTTTTAATCCTTCTCAATATGGCAAGAAACATAAATCAATTTTTAAATACGTTGGTGAATTCTCTTCTACTAATGGCCTATAGTTAGTGCATATGGATATTTTTGATCCAAGATAAACTAAAAGCTTTGGGGGAAAATATTATGTATTTATCTTAGTTGATGATAACATTATATTTACGTGGATCTATTTTTTATTAAAAAAATCTAAAGATTTTTCTTTTATTAAATAAATTAGATTGAAATTAAAAAATGAGAAAAACAATCATTTTATAACTATTTATAGTGATCATGGAAGATAATTTCAAAATTCTAAATTTCAATCATATTGTAAATGAAAAGTCATTACTCATTACTTCTCATCACCAATAACTCTTCAACAGAATAGTGTTGTGGAGAGAAGAAACTGAATTCTTTAAGAAATAAAATGAACTAATTTGAGTGCATATTTGATAGATAAATATTTTGGGGTTGAAACTTCATGTATTTTTTGTTATAATATCAATCATGTTTTGATTAGAAAATTTCAGAACAAAACCCCTTTATGAGTTAGGGAATTCTAGAAAACTTGTACTTTCCTTCTTCAATGTATTTGGTTGTAATGCATTCATTCTGAATACTAAAGATAATTTACATAAATTTTCACCCAAATCCAATGAAGGAATTTTTCTATTCTATTCCACAACTTCTATGGCGTATAGATTATCAATAAAAACACTTATAAATTTAAAGAAACAGTACATGTCATATTTGATGAAACTGATCAATTTTTCATTTAACAACCTCAACCTATATATTCAAATGTATTTTCCAAAAAATATTATCATACCTTGAAAGAAAATCCATTTGATAAGGAAACTTTTCATGAAAATGATTCCGAGACATTCACCCTAGAATATTTTTTACCATATATTGATATATAGTGTTTACAAAACACAAATCAGTTTTTTCGGTAGAATTATCCCAGTGATCGTAACATTGGTGATGTAAATGAACACATAAGAACTACAAGTTCCGTATGAGATGAATAGGAACATCTAGCATTACATTCTCTATTAGATCATAAATGCACTGATGAAGATTTAGGTGATAATTATTGGATAAAATCTATACATGATGAGATAAATAAATTTGAAAGGAATAATGTCTGGACCTTGGTTGAGAGACCAAAGGAAACATATGTTATTAGAGTAAAAGGGGTCTTTATAAATAAGTGTGGTGAAAATGGAATCATATTACTAAATAAATCTAGATTATTTTCTCAAGGATATAATCAACAACTAGGAATAGACTATAAATAAACCTATACTCCCGTAGTTACACTTAAAACTATTCATATTCATATTTCCATTGTAGAATTAATTAACTTTAAACTATTTGAAATCATTGTTATATGTGCTTTCATTATTGGATATTTTGAAGGGATGTTTTTTTAACAAACATTCTGTTTTGAAGATAAAAAAAATATCAACATGTTTTCAAACATACTAAATATTTATATAGTCAAAATACAAGCCCATTAAGCCTCGTATGACATACATACATGATTTTTGTTAAAAAAATCATTTTAAGGGAAATTATCATCAAACCATTTAATAAATGATACAAAAAATTTTCTGATTGTTTAATTTTATTTTTATGACATTATATTTGGTTTAAGCCAACAACATTTAATGATTTGTTTGAAAATATAAGGAAATATGAGTTTAAAGTGAATATGATTGGGGAGTAAAAAAATTCCTTGGTTTTAAAATTTCCCAAAAACCAAAAGGAATATATATATCCCACCATAATTATATTAATGATATTCTTAAAATGTATGGATATGACCACACTAAAAGTATTAGTACTCCAATTGGTTCCTCAAATTCTGTTGATCTTGATGAAGCTGGGAAACCAATGGATCATACGACATTTTGTGGTGTGATAGATTGTTTACTATATTTAACAGCTAGTTGTCTGGAAATTATGTTTTTAGTAGGCATATGTTCAAGATATCAATCCAATTCAAAGGAATCTAATTTAATTGTAGTGAAAAATATTTTTTCACTACTGAATGTGAACCATGGATTTAGGTCTGTTTTATACATCTGGAAAAGATTTTCTCTTTAAAAACATTTTGGATGTGGAATTTGTGAATATAGAATGGATAGGAAATGTACATCTGGAACATGTCATTTATTAACAGATTCATTTGTTTTTTGTCTTGAAAAATTCAATAATCAGTATTACATTCCTATCCTGATGTTGAATTTGTATGAGCTTGATGTTTTTGTGCTTTAGTATTGTGTATGCCACACACACCCACATTACATGGTATGATTTAAAAAATTTGTGTAATAATACTAGATATGTTCCATTATTTAAATAGCATTCAAAACAATCTCATGAAAAACACATTGGTATTTGGAATCACTTTATCAAGGATAACACACAATTAATAGATACCTCTCTTCAATTTATCAGAATGAAATTTCAACTTGCAAATATTTTCACTAATACATTACTCTCTGAAAGATTATAATTTATTAAATAGAATTTTTGAATGATAACCATGAGGTAAAAATCCAGATTAACTTCTTGTTGAATCATATCTTGTTACAGTAAGAATATCTTTTTAAAATGTGGTGTACATATTCTTGTTTGCAAAAAAAAATCATAGTTAAAATTTAGTGTCATATAAAATTTTTCTCATTCCAAAATACATAATAATCTCAAAATAAATTTAATCCAAATTTTTAAATAAACTAATATTTTTCTGTTTAAAATTTTATTCAAATTCGACAAATTATAGTAGTCTATACTTTTTTTAATAAAATGTTTCGTAATCAAAATTTTCCAGAATCTAATGTTCGTAAAGAATAATTTTCCTCATTACAAAAAATTTTCACTACGTAATATTAGAGGTATGTTTCCTTTCGTTAATATTTGTAATAATCTTTTTACTTGTTGGTATTTTTATTTTTTTTTATTTTTTGGATTCACTATTACTTAAATATGATTGTTTTTTTAATAAACCTCAAAAGATTGGAACCTATCAAAATCCATCTTTGATTATCATCTCAACTGTCAGATCTGATAAAATGTTTTCCAACCATTGGAACAACCATGTAAGGTGATCTATCACCTCAATTTCTTATATACAGATGCCCTAATAGTTTTCCCACGTATGTTTTTCATGATTTTGCGTTTTGAAGCTCTGTCATTGTTCTTAAGGCCGTTTTAAATATTCAAAATATTCCCTAGCATTAAATGTCTGTTGAAGCCTCTCCTCAGAATGAAATTTCAACTATTAATGAAATCTCCAAGTTGAATATATACAGAGATTGTTTGGTCGATCTGATGTTTTATGATAAGTATGAATCTATTATCTCCAAGAATATCAAGTTGAATGGCGTGGAGATTCTTTGTATTTCCAAACCATAGGTACACAATCTGGTGTATATGGACTTACCAATTGAGTTTTATGAGAAATAATGTTTTATCAATGATGAAGGAAGATACATGTTCTTTTTTAAGTGCTATGGTAATACCTAATTGGTTTCTTACATAAAGGTAGCATGTTAGATTAAAATTTATTCCGAAGGAGAAGCATATTCTGTACTCACAAATTACCTAATTTTTTAAAATATTTTGATAAGGAAAACCAAATATAGTTTCTCAGCTTGAAAAGTGTGAAGACTCCGATGATTTATCATCAATATATGAACATAAATATTCATGAATTATGGGTTGAAGGATTTATAATTAAAAGTAAATGGGATAAAGATACTCTAAAAAAGAGTGAAATCTAAATATTGGAATTTCTGGTGAAAATCAAGAAGATTAACATTGTCACGTACATCCTAGTTACGTTCAAGAATATCAAGATTGAATATTTGAAATATCAATGTATATTATATCTGACTATTCGTTCAATGATTACAATTATTTGTTTATAATCATTCATAATTCCATGTTGTTCCAAGACGAGAAATTACAAGGTAATGTTTTTCAGTGATAAAACCTTATGGTGGATGATTGAAGGATTAAATAGTGACTCTATACAGTTTTATGATCTATGTGATGAAGAAGTATAATCACTTTCAATGAATCATTAAGAGGCTTCAACATCTATGAAAGGTGTAAGGAAGAGAAATATTAATGAACTGGATGATAAAAGAAAATCCAATGTGACTAAGGAAACATAGTCATCACCACTGATGACAAAGAAGAAAAAATATTATCATGATGAGTAAGTTGGTAAGTAAATATAGGATAATAAAAATAGGAATGAAGGGGAGCCTATGTTTGTCTTGTACCCTACTGTGGCGAAGTAATTAAGATAAATGTTTACTGAAGAGCTTCAAGAAGAAAAAAAAAAGAGACGAAGAAAAAGAAGAAGATCCCCCATGCTAAGATAGTACAATCTCTTCAAAAAGATGTATAAAAATCATCTAAGCATGTTGTAATACCAAAATATTTTTTGCTAGAATCATATATTATGACTTTGAGAAATAATTTCGTGATTCTAGAATCACATCTTGAAAAAGAAATTGTTGAAAAAGAAGGATAATAATAAGGTATTGGTGATACTGAAGACATAATCTGGCATTCAGATGATTACCATGAGAAGGAAAGTATTTCAATGAAATTTGCAATCTAAAAATTTGGTGTTGAGTATTCCAAACATTATACTCCACTAATATATGAGAATGGTGGGGAATAAATCACTTATTTTTGAAGATGAATGTATCAATCCTGATTTTATCCATCCAGAGAATGTTGAGGTAGCATATTTGAAAGATAAAGTAGATGATATTTGATTTTTCAGCTATAAAATAGTAAAAATGAATGTCCCAAATCACAAGACATCATTTTAAGATCTAATAAGGGGAATAAAGTTTCAGTAGATTCATATAGTTAATCTATAGTGAAGAAGAAATAAGTTGTTGCTTCATAAAAGAGGAAATATGATGACATATGATAAGAATCCTTACAAAAAAAAACACTTGGATTCATGATCATTTTACCCTAGAAAAGATTTTTTTTGTTCATTATTTGAAAAATATGGATGATACTATTACCTTATTCCCAATCATAGAATCAAGATGCTAGTTTCTTCAAAATTCGACAAATATGAAATCAGATTCAGTTTCCATGGTTATGGACAAATGTGTTTCACTAGAAGCATATTTTAAAACCATCCACATTTGTTATGAGGCTCATAAACGATCATGCATGAAGATGCCAAGTTGGTCATAGATGAAAATTGAGGAGATGAGAATCTTCGATGAATTTCATGTACATGTCAAAGATCGTATTGACATTGAAAATGGGAAGATCAAGGATCCTTCCAACAGTTTCATGGAAAAGTTAAGCATAAAATAGAACAATCTAATGTAGGAAGGTAAGGATCTGAATGGAAGGATTAATTATATTGAAATGAAATGGAAGAGATAAAGATATCTCAGAATTGATATTGAAGATAAGATTATTAAGAAGAATAAGTATTGAATGATCAAGTATAATTCCTTAAGGTTCTAGAAGAAAGAATTAAATCCTTGGAGAGGAAAAATAATGATCAGGAATAGCTTCAAAAATGCATGGAAGAAGATCACATGGATCTCAAGAAGATAAAATCAATTTTGAAGAATCTGATGCCAAAGGATAATGAAGGATAATATATTTATATTTTGATATTATTTTTTACATTTACATAAAAAAATATTTTAATCATTAATGAAATTTTTGTTTTCCTCCATATTTATTTCCTTGTTTTGTACTAATTTTTCAGGTACCATTTTTTTCATTCCCTCTATGTCATTTTGAAAATCACAAAGAGGGAGAAAGGAATGATAAAAATAATATTAATAAAGAATAGATTTCCCTATATATGGGGATTTCCCCTAAGGGGATTTTTTTATCAAATAATATTTTCATTTATAAAAAAATGAAAAATTATATTCATGTAATGAATATTAAGATCCTTAGTGATTCCAAAGCCTAAGGGTGAGTTAGTCATATTTACATTGATCCATAAGTAAAGTTAAACATGTTTTATTTTCATGTTCATAATAGTTCAATGTCATTATATTCATTTTAGTAAAGATGTTGATGATTTCCAAAAAGATGAAATTATTGATGTAATTATGATTATTTATAACATTTCTTATTCCTTTATTTTTTGAAAATCACAAACACTCTCTATCAAGGAAAATTTTAATTCCCTTAATATTTATCTTATTATGGAAATTATCCTTCCTCAAGGAAAAGTATTCCTTACCTTTGTATTAATTTTTCTTGTTATTTTTTTCCCTAAATCTATCACTTTTTATTTATATGTGTAAAATTAGATTTGAAATATAAAACATCATAATCCAATAAATACTTAAAAATAGTGAATTTAGTTTTCAGGTCTCAATTCGGGTTCTGAATTCTCTGAAATTCAAACATCGAATTCTCTGAAATTACTATTCTAAAATCTCTGAAATTTAAACTCCACATTCTCTAAAATTCATACATCAAATTATCTTAAATTCATATTAGTAATTCTCTAAAATATGGATTCTAAATTAACTAAAATTCATATTATAAATTCCCTAAAATTTAGACACCATATTCCTTAGAATCCAAACTCTAAATTCCTTAGTATTTAGACCCTGAATTCCTTAGAATACAAACACTCAAATCTATAGAATTAGCGTTAAAAATATCTAATGTAACAGAATTCTAATATTTATATAATATATACTCTAAATGTTTATTTACATAGTCTCTAAACATTTCATTCATAGACTTTTAAAAATGGATTTTATTATGAAATCTTATTTTTAATATCCTAGTTTTATTTTTGAAATGATGTGGTTCAATCACATTCTATCTAACCATTGTTAGAGAGACATGTGGTTAGGTTCCGCAGAAATTGAAGGAAAAATATGACTATTGGAGGAGGGATCCGACCATTGGAGAAATGCCTATAAATAGGATCTGATTTGAAAAATCTCAAAAAATAACTATGAACATTGATCACTATACAGATTATGTGCTACTGAAGTAATTTATAGAGAGAGGCTCTCATGCTTTTTACTTAATGAACAACATGTTCAGCTTGATTTGTGCCACTCTGATTTTTGATGTATAAAATTGAGGACTTACAAGTATAGGAAGATAAGATAGCATACTACCATAAAGATCATTGACTTCCTTTATTACGAAGATAGAGGTTCCGAATACGTAGAAGTTTGAGGGCTAGTGTGCATATCATGATAGACTCTAATATTCTTATCGAGGGATTACCATGGTGCCAGAAAGAAATAAATTCTTGTATGTTTAAATCAAAGGGACCTTTATCCATGGTTGTTTGAAACCATTTTCTTTAGGATAAATGATTTCACACTTGTTACATGCTCTGTTTCATGTTTATTTAATGTATTTTTATTAATAATGAATTTATAACTATCATATACATTTTTTTTATTTTTATACTCTATTTAGTTACATTATCTAGGATTTAAGGTATAATCTTATTCCTCGTAAACTTTTTTTCTGTTTCATTTCTAAGACCTTTTTTCTCGAACCTATATAGTTTGAAAAACTAAGAGGTCTTGCGAATTCACCTTGTTTGAATTTGATAAACATAGTTTTACCTATAGTTAAAAATAAATGTTTTATACCAACATCAAAGGTTCCAAAAGAATTTTCAATGTATACCAATCACCCCTATTTTATATTGAGCATCTACATTCATATTTCAATCCTACAAGGGAAACCATGTGTAGTACAAACCCAGTTGTGGCGCCAAATATTCACCTCCATCCTATTTTAAATATTGTTTAATCCTTATTATCAGTTACTTTGGCACCTGTTATGTTTACCTCATTCAATTTTTATATTTATTTTTAATATATATTTTTACATTGTGGGGTTTTTAATGGAACATTAAAGTATTAAAACTATGATAAAAATGATATTTTTTTATGAAAAAACCATTTTATTGGCGATATAATGTAACAACAAGAGTTTTTATTAATTAATTTATTAGAATAAATTTAATATCAACGATGGATTAGACTGCATGTTACGAAATGTATTCATTAATTATAAAATAATATGTTATGGTTACAATACAAGTAATACATGGATTAGAATTTGGTACATGGTACACAATTCATGTCTTTATATATACACATGTTTGAGTATCATAGATAACTAGAGTAACATGAAACAGAATGTTTTACCGAACAACGATTTTCTAATAAAATTATTATTAAAATATTATAATATTCTTCTCCAAAGAATTGGAATGGATGATATGAATAAGGATAACTAATTTATGTTAATAGTGTTTTAAAACAATTATAAAAAGAATTATTTAGTTATTAATTACTTATAAATGAAAAATTCAATTTGGTATACAGTTTTTTAGAAAAAACTCTATTTATAACCATTTATGTGTCTTATCATATTCAATTAAATTAATCCATATTAGTGAGATATATTAATTAAATTAATATATTATTAATTACTCAATTTTTTATTCATCTAATAATTTTTATATGAATAATATTAGAAACAATCCAGTTTTGGGCATAAAAGGGTTGTACTATTCAAAAAGGTAGTTTTATTTTCTTTTATTAGAAGGATCATTTTTAAAAAACTTTTTTATCATATCATAATATTTATTTGGATTAAATAATATTTCATTATGAAATTGAAATATCAAAATTTACTTTGTGTGCATGTATTTTATTTTAATGTGAATTTTTAGTTATTGATCAATAGTTAATGACACTGAATTTTAATTGAAAATTATATTGTCATCAAATTTATTTATATTGATAAATTATAATATAATCTATTTTACATATTATTAATATAAATAATATATAAATTACTAATATTAGTTCAATTTTACGAAATTTCATATTTAAATTTAGAAATAAAAACATAAAAAACATTTGAATATTTTCTTTTTAAAACCCCATTGTGTCATCCCTTCCCCAAGATTGTATTATATAAATATTTCAAATTTATATTATTGTAATTTTTTAAAATTAATTCCATATTTTCAAAAATATAAAATAATAATTTTTAATAATATTAACATAATTATTAAAAAAACTTATGAAAATTGTTAAATTTTAATACGATTATTATGATAAAAACAAGTTTAACAAATGCATGAAAATTATCTTAAGGAGAAAAAATGATATATAATAATAAAAAAACCCCATAAGGTAACTCATAACATTATATTCAACGAGAAGTTTGGTTTCATTTATTTATCAACCAATTTTTTTATTATTATATCACGTTTATATAATAACAAACATATCTTATATAACCTGAGGCGTTTTTATTTTACTGGTTATAACTACTACTTCTAACACTTAAATCAAATGGGATATGAAATCATGGTTCATTATTACGGTGGACTACAACCTCATGAACTAATGTACTTAATGCTTCAATTTAAACCTATCATGTATGGGATTTATGATGAAATTTCTATTTTTATATTATATATATGATTTTTATTATATCATTATGATTCATTAACTATTATATAAGATATACCTACAATGTTAGATTTTTGGGGGAATATAATGACATCATTTATGGATATGTGGACTACTTCCTAGTAATGTACCAAACCCATATAGTCCATTACATTTTGAAAATCTAGTGTTTGGTGTTTTTTGGGGGGAAATGGTATCTCATTTATAGAGTTTTTTAAAATAATAGTTTTTTCTTTGGTAAGACATGCCTTTATCGGAAAGACATTAGTAGGATGATTCTTAGTGACTCATGGTTGGTAGGTCATGTCAAAGACTCATGTTAGTAGGTCACATCAGTGACTCATGTCAGTAGGTTTCATCGGTGACCCATGTCGGTAGTTCACGTCGGTAACTCGCTATCAGTAGCTCATCGTTTGTTGATCATGTCATTAACTAGTTGTTGGTGGGCCATGTCAGTTACACACCATGTATGGGCCAACATTGGTAGCTCATGTTGGTATCTCAGCTTTGGTGGAACAAAATCAGTGGCATAGTGTTAGTGGCACATTGTTGGTAGCTCAATTATTGGGGAAACATTTTGACAGTTTTCCAAAATTCAGAGTTCTCTCATATTTTTCCAGTTTCACCTCTTTATCATTTTATATGTGTTAAATCGAGTTTAAAACCATTTTTGATGATTTATAAAGTCATTTAAAAGGATATTACTTATATATTTAATACCATAATTCCCTTGAGACTTCTAAATGTTCAATATTCATGGTCTTGACAATGATCATACATTAATGGGCCTTGATTTTTTCACTTTTATTTATATATGATATGTATTTTTCTAAAATTTGGATCATGTCTTCCTTGATCCCTTTTATTTTCCCTTGGAATGCCTATACACTTTCTTTTATAAGGATTCATACTTGTTCGGTAGACATTGGTCTATTTTTCCATTGGATTCTTTCATAGTGATTGCGCACCACCAATTTTGGAACCGGAAGGAGTAGATGATTTTCTTTTATTCGTGGTTGGGATCCATTTGTTATTCATTATTTTTGAATAATGTGGGATGGGTAGTGTAATTCAAATTTTTTATCACTATGGATTCTAAACTATTAATTAAGGATGTTATGAAGATAATCATACATATTATAAATAGAATAAGTCATGTTATGATAATGGGATTTCAAACATTAACAATAAAGGACTGTTAGGGAATATTATAAAAAATATCAATTGTTTTACTTGTTATCTTTGATCCATTTTGTGTTGGTCATAGGCCTTCAAAAAATCATTATTGTTGGTGGTCTCTGTTTGCACACTAGACTCATGAATACCTGAGGTAAAATTTCATATTTAATAACTATGAAAATAAACATATTATTAGTCACGTATATATGGTTAATTATATGGATTCCCCCAGGTAAAAAATGTTTTCTGAAAACCACAAATTTATCAATGTGGAGTGAAAGAATGTCTATTTCAAATCAGAATATAGATTGCCTTGTTTGGTGTGGCTATGTGATGTGTGTGGCTGTTTTATTTCAAGTGCTTTGTATTAGTTGTGTGGTGTTTTTCATTCAATAATCTTTGTGTATGGAGTGATATGTGTGGTGAAATGTTATCTTAGTTTGACAGATTTATTTATTTTCAGATGGATGGTCAGTGGTTGGGAATCAGGGCTGCAGATTTTGGTTGTTTTGGATACTAGGTCTGGTGTTGTTATGCAGTGGGGCTACCTTGAATGGTTGCGATAAGGTGTATTGTGGTCCTTATCTATAATATGGGGGTTTTATTATTGTGGTAATGTCCATGGTGGTATTACTTTAAGGAAAAATAATTCATGTGGTTGGATAGGGTGCTATGTGGAGAGGAAGTGCTATTTGAAGTGTTTTATTGTAGTTTTCATCCTCCGTTTTGCTTTGTTGGGAGGTGGGTTGTGTGTTGTAGTAGTTAGTTTCTTACAAAGGATTGGAATAAATTGTAATTTAATATTAAAATAAAAATTTGTAGGTATTATGATGCTTTCATTTATGTAATTCTTATCTGATCATTGTTCATTCTGATACGTTCATTTTTAGGTAGCAGAAAAGGTGGTGGTGTTATAGGTTTTTTTCTCAAATTGGAACCCCAATAATGGGCATAGTGTTTTTGTACATATATATATATAAACATTTTTATATTTGTATGATTTAATAATCACCTCTTCTATATTTGACCTCTATTCTCCAAACACTCACAATTTTTTG
The DNA here is from genome assembly GCA_963277665.1 of Viscum album. NCBI lineage: Eukaryota > Viridiplantae > Streptophyta > Magnoliopsida > Santalales > Viscaceae > Viscum > Viscum album. The sequence continues at coordinate 2,073,205,328 of OY728152.1, read as the reverse complement.
GGGGAGGTTTTCTTTCCCAAACATCCAACTAGGATGATGTATGGATGTAAACCAACACTTCCCGGCCCACTATTTCAATATAATATATGGATAAATCTTATGGAAAGATGTGGTATGTGGAACATGTGTTATATGGAGAGGTTTCCTTCCTAAGTGCCTTTGGTATGGGATGTGTTTCTCTTCCCAAGTATCTTCGGGATGAGATGTCTTGAGTTTCCCCTGTGTCATTGGGATGTGGTCTTATTTCAGGCCTAGGATTCTACCAGCGGGATGATATAAAGTTGCAAGGCATAGGTTTTTGTAGTCTGTATGTGATGTTGTTAGTTTCCAAGGTTTATGTGGGATGGTTGTGAGGTGGTTCTTCAAGAAGTCATGAGATCACCATGACATATATTGTTAAGATATGAGATTGGCTAATCAGTTGGAAAGTGGTGTGGGGTACCATATCATCAATTTTATTACTATATTACATTACATGGCCTGTGTTATATGGGGATTATAACATATTGAGATATTTTTATTGATAGTATTTCTAGATAGTTGCTTTTATGTTTTCAGTTTTCTCAGGAGGGCATTTATATATCTTCCAAACTTCTACATGAGTGACTTTGGGTTTTCCCTAATGAGTATACTTATACAATCAACAAACACAAAAAAAATTCCTTTAAGGTTTATATAAGGCCTATGGTTACTGTTCTGAGTATTATTAGCTCAGACATTGGGATAGTGTCTATGTTATAACATAGATTTGTTCTTTTGGACGTTACTTTGATGATTTTCATTGTAGTTTTAGCAGTTTTACATTAAACAAACATGTGACAAGGATTGTTCCTCATTTTAAATATATTTTGTTGACTTTTGTAAGGTTTATACAAAATATATTCTAATATAGGATACTATAAAATGGTTTATTCATTCCATTTTTTGGAGATTTGTATACCCTTTTTTATGGTCAACAACCTGAGGCCTACTAGAGGTGAGATTTAGGGGGTCATTATCTCCCTCTCTCCAATTAAAACCGAATAGGGACATCTTTGGAAGAATTAGTTCATGATAGAATGGAATCATAGGTGATCGTTGGGAGATAGGATGGATATTTTAGTTTTTCATAGCGAAGATTTCATGGGATGGTAGGGAATCCTTGTTAGGTGACCTTGGTGCAAGACATAGGCCAATCAAGACCATCTAGGAAATCGGATTTTAGGGCCCCTCATGATCCAATGAAAGGAATCTGGTCATACAAAATAGTCAAGTGAGGGTAAAAAAAATTTAGGATAGAGAAACTTTGAAAGTCACAATCATCATAATTTCTTGTTTTCATGTTTTCTATTGCAGTTTTTGGGAATTTAAAAAAGTCATGGGTAAAATTTGTTCTAAATAAAATTACATTATACATGAGATTAAAAGATTGTTTTTTACCTTTTTAGTTATTGATACCAATTATTTTCAGTATAAAATTTAGTCAGTGGAGGCCCACCAGACTAACTCAGTTGATAGACAGAGGCTTGATCCAGAGGAAGATGAAAAATAGTGGTATAGAACAGCATGTCATTTCCAGCATACGAACATGGTAATATTTGATTAAGAGTCTCGGACATGGAGATAGAGAGAAGGGTCTAGTAACAAGAGATCAAATCCATCCATATTTGGGATCTAACACTATAACATGATCCATTGGTGGTTAGTCAGATGTGGGGATTTTCACTTTTGTGGTGGATGATGTACATCGGTGAGAGAAAAGAAGTTGATGTTATATAGTTTGATTTTGTGATGTGTTTCGTGCAGTATATCATTCTTCGACAATGACATATAAGAGGAGTTAGTAACTACTCTCCCTACAGTAGGGGAGTATGTTAGTGAGGGAACTAGGGATCATGTTGAAGGACCTTCTTTCTTTTCCTCAGTTTTCAATCCAGATGAGGTGTCATCGGCGAGTCTCTTAGAGGTGTCACTTTGTCCTTCCATATAGTATGTAGTTTCACCATACTGAAAACGATTAGATGGCGATAATTAGAATTATGTAATAGAGAGTATGCACTCATATGGAGGTCGTCATGAGATGGGATCGAGCCCATTTCTTCAAAGAGTAAGGCTATTCGTATTTGGTATCATGTGATTGGACCATTGAGGTTTCAACAAGTATGGATTCAACAGTAGCAGTTTCCATTATGACCATCTTGTTCATGTACATTTTCAATGGGCATGGGGATTTTATGTTTTCTTGTGGATGTTATTTAAACATTAAGAGTTAGTTCCCAGTTTGAGCATAGTATGGTGGAGGATTAATGTTTCAGTGACTGCCACAACAATATTTGTCGGCTAGCCTATTTTAGTAGAAGGAAAATTAGGATCCTTCTCCGCATAGGGGATACCGATTATGTGGATGTGGACATCATGGTGTTCCCCAGTTACCAGTAAACAGATAATGTTAAGGATGAATCCGAAAGAAGAGGGTTATAAGAGTTAGGTGTGGTTAGTTTTAGGCCATAGAGGAAACCGTTCTTTTGGGGAAAAATATCGTTTGAGGTACGATAAATGTGTTTAGTAATCTTGTTTATGCCTTGTTTGTTTTAGGATATTTTCATTCCATGTTATCACCTAGTTTAACCCATGTTTTTGGACCAGACATAGAGATACATTCAGTTCCCCTAGTTCTATGTTAATTATGAAGAGGTTATACTATCTTTTTTGATGCGTTCTGAGGATATAGACTATTGATAGTACCACACTAGTTTTATGGGGATCATTTCGTGTAGTGGATGTAACCTATGATGTAATCATTAGCATCAATTGGTTTATCTCAGTTCGTGCTATGATCGAATACTTCTGGATATGTGCCATTATTTAAAAAATTGATGTATAACATGTGGATTTAATTGGAGAGTGATTATGCCTAATAGATGTGACCATGTGGGCCCCTTATTTTATTGACAGCTGATCGGTCAGTGGAATTTATGTATGGTGATATGGTGGTGGTTCACAATGTTTTTGGGGAGTTTTGGATTTTTTTTCTAAAGGGGGTTGCAACACTACCCCCTCAATGTGATTTTGAGTTCAGAATTGTCTTTAAACCTGTCGGTTATCGGATTTCAATGGGTCTCTATCAGATAGAACATTCAGATTTGTGGGAGTTGATGTTACATACAGTTGATCTGATTATGAAGGGATTTATCCATCCTAGTTTGTCTCCATGGGGTGATCCTGTATTTTAATAAAATAAAGAAAATGGTTGTATGAGGTTGTGTATAATCTACCATTGTATAAATACTATAAAGGATATTAATTGTTACACATTACTAAGAATAGAAGATCCTTTCAACAAGATTATTGGAGAAAGGTGGTTTCTTAAGGTCAATTTTTGGTCTACTAATCACAAGTTGTGGGTGAAGGAAGGATACATCAAGATTATAGTTTTTAGGTGAAGGTATGAGATCTTCCTGTTCTTGTTTTTGTTGACTACTATTACAAACAAACCATCCTTGTTCATGCGTCTTGTGAAATCTTTAATTCAGGTGTTTATGGACTGGTTCACCATTATATTCATTGATGAAATTGTGATCGACATGATGTCAGTGGAGAAGTATACATAGAATCTCACAACTATCGTGGAGATTCATAGATGACACCAAATCCAAATAATTTCTTCCATTTTTATGTTTTGTATGTGAGAGGTTCACTTCCTTGGACATACTAGGACTCAGAATAGTGTAGTAATGAAACCCTCAAAGGATGATGGGGTTGTTTCTTTGAATCACCAAAGAATGTATGGTCAGTTCATAATGTTATTTGATCTGGATTTCTATTACTAGATTTTCTATACCAGATTAATCTTTATTTGTTGGAACATTGATTTCTCTAACTCCAAAAGGCCACGATATTCACTAAATTGAGGGGTTCACGGTGGCATTAGATAATTTGAAGGGGGTGTTGGTCAGATCTCAAATTATCTAGTTTATAGAGGTTGGTATGATGCTTTAGGTGTTTTCTGATTCATACCATATATGAATGGGATGTGTGTTAATATAGCAGCAAAGAGTGATATCGTATGGGTCTATAAAGTCATGTCCCCATTAATGTAACTCTACGACCCATGATTTAATGATTATCGATGTCATGTTTGTGAAAAAGTTGAGGTGGAATTACCTAATTATAGAGTTCTTTTTTTCCTTTTTGAACACAAGAGCTATATGTATATTTTTATAATGACCAATACTTTTCATACATTGTTATTACATCAGAATTGATGCATTCTTATTACAATATATAAAAAACCATTATAGGACCGTATAGGTATAGTGTCTTTAGAAACTAGGAAACACAAACAACTTGTTCATAAAGCATCTAAATTGTCACCCGTTTATCATATTTTGAGTCTATTTTGGCATATCCTACTTAATAACCTTTTCATGGCCTAGGTAATAGAAAACATACAAAAGGGTTAGCTCAAATACGAAAAGGAAATATCAATCATATCAAATTCATAAGAACATATCATTTTAAAAATCGTAAACTTTATAAGAGATCATAATATCATAACATGGGATAAATCATAGTCATGAAATGTAATACCAATAATCCTAACATAAAACATGAAACTTTTTTTCATATACACATAATCATAGGAAATCATTTCATATTAGTCAAATCTCATTTCCAAGACTATTATAGAGGACACCATATATTTCTGAACTGAGTTCACTCCTCGTTCCAGTCCCTCTTCACTAAACCGGATTAACATTCCTTTATATTCATATATATCTAATGAGATATAAATATTTACCCAATTAATTGTAAGGAGATATAGGTCTCAGCCATCTCATAATGAAACCATTCTTATTTGTGCCACGAAATTATAAACCATACATCATAGTATAACCCATGTAACAAAAATGGGATTCTTAAACATCATTCCATCATAATATAATCCATATAAGATAAATGGACTTCATAAAAATAATTCCATAATAACATAATAAAATAAATGTAAAATTGTGGACATAAATAGAACCTTATATTATCTTAGATGGAAAATTATTTTGATAAAACTCTTGAACACCATTCTTGAGGAAAATATCATTCTACATCAAAAACATTTTTCCTTTCATAAAATGTCATAAAATTTTTCACTAAAATAAATTATTTAAAAAAATGAAATATTGTAAAGTATTAATAATGGAAATAATGTTCCATGAAATAATAAAAATCCATTCATGTCGTATAAGTTAAAAAAACATTCTCCTAGTACTTTTGCTGAAAAAGTCAAAAAGTACCTCATCCTTAAAACAAAAAAAGATTCCATTCGTAACATATACTAAAAATTCACCAATATTTAAAACTATTTTTAATAAAATATTAGGAGTATATAAATAATATTACATTTTGATGAAGCATGAATGTGAATGATACATATTCCCCCGTAAATTCTGATGTATAAACAGTCTCAGATAAAAATGAGATTGCGAGATTTTCCCTTACCATAGGTCTGATATGCTTCATATTTATCCTTACTTCCTGTATAGTGATTTAAATAATGTCATTGACTTATTAACTAACCATAATAATTTTGATGATATAATATATGGTCATATTCCTATCTTCATATTAGTAATATTTCATTACTACTTGTTATTCGGGTGTTCATTGCTTTATTTTCTTATGAGTATTTTGTCGAATAGATTCTTATTCCACATTATAGGTAATGGATACCTCATTTACAGAATGGTATTAGTATTATATATATAATATATTTTAATTTAACTCATATATATATTCATTATTAAATTAATATCATGTATAACGAGTTGCATCACATCATTGAGATGGTAAGCCGTACGTACACACGAGCGATGATATCGTTCCAATAATTATATGAATGGAATTGGAGTTGATGATATAATATTTCAGAATCACTATAATGTTTTAATAATAATTTATAGTTCTTTTATTACACCATTATACCCATCCAATTAAGGTGGGGATGGAAAACAGATTACACCACGGCGTGGAGACAGTATTCCATACGTACACACGCACGGTGATTTCGTTTTCCATAGGATGGATAGAATGTGAAATAGGTTTGTTTCATATTTATAATAAATATAATTATATTATTTATACTTATGTTATTAATTTATAATTAAACAAATAAATAAGAAGAATTATAAGAAGAGAGAATCTTGAAAGAATCGGTATAAGTGATTAACTCTTCCTGGACGTGTCTCTTTTAAACTTCCAGTTAGGGCACTCGAGTTAGTCATTTTAGAAGACAAAAACTACAATGATATAACTATAGATGTTGAGGAGGGAAATGGAAAGGGTTTTCCAAGCATGAAGGCTAAAAATTATGTGAATATGAGAGGTATAAGGTGATCTTTTATTTGGGAGGAGAGGGGTACCTTAGGAAAAACATAAAATATTATTTTAATATAAATAGATATTTAGTTTATAATGGCTCCAAAGTGTCTTATTTCTAATCTAGGTTGGGGACAGATCAAAAGCCTCTCAACAAAAAAGTTTCAGACAAGTTTAGGTTTCCATTTTAACCTTATTATTTAGATTTAACTCTAAGTTAAATAATTTAACATTTACCGTGCCTTCTTGTATTATTACACTATATGGTTAATAAAATAACTATAAACATCCAATCGAACCCCAATTGGATCATTAATTTAATATATAATATTATATATGTCTTTTGGATAAACGTTATATTTTTAGGAATAGAATAACAATTAATAATATAATATTTGTTTTAAAAACTCTTTTATGTCAATTTTGACACTATTTGGTATTTTGTTTTTGTTAAATTCATAATATCATTATTACTTTGAAATAAATACATCTAACTAACAATTATATGTTATATTAAAATAAAAATCTAGTTTAATTCATATAAATTCTCAAATTACATTTATTTGAGTATTTATAATATAAATTATGTTAATATTTCATTATTAAGGTAATTATTGCATCATTATTGTGTCATTAATAAATTAACGTATTTAATTTCAAAAAAACATTAAATAAAATACCATTATGTAGGAAATATTTTTAGATTTATAATGAATATTTATAGTCTAATTTATCTTATGTATAGCACTATAATTAAAATGATTTAGTTGTTAAATATTGATTTTAACTATTTTAACCATTCTTTAAATAAATTAATAATAAATGTTTTAATCTAATCCAAGTGGGTAAAAATTGTCATATTTTATTCATAAGTTTGTTTTTGGTATAATTACACTTATACAATATAATTAAGACTTGTGTTAGGGTAATAATATTATTATTTATACTCTCAATTACCTTACTTTCTTTTAACCGTTGTAAATAAAAGTAAAAAGTTACTATTCACCCAAAAAATATTTTTTCCTTATTTAACCACATTTTAATTATTGTTATCAATCATTTCTCTCATATATAAGAAATTACACTCACAGAAGCAGTAAAATTATGTTTTATTTAAATTTTCAAATTCTTATAGGAGGTGGGTAAAAGACGGTCAAAAGTTCAATAAAATTTTTATATATCTAAAATTTCAAAATGACTCAAATGAATTTAATTGAACATATATAGTTATTATGTATCTATTTTGACCTAAAATAAATTTAAATAAAATAAATAATTATTTAAACTAAAATTTGGTTTAAACTATAACTCAGTGTTTTTTACTTTTTATCAAAAATTGAAAGTGTTCAGAAAAATTCCAAAAATTCATCCTAGGCTAATTTAAATATTCCAAATAAAAAAATGAAGTCCATTTTGAAAGATAAAATTTATAAAATTTCATAAAGTGGGTATAACTATTCATAACATATAGTTTTAATAACATATTGTCGTTTAGTGAAACTCAGTATCGTGTACAATGCATGCCATCAAGGAAGGTTGCTCTTGCATGCAACCCAAGAAAAGCTAGTTTTGTGTGTAGTGAATGATTTATTTGGTGTGGTATATAACATAATACATAAAAAAAATATTTCCCTAAAATCTAAGGGTGTTACATTCTGCCCCCCTTAAAAAGATTTTCACCCACAAAATTCATCACTTTGTTACAAACAGATGAGGATACCTCTTGTAACACCACGGGTAAATAATGAATATGACATTTTTATATTTATCCCTATTTCTGAATAAAGTGTTAATATTAGTTTAAAGGGAACACTATGCTTGATGGATTACCCAATACGCAACAATGGGTTCCTTTAAAATCTTACGTTGCACTCTAATAATAAAATAATTTTATTTTAAATAGTAGTTAACACCTAGACGTTGTAATGACGAGAATGAATAGAAATAACTAAAAAATGATTATATATGTTTTTCAAATATTTTTACATTTTACAATAAAATTTAGAGGATTAAAAATGAGAATGAATCCAATTTTAAGCGTAAACAATTTAATATTCTTTAAAAGGTCGATTAACCGCCTTTTGATGGAGAACCTATTTTATATACACTTTTTGAAAATTTTATGTGTTATATTTGACAAAAATATAACTCTTCTTTAGAATCGGGACATCAAAATTTACTTTGTGTAAATGTTTGGTATTTTTCTGATAAAGTTCATTTTTAATGAATAGTGGAAATGATGTATTTAATTCAAAATATCTTTTTAATATAATTTATTTATATTATTAGATTATATTTGGAATTGTTTTTACATGAAATTAGAATATATTTTTCCCATTTAATCCAATAGTTATCATTTGAATTAATTTTACTTTCAAATTGGACTTAAACTGGTTTCAATCTTTTATTAGATATTGTTTCTTAAAAACACGCTCTTTGTTTTGACAATGGAAATTAATTATTAAATTAATTAAGACAAAATATTTTTTTAAATTTTTTAAAATAGACATCATTTTTTAATTCCGAATTTCAAATATAGCTTAGGGTGAATTTTAGGTATTTTTCATAAAAACTTCAATTTTTGATGAATAGTGAATCCCTTAAGTGCTAGTTTAAAAACTGATTTTTTGTTTAAATAAATCTTTAACATTTTTGTGATTTGAATTTTTAAAAATCCGACATACATGGTTTTAATTAGGATGTAAAATTTGGTTCAATGGGATTAAAATATTTTTTGGTGAATAATAACTTTTATGTTTTATTAATCGCGATTAAAGGTAATTAGTGTAATTTATGGTTTAAATAATGTTTTAATAATATGAAATGGCCTTCACACATGTCTTACCCTTATTGGATGAGTCATGGCCGACTATGACAATCCATGGGTGAACATGGGGACCCCATGGATCCACTTTGGTTGGAAAATGACACTAATACCTTTTTATTTAAAGTTAAAAATAAAATGTCACAAACATGTGTTGTTTTAATAAAATAATATTTACATGGGGTTATAGAAGACATATTTTTGACTATAAATATTCCATAGAATGATTAAACGATTTCCTACATCATGATATTTTTTTATAATTTTTAGAAATTAAATAAATTAAATAATTTATGACACCATGATGTTGTAGCGATTACCGCATTATTTAATGATTTAAATAAAATGAAAATATATTGTAAAATATAAGACCTAAACTTGTAAAAAACCGATTTTATGGGAGGATTTAGTACTCTTATCACCTTATCCTTGAAATAAATAATTTTGGGACCTTTAAAATCCGAAAAGCATTTTATAATAAAGTAAAATTTTATAACATTCCAAGAGTGCCCCTCTTCTCCTCTTATAAAAGGTCCCCACCTCTACCACCTTACCCACTCCTCTCAAGGAATTGGCTTGGAAAACCCCTTCCCATTTTGTCTCTTACAATCCGTATATTACATCTAGAAGCCTCACTTTGGGCAGGAGTCTTTCCACGGAAGCCTTTGAGCTAAAATCAAATGGAGTTACCCGATTTAAAGGTAAAACCTTCCCTAGTGTTCTTTTGTTTTATTTTTATTTTCAAACCCCCTAAGCTCTTTTTATTTAATTCATTTGTATCAACAAAAGTATATTAAATATAATAGGATGTTTTTATGAAGAGTATTCGAGCTACACTAACACACACCACTATCTATTGGTAAAATAACATATTGTTTCTGTGGATGGCGAATTACTACCTCATGAGACGATGATTGTTCTATCTTCTCATTCCACCTCTCATAGTGGCCATTATGATGGAAGTATATTTATTTATGATATATATTATATTTATTTCCTCTATATTCTTCTTTATTTTATAATTAATGAATACCTTTATGCTTTGCATGTTGTGATAATGCGATAATTTCATTTGAGGAAGTGTGGACTACCGCCCCCTCAAGTGATGTGACTCGTTCAGGAAACACATGGAATGTATAAAGAACGAAATTGATGTAATTATGTGATTTATATAACATATATATTATACTGTAATTATAATATATATATATATATATCTAATCTAGTTTTAATTCCATTAATGTGCCAAAGAAATTAAAGTAGCGTTCAAGCGTACGTACGACATACCATCTCAATGAACGGTAAATTTCATTTCTTATCTCCAAATGTTATGTAATTTTATAAGAATATATATATATAATGGAAATATATGTCATATATTACATCTAAATGATGTATATCATTCTGAAATTATAATATATATATCTCTCATTTAGTTTTAATACCATTAATATGACAAAAAAATGAAAGTAGCGTTCATGCGTACGTACGGCCTACCGTCTCCATGAACGGTGATTTTCATTTTTTTCTCAAAATGTTATGTAATAGTATAAAATAAATATTTACTGGATATATATTATATTTTAATCATTAATAATATTCTGGAAATGATTTACTATAAGGGAAATTATTTACAAAGAAGTTCATTTTTGACTCATGTACCAAACATCCACAAAAACATCTGATATGAAATAAAATTATTAAAAAATTATTATAACAATGTAATATGTGATATAAACTGAATATTAATCCTTCAATAGGGATCTTAATCAATTATAAACTTACCAATGTTTTTTATTCAGGAATATAACGAAACGAACAAGACAAGTGAGACTTGAGGTATGGGATCCAACCTCTCTCTTTCTTTTTATGTACTCTATTTTATGTCACTTCTTCTAAGCTCATATTTCATATGTTTCTGGATGTTATTTTATATTAATCTTACTGTAATTTCAATGTTAATATTATGGGAGACCCTATTTTAACTCATCAATCCATTTTTGGAAGTTTTATGTGGCGTCGTTAGGCTGCCGAATTTTCATAAGGGTATTTTCATGTCACTTTTTATTCCTGTGAGATTCATGCTACATTGTCCACTATTTCCTTTATGTGGTGTATGTAATGCACATTATTTTACTATTTGTATAATATAATCTCTTTTATGGGTAGTTACATCTTCATTGTATTACCCTTCTTTCATGGGGTGTACGTATCGATAGTTGCCAAAATCGGTAAGGGAACCTTTCACCCTCCACTTTTTAAAAGACTTTATTTGTTATGTCCTTTAATTTACATCTTTTTATGTTGGGATATGTTCTTATATATCTTTATTGATGTAAATTTTATGTTCAAGTGATGAGATACCATTTTATCTCTCAGAAACAAATTTTATGAATTTTAATGTGACGTTGTTAGTCTATGGAATTTTACCAAGGGAACTTCTTAACCCAATTCCGATTTCATTGGGTTCAACATGTAGTCATTGAATATGTCATCAATTGAATTTGTTTGAATGACCTTTGATTGTTTTACACTTAATATCCACTTATATTGGGTTTATTTATATTTTTTAGGCATAATTATGAAATTGATTTATCCTTAATTTAAGGACACCTTCTTTATAATGGATTTCATCTCATTTTTAGATTTCTATTGAGACTTCATTGTTTTTGTTCACCAATTCACTCTTATATAGTGTATATACTGTCCCTAGGAATATTATATCATGAATACATTTATTCTCATGATATTATTATATTTTTATTAAATGTTATTCGTCAATTATTGTATTCTAGTGTCTCTCATTCTGTTAAAAACCCTTTATCTAAAATATTTTTTTAAATGTTTTAATGATTTATTCATATAAATATTTCACATTAATATCCATGTTTTAAAAATGTTTTTAAGGATTTAATTATATGGATATTAATGGTTTAAAATGTTAAAAACATCAAAGTGGTATGGGACACATTAATTGAAAAATCCCATTATTAAATGTTTTTAATGGTTTTGAAAATGGTTTTTAGAATGGATTCATTATCTTAAAATGTTATATAGTTATTGAAATGTGGTAATGTAATATTTACTTTATTCTTATGTTATGTTCTATTATTATGTTATGGTTCTTGGGAATTTTTTATGAAGACGGGTGGTTCTGTGATAAACTAAGGGTGGGTGAGCCCGATATAGCTGTCCAATGCATTATGTAACTCAAAGGGGTTAAACGTTAAGGTTTCTCCGAAGATATTTTGGGAATATACTGTGATGGGTATTCCAAACGCAACCATGATGGTTTCTCTTTACATAGGAATGTTATGAATGCCTCATGTTACCTTTATGTCTTATGATTTCTATGAGTTATTCAAAAATCTTATGATTTCATGAGGTAGGTTAAATTGCATATGTTTTATGAGTAACATGTGATTTCATTTATTCTTATGTATAAATGGACTAATGTTTTCTATCCGTATTGTTATAACCCTTAATGATATTTTTATGAAAATCCCATTAATTTTTTTGAAATGTTTTTCACAGGACATAAAGTTGAATAGGGTCAAGGATGGGATCAAGGAAATGTCAGGCTATCTAAAACAAGGAACTAGACACAACTCTTTTGTTCAAGAGTTTTTTTTTGTGAAAAAAAATGGAAGCTGAGTAGATGATTCTACATTTTAATCTTTGAGATGTAATAGTTATGTACACATTCTATAAAACTATAAACCTGAAAAGATCCTCAATGTGAATTATTCATTAATTCAATATTAAGTAAGGATTAAGGTCGGGGCCTTATAGTTGGTATCATAAGTCAGTTTAGATAACTTTAGAAGTTAGGGTATTCTTAAAGCATAAGTGACATTACCATAATGGCTATGATTTTATAAAGAATAATAGTTTTTAGATAAAGTGAATGAGTAAGTGTATCTTTGTGTTTATCTTTCTCATTAGTACAGGATGATTTAGTTGATACACTCACCCAGACATTTTTGGTTTTATTAAATGGATGGATCTAGCAAGCACCAATGTGACAATGGGTTTGAAAGAAACTGTGGTGGTTCTCTGATTAAGAGACTGGATGAAACAGGGGATTCAATGAGAAATCATGTGGTTATTATAAACCAACTATCAGGTGTCATGATCAACCACTTGATCCTTGGTGAGTTCTTTAATGCATCATGCATGAGAGAACCAACTCGACGTGGAAGTTCATGTAATAATTATAAAGGTAACCATTAGGTTTTATATGATCCTTACTTTTGAGGTAATTATGGGTTACTATATATTATGAGGGGATATGAATGACATGAGATAAACTTGAGGATAAATAATGATATAGTTATTTTTTAAGATTTTATTGCTTTTCAGTGAATTTTATAATATTTATATAGTTTTGGGAAAAGGACAACATGGAGACCATGTGACAGCCCGTCGCATCAGACGAAGCTGCGGGAATCGAACCCACAACCAAAGTGTGACTGGTATTTATCGCCTACCACTAGACTATGTGAAGTCCCTGGGTAGTTTGACTAATTATATTTAGTTATATGATCTTATGAATCTAGAATAAGTTGATTTTGGGTTATCTATGGAAATTATTAACCTATCATTGAGGATATGTGATTAGGTTAATTACTTTTCAATATGAGACTTTTTGAGAAACTGATGTTATTTGGAGATAAGTGTTAATTTATACCTTGGAAGACTATGTGACTAAATCCTTAAAATATTTGGGTTTCAATCATATATTGGTTTACATTGAAGAATTTTATGGAAAATTTGTTTATCTAATGGTCCTTTTTGAACTTTGGGATTTTTTGACATATTTTGGATATTAAGAATATATTTTCTTGTTATAAAGGGATATCCTTTTCTGGATTATATTATCTTGTTATAACAATTTTTGGTTTTGGTAAGGGTCTAATGCCATTGTAAATGTATATTTCTCTTTTGTGGATTAGGTGATTCTCTAGAATTATATTTTAGATCACTTAATTTGAACAAGTCATCCAAAATACTCATCTTTTGGAGAAAATATGAGTTCTTGTAATAAATCTAGTAAAACAAAAAAGTCAACATGACAAGTAAGTATGTTTCCTTATGTTTTATTTAATCCCATAAATAAATTCCTCAATTAAAAGTAACTTAAAACAAAAATGTTATCTGTTAATGTTTCATACTTGGGAATCAAATACTATTTAACAGATCACTAGGTGGTGATTTTCATGTGGTTAACTTTCTCCTAAACATGATTTCGATCACTCTCCAATAGAACATGACCCTTTTTTTCTCCTCCATGTCCATGTCTTCAAAAATGGAATCCTAGAATGGGTTAACTTGGGTAACCTTTGTACTTATCTTTCTTTCTTTTAAAGTTATTGTTTTATCGACTCTTGTTCTGATGTGGGTCTTTCAATGAAGTTTCCGAGCCCAATTTTAATATTGTGAGGATGCAATTCCCAAAAGGAGGGAAGGATGTAACACCACAGGTAAATAAAGAATATTATATTTTTATATAAATCCATATTTGTGAATAAAGGGTTAATATTAATTTAAAGGGAACACTATTATTGATGGCTGACCCAATACATAAGAACGATTTCCTTCGAAATCGTACATTGCACTCTAATAATAAAATAATTTTATTTTAAATGGTTGTTAACACTTATATGTTGTAATGATGAGAATGAATATAACTAACTAAAAAATGATTATATATGTTTGTCAAATATTTTAATTTTTACAATAAATTTTAGAGGATTAAATATGCGAATGAATCCAATTTTAAGCGTAAACAATCTAATATTTTTTAAAAGGTCGATCAACCGCCTTTTGATGGAGAACATATTTTAAATCGACTTTTTTAAAATTTTATGTTTTATATTTGACAAAATAAAATTCTTCTTTAGAATCGGGACATCAAAATTTACTTTGTGTAAATTTTTGGTATTTTTCCCATAAAGTTCATTTTTTAATGAATACTGACAAATGTTGTATTTTAATTCAAAACCTCTTTTTTATCTAATTTAATTATATGATTAGATTTCATTTTGAATAGTTTTTAAAGTGAAATTAGAATATATTTTTACCATTTAATCCAATACTGGTCATTGGAATTGATTTTACTTTGAAATTGGACTTAGGCTAGTGTCAATCCTTTAATAGATATTGTTTCTTAAAAACTAGTTATTTGTTTTGACTGCAGGAATTCATTATTAAATTAATAATTTCTACTTATATGTTTTGAATTTTTTAAAATAGACATAATTTTTTAATTATTTATATTAAATATATTTAGGGTGAATTTTATGTATTTTTTCAGAAAAAACTTCAATTTTTTGATGAATAGTGAAACCACTAAGTGGTAGTTTAAAAACAAATTTTTTGTTTAAATGAAACATTACCACTTCTTTGATTTGAATTTTAAAAATCCAAAACACATGGTTGTAATTATGATGTAAAATGTGGTTCAATGGGATTAAAATTATTATTGGGGAAATGTAACTTTTACATTTTATTAATCGCGTTTAAAGGTAATTAGTGTAATTTAAGGTTAAGATAATGGTTTAATAAAATTTAATGGCCTTCACACATGTTCTACCCTTATTGGATGAGTCATGGCTGATGAATAAAATCCATGGGTCAATTTGGTGACCCCATGGAGCCACATTGGTAGGAAAATGACATTAATACCTTTTTATTTAAATTTAAAATTAAAATGTCACAAACATGTGTTGTTTTACTAAAACAATTTTTACATAGGGTTATACAAGTCATATTTTTGACTATTAATATTCATTATAAATAGAAAATGATTTCATACATCATGATATTTTTATTATTATTTTTAGACAATAAATAAATTTAATTATTTAAGACACCATGATGTTGCAACGATTACCTCATTATTTAAGGATTTAAATAAAATGAGAAGATAATATAAAATATAAAACTGACACTTGTCAAAACCCTATTGTATGGGTGTATTTCAAACTCTTATCACTGTATCCTCGAAATATATAATTTTGGGACCTTTAAAAAAAAATAATAATTTTATCATAATGTAAAAGTTTATAACCTTCCAAGATTGCCCCTCCTCTCCTCTTATAAAAGGCCCCCCACCTCTACCACCTTACCCACACCTCTCAAGCCTTTGGCTCGGCCATCCCATGACCATTTTGTCTCTCAAAATCCCTATCTTACTCCTATAATCCTCACTTTGGGCATAATTCTTTCCAAGGAAGACATTGAGCTCAAATCAAAAA
This sequence comes from Viscum album, assembly GCA_963277665.1. Taxonomy (NCBI): domain Eukaryota; kingdom Viridiplantae; phylum Streptophyta; class Magnoliopsida; order Santalales; family Viscaceae; genus Viscum; species Viscum album. Next base: position 2,073,188,894 of record OY728152.1, on the reverse strand, counting down.
GAGTTGCCTGATTTAAAGGTAAAGCCTTCCCGAGTGTTCTTTTGTTTTATTTTTCTTCTCCAACCCCCTAAACATTTTTTATTTATTTCTTTTGTAACAATAACACTATATAAAATACAATAGGATTTTTTTATGAAGATTATTCGAGCTACACTAACACAGACCTCTATCTAATGGTTAAATAACATACCGTTTCTGTGGATGGAAAATTACTACCTAACGATACGATAATTGTTCTATCTTCTCATACCACCTCTCATGGTGGCCATTTTGATGGCACTATATTTATTTATTATATATATTATATTTATTTTCTCTATAAGATTGTTTATTTTATAATTAATACATACCTTTATTCTTTTCATGTTGTGGTAATGCAATAATTTCATTACAGGAAGAGTGGACTACTGCCCCCTCAAGTGATGTGACTCGTTCGTGCAATACATGGAATGTATAAAGAATAAAATTGATGAACTTATATGATCTATATAACATATATATTATGGTGGAATTATAATATATATATATATATATATATATATATATATATATCACTCATCTAGTTTTAATTTCATTAATGTGCCAAATAAATGAAAGTAGATTTCAAGCGTACGTACGGCTTACCATCTCCATGAATAGTACGTTTCATTTCTTATCTCCAAATGTTATGTACTATTATAAGTACATATATACAGTTGATATATATTTCATATATTACATCTAAATGATGTATATAATTCTTAAATTATAATATATATATCTCTCATTTAGTTCTAATTCCATTAATATGACAAAAAAATGAAAGTAGCGTTCATGCGTACGTACGGCCTACCGTCTCCATGAACGGTGCTTTTCATTTTTTTTATCTCAAAATGTTATGTAATAGTATAAAATGAATATTTACTGGATATATATGATATTTTAATCATTAATACTATTCTGGAAATTATTTACTACATGGGAATATTTTTCAAACAAGTTCATTTTTGACTCATGTACCAAACATCGACAAAAATGTCTGATATGAACTAACATTATTAAAAAATTATTATAACATTATAATATGTGATTTGAGCTGAATAATAATCCTTAAAGGAGGTTATTATGTAATTATAAATTGAAAAATGTTTATTATTCAGGAATATAAAGAAACTAACAAGACACGTCAGACTTGATGTAAGGGATCCAACCTCTCTCAATCTTTTTAACTACTCTCTTTTATGTCACTTCTTCTAACATAATTTTTATTATGTCGGGGGATGTTATTTTATATTATTATTTCTGTAATATCTATGTTAATAAGATAACAGACCCTAGTTTATCTCATAAATCCATTTTTGGATGTTTTATGTGGCGCTGTTAGGCTGCCGAATTTTCATACGAGAATTTTCATGTCACTTTTTATTTCTGTGAAATTCATGCTACATTGACCACAATTTCCATTATGTGGTGTATGTACTGACCATTATTTTACTATTTTTATAATATAATCTCATTTATGGGTAGTTACATCTTCATTGTATGACCCTTATTTCATGGGGTGTACGTTTCGAAAGTTTCTCAAATCAGTAAGGGAACCTTTCACCCTCCCATTTTCAAAAAACTTCTTTTGTTATGTCATTTAATTTACATATTTTTATGTTGGGATAAGTTCTTCTATATCCTTATTGATGAAAATTTTATTTCAAAGTGATGAGATACCATTTTCTCCCTCATCAACTAATTTTACAAATTTTAAAGTGACATCGTTAGGCTGTCAAATTTTACCAAGGGAACATCTTAACCCAATTTCAATTTCTTTCGGTTCAATATATATTTATTGAATATGTCATGATTTGAATATTTTTTAATGACCATGGATTGTTTTAAAATTAATATCCACTTATATTGGTTTAATTTATATTTGTCACACATAATTATGAGACTGATTTATCCTTAATTTAAGGATACCTTCTTTATAAGGGATATCATCTCATTTTTCCATTTCAATTGAGACTTCATTGTTTCTATGCACCAATTCACTCTTATATGGTGTATATACTATCCGTTATAATATTATATCATGAATCAATTTATTCTCATGATATTATAATGTTTTGATTAAAGGTTATTCCTCCATTATTTTATTCAAGTGTCTCTCATTCTGTTAAAAACCCTTTAACTAAAATATCATTTTAAATTTTTTAATGATATATTCTTATAAATATTTCTTATTAAAATAAATGTTTTAAAAATTCTTTTAAGGATTTAATTATATCGATATTAATGGTTTAAAATGTTAAAAACTTCAAAGTGGTATGTGACACTTTGATTCAAAAATATCTTTATTAAATGTTTTAAATAGTTTTGAAAATACATTTTAGAATGGATTAATTTTCTTAAAATGTTATATTGTTATTGAAATGTGGGAACGTTATCTTTCCTTTATGATTAAGTTATGTGTTGTGATTATGTTATGGTTCGTGGGAATTGTTTATGAAGATGGGTGGTTTCGTGATAAACTAAGAGTAGGTGAGCCTGATATAGCTCTCCAATGCATTGTGTAACATGAAGGGGATAAACGTTAAGGTTTCTGCTAAGAGAATTAGGTAATATTGTAACACCCCGAGATTCCACGATATTTTTCTCTTTCAATAATGCAATAGCCCGCATTGTACGCATGTTAGAGATTCTAACACACCGCGACCAATAAAAATAGCCATTATGAATAGTAATACCCACCTTTTGAAATTATAAATAATTTTTATTTCAAAATGGACTTCATTTTTGGATTTAGAATATCGAAATTAGCGTATGTTGAAATTTTGGTATTTTTCTGAGAACATCGAATTTTTTATGAATAGTGAAAAATAATTAAAAACAACTTTTTTAATCAACATAATTTATAGTGATAAATTATACAATTGAGTGTTTTTAAAGTACAATTATAGTATATTTTTTACTATTTTATCCAATGGTGGTCATTATAATTAATTTAACTTTGAAATTGGAGGTAAACAATTGTCATTCTTTTGATATATAGTGTTTCGTAAAAAAACACTATTTTTTGTGACAGTGGGAATTAATTATAAAATTAATTAATGCACCTTATATGATTGGAATTTTTTAAAATAGACATCATTTTTGAATTCGGAATTTCAATTATAGCTTAGGGTGAAATTTTGGCATTCTTCTGAAAAACATTAATTTTTGATGAACAGTTAAACCACTAATTGGTAGTTAAAAAACTAATTTTTCATTTAAATGAAACATTACCAATTCTATGAATTGATTTTCAAAAATCTGACATACATGGTTGTCATTCGAAAGTAAAATGTGGTTCAATGGGATTAAAATAAATTTTTTTGGTGAATAGTAACTTTTAAGTTTAATTATTCGCGATTAAAGGTAAATAGTGAAATTTAAGGTAAAAATGATGTTATAAAAATATGATAATACATTTACACTTGTTCTAAACCTATTGGATGAGTCATGGACGACCAAAAAAATCCATGGGTCAACTTGGGGACCCCATGGAGCCAATTTGGTAGGAAAATGACATTAAAAACTTTTTATTTAATGTTATAATAAAAATGTCACAAACATGAGTTGTATTACAAAAACAATTTTAAAATGGGGTTATACATGTCATATTTTTCACTATAAATATTTATTATAAATATAAAAATATTTCCTACTTCATGATAATTTTTTAATAATTTTTATACATTAAATAAATTAAATTATTAATGACACCATGATGATGCAGCGATTACCTCATTAATTAATGATTTAAATAAAATAAAACGATAATGTAAAATATAAGACTGAAACTTGTCAAAAACTTATTGTATGAGTAAATTTATAACCCTTATCACCTTATCATCGAAATATATAAGGTTGGGACCTTTAAAATCAGAAACTCATTATATAATAAAGTAACATTTCATGACATTCCAATTGTGCCCCTCCTCTCCTCTTATAAAAGGCCCCCACCTCTACCACTTTATTCACACCTTCAAAGCCATTTGACTCATCCAACCTCTGCCCAAATACTCTCTCAAATTCCCTCTATTACTCCTATAAGCCTCAACTTGGGAATAAGTCTTCCCAAGGAATCCTTTGGCTCAAATAAAAAAGAGTTACCTGATTTAAAGGTAATGTCTTCTCTTACGTTGTTTTGTTTTATTTAGCTTCTCCAACCCCCAAAACTATATTTATTCTCTTCTATTGTAACAATACCAGTATAATAAATATTCATGGAAGTTTTTATGAGAATTATTTTATTTACATTTACAAAAACCTCCGTCTAATGGTTAAAGAACATACTGTTTCTGTGGGTGGCGAATTATTGTCCTACAAAACGATTATTGTTCAATCTTCTTTTAAAACCTATCATGGTTGCCATTAGGATTACACTACTTTTATATATGATATATAATATGTTTTTTTCCTTATTATTTTTTATTTTTCATTTATGGCATACCTTTATTATCTCCATTATGGGTAAACACGATAATTTCATTTTAGGAAGTGCGGACTACCACCCCCTCAAAATGATTTGAATCGTTAATTCCATACGTGGGATGTATAAAGGATGAATTAAATGGTATTATACATTATAATATAATGGAATTATTATATACCTTTATATAACTATAATTACATTCCATTAAATAAGAAATAGAAATGAAGGTAGCGTTCATGCGTACATACATCTTACTATCTCCATGAACGGTGCACTTCATTTCGTACCTCTAAATGTTATGTAAAATTATAAATGCATGTATATAATTAATATATATGATATACTGGATTTCTAAATCGTGAATATAATTCTGGATATAATGGAAATTTCACCACATGAAAAACTTGTAATTATAAGAAGTTTATTTTTGACTCAAGTACCAAAGATCGACAAAAAGACCATTATTAACATAAATAATTACATAATGTTCTTAACATGGTAATAAGTGATATAAAGGGAATAATGAACATGAAAACAGTTCTTAAGAAAATATAAATTAACCCTAGTTTATTATTCAGGAGAATAATGAACGATCGAGTCAAGTCGGACATGAAGTAAGGGAACTTCTTAACCCAATTTCCATTCTTCGGGTTAGTCTCATACTTACAAATTATGTCATGATATTATTATGTCATATCTTGTATTTATACATTCATTATGTGTACATATATTGAATAAACATGATATATATATTTTATTTAAAAATGATCTTTGTAAGGGAACTCCTTAACCAAATTTCCATTCACTAGGTTAATCTCTTATCTTCAAATTATGTCATGATACTATTAGGTCATATCTTGTATTTATAATTTCTTTATGTGTAAATATAGTGAATACACATAATCTATCTATTCTATTTAATAATGATCTTTGAAAGGTACTTTGTCTCAATCTTCATTCATTGAGGCGTATTTTTTTATACAAAAACTTCCTTTATATGGTGTCTAAACCCCCGTGACTTTTACGTTTATTCAAAAGAATCTTTTTTATACGAAGTGTTTTACTAAATGAAAAAGGGAATGTTTTTTTTGCCGTATGTATGAGGAGACAATGAAATCTCTGCCGTCGTGAACATTATTTATGTATCAGATTCTTCCACAAGCCTTAACTTTTTTTAAATGATTTCATAAAAGAGAGAGATATTTGTCTAAAATATATGAATATCTAGTGCATATGTATGCATATTTAACACAAGATTAAAAATGTTTTCAGAAAACCCGACTCTCGAGTGTGGTAGATAGGAATGGATTGGGTGTGGACCCATCATGGCCTATAATTAGTCGAGCAGTCTCAGAATTAGTTATTATGTTTTCATAAGCCTACATAATGTTTTCAGAAAACACTACAGTGTATTTGAACAATTTTAAATGTAAGTATATTCTAAAAAAATTGCATCGGCAGGTCTCATGAGACAAACTAGTTTCTTGGCACGAGGCCTTGACAAAATGTCACTTGTGGTCTTGGAACGAGGCCTTGGATACGTGGTTATGATAGTCTGGCATTATGAATTCCATCATTATGAAAGTGGTTGTTTATTATGCATGTTATTAATCGACCATTAGAATATCCATGTTAACATGTAAATGGAATTATATCATTTTACTTTTTCCATATTATGTAGAAATTAAAGTTCAAAAGGCTTTTTTCTTAGTTATACATTGCCTTAAATGTTAATGTTTATTTATGAATGCTTCCGCTATATTGTAATCCTTACTGAGCATCTGAGCTCACCCCTTCCAATGTTTTAATTTTTCTAGGATGTGAAGATGTATAATATGAATGACCTACAGGGATAGTATGAGGGGATATGAAGACAAGATGTTGTTGTAGATTTGTTTTACTTTATGATGTAATGTAATACTTATGAATGTATCTAGTGTTTCCAAGGCTACTAAACTAATCGGTCTTTTGAGACATGATCTTTTTTGATCATTCCAATGTTACACAATAATGCACCAACTCTAGGTAACTGGGGTCAGGGCGTTATAGTAGGTATCATAGGTAGTATAGTACTAACCTTGGAAGCTAGATTTATATAAACTATTATTAGAGAACATATCCCTAAGATATACATTGAGGATTAGTATAGAGGAACTTCTTAGAATTTGGGTATTATAGAGATTTTATGATTTTTCCAAGAAATACAACTCTGTCTAGATACGAGCAGGTAGAGGCGCCACACAATTTATAGTCCTGTGATTCCCGCGTGGTGCGATGGAACCACGCCATCTCGTTTCATCCGCAAGAATATAATATTCAAGAACAAAGGAGGGGGAATTCGGCCGTGTTTGTGCGGTCCGACCCCCCTCTCGTTATATCATAACACAATATCATTTATCCTCAAGATTGTCATGCTAGAACCAAGAACGAGAATAAATAAATAATCAACAACAAACCCCTACCTTGGTTTCAAGAACGATGATCGTCAACGACCCGCGGAGGACGAGCGTCGCGGTGGTCAGCGTCATGGAAGAAGGACATCGATGTCGTGAAGCGAGGATTCAAAGTTCTTTGATGACGATTCCGTCGCGGGAAATCGTCGCGGATGAAATGACGCTGAAGGATTACGTCGTCGGTGTCGTGGGTATGGTGTCGCGGAAGACAATTCCCGAGAATGTGGCGTTCTTCGTCGATGCTCGAAGTTTCTTCGCGTTCTTCGTCAAAGTTTGAAGAAGAAGAAGAAAGAGCTCTCCAAATTCTCTCAAGATTGTCTAGAGAATTCTAACCCAAATAAAATAAGCTAAGGTCTTATTTTATTTACTCAACCAAACGATTTTGAAATTCGATTGTTTGAAATTAAACAACTCCACCCATTTAATAACCCAACTTGTCAAGATAATTAAAGAGGGGTTATTGGGAGTTTTTAAAAGAGAAGATGAAGAGTAATGCTTCGTGTGGGCCCCACCACACTTAATCCTCCCAAGGGAGGTTATGTGGATGTGGGTCCCACCTATAACTCCCTTTGGGAGAAGTTAACCAACATGTTAAAATAAAATTTTTTATTCCACAATTTTTATTTAACTTATTCTAAATTCCCAAAAACTAACTCTCAGCCCGCAATAAACGCAACCTCGGAAAAGGTCTCCTTAAGAGAATATAGGCACTGCGAGTTCATCAGTGCCCTTGGAATTTAATTCCGGACACCGATTCAAAAGTTAGAAATTCCCGCTCGTTCGTTCACTGAACGTACCCGAGCCAAACTTCGGAAAAAGATTTTGGGCACTTCGGGCCTCAGAATTCAGTGCCGTCAGAAACCGCGCTATTATAAAATTCCAAAGAAAATTAATAAAAAAATTCCCTTGAATTTTACGGGTCTTTACATAAATATTATTTAATGATAATTTACTAATATTTTATTAGGTATATTAATGGATATGTTATAACTACCTAATCAAAATAATTATGATAATAAAATGTTCATTCATAGAAACATTTTGTTGAATGTAACGCATCCCATGTTGCTGTTTTTTAGAAAAATTTATACATGTTATAGAATATAAATATTTTTTGACGTATTATGTTGTGCATTGAAAAAATTCATGAAAAATAATTTTTTCCAATAAATAGATTAATAAAGCATTAGGGTTTTATATCCTACACCCTTAATGATTATCACCATCGAAATTTTTCATTCAAATTCAAACTGAAGAAAATATTTTAGACACATCATATCATCATGTTCCCTCATAACATCCACTAACTGGTGAATACATCACATAAATTTTCCTAGTTGTGTGTTTATGTATCATTGAACATTCTCTGTATGATCCAAAATTTCATTTAATTTTTCTCATAAGAATGATTATACACAAACTGTATAACTTCTGACATTAGTACATTTGAATGATTAATTATACAATTCCTTAAGGGAGAAACATTGAACACATAATGCAAATGAGAGAGACTTAGAAGATGTTCTAATTGATAGTCTAAAATTTCTATATGATCATGAATCTCAAAGGGAAAGATATACCTAGGGAATATTTTCCCCTCTATCCCAAAACTTATAAAATTCCAACAGGGAATTATTACGATAAATAAAATATCATAAAAATAAAATTACAGATCACATCAATTGTTATGATGAAAAAATAATTGTTATATTTTTTATAACATGATAAGATGTATGATACTAATACCCATTATCGATCACTTCATTAGTTATCTGGGGACCCAATTATTTTCTTTCTCCATCTTCATTCCATCAGATTAGAGCACTGAAATTTTTTTATATTTTGATTCATAAGGATCCATCTAAATTCTTGTGTGATAACTGTTATTATAATAAAACTCCACTTGATGAAGGTGTTGATACCAACAACCATTGAAATCCATCAACCATGATCGAAACATATTCAATATCTTTTTGATTTTTATTTTATATTTAGAATTCATCTATGGATGATAAATAATACTAAAACTAAATTCTATATCCACTGATTACTAAATAATTTTTTAAAACTATATGGTAAACATATATACCCAATTAGATACAATGATATTTGGTACTCCAAATGAACATACCACTTTCATAATGTATTTCAATGAAATTTGATATAATGATAACAGTTATCTAAAATCAATGTGGTGCAATGGCATTTTAAGGAAATCAACTACCACCCATATAGCATTAAAACATACATAGGTTTTGGACAGTCTAATGAAAAATTCATATTGATGTTCATCCATTTATATTATGGAAGGGGGGAATGTTTCCAACATCCCTCTAGACTTTTGAATATTGGGATTTAATTATTGGCATACAAATGAGTTAGACAAAAACAATACAATATCCTTATCCATGTCATCCCAGTAGATGTATTACATAAAATATATATAAATATTTGTACATCCAATATTAATTTAGTATGAAGATCTATGAGCTTCCCATAATATCTCTTCATTTGAATAATGTGTGGAAGAAACACATAAAAGTTCCCGAAACATATCCTGTAATAATAATCAATATTATACTATGGATCATTTTATAATATTATTTTAAATCTATGTACCTTCCTCTTACAGATATTTAATATTCACAAGGATAGAGGGTTGAACGTTCAACTGACATATATAATATTTATACCAAATCTTCATGATTTATATATATTTCTTTGGAAATATTAGAAATATTAGACAGTTTTTTTTCCTAGTTGGAAAAAAGTTAGTATAATATTTTTGACTGAAATAATAATCCACTTTTTCCTCTTTTACAGGGTAAGAATATACTGAGTAGTCATAATCCATTATAATATTTATCCATCTTCTCTATTGCAAGTTTAACACCTTATATGTGAAAGTATATTTTATACATTTATGATAAGTATATATATCACAATTTTCTCCCTTAAGATAATTACTCTATAACATTAAATGAAAAATTTCCTCTACTAACATCAAATCATTATTTAGGTAAATATTCTCATGAATATAAATCTTTCGTGAGACATAAGATATAAATATGTTACTTTATTATAATACATCCCAAAAAATTCAAGGATTCATCACTATATATTAACAACACTTCTTCACTACATGGTAAGGTAAGAACAATTGTGCTAACCAAACTTCTCTTTATTTCTTTGAATGTTTGCTCACATTCACTGATATACAATGGCATGTCATCTTCTACATTTACATGGTCAATGGTTTTTATTGTTGAGTGTAATTATAAAAAACAATGGATATTATCCAGATAATACATGAAAACTATAGATCTCAATCATTGTAGTTGTTCAAGATCAAAATTTAGTAGACTATTTCATTGATATATATAAATATATTCCATATGTTGTCATTATGTGACCCAAAAATGACTCATTCCATATCCCAAATTAAAAATTATCAACTTTTTCATATGGTTTCCCATTCCACATGGAATTTAATGATGTTCACAAGCTCCCTTCCAACTCATTAATTCTCTTCGAATAGATATAAATATCACCCATGAATACATCCACAATCCAACTAAGGTAATCTATAATGATGATATTCCACAAACCCATGTAGATAACAAGATATTTAATAAGATAAAAAGGAATCATTGTATATTCATACCAACCACACCTTTTACATAATTTGATCCAAGGTACATCTTTTTTATTAACCTTAAATTGATGATATATTAAACAATTGAAAACCTTGATGATGTATTGATATCTACATAGTTTATTAAAAAAAGTCATCAATATAGGTAAGATGTTAATTTTTCGTGATATTGATCTCAGTCATCTCTCAATAATCCATACATAGTCACGCTGAAAAATATTTTTTTCTCACAAAGTGGACATGTCCACCAAATAGTGACAAACTTTTATTAATTAATCCCGTATAAAGGATATATTGGAATTTTTATTCCATTTCCAAAAACATCAGTCGATGCTATTCTATAGGGAGTCATTGAAATTTTTATGAAACCAGGTATGAGTTATATCAATAAATATAATTCATTTTTTGGTGGTAGGCTAAGAATATCCATTGTAAACACATCCAAAAATTACCAGTCAATAAGAATATCATTTATGTCATGTTTTTCCATATCCATTTCAAAAAAAAATTACCTTATGAAATGTAATTATGTCCCTGAAATTAATGTAAACATAATAATAAGTTCTTTAATATTGTCAAAATGACTGATGGTAGTATTATTGTTTGAAATATCAAATATTACATCCATTACAAAATAACTGATTTTGAATTTATATTAATAAAAAAAATATATTCTTATGATGAAATCAAATTGATCAATGAGATTGATGTTCTGATTTTAAGGAAGATCATTGCCACAAATGTCAAATTAAGAGGAATCATATACATAAGATACAATCACGAAACCATTAGTGTCTTGCACTATTAATTCCACATCTGCTAATTTTGGTGGAATATTAACAAACAAAGAATATAATTTTCATTTGAAAGAGTGGTTAGATATATTATCAAATAATACATTAGTAGTATTTGATTGGATAGTAAGTGTACCATTAACCACATCGTTATCAAACACCACTTCAATAATAGTGATCTAATGAGATTTACGCCTTTTCATCAGTATAACAAGTTTGTGAATCCTATTATCATCCCCAAAACATGGGTTTTGGAAGATGTTAGTATTATACTTGTTATCATTACATAAATATCATGTGTGTTTGGGTGTTTATTTTTGTTTATATTTTCATTTATTTGTATCATCATCAAAATTATTTATATACCTTATGAAATGTAATTAAGTCCCAAACAATAGATGTAATCATCATAAGACGTTCAATAATATTTTATCATGATTGATGATAGTACGATTGTTTTAAATATCAAATATTATATCAATTACTTAATAATTGATGTTGAATTTATACTAATAAATCAAATATATTCTTATGGTGACATAAGATTGATAAACTATATTGATGTAGTGATTTTTAGGAAGGAAATTCCCACAAATTTCAAATTAAGAATAATCATATAAATATGATAAAATCATTATACCATTAGTGGTTTCCACTATTAATTCCACATCTTCTAATTTTGGTGGAATATTAAGAAACATAAAAAATAATTAGTATTTGAATGGCTGGGTAGATACATAATCAAATAATACATTATTAGACTTTAATTGGATAGTATGTGTACCATTAACCACATGGTTATCGAACACTACTTAAAAAAATTAATATGATGATATTTTCCCTTTACCCTCAGTTTAATAGGTTTGTGACTCCTATTATCATCACCAAAACATGGGTTTTGGAACATGTTATAATTATACTTCTTCTCATTACATAGATATCACGTATGTTTGAGAGTTTATTTTTTGTTTATATTTTTATTTATTTCTATCATCATCAAAATTATATTTGTATGTTTGGAAATCAATTTCTTAATTAAATGCTCTTCCTGAAATAATACATGTATTAGATCCCAAAAATACAATTCCTTCCATTCATATTTCATCACATAGATAAAAAAGGATGGCTTGCCTTATTCTCTTAATGTTTTTTCTATTTTCCTATTAACTCTATCTTTATTTTCATTTTAAAACCTTGTGATTGAAATGTAACTCTAACATCATAATATTCATTTATTTAACAATGTATTGTCTCATTGTAGCAACTAAATTATCATTTGGCCCACTCAATTATGTTGTATTTTTTAAGCCAGTAAAGAACCTATCCACTTGACTTTTTGTCTTCAATGATAATTCAAAAAACTTACATCGCATGTCTTGTTAAATTATCCATGTATGTAACATAATATTCATCAACCTTTTTTTGAAACTAAATGAAGTCAATTACCAACTTTTTACTAAAAACCTGAGGGAATTATTCCATGAATATTATTTAAATTATCTCATCAAAATAAAATGAATGTATTTCATATTTATTCCACATATTCTTCATTAGAATTTTTTTCTATAGAGATTAACCTTTTAATTGACAAAAAACTATAATAACAATTTGATGATATAAACACAAGAGAATATAGAATACCATTTTAGTGGTAATTACATCGTATTAAGTGATATATCAATCTAAATACCCACTAAACGATGGTGTACGTTGAATAATGAAGGACTCAACATAATATTCCCTCCTTTTCTCTTTTAGAAACCTATAATGAGTCATATCTTGATAAATCATTGAGATCATAGTGTCAAGGTTTCTCATTATTTTTCCCATGGATTTTAAATGTATAGGAAAAAAACCATTGAATTCTCCATAGTAATGAACATTAACAAGGTTCCTTTGGGTTCCATGAATTGAATAAAACCTAAATTGATAGAGTATGAAATAGATGTCATAGTGGTGAAACAAAAAATCATGAAAACCCTCTTAGAGGATGTCTATATTATTACCCCTTTGATAGTATATGAAACTGTGGTTTTATCTTGGGTTATTTATAGCCATATTTTTTTTATAAATCATTTATAATAGGTCAAGATGAGTTTGTGAATTCAAAAATAATACACCCCGGGAGTGTAAAAACGTGTGTGTGGAAGGTCCCGATGTCATGGAATGTGTAATGTTCTAGACGGGCCTAAGATAAATTGATGATGTTATTACCCCTAGGTAAATTTGTGACATAACTTTTAGTATTCATATAGTAATTTATTTCTAGGAAAACAATAACTCAATACTTCACTGATAATCTTGTACATTTTCATAAACAATTTTTTTACTTATACTTATAAATTGTAATGTACATAGAGTTCTCATTATGTATTTCTCATATGATAATTTAGTGGTTTACTAAATCATTAATATGATTCCAAATATAGTGAACCATTTTTTTCAAACAATAATATTACATCACTTTTTTTGAATACATAATGCATTACCCAAAACAAACACCAAAAGTTCATATTATGTGAGTTCCATTTAAAATATGGAATCATAATCATTGGTACATAAGTGAGGAACATTATCTCAAACATGGTTATTCATGACTATAAACTCTATTAGATACATCATGCATAATGCATATTTTCATATCTAGGGAAATGAAACATTAACAATGGTGAGATAAGATTCTTAATAAGGGTAAAGAATGGATATATGATAGAATAAACATAATACTAAGGGTATAAGAATTAATCGTAACATTAGTAGATCATACCCTTTATATCAATGATTATAAAGGTAAATCATGGAATTTAGATTAGTATTGTATAAGACATGAATCATAAGGTAATCATGAGAAAGATCAAAGAATGAAAAGCCCGAATATATGAGATGGGATTTTTGGAAAATAGGTTAGCATTTTATATACTCCACTATAAGTCAAGGCACACTACTATTAAATTTTAGGAAACATCCTGGGAACTACACCTATTGGGAGGGACACACCCCACTCCCTAGTCATAGTCCATTTTGGTCAAGGGATATTTTTTCCCCTAATCCTCATAGTAAATTAGGTGTCCCCATCTATCAGATTCATTGTGACTGCACCTAATTTTATGGTCTCACCACCTTACATAAACATAATCATTTCTTATATTTAATTGGGTTCGTCTTCATCCAATAGTGGATCAAGCCCGTCTATTTGAAATCCAGCATTGTCTCGTGAGATATAAATCATTACCAAATGAATTAGAGGGACTTATAGGTACCACCCAGGTGATTATAAAATAATTAAAACTTGTTTTGAATGATATTTAAACATTCATCATATAGGTACCCATAAAAAGAGATGGATTTCCTAACTATCATATGATAAACCATGAAATGTAATGGGTTTCATAAACCGGTGATCAATTCTTAACATAAAAAATATATATTTTTCATAAATATTTCATAAAATTAGAACCTATTAAAATAAGTTAGTATCATAAGAATAAAAATCATGGATTTTGATTGGGTTTCATCAATATTTATCTAATTAAAGTACAGTGGGTTTCAGGAATATCATTATTTAAAAACATTAACCCTTCCATGAAATTTTATGAATGGAATATTTCTAGAATTTTCATAAAAAACATGAGTGAAGAAAATAGTTATCAAATTAGCTATAATATAATTACCAAGTATCCATTTTAAATAAATTTGTAAAAAAATATGATATCTTCTTTAAGAAAAATATTTTAAATAATAAATCAATTTAAAACACTTTTTTTTTTAAAATATACATTGAAAACATAGTATGAAGGCTATAAATTATTTTGAAAAAATATTATTGGAATGAAAGATTGAAAACATAAAACATTTATTGAATCCCTTTTTCTAAATTTATATAATAATCACATTTCTAATTTTTTTTTCAAAATATGTTGTCTGATGTACATGTTATGTGTCTTAGAGATTGAATATTAAGAAAAAATAGTTTACTAATTTGGTAATTTTTGTAACATAAAACTCATTAAAGATGAATCATCAAAAGAATATTTAAATACCAATAAAATTAAGGATATAGATCATAAAATATATTCATGGGTAATATATACCCCACACAAAATAAATGGGTGGTGAATAATGCATTAATATTATAGAAATAAATGTGATAATAGAAGTCCACTAACCATATGTTGGGGATCTCTTAATACTCACAAAAACCACATTTCTAATAAAATAATGTTTAGATAAAATATTTTAAATATAAATTTTCTTATATCTAATTAAATATATTTTTTGATTAGGAATTTATATAAACCACTGATTAATGCTTCCATGTTAATGATTCCCATAAGGTTATATCCGCTTTGTTTTTCACATGTGTGTTAATTTGTTCTATTATAGGTCCTTATACTTATATCATGATTCCTATAATGTAAAAAATTAATAAAATATAATTTATATAATGTATATATGTATTCATTGTAATATATAGAATATAGGTAGATGATATAGAATAATCCAATGATAGAGACGTTTGGTTCTACATATGAAGAAACGTTGATTCCATTTTTCATTACAATGTTGAATGAAACAATGTAAATGATATATATATATAATATCATTATAGTATAATTATTATTTTATTTTTATAATAAAATTTCTCTAAATTCATCTTTTATACATTCTATATAGTTTTTGAATGAATAGAATCTCTTTAATTTGGGGTAATCAATACATCCGCAAAATAAATTATAATAGTTAATAAAAATCGATAGAATGATGTTATTTATAATATAACATTTAATGAATAAGAAATAAGTAATTTATATAATAAATATCGTATAAAAATTGATTTTACATCATAATTCTCAATAATTTTTGTTATAATGAAAAAATACAATATCATTTCATGAGGTGACAGTCTTCCAACCACAAGAACTGTAAATTCATTACCCATTAGACAAGAGATTTTCCATGTGGAGGTCAAACCATTATCATAAAAAAAATATTATGATATTTGGAACACTTGTTGTATTAATTATTTTATTAATATGATAAATGTATGTGGTGTAGAATGAATATAAAATAATGAAGCTTGAAAATTTATGTTACCACTTCATTGGGAAACTCCTTTTAGATTGAAAAAAGGGATTCATTAGTCAGATTTAATACCAAAGGGTGGATTAATGTTATATGTTAGGGATTTTTGGATGTTATTTTTTAAAATATTGGATAAATAATGTGGATTGAGAGGATTGGTGAAGGGGCCGGGTGGTGGACGTTTATAGGGGAGGGAGGGGACGCACTTGGAAAATTTTTAAATATATTAAGGTTTCCCCATGGTATACATAAAAAAATCATAAAAAATAAACCAATGTAAACAATGGATGGATTATGTTAGGTAATGTTTATCTAGTGAGTTTTGGAACAGTTTCTTGAACATCATGTCCCCTATAGTTTTGGATGACATTGCTTTTATGCCTCATTTTACCTTACTTGTTTTGAATAATATAAATATCTTTCATTAATAATTTTGTTCCAAAAAAATTTTAACTAATCATAATATAAATATTATACTTATAACAACTATATATGTCCATTTTTTTAAATTTAATTTGCAGAAGCAGAAAAATCATGTTTAATGCTAATCTCACAGTCATGGTGGGAATGCTGGTTTTTAATGTGAGAATGTTCAAATGTTCACTAAGGTTTTATATTTAATTTATTTTAAAATTGATTAAAAATACCAATATTTTATTAAAATATGTATAATTGATCTATTTTTTCTTTAAAACATACATAAAATGTAATGTGGCTATATAAAAAAATTTTAGGAAAGAGATGTTTTGAATTGAAATTCCATATTTTTATCTTGCAACATAAAAATATTGTTTCTCAATAAATCCCAAAAATTGAAATCCAATTCTAATTTTTTTAATTATTAATTAAGAAAGTATTTATATTTTATCAAATTAAATTTATAATAGTTTCTAAAATTTATTTCATTATTGTTCACTAATTAATTTAAGAAACAATTAATTTAAAAAATATTATAATCAAGAATATGAAAAAATTATTAAAAATTTATATATCATTATCCAAACAAATTATATTATAAAAAAATAAAAATAATATATATATATATATTTATTAATATATATATATTTATTTATTTATTAATAAATATATATATATATATATATAATTATTAATATATTCAATTTTAATTTTATATCTATATAAATTGAACCAAAATAATAATACAATGATGCTTCATCAAAACATGGTGTTACATGTAACACCAGACAAGTCATTATTTAATGAAACCCATGGTCAAATTGGTGAACCATAGAATTAATATTTTTCTTATTTATTAATGTATTGAAATAAATCCACAAAATTATGTTATTCTAAAAAATTAAAATATTTCATCATGTTACATCTATAACAAATAGAATGGTTGTTCCTATATATATATCCATTGTATGTGGTTATAAATTTGTTCTATATGGATTTATATTTGAATTGGATCATAATATTATTCCACTTTATGGGTTCTATATGTGTTCTATAAAATTTATTTCCAAATATACCAATATTTATTCATAATTTGAATTTCATAAAGATATCAATTACATGACTCTAATAATTGATTTTGACGACCCCTGACATTGGTAAAGGATTATTCAATTATTTCATGTTTTACTGTATTGATGATTATAAAAATTATTATTTTATTCTCATCACTAGAAGATATAGTGGCATTATCATCGGAGAAATAACGTCATTTTTTATTAACTAATGCTAAAATAATGTGTTGGAGGTTTTTGGCATCATATTAACTAACTACCGACTAGGTAATTTTTATATATATGGTTTTCACATCAGTTTTACTAACTAAAAACAAAAAATAAATATGACCAATCATTACGATGTTTCTTTTATATATAATAAATGACACCACAAAAAATTATAGTTCGGTTTTGAAAAAAAAAAGTCAAAATGATATTTTTTTCATGGGATATTCATTTTTAGTATTTCTAATAAATGACTCCAAAATATTTTTAAATTATTCTAGATCAGTAATCCTATTTTTTGGAAAAAAAATATCCTCTCTCCCAACTTATAAAAACTCCCTCCTTTCTGGTGATGACTCTTAAGTTGACTCAGTGATCCCCAATTGAAAATGTTTTTTATTTTAAACAATATTCTTGATATTTGGTATCCATTATTCATCTTCAAGTATTGTATCATCATCCACTAAATTAATTTTTTAGAAACATATTTCCGACTATCATACCACTATGTTTTTTATTTAAATTTTTTCTAATCTGTATTGTTTATTTTTGGAATCATTTTTATTGTTCATGCATTGTTTATTAGTCCAATTAATAGAAGAGACTGATGTTGGGATTAAGGATATATGTTTAATATTTTACTCGTAAATTTTTATGTTTTATTTTATTTCAACGAAAAATTATTTATCATTTAATAATAATTTTTAATATTTTCTTTTATTATTTTATAGTTTATTGTACTTTATAAATGTTGTGGTAAATTTTTTTTAATGTAAAAAGTATAAATTTTTTTCAAATTATCAAACGGTCATGATTTAGGTAATTTAAAATGATTTGTGGTGTCATTGATAATTAATAAAATGGGAATCTCAACTAATAAATCCATATTTTTCACATTTAAATCAATGCATTTTCTAATGCTTTTGACACACACAACACCAAACGAATGTAAAAAATATGAAAAATGAACTAATAAATGTTATTTGATTGTAAATAATTAAATGATAATATTAATAAAAACATGTATATAATATGAAAATAATGATTTTATAATTTGTAATTGTGTTTCATAACATATGTGTCTTATATAATTATCAATAATATTTATTAAATGTGTTTCTATTAAAAAAAATTAGCATATATATATATATATTTTAATTTTTTTATGATTAAATATATTTGAAAATTAAATTGTGATATCGGCCATTGAATTTATTATAACCTAATAAATTTACAAAGTTCGACTAATGAATATAACAAAGGAGTTGATGAATTATTGTAATTTTTTAAATGAAATTTTCAAAACATTGATTTGATTATCAAAACATGTGTGATGGGTTTGAATATAAGAATGTTAAATTCTAGAGAAGTAAAGTATCATATCATTTGTAATGATTTCATACATAACTGTACATACTGGATCTAGCAAAGAGAAATATCTAAAAATTAAACATCTAATATGGATGGAAATATTCACAATGTGCTATAGTATCATACTAAATAATTATATCAAGATTTATGTGTTGAAACGAACAAAAAATATTAACTATTTAAGGATATGATGTATATTTTCAGGACCCATAATACATAGGATGTATTAAATATATAGTTTTATCCTCAGTTTTATGACTATTTAACTTGAATGAAATAAATTCGTACAGTTGTAAAATATTCTCTACCTTACTCAAAAAAATAACTGTTTTACATATAAAA
This sequence comes from Viscum album, assembly GCA_963277665.1. Taxonomy (NCBI): domain Eukaryota; kingdom Viridiplantae; phylum Streptophyta; class Magnoliopsida; order Santalales; family Viscaceae; genus Viscum; species Viscum album. Next base: position 2,073,169,053 of record OY728152.1, on the reverse strand, counting down.
GTAAACAGGCTTTCAATTTTCAATTATGAGGAAAGAAAAATGCAATTCCCAGTGGGATTAATGTATAACAAGATACAAGCATTCCCCAATGATTGGGAGGAATATAGAAAAAAATATAAATATTTATTAAAATGTCTTACGTGTGTGACATCATGCTATAAGATGATGAAAAATTTAACTCATGTTATTTAATAGTTAGTAAAATACAACCTCGTGAAAAATAAATTTTTTTCTTTCTAATAATATACATAAATAATCAATTTAATCATGTCTAAATAACCAACTATGATTGACTGTTAGGAACCAGAATCATAGCTCCTACTAAAAAAATATGGTTCTTTCTAATATTTCTTCACTAGATGACTATTTTTGAAATTTATATTGATATATAATGTTATGATATCATTTATATAAGGGAATAACAAATTGTATCTTATGTCCCCCACTAATTCACCACAGTGGAACTCGTTTGATAAAACATTTCATGATATAGGTAATGAAGTTATGAATCTAAAAATAGGGTTTTGTAATGATGTAATGAATCTATATCGTAGTCTAATTAGAAAACACATTTCATGGTTGGTATTGTTGGTAGTTCATAACACATCTAGACATTTATGTTTGAAGGAAAAAATGATACGATGATTCGATTTCTAGTCCAAAACATCCATGAAATGAAATTTATTTGTATCTTGATCCATTGATTGATGATTTGATACTACTATATGAGACGTGTTAATTATTTTTACACATAGATTAAATTGTATTTTATATTTTTTGATAAGATAATGTTCACCTAAAACAAATGTCTAGTATATGGAAACTTGTCTATATATAGTTTTAAAGTATATAAGTCATGACTAATTTCTGAAGAAGATTCTTTGTATTATGAAATGAAAAATGGAATAAAGATTGTTAATATGGGACATGAAATATATTTCCAGTTTATCATCCTTACAATAGATTTAAAAAACAATTCAACGGTTTACAGGAATAAAAATCATCTCCATAGAGGTAAAAAAAATATTTACATGTCATTGGATACTGAAATAAATTATAAACATCAAAAAAATATCCAGAATAAAAATTCTATCTTTTTTAAACATCCTTACATGAGATATTTAGAGGTAAAACATCACAATGATTTTATTCATGTTGAGAAAAACATATGGGGTCGATTTTTGTGAAAATTTTTATTATATAAAAGGAAAGAGAAATGATGGATTACAAGAATGATTAAACATGATATCAGTGGAAGTACTTTTGGAGTTATATACCACAATGAACAGAAAAAAGTACATATTTACCTTCACATTTTTAAACATTAATATGTATTGATAAGATAAATAATTTCTAGAGTATTCATGTTATTAAAATACCACGTAGTTATTCTTAAACTATTAATAATTTGTTTTAAAAAATGTATTGTAAATTAATATGTATGAAATCTCATGATTTTCATGTATTGATGAAAAAAAATCTACCATTTGTACATTAATCTATATTTTTTACACCTATTTAAATGACGATGTTATTTATTTATTTGAGGTTTCATCACATATTACACAACATCTGAATAACAGTTACTATAACACATACATAGTACATGAAATATGAAATGATCTTGTTGAATGTATTGGGGAACATATTAATGTACACCCCTAATTAAACAAGAAATTATTTTCATTAAACTGTTTTTCTGAAATTAAAATTTGTAAAAAATTTATTATTTTCATGATAATTTATATTGAATTCTATATATTTTATTCTTTTTATAATGTTTTTTAAAATATTGATATTCCCCAATTATGGTTAATTAATTTTTCACTAAAACAAATAACATATTTTGTTATATTTTGGTTTATTAAACACATATGATAACACCTATTTAAACAATGATATTTAATATTTAAATGTTTATGCATTTTTATAAATAATTTTTATATGTAAAAGTACAACTTTCATATATTTTGGTCATGAAGTGTAAATTTTTTTAAAAAAATTTACACAATGTACCACAATTTTTACTAACATTTTTTTATTTTCATGTATTCTAATTATTGAATTTTCGAAAAATATCCAGGAACCCAAGAATTTCACTACATATTCCCATTACAATGAATGATAAAGATACATAGACAGAATAGAATATAACGATGTATTTTAATTTTATCAATTTTTAAAATTCTATTAATATAATTAGATAATTAAATATATGATTTAATTTATTAAAAAATAATTCTAGACTGACTGATGCGACATTAGCCAAGGACTCTTCAATATTTAGAATTTGGAAATCAAATCCTCAAGTTGGTTAACATGGAATTTGACATTTAACAAAACTATTAGATTATAATGGAGTTGTGTGATTATATATTCGTTTAGATGATAATAATAATGAAACTATCTGAAATTCACTACAATTTATTATCTATATCAGTAAGCGTAGATGTTATAGTATATTCATTTTATATACTGATTAGAGTTCTATTAATCAGATAGTGATAGATAAGATTTTGGAGGCCATGAATGTGGAATATCTCAATTTATTTATTTTCTCTCATTTTTTGAATATAGTATATTTCAAATCACAAAATATTTATGTTATTCAGATACATTTGAAATTCATCATTAACAAAAAAAAAGAATTTAAGAATATATTCATTACAATAGTAGCAATTTGATGGATGTATTTCAAAATGAATTTGAAAAAAATGTGTTTGGAAAGAGGCAACATGAAAGCACATTCCTCTAGTATCTGGATTTAGATGAAGATACATTGAAGAAATCAGTTTCTACCTGACATAATGAACAATTTCATGTATAATAAGAAAATTGTATTTTATTATAAAATATCTAATATATTTTCAGAATTACTTATTAGTTTTAATTTTATATTATTGGCATATATGGAATCCCATCAAGACATTCAGTCATAAAATGTTCTAACTTATATATTATCATGTGAAGGGTATTTTTTATTGGAGAAAAAAAATCTGTGGAAATGTTTGAATCACATTGATTTCAATCTATTAGTGATTTTGATGAGTTAAATTTTTTTTACCACCTCCACCCACGTGCTATAAAAATTTGAAATGTATGAGAAGAAGAATAAATTAATAGTCTTGTAAAGGGAATGATAAAGAAGTATATGAAATAAATTTATGTAAATAATTATTAATGTTCATGAATTTTTTGAATTAATAAATTTACAATAGTGAGATTCATTTGTCATTTTTCATTTTTCATGAACATCCGGACCAATCAACAGGTGTCAGTTTTATACATAAGGGAAGGATGGGCATCCCATCCAGTACATTTCGAATGTCAGAACACCCTGGTTATATACAAGGATACATCGTTGGGGTCATTATATGAAATTTTATTGGCCATAAAATTAAAAAATCGAGTATCCCAACAATCAAGTCCTTTATATATTTGAGTTGTATGCAGGAGATCCTGATGTAAATATTTTAGTTTTTGGTGTCATCGATTTTATTGGTGTATCATTTACATCATCATCCTATTTATATTGGTTAGGCTAGATTATCTATACATGAAATTATTGATCCTAATACTCTACTACCATTCCCTACCATAAATTTTATAAGATTTAGGGATTGTATGGGGAATTTTATACTTTTCTCATCCATCGTTCTTCATCACATATCATATGAGGTATGGGTTTTTTATATATGAATTACATATGATTGAAAATTACTTATACTATTTTCTAACAATTAATATATATATACGAATATCAGAAATCCAAATAAATGGAGAAAATGAAAAAAAGGCTCATAAACAAACAACTATATATACATTAGATATTTTTAAAGGGATAATAATATTATTTGAAGACTAAATTTTGTTAGATAATATATATTAGATTCAAATATAATCTGATATATTAGTAGGAGACTCTCCATTGAAAATATGATGAAAAGATACCAATGATCTAATTGTTTTTAAAGTGGTCATCATGAATGTGTCATAGTTGTTTACAATGTATGTAAATTGAGTTTTAGTTTTTATTTTTAAACTAATGATTTCTCAAATTTACTAACTATATTACTTTTTTTAATTAGGTATGTGAACATGGTACTAGTTCAAATAAATAAACTCATTTTTATGGTTTCAATGATCAATAATATATTTCAATAGATGTTCAATATGTGTCGACTGAAAAATGAGTGGCCAATATATGTTAGATGTTATCAAGGATGAATTTTGGTTATTGGATTATATAGTTTCTTGATTGGTAATAGAAGAAACTAATTTATGAACTAATGTTCATTATATTGTCATTAAAAGTAATCTTTTATTATTGTATGAAGAATTATATGTTAGGCATATTCTACACATGTGATAAAACATTATATTGGGGTTTCCCATTATTAGACGGTGTTTGTAGAAAAATATCCCCCTTATTAGACAAGTTTAATTTTTTATATTCTAATTATGTTCTAGTATGATAGTTTATACATTTATTATTAATTTTTTAGTATTAAAATTAATGTCATTGATAACATTTAATAAATATAAGTTGTTAGTATAGAAGAAAAATGCAATCAAATATGTGAAATTAATGGTTATAATTTTGTATATTAGATATGATTTTGTTTTTTGGATATATATATATGTATATATATATATATATATGAATATATATAAATATATGGGTTTTTATTTTAAAGTAACTATTTTATTAACTATAGTGGAATCATCAAAAATGAAATGTTGAATGTAGTTATTATGTTTTAAAAACAATTTAGGATATAATCACAACTAGGGTAACGAGTGATTTTGATGAGGTTAGTTATATTAATTATATTATATTTTATGTCATAGTATTCTGGTTTTTAATATTATATAATTAGAAATCTTGTTATATGCATACTGATGTCAATTCGTACATGCAATAAGATCTTAACCATCTATGATATTTATTTGAATAGTACATGTTTTCTATGATTAGTATTTAAGGTTAGTATACTCCTTTGTTTTTTATTATGAATACATTTTAATAATAAAATATATTCTCTATCTTTTATAATATGTATTTGAATATAATGATATCAAAATAATGCATCAATAATAAAGAACAATCATCATCTTATAAATTTTTGGTACTTATTTTTCATCTCTTAATTTCAATACAAATATGTATATAATTTTTTGATTTACAATATTAAAACATGTAATTTTATTAATTTTTATTCAGTATTACATGATTTTTTATTATTTTATACTATATTTTCATAAAAGGTATATTTATTACTATATGAATTTCATATTCCAATGTTTTTATTTTTTTTAATTCAAAATTGGTTTTTATAGAAACCGAAGATGAATCGTTAAAATAAACCGAAAATGGGTTTTCATTCTGATTTTCAACATCGGTTTCCTCTGAAAAATTAAAATGGAATATCAATCCAAAACCTAAGCAATCTATCATTTTCTGCATCTTCTTTTAATAAAACAATTCTAGAAACATTATTTTTTACGTCACCTTTATAAAAATTAGTTAATAATCGATGACTAAACTGTAAAAAAGTACAATAAATCATATTATTTTTACTATTTCCTAAAAATTTATTAATTCATCATACCCTTATTTTCATCATAATATCACAGATGACACTAACTTGATAATCATTATTTTTACATGTAATATGAAAGTGGTATCACCCGTCTTATGTTTCATTTTACCTAGGTTATCAAGAATGATGTTTAATTGACTACTATTTGATGTATTTCATATGGATGATGATTAATATATATGGTTAAATGATAAAATCATACTTAATTGAGAGAAATTATCATTTAATTACATGGTAATTTTTTATAAAAGAGAGTTCCATAATTAACAAAATACTATAAAACTGAAACTTTCATGATAATTTAATTGACCCAATATTTCCATTTGAAATCGAATTTGTTTTGTGATATTTGGTCACCTTAATTGGTATTGAAAAAAATGTAACACTTATATTTTGAAAATAAGAATACGGAGTGTCGTTTTAGGGATTACTATGTTTTTAAAAATGGATGGTTTATTTAACTGTGGAGATTCGAATTTTATCAGATGATGTTAGCATATTAATTTTGGATAACATTATAAATCTATTTGTTTAAGGATAAAAATTATTTCTATTACTTATGACCCCCCCATTTGGATTTTTTGAGATAATATTTTAATTTGATTAATTAGTTTTTAAGATATGTACTACCATATTTAAGTATATATAACGAAATTATTTATAAAAAAGTATAAATTTACATTTTCTAGACCTATGTTTTAATGTATCTATAATCATTATGATATGTATGTACTATAATATTGGGGTAATTATGGTAACACGTGTTTTATCATATATATAATGATGAAATTAAATAGTGTAATAGTGACTAAGTGATCATTGTTATTTCAAAATAATTTCAATAAATTTATGGGCCAATATGTTGAAATGTAGTATATAAAATTTGATGTTAAAATGGTCATTAATGATTACTTTATTGAGGATAATCTTGATTCATGGACTTTTATATTGTTATATTTTATTTATAAAGTTGGTTATTCATGTATAATTTTATAGATTAATTGATTATTTCAACATATGATATTTTATTGATTTTGTAAATTATCAAAAAATGCACCAAAAATTTGTTTTTTTGATAATTTAAAAATATTGTAGAAATATATTATTATCCCTTTAATGGTTAAATAATGATTAAAATATTATTTTAGCGATTTGGTCTTCAAAAATTAATATTGAATACTCATCATTTTGGAAAATGAAGATAATGTGGTGGAAATTTATTAAACTAATGAATTTAGATATATAATGTAAGAATTTTTCCTTATTTCCATTATCTATGATACGTACTAGTTCTGAGTGTTTCCTCAAGGTTCTCCATTCTCAGTTGGTCACATGGCTTCAAGAGAATTTCCCCGAACTCCATTGGCTGAAAATTAGATGTGATTTCCATGGGGGTGATAGTGGGAAAAATATACCTTCATTGGAAGTGAAGAACGACGAAATAGAAATAGTAAACAATAGGGGAAGCAATAATACCATACAAAAAATTAATCATAGGTATAATGATTTTCTAAAAAAATGAAATATATATAACTAATGATTCATGTCACAGTTATCTAGGAATGTAACCAAACAAGTCTCAATGTTGGAAAGACATCTCTAAAACCATAGTAAAAAACAATTAAACACAAACATCATCGTAAGCCTCATCTTCGTTCCAAGCTCCCTGGAACCATTAGATATCAAGTACCTTATGTAGTAGACTGATTTACCTTAATTATACATGATAAAATATAATATATTTAGGTTAAAAACCATGACCCCAAGATGATGTGAAATAAATTCAAGTAGACAACAACCAAATTATTTGTGCCTAAATTTCAATGAATATATATACCAAGAAATATGAAAATTGATAAAATAAACAAGGAATTACTCAAATTTAAAAATCATCCAGCTTGAAATTAAATTCATTTAAATTTATTAATTATTCAAATTGTTGAATAATGAAATCCTAGGACATAGCCTAATCTCTCTATCTGCTATGTAAATTAAAATCCTATGTCTTAAAATACAGTATAACAGTCAAGAAAGACTGAGTCCAAGCTTGTTCTATATCTTGGAAGACCCATCACAATCAATCATTAATTCATCAGATAACCTCTTGTAATTCTCTCGACGTCTAACCCATTTGGTTTAAAATATCAAGTATTCAATAAATATATAATTACCTTCAAGTAAAACCCACACATTCTAAACCCTTTGGTCTTACAAAAACATATTCTCATAGAGGAATCCCTCACCATCAATTCCCCATGTTGTCTTATCATGATAAACTATAGACACTCTATGGATGAACTCAATGTAAATTTACAATGTGGTCTCCGAACGGTATAATATATAAACTCTGATAGAAGACTCACCATCCATCATCCATATAGTCTCACAATGTAAAAATATAAGACAGTTTTGGGAGTCCCTCAACATCAATTCCACCTATAGTCTATCTATAACATGTTCTCACATCCCAGTGTAATACTATCAGACACAAATGATATCCTACCACCCAAATTAATCTGTAAAACTACAAGGATAAGAATATATAATTCATTACATAGGAATTTAACATGTAACTTTGAGCAATCAATTCCATCATAACATGGAAGGAATGAAAACCAGGTCTTCCTCATAGATATCTTGGACCAAACATCCATAAACATTATAATAAACAAATTCACCCACATGGTGTCCCCAATAAAAGAAATTTAACATTATACAACAACAAGAAAACCATATTCTATCAATAAATCGAAGTCATGTTATAAAAGTGTTCAATTCCGAAATAAAAAATACTGAAATCATGGGTTATCCTAACATAGGAATATATAACTCAAATACATTCTTTGCAAAAAAAAAACTCACCTACCTAAAAGTCTAAAATGAAAGGCCACAAATGTATACCCATGAATCATCCTAGAACATCACTGATGTAAATAATGTTCAAGAAATTTCAACCTTGGATATCTCAAGGGATATGATAAAATATGAAGTGAGGGTCTAGAATAAGGAAAGAATCACTGATGCCAATCCAATAGACCTACATTAGTTGGAATCTGACAATAGATTGAAAAATTGTGGCACCATCATTGATCATCACTCTTAGTCACTACTGTTTGAAATGATATTTGAAGAAGATCCTTCTTTATATTTGACGTGACCCTAGTTTGAATAATCAAATAAAAATAAATGTTGATGGAAAGTTCATTTATGTACACACCATGTACATGCCTCAACCGGATCCCTCTTTAGCTGGTCTACACGGCCATGTACACGGACGTTACATGAATAATTCAAGGGGACAAGTGGAATTGGGTACACAGAGTGTAATATAGTGTATACGGCGTGTTGTATAGTGTACTTGGCGTATAGTTTGAAAATTATCAAATATATACTTTTTACTCAATACATAAAAAATCAAGATCCAAACACAAAATTAGATTCAGGTTCTTATAAATATCCCATTTTACACAATTCATCCTCAAATCGCCATTCCGAGAATGGATAAGAAGAAACATTAAACAACACTGGCCATTGTGATCATAAGCCTGCCAGCCTCTTCCATGTCTCTTCCTATACTCACTCATCCTTCTATAACACCCATACTAAATGAACAGACTCGCTATGGAAAACATTGATACCATGATCCACAATCACAATAGGATTCCCCTCAAAAGATGCATCCACCTTCATCTCAACCTCATCGGGTTAAAAAAAAGTAACACGAGATTGGATATTAATATCATAGCTGAGAAACATGGGAGATTTCATTTATAGCTCGGTACCACTAAGGTAACTTATATGGATATGAAATTGGCCTAACCCTCTCCAAAACCTCTAACAACCTGATATATCATGGTGAAATCATTTCTAGTATCTTAATATTCATACTTCCCATCCTCGGCATGACAGGTATGAAAACATGATCTCTGACCTCAAACTCTAGAAGTCATCTCCTTCAATCAGAATAAAATTTCTTGTGAGAGGCTATAGTAGGAATCCTCATATGAATCAACTCCACCTACTTAGTTGTCTTCAATACAAGATGATGTCCTAGTATAGCTACCTCACCAATCTATATCCAACATAGGGGTGATCATAATGGAATATTGTAAAATGATTGAAAAGGCACAATCTAAATCGTCACCTAACAATTGTTATTTTAGGAAAACCCCACTTTGGGTATATGCATATCCCATGAACCCCAAAAATCAAGGACGCATGCTTGATGCCTGTAATCCAAAAAAATTAATCATGTTCATTGACTAGACATCTATCTAGGGATGGTAAATTGTACATAGAAGTACCTGTGTACCCAAATCACATTGAAGTCCCTATAAGATATGAGAAGTAAAACATACATACCTTCATAAAATGATATATTGAGATACCATATACAAGATATGATCTATTAGATTTACATCCTTTCAAGATCATCGACATGGAAGATATAATTGATCTGTAAGATGTGTGAAACCGTCATGATTATTTAAATGAAAACCCAAACTACATCACCCCTAGAGGTGACCTTGGGAAGCCACTACTGAAATCCATCTCAACATCATTCCTCTTCCACTCAGGAATGGGTATCATATTAAAATACATGGCAGTCATAGATTCTCTGCCTTCACATGCTGTTTGGTGGGACATCACATCTCAATACCCACAACATATATCTTCATACAAGGCCATGAATACTGATAGTGTAGATCTCGATACATCATGGTGACATCAGGATGAACTTCTCAAGAATAGGAGTGAAAATCCCACAAAATACCATCACATAGGTCTAACAACCCTAACCAGTGCACATGAAAATGAAATACCTCATCCTCTTCTATAGTCCACCATGGATTAGCGTCGTCACCAGACAATCTCTCCCATAAGACTGTGACTTTGGAATCAAATAGCTTCCTCTTCCTCACTCACTAAGGAATAGTAGTTGTAATAGTTACTGAATAATGAAACATCTACCCCTATATATCATGAACCTCCAAATTCATCTCATAGAATAGAGCCATAAGTTACAAATAACTACCTGCCTTTTGGACTGCCTGTATCATAGTCCACCTACTTAATGCATCATCCACTGCATTTCCTTTCCTATTGGTATAGGCAAGCACAAATTAAAAATTCTAAATGTACTCAACATTCATTTTTTCTGTCAAATTCATATCATGTTGTGTAATGATATAATGGAGTCTTGTTTGGTCAGTGAAAACCACAATATTCTCTCCCAACATATAATTTACCAAATAGTTTAAATAATCCACTACAACAGCTAATTAATCACCGTGTATTAGATAATTCCTCTAATGTGTCATCAACATCTGAGACTCGTACACAATGACTCCTTCCACATTCATATGCACAACTCACAGACTGATTATAGAAGCATCACAGTAAATAGTGTAACTCTATCATGAAACTAGAAGAATCAGTATCAGTGTAAAATTCAACCTTCCCTTCCGCTCATAAAAGCATTAATCATAGGAATCTTCCCACAAGTGATTTTCACCCTAGTTATCTTGGACTATCAGTGGGGCTGTTAAGAGTGAAATGTGTTTTATAATGTTTCAATAGTCACAAGTAACCCATTAATTTCTACATATCTCAATGTAATTCTTTGTCTTTTCATAGAAGACTACTGCTCTCACATTTTTTTAGGTCTACCGATACTCATGTCTCTAAGATGACAAGACACAAGAAGTATATTTGGACCATCCAAAAGTGGAATATTGGGAACATAGAATATAACTAATGATATCCATGTGTAATAAAAAAATCTCAAGAGGGAGGACCTAGTCGTGTTGAGTGTCTGAATACACCAAGATATCATCAATGAAAACAACCCAAAAATATTTCAAGTAATAATGAAATACATGGTTCATCAGTTCCATGAAAATAGGTGGGACATTCCTGAGACTGGATGGTATAATCACATTCTCTTATAGACCATACCCAATATATAGATCTTTTGGAGGTATATATGATATTCTAAATCACAAATGATGATAAATAGATCTCAAGTCAATATTCAAGAAGACACAGTCTCCTTGAAGCTGATCAAAGAGATCCTCAATTCACAACAAAGTATAGCGGTTCATTATTATCAAATGGTTTAGAATTTGGTATTATACCCATATTCTGAGGGTCTCATCCACCCTCTTTCAAAAAGGATATGAAAACCCTAATGATAATTACTTATTCAGAATAAAACATTTTCTTGTAACTCATCTAACTACTTCTCGGGTTCCTATAACTCTGGTGTTTATATACTATTAGAATAAATGGACACAAGTGGAACTCCTAGAATAAGGTCAATAGAAAAATAAACCTTTATCTATAGAGGTTAACATGAATTGTCATATAGAATTATAGGGCAGAATTGATCTAGAACTAGAAGAAAGTTCATTTTTTATGTTCCCTATTCATACTAATATAATCTAGAAATATGCATTGTAATTCCCCACAACAAAGGATTCTCAGAACCTTATCTTCTCACATGGAAAGGACATTAATCCTTGTGTAGAAAATACATCCCAATTAGTGACATGAAACTCACCCTGTGGTGATAGTAGAAAACAAAGGCATGTATGGAGATTAAATAGTGCATTCTGAGAATGAAATCAAAACTTGTCATATCTATGACCTAGAGCTAAAAAAAGTTACCTCCACCAAAATTAACTAGGAACTCCTTTAACTAATGTTCACTAGCTGTTCTATGCCCTAATAGAGTTTTTATCTTCCTAACATCCTCATAAGAAGGCATACAGATCCCAAGGTTCTCCACAACCACAATAAATAATAATCTATGGGAAGAGACAATAGTAAAAATAGAAAAATCTATAACTAAGGAAAATGTATGCAAACCACTAGCACTATAGGGTTCAGCATCCTTCTCTTGCTGAGATTGTTCCACTATAAATGTATGAACTATACTACAACCCACCAACCCTAATTGACTATCAGGAGATGATTCAACCTAAAGTTACTGAAATCATGAATCTTTAATACCATGGCCATAACCTCCTCCATTACTTGATCATCCACACAATCTCTAGTTACATAACTGATGAGAAACTGTCGGTCCTACTTATGAACGATGAGTCATAAACAACCATTATCACTTGTTTCTAGTGAGAAAAATAGAAAAATGATTTATGATGGCCCATATTTCTGCAAGATGGGCAATCGACTGGGTCTCCCGGTCACTGAGGATTCATATTACCACTCTTAACAAAAAAATATCATAAAATCATACCACCTGATGTATTATACCATATAATCAAATCTCAACATATAGGCTCCATGTGGTACTTCACTCTATCAGTAGAAAAAAACCAAATCTGAATGTCAAACCACCCTTGATCATTACTCTAGAATCCCTCAGATTACACTTGGTGATCACTGCCTAGTTTACATTAAAGGATATGTAATTAAACCTAAATATGTTCACCTGGGATCAAATTTAATGTTAGAGACCATCCACAAACTTCTTAGATAGAAGTAACTAATCTTCAAAAGAATGGTTGTGACGAATTTTATCTCTTTGACTTGAGAATAATACTCCATGACGGAAATATTTCCTTATTCAGGATTCATTAACTCTTAGGCTTAGTGGGTCCTCACAGTATCAAGATATAAATATAAATAGAAGTTGTTCTAGTACTCATCAAAATAGATAACTTTTTGGTGACCCTCCGATGATATCACATCATACCATCTTTTGGCAGAATATCGAAGCATATAGGTTGAAATCATAACCCTCCTCTCAAGAGGTGTCTTAAGATGCTCAATGAAAGACAAAATGGATTAAAACCATGACTCTGTATCCTAAGACCCTCCATTACATGATATAGTTTGATGAGTCTACTATAGGAACACACATGTTAGCTTTTCCATTGACTGGAATGATGTTGTGCTTCTGAGTAGGACTGCATAAACCATATGAAGGCTTCTCGGAACATTTCATCAACACCTATTTATGGGAGAACAGTTGGTTATACGAAAGAAAATATGGGAAAATCTAATCATTGTCCCTAATCTAGCATGACATCTATCACAATATTATGTATATCAATAACAGCATCTATCACAACAACCTGTAATCTGTAATGCACCCAAAATTGAATGAACAAAATGAATGACATGTGATCTCTAGAATGTTCTTATAAGATGTATGAGATTACATAATCTCGTCTCATTAGGTTTAAAGAGAAATACAAACAGAATGATATAAATCATAATAGCACGAAACATATGTATCACCCACTAGTGAAATACAATATACTGTTACAATTGAAAAACCAGAAAAATTGAAATGTTAGAGGTAAATAGGTTTTTTCCCTGTACATGAGTTAGATAATCACAGTCATATATTATTACAAAATACCCATTGATTAATATACCTATATATAAGATCAAAACTGTATGATTAAGTAGAAAATAAATCCCTCTAATACCACTTTGTAACATCTTTGTTCTGGGGGCCACACAAAGGTGCCCCATCATTGATTGGTCAAATAGGCTCAAGAACATTTTCACTAATGTCAGATGATGCTAACTAGTAATGACGGAGCTGGTTATTATAGTGGAGATAATATTATCTATTTTTCAGTGAGACAATGCAGAATAAATCTGATAAACATCAGTGGATGTTTCTAATAACATACACCAAACAGAAAACATAATATTGTTAGTATAAACAACTACAACATATATATATAAATTTAATGATGCATTTCATAAGTATCATGGAATATATCCCACATGTCACAATGCTAGAAATAAATCACTGAAATCAGATTAGATAAAATATTTAACACCAACAACATCATAAGGCTTTGAATGGTCCCATTCTCTCCACCACAGTCAACAATAAAGAACCTATTGTAGAACAATACATTCCCGTATCTAAACATTAAACTATATATATTTTTTGGGTTGAAAATCATGACCGAAATAGTAATTATGAAAAACCCTAGTAGGAAGCCACCAAAATATTGATGCTTATCTATCAGTTAATATATATAGTAATAAATATGTAAAATGAAGCAATAAACAAATAAATTATCAATAATAAACAATTCTACAATTTCCAATTACATTTATTTACATATATTAATTATTCAGACCATTGAATAATGAAATTTTAGGATCTAGCCTAATATCAGTATCTGATGTGTAAATGAGAAACAATTGTCAAAGAATACAATCTAATAGTCTTGTATGATCGAGTCCAACCATGTGTTATTTCTTCGAAGACATGTCACAATCGATCAATAATTAACAAGAAAACCTCTGGGAAGGTTCTCACAATCTAACCCTAGTGGATTCACATATATTCCATTAAATAAACGAATAACTAACCTCTAGTAAAGCTAGCATTGTCGAGCCCCTTTGGCCCCACACAAACAAACACTCTCTGAGGAATAACTCAATGCCAATTCACCATGGTGTCATTAATGACAAAATTTATACTCTATAATGTAGAACACAATGTTAGTTTACCCTATAGTTTTGTAATGATATACTCTTGGAGCTATAAGGGATCACTCATTTCCAATCCCCTATATGGTTTCTCAATGTATATATAATCATCCGTTACATGATAAGTCCATGGTTATAAGCAACAACATGGTACATGGTGTGTACTTATGAGTACATATAATATAGTTAAAAAAATTCAGATTTTGTAACTAAAAAACGCCCAAAATAATGACCCATACCTCAAAATATGATCCGGGTTCTTACAATCTAGATAGTAATGTAATTCATTACCTATAAGAAAAAGTATATTTATATTAAAATGTTATAGAAAAACCTTAATTTTTGATGAACCAATATTATATTCACTACTACTATATGTATATTTTTTATGACCTTATATTTTTTTAGATTATTAAATTTTATATAATCAACGTTCTATATCACTCTCTATAATTATATATTTTTTCCATCATGTATATATCATTTTGTTAAAACAATTTTCTCTTACATGGAAACCTAGTTATGTTATGACCTTCATTATTTATTTCTATCTTTTTTAGATAACATTTTTTAACACATTTTATACTGTGGGATTACAATGAATATTTTATAAAAATATCCATTGTTTTATAACCAATATAAATATAAAGTTATTTGGATTCGTTTTATGAATATGTTGTTACACACTATGAATTTAGAATAAGAATACAATAAGTCAATAGAATATACAATAATTAAAAAAATTATGATAATTTAACCACCCTAAAATTTGTGACAAATTTATTTTCAAATAAATTTATTAATTTTTATGTTATATGATACACAAATCCTAATATTTTTTTTGTTCAATAGAATATATGACTCGCAACATAGAACATAAATTACCCAAAGGATATATAAAACTGTTATAATATTTCTTTTAAACTTGTTAGACTGAATTATATAAACTAATTATATATATATAACTAAAACTAAATTATAATTATTGAAATATTTTTATTAAATAATCATTCCAATGTTAGAAATGTATTTTAATTAATCAATAATATGATTTCTTCAATGTTGATTTCTATAACACTTTGTGAAAAAATAATTTAAAAAAATTTTAAAAAAATTTAAATATTTATATTATAAAATTAAAATAATTTTTTAAATAATCCTAACAAAAATAACATGGGAAAGAATTTTTTATTTTTAAAAAATTTATAATATTTTTAGTGAATCTGTGAAAATAACAATTTTTTATAAAAAAATCCATTTCCCTTTATTAAATATTGGGAATTTTCATGTATCATAATGTATTGAATATTATACCTTATTCAATATTTTTTTTATTAATATTTAATTAAATTAAATAAATATGAATTATTTTAATATTAGATATTCATATATATAAATTTATTGGTTTAGAAATAGGTTTCTTAGAAAACTAGTTATGATTGAAATTTTCCTCAATATTTATTAATAAAAAAACCTCAATGAGGAATATTTTAAAATAAATTATATAAATTATATATAAATACATTATAAAATACTTTACATAAATTATTATTATTAGTCATATAATTATATAGAAATTCATCTTCTTCATGAAAATAATAATTTATAAAACCTTTTTTTCATCATCTATGAGATAGATTTTAAATTAAATTTTTTCAATGATTTGATTTTAATTTTTAAAATGAATTTTATATTTTTAAAAATAATGAATTATTATATCTGATAATTTAGCCTTACATATTTACAATAATTCCTTGTGAAAATAGTAAAATGTAATTACTGTGGTAATAGTGAAAAAAATGTTACTAAGGGTAAAAAAAATTGACAAGGGTAAATTTGACCAAAACATTCAGTAAAATAATTTTTATTGGAATATTTAATCCTTACCATGAAATAATCTCACTATTTTCAATTTTGGATCCTTGTGGAAAGTGAGAAATATATGATCCCTGTTTTCTATTTAAAAATTTAAAGTGTTCAACTCACTTCACTTATAAAAGTCCACCCCCCATATCCACCGTACAAGTTAATAGAATAATTTATACGACCATAAGAACCCAATTTTATTACATGAAACCCTCCCTACACACTATTCCCATTATTTAAATTACAAATTCAACTTGTTATGGGTATTGTTGTTTACATTAAGAGGGTCTATAAAGTTGACGTAATGTTGTTATTGATGAATTTATATTTTATTTGGTCATCCGTATCATTCAAATATTTTTATATTATTATGCTACAAAAATAATGGTATATAAAATTTAATTATATGACTTATTTTTATTTAATAACATAAATCTATATCATCTTCCCAAAAATATGATGTGAAATCAGCATATGTGTGTACATAGGACTACCATCTCAACAAATGATGTCATTTGTTTTCTGTTTTTTTATTATCATTATAGATATATCAATATATTGAAAATATATTTATGGGATCTATAACATATTTATACTTATGGAGTTATTAAACCCTATAAAAAAATTAAAATTCTATTGTGTGGGAGAAATTATAATGTCAATGTGGTGAATGATGGAGTTCCTCCTCTTGAAGTGTTGTATCTCTTTTTTCACTAAGACATTATATAAATAAAAATTTAGATAATTATAATAAAAAATTATATAAAAATAAATATGATATTAATGAAAATTTTTTAATTATAAGAAGTAATTTTTTCATTTCATTTATTGGGCTCAAATGTGATAATGTTGTTTGGGTGCACATATAGACTACCATCTCTACAATGCGATATGAATCTATGTTTAGAAAAAATATACATGGTTTAAATATATAAGTATATTTAAAGAATTAATATTTAATTTATGATATTATAATAAATATAAAAAGATAAAAATGTATATCCCTTCATTCCATAATAACCACATAAGTGTATAAATTTCAGTCATTCATTAGTATGATAGGTGGTCTAAATGATCAACAACAAGTTCTTTTTTCAATTCCACAATTTTTTTATTTTAAAATTATACTTATTTTTTTCTATTATAATTATTTTATTATTAATAAATTGTATATTTTTTAATAATTTACAATTTTACAACGGTCAACACGCCAAAACAGTTTTGAAATAATAAACTAAATGACATTAAAACTCCCGATTTGGGATAAACAGATTATAAATTGAAATGTGTAATTATTTTAATTAAAATAAATTTTTTTCTTCATAATTTTAAATCATTAAAATTTTCATAATAAATAAAATAAATTTTGTAATCATATATTAAATGTTTTAAAATAATCACATGGAATTTCTTGATATGAGTAAATGTTTCCACATCTCTATTATAATATTAGGATACATATCCCATAGTTAAAAATAATTTTTATTGTTTTAGGTTTATGAATCCCTTGAATATATTATAATGTTATATATAAGAAATAAATGTCGGTTTACTATAATGTTTTTACCAGTGTACCAAAAACTAGAGCCCCGATCTGGGTAGTCACATTACCTCTTATTCCCTACCCCCGATGTTATAGGCGGCCAACTTAAAGTGGGGGTTTATATATATCATGGGTAGAATATAGAATGTTTATCAAAGTAGAATAATAGTGTAAATAAACCATAATAACAATCAGATATAACAGATATCCATAATAATACCAATATCATAGGATGACCAAAACTGGAATAGAACATCCAATCTAAAAAATAGATGTTTCATTAAAAGTATGATCCATGTGTTAATATAAAAAAATCAAATGAAAACCATAAAAATATATAGTGGGTCCCAAAGAACATAGGGATCCATCATCCATGATTTATCCAGTGACATCCATCTAACAAATGGACATGTCTATTATCCCTTCCTACAACCATAAAAATATTTATGTACCGATCAACTGCCCCAGGTGGGGTGTGAATATAACTCATAACTCCACCACCAATTACTTATAAATAAATATAGCTTTAAAATAGAAAATGTAGTATTAAAAAAATAAAATGAATAAGGTAAAAAAATTACATTTATTATATTCATATTTATTTTACATCATAAACCCTCAATTTAAATATGAATTTCATTGTTACCGTACATCATTCCCGGTCTCATATGAATTGCACTACTTCCATTAAAAAAATTCATGTCACGTATGAATTACATTTTTTACAATTTATCCCTTCATTTCACATTTTAATTAGATTATTTCCATTAATAATTTTCAGTAACATATGAAATCTATTTTTACACTTCATCATTTGATTTAAAAAATGAATTAAATTGTAAGCATTAAAAATTTATACTCACATATGAATTCAATTGTTGTAATTCACCTTTTAAAGTAGCAAATGAATTCCATTGTTACCATTAAACATTTCAAGTCAATTATGAGTTACATTGTTTCCATTCGACATTTCCAGTGACATATGTATTCCATTGTTACTATTCATCATTTCGTGCCACATATGAAGGCCATTATTTCCATTAAACATATCATATAACATATTAAATCAATTATTAATAATCCCATTTTGATTACATATATGAATTCTATTTTTATCACTAAACACATCAGTTCACATATATAACAATATTATATTAATTATTTCTTGGATTATTTAGTAATATTAAAAAATTACATATTAACTATTTAGTTTTGGATGTAATTGTTGATTCAGAGTTATTTTGTGATTTGACATGTGGCCCTAATTGGAACAATAGTTGACAATGCAAGAAAAAATCTAGGAACATCATATTATTTTTGGACAAGAAACATTTTTAGCATGAATGAGAAAACTATTTTTGGTTTCATTATTTAAAATGAAAAACATTTCATTTATTTTGAATTGAACATGAAGAATGTTCCAAATTATAAAATGAAATTTAATGATGATGTATAATTTGAATAAATTGGAGTGTATTATGAAAATTTTATAATTTTAATTGATTTCCATATTTATCCAATACCATTAGAATGTCATATTAAGTAAATTAAATATCCCAATGATCATGATTGAGTGGTGACCCTTTGGGAAAATAATGTTTTTTCCGTATTTCTAATTATCAAATTGAGTATACATGTTAATGGTTTTTTTGTATCCTAAATATTTCATTTTCTATTATAGATATATGAATCCCTTTAGATTCTTGTTGAGACTATGATAGTAAAACATGTTTGGAGATACTACACTAGATTTGGAAATAGAAGAACCTGTAGTTCTAGGTGAGGATTTAAAAGAGAATTTCTATGTGAAAATTTCACACATATTGAATTTTATTGATTGAGACTGAGAGAGGGTTGTGAAAAATAATTTCTGATATGATTAGGGTGTATCAGATGTATCGTCATTCAAAATACATTGGAATGGGTGGAACAATGAAACAATGTTTTGGGTTGAGTCCATCAAGATGATACTTTACCAATTAGTTAACCTTTTATAGAATGGGATCTTTTTGGATTTTTATATGTTCTGATGATCAATGAATCACTGGTGGTATGTTCAGTTCTTGATAGGGTAGGTAGATAGAATTTCTTGAAAAGAATTTATGGAAGTTTTTTGAGAGAAAAAATTTCCAGAGATGATGAGACAAAAGGCAATATATGATTTCGTATGGTATACTATAAGATGTATATCTATGATTGTATAATGTTTTCTATTTAAAGACTTCTTGTTTTTTATATAGTATTTCTATTGTTTTAAATAATTATGTCATTTTATTTCTTGCATGGACTTAAATTTTATTGTAAGTCCCATGTTAAATACTTTTGGTTAAATATTTTTGCTAAGGTGGTCGATCTGGTTAACATAGGTAAGGGGAACATAATAGAGGTGTCCAGTTTCCAAAATATGGTTGCTAATATATGGTAAGAAGGTAAACCTTCTAATATCTTGATCTTTCTATATGAGAGTTTTATCCAGGGGATAGAAAAAAAGTATTCATGTAGAACAGCCAGATACATCAGCCTGTTCTCATGTGATTTGTGACTAATACATCAGGGCTTGATACTATCATGGAAAATATACCCAACAAACTGTATTATTAATATCATTTGGTGGGATGGGAACTCTATAGATGTTTCGTAGTGATCCATCACAAATGGGTAGTGATAGAGGATCTAGATAGAATCAGTGTGCAGTTACGGGATCTTCTGAATCATATTATTCTGGAAGTGGGAGTTTTATTGGTCATGGTAGTAGAGTTAGTGGAATATGTGCTTTTGGTTAGGTGTTCCATATCAGTATAGTGGTGTTACATAGGTGAATTAGACTACCTCATAGTGAAGAGATGTAAGATAGTTACATGAAGTTTATCCAACAGTAGTGGATAGCGAGGATAGACCATTGATAGTGAGTGGTACTATTATTTTAGCTTCTAAAAGTGTTAGTTCCTTGTTTTATATTGGCTACTCTCATACCATTATTTGTACACATCATGATAATGGTTTTATCCTAGTGGTGGAGTTCATGGGAAGAGTTATGTTGATTGGTACACAGTGGGTAGTACATTTGAGGGGAATCTATTTGTGAAAGTGGTTTACTATCAAATATGTGGAGTATAATTTTATTCTGTTAGCTTTACATTCATGACATCTTATGATTTGATCTAATATTTGGTGTCGACAACTTAGTATAATACATATCCCACATAGATTGATACTATAATAGATTAACATTTTTATCTCATAAGGGTGAAAACTGTACTCATGAGGAGGGGAGGATATCATGGTGAGTCGTGAAATGATAGTTCAATAGAAACCAAGGGAGCATTCAAAAAAGGTTTCTAGATGAAATATGTGTAATTCAGGATTCATTTAAATATATAATATATATGTTTTAATTTTTTCATTAAACTAGTCATATATTCTATCTAAGAGGGATGCAGAACATAACATTGAGCTTACACTTAGGGCAGAGACCCTATATATGAACTTTTAAGAATATAACAACCAGATTTGATGCAGGACAATACTCAACAAGGGATGTTTTAAGATAATGAGATTATCTATATGAGTACATCAACATTTGGTTCTCCTTTATTGATTTCAACAATGACTGACCGGAATCAAAGCTTGTTCATTTATTACTAGATGTTGAACTATATGATTGTAATGAACTGGTATCCTATTCTCCATATTTTTTATTGGTATGACTAGTTTAGGGGAACCTATGCGTTCTCAATGAAGTAATTAAGATCAGGGTATCATCATTTGATGGTTAGTCCTTATGATATAACAAATAATGCTTTACAATATTTTATGGCTATATAAGTTTATGTTAATCCTATTCGGTTTCAAAAATTCAGATGTTGTATATATGGACACATTGATCATACTTTAGTATCATTATCAGTTTTTGGTCATGTCTTCGAATGACATATTGGTGTACTCCAACTATCATAGGTGTTATGTAGAGATACATTCCATCAACTTTTATACTATTATAGAGCATCAACAATACAAAAATATATCTATGTGTTAGTTTTGGATTGACCAGGTTTTCTTAATGGGTCATATCTTCTGAAAGATAGGTTTGTGGAACATAAAATTAATTTTTTCGATATCCATATCATTTTAGAATTCACAGGATATTATCGAATAATCATCTTGGTCTTTTCTTGTTTTAAGTGACAGTTTTGAGATTGAGAGAGAATGGGATAATGTTTGAATGGACATAATCATGATAGAGTAAATTCTAGAAGATGTAGATGTGATTTAAATAATCACTAAACTTGATCCTAGCAGAACCGAGTAACGTGTATACAGTGTATTATGATTTCTACGGGATATGAAATGGTGAAATGTTTATGCATGGAAAAAAATTTGTGGAAAATGTGTTTTTGATGTTTAGGAAAAATAAATATAACTACACAATTCGTGACCTTGATTTTGTTATTGTGGTTTATTCGTAGAATTGTTGGTTACATTAACTATTGGGTGTGATGGTTACTATGTATATGTGACACAAGATCATGAATTACATCTATTTATAGTGATACATGAATCATCAATAGTGGATAAAGGTTTAATATATATAGACTTTTTATTTTGATCTATAGTACATGCTCGGGATGGGAAGAATTGTTTCTACTGATTTATACAGGAATGAATAGACTCGGTCTATTCATGAGTCAATTACATAGTGGTAGATGATGGATTTACTTGCTGAGACTCATGTTATGGTTCAAGATATTCATGAGGATGTTACTCTCATAGTATTTTTAGTGGATTCTACACTATTGAGTCTGATCGTAGTTAAGAAATATAGGAATCAAAAGTGATTCACCATTTGTTAAATCCATGATGTTGGGGATTCACCATATGATTGGTCTATAGAAGTTGATAAGGCCATTTTCATATAGAATCGATTTATTATGTCAATTATAATAAAGGGGGAGATGATGCATGAATTTCATGCCACTATATAAGAGGTACTTCTAGGTGTGACCAAAATGTACTATGACCTATGTTAGTAGTTTTGGAGTCCAGTAATGAAAAATAAGATAGTATAGTTCATGAAAACATTATACATTTATCAGCAGGTGAAGGCAAATTGTCACGAACCAGCCCGGGTCGACCCTGAACCGGTCACCCGAGCCGGTCCGCGGCAAGTCTCGAGGGGCGTTCCCGATCCCCCCGGGATGGCAACCAGTGTCGGGCATTAAAATCTGATCGTTGGGAACGATTTCAGCCCAAAAAAAAGTAAATAAAACATAACAAATAAACACTAACAGTGGAAAAGAAAAGAAGGCCACATGACCACGTACCTCCATGTGACCTTTCAGGACACCACCCAACTAGAGAGCAACCTCGCTCCAACACTGAGCGACTCAAAACAGAATACATGAACACAAGGAACCTGCAACTAAAAAGGTAAAATATAGGCGTGAGCACAAAAGTACTCAGTAGGTGAGCCCCACAACAAATCCCAATGCACCGCCAATAAATAAAGAATCTACATAATCCAGGTTTGAATTATAATGTATAAAAGTAATTTTTTTTCATAATGCTTTACTTGAAAATCAAACACGAGACATTTCCCTTATTCTTTTTTGAATGTTAGTTCCATTTCATTAGTTTCTAAATCATTTTGAAAAGAAAAGTGTTACATTTTCAAATCTTACCCAACGAGAATAAAGCATTTTCATTTGAAAACCATTTTCCCCCAAAGTCTAACAGTATAGGCTGTGAAGGATGACTGAAAGTAAACGAGCAGGGGAACAAGTGCAAGTAAAGGTAAACAGGCAAGGAAAACCAAGTGCAAATAAAAACAAATAAACCAGAACTTATCAACAATAACCATGGGCGATCCTGAACATCCCTAGAAAACCCCTGGACGTACTCGGGTTCAGACTACCTGCCGGCGTGGTACTCCATAGTCAATAACGAACTGGCCGCCCTAATAGCCAACCAGTGGCACATCCCTCCTGGCCTGTCTACAACTCCAGGGGGTACCAACCCGTCTAATCAGGGTTAGCAAGCAACCGTCCCTCGATAATCTACAAGACGCCCAGGAACCCATGGTGGTTTTAGTAACACGGTGTAAGTGGGAGACCCTCGCACGCGTGACTCATCTCACCGCACTTTCCAACCCCTTACACGGACATCACTACACGACAACCCTCGAAGGGAAGTCCCCTGTAGAAATGCCCTCACAACTACGTATATATATATATATATATATGTATAATCACTTCACATTTTATAAAGTGCCAACCGGGCCGTCATGTCGCTTACATTTTGATCATTTAAGACTAAAGAATTTTTAAAGAGAGATGACACACGCCATTTCATTGAAAACAAAAAACACACTTAGAACATTGTTTAAGAAACCCAAATCAGCATATCAACCCTGGAACACAATTGTTTCACAAGTAGAGTTATTTTCTAATATCAAAACGCACCCCACATTCATCAAGAGCCAAACGGGCCTTTAATCCCCTTTTTAAGGAATACTATTTCTCAAATGAAATCCAATCTTGTGTTCACACAACAACGGAAAAAATCTTTCATCAACCAAGAACCACACATTAAGTTTCCAAAAACAATTTCAAAGGGTCACACAACGTTTTCTCTAATCAAGTTTCTCAGAAAACACCATTTTCCATAAACAATACATCTACTAATTTACACACGCCAAAAACATTTCAAAACCCAATTCAACATGTCATTCATTATTCAGGAGGAACCATCGAGCAACACTACCATGGAAGCACACAATTAAATCCAAGAAAACGCTTTTAATGAAACGCTATAATGAAAACAGCTTTTATCATCAGCAGATCACCAAAATATAGATAACTACTTAATAATACTTTTTAACTTACTAAAACTTAATAAAAGTCAAGGAATAAATAAATTCTAAATTTAAAGGCGAGTGCAAAGGGATACCTACCTCAAGATCCAAGCGCGACCGTAAAACGACCTTGGAACCAAGGCGCGATGACATGACGTGTGTCCGAAGCCACGTGATAAAGTCCAACACTCTGCATAATAGATATGAAAGACTCAGACACATATAAAAACTCACTAGAGCATGCGAAACCAAGCGTCGGGGAGAACGCTCACCTCGAAACTGAGGCGCGGGGACGGCAGAACCTTGGAAACAAGGCGCAGCGATGGCGCTTTCTCGGAAACGCCCTGTGTGGATCCTAAAATCCTAAACCTACCCAAAAACAAATATAAGTTGACGAAAAACCCCTAACAAAGCGAAAGTGAAAGCCAGAGTAATAATAATGATAATAATAGTAATAATAGTAATAATAATAATAATAATAATAATATAATTATTAACAATAGTGATAAAATAATAATAATTATAATAATAATAACAAGATTAATAATGACAATAATAAAAATATTAATAATAGTAGTAATAATAATAACAATAATAATAATAATAATAATAATAATTATTATTATTATTTAGCATAATTATAACATAATAATATAAAGAAATGATAAGATAATAGTAGTAATAATAATAATAATAATAAAGTAATCATAATAATAATATAGCAATAATAATAAAAATAATAACTTAATAACATGATAATAATAATAATAATAATAATGTAGAAATAATAATAATAATAATAATAATAATAATAATAATCTCATAACAATAATGATAATAAAACTAACAATAATAATAATATTAATAATATGTTAGTAATCATAATAATAATAATAATAATAATAATAATGACAATAACATAATAATAATAAAATATTTATAATATTATTAATATGATAAATATTATAATAATAAACGTTATAAGATTAACAAACAAAACAAAAAAAATAAAATAAAATAAAAACTCATAGTGGGACAGCGGGTAAGGGAGGAGGCGGCAGCCAGAGGTGGGGCGCGGCGGCCGGGCGACGCAGGTCGGAGGTGCGCCGGCGGCTGGGGACGGCCTTGCAGGGGGGGGGGGGGGGGTGCGCGGTCTAAGCGGGGCGAGTCGTGACGGGGGTGGAGGCTGTAGGGCACGGCGACGGGAGCAGGAGGGGAGCGGGGCGGAGGCCGGTGGTCGGCTGGTGGAGGAGGCCGGCGCGGCGAGCTCGGTGGGGGTCGCCGGAGAGAGCCGCGAAAGCCGGAAGGGGAGGAGCTCCGGAGGTCGGGACAGGGGAGGTGCCGAAGGCCGGGTTCAGCGAGGGTGAGGCCGGCGGCGGTTCGGCAGGAGGAAGGCTAGAGGGGAGCGCTGGAACAGGGAGGGGCAGGCGGCGGGTCTGGCCGGAGGTGAAGTCGGGATGGAGGTGGTGTGGCGGTTCGGCAGGAGGAGGGTCTCCAGAGCTGGGACGACGCCAGAGGAAGGGGAGGCCGAGACGGCGAGAGGTGCGGGACACTGGGGCTGTTCGCTGACGGGGCTGGAACAGGGGCGAGGCGGAGCAGCGGGTCCGAGGGAGGCCGCGCGAGGGAGCAGCGTCTTGGTGGAGCGACGGGAAACGGAGGGTGCGGGGATGGCGTGGGCTGCGCGGAGGGCCGGGAGCTGCTGCGCAGAGGTGGGCGGGGGTCGCGGGGAGAGAGATGGAGGAAAGGGGAACAGGGTGGCGGCTGGGTAGGGGGTAGGATTAGGGTTAAACTAATATATATATATATATATAAATAATAATAATAACTACTATAACAATAATAATAACATTATTATAACAATGTTAATAAGTATAATAATAATAATAGTAAAACATTATAATAATAATAATAAAATGTATAATAATAATAAAACCTTTCAATATTAATAATAATAATAAAATGTTATAATAATAATAATATAAAAACTTTATAATAATAATGATGAAACTTTATAATGATAATGATAAAACTTATAATAATAACAAAACTTATGGTAACAATAAATGATAAATTAGCTAATTCTAATAATAATTATTTTGATCAAATATTTAAAATAATACAATAATTTAAAGATACTACACATATATATATTTTTATACATATATAGATCTATATATATATATACGTACATTATTATACATATATATATATATAAACATATATAAACATATATACAATAATAATAACACAAATAAAAAGGTATTAACAATAGAATACCAACATAATAATTATAATATTTCAAACACCGGGTGAACACACTGTCACCCAGGCTGAACACACGGTCACCGCTAACGATGCGGTGACCGCGCACCGGCGCGAAACCGCCAATGCAATTAATCTCCGAAAAATTTAAATCGGCACCAAGAAAGGAGAACAATTATGGACATCCGCGGTTGGGGTGTGACAATTCTCCCCACCACAGACACTTTTTGCCCCCAAGAAAGTCACCAGGCCAAAAGTCGGTCAAGATTTAAGTCCATGCCCCAACGGAACTAAAGGAAACAGAGAGAACTGAGAATCTCGGGGATGACCTTACTCTGCACAGGTCACACCCGACCGATTCAAGAGAAAACTGGGGTCCGAGATTGAGGGTAGAACACGAAGGGTTCTCCCCACCACAAGAGCTCAACTTGTGCAGAAAAGATGACCATCTAAACAGAAAACCCTAGGAAAAAGAAAAAGGGGTCGGTGCGGGAACTCCCAACCAATTCAAACCAACTCTTATAGCATGATTAAAACATCACCTTCGTCAAGACATTGAATCCTCGACTAGAGTCAACAACCTTCAATACTAGGGGAAACCCACGAAAACCCTAAACCAAAACATCGAGTCAGAAACATGGCCCACTGAAATCCATGAAACACACCCACATCTGACGAGCATTGCTAAACAAAGGTCAACCCACCGAAGAGTCACACTTTTAAGAAACACATACTATTCAGAAACAACACATCCACATAATCTAGACTACTTGGATTATAATAGGACAAGTCCATGATAACCCCATGGTAAAACAATGAACATACAACAACGTCAAAAGTTAACCGCAGAAAAACAAGTACTAAAAGATCTTGATTGTTCCACTGCTAACATGGAACACAAAACCTGGACCAAGGCTTCACACCCCTGGGGACTCCTGACTGTGCGCGAGCTTCACCCCGAGACTTGTGGCTGGGGCTCTGATGGCTGAAGCATCTTTTTCCTCACAGTCAGGTACTGACATTCTCCCATCACAGCTTCCTCTTCAAGCGACACTTCTTGCAAAACTTCTCCTGATGACCCAGACAACCACAGTGATGACACGTCTTCGGAGGGTTGCGACAAGACGACTTTAAATGCCCGAAACGACCACACTGAAAGCATACCATCGAACGATCTGATGAACTGGAAGCTGGGACCAAAGGGGATAACTCATTAGGAACAGGTATCTCTGGCGCCTTTTCCTCACCAGAGGGGGAACTCTTACGAACAACAACAGGGGGCTCTGGAGTATTAACCACCCGCACACCAGAAACTAACTCATCCAAGAAAGCTTCCTCCACCAGCTTCTCGAAACAAAGGTCTTTAGAAGGGAGGACTCGCTCCTTGATCTCTGGACGAAGACCCCCAGTGAAAAGAGAGACCTTCATGAGCTCATGCGACGCTACCTCTGGAGAAAATGGAATCAGTTCCTTGAAATGGTCAACATATGCCTTCACCATCCATTGACCTTGTTGAATATGCACAAGCTCTCTCTTTTTCTCCATCTTCACTTCCTCAGATACAAACCATTGGATGAAAACAATTCTAAAGACATCCCACGTCATTTCAACATGCGTCGATGGTGGGGCAACCACCTTCCACCGGTCCAGAGCTGGACCCTCGAACAACTTCATAATTGCACGAACCTTAACATTATCGGGAGTTCCCAACATTCTAAAGACACGTTCAACTTCCTCGAGCCATTTTACTGCCTCTAACGGACCCTGATCACCACGGAGAATAGGCAAGGTCTGAGGAGGACCAAAAACTGGGCATGACATATCCGAATCCTTAGAGACCTTTCTGGGCGGAATTTCCTGAGCGATATATAAAACACAAGGCCAAAACCAATATCAAACTGAAGCAACATCAATAAAAGCACCTTCATCAAAAACAGTCAGCACAAGGACCAAACAAATAAAACACAACCCAGAATAAAATCTCCTCTTCAAAATCCCCTTTTTCATTTTTGATTTCAAAACCACCCTTTTTCTAGATCACTTTCCAAAAACCAATCCACATTCAAACCAAAAATTTTCCAAAACCATTTCCTCTTTAAAACCAATTTAGAAAAGAAGGTCAAGCCTTTAATTTCAAATACACACCCAGGTAATCTCATGAACCGTTGCACATGTCTTTATCTACTTTCCATTCATACTCGCACCAATGTACACTTTCCATGCATTCTCACACATGTGCAAACGTTCATAAAGAGGACCTGTGGTTTCATCCCGAACCATTGCTAACCAACTCCAAGCAAACAACAGATTTCCAAATCAAGAGATTTCAGTTTTAAAACCCATTTCATATATTTATAGTCCTTTAAAAGAAACCAGTCCAATTTTTCAAAAATCTTTTTCATTTCCAACAACGCACTCACACAAACCAAAACGAAAGCCGCAACCAAATTTTCATCAACCACGGAAGTGATGGACTAGTAGTCACGCTCAACCTGGCGACATGGTAGTGAGTCATGTCTCGAGTCAGCATCGACCACTAGGAGGAATTCAAAACGTGTACTCAGACTCCACATGGGTCACTACTCCATGTGAAATCACGACGTAACGTCGGCTTGCCTCCATTGTCATCTCTCAATCCAAGACAAACCAGAAAAGACAAGGACAAAATTCCCGAACTACCCCTGGTAACTCGAAGATCAGTGCGAGCAATAGTTCGCGACGCTCTTCCCGTACCTACCCTTCGAGTTCCGACAGTCCTAATCTCCTTCTACCGGACAACCCAAATAACAACAACCTTCCTCTGATACCATTTTGTCACGAACCAGCCCGGGTCGACCCTGAACCGGTCACCCGAGCCGGTCCGCGACAAGTCCCGAGGGGCGTTCCCGATCCCCCTGGGATGACAACCAGTGCCGAGCATTAAAATTTGATCGTTGGGAACGATTTCAGCCCAAAAAAAAGTAAATAGAACATAACAAATAAACACTAATAGTGGAAAAGAAAAGAAGGCCACACGACCACGTACCTCCATGTGACCTTTCAGGTCACCACCCAACTAGAGAGCAACCTCGCTCCAACACTGAGCGACTCAAAACAGAAGACCTGAACACAAGGAACCTGCAATTGAAAATGTAAAAGATAGGCGTGAGCACAAAAGTACTCAGTAGGTGAGCCCCACAACAAATCCCAATGCACCGCCAATAAATAAAGAATCTACATAATCCAGGATTGAAATATAATGTATAAAAGTAATTTTTTTTCATAATTCTTTACTTGAAAATAAAACACGAGACATTTCCCTTATTCTTTTTTGAAAGTTAGTTCCATTTCATTAGTTTCTAAATCTTTCTGAAAAGCAAAGTGTTACATTTTCAAATCTTACCCAACGAGAATAAAGCATTTTCATTTGAAAACCATTTTCCCCCAAAGTCTAACAGTATAGGCTGTGAAGGATGACTGAAAGTAAACGAGCAGGGGAACAAGTGCAAGTAAAGGTAAACAGGCAAGGAAAACCAAGTGAAAATAAAAACAAATAAACCAGAAGTTATCAGCAATAACCATGGGCGATCCTGAACATCCCTAGAAAACCCCTGGACGTACTCGGGTTCAGACTACCTGCCGACGTGGTACTCCATAGTCAATAACCAACTGGCCGCCCTAATAGACAACCAGTGTCACATCCCTCCTGGATTGTCTACAACTCCAGGGGGTACCAACCCGTCTAATCAGGGTTAGCAAGCAACCGTCACTCGATAATCTACAAGACGCCCAGGAACCCATGGTGGTTTTAGTAACACTGTGTAAGTCGGAGACCCTCGCACGCGTGACTCATCTCACCGCACTTGCCAACCCCTTACACGGACATCGCTACATGACAACCCTCGAAGGGAAGTACCCCTGTAGAAATGCCCTCACAAGTACGTATATATATATATATATATATGTATGTATAATCACTTCACATTTGATAAAGTGCCAACCGGGCCGTCGTGTCGCTTACATTTTGATCATTTAAGACTAAAGAATTTTTAAAGAGAGATGACACACTCCATTTCATTGAAAACCAAAAACACACTTAGAACATTGTTTATGAATCCCAAATCTGCATATCAACCCTGGAACACAATTGTTTCACAAGTAGAGTTATTTTCTAATATCAAAACGCACCCCACATTCATAAAGAGCCAAACGGGCCTTTAATCCCCTTTTTAAGGAATACTATTTCTCAAATGAAATCCAAACATGTGTTCACACAACAAAGTAAAACATCTTTCATCAACCAAGAACCACACATGATGTTTCCAAAAACAATTTCAAAGGGTCACACGACGTTTTCTCTAATCAAGGTTCTCAGAAAACAACATTTTCCATAAACAATACATCTACTAATTTACACACGCCAAAAACATTTCAAAACCCAATTCAACATGTCTTTCATTATTCAGGAGGAACCATCTAGCAACACTACCATGGAAGCACACAATTAAATCCAAGAAAACGCTTTTAATGAAACGCTAGAATTAAAACAGCTTTTATCATCAGCAGATCACCAAACTATAGATAACTACTTTATAATACTTTTGAACTTACTAAAACTTAATAAAAGTCAAGGAATAAATAAATTCTAAATTTAAAGGTGAGTGCAAAGCGAGACCTACCTCAAGATCCAAGCGCGACCGTAAAACGACCTTGGAACCAAGGCGCGATGACACGACGTGTGTCCGAAGCCACGTGATAAAGTACAACACTCTGGATAATAGATATGAAGGACTCGGACACATAAAAAAACTCACTAGAGCATTCAAAACCAAGCGTCGGGGAGAACGCTCACCTCGAAACTGAGGCGCGGGGACGAGAGAACCTCGGAAACAAGGCGCAACGATGGCACTTTCTCGGAAACGCCCTGTGCGGATCCTAAAATCCTAAACCTACCCAAAAACAAATATAAGTTGACGAAAAACCCCTAACAAAGCGAAAGTGAAAGCCATAGTAATAATTATGATAATAATAGTAATAATTATAATAATAATAATAATAATAATATTAACAATAGTGATAAAATAATAATAAAAAAATGATAAGCTAATAGTAATAATAATAATAATAATAATAATAATAATTAATCATAATAATAATATAGCAATAATAATAAAAATAATAACTTAATAACATGATAATAATAATAATAATAATAATAATAATGTAGCAATAATAATAATAATAATAATAATAATAATATTCTCATAACAATACTGATAATAAAAATAACAATAATAATAATATTAATAATATGTTAGTAATCATAATAATAATAATAATAATAATAATAATAATAATGACAATAACATAATAATAATAAAATATTTATAATATTATTAATAAGATAAAAATTATAATAATAAACGTTATAAGATTAACAAACAAAATAAAAAAAATAAAATAAAATAAAAACTCACAGTGGGACAACGGGTAAGGGAGGAGGCGGCAACCAGAGGTGGGGCGCGGTGGCCGGGCGACGCAGGTCGGAGGTGCGCCGGCGGCTGGGGACGGCCTTGCAGGGGGGGTGCGCGGTCTGAGCGGGGCGAGTCGGGACGGGGGTGGAGGCTGTAGGGCACGGCGACGGGAGTAGGAGGGTAGCGGGGCGGAGGCCGGCAGCCGGCTGGTGGAGGAGGCCGGCACGGCGAGCTCGGTGGGGGTCGCCGGAGAGAGCCGCGAAATCCGGAAGGGGGGGAGCTCCGGAGGTCGGGACAGGGGAGGTGCCGAAGTCCGGTTTCAGAGAGGGTGAGGCCGGCGGCGGTTCGGCAGGAGGAAGGCTGGAGGGGTGTGCTGGAACAGGGAGGGGCAGGCGGCGGGTCTGGCCGGAGGTGAAGCCGGGATGGAGGTGGTGTGGCGGTTCGGCAGGAGGAGGGTCGCCGGAGCTGGGACGGCGGGACGACGCCAGAGGAAGGGGAGGCCGAGACGGCGAGAGGTGCGGGACAATGGGGCTGTTCGCCGACGGGGATGGAACAGGGGCGAGGCGGAGCAGCGGGTCCGAGGGAGGCCGCGCGAGGGAGCGGCAGCTTGGTGCAGCAACATGAAACGGAGGGGGCGGGGATGGCGTGGGCTGCGCGGAGGGCCGGGAGCTGCTGCGCAGAGGTGGGCGGGGGTCGCGGGGAGAGAGAAGGAGGAAATGGGAATGGGGTGGCGGCTGGGTAGGGGGTAGGATTAGGGTTAAACTAATATATATATATATATAATAATAATAATAACAACTATAACAATATTAATAACATTATTATAACAATGTTAATAAGTATAATAATAATAATAGTAAAACATTATAATAATAATAATAAAATGTATAATAATAATAAAACCATTCAATATTAATAATAATAATAAAATGTTATAATAATAATAATATAAAAACTTTATAATAATAATGATGAAACTTTATAATGATAATGATAAAACTTATAATAATAACAAAACTTATGGTAACAATAAACGATAAATTAGCTAATTCTAATAATAATTATTTTGATCAAATATTTAAAATAATACAATAATTTAAAGATACTACACATATATATATTTTTATACCTATATAGATCTATATATATATATACGTACATTATTATACATATATATATATATAAACATATATAAACATATATACAATAATAATAACACAAATAAAAAGGTATTAACAATAGAATACCAACATAAAAATTATAATATTTAGAACACTGGGTGAACACACTGTCACCCGGGCTGAACGCACGGTCACCGCTAACGATGCGGTGACCGCGCACCGGGGCGAAACCGCCAATGCAATTAATCTTCGAAAAATTTAAATCGGGACCAAGAAAGGAGAACAATTACGGACATCCGCGGTCGGGGTGTGACACAAATCATCAATAATTGGAACGATTACTATAGTTTTAACTCAATCTATAATGGATGTTGGTTGATGTTACCAATGATTATTTGCAGCATCTATCATGGAATCCATTAAATAATGACACCTGTAGGGTAGTTTTAAAGCATTTTACAAAAGATTTACATTTCATGACTTTCCGAGAGACTCTCTTAGTGGATAAGCCTAGAGAACAATATGATATGAGATATTATATTTGTACGGGGTCCAGGGAATATATATTTACAGCATGAATCATGCTTTATTTATCCCTTTTAGATGTTTTGAACGAAGACTCTCAATACACATTTTTTTGGAGTAAATCATTCCACTGACAGAATAATGAAATGTCTGGTCACACAATTCATGTTATTGCGAACTTTTTATGAAATATATCCTTGAATATGGATGATCAGGGATAAATCCCATGTCTTTGGAGGATTTCCCCTAAAGCAATGGTTATCATGAAACTATAAATATATAACCTTACAAAGAACATTATGGTAGTCCATGAAGATAACCTCTATGTATAATGGATGTGGGTGTGTCATAGTTTTTGGGACCAAGACTCATGTAGGAGACATCGGGGTAGGTGCAACTGATACAAGTGTGTATTACTATAGATTAGAGTACATAAACTTATCATTATTACAAATATCAGCGATGATTATAGTTTACCTAGGGTGGCCTTAAATCCTTTTGGGTGTTACATAGATTGGGCCACCACATCATAAAGATACATGGAATGATTGTTCTCATGACTGTTGGACCGTTTGATGATGTGGAGATAATTGGGCTCGTGGAGTAGTAGATGGCTCTTACATAAATATACAGTTCTATGCATGATGTTTTTCATGTTCCACAACATTGGAGGTATTAAAAAAACCCTTATCAACTAATGTTTTTAGATGACTATGAGCTAGAGATATACGTGTCAATTGTGCAGAATCTGATATCTATGTTGGATCATACTAATAATGTTTATTTGGGAAAAACTATGTATATTGTTCATGTTTTAGGAAAACATGGGAATGATTATGAGGAAATTGGGATAGAGTAGTGGATATGTGTGTAGAATTGAAAATTATCTTTGAATTAGAATCATAGGGATTCATGGGATTATAGATCAAGGATGATATATTTTAACATGGGTAGATTTCAATATCTAGAACATCTTAAGTAATGTATAATGATTTTTTACTTTTAGACTTTTCCTCATTCTGAAATTATTTTTTGGGAAGTATCATGGTTTTATTTTGTATAATGATTAGAATTATGGAAGTATATTGGGTAGTGTTCCACTAGTACATAGTATTCCCTTACAATGTACCCCATCTGAGTAGACCATGAAAGCCATAACATAGGGGATTCTTTTGGCCAGTTCATAGTTTTTGCAAATTTTCACCCCTTAATCATAAATCATGCATCCACACCATAAAATAGGTTCATGGGTAAGGCTCATGGATTAAAAAACCATGATCCCATATATAGAATGTCGTTTTAAGGATTTAAATTAACCCTAAATTAGATAAATATTTACCCAACCCCTAAAAACTCACACAAATCGACCCAACCTCAAACAATGTATATATCTATATCTCACTCTCTCTCATTTTGGACCATCCTGGAAGGACTCCGAGACCTACTAACCTCTTTTCCTACCGAATCATTGGGATTGTTAAAGATCTAAAACTCACAGTGTATGTGTTTTTTGATCCTATTCAAATTTAAAATATTGATTTTTATGCAATATTGGTTCTAGATATTTATATAACTTTTTTTAGATATTTATATTCATAATCATGGATTTAGGATTTGGATAGATATCCCATTTCTTGTCATATTCTTGATTCATCTGCTACATATTGGGTATATCCATTGGTAACTGATGATCAACAAACAAGCTATAGGGTACCTATTATTAAATTTATGAAGTCTATATTTAAATTATATTTATTTAATAATAGGGTTACTATTTTTTGAATAAAAATTTAGATTAAAAAATTGATATAATTTATTTGGTATATTAATTAATTATGTGATTATGAAATTATCGATATTGGGAATCTATATTTTGACTAATTATTTGTTGAATTAAATATTGGATAATGGGATTTGTATTTTGAATAATTAATTGATGTATTAACTATGGTATATTGTAATTTAGGATTATTAATAAATAATAATATGTTAATTAATTAATGGAAATCCAGAATCACCATTTCCCATAATTAATCCCACAATTAATTATTCAAAACATGCAATCTAAATTACCCATAATCACATGAAAATATAATTATTCAAAATCCACAATCATAATATACCCAATTATACACTCATATAATTAATTAATATAGAAATATTAATTAATTAACTTAAGAAAACTCAATTAATAATAAACAAATTTTAACTCTACAATTATATATATGTAAATGGAATATCGACTTTGGGATTTGAGTAATATAATACATACCTAAAGTTTGATGAAGAACACTCATCAATGGATGAACCAAACTTTTAGAGGATTAATAATGAATATTATAAATAATGGTATTTATTTCCAATTCATAAATCCAATAATAATAGATTGTAATCTAAAAAAATACTTCAATATATTTAACCAATAGTAGATAACCTCTCCCTATTATTCAGTAAGAGGAGAAAGAGGGATTCTGATATCTAATTGAGATGAAATGAATTACCCTAGGAGGTGAAGATCATCAATATGTCTTCTTACTTTCCTAGAACCGAGGCTTATTCTTTATATGAATCCATAAAGGATCCCCCTAAAATGACAGATAATTACATGGTCCATGATAGGGTTTATTTGTGTTGGATTTAGTGGATTAGGTAAATTTTAAATTAAAATCATCAGTTTAATTTAAATCTCATGAATTTTTTATGTGGTACTTGAATTTTTTCATAACCATAAACTATCCATGTGAATCTAATATATTAGAGATTTCACATATTACTTGATTGGATAGATGGTTTGGGAAATCAGTGTGCAAACTATATAATACACAATATCAATCCAAACATCTCAAATTTCAGCATAACAATCCCATGATATAACCCAACAATCTTTATTCATAACAATGAATAAGAGTACCTATAAATATGCCCATAAAATTTCCATAAATGGTCAGGGTCTTAAATTTATAAATTCAATTGAGGTTTTCAATTACATTAGTCCTTTATATATAGATTAGCAAAGTATTAGGGGATTTAGTTGAAATTTACTTTTACTGTGCAATATTTCATTTGTAAAGAACTAAATTCATTTATATGATATATATACTACTACATTTATATGTAATATAAATAATAATTTATAAATCATGGTACTAATATGATGTAGATTAATTATTTCATCCATAGAAATATTAATTTAATGTAACCTAGTGGTAATGTGTTGTATAAGTCAATTTTCATTTGATGAGTTATAAATCATCTTCATTGACTCCCTAACGATGTTATACTATGTAAATTGAACTCAAAATTGATTATATATATATATATATATATGTTTATAAGTGTTAATAAATTTGTCAATTTATTTTACATGATCAATCCATTGAATAAATATCAATTCTATGATATGATCTTTGTAAGGTTTACTCATCACAAAATCCCTTTCTATGAGACATACATCAATGACATGAACCTATATTATTTTGCAATAATGAAAATGATATTATATACAGTTTTTTAGAATTTTATTCTTCTTTATTTGTCATAAACATACGTTACATGTTTAATTTCAATTTCCAGCAGTGCTGATTTAATTAGACATCACGAAGTCATTGGTTTGTGATACCGATATTTTATATTCGATTGTATTGGTTACCTTACACTTCAATATAAATGTTTTATATGATTTTTTAAAAAATAATTTTTTTAAAATAATTTCATCAAAACATTTTAAAATCTCATTTACCATAATTTAAAATGATTCAATTGAAAATTTCTTAAAAGATTCGTTATGGGTCAGTTTTTACTAACAATGCCAATTCGATTCAAAACAAGTGTTTATTTATAATATTTAGGTCAGGAATTAATTCTTCAAAATATTTAAATTATTTCCCACGAATTTTTATTTTTATTGTTTAAGGATATTATTCAAAAAATAATAATGTTAAAAATATTTAGCGGTATTTTAGTTATAAAAAAATCAATGTAAGAAAGGGTATTGTGATAATAAAAATATAATGATATTTACTGGTTTTTTAATTCCAACAAATCAGTAACCCTTTATGTTTTATATTATCACCAAGGGATATACTGAAATAATTCTATTCTCAATTATATAGAAGTTGGATTATGGTATTCTGAATGTGATTTTAATGGAAAAAAATTTATTTTCCATTAGAAAATCATGATTAATTGAAATTGTTATGGTGATAGTATCTTTTTTATGAATAAATAATATTTGTTGAGTCCCTCTAAATTAAGAATTTGAAAATTTGAAAAAAAAATATGGTTATTATTTTCTTCAACAATTAAAATGAATTTGATGGTTTTGAATATCATGAGGAAAGTAAAAACATATATGTGACATGTGATCTCACAAGTAGTGGAAGGTCATACAGACAGTCTTGCATAACATGTAGACACTATAAATACCCATAAAAATTCCTTTTTCTTCTCAAAAATTCGTCCCATCCACTAATTTATCATGTATATGCTACAATTAAAACCCATTCCCACATGAATTGTCAACTAAAACTAATCAACCAATCCATTCAAAAATATGTGGGAAATATGTGGGAAATATAAATAAGTGGGACTACTCTTGTTGTCATATATATCGTCAATTTCATCAGTAATAAATAGAATTATTTTATCCGATAATACTAATACAACAACATGAGATACAAAAACATTCTAAAATAAATAAAGTATATAACATGGTATTGGAAGGATCCTATTTCTATCATAAATCTTACATGAAACATCCATCAAATGAAAAATATTCCATATAAACCATTGTGACATATCTTCCACTTCATTTATGCTCCCACTAGTATGTCGCCACCATCACCAGAATAGATTCAAACATGTCCAGGTAGTCTCACACTACCCCTTTAACTAAATAATAAGTGTAAGGGGTTATCCATGAAGTGATCACATATCAACACAAGAGCTCATGTTGGGCATTCATTGTAGCAATGATGTGAAATATAATTATATTGGACCACTCTCATGTATTTTCACAAAACCCCCAAAGACATTTCAAAATAAAATAAGGAAATAAATTACAAAAATGAGAAGCCTCTTGTGGTAATATATTTCTAGTGACACATCCATTCACCATATAATACAATGAAATTTAACCTCATCAGGAAGATTGGAATGCAAAAATAATCCCGAAAATCCAACATTGTCTCGTGATGTGTCCTAGAGCAGTCATCTAAGTTCTTGTAAAATCATTTTTGTAGGCATCATGATCTTTTCAATGCTAGTAGACATATTATTATCATAACATAAATGTCCCTTGGAACGTCCACATGATTAAAAAGGTCCCCATTAATAGGATATAATCAAATTAATGGGGAATTTATGTGATGGTTTCATGATCACTAAAAATAATGAAACAACCTAGAATATTCTATAGAAGTAACTCCTCAAATTCATGACCTCAATGATCCATAATGATTCAATTGAGATTTCATGATATTCCCCTCTAAAATTGGAAAATAATTTGATGGAGAGTCCAATAAATCCCACACCATATCATTAAAAAATGAAAATTTAATTAGATCCACAGAGAACCATACTAAGGTTCCAGAGTAGATCTATAAAATTGGATAATATCATGATTTGAATAGTTATCCATCAGTAAAATATGTTGTACAACCATAGAAATAAATAAAACATACCTAGTCACCTAAAGTGATAACTCACAGGTCATTGGAAGAACTTATGAAATTTTATGTGAAGGATATACCATATATTTTATAAAACACACATTACATAAAAGGAGATGACACTAAAAATATAAATAATTTTCAATAAAAGATAAATTGAAGAAATGAATATGGGATAATTATGTGATTAACAGATACCCTTTCCCTTATTCACTTAACATCAACCACCCAGATTATGTGATAGAACTAGAACATGTATCATAGGTCATGAAAATCTCTATTTTTATAATCCATGATCAACGACATAATATGACATATCTCACCTATAAGTTCAAATTCAATGTGAATGATATGAAATATTGAACTATGATTACTCCAATTCTTCTTATTTTTACAAAACATAGGATGTGTTCATATAGCCTAGGCTATATATAAAATGTTTTGCCGAGAAGGCTCATCGCATAAGTCCCATATAAAATAAGAATGGTTATTTTTCATACCTTGTGTATCACAATGAGAATAACTCACATTGGATTAGGGAGTCGTAATGATCCAATCATTCATGTCACAAGCCACTATCATGACTAGGTACACCTCAGAGTTTAATAGACTATCATCAGCATAATATGATATGTCCCACTTATATGGGAAAACAATAGTTTGTATACCCAAACTAATCGAACATTGATAACTATTATTCCTTCCATAGTTGTGATACATATTCTACCTTCCTATGGCCCAAAACCAAACTCAAATTTCCATCTAGTCCTATTTATGTCCCCTAATGTCGCTGTCATTTCAACCATCTAGTCCCAATCATTATCAAGATATGGTCATTCTATGACATCCATAATCTAACTAAAAATCCATATAAACTATTACTACTCAAACCGCATCAAATGTTTTTTACATAGGATACATTATCAAATCCTTATGTCCATAATGAACCTCCATTTGGTTGTCCTTTTACATAAGTATGACATCCATATGTTGTGAGACACTTATCTTGTTATCCCTTGTTTCCCACATTGATCATGGATCACATGAAATTACAAAACTATAATTGTCATATTATTTACATCATGACTCTTCATTATTCATGGAAAACTAACTATGTATTCCCTGATCACTATAATTAAATGATTACATTTATATAAGACCATCTACCTTACATATAGACCCATGTATAACACGATCTATGATATATATATATTCTTCCAAAATCAAGATATGTAGGATGTGTCCAAGATAGTCAATCATGAACAAATTATTCATATGTTCCCACACATATGTATATTCCACATGACATTAAAATTTATATTGTTAGGATACAAAGGAATAAT
Source organism: Viscum album (assembly GCA_963277665.1). NCBI lineage: Eukaryota > Viridiplantae > Streptophyta > Magnoliopsida > Santalales > Viscaceae > Viscum > Viscum album. The sequence continues at coordinate 2,073,127,329 of OY728152.1, read as the reverse complement.
CATAATGGCCAAATCCCCTCATTTAAAATGTAACCACCTTCATTCATTGATGGAAATATAAATGTGAATATTTATATGGCTTTAGAATATAAACCAAAGAATTATTAACGAGAAATAAATGAAGAACATTATATAAATACATATGGATTCACAATGAATATCCCTTTATTCTGCAAATTAAAGGTGGTAAACTAAGATAATTATGTTAGGGTAAATAGTCCCATATAGGTAGTGTGATGAGATTGGAAAATATATCATAAATATATAAGCTTGTCCCAGTGTAGGAAAACCACATAAATGTGTTCGATAATCTCATCCTCGCATCCTATCGACCAATGTGTGTTATAAATAATAATTGTCAATGAAACCCCAACTAAGAACCTTTCATTGGAATGATGTTGTGTACAACATTACTGATGTGTGGATCATTTGGATATACCATTAAGGAGAAAAATAGTGAAATGACATCAATTATTGAATAGGAAATTAGACCCCTTCCAATCAATCATTGATCCAAACAGAATTCACCTCAGTCATATCCTATTAGATAAAAGAAAAATTTATATACAAGACGTGAATCATGGATTCAACATTGTAACATTAAATGGATAGGAATCTCAATACACATTAATCCATTTTTTAACTAATGAAGGATACCAAATGTATTTTTTCCATAAAAAATTTAGAAGCATAAGTAAAAATATGGAATATCAGAATTACCATTTAAAAATTGAAAAATTGAATCTTTATTTTAATATTAAAAATAAATTAGTAAGCCTGACGTAATACTATCAAAATGAAGGATGTTCTTTTTTCCCTGACAAATCATATTTATTGGTATAACAAATTATGATTATTATCATGACATAAATATTAAATCTCATTCTCTGTCACCAAGGTTCTCATGAAAAACATAAATTGTCACATTGAATATTCCATGTGAGATGAATTCCTATATCTATAGTAATTTGAAAATTGATGTAACCATGCATATAGGATTTAGAACACATAATGCCAACAATATTCCTCAAACTAGTTACGTTGTTCACCATTTTATGCATTAATTCAGAAACATCTCTCATATACAACTCTATGATTCAAGATAATATATTTGTCTAGTAGACATTCTGGAAAATCATCTCTGGATAAAACAATGTGGGTCAAAAAATATCACATCTACATAACTATTTAAATGAAAAGTGCCAAAGAATAGTACTAATAATACAATTGATGTGGTACAATCCTGACTATTGAAGCTTCACACAAGGTTCAATTTTAACAAAATTTTATGATTTTATACCATTAAATAAAAGATATTGTTGATCCATATGCCATCATTTCCTCATACAACCTCTTATGAATTTTATCACCAAATCACGACATTCACCCTTTTCACTATTTGATGATAGTAGAATAAGGAGTTAAATATGTAACCCATTATATTTAGGGTCCTCCAAGGAGGGATCCTATAACCCTTCATCAATAACACAATCCCACTAACACCGATCAGTCACCTGTTAAGGGTATTGGTAGAAACATTCTAGCTTATTATACCCATGCATGGAAGATAAGGAAGAAACATAGTGTGAAGAAGGGTCTGGATAACTATGAGTGGGCTCATATACCCACTCACATAAATCATGATTGATTTTATATTATGATAGTAACTAGAATGAAAGATCATATACCAAGTCACTTAGAGAAGTTCTACATGAATTTTAATGTAACTGGAATACGGAGGAATTACATATCCCTACCCCAATTCATGAAGCACATATGAATATTCTTCTGGAACACGGACTGATATAGGATATTAACCTCACTTGAATATATGATATATAGCAGTATATGGTGTACCTGAAAATTGTGAAGGCTTACATCCCTACACATAATTTTCTAAAATTCCATTACATCATTAATAGTTTGAGAACTCCACTATCATATTATGACCCTAAAATAGATACAAAGACATGAAAATACTCATATCCTTACATCTATGGTAGGTGAACACTCTAATCATTTAGAAAACATGGTTTCATTAAAAAAACATGTTATTTCTACTATTCTGGAAGAGTATCAACATATTTTTAGTAAATGGTTAGCAATTAGAGTGATATAATATTCTCATTCCAACTAAGGCTCACCACATTCCTTGTGATAGGGGAACATGCATACAAAAAATGATTGTTTATATATTTCAGAGGCCATTTATTGGGTTCATATTTTAGTTTTACTAAGGGATTACCAATTGAGTGGAAAAATGCAACAGAACATGATAATATTCCCGTACAAAATGACAAGAGGAATACTCCAAAGGCCCTGGATCCGGCTCATATACCAGTTATATCTGGGGGATACCCTGTTTGAATAGAACATGTCTCGGGATAGGCTTATATTCATTATAGTGAATCATCCTAGAATATTCTAGTATATTATGTAATATTGATGCATATTCCATCTTCTAATGAACAATGACTCCACCACTATTCTTCTAAGGCAACAAAATAAAAGGAAATATATATCTTCTCCCATTCCAAATATTCTTTTGAATATTCCGGTGGAGAATGCATATTTTGAATAGAAACATATTCAAGTTCGCATATTTTTCTCACCAATTAAGAGAGGAACAAACCATGTGGATGTACGGTATCATTGTTACTAAATACCATGGGTATATTCAAAAGACCTAGGATTGGGCTCATACTCCCATTCCAACTAATGATCAAAAATGAGAATGATATATGGATTGATAAAATCTCATATTTATATAAAAAATGAAGAAGTTCATTGGTATATTCTAGTTGCTACTTAGCAACGAGATCATAGACCCAATGCACCATATGGTTAAAAAACTATTCTAACCACTATCTTACTACAAGATCATATCCATTCAGAATTTTTTTTAAAATGGACTTTATAATCCATCCATTAAGATGATCGTGAATCATACCCCTAATATCATCAATTTCAATGACCTTGATGATGTTCTAGACACATTAGAAACAAATCAATGGCAGAATAACGCTTCCACTAGAGAAGAATATTATCATTACCCTAGTAGTCCTCCTCACGGTACTATAGAGATAGATCCTTGGGAATCTACTATTGAAAACAACCTTGATCAAAAAATCAAATACGATATCTCCCATGGACAGGGAAATCCTCCCATTTTCCAAACAACTTTATACAAAGGTGTGTGTAAAAGAATACTCACTTTTATAGATAGCTTATTGAATCATTGGGGTCAATAGTATATATTGGCATGTGAACATTCAACATTACTTCGCTATAGTTAGTAGATAACCCCAAGAAGCAAATTCAATGGAATAAGGAGATAAATCCTTGTATGTCTGAAAAAGCTGAGACAAACATTTGTGTATACTGAGAGTTAGTTACAAATATCCTCCCCACCATGTTTTGGCCACTCTCCCCGTCCGACTATGATGTCCCAGAAGAACAAGAAATAGAGTGAATTCCATATATAATCCAAAATAGGTGGGATACCCATCAGTTTATTAATACAAGAAAACTCCCTTATATATTATATGATGGTCACAAGCTTACCATCAGGATACTCTATTATTATTTTGACCCAGAATCTATAACCATGGACAAATAAACCACACTAGAAAATCATTTTGAAAGATGGAAACATGCTTTCCTAAATTGAATCACAAATCATTAGTAATTGAAATAATAACCCCTATCGTGTATCCACATTAAAGGCTAGGTAATTTATAGAGTGATAAAATTTTCCAAACACTATGAATAGATGAATACCTCATATATAGAATCATGTAATTTCATAGCCTCAAAAAAATTAGGGGAATTATTATGGTTGTGGCTAGTTATCCACTACCATATCACTCCTCCACCTAAACAACTCCCATAAATCATTAAAAAATGGTCCCCTAAAAGACGTATTAATGAATTTTATACCCTGATACCAATGTTTGAAATTAAAAAAATTATCATAAATAATGATTCCCATTTTGGGTTACCATTTCACCATGTTTCTATATGAGAATATTTTTTCCACATTGAAAATGTATTATTAGTATCATCCAATGTATTCAAATATATGTGATCCCAACTATAAATATTGGGGGAGTATATATCACCACCTCCACCCATCCTATCATCAATTCATCAAAGGATTCAAGAAAAATCAACTAAAGGTACAAATAAAACCCATAAAACTGGTATGGGAGAATTTATATCTCAATAACCAATACTACGTCCATCATCTCAAGAGAGGGTAGTGGGGAAATCAATGGAGATTCTAAATTATCCCTGTATCGCTAGATTGGAAGCATTTATAAGATAGTGTACAACATAGGACTCATCTATCTCTTGACTGGAATAAATTTTTCCTCAATAACAAGATCATCAAATTCTAATTGTCTCCTTAAATAAGCCCCATACCATGGGGCTCAAGGTATTTTCACCAAAATGAACACCATAGATAGAATCTGTCTTTAATAGGATTGTTGACACAACACAATAATACAAAAATACTATGAAGCTTGCTTGGGAAATTTCAAAATCCAATGGAAAGGTTCAAATAATTCAAAGGGAAGACAAATCGTCCAAAGAGTTGTGCAGCATATCTACGTGAATGAACTATGTGACATAGATACATGGCAGAATTGTCCAGCAGAGCTACACAGAAATCCTAACTGATAGAACTATGTTACATCAAAATGTTTTCACCCCTACACAATAGACCTGAGTGAAGGAGCTATACGAAGGACTGGTATAGGAATCATCCCATCGACCAGGCCCCAAAAATGCTTATAATTATGACCATTGGGTCCCCATTTCAATGACCTAAAAAGTTGAATGATTCACCGAAGCTCCTGTTGCATTTTTATTTCTCCATGATCCATTAAATTGTCTCTGGTATCTATTTATATTATTATAAAAGAGATAATTAAATGGGATAAGAATGTTTTGAAATTAATTAACATTTTTTACATAGGTTTGGTTATCTTATATGAAAAATATTCTTCAATAATCATACATACCAGTGTGACACACCTATGCGGAAAACCTTCATGACTCACATATGTGATACAGTTGCGTGGTGCATCAACACAGGATACATATCCATCAAACTTGCGTGAGGAACCTATGTGACAGAGCGTAGTATAAAGCCTACATACCAAATCATGTAACCTCTTAAAATCCTTTCATGGTTTGTTATATTTTTACTTGGTTCCCTTATCGTTGAACGACTATGTTGATGCCTCCACCAAAACCTCCTGACTAATAAATTCTTTGGAAAAGGAACATTAATGTGTCTCCTATTTGGGTTTGAATAACCACAATCAAAGGTTTCCCATATTATTTTTATAGTCTGGATAGGTTTCATGGATTGTACATGTGTTTGTATATGTATAGTCACATGGAACATTCTCCTAGGAACTATGTAGTTATGTTCATAGTTTTGAGGAGGGTTGGGTCCATCATATTCATTATAAATGAGATAACCCTGAAACATAGGTTTCTGGTATAGAAGTTACATTTCACACTGGTTTTTCATCCTTTTAATCAATGGAGACGTTTCCCTCTCCTAACAGGATCAATTTTATGGAAAAAATCACTTCATAAACACTTTAATTCCATTTAGGATGTAAAACCATTTCTCCTCCTCTCTTCTTAGCTGTGTAATACCTTTTGGGAAATGGGAATATGGAATTTTATTACCCATTCCCTCTCCCGTTGATCTTTTTATCCATGGGAATCCATGCTGGTGTATGACCTTAAACTTAACCCCTTCATATAGTCATTTGAATCTTGTGTAGTATAAATATAAAAGTTGATGGGAACCTCGAACTTGTCGACCATTGCCACCATAGGCTCTCCCTCCTCCACTAGCTAAGGAAGAGAAGTGGGAAGTGACATTGTTGAATCTTATGAATCCTCTTGTTTCACATACTGATCGTGAATCACATGTTCTTAAAGATTGGTGTTGATTACAATATTTACACAAACACACATGCTGAATGACCCATAAGAACTCTGATTCCCACTATAATTGGGAATTGAAGGAAGTCATCTAAGGGATAGATCTCACTAGAAATCCTCGTTAGGAATCCAGCCATAATTACCTTAATATGGCCATAATTTTTAGGATTAATACTCAAATTAAAACCCTAAATAATCATTGAATCCTTTCATTGGAGTAAGCCCAAACTCATTACTCTCAAAGGACTATACAGTTTTCTAAGATTCATTTAACTACATGGGATATGAATCCCATCAACATGGGATACGTAGGAATCTTCCTTGAGGTTCAAACCGAACAATTCAAATCATACATGTTCTTCAAGGGTTATATTCACAACAGGATCTAATCAATCTCGGAAATCCATATCCTATTCAAGTTCATCGGGTTGTTTCGTCATTAGTCCCACCCCAAACATTTACTATAAACCTTTTTCATAGATTTACTTACCATATAAAATTATTCTATACGATTAGGTCCATACCACATGACCTTAAAAGATATTTCGTGTCTTATAAAGTGGCACCGAACTACGAGGGATATTATTCCTTTCACATGGATAGGTAATTAACCCATTTCATAGGTACGATCCCAATATCAAAACAAGGATTCACCTCCATTGATGAAAAAAAATTCAGAGTCCCTTGCGGAGTGGCATAAAAACCAGTATATTCATAATCATGAATAAAAAATCATGAAATCATATATTAGAGGATACCATTTATGGGAAAACTCAAATACATAAAAATATCTCAGTTAATGAAGAAACATTACTACATACTGATGATTAAAAATTTTACACATGTTTATAAGTGATCATAAATTTGAAGGGAATCTATTTTTATGATTGGTGAAATAATAAGGATTCATGAAAATATAATTAAATTACAAAAAAGAGTATCTTCGTTGAAACATTTTCCCTCAAAATTTTGTGATGAGTCCAACTTTACATTTTCTCAACCAATATATATTCATATGAATTCAAAATTTCAAACCTAACGGACACCTACCTTTGAAAAGCAGTTCCCCATTGGATAAATATCTTTTTGATGTTTCATATTTAATGAAGAAATCCAGTAGAAACAAATTTTATAGAGTTATTCTTTAAACTAGAACACACTTTTTGAGGAAATACCAAACAAAAATGGTGAACATGACATGAATAATTAACAATGTTATTAATGATACCCACCTGATAGGCACCGATCAGTTGATAAAAGAACACCTAGAAAAGGAATCAATCATGCATGAATTCATCTAACAGAATAAACTATAATAGATCCTATTGTTGTTCTATGATTTTTAAGCACTCCATTAAGTCCAAACTAGAATTCATCAAAAATACATATGTGAACTTCTCAACCGCTACTCAAGCTAGATATTCATCAACAAGGAGGATGTTATCACCCACCTAGTGTCTTCAACACTGGGTCTCTAATGTGTATGTAATATAATTTCAACCGCCCGGTACAATCCTGACAATGGAGGCTTCCCGACATGCCCTCAATCACTACAATAATCATCAATCATCTTCTCAATGGTGACTGATGATCAAGAAGAAGAAAGTACCAACAACCATATTTAATTATTTAGTGTCCTTATCACTAGAAAACAATAGATAATCCCTCTAGTAATACATGTAGGTGGATCAAGAGGTCACTCTGTTCCTTATTTAATAAATTCTGGGACCCTTCTTGAGGACTGCCATCTACAATATTTGCTAACAGAATTGCATGGTAGTGAACCCCCATAATGATGAGAGTGTTGTCACTAGATGTTCGGCCCAGTTCTCTCAAACCCGGAACTCTAGAAAACTGACTAGGGAAAATGTCTGAAAACATTTAGTTGGTTCTTACCTATTCCCCCTCCAGAGAAGTAAATAAACTCACATGATTGAAAAAAATGAGTGGGAACATACACCCATTCATTCTAATTTTTCTATCCAGCAGACTGGTCTAGAGGAAAGCCAACAATAACACAAATAAACCCAATGGAGTACTATGAACTGGAACATAAAACATTTTACAAGTTTTCACCAAGTAAATACGTTCATCTTATTTCATTTAATAGAATTCTCCAATTCAGTGTGATGAAAATTGGTAAACAGAAACATACACTGGTTTTTAATAACCACTTATGTCAGCTATCTCATCTTCTAGAATCGCGGGATGCATGTTAACCATACATGATGAGAAACACCAAGCAGGCTCATACAACTTTTAGTGTTCATCCATCCATCCAACATTTTAATTTTTTAGCAGTCGAAGTAGTCAGTAGGAATGCTCTGCTGAAAAATATAGGGTAGACACAACTCTATTCTCCCAGGAAATAGTATTTTCAATACCCAATTATAGGAAAAGGAGGAAAAAAGATGGTACAAACACCTACTCCTGATATAGAATATACATTTAATCATTTTCCAGAAGATGAATTCAACAGACACATCTTATGAATGGTGAAAGGGTGGATGAAAATACCTGACCATTTTCGAAAATGATGTAAGGATAATATAACAACTTCTTTAGTATTACTAGGGGAACAAAAAAATAAAATTGTCCCCACATATTGAATGAGACAATGACATACCATCCCACATTAGATAAAAACCAATATTCTAGACTAGGAGGGTCATGGGGTGTACACCCCCATATCATACAGAAAAATATATCGATACATAAAACCTTTCCAATTGAAGGTAATCAGCCTAATTTAGCAACCAATCGATGGTAAGAACACACTCCTTCCCACAATAATCACTATACCCAGCAGTGTTTCCAACTATGTATAAGAGTACATCCAATAAGAATTCTGGCCATGCTCTATTTGAAAGTGAAGAGTCATGATTCCATTAGAATCCTCTTAATGTTATTGTTTCTTATGCCCTAAAATATTTGTCAATTACAGATCAACATCCAATCCTTTCCTTACCAAATTATGGGAGTGGTAGCTGTAATTTGTATGTTCCACATCAAACACTTTATCATGAGTGCTTTCATCTTAAAAATTAAGTTAATCCAGAGTGCTTATCTTTGGATGAGATCCACAAAAACCCTCCATGTATCAAGATTAACAAGGAGAAAAATCATTCATCCCTAGTTGTAATCCACTATGGTGGTCCTCCCCATGATGGAATTTGTCGTGAATGTCCTCTCTTCATTTTTATTTCGCATTTTCATGAATATTTTATACTATATAATGTTTCAATGAGATGGAACTCATAGATTTAGGCACTTGAAAACACAAGGGCATTCAAGTATGATGCCTTGTCATTGACAGGAGAGATGATTTCTCAACCAGAATACAATTTAAGGGATCAGTCATTATCAAAACTTCTATAGGGTTGTTCTCCTTCTAATATAGAGGATCCACTTTTTTAGACCATGAGAAGAAACCTATAGTGAAATAAGATGAAGATATATTAAAAATGTGGAAACAATTGTTTAATGTATAAATTCCAATAATTTTCTAGTCTTTAGAAAATTCTCATTATAAAATTCTAGAAATAATTGAATAATATTGCATTCATGATATCCACCTCTTCTTATGGAAGAAAATTCATCACCTGAAAACAAAGGTATTACCATATGATGAATATCCAAATCATGTAAAAGTAATGGAATGGTTGTAAAAAAATTAATCGGAATCTCTATAATTTTCTTGACATCCAAAGGGTAAAAAAGCAGAGAACCCTTCATTATGCATTCCTTAATGCTCCAAAGTTGCTACACGAGTTATTTAATGACACACCATTTTGAATTCAAATCAGATGATGGGGTGAACATGTAAAATTTCATTTCACTGCACTCTAGAATCAACAATGTCTACAAAATGTGGTCTCATGCAATGTTATATCCCACGGTCAGCTAAAATCAATTGATTTTGTATGTAATCGAATTTACAGTCATTGACATTACTCAACCATATCTCATCAAGGTAAAGACCAATCTAAATAAGTAGTTGAGTTACTTCTACATAATGCATATAAGAATCTTATGTAGGTATCCCGCTAAGAGGATTTTAGTTGTCAAAGAAGGAAAATGTCTGAAAGAGAACAATAATCTTCTGAATCAACTGATTTTAGTGGTTCTTTGATGATGCACTCAGATAATGCATGAACCAAAATACACCAAACTAGAAGAGATGTTGTAAGAATTTCATCCATACTAGTTCAAGAATCATCCCATCTTGTATGGCTGGGGATCCGTTAATTCAACCAAAAAATTCAGTAAAAAAGTTCAATTATTTGAAGAATTAGAATATGAACAACCAATTTCTTCAAGGCTGAGGTATTTTTTACATGTATAATACCCTCCTCACCAAAAGTCAGTTTTCTCCCGAAAAAAGATGAAGCAAAAAAGAGTTCACACAACTGGACTATCCAAGGGTTCCCTTCGGGTTACTGTCTGTCAAACAGCCCATAAGAATATGTCATATAGGATAATGGAGTCTCATGGAAGATAAAGAGGGTGAAAATCTTACAATGATACTGAGAAAATGAAATCAAAGCATTATGCATCAGTATATTCCATTAACTCCATTACAGAAGATCCTCTAGAAAATGAGTATACTTTAGAAAAATTAGATTTTGATATTTATATCCATAATATGGTACACACTAAGGGAAATAAATATGGTGTTCATGCCTGAAATCAAGTGATTACTGAGAATCTAGGCACCCCTAATAATAATAAACACCCACCCCTCTTAAAGGAATCTAACAATGGGACAGATAAAAGTTAGATTACATATCACTTTTAGACTAGAGAAGTTATATCACATTCACATGAAGAGTGATTTTCACAACAAGAACTGGAAATGAAGGTTTTTAAAAGAACCAACACAGAGTTACTTCGAAGCATCATTTATACTAAACGTACTTCCCCAACATGTCCTTAAATTTGACATCCTATAGGATCTCCTCCACAATTATGACTTGTAATAACTACAATTATAGATAATGAGTTCCCTCTATTGGGTACAAAACCATTTCTAGATCATGAAAATTCTGAAAATTCTGTTCTCATGTGTTATCAAAGGAAAATACCAGGCACACCACTTGTGGTTATGTCGATCATTGCACCATATCATGATTCAGTTGTTGTACCTGCACATGTTCTACCTCATATATATATTCCTCAAATGATTATAAACATTATTTAAGAATTAACAACATGATTGGACGCTATGGAGTAGTTATGTGTTCCGGTTCATCCAGAAATGAAATCTTACCCTGAATTGATGTATCATATACCTCCCCCATCAAATTTTGTGAATACCACATTTCAAATCATTTATGGTTTGGGAGATCTAAGACAACACATAAAAAGTTTTTGTTTATCATTGTTATCCCGCGAATAGAACTCCTTATAAAAAAGAAGCATTAAATATTTTATTTTTTTGCAGTCACTATACGAACTTGCTTTTGACTGAATTAGAAGATTAAAATCTCGATCAATTACTAGATGGGTTGATCTCCACCAGAAATTCACTCATCTATTTAACTCAATTCTATCGATGTATACATTGATTGATTACTCCAATTTTAAACAATGGGATAATGAATGAGTTTTAGATTTCATTTCACAATAGAATGAATTGACATATTTATTATGTCTAGAAGATCTTCCTGAAGAGTGGCTGCCAAATTGTGTGGAAAATATATGTGATGAGTTATGCAAAGCACTAATCCCTGTAAAATACACCATATATTTTTGAGACATTACTTAATTTTATCAACAGATATAAGAATCTATTATTGTGACTAAGGATAAAACTCTTCTAATTCCATCAACTCTTGGAACAATGATAGGGAATGAAAAGGTTTCTACCATTAATCACAAGAAATAACCTATACCTACTTCCACTTCATAAACATCATCGTATCGAGGGGCTCATCCTACAGAGCATCAGTATCAAAAACTACCTCATCATGATAATAAAATAAGTTAATGGAGGAAATATATTGAGAATTAAAAAGTAAATTTTATTACATCCAGAACGAACAATTTCTTAGTTACATTATCTCAACCCTTGAAAAAAATATTGTTCAATTACCAAGGATGAATAAACCAAACAATGATTTATATGAAGATCATACAAATTATTGTCATTTTAACCAGATTTTGGTGCATCCCATTAATGAGTGTCTCTTTTTCATGGATGTCATGCAATTAATGGATGACTCTAGACATGAGAAACTGAAATGTTTTTTTCGCTCAAGTAGCATGTGTTACTGGTATAGATAGAGAGGAAGAAGGCTAATGCAAGGATGAAAAAAGAAAAAATGTGAAGAAATATAATGATTGGATGATCATGAAAAAGATAAACCAAACTAATTAAATTTTATGATCATAGTTGAAACAACTTATTCTGTCTTTCACCACTCATCCCATATTAATAACACATTCATCAAATGGTAAATCCACAATGAAACATTGTGATCATAACGACAAAGAGAAGTTAGATGAAGATGGGCTTGTGTTAAGGACAAATTATTCATTTACCATGGTATATTTCATGTCATCCCCATCAATAAAACAAACACCACCTCGCCAAACCCATCAACCAGAACCAACATGTCAGGCGGAATCTACATCAGATGAAGTATTGATCATTTATTTATGTCAATTCTATCCACATAACGTATCCTTATGAAAAGGGTGGTTCTAATTATAATGATCTGTAATTCCATGTATATAATTGGGGATCCAGTAGAAGAGGCCATGGTCGATGATTAATGGGAACCCATGAAAATTTTATAAAACACTATTTTAACTTTACCCCTACTCAAACAATTTATGCTACCGAAAACTCATGGAAGAGCCCTCCAGCGGGATCAACTAGAACTCGGTGTTTCTTCCATGGATGATAGGTTCATCACTAACATGATTATTTTGGAGGACTAATTAAATTCATAAAATATTCCTCTTAGAATAGATATATACATAGAGATCCTAATTTACCAAAGACATGAGTATTTCATGCATATGATACGACATGTAGTACTACTAGAACAGAAGCATTAACATCAATGACACCTACTTAACCACATTTCCATGCTGGGACACACTATCTTATGGATGAAAAGTAAGTTGTTTTGAAACAACTGGATTATGTACCAGCTTTTTTATCAATTATGGATGCCCATAATATATCAAATGATCTTCAAGAAAAACTTATTGAGGATTTATGAAGTCTTCACATTTTTTAAACTGATGTTACTACTGCAAAAGTTTACCAGATAGATAATAATCTTATAGAATGTCATTCCATCATATCATTTACATATAAAGATGAATATGATGTTGTAACGGGACATATCATACCCTTGTATTTATCTGTTTAGGTCGATGGCATAGACATCTGATGATCCTTCATTGATAATGGCTCTGGGGTCAGCATCATTCTGAATCGAACACTTTGATAATTGGGAGAAACTAAATCTGAATTATCTACTTCCAATTTAATTTTTCAATTAAATTACAAGAATGTGAAATAACCTTTGGGTGAGACAATAGTAACGACACAATTTGGAGGTCTTGTGTCTCATTCAGATTTCATGGATATTTGTCAGAACCCTGCCTTCAACATTCATCTAGGAAGTCCATGGAAAAATCAATATGTGGAAATACCATCTTCATATCAAAAATGTATTTTGTAATATTTAAATGTTCAAATTTGGACATTTCATTGTGAAAAGGATCCATTCAAAATGTGTGAATGTCGATACATTGAGGTAGAGTTCTATTATAAAAAAGTTAAGTGGATCATGACAATGAAATTAACTAGATTTATTAATTAAAATGGATTGGAAAATATTATAGTAAACCCATTCATACATTTTATTATAGATAATGTGCTACCCATAAATGAAAGTTAAAGGTTAACACCAAATCCAAGAACAAGTTTGGTGTCTTCAATATGTCAATTGTGGAAACTAATCTTGACAACATGGGAGAAAATGTTTATTCACCATGTGGTTATGGAATCTTAAATGGATATTTCTTCATATCATCTATCAAAATACAAAAATTATTTAATTTTGAAGTAATAGTATAAGTCATTGTATAAATATTATAGGAAGAAAAAAAATTGATTCCATATCCAGAATCTCCTCATTAATACAATAATAAGACCCTTCATCATCAATTGGGTCAGATATAGTGGATTCATCTTCAGAATGTTCAAATACTAACTCCTCCCCTAACATAGGATGTTTTGACTCATTATATACTATGAAAATATAAAAAATACATAACATTTAATGAATAAAATAAGTAAGATCTCAGCGATGCTCCTACAAATTTTTTGGATGGTGTGTTTAGCACTGTGGATGAGCTCTGAGATATAATTTTTGGTATAGAGGAAGACCAACACCCCACTCTAATTAGTGTGTCCATGAATTCTGAAGAGGATTAGGTGTAAACCTCATTTATAAAGAAACATCAATATATATTTTCATGTAATTATAAAGAAATGGTATTTCATAATATAGATGTAGCCACTCATAATATGGGTTTTCCAGAAGATCATCGTAGATTGAGGCTGGCTGCAAGAAGAATACAACCAACTCATGACCCCAAAATTGAAGCTGAAGTTGATAAGATGATAATGGATAACATTATCAGGGTAGTTAAATATCCCCAAATTATGGATAACATAGTCTTAGTGAATATTAATAATGGTAAAATCAATGATTTAATTGATTTCAGAGATCTTAACCAGCATTATTCTATCGATGATTTCCTAGTTCTTATTATAGATATTTTAATTAATAAAACAGATAGTTATGAAGATATTTCTTTCATTGATGGATGCTATGGGTATTATCAAATATGATAGGTCTCGGAGGATGAATAATCTATAGTCTTCAGAGCCCCACAATGTGTTTTATTCTATTAGGTAATGACTTTTTTAATGAAAGTAGGTGAAACATATCAACGTTCCATGCAACATATCTTCAATAATTTTTTAGAAAAATATGTTGAATTATATGTTGATGATTTAGAGGTCAAATACGGTCAATGATATAATTAATTTTCTGATCTATTTACCATATTCAATAAGCATTTTCAACACATTCTGAAGATGAACCACATGAACTTTACTTTTTATGTAACCTTAGGAATGTTCCAAGGCTTTATTATATGTCATCATGGAATTGAAGTGGATCCTAAGGAAAATAAATCAATCCTTGTTATGTAACCCCCTCAAAATTTTAAATAATTAAGAAGACATCACGTACACATGGCCTATATTCAGAGCTTTATATCCAATTAGTAAGGAATGGGTTTTCCTTTTATAGGAATAATGAAGAAGGGATTCACCTATCAATGGAATGAAAACTACCAAGAATCATTTGATACCCTCATGAAATATCTCTAAATTCCACCTGTATTAGTTCAACATTTTGAATAAAGGCCACATTATCTCTATATAAATGCCTTAGAGCGATCAATAGGTTCCTTCCATTCCCAAAATAACGATGCATGGAATGTAATCAATCCTTACAATCTCAGTTGAACTATTCATGATACAGAAACTCAGTATTCAATTATTGAAAAGTGATATCTTGCATTTATAATTATAGTTTAGAAAGTGAGGCACTAACATTAACATCATGAGCTCCTATTATTTTCTCGCATTAACCCACTAAATTTTATCCTTAGTCACCCTATTCTTTCATGATGTCTGGCAAGGTGGGAAGTTATTCTGCAATAGTTTGATAACTACTTTGAACATCATAATGAAATAAATGGCCCTTCCCTAGATGACTTCTTTGCTAAACATAAATATGTAGAAGATAAATCCTTAAATACTGAACTTCCTAATGAAGTGGTCTTCTCTATTCAGGATAATTCAAAAATTGGTATATATACTCTTAAGGTAACTGTACAAGTAAAATGGATAAGAGAATGGAAATCCTAAAAAACAAAAAATTTTGTTAACTAATTGTCCTTATTTTTCATGAAAATGGTGTATTGACTTATTGCATCCTACTATCAGATGGTAGTACCAACAATTAAGCACAATATCAAGCTCTCAATATAGGTTTGGAATTGTCCCTTCTGGTGAATGTGAGTCACATAAAAGTGAATGGTTATTTAGAATTAGTAATCAATAAAATATATGGGGAAAATTATATCTAAAAATAAGTATTCATATATTAATTTGATTATGTTAGAGTGTTAATGGAGGAATTTCCCTCAAACCTGACACTATCGTATGTTCCGCGATGACAAAATGACAAGCTAATGCACTTGTTAATGTTGTAATAGATTTGGAAGATCGAAATTGGGATGAAACTATCATCATCATATCCCATCGTCATGTGGTATCACCATTTTTTCAAACCATAATGGTTGAAATTTAATGAAATTATCCCCATTCTAAATCCATATGTGCATTCCACGGGACAGGGAACACCAATTAGGTAATATCATCAAAATGGAATACTTATACTAGATATGGATTAAATAGAATAGATCCAACGATGAGAGGCCAATTTTAGTCTTTATGAAAGTATATAAATCCATTATATCTTTTTAAAAATGTGGCCTCTATAGAATCCACCTCATACGTATTGATGTAGAAGAAATTACAGATGTCCTAAAAAATGTGTATTGAAGAGTTTTTGTTGGCCCTCAGTCTGGGCATAAACGCTCTGCTTAGAAAAATGTCTTGGATTATTTTAACCATAAACGATTGAAAGATTGTAAATATTTCTCTATGAAATTTCATACTTGACATATAAATTCCATCTACATTCATCAACCCCCAGAGATTCCCCATATAGATAAATACTCAGAGCCATTTTCCACATTGGGAATGGATATAGTAGGACCTTATCCACTATCCCTGGATAAGTAGTTTAAGAAAATTCTTTTTTCTACTGACTTCTTCACTAAAGGGGATGAGAAAATACCTCTCAATGTAGTCAGTGCCAAAATCATTATTAGTTTATTCAAAACTAATATCATCAACATATTTCATGTCCCGTATTATATTTTGAGGTATAATTGTAAAGACCCGTAAATTTCAAGGAAATTTGTTTTCTTAATTTTATTTGGAATTTTACAAGAGCGTAGTTTCTGACGGCACCTGATTCTAAGGCCCGGTGTGCCCGGAATCATTTTCTGAAGATTGGCTCGGGTACGTTCAGTGAACGAGCGAGAAAGTTTTTCTAACTTTTGAACTGGTGCCCGAAATCGAATTCTGAGGGCACCAATGAAATCGCAACGCCGGTTTTCTCTTAGAAACTCTTCTTCCGGAGTTGCGTTTTCTCGGGTGTGGTTTTTAATTTTCGGGCATAAGGTTAAGAAATAAAATAATTTTGCGACAACTTTATTTTTTTTCACTTAAGCCACTTGGAAGCCACTTGAAGCCAGTTAAAGGCAGCTTGAACTGATTTGAACTGGATAGGATGCTATCCAGAAATATCCTACCCCCATGGTAGGATATTTGTGAGGTGGGGCCCGCACAAGCCCCTCTGTTTCATTCCGCTAAGAAACGCACCCGTGAAAACTCGTCTTAATTAAAGTCAACTGACGTGTTTTCTAAATTCTTAACAGACCATTTAATTGGGGGGTTTATTTCAGGAATTAAATGGCCTGTTTCATTCGTTGAATTAATTCAACGAATTAATTCAATCGTTTCTTAACCTGTTTTCGTGTGTTGGCATATTAATAAAATAAGACAAACCCAAAATCTTTTGAGATGATTTGGGAGAATCCTGGTTTCTTCTTCTCCCTCGCGAAGAACGCGAAGAACGAGAAGAACGCGAAGAACGCCGATCCCGGAAATCGACGACGCTTCCGTCCGAGACGTCCTTGTCCGCCCCGATCTCCGATCACCGACCGTTGAGGTGAGTGATTTCGGATTTCCTCACAAGGTTCCTTCCTTTTTGGTTTTAAACACAGATTTAATTATTTATAATTTAAATCTGTTGATCTTGGTCCGTTGAGCTCGCCGACTCAATGCCAGATTCCGCGACGACGCGACGCCTCCCCGCGACGACGCGACGATCCCTATCTTCCGCGACGAGCTTTTCCGCGAAGAATGCCTGCGCGCGACGATCAACGAGGTAGGGATTTTATAATTTTGGAATACCCCGCTTAGATTCCCGTGAACGTTCTTTGAAAATTAAAGATCCGGTTTCAAATGAACAATTTTATTTTATTAAAATTGTCGGTTCATGTGTTGAAAAATTTATCCCCTTGTTTTTTTATCTAACACGGAGGTTGCGGGAAAAACGAACACGGCCCGGCAACCCTCCGTCGTTCTTCGTGTTTTGCGGATTTGGCGGGCGACGACGGAACGTGCCGCAACGGGTGTTTGATGATCCCGCAGTAAAGAACGGAACCCGGGAGGAACAACAGCGCAGACGGGAAGGAAAACGGGCCACCGGAGCGACTCCGGCGGCCCGCGGAAGCCGATGGTGGCGCGGGTCGCCGGCACGGCGGCGCCGGCGGCCGGAGGCGGCGGCACCCCGCGGGTGCCGCGGGTGTCCAGCGCGACACCCCGCGGGTGCCACGGGGTTGTCAAGCGACACCTCGCGGGTGTCCAGCGCGACACCCCGCGGGTGCCGCGGGTGTCCAGCGTGACACCCCGCGGGTGTCGCGGGGTTGTCACGCGGCACGCCGCGGGGATGTCACGCGGCACCTCGCGGGTGTCTGGCCGACACCCCGCGGGTGCCGCGGGAGTGTCACGCGGGGCGGCGGCTTTCCCCCGCATCGGCCGCTCTGCCGCTCAACCGAACCGAGCCGGACCGGCCCTGGCCGGGCCGGGCCGGGCCAACCGGGTCGGACCCGACCCGGTTCGGGCCAACCAGGGGGGGTCGGGCCGGGTCAGCCAGGGCCCGGACCCCCCGTCTTCGGATGGACTTCGTTCAAATGGTCGTATCTTGAGTTACGGGCCTCCAAACGACCCGACGTCAGCGGTAACGTGATCCTTGGATCGAGACAGTCGTCTCGTTATATCGCACTCAAGGTTTCAGAATACTTTGAGTTCAGCCGGGTTGGTTCGTACACGAAACCAACCGGGCCCTCGGGGCGGAAACACTCATATCGTGAGCCACAGACGTCCGATTGACGTGCCGTCATCTTTATTGAGTTCCTCTTTGTGAGACGGATCTTTTGGCTTACTCCGCCCGAGGTTTGGACGTAGGTGGAGTACGGTCGGGTTGGTTTTTTCTTAAAAACCAACCGGGCCCCTGGGACGAAAACGCTAATAACTCTCAGACCGGGCGTCTGATCGACGCGCCGTCTGTTGCTTTGAGTTCTTGTTGACGATGCGGATATTTTGGATACATCAACTCTGGACTTCGTGATATTTTGGATACATCAACTCTCGGCTCGTGGAGCGGACCCTCCCGAACGAGCTTGCTGTGTGCGGGAACCCTAGTGCTGGCTGCGACTACTTCCTCGATGACGACGACTGTGCAGAGATCCTCCGTGGACTCCGACGACGACCGTGCAGAGATACTCAGTGGACTGTGGCGACGACTGTGCCGAGATCCTCAGTGGACTGCGACGACTACTGCACTCAGCGATCCTACGTGGATCAGTGCTACAGGTCCTGCGTGGGCCCGGTCCTGTGTGGGCCCGATCCTGTACGGATCCGATCCTGTGTGGGTCAACACTCAGCGGTTCTGTGTAAGCCAACTCCTACAGGTTCTGCGTGGGCCCGATCCTGTGTGGGTCCTATCCTGTGTGGGTTACTGCAGATTAGCTACCGATCGATCCTTCGTGGGTCCGACGACTTATATGGATCAGAGATCATCTTTTCGTCATCCGAAGAAGTATACCTGTGTGAGATGAATCTTGTGTTTCTCTCCTTTGTGGATTGTGTTGAGCTATCCTGTGTGGATTTACTGTTTACTCTCCTTTGTGGATTGTGTTGTTCTATCCTGCGTGGGTATGCGTTTTGCTTTCCTGTGTGGACTGGGTTGTGCTAGGGCTCGGACGTTGGAGCCGATCGGGGAATTGATGACTTAGGAATATGTATGGGCATATACCTAAGCCGTGTCAGATGTTACTTCGTGATTGTATCTCTCCTTCGTGGATTATCCTTTGTGGACTTCGAGAGACCTTCGGGGGTCTCGGGGTCCCTACTGAGCAGCTTATACTCACCCATGCACGGGCTATGCCCGCACTTCGTGGTGTTGGTTGCAGACGACAGATAACGCTGATCGTGGAGGAGGCGTGCGGAGCAGGACAATACCTGGAGGTGGACCACTGGGCGGGACGTACTCGGAGCTGTTAGGTGGACCCGAGGAGCAGTGGAGGCTATCTGTACCCACCCTTCAGGTGGGACTTCCTGAGGACGGCTCGACGCGGCAGTTTTTCCTTTCAGTTGTTGTTTTTCCTTTCAGTTGTACTTTACAGTTGGGCTTGTATTTCCGGCCCCTTTTACTTTCAGCATAGCATGTACAGTTTTTACTTAGTGTTTACTTATCTGTTTTCTTACTCTATGGTGCTTGTTTACTTTTCAAAGGCAATGCCTTCCCTTTTTGTTGGGATTTACGCCATGGTTCTAGTCGCCAGCCCCTGGCCTATGGAAGGCGGGCTTGGGGTAGTCACGGCACGGGCCCCAAGGACGGGTCGTGACAAATTGGTATCAGAGGTGGTCGGTTCTAACGCAGACTATGATCTTTCTTCTATGAGAAGCAATAGTGTTTAGTGTATTGAGTGTGGTTATCAGTCCAGGGATTCCAGTGTTGGTGCGGCGGCCGACGTATCCATACACCAGGACGCTGACTTCTGATTTCCGACTTAATGCACGAAAACATTGATTGCATATGTGTTTCAAGTTTTCTTTGTGATTACATGTGTCATCTCACCAAGTATACTGTTCTGACCAAGGTGCACTTGTTTCCTTTCAGGATGGCACGACGACAGCAGCCAGCTAGGGTTCATAGAGTAGTGTGCGACGACAGCCCGCTGAGCGACGAGGCCTCGGTACAGGGCCCGTTGACAGCAGAGGCACCGACGGTACCTTTACCCGCTGAGCCCCGATGCTTCCAGCACTGGCAGCTGACAACGCACGACGCCTCGGAGCTCTGCACGAGTTCCAGCGCCAGTGACCACCCAGATTCAGTGGGGAGTCGGACCCCTAGGCAACCGAGGACTGGCTGGAGGCGGTCGTCCGATTTTTCAGGCTAGTAAGGACACCAGCATACCTCATGGTGATCTTCGCGGCGAGCCTACTGCACGCAGCAGCCAGACGATGGTGGAGCCTGATGCTCCAGGTACACGATGAGACCACCCTCATCTGGACGGACTTCGATACCGTCTTCCGCTCAGAGTTCATCCCGGACACCCTCCGTGCGGTGTGCATCCAGGAGCTTCTTCTGCTGCGGCAGAGCAGCTTGACGGTCGCTCAGTACGCGGCGAGGTTCACCGAACTTTCTCGGTACTCGACAGACATGGTATGGGACCCCTTCTTCCGGGCCTGGACCTTCGAGAAGGGTTTGAGACACGAGATCAGGGCATTGCTGATCTCCCTCAGCATCCCGACCCAGGAAGGAGTACTGGAGCGAGTCCTCCTGATCGAGAGCTTCCTGGATGAGTCCACAGCGAGAACTACCGCAGGGCGGCAGATAGCGTAGTCTTCGGCAGCTGGTAGCCAACAGATGACTCAGGGTTCCAGGTGGACCAGACCTTCCGACAGGCGACCTCGGGACACTGGCTCAGCAGTGCAGGGCACCCAGCCCGGAGCTAGTCTTCCGAGAGGCAGGCAGTGCTACGAGTGCGGCGGGCGGGGCCACATGGCTCGTGACTGCCCGACCCGTCGTACCGAGGGTCAGCAGACAGTGGAGGGACTACCCAGGCAGAGGCAGAGGGTCGACCGTGGCGGTCCGCAGGGAGGAGGCGGACGAGGCAGAGGAGCTGGCCGAGCAGCAGGTGGTGGGCAACGCTTTGAGGCTCTACCACCACCACCACCAGGAGGCCCACCCCGACCACAGGGAGCTAGCGGGCAGAGACAGGCTCAGTTCCAGGCAGTGGAGGCCTGTGACAACGGTGTGCTAGAGATGATTCGAGGTACGATCTGTGTCTATTCCACCCTTGCTGCAGTTCTGATAGACACATGATCGAGTCACTATTTCATAGCCACTGCCATTGTTCGGAGCTCGGAGATTCCGACAGAGCCGTTGGCTCGATCCTTACGGCTAGAGACTCCTACGGGAGAAGACTCGATGATTACGCACTGGTGCCGGCAGTGTGAGCTTACTCTAGGAGGCGAGAGCTTCGACTGGGATCTTCTTGTAGCGGCGTCGAGGCCTTACGATGTAATCTTGGGAATGGATTGGTTATCTACGGTCCATGCTCAGATTGACTGCATTAGGAGCAAGGTGTGATGTGTGCGCACCGACGGGAGCAGGTTCACCTTCACCGGCGAGAAGGGAGCCTTAGCAGCACAAGATGGACTCACGCAGAGGAGAGGTCATACCATCACTCATCAGTTGGCTAGCCTCATCCTGGGAGCAGTTGACGTGCGGAGTCCCAGTTTTCCTGCAGTGGCGGATCATTAGGCGAACGTCTTTCCCGACGACGTTCCAGGACTACCTCCTCACAGAGAGGTAGACTTTTATATTGACCTGTACCTCGGGACAACCCCGATATCCACTCCATCATATCGGATGGCCCCCGCTGAGCTTCGAGAGCTGCGGGTACAGTTGGAGTACTTGCAGGGCAAGGGGTTCATCCGACCCAGTGTTTCGCCCTAGGCTTCCCCGATTTTGTTCGCCAAGAAGGCGGACGGGAGATTGCGACTGTGTGTCGATTATCGTCGCCTGAATCAGGTGACAGTGAGGAACAAGTATCCGCTACCCAGGATTGATGACCTCTTCGACCAGCTCAAGGGATCACGGTGGTTCTCGAAGATATACCTCAGGTCAGGCTATCATCAGCATAGAGTTCGAGACGAGGATGTGCAGAAGACTGCCTTCAGGTGTCGGTATGGCCACTATGTGTTCTTGGTTATGCCTTTAGGCATGACCAATGCTCCAGCAGTGTTCATGAGCCTCATGAATAGGATCTTCTAGCCATACCTCGATCGATTTGTCGCGGTCTTCATCGACGACATTTTGGTGTACTCGACGACGGAGGAGGAGCACGCCTACCACCTGCGTGTTGTTCTAGACACACTCCGAGAGCACCGGCTTTATGGAAAGCTCTCGAAGTGTCAGTTCTAGTTTCTTGGGGTCCACTTCTTGGGGCACGTCATTTCTAAGGAGGGAGTTGCAGTGGATCCCGCGAAGATCGAGGCAGTGCTAGCTTGGGAGCCACCCAAGAGCATGACAGAGGTGCGGAGTTTCTTGGGCCTAGCCGGATACTATCGGAGATTTGTGCCGGACTTATCCAGAGTTGCGGCCCCACTCTCAGCGTTGACGAAGAAGGGGAAACCCTTCGTGTGGTCAGACAGATGTCAGCAGATCTTCCAGGAGCTGAGGCAGAGGTTGACCAGCGCACCTATCTTGAGGGTGCCTGAGGAGGGATTTGGATACATAATCTACTGCGATGCATCAGGGACTAGACTCGGGTGTGTCCTGATGCAGGAGTGGGCCGTGATTGCCTATGGATCACGTCAGTTGAGGCCTCATGAGCAGAACTACGCTACCCATGACTTGGAGTTGGCAGCAGTGTTCTTTGCCCTGAAGACATGGCGACACTATCTGATGGGCGAGCGCTTCACAGTCTTTTCTGACCACCAGAGTCTCAGGTACATCTTCTCTCTGAAAGACCTGAACCTGAGACAGCGGCGATGGCTCGAGTTCCTCCAGGACTATGACTTTGAGATAGTCTATACTCCTGGGAAGGGGAACGTGGTGGCTGATGCCCTCATAAGTAGGACGGGCATCCAGCTACTAGAGGAGGCGACAGAGCAGCTAGCCGCTTTGTAGATATCCTTCGTGGATAGAGACGGAGCATCCTTCCTTCAGTCTCTCACAGTCTCTCCTCCACTTCTACAGTGGGTCAGAGAGGCACAGCATGGGGACGTTGACTGTGAGACACGGCGTGCACAGATATCCTCAGGACAGGCACCTGATGGTTTCTCCTTTGGAGCAGAGCACGATGTCCTTTTCAGAGGACGTACCTTGGTACCAGTCGCTTTACGAGAGGAGGTGCTGAGAGCATATCACACTTCCCCTTTGGCGGTACGTCTTGGAGTGGCGAAGATGTACCAGGATCTCAGACGACAGCACTGGTGGCCGGACATGAAGAAGGCTATGGCAGAGTTCGTTTCACGGTGCCTCAACAGCCAGCAGGTGAAGGCAGAGCATCAGGTACCAGTAGGCTTGGTACAGCCCTTGGAGGTCCTGGAGTGGAAGTGGGACGGGATTTCTATGGACTTTGTGACTGGACTTCCACGCACTTCCAGAGGTCACGACTCCATTTGGGTGATTGTTGACCGACTCACCAAGTCGACACACTTCTTACCCATCCGAGAGCAGGGCTCAGTGGAGAGCTTGGGGCGTCACTACGTTCAGGAGATTATACGACTTCACGGTGTGCTATCGACTATCGTCTCCGATCGGGACGCTCGTTTTACTTCTCGGCTTTGGAAGGGGTTGCAGGAGGCGTTCGGGACGCGACTACGTCTGAGCACCGCCTTTCACCCTCAGACGGATGGTCAGACGGAGATGACTATTCAGACTCTCGAGGAAATGCTCCGCGCATGTGTCCTCGACTTTGGTCACAGCTGGGAGGACCACCTACCCTTGGTAGAGTTTACGTACAACAACAGCTACCACTCCACCATCGGGTTGGAACCCTAAGAGGAATTGTACGGTAGGCCTTTCAGATCCCCTTTGTGCTGGACAGACCCTGGGGAGTCAGCACTTGTGGGACCATAGATGGTTCGGGCCATGACAGAGAAGGTCCAGGTCATCCAGGAGTGGATGAGGACAGCACAGAGCCGGCAGAAGTCATATGCTGACAGGAGGCGGAGGCCACTAGAGTTCGAGGATGGCGACCACGTCTTCTTGCGGGTCTCACCTCGATGTGGTTTGAGGAGATTTGGTTGAGGCGGAAAGTTGTCTCCACGCTTCATCGGACCCTTCCAGGTCCTCAGCAGGGTTGGCGAGGTGGCTTATCATCTGGCTCTGCCACCTCAGTTGCACCGGGTGCACGACGTATTCCACATATCCCAACTGAGGAGATACGTGCACGACCCGACACACATCATTGACTATGGGGAGCTAGACGTGGATGATGGAGCGACCTTTGCGGAGGTCCCAGTGGAGATAGAGGATCGACAGGAGCGGGTCCTACGTGGGCAATCGATTCCTCTTGTGTGCATCAGATGGCAGCACATGAACCTCCAGAAGAGCACTTGGGAGCGGGAGGCTCAGATGCGTGCTCAGTACCCACATTTGTTTCCCTAGTTTTTGATGTATCTTTACGGGGACGTAAAGTCCTGAGGTGGCAGTAATGTAAAGACCCGTAAATTTCAAGAAATTTTTTTTTCTTAATTTTCTTTGGAATTTTACAAGAGCGCAGTTTCTGACGGCACCTGATTCCGAGGCCCGGTGTGCCTGTAATCATTTTCCGAAGATTGGCTCGGGTACGTTTAGTGAACAGGCGAGCGAGTTTTTCTAACTTTTGAACCAGTGACCGGAATCGAATTCTGAGGGCACCAATGAAATCGCAGCACTGATTTCCGCTTAGAAACGCCTCTTCCGGAGTTGCGTTTGCTCGGGTGTGGTTTTTAATTTTCGGGCTTAAGGTTAAGAAATAAAATAATTTTGCGACAACTTTATTTTATTTCACTTAAGCCACTTGGAAGCCACTTGAAGCCACTTAAAGGCGTCTTGAACTGAGTTGAACAGGATAGGATGCTATCCAGAAATATCCTACCCCCTTGGTAGGATATTTGTGAGGTGGGGCCCGCACGAGCCCCGCCGTTTCTTTCCGCTAAGAAACGCACCCGTGAAAACCCATCTTAACGAAAGTCAACTGACGCGTTTTCTAAATACTTAACAGACCATTTAATTGGGCGGTTTATTTCGTGAATTAAATGGCATGTTTCTTTCGTTGAATTAATTCAACTAATTAATTCAATCGTTTCTTAACCTGTTTTCGTGTGTTGGCGTATTAATAAAATAACACCAACCCAAAATCTTTTGAGAAGATTTGAGAGGATCCTTGATTCTTCTTCTCCCTCGTGAAGAACGCGAAGAACGCGAAGAACGGGAAGAACACCGAACCCGGAAATCGACGACGCTTCTGTCCGAGATGTCCTTCTCCGCCCCGATCTCCGATCACCGACCGTTGAGGTGAGTGAATTCGGATTTCCTCAAAAGGTTCCTTCCTTTTGGGTTTTTAAACACAGATTTAATTATTTATAATATAAATCAGTTGTTCTTGGTCTGTTGAGCTCGCCGACTCAACGCCGGATTCCGCGACGACGCGATGCCTCCCCACGACGACGCGACGTTCCCTCTCTTCGGCGACGAGCTTCTCCACGAAGAACGCCCGCACGTGACGATCAACGAGGTAGTGATTTTATAATTTTGGAATACCCCTCTTATATTCCCGTGAACGTTCTTTGAAATTTAAAGAGCCGGTTTCAAATGAACAAGTTTATTTTATTAAAATTGTCGGTTCATGTGTTGAACAATTTATCCCATTGTTTTTTTATCTAACGCGGAGGGTGTGGGTCAAACGAACACGGCTCGACAACCCTCCGTCGTTCTTCGTGTTTTGCGGATTTGGCGGGCGACGACGGAACGTGCCGCAACGGGTGTTTGATGATCCCACAGTAAAGAATGGAACCCAGGAGGAACAACGGCGCAGACGAGAAGGAAAACGGGCCACCGGAGCGACTCCTGCGGCCCGCGGAAGCCGGTGGTGGCGCGGGTCACCGGCGCGGCGCGGCGGCCGGAGGCGGCGGCACCCCACGGGTGCCGCGGGTGTCCAGCGCGACACACCGCGGGTGCCGCGGGTGTCCAGCGGGACTCCCCGCGGGTGCCGTGGGGTTGGCGCGTCGCACCCCGCGGGTGTCCAGGGCGACACCCCATGGGTGCCGCGGGGTTGTCACGCGGCACCCCGCGGGTGTCTGGCCGACACCCCACGGGTGCCGGGGAAGTGTCACGCGGGGCGGCGGCTTTCCCCCCCGTCGTCCGCTTGGCCGAACCAAGCCGGACCGGCCTTGGACGGGCCGGGCCGGGCGGACCGGGTCGGACCCGACTCGGTTCGGGCCAACCAAGGGGGTCGGGCCGGGTCGGCCCGGGCCCGGACCCCCCGTCTTCGGATGGACTTCGTTCAAATGGCCGTATTTTGAGATACGAGCCTCCAAACGACCTGTCGTCAGCGGTAACGCGATCCTTGGATCGAGACGGTCGTTTCGGTATATCGCACTCAAGGTTTCAGAATACTTTGAGTTCGGCCGGGTTGGTTCGTACACGAAACCAACTGGGCCCTCGGAGCGGAAACACTCATATCTTGAGCCACAGACGTCTGATTGACGTGCCGTCAGCTTTGTTGAGTTCCTATTTGTGAGACGGATCTTTTGTCTTAGTCCGCCCGAGGTTTGGACGAAAGTGGAGTATGGTCAGGTTGGTTTTTCCTTAAAAACCAACCGGGCCCCTGGGACGAAAACGCCAATAACTCTCAGACCGGGCGTCCGATCGACGCGTTGTCTGTTGCGTTTGGTTCCTGTTGACGATGCGGAACTTTTGGATACATTAACTCTGTACTTTGTGACAGTTGATGTATCAGCCTCTCGGCTCGTTGAGCGGACCCTCCGGAACGAGCTTGTTGTGTGCAGGAACCCTAGTGCTGGCTGTGACTGCTTCCTCGACGACGACGACTGTGCAGAGATCCTCCGTGGACATCCACGACGACCGTGCAGAGATCCTCAGTGGACTGCAGCGACGACTGTGCAGAGATCCTTAGCGGACTGCGATGACTACTGCACTCAGCGATCCTATGTGGATCAGTGCTACAGGTCCTGCGTGGGCCCGGTCCTATGTGGGCCCGATCCTGTACGGATTCGATCCTGTGTGGGTCAACACTCAGCGGTTCTGTGTGAGCCAACTCCTACAGGTCCTGCGTGGGCCCGATCCTGTGTGGGTCCGATCATGTGTGGGTCACTGCAGAGATTAGCTACCTATCGATCCTTCGTGGGTCCGACGACTTATATGGATCGGAGATCATCTTTTCGTCATCCGAAGAAGTATACCTGTGTGAGCTGAATCTTGTGTTTCTCCCCTTTGTGGATTGTGTTGAGCTATCCTGTGTGGATTTACTGTTTACTCTCCTTTGTGGATTGTGTTGTTCTATCCTGCATGGGTATGCGTTTTGTTTTCCTATGTGGACTGGGTTGTGCTAGGGCTCGGGCGTTGGAGTCGATCGGGGAATTGATGACTTAGGTATATGTATGGGCATATAACTAAGCCGTGTCAGATGTTACTTCGTGATTGTATCTCTCCTTCGTGGCCTATCCTTTGTGGATTTCAGGAGACCTTCAGGGGTCTCGGGGTCCCTACTGAGTAGCTTATACTCACCCCTGCACTGGCTATGCCCGCACTTCGTGGTGTTGGTTGCAGATGACGGACAACGCTGATCGTGGAGGAGGCGTGCGGAGCAGGACAGTACCTGGAGGTGGACCACTGGGCGGGACGTACTCGGAGCGGTTAGGTGGACCCGAGGAGCAGTGGAGGCTATCTGTACCCACCCATCAGGTGGGACTTCCAGAGGACGGCTCGACGCTGCAGTTTTTCCTTTCAGTTGCTGTTTTTCCTTTCAGTTGTACTTTACAATTGGGCTTGTATTTCCGACCCCTTTTACTTTCAGCACAGCTTGTACATTTTTTACTTAGTGTTTACTTTTCCGCTTTCTTACTCTATGGTGCTTGTTTACTTTTCAAAGGCAATGCCTTCCCTTTTTGTTGGGATTTACGCCTTGGTGCTAGTCGCCAGCCCCTGGCCTATGGAAGGCGGGCTTGGGGTAGTCACGGCACGGGCCCCGAGGACGGGTCGTGACAATAATTTAACCATGTTTTGTTATAAAAAGGTAAAAAATTTATATCTAGAACATATTATCAAATCCTTTCATTTATACCGCAATCATGTATAAATCAATGGAAAGATATAATACTTTAATAATACCATTCAAATATAGTCCATATTTTGGTGGATAATTATTTGAAATCATATCCTGATAATATTTTGAATGAATTATTGGATTATTGGACAAATACCTTTACTGCAACCTAGAATCCCCCTTATTAATTGTTAAATGAAATATAAGTCATCTTTCCAATAGATATGTAATTAACATCACCCAGAGTTGCAATCTGTGATCAGTTTTCCATAAATGATAGGTCTCAAAAATGGTTTGATGAACTAGAGCAGTTAGACAAAAAAAGATTGCACTCATTGCATCATTTATAAGTCCATGAGAATGGAATGTTGATAAAATTTAACATGAATGATAAACTCTATTCATTTCATTAAGGATAATTGGTATTGGTTCTCTGGACTCCAATGATACCTACAATGAAACGTCCCAATCTTGAGAGAAATTGTAAATGATCTTATTCTATACATAATGTCAACAAAAATAGAGCTTATAAATAAATCTAAATGTGTTAAGATATAATTAAAACTCCATCCAATGAGATATTATGGAATAAATAATTTTTTTAATTGAACAGATCATTTTTCCTCATGAATGATTAAAACTACACATCACCCATGTTCTTACTACAAGGCTTATAACTATACAATACAAATTCTTAGTTTTAGGACGTTAAATTGTGTAATAACCATAAGTGTCCATGTGGCATGATGTTTAAATGCATGGAATATTTTGACATGTAAAATGTCATTAAACAGTATGAAAACATATCTCCTCGTTACATGACATTAAACTATATGACTAATGTCTTATCTACTAGTTTGTAGGGGCTTCCATGAGCTAGTATCATGGAAATCATTGTTAATCCTTAGTTTCAATTTATTCCCTCTCTTCCCAATGTCGGAGTCAGATCTACATAGGGACATTGTTTCTAGAAAAAATCCATGCCTGATTTACATCTATTTGAAATATCTAGAGATGTGGATCTCCAATATTGGGCCTAGTAAATATCACAATGATTTTATTTTCAATTTTCAAATCTTGTATGTTTACTAGATCTTTATGGAATTTTCTTTTAATATACATTATTTTATTTTCACACTATATTGTGTTATAAATTTTATTATTCTTCTATAATGTGTTAAATCCCCCTGTATCCCATTTCAAAATTGATTGGTTTGAGAAATTTTTTTTAATGAACTACCTGCATCTTGATTCTCACCTATATGAGATACATATAGATGCATAGATTTCCAATCATTTTCCAAACCAAGATTAAAAATAAAACCCAATTATACATTATTTAAGAATAATAACTACTTAGGAAATGTTTAAAGAACTAAATTTGGATTGATTATTTCCCTCAGTATGTCACTTAGTGAAACATGGGATTTATCCCATAGTCCTTTTACAACATGTCTTAATTTTCATATCATTTCATCGGCATCCTTAACGAATGACATAAAACATCATGGAAATATAGAACCTATATTCTTCACTGGTTTCACCTTTTGTTCTATAGAGGAAACCCTTACTGCTAATTTTTATCTCTTCGATCATTGTTAACATATGATTTATAATTGGGTAAAAGTATTATTCATATAATAAATGTGTTTTAATTTTTTATGCAGCTGTTAATTTTGTAAATACATCACTTAAAATTGTACAGTATAACATCCTCATTGCATGACTTAAAACTACATAGTATAACATCCTCACTACATGACATAAAATTTAATATTATAATGTCTTCATTGAATGAATTTAAACTGTAGAACATAGTATTAATTCAAAGTAAACATTGAAAGTATCAATTTTAAATATGAGTTATATCTATGTTAAGGGTGCTAGATTCATGACCAATATTGTTTCAAATATTTATTATTTACATTGAGAATAACCACATTATATATTTAACATTCTTAATCATGAATATGTATAGATATTCATAATCTTCCATATGATTTCTAGTGATGGTGTTTCTTATATTTGAGAACTCATTTTCTAGACAATGTAGCATGTTCCCTTAGGTGGCCTTTTGTAATAATTCAATCATAATTGGATTTTCAAATGATGGTAATTTCATTTATGGGTACAATGTATTTATCCCCTTAAATATTTGATGATAATATATGTGAATCTATTTTTAAAATAGCCATTCAGGTATACTTTTACCATTATCATTATCATGATATGAAACTCCTCAGGACTAGGCATTACACATTTCCATCTCTATGTGTTCATAAAAATACAAAATAACCTTGGAATCAGTTGGACAAATAATATATATTATTTCTATTTCTAGTCCTAGTTTTTTGACATAAACTATAGACACCACAACTTAGATTTTTGGGTAAGACCATCAGAAATTTCATCTTCATTTGATTCATGAGAAATCATTGTTTGAAATAATCTCCTTATATCCATGTACCACTCCCCATAAACCAAACAATTTTATTTGGAAAATATGAATCTCCATAATCTTTCTTTAACTTTTATCAATAGAATGTCATCATTGTCAAGAGCCCTTGTGCATCCATATTCAGTATATTCCCCTAGGTGGCCTTGCATAAGTTTCCTACACAACGGTCATTTCAGTCAAAAAATGACACTATTTGGCTATGTAGAATATACCTCAGTTGGCCCTCAATAATACATCCCATATAATGGGTTTTCCAAATAATGTTATCTTTGATCATGGAAGAGACTTACCCTAACGCCTTTTTCCCCTTTCCCATGTCATTTTTCAGATCGTGAATTTCCCAAATCAAAGGTTATAGTTCCCTTATCATACATAAATATTTTTGAATGTTTCTAAAAAAATTAACACGAAATTTAAAGATTTTCATACCATTGTTCAAAGCATAAATAACTTAAATTAAAGCCACATAATGTCCTCACTACATGACATAAAACTTCAAAATACGATGTCCTCACTAGAAGACATAAAACTGCATAGTTTTATTTCATAAATTTCTATTTCTGGTAAATTTCATCCATTATTCATAAACCAAATATGTATAGGAGTCGTTTTCTTATTCAAGACAAATGATGGTATTAAATAGCCTTTTTATTCTGAAAACTTTTTTTCGATGGAAAACCCTCCAACTATGTTCTTTAGTCACCCAAATCTTACTTTCTATTTTCTTTCAACAGTAAAATATTTAACTCAAAAGAACACTTTTTTTCGACTATGCACATGTACCGTAGGTGGCCTTTCATTAGTGGCCTACATAATGGGCCTATCACCCAAAATATTCCACTATTTGGCTATTTCGTATATTACCCTATTGTCCATGTATATTACATCCCCCATAATGGGGTTTTCATATAATGTAAACTTCATTCATGGAAGAGTCATATGTTGATACATGTTTTAATTTTGGTTACCATTAAAATTAAGACTAAAGATTCCCCTTGGATATATATAAATAATGCTAAACCAATTAAGAGTCACTGAGTCTTGTATGGGAATTAATTTCAAATTTTTGGTCAATGCTATTTCGAACTCAAACAATACACCTTTATATTCTTACATGAATGACTCGAAACTATCAATAACAAAAGACATGGTACTCCCCAGATTGGGAACCCACAAAGGGAAATATAAACATAAGCCATGTCCCTGCACACCAAACAAATTTATATTTAGATTTAGGTATTATTGGGTAATAAAAAAGTCAAAAGATATAAATTTTGTTGGATTTCCCATATCGATCCACCAAAAAAATCAATCTATGAACCTAAATCAAATTGGCATGAAAAGAATGTTGTAGGCACTCCCATTCTTTTCATTGTTATTATGATTGTCTAATAAGAATTTTTGATGATTAAAAAAAATTTATCAGCATCATTACCGTTAATATTGTAATCTAGGAAAATTTTAATGAAGAAACTTATGACTAGAGACAATAAATCCCTGGAATCAGAGGGAAATAAAAACAACCAAACCTCCTTATAATGCATCGGAATAATCTATCAACATGACTCCTCATTTGTTGAATACCTTCATAAGCCCTATCAACTACCTATTAATGTTGAGATAAGTGAGAAACTCATTTCTCTTCGACCAGACGATGTTCTTCCATAGTGTTTGAATTGTTGGTTGTCTCCTCTAAGTGAATTTCTCTTAATATATTGTTCAATTTATATTGTTTTTATGAAAATAATTTAGTATATATTGAATATATAAGGACACCATAGTGTATTTATTAAATTTTTGGCTAATTTCAATCGATTTAATGTTATGATCTACCTATGCCTCAGGAACTGCACCTTGAAATATCTCAATATTGATAAGCTATTAAGCCTTTTAAAAATCCCACTACAGCTTATTCTCCTTCTCTTGTCAAAGAATAGTCAATTTAATTTTATCATATAATGGTAGAAAATTTATTCCACCAAATATTCATACGCAGAATAATTTATGGAGTTGGAAAAATGGTATCACAATTTATCTAAAATATTTTCAGCAATTATGCTCCAAATATGTCACCAAGTCTTCTTACATACCATTTCAAGATCATATTGCAAGAGTAATTCTGAATCAGATTCACTAGCTTGTGGTACAATGTACTCGTGAAACATATCATTTAAGAAGATGCCTTGTTCTACTTCTCTCAGAATAGTAGAAGCTTCAACTTCAGCTGATTTTTGAGCAAATATAGAAATTTCACCTTCTAATCTAACTATGGAAGCTGATAAAGCTAACCAACAAATAAAGGTGATTTTCAGTTTTATAAAATGGTATAAATAGAGTATGATGTAGAAAATTTAGGATGATTACTAAATATTATGTCGGCTAATTTATTTGATTCGTCCTAGGTATTCTAAGCTTCAACATGTTGAGTAGATTATTCATGAAAAGGGAAAGTATACTATGATTCCCAGTTATCAAACCCGATGGATCTGTAGCATCTCCTAATGGAGGGTCCACTATAGGTTTTTCTCAATCCCAAAAAGTATAACGACAGACTTGAATACCCCATTATTGAAGATCCTTTTCAACATTTTCTACAAATAAATTATAAATTTTTTAACATTGATGTAAAGAATCATGTAAAGAAGAACAATTATGTACATATAATGCAATAATAATGACATTAATTCTTGTAATTCCTCAATAAATCCCCAAAATCTTGGATATGACCTAGAATATCAATATTTGTATTAAGGGGTTTCCAACATTTCATTATATGTTGCTTTGAATGTTATATCATCCTAAAAATTTAATGTATCCACGAAATTGTGGATGATGCCCCAATTGACTCTGCTTACGTTATGTTCCATTGGATCATCAATTGGTATAGCATTATCATATCATTCTAGGTTTGGTCCACCATTAATATTTATTTTTGGTTTCCCTAATCCTTCATTCCAATCTTCTAGAGCACCAATAATATCAAAATTGGTTATTTTAAGATCCATTGGCAATGGAAAATAATCTTAAATATGTTGGAAAGATGAATATTAGCAGAGATTATAATATTAGGAGAAACATATTTGATCTTAAAATAATTTTTCTCTCTCTCAGTGGAACTGGAAATGGGTAAAGATGAATATATTGATGATTTATTTATAAGATAGTTGATTCATATAAATTAATATGGGTTTCTCTTGGAGATTCCTTCCCTAGTCTAGAAGAATCTGCTCTTAGTCCGTTGAGAGAAGTCCCCAGGTTTAACTGTAGATTGAAAAACTGTTGGCCCTCTACGGCATGGTCCATAATCTATTTGAGGTTCCAAAAATGCATCCATCCACACCATAGAATGAATATCATTCTTGAATTTGGTTGATTTATATTCTATATTGAATAGTTCATGAGACTACAAGGGTGTTCTGGTAACATTTCCCCACATTTTATCTTTCAGAATAATCTCATTATTCCTTTCCCTAAGAATGATAATTCCAGCTATTAGGGAGAAATACCAGAGAAAAAATACCAACTTAAACATGAATCTAATGGAATGAATTCATTTATAGGAACCATCAGATCAGTAACTCTGGAATGAAATATTTTTTAAAATCATATGTTTACCCCATCAAAACTGTTTCATAGATTTGAACATCTGATAACAATTTCCTAAATTCTTTACAAGTATTGAGCACCCAAAATACCCACATCCATTTAGGTTTCACAAATCCACTATAATGAAGATACCAGTCTTACTTCCAATTATTATACACATCTGACTGATAATCACAAAATTTTTAATCCTAACAATGCGGGATTGACCCAACATCATGATATTTCATATCAAGAGGACAACCACTGTGATGCAGAATGTGAAGAATAATTATTGTTCCTTGTTTTACTAGAACCCCCTAGCACTAATATTCAACCAGTAATAGTTGGAAGACTGAAGAAACCAATTCTTTAGAAAGTTACTATTGACAGACGAAACAAGGGAATATGGTAAAATCCCATGCTCGTACTGGGGAAGGTAAGTAATTTGTGTATATTCACATTGATATAGAATTAAAACCTTCCATAGCATAGGAAGAGTTCATTCAAAAACAAAATAATTTCCTGGTTTGATGATCTTCCTCATTTCATTTTGATGAGCTTTAGCTTCTTCAAAATCGGTTATCAAATGATCCATTTTCCTAAAAATGAATTTTAAAACATCCCCAATTAGGTTTTTATTTTTAAATAAAATTCAACTTAATGGAAAAGTAAATCAATAAAATTTTGAAAATTAAGTTGTTCGTATTGGACATTCGATGAGGTCTGTCGCATAGGTCCATAAACAAGGATCCCCTCACAACTCCTTTGATGATGTTCTTCCACGTAGCTCCACCACCAATGTAGTTTCACCCTGAGAAAATTTCATACAGACTATGTGAGAGAACAATGTGTTGAGGAACGATGAAAGTCATATGGATTGAGTGATAGGAAATTTTGAATCATGGGTGGAGAAATTTACCAAGGATCAATCCTATTTATGTCCTACCGTGATCCAACGTGGCGTAATCATGCGACAACACAATGAAACATACATATACGATGTAGTTACATAGAAAACATGCACATTATGGAAATAAATTAATAGTTTTTTGCCAGTATTTTACCTCATTACTAGACCCTCTTTTTTATCTGATCCAATCCTGTGTTGTGGCATCTGTTGAAACCACTTAAGAATACAAAAAAAACTTTTGACATAACCATGGATATTTAAAAATCCCAAGGAATGATTTGAATAATTTAAAGGAATTCAAAATCCTCCAAAGGGTTGCGTGATAGAACTATATGTCAAAACTGTGTGGCATAGCAATGTGATAGATCTACATGGTAGAGCTAGACGACAAACCTGTGCGGACAATCTACATGACAAAATAATAATTGTATGCATACTTGACATACCTATGTAGAGGAGCTATGTGAAGGACCTACTGAATAAATTTACCTTCAACCATGCCCCATTCATGGCTATAAATAGGACCCTAAAGGTCCACATTTCAATGTCTGAAAAGGATGAATGAATCTATGAATCTTTCTTTTCGTAGCTATTTTTCCAATATACCTCAAATTTTATTGGGTATCACTCTAAAGTATGAGAGAAGTGATAATTATGTTGTATAAAAATGTTTTGAACATATTTAACATTTTTTAAAAATATTTTGTTATATTATGTGAAATATATTATTCAGTTATAATTTCTATATGCACGACACATCTACATGGCATGCCAGGGAAACATACCTATGCAACACACCTATGTGATACAACTGTATGGTGCATCAACCATGGTTACCATTGCGGAACACTTGTGTGATGCACCTATGTGAACGAGAATTGCATAAAGACTACGTACCAACTCAAGTACCCTCGTTAATTTCATTCCTGATAGGTTATCTCTTTCCTTGGTTCCCATATTTTAATGGGGCTACGTTGAAGACTCCACTAAAACCTCATATCTTTTCAATACATTTGTAATATCACATTAGTGTTTCACTTATTTGGGTTTGTGTATCCATAGTAAGAGGTATCCCACAAATTTTTCACAATGGGGTTAGTGTTTATGGATTGTATGTGGGTTTGAATATCCATATCCACATAGACCATTCACCTTGGAACAATGTTGGGATGTTCTCTGATTGGATGAGGGTTGGGTCCTGGACTCTCCATTCTCAAATAGATGACCTTATACCTCATGTCTCTAGTAGGGAAGGTAATGTTCACAATATATTTTATTCCTTTCGATCAATGGAGTAGTCACCCTCCCCTAACCAGAATATTTTTTGGGAAACCATCCTAGTATATGCCCCTATTATTTCCTATTGGTGGTGGCATCATTGCACCTCCACTCTTCTTCAGTGTTAAAGACAATATGGGATATGGGAACATGGACATTGTTTACCCTTTCCCTATCCCATTAATTTTTACCACCATGTTCATCCATCATGGTGTAATCCCCAAACCTTTATCCCTTCTACCAATCATTGAAACCTTGCCTAATGTAATGACAAAAATTGGAGGGCACCTTGACCCCATCCACCCTGGACACTGTAGGATTTCCCTCATCCTCTAGTAGAGGCAGAAACGTGTGAAGTTTCATGGTTGAATCTTTCACATCCTCTTGTTTCTCAAACATAGCATGACTGACATGGGCTTAGAGATTCTTTCTTATTAAAACATTTACAAGAACAACAATGATGAATGAACAACATGAACAATGATTCCCACCATAATTTGGATATGTAAGAATCACTCTCAGGTCTCGAGCTCACTAGGAATCCTCTTTTGGAATCCAACCCTAATTCCCTTAATCTGGGTATCCCCATTAAGATTAATCAACAAATATAACACCCAAATCATCAATGTATACTTTATAGGAGGTAAGAACAAACTGATTTCTTCAAAAAGTCTATAATCTCTTATGAGATGAATCAATCTACATGTGCATTGATTCCCATCCACATGGGATACATAGGAATACTCTATGAGGTTCAAACTAATCATTTACAATCAATCCTATTTACCTCGGGTCATATTCACAACACGGTCTAATCTAACATTTAAACCCGTATCCTTTCCACATTCATCGGGCTGTTTCTCCATAATTCTCACAACAGGCTATGACTAAATATATTTCTCATAGATGTCCATACCACATGACATTAAAATATATTGTTAGGTCTTTATAACATGGCGAGAAATGGTATGATGTGTCCCATTAAGTGACACCGAGATACGAGGGTTCTGATTCCATTTACAATTTTACTATGTTAACCCATTTCATTGGTATGATCCCAATGTCCATAAAATCCTTTTTCTCCATGGATGAAAATAAATTAGATATTTCCCTATTGAGGGTCTTAAATCTAGTAAAACCATAATGATGATTAAACGAATCTTGAAATAGTATATTAGAGGATACAATTAATGAGGAAACTTGAATACATATGCATATATAAATTAATAAAGAACCTTGAAGGACAACTGATGACTCCATAGTTTACATGTGTTTATAAGTGTATGTAAATTCAAAGCTAAACTTATGTTATTATTAATGTAATAATAATTATTCATGAAAAATTCATAAATTTACAATGAAAATTATAGAGTAGACAATAATTCCCCCCAAAAGTGTGTGATTAGCCCAACCTCCCATCCTTTCGACCAATGTACATTCCTATGTTTTGTAATTTTCTTACAAAACAAATACCATGCTTTGGAAAACAGGAGCCCATTGGATAATGAACCATTGAAAATGTAATACACTGATTTTTATGAGATATATTCTTTTTAATTTCATTGATGAATTCTATTGTACACTACACCAATATTATCTTGTACTATACGAAACATCGTATTAGCCTGCATTATACGCAACACCATTCTTGTCTTATGTTACACACAATTTCAAGTTAGTTTTGAGGAAATTCTTCAATGCATCATTAAGTATAGATTGTGTTTAATGTATAAATTTAATAATTTTTTATTATGATATAATAAACACCAATGTGTGATTGCACTACCTGTTGCCTTAACATGACTTACTTTATACACAATTGGGACCTTTTTCTATAGCGTGTGTAGTACATAATACTGGGATTCTCTAAACAATGATATGATGTTAAAATTTTATATAAACTAGCTATTATAAATAGTAATACCCAATTTTTAAAATTTTATAAATTTTATCTATCAAAATTTACTTTATTTTTGGATTCGGAATATCGAAATTAGCTTAGGGTGAATTTTTTATGTTTTTATAATAACATTAAATTTATAATGAATAGTGAAAAAATTGAGTTATAGTTTAAAACCGATTATTTATTTATTTATTTTATTTAAATTTATTTTATGTCAAAATAGATACATAATACCTATTTAAGTTCAATGTAATTAACTGTAGTCATTTTATAATAATTATATATATATATAAATTTTATTGATCGTGTTACCGTCTTTTAACCACCTCCAAAGAGAATTTGAAAATTTACATAAAACATAATTTTACCACTTATGTGAGTGGAATTTCAAAAATCCATTAGACACGATTGATACCAGTAAGTAAAATGTCATTCAATAAGATAAAAATAATTTTTGTTCAATTGTATTTTTTTACTTTTATTTACCACGGTTATAATTAAATAGGGTAATTAAGGGTAAAAATGATTTTATTATTACACTAACACATGTCCTAATTCTATTGGATACAAGTAATTAGACAAAAAACAACCTTTGGAATAAAATATTACCCTTCAAGTCAAATTGGATTAGATTATGACATTTAATATAAATTTATTTAAAGAAGAGTTAAAATATTTAAAATAAAAGTTTAATAACTAATTTTTTTTAATATACGGTTATACATAAAAAATTCGACTATAAATATTAATTAGAAAGCTAAAAATATTTCAAACATAATGGTAATTTATTTATTTTTTTAGACATTATTTTATTTATTTATGACACAATGATGATGTTGTAATTACGTTATTAGTGAAATATTAACATACTTGATAGTATAAATAACCAAATAAATTTAATTTGAGACATTTAAAGAATTAAACTAATTTTTTAGTTTAATATAACATATTATGGTTAGTTAGAGGAATTGTTTTTGATTTAATAATGCTGTTATGAATTTAGAAAAAGTAAAATACCTAATATTTTTAAAATTGACATAAAAGTGCTTTTAAAAGAATTATTATATTATTAATATATATAATGGACCAATGAATCTAACGATCAGCCAAAAAACTTATATAATAATATATATGGAATCACTGAACCAATTGGAATTCGATTTGTAGTTTATGTTATGTTTATTAACCATATAGTGAAAGAATACAAGGAGACACAGTAAAAGTAAAATAATTTAAATTAGAGTTAAATTTAAATGATAAGGTTAAAATGATAACCGAAACGTCTCTAAAACATATTGGTTGAGATGATTTCAACCCATCCTCACCATATCCACGAAATAAGCTACTTTGGATCCATAATTAAGCAAAAATGAATTTATTATAAAATAATTTTTAAGCATGTTCCTAAGGTGCCTCTCACCCCTCTTATAAAAGGCACCCCCTCTCTATAATTCACACCTCCAAAGAAATGTTTCTCAGCCAAAACCTAAACCAATACCCTCTAAAATATCCTACCTTCATTCTAGAGTCCTTACATTAGTTATAAAGCCATCCTAAGGGTCCCTTTTGATGAAATCCAAAGGAATAACCCGAAGAAGAGGTTAATATCTCACCACCTATTTCAAGTTCCATTCTTCTGTCACTTCCTCCTTATTTATTGTTTCCATTATAAAATTATAACTCAAGTATTTTATATATAATTTTATGTTATTATAAAAAATTTACAACCATATTAGTTATTTTATCCATCCTATAAATGATAAGGTCACCACACGTGCGTACGTACGGCTTACCGTCTCCATGTCATGGTGTGGTATGTTATTCAAACATTTCATCATTTGGATTGGTATAATAATGAGTATAAATGATATAAATATTAAATATAACATTATTATGATTATATATTTATTATATAACATCCAATAATATATGATTTTAATATCAAAAGAATATTATTATTGCTCATGCGTACGTATGGACTACCGTCTCCATGAACGCAATGAGATTCATTTTCCATGATCAACCATTCATGTATGATTATTAAGTATATTTAATAAATAATCATGAAAGATATTACATAATAATGATACTGGATTTATGTACATATATGTTTCATTTACTTAATTATATTCAATTCAATAAGGAAACGAAAACAGCGTTCATGCGTACGTACGACCTACCGTCCCCATGAAAGGTGAATTTCATTCCATTTATCGGACTATCATATATATTTATATGAGGAATATATATTATATATAAATCATGTTTTAAATTATATAATTAATTAAATCATTATATATGTTATAATATCATTAACAATAATTCGATACACGTACGATAAATGAAACGATTTTATCCAAAACACTGCTATAACATGGAATTTATAAAAGAACGGATAATATAAAGTCATAAGTGAATAATATATGATATAATAATTATTATTATAGTTACCTTACAAGTTAATAATATGTTTAAAACCCTATAAAAGAGTTTAGAACATGTATGGATGAAATTGGACCTAAAGTGAGGGA
The DNA here is from genome assembly GCA_963277665.1 of Viscum album. Taxonomy (NCBI): domain Eukaryota; kingdom Viridiplantae; phylum Streptophyta; class Magnoliopsida; order Santalales; family Viscaceae; genus Viscum; species Viscum album. The sequence goes on along the minus strand of OY728152.1, from coordinate 2,073,085,606 downwards.
TAGTTTTTCAAATCTCATCTTTTTCCGAGATTGCTTATACGTAAGTATTTAATGGGGTTATAATTTTCAAGCCTCACCATAAAAAACGTTTTTCATGAAGTTTTTAATATTATTAGATTAATTTTTGAAGTAATTTTTACCCTTTTATGACTTTTACCTCATGATATGGAAATAATCTTTGTTTTATTTACCAAACCGGGTATGTTTTGACTTTTCCGGCAAAAGTAAGAGGAGAATGTTTTTTAACTTATACGGCATGAATGAATTTTTACGATTTAATAGTAAATTATTTTCATGAACATTAATCTACATGACTCCATTATAATTTTTTTTAAAAATCATTTTCCTTTAAAATTGCATGTCATTTTTTAATAAACAAAATGGTTTTGATGAAGAAATGATATTTTCCTCAAGAAATCATTTCAAGTGTTTTTTCAAAACTATTTTCTATCTAAGGTGAGACTATTTAGTTTGATTATTTTTCATGAACAATGTCTCTATTATATACATGGTTTGATTCTTCTTATGAAAAAATGATATCCATTTTTTTATATGGATTATGTTATGATGGGATGATTTTTATGAAACCCATTGTATTATTGGGTTATGTTGAATGATTTATGTTTATTTTGATTCACAAGTAAGAATGATTTCATAATGAGATGGGGGGGACCTATATCTACCTCCAATTAATTGGTTAATGATTTATATCTAATGAGATAGACATGGTAGAAACGACAAGTTAATCTGGTTCAGTGATAAAGGACTGGAACAAGGAGTGAACTCTATTCAGTAAGGGACATTGTCCACTATGATGGTATTGGGAACAATTCCTTGGGTACTATGGAAATCATATCATGTGCTTAATGGTTTGAAACAATTACATGTTTTATTCCCCATGGTATTTTATCATGATTGTTGTTCCATTATGTTATATGCCTTATGTACTTCCATGTTTTATGACACTACTCAAGATATTAATGTTTAAACATTATGTTTATGTATTTAAATTCAAATGTATATTGTTTGTTTTATTTTCTACATGCATACCCTTACATAGAATTTGAGATCAACATTTATATGTTTTATTTTCACCATTATATAAAGAAAGGTTTTAGTTAAGAAAAATAGTGTACGATCATTATGGTAGATGTGGAAGATCTTTCACCATGATTAGAATAATATGTTATGTGCTTCCAAAGAAACTAAACTAATAAATTCTTTGGGAGTTAGATTTTGTCATGTATTAAGTATTCCACAAATGTAATGTAATGTATTTTTATATCAAGCTATGGGTCTCTACAGTTGGTATCATAGGCGAATGTTTAGTTAACCTTTGTACACTAGGATGTGAAAACATTATATCACTAGAGATATTTCTAGGGCATGTCTAAGGATGTCCCTATGGGTAAGTATAAGTATAGTTTATAGTCCTAGAATTATGGCAACGATCATGAATAACATATTAATAAACCTAAGATGTTAGAGATTGAATGTACTCACATGTATTATGTTTTTTTCCTAGCGTGATTTTTCCTCTCACACTATTCTTTTTTTGGGTTTTATAAAATATCCGGATAGAGGAATATTAATGTTAATGGAGAATATGATGAAAAATGGAATTATATTCTTCATGATCAAGAAAATGAAATGGAATTTTGAAGGTGAAACATCGTTATCATGTCAAATCAGAAATATCATAATATGATAAATAATATCAACATTTGTAAGTCTCCTCACTCAGTTAATAAGAGAAAGAATGAGTTTTATGATGATCATAGAGGAAAGAAAGTTCAATTTCCCTCATGTAAATCATTTTGGAAGAGGAATCACAGAGAATGTATTAAAGGAACTAGAAGAGGCTTTGGGTGTTGAAAAGAAGGACACAAAGCCTATAATTGTAAAAGAAAGGGATCAGTTAACACTATGGACCAGGATAATGGTATTTCTAAGACATCAACAACAGCTAAATGTGTTAAATGTGAAATTTATTGGCATTATGAAAGCCAATTACCTAAGGGAAAGACTAATGAAGACAATCAACATGGTCGTATGGGTAGTATTAATATTGATGATGAGGAGACTATATATGTTATATGATATGAAAGAAGTGTTGAGGAATGAAATGATGAAGCTCGGTCGATGGTTTAGAATGGTACTTGAATGATTTTATGTTTATCATGAGTAATGTTGTCTATGTAATTTTATTGTACTATGGAATAAAAAACATCAATGGATTGTTACACTATTGTTTTTTCATTGAGTATTTTAAATTATATGTTGAATGGTACTGGTAACCATGAAATGTTATTTAGATATTTTGGGAAAGTAGATGACATGCGCATAATGAAGGGATAGGGAGAAAATAATATGTTGGATATTATTAAAGAGCTAATAATTTAGATAAGAACAAAGTGATATAATGGTTTGAGTATATAGAATATTTGGGATTTTGGTATGTGGAAAAGAGTTAACTTTTAATTGCATTCATGTTTTCACTATGGTTTTATGGTAATATGTGTTTAAAAATAATACAAGATTATGGTAATCACATGTTTAGAATTTGACAAACAAGATATATCTTGTGATATATGGGGGATAAATGATGGTATTAAAGTGATTTATATATGAAATTTTTACTAATAGTTATCATTATACTATGAGTTTGGAAAGATGTATTTTGGATAAGTCTTAAGGTCAGAATGAATAAAGTTTAACATCAGATGTTATTGTTTAAAGCAAGATCTTTTTTTTTTCCTGGAATGTTATGTTAGTATAGTTTATGAAAATGGAAAACCTGCAGAACAAGAGGAAACCCATCACGTCAGACAAGGCTGTGAGAATCAAACCCACAACTAAAGTGTGACATGCCTTTATCACCTACCACTAGCCTACAAGAAGTCCCTGGTTAGTAGAAATTAGTTTTATATTATTATATTGTATGATCATTGATGTATAAGTCCATTTTTGGAATCCTTTACGGATAATCCCACCATAGATGGACTTATGTATGTTTCACAACTTCTGCTAGCTTTTGAGATAGATGGAATAAGAAATAACTATATCGAATGATCTGCTAGTATTTCAAGAAGGACAAATTCAACTTCATTTCATTAAATAAGCGATGAAGTGAAAATTGCTCATGGAATTACCAACGATGATATTACAATGAATTCAAGTAAGTATTTCTCCTTATAATTTTTTTTCAGCATTAGGGAAATGATCTTGAAAACCAAAAATGTCTTTTTAATACCCTCATATCTGATGATTCAGATGGTACCATAGATCCAAACAAAATTATGGCTTTGTGATTTTTGGCTTTTTCAAAGCCATGTCCTCTACCACTCTCCATCAGAACATGATGGTTAGATTTCTCTTCAATATCCATATTTCCAGCTATGTTCTCCTATGTGGAAACCTAGTGATGAGTTAATTTGGGTAACCGTTACATTTCATACATTAGTTTTTAGAATTATTTTTTGGTATTCCTATTTATGATGTGGGTTTCTATGAAGGAAACTTACATGTAGTAAATTATTTATAACCTCGACAAATTTTGAGGGAGAAATTCATTATAAGGAGGGTAGAATGCAACACATTGAGATTTTATGAGATATATTATTTTTAATTTCTTTGATGTCTTCTATTGTACACTACACCAAGATTAGCTTGTATGATACACAACACCATATTAGCTTGTAGTATACACAACACTACTCTTTGCTCGTGTTACCCACAATTTCAAGTTCGTTTTGTGGAAATTATTATATACAACATTATGTATAGATTTTTTTTAATGTATAATTGATATAAGTTTGGATTTTGATATACACAACACCAAAGGGAGATTGCAATACATGAAACCCTAACTTGGCTTGCATCACACGCAATCACGACCTTCCACGATAGCGTGTGTAGTACACAATATTGGGTTTCACTAAACAAAAATATGTTATAAAAATATTATATAAACTAGTCGTTATGAATAGTAATACACAATTATAGAAATTTCATAAATTTTATCTTTCAAAAAGGATTTTATTTTTTGATTCAGAATATCTAAATTAGCCTAGGGTGAATTTTTGGTTTTTTTCTGAAAATATTCAATTTTTTATGAATAGTGAAAAATAATGAGTTATCGTTTAAAACAGAATTTTTATTTAAATGAATATTTATTTTATTTTAATTTATTTTAGGTCAAAATAGATACATAAAACCTATATAAGTTCAGTTTAATTCATTGGATTCTTTTTGTAAAAATATTAGATATATAAAAATTTTATTGGACTTTTTTCATTCATTTACCCACCTCCTAGGAGAATTTGAAAATTTACATAAAACATAAATTTATCACTTCTTTGAATGAAATTTAAAATATACAAGAGACACAGTCGATGTCAGTAAGTAAAATGTGGTTCATAAGATAAAATTAATTTTTGGTGAATAGAAACTTTTTACTTTTATTTACCACGGTTAAAAGTAAATAGGGTATTTAAGGGTAAAAATGATATTATTATTACCCTACAATATGTCCTAATTCTACTGGATAAGTGTAATTCGACCAAAAAAAATATTATGAATAATATATTACCCTTTAGGTCCACTTGGAATAGATTATGAGCTTTATTATTATTTTATTTTAAAAAGAGTTAAAATAGTTAAAATCAAAGATTAATAACTAAAACATTTTTAATATAGGGTTATATATGAGATAAATTTTCCAATAAATTATCATTAGAAAGATAAAAATATTTCCTACATAATGGTTATTTATATATACTTTTTAGACAATTATTTAATTGATTTATGAAACAATGATGATGCTGTAATTACATTATTAATGACATATTAGCATACTTGATAATATAAATACCTAAATAAATGTAATTTAAGGATTTTTTTGAATTACACAAATTTTATATGTTAATATAAAATATTAGGGTTAGTTAGATGATTTTTTTCGAAGTAATAACTCTGTTATGAATTTAGAAAAAACAAAATATCAAATAGTGTCAAAATTGACATAAAAGTGTTTTTAAAGAAATATTATATTATTAATTAATATAATGGTCCTAAAAAATCATGTTGGGAATAAGACTTGTATAATAATATATATGATATTAATGGACCAATTGGGGTTCAATTGGCATTTTATAGTAAATTTATTAACCATATAGTTTAAGAATACAAGAGGACACGATAAATGTTAAATTATTTAACTAAGTGTTAAATATAAATGACAAGTTTAAAATGGTAACATAACATTTCTAAAACCTATTGGATGAGAATATTTTTACCCAGCACTACCCTAGCTTCTAAATAATTCACTTTGGAGCCAATATAAAATGCATATAAATTTATAATAAAATAATATTTTAAGTTTTTCCTAAGGTTCCCCTCATCCCTCTTATAAAAGGGCACTCCCATTTCTCTATAATTCACAACTCCAAAGCCATTTTTCAAAGACAAACACCACAGAAATACCCTTTCATCTTCTCCCATCATCCTAGAGGCCTTCCATTAGTTATAAATCCAACATATGTAGCCTTTTTGATCAAATCAAAAGGAAGAACTCGAAGAAGAGGTAAATATCTCACCACCCATTTCAAGTCCTTTCTTCTTCCACATCCTCCTTTGTTTTTTCCAATATAAAATAATAACTCTAGTATATTATATATACTGTGATTTTTTTTATAATTTTTGTACAACCATATTAGTTATTTCATATATCATATGAATGAAAAAGTCACCATATGTGTGTAAGTTCGGCTTACCGTCTCCACGTCGAAGTGTACTTTGTTATTCAAACATTGCATCATTTGGATGAGTATAATAATTTGTATAAATGATATAAATAATAAATATAACATTATATTGATTCTATATATATATGATATACCATTCAATTATAGTCTATATTAACATCATCAAAATGATATTGTCACTCATGTTTACAGATATGCGTCCATCTCCACGAACACGATGAGATTCATTTTCCATGATTAACCATTCAAGTATAAATATAAAGTATATATAATAAATTATAATTAAATATATTACATAATAATGATACATGATTTATATAAATATATGTTTCATTTAGATAATTCCATTCAAATTCAATAAAGAAACGAAAACAGTGTTCATGCGTACGTACGGGTTACAATCTCCATGAATGGTGTATTTCCTTCCATTTATCGATCAATCATATAAATTTATATTATGAATATATATTATATATAAATCATGTATTAAATTCTGAAATTAGGTAAATCGTGGTATAAGTAAAAATATCATGAAAATCTAGTAAAAATACATATGATAAATGAAATGACTTTATCCAAAATGTTGCCTTAACATAAAATTGATAAAAAACTAGTAATATAATGTCATAAGTGAATCATATATGTTGTAATAAATATTATTATGGTTATTTTACACGTTTATAATATGTTTATTCCCACTATAAAGGAGTTTCGGACACGAAAAAAATAAATTGGACCAAAGGTAAGTGATAATTTTCCAAATCTCATTTTTATCCAATATTACCTATATGTAAGTATTTACTGTGGTTATATTTCTCATCCATTTCCATAAAATGATTTTCATAAAGTGTACAATATTATTACATGTATGTTTAATTTCATTTTTATTCATTTATGTCTTTTACCTCATGTTATGGAAGGAATCATTCTTTTGTTTACCATATGAGGTACTTTTTGACATTTTCGGTAAAAGTACGATAAGAATGTATTTTTCTAACTTATACAGCATGAACAGATTTTTACTGTTTAATAATTCCTTATTTTAATTAATATTACTCTACATTATTTCATGACTATTTAAAACAAAAATACTATTCTTTTATAATTGCATGTCATTTTTAAAATAAAATTATTTTGAAAATGAAAGGATATTTTCCTCAAGATTTCATTTCAAGTGTGTTGTTTAAACTATTTACCATATAAGATGAAAATATTTAGTATGATTATGTATCAAGTATAATTTCTCTGTTATTTACATGTTTTGATTCTTCTTATGATTAAATGGAATCCATTTGTTTTATATGGATTACATTATGATGGCATGATTTTTATGAATCCCATTTTATTCTTTGGGTTATGATGAATGATTTATGTTTATTTTGTGGCACAAGTAAGAACGGTTGCATTATGAGATGGGTGGGACCTATATATTCCTCTAATGCATTGGGTAAATATTTATATCTCATGAGATAGACATGGCTGGAATGGCAGGTTAATGATGATCATGGATACAGGACTAAAATAAGGAGTGGACACGATTCAGTAAGGTATTTTTTCCACTATGATGGTCTTGGCAGCAATGCCTTGGTTACTAAGGAAATAATATCATGTGATTAATGGTTTTCCACAATTACATTCTTTATTCCCAATGCTATTTTATAATGATTTGTGTTCCATTATGATCTATGCATTACGTACTTCCATGTTTTATATCATTGCTCAAGATTTTTATGTTTAAAAATTATGTTCAAGTTTTTAAACTCTAATGTATATGGTTTGTTTTATTTTCTCCATGAATACATTTAATGAGAATTTGAGATCAACTTTTATATTTTTTATTTTATCGATGATATAATGAATGGTTTTAGTTATGAAAAAAGGGGATGGTCTTTATTGCAGATGTTAAAGATCATCCACCATGATTAGAAGAGTATGTTCCAAGTTTCTAAATTCACTAAACTAATACGGTCTTTGGTAGTTTTCTATTGACATGTATTAAGTATTGTTCATTTGCAATTTAATGTCTATGTATGTCATGCTATAGTTCTCTACATCATGTTTCTAATTCCATGAATAAATCCAATGAAAACTACATAGAATAAGTTATTCTTAAAACTAGAACACACGATTCAAAGAACAACAAAACGAGGTTTGTAGGTAAATATTGGTGGTTGTAATCTATTATATTCCTCCTAATACAGAAATACCCACTGATACAAGGGGTCCCATCAAAAATAATTTTTTGGAACATCCCCATGGTCACTTCTCAACTACAGAGATTGGAGGAGCATACGATTATCATGATAGCCATCCATTACATCTAAATCTTCTCCCCCTATAAGGAGATCATGAATTATTAGAAAATGTCTAGATTCAAAGGGAACTGAAATGTTTCTGCCTCATTGACCACTACCCATCTTTACAGATATGAATCAACTCAATAAAACTGTACCAATAACTCTTTTTAACATCATAGATTCTCTATAAACATGAATCAAATCCATTTAAGGGAGATTCAAACCTGTTATGACTGACAGGAATCCAAATCCAGCATGGCAGTACGATACTTTTACCCAGCACAATTTGGATAACCCATACATCAATTCCACTATGGTGAAGAAACCTATAATATAATATCAGATATTTTATATCCCAGTGTGGTTTCACTATAGGACCATGAGATCCCTAGTAGGAAAAAATTTGGTGGTTTTCAATATACACACTAACAGAGACAATAATTATTTGTATAATAGTATTTTTTTAGGATCTGTTTGAGGATGTAGAGAATTCCATCATCAATTTCCTTATGAGTTTATCTCATTTCTGGGAAATATTAAAGTCAATAACCAAACGAACTAATTATTTAAAAAATCGTAGGTTTTATGATTTCATATCCATATTGAATCATTTAACCTATCAACACATCATCCATATCCCTCTAGATAAATAATTGGAAACTATGCCAAAAGTCTATCAGAGTATATGAAAATTACTTTTATATCAATGATTTATAATGTTTGGTTCTATGAGTTTTCATAGTAATTGATAAAAAATTGTAAGAAACCATTTTTTGGTATCAACACAAATGTTTATTTATTTCCCCATCATAGTAGAATTATCTAGGAATAAAGGATGATATAATTTTTACTCTCAAGAGAGAATCTGTTTGCATCATAGCACCTAGATAGGTTCCAAAAGTCCCATAACAATTCAACAAGTGTAAAAAACCACAAAATGACACCCAACCATAAGAATAGGTAAACCATGGAATCCCAATATTAGAAAAAAATGAATAAAACATAATCTATATGAAATAAATACTTTTAGGTTTAATTCATTGTATCTAAGAAAAAATCCCATAGATGTTACCACATCCCAGGATTCCCAGTGATTTCAACCTCAAAAATCATCATTACTACTACCAATTGCAAGATATTCATGATCATAATATATATGAATTATTAATTTTCAAATACAATTGTCAAGGATTTGTTGATTCATGAATTGTGGTTTTTGATAACTACTTATAAAATGAGGATTAAATAACTATTTCCCATTCATATGAATAGGTTCATTTGGAAAATGATATATCTATTTTTGGATATATGTTAAACAAATGGATTATTCCCAAAAAAATGAACGTTCTCATTCCACCCTAAGAGAAAGAAATCCAAACCTACAATAGATCCCCCTAACTAGAATGTGGAATTAGATATGTATCCAAAATGATGCTGGGAAAATGAAATTTAGGAAGATACATAAGAGGAAAAGTCATATTCTACATTAATGAATGCTTTTATTACTTGTATATTTCTTCCATGGAACAACTTAAACATGGTAACCAGCCCACCAAATGGAACCCTCTTCAAAAAAATATATCATATTTCATTATTTAAATTTTATACACTTGGTATACACCTTCTCTGATGATGGATATTCCTCTTATTATGAGTCCCCCACACCATATTGTGGAATAAAAGATGACCTGAAAATGAACTAAGGACATAAGGGTCACCACAAGCATGGTCAAACCTAATATATCAGTTACATCCCAATTGTGAACATATATATATCTTAAAATCATAAACCATTTCTCTAGGTGGACCACAAAATACATTTATATGTCTTATAAGAATGCAGTGATAACCCGAAACCATTCATCATGTATGCCCTTGTAGTGATTATTCCATTATCCCATCAGCCGAAGAAATGAGGATGGATAGAATAACCCATGCTACTGGAAGAAAATACACACATGATCTCTAAACAAACTCTCAACCCATCCACAAAAATACCTAAATTCATGAGACACATGTCAAAGAGAAACACAAATTCATAAAGAGCACCCATATGGAACAAAAGATAAATATTATGAACTAGTTGGATGTTCTCCCAACTAGGCTCTCAATCCATTATACTCCCCAATATTTAAAATAACTCACTAGGAAAACCAAAAATCCCTATAAAGAACAAATGAATTATTTATGGAATTATTTTTAGAAATGTTCAATATAATGGAAACCAAGTCACCATAATGAAATTTCACCATCTCATTCAATTATTGTGATCATGAAGAGGTCATTTAGGGACCCCTCAGACCCCTATATATTTTGGAATGAAATGATAATATTGAAATATGAGGTGATCAATTTGAAAATGTCTCTTGGGTCATGATCTTCCATGGTCGAACTATTTGATGTATGGAATATAGAGAAGGTGATTTATCTCCCACTAAAATGAAAATTCAATTGTATGATAAGCATGACAAAAGTCCTCTTGGGTAGATAAAAATCAAATCATACTCTGGAAATTTCACACATGACAATGATTTTAGGTTTATCTATAATTATACTATTTAATATATCCTTCTTGTAAGGACCTGGGCCCATAAAACATGGATGTAACATCTAAATTCTATCAATGTCTGAAATATCCAATCGATTGGAATGTAGTCTTACTACATGGTGACTATTCCCACATTGATACTTTTGATTCCACATATACTAATGAAGGATTCAATAACAGGGGAGGGATTCAACAAAACGTGGATGATGATATATGGGTGGAATCCCCAAATGTGTTGGGTAATGCACCTACAATTATGAGGATAATACATGACATAAACTATGCACTCCCCATAAATCCATTTGAGGTGATTATACTCATCCTAGAGGCCAAATCCCCTCTGATCCTCATCAAAAGGTTAAAAGTCAGTAAAATCTTTCTTCTCAAAATAAGTAATTAGGATGTAAGGGGTTATAATATCTCTAATAATAGTTTCTATTACCTCAATAGTCAATGATATGCCACTATATTTCAGAATATTTTTTATTTTTCCTTAATAGACTCTGATGTTGAAGAAGAAGAATATGGAATTAGGAACACCCTCACATATTTGTGGAAGTTTAGTATACCACTTGTGATTATCTCATACATGTAGTTTTTGGAATTGATAAATAACCACATACTATACTTATTAGTTCATCTATTCCCCATCGAATAGTAAGACATGTATACTAGATTTCTATGGAAACACCAAAATGTGTTCTCTAGTAACAATACATAAATTAACAAATTTAATCTATATGTGTCTACACACTCTCTTAAAATAACCAATGGTTATAGAGGTTTCATTTAGGAATCCTTAGGACATACCTCTCTGATACCACCAATGTAAAGTCATATGTTGAAAAATGGGTCAAATCCAACTATTTCGAGAATTGAAATACCCAAGATGGGTTTACATCATTATCATAATCAAAAAAAAGAATGGGAAGATTATGTTCTTCTCTAATTTCATATATCCTCATCCAAACTGCCCACTTAAAATTTACCATTCACCATAACATATTTATTGCTTTATTCATATGTTGTATTCCATTCCCTTTCTATCATGAAAAAATTTCCCATAAATGTGATGAAGCCACTACCATCCGAGCATATCTGGGGATTATTTCAATATGGTAATTTATATTGGACTAGAGAATGATGTTGATATAGAGCAACACGGAATTTATCATATCATTATATAGTTATTCAAATAATTATTGAATTTTATTTCAATGACCTGTTTTTCAATTACATTATAAAATGTGATAACTTAATGGATCTTAATAGGATATCCGACAAGCAGTGGACGCATACTCAGAAAATGAATATTGTAAAATGCATGTTTGTGGTAACATAAATGATATTCCATGGTTTTGGGGTATGAATCCATGACATTGATGTTTATGAATGGAAGAAAAATGATATTTTAGCAATGTCACACCCAAAACATATCAATGGGATGAGGAGAACACCAGGACCCTTTAGTTACATTTGGTGTCTCAATGGAAAGATGGATAGAAAATCCCTCCCATTCACCATTATAATTAATATAGAAAAAATATACCAATGGGATGTGGAATGAAAGTAGGATTTTAAGGACTCAAGAAGTATCTTCTACACCCACCGATTCTATTTCAAATGGATGAAGGGAGGCCATACATCTCGTACATTGCCTACATATAATTATCCACAGGTTCCTTCCTCACATATATAAATGATGTGAGGATCACGAAAATTTTCTTTTACTATGTTTGAATAATAATATTTACTTAGACCTGATACATAGATCATGATAAGAACTATGTTACACATATCTTTTTAGTGGAAGATAGGAGATATAAAATGCATCACCACAAATTCCATCTAGTCTCTCATATTTATTCTATATGTTAAATCCATTGTTCCCACATGCTATATGGGTGTCTAGATTGATGGTAGGTCATTTATATGAATATAAAATCCATTTTTTATCACATAAAATGTTTAAACAAAAAGAACTGGCTGATTTCTTCATGGCACATAAAACCCTAGTGAATACACTAGTGGACACTGTGATTCCATATTTGTTGGTAATTTATTCCCATGAATCTCGCTGGACATTGGAGATGAATTTTTATTATTTCTTTGAAGGATATCTCAATAAAAAGATGGATAACATTATTAACTAATGTGCAAGATTAGGAATTATATCTGTATCTGTAAAAAAGTATTTCTTCCCTACCCTTTCCCACTATCATTGCGAAGAATGAATAATAAGGCTTAATACCAAGCCCATATATCTTGGATGGAACTATACCTACTATTAGAGACATTCTTCATAAATATTAAATGGGATTCCAAATTATTGATAAATATTATCAATGGTGTATATGCCAATAATAAGAAAAAACCATATCCTATTAGTTTCCATGTTAGGGAAAAATAAAAGAGTTCCCTTTGGCGACCAATTTTCATAATGTTCTTCAATCACAGTAATATTAAGCCAACACATCAGACTATGAAATCATTGTCACATATATCCCTTATTTGGAGGATGAAATATTCTTTGTCATATCCAGTGAAGGGTATCAATTATGTTTATCTATGATAATAATGAAATAAATTAGGTGAACACATCCACATAGTGTGATGAACTGATATCCACTCTTGGATAAATGTTACTAATAATCAGTTCTATACAAAATACATCTCTCTTGAAATTCCAATGGGGATGGGTACTGATTGGGCCTTGTATAACAAAATATACCCAATAGGCTAATCAAAATAACCAAAAGTAACTCTATAAGATAGTATTTTTAATAAGTCTCCCCATATTTAAAGAATAAATAAATATATTTATCACATTATTATAGATGTTGATGCAATCTCCAGTGACTCACATTTTTCTTGTACTTGGATCTCCATATAAATCTGGGGGCTTGGTTACTATTGGAAAACCATTATAGCTAATTAAGATTAATTATCCACGAGTCTTCATGAATTTTAAATCCATGAAATATTCATCCATAAAACCCTATAATATCAAATACTACAAAAATATTATTGACTTTTTAATATTTGGGGAATGGATGTTAAGGGTCCATATCCCATACCATATATATCCAGTTCAAGTACATCCTTTCTACTATTGATTTTTTTTCAAATTTTATTGGGATACACCCCTCATGGATGCTTGGAAAAAATAATATCATGAACATTTTTTAAATTCCAATATTATTTGTTGGATTGGAGTCCATTATACAATAATGATGTAAAATAACCCCAACAAATATTTTACGGGTTTGATTAAACCATACTAGGAGTAAAAGATCATGTAAAAAAACTATTATCAGAATAATGTAGTTTAAAATATATATATAGTGGCTTTCAATAAGGGTCTATCAAATATAATACATTTGAGAGTGAAAAATCATAATAAATCATAGCCTAAGAAGCTTATAAAATCATTATCGACCTACTGTACCACCACATGTAGAGTGATAGGTGTACATCTTACTTCATATTGAAGACTGATTTTTGAATAATCACTTCGATGACATGAAATATAAAAAACCAATAATTGAATTTGAGTGGATCAATAAGAATAGTTTTCCTTCATTGTAACACAATTCAGTCCTTCCAAATCAAATCACACAAAACATTAATAATATTGTTCACCTCCATTAATTATTCTATGGAGAATCGTTATTGGGTCATTGAATTCAAATAAAACTTGGGATGAATCCTCCATTTTTAGAACCCAAATGTTTTGGTAATTATTTCATATATATGGTCTTTCACAATGGTGCATACTCATTGGATTTAAAGGATGGTGAACCTTCCAGACCACACCAATCCAAGGATTATGAAAACATTCTTTATAAAACATTCATATGCAAAACCTTTTCATGGAATCATGATGTTAGACTACATGACATCTCATGTCATCGTAGAACGACAATAAAATACCAAAAATATCTTGTCATAGTATGAAGGTGTTAAAATTCAATATGCCTCGCATCCTAACTGTAAGGCCCCAGCCTTAAACCTTACTTAAACTTGAGTTATTACAAGATTACACATTGAGGATCTGTTCAGGTTTAGAGTTTTAGATAATTAGATCATGAAACTTGCATTACATTCCACATTTAAACAAGGTGGTTACATAAAAGACAATATTCAATCGTCCCATCAATGGAAACCTATTTAAAATAAAACACGGATTCTTTTTTGACACATCCTTGACACTATCGTCACATCATGTACCTTTCCCTTGACCTGTGAAAATCATTTCAAAAACTTGGGATGAGCATAAAAAGCTCAGTAAGGGTTATAAAAATATGGAAAGGAAACATGAGTTCATATATACATAAGAATGAAATAATAATTTACCCATAAAACATAGGCATATCAAATCATGAATAAATCATAGAAAACATAAGACATAAAGGTAACTTGAGGCATTCATAACATTCTTACGTAGGGAGTAACCCTCTTGGTTATGTTTGGAATACCCATCACAGTATATTCCCTAAATCTCTTCTGAGAAACCTTAACATTTCACTCCTTCGCGTTACCCAAAGCATTGGAGAGCCATATCGGGCTCACCCGCCCTTCGTTTATCACGGAACCACCCATTCTTCATAATAATGCCCAAGAACCATAACATAATCGTATCACATAAAACATGAATAAAGGAAACATAACATTTCCACATTTCAATCACAATATAACAATTTAGGATATTCAAATATTGAATCCATTAAAAACCCATTTCAAAAACCATTTAAAACATTTAATAAAGAGATTTTTGAATCAAAGTGTCCCATACCACCTTGAAGCTTTTAACATTTTAAACCATTAATATCCATATAAATAAATCCTTAAAACCATTTTGAAAACATGTATATTAATAAGAACAAATAATTAAAACATTTAAAACGATATTTTGGTTAAAGGGGTTTTACCAAAATTAGAGACACTTGAATACAATAATCGAGGAATAACATTTTGTCAGAACTTTATAATATCATGAGAATAAAAGGATTCATGATATAATACTCCAAAGGACAGTATATACACCATATAAGAGTGAATTGGTGCATAACAACAATGAACCCTCAATAGAAATGTCAAATGTGATAAAATCCTTTATAAAGAAGGTATCCTTAAATTAAGGACAAATAAATCTCAAAAATATGTGTGACAAATAAAAATACGCCCAATATAAGTGTATATTAAGTGTAAAACAATAAAATGTCATTCACACATATTCAATGGATGACATATTCAATGACTACATGTTGAACCCAAAGAAATCGAAATTGGGTTAAAAAGTTCCATTGACAGCCTAACGGCATCACATCAAAATGAGTTGATGAGAGATAAAAAGTGTATCTCATCACTTGGACATAAAATTTACATCAATAAGGATATATGAGAACTTATCCCAACATAACAACATGTAAATTAAAAGACCCAACAAATGAAGTCTTTTAAAAAGAGGAGGGTGAAAGGTTCCCTTACCGACTTGGGTATCTTTCAAAACATACACCCCATGAAAGAAGGACAATAGATCATTGATGTAAATAATCATAAACGAAATTATATTACACAAAGAGTAGAATAATGGGCAGTACATACACAACTCAATGGAATTTGTGGCAAACGTAGCATAAATCTCATGGGAATAAAAGTGAGATGAAAAATCCCTTACGAAAACTCGGCAGCCTAACGGCACCACATAAAACTTCCGAATATGGATTGATGAGATCAAATAGGGTATCTCATCACATTACAATAAAATTTACATAAATTGGAATATAAAATAACATACCCCAACATTACAAGGAGGAGCTTAAAAGAATTGACATAAAGGAGAGTACTTAAAAAGAAATAGAGAGGTTAGATCTCTTATTAAAGTTCGGCAGCCTAACAGCGCCAATCAAAACTTCCAAAATGGATTGATGAGAGAGAATAGGGTCTCTTATCACATGAACATAAAAATTACAGTATGTTTAATATAAAATATCATCCCAATAACAAGAAAGATGAGCATTAAAAGTAATGACAAAAAAGTGTGTACTTAAAAAGAAAGAGAGGAGTATGATCCCTTACCTCGGGTCCGACTTGACTCGATCGTTCTTTAATCTCCTGAATAATAAACTTGAGTTAATTTCTAATTCCTTAAGAACCTTTTTCAAGTTCATTATTACTTTTATACCACTTATTACCATGTCATAATCATTATGTAATCATTTAAGTTAATAATATTTGTTTTGCCGATATTTGGTTCTTAAGTCGAAAGTGGACTTCTTACAATTACATGTTGTTCGCGTGGCCAAATGTTTATTATATCCAGAATTGTATTAATTATGTAGGTATCATATATGTCATATATATCCAGTAAATTCATGCATTTATAACATTACATAATCGTTTAGAGGTAATAAATGAAATGCACCGTTCATGGAGACGGTAAGCCGTATGTACGCATGAACGCTACTTTCATTTCTATTTCGTATTTTATAGAATTGAATAATAATGATATAAAGGTATATTATAATTCCAGTATAATATCATATATAATATCATATTTCCATCCTTTATACATCCCACATCTGGTATTTAACGAATCAAATCACTTTGAGGGGGCGGTAGTCCGCACTTCCTTAAATGAAGATATCGCGTATACCCATAATGGAATCCATAAAGGTAAGACAAAAATGAAAAATACAGAAGCATAAATAAAACATAAACATATTATATATCATATATAAAACTAGTGACATCATAATGGCCACCTTTGAAGGTGTTAAATGAGTATTGAACAATCATCGTTTCAGGAGGCAGAATTTCACCATCCACGGAAACCGTATGTTCTTTAACCATTTGATGTAGTTGTGTGAGAGTGTAGCTCGAATAAATCTTATAAAAACATCCTAGTATATTTAATATACTGTTGTTGTTACAAAAGAAGTAAATAAAAACAGTTTAGGGGGTTGGAGAAGCAAAATAAAACAAATGAACATGAGAGAGTGAATTACCTTTAAAAGTGTAACTCCTTTTGATTTGATCCTAAAGTCTTCCTTTGAAAGGATTCTGCCCAAAGGGAATCCTCTAGGATGAGGAGAGGGATGTGTAGAGAGTAAATGGGTAGGGGTTGGCCGAGCCAAAGGCTTGAGTAGTGTGTTAAATGAGGTAGAGGTGGGGGCCTTTTATAAGAGGAGAGGAGGGGTACTTTTGGAATGTAAAGAAATATTACTTTATTTGAAAATGTTTTTCGGTTTCAAAAGGTCCCACATTGATATAATTCCTGATAAAGGTGAGAAGTCTTCGAAATCCACTCATCCAATAAGTTTTGTACATGTGTAGTTCATAGATTTTACATTATCTTTCCATTTTATTTAAATCGTCAAATAATGATGTCATCGCTGCATCATTATTATGTCATAAATAATTTAATTTATTTAATGTCTAAAAAATTATAAAAAAATTACTATGATGTAGGAGATCTTTTTATATTTCCAATGAATATTTATAATCAAAAATATGACTTGTATAACCCCACTTAAAAATTGTTTTAGTAAAACATATCATGTTTGTGTCAATTTTACTTTTACATTAAATAAAATGTTATTTATGTCATTTCCCAAACAAAGTGGATCCATGGGGTCCCCAAGTTGACCCATGACTTTTCTTGGTCGGCCATGATACAACCAATGAGGGTAAGACATGTGTCAAGCTCATCTCATTTTATTAAAGCATTATTTTTACCTTAAACTACACTAATTACCACTAATCGCGATTAAAAACTTAATAAGTTACTATTCACCAAAAAATTATGTTAATCTCATTGAACCACATTTTACTTCTTAATGACAACCATGAATGTCGGATTTTTTAAAATCAAAACACAATGATGGAAAAATTTCATTTAAACGGAAAATCAGTTTTTATAAGTACCACTTAGTGGTTTCACTATTCATCTAAATTGAAGTTTTTCAGAAAAATCCCAAAAATTCACCCTAAGCTATATTTGATATTCTGAATTCAAAAATGAAGTCCATTTTACAAAATTAAAAACATATAAGTCACATTAATTAATTTAATAATTAATTTCCGCATTCATGACAAATAGCGTGTTTTATGAAACAATAAGTATAAAAAGATTGACACTAGTTTAAGTCTGATTTCAAAGTGAAATTGATTCCAACGACCACTATTGGATTTAATGGTAAAAATATTTTATAATTTCACTTTAAAACCAATTCAAAATATAATCTAATCATATAAATAAATTAGATTAAAAAGTGGTTTTGAATTAAAATACAACATTTTACACTATTCAGTAAAAAAATGAACTTTATCGGAAAGATACCAAAAATTTACACAAAGTAAATTTTGATGTCCCGATTCTTAATAAGAGTTTTATTTGGTCCAAAAGAATGTTTAAGAGTGAACAAAACTATATTTAATGACGGTTCTCCATCAAAAGGTGATAAGTGAACCTTTAGTGAAAACTAAGGCATATACGCCTAAAATTGAATTCTTTCCGTATTTTAAGCCTTTATCTTTTATTGTATAAATGTAAAAATATTTAAGAACATATATAATCATATTTTAGTTATTTATATCCATTCCCTCCATTACAATGGCTACATGTTAACTACCATTTAAAATAATATTATTTTATTATTAGAGTACAACGTAAGATTCCCAAGAAACTCGTTGTTGCGTGTTGGGTACGCCATCGAGCATAGCGTCCCCTTTAAAGTCATATTAATATTTTATTCACAAATATGGATAAATATGAAAATGTCATATTCCTTATTTACCTGGGGTGTTACATCCTTCCCCCCTTTTGGGAATTGCGTCCTCGCAATTTTAAAATTGTGCTTGGAAACATCCTTGAACGTCCCACATCGGAACAAGAGTCGGTAAAACAAACACTTTAAAATAAAGAAAGATAAGCACAGAGGTCACCCGAGTTAACCCATACTAGGATTCTATGTATGAAAATATGGACATGGAGGAGAAAACATAGGGTCATGTTCCGATGGAGAGTGATAGAAAACATGTTTAGGAGAAAGTTAACAATAAGAAAATCACAAACTTGTGATGGGTTAAACGGTGATGGGTTCCCCAGTAGGAAAAGTTAATTGACAACATTTTTGTTTTAAGTTTCTTTTTATTGAGGAATTTATTCATAAGGAAGCATAATAATTTATCATGTTTACTTTCAACTTTTACTATATTCCTTAGTCAAACTCATATTTTTTCCAAAAGACGAGTATTTAGGGATACTTGTTCGCATTAAGAGTACTATAATCAACTTCTAGAGAATTACCAAATCCCCAAAAGAGAACTATATACATCCCATGTATTTAGTCTTTAACCAAAACCAAAACCAAAAAGGTTAGTACACGATCAGATAATCCAGAAAAGGATAACCCCTTATAAAAAGAAAATCTATTCTTAATCTCCAAAATTTGTCCAACAAAACCCAAAGTTCAACGAGGACCATCCGATAAACAATTTGTCCATAAAATTCTTCAAAGTAAACCAATATAAGATTGAAACCCAAATATTTTAAGGATTTAGTCACATAGTCTTCCAAGTTAAATCGTAACATTTATCTCCAAACAACATCAGTTGCTCCTAAAGTCTCACATTGAAAAGTAATTATCCTAATCACATATCCTCCAAAATCAACTTACTCTTAATTCATAAAATAATATAACTAAAAAAGAATCAGTAAAACTAACCAGGGACTTCACGTAGTCCAGTGGTAGGCGATAAATACCAGTCGCACTTTGGTTGTGGGTTCGATTCCCGCAGCATTGTCCGACGCGACGGGTTGTCACACGGTCTGTGTGTTGTCCTTTTTCCAAAACTATATAATTCTCAAATCTTTACCCAAAAAGGGATAAAATCATCAAAAATAACCATAACATAATTTAACCTCAATTTTATCTCATGCCTTTCACTTCAATCATAACATATGGTAACCCATAATTACCTCAAAAGTAAGGATCTTATAAACCCAAATGGTTCTTTATAACTATGTCCACAAAATAAAAGATAACTATTACTTGAATAAAATTTGCCTATATTAAACATCAGGGTTACACATAATATAAAAAGTCTTCTAATGTAACCCCATCATCAAAAGAGACTTAATACTCTTAAGAATTTCACCCTAACTCTTGAAGCCCTTATATGTTGACATCTTACTCATTCAACATTCTTCATGATCCATTATCCATTCCTTTCCAACTTATTCCGAAATACCTCTTTCCTACAAACAAAATCATGAATCATATCATAAGATTCCAAAATAAGAAAACAATAGTCATGAAATAGTACATACCTTTGATTGGTCATTGTCAGTTTCTTCATCCTCAATTGGAATGGCATTAGGTATTGGTAAACGAATATTGGTACGCTCTTGGTGACCCCATTCACGAAACTTCTTCATAGGACATGTGTTTTCATAATGACCATGTACACCACATTTAAAACATTCAATTGATCCCTCAGAAAGAACTTCTTTCCCTTTCCTCGAGTCAACTGGATGCTTCCTTTTTCCATGGCAGGTTCTTGCTTTATGACCTTCATTTCCACATCTATAGCATATTTCTATCCCTTTGAAACATTTTCCTAGGTGTTTCTTTCCACATCTTTGACACATAGGTTTTTGAACACACTTACCTTTATGATTATTACCTGTACATCCGTAGGGATTTCTTTCTTGCATATATGATGTCTTAGAGAAATATCCAAGGTTTAGGTGGTCAATCATGACTCCAGATAGTTGGTTGAGGATAATCAAAAGAGTTCTCATTGCAGCTCCCATATCATTCAGTTGCTTGCTCAAAAAACTGTCACAGTTTCCTTCACATCCACTGTTACTTTGGTGCCTGCTAGATCCAGCCATTTACTAAAACCAAAAAGGTCTGTGTGAGTATATCAACAAAACCATCATGTACTAATGAGTAAGATAGACAATAAGAAATACTTACTCATTCACTTTATCTAAAACTAAGACTCTTTCTGAAATCCTAACCATTATGGTAATTGTCAATTATGCTTAAAGAATACCCTAACCTATAATGTTATCTAAACCGACCTCTGATACCAACTGTAAGGCCCCAGCCTTAAACCTTACTTAAACTTGAGTTATTACAAGATTACACATTGAGGATCTTTTCAAGTTTATAGTTTTAGAGAATTAGATCATGAAACTTCCATTACATTCCACATTTAAACAAGGTGGTTACATAAAAGACAATATTCATTCTTCCCATCAATAGAAACCTATTTAAAATAAAACACGGATTCTTTCTTGACACATCTTTGACACTATCGACACATCATGTACCTTTCCCTTGACCTGTGAAAATCATTTCAAAAACATGGGATGAGCATAAAAAGCTCAGTAAGGGTTATAAATATATGGAAAGGAAACATGAGTTCATATATACATAAGAATGAAATCAAACTTTACCCATAAAACATAGGCATATCAAATCATGAATAAATCATAGAAAACATAAGACATAAAGGTAACTTGAGGCATTCATAACATTATTACGTAGGGAGTAACCCTCTTGGTTACGTTTGGAATACCCATCACAGTATATTCCCTAAATCTCTTCGGAGAAACCTTAACGTTTCACTCCTTCGCGTTACCCAATGCATTGGAGAGCCATATCGGGCTCACCCGCCCTTAGTTTATCACGGAACCACCCGTTCTTCATAATAATGCTCAAGAACCATAACATAATCGTATCACATAAAACATGAATAAAGGAAACATAACATTTCCACATTTCAATCACAATATAACATTTTAGGATATTCAAATATTGAATCCATTAAAAAACCATTTCAAAAACCATTTAAAACATTTAATAAAGAGATTTTTGAATCAAAGTGTCCCATACCACCTTGAAGCTTTTAACATTTTAAACCATTAATATCCATATAAATAAATCCTTAAAACCATTTTGAAAACATGGATATTAATAAGAACAAATAATTAAAACATTTAAAACGATATTTTGGTTAAAGGGGTTTTACCAAAATTAGAGACACTTGAATACAATAATCGAGGAATAACATTTTGTCAGAACTTTATAATATCATGAGAATAAAAGGATTCATGATATAATACTCCAAAGGACAGTATATACACCATATAAGAGTGAATTGGTGCATAACAACAATGAACCCTCAATAGAAATGTCAAATGTGATGAAATCCCTTATAAAGAAGGTATCCTTAAATTAAGGACAAATAAATCTCAAAAATATGTGTGAAAAATAAAAATACACCCAATATAAGTGGATATTAAGTGTAAAACAATAAAAGGTCATTCACACATATTCAATGGATGACATATTCAATGACTACATGTTGAACCCACAGAAATCGAAATTGGGTTAAAAAGTTCCATTGACAGCCTAACGTCATCACATCAAAATGAGTTGATGAGAGATAAAAAGTGTATCTCATCACTTGGACATAAAATTTACATCAATAAGGATATATGAGAATGTATCCCAACATAACAACATGTAAATTAAAAGACCCAACAAAAGAAGTCTTTTAAAAAGAGGAGGGTGAAAGGTTCCCTTACCGACTTGGGTATCTTTCAAAACATACACCCCATGAAAGAAGGACAATAGATCATTGATGTAAATACTCATAAACGAAATTATATTACACAAAGAGTAGAATAATGGGCAGTACATACACCACTCAATGGAATTTGTGGCAAATGTAGCATAAATCTTACGGGAATAAAAGTGAGATGAAAAATCCCTTACGAAAACTCGGCAGCCTAACGGCACCACATAAAACTTCCGAATATGGATTGATGAGATCAAATAGGGTATCTCATCACATTACAATAAAATGTAAAGAAAAAGGAATATAAAATAACATACCCCAACATTACAAGGAGGAGCTTAAAAGAATTGACATAAAGGAGAGTACTTAAAAAGAAAGAGAGAGGTTAGATCTCTTATTAAAGTTCGGCAGCCTAACGACGCCAATCAAAACTTCCAAAATGGATTGATGAGAGAGAATAGGGTCTCTCATCACAAGAACATAAAAATTAAAGTATGTGAAATATAAAATACCATCCCAATAACAAGAAATATGAGCTTTAAAAGTAATGACATAAAAGTGTGTACTTAAAAAGAAAGAGAGGAGTAGGATCCCTTACCTCGGGTCCGACTTGACTCGATCGTTCTTTAATCTCCTGAATAATAAACTTGAGTTAATTTCTAATTCCTTAAGAACCTTTTTCAAGTTAATTATTACTTTTATACCACTTATTACCATGTCATAAACATTATGTAATCATTTAAGTAAATAATATTTGTTTTGCCGATATTTGGTTCTTAAGTCGAAAGTGGACTTCTTACAATTACATGTTGTTCGCGTGGCCAAATGTTTATTATATCCAGAATTGTATTAATTATTTAGATATCATATATGTCATATATATCCAGTAAATTCATGCATTTATAACATTACATAATCGTTTAGAGGTAAGAAATGAAATGCACCGTTCACGGAGACGGTAAGCCGTACGTACGCATGAACGCTACTTTCATTTCTATTTCGTATTTTATAGAATGGAATAATAATTATATAAAGGTATATTATAATTCCAGTATAATATCATATATAATATCATATTTTCATCCTTTATACATCCCACATCTGGTATTTAACGAATCAAATCACTTTGAGGGGGCTGTAGTCCGCACTTCCTTTAATGAAGATGTCGCGTATACCCATAATGGAAGCCATAAAGGTAAGACAAAAATGAAAAATAAAGAAGCATAAATAAAACAAAAAAATATTATATATCATATATAAAAATAGTGACATCATAATGGCCACCTTTGAAGGTGTTAAATGAGTATTGAACAATCATCGTTTCGGGAGGCAGAATTTCACCATCCACGGAAACCGTATGTTCTTCAACCATTTGATGTAGTTGTGTGAGAGTGTAGCTCGAATAAATATTATAACAACATCCTAGTATATTTAAGATACTGTTGTTGTTACAAAAGAAGTAAATAAAAATAGTTTAGGGGGTTGGAGAAGCAAAATAAAACAAATGAACATGAGAGAGTGAATTACCTTTAAAAGTGTAACTCATATTGATTTGAGTCTAAAGTCTTCCTTTGAAAGGATTATGCCCAAAGAGAATCCTCTATGATGAGAAGAGGGATGTGGAGAGAGTAAATGGGTAGGGGTTGGCCGAGCCAAAGGCTTCTGGAGTGTGTTAAATGAGGTAGAGGTGGGGGACTTTTATAAGAGGAGAGGAGGGGTACTTTTGGAATGTAAAGAAATATTACTTTATTTGAAAATGTTTTCCGGTTTAAAAAGGTCCCACATTGATATAATTCCTGGATGAGGTGATAAGGCTTCTAAATCCACTCATCCAATAAGTTTTGGACATGTGTAGTTCATAGATTTTACATTATCTTTCCATTTTATTTAAATCGTCAAATAATGATGTCATCGTTGCATCATTATTATGTCATAAATAATTTAAATTATTTAATGTCTAACAAATTATAATAAAATTACTATGATGTAGGAAATCGTTTTAGCTTTCCAATGAATATTTATAATCAAACAGATGACTTGAATAACCCCACTTAAAAATTGTTTTAGTAAAACATATCATGTTTGTGTCAATTTTACTTTTACATTAAATAAAATGTTATTTATGTCATTTCCCAAACAAAGTGGATCCATGGGGTCCCCAAGTTGACCCATGACTTTTCTTGGTCGGCCATGATACAACCAATGAGGGTAAGACATGTGTCATGCTCATCTAATTTTATTAAAACATTATTTTTACCTTAAACTACACTAATTACCACTAATCGCGATTAAAAACTTAATAAGTTTCTATTCACCAAAAAATTATTTTAATCTCATTGAACAACATTTTACTTCTTAATTACAACCATGTATGTTGGATTTTTGAAAATCAAAACACAATTATGGCAAAATTTCATTTAAACGGAAAATCAGTTTTTATAAGTACCACTTAGTGGTTTCACTATTCATCAAAAATTGAATTTTTTCAGAAAAATCCCAAAAATTCACCCTAAGCTATATTTGATATTCTGAATTAAAAAATGAAGTCCATTTTACAAAATTAAAAACATATAAGTCAAATTAATTAATTTAATAATTAATTCCTGCTGTCATGACAAATAGCGTGTTTTATGAAACAATAAGTATCAAAAGATTGACACTAGTTTAAGTCTGATTTCAAAGTGAAATTGATTCCAACGACCACTATTGGATTTAATGGTAAAAATATTTTCTAATTTCACTTTAAAACCAATTCAAAATATAATATAATCATATAACAAAATTAGATTAAAAAGTGGTTTTGAATTAAAATACAACATTTTACACTATTCATTAAAAAAATGAACTTTATCGGAAAGATACCAAAAATTTACACAAAGTAAATTTTGATGTCCATATTCTTAATAAGAGTTTTATTTGGTCCAAAAGAATGTTTAAGTGTTAAAAAACTATATTTAATGACGGTTCTCCATCAAAAGGTGATAAGTGAACCTTTAGTGAAAACTAGGGCATATACGCCTAAAATTGAATTCTTTCCGTATTTTAAGCCTTTATATTTTATTGTATAAATGTAATGATATTTAAGAACATATATAATCATATTTTAGTTATTTATATCCATTACCTCCATTACAACAGCTACATGTTAACTACCATTTAAAATAATATTATTTTATTATTTGAGTGCAACGTAAGATTCCCAAGAAACTCGTTGTTGCGTGTTGGGTACGCCATCGAGCATAGCGTCCCCTTTAAAGTCATATTAATATTTTATTCACAAATATGGATAAATATGAAAATGTCATATTCCTTGTTTACCTGGGGTGTTACATCCTTCCCCCCTTTTGGGAATTGCGTCCTCACAATTTTAAAATTGCGCTTGGAAACATCCTTGAACATCCCACATCGGAACAAGAGTCGGTAAAACAATCACTTTAAAATAAAGAAAGATAAGCACAGAGGTCACCCGAGTTAACCCATACTAGGATTCTATGTATGAAAATATGGACATGGAGGAGAAAACATAGGGTCATGTTTCCGATGGAGAGTGATAGAAAACATGTTTAGGAGAAAGTTAACAATAAGAAAATCACAAACTTGTGATGGGTTAAACGGTGTTGGGTTCCCCAGAAGGAAAAGTTAATTGACAACATTTTTGTTTTAAGTTACTTTTTATTGAGGAATTTATTCATAAGGAATCATAATCACTTATCATGTTGACTTTCAACTTTTACTAGATTCCTTAGTCAAACTCATATTTTTTCCAAAAGACGAGTATTTAGGGAGACTTGTTCGCATTAAGAGTACTATAATCAACTTCTAGAGAATTAACTAATCCCCAAAAGAGAACTATATACATCCCATGTATTTAGGCTTTAACCAAAACCAAAACCAAAAAGGTTAGTACAAGATCAGATAATCCAGAAAAGGATAACCCCTTATAAAAAGAAAATCTATTCTTAATCTCCAATTTTTTCCAACAAAACCCAAAGTTCAACGACGACCATCCGATAAACAATTTGTCCATAAAATTCTTCAAAGTAAACCAATATAAGATTGAAACCCAAATATTTTAAGGATTTAGTCACATAGTCTTCCAAGTTAAATCGTAACATTTATCTCCAAACAACATCAGTTGCTCCTAAAGTCTCACATTGAAAAGTAATTATCCTAATCACATATCCTCCAAAATCAACTTACTCTTAATTCATAAAATCATATAACTAAAAAAGAATCAGTCAAACTAACCAGGGACTTCACGTAGTCCAGTGGTAGGCGATAAATACCAGTCGCACTTTGGTTGTGGGTTCGATTCCCGCAGCATTGTCCGACGCGACGGGTTGTCACACGGTCTGCGTGTTGTCCTTTTTCCAAAACTATATAATTCTCAAATCATTACCCAAAAAGGGATAAAATCATCAAAAATAACCATAACATAATTTAACCTCAATTTTATCTCATGCCTTTCACTTCAATCATAACATATGGTAACCCATAATTACCTCAAAAGTAAGGATCATATAAACCCAAATGGTTCTTTATAACTATGTCCGCAAAATAAAAGATAACTATTACTTGAATAAAATTTGCCTATATTAAACATCAGGGTTACACATAATATAAAAAGTCTTCTAATGTAACCCCATCATCAAAAGAGACTTAATACTCTTAAGAATTTCACCCTAACTCTTGACGCCCTTATATGTTGACATCTTACTCATTCAACATTCTTCATGATCCATTATCCATTCTTTTCCAATGTATTCCGAAATACCTCTTTCCTACAAACAAAATCATGAATCATATCCTAAGATTCCAAAATAAGAAAACAATAGTCATGAAATAGTACATACCTTTGATTGGTCATTGTCAGTTTCTTCATCCTCAATCGGAATGGCATTAGGTATTGGTAAACGAATATTGGTACGCTCTTGGTGACCCCATTCACGAAACTTCTTCATAGGACATGTGTTTGCATAATGACCATGTACACCACATTTAAAACATTCAATTGATCCCTCAGAAAGAACTTCTTTCCCTTTCCTCGAGTCAACTGGATGCTTCCTTTTTCCATGGCAGGTTCTTGCTTTATGACCTTCATTTCCACATCTATAGCATATTACTATCCCTTTGAAACATTTTCCTAGGTGTTTCTTTCCACATCTTTGACACATAGGTTTTTGAACACACTTACCATTATGATTATTACCTGTACTTCAGTAGGGATTTGTTTCTTGCATATATGATGCCTTAGAGAAATCTCCAAGGTTTAGGTGGTCAATCATGACTCCAGATAGTTGGTTGAGGATAATCAAAAGAGTTCTCATTGCAGCTCCCATATCATTCAGTTGCTTGCTCAAAAAACTGTCACAGTTTCCTTCACATCCACTGTTACTTTGGTGCCTGCTAGATCCAGCCATTTACTAAAACCAAAAAGGTCAGTGTGAGTATATCAACAAAACCATCATGTACTAATGAGTATGATAGACAATAAGATATACTTACTCATTCACTTTATCTAAAACTAAGACTCTTTCTGAAATCCTAACCATTATGGTAATTGTCAATTATGCTTAAAGAATACCCTAACCTCTAATGTTATCTAAACCGCCTCTGATACCAACTGTAAGTCCCCAGCCTTAAACCTTACCTAAACTTGAGTTATTACAAGATTACACATTGAGGAACTTTTCAGGTTTAGAGTTTTAGAGAATTAGATCATGAAACTTGCATTACATTCCACATTTAAACAAGGTGGTTATATAAAAGACAATATTCATTCTTCCCATCAATGGAAACCTATTTAAAATAAAACACGGATTCTTTCTTGACACATCTTTGACACTATCGTCACATCATGTACCTTTCCCTTGACCTGTGAAAATCATTTCAAAAACTTGGGATGAGCATAAAAAGCTCAGTAAGGGTTATAAAAATATGGAAAGGAAACATGAGTTCATATATACATAAGAATGAAATCATACTTTACCCATAAAACATAGGCATATCAAATCATGAATAAATCATAGAAAACATAAGACATAAAGGTAACTTGAGGCATTCATAACATTCTTACGTAGGGAGTTACCCTCTTGGTTACGTTTGGAATACCCATCACAGTATATTCCCTAAATCTCTTCGGAGAAACCTTAACGTTTCACTCCTTCGCGTTACCAAATGCATTGGAGAGCCATATCGGGCTCACCCGCCCTTAGTTTATCACGGAACCACCCGTTCTTCATAATAATGCCCAAGAACCATAACATAATCGTATCATATAAAACATGAATAAAGGAAACATAACATTTCCACATTTCAATCACAATATAACATTTTAGGATATTCAAATATTGAATCCATTAAAAAAGCATTTCAAAAACCATTTAAAACATTTAATAAAGAGATTTTTGAATCAATGTGTCCCATACCACCTTGAGGCTTTTAACATTTTAAACCATTAATATCCATATAAATAAATCCTTAAAACCATTTTGAAAACATGGATATTAATAAGAACAAATAATTAAAACATTTAAAACGATATTTTGGTTAAAGGGGTTTTACCAAAATTAGAGACACTTGAATACAATAATCGAGGAATAACATTTTGTCAGAACTTTATAATATCATGAGAATAAAAGGATTCATGATATAATACTCCAAAGGACAGTATACACACCATATAAGAGTGAATTGGTGCATAACAACAATGAACCCTCAATAGAAATGTCAAATGTGATGAAATCCCTTATAAAGAAGGTATCCTTAAATTAAGGACAAATAAATCTCAAAAATATGTGTGAAAAAAAAATACACCCAATATAAGTGGATATTAAGTGTAAAACAATAAAAGGTCATTAACACATATTCAATGGATAACATATTCAATGACTACATGTTGAACCCAAAGAAATCGAAATTGGGTTAAAAAGTTCCATTGACAGCCTAACGACATCACATCAAAATGAGTTGATGAGAGATAAAAAGTGTATCTCATCACTTGGACAAAAAATTTACATCAATAAGGATATATGAGAACATATCCCAACATAACAACATGTAAATTAAAAGACCCAACAAAAGAAGTCTTTTAAAAAGAGGAGGGTGAAAGGTTCCCTTACCGACTTGGGTATCTTTCAAAACATACACCCCATGAAAGAAGGATAATAGATCATTGATGTAAATACTCATAAACGAAATTATATTACACAAAGAGTAGAATAATGGGCAGTACATACACCACTAAATGTAATTTGTGGCAAATGTAGCATAAATCTCACGGGAATAAAAGTGAGATGAAAAATCCCTTACGAAAACTCGGCAGCCTAACGGCACCACATAAAACTTCCGAATATGGATTGATGAGATCAAATATGGTATCTCATCACATTACAATAAAATGTACAGAAAGAGGAATATTAAATAACATACCCCAACATTACAAGGAGGAGCTTAAAAGAATTGACATAAAGGAGAGTACTTAAAAAGAAAGAGAGAGGTTAGATCTCTTATTAAAGTTCGGCAGCCTAACGGCGCCAATCAAAACATCAAAAATGGATTGATGAGTTAGAATAGGGTCTCTCATCACACGAACATAAAAATTACAGTATCTGTAATATAAAAGATCATCCCAATAACAAGAAAGATGAGCTTTAAAAGTAATGACATAAAAGTGTGTACTTAAAAAGAAAGAGAGGAGTAGGATCCCTTACCTCAGGTCCGACTTGACTGGATCGTTCTTTAATATCCTGAATAATAAACTTGAGTTAATTTTTAATTCCTTAAGAACCTTTTTCAAGTTCATTATTACTTTTATACCACTTATTACCAGGTCATAAACATTATGTAATCATTTATGTTAATAATATTTGTTTTGCCGATATTTGGTTCTTAAGTCGAAAGTGGACTTCTTACAATTACATGTTGTTCGCGTGGCCAAATGTTTATTATATCCAGAATTGTATTAATTATGTAGATATCATATATGTCATATATATCCAGTAAATTCATGCATTTATAACATTACATAATCATTTAGAGGTAAGAAATGAAATGCACCGTTGATGGAGACGGTAAGCCGTACGTACGCATGAACGCTACTTTCATTTCTATTTCGTATTTTATAGAATTTAATAATAATGATATAAAGGTATATTATAATTCCAGTATAATATCATATATAATATCATATTTCCATCCTTTATACATCCCACATCTGGTATTTAACGAATCAAATAAATTTGAGGGGGCGGTAGTCCGCACTTCCTTAAATGAAGATGTCGCGTATACCCATAATGGAAGCCATAAAGGTAAGACAAAAATGAAAAATACAGAAGCATAAATAAAACATAAACATATTATATATCATATATAAAAATAGTTACATCATAATGGCCACCTTTGAAGGTGTTAAATGAGTATTGAACAATCATCATTTCGGGAGGCAGAATTTCACCATCCACGGAAACCGTATGTTCTTTAACCATTTGATGTAGTTGTGTGAGAGTGTAGATCGAATAAATCTTATAACAACATCCTAGTATATTTAAGATAATTTTGTTGTTACAAAAGAAGTAAATAAAAATAGTTTAGGGGGTTGGAGAAGCAAAATAAAACAAATGAACATGAGAGAGTGAATTACCTTTAAAAGTGTAACTCCTTTTGATTTGAGCCTAAAGTCTTCTTTTGAAAGGATTCTGCCCAAAGGGAATCCTCTAGGATGAGAAGAGGGATGTGGAGAGAGTAAATGGGTAGGGGTTGGCCGAGCCAAAGTCTTGAGGAGTGTGTTAAATGAGGTAGAGGTGGGGGACTTTTATAAGAGGAGAGGAGGGGTACTTTTGGAATGTAAAGAAATATTACTTTATTTGAAAATGTTTTTCGGTTTCAAAAGGTCCCAAATTTATATAATTCCTGGATACGGTGATAAGGCTTCGAAATCCACTCAAACAATAAGTTTTGGACATGTGTAGTTCATAGATTTTACATTATCTTTCCATTTTATTTAAATCATCAAATAATGATGTCATCGCTGCATCATTATTATGTCATAAATAATTTAATTTATTTAATGTCTAAAAAATTATAAAAAAATTACTATGATGTAGGAAATCATTTTATCTTTCCAATGAATATTTATAATCAAAAATATGACTTGTATAACCCCACTTAAAAATTGTTTTAGTAAAACATATCATGTTTGTGTCAATTTTACTTTTACATTAAATAAAATGTTATTTATGTCATTTCCCAAAAAAAAGTGGATCCATGGGGTCCCCAAGTTGACCCATGACTTTTATTGGTCGGCCATGATACAACCAATGAGGGTAAGACATGTGTCAAGCTCATCTCATTTTATTAAAACATTATTTTTACCTTAAACTACACTAATTACCACTAATCGCGATTAAAAACTTAATAAGTTTCTATTCACCAAAAAATTATTTTAATCTCATTGAACCACATTTTACTTCTTAATGACAACCATGTATGTCGGATTTTTGAAAATAAAAACACAATGATGGCAAAATTTAATTTAAACGGAAAATCAGTTTTTATAAGTACCACTTAGTGGTTTCACTATTCATCAAAAATTGAATTTTTTCAGAAAAATCCCAAAAATTCACCCTAAGCTATATTTAATATTCTGAATTCAAAAATGAAGTCCATTTTACAAAATTAAAAAAATATAAGTCACATTAATTAATTTAATAATTAATTCCTGCTGTCATGACAAATAACGTGTTTTATGAAACAATAAGTATCAAAAGATTGACAGTAGTTTAAGTCTGATTTCAAAGTGAAATTGATTCCAACGACCACTATTGGATTTAATGGTAAAAATATTTTCTAATTTCACTTTAAAACCAATTCAAAATATAATCTAATCATATAAATAAATTAGATTAAAAAGTGGTTTTGAATTAAAATACAACATTTTACACTATTCATTAAAAAAATGAACTTTATCGGAAAGATACCAAAAATTTACACAAAGTAAATTTTGATGTCCCGATTATTAATAAGAGTTTTATTTGGTCCAAAAGAATGTTTAAGAGTGAACAAAACTATATTTAATGACGGTTCTCCATCAAAAGGTGATAAGTGAACCTTTAGTGAAAACTAGGGCATATACGTCTAAAATTGAATTCTTTCCGTATTTTAAGCCTTTATCTTTTATTGTATAAATGTAAAAATATTTAAGAACATATATAATCATATTTTAGTTATTTATATCCATTCCATCCATTACAACGGCTACATGTTAACTACCATTTAAAATAATATTATTTTATTATTAGAGTGCAACGTAAGATTCCCAAGAAACTCGTTGTTGCGTGTTGGGTACGCCATCGAGCATAGCGTCCCCTTTAAAGTCATATTAATATTTTATTCACAAATATGGATAAATATGAAAATGTAATATTCCTTATTTACCTGGGGTGTTACACTAACATCGTCAAATTAAATTGTACATCATCTCTAGTCGAAGAAGAAATTTTTGGAATAGAATATAATATCATGTCCCATTAAAATTCATTAAACTACAAATGGTATAATGTATTCGAATTAATACATTTAACTACAAGGATATCATGTCCTAAAACAAGATACTAAACTACACAACCTATCATATAATGTTATATAACATTAAAATGTAATGTGTTTGGAGTCTTGTAATCAAGGAATCAAGATTTATGGAATATCAAGTCCTATCAACTAGACATTAAACTACATAGTGTATAAATTCTTGACCAAATGTAGTTAATATTTATGGAATTGTCCAGGGAATCAAATTCATTGGTCATTAAAATATATATACATGTTTAAATTACCTAAATATAAAACATTTGGAAAAAATTAACACCACATGAAACTAAACTATACATATTGACTGATGGTTAATCTTCATTCACTTCAAGTGACCAAATCCCTTAACATAATACCTTAAAATGAATAAATGATTTCTTTGTCAATGAAATTAATCTATATGGGTTTTCTATTACATCATATGGATTTATTCATATTTCAATGAGATGTATAGGGATACCCGGATCTGATACATCAGTCTTGCTGCCACACGATACAAAAATTACACTATAATATCCATAATAACCTATAAATGGGGAGAAAAAATCATTCCATTCCTTTTTTAATCCAATAATAGATCATGGGAACTTATAAATTTTTGTATGGTCATCACATTATATTAAATACATAACAACACATACAAGGATCATCACAGTCATGAATGTAAGATCATTGATGTCTTAATTAGAGTCCTCCACACATGACATTAAAATTTACAGTTGATTTGCCTTTAATGACATATCATTAAACATTTATGTGGAGCTCTCCCAAGGGGACCAATATTGTTGGTGATTGGATTCTAACCAAAACTCCATTCAAGAATATTTGTGACATGATTTTTGACATCATAGGATATATTGTGGCACCCAAATCCCTAACCACAGGCCAATTTATGACAAATAAGATTAAACAATTCCATCGGTCGACATATAGTCATACATTGGATGGATGAAACTTCCTCAAAAACTACACGTGACATTATATCAATAATTATAGGATTTGTATTTACTCTTAAGTCTCCAATCATTGGTCTGTTAAAACAGTCAATGGAATCAATACAACCCGATATGTATGGGATATACCTAAAAAGAATTTTTTTTGTAAAAAACTATATATGGAATGATTTATATAATCATAGGATACATATTTTCAATTTTATTTCCAATCCTAGGAAAAAATTAAATAATTGATTACAATGTGCAACACAA
Organism: Viscum album; assembly: GCA_963277665.1. Lineage (NCBI taxonomy): Eukaryota > Viridiplantae > Streptophyta > Magnoliopsida > Santalales > Viscaceae > Viscum > Viscum album. Next base: position 2,073,050,601 of record OY728152.1, on the reverse strand, counting down.
CTGTATAGGGGTCTAACAATAGAAGACCATTTTTCCAACATACATGTAATATTTTTGTGAAAAATATTTGTGAAAGTAATATATATTTCACAATATTTATTTCAGAATCCCACATCCTCACCAAATAAAGACAAAACTATCATGAAAATCACTTAGTCTCATGAAGTTGAAAATGTGAACTGAATACATCCTTACTACATAAATATAAATGAATTAGAAAATGTTGTTACCACATGATATAAAACTACATAAAAATAAGTAAATCAGTTATAAAAGACATTATCATTTGAAAACCATTATACATTATCAATGTTTATAAATGGAACACCAGTGGATTAACTCAGTCATATTGAGTATGGGTTTCTTCCAACATCTTTTAAGCACCTCAATGAAAAAATAATACTCCGTGTCTCAATAACATAATTTTTTTTCAAAACATTCCCAATCCATGATATAAATAAAAAGTATCAAGGTTCACTTTGGATAACTATTGATGAATTCCTATGTCTTCTTCATATGATCTTATACACATCATTCAAATTTTTCACTCTTGGAGTGGACATTCTATACATGTTATCCTTCACATCACTATATAAGAGATCGACACTTTATATTGTTCAAGGTCATTCTGAGTATGACTATCCCAAATCATTATTCATGGACATTGATCATGATCCATTATTTGGAATAATTTTATCACCCACTCCAAAGGACATTGGGATACTCTTGACCATGTGTATCCTTTTTAGGTGGTTTTCTAACACCATCGTGTTAGGTCCATGGGATTAATTCATAAAACTGAATAATTTATTGTCAATGTTTTTCTGACTTAAAATATACATTTTAATGGTACAGATCAAAGGATCATATACTTCCAGTGAAAGGGAAACAAAGCTTCTCAATTTTAGAACCCTAAAAAAATTAATAAAAAAGGGAAGACCTCACATGTTAATATACTTATCTCCATATATTTGGAAAATATATGTTTCAAATTGAATAAGGTAAAAATATCATAGGTCATACACTATAGACCTAATAAATTCAAATCGATGATCATTGGACCCCCAGATTTAGTTAAAATTTATAATTATTATTTATTATATAGCCTCGCCACAACATTAAGTCCACTAGGTGGTCATATTAAATTTAGGGTGCTGAAACCCTCCATGAATATTAAAATATACACAAATGAAAATTCATTATTTTATCGCCTCATATCAATGTTAAACATCCGTGATCCATGAAAAAGAATACATGTATTCAAGGGACCCGATGTTGGACTATTCTGGTATACCTATGGATAATTTATATGAGTATATGGTTTACAAAAAAATTATTCACTATATAAAAATTGGATTTCCAATCCCTATGATCCCTAACATCACAATGGCCAAAATTATCACCTCAGTGTGTTCTTGGATATTACTGATATGATTTCCCAATAGAATTTAACAAACCCAAACACTTTGTACCATAATTTACGATCCCTGTACCAAAATATTAGAGTGTATTTAACTTCTACGAAGTTATTTGACTAATTTTTATATCATGTATCGATGATGGAATGTGAAAATTCATTCCTGATCCACTGATGGCTTCACATTGCGAGTTTAAACCACTGTGCATTGTTATTGAGCTTCATAATTAAGATATGGACTACCCTTTGGAGAAATAAACCATTATAGGTATCATTCCAACATATAACACCTCAATATATAGAATTTTATGTCTTCACAAATATCACGTATAGCATGGAAATTAGTGGAGATCATCTTTTCCAGATAATACAATTGAAACTTAATGGATTTTACCTACCCATCACTAGAATATCCAACTTATACATATGGAACATCATTACTTTAGATCCTTGAAAAACCCATGGATTAATCTAGAAAATTAGGGTTTTGGGGTCTTCCTTTGCATGTATTCCCCATCCCATATTTACAAAATCAAAATATTGTGTCATAACATGTATCACCAGTACTCCAAATATCCCAATTGACCTAGATTCTTTAATATTGATAACTCCTCCAATATTCCCCCCCAAAATATTACACGATCCTTGGAATGGAGTGAAGACACCGATGATTGAAAATTTTACAAACAAAAATGGTTTTTTAACTACCAACCAATAAAACATCCTCCATACAAGATAAGATCTGTAATCCTCAAAAACCTCAGATACACATTTGAAAAACTCAATGACTATTGGGGTTTTGGGGAATTCCTTTCAGGTATTAAACTTATTCCATGATCATTAATCATGTACATATAGTATGATTTTTCAATTCATGGAATCCTAAGGTATGAGTTAAAATTCACTGAATTATTATAATTTAATGTTCGAGTAAAAAACCCAAAAACTATAATCACAATATTTCTGAGATAAAAAACACTAAAATAATCATATATAAGTACAATATAATTTTACATTAACAAAAATAATAGTGTGTTTGAGATAAAATTCCATAAAATATATTAATACAATGTTTTAAATAAATAACCCTATACTATATTGAAATATACATAATGCTTATAGACTTCATAATACAGTGATAAAGGTCTGAGCATATAATCCATAAACTACAATGACAAAATGTCTTAATATAATATAATACAAACAATAGAATTATAGTGATTAAGTATGCATGAATGGAAAATCACATTAGGCACACCTTATATAATTGGAAAAACAAAATCGATGATCTCCAAGCTTATTAGATTCAGAAAAATATACTGAACTCTCCCTATAAGACGTATATTATACCCAATCATCATTTTGTGAAAAATTTAATATCTAGGTAATTGAATATATAAATTAATGTGTAACCTCAAGATGGGGGTAAATCATTATCAAATTTCAAGAAAATTCTATTATATTCAGAACTAGTAGTTTAATTTTACATGATATTATGAAAATTATTGGTATCACTGTATATTCTAATAACATATGATCTATGAAATTTCTTTCACATCATAAATGATATAAAAACTAGGCAACATTGTGAAATTTTCATAAATTCAATTCATTTATAGGGTTCCATAGGTGGAATCTCCAATCATTGGTGTTTCGACAGGAATATCATAAAAAATTGTGTACAAGTCAATGACCAAACAATAATAATACAAGAATAGTTGAGATAGCCACGATGGCAGGTGTTTGGAGAGAAGTTTCATGTAATCCCAGAAGTGATTCTCGCCCTTCTATTTTTGGTTCCTCCTTAGGATGAACTTTGTTTACATATGCAGTCATCTCCTTAAATATTTGTTCGATTGTTTTCAAATAAATATGGTGATAGGGAAATGATAGGCACTAAAAATCCATGAATTAAACATACCTAAACATTTTCATTGTCTAATCATTCATATAGGCTTGAATATATTTTATAAACTAGATACACTACAATTATTCCTTCATGGCATACATAAATTTTTTTAGAAGGGTAGCCTCATCATTATGAACAAACATGCCTGTTCCATAGGTGAATAAATAATGACGAGTTTCGATAAATTTTCCCATGATTTCATAATGTTTTTGGAAATAAAATACGTCCACCCCATGGTCAAAAAAATACCATGTGGGGTCATAGTGATAATTTATGAAATTCTCTAATAGATTATTCTATACAGTGTTTCAGATTTTGTAACGGATGGGATAAACATGAATAAATGGAAAATATTAAGTTGCAATGAAAATGAATTAGTATAGTAGGATCCATATTGTCATCCCTTAATAGAGAAATCACCCATTTCTTATGATGTATAGATAATTTCTTCAAGTGATTTGGTCCCATTATTGAGATGGTAATGGAAAGGATAAGGGAGATAACTTAATGTCTCATCCATGTAATAAATCAATTTTATTGAATCAATAGATTAAGGGGTTTGTGAAGAAAATTTTGTTTCCATCGGAATAACTAGTATGCATATCATAAAGCCTAGATTGGAAACTAACCCTGTCTATTTAGGATCTTAAGGATGAATGGAATGACTATTAATAGGCTGATAAATGATGTCAACATCAATGTCTTCATCCACCAACATCCTGAAAAATTGTAGAATGATTACTGGGTGTCTCTCTCCTTTCGAAAATGCCTAAGGGAGAGAGGATACCCATTGGGATTATGACAAATGATGGTTAAGACAATAATGTTTATATGGTTCCTTGAAGATCAGATCATCCATCATAGATGTAAGAACCCCTTCTCGATGGAAAATCTTGTTCAACCTTTCATCAGGATAGACACTTCCTTTATAAATGTTTGTCCAATTATGTTGAGAATTAGGGGATAAATAAAATATATCAAATTGAATCAACATACCAGTAACCTCATCATATCACAATGACACTATCTCAACACAATGCATGTTTAGAATTTTTGGATGAGTTAATTCACTAATGATCATGATGGAATTTTAGAATACAAATCAATGTAAATCCTCCCCAATCTATGTAAAAAAAACTATAAAATACCACTGATCCAATAGTTGATTCTAACATTTTAATGTGGTAAAATAGAACATAATGGAATGTTAGTTTCAACACTATCTTATGCAGGCTTTGTTCCTCTGCAAGCTATGCTTCCATCCGCAACATACTAACTAAAAATACACAATATGCAACCCCAGGTGGGAGAAGAATTCCATTATAGAACATGGACATAAATTACACTAGATGAAGGATTAGTGAGATATAATCATTCAAATTATATACCAAGGTTGTTAGATACCATGCCTCCAATATTTACCAATATGAGTGGGCATTATCATGAAGTTAACGAGAGGGTCATTGATGGGGTGTGTTTATGTCAGCATAGATCCAAATTGATAGAGGAAAATGAGGACCCAATATATTAAATAGATAAGAGATTCCATATTCATATCATTTCATATCTTTTCCTTCACATGGATGAGCATTAAACTTGGTACGACTAGTGGATTCAATGTGTCATCCCAAACATCTGTAGTAGGAAAAAACAACACATGCATCTCTCTTAGAGGGGGTGTCCTGCTTTGTTGGATGTCATCTCATAGGGTGATTCAATTTTATTATAGAACCAATTATATTAGTTTCTTTTAGGGCCCTGGCAACTAACTATTTATTGAAGAATACTTGGACGGTGTTAATTAATTTATTGAGATTCCTATACGTCTTCCTAAGTTTAGAAATTTATAACATGTTAGATAACTCTAGGAATATTTTCAATAACCAGAATGGCCAAGACAATTCATCATTAATGTTAACTCCAAGATTGAGTTCCCATTTTGAGCACCATCCTAAAAATGATTTATTTGGTGAAGAGACAAATATAATAGGGAATATCTAGTAAATGGTATACTAATAAAAATAATTGTATTCTGGACCCTTGGGAGTGTTTTACAATATATGAGAAAAACCTAGGGATCATGCTGCTATTATTATTCCATCCTTTGTAATTGTCATAGGAATATAGTTAAGACATGTTGACAGTCATCTTGAATGATGATTAATGATTGAAGGAGGAATGTAACTAGCTGCCAACAAAAAGAATCCTTATAGTGTAATGTGATGTGACTAAGGAATGTTTTGAAGCTATAATGGAAGAAGTTGTTTAAAGATATCTCAATCAGGATTTACAATATATCGAGGGTCATTGGTATGATTTATATAAACCATTTCTCTTTTATTAGACACAATGGTGGACCAATAATTAGATCTATAATCCATTTGAATAATTGTAATGGGAGTATGTAAGTAAGATATAAACTAAGTATTTTTTGGTTAATGATAAAAAAATTACAACAACATCATATTGATCGTGTGAATCTTCAAATGGATTCATGATAGTTTAAAATAATCATGAGTTTATAGACTAAAAAATACATTTGGACTACAATAACTATGATGTAATCGTACAACCACATGAATCATTAAATGACTCAAGATATAATTTCTGTAACATGGACACATGATTCTCATAACAATCAATGGATCATTAGATCATTCTAGATGATACCATGAATCCTTCAAGATGGTCAATAGTCCCCATTTGTAGTTTAAAAAATTATCATAGATATGTGCATGGAAAGATTAGAGTAGGTTCATCGGAAAGAAATTCCTTGAAAAAAATATCATATTAAATGATCAAAATGTGAGGTCTCATGATGGATTCATGTGTGATTGTCTTATGACATTATTACATTACGAGAGTATGATCATGATATTGGGGAAAGTAGTAGTTAGTGAATGCACCACCATCTTGTATACTAATTATATGGAATTCCACGGAATACTAAAGGTGTCCTGAGAGACCAAATGTAACTCATAACTCTTATTGGATACATCATCAATGTTTTAGGCCTTCACTTACATTTCACAAAACTAGGTCATTGTCCATGTAGACATCGCTCATTAGTGGTGGAATTTTTTGACTACCACCAAATTCTAATTGTAAAAATTAAAGATGAAGAAATTATTGAATATGTGGATTATTTTACCCACTATAAAAATAAATATTATGATGATCATGATCACCCAGATCACACGAACCTCCAAGAGGCATATGATCACATTACTTGGGAAAGGTCTTGTTGATGGCCATAAGCAGCGCATAGCTTGTAATAGGTCCCTTTAATGATTTCTCACTATTATTGGGAAGTCATATCAGACACTCACTAATATTTTGTTTGTATCCATACAAATACCTATGGGGTATTTAAATTTTAAAATGGTATGCATTGGAGAAGACACCCAAAAAACCATTGAATATAGGAAAGAAATATCCAAAATATAGGCTTCATTTTCATTTAAAATATCATTTCAAACATCATATATATATACAATGTAATTATCGTAAAAAGAACTCATAAAACCTATCAAGATCCACAAACATTGTAATATAAAAAATAGAAATAAAAAATGGAATACAGAGAGGCTGGTGTGGTTGTAAAAAATAGGCGGCGTGATAGTACAACCCATGAGACACCATAAGATATAGATTGATATGTTTTCAAGTTATCAAAAGATCTCATTTGCATGCCACCTAAGTCATTAAAAAGGATTCATAAATTTTATTAAATTCTCATGATCATCCATTTCCTATAAATAATGTTTATGGGTTTATCCGTGATGTGATCATGCATCACCATAAGGCCAACTTATGGTCATAGAGTGCATCACTGATTGGAAAACTAATTGACTTAAAAAATACACATTCATTAATAAAAATTACAAATACATTCAAAAATAAATAAAAAATAATGAGAATAATAAATGAAGGATCTTCCAAGTATCATAAAATTCATGTGATACACTCATGTTCTCCACAATAACACACAATGGAAAATTACCATGAAAAACTGATATCATGAAGCCCCATGGAAATCCTTTTTCCCTAGTTATTATCCTATAAACTTTTTCTCATATCACAATAAATAATATTAGTAGGAATACTAATCTCATGAAAATCATTACACATATCAACCTGATAATAATAAATTCATTTTTTATGTCTGCTTGAGTAAATAATAACCCCATTAATTGGATATAATTTAGTAAATGGGGAATTGATGGAATGGTATAAAATTCACTAAAAATTATTTGACTCCCCCAGGAGGACCTATGGTGGTACCTCACAATATTAATTACATAAATTATCTCTACTTATAACAACCTATATTTTTGAGAAACCCACAGTGAAAAGTGGAATATAATTAAGGTGATGAGGACAATAAATCCACCAACACAACATGGAAAATGAACATTTCTTATTAACCATTCAATGGGAAACCCCTTCATCTTAGGGTAATTCATGGAGTGTCTTATCTTTCTTATGGAATGGTTCTATATTAGTTTCAAAAATTGGAAAAATAGAGTGATCATGAAACATCCATCAACACACCATGTGATCCTTAAGATATATTATTCAAGGACATCTTTTTGTTTAAGAAGTGAAAATAAAATTTATTTTAGAAAAACCATGAGACGTAAAATTATATAACAATGTACAAATTTAAGGCATATTTAATAATAGAATATAAAGAACACTATATTATTTGATAAATATGTGATGAACAAAATGGTTCTTCATCAGGTTTTTCACTTGAATCAACTAGGTTATGTTATAGCACTAGGACATGTGTCACATGTCACCTAATGCTCCATTGGTATAATATTTGGGTCAGGAAATGATCTATGGAAATGTCATATAATGACACATTGATCCCCATGGGAAGGCCTCCCAAGTCTCATGAAAACCTCAAGGATTACAATGCATGAACCATATTGTCCTCCAGACATGTCACCAGATCATATGGATACATTATTACATGTATTTTTTGTCACATGATATCACCACAAAATATCAACTGGATCCTATGAAATTTATAGAAAAACATTCCTAAATGGGCGACACTCCTTGGGTATGGCATCTGGCCCTTCGTATATCCCCTAAACAAGTTAGTATGCTTTCATGATGATACCCAAACCTGACAGAAATTCCTTATGATTCCATCTATCCACATCAGTTGGATGTGAAATTCCCCCCTAGATATTTGAACTAGATTTTCAAAGGTCACTCATAAAATTAAATGATGACATACAACACCATACCATAAAATACATAGAGACTTTCATGAGGCCCTCCTAGAATGTCAGTCAGCATTCATGATGATACCAATGAAATTTAGATAAATTATAAGATTCCCTCTGAGCATGTCATATGTGCTGATACACTACATTCAAGTACAAGATATTCATATCAGACAATGTCCTTCAAAAACTAAAGGATTCATAACTTTTCCACCTTTTGACATTCCATCTTCGTTAATGCAACATCCACTAGAAATACCAACTGGATGATTAGATTGTTTTTGGACATGTTAGGAAGAAATCGTATGACATGATACTTTGATAATCTATTATGTAAAGGATACTGTCAATGAATTCTAAAGAGACATGCAGGCAAGGTAAATCAAGAATCATATGACTTAATAACATATTTCATCCTCCATGAAGGGAATCTCATATTTGTATGCCCTAATCAAAGACATAATATGATTTCCCCCCATATAAAAGAAATTTTATATGTGTCATCCTAGTTCAATTAAACTACGATGACTATGATTATTTCTATAAATAGGGTATATAAGATGACATTCAAGGACCCATACTCTATATTAAAAAATCAGTAGGGATTTCCCACTATATACGTCCCGCATTCACAACCAATGAGAATGATTGTATTTTAATATTTTTTTCTCACACCAATAATATATCAAATGTTCATAAGAAGTCATAATTATCTGATCATTCACATAAAACGTATCTATCAGTACATGTGAAACATCAGCGTGAATTTTCTGATTAATGACAAAATTTGATATCTCCCACAGTCAGGGTCAACCACTTTGTGTAATCCCAAACTCTTTGAACTATGAGATCTCTGATTTATTCCACAACTTTTATATGTAGGATTCACTCCAAATCCAAATCACAGACACAAATATTAATCATGTTTTTTGTATATCTCCTCTAATCTTAGACATTCCAACCATCAATACCCAATCATTGTCTAGGGGCTGATCATTCAACATCATCCACTGGCAAACGGATAATCCAAAAAAACTATGATGAATCTCATTCATATTGTTATCTCGGTACCTAAGTGACATTCCTATGTTTAAATCTATATAATAAACCTCTGAAGGGATTTTTAGGTATATAAGTCCCATATCCATTTGTTGTGATACATAGTAATTCTTATCACATGTTTTTCAAATTGATTATGGATCACCAGTGATTAGGGAATTGATATGGTCATATCATTCATATCATGAATCTCTAAGATCTAGGGAATCCTTACTGTGTAATACCCATTTTTTTAGTATATGATTACTTCTATATATGATAATCTACCTTGGGGTCAGTCTCACAGGTATGAAAAAACTATGATATCTAGTATTACTACAATATTTGGGATTTGGTAGATGAATCTCCGAGACTTGAGATTGAATACATGGTTCTCAAGTCCCCAAACATATGGATTTTAAATATGATGTTAAAATTTAAGGGAATTGTCTATTTATATGAATAATTATTCTTGTTAGAAATGGTAAGCATATGATTTTTCATAGTGGCTCAATACCCTGCAATGAATACTATCTACCTCCCTATAAGAAATAATTTTCATAAGCGATTAGTAATGTGACTTTATCTTATAAACCAATACTCATTACTATGAAATAATTGAAGAACTTTTGATACATAAAAATAGATTCATTAATGAGATCTCCTTTCTCTACTAATAAATGGGGACAAAATATGATAATTATTTTGTGGTTACAAATCGCGTATCATTATTATTAAGCGATTCATGAACATACCATATGTTTATAAGAGTGTTGTCATGTAGGGAACCCCCCCCCCCCCCATCTGTGCGATGAGACTAACCTACCTTCATCATGTGTAATGCGAGTTTCTATGTGTCATTACCTATGCGACCCCAACTGACCACCTTCCTTTGGAAAGATTTTCTGTAGCTAGTTGTAGATGATTGAACCATTGTGAGTTTTGATTTACAACAACAATAGTGACCACATGTTAATAATAAAATAAAAAATTGAATCACTCATTATCAACCATAGGGAATAATAGATTAACCTCAATCAATGCATTTCCATATAAATAAAAAATTACTGAACTCGATGAGACTCATGAAATCAGTTTTGAAACATAAAATGTTTATATATCCTAAATATCAACATGCCAATTTGTTCACCTAAAGAAGGTTCCCATTTGTAACTTTTCCATGGAAAAAATGTATCAACTCCATTTTCATTGAACCTAATTTTTACCATGGGTTGATAAAGTAGTGATAAGAATAATGAATTTTATAATTTATATGATAAAATTAAATATACATTTACATTATTAATTTTTTCTAGTAACATTTATATGATGGGTCTCCTAGAAAACATAGTGTGTAACATTTCTAGATTATACAATCATAATTTCTAATAATGTTTCATCACATTGATTAATTAATATGTTTATGTAAGAATAATACTAGAATTCAATGATATGGTTTTAACAACAGTATGTGTTCTATAATAATTATATAAGAGTTCAATAAAGTTGTCTTCCACATATACCAATAAATTATTATTTTTTCATTTTATGGGTTACAAATAATTCTTTTGATTAAGAGAGATTTTATATGACTCATTATTATTTATTCTATGGACTCTTTCATTTCTGAAATCCCTATAGCTTATTTTCATATTTAGTGATACATTTATTGAAGTGTATGAGAATTATAATGTTTTTCTCATTTACTTGGATTATATAATCATATCATTATTTTCATCGATGAAATTAAATTGTAAATTTTTTACCCCTATTGATCGATTGGAATCACTCTTAGTATGTATCATTTTTATCCAGCAATAATGAATGATGTCAAAATAATTACGTATTGAAGGAATTAACATGGATGTTGATGAAGACTTAATGTAAAATAACAAAAAACCAAGATACGTGAATGAAATAATCATTTAATGACATGAGTATTGTTTATGTAACATATTTCTATATTTTTATAAAACATCAAACCCTAATGGTCAATGAGAATGATAGTTATTCAATATTTTCTTCAAATATATTACGTTATGGATGGGGAAAATTGGGACAACATCATCGATATCAATGAAAAAAATTTAATGTTTATGTGTTTTACATGAAATCTGAGAGCGTATATTTAGGGATATTATATTGATTTTTTAAAATAATAACATCATGATTCATATCATATAAGACACGTAACACCATGAAAAAAATCCCATCAAATATTACTATTTAAATACGACTATTATAATCATATAATTAAATTGGAGAGTATGGTCTAGATTAAATAATTTTATAAAATAGATATATATTTCGAAGTCAATAAAAATATATTTATGAATTCTTAGTAAATAATCAGTCAAATTTTTGTAATTTTGATTTTTTTAAAAATATATGTTCTCATCAAAACATTATTTTATTTTTATTTATGAGTAAATATTAAAATGATTTTCTATAGATTTTTAAAATTTTATTTTATAACAATGATATTATTTTTTAAATTACTATATAGAAATTATCATTTGGTGATTTTTATTGAATTTTCTAAATGTAATATTTTTCCAAAATCAATGAAAAATATTTATATTTATTTACATTTATAGTTTGTTTTAAATTATATACAATGTTAAAATTAAATTTTAAAATTTTTTATATTTAATAACTTCCAATTGATTCAAATAATCCAATTATTGAATATTAGTTAAATAATATGCATTAATATGGAATCAAAACATTTTTATACATTAATGTAGTTTTTAAGAAATAAACTATATTTATTATGTTTTACATTAAATAAATATAATAATATTACAAACATATAGAAATTTAAATGAAAATTAATTTAAATATTATAAATTATGTTCTCCAAATTATTTTTGTAGGTCCATTAAGTTATGGGTCATAATGAGAAATTACCATAGTGAATAATTTCCACAACAGTAAGGTTATATTGGGTAATAAATAATTAATAAAATATTATAAGGTTGAACATATGAGAATAAAATTATAATTTACCCTATTAGATGAGTGGAGATTGCTAATTTCTATCACTGATTTAGTAATATCAAAATATGGGACAATATTTTATTTATCATTTCACTTAAATTATCATATATAATAAGAATTCAAAAAAATAATTATATTTATTTTATTAATTCTAAATTATTGGAATATGGATAAAAGTGGGGATGTTGGGTTATATAGAAGTTAATTTAATTATAATTTATTTATTTCATTAAAATAAATATATTTATATCTTTTGTAATGAAATTATTATCTTAACTGTTATCTAATAAAATTATTATTTTTAATGAATTATCATAAATATAAAATAAATTATTTTAAAAATGTAATAATTTATATAATATGATCAAATTAGTGTGTATCATGACATTTTTTAGATAAAACAGAACATATTATAGAGGTTTTAATCTATTAAATTTGAATTATATTGTTTTCATTATTTCTTACAACACAAATTAAATGAATTTATCCGGGAATGAAATTATTGGTACTTGTTAATAAATAATATTTTTTAAATCGTTAAATCTAAAAAAATAATCTAATTGAAAAATTAATTGTTGTATGTTTACAAATATCAATTATTTTCTAATTATGGACAAGTTTTTATTTTATAATAACCATGTGTACCCCTAATGTTTATTAAAATAATTATGGAGGAAATTATTGAAATTGATTGACACATTTTAAAAAGTACAGTCAAATGTATAAACCTAATATAAAATGAATATATCATTATCAGATAATTTTATTTGACCATTCCTCATCAAATATTTTTATAATACTTTTTTTTATCCATTTTACAACGGTTATTAATTTATATTTATTTAATCATTTAAAAAATTTAATGAGTTCCCCTTAATATATCATAGATATGGTAAAATACTATACTTCTTTTTAGAAAACCATAAAAGAATATTTCATTTAAAAAAATCTCACTAAATTACATATGAACATATCTAACCATGTTCACTAGGATATAGTTATTAAATACCATCATTAGATATCAAATGTTCTAATGAAAAAGAGATCACTCAGAGGAGAGGTGTAGCTATTAACTAAATGTTTTCTGAATTATTTCATTATCATACTCATTAAATTAATCACAAAAATGATGAATTTAAAAAGAATATTTCATATAATAAGTTATTTTTCTATTGATTGTATAAAATAAGTCAATCTCTTATTCCATAAACCACGAAATTAAACAATCATGTGTGTGTATGATAGACTATAACCTCACGGAATGATGAAATTTGTTTCCCATCCTTGTAAATCATAGATATTTATAATTATGGTAATAATTTATGTATATACATTAATAATTATATATATGATTTCTAAAATTTATCATATAATCTATTTTCATACATTTTCATATATATAAATGTGAAATAAAATTATTATTAATATGTTAATTACAACCTAAATAAATATATGTGTTTTGGTTTTCATGACCACATCATATGGATATTATATGTATAGTATATTAAACAGATAATATTATATTTTTCATATAATCATAAATAATGTAAGATAAAATTGATTATTATTAAATAATCATGATCTTCAAAAAATTGAAACATAACCCATTTGGACATAAGACCTATATTCTCAATGATTAATACACAGTTCATTTTTCCTAAACATAATTCATAGTTTATTTTAAAATTATAATTAGGGTATAAATTTTATATTTATACCATGCTTTATATTCTAATAATGATTTAATAATTACCTCAATAACCATATTAAACCATCAAAACCCATTTTGTATGTATAATAATTTTATCATCAAAACAAATAACGCGAACTTGATTTTTTATGTTGTTTTTCCAATATTATAATAAGTGTAACAAAATTTAATAATAATGTTGACAAAATAAATTATTAATGTAAAAAATTTACATAAGTTTATTATTCTAGATGATTGGTAATGCATGTGATTCTCTATCCACTAGTTATAAGACACATAACATTTAAAAAAAAGTTTTAAATTTTTTAATATTTTAGTCTGTATGTATTTTTTATCCATCAATTAATTGTTAAAAATATTATATTGATGTGTGAATATCAAAAATGATGGATAATAACTTATATTTTATGTCTCATTATTCACTCATTCAATGTTGTTCAAAAGGAATGTTGTTTCTTATTTCAAGAAATACAATTTTCACTCTCCTTATAAAAGAAAAAAATTATTTTTCAACATTAACATTAATTAAATAAAATGTTACCACTTTTCATAACAATTATTTTATATTTTAATTAATTTATAAGTATTAATGTTTCATTAAATTGAAATAATCCATCATTACTATATTGAATTTTATTTTCTAAGAAGTGTATTATATGGAATTAAGATTTTCATATCAATACAATATTTTATTATGAATATAAGATATCTCTATAAACCACCATTTTTATTTTTAATTATAAAAATACATCTTTAAATCATTTATCATTTCTCTTAAAAGTCATGTGGTTCTTATAAATTATTTTTATATGTTTATCCCACATATAATTTTCTTATTCTAACAAATATTTAATTTTTAATACATTACATAAGATCATTTCTATCATTCCTTATTTATGTAATATGTATTTATTTTGATATGAGGAATTATCATGAAACCAATTACCTTTCATGTGATTTTGTTATGATTAGTTTTTTTTTCAGTTTTTATTATATAGAATCAAGTAGATGTTATGATGTATGAACCTATATAGATAACAATTGAATTATAAAAAGTATTTTTCTCAGTATTCATTATTTTATGAAACTGGGGAGTAAAATGGATCTAATATGGGATGCTTCCCCAAATGAGATGATATCTTCGAAGTTAGCATTGAAATATGATTTATCATGTTTTATGTTTCTACATCATTTCAGATGATTCCTTGATCTTATGAGATAATTGTATTTATATTCTGAATCTACAAGATTACTCATGAACATATGTTTAAGGTAACATATATGATGCCTTATAAGTGTAAAATGTGGAATTTTATTTAAAATTATTGAATTAATTATGTAAATATTTTAATAGAAGATATATAAATTTTATTTATCCCTTAAGAGTAACTATGTAGTGTTTTATTAATATAATAGAAAATAAAAAATGATTTAAAAGGATATAAGTTATTTATTTTCAACTAAAATATTAGTTTTCAAATAGAAAAATATTTTAATTAACCAAGACCTATCATGTTTCTCTCATTATTATTATATGACTCTTACTATATTTTAAGTACTAAAAATTGTTTTAAAATGATTTCAATATTGAATAAGGATGGATAGAGAAGTTGATATGTTATAGATGAGAATTATAATGTTATATCATAAAAATATAACATTTTAAAACAGAATAATGTTTTTGTGGAAAATTTATACTATGTTATAGTTTACACTTTGAATTGTAATATTAGTTCATGTAATAGTGATTTTAGAATTTTCTTTAACACTAAACCATAACAACCCTCCAATAAAAGAAAAATTAATATTCTCATAATATCAATTTAATTTAATTATTAAGGATAGGTCCTTATAATCATGGGACCTACAATAAATAACATGTATTTAATATTTCGTTGAAAAAAAATACTCTATAACAAAATAATATAGTCAGTTTGTTTTCCTAACGTATAATTAAACCCATGTAAGTTATGTCCCCCAATGTGATTATGTACAATTATTGAATAAAACAATGTAAACCCCCTTTAAGGGGTCCAATAATATATTACCATATATATCTTTGTGTATCCATGTGTTTTTGTAACTGTGCATTCATAATTTCAAACAAAATTCTATAATATATAAAATCTATAATAATTGCAATCCATAATTTTTTAAACAGGGAAAAAAATGATGAACACTAATTTTTTTCAAATTCCCATAATAATCAGGTATTATATAAAAAACTATTTTATTTAATAGAAAAATCAATAAAATCATATATGATAATGAATGTTCACATGAAATTACCTAGGGCACAATCCTGGGTTATGCTTGGACATTAGAACTAGAGCTGTATGCCATCCAGTTTAACCTAGAATTTGTTTTAATGATGATTTATCCAAACCGCCAATCAAATCAATTTTCATTATCGTGAGTGAGGAGTATACATAAAACCAGTCTATTGTTTTTAAGTCCTGGTTTGACTACTGCTCTCAATGTTTCAATGTTGGGCATTAGATGGATGACTGTAGTGGAAGAAGGGTGATTCCACAGGTGGTTTTGATTCAACAGGTTGCGGTTGTGGTGTAATTAAACTCTCAGCAATGGGAGCAGAATTTGGGTACTAGAGTGCGGACGATACCGTGTCCTTAGTGTCCCAATACAGTGAATGGAATACGAATGGGGGCAGTGAACGAGTCTCTGAATCCGAGGGAGGATGAGTTTTTTGGAAGGTTGTAGGTGGATTTTGGGGTGACTCATTCAATAGTTTTGGAGACTATTATAATGCAGTTAATTCACCCGTTGGGGTGGAAAGTGGGAACTAAGAAGTGGTACTCACAGGGGGGTAAGGAGGCCTTGTGATGACATGAAATGAATATATTGATATGAGGGTCCTTAGTTGAAACTGGTGGTTGGGTGAGGGCCTCACCTGGGTTGAAGACACAACCTGAACAACAAGTGGAGAGTACTGAAGTTAGTAACTACTTTGATAGTCTGGTTAATGAAGATCTATATGTGGATCAGGATTGAGTTTCCCCTTCTTTATCTCTTGGTCAGAGTTCGGTTGAAGATGTTGAACTAAATGTTAGTGGGGGTCTAGGTCCAGCACATATTTGTGAGAAGAGTGGCAGAAAGTTTCATAAGGTGCAAGGGTAGGGCTCCTGCCATCGTGAAAAGGACATGAATTATGGGATAATCTCTAATGATGTGGAGGAACTCACAAGGAGTTGAGGTGCAATGATGCCGATATGATTGTGTTCTGTGGATTATGTATTTGGATGAGGTCTTGTACAGAAGGGGGCGCTTGAAGTTCATGATTTTGTGGCACAACTATAGTGTTTAGCGTTGGTTGATCCAAACAGTCACACTGAGCATGGGCATGGAGTGAATGACAGCTATCAGGTGATGAATATCCCTCAAAAATGGGGGGATATATCTGATAGTGATAATGAGAATACTTGTGGTTGAGTTCAAACCTTTTATAGTGACGTTGTTCAGTGTGGAACGAAGGATGTGGTAGAAAATGTGGGAGTAATGACAGCATCACCAAGAAGAAGGCAGGTGAAGGATTATTCTTCTCTTCTAAAGTTGAAGCCTACCATATCTTCTATCAACAAAGGAATTGGGTTGAAATATTCTAAGAAGTTTTTTTACATGGAGAAACTAAATCTCATACGAAAGTATGTGAAGGCTCTGAAGCATTATGATAGCTCATAATTTGAATCGACTACCGTAGATGAAGCTATTACCCTTGGACAAGGCGACAAATATAGCGGCGAGTATGGAATTTATGAAATGTAGTTCTTAGTTTTGGATTGTAAAGCTTATTTATAGTACTTTTCAATTATTTTAATAATAGGTCAGAGGCCTTGTCTCTGGCTGAGCTTTCCTGGTAATAAAACGTAATCATCAAACCAAAACTAAAAGCATAGAGTAGTAATTACTCTATTATGATTATAAAATTTAGGTCATGCGCAGAACATGGAATATTTTTATAGGTGTGGGAATAAATATTTCTATTATTTATCCTCTTCAGACCCCATGTATAATTCATAAATCTATATAATGTAAATATTAGTTTGAAATAAATTTTATGAAAATAATTTCACTTGTATATTTTTTATTGACTGTATCAAAAAATTAAATCCTTAATCACATTTCCTAAAAATAAAACCATTTCATTTATGAAAAAAAATATTTTAAATGAAAATTGTACATAGTTATCATTTATAAATATAACTCATAAATTCAATAAAAATATTTGAAATCATAATTACATGGTTTTAATAACACATTCTATCACTATATTTTCAGATCATTTTTTATCTCGACTCTCAAATAATAATAAAACATATAAGAAGGTAAATAAAGTGACAATAAATGTAAATTAAAATCATAAATAGTAAATAATAGATGAAATAATATAAAAAATGATAGTATATTAAAGAGAAGATAAATATTTTATTATTATTTATAAAACGATTTAAGTGCTAGTAAATAATATCATAGTAGCAACCCTTGGGAAATAAATTTTGAGTTATCCTTTTGTGAACTACATCAATAGTTTTGGAAAACACATATAATATTTTTATTGATTAAATAACTTAATTTTGATATTATTGACACCACATTTCATACCTAACTTTTGTAGTTGAAAAAATCAAATAGTGGAAATGAACTAATTTATTTAATGATTTCTTACCCAAGTTTCAAGGTTCGTATTACTAACCAATCAATGTTGAGTAAATAAATCATACATAAAATCACATGAAAAAAAATATATATGAAAAATTCATTCAATTTAAATTCAATAAAATCATTTTATAATGTTACATTTAAGTAATAATTCATTTTCAATGTACAAATTCAAGAAAAAAATTTCCAAAACAAAATATTTCTCAATGATTAAGAAAAATGAATTTAATTAAAAAATAAACTGAATATATTATAAACATATTTATAAAAAATAATATGAGAAAAAGAAAATATCAAAAACACCATTTGTAAGTACACCATTTAAATAAAATCACGTAAATAATTAATGAGTTACTCATGAAACTAAATAATCAATTAAATATAAATAATAAATAAATACACACAGATGATTTTTTAGAGTGAACATGTTAAATCATTTTGGAATCTACAATACGAATAATTGGAAATAAAATATGTTCAAATTTCAAATAATTATTTTAATGAATTTATAGTCTTTGCTGAACTATGATATCATGATTTGATCCCTATCCTTAGAGGGGGAGACCATATTTCATTCCACTATGTATAATGAAAATCAATGTATTTAATCGATATATTTTAAAAATTCCCAACATGAGTCATAAAAATTTAAATACATGTTTTTAAAATCCTATAAAGTCATGACTATAATTATAAAGTTTAATGCGTGGAATAATCATTCTTAAAACAAATAACTGATCATGAAATCTAATAAATGAATAAAAAATTAACCTTAATAACCATAAGAACACCCTTAAATCATTAACTATAAGTTATTGAGAAAAATACTCACCTAGGTTTCAACAATCGTGGACTTTAAATAAAGTAGATATATAAGAAAGAGATTCTGAAAAAAGAATAATTGATCATTAAATTTGATATGTTGACTGAAAATCAGAGAACAACTCAAGAATATAAAGGTGGATGATATGGGAATTCACATATATAAATTTTGTTACCGAGTTTTACAATTTTACAGAGATGATTGTTATAGGGATTCATAAATTATAAGGGCTAGAAATTTTTTTTCAAAAAATATAAAATTTGACATTGTCACAATACTTTCCATCACGTTTTAACAAAACCATATACCAACCAAGAATAGACCATGAATACAACATTAGAGATTCATGGTGTATCTATTTTTTATGTAAAAAAATAGTAATAAAAATATCAATTTAAATGCAATTTTAGGATTTTTAAGATTCATTTTATGGTTAATAATTAAAATGCACAAACCAAACACCCTATACTAAAACATTAAAATTGAAAACTAACAATGAGATTAGACATATAAATTTATGAAAATTATAAAAATCAATTAATCAAAAGAATATCAAAAACATAATTATATGTGTGACTTTTATTATCAATGTAACAATTTTCCCCCTAAAAAGTTATTGTGATTGAGAAATTTATGTGATCAATATACTTCTGGACACAAGGAGGGATACACTAAATTGGAACACAAATGTGACTTGTCCAATCAACCCTTGTCTAAAAATTCAAAATAAAATCATTAAATAATGATCCCAATGTAAAATTATATAAAAAATATAAGGGATAAATGGTATAATAAAATATGGATACCAGACCAATTCTTATAATATTCTCTAGATGGACTTAACTAATGGTATTGGTCATACAGAATAGATTATACTCTATAGGATACACCAGAACCACAATATTCATCTGAATCATGAGAGATAAAAAAAAATGTATATCTAGGTGACACCTACAGTATCATTGAACCAATCATTTGGGTCTATAATAATCTTGAAAACATTAGTATACCCATATAAAAATCACCAATAAATAAATGAAAAATTGTAGAGGGTAGTTGAAATAGAAAGGGAAGTTAACAATATAAAAACATGTATAATCCTTCTCAGATAACTACCATACCAATACTATAGAAAATAAAGAATATAATATTTAATAATACTAAAATATACACTAATAAAATGGAATTTCAAATAAATTTTTGAATATAAAATATAATACATGATCCAAATCTAACTATAAGATACACAAAATTTTATTCTAATAAAATAGATAAATTAATCAAAACATTGGGAGGTAAACATACACTGACTAGAGGTGAAATAATCAACTTAAAAAAGGTTGAACAAACAATACAAAAACTCTGTGGTGGGGATAAACTAACATGTAGTTTTGAAATTTTATAAATCTACCTCGAAACTAGGAAAACCTTTCAACAAAATGTCTCTTCATTTCAAAAACATTGATATCAAACCAAAGGATACTCCCATGAAAATGAACTCCAAAAAATATTGTATACATTTTTTTAATGTATATAAATTATTATCTAGGATGAATGTAAATCAAGAAAACACTATAGATCATCAAATACAGAGCCATGTATATCCTCCTAAAATATATCAATTAAAAAGAAATATCATACCCATAAATCAAATATTCAAAAAAACATGATCGAAGGGATTATTTTGATATTCAACCCAAAAATTATTATTATATAAATAAAAAATATTTCAAAACTAAAATATACCATTAAAAACATTAACATATCAGACATTAAGAACATATCAATATTTTATAAGATCTATTTATAAATTTCAAAAATAAAATATCACTACTGAAACTATTATACTTATATAAAACCATGATTCATCCGAAATTTAATTGGATGTCACTGATGAAATTTGAAGTTAAAAATAATCTATACACATGAGGAAAATGTGAAATTAAATTTGAGAATAACTCCTCAATTTTGAAACCACCTTCAATAAACATTTAGAAAATACATATATCTTTCTTATTTTAACTTATTTAATAAAATAATTTCATTAATTTTAAAAAAGTATTTAAAAGAAATTTTATATTATATAGTTTTAATTTTTTATTCATAAAAATAAGAAATTATTGTAAGTAAATTAGAATCATTTTTTGGGGAAGTCATTTACAAACATTAAAAAAATCCTTTTCATATAAGAATTATATTTGAACATGATTCATTATCAAAACTAATTCAAATAACATTAAAAATATGATAAAAAAATTCTTTTAATAATGTTGAATAGTAAAAATCGATAAATATGTATGACATAGTAGTATAAGGGATATACGAAATTGATTAATACTTTCATAGTGCCATTTAATGAAATAGAAACTTTTTTTGGTGGACCATTTACCATCTATAAATCTTACGTTGGAAAAATAGTATGAAAACCTGTTCTGAGGAACCAAATGATTTTCTAGACAATGATTAATAACTATTTACCTCTAGTTACATTCACATTTTTACCCCAATATTGAATAATCTCAAAAACAACACAAAATATAAAAATATTACAAAAAAACTATAAAAATAAACATAAATAGAAAAAAATGAGATA
Source organism: Viscum album (assembly GCA_963277665.1). Taxonomy (NCBI): domain Eukaryota; kingdom Viridiplantae; phylum Streptophyta; class Magnoliopsida; order Santalales; family Viscaceae; genus Viscum; species Viscum album. The sequence continues at coordinate 2,073,028,190 of OY728152.1, read as the reverse complement.
GTTCAAAATAAATGATTCTAAAGTGACCAACAATGATAACATGGGGATTTATGCATCTGAAAAGTAGCTAGAGTCTCCATACAAAAATTGATTGATCTCAAAAAGTCCCAAATCCATTCATTAAAAATCTCCCAAAAATAAAAAGGGGGAATAAGGTAAAAGAACATTATTAGAAACAATGATAAGATACCTTTTATAAAATAAAACCAATCTTGGCTACCCATAATCCAGGAACTCGAACCATCATGTAACATGTCATGATGAGAATTCATGACCACCCCCAGCTCTTGATGACTACCATGGAATAAAATATAATAAAATTGGAATGGTATATACCAATAGAAATTATAATATATATATATATATATATATATATATTCTATTGGATAACAAATATGACTCACTAGTATATCAGGAATCCATTCAATCCAAAATAATAAATCCTAAATAATTAATCACCAAATTATCTATATAATAATATAAATTATATACCATTTATTATTGGTAAAAATATATATTATGAATATATATTCCACTTAGTATTTTATATAATTCCCATCAAATAATTAAATATTAATATTAATATAATGTAAAAATACATAATAAAATAAAAATCAATAAATATCTGGAAAAATATTCATAGATAACAATTTTAATGATAACAATGACATGTATTGCAATAAAAGATGGATAAAGGAAATAATTTTAAAATCACATTATTCCTTAACACATTCAAATCAATTTATAAATCAACGATAAAATAATAAAAAATAGTGGAACTATGAATAATATATTATAATTTGTAGTAGTTAAAAGTCATATTTATTAGATAATAAATTATTGAATATAATCATTGTATAAAAAATAATTCAATGATAATTATAAAAAATGATATACATTAGAAAATTAAATAATTTAATGTAACTACTATTAAAATACTTTATATTGGAAAAATAATTTTTGGACATCTAATGTGAATAACATCACTATTTATGGAACACCTACAATAAGTGAGATGGATATAATAGAATCCCTAGAAAATTATGGGAAATACATATATTGATTCACCAGTAAGGGATAAAAATTAAACTAAGTGAAATGAAAACTTATTTCATATGTTTTCCTAGCCCGGATACCATCATAGCATGAACATCCAAGAGAATTATGATAAATAAATCAACCACGAAATAAAAAGAATGTCTAAAACATATAAGTACTCTAGACCCCTCCTTTTAATGAAATCCATTTAAAAATGTTCCTACTATGTCATGATAACTATTTTAAATCTATAAATCTTGATATTCATTACCAAAAAAACTAAACAATATAAGACAATCATGTTAAATTATTAATGAAATTTAATCCACTATATAAAAATTAATAAACTTTATATAATAAATATGAATTGAATAAAATCCAATATTGAATAAAATTTTTAATATAAAATTTTATTAAAAGCATATTATTATATCATGAAACCCATTAATAGAAAAACCAATATTTATTTAATACTAAAAATACATTTGTTTCTAAAATGATATAGTTAGATTTTTTATAAATATAAAATAAATAAAATCTATTATAAAATATTAATAAATGGATAATCATGAATTTAATGACACACATGACCAATATTAACATTGAAGCTCATCTATTAACCAAAAAATAAAATAGTAAACTATTTGAAATTCATTCAAATATAATTGAAATTACCTTATTTTAATGAAACTATTAAATATTCCTACCAATTATAATAAAACATAAATAAAATTCATTAAAATAACAATCAATAAAGGATTATATTTAATGAGTAATGAATGGGGGAAAACATACCTCAAACCAAGATTGAAATATGCAATCCCCCTAAATATTAGCTGAGTATTACCTATTGAAAAATCCATACAATATTTCATAAATTACCCCAATATATTTAGATAAATAATCACATTGGTTTTGAAGAATGAAAACAGAAGACAAGGAAATTGAGTATTGTTAGTTCCAAAAGGGTCCTACATACTCTAAGAGGGGTGAGGTTAATCAGGTTATGTATATCCATTTCATGGTTATTTTTTTCCATGATATCAATACATATTTATTAAATTGGTTACATGATATTATCTCTAATGTTAATGCATTTTCAATTTTATCTAAGGATGATTCACTGAAAGTAATGTATAAATCATGCACATGTTTATGGATATTTTTATTGGTTCATCCTTTCTAGGATACATCCATGTAGAAAACATAGGTGATATGTAGACATACCAAATTTACTAAGTCTCGCTTCTAATAATGATAACAAGGTTTGTTCAAGATCATTTATACCCAACCTCACTACCATTTCAGAGGATATGGTCTTATCCCTGAATTACTATGGGTCACTCTCTTTGTCACTTTCTTTAGCTCAATAATATTGGATCAATTAACCATATTTCTCATCCTTCTATTACTACTATTGGAATGGAATTCACTTAGATTTTATTGAATATTAGGTCAAACAGAGGTTATTGACATTTATCTCCGTTCATTTTCATGAATTATTATATCTTTAACTATAGGTTAATGATCTGTTAAGGTCATGTTTTCACCCATAGAGGAAATCCCCATCCAGTATTTCTGTTAGGTAACATAAATGACGTTCTCAAACTGATTTAGAGATTTTGAAAGCCTCCTAGTGTGTTCTATGAACCACCTACTCCTCACATGTACATATAGTTGGATTTCTAGGTGGAACAACTCCTCTGTAAACTGCTTCTTACTCTATAAAGCACCCCCTTATGCATACATCATTCATGTTCTTCAATTATGATCAAACCCTTCAAACATAATTCGCGTACTAGCTCTTCTTTTTGAGAATATCCCACTATTTGTGAGTTGTTCTCTATTTGCGGTATGCCTTCTCTTTCACGTACCGAATCTCTCCCAATTCGTACTATGTTATCCATCTATTGATATTATTCCTTTTCTTCCTAAAAATTCCCTACATGAACCATCTACTAAATTCCTTTCAAACAATCCTCATCACTAAATAGAATCATCCTCTTGAACCACTTCCCCTATTATGGGATTCAATACCTCACATGAACTTTCACAAGAATTTCTTCTCTATGAACTACCATCGAAAATATCAGAATTCCCAGAAATCATATATTTTCTATAATGATATTATCTTATAATTTAATCATTTGGATTACTGATCCTTATATAGGAAATGATATAAAAAAAATTCCCTAATTTGTTATTTAATAATTTATTGATTCAGTACAACCTCCACCGCATACTAATCATCTTGCCAAAAACCACAACCCTATCACACTCCATTTGTACACCATGGTCCATATATGATATCTCTTCTTACATGGAACACCATTTTTAAAAACCTCAATGCCTTTTTCATTCCACAATCCCTTCATCGTGAACCGTTCAATGTAAAGTTCACACAATTCGATATGTAGCCGCAAACTATTCCCAAACATGGTACACATTCAGTTCTATGAGGTATCTGGTTCCCTTATATTCCCAATTCTAATTATAGTTTTCATACAATTCATTCATATGAAAAAACCATCATTTTTAGAACCAAAAATCCAAATATTGTGTCCCATAAATTTCGAAAACACTTTGCAAATGTTCCACGTTAAAACCCAATTTTTGGGAAACAACGAACATACTAATTCACGACCATATCTATTTGTCAACAAACATAGTCGCACACAAAACATACCGAGAAGACATATTAGGTGATTTTTCCCAACTATCTACACCTTTAGATATGATGACCACTCTTATCATAATAATTCATCACATTTTGAAACCTCACTAATGTTATCTATTTCTTCAATCATCATTCCATTCATGAGATATTGATAGTGATCAATGATTTTATCCCCACATACTCTAAGACCACGAGATAAATTCATGGCATGATAAAGTACAGCATTTTTTCATGTTCATCAGTTATTCACATTATTCCTGACAGAAACTAGTCATACCAATAAACATATTTCATCACTAACCCCACCATTCAGGATATGTAATCCTAGATCGATCACATATAGCATATTTAGATTTAAATATCACCCCTTTTTTATACTCTTACATTCATCATTAGATTTAATACCACCCAAATTCTAGAGCTCCTCCAAAAAGCATCATCCCAGCTTCAACACCCCTATATTGCCACTCCGCTTAAAAAATTATCCCAGTGTCTTCTATCCCCTTTGAATATTGACAATTTCGACCCCTATATAAATGAACCCATTTGGCTCATCATGTTTTTCAGAAATTGGGTTGATAACACATATAAATATATTAGAAAAAACCCAATATACCTCATAGAAAGAGGGGATACACCCACACTTTTTAACATGCGGGGAGTCAACTAAACACCCATATAAATTCGATTCCTCTCAAACTCCTCTTTTGGTAATGCCTTTTTCAAAATAGATACATCTTTTTGTTCCTTTCAAAAATGCCCCAAATTTACATGCCATTTTTCCACCCTATCCTTGATTAAATGATATTTTATATCAATTTTCAAGGTCTGCATGTGATGGAATATATTTTTTCTATGATATATAACACGTGGATGACTAAAATAGTTTCTAATTAGTGATTTTACCTCAACTACCATATTATGAATTTTCGGCTTCATCCACAATAGTTGTGTGCAAGTTTGAGTAATTGAAATATATTAATATTTTGTGTTGCTCAATGAAATGAAAACTTTTTTCTTTCTCCAAAAATAAATATAATATCCTCAATGATAAAAATAAACTTCATATGTTTATTTAATATCATCTTATAATGTTTCTAAATCAACCTATGTATATCCCAATAACCATTGTGGATATTTTATTAACACCAAACTGAAATACATCACTCCTTTTATATACATATTTATTATTTTCACTTCAATCACATGGATTTGTTTTTATTTCATTCATATCTCTGTACTTGGAATGTGGAAAAAACAATATCATATCTTGTCACTATCATGTATTATAAAAATCCAATGATTTTCCTGTATTAATTGATATTAACTACCTCGCTGACATAATAATTATTTTTCTTTACATGGGTAGAAACAAGAACATTAATATCCAAGTAATTATACATTCAAAATATAATGAAAACTTCATTTAAATATTTATATAGAGAAATTTATTGTGAATTATTTCCATATGTAACCATTAGACCAACAATTTTCAGTTCAACTTTCATCGACATTTCAACTTCACTTTTCATAAATATAGAAATCTTTATACATTGGAATTTATCTAATCCACTAATGATTATATTGCAGACATACACCAGAAACATCATCCTTTGATTAATTTCATTATTGAAATATATATTTTAATCAACTTTATGATGCATAAATTCATGCTTCTTTAAAAACTGATAAAGCATTGTATACCAATCTCTTGGTTCTTGTGTCAAATCATATAATGTCTTCTTCAACTGATAAATGTTTCTCTCATCATCATGAATGAAAAAACCATTTAGTTACTCAATGTATTCTTCATTATCCAAATCCCCATTTCGAAATGCAGAATTCACATCCATCTAGATTAACATTAACTATTTTTGTACAACTATGGCTATGAATAATCTAATTTTTTCATCCATGTAATATATGAAAATGTTTCATACACATAAATTATTTTTATTTAGGATTACACTTTTCATATAATTTGTATTTTTATCCAATGAAAACACTATATTCATTAATTTTTCTTAAAAAATACCCATTTTATACGGATGAAATTCTTATAGATTGGCCACAAAAAAATAACCATGTAGGAATTTTCTCAATTTAGATACACATTTCATTCCAGTATTGAACCAAATTAATACTTATAGGTTCTCTATCGAATAATTTAGGATGTCCCACTTTTTAGAATATTGATTACTATGGATTCTTCATTACCTTTGTCTTCACTAGTATTATATGATGACCAATTATTTTCTATCTGTCAATTTCATCTAGAATCATCATTTTTTTACTGATTTATTACTGTCTTCCAATTTATCCAGATTAGTAGACATCTTTGAAATAGCATCTTCCACTATAGTGAATAAATGTCTGTTAACTACTTTTCCTAGAATCATGTTGAATAATTGTCTATGGAATCTTGCAACTTCATGAATATTGGTGCTTACCCACAATTATTCTTCTCCTGGTGGAAAAAAAACTTCTGATTCTCATGATGATATCAATGATATTTTTTTAGTACATGTAACTACTAGATCATACATTTGAATGTTTGGAAGATCATTGATATACAATAATATTATTCATTAAATATGTCTTATACAGTTTAGAGAACATAATATTTCATCCTTTATATGCATTGATATTTAAAAACTAATAAAGACATTGAATGATTTTCATATGATATGAAACACATCCTTTTGTTTTAATCACAAACATTCTACTTCTCATGTATCAATTCTTCTCAAGTGATAGTTAGAAATGATCCTTCAAAAAAACCTATAAACCTACTAATTTAGATTTCAATGTATGAAATAATTGAAAAAATTAATAACATCATCACTATCCCTTTCACTCAATAACTTATATACTACTCATGCATCCATAAACAATCAAATCCCTTCTAGTAATTCTTTCTTATTGACTCCGTGATTCTTATATCATATTTGAATTAGTTGGAATCATAGAGCACATTAAATCACCAAACTTCATCTCCTTATGTGAATTCACCTTGGATCGTATCTCCCCATGAAATGGAATGACATTAACATCCGTTAATAGTATGTATATACATGGGGAGTAGGTAATCTACAATAATACTCATGGAGAAGAGTTTGGTTGTCCTTGATAGATAAACCGTTTTATTATTTTCACAAATACTTATACACATTAATTGTTTTTACAAATACCTAACCAACTTTAACTATTATATCCAAATAACTAGACATTCATTACTTACATGCGGAGAAATTGTCTGGTATATTTATTCTATATTCATAACATTGTTCACAATTTGTGGTTTTTACACACTTGTACTTGTTATCATTATTGATGTTCCTATAAAATTTTATTTCTCATTATTTATTATCTGAGTATAAATGTATCCATTATATATCACATTTTTCTTTTACAGCTATTGGATGGATATTTATATTGATGTCACATAGCATTGTGTGGCATGACATGTGTATTCTATAATACATTCATTATAATTTTTTCTATTATCATTTTTCGGAGCCTCGACACTCCATCTTGCTGTGATTGAGTCCTCAATATATATTACATCCTTCATACATAAAATTGGAATAGATCTTCACTTGTTCATCCAGGTCTGTTTAAATTCATTCCCAGAGATCCATTGTGAGTGTAAAAGAGGAGTATATTGAGAACACTTTCATCGGGATCCTTTTGATTATCTTGTAGTTGTATACCAATTTTCATCTAACCATATGGTATCTCAGTATAATCTTTTTTTGTTATAAATTTCTTATATTGGAGATATCCTACTGGGTTGTTTTCCCTTCTTCATTTTTCTCATAATGCAATTTATTTCCAAATAATCATGATTAGAACATATAAAACATCATACATTAAATGAATGATCATGTCATTACTGATTAGTTGATATGTTCTTGTAGTTTGAGTAATTATTCAAATGTTGACCTCATGAGATTCATGAAATTTTCTCAGTGTGTGTCCAATTCAACAGAAATCAAATCACTTCACAAATAGTCTCTTCTCAGATACTCTTCTTTCTGATTTATCAAGATTATTCTTACTATTCTCTGATTTAGAAATATTTTTATCATCAAAGAATAAAATATATTAAAACACCTCATTGAAAATGATTGATGTATTACAATAACTACCACATAAATATTATATTCCATCATTTAAGCATGTTATAAAATTTTAGGTCTATCTCAAAAACCTAATGGACTTTTCTCATCTGTACTAAATTTCACTACATTATTTTTCTCATGAATGGAAGGGGATTCATCAAATATAACTCAAGTTTCTCTCAAATATTATGTCCTTTGATATGAGAGTATATGTTCTCGAATATAATAATGAATAACCTACGTTATATTCATTTCAACATCACATTCTAATATATAATCAAATAATAATTGATATGAATCCTTTTTAAGGTTTTACATTAACACTAGATCTCTCCACATCAATCATTACTAATTATAATTCGTCATCCAATTTATGAATCATAAAATCTGTTGATTCAACTTCAGAATTATGTTATCTCTAGATAATATTATCTATACTTACTCATCATCCAATTCACATGTGAGATAATCCACCATGTCACTTTGTTCCATAACATTTAATTTTTTATGGGAAATAATGATATAAAATCATTAATTTTCCTATTTTATCGTTTCTTTCTAAATATTTCTTATAGATGTTTAAAAACATAAAAAAATTTAAATTTCAAACTATTATTTTCATTGGAGTTTATATTTTTTCACATATCATTAGATTTGAATTCTTTATACTTGATGAATAATATTGCAGATCCTCACCGTGAGAATCATTATTATCCCAAGGGTTAGTAGCCACATCAATAAGACATTAATTTAAGAATCATTCCTTGTGGATACAAATATCTAGTCCATTGATCTATATATCATTAAATTTTATTTCTTCACCAAATATCTAATAGGAATTCATTTTTTCATGGAAATCATCTTCTCTTGGACTTCTTGGAGTTTTTTTCTCATCGCTAGTTCTTCCACACTTTGTATGTATTGTTCTTCACACATTCATACAACATCATTAAGTGATTATATCTTTTCCCTATCATAATCATCCATTCCATTCATCAGTAAAATATTAGATTATTTAATGTTATTCACACTTTTATTTTAGACACATCTAAACTAAAGAATATTAGCAGACTTTTATTCTTCTTTATATTACATCTCTTTTAGATGTCACTGTAATATAAGACTAGATTGAATCATTAACTATAGAAAATGACTAAACCATGTCCTAGAACAAAAATCATGATTAAACAAACATTTTATACGATACATATTATGAGTTCCAAAATGGTCCTAGATACCCTAAGGGGGAGGTGGTGGTGAATCAAGGAATATATATTTTTTCATAATTCTTTTTCCCCACTGGATCATGAAATCATTATTAAAATAGTCAATTGATATGTTATATAATATTAATTTCTATTGAAATTTTATATGATGATGATGCACTGAATGGAAAGCAGTAAAGCATGACCAAGTACACAATTATTTTTTAGTTGGTTCACCCGAAATGGGATACATTCATGGAGAATACAACAGTGATGTGAAGTTGTACCAAATTCAAAAAGGCTCACTACCAGTAATGATTACAAGGATTGGGATACATCATTTATTCCTAGGATCACTAACTTTATATCGTTTAGTTTCTTCTCACTGCATTCCCTTTAATAACTACTTATGCCTCTTAATCTAGATCACTGCCATTGGATAGGGCTATGATCTTCCAATTACATAACTCACAACTCTTGGAAAGGAATCCACTAACATTTTTCAGACTTGTAGTTCAAACACAGTTTATGGGATTGTACGTCCCAATATTTTCAGGAATTTTTTCATCCTCAATTATAGGAAGATTCTATGTTTATTTCTATTATTAACACACATAAAATAATTGACTTTTTCAAATACTGTTAGGTTATAGAATTGACTTTCAAAAACAAATTTGATGCCTTTTAAAGCCCTTCAATGTGTTTCTTCGACCACCTTCTCCTACCAAGAATTATGTATTGGGTTTCCAATGTGGAAAAACTCCTCCAAATGCTTCTTTATCTTCCTTACCCAAACTTCCTCCATGTAATTACTATATATCCTACCTCTACCAAATACCTTAGTGTACTCAATTTATTTACCACGTCTGCATATCAACTCTCCTTCTACAAATCACCCTTTTTCCACAAACTGTTCTTTGTTTTTGGACTTCCATATCCTTTGCATACATAATCACCCCCACCAAATAACATTTTCTTGTTCTAGGGATGTTATAATCTTGAATCCTATAACAAACTGTAAAAACATTTGTCAAAATTCAAACAATTGGAACCAATTCCCATCGCATAATCATCCTCATGAACCCCTTCTCCCTTTGCTAGATTCAGTACCTCAGATAAACATTATCATGAATTTATTCAACCTAAACTACAATTGGAATTTTGAAAATTTTAAGAGAAATGAGATGTTATCTAATAATATTTACTCAAATAAAGTTAGTGTGATTAGTACTTCTTATATATGAAATGTTATCCACAAAATCCACAAATTTTGAGATTTAAAAAATCATTTATTTGTTATAGCCTCCAATATATATTGATCCTCCTATTGTGAACTAAAACACTATATCATACCTTTTTCCCACCATGGTCCATGTAATGACAACCTTTCAACATGAAATTCCATTTTGAAAACCTCAATTACTTATTTGTTCCATAATCCCTTCACCAAAAACTATTCCATGTAAGGTTCCCACTACTCGATGTGTGGTCAAGAACTGTTCTCAAAGTTGGTATGCAATCCATGTTTTGTGGTACGTCGTTACCTTATTTTTCAAAATTTCTTCATAGTTCATCATTCTATTAACTCATATGATGGAAAAGATTCTTTTTCAAAGACAACCTATATATTTTAAAGCCCAAAATTTTTAAAAAACTTGGAAACTCTTCCACCTTAAAACTTTAATTTCAACCAACACCATCTATACCAATTCCCAATCATATATAACTATAAACATATAAAATCACAAAAAAAATATACATATAGGACACGTTGTTGGATTTTTTTATAACTAATATATATATATATATATATATATAATGGTAATTTAAAGGTGTAGAGAAATGATTTTCTAACAATGATAAATCCACAGAGAACTGAGTTTGTACTAGAAAAACAAAAGTGTATGAAATGGTATGTCACATGAGGTTAAAGGGTTTCATGAATTAGGAGTGATGCAATAATTATTTCAATAATTTGGAATCTTGGTAGATAACATGGATCGAAAAATAATTTACCAAACATTGTAACAACCATTCATGCCACATTGTCAACAGTTGGGAATATCCATAGTTGATCCATAGGTGTATGTAAACCATGAACAACCCATGAAACTCACTACTAAAATATTATATTTTTTTCATGTTTTTTACATGGTTATCAAATTCCATGTGTCATCCAACATCCTTGCATTAAAACCGTAGAATTAATTCATTTCAATGAAATTAAACATAAACAAAAGTAAATGTTTATAAATTAATTATTAAATAAAATAATAAAAACATTTATGTTTGGGTGTGACCCTTAAAATGTGTTGAATTTTCATTATATTCAGGCTGCCAAATGGGGTATATATCGTAGTGATTGATAATAAAAAATTCATAAAAATGTGAATAAGCACTCTAGGGGTGAATTGTGAGACATCAACCATGATGATAAAACACTAGATACCTAACAATTATATATATATATATATCATGATTTGAATATTAAAGTGAGGTTAATATAATTAAACACCACACATGGGAAATATTAACTTAATGGTTGATCATGATATACCATTTAAGTATATTTTATATGTTAGAGGAAGATCACATCCCAAAACACATACGAATGAGAATCGATGAGTAAAATAATTCCATTCCATTAATTTCAACAAATAACTATTGGAGTAAATCACAATACACCACACTCACGGGAGAACATCGTAATGATATAATGTAACATAAAATTTGAAAAAATTCATATCCATTTAATTAACCATAATAGAAATAACCTAAATGTTTAATGTCATGAAACCATCATATATTTCATCTAAACTTAAAAAACAAAGCAATTAGCTAGCCCAAAACATCCCATGAGTTTCAAAATCATGTTAACCATGATCATTCCAATAAACAATCCTATATTAAGGTACATAAATAATAATAACATTAATATATGAATCATATTATACTACTCAAAAACATCTCGAAGAGGATCTTCTAGAAAAAATTCCATGAAATTACTTCTCCAATGTTTACTCTTAATAAAAACTCATATTGGTAACTTGATAACCCATTATACCCTCAAGAGGTTGTCACAACTGATATGGTAGTACATACTCTATTTCAGAACCATCATATTAGTAATTCCAAAGATGATTATTATTCTTTCAAGAATCTACTATGCTAATAAGATTTCCAATTATATTTAGGAGAACTATCCAACATTATCAACTATATGCCCCCACCATGTTATTTTTTGTAATTTGTAAACACCAAATGTTGTCTAACTAATAGACTAACCTTTAATCTTATATTATATTTCCATGTAAACATCTATTTGAACCAATAAAATATCAATCTAGTCACACATGTGATATATAATTTTCATAAAAGTATTCAACCATTCCTGAAACTCAATTACATTTATTTTCAATATATTGCCTATTTATTTATATAATTTATTTATTGAATTAAAATACAAGTATAATATATGGTTTATTTATTATTCATAATATTAAAAAAATATCAAATTAATTTCTCTATAATGGTTATTAATTATTTTAAAAAACTAGTTAACAATATATCATGTAACTATAATCATGAAATATTAATGATTTTTTCTTGTAATAAATAATTGTATAAAATTATAATTTTTTCCTCAAAATTACTGTTATAAATTTTAAGGATAAAAATGTACCCAGATGACGATAATAATAATTTTATATGATATAATTATGCATAAAAATAAGAGTAGATATAATATGAGTATGTTTAATGTGACTTATTGAATAATAACATAACATGTTGACCATTCTCACAATAGTTTATCAATTATGATTCTTATCAATATATTATAAATTATAAAACATCATAAGATAATAAAATAATCCAAATTGAAACAAATAAATAATATTGATATGAATAGAATAATGTATATATATATATATATATTAATATGACATACATTATATTTAGGTATTCTCTTTTCATGTTTAAGAATTTGTTATTCATGTTTGGAATTTGTTAGAATCATTTGGGAATTTTTTTGCAAGGGTATGTATTTGGTACAACATGAAAGAGGAAATTATGATTGATGTAATTCATTAAAACATAAATTTGATTCAATGAATAGGAATTGGAAATGTTTTAGACCATAAATCCTTTAGGGGTTTAAAATACATTTATTCTATAAAACCATGCTTATGTCTTTCAATCAATGAATTAGTTAAATTAAAGGCCAGCAACACATTTTTTATGATAGGAATTGTGTGGATTTTATCCATAAATATTACATTTAAGATGTAAAACCTTCATAACCAGTAGGTTTTATCTATAGTATACATAACAACTCTATCATTCATCATGTCATATATCCCTCAATCATCAGGAATTTTTCCTAGAAATTTTGTGTATTTCCCCACCTTCAGTATTTATATATTCGACACTAAATATCCATTTTGGTACGTTGTGTATCTCCCTATAAGCATCCAATTATTCATTTAACTTCTATCCCACATAATCGTAGTGTTGTGATATGTTTACAGTATCCATATATCATTTTCTAATTTTTTTTATTCTTATTATTGAGTTTATTATTATTTTCATAGGGGAAATATTAAGATTATTCTAATTTGAATTGTGATATATCATATATGATTATTAATTTGTTTATATAAATGATTATATGGGGTGTGAATAATATTCAATGAAATCATTTTTGACTTGGTGTTCTTTCTACTGTTGGTTTATTATGTTGTTGGTAGATTTGCAACATGAGTTTTTGGTTGTTGGTTTCGTATATATACTATGTTATCTGAACCAATGGCTCATCATATATTGTTAAACGGGTTTCTAAATTTCTTTAAATGATTATTTAATTTTTTTCATGATATTTTTTTAGTAAAATATGGTATTCCATCGTTTGATAAATGAATGATTATTTTCAAAGCATTATGAAGTGTATTTTGAAATCGGTTTTGGATTAAATTATTGATGGAAGTAAAATAATTTTTATAATTTTATTTTAAAATGATTAAGGTCACATGAAATTATTTTATATACCTTAAATGGGATTCATGGGTACATAGGTTGTAGGTGTAGAATTATGGTACATATTATTAGATAGAAAGAAATGATCAAATTATATGGTAGTATAATAGTCATAGAGTAATATCCATATGACTATAGAACTTGACATGACATATTATATGAATTAAATTTCATTGGTTTTAATCTAATCAATAGTTATTATTTCTTGGGTACCCGGGGACTTTAGTTTTAAAAATTTATTAATAATTTACTATTGAACTGGATATTATAGACACGAGTTATCCTTGATATGACAATCCTTTTTGTGTTGTATTTATATAGTATATATTTTATTCAAATATTTTTGATGAAAATAAAATGGATTGTTGTTTTTATTATTTGAAAATCATTCATATTTGATTTTTTGAACATTGTATAAAGGAGACTATACACCATTATTTGGATATAAAAATAAATTTCTAATTATCATACAATGTTTTCTAAACTGTTCATACTAAATTTTTTTATTGAGGCATTATAAGGAACACATTGGTGGGATCCCACTATGAATGATTAGTTCACACATTTTACATTCATTTGGTAGTTTGTAGACCTAGTTTTTTTTTTAATTTATGAAATTGTATAGAACCACAATAAAGAGGTGAGTTTTATGTATCAGGGAATGGTTATATGGTGGTGTGATAATGGATTGTTACCCCCATTATTATATAGAGTGATTCCCTCTTATTTATGTTATAATTTTTATTATTGGGATTTTGTCCAATAGTTTTTTAGTTGAATTTGAGTCATATCAATGACTTTGGATTTACTTTATTGTGGAATATATATTTTTATATATTTCATCAAAATATCTATACATTCATTGTATCGTGTTTCTGGTTAGGAGAAATAAATCATTTTATTTTTATTTAGGATTAATTGTTACCTTCCCTTATGGATATAGTATGACCATTTTTGTATGTGTGGGATCTGTTTTAGTACCAGTTTTTAATGGTATCTGATGTTTGTGAGTAATAAATCACTATCAATGTTTGATATGATTAATTATAAATATATTATAAATGGTAGATATCATTTTAGAGGCTCGAGAAATATAATTTTATGAGTTCATAGACACATATTTTTCTGACAGGACTCAACTTAGAAAGTTATATTTAGATGTGTGCCTGATGTGTTCATTATTAACTAGGATTATCATTTCCTTCGTTGGTTCTTCTTATTTAAATAAAAATTTATTATTATTTTGGATCATTTTGTTCTATTATTGATGTATAAAAATAAACCTCCATGAAATCATCATCAACATAATAAGGAGTCATCGATGAGGGATTATCCTCCATTGAAATCACATTTGTATCATAATTTTATATAGGTTATCATGAAAAATGTTCAAGCAGTAGATCAAAACATACCATGACATTATAACCATGTTTTTAAAGTGAGTCCAAGAGTTAAAAAATACATATACATGTCATGAGAGATCATACATGAGAATCAAAAGTCTTTCATGGATATTAATAAACCCCATGTAGAGGATTTCTGGATTTAGGTCATTGATATATTCATTTACATCTTGATTAGACCTTTGGAAATCAAGGTGTTGTTATGAATCATTTATGTTCACAGGTACAAATAATTAGGGTTTTGATTTTATGGAACATTTAAATAGGTATGTGGATTAGGATGATATGGGTTTCAGGACCCTTTTATTTTAGTAGTTCAACCTAGAATATATGATGATAGTTGTGTATCTAATGTACCATTATATAGAATACAGGGTTCCAAGAGTTAAATTACAAAAACTAGTTTATTGAGATGGATCAATTATTTCTAATTGTTGTGATGAATACCATGCTGATAGTTAAGAAATTATTATTGGTTATGTCACAAGACATTCAAATATATGAATATATGAGGAATATTTCAAACTACGATGAGTTAATAGATAATAATATTAGGTTATATTTGGGTAGGATAGGTATGTTTGGCAATTCTAACACAACCATTATATTTAGTAGAATACAATGTGGAAGATAAGGAATGAAGATGGTGTTTTTTGATCATTTTATGGATAAGGGAGAAAGTACACAACTCCAAATTTCTACAACAACATCAATAGTAGATAGTATTATTTTGATAAATATCTATCAGTGTGCCATGTTATGGAAATACAAAAATTATTTTCCAATAAAATATATGAATTTTAGAAATTTTTCTTATAGTGGATATATATAGTGGTCATACTATGATATGTATGTCAGTTTTTGTAGTTAGATGTATGGGGTTCCCAAGGATGTTATGCTGTAGTTAGATCATCCAAAATTTACTACGATCTTACAAATGTCCTATGGATTGATGAAAATTCATGTAGTGGATAATTTTAAAATGATGATTGATTTGGGCTTGGTGATAGTGAGAGGATCCTTTTTCATTCAGTCTTCTATAATAATGGATTTATTTCATACTAATTCCTCATAATAATTTACATCAATATCTTTTATTGACTAAATGAAAAATCTAATGATGCTTGTGTTCTTTATTATAGAGATGGAAAAACAGAAAATTATATTCAAGGAACATATTGTTCTTCTTTTTAATTCCTTTCATTATCATTTTCTTATTATTAGTTTGTATGTTACATCATTATTTTCCATCATGATTAGTTTAGTGTTATAATGTTTATGGATTGTTTTGTTTCACATCAAGATTAGATTCAACCTTATTATTAGTGAGTTTCATTCTGGTTTTCATATAGGATATATCATGTGCTTTAAGAAGAATAAGATATGAGGATGGTCATTTAGAATATTAATGCATAGAGAGCTGATGTTTTTTTCTGCAAATTCAGTTGAACCAGATTATGCATCCTCTCTTTGAGATATTTTTGTTATTTTAGGGATTAATATAATGTATTCCAAGATGATTTTACTATAATATTAGTTGGATGATCTGGTTGTGGAATATTTTGTTTACCGTTGTGTTCCAACATGGGTATCTCATGTTCTCTATTCCATGAAGCAGTATAGGTCACAGAATTTTATTTTGGGATATATAACGTTTTTACATGTTATGGATAATAATATAAACACTTTTACCTGTGTGTTTGAAATGTTTTATTAGTAAATAGTGTAATATTTATGTTTTTATGATTGATATTTAGTTAGGTTATCATTATACCATGGTTTAGTTGTCTGAAATCTGGACAGAATATTTTTTGAGTAGTTCTGAAAATAAATTAAATGATATAATAAATAACCTTCATGTTTATTTATATAAATTATATAGTCATATTCATTATAAAAGTATTTTATAATTTTTAAATAATTAAATATTATTAATTAAACACATTATCTATAATGTTTTATGAAATTATCAAACATAAAAAAATAATTTCATTTAAAACGTATTTTTTGGAATTATTACATTGGAATTATCATCTGGAATATCATTTGAATTTGTTTAGAAAAATTTCTATTTTTAGTGAATTGTGAAAATAATGATTTTTGTAAAAATGTAAATTATTATTTATATATTATGTAATATAAAAAAATTATATTTTGAATTTTAATTCAGGCTACATAATTATTATTGAGTTATATTTATCCCGCTTAATTACATATAAATCATCTTTATATTTGTATTTATAATAAGTTTATTATTATGATTTAAATATAGGTACTTTTGAATACACTTTTAAAGTGTATAATGATTCTCAATATTAATTGAATATATATATACATAATGAATAATTACTTTAATGAAAATATTATATTATATAAAAATAAATATTAATATAATTTCAATCAATTATAATTACAATTTATATTGCTAACATAATTTCATGTTATGCTGGAAAAATATGTTTATCAAAAACCAAATTTTACATCGCGTCGACAAGTGTGGTTTAATAAAATCTTTATCCGCTAATATGTATAGAAATTTTTAAAATTGATTAAATATTTGGATTTATAATTATTTATATAAATTATTATGTTAAAAAAAATTTAGTTTTTAAATATAAAAAATATTTTACCATGTTTAAGTATAAAAAAATTTACTTGGGGAAAAAATATAATTGTAAAAATGATTGTAAAAATCGATTAAAATATATATTATAGAAGTATTTTCATCTCATTATTGATAATTATATTTATTAGTTCATATTTTATCCTTTTAACAAGAAAAAATCTAGGTTAAAATTTTATAATTTAAAAAATTATAAGTGTACCACTTTTCAGAGTTATAAAAGGCCACCCATCTCCTTTCTTATTCACAAAAAAAAATACATTTCAATTTTTCATTCATGAACCAAATATATATATTATTTAACTCCACATTAAAAAATCTCACATAATTTATCTTAAATTATTTTAATGATGTATTTTGGTGTCATCTTAATATTTTTGTTCTAAGTAGAGGTATTTCTTTAACCAATCTTTTTTATTTAATTATTCATCCACAATCATCAAATATTTAAAATATATGATGATATTATAAAACCATAATATCTAAAATAAGAAAATATCATTATCTTAATTTCACTATGTAAATCCATCTCATCATTCATAAAATGGGAAATCAAATTCTCGTTCATTTTTTCTATGAATTAATGCCCCTCAAACTGATTCCTATCATTGTTCATAAAAAATATATTACAATGTATTAAAATTATATTCTATAAAAATATAAATATATTTTTTATATTATTATGATAAATAAACTTATGTTATCAATATATTACTAATAAATTATTTGTTTCAATTCTATTAAGGATATGATAATGTCACACTATTAGTTGGTGAACTAACTCCCAATGAAGTGATGTGATTTTTTTCTCTCTATATCTATAAATTAATGGTAATAAGTATTAATTTACTAATATATATGTCTCAAAATAATTTATTTTCATAATAATTACATATTTTTTATTAGTTAAAAAATACTTAAAATATATGTCTCAAATATTTTAAAATATATGTCTCAAATAATTTATTTTCATTATAATTTATTTTCATAATAATTACATATTTTCTTAATTTACATATTTACGTATTTTTTTTTGTTTTTCATAATAATCATCAAATATTTAAAATATATGTCTCAAATATTTTTAAAAATACTTACATCATTAAGGTATTCGGGTTAACCACGACCTCCAAGAGGCCTTTTCATTCATTTTTATCACCATAAAACATGGTTGATATATACAAGTATATATGTTGAAATAATAATATACATGTTTTATTATTATCATTATTTGATTATAAATTACTTCTTACCATATTTTTATAATAATTATTGAAAAACAAAAAAAATACAATCACTTATGTTCAACCAAACCTTTTAGTGATTGAATCATAGATCATTTTCAAATCCATATTTCAAGAATTGTTTTAGAATAAAATTTATAATTATATTTAATAATGTTTCTATAATTATTAATATGGATATATTTAAATACTAACCTTATTGACCATCATCATCATAATATTTTCAATATTCTCACAATATCCAAAATTCATCAAAAAGACCATGTAAACATAATAGATTATGTCATAATACATAACATGGTAAGAAGATATATAAAAGCTATAATGAAACACAAAAAAATATTATTATTAATGTATTTAAAAAATATTTATTTATTATTTATGAATATAAACAAGACTCAAACTGAAGGAATGAGATTCGACTTAATTTCATTTTATTAATATTTTTTATTTCATAATCCTTTATTAATTTATGAGATACATATACAGTATTATCCAAATGAAATTTTATTAATTTATATATTCCAATGATAATTCATGTTTTGTTAAATGTTATTATTTCATGGGTATTACGATTAAAATTTTCACAATGTGGTGGTTATATTATTTTAATAAAGAATCTAATTATGATTCCTTCAAACTAGAATTTTTATCCATTTATATGTTTGTAAATTTTTTTTATGAATGTATATATATGGTCATAATTTTATTAAAAATATAATATCTTCCTTTCATTAGTTTTTTTTAAAATATTAATTTCATGAGATCTATGATATTAATTACAACAAACAAAAGGAATTTTCAACTTTAACAAATGTACTGAAATCAACACTTTCCTCCACACAAAAAAAATTATTTGAATTTTGAATACTTTACCATTATTTTTTATCATAATACAATAAACCATATTTCCATATTTCCAAATTTTCGTATTGTAATTGTTATTTAAATATATCTTTAGAAATATTTTTTATGGGTGAGAAGAATATTTTATAACTAAAATGTGGAAAATGTCATGCTTCTCTGTTTTATGATTACATTATTATTATTGGAAATTATTTATGATGTTTTCTGGTGTTATTAGAGTTTTATTTTTAGTGATTTTATGATAAAACTATGATGTATTTTTACCTAAAAACCATGGATGGGTGGTTGTTCCATACAAAAGGATGGGTGTGTCTGTGATAGACCTACAATGCACGTGTTATTAATTTTCACGTCATGGTTATTAAATTTATATGCGGGATCTAAAAATATATATCTTATGATACAAATAGGATTTATATATTGTTTTTAAAAGTTTTAATGGTAATATTATTCATTCTAAAAATATAATAATGATCATGTTTTTAAAAATAATGTATTCACTACATATTAATGATGAAAATTTTAACACTTTGTTAATGTTCTCATTTGATTTTAATGATTTTAATGATGTTTTTATGATTTTTATATACCCAATATTGTTTCTAAGAAAATATTTTAAGAAATACTTGGGAAATTATGGTGGTATATTATGTATGAATATATTTATTTCGATGTATAGAACACTATAAAAAAGAAAATTTTTATTATTAATCATCGGGTAAATGATTAATCTCTATTCATATATGCTCATTAATAATAATTTTTGGTCATACCGGTTTGAATTCTTTTCAAGGGGTTTATTGGATGGTATGATCATTAAAGAATCCAATATGAATTTTTTGAAAATTTACTATGAAAATATGTTTTGTTTTATTTTTAAATATTTTATATTGTAGTAATAATGGATACATATTAGAATTGTATAAATAATATGTATATGGGTAAGTTATGTAAGAGTTTATAGCTATCATTATAAAAATATAAAACAAAACAATCCTTCATGATATAAAATATATAATTTTATTGTAATCTCAATGGAAAAAAGTCTGATTGATTCTATTTTTATAAAAATTATTGATACAGTAAACATATTAATTTATGTAAATTACCTCGTGGATAATGATTTGGTGAATTTTGAAAAAAAAATTATGGATATAAAGACAAATTTTATAAATATAAGCATCAATGTGCGTATATTTTTCATGCAAAATTAAACATTCTCAATGGTGGGATATATATTTGTTGAAAAAGGAAAAATACATAAATACAATTATGTTCCATGAGTTTAATTTTTATGAAGAGATGTTAGTTGATTTGGAAAATGATTATGTTTTCCATATTATTTCTAGTTGACGATTTAGTTATTCAATAAATCATATATAACTAAAATTTACACTCATCCTACATAATGTAACATGTATATATACATTCATGGGTAGTAATAGTGGGATGCTCTAAATATTGATATTATAAACATTAACATGAAATGAATATTTTTTCGACTAATTAAAAAAATGATAATTAATGGTGAAAAAATCATCAAATTATTCTAGCATAATAGTATAAATTTAAAAAATATATCAATGTATTACATATAGATATTTACCATGAAATCTCATGGAAATAATGAGAATTTGGTTTTGGATGATAGAATACAAAAATCATCCCATGTCCATCCTAATCAACAGAATATTCATATAGATAAACATTCTAAAAAACATCTAAAATGAATGGTATGTTTACAAAGAGATTTTCCAATAATTGTACGGTAATGTGATCCCAGGTTTACATCTAATTAGTGGAATTGAAATAAAATTTCATTGGGTACCAAATTAAAATTGATTATTTCTTTCTATCCTCAATCTGTCAAATAGTGCGAGAAAATAATTCAGTCCTCGGCTGATATTCATTATTTAGGTTCAATAGATTATCAGGGAACATGATATCATCAAATATCATTGGTCTAGTTTTTTAATAATAATATGTTTTATTGAATTATAAATATGACATTTTTTTTGTTTTTATATAGAATGTGGTGTCAAATTCCACCTTTTTGGGATGATGACTGAGGAAGTCAATTAATTGATCTTGAGATGGTAAAATAAATTTATGAGATTTTGTAGAGGATTAAGAATCTTATGAGGAAAACTCATTTCATAAATGAAATGTATGTAGATAAAAGGAAGAAATATATATCTTTTTAGGAATGTGATCTGGTTTTTCTATGAACATCTCCACTGAAAAGTGTTGTGAGTATTTCTAAAAAGGGGAAGTTATATACATGCATCATTGGACCATATCAAATCCTATTGAATATTTGAAGAGTTACATTCCAGATTTCATTTTTTCATCTATAGTTATCCCTTGTACATAAGGTATATATTATTTCTCTGTTATGGAAATGTGTTCCAAACGAATATTTTGTTTTTTAGCATTGAATTTGTTCATTTGGAAGTTAATATTTCATATAAGGAATAGAAAACATATAAAACCTATTATAGAGGAATTTTTTTAAAGATTATAGTTCTGAACCATGTTAAGTATTTATGTAAACACCATAAGGTCTAAGAAAAACATGAGTATTTTAAAATGATATTATGGAAAGATATCCAAACATGTTTAATATATCAAAAAAACCGGTTGACTTATTTTAATAAATTTGGGAATAATTTTAAATAAATATAGTGAACAAATAATTAATTTTTTTAATATGGATGATATAGTTATATTCATTAAAAAAATATTAGTTAATTTTAATATTAGATATAAAATGATATTAACAAAACACTTTTAACAAAATGTTTTATTGAAATATTTAATTAATAATTTAGTTATTGTGAACATGTATAAATTATTTTCATTTTATAAATTATCAAATCAAAGTATCATTGCTTAAAATTTTGGATGGGTTCTGAAAATTCAGTTTTTTTTGTGACTATTGAGAAATAACAATTGGTTTCAAAATGTTGTTTCTTTTCAAAAAAATAGTAATTTACAATGTACTGTTATGTTTTAAACATGAATTCAGGCTACCTAATTATTTAATAGTAAAATTGAATACATATAATCATATATAAAACATCATTATAATGAGTTTCAGTATATGTTTATTTTTGGGTTGAAAATTGTTTTTTCAAAAAAAACTGTTTTACAATGATTAACGATTCATTTTTTTAATTATTTAAAATCAACATAATGATTAATTAAAAAAATTATATATATATATATATATATTAAAAATTTAAAAATTAATTTAAATTCATACATTTATTGTTACATGTCATTAGATTAATATAAAATATTTTATTTCGTGAAAAATACTTTTCTTTTATAACATAATCTTCATTGAATTTTTAGGATTAATTTTAAATTTAAATTTATAAATTATATACAATTATTTTTTATAAATGAATTTTCTAATTTCAATTATCATAATTTATATTGTCTAATAATTTCCTCTTATATTCTTTCATTATTTATATTGACAATAGTGAAAATATAATACCATGGTTATGGTAAAAAATAATTTATCAAGTGGTTAAAATTTACAAATAGTGATTAAAATGACACATAATATTATATGAAATTTATTTTATTAAAATATTTTCACCCAATAATATAAATTTTATACATATATCAATTTTTTATTCTTTAAATATTTTAAAAATATTGGTAAAATTTTTTCATTTCAACAATAGTCATGTGTGGAACTCAACTGACCTATAAAAGGACACCACCTCTACTCTCCTATTGACTCAAAAATCACTTTTAATTGGAGAAAAAATTATATGATATCTTTCTTACATCCGTACAATGAAATAATTTTATTTTTATAATTATAAAATTATGATAAAATGTATTTTGGATCTAACCTAATGATTTTTTCATATAAGTAGTATAATTCTAATGTGGGAAAATTTATTATATTTCTTCTTCTAAATAATTAAATGCATATAAATATATATTATTATATAACAACACCATTATATCTAATGTTATTAAATCATTAAATGTTTTTCTAATAATCAAGATCTATCTCCTCTTCCATCAAAAGGATCAAAGAATCATCATTTGTGTGTATAGTGAACTACAGCCTCGAAAAAAATGTAATTTGTTTCTCAGCATCACCTCTCATGGATTATTATAAGGACAAATTTAAAAGTATATATATAGGGTATTTCTAATATAAATATTCATTTGTATTTATTTTATCACATATACCTTCTAATATTCTATTTCATGTGGGATACACTATTTTCTCTCATGTTTATAGAGAACAGCGTCATTTTGAAGTAATGTGATTTTTTTAAATGATTAACATGGGTAGTATTAAATATGGTATTTATTAATATATGTGATAAAAAAGAAATAATTATGATATTAATCACGAATTTGTGAATGATAAATGATATTATATGGTTTTATTTTTTACCATTCTACTCTGTGAAAATATGATAATGTTGTTTATGTGTACTTTTGGAATACCATCTCAACTGAGCGCTTTGATTATTTTTAATAACAATAAAACTAGTGATATATATAATAATATATAATTAGATAATTTTTTATTATTCATATGATTATAGTTCTCTAATGATAATATATTACATACCTTCTATCCAAAAAGATCATTGAAAAACAAAAATGTAACTCATGTGTACATATGTCCTACTATCTTCTATATTGTAAAATATTTCAATATCCAAAATCAATAATGAATGATTTTTTAAATTTATAATTGATATAAATTTGTTAAATAATATATTACTATTATTTGGGATTTGATTAAATGATGACTACTTTTCCAATATTAAACCTACCAATGTCATTTTTTACACTTGTGAAGAATATTGATAAAAAAATGATGTAGAATTAGTTCATTATGTAATATTATATTACATGGTAATAATTGAAATAAAATTAGTTATAATCATTAAATTATTTTATTATTAAAATAATTAATAACCTTAATTATATAATTTAGGATGCTTAAGATTGTACATTACAACTCAGAATTAACCTGTGAGACATCGTATCAATTTCATTTTTGCGGAAAATTCGAATGTCATGAACTTATATTGTCTAATGTGATGTATAAATTGAACATATTAAAATATAAATCATGAACCAATTAATTTCATTTTGTAAAATGTTTTGTTTAATTATTTTGTTTAATGTAATTTATTATTCAAATGTCTCCATTGTGTTAAGTTATATTTCTACAAAAACAATTCCCCTTTTTAATGATTCATTCCATGTCACTTTTTTCATTTATATGTCTTAAAAAGGTTTTTATTAATGTAACTATTTATAATTAAATGTTTTATAATGGATATGTCAAGTATTCAATAAAATTTTTTCAAATGTTTAAATTTTTTAATTTATGGATTTCATTAAAAATTACAAATGGATGGTTATATTTTATCATATATTACTACAACCAAAATTTACTCTATCATATAAGATATTTTATTTTTTATTAAATTACAGTGATTCATGTCCACCTAAAATTAAACACCCATAAATTTTTATTTGAAATTAGATTTTGAAAATATGGATCTAAATTGACGTTTAGACATATTTTATTATGGGTACAATGAATATTTTATGAGGATAATGTTAAAACAAGAATATTTTTTGAGTTATGATTATTTAATATCTTTTTTAAAATTATATATTATAAAGGGTAATTTTATTATATAAAATGTATATTTGGTTCCCTAATCAACCATGGATCAATGTTTATGTTAGAAACTCGTGAAATTTTGTCATGCTATAAATCAAGGAACAGTGAGTCTATGATAGCCTTATAATATATTTGGTATAGAATGTTACTTAATGGGAATTCTATATTTTTTTTAGTGGTATAAAAAAAATTAAGTAACATCATAACATATTATTAAATGAAGGATTTCATTATGTTATTATAGAAATAATATGACTGAAAAGAATGTATGTAATGAGATTAATTTTTAAATTAATGTATTTACTACTTATTATGGATGAAAATTCTATCTTTTGGAACAAAGATGCCATGAGTTTTTTATGTTTTCAGAGAAATCTGTATACATTTTTTTTTTACATTTTGTTTTCATACGAAATGTTTAATGAAATTATTTTCAGGGATAATTTGATTTCTTAGGTATGATAATGTATACATTTACCGTAATGATTACTTTCAAAATGACAATTTTTATACAAAAAATTAATTAATGTGTTTCATTCGTTTCTTCTATGTCCGATATAAATCATTTTGGGTTGAGACAATGTTTTAAATAAAATATCACATGTTTTATGGATATGTAATTATTCAGAATTAGTCAATATAAAATTATTTAACATATGTAATGTAATGAAATAATGTTGTATTTTTATGTATTTATATTATGGAAAACATAGAAACTAGATAGATGTGTAATGTTTGAATATATTTTTTCTTGTAATGTAATATTAATGATATATATCTGAAAAAATATAAATAAAGGATTTATATGGTATTGTAAGAATGTGAATTGTAATTTTAAATCAAAATAATATATTTTGTTTAAGGATAGATCCTTAAAATGTATGTCCATTATGAATATATTATGTCACCCAATGGTCTAGAAAACTATATTGTAATTTTTAAAGCATTGATAAAAAATATATTTCATAGGATTCATGAAATATTTATCATTGGGTTAGTAGATTATGTATTATTTTATATGAGAACTGATTGTGATCTTGAGAACCACCAATATTTGGTTTTGAAAATATTCAAAAATTTTGGTCAATATGTGATGATTCAGAAATATGTTTCTGGATACAAGATGTGAATTTATAAGGGAACATAATTTCTAAACCAGGACTATCAATATTTCATTATATGTTGAAGGATTTTTGATCAAATAGAATACCCACAAAATCGATTTGAGATACAGAGATTCTTAGGTATTTTTATATACTCTTGGTAGTTTTTCACTGATATATAAAATTTAGAATCACCAATCATTGTTCTTATGAGTAATGGAATGAAATTATTATGGAATCCTGGGTGTTAGACTTATTTTTAGATGTGGTAACAAAAATTTACAATGATAATTTTATTTTCATTACATGATCCCAGTAAAGAGTATGTTTTATAATAATATTCTTTTCATGTACAATTGGTTTGCATGGGAATACCTGATTAACTACTGCATTCTTATATGGTTTAATAGATTTGGATTTATGAGAATAAATTCCCAACTCAGTATTTAGAGAATTGAATAGTTATTAACGTGCCTATGTGTTGGTTAAATTATTTTTTTGGTTAGGTTCTCATTGTTTTTTTATAATATGAGTTTGAGTGATATCTACAATCATAAATACATTAATCATCAATAGAAATTGTGGATTTTGTACCTTTATACATTCGATTTCAATATCTACCAAACCCATAGGATGGGAAATGTAATTTCATATACTCATAGTAGTAATATATCGTCATAATATTTCTTGGAATTGAAGGAAGTGTGGGCTCTTATGGGGATCTCCAATCATTTTAATCATGATAATCAAGAAGATATTTCTTGTATGCTTCTATCTACTATTCAGTTATAATCATATATCATTGACTATATTATGTATTATATGTCTTATGATGATTTATTTTGAGGAATTATGGAAAATCATTTTTATGGTGATATCGTATTAGGTTTATGTCTCCCTTATGATGATTTTTTCCACTTTAGTGACCATTTTATCATCTATGATTCATTTATTAGATACATATTGTTTGACTATAAAAATTATATTTGGGAAATTCATTCCAGAGATACAGTTATATTTAGGGCATTATAAGACATTTTCTGTGGCAATGTATTATGTGAATCAATTTTTATATAATGTCATATTGTTACACCTACTACCAGAAAAAGGTTGAGCATCTAAAACCTTATAGTTATATGAATCCTCTTCCAATTTTGGATTTAAAATGGTATAATGTGTCGATATATATTATTTTTAGATTTTATTTTATTATTAGTGGGAAAAAATATTGGTTTTGTTGTGGAACAGTTGATAAAATATTGTCATTTAGTTCTAATTAGGGACAAGTAGAAGGTTGATTATTTTGTTAGGCCATTTATATAGTGTTTTCTAGGTACCATGGGGTTAAAATTCAATTTATTTGGATAGGTATCCTAGTATTACATTATTATTTTTACTAAGAGTCATTAATTTGAAATGAGGACCTAGACCAGGTTGAGTAGTGCTATTGATACAGTAATAGATAGATAGAGAAAACTATTCGGATCACGGAAGATATTATCCTGCAATTTTAATAAATTTTAGTGGATCATTATATATAAATATATATCCAGTTATCATTTATTTTAAAAATAGTTATAACAAATTTATCATAATTATCCACTTAAATGTTTTCATTGGTTTCCCATACAGTCAACCTCATTGTTGGGAAAAGGTGGGATAAGATACATGTGTGGGATTGTGTATAAATATTGTGACAGTGGTGAGGATTAAGGATATAATTTGACATCTATTTATAGATCAAGGATAGAACGAAATTGTATGTAGATCATTATCATCATACATAGCAGTTTTTTTGGGAAATTCAATTGGTTTTATTGAATGATTCCCCTTGGTATAGTCTTCTTCAATTTTA
Source organism: Viscum album (assembly GCA_963277665.1). Taxonomy (NCBI): domain Eukaryota; kingdom Viridiplantae; phylum Streptophyta; class Magnoliopsida; order Santalales; family Viscaceae; genus Viscum; species Viscum album. The sequence goes on along the minus strand of OY728152.1, from coordinate 2,072,999,331 downwards.
GATATAATTGCTCTTAACTCTGAGATATTTTAGACTGTCTAGGTTACTGAGTAGAATGGGTGGGCTTCACATAGAATGGAAATTATTTACTACATTACGACAATACATGATTTTTAAAAATATATTTCCTAAGGAAATACAATCATGATTCAATTCATTTAATGAGTTCATTAGAAATAATGTTAGATTCAAATTTCACTAATATTGTAAATGTAGTGGAGATTAATATTTGTTATATGAAATAAATAATTATAAATAATTATCTTTCGGTGAGAATGGTATGGAAAATGATTAGATTCATACATTATGTGGTAGTGTTTGTCTCATGTGATATAGTATCTAACATAACTCTTTTTGGGACAACATTATTTTATAATTCATCACTATGATGGAATATTCTATAGTGGGGATATTGTTACATTATAGATTATATGTTATTATTTTATGATGAATAAGATATTGTTTGGGTTTAAAAGGTTTATGAAGTATTATTATATTAGTTTATATTGTATTGTTCATGGTACATCATGGAAGAGTCATTTACACTATTAATATTAGGATATGAAATAAATGTGTTTCAGGGAAAGTGATATGAAAATGATTAAATATGAAAAACATTTTTTGAGGTAAAAAAATTTTATCTTATAAGATCAAGTAATATGATGTAAAATCATCATAATAAATATATTAACTTAACAAAAAATACTTTTAAATGGATATTCATTATAGGGGATTTTCTTCATAAATTTGATTTTTTGTGACATAAACCCCTCATGCCTATTATATTTTATAATTAATTATCATAAGACCCAATTTATTTACCATGATTCCTCTCGATTGAACCCTATATATTAATCTAAATTTTTTTGTGTGTATCCTCATCTCCTAGTCTCCTTTTCTCGGAATATGATTTCCATTATTGTTGTACATCATCACTCTCAATAAATGATTCTTTTAATTTTTCATTGTTATTTGTCACAAAAACGGTGTTAGGATATATTCTTTGTATCCACTAATAATGTGTTGATCATGTTTTAATATACCTGTTTTCTTTAAATTTTTATCTAGGAGGAAACACTGATGTTGGTTGTAATGTGGAATTTGTGTTTATCCACGCATATTGTGATCATTCCTAATTTACAAACTTTTCATGTGAGGTATTGATTCTATATTATGGGAAAAATTATTAAGGATTATACGAAATGTTATTCATTGATTCTGGTGTTATATGATATTGTTGGTGATATATTTATTAATGGATTTAATGGTGTGTGGTTTTTTATCTATCATAAATTATATGAAAATTTTATAAGTCTTTATTTTTTTAAATATATTTCAAAATTATATAAAAATTTTCACACATTGTGCATGTAAAATGGTTTTCCAAAAAAACTATGTTTTCCTCGAATATTATTAAAAGGATTATTATTTTCAAATCATTGTGAAATGGAATGAAAAATATGTTAAAAAATTATGTTGGTGGAATGAAATGGATTTTTTAATACTAATGTGAAATGTTAAATAAATTATAAAATATTCTAACATTCCACATATGGGAGGCTTTGGTATTTAGGTAGGAGGTGTATTGTTGCATATCATCATATGATATATTTAAGAGGGTTAAAATTCAGGGGTGTTCTTATATTGCTATATATAGATGAATTTAGCTATAAAAAATAGAAATAAATAGGGTTCACAATTTGGGTAGTTCAGTTTTCTCATAGAACCTGATAAATGGTTATGTGGGACATACAACTTTCAAAAGTCATGAATAATGTATAACTAACCAAGATAACCTCACATTGAGTTACCATCAAATTCATATCATTTTTGTGTGTTTTTCTATTATGTGGATTTTAAATATCAATTTTAATAAAATTAAAATGACTTGCTGGAATTATGATTTGAAAATGAATTACATTAATTTTTTAGTACTAACGATTTTGCTAAATGTTTTATAATTATTTTAATATAATATATCATTATTTATAATAATTCCAAGATTCATAAATTGATCATATGGATGTATTTAATAGAGAATAAACATATAAAACATGGGAGTGATCCACTGATCATGTTTATCCACAACAATAAACCCTATTCTGGCTATAGTTAGACTACTTATTGTCATTTTATGCCAGAAAATGACTGAAATCATAGTAAAACAATATTTATATTAGTAGTTATGGGTGACTACTATTGATATGGTGGGGGAATTTACCACATTTTAATCACATAGAGTGTATTGTTATTGTTTCAGTTGTCCTTTTGTCTGTATTAGTTGTACATTGTAGTATTTTAGCCACAACCATGCTTTATTTATACTATTGACTTTATATGGTAATTTAATATATCATTATATAAATTTATTTCATGTTTTTTTATGTGCAGTCTGTCATGTTTCAGGTTGGGAAAAAATTCCCATTGTTAATGTCTGATACCCTAGTGAAACTCACCAGACTATGGGAATCAAGAGTTCTCATTGGATTTTTAAAAGATCAATTTGGCTGCTAGTTATGGAGGGTATCCCTAGTGGATTCATTATAAATAATGTAATTTTTAAAACTATTAAATAGTTATGTTAATTTTTTTTGTATAAGAGAATGATGTTAAAATATATGAATAGTTTTATTTAAAAATCAAATTTCATAAATATTGGAAATTATTTTAAACATAATTAAATAAAATTTAGAATCATCACATCTATAATATTAAATGGGGAATTATAGATAAATATTTTAAACCGTGCATTTTCCATTTGAATAATAAAATATGATCTTTTTATATGATATATACATTGACACTATTTAGATATTACAAATTAATAAAATAACATAAATTAATCCTTGATTTAAAGTATGATAATTTGTTAATTTATTTTATGTTATTGTATTAATATTAATTTACATAAAATGGTCATTCGGAAGTATAATTCGAATGTTATGTTTTTCTAAATTATTCATAATTAAAGTAGAGAATACTGAGGATTAAATAATTGAATTAATGTTTTTTATATTAAATAAAATTTAAAAATAATATATTATTCTATATGACAATGATAAAAATATTCGTATTGAGTTCTGAATCAAATATATTTTGATGACTATTCCCAGAAAATTCATAACCAACTTCCCTCTATTAAAATAAATTCCCAATAAAATATTAATTAAATTATATTTTAAAATCATTTATAATTTTTCACTTCCTAGTATCCCTCTCGATCTCCCTACATATAATATAATTTGAAAATATTTAGTTTTTTCAAAAAAAATTACGGGTTCCTACTAACATATTTTAATTTCTTATTGAAACACTGCATAAAATAACTTTCATTTACATATCAAAATCAATAATGATACATTATTACATGTTAATAATTTTAATATGAAATATTAATGAAAATTTCAACTTATTGAAACATCATCACATGCTTATATTATTATTTAGTATTTAAATTTTTGTAAACTCTATTAATTGAATTCCCATGTATACATTGTTTATATGTTATTACCAATGTATTATTTCTATTAAGGGGACTCTAAACTTGATTTTTGTTATAATATTCATGGAACGTTGTGTTCATCAGATTTATTGTGAGATATAGTTAATTAAATAAGTATTATAACTTTTGCATCAATGTATACTAACCAGGATATTTCTACACGTTAAAACATTATATTTCATAAATGTTTCTAAATTACACATCAAACAATTCTAATTATTAGTTTTTTTCGCTCAATTATTTGTTATATTACCATTAAAATTTATATTATTCCTTGATTACTCATTTTTGATAACCTTGTACAGGGAATATGTGTAACTTAAGTTATCCCTGATTTTTTTTTTGACAAATATACATTCTCTAAAATTATTAATATCCAATAATTTGGAAATTTATTAATTTGTACTCACAAAGTTGACCACATAAATACCTAAAATTAATATACGATAATAATATGTACATAAATTAGTTCTATATAGATTTCTTTTTACTATATATCAGTTATTAGTAATTGGTACAATGTGGAATGTATGTATTTTTTTTCTATTTTCATCTAATAATGGATACAATGCACTCTATATACTATAAGTGATAACTTAAACATTATATCCCCCGGAATGAATTGGTAGGTATCCTTAGGCTTATTAGATTGGAAAATAAGTTTATTTATATCCATTTCTGAAAAATTCATTAGAATGAATTTTCGATGGATTGCTTATTATGTAAGTTATTATGAAATCCATCCTTATTAGATAATTTATTTTTATGTATGTCATTATCAATTTATAGTATTATCTAATATATGGATATTTTTTTCTAATGTTTTGAATATTAGGGATTATGTTTATTATGTTTTCTTCTTATGTCATATATTAGCCTATTTATCTCATGTTTACTCATACATTGTACCACCAAATATAGTGCATCTGATCTCACTCCACAATATTATTTCCCTATTTCTATAAGAATCCATTTATATTAATATATATGTATTAAGATATGGAATTGAGGAAAAATAATGATTATTTATTTAATATAATTAATTTTAAATTTTAAATTTATAGTAATGTTAATGAAGACGTTCTGTATCCTTGTATTACTAAACAATATGATTGTGTTCATGCTGATCATATTTCTTTTATTATATTTTAATAAATAATCATCCAGTATAGGTTACTAGATTTTGGAATGATAAAGATTTTTCCCTATAGTGACTCGATGAATCAAGTACCATCACCCACATATCAAATTTCACATGAATGAAACTTAGAAAAAAAAGATTTATAATTCCGGGACATGTTAGATCATAGTTATTGTGAACACATACTTCATGTGTTTGACAATAATACCTGCTCACCCGATCGATCACCAATTTAATGAATCTACATCATCAAATAAAATAGTTTAGTAAATTAACAACAAATGTTTGTAATTTTTTCACCTAATTATTAATTATGATGATCATTTTAAATCCAAAAATATTATATGATAACATTAAAATCATTACCAATTCTGCACAAGAAGCTCATGAAATTTTAATAACCTTACATTAATAAAAGAAATTGATTGAAAAACAAATTATTCTTGTATTTGTAAAATATTTTGAAACATAAACCAAAGAACATTGTAGTAAAATTGCCCTTATTAATAAAATAATATATACCCACACAACTATATCCATGGATTTCTATAACCATGGGTATAAGTTCTGATACACCAACAATATATTTATATCATTGGATAATCATAAATATTATAAATATAGTAAAATATTTTTTTCAAAGTATAATAATGTTCCCTACTAATATTCCAGGTTTCAAGACCACCTCCCATGAATAACTAAATTCTTCCATTCATTAACCATACTATATCCCAACTTATCATGAGAAAAAAGAACCAATCAAACTCAGTAATCCTTTTTCTCGTACCAAACTAATTAATCATAAAATGAGTTTGTAATAGAGGAATAATTTATTTAATTTGAAATAATATTCCTTTGATAAAATATATTAAACAGTATCTAATATCTTCTTACGTAATTATTATTGTTGTTTTATTGGGGATTGATAATTTTAGTTTATATTCATAATAGTAGTATATAAAAAATCGATTATAGACATTGTAATTATTAGAATCATTATTACTCATGTAATAAAACTAAATTAAATCTATCTTTTTGGTGATATATGTTTTGGTGTTCTAAATGTATCCATTATTGTATTCGATAACATTGTGACTATATTAAGGGGTTTTACAAATTTTCAACTTAATTTTTTATTTTATTTATTGAATGAATAAAAATATTGCATATTTAATTTAAATATCATGTTGTGCATAATGATACAAAATTTAAATTGGAAATTTTAAGGATATTATAAATAATTATTTAATTTTTTTAATTGGTGAATTTAGAAATTATGCTTGGGTTATAGATCCCTTCCCAATGTATATATTCACATAGAAATTAGTGATTACATCACTACCATTTTTTTCATATTTAAGATTTATTTCAATGTTCTTTCTCAATTTAGGAACAATGTTATTGTTTATATGATATTTATTTATTTTATAAGTACTATTTTATTCTAGGTTGATTGTTTCACATGGTGATTCTCTTCACATTATTTATAAAGTATAATTTATTCCAATGTGGTTTTACTTATTCTATTCGATCCACTAATAGTTGTATACTAGAAGACATTATTTTTCATATTATTAAAATTCATTAATTTTTAAATAATATTACCATATTCATTATTTTATCATTAATTGATTGATAATATCTAATCTATCTCAAGTAAAATACCAGATATTATTTTAGAGAAGTGCATTATGTGTTAGATACAATAAATATCATTGTCGACATTTCTGGTATACCAATATTTGGGATGGAATGACAGAAGCCATATACATCTTCTCATGTAGTAAATAATTTTTCCTAATATTTACTTTTCCCATATATCTTATGAATTTTCATATAATGGGGATAGAAAAGAAATTATATAGATGGAATGTATTGTAAAACAAAATTTATTTAAAAATAATATAATTTTGTATAATATGGTTTATGTATATGTATTTTTATCTGGAATCACTGGTTTATGGAATTGATCCATTGTACTCATTATATATTCACTATCTTATTTTGTGGGTTAGGGTCCCACATTTTATTTATTTATTTCTAATGTATATGATTTAATTAGGGGTTACTTTTATCATGGGTGAGTTGAACTATTTTAGGTTACATTATGATGATGCTTAGAATCCATGGTTATTGTTTTTTATTGTATTATCATATTAGTGATTTCAATGATTATTTTTTATTCCTCTTACTAATTTTATTAAAGAATAGGGGTCCAAGGTGGGATTCATCTGTTAAAGGGAAAGGTGGGACTATTATGTTTATAAACACAGTAGTAAGATCTTGAAAATTCTTGGTACTATCAATTTCTCAATTTCATTTATCTTATTAAAGATTTTTCAATCTCATTTATTTAGGATTTACTTCAGTGATTATCGGTGTGTTTGTAAAATATTTGTGGGATTTTGGGAGTGCATGGTTGGTTCATCTTTTTTCCAAACTGAACAAAATTCCTAAAAAAATTAGGCCGCTTGGAAACAGTGGGGTTTAATGATTGATTTCTATTTTACAACACATACACCTTTATAGTAGAAACCGTAAACCCTATATAGTACGTGAATATGGTTATAGTGCACATTGTATCTAACTTTAGGGCCCATCTATGAAATTTTATTCAAAAAATTCCAATCAATCCAAAATTTAGTTTGAAATTCCAAATCCATTGATTTTAATTACTAATCCATCCTAAAAAAACTTAATCATGTTAAATTTTTTTAGAAACAAATGAATGAGATAGTAGTATTTTTAAAACTCTTATCATATGAATTGACGATATTGTGGAAGAAATCGAATCCCCTGTTATATCTTCCTGGATTTGGGATTTCTCACTCACATATTTCTCTACTGTTAGATAGGGTTGAATCCACTTATCATTGATAGTGTCGATCTAGCTGTTAATGGATACTATTTTCCGTATAATGATCCTGGGTGTTGATCTTGGATCATATTCACCATTGTGATATCATCCTTTGTACCACAAATCAAGGCCCTATGTATGGCATGCATTCTTCAATGATGTTATTTTAAGAGTTCTAAAATATAAATCCCATAGTATTATAGTTTTTATCTGATTTTAGTTAAATCATTTCGTGGCCACAATTTACAAAAAAATTAAAAATTAAAATGGTAAAATGAATCCATATTATTCTTTTATACTCTTATTGTATTTAATTTGATATAGTGGAAAATATGAGACTATATTTAATATCATCCCAAATGGAGATTTTATTTTTCATTAAATAATAATTTTGAAATGAATACATGGACTTATATGGTTTATGAAACCAAATTATTATCTTTTATTATATTAACATGTTATTAATGATTATGTGACCTGGAAGTGTTAATAAGTTGTGAGATGATTGATGGTAATTGGGTTAAATATTTAAATAATAATTGTTCATGTTGATAGTGGGATTGTTTTTTTTGAATGGATATTATGTAAATGTTTTGGTACCCAGTTATATACTTTATAAATGATAATTTATGTTGATTTTTGATATTTGTTAGGTAATGCAATGGAACTGGTTATAGACATTTGATCTATGTTCCAATGATTTTTTGATATAATTATTATCTATCAAAACTTTACAGTTCCGCATGACTGATTCTAAATGTACAATTTATTTGGGTTATATAATGAATGTCAATGTACCCTTGATATTAAAGAATTAATAATGCTTCGGGATTCAAGGACGATGTAGTTGGACTAACACACCATAGTACCAAAATGAAATTGTAATGGAATTATAATGAATTCTCTTCAAGAATTAACATATTTATCAAAGAAATATAGGGTTTATAATTAAGAATTTTTAGAAGATGGTATGATTGACTTATGTGTCAATTATTACCTAGGTGAAAATGTGTTTTATTATATAATAATAAAAATTTGGAATCCTATTTAGTTATTCGTTCATTGTTTTATATTCCAAATATTATTTATTGTACTATTATACACTGAATATTTCAGTAGAATGTATTGGAGATGTCCTACTTAGTTTTAATCACACCCATATGAGACAAAGGATTGGTTCCCAAGTTTAAATCTTGATTTCAAGTTAATATAAGTGGAAAGGCCCTCTATTATATGGATTACATGGGGATACAAGACATGAGGTCAATGGTAGTTTTAGTTTAGATAGTATATATTTAATTTTGGTTTTAAATAAAAACATAGAAATATATGGAATAATATATTTATTATTTTTTATTGTCACATTCCCTATTTTGGGATACTATCATTTGTTACATTTCCCTAATTGGTTATTGTTTATTATTATTTGGACTATTGAAATATTTATTTGTCTAATTATATTGAATTGATAAAGTTGATATAGTCTTACCACTTTTCATGTTGGTACCTTTCTTATAGAATTAAACCAATGTTTTATGGGGATATTTAGTAGAGGTTATGTGGATAACTGGATTAGGGCACTATTATGTGACCCCCAAATCAGAATTCTATAGTGTTCTATTTTTTGGTTTTCATATATGTTCACATGGGTTTTTCTAGATGGGAATGGTGGTACATGTAAAAATGAGTGGTGATGGTTTCTTCCACATTAATTTATCTAGATATAGATTATGTTTCTAAGAGGATGATGATGCAATAGTTATGGTGGAATTTTTGTTCAAGATTTCTTCTTTACCAGATATTTGATATTGGGCATTTTGTTTAGATATATTCCATTACACATTTTCAAATTCCAAGTTGTCATTTTTTATTATACCTTGGTGTTATTAGAGTCCAATTTTTAGTGATTTTAAGAAAAAACTATGATGTATTTTTACATAAAAACCAAGGATGGGTGGTTGTTCCATACAAAAGGATGGGTGTGTCTGTGATAGCACTACAATGCACGTGTTATTAATTTTCACTTAATGGTTATTAAATTTATATGCAGGATATAAGAAAATATATCTTATGACATAAATAGGTTTTATATATTGTTTCTACAAGTTTTAATGGTAATATTATTCCTTCTATAAATATCATAATGATCATATTTTTCTAAATAATGTATTAACTACATATTAATGATGAAAATTTTAACACTGTGTTAATGTTTTCATTTTATTTTAATGATTTGAATGATGTTTTTATGATTTTTATTTACCCAATATTTTTTCTAATGAAATATATTAAGAATGTCCGTGGGAAAGTTTGGTGGTATATTATGTATGAATATATTTATTTCGATGCATACAACACTATCAAAAAGAAAATTTTTATTATTAATCATGGGTTAAAAGATTAATCTCCTTTCATATATGTTCATTACTAATAATTTTGTGGTCATACCATTTTTAATTATTTACAACAGGTTTATTAGATGGTATGATCATTAATGAATCCAATATGAATTTTGTGAATTTTTTTTATCAAAATATGTTTTGTTTTTTTTAATATTTTATATTGTAGTAATAATGGATATATATTATAATTTTAGAAATTGAATGTATATAGGTAAGTTATGTAAGAGTTTATAGTAATCATTATAAAACTATAAAACTGAACAATCCTTCAGAATATAAAATATATAATTTTATTGTAATGTCAATGGAAAAAAAGATGATTTATTATATTGTTATAAAAATTATTGATACACTAAACATATTAATTTATGTAAATTACCTCGTGGATAATGATTTGGTGAATTTTGGAAAAAAAATATGGATATAAAGACAAATTTTATAAATATAATCATCAATGTGCTTATATTTTTCATGAAAAACTAAACATTCAAAATGGTGGGATAAATATTTATTGAAAAAGGAAAAATAAATTAATACAATTAAGTTTCAGGAGTTTAATTTTTATGAAGAGATGTTAGTTGATTTGGAAAATGATTATGTTTTCCATATTATTTCTAGTTGATGATTTAGTTATTTACTAAAGAATATATAACTAAAATTTACACTCATCCTACATAATGTAATATTTATATATACATTCATGGGTAGTAATAGTGGGATGCTGTAAATATTGATATTATAGAAATTATCAAGAAATGATTTTGTTTTCCACTAATTAAAAAAATGATAATTAATGGTGAAAAAATCATCAAATTATTCTAGTATCATAGTATAAATTTAAAAAATATATCAATGTATTAAATATAGATATTTACCATGAGAACTCATGGAAATAAGGAGAATTTGGTTAGGAATGATAGAATACAGAAATCATCCCATGTCCTTCTTAATCAAGAGAATATTCATATAGATAAACATTCTAAAGAACATCTAAAATTAATGGTATGTTTACAAAGTGATTTTCCAATAATTGAATGGTAATTTGAACCAAGGTTTACATCTAATTAGTGGAATTGAAATAAAATTTCATTGGGTACCAAATTAAAATTGATTATTTTTTCTATCCTCAATCTGTCAAATAGTGCGAGAAAATGATTCAGTCCTTGGCTGATATTCATTATTCAGGATAAATAGATTATTAGGGAAGATGATATCATCAAATATCATTGGTCGAGTTTTTTAATATTAATATGTTTTATTTCATTATAAATATGACACGTTTTTTTTGGTTTTATATAGAATGTGGTGTCAAATTCCACCTTTTTAGGATGATGAATGAGGAATTCAATTAATTGAACATGAGATGGTAAAATAAATTTAAGAGATTTTGTAGAGGATTCAGCATCTTATGAGGAAAAATAATTTCATAAATGAAATATATGTAGATAAAAGGACGAAATATATATCTTTTTAGGAATGTGATCTGGTTTTTCTGTGAACATCTCCAATGGAATGTTTTAATAGTATTTTTAAAAAGGGGAAGTTATATACATGCTACATTACACCATATAAAATCCTAGTGAATATTTGAAGAGTTACATTCCAGATTTCATTTTTTCTTTTATGGTTATCCCTTGTACATAATGTATATCTTATTTCTCTGTTATGTAAATGTGTTCCAAACAAATCTTGTGTTTTTTAGCATTGAATTAGTTCATTTAGAAGTTAATATTTCATATATGGAATAGAAAACATATAAAACCTATTATAGGTGAATTTTTTTATATATTATAGTTCTGAACCATGATAAGTTTTTATATAAAGACCATACTCTTTAAGGAAAAAAATGAGTATTTTAAAATGATATTATGGAAAGATATCCACACATGTTTAATATATCAAAAAATCTGGGTGACGTATTTTAATAAATTGGGGAATAATTTTACATAAATATAGTGAACAAATAATCAATTTTTTTAATATGGATTGTATAGTTATATTCATTAAAAAAATATTAGTTAATTTTAATATTAGAAATAAAATTATATTAACAAAACACTTTTAATAAAAAGTTTTATTGAAATATTTAATTAATAATTTAGTTATTATGAACATGTATAAATTATTTTCATTTTATAAATTATCAAATAAAAGTATCATTGTTTAAAATTTGGGATGTGTTCTGAAAATTCAGTTTTTTGTGAGTAGTGAGAAATAACAATTGGTTTCAAAATGTTGTTTCTTTTCAAAACAATTAGTAATTTACAATGTAGTGTTATGTTTTAAACATTAATTCAGGCTACCTAATTATTTAATAGTAAAATTGAATACATATAATCATATAAAAAAGATCATTATAATGAGTTTCAGTATATGTTTATTTTTGGGTTGAAAATTGTTTTTTCAAAAAAAATGTTTTACAATGATTAACAATTCCTTTTATTTAATTATTTAAAATAAACATAATGATTAATTAAAAAAAACTTATATATATATATATATATTATAAAAAATTAAACATTATTTTAAATTCATACATTTATTGTTACATGTCATTGTATTAATATAAAATATTTTATTTCGTGAAAAATACATTTCTTTAATAACATAATCTTCATTGAATTTTTTGGATTAATTTTAAATTTAAATTTATAAATTATATACAATTATTTTTAATAAATGAATTTTCTAATTTTAATTATCATAATTTATATTGTCTAATAATTTCATCTTATATTCATTCTTAATTAATATTGACAATAGTGAAAATATTATACCACGGTTATGGTAAAAATGAATTTATCGAGTGGTTAAAATTTACAGATAGTGATTAAAATGACACATAATATTATATGAAATTTATTTTATTAAAATATTTTTATCCAATAAAATAAATTTTATACATATATAAATTTTTTATATTTAAATATATTAAAAATATTGGTAAAATATTTTCATTTCAACAGAAGTCATGTGTGGAACTCAACTGACTTAAAAAGGACAACACCTCTAGTCTCCTATTGACTCAAAAAGTCGATTTTAATTGGAGAATAAATGATATGATATCTTTCTTAACTCCCTCACATGATATAATTTTATTTTTATAATTATAAAATTATGATAAAATGTATTTTGGATCTATCCTAATGATATATCCATAGAAGTATTATAATTCTAAAGTGGTAAAATTTATTATATTTTTTCTTCTAAATAATTATATACATATATAAATATATATATTATATAACAACACCATTATATCTAATGTTATTAAATCAGTAAATGTTTTTCTAATAATCAAGATCTGTCTCCTCTTCCATCAAAAGGATCAAAGAATCATCATTTGTGTGTATAGTGAACTACAGCCTTGAAAAAATTGTAATTTGTTTCTCAGCATCACCTATCATGGATTATTTTAAGGATAGATTTAAAAGTATATATATAGGGAATTTCAAATATAAATATTCATTTGTATTTATTGTATCCCATATACCTTCTAATATTCTATTTCATGTGTGATACACTATTTTCTCTCATGTGTACAGAGAACAACTTCATTTTGAAGTAATGTGACTCGTTTTTTTAAATGATTAACATGGATAGTATTAAATATGTTATTTATTAATATATGTGATAAAAAACATAATTATGATATTAATCACGTATTTATCAATGTTAAATGATATTATATGGTTTTATTTTTTACCATTCTACTTTGTGAAAATATGATAATGTAGTTTATGTGTACTTTTGGAATACCATCTCGACTGAGCGCTTTGATTATTTTTTATAAAAAAAACTAGTGATATATATAATAATATATAATTAGATAATTATTTATTAGTGATATGATTATAGTTCTCTAATGATAATATATTACATACCTTCTATCCAACAAGATCATTGAAAAACAAAAATGTAACTCATGTGTACATATGACCTACTATCTTCTATATTGTAAAATATTTCAATATCCAAAATCAATAATTAATGCTTTTTAAAATATATAATTGATATAAATTTGTTAAATAATCAATTAATATTATTTGGTATTTGATTAAATGATGACTACTTTTCAAATATTAAACCTACCAATGTCATTTTTTACACTTGTGAAGAATATTGTTAAAAAAATGATGTAGAAATAGTTCATTATGTAATCTTATATTACATGGTTATAATTGAAATAAAATTAGTTATTATAATTAAATTATTTTATTATTAAAATAATTAATAACCTTAATTATAAAATTTAGGATACTTAACAATGTACTTTACAACTCAGACTTAACATGTGAGACATCGTCTCAATTTCATTTTTGAGGAAAACTAGAATGTTGTGAACTTATATTGCCTAATGTAATGTCTAAATTGATCATTTTAAAATATATATCATGAAACAAGTTATCTCATTTTATAAAATGTTTTGTTTAATGATGTTGTTTCATGTAATTTATTATTCATATGTCTCCATTGTGTTAAGTTTTATTTCTACAAAAACAATCACCCTTTTTAATGATTCATTCCATGTCACTTTTTTCATTTATATGTTTTAAAAAAGTTTTTATTATTGTAACTATTTATAATTAAATGTTTTATAATGGATATGTCAAGTATTCAATCAAATTGTCTCAAAAGTTTAAGTTTTTTAAATTTCTGGATTTCATTAAAAATTACAAATGGATGGTTATATTTTATCATATATTACAACAACCAAAATTTACTCTATCATATAAGATATTTTATTTTTTATTAAATTACAATGATTCATGTCCACCAAAAATTAATCCCCCCTTCAATTTTTATTTGAAATTAGGTTTTGAAAATATGGATCTAAATTGAAATTTAGAAATATTTTATTATGGGTGCAATGCATATTTTATGAGGATACTGATAAAACAATAAGATTTTTTGAGTTATGATTATTTAATATCTTTTTTAAAATTATTTATTATAAAGGGTAATTTTATTATATAAAATATATATTTGGTTCCCTAATCAACCATGGATCAATTTTTATGTTAGAAAATCGTGAAATTTTGTCAAGTTATAAATCAAGGATCAGTGAGTCTATGATAGCCTTATAATATATTTGGTATAGAATGTTACTTCATGGTAATTCCATTTTTTTATTGGTATAAAAAAAATTATGTAACATATTAACATATTACTAAATGAAGGATTTCATTATGTTATTATTGAAATCATATTACTGAAAAGAATGTATGTAATGAGATTAATTTTTAAATTAATTTAATTACTACATATTATGGATGAAAATTATATCTTTTGGAAAAAAAATCCATTAGTTTTTCATGTTTTCAGATAAATCTGTATACATTTTTTTTTACATTTTGTTTTCATATGAAATGTTTAATGAAATTATTTTTAGGGATAATGTGATTTCTTAGGTATGATAATGTCTACTTTTACCATAATGATTACTTTATAAATGAAAATTTTTATACATAAAATCTATTAATGTGTTTCATTCATTTATTCTATGTCCGATATAAATCATTTTGGGTTGAGACAATTTTTTAAATAAAATATCACATGTTTTATGGATATGTAATTATACAGAATTATTCAATATAAAATTATTTAATATATGTAATGTAATGAAATAATGTTTTATTTTAATGTATTTATATTATGGAAAATATGGAATCTAGATAGATGTGTCATGTTTGAATATATTTTTTCTTGTAATGTAATAATAATGAAATATATCTTAAATTATATAAATATATGATTTATATGGTATTGTAAGAATGTGAATTGTAATTTTAATTGAAAATAATAAATATTGTTAAAGGATGGGTCCTTAAAATGTATGTCCATTATGAATATCTTATGTCACCCCTTGGTCTAGAAAACTATATTGAAATTTTTAAAGCATTGATAAAAAATATATTTCATAGGATTCATGAAATATTTATCATTGGGTTAGTAGATTATGTATTAGTTTATATGAGAACTGAATGTGATATTGAGAACCACCAATATTTGGTTTGAAAATATTCACAAATTTTGGTCAATATGTGATGATTCAGGAATCTGTTTCTGGATACAAAATGTGAATTTATAAGAGAACATGATTTCTAAACCAGGACTATCAATCTTTCATTATATGTTTAGGTATTTTTGATCAAATATAATACCCACAAAATCTATTTGAGATACAGAGAGTCTTAGGTATTTTTAGTTACTATTGGTAGTTTTTCACTGATATATAAAATTTAGAATCACCAATCATTGTTCTTATGAGTAATGTAGTGAAATTAGTATGGAATCATGGGTTTTAGACTTATTTTTAGATGTGGTAAAAAAATTGACCCCGATAATTTTAATATCATTACATGATCCTAGTAAAGAGTATGTTTTATAATAATATGTTTTTCGTGTACAATTGGTTTGCATGGGAATACCTGATGAACTACTGTATGCTTATATGTTTTAATAGATTTGTATTTATGAGAATAAATTCCCAACTCTATATTTAGAGAATTGAATAGTTATGAACGTGCCTATGCATTGGTTAAATTATTTTTTTGGTTAGGTTCTCATTAATTTTTTATAATATGAGTCTCAGTGGTATCTACACTCATAAATACATTAATCATCAATAGAAATTGTGGATGTTGTACCATTATACATTCAATTTCAATATCTACCACACCCATAGGAATGGAATTTTTTTTTCATATACTCATAGTAGTAATATATCATCATAATATTTCTTGGAATTAAAGGATGTGTGGGCTCTTAGGGGGATCTCCAATAATTTTCATCATAATAATAAACAAGATAATTCATGTATGGTTCTAACTACTATTAAGTTATCATAATATATCATTGACTATATTAGGTATTAAAAGTTTTATGATGATTTATTTTGAGGAATTATGGAAAATCATTTTTATGGTGATATCGTATTAGGTTTATGTCTCCCTTATGATGATGTTTTCCACTTTAGTTACCATTTTCTCTTCTATGATTCATTTATGAGATACATATTGTTTGAATATAATAATCATTTTTAAATATATATCTAGTTATCATTTATTTTAAAAATAGTTACAACTAATTTATCATAATTATCCCCTTCAATGTTTTCATTGCTTTCCCATACAGTCAACATCATTTTTGGGAAAAGGTGGGATAAGATACTTGTGTGGGATTGTTTATAAATATTGTGACAGTGGTGAGGATTAAGGATTTAATTTGACATCTATTTATAGATCAATGATAGAATGAAGTTTTATGTGGATAATTATCATCATACATAGAATTTTTTTTGGAAATTCAATTGGTTTTATTGAATGATTCCCCTTGGTATAGTCTTCATCAATTTTAGATATAATTTCTGTTAGTTATGAGATATTTTAGACTGTTTAGGATACTGATTAGAATGGGTGGGTTTCACATAGAATGGAAATTATTTACTACATTGCGACAATACATGATTTTTAAAAATATATTTCCTAATGAAATACAATCATGATTCAATTCATTTAATGAGTTCATTAGAAATAATGTTAGATTCAAATTTCACTAATATAGTAAATGTAGTGGAGATTAATATTTGTTATATGAAATTAATAATTGGAAATAATGATATTTTAGAGAGAGTGGTATGGAAAATGATTAGATTCATACATTATGTGGTAGTGTTTGTCTCAACTGATATAGTATCTAATATAACTCTTTTTGGGACAACTTTATTTTATAATTCATCACTATGATGGAATATTCTATAGTGGGGATATTGTTACATTATAGATTCTATGTAATTATTTTATGATGAATTTGATATTGTTTGGGTTTAAAAGGTTTAATAATTATTATTATAGTAGTCTATAGTGTATTGTTCATGGTACATCATGGAAGAGTCATTTATACTATTAATATTAGGATATGACATAAATGTGTTTCATGGAAACAGATATGAAAATGATTAAATATGAAAAACATTTTTTGAGGTAAACAAATTTTATCTTATAAGATCAAGTAATATGATGTAAAATCATCGTAAGAAATATATTAACTTAACAAAAAATACTTTTAAATGGATATTCATTATAGGGGATTTTCTTCATTAATTTTATTTTTTTGTGACACAAACCCCTCATGCCTATTATATTTTATAATTAATTATCATAAGACCGAATTTATTTACCATGATTCCTCTCGATTGAACCCTATATTTTAATCTAAAATTTGGTGTGTGTATCCTCTTCTCCGAGTTTCTTTTGCTCGGAATATGATTTCCATTATTTTTGTACTTCATCACTCTCAATAAATGATTCTTCTAATTTTTCATTGTTATTTTTCACAAAAATGGTGTTAGGCTATATTCCTTGTATCCACTGATAATGTGTTGATCATGTTTTAATATACCTGTTTTCTTTTAATTTTTATCTAGGAGGAAACACTAATGGTGGTTGTAATGTGGAATTTGTGTTTATCCACGCATGTTGTGATCATTCTTAATTTATAAACTTTTCATGTGAGGTATTGATTCTATATTATGGGTAAAATTATTAAGGATTATGAGAAATGTTATTCACTGATTATGGTGTTATAGGATATTGTTGATGATATATTTATTAATGGATTTAATGGTGTGTGATTTTTTCTCTATCATATTTTATATGAAAATTTTATAAGTCTTTATTTTTTAATTATATTTCCAAATTATATACAAATTTTCAAACATTGTGCATGTAAAATGGTTTTCCAAAAAAACTATGTTTTCCCAGAATTTTATTAAAAGGAATTTTATTTTCAAATCATTGTGAAATGGAATGGAAAATATGTTAAAAAATTATGTTGGTGGAATGAAATTGGTTTTTTAATACTAATGTGAAATGTTAAATAAATTTTAAAATATTCTAACATTCCACATATGGGAGGCTTTCGTATTTAGGTAGGAGGTGTATTATTGGATTTCATCATATGATATATTTAGGAGGGTTCAAATTCATGGGTGTTCTTACATTATTATATAGAGATGAATTTAGCTATAAGAAATAGAAATAAATAGGGTTCACAATTTGGGGAGTTCAATTTTCTCATATAACCTGATTAATGGTTATGTGGGACTTACAAATTTTAAAAGTCATGAATAATGTATAACTAACCAAGGAAACCTCACACTGAGTTACCCTCAAATTCATATCATTTATGTGTTTTTGTCTATTATGTGTATTTTAAATATCAATTTTAATAAAATTAAAATGACTTGCTGGAATTATGATTTGAAAATAAATTACATAAATTTTTTAGTACTAAAGATGTTGTTAAATGTTTTATAATTATTTTAATATACTATATCTTTATTTATAATAATTCCAAGATTTATAAATTGAACATATGGTAGTATTAAATAGAGACTAATAATATAAAACATGGGAGCGATCCACCGATCATGTTTATCCACAACTCTAAACCCTATTCAGGCTATAGTTAGACTATTTATTGTCATTTTATGCTAGAAAATGATTGAAAACATAGTATTACCTTATTTATGTTAGCATTTATGGGTGAATACTATTGATATGGTGGGAGAATTTACCACGTTTTAATCATATAGAGTGTATTTTTATTGTTTCAGTTGCCTTTTTGTCTGTAATAGATGTACATTGTAGTATTTTAGCCACAACCATGCTTTATTTATACTATTGACTTTATATGGGAATTTAATATATCATTATATCTTTTTATTTAATTTTTTTATATGTGCAGTCAGTCATGTTTCAGGTTGGGAAAAAATTCCAATTATTAATGTCTGATGCCCTAGTGAAATTCACCAGACCATGGGAATCTGGAGTTCTCATTGGATTTTTAAAATATCAATTTGGCTGCTAGTTGTGGAGGGTATCCCCAGTGGATTCATTAAAAATAATGTAAATTTAAAACTATTAAATAGTTATTTAAATTAATTTTTGTAAGAGATTGATGTTAAAAGATATGAATAGTTTTATTTAAAAATCAAATTTCATAAATTTGGGAAATTATTTTAAACATAATTAAATAAAATTTAGAATCATCACATATATAATATTAAATGGGGAATTATAGATAAATATTTAAAATGGTGCATTTTCTAATGGAATTATAAAATATGATATTTTTATATGATATATACTCTAACACTATTTAGATGTTACAAATTAAAAAAATAACATAATTAAATCCTTGATTTGAAGTATGATACTTTGTTAATTTATTTTATGTTATTATATTAATATTAATTTACAAAAAATGGTCATTCTAAAGTTTAATTTGAATGTTTCGTTTTTCTAAATAATTCATTATTAAAATAGAGAATAGCGAGGATTAAATAATTGAATTAAAGTTATTTATATTAAATAAAATATATAAATAAAATATTATTCTATATGACTATGATTACAATATTCGTATTGAGTTCTGAATCAAATATATTTTGATGACAATGCCCAGAAAATTCATAACCAATTTCCCGCTATTAATATAAATACCCAATAAAATATTCATTACATTATAGTTTAAAATCATTGACAATTTTTCACTTCCTAGTATCCCTCTCAATATCCCTACATATAATATAGTTTGAAAATATTTAGTTTTTTCAAAAAAATTACGGTGTCTTAGTAACATATTTTAATTTCTTATTGAAACACTGCGTAAAATAACTTACATTTACATATCAAAATCGAGAATGATACATTATTACAAGATAATAATTTTAATAAAAAATATTAATGAAAATTTCAACTTATTGAAACAATATCACATTCTTATATAATTATTAAGTATTTAAATTGTTGTAAACTCTATTAATTAAATTCCCATATATACCTTGTTTATATGGTATTTCCAATGTATTATTTCTATTAAGGGGACTCTAAAATTGATTTTTGTTATAATATTCATGGAAGGTTGTTTTCATTAGGTTTATTGTGAGATATACTCAATTAAAGAAGTATTATACCTTTTTCATCAATGTATACTAACCAGGATATTTCTACACGGTGAAACTTTATATTTCATAAATGTTTCTAAATTACACATCAAACAATTCTAATTATTAGGTGTTTTTTCGCTCAATTATTTGGTACATTACCATTAAAATTTATTATATTCCTTGATTACTCATTTTTGATACCCTTGTACAAGGAATATGTGTAACTTAACTTATCCCTGATTTTTTTGAAAAATATACATTCTCTAAAATTCTTAATATCAAATAATTGGAAAATTTATTAATTTGTACTCACAAAGATGACCACATAATTACCTAAAATTAATATACGATAATAATATGTATATAAATTAGTTTTATATAGATTACTTTTTACTATATATCAGTTATTTAGTAATTGGTACAATGTGGAATGAATGTATTTTTTTCTTCTATATTCATCTAATAATGGATTCAATGCACTCTATATACAATAAGTGATACCTTAAACATTATATCCCCTCGAATGAATTGGTATGTATCCTTAAGCTTATTAGATTGGAAAATTATTTTATTTATATCCATTTATGAAAAATTCATTAGAATGAATTTCCAATGGATTTCTTTTTATGTCACTTATTATGAAATCCATCCTTATTAGATAATTTATATTTATGTATGTCATTATCAATTTATAGTAATATCTAATATATGGATATATTTTTCTAATGTTATGAATATTATGGATTAAGTTTATTATGTATTGTTCTTATGTCATATATTATCCTATTTATCTCATGTTTACTCATACTTTGTACCACCAAATATAGTGCATGTGATCTCACTCCACTATATTATTTCCCTATTTCTATAAGAAACCATTTATATTAATATATATGTATTAAGATATGGAATTGAGGAACAAATAATGATTAGTTCTTTAATATAATTAATTTTATATTTTAAATTTATGGTAATTTTAATGTAGACATACTGTATCCTTGTATTACTAAACAATATGATTGTGTTCATGGTGATCATAATCATTTTATTATATTTTAATAAATAATCCTCAAGTATAGGTTACTAGATTTTGGAATGATAAAGCTTTTTCCCTATAGTGACCCAATAAATCAAGCACCATCTCCCACATATCAAATTTCACATGAATGAAACTTAGAATAAATGATTTATAATTCTGGGACTTGTAATATCAGAGTTATTGTGAACACATATTTCATGTGTTTGACAATAATACCTGCTCACCCGATCGATCCCCCATTTAATGAATCTCCATCATCAAATAAAATAGTTTAGTAAATTAACAACAAATAATTGTAATTTTTTTCACCTAATTATTAATTATGATGATCATTTTAAATCCAAAAAGATTATATGATAACATTAAAATCACGACCAATTATGCAAGAGAAGCTCATGGGATTTTAATAACATTACATTTGTTGGAACCAAAAATGGCCCGAAAGAAGAGCAGCGAAGAAGGTTGGCGCGCTGCCTCGCGAAGCACCGACACGCAGCCCCACCGCGAAGCGCCCCGACCATGGTGGCCCCGCGAAGCTCTGGAGGCGGTCATGCTCCGTGAGCCCATTTGACGTTCGCGAACCGCCGCGAAGCTCCGGAGGCGGTGATGCTCCGCGAGCCCATTTGACGTTCGTGAACCGCCACGAAGCTCTGAAGGCGGTGATGCTCCGCGAGCCCATTTGACGTTCGCGAACCGCCGCGAAGCTCCGAAGGCAGTGATGCTCCACGATCCCATTTGACGTTCGCGAACCGCCGCGAAGCACCCGAGGCGGTGATGCTCCGCGAGTGCATTTGACGTTCGCGAGCTGCCGCGAAGCCCTTGAGGTGGCGTGTAGGTTCCGCTTTGCTGCGCCCCTTCTCTATAAATACTGGACTCCCCCTGAGTCCCGAGGACGGAAAATCCGACCTTTCGGCTTCTCCTCTCCCGAATCGCGAAGCACGCTTTTCCCCGGGAATCATGAGCTCAGCGAGGTACTTCTACTTCGCGAGACGCCTTTGCTTTGTCTCGTTTTGAGCCCCTCTTCCGAGAGGGCTGCCCTTCGCGAAGCTCAAGGGCATTCACGAAGGAAGGGGATTCCCAAGGGAACCCGGGAAGCCGCAGAGCACTTATTCTTTGCGAAACACCCAACCCCTGTTAGTGATTCTGATGCCAAGGCTGGATCACTCCACATTGCGAAGCACACTGCTTCACAGGACCCTGCTTCACGAGGCAACCCTTCTTCACAAGGCGGTGCTTCGCGAACACTGTGCCACTTCGTGAAGCACCTTCCTCCCACAACTATGCCCCAGGATAAGGCCAAGGCACTCCACTTCGCGAAGCAAACTCCTTTTCTTAGCAATTCCTCTTTCCGTGCGACCTTCCAGGTTCGCGGGATGTGATTTCAAAGTCCCATGGACAACACCACCTGTAGCATTGCTTCGCCTCATGATTCTTCGCATAGGAACGCTAATGTCTATTGCTTCTTCGCATAGCCACGCTAACATGGACCCCTCGATGGTTCGTTCAATAACCCCCTTGACCATGGCCTTACTGGTACCTTCCCTTCCCCCAGGACCAGAGGGTACCAGTTATGTAAGCCCTAGGGGTGTGGAGTGAACCCCCTTCTCGTCCGAGCTGTAGGACGTTAAACTGACAAGAACCACGTCCTACGCACATGACGGTAAACTTTGATCTTGGGCCTCCATCCTAGAGTTAGTCCCAACACCCTAGGCCACCTAACGTGTAAGCCCCTCTTCGCTTCTCACGGACGCATCCTTCGCGACGTGATCGTCAGGTCCTTGCAACCTCTTGTTTCTTACACCGAGTACGACTCACATGGGCTTAGAGTGAGCACCGACCCTGACCCCCAATTTAGCGAACTACGGGGACTTTGATCCATGTCAAGGCATGGTAAGTAGGAAGCCTCCAGGAGGTTCAAGCCCACCCACCGCTCATTTACGTCGGGTCCCATTCTCGTCCAGCACGACGTTAAACTACATTCTGGTCCAATGGAAAGCTGTTGCGACTCATCCCATAGGAACTACAAGGTCTTTGATCCATGTCAAGGAATGGTACGTAGGAAGCCTTCCAAGAGGATCAAGCCCACCACTCATTGGACCAAGGTCCGCCTTCACGTCGGTTCACCGACAAAACCCCATATGAACTACGAGGTCATTGATCCATGTCAAGGCATGGTACGTAGGAAGCCTCCACGAGGTCCAAGCCCACCACTAGTGGACTCACGAGTCTGCTTTCACGTCGGGTCACACCCGCGTCCAGCATGACGCTAAACTACACACTCCCATCCAACACGACGTTAAACTGCAATTCCAGTCCGACGGTAAGCCGTTGTGACTAATCCGAACTACGAGGTCTTTGATCCATGTTAAGGCATGGTACGTAGGAAACCTTCCTGAGGTTCAATCCCATCTCCCATCATACCACGGTCTCTCATTTATGTCGGTTCGTCGATATCCACTGCCCATCGTTTCTTCACAACATGGTTTACTACCGTCCCACATGATGTTAAACTGTATTCCATCGATCTGAACTATGAGGACTTTGATTCCCTTCCACGGGGATACGTAGGAAACCTTCCCAAGGTTCAAGCCCACCATTCGCGGATCCACGGGTCCACTTTAACGTCGGTACACTGACAATGCCTGTCGGACCAAGGTCCACCCTCATGTTGGTTTACTGATGGCATTCATCGGACCAAGGTCCACCTTCGTTGTTGTCCTTGTGATGGTCCCATTTCATTCCCCTCCACTCCATTCATCTACATAGCACCCATACCGACTCTCTCCCGGACCGTAGTATCTCGGTGAGACCATGTCGGTATGATCCTCTTCACAACCACCCACGGGCTGATCCGTCTCTGCTGGACGTTAAACTCGCAGCGTGCCCTGTGTTTAAATGCGGGAAGCCGAGGAAAACCTCAAATATGTGTCTATGACATAATTCCCTGCGCTCGATGTGGGATTCCTAGGGCTTCCACGCCCTCGAGAATCCCTGTAATCAGGGTTAATAGACAAACACGACAGATTCCCCAGCATCCAGACACGTTACTGGTGCCTCAACGTGACTACTCCCCCGACCGAAGGTTGCTGCCCTGACCGGGCCCTTTGGAATGTCCCGACAGAAGCAGTGTAATTAACTGGCGTCCATGGAAACATGGCACTGGGAAGAGTTTCACGAACTATGTATTAAATCTATTAGGGAGACACGGACTAGGTGACGAGTTCTGAGGAGGAATCCACAGAAGGAAGAACCGACATCCTATCATCCCTTTTCGATCAAGGAGCAGACGTACCTGAATAACGAGCGAATGCCGCCCGCCCTTGGAAAGCGGGAATGCGAGGCAACAAGCGCGGCGCATCGTCCTCCGCGGGACGGAGATGCGCGTGCGCCCCGACGAAATCGTCGGAAACAGAAATGGCGAACCCGACGTGAAATTCATCACCTCAGCATGGAGATTAGTAGTGTTCTAGTCACTTGTGGATTGACGTGTCACCGGATCCAGATATCAGGTGCCTGGTCCCACCAAGCAAATAGTGGGACTATCGTGAAACTCACCAGAAGTCGGGGAGGTAGAACGTGGGGCATTCCGCCCTGCAGCGTGTTGGCGTGGATCCTTCTTACAAACATGGTGAATGGAAGGACGATGGGGCACTATTTGTCAATCCTCTTCCCTCTCGGTGCTGATGAGTTGATCCCTTTGTTTCTCAGGAACCACGTTGCCGTTACAGAGATGTGATCACCACCCGCGAGCCTATCCAGGGGCAGGGGAAACATTTCCACAGCCACCCCATATGGAGCCACTACCGCCACGGCGGCTGCCACGTCGCAGAATACGGGATGCCCACGTCCCCTTTCCCCATCAGAGGTCATCTAATGAAGGGTGATCAACAGCCTCGTGCGCAGGTACGAGGAGGAAGGGGTCATCCCGACCAGGGATATGACCCGCTTGGACCTGGAGGCCTCTTGGCCCTGCCGCCAACGCCGCCCTAACAGGCCGCGCAGGGAGTCCCTGCTCCCCACCCCGACATTCAACTGTTTCAGGAGCCTGTCCCCGGAATGCCTTGACGACTCCTCACCTTACGCTGATGAGGTGGGCGCCGTTTGGCTTAGCCCGCTCAGGGTCCCGACCCAGGGGCCCCAGGCGAGAGCCCCCGTCTGGTCGCGCTAGCACCGCCGTCCGACTCTGCAGGGAGAGCAGGCAGCCCATGCCCCCGCGCCACCTGCACCGGCCCGCCTGACCCGACATCAACGCCTGGGCCGGGCTGAGGACGCTCACCTAGGCGCGTCAACGTCGATGGCTACAGTGGCCCGAGCCACCGCTGATGTGCATCATGAATCCCCCTCGTACACTGAGAGGGGGCACCCCTTCTCCCAACCAAGATTGAGACCCCAACTGCCCCATGGACAGGCTGGGTTGTCTCTCCAGGTTGCAGGCCCATGTGGTGACCATCGCGAGCCCACCCGCGGTGTTATCACCCCATACAGAGGTCCTCCCCGTACCTTTACTCCACAGAGCGTGGGACTCCCCCGCTCCGAAGTTCGTCATAGAGGTACCCCTCGTGCTACCCCCATCCCGACGTAAGACTTGCCCCGCGGCAGTTAAGTTCGGTGCGGAAACCTCTCCCGCGCCCACTACACAGGGTACGGAGCCCATCCTCTTGCCCCCGATGGCCAATCTGAAGGCACTGTGCATCCATCCCTTCTCTATTGTGGGGGTCCCCCCTACGTCCTCTTTGCGACTGGAGAAGGCCCTCCTCGCCCCAACAATTCACGGAGTAAATGTCAGCCTCGCTCTGCCCGCATCGACCATGGAGGTCCTCCCCATGCTCTTGTCGATCCC
Organism: Viscum album; assembly: GCA_963277665.1. Classification (NCBI taxonomy): domain Eukaryota; kingdom Viridiplantae; phylum Streptophyta; class Magnoliopsida; order Santalales; family Viscaceae; genus Viscum; species Viscum album. The sequence goes on along the minus strand of OY728152.1, from coordinate 2,072,972,596 downwards.
AACAGAGGCTCCGCCTACATGGGTGTTCGTGGAGGTCCTCCCCACGTACCCTTTAACATTTGCCCCGGTGCCCCTCGCACCTCGGCCATCTCGAGTGGGGGAACTCTCTGTCACGACATCAGTGCCACCCCGAGACTGCCTCATAGGGATCAATCCTGTCCTGAAGAGCCACCCCGGGGCAGGAGAGTGGGTCGTCGCCGCCACAAGAAGAATCCTGGGAAAGCCCGGTTGGAGATCAAACCTGCCCGTTTCTCCGACTCTGAAGTGGTGTACGACTCAGCGATGGAACCTTCTCCTCGCTCCTCCGTGTCAAGTACCGGGGCCGGAACCATGCGTGTCAGCCTCATTCTCCCGGAATATGAGGTCCATCGGATTCCCATCTCTCTCTGAAGGTACATCCAGGAGGAGGAAATCTTGGGAATGTCACAGGACTAGACCGCGAAGTCACCTCCATCGTCACCCGAAGCGCCCTCTACCTCTACCCGAGATCACGGAGAGCTATTTTGGGGGCCAACGGTGGTAGAGAAACAACATGACCAGGCGCCGGTAACGGCGACTCTTGTGCCTGAATCAGTGGCGATCGACCCATCCTATCGTGACATTGTGGCCAGGTCAAGTCTCTCCTCAGAGGAAGGCCCAGAATTCGGTGGCCAGTCCGCTCGCTCGCCGTATTCTCCACCGCCGAGTTTTCTATCCCATAGGTCTGCCTTGGTACCGCTACCGGTCCCTCAGCCGCCCCCGGTTGACGAGTGGGGCAACACAAGGCCAGACCCCGAGGCCGATCCCAGGATCTTCTGGAGTATTCTTGCAGGAGACTACTTCCCGGAGAAGTTCTGGCCCACGGCGGCACTGAATTTCTGCGTACCCGAGTCTCTTACCCATGAATAAGTGGGATGCTTTTGTCGAACCCTATTGGTGATGCACTTCCACCTCCGTTACGAACGGGTGGTATACCCCAGGAGTCGAGAGCAGTTCGAGGAGAATTGAGAGCAGTGCCGCCTGATCGATGCGGTCGTGCTCCTTGCGGCTCAGCACCCCGAGTCGCCAGGTCACCAGAGTGCCCTCAAACGAAAATGCGTTCAGAGTTTTAAAGCACTCTGCAAGATCGTCAGGGAAGCCACCCCCCATGTGCAAGTTCGTGGTTGGGGACACTATGCCGCCCTTCTTTTCGATCATATCCGACAGCAACCCGATTCGCTATGCGACATCGAGGACATTCCCTCGAGATGAGTCCCGGTCCACATGGCCGACATTGTGGGCAAGGAAGAAGAACTGGAACTCCTTGATGGAGAATTCCCCCTAGAGGACGCAACGCCTGTACTGGACCTGTCAGGGAGAGTTACCCGTCAGTAGAGGAACCTGCTAGGCCTGCCCGTACCCACCGAGTCGCTGGTACTCAGTCGAAACACCAGCAAGGGTAAGGAGCACGTTGGAACATCAAGCACTCTGACCCGTCCGCTTCTGTACAGAAAACAGACGAAGATTCTGAGAAGGCCATGTTACGCCAATAGCTTGCCGAGCAGAAGAGGCTGGTTGACGAACTATTGGCCGAACGTGCCACGGAACGGCGACCCGACTATGGTAATCCCAGGCCAGGGCAGCAGGGGCAGGAACAATTCCCCCCCGGTTAGATGCCTCCGGGGAACCCTGATCATGCTACTACTTCAGACAGAGAAGAAGCTAGAACGTATGGAAAGAGGGCGCGATACATTTCGCCAACCACCCCCCTCCCCCCAGCGACGGGGCAATCCGAAGAGCCCTGCCCGGGTTCCCCCAGTCGCCCCGCAATTCGTTCCACTAGTTGATCCACGAGTAGTTGAGGATGTCTACCGTGTTGAAGAACCTGGAAATGCACTGGTGGTTAGGGATCACTGTCAAGATAGGGACCCCCACCGGGATGATCTTATTGCGGCACTCACAGCCCACCTCGAAGTTTTGGAAACACGGCAGGTGGCGGTCCCAATGGATGGCAAGCCTTATCCCGCGTGGGTGGATGATATGCCCATGCCTCCGGGTATTGGGAACCCCACTTTCTCACCCTTCAACGGGACAAGGGACCCACCACAACACCTGGCACATTTTTCTTCCGGGTGTGGCCCCATGCTGGGGACCCCGGCTCAGCAAGAAGCTACCAAGCTCCGATGCTTTGTACATACATTGGATGGTCCGACATTCGTCTGGTATAGCAAGCTCCCAATCGGATCAGTGACCAGTTGGGAGGATCTTCGACGGTAATTCATGTACCAGTTCAGCTCCATCACGTGGAAGACCAGCATTGCTGACCTCTTCAAGTGCAAGCAGAGGCCTGATGAGCGGGTTGCAGATTTCATCGCCCGGTGGAAGAGACTTACGTATTCCCTCGACATCCCACTAACTCAGGAGCAATTACTGACAATGTGTGTGGGGAACGTCAAAACGGAGCTGGTACCATCCCTGATTACTCAGAACTACCCTGGAGGGTTCAGAGATTTCTCAGATAAGGCTCAGCGCCTTGAGGAAGTCCTGCAATAGGCTAGTCAGGCACGTTTGTTTCCCCCTATGATCCCGGCCAGGAGGACTGCCAGGGATGAACCTTCTGTGGTGGCCCAAATAGAATCCCCTAGACAGCTGGAGTTACTGCAGGCGGCACCACCCATGCAACCCCGCAGAGGTCCTCCACCTCAAGCACAGGCTCCTGCCCAGCAGCGACCGCCTCAGAACCGACAGGTTCCCCCGCTCATTGTGCCACCGCCACCTAGGCGAGACAATCAGGTGCCGCCTCCTCGGCAGGCCCCTCCGGCCCCTCGTCAGGGCCAGGCCCCCAGGGCCCCTACCCGGAAAGAAGGCACCAGACTTATTCATTGAACGAAAATCAAGTCCCCGGCTACTTCTGAAGTGCTCTAGAGCAAGGGATTGTGTGCTTACCCGAGTGATGAAGGTCGGCAGAGGCGAATCTCACCGATCTCCCCAACTACTTCCCTTACCATAGGATCCTAGGGCACACACATAAGCAATGATATGTGTTTAAAGACTGGATTCAGGACCAGTTCAAGAACAACATAGTCAAGTTGGGCTCGGATCTAGCCCAAGTGGCGGGTGTCTTTGCAGGATCAGAGATCAGCAGCGACAGCGAGGGAGAATGGAAACAGGTCCCCAACCGCGGATCCCGGAAATATGATGACTAGATGGCTTGAAAAAACGTCGTCTGTTCCCATGGTATCATCCGAGCGCGCCTGAAGCAGTCGGAACCTTCAGAAGAAATGGCTGGTACCTCCGCATCATCTTCACAGTTGACCCCTTCCCAAAAGGGCAAGAAGCAATGACGCAAGATGAAACAACGTGCACCGCCGGTGTCGTCGTCATCCTGCACACTCGACGACTTTATGCCCCCTGAAATGGGGATTCTGCCTAGAATCCGCCCAGCGGCGGATGACTCCTCGAGTGACAGTCAGGGGTACGCTTCGGTTAACACCGTGGAGCTGGTAAAGCCCTATATAACTCCCGGCGAGAGGGAATGCCAGGTGAACCTCCCCAATGTTCCCAGCCGACGTCAACGTCAGTGGAATCGCAACCGTGCCAGCCATCGAGGTACGTCTGCGGGCACATTCCGTCAAGTCGTGCATGCTACTGAGACCAGACAGAAGGCTCAGCGCAGAGATCAACACGTGAAACCCCATCTAACGCCCTCGGCTTTACCTTTACCGTCGTTCGTGCTACTAGATCAGGGAGAGTTGCTTTGTACGTATCACAGTTAGTCTTTCCCGGCTACAGGCCAGCCTCCACTGTCCAATCCTAGTCCGGCGACTACTCTATGGGCTTCTACTAGCAGGCAGCAGGATGTACCCAGTACTAGCTGATCGCCGGTTCAATCGCCAGCACCCGCTATGCCTCCAAATGCCGAAAGATCCCCTGTAAGAAGAGGTTCGCGTTTGGCACGCATGTATGATGTCCTGAAGAACCTGGACGGCATCCCAGCGAGGCTCTCTATCCTTGAGGCCCTGCGCCTGTCGTCTGAGTTGCGCGAGGCACTTGATAAGGCCCTAAGGAGCCCCCTCCGGTTCGAGACGGAGGTAACAGCTGCAGAAGCCTTCCATACCGAGACGATTGAAAACACCGAGTGTCAGGCGGTTATCTTGTTTTCCGGTGAAGATGAGGACCCTCCGATACAGGGGCACATTCGCCCGTTGTACATCACTGGCCACTTCAACGACGTGGAAGTCCACCACTGCCTCGTTGAAATGGGTTCTAGAATCAATCTAATTCAATCCCGGATGCTGCGAAAACTAGGTATGTTTGAAGGTGATTTAACTCCCTCTAACCTCAGAATCCAAGGGTATGACAGGACCGAGCAAACCCCAGTCGGCAAGATCCACCTGAAGACTCAGTTCAGTGGTTTAATTGCCAACACTGAGTTCACGGTCGTCTCTCAGGACACCGCTTACAAGGCATTGATGGGTAGGCCGTGGCTCCATCTGCATGCAGCAGTCCCTTCATCATATCACCAGTGCCTCAAATACTTCCTCAATGGTCGAGTAGACGTGCTCCAAGGAGATGCGTCCCCTTTCGCTTCTTGTGAGGCCCGTTATCTAGATGCGGGTTATTACAAGAGTAAGGATAAACAGATCCTATTAAGTGAGGATGGACCCACCCCGGTCACAAATGATCCTTGGGAAAGCATGGATGACGCCTACATCCTCATGATCCACCAGTTGGAGGCCACGACCCCCGACATGGGGAAATGTTTTATTGTTTCAGGTACGCAAGGAAGGCATGTTCCTGTGTCCAAGAGACGGCAGAAAATCACCTCGTACTTCTACATCAACCAGGCTCAGGTCATCCTGGAACATCCTACCCATGTACGGTACCGGGACGTCAAGCTCATGACTATGGCGGTACGCCATACGTGTCTCTTCCGTCAGGCCGGAATCCACCGACTCAAGCCGACACGTCACCACTGCTTTGATATTATCAAATGTGGCCCCTTAGGCCGAAGGCCATATGGGATAGGATCAAATGAATTCATTGCTATGGTCTCAACGGCAAGTGAGTCTCCCGATAAGATAACCGCTGCTGCCCAAGTCACCACCTGCTGCCCCTCAGATTTTGAGAGCCCAGAAGTATCTCCCGTCGCGGGAAGTTCCACCACGGGTGGGGAGGAGGTCCTGAAGGATGCTCCCCCCGCATTTGAAGAAGGTGTCTCTACCACGGTTGATGAATTGGTACAGGTGAACCTTGGTAGCGAGGTTGATCCGAAACCTACATTGATCAGTGCGGCCATGTCCCTTGAGGAGCGGCAGTAGTACATAGACTTCCTCAAACAGCACCGTGATGCGTTTGCCTAGAGTTACAACGAGATGCCAGGACTAGATCCCCGAGTATCCTTTCACCGTCTGGGCCTCCCGGCAAAACATCATGGGTTTAAGCAGCCTCCCAGGGAAATGCACCCTTCTCATGGTGCTATGGTTGAGGCCGAAGTTGACAAGTTTATCAAAGACAACTTCATTAAGAGGTCCAGTACCCCAAATTGCTTGCCAACATTGTGCCAGTCAGGAAGAAGAATGGGCAGATCAGAGTCTGCATCGACTTCTGCGATCTTAATCGCCACTGCCCAAAGGATGACTTCCCACTCCCGATGACAGAGTTGTTGATTGACTCCACAGCCGGATTCCAAGCCCTCTCTTTCATGGATGGGTACTCCGAGTACAACCAGATCCTGATGGCCCCTGAAGACGAGGAGTCCACTGCGTTCATGGCTACCCAAGGTACCTTTTGTTACCAGGTTATGCCATTCTGTTTGAAGAATTCAGGTGCCACTTATCAGAGGGTCGTGCATCGCATATTCAAACCGATCCTCGGGACATTGGTGGAATGCTATGTGGACAACCTCATAGTCAAATAACATCAGCACCAAGACCATCTCAAAGACCTCGAGAAAGTGTTCGGTTTCCTCCGTTCCCGTAACCTGAAGATGAACCCATTGAAGTGTGCCTTCGGTGTCACCTCTGGGAAGTTCCTGGGCTTTGTTGTCAGATACCGAGGTATCAAGATCGACCCGGAGAAGATCAAGGCCATCAACAAAATTCTTCCCCCGAGCAACATTCGGGAGCTTCGAGGCCTGCAAGGCCACCTAGCCTATATACGCTGATTCATCGCGAATCTGGCCGGAAAGTGTAAGCCCTTTTCCCGGCTCATGAAGAAGGGCGCCGCCTATGAATGGGATGAGGAGTGTCGGACCGCCTTCAAGGAAATCAAGAAGTATCTGATCCAACCCCTAGTCTTGATGCCACCTATCTCCGGAAAGCCGCTGGTCCTTTATGTGACCGCCCTGGAGAGATCCCTCGGTGCGCTGCTCGCCCAGAAGAATAACGAGGGTACTGAGAACAGTCTCTACTATCTCAGCCACATGCTTCTCTATAAGGAGTTCAGATACTCCCCTATCGAAAAGAGTTGCCTTCCTCTCGTCTTTGCCGTGCAGAAGTTGCGGCATTACCTACAACACCATGAGGTGAAATTTATCTCTTGGGTAGATCCACTGAATTACATCCTAAACCGCCCCATGCTGACTGGCCGACTAGCATGGTGGGCGGTGATTCTCCAGTAGTTTGATATCAGGTTCGTGCCTCAGAAGGCCATTAAGGGACATGATTTGGTAGACTTTGTAGCTTCCCATACAACCTCCGCGGATCAATCCCAGGACCTGGATTTCCCTGATGAGACGATCCTCTCAGTCGATCATGTTGTCCCGTGTTGGCAAATAAATTTCGGCAGCGCCTCCCAGAGCCCCACCGGTAGAAGGCTCAACGACCCCAAGCTCAACAGAGTGGGCATGGGTATTGTCTTCATTACCCTGGCGCAATCCGTCATTCCATACTCGTTCCTGTTGTCATAAGGTTGTACGAACAACGAGGAAGAGTACCAGGCTCTCATCACCGGCCTCGAGTTGGCCCTTGAGATCCATGTCCCCCATCTACATGTGAAGGGAGATTCCGAGATGGTAATCAAATAGGTTAATGGTGACTATGTTGTCAGGAAGCCAGAGCTCGCACTGTAGCTGGAGTACACCCTCCACCTAATGGCCCAGTTCTCTTCTCGACCAAAGGTTACCCATGTCCCACGGTTGCAGAACGGTCAAGCAGACGCCTTGGCTGGCTTGGCCGCATCGCTCGCAGAACCCGAGGAAGATGATTTAATCATACATGTGGCACACCGGAGACTCATTGCCCCCGTCACCCAAGAAGACGATGACGACATGTGGGTAAGTCATCTCACCGCGGGACCCTCTATGACGGAGATCCCAGGCTCGTCAGACACAGTGGTTGAAGCCACTCCCGACTGGAGGGTACCTTTTGTTGAGTATCTCTAAAGTGGTCACCTCCCGGACGACCGGGCCGAGCACGAGCGAATCTGACGCCGCGCGCTGCAATTTACCCTCCAGAGCAGCCCCAGTCTTGAAAAGATACTTTATAAGCGGAGTTTCGATGGTGTCCTCCTCCGTTGCATCCAAGGAGTAGAGATACCTCAAGTCATGCAAGAGGTTCACGCCGGTTCCTGTGGCGCCCATCAAGCCGGTCCGAAGCTGTCCCATCAAATTCAGAGGTTGGGGTACTTCTGGCCCTCTATGATCAACGATTGTATCGGTTATACCAAGAGATGCTTTGCATGCCAAGTTCACGCCAACTTCCTGCATCGGCCACCGGAACCCCTCCACCCCACCAAGTACTCTTGGACATTTGCGGTATGGGGACTTGATGTAGTGGGACTGTATCCACCGGCATCAGCCCGCCATTGCAGATTCATCATGACTGCTACAGATTTCTTCTCCAAGTGGGCAGAGGCAGTTCCGCTCAAAGAGGTCAAGGCCCGTTATATCATTGACTTTGTGAGCTCCAACATTATCCACCGGTTTGGGGTCCCTCACGCCATCCTCACTAATAATGGCACCAACTTCCGAGCGGCTGAACTGAAGAAATTGTACGCCAAGTACGGCATCCGGTCGATCCATAATTCCCGGTACTATGAGCAGGCAAATGGACAGATCGAGGTGTTCCACAAAACCCTCTCTAACATTCTGCAGAAGATGGTCGATCAAAACAAGAAAAGTTGACCGGACAAGCTCCACAATGCCCTCTGGGCTTACCGGACGATGACTCGAAACTCTACCCGGGTGACCCCATATTCCCTGGTGTATGGAGCGGAGGCCATCCTACCCATTGAGATCCAGCTGCCATCGTTACGAACTGCAGTTTATGATCACCAGACATCAGATGAGGTGGCTGAGATCCATCTAGCTGAATTGGAATCACTGTACGAGAACCGGCTTCGTGCCCTGCACAATCTGGAAAGGCATCATGATAAGATAGCAAGGGCCTTCAACAAGAAGGTTCATCTCTTCTCTTTCCTACAGGGCGACCTGGTACTGGCCCTTCGAGCACCAATGATTCCCGGTAGGAAGCCACCCAAATTAGAACCCAAATGGGAAGGGCCTTTTATTATCCACAAGGTTTATCCCAATGGAGCATACTCTTTGGTGACCACTGATGGAGAGCGTGTAACCCCTCCCACCAATGTCAAATTCTGTAAGAGGTACTTTTCCAAGGGCAAACGGGTCCTTCATGACGTTAAAATGCACATTATGGTCCCGAACGACCATAAACTGCATCCACATCCTGCAAGACGATAAACTGTGAAATGGTACCGCACGACCTTAAATTGCGTCTACGTCCTGCAAGACGATAAACTGTGAAATGGTCCTGCACGACCTTAAACTACATCCACGTCCTGCAAGACGATAAACTACAAAATAGTCCGAGCTCTACGACTTTAAACTAAGATCTCCCCCGTCCTCACTGCAGTACGTTAAACTGCAAGCCAGTCAGGCCTTCCTGACCGAGGCTCATCCTCATGCCCCTCGGTCTCCTTGGACCCCTGGTCCCCCGTCCTCACTGCAAGACGTTAAACTGCATACCAGTCAGGCTTTCCTGAACGAGGCTCAGCCTCAGGCCCCTTGGCCACCATGGGCACCTGGTCCCCCCGTTTTCACATTGAGATGTTAATCCGTGAGCTGGTTTTCCCCGACATACCCTCTTGCGGGATTGTACGGCATGGTGTGTGGTTTATTGCATCATTCACGTCAGATTGCTCGGCGTACCGTACATATCCCCAAGTGAGATGCTCCTCGTCCCTCATGACGTTAAACTGTACTACAAGAACTATGTGTGGCATGATTCCCATTTTTATGGGATACATAGGAACACTCAGAAACCTCGTCTCGAGCCTAGCCCCAATCTCTTCTCTCTCACTATTCCCCCTGGGAATAGTTTCCTCGGAGGCTCCTTGTGTAGCGAGAGGAATACAACCCCACTTGCATAAGGATTTTAAGGGTCGCACCATGTGGCCACTCCCGTTCTTCTATCCTCCCACGTCCTTAACGCATGACGCTAAACTGCATGGTCTTCAAGAACTACGTATGGCTTGATTCCCATCCTAATGGGATACGTAGGAACGCCCGAAAATTTCATCCGGTGGCCCAACCCAAAAGCCAAAATCTTCCCTTTGGGTCACGACACGGCAGGGTGCACACTTTTGCCCCAACTCACATCGAGCAAGCCTCGACCCGGCTGCACATCCCCCCTGGGGATGTTTGTCTCTTTCGTGGATACAGCTATGCTTCACCCACTCCATGACTGGGATTCCATCATTTTTGCACACCCCGAGGGACCCCCAAGAACGGCCTGGACACTATACCCAAGGGTTCTCCTTCCGATACGGGCCAACGCCCCCGGGGGTTTTCAAGAAACAAGCCAATACAAGTCACGTGTTGTGAATTTGGTCAATGGTCGACGCTCATTTGTCACTCCCATGTCAGGTCACCATAGGAACACTGTGTTTCGAACATGGTCAACAGTGTCCTGGATCTTCGGGTCCACCCAGAGATGTCCCAGCCATCGAGCGCAGTGGTTCATTCTGCCCCATCCCGAGGTGACAAACATCCCCCTGGTAGGTGCTAGCAATCGGGCCCATGGCTCTGTTTCCCCATAGGGATGCACGGTGTGGTGTAGGAATACGTCCTCATTCACGTCGAGATCATGTACCACGCCGTACGTCCTCCCTTACGAGGCCCAGCCTCAGGCCCCTTGGCCTTCTCAGGCCTACGGCCCCGTCCTCACTGCAAGACGTTAAACTGCAAGCCAGCCATGCCTTCCTAACTGATGATCGACCTTAGGCCCCTCGGCCTTCTTGGGCCCCTCCACCCAATCTCTTGTAGGGATGCACGGTGTAGTGTAGGACTACGTCCTCATTCACGTTGGGATCATGTACCACGCTATACGCCCTCCCATACAAGGCTCAGCAACAGGCCCCTTGGCCTCTTCGGGTCCCCGACCCTCGTCACTACAAGCAGGTCAGGCCTTCCTGACAAATGCCTAACCATCAGGCCCCTTGGCCTTTCCGGGCCACAGCCCAGGTCCTCTCTTATAGGATTTTATGGTGTGGTGTAGGACTATGTCCTCATTCACGTCGAGATCTTCGCCATGCCGTACACCTCCCTTGTTTAGGGATATATTACTCCCCTCCTCATCCCGTATGACGTTAAACTACATTTCATGAACTACGTGTGGCTTGATTCTCATCCTCATGGGATACGTAAAACCACCTGAATGTCTAGGCTTCGGGTCCAGCCCCATCCCTCGGGAATCATCATCCCATCTTGGCCCCTTGGCCTACCCTTCCTCCACGTGGGTATTATTTGGTGTGGTGTAGGACTACGTCCTCGCTCGCGTCGGTCTCGTAATGCCCATGCCATATACCTCTCCCTACTGAGCTGTTTCATCGATCCCTTTCCGGCAGTTCACCGATGTGCCTAAGAGTACTCTGTTTTATTACCTTGAATGTCGAGCTTCACTCGGACACGTCCGCACCTGCTTTCCAGGCATTGCGTATTCCTGCATCAGGGCTTCCATCATCTTTCACACCCGGAGGGACCCCCAATAACGGCCTGGATACAATACCCAAGGGTTCTCCTACCGTTACGGGCCAATTCCCCTGAGGGTTTTTGGACAACAAATTGATAAAATCCCTTGTTGCGAATATGGTCAGTGGTTGATGCTCATATGTTGTTCCCACCTCGGGCTAGCGCGACATGGACGCTGTGTTTCCACCATGATTAACAGTTTTCCTCTCTCGCCACGCCAACACAATACGCCCAAAATGCCGGGTGCACAATTCACACCCTTCATCACTTCACCGTGTAAAAGTAGAATCTCGGAACTCTTGGTACATTTCCTCCTTGCACGTTTGCGCGTTGGGTGAACAGGTCGTGTCGAAGGTGTCCTTCGGGGATCTCTACCAACTCCCGTTTGACTCGCCCCAAGTATTGCGATGAGGATACCCCCCCTTGTTTCCCACACCGAGTTTAACTCACTTAGGCATAGGGATTGGGCAGACATTTGTGCTTGCTTGGGACGTTGCCACTATTCACGGTCTGAGCTCTAAGACCATAAACTAAGAGTCTCATCTGGAACTACGTTCAGCTTGATTCCCATCCTAATGGGATACATACGAATCCACAGACCTCCTGTCTATGGGTCCAGTTTGAGTTCAGTAAAGTCACCTCTCTAGTCCTGCCTTCAGGACCCCGACTATGGGACTGCGTGGAGTAGTGCGGGACTATGTCCTCATTCACGTCGGGTTTGCAATAGCTGCACCACGCACATCCCCGTTCTGAGAGTTAGCCCTCACATTCCTTGTCCAACATGACATTAAAAGGCACCCTTAAGAACTATGTGTGGCTTGAATCCCATCCTCATGGGATATGTAGGACTACATGTATGTCTAGGCTCCGGGTCCAGCCCTTATCTCATAGAGATCTCTTGATCTCCCGGTCACCTAGGCCATTTGGCCTATCCCTCTCCAGGAGGGGAGTATGTTGGTATGATACAAGGATTTGGGCACCATGACCCCCTTCCCCTGGGAACCCTCCATCTCTTGGTTACCCTCAAGTCGAGTCCCTTGACCCCTTGTAGTGGTTCATCCATGTGTTAAGAGTACTCTGGTCTAGGACCAAGAGTGTCAGATTCAACTTGATCAAGTTCCTTCCACTTTTCAAGCTTCGTGTTCCCCTCCATTTGGGATTCCATCACCTTTCACACCCGGAGGGACCCCCAATAACGGCCTGGATACAATACCCAAGGGCTCTCCTACCGTTACGGGCCAACGCCCACGAGGGTTTCGGACAAAAAATCGATAAAATCCCACGTTGCGAATATGGTCAGCAGTCGATGCTCATTTGTTTGTCTCCATTTCAGGCTAACGCGACAGGATGCTGTGTTGCGAACATGGTCAGTAGTAATCCTCTGTCGTCACGCCAGCCCCTTCAGTCCTCGAATGTTGGTTGCATGATTCACATCATTTTCCACCCCATCATGCCCAGGTGGAATCATGACACTTTTGGCGCTATCCCTCAGTGCACTTTTGCATGTCAGGGGGACAAAGCTGCAATACGGAGTCCTTCGGGGCTCCCATGGTCCGAGCTCTAAGACCATAAACTAAGATCCAAGATCCATCTGGAGCTACATTCAGCTTGATTCCCATCCTCATGGGATACGTAGGACCGCCCGGACGCCCTGTCTTCGGGTACAACCCATTTGGGGAACCGGTCTCTCTCCACGTTTCAGCTCTAACCTTTATATAGGCCCCTTGGCCTAAGGTCTCCCTCTCCGATTGGCGTAAAATTTGATGTGGGGTCATGTCTCCATAAATTGTGTTTTATAACACTGCGGACATTTCCCGCCTAGCATCGTCTCTGTTACGTCTGCACTGCATGACTATAAAATGCATGCTTGGTCCTATCATACGACCCTAAACTGTGACATTATCGTCCTGGCCACATGACGAAAAACGGCACCACATTGTGGTAACCTCGTTGCAGAGGACATCACGTTGGGTATTGGTCACATGTGATGCCATTTGTCAACACCCATCATGGCTTGATCTTTGTGGCGACACCACGGCCTACTACTCTAGGCCTGTCGCTTCACAAAAAAAAACCACTCACTTTAAAGAACAAACAAGATTTATCAAATTTGGCTTCTTTTAGTGCAAGGGCCACGACCGCACTCTCCCCTTTTCCCTTGGCACTGGTACCTTACCGTACCACCCTCCAGAACTACGTATGGCTTGATTCTCATCCTTATGAGATACGTAGGAGCGCCCGAGCACTTCTCCGTGGGACCAGCCTAACTTTCTCTCTCGGTCCCTTGACCAAAAACCTCTGTTAAGGTGGTTGTGCGGTGTGATATGGGATTGTGTCCCCATTCACGTCGGGTTGTTCATCGCATCGCACACACCCCCTGTTTCCATTCATGCCAGGTGTTTGAGTTACTCCACCATGTGTCACATGTTCCCCTTACCCATCCATGGTCCAAATTCTATGACCCTAAACTAAGATTTCTCTAAGGGAAGGGACTCTGCTCCCTCTATCTAATACGTCTAGTTGTCGTATTCAGATGTGTTTTGATAAAAAGATCGATGTTTGGGATTTTCATAGGGACATTCCCCTAATTTCATGGCCATGCTTCGTGAGCTCGCTATTTGGATCTTCATCCTCTTCCACATCCAAAAGGACACTCGAACGACATGGATACTAGTCTCAAGGGCTCTCCGTGAATGATGGAACTAAGGGCCCTCCAATCTCTTTGGGCCAACGTCCCGACAGAGATTTGACTACATTTGTGACATGGTTCCGTGTTTCGAACATGGTCAGTGGTCAACCCTCATTTGTTTGTCCCCATTCTAGGCCAACGTGACAGGATGCTGTGTTGTGAACATGGTCAGCAGTTATCCTTCATCATCACGCCCCCATCATCGTCATCTGAATCCTGAGCACCATGATTCAAACATTTAGACTTCCTCATGTTCAAGTGGAATTACATCATACTCATCTCTTTCTCTTCATGCATCTAGGTGCGCTAAATGATCGTGTTAGTGTCATTGGGCCTATATTCACAGAGCGTCCATTTTCCCTAACTTGCCCCTTTTGTGTCGGGAAATTCAAACCACTACTGCTTGTTTCCCACACCAAGAACGACTCACGTGGGCTTAGTAGTTTTGGTAGGATGTGTACCAATACAGTCGTGCTGCTCCTCATACCGTATGACATTAAACTACGCTTCCAGAACTACGTACGGCTTGATTCCCATCATCATGGGATACGTAGAGACACCAGGCATTTTACCTAGGGTTCGGCCCCTGGAATCACGAAATCCTGTTCCTCCCCATTTCTAGCCCTTTGGCCTGACCCCTCGGGGGGAACTATGCAAGTGCGGTTCTACCTTGAACAATTTCAGGATGCCCCAAGATCCCATTGGGAAGTGACAGATATCCTCACTAGAGAGGCCCTATCAAGAAGAAAGAATGATCCATGATCAGACCGATGCGCCCATCTGGCATACTCCCACCACAGTGGTGTAACTACCTAAGTGTTGGATTATGTTTGAACAAACCATCACTCCATATTTCACACTTTGTGTTCCCCTTATTCGGACCCTTGTCCTCTTTCATGTCTAAAGGAACCCCCTAATGGCCTGGTCTCATGCCGCATCGGCTCACCTACCGTCCTAGGCCAACGTTCCGGAAGACGGATCATTTCTGGAAGGACCCCCTAACAGTATGGATGTCTGGCCTATGGTCCGCCTACTGTCCTGGGCCAACGTCCCGAAGTATTGATCGACAACACTTGTGACATGGTACCGTGTTTCGAACATGGTCAATGGTCGACCATCATTTGTTGTCCCCATTTTAGGATAATGCAGTAAGGATACCGTTTGTCTTCCACGGTTAACAGTTGTCCTTTATTGTCACTCCATCCCCACAATGTTCCGGATTTTGGGTATTGTGATTCACACTTCCCATTTTCATCAGTTTGGACCGATTTCAGCACCTCTGGCGTTGCCCCGTTCTTGCATAAGAGAATGATGAAGAAATGATAATTCGGTTATCCTGGAAGTTCCTTCTCCAATCAAGCCAACTACCTCCTGTGTCTCACATTGGGCTCGACCCATGTGGGCTTGAAGGATTGTCGCCAAATGTCCCGCAAACATTGTAGGGATGTAACAAGACAATTCAAACAGTGGAAATCATGCGTGATACGGCACTCAAAACAAATGAGAAAGAAAGAGTTGAAGGATGGAAGTACTAGTAAAAGGTTTTTGGGTTTGTTACAATACCCGGGGGCTGACTTCCCCCATAGACGGGTTGACCCCGTCAAAAGAGCGTTGCAGCTCCGACACCCGCTGATTTGCGGCGTCCAAAGCTTGCTGCCGCTGATTCAACTCCCGATCCTCCTTAGCAGTGGCGGGGCGTAATTCCTCAACTCTGGCTCTGGCCCTTTCTACCTCGACCAGAACGGCAGCCATCCTCCTAGAGGTCTGCCCCATATGCTCCTCAGCCTCTGCCAGCTGGGCCTTCAACCATGAGACCGGCTCAGACTGCGTATCAAGAGTGGCTGAAAGCTCGTTGGCCCGGTTCTGCATCTGTTGGACCTCGCCTTCACCCTCTTGGAGCTTCGTAAGGCTGGTCCCCTTCCTCCGCTGCCATCCCACGCTCATCCCACGATCATGCTCCCGGATCTTCTCAGCCATAAGATCTCAGATGAGGGCATGGGGGCGTTGGGCATCCACTCCCCGACACAAAGTTCGCGAAACCACGAGCGGAGCCTATCCATTTCGGCCAGCCATTGCGCTTGGGGAGTGTCCCTGATATAGCGCGTGATCAGCTTCCATGACCGGCGGCAGACAATGCTGCTGTATTCCTCGTCAGAGGCCATTTCGTTCCAGTCCGCGGGGTTGGCAGGCTCGTACGCAGGATATACCTGCAAGAACTCCGCGGCCGGATGTACATCTGGCGTTGAATCTGGCACGACACCTAGTGCTGGAGCAGGCACATCAGGAGTAGGGACGGTCGTCCGATCCTCTTCATCGGAGTCCACCTCAATGACCTCGGGAATGACCCGGTTGGTGGTCCCGCTGGTAATGGTGTGCGTCGTAGCTTGAGGAGATGGGGGAACTATTTTCACCATCACCAGCATGCCCCTAGGAGGGATGCCACCAGACATTCTGACCAGTCTTGCTGCAGCAGCCCACGCCAATCGGAGAACTGTACGACAGAAAGGGATATAAACGTTAGTTGGCAGACATAGTCTACATATGACGATAAGGGAACCGGTGGAGGAGACATACAGAGATCGGCCTCCTGGCGCTGCTCTTGAGCCAGTACTAACGGAACCCCGAGGCGAGGCCCTCCGTATATTTTTGGAAGGTCTGGAGATTCCGGGAGTGCCTCCACAGATACTCTAGTCCCACCAGACGTGGAACTGGATGTAGCCATAGACACGAGTTCTGAAGTTCTTGCATCATCACCCACCAAGGGGAGAGAACGAGGCCTGCGAAGAAGTTCCTCCTGCTTGGCCTAAACATTGGTGAGAATTCCATAGTGACCCAAGAACAGATCGTAAGGAGAGAAGTTCGGAATGATACCTCGAGAGACTCCATGAAGTCGTCAGATTCTGAGACTCGGTCTCCGACCTCGCCCTCCTCCAACGAGATCCCTCCCCCAACCTCATCCCCATGAGAAGAGTCCTCTGAATCCTCCGGCAAAGGGAAGCACTCCCTCAGATTGGCAACTGATAACTGCGGGGGGGACCGTCTGATTCAACAGCACCCTCACCCGGTCCGTCATTGGGCGAGGAACACCGCTGGAGTGGACGTAATCCTCTAGCTCGTCCTGGTATTGCCCTGCCTCTGCCGGAGACACCATGAATCTAGCCCGAACTGGGCCTATGCCTGGCAATTCCATCCCAAGGCGATTCAGGTGGGCCCACATCTCAGGTGGGCTGAGGAATTACCGGTTGACATCCCAAATGTCCCAAGCTTCCAGGAAGACAGCATCTTCTGCCATGTCGATATGATGCAGCCGCTTCCCTGGAGCCTAAGTGGATATGCGACGAAATCCCCTCGGTGGCCACCCCTCCAAATGGCCCTGCCCTTCCGGAACCACCGGATCCACCGCTACTGCCATACCCTGGGTCGATGCGGGTCTCGCCTCTATGACAGCCCCGCTACCGTGAGTGGCCCTAGCTTCCCTCCGACCCCGACCTCGAGATAGAGGAGAACCGCCATCACCGACCCGGATAGTTGATTGCTTCAGCATCTCCCCTGGGTAGGCAGCCTCCCAACTGATGGCGTACTACCTCACCAATCTTAAAGAGATGGTGGATGGAGGAAATGAAATCCGCATCTTCCCATCTTCCCATGTGAACATGAGCCACAACTGCCTCATCACACATGGGTGCTCCTCGTGGCGCACCTCCCAGTAGACCTGCAGGGTCAGCCGCTGGAGGCACCAGAACTGCCTCGCGAACCGATGCGGGGTGTACGGTTTGCATATTGGCTCACAATCTATCCGACCCACCAAAACTCTTCCTCAAAAGGCCAGAAGGTAAGCTCGATGTTCTTCCGTTCCTCACCCGTCATCAGTAAGTATTCTTGTCGACAACGGGAAGGTGTGGAAATTAAACTCATCTGCCCTCCATACCCGATTCTGTACCATCAGGACAGCCAGTTTGAACGGGAAGCTCCCAACTGCGTTCAGGATGGAGGGGAGAAAATTCGATCCCGATGGTGAGATGGGGTTTGGATACTCATAGATCCCCCTGATGTGCACTTCGATCCACCCATACAGGAGGTGGAAGGGCCCGCATATCCTTGGTGGCTTCTTGCCCTCGCTAATGTCCCGCAACATTCTGTACAGTTTGGTGAGCATCAGAATCCACAGGTTGATCCGTTGCCCCATGGCCAGCATCGACGCCATGATAAACGGGCGGGGCCGCACCCCCATGCTTGTATCCCTCACTGGTAGGATCCACCCACAGATGAGAGCCGCGATGAACACCACCAGCCTGACTATCGGCTGTTGTTCAGTGCTGACACTGAATCCATAGGTCTTCCATGGGATGTCCTCCATGACCCGCAAATACGAGTGCCCCTTGCCCCGTTGGGCCGCCCTTGGACAAGTTCGAGGCCTCGGAGGGAACTCTCGATCTTCTGGGAAATTCAGGAAGCATTTGAACCATCTCCTGAAGTGGACATCCCTCACTGCCTCCTTATCCTCCCCAGGGACAAGTGCCATCAGCGCTGACGCCAGTCGCGACATTTGCTCTGCATCCTCCCACGTGATGATGACAGGGAGGAACTCTTCATACATGGACCCCAAGATCGGGACCCCAGAAATCTGGTGGACATCCCACAGGCTGATGCCCACCTCCCCGTGATGAAGGTGAAAAGTGTTGGTCCTGGACGACCATCTACTCAGAAGTTCCAGCATCAGCTGCTTTGGTTGGTAAATGTGGAATTGGGAGGCCCATGCCGCCTCATAAAATCCCACTCTTCTCAGCTCGACCCTGAACTCGTCGCATGAGGCGCCTACCCAGTAGGCCCAAGCCCAGTCGTTGGTAAAATTGCCGCCCTGGCGCAGGTCCCACTCATCGGACCATCCTTTTCATGGATCCTGCAAAGCCTCCTTCATCACGGTGCGGTAGAGATGAGGGGATGTCTCTGGTTGCATAGGCCTCCCGTCAATATCATTCACATGGTTTTAGAGATAGTCAGCGGTGATGGGTGCGAAGTCCTCCCGCGCATGACCATCGGTCACCCTGAACCACTGGTGCTGGCATGGTATGCTCCTGAACCAGCAAGCTGGTTCGTCCCTACTCGCCTCATAGATGAGGACGTCATCCCTCAGCCCGAAGTCGTACAATGGTAGTTTTTGCACTGCGGATAATCCTTCTGACCTTCCGACAGCAGATCTGTCATGGAAGTGTGATCTGAGTGGCTCCGAACCATCTCCCCCAAGCCTGAACGGTTGGCCATCTCGTCTCGAAGAGCAGCATCTGCAAGCACCCCCAGCACAGCCTCTTGATGGGACATTTTGATGCCCGCCCTCAGAAAAGTTTTTTCCCTGAATCGCGAAGCTCGACCACGAAGTTGAAATGCGAAGCTCAACTGTGAAGGAAAATCGCGAAGATCGGTCGCGAGACCAAGCCGCGAAGTCTGGCTAAGGCCGACAAAAAGTTCGCTTAGCGCGGACGTGGAGCCAGAGACCCGCGGTTTGCCGCGAAGCACGATTCGCGGAGGGCTGTCGCGGAGTACGCGGAGCTTCGCGAAGTTGAGAGCACAAAAGTCAAGGATTCACGTAAAGACAAAAGAGGTCGACCCCCTATTTATAGGCGGCGGCCCCGGAGCATCGCGGTGCGCCCCCCGCGGGGAGCATCGCGGCACGTCCGGATCCATGCCCACATCATCATCGTGGGCCCCCTTCGCGGAGCGGCATCGCGAACCACCGAAAAATATTGGTGATTTTCCCTCAGACTTCAACCCTTCGACCTCCGCGGCTCCAAGTCTGAGGGGGGCATTTGTTGGCGCCAAAATATGGCCCGAAAGAAGAACGGCGAAGAAGCCTGGTGCACTGCCTCACGAAGCACCGACGCGAAGCACCGACGCGCAGCCCCGCCGCGAAGCGCCCCGACCATGGTGGCCCCGCGAAGCTCCGGAGGTGTTCATGCTCCGCAAGCCTATTTGACGTTCGCGAACCGCCGCGAAGCTCCGGAGGTGGTGATGTTCCGCGATCCCATTTGAGATTCGCGAACTGCCGCGAAGCTCCGAAGGCGGTGATGCTCCGCGAGCCCATTTGACGTTCGCGAACTGCCGCGAAGTTCCGAAGGCAGTGATGCTCCGCGAGCCCATTTGACGTTCGCGAACCGTCGGGAATCACCCGAGGCGGTGATGCTCCGCGAGCGCATTTGACATTCGCGAGCCGCCGCGAAGCCCTTGAGGTGGCGCGCAGGTTCCGCTTCGTGGCGCCCCTTCTCTATAAATACTGGACTCCCCCTGAGTCCCGAGGACGGACAATCCGACCATTCGGCTTCTCATCTCCCAAATCGTGAAGCACGCTTTGCCTCGGGAATCATGAGCTCCGCGAGGTACTTCTACTTCGCGAGACGCCTTTGCTTTGTCTCGTTTTGAGCCCCTATTCCGAGAGGGTTGCCCTTCACGAAGCTCAAGGGCATTCGCGAAGGATGGGGATTCCCAAGGGAACACGGGCATCCGTAGAGCACTTATGCTTCGCGAAACACGCAACCCCTATTAGTGATTCCGATGCCAAGGCTGGATCACTCTACATTGCGAAGCACACTGCTTCGTAGGACCCTGCTTCGTGAGGCACCCCTTCTTCGCGAGGTGGTGCTCCGCAAACATTGTTCCACTTCACGAAGCACCTTCCACACACACCTATGCCCCATGCTAAGGCCAAGGAACTCCACTTTGCTAAGAACACTCCTTTTCTTAGCAATTCCTCTTTCCGTGCGACCTTCCAGGTTCGCGCGATGTGATTTCAAAGTCCCATGGACAACACCACCTGTAGCATTGCTTCGCCTGATGCTTCTTCGCATAGGCACGCTAACGGCTATTGATTCTTCACATAGCCACGCAAACGTGGACCCCTCGATGGTTCGTTCAACAACCCCCCTTGACCATGGTCTTACTGGTACCTTCCATTCCCCAAGGACCAGAGGGTACCGATTATGTAAGCCCTAGGAGTGCGGAGTGAACCCCCATATCGTCTGAGCTGTAGGGTGTTAAACTTCCAAGCACCACGTCCTCAGCACAGGATGTTAAAATGTGATCTTGGGCCTCCATCCTGGAGTATGTCCCACCACCCTGGGCCGCCTAACGCGTAAGCCCCTCTTCGCTTCTCACGGACGCATCCTTCGCGACGTGATCGTCAGGTCCTTGAAACCTCTTGTTTCTCACACCGAGTATGACGCACATGGGATTAGAGTGAGCACCGACCATGACCCCCACTTTATCGAACTACGAGGACATTGATCCATGTCAAGGCATGGTATGTAGGAAGCCTCCACAAGGTTGAAGCCCACCCGCTGCTCATTTACGTCGGGTCCCATTCTCGTCCAGCACGACGTTAAACTACATTATGGTCCAATGGCAAGCTGTTGCGACTCATCCATAGGAACTAAGTGGTCTTTGATCCATGTCAAGGAGTGGTACGTAGGAATCCTTCCAAGAGGTTCAATCCCACCACTCATTGGACCAAGTTCTGCCTTCATGTCGGTTCACCGACAAACCCCGATATGAACTACGAGGTCTTTGATCCATGTCAAGGCATGGTACGTAGGTAGCCTCCATGAGTTCCAAGCCCACCACTAATGGACTCACGTGTCTGCTTTCATGTCGGGTCACACCCGCGTCCAGCATGACGCTAAACTGCACACTCTTGTCCAACACGACGTTAAACTGCAATTCCAGTCCGTCGGTAAGCCGTTGTGACTAATCCGAACTATGAGGTATTTGATCCATGTTAAGGCATGGTACGTAGGATACCTTCCCGAGGTTCAAGCCCATCTCCCATCAGATCAAGGTCTCTCATTTACGTCGGTTCGTCGACATCCACTGCCCATCGTTTCGTCACGACAGGGTTCACTACCGTCCCGCATGACGTTAAACTGTATTCCATCGATCTGAACTATGAGGACTTTGATTCCCTGCCACGGGGATACGTAGAAAAACTTCCCAAGGTTCAAGCCCACCATTAGCGAATCCACGGTTCCACTTTCACGTCGGTACACTGACAATGCCTGTCGGACCATGGTCCACCCTCATGTTGGTTTACTGATGGCATTCATCGGACCAAGGTCCACCTTCGCCGTCGTCCTTGCAATGGTCCCATTTCATTCCCCTCCACTCCATTCATCCACCCAGCACCCATCCTGTCTCTCTCCCGGACCGTAGTATCTCGGTGAGACCATGTCGGTATGATCCTCTTTACAGCCACCCATGGGCTGATCCGTCTCCGCTGGACGTTAAACTCGCAGCGTGCCCTGTGTTTAAAGGCGGGAAGCTGAGGAAAACATCAGATATGTGTCTATGACATAATTCCCCGTGCTCGATGTGGGATGCCTCGGGCTTCCACGCCCTCGAGAAGCCCTGTAATCGGGGTTAATAGACAAACACGAAAGATTCCCCAGCATCCAGACACGCTACTGGTGCCTCAACGTGACTACTCCCCCGAATAAAGGTTGCTGCCCTTACCGGACCCTTTGGAATGTCCCGACAAAAGCAGTGTAATTAACTAGCGTCCATGGAAACATGGCACTGGGAAGAGTTTCACGAACTATGTATTAAATCTATGAGGGAGACCCGGACTAGGTGACGAGTTCTGAGGAGGAATCCACAGAAGGAAGAACCGACATCCCATCATCCCGTTTCGATCAAGGAGCAGAATTCCCTGAATAAGGAGCGAATGCCGCCCGCCCTTGGAAAATGGGAATGCGGGGAAACAAGCGCAGCGCGTCGTCCTCTGCGGGACGGAGATGTGCGCGCGCTCCAGCGAAAGCGTCGGAAACAACATTAATAAAAAAAATAGATTGAACAACAAATTATTCTTGTATTTGTAAAAAAAATTGAAACATAAACCAAAGAACATTGTAGTAAAATTTCCCTTATTAATAAATTAATCTATACCCACACAACTATATCCATGGATTTATATAACCATGGGTATAAGTTCTGATACACCCATAATATATTTATATCCTTGGCTAATCATAAATATTATAAATACAGAAAAATATGTTTTTTATAGTATAATAATGTTCCCTACTAATATTCTAGGTTTCAAGAACCCCTCCCATGAATACCTAAATTATTCCATTCATTATCCATACTATATCCCAACTTATCATGAGACAAAACAACCAATCAAACTCAGTTATCCTTTTTCTCATACCAAACTAATTAATCATAAAATTAGGTTGTATTAGAGGACAAATTTATTTACTTTGAAATAATATTCATTTGATAAAATATGTTAAACAGTATCTAATATCTTCTTACGCAATTATTATTGTTTTATTAGTGAGGATTGATAATTTTTGTTTATATTCATAATAGTAGTATATAAAAAATGGATTATAGAAATTTTAATTATTAGAATCATTATTACTCATGTAATAAAACAAAATTAAATGTATCTTTTTGGTGATATATATTTTGGTGTTCTAAATGGTTTAATTATAGTATTCGATAACATTGTTACTATATTAAGGGTTTTTACAATTTTTCAAATAAAATTTTTATTTTATTTAATGAATGAATATAATTAATGCATATTTAATTTAAATATCATGTTGTGCATAATGATACAAAATTTAAATTGAAAATTTTAAGGATATTATAAATAATTATTTATTTTTTTTTCATTGGTGAATTTGGAAATTATGCTTGGGTTATAGATCCCCTCCCAATGTATAGATTCACATGGAAATTAGTGATTACATCACTACCATTTTTTTCATATTTAAGATTTATTTCAATGTTTTTTATCAATTTAGGAACAATGTTATTGTTGATATGATATTTATTTATTTTATATGTACTATTTTATTCTAGGTTGATTGTTTCACATGGTGATTCTCTTCACATTATTTATAAAATACAATTTATTCCAATGTGGTTTCACTTATTCTATTTGATCCACTAATAGTTGTATACTAGAAGACATTATTTTTCATATTATTAAAATTCATTCATTGCTAAATCATATTACCATATTCATTATTTTATCATTCATTGATTGATAATATCTAATCTATCTCAAGTAAAATACCTGATAATATTTTAGAGAAGTGCATTATTTTTTAGATACAATAAATATCATTGTCGACATTTCTGATATACAAATATTGGGGATGGAATAACAGGAGCCATATACATCTTCTCATGTAGTAAATAATTTTTCCTAATATTTATGTTTCCCATATATCTTAAGACTTTTCATATATTGGGGATAGAAAATAATTTATATAGATGGAATGTATTGTAATAAAAAATTTATTTAAAAATAATATAATTTTGTATAATATGGTTTATGTATATGTATTTTTATCTTGAATCACTGGTTTATGGAATTGATGCATTGTAGTCATTATATATTAACTATATTATTTTGTGGGTTAGGGTCCCACATTATAAATACTTATTTCTAATGTATATGATTTTAGTAGGGGTTACTTTTATCATGGGTTAGTTGAACTATTTTAGCTTACATTATGATGATGCTTAGAATCCATTATTATTGTTTTTTATGGTATTATCCTATTAGTGATGTCAGTGATTATTTTTGATTCCTATTATTAATTTGATTAAAGCAATATGGGTCCAAGGTGGGATTCATCTATTCAAGGGAATGGTGGGACTATTATGTTTATAAACGTAGTAGTAAGATCTTGAACTTTCTTGGTACTATCAATTTCTCAATTTCATTTATCTTATTAAAGATTTTTTAATCTCATTTATTTAGGATTTACTTCAGTGAGTATCACTGTGTTTGTATAATATTTGTGGGATTTTGGGAGTGCATGGTTGGTTCATGTTTTTTCCAAACCGAACCAATTTCCTAAAAAATTATGCCACTTGGAAACAATGGGGTTTAATGATTGATTTCTATTTTACAACACTTACACCTACATAGTTGAAACCTCGAACCCTATATAGTATGTGAATATGGGTTATAGTGCACATTGTATCCAACTTTAGGACCCATAAATGAAATTTTATTCAAAAAATTCCAATCAATACAAAATTTATTTTGAAATTCCAAATCCATTGATTTTAATTACTAATCCTACCGAAAAACAATTAATCATATTAATTTTTTTAGAGACAAATGAATTAGTTATTAGTATTTTTAAAACACTTATCATATGGATTGATGATCTAGTGGAAGAAATCGACTCCCCGATTATATCTTCATGGATTTGGGATTTCTCACTCACATATTTCTCTAGGGTTAGATAGGGTTGAATCCCTTATCATTGATGGTGTCGATCTAGCTGTTAATGGATACTATTTTATGTATAATGATCATGGGTGTTGATCTTGGATCATATTCACCATTGTGATATCATCCTTGTACCTCAAATCAAGGCCCTTTGAATGGCAGGCTTTCTTCAACGATGCTATTTTAAGAGTTCTAAAATATAAATCCCCTAGTATTATAGATTTTATCTGATTTTCGTTAAATCATTTCATGGCCACAATTTTCAAAAAAAAAATGAAAAATTAAAATGGTAAAAAGAATCCATATTATTATTTTATACTCTTCATGGATTTAATTTGATATACTGGAAAATATGAGACTATATTTAATATCATCCCAAATGGAGATTTTATTTTTCATTAAATAATAATTTTGAAATGAATAAATGGAATGATATGGTTTATGAAACCAAATTATAATCGTTTATCATATTCACATGTTATTAATGATTATCTGTCATGGAATTGTTAATAAGTTGTGAGATTATTGATGGTAATTGGGTTAAATATTTAAATAATAATTGTTCATGTTGATAGTGGGATTGATTTTTTTTGAATGGATATTATGTAAATGTTTTGGTACCCAATTGTATACTTCATAAATGATAAATGATGTTGATCTTTGATATTTGGTGGGTAATGAAATGGAACTGGTGACGGACATTTGATCTATGTTCCAATGATTTTTGATATAATTATTATCTATCAAAACTTTACATTTCCGCCTAACTGATTCTAAATGTAAAATTTATTTGGTTTATATAATGAATGTCAATGTACCCATGATATTAAATAATTAATAATTCTTCGGGATTCAAGAACGATGTAGTTGGACTAACACACCATAGTAACAAAATGAAATTGTAATGGAATTATAATGAATTCTCTTCAAGAATTAACATATTTATCAATGAAATATAGGGTTTATAATTATGAATTTTTAGAAGAAGGTATGATTGACTTAGGTTTCAATTATTACCTAGGTGAAAATGTTTTTAATTTTATAATAATAGAAATTTGGAATACTATTTTGTTATTTTTTCATTGTTTTATATTCCAAATATTATTTATTGAACTATTATAGACTGAATATTTCTGTAGAATGTATTGGAGATGTCGTACTTTGTTTTAATCACACCCTTATGAGGCAATGGATTGGTTCCCAAGTTGAAATCTTGATTGCAAGTTAGGATAAGGGAAAAGGCCATCTATTATATGGATGACTTGAGGAGACAAGACATGATGTCGATGGTAGTTTTAGTTTAGATAGTATATATTGAATTTGGGTTTTATGTAAATACATAGAAATATATGGAATGATATATTTATTATTTTTTTGAGTCACATTCCCTATTTTGGGATACTATCATTTGATACATTTCCATAATTGGTTATTTTTTATTATTATTTGGACTATTGAAATATTTATTTGTGTTATTATATTGAATTGATAGAGTTGATATAGTCTTACCACTTTTCATGTTAGGACCATTCTAATAGAATTAAACCAATTTTTTATGGGGATATTCAATTGAGGTCATGTGGATAACTGGCTTAGGGCACTATTATGTGACCCCCAAATCAGAATGCTAAAATGTTCTATTTTTTTGGTTTTCTTATATCTTCAAATGGGGTTTTCTATATGGGAATGGTTGTACTTGTAAAAATGAGTGGTGATGGTTTCTTCCACATTAATTTATCTAGATATAGATTATGTTTCTAAGAAAATGATGATGCAATAGTTATGGTGGAATTTTTGTTCAAGATTTCTTCCTGACCAGATATTCGATATTGGGCTTGTTGTTTAGATATATTCCATTACACATTTTCAAATTCCATGTTGTCATTTTTTATTATAGATTGTAGTGGTTAGTGTCATATCATTTTATTCATATGTATTATGTTATCATTATCTAGGTTGCTCAAGTCATTGAATTTATTATCTGTTTTAGGAAATGGGAGGCATGTGGTCAAATTACCAATTTTAGGATTTTTAGGTTTTCTTTTTTGTTCTAGGTAAAATTGTTGGGTTTTTTTCTTCCTATTTCTTCCTATGATTTTTATTTCATAACAATGGAATATGAATCATTATCCATGGTAAGTTAATATATTTTAAAATTATTTTTTTGACATTAACATTGAGAAAGCATATTTAGATTATATTTTTGGGATGTTTATAATTATTGTGATATAGGTCGGTGATTTTGTATCTAATCTATAATATTTATTTTAATTTAATTACATTACTAAATTAAACAGAAATTTTTTTCTTAAAAATGGATATACTTTTATATTGTTTCAACATTTATTTAAATTTATTTTGTTTTAGTAGGTATGATGATAATGAGTTTATATATTTAATGAAATTTTATAGTAAACATGATTTAATGAAAAACTAGGATAGAGGGTGAGGTTTTATAGAATAATATATATTTTAATAAATGTAGAAAATATATGGATAAATTTTTAATTTTTTATGATTATGATAATGTATAGGCAATTTATTATTATTTTGGAAGAAAACATGATTGAAGGGAATATTTTGTTTATTAGGTTTATAAAAATAAATTTTTAATGAAATTTTCACCTAATGATACAAAAATTTCATATAATGGTTTGAATAATTTTTTTAAAATATTAAAATTTTAGGGTCATAATAATAATGATGTGAATATAAATGTTAATCTAATAATGAAATAAATATAAAATCTAGATTAAACATGATCGGGATTTTCTTTTCTCCTAGGATGTGAATTTTAGAATACACCTCATTTATAATATATTTAATTAGTAAATTAAAGCAAAAAATTTATATGATTTTTTGGATATATGTTCTATATTAATTGAAATGATCATATGGAATATCATATTTATAGAAGGTTGTGTTGAAATATATATTATAAATATTCATTTTATATTTTCTTTTATGTCATTTTAAAAATGATATTTTTTAAATCACGTTGAAGTGGTTGAATTTTTATTGGACCGGAAAAATATATTTTATAAAATCAAACATATTTTTCTAATTAATTAATATATGTGATAATAATAAACATTATTTTGGATAATTTTAGACATAAATTTTCCTCTATTATTAATGATTTGACTTTGACTAAATGGGATATAATGACGTAGAGGGATGTTGTTATATTATAGAATAGACAAAAAATTATATTATTTTTCGCACAAAAAAATATTTTCAATTTTATTTAAAATATTTAAATAGATATGGAACAAAAAATTGTCCCTTTTTTACCCTTTTAATAATAAATATAGTATTTTTCATTAATAGTGTTACTATAATGTCATATTATTTTAACAATTTTATAACATCGAAGTGCCTCCAATTCATTAATTGAACTAAAAATAAATATCTATTTAAAAAATAATTTATTATATATAATTAAATATTTTTATATTCATTCCTAGTATATTTATTTGAATATTTCACTTTTAATATTAAATAAATAATGTCAATAGATTATGTCTATTTTAATACAATATTATTTCTGTTCTCAGAATGTATATAAGTTCTATATATTGTTTTGATTTGACCTCAATTATTATTATAAACGTGTAAAAAAAATTTATATTTAATAATTATTTAGATTGCGGAATTATTAATTTTCAATTTTATTATTTGGTTTAGAGTCCGTGTTGAATTTATAATGAAGTGTGCCACTACATAAAAAATTATATTGCTAACTAACTATTATGTTTAGTATCACATTTGACATTAAAATAATAATATAATTAGTAGTTATATATATGACATGACTAGAGTATATATTTAAATATTTAATTAGATTTTTCTTATTCCTCCAGTTTATAATGAAATTAGTACAATTTAATGAGTGAAAATTATATAAATTATGCAAATTAAGATGTTGGGTGGGAAAAGAATTGATGGATGATGTAAGGTATCCATTATAACATACATTTAGTAAAATTAAAAAGATGAATTTTAAATGTGAATATATCATTGAATAACTATGTAGATAATATAAAATATGATGATTGAATATTTATAACAATTTTTTTTTGAAATATACTAGGATGTTGAATTTAGTCTTAATTATTATAATATCTCATAGATTGTTACTTCCAAGACCCAGATTACACATAACAAGTTACCCGAGCCCAGTAGGCCACATGGCCTCAAGTGCATCTATCCCATCCCCAGAGGCTGAGGACAATCAATTAGGGCCTAGATTATATCTATGGGGATAATATGACCTAATTACTAGAGTGTATCATAATGGAAGAATAAAAAATGTGGTAAATAATGGAATCCAATTATATAAATATAAGGCACAATGGAAATTATGAAAAATCGTTACAAAAACTAAAATAATTTGAATAAAACACAAGATTACAACAACTGATAAAGATATGCCATGTCTGTATAAAAATAAAAAATATGGACACAAGACGACATGAAAAACCCAGTAAAAAATGTATAAAAAATAAATCAAAATACCATCCCAACTCTCCAGAGCTTAGGATGGGTCATCTGATATCAGGTTTCATCCTAAAATGTATGAAATCAGTTGTTGAAGTTGTGTTCATGCTTTTATCATCACCTAAAATCATGTAGTCCACCTCAGGTAACAAATAATTCATAGAGAGAGTGTGAGATAAAACATACTAGGCTACAACCAATAGAGTATATAACATCTAAATCGTGTAACAAATACATAATATTTTTCAAGAATACATATATATAAATTATAGAAGTATAGTGTAACTAAATATCCAAGTACCTAATACAACCCTCAACTGGTGTCTACAAAAGTTACCAGTTAAATTTTTGGTTTATAGCAGTTTATAAATAATTAACATGTCAATAATTGATTGAGATCCATGATGTAACATAGAATCTTATAAAGGTATTTAATAATGAAGTCCCTTGGTAATAACCTAGTAAACATATACGTATTTGGTCACCAACTCTATAATTAATGAAACATGACTAATGGGTAAAAGTATATTCCAAGTACCAAAGTCCAAAGAATTATTCATTAACTCATCTATCGATTCCAAGGAGTTTATCAATGGTAATATGAGGAAATGAAATGACTAGGACGAATGGCCATTAACAATGAATCCTATAGGTTAAAGCTATAAATAATGATTTTATCCGATGAATCATATTGTAATACATGAGGGATCCTTCTGTTTTTTATCAGGCATCCAAATTTAGAGAATTATAGGGTTCTTGGGGGTCTGAAAAAAAAGATAGCAGTATCCATTAATTCAGAATGCAATCCTTGAGTTCCTAAGGCATTCCCCTGGAAATACAGGGCAAGATCAAGTCAAAGAATACTTATCCTGATAATGATGCCCTATATAATTCATAAGGTTCAATACATTACCTATTATTATTGGGAGAGGTCTAATTTAACATACACTAATTTAATCAATTCATGATTTTTCAATATGTTAATTTGGAGCAGGTCTTTCCTTTCATTAGGGAGACTAAGTCATGTATCATGGAACCAATAATTTAATGCATTAAAATCATATTCAATAATCAAGGTTTAGTCAACTATATTTTATTAACATGGTAATGGGTACTTCAGACATGAAACCTATTATTATATTATATTTACTAAGGCCAAATAAAATATATAGAACACTTGTAAATATCTATTTCAAATTTAATTATTATTTGAATCACTTATCTTTTTTTGTTCAAGTGGTGGTCATACATGGTATATGTCAATATGGAATACGAAATATAAATAAATCAATTTCATATAGAATGTATTCACAAAAAATGTTCAAGACAAGGCACAACCGAGTGGGTGATCTAACAATTTGAAAAACTAAAATGGATTTTTTTGCAAAACATACTAAATTGTATGGAGGGTGTTTTAAAAATAACCTCCAATTATAAATGTCATATTTGGAATGTGAATAACCATATGGTTCTAATGATTATAATAATGGAAAATAAATTAAATAAAATGATCCCAAAGAAATCGGCAGAGCCTACAAAACAATTCTAAATTCAATAAAATAGTTTGATGAGTTATAGAACACCCATGATAGGCTTCTAAAACTCTCCACCATGAATATCATCCTTTTATTTTTCCTTTAATGAAGTATATCTGAGGAAAGAGTAAAAAATCTAAATCCATGATAACTTGGATAATAGAAAGAGATAAGAAGAATAGTGTAATTTTACTCTAGTATATACATTTGAAATTCCAATGCACCAAATATAAGCTAAAAGATATACTAAGTAAATATGATCTCTTGATACCTACATTAGTCCTAAAAAAACTCTAATAATGGGTGTAAATGGATTTTAATCCATTTAGAATATTATTTAAGAGGACAGAAGAGGTTAAATTTTATCATTAAAAAAATAAATTTATAATTAACAAAACATAATCCATATGAAGTATTCCCAAATAGATTTCCATCCACGAATAAGTAATTGTGGAATATGGGGGACCACACAATTATTCAAAATTATCAGAGAAACCATGCTCCTTCCATGTGGGATGAATTCGTTGAAAATGTAAACCATCTAGATGGTTAGATCTAACTATGAACCCTACTGACACAATTTAATACAATAGTTCAACATGGGAATTTTTCCCAAAAAAGTAGGGTTGTAGGCGACGATAATTTTTGAGTCACTAACAGGACCTTGAAAGTCTCACTATGAATCCATATTACATCCAAAATAAATAACTAGACAATATTTTAATGGATCCATTTATGAGGAAAAAATCGTTTTCTTACCATCTCCACCCTAAAAATAAATTTCCACCAATTTCATATTCCAATGGTGGTGAAATATGTTCTGAAAAAAATGTTTTCATTGGTAATTTAAATTGCCCTCCCACTCCTTTGTCTCATCATACACATGGATGTTCTTATATAACACCCTTACCAGAGGTGCATACTAGAAATAGAGGGCCTTAATGCTCAGGGAAATGATCTGTACTCGACACATTTCATATGTATAATTAGTGTCTACATCAAATTCTTTTGGATCAAATGTACGAGATGGGTCAGCATGATACAAGTGAATATTTGAATCAATGAAGATGTGATGCTTGGAATGGTACATTTTTCGTAATTTCAATCGGTAGTCTATCGACCAAACTCACTCAAAAATTTCATGTTGTTCTACATAATGTCGTGACAACTTTAATTACATTCGTAAATGATTATCCATTAGACATGGTGATATTTTAAGGAAAACCCAATCCAAAACGATGAACATTAAAGGTCATATGATATGATATATAGTATATTTCTATTTAAACTGAGCTGTAGTAATACACTTTATGATTAGAAAAACATTCTCCAATGTATCTGAAATTTGATGAGGAACTAGTATGTCTACCATACCTTCCATTTTCCATCATAGGGGTAAACCAAATCACCATCCATATAAGTCCCCAAAATGAGACATCATAATTTTTAGAAGAAAGATTTTATTATTGATGAACTCAATGAGTGGGATATAATTCTCACATGAACAACGAAAATAAAGGAAACGTTCTCCGTGTATATCAACTGAAACATATGATTTAATTTCTTAATTTTAACATGTCTGAAGGGGATAAAAGTACATATAATTTCATGTGTTCCAGTAGTATTCTATATTCCCTATCAAATATATCATATTAAATGATTATCCCAATAAAAAAAACTATTACAAGCTACCCCATGAAGTGATATGATCTCACAGATATAATGTCTTCCTAGATCATCAGTTGAGGAATTTCCTTAAATAATAATTAAGAGATAAACATTCATGAGTATGTCAATGAAAACCCATTCAACGTTGATACCTCTAGAAAACCTAGGTAAACTGATAAGAAAATCACTGAAAATATATTACTCATTCCGTTATGTGATAGGAAGTGGAAGTAACTAACATTCGTGTCTCTGGTTCTATATCTTCATAGACAGATTGGTTGACCATCCAATGATAAATCATGTTATATTGTGTTTCATCCCTAGAAAATAATAAATGTGTCACATATATCAATACATTTTGGAGATGCCGAGAATAACTGCCCAATATGATTTTAGGGACACTTTGATAAACCCATCTATCATATCTCTAGGAACCCGAACACCTACATGTATATATATGATGGTGTATCAATCCAAAGACCATTCGATAAGAATTTTATATTTTAATGTAATCTCAAGAAGAACCGATCTCTATGGAAGAAAAAAAATTTGTACCTTTCACCTCCTCCTTTAGATAAAAAGTGACTATAAATGATGAGAGGTATGACTACTCATGATTATCATGAAACTCCAGATACAAATTATAAAATTGGATCATTAACTTCCATTCATAAGTAGTTTCTTGTATGTCATGTGTTTGGGTTTTCCATCTCAGTGCATCCATAACTAATTTTCCATTCATAGGAATTAAAGAAAGCATCAAATCAAAGGATTGTAGCTATTTGATCCTTCTCCACTGTATGTGGTTAATCTCACATTGTGATAAGATATATACAGGGTTATTGGATATGGTAGACACTAGAGAACACTCAACTAATTTATTGTATCTCTATAAATGTAAGGCATGAACAAATTATACTAGCATACTATTGTATTTTAGGTAGTTTCGATTTTGAGGCATCAACTGTTGAGACCCATACACAACGAATCTATCCTCCTACACATGTATTTACCCTCTACTAAAACCAGATGCATCATTGAATATAATATAACCTCTAAATTTCTCTGCAAAAATTATAATATGTTCATAGATAATCATCTCATTCATCTTATTGATGGATTTCTCATAGGCATCTAACAACAATTACATGAAGCCCTTCATTATAAGGGCGGTAAAAGTTTAAGCAAGGTGGGAGATGTCTGGTATGATATGACTATAGTATCCATAAATCCATAATAAATCCCATACATAAAACACATTCGTTGATAGATCATAGGAAACTACAAAACTAACATTTTTTATTTCTTCAATTACTCTTAATACTGATATGATATTTACTAGGATGTTATCTTTGTAATTCCCAAATTGGTACTTAGCAATCATGGAAGGATTTTAATTTTATCCCAGTGTACTAAGAATAATATCATGGTGCATATCTTGGTTGTTAAGAGAAAGATAATACACATATATTTCATCCTTGTAGACCACAAAAATTGAATAATGAAATTGTTAGAAAACCCTATTCATTATGTCCATTAAAATGGAGGGAATGTTTATAGGAACGAACAACATCACAAGGTACTCATACAGACCACACATGCAAGTGAATGATATTACAATAGTATCTGATGGATTGATCCATACCAGATGATAACACAATATCATTTATATCTTATAAAAGATATGAGATCCTCTTATATTTTTAATGATATTATCTATTTGAGTCAATGTATATATATTTTTAATGTAGTCTAGTTCAACTATTTGTAAGCTAGAAAAATACACAAGATTTCATTTCCATCATGGTGAAAAGTATTATAAAACTCCAAATGGATGTACTAGGATGTATAAATCCATTGGATGAAAAATCCATTATATACCGTTTGAGCACCATAAGATCTATATGTTTTATCCATAAGGGTGGAATGGAAAATGTTGAGGCTCCTAGAACATGATTGACTATAAACACTACCTCTATCTACGGAGGAAATATCGACAAATCATTGATAAAGACATCCACGAAATGATCCACTACATGAGGGAAATCCACATAACATAAACCCTGATCCTCCATGTTGAGAGTTGAAATATAGTAAATCTATCTATCAAGACCATGATATATTGGTCCTGCTCTACCAGCTTGATATCCCAGTCATCCATATGTACACAACTACAACCCACTTCTGATGAAAATGAATTCCCATTTTTATATTATTATAAAAAGTCCTGATAATAAATCAATTAATCCTTAATTATAATGACATTAAAGCCTATCATGTTGATAATGAAGAGGATCCATAATAAAGGTTAACTTCATACCTCAATGATACATTACCTACATTGGCGTATTCCCTCTCACTGTACTCTTAATGGTGTATCAATTTTCAATTCACCATAATAATGTTTTATCTATAATCTGATACATTCCATGAGAGTTATATAAATAAAATATTTTTAGGAAACTGTATCAAATAATGAAGACAATATGGTAGATTTCACATGAATAGGACCTCATACTATAGATTTCTTAGTAGCATGATCCTCGTATATTAGCTGTAGTGCATTGAAATGGCCTAATCCAAATCCATGTGAATCAGTTAGACTACCACGTCAATAAAATATTTTTTACATTGCTGGTGATAAGTGGTGTGACTACTACTGCGACAATATCCTTCATGACCAATCTTGTTGATGCTAATCCAACTCCCTACTCGATGTGGCGTAATAGAACCCGCTCCTAAAGGTTGTGCTGGTACAAATACTTTAATACTAAAAGCAGGTGGAAAGGTCCTTCAGAACCACTAGAGAATCCATAAGTGGATGAAATATTGTCACTCCATTGGGACTCGATCATAACGAGGATACAGTTGTCCATATCTTCCACACTGATAAAACACCATAGAGATATCAAAATGGTTTCCCTCCTTGTCACATCCCTAACAAGAAACCTAATGGGATTGCTTCCTACAACTAAGAGAACTATTAGAATATCATGGAACTGATACTCTATTTTCGGTGAGGTTATCATCATAAAGGATAAGCTGAGTGAAAAGATAATTAAATAATATATTAGAAAATTTATGCTAGGGAATGATAGTCTCTATCAAACATATGGTGTACACAATCTCATCATCTAAACATTTAGCACCAAAAATATTATCAATGACTAAAAGAAAAGAATATATATATAAATCAATGAAACCAACTGAATATTAAATAATTGAAATAGAATAATTCTAAAGAAACATGAAATATATATATCTATGATCTTTCATAGATTGAATAATAAATGAATCAATAAAAAAATACTATAAGTCATCGCTTACCATGCCTTGATGGCAATCATTCCGGGTAAAAACGTCTCACCAATGTTTGTCCAAATCCCAATGAATTTATGTAAGAAGCATTAAACTCTACTCGGGAGGTGTATCCATAATATCAAAGATATATAAAGATGTCTCTATCCAAGACTCAACATCCTATGGACTGATATCCACTAACAGTGTAGAAGGATGCGACTACTAGAAATTCCATGTCACGTCTGCTATCATAGGTGCAACTAATAAAGTACCATGTATGGACAACATCATACATAAGAAATGATCATGAACATGTGAATTAGTTCTTGGATCATGTTCAATATGTTGTTTATCATGTGGAACTCTTGTAAGTAAGACTGGAGTATTAGGGACAACCACATCTTGAGCATTGTCATCAACTCCCTCCTGGAATATGAAATGAGGATTACGCGGCTGCATTAGTCTACAAATGAAAACAAAACACATCAGAACAAGATTTAAATAGATAGATAACAGTACTCAAAGAAGATAAATATATGAAAACTCACTACCAATGGTATACCACCCATACTACCCGCTTATATTTCTATGTATCACTATGTTCTCATGCATAAGAAACATTTCATTTCACATTCAATTACAGAGTTCACTCAATTAGCTTTCACAAACATGAAAAATCCAGGATAATGATGTGATACCATTTCATTTTTATATGTCCTGTATAAAATTAATATTTATAGTCATTCCCATTGAATTAGTGTACATACACCATAACACTAAAAATTAAAGACATTAATTTTCAATTTAATGGAACAACTTAGTAAATTAATCATTTTATCACACAAGGACCCATACCACATCATGAAAAAAAACAAAAAATCATTCAATCACAAAAATGAGTAATACTAGAATAATGTAACTATCTACACATCACCGAACAATCATCAGAATAACATGATGTTCCATTTATGAAATTCACATATATAGAATAGAAATTTGCAAGACATATAAATTCTAGGAAGCTATAATGATATATGTTGCAATTATCTTAAACATCATATCATGAGATGAAGGATAAATGAAGGCCCTTAAAAGATTAATAATGATTACCTCAACCTAGAAAGTGCTCAATCCACTGGTTAAATAATGTCAATTTCAAAAAAAATAAATGATGAAAAACAATTATAATTAAGAAAACTCATATTTTACCCCGAACACGGTTTTGTGATGCCCAATCAAGGATTATAACTATGTTATATGAAGAACTAATATCCAATGTATTATCTCAAAATATAAAACAATCAAAGGAACAACATCTGATACAACATTGTGATATTCAATAATGGAATGCCACATAATATGCTCCCTGATCCAGGAGTTCCATATGGCCTTACTAATATATCCACAAACAGTAGAGGTTTTCAACTAGAATCAATCTCTTAAGGTGTTTCCATGGGGAGAATATTCCATCATTACCAATGAGTAGTTTCTTCAATAAATATAAAAATGGGAAAATAGTAGAAGAAATATAAGTAAATATAATGAACATAAAAAAGAATAGACAATTGTAACATGAACTAAAATAACTTGTATAACATACAAGCATATAACAAATAATGATGATATGTCATGTCACTAGATAATTAAAAACGTAGTATACAAGACACTAGGGATAACATGTTCCACAAATGTATAAGGGATTATCAATAGACTATCCAATGGATCCCTTCATCCATCTCGGTAAACTTCTATCTAGATCCATCCTAAACAATGATCTATTAAGTGTTCGAAGCCATATGTATCCCATTATCAATAAATGAAATTATGTAGTCTTCCCTATGTACCAATGATTATAGGAGAGTGTGTGAGTCACTTCCTAATGAGACCCCGTCAATTTTGGATATAAATTCTAGCCTATGGAATGAAAATTTAATAGTTTGCAAGAATGCATATACATAAAGTAAATAATTAAAATAACAAAATAGCTGGTTAAGCCCTCAGTAGTTGTCTGAACATGTATCCAGTTCATTATTTAATTTTTAAGAGTTTTTAAATAATTATCAGGTTAAAAATAATGATGGTTTTGAGTTTTTACAAGTATACCGGTAATGATTTTTAATATCAAAATCCCATGGTAATATCCAAGAAAACATATACAACATGGAACACCAATAGATTAATTATTCTAGATTGGATAAGGCTTGTGAGTATAATACATTGAGCATTGGGTAACGAATTCCAAAATAAGTCTCCAACAAATTCCATGGTGTTAATACAAGGTACGACATGGAAATGAAATGGCATGGCCTAATGGGATTTCACCATGGGATATACTTGTGATATTTAGATCTAAGGAGTGTACTCAATGAATCTTATCATACCACATGAAGGGCACTACTGTGGAATATTGGGAATCCTATGTGATACAATGATAATGTTCTTGGTGGGTCTCTACATTATAATGATGTATCATGGAATTATGTATGGGGTACTCAAGTGGATGAGTCCTTCCCTTGGGAAACCATGGAATGCTCAAGTCATGCCACTAATAATTTTATAATGAAATAATATATAATTAATTATGATAAATTCATTACCTATCATTACTGTGAAAAGAATATTTGAGCATGAAATCATGGAATCAAGTCATAATTAATCAATTAGTCCATTTGGTTCAGGGCATTCTTTTAATTAGTGTGACAAGGACATGTAGCATACAACCATTCATTAAATCCATTTATGCAATTTTCAATAGTCAATGTTCAGTCCACTAACATTCATTAACATGATAAGGGGTGATATAGCCATGAAAAAAATAATTAAATTATATTTAAATAGTTTAATTCAAATATATAGAATACATTTTGGTTTACATTTCAAATATAATTATTAATTATTGAACATTACCTAGGTACGTCACGTGGTGAGAGTACACGGTACATTCCATTTTTAAATTCCTAATATAAATAAATCCATGTAATATTGAAATCTTTCCAATAGAAAGGTGAAGCCAAAGAATACCCTAGAAATGACTGAAACATTTTAAAACCCTAAAACTAAAATTTCGAAAGAACTTCATAAATTGGATCGATGGTGTTGTGAGTGTAAGAAATAAATATCATATCTATAATGATAAGAACATTACAGTTATAATAATTATAAAAATTGAATATAAATTTAATAAATGGAACAAAAAAAATTAGACGGCCCCACACAACAATTTCAAATTCATCAAACATGAGGGATAAGTGATATACCAACAACCATAGGCTTGTACAACTATCCTACATCATTATCAACATCTATTTTTTCATGGAAATACGTAGATCTATGAAAATTGTAAAAATTATCATCCCTTGGTCACTAGGTCAATAGAAAGAGTGAAGAAGAACAACTCAAATAGACATTACTACATATTGTTACCCATCCAACATGATGAAAGGAAGGTTTAATGGATAATGGATGAAGGATATATCTTCATCTCCATCATAGGCCTTCGAAAAGATACAAAATGTGATAAAATGGACTTAATCTTGTGGGAAGGACATATAGAAGGATTATTGATGTTAAATTAGTTCATTAAGGGTAGAAAGATAGAATTAACCAACATTAAGCATCTGCATTGATTGGCCGCACATGTTTCCTATCCCAAGGACAACAAAACATTTTTACATAGAGAAGAGGGTGCGCCACATAGTTAGCATGCACGGTTAAGGAAATCATGAAACAAGAAAATGAGATTGGTCTGTCCAAAAATGTCGATTATCCACATGAATAGATTTACCTTTTTGATATAGATTCACAGTTTACTCTGACCATAAAACACGGCCATTTTTTCTAAACATTTGGGTTCTGGGATTCAAACAAGCACTGGACCCCATTGGGAAAATTTATGACTCACTAGGAATTTCAATTTGGTCCAAAATAATTAATTTGACATCAATGTAAAGGATACACTCCTGAGTGAAATAAATGGGTTCTTATATAGATGTTAACTGATTTGAGGATTCTATAAACTACTATAATTAATTTTTTTCCTAAAAGATTATATCTTAGTTTATGTTAGAACTAGTTGCCAATATGAAGTATAATAAGTTTTTACAGATCCATATAACCTATATTTTAATAGGATACTATAACATGTACTGAAAAAATTCAATAAGGGAACTAAATGGATTCGTATTTTTTGAAATATTTATTTATATGATAAAATTTTATAATATATATTGGTATTATTAGTGGGAAATATTGTTATTGATTAATTCTTTCAACATAATCATTGATTAACATGAATATCTTTTTATGAAAGTTTTCCATACTTATTAAGTAATATATTTTATTTCATATTCATTTTATGATGAGATATTCTTAGATAATTTGGTTAGATTCATACATAAAATAATATGTTAACTATTTTCATTTATATTTAAAACCATTCCAAAAGGGTTTTTTGATAAAAATATGTTAAATAACTCACACATGCATAAAATTTGATGAGGATAATGATATATAAGTGCACATGAAACCATTATGTTTATCCAAATGTAGAATAATGGTGTTTTCACATGTGATGGTTCTATGAAATAGTCCTTTTATATGCGAAATTTTTTTTAGAATTGATAAAATATCTTCTTTATTACAGAATTATTTATGGTTAGATAATGAATGATAAAGTATCATTTAATATTTATATTATGAATAACCAATATATAAGGATTAATTAATTTCATAGTTGTTGTTTCATGGAACATAGTTGATTATTTCCAACAAATCACTCACTTTAGAAAAATTATCAAATTCAATCAATTCCATCATTGTAAAAAATTCCCCACAATGTATGTTATTAATTTATATAAATATTACAATAATGTATTTTAAAATGATTTTATAAATTTTCAAATGTTATAATAGATAAGGATGAACATTTCAACTTTCATTGATTATAATTTGATGAAAAATGAAATTTTCTTAATTTTACTTATTGGAAAAATACATTGAAATGTACTTTATAGCTTGTAATATAGATTTAAAATGTCGTTTGAAATGGATAATTTATAGATCATAACTGTTAATGGATATGGACATTATGATTAATATAATAATATTGTTTTCCTATTTTCACTATTTCATAAAATTGTGGAATTAAAGGATTTTATATGATTGGAACCTTGATCCTTGAATAGAATGAGATGAAGCATCAAAATATAAATATAAATCATTATCTTTTAATTGACTATATAGTGTATATTATATGAATGTTAATATATTTCCCTTTTTTAATTATATATATATGATAAAATTAAAATTTAATATTGTATTGGTATGATTAAACATAAAATGTATAGTCTATTATTTATTAACTTTTATAAAAAAAGTATTACATAGTAAACAATTTAATTATTAGTTGAAAAAAATATATAAATTATTACTTTTAGATAATAAATCATTAAATATTGTTCATATATTTAACATGATTTTACATTTTATACAAATTTTTTTCTAGTGAATCGTGTGTCTCCATAAATAATAGTTTCAACTTTTTCATGAATTGTGTGGTTCGTGAATTTATGTTAGTAGTCATTAGTGGGTATGATATTATTCCAACTACATAAACATTTAATGTAAGTGAATGACAAGATACAGTTTTGATAAATTAAATTACAAACTATTGTTATAACATAACATATAACTGTCCACTATATAACAAGATATAATAAAATGGATTTTTATAGTTAATACTCATATTGGATTATTATAATCATGTGATTATTAATATGGGGTACATAAAATATTATTATTTAATCACAAAAAAAAAGAACATATGTATATAATTTTTATCTAGGGATACTAAAATGTTTCATTTTCTTGCTACTAGTGGGACACATATTAATGAATCTATGGATAAATAATTATTATATGAAAATTTTTATTTGAAAAAAAATTAATACCAAATTTTATGTAATACTATGTTATAATTTTGAAGATGGGGAAAATTAAATTGATACAACAAACTCCCCACTAGAAGTCCCCCATAATATTTCTTAGGATTATTTAGATAAATCAATTGTTAAGGTTTTTTAATAACCAAATATACCAATGTGTAATTTATATAAACATTGTATTGTTTTCCCAACTTTCAATTTTCAATTTCAATATTATTATGCATAGATTCTATATACATCTATTTTTAAACCTATTTAATAAATTCAAACAATACAATACGTTAATATATAAATGTATGACTTCCTTGACTAATTTGATGACTAAAAATTACATTTCTCAATAGGATATAACATTACGATTAATTTAATTTATTTATTTATTAGCATTTTAATAATTATGATATTATTAAATTGATTTTTGAATGATTTCATGGATTGATGAAGCCACACATGATATATTTCATTAGGTTCCTGATTATTTAATCTTATAAATTTCATAGATTAAGAAAAAAATTTATTCTATATTTTTAATAAAAAATTATACATTTCAATATAACCTCATATTCTATAAATAAGACTCCTATGAAATAATATATGATTGAATGTGAAATATAAAATCTATATAGATATTACAAATTCAATGACATGATATTATTTATATATAGGGTTATACATTATTGATTAGTTTATTATGGTGCGAGAGATATTATTTTGGTTGTGGATTCAGTGAAGCTAATTGATATTTACAATTAACATAATGTTACACCATTATCAATACTTATTCAATTTATATCGATTTAGATTATGCCAATGTAAAATGTAAAAAAACCAAGGATCATTTTTTTAAAATATATTTTTAAATAGATGGTATTAATCTCAATTTTTTAAAATTAGTAGATGTATTTTGATTAATATGTAATTAATATGGTATTATCATTACAAAAAAATAAATAATTTATGAAATAATATGTTTTTCAATTTGATGATATTTTTTTATATGATGTAGGTTTCAAAATAAACGTTATATATTATAAAAAATATTGTTTTATGTTTTTAAAATGTATTTTTGTATTAACAATAATCTAAAAACATCATATTGTATATATAATTCATGAAAACAAGAATGAAATTATTATGTGAATAAACTAATGTCAAATTTCATAACAGGAAAATAATTTTGTTATTGTTATGATATGTTTATTTTTATCCATGATTAACTATCAAACTAGTATTCCATGATTAGGCATTTTAATATTGATTAAAATTCTAATTAGTATAGGTAGATTTTGGAGTTAATTATATTAGGACTTTTTTATCATTACAATAATTGTTTTATTTCTAATAATCTATAATATTTTCACCTATAAAAATATGAAAAATATTAAAGAAGAAGAAATGATAAGATAATTTGACAATGATTTCAAAATATATAATTTATGTTTCAATCCTTCAGTTTTCACTATGAAAATGATTTTTCAAATATATGTATTAAAAAATATATAAAAATAATCTTTTTTAGTAATTTTGAATATTTGATCATGAACTACCATAAAATGGATAATTATTCAATAGTGGTATTAATAGAAATTGTAATCATCAATACTGATCACCAGTGGTTGTGACGTACTCGAATAACCATACCTACTAGATCACAAATAGAACATTCATTTTATATATCTTATGTAAAATTTTCATAATATAATGTTTTGAATGAGTCCCTTGGTATACATACCCCACCTCTGCTTTAACTAATATTATACCTAGGTTATTTTCCTCATATGTTTTCACTATTTGATGAAACAACCCATATCTATTCTTTTACTCCAAATTCAATGTCACATCAATTTAAAATTTCATATATTTGTATTGGATTTTATCCACATGATCATTAAAATTATGTTATATATAATTCATATAATCATGATTAGAATTATTTTATTATTCATGTAATATACAGTACATACAATTGAAAAATAATTAATCCTTCAATTAAATTTTAACAATTAGTGCCAAAAGAATATACTTCATGAGGTGTCTCTATAAAATCTATTTTAAATTTAAATAATAATTGTATTTAAGTATCCTTTTTTTAATTTTTTGATTCATTCATAGACTGATCAAGTACTATGTGTGGTTGGTTTCCTTGCATGTATGTTTAATGGTCCTATTTTATTTAAATCCTCATTTAGTACATCCATGAAAACCAAATGGGTGGGTGACATGGTTGGGGATGAAGAGGTTTTATAATGATTATTACAAAAATTAGTAACATCCTTCTAGTAATAATAATTTTGTTAGAAATAATTTTTTATAAAAATCTGGAGATATAATGGGAGTATATATGTGTTAAAAATTCATCACATTGAAATGAACATAAATTTTAAATTTACAATTAAATATATTCATTTTATTATATGAGGATTTTTTCTATTGGAATACTAATTAGTGTAAGAAAAATTTTCTAATTATGAGAACTGTGAAGAATATATAAGCATTAATCTTATAGTAATATGTTATACCAATCATAAATATTTTCTATATCACCCAGTATATGAAGAAAAGATCATTATTATTGTGTTAGGATATAAGGAACTATTCAAAATTTATTCAATAAAAAAACAATTGATTATATAAATTATTAAACAATTTCC
Source organism: Viscum album (assembly GCA_963277665.1). NCBI lineage: Eukaryota > Viridiplantae > Streptophyta > Magnoliopsida > Santalales > Viscaceae > Viscum > Viscum album. The sequence continues at coordinate 2,072,928,118 of OY728152.1, read as the reverse complement.
CATAATTATTGAGTATTTAAGTTTATTCATCATGAATATCCAAAATATAAAAAGTTATATGAATTATATAAATACATAGGGATGAAAAAATATACATTAACATGAATAAATTTTGATATTTTTTATGTTGAATTGAGTTTGAAATGTTTTATAAGGACTTTAGTCTAAAATATTAATCTTAATAAATATAAATATGTAATTGAGATTGGTTAATTTATTTTATTAACAAATTTTATATTAATATTAATTTTTACCATATATGTTTGTATCTTTGTATATGAGTTGTGAAAAAATTAAAAGTAAAGTGTCTTGAGAAAAACCTTTTCCTCAAATTGAAAAAAGTATCATGGAAATGTTATCAATTCCAAGAATGAGTAAAAACTATTATATTTTTTTCATTCATTAAATATTTAATATCACATTCTAATATATATATATATATATTCTAATAATAGTGAACTCTTGATAATTATTTTGTGAATGAAAATGAAATTATTAATTAAAATTATTAGTTGTGATAATTATTATGTTGTGATCAATAGGGTAGGGTATACTATTGAAAAATGATAAAAATAATTACAATTAGGTATTGTCCTATGTAAGGAAATTCAAATTCCTTTTCCAAAATTAAAAATTTTATACAAGATTCTAATTTTGAAGTATTAGATGCAAAAAACTACTAGTACATTATTGTTAATGGTATAAAATGATCACCAATATATTAATTATACTATAATATCCATGTGTTTGTCACTTTTCTATAAATGATTAGTTATTTATAAGTTTGTTAATTATGAATTCATTGTTAATTTGTGTAGATGATGATTTACATAGTGTTAATTATTTCAACTACTTTTCTAGCCAATATTTTGATGAGGTAGTTATTTATTATAAATCTCATGGTGTTGTTTTTTAGGGATAATGGTATTTTGGGTAAACTCTAAATCAATTAGTCATATGGATTATTAATCGATGTATATTAATACTAGCATATTTTCATATCTGTATTTTTGTTTTTTATGAAAAATATATTTTATTTTAACTATTTTGCAGATTTTGTGTGAATGGTTTTGACATATTTCATAGTTATTCTTAAAAATGATATAAAAGATATTGTAAATGTTATTGGAACATATTTGATAGATTTTTCATATTCAAATGTGTTCCAATATCTATATTTAAAATATACTCTTAACCTACCTCTATTCAAATGATTTTTAAGAAGTTATTATAATAACATATTATTTGATTCATGAAATCAGTTTTATAATCTGTCTTTGAAAATGATTTATCTGTCATTTCATCAAAACATTAGGATAGATGATAAAAATAACAATGTAGAAATTACCAATGGTTAGAAAACTGTGAAATAAGTATATTTTTTTTATTGATTCATTCAAGTAATGTAGTAAGGGGTCTATTTTTCCTATATCATCTTATTTTGTTTAATTAGAAAGAATTTTTGGGTCATAGATTTATTTTACAACATAATGATGAATTATAACATATAAATACATTATTTTAGCATTTAAATATAGAGGAATGAGATAATACCACAATATCTTATATAATTTTTGTAACACCTTTCATGAATTATTAAAATATTTGAAAAAAAGACACATATCACATATATATAGTGTATTTGTAAACTAATTCATGAGAGAATTAGTTTAAAACATTGTCAATCATCTGATATATCATCATCACATGTGATATCCATTATGAAATATCGTACATATTAATATTATATATATCCATTTTAATCAAAATATAATAAACGGTGATCCTAAATAATACATGCGGATAAACATGTTGGATGTAAATTGGATATCACCCATTCTTATAAGAGGAGAATATGGGCTTGATAAAATTATCATGTCTTGTAGAAATGATAGAATTCAACCATTCAAAATAAAATATATATTATAAAAATTTATTCATAGAAAAAATTTATAAAATAAAATAATTGTTATAGGGTTATGGAGACATGAAATAATCATAATAGTCTAAGAATAAAATAGCACAATTATAATATTGTGGAAAATGAAAAAGGATATGAATTAATTTATAATGTTTAAGCTCACTAGCTAGACAATGATAGAGTAGTGGACTCTATTTTACTGAAATTTGGGCTTACTCCCTATTATATGGAACCTAGATACTATATTTATTGGGAATCATTTCTGTATTTACAATGGTCATATGAATTTTATATGGAATATGGTGATCCAACAATAGCAATATGGAAATGTTTTCATTAACATCTATTATCCTTCCAACATCTATCTATTAATCTCATTCTTGGGAATCTAATAGTGTTATTTAGGTGTTTGGATAGTAGATCATCTTCTATTTTTCATTCGATCCACTTTCCTTTATGTAGAATTAAATGTATAAAAGCAACAAGCAGATCAGATTTCATTCGATGTTATGGAATTGTTCCATTAAAATCATCCAGTAGTTTTTGAATCCTGGAAAAATTACTTTTAATACTGGTATGGTATAAGTCATCATCCCTCAAGTTTTCATTAGGGGAAAATCTCGGGTATTCTAGTTCCCACGTTGTCATCCCAAAAAAATAGCTAGTAAATATGAGTTTTGTTATATAATAGTGAAAATAGTGTTATATCAGTTCAATGGAAGGAGAATATATTTATAAAGACCATAGTAATATATATATGGAGCCTAATCATGCATATATATTAAATTTATTGAGGAATTATATGGCCAACCCCAAACTAACTTTTCATGATCCTAAGGGATCAGTGAGAATAATAGAAGTGAGTGATTTTATTATCATGAATGCTTATTAGGATGAATATGTAGTTGATGTTCAGACATGTAGTGTAAATTATCATAATGTGGCATAACATAAAAAATTGGAGTTTCTTTTAATGGGATTTAATGGTCGTGGGAAATCAACGCATGGTTATGATGTATTGGTGAAGGTAATTAAATTGCCTAAATAAATGATGATTTTATATATATTAAATATATGTAAACTATTTTAACACTCTGAAATATAAAGTGATGGTTCTTGACCAAAATGAGCCTGTTAATATATTAATAGAAGTTAAAAATGGACTTGAGTAGAGTTCGGTGATTAGTATTCAAGACAATTTGCAGGTGAATCTTTTGGGTGACACGTCTATAGAGGGATCAATATTCCAAGGAAGAATAATGAGATGAATGGAATCATGGACTCAAATAGCTAAATCTTAGACTAGGGGAACATATTTAAATGGTATAAAAATTATTTATTTTATCTAAAACCCCAGGAGGAATGATCTTCCTCAAATTTGAGGGCTATGAAAATTGATAGTTTCTAAATTTCTAATGAGAAGGAATCAAAACATGGAGTTTCTATAGAACAAGTGTTTGCATGTTAGGTGACATGAGACGCCAATAACTTATAGGGTAACTCAGTGGTTGATGATCATATCAGTAGTGAGACATCAGATTTGCATGTTTGTAAGCAACATGAAGATTGTAATGAGGTTTTACTTAAGGGGACATCTTAGGAACATATCAAACATTTAGAAGAAGAAATTATTGATGAAGAAATTATAACATAGGCCATAATTTAATTATAGAATCGATGTATGGGAGATTTATTCATGTGGAATCATATAGGTAAAATAAGTATTGGAGCAATTGGAAAGACCTTATTATGAAAATACAAATGAATAAAAAATTATATAGAGAGATGAGATGATATTAAAATTTCAAAAACTTATTATTTTTTCACAAACATAGTTAGCCGTTACATGGATACAATGTTTGATGTGAAAAAATGGAAACCATATAAGAAAATAGGCATTAATAGTCTCTTACATTGTTTTAATGGATTGACAATTTTATATGTTGAATAATTTTTTGTTGTTAGGCTTTGTGAGGATGACACATTTTCAATAGTGTGTGAAAATAATAAAAATATATTTTTCAATTAGTAATGAAATTCAAAATAAATATATAATTACACGAGTGTAAAACTGTAAGAATTATAATAGAAAATCATTAATAATGAAGTGGAAATATAAAATAAAATTTATTTAACAATTAATTGATTCATATTAAATATAATTCATAAAACCATATAATGAATATTTCTATGGTGGAGAATGATTCCTAAAAAAATAGAGATCATGATTGTCTCAATTAGAAGAATCATTTAATATTAATTGTGAAAAAAAGATGATATAACTGGTAATTGGGGAAGTAAACCATGGAATATAATAATAATATATTACGATAAAGTTGTTTTAGTGTGTACATTAAAAAAAAATTTCCAAATGTAAATTTAATATTACAATAATTGATTTAAATTAAAGATTTTAAAATAAATCATTACATTAAAATAAATATTTTAATATAACAATATAACTCAATTTTTAATTCCTTAATTTTTAATGTTAATTTATAAAAGAACCATATTAATATTTAGTTAATGTTGTACAATTCATTTATCATTCCTTATTAATAATATTTTAAAATTTTAATATTAAAATATATATTGGAGTGATAGAAATTTAAATTGTCATTAGTTGTTTTAGTATTTTTCACGTACATTAATTCCAATCTTGGTATCATCACCTTCCAATATTTCAAGATGATGTAATAGTTGTTATATATAGTTCTAGATTTCTATGTTAATTTATATTATATTATAGTAATACATTAATTTATGTAGTTAAAAATATTATTCCTTTTGAATTTCAATTCAATTGAAACAATTTATTTTAAAAATGGGGTAAATAATATATATTTCTATAAAAAATTGATGAAATTTTTCATAATTCCTTATTGTCATTTATTATTTAATATTTTTTAATTTTTCTTTGCAATTAATGATTTAATTTTTATAAAATACATCCCATATTTTTTATAATTAGTCTACTACTAGACACATAAAAGTGATTTGATATATTATAATATGTTATCATATAGAAACAATATGAACTATATATAATATTAGTTGTTTTAAAATATTCATATTTATATGAAAAATCATACACATGAAGTGTTGAATGAACATTAAATAATAGAATCATTATAGAGATGATAACGCCTAAATTTTATACATTAATGTCAGATTATATTTTCCCTTGAAAATAATGGACTCTTGAATATATATGACATTTGAATCTTCAATTATAGAGATTCATTTGAGTTAGTGAAATTTTATTGTATTTGAGGTAATGTGTGAGGAAAATCATGGGTTAATGTTAGTATAGGAGGGATATTTTTATTTTTGAGATTGAGTTGAAATTTTTGAAACACCCATTACACAATGTATAATGTATTGATGAATTTAGGTACATTCCATAGTGGTAAAGGCACCCTGAAATCTTCCATCAGACCCACGTTCAAATCTTGTTGGGTGGGAATTTCTGTTGGCAGGCCGTGAAACAGTCATGACAGAGGCTGGCGATGTCATTGGAAGACTCTAATACATGATTGATACAGGCATGATGATGGACTGTTCCTTTGGACTAGTTTGAGATATTGTGGTCCATGTAATTGGATTCATGAACATCAGGCCTTTGGACCACGTACTGAATAAAACAAGGCTTCATCAGTGGGTTATCCCTTGGGGGTGGCTATGGATTTTCATTCCAACCTGTTTTTTTGGTGTGTGTGTGTTAAATGTAATTTATATCCAGGAAAATTATATATATTAAAGGTACCCATTTTTAAATAAAAAGTAGTAAAAATTTTAAAAATATTATGTAGAGGTTGATGGTAAATTTATCATTCAATATTAAATCAATTTAATCATGATATTTTTTGAAAGTATATATCTATACCCTATGTGAACACATTTTCTTTATCATATCCATTACCATTGTAACTAAATTTTACCTTATCAAATTATTCTTTTGAATGTAATTGAATTTAAACTAGATATATAATTTATATTTGTTAAACACAAATATTAAATAAAATTTTTATTCAATTTATAAAATTAATAAAAATTTATATAAAAATAATTATGTTATAATGAAAAATTAATTTTTTGAGAAATATTTGCTTAAACCCAAAATAAATATATTCTTGATATATTAATATTAGTAATCATTATATTAAAATTAATTTAATTAAATATATATTAATTATATTTCATTTAAATTGTTGTTAAATAATGATTATTATTATAATTAATAAAAAATAACCAAAATAATAAAAACAATTTTTTTCAAATATTTATTTTCAAAATTAAATGAATTTTACAACATTCTATTATCAATAATCAAACCACTGAATAGAACTAATCCTTTATTATTTAATTATATATTTTAAAACCTAAAATAAATATCTAAAATAACAAACAACTATTTAAAATAAATATTTTTATAATAATTTATTTGATCCATTTATTTATTTCCATAAATATTATTTATATGTTAATGATATTATATACAATTTGTTACAAAGAATTTGAATTTACATATAAGATATAAATATATAATATTTACCTCACATAAAATAGTTATATATATCAAATGACTATAAGTAGAATGATTATATTTTAAATGGTTAGCTTACAGTCTAATATACAGCGCTACATTCGTCAGTAAAATTAATTAATCATTTATTTATTATTTTTTTGATATAAATATTAGATTTATAATATTTTTCACACCATTAATCATTTATAATCATAGGCATAATCATTGATAAAATTAATGTTGATACAAATATCTAGTGTTGGATCTTTTAATATTTTTGTGGTTTTATTCATATTTTTAGTTATATTTAATTTAACTTCATAGTGGGTTATCACAACATTTCAAATTTTATCATATATAGTAGTATTTTATCTTAATAAAATCTATCAGGTTTTATTAGTTCTATGTTTAATTTATTACAATTTATAAATAAAAATTTATTTATTTAACAGGAAATACATATTGAAATCCTTGTGTCATAAATTTAACCATGCTTAAATGAATTTAAATCGTAAACTTTTCCAATTCATATTTGAACAAACGAGTCTATTTAATCCCCATTAAATCTTTAGTTTCCAATGTCTGTCCATCAATAATAAGATAATCCATAGTACATTAACATTTTTGGGGACTTTCTTTGTTTTAAATTATCACTATGATAAAATGTTTCAAATATAAATTCTACTTAAATGAGATCATTCTATGCGTATAAAAAATTTTTTTTGATCATTTCTTGGATCAAGTATCTAATTTCATAGATGTGATTAATTGAATACATAATGTTTATATGATAGATGTACTAGTATTATAAAGAAATAATATACCATCCCCAAATGATTGATGACATTGAATGTCCAATACATGAAGGGGTCAACATTCCTTATTATAAGATCACAAAACCCACATTCAGTGTTATATTTATTTAAAATAATTCTGTGAAAATAATACTCACAATACCATTAATGATTATCAATATAATTAATCTATTCAATTTTTTATGTTTAAGGGATCTGTGAATGCTTTAAATCATATCAATTAAGTATTGAGTAAGATAATCAAGGATGGACACATAAATGGCCAATTAGGACCCCTCTAAGATCGATGGCATGATGAGTGTTCCACTCTTGTACCAATTTTGATTTTCCATGGGAATTTGAATTAAATATATATATTATATTAAAAAATTGGGATGACTAACCGTATCAAACCTATAAAGACTCATTGCTTCATGTACTTCACAACACTGTATAATAGATAAAATTATACAAAAACAACATATTACAAAATAATTATACCAAAATTAAGAACAAAAGTATTGTATCATTATAATCACTGACAATATATGAAATGGAAAATATATTTCCAACTAAAAATATTCAGATTTAGAATCAATAAAAAACATATAATGACGATTCCAGCTAATGAAAACCAAATATGACTATTATTTATTCTAATCCTCGCAAGGTAACCTTAGCTCCATTAATGATAGGTCTACAGAGGTCATCATATTACTACTATAAATATTCATAAGGGATGAAACATATAGGAAAACCAATTGAGTGATGAGTATATACATTTATAGTTAGAGAAAAATAGATCCAAAAAATAAGTATTATAAATAATTTTTCATCACGACCAAAAAGATGTAGAGCATATTAAAAAAATTAATAACATATTCAATAATAAAATTAAAAAATAAATGATAGAGAGTGAAAAGGTTCATGAACCCAATGTCTAGTAAAATATGTAGAGGGGGAATCTTATAGTTGTAAGTTTTATACTAATCCTGATGTCATCATCCCAATATAACTATTCAATTTCATAAATATGGGAACCAGACATCAGATATAGTACATCAATGTTAATGGGAAGTAGACTCCAACTAGGGTAACCATGCCTCATGTGATCACATAGTTGAGTGGATACCAAATACAATTAGATAAGTTACATATCTCATGTGGATAGAATGGGGGGATTCCGGACCATTCCATACCACATATGTTTGGGACCCATTACCATACATATGTGTTTATTTAGGTGGAACCATATTCGATGTTACTCTAGACTTCACACATGAGTCTCAATATGAGACAACCATTCTAAAAAAGTGAAACCTCTAACACTACCTCGTATCATTTCACTATATCAAAGTATGCAAGAACCCGATTTTTGCTGTGAAAGACTTTAGAATATTTTTTATGATATTCCAGAGCAGCGCCTTCAGACAGCGTGTGATTCCGAGCCTCGGAGTGGCTGGAATAAAACTTACTGTGCGTTCACACTGGAAATGCCAAATAAATGTGATAACTCCTAAAGGTAGTTTCAGATTAGAGATATGAGTTTACATATGGGTCCGAAATGGGGTTTTTACCTTAGGAACGACATAAAACATGTCGTCGCGGGACATTTGGACCCGTCGATCCCTTTTGGAATGTTAAACGGATAAATTAATTAATAAATTTATTCGTTTAATGGTGAAACTCTAGTATCTCTTAAACGGTATCTCAAATTTGGAAACTGAGGGCACCGTTGAGTTCGGAGCATGCCGTTTACCCTAGGAGGGGTGTAAGTTTCACGAGCGCAGGCCGCCTGTGAAAAATGGCTTTAGGGGAGTTTCTGTAATTTGGCGGATATAGGCGTTCAACTTTATAACATTCAAACGGAAGCTCAGAATCATATTCTGAGACCGCCGTTGTGCTCAGAGCATGGTGTACCCTAAGGGAGGCTTATCCTCAACCTCATCGGGTGTTTCAGTCGCGGGTAAAATTCAGGGGTTTTAATTAAATTTCATTTTAAACCCCAACCCCACCCCTCTCCTTCCTATTCACCCTGGCAGAAGAGATCAACCAAGAAGAAAGAGCTCCTCCTCTCCTCCTCCCCTCCGGCGAGGATGCTCCGGTGTGGTGCGGGTCGCCGGCGAAGCTCCGGGCAGCGCCCAGCAGGTAGGCTTGTTGCCTTTTCATTTTTTGGTTCTCACACTCTCTAAGAATTAAATTATATACATTGAAATGAGGTTAAATTTCAGAGCGATCCCCATGATTGCATAGCCTATGTTCTAAGCTCTCAAACACTTTTTTCGGAATTGAAATCCAGGTTCGGATGGGGACGTTGACATTTATCGAATTTTTCGGGAATTTGTTTTTCCGGTGGTTAATTAGCTTCTTAGGACGGCTTTAGGAGTTTCGGCAGCAGGCGGCGGCAGTGAATCGAGATGAAGCCAGAGTCACGGGCTCCGGCGGGTAATGTGGGGTGGTCGACAGCTGCACGTGGCGGTCGCGGTGCATCGAGCGGGTGGAGGTCAGCCGGAGGTAGTGGCGATCCTCGACGACGGCGTCCGGTGAGCCGAGGTTAACAACAGACTCACGAGCATCGAGCGAGAGTAGGCATGGCATGGTTGAATGAAGGTGGGGTGCTGTTGTCTGGAAGAGCCAGCCTCAGCGGAGCTGCGACGAGCAGCGGAGGCCGCGACGCAGCTCCTATCGCGGTCGGAGGAGGCAGTCGCGCTGACCTCGGGGGCGGAACAGCAGACCAGGACCCGCACCGCGTGGGTCCTGCTGGGTGTCAACAAGGACCGGACTACTGGCTGGTCGTACGGGATGATCCGGACCCGGTGGGTTGAGGTGGGCCGCGGACAGTGGGTCGCGACATGTTCTGCAAGACCCTTGGTTGGGCCACGGGCCGGTAGTCCAGGACCGGGTCATCCATTATTTCCAAACGGCGTGCCTGTTTGACAAGCCGTCTGCGGTGACAAGTTCGTATCGGCGGGGCAGTTGGTTTGATGTGGGTTTCAGGGTTGTCGGGTCCTGCTCCTAAATATGGTGCCCTAAAACTTCAATTTAATAATATTAAATTATTATTAATGTTTTCAATGGACGGGCTTCTCAAGACGGAAGTCCGTTTGAAGTTCTGTCAGAGGCGTAGTGGCCCCAGAGCTGAGAGGACCCTTCCAATGTTGGATTATAGCCCTTGTGGTTGGGATTTATTGCTCAGCAGCACGAAACTCTTTATATGAACAATTATTTATTTATTTAATTCATTATTGTTACAGTAGGCCTAACTTTTATTTGGGATGTCTGATTGACACGCCATCACCAGTGGTGTGACCCCAGCCCTCGTGCGGACCTTTTAAGATGCTTTCAGAAGTTTTTGGGTTGGAGACATGGTGGAGGCCCCACATGGCCTAGTTCGCACGTTTTATGTTGAAATGTCCTTTTTCCACCCGACATTTGTTTGGGGTGTTTGAGCACTGCATTCATGATTTTTTTCTGAGGGGATTGCAGTGGTTCAATATTCAATCCCTAATTAGGCACAATAGTGTGGGGCCCACGAGGGCCGTTTGGGCGTCGACGGTGATTTTTCCATATTTATCATCAGGCTACTGTTTTGGACAAGTGAATAGTCCATATTGTGTTCTTTTTCGAGAGGATCACAACGGTGCGATCCGTTGGTTGAGTTTCGAGACCAGGTTGCATGTCCCATGAGGCATCGCTCGTGTGCGGTGCGCCGGAATGTATCTTTTTCTCCGGATATCCATTGGACTCAAGTAATTAGTGCTTTTGATGTGTTTTCTCGAGGGGATCACAATGGTGCAATGTGCCCGACTGTTTTCAGGGCCGAGGCTCAGGATCACAGGACGTTGTTCGGGCGTGATGCAGTGTTGGTGAATTTTCCGTCGGATATCTGTTTGAGGTGATTATGTTGTCTAAAACGGTGTGATCCATTTGGTTCTGTGGAGCCTTATACGCGATCTTATTAAATTTCGAAGCATGGAAGGTGATCCAGTGGTGGTTCGCCCAACCTTGTTTGTAGGGGACCCTTGGCGTGTGGTCGCACACTCTTGGGAATGTGATATATGTGATTCAAAAGAAGTGGTTGGTCTTTCCTGGGCCTTTGAGGTGGATTTGTTACGTTACGCCTTCGCGTTAACACTAGGTGTCGTGTGCGCTATAGCCTTTGGGTTAGAATGAGGTATACTCTGGGAGTATATGGGATCATTAGAGGTACGTTTGGTTTGTACCTGAGAACGTTTGTGTGCTCTGTTGGGGTTGACGTGGGGCCACACTTCGTGTGGGCCCCATGTGCGTGCCATGTTCGGCGTTGCGTACTTTGACCTCTCGTGACATTGAGGTTCCCTCTGTGTGTTTGTTTGACCAATAGGGTGGAGTTTTTCCTGGCTCTGTGCTCGATTGTTGACCAGAAGGGTTGAGTGGACTCCCCTGGTTTCATTCTCGATGGATCGGCCAGTAGCGGTGCTAGTGGCACCCCATGATGGAATAGGTGTAGTACCTCTACTGGGAGAGTTGTTTTGGAGTTGGGTGGTTGCGCGATACCCACTCCGTGTTAGGTTGGCCAGTGTTGTACCCTCTAGTAGAGATGGCCAGAGTAGTTCTGAGTTTTACCCTCCAGCGGGGCTGGGTAGTGGGATACTCATCGACTTCTTTGGGTTTACCCTACAGCGGGGCTGTATAGTGGGTTGCTCACTGACATCTAGGGTTTACCCTCCATCAGAGACTGGGTAGTGGGTCACATGACACTCTTAGGGTCTACCCTCCAGCAGAGATTGGGCAGTGGGTCACCTGATACACTTAGGGTCTACCCTCTAGCAGAGACTGGGCAGTGAGTCACCCAAAAACCTCTTTGGGTCTACCCTCCAGTAATGCTAGGCAGTGGGTCGCCCGTCGTCTAGTTCTAGGTCTACCCTCCATCAAGGCTGGGCAATGGGTCGCCTGCCGACTTATTCCAGATCTACCGTCCAGTGGGGCTGGGCAGTGGATCTCCTAATGATATATTATGGTTTACCCTCCAGCAGGGCTGGGCAGTGGGTCAACGGATATCTGGTTATGATATACCCTCCACCAGGGCTGGTTAGTGGGACACCCGTTGGCATAATAGGCTCAGTCCTTTCTACTAGGCATACGTGTTTCTTTCCTCCATACCACCAGAGCAGGACCCTTGGTTGTATGGGTCGGTGACAGAACAACTTTGACTTTGAAAATACCACTCGACTATGGGGAAATGACGAGTTGTGGTTGACGTTTCCCCAAAACATTCAAGTACAAGGAGCTTTTCCCCCACCGAGACGTGTCATTTTGATGCGATCAAAAACCATGCCGACGAGTTAGTTCATCCCAAAGCAGATAGTGTCAAGGTGAGGTGATTGAGCCCCTTAGCATGCGGTTCGGGGCAGACTTGTGGGATGCTGGGCATCGATGGTGTTACTTTTGGTACTGTTGATGACTCATTTTCTTGGGATAATCTATGGGATGGAGATACCCTTATGATGATGTTTGGGATTCTTGGTTGAGCATAAGGATATTTATATACCTTGTTTCTGGTACCCACTTCTTGGGTATGGTCACTCTCCTTCTAGGAGAGGAGAAGACGTGTGGTGTATGTCGCGTTCTTTCCATTTATAGCTTCTCAGGGTTGGACAATTGTACAATCCTGCTATAGGTAACGAAGACTCGATGAGAAGTTCATCTTCTCACCGTTTCTATCTCCTTGTTCAGGGATGAGTCTACCTTCTTTCCTCTTGTTGGGTTGAGCTGGACTCTCTTTTGTACTGCCTTTGCTTTCCCCAGTTCGCTCTAATGCTCATCTTTCGGTACCTCCTTTTGTTGCTCCCTCGAACCTTCGGGGTATCCTACTGAGTATTTTTATACTCACCCCTTCTTGGGATTTTCCCTCACTTGGTGTGCCCTTGATGATGATGGACAGGTTGGTCATGACTTCAGAGGAGAGTAGGAGTTCGGGTGTTTGGACCACATGCGGTGGTCGGGGTCGAGTTCTATGTGGGAGACCCGTCAGCTATTTCTTTTTGTTTACCTATTGCCGGGTTGTGGCACTTTTTGGTTGGGCGCGTGTTTTTCTCCTTTTCATTTCAATTTACCATCATCTTTCTGTGTACTTTTATAGGTCGATGCACTTTGTGATTTATATATAGTAGTTTCCCCTTTTCTTTACGTGTATTTTCTTTTTCTCTACACTGTTGCATTTAGTGTGATGTGTGTGTGTGTACAGGTGCTTAGGCAAAGGCCTCCCCAAGTTGTTTTGCCTTCGGCGCTGGTCGCCCGCACCTAGCTTATGGAGGCGGTCTTGGGGTAGTTGCGGATCGAGCCTGGGTAGGGTCGGGTCGTGACATAGTGGTATCAGAGGTGGTTCATTCCTTGGGACGTTGTTCGGACATCCCTAAAAGAGGAATTGGTTGGTATTTCGGGAAACAGTGTTAACGTGTCTCAAGAGAGGCTCTCAGGCTAGGGAGTCCAGTGATGGTGTGATGGCCGACGTATCCATTCACCAGGACCTTGATAACCCATTTGTCGACTCGGTAAGGTGAGACACATGTTGTAGGGAAAATTTGGTTTGTGAATCACATAGGATTGATTCTTTGACTATCCTTCTTGAGTCATCTCCCCATCGACGTTGTTGTATTTGTATATACATGTATGCTCATTTGACCACGTCACTCTTTGATAATATTCAGTATGTCTCCGCGAAGACATCCATCCATGATACCATCTTGGTTCGTGATAACGATCCTATGAGCTACGAGGCCATATTTCAGGACCCATCATGCGAGCCCTTTCTCCGGGTGGGCCGGTAGTAGCTCCCCCACCTGTTGAGAAGCACATTGTTTCTGCAGAGTAGGCTGAGCTTGAGCGTGGGTTTAGAACGCTCTGTGAGTTCCAGCGGCAGGGACCGCTACGGTTCAGTGGTGAGCCAGACCCTCAGGCAGTAGAGGGTTGGCTAGATACAGTGGTTTTCCTTTTCAGGCTTCTGCAGATTCCGACAGATCAGAAAGTGGCTTTGGCAGCCACCCATTTTGGTGGAGCAGTTTGGCGTTGGTGGAATATGGTGACTCAGTTTCTTGACGAGTCGTCGCTTCCGTGTGGTAACATTCAGTTGTTGTTCTGTGAGAATTTTTTCTTTCCTTCTTGCGCTCCATTCGGATTCAGGCGCTCCTGCAGTTTCTGCAGGGAGGGATGACGGTGGCCGAGTACGCATCTATTTTCATAGACCCTGCGTGCTTTTACCCGGACATGGTCTATGACGACAACATCTGAGCTCAGATGTTTGAGCAGGGTCTTCGCCGGGAGATTCGTGCAGTCATAGTACCCTTGGGTATTTCCACATAAGCCGGTGTGTTGGAGACGGCGCTGGTGACAGAGGTCTTCCTGTCACATTTTAGAGTTGGTGGTGGCAGAAGGCACGTCGGTGACGAGACGTCTACCGTGGCTAGTGGGTGTCCGCAAGAAGAACCCTGACACAGGTGGATTTCTGACAACTGGACTCAGGGGCATGGTCGTAAACCATAGTGGAGCCGGAGGGCACCAGTGAAACCCAGAGAGATTCGGTGATATTCTTGTGAGGGGAGAGGTCACTTGGCACAAGACTGCCCGAATCGAGTTACTGAGAGCTTCGGACAGGCAGTAGGCGCACCACCACGGCAGAGGCAATGTCGTGATCAGAGTAGTGCCCAGGGAGGTGGTGCTAGTAGAGGAGTGGGAGGGGCTGGTATTGGGGGACAGCTTTATGAGGGCTTTCCATTACCACTAGGCGGCCCACGTCAGGCTCCGAGAGCTGACAGTTGGGACCACGGATAGTCGCGAGCTTTGGATGTCTATTATCCTGCAGAGCATGAGGTGATAAGAGGTACGCTCTACAGCTCTTCTACTTTTTGTAGTAGAATTGTTAGACTCTGTGTGTGAAGTGATTTCATCCCTGCTCCTTGCTTGAGGTGTTACCAGGGTGACACAAGGCATCAGGTGTAACCCTATGTTAGTAAGGTAAAAAGTCATGTGACCCTTTTCATTTGTCGATGGTGTTGACCCCTTCGCTCTCCGAGTGTGTAAGAGAGTCCTGGTCAAGGGACATCGACTATAAAACCTTGTGTGACTAGATAACCATAGGTGATTCACCATATGGATATTCTGAAGGAGGGAATCATTGGGCCTTGTTCCAGGTGCGGGCGGTGATTCCAGCCACGACATGCGACAAAGTGGTTCGGTCGGGGAGGTGAGTTACTCCCGAGGTCCTTCAGGCCGTTTGAGATCGTGTGAAGGGATGGCGAGGTTTCCTACCGCCTTTCCCTAACACCAAAGTCTGGAGTGGGTTCACATCATTGGAAAGGTCTGACCTCGCGTGAACGGATCAATCCTTTGGTCTGTGTGCGGTGACGCAGAGCTGTGTTTGGGTTCTTCTGGGTATGGAAAAACCAGGTGTGGGCTATGTACCCTGTGTTGCTCCCTAGTTTTTCTGTTTGGGGATGAAAATATTGAATGAGGGAATGATTTAAGAACTCGGTTTTTTCTGTGAAAGACTTTGGAATATTCTTGATGATATTCCAGAGTAGCGCCTTCAGACGTCGTGCGATTCTGAGCCCCGGAGTGGCCGGAATAAAATTTTCAGCGCGTTCACACTGGAAAAGCCAAATAAATGTGATAACTCTTGAACAGTGTTTCAGATCATATATCCAAGTGTACAGATGGGTCCGAAATGGCGTGTTTACCCTAGGAACGACATAAAACATGTCGGCACTATTACACCCCAAGCTTCCACGATACGTTTCCCTTTTAATAATGCAATTGCGTGCATTGTATGCATCTTCGAGATTCTAACACACCACAACCAATCGAACTAGCCATTATGAATAGTAATACCTAATTTTTAAAATTTTATAAATTCTATCTCTCAAAATGAACTTCATTTTTGGATTCAGAATATCGATATTAGGCAAGGGTGAAATTTTGGTACTTTTCGGATAACATTCATATTTTGATGAATAGTGAAAATTACTAAATTTTAAATAAAAACAACTTTTTTAAATTGAAATAATTAATATTGATAAATTATGAATTTGAGTGGTTTTAAAATATATTTAGAATATATTTTAACCATTTAATTCAATGTTTTCCCTTGGATATAATTTCACAATTAAACCAGACATAAACAAGTGCCAATCTTTTGATAGTTATTATCTCTTAAAAACACTCTTTTTGTTTTAATAACGGGAATTAAATTTAAATTAATTTCTACCACTTCTGTGTTTTGAATATGGAAAAATGGATTCCATATTTGGAATCTGGATGTTCAAATTGTGTAAATAGATAAATTTTATTTTTGGACATTTTGAATAATTACTTCGGTAAATATATTATTTACCATGGTTAAAAGGTAAATCCGGTAAATAAGGGATAAAAAATAATATTATAATAATACTGAATTACCCTAAAATTTTTCTTAACCCTATTGGTTGATACATGGTCGTCCATGTTCATCTTAGGGTCTATTTTAGGACCCCATGGATCCACTTGTAAGTGATAGGGACACATTATTTTAATTATGTTAAAATGAATACAAAAATGACACAAGCATATATCTTTTAGGAAAACAATAGTTACATAAGGTTATATATGTTGTATTTTAGAAATTAAATATTAATTAGAATGTTAAAAATATTTCATACAAAATTAAATTTTATTTATATTTTTTAGATAGTAAATAATTTAATTTATTTATGACACAACGATGATGCAGTATTTACCATAATAGTAAAAAATTAAAATAATTGATATTATAAATACCCAAATAAATATAATTTCAGACATTTTTTGAATTAAAATACTTTTCTAGGTTAATATGACATGTTTGTATTGATTTAGTTAACTTTTTTTGGAGTAATCATTCTGTTATAAGTTTTACAAAAAAATAAATTATTGAATAGTGTCAAAATTGACATAAAAGAATTTTTTATAAAATATTATATTATAAATTGATATTAAATTCTTAAAAATCTACGGTTCATCAAAGATATGTATATCATAATAGATGTATCATTAATGGACCACTTTGGGGTCTCTTGGATGTATATAGTAATTTTATTAACAATAAAATATAAAAATACAAAGTGAAATGGAAAATGTCAAACTAATTAACTAATAGTTAAAACTAAATGATAAGGTTAATATAATGACCCAAAATAGTATAAATTCTATTGGTTGAATAGATTTCTACCTATCCCCACCTTAAACATTAAATAATCAACTCGGTCCTATTAGAAACCGAATATGAATTTATTATAAATTAATATTTCTAGCTTTTCCAAAGGTTCCCCTCACCCCTCTTATAAAATGGAACTCCCACTTCTCATCAATTCACACATTCAAGGCCTTTTGGTTCGGCAAAAACCCTACACAAATACTCTCTCAACTTCCCTAAATACAACCTAGAGGCCTTATTTTGATCATAAATTCAACTTATGGAGGCATTTTGATCAAATCAAAAAGAAGAACCCGAAGAAGAGGTAATGATTTCAACATCCTTTTTCAAGTTCCTTTCTTCTTCCACTTATTCTTTCTTTGTTTTTTCTATTCTAAAATAATGAATCCAGTATATACTATATACTTTAATATTATTATATATATGGTACAACCATATTTAGTATTTTATCAACCCTTTGAATAATATGTCACCATACGTGCGTGAGTGCGGCTTATTGTCTCCACGTCGTGGTGTAATTGTTATTCAATACATTATTATTTGGACGGGTATAATAATGATTTTTAATTCAAGTAAATAATAAATATAACATGATAATTATTCTGTATATATGATATACCATCCAATTATATATTATTTAAATATCAAAAGAATTATATTGTCGCTCGTGCGTACGTACGGACTACCGTCTCCACAAACGCGATGAGATTCATTCTCTATCTTATCCATTCAAGTATAATTATCATTTGATGATTTAAAAATAATGTTTAAGGACTTGATATCATTATGGAAATTAATAAGATACAACCTATAAATGAAAACCATGGCTTACGTAACAAAACATATAAAAGAAAACGAGTAAGTTAACACCCTAAACAACGATAATTATAAGATATCATTAAAAAATCAATGTTAAATGATCATATATGATATCATATTAATGTATATGATTATTGAATAAATTAATAACAATTATTTAATCATTATACAAGAGGTTAACGTACCCTCAACCAAGGAAAAGTACATGGTAAGGGGTTTCTTATCTCACTTTTAAATCTGTGAGAATTCCATTGATCACAACTTATTTATTGCATGTGGTGTGTGTACTTCCCATGATTGTATTCATTGTGTAATATACAATAATTTATGGATATTTACATCATCATGGTATTATCCTTCTTTCATGGGTGTATTTTTTTTAAGTTACCTAATCGATAAGGGAATTTGAAATTTCAATTTCCACTCATTTGGCTTTACATATATTTCATTGATTATATTACTCCAAGATTATTTTTGGAATCACTATTAATTTGATTATGTCATAATTTCCACTCCCCTTACTGTGGATATACTATTGATACACATAATCACTCCATTGATAATTTCTCAAGTCATCGATATGAATTTGATAATAGTAATTTTAACTCATTCTTCATTTGTTGAGTTAAACATCCAATTCATCGGTGTTGTTTTTACAAGATTATGTGTGAATGTCCTTTGACTAATTTACACTAAATATCCAATAATATTTAGTGTATTTATATTTTTCACACAAAACTATGTCGTTGATTTATCTTTAATCTTAGGATACGACCTTTATGAGAGAGTATATCTCAATTTACGTTCCATTGAGACTTCTTTGTTGTTATACACCAAATCACTTTTATGTGGTGTATAAAATGTACTTTGACATAGTATATCATGAATTCCATTATTATCATGATATTAAAATGTTTTTATTACCTCATTTATTTTTATTCAATTGTCTCTCTATTGGTTAGAAACTCCAACTAAAATTCCATTTTTAAAGGTTTTAATCACTTATTCTTCTAAATCTTGCTCATTAATTTCCATGTTTTAAAAATGGTTTGAAGGATATATTTATATTGAAATTAATTTTTAAAAATTAAAACACCTTTTAAAAAGGTTCAAAGTGGTATGTGACACTTTGATTTAAATATCTATTTTTAAATGGCTTCTTGACAAATAGTGTGACTTTTAAATTATTTCATTAAAAAGTGGGATATTTCTCTCAAATAGTTTGGATGATTATTTTAATCTATGTCAACATCCTTAATTATTAATGATTGAGGTTAATGTGGTAGAATACAATCTTCTATATTGTATCGAATGGGTTATGTTTGACTGTGGATGTGCTACTTTTATACCATTCATGGTTTGTGGTTAAAGTATTGACATTTCGTATGCTAGTTTTAATATGAATGTTTATGTTATGTTTAAACCTGTTCATATGAGGAATAAAATGGACTTAATAAGTGACGGGTGGAGCCCGCTATAGCTCTTCGATGCATCGGTAGGTCTCATGAGACACACTAGTGTCTTGTCACAAGGCCTTGACAAAATCTTATTTGTAGTCTTGGAATTAGGCCTTGGCTATGTGGTTATGATAGTCTGGAATTATGTGTTCCATCAATATGAAAGTGGTTATTGATATTTCATGTGATTATTAGACTATTTGAATATCCATGAAATTAAGTAAATGGAAAAATTTCATATTATCTTTGACAATTTATGTGAAGTTCAAGTATAAAAGGCTTTGGTTTTAGTTATAAATTTTCTTAAGTGTTTATTCTTATCTAAGAAAGCTTCTGTTATATTGTTATCCTTTCTGAGCATCTGAGCTCACCCCTTTCAATGTTTTATTTTTCTCAGGATGTGAAGAAGTAATTTATAAATGACCTTTAGAGATAGTATGAGGGGATATAAACACATGATGTTGTTGTTGTTTTTTTACATTATGATGTGATGTAAGACTTATGAATATATCTAGTGTTTCCAAGACTACTAAACTAATTGGTCTTTCGAGACTTGATCATTTGTGATCATGCCACTGTTATGGAATAAAGCACCGACTCTGGGTATCTAGGGTCGGGGCGTTACATTTGGTATCATATGAAGTTATGTACAAACCTTGGGAGCTACATTTAGACAAACTCTGATTAGAACACACAGAACTAAGATGAACATTAAGGATTAGTATAGAAAAATATCCTATTATTTTGGTATTGTAGAGTTTTTGTGAGTTTTCCAAGAAATACAACCATGTATGGATATGAGCAGGTAGAGGCGGCTTTGGAACAGATGTACCTAGGGGTAAAACCTAAAAACATCGCTTTGAGCTAGACTCAAACGGGAACTGGTGCCTGACAACGGGCCTTGCTACACTCTGAGTTACGACACTCCCGGGGGATATTCTTAGGATAATTTACATTTTCTTTACTAACCAATTTGAAGTATTAAATATATAACATGAGAGTAAATTAACTTGGTTAATCCTAATGTGTTTCAAATTGAGAATATGGTGACATGTTAATCTTTAAATGATTTTATGACTACTATTACTCAAACAATGCTTTCTAGTTTTAGTCAAAGGATGGATTCCAAGGAACTCATAGTGACTTTGAGAATGCTGTACAAAGTGGGAACAGTTGTGGAAATGAGCAACAAAATGGAGTTTTGATAGGCATATAAGATTTCTTCATTATGCCAAATCAATTTTCCAAAAATATGATCAACAATATATATATTAACCAATTCCAGAACTCAAAAAAGAATAGAAAGGTGATGAATGATAAGAGCACCAGCAGTGGATACCATGGAGAATGGAATCCTCAATTTCCATCATGCCGGAAATGTGGAAGGAGACACCCAGGAATGTGTCTCAACGGAACAAAGAAATGCTTTACATGCGGGAAGGAAGGACATAAAGTGAATAATTGATGAAAAAGAATTAACAGTACTATGGAAGAAGATAAAAATGATCCCTAGAGTCCATTAACAGTCATTTGTCGTAAATATAGGGGACCTGGCCATTACCCGAGTGAATGCCCTATTATATAGGATATTTTCTTGGTCAAAGAAAAAGCTATGTAGAAATAAATGGTTTTAGAAATGTTTAAAAAGTATTAGCACTCCTTGTTTATGGGTTTACTTTGGTATAATTTTCTCTTGTATTTGTAACCCCACAGTTTACCATGTGAGAATGATATTTGAGGAAGAATTATCTCTTCTCTTGTGGATATAGGTATAAATAACCATTTGGTTTTATATGATCATTGGGGTTTGAGAGAATTATAAGTTATTATAATTTAGGATGAAAATGCAAGGTATGATGTAACATTTGTGGTTAAATTATGTTAGGGTATTTTGAGGAATTTATCTCATTTTGGGAATATTATAAAATATAGTTTTTGAAAAAGGAAAACCCGTAGACCGTGTGACAACCCGTCGCGTAAAAAACAGTTGGAATTGAACCCACCACCAAATTGTGATTGGGATTTATCGCCTACCACTGGACTACGTGAAGTCCCTGGATAGTGTGACTAATTATTTTTAGTTAAATGATTTTATTGATCAATAATAAGTTGAGTTTTGTTATTATGGCTTATTAAATGAATACCCTTGTTATAGGAAAATGATTTGGTGATTAGGTGATTGATGTTATTTTGGAAGTTGTTCGCTTTTTTGTGAACACTATATGCCCAAGGAAAATAGAATAGCAAGGGATTTCAATTGAGGAGTGATGGTGGGTTTTTATCTATGTTTTTATTATGGATTTATGGTGATTTGGGTTGTTTATGGAAATGATTAGGTTAATTACTTTTAAGTATGTGACTTTAAGAATAATTAATGTCATTTGGAGATACAATTTAACATGGAAGACAACATTCTTAATATGTTTTGGTTTTAAATATTAGTTTTGATTATATTGATGGATTTTAAGGACAATTGATTATTGAATGGTATTTATTTAACTTTGGGGTATTGTTGGTTTAATTTTGGAAATTAATATTAGTGTTTATTTCTCTCAAGGAATATCCTTTTTCGGGATCATAAGATATTATACTAACCATTTTGGTTTTGATCAATCTCTAAAGACAATGTAAATATATAATTCATCCTGCATGGATCATGTGATTCTATAGAAGTTTATTCTAGCTCTTCCAGTGTGACCAAGTCTTCTTGAATACTCATCGTTTAAAAAAATGAGTTAGTGGTGGAAATTTGTTAAAGAATGGAACTGCACTTAATATTTATGTATATATTTTTGTATTCTTAGTCAATATCATAAATTAATTATTCATCCTTATGTAATGTAACATAAAAAAAATGTTTTCCATTTACTTTCCTACTATGAGACTAATGGTCGTTTGTCCCAACAAAATTTTGGGGTTTTATTATTGATAACTTTCTCCTCATCATGACTATCCCTCTCCATCTAAACTTGACACTTAGTTTATCATCCATATCCACGTTTTCCTACATGGAATCCGTGTATGAGTTATCTGGGTTGACCTTATATCTCTCTATCTTTATTTTAAGGTGATAGTTTTATTGACTCTTTTTCCGATTTGGGACATTCCATTATATTACCAAGCACAATTTTAAAAAATTTTAGTATGCAATTTATTGAAGGAGGGGATAATGTATCACCCCAAGCTTCCACGGTACGTTTCCCTTTGAATAATGCAACGACGTGCATTGTACGTAACTTCGAGATTCTAACACACAATAACCAATCAAACTAGCCGTTATGAATAGTAATACATAATTTTTGAAATTTTATAAATTCTATCTCTCAATATGGAGTTCATTTTTTGATTCAGAATATCGAAATTAGCCTAGGGTGAAATTTTGGTACTTTTCAGATAACTTTCATATTTTGATGAATAATGAAAATTACTAAATTTTAATTAAAAACAACTTTTTTAATAAAAATAATTAATATTGATAAATTGTGGTTTTAAAGTATATTTATAATATATTTTTACAATTTAATTCAATTTTTTTCATTGGACATAATTTCACAATTAAACCATACATAAACAAGTGTCAATCTTTTGATAGTTATTATCTCTTAAAAACACGATTTTTATTTTATCAATGGGAATTAATTTTAAATTAATTTTTTCCACCGCTGTGTTTTGAATTTGGAAAAATGGATTATATATTTGGAATCAGGATGTTAAAATTGTGTAAATAGATAACTCTTTTTAGATATTTTGAATAATTACTTCGGTAAATATTTTATTTACCATGGTTAAAGGGTAATTCCGGTTAATAAGGTTTAAAAAATATTATAATAATAATAAATTACCCTAAAACGTGTCATAACCATATTGGTTAATACATGGCCGACCATGGGCACATTTGGGTCGATTATGGGACCCCATGGATCCACTTGTAAGTGATAGGGACACATTATTTTAATTATGTTAAAATGAATTCAAAAATGACACAAGCATATATCTTATAGAAAAACAATTGTTACACAGGGTTATATATGTTGGATTTTAGACTATAAATTTTAATTAGATAGATAAAAATATTTCCTACATAATTCTATTTTATTTAATATTTTAGACATTAAATAATTTAATGTATTTATGACACAATGATGATGCAATAATTACCATAATAGTGAAAAATTAAAATAATTGATATTATAAATACCCAAATAAATATAATTTCTGACTTTTTATGAATTAAACTAGTTTTATTGATTAATATGACATGTTATGATTGATTTATGTATCTTTTTTCGAAGTAATCATTCCGTTATGAATTTTAAAAAAATCAATTGTTGAATAGTGTCAAAATTGACATAAAAGAATTTTTTAAAAATTATATTATATTATTAATTGATATTAAATTCCTAAAAATCTAAGGATCTGCCAAAAGACTTATATCATGATATTTGTATCATTGATAGACCACTTGGGGGTCTCTTGGATGTATGTAGTATGTTTATTAAATATATAATATAAAAATACAAAGTGACATGGTAAATGTCAAACTAATTAACTAAGAGTTAAAACTAAAAGATAAGGTTAATATAATGGTCCACACCTGTCTAAATTATATTGGATGAATGGATTTCTACCTATCCCTATCTTAATATTTAAATTATCAACTTTTTAGCAATTAGAAACCTAATATAAATTTATTATAAATTAATATTTCTATCTTTTCCAAAGGTGCCCTCACGCCTCTAATAAATGGGCACTCACCCTTTTCATTAATTAACACCTTAAAATCCATATGGATCGGCCAACCCCTGCCCAAATACTATTTAAACATTCCTCAATACATCCATGAGGACTTAGTTTGATCATAAATTTATCCTAATAAGACCTTTTGATCAAATCAAAAGGAAGAACCCGAAGAAGAGGTAATGATTTCACCACCCGTTTTCAAGTTCCTTTCTTCTTCCACTTCTTCTTTCATTGTTTTTTCTATTCTAAAATAATGAATCCAGTATCTCCTATATACTGTAATATTATTATATATATTGTACAACCATATTTAGTATTCTATCCACCCTTTGAATAATATGTCACCATACGTGCGTGCGTACGGCTTACCGTCTCCACGTCGTGGTGTAATTATTATTCAATAAATTATTATTTGGATGGGTATAATAATGAATTTTAATTCATGTAAATAATAAATATAACATGATAATTATTCTTAATATATGATATATCATCCAATTATATATTATTTTAATATCAAAAGAATGATATTGTCGCTCGTGCGTACGGACGGACTACCGTCTCCACGAACGCGATGAGATTCATTCTCTATCATATCCATTCAAGTATAATTATCATTTTATGATTTAAAAATAATGTTTACGGAATTTATATCATTCTGGATATGAATATGATACAACCTATCCATGAAAACCATGGCTTACATAAAAAACATATAAAAGAAAACTAGTAAGTTAACACCCGAAACGATGATAATTCTAAGATATTATTAACAATGGAATGTTAAAATATCATATATGATATCATATTAATGTATATGATTATTGAATAATTTAATAAAAATTATTTCACCATTATACAGGAGGTTAAACTACCCTCAACCATGGAAAAGTACAAGGTAAGGGGTTTCATATCTCACTTTTAAATCCGTGAGAATTCCATTGTTCACCACTTATGTATTGAATGTGATATGTGTACTACCCATGATTTTATTAATTGTGTAATATACATTAATTTATGAATATTTACAAAATCATGGTATGATACTTCATTCAGGGGTGTATGTTTGGTAAGTTACCTAATCGATAAGGGAATTTGAAATTTCAATTTCCACTCATTTGTCTTTACGTATATTTCATTGATTATATTACACCAAGATTATGTGTGGAATCAATATTAATTTTATTATGTAATAATTTACACTCCAATTCCTATGGATATACTATTGATACACATAATCACTCCATTGATAATTTCTCAAGTCATCGATATGAATTTGATAAGAGTAATTTTAACTCATTCTACATTTGTTGAGTTAAACATTCAATTCATTGGTGTTGTTTTTACAAGATTATGTGTGAATATCCTTTTATTTTTTTACACTAAATATCCAATCATATGTAGTGTATTTATATTTGTCACACATAGTGATGTCTTTGATTTATCCTTAATCTAAGGATACAACCTCTATGAGAGATTTCATCTCAATTTACATTACATTGAGACTTCTTTGTTGTTATACACCAAATAACTTTTTTGTGGTGTATATTATGTACAATGACATAGTATACCATGAATTAAATTATTCACATGATATTACAATTTTTTTATAACCTCAATTATTTGTATTAAATTGTCTCTATTTTGGTTAGAAACTGTAACTAAAATACCATTTTTAAATGTATTAAAGAATTATTATTATAAATCATGCTCATTAATGTACATGTATTAAAAATTGTTTTAAGGATTTATTTATATGGAAATTAATGATTTAAAATTAAAAATACTTTTAATTTGATACAATAATATCATCCATATTGTATCGAATGAGTTATGTTTGACTGTGGATGTGCTATTTTTATACCATTCATGGTTTGTGGTTAATGTATTGACATTTAGTATGCTAGTTTTAATATGATTGTTTATGTTATGTTTAAACCTGTTCATATGAGGAATTAATTGGACTTAATAAGTGACGGGTGGAGCCCGCTATAGCTCCTCGATGCATCGTTAGGTCTCAGGAGACAAACTAATGTCTTGGCACACGGCCATGACTAAATCTTATTTGTAGTCTTGGCACAAGGCCATGACTAAATCTTATTTGTAGTCTTGGCATGAGGCCTTGGCTATGTGGTTATGATAGTCTAGAATTATGCATTCCATCATTATGAAAGTGGATATAGATATTTTATGTGATTATTCGACTATTAGAATATCCATGAAATTATGTAAATGGCATAATTTCATGTTATCGTTGCCATTTTATGTTGATGTTCAAGTTTAAAAGGCTTTTGTTTTAGTTATAAATTTCCTTAAGTGTTTATACTTATCTACCGAAGCTTCTGCTATATTGTTATCCTTACTGATAATCTGAGATAACCCCTTTCAATTTTTTATTTTTCCCCGGATGTGAAGAAGTAATTTATGAATGACCTACAGGGATCGTATGAGGGGATATAAAGACAAGAAGTTGTAGTTTTTTTACCTTATGATGTGATGTAAGACTTATGAATATATCTAGTGTTTCCAAGACTACTAAACTAATCGGTCATTCAAGACTTGATCCTTTGTGATCCTGCCACTGTTATGTAATAATGTACCGACTCTGGGTATCTAGGGTCGGGGCGTTATAGGGACGGGACGTTTGGACCCCTCCCTCACATTCGGAACATTAAATTGATAAATTAATTAATAAATTTATTCGTTTAATGGTGAAACTCAAGTATCTCTTAAACAATATCTTGGATTGGGAAACCAAGGGAACTGTTGAGTTCGGAGCGTGCCGTTTACCCTAGGAGGGTTGTATGTTTCGTGGGCGCGGGCCGCCTGTGAAAAATGGCTCCAGGGGCGTTTTCGTAATTTGAAGGCTTTGGGCGTTCAGCTTTATAAATTTCAAACAGAAGCTCGGAATCAAATTCTGTGACCGACGTTGCCCTCAGAGCATGGTGTTTACCCTAAGGGAGGCTTATCCTCGACCCTATCAGGTGTTTCAGACGAAGGTTAAATTTGGGGGTTTTAATTAAATTTCATTTTAAACACCAACCCCACCCCTCTCCTTCCACTTCCCCCTTGAAGAAGAGCTCAACCTAGAAAGAGGAGCTCCTCCTCTCCTCCTCCCCTCCGGCATGGAAGATCCAGCGAGGTGCGGATCGCTGGCGAAGCTCAGGGCAGTGCCCAGCAGGTAGGCTTGTTGCGTTTTCATTTTTTGGTTCTCGCACTCTATTCGAAAACAATTATATACTTTGAAATGTCATTAAATATTCAAGTGATCCCCATGATTGCATAGCCTATGTTCTATGATCTAAAACACTTTTTTCGGAATTGAAATCCGGGTTCGGATGGGGACGCGGACATTCATCAAAGTGTGAGGGAATTTTTTTCTGGTGGTTAATGAGCTTCTCCGGCCGGCTTTCGTAGTTTTGACAGCAAGCAGCGGCGGTGAACCGGGATGAAGCCGGAGTCGTGGGATTTGGTGGGTACAATCGGGTGGCTGGTGGCTGCGCGCGGCGACCACAGTGCGTCGAGAGGTTAGAGATCAGCCGGAGGGAGCGGCGGTCCTCGGCGGTGGCGTCCGGTGAGCCGAGAGTAACAACAGACTCCTGAGCATCGAGCGGGAGCCGGTGTGGCATGGTTGAACGGAGGAAGGGCGCTAGCGTTACGCGGAGCCGGATTCAGTGGAGTAGCGGCGAGCGGCGGAGGCCGTAGCATAGATCCAATCGCGGTGAGAGGAGGCAGCCGCGCTGACCTCGGGGGCGGAGCAGCAGACCAGAACCCGCGCCACGCGGGTCCTGCTGGGTGTCAACAAGGACCGGCCTACTGGCCGGCAGGATGGGAAGAACCGGACCCACGGCTGGTCCTCGGGTCGGCATTCCAGGACCGGGCTGGCCGGTCCGGTTGGCCCCCCTATATTCGGGGGACCGTTATTTCCAAACAGCACGTCTGTTTGATGCACCGTCTACAGCGACGATTTCATATCCGTGGGGCGGTTTGTTTGAAGTGGGTTTCGGGGTTATCGGGTCCTTCTCCCGAAGATGGGTGCCACAAAACTTCAATTTAATAATATTAAATTATAATTAATGTTTGCAACGGACGGGCTTCGCAAGCCGGATGTTCGTTTGAAGTGTTGTCAGATGAGCAGTGGCCCTAGAGCTGAGACGACCCTTCCAATGTTGGATCCAAGCCATTGTGGTTTGGATTCGTTTCTTGGGTGGCACGAAATTCTTTATACGAACAATTAATTAATTATTTAATTAATTATTGGTGTGACAGGCCAAACATTAATTTGGGATGTATGATTGGCGTGTTGTCAGCGGCTTGGTGACCCCATCCCTCGTGTGGAATTTTTGAGACGCTTTCCGAAGAGTTCGGGTTGGAGACAGGGTGCAGGCCCCATAGGGCCTTGTTCCCACGTTTTACGTTGAAATGTCATTTTCCACCCGACATCCATTTGGGGTGTTTGAGCAGTGCATTCAGTGTGTTTTTCTGAGGGGATTGTAATGTTGCAATCTGCCCGCCCTAATTCGGCATGATGGTGCGGGGCCCACGAGGACCGTTTGGGCGTCAACGGTGATTTTTCCATCTTTATCACCGGGGGACTGTTTTGGACAAGTGAATAGTCCATCTTGTGTGCTTTTTTGAGAGGATCGCAATGGTGTGATCCGTTCGTTGTGTTTCAGGACAGGGTTACGGGTCCCACGAAGCACCGCTCATGTGCGGTGCGCTAGAACATATCTTTTTCTCCGGATATCCGTTACACTCAAGTTATTAGTGCTTTTGAAGTGTTTTCCTGAGGGGATCGCAATGGTGCAATGCGCCCAACTATGAGGTGAGTAAGTAGTCTAACTCACGTGTTTTTCTGTGAGGATGAAAACGGTGCGATCCATTTGGTTGTGTGGAGCCTTATATGTGATCTTATTCAATGTGGAAGCAAGGAAGGTGCTCCAGTGGTGGTTCTCCCTACTTGTTTGTAGAGAACTCTTGGAGTGTGGCCGCGCACTCTTGGGAAAGTGATATAAATTATTCACAAGATGTGGTTGGTCGTACCTGGGCCGTTGAGATGGAGTTTTTACGTCACTCCTTCACATTGACGCATGGTGTTGTGTGCGCGATAGCCTTTGGGTTAGAACAAGGAATACTATGGGAGTATACTGTAGCTCTTGGAGGTAGGTGTGGTTTGTACCTGAGAACGTTTGTGTGCTCAGTTTGGGTTGACGTGGGGCAAAACATCATGTCGGCCCTATGTGCATGTTGTATTTTTCTTTGCGTACTTTGACCTCTCGCGACGTAGAGGGTCCCTCTGTGTGTTTGTTTGACCAGCAGGGTGGAGTTTTTCCCTAGCTATGTGCTCGGTTCTTGACCAGCAGGGTTGAGTGGTCTCCCCTGCTTTTGTTCTCAATGGATTGGCCAGTAGCGGTGCTAGTGGCACCCCATTATGTAATAGGCACTGATCCTATTTTGGGAGTGTTTTTCTGGAGTTGGGTGGTCGCGCGATACCCACTCTGTGTTCGGTTGGCCAGTGTTGTACCCTATAGTAGAGATGGCCAGAGCAGTTCTATGTTTTACCCTCCAGTGGGGCTAGGAAGTGGGTTACTCATAGACTTCTTCGGGTTTACCCTCTAGAATGGTAAGGTAGTGGGTTTCTCACTGACTTCTAGGGTTTACCCTCTAGCAGAGACTGGCCAGTGGGTCACCCGACGCTCTTAGGGTCTACCCTCCAGCAGAGACTGGGCAGTGGGTCACCCGATGCACATAGGGTCTACCCTCTAGCAGAGACTGGGAAGTGGGTCACCTGACGACCTCTTAGGGTCTACCCTCCAGCAGGGCTGGGCAGTGGGTTGCCCGTCGTCTAGTTCCAGGTCTGCCCTCCAGCAAGGCTATGTAGTGGGTCGCATGTCGACTTATTCCAGGTCTACCCTCTAGCGGGGATGGGAAGTGGGTTGCCTGATGATGTATTATGGTTTACCCTCTAGCAGGGATGGGTAGTGGGTCACCAGATATCTGTTTATGAATTACCCTCCAGCAGGGTTGGGCAGTGGGACACTCGTTGGCATTCCAGTCTCAGTCCTTTCTACTAGGCTAGCCTGTGGCTTTCCTCCGTGACCACCAGTGCGGGACCCTTGGTTGTACGGGTCAGTGATGGAATGACTTTGAATTTGAGAATACCACTCAAATGTGGGGCAATGACGTGTTGTGGTGGACGTTTCCACATAACATTCAAGTACGAGGATCTTTTCCCCCACCAAGACGCGTCCTTCTGACGTGATCTATAACTGTGCGGGCGAGTCAGTTCCGCCCAAAGTGGATAGTGTCATGGTGCGGTGACTGAGCCCCTTGGCTTGCGGTTCGGGGCTAACGTGGGGGGTGCTGGGCGTCGATGGTGTAACTTTTAGACTGTTGACGATACATTTTCATGGGATAATCTACGGGATGGATATCCCCTTACGAATTTCTTCGGGCTTCTTGATTCTGCATAAGGATATGTATATACCATGTTTCTGGTACCCACTTCATGGGTTTGGTTACACTTCTTCCAAGAGGGGAGAAGATGCACGAGGCAAGCCACGTGCTTTCCGTGTCTAGATTCTTATTGTTGGACGAGTCTGCTCTCCTGCTATAGGTAGCGAAGACTCGATGAGAAGTTCATCTTCTCACCGTTTCCAGCTCATTGTGCCAAGATGATTCTACATTCTTTCCTCTTGTTGGGTTGAGAGAGACTCTCTATTGTACTCCCTTTGCTTTCCCCTATTCACTCTACTGCTCACCATTCGGTACCTCCTTTTATTTCTCCCCCAAGCCTTCGGGGTATCCTACAAAGTATTTTTATACTGACCCCTGCTTGGTAATTTCCCGCACTTGGTGTGCCCTTACAGGCGACAGATAAGTTGGTCGTGACTTCAGAGGATAGTAGGAGTTCGGGAGCTAGGACCGCGTGTAGTGGTCGTGACCAGGTTCTAGGTGGGAGACTCGTCAACTATTTCTTTTTGTTTACTTGTTTCCGTGTTGTGGAATTTTATGGTTTGCCATGTGTTTTTCCCCTTTTATTTTTAGTTCAACTTCATCTTTCATTGTACATGTAGAGGTTGATGTACTTTGTGGTTTATATATAGCATTTTCCCCTTTTCATTACTTTTCTATTCGTTTACTCTGCACTGTTGCATTGAGTGTGTTGCATGTGTGTGTACATGTGCTTAGGCAAAGGCCTCCCCGAGTTGTTGTTCCTTCGTCACAGGTCACCAGCCCCTAGCCTATGAAGGCGGGCTTGAGGAAGTTCCAGCTCAAGCGCAGGTAGGATTGGGTTGTGACAATGTGGTATTATAGGTGGTTCGTTCCGTAGGATGATGTTCGGACATCCCTAAAAGTGGAATTGGTTGGGATTTAGGGCAACAGTGTTAACATGTCTCGAGAGTGGCTCTCAGGCCAGAGAGTCTAGTGACGGTGCGGCGGCCAACGTATCCATTCACCAGGACCATGATAACCCGCTTGTCGACTAGAAATGTTGAGACACTTATTGCAGGTACAATTTGGTTTGTGCATCATATAGGATTGAGTCTTTGATTTTCCTTCTTGAGTCAGCTCTACATCGACGTTGTTGTATTGGTATATACATTTATGCTCATTTGAATGAGTAACTCCTTGATAATATTCAGGATGTCTCCGCGAAGACATCCATCCAGGACACCAGCTTGGTTCGTGACGATGACTCTATGAGTTACGAGGCCACAGTACAGGACCCATCATGCGATACCTTTCTCTGGGTGGGAAAGTAGTAGCACACCCACCTGTTGAGCAGCAGATAGTTTCAGCAGAGCAGGCAGAGCTTGAGCGTAATGAGAGCACGCTCCGTGAGTTCCAATGGCAGAGACCGCTGAGGTTCAGTGGTGAGACAGACCATCAGGAAGCAGAGGGTTGTCTAGAGACAGTGGTTTGCCTTTTCAGGCTTGTGCAGATGCTGACAGATCAGAGAGTGTCTATGGCATCCACGCTTTTCGTGGAGCAGTTGGGCATTGGTGGAGTCTGGTGACTCAGTTTCTTTATGAGTCGTCGCTTCCGTGGGGTGACTTTCAGTTGTCGTTTTGTGAGGCGTTTTTCCCTTCCTGCTTGCGCTCCATTCAGATTCAGGAGCTCCTGCAGTTTCAGAAGGGAGGGATGACAGTGGCCGAGTACGGGGCTAGTTTTTCAGACCGGGCATGCTTTTACCCGAACTTGGTCCCTGACGACAACATCCGAGCGCGGACGTTTGAGAAGGGTCTCCGCCGAGAGATTCGTGTTGTCATAGTACCCTTGGGCATTTCCACATATGTCGGGGTGCTGGGTCCGGCACTGGTGACAGAGGGCTTCCGGTCACATTTTAGAGTTAGTGGTGGCAGCAGGCACATCGGAGTCAAGACGTCTACCGCGGCTAGTGGACATTGGCAAGCAGAACCTTGATGCAGGTGGCTTTCTGACAACTGGACTCAGGGGAGTGGTCGTACACCATAGTGGCGCCGGAGGGCACCAGTACATCCTAGAGAGAGTCGGTGCAATGCTTGTGACGGGTGAGGTCATTTTGCATGAGACTGTCCGACTCGAGTTGCTGAGAGCTTCGGGTAGGCAGCAGGCACATCAACACGATAGAGACAGCGCCGTGATCGGAGTAGTGCCCAGAGAGGTGGTGCTAGAAGAGGAGCGGGAGGAGCTGGTCGCTAGCCCCTAGCCTATGGAGGCAGACTTGGGGTAGTGGAGGCTCGAGCCTAGGTTGGGTTGGGTCATGACAAAGAATGCCACCATTATATACTATATAGATTTTTTATCATACAATATTAATTTAATTATGAATTATGTGTCCAAGGATGGGAAACGAGTGGCATACAAATCAATGAAATGTCCATGATTTTCCCATTTGGGTACACAATTTTTACCCCCATGTTGATTTATTTGTATCCAAATGATCTATATGGATTTGGAAAGTGAATGTACCAAAAGGGTGTCCTATGGAACATAAAATCTAGGACCACCATAGGTCCTAAGAGTATACACCTTATACATGATTATTTAACTGACTAGAGTCACAAAATTTGTTTGACCAAACATACGAATTATTATATTAATGTTTTATGAAAACCCTAGAAATCACATATGAGAACTACAAGATGTGTTTAATTCCACATTACATGAATAATAGTTGGTAATTTCATAAAAATATTTTATCCCTCCCTTAGATTTTCCAAAATACTATAATTTTCATACATTATCAACAATAATACCACTTGAGGCATTAGACATGTTTTAAATCCAACAATCATCAAATTTTGATATCCAATTGAACGAAATGACTTTATGTCACTCATATGAGCCTTCTATCATTGAGGTTGAAGCCATATAAAAATCATTTTAACCATTATTATTTGAACCCATGCTATATAATGTTTGTTCCACCTCCACATTGATTATAATTGATGTCAAATTTGAATAAATAAAACAAATAAATGTGAAATGAATTTGTTTTGATATGGGTGATTCCTCTTTATATAATAGAAGATCAAATAGAAATATTAAAATAATACAGAAAAATAATAAAAAATGGGAATAAATCATTTTTTAATGGAATGATGTGTTATCCATCAGTTGGAATGGAATATAATAAATAACAATTAAGTATTTATTCCATTATTGATAATATATCTATGTACATAATATTTTCAATTCGCAGTTAATTATGGAATTTTTTGAAGGTAAACATTGGAAAATTAAGCATATAATTATAACTTTCATAAAATTATGAATTATATATAACAAATCCAGAAATAATAAATATGACAATCATATTTAGTTAAATAAAACATTACTAAAATTCCAAATTATCTTGGATGATGAGTTTAACTAAATGTGATAGTCAATCCATAACCCCAACATTATATCTCATAGGTAGCCCTCCCCAAGGTGTCTCTTAATTCAAAGAGTTACTTTTCTAAATAAATATATATGAAATAAATGGGGATAAATATATTAAATATAATATTAAAATTTTAATTTATTTCTAATTGAATTATTTACTTTTATAAGTTGTATTCATCGAGTGTCCTTCCACAACTGCAAAATGACATGATATATGATGGGAATGAATCATACACTATAACATGGGTCAAACCAATACTATAGAAATAAAGTGTTTGTACTAGATATAAATAGTGAAATCCATTGGGCTTGGTATTTTAAAATATAATCACTAGAGTGATGAAACATGTCGTATTTTGAAATCTTCCCCATGATAGAAATACATGTATGTCGTGTGAATTTCATAATGTAAAAACAAATAAAACGGAATACCAAATTTGATTTGGTGGAACATTTATCGTTATATTATTTTATTATATTATTATCAAAATATTTTAATCTTACACCATCATAACAATATACACGCAATCTAATAATCTGTGCTCTCTTCATTCATAAAATTTTGGGTTTTAGCACGAATCATTTCTGAATCCAGCGGCGTAATGATGATCACCTCAATCGTATTACATGGATCCATTAAAGGAATTATTGAATTATGGACATGATAAATAACTTATATTTCTATAATGTGGGAATATATATTGTCTGTAATGACACGTAATTTCCAGATAATTTTTTTTAAAAAATTAAATTATATTTTTACGAGTCCGTGAAACTTGACGACGCATGATTCTGAGGCCTGGTGTGCAGATATTCAATTTCTGATGTTTTGTTTGGGTATATTCAGTAAACAAATGATCTGGTTTTTATAATATTTGAACTGGTTCTCGGAATTGAAATCTGAGGGCACCGTTGAACATGTAGTGCCAATATTCGCTTAAGGAGACATTCACCTCGACAGTAATGGGACGATAATATAATATAGTTGTAACATCCGAGCTAAATAAAGAATAATTAATTTTCATATTTATTAATATTTATGAATTAAATATTAATTTTAACTAAAAGGGGTTTCTACTTTCGATAGCATACTCGATACGCAACGATGAGTTTCTTTGAAAACTTACGTTGCACACTAGTAATAAAATAATATTATTTTGAAATATTAGTTTACACGTAGCCGTTGTACTAGCGGGAATGGATAGAAATAACTAAAATATGATTATATATGTTTCTTAATGTTTTTATATTTATCCAATAAAAGATAAAGGCTTAAAATAAGGAAAGAATTCAATTTTAGGCATTTATACCCTAATTTCCACTAAGGGTTCACATATCACCTTTTGATGGAAAACCGTCATTAAATATAGTTTTGATCAATAATATAAATTCTATTAGACCAAATATAACTCTTCTATAGAATTGGGACATCAAAATTTACTTTGTGTAAATTTTTGGTATCTTTCCGATAAAGTTCATTTTTTTAATGAATATTGTAAAATGTTGTATTTTAATTCAAAACCACTTTTTAATCTAATTTTTAATATGATTATATTATCTTTTGATTTGGTTTTAAAGTGAAATTATAAAATATTTTTACCATTAAATCCAATAGTGGTCGTTGGAATTAATTTCACTTTGAAATCGGACATAAACTAGTATCAATCTTTTGATACTTATTGTTTCACAAAAACACGGTATTTGTCATGACGGTGGGAGTTAATTATTTAATTAATTAATTTGACATATATGTTTTGAATATTGTAAAATAGACTTAATTTTTTAATTCTGAATATCAAATATAGCTTAGGTTGATTTTTTGGTAATTTTTTGAAAAACATCAATTTTTGATGAATATTGAAATCACTAAGTGGTACTTATAAAAACTGATTTTTCAGTTAAATGAAAGTTTACCAGTAATTTGTATTTAATTTTGAAAATCTGACATACATGGTTGTCATTAGTATGTATAATGTGTTTCAATGGGATGAAAATAATTTTTTGGTGAATAGTAACTTTTTTTCATTAATCGCGATTAGTGGTAATTAGTGTAGTTTAAGATAAAAATAATGTTTTAATAATATGATATGACCTAGACACATGTCCTACCCTCATTGGATATGTAATGGCAGACCAATACAAGCCATGATTCAACTTTGGGACCCCATGGAGCCACTTTGGTTGGAAAATGACATAAATACCTTTTATTTAATGTTAATGTAAAAAATGGCACATACATGACATGTTTTACAAAATAAAAATATTGAATGGGGTCATACAAGTTAAAATATTGATTATAAATATTCAATGGATATATAGAAATATTTCCAACTTCATAGTATTTTTTTAATAATTTTTAGACATTAAATAAATTAAATTATTTATGACATAATAATGATGCAGCGATGACATCATTATTTGACGATTTAAATAAAATGAAAATATAATGTTAAATATATGAACTACACATTTCCAAAACTTATTGTATGGGTGTATTTCAAACCGTTATCTCCTTATCCACGAATTATATCAATGTGGGACATTTTAAAACTGAAACACATTTTCAAATACAGTAATATTTCTTTACTTTCCAAAAGTGCCCCTCCTCTCCTCTTATAAAAGGCCCCCACCTCTACCTCATTTCACACACTCCTCAAGCCATTGGCTCGGCCAACCCCTGCCCATTTACTCTATCCACATCCCTCTCCTCATCCTAGAGGATTACATTTGGGCATAATCCTTTCAAAGGAAGCCTTTAGGCTCAAATCAAAAGGAGTTACACTTTTAAAGGTAATTCATTCTCTCATTTTCATTTGTTTTATTTTGCTTCTCCAACCCCCTAAACTCTTTTAATTTACTTATTTTGTAACAACACCAGTATATTAAATATACTAGGATATTGTTATAAGATTTATTCGATCTACACTCTCACACAACTACATCAAATGGTTAAAGAACATACGGTTTTCGTGGATGGTGAAATTCTGCCTCCTGAAACGATGATTGTTCAATACTCATTTAAAACCTTCAAAGGTGGACATAATGATTTCACTATTTTTATATATGATATATTATATGTTTATGTTTTCCTTAATCATCTGTTTTTTTTTCATTTTGGGCATACCTTTATGGTTTCCATTATGGGTAAACACGATATCTTCATTTAAGGAAGGGCGGACTACCTCCCCCTCAAAGTGATTTGATTCATTAAATACCATATGTGGGACGTATAAAGGATGGAATTATAATATTATATATGATATTATACTGGAATTATAATATACCTCTATATCATTATGATTCCATTCTATAAAATACGAAATAGAAATGAATGTAGTGTTCATGCGTACGTACGGCTTACCGTCTCCATGAACGGTGCATTTCATTTCTTACCTCTAAATGATTATGTAATATTATAAATGCACGTATATACGGGATATATATGATATACAAGATATATACATCATGATTATAATTTTGGATATAATGGATACATGAACAACATGTAATTATAAAGGGTTTATTTTGACTCAAGTACCAATGATCATTAAAACGACCATTATTAACTTAAATAATTACATAGTGTTCATGACATGGAAATAGGTGATATAAAAGGAATAATTAACTTTAAAAAGGTTCTTGAACAAGTAGAAATTAACTCAAGTTTATTATTCATGAGATTAAAGAACGGTCGTGTCAAGTCGGATACGAGGTAAGGGACTTCGTCTCAATCTCCTTTCATTGAGGCATATTTCATTTTATACACAACTTTCTTTTATACGGTCTATAAAACTCATTGACTTTTACTTTTATACAAAAAGGAATATTTTTCTACGAAGCGTTTTAATAAACGACAAAATGGAATGTTTTTTTTAACGTACGCGGTGACAACGATCTTTTCCGCTGCCGAGAGTATTATTTGGTCTTTGGCTTTCTCAAAAAGCCGTAATGTTTTTAAAATAATATAAATACCATATACTCTTTTATGTATTTTTGTATTGAAAATAGTTTTGATAAAGGATTCTATTATGATATATTTTGATTGAAATGTGGAAATGTTATCATTCCTTTATATTGGTTTTATGTTTTATGATTTTATATTGGTACTTGGACATTTGACGGGTGGTTACAAGATAAACCATATGACGGGTGGTGCCGTGAATACCAGGACGGGTGGTTACGTTATAACCTCCAATGCATTGGGTATGGAAGTCGGTCGTATGGCTATTCCATTATGTATTTATGAAAATTGGCCTTATGGCTATTCCATTAAGTGATATGTGTGGAAGTCTACAGTATGGTTATTCCACTTAAGTATGTTTATGTCCCAAGTTACCTTTTTATATGCTATGTGTTATTTATATGGGTTTTATGGTAACCCTTCAGTTACAAAAAGGTAGGTAATGATACTTTATTCAGCCAAGAGTTTTTACTACTTCATGAAGGTGAAAGTATTACTTTGATAGAGTATACATGTTTTACTTGATGTTTGAAAAAGTAACAGTTTTCATTCTTTGTGTATCCCTTACTGAGCTTTTTATGCTCACCCCAAGTTTTTCTAAATGTTTTTCACATGACTTAAAGTGGAATAAGGTCAAGGATGGGATCAAGGGAATGCCACGCTATATGAAACATGGAACTAGACATGTTTCTTTTTAAGAGTTTTTTTTTATTATGGAATCTTAGTAGAAGTGTCTACTTTGTAATCTTTTGAGATGTAATAGTTATGTCCTAATTCTCTAAAACTCTAAACCTGAAAAGATCATCAATCTGAATTATTCATTTAATTCAATATTAATTAAGGTTTAAGGCTGTGGCCTTAAAGTTGGTATCAAAGGTCGGTTTGGACAACTTTTGGAGTTAGAAAATTGTTAATTTATAAGTTAAGTTATGATATGATTGACATAATATAGCATTTACAGATTACCATGTTGCTTCGCCTAAGATATTTATTGTGTTCAGAATGGTTTTCTACAGAGGAAACAAAGCAGCTATGTTTGGACGACATTAAAAGGAAGACAACCCTCCAAATCATTAACCTGAGATGGTCGGAATCGGAACTGAACAGTTTGTTGAGTGATGGCACAATTGACACAGGCTATAAATGGTGGTGGTATCCATGCACGAGATCAGCCAGATCAACCACAGAGGAACATGTCAGTGGTGGAACACTTCATGAGGCAACATCCCCCATCATTCAGAGGATCATCTGACCCTGGGAAAGCTGAAGGGTGGATTAAAGCACTATAGAAGATTTTTGATATCATGGGGTGTTCAGAACATCAAAAGGTTAGTCTTGTTGTTTACCGTTTTGAAGGTGAATCTAATCAGTGGTGGTCTATGGTGAAAAATATCAGGGATAGGGATGAGATTGAGGATCTTCACTGGGATGAATTCAAAGGTATTTTTCTTGAGAAATATTTTCCTAAGGTGGTTCGTCTTAGGATGGAAAAACAGTTCCTAGAATTGAGGCAGGAGGATGATTCAGTGGCTGCTTATGAAGCAAAGTTCACTCGATTGGAACGGTATGCTCCGAACTTCATATTAGATCTTGACAGTAAAATAACCCGTTTTTACTCAGGGTTAAAGCCAAATTATCGAAGGGCTTTAGCTTCTCATGAGTTCAAAAGTTATGAAAAACTTGTTCGATGTGTGGAGAAGGTGTAAATAGAGTTTTCCGATGATCAAGTGTTCTATGAAAAACAACAGAATAAGAGGTCTAGTTGGCAGGAAAAGGGGAAGAATTCATCAAAGAAGCAAGGAGTTAAGAAAACCAAATATCCATCCTGTGAGAAGTGTGGTAAAATGCATCCTGGAGAATGTTTATCCAAGTCTGGTAAGTTCTTTCGGTGTGGTAAGTCTGGTCATATTGCTCGTAACTGTAAGGAGGATGATAAAGCAGGCAATGAAAAGCCAACGGTAAGATGTTTTAAGTGTAATGAAATGGGTCATTATGCAAAGAGTGTCCAACAAAGAACTCAACTGGGGGAATGCAGCCAGACTACAAGCAGAAAGGGATGGTGAAATCCTTTGCAACAACATGAGAAGATGTTGGGACATCTAATGAAGTGGTATCAGGTACACTGTTTGTTTTTTCAGATTATGCCAATGTGTTGTTTGATTCAGGGTCTACACACTCTTTCATTTCTGAGAAGTTTTCTAGTAAATTTGAAATTCCATCTCAAGATATGAACCATGAACATATGGTAAAAACACCCGGAGGGAACATTGAGACAAAAAAGAATTATAAGAACCTTCCTATCCTTGTGTGTGGAAAGAATCTACCAGCAAACCTTATTTTTTTGCCTCTAGTAGAGTTTGATGTTATTTTGGGCATGGATTGGCTTTTTGTTTTTCATGCTAAGATTGTCTGTAGAGATAAAATGGATTCTTTTCAGAAAGATTTTCAGTTTGTGTAAAAGAATGAACCCTTGATTTTGATAACATATCAGGAAGCTGAGAAACTAGTAAAAGATTGAAATGAATGTTACCTTGCACATATTGTTGAAAATAAAGGAACTGTTCAGATTAATGATGTGCCAGTGGTAAATGTGTATCTTGATGTTTTTCTTAATGAGTTGCCTGGAATTATTTATGATCAAGAATTTGAATTTACTGTTGACTTAGTTCCTGAGTCTAAGCCAATTTCAAAACCCCCTTATCGAATGGATCAAGTTGAACTTATAGAGTTAAAGAAACAATTGCAGGAGTTATTAGATAAAGGTTTCATTCGACCTAGCACATCCCCATGGGGTTCTCATGTCTTGTTTGTTAAAAAGAATGATGGATCAATGAGAATTTTCATTGATTATAGAGCCTTGAATAATATTACTGTTAATAAAAAGTATCCTTTTCCTCATATCGATGATTTGTTTGATCAGCTCTAGGGAGCTCAGTATTTTTCGAAGATTGACTTGAGGTCGGGGTACCATCAGTTGAAAGTAAAATAAGCAGATATTCCGAAGACTGCGTTCCGTACTAGATATCGCCATTATGAATTTGTAGTTATGCCTTTTGGGTTAACTAATGCACCTACTGTATTCAAGGAGCTTATGAATAGAATTTTCCATGAGTTCTTGGATAAGTTTGTGGTTGTTTTCATTGATGATATTTTGGTGTTTTCTAAAAGTAAATAGGATCATGAAAGTCATTTAAGGGTTATCTTGCAAACCATAAAAAAAGAAACTATATGGAAAATTCAGCAAGTCTGAGTTTTGGTTACAACAAATTTCTTTCCTGGGTCACATTGTTTCAAAAAATGGCA
The DNA here is from genome assembly GCA_963277665.1 of Viscum album. Taxonomy (NCBI): domain Eukaryota; kingdom Viridiplantae; phylum Streptophyta; class Magnoliopsida; order Santalales; family Viscaceae; genus Viscum; species Viscum album. The sequence goes on along the minus strand of OY728152.1, from coordinate 2,072,886,518 downwards.
TAACTGTTGATCCTACTAAAACAAAAGTTGTTGAAGAATGGCCGAGACCCACAAATGTAACCGAGATACATATTTTTCTTGGTTTTGCAGGTTACTACCAAAGGTTTGTTGAAATTTTTTCACGGTTATCTAGTGCAATGACTAAGCTAACTCGTAAGGTTGTTAAGTTCATCTGGACAAAAAAAATGTGATGATTGTTTTCTGGAGTTGAAAAGAAGATTGGTGAATGCTCCAGTTTTGGAACTTCCTTCCAGGAATGGTGAGTTTGTTATATACATTGATGCTTAGTTGACGGGACTTGGATGTGTCCTAATGCAGAATGATCAGGTAATTGCTTATGCTTCACGTCTGTTGAAAACTCATGAGGTAAATTACCCTACACATGATTTGGAATTAGCTGATGTTGTCTTTGCTTTAAAAATTTGGAGGCATCATTTGTATGGAGTAAAGTGTGAAATATATACTGATCACAAGAGTTTAAAGTATATATTCACTCAGAATGAATTGAACATGAGACAGAGGAGATGGCTGGAATTAATCAAGGATTATGATTGTACAATCCACTACCATCTGGGAAAAGCAAATAAAGTGGCTGATGCTTTGAGTAGAAAATGTAATGCTTCATTAACCATGCTACGTTTGGAACGAGATCCTTTGGTTTTTGATTTGATGAACATTGGCATAGAATTTGATGGTGCAGGAAGTCCTTCTGTTTTGTTTCAGGTATTAGTGAAATCTTCTCTATCAGACAGAATCAAGAAAGCAAAGAAGCAAGACAGCGAGTTGCAGAAAAAGGTAGAGCTGGTTCAGAAAGGTAAGTTTCCTGAATTCAACATTGATAATGATTGTGTTTTGAGGTTTCGGAAGAGATTATGTGTGCCTTGTGATTCACAGTTGAAGAATGAGTTGTTATGTGAGGCTCATAGTTCTCCGTTTCCAGTTCATCTTGGCAGTAATAAGATGTACATAGATCTGTGGGTGTATTACTGGTGGGATGGAATGAAAAGAGATATTGATGATTTTACTATTAAGTGTTTGATTTGTCAGCAGGTTAAAGTAGAGCGGCAGTTACCTAAATGGATGCTTCATCCTTTACCAGTGCCAGATTGGAAATGGGAAAACATATCCATGGACTTTGTTGTGGGATTACCGAGGACATCTCAAGGTAATAATGCAATCTGGGTTATTTTTGATCGCTTGACCAAATCTTCTCATTTCCTTGATATACGAGATACTTTTTACCTAGATCATATTTCCCGTTTGTAACTTAAAGAGACAGTCAGGTTACATGGAGTTCCTATCTCCATTGTATCTGACCGTGATCCCAGGTTCACTTCTAACTTTTGGAAAGGCCTTAAGAAGTCATTGGGTACTGAAATAAATTTTAGTACAACTTTTCATACTCAATCATATGGGAAGTCAGAACGAACAATTCATACATTGGAGGATATGATACGAGTTTGTTTGATGGATTATCAGGGAAGTTGGGACCAACATCTTTCTTTGGTTGAGTTTTCTTATAATAACAGTTTTCATTCCAGTATACAGATGGCACCATTTGAAGCATTATATGGGAAGCGGTGTCGAACCCCAGCATTTTGGGATGAAGTGGGTGAAAGGAAGCTGATGGGACCATAATTGTTAGAAGAGATGGCAGAAAAGGTCCAGTTGATTCAGAAACACATGAGAATAGCTCATAGCAGGTAGAAGAGTTATGCGGATAACCGGAGGAAGGATCTATCTTTCGAGGGAGGTGATCATGTTTTTCTCAAGGTTTCTCCATGGAAAAGTGTGATGAGATTTGGTAAGAAAGGAAAGATGAGTCCAAGGGTTATTGGACCATATGAAATTCTGGAGAGAGTTGGATCAGTTGCATACCGAGTGGCTTTATCTCCGAGTTTATCTTAGGTACACAATGTTTTTCATGTTTCAATGTTAAGGAAGTACATGCAAGATCCATCTCATGTTTTGAGTCAGAGGTAGTTCAGCTGGAAGAGAACCTATATTATGAAGAACAACCAATCCAGATTCTTGACCACATGGAGCAGGTGTTACGGAATAAGGTGATTCATTAGGTAAATGTTTTGTGGAAAAACCATGTGATTGAAGAGGCAACGTGGGAATCTGAAAATTCTATGAGGGATAAATACCCCCACATATTTTGATAAGTGAATAAAATTGAGAGAACGCAATTCACAAAAGGGGGAAGGATGTAACATCCTAGGTAAATAAAGAATAATGAATTTTTATATTTATTAATATTTACGAATTAAATATTAATTTTAATTAAAAGAGGTTTCTACTTTCGACAGTGTACTCGATACGCAACGATGAGTTTCTTTGAAAACTTACGTTGCACACTAGTAATAAAATAATATTATTTTTAAATGTTAGTTTACACGTAGCCGTTGTACTGGTGGGAATGGATAGAAATAACTAAAATATTATTATATATGTTTTTTAAATGTTTTTATATTTATCCAATAAAAGATAAAGGCTTAAAATACGGAAAGAATTAAATTTTAGGCATTTATACCCTAATTTTCACTACGGTTTCACTTATCACCTTTTGACAGAGAACCGTCATTACATATAGTTTTGATCAATCTTATAAATTCTATTGGACCATATATAACTCTTCTTTAGAATCAGAACATCAAAATTTACTTTGTGTAAATTTTTGGTATCTTTCCGATAAAGTTCATTTTTTTAATGAATATTGTAAAATGTTGTATTTTAAATCAAAACCCCTTTTTAATATAATTTTTAATATGATTAGATTATCATTTGAATTGGTTTTAAAGTGAAATTATAAAATATTTTTACCATTAAATCTAATAGTGTTCGTTGGAATTAATTTCACTTTGAAATCAGACATAAACTAGTATCAATCTTTTGATACTTATTGTTTCACAAAAACACGCTACTTGTCATGACATCGGGAAGTAATTATTAAATTAATTAATTTGACTTATATGTTTTGAATTTTTTAAAATAGACTTAATTTTTGAATTCGGAATATCAAATATAGCTTAGGGTGAATTTTTGGTAATTTTCTGAAAAACTTAAATTTTTTATGAATAGTGAAATCACTAAGTGGTACTTATAAAAAATGATTTTTTAGTTAAATGAAAGTTTAAAACTAATGTGTATTGAATTTTGAAAATCCGACATAGATGGTTGTCATTAGTATATAAAATTTGGTTCAAAGGGATGAAAATAATTTTTTGGTGAATAGTAAATTTTTTTCATTAATCACGATTAGTGGTGATTAGTGTAGTTTAAGGTAAAAATAATGTTTTAATAATATGAGATGACCTAGACACATGTACTACCCTCAGTGGATATGTCATGGCCGACCAATACAATCCATGATTCATCTTGGGGACCCCATGGAGCCACATTGGTTGAAAATGACATAAATACCTTTTATTTAATGTTAATGTAAAAAATGGCACAAACATGAAATGTTTTACTAAAAAAAATTTTTAATGGGGTTATAAAAGTCCAAATATTGATTATAAATAGTCAATGGAAATATAGAATGATTTCCTACATCATATTATTTTTTTATAATTTTTAGACATTAAATAAATTAAATTATTTATGACATAATAATGATGCAGCGATGACATCATTATTTGACGATTTAAATAAAATGGAATGATAATGTAAAATCTATGAACTAAACATGTCCAAAACTTATTGGATGGGTGTATTTATAACCCTTATCACCTTATCCACGAATTAAATCAATGTGGGACCTTTTAAAACCGATACACATTATCAAATAATGTAATATTTCTTTACTTTCCAAAAGTGCCCCTCCTCTCCTCTTATAAAAGGCCCCCAACTCTACCTCATTTCACACACTCCTCAAGACTTTGGCTCGGCAAACCCCTTCCCATTTACTCTCTCCACATCCCTCTCCTCATCCTAGAGGATTCCCTTTGGGATTAATCCTTTCAAAGGAAGCTTTTAGGATCAAATCAAAAGGAGTTACACTTTTAAAGGTAATTCATTCTCTCATGTTGATTTGTTTTATTTTGCTTCTCCAACCCCATAAACACTTTTTATTTACTTCTTTTGTAACAACACCATTATCTTCAATATACTAGAATTTTGTTATAAGATTTATTTGAGCTACACTCTCCCACAAATACATCAAACGGTTAAATAACATACGGTTTCCGTGGATGGCGAAATTCTGCCTCCCGAAACGATGATTGTTCAATACTCATTTAACACCTTCAAAGGTGGCCATTATGATGTAACTATTTTTATGTATGATATATAATATGTTTATTTTTTCCTTAATATTCTGTTTTTTTTTCATTTTGGGCATACCTTTATGATTTCCATTATGGGTAAACGCGATATCTTCATTTAAGGAAGTGCGGACTACCGCCCCCTCAAAGTGATTTGATTCAATAAATACCATATGTGGGACGTATAAAGGATGGAACTATGATATTATATATGATATTATACTGGAATTATAATATACCTTTATATCATTATGATTCCATTCTATAAAATATGAAATAGAAATGAAAGTAGCGTTCATGCGTACGTACGGCTTACCGTCTCCATGAACGGTGCATTTAATTTCTTACATCTAAATGATTATGTTATATTATAAATGCACGTATATACTGGATATATATTATATATATGATATATACATCATGATTATAATTCTGGATATAATGGATACATGAACAATTTGTAATTATAAAGGGTTTATTTTGACTCAAGTACCAATCATCATTAAAACGACCATTATTAACTAAAATAATTACATAGTGTTCATGACATGGAAATAAGTGATATAAATGGAATAATGAACTTGAAAAAGGTTCTTAAATAAGTAGAAATTAATTCATGTTTATTATTCAGGAGATTAAAGAACGGTCGGGTCAAGTCAGATACGAGGCAAGGGACATCGTCTCAATCTCCTTTCATTGAGGCATATTTCCTTTTATACACAACTTTCTTTTATACTGTGTATAAAACCCTTTGACTTTTACTTTTATACAAAAAAGTAATCTTTTCCTACAAATCGTTTTACTAAACGACAAAAAGGAATGTTTTTTTAACCTACGTGGTGACAACGATCTTTTCCGCCGCCGCAAGTATTATTTGGTCTTTGGCTTCCTCAACAAGTCGTAATGTTTTTAAAATAAAATAAATACCATATACTCTTTTTTGTATTTTGGTATTGAAAATGGTTTTTATAAAGGATTCTATTATGATATATTTTGATCGAAATTTGGAAATGTTATCATTCCTTTATATTGGTTTTATGTTTTATGATTTTATATTGGTACTTGGACATTTGAAGGGTGGTTACGTGATAAACCATATGACGGGTGGTGCCGTGAATACCAAGAAGGGTGGTTACGTTATAAAATCCAATGAATTGGGTATGGAATTCGGCCGTATGGCTATTCCATTAAGTATGTATGGAAATTGGACGTATGGCTATTCCATTAAGTCATATGTGTAGAAGTCGACCGTATGGTTATTCCACTTAAGTATGTTTATGTCCCATGTTACCTTTATATATGCTATGTGTTCTTTATATGGGTTTTATGGTAACCCTTTGGTTACAAAAAGGTAAGTAATGATACTTTATTCAGTGAAGAATTTTTACTACTTCATGAAGGTGAAGGTATTACATTGATAGAGTATACATGTTTTACTTGATGTTTGAAAAAGTAACAGTTTTCATTCTTTGTGTATCCCTTACTGAGATTTTTATGCTCACCCCAAGTTTTTCGAAATGTTTTTCACAGGACTTAATGTGGAATAAGGTCATGGATGGGATCAAGGGAATTCCATGCTATATAAAACAAGGAACTAGACATGTTTCTTTTTAAGAGTATTTTTTTGATTATGTAAACATAGTAGAAGTGTCTACTTTGTAATCGTTTGAGATGTAATAGTTATGTCATAATTCTCTAAAACTCTAAACCTGAAAAGATCCTCAATGTGAATTATTCATTTAATTCAATATTAAGTAAGGTTTATGGTTGGGGCCTTATAATAGATTTTCGGTTTTTCGTGAAAAATTATAAACTAAAATGAAGTACACATTATTTTCTTTTTGTGCCACCATGTAGATGTTGGAGGTGAGGTCCACCAGAACTAAACCTCCCATGAGATATTACGATGTGGGGACCACCCAGGACTAAACCCCCCTAATAATTGTGTGAGAGGGAACCCTATCAACTCCCATAATTAAAAAGGTAGAGTCTCTCCAACCCCTCCTTTAATAGTGTCAACCCTTCCTCTCTTTTAATTATGCAAACCTCATGAATTAATTTAGTGAATCCAACATAATTAATTCTCCCAATATGAATTCTTATGCCAATGATTTAATAGATTTTATAATATATTATTCATGACTAAATTTTAATTTTTGTGCAAAGGAGGAAGGATATTTTGAGAGAAAAGCTATCGACAACAAATAACGAAGAATGCGTTCTTCTAATGAAGAACACTGGAAAAAAGAATCTTTGAATTCTTCCATAGAAGCACCATGCAGAAGAAACAGGTGTGGGAAATCATTAATGACCGAACCTACATCATCATCGTCATCTACGAACTGAGGCACGAGCTCTAGATGGGAAGTGTGCGACAGACATGACAAACTACAATAACTTCATATTCATCCCCACGACTCAGTCAACAAGCAACGAAAAATGGTAGGGAATTTATATGAAAATGATATTATTCCTTTAATTATTCACTTATAAATAGAATAATCGTTGTGGATGTTTTTCCATTATAGTTAGGGAATTCTTTTTGTCGGAAGATGTGAGTGGTTGAATTGATTGTTCATCTATATTCATATTTTTTTTAATTCTATATAATTGAATAATGGATTGATCCTCTTACTACCACATTAAACGCGGAGGGTGTGGGCCAAACCATCATGGCCCGACCCCTCCATTTCTATTGTTTGTTTTGTTCTTTAGAATTGCGACGAGGCGATGAGATGATGAATCCAATGAAGGAAATGATTGTGCTACTCGTGGCCTCTACAACCTCCGTCTCTCATCGTCGGCACCCTCCGCCAGCCGAACTAGTCTGCATCACATTTCACCCCAACCACAGTAGCCTCGACTGCACTGCACCTCAGTCATACCACTCTGGTCATTCCCTCCACCTGGCTGAACTGGCTGAACTAGCCCCGACCACGCTGTCTGCTAGCCGAAGTGGCACCGCTACCCCAGGCCAAACCGTGACTCCCTCCCAGCTGCCCGCACCTCCCTGTCGCCCACGCCTCCTTCCCACTACACCTCCCATCCAACCGCACTGCACCCCGGTCGTGTCGCTGTGGTCGTGCCCTACACCTGACGATACCAGTCGAACCGGCCCCGACCACCCCATCTGCCGGCCGAACCGGCTCTACCGCCCCGGGTCAACCGCAGTGCCCTCCTGACGTCCTGCACCTCCCGACCACTTATGTCTCTCAGCTACTGTTCCCTCTATATTCCTGCTCCCTCCCAATCGCTCATGCCTCCCAGCCAAACCGTATCTTGGCTAAGATGCCCACCTGATCCCCCACCCAAACCGCGCCCTCGCAGTGCCCCGACCGAGCCGCCCTCCTGCGCCCCTCACAGCGTCGTCTAGGCCATGATGTGCCCTCCCCATTACCTCCAGGCCAGGCTGCCCATGCAGTTCCCTCTGGGACAAACCACCCACGAGCCGACAAGTGGTTGGTCTACACCTTCGTGATCATTTTGCACTCTCACGGCCCACTAGGTTGTGCCTAGTGGGATGGCCTGTAATGACCCAAAGTTTCATTAATGGAAAATCCCTCTTGATCCAGTTAAATGTTTCTATATGAAAAATGTTTTTATAAGATGTCAACTTCTTTAAGTTTTATGTTAAGATTTGTGATCGTTACTTTTATAGCCGTTGAACAGTGATCATCTTGGTAGTTTAAATATAAGGCTTTAACGAACCAATTTTCTAGTCAGACAAAGGAAGCGATGACCTCATCCAGTAGAATTGCCCCTTACGAAGCCCATTTGTCGGAGCTCGGAAAGGAGGTGGCGTCTTTGGGCTTTGCCCTTGACCAAGCCCAAGCTGAGCTTCATCAAGTCAATCTCGAACATGATCGTCTACGGGAAAAATGGAAGTTGATAGAGATCACCACTCGAGCGATGTTATCCGAGCAACCCCAAGAGTCTGTCACCATCGCACACCTTACCCTTAGGTCTTATGCGGCTATTTTAAGGGGTTATGTAACAAATAAGTAGCACCATATTCATGTACATTATTTTTGTATATAATAATGAATATAATTTCTAGTCATTTTTGATGCATTGTAATTAGTTTTTAATGTACAAATGATGTTTTTAGTTATTATTTAATTAAGAATTATATTTTTTTAAATTAAAGGATTTTTGAATTAAATAATATTTTAATAAAATATTATTATTAATATTAAATTAATTTTTATTAAATATAAATGATCTTATAATTTTATGAATGCAATTAAAATTTTTATTAAGGTTTGAAAGCCATTTCTGTCAAAACCCGTGAATTTTTTATAAATGTCGGTTTTTATTTTAAAAGTGAAAATTCAAATATTTAGAAAATTATTTAGATAAAATAAATATTATTTTTTGAATCAGGACGTCAAAATTATCCCACGGTGAATTTTTCATAATTTTCTGAGACAGTCAAATTTTTGGATAAAAATTAAATGCCATTTAAATATATAATGTGTTTTATGACATCATAATGACCCAATGGTGATGTAATAAAATACCATAAACCTTATGTTCGGCCAATATGTGTTTTATCATTAAAATAATGAGGTTTTGGGTTTGTTTGACTCACTTTTCAAAGCATTAATGGATCCCTCAAGACTTATTCAACACTTTGCCTTTTTAAATTAATTTCCATGGGAGTGTGACTCACCTCCATATAAGCAACCCTAATTTTTTAATAATTTCGGACCTTGGCCTTGTAAAATATTGTTTTCCTCTTTCCTTTTCCAGAAACCATGTGCCAATACCATGGGATGGTTTGTGGTTTGGATTATTTTAATATAAGGGGTCCCAAACCTAAATAATAAAGAATTCTCTCAGCTTTCCTATATAAAACCACCCAAGCTCCCACTTCCTCCTCACTCAAAGCCCTTGAAGTTCGTCCAACCTCTGACCTACTCTCTCTAGAATCCTCCCAAGGTTCCCCAAGCTCCCAAGAAGCCTCTCACAAGCCTCTCTCTAGGCTTTGGAAGCACACTTCCAAGTAAGGGTTTTTCTTCCTTTCTCATTTTTGTCAATTTTCTTTAAGTTGTATTGCCCTTTTAATTTCATTTATGAATGTTGGGGTATGGTTTCGCACATCTCCCATACTTCCCTCTTATTGTTTTAATGATGGTAGACCCCTTTCCCTCTCATTAAATGCCTCCCATGTACACTCGTTACTATGCCGAAATTCCGAAAGGAACCTTTTTCTCCTCTTCTATATTCAAGCAATACTTTTGTATCATGAATCTAAATACCTTTTCAATTGTTGGGACATGTATATATATGACCTTCTTACTGTCCATTACATGTAAATAGGATGAGGAACCCCTTTCTCTCTCATCAGCCTTTTTTATGAATTCTTATGTCATGCCGTTACGCTGCCGAAATCACACCGATTTTCTAAGCCAATATCATTGTGTAGTGAATACCATGCCCATTTCTCCATCAAGGGTATTCACCTTTATGCACATTTACTTATTTATTGTAAAGTTTCATGTATTAATTCCACATTCCTTTATCGTGGAATAAATTATTATGTTTTATGAATCCATGTTTTATGATCCATGTGGCACACTTATGCATGAAATGAAATGTTTAAGAAGGGTGCGCCCTGATAGCGCTCCAATGCATTGGGTAAAGTATATTATCATGATACGTCATGTGAAATGAGTGTTGACTCATGCTAATTCAAGTGAAACGAGGGTTTACTCGTGCTTCAAGTTCAATGAGGGTTTACTCATGCTCCATGTGCAATGAGCCTTGGCTCATGCTAATTCAATGTTAAGTGTTGTTGCCACATTTCCATGTTATGATTATCATGATTTATCATGCCTTTATGTTCATGTATCTCTTATTCTCTATTGATATGCCTATTGCCTAACATGTATTGTACTCCTCATGTTATTCATTGTGTACTCCCTTACTGGGCTTTATAGCTCACCCTTTTCTTATGCATGTCCTCAGGTTATCCCATGCAATGCTAAGTACGAAGGAATGTAGTGGTCATGTAAAGGAAGTTTTCAATAAGGATGTTGTATTTCATGTTTAAAGTTTTTATGTAATGATCCTAAGCCCCAAAGACACTAAACCTCTCGATCTTCTTTGTTGTATCAAGTGAAGTTTTATGTAATAAAGCATGTTTAAGTTGTAATAAAAAGCAGGGTTGTCATAGTTGGTATCAAAGGGAGGTTTAGTTATTTATGGGATTAGGAAACCCTAGTAAAGCCTTAGATACAAGACTAAGCATAATAAAAACATCCCTAAGTTTTGGTAAATACTAAGTAAGTGTTTTATCAAACAAATACATCCTTGTCTGGAAACGAGCAGGTAGAGGCGGCTCTGGCACAAATGTATCCTAGGGGTAAAACCCGAAAACACCGCTTTGAGCTAGACTCGAACGGGAACTGGTGCACGACAACGGGCCTTGCTGCACTCTTGGTTACGACTCTCCCGGGGGATATGTTTTGATAAATTCACAATCTTAGTATGAACCCTTATTAAGGGAAAAATGCCCCTAAGAATATATGTTAGAAGGAAGATCATGAAAAGCCTGGATTGAATCCTATAGACTCATGAGTTAATGAGATTAAAGTTTATTTATAAGTCATCAACTTTTTTCTTTGGATTACCCTTTATGTGTTACCCCTAACTTTCCTTTTATTCCAGCCAATGGACGGTAATAGGAGAACTCAGGCTAACAACCGTTGTGAAGATTAGTGTGATGATTGTACTTATGAGATGCCCAATCCAATGGGAGCGGGAATTGCAAACTTTGTCACGCTTCTCTCTCAGCTAACTCATGTTTTGAATAGAAACAGTGGTCAAGAGGAACGTTCAACCCCCCCTAAGAAAGAACAAGTCGCTATTGAAAGCTTCATGAGACAAAGGCCTCCAACTTATAGTGGATCATCTGATCCCACGATTGCTGAACAATGGATCAACTCCATTGAAAAGATATTCTCCATCCTCCAATGCTCTGAAAAAGAGAAGGTTCTCCTGGCGGCTTATCGTATGGAGGGTGAAGCTGATCAATGGTGGACATTGATCAAAAATACGAAGCCTGAGGAGGAGATCGAGGCTTTGGAATGGAAGGTATTCCGGAAGATGTTTTTTGATAAATATTTTCCACGCACCCTCCATCTTAAGATGGAAAGGGACTTCCTTTCCCTCAAGCAGAAAGATGTGGAATCTGTGGGAGCGTACGAGGCAAACTTCACAAGGCTTGCACGATACACTTCCGGCTTTGTCGTTACCCCCAAATTCAAGGTTGACCACTTCTTTGGTGGGCTGAAGCCTAGCTTGCGGAAAGCATTAGTGATCTGTGACTTCGACAGCTATGAGGAAATTGTCCGATGTGCCCTCAAGGTTGAAATGGAGATCGAAGAATCACAGGGGTATCATGGGGACAAGAAGCGGAAGGTGGACTTCAATGCTGGTGGTCCGATGGATAAATACAACGACGCTAAGAAATTCTAGCACCCCACTTGCCAAAAGTGTGGAAAGAAACACCCTGGAAATTGCCTTAGGGGGACAAGAAAATGCTTCAAGTGTGGAAGAGAAGGGCACCTAGCTGTAAACTGTCAGCAAGAAGGACCCGCGGCTGCGACGGAGGGGAGGAACGCTCCGTTCAAACCTAAACACGTTGTTCAATGCTTCAAATGCAATGAACCGGGTCATTTTGCGAATCAGTGCCCTAATCCAAGTGTTATCGGAGGCAATCAACAACCTCCAAGACAGCAAGGAAGAGCTTTTGCCATCACTTCTGCCGAAGTGAACCCCGACAATGAAGTGGTGACAGGTACGCTAGTTATTCATTCAAGAATAGCGAACGTACTTTTTGATTCAGGTTCTACGCATTCTTTTATATCTCAAAAGTTTAGTAGAACAATCCCTGCACCACCACAAATCCTGGAAGTAAAGATGTCGGTGAGTATGGCAAATGGGGCAATCATTGCATCCCATGAGTATAAGTCCTCCCCTGTTATAATATGTGGATTGAATTTCCCGGAGAACCTCGTCATACTCCCTTTGGTGGAATTTTATGCAATTCTTGGAATGGATTGGATTTCCTTATATAGAGCCAACATAAATTGTCGGGAGAGGGAAATCACACTCCATATGGAGAATCGACCCCCGATTCTTTACAAGCGTCAGGAGGAAGATGAATCTCCTTTAGCTCCATCATCTCAAGCATGGATATTACTGCCTTATGAGAACGCATATCTGGCTCAGATGATTGAGTCCAAGGAAGTAACCACCCTTGAAGAAATGCCTATTGTGAGGGAATTCGCTGAAGTATTTCCTGAGGAACTTCCTGGTCTTCCTCCAAGAAGAGATGTTGAGTTCTCAATTGAACTTATACCTGGGGCGCTACCAATATCCAAGACTCCATATAGAATGGCTATGGTTGAGCTTGAAGAACTGAAGAAACAACTACAGGAGAATTTGGATAAAGGGTTTATACGGCCAAGTGCATCACCACGGGGTGCACCAGTCCTCTTCGTCAAGAAGAAGGATGGGTCAATGCGGCTTTGCATCGATTATCGTGAACTTAACAAAATCACGATAAAGAACAAGTATCCTCTCCCAAGAATCGATGACTTGTTTCATCAGCTGCGTGGAGCACAATACTTCTCCAAGGTCGACTTGCGGTCGGGATATTATCAAGTAAGGGTGAAGAAGGAAGATATCCCCAAGACTGCTTTTCGTACAAGGTACGGGCACTATGAATTCATAGTAATGCCTTTTGGACTCACCAATGCTCCAGCAATATTCATGGACTTGATGAATAGAGTCTTTAGATATTACCTAGATAAATTTGTGGTAGTCTTTATAGATGATATTCTAATATACTCCAAAACCAAGGAGGACCATGAGGAGCATTTAAGAACTGTACTGGAGAATTTGCGCAAGGAGAAGCTCTATGCCAAGTACAGCAAGTGTGAGTTCTGGTTGAAGGAGGTCTCATTCTTGGGCCATATCATCACAAGCAATGGGATATCTGTGGACCCCTCCAAAACAGATGCAATTGAGGGATGGCCAAGGCCAACATCGGTAACTGATATCCGTAGCTTCTTTGGTTAGCTGGATATTATCGACGATTTGTGAGAAACTTCTCACGATTGTCCAACCCTCTTACCAAGCTAACTCGAAAGGGAGTAAAGTTTTCATGGAGTGATGAATGCAAAGAAAGCTTCAAGGAGTTGAAAAGGAGGCTTATCACTGCACCTGTGCTCACTTTACCCACAAGTGGGGAGCTTTTTGTGGTATTCAATGATGCTTCGAAGAAGGGCTTAGGATGTGTGCTGATGTAGAATGATAAAGTGATATCCTATGCCTCAAGGCAGTTGAAAATCCATGAGCGAAACTATCCAACGCATTATCTGGAGTTGGCGGCGGTGATCTTTGCCTTGAAAATCTTGCGGCATTATCTCTATGGAGAGAAATGTGAGATATATACTGGCCACAAGAGTCTTAAATATATATTCACACAGAAAGAGCTTAATATGCGCCAGAGAAGATGGATATAGCTCATAAAGGATTATCACTGTTCAATACATTTCCACCCTGGGAAGGCGAACAAGGTGGCAGATGCCCTAAGTAGAAAGGATCCAGCAATTCTATCAATGATGAGAATTGAGAAGGATCCAATCTTCTTAGACTTGATGAATATGGACGTGGGAATCATAAAGAAGGGAACATCATCAATCCTTTCACAAATGATTGCTCAAACATCTCTTTTGTAAAGGTTAAAGGATGCTCAAAAGGATGATGCGAGAATCCAAGTAAAAGTAGAAGCTATCAAAAAGGGAAAATCCTCAGAGTTTAATGTTAATGAAGAAGGAATTGTGCGGTTTGGGAAAAGACTATGTGTCCCATCACGTTCGGAGCTGAAGAAGGAACTTTTGGATGATGCACATAGTTCAAATTTCTCTATTCACCCAGGGAGCACAAAGATGTATCGAGATCTCCGAGAAAACTTTTGGTGGGATAATATGAAGAAGGAGGTCGCCGAATATACATCAAAGTGCCTTGTGTGTCAGCATGTGAAGGCAGAGAGGCAGAAGTCTAAGGGGATGATGCAACCATTGCCTATACCAGAATGGAAATTGGAGAACATCACCATGGACATCGTCACTGGACTTCCCAGGACATCCAAAAGCAACAATGCAATCTGGGTTATTGTGGATCGTCTTACAAAGACTGCACACTTCATTTCTATTTGAGAGGATTTCTCTTTGGATCAGCTGGCACAGATATATATCAGGGAAGTGGTATGGTTGCATGGAGTACCACTATCTATTGTGTCTGACCGAGATCCAAGATTTACCTCTATGTTTTGGAAGAGTCTTCAACATGCTCTGAATACTGAACTGAACTTCGGTACGGCCTATCATCCTCAAACTGATGGCCAATCCGAGCGGACTATCCAAACACTTGAGGATATGTTGAGAGCGTGCTCAATGGACTTTAAAGGAGGATGGGATCAACATCTTCCTCTAGTTGAGTTCTCTTATAATAATAGTTTCCACTCGAGCATCCAAATGGAACCATATGAAGCCCTGTATGGGAAAAGGTGTAGAACACCGGCATGTTGGGATGAGGTCGGTGAACGTAAGCTGCTTGGACCAGAAATGGTCGAAGAAATGGTGGAGAAGGTGAAAACCATTCAGCAGCATATCAAGGCAGCCCAAAGTCGACAGAAGAGTTATGCAGATAATCGTCGACGAGACCTTGAGTTTAAAGTCGGAGACATGGTGTTTTTATGCATATCTCCGTGGAAGAAGGTCATGAGGTTTGGAAAGAAAGGGAAGTTAAGTCCAAGGTACATCGGCCCATTCGAGATTCTTGATCGTGTTGGGGCTGTGGCCTATCGACTAGCACTTCCACCTACTATGGCCAAGGTGCATGATGTCTTCCATGTATCCCTCTTAAGGAAGTACATACCAGACCCTTCACATGTACTCTCTTCCGAGGTGGTACAATTAGAAGACGATCTTTCTTATGAGGAGCAACCAGTGAAGATCTTAGATCGTAGAGAAAAAGTTATACGAAATAAGACAATGCCCCTCGTCAAGGTGTTGTGGAGAAACCACAAGTTTGAAGAAGCAACTTGGGAGTCGGAGGATATGATGAAGCTAAGTTACCCAAATTTGTTTTAGTGTGGGAGAAGGAAAATTTCGAGGGCGAAATTTCTTAAGGGGGGAATGTTGTAACGACCCAAAGTTTCATTAATGGAAAATCCCTCTTGATCCAGTTAAATGTTTCTTTATGAATTTTTTTTTATAAGATGTCAACTTCTTTAAGTTTTATGTTAAGATTTGTGACCGTTACTTTTATAGCCGTTGAACAGTGATCATCTGGGTAGTTTAAATATAAGGATTTAACGAACCAATTTTCTACTCAGACAAAGGAAGCGATGACCTCATCCAGTAGAATTGCCCCTTACGAAGCCCATTTGTCGGAGCTCGGAAAGGAGGTGGCGTCTTTGGGCTTTGCCCTTGACCAAGCCCAAGCTGAGCTTCATCAAGTCAAGCTCGAACGTGATCGTCTACGGGAAAAATGGAAGTTGATAGAGATCACCACTCGAGCGATGTTATCCGAGCAACCCCAAGAGTCTGTCACCATCGCACACCTTACCCATAGGTCTTATGTGGCTATTTTAAGGGGTTATGTAACAAATAAGTAGCACCATGTTCATGTACATTATTTTTGTATATAATAATGAATATAATTTCTAGTCATTTTTGATGCATTGTAATTAGTTTTTAAAGTACAACTGATGTTTTTAGTTATTATTTAATTAAGAATTATATTTTATTAAATTAAAGGATTTTTTAATTAAATAATATTTTAATAAAATATTATTATTAATATTAAATTAATTTTTATTAAATATAAATGATCTTATAATTTTATGAATGCAATTAAAATTTTTATTAAGGTTTGAAAGCCATTTCTGTCAAAACCCGTGAATTTTTTATAAATGTCGGTTTTTATTTTAAAATTTAAAATTCAAATATTTAGAAAATTATTTAGATAAAATAAATATTATTTTTGGAATCAGGACGTCGAAATTATCCAACGGTGAATTTTTCATAATTTTCTGAGACAGTCAAATTTTTGGGTAAAAATTAACTACCATTTAAATATATAATGTGTTTTATGACATCATAATGACCCAATGGTGATGTAATAAAATACCATAAACATTATGTTCGGCCAGTATGTGTTTTATCATTAAAATAATGAGGTTTTGGGTTTGTTTGACTCACTTTTCAAAGCATTAATGGAGCCCTCAAGACTTATTCAACACTTTGCCTTTTTAAATTAATTTCCATGGGAGTGTGACTCACCTCCACATAAGCAACCCTAATTTTTAAAACGTTCGGACCTTGGCCTTGTAAAATATTGTTTTCCTCTTTCCTTTTCCAGAAACCATGGGCAAATACCATGGGATGGTTTGTGGTTTGGATTATTTTAATATAAGGGGTCCCAAACCTAAATAATAAAGAATTCTCTCACCTTTCCTATATAAACCCACCCAAGCTCCCACTTCCTCCTCACTCAAAGCCCTTGAAGTTCGTACAACCTCTGCCCTACTCTCTCTAGAATCCTCCCAAGGTGCCCCAAGCTCCCAAGAAGCCTCTCACAAGCCTCTCTCTAGGCTTTGGAAGCACACTTCCAAGTAAGGGTTTTTCTTCCTTTCTCATTTTTGTCAATTTTCTTTAAGTTGTATTGCCCTTTTAATTTCATTTATGAATGTTGGGGTATGGTTTCGCACCTATCCCATACTGCCCTATTATTGTTTGATTGATGGGAGACCCCTTTCTCTCTCATTAAATGCCTTCCATGTACACCCGTTTCTATGCCGAAATGCCGAAAGGAACCTTTTTCTCCTCTTCTATATTCAAGCAATACATTTGTATCATGAATCTAAATTCCTTTTCAATTGTTGGGACATGTATCTATATGACCTTATTACTGTCCATTACATGTAAATATGATGAGGAACCCCTTTCTCTCTCATCAGCCTTTTTTATGAATTCTTATGTCACACCGTTATGCTGCCGAAATCACACCGATTTTCTAAGCCAATATCATTGTGTAGTGAATACCATGCCTATTTCTCCATCAAGGGTATTCACCTTTATGCACATTTACTTATTGATTGTAAAGTTTCATGTATGAATTCCACACTCCTTTATCGTGGAATAAATGATTATGTTTTATGAATCCATGTTTTATGATCCATGTGGCACACTTATGCATGAAATGAAATGTTTAAGAAGGGTGTGCCCTGATAGCGCTCCAATGCATTGGGTAAAGTATAGTATCATGATACGTCATGTGCAATGAGTGTTGACTCATGCTAATTCAAGTGCAACGAGGGTTTACTCGTGCTTCAAGTGCAATGAGGGTTTACTCATGCTCCATGTGCAATGAGCCTTGGCTCATGCTAATTCAATGTTAAGTGGTGTGGCCAAATTTCCATGTTATGATTATCATGCTTTATCATGCCTTTATGTTCATGTCTCTCTTATGCTCTATTGATATGCCTATTGCCTAAAATGTATTGTACTCCTCATGTTATTCATTGTGTACTCCCTTACTGGGCTTTATAGCTCACCCTTTTCTTATGCATGTCCTCAGGTTATCCCATGCAATGCTAAGTACGAAGGAATGTAGTGGTCATGTAAAGGAAGTTTTCAATAAGGATGTTGTATTTCAAGTTTAAAGTTTTTATGTAATGATCCTAAGCCCCAAAGACACTAAACCTCTCGATCTTCTTTGTTGTATCAAGTGAAGTTTTATTTAATAAAGCATGTTTAAGTTGTAATAAAAAGCAGGGTTGTCATATGGCCGGCCTAATTCGTTGGGCCTAACACAATAGGTTAGGACTATTCGACCCAAACCGGGTCGGCCTAGATGGGTTCAGTTTGTGCCAATCCGAGCGGGTCAGATCGAACCCAGCCCCACTATGACCCTGTACTTTCTTTTGGCCATATATTTGGCACCAGACGTATGTTTGATGAACTGAAAAATATTATACTAATCATGGAGCATGAATGTACCTTTGATTATACCCCACTAGTGTTTTGGGTATAGTTGAGATATGGTCAGGATGGATCATACACTAATCCAACAGTTCCCCAAATACTAAAAGTGTAATAACTCACATACCTGGCATCCGAGTGACACGTCGTCTATTGTGTTGATACCTCTCTGATGTGGCAGACCTTTTATATACATCTTCGTGGTACATCACAAAAGTTGGAGTATCGAACAGTAGATCGTGCAACATATCCTTCCCTAGAAGAGAGAACAAATTGCAGAGATCCAGTAGCTAGCTAAGATTTGACGACTAGTGACCGATTGACTCAGAGTGACTCGAATATCCCAGTGGGGACTGCCTGGTTGTGTTTGTATACCCACAGTGGAGGAGCACCTTGTTGTGGTGGAAGACCCATGGTAAACGACATGAGGAATATCACAGCAGGCTATTAGGGGGAACACCTAGTTTTGGCGACAGACCCACGGTGGGGAGTGCCTTGGTTACACCGTAGACCCACGATACTCTATAGGAGGAGTACCTCAGCAATCCAGGGTTAGTGGGAAGTGCCTTGGTGTTGCGGCAGACCCACTATACTCGATATTGGAGGAGTTTTCCATTAGACATGGTTTTGAAATTATGAATAAAAATCATGGTTGAGCTGAGTCAGTAACAATTGGGATTTCCTCATAATTGAGATTGATTACATGAAAAATTGTTATATATATTGTCATATATATAGGTGGGGTTATCTATTGATTTCATACTTTTTGATTTATCCTTGATGGATTTTGTGAGACCTTGAGGGTCTTAGGGTCCCTACTAAATATTTTTATACTCACCGCTGAATAGGATATTCCCGCACGTCGTGTGTTGAATGCAGACAAAGAACATCACTTACAGAGGCTAAGAGTGCCAGGACTGGATAGTACCCAGGGTGGACCTTACGGTGTGATGGTACAAGGACGAGACAGACATACCTGGTGTGTTGAGGACGTGATCAGTACCTACCTTTCAGGTAGAATCCTAGGTGGAAGACCTAGTGGATGTTTTTATTTTCATTCATTGTACATTTTTTTTTGAATTTACTGTTGGGAATGTATTTCCGGCCCCTTTTAATATCAACACACTTTTTTCATACAGTTTTACACAGTGTTTTTATTCGAGCTTGTGCTATATTCATTTGGTTTTCTAGTTATAAAGTAAATGCCTTCCCAGTTTTAGGGAATTATGCCTTTGATGATAGTCAGCAGCACCAGGCCTCTGGAAGGCAGGCCTGGGGTAGTCACGACATGGTCTCCGAGGGACGGGTCGTGACAAATTGGTATTGAAGGATTCAGTTCATCTATAGAACATATGACTCTAATATTTCATTTCTATGAGGAAATAGAGTCGAGTGTACTGTGTTTGGTTTTCAGATTAGTGAGTATAGGGGTTTTGTAGGGACTAACTTATCCATACACTGGGACCTTTACTTATGACTTCCGACTCAGTGTATGAGAACACTGATTGCATGTGACTTATTTATGTTTTTTTATGTTAGCTCAACTAGGTCAGCTCACAAGGTATAATATTCTGACCATGTCACATTTGTTTCTTTCAGGATGCCTCCCTGTGGATGACCAGCTGGAGTCCTGATAGTTGTACGCACAGATAGCCCACCGAGCGAGGAGGCCTCAGTGCAGTGCACTTTTCTAGCAGAGGCACCAGTGGTACAACATCCTTTTGGGCCAATGATTCCACCAACCCCAACCTCATTCAATGCATGCTGCATGAGTGCATAACAAGAGTTCCAGATCCAGATTCCACCAAGGATTAGGGGAGATTCACACCCACAAGCGGCTGAGGATTGGATGGAGGATGTGGTGAGAGTTTTTGAACTAGTAGGGACACCATCCGACCTCATGGCGATTCTATCTGCTAGCCTTATACAAGGATTTGTGAGTAGATAGTGTAGCTTGATGCGTTATGTTTATGAATAGAAGATACATTTGTGTGCAGACATCACAAGACTTTTTCAGGGAGAGTTTGTCGCAGCTACTCTCTATGCAATGAAAATTCAAGAGCTACTTCGTCTGCAGTAGGGAAACATGATTGTAGCTCAGTACTCAGCAAGGTTCACTGACCTCTCATGGTATTCCATCGATATGGTACAAGACCCATTCATCAAAGCCCAGACCTTTAAGAAGGGGCTCAGGTGGGAGATCAGGGCTTCAGAGATTTCACTCAGCATCCCCACACTGGTATAGGTGATAGAGAGAGCATTACTAGTAGAGAGTTTCCTTGTTGAGCAGTCTCCAGTTGTGAGATCCACCACCAGTCAACACGTAGAAGGGTCTTCTATAGCAGGCGGCAGTCAGATGACGGAGAGGTCCAAGAGGACTAGACCTAAAGTGGACGACCACATGACTCAAGATTGGTTGTGAGGGGACAACCATATCAGAGACATACATTCTAGGAGCAGCCAATGTATCACAGGCTGCAGGCAGGGTCACATGGCTCGTGACTATCTGAGTTATCATTTGAATGATTAGAAGGCTATTGAAGTATCGCCCAGGCAGAGACATATATTCGATCAAATAGGTTTTCTAGGAGCAGGCAGACTTTCCCGGATAAACTGGTCGTGCAGCTGGTGTTGGATGGCTATTCGAGGTGCTACCGGCACCACCTCCTGGAGGTCTAACCCGA
The DNA here is from genome assembly GCA_963277665.1 of Viscum album. Lineage (NCBI taxonomy): Eukaryota > Viridiplantae > Streptophyta > Magnoliopsida > Santalales > Viscaceae > Viscum > Viscum album. The sequence continues at coordinate 2,072,865,503 of OY728152.1, read as the reverse complement.
CTGCAAGGAGTATGTGGACCAGAGAGATCTCATCTCCAGGTAGTTGAGGCCTACGATCATGGCGCTCTAGAGATGATATGAGGTACCATCTATGAATATTCCACCAAGTAGCAGTTCTTATAGACACAGGTTCATGTCACCCATTAATTTTCACTTCCCTCGTTCGGAGATTGGAGATTCTGATAGAGCCAATGGCTCTATCCTTACGTCTAGAGACTCTAACGGGATCAGACTCGATGATTACGCATTAGTGATGGTAGTTTGAGATTATTCTAGGAGGCGAGTGATTTGGCTGGGATCTCCTAGTAGTGGCATTGAGTCCTTATGGCATCATCTTGGTAAGGGAATGGTTATCTACAGTCCATGCTTAGATTGATTGTATTAGGCGAAAAGTGCAGTGTGTCCCCATGGATGGGACCAGGTTTACCATCACCGGTGAGAAAAGAGAATTTAGATTGTATGATGGACTTTCCCAGAGAAGACTGAGGCAGATCACTCATTAGTTGGATTGCCTTATCCTCAGAGGAGTTGATGTGGATAGTCTGAGCTATCCAGTAGTGGTAGACCGGTACACAGTGGTTTTCCCGGATGATGTTGCACATATACCCCCCTCACAGATAGGTAGAAAATTACTTTTACTTGTACCCTAGGACGACACTGATATATACACCAGCGTATCGGATGGATCTTGTTGAGCTTTGCGAGTAGCAGGTACAACTAGAAGACTTGTAGAGGAAGGGATTCATTCGGCCTAGTGTTTCTCCATGTCAATCCCCAATTCTGTTTTCCATAAAGGAGAATGGGAGATTGAGGCTTTGTGTTGACTATTGGTGCATGAAGTAGTTGACTTTGAAGAACATGTACCCACCCTTGATGATTGATGACCTCTTTGATTAGCTGAAGAGAGAATGATGGTTCTCCAATATAGATCTCATATCAGACTATCACCATATCAGAATTTGAGACGCGGATGTGCCTAAGACAGACTTCAGTTGTCAGTATGGCCACTAGGATTTCTCAGCTATTCAATTTGGCGTAACTAATGCTCTATTAGTGTTCAGGGGAATCATGAACATGATCTTCCAGCCATAACATGATAGTTTTTTCATAGTCATCATCGACAAAATTCTGACCTACTTGACTACTGAGGAGTATAATGCCTATCATTTGTAGGTAATGCTGGACACTCTCCGAGAGCAACACCATTATTGTAATCTCTCGAAGTGCCAGTTTTGGATCTGAGAGGATCACTTTCTAGACCTATCATCTCAGAGGCTGGAGTTGTTATAGATCTAGAAATGATTGAGGCGGAACTTGCATGGGTTCTACCCATGAGTGTTATATAGGTACAGATTTTTCTGGGGTTAGTCGGATACTACCGATGGTTTCTGTCTGACATCTACAGATTTGAACACCGCTATTTACCTTGACAATTATGGGTCAACCCATTGTGTGGTAAGTGAGATGCCAGTAGAGCATTCAAGACGTGAGTTATAGGCTAACTAGTGCTCCCATATTTAGGCATCCAGAAGATGGTGTAAGGTAAGTAGTCTACTGTGACACATCAGGGACCAGAATCAAATGTTTCATGATACAGGAGAAAACAGTGATCGCATATGGTTCTCCTTAGCTAAGATAACATGAGAAAAACTACACTACCCATGACCTGGAGTTAGAAGCAGTGGTATTTTCCTTGAATATGTTTTGACACTATCTGATTGGAGAATGTTTTACTATGTACTCTGATAACAAGAGTCTCAATTATATATTCTCTCAGAAGGACTTGAACCTGAGACAACGACATTGGATTGAGTTCGTCAAGGACTATGACTTCAAGATAGTATATACTTCTAGGAAGTGGAACATTCTTATAGATGAACTCAGTAAGAGATCTGGTATACATCAGCTAGTCGAGGCGACACAGCATGGGGACACTGACTATGAGACATGATGTTCTCAGATATCCATAGGGCAGGCACCGGATGGATTTTATGAAGGTGGGGAACACGTCATATCTTCGGAATATGTACTATGGTACCAATGTCACTCCACCACTTTTTCAGTGTGTCAGGGAGGCGCAGCATGGGGACACTGACTGTGAGACACGACATTCTTAGATATCCATAGGGCAGGCACCAGATGGATTTTATAAAGGTGGGGAACACGTCATCCTCTTTGGAAGATGTACTATGGTACCAATGGCACATCAAGAGGATGTGTTGAGTGATTTCCACACATCCCCTCTAGCGGTACATATAGGAGTGGTGATGATGTACCAGGATCTCCAATGATAGCACTGGTGGTTGGGAATGAAGATAGAAGTTCAGAGTTTTTCTCTCGATTCCTCATTTGTCAGCAAGTGAAGGCGGTGAATCGGGTACCAGCAAGCTTGGTTCATCCATTATTGGTCCCTGAGTGGAAGTGGGATGAGATATCAATGGGTTTAGTTATAGGTCATCCACATACATCTAGAGTTCATGACTCGATCTAGGTGATCATCGACCGACTCAACAAGTTGGATTACTTCCTACTATTCAGAGAGCAGTATAACAATCCAATGTTTTTCAAAGGAAATACTATTCTTATAATTATGTCATAAAATTACATTATACACAACATAATGAGCTATTAAGTTCTAAGTGACCATTACACATATGTTTGTCACATCTGTGTTTTGAATTTCAAAAAATCTGACATACTCCTTTATGTTCATGAAGTTTTTTGGAGTCCAATCAAACAAAAATAATATTGGATGAATAGTAACCTACCCTTATGAATAGTAACATACCCTTATGAATAGTAATATGACCCTTATGAATTGTAAATCATCCAACATAAGTGTAACCTTACCCATGAGTAATTAAATAAAATTTAGACAACTTAAAATGTGAAAATTTGACATTAGTAAATGTTTTGGTATTATGTAATTCATAAATAATTAATTATTATTAATTAATTAATTTAAAATAAATTTTTTCTTTCATAAAATGTGTTCATTAATTATAAAATCAATGTATTATAGTTTTTAGATAATTTCATAAGACACTTCGTAATTTTTGATTTCACCATAAAATCAGTTTAACTTTTAATAAATGCTTTTAATGTAAATTATAATATTAATTAAATATTAAATAAATAATATTTATAAAAATAATTTTTAAAAATGGACTTCATTTTTGTATTCTACACATCAAAAAATTGTTGGGGTAAATTTTGGGGAGTTTTCTGAAATACTTGATTTTTTTATGTATAGTTCAATACCGTAATTTAAAAAAATAAGATAAATAAGCTATTTATAGAGCCATGTGTGATGTTATGCTGATGTAAGACCTCTTGGTTCAAAATCAAAGGATACAATTAGTATTCTTGGTCCTTCATGACTCCCTATACCTTGTCTTTGGGGAAGGTAATAAACTAATGAATTTTATATTGAGGAAAACCCTCTCCCCTCCACTATAAAAACCACCCTTCACACCCCTCATTTCCACACACATATGTAGCTCCATGAATTCTCTAAACTATGCCCAATAATCTTCCATATCCCCTATCCCATTTACAAGAGCTTTTGGTCTCATCAAAAGTCGAATTGTAGCTTCCCTATGGAGGATCTCATGAGGAAGATTTAAGAGGTGATTTCTCTCCCTCTTCTCCTTTAATTTCCTTTCATGTTTATGTTCATTTCTTGATCCCTCCCCACCTATCATCATCTAAATTGTATTGTAACTCCAATATTATACATCTAATTAAATTTTATGGTTCTAATGGGATATTATATCATCCATTTCCCATTATCCTCTTCCTTTTATTTTATTAAAGAGAACATTGTTCGTGGTGTGTTAATTTTTCACCTTCATGAATGAGATGCTTTATTATAACATTTCTACCTTCAGATATGGTCATGAAACCATTTTTATGGTTGAAACACAACATTTTATCTATATTATCTAATATTTAATGTTTTATAACTATTTTATGACCATATTTCCATTGATAAAATAAAACAAATTCATTATGATCGAAAGTCACTCAAAATAACCTAGTCAATCATAATTTAGTTCTTATATAATCATTCATCAAAATAAATAAAATATAATCCATTAATCGATCATAAAAACACTATTAATATCATTAATAATATTTAATATTATTTCTGTATGTTTACCCATGTTCTACCCAAACTTCAATTTAAGAATACAAGTGAATCACTCAAGAAACCCATAAAAAATTCCCAAATAATGTTTTCACACTCTATAACTCATCCCAAGGCACATAAATTCACTTAATGAAACCATAATGAACCATTCTAATGTATAAAAATGTTATATATTTTTAATTAATGAATATATTGTCATTATACAGGAAATTAAAGAGAAGGAAGCATTCAGATAAAAGGTATGGGAAAATTATCGAACCCAACTTTCATCCTTCGGGTTCTCCTTCTTTATCTAGAATTTTGATATGGTTACTCCGTAAAGAACATTTGTTCATAATTGTATTTATTTTTCTGGGATATACATGTTTACCACTACGGATTACTTCAAACAAAATTTTTTCCAAAAGAACACTTCTTTTACGAAGACAACTTTTACTTCTCCCTTAAAGTGAACGGTTCTTGAAACATGTATGTTATTCCCTCTTTATTTTTGGAACCTAATGTTTATGAATGTGTTCTTTTGAGATGATACCCATTACATTACATGGGTTAGTTATTTTTATTTTTATATTTGTTTTGTGTGGAAGAGAAGATAATGATAATGTTATGATGTGATGGTTGTGCCTAGAAATATATAGCGCAATATGAATGTTTCAATGTGACAGGTGCGGCCAGATTTATACAGTGATCTAATGAATTGGGTAAAGTGATTAATCTCATGAGTAAATTTGAAATGAATTGTGAAAAAGATTCTAGCATGGTTTACATGTATTTTTTGTTGTTAACCAGTATGATATGATGTTTCATTTTTATGCATTGCAACATTTCAAGTCTTATATTAATGCTTCCTCTCATGTTCAAGATCTTTTTCACATGTTATGATAATTATCACCCCATGATATATTGTTCTTATCTATAATATTACTGGGATATTATCTCACCCATTTTGATGTATATCCTCAGGTGTCTACATGTACCAAGGAGATGTCAAGTTCCAATAAAAAGCTAGAGAAGAATAAATTAAATAAATGTTTTTTCTTGATGTTGTATTGGTTATGTATGGTCTTATTTTTCCCATGATAGTAAACATTTGGATACTCTATGTGTAATACTATTGTGTTTTTTATCTTTAAAATTATGTAATAGTAATTTAATAAATGTTCGGGTCGCTATAGTTTGTATTAAAGGCAAGGTTTAGTTAATTTGGGAATTAGGATTAGGGAACCCTATAGAAAACCTCTTGCATGAGACTAAGTAAACAAATGAACACAATAATATTTACATTGGGATACCATATGTTATGTTTTTTATATAAAATGTTCAAATGAATAAGTTATGTATTATTGACTTGTTCCAATATATTTTTTTCTAATATTTTCTATTTTAGAAAATGTTGGGAACTAGGAGAAATCTGGAAAACAACTTGTTTGAGGGATAATGCAACAATTTTTTGAACTACATCCCCATTGATTTGGGAGGTGGTGTTCAGAACATCATGGTGATGCTTACCCAATTTTCTCTTGTTATGAACAATAAGCATAATAATGGGGAATATCCACCTTCACCAAATTAGGAGAAACTGGCTACCGAATGTTTTATGCGGCAACGACCACCAATGTTTTTTGGAACATTCAATCCACTATTTATGGAATAGTGGGTCAACTACATAGAGATCATCATTTATTTGCATCATTGTTCTAAGACGGAGAAGGTGACCTTTTCCGTTTATCATCTAGATGGATAAGTCAATCAATGGTGAGATTTGATTAAGAACACCAAGACAAGGGAGGAAATTGAAGATATGGAATGAAGACACATTAAGATAATGTTTATTAATAAGTATATCCCATGAACACTTTTTAATAAGATGGAGAGAGAATTCATAGAGCACACAAAAAAATATGTAGAATCTGTCACAACCTATGAAGAATATTTCACAAGGCTTGAATGGTACACATTGGGTTTTGTTATCAACAATGATAGTAAAATTGATAGAATTTTTAGTGGACTAAAACCAATCCTTCTAAAGGATCTTACAATTCGTGTCATTGGGAGTTATGAAGATGTTGTTCAGTGTGCTCTCAAAGTGGAGATGGAGTTTGTAGAATGGTCCCATGGCTGTTGTGATAAGCAACGAAAGTTAGAGTTTCAAGATAGTGGATGTAATGATAAAGGTAGGAAGAATATTCAATGACCCACATGCCAAAAATGTTGAAATTTGGACAATGGGAACTACCTCAAAGTGATGGAGAAATGATTAAAGTGTACGATAGAAGGAAATCATGCTCAAGAATGTCGAAAAGACAAGAAAATAAAGGAGGATGTTGAAGAATAAAGGATAGAACCACCCATGGGTCAATTCTACGATTGTTGGGATCTAGGGCACTATAAATACCACTGCACTAAACGAAGTGTTCATGAGGGTAATCAGCGTTAGTAGCCACCAAAGCCAAAGGATCAAGGGAAGGATTATTCCATCACTACTATAGATGTGGAGCATGATAATGATGTCATATGAGGTACACTTACTATTCACTCAAGAATGGAAAAATTATTATTTGATTATAGTTCTATGCATTCCTTTATATCATGAATGTTTCATAGAACTATAAAATCAAATCACTGAAACCTTTAAGTAAGGATATCTATAAAAACACCAAGGGGTGCAATCATTGCAACCCATGTGTTTTAATGTTATACTACTGGCGTATGTGCGAAGAATCCTCTAAAAAATTTCATAATACTTCCCTTGATGGAATTCGATGCTATAATGGTAATGGGTTGGCTCTCGTTATATAGATCACATATAATCTTTCTGGAAAAGGAAATATCTTTTCATATTTTGAACCATCCCATACTCCTATATAAATCCAAGGGAGATCATGACTCTCCTTTGAAAAATCCTTCAATGGTGTGGGTGTTGATTCCCTATGAAGAAGCATACCTCACCATAATGGTTGAGTTTAAGGAAAGTGTCAACCTTTAGGAAATGACCATCATGAGGGAATACGATGATGTATTTCCCAAAGAGATACTCTTATTTACCCCGAACCATGAGGTATAGTTCTCAATAGATCTCATACATGGAGCTACTCCTATCTAAAAGTGTCCCAGGAGGATATCTTCTATCGAACTATAGAAGTTAAAAAATAATCTTTAAGAGAATCTGGACAATGGGTTCATACACCCTAGGGCATCACCTTGGGGTACACCACTTCTCTTTGAGAAGTAGAAGTATGGAACAATGCGGTTGTGTATCGATTATCGATAACTCGACAGGATCACCATAAATAACAAGTATCCTCTCCCATGGATTGATGACTTGTTTGACCAGTTAAGAAGAGATTAGTAATTCTCAAAAATGGGACATCGTTCTGGATATCATCAGGTAAAGTGGAAGAAGGAAGATATTCCGAAGACTGCCGTCTGAACAAGGTATGGGAACTATGAGTTTTTGGTGATGCCCTTCTGACTTACTAATGCCCCGAAAATTATCATGGATTTGATGAATATATTCATTATACATTACCTCAAAAAATTTGTGGTACTGTTTATCTATGATATTCTCATATACTCCAAGAGAAAGGGGGAACATAACGAGCATTTAAGACTTGTTTTGGTTATATTGAGAAAGGTGAAGTTATAGGACAATTTCAGAAAGTGCTACTTTTTGATGAATCAAGTCACTTTCATGGGACATGTGATCAGAAGTGAGGGAATTTATGTGGATCCATAAAAAACAATGGCGGTTGAGGAATGGCACATGCCCTATAGTGTCTCCGAAATTCGTAGTTTTCTTGGATTAGACGGGTACTACATGCGTTTTGTGAGAAACTTCTCCCGATTTTCAAGCCTACTAACTATGTAAACAAGAAATGGGGTAAAGTATGTTTGGATAGGAAAATGTTAGGGAAGATTCAAGGAACTAAAGGGAAGGCCCATCACTACACCTGTACTGACACTACCAAAAAGTGGAGAATGTTTTTTGATATATAGTGATGATTCAAATAATGTATTGGGTTGATTAATCATGTATAATTGTAATTTGATAGCCTACACCTCACGAAAATTGAACATCCTTGAGCAGAACTACCCAACACGTGATCTAAGGCTGGCAGCTGCTATTTTTTCCTTGAAAATACGTCGACACTACCATCGTTGAGAGAAGTGTGTCATATACCCCAACCACATGAGAATAATGTATATATTCACACAGAAGGAGATCAACATGTGTTAAAGGAGATGGTTAGAGCTAATCAAGGATTACTATTTATTTATTCACCAACATCGTGGAAAGGAAATCAATGTAGCTGATTCCCTAAGACGAAAAGAACCTTCTAGTCTATCCCTACGGTGGATTGAGAAAGACCTTATCTTATTGGTTATGGAAAGAATGGATTTTGAAATTATAATGGTAGGGGATACATCCAACCTTGCCCTAATTTTTGCAAAACCATCCATCCCTGAGAATAGTATGGAATTACAAATGGATGAAGTGGAGATACAATAGAGGTTGAATGTAGTAAAGAAACGGAAGCTGTCAAAGTTCCATATTGATGATGATGGTGTGATTCGGTTTGGAACATGTCTTTGTGTGCTTTCATCACCTGGGATAATAAATGAGCTATTGGATAATGCATATAGCTCAATATTCACTATCTATCCTAGGAGTACCAAGATATACCGTGTTCTCTAAGAACACTTCTAGTGGGATAATATGAAGAAGGAGATTGTGGAATATATATCAAGGATCTTGTTATATCATAATGTTAAAGTTGAGTGACAAAATCCCAAAGGTATGATGCAGCGATTACCTATACCCATGTGGAAATGGAAAAATCTTACTATGGACTTTTTCACAGGTCTCTCGAAGATTCCAAAGGGAAATAATGAAATATGGGTTTTAGTTGATCGACTCACCAAGACTGTCCAATTTATCACTATTTGGGAAGATCTCTCTCATGAAAAACATGCAAAGATACATGTGAAGGAAGTGGTGAGACTACACGGTGTCCCACTGTCAATTGTCTCTAACTGTGATCCATGGTTCACATCTAAATTCTGGAAGAGCCTTTAACATGCATTGATTATTGAATTAAATATTAGTATCGCCTATCACCCCCAATTTGTTGGCCAGTCTGAAAGATCTATTCAGATTCTTGAAGATATGCTAAGAGCATGCTCTCTATAATTAAAAGGTGGATGGGATCAACATCTCTCATTGTTTGAGTTCTCATAAAACAATATATTCCACTCGAGTATTCATATGGCTCCATATGAATCTCGGTGTGGAATACGATGTAGAACTACAACCTGTTGGGATGAAGTTGGAGAAAGAAAGCTACATGGAACTGATCTTGTTCAAGAGATGACAGAGAAGGTTCAAGTCATCCAGAAACACATCAAAGATGGTAAAAGTTGTAAAAAGAGCTATCCAGAAAACCTTTGAAGGAATTTGGTGTTCGCCGTTAGAGATAAGGTCTTCCTTAGAATATATCCCTGGAAGAGAGTCATGCGATTCGGGATGAAAGGGAAGCTAAGCCCATGTTATATTGTCCCATTCGAGATCCTTGGCCACATAGGAGCCATGGCCTATCATCTTTCACTCCAACCGAATATGGCTCAAATTCATGATGTGTTTCATGTATCTTTACTAAGGATGTATATACCAGACCCCTCACATGAACTAAACACAGAGGTGATGCAATTGGAAGATGATCTCTCCTATGATAAGCAGCATGTAAAGGTTCTGGACCGGAGAGATAATGTTCTACACAACAAGACAAAACATATTTTCAATATGTTTTGGATTAAACATAAGTCTAAGGAAGCAACATGGGAAATAGAAGAGGCAATGAAGGAGAAGTACCCTCACCTATTTGTATAAAGTGAAATTTCGGGGGTGAAATTTCATAAGAGGGGAAGTATGAAATGACCCAATGTTTTTCCATGGATATTACCGTATTATAATTATGTCATAATAACACATGAAAACACAACATAATCAAATAATAAGGGATAAGTGACCTTTAAACATAAGTTTGACACTTCTGTGTTTTAAATATCGAAAATCCATCATACACAGTTGTGTTGATGATTATTTTGTGAGTCTAATGAAACTAAAATAATTTTTACTGAATAGTAACCTACCCTTATGAATAGTAACATACCCTTATGAATAGTAATATGACCCTTATGAATTTTAATTCATCCAAAATAAGATTAACTTTACCCATGGATAATTAAATAAAATTTAGACATCTTAGAAACTGATAATTGGAACTTAGTAAACATTTTAGTATTTTGTAATTCATAAATAAATAATTATAATTAATTTATTAATTTAAAAGAAAAAATTATTTCCTAAAATGTGTTCATTAATTATCAAATCAATGTATTATAGTTTTTTGATAATTTTATAAGACCCAACGTAATTTTTTAAAGCACCATAAATTCAGTTTTAATTTTAAAAACTTCTTTTTAAGTAAATTATAATTTTAAATAGATATTAAATAAATAATATATAGAAAATTATTTTTGAAAAATGTATATCATTTTTGTATTATACACATCAAAAAATTATTGGGGTAAAATTTTAGGATTTTTCTGAAATACATGAATTTTTTAGGAATAGTGAAATATTGTAATTTACAAAAATAAGCTAAATAAGCTAATTATAGATTCATGTGCGATGTTCTACTGATATACACCCACATGGTTCGGGATATCATGATAAAATTACTATTCATTGTCATTCAATACTCACTATTTATTGTAGTTGGGGAAATTAATATACTAATAAATTTTATATTAAGGAAACCCCTCTCCCCTCCTATATAAAAACCACCCTTCACACAGTCATTCCCTCACACCTATCAAGCTGTTATCCTTCTCTAACCTCTGAAGAAACATCTTTCCTAGCCCATATCCCACGTCCAAGAGCTTCTGGCCTCATCAAAAGACCAATCCTATCTTCTTTAAGGAGGATCTCAAGAGTAAGGTTTAAGAGGTAATTTCTCTCCCTCTTCTCCTTCAATTTCCTTTCATGTTCAAGTTTACTTCTTGATCTCTCCCCACATATCATCATCTCGATTTTATTGAAACACAATTATTATACATCTACATAAATTGTATGATGATAATGGGATATTATATCATCCATTCCCCTTTCCCACTTCCTTTAATTTTATTAAAGTGAATGTTGTTCGTGAAGTGTTAATTTTTAACCTTCAAATCGACTTGTTTTTTTCTTCCATTTCAACCTTTAGATCTAGTCATGAAACCATTTTTAAGGTTTAAACAGATCATGTTATATGTATCATCACTTATTTAATGTTCTTGAACAAACTTATGACCATATTTCTATTGATTAAATAAAACAAGTTCATTATGAACGAAAAATCGCTCAAATTTTCACAATCAGTCAACATTTATTTCATATCTAATGATTAATCCACATGGATCTAATATAATCCATTAAAAGATCATCCAATATAATTTAATATAATTAATAAATTGTAATAACAGTTCTGTATCTTTATCCATGTTCTACCAAAACATCAATTTTAGAATACAAGTGAATCACTCAAAAAAACAATAAAAATAAACATTTCTAAATAATGCTTTTATACTCTATAACTCGTCCAAAGGCACATAAAATCACTTAATGAAAAAATAATTAATCATGTAAATGTAAAAAAATGTTATGGATTTCAAATTAATGAATATAATGTCATTATTCAAGATAATAAAGAGAAAGAAGCATTCAGATACAAGGTATGAGGGAAATTCTAGAACCCATATTTCATCCTTCGGCTACTCCCTCTTTCACTCCATTTATGATATGTTTAATAAATAAATATAAAGTTTTCTCCATTGTATTTAACTTTCTAGGATAAACATTTTTACTACTATAGTTTATGTTAAACAAAATATTTCCCAAAAGAACTCTTCTTTTATGAACACACCATTTGCTTCTCCCTTAAAGTGAACATTTCTTGAAACATGTAAGTCATTATCTATTTATTTTCAAAACCCAGTGTCTATTATTGTTTTCTTATGATATTAAACCCATTCCATTCTATGGGTTAGTTATTTTCAGTTTGAAATTTTTTTTACGTGGCAAGCATGATAATGATAATGTTATGAGGTGACAGATGCACCCGAAATTATATAGCACAATATGAATGTTTCAAAGTGAACGGTGCGCCCAGAATTATACAGTGCGTCAATTCATTGGGTAAAGTAATGAATATCATGAGTAAATTTGAAATTATTTGTGATGAATATTCTAGATTGGTTCACAATTATGTGTTCTAGTTAACCACTATGGCATTATGATTCAATTTCATACATTGCCACATTTCTAGTCTTATATTTATGCTTCCTGTCATGTTCGAAGTCATTTTATTATGTTATGATTATTCTCACCAAATGATATACTATTCTTATCTATCCTATTACTGTGATTATAGCTAAACTCTTTTGATATATATATTCCCAGGTGGCTACATGTACTATGGAGAGGTTAATTGAAAATAAGAAGTTAAAGAAGAATAAATCAAATAAATGTTCATTATTGATGTTTCATTTGTTGTGTATGGTCCTAGTTTTCCCACAAAACAATTGATTTGGATCCTCTATGTGTAATACATTAATGTTGTTTATCTTTAAAATGAAGTAATAGTAATGTATGAAATGGTTGGGTCACTATAAGTAGGGTTCATTAGAGAGCTTGGGATGCCTCTATGTACATGAGATTTTTATGTTACATTTCGTACCTTTGATGATTGTCTCCGATCATAAAACAAGATTTAATTCCAGTCTATGAAAGGGGTTGCAAGAAGCTTTTGGGATGCAGCTTAATTTGAGCACCACCTTCCATACTCAGACTGATGGCTAGACTAAGAGGACCATTCATAACCATGAGAACATGTTGTGTGCTTGTGTTCTCGACTTCGGTCACAGATTGGAGGATCACTTTACTTTGATTGAGTTATCATATGACAATATACATAACTCAACCATTGGGATGGGACCCTTTGAGGTATTGTAAAGGTGACCGTGCAGATCACTGTTATGACGAACTGACCCATGGGAGTCCGTACTTGTAGGATCGAAGATGGTACAATCAAGAACGGAAATGGTACAGATCATCCAAAAGCAGATGAAGACTGCATAGAGCATGAAAAATTCGTATACTGATAGGAGACATAGACCAATGGAATTTGAGGGTGGTGACCATGTCTTTCTACGGGACACATATCGATGAGGCCTATGGAGATTTGGTAGTGGCAGAACGTTATCTCCAAGAATCATCAGACCTTTTCTGGTCCTCAGCAGAGTTGGGGAGGTGGCTTACCGATTACCTCATCCACCTCAGTTGCATCTGGTGCACGACATCATCCAAGTATCCCACCTGAAGTGACACATGCACGACACCCCCCACATCCTTGACCGTGGAAAGCTGGATGTCAACGATGGGGAGAATTTTATGGAGGTTCTAGTAGAGATTAAGGATCGATAGGAGTAGGTCCTTCATGAATGGTCAATACCACTGGTCAGCGTTTGACGATATCACGGGAACCACAAGAGGAGGACAAGGGAGAGAAAAACTCATATGTGTGGTCAGTACCCCCACTTGTTCCCTTAGTTATGAGTTGTAGAATATGGGGACAAAAAGCCATGTAGTGTGGAGAATGTAAAGACCCATAAATTCTATGTAATTTTTTTAATGAAATGGGAATTTTATGATTCTGTGAAACTTAAGAACATGTGATTCTGAGGCATGCGGTGCCGAGAATCAATTTCTAATTTTTTTGGGAACGTTTAGTAAACATACGAGCGAGTTTTTATATCTTTTTAACCGGTGCTCGAAATTTAATTATGAGGCCACATTTGAACTAGAAGTTCTAGTATTCTCATAAGGAGACTTTCACCTAGATGGTAGTGGGTTGACAATGAATGATAGTTTTTGGGGGTTTTTCTGGAAAATAATAAACAAAATGAACTAAACTTTATTTTATTTCTGAGCCACCATGTAAAAGTTGGAGGTGGGGTCCATCAGAATAAAACCTCCCATGAGAGTTTACAATGTGGGAACCACCTCAGACTAGAGCCCCCTAAAAATGGTTGTAGAGGAAAACCTCTCAACTCCCCTCATTAATGAACGAGATTCTCCCCACCCCCTCCTTTAATGGTGTCAACCATTCCACTCTTTCAATTGTGCCTACATCATGAATTAATTAAGAGGATCCAACATAATTAATTTACCCAATTTGAATGATTATGCCAACGAATTAATAGATAATATAATCTATTATTCTTGGCTACATTTTCACTTATCGTCCAAAGAGGACGAAGCTTTAGAGGGAAAAGATCTCTCCAACAAAGAACGAAGAATGTGTTCTTCCAACGAAGATCATCTGCAACAATAAACTTATATTTATTCATCAAAACCGCCTTGCTGAAGCAACTTATGTGGTATATCATCGATAACCAACCCTCTCTCCTCTTCATCGTCAATGAATTGTCACACGATATTAGTATTTGAAGTGCACGACAGACACGACGAATGATGACTACTCCGTCTTCTTACCCATGACTCCATCCATGGGAAAACGAACAAAAGTATGTAATTTATTTGAATATGATAGTATTAATTTTATTCTTCCCTTATAAATTAATGAATCGTTGTGGATTTATTTTCCTTGTGGTTTGGGAACAGGTTTTTGGAAGATGTGGGATGTTGGATTGACTTTTCTTCTATATGAAATTCATGTTAATTATTTAAAATTCACGAAAGGATTGATCTGATTGCTACCAACCTAAACATGGAGGGTGCAGGCTAAACCAACATGGCTCTACCTGTCCACCATTCTTGTTTGTGATGTTTTTCGGAATGTCGAGGAAGCAACGAGATGACAAAAGTGATGAAGGAAACTATCATGTATCCCGCTCCCTCTGCAACCCACGCCCCTCACTGGCCCCGCCCTCCACCTATCGAACCGGTCCGTGCCACACTGCACCCCGGCCAAATCAGCCTTGGCCGCACTACACCCCGGTCGTGACTTCTGCCAAATCGAACCAACCGAACTAGCCATGACCACATTGTCCACGGTCTGAACCAGCTCCGCCACCCTGGGCCGAACCGCAGAGCCCTCCTGACCAACCTTTCCCCCCGGCCGCTTGTTCCACCTAGCAACAGTGCCTCGGCTCCACTCATGCCGCACCCCGGTGGTGCCTCCCTGTTCGTGCCCTCCACCCTACCAAACCAGCTGAATTGGCCCCGAACCACCCATCCACCGGCCGAACCGGACACCCCCCTCAGGACGAACTGGCTTCATATCCCCGATCTGAACCATCCGCCTTCCCAGCCACCCATGCCTCCCAGTTGTCCGCATCTCCTGACTGCCGCACCTCCTGGCTGCCCGCACCCTCCCGGCTGCCCGCGGCTTCTGGAAGAACTGGCTCCTGGCCGAGCTAGCCGCCCACGACACTTATGGTGGCCTCCCGGTCAAGACGTTCCCTCGAGGTGCCTTCCCGGCCAAGCCTCCCATGCGGCAGCCTCATGGACGAAACTCCCTCATGCAGACCTGCTGTCGGTTTGCACCCTCACAACCGGTCTGCACTCTGATGGCCCACCGCGACCCCTCACGGCTTGTCGGGATGGGCAGAGCGTGGCGGGTCGAACCCAACAGGAGGGGCCACCAAACGAGTCAGGCCAGACCCAATAGGTTAGGACAAGTCGACCCAAACCAGGTCTTCCTAGATGGTCTTGGGCTGGGATTGTCCGACCGGGTCAGACCAAACCCAGGCCCACTACGACCCTTTACATTCTTTTGGCCATATCTTTGGCACCAAAAGTCTGTTTGAGAAACCATATGCAGTTCTTCTAATCATGGAGTATGATGATCCCACTGAGTATACCCCACTAGAGTTTGAGTTATAGTTAAGATATTTTTAGGTTGGATCACACACAAATCTAACTGGGCCCCCCGGACTAAAAGGGTAATTACTAACAGATCAGGAGTCCGACTGACGCACTGTATGTTGCGTTGAGACCTCTATGACATGGAGGACCGTTGAGATACTTATTCATGGGACTTCGCAAATATGGGAGTCTCAAACAGTAGCTCATGGAGTGAATCCTTCCCAATACCATCGGAGCGAGTGTGAAGACCTAGTAGTTGGATGAGTCTTGATGACTGCTGACTGATTGACTCGGTGTGTCCCGACTAGCCCAGTGGGGATCGCCTTTTTGTGGCAACAGACCCACGGAGAGGAGCACATAGTTGTGGCGACGGAACCTCAGTACTCGATTGTAGGAGTACCTCCATAGGATATTAAGGGGAGAACCTGGATGTTGCAGAAGACCCATGGTGGGGAGCACCTTAGTGACACAACAGACGTATGATACTCGACAGAAGAGGTAGCTCTATAGTCCAATGTTAGTGGGAAGTGAATTAGTGTCATGGCAAGCCCACTATCCTTGAAAGAGGAGGAGTTATTTAGAAATTGTGGTTTCAATATTGTGAATAAAAATCCTAGTTGATCCAAGTCAGTAACATTTGTTTTTTCCTCTCGATTGTGATGGATTTCTTGATAACTTAGTTATATATATGGGCATATACCTATGTGGTGTTATCTGTTGATTTCATTCGTTGTGATTTATCCTGGTTGTAGTTTTTGAGATGATGAGGTTCTCAGGGACCCTACAGAGTATCGCTATACTCTCCCCTACACAGGCTTTGGCCACATCTCATTATGTTGGATGCAGACGACAGACAGTGTTGACGGAGGCTGAGAGTACTAGGATTGCACGATACCCAGGGTGGACCTTATGTCGTGAAAGTACACAGATGATACGAATGGACCACGAGTCTGGAGGACGCAATATCAACCTACCCTTCATGCAGGAACCTCAATGGAAGACCCAATGACAATTTTTCTTTTCTTCAGTTGTACTTTCAGTTTCTTGTACT
Source organism: Viscum album (assembly GCA_963277665.1). Classification (NCBI taxonomy): domain Eukaryota; kingdom Viridiplantae; phylum Streptophyta; class Magnoliopsida; order Santalales; family Viscaceae; genus Viscum; species Viscum album. The sequence goes on along the minus strand of OY728152.1, from coordinate 2,072,848,367 downwards.
TTCTATTGGGATTGTAATTATGACCCCTTTAACATTCTGCACAATTTTGTTATTCAGTTTAACTTAGTGTTTTATTTCCATCATGTGCTCTGTTGTCTATGTATACAGGTTATAAAGGCAATGACTTCCTAGTTTTTGGTAATTACACCTTTAGGGCTAGTCTCCATCCCCTAGCCTATAGAAGGCAGGCTTGGGGCAGTCACGGCACTGGCCCTAAGGAATAGGTCATGACATAGTCAATCATTCTATTTTAATAAATAAAATACCAATTCATTACATCTATCCTACTTATATAATGAGTTATTCAAATACACGAAGAGGATTATGTGGCCCATATAAATAAAAGGCCCATTATATAAGAAATAAATATTAAATTATGTCAAAATTTATTGTGTCATTAATATTATTTATATTTTATCTCCTCATTTTAATATATATTAAATATATTACATGATAATACATTTTCTATAAACATGACTCATAATTCATTCTAATATATAACAAATATTTAATAATAAAATAGTATTTGTCAATATAATATATTTTTTGTATTTACTAAATACCATGTGAATAATATTAGTTAATTAATTTAGGTGAAATATTATATAATAAAAAAATTATGAATTTATATATTTTTAATGATAATCAATACTTGGTGTAGTCGCAGACCCTATGGTAGGGACAACCATGTGTCAAATACCCATTATAAAAAATGTGTAATATTCATAAACATTTTATTTTATGTCACCCTATAGGAACTTATCTCGATTGCATTCAATATTATTCAATGAAATTTTTTGATTCGAACACCCCATCATGTCTACAAAATGTATAAGGAATATTTATAGAAATGAAAACTATCATATTAACATGTAGTGTGTAAATTAGTCTATATGTATTTATATATTTCTCATTAAGCATAACAGACCCTTCTTCTTTCATCCATTATTTCATTATTATATAATGATATTACTAGAAGACCATACTTTCTACTATCGATGAAAAGTATTTATGAAGGTAATATCATCCCGACCTACCATGCCATTGATATTACTTACAAAAATAAAGAGTGAAAAATTATATCTTAACCAACAATCCAATGTAATAGATCCATTGAAATGGATAACACAAGATATCTCTCCACATTTTAATTATGATGAGGTTTCCATTAATTAATGCACATGGTAAACTTTGACACATTAACAATGATCTCATGTCTAGAGACTGATACAAATATCTATACAAAAGAATAACTAATAACACATAAACCATGTGGTGATAAAATTTGAAGGATTATAGAAATTATATCTCATACAAGAGACATAGAAAAATAATAATTAGCAGAATAAACCCCCATTATTATGATCCACTAGAAACATGTAGTCAAACATCACTTGTGTCCAGTTAGAATGATATTTCTGGACCGTTTATCATATATTTAATTTAAATTTCTAAGTATCTCAATGTTATATTTATAAACTAGGATTCACTATAAAAATTTTATATGGAAACTAATATATGTAAATTACCATTTATATAGTGGATGAATAAATTCATAAATTATAATTATTAGATTGCATATTTTATATCTCAATGTTCAACATAAATTGTAATCGAGATGTTATTTTTAGTTGGATAATGGGAAACCACTATTAAAACTATCTAAAATTCAATAGAGTCATCTTGATAATTATCCTTGATATATCTCACTTTATAATGATCATGATTCTATTGAATCATGTCTTCTGTTGATGGGTCTTCCTAGTATCCACTATGTGATTGTTATGGTATTGGTAACATAACCTACTTGAGTAAAACTCCATAGGAGATGAAATACCAGAGTTTATTAACTTTTCATCATTTACATAAATTAACATTTTTTTTAGTACTACTAATATAAATTTAATAATGATATAAGATTTCATACTATGTACTATTCCATTAAATGGGACAAATACTTCTGTATATTATAGTACATCTATGCTTCCAATTAAGATGAAAATTACTCAGTATTTGTAGATATTAATACCACAAGATTGCTTGAGTTTTTTTCACAATCATTTCCATAATAGTACTGGAGTAATAGATCAAATTTATCCATGTAATAATTGTATATATCACCTTAAAAATAGCATCCATTCATCTTTACATATCAATTATATTTCATCTACACTCAATCTATTATTATTAGGTAGTTGTGAATGCTTCTCTTGTTTTTATCTATAACATAACTAATACATTACTATCATAAAAAACTTTATTTAAATATCTATTCTTGTACATATTATGAAATATTTGATTGAACTATCAAATAAGAGTATGGATATCAAATCAAGATTTAAATTCATCTTATACCAATTCATATCTTCATGGAGAGATTTATGTCATGGGAAATTGATAACTATTATCATTCAAATTGATCAGTCAATTATTTTTATATACCTCTTTTGTAAATATAATAATTACAATGCATTATAAATAATTATTTCTAACTCACATTTTCATTTTCTAAAAAACATATCATTCTAAATGAAGTCAATATATAGTGAATTTAATTTATTCTTGTCTTAAAAAATTTAATACCAAATTCTTATTAAATATATTCAAAAACATATTTCCCATGGAAATCAATGTACAACCCAGTAACGCTTTATAGGAACATAAAAATTATTTATTCAAAATGAATATTATAGTTTCTCAATGTAATCATGAACTAGAATTTATAAACATGTGCAAAATAATGAATTTAATAGTTTCACAATCCCTCTCTGGTTTCATTAAATAGAAATGATGCATGATTTGTGTTATTTATATCCATTTATTAATTAAACGATCATATAATTTAGATATTATCAGAAAAATAAAATTAATTTAGTCATATTGACTTGGAATTACCCATCTAGATTTTTGGTACCTCCCTTGTACCATCCATGTATAATATAACGTTAATACACAACATATTATTCTGTACTATAATCCCACACACATTGTCACATTGAATATATTATTGAATATTAATTGATAATTTTAATCTAGTATAGTTTATATATACTTATTCTAGGATTTATAAATCTCAATGATAAATGTATCCTTAAGAAACACATTTCATTCAATCACAATCTTTTATTTTTTTAAAATATAATTTATTTGATACAATAACTGATATTATATATATTTATCATGGAAGAAGACATATTTTTTGGGGATGACACCATTATTTACAACTAATTTCATGAAAAATAATTGAATTGTCTTTAATAGATATATGAATCAACATTTATTGTTCATTACCATAAATCATGATTCTAATTTGTATAAGGAAATGCATGATTATGAATAATACATGATCTATGTTTTGGTATATCGATGTCAGTATGAATCATCATCGATCCTCTTTATTAAAATCATATATTTGATGTGGATAAGGTAATGTGTATTTATGAATTACCAAGTGCTACATTACAATGATCGATGAATGATGGGATATGATATTATTTAGTATCCCATCCCAAGGGAAATCATAACTTATTTCCAAGTAAATACCACAATTCTAAATCACAATACTTAATCATAATTTCTGGAATTCTATGATGACTATTTATCACAAGAATACCTTTGTAATAGTTCAGGTTCTTTTACTTCCCTAATTAAAAATGAATTTTGGTGGACAATTATTTCCAAAGGATTCATTTTCCAAAACTAAATATGTCAATAATACAAAATTTATATCACTCTTAAGAGTATAAATATCAAACAAGTTATATCCTTTACATCTATATAATTTTTTTGTAAAATATAATATGTTTACACAACTTTATTATTTATGTTCATTATTTATATTCATCATGAATATCAAATTATTCAAACAATGCTAAAGTATTGGTCAATTGTAAAACACAACAACCCACTTAAATTCCTAAATTGGAATAAATTATCCTTTTTTTAACAAATACATTTCTTAAAGTTTCTAATACTTACTAAAAGATTTACCTAAATAATTCACATTTTAATATAAAAGTATTGTAATTCTCATTGATAATTAGAAACCCTATTATCCAATAGCGTGGATAACACAACATTATTCTATTATTCAATCAATTCATGAATTGTCATTATCATTGAATAAAAATATTAAATAGTAATATTATATATAACATTCATGAGTTGAAACTGAGTCATCACTTTTAATTGATGAATATAACATGTGAAGAAGCAATTACTTACTTCATCATATTAGCTTATTTCAATTATGATATTAAAAATATAATTTCCTTAGATATAATTCCAATAATATCTTAATTTTTTGATAATTTATTTAAATTATGATACAATTTTTTGTGGAGTGACAATTTTCATTGGCCTTCTTTCATTATCTTTTAACATGTTATCTATATTTAGTAAACATTTCATTATGTTCATATAATGATAGTGAACCTTATCCAAAATATAAACATGTGTTTCCTCTGTATTATTAATTTTGAAAGAAAATTTAATGTATATTCATTTTCATGAAATAAAATTAAAATGGGATGCATTGAATGGTCATGTTTCGTCATTCATTTTATACATATATTATGTAATCATCAATTATTGTTATATGTGATTCTCTTTATCCTTTTATAAAATATGATAATGATACTACTTTTAATATCATTGCTTTATTGATTTAGTTTCCAAAATTAACATTTAAAATTCATCATATTATTATGAAATAACCCTCATATTCATAACACATGAGTCTAATGAATGAATTTTTCACCCTTAATTCCTAAGGAGGCATAATAGGTATTTGGAACACTGAAACATTAAATTTTTTATGTTGTAGTTCTTTATGAAAAATCATATAATTCTCTTTTAATTTCATGCTATTTCAAACAATAATATTTTCCAATAAATATTATATTATGTATATAAAATTAATATCATTATTTTTTGAATGATAAAATCCAGCAGATTGTACATTTATCATGATTACCGATTTGGATATTAGTAATTAATTAATTGAACCACTAAATTTATCAGAATATTCTACAATAATCTTTCATCCTTCTATACTATTTTCAAAAAAATATGTCACAATATTATTCATGGAAAAATGATCATTAATCCCTCCCTCATTGAATAAAAGATTTGGAAACACCACTTCTCAGAGAGTTCATGTGAGGAATTTGAATACATAATGACATTAAAAAAAATGTTACTTTATCTATTGAGTGAACTTATATCATCTAAAATAATAAATATGATTTAATAATATTATGATAATTTATTTTCAATAGGGTATATTTGGATAATAATTTACATCCATGATCATTTATGTCAACCCATATATCTAAAAATATCCTCGAGTAGTTGGAGGAACCCTGAGCTAGTGATGATCCAGCACCTCGTACATCTGTTTTGGATCAAATTCATAGGATGGAAGGAATCTTTGTCTTAATAATTTAGTAAAGTGTTTTAATATTTTTCATCTAAGGAAATCCATTTCGAATAATCTATTATTTATATGTCCTCCCACCAACAACTGAATGTGATTAGAAATAATTTTATCATGTATTTATAAATTTCAATGTTAAATAAATTATTTGTTTCATGATTTCATTAAAATGCATAAAATAAATATCAAATAAATTAGGGAAATCAATATTCTCGACTACTCTTCAGTATATAATATGGGTTGATCCATTTAAATTTACTAGATCAAACATGACCTAGGGGAATCATACCAATGTAGTTTCTTGAATCATGATGTAGCAAGTCCCATGCTCATGATAAACATTGTTTTTCATTAATTTTTTATTTAAAATTTTATGTGTTATACACCATCTTGGTCATAATGAAAATGTACTAAAACAAATGAGAGGGGGTATTAGGTGTACAAAATATAAACTGATAATGTTAAAATATAGTCTTATATACGGATTAAATGAGAAGAAACTTATGCACATAAAGTATTATATATTTACATTCAACACAAACAGTTAAATAATTAATTAAACTAATGCAGACATTCAAAGGTCAGTCAATGATGAATAACTATTGACTAGAAAAATTTAGTTGAGTCAAAAATTAAAGTAAATAAAATTAATGTGTGAGGGTATTTAATTAATTTAAATGAATTAATTGAATCCAAATAAACACATTTTATGGACCATAAAAAAAATATACAATTAAAACTATCAAAATAATAAAATAATAAATTTAATAAAAATAATAAAAAAATTTCTTGAGTATTAAAATAAAATAATTATAATGGAAATTTATTTAAATCCATAATGATTGTTTTTTCAAATTATATGTTCTTAGAAACCCTAAAAAATGACCAATCTAGCCCGAACAGAGACTACAAAGGGCTATTCTTTGATAAAAATACCTTACATGCTCCGTATCGATTCAAATAGATCGTTATAACAATATTTTGAGACATATTTTCTAAGGAAATACAAGTGGGAGATCATTTGGAGCTGTATTATGGAAAATTATAGTAGAAAAGACATGTAGGAAGCTCGAACTGTGGTGGGTCAAGGATGGGATGAGGGATTATGAGAATAATATAAGATTACTGATGGGATCCAGTCTAGTGGTGTGGTAAGGGATCCTATAAGAACATATCATGGTGGAATCAACTATATATAGTGCTGGATGATAAACATTTAGGTGACAATGGATAAAATGATCTTATGGGGAACATCATGTCGGAGTGGAAGCCTCGATCGGGGTAGGATGTGGAAAGGCATGATATGGTCTTATAAATTATAGGAATCATTAACTTGTGTTTTGGAAGAAATATTCATGTGTAGTAGTGTCCAAGGTGTGGTGGTATTCCAATGAAGGAGGTATAATATCTGACCGAGGTCTGGTGTCGAATTTTCAGGATGGAGGTGCAGCCAAATGTTCATAGTTCAGAGAAGGTTTTTTGAACAGTGGAGGATATCATCCATAAATAGATCATGGAGTAGGGTGTAGGGATGCACATTAACATATGGCTTCATTAACTACCAATATATATAAATCGAGAGTCTACATAGTCTCATTCAATACAAGTAAAGTAGACTCTAAAACTCAACACATTGACATGTTAGAGTCTACATAAACATGATGTTGTAGCATCAATAAATGAATGAATATTAAATCTATCTATAATGAATTTGATAAAAATTTGCATCACTATATTTACAGAGTTCAAGATTCAATTTATGATGTAGATATTCACAAAACAATGATTAATGTTGAGATTCTTGTTTCTTATAAAATTAAACATGTTTCAATGTGGATATATTATTTCCAATGTCAATTTGAATGAATTGGATTATATTAATTACATCTTCAATTTTAGTCATTGTTTAAATTTTTCTACACAGTTCATACTTAAAAATAAATTATCTTTCTACAAAAAATTAAATAATGTAATACAATCACTATGAAACAATATATACTCTTTCCCCATCCCATATGTGTAAAAAACCATTCTTTCATTATTAATCACTAAATTTAATGTTTATGGCTTTTAAATTTATCTAATCTCAGACTTGTTTATTTTCCTGAGCTTTGAGATCGATGAATCAGTCCCATTGATGAATATCAAATGAAATCAACATGAATACATCAATTAAAGAGAATACTGAAAATGTGGCTCCCTTTCTCACCCATACTGCAAGTATAGACATTGACTTACAATGTATAAACTACATAAACTACCACATTTTTCATCAAATCATCGGCCTAACAATGATTTAAACAATGTTTTTATTCCAAATGATTTCTCTTATATAAAGAAATAGTGTTAATGAGATAACATCTTTGATCCTTGACTTCATCAATTATTCATTAAGGTCTTGAAATTTCATGTTAGAAAACCAATTCCACCTTCCATCGTGTATTTCAAATTTTAAAATTCCATACTCATTATGTTGTGGGAAATGATTTTGAGCATATTTAGGACGACATTCTAATTATATTGGTGGAATTTTAATATGATTAGAAAAACTATTGATATTATGTATTAATAAATCTATAGAATCCTTACCATAATTTATACCAAAACATTTTCTAATGTAATTGGAAAATAGATTTTCATTATGAATGATAAATTTAGATAAATTTCAGTATAAAAACAATGTTATCCTCCATTAAATCCAATGTAGGTATTTTATTATTAAATAAACAACTGCAAGACATAGTGATTTATATAAATTATAGAAATTGTGGAAATTTTATTTATTCAGTAAACTAGAATGAAAACCATTTATACACACTATGTGTTGGACGTGGATTGTTTAGAGTAATCATTTATGCCAAAAATACATTTCATGGAATTCCCAAGATGGTAGAAATATACCCACCATCTATATAATATAATCTAAAATAAAATCTATTAATATGATCTATGGTATGTTTAATGTATTAGAAAATCCTACATTGAATTTCATATATTTTTCAAGGATCAATAACACCTCATATAACTATCATCAATGTGCTCATTTGTCTATAATAATGTTTTATTCAAGATAAACATGAGTGGTAGATTATTTCCCATGGGCCCATGCTGCATCCTAAAGGTGACTCGGAATATAATTATAGATGATATGGATTCCATAGAATAGTCTCATAATTTCCCACATGCCTTAAAAAATATTATTTGAATGTTATATACTTCAAAAAATGATTCTAATTATCATGAGATTTTTGTCTTATTTTAATGTCCATCCATCCATTATAGAGATTTTTGAGGTACCATACATGGAGTACCTCAATCATGTTCACGCTTCATTGAGGAATCATCGAGATCTTGGCCTATATAATTCATCACCTTCTTGTTATCACCTTGAACCACATAACAGCAGTGCTGACCCAAAATGATGATGTGTTATACGTGGTGGCCTTAATTTCCTTTGAAGCACTACCCCACAAAAAAGATGATATGATCATCTACTTCATCAATCAAAATAGTAGGATTATAGAAACTTGTGAAAGATCTAAACATGGTTTGAATTAATATTTTCCACTTCCATCCCAAGACACCGACTAAAAATCAATTATATGTATATATAAGAAAAATAAAGTTTCATGGTGTAATGAACTTGATAAATAAAGAAAAGGGTTAAAAATCATAAAAGTTAAATAAACTATAATGTATAAATTTTCTATGGTTCACATGGGAGATGTTGATACATTAGAATACTCACAATATCTAGAAAACCTCTTCAATTGATGACCTAAAATGTAGAAATTTTACCCCATTTTATATTATATAAATAGTAATGAAATACATAATCATAATCAATGGTAGATTAAATGGATTATATAATCCAACCTGGTCTTATTCATTTATTTCAAGGATTAGGATCCCCTCATATCAATATCATAATAGAGCTCAATTTTATATAACACGTGATTTTTGAAGGTAAACAAGATTTGTATGTTCATTCCCATGGTCCAACATAAAAACCTAGAAGTGGTAAAATATTTCATCCAAGAATATAGTGATACCATAATCAAGGATTATAAATTCTCAAAAACCGTAAAAATTTTCATTTATTAAGATGTACTTGGATTACCGATTTAGATAATCAATAACTAGCAATATGAATTGTATTACCATATATCCATTCTCGAGATTTTGGATTTAACATACATGGTGATCTGTGATTGAGTCCACACATCAGAGAGGAAACATGAAGCTCAGGATCTGTCAGAATTATATCCTTCTTTGTTTTAAATAGATCACAAAAACACCCATTGTGACCTTAAATAATGATGTATTCTTATTGATTGTATATCTTTCCTCTATAGTGGAATCCCCCTCAATAAATGGTGTGCTTAGCTATGTCCTGGATCAAAACATGATGATTATTGAATTCAATGAAAAAGTCATACTTGGAGTGATGTAATATTTTTCTCATCCATCTGCATACACCCGGATGAATATGAATCAATACGTCCTTAATGGATAATTTAACAAGAAAAAAAGAAATAGAGGAATATTGTGTCCATGTATTCATGAAATATATTACTAAAGAGAATGATACATTATAATCAAAAATACCACCAACTATACCAAAATTCATTTGATACTATCAGTAGAACCATAGAGAAATATATAAATTCCAAACAATGTATTGCTCGTAAAGAGTAATTGTTTGAAAAAACTATCAGAAAAATAATTATAAGATATTAAAGAATTATGAAATCAAATCAATAAAAAATACAGTTATATTTGCATCCCCCACCACCAAAAGCTCGATCATAATTATCTTTGTCATTTCCACTATCCCTAAATCATTAATTGTCATAATTATTTAGGGTAACATACTAAACACCATATTTATTAATTTTATTTCTAATATCTATATTAATATAAATTTCATTTAAATTGAGATTTTGAGTCATCAAATGTATCATTTACATCATAATTTTCTAAATCATAACAATCATCTATTTTAGTCATCCATTCTTCATCAGAGGATATATCATCCAAAACAAAAGGTTCATTTATTATTTTTATTTAGGTCCATGGCTCGTTCAATAATAAATGGAACACATTGAACACCAAATCATTCATAATTTTTGGTGTAAGCTGTTTCTAAACTTTTTGGGAACCTGAAAAAATTGAAAAATAGGTCTACTGAATTTACTCAAAATATTAATATATATAGACAAATAATCATTCTCAACATTTACAAAAAATGAAATACACTTGTTCTCTCATCCATAAGAACTATAGTTCAAGATCAAAACATAGATGACCAATATTTTATGTTTAGTGACATAACCCACTTATAAATCTCACCAATCATCTATCATATTTTTTCCCTCATCATTTTTTCATTATCTATACAATGAATATCGATTTCATTTAGAAAGTGGTCTTTCTAAAAATTTATTCGGGCCCTTTACTACTAGGTGGACACCAAACAATTCAACAAATCATATAATCCAATTTTGACTGATACACTATCCCTATCATTGTATCTATAGTTAAATTGAGGATATATATAACAGAAAGCCACATGTAATGTACTATACAGCTTGACAATCAAACTCTCCTAAATTATTACTCAAATATAAAGATAGCTATATATTAAATGGAAATAAAATAATATTATTATACAATGAATTCCACATAATAGTAATAAAAAACACTTCAAAAGATGTAATATAACCATTATTATTTAAATTTATTTAATTTTATCCTATTTATAGTACATTTCCCTACAACGTAATCAAAAGGTTGTTTTCTTATTAGAATCCACAATATAATGTACATTAAAGTGTGGGAATGCATTCCTCAAACATATGAGAAGATCACGATAAAAGAATGTTTATTACATAGTTTATTTCACTATATTAGTATCATTATCCATTTCATACCTACTAGACTACCATTTTTTGGATGAATAATTTTTCCCCATAGCACCTTTATTCTCACTATGGAATCTCAAAATCATATATTTCACTGAAATTATATGGCCCCAGCCATAAACATTACATAATCTTGAGTAATTTCAAGAACACATGATGAGGATATTTTCAGTTTTAGTGTTTTATAGAATTAGATCATAAATCATTCATTACATTCTACATTTCAACAATGTGGTTACATAAAAGTTAGTATTCATTTTTCCCATCAACAGAAACATATTTAAAATAAAACATGGATTCTTTCATGACACTTCCTTGACACTATCATCATATCATGTACCTTTCACTTGACCTGGGAAAAACATTTAAAAAACATGGGATGATCATAAAAATATCAGTTAGGGTTATTATAATACAGAAAGGAAACATTAGTTCATTTATACATTATAATCAATGAAATCATACTTTACTCATAATACATAGCATGTTAACATACCTCATGAAATCATAAGAATTATTAATAACTCATAGAAATCATAAGACATACAATTAACTTGAGGAATTCATAAATTTCATACGTATGGAGTAACCCCGATGGTTATGTTTGGAATACCCATCATACTATATTCCCTAAATCTCTTCATAGAAACTATATCGTTTAACCCCTTTGTGTTACCCAATGCATTGGAGAGCTATATCAGGATCACCCAACCAATGTTTATCACAGAACCACTCATTTTCATAAAAAATGCCCATGAAACCTAACATAATCATAGCACATAACATAATCATAGAGGAAATATAACATTCCCACATTGAAATAACAATATAAAATTTTAAGATTTTGAAATAATGAATCCATTCAAAAAACCATTTTCAAACCCATTTAAAAAATTTAATAAAGTGATTTTTGAATCAAAGTTTCCCATACCACATTGATGATTTTATCATTTTAAACCATTAATATCCATATAATGAAATCCTTAAAACCATTTTGAAAACATGGATATTAATGAGAAATATTTATATGAATAAATCATTAAAACCTTTAAAGTGATATTTTAGCTAAAGTGTTTTTACCAAAATTAGAGAAACTTGAATACAATAATTGAGGAATCACATTAAATCATAACTTTATAATATCATGAGAATAAATGGATTCATGATATAATTTTACAAATTACATTATATACACCATATAAGAGTGAATTGGTACATAACAACAATAAAGTCTCAATAGAAATTTAAAATGAGATGAAATCCATTATAAAGAAGGTATCATTAAATTAAGGATAAATAAATCTCATAATTATGTGTGAAAAATATAAATACACCAAATATAAGTGGATATTATGTGTAATAAAATCAATGGTCATTCACACATATTCCAAGGATGGTATTTTTAATAACTACAAGTTGAACCAAAGAAATCGAAATTGGGATAAATGTCTGTTTGGAAAAATTCGACAACCTAATGGCATCACATTAAAATTTATAAAATTAGTTGATGAGAGAGAAAATGGTATCTAATCATTTTTAAATAAAATTTAAATAAATATGGATATTTAATAACCTAATCTAACATAAACAGATGTAAATTATAAGACATAAAAAAATATGACTTTTAAAAAGTGGAGGGTGAAAGGTTCCCTTAACGATTTGGGAAACTTTCAAAACGTACACCCCATGAAAGGAGGGTCATTCAATGAAGATTTAAATACCCATAAATGAATGTATATTATAAAAATAGTAAAATAATTTCCATTAAATACACCAAAAAAAGGAAATAGTGGCCAATATAGCATGAATCTCACCCGAATAAAAAGTGAGATGAAAATCCCCTTATGAAAAATCGGCAGCCCAAAGGCGTGACATAAAACATCAAAAAATGGATTGAGGATATCAATTAAGATATCTCATAATATTAACATAAAAAGTACATTAAGAGGAATATATAATAACATCCCCAAAATAAGAAAGAGAAACTTAAAAGAAGGGACATAAAATACAGTACTTAAAAATAAAGAGAGAGGTTGGATCCCTTACCTCAAGTCCGACTTGTCTTGTTTGTTTCATTATATTCTTGAATAATAAACTTTGGTTAATTTATAATTTCATAAGGTCCTCCTTTAAATATTATTATTTAGTAAATATCACATATTATAATGTTATAATAATTGGTTAATAATGTGTGTTCATATCAGACGTCTTTGTTGATGTTTCGTACATGAGTCAAAAATGAAATTGTTTGAAAATGTTTATAAGTAAATAATCTATAGAATATTAATATTTATTTAGATATAATATATATCCAGTAAATATTTATTCTATAATATTCCATAACATTTTGAGATAAAAAGAAATGAAATGCACCGTTCATGGAGACCGTATGTCGTACGTAGGCATGAATGCTACTTTCATTTCTTTGTCATATTAATGGAATTAAAAATAATTGAGAGATATATATTATAATACCAGTATGATATATATATTTTATAGGTCACATTTGTTCATTTATTTCATTCATTATACATTCCATGTATTGCATGAACGAGTCACATCACTTGAAGGGGCGGTAGTCCAGACTTCCTCATATGAAATTATCGCAATTGCACAACATGAAAAGCATAAAGGTATGTTTTAAATATAAAATACCAAAGAATATGGGAAAAATAAATACCATATATATCATATATAAAATATATTTTCATCATAATGGCCACCATGAAAAGTGTGAAGAGAATATTGAACAATCATCGTTTCGTGAGGCAGTAATTCGCCATCCACAAAAACAGTATGTTCTTTAACCATTAGACGGAGGTGTGTGTAAGTGTAGCTCGAATATTTAACATAAAACATCCTAGTATTTTGAAGATACTAGTTTTGTTACAAAATAAAGGAATAAAAATAGTTTAGGGGTTTGGCGAAGCAAAATAAAACAAAATAACACATGTGAAGACATTACATTTAAATCGGGTAACTCCACCTGGATTGGAGAAAAAGGGTTTCTTGAAGAGAAATAATCCAAAGGTTAGGATTCAATGATGAATAGAGGGATTTGGAGAGATTAAATTGGTAGGTTTTGGCTGAGTCAAAGGCTTTAGAGGTGTGGGTAAGCTGGTAGAGGTGTGGGCCTTTTATAAGAGGGGAGGAGGGGCACTCTTGGAAGGTTATAAACTATTACTTTATTATAGAATGGTTTTCGGATTTCAAAGGTCCCAAAAGGATATATTTCCAGGAAAAGGTGATAATGATTCTAAATCTATCCATCCAATAGGTTTTTGACAAGTTTATGACTTATAATTCACCCATTCTTCTCATTTTATTTAAATCATTTATTTATGAGGTAATCACTACATCATCACGGTGTCATAAATAAATTAATTTGTATAATGTCTAAAAATTATTAAAAAAATATCATGATGTGGGAAATATTTTTAGATTTTTTATTAATATTTGTAGTAAAAAATATGACTTATATAACCCCATGTAAAAATTATTTTAGTAAAATAATAAATGTTTGTGACATTTTAATTTTAACTTTAAATATAAAGTTATTAATCACATATTCCAACCAAAGTGGCTCTATGGGGTACCCAAGTTGACCCATGGATTTTCTCAGTCCTCCATGACTCATAAAATAAGGGTAGGACATGTTTCAAGGTCATTTCATATTATTATAACATTATCATTTCAATAAATTACACTAATTACCTTTAATCGCGATTAATATAACTTAAATGATATTGTTCACCAAAAAATTATTTTTATCCCATTGAACAACATTTCAATTTCAAATGACAATGAATTATATTGGATTTTTGAAAATAAAATCACAGATGTGTTAAAGTTTCATTTAATAAAAATAAGTTTCTTTAACTACCACTTAGTGTTTTCACTATTCATAAAAAATTGATGTTTTTCAGAAAAATACCAAATATTCACCCTAAGATATATATTATATTCCAAATTCAAAACTGATCTCTATTTTAAAAAATTCAAAATATACAAGTTTAGTTAATTAATTAAATAATTCATTCCCTCTGTCAAAATAAATAGCGTGTTTTTTAGAAACAATATCTATTAAAATATTGACACTAGTTTAAGTCCAATTTCAAAGTAAAATTAATTCCAATGAACACCATTGGATTAGATGGTTAAAATATATTCCAATTAAACTTTAAAACCAATTAAAAATATAATCTATCCATATATTTAAATTAGATGAAAAAGTTGTTTTGATATAAAATGCAGTATTTTTCCACTATTCATTAAAAAATGAACATGGTCAGAAACATACCAAAAATTTGACTAATGTAAATTTAAATGTACCAATCATAATGTATAAGTTTATTTTGACAAATAGAGATTTTAAAATTGTCAAAAGTTAGATTTAAAACGGTTCCCCATCAAAATGCGGTAAGACAATCTTTTATAAATATTAGAGTATTTATTCTTAAAATTGGATTCGTTTGGATTTTAAGCCTCTATAATTTATTGGATAAATGTAAAAATATTTAACAAACATATGTATTCATTTTTTAGATATTTATGTTTATTCACACCATTACAACGGCTAGGAGTTAACTATTATAATATTATTATATTATTAGTTTGAAACGTAAGATTTTAAAGATACTAGTTGTTGCGTATTGGGTACACTATCTAGCATAGAATTCCTTTAAAAGTAAAATTAATATTTTATTCACAAATATTGATAAAAAATAGAATGTAATATTATTTATTTACTAGGGATGTTACATCCATCCCCTCTTTTGGGAATTTCGTCCTCGCAATTTCAAAATTAGGATTTGAAACATCATTGAAAGTCCCACATTGGAACAAGAGTCAGTAAAACTATTACTCTAAAAAAATTGAGAGAATTACAAAGGTCACCCGAGTTAACCCATACTGGGATTCCAAGTATGAAAATATGTATATGTAGGAGAAAACAAAGGGTCATGTTCTGATGGATAGTGATAGTAAACATGTCTAGGAGAAAGTTAAGCAGAAGAAAATCACAAGCTTGTGATGGGTTAAATGGTATTCGATTCCCCAGTAGGAAAACATAACAGACATCATTTTTGTTTTATGTTAGTCTTCCTTGAGGAATTTATTTTTGAGCATTAACTAAATCATTATGAAACATGCTTACTTGTCTCATAGTCTTTCAACTTTTACTATATTCCTTAATCATACTCATATTTTCTCCAAAATACTAGTATTTTGGAAGACTTCATCGCATTAAGAGTAATATAATCAACTTATTTAGGATAACCTAATCCAAAATATAGAACTATATATTTCCCATGTCTTTAGATCTAAACCAAAACGAAACCAAAAATATTAGAATGAGATCAGATATTACCCAAAAACGATATTTTTTTACAAAATGAAAAACTACTCCTAATCTCCAAAATTTTTCAAACAAAACCCAATGTTCAAGGAATACCATTCAATAAACAATTTGTTCATAAAATTATTCAAGGTAAACCCATATAATATTGAAACCTAAATATTTGAAGGATTTAATCACTTAGTCTTCCATGGTATAAATTGACATTTATCTCTAAATAACATTCGTTTCTCTTAAAGTCTCATATTGAAAAGTAATTAACATAATAACATATCCTCCATGATAGGTTAATAATTTACATAGATAACCCAAAATCAACTTACTCTTGATTCATAAAATCATCTAAATAAAAAAATAATTAGTCAATATAACCAGGGACTTTACGTAGTCCAGTGGTAGGTGATAAATACCAGCCGTACTTTGGTTTTGGGTTCAATTCCCGCATCTTTTTCCGACGCGATGGGTTGTCACACGATCTACGTGTGGTCATTTTTCCAAAACTATATTATTCATAAAAAATTACCCAAAACGAGTTAAAATCTTCCAAAATAATCATAACATATTTTAACTTCAATTTTATCTCTTGCCTTTCATTTTCCATAATAACATATAGTAACCCATAATTACCTCAAAATTAAAGAACTATAAACCATAATGGTTACCTTTATAATTTTCAAATGAACTACCACATAGAGTTTGTTCTCTCATTAAACAGGAATTAGAGAACTCACCAAGGTTAAAGCGGTTGATCATGACTCCTGATAGTTGGTTTAGAATAACCAATAGAATTCTCATTGAAGCTCCCATTTCTTCCGGTCTCTTAATCCGAGAACCAGCATAGTTGCCTTCAAGCCCATTG
The DNA here is from genome assembly GCA_963277665.1 of Viscum album. Lineage (NCBI taxonomy): Eukaryota > Viridiplantae > Streptophyta > Magnoliopsida > Santalales > Viscaceae > Viscum > Viscum album. The sequence continues at coordinate 2,072,830,791 of OY728152.1, read as the reverse complement.
TCACTTATCCAAGTTATCTCAAACTCATTCATTCCTTCAAAAATAACAATGGCTCTATCTAATATAATAACCATTTGTGGTTATACAAAACTTTTCACTTATGCTTAAACAACACTCTAACTTCTAATGTTATCTAAACCGACCTATGATGCCAACTATAAGGCCCCAGCCTTAAACATTACATAATCTAGAGTTATTAAAAGAACACAAGATGAGGATATTTTCAGGTTTAGAGTTTAAGAGAATTAGTTCATAAATCAATCATTACATTCCATATTTCAACAAAGTGGTTACAAAAAAGATAGTATTCATTTTTCTCATCAACGGAAACATATTTAAAATAAAACATGGATTTGTGGATGACACTTCCTTGACACAATCATCAAATCATGTACCTTTCCCTTGACCTGTGAAAAACATTTAAAAAAATTGGGATGAGCATAAAAAGCTCAATAAGGGATATAAATATACGGAAAGGAATCATTAGTACATGTATACATAAGAATCAATGAAATCTTACTTTACTCATAAAAAATAAGCACGTTATCATACCTCAGGAAATCATAAGATTTATGAATAACTCATAGAAATCATAAGACATAAATGTATCTTGAGGCATTCATAACATTATTACATAGGCAGTAACCCTAATGGTTATGTTTGGAATACCCATCATAGTATATTCCTTAATTCTCTTCAGAGAAACCATAACCTTTAACCCCTTCACGTTACCCAATGCATTGGAGAGCTATATCGGGCTCACCCTCCCTTAGTTTATCACGGAACCACCAGTTTTTATAAACAATTCCAAAGAAACATAACATAATCATAGAACATAACTTAAGAATAATGAAAATATTAAATTCCAAAATTTCAATAACAATATAACATTTTAAGATATTGAAAAAATGAATCCATTCAAATAAAAATTTTCAAAACCTTTTAAAACATTTAATAAATAGATTTTTGGATAAATGTGTCCCATACCACCTTGAAGAATTTATCATTCTATACAATTAATATCCATATAAATAAATCCTTAAAACCATTTTGAAAACATGGATATTGATGTGAAATATTTATAATAACAAATCATTAAAACATTTAAAGCTATATTTTAGTTAAAGGGTTTTTACCAAAATTAGAGACACATGAATACAATAATTGAGGAATCACATTTAATCAGAACTTTATAATATCATGAGAATAAATGGATTCATGATATAATATTCCAAAGGATACTATATACACCATATAAGAGTGAATTGGATGATAACAACAATAAATTCTCAATAGAAATGTAAAATGAGAAGAAATCCCTTATAAAGAAGGTATCCTTAAATTAAGGATAAATCCATCTCAAAATAATGTGTGAAAAATATAAATACACCCAATATATGTGGATATTAGGTGTAACACAATCAAATTTACTTCAAACATATTCAAAGGATGATATATTCAATAACCACAAGTTGAACCCAAATAAATCGAAATTGGTTTAAAAGTCCCTTTGGGAAAGTTCGACAGCCTAACGGTGTCACATTAAAATTCATAATTTAGTTGATGAGAGAGAAAATGGTATCTAATCACTTGCAAATAAAATTTACATCAATAAGGATATATAATAACATAATCCAACATAAATAGATGTAAATTAAAAGACATAACAAAATAAATCTTTTAAAAATAGGAGGGTGAAAGGTTCCCTTACCGATTTGGGGAACTTTCAAAATGTACACCCCATGAAATAAGGGTCATCAAAATAAGATGTAAATACCCATAAATGAGAGTATGTTATACAAATAGTAAAATAATTGTAAGTACATACACCACACAAAAATTAAATAGTGGCCAATGTAGCATGAATCTCACGGGATTAATAAGTGAGATGAAAATCCCCTTATGAAAATTCCGTAGCCTAATGGCGATACATAAAACATCCAAAAATTCATTGAAGATATAAATTAGGTCATCTCAGCATATGAACATAAAAATTACAATAACAGGAATATATAATAACATCTCCTAACATAATAAAGAGGAGCTTAAAAGAAGTGACATAAAAGAGGGTACTTAAAAAAAGAGACAGGTTGGATCCCTTATCTCAAGTACGACTTGTCTCATTCGTTTCTTTATATTACTGAATAAAAAAAATTCAATTTATAATTTCTTCAGGTCCTCCTATAAATATTATTTTTCAGTTCATATCACATATTATAATGTTATAAAAATTGGTTAATTATGTGAGTTCATATTAGACGGTTTTGTCGATGTTTGGTACATGAACCAAAAATGAAATTGTTTGAATATGATTATAAGTAAATAATCTACAGAATAGTAGTAATGATTTAAATATCATATATATCCATTAAATATTCATTTTACACTATTACATAACATTTGGAGGTAAAAAGAAATGAAATGCACCGTTCATGGAGACAGTAGGCCGTACGTACGCATGAACGGTACTTTCATTTCTTGGTCATATTAATGGAATAAAAAATAATTGAGAGATATATATATTATAATTCCATTATAATATATATTTTTTATTGGTAACATATGTTGATTAATTTTATTCTTCATACATTCCATGTATTGCATGAACGAGTCACATCACTTGAGGGGGCGGTAGTCTACACATCCTCGTAAAAAATTATCGCAATTTCACAGCATGCAAAGCAGGAAGGTATGTTTTAAATATAAATAAATGAGAATATGGAAAAAATAAATACCATATATATCATATATAAAATACAGTGACATAATAATGGCCCCCATTAAAATTGTTAAGAGAAGATTGAACAATCATCATTTCGTGAGGCAGTAATTCACCATCCACAGAAATAGTATGTTCTTTAACCATTAGATGGAGGTGTGTGTATGTGTATCTCGAATACTGAACATAAAAACATCTTATTATATTTAATATACTGGTGTGTTTACAGAAGAAAAGAATAAAAATAGTTTAGGGGTTTCGTGATGAAAAATAAAACAAAAGATCACAAGTGAAGACATTACCATTAAATCGGGTAAGTCCTCTTGGTTTGGACCAAAATGTTCTCGTGATGATCATTTTTCCATAGGTGAGGCTTCAATGATGAAGAGAGGGATATTGAGAGATTAAAGGGGCAGGTTTTGGCTGAGCCAATTTCTTGATAGGTGTGGATAAGGTGGTTGATATGGGGTCCTTTTATAAGAGGTGAGAAGGGGAACTCTTGGAAAGTTATAAACTATTACTTTATTATAAAATGATTTTCGGATTTCAAAGGTCCAAAAGGATTTATTTTGTGGCTTAGGTCATAAGTATTATTAATAAACCCATACAATACGTTTGTGACCAGTGTAACACTTATATTCCACCCTATCTTCTCATTTTATTTAAATCGATCATTTATGAGGTAGTCACTGCATCATCACTGTGTCATAAATAAATAAATTTATTTAATGTATAAAAATTATAAAAAAATATTATGACGTAGGAAATATTTTTATCTTTATAGTTAATATTTATATTAAAAAATATTAATTATACAACCCCATGTAAAAATTGTTATAGTAAAACAATACATGTTTGTGTCATTTTAATTTTAACTTTAAATAAAAAGTTATTAATGTCATATTCCAACCAAAGTGGATCCATAGGGTCCCCCAGTTGACCCATTGATTGTATCAGTATTCCATGAATCATAGAATAAGAGTAGGACATGTTTCAAGGTCATTTAATATTATTATAACATTATCTTTAACTAATATTACTCTAATTACCTTTAATTGCGATTAATAAAACTTAAAAGTAACTATTCACCAAAAAAATATTTTAATCCCTTTGAACAATATTTTACTTCCTATTGACAACCATTTATGTTGGATTTTTTATAATGAAATCATAGAAGTTTTAATGTTTCATTTAAATGACAATTCAGTTTCTTTAATTACCACTTAGTGGTTTCACTATTTATAAAAAATTGATGTTTTTTAGAAGAATACCAAAAATTCACCCTATGATATATTTGATATTACGAAATCAAAAATGATATATATTTTATAAAATTAAAAATATATAAGTCACAATAATTAATTTAAAAATTCATTCCTGCTGTCAAAACAAATGGCGTGTTTTTAAGAAACAATATCTATTAAAAGATTGACACTAGTTTAAGTCTAATATCAAAGTGAAATTAATTACAATGACCACCATTTGATTAAATGGTAAGAATATATTCTAATTACACTTTAAAACAAATTAAAAATATAATCTTACCATATATTTAAATTAGATGAAAAAGCAGTTTTGATGTAAAACGCAGTTTTTTTCACTATTCATTAAAAAATGAACAATGTCAGAAACATACCCAAAATTTAACCAAATTATATTTCAATGTTCCAATCATAAAGAATAATTTATATTTACAAATAGAGATTATAAAATTTTCAAAAGTTTGATTTAAAAATGGTTCACTATCAAAAGGCGGTAAAACAATCTTGTAAAAATATTAGAGTATTTATTCTTAAAATTTGATTCATTTAGATTTTAAGCCTCTAACGTTTATTGGATAAATGTAAAAATATTTAACAAACATATGTAATAATTTTTTAGTTATTTCAATTCATTACCTCCATTACAATGGCTAGGAGTTAACTATTATAATATTATTATATTATTAGTGTGAAACATAATATTTCAATGAAACTCATTGTTGCGTATTGGGTACGCCATAAAGAATTGCATTCCATTTGAAGTAATATTAATATTTTATTCAAAAATATTGATAAACATTAGAATGTAATATTATTTATTTACCTGGGATGTTACAGAAAAATAAATAATAGCTGGGTTAATAAAATTTTTCCACTTTTTAAAACTTATGTGAAAAGTAATGAGAATACTACTTGAATAGATATATTTTATGACCTTTATTCCTCTAGAAATGGTCTTCGTAGAAACATTTTTTTATTTAGGAAAATATTTTAAATTCAAATTAATATAATGGGTAAAAGAATGTGTCCAATACAAGTTATGTATTTTAATATCAAAATCTCTCCCATATCGTTGTAGTATGAATCATTATCACTATTTACATTAAATACATTTTATTCTCAAATATAATCAAAACTTTCAATATAAAATTGAATGATTTTATCATAATTTTTTGATATATTATATAAGTCAATTTATTTCATAAATATAAACTCTTTTAAGCTATTTTCCATAAAATTAATTATCGATTATTTTCTTCTTATAAGCCCATCTAATATATATAATATAACATTTGTTTTATATAAATTAATTTATAAAAACATCAAGTATATATTGTGTCTATAGAGAATCATTATTAAAATTATTATCACTTATATAATGATATGTTAGAGGTTTATAACCATCATAATACCTTGTAACAATCTCACACATATACAAAACCCCTTGATTTATAGCACGATTAAATGTTATTAGTGCTCGTGTAAAAAATAAGAATCTTGTGTATTTTTTCCTTAAATAATATATTCAAAAAATGATTCATATGAGGCTGTACATATTTATTTAAAGACTAATCCATTATATATTAATTTAGAAACTTCTCAATATTTGTGTCATCATTCCCGAAACAATAATAATTCATTTCATATCAAAAATCATGAAGATCTTTTCTTATTTTACTACTACATCCTACTTTAAAATGTATCATACTTGAGAATTACTATTTTACATCATAAAAATACATATTTAAGTTCAACATCATTATTATTCTGCTACAAATGTTGTTTCAATAATTAATTTTTCTTAAAAAAAATTTAGAGAACATGTACAACACTTTTTCCAATTTTTCTTATTATCAAAACAAAATTTACATTATGAATAAAACAAACTTCCGCAAATATTTTAACAAATATTTTTTATATGGATACATGAAGAATACATTATCCTAGTCCAAAATCAACATTCATTGAATAACAAAAAGAAAAAATTTTAAAAAAATATATAAAATCACATCATACGACCAATTAACTTCAGAAAAATAATAATTATGATAAAAAAATTCTAATTCAAACCAAAAATTCACATTATCTCAAGAATTAACAAAAAATTAATATTGAAATCATTAGCACTAAATAAAAAAATATGTTAGTAGTTAATAAATTATAAACCCCAAATAAGCATTATATGTGGGAATTAATAACATACATAAAATATGAATGGATTATTAAAATATGGGGTTCTAATAATATATACCAATATTTACCAGTTTTTTAACAAATGAAAAAAATTCGCATCATTTTCCTATTAACCATTATGATGTAACATCGAAAATTGTTTATTGAATTGTGTAGAAATTATTCTATAACACCATTTTCCTTATCAATGATTTATATGTACTATATTTTAATTTCAATTTGATTTCTTCTAGGTAAATACATGAAATAAATGATAATTGTTCAAACTAATTTAATGAATACAACATTCTATCTTCTACTCTCTATATAAGTCACATGTTTTCTTCTTTGTTAAGATTTCAAAATCTATCTGAGATCCTGGGGTTGAAATTCCTCATGACTCTTAAAGTGTCGTTGGATGATTTTTTTCTAATAGCACATGTTTAGACATTTTTATGTTTGATTAATGATAATGTTGGTGTGTTATCATAGGATGTTCAACAAACCAATAAATAAAACATGTTATTCAAATTGTATGCATAGTGGAAGTATTGAAAAAACCTCATCACTTTTCTAGACTCCCTTGTGTGATGTGAGGTCAAGGAGGGCCATCAATCACTCTTCTATGTGAATTGATTTTGAGATATAGTAAAGTATTCTAAAAAACATGTTGTAGATGTTTTTCAGTGTACTGTACTTCCAAGGCAGAAGAGAAGTGTAAATTGGTGTGAGGAAGGTCATAGTTATGGGGAAGAAATCAAAATCTAAACCCAAGTAATGTGTGTGATGTGAGGTGTGATGCCAGTCAGGTTACCATAAATCTACATCATTCTATTTTTAAATTAAAAAAACATAATTTTATTAACTCTTTTAATTAATCATGTTTTCTACATTCAATGAGTATTCTCCAATCCATAATTTATATAGTTTATTTTATAGAAACTTGAATCCCCTTGTAAGGGGAATTTTTGGGAATAAGTGAAATAATTAAATCATATGAGACCACAAGATTTCTCATGAATTTAACTACATTGTTAACATTTTCTCGGGAGGAGGAAATTTTTTTAATGGGGTATCTTGGCAGGTACATCTTCCATTCCTCTATATGGGAGACTTCTAGGATGAAAATAAGGTCATTAATTTTTTTTAAAAATTTCCATGTTGAGATTTCTCAAAAATCCAACTTTTAAACATTGGTTATTTTTTTAACCAACATAATAACCCATAATCAATTTAAAATATTCCATTTTCGTTATTTTTTTCTTAAATATAGAATATCGATTTAATATGCTCTGCATGATTAATATATTTTTAATAACCATAAAATGTAACATAAGCATGATTGATTGAAATTTGAAAAATCATGTAAAATTTTAGGTCACCTAAAATAAGAGTTTTGGCCCATAGATTTTTCATGGACATCGATATATTTAATCTCTATTATGGGAAATAAATTTATTCCTTCTATTTTTTTACTATGATAGTGAAATATATATATATATATATAATGTTTTTCATTTCAAATACCAAAAAACTCACCGCATGTCATGAATTAAAATTTAATTTGGATGTTCGTATCAAGGAAATCCATGATTGGATCCATGGGAGGATAGATAAATTTTTCAAAATTTATACAAACTAATTAAACATAATGATAATTTAATATTTATAGATAATCCCATTAACATGATCTATCTAATAATTTTTTTTATACTGGGGTTCGCAATATAAGATGGTTGTCTGAGTATTTAACGTTTTTACCAAGAGTAGGAATAACATTTTTATCTCCACTGACCTGTATTCTATTAGAAGTCAAAGAATCAGTTATTATTTCATTTATTAGAGAAATTATATAAAAAAATTCATATTTTATTTCATTTTGGCATTCGAATGTTTCTCATCAATGATGACTATATTTCAAAGTATTTAAAGTAGAACTACTATCCATTATCCCCACATCCTCTATGAATCTACGTGCCACGACCACCTCCCTCCAAATATTCCTCTAAAAGGATGAAAATAAAGGAAGAGATGTAGTGAGCACCCAATTCACACCTCCAGTAGGTCCTTTAATGGAAACTACCATCAAGGGTCATCAAACATTACAACATGGGAGGCACTACAATTTTAAAGAAACAAGATCAAGAAATATAATGGATCTTCCACCGATAAACTCACATACATGATGTAAATTGACCCAATAACATCAATAATGGATTTTTATAATATAAAGAGTATTGAAAAGTCTACAAAGTAAATACCAAAGGTGAAGCTATGATGCGATGCAACTACTATCAAGATCCTAATGAGTGAGGTCTAGCATAGTCTGCAAAATCCTCCTAGAAACCTATACAATAGTTTATAATATAGGGTGATAAAATAATTATACATTGTAGGAAAAAAGTATTCACCCATCAACATGAAATGGAAGCATACCAACACACCAATGATAAAACACTGAAACTAAACAATCACCTAAACACGCATATTAACTTGACACAAATTCACCAAGTCACAGTCACCATGTAATGTATGTCATTTAATATAAAATAATGTACTTCAATAATAGGTTTCCCCACACCACATTCCAAAGGATTATCAAATACCACATTCCAATATAAAACATATTTGTGCTCCCACATCTTCTGAATCACCCATATAAAATTTTTACAACACACACTTGGTGCTTAAATCACATCACATCTCATCCCAAAAATACATGGTAAATAACATCACAACTCATTGAAAAGACACAGGAGAAATTGGGCCACAAATCATCTGGAAGAAATCTAGTAAATAAGAAACCATTCCCATAAACACCTAGGCTACCATATCTCAAAATATTATCCCTGATGAATATTGGGAGGAAATTTCCTCGAATAAGTAGTAAAGGGTGGGTGGATATCCATCCATCCTCTACCCATGATGTTCATAAAGACACCCTACCATATGACATTGTGGGTTTTAGGAATATGTTTCATAAATAGGATGTGGTGAGTATAGAAAACACAAGTAAACACAGTATATATAATTAATATCAAACACTCAATCTCTACATATAGTTTCAAAAAAAACCCACACACAAAACTATCACATTTTTTGATACATCTAAATGTATAACACCACACATCATGCCAAAAATATCATTTCACATTTCCAAAAAATTCATTTATCCATTTACATTTACTTATACAAAACAAAAAAAATCCATAACTACTTAAATAATCAATTATTTGTTCATTCTATCACAACACAAGAAACTATGAATCATTAAATATCCAGGGTAAATTAACACACATCACATTGAAGAAAAATCACCACGTCCTCTTGGTATGTGTTGATGATTTTACATGTTATAAATGGAGAAGCACACATTCTAAATAGTAAAAACCTTATTCAATTTAAACTTTCCTAAACAAACATTCCATAATAATAAATTCCCAACTCACAACCACAACGAACAACTTGTCACTACACAACAAATATCACAAAAATATTACACAATCATATAACACCCAAATATGTATTTCAACAAATCCAACATCACATGAACAAGTTTAAACACAACCACATCATCCCATGAAAAAAAACAGAATTTATATTTAACAAGGCATCCATTATTTAATTTCAGAATGATAATTCAAGTGTTATTACAAAATATTATGATATTAGGGTAATCATTTATAAGAGTAATATAATTAGTTTAAACTTTTCACATATAATCATTCAATAAATAATAAACAACACTATGTACACCATTTTTAAAAAATAATTACCCACTACGAAAACAATTTTTTGAGTGTTGTTATCCAATACGGAACACAATATTATTAAAAATAAAATACTTCAAGACCATACATTAAAATTTTCAGCCATCGAATATTGATCATAAACCGATTAAATTATAATTACTTATGTGAATTAAAATATAATTATATGATAAAGATTAATACACCCTCTACACATGATACTAGATTAATAAAGATGATGGAAAACAAACATGGTTGAAATGTCGATCAACACATTCAGATTTCTTTGATGCCTGGGAATATATGTTGCATGATGAAATCTAAGGAAAAGATGATCCAAAAGGTAAAAAATAGAATCCATACCTATAGGAAGTGGGAATAGTGAAAACCAATATCAAGATAAATAATGACCCAATGATGATAGAGATGATCAAATTTTTAGGAATATTCAAACCAGACTATTCAAGATTTGATAAGGATTCAAATTTCTATTAATGATGTATCTCAAAAAACAATGTGATTTTTCAATTTTAAAAAAATATAGTTTTTTAGATAATCAATGATATTATTTATATCTATTTAATCATATTAAAACACACATAAATATTGAATAAATGTTAATTTAATTTGATAGGAAAAGAAAAATGGAAAATAGAAAAAAATAACAAAATGCATAATAGGTTGAAATATAAAACTTTTAGGATATATCATCATTAGAAATATATCTCCATTGGAATATATAATTTTTTGAAATTTCATTATATTGTAATTTTCCACTTTTGGATATGTATCACTATTGTAATGTCTCACAATTATAATTTCTCAAAATTAGAAATGTCTCATTGTTGAAAATGTAAAACTATTTGAAATACATCACTTAAAGAAATGTATCATCATTGTAAATTTATCACTATTGGAATTCATGAAATTTACAAAAAAAATTAAATTACTCACCATGACCCCCCTGAACACCTCATACACCATATTATCACAATGTAATCGAACTGAGTGGTCAATAACAATACATTACATATATCTCAAAATATTCTCCCTAGCAAGAATTAAAATTCATCCTAGAAGGGAAGAGAAGATGGTTCTGATCAACCATACACTGAGATATATCTCAAGGATATCACCACACTAAAACAACATTAGACTAAAAACCACCATATTAAAAAACTATGTGTTCAAATGATGGAGTTGAAACCACAACACCCAAGATCACCTCCTTCAACATCTACTGATCATACCCAATCAGTTATTATCAAATGACCACAAAAAAAATACACATGATCAAAAACTACACAATCCTGGACAATCAAAATGATAATTTATTCACTCCATGTCAAGATGTTATCTTAAATAGTTGTCAATAAATCAATATCATGATTTTGGTCGCATTATAATTATTAAATCATGATTAGGAATCTATTACTCCCATTTTTATATGTCTTTATTCTATTATATATCACACCACGCTCATCGATAACTGTGGAAAATAGCATATCTCATTTAAAACAGGGTTTAAACTTCTCATTTCTAACGAAAATATTAAATAGAAAAAACATTAAACAACTCTGTGTACCAGGAATTCATCTACATCTCCCACTCCCATGTACTATCTACCTAGCTAGAAATCCTCCACAATATAGAAACCAATGAATGTTCTTCCCATGAAGCACATTCCCTTGATGAAATTGGATCCCTATTAGCCTCTCATCAAATGTTGTTTCATTCACAATATAAAATTCTCTACAGACTATGACATTTGATTCATCATGAATATAGAATAGGAGATGAGATATGTGAATGACGTTGTGGAACCTATCTATCTACTATGTCAACATCATCTAACATTCCACCTCACTAACTCAACCCATCACCTCAAAATTGTCCAATAATCATTGGTGAATGCTTACTCCATCTACCAAACATCCAAATCCCACATCAAGTGGAATCATTCAAGAACACACAGTCTCCAACATGAAATTCCAAGGGCCTCATACATTGATCATAATACGAATTCTATCATCCCTATGATACTTTCATCATCTCATGAACAAGATGATTCTCCCCATCATGATCTACACTAAATTCGGGCCACGAAAATCTGTCTCCCCAACCTTTTTCCAACAAAACATTGAACAACAAAGTAATCAATTAAAATCATCTAACAGATCCGGGATAGTGGAATATTGAGAGAAAATATTATAATAAAGAAATTATGATTTCATTTTTCATACCCATGATCCCGAAAAATCCGAGATACCTGACCACGACATATCCTTCAACATCTAGATATTCTGTTTTGTCGGATCATTAATCTGAGGGTGGAAAGATGTGATATGGTATAACTAGGATCCAATGGCATAATAAAATATCCTCTATAATCTATAGTTAAATGATGAATCCTATAAAAAAAGTGGTCCCTGTAACACCATTAGACTAAACCACTTTGTTCATGTTCCACTTAGACAATGTGTCAACTGATCAGGACACCTTGACCGACACGAACTAGGCCAATTTCATAAAATGGTCTATTATAGAAAAGAATATAACAAAACCTCCTAAGGATATGGGTAACCCTTTGAGGAAATAAATCAATATGTAATCACATTAACACAAGAGAATATCCTGGGATGAAACAAACCACATGGAACATGATTATTTTCATTTTCTAGCTGGAAAACCATGATCATAGCCCCAAAGTCCACCAATAATTAATTAATCCCAAACCAACAAAATTAAACTTTATTAAAAGTTACATCTTCAAAACCCTTGGATTTACCAATAATTCTGAGATATAAACTCATAAAGGACACCACATCACATTGCTATGAAAATAAAAAAAACATTCTATGAAACAACTTCTAGTTCCGACTATCCTCTGACCGCATATAAAAATTATCACCATAGCCAAATTCATATTCCAAAATGTCTCCCCACCAAGACTCTTGATCATGATACATCATATAGTATTAAACTATAAAAAAATCATCATTTACCTCAAACCACTCTTATTTATCAGTGATACGTTTTCAACTCCTCCATCTCTTTCCACGAATCTGTATATTCTTGAACAGCCTCTTTCTATGTCATTATTATTAAAGCATCAGCCATGGAAATTTCCATTTCCTAATGTATAAGATATATTAAAATCATATCCTTTTGGAATATCCATCCACATCCTCTATCATAGATTTAGGTCACGTTGGGAAAAGAGATATCTTAAACACTTGTGATCTATGAAGACTGCAATTCCCTAACCAATTATGTAATTCCTCCATGAAATCATTTTGAAATCTCTTAGCGAACACCCCATTTCATGGGTAAAAAATTTATGCTTGTAAGTATGAACCTCCTAAACCAACAAAAGATAAATTTAAACTGCTACATCAACATGCATTCCAAACTAACATGGGATGTGTAAAAAAAAACCTAAAAAATAACCATTTTATCATGGATCTTGATCACCATATTACTAACCAACCTTCCCTTTTGGTAACTAAACTCTACCTATCATAGATAAATCAACAAAAATGATTTTAATTTTCTATTAAATGCTTTAAATGTGAATATAATTCAATAGAAATCAAATAAAAATATCTGATAATACCGTACAAGTCCAAGAAAAATTCAATCCTCCTCTATTATATATAGTGGTTCTGAGGTAAAAACTACATCAACTATCATATGTTCTTTTAGAACACCATATTGAGATGAAAAATTCCCCAATAAATACTCCTAAAATGATATGAAAATGAAATTTGGAAACATTATATAGAGATGGTGATGTTGAAAAAACTTTAATATAGTTCTACAGGTTCTCCGCATGATCCTCATTAGACATCATGATTATTGAGATATCATCAATGAAAATGATGAAAAAATAATCTGGGAAATTATGTAACATGGAGTTCATATGACCCTTGATCATTGTTGGTATCGTAATAACACCGAATTGAATGACCACACTCTCGATGTTCCCACACATGAATCTTTAAAAAGTCTTTGGGATATGTTCACCCTTCACACATAACTACTGAAATACAAACAACATATCATGCATAGAAAAACAATTCCCCTCGAATTTGGTCAAAAAAATAATCTATCCTCAATAGAGTGTAATGAATCATGAACATCCCATGATTGAACCTCCAATATTATATATACATCCTCAATCTACATTAATATATTGGGAACAAAACTAGAGAACCCCATGGTGACACAATGGATTGGATAAACCCCTTACTTATCATATCATATATCTCATTCCTAAAATACCATAACTGAGTAGGTGATTTATGATAAAAAACCAATGAAATTTATGAAGCACCAGGCTACTGGCCTATCCCGGAATGAACATTACGTCAAGGGGGTACTCTCACAAAATCCAAATGAAAATATAAGAACAATCTAACATCCATGGGAACCTCATCAATTTTATCATCCATAGATTCCACCATCAACATAGATAACAATGAATGAATGGGAACTACATTCCAGCTTCCCTCCTAATTAATATTCGTTGAGATAAAACCACATGATTTTCATTCACATCATAAAACATTACCCTCTTATGGATTTAGTTGGTAAAAAAATGTAAAAAATATAACCATTAAATAAAAAGGATTACATCGTATAGATGTATATGTTGTAATAATAGATCCCACGATATTGATGAAATCCGATTATTAGTGTACATCCCAGGGAGATATCAGACATCCCGGTAGAGCCTATGTATACTGTACACAAATATAGGGGCACAAGAAGCCTATCTATGTCTAATACCATATAATGGGATAGAGAGGGTTCACAAAAGAGTTCGAAGGTCCTGAACCAATCTAAGTACATGAAAGGGTTCTGAACAAGCCTATCATACCAATAATAATATCTGTTCCAATTAGAAATGTCACAAACACTACATGAAACTGAACATGCCCTGACCCGTTGCCTCTCTACAGACGATCACATCTATGCACACAATCAGATTTTGGTACATGGGTATGATGGACATACTAAGGAAATACTCTATCAGATTCATCTCTCTTCAGTAGATAAAAGCCTATTTTCTGTAATGTTGAAACTATATCACTGAGAATAGCTGTTGATTATGACACTAAGCCTATCCACCACAAACAAACAACGATCTAGAAAACAACTATGGACTGATTATGAAGATTCTTTTCAACTCCATTGAATAAAAATATCTACCCCAATCCAACTAGAAAGTCATAATGACCGCTGACATCAGAATGTCAGAATGGAATCTTTTATGGTCATCTCCCGGCTGGTCAAAACCTCATAGGTCCTAGGACATAATATATTCCATTGAAAACTATGCATTTTAATAAACTCTATTAACACCTCTATAATAGTGAACATCAATTAAAGATCATATTATCAATCACATCATCCATATTCTGAACCTGTATATAATTTTAAAAGGTAAATGATTAACATTATAATTGATAGATGTGCATAGATTCTCATAATGATGCCTCACACATGACTCCTCATATGTGAATAGTTATATGATAGAATATAACAAGATCATGAAAATAATCCCCATATCCCACACTGACATACTCCCACTAAAAAGGGAGATTATGTCTTGATACTTCTCAGCCTTCATGGTCAAACATAGGAACTATTGATGAAGCACATAATGATAGTCCACCCATGAAACAGATTCATATTTACATTATAGTAGATACAACATCCACCACATATGGGCCTCACTCCATATCTAACAGATTTCAATTAGACCATATACAATGTTGGGGACCAAATAAAACATAAAGTTGTCTACTGCTTCTCTTTACCACTCTCATTCTCATTTTCTGAAACACTTCCCTCCCACATTCCTTAAGCCTTCTACAAGAAATAACACATTCTCTACTACCTCTAATCATCTTACATGAATAGATCAATAATACATTAGTCACTTAGAACATCCTAAAGATCCTCCAAAACCTATTCCACATGCGAATGAATACTAGTATCTATATCTTGAAGGTAAACAATGATTTCATAATCCCAAGTAGTAAGGAATTTTATTAAGATTTATTTTCTTTCGTTTTACACATTTTAACAATTTTATTCTTCTGAAATACCCAATTAAAGCAGTATAAAAAGTCATTATGATGCATATACATATCCAAGCTCTCTACCATAAAAGAAGTCACATCTTAAATGGGTTTTCAACTATCACTGTGTCTGTGTGTTGGATCACAGGGGGACCTAAAATCCCATGTCCTAGCCAGTCTCTAAATCATATTCCATGTACCAATGTCAACTACTACTGTTACCATATCATCCTAGGAGATAATAAATTTTCCTAACACTAAATTCCATACTATATCTAAACCAGCACCCATATAACCACTCTACCTGGACCCCTACATACAATGACACCCTTATTGGGATATCAATGAATAAAGGGTGAAAATGATCCCCTATGTCCCACCTCCTGTAGGAATCGAGTTGGAAACTAGAACCATGGGTGTAATAACCTCACAGTAATGGAGGTGTTACCCTTTTTAAGAAACATGATTGAGGGTTATGTTGGATATATCAAAAATAAACTCCAAGAAAATAATGGAATGAAATCTAAAACAATACCACGTCCATGTTTCAACGAGAACATGTAAAATTAAAAAAATACTCCAATGTAAATACCCATTGTAAATCAAATAGGGATGAAATAAATTTAAATATCAAATTTAGTAACACATAATAGGTCTTTGAAATCCTTTTAGAAACCTGAATGTTATTTATATACATAGGGTGACAATACTAGTACAATTTGTAAAAAAACCAATGTCGCCCGTGAACATTTTAAATAATTATACTAATGACCTAATGTGAATATAGGAAATCCTATCAATAACCTATACATGTATACTTACTGAACCCAAAATCACCAATGAACTAAAACCAGTTAAATAATGTCATGTAATATAGAATATAACACATCAAATATAGGGTACACTACTTCACATTCCCACCGATTAGAAGCTCTCAAAAACCAGTGAAAAATGAATTAGAGATTCAACTACTTCTAAATCAATGTAATCACCTACTACCTTCACACCTATCCCTCTCAACCCAAATCATCGCATCCCAAATACTCCGTTGGAATAAAACCAATATGCATCCCAAATACACTTGGGACAACATGTCACAACCCATCTCTAAGACAGCTGGGAAATATACCAGCCATCCAGAAAGCACATGGGATACCACATTATGCCTGATGAATCATTGGACATAATCCCCTAGAAGAGAAACATGGATGTGTGGGTGGTCATAAATCACCTCTCCTTCCATCAGTATGTTTGGAACAAAACCATCCCATGTGACTTTTGGGTTGTTTGTAACATATTTCTCAAATATGGTACGGTGCATAATGAAAAAACGAAATAAAATATATATTATTATTACAAAATACATAAGACCCAACAATAAGTTCACATACAAGAAATAAACTCCCAAAACTATCAAATTTTTAGACTAATTATAAATGCTCAACACCATACATCAAGACACAAAACCCATTTATTATTTTAAAAAAATTCATTTAACAATTTCTATTTAATTGACCAATACAACCCAATTTGTCCCAACGTCATTAAAAATAATATTCTCATTCCATCGTTACCTGAGAAATGGTGCAACAAAAAATACATGTGGTTATTTTACACACATTAAATTATAGACACATCACAATGACCTCTAGGTACCGAGTGATGTTTTCTGCATTTGAAAAATGGAGAAGTACCAATATCAACCACTACAATCAAAATTGAATTTCATCCTCCAAAAAACAACACTTAAAACCAAAAAAACCCAAATCATAACCACAAATAGAAACATGTCACAAAAAATCCAATTCCATAGCCCTACTAAACAATCATTTAACAACCATATCACCATTTCAACAAAACCAACATCTTATACAAAACCATGCCCAATACCTATACATCCTATGAACAGATTAAAAAAATTAGAACTTGGAAAAGAAACCCATCGATATTTTATACTTGTTAATTCATTGGTTATGACCAAATACTATGATACATATGAATCCATTTTTTAACGAAATATATGCGGTTAATTTTTTTTCACAAATAGTCATTAAAAATGAAACAAAAAACTCTCCATAAATAATTATATGTACAATGTAGGACCCAAAATAAATATTATATTTATGGGGAAGTTTGACCATAGAATAAAAAGATCAATACAAAGAGAACACAACTAGAACATACATCACTTCCCCCCCACCAATTTTGATCTTATACAAATTCAATTATAATTATTTATTATAATTAAAAAATAATTAAAAGAAAAAAATTCATACACCCACACCTCATGATAAAAAATTAAGAAAGATGATGTAAAACCTACATGGTATAAATGGAGATAGACACATCAATATTGAATAGAAACAGGGTCACACAATTATAACGAAGAACTCCAAGGAGAACACAAAACCAAACTCCACATTAGATTACATAATTTTTATGGGATGAAGGGTTAGGTTTTTATAGATTCGAGAAAAATATAAAATGAATGAGGATACTAATTATATTACCTTTAGAAATATCATGATTTTGAATGATCAGGATTAGATATGAATTTTAATAGTTGTTAAAGGAAGATCTCAGCAAACCATGATGTTTAACCAATTAAAATCCATC
Source organism: Viscum album (assembly GCA_963277665.1). Classification (NCBI taxonomy): domain Eukaryota; kingdom Viridiplantae; phylum Streptophyta; class Magnoliopsida; order Santalales; family Viscaceae; genus Viscum; species Viscum album. Next base: position 2,072,812,184 of record OY728152.1, on the reverse strand, counting down.
CAACTTTTAGAAAATCAAATAAAGGAATAATATCCCATGAAAAAGTTTCAAAACCTTTAAAAAGTGGAATTAAGATCATTTGTATTAACCAATGAAATAAATATGGAAAACTATAAGATCTAAGAAAATGGTTATCTTTTGGAAATGTCTCGCCATTAAGATTTTCTCATCATTTGAATGTCTCACTATTGGAAATGTATCACCATTTAAATGTATCACCATTGGAAATGTCTCACTGATGGAATGTATAATTATTTAAAATGTATCACCATTATAAAAGTCTAACCATTTGAATGTATCACCATAGGAAAAGTCTCACCATCTGAAATATATATTCATTATAAATTTCTCACCCTTTACAATTTATCACTATGGGATATGTATCAACTTTTGAAATGTGTCACCATTAGAAAAATAGAAATTTATAAAACTATTGAAATGACTAAACATGACAACGATTAATTCCCCAAAAAACATATTTTCTTAAATTAATATATCAGAGTGGTCCTCACCATTACACTATGCAATCTCTATTAATCTTATTTTTTGTTCCATCATGGAGCAATGATGAATCTTAATTTTTGTTGAGATCACCCCAATATCATGTCAGTGATCTGTCATATGAATTCTTAAATCAAAAACTCAGAGAGTAACATTCACTCTTTAAAATGTCATTGAATAGAGTGGAAATAATTCATTAGGGATAAAAAATATATAAAAATTGTGGTCTTCTCTTCTATTTGTGTAGGGAGAGAGTCAAATACCCATGAGAGGATACCCTGGATCACAAATGAGAAACATATAGTAAATATGAAAAAACAATTATGATGAATTAAACTATATAATAAAAATTATTTATATTTTTTCTATTATATGTAATATAAATTAAAAATATAGTGTTGTAAAACATTGACGTTTAACATTACAAGTAATTTCAAAAAATATATTATTGAATCTAGAATATTAAAATAATATTTATTTCTATAAAAAATCTTAGGTATATACTAAATACATTATGAATATATATAATAAATAAATTCCATACAATTATTTTATAAATTAATAATAATGAATTTACTTATTTAATGTAGTGCATAAATATTTCTAAAACAGAAATACACCATGGTGGGCCCCATAATTTCCATGATTACTATTCAGTAGAATCAATAATAGTCTGGAAAATGTAATTTTTTATCCCTCTTATTACTTATCTTGATAATAATAAAAAGAATTCACACAACTAGAATTAATCCTTAAAACACATAATGTCCACTAAATAGACATGGAATAGTTGTAAAAATTATAACCATATAATAAACATACACTATGTAATTTGATCACTTTTTATTACATTTGACATAACGTAGGACAATCACATGTGTCATTGTTCATTATTGATTCATCTTTTTGTCTAATTGAATATTCATGCCTATTAATACCATTTTCAAGTACTTCTGATTGTACGCCCTTATTAATTAACAAGTAAAGATACGTTTCATCCTCACCTTAGAAGAGAAAAAATAAATAATGACCATTAAACCAATGTCATACAATATTGATGCACCCAACAAAATCTACCTATCACTGATTTGATTATCCGAGATTTATCCATTCATCAATGTAAGTGATCTAATTAAAATAATTGACATTTATATCAACTAAGGATACCAGTACACATATATATAGACAGTAAATAATAATGAAACATGAAACATGTGGTGTTCCAATTGGTAGGTATATCCACATGATCACACCTACAAGGGAGCAGTAATTGAAAACATCATGAGAAGAAGTATCAATCCTTATGAGCCCCCAGAAACTAATAGTCAGAAATAAAATGTTTCCTATAATTATGTTGTTTCTATACAATATGATATATATTTATGAATAATGTCACGATATCTCAGGGTTCTTATTATAGCATTGTATCTTCAATAAGATTTTTATTAGAAATCTAATTAACGAACATTAAAAATAACAATGTGGACTCATTTATATATATTTTATTATCATAAGATTATATAATGCAGGTCTTCTAGTATACATGAAAGAGTAATAAAAAATTTATTTTATTGATGGGTCTATAATACCACCAATTACTACTTAATTGTTGTAAATGTTTTAAAATTAGTGTCTATATTCAGAATGAAATCCATTATTTCTGAAATTATTCCCACATGGTTTAACATATTTACAAGATTAATTATATTAATTCTAGTGTCCCAAGACACACATATCACCACTCTAAAATTAGATAAACTAATGAATAATATATTTAAATATGAGAAAGGGTTATGAGGAAGAAATTAGTACAATCACAATCTATGTACCATTAAGGAATTTAGACATAAAAATGAAAACATTATAAAATGTGTCTGGTTATTGATCCCAAATATTTCCCCTACATTATAATGAGTTCTCCTGTAGGTTCCAATATATCCGACTAATAGACAGTAGTAAAATGGATCAACCATTAAGGATAATATCCAACTGATGTTTCATTTTCACAATGCAACCATAATAGGTGGATCTTTCCTAATCATTCATTTCACGAATGTCAATAACATGTGATAGATCAAGAATTTACCTCACTAAATAATGAATGTATAAAATTATATACACACATTCCGACTATATGTGAAATTCCAGAAGGTATGAAAATTCATTAACATTGTATGAGATCTCTAACTACCGGATGATATATAAGGATTTCTTCCTTCCTATACTAAACCTCGGTAAAAAAAATTTTGGAGATAAAATCAGGTATGAATACCCTCCCTACATCATATACAATTGACTATGACAATGACCTATATAATATTTATATTGAATATATATACACTTTATTCTCTCTCAGATCCCCTAAACATTATACATAATCAATAAAATGGGATAAAATAATATTAAATATGTTTAGATATATTCATTTTATTATAAGGGAGAACTATAGTGTCTCAATTATACAACACCTAATTGTTATATAGTAACGTCATAATGATATCTATTATGGTGTAGTAAAATTTTGTGATCTTAGGAAATCCATCCAAACTCTAGAAATATTTCCATCAGCATGTCGTACAAATGATGTATGGTTCTTTATTTATATAAATATGTGTGGTGGTGGAATTTTTTGATCATATGTAACTACATCATGATGTTCTCCTGATAACATCTCCATTATCAGTATTTGAACAATGAATTATAGTTGTAGATAATAATTAATGGAACACTATAATGGTGGAAAAAATCTTATAAAATCACGTGGTATAAACCATATACCTAACTCTACTTCAATATAACACGGTATTGATTGGACATAGTATTTTGATAAAAAATTATTGAATATAGCCTATATAATTTCTCAATTCATGGAAGCCCAATTACGAAATACGTCAAAATTCCAAGACACATTAACTCTAGAATTTCACAATGATGAATCAAAACTACTAGAACATGATTCCATGCCTTCACTTGTTCATAACAATGTAATCATAAAAAAACAATGTAACACTCAACCAGATGCCTTTACCCCAATTCAAATACCAAATGACCTATTACCTATTACCCATTTTCAACCCAATTATGTAATATACATGGGGTGGTTTGATACTCCCTTAGAATATCCAAACATAACCTATTTGAATCCATTATCTATATGTGGAAAATAATGTTGTTATCCAAACTTTCAAAAATTTCAATTGTGGAATCTCTTATGGTGATCCAGAATGAGGTACTACATAATCAATGTCACCAAAATTTGGCACGCTTACATAGATAATATGTAGTGGAGTCAATACTATCAATTTCTTGTATGCTAACATAATCCCATCCACCCATGTCATCTATAAAGAGGATAAAATATCTGACACCTACTATTATAAGGGAAAATGGAATTTGTTACTAAGGTTATTTTCTTATTAATACTCATTCATAAAGTTTAGTCTATCTCAAATTGGAAGATTTTATGAATTACATATCATGTCACTATCTCATTTTGAGTGCTCTTTTTTAATGAATTAATTCAAACCATATATGTCTAAATAAATTGTTAATCTCTTTCCCATATGAGATTTCTATATATTCATCTTGGCGAGGATTATCTTATACAATTTCTATAATATGATATATTTTTTCTCTTTTGATATAAACTTCCTATATTCAAATTTAATCACCTTCCTATTCTACATATGAAATCACTCAATCCATGCTATATAAAAACTAGAGTACACTAAATAGTCTAAACTATCCTATGAAATATATATTGTCGGATTACCATAAATGTATTCCATATCTTATAAAAGGATGTCTATCACTTTTTAGTTACGTATAAAGGATACAATTTTTTTCCATGACATATAATTGATGAAATAAGAATATATTATTCTCTAAACCTTTGATAGTATGCGATGAAACCAAAAAATACAATCACCTCTTAAATAATATTTAGGGGGAGTCATGATATAATTTCATCAAAACTGATGGTCTTTATAACTAAAAAATGTTAGGATTTGACATTGTATTGAATGTTAACCAAGATTTTACATTATTAAAATGTTGTTAATTTAATTTATATCTGGTTCCATTAGAGTTTTTCCCAGAGAATCAATTTTGTTGTGTTATCCTATTCCATTATAAAATATATAAGTATTTAATTGATAATTACAATCGCAAACTGATCCACTAATTGTTAAATGATATTATTTACATGTCCTAAGACAAAATAGGGGTTTTCATTACACCAAATGTATACAATATGAAATCATAAGCCTCAAAGTAAAATTACAATAACTTCTTAAGAAATTAATAGCATTGAACTAACATATGGTGGTTAATAGACATGAGTTTATACTTCATGAACCATATAAAATAGATAAATTATTTGAATGTATCATGTATATGTTTCGCACGGAATCTGGGGATGACCTCCCGGATGGGAGATTCAAACGTTCCGATCGGTTTCTAGAGGGTTTGTTCGTAGAACCGGAAACATCCAATGATTCCACATCCGTTTGGACCTACTTTCCAAAGGCAGGCGCTCATTAGCTTGTGGACTAATGAGGCTTAGGAATTTGCATTGGTCGAGAGGATGGGAGGTCGGACTCATCACACCTTTTTGGGGGGAATTATTGTCTACTCCGGGACTCTCTTTATAGATTTAAGTTAAGTTCGTGAATCCTTATTACATTACCAAGTATAAAATGAGCTTTCATTTATTTTTAACAAACAATGATTAAATATGCAAGAAATTTAGAGAATCTTTTATATGTATTCGAGGTTCTTCATCAATATAGAATCATCTATATTTGTTTAGAGATTCTTGGTCAATGGTATCCTTCAAAACATTTATATAAAAGTCACTTGGTCATTTTGATGACCAGGCTGGTTTTAAAGCCACTCAGTGGGGCACTTGAAGTTTATCGTCATTCAGAAGGACAGAGATTATTTCAATGTTGGGATCGAACCCATGAATGGGCTACCTACGTATCCTTTGTTTTGAAAAAGGAATCAGAACCCACGTAGTTCGAGGAATGGGATATGATGTTTATGATTGATGGCTCAAAGATGAATGTCATAATTACTTTTACACTCTAAGCTCACGTGAGTCATGCTCGGTGTGAGAAACAAGAGGTATTGGTAAAATTTAGACAATTGTGCCATAAAAAGATGCAATCATAAGAATTTGTTTTGGGGCTTATGTATAGATGACTGCCCAGATAGACGAAAGTTTAGGATTTACTTTTAGGGAGAAAATCCAAGAACAGGGTCCACAAAGTTATATGTGCTTCATGGAGATTTGAATACTCTAATCTTGGGGCTTAATCCTAAGGAGGATGCCCAAGTTAGGAGGGGACTTATGATTGGGTTTTATTCCTGAAAAGGAAACCCAGATCAAAGGTAATTTATGACTGGTTAAGAGAAATTTTAAGAGACTTGGGGCTTACTCCTAAGAAGGATGCCCAAGATTTATGACTAGGATTTATTCCTGAGAAGGAAGCCTAGGTTAGGGGACTTGGGGCTTACTCCTAAAAAGGAAGCCCAAGGTTATGACTGAGTCTTATTCCTGAAAAGGAGACCCAGGTTAGGGGACTTGGGGTTTATTCCTGAAAAGGAAGCCCAAGGTTATGACTGAGTCTTATTCCTGAAAAGGAGACCCAGGTTAGGGGACTTGGGGTTTACTCCTGAAAAGGAAGCCCAAGGTTATGACTGAGTCTTATTCCTGAAAAGGAGACCCAGGTTAGGGGACTTGGGGTTTACTCCTGAAAAGGAAGCCCAAGGTTATGACTGAGTCTTATTCCTGAAAAGGAGACCCAGGTTAGGGGACTTGGGGTTTATTCCTGAAAAGGAAGCCCAAGGTTATGACTGAGTCTTATTCCTGAAAAGGAGACCCAGGTTAGGGGACTTGGGGTTTATTCCTGAAAAGGAAGCCCAAGGTTATGACTGAGTCTTATTCCTGAAAAGGAGACCCAGGTTAGGGATTAAGGTTTGGGGCTTACTCCTGAGGAGGATGCCCAAGATTAAAGGACTTTGATTGGGACTTATTCTTTAAGAAAGATGCCCAAATCAGAGGTTTTTATAACTGGGGATTATTCCTGAAAAGGAGACCCAGGTTAGGATTCTCTCATCATGAAGGATGAGGTTGAATGAATGAACTCTCAATCTTTGGTGACATAAAGATGTTTAAATCACTAGGTTTTGAGAGATATTTCACAGAATTCCTTTCAGATAAGGATGTCAAATCAAGAAATTATGCCATAAATGGCTTTGAAGAGTATCTTGAAGACTGAATCTTGAATAGGAAGGGTGAAATGGTTTAAGAGGGGTAAAAATGAGCAAGATGGGCACCCAAAAAGATAGGGGCGCGCAAGTATTGAAGGTCGCGCAAGTCCTGCGGCAGCGCACAAGTATTGGTCGCGCAAGTATACTTGCGCGACATGAGGGATACTTGCGCGATTTTCAACCAGAGTTGAAATATTTGAGCGACTCTTTATTAAACCCTTTATAATCCTCTTGAGGTTCTTCCAAAGAAGGGACGTGCAAGTTATATTGAAGGAATTAAGTTGGCGCGCAAGTGTTTGATAAGTTTCAACACTTGGGCCTTCCTTCTTCTCTTTAGATCTTCCGTTCTAGGTAAGAGATTACCTTAGAAGTGTTCCGGAAGCTTTGAGAAGAGACTTGGGCGTCGGGAGCTTTGATCCGAGTTTCTGGGAAGAGATCTTCACGAATGGGGGGCCCACAGGGTCTATTTATAGGCAAAAGAAGACCCCGGGCGGTTACTGGGCGGTTACCAGATCTGTCGCGCAAGTCCCTTGCACGACCATGAGGGGTCGCGCAAGTATTGAGGCGGCGCACAAGTGTACTTGCGCGACCAAGAGAGAACTTGCGCGACCTATGGGCAATGTTCCCCTTTTTTATCCTTTTGTCGATTTTTGATGTTTCTTTAAAGGATTAATCACTTTGAGCTCAGATATTCCCTTTTCCGAACTTTAGATTCTGTGACGAAAGGAGCGTCAACAAAAGTCCCCCCTCAGAGTTAGATCCGGAAAGAAATGAGGATTTGACTCTGAGGAAAAATTGAATATTTCCAAAGGAAAAGGGAGGCGCGCAAGTCTTCAGTGCGCAGAGGGAGGCGCGCAAGTCTGCGTCGCGCAGGCCTTAAACCCTCTGGTATGGCGCGCAGGTAGGCCTCCTGGCCTATAAATATACGGCCTCACCTCCGTATAAGTATCCGGATTTCCGGACTTCATACCTTCTCGAGCTCTCGCCGCGCAGGTCACCTAAGCCGCGCAAGTCTGCTCTGTTTTTCCTTGATGTCGCGCTCCTGTAAAGGTATTTGTACTTGCGCGGTTTATACTTGCGCGACGAAAACTAGCGCGGCACATGAATACTTGTGCGCCATTTTGTAGACTTGCGCGCCTTAATGCCTTAGCCATTTTTTCAAATTTCTTCACAAAATTTTATGAAAAATAAACCCATTTAAGAGTTAGTTTATTCATCTTTTGTGCAGATTCAGTGGTTCCCAAGGGAATAGGAACGACTTATGAACTGGCTAGCAAGCGGATTGATGACATGATGAACATCATTGGCCCTGATTACTATGACATCTGCGACAGCACTCTTCCAGATTTGGCTATGTACTTGAAGAAATATCATCTTAATTTCCCACAGAGCATCTACCTGTCTCTATGTGGTCATGGTTACTTCCAAGGAGTCAATGTTCCAAATGCAAACAACTATACACCTGAAATGCAGCTGCGCTGCTACTCCTTCATTTTGGTTATGCTGTGCATTAAAAGCAACAACAATGGTGTGAACTTTCAAATTCTCCTTGCATGCCATTTCCTTGCAGATATGAAAATGGCAAACCCATGGGCTGAAATGTTTTCCACTACCAGTTGGTGGAGAGAAGACAAACATGGTATTAGAGCAATATCTGAAAAGAGTACTCTCTCCAAATGGCTCTTTACTTCCAATGCTCCATTCTCAAATCCATGTATCCATCTTCCAAGTCTCTTGGACAAAAACAGAGTCACTGTTTGATCAGCAGAAAATTTTCTCAAACCGCACTCAAGAACATCCTTTTACAATTGTTCCAAGAAGAGCTGGTATCACTGCATCTCCTTTTTGTTTCCAGTTGAAAGAATGAATTCCAGGTGTTTGCCGATGAAGCTCGGGATGTCGTAAATCAAATGAAGTGTTATGTTGAAAGCCTCTTGTAATTCTCTGAAAAAAAAGAGAAGAGACTCCAATCTGTGGATGTCCTTCTATCTCTTGTGTATCAATGAAAAACACTTTCATCTCCAATCATTTGTACCTGCATTATTTCATTACCTGCTTCAAATTTACATAAGCCAATGGGCCTAGTAAGCATAGTTTGATTTTTACTAGGATTATTACAAATAACCCTACAAACTTTGAATCTTTTAACTGCTCAATATTACCTAAATCATACAAAAAATGTATATTTAGTGAGCTGGAACTTGACTTTTATTCAGAGTTCCTTTGTCTTTTGTGTGGGAAGTTTAAAGTCATGCATGCCGGACATAAAGGGGCTAATGTTTAAGGTCGAAATAGCTTTGACCGAAAAAATGATTAAAATGGATTCAATTCCTTGATAATTTATCTGAAAACAAATTACCATACTCAAGTATGAGAGAAAATATGTAAACTATGGCTTAAGAATATTTGAATCTGAGGAATGATATGAAAAAGAGCTAGAAGGCATTAGAAAAAGTAGTTTCCAAGAATGAAGTTACTATTATTTAACAAAACCCGTTAGTGGGTTGAAATATGCAGGGCCACCTATGGGCATTGGCTGCATAGTCAAATAAAATAGCATCTTTTGGCTGACAAGTCTGTTATGTGGACTGTTTATGCAAAGCCACCTATGGGCACGTGCTGCATAGTTAGGCAAAAGAACTCTCAGAAATTTACTTTCCTAGTGCTAAAAGCCAGTGAAAGTTTATGGAGATTCAAATTTTCTAAAGCATAGAGTTTGTTGTATGGAAAGAGGTACTTAAATATGGAAAGGATATTTCCGAACAAGAATATCGAAGAACTGGATGAATATCACTCCTACGAAGGTCTGACCCAAACGTAGGGAAGGAGAATAAACCATAGACTTGAATACTTTCAGATCATGAAAAAGGATATGGGACAAATACGTTAAGGATGGCTATTTTTGCGGATCCCTACATACTATCGTTTAAGACAAATAAGGACAAAAGAGGCATTCTTCCCAAGAATGAAGTTACTATTATTTAACAAACCCGTTAAGGGGTTGAAAACATGCAGGGCAACCTATGGGCATTGGCTGCATGGTCAAATAAATAGCATCTCTTGGCTGACAAGTCTTTTATGTGGACTGTTTATGCAAGTCCACCTATGGGCACGTGCTGCATAGTCAGGCAAAAGAATTCTCAGAAGTTTGACATTTTTGTGACTATAAGTCATGAAAAAGGGTTATGAAGATCTGAAAATATTTAAGGTTAGGATTATAATACATAAAGATGGGTATTTTCCAATGTATATAGAGATACATAGGTCAATGAAAACCATAATCATGTTGTGGCTGGGTCCTGAATTGAAACTTGGACTTCACTACGTATCTCATAAGAATGAGAATCAAGCCATACGTAGTTCTTGAAATGCAGTTTAACGTCGTGCAGGACGAAAGTATGAGTGATCTTAGTTTAGGGTCATAGAATTCGGACCATAATAATGAATACACAGTGTGTGTTTTCATGAAGAATTTTCAGCCAAGGGACTGAAAGTGAAATTTGGGGTTAGGCCCAAAAGACTTGGGACTGGATTCGAGGGACACTCGAATGTTCCTACGTATCCCATAAGGATGGGAATCAAGTCCATGTAGTTCTTGAGCTACCCTTTGTACAAATTTGGTTCGTACATGTGAAGGGTGAAAAGAGACTTTAGTGCAATGATGGTTTTAACCTAAGATAAAAAGTTTAGGCATTACCATGTATGTACGTAGTCTTTTGAAAAAATGAAAACCATGATTGAAAAAGAATCAATGTTAATAATGGTTCCTTCTCAAATGAGGAAATCAAAGAATATTGTAGTTTATTGTCGTACCGGACAAAAGTGTTGTATAGTTTTAACATCATATAACAAGGACGAAAGTGAATCAATGTAAAGATATTGATTCCAGGGGTGGTTTCACAAATCATCATCTATGAGATGGTGGTGAACCAATGTGAAGAGATTGTTTTTGGGCTTGAACCTTTGGGAGGTTGCCTACATACCCAGCCTGGAGGGCAAGGATCAAAGTCCGTGTAGTTCAATTAAAGAATGAATTAATGATCAAGTTGTTCTTGTGGACAAAGATCTTAATAAAAAATGTTGTTGGGACTTACACATGGTTAGTGGCCCAAAGGGAGTGTTATGGTTGATGTTCGCTCTAAGCTCACGTGAGTCATACTCGGTGTGAGAAACAAGAGTTAATAACAACCTTAACGATGTACAGTTTAATGTCATGTAGGACATAAAAAAGGGGACTATGCAGTTTAAAGTCATGCATTTAGGACTATTGGTGCTGCACAGTTTAGTGTCATGTAGCAGGGACAAAATACAGTTTAATGTCATGTAGGACCTATCAAGGATTTTCTGTACAGTTTAGCGTCATGTAGTTAGGACGATGGGGACAATACAGTTTAACGTCATATTGGACGAAAGGGGGATTGTGCAGTTTTAATGTCATGCTGGACTTTTGATGATTATATAGTTTAACGACTTTCCGGACGTGAGGGACTTTTTACAGTTTAACGTCATGTTGGACGAATTAGTATCCAATGTGACAGTTTAACGTCATGTTGGACGATAAGGGAACTGACACAGTTTAACGTCATGCTGGACGATGAAAGTGCCACACAGTTTAATGTCATGTTGCTAGGACACAATATAGTTTAATGTCATCTCGGACATAATATAGTTTAATGTCATCTCGGACAAAATATAGGAACTTCTATACAGTTTATTGTCATGTAGGACAAAATCAGGGACTATGCAGTTTAAAGTCTTGCAGTTAGGACTATTGGTGCTGCACAGTTTAGTGTCATGTTGCAGGGACATAAGTGCGAATAGTTTAAGGTCATATGCACGGACCATACAGTTTATCGTCATGCTGGACGTATTGTAGTTTAATGTCATTTCGGACCATTGCTGTATGAACCAAATGTAAGAGTCTTGGTTCTGGGAACAATATTTTGTGTTTATACAAAATACTTCTTCAGAAATCTGGCATTAGTTGGAGTCGTGATGTGTTCTCCATCCATTGAAATCAGAGAATACGCTCCATTGGAGTAGACCTTATGTACTGAATAAGGTCCTTCCCATTTTGGCTCAAGCTTGGGAGGCTTCTTTCCTGGTATCATTGGTGTTCTGAGAACCAATACCAATTCTCCCTGAATGAATGAACGAAGACGAACTTTTTTGTTAAAAGCTCGTGCTATTCGATTCTGATAGATTTCCAACTGGTGCAAAGTGCACAATCTTTTCTCATCTAACTGTTCCAATTCATTCAACCGCTTTTGGTATTGCTCATCTGTTGATAACTAATCACAAATGCCTATTCTGAGTGAGGGCAATTGAACTTCAATTGGCAAGACTGCTTCTGTTCCATATACCAATGAATATGGAGTAGACCGCGTTGCATTGCGAGTGGTAGTCCGATAAGCCCATAAAGCATGATAGAGTTTATCAGGCCATGACCTCTTATCTTTATCCACCATCTTTTGCAGTATATTTGAAAGAGTCTTGTTGAAGGCCTATATCTGGCCATTAGCCGCTGCATGATATCGAGATGAATGGTTGGACTTAATGTTGTATTCTTGATACAATCTCTTTACCTCAGCAGAACAGAAGTTGGTGCCGTTGTCCGTCAATATGGTATGAGGGACACCAAATCTAGTAATGATGTTAGACTTGATGAAGCTAACAATGCATTTAGAACTGACTTATTTGAGAGGTACTGCCTCTGCCCATTTGGAAAAGAAATCAGTAGCAGTAAGAATGTACTTAAATTGCTTGGCCGTAGCTGAAGGGTAAGGTCCCACCACATCCATTCCCCATGTGGAAAATGGCCATGAGTATTTAGCTGTATGAAGCAACTCTGGAGGTTGATGAATGAAATTGGCATATACTTGGCATGAATGACACTTCTTTGTGAAATTAACACAATCTTGTATCATTGAAGGCCAGAAGTATCCAAGTCTTCGAATTTGATCAGACAATCTATGTCCATACTGGTGGGCACCACAGACTCCTGCATGCACTTCTTTTATGACAGCCATTGTCTCTTCACCATCAATACATCTGAAGAGAACTCCATCAAAACCACGTTTGTAGAGAATTTTCTCGAGGTGGTTTGGACCATCATAAAGAGTAAAATTGACCACACGTCGCCGAATTTGTTCTCTCTCGGCTCTATCAGGTGGAAGTGTTCCATTTTGAAGGTATTCCCTGATAGGTGACATCCATCCTGTAGTATGACCATACGTTTCAGGAATGGGACTAATTTCATTAATTTCCTCTGTTCTGACTTGAACATAAGGTGAAATTGCACGACGGTGGGAAATACAGATGGTTGTCTAATCCCGATTTGGATCTGCTAATGCTGTGGCTATATTAGCCAGTGCATCTGCTTGAGCATTTTGTGATCTTGGGACATAAGAAAATGTCGGTTCTGAAGGGAATTCCGACATTAACTCTCTGACGTAATCATACAAAGGGATTAATTCTTCTTTTCTGATGGCATAATCCCCATTGACTTGTTTGATTACCAGGTCTGAATCACCTTTTACCTTTAAGTGATTTACTTGTACTTGAAGCGCTAACTCCAAGCCTGCAATGAGAGATTGGTATTCAGCTTCATTATTGGTACCACCTTCCCACAACAAAAAGGAATAAGGTAACACTGCCTTATCTGGAGAAATGAGCACAATTCCTAAACCAACTTTGTTGAATTTAGGATTTTCCATTTTCTTCCCTGTTGGACTTCTAGAAGCACCATCAAAATACATTTCCCATGTTTGAGGACTCTCTTGAATAGAAAAAACTTCCTCATCAGGGAGTTCGATATCTGAATACGTATCTTCCACTGAAGGATGTTCAGCCAGGAAATCAGCCAGAGCTTGGCCCTTAATTGCCTTTTGAGATACATACTGAATGTCGAACTGCTGTAGAATAACCACCCACCTTGCCAGACGTCCTGTAAGCATTGGACGACTAAGGATGAATTTGAGTGGATTATTACGAGATACCAATTGGACCTCGTGATGTTGCAGGTAGTGTCTCAGTTTCTGAACTGCAAAGATTAATGCTAGGCAGCACTTTTCAATACTCGAATACCGGGTTTCTGCTTCAAGCATAGTTCTACTGAGATAGTAGAGACTATTTTCATTCCCAGCATCATTCTTTTGAGCGAGAAAGGCACCCAATTATCGCTCTAAAGCTGTCACATAGAGGATAAGAGGTCTACCCTCAATAGGTGGCATGAGTACTGGTGGACTTAAGAGGTATTTCTTGAGAACATCAAATGCTTCTTGACATTCTTTAGTCCACTGGTAAGTGACTCCTTTCTTCAATAATTTGGTAAAAGGTAAACTTTTGCCTGCCAAATTGGCGATGAAACGCCGAATATAGGCTAAGTGTCCTTGAAGTCCTCTTAATTCTTTCAAATTCTGAGGAGGTGACATACCAAGGATTGATTTGGTCTTCTCAGGATCGACTTCAATACCACGATGGCATACAACAAAGCCGAGGAATTTTCCTGAGGTTACCCCAAAAGCACATTTTAAGGGGTTCATCTTCAAATTATGTTGTCGATGCTTGTGGAATACGACTTCCAAATCAGCCAAGTGATCAAAACGTTGTTTGGATTTAACCACCAAATCATCTACATAGCATTCAACAAATTTCCCTATAAAAGGTTTGAAGATACGATGCATGGCGCGTTGATATGTTGCACCTGCATTCTTTAAACCAAAGGGCATCACCCGGTAACAAAACACACCTTGAGGAGCTCTGAAGGCTGTATATTCCTCATCTTCTGGGGCCATTCGGATCTGATTATATCCAGAATATCCATCCATGAAAGAAAGTACTTCATAGCCAGCCGTCGCATCAATTAAGAGTTCTGTAATCGGAACTGGAAAATCATCTTTGGGACAATACCGATTAAGATCTCTGAAATCGATGCAAACCCTAATTTGTCCATTCTTTTTCTTTACTGGGACAATATTAGCCAACCACTTGGGATATTGAACTTCTCTGACGAAGTTAGCTTTGATAAGCTTATCCACTTCACCCTCGATTTTGGAAGCATAGGTTGGGTGTGTTCTTCTCGCGGCTTGCTTAAATCCTCGATGTTCTTTTGGAAAACCCAAATGATGGGTGGCAACATCAGGATCAAGGCCAGGCATCTCTGTATAATTCCAAGCAAAAATATCTTTATTTTGCTTTAGAAAAGAAATATACATCTCTTGTTCTTCAAGGGTCATGGCCACACTAATTAAAGTGGGGCGTGGATCTTTCTCTGTACCCAGATTTACTTCTCTGAGTTCATCCACAGTGGTAGAGATACCTTCTTCAAATGCTGGAGGAGCATCTCTAAGATCTTCCTCTTCCTCTTCATCATGTGTTATATCTTCCGTTTCTACTTGCAAAGTAGATGAAAAAACAAAATTCTCATGATCATAAGAGATGTCAAAATTTTCACATTTTGAAGAAGAAGCTTCCATTTCCTACCCTATTGATGAAAAAGGGTCTTCTTTGGGAAATAAAGAGGAGATGATGGATTGAGAATCGACATCAACATTCACCTCTGGTGTTGCTATAACTTCTTCTGGCTTGATTAGCGAAGTATAGACTTGTTGGATTTCAGCAGACGAAATGAAAACGTCACCACTTATGCTTTCATCACTGCTTGGTAAGTTACCAATTTCTCCCATGTTGTCTGGCTCGATTGCCGTAATTGACATTATGGATCTTTCCATAAGAGTATTTTGATTTGGGCCTATTTTGTCAATTTTACTGATAGGTAACACATAATCTGTACTCACATGTGAAAATGGATTTATTGGAATTTTTTCCAAACCATATGGAGCATTAACTTTGGTAATTTCCTTCATTGTAGATTTTTCTCTTCCCTTCATGTGATTAAATTCCGCCTCAATGTATTGAGACTCACATGTTTTGAACGGGGCCTTATCACCATACAATGTTCCAACTTGACCATCGAAACAGTATTTGAGACATTGATGGTATGATGACGGAATAGTTGCATGCTGATGTAACCAGGGTCTTCCAAGCAAGATATTGAAAGCTGAGTCTTGATCAACAATCATGAAATCTGAATTGGAAACAAGATCTCCAAACTGAGTTCTGAGCGTAACTTCTCCCAGTGGTTCTTGTTCATTTTTATGATATCCTTGCATCATCATGGTAGAAGGAGATAAATCAGATTCCGTGAGGCCCAATCGACGAAGTGTGCGAATGGGCATGAGGTTGACTCCTGAACCATTGTCAATAAAAGCTCTTCGAACATCTATACCATTGACTTTTCCAGATAGGTACAAAGTTTTTATGTTCCCGTGCACAACATCATCTTCATCTTTATCAGTAAAAGATATCACTGCATGGAATTCTGCAGGATTATTCTCTATGTGATAAATTTCAGCTGCAGCAATTTCAGCTTCAAACTCCTGAGGACTTGACAAAGCTTCGATGAGTGCTTCCCGAAGATCTTTTGATAGATTCAAAGCATCCAAAATTGATAATTTGGCTGGTACTTGGGCCAAGTGTTTCAATATATCATACTTTTGATCTAGAGGCCTGCGTTTCCCAATAGGAATATGCGGTTTAGCAGGTACCTTGGAAGCAGATGCTTTGGAAGCTGATGCCTCTTGTATTGAAGTTGGCAACATCTTTGGTTTTGGAAAATTAGACTGATTAGATCCATTTACTAGCTGAGATAAAGAAGATGGAACATTTAATCGGTCTTCCAAAATAACTTTGCCGAAGCTGAGTTGGCCATTGGCAGAAGAACTTGCTTGTTCATTTTGAGCTCGCTGAAGGGCTCTACCACGAGTTTCTGCTGCATATACAGTGCTAGCAGGGGTAGAATTAGAGTAGTGGCTTCGGAAAGATCCACGTCTTCCCCTATATCCTGAACCTCTAGAATTTCCTCGGGTCCTTTATTTGATACAGGGAATTCAGGCTCATCAAGACTGGAATATGAATCTGTTAATTGAATCATATTAACAGAACCAAAGATCAATTCTTTGTCTGATAAAGACTCTGCCTGGTTGGCCTGTTTAGGCTGTGCCGTTTGGTGGGACGGTGCCCGTGACTTTGAAGTAGATGGCATGAAATCTGCCAGAGTCAAAGACAATTTAGGCTTTGATACATACTCATCTTCTCCTGATTCCTCTTTCTTCTTTGAATTGCTCTGTCCTTTTGAGGATTTGTCTTTTGATGGAGGCTTTACTACAGCTTTTGTAGGAGACACAATTGGCTTCTTCAATTGTGTTCACAAAATGGAATGGGTCCGATTGATTGTCTTTCTGACCATCCAATCATCATATTTTTTCGCAGTTTTGCTTTTGACTTCCTGCCACTCGCCTCCTTCCTCTGGATCTGTAGCGGTAATACACGCTACATGAGATGAAGAACCCTTCAATTTGACTTGTCCCAAGTCAACCATCTTTTGTAGGAGGTCTTTAAAGACAAAACACTCCTGAATGGGATGTCCCAACATTTGATGAAAGGGACAATAATTGGGACGGTCTTCATCTCCTTCCTTTTTTGGTCTCTTCGGCACTGGTAATTGAACCAAATTATTTTCCAGTGCTGAAATGAAGTAACCAGGAACTTGCTCACTTCGGAAAGAGTAAGTTTTACTCTTCATATCCTCAAATTGTTTTCGTTGTTGATCTTTTTGATCATTTGGACGAAACAGCCTTTGTTGTTGGCGTTCAGGAGGTGGAGCCCTTCGAGAAGATGAAGGTTTTGAAGTAGAAATAGGTACAGGTGCCTGTTTAAGCATAACTGTAGCAGTTTCTGCTTTACCCATTCTTCTTCCTGGAGCTGATGGAATTACACGAGATTTAACCTTAGCCTGCATAAGGGAATCTTCAATCTGTTGAGCGATTGAAGTAAGGTCTCGAAACCCTCCTGTGTATTTCACAGGGATCAATGGCATGCGTAATTCGTCACGCAAATTTGCCACACAGATTGGCAACAATTCCTCCTGAGGGAGTGATAAACTCAAGGAATACGTTAATCCCTTCCAACGAGCAATGAAATCAGAGACTCTTTCATTCTCCCTTTGCTTGCAGTTTGTAAGATCGAAAACTGTTGTTTTTGGCAAAGATGAGCTAAACTGAAGAAGGAATTTTTGACGAAGATCCTCCCATCCGATGACTGACCGGGATTGCAAGCTTGTATACCAGACAAAAGCTGGTCCTTGCAAGGTTCGCACGAAGCATCTGAGTTTCACTGCTTCTTGTTGTTCTGGAGTTCCCATCATAGGATCACAACAAGACACGTAATGCGTCAAATGTTGTTCAGGGTCGCCTGATCCATTGAAAGTAGGGAAAATAGGGTTTCCAAAACTGGATGGAGGAGAAATTGAATCTACCCATTCAGGGTAAACTTTCTTTTCAGGTTGAACTTGCGCCCGTTTCCCTTCCATAGTTTCTAACCGAGCTGTTAATGACTCAATAGTAGTCAATAACTTTTGAGAAACGTCAGGTTGAACTTGGTTTTGGATAGGTGCAATGAATGGAGCTTGGATAGCCGTGGAGGTTGGTGCTGCAACTAATGGTAGTGCTGCCAACCGTTGTTGCGTTTGACCCGTAGGATTAGACCTCTGTGGGTGTACTGACAAAGGAGGATATTCTTGATCCATCTCAGTAGTTACAACAAATTCTTTCGGCTGTTGGACTTCAGTATTCTTAAGAAGAAGACTATTCTGAAGTAGCTCTGCATTCAACCTTCTTAATTCTTTCATTTCTTCCTCCTGTTGTGCAAGCCTTTGCTCTAATGAGAGCGATTGACCTACTTCAGAGGAAGGGTGAGAAGTAACCTGATTCTTTCCTTTCCCCTTATTGGATCCTTTTCGGAGAGGGGGAAGTGGGTTACTTGAAGGAATACCCAGATTTTGGGAAAGCCTTTGATTACGTGTGCGCACACCTTCTTCATTTAGGTCTGTGTGCGCAACTTCTTGAGCAGGAACCTCTTCGTCTGATCCCTCTGATTGAGCCTCATCTGGTGAATCAGCAGCAACGGCAGTGATGACATTAATGGATGCATATTTCATGGAATCCTTTCTATCATCATTTCTGTGATATTGTCTCCTTTTATGTCCATGATAAGGCATGGCATTCCGTTGACTTGATCCCTCAGGAATT
Organism: Viscum album; assembly: GCA_963277665.1. Classification (NCBI taxonomy): domain Eukaryota; kingdom Viridiplantae; phylum Streptophyta; class Magnoliopsida; order Santalales; family Viscaceae; genus Viscum; species Viscum album. The sequence goes on along the minus strand of OY728152.1, from coordinate 2,072,793,258 downwards.
TCTTGGAGAACCGTCACTTGGAGAGAATCTCCTGACATCTTGGCTCTTCGTTCCTCTTGAGGCTTATTCCCTAATCGAGAGAATACTGACTTTCTCTGAGGGAGGGATTGAAGATTTGAAAAAGTCCCCAGTCCGGTGGATTGGGGATGTTCCTGCTGCTTCCGCTCAACTCCTCGAATCCCATTTGTTGACTCTGAGGGTTGGGTTAGAGAAGTCCCCAGTCTGGCAAGCTGGGGTGTCTCTTGACATGCTATGTCTGAGATCTTCTTGAAATCTCTCTTGATCTTGCGAATCTTAGTTCAGAAATTAGATGGATGCATTAACCTGTATCCACTTTTATCACCTGGTTCAACAGACCGTTGGATGATTTCCGAAACTTCTGTCATTTGATGATGTGTTTGCTCCAGACGAGAGGCTTGTGCAATATTCTCGCCTGCTTGATGTAGGAGCAATTCAACAACCTGTTCTCTATATACTTGATTTTGAGAGGAACTAGTTGAAGCTTGATCTCGAGCAAGATTTTGATTATGAACAAAGCCCATTGACTGTGGCCGGCCATGGGCAATAACATTGCATGAGACCATTTTCGGCGGGCTTTGCTGACCGGAAAGCACTGTGAAATGTAGTGCTCCGTGAATACCCCATCCTCTGATATGAACATTAGATATAGCATTGGAAATTAACTGACGCAATCTTCTTAGTGCGCCAAGGCATGAACGTTGAAGGGTTCTCTGTTTCTTTTCAGCCTTCGGATACCGAGAGACTGATAGAGATGCCAAATCAATCTGGCGTTGTAACCCTTCTATTATCTTAAGATGATTTTCATATTCATCGTAAGATAATACCTTCTTCTTTAATTGACAAAGAGTTTTCCATATGTTAAGATGAATATCATGGATTCCATCATCCGTCAACATCTTTGGAATGTCATACTGTGAATCAGCCAAAGGCCAAAACATGACTGGTACTTCACCTTTTGCCAGTTTTTTCCTCATGTTCAGCATTTCCTCTTTATCATTAAATGAAGATTCTTCTACCTGTTTGGACCAGAGTTGGTGTTTCCTTGTTGCTTCATCGGATTCAACAAGATTGGTAGAGGAATCACTATTCATGCTGGAAGATGAATGACCCAGGGAAGGTTCGGAGAATAACCTGAACCCCAAGCTATCTTCTGATGGAGAAAGTGTTTTACCTGCCGATAGTAAAACTTCAGACATGACTGGTTTTACGTTTGCAAGTGCCTCGAGATAGGAGGGCTTTCTCGTCACTACATTTCCTTCTGAAGAATTTTCGAGACAATGTGAATCACTACTGCGGAGAGGACTTTCGCAGCGAAGTTCATCACCATGAGGAGGACCTTCATGATGGGTTACAGCAAAAGATGAGATCTCTTGCTCCTTGGTCTTCTGACCACATAGAGGGTTCCTGTGGTTCTCATCTGAAGAAGAAACATCAAGATTGACCGAATTTTCATGAAGCAAGTCTTCATGAGGAAGTGTCTGTTGAAGACCTTCGGGATTAATGTTCCTGTTATTCGGAACTGAGGGAGTAGAATCTTGAATTCCGACAGATAAATGTCTGAGGGCTTCAAGAACTCCAGCATCGAGCAAGGCCTTGTTGCAGATTGGCCTTTGATCTCCTGACTGTGCTGGGCGGATCTTTTTCTTAGATGCCTTCTTACTCGCTTTAGAAATCACTTGATGACGAAAGTGATTGCTCTGAGCAGGTGTATGTGCCTGATCAGGAAAGATGGTCAGGTTAGGCTGACGATCATCGCTCAAATCAGGTGTATGTGCCTGACTTGGTTGTCCATATGATATGGGGGAGTAGGCCCCACAACCCTCTTGGACTGGAACAGATGTGTGTGTCTGTTTCGGAGTGAATTGTTGATGTGTCACTCCACTGCTAGGGATAGATTTATGTGTCTGTCCCTGATATGATGCTGAAGATGTTATGATATCCTGGCAAGCATCCAGAATATGAGAAGGAATTTGCTTCTGCTCTTTCACCATTGATAAAATATGCTTGGTGACTTCAGCCGCCGGAACAGGGATATACGTCCATTCCGGGCTTGGAGTAGGTGTATGTGCCTGCTCCTGTCCTCCTTTTCCTGTCAGTGAATTCTGACAGTACTCAAGTGTGGAGGCAGAGAGTTTAGTCTGCCTCCTGTTTGTCGTCGGGACTTTCCGACTGACTTCTCCGTGCGCTACCAAGCGAGACTGTTGGTAGGCTTGATTAGTATTAGCAGGTGTATGTGCCTGCTGATTACACTTCGCCAAACGCGGTTGACGAGATCCATCATATGTAGTCAGACGAGCCTGCTGACTAACTGCTGATGTATAAGCAGGTGTATGTTCCTGCCTATGGTACTCCGCCGGAATTGCCTGGCGGGATCGGCTTGATGCTGCCAGACGAGTCTGCTGGACAGCGGGATTAAAACGAACAGGTGTGTATACCTGCTCGTTGTTTGCCACCAAGTTAGGTTGGTGGACTTCTCCGGAGATGGCATAGATGACAACCTGCCTATTGTTAACCGGATTCCGTCTCTGGCGATTCATCTTGCCTGCTCGGGTTCGAGGAACCTGAGCTGAATGCCTGGAGTCGGTACCCTCATCATGTTGAGGGCGCACTACCGCACGAGTCTGGCGGCGATTGTTGATGGGAGCCCTTGAGAAGGACTCCTGTCTCTTTGAATTAAGGTCCTGCGGGACCTGCTCATTCACTTCCTCAGAATAAGGGAGTGAATGGAAATTGCGTTCCGGGGATAACGACCTGAAACGGTTGGAGACGGTAGTCAGCACCGCCTGCTTCTTGATTGCTGGTCGCCGTTGTCCGGACGACCAGGTAGAATTGTTAACTTGGAGGGCTTGACGAGCGGCCTCCAGAGTTGGGATAGTACCGTTACGACGGTACTCCTTAACCAGTGCATTAGAAACACAGCGTTGAAGACGCTGAGTTGGTGATGTCATCCTCAGAGCGGATGACGTTCCAGCAGGAGTAGCAGCATTGGTTTTCACAGCAGCAGACCTCACAGTAGAGGTGTTCCCAGCAGCAGTATTCACAGGGGTGAATTTAAGGAAAGCCATTTTTGTAGAAGATCTTGAAAAAAGAGTGCCTGTTCCATGTAACAGACATAATCAAGATAAATCCGGCCACTGCATCTTTTGGATGATCATATGTCAATGATTGCTTTGTTGGCCCAAGGGGCCTAACATCTAAGAAGAACATCACTTTAACTTGGTTAAGGATTCACGTCGGGTTCACCATTTTTGTTTCGCACGGAATCCGGGGATGACCTCCCGGACGGGAGATTCAAACGTTCCGATCGGTTTCTAGCGGGTTTGTTCGTAGAACCGGAAACATCCAATGATTCCACATCCGTTTGGACCTACTTTCCAAAGGCAGGCGCTCATTAGCTTGTGGACTAATGAGGCTTAGGAATTTGCATTGGTCGAGAGGATGGGAGGTCGGACTCATCACACCTTTTTGGGGGGAATTATTGTCTACTCCGGGACTCTCTTTATAGATTTAAGTTAAGTTCGTGAATCCTTATTACATTACCAAGTATAAAATGAGCTTTCCTTTAGTTTTAACAATCAATGATTAAATATGCAAGAAATTTAGAGAATCTTTTATATGTATTCGAGGTTCTTCATCAATATAGAATCATCTATATTTGTTTAGAGATTCTTGGTCAATGGTATCCTTCAAAACATTTATATAAAAGTCTCTTGGTCATTTTGATGACCAGGCTGGTTTTAAAGCCACTCAGTGGGGCACTTGAAGTTTATCGTCATTCAGAAGGACAGAGATTATTTCAATGTTGGGATCGAACCCATGAATGGGCTACCTACGTATACTTTGTTTTGAAAAAGGAATCAGAACCCACGTAGTTCGAGGAATGGGATATGATGTTTATGATTGATGGCTCAAAGATGAATGTCATAATTACTTTTACACTCTAAGCTCACGTGAGTCATGCTCGGTGTGAGAAACAAGAGGTATTGGTAAAATTTAGACAATTGTGCCATAAAAAGATGCAATCATAAGAATTTGTTTTGGGGCTTATGTATAGATGACTGCCCAGATAGACGAAAGTATAGGATTTACTTTTAGGGAGAAAATCCAAGAACAGGGTCCACAAAGTTATATGTGCTTCATGGAGATTTGAATACTCTAATCTTGGGGCTTAATCCTAAGGGGGATGCCCAAGTTAGGAGGGGACTTATGATTGGGTTTTATTCCTGAAAAGGAAACCCAGATCAAAGGTAATTTATGACTGGTTAAGAGAAATTTTATGAGACTTGGGGCTTACTCTTAAGAAGGATGCCCAAGATTTATGACTAGGATTTATTCCTGAGAGGGAAGCCTAGGTTAGGGGACTTGGGGCTTACTCCTGAAAAGGAAGCCCAAGGTTATGACTGAGTCTTATTCCTGAAAAGGAGACCCAGGTTAGGGGACTTGGGGTTTATTCCTGAAAAGGAAGCCCAAGGTTATGACTGAGTCTTATTCCTGAAAAGGAGACCCAGGTTAGGGGACTTGGGGTTTACTCCTGAAAAGGAAGCCCAAGGTTATGACTGAGTCTTATTCCTGAAAAGGAGACACATGTTAGGGGACTTGGGGTTTACTCCTGAAAAGGAAGCCCAAGGTTATGACTGAGTCTTATTCCTGAAAAGGAGACCCAGGTTAGGGGACTTGGGGTTTATTCCTGAAAAGGAAGCCCAAGGTTATGACTGAGTCTTATTCCTGAAAAGGAGACCCAGGTTAGGGGACTTGGGGTTTATTCCTAAAAAGGAAGCCCAAGGTTATGACTGAGTCTTATTCCTGAAAAGGAGACCCAGGTTAGGGATTAAGGTTTGGGGCTTACTCCTGAGGAGGATGCCCAAGATTAAAGGACTTTGATTGGGACTTATTCTTTAAGAAAGATGCCCAAATCGGAGGTTTTTATAACTGGGGATTATTCCTGAAAAGGAGACCCAGGTTAGGATTCTCTCATCTTGAAGGATGAGGTTGAATGAATGAACTCTCAATCTTTGGTGACATAAAGATGTTTAAATCACTAGGTTTTGAGAGATATTTCACAGAATTCCTTTCAGATAAGGATGTCAAATCAAGAAATTATGCCATAAATGGCTTTGAAGAGTATCTTGAAGACTGAATCTTGAATAGGAAGGGTGAAATGGTTTAAGAGGGGTAAAAATGAGCAAGATGTGCACCCAAAAAGATAGGGGCGCGCAAGTATTGAAGGTCGCGCAAGTCCTGCGGCGGCGCGCAAGTATTGGTCGCGCAAGTATACTTGCGCGACATGAGGGATACTTGCGCGATTTTCAACCAGAGTTGAAATATTTGAGCGACTCTTTATTAAACCCTTTATAATCCTCTTGAGGTTCTTCCAAAGAAGGGACGCGCAAGTTATATTGAAGGAATTAAGTTGGCGCGCAAGTGTTTGATAAGTTTCAACACTTGGGCCTTCCTTCTTCTCTTTAGATCTTCCGTTCTAGGTAAGAGATTACCTTAGAAGTGTTCCGGAAGCTTTGAGAAGAGACTTGGGCGTCAGGAGCTTTGATCCGAGTTTCTGGGAAGAGATCTTCACGAATGGGGGGCCCACAGGGTCTATTTATAGGCAAAAGAAGACCCCGGGCGGTTACTGGGCGGTTACCAGATCTGTCGCGCAAGTCCCTTGCACGACCATGAGGGGTCACGCAAGTATTGAGGCGGCGCGCAAGTGTACTTGCGCGACCAAGAGAGAACTTGCGCGACCTATGGGCAATGTTCCCCTTTTTTATCCTTTTGTCGATTTTTGATGTTTCTTTAAAGGATTAATCACTTTGAGCTCAGATATTCCCTTTTCCGAACTTTAGATTCTGTGACGAAAGGAGCGTCAACAGTATATTTGGGACTAAGAAGCTAATTTAAAAGATCCCATAATTTAGGTGAAGATATTGAATGTATAGTATCATTCTGTCGTAAAATGTTTTAGAATAAACATTGTAGCCTCACATGGGGAGATAATATGTCTTATAAGCCCCTAAAATAAAAGAACCTAAATCATTATCTGTATTACACATGTAACATCATGGGATATATGATTAGGTAGGGCGGAAATCTTATTTCTTAAGGGGTATAATTAAATAAAATAGTTTATATCACAATGTGGGTTTAATCAAGGAAAATATTCAAGGAAGACAACAGTATACTCTTACACCGTCGTTGGATGCTCAGATTATGAAGTAAACACTACACCTTGAGATATACTCACCCTATGAAGTTTGATCGGATGAATCATCTTATAAGTAACCACACACTCATTCACTAATATAATCTACGTTCTGTGGAGCCCAATGGGTGATCATGTGAGTAGGTGAAATCTTTTTCCAACATATATAGTAGATAATACTTAGCACCCCCACCCCCTATACCTATATTTCCTCATTGGGGACTACTCTTACAATGATTGGGAGAATAATGGTATGGATGTTTCCAATTATATGGATTTCAATATAGTTTATTTCATCAAAATGATTCATTCAATTTTTTGGAAAATGAGAATCCATATGGAATTATATTTACATGAATATAGCCATTCATCCCTATACTGACCAAAACCATGATATCATGGACCCAATGATCTAGTAATTAAATCAATGAAAGAAAATATTTACGTAAAATAAATTAAATATATAATTTATTTTTTTAGATTTATCTAATTAAAACAAATAATTTAATAACAAAACACAATCATCTCTAATTAGTGGACATTTTATTTTTTTCATAGCATGATATAAACTACATAATATATAGAATGGACGAAACATATAAAATACATTATCTATATATTGAAATCATTTAGATATTATATAAATTTTATATCTTTATAACATATGAGATGGAATCAAGATAAATGGATATTCAGATTTGTGCAGTAAGGAAAAATATAAGCATTAACAATCAAATATATAAACATACAAAACGATTGATTATGTTTATATATTTAATACATAAGAATCATATCTCTAAAAAATAATATATCATAAAAAATGAAAAAGTATTGAATATCATAATATATGACACATAAAATAGTAGAACCTTGTATCCATAAACATGATCCCTAAGATCATAATCATGGAAATATGACTTCGAAATGTAAGAAGACAACAAAATTTATAATAATAATGAATATTGGTAAACACTATACCAAATTTTAAATTTTCATACAACAAAAAAAATCTAAAAATAATTATATTCTGAAAAATAAAATGAATTCACTAAATTTTTTGAACACAACGATTTCCCCCTCTTCATAATTTAAAAAAAACAGACAATAAATATTTTCCAAAAAACATTATTTCTTTATAATTAATAAAAATTACCCATAATTAATGTGATAGAATATTGATATATAAATATCTGACCAATGAATTATGGGGTGATAATTTACCCTACATTTCAATCTCCAAAAACAAATGGTCCCACATGAAAAACATTCCTTAAAGAATTATTTATTAACTAATGGAATAAATAAATATTTTCCGAAATTTCTTATATGGTATATCTAAAATATATGTGAACAATGTAAATGGTGGATAAAAAAATAAATCTCCAAAAAAAATAATTTTATAGTAATTTTTATTTGGTGTTTAATATTAGTTTACAAGAATATATATATGTCTTTTAGTTCATGGAATGATAATCTAAAAGTAGACAGTAAAGTCTTTTTATTAAATGTTTTATCGATTATACTAAATGATGTATTTATAGATCATATTCAAATTAAATTTTTGAAAATTATATGTCTTTTAAGAAAAAACATTATTTTTAATAGAAATCATTAACTTTTGATCCTTTAAAATTATATTATATTTTCAAAATTGAGATTGGATTTTTTTTTGAAATATAATTTTTCTAAAATTAATCGTTTATAAAGGGCATTTTAAATGAACCAATCATTTAAAATACTTTATTTAAAAATATTTTATTACATTTTATATATTTATATAAAATATAAATAAAAATAGATCCTAAACATGTATTATTTTTATTAGAAACTATTTCGTATTAAATGTCAATAAAATTTATTTTTAAGGGATACAATGCATTTTTAATATCCCGTAATGTATTTTTTGAATAACCATGTCATAAAAGTGCTATTGAAACTAAAATTTTATTAGTGGATAATTTACATATACAGATCACATTAATAAATTTAATTTGGGTGTTTAAAAATAAGTAAGGAATTATTTCCTTAATAATGAACAAAATAATAGATGGAATCCAATCAACAAATGAATTATTACACTTTCCAAATAATGTTTTAAAGATAATTCATAATTACAACATATTTGAGTTAAAAAAATTTCTCTAGAGATTGAGATGATATTTATTATTAAATATGAAATAGAATTATTCATCCAATCTATAAGAATGATTCTAAAGTTATTTTTTTAAATCAATGTATGAGAATTTCTATAAAGTAAATCCTATATGGTTATCACAATTCATGAATCAGTTAAACATTATAAAGGTTTCATGTAGTTAAAATAATAATTCCCAAAGAATAACTAAATAATATTTATAATACATTCAATGGGAATAATTGTACTATCATATATGAAATAAGTTTAGAAAGGACAATAATATCTCAATAAATGATAATTATGCTTCCATAAACAAGTAATGTAATGGTGTTAAAAATATAATAAGGTTTCCATGAAATTTTCAGCCATGTATATTGAATGATAGATATTAATTATCCAATAAGTAACTTAGGTTGTTTCTAAACCATAAAAAAGGAAATTATGGTGTGCAATGTCAAATAATTTGAATGGATTTGAAAATTTTATAGAGAAACTCTGACAACATTCTAATATTTCATAAATCCCCCCATTGAATGATACAATTTAAAATGGCTTTATAAATATAAGGAATAAATATTGAATAATGATAATAAATAATTAAAGGGTGTTAAGGTACCCCATTCCAAGGAAAACGTTATATTTAAGAAGACATATGACTCGATGGGTGAAAATACAACATAAGATATCATTATAACATGAGGGGAAATTAATTCAAAATTTATTGAATAAGGAAGAAAAATATTTTAGTTAAATTAAATTAAATTAAATGTATATTTTAACACAGTTACTCATTTCAAATTCATATAATCAAAATACTTTATAATATGTGGATAACACCAAACATGTCACAATGAAAGGTATTTGAGGTGAAAATCGTTACCTCAGTCCTCCTTGGGTTTTCAATTATACAAAACATCCAGAAACATTATTCCACACTAGATACATTTTTACTATTTTTTGTCATTTAACAATTATATACTATTTTGTTTTTAAATATTCTCCCTGATCGGGTGTTTATGGTTTAAACTAGTTTTATAGGTATGATATTGGAATTTATTATTCATTGATATTTTTTATCCCCTATTAATTATTGTTACTAGAAGATATTGGGTATAATTATTTATGAATATTAAATTTCATATCATAACTATTTTAGTTTTGTTCAAGATGATGAAATTGACTATAGCGAATGTAATGTTATGTTTTCCTTGAAAATTTATTTTATTAATAAATTAATTAACAATTAGTGTATCATATCCAAAAGTGATGACATACATTATTTAAATATTTAAAATACTACATTGAATATTTTTCAATAATCATTTATAATATAATTTATTAGATTAATATAATTAGTTAGTCATAAAGAATAAAACCAGATCATGCAATGATAAGTGGTTAATAGTGATGTGAGTATATTATAATACCATTATAATATATAAATAACCATAAATTCATCATTAAAATGAGTCATGTAACATAAACATAATGAATATTTATATAAATTATATATATGAAATAATTGGAAAATATAATCAATTTTTAATCATAGTTTTCTTGTTTAGGATTACTATTTTTTTCATGGGTTTTCAACATTAATATTATTTATATAATATTTATGTTTTATAAATAGATCATTATTTATAGAATAAAAAATAATATTAATAATTTAAAAACATCATTTGAACAAATTTCTAAAATAATTAAAGTGAAATGAGCTCATTTTTTGTAGATGTAGTGGATCGTACAGAAACGTCGTTCATGTTTTGTTTCTTAATTGAAATAGGAAAATAGTTATAATTATTGTACTACTGTTATAAACTAATTTCATAATTATAAGGATACAAATGTTTTCATTTTTATATTGTGTAATTATAAATAATAAATAATTATTTCACATGAAGTAATAGAAAAGAGAATGGATATTTGAAAATATTACATCACTTAATATATTATATACTTTTCAATGGGATTAAACTCTTTTGGTCATGGTTTCATAAAAATATAATACAATATTTTTGGTGTAAAATAATTCATTAAAGTGGATTGGTTTTATTTTAGGGTAATCATATGGGGTTGTGGAGTGATTGGAAGTTATGTGAGGAGATACCCTGTTGTGAGTGAAAAGGGAAGATATTTTTTTATATAACCAAAAAATATATAGTAATGGAATGTCAATATTAATAAAATATTATCCAAAATTTATAAATAATGGAGTGGGAAAGAGATAATTTCAATACATACATCATCTAACTAGTTATAAATAATTTATTTTATGTTTGTACTTTACCTATTAGGTTACAAATTTTACCATTTATTTACACACCATGGTACCTTGAAGATTCATGGAAAAATCACCGAGCCTATGATGGAATACCACATGACCCAATGAATTCCTCCCCCTATATATTATTGAGTATACCAACATGAAGTTAGGGTCATGAGTAGATAATTTCTGATACTATAGTAATGTATCATATTTTAGGTGTATTATTTTCTAATATTATATGGAATTTTTAGGAGACCAAAACATTCAACGACTTGTGATTCCGAGGCTCGGAGTGCCCATAATAAATTTTTGAGATAAAATATAATTTTAATCAGTGCGAGTGAGCTGTTTTCTTGTAAAAGTAGAATATATTTTTAATGGGTGCCCAAATCAGAAGTTCGATGGAATTGTTGCATTAAAAGTAGAAAGATTACCATAGGTGGGGCCAAATATCAATCAGCATGGGTCGACTGTAAAATATATTTTTTGGGTGTTTTAAAAGGGTGCATATTAGATGAATTAAAATAAATTGATAATATTTTTTAAATTATCCCGTTTTGTATGGAGACCCAATCATACCCTAAATGTTTATGCATATGGAATGTTCATACGGTTAGACTCATAACCCAGTGAATTAAGAGAGAGAGAGTCTTGGAGAATTGCAGAAGGAAGATTTGTTGGTGGACGACGATGACGTGAGTGAATGCCTCGAGGATTTGACGAATCTTGCCAATGAACATGGCATGCCAATCGTTCCTCAACCAGATCGAGGTAGGGGTGGTTTTTTTTCTCCTTTCCTAATTTATTAATTTAAATGATGAACAAGGATCAACCAGGAACATGTTGATACATGGATTTTTATGATCATGATGGAGGGTTTTATTGGGTTGATTTCAGGGAATTAATCCATGTTGATTTGTTTTTTATTTCGGCTCTGTTTGATCAGTCTAATGGGAGAAGATCAACGTCGTGTCGAATGAAGATAAAGGTTCATTCCTTGATTTTAATATTGGTTTTCTACCCCACACTTTTCCTCGAGCGTTCTTCGAGTTTTTCATGGGTCATGGATCAACGGATCACTCTGCATTAGTATTGCGACGCACCAATCCCAAATTGAAGATCTGACTTCACGACGACCTAGCAGAGGTGCAACAATGATAGTGGATGATGAATCGGTCCATTTCAAGGAAAAAATATTCTTTGATCGTTCATCACACAGGTGAATCGTTATATGTTTTTGGGACCGATCGGAGGCCCGAAGACAATGGAATCATATTTGTGGTGTCAGGGTGACCAAAACCCACGAGCTTCATGATGATCGGATGGTCATATTGATGAACATGGTATCCTAGAAGTCACGATGGTGGAAGTATGATGTTGTGGAAATTTCCAAAATAAACGGGGTTGATCCAAAATAACATGTCGTGTGCATAGGCTCATCGATGTCTAGGTTTTTTGGAGTTGGATAGGTATGAAACATCATATGACCTCAGGTCACACGATGTGTTGGACCTTCCCCGATGTTTGTTGTGTATTCTAGGAAATACATGGAAACTAGATGGACTACAAGGCTTCGCCACACGGCGTGTAGACCCTATGCGGCATGGTAGAGGAAACTATGTATGAATCAGTGTGTATCCATGGGATACACAGACACTGGATGGAGTATATGACTGTGTACTCCAATACACGGTCAGGAGAGGCTAGTAATGAAGGTCAAAATGTGAACCGATTACATGGGTTTGCATACTTGGGTTGTGGCCGTTTATGGGCATATTGCCAGTGTACATGGAGCCGACCCCTATTACTCAGACACGGTGAGTAATCCTTACCACACACAGTGTACTGTCTTTTCTTACCCAACCAGCCTTACAAAACAGACCATTGTACACAGGTAGTACCTAGTGTCATAATACATGGCGTTTGACTTTTCTACATGTCATGTACTTTATTGGAAAATGGATTTTTTCACTTGTCCACCATATCGTGGACTTGTTTTGTTTGGGTTAGTGCCCCTTAAACTTGATCCCCAGAAGGCTAGTCATCATTTCCTTCTACAAGTGTATGATCCATTGAGTAGTAATTTCTATGATAGAGCCACGCATCCCTCTGAGAGGCCTAGAGTGAGATACTCATTCAATTCATTACCCTAGGTAGAGTCAGGCATCAACGTGACCAACTTCACTTGGCGCTGATCCTCTACCTATCTGGTGAATCTGGAGGAGTCGATGTATCCTCTATGGCTCTGGCAGTGATCCTCATCTGTGTATCATGATCATTCCCACTAAAGAGAATGTTCTCCAATAAAAAGTGTATCCATCTATTGTGATATTTTCCACGTATGAGTGTGATCTCTCATAATGAGGGTTTTTATCTCTCGTGGATTCTCCCAATGAACTGTGCTTCTCAGACGGGTTTTATTAGTACATTCTGACTCGTGGAGTGAGTTTTCCCAATACATGGGATTCATGAAATATTTGAACAGAATTCATAGAGGGGGTGGGTGGTTATGTTACTTGTCTCTATACCACGAGTGTGGGTTTTTAGTATATTTGGATTGTTTTCTCCAATTATATGTTCATTATACATATTCTGTGTAGAGAATACTGTTTCATTCTATTGTGTTTAATTTTTTTTGGGGTCCCCTATTGAGTATAGTTATACTCCCCCCTGCAAGGGATTTGGACACACGTGTAGTGCCTTTTAAAGATGATACATCTTTTGAGAGAGTCCCATGTAGACCCGGAGATGACAAAGATTTTTGAGTTCCCTACAGGCTGAGGTGTTCCTACGGCTACGAGTATTAGTCCCAGTACCTCTTTTTGTTTACAGGTTAGACTTTGCAGTTTCTATACTCTAGTTTTGGGTGGGCTTGTATTCTGGCCCAGTTTAGTTTCAGTGCTTTACTTTCTGTCATACTCAGATGGTTGGGTTTAGTTTTATGTGTGAATTTCGTTCCTTATTGGTTTTTACATTTTAGAATTTGAGGTCTTGGAAATGTGTGCATGTGTACATGTTCATATGAAATGCCTCACATGTTATTAATAATCCTACATAGTTCTAGACAGCAGCCCCTGGCCTATTGGAGGCGGGCTTGGGGAGCCACGGTGCGGGCCCCACTTGATGGGGTCATGACAACTCTTACCGTAATTTAGGTGAAAAATAAAGAAAAATTACACAACATATAAAAAGCAGACCATCTGAGTAAGAAGAAAAAAATAAAATTCCCCAAATATAAATATATACTAAAAAAATATTCCCTATGATTGCTGAAATTCACTATTCACCCTCCGAGAAGATCAAATATAAAAATAAGAATAGAATAATGTATATTATTCTCTTCAATTATTTCAAAACACATATCATATTGATATTGAGAGTCATAGTAAGATATCCCACTAGATGATTAACCCAAGATACAACCCAACCATAACTGAAAATAAAACATTCATGTACAAAACATGAAATATAGCTTATATGTGAATGCGATAATATCCGTATAAAGTATCATTAAAATCATTACAATTAAATTATAACATATTCACCAAGAACCCAAAAACCATATATCATGTGGTCATGTATATACCAAGCCTTCATTAATACTCATCCATACAATATTACTCTCCATACTAGAATTTAACCATACAGAAAAAATTTGAATTGGTCATGGTTTATAATTAATGATAAGAACATATTTATTTGTCATCAAAACTATATTTGGTTCATATAACACATTAGTACTTGAAAAACACTAAATTATTTCCAATAAAGGTTGAAATGTGGACTGAGATGACAATCAAATTGGATAGATTTTTATATGTTTCTATATGAGGATGCTAAGAGTATTTGAGTATGATAATATAATATTCTATTTTTAATTATTCATATTTGAATATGTGATAGGTTTGGAGTGATTTCAATGTCTAATACTCAGTTTTGAGCTCCATTATTCCACTAAAATCCATATAGTGTTATATATTGGATTACAAATATATTGATTATATAATATTTACATATTCTATAATGTATAGTCATTATTCCCTCAGATTAAGTACATAGTCTTCACATTGTTCTACTCAATATCCCCACATATATCTTCCATCCTCTATAATACATATATATATGCCTAATGATTTGTGTCATTCCGACATCGACTTGATCCCTCAGGTCTGGATTTTACATTAAATTGTTGTTGTATAGGTTGTATTAATTTTAATATTTTGGAAAGAATAGATTCATTAAAATGAGAAATGTATCAAATATTGTGATGAATGTCCGAATTTATCGATGTAAAAAAACCATTTTATGTTTTCAACATTACATGTGGATGTGAGTTACATTCTAGTTTTCTATGTCACTATATATTTTCATCCAATATTTGAAACATAATTTTATTGCTATAATTTTTTATGGTTTTGAGTCATCACCATATCGATATTTTTCAATACATCTATTTAATTTAGAATATTGGTTTCTAATGACATGTATGATCATTGGGTGTGGGAATACAAATCATGGAGAACATTATTGATTAGGTGTTAGAAAATAAACTTTGTTTCACATATGATTTCTTTATTAAATTCATTCATCTATACACTTTTAATTTTCTACTTCTAATTTATGGTCTACTCATAATAGAAGTTCATTAGAAACAATAGTGTGGTTAACTTATGTGATGATGGTGAAGGAAAAAATGTATGTGATGATTATCTTGTCCCGTAGTGAACCGTTGTTAAAACTCACTAGTTATGTCATTGTTGAAATTTAATTTTCATATTAATATTCATGTTCGAGTAGAGAATGGATATGATTGATTGAAATTTTCTTGAACTATTTCATATGTAGGGTGATCCATTTAGAATATATTGCAATCCGTCTTAACATAAAATATAAACTATAAATTATTTACATGTTTAGACTATGATATAATCCATAAATTAATATCATGGGATATAATTCATTATAATGTTCTATGGTTGATGAAACATATTGGTTCATTGTGATGGATTTTGAAAGATACGATGGCCGTAAATGTTATTGTGGTTATCAGAAATTCAGTTGTTCATATTACTTTAATGTAACATGAATTATAATTTACATTATCATTACAAACCAAAGGATAATTGAATGGGATTGTTTTCAATGATAAAATACACTAAACAAGTGAGTATACATTTGAAGATCAAAGGTATGATTTTCCATTTTTTTCTTGAAACCAAGATTTTTAAGGGGCCCCATGTTTTAGTAATTGTAAAATATTGTTTGGTTATTTGGAATTCATATGCCTCTCACATCAAGGGACGTATGTAATTTTTATTATCCTGATATTCTATTATTTATCCCTCGATAGATGTTCAGTGTGTATCCTTGGTGGAATGTACTATGAGGGTTAGAAATGTGTGGAAACTCAATATCTTGCGATGACACTCAAGAGAATGATCTTATGAGGTAAAACTTAAGTGAATAGTACATCATTTATAATGAGGAGATTTTCACATGCTAGGATTTCTATAGAATTCACATAGTGGTGCATGGATAAATGCTAAATATTCTTATTCCATTTTATAGGTACATGAATATATATACATAAATCACTATGCTAGAATAATGAGTGTTTTTGTGTTCTGTGATTTAATTTTATATTGTTAGAGCCTATATTGACTGGCCATGGATGATGTTTATGATTATGTGGATGAGATCGATGGAATATTTGGTGTTAGGGAACTAAATATTTAGTTTAGGGTCACACATGGTGTGGTGAACCAAATATTTATAAATAATTTTTCAAGGTTTTTCACCTAGTCATTATTTATTACTGTTTTTTTATATGGATGAATATGAACACAATAATTGATATGTGTACCATTTAGAATGAGGGGATCATGAAACACATGAATAAAGGTCTTAAAATATGCATTTTTATCTTCATAATGTTACAAACATTCAGAATACATTTTTGAATGTAATGGACTCTCTTATGAGCAATCCACGAATACCTAATGTGTGGTGTTATTTTATGCAAAATTTTAATATTATGGTAGCAAACCAATATAACAATATTAATTAACATAATGATGAATTATTTTATCATAAACATGGTTTTCACATAATTTATGTTTGTTTTCTGAAAAGCTTAAGGGGGACGTTTATATTTGTGGAAGAATACCCGCGTGGAATTTTTGAAATGAGTAATGTGTACCTAAATTTGATTGATTCCATAAGTCTTCAAAATAGAAATTTTTTTATTGATATAGGTTATAAGTGGAATGTCTTTTCAAAAAAATGGTTTATAGAAATTTCTAGGTTATTTGACACACTTTCATTTTAGTCTATCCCATTGTAACTTCATTTCTACTATAACTGAAGAAATTAATTTTTACTATTAATATTATTCATTATACTAGGAATTTATGTTTAATTCATTATATAATATGAATTTATATGATTAAAAATATTGACTCTAGTTTCAGATATTATTTTAAATTAATTAGAATATTTTCATTTAATATTCATTGTATAGACATGGTGGAAATGTTATTTCCTTAAATGAAACTCATAAATACATTAAAATGTTTTTCTAATAAAATGTTATATGAAGTTGATTACAATGAACTAAATTTGATTATTATATAAATACATTATGTAATTTAACTTTCATAACTAGATTAAAATAATATTTCTGTTTTAAATACATTAAATAATAAATAAATTTTGTATATAAAAACAAAAACATTAACTATTCATTGGAAATTATTCCATTTAATAAAATTCTCAAGATGTCACTCCATGAAAATATTAAAATATTTAATTCAAAAAATGAGGTTCATTTTTGAAATATATATTAATATTTTTGTGAAAACTAACATTAAAAAATGCCAAAAAATGGTGAAAACTACATTTTATATAAGTAAATTTGAATAATTAAAAAGTATTTATCAATATATCATATATTAGAAATAGAAAATAAAATATATACAATTTTTTGAACATTTAATTTATAAACATGACGAAACAAATTCACCAAGGGTTATTTTTTACAATGTCGTTTTAAAACATGTACATGTTTATAGATGTTCAAAAAAATATCTTTTAGTTTTAAAAAGTTATTATTTAAATTTCTAATTATATAGTCATCAAAGAATAACTTTTTCAGACATGACTAAATTAAATATTTTAATAATTTGGTAAATCCTATTAACACAAACTATAATAATAGCTATGTTATATGATTCATATTTAATTTTTAAATTGTAATGAGGTATCAATTTTTGTTAAAGCATAGTGTTATGTATAATGAGACCAATCAATGGAATTATTAATATATTTTAAATTAGTCTATTTCATAAAATCATGGTTGGTTTTAGGGATATCCTTAATAAGTCTTGATCTTGATAAATCCTATGATGAGCATACACAATTAAGGTTTCAATGAAATCAAAAAATGGGAGACATCCCTGTTTTTAAAGAGTATATTTTATATAGTATTATCTACGGAATCCCCGAAAAACACCACAATCACACAAAATTTCATTAAAAAATACTATAGTTCAAGAAGGGGATTTCAGAAAAAAAATAGTTCCATAAATGTGTTATTTATTTTTTGTAAAATAAAATATATAGTTTTAATAATTATATTATAAATTGTGTAATATTTAATAAAATACATATGGATATATTATTATTTTGATAAATATATTTTTGGATAGATATTAGGCATTATAGAATTTTCCAAAATTATGGACAGTATTATAAAAAATTCAAATAATTTAAAAATATTTCTTCTCATGAAAAAGTTTTAGTGAACACTACTTATTTTTGTATAATTGAGAATATGATTATATTATTTCTTAAGAATTTTTTATATGTGATGGAATGGTGACTTATCTGTAAAAAATGTTAGATTTCCATAAATAATTATATTTCATTTATGTTTTTAAATTATCATATTTAAAAATTTATATTCAGGAAGATAACAATCTATTTGATATTATAATTTTGAAATTATATTATGTTTAATTTTTAATAACATTTAATATAATTTATTTTTAGTAATTGAATAAACAAATTCATTATGTTTTACTCCATTACATGTATGAAATAATGATAAAAAATATTCCATGAAAAAAAGTTATTTTTTTAATATAAATAATATTATTAATCTATAATTATTTTTTATACCAAATTATTTTTCCAATTTTTAAATTGAATATATATCTTTTAAAAACATTATTAATTTCAAAATCTTATATTCACCTAACTAAAGTGACCTAAAATATAGATGTTTATATCTAAAAAAATAATAAGATCAAATTTTAATGTCATAATTCATGTTCAAAATCAAGGGTAAATCCAATTTTTTTTCCATTTTATACAACCATTTTGATTATCCTCCAATTATGTCTCTTTTTTGATACGGTTTCCTCTCAGAAATAATTAGGTATTTACAATAAAATTTAATGTAACTCAACTCTTCTTTTTTTATATTCCATTAACTATTGGGGGTAAATCTTCTAAATTGGTAATTAATATATTTTTATTATCATTTTAAAATTACATTACATAGTAAATTTATTATTATTAATGTGAGGCCTTATTTACCTCCAATTATGTCATTTCCTTATTACATTGTGTATATTCATCATTCTAATAAATTATTTTATTGAATTTATATATTTCTAATGAAGTATTAATATATTGAGAATACCCTAAACCACCATAATTTATTGAGTGTTCAAATATATGTAATCATTACTAATTTAATGGGTATTTTCATGTACGAAACCCATATTCTCTTATATCATCTAAAAATAATGAAATGTTCATGTCATTAATCCCATACATTAGAAATGATTTTCTGTGAAATAAGTTATTTATTAAATATGAGTTATTGATGAAATTACTTCTAATAATGTATTTGGTTGACTTGAATTAATAGTAATTAATGCCCCACTTGGTAGTTCTCTCATGCATTGGGTAATAAATTATTCCATGTATACAATTTTTTGGATAACTTGAAGAATTACAATGGTAATTATGTTTAATGATACCATTTGGATTAGTCATTGTCATAAATTATGAATGTCCTTATATTATACCATATAAAAATTTCTAATTGATGTATCATGTTTATATTATTTTACTCACATGTAATCCTCATTTTTTATAAATGATGATCATTCATGTTCCATTTTAATTTGATGTTCCTTATAAGAATTATGACCACCCATTTATTTTTATGTATATCCTAAATAAAATATAAATACTAAAGTAAACTTTTGTGTAACAATAATTAATAAATTAAAATTGATTAAACAATGTTTATGTTTATGCTTTTCTTGTGTAATTCATATATTACATACCCAGTTTCCATTCACTAAATTCCAAAATAAAATTTTAAGAAACTAAAGTAACATATTTTTATGGAATTATATTAAAAGTCATTTTAAAAAATTTGGATCATTATATAATTACTTTAGTGTTGGATTAGTACTATAACCTATTTTTTCTTATTCTTTTTTGTAGAGTTAATACTTGGAAATGGGGAGGGTGTAATGACATGGTATTGTTGACATGAAAACAAAAAAAAATTGCCCATGAGATACTTTTTTGTTTTGTTTTCTATAGTCCTATATTTTTATTTTATTACAGTACTTATTTTTTCAATATTATATATTCATTCAGCCTTGGGTTAATCTCATGTTAGAGACATCATATGTGTCGTTTCAATATAAGTGTTGTATACAGGGCTTGTTGAACAAAAAGGATGGGTTAGGTCCCCAAAATTATCTAAGGTATATTTAATGAAGTACTAATACAACCCCACAATTATATGATGTTTAAGGGTTATTAAATGATCACATTTATTATAACACAATTGGGGTTGCATGATATGCAGGTTTGAAGATGGAAAATTTTATATGGGAGGATAAAATGCAATATAATGACTTATAGAATTCACATCAAGACCGAGGTCCTTTATGATTCCATGGTCCTAGTTGATTCTTAGTTTTGGTTCATTAATTATAAATTACAGTACACTAATTTCCACTATGTAATTACAGGGTTACCCAGGCATTTCATTAAAACTAGTGGGTAAACCCTCTCCCGCAATGATTTTACAACCATTTTATTTAATTAACTATTTAAATTTAATGATACTAAATCCCATGTATTTTGTGACTATCCTCTATCTAAATCCGAACATGGGATTTTAAATTTGAACATCCATGGGTTATATCTTTTATCTATCAATGTATGAGATTGTAGTATGGTTAATTTTTTCTCCGAGTTATATGGTATCAAATGAAAAAAAAATTCCAGAAAACTATTTAATAATCATTATCTACATGATATCCTTTAAATGTCTTAATTACTCTCACTGAGAATTTTATTTTTGATTTTTTTTATTTATATTATTGGAAAATTCTCTAGGTCAAATTTTTTATGTTTTTTTCATTAATATCCTTTTTCCATAGGGTTTGATTTAGTGTTTCTAAAAAGTCCATATAATGTTTTTTTGAAGAAGTTTGTATCAGTAATGGAATTTTACATAGTGAGGATATAGAGGGTTGGGAGTGATAATAGTAGAATGATATTATACGGCGTCTCCATAAGCCCTATAATGGAATGGTCGAAATAAAATACTTCCAATTTTCACATTAGCATCAAAATATAATTTTTTCAGTGTTCATGGAGTAATCATATTATAAAGGCAACAAAATTTTCATAGAATCTTATATATAGTGATTTATGGCTTGATAATTTTGGATATACAATAATGGAGGTATATTATGATTATATGTGTAGATTATAGCTTATATAGGATGTTCATAATTAATGGGCATTTCATAATAATGTTTCATTATTGTTTGAACTTATTGGAAAAGATTTATTCTCTGAAAATATATATCACATTATGACAATATTGATCCAAAGGTAGAATGTAAATTATTTATCCATTTATGGGAGTGTTTGTATCATTTCAACTACATTATAATTTATTTTAAAATTATTCCAAATCCAAAATATTTTTAATACAAAAAAATATTGGTATAATTTATTATCCTCCCATGGATGATCACATAATGTTTTAGACGGTTTTATCTTTATGTCGATGGATATAATGATATGGATCACATGAGATGAGTGGATAATTCACCAAATTTTGATATGTCCTATGAGATGAACATGGACTCTATATTCCCTAGGAATAGACAAGGAATAATCCTTTTATAAGGTTAACAGAGTTTGGTACCCCCATTGTTTGTATTATATAAATATTTATGGAAATTTTTATCAAATTATTGATTCTCATACACCCACATTAAATGGAGATACATTATAAGAACTGGTTATTTCATGAAAATGATGGTATTATATATATTAAATCATATATTTGTGAGTAATGAGTCCTCCTCCATAGTAAGAGTTATTAAATATATTATGTATAGTATGATAATTTTTATTTATGGGATTATCACAGTTCTAAATTTAATTTATGGACATGGAAACTAATTTTTTGGTATATTACCCAAGGATTTAGAGTATTAAGTTGAATATATGGTTTTTACACCATCATGTTCTTATTATACCTGTGGGTTATCCATTTATATTCAATGTATGAACTTAATAAAATTTCCTATATTTTAACTAAAATGTTTCAATGGAAAACCAATTTGTATGTAAACAATCACTCTTTCATGAGAATTTATCCAACACATGTTCTATATTATAAATACTAATAATATTATACAGATACATTATTCGATAATGTTTCATTTAAATGGGAGAATATACGTACTTGGAGGTAACTACAATTTATGAAGTTCATGTAAAATGGTTGTTCAAGGTGGGGATCGATTCACCTCAAATGATTTTGGTTATTTAACATATGAGATTGATGGGTGTGCATCTATTTCACCTCATTATTTAATTTAATAATGCACTCATTTTTTATCATTATGTTTTTACATGGATGATATATATATATATATGATTTGAATTGATTTATAAGAATGATTTATTATAACATGTGTTGTGATGTGTGTTTCTGTGTATGTAATTTCAACTAGTGCATCCTTTCATCTAAGATATTACAACTCAATAATAGTCCTAAACACATTGTGGATAATTAGTATCATACTTATTATTGAACAATTGAGATAATTTTTGAGGAGGTGGAGTCTCAAAATATTTGGTTGTGTATTATTATTTTCTGTGATAAGTGAATTACATAATGGAATTGGTTTATTAATTTAGGAGAATAATAAAAAATGTAATTAAAATATATTACAAAAAATAGTATGTTGTTACATGGAATTAGTTTTTTCATTAAATTAATCAATATTTTAACCAAATAATATGTTTTAATTGATAAATATTAAATTTATAATAAATCATGTTATTGAATTATGATTTTTTTAGTAATTAGTTATGTTTATAATTGTTTTTGTGGCTTTATTATTTTCGTAATTTATGAGGATTTTATTGTTTTTCTGCTTTTAATAAAAAAAATTATATTAATTTTATTATTAGATTTTTTTTATAATAGGTTTACCCCATGGTGGGATTGTATTATATTACATATCATTTATATTTTATTTATATTTCTAAAACAACCACATTAGTTTGTAAACATGACATTCTATTATTTTATGTTATTACTTTTGGATGTATCCCCATCATTCTGGATATGGGTGGTTTGTATCGCTATGTAATCACCCTCAATGACTATCTCTTATATAGATAATATTTTAACATCAGATGTTTATGTAATATGGTGACATTACAATTATGTGATGGTATTGTGGTGATGTATTATGAGATATATTGATGAGGAATGTGATATATGGTTTTATTATGTTTTTTGTTGTTTGATTATGTTTTATGTGGTATATACATGTAGTTATATAGTTACAGAGAAGATGTGGAATCAGTTCAATGAAATGTCAACATAGAAGGGATAAAAGCTCCGTGATCTATTAAATTAGGATGTTAGGGATCCTAAATTAGTGTTATAATTTTTTTAATATCCCCAATAGATATATAAAACAATATATCTAAATTACCATACTGATTTGTGAATTTGTTATTATTTCATGCTGTGTTTGAGACTTTTTATGAATAATGTATTTTTATATACATTTTATCCATTATTATTGACTATGGATTTACTATATTTCATCCACATATCAAGTGAGTGTCTTGGGAGGACCTTAATTCATATAAATTTATTTTCAACACAAAATCTATATAGTTTTAATAAAAAATAGGATGGGGATGATTAATTTCAATGACATTACTAGATCATTTTGTTTAGTATTTTTAGTGATTAATATAATATAGTTTGATATATATTCATCTTGGTGCATTTTTTTAAATCATTTTTATTCTGTTACATACATATATTTCGAAATTATAAATGAAATATATAAAATAGTTGGAATTTATTAATCGAATATTAATCATTTATGTGTTATATAATGGATAATGCATTCCATTATGATTTTTATAGCCTCAAAACTATTATACCACTTGTGTCAAATTTAAGGAGGGATTTGGTTTTCCATTAATTCATCTCTACAAACCTGTGAAGTGTTTCCACAGGGCAATGCCTTGAAATAAATTTTGATTATATACTATTTAAATATGATTTAAAATAGTTATTTATACTTTTTAAATGTCTTAAAATGTTATCAGGGATTCCATTTATGTAAAAAAAATTAACTATGATATTAAATTACAAGTATATTATTTTATAATTTCGATGTTTTTTGGTAGGGTGAATAAATGATTAGTTTTAATATACATGGTTTCTGTATTATGGGTATAATTGGTAGAATGAATAGATGAAATAATGGATAGTTTAGCTCTAAAACTATTCAATATCTTTATAAATTGCATAGGTGACTAAATGAAAAAAATTTGATTTTTATTTGTGTGGATTAATAGTAAGTTTATAATTATCTTTTCTTATTTAAAACATGATGGTGTTTATAAATTCCTTAATATTAAACATAACCTTTATTAGATAATAATATAATTATATATTATCAAATGTATAATCACATTCGAATTTATATATACATTGATAAATTGATTAATATATGCTAATTATCATTATTAGATGATATGGATGATGATATAAAGTATATAAGGCTGAATAATGAATGAGTTGATAGTTTGTTAAAGTTTACATTAATAATTTATTATTTAAATTTAGATAAATTATCATTTCCATGTATTTTACTAAATTTAATTTGTTTAAAATTTATATTTTCATAATTTAAATTGTTAAGTGATAATTTTTTAAAAATTATTTACACCAATTATATAAGTAACTGTGTTACCCATTTAAAATATTATTGTAATCTTAATTACACCTAATTATTTTTATATTCAAATCATTATAAAATATTATATCATTATTTTTAATGTTATAGTTTTAACAATATATTAATATATCATATAATATTATTAACATTTTACTATACATAAATTATAATTATTTTGTATATACAAGAATATATATATATATATTATGATTTTTATTTAGTACATTATCATTGAAATAAATATGATAATATTTAATATAAATAATATTTATTATGAATATTATACATTTTCAATATATATATTTATATTCCTCAAAATTTTTCCTTCATATTGATCATCAATGGAATAGATCGCAATGAAATTAATCATGTCGAATTATCCACCACCTTCTCTAAATAATTTTTTTTCCTATTTTAATAGTTATAGAACATAAAAACCACACATCTCCCATTAACCATTGTCGAGAGCGCCCACATCCATGGAAGTGACGATATATCTCATCATGTGGAGAAATATAGATCATCACATAACAACTACAGTGACATTTCACATTCTCCAAATCATCACACTAGCCTCTGAGTGGACGTGTCATGTCTTGAGATCATATTAAATGTGTTCACAACAACCTGATTCTTATCCTTTTCATGAAAAGAGCTCAATGCCATCACACTATTAGATCCTCTATCACTGGTAAAACCAATTCACCTCTGTCGAATAGTAATGTGTATATTTTTTACAGTCCCAAACAAAAATACTATAAAATCTATACCAATTATTATTAAAAAGTAAAATATTTTAATTATAATTCCATTTTTTATATTTTACATTGTTATTATATGTTTTCTTAAAATACATTGATTATATATTTTGTATACACAAACATGAAATATTGATTCTTTGTTGATCTTTATTTGATAATTTTATATTTTAAAATATTGTATGTTTATTTATATTTGGATTTAAGTGTTATTAATTAATAATAAACTTATTTATAGTAACTATTTTATAAGACGTGTTTAAATCATTTTTTATGAAGAGATAAAAAAGACAACTAAATTTCAATTACAGAGTAAAGTATTCCAATTTATAGGTAAAAATTTATTTTATGTTCAATTATTTTTTTTCTTTTAGAATGAAATGGTTATTATTATAAATTTATTTAAAAAATTAGATTCCAATGTTGTAATTTGACCAAGAGAAAAAATATTCTTCACACATATAATTATAAAAACAAGTGTCAATTGTGGTTTATGTAAATTCTAAAGATCATCATTAACCAATATTCCATTATTGTTATCACAATATCTACATAACATGATATATACACTACAAGAGAAGTGATTAATTATCTTTACGAGACATCATCTTAATCATGTAATCATATTCTAATTTTCATTGATTATTTTTCTTTCATTGCATTGTTGTTGTTACAGAAAGATTACTCTTTTGCTAATAAAATGAATTCCAATGTTGGTTATTCTACCAATCCAAATGGACTATTATTTTTTGTGACTCACACAGAAACTATGGTCTATTCTATGTAAACTCCATTGTAAAATTTACTTTATGGGGATCTAGGTAATGTAAAAGTAAATGTATGTAACATTTAATATGTACATCAAATGTTTTTACAGTATATTAAATGTAATTTTTCAAAATAATTAATGTATAATTCTGAAAATTTAACCATTTATGTAAATATAAAAGATAATTTTTATAATTTTTTTTGTAATGTAACAAAATAAATGTTTATATTTTTTTATTTTTATAATATATTAAATTTAATATAATATGTGACTTTTCCTTGAAAAAATTATATTGTTTTCAAAATTGTAATGCATTTACACACTATATAATTTAAATATTAACCTAAAAGTATGTACTTTATGTTTGATTCGAATTTAATGGTTAAGTAGTATAATGACTAACTTTAATCTATAAATGATTTTAGAACTATGAGGATAATTAATTATGACATCTTGATGTGATTTTTATTATACAGCATATTAGATATGGTGGTAAAAAGTATGAATATTTATTAATATATGATTGTAGTGGATTCTTACAGATTTATTTATATAACTAAAAAACGAAACAGTAAATAATTTATAATCATTCATTAATATTATTCAAAATTTTAAAATTATTTCAACAATATCTATCAACATTCATAAAGTAAGTCTATTATTTTAATTTATAATTTGATTATTTTATATAATATAATGGTTATGAGATTTATTTATAAACTAATAGTACATCAAAAAAATTATGGCAATTCAATGAAAGAATACATCAATAGTAGTAATGTCCATATTAATGATCATCGAATATAATATACCAATTTTTTTTTCCAAATGCTATAAATTTTCCATGTCATGTTATAAATTTATTATTCATTAGATTATTTTAAACAAATTACACCTATAAAATATTTAATGGGTTTACTAGAATATTTATATTTTTTGGGTGTTTTGGTAGAAAATTCTTCACCTAAAGAATTATAATATTGTAGAATTTGATTATAAATATAGTGAAGGAATGTTTGTAGGATATTAAAATCCGTGTAAGGATAATAGTATATTCAAAAAGGTAACATTTCTTGATGAAGATTTAAATAAGGTTATGTGTAATTAAAATATTAATTATATGAAGAATTGTTATTTAATTAAAGATAATGAAGAGTTCATAAAATCCAATTATTGTGATGAAAATGACCTAGAAAATGATATTTCAGCAGTTGAGGTAGAAAACATCTATTTTTAAGTTGATCCAAGATATTAGAAAATACATAAGGATCATATTATTTAAAAATTAATTAAAATTATAAAATTAGGTATATGAACTGGAATTTTTTAATCAATTTGTTAATTTAATTTTTTATTGAATTTTAACTGGTTAATATTACTAATTATTTAATTTATTAAACTAGAATACTGATATTCATGATTAATTTAATAAATTTGATGAAGTAAGATTTTTAATATTATTTTAATTACTAGAAATCAAACAAATTTTATGATCAAAATGGTGTTTTTATAATTTTAATTTTAGTGCTATAATCATATTTATAAATATATCAAGATTTGTTATTAATGTTTATTAACTAAGGGAACTGACAATAAAGATATGTTTTATCTAATTTCTTGGATGGAATTAATTATACTCATTATAAATATTTCCCATTTTATAAATGTTGATCCACCTAATATGTATGTGATATATAAGATTTTAAAATTACAAATTTCAATTGAAGTTTATTTTAAAAAAATCATATACATGAAAAGCACAAATTTCCAAACCATGTATCTACTATTAATAATATTTATAGGGTATTAAAAAATATAATTGATCTTAGTTTAAATGATTCAAATAATTAAAAATATTAAATGATTTTTTATATTATATTTAATGAAACATTGTTTATAAATAGTCTTTAAAATTATAAATTTACTATAAAAAAATTTAATTGATGTTATCATATTCGGTTCTAAAAATGATTTACTATGTAATTATTTTTATAAAATAATGACAATATATTTTTATATGATCATAATGGAAGAACTAAAAATATTCTTTTTCTTACAAATAAATCAAAGAAAATATGGAATTTTATAAGATCATTATAAATGATTAAAATAAATTGATAAATGTTTTTACTTTATTCATGATATATAAAAAACACCTCTGAGTCCTAATTAAAAATTTATTTTGAATTAATCAAGAATCTATTTTAATTTTTATATATATATAGTATTGATAATAATATTTTTTTATCAAAAAAAATTAAAAAATATATAATGATTTCCATATATTTATGTGATAGATTTCAATAAAACTGAAAATAAATTTATATTATAATAGATAAGATGTTTATCAGATATATTAAGGGTACAATTTGTTCTAGTTATTTTTTAATACCAATCATAATTTTTTGGATTTATTATCTTAATATGATGCTAAATTTGTATTTTATAGGGTTTAATGGAAAATAAAAATACGAATGTCTAATTTTCTAGGAAAAAAATAATTTCACGTATTTAAATATAAACCACATATCACTTTCATTGTCTAATTCTATGGTTAAATTTATTATATCTTATAATTTTTTTTCTCCATGTATTTGTATAATAGATAACCAAATTTTATTTAAATGATTTATTTTAGTTAAATTAAATTATATTTGACAGTAATTAATAAATTAAAATTTCTAAATCCCCACTACATCCCTCTCGATCAAATAATATGCATATAAGATTCAAATTTCATAAAGATATTAATAACAATGGGGGGAATTATTTTGAATTTTCACCCATAAAATATTCTAGAATGACATATTATGTAAACATTTATATCTTGTAAAATTTTAGTAAATGATGTTAGATCTTTATATGTTTAAAGCATAATAATTTTTCAATAATAACTACGTCTTTATTTTTTAATAGATATAAATATTGATATTTGTTGGAATTAGAATGGATATTACATGTTAATTTTTATGGAAAGTCATATATCTGTTAAATTCTTGGGATTTTATATTTTTAATATATATTTAGGGATAATATTTTCATGATTTAATATTAATTTATTTAAAAAAAAACAAAAATGTTGTAGAGTTATTTTTAATTTTTAAATAAATGTTTGATTTTATAATTTACAAAATGGTGTATATTGTTAGAATTTAAACATGTATATTAAAGAATAAATATTCATTCATTATAAATTAAAATTTCATACAATTTAATAAAAATAATATTGTTTATTCATTAAAATTATCAAAATGATAACTTATAAATTTTAATTTTCCTAGTATATTTTAAACCAATAATATAACTATATATTTAATTTAGTAAAATTATCTATTTTTATCCTAATTCAATTTATAATCATATGATTATAAAAGAACATTTCATGTCTTTTTAATCTACTATATACATATATATATTTGAAAATTCTAAAACATATTTAAAATATTATATATTTCAAATATATAAATTTATATATACTGAATTCAATTTATCCTTCATCATCATTAGAGACATTGTTTCTCATGAAGCCATTCATATAATTGGCTTCACCTTCACTTGATAGACAATCATTGCCTCTCATCCATTCATAGTTGTATCACCTTGAATCAAAATGTATCTCTTTTTTTATGATCGACATAATTCATGTCCAAGGAACTACAGTAGTAGTTCACCCATAGGAAACTAATGACCTTTTCAACACACATTTTGAAATTTTTCAAATACTACCAAACTTCACTTTTTATTATAAATATATTTTTAATTTCATTACATAATCTTCCATGGATGCCATTATATGATCTTCATCCTCCTCTCAATGATGATATCTCAATCACATCACAGTGATAAATCTAATACCATAAGGGGAAAAAATTAGAGTTGTCCACCACTTCATTTATATATATTTGTCTTTAATTTGAGACAAAATATAATGACACAGACACTATAATATATTATCATCTATAAAAAAAATGTAACCATATTTAGTGTGAAATGACTTGGCATTACAATCCCATAAAAGTTTTGGTTTAATCATCTACTAGCCTCTGAATTTTTTTATATTATAAATAATGAATTAACTATCATTCCCAAAAGTATCCATGCATGTCTATTAAATGACGAAATATAACCAAAAGATTCACATACCAACTATAGTGGGAGCAATACTTCACAACACTTATAATTTTTCGACTGCATGCATTAGCCAGTGTAGTACAATAGAAAATGATTTTAGACTCACCTTTTATTCATTGTTTTAAATATTGTAGTGATGGTAGCATCAAACATCTACTTTGATGGTTCATCCATCCAAAAACATTGAGATAATAACACTGCTAATTTTTAGAACTACCTAGTACAAATATATGATTGTAGAATAACCTCTATTATTCGAGATGTAGTTGTAGAAAACTCTCTCTATATCCAAAAATATTATTTTAATTCAAATGATTACCCCTTTTAATATCACAAGTTATAAAATATTAAATGTATGATTACATAATTTCTAATATATAATCAATTTAATAAAATCAGATAATATGAATGAATAATTCCAATTTTCTATTTTAAAATTTATTCTCTATAATTTATTAAGATGTTTTTAGAATATATTGTTTTTATATTTTGTATTCACCCACAAGAAATATAATCGTCATGAATCACATTTTTGTTTTAATTTGATCTCTAACTTAACTATTCTATTATTTATATTAGTTAAAATAATATGTGAATTTAAAATTAACATATATTAGTGAATATTATATATGAAGTGTTTAATTTCTATTTTATGTAAGAATAATAGAGATCTAAAACACTCTGTTATTGAGAACTATATTTCAATTTACATGTAATGATATTATTTTATGGTTTATTATTTTCGAAGTCCTGGAATATAATTATTGCATCATTTGACAGTCATAGATGATGTTGTATATAATAATGATATACAATTAGTCTACTGTAAATTTATTAGGGAATAATATACATCCGAAATTTTTTATTTAACAAATATGTGAAACAATTTTTTACTCCAGTTGTGATGAAGAACAAAATCGACTTCTATTTCTTCAGTGGGATAAAAAAATAATCATTGACTACTCTATACATTACCACATACTATATTGATGATAATCAAGAGACATATTCTACATCATCTAACCATATTATTGTTAACTTATTTCCTAATTTCACTTTTTTATTTGTCAATATTATATTTGAAATTTCTATAGGTTTTTTATAAAATTCTGAATCAAAATATTGTTATTATTTCATATTATACCATACAAAAAGATGAAATATGCATTCTAATGATGTAGAAAATATAGTTCCAAGATATGTTTAGACTCCTATTAAATGTCTCGGTTTTTGCTAAAGGTATTATAAATTGAAGTGTATATAAAATGTTATGACACATCTTAAAGTGAGTTCCTATTTCTAAGATCTGATATTGACACTCCGTAATGAAGGCTAAATAGTGTACATAGATGTTAGTTGTGACGAACCAAAAAAATTACTTTTTTCATTAAAGGATCATGTTCCTCCAAATCAATTTTTATTATTTTTTCCAATATAATAAAATATAATTTATTTACATTTTATTACAAAATTATACATCAATAAATTTTTTTTATTACTATTAATATGACAAATAATGGGATCTACATGTTAAAAATAGTTTTTCATAAATAAAATATTTTAAATTGAGAAAAATTTTAATAATTATCCCATCAACCCAAATCATACTTTTTGGAAATGATATAATTACTATATAAAGTAATTATATTCTGAATAATGATTATTTTAATTTTATAGTATTTCTAAAACAAACCTTCTAAAATGTAGATGACTAAATAATTTTATTTTTTTAAGTGTTAAATTAAAAAAAAATTATTATTCATTTTTTATCTTCTATTATTTTTAGAAACAATGTAATTTTATATTTCAAAGATAAATTTATGATAAATAAAGAATTATTAATGTAAAATAACCGTTATTTTTAAATTTCATATGTTATAATTAATTTTTAGTGAATTTTTAGTAGTTTTCTAAGAAGATTCAATTTTTTATTATTAGTATTTTTCTATTTAATATGAATGGATAAATAGTATTATTTTATAAATAGTATTTCATAAATAGTATTATTTTTGATAAAGTGTAAAAATATGTATTTTAAATAATTATTAAATAAATGATTTAGTGAAATGATTTATGAGAAACAGACACACGCGGTTGCGATCATAAAAATATTTATAGTATAATATGATCTATTAAATTAGTGGAGAATAATAGTATTACCATTATGAATATTAATATTATCAATGGAATAAAAACTAAAAATTATGAAATATAAATATATTTCATCCATCGTTAATTATAATGAAACATAACATTATAGAAATATAATTGTTTTTGAAAATAATAGTTAAGTATTAATATTTTTTGAGGAAAAGTGAATTTACTTAATAAATAAATTTCACATATTTAGAAAACTATTTTCATAATATGTGATCTATTTTTTTATTTATAACCACAATATTATGTTAGTGTGATTTCATTAGATTTTTTTAAAATCTTATTATTTTTGGTGAATAGTAACAATATAGTTTTCAGCATTCAGTTTGTTTAATAATATCATAAAGATTTAATATGTAATTTAAAATTGGGGATTATTCATGTGGATTTAAATTTTATATGTGGTATCTCTATTGTCCATTTCTATAGGAAAATACCACGGGAAATCCCATGAATTCTTAAATACCACATATGCGGTGTCCTCAGAAATTTATAATAAACTCCATCTTTTTTATTATAAATACCAATATATGCTTTTTTAGTTCATTAAAAAACAATACCCCTAAATGAACTGATATTAATAAAACTCAATGAGTTCTCCCATGGTGTCCTCAATCCCTCAAGGTCCCAACATTATTGTTTTATAAAATACTCTTCAAAGTAAGGGAAATAACATCTTCAATTATCCATTCATGTTCTCCTTTTATGTTATATTTCATTATTATTTCCATATAATTTTATTACGTACATTTTTTTATCTACTTCTACTGTATTATGAGCCATTTATGAATGCGATTCACTTTTAACCTTTTTTTTATGTTTTCTAAATCTCACATTCATACACATTATGCATCCATATTTTTGTCTCGAAATTTCTATCTTTTTATCATGAATTTATTATTACTGGAATAAAAATCATATATTATCTAACGTTATTAACATGTATGTACTAATGATATATTATAATTATTTTATTAACATATATGAAACCCACCTTCCTTTTCCATGGGATTAAAATTTAAAAAATTAACTTTGTTTGAATCACTTTTTAAATGCCACGATTTTGATATGAAACCCATTTATTTTATTTTGTATTGGTTATTTATGAAATATATGAATATTTTATATGGGTAACAAATGAAAAATATATATATTAATGATAAAACTTGATATTACACTAATTCATTGGACAATGAAATTAATCTTTTGAAAAGACAAGTTTAATGATTCCTTGGTAAATAACCTTTGTAATTTTTATAACACATGGGGATGGACCATTGCGATAATAATTTCTAAATTAAATGTTTTAACCAAATTTTAATGATATTATTCATGTTATTAATCTTATGACCTTTGTATTTATCATTCATTTATGAAATTTCTAATTTTTGTATTGATATGTTTCCAGTGCACATGAAAACTACTTCAATTGTATTTCCATAATAGACCTTATCCTCACTATATCCTTTGATGTATGACCCTAAGTTTTTAGATGAAAAAAAGGTTCATAGGATGATCCATGAATAATACATTAAAGATAATTATATATTTTTATGTTTTCATGTATTATTAGCCACACTTCCAAGACAATAAACAATAAAATATCATTTGTTTGTCAAATGTCATGCAATGTTATGTAATATTAATTGCATAAAGATAAATTATTTATAAAAACTGTAATAGGAATAATTTTTTTATCAATTTTATTTCTAAATTACTATATATTTAAAAAAAACGTAACTATATATTATTAAAAAAATTTACTCTTTTTTTATTTTATTCGAACATATTAAATGAAATATTTTCCCCATGGTTGTATTTAATTATCATAAATCTCTATCCAAAAACTTTTATGGGAACCTACTCAAAGAGTAGTCAGCACAATTGATTATTAAATATGATTCCCAACAATTAGTACAATAATATAGGTTACTTTTTGATATATTTTCTATTATTAATTTCATATATTTTTCTTTCTTAAAGAACTGATTCCTAATAGCTTTAAGAATGAAATAAAAATCTATATTATAGAATTAATTAATTTTAAAGTTGAATTTATTCATTGAAATATTAAATTTAACATATAAAGATTATATGATTAATAGGAATAATGAATATAAGCATAAATAAAAAGCGGATGGATGGATCGGTGAAAATTATGGAGAAATAATAGAAATTACTTAAAGATATTTCAAAACATATTGTAAGAAATTAAATTGTTTTTTCTATTTTTAATATCAATTTTATTAATATTATAAACTTTTTTAGAAGGTGAAGTCTATATTTTTATTTTTTAGTATGTTTGAAAACCTATATCTTATGGGTAATCCTTATATGAAATCACTATAGGACTAACAACCCTAAAACAACCATTCTAGTCATTCATTGAGAAGAATACTATGATTGAAATATGCAATAAGATGAGCCATAATACTAGACTTTCCATCAATTTTCATGTATTTAATGTGAAATGAATAGACATGGAGAATTATTTGTAACAACAACCATAGTTTAATGGGATCATAAGTCATTATGAAAAAATAACATTCAACTAAGGTGACATTGGATGAATGTAATATTTATAATGAATATAATTTAAATTCAAAAATTTGTTCATTGCCGAATTATATCAACAGTTGAAAGAAATCAATGTTTATGATACTATAAATATTAAAGTAATTACCATAATGTCCAATGTAAATTTAACTCTCTAATTTTTATGATTTTGAGTTCCTAAAAAATGAAGAGGAGATAAATCACTGTAATATGATTTTTCTTTTCATTTCATGAAAATAATAGTTGTTATATGTTACATTAATATAAAATTCAAAACGAATTATATGAATGTCTATATTTTTAACAATAATGTTATCACAAAATTAATATAATATTTGTTAGGAAGAATGATCTCATATATAATGATACCCCAAAGCCCAAAAATCCCAAAATGAAGATAGGAAATATATAAAGGGAAGAAAAATCATCGTTTGGTGGATGGGATATTTAGACTATTCACACCCTAGTAGTGATTTTGTATATGAATGGCTATAGGGAATTATTCGGTGTATATTGTGGGGTAAATGTTAGAAGTGTCCACTGATAAAATAATCCTATGAATTATTATCAGAATTTCATATCTAAAGATGAAAATAAAACTATTTTTTCTAATTCTACAATTCTAATATTATTAATTAAAAATTAAAAGAACAATATAAAAAAATGAATAATTGTGGAATGATAGAGTAAGGAATGTTTAAATATATGGTGATATAAAAATGAAAATTTTAAATTTTGGTTCCTGAAAATGAGTGGATGAAAACTTATCCATATAAATTGAATATTTTTTTTCCAATAATGATAATAATGTTAGAATTATAATTATTTTATATTAGAAATAAAATATTAAAATTCATGAATTTTAAAAAATTTGAATGTAATAATATGGATTTTGATGTGATATTTAATTAAATTTTTCATCAAATCACTAATATTCAGAATGATTATAATTGAATTAATATGAAATATATGGAACTGAGAAGTACTAATTCTTACAAGAATGTCAATGATTATTCTAATTTAGAGATTATTAAAAAATTGAATAATAATTTAGATAATTAAATGATACTTATTAGTAAAACTATATCAGGATTTGGTAAAATAAATGAACAATACAATAAAAGGATGTCTATTATGAAACAAAATTATATAATTAATTGTCTTAATTATAACATATTGTATTCAATAATAAAAGAATAATTCATTTTTAGATATTTTATGTGTATATAATTATAATTAATAAATGAATTAAATTTAAAATAAATTGGATATATAAAAAATAATGATCCATTATATTTACAATTTTTTTTGGGAATATAAATTCATTTATTGTAGAAATGTATATTTTATAAAAAACCTATATTAAAGGATTAATTTCTATATAGGGTTTAGAAATGTCATCAAATAATATTATTGGCCAAATGATATAAGGGGTTAAAAATGACTCCACATGAGTTTTTACATTTATAAATCCTACTTAATATTTCAAAAGAACTCATTGTATTTATATGAGTTATATTAGTAATATGATAGGTGATATTTGAAAACTACTATCAAATAATTCTTATGATGGTTCCCAAGTAACATTTGGTGATAATAAGAAAATAAATAATAATTTTATTTATGATGTGGTTTTATACAATAATATTATTATATTTATATTATTGTATTAATATGTTTTTCAATGAACTCAATGGTATTTAACTTATTTTTATTATATATTAAATATAATTTTTTAAAATATATAGTGTACAGTTTTAGAAAAATAAATTTGTTCAATTTTTTGGTAAATTGAAAAGGAATCCTTTATACTATTTTTCCTAATCATTAATAATTTAATGTAAATTGATTAAATATTATATAATCATATTCTATTCCTAGAAATATGAGACCTGGTCATGTAATATTCAGATAATATTCGAAAAATTTGAATCTTATTCATGATATAAAATTTCTAATGTGACATTCATGTATATTATTTTTTTGGTCATATTTAATTGTTATGTAGTATAAAGGAATATATAAATCCATAAATAAAGTTATTACTAGTTTATTAATATAATAATAAATCTTGAAATATTTTATCTCATATAACCAATAAGTATTGGTGGTAAGAAGTATGTATTTTTAAGAGTATGTGATTATAATAGAATTGTCATGATATATTTATTATCACGTATAAATGATACAAAATTTTAAATCTGGGCATTCTATAAGTTCATTTAAAATAATAAAATACCTCAATCAAATATATCTATAGAGATAGAGGTGGTTAATTTTCTTATATTATATATTTTATAATTTTTTCAATATAATTGTTATAAGATTAAATTTTCTACCCCTTGGAAAACACAACAGAATGGTGTGGTTGAGTGATTGAATAAAAAAAATACAATAAAAGCCATGATTAATTATTATGGAATATACTATATAAAAATGAGTTTTCAATGAAGATAAAAATAAAAACCGACATGTTTTAAATAGAGTGTACAATATATCATTTCAACAGATCATACCATATAAATTATATGAAGCTTTTAAACCCAAAATTTTATATATTATGTTTTTAGATTCAAAATAATTATATTATATACACAATGAAAGATAAGAATAAATTATTCCAATTGTTATGAAGGAATATTTATATATTATTCTAAAATATTCATGGATTCTTAGGGTTTTCAATAGGATAAATATATTTTTTGAAGATTATATTAATGTTGTGTTTAATTTAATAATTAATAAAAAGAAAATTTCAAATTAAAAAAAATATTATTGAATTCATGTATTTAAATTTTTGTGAATACAATGACCATTAATATGATTTTTCATTAGTTGAGGAAGAGAATATTTATTATCAAACAAACGATATAGAATGGAAAACTTGTAAATATCATACTATTAGGAAAATTCATTCAAAATATATAATCATGTATAAATATTAGAAAATTTTATATATATTAATTTTGAACATATTAATATTTAAAATAATTTAATTGATTACAATTGGACTACTTCTATTCAAGTTCAATTAATCCAGTTTGAAATTAATAATATGTGGACATTTTTTATGTAACAGAATGAATAATAGTAACTAGAAGGGTTTTTAGAAATTATATTCATAAAGATAGAGAAATATTTAAAAATAATGCAAGATTATTGCCTCAAGGGTAATGACTTTAGGAAGTGATTGTAGCTCCTACCATTATTTCAATAGTAATAATATCATAATATTCAATTGTACTATGGTAACTCACACGATTTGATGGTAGTAGT
Source organism: Viscum album (assembly GCA_963277665.1). Lineage (NCBI taxonomy): Eukaryota > Viridiplantae > Streptophyta > Magnoliopsida > Santalales > Viscaceae > Viscum > Viscum album. Next base: position 2,072,754,655 of record OY728152.1, on the reverse strand, counting down.
ATATACAATCTCCAATGATAAATGTAATTATCAATACCAAAAATAGTATCTATGTGGATTTTCCCTCCAAAAAAAATTGTAGAAGTAAAACCCAACCTCACTCATGAAAGAACCACCAGTTTTCGTGACAGTTTTGCAATTTAAAATTGTAGCAATATCTCTTTATCCGTGTGGTATAAGATCATGTAGTGATTTTAACACCACACATCTTCCTCAATCATAGAACTATAAAAAACATTTTGATATTAGAACTTCCTATTAGTAAGAGAACATTGATCTAGTTCCACCATGTTAATGTAATTACACCGTTATTGTGAATTTATTATAGAAATCTTTCTCTACATACAGTTATTTTATGTTCATGTCAGAAATAAATTTCACTTATTCAACTATTTATAAAATTTTATATGACTGATTATATTTTTCTAATATATAATTTATTTAATATAATTAATAAATATGAATATTGATATTAATATTTAATATTTTTAATAATGTTAATAAATGTTTTATTAAAATATTATGGGAATACATTCTATATATATATACAGACACGCACACTCAATATAGTCTAGATGATGTTTTATTATTGTGATTTTTAATAAAATACTTATTAATTCAAATAAATCTATTTCCATTATAATTTTTAATAAATTTATTTTTATTAACTATTATATTAGATGTGATTCAAGGATAATTTGTATTAGAGTAAAACAGAAAAAAAAAGTTATATTATTGAGTAATCTATTTCATATAATAGGTAAATTTTTTTTTAATAATTCATCATTTTTAGAATATTAGCATATTGTGATAAGATTCTTATACAATCCTATAAGATAATATATTTTTTTATGATATGATATCATTCTATTATAATGAGGTCATGGGAAGAAATAAATAACAAACACATTATTTGGTATATATGTTTCCCAATTTTTTTATGCACATTTGATTATGAACTCCATTTAATATTATTCAATAATTGTAATAACAAAACCAACATTGACTATACAATCAATTAATTATAATGTGATAAAATATCATCAAGTGACATTAACTTATTCTAAAAATTATTTTGATAATTTAAATTATTTCTTGTTTTTTTATATTCCATTATTTTGTTTGTAATAATTATATTATCTTTACAATTTTACATATTAAAAGTGCAATTATCTTGACCCACATTGTCCATTAATTTTCCAAAATATGGCTCCACCTAAATGGTGGCACCGGGATGGTTTCAACCTGCCACGGTGGCACCGTGATGGTGGCACCGTGGCGGTGGCACCATGAGGGTGACACCTTGACGGGGGCACCGTGTCCTCAACCAGGGTCTGTGTTCATTTTCCATCTTCCAACTTTTCCAATCCAGCAAAGTATATTTTGATGAAAAAAATGATTTAATTCCGACTTTCAATCCATTTATTGACATTAAAGAATATTTGCAATCCCCCAAGAGCTGGGTGACCCATAACTTACCAAAACTTGTGGTTTTTACTCGGTGTCACTCCCTTACCAATACCTTCATGATCCGCACTTGTTACTTGCTTCCTTATGATTAACAAAAACTGTTTAATTCATATATGTTAGGACCCCTCTGAAGAGAATTGTTAAATGAAAATTAATTCCATCATGTGTAACTGCCCAACCGTGTGGTGAAACAAAGATCCAACATTACAGTCATTCAAAATTCCGTATCCTCTAACAACGAGATCTCATCCTTATATCACATGGGAATTCTTTCTTCTTATTCCACATGGAATGTCTCCTTTTCTCCCTAGTGAGTTTGGAGTTCCCCTTCCTAAGGTAAGTGGTGCTTGTGTGCTGGAGCCTTTCTGCTCGCCCTTAGAGTCCCGACGTTACCCCCTGCAATTTGCGCATCTCCAGTTCATTGTGCATGGAGAAGAACTTCAAAATTTGATCAACCAGGTATGGATTTTCCTTCGTCTCCCATTACTTTGTATCATGTTGGGTGGGAGAGATACTGTTTCTGTGTGAATGTATGAAACCAATACCTAAAAAAGATAACAAAAAATATTTTTAATGAATGAAGGGGGGGGGGGTGATCGATGTTCTACTGCTTTTCCATACCCTTGATTATTTATGTGTTGAATTGTCTAGGCTTATGCCCACTAAAATTCATGGCTGTAGGTGGTCATTATTTTTGCATTAATGAACTTCCATCTTCTGTGATGATTTAATGGCTCTAACATGGGAATTTGGTTAATCACGTAAACTCATCTAATTAAATGAATTTCCAGAGAACAACTATCCTTGTGGGATCACCCTGGTTAACCAAATAGAAACAAGCAAACCTAGTGAATGATGTAAATGAGTCTGGAAACATCCTTATTCTATCTTGGTGGCATGTCTGTTGTTCTGTTTGATGCTTATGGGGTGATGTGGATGAGGATGAGATCCTCTAATGTGGACCAGTTGATGATTGTGAATCTAAAGCTATGATGGTATGTATCTCGAAGCTTGTATCGGTTCTAGTACTTTATGGGATCTCACTGATCCCTTTGTTTTTATGACCTCACAAGAGAACCGGGTGTGAATGTTTAAATTTGTGTGTGGATGTTTCTCTTTTTCTAGCTTGTGGATATTCCTGTTAGTTGCCCAGTAGTGAAGATTTCACCTAAATGGGATCACTTGAACATGAAGACAATAATTATTTAAATGGGGAATCAGTTTCAGGAATGATTTATGAATTGACCGTGAGTATTATGACTTCTTTTATGAATGAATAGTAACAAGGGTGTTGCGCTTAGGTTGGATTTGGAAACCCTAGGTTGGGATGAGTTCTTGTTACCTATACATATATCTGTAGTTGTTATGTTTCTCATTCGCGCTCTACCCAAGTTGATCACATAGTGTCGAACACCCCCATTTCATGGGGGAGGCTGTTTTTTCCAACACTCTTATGAGTGGATGGTTATTAGCTCCTCTTCTGCTCCATTTCCCAAATATCCCAAGACACTTCAGGCAGGCTGTGCCGGCCTGATGTCCATTATATCCCAAGATTCTTTCGACATGGTGGTTTTGGTGGTTAGCCTAGGTGTGTGCAGGTAGGTTGTTTCTCTAGAGTCATCGAGATGATGCCCGGTTGTCTTTGGGTATGGCAGTAGTTGTTCTGAACCAGGTGTTTGCGTGTGTGGTTACAAGCGGTGGGTGTGGCCAAGGTGTTTGCAGGAGGGATGTGTGGTTGTGGCCCAGGTGTGTGTGGGCGGGGTGTGGTAGTGGGTCTGCAGTGCAAATGGCAGGATTCGTTCGATGCGTTGGATTTCTTCAATGACCAATGGGAACATAGTGTGGGGTAGCGAAACGTCGATGTGCTATTACTATATATTACTTGTCTTGCATTATTTGGGGAGTGTGCCATGGTGAGGCTTGGGAGGATAGTTTTACTTTCTAGGTGATTTGGTTATTTCTCTTCTCATAGGGAATTATAATACATCCCCACTTGTCCATGATATTCTTTGGTTTTCATTGCTGAGTATACTTGTATGGTCACCCTATGTATATAAAACTACTTTCAGGATTCTAGGAGGACTTCAGGGATCGTGCAGGGCTGTACTAGCTCAGAAAGTGGGACAATAGCAGTTGATGTTTTTCATTTCTTTGGTACTTTACCTTTGTAGTCTCTTTGTACTTTTTGTATTTACATTTGTAAAATCCAGGTGGGAATTGTTTTCTTTGGATTTACATTTACGGTCAGTTTCGGTGTAGTTTGGATTTTCTATCTTATCTCTCGATCCTATTAAATAAAAAGGGTAATGACTCCCATCTTTTGTTTGGATCCATACCCTTTGTACTAGTTTCCACTTCGGGAACTATAGAAGGTGGGTCTCCGGGGTCAGTATCTCTCCTTCAACTTGAAAAAGGAAGGGTCTGGAAATATGTTGTCTCTTCTCTCGTCTTGGTGAAGGTCGGTCTTGATAGAATGGTATCAGAGGAAGTTTCAAAGATAGGATGGAGTCTACAGTTAGGCACAGTGAGGATTACATGTCATGGTAGGGCATCACTGTTGGGAGATATTGGTTCTTGAAATAGGCCAGGGAAGGCCAGCTAGGATATTGGATTTTAGGGCCCCCGTGATCAGATGCAAGGAAAATTGGCCTACAAAATTACCAAGTAAGGATACACTTATTGTAGGGTAGAGATCCTAGGGAAGGTAAATTCGTCATAACAACTTATGTTCTTGGGTTTCATGGGTTTTTGGGGATTTAAAATGAGTAAAAAGTCTAAGAAAAAATTTAAGAAACAATATTCTACACTAATCGTGCAAAATAATTAATTTTTTACCTTGAAACAATGGAATTTGGAAGATTACCATGAGTAGTGCGGGTGATAGAGGACCAGAAGGTTAACTTAAGTGACCGACAGAGTGCTGACCGAGAGGAAGAGGACAATCAGTGAAAGAGAACACATTGTGCCTTTCAGCGGCAGACCCTCGGGAAGTATGAGGGAAGAATCTATGATGTAGAGATAGAGAGCTAGATAGAGGATCTGGTGATAACTTTCAGCTAAATCTGGTCTCTGACCGAGTACTGGGTTCTTCTGGCTGTAATCCAGATGCGTGGAGAAGTTCATTGGTGGGGGACACATTAACATAGGGAGAAGAGGGAGGCTGAGGTGACGTGGACTGACATCGAGATCGAGTTTTGGGTGGGATTCCTCTCCTCAACGATGAAGGAAATGAATCAGAATGATCTAGTCTCCCTCGAGCTAGGGAGCATGTCAGTGAAATATTTTGGGATCAAGCTCTAGGATCTCCTTCACTTCACTCCACACTTTTTTCCAGATGAGGAGTCTTGGGATACATGTTTAGAGGAGGCACTCTAACCTTCTCTTTAGTATGGTGTCACTTCCTTCACATTACTGACATACATGGAGATCAAAATTATGCAAAAGTGGTGGAAAAAATGCATTCACTGTGTGGTGTATCACGAGAGGGAATCTAGTTGGGCTTGTCGAAGGGGAAATCTGTTAGCAGCAGGACTCCAGCTTTAGGGCCCTCTACATTCCGACTAGTAGGGGCAAACCCCACAAATTACAGTTCTGATCTCCTGGTCCAAACCATTTTCTTTGAGGACCAGGACTAAGATTCTTCATCTGTGCCAGTAATGGGAACCTTCGGAATCATTGCACAGACTGAGTACATTATAATGTGGGTGGCTTGGTGCATCACCTGGCCCAACCGCAGTAGTTTCTAGTCGGGCCCTTTTAACAGCTACATCAGGGGCAGTGAGCTCCCACTCGTCCAAGGGAAGACGACGCAGGAGGAGGCTAACATCAGGGTAGTCCTCAGGGACCTCAAATAGGGCGTGGTCAGGGAGGCGGCCTACCGTTGAGGTGCAGGGGAGGTGGGCGTCGACACTTACACACCGTAGAGGCAGCAACTCCAACGGGGACAGAGTTTGATCGAGGTATGATCATCTTGTCTAGTAATCTTTCTTATACCATTTTCGATACAAGAGCTTCAAACTTTTTTGTTCCACCAAGTCTGGCCCATGATCTGGGTTTAGACGCAGAGAGAAATTTAGTGCCCCTAGCATTAAGCACACCCGTCGGAGGTCAGATCGACTTGTTTAATGTTTTCTGAGGTTTTAGATAGATGATAGGGACACATTAGTCTATCAGGGAACTTCTACTATTTCTGATACATCCATACGATGTCATCCTAGGCATTGACTTGCTGTTCTCTATATGTTCAATCATTGACTATTTTTCAGGAAGGGTCATGTTTTCATATTTGGGCTGTCGATGTGTATCTTTTATTGGAGAGTGGGGTTGACAAAAAAGTAGTAGGTGAGAGGAGAACATCCTTTTTTAGCTAATCAATCAGTGGAGTCAGTGGATGCCTAAATGGTGGAAGTACCATGGATCGTCAGTGAGTTTATGGACGTCTTCCCTGAGGAGGTGGCGACTCTACCCCCTCGACCTAATGTTCAGTTTGGGAAAGACATGCAACGTGGTTCCCATCCGATTTCGATGGCTCCCTATAATATGTAACCTTTCGAGTTGCGGGAGTTGTAGATTCAGATTGATGATATGGTGAGAAAGGGGTTTGTTCGACCAAGTGCGTCACCATGGGGTGCTCCAGTCTTATTCTCAAAGAAGGCATATGGTGGTCTCAGGCTATGAAAAGACTACTATAGACTGAATGAGGTAAAATTCAAGAACTGTTACCCTATCCCAAGTATATACTAACTTTTAGACCTGTTAAAGGGTGTATGGTGGTTCTCCATGATTGACATGGGGTTGGGATATCACAAGATGAGGTTTAAAGAGGGTGACATCTTGAAGACAACCTTCAGGTGAAAATATGAGTACTTTGAGTATTTGGTCATGTTGTTCAGTGCTACGAAGGCTCTAGCTGTGTTTATGGTACTCATGAAGTCCATCTTCTGGGAATACATGGATCGGTTCGTAGTCGTGTTTATTGACAACATCCTGATCTACTCAAGATCAGAGGAGGATCACTCTGAGCCCCGGAGAACGGGTTTGGAGGTCCTCCGACAGCACCAAATCTATGGGATGTTTTCCAAGTGCACAAGCTGGATGTGAGAAGTGCACTTCCATGGGCACGTGGTGTTCGAGAAGAAAATAGAGATGGACCAATTGAAGGTCAAGGAAGTTTTTTCTTGGGCAGCACCCAAGAACATGGCAGAAGATCGTTGTTTTATTGGACTAGCAGGAAACTATCGGAGGTTCATGAACAACTTCTCACGAGATGTGTTACCATTGACAGCCTTGACCAAGAAGGACTTGGCATTTGTGTGGAATGGCCAGTACGAGGCATCCTTAGTATTTCTGAAATAGAAGTTGGTAAGGGCCTCAGTGCTGATGTTACCAGAAAATAGGGTGGCATATGAGATATATTGTGATTCTTCAGGACAAGGCATTGGTTGTGTGCTGATGCAATGACTAGGGGATATCACTTATGGGTCTAGGAAGTTATGTCCTCATGAGCTTAATTATTCCACCCATGATATTGAGCTTATGGTGGTCGTGTTCTCACAAAATTTGTGGCGGCATTACCTCATCGGGGAAAGTATCGTGGTCATCACGGATCAGAATATCTTTAAGTATATATTCTCACAGTAGGACATGTACTTATGACAACAAAGGTGGATGGAGTTCCTTCAGGAATACAAATTCGAGATTTAATACACCTCAGTAAAAGGGAATGTGGTCGTTGATTTCTTGAGCATGAAGTCGCAGAAGGATGCGGTTCAAGAGTCGGCAGATGCTTGGAAGGCAATGGGGGAGTCGGCTTCCCTGCACTTGGACGCGAGGATATATGGTGGAAGAGGTTTCCTGTATCATATGATAGTGCAATATTCTATTTTGTGGTAGGTAGAGGAGTCTCAATGGGGAGACTCAGAATGTAAAGTGATGTGTGATCAGGTTAACCAAGGTGATGCTCTGGAAGGGTGGACGGAGGATGGTCAGAATCAGATGAATTTCCGAGGGATGTTGTATGTTCTAGAGGAGATGCATGAGATAGTTTTTGGTGAGTTCAACAACTCACCCCTAGTAGTGCACCAAGGAGTTTCTAAGATGTATTACGGTCGGAGGAGTCAGTTTTTGTGGCCTAGGGTAAAGAATGTGGTCAAAGAGTTTGTGTCTAGGTGCCTATTGTGTCAAAAGGTGAAGGTTGAACTCCATGTTCCATGTTGTTTGTTATAGCCTTTAGACATCCCTGAGAGCATGTGGGATGACATCTAGATGTATTTACTCATATGTTCACCCAAGTTTCAAGGATTCTATGATGCTATCTTGGTAGTGATGGACCGGTTGAAGAAGTCGGCTCACTTTCTGGAAATTAAGGAGTTTGGTGCACTGGATTCCTTAGAACAGAGGAATGTGGATGAGGTGGTGTGGTTTAATTGAGTTCTGAGGTCCGTAGTCGTAGATAGGGATGCACAATTTACCTCAAGATCCTGGAGAGGATTGAAACATACTTTTTGAATCGAGCTTCGTCTTAGCACTGCTTTCTATCCCTAGATAGATGGACAGATAGAGCATACCATCCAGACATTGGAAGATATGCTAAAAGCATGTATTATGGACTTTGGGGGATCGTGGGTGTGGCAATTTCTTCTAGTAGAGTTTTCCTACATTAATAGCTATCACTCTACCATTGGAATGGCTCTGTTCGAAGCTTTGTACGGAAGACCATGTTGCTCACCTGTGTGCTGGACCGAAGTTGGGGAAACTGGTGTTCTTGGACTGTAGTGTGGTGCAGAGCACAACAGATAAGGTTCACCTTATACGAGAAAGGATGAAGGCGGCCTGGGACTGACAGAATTCATACACCGATAATTAGAGGAGACCATTAGAGTTCGAGGTACGAGACCACGTGTTCGTGAAGGTCTCCCCTCGATGTGGGAAACACAGTTATTGTAGGGGGTGTAAGCTTTCTCCCAGGTTCTTCGGACCTTTCAAAGTGGTGATGTGGGTCAGAGAAGTGGATTACCAGCTGGCTCTACCACCACCTCCACTGAGAATGCATGACGTCTTCCATGAATCTCAACTCCGACTGTATCTACATGAAAATTCACAAGTCCTCAACTGGGGAAAGTTGGATATCATGGAAGACATACATTTTGTGGAAAGAGCAGTGAGGATCAAGGATCGAGAGAAGAAGGTGCTCCGTGGACGAACCATTCTTTTGGTTCATGTGTTGTGGAGGCACGGAGGGCTCAAGGATTGTACCTTGTAATGGGAGACGTAGATGGGCACCCAGTACCAATATCTATTTTGAATTTGTTCTATTTTGTTTTTTTACTTTTTTTTATGGAACACATTACCATGATAACTATGGAATGTGTGTTTTTACTTATACTCTAAATGTGTGTGAAGAGTTCTGGCTATTGGGAGGGGAGTACCTGATCTCTAATCAAGAAACATTAAGGTGGATGCGATTAAATCAGTGTGGGTGAGTTAGTGATGCACAAAGTGAATATTATCTTGACAAGGATGAAGAAACTCCCTAACCCATATGACTGGGCAATTTGACCATTGAATATTTAATGGCTACTTGAGGGAGATGAGTTCTTAGATGTCGATGAGGTTCACTCTTAAGAGGTATATTTCAAGGTGGTTGTTTAAAACCCCCTTTTTTTCTCCTGGTCTAGTATTGATTCTCAAGGGAGAGAATAGTTTGAGAGGAATCAGATGTAATGACCCAGACCCACCAAGTCCATTACATTTCCAAAACATGTCTCCACCAAAATGGTGGCACCGTGACGGTTGAACACTGGTCTCAGTGGCACCGTGATGGTGGCACCCTGTCGTCACCCAGGGTCTACTTTCTTTTTCCATCTTCTAACTTTTCCACTACTGCAATGTATATTTTGATAAAAAATGATTTGATTCCATATTTCAAGCCATTTAAAGACCATAAATAATATCTAAAATACCCTAAGAGCGGGAATACCCATAACTTACAAAAAAAATGTTGTTTTTCCTCGGTGTCACGCCATTCATTGTACCTTCCAGATCCAACCCTGTTACGTGTTTCCTTATGATTAAAGAAAATTTATTAACGCATAACCATTATAACCACCCATATAAGGAGAATTTTTAAATAAAAATTAATTCCATAGTGCATAAATGCTAAACTTCATGGTGAAACAACGATCCGACATTATCAGAATTTAAAATTCCCTATCCTATAACAATGGTATCTCATCCTTATATCACATAGGAATTCCATATTCTTCATCCTCTTGGTTAGTCTCCTTTTCTTCCTAGATATTTTGGAGTTTCCCTTCCTGAGGTAAGTGGTTCACCTATGCCGGATCCTTTCTCCACACCCTTGGAGTCCCCGACATTCGGCCTCTGCAAGTCGCACATCCCTAGTTCTTGGCCTGTGGAGAAGAACTTTGATCCTTGATCAACCAGGTTATGATTTCTCTTCTTCTCTCCTTACTGTGTATCATGTGATATGGGAGTGCTACAATTTATATGGAAATGGATGAATCTAAACCTTAATAAGGATAACAAAAAGACTTTGAAAGAATGAACAGGTGGTTGTGATCGATGTTCTACTGCTTTTCCTTACACTTGAATATTTTTTTTGCTAATTTTCCAGGCCTATGACCACTGAAAATCATGGGTATTGGTGGTCCTTCAATGTGCATTAATGATCCTTCATCTTCTGTGTTGATTGAATTTCTCTTATATGGTAATTTAGTTAATCATGTAAACTAGGACGATTAAATGAATGTCTAGTGAACAATAATCTTACTGTAATCACCCCGGTTAAACAAACAAAAAATAAGACAACATGGTGAATTATGTACATGAGTATGTAAACATTATTGTCCAGCCTCTGTGGCATGTATGTTGTTCTATTTTGTGCTTATGGGTTGATGTGGATGAGGATGTGATCTTCTATTGTGCAATAGTTGTTTATTGTGAAACTAATGCTGTCGGGGTTGTATCTCGGGTCTTGGTTTGGTTCCAGTATATTTAGGGACCTCACTAATCCCTTTGTTGTAATGAAATCCCAAGAGAACTAGGTGTGAATGCTTAAATTTCTGTGTGGTTGTTTCTCTTTTTCTTTCTTGTGGTTATGCTTGTTAGTTTCCCATTAGTGCAGAATTCACGTAAATGGGATCACTTGAACATGACAACACGAATGATTTAAATGGAGAATTGGTTTTAGGAATGAGTTATCACATGGTCGTGAGTGTAATTCCTTCTTTTATGAATGAATAGCAATAATGGTGTTTCTCTTAGGTTGGATTTTTAAACCCTGTGTTGGGATGAGTTCTTGTTACCTATACATATATCTGTAGTTTTTATGTTTCTCATTCGCGCTCCACCTGAGTTGAGTACATAGTTCTGAAAACCCCCATTTCATGGGGGATGGCTTTTTTTACAAACACTCCTATGAGTGGAGGGTAATTAGCTCCTCTTCTGATCCATTTACTAAATATCCCGAGACTCTTTGGGTAGGCTGTGACAGCCTGAGGTCCATTAAATCCCATGATTCATTGGGCTGGTTGGTTGTGGTGGCTGTCCCAGGTGTGTTCAGGTAGGATGATTCCCAAGATTCATTGGGATGAGGCCTAGGTGTGTTTGGGCTTTGCAGCAATTGTTCTGTCTTAGGGGTTTACAAGCGTGGTTACACATGGTGCTTGTGGGCCAGGTGTTTGCGGGTGGGATCTGTGGTTCCGGCCCAGGGGTGTTCGGGCAGGGTGTGGTAGTTGGACTGCGGTGAAAATGGCAGGATTGGTTCGATGCATAGGATGTCTTCAATAACTAGTGGGAATGTGGCATGGGGTACCCAAAAATTGATGTGATATTACTATATATTACATGACTTGCATTATTTGGGGAGTGTTCCTCGGTGAGGCTTGGGTGGATAGTTATCCTTGCTAGGTTCTTTGGTTATTTCTCTTCTCGCAGGGAATTAGAATTACTCCCCACTTTTGCACGAGAGTCCTTGGTTTTCCTATTTAATATACTTGTATTCTCACCCTATGTATATAAAAGTGCTTTCAGGTTTACATGAGGACTTCAGGGATCATGTGGGGCCGTACTAACTCAAACAGTGGGAAAGTTGCAGCTGCTGTATTTCATTTCATTGGTGCATTAACTTTGTATTATCCTTGTACATGTGGTATTTACTTTTGTAACATACTTGTGGGAGTTTTATTCTTTGGCATTACATTTACAATCGTTTTTGGTGTTGTTGGGATTTACTATCTTATCTCCAGATCCTATTAAAGAAAAGGGTAATTCCTTCTATCTTGTGTGTGATTCCATATCGTTGGTTCTAGTCACCACTCGAGGACCTATTGATGGTGGGTATCGGGGGTCATTATCTCTCCTTCATCTGGAAAAAGGAAGGGTCGGGCAATCTATTGTCTCTTCTCTAGTCTTGGTGAAGGCGGGTCGTGAAAAAATGGTATCATAATATGTATGAGAGATAGGATGGAGTCTGGAGTTAGGAACAATGAGGATTGAATGGAATTATAGGGAAACAGTGTTGGGTGATCTTGGTGCATGAAATAGGCCAGGGAAGGCCAGTTAGGACAAAGGATTTTATGGCCCCCCATGATCCAATGCAAGGAAACTGGTAATACTGAACAACCAAGTAAGGCTACACTAATTATATATTAGAGACCATGGGGAAGGTACATGCATCATAACAACTTGTGTTCTTATGTTTAATGGGTATTTAGGGATTTAAATTGAGAAAAAAGTTGAAGAAAAAAATTAAGAAACAATAGTCTACACTACTTGGTCTTAGAAATTAATTGTTCACGTTGTAACGATGGCCCCTTGGAGATGACCATGAGTAGTGTTGGTGATCGAGTCCCAGGATGTTATCTTAGATGATCGACAGATGGATGAACGGGAGGAGGAGGATGACCAGTGGTAGAGAAAAATTCATGCCTTTCAGCGGCAGACCCTCAGGATATATGAGGGAAGTATCTCTAATGTAAAGAAAAAGAGCTTGCTAGAGGATCTGTTGATAGATTTCAGATTGAACTAGGCTCCGACGGAGTACTAGGTTCCTCTAGCTATAAGCTGGACGCGTGGAGCAGTGACGCACGCCTGTCGAAGGGCGTGGAAAAACAATTTTTTCCTAAGTTAAAATGTAGTAATGTGGTTGACCTAGGATGTCTCCCGAAAAGGAGTGCACACAAAATGGGTCGTCACTTTAAAACGGGGGTAAAAATGTTGTGAACGGAAATTTGAAATTCAAATGATTGAAAAAAATGAAATTAAAAAGGGCGATTAGGTCGGTGTCGGTTTCCTAATTATAATTCTATCCTTGTTCAATTTAATTCAAACCTCTTCTTCTTAGTTTATATTAGTTGATTTTCCACAATCGTTTCCTCTCACTTCCTTGGTGAAATTATTATTGTGAGAGAAAACCTTACCAAGATCTTGGTTTAGTCAACTCTCCTTCCATGTGTAAAATAGTTTTATTGAATATCCTTAATTGAAATGGGAAATTCCCGATCGGGTTTTGTTTATCCCAAACAATCATGAACATTTACTACACCTTTTACACGTACTGACGATCGTCGAGTACTTCACCACTAATTCCTGGTTTATTCCATCGTATATAAACCAGAAATTAGTGGAGGGAGATATTGATTATTTTACCAAGGCAAAAATAAATAACGGAATTAATATTCAAGAACGATCGAACTTGATTATAATATCCGCTATAATAAATTGAAAACAACTTTTAAGAAGAAATAAATTTATTCAATTGCGTCCAAGAACTCAAGCATTACAATGTAGAAAACCAACCCTTCTCCAATCACTCCAAAAGTTTACCCCACCATGGTAAGGGTAATCGAGTTGAATGGGGAAGAAGGCATTACAAAACTATATAAAAGAAAATAAATAAAATTAAATTCTGAAAGCCTCTCCTTCTTGGTGTCCCAGAAGGAATGGGATGGAGAATGGATGGAGAATGGATGCCTTGAGATGGTGGAGCTCTCCTCCTTTTATAGCCAGAATGTTTCCCCCGAATGTCGACATGTTTTAGCCCAAATAAATGACATCTTCACGCGCTGAGCCCTTCATGAATGTTGTTCCTAATTCCCTTTTCCGTGTCTCTTCAAAATTCCAGAGGATTTGGACATGTATTCCGAGAGTTATGACCGTTTTACCTTGATAATTTATTCTGTCCAGTCGGACTCTCCAAAACGAAATCCTCCGCATTAGGGTGCTTTAATGGCCCCATAAACGGACAATTCACTCAGTTCTTCCTTCATAAAAGATGCTCCAAAACTGCTTTCTCGTCCACCCACCTAATTTCACTAGCTTTGGACCCACAGTGGATGAGTTATGGATGCCACATCAACACTAGGCAGAACTAAAAACAGTTTTCTTGAGCCAAATTGCGAGCTTCTTTTGTGCTTCCATATGGCCGATTCAAATTTTGGTCCAAATATATTAAATGAATCCCTGGATGTGTAGAATCTTTAAAAGAAAGAATATTTCAATTTGGATCAGTGTAGATAATGTAATGTCCAAACTACCGAAATAATTTAAAACTTTTAAAAATCCAAAATGGCCAATTTTTACTCTTCAGCTCAAAATAACACCATTATCATAAAAATGAAAGAATTAATCTTAGAGGAATAATTTTGTGGGTTTAAAACAATGATATTCAATATAAATTAATTGAAAATTTTTTCTCTATCAAGCATTTCATCAGAAGAGGACGATTTATCTTGGGTAGTAGAGGGAGGCTGAGGTGATTTGGACTGACATCGAGATGGAGTTCAGGGTGGAATTCCTTTCTTCCAAGATGAAGGAAAATAAGAGGTGGGAGATACTCTCCCTCTATTAGGGAATAATTTCAGTGAGATAGTGGGGAACAAGTTCAAGGATCTTATTCACTTCGCCGCAGACCTTTATTTGGATGAGGAGTCTCGGGGGAGACATTTAGAGGAGGCACTCCTACATTCCCCTCAGTATGTCGTTACTCCTTTCACCTTACCGACATACTTGGAGGTCTAGAAAAAGGCTGATGTGGTGGAAAAAATGCATACAGTTGGAGGTGTATCACGAGAGGGAATCCAGTTGGGCACATCGAAGGGGAAAGCCGTCAGTAGCAGGCCTCCAACAACAGCACCCTATAGGTTCCAGCAGGTAGGGAGTAGGTCCCAGCAATTCTGGTTCTGATATCCTGGTCCTCTCCGATTATTTTTAGGCCCAAGACTGAGTTGATTCATCTGTGGAACCCATCGGAACCTTCAGAATCAATGCCTAGACCAAGTACAATACAATGGGTGTGGACCAGTGCAGCACCCGCCCCAGCCGTAGCAGTTTCCAGCATGTCCCTTTCAGCAGCAGCAGTAGGGACAGAGAGCTACCACTCATCCAAGGGAAGATGTCGCAGGAGGAGGCCGACCTCTGGGCGAACCTCAGGGACCTCAGCCAGGGCACGGTCAGGGAGGCCACCGATAGTATAGGGAAGGGGAGTTGTGTGTGGGATGTTACACACCACAGAGGCAGCACCTCAAATAGGGCAGAAGGTCGTTTGAGGAACGATAAACTTGTTTAGTACTCTTTCTCATACCTTGTTCAATACAAGTTCTTCACACTCCTTTGTTACACCCAGTCTAGCACATGCTATGGGTTTCGACGTTGAGTGACATCCAGTGCCCCTGGTGTTGAGAACACCTGTCAATGGTCGTAACAACTTGTATAATGTTTTCCGAGGGTGTATACTAATGATAGGGCCACATTAGTCTATCAGGGATCTTCTACTATTGAAGATACATCCATTAGATGTTATCCTAGGCATTGACTGGTTTTTCTCTATGTGTGTCATCATTGACTATTTATGAGGAAGGGTCGTGTTTTCATATTTGTACAGCCGACATGTAAATTTAATTGGTGAGCGGGGTTTCCTAAAAAGTAGCAAGTTAGAAGATCCCCTCCTTTACTTTTTAACTGAACTATTAGTGGAGTCATTGTATGTTGAAATGGTGGAAGTACAAGAAATATTCAGTGAGTTTATGAACGTCTTCCCTGAAGAGGTGGCGACTCTACCCCCTTGACGTAATGTTGTGTCCAGGATAGAATTTCTACGTAGTGCCTATCTTATTTCAATGGATCCCTATAGAATGGAACCTTCCGAGTTACGGGAGTTACATATTGAGAATGATGATCTGATGAAGAAGTGTTTTGTTCGACCAAGTGTGTCACCGTGGGGTGCTCCATTATTATTCACAACGAAGGTAGATGGTGGTCTCAGTCTGTGCATAGACTACCAGAGACTGAATCAGGTAACAATCAAGAACTATTACCCTCTCCGGACGATAGACGAATTTTTTGACTAGTTAAAGGGGGATGGTTGGTTCTACAAGATTGACCTGTTGTCGGGATATCACTCTCTAAGGGTGAAGGAGGGTGAAATCTCAAATACTTCTTTCAGGAGAAGATATGGGCACTTTGAGTTTGTGGTCATGTCGTTCGGAATTAAGAATTCTCTATCTGTGTTAATGGGACTCATGAACTCCATCTTCCGAGAATACGTGGATCAGTTCATAGTCGTGTTTATTGACGATATCCTGATCTACTCAAGATCGGAGGAGGATAATGTTGAGCACCTGGGAAAGGTTTTGGTGGTCCTTCGGCAGCACCAACTCTATGGTATGTTGTCCAAGTTCATTTCTGGACATGAGAAGTGTACTTCCATGGTCATTTGGTGTCCGAACAGGGAATAGAGATGGACCCATCAAAGTTCGAGGCTGTTGTTTTTTGGGCAATGCCCATGAAAGTGTTATAATTTAATAGTTTCCTTGGAGTAGAATACTACTATCAGAGGTTCGTGCCTAAATTCTCTTAATTTATGACACCTTTGACCTCCTAGACTAAGAAGGACTAGGATTTTGTGTGGAATGGGTAGTGTGATTCAACCTTCAACTATTTGAAGGAGATGTTGGTAAGTGCCCTAGTGCTGAGGTTTCTAGAAGAAGGGGAGACATATGAGGTATTCTTTGATTATTCAGGATTAGGCCCCATGTGTGTGTTGATGAAACAAAATGGGGTGATCTCTTATGGGTCTAGGCAGTTACATCCTCATGAGCTTAATTATGCCACCCACATTCTAGAGCTCGTAGTTGTCATGTTCGCAGTAAAGTTGTGGTGGCATTACCTCATCAGGGAACACTTTGTAGTCTTCACAGATCACAAAAGCATGAATTATATCTTATCCAAACTGGACCTGTAATTTCGACAGTGAAGGTGGATAGAGTTACTTCAGGACTACGAATTCATGATTTTCTACACCTAAGGATAGTGTAATGTGGTGGTTGATTCTTTGAGCCGGAAATCGCATAAGGATGAGGTTTGAGAGTGGGTAGATGGTTGGAATGTGATGGAGGAGTTGGATTCCCTACACCTGGATGCAAGGATGGATGGTGGTAGAGGGTTCCTATATTAGATGACAGTGCAATCTTCTCTGTTGCGGCAGGTAGAGGACTCTAAAGGGGATACTCAAAAAGTGAAGTGTTGTGTGACTGGGTTAACCAAGGCGACGCTCCAGTAGGGTGGACGAAGGATTGTCAGAATCTGATGTGGTTCTAATAGAAGTTGTTTGTTCTATTAGCGATGCACGAGAGTGTTCTTTGTGAGTTCCACAACACACACCCTATCAGTGCATTCCAGAGTTTCTAAGATGTATCAGGGTCTGAAGGGTTAGTTTTGGTGGACCTGGGTAATGCAGGAAGTGGGCGAGTTCGTGGCTAGGTTCCTTGTGTGTCAGCAAGTAAAGGCTGAACACCATGTTCAGGCGGTTTGTAACATCCTTTAGACGTCCCCGAGTGAAAGTGGGATGACATCTATATGGATTTCCTCCCAGGGATACCCAAGGTTCAACGAGGGTGTGATGATATATTGGTATTGATGGACCTATTGGTGAAATCGGTTCACTTTCTGGTACATAAGGAGTTGGGTTAAATGAATGCCTTAGCACAGAGGTATGTGGATGAGGTGGTGCAGATTCATGGAGTTCCGAGGTCCATAGTCGCGAATATGGATTCATGGTTTACCTCATGATCCTGGAGAGGATTGCAGCATGATTTTGGCCCCCAGGAATGTCTTATCACTTCTTTCTATCCCAAGACAGATGGACAGACAGAGTGCACCATCCATGCATTGGAGGATATACTATTGGCATGTATTCTGGACATTGGGGGATCGTGGGTGTGACTCTTGCCTTTGGTAGAGTTATCCCACAATAACAGATATCACTCTACCATTGGAATGGCTCTGTTGGAAGCTTTGTACGGATGACCCTGTCGCTCATCCGTATGCTAGACCGAGGTTGGGGAAATAGGTGTTCTTGTCCCAGAATTGGAGCAGTGCACAATGGAGAAGGTTCAGCTTATACGAGAAAGGATGAAGGTGGCCCGGGAGCGACACAAATCATTACTGGTAATAGGAGGAGACCCTTGGTGTTTGAGGCCAGGGACCACATGTTTCTGAAGATCTCCCCTCGACATGGGAAATGGAGGTTCTATAGGGGGAGTAAGCTTTCTTCGAGGTTCGTCAGACCGTTCGATGTAGTTTCTAGGGTTGGTGAAGTGGCTTACCAACTGGCGCTACCACCGCCGCTACTAAGATTGCATGATGTCTTCCATGTATCTTAAATCTGACGGTATCTACACGATGAATCAAATGTCCTTGACTGGGGGAATATGGATATCAAGGAAAACGTAACGTTTTTGGAAAGACTGGTGAGGCTCGAGGATCGCAAGAAGATTGTGTTTCATGGATGAACTATTCCTTTGATTCATGTGTTTTGGAGGCATGGTGGGCTTGAGGAAAGTACCTAGGAATGAGAGACCTAGATGCGCACCCAGTACACAGAGCTGTTTTGAGTTTTGTTCGGTTTTGTTTTTCTATTTGTTTGTGATGGAACACTTTACCTTGTTAACTAAGGAATGTGTGGTTTTCCTTATTCTCTAAATTTTTGAGAAGTGTTTTGGATTTGGGGATGGAGGACTTGATCTATAATCAACAATCTTTTAGGTTAATGCGATTAAACCAGTATAGGTGAGTCAGTGTCGCGTAAAGTGGATAATATCTTGACATGGTGGGAGAAACTCCCTAACCCGTATGACTGGGCCGTTAGACCCAAGAATGTTTCTCGGTTACTTGAGGGAGAGGTGTTCCTAGATGTCAATGTGGTTTCTTACTAAGAGGAATCTTTCAAGGATGTTATTCGAAAGCCCCCTTTTTTCTCCTGGTCTATTTTTTATTCTCGAAGGCGAGAATACTTTGATAGGTATCTGATGTAATGACCCGGACCCACCTGGTCCATCACTTGACCGAGAGACGGCTCCACCAAAACGGTGGAACCATGATGGTCAAACACCAGTCACAGTGGCACCATCATGGTCGAACACCGGTCACAATGGCACCATGATGTTGGCACCGTGTCCTCACCCAGGGACATCGTTCTTTTTCCAACTTCTAACTTTTCTGCTCCGGCAACGTATCTTTTTATGAAAAAAATGATTTAATTCCCTCTTTCAAGATAGTAAAAGACCATAAATAATTTATAAAATCCCTAAAGATATGGGAGACCCTTATCTTACCAAAAACTGTGGTTTTTCCTTAGTGTCACACCCTTCCCCATACTTTCCAGATCTGCCCCTATTACACGTTTCCTTAAAATTAAAGAAAAATCATCATCCCATAGCCATTATAATCACCCTTCTGAGGGGAATTTATATCTAACAATTAATTCCATCATTTTTAACTTCACAACAACATGGTGAAACCACAATATAACTTTATAGCCATTTAAAATTCCATATCCCATAACAACGTGATCTCATCCTTATATCGCACGGGAATTCCTTCTTCTTCTTCCTCTTGGCTAGTCTCATTTTCTTCTTAGTGCGTTTGGAGTTCCCCATCCCGAGGCATGTGGCGAGCCTATGCTGGAGCCTTTCTTCTCACCCTTGGAGTCCCCGACAATCCTCCCATACATGTCACACATCCCCAGTTCTTGGTGCGTAGAGAAGAACATCGATCCTTTATCATCCATGAAGGGATTTTACTTCGTCTCTCATTACTATGTATCATGCTGGGTGGGTACGCAATTGTATCTGTGGGAATAAATGAATCCAAACCCTAACAAAGATAAAAAACAGACTTTTAAAGAATTATGGGGGTGATCAATGTTAAACTGCTTTTCCTTACCCTTGAATATTTATGTTGTGAATTGTGCAGGCCTATGCCCACAAAAAATCGTGGTTGTTGGTGGTCCTTCATTGTGTATTACTAAACCTATGTATTCTATGATGATTGAATGTCTCTAACCTAGGAATTTGGTTTATCACGTAAAATTTTCTGATTAAATGAAGGTCCAGTGAACAACAACCCTTGTGTCATCACCTCGGTTAACCAAACAGAAAGAATAAAACTTGGTGGATGATGTACTTGAGTTTGGAAATATCTGTGTTCTGTCTCGGTGGCATGTCTAATGTTCTGTTTGATGCTTATGGTGTGATGTGAATGAGGATGTGATCCTCTATTGTAGAATGATTTCTGATTGTGAATCTGAAGTTGTGAGGGGCTGTATCTCGAGGCTTGCTTTGGTTCTAGTACATTGAGGGATATCATCGATCCCTTTGTTGTTATAAATTAACAATAGAACTGGGTGTGAATGCTTATGTTTTTGTTTGGTTGTTTCTCTTTTTCTGGCTTGGGGTTATGCATATTATTTTCCCAGTAGTGCATAATTCACCTAAATAGGATCACATGAACATGAAAAAAATATTGATTTAAATGTGGAATTAGTTTTGGGAATGAGTTGTGACTTCACCAAGAGTGTTGTGCCTTCTTTTATGAATGAACAGTAAAAGTGTGTTGCACATAAGTTGGATTTGGAAACCCTATGTTGGGATGAGTGCATGTTACCTATACATATATCTGTAGTGTTTATGTTTATCATTCACGCTCCACCTAAGGTGTGCACATAGTGCCGAACACCCCCCTTTCATGGGGGAGGGTGTTTTTTCCAACACTCCTATGAGTGGCTAGTTATTATCTCCTATTCTTATCCCGTTATCGAATATCTGAAGACACTTTGGGTAGTTTTTTATGACCAGAGTACCATTATATCCCATTATTCTTTGGGTAGGGTGGTTGTGGTGGTTGGCCTAGGTGTCTGAGGGCATGTTTTTTCCCAAGAGTCTTTTCTATGTGGTCCACGTGTCTTCAGGTGTAGTAGTAGTTTTTCATGCCCATGTGTGTGCATGCTTGTTTACATGTGGTGGTTGTGGCCTAGGTCTTTGTGGTCAGGATGTGTGGTTGCGGCCCAGGTGTGTGCAGGCGGGGTGTGGTAGTGGGACTGTGATGAGAAATGCGGGATTGGTTCGATGTGTAGGATGTCATCAATAACTAGTGGGAAAGTGGCGCGGGGTACCCAAACATCGATGTGATATTACTATATATTACTTGACATTCACTATTTTGGGTGTGTTCTTTAGTGAGGCTTGGGTGGATAGTTTTCTTTGTTAGGTTCTTTGGTTATTTCACTTCTCATAGGGCATTAGAATGCCTCATCCCTTGTGCATGATAGTCATTGGTTTTACTTACGGAGTATAATTGTATGTTCAACCAACATATATAAAAATAATTTCAGCTTTCAAGGAGGACTTTAGGGATCGTGCGGGGCCGTAATAGCTCATACGGTGGAACAGGTGTAATTACTGTTTTTATTTTCTTTGGTACTATACCTTTGTAGTCTCCTTGTACTTGTGGTATTTACTTTTTAAACAAGCATATAGGAATGGTTTTCTTTGGCTTTACTTTTACCCTCAGTTTTTGTGTTGTTGGGATTAACTGTCTTATCTCCGAATCCTATTAAATAAAAAGGGTAATACCTTCCATTTTTTGTGTGATTCCATACCCTTTGTGCTAGTATCCTCTCTGGGACCTATTGAAGGCGGGTCTCGGGGGTCATTATCTCTCCTTCAACATGAAGAAGGAAGGGTCTGGAAATATACTTTCTCTTCTCTCAACTTGATGATGGCGGGTCATGAAAAAAGAAGGTCAATAACGGTTATTATACCACCCACAAAATTGATCGAACTGGGTACTTAATCATTAATAGTTTTTTAGTTTTTTCTAGGTTGATTGTACATTGATAATACTTGAATGTCCCTCTAGGTAACATAAATGGATGTTTCTTTAATAGGTTATAGCATGTCAAATTGTGATTTTACCTTATGGGTTGTAAATATTCACATTATGTAGAGATCTTGGAAGTGTGGACCAAGATATTGGTCATCATAACTACTAGATTAATGGTTTCTTCACCTATTTTAATTTTACTCCAGAATATATCAAACACAACACAACATAATTAACTAATATAATAAACTATTATGATTGTTTTATTTCTAGGAAATTAATATACAATTAATACCCAATTAATATTTTATCTCTATAAATATCGATAAGAAAAGTGAAATAAAAATTGTGTCATTTTTACTTGTGTTGGTGGCTTAATCATTGCATCACTAGTGTGGGACAAAATTGATATATTATTTGAGTAAGGTACGTTATTTATATACATATATCAAGTTATCTATATTATCATATTCCTATATGATATGGGATCATAGTTTAATGAAGAATACTCATTTGAATAGATATATATTGAATCCAATATAATAGAACTCGTTATCATATGAATTAGTGTCCCACATTTATTAAGAAAATATAATTTTTGATATCTCAATATTCTAGTTTTATTCAAGGAAACAATGAAACATTAATTTTTTTTATATATACGATAGAATAAATTTTGTTATAAGAATACCATTCCTTCAATAAAATTTTCCCCATATATATTTTTAATTGATTTGTATTCATTTGTGAATATATAACTTTTACAATTTGTTTTAATATTATTTTAGTTTAAATTTTGATCATTTTATTCTTTGTTTTGGATTTATTATTATTTTTTTATCAATGTTGTATTACGAAATTGTTAAATTGTGTACTAATATTGAGTTTATTTGATAAATATGTAAAATTTAACTCATTATTTACTATGTTTTCATTCATAAAATCTATTTCAATTAATGGTTTACCTAGAGTTTCATCCATTGATATCATTGCATGGATACCCATATTTGATTGGGGGAGTATATCAAAAAAATAAATTAGATAAATGGTTTATATTTTTGTTTCTAGTAATTAATATTGAATATTTCATTAGTTATATATGGTATTATTACTTTTCATTCATATATATAACATGTTCGAAATAAATCCATAAGTCACAAAAAGAGGTTATAAAATTGTATTTTGGAACACTGATAGTTTAAAAATTATATAATATGATATTTGACTAACTATATGTTATATATATATGGGTATATTTTAATGGATCATGTAGTTATAGTTGATAAAAACTCATTATGTTATTATATTACAAAGGTTTATATAGGGTATATTAGATGAAAATATTATAAAAATTCCTCTCATAACAATTAGTATAACAATATTTTATATATATATATTTATGTAATATCTATTCCATCATCATATAGTACAACATTAAATTATTTAATAATTTTAAATGGATTTACATATAGTTATGTATTTATATTAAATATGATATTGTAATTTTGAATGGAATGATTTTAAATCACATTTTATAATTCTTTCATTATTACATAAATATATAGAATAATATATTAAATTGCTATATCACTACTCTCGATGTGATGATTCACATTTAGGTTATTCTATTAAAAAGGTGAGTATTCAACGTCCTCATAATAATTTAATGAATATTCATTTGTTATATATTCCACAATGATAAAAAATTATCACTATTAGTCAAAAATATTATATTATTTCTTTAGAAAATACTTATAGTAATATCAGTTATATAACCACCAAACTTCCCATTACTAGATCTTTCATCCAAATTTTAATATTTATTTAATTAAATTTATTAAATAATTATTTTCAATGAATATAAAATGAATTCTATTTTGGATTCTATTAAATAAACTATATAATGCTCATAAATCATTTTTGAAGTAAACACTAGTTTTAAAATAACATCGCTTCAATTGTGGATTCTATTTAATAGTAGTTTGATGTTCTATAATCGAATAAAAAATTAAAACCGATGTCGCAAAGACTCATTTATTCTAATGTTCATTAATTTATTATGTTTCATTATTTTTTGGTATTTACTTATAAGACTGCATCAATAATAACAAATCAACGATTTAATATATTAATTTGTGTCTTTTTTCCATTGTCACAAAAAAAATAATCACATATAAAATTATCTATGGAATTTTTATTTCATATATTTTAATATTATAAATAAGTAGTGATTTAAAATCATATACACAACATATCTACTATTTCAAAAATTATTGATAAATAATAAATGGTTTGTTCCGTTTTGGTTTTTAAAATAAAAATGATAGATACATAAAAATTAAATGGTTCATATATAACAATTAAATAGATTCATAATGATTTTTACATTTATGTGAACATTACCACATTCATATAAAATACCAAATAATGTAACATATCCAAGTAAAATTTCTTATAATCTCTCAAAACATAAAAAATTAAAACTTGTATAATATTATTTTATATCAAATGTTAAATTATAAGATACCTGTAATCATTCTACTCTTTTATTCTCAACTTCTAAGAATCAATTTCTACATTTTTTTAAATATAATATTTGTCTTTTAATGTTTTCAGATTGTATATATTCCCCCACACCAATCATACAATGATAATATGTTGTTCATAAATAACCTGATGTAAAATATATATAAATCACATTCATATTTGGATTTAAATAAACATTATTATATTTCATAAATTTATAAAATTACCTGACTATGATAACCATATGCCTAAAAACCATTTTAAGAATAATAGAATGTTGAAACATATTAAATATAATGACTATAACAAGTAAAAAATTAGTTAAATGACTTTATGGAAACATCAAGGATAAACACAACAATAATATATAAGAAAAATATTGTGATTAATAATGTCATGATTTAAATTAAATATTTGTTAAACATGTTAAAAAAAATTTGGGTAAAGATATTAGGATTTATGGGATATATATACACATTTTTGAATAATGTAATAATACCATTTTAAAAGGTATAATTATTGTTATAAATTTTATAGTTAGTTTAGTAATATTATTGTTTCCATAATCATCGAATAATTTAATATAATAATTTATTTAAACATATTATAAAATAAAAATAAAAATTTTATATAAAAATATATTATATTCGTATTAATAAATTATATAGATTTTAAAAATTTCGAAAATTTTATTTTGAAACAGTTCCCTAAAATAAAATAAAACACCCTATAATAAACACAATGCTTTTTTGGTAGTGTATTAATTTAAATACATTGAATCTATACATTATTTTTAACAAAAACATGTAAAATTACCATTTAATTTTTCTATTTCGTAGGAAAAATTATTTGCCATATAAATTTTAAAAATATATCATCATTTTTCTGACACAATTGACATTTTCTATTCAATTTTTATATTATAAATATTTTTATTCAATAATAGACACATCAAATTATCAACATATAAATGTTTGTGTGTGTTTATGTGTATACTATTTTTTTAATAAAATTATATATAAAAATGATATCATTTTCATCAATAATAATGGATTATCAAAAAATATATTTGTTTTAATGATATTAATTTTAGTTATAATTTATAAAATATATTTTATGTTAGTGTTAATATAGATTATTAACTATATTCAATTAAAGTGAAATTTTTTAATATTGGTACTGGCATGATGTTTAATTTCACTTATGATTCATAATATTTTTAATGAATGGAAAATTCAGTCATCACTTATTAAATACTATTTATCATAACCTCATTTAAAATAATAAAGTTGAATAGGGAAGTGTAATTAAGACAAGTCAGAAATATTTATTATTAGAGGATACAATTATTACAAAAAAATGTTTGATTAATGTTTCTCCACAAAAAAATGAAAAGAATAGAAGGATGTATTTTTTATTCTTCTTTAATGATGGAATTTATGTATATTGAATCAAGGCTAGAAAATAGATGTAATACTATATGTAAGAGTGGTGTAAAATTCATTACATTGGGAGAAAATTAGGTCTTCATATAACGTGGGATATTATTTCATGAACTGGGTATTATTTGATCATGTTTAACAAAATTATTTTTTAAATTTTTATGACTCTCTTATGTTGGTGTGGGGTCATATTTTCTAATAGAATTTCATGGGAGGCTCTGTTATTGGAATTTTATGGATATATAATTCCAAAATGACAGTCATTTGTGTCTCCTCCATATATAATCTCTTAGATATTGATGGAGGTATATTATCATCCGTTTTTGGGTTCCCCAGAATAATATAATGGAGATGATAAGTAATTTATATTGGATCAATTTTCCCTTGTTCCTAGAATATGTCCATTAATGAAGAAAATTATTGTTTATCAATACACATCGATCATGATATTGTCCTTAGGTTGTCGGTGAAGGACATTTCACTGAGGGAGTAAAAATATAATGTCTATTTTATTTTCCATATTTTTATAATAATGGGTTTTTAATATAGAAAATTATTTTGAACCTCATTTTATTAAAAAAAAATTTGATATTTTTTTCATTGGTTTTACAGAATTCATTGTAATGAAAACCTTGTGTTTTTTAAATTTCTAGAAATATCAATGTTCATGATAACCTTATTCAGATTTGTTCATTTGATGTAATTTTTCATTGGTTAAATGATATCATAATGTGAATCCTAGTTAGAAATATTTTTTAACAATTAAGGAGAATTGTACACTAGTTCTTCCATAATCTATGAAGAATGTTTTATATATGATCATATTTAAAAATCTCATGTCTTCTGCCCCTATATTCACAAATACCATTATATAAACTATATGTTTTTTTAATTAATAAAAAATATTACCTAAATCATATATGATGGAATGTCACTATTCATCATAAATTAAATCCATTAAAAAACCAATGAAGTTATTGATTTTAGAAATCATTAATACCTCATATTGTTGTATTATTCCACTTCTCTTTTATTACCGTTCAACATCAAATATATATGTTTTTTTAGGAATAAAATAGAAATATTATCATGATATATTCCTTTTCACCATATTCTCAATGGGAATATGGTTAAATTGTATATAGATGAAAATCATGGATGTGTGTACATTATCATGGATAAAAAATTATTTATATTTAGATTAGGAATATAAATATGATTCTCCTATGAATTAGTAAAATCCAACTTGGAGATTTATGGATATGTTCGACATTGAAACTAAATCAAATGACATCAAAATAAATCCCAACCACCAATAACCAAATGACAATAAAACAAATTTTTTTATTGATTCCTCTATAATAAATTTACTTAGTAACGATCTATAATGGTGTACATAGTTATAATATGAGAAACATAAACATAAACATTCATTTTTATATTTTAAAATTTTTTACATAAAAAAATACTTAAAAAAATAAGAATTAAATCCCACAAATGAGGGGTTTTTATTTAATATATTTAGTTAAATTAATACTTATACCATTCCATGCAGTGGTTGGAAATGATAAATATAACAATTTTTTTTCAAAAAAAAATCAAATCATTATCAGAAGATGAGTTACCCTATGTTAAAATTAATGGAATGTTTGATTTCTCTAAATATGCCAATCAATTATTAGATTATAATCATTTAACATTCTCTATCACTTTCATAGATAATCCAAAATACATTAATATAAACGCATGAATATTAATAATATCAAAAAATGAACCAAAACAACATTATCAATTAGAACAACCAGGTAATAGATTTATCATATACAATACATTGGATATGTTACGATATATAGAATTAGAATTAATATGGAAATAAACATTGTATAAATCACTTATGTTTAGTATAAAATCATCCATAGATTCATAATATGAAAAAAATACAATGTCAATGTTTTATTTAATTTTGACCATAAGACCATAAAATATAGGTTATATTGTATCATTGATAAAAGATAATTAATATTGGGGGATATGAGTTAAAAAACAACATAATTGAAAGTGATTTAATAGAATATTCATAATGAAATAGAAAATTAATTCACTGAGTAATAACATGAGAGATATTTTCTTGGAATATAATCCTATTTTAGAAAATATAAATGAAATATCTATATATTAAATTAAAACATACATAAGGTCTACTAAAAATCTATCAATGTGTATTTAGTTTCTTTTTTCATTAATTCAGGTGAAAATAATTTTTCACTTATATATGAAAACCATTAATGTGAATCTAGTTATAACCAACATAATATTTATCTAGTTTGTATGTAGATATTTGTTAAACATTTATATAATATCTCTAAATAAATAATTCCATAGTTATATTAAAAAACGTACCTCCATATCTATTTTATTTGATTATGATACAATTCATCTCTTATTCAGTCTATAAATACATTGTATGTACAATCCAGCAAAAAATTTATATATCACCAGTCACAACGCAATAAACATGATTAAGGATAATTATATATTAACACAAACACAGAAAATCTTATAAATGACCCATCAAATAAATTTTATTCATCCTTAAGATTTCTATAAATAAACATGCTACCTTTTAAATTCTATAATTCATCCTTATGAACCATCACCCTCAACCAAATATACCTAGTTAAAATCAACATTGAACTCATCATTGACCATAATTATATATAAAATATTATTGTGAACTTGAATGAACATTAAATTGATAATGGATCAATATAAATTAGTCTAGATATGTTGAATCTCATTTTATTTGTTTAAGAATATGAAATATGTTTATAAATCCTTGAAATTAAATTTCATATATTTCATCCTTTAAAAACAATCAATGATGATTTCTATATAAAAAAAATCAACCTCCAATAAAATTTCTAATTTTCCACATATCATAATAATTCATGATTATAAACTATGATCAACAAAATGATATAAAATATTCATACAAAAATTCAATAGAATGAATGATATATGTATTGAACTCTTGATTAATATAGTCATCTTAGTATAGTTATAATATCAACATAATCAAACCCCAATCAATGTTAATGTAGTTTTTAATTTGTATTATTTCCATTTTAACAATAATTTAACTTTTTTCTTCTCTCTTATGATAAAAATATATAATGAATTTTTTATCAAATTATAAAATAACCATCTAGTGAGAACCAAAATATAACAAAAAACTACATAATATTAAAAAATAATACCATTTGGGAATTTTTGTTACACTAATATAAACTATGAGATAGATGTTTGAGATATTCTTAAAATATAATTCAATAAAATTCCACTTTATTAACTTTTCAGTCAAAATAACAAAATAGATTGGTGAACTCCAATAATATGCTTATTTCCATGTTCTTATGATATTTTAGTTCAATGGAAAATATTATGAAAAAAGAATCATTTTAATTATATTATATTTTAATGAATATTCATGAAAAATATTTTTCTATAGAAAATATCTAAATCAAAATAAAAAAATATACCATTATTAAATTAATAAAATAAATTAAAATAATAAATTAAAATTCAATACAATAATTTTGACAATTTTATTCATTTATGTACATTAATATTATGTTAAAATTGAATAATTTAAATTTCAGAAGTGACGTTCTAAATTTAAAATCAATACATCTCATAATTTAGTGAAATACAATATATAAATGATAAAAATTATAATTCATAAAAAAGAATAAAGAATATTCCGAAAATCAATATAATCTCATAAAACATTCTAATTAAGAAAATATAAATAACCTACAAAATTTCTCATTAAATAAATGGTAATACTAGTTAATTACACAAACATTTCAAATATTATTCCTTACAATATAAATCTCAAATATTGACTTTTTTAAACTAAAGAAAAATAACAATAGATATACATTTTAAAATAATGTATTTTTTATAAGAAACTAATTTGATACAAACTAGAAAAATAAAACAAAATTTCATCAAATTGATCCTCATAAAAATAAGTATCACCAAATAAAAACTTTTTTTAATTTTTTCAAAAAATATAGAATTGGGTACAACTATAGAAAAATGACTTCACTTAGATAGAATCTAGAATACCTTTTATAAAAGTTAATAAAATCTGAAACCATTTTTTAGAATTTAAAATAAGAAAATTCATTTCATAGTTATATCTAAAACCAAAATCCCTCCACCCCAAGATTTAGTACACAGAACATATCATAACCCCTATGTTACAATCATAATAAAATAGATAATAATAATATTTAAAATAAATTTTTGTTAATTCTAAATATATATACATATATTCATAATTATATAATCGTTTTGATAATGTTAACAAAAAAATACATAATTTTATAATGGTATTAAATTGTTTTTTTAAAGGGAAATTGTAATTATTATTTGTTGAATTCAATTATAAAAATAAAATTTTGATTGTTTAAAAAAAAATATTATATGACAAATCTAATAATATAAAAGAGAGTGATATTGAATATGATTCATTATAAAACTTTTGGATAAAATGTATAAAATTTATATATATTAACATGATAATTTAATTTTCAAATTCAGAAAAACATTTTCTACTACATATGTAATCTATCCAAAGAATTATTTTTTTAGAAGAATGAGAGTTTCATAATCCACATTTATTCATTAAATTTACACAACATTGATCCCAAGGAATAAGAATAATTATAATTGTATAGTTAATATATATTTCTATTTATTAATCAAAAAAAATAAAATTGGTTCAAAAAAAGATTAAAAAGTAATAATGTAATTGAAAGGAATAACATAACCAAATTTAATGACATAAATAATTATTTTTATTGATGATATATGATTGTATTTTAATCTCATAGTAATATTTTATTAAGAAAATGAATTTTTTAAAATATGACAAATGTTACAATATATTACAAATACTTGTTAAACAATAAGTTGTAGTAATCACATGTGACACAAAAATAAGTTTAAACATACAAAACCATCAAAAAATTTCTAATTTATGATCACATGAAATGAATTAAAAAATTTAATGACAATAATTCCAGAAGATAATTTTTTTAATTATTTTATTGTTTTATATAAATATCATTTGTTCCTTATAGAAAATTAAAATAGATTCATTGTGATTATTTGATTCAAAAAACTAAAAAATAATTTTTTTATTGGAACCAATCAAGTAAAATAGAATACATGGAATTTTACTCTAGACGTTTTAGAATATTATTTTAAATAAATAGGATATCATTATATTTTGTATATATAAAACACATAAGAAATTATCTTATAAAAAAACTAAATACTATATTAAAATATTGATATAAAAACATTGTATAACACTACAAGTGGTGATTTATTTTTGATATTTAAACAAAGGCAACAACATCCCATCAAACCAAATATTAATGAAGATGTAGGTGTATGAAATGATTACAAAATAATTTATAGATATTGTTCTATTTCAAAATATTTATGTTTTGAAGAGTATGTTTCATTGAATGAGGAACTTTAATGTCATTGATATACTCTTTGTTGGGAATATTTTAGAATCAGTAATATGGATAATCTATTTTCACATCACTTTGAGGAATTTGAATATGCAATAATAGAATAATTCAAATCCTATGATTTCTATTTTAATAAATATTAGAATGGTAGATATTTTTAAATTGAGTATATAAATTATTCTAATATACTTTTCTTTAATAAGAAATGCATCAGTCCCTTATTTATCTCACAAGTAGACAATTTATTTTTTAGATTTTTCATATTTTTTTATTTATCAAAATTACATATAATTAGTTCTAATAGTATAAATATTAGTGGTGGAATGTGTTTAATTAATTAATATTCTATAATATTAAATAATGCATTATTTAATTTATTTGTATCACTTTATAATGTATCAAAAATCAACTTCAATTTTGGGATTTCCACTATAGTGTATATGGGTAACTTGGTATATATATATATTGCCTCAATAGTTAACTAACATTAATTATCTCACCATCTTCTTAAACATTTACCTAGAAAAAAAAGTATTCTATTCATTATTAAATAATTTAAATACACAATATTTTTTTTATTTTAATATACAATAAAATATGGTACAATCAATTATTTTAAACAATCAACACCAATATTTAATTTAATTTTATATATTTAATTATATTTTATGTTCATAAAATGATTTTATAATTGTGGTAAAGGTATTACTTTCACTATTATATCATCAAAATTCATACCCTATTAGTAATACTAACAATATATTCGGAATTAGTATGTGTAAATTCATAATTATCACACCTAAAATCAACACAAGAAGAGAAATTAAATATTTATTATCATTATAATAATGAAAAAATAAATATATGTTATTTTGTTATATATATTTCCAATTATATTTTAGTCTATATTAAATTAATATATTTCCATGTATATTTATAATAATCTATAAATGAGAGTTATGTTCGTCCAAGAACATTTTTAAGGGAATCCACTAAAAATGGAGTGTACCAAATAGATAATGAATGAATAATTTGTTCTAAATTATCATGGTATAACTATGGGAAATGATAATGTATTTCATATGCTAGAAAATTAAAAAATCATTTATTTAACAATTTGGATGCCTCATTAGTATTATTGAAGGATGTTCGTTTAAAATAAAAATTGATACAAAGGGAATGTGTTTATTCAAATATAATTATTCGATTACAAAAATCTTACAACCATTATATATTGTTAAAACTGTTTAGGATAACTTATTTCTTTTTCAAAGGACTCACATTTATATCTCACTTAATAAACAGATGTTATAATATTTTTCTTCTTCCTATTAAATAAGGAAATTATATCTTATTGAAATATTTTACTTTTTAAATTTATTAAATTGAATTAAATTAGTATGTTTATTTAAATTATTATTCAAAAGAAGCATATATTTTTGTTCTAAAAGTCCTTGTATATGAGTAATAAAAAAAATTTAATCTATTATCTCATGGAAAATTTACAAAAATATTTATTCATCTAAAAATATAGTGACAACATCATATATTTATTTCAATGTTAGTAGGAGCCATTATAAATTTAATTCCATAGAAATATAATACCATAATTGATTGAAAATAGATTAAATTTTTGTAAAAATAGTAACATAATGATAAGTGAGTGGTGAAATGATTTATAAATTGATTTTCATTTTTTACATTCAATATTTATAAATTTTAAATTTTATAACAAAAACATTAGACAACAAGAATAACTTATATAAAAATAGTTCCCAATATAAATATGTTTATATAAAACCCATAATATTATTTTAATCATGTAACTGAACTTACACTGGTATCCCATGATGAACATGATGACTCGAGAAAAAAATCAATTCTATTATACTATGTTTTAAAAAAAAATTTAAATATAAGGAAATAAAACTTATATTAAGTAGGAAAATAATGAAAATATTTATTATTATATTAATTAATATTATGAAAAACTCTATAATAAGAGAAATAATGAAAAACTATGAGAAATTTGTTCTTTCAATAATGTAATATATATTTTTCCAAATATTACTTCACTAAAAAACATACTTCCATAAAAATAAAACTCAATGAGGAACATAAAATACTTTTATATTTCTTTTTTAATTAAAATATTATACAACCTATTTTGATAACTCATAATGAATGTTTATCATAACCTAAAATGGTCCAATAATTCTATCGACAAATAAGAATAAAATAATAATGTTGCAACATATAATGAAGAATATATATGAAAATTTAAATAAATTATGACCAGAAAATATTCATAATTATCATAAGAGAAAAATTAGATCCCATTGTAAATTATTTTATTTATTTTCATTGACTCATGTTCACATAATACAATAGTATGTTATCAGTTATCAGACATGGCCTCCAACATAAATACCACAATAATAGGAAGAGAATATAGTTCTCCAAATTCAATGAAATAATAGAATATATATAGGGAAAAAACAATATAATAATATTATTATAATTACATTAATTTTGAAGAAATTTTAATGGAAAAAGATAATTAAAAATCAATGAGAAAATTCATCAACAAATAAGTCCCAAAAAAAGAAATGAGATGTACATGTGTTTCAAAATTATAATAAATGAGGAATAATTATGTAAAATTAAATTAAAAAATATATAAAATTTACATGGATTATCTATATTTTCCATAACTTTATAATTATATTAATTTAGTTAACTCATATATTTCTCCCATGAAAAAAAATTCATTCTTGTGCATATAGATAAAAATAAAACATAAATAATAAGCATGCATTTTTTAAAGAAGATAATATTTTGAATATGAGATATAATTAAACAAATATATACAAAATTCTAATAACTAACATAGAAAAATCAGTTCAATTTTAGATTAATCTTATTACTGCATGATCTATCTTTAATGACCTACAGAATGATGCATAAATTCTGCACATCATGAGTACTAAACCAGATGGATTATCGAATAAATACATGATTCCACCTTTAACATTCGAAATAAGTTTATAAATTAATTATAACATTTAGAAAACGTAAAAATTTAATACATCAATACTATTTCCATTGGTTTCCAATAATTTAAACTCAATTATTATAATTTTAATGCTTAGCCACTAGTCCAACATCACATTTGAAACCAACATGAATAATCTTCTGACCTGAAAAATGCTTATTAATATTATAATTCATAAAATTTAAACAGTGGTCCACAATATCAAACACAATAATTATTACTATAAAATGTAGAAAATAATTGCTTCATATTGGATTTATACCCTTAATACAAAAAATCAACTTTTGAATACACTTTAACCAACCACCATTAATTTCATCCAAACAAAAATTCTTCAAATATAAATATAATTAAACCTTATATCATTCTCTTCATGAATTAGTAAATATAATTGAAATATAAATATTTTGTTCATACATGAAATACTAATAAATTATATAATAAAATACACCGTAAATAATATTTATTCCATGATCATCCAATCATCAAACCTCGTCAACACATTTTGAAAAATATGAAGTAAGTAAATCAATCAATTCTTATAAAAACAATTATACCATTTAACTCTCCAAAATAATCATTTTTTGAGACCTTGTCTTCTACATGACCACTAAGATATTATCATATGGAACGTATAATTATATTAAGAGAAAACATACAAAATTATGTAGGTTTAGTCTATCATTATTATTTATATTTAAGAAATACAATAAAAATCCACAAAATATTCAACATAATTTTCTATAATAAATATATAATTGAAAAAATATATATCTATAAAAAATATTTCAAAATTATATGAAAATAATTATCTAAGAGATGAAAATAATTAATTAAAATGAAAAAAAAATTAAATTCATGAAAATATAAATTAAACTAATGAATAAATATTATAATATATTATGTAAAACAAATTTTTACTCCATAAAAAAATTTATATATTATTTAAAATATGAATTTTTATATTTTAAAAATAATTTTATATAACTACTTCCATTTAAAGACTAAAATATATTCTAATACTGTGAATTAATTTTTTTTTTCAATATCATCATTAAAAATAAAAAACAATTCTAAAATTTATATGTTAAACAAATAAACATTGAAAGGTATCAAACATTTAAACCATAGAATTATTCATTATTCAAGGAATAAAATTTAATAATAAATGAATATATGGATTAAAGACTTATAATATCACACTCATTATATATAATTTAGCAGAGATGCATCATATAGATTCTGTTATGGGATTACTAGAAAATATCAATACAAATGTTTATATATATATCCATTAGTCAATTATCCATACCTTCAAATGAAACCGTATTCACATAACTTTTATATTAATTGTAATCTATAATTATTATATGTGATAAACCAGTATATTGAAGATTTTATTGATTAATTTTTACTATATTTAAATTTCACTTTCTAGGGAGGTAATTAAATCCCTTATATTTTTTTTTCTACATTATATTCTTAAATTTATTTTTGTTGATGTTTCATTAGTAATTGTTTAATTATTTTAGAACTAATTATCATTTTTAGTATTTTTTGTTTGAGAATCCCGAACAAATAGTTTATGTTATCTAAATAGGTTAGTTGGATATTTTATTTTTTAATGGTATATAGTTCAAGATAACTCATTAATTAAATATATTATTATGCCTCATATCTATGTGTGCTTCATTATTGTATTTAGCTTTATAATTAACAATTATTATCAATAAATATGATTCAATTTTTTTGTATTATACTCATAATTATTCATTCATTGAGTCATAAACTCAAATATTCTATAATATAAACAAATATATATTTTTTATTAAAAGTGAAAAATCTATATTTTTTAATTTACATATCATATCATCAGATTATATGACATTATGTATATATTTTTAGAATAATGAGTGTCAACTGATGTAAAACCCCAGTAATAAAAAATTATGATTTCTTTATTAATAAATAAAATTCACATAGACACAATACTAATAATGTTCCTCGACTTAGTGGGTTAAGAACTGATGGAGTTAAGAATTACTTAACAATGACATATAAGAGACAACTAGACACATAAAATAGAGATATATTCCATCTTTATGGAATTGATAACTGAATAATAAATTTTTTATAGAATGAGAATTTGTTCCAATGATGTAAAAAAATAATTTATCTTATTAATTGTAATACTATGAGAATAATAATACTATTTTTATGTTATTATAGATAACTCTCCCCAATTCTATAATTTCTCACACAATATTTTATCAAATAAAAACATTTTCCCCTCTACTCTTTTCTTTTTTAATTTATCCCTTTTGATTCATATAAGACTTTATATCACAAAGTATAGAAATACCTTAAAATTTTAATTAACATAAGAATAAATTTAAAAAAGAATAATATGAATGGATTATAAAACTTTCCTTCAGTAATAGATCCCCTTAGTCATCTCAATTGTGTCCGATTAGGTTGTTTTAAAATTCCTATTTATGATATAAACCTTTTTTTCATTAACACATTATATTTTATGATAATTTGTGGTAATGAATATTATTTTAATTTGGTAATATGTATTGTTTTTCTTTATACACTAAAAATTTAAAAATAATGAATAAAAAAAACATTCCCAAAACATATAATAATAGACTCTACCAAATTATATACATAACTAAATAATTTAATATTATTATTATCATTAATAATATTAAATATATATGTATTAGTTATATTGAATTCTATGTATGATTAAAAAATTGAATTTCAGAATCCTTGGTTAGAATAACATAAATTGTTGGATAAATTCAAGGAGGTTATTTCTGTAAATATTTTTAAGAGATTTTATAGAAAAATGATATATAATTGAAAAATATTTTCTAAATGTAACTTTTTATATCGGATGGGTATTTTAGGATAAGAGTAAAGTTTTAGGAATAATTTAGGGGATAATAAATATTTGTAATGTAATAGAATAATTTACCAATAGATGATATTCAATTTTATTTGAAAAATAATGTATTTTAATCCCTTTTTATATGTGTGAATACACACATAAAAAGAAATATTTTGATGAGAAGTTATATTTTGTATATTACATTACAAGTCATCATGAGTTAAAACTAGGATCCCTATGACTTCTATAATAAATGTTTTCTAACAATATTTTGGGAGTTTATTCATTTCCAATTTTAATTGATTCCTAATTATTTTGAAAAAATTAAATAATTTCAATACCAATATAGGATTTAATAAATTAGATGACTATGGTATTTTAATTGATAGAAAAATAATAATTATTTGACTCATTAGATAATATAGCATTATCTACACACCCCATTATGAATATATGAAAGGGGGATTGAAATTAAATTATGTTCCCCTAGTTATATCATCTAAAAATGATTTTTACATTAAATTAAATAATATCATAAATTTAAAACCATGTACATATTTCCATAATTTTTGGGATTTGAATAAAATATATATAAAATTTAGATGGATAATGTTATGAATGATTTTTATTTCCAAATATTATTACATGTACTTTTTTTTATAAAAAATACTATCAGGAGTATTGTGGGAACCTCATAAGATTTAAATTCCACATTCCAATGGGCCAAATGATCCCAAATTTTCATTTTAAAAGCCTATAAAAAACCATACATTGCAGGAGGAAAAATATTACCTACTCAAAAATCAAACACTCATCAAGGAAAAACAACATGTGGAGGCCTTGTGCCATGAGTCCACCCATGAAAGTAGGAGGTATGTCGCCTGTCATCCACCATCAACATTATAATAATCCACCATCATCGGCATCATTTTCTACCTATATCCTAGTCGATCACTGAACCAAACTTCTAGAAGAAAAACATCATCACACCAGATAAGTACATAAACATAGATAAAAACCCACAATATAAAAAACACATTGACCCAGTGTCAAAAACAATAAATTAGAACCATAAACACCTTCAAAAAGTGTTACCCAAAATGATAATGAACTCTATGGGAACTCTTAGAAAAGAAATAATCAACATGAAATGCCACCTAGATCACCTAGCAGTCATATATTAACTTCCCAAAAACTCTTATTAATACTCACACCCAACAATATTAGATTGGACTTTGGTATCTCGGTGCTAGAGTAGAGTTATAGTGGACTAGACATCCATAGATGTACTTGAAAAAGTAAACATCATTATTCATATAAACTGAATCATAAAAAATACATCACTATTGAAAAAGATAAATTATTATATCTAAAATATAAATCAATGTACTAATGAAGAAACATATTCACTGATATTAACTAGTAGGAAAAAACAACATAGTCCATCTGGCTAAACATGAACTGAGAGAGATTTGAATTAATAGAATGGGAAAATGACATCACCAGAAAAGTGATATCAATTTTAGAATGTCCAAACATCCTCAGAGAGATAATGTATATAATTTCAGAGGCGATAAATTAGATGGTTAGGTTATCCCATCTAATATATAGAGGAAGAACCATGATAGAGGTAAAGTCCTATTGGGAGAGTAGTCTACGACAAAACAGATCCATAAATTAGTAATTTCACCCATCATCATTTAAATGTGTTTTATCACTCTATTAGAAAAATTTTATATTATTTAACGTTCTTTTGAATGTCATATAAAGCAATTTTAGAATATTTCTAAGACATAGTGAAATATTAACTTTTATGTGTGTTATTATTGTAACGATAAACCTATAATTGGAAACTATTGGTGAAAAGATATAAAAAATAATATAGAATGAATACCTGGTTGTATTTTGGTGGATTCTGGAACATGTTGGACTTATATTGAGTACTTGGATAGATTTTAAGTGGTCAATTATCTATGTGATTATTTACATTTCAATTTATTATAATTCATGAGAAACCTAATGATGAGGATTTGAAAAAAAAATCCAGGTGATGTTAAATAATTTTTTGTATGTATTTCATCATATACAGTCAGTGATAGAGGTCATTATTTTATATCTCAATGATGTAAGGCATTTGAGATGAGAAGGGGTCTCAGGTTCATTCGATTATGACATACCATCCACAGAAAAATGGCCACAAAAATACAAATATATAAATTCATGAAGATATGTTATGCCCCTATGTTCCAGACTATGGATGATCATGGTTAATGATTGGTTGAATTCACATATAAATATTGTTACCAATATGTGATCATAATCGATCATTTTGGGGCCCTGTATGGATTGACTTTTAAATATCTATCATAATGGTTGGATATCGGTGAATGTTTCTTTGATGGATTGATCATGGTCTATGAGATACTGATAAAACATTTTTTGATCATTTATGGAATATTAATGTCCCAAAGATGGTGTAAATATATTTTTACTTAATTCATAGATCATTTATCTCTAAAATCACAAACTAGGTGTTCTTCAATGTCATATATTGTTTTGGTCATCAATAGTGGGGGAGGAATATGGGGCTTTCTACTTGTTTGGTGGGACCTCATAATGTAGTTTATTATATGGTTAACATTTCATACTATTTATAAAATTTACTAATGTAGAAATAAATACATAATTCATTACATGAAACTCAAAAAACACAATGAAATATTGCGGTATTTATGATGGGGCCCCATAAAAAATGATAATATATTGAAAAAAATATCCCAAATCAAATTTTATGATGGATATGTATTCCATGACAAAAAATCATATCAAGAATATAAAAAATGCATTCTTTGAGGGGTGTATCACCCATAACAAGTAAGAATTTGTGATGGGTGGATCATCCCATAACAATTAAGTAAAATAATAAAATATAAAATATAATAAATATATAAAAATTTTCATACTTAGAAAATAACAATAAAATTCGATGATAATTAAAATAATCTATATTCACAATAATATAAAATCACATTATATATAAATATTAATATTTTGTTAAATAAATTATTACAAAAAATATGTAAATTCAAATGTTTATAAAAAATACTTAAATCCCTCTAAGGAGGGTGTCATCTAGATGTGGTCATGGATGTAACATTATCATTAAAAAATGAGTCATATGTCACATGTACTCTATTGTTTACTGGTTATTCTACTCTTACCATCAATGCATATCCACTTATCCACCCACTAAAACCAACAATTATATTCATATTCTTCATGAATGGTTCATATATGCACACCATGATCTCATTGGTACTCGTCATATTGTGAATAAGATGATGATGCATCTATAAAATATCCTCTTGATCTAGATGATGACATCACAATGGCACCATAATAACTACAATGCAACAATAAAGATATGATAACAATAAATAAACCTCTCTCTATGACATATTAAAATTTAGGCATCCCATATACGCAATAAAATATTACCATGTTGGTGGTCTTATAATAGTATTTTTCAAGAATTTCATCCAATGTATTTGATTTATCAGACTCGTATGAGTCATTCAATTATAATTTAAAATTAAAATATTTAAAATATTATATCTATATTATTTTGTAATTGAACAAATTTATATAATCCAAAATTTGGCTTTTGGAGAAACCTATAATATCTCCATTTATTGGATCACTATACATCCTCTTATAAATTTTGAACTCCATAATATTGGTATTTTCAACTGCAGACATGAGAATAAAATAAATAGTTCACATTTAATGTTAT
Organism: Viscum album; assembly: GCA_963277665.1. NCBI lineage: Eukaryota > Viridiplantae > Streptophyta > Magnoliopsida > Santalales > Viscaceae > Viscum > Viscum album. The sequence continues at coordinate 2,072,713,740 of OY728152.1, read as the reverse complement.
GTAAATTATTTTTAATTAATTTACCATATGTCACTGCTTTGTACTAAATGTATTATTAAAAAATTGATGTGTCACATATTATATCCCCCATTTATATAAACCAAATTATATTATCCTTTACTGACTAGATCACATCCATTATAAGAATAATCTATCCCAAATATACGATGAGATCTAATTTGGTCTGTTGGGGAAACAATACTGATCAAAATATATAACTCTTTCCTTTTGCATGGTTTTTATCTATAATTGGGAAAAAACTGACTGTAATGATCATGAATACATACCTACCATACCTCCCATAAAAATGCCCACATTATATTGTCTATGGGATTCAATAGAACCTAAAAATAATTCATAATATCATTTGACTAATCAAGTAAATATAAAAATAATTACTTTCTATTAATGTACCATCCCCTGGTCAATCATGAAGTTCCACTCATCAACTAGAATCTGATCCCAAGTCACCCTTGATCCAGAAAAATAATTCCAAAATATAATACTACCATGTCCAACAATAATATGTGAATAACTATGAAAAATAGGAAACATACGCCAAAAATTAATATATAAATAAATTAATGAATATTAATGAAGATTAACTAAATTAAACAAGTATTCCAAACACTATATGTGTGGATTGAACTCAATATATGGATGTTCCTTAAAGATATGGTCAGTAATCATATATCACATAATGCCATGACCCCTCAGATTCATCACAAAAATTCCCATTAGTCCAAGGGTAAGAGGATTAAGCGTTAAACTCGTCACAAGATAGTGGATCCTTCATATAACTCATGATGCATATCAGATACACATTATTCTTCCATATAAAACATTAGATGAATATTTTCAAAAAATAATTGAATATAACTATTATATATTGAAATATATTATATATTATTTTTACCAATGTTTAATTTTGTCAATCATCTTTTTCTCAACAACTTCTTGTATGATGGGTCCATTATATCAATATTCCTCCATAGTATCATAAATATCCATAAGATTTTTAACAACATTATATATTTATATTTACAATTCATTTTTTACATCAATAAAATCATCATAAACATCTACCAGACAAGTTGCGAGTCATCATTGATATTCATATCACATTATTGAAACTGTGGATTTAGATTAATCTTGAAAAAAAATCAATTCCATGAAATTTCTAACAATAAAATTCATATTTTATATAATAATTTTCAAAATATTTTATTTTTATTATGCTCCCTCAACAACTCAACTCTCATGAGTCAACAAAATATATTTCACATTAATTTTTTTCAGCCAGTTGACCCTATAATATTGAAATATTTACTTTATGAAAGATTTTATATTTAATACTAATGATACCATGGTGTTGATAAACAAATAAGCCTATATCAGTATAAAATATATGACATTTAAACATCATTAGTCAATTATTTCATAGATAATAGAGTTTAATGACTTCATGTATCGTGGCCTCAATGTCTAGATCACCTTCTCAATGATGAGACCTTATTATGGAAACACCAATATTCGTTAATCTTTTGATCCTGCATTTTTACATGTATGAAATCGAAAATAATTAAACACATATTAATTGTAAGATTTAACTATTTTGGAGATTGGGTTACTCAAGAAAAATAGTTAATTATATATTTTAAGTATGATGATATTCTTGAAAATTTGGGAAAAATATCAACATGACATGTAATAAATTTATTTTTTATGTTCAACAATAAAAAATTTAATTAATAAATTTTTAAAATTTTCAGAAAAATTATTTTTTTGATGTTCCCTAAGACATGTAGATGTAATTTATGAATGCAATTTTTTGATATGATTATCATATAATATACAATAAATAATAGCATTAATTTATGTTAAAAATAAGGAATAAGTTATTGGAGAACTCAATGTAAAATATTTAAATTTCATCAATGTTGAGAAATCCATTTGTATGAGGCCCATGATGATCATTATTTGAAATCTGTCATTAATGAACTCAAACAAATAACAGTTTGGGATGATTAAAAATGATAATTTATTAATCATTTCATCATATAAATTTCCATTTTCATGGTCCATGATGTTATGTTTTGAGGGATTATAATATTGATAACAATGATAGAATACAAATAATTTTCAACATGATAATAACCTTCTTCAATTTATCATTCAAAAAATTATTTATAACATACATTTTTCATCTGATTCTAACTAAATATCAAATATGGATAAATCCATTTGAACTGAACTTATATTCCCCATTTTGTGTCATTCCAAAAACATAGTATCAAATGTTCCATCAAATATGACACTGTTTTAGAGATTTTTTTATCATATTTACCTAAAATTAATAAAACTTATTCATATAGGATACATAGTGCATATTAGCCTTTTTTCACCACGCATATGCCTTTGAAAAATATTATATTTCTTTTAGCTCAATGCAAATCATAGAATTTAACAAATTTATAAAACAGATTGATATAATTTTTTTCTTCATAATTAGACCATCTTTCATAATTAATCAAGTAATATGTTTATTTATGACACATCTAGACAAATTTTAAGAATTAACCATTGAAAACATCAATTTAAAAATCCACTGAATATTATTAATATTTTTAGAAACTACATAATCAACTTTTGATTAAATAGCATATGTGATCTATCATTTTCAAATATTCCAAGAAATGTTCACCTATAAATTAAGGATATATAAAATCATGTATTTAAATTATCATTAGTCTTACTAGGGGTTTCAAAAACTCTATAAAATATATTATAAAACTTTTTATTTAATATGCATGAAATCCATCATGTAAAGAACCAAAAACTTAGACCCTTCTATTAGATCGAAAAAATTACCGTTTATCCATGTTTGTTTAACCTCAAAACCATCTATTTTTTTGGTTTATTATTCATCCACATGTAATAAGGGTTAATAAAAAGATAATATATTTTATCTATATAACTAAAATCATTTTTAGTGGCCCATCTATTTAAATTATTACTTTTATAATATGATATATTATCTACTAAAATTGATGATTGGTAAGAATAAATCTATTATGATAATTCAGAAAACTATGTTTTGTTTAGCTGAATAGAATATGTGATTTTTTCCCTCATACACTATAAACATGAATCTATACCATTTGTACTCAATCTAGATAATATTCATATAATTGGAAATCACAAATTGTCCACATAAATACATCATTCATTAGTAAATTATATTTCCCAATAACAACAATATATTTATACCATTACTCCCAAATAAATTAAAATAATCAATCCAGGCCTTCAAATACACTTTGATGTTATTTTTTGGATTTATTATAATTATTAATGTAAAAATGATATATGGATTGCCCATCAAAACTAAAGAGGTAAATTGTATGGAGTCTTAAAAATGGCCAAATAATAATATTAACTACTCTAAAGAACCAAATGGATTGAAATAATCTGTAAAAAGATCCAATAACACGTTTCAAGCTTTTGTTGGATAAGGAATATGTAGTTCTTCAAATTATTACCATAAATCAATATAATTTGGATGATTTAATCATTTACCTATCAAATTATTTGTATTATTACATGAAATCAATGAATCCATATTTTGATTCATAAGTAAATGTTTTAATTTTTGTGTTAGTGGGAGATACCATAACATTTTTATAGAAATAAATCCAGAATTTAATAGTTTTGTATATTTGTAAATTAATTTTCCATATGCATAAAAACACACTAATACATAATTTTCAAAATAATATAAATTAAAATCATTTGAACATAAATGAATCCTCTGATAACCCATATGTGAATTTCAACCATCCACTTTCTCTTAATGAAACATAAAGGAAACACATTTCCTTCAGATAACAGCACCTTTACTGAAAGAAATATATAATAAAGATATAATTTTATATTATATTATATAATTTAATAGCAATAAATTTTTAAACATCTTAAAATTTTCCAATTTTATAACTAGGATATATTTCATCCTAAAAAGACATAAAAAATTAATAAAAGTGTGATGTCATCATCTAAGGATATAATTCAATTTCATTATGAGTTTTAATTTGTATAAAATATTGAACATCTACATCATGTACTATATTTTGAAACAATTATGATATGCAACCAATTTTTTAGAATCATCCTGAAAATATTATTCAACATGTTGATACAAAAAATAATAATCTTTTGGAAAATGAAAATGAAATAAATTACCCAAAATGTTTGAAATTCTGTCGAACCGCATCAGATAAAATTTAATACATGGGATATTAGTTTTCTCTTTTGAATCAAAAAAAGTTTCTTATAATTAAATTGGAAAAAATTATTTGACACCATCAATATATACATGATTAATATAAGAACCACTATGATTCCTGCAATGATTTATCTAATTGTGATCATGTAATAAATATATTTTTTGACATCCATTTTCTACATTTCATAAAAAATTATAATAATAACATATTATTTATTAATAATTTGATTGATGAAAAATATGGCCTAAAAAGAGTATAACATTATCAAATTAAAATTTACCTGTAAATTGTTTTATTTGGCAATGTTTAGGGATTATTTTTGTTTTCAACTTCCTTATTTAACATTTCCCCAAAAAATAATAGAAATATATTATATATGATTTATATGATATAATATAATTTTAAAATAAAAAAAAAGGTTATACAATTTATAAATTATTATTTACCTGTAAAATTTTTTTATTCTATCTATTTACCACCTAATTCAATTAATTACAACATATTTTTACTAATTGCATTTATTTTTTAACAATTACTAATAATTTCTACAAATTTTAATGTATTATTGTACTATTTTATATAAAATTTATAATTACCTCAAATTTAAAATTTTTTATTCTAATTAACACTAATATATAATAATTATAGCGATTTATATATATATTTTTTAAATTAATGTTACTATATCAGTATATTTTTATATTTTTACTGTTTTTTCGCTGATTTTGTATAATCACTTTAATTTAAACTAGTTTCCCATAATATAAAATATTTTACATTATATTTAGACATTTTCTTGTAACATAATTTTGATTCATACTAAAAATTAATAATTATATCTACTAATTAATAATTAAATACAAGTACCTGTAATTTGTAATAGTAATAGTGGTTTACCAATAATTTTTCATAATTACTTATATTTTTCACTATTTGAATTTATTAATCATTAATTTTTACTAATTTACTTATATATTAAACAATTTTTTAATAATTAATAAAAAATAATATTAATTATTATCATTTTAATGTAATATTTATCCATTTTTACTAATTTAGGCTAATTTTCATTAAATATCGAAATTTACAACTAATTTTACTAATTAAAATTAAATATTATTAATCACCTGTAATTTTTACTAATCGCCACTATTTTTTACTAATGACAGATAATTTTTACTAATTATAGTGAGTTAATGTAATTTTGAACTAATATTTACTAATTATTCATATGTGTTACTTTTTTTTATAATTACCACTACTTTTTATTAATTATAATTAATTTGCACATATTATTACTATTTAATGATACGTTATTGTTTTTATTATTATTTATTTTGATTTAAAATTTTTTTAATTACTGGTAATTAGTACTAATTATATTGGTTTAATGGTTATTTTTACAAATTGTTCCTACTCACTACAAATATTTATTAATTTGTAGTCATAAATCGTAATTTTTAATATTTTTTATTAATTTACAATAATTTTTAATAAAAGTTACAAATCACTGCTAATTTCTTCTATTAATAATAATTTCAAAACATTCAATTGACTTTTAGTAATATCATTATTTTCTAACAAATTATCACTAATTTTTATTTATAACGCAAAATTTTTATTATCTTTTTGATGTACTATAAATTGTTAATATTTTCGAATAATTTTTAGTTATTATAGTTATTAAAAATTCATTTTATCCAATAATTAATAATTATTAACAAATACTTCAATTTAGTATTACTTAATACAATTATCTATAAATTATTACTAAGTATTGTTATATAATTTTCTTTATTTATGAATTGTATGAAATTACTATTACTGACACCCATATATTGAAAATAAATAAAAATTATTGAATATTATAAATATATCCCTTAAATAAAAAACATTAATTCCAATTAAAAGTAATGATTTCTAATTTGTAATAGAAATATCATTGTAAGAACCTAGAACTTCTTTTTCAGGTATGTTTTCATTTTATGGTTCTTATTGAAGAAAAGAGGAATTTCTAGAAATTTTCAAGGTACAGGTCGTGTACTTTCAAAGTAAATGTCGTCGACTCGGTTACTGCAAGAAACAGTGTGTTGGCCATGTAATGTCCATACACATGGCCCTGTTTGGGTGACCCTGGAGGATGCCTAATGTGGAGTATTGAAAAGGTGATTACATGTCATCCACTTAAAAAGTACATGCTGTGTATTTTGATTTTTCTCATTAAACACATTGGGGTCGCATCTAATCGACAGAACACCATCCTTCTTTGTTCGCCTCATCTAGAAGTTTTATAGGGCCATGGATCTTCGAAGAGCCTCTGAGAGAGTGTATTCCCTCCGAATCAAACACCGTTGGTTGTGTTGGAATCACATCAGCGAGATCTATCTTCTCATAGATCACCATCTAATGTTTTCTATTCTATCGTGAGTTACTGTTGGTTGAACAATTTATATGTTTTTGTTGATCTACCACATTCTAGGTTTATCCATGGGCCGACGCCAGAGTATATTGATCACCAAACACCAAGGTAGGTGTTTTGTGCCTTCTTATTTAAATACATTATGTATTATGTGCAATTCTTCCCAATACCCCTGAACTAAGTGTTGTGTGTTTACCGTTTTAACCTTGTTTATTTCATGTTATACTGGTATGTGTTAATATTTGTTAATTGGATCTGAATAGGGTTGTTTTATTTTCTTTGGATGTGTTTTCCCATGCATGTTCTGTCTATGGAGATATTTCCGTGTTTATCCATTAGGCTTCTGTGATGTTTCCCATACCTCATATTGTAGGATGGTGTGATTGTTTTATCTGACATGCTTGAGTTTTTGTAGAATATTTGTCCATTTATTTCATGTGGTTTAATTTGGTCGTATTTTATTTCTGTTATTGTTGACTTATAGAGGTCTGTGAGAACCTGTTGTAATAAATTATAAAGGGAATTAACTGAGTTAGCTTCTTTAGAGAGTCATTAACCATTTTATAATATTATGGAAATTTATGGAGAGAGCATCCTCAGAGAGTCTTTGACCACATGAGTATATATGGTTAATTCACAGTGTAAACATCCATAGAGTGTCTGTGACTACCATAGACTATATGGGGAATTGATGTGTGAGATTTCTCAGATATTCTTTTTAATGCAGGGACTATAAGGGGAATTTTCTGAGAGAGCATCCTCAGATAGTCTATATCATATCATTGTTTTATTGATACATAGGGGTTAGGATAAGAGAACTACACATAGGGGTACCTTTTTATTTTTCTGTTGTTGAAATATGGAACATATTTCATTGAAACTGTACGACTATATACTATTGGGTACTTCCTTGTTTACTGCATTCATTAGTTTATTACCATACATATATTCACCGATAGTTAGGCACATATCTTGTGGTGATTGCCTACTGGGATTTAGTCTCACACCAGGTTTAGGGTATGAATTTGGGCCTAAATAGATTATATTTCTGCAATTATAGATAAGGTCAAGCGCCCTTCTACTTCAGGTACTTGATATGTTGTGGAGCTGGAGAGCATGGGACTAAGCTAAGGATACTGAGGATGAGGAGTTGTTTATTTGTTTTCATTTTTATTTTGGATTAGTATTGTTATGTATTCCTACATTGTGATGTGTTTTTTGTTTTCCTAGACATATGTATCATGCATCATTCATATATATTTTTGTGACCCTGTTTATTATTTTCTAGTATTCTACTATTAACTTTTGTATGGATTATTTCTGCATCTGTAATTGTTATCTATTTTATCCCCTACTTTGTTACTCTGCCAATGAGGGAATTGTTTCACCACTACCACACCTAAGTCCCTCTCTTCTATTCAGAATCATCTGGTATTATGGGAAATGTGCTTGAGGCCATGAGACCAACCGGGTAGGGAGTTCCTATAGGTGGATTTGGGAATAGTGATGTTACCCTATTAATCTCTATCATTTGCAAGGGTTATTTCTCTATAATATGACACATCTACTCCACCTATTGTTCCTTCCATTAATTATTCATTTCCTGCTTGCCAAGGCTATACATACCTGATTAAATTTTTTGACATTGTTGAAACATGTTGGTTCTAGATTTTACAATCTTCTGTTGATGAAACCAATTTATGGATACCATATCCAAAATTTTCATTGCTCATCACCTAAAAATTAATGATGTATTTAATTTTTAGTTTTATAAATTTAATAATTTCATATATTATTATGTTGTAATTTATAATAAATTATACTAATGTAAAATATGTTTATTAATTTATAAAAATTGTATATGATTATATTTTTAGGATATTATAAAAATGTTATTAATTTATAACAATTTATATAAAATAATCATATTTTATATCAAGTTATTTTAAATAATATAAATTTGTAATTTTTATATTTTAAAAAAATTTATCATTAATATTTTATATTTATTTTTTAATTATTACAAATTATTACAAATTATCATTAATTATTTCTAATAATCTCAAATTATTTTAATTTACTAACATATATTAACAATTACTGTTAAATATTACTAATTAAAATTAATTACCACTATAATTTCGCTAATTAAATCTAATTATTACTTTTTATTATACCTATTTGTTACTAATTTCCCCTAATTATTATAAATTATGACTAACTATCTCTTAATAGTAACTAATTTTTATGATTTATTACTAATTAATACTAAGAATCAGTAATTATATGTAATTACGACAAAATAGTTTAGATTAGAAATAATTGTTAATAATTAATACTAAATATTAGAAATTGAATATAATAAGTATTATTTAAAACTAATTAAATCAATTTAAAACTAACATCTTATAAATAAACTAATGTTAAACTAATTATTATTAATAATTATGAAAGAATTAAAAAATTAAATAAAATGTCGATAAATTAAATTGATACCTCAAAAATAAATAAATTACCATATTAAAAGCCAGAAAATAACTCCGCTATAAAATAGGAAACCATATGCTGTAGAATAATGTTGGACTCACCTGTTTTGTTAATCTCAATTATTATTAGATATTCTTTGATAATCCAAAATAATATATTAATTAAACATTCAAATTATGTCATCATGCTATTAAGTTAAAATAAATATAAAAATGATCATATCTTTAGAATATTTAACTCAATTTTTATTTATTTTTATAAATGTTTAACAATGATTAATCTTGATACTAACTCAATCTGGAAATGATATGCATAGAACATATACATTATAAGCATTCAAGTTTCAAAGTCACTGATACAGACAGAGCTACCGATTAACAAAGGTAACTGATAGACCAAGACTTCTGTTATACAAAAAGTCACTGGTACATAGTCTACCGATACAGAAAGACAACTACTAATACAATGTCACTTTTACACGAACCTTTCTATATAAGAAGCTTTCGATATGAGCAGCTACTGATACAAGCAGTTACCGTTACAGAAAAGCTTCCAATAAAAGTAGATACCCCTACAAAAAGTCACCAATACATAAATCTACTATTAGAGAGAGTGAAAGATACTGATACAAGATCAATCGGCACAAGTCCACCGTTACAAGTTCACTGAAAAAAAGAGCTAACTATGGAAACCAGTCACTGTTACTCTAAAATCTATTTTTATTTGTTTATTAGAAATAGTCATATTTGGTAATTTTAATGAAACTTTTATTAATTAATGATATTTTTATGGATGTTAGGAAACCATACCTCATACCTTCAAAATTAATCATGCCTTTTGTCGGACCGCATGATCTATAAAAGGAAGATAAAATCTACTTATAAAAGGATGATGCAAAATGATACTCATGTGGTAGAAAAAGGAATATATACAGGAGATCTTCAAATCAAATCACTGAGAATTGAAGGACATATATGTTTGTAGACGCCGGAAAAGTCCGTTGTTCCCAAACGAAGCTCCGGATGCGGAAAGCGAGGTCATATTTGGAGTCGGAAGGATGTTTCGGAGGGCCCGGAGGCCTTGCGCGGAATTTCAGAGGCCCGCGCGCAAAGGTGATGTTCCGCGCGCAAACCCCCCGGGATGCGCGCAATGCGCCGGTCCGGCGCGCAATTGTGCGCGCCGCGGGTCCGCGCGACTCCCTTGCGCGCCGCGCCCGATTCCGCGCCCGCGAGGAGAATTTCGCGCTCGCACCCTGGATTCCGCGCCCGGGGTTGCCTATAAATATAAGGCGACCCCCAACGTTTCAAAGGTTGCTGGAAGTCGAAACGTCTCTCGTGCGCGCAATTCAACCCCTTCCGCACGCAATGACGAACTTCAGGTAACCTCCTTTCTTTCGCGCAAGGAAGCCTCGGGGTCCGCCTTCGCGCGCAATCCCCGCTGGCTCCTTTCATTTGAATAAAAACTCACCCTAAGGCCTTTGCGCGCAAAAGAACCCTCTTGCGCGCAATTGCCCCTGGGGTGCGCGCAATCCGGCCCGATTGCGCGCACCCCCATCTTTCAAGTGGCCATTCATTAGAGAATGAGCCGTTGCCCCCGCGCGCTATCCGAAGCTCGGCGTGCGCAATCACAAGCATCCGTGCGCAAGGCGCTGGCCCAATTGCGCGCCAGCCGCCCCGATTGCGCGCCGGCCCGCAGTATTGCGCGCAAAGCTTCCTTTTTGCGCGCAATCTGCCAGGGTCGTCCCCTCGACCCCCTGAGGACACCTGCCTACGTGGCGCCCGATGCTCCTCATCCTGGGTGCCCGCACCGTGCGTTGTCTTCCCGTGCGGCCCTCCGGGTTCGTGCGAAGTGACATGCACCCATCGTCCGGCAACCTATGCCCAGCATGACGTTAAACTGCACATTCGTCCCGCATGACGTTAAACTGCGCATTCGTCCCGCATGACGTTAAACTGCGCATACGTCCAGCATGACGTTAAACTGCATATTCGTCCAGCATGACGTTAAACTGCACATCCGTCCAAGCTGCACGACGTTAAACTGCCTAGCCCCATCGTCCGCACTGCAAGACGTTAAACTGCCAAGTGCTTCGTCCTCAACACATGACGTTAAACTGTACTTCGTCCGGCAAGACGTTAAACCGTCCGCCTCGTCCTCAACACACGACGTTAAACTGTAATTCGTCCGGCAAGACGTTAAACCGTCCGCTTCATCCGATCCCGTGCTCTGCACGCAGGATCTCCCCCGGTTTGGATGTGGCCCCCACCCGCTCGTCTCTGCAGGGATGTCGGGATTGTCCCGCTTTCGGGGCGATTTAATGGGAGTGGCTTTTCCCTACGGGGGCAGGGTACAAACCCCTAGTTTCTCGTGGGAGGCTGCACATGTGTATCTCCATTGCGCCTCCCCACGGCCGAAGCCAGTAGAGGGTATGACTGGGATCGAGGTGTCTTCTGCTTTCGGTCCAAGTCCCTTCCAACTGAGTTTTGCCGCAACCGGGCTGCCTCAAGTGCGTAAGTCCTGACAGAATGAACTACGTGGACTTTGCTCCCTGTCTTCTATACAGGGTACGTAGGAAGCCTCCCTGAGGTCCAAGCCCACCACCTGGTCGTCCCGGTCGTATTTACGTCGGTTCGTCCATCAGCGGACCCCTCCAGGGTTCACGCTTGCGTTGATTCACCTATGAATCCGCCCCTGTGGGAGACTGCCCGTGTGTATCTCCACGGTGCCTCCCCACATCCCCCCTTTTCCATTTCCCCTTTTATCGTCCAGCATGACGTGAAACTGTGATCCACCCGGCCGTTCCATCCCCCTCCGTGCGAGGTGGTTCGGTTCAATCCTCCGCCCGGCGGCCTCGACCTCTTCGTGAGTCGGCTTGCCGACGTCCAGCATGACGTTAAACTATATGCCCGAACTACGTTGACTTTGATCCGTGTTAACGCGCGGTACGTAGGAAGCCCCTCTGGGGTCCAAGCTCTTCACTCCATCATCCATCCTGATCCTTACCCGGGCCGCCACATCCCGGTGGGGTCATGCCACTTCACTCCACTCCACGTTACTTGGGAAGCCGCCCATGTGCTGGCCCCAGCGTCGGAGGTTCCCCGGAAGGGGTTCCGTCATCTGATCCACTTTTCGTGTTGATCGGTCCGATGCCGTCCCCGCTGGACGTTAAACTCGCGGCATACCCCGTGTTAAACACGGGAAGCTGAGGAAAACCTCAGGTGACACAGTTCCCCGCACCTAGTACGGGATGCCTCAGGCCATCATGCCTTCGAGAAGCCCTATTAGGGACGGAAGACAGATGTGCAGAGCCGCAGTGTTACGACACGCCCCCAGCACCCAGAGCCACCCGGCCTTCTCACCGCAGGTTGCTGCCCCGCCCAGACTCCTTGGAACGTCTGGGCGGAAGCAGCGTAATTAACCGGTGTCCATGAAGATATGGCGCCGGGAACGAGATTCACGAACATTCTTAAGTCTATGAGGGAGACCCGGATTAGGCGACGAGTTCCGAGGAGACGTCCAAGGAAGGAGGAGCCGACATCCCATCATCCCGGTTTCGATCAAGGAGCAGACGCCCCTGAATAAGGGACGGATGCCGCCCGCCCTTGGAAAGCGGGACTGCGGGACCACAAGCCGCGCGCCCATCCCCTCGGGTTGACGGGTGCACGCGCGAACGCGTCCTGGCGGAACAGCGTAACCCGACGCACATCCGCACCGAAACAGAAAAATGGTGAACCCGACGTGAATCTCTTCTCCTCGATACGAAGACCGATAGCTTTCAGAGGTGTTGGAAGACCGGCATGTTGCCCGGCCAAGCATTCAGTCTTACCCGCCAGGGGCTGGGGAAGTGAAATCGGGCACTCCGTCTCGCAACGTCGAGGGCCTGGGTTCCCCCCACGGAAGGCGTCGTGGCACTAATGGTTGGTTGTCGATTCCTTTTTCCTGTCAGTGTTAATGGGTCTTTCTCCCTGCTTTCAGAAATCAGGTCGCCCGATCCAGTGCCCGATCGCCACCCGCCCACTGGCGCAGGGACAGGGGAAACACCGACGCGGCTACTCCGCGCGGTCCCGCCCGTTCCGCAGCCGTCCCAGCAGCCGCAATTGCGGGACGACCACGCCCTCTCTCCCCCTCGGAGGTCATCCAGAGAAGGGTGATCAACACCCTGGTGCGGAGATACGAGGAAGAGGGAGTCATCCCCACTAGGGAAATGGCTCGCCTGGACCTTGAGGAGGCTGCGCCTCGCCACCACCGCCGCCCCCGAGGGCCGCGCAGGGAGGCACCGCTGCCTACCTCAACGTCCAACCGCTTCGGGAGCTTATCCCCGGAGCGCTCTGACAGTTCCCTTCCCTACGCGGATGAGGTGGAAGAGGCCCGGGATCACCCTATCCGGGATTCGCTCCAGGGATCTTCGGTAAGGACTCCCGCCAGGCCACGGCGACACCGCCGCCAGGCCTCTCCAGTCGAAGAGCGGGCTCTGCACCTGCCCGCGCCGCTCATCCCGACTCGTCTGTCTCGACGCCAACGTCGGGCACGAGCGGAAGAGGATGCCCACCTTGGGGCTCTAGCAACAGCGGCCGCATTGGCCCAAGCCACTGCTGGCTCCAGTCGCCAGGCCTCTGCGCATCCTGAGCGGGGGAACTCCTATGCCCGACCCGGATCGAGGCCCCGACCGCCCCAAAGGCAGGTTGGGTCGACTCTCCCGGTTGCTGGCACTGGCAGTAGCCACCGCGGACCACCTCGCGGTAGCGCTATTCACCGGCAGGATCTACTCTGTGTGGCCGATCCAGGAGGCATGGGTCATCCCACCTTCCGATCCCGGCCCGGAGTCCTGCCCGGAATCATCTCTCCCCGCGTCCCCTTCGATATCTGTCCCGGTGCCCTTCGCACCTCGGTTCCCAGTCCTCTCGGCCCCAGCACCAGTGCGGCCGGAGGACGCCAGGACAGAGATCAGCCCTGCCCCGAAGAACCACCCAGGGGCAGGAAGGCAAGGCGTCGACGCCGAGGGAAGAATGTTGCGGAATTCCGGACAGAGATCCGACCGGTTTGCTTCTCTGACTCAGAGGCGGAGTACGATTCGGCGACAGAGCCCCTTCCCCAATCCCGCCAGTCAAGTGCAGGGGTAGGAATGCGGCACGTCAGCCTCGTGCTCCCCGAGAGCGAGATCGATGTGATCCCCGCGTCTCTCCGAAGGTATATCCGGAGTAACGAGGGCCTGGTAGACCCCCAAGGATCAAACTTGCGGTTGGTACCGGCCCCTCCGGAAGTGCCTTCCGTCTCGATCAGAGAAGCCGGAGACTTTTTCTGGGGACCGACGGTCGAACCACGATCTGGTGCGCCCTCGGCGAGCACCGATGCTACGGCAGGATGTTCGCTCGCCGGCCCGTCCTATCGTGATGTGGTAGCTGGGGCACCGCCACCCTCAGGGGGAGGCCCGGGATATGGAGGCCAATCGGCCTGCTCGCCGTATTCGCCGCCGGCCAGCCCGTCGGCCCGACGGCCCGCCTCGGCACCACTACCAGTTCCCCGTCCGTTCCCAGCCATGGAAGAGGACCAAGGAGATCTGGGTCCCGAGTTTGAGTCGTGGAGCTTCTGGACCGTCCTTGCAGAGGGCCACTTCCCTGAGAAGTTTTGGCCAGTCGCAGGACCGGGCTTTGATGCACCCGAATCGCTCACCCCGGATGAGTTCGAATGCTTCCGCCGAACTCTCCGGGAGACTCACTCCCGTCTTCACTGCCTACAAATGCCATACCCTGGGAGTCAACTACACCTGGAGGATATTGGTGAGCAGTGCCGTCGAATTGACCTGGCCATGCTCCCCGCGGCTCGGCACCCCGGGTCATTTGGGCACCACGAGGCCCTCCAACAACGATGCGTTGAGTGTTTTCAAATACTCCGCAAAGTTATCGAGGAAGCCACTCCCCACGTGTATATCCGTGGATGGGGGCAGTACGCTGCCCTACGCTTCAGTGTGATCCGCCGACAGCCCGATTCACTGGGTGGCCCTGAGGGTATATCCCCAGGGACAGGAACAGTCAATATGGCTGACCTGTCGGGAGAGGGGAACGACTTGGAACTTCTCGACGAGGGCTTCCCCCCCGAAGAAAAGCCGTCGTCAGATCCATCAGTGAGAGTTACTCGTCATCATAGAAACCTCCTGGGACTCCCCGCACCCACTGAAGCACTGACGTTGAGCCGAAACGTCAGCAAAGGAAAAGAGCACAGCGAGGCTATAAGGCCCGCCGACCCATCTGCCTCCATGCAGAGGGCAGAGGAGGATCCCGAGAAGGCTACGCTACGTCAGCAGCTCGCCGAACAGAAGAAGCTGGTTGACCAGCTCCTCGCCGAGCGCGCTGCAGAACAGCGGCCTGACTATGGTGATCCTAGGCCAGGACAGCAGGGACCGGAACAACCGCTCCTTGATGAGACTCTCCCGGGCAACCGTGATCATGCCGTGTTCGCCGACAGGAGAGAGGCCATTGCCTACGGCAAGAGGGCGCGGTATGTTTCGCCACACCCTCCCGAGCGGCGGGACTACTTGAGGGACCCCGTTCGGATTCCTCCCGCTGCCCCAAGGGCCGCTCCGCCAGCCATCCCACGAGCTGCCGAGTTCGACGACCCGGTCGACGACCCGATTGAAGGGCCATGCAATGCGCTCGTGGTTAGAGATCCTCTCCAGGACTGGAACCCATGTCCGGACGATCCGATGGCGGCACTCATTGCCCGCTTGGAAGCCTTGGAGACTCGGCAGGTGGCGATCCCACCGGACGGCAAGCCATACCCAGCATGGGTGGATGACATGCCGGCGCCTCCGGGATTCGGGAATCCCACTTTCGCCCCCTTAAACGGAACCGGAGATCCGCCACAGCATTTGGCCCATTTCAACTCGAGGTGCGGGCCTATGTTGGGGACTCCGGCGCAGCAAGAGGCCGCTAAGCTTCGCTGCTTTGTCCAGACACTGGAAGGGCCAGCATTTGTCTGGTACAGCCAGCTTCCCGTCGGGTCGATAACTAGCTGGGAGGACCTTCGTAGACAATTCCTCTACCAGTTCAGTTCCACGACCCGGAAGACGAGTATCGCCGACCTCTTCAAGTGCAAGCAGAGGCCTGATGAGCGAGTCGCGGACTTCGTCGCCCGATGGAAGGGTCTCACGTATTCCCTTGACATGCCATTGACTCAGGAGCAGTTGCTGACAATGTGCGTCGGGAACGTTAAGACCGAGCTGGTCCCTTCCCTGATCACTCAAAATTACCCCGGAGGGTTCAGGGACTTCTCAGACAAAGCTCAACGTCTTGAGGAAGCCCTGCAACAGGCCAGCCAGGCACACCCGCTGCCTCCTATGATTACTGCAAGGAGAGTTAGCAGGGCTGAGCCCACTGCTGTTGCCCAGATAGAGGCCCCCAGGCCGTTGGAGCTGCTGCCGGTGAGGCCAGCTCCACAGCCTCACAAGAATCCGCCTCCACGGGCTCAGTTCCCGGCCCAGCAGCGGCAGCCTCAGAACCGGCCGGCCCCTCCGCGTAATGTACCGCCACAACCCAGGCGAGATAATCAGGGTCCACCTCCTCGGCAGGCCCCTCCGGCCCCTCGTCAAGACCACGCTCCCAGAGGCCCGCGATACCTGACTTACTCATTTCACGAGGATCAGGTCCCCGGCTATTTCCGGAGTGCCCTGGAGCAGAGGATTGTGCGACTACCTGAGTGCTGGAGGCCAGAGGAGGCACATCTCACGGATAACCCCCGCTACTGCCCTTACCATCGGGCCCTGGGGCACACCATCCAGCGGTGCTATGTGTTTAAGGACTGGCTCCAAGACCAGATTAACAACAATGTAATCAGGTTGGGCCCAGCTCCAGCACAGGTAGCGGGCGTGTTCGTGGGATCAGATGGCGATGGTGGCGATGAGGAAGAGTGGCAGCTGGTCTCCGACCGCGGATCCCAGAAGTACAATAACTGGTTGGCCCGCAAGACGACCATTCGCGCCCATGGAATCATCCGTGCGCGCTTGAATCAGCCTGAGCCCCCAGAATCCGCGGGTGCTGCTTCGGCATCGTCGTCCCAGCCTGCCTCTTCCAAGAGGAGCAAACGGCGGCAGCGCAAGAAGGAAGAGCGCGCCCCGCCAGTTCCGCCACTATCCCGTACTCTCGGCGATTTCATGCCCCCGGAGATGGGGGTCCCTCCTCGGATCCGCCCGGTGATGGATGATTCGTCCGATGACGGTATTGGGTACGCTTCGGTTAACACCGTCGAGCTGGTAAATCCCTTTTCGGTTCCCGACGTTGAAGAACACCAGGTGAACCTCCCTAGTGTCCCCGGTCGTCGCCACCGTCGGAAGAACCGCAGCAGCAGGAGTTGCCGGGGCACAGCCGTCGGTACCTCCGGCCAGGCCGTGCACGCCACTGAGACTAGGCGGCAGGCTCAAGATCGAGCTCAACGTGCGCAGGCTCCCCATCTGGGGATGACGGATTCTCCTCCGCCACTGTTTGTGGTATGGGACCAGGCAGAACCGCCTCAGCCGCGTCGCGACCAGCTCCGCCCTGCCACAAGTCCATCCCGGCCTCCTGACTCCAGTACGGTGACCATTTCCCGGACTGCGACCAGTGAACAGCGAGATGCGCCAAGTACCAGTCGGCCGCCGATCCAACCAGTAAGGCCCGTCATGCCACCAACCGCAGAGCAACCTCCTACAACCAGGAGCTCGCGCTTGGCCAAAAAGTATGATGTCCTGAAGCACTTGGCCGACATCCCAGCAAGGCTCTCCATCCTTGAGGCTCTGCGCATGTCATCTGAGATGCGCGAGGCACTCGCTGAAGCCCTGAAGAGCCCCCTCCAGTTTGAGACAGAGGTTGCGGCTGCAGAGGCCTTTCACGGCGAAACGATCGAGGACGTCGAATGTCAGGCAGTTATCTCGTTCTCTGGTAAGGATGAAGACCCTCCTATACAGGGACACATTCGTCCGCTGTATGTCACTGGCCAGTTCAATGGCCTTGAAGTCTGGCGCTGTCTTGTCTACACGGGATCCGGGATCAACCTGATTCCGACTCGGACGCTCCGGAGATTGGGGTTGTCTGAGGATGACTTGATCCCCTCCGACCTCAGGATCCAGGGGTATGACCGCACCGAGCAAACCCCGATCGGCAAGATACGTTTGAAGACCCAGTTCGGTGACTTGGTTGCCAACACCGAATTCATGGTAGTCTCTCAGGACAATGCGTATAACGCATTGATGGGCAGGCCATGGCTCCACCTTCATGCGGCGGTTCCCTCATCATACCACCAATGCCTCAAATACTCCCTTAATGGTCGAGTGGGCGTGCTTCAAGGAGATGCCTCTCCTTTTGCCTCATGTGAAGCCCGTTATCTGGACGCGGACTATTACAAGAGCAAGGACAAGCAGATCCTGGCAGGTGAGGTTGAGCCTGTCGCTGTTGCAAGCGATCCATGGGCCAGCTTGGATGACGCCTACGTCCTCCCGATTCAACGGTTGGACGTAGCCATGGTTTCGACGGCCTGTGAGTCTCCTGATGAGATGACCGCGACCGCCCGTGCCAGCACCAGCGGCCCAGCAAGATCTGGTGGCCCCAATGCAGTTTCCAACGCAGTCTCTCCCGTGGATGATCCCTCCCCAACTGGAGAGGACGTGGAAGATGCACCCCCAGCCTTTGAGGAGGGCGTCCCCGCCACGGTCGATGAGTTAATACAGGTGAACCTTGGAACCGAGGCAGATCTAAGACCCACATTGGTCAGTGCCGCCATGCCCTCTGAGGAGCGGCAACAGT
The DNA here is from genome assembly GCA_963277665.1 of Viscum album. Classification (NCBI taxonomy): domain Eukaryota; kingdom Viridiplantae; phylum Streptophyta; class Magnoliopsida; order Santalales; family Viscaceae; genus Viscum; species Viscum album. The sequence goes on along the minus strand of OY728152.1, from coordinate 2,072,694,778 downwards.
ACGTGGACTTTCTCAGGCAGCACCGTGATGTATTCGCTTGGGGCTATGACGAGATGCCGGGGCTAGATCCTCAGGTAGCCGTCCACCGCCTTGGTCTCCCGGCGAACCATCGCGGGTTCAAGAAGCCTCCCAGGAAGATGCACCCGTCCCACGGTGCCATGGTTGAGGCCGAAGTTGACAAGCTTATCAAAGCCAACTTCGTGAGGGAAGTTCAGTACCCCAAATGGCTGGCCAACATTGTGCCGGTCAGGAAGAAGAACGGGCAGATTAGAGTCTGTATCGACTTCCGCGATCTCAACCGCCACTGTCCGAAGGATGATTTTCCCCTTCCAGTGACAGAGCTGTTGATTGATGCCACGGCAGGGTTCCAAGCCCTCTCCTTTATGGATGGATACTCCGGATACAACCAAATCCGGATGGCCCCTGAGGATGAGGAGTTCACTGCCTTCAGGGCCCCCCAAGGTACCTTTTGCTACCGGGTCATGCCCTTTGGCCTGAAGAATGCAGGAGCCACCTACCAACGGGCGATGCACCGCATATTCAAGCCAATCCTCGGCACACTGGTGGAATGCTACGTCGACGACTTGGTGGTCAAATCGCGCCAGCGTCAGGACCATCTCAAAGACCTTGAGAAAGTGTTCGGCTTCCTCCGGTCTCGCTGCCTGAAGATGAACCCGTTGAAGTGTGCCTTCGGGGTCACCTCCGGAAAGTTCCTTGGATTTGTGGTAAGATACCGGGGTATTGAGATCGACCCAGAGAAGATCAGGGCGATTAGCCAAATGCCTCCCCCGGGTAACATCCGGGAACTGCAAGGGTTCCAAGGCCACTTAGCCTATATACGCCGATTCATCGCGAATCTGGCCGGCAAGTGTAAGCCCTTTTCTCGGCTTATGAAGAAAGGTGCCACCTATGTATGGGATAAAGAGTGTCAGACCGCTTTCGAGGAAATCAAGCAGTACCTGCTTCAACCTCCGGTCCTGATGCCGCCCGTATCCGGAAAGCCGCTGGTCCTTTATGTGACCGCCCTGGAACGGTCCCTGGGTGCCCTACTCGCCCAGAAGAACAACGAGGGAACAGAGAATAGCCTCTATTACCTCAGTCGCATGCTCCTCGACGCGGAAGTTAGGTATTCCCCCATCGAGAAGAGCTGCCTGGCGCTCGTATTTGCCGTACAGAAATTACGACACTACTTGCAGCACCATGAGGTAGAGTTGGTTTCTCGGGTAGACCCGTTGAAATATATCCTGAGCCGGCCTATGTTGACTGGCCGTCTAGCGCGGTGGGCTGTGATTCTCCAGCAGTTCGACATCAGGTACGTGTCTCAGAAGGCCATCAAAGGGCAGGCATTGGCAGACTTTCTGGCCGCTCACCCGACCTCCGCGGATCAGCCGCTGGATCTAGGCTTTCCTGATGAGACCATTCTCTCGGTTGATCGAGCCGATCCATGCTGGCAGATGCACTTTGACGGTGCCTCCCGGAGCCCCACCGGTAGAAGACTCGATAATCCTAAGCTCAATAGAGTGGGCTTGGGCATCGTCTTCATTACCCCGGAGCGAGTCGTGCTGCCATACTCTTTCCTGTTGTCAGAGGGCTGTACCAACAATGAGGCGGAATACCATGCCCTCATCACCGGCCTCGAGTTGGCTCTCGAGATCGACGTGCCCCGTCTGTGCGTGAAAGGGGACTCCGAGCTGGTCGTTAAGCAGATCAATGGCGACTACGTTGTCAGGAAGCCGGAACTTGTTCCATTGTTGGAGTGCACCCTCCTTCTGATGGCCCGGTTCCCTTCTCGGCCGGAAATTGTCCATGTTCCCCGGTCGCAGAACGGTCGAGCAGATGCTTTGGCCAGCCTGGCTGCGTTACTTGCGGAACCTGAACAGGACAACCTGATCGTCCGCGTGACGCGCCGCAGGCTCATCGCTCCCGTTATCCCGGAAGAAGATCGCGGCCCGTTGGTAAGTAACCTCACCACGGTTGCCCCTATGCCCGGAGCCCCGAGTACCCCAGATATGACAGTCGGATCAGCCCCTGATTGGAGGACGCCTTTGGTTGAGTACCTCCAACATGGCATTCTTCTGTCAGATCGGGCCGAGCGCGAGCGAGTTCGACGCCGCGCATCGCAGTTTGTCCTCCAGAGCAGTCCCGGTCTGGAGCAGATCCTCTACAAGCGCGGGTTTGATGGTGTTCTCCTCCGTTGCCTTCAGGGAGTCGAGATCCCACGAGTCATGCAAGAGGTTCATGCTGGTTCATGTGGCGCCCACCAGACTGGGCCGAAGCTGTCCCACCAGATTCGGAGGTTGGGATACTTCTGGCCCTCTATGATCCATGACTGCATCGAGTACGCCAGGAGGTGCCATGCGTGCCAGGTTCATGCGAACTTTGTGCATCGGCCGCCGGAGCCTCTCCATACCACAAGGTATTCCTGGCCCTTTGCAGTCTGGGGACTGGACGTTGTGGGACCTTACCCGCCGGCGACAGCTCGCCAGTGCCGGTTCATTCTGACCGCCACAGACTTCTTCTCCAAATGGGCAGAAGCGATTCCGCTCAGAGAGGTCAAATCCTGTTCGATCGCTGACTTCGTGACCTCCAACATCATCTATCGATTTGGGGTGCCTCACGCTATCCTCACGGATAACAGAACCAATTTCCGAGCAGCCGAGTTGAAGAAGTTGTACGCCAAGTATAACATCCGCTCGAACCATACATCTCGCTATCATGCGCAGGCGAATGGACAGATCGAGGCGTTTAACAAAACCCTCTCTAACATTCTGCAAAAGATGGTTGGTCAGAACAAGAAGAGTTGGCCGGACAAGCTCCCCAACGCCCTCTGGGCTTATCGGACGACGACTCGCAATTCCACCCAGATGACCCCTTATTCCCTGGTGTATGGAGCTGAGGCCGTCCTGCCCATCGAGATCCAGTTACCGTCCTTGCGCACTGCGGTCTACGACCAGCAAGCACCGGACAGAGTTGCTGAAGCCCGTCTAGTCGAGTTGGAAGCACTGGATGAGAATAGACTTCGCGCTTTGCACAACTTGGAGAGGCATCAAAGCAGAATGGCTCGAGCTTTCAATAAGAAGGTTCGCCTCCGCTCCTTCCTGCAGGGTGATCTAGTGCTAGCCCTAAGAGCACCGATGATCCCCGGCAGGAAGCCGCCCAAGTTGGAGCCCAAGTGGGAGGGACCTTTTGTTGTCCACAAGGTCTATCCCAATGGCGCGTACTCCCTAGCGACTATGGATGGTGAGCGTGTCACTCCTCCCACCAACGCTAGGTTCCTCAAGCAATACTTTGCCTGAGTGTTCATTCGTCCCGCATGACGCTAAACTGCACTTCGTCCTGCATGACGCTAAAATGCACTTCGTCCTGCATGACGCTAAACTGCACTTCGTCCAGGCTACAAGACGTTAAAACTGTTCAGCATTCGTCCGCGCTGCAAGACGTTAAACTGCCAAGTGCTTCGTCCCGCATGACGCTAAACTGCACTACGTCCGAGCTACAAGACGTTAAACTGTTCAGCATTCGTCCTGCATGACGTAAAACTGCCCCTCAAGAACTACGTGCGGCTTGATTCCCATCCTTATGGGATACGTAGGACCACCTGAACATTCATGTTTCAGGCCCAGCCCCATCCTTCGGGAATTTCCATCCCATCTCGGGCCCTTGGCCCAGTTGCCCCCGGGTGTGCGGCGTATGGTGTGAGTGCGGGGCTATGCCCTCGTTCACGTCGGTTTGCTCGTCACGTTGTACGCCCCCCCCACGTTTGGGGATGCCTTCTGCTCCCCCCTTCTTTTTTCCTCATCGTCCTGCATGACGTTAAACTGCACTTCAAGAACTACGTATGGCTTGATTCCCATCCTTATGGGATACGTAGGACCACCTGGACATTCATGTTTCAGGCCCAGCCCCATTTCCCGGGAATCTCTATCCCGCGTTGGGCCTCTGGCCCCAGTTCCCCTCCTTTTTGTGCGAGGCGTATCGCGTGAGCGGGGGATTATGTCCTCATTCACGTCGGTCTACTGGCCGCGCCGTACGCCTCCCCCGTGTGTGGGACTACCTCACACCCCTCATCGTCCTGCATGACGTTAAACTGCCTTTCCAGAACTACGTATGGCTTGATTCCCATCCTTATGGGATACGTAGGACCGCCTGGACGCTTGTGTCTCAGGTCCAGCCCCGTCTCTTGGTTGATCACGGGGACCTGCCCCCCTTCGGTTGCTCTCAGGGTGAGTCCTCCGACCCTTTCCGGAGATCTGTTAACATGTTTTGGGTGCTTCGGTCTATGACTCGTAGTGTCAGATTCAATCCCGACAAGTCCTGTGTTGCTTGTCAGGCCCCGCGCTTCCTCTTGTTCGAGCCTTCACTCAAAGGGATCCTCGTTAGCGGTTTGGGTACGATGCCTCAGTGCTCTCCCACCGCTCCGGGTCGATTTACCGGTGGGTCTTGGGCCGCAAATCGATATGAATCCTGCGATTGAGCGGTTGATGCTCGTTTGCTTGCCCCGTCTTAGGCTGACGCGATCGGATGTTGTGTTGCGAATGCGTCAGCAACGTCCTTGATCGCCATGTCAGCTCTCTCAGGCTCTGAACATTGGTTGCGCGGTCCTCATCACACTCCGCCTTTGTGCGTTGTAGTGGAATCTGGACACTCTTTTCATACTGACCTTCGGTACACCTTTACACGTTAGGCAGACCAACCAGGGTAATGATGTCGTTCGAGGCTCCCATGATCTGAGCACCAAGGATATATGCAGATATCCTCCCTAAGGGCCATGCGTAGCTGGACCCTCGTCCCCATAAGGAGGAGGGAGTCGCCCGAACAATTGCGTTCTGGGCCCAGCTAGCATCTCTGCCCCTCGGGTGATGGACGTACGCAGACCCCTATCCCAAGACTCCTCTCCTGGAATCGTGCGTAACCGCAGGGCTGGGTATGTTCCCACCTCCGCCGTGTCCGCTGTACCGCAATAAGCGGATTCCTCCATGGTCCGAACCACACGACCTTAAACTGTGTTGTCTGGTCCTACCACACGACCGTAAACTGTGATCGTCTTGGCCGCCCGACGAGAAACGGCACTGCATCGTGATGTTCCCCTCAGGGGACACTCATGTTGGGCGCTGGTTAATAACCACGCCATTCATCAATGCCTTCCGTGGCTTGATTATTGCGGCGACGCCAGAGATTTCTCAATCACAGGCATGTCGCCGCACAAAGAAAAACCATTCATCTTTAAGGACAAACAAGAAATATCAAATGCCGCTCCTTTTGTGTGCGAGGGTCAGACCCGCACTCTTCCCCGCGCTGGTGCCCGATTGTGTTGCACCGCGCTTCAAGAACTACGTGCGGCTTGATTCCCATCCTTATGGGATACGTAGGAACGCCCGAATGTTTGAAACTTCGGGTCTAGCCCCCCATCTCTTAGAGATTCCCCCTTCTCTGGGGAATCTGCCGCCTTCAGGTCACCCTCAAGGCGTGTAACCCGACCCCTTGCAGTGGTCCACCGGTGTCAAGAGTACTCTAGTTTATTACCAGGAGGGTCAGGATCCGCTTGGTCAGGTTTCCTCCGCTTTTCAGGCTTCGTGCTCCCTTTCATTCGGACCCATCGTCTACGCCCTGGGTGGAGCCCCCGTGAATGGTTCGGACACAATGCCTCAGTGCTCTCCCACCGACTCGGGCCGGTACCCCCAATGGCCTCGGGCAGCAAATCGATATGAATCCTGCGATTGAGCGGTCGATGCTCGTTTGCTGCCTCATTCCACCAACGGTTAGTGCGATGTTGATGCTGCTTTTCCGCCACGGTCGGCAGTACTCTCATATCGTCACGCCGGTGCTCCCGGTCCTCGAGTGAATGGCCGCATGATTCACATTTCCCACCTCCCATTCTGACCAGGCGAAAACTCGACACTCCTGACACTATCCCTCAGTGCATCTTCGCATATCCAGGGGATATGACCAGATGCGGCGTACTTTGAGGTCTTTATGGTCCGAGCTCTAAGACCTTAAACTAAGATCTCTCCTTATGGTCCGAGCTCTAAGACCTTAAACTAAGATCCTCTAGCCCTATGGTCTGAGCTCTAAGACCTTAAACTAAGATCCCCCCTTTATGGTCCGAGCTCTAAGACCTTAAACTAAGATCCAGCCCTTATGGTCCGAGCTCTAAGACCTTAAACTAAGATCTACCCCAAATGGGGTCCTACGTCCTGCATGACGTTAAACTGCACTCTCAGAACTACGTGTGGCTTGATCTCCAGCCTGATGGAGTACGTAGGAACGCCCGGGCATTTCGACTCGGGTCCAGCCTCAGGGATCGTTAAGTCCCGCCCCTCCTCGTCGCCGGCCGTCTGGCCTGACTTCGGGTAGAGTGGTGCAGTTGTGATATTCTCCCCGATTCAGCTCGGGATGCCCCATCGCAAGGATGGGAAGCGACGGTTTCCTCGTCAGAGAGGTGCTATCTGAGAATTGAGGTGATTCACGGCCAGATTAGTGCATCCGCCTAATACGTTTTCCCCACGGTGGCGCAATTTTGAGAGCGTTGGATTCTGTCCGAACAAATCGTCACTTCGCCCCACGCTTCGCATGCCCTGTTGATCTGGATTTCCACCCTTGTGTCTGAAGGAACCCCAAAGCGGTATTCATGATGACATGTGGTCCGCCTCCTGCAATATAAATGATGGCCTTTTTCGGTCCGTCTATTGCAGTTGTTATGGTCGATCCACTGTCCGCCTACCGTCTTGGGCATTTCCTGGAAGGCCGACCGTTGTGGATGTCTGGATTCGGGACACGCGATTCACCCTTTCTCATTTCCCTATGTTCGGATAAAATCTCAACGCCCCTAGCGTTGTCCCGCTCGTGTGTTGGAACAAGTTGGGGGATGATACATTGGTTAGGTCTGAGGTCTCCTTTCCTAGGAATGACCTCCCTCTTTTCTCCAGAAACCCAGTGCCCCTATTTATAGGCGAGGCCGTGGTCCGCGCTGCGCGGAAAAGGCTTTGCGCGACCGCATCGGCCGCTTTCGCGCCCGACACCCATTTTTGTGCGCCACAGTCCCGCGTCGCCCAGGACTTCGGCATTCCGGCGTCTCCCTCGGAACCCGATCGTTGCGACCTCTCGCCGATCAGATTCCGAGGGGGGGCTTTTGTAGACGCCGGAAAAGTCCGTTGTTCCCAAACGAAGCTCCGGATGCAGAAAGCGAGGTCATATTTGGAGTCGGAAGGATGTTTCGGAGGGCCCGGAGGCCTTGCGCGGAATTTCAGAGGCCCGCGCGCAAAGGTGATGTTCCGAGCGCAAACCCCCCGGGATGCGCGCAATGCGCCGGTCCGGCGCGCAATTGTGCGCGCCGCGGGTCCGCGCGACTCCCTTGCGCGCCGCGCCCGATTCCGCGCCCGCGAGGAGAATTTCGCGCTCGCACCCTGGATTCCGCGCCCGGGGTTGCCTATAAATATAAGGCGACCCCCAACGTTTCAAAGGTTGCTGGAAGTCGAAACGTCTCTCGTGCGCGCAATTCAACCCCTTCCGCGCGCAATGATGAACTTCAGGTAACCTCCTTTCTTTCGCGCAAGGAAGCCTCGGGGTCCGCCTTCGCGCGCAATCCCCGCTGGCTCCTTTCATTTGAATAAAAACTCACCCTAAGGCCTTTGCGCGCAAAAGAACCCGCTTGCGCGCAGTTGCCCCCGGGGTGCGCGCAATCCGGCCCGATTGCGCGCACCCCCATCTTTCAAGTGGCCATTCATTAGAGAATGAGCTGTTGCCCCCGCGCGCTATCCGAAGCCCGGCGTGCGCAATCACAAGCATCCGCGCGCAAGGTGCTGGCCCAATTGCGCGCCAGCCGCCCCGATTGCGCGCCGGCCCGCAGTATTGCGCGCAAAGCTTCCTTTTTGCGCGCAATCTGCCAGGGTCGTCCCCTCGACCCCCTGAGGACACCTGCCTGCGTGGCGCCCGATGCTCCTCATCCTGGGTGCCCGCACCGTGCGTTGTCTTCCCGTGCGGCCCTCCGGGTTCGTGCGAAGTGACATGCACCCATCGTCCGGCAACCTATGCCCAGCATGACGTTAAACTGCACATTCGTCCCGCATGACGTTAAACTGCGCATTCGTCCCGCATGACGTTAAACTGCGCATACGTCCAGCATGACGTTAAACTGCATATTCGTCCAGCATGACGTTAAACTGCACATCCGTCCAAGCTGCACGACGTTAAACTGCCTAGCCCCATCGTCCGCACTGCAAGACGTTAAACTGCCAAGTGCTTCGTCCTCAACACATGACGTTAAACTGTACTTCGTCCGGCAAGACGTTAAACCGTCCGCCTCATCCTCAACACACGACGTTAAACTGTACTTCGTCCGGCAAGACGTTAAACCGTCCGCTTCATCCGATCCCGTGCTCTGCACGCAGGATCTCCCCCGGTTTGGATGTGGCCCCCACCCGCTCGTCTCTGCAGGGATGTCGGGATTGTCCCGCTTTCGGGGCGATTTAATGGGAGTGGCTTTTCCCTACGGGGGCAGGGTACAAACCCCTAGTTTCTCGTGGGAGGCTGCACATGTGTATCTCCATTGCGCCTCCCCACGGCCGAAGCCAGTAGAGGGTATGACTGGGATCGAGGTGTCTTCTGCTTTCGGTCCAAGTCCCTTCCAACTGAGTTTTGCCGCAACCGGGCTGCCTCAAGTGCGTAAGTCCTGACAGAATGAACTACGTGGACTTTGATCCCTGTCTTCTATACAGGGTACGTAGGAAGCCTCCCTGAGGTCCAAGCCCACCACCTGGTCGTCCCGGTCGTATTTACGTCGGTTCGTCCATCAGCGGACCCCTCCAGGGTTCACGCTTGCGTTGATTCACCTATGAATCCGCCCCTGTGGGAGACTGCCCGTGTGTATCTCCACGGTGCCTCCCCACAGCCCCCCTTTTCCATTTCCCCTTTTATCGTCCAGCATGACGTGAAACTGTGATCCACCCGGCCGTTCCATCCCCCTCCGTGCGAGGTGGTTCGGTTCAATCCTCCGCCCGGCGGCCTCGACCTCTTCGTGAGTCGGCTTGCCGACGTCCAGGATGACATTAAACTGTATGCCCGAACTACGTTGACTTTGATCCGTGTTAACGCGCAGTACGTAGGAAGCCCCTCTGGGGTCCAAGCTCTTCACTCCATCATCCATCCTGATCCTTACCCGGGCCGCCACATCCCGGTGGGGTCATGCCACTTCACTCCACTCCACGTTACTTGGGAAGCCGCCCATGTGCTGGCCCCAGCGTCGGAGGTTCCCCGCAAGGGGTTCCGTCATCTGATCCACTTTTCGTGTTGATCGGTCCGATGCCGTCCCCGCTGGACGTTAAACTCGCGGCATACCCCGTGTTAAACACGGGAAGCTGAGGAAAACCTCAGGTGACACAGTTCCCCGCACCTAGTACGGGATGCCTCAGGCCATCATGCCTTCGAGAAGCCCTATTAGGGACGGAAGACAGATGTGCAGAGCCGCAGTGTTACGACACGCCCCCAGCACCCAGAGCCACCCGGCCTTCTCACCGCAGGTTGCTGCCCCGCCCAGACTCCTTGGAACGTCCGGGCGGAAGCAGCGTAATTAACCGGTGTCCATGAAGATATGGCGCCGGGAACGAGATTCACGAACATTCTTAAGTCTATGAGGGAGACCCGGATTAGGCGACGAGTTCCGAGGAGACGTCCAAGGAAGGAGGAGCCGACATCCCATCATCCCGGTTTCGATCAAGGAGCAGACACCCCTGAATAAGGGACGGATGCCGCCCGCCCTTGGAAAGCGGGACTGCGGGACCACAAGCCGCGCGCCCATCCCCTCGGGTTGACGGGTGCACGCGCGAACGCGTCCTGGAGGAACAGCGTAACCCGACGCACATCCGCACCGAAACAATGTTCTACAAATACAACTGCAATCTCAATCAAAACCCCCATACCTGGAATTTATGAAACTAAACTACGCTACTCTATTTTCCAGAAAAATTCTATTGGAGGACTCAAAACATCCTCTGCTCAATTCAATAGGATTTCAGAGTTGTATTGCAACCACCTAGAGCTTTTAAATCTCATCTTAATCTTATTAGCTCTATTGTGATTTGTTTATTTTCATTTTGAGCATTATGTACTTCTGTTTATTTTAAAAACAAATTGTCTCCTAAAAAATAATTGGAGGATATCTAAAATCCTCACTCATACTTTCTAAACCTTCTTTTATCCCACTATGAATTGTAGTAGAGGTCAAGTATGACCTGGATATCCTGTGTGCTACTGTTATAGTTTTCCCCGATATAACTATGGAAGAAGAAATAGTACCTAGAAAGTATCAGTACTATTATTTTCCTCAATCCGTGTTGTGGATCAATGTTTTATATAAACTGTTTGAGAGGACAAAGTCTTAGACTGAGACTGGACCTCTTGATTTAAACCGATGCACATCTTATTTTAGTTTAAACTATTTTTTCTCTTCTACTGCTAATTAATATGAAACAACGTTTTTTTAATGTAACATTGATAGTTGAACTAGATAGTGTTTTTAATTATTTTTAGCTAGTAAGTCAGTTTGAAAATCTTTCTTAATATTCATACTAAGTTAACTGATAAATAATCAATCTTTGGTAAAATTACTGAACACTTATAATCCATATAAATATAATATAGTTAAACTAATTATTTTTTAAATTGGGGGGGGGGGTGGGGGGGGGGTTAATAGAACTCTTTTAATCATAAATTTTTAACAGGAACACAATTAACCACGCCCCCCCACTTGTGTATCCACTCCGAACAACAATTCGCATCAGAGGTTGGTTGATAATTTTTTTTTCAAAACACATTGTTTTTCATCAGTGACTGTAGTGGTATATAAAAGATCATAAATTTATGATATTTATAAATTTTTATCACATTAAATAATCAATTTAAAATCAAATTATTGATAAATTTATCAGAAGGTGCTTCTACCAACAATCCACCATTCATTAATGGGTTTAATTATGCCCAATGGAAAATCCAAATGAGAATTCATTTAGAAAGTATTTGATTTGAAATCTGGACTACTATACATTCAAATTATGAGATTCCAAATATTACTAGAACTACTTGGTACGATCCTAAATAATATGCTTTCAACAATAATTGTAAACCAATGAATTCTCTCTATTATTATCTAAGAGATGAAGTGTTTAACATAATTTATTCTTGTAAAAAATAACATTAAATCTAGGATACTTTGGATATTTCTCTCGAGGGAACAACAAATGTGAATGATATGAGATTAAACAATTACACTATTAAATATGATTATTTTTAAATTAGGCCTGATAAACCTATTTCTAACATGTATCACAGGTTCAATGAATTTTTTAGCACTATGAGATCACTGGGAAAAGATTTTCTAGCAAAGGAGTAGTTAATGAGAATACTCAGATGTCTGCCTAAATGATGGAGAGGCACATAAGTTTTAATAAAAGAATTATGTTATATAAGTTCACTACCTTTTAAGGAGATAACTGTTATGTTGATGTTGTGTGACAAATAGATTAAGGTAAACAAAGTGTAAGATGATGAACCTAAGAAGGAGTCAATTTCATTTATGATTGTTTCCACAAAGAGAAAGGAAAAGGATAATGTTCACGTACCTTTCAAAAGAACAAAAATAGAAGGTTCATATTCTAATAGTGATGAAGAGATGGATTAGATAGCCCGAAGATTCCTGAAATTCAATACGAAGAATAAATATTTCAGAAAATCAAATCATAACGGTAAGTATGACCAATGATATAATTGGATGAAAAATTAGAAGAAAACTGATAAAGATGATGATATATTCTGTTATGAATGTATAAGGAAATGACATGTTAAGGATAACTATCCAAATTGATGTTTTATAAGAAATATGGTTATAAGGACAAAAAATATAAGAAATCCCTGAAGGAAATATGGAGGGATTTGGAAGACAACATAAGTGATTCTGAGGATTCTGATTCTGAAAAGAATCATACCAACATGTGTTTCTTGACTGAAACATCTGAGGTAACTATCTCCCCGATACTAAATGGTTACTATTCATGGAATGAAAGTGATTCAAATAATGATGATAATATTTCTAAAGATGAATTATTTGAATACTGTAATATGTTAAAAGATACATGTAATGTGATGAAAGATAAGTAAAAATCATTAATGAAACATTATTCGTTGACTAGTACTGTTAAGTCTGATCATAGAATAGAAAAGGAAAATAATTCACAACTGAAAAAAGAAAATACTAAACTTAAATTTTACAATGAGAAATTGAGAAAAGTCTTAGAGAAGTTCACAAATGGTAAGAATACTATAACTCAAATGCTTGGAAAACATGTTTCACCAATGTATACTACTGGTTTAGGATATCAATCTAGACAGAGATAGTTTGTTTAGAGGAAATTTATACCAAAAATTGGGTATTTTGCTACACGTTCTAGTTCTTGAAATTCTGTATCTTCATGTAGATATTCATATTCTACTAGACCAAACATAATACATTATTCAATATCTTTTGAACCTATTAATTATAGGAAACATGTTAGACAAATATGGGTGCTTTAGGTATTACTTGCTAACCAATCAGGGCGCATGAAAATTTGGGAACAAAAAACATTTTTTGTCTAAACCCATTTTGTAGTTCACCTGCTTGAAGAGCTCTTATAAGAATATATGGTACATGAACAGTGGATTTTCATGGAATATTACTGGATACTACTCATGTTTTAAGTGTTTAATCATGGTTTTTGGAGCATATGTCAATTTTGGTGATACTTCAAAATGAAAAATCATCAGCTTAGGCCAGATTGGTAACAATGATTAAATTTTAATTTCTAAATTAAATTTTTTTTATGGACTCAAATATAACCTGTTATATATTTCTCAATTGTGGGATGATGGTTTCAATGTCAAATTTGAAAATGATGGTTGAAATATATTTTATTCTAAAAATATTTTTGTATTAATTATTTAATAAATGAACATGTATATGTTGTAGATTTAAATTTTCTATCCAAACTGAAGGTTACTTTTTTAAATACCTTTCAAAAAGAATATTGGCAATGGCACAGAAGATTAGGACACTAAAATCTTCATTCACACCGGAAACTGAATAATAAAAATGTAGTTTGAGACCTTCCCAAACGAAAATTCCCAAGAGACAATGTTTATAATATCTATTAAAAGGTAAAGAAACATAAACTTTCATTCAAATTTAAGAAAGAATTTTGAACTTCTCAACCTCTTCAATTGGTTGACATGTATTTTTTTAGACCATCTAGAATTTGTAGTTTGAATGGGAAGCACTATGTCTATGTTCTTGTAGATGACTTTTCTAGATATACATGGGTATACTTTTTTCTCATAAAAGTGAATATTGTCCATATTTAGTTAAATACACCATTTCTGTAGAGATCCATCGTTGACATATATTTAAGACCCTGAGAAGTGATCATCGCCATGAGTTTGAAAATCATGATTTTGAAACCTATTTCTCACATAAAGGATACAATCACATTGTATCTTTCTCTACGACACCTTAATAGAATGGGGTTGTAGAAATAAGTAATAGAACCCTTCATGATATTTCATGAACCATTCTTAATGATTATGACTGAGATGTTTAAATTTCGGAAGAAGCTATAAATACATCTTGTTATATTATAAATAGAGTCTTGATTAGACCTGTTCTTAAAAATATCCCTTATAAACTATGGAATAATAGGATTCCTACAGTTATTTACTTTAGTTTTTTTCATGGAAAAGTCTTTATTCTCAATAATAAAGATAATTGTGACAAATTTTCTTCAAAAAGGGATGAAGAAATATTTTAGGGTTACTCTGTAACAAGTAAATCTTACAGAGTCTTTATCAAAAGAACCATGTTTGTGGATGAATCAGTACATGTCAAATTTGATGAAACTGATTCGCATGAACTGAAGTATTATTTTTAAAATCTGGAAGTAGACCTATCTATTCTGGACCTTAATGATAGAAGGAGTGAACCTGCTGTAAAATCAAGTATAGGGTCCAAATAATGATGTAGATTCTCAATATACAAGGGGGGGGGGGTGAATTGTACACTTTAAAAATTTCTTTGGAACATTTAATGTTAGTTATGAATAACTATGTTTTCCTTAACTAAAAGAAAGGTATAAGTTTAACAATGCTAAACTAAGCTAATTCACAACACCTCTAATGACAAATGGATACATGGAATATGAAATGAAGTTATAGACTTTATGTCCTATGAAATTGCTTAAAATAAGAAAGAGATTCTGAAAGTTGGTTCCAGAAATATGGATCTGGAAATTGAAACTTAACAAAAGATTACAATATGAGATTCTACCTTAAAGCATATAGAATCTAAATGAAAAAAAGTTCAAGTAAGGGAGTATAATAATGTTATAATTTCCTTATAATACAAAATGATACAGAAACAAACAAGTATTAAAACTACATGTAACAAGATATAATTCTTTTAACCCAAAGGGAAGGTTATCCGACAACCTTGGATAAAGGTCCCTCGATTTATAAATACAAGAAAGTCTGTCTTACCCACATCAGGGTAAGCCCTCGATACGATGATCAGAATCTTTGTCTTGCTATCCACACAAGTCCTCAACTTCATGATAGTTGGCAACCTCTGTCTTCCTCAGCATGGAAGCCCTCGAACTTCAAGGTTGCCGGCACCTCTGTCTTCCTATCCCTGGAAGTCCTCGAATGTAAACACCATCATTTGGAGTTGGACGAAGCATTGAGAGTTAATAAGAGCCTCTCTCTCTCTAGAAATCACTTCAACAGCATGTATTCACATGAACCGAAGACTCGTCATGTTTTTCGTCTCAAGATCATTCAAATGAGCTCTTATTTATATGTGAGGTCGGGCTCCTTTCCAACGATCATTTTTTCCTTAAAAATCCTAGGGACCTGTACACATGTAACTTAACCAACATTTAGGTTATAACAGAATAGATGCCATCGTTTTATAACAAAAAAAGTGTAACAGAATGTACGACATCATTTTAAGTCTAACAAAAATGTTCGGATTGAATGTTCAGAGTGTAAACAAAATCACAATGAGTGGACAAATTATAAAAGTGTAGAAATCATGAATGTTTAGAGTCTAAGAAATAATGTTCGGAGTCTAAATAATTTTAGAGTGTATAAAACAAAGATAATCAGATTCTGTTTAAATAGGTGAATTTGGAATGAGAATTTGGATTGAAAATTCGTCATCAGAATTCATAATGAGAATTTGAAATCAGAATTCATAATCATAATTCACCTTCAGAATCCGTAATATGAATTCGTATCTAGAATTCGGAGTAGTAATTTATCAGTGTTTGTATCTGAAATTCAGAATGATACTTCATTACAGTTCTCATCTAGAATTCGGAGTCAAACTTCATTATGGTTTTTATTCAGAATTCAGAATCTAAAACAGAATGCTTCAAATCAATGTATCAAACGATTCCGAGAATATATAAATGAATCCAAATCTTATACTTAAGAAATATATGGATAAAAATATGATAAGGATAATTTTTCTTATAAAAACGGTTTTCCTTATAAAATCAATTTTCTTTATAATATCAATTTTTCTTATAATTGCAATTTTCCTTATAAAAGAAATTTCCCTTATAAAAGCAATTTTCCTTATAAAATGAATTTTCCTTATAAAAGAAATTTTCCTTATAAAAGGTGTTTGTGATTTTCAAAACAAGAAGGAATGGTAATGTCATAAGGAAAACCTTATTGACTCAACAATCTCCCCCTTTTTGGAAAGCACAAACTTCGTTACGAAAAAGAAATTCTATGAAGAAAGAAATCATTTAAGGCTTATCTCACTTTGCTTATGGATGTTGATGAATACGACTAACTCCCCCTTAGTATTTGAATCTCTAAAAATCGAATTTTATATTTCCAGAATGACATTTCATTACGAATAATAAATTCTTCTTTAATGAAAAACTACACCTTAGATAAACTCTATAAGGGTTTATTTTTCTTTCTCACCGTTTGATAATATTCCTTTTCCCCTTTTTTAAGTTTCTTTTCCTTCTCCCCCTTTGTGGTTTTCAAAAAGAAATCGAGGGAATGGAAATTATAACAATGTACCTGAAAAATTAGTAGCAATAACAAAAGAGACGAGCAAGCACAATTTTCATTATGTCTGTAAAATCATTAACAAACAAGTTAAGATACAACAAAAGATCAGATTTGTCTATTTTTGATATTTTTCCTTTACTATGAGAACTTAAGAAAAGTCTTTATCTTATTTAGGTCTTTATGATCTTCCTCGGCTTGCTTCTATAACACAACAATTATTGCATATTGAGCTTCAATCATTTCCTCCGGGGCATTAAGCTTTTCCTCTTGAGCTTGAAGCTTTTCTTCCTGAGCCTTCAAGATATGTTCTTGCTTTAACGACTTTTCATCAAACTCAATCCGATGATCTCTTTCATACTTCCAGTTTTACAAAAAAGAATGTAGCATCCCATTCAGATCTCTGACTTCTTGAACCCATAAATTCTTTTCATATTTCAAATTTTGTTCAAAGGATGAAGTATGTTCATATGTGTTTCTATCTTCTGTATCAAAAGCATCCTTCACATTATCATGAAATTAATCAAAGGGTCTCATCTCTTCTACAGTCTTCCTCGACCAACTAGTAATACTCTTGCAAGATCTTTTGTGGAATTCATATCCGATAATGATAGTTTTTAACTGAGCCTCTATCTCAACACATTTGTCCATGGCCATGGATACAAAGTCTGTTTTCTGATTCCAAGAATGTTGGGGCATTTGGCATCTTGAATCAATACTTGAAAAAGTCGAAATGGTGCCCACCAACTTCTTTAATGACTGAACAACAAAGACATGCCCCGATGAAGATGACTCTGACTCCGAGAATCTACATGGAGAATTTCCTTCTTCAATTTGTTCATCATTCTTCTTAGAAGAATCACCGACTTCCATTCTCTTCACAACCACTGAGCTTGTTATATCAACAACATGTTGCTTTCCCTTGTCCTTTTTTGAATGGACTCCTGTTCCGGAGTTCTCTTTTCAAAGTCTGATACTTGAAAAACATTGTCTTCATCATCAACAAATTTTTGAACACCAACCTCTACATTCTCCATTTGAGCAATATCATGTAGAAGTTGTTCTTCTTCTGCATTATAAGCTACTTCTTATTCTCATTTCTCCTCATCCTTCCCTTGAGTAACTAGATTAAATGATTCAACCTCTGCTGTTCAGTGCGAAAAATGCATCGAATGTGTCCCCTTATAATCATCTACCTGCTTCAAAAGATCTCTGGTCTCACCACTACCTTCAGCAACTGCTTCTACTTCTTCTTCTTGCTCAAGCTGCTCAACATCCTCAACATGCTCAGCAACTGCCTCTTCTAGAGTGATTAAGTTTCTTGCTTGAGTCTCAGGTAGAGATTCCAAAGAAAAAGATCTCGGAACAAGAATGTTTCTGGAAGCCACCTCAGTAAACTTTAATAATGTCTGAACCACCTCAGCTTCAGACATCTTCTTCTTGAGCTTCATTTCTTTTACTTGTTTTTCTATCTCATCTGATATTCTTTCCTTCAAGGCCTTAGCCTCCGTAGGATCCAAGACAAACTAAGGCCTCCCTTGCACTCTCTTCTCTTTAATTTCCCTCCACTTAGCAACTACCTCATCTGGGTAGGCTTTCTTCTTCTTCGGTTTAGGAGGTTCGGAATGAACTTCCTCATATTTGGGATTCTCTGCTTCAACTTCAACACCCTTCAACATTTTCTTCTTCACTGGATTAGAGGATTCAGGTTCAGCATCTTTCAAAACCACTTCTTCATGGGAAGGTAAATCAACAAACTGACTAGTCTTCTTGTCGAAGACTATATCCGTCCTTTTGAGAGTACCATAAATTACCAATATAATCTTGAAGAATATTGGCTTAGACTTGAAAGAGTCCTTGAAAAACTCAAGGCACAGAACTATCAAATTTGAGAGGATTGCTGGATACATTATGATTTGAGCTCTCAAATTCCCTTTCTTAAAATTCTCAAGAGTAATAAAAATGTGTTTCATTAGATTAAACTTCCTCAGATTTATAAGAAAATATAGAATATAAATCCCACTCTTCTTCATACTATCTTTGTTACCTTTTTTCAGTACGATAAGACCATGTACCCATAATTCATGAATCCGAAAATTCATCGACAAAGAATAAATCTTTGGAGCCTTTTCATATGCCAGTCCGAGAGTCTCCAAAGATTTTTCCTTGTCGAACATTCCCTTTGACTATGGTAAAACATGAGAAATAAACTCGGCTTCTCCTTCATTGTTCAACCCGACCAAGCTAGCTGCCTTGGTGTAAGAAATCATATAATTCTTTCCATAAGACTAAAAAGATAATTTTTCCCTATCATATTACTTATAGAAAGAAACTGTCTAATAGAAATATATAATAAAATCCAAAAAACATCATCTTGATTTCCGGGCTTGGACACATCAACATCTTCCCATCCTTTAAGCTTAATATTCTTGGATATAAGATAATCATACTTGTTAAAGAAATCAGGACGAACCAACCTATCTCTATATACTAACCCCATGGAGATTGGGTTATAAGAAGACATGTCTTGAGAAGATGCTTCCACAGACCATCGGATATGAAGACTTCTGAGAAGTTCGGAACGAAGATTACTGAAGTTCGGAACAGCCTTAAAACAGAGAGGCAGAGCTTTAGGATGCTGAAGCTTGAAAACCGATGTGGGACCACCATTTGGGTCCTCATTCTCTAGGCATCAAGATGGTGGTTCAACTTCCACATTTGATCAAACGGTTGTGACAAGCTGAGATATGATCTGACGATTGAAAACAAATTCTCAAGAAATATAGAATCTAATATTTTGAGGTTTTTATTAAAACAAATATTTAAGAAAACTATAATCCAAAAACAAAATATAATAAAATTCCAGCAAGTAAAGTATGATTACAAAAACATGAGTTAGGAAATCATACCTTTCGGATTGACATAGGAGGATTATTCGTAATGGGTAATATTCTCTTTGAAAAAATATTAACCAAAAAAACATTATTACTAAGAAAAGACATAGTTTTAAAAAGTCACTACGAAAAACTCAACAAAGAAAAAAATTATATGATTTTTAGCATGAGTTAGTAAACGAAAAAACTCATTATGAAAGACTCGGTACGAAAATCTCGTTATGGAAATACCAGTACGAAATTGTACATTCTGGAAGTTTTCAATACAAAAATTTTCATTCCATAAATCATTTATATGAAAATATTAGTTATGGAATATTTTGGTTCCGGATGTTCCCTTTCCAGAAATTTTAGTTCCGAAAAGTTTGAAAAACAGACTAAGAAAAAATTTTGTTTTTCTAACAATCAAATGTACTCCCCCTATGAAAAGGAGTTTATCAATGTCAGGAGACTTGATCAATAAGATGTTAATGAAGAAATATTACCTTAATGTTATCATTCCTAACTTCTGTTTAATATATTAAAATCTATCAGAATGTAAGTATTTTGTGAAAAGATCAGGAAGTTGATCATGAGTTTCGACAAACTGAAGAATAATATCTCTTTTTAGAATTATCCTCGAAAGTTACCTTTCCTCATTTCATTTTGATAATCTTTTCAAAATTGATTTTGATACCAGTCATGTGCCAAAAACATCCACTATCCAGATACCATGTGTTGCTGCTGGTACATTCTTTATTTTCCTGAAATCAAGAAGAAAATTAGACATTCGGAATCCAAAATTGTTTGGATCCGAGATTTCTAGATAAAAAATTTTCAGGTACCCACATCTTCATAGAAAAATAAGCATTGTGAAATCCTAGATATTGGGTTTTGTTTAAAGAACAATTCTTTGTCTAGTGACCACCACATTGACACTTAGTACAAAATTGGGCACTTTGAGGAACAAAATAATTGTTACTAAAAATTGGTTTTTCATGGGTATAGCCACATCCGAATATATAACTTAAATGTCTTATTTGGGAATAAATTTTATCAAAATTTTCTATACCATGAGTAAATTTTGATAAAAACATGTTTAAGGAAAAAATTTCGGACTTGAGTTTTATAACCATGTTTTTATCTTCAAAATCATTAGTTTATTAACTAGATCTAGGCTTGAAAACATTTTTCTTAGAAATTAATTTTTCTAACTCTTTAGAAAGTTTGTTATTCTCAAAATTTACTTCCTAGATATTATTTGAAATACTATCATAATCAGCATTTTTCCTTTCATGATCTCTAGAAATTTCTGATATTTCTTTTGTAAGAATAGAATTCCAAGAGTTTGCCTTGTCAAGTTTCTTATTGGGTTTGGAGTTCTCAATCATATGAAGTTCAGAAAACCTAGATACTTCTTCATAAGTAGGTAAAGAATTTTCTTCATCAGAAGAGGATTCTTCATCTGAGGAATTATAATACTTACTATCATTAGAATTTAAAGAATAATTGGCCAATGATTCAACATTTCGTACCTTAGCCATAAAACAATGATTATTAATAGGTAGTTCGGGTATGAGACCAAGATTCTTCTGTCCTGAAGTTTCATAATCAGAAGATTCACTTGAAGAGTCACCACCACTAACACTCCAGGTGCCATTTGCTTACAAAACATTCTTAGCTTTGGCTTTATATTATCTTTTTTATTTCTGTCTGAATGCCTTTCTTTCCTTTCTTTCTTTTTGAGAAAAGGGCAATCTGGTCTAATGTGTCTAGCTCTCTTGCATTCATAACAAGTGACTTCTCCATCCTTCATATCATTCCTTTACTTTTTCTTATACTTATATTGAAAACCTATTTGGGCCGCAATCTTGTTCATCCTTCGAGCAATATTTGAAAACTCATTTTCAGAGACTTCACTCTCACTAGATTCGGATTGGAAAATAACATTCTTAGACATTGATCTGGTTACTCTTTCAAGAGTCGTAGCTTTCATTTGATTTTATGTTATTGTAAAAGCAACAGTACCATTTCCATTCTTCTTCTTGTTGATTTCATCATCTCTCTACATTCTTGTTTCATGTTAGAGAAGAGTTCCAAATATATCATCAAGAGAAATTTTAGTGACCTTCCAATTTTCATCTATAGCAGTTCTTTTGGATTCCCACTCATTGGGAATGATATCAATTATCTTATCCACAAGTGCCTCATCATCTAAACCTTTCTCTCCCATAGAATATAAAATGTTGACAATAGTCATAAATCTCTTTTGAACTTTACAAATCGGTTCACCATAAGGAAAGTTGAATCCATGATATTCACCTCTAAGCATAGCTCTCCTAGTCTCAATCACTTTATAAGTTCCAAAGTGTGTAACCTCTAACTTTGTCCAGATACAATTAGCTGCTTCACAAGAAGAAATTGTGATATATATATTTCTAGTCATTGAACATAGTAAAGAATTTCGTACCTTATAATTGAGTTGATACTCTTGATTTTCCTGGTTAGTGAAAGATCTAACTTCCTTATAAGGAATTTTATAATCACCAGTAAGCATAACAAAGTTTTCCACTCCAGTATTGATAACAAAAGTCTTCATTCGATCTCTCCAGTAATCTTAGTCATTACCATCAAAGATTGGTGGTCTTGTAGGATTTAGTTTATCAATAGAACCAACATTGATTCCTACCATAACTAAAACAAACTTCGGCACAGAAACATGTTAGTAGGAAAATTTTCGTAATAAGAACGTTCAGAATGGAAAAATTTAGAATGAGAAGGTTTGTTATAACAAAGTTCAGAATAAGCAATTATGAAGAAAAAGAGCAAGAAAAACATATATGGGAGTATAAGTATTTCAGAGACCAGCTCTGATACCAATTTTAGGATCAAAATAATGATGTAGATGCTCAATATACAATAGGGGGTGAATTGTACACTTTAAAAATTATTTTGGAACCGTTAAAGTTAGTTACGAATACTATGTTTTCCTTATGTAAAAGAAAGGTCTAAGTTTAACAGAGTTAAACTAAGCTAATTCACAACACCTATAATGCCAAATGGAAACTTGTAATACGAAATGATGTTATAGACCTCAAGTCCCATGAACATGCTTAAAATAAGAAAGAGATTCTGAAAGTAGGTTTCGGAATATGGATTCGTAAATTGAAACATAAAAAAGATTACAATATGATATTCTACCTTAATGCGTATAGAATCTAAATGAAATAGAGTACATGTAAATAAGTATAATAAAGTTATACTTTTTTATAATACAAAATGCAACGGAATCAAACAAGTAGTAAAACTACATGTAACAAGATATAAGTCTTTTAACCCAAAGAGAAGGGTATCCAACTATCTTGGATAATGGTCCCTTGATTTATACATTCATGAAAGTCTGTCTTACCCACACCAGGGTAAGCCCTCAATATGAAGATCAGAATATCTTTCTTGCTGTCCCCGCAAGCCCTCAACTACAATGTAGTTGGCAACCTCTATCTTCCTCAGCAAATAATCCCTCAAACTTCATGGTAGTCGGCACCTTTGTCTTCCTATCCCTGGATGTCGTTGAATGTATACACCAACATTCGGAGTCGCATGATGCTTTGAGAGTTAATAAGAGCCTCTCTCTCTAGAAATCACATCAACAACATGTAATCACATGAACCAAATATCCATCATGTTTTTCGTCTCGAGCTCTTTCAAATGAGCTTTTATTTATAGGTGAGGTCGTCCTCCTTTCCAATGGTCATATTTTCCTTAAAAATTGGAGGGACATGTACACATGTAACTTAACCAATGGTTAGGTTATAACAGAATAGATGACATCGTTTTATAAGAAAACAAGTGTAACAAAATGTATGACAACGTTTTAAGTATAACACAAAATTTTGGAGTGAAGGTTGAGAGTGTAAAAAAATTTCAAAGAGTAGACAAATTATAAAAGTGTAGACAACATGAAAGTTTGGAGTCTAAGAAATAATGTTCGGAGTCTAAATAATTTCGGTGTGTATAAAAAAAAGATAATCAGATTCTGTTTAAATAGTAGAATTCAGAATGAGAATAAAAAATGAGAATTCGACATCAGAATTTATAATGAGAATTTGTCATCAGAATTCATAATGAGGATTCATCATCAGAATTCGTAATGAGAATTCAACATCAGAATTCTTAATGAGAATTCTTCATCAGAATCCGTAATGTGAATTTGTATCCCGAATTCGGAGTAGAAATTTATCAGAGTTTTTATCCGGAATTCAAAATGAGACTTCATTACAGTTCTCATTTGGAATTCGGAGTCAAACATCATTACGGTTTTTATTCAGATTTCGTAATCTAAAACAGAATGCTTCAAATAAAACATTAAAACGATTCTGAGAATATAGAAATGAATCCGAATCTTATACATAAGAAATATATGGATAAAAATATGATAATGATAATTTTTATTATAAAAGCTATTTTCCTTATAAAAGCAATTTTCCTTATAAAAGAAATTTCCCTTATAAAATAAATTTTCATTATAAAATCAATTTTCCTTATAAAAGGAATTTTTCTTATAAAATAAATTTTCCTTATAAAAGGAGTTTGTGATTTTCAAAACATGAAGGAATGGAAAAGTCATAAGGAAAACCATATTGACTCAACAACAAGTAATTCTAGAAATTTTCTAGAACTTGATTATGTTGGAACTGAACCTTTAGAAATACCTTAAATCTGTAGTCCTACCTTGACCAGAACAACTAGGATTTTAATTAAAAATATTTAAGATGTTTTTTTATGAGATTTAGAAAGCAGACCACAAACTAAACCTTCTCTAAGAAATCAATTTGAACATCATGCCTTTCTTACACATTTAGAACCAGAAAATATCAATGAATCTGTCAATGACGAATTTCGGGTAAGGGCTATTCATGAAGAATTAAATCAATGTGAAAGAAGTGTAGTCATGGAATTAGTTGAATTACCTAAAGACACTTTGAACATAAGTACAAAATGGTTTTTTATAAATAATGTTGATGAATATATAAATATCATTAGAAATAATGCAAGACTAGTTTCACAAGGATATAGTCATGAAGGAGAAATATACAATGAAGAAACATTTTCACTTATTCCTAGGTTAGAAGCTATTAGGATTCTACATGGTTATGCTGCTCATCTAAATTTCAAGTTATATCAAATGGGTGTTAAAAGTGCTTTTCTAAATGGATTAATAATTGATGATGTTTTGTTGAACAACAACCTAGATTTACTAATCCTCATTTTTTAAATGGAGTTTTTAAGATTTCTAATGATCTGTATGGTTTAAAATACACTCCAAGAGATTTGTATGATAGAATTAGTAATTTTCGTATTTCAAAAGGTTTTACTAAAGTAATTTATGATCCATATTTTTTTATCAAATGAATTTCAAAAGATGTTTTGATAGTAAAAATCTATGAATATGATATTATTATTGGATCTTCTAAGAATTATTTCATGTATTGTTTTTTCAAAAAGATTTCAAAATTAACTTTGAAATGATTTTAATAGGATAACTCAAATATTTTCATGGATTTCAGGTTATTCAAAATGATTATTATATTATTTTAAATCAATGTAAATATAAATATGATATTTTAAAACATTTTTGGTTTGGATCGTAATAAATAATTTGATACACCTATGAGTACCACAAGTACATTGGATGCAAATAAAACTACAAACACTGTGGATCAATCCAATTATAGAGGTAGTATTGGGATTTTACTTTATCATACTACAAATCAACAAAATATTATGATTAGTGTGTGTATATGTGAAATATTTCAAGCTAATCCAGTATAGTAACATTTTATTACTCTTAAAAGGATTTTCAAATATCATAAACATACTACCGATTTAGTATTATTTTATCCAAAAGGACAGTCTTTTGATTTAATAAGTTATTCATATGCCGACGTTTATAGTTTAATGTTAGATATGAAGATCACTTTTTGAACATGTCATATTCTAGGTATGTCCTTAGTATATTGGTGTACTAAAAAGCATAATTATGTGGAATTGTCTACTACTAAAGCAGAATATATTACTGCTGGTAATAGTTGTGCACAAATTATGTTGATGAAACATACTTTATTGGACTATTAATATCATTTTAGCCATGTATCTATTAACTATGATAACACTAGTGAAATAAATATCTCTAAGAATCATATATCTCACTCTATGAAAAAACACGTTGATATAAGGAATAATCTTTTTGAGAGACCATTATCTATGGGTTCATATTACTCTAGAATTTATAGGCACTTAACTTCAATTAGGTGACATATCCACCAAGACATTATGTTCGGAAATGTTAAATAACATTAGACATGATTTGGTAATAATAAATATTTCATAGACCTCACCATTAGTATCACATCACTATTAGAGAAACCTCACCATTAGAGAGACCTCACCGTAAGTAAGACCTCACCGTTAGTGAGACCTCATCGTTAGAGAGACCTCTCCATTGGGATTATCACTGGTAGTTGTCACCAATATGTTTTGTGATGTCTATATTTCATGTTTTTTGGATGAACCATTATTGTTTATAATATTTTTATTTTTATAACATCACAATTCCTAAATGATTAAAATAATGTCTAAGAAACTTTTCAATCAACTGTGAACTATCTTCACATAAAACCATATATCTCGAACCCCTGAATTTATTTGGAACACTCTTCGAATCGGATATGGCAAGAGTAAAAAGGATAGTTGTCAGAGATGAAGGTGATGTGTCGAGTGCAATGTGGCAGAAAGTTGGATCTGAAGGCAGTGGCAGCGGAAAAAGTCGTGAGAAAAGTGTATTAAACCCGCACTTACTTAATAGAGATATCATAATACAGAAATAACTCTTTTTAGAATGAATCCTTCCATGAAAATATTTGTCTGTATGGATATTGGAGGATTAAGGGTGGCTCGAATGTTTTGCAAATAACAATGGTCCTTATTATACAAAACTGGTGAATGAATTCTATGAGTTAGTTCGTTTTATGAAATATAAAGGTGAGAACTGAATGGTATCAGTAGTGAATGGAAAGGTACTATATTTTTCTTCTATTTAATGTGATGAGTTCTTGGAATATTCACATGAGGGCGAGTTTGGATATTTCTCAATGCCAGTACCTATAAATAATGAATTTTATTATTATGAAACTACATTGGGATATCTCACTAGAAATGGCACACCAAGAAAAGTTGTTTCCACAAAAATGGATGGAGAAAACCAGTTGTTGTTCAAATTTATCCAGCATGTCTTATCTTCAAGAATAGGATATTTTTGAATCCTTTGATTCTAAGATATATTCTTTTTGTATCCGTTAAGGCATAATGTCAAAGTAAATCTATATAGGCTTTTGATGATTCAAATCGAATATATGACCATGCGAAAGTCAAAATTAAATGAACTATTCTTTGCAAAGATGATTTATGTGATGATCAAGGTAAAAGGTGTGGATGGGTCTCTGGATGATACAATTGTTGTTAGATACATCTTTTGTATTAAAAAAACAGTTTGTATGTGTATGATGATTAGTAGGAACCCATGGAAAAGTGAATGTGAAAATGGTGATCATAAAGCTTATGATAAGTTTAACACTTTTGAGAATCACAATCATCCATGAGAAAAAAGAGATCCCGATCAAGGAACTGGTGAGAAGGAACCTCAATACAGTGGTGTTGATGCTGAGGAGAACACATATCTTGATTAAGGATGGGATCCTAATTTTCCTTCAAGCCCAGCTACAGGAAATGTATCACTTGTAATGGGAAGTCCACCATTGACCCTACCTAGAAGGGAATCTATTTTGGAAAGGAGTGATGAAGAAACCACTATGGATGAGGAAGACCTACCTAGTTCAGATCATGAGAAGACTATTACAAATTTTAGAAGTAGAGATGATGAAGAGGAAAACTTATCTAAATATAGAGAACCTGTATCTGTGGCTCTGATGGAAGTACATATTTTAGTCTTAGTCCACTAATTGAGTACTCTATTATGCCTATTAAGGAGGATTTTGAAGTGGATATACCAGAACCTATCACTGATATACCTTAGCTTCTGCTACATAGTTTAGATATAAATATGGTTTTATATGACTCATCTGAGTAGGAGATGGCTGAAGTTGGTGCTGAAGAAGAGGAAGTTCTAGTTGAGGAGGAGCAATCTACTAAATTTTGGCCTGTCTCAGTTTTGAATGAGGTAGAGTATTGGTCAAAGGATCTAGGATAATTGGTTCTTCTAATTGATTATTCAGGATTTGATGAAGACCCACCCAATGGAAAATTTGCAGCTTTCGTTGATGTTTTGTCTGATAGAGCCTCGGTAGTTATGCATGAAAATCTTGTAACTAAGGCTGATCTTAATTCTTTAAAGGAATATTTTAAAGACAATCTAACTACATCTGTTTCAGAATTGAAATGTTTCTTTGTTGAAGAGGAAAGGAAAATGGAAAAATATTTTTATTTATATCTTTAAATTTTTGTGTCAAATGTTGTGAGAGATGTGATGAATGAAGTGAAAGTGTGTCAAAATCAGATTAAAAGTTTTACAGTGTTTGTAGATTCTTTAATGCAATATGTTGTATCATTTGATAAATTTTTTAGTTCCCAAGATCATTTTGATGATGAAATAAATTACATAAAATGATTAGTGAAACAGTTTGTGGAGGTTTTTGAGAGTTTCGATATGAACATAAATAAGAATGTTAGTACTCAAGATTTGGTTGTGAAGAAACTGACAACTAATTTGACCCAATATTTCAATGAAATAATAGCTTTTACAGTAAAACCTCTTGTTACATCCATAGTTTTAGTTGATGTTGACCATGTTAGATATGTGCTTAAAGAATAACATGGTCAAGTTAGTTCATGGGTATAATCTGATTATCAAGTGATATCTATCAAATGTGATATCGGAATGATTATTGAGGATTATATGAGATATTCTACTACTACCTAGAAAAAAATCAAAGATAATATTGATCTTTATTTTCAGAAGGTGCATATCAAGCATCACCTAAACAATCATTTCATGCATCAGTTAGAAAACCTGAAACTACCCCCAGTCACTCAAGAATTCATAGATCAAGTTAGTAATATCAGTGAATACACTATTACTTTGGACATGTTTTTGGAGAACAAGGATGATTTTCTCTATGCTATGGAGAGACGAGGAGTTATCATCCTAGATTTTAGGAACCTGTTACTACCAATTTTTTATGTGGATTGTACCCCTATTATTGTACCTCCAGCAGTGACTACTTCTGGTCAGCCAGCTTCTACACCTCAGCTGACTCTAGTTCAAGATATTAAAAGTCTTACTCAAATGATCACAAAAAGGAGTACACATTACATGACTTATAGTATTTCAGTAGATCAAACACCATTGATCATCACTGCTATTCTAAGCCTTCACCTATGGATACCAAGCCTGAACCCACTTCTGATCCCAAGTAATAATCCAAATTACATATTTGGGAGGTGGACTGAGTTGTGGCTATGATATTTGATAAGGATCACTTGTATTCATTTTTTATCATTTTTTTTATTTCTATGTATATTTTAGGAAGTAATATAAACATGATCTCATTCTCATTTACTTTCTATCGTTTCTTTAATCCATATTTTTATTATGTTTTTACTGCTTCTTTCCTCTAATCACAAAGGCGGAGAAATAATCATATGGATAAGTGAGAGGGAGAATAATATTGATAAATCTAGTGATAATGAGTCTCAGAAAAATAATGATTCTATTGAAAATCATTATATAAATATATATATAATTCTACCTCTGATACAATTTCATTTCTTTGATTAATTTGAATTATTTCATTTATGGTTAAAAGGTATCATATTAAGATATCATTTGAAAATTTTATAGAACACAATGAGATGTGAGAAGAAAAGTATTTTATACTGATACATTAATGATTATTCTAGATTATATTGCCATAATTTGTGATTACCAAAAATGGTGAGATTTTTGGGCTCACTTGTTTTGATAATATAAATTATTTTTAGATATGATTTGATAATCCTAATAAATATATTAATTATACTTTCAAAGTTTTTCATCATGCCACTAAGATAATATAAATATCAAAATGATAATATCATTGGAATATGTTACTCAACACTGATTTATGTTTATAAATGTTTAACAATGATTAATCTTGATACTAACTAAATCTGGAAATGTTAAGCCTAGAACAAATACTTTATATGCATTCACATTTTTGAGTCACCTATACATATAGAGCAACTGATAAAAAATGGTCACAGATAGACCAAGCCTTCTATTATACAAAAATTCACTGTTATATAGTCTACCAATACAGATAGACAGCTACCGATACAAATGTTACTGATAAAATCATCTACCAATGCAACGAGCTATATATAAAAGAAGCTACTAATACAAGAAGCTACCAGTACAGGAAAGCTTCCATTAAAATGAGCTACTACTAAATAGAGTCATTGATACATAAATCAACTATTTTAGAGAGTGATAGATACTGATACAAGACCTACCAACACAAGTCCACCATTACCAGTTCACTGATAAAAAATGGTACTGATGGAAACCAATCACTATTTCCCTAAACTCTATTTCTTATTATTTATTAGCAACAGTCATATTTTGTGCTTTTAATGCATCACTTATAAATTAATGATATTTTTTGGATGTCATGAAACCATATGTCGTACCTCGAGAAGTAATCATGTCCTTTGTCTGAATTCATGATATATAAAAGGAATATAAAATCTGCAAATAAAAAGGGAGATTCACAACGAGACACACGTGGTATCAAAAAGAATAGATACACGAGAGATTAAAATAACATCACTACGAATTGAAGGAAATTGTTGTTCTATAAAGTCTACTGTAATATTAATCAAAACACCGATACCAGGAAGACCTGAGACATAACAATGATACACTTTTTTGCAGACAATTTCCGGGGGAGGAATCAAAACAACATCTGCTCAATTCAAAAGGAGTTTAGAGTTTCATTTCCCTCACATAGAGCTTTCCAATATCATCTCAATATTATTATCTCTATTGTGATTTTTTTATTAACACTTCGAGCACTGGGTTTATTTATGTTTATTTTAAACACACATTGTCTCCTAAGCATAACTCGAGGATATCTAAAATCTTCACTCAAGAATTCTAAACATTCTTTAGTCCCACTGTGAATTGTTATTGAGGTCATGTGTAACCTGAATAGCCTATGTGATATCGTTATAGTTTCTCCTATGTAGAACTATGGTAGAGGTATTAGTACCAGTATACTCTCAATACTATTGTTTTCCCCGATCTAGAGTGTGGATCAATGTTTTATATAAACTATTTGAGAAGACTATGTCTCATCTTGAGACTGAACCTCTTGGTTTAAACCGTTGTCCATATTATTTCAGTTTACATTGTTGTATCTATTGTACAGGTAATTACATTGAAATAAAATTCTATTTTAAAATAACAATGACATTTGAACTATAAATTGTTTGTCATTATTTTTAGCCCGTGAGTTAGTTTCAAAATGTAAAATAATCATCATATTCAGTTAACCGAAAAATAATCAATCTTTGAGAAACTAATTGAACACTTATAATCCTTATAAATTCACTACCGTATAACTTGTTTTTTCTTAAATTGGGGTTTTTTATAGAAATATATTAATCAGAAAATTTTAATAAGAACTCAACTCACCCACCCTCTTGAATATCCACACTTAAAAACAAATATGAAATTATAGAAGGAGAGAGGAATTAAAATAAGAATATAATGGAAAACATCCATGGTGGGGGGGTATATATATATATATTGGATAATTTGGGAATAGATTTTTTCTAATGAGAAAAATATAAAATAGAACCACAATTTTTAATTATGATGTCTGTAAAAAAGTTAATATATATAGTGGACTATCAAAAATTACCTATGCTGACAGTTTATTATTGAAGCGAGTGAATTCTTTCTCAAATAAAAATAATGAAAGAATGTAATTATGACATATCACTAGAAAATTTACATCATTTTCCATTCATTTAATACAATTAACATCATCGTTTCAAAACAAATAATCATAGTATGAAACAATATAATCATGAAAATCATTTATTAGAATCAAAATTAATAAACATTATTTTCAATCTATAATGTATTATATTCTTATATACCCTTCATTGGTTTTCAATTAATCAAATTCAAAAACAAAATTATAAATAAAATATATAAAAACTGAATAATTTCCCATAAGAGTGTATATAATGTTTTTTAAGTCTTATTTCCACTCATTTGAAACATGTGATGATCAATAAAATACATACTCCTCCATTTTTTATTTTTCAAAAATAAATACATATATTCATAAACCCTATCCACATTCTAGTGTAAAAAATAAAAGTATATACTTTTTAAAAAACAATCATTTCATTAAAATGTTATTTTATTTTCTCTAATTCATATCCTAATGTTAATGTTTTTTACTATGATTTCTTCTTCCAAGATACCATTACAATATGAACCTTTATATGATACTTAAGTAGGAAACCCAAAAATTACATCCTATAATATTATATCTTATGGGGTGAATATTGAATTAATATAATAATGGTATATTCTTGAACCATAATGGTTTTGTGTCTTTTGAAATCTGGAAACATAAACAAGTCACATATGAAATATTTATATCATCTCCAAATAAAGTTCATTACCACTGAAACCCTTATAATTAAAATCATACAAATAAAATTTCTATATATCTATGGAAAATGAAACATAATAAATTGTGAGATAAAAAAATAACTAATGGTAAACATGTAATATATGAATAAATAATTATTTGTTAACATTACATGAGCGTACGAGTAAGAGAACATGTAAATAATATGATAAAATCAGGTTGAAAATTATTATTTTTGTTTAAACATAAATCATTTTTTTGTTTTGATTATTTAAATAAACTTTATTTTAATTCTACTGATTTTATCATTAGTTTTTATGATTTTATTCTGTTAAAAGATGTGTAAAATTTATTTCAAATGAATATATAAAACAAATACCATATTTAATTGTAACATCCCCGGTGAATAAAAAATATTACATTCTAAGGTTTATCAATATTTGTGAATAAATTTTAATATTAATTTAAAGGGAATGATATGCTCGATGGTGTACCCAATACACAACAACGAGTTTCTTTGAAATATTATGTTGCAGACTAATAATATAATAATATTATAATAGTTAACGCCTAGCCGTTTTAATGCAGGGAATGAACAGAAATTACTATAAAATGATTGCATATGTTTGTTAAATACTTTTAAATTTATCCAATAAATTTTTGAGGCTTAAAATCCAAATGAATCCAATTTTAAGAATAAATACGCTAATATTTTTAAAAGACTGTTTTACCGCCTTTTGACGGTAAACTGTTTTTAAATCTATCTTTTTAAAATGTAATAAGATCTATTTGTCGAAATAAAAATATTATTTTTGATTGGGATATTGAAATTTATATTGGATAAATTTTTGTTATTTTTCCGACAATGTTCATTTTTTTAATGAATAGTGAAAAATACTACATTTTACATCAAAACTGCTTTTTCATCTAATTTAATTATATGGATAGATTATAATTTTAATTTGTCTTACAGTGTAATTTGAATATATTTTTATCATTTAACCCAATTGTGGTCATTAGGATTAATTTCACTTTTGAATTGGACATAAACTAATGCCAATATTTTCATAGATATTGTTTAAAAAAACCCTCTATTTGTTTTGACAAAGAGATTTATTTTTAAATTAACTATTGAAATTTCTATGATTGGAATTTGGTAAAATGAATTACATATTTGGAA
Organism: Viscum album; assembly: GCA_963277665.1. Classification (NCBI taxonomy): domain Eukaryota; kingdom Viridiplantae; phylum Streptophyta; class Magnoliopsida; order Santalales; family Viscaceae; genus Viscum; species Viscum album. The sequence goes on along the minus strand of OY728152.1, from coordinate 2,072,661,896 downwards.
TCATATGTTCCAAATTATGTAATCAAGACTCTTTTGTTTTTGGACATTATGAATAGTAACGACGGTAAATATCTTTAACTATCTTGATAAATTAGTAATCAGGTAGTTAAGGATAACAAAATAATATCATAATAATAATAAATGACCACAAAATGTGTCATAATAATACTGGTTGTGTCATGGCTGACCATTGGATGCCTTGTTCCAATCTTGGGTACCCCATGAAATCACTTTTGTGTGATAATGTCTTTATATCTTTTTAATTTTAAAGAAAGTAAAATATAACAAAGAATGTATCACCTAATTAATACATTTTTAATTTTGTCTACATAAATTATATATTGGACTATAAGTATTAATTTTAAATATAAAAATATTTCCTAAATCATGGTTTTTTTTAATTTTCAGAAATTATATAAATTAAATTTTTATGACATCATGATGATGCAACGATTACCTAATTAATAAGGGATTTAAATAAAATTTAAAGATATTGATAGAACTATAACTTACATTTGACAAAGACCTATTAGATGAGTATATTTAGAACACTTACCACCTTATCATCGAAATACATCAATGCGGGACCTTTAAAATCCAAAACTCATTTGAAAATAAAGTAACATTTTATATCATTCCAAGAGTGCCCCTCCTCTCCTCTTATAAAATCCCCCCACCTCTACCACCTTACCCACAACTCTCAAGCCTTTGGCTCGGCCAAACCCTAATCATTTTGTCTCTAAACATCCCTCTATTACTCCTAGAAGCCTCACATTGGGCATAAGTCTTCCCAAGGAAGCCTTTGAGCTCAAATCAAAAAGAGTTACCCAATTTTAAGGTAATGTCTTCACTTGCATACTTTTGTTTTATTTTTCTTCTCAAACCCCCTAAAATATTTTTATTCATTATTTTTGTAACAAATCTAGTATCTTAAATATACCATGATGTTTTTATAAGATGTATTCGAGCTACACTTAAACACACCTACATCTAATGGTTAAAGAACATACTGTTTCTTTGGATGGTGAATTTCTGCCTCACAAAATGATGATTGTTCAATAATTTTTTAACACCCTGAGAGGTGGCCATTAATATGTAACTATATTTATATATGATTTATAATATGATTATCTTTTACTTAAACATCTGTATTTTTCATTTATGGAATACCTTTTTTTCCATTATGGTTAAACATGATATCTTCATTTTAGGATGTTCGGACTACCACCCCCTCAAATTGATTTGATTCGTCAATACAATATGTGGTTTGTATAAAGGATAGATTTAATGATATTATATATGATACCGTATGGGAAGTATAATAATATTATGTGTCGTTATGTTTTAATTCCATTAAATAAAAAATAGAAATGGATGTAGCATTCATGATACATACGACTTACCGTCTCCATGAACGGTTCATTTCATATGTTACCTCTAAATGTTATTTAATATTATAATTGTATGTATATAATGGATATATATTATATATATGATATCTAAATAAGGAATATAATTATGGATATAATATATATTTTACCACATGGAAAGCTTGTAATTATAAAGAGTTTATTTTTTACTCAAGTAGCAATGATCTACAAAATAACCATTATTAACTTAAATAATTACATAGTGTTCATAACATAGTAATAAGTTATATAAAAGGAATAATGAAATTGAAAAATGATCTTATTCAAGTAGAAATTAACTCAAGTTTATTATTCATGAGGTTAAAGAACGATCGAGTCAAGTCAGACTCGAGGTAAGGTATCCTACATCTCTCATTATTTTTAAGTACTCTTTTTATTTAACTTAATTTAATCTCCTATTTCATATGTTGGGGGAAGTTATTTTATATTAATATTGCTGTAAATTTTATGTTATTATGATTAGAGACCCTATTTAATCTCATCAATCATTTTTTGGAAGTTTTCTTTGGCGTTGTTAGGTTGCCAAATTTTCATAAGGGGATTTTTATCTCACTTTTTATTCCTGTGAGATTCATGCTACATTGGCCACTATTTCCTATTGTGTGGTGTATGTAATCACAATTATTTTACTATTTTTATAATATAATATCATTTATTGGTAGTTACATCTTCATTGTATGACCCTTATTTCATGGGTTGTATGTTTCTAAAGTTTCCCAAATCAGAAAGGGAAGCTTTCACCCTCCACTTTTCAAAAGACATCTTTTGTAATGTATTTTAATTTACATCTTTTTATGTTGGGATATGTTCTTCTATATCCTTATATATGTAAATTTTATTTCCATGTCATGATATACCATTTTTATATTTTATGAATTTTGAAGTGACCCTATTAGGCTGTCAAATTTTACCAAGGGAACTGCTTAACCCAATTTTGATTTCATTGTGTCTAACATGTAGTTATTGAATATGAGATCCTTTGAATATGATTGAATGACCGATCATTGTTTTACACTTAATATCCACTTATATTGGGTGTATTTATTTTTTTCACACATAATTATGAGATTTATTTATCTTTAAGATAAGGATACATTCTTTACAAGGGTTTTATCTCATTTTACATTTCTATTGAGACTTCATTGTTGTTATGCACCAATTCAGTATTATATGGTGTATATACTGTACCTTGGAATATTATATCATGAATCCATTTATTCTCCTGATATTATAAGGTTTTTATTAAATGTTATTCCTCAATTATGGTATTCAAGTGTCTCTCATTTTGTTAAAAACAATTTAACTAAAATATTGTTTTAAATGTTTTAATGATTTATTCTTATAAATATTTCTCAATAATATCCATGTTTTCAAAATGGTTTTAAGGATTTAATTATATGGATATTAATGGTTTAAAATGTTAAAAAACTTCAAAGTGTATGGGACACTTTGATTCAAAAATCACATTATTAAATGTATTAAATGGTATTGAAAATGGTTTTTAGAATGGATTCATTATCTTAAAATGTAATATTGTTATTGAAACATTGGAATGTTATCTTTCCTTTATGCTTATGTTATGTTCTATGATTATGTTATGGTTCTTGGGAATTGTTTATGAAGACGGGTGGTTCCATGATAAACTAAGGGCAGGTGAGCCCGATATAGCTCTCCACTGAATTGGGTAACACGAAGGAGTTAAACGTTACGGTTTCTCCGAAGAGATTTAGGGAATATACTGTGATGGGTATTCCAAATGTAACCAAGTGGGTTACTCCCTATGTAAGAATGTTATGAATTCATCATGTTACCTTTATGTATTATGATTTCTATGATTTATTAATGATTTATGAGGTATGGTAATGTTTTTATGTTTTATAGGTAATGTATGATTTCATTCTTATGTATATATATACTAATGTTTCCATTCCATACTTTTTATAACCCTTACTGAGCTTTTTATGCTCATCCCATGATTTTGAAATGTTTTTCAATGGTCAAGGGAATGGTACATGTTATGATGATAGTTTTAATGAAGTGTCAAGAAAGGATCCATGTGTTATTTTAAATATGTTTCTGTTGATGGGAAAACTAAATACTATCTTTTATGTAACCACTTGTTTTAAATGTCGAATGTAATGAAATTTTTATGATCTAATTCTCTAAAACTATAAACCTGAAAAGATCCTCAAAGTCTAATCTTGTAATAACTCATGATTAAGTAAGGATTATGGCTGCTGCTTTATAATTGGTATCAAAGGTTGGTTTAGATAACATTAGAGGTTAGAGTGTTGTTTAAGAAAAAGTGACAAGTTGTGTATAACCACAATGGTTAGTATATTAGATGGGTTCATTGTTTTTTAATGTTAGAATGAGTTTGAGATAACTTGGATAAGTATATCTTGGTGTTTATCTTCTTCTAGATTATTTGATGAATTTACTAATAAACTCACACTGACCTTTTAGGTTTTAGTAAATGGCTGGATCTAGCAGGCACTAATGTAATAGTGGATTTGAAGAACACTGTGACGGTTTTATGAAAGAACAACTGAATGATATAGGAGCTGCAATGTGAACTACATTGTTTATATTCAACCAACTATCTAGAGTCATGATTGACCACCTGAACCTTAGTTATTTTCATAAGGCATCGTATATGCAAAAAAACAAATCCCTACGGATGTTCAGGTAATAATTATAAAGGTATGTATGTTAAAAAACCTATGTGTCAAATATGTAGAATGAATCACATAGGAAAATGTTTCAAAGGGACAGAAAGATGATATAAATGTGGAAATGAAGGTCATAAAGCAAGAACCTGCCATGGAAAAAGGAAGCATCTAGTTGACTCTAGGAAAGGGAAATAAGTTCTTTCTAAAGGATCAATGGAATGTTGTAAATCTGGTGTGCATGGTCATTATGCAAACACATGTCCTGCGAAGAATTTTCAGGAATAGGGTCACCGAGATCATACAAATATTCATTTACCAATACCTAATGTCATTCCGATTGAGGATGAAGAATCTGACAATGATGAATGAAAGGTATGGATTATTTCTTAACATATGTTTTCCTGTTATTGGAATCTTAGGATATGATTCATGATTTAGTTTGTATCAAAGAGGTATTTCAGAATAAGTTGAAAAGGAATGGCTAATGGATCATTGAGAATTCAAGAGTTATGGTAGATATTAGGATGGTGAAATTCTTAGATGTATTAAGTTTCTTTTGATGATGGGGTTACATTAGAAGAATTTTTATAGTAACCCTGATGTTTGATATATGAAATTTTTTCAACGAATAATTATCCATTATTTTGTGGATATAGTTATAAAGAACAATTTGGGTTTATATGATCCTTGATTTTGAGGCAATTACTGGTTATTACATTTTGGGTTGCAAAATAGACATTATTAGATAACCTCTGTGGTTAAAATATGTTATTGTTAATTTTTTGATGATTTTATCTCTTTTTGGGTGTATTTTTTAAGAGTTATATAGTTTTGGAAAAAGGATAACACGCAGACCGTGTGACAACCCGTCATGTCAGATGAAGCTGCGGGAATCGAACCCATAACCAAAGTGCAGCTGGTATTTATCACCTACCACTGGATTATGTGATGTCCCTAGTTAGTTTGAATGATTCTTTTTAGTTATAATAATTTATGAATTAATAGTAAGTTGATTTTTGGTTATCAATGTAAATTATTAGCCTATCATTGAGGATATGTGATCAGGTTAATTACATTTTAGTATGAGACTATAATTGTAACTGATTATATTTTGGAGAAAAAAGTTAAAATTTATCATAGGAGACTATGTGATTAAATCCTTCAGAGATTTGTGTTTGAATATAAGTTGGTTTTACCTGGTATAATTTTATAGATAGATGTTTATTGAATGTTCTTTGTTAAACTTTGTGTTTTTTTTGAAAATTTTTGGAGATTAAGAGTAGTTTTTTGTTTTGTAAAAAAATATCATTTTTGGGTATTATCTGATCTCGTACTAAAATTTTTTGTTTGGTTTTGGTTGATATATAAATACATGGGAATTATATAGTTGCCTTTTTTTGATTAAGTCATTCTCATGAAGTTTATTATAGTACTCTTAATGCGACCAAGTCTTCTTAAATACTCATCCTTTGGAGAAAATATGAGTTTGATTATGTAATCTAGTAAAAGTTGAAAGTATATGTGGCAAGTAAGTATGTTTCATTATGATTTAGTTAATCTCAATAATAAATTCCTTAATTAGAAGTAACTTAAAATAAAAATGTTGTCTATTAACTTTTCTTACCGGGGAATCGAATACCGTTTAACCCATCACAAGTTTGTTATTTTCTTGTAGATAAATTTCTCCTAGACATGTTTACTATAACTCTCCATCAGAACATGACCCTTTTATTTATCCTCCATATCCATATTTTCCTACTTGGAATCCTAGTATGGGTTAACTTAGGTGACCTTTGTACTTCTCTCCCTTTCTTTTAATGTGATAGTTTTACTAACTCTTGTTCTGATGTGGGACTTTCAATGAAGATTCCAAGCCCAGTTTTGAAGTTGTGAGGACACAATTCCCAAAAGGGGGGAAGGATGTGACATCCCAGGTAAATAATTAAGATTAAATTCTATGTTTTATCAATATTTGTGAATAAATTTTAATATTACTTTAAAGGGAATACAATTCTTGATGGTGTTCCCAATATGCAATAATGATTTCTTTGAAATCTTACGTTGAACACTAATAATATAATAATATTATAATAGTTAACACCTAGTTATTGTGCTAGAGGGAATGAACAAAAATAATTACAAAATGGTTACATATGTTTAGTAAATATTTTTACATTTATCCAATAAATGATAGAGGCTTAAAATCCAAATGAATCCAATTTTAAGAATAAATATTCTAATATTTTTTAAAGATTGTTTTACCGCCTTTTGATGGAGAACGTTTTTTAAATATAAATTTTCACAATTTTATAAGCTCTATTTTTCAAAATAAACATATTATTTATGATTGGGACATTGAAATTTACATTGGATAAATTTTTCGTATTTTTATGACAATGCTAATTTTTTAATGAATTGTGAAAAATACTGCATTTTACATCAAAACTTCTTTTTCATATAATTTATTTATATGGTTAGATTATATTTTTAATTGTTATTAAAGTTTATTTTGAATATATTTTTACCATTTAATACAATGTTGGTAATTATGATTAATTTCACTTTGGAAATGTGCATAAACTAACTCCAAACTTTTCATATATATTGTTTCAAAAAAACCTTCTATTTGTTTTGACAATGGGAATTATTTTTAAATTAATTATTTTTATTTCTGTGTTTATAATTTCGTAAAATGTATTACATATTTGTAATCAGATGGGCCAAATTATGTAATCAAGAATCTTTTGTTTTTTGGACATTATAAATAGTGATGATGGTAATTATCTTTAATTATCTTGATTAATTATTAATCGGGTTGTTAAGGATAATAAAATAATATCATAATAATACAAAATTACCCCAACATGTGTCCTAATACTACTGGTTTTGTCATTTACAACCATGTGATGCCTTACGCCAAACTTGGGGACCCCATGGAATCACTTTTGTGTGATAATGACTTTTTATCATTTTAATTTTAAAGAAAGTTAAATATAACAAAGAATGTATCACCTGAGTAAACCATTTTTTATTTTGTCTACATAAATGATATATTGGAATATAACCAGTCATTTTAAATCTATAATGATTTATTACATCATATTATTTTGTTTGTAATTTTTAGACATTAAATAAATTAAATTATTTATGACATCATGATGATGCAGCGATTACGTCATTAATAAAGGATTTAAATAAAATAAAATGATAATGTTAAAACTATAACATACACTTGACAAAGACCTTTTGGATGAGTATATTTCAAACCATTACCACCTTATCCTCGAAATACATCAATGTGGGACCTTTAAAATCTGAAACTCATCTGAAAATAAAGTAACATTTAATACCTTTCCAAGAGTGCCCCTCCTCTCATCTTATAAAAGGCCCCCACCTCTACCACCTTATCTACACATCTCAAGCCATTGGCTCGGCCAACCCCTGCTCATTTTTCCTCTCCACATCCCTCTCTTACTTCTAGAATCCTCACTTTGGGCATAAGTCTTCCCAAGAAATCCTTTGAGATCAAATCAAGAGAGTTACCCGATTTTAAGGTAACGTCTTCACTTGCGTTATTTTGTTTTATTTTGCATCTCCAACAACTTAAACAATTTTTATTCATTTATTTTGTAACAACTCCAGTATATAAAATATAATAGGATGTTTTTATAACAAGTATTCGATCAACACTTACACACACCTACATCTACTGGTTAAAGAACATATTGTTTCTGTGGATGCTGAATTTCTTCCTCACGAAAAGATAATTGTTCAATATTCTTTTAAAACCCTAAAAGGTGGCCATTAAGATGTAACTATATTTATATATGATATATAATATTGTTATGTTTTACTTATGATTTTTTATTTTAATTTATGGCATACCTTTATGGTTTCCATTACGGTTAAATGTGATATCTTCATTTTTGGAAGTGTGGACTACCGCCCCCTCAAAGTGATTTGATTAGTTAATACCATATGTGGTACGTATAAAGGATATATTTAATTATATTATATATGATACATTAATTAAATTATAATAAAGTTATGTATCATTATGTTTTAATTTCATTAAATAAGAAATAGAAATGGAATTATCGTTCATGCGTACATACAGCTTACCGTCTCCATGAACGGTGCATTACATTTCTTACCTCTAAATGTTATGTAATAAGATAAATGCATGTATATAATGGATATATATGATATATATGATATCTAAATAATTAATATAATTCTGGATATAATATATATTTTACCACATGAACAACTTGTAATTATAAATAGTTTATATTTGGCTCAAGTAGCAATGATCTACAAAACGACCATTAATAACTTAAATAATTACATAGTGTTTATAGCATGGTAGTAAGTGATATAAAAGGAATAATTAACTTTAAAATGGTTCTTAATAAATTATAAATTAACTCATGTTTATTATTCAGGAGGTTAAAAAACGATCGAGTCAAGTCGGACCCGAGGTAAGGGATCATACCTCTCTATTTTTAAGTACTCTTTTTATGTAACATACTTTAAGCTCCTATTTATTATGTTGGGGGAAGTTATTTTATATTAATATGGCTCTAAATTTTATTTTAATATTATTAGAGACCGTATTTTATCTCATAAATCCATTTTTGGAAGTTTTATGTGGCGTCGTTAGGCTGCCGAATTTTCATAAGGGGGTTTTTATATCACGTTTTTTTCCTGTGAGATTCATGCTACATTGGACACTATTTCCTTTTGTGTGGTGTATGTAATGACTATTATTTTACTATTTGAATAATATAATCTCATTTATGGGAAGTTACATCTTCGTTTTATGACCCTTCTTTCATGGGTTTTACGTTTCGAAAGCGGCCCAAATCGGTAAGGGAACCTTTCATTCTCATCTTTTTAAATGACTTCTTTTGTTATGTCTTTTAATTTACAGATTTTTATGTTGTTATATGTTTCTCTATATCCTTATAGAAGTAAATTTTATGTCCAAGTGATGAGATACCATTTTCTCTCTCGTCATATAATTTTATGAATTTAAAAGTGACGTCATTAGGCTGTCAAATTTTTCCATGAGAACATCTTAACACAATTATGATTTCTTTGAGTTCAACATGTAGTAATTGAATACGTCATCCTTTGAATATGAGTGAATGGCCTGTGAATGTTTTACACTTAATATACAATTATATTGGGTGTATTTATATTTTTCATTCATAATTATGAGATTAATTTATCTTTAATTTAAGGATACATTCTTTATAAGGGATTTCATCTCAGTTTACATTTCTATTGAGACCTTATTGTTGTAATGCACCAATTCACTCTTATATGGTGTATATATTGTCCCTTGGAATATTATATCATGATTCCATTTATTCACGTGATATTATAATGTTTTGATTAAATGTTATTCCTCAATTATGGTATTCAAGTGTCTCTCATTTTGTTTAAAACCCTTTAAATAAAATATTGTTTTAAATGTTTTAATAATTTATTATTATAAATATTTCTCATTAGTATACATGTTTTCAAAATGGTTTTAAGGATTTAATTATATGGATATTAATGATTTAAATTTTTAAAATTGTAAAAACATGGAAATTTCAAGGGAAATTGTTTCCTAAATATTCTTTGGAATTTTTCAAGAACGCTGTTTCTGACGGCACCTAATTTCGAGGCCCGGTGTGCCCAGAATCAATTTCCGAAGTTTGGCTCGGGTACGTTCAGTGAACGAACGAGCGTGATTTTCTAACTTTTGAACCGGTGCTTATAATAGAATTCTGAGGGCACCGATGAACTCGCAATGCCAGTATTTACTTAGAGAGACTTTTTCTGCAGTTGCGTTTAATCGAGAGTGGAAGTTATTTTTTGGGTTTTCTTTAAATAGGAGTAATAATAAAATAATATGTCATGCACTTTATTTTATTTCAGCCTCCATTGTGAGTGTGGTGGTTGAAACCTCCTCATGGAGGTTGGAGGTGGGGCCACCACACCTTAACCACCCTTGAGAGGTTATGGTGGTGGGGCCCACACGAACTAATCCTCTCGTGGGTGGTTTATTATAGTAGGGACCACATGTGTCTTAACCCTCATATTAATGGGAGGAGAGTAAACCTATCAGATCTCCCTCATTAATGAGGGAGAGCCTCTTAATTCCTCAACTCCCCATTAAATGGGGAGAAACTCCTTGGCACCCTCCCCTCTTAAGTGGTGCCAACAGATGTCATAAATTGCGTCAAAGCAATTTATTTCACTCGAACCCCTTTTTTTAAAAAAAATTATGTAACCATAATGGTTACATACCTATCGCCTCTCCTAAATATAGGGATCTTGGGAGAGGGTTTGGGGACGGATTCACCAAGCGACGGAGCGCTGGTAAAATACTGTGATGCCCAACACTTGGGAAGAAGCTTATCTTCGCGAACGAAGAATGTGCCACCTCTGACGAAGAACGCTCGGTTTCCATCCACGGAATTTCTCCCCTCCCACGGTGAGACTTTTAAACGGATATTCTTCTTCGCCTTCATCGTCATCGGATCGATGATCAAGCTCAGAAGCTGAATCGGGTAGCAAGCGATGACAGCTTCTCCTTCACTCGAGTCGGACGAACGGCGACCTCCCCCTTTGACGTCGTCATCCTCGCGACACCATACCACGACGAACCTCTAACGGCGATGCCTTCTTCAGATCGGCTTATACCCAAGGTAGGGGTTTGTATTCAATTATTTATATTATTTCGAGATTTCCGACTTGATGATCTTCGTGGTTGTTATCGAATTTGAACATTGTCGTTTGAAACCAAATGATAACGAATAACGTGAGGGGGGCCAGACAGCACGAACACGGCCGACCCTCCTCCTTTTATCATTGTGGTTGGTATGAGGAAGCGTGGTGTCGTCGCACCATGCGGCTTCATGCGGTAGATATGTGTGGTGCCGTCACGCCACTCCGTGGAAAGGAATTCAAGGATGCGACACCATCGCGCCATGTCGAAGAAAACTGAAGACATCCGCGGACGGAGTCAGGATTCGGCGAAGGGGCGCGGCGCCAACGCACCGCGCCGAAGAACCACGAAGATGGCGGGTTTCGTTTTTGATGTGCGGATTGACGGGCGACGACATACGAGGCCACAAAGTACTTTTGAGGCCTCTGTAGTGAAGGTCGGGTCCCGGGAGGACCATAGGTGAAGACGTCAGGAGAAATGGACCACCGGAGCACGTCCGGTGGTCCGCGGAAGGTGGCGGAGGCGCGCTGCCAGAAGGGAGCCGGCCGGCGGTTCGCCACCGGCCTCAATTAGCGGCGAGCGGGGGACACCCCGCTCCCAGTTTTGGCTCAGCCACGTGGGCCGAGCTGCGGCCGGCCGGTCGGACCGGACCGAGCTGGACCATGCCGGGCTGGGTTGGGCCGGGCCTAGCCAGGTCAGACCCTGGTCGAGTCGACCCGGTTCGGGTCGACCCGGTTCAGCCGACCCAGGGGGGGGGGGGGGGGTCGGGCCGGGTTGGCCCGGGCCAAGACCCCCGTTTTCGGACCACTTTCAGTCAAATGCCCATATCTTGAACTTTAGACCTCCGATTGACGCGCCGTTAGTGGCAACGCGATCCTTGGGTCGAGACGGAAGTTCCATTATATTATACTCAAGGTTTCAGAGAACTTTGGGTTCGGCCGGGTTGGTTCGTACCTGAAACCAAACGGGCCCTCGTAGTAGAAACGCTCGTAACATGTGTTCTGGATGTTCGAATTATGTTCCGTCGACTTTGTTAAATTTCTTCTAAGTGAGATGGATCTTTTGGCTTACTCCGCTCGAGGTTTGGATGCCATCTGAGTGCGGTAGGGTTGGTTCGCTCACGAAACCAACCGGGCCCCTAGAACGAAAAAGCCAGTAACTAACAGATTGGGAGTTAGATAGTCGCACCATCTATTTCGTTGAATTCCTCTTTATGAGACGGAACGTTTGGCATACATCGCCCGAGTTTTGGATACAGTTGGATAGTGGCCGGGTTGGATCGCTCCCGAAATCCAACCGGGACCTTGGAACGAAAAAGCTGATATCATTCAGACTGGACATCCGTTTTACGAACCGTCAGCGGCGTTGGTAACCATGTTGAGAAACAGTCCCTATGAGTATACCCTATGAGATTTCAGGGTATAGTTGAGATATGGTCTGGATTGGTTCGCTCACGAAACCAACCGGGCCACTGGGATAAAAAGGCCAGAAGCTCACAGACCGGGCGTCCGATTGACGCACCGTTTGTTGCGTTGAGACCCCTATGATGAGGCGGTCCACTGGAAAACATCTTTGTGGGACCTTGAGATACTTGGAGTATCGACCTGTAGCTCGTGGAGCAGACCCTCTCAGAGAGGAGCATGTGGAGTACGAAGACCGTGTAGCCGATTGAGACCGGATGACTACTTGACCGACTCGACTTGGAGTGAGTCGACTAGCCCAGTGGACGGAGCACTACTTTGTTAGGGTGAAGACCCACGGCAGACGGAGCACTACCTGTGTGACAGTGAAGACCCGCGGTACTCGTCCGGAGAGTAGCTCAGTAGGCAACTAGGGAGTGTTCACTACTGTGTTTGGGTGACATACCTCGGCGGGAAGCACTAATGTGTCTGGGTGGCTGACCCGTGGTACTCGACAGGAGGAGTACCTCAGTAGTCTTATGTTAGTTAGCAGTACCTCGGAGTAGTGACAGGACCACTATAAACTCTAGAGACGGAGCTCTACATCAGTTACAGTTTCGATAAATAAAATCCTGGTTTGAGCTGAGACTTTTGACCTTTGTGTTTACCTTATTATTGAGATGGGCAACTTGTTAACTTAGGTATATGTATGGGCATATACCTGGGCAATGGTTATCCGTTGATTTCATGATCCTTGTTTTTCCTCAGGTTTGAGATGGGTTACTTTATAACTTAGGAATATGTGTGGGCATATACCTAAGTAGAGGTTATTTATTGAGATATTATTTGTGGTTATCCATGTTGGTTTAGTGAGACCTTGAGGGTCTCGGGGTCCCTACAGAGTATCGTTATACTCACCCCTGCACGGGATATGCCCACACCTCGTTGTGTTGGTTGTAGACGACAGAAAGTGATAATGGTGGCCGAGTGTTCGAGGACTAGACGGTACCCAGATGTGGACTACAGGACAAGTCAGTACCCGGAGGAGGACTACACGACGAGTTAGTACCCGGAGGTGGACGACACGATGAGACGACACAAGGAGGAGGCTGACGGATGATAGCGTGGATGAGGCTATCTGTACCTACCCTTCAGGTAGGATCCATGGTGGACGACCAAGAGTTGCGCCATCTGTACCTACCCTTCAGGTAGGATCCAAGGAGGACGACTCAAGAGCTTCTTTCATCCTTCCAGCTGTTATCTTTTCTATTGTACTTGTTCAGTTGTAGTTGTACTTTCTTTTGGGTTTGTATTCTGGCCCATTTACTTTTCAGCACTTCCCTTGTACTTAGTGTTGACTTTTTCTGCTTGCTTACTCTATGGTGCTTGTTTTATTTTATAAAGGCAATGCCTTCCCAGTTATCGGGATTTATGCCTTTGGTTCTTTTCGCCAGCCCCTGGCCTATGGAAGGCAGGCTTGGGGTAGTCACGACATGGGCCCCGAGGAAGGGTCGTGAAAAATTGGAATCAGAGGAGTCAGTTCTACCGCAGAACATATAACTCTGATATTTTCTTTCTGTGAAGCAATAGTGTTAAGGGTACCGAGTATGGTTTTCAGTTCAGGGAGTCCAGTGTTGGTGCGGGCGACCGACGTATCCATACACCAAGACCCTGACAACTGATTTCTGACTTTGTGCATGAAAACAATGATTGAGTGTGTGTTTTCAAAGGATTTCCCTTAAAACCACTCGAACCAGGTCAACTCACTAGGTATAACTGTTTGACCGTGTCACGTTGTTTCTTTCAGGATGCCTTTTCTCGGACAACCAGTTAGAGCCCAGAGGGACGTGTGCACTGACAGCTTGTCGAGCGACAAGGCTTCAGTACATGGCCCTCTTGCAGTTGAGGCACCAGTGGAGGCACCAGCGGTACTACAATACGTTGGGACACCGAAGCCACCAGTTACAGTGCCAGAGGCCACCCAGGTTCCGGGGAGAGACGGACCCGCAGGCGGCTGAGGATTGGCTGGAGGCTGTGGGGAGATTCTTCATGCTAGTGGGGACGCTGGTAGACCTCATGGTGATCTTTTCTGCCAACCTTCTTTAGGAAGCAGTAGGCAGGTGGTGGAGCCACTTGTTCTAGTTTGTGATGGGATGGTCTTCACATGGGAATAATTCGAGACCTTCTTCACGGTGGAGTTTGTGACAGTAGCTCTACACCCCGAGCGTGTACATGAACTTCTTCCCTTGCCGCAGGATTTTTGATCTGCAGCTGAATCATCTGTGGGAAGTAGACAGATGATGCCGAGGTCCAGGAGGACCAGACCAGCAGTTGGCCGACCTCGGTTTTTAGGACCGGTGGTGCGGGGCACCCGGGGTGGGTCAGAGCCAGGCGTGCAAGAAACAGGTTGTGTTACTCCTGTGGTGGAAAGGGTCACCTGGCACGTGATTGTCAGACTCCTCGTATAGTTGATCTGCAAGCATTGGAGGAGCCACCGAGGCAGAAACAACGACGAGTGCTTGAGCAACATCCGACCAGTGGAAAAGGCAGTAGAGCTCCAAGAGCATTTGGACATGAGAAGAACTAGTGGATACATCCTTTGTACTTCTAGTTCCATGTTTCTGTTGTATTTGTGGCTTCGTATTATGAGCTGCGATAATAAAAAGAAATTTATATTTTTTTTCTTTCCTGTCCTTTTGTTTGGTTGATTCTGAGTGGTCACGGTTAAGACTGTTGACTTGACCCTCACTTTTGAGATTTCTACTAGAGGAGACCCAGTGACCTCACACTAATGCCGATAGTGGGACTCGACCCTTGGAGGAGAGAGTGACAGTTGGATCTCTAGGTAGTTACGTCGAGGCCTTACAACATCATCCAAGGCATGAATGCATCATTCATGTTGGGATTGACTGTATTAGGCAACGAATGTGGTTCATCCAAGGGATGAGACCGGATTTCTCTTATCGGCAAGGAATAAATCATAGAAGCTCTTGTGAGACTAAAGAAGGTCCAGGCCATCCAAGAGCGGATGAAGACTGCATAGTGCAGTAAGAAACAAGAAATCGGTGCCCGTCATAGAGACTCGGTCGTGTTAAATGTTAAAGAAAAGGAATCTTAAAGGAGATAAGAGTCTACGAAGCAGCGGACGTGGAGGCAGAGCTAGGAGAGAAGCATGAGGTGGTGTACATCCTAACATGGTAAAACCACCTGCTTTAGTTATTCCCGCCAGGCTCAGGGAGATGGAGGGTGGAGGAAGAGTGTGGATGCATGCGGTCAAGGAGTGTGACCCAATGGTTCTAGAAATGATTCAAGGGACAGTCTGTGTCCACTACTAGCTACTGTAGTAACAGACGTCGATATGAATCATTCCTTTCTTTCACAAATATTGTTCCAGACCTAGAGTTTCCGGTAAGTCGTGGACTTGACCCTCACGTCCGGAGATACCTTGGGAGGAGACTCGATAATCACAATTACACCAACGGTGTGGTCAGAACCTCGACGAAAGAGTTCCAGTTGGAATCTCTTGGTGGCAGCGTCGATGCCTTACGATGTTAGTTTGAGCATGGAATGGGCAATAACATTTCATACTCAAATTGACGGTTTTAGGCAAACGTCTGGATGGGTTTTCCTTGGTTGGCGAAAAGGAAACCCCAAGCAGCACATGATAGACTCTTTCACAGGAGGGTGCGACCAATCACTCTTGATTCTGTCAATCTTACCCTCGTAGCAGAAGTCGTGTCGAGTTCCAATTCTAACAGAAAATGGAGACCTATGGAGTTCGAGAATGGAGATCACGTCCTTATACGGGTCTCACCTCGACGAGGTTTATAGAGATGTGGCCAAGGCGGCAAGTTATCTCCGAGAGTCAACAAACCTTCTTAGGTCCTCAGTTGGGTAGGCGGGGTGGTTTACCGCTTGACCCATTCACCACAGTTGTACCAGGTTCACGACGACTTCCACGTATCTCAACTGAGGAGATACGTGCTCGACCCTTCGCATATCGTCGACCATGAGGAGCTGGACGATTGCGATGGTGTCTCTTTCACGGAGGTTCCAATGGGATCGAGGATTGAAAGGAGCAGATCTTACGAGGATGATCGATTCCTCGGGTGCACTTTCTCTGGAAGTATGGGAACCTCCAGGTAAGCACATGGGAGTGGAAGGCTCAGATGTGTGCTCTGTACCGTTTTTTTATCCCTAGTTTATGTTAAAGCTTTAAGAGGACGTAAAGACCTGATGTGGGAGTCATTTGAAGACCGAGAAATTTCAATGGAAATTTTTTCCTAATTTTTTTTTAAATTTTTCAAGAACACAGTTTCTGACGGCACCTAATTCTGAGTCCCGGTGTGCCCAGAATCAATTTCCGAAGTTTGGCTCGGGTACGTTTGGTGAACGAACGAGCGTGTTTTTCTAACTTTTGAACCGGTGCACGGAATCGAATTTCGAGGGCACTGATAAACTCGCAACGCCGGTATTTTCATAGAGAGAATTTTTCCGCAGTAGCGTTTAATCGACAGAGGAAGTTAGTTTTTGGGTTTTCTTTAAATAAGAGTAATAATAAAATAACGTGTCATGCACTTTATTTTATTTCAGCCGCCATTGGGAGTGTGGTGGTTGAAACCTCCTCATGGATGTTGGAGGTGGGGCCACCACACCTTAACCTCCCTTGAGAGGTTATGGTGGTGGGCCCACCCGAACTAAACCTCCCGTGGGTGGTTTATTATGGTAGGGACCACACGGGGCTTAACCCCCTATTAATGGGAGGAGAGGAAACCTATCAACACTCCCTCATTAATGAGGGAGAGCCTCTAAATTCTTCAACTCCCCATTAAATGGGGAGAAACTCCTTCGCACCCTCCCCTCTTATGTGGTTCCAACGGACCTCATAAATTGCGTCAAAGCAATTTATTTCACCCAACCCCCTTTTTTAAAAAAAACATCTGTAACCACAATGGTTACATACCTCTCCCCACTCCAATGTATAGTGATCTTGGGAGAGGGTTTAGGGACAGCTTCATGAAGTGACGAAGCACTGGTAAAATACCACGATGCCCAACACTTGGGAAGAAGGTTATCTTCGCGAACGAAGAACGTGCCACCTCTGACGAAGAACGCTCATTTTCATTCCACGGAATTTCTCCCCTTCCGCAGCGACACTCTTCAATGGATCTTCTTCTTCCCCTTCATCGTCATCGGATCGACGAACAAGCTCGGATGCTGAATCGGGTAGCAAGCGACGACGGCTTCGCCTTCCCTCGAGTCGGATGAACGCCGACATCCCCCTTCGACGTCGTCATCCTTGCGACGCCACACCACGAAGAACCTCGAACGACGACGCCTCCTTCCGATAGGCTTATACCCAAGGTAGGGGTTTGTATTAAACTATTTATATTTGTTTAGGATTTCCAACTTGATGATCTTCGTGGTTAAAAACCATTTTTTATCGAATTTGAACTTTGTGGTTTGAAACCAAATGATAACGAGTAACGTGAGGGGGCCGGACCGCACGAACACGACCGACCCTCCTCCTTTTTTCTTTGTGGTTGGTACGAGGAAGAGCGGTGTCGTCGCACCACGTGGTTTCATGTGGTAGATATGCATGGTGCCGTCGCGTTGTGCTGTGGAAAGGAATTCAAGGACGCGACGCCATCACGCCGCGTCGAAGAAAACCGAATACATCTGCAGACAGAGTCGGGCCGCGGTGAAGGGGCGCGACGCCAATGCGCCAAGACGGAGAACCACGAAGATGGAGCATTACATTTTTGATGTGCGGATTGACGGGTGATGACATACGAGGCCGCAAGGTAATTTTGAGGCCTCCGCAGTGATGGTCGGGTCCCGGGAGGACCATAGGTGTAGACGATAGGAGAAACGGACCACCGGAGTGCGTCTGGTGGTCCGCAGAAGGCGTCGACGGCGCACCACTGGAAGGGAGGTGGCCGACAGTTCACCGCCGGCCTCAATTAGCAGCGGGCGGGGGACACCCCTCTCCCAGTTTCAGCTCGGCCACGTGGGCCGAGCCGCGACCGGCCTGTCGGACCGGACCGAGCCGGACCAAGCCGGGCCAGGCTCATCTGGGCCCAGGCAGGTCAGACCCTAGTCAGGTCGACCTAGATCGGGTCGACCTGGTTCGGCCGACCCAAGGGGGGGGGGGGGGGGGGGGGGGTCAGGCCGGGTCGGGCCGGGCCCAGACCCTCGTTTCCGGACCACTATCGGTCAAATACCCATATCTTGTGCGGTAGACCTCTGATTGATGCGACGTCAGTGGAAACGCGATCCTTGGATCGAGGAAGACGTTCCAGTATATTACACTCAAGGTTTCGGAGAACTTTGTGTTCGGCCGGGTTGGTTTGTACACGAAACCAACCGGGCCCTCGCTGCGGAAACGCTCGTAACATGAGTTCCAAACGTCCGAATGATGTGTCGTTGACTTTGTTGATTTTTCCTCTAAGTGAGACAGATCTTTTGGCTTACTCCGCTTGAGGTTTGGATTCCGTCGGAGTGTGGTCGGGTTGGTATGCTCACGAAACCAACCGGGCCCCGGGAACGAAAAATCCAATAACTCACATACCGGGCATCCGATAGTCGGGCCGTCTATTTCGTTGACTTCCTCTTGATGAGAAGGAACTTTTGGCATACTTCGCCCGAGATTTGGATACAGTTGGATAGTGGCTGGGTTGGATCGCACCAGAAATCCAACCAGGGCCATGGACCGAAAAAGCTTATATCTTTTAGACTGGACGTCCGTTTGACGAACTGTCAGTGGCGTTGGTGATCACGTTGAGAAACAACCCCTATGAGTATACCCTATGAGATTTCTAGGTACATTTGAGATACGACCGGGATTGGTTCGCTCACGAAACCAACTGGGCCCCTGCGATGAAAAGGCTAGAAGCTCACAGATCGGTCGTCCGATTGATCCACCGTCTGTTTCATTGAGACCCTTGTGACGAGGCGGTCCTTTGAGAAACTTCTTCATGGGGCCTCGAGATACTTGGAGTATCGACCTGTAGCTCATGGAGCGGACCCCCCCCCCCCCCCCCCCCAGAGACGAGCATCCGGAGTACGGACATCGTGTAGCCGACTGAGACCTGACGACTACTTGACCGACTCGACATGGAGTGATTCGACTAGCCTAGTGGACGAAGCACTTCTTTGTTTGGGTGCAGACCCATGGCGGACGGAGCACTACCTGTGTGATGGTGTAGACCCGCGGTACTCATCCAGAGAGTACCTCAGCAGGCTATTATGGTGTGTGCACTACTGTGTTTGGGTGACATACCTCGGCGGGAAGCAATACTGTGTCTGGGTGGCTGACCCGCGGTACTCGACAGGAGAAGTAACTCAGTAGTCTTAGGTTAGTGAGCAGTATCTCAGAGTAGTGATAGGACCACTGTACACTATAGAGACTAGCTCTTCAGCAGTTACGATTTCGATAATGAAAATCATGATTTGAGTTGAGACTTTTGACCTTTGTGTTTACCTCATGATTGAGATGGGTTACTTGTTAACTTATGTATATGTATGGGAATATACCTGGGTAGTGGTTATCCATTGATTTCATGATCCTTGTGTTTCCTCATGTTTGAGATGGGTTACTTGATAACTTTGGCATATGTATGGGCATATACCTAAGTAGAGGTTATCTGTTAAGATCTTCATTGTGGTTATCCTTGTTGGTTTAGTGAGACCTTGAGGGTCTCGGGGTCCCTACTGAGTATCGTTATACTCACCCCTGCACGGGCTATTCCCTCACCTCGTTGTATTGGTTGCAGACGATAGGCAGTGCTGATGGAGGCTGAGTGTTCGAGGACTGGATGGTACCCGGAGGTGGACTACACGACGAGACGACACACGGAGGAGGTTGAAGAACGAGAGCATGGAGGAGGCTATCTGTACCTACCCTTCAGGTAAGATCCGTGGTGGATGACCAGGAGCTACGCCATCTGTACCTACCCTTCAGGTAGGATCCGAGGAGGATGACCCAAGAGCTGCTTCCATCCTTCCAGCTATTATCTTTTCTGTTGTACTTGTTCAGTTGTAGTTGTACTTTCTTTTGGGTTTTTATTCTGGCCCATTTACTTTTCAGCACTTTCCTTGTACTTAGTGTTTACTTTTTCCACTTACTCTATGGTGCTTGTTTTATTTTATAAAGGCAATGCCTTCCCAGTTATAGGGATTTACACCTTTGGTGCTAGTCACCAGCCCCTGGCCTATGAAAGGCGGTCTTGGGGTAGTCACGGCACGGGCCCCGAGGACGGGTTTTGACAAAAAAAACTTCAATGTGGTATGGGACACATGGATTCAAAAATCACTTTATTAAATGTTTTAAATGGTTTTGAAAATGGGTTTTAGAATGGATTAATAATCTTAAAATGTTATGTTGTTATTGCAATATGGGAATGTTATCTTTCCTTTATTCTCAAGTAATGTGCTATAATTATGTTATGGTTCTTGGGCATTGTTTATGAGGACATGTGGTTCTATGATAAACTAAGGGCAGGTGAGCCCGATATAGCTCTCCAATGCATTGGGTAACACAAAGGAGTTAATCATTATGGTTTCTCCGAAGAGATTTAGGGAATAAAATATGATGGGTATTCCAAATGTAACCAAGAGGGTTACTCCCTACGTAAGAATGTTATGAATGCCTCAAGTTACCTTTATGTCTTATGATTTCTATGATTTATTCATGATTTTATGAGTTATGTTAAAGTGTTTTTGTTTTATGGGTAAATTATGATTTCATTCTTATGTATATATGTACTCATGTTTCCTTTCCATACATTTTATAACCCTTACTAAGCTTTTTTTGCTCATCCCAAGTTTTTGAAATGTGTTTCACACGTCAAGGGAATAGTACATGATATGACGATAGTTTCAATGAAGTGTCAAGAAAGGATCAATGTTTTATTTTAAATATGTTTCCATTGATGGAAAAAATAAATACCATCTTTTACTTAACCACTTTTTTTAAATGTGGAATGTAATGCATGTTTTATGATCTAATTCTCTAAAAATCTAAACCTGAAAATATCCTCAATGTGTAATCTTGTAATAAATCAAGAATAAGTAAGGTTTAAAGCTGGGGCTTTATATTAATTATCCAACAATGAGTAATTTTTATAATTTATTGTATTGTATTTTATATTATGGAAATCTATTTTTTCATGTTTACCTCTTATTCTCATATTTTAATGAAAATCCATTTTGGATATTTAGCTTAATACATATGATATTATCATATGAAACAAGTGAATTTTCTTCTTCATGTTCATATTCACATATCTCTTTCCAGATGTAATTATGAAATTTAATTATCTTATGTTAAAGATATAAGTAAAAAATATTTTATTATGTAACATAATAATGTTCTAAATTATAAGTATCCAACATTAGTACAATAATTCGGTTAAGCATAATATTTATTACATGTACAGGTGAAAAAATATTTTCTTTTCAATTATAAATTTCTATGATCTATTTTATCATATAGAGATACAATTAAATTTATATTATACGAATTCAACAATAATTAAGTTGTCTTATAATGAATATGATGTTGTGTATATCCTCATTATAACATTCATAATGTTTGAATAATCTATCAATAATATTTAATTCTAGTATTTATATCAGAATAATAGTTTACTAACTAATGAAGAATTGATTGATATATTGTTTATTTTTTTAATAATGGAATTATCTAAAATATTAAATTTTTGACATCCCCATTTATGATGTTTATTGTATATTAGGAATAAATAACAACAATACATTAAGATCTTTTCTCGTCTTCCGTTAATATAATTATTCCATCAACAATTTTGACTATCTCATATCCTTATGAAAAAAGTAAATTTGGAAATATATATATATAATAGTGTCTCTATCTATATGAATAAAGTATGAATATTAAAATTCAAATGGATACATAATTGACATGATGAAAAGTCACACATACGTAGAAGAAATAATACTTTTACTTTAATAAATTATTTTTTACTATGTACAAAATTCTATCCATTGAAAATGAATAACTTCTAGTGTTGTGTTTTGTTGATCATCACCTCCAATAGATGGGAAATCATCTACTATTGATTGAATCATTCATATTTATGTCTCACTATTTCATGAAATTTGATTTATAGACATTTTACATACTATTTTGGGTAAGTGAGTGTTTTATGACCATGTTTAGTTCTTGAGAAGGGATATAATGGTTTAACAATATTATACATTTTTAATAAGTAAAAAAATAATGCACTTTTATAGGAGCCCCACTAAAAAGGGATCTCATAGGGAAAATCACTTAACTCTTATAGTATAGTGTTGGTAGTGTTTACAACGAATGTTATGATCTTTGAACCATAATAAATCTCCTATGTCCAATAATTATTTTTGGTGAATTTTATTTCAAATTATAGATTCTATTAAAAATATCATTATAATAAACATACAATTAAGATTTTAATTTTCAAGTAAATAAAATTTTAGACACTCAATTCTCCCCCTATTAAGTGTTATATTAGTTAATCTATGGGATACAAATTGGTAATAGAGATTCTAACACTTGAGTACCCATCATTCAAATGTTGAAGTCAAAATATATTTTTAAAGATATTGTTCTAGATAATAATAGTTCATGCATGAAAATTGTTAGTTATCCCTATTTAATAAAAATTATGATTGTTTATAGTCATGGATTAACATATACATATAGAATATTGGAATAATTGATTTTCTAAACATTTTTAAGGCTAATTCAATCCTAGAAAATAAACCGAAAACATTAGATACTAATACTATCGAAAAATATGATGTAAAATATAATTTTATTAATTATATATTATGTTGATCAGTTCTATATGTGTTTAGTCAAGCATCTATATTAAATAAAACCTTAGAAATGTAGAATAATACAGAATTTTCTTATGTATAAATAGGTAATGTGAAGGATTTTTGACATGATACGACCAAACATATGTTTGAAACCCTCATAATTAATTATGGAGAAAAAATTACTCAGATGAATGTTAAGACATACAAATATATTGAATAATGATCCACCTGTGGTAAAAAATTCCCATGTCCCATAAAGAGAACAAAATGAATTAAGAGTCCTAACAAAAACTTGGAGGGGAATCTGAGTTGCCATTAAGAGATATGTTGAGGTAATAATTTTCAATATAAAATATCTCATTTTATCCCTTATGACATATGAAGTAGAAATAGAAGTTTAATTATTAGAATATTCTAATATTATGAAGGAAAATGATGATATTATGGGTCTTTTCTTATACATGATGAGTGTAATGCTCTGGCCCAAGTGACCCAATTAGAGGATCCTCGATCCAGTTCACTAAAGGTCGTCAGGCATGCCTCCCCATATTCTAGAGGATTATAACTATTATTGAAGGTATATTGAGACTAATGGGTTGATTATATCCTCTATATCATATTTAGTGACATTAGATAAAATAGGAAACATAGTAAAAAAAATAAAAAAGTATACTAAAAATTTAAAATTCCAAAAAACATAGTAAATAACAAAAAATAAACTATAAATATGCCATGTTATGTCACATAAATCCAAAATTTATGAAAATACAAAATAAATACATGATAAATTTCCTATAGAATGGTTCCTGACACATATTATATATTCCTCATCCATGAATTTTTTTGATACAAAAACCAATCATAATGTATAGATAATGCTTTCTAATACTGATATTCTGTATTGAAATTTTCAGGAGTACCCCTGTGTGGTCTGAGAAGGGTGTGAGTACAAAAAAATAGACACCCCACCAATTTTTTTTAGAAAGTATCTTGAAAAATAATTTTGTACAATAACGTACAAATAAATAAAATGAAAAATATTGATAAGTAGGTTCCCAAATTTATCAATGTTATTATTAGCCTCTTATTCAATCATTCAAAGTGTTACTACATTCATAAAATTTACATTGGCATGTACTGGTAAACCAAAAAACACATAAGGGGAGTGGGGTTACCTATAAAAAAGGCAATGTATTTTTTTCATAACAATATATCTCACATTCCATTGATCCTTATTATATTTAATTATATTACTTGCATTCGATAGGGAGATAAAGCCTAAGTTTGACAGCTTATCCCAATAAATTCATCGTTAGTCGTCAAGAAGTTGTCTGTATAACCCATAGGAAGGATCATAGTACAATTCCCCACATAGCCTCCTATTCATGTCCACATTATTCTAAATCAAATTATAACATTTACCATTTAACATTCCATATTACTCACATAATATTTCATTCAATCTAAACATAGCCTTATTTCATGTTATGAAATTAAAAATATTTATCATCAGTTTCATTACATTAACCCACACATATTGATATGATAAACATAATATTCATAGTATATATCTCATAAAAAATTAAATTTACCATTTAACAACAAAATTACATATTAATGTGTGAGGCACACCCCATGAGTGTCATTTATCCTGGTTAAATTAATCTCAAAAGACCCACATATATCAAGGGCTGTTAAATTCCACTTTTAATCAAAAAAATATTTCATATATTGCCAATAATTCCAAATTGAAATCAAAACTAAACTGAATAAAAATCACGTATAAATATATATTATGATAATGAATATGGGTTATAACATGTATATCACCAACCACGAGTTCATATATGAATAATTACATGTCCTTATCTTTTGAGTTGAAGTTGAACACCCTTTAAATCCCAACATATAATCTATTAGAAATGAGAGGTATTAGAGAATTGGAAGGATAATAATTATTCTTTAATAACAGTTACAATAAAATAGATAAAATATGAGTTTTAGACATACCTCATACATCAATATGCATGTTGCAACACAACTAATAGATTATAAATGAGGGAGTGTGATGCTTTTGATGTTTGGATAGGTCTGGTTCATCACTACGAATGATAAAAAAATATGGACAACATTGGGTGGATTTCATTAAACAGGGGGGTAATTGGAAATTAAACAGTGTATAATAAGGTATACTTAATGGTTACTTGGTTGGTCACATGGTGCTATAATACAGCACCACACTGTGTCTAATAGGGGTTCTAGGAGGCATGGTCTTATATATAGACCCATCATTTTTTAAAGCATGCAATGGTGTATAGGAAATATTTTTATAATGTATTCTTAAATTTTCCTTATTCAATTCATATTTTTACAAACCTTGCAACATCTTGTTTAAAGAACACAGTTATAGAACCCAATTTTCATTAACCGTGCACCAATTATGCAACATATACTTGATGGACTATTTAATTAAGTTTCATACAATAAACAATAAAGACACCCATGAGACTCCTCAAACATCAGAAAATCATTTAAATATATATTTTCAATGTATTTAAATAAAATCATTAACTAGAACATACATAATTAAATGTTATTTATTTTAAAACCTCCATAGATTATAACGGCTCATCCTTGAGCAAGAAATCTAACCAATAATTAAAATCTATGATTATAAAATCATTCCTCTAATCCAATTAATTATGTTTCCTCCCAACTATTTTTTCCAAAATATTACAATTCCTGAACAACACTAGGAAGAATGGAATAGTCTTACCCAAGAAAAAAGTATCATTATAATCTACAATACAAACCAGATGCTCCTCAATGAAGACACCCACTAAAAGATCCAAATCATCATGATCGATCATGAGATAAGGGTTGGGGTGGTACATACAAATATGTGACACATAAATGAATTAATTTATTTTACAATACCATTTCAGAAAAACCAGTCAATAATCCATCAGTCGAATCCAGGCCATAATCTCAAATGGCCCAAAAAACATGTGAAATTACATTCCCTATTTTATATTTTTGTTGACCCATCCTTAATGATATCAAAAGTAACATAGTATACCAAAAAAAAATATTTGTGTTTAATTATGTGAATAATCATATGAATTATACTAAATCTAAGATGTATCAATACAGTTTGGAATTATATGCAATTTTTCTTGAATTATCCTTCATGATAATTGGCCCGATGAACCCTTATTATCATTTATCAAACCAAATCAATTTTAATCTACATGGACTACCATAGAGTGCATCATTCAGTGTCATAAGAATAGCCACATGGTCACTTTTTTGGGAGAAATACAAACAAGGGCCAATTGCCTCACACAATATCCATCATTTTTTATGACACGTGACCTTAACATGACCTCTAGATCATAAATAACAGGTTCTAACATCCCATCACTGTTTAGTTCAAAATCCATACAAAAGAACACAAGGGTATCAGGAACATTTTGTAACCCTATTCAAAAGTTTGATGTAAATGCATATCATGATTTAATTAATACTCTAATGTAAACCATGAGAACATAATATTTCCTGAACAAATAATAAAGAACAAACATACAAAAAAACATTACATAATGATTCATCAATTATAATAATGAGGGACCACTAATTTCCATAAAAATAGTTTTCTACATAAATTGTCCAAAAGCATTGGATAAAAATGAGGGACAACTAATTTCCTTAAAAACGTTTTCTACATACACTGTCCAAAAGAATTGGATAATTTCACTATCACGATTCCCCACCACACCTATCATATTCCATTGTCTAAATGTTTTAATCCCCAAACATTCGAAAACAAATTCCTTTCATAAACCCAATTTTTGTATCACTTATATTTAAATAACACAATCAATCACATTGAGTCACATTTTTATCCAATTCACATCATCTTTCAAGTCATTATATAATTATAAATAATTACCATGGAAAATTTTATTTCAAATATATGGATGTTAAAATACATTTAGTGTTCCCATATATTACCATAACATGTTTTCTAGCATGTTACTGATATAATTCATGTCCCATATTCACCAAAGTTACTAAAATGATTCATTCATTTTAAAAACTAATTCAATTTTGGTCCATGACAGAAATCTCATATACAATGACATAAAATGTTAAGTGCATCACCCAAACCTGATACTTGTGTTTTCCCCTATAAATTGCTCAGCTATTCCCTTGAATGAGCTCATCGATATGGACTAAAATATCCCAATCCATATATAACATCCCAAAATAATAAACTAATACAGATAAAGATTCTTTAATACCATCTGGTAACACCTCGGTCTTTGTGACATTATAATTGATTCCCCATTCTAGTTCACTACATGACCTCATGTGCACCTCTTCATATTATATAGGTTACTCACTAGTAGTGAGGGTATAATGAGGCTCATTAGTAGACTATATCATCATTATTAGAAAAATAGTTATTGATAAAATAGGAATGATTCCAAACAATATTAAAAATATACATGAATCTTATATACATTCCCCTGAACTCTGTACATAACAATACATATATATGTAGTATATATTCCATGTCATTTCATAAAGTTACAAAAGTTAATGAAAAAATATAAATTAATGATAATGAATTAATAATTTCGTTTTCTCAAACCATGCATTGATCCGTTATCCATTCACATCACTAATCCCTAAATACACCATCTAGCATAGTTAATTTTCCCTTAGCTTATACTGTAAAAATAATGTTTTATTGAGTACCCATGTGTAGCCTGAGAATGGTGTGAGTACAACTAATCTACCAACCTCTAATGTAGTCTACCAAATACCCAATATACATAAATTTATATCCATAATAAAAATAAAAAAGTGGTTACTATTTATAAATATGATATCTCATTTATCAATGTTAGCATAAGACACTTTTTCAACAAATTCAATGTGTTTAGCACATTTATCAAATACAATTGGGCCCATGCTAGTCATCATAAAAACACATGAGGGGAGTTAGGTTCCTTATATCATAGAGAAAATAATTTCTCAAAAAAAAAACAAATATCCTCATTCCTTAGTTCCTAAGTATACGTATTCATACCACATGAAATCATTAGAGTCATATAGCCTTGGTCTAATAACCCACCTACCCTTTTATTCATGTCCCCATAATTATCAACTCATTTATCAAATTTATGTTTTTTCATGCCATATCACTTTCAACACATTCATGTCAATCCAAACACCTCAATATTCTATGTTTTCAAACTAAATAATTTTATCATTTATTTGATTTCATATATGAATCCACTAAAACGTGGTAATAATAATTAACATTTTTACAATCTCATAAACATATTACTTTACTATTTAACATCAAATGTCCAAATTGAAGGGTGAGGCACACACCATGGGTGTAACTTATCCCATAATAGTTAACCTAAATAAATCCCATGGGGATCATGATGTGTTCTATTAATCACATAATCAACTGAGTGTTCATTTCCATCCAATTAAACATAATTTATAGTCCTTGAAGAATAAATCCCAATAAAATAAACATGCATTTTTTCTCAAATATTGTGATATATATTTTATAGACAACCTACCTTGTGTTTATAGATAGGCACTCACTTATCCATATAATTTTATTTTAAATCAAACACCCTTTAATGACCTGCCATATAATATTATAGTAATGTTTGTTTTTATAGGATAAAAAATGTGGTGAACGATTAAACAAGGAATATTCCAATGAATAGATATTATTAGAGATTTATAACTACTAATACCATGGATCTGTAGCCAATGAGAGTCTAATAATCATTGAAATGATAAAGAATGATCCTTCAGATGATCGTTGGGGGTGGGGTTCACCCATAATGTTATTGTTGAAGGAAATAATAATAGATTTAAGAGATGTGTCATATATCATGAGAGGTATTGAATATTAATATTATGTTTTATGATGATCACATTTTTGTCCAATGGTTGGCCAAACTGTGTGCGAATCATGTGACACCCTTTATTGGAATGGGGTACATGGTTGTACGATGTCATTGGAAGAATCCATATTGGAAAGCCATGTTTTTTCCATGCCATATGTATTTTTCCCAACCCACATGGCCCGGTCCCCCACCATCCATGGTTTTTCTAACCATGTTACATGCCTCCTTAGGGCACACATTTATAGATTGAATATATCAGTAACTATGTTCCATCCATACGACCTTACCATTATAGTGTATTTTCCAAATTTTTGTATAAAAACCCTCGGTATGTAGCATACTATCTAAAAACATTCAATTAAGCGTTTTAAATGAAGATAAAAAAATTCATTAAAAATAATGTTCATTTTTTGAATTTTAAGATCATACAATAAGATGAATGGAAATCACAAATATCTGAAAGATATGAAGATGTTGATTTATCAAATAATTTATAAATCAACCTATAAACCAAAAATCTTCTCCTAAATGTTGAGTAAAATTCATAAAAACATAATTTGTATTATAATCCCCATTAATTTTTACATTAAACATGGGGAAATAATGATGTTAGAATCTATGAGTGAAACAAGTTAGAAAATATCAATAAAGAAATCCCAAAATTTAACGAAGATATAATGTTATTGAAGAATAAAATATATTAGAACAAACCCAATAATTCTTGAATGTCCAGATACAATTCATAGGAATCCTCTCTCAGATGAACATATTCAGTATCTGAATAATAATCTTTTCATCAAAAGGAAAACATGTGTTTCTTATTTCATTTGATTATGATATGCTATTATTATTCTATGGTGAAGTGTTAAAATTACATAATATGATATTATGATATGAATATTTAAATTAATAATGAACCATATTAGAAAAGATTTGTTAAATATTAAAATATTAAATAAAATCCCTAATTAATTTCTATATTAAATTTAGAAAATTATATAGTGGAAAAAATCCTATAAAATTATATTTGAACACACAAT
The DNA here is from genome assembly GCA_963277665.1 of Viscum album. Taxonomy (NCBI): domain Eukaryota; kingdom Viridiplantae; phylum Streptophyta; class Magnoliopsida; order Santalales; family Viscaceae; genus Viscum; species Viscum album. The sequence continues at coordinate 2,072,631,843 of OY728152.1, read as the reverse complement.
TAAAAATGAAAAAATGCAATATGTACTAAACATATTAGAACAATTAAGAGAAATTCAAGTCTTAAATTATATATATCATTTTAATATGGGGTAATATTAATTACATAATATTCATGATCAAAAACAATATTAAAAAATAAACTTGGAATATGGATTCAAGTTGAAAAGACTGTTTATTTTAAAAAATATATTATTTATAGTTTTAATAACAATAACTTTTACATGTTTAATTATTATAATTATGTATAATAAGGGAATAATTATTAAAAAATTATTCTAAAAAATTATTACTTATGTGGTATTATATATTATTTTCATAAAAAGGTTTTTTAAAATTTTCTACTGGATTTTCTAGAAAAAATTATTTTTGGGTCCCCAGGAATATGACTATAACAATTTTGTAAAAAACATTGTTTGGGTACCAATGAAAGCTTATTTTTGACTTTCCAAAATAGGGAACTTACCACATGAATATTAATGGAGTATTTTTTAAGGATATTGGTTACTATAGATATTTGTAGGGTATTTTCTCTTACTTGCACTAATTACATAGGAATGATTGAGAGTATGTTACATTTGATGACAATGATAATGGGGTGATAATATGAAATTTATTTTTTAAAAATGTTAAAAATATCACCATTATTTCATTATATAGTGTGGAAGACTTAGTAATCAACTAGATACATGTTATGTAATATGTGGTGATGGTTATATAATTTATTTTTTAAAAAATATATTTTGAGATTTCAATGGATAAACATTTATGTTGAATGAGCAAGAAAAAACAATTTCTATACATTAGTTTTTAATTAATTGGCTTTTCAAAATATAAAATTTTCGAATGATGATTTTGATAAATCATGGACATGTTATAGATGGAGGGGGTTTTCTAATTTTAATTTTTAAATAATTCAATTTTTTGGTATTTTATTCATGATTTTCTTATAAACATAATGGATAAAAATGATCTTTTTTTATGCATGTCAAATGTTAAGATCATATTCTATATTTTACACCCATAAAATATTTTTATATTTATAGAACAATGGAAAAAATCCATATACAACTAGTTATACCTTCCTGATTAATGATGCTTACAATGAAATAATTATCAATGAGTTGGATGATACATCTAATTTATTTCTTAGGTTTGATTTTTTAGAGTAAAAAAATTGTTATTGTTTTAATTCATCTATGTAAAAATGAGAAAAATGAAGAAGATAATTAAATTTATCGATTAAGATTAAATCATATAGAAGAATATGAGAATCACAAATTTAATTATTATTTCTAAAAATAATGTACTAATCGCTATTTTTTATCTCAAAGGACACCTTGACTGAATTTTGTTTTTGAAATGTGTAATAGGGCCTTGAAATAAATTTCTATTATAATGATATATGATTATATCATGATGATTTTTTTTTTGTAATATGTTAAGAAAACATGTTTTTTTACATTATTTGATATTTAATAATTATCATTTTATATAAATCACAATATAAAATATGGATCATTATAAAAATTAAGGCATATATAAAGTTGATTGATGTATGGATTACATTTTAAACACCATGGAAAATATTTGTACGGTTGATAAATAATCTCTAAAAGGTAGATTTCTAGGATATCTTATTACATCAAAATTTATATATATATCAGTAAAATATGAAAGGTTAGTGGAGAATCATATCATGTTATTTTTACTAAATGTGGTCATTTTGATCTGAAAATAATCCAATATGATGATATGAGTGATTCTCTTATAGAAATGAGACAAGAACAACTTTTATAAAAAATAAATATAACAAATTTGAAATTGTTTATATGAAAAAAATCATATACGGGTTCATGTTACAAATAAAATTACCTAGAAAACCTAGTAATCATAAAGAATATTATATAGAAATTGTTATGTAAAGTTTAGAATAAGAATTTTGAAAAATAATCTATATAAGAAATATATTATCATAAACAAATTTTTTATCTCATATGGAACATATAACAATAAACGAAACATTAGGTGATGGAATTTTTATTCTAAAAATCTGATCCAGTTTATGAGGAAAAAGGTATGAGATTTAATTAATGGAAACTATGAATATATAGATAATGGGAATAAATTGGTATTTATGAATCAAAAGGTTGACCAAGGTGTGATCACTGTATATTAATCTAGAGTACATAAAAATGGGAACAAATAATACGATGGAATATATTATGAGGAGGCATATTTAATAGATCCTATTTCACAGTCTATTTAAATATACTAATAGTAATAATCTCCTTTAAAATTTATATTAGATCAAATGTATGTGAAATATGAATTTTAAATTGGTATTTCACTAGATTTTGTTTCTTTTGGTCAACATTAAGGTTTTCGGACCCAAATTTTCAAAATTATATTTCAAAAATGAAGTGCCCAGATTAGTGTGAATCACTGAGAGGGGGAGGGGGTGAATCAGTGATCCTTTAAAACTTTTTACTAATTGATTCTTAATCAATTAAACCTCTATGGCTGGTTAAAGCCTCGATCCACTCTTCTTGTATCTCTCAACCTTTCCCGGATAATGCAGTAATGAAAAGGCACATGACACAAGGATTTACAAGGTTCGGCACCAAAGGCCTACATTCTTGCCATGCTCTCCCAGCATGTATTCTCCATTATAACCTATTAAAATTACAATGGCCGATACAGAGTCCCACTGTATCTCTCCTGAGTCCCACAGGAGGGTCTTTATACTGCTTCACACAATGTTACCAGAGTCCCACTGGCCTACTCCAGAATCCCAATGAAGACTTCTTCTCCCTGAGTCCCACAGGGTCTTCTCCTGGCTCCTCGAGTCACACGAGTAGCTCTTCTTCACTTTAAGTTCTTCAAGTAACTTCAGCAGCCTGGGATAAAGGCTGCTGGCCTTGCTCTTCTCTTCTGATCACTTGTGGTTGATCAGGGATTCTCGTCTAGCTCAGGCTTTATCTCGTTCTTCAGGATGACCTGGCTTCTCTCTCCAACTACTGAATACTCAGACAACTGATATCTTTAACTTTGGTCTGGTCCAGTCTCAACTCACTTCAACTTCATGCACTGAGTGCATGATAGCTCTGCATCTTCATGCACTGACTGCATGGCCTTCTCAAATTCTTCAAGATCTTCTGGTCTTGGACAAATCAATAGCACACCACTGATTTGACTCTGTTCACGTGTGCACGTTCATGCATGCATGCATGCACTCTCCTTCTTCTCTTCCTTGGTGTGATAAACACTCAAAGAGTGTAATTTCTCCTTAAGCACACACACCTTCTTCACTCACACATTTTGTTCAATTTGTTCACACACATAAAAGTGTGTTATACTTTAGTGCGGATGTCCTTATTCCTCCAAGTGTATACACTCTTAGTGCACACTTAGGTTCGGCCTTTTAGTTCTTTTGCACACACAAATGCCTATGCACTTCTTGTACTCTTCCACTTTGCACAGACACTTTGTTTTTCTCTTTTAATCTTCAAGTGTGCACAACCTCCAAGGGCTACGGCCTCTTCTTGTTCTTTTTGCACACAAGGCTCAAAGGCCTCGGCCTTCTTCTTGTTTTGCACACACACAAATGTGGTGGCCTTCCACTCCTTCTTTCACACAACACGTAGGTGTGCACTCACTTGTATAGGGTGTATTATCCTTAAGCAGACACACACAAGGTGTGTAATTCACATCACCCGAATCTCCTACTTCCCATATGAAGGCGCGCAAGTGCTTGATGAGCCGCGGCCTCCTCTTCTTCAACAGCCGCACAAGGGTGCAGTGGCAAGGCGCGCAAGTCCTCAAGTGTAGCTTAGCCGCACAAGTGCAATGAAAGAAGGCCACAAGGGACCTCGGTGCAAGGCGTCGTGCAAGTGCTTGGAGCACAAGGCGTGCAAGAAACACTTCACCTCCTTCTTCTTGTCGCGCAAAGGAGTTGCATGCAAGGAACACCTTCAAAGCCTTGGGTGGCTTCGGGACAACAGCCGCGCAAGTGTGTTGCGCGGGGCTTTGGCTTCGCGAGGCACAGAGTGCTTCTCACGGGACTGTCTTCAAATATTCAGCAAGCATCTCCAGCGCCTCGGGTCTTCTTTTTATAGGCGAGGAGGGCTTCAAATCCTCCGCGTGATTTAACATCAAAATCCCGAAGTTTTTCGTTCTTTAAAATCTTCAAACGCGTTAAAAATCTTCCGCGTATCTTGATTTTATATTCTGTCAATCGCGGGTTCATTCACCTTCGGCCTTCTCCACATACATGCATTTTAGAATGCATGCATGGCTATGTTTTAGCCTAACACATGCAAAACGTGAACACCGTGGCCTCAGCACTTCGTTTGCTTCGGCCAATCTTCGAATTCTTTCTCGATGCATGCATGCAACATTTTAATGCATGCATGAGTTCGTTATGGCCTAAAGATCACAATGGAGGTTTCGGTTTGCTCGGAGGTGGCCGGGAACACGAAATCAACGTTCGGGAGGCTCTGGTTCATGCGGCGGCTCGCGGGTGGCTTCGGGGTGGCTCGACGAAGGAGACGAGCCGGGAGCCGTCGGATCGGGCGATCAAAAGACATCGGAGGGCCGGATTAAATCGCGGCGCGCGGCAGATGAGATGAGCGGCGCCGATCGTCCGCGAGATCAAATGGATGGCCTGGATTCACTCCGGGTGAATTTTCCGCGTCCCACATCGAAACAGCGAGCGGTTTTTCCGCGCTTTATCACCCTGGCGCTCTCCACCACACTCAAGTTGAACTTCTCCCCTCCCGGTGCCGCCCCGCACCGGGTTCTCTCTGCGGGCGCGCTCTGCGCCCACTCACGCCTCTTGCGGGCGCGCTCCTAGCGCCCACTATGCACCTCGGGTGCGCGGGCTTCACCACCGCGTGCCCTCGGGGGCTTACACACGGCCCCTGCCGCGCTCCTCCGGGCGTGCCCCAGGCACCCTTGCGGTGTCCTGCGGGTGCGTCTGCCGCCCTGGGCTCGCCCCACGGGTTCCCCCTTGGGCGTGGCGCCTTAGGCCCACATGTTCCTTGGGGTTGAACCCTCAAGGTGTCCACGGGCTGGCCAATTTTTTGGCTAAGTAAATGAATGTTACTTTGTCAAAAACAAAGTACTTCATATGAAAAATTCCCATTCTAAATGCCAAGCCATCTTCCTCTAAGCCATTCATCTTCTTCTTCAAGAATTCCTCCATTCATCCTCAACATTTATTTATCACATCGGAATGGACATTCTTGAAGGTTCTTCTTCTTCAACCGAACTCCTGAATCACTTAAATTCTTCAAAGTTCTTCATTGATCTAATCAGAGATCAATTGGATCATCTTCAATTCATCATGCACTAAGAAATAGTGCATGGACTTCATTAGCACCACTTCATCCACTTAGTGATTGTGGATGGATCATTTCATCTCGTCATGCATTGTGAAGACAATGCATGGACTTCAAACATTGTTGTGACATTGTATCCAGTTGATACAAGTTCTTGGAACTTTAAGAACAGCTCAACAATCGTCTGATTTACATGGAGAATGTTTCAACCACAATTTCCAATACCACTTAGTGAATCTCTTAAGTGACATGCATCTTAGTTCCATGGCCATTCTCCTTTACCACCAACACCATCACAACCTTTGTCATTCACATCTTGACATTCCTTGACTTCCATTCATTCCAAGACAACTTCATGCCTCATTGACAACAAATGCAACACAATGCACTTCAATCTCCCCCTTTGTATTTTTTGTCAATACACTTCTTGAGCACATATGAATGGGTCAATATGTGTGCCAATATTTCTCCCCCTTATTGGCAATCAAATGCAAAGGTGTGGTGTGGTTCACTTTTTCAAAAATCTCTTCCTCCCTTTGAATAGAATTTTCTTGAAAAACACTAAGAGAGGGATGATGCCACATGTTCTTCTTAGCAAAGAACCTTTAGTAAATCAACTCTAAGTCTACTTGGGCAAACCCGGTGTAGAAAAAAAGAGTGATATAACCAAGGAACTCAATGCTGTCCACATTCACTATAAACATGTGAGATCATGCTTAGGGGTTGAATTTTTTCAGATATTCAATGAATTGCTGAATCCTGCACATACTTCACAAAACTCATTAGAATGTTCAGGTGCAAAGATAAAGCTCCCCCATTCATCTACTTTCTCAAGATGATATTAATTTCAGAACACCATCTTCTTCAGATTGGCTCCCCCTCAAGGGGTGCACTCCATTCTTTCCAAACCATCCTTCAGTTGAGAATGATCATCATCTTCAATTCCCTGTAATGTTAGCACATGTAAATACCAATAGTATAAGGGAATAAGATGGAACCTCCTTGGTTCATCAAAGTGAACAATAAGGTTGAGAAGATTCTCTCAACCGAGATGCCCCATTTTCACCATTCTTCACACTTGCACATTTTATCTTCTTTGATGTTTGTGCTGGTGTGGATCTCAACATATCTTCATGTGAAATCTTCTTCTTCCCATTTGCCTTAGCAATTGCCAGAACATCATCTTCAGCTCTTTGTAGATCTTTGGAAAGTTGCAACTGATTTGGACATATGACTAACAAGTCATTTGGAAGTGTGGCCTCAGTTCTGGAAGTTCCACATGGTACTTTTGATGCTGTCAAGCTACCTTTCTTAGGCAACTTGTTTTCAATCAATCCCTTCTGCTTCTTCTGGATTGATTTTCTATTTGAGTCTAGTCTTCCTCTATTGAATTTCATGGCTTCTTTACAAAGATCCATGATATGCCCTTTCATTCCACAGTAGAAGCATTTTTTCTTGGTGGTCCTTCTGGATGCATCACCCTTCTTGAATTCAGACTCCAAGGTCTTCTCTTCCTTTTTCAAACACTTCTTGGGAGCATTTTCTACTTTCTTCTTGCTTCCCAAGGAATATTTCTGAGCCAGGTTCTGTGATCTTTTCTTCTTTCCAGCTTTGGATACAGATGGAGATTGACATGTATCAATTTTGCGACCACTTTTGCAATCATCCCAGATGTTGTCAAGTAATCCAAATCTATTTGCAGTGAACAGATATCTCTGGACCTGTGGATGCTGCTTCTTTTCTTCTGGCTTGCTCCCCCTAGGCATGGGATTCCTCTGTGCTTTGGCATTTAGTGGATTGTACCAACAATCCTTTGCACAGTGCCCATTCTTATTACAACACCAACACTGACCCACAAATCTTGATCTCTTCAGTCCTTCTGATTGTTGGGTACTTTTCTTGACTTGCTGTGTTGTTTTAGGAGAGCATTCTTTCTTCACTGTCTTCATCCATACTTGTTTGGATTCATTCTTCCATCCTGCACTTTTAGTAGAAACACTTTTAGAAGCATGAGTACAAGATGGTATGGATGGTACCTTCTTTTTAGAAGATGTTTCCCTTTCATTAGAGGATGTCTTTCTTTTAGAATCATCCTGCTCAATGCATACATGAGTAGCAACATTTCTCCTTTCAGCTGACTAGGAGGCTTCAGCTTTGGGTGATTGCAGATTTTTCAATATCACCTCTAGTTCTAAGCACTTCATGTTAAGGGAGTTCTTCTCATCCTCAACAGCTCTTAGCTTTTCTTCCCAACTTTCTTTTAGCTGATTCATCTGGTCATCATGAACTGTCTTCAATTCAAACAATGAATTGTCAAGCTCCTTCACCCTTTTTGCTTTGTCTTCAAGTTGAGCATCTTTGACAACCATTGAAACTCTGTGTCTCTTTTCCAGTGCACGGAAAACATCTTTGATCATTATCAAAAATATTTCTTTCTCAGAAGAGCTCCTTTGCAATTCTTCACATGTATCTTCATATCTTTCATTGCAAAGAGATACAGTTTCATCTTTGGCATTTACCAGCTTTCTGAGAGTGTTGGTTATGCCAACCCTTTTAGCCAGCTGATCTTCCATAGCATTGGATTCTTCTTCTAACTGTGATTTTTCTTCTTGGAGATCAAGGATGCCTGTAGCTATACACTTTGCCACTTCCATGGGAACTGTCTTCTGAAGATATTTTAGTGCACTCTGAAGATCATTCATTGTTTCAACTTCATCACAGCTAGGACATGCTTTCTTCATCTTCTTGGCCTGTTTCTTCTTTCTATTTTTCTGAGTCTTGGCAGATATCTCCATTTGAGGCTGGTCGCTCGTTTCCTCAAATCTGCACTTCATAAAGACTCTCTCGGATCTTTTAGAGGTAACCTCCCTCTGATACCAATTGAAGTGCCCAGATCAGTGTGAATCACTGAGAGGGGGAGGGGGTGAATCAGTGATCCTTTAAAACTTTTTACTAATTTATTCTTAATCAATTAAACCTCTATGTCTGGTTAAAGCCTCGATCCACTCTTCTTGTATCTCTCAACCTTTCTCGGATAATGCAGTAATGAAAAGGCACAGGACACAAGGATTTACAAGGTTCGACACCAAAGGCCTACATCCTTTCCATGCTCTCCCAGCATGGATTCTCCATTATAACCTATTAAAATTACAATGGCCGATACAGAGTCCCACTGTATCTCTCCTGAGTCCCACAGGAGGGTCATTATACTGCTTCACACAGTGTTACCAGAGTCCCACTGGCCTTATCCAGAATCCCACTGATGACTTCTTCTCCCTGAGTCCCACAGGGTCTTCTCCTGGCTCCTCGAGTCACACGAGTAGCTCTTCTTCACTTTCAGTTCTTCAAGTAACTTCAGCAGCCTGGGATAAAGGCTGCTGGCCTTGCTCTTCTCTTCTGATCACTTGTGGTTGATCAGGGCTTCTCGTCTAGCTCAGGCTTTATCTCCTTCTTCAGGATGACCTGACTTCTCTCTCCAACTACTGAATACTCAGACAACTGATATCTTTAACTTTGGTCTGGTCCAGTCTCAACTCACTTCAACTTCATGCACTGAGTGCATGATAGCTCTGCATCTTCATGCACTGACTGCATAGCCTTCTCAAATTCTTCATGATCTTCTGGTCTTGGACAACTCAATAGCACACCACTGATTTGACTATGTTCACGTGTGCACGTGCATGCATGCATGCATGCACTCTCCTTCTTCTCTTCCTTGGTGTGATAACCACTCAAAGAGTGTAATTTCTCCTTAAGCACACACACCTTCTTCACTCACACACTTTGTTCAATTTGTTCACACACATAAAAGTGTGTTATACTTTAGTGTGGATGTCCTTATTCCTCCATGTGTATACACTCTTAGTGCACACTTAGGTTCAGCCTTTTAGTTCTTTTGCACACACAAATGCCTATTCCCTTCTTGTACTCTTCCACTTTGCACACACACTTTGTTTTTCTCTTTTAATCTTCAAGTGTGCACAACCTCCAAGGGCTACGGCCTCTTCTTGTTCTTTTTGCACACAAGGCTCAAAGGCCTCGGCCTTCTTCTTGTTTTGCACACACACAAATGTGGTGGCCTTCCACTCCTTCTTGCACACAACCCGTAGGTGTGCACTCACTTGTCTAGGGTGTATTATCCTTAAGCACACACACACAAGGTGTGTAATTCACATCACCCGAATATCCTACTGCCCATATGAAGGCGCGCAAGTTCTTGATGAGCCGCGTCCTCCTCTTCTTCAACACCCGCACAAGGGTGCAGTGGCAAGGCACGCAAGTCCTTAGGTGTAGCTTAGCCGCACAAGTGCACTGACACAAGGCCACAAGGGACCTCGGTGCAAGGCGTCGTGCAAGTGCTTGGAGCACAAGGCGCGCAAGAAACACTTCACCTCCATCTTCTTGTCGCGCAAAAGAGTTTCACGCAAGGAACACCTTCAAAGCCTTGGGTGGCTTCGGGACAACAGCCGCGCAAGTGTGTTGCGCGGGGCTTTGGCTTCGCGAGCCACAGAGTGATTCTCACGGGACTGTCTTCAAATATTTAGCAAGCATCTCCAGTGCCTCGGGTCTTCTTTTTATAGGCGAGGAGGGCTTCAAATCCTCCGCGTGATTTAACTTCAAAATCCCGAAGTTTTTGGTTCTTTAAAATCTTCAAACGCGTTAAAAATCTTCCGCGTATCTTGATTTTATCTTCTGTCAATCGCGGGTTCATTCACCTTCGGCCTTCTCCACGTACATGCGTTTTAGAACGCATGCATGGCTCTGTTTAAGCCTAACACATGCAAAACGTGAACACCATGGCCTCAGCACTTCGTTTGCTTCGGCCGATCTTCGAATTCTTTCTCGATGCATGCATGAAACATTTTAATGCATGCATGAGTTCGTTATGGCCTAAAGATCACAATGGAGGTTTCGGTTTTCTCGGAGGTGGCCGGGAACACGAAATCAACGTTCCGGAGGCTCTGGTTCATGCGGAGGCTCGCGGGTGGCTTCGGGGTGGCTCGACGAAGGAGACGAGCCGGGCGCCGATCGTCCGCGAGATCAAATGGACGGCCTGGATTCACTCCGGGTGAATTTTCCGCGTCCCACATCGAAACAGCGAGCAGTTTTTCCGCGCTTTATCAACCTGGCGCTCTCCACCACACTCCAGTTGAACTTCTCCCCTCCCGGTGCCGCCCCGCACCTGGTTCTCTCTGCGGGCGCGCTCTGCGCCCACTCACGCCTCCTGCGGGCGCGCTCCTAGTGCCCACTATGCACCTCGGGTGCGCGGGCTTCACCACCGCGTGCCCTCGGGGGCTTACACACGGCCCCTGCCGCGCTCCTCCGGGCGTGCCCCAGGCACCCTTGCGGTGTCCTGCGGGTGCGTCTGCCGCCCTGGGCTTGCCCCACGGGTTCCCCCTTGGGCGTGGCGCCTTAGGCCCACATGTGCCTTGGGGTTGAACCCTCAAGGTGTCCACGGGCTGGCCAATTTTTTGGCTAAGTAAATGAATGTTACTTTGTCAAAAATAAAGTACTTCATATGAAAAATGCCAATTCTAAATGCCAAGCCATCTTCCTCTAAGCCATTCATCTTCTTCTTCAAGAATTCCTCCATTCATCCTCAACATTTATTTATCAGTTCGGAATGGACATTCTTGAAGGTTCTTCTTCTTCAACCGAACTCATAAATCACTTAAATTCTTCAAAGTGCTTCATTGATCTAATCATAGATCAATTGGATCATCTTCAATTCATCATGCACTAAGAAATAGTACATGGACTTCATTAGCACCACTTCATCCACTTAGTGATTGTGAATGGATCATTTCATCTCCTCATGCATTGTGAAGACAATGCATGGACTTCAAACATTGTTGTGACATTGTATCCAGTTGATACAAGTTCTTGGAACTTTAAGAACAGCTCAACAATCGTCTGATTTACATGGAGAATGTTTCAACCACAATTTCCAATACCACTTAGTGAATCTCCTAAGTGACATGCATCTTAGTTCCATGGCCATTCTCCTTTACCACCAACACCATCACAACCTTTGTCATTCACATCTTGACATTCCTTGACTTCCATTCATTCCAAGACAACTTCATGCCTCATTGACAACAAATGCAACACAATGCACTTCAAAAATAGCAATTAATATTATGAAAGTAATCAAGAACCTATTGATTGGTATGAATGATTATATTCATTTTTATCACTATTTTTAGTTATAAGTAATTATCCTATATTTTATCTATATATTTCATCTTAATATTTTTTTTTAATATTTGCTGATAATGTTATTTTAAGTGTAGAAACCCGAAAATTTTGTTGTTATTTTAATAAATGTCTGTAAAAAATACATTGTGAGTATGATGTTGAGTTAAACTATATTATTTGTTTGTGGATTTAACAAATGAAATTAAATGTTTTCTATCAAATAAAATAAATTATTATATTATTTTCAAATTTTTGACTTGATAACAGAATGAATTATTCAAATAATATGATCTCCATGATTAAATCATGACTTCTATGAAGCTAAAATACTAGTAGAAAACATGTAATATAGAGTAATCATGGGACGATCACTTCATCTTAATTTAAGAAAACCCTAAATAATTTTTGGTAATTTTTTTTACGATTTCAATGTAATACAAAATAATATATTTTATTGATCGATAATCTTTATTATTGTGTTTAAAGGAAACAATTTCAATTTCTATTATTGTTTAAAAAATATCATATTAATTTAATATCAATTTAGGATGCTGAATTTTTTGGGTGTAGACAATATAGGAAACTCACGTAAATAAATTTTTTATTAGTAAATGATAAATTTTATTTTGAAGTAAGATATTAAAATTTATATCATTATATATTACTGAATCTAATCATATTATTGTGGGATGTTTCTAAGAAGCTGTCATTTTGATGAAACACAGGATAAGTGATAGATGATTTTATTTTAACCATGTTCCAATAGGGTGGGATAACAAAAGTTATTATTACAATTCAAATATAATTTTTAAATCTTTATAGAAGAAACCACATTGATCTTATTAATTATTATATTATATGTCATTTAAAAAAAGTGAATATCAATTTAGATTTTATTCTCCCTGAAAAAATTAGCTTATATATAAATATACACATTAATTGATAATGGATTTGAGTTTATCAAGTCAAAATTATATTTGTTTAACTATGATAAATATTATTTTATTTTTTTTCTTGTGATGTTTTTAATTATATATATACTTTTTTTTAAAATTTTATTCATTTTTCAGCATCACCATTTACAAAATAGTCACTTTAGAAAAGGACATGAATCCTTGTTTTGTTATGATTACTCATAACATCACATTTCACGGCTCTTCAACACGTATTTCATTAATATTCCATAAAAAATTACATTTGTAATCAGTGTGTCTTGCAATGATTTTTTAAACTTGTTCTTTTTAAAATTTTGATTATAAACTTGTTCCTTAACCACAATATTTTTTATTCCATAAAATTTGTGAAAAATAAAATAGAGAATAAACAATTGAAAATATATTTTTAACCAATTTTAATTATTTATTTATCATTAAATGTGTTTTGATGTCATAAAAAATAGTTATATTGTAAGAAATAATTCTTTTTTTATAACATATATTTATTTTTATGTATTTGGAGGATCTAAAAATTATCCATTTTTGTTCAAATTATTTGTTCTTGGGTGTTTTGGATTTAATTATATAATGAGTGTTGAGATATTAATTCGATTTTGATTTAACATACCCATACATATGTGAATTTAATTTCTCGTGTAATGTTACTAATATTTGAAAATGTAATTTTTTATGGATATCAATTATTGAATGTTAAATATTCATTTAATCAATGTTAGGAATCACTATGTTGAATTTTTATCTGAGTATAGAATATACTATTTTGTGATAGAGAAAATATCTCTAAAAGCTACCAAAATCTAGAAATTTTAGTATTAAATTAATTATATTGATTATATATCTTATAAAGAGGATATTTGAAAATTTATTAGTTTACAATAAAAATTTTTTATTGTTAATGTTATGTATAACACAATAGTAAAACAGTTTTATTATATTGTTTAATTATTCACAGAAACATAGAATTTTCTTTATATCAAACAATGTAGAGATCCGATATTATTTTAATATAACAAATCTACGTAGTAATTTCTCTAACAAGAATTCTACACATATACGGCCACCTTATTAATAACAATGTGTTTTCATGATCTACATGATTACATTCATAACGTAATAATAATATCTGAATAATTAATTTCATGCATTTATGAATATTAAAAATAGTGTTGTCTAATTATTAAATTATTTATCCGTATAATGATTCATTTTTCTTGGATTGAATGATATGAATAAAAATATCTTATAAATCACAACTATAAAAGATGATTTCGTTTTTTGAAGAAATGGAGTCATTAAAATTATTACTCTATATGATCAGCATTTTTATTGATTATTAATATGAAAAATGTGATTATATAATGTTGATTTGTTAAAAATAAAATACTAGAAATAAATAATAAAGATAATAGCCACATAAAATTAAGGGTGATTTAACACATATATATAAACACACTATCAACATAAAAATAGTCTCATATATATATAAAACAAATAATATTTGTGTATAAGTATATTCTTTTCAAATTCTTATAAAATATATCTATTATAGTCAATAAAACTCTTATGACTTGTTTTGAATATCAACTACAATTTATGTGACATCATCTACATTATGTTTTATCACGAAACAATTTGACATATAATTTCTTCAATTAATACTCAACATTATTTCAACTATACTCATTTTATGTGAGTGTGTTATGACATTTTATCGGTATACTGATTAGATAGTCTAGTTGAAATACAATTATTTTATTTAAAATTTAATGGATTCTCAATGTCAGCAAGGATCCCATGGTAAAAGGGATTTCAATTAGAAAATAAACTCATGTAGTGGAGTTGACTTGGGAGCATCTATTTCCCAAATAGCTATAATCCCTATGTATTCAATACATTTACATAATGAATTTTATCTCAAATACTTGTTTCTATTAAGTAAAATGTTTGAAATAACATAACATGAACTGAGTGGTTATAATGTAATGAAAATTTGAGGAACACCTTTCACCACCTCTTGAGTTTCTAGCTTGAAATTCTATCAGAAAACAAATGATACCCATCAATTTGAAACTAACAATAAATAATCATCGAAATTACCATAGATGTTTATAAGACATGAATCATAAGTGTATCATATGACATGATTCATAAGAGTATAACATTGGTATGATATAATATAAAAAATTAATATTTAATTTTTTGACTTAATCATAATCAGAGAAATATTATTTTTATGTTGTCATCCTAGAATCTTTCAGATGGTTCTCTAGTGCTAACAACTCATGAATTTTTTTTTAGGATACCCTCTTGTGTTGCCCATAATTTACATGGGATTACCAACAATATCTCTATTGTTCATATAAGTAATTTATATGGATACAATGAATTAAAGGAATATGATATACCCACACATCACATAATCATAGAAATTTTACATGTATTCTGAAATTCCATAAAACCATTTATCTTTATTTATATATTAATCGTTGAAAATAATATGGTATTTATTAGTTTTTCCTAAAATCATTCATAAACCATGTAGAGGAAGAAATTAATAGGTATCATAGGCTAATATCCTTAGTAAATCAGAAGAAAAATCCATATATATATCATATAAGAAAAACAATTTTAAATGGACCCTAAAATATTTATTAAGGAAAACACCATTTTCATTTTTATAAAACAAATTAAATATCTAAATAATTTCCTTAATAAAATTAGAGGATATTTTATTTTATGTGTATCAAAAAACATATATTTGAAGATTCAATTAATTGATTTGTCTTCACAGTGATATATTCCATTCACCTTGTATGCGTTAATATTGAAATGTGATTCAAAACATTGTTAAAAAATGTATAAAGTTCATTATTTTGGATACAATAATTTTTTTATCATTTTTATTTACTATAAAAATTTGGAAATTATTTTATTGAGAAATAGATCATTTAATTAAGATATATTATTTAAAATATTTCAAAAAAAATTAACATGGATTGAAAATATTTGTGACATGAAAGAAATACAATGATATATTTCAATAAATACATACATTCATAATTTTGAGTACATAATGAAAAAAAAGAAATAAATTAATTTAAATTTTATAAATTATAAATATATATATATTGTTTTTATTTTTTTCGATAGATCTTTAATTTCATCACCATAAATATACTCATAATTAGTCTAAATTAAAAAGATTTTATGTCTTAAAAACCATACCTCATGTTTTTCATGCTTTATATGTAATTTATAATTCATAATAATAAATTTATATATATTATAATTCCATACTATAACTGAATTCAAACATATAAAATGACATAATGGTTACAAATATCTTCTTATCACCCTTACATAAGTTTTTATTTATTTAAATTAATTCTCTTAGTGGAAGCTATTTAATTTTTAATATGTGATTCAATTGGGATGCTATATTCCTCTAATATTGATCATGGTTCAATATTACAAATAGTATTAATACTGATATATATACCATATATAGAAAATATATAATTTTTAAGAAAAATAAATATTTAATTTATAGATATAAGAATCATTTAAAGAATTCATCTTAATAGTAGTATGAATGTTTTCAAGAACAATTTATTAAGAGATGATAATGGGGAACTTAAAAAAAATTATAAATATACATTATTAAATAAAAATTACTTAATATTGAAAGTAAAATGCATAATTAATCACTTTTTAAATAATAGTATTGCTCATCAAGTAATAAATTAATCCAAATAAAACACGAAACAATCACTTCTTCATTGAAAAACTTATCATCCAAATAGTTTTCTCAAATTCTTGGATGATGTTTTAGTTCATGAAAAAATTAAATCCCATTAATTTATACAATTTAGAAATTAGAAATTCTTTAATGTAAGGTAGTGATGAAAAATCAATCACATCACCATTTAGAGGTTGTAGTATACAAAAATCCATGACCGATATATTTATTCCCATTTTATGGAATTGAGGTGTAAATTTTTTCATCATTTATTATAGTAACATGTAAATATATTTATGAAAATTCATTAATCATGTAATGATGGAAACAACTTATTAATATGATTTTTATGAATAAATTAAATTTAATTAGCTCCCTAAATCATTGACTCTTTTTTGTGAGACCTCAATTAGATTAATAATTCATAATTGAATGAGTGGTCCAAGAGGATTTCGATGGGATATATTCTGATGTAATGTAATAATGTTATTTACTAGGAAGTGAATTTTTTTACATATACTTCCCAAATAGTAGAAATAACTAAAGATAAAAAGAAACTGGTGGTAAAAAAGAAATTACACAATATATTTAATTAATATAAAATCATTTTCATAGATATTAGTAACAATTTTAAAATACATCAACATTTGGATAATATATATTTTAAATTTTTGTATAGTATAATTTCTAGAAAAATGTATGTTATATTCTTCCCTTCACTTTTAGTTTCTCTCCAAGTATCCTTGGTTTAACGCTAACTGTAGAAAAAATGGAATAATACTATTATTATAAGTAATATACTCAAATTAATTAATATCCAATTTCAAATAAAATTCACATTAAAAATATTTAACACATTTTATCATATTTAATATCTTTACATGGAGTATCATTCCAATAAAACAATTTCACTACACATGTTACTTTTTAAAAAAAAATTAATCTTCGATAATGGAAAAAATTAAAAATCATACCACGGCATAAAAATATCAAATTAATGTTAATGAATTTTAATGAATATATGATCTATAAATTTATTAACTACCATTAATAAATTATTTTTATTATGATAAAAACACATTGTGAACATAACAACATCTTTATAAAAAAATATTCTCATGATTATATGATTTCATCTTTACTCCTAACATTTATATGAAAAATTTGATGACGAATATGCTTTTATTCATATTAATATCATTTATATTTTATTATATAATATTTTCAATTTTAAAAAGCATACATTCATTTGATAATATAATTTACAAAAATAACATTCTTCAAAAATGTTAATTTATTAATTAAATGAATATATTTATATTGATTTTTTATTAATACATTTTTATAAAACTTAATCATTATAAATATATTTAATAGTTTTGTAGATCCTATTCTACCCATTAATAAAATAGAAAAGTTATAATATTTTTATATCATAATTTATTTACGATAGAATTTATTTTTCCAAAATGTTATTGAATCAAAAATATTCTTATCAAAGAAAATACATATAAAAAATGGGGTGTTATATATTGAAATTCAATATCATCAGGTGAGGAAGTTTAATATATTTTGAAATATCTAAATATTACAAACATTACAATATTAAATGTTATTGAAACTAAACCATTAATGAAGAATGTGAATTATCATGCCTCTAATTGTATACATGGTGAATCAATGTCATAAACGTATCATCAATTTGAAATAGTCATTCATGTATTAAAAAATTCGTGTGCGATTAATGCTATAGAGTAATATATAATGAAAGGAATGTGTCACGACCCAACATAATGGGGCTCGAACCACGTCTCCCCTTTCCCGCCTCTATAGGCCAGGGGATGGTGTCCAACACTGAGTTCAATATCACACACAGGGAGGCCATAGCCTAAGGTTCCTTTATTCACATACCCCCATACTCATAAATAAAAAAATTAATATATATATATATATACTGGAAACTGATTTGCATTCATACATATATCAAAAACCTTAGTACAAAAAATTACACAAATAGAGAAAACATGGCCTACTAAAATAAAACCACAAAAGTGTAAAAACTTATCTAAAGGAGGGGATCAATGTCAAACACATGAAGGTAAGCTCATAGACCAATTTCAAGTGAAATACTTAGTCAGTCCAGCTACTATGCCTTAAATACTCTAGGTCCAATGTGGAATCCATCAAAGGGAAGATGTTCTATAGATGATAAAATACATTTGTAGGAAAATACTATGAGTGGGTGAGTATATGAATAATAAGTAGGGACACAAAAACCTGAAATATATATATATATAAATTTATAGCCTTTAGATAAGTTGACCCAGCCTAAAAGAACCCAAACGTTAGAGAAGATAAATTTCTAGACCATCTTTAGCAATACCTGACATGTTAGCTCGACATCCCAAGAATGTAAACAAAATGACACATAAAATTGGGATTTCAATAACATCCCTAGATATAATATGTACCATTTCTATGTCTTAATATACAAATGATATAATATCCATGGTGAAAAACATGAGGTTCCAATTCAACACTAAAAAAATATCTCATGAGGTACAGACTACATTGGCCTAAACAATAGAGAAGTCTTCCCTAATACCCTACAATATGAAAGAGGAAAGCATCGACAACTAGAAGATACTGATCTGATGGCACCATCCTATATGGATGTCATTACAATGATGAAACCAAAACTAATTTTCACCCTATACAGGGTAGAAAATACTACAGAGAGTCCCACTCTTCACCAATTCACTGTATTTGATAGAGTATTGGTTCCTAAAGCAACTAAAAAACATCCATATCTTAAATCTAGTGGGGGCCAAAACTTATTACATCAATGGATTTCTATCTCATAACTAGGAATCATGTGTAACAAGTATATTGGCATGATCCCCACTAAAACATGAGAATGGGAGAGCACTGCACAATAAATAATGACATGAACCATAGTATGACTGGGGTGTACCGCCCAATTAAACATGATCCTGCACCCTAACACAGTTGGGGAGAACCACTCCATAAAAATTAATCATGCATCCACTGTGGGGGAGCACCACTATGAGGAATGTGAGCCTACAAACATGGTACGAGAGCACTACACTATGGAACATGAGCCCACACACATAGTAGTAGAGAAATCCAATGAGGAATGTGATCTGGCACCCACGGTAGGTTAGAACCACTATATGTAATATGACACTACACCCATAGAAGTTGAATAACCACACTGAGGAGAGTGGGATATCACCGTAGTACGATCTAGGTGTAATGACTCTACTATCCAATGAGATATGAGAGCCCACAAGATGTCACGACTATTGAGCCATAAAACTATATGAACGTCATGGGGAATTCTCACCAAAATCTATTAGGGGGGTAACAACATTAGAGATAATCACCCAAAAGTAACAAAACTATTCCCATTACAAGAGGAGTCCCATCTCAACCATGGAATGCATTGAATGATCCTTTTCAATGATCCAACCACGCGATCCCAAATGGGACTCGACAGAGTGATGTCACCAACACTAACATGCACTATACAGATGCCCGAATGAACTGTGGACAATCGTGATACTAACAACAACCCCACATTCAATGGATTACATGATCCTAAACCAACCCTTGAAGCCTCTTTCAATCCTATCTTGAGTGTTTCACACCATAGTACATTGTGGGAGAAATAAATCCAAACCATTAATCATTAGATAAAAATAAAAGGGATCTCTCCCCACAATAGCTCGAGAATGGCGGAGCACTACACTATAAAAATGAACCCACACCATAGTATGACAAGGGTGTACTACCCTCTGAAACAAGATCCAACACTCTAACACAATCGGGATTAACCAATCCATAAAATCTGAGCTACACCCATAGTGGGGGAGCACCACTATAGGAGACGTTTTCCCATACCCACAGTAGGGGAGTTCCTTGAAATGATATGTGAGACCGCACACATGGTATGGGAGATCCAATGCGTGTTTAATGATTCCAAAAACATAGAAGGGGAACATCGAACTAAGGCAAGAGGAATAGAAAACTGGTACAATAGGGGAGTGCTAACTCCACTATCGAATGAGATTAGAGAGACCACACCATCCCACAATAGGAAAGCCATCCAATTTTGAAAATATCATGGGGAACACACAACCTTGAACATCATTGGAGTAAATAACCTCGAGATAACCACCCTTATGTAATGAGATCATGCTCATAATGTGGTAAGTCCCATAACAATATGTGATTAGAGATAAAGGAAACCCTGCATTGGTTCCATAGGGGAGTACCTGACCTAAAATATATTGTCATGAACCAATGAACTATTATATCATCCTTGATCCTAACTTCATTTTTCTTTCTCGATTCATGCCACTTCGTGTAATATAATCCATAATAGAGGCCACAATAGTGATCTCTGTTGTAAAACACATAAGATGTGGTATTTTTTTCACAATTTGGAAAAAATTGAAATTGATATTTTAACTACATCTCTATTGCAAGGGATTTTGGGGACAATTCCTCAATCCCAGAACTTATCCAATGGATCACACAATTTATATCGTTGTAGAAAAAAACATAGTATAGGTAATTCTTTCATCAAAAATAGAAACATAGTGAAAAGGTAACATTTCATCATAAATGACCTAACTAGGCCTCATGGGGCCCACAAGACAATTTTGATTTGATCACCCAAAATTGGTCTCAAGCAGACACCATTATGTCAGAGTATTGACGCCTCTAACAGTGTGTCCATCATAAATTAGATATTGCAGATACACTCGATACAAGAAACCCCAAACCATAATATATATATATATTTATTATAATTAGACATTTGTTCCCCCTGAGAATCAAACCTGGAAAAAAGTCATAAAATTGTCCTCTGATGTTCCTACAAAAAATAAAATTCAAAATTTCATATAGAGAATATAAATAAACCCCTATGATTGAATATTATGGGGGTGTAAAAACTCCCTAACTAATCTTGTTGGACAAGCCCACTCTTTTCGGTCTGCCTCGCCTGAGCAGACCAACATTGGCTGGCTAGATCAACATCTTTAGGCCATTGAACAACAGAACTACTAGAATGTTGTCCATTTCTAATATTCCAACCATGATGTCGGGTAGACACATCCCTTGGTAATCATGCACCTCAAACATCTTTGTCCTCAAACTATCATCTCATAGTTACAACGCTAAATATAACACCCCATGCCACCATGACACTGCCAAAATCTCCCATGCCACCACCCTTAGATCCTTTTGTACCCCATCATCATCAGAACCTACGACAGAACATTCATCGAACCATTACGACCATGTTGGTGATCCAAAAAACAATTTGAGTCATATTCTGCAAAACTATAGACCAAATCTACTCATCCTTTATGATGAATCAATGAAAATGATGCATAAAAAAGTGGAACATGATAAAATATAAAACCACCTAACTCTTGGTGAAATTCAATTTTTTTGGGGGAAGATATGTGATTCACTAATGCCGATACTCAATCCTGGAAAGATCACCATCGAGATTAGATCTCAACGACACCTTGTTTCATAGGTTCTAGCTTAGATTCTTGAAGAGGAGGATGATGATAATGATTCGTAACTGTGTGTGTAAAAGGGTAGAGTAAGGGGATGTGATAATATTTTAATTAAATTACATCCTTCTCTATACGCTCTGACACTACCTCTCCTCGACACCCAGTGAATCAAATTTTATACCATGTATAGGGTAAACATATCATGTTGAACCAAACCAAGGTCTCTTAAATTATTATGAAACTCTTTTTAGAAGTTATTGAACTACAATTCCAAAAAATTTATTATAATTTATTAACTAAAATTCCATCAAATTTTTTTCTAAAGTTGGACAACCCCAAAAAATGGTATTCCCCGCAAAGGGTAAACAACATGCTCTAGACACAATTGTTCCCTCAAATTATTGTTTGAGATACTTTTTGGAGATAATCCATTTACATCAGGTGAATAGTGTAAAAGTAGTTAATATTTTTATATTGTATACTTTGCGAAGATTGTAAAATGGAATCGTACACCATCATAACACATAGCCATTGAATTATTTGTTGAAATATTTCTATGTATAATAGTGAAAAACCCATGTCGCTAAAATATTACTGTTATTCATCTAATGGAATTGAAATATAAACATACAGAAATTAATGATACAAGGAATATAAAATATCATATAATAGGATTATATTGTGAATATAATTAAAATTTATATATTAAAAATTAGTGATATATAAAATTATAAGGTAAAAAACGAAGTCATGTTAACTTTAAATTTTAATTAATTATCTTTTGGTGCTCAAATATCAAATCCAACAACATAATAAAGAAAAAAAAACCTTATTTAGATTAATGAAATTTATAATGTAATAATGGTGTTAATGATTGACTTGGGAGTTTTAGGAATACAGTTATTTTAATGAAGAGCTTCTATTATGGTTATAAAATGAGTAGAAAAGTTATATATTTAAAAAATGGATCATCATTATATTTATTATATTAGTGATATAATTTATTGAATATCATAAATTAGTATTTTAGGGTAAATATTATTTATAAATATAGGAAATTATCTAATAATTAATAAAAAAATAATTCATTGGAATTCATCATATAGTAATTTTCAATAAGGATCCAAATACATAATA
The DNA here is from genome assembly GCA_963277665.1 of Viscum album. Lineage (NCBI taxonomy): Eukaryota > Viridiplantae > Streptophyta > Magnoliopsida > Santalales > Viscaceae > Viscum > Viscum album. The sequence goes on along the minus strand of OY728152.1, from coordinate 2,072,608,915 downwards.
TAGAAACTATTCATTATATTTATTATATTCAATAAATGGTTAGTTTTATTAAAAATATCATCTATAATGATAGGCGATTTATTATAATTTAAATACAAATACCACTTATTATATTGTTTCTTGATATTATTTCTTATTCCACATGTCACATTGAATATTTTTAAACTACATTGAATGATGAAGGAAATATTCAATCATTTTTACAAGTATTGAGATATTATAGTTTCCTAAAGTGTAAAAATAAATTCAAATAAAAACCATTATTGGGATTAGTATGAATTTTTCAATGATAAGGATATAATTTCAAAACACAATTATGAAGTTAATAATATTGTTTATCTATTTAAAATATATAATCATTCATTAACTAGTGATGATTTGACATTAAATTATATAATATAATCCAATGTTCGAATAATAATGAAAAATATATATAATTTTACAATTGTTCGAGGAAATTTTTTTAATCATTTATCATACATAAAAAATAACATATATTTTGTTATATGTTTTAATTATAGTATGTGATAATTTAAAATAATAAATATTGTAAATTTTTCACTTTTATATACTTTTCTTCATATATATTTTAACATGAAAATAAAATACATTGAAAAATGTAATATCTCTTTTATAAGAGAAGAATTTCATTTCTAGAGAACATAAATCTAATCATCGTCATATATTTAGTGAAATGTGGCTTCAAATGATTTACATATATAATATTTGGGGACACAAAAATGTTTTGGTCCAGATAATATATATATATATGTGTATGTATATATTTTTTCAAATATATGTTATCTCCGAAAAAATTATAGAATCTTCTATATGGAATATTTTCATTCTTGGACCCTTCTTAGAATCATAAAAAATATAACAGAACATACCAAATGTAAATGTGGGATGATTTATAATGAGAGACAATTATAAGTGTTATATTCGATATATTAGTGATGTTTCATATTTGGAAATAAATCAATTGTTAATTTACATTTTGTTGGTTGAACGAAAAATATTTGGTATATAATTTATTTTTATGAAAATAGATACTATATCATCTTTGGTAATTCCAAAATTACTATTAATAGTTTATATGGCGTGCACATATATCATACTGATATGGTTGAAATGTTTTACACAAGTGACTATAATGTACTTAGAAACTAATATATATGTTTTCATAGTTTGATAGAATTTTATTCTTTACATATTCAGATGATTTATGGACCATAATTTTGATTTTTAATATAGGGTTATAATGTGAAATCTAGGAAAATATGTTTTAAATTTTCTAGATTTTATACCATTCCCAATATATTATGAACTGTATCTAACTATTAAATCTTATTGGTGATGATTTGTCTGTGTTTGATTTATTATTGTGAAAATAGTTCTTTTTTAACACACAAAAACTATATTTAATATAAAAAAGAAGTATGATAATTTATTATTTTATGAGTAGACAAGATATAATCATAAAAATTGTACCAAAATTGAATTTGATATTATTATTTGGGGAAAAGATCATATTTCAAAATGACACTTATCTTATAATTAAAGAATATTAAAAGTAATATATTTATAGTAATGATAATAACTATTATTTTTATTAGACTACAAACACCAAATATTAGTGAAATCACTAATTAAAACACAGTAGTCTTGGAATCTCCCAATAATATCCCTCTTATAATGGTTAAATAAAATAAAAAGTGAATCTTAAGGAATAATATAGTCATTATCAGATATAATTGAGAACCTTTTTATAGAAAATAAAGAATGATTAGGAATGATAATAGTGAAAAATATATTTAGTTTATAGTATTATGTTACACTAAGAGAATGACTATTTCCTAAATTATCTATTATGACCACAATATAATTTTGAGATTCGTAATATTATTCATGAGAATACTATAATTTCACTTAGAAATAAAAATAAATTGTATATATGTATATATTTGTTATTTTATTAAATTTTTTATAATTTTTATGTTACAACTAGTATGATATTAAAAAAATTAATTTATTATAGTAAATTAATAATATAGTTTTTTTAAAAAAAATTTACATTATAGGAAAAAAATTTATTATTTATAAATAATTACTTCAGAAATGTTTGAAATTGTTATCATAAAACATACATCATACTATAAACAATCACATAAGTGATTTTCTTAGAAACAAATATTAATAATTTTTTAAAAAAAAATTATTATCCTATGAAGTTTAAAATATATTTTCCAAATTTTTTGATAGGTAATATTACATTATAATAGTGTACTAATTAATCATGTTTTTATGTAATATAAATATTTATTAATCTATATACTTTATTTATTTTATCGAGAATTAATTTCAAAACCTATAAAGATTATAAAAATTCAATTGTTGAAATAGATATTTTAAAAATAATATTCATTAGAAAATTAGTTTCCCAAAAGAAAATTAAAATAAAAAATGATATTTGGATTTCAATATAATATTTTGAATCCCAACTTAATAAGGTGGTACGAAATGTTCCAAAACCATGGTTGTTTCATGGAAAATTGATTTCTAATAACAATGAATTTGAAGAGGTATATTTTCAAAATAATAACAAATTTTCTTTTCATTACAATAAATACCAACCTTCCCACAAGATTTCACTCTCTATAACCCTTTTTATCTTGTCCATTCATATTTTAATCTCTCACCATTATATTTTTTTAAGAGATAAAGATCTCATGTTATCACTACCATGTTTTTAAGAAGTTATAACATAGGTAATGGATAATATTCATCTATAATTTTTTAATTCCCTCCCTTATAGTTTGTATTATAAATTCTTTGTTACTATATTCCCATGTACTTGTGATAGTAATATTTATATTGAATTGTTGTTATATTTGTGGGATGCAACCATTTTCTCTCCATAACATAAATCCATAAACCACTATTTATTTAGTAATTTTGTTTTAATAATTATTTTATTTTAAATGAGTTGATTTTATAGTTTTTAATACCCACCATAATGTTTTAATGGTTATTCATATATATGAAATAATACATTCTTAATAGTGGGATTCCTGGTACGAAATCAATGTTCAATTCTCCTGAGAATAAAATGCTTAAAACATTATGTTTTTAATCACATAATAAAATACAATATATTAAACCTATTATTTATCAGCCTCGATTAATTGATGTTATTAAATATTTTTATATTTTTTATTTTTGGAAAAAATTAAATAAAAAATATGAAATTTTGTCCATAATGGATCTCTAATTAATATGTATAAGAATTAATCTCAAATGATGTCATGTTTTTTGATACAAAGATTTATATCCATGGTAGTATTTTTTATGAAAACATGATGATGATCATTGATGACACTCTTAGGAACTCCATATTTTTAATTTATATAATATCTCATTGTATTGTATCGTGAGAATTAGAATATGAAATCATATTATGAAACCTTTTTTGTATATGATGATTTATCCTAGAACATTTAAACTTTTTATCAAATTATTGGATTTATTCTCAATATTTCATATTGATTTATGTCCATAAAAATCATTTCTATTGAGGTGAACAAGGACTGCAAAATAATGGATTCATGAGAGAGGATTATTGTTTGTTCTATTTTTCATTATTTATTAAAATACCTTATTACATGTTTTAAATACACTATGCCAAAATGATATTTAGATGTTATCAATTATTTAGCTTGTCATATAAATTTTATAAAAAAATCATATATTAAAAAGCATGTTGATGTCGTTTTTGTTGATAAAAATTATTGTTATATATAAAAATTTGGGCAATAAATCATTACTAACAACAATATAAGAAACCATAAATATAATTTATACAATTTAGTTTTATAAAATTATAAATATAACAATTTAAAGAAATTTAATCCTCGAATAAATGATAGTTCATGTATATGGTTATTGAAAAGATGCCCATAGTTGAATATCACATTCCTTTTAAAAAAAATATGATGGATAAAACAATAATGTAATATTTTGAAGAAAAATTTGATATATATTATCCTATAAGTATTTTTATATAAAATTTAATGAATAAAAATTCATATAATAATAAATATTATATGATATCTAATGGTAAAAAATTGATCACAGTGAATATTGTTTTCGGTATATTTTTTTCAAATATAATTATTCTTGTAAAAATATAATATGTTGGAAATTGAAACTAAAGTCGTACTAATATGATGGAATATTAATTTCCAAACATCATGATGATGTTGAAACATATATGTCGGGTTATGAATATTAATGAACATAATAGCGCATTTAATGCCCCCAATAAGGGAATAATATATTTTATAATGTATCATGACTTTATGAAAAAAATATACTAATTGAACCTCCAATCCATTAATCAAGGACCATTAGTTCAATAATATAGAGATTTTATATTATATGTTCCATTAATTTGGGCATGAGGATGTGACTTTGGTTATTTAACACATAGATGATAATGATAATCATCTGTGGAAACTAATTAGAAACACAAGTTTAAAATATTAAATTGAATAAGATAAATTGAAATAATTTAAAAAATATTATAAACTAATTATTTTCCTTATTGAATTTGGATTACATATTGAATATAAAATCATGGAATTTAATTCCAATTTATATAATTTATTGAATGTTAGAAGGTAATGTATAAAATTATTGCATACTTCACGTAATGAATTTTCATTTATTCAGATAGTAAGATTTAGTGATACATTAGTGAACTAAGACCCCGTATATGGAAATCCCTAATGATATATTGTTTTGATGGCTATAAATAAATATTTTGTATTTTATCAATGTTAAATTTGTGTTTTGATATGAATGTAGATATAACGTGTTAAATTATTAGAATATTCTCATGAATGATGATTTCATAAATAATAACAAATTCTATGAAACAGTTGTGGAATGAAGCAATATTTAATTTTTTTCCATTTTTATGGAAAGTGTTACAAGTTTTGATATGATGAACATACAGTTCTGAAAACACATTTACTGAGAAATCCTCAACATCAAAATTATAATTAAAATGGTAATATATTTAATACAAAACAAGTTGTATAACGATTTTAGTGTTGTGTGATATATTATTTCGAAAACCATTGTAGAAATTTATATACACTATAACGAGAGGAACCCCAGTAGAGGAATGTTTGGAATGAATATTCTTATCAAATCATCATAGATAAATTATATGATCTAAATGATTTATTGTTAAGTGAATTCATCATAAAATAAAATCTATATTGACCATTTATCAAATCTCATTATATGTATTATTTTGTTTAATTTTTATAGTAATAAATATGAAATTAAGCACTAGAAAACTTGTGTAAAAGGTATAATATTGAAATCAAGGATGAATTATTATTTAATAAAATATATATAGATATCCCCATATTATTATTTGTTATTTCAATATCAAAAAACCCATTATTTTTCATTCCAATTGATTAATATTATATAATTCATTGGATTAATTGCCTCATTAAGTAATACTCCAAGATAATATTTAAATGAATAAAGATTTTATTCTTATTAATGTTAAAACATGAAATTATATAAAATAATGATATGTCCCTACACATGAAAAATTAAAAGTCATGTTACAATTCCTTTTTGGGGGAAATTATGGTGAAGAAGGGAATAAAATTTAAAGTATCAAAATAAAAAATGTACTAACTTTTTATGAATAAATTGATGTTTTTATTGAATATATATACAGACCTCACAGAAAATGATTGTTTGGGTTCTCAAATGATCTCATACCTAGATCCTATCTATTATCCCTGGTTATATATAGAATGATATATGGGGAAGATTATTAATTAAATAATATATATCATTATCATTTGAAGATGGGTTTTCTTCATTTGTGGGTGTCTCAATGTGGGGTACGTCTTATATATACAAATAATACTGATGGATCAATGTCACAGTTAATTTATAATAGATAAAATAATGGGTCATTGTGATAAAAAAAACTATCTTCCAATGATTGAGGATTATTTATCCAAATTCATTGGGCCCAATTATTCACTACCATAACCTTTAATCTGAGTATCCTTAATAAAGGGTGAATCAAATTGATGTCATACATAATTACTTCCCAATATGATATATACATTATTTATTTTTAATGAACGCTTATTAGAATAATGACCTTATTTTATTTTTTAAATTCAATGAATATATTTTTATCCAATACATTGATATGTGTTTTTGATTTCCATTATTATATAATGATATATTCTAAAAGATGTTTGGATGATGAGGATCAGATATATTTTATATTAACAACTCTATGTAATGATGTATTTAGTTGGTAAATTTATTAAATGTAAGTTCTATTAGAAATACAACAAATTTTTGGAAAACAATTTGAACAAAAAATGAATATATGATGATCATAAAAATATAGAGGCAATTTAATGGAGATGAAATTGTAAAAATTTTAATAATATTCATAGAATGTATGAACAAATACGACAATATATATTGTTGGTGTTAAAATATTTCATGAATTTTTAATCCAAAAAAAGAAAAATTTAATGGTATTTATGATTATCTAAATAAAGGGTGGTGATTAATGTTTATTTATTTTATGAAAAGAATAGGTAGTGAACTGTGATAACATATCCCACTAATAGGGAATAAATTTTCCTTTTTTGTGATTCATCATTTTATGTACAGTTATGTATTCTCTCTAAATTTAAAAATATGATTAACTAAACATTTTGACGGTTAATGACTCATAAAAATTATCATTCCCATGATTATAATTTTTCATCAATTATATATAAATTAATAACATCAATACACTCTATATATATGGGGAAATGTGATATATAAATAAGCAAATATATTATAAATTAAATGTAATGAAAAATTTAACAAATAAAAAAATCGGACGATAATGACTCCAAAAGAATATTATTCTTCTATTCATTATCACCTGTTAAATGAAAACAATTTTGTTTCCAATTTGAGATTAAAAAACATACTATTATATAAATTTTGAGGATTGATGAATATTCCTTTATGTGGAATATTTTAGAAAATATATTGATGTATTAGCAGATGAAATATAATGAATTTTATCCCAAATAATATCCCAACACTCATTAATGATGAAGCTTAAAAATAAAATTAGAGAACAATATAAACATTAAATGGAGATAAAATATTCGAAAATTTTTTTTTAGTGAGATATGTATTGATAAATAATTATTTCCATTGTTTGGATTGTGGATAATTTAACCACATATTACAGTGTAAAAGAATCTATTGATGGGTGGTACTCGTAGCACTATGATCTCTATAAATCATGGAATTATCATTATGTATAGAAATTTGTGATTTTTTTATTTTAAGTATAACATGTAGTCAATGTTTTTTGATTTCATTTAATGATTATTTATGTTAGAAATTGATGGTATAGAGATAAATAACCAATATATGGATGAAACCACAACCCATTGTAGCATGGAAGGGGAGAAATCACTGTATAATTTTTTATTAACATTAGTATGACATCGAATTGATGTAATTATAATCATGTGATTATTTATTTATTATTGATTATTTTTTAACAACTTTTTCTATAAATGAATAGATTTCATTTTTGATCATATTTAGCTTCAAAATATTAATGATATGGGTAGAAATCATAGAGAACTAATGTTAGTTGTTTCAAAACATGATATAAGATTTACATCTATATTATGTAGGATCAATCAAATATATATTAATATCAAATTAAATAGTATAAAATTTATCATGTAATAATTAATTTATTAAATGAGAGTATTATTCAAACATAAAAAGTCATTTTCAGGGACATGTCATTTCGTTTTTCGGGGATTGGACCACATTATCGTCCAAAGTTCAACTAATTTAATAAAAAACTTTATCATTCAAGTATTAAAATAGGTCATTACATGAAATATAATGGAACAGTGGGTGAAATATAATACTCTTCGTTGACTTCATTGTAGGAAATTACTTGTGACACGATAATTTTAATGATACAGCGGAGAAGATAGATTTAATCTAGAAATATATCAATATAACCCATATTTTTGAACATAGTTATACAAATAATATATCATGTAATATATGTTTTCATGGGAGTTATTATATAATCCTCAAACAAGATTCATGGAAATTAATCATATGATTCTTAAAGAGAGGATATCTAAGGACTTTACATCTTACTATTTTCGATTCAAGGGCATTTTATACATTCTTCAAACTACTTAACACAACCTCTAAATCGTTCAAATGTCCAAGAAGTCACTCATATTTCTTATTTAGGAATGTATATGATTGTCCAATCAAACTTATTATATATAAATATCTTTAAAATGGAATAAAACCTATCATTAAAAGAGGTAAACAGATATACCATGGGCTAATTTGGAAAAATGATAATGATAAATCCAACCTAACTCCTAAAACACTTGTTGATAAATAACATGCATACCGAACTAACTAAGGTGAATTAAAAAGTAATGGATAAATACCTTACATTATTTTTACATAGTACATTAATTTGTAGGAAAAAATTTCATATTGAGGGATGTGTGGATGTAACAAATTGATATTTATATATCGTATTTTAAAAGTAATAATGCTTCATTATAAAAATGTTATTTTTTAATGAGAAAATTAAAATAAAATAAAATTTTATATGAAAACTTAAAATCAATTAATAAAATTTATTATATCGGCTAACAATTATAAATTTAGTTAAAAACAAATTAATATATAAAATAAAATAATAAACTCAGTAGGACAAAATTCTCAAATGACGACCATTTTTTCCATAACAAAAAAATTAAAAAAAATAATAAAAACATAATAGAAAATTCCAATGGAGGATTACTTTTTTCAGATACATATTAAATTTAATTTAAACAGAATAGAACAATATATAAAATATTTGGTTCCCTGCTGATATATAATTCATCAAATTTAAATAGGAAGAGATTTTTTAGGATGGTTTTTCATGTTTTTGTTGGATGATGGGGGTTCAACCAAACTACTTCTGGAAATAAACACTATGTAATTGTATTACAAGTCATGTAATGGTGGTGCATGACTTGTGAGATGACAGTTCAATATGTATTGATTTTTAGTGGTAAATATTTTAAAATTCAATAGGTCTTTTTGTGAAAGTAATCCATGTGGATAACACAACATGAGTGTCAACTACACATTGTGAATGTACATGATGTAGTTTAGATTAAATAATGTATTTCTAGGAAAAATTAAATTCATTCAGTGATGTGTTTATCATCCTCTCATTTTTATTGAACCTTATGTGTCCTGAAGATTTCATTACGACCTCTTACTACCTATTTGATCTGTAGGTCCTGATTGTTTCCCCTTTTTTAATATGTGGTAAGTATATCCTTCTAAATGAATTGTTTTTAATTTTTCTTTATCTTATGTATTTTATGTTTCAATGTTTTTATGGTATGGGGTGTGTGTTTGGTTGTATTTTGATCATATTTTTTATGGTTTAGGACTATCCATGTTTTATCATGGTACACCTATAATTTGTTTCGGTTTTTCTTCACCCTGTGGTGCATAGTGAGTGGAAAAGGATTCCATAAAGTAGGGAACCCATACATTCTATTTATTATCTATCATAGGGAAGTGGTTTCATTGCTTTTATATATTTTTTAGTGTTTTTATCTTAATCAATTATATATTATATTTCAAATAGATTAGAAATGTGTAAATCTCAATAGATCTATAAGAAATTAATAACTTTATAATATTTGTGATATTATAGATTGTACGAGAGTTTATCCATGAAGAAAACTAAGGCTATTGAGGGATTTCTTTGCGATGGTTATATGTGTAGATATTTCATCTTTGTTTATAATTAACTTTATATTACCATAAAATTAAGAATAAATAACCACTTATATTTTACTAAAGAAATCGTTTCCAAATGATTATATAATATCTAAAAAATACTTAAAATAAACTGATATTTGATGAAATCACCAATTTGTAAATATACAATGTAATCTTGAATTCATGTGATGTCTTGATGTTCTTTTTATACCTTAATATTTGGTTTGACCATGTAGTGATGTTTATTTATAGGTCGTGATTTTTGTGTGGAGAGGTTGTTTTTGTGGTCGTGATTTTGGGGTGGAAATTTGGTTTGAGGGGATTTAATTTTAGGGATTTAAGGTAGTAATAAGACCATGATTTAGGGTAGTGAGGTGGTGGTTCTTTTGTTCATTATTCCTGATTAATGATGGAATAAATAAATAATTGGTAAATAATGTTTGAAATGGGATTAATATGTTTGGATAACAATATGAAAATAGTTAATGAATGATTTAATGTTAGGTTATGTTATTTAATGTGGTTGACGCTAAATAATGAAATAATTGAATGATTAAATGAAATTTCATGGAAATGTGAAATGGGGATTGTGTCTTGTTCTGTTGTAATATGAATTTAGAGGTGGAAACAATTTTCATATTGTTTTGAGTTGGTTATATAGTTTTTTAACTCATAGGAGAGGCTTCAATGTTTTTCATTATATATATAATTTTATATTCTTGTGATTTCTATATTCCCCCACCCACACCATGCACTATTTCCCAAATCATGAATAGTTACATATGGGTGTTTTCCTGAAATCTTTTGAGGTGGATAGATGTATGGGTACATTCAATTTACATCTATCTCTTCCATGGGAGATATATTTTCTACATGTAGAGAAGGATGGAGATCTGTGACTGCATTATATGGTGGTTTTTATTGCCAACATGTATACAAGTGAAGCTTGATAGACCAGTTATTCTTGGTGAGATGTGATCACGGTTGGATGGTTGCATCTGGGGGTGGGGGCTTGTATGGTAGGAGGAGGGCACATGGATAAGGTATTCATTCTTTTGGATACCTTAAAACATTTTTTGGGATTTTTTTCTGTTGTGGCCCATTTGTTGGGGTGAGATGTAATGTGGAATTTCTTGAGGGGTGGAATGCCCTATTGCTTTTGGACATGGTCTGTTCGGACAATTCATGTGGGTCCAGTTATTTACTAATGATGTAGAATATGATGAACATACGATATTGGGTGTGAATGTGGAATACCATTTGGAAATTGGAGTGTGGTACCATTTTCATTATCATCGTGTTATATTATATTACCAGACCTATGTTATTTGGCTATTTTCCCAAGATGAGTTTTTGTTGGGTTATAATACTTTTGTAGGTGATGTTTAATTTTTTTAACTATGTGCATTAGTATGATTTATTTAGATTTTCATGAGATACTTTGGTTTTCCTATTATGTACAAATGATTCTCACCCTTTGTATATGAAAATAGTTTTTGTTTCTCGGATGATGTTGTGGACCATACTTCACACTTCTATTTTGGATCATGGATAGTTATTATTTCAATGATCTTGATTTATATTTGGTTATCTACATGGGAGAGTTATATTGTATCAATATTATTTATACATGCATTGTGGGATGGTTTTGGTTTATTTTTTATGCTATATCACAGTGAATATTTTAATGATATTTATTATTACCCAATCTAATATATATTATATTCTGTACAACCTCTCATACATTGAAATTTTAAACCTTCTCTACTAGTCACAAACCCGAGGCCTACTAGAGTCAAGAAATGAGGGTCATTATCTCATTCCGCTGATTCAGTGTTCATTAGTGGAAGTGGGTCATGATTACGTGGTATCAATGGAGTGGTAGAGAAATATGATGGATCTTAGATTCATGAATAGCGATGATTGATTGTGGTGGCCCGAAAATAGTTTCTTCTGTCCTTGGTGCATGGCATAGGCAAGAAAAACTAGCTAGGACATGTGATTTTATACACCATGTGATCTAGTGCACAATCATTGAGCATATTGAACTACCAAATGGTGTGGGCCTATTTTCTGTTTAGAAAATTATGAGAGGTAAATTCATAGTGTGGAATCAGTATTATGATCAATATGATCATCATTCACGTGTTTGATTTATTTGATGTAAATATTGTGGGCCTATTTTCTGTTCCTTGTTTTTCTTTTAGTTATAGATCTTATTCATTATTCAAGTGTGGATAAGGTGGTTGAATATCAGCATGATGATCAATATGATAATCATTTGGTTGATCTATTTGATGTATATGACCAATGGAAAAGGACAATGAATGCTTTCTATGGACATGATTTGGGGAAGGACTACAGAGGTGTCTTAGATAGGGAGACAGATAGATGGTTAGTGGATCTAGAGATATCTTTTGGATTGATTCATTCCATGAATGAGTATTGAGTTTATTTTAATGGCTTTCATATATGTGTTCATTCAAATTAGTGGTGGATGTTGTTTCTAAGTGAGATGAAGGAATAATACATTTTCTATGAGGACTTCTTGAAGGAGTTTCGGGCATTGTTCCTTTTTTACCATGACGGAGTTAATGATGAAGGATCTTCTTTCTCGTCAGCTTGGGAACATGTCAGTGAGGGAGTGGGATATTTCGAACAAAAAATTTTATGTTATTTAATAGATCATTTTACAAAATAATTGTCTCATGTTATTCTTTTTGGGGTGTCACTCCATCATTCTATCAAATATACTTTTACTCCATTTTTATTGCACGTGTATTGTTAGATAACAGGGAAGATATTGAGAAAATATATTTGTGAGGAGGTTTTGTGAGGTAGTAGAAATATTAATGTTCCTCAAAGAGAATTTTTTTAGTGGATGGTATCAGGAACCATGATCATTAAGGTTTAGACTACTAGGTAGTTGACCTTAGTTTGTTGCTTTCAGATTTTATGAGGCCAGTGGTTTCAATGTTTTTTCGGGGAAATTTTTCCAAGATTCTTTTTGGTGTGGGGTATATGGTCATCACTAGAACTACAACCCAATAGTTTCTTGAACTCAATTTGGTGGATGTGGATAGGTTGAACACGATAATAAACAATAGTTACAATTTATTTTATTTTATCATCATGGGAACTAGGTTTTTTCTCTAACAGGTGGAGATGAAGAAGGTGTATGTTGATTCCACGATGTTCCACACTTTATGGGATTGTGACCCGAGCATATCTGTAGAGATGGTAGTCTACATAGCAATAGATAAGATCATTGTGGTTAGTTTCATGCAATACATGTAGTAGTTCCATAAGGGATTTATATTGTCCGAGGTATTATCCATTTGATTAGTACAATTTTTTTCCAAGTTTGATTCTGGATATTTAAAGTCATTTACAACTCCCACACTATCCAATGATCCTCACACTAGGTGTAGAGAGGATTCACATTTCCCAGATGTTGACAATGTCAATCAAGGCTTGAAATTATTTTTTTTATGGTTGTAGAGGTTAAGATTGATGATAGGGATACATTAGTTTGGTGGTTATCTATTCTTTCTATGGATTCAGTAGTACTATAGCATCTTTAACATCTAATTTCGTATTCCATTGAATTTATTATTAAAAACATTTAAAGGATATTTTTGTTCTAAAATGTTGATATAACATTTATGGTATCTATTGTCATGAGGGGTTATTATGTAGACAGTCGATGTGTGGAGCATCACCATTCATTATTGGAAGGGTTGCCTATAATAGCAATGGATGTTGTTATGGTATAGTTTCTTATGTTAATTGGAGAATTATTTTATGTTTTTCTCATGGGGTTTGTGATGTTACCCATTCGACGTAATATTGATTTTTTGATATACGTCCATCCTACTATTTTCAATATTTTAATGGCTCTATAAGGAATGACTCCATCTGGGTTTTTGGAGTTGAGGATTCAAATATGTGATCATATTTAGAATGTTTTTTTCAACACATTGTGTAATTTTCTGGGATCTATATTGATATTTTCCAAGGAGGAGGATGATAACCTAATGTTGTGTATATACATGATATGGTTGAATAGAGTGATGATCCAAAAAATTATCTTCTTCTAAATATAGATTATTTTTCAAAAATTTGGCAGGAGAGAGTTGGTTTTCTAAGATATATATATATTTTGGATAACACCCATTGAAGTTAAAGGATGGAGATATCCCAAAGACTATCATCATATATAGTTATGGGAACTTCTATTTTGTAGTCATGGAATTTGGGGTTATGAACTCACCTTTCATTTTCATGGGGAATATGAAAACAATTTTCTATGAGTTCTTGGTCTGTTTCTTCGTCATATAATTTGATGATATCTTAATATACTCAGTTTCATAGGAGAATACTACCACACTTCTAATAAATATCTTAAGTGATATTTAACTCCACCAGTTCTATTGAAATTTGTTCATGTGTATGTTCTGGACACGGGAGGATCATTTCATCTAGCATGTGGTGTCTTAGTATGGTGTATCAGAAGATACATCAAATGTTGAATGACTTCTTTCTGGGGAAGAACCAAATAATATGGTTGAGGATCATAGTTTTCAATGTCATATGGTTCATTGTTAAAAGATTTGGCCCAATTTATTCAAATTTGTATCTATATTGACATCTTCTAATAGTAATGACCAAGATTTTGTATGGAAAGATTTGTGTTGAGAAATGTTTTGTTACCTAATGGTGATATTGTATAGTGCTCTAGTGTATTGTTTAGCTAAGTATTCTATGATGTTATGGGTGATTTGTGAAATTTCCCATTTGGGATAGGAATGCATGTTGATATATTAGTTGGTGATTATCACTTACAAGTCCAGTAATATATTTTCTCATGACCACAATTGTTCCACCCAAGATCTGGAGATTGAAGAATTTGTGTTGGTAATAAATGTATGGTTACATCAACTAATGGATGAGTGCTTTGTGGTCTTCAAATATCACAAGTGTTTGGGGAAATATCTTCTACTTATGTGATATGAACCTGTGGTAGTGTAGTGGGATGTTGTTATTTCAGGATTATGATTTCAAATCTTCTAAAACATAAGAATGGGGAGTTTTTTTGTGCCGATGATTTGAGAAAGAATTCATGTAAGGTTGTTTTTTGGGAATATCCGGATTCTTGGAGATCCAAGGGTGAGTTTAAATTATACATCATATTTGGAATGAAGTTTTATGGTAGATGATATTAATTATAAATAATTTTACAAACTTCACTGATGTAGTTGGTGGATGAGACTTAGTCAGGAGACTCAGATTTAAAGGTGATCTATGGTCATTATTTCCATATTGATGATCTAGTGGGTTTGTCTAGGATTTCTTGAACCTGATATTATTTCATTAGATGTTTTATGTTACAATTGTAATGTGTGATGGAGTTATTTTTATATTTTATAAGTCATGTTTTGTGGTAGAACAATGAGTTTCCAATATGTATCGTGGTGTGAAGATGATATTTTGGGCCTTAGGAGGAAACTTGCAGTGGTAGAGTTTTGAAAATTTTCTTTTTTTATAGTAATTAAAGGTCAAGAATAATGTTCATAGTGGTTTATAATATCCATTTAAGGGACCGATGTATGAATGAGATGAATTATATATGTATTTTTTGACAAAGAAACCCAGAACACAGGGATTTTGTGATTCTTTCTGGGGGGTAATGAATTAGTTAACAATTTCAGCCCATATCTTAGTGATAAAAGTGTTAGGAATAGTGGATGTTTTGTCTAACATTTGTATGGATGAGGTGGTGTAGATTCATAGGGCTCCATGGTCCAATGTTTCAGATCAGTAAAAATTATTTTCCTCATGAGTCAAGATGGTATTTCACCTTTCATTTTTCACTCAGTAATGCATCATCACTATATTGCACCCACAAATAGATGGCCATTCAGAGCTTACTATCTGGATTTTTGATGCTATACTACAACCATTGATCTTGACATTGGAAGATATTGGGTATGAACCATGCCATTGTTGGAATTTAGTATAATAATGGATAAAAATATCCCATTATAATGTTCCCATTTGAGGCTTTGTATGGGAGACCATTTTTTTCTCCATTGTCATGGTTGAAGGATAGAGAATCATATGTTCGTAGATATAATGTGGTGAAGAAAATGAGAGCTAAATTTTATCATGTTCACAAGAAGATGAAGTAGTACATGATGAGAATATGTCTTCTACCAGCTGTAGAATGTGGCTCTGGAATTTGAGGCTGGGGACCACATATTTTGAAAATATTCCCCTTAATGTGGGTTGTGATGGTTTGGTAGGGGAAGTAGACATTCAATTTGGTTTGATGTTCCCTTTAAGGTGTTGTGGTGAGTTGGAGTGTGGCCATATTATTTGGGTTTTCCATAACTGTTGGAGAGGATACACAATTTCTTCCATGTATATCATCTTCATCGATATCATCATTGTAAAATCCATTTAATTTATGAGAGAGAATTGGATATCATTGGAAAAAATTAATTTGTGGAATGGCCAGTTGAGATCTATAGTCTCCAAGAGATGGTGATTCATGTATGAATCATTTTATTTTTTGGATGTAATGTCATGGTGGCATGTGGGGGAGTACATGGGGTAAGAAACAAAGCTTCATTCCCAACACCGATTGTTTTTTGAGTTTTAATTTTATTTTATTTTCTTTGTGATGTTATTTTTTGATCATTTTGTTTTCAGATATGAGAAATTTTGCATTGTTTGTGTTGTATTTCATATGATGTGTGACGATTTACAGAAATAAAAAAAAATTTAAACGTTATTCAAAAATGATATTCATTAAATAAAATATGATTTAACCCATGGGTGTGAGTCATTTCCACCAATTGATGATAGTATCTTAAAATGTAAGATGAAGTTCCCCAATTTGTGCGTTCAGGATAGTGTGGTGTTTTTGTTATATATATATTTTGGATTCATCTAAATGGAAGTTAATATGGTTTATCATATGTTATATGGTTGTGTGGTTGGGTATGATGAAGTATATATTGGTTATGGTGACATGGTTTTGTTGTGTGTTTTGTGTTCATTTAGGTTATTGGATAGAAGTAAAATTTGATGTATGATGATAAACATGAGAGGTATCTCACATGGACGTTGTTTGAACCCATTTTCATCTAATATTGGTTTTGGATACTAGAGGGTATAAATAATTGGATATATAATTTATGTAATAGTATGTTCCCTCCTGGTTTGTTAAATTGTCAGTTTTGGTTAGGTGATATGTTCAAGGGTGGATCCCAGAATTTTTTGAGTATGGATGTCGAAAAGAACATATAAATAAAATAAACAGTGTTTATGTCTATTAGAAGACCATTAATGGTGGTTCAAGTATTTTAAGAGGTAACTTAATACTCTTTATAATATATTTATTAAATAATTAAATGGAACATTATGTAATGATAAAACTTAAACCCAAATCCTACATAATGGAAAATTGGATTAGTAATCATGTAAATACCTTATACAATACATTTTTTTAATAATTTTTTGTTTCCAAATTTGCATTAATTGTTTGTGTATTATTATTTATATCATATTGTGTTATCACTATGTTCCACAAGGAGTTATGCAAGTCTTCTTCCACCCTATTTGATCAATTGGTTTTGTTAGTAGTTCATTTTCAATTCATGGTAATATCATCATTCAAATTTATAAGTTTTCATGAGTTTTTATCATGGGGATTCTCTATAGATATGCTTTTATGATTTTTTTGTTGTGTATTGCTGTTATTTTGTTGTAGCATAGGTTGATCCATGCTTTTTCATGGAGGAGTTTTGGTTTGTAATAATTTTTCATCGACATACAGTTCATTACATGCGGTCAAGTCATCCATGAAGTAGGTAATCACTCATTTCTCATTATTATGTATCATAAAAGATGTGTTTTCTTTTTTCTATTTATAAATGGTTTATGGTTTATATGGTTTAATAAAATAAAAATAATTGGATAAATTGAAATAAAAGCGTTAAATAAGGTTTGATTCATATGATTTTATAACTTTGATGTTAATTGATATATTATGAATTGTATTAATTATTGACCATTAAAAATTCTGGCTACTAGGGGATTTATTTTCATTGGATATATGTGTCTAGTTTCCATCTTCAATTTGTATTAATAGTATATTATAGTAAAATGGAAATTGGTAAACCAATTGTATTTGGATAATGAAATGGTTCCTGTAGTATAATGGATTTTGTGATAAGACCCCGAACATAAAGTGGAATTTGATAAAATCCATTTTTGTTTTATCTATAATGTGATATTGATATGTTGTGATAATTGGTTAATCATTTTGGGATGTCAACATGTGGTTGGGGCTGGTTGGTAAGATGGTCTGTCAGCCATGCTTTTGGGATGGTCACTATAATTATATATTTGTTGTTTTGTTATTTTTTTCCTCCCTGGTTCATTAGTATGATTCATTCCCACATACATGATAGACTATCATTTTATTACAATGTATAACATTATGGTCACCCTACTTATATAAATATATTTCTATATTTCTTGGTGGATAATGAGGAATGTACTAGATAATTTAAACTCAGATATTTGATAGATATTATGTTTATCATTTGCATTTATTTTGGGTATTTACATTGGAAAGATTTCTAGTATCAGTTCTATATATGCATGAATTATGGCACAATTTTGGTATCTTTTAAAATTATTTCATGGAATTTTTTTGGTTGATTCATCTTATCTTCTGATCTTATTGATATTATATAGGGTAATTACTCTCATTCATGGGATTTATAAACCATCAGTGTTAGTGTCCATCACTGGGCCTACTAAAGGCGAGACATGGGGATAATTATATCTCTTGCCACATTTTGATATCCTCAGTGGTTGGGGGTTGTGAATATAAATATATAAATAAATTGTGAAAAACTGAATGGGACAACAATGATCTTAATATTATATGACAGTAACCTTATCATATAAATATTATAGTTATATGATTTTTTGAGTGGTAATAATATTTAACTATCTAATAAAATAAAAATTTAAAATAAATTTACTATTAATATAAATATATTGTATATATTTTTATATATATACATCAACTCTTCTTAAAAAAAGATGTATGAGATTTTAAAATTAGTTAATTTCAAATTTGATTCGGTAATGTGTTATATAAAAAATTTCATATTTATAAGAATTGTTTACTTTTTATATAAAATGAATAATTCTAATAACTTATGAATATTTAATAAAATAAAAAAATATTTGATATAATCACATCCAAAGTAGTATAAGATTATATATTTAAAAAGCTCAAAATCATTATTTTTCATTGAATAATAAAATTACCAATTTTCAGCATTATTATTTATGACTGTGTATATATGTTGTAATTATATAATAAAAAACTCTTGATAAATAATTATATTTTTAGAAAAACATATTTTTATTTGTTAAATTTATATTGAAAACTTTTAAAAAAAATAAATTCTATATTCAATATTGTAACAGCCCGAGATTTTATGAAAAATATTCTTTTTTATTTCACTAATGTCTTGTGTTGTACGCTACACCAAAAGGAGCATTCACAACACGCATCCTTGAATTGCCTTTCATTACACACAATCGCGGCCCTCCTCGATAGCTTGCGTCGTACGCAATACCGAGTTTCACTAAACAACGATATGCTATTAAAATATTATTAAAACTAGCCATTATGAATAGTAATAACCACTTTTTTAAATTTTATAAATTTTATTTTTCAAAATGGACTTCATTTTTGGATTCGGAATACCGAAATTAGCCTAGGGTGAAATTTTGGTCTTTTTCTGAAAACTTTCAATTTTTGATGAATAGTGAAACCACTAAGTGGTAGGTTAAAAACTGAATTTTGCATAAAACTTAATTTTACCGCTTCTGTGAATGGAATTTCGAAAATCCGACAGACACGGTTGATATCAGTATGTAAAATGTGGTTCAATGAGATAAAAATAATTTTTTGGTGAATAGTAACTTTTTACTTTTTTTACCGTGGTTAATTGTAAATAGGGTAACTAAGGGTAAAAATGATATTACTATTACCCTAACACATGTCCTAATTCTATTGGATAAGTTTAATTCGACCAAAAACAAACTTAGGAATAAAATATGACCATTTAAGCCCACTTGGTTTAGATTAGGACATTTATTATTAATTTATTTAAAGAAGGGTTAAAATAGTTAAAATCAAAGTTTAATAAGTAAATCATTTTTAATATGGGGTTATACATAATATAAATTCGACTATAAATATTCATTAGAAATCTAAAAAGATTTCCTACATAATGATATTTTATTTATAATTTTTAGACTTTAAATAAATTAATTTATTTATGACACAACGATGATGCAGTAATTACCCTTTTAAGTAAATATTAACATAATTGATGTTATAAATACTCAAATGAATGTAATTTGAGACTTTTTATGAATTTCACTAATTTTATATGTTACTATGATATATTATTGTTGATTTAATCAACTTGGTTCGAACATATAATTCTGTTATGACTTTCACAAAAATCATATATCAAATAGTGTCAAAATTGACACAAAATAGTTTTTAAATCAAATATTATATTATTAATTGTTATTTTATTCCTAAAAATCTATGTTTCGGCCACATGACTTAGATAAGGATATATATATTAATAATAAACAATTTGGGGTTCGTTTGGCTTGTTATAGTAAGTGTATTAACCATATAGTGAAAGAAAACAAAAATACACGGTAAAATTTAAATTATTTAACTTAGAGTTAAATCTAATTGATAAGGTTAAAATAATACCCTAAACATGTCTAAATCCTATTGGTTGATAGGATTTCGACCCATCCCCACTTTAGCTTCGAAATAAGACCCTTTGGAACCATTATAAACCGATTTTGACATTAATATAAAATAATATTTTGAGGAATTCCTAAGGTGCCCCTCTCCTCCCTTATAAAAGGACACCTCCTCCCCCTCCTCCTAACACCAATTTGAGCACTCAAGCTCGGCCAAAACCTGCCAAAATCCCTTCTCCACTTCCCTAGTATCATCATAGAGGTCCTGGTCTTCTTCAAAGACCATCCTTAGTTCTTTAAGTGGAGGCTAAGAAAAGGCGTGTCAAAAAGAGGTAATATCCATTACCGATCTTTTTCAATTTCTATCTTCTTAAACTTCTTCTTCTTTAGTTGTTTCATGATAAAGTAATAACATCAGTATTTCTTATATACTGATATGTTATTATAAATATGAAACAAACTCTAATTAACCTTCTATCCATCCTACGGAAAAAGGAAATCACCGCGCGTGCGTACGTACGGAATACCGTCTCCACGCCGTGGTGTAATCTATTTTCCGCCACCACATTAATTGGATGGGTATAAAGGTGTAATGAGTAACTATATATGATTATTATAAAGTGATATTGATACTGAAATAGTATACATACACTTCAACACAATTCCACGACCATGGGAACGATATCATCGCTCGTGCGTACGTACGGACTACCGTCTCCACGACGCGATGAGATTCATTCTCAATGATTAACCATTCATGAATGATTATAAAGTATATATAATAAGTAATAATGCAATATATGACCTAATAATGATACTGGAATTATTTATATTTATATGTATGTCATCTACTTAATTCCATTCAATTCAATAAGGAAACGAAAACAGCGTTCATGCGTACGTACGGACTACCGTCTCCATGAACGGTGTATTTCTTTCCATTTACTGATTTATTATATATGTGTATTATGAATATATATATATAAATCATGTTTTATATTCTGGAATTTAGTAATCATGATCTAAGTAATCATATGAATAATTACAAGTTAAAAACACGAACGACAAATGAGACGATTTTACCCAAAACGCTACTTTAACATGAATTTACAAAAGAACGGGTAATATAAAGTCATAAGTGGACCATATATGATATAATAACAATGAATATGATTCTGTAATAAGTCAATAACATGATTTAAATCATATACAGGAGGTTTGGACACTCACAAAGCAAGTCGGACCTAAGGTAAGGGAAATATCACAATCTCATTTTTATCCGAGATTGTTTATTTGTAAGTATTTACTGGGGTGTATTTTATCATCCACATCCATGTTTCATCAATATGTAATATTATTTCCATCCACTTACAATAGTTTAAATCCAATTTTATCCTTCGGTGAGTTTTTAGTAAAAGATATGAAAGGAATATTTTTTTGTTTTTCATACGAGGTACTTTTTTGACTTTTCCGACAAAATTACGAGAAGAATGTTTTTTTAACTTATACGGAATGAATGGATTCTTAAAACATTATTTCCAAGAAGCATCCTTTACAAGTTTTCAAGTTTATTTTTAATCAACTTCTTTTAGTTTATAATTGCATGACATGTTAAGAAAAGAAAAGTGTTTTTGAAGAAGAAAGGATATTTTCCTCAAGAATAGAGCTCAAGTGTTTTATCAAAATTATTTTCCATCTAAGATAGTAAAGGGTTCTGTTTTTTATTCCTATTATTACATTGATTTTATTATGTTGCGATGGAATGATTTTTTATGAATTCCTTTATCTTATATGAATTTTTTTATGATGTCATTTTGTTTAAGAATCCCATTTTTATTACATGGGTTACGCTATGATTTATGATTTATGATTATGTGTCACACATAATAAAGGATTCATTATAAGATGGGTGGGACCTATATCTCCCTCCAATGCATTGGGTAAAGATTTTATATCTCATGATATAGACAGGGATGGAACGGTAGGTTATACCGGTTCAGTGAAACAGGACTGAAACAAGGGTTACTCGATTCAGAAAGGGACTTTGTCCACTAAGATAGTCTTGGAAATGAGTCTTGACTAACAGGAAATGATTCTATATGATTATGTGTGAATGCCACAAAGTCTCATGTTTTAAGTTATGATTATTGTGAATACATTTCACTACCATGATTTATCCCATGTTATGAAATTATGCTCTCTTTTGCAGGTTATGATTTCAAAAACTTATGTTCTTATGAATATGATGTGATTGATTTTTCTTTTTTATACCCTTACTGATCATTTGAGCTCACCCTTTTATGTTTTCTTTTCCCCAGGATATAACGAAAGGTTTTAGGTAAAAAAAAGGGAAGATCTTTATGGGAGATATTGAAGATCTTTCACCACGATTAGAAGATTACGTTCCGAGTTTCCAAAGACACTAAACTATTACGATCCTTGTGTGTGTGTTTTTGTTATGTACTAAGTATTCCGCAAAAGGAATGTAATGTCAATGTACGTCAGGTTTCGGGTCTCTACAGTTGGTATCAGAGGGAGGTTTAGTCAACCTTTGGAAACTAGGATGCGAAAACGTTAGTGAGATCCCTAGAGATATTTCTAAGGTATGTCTAGGGATGCCCCTAAGGTTAAGTATACATATAGGTTATAGTCCTAGAATTGCGCTAACGATCATAGAATTAAACCTAAGATGTTAGATATTTAAGGTACTCCCCCTTTATTATGTTGTTTTCCCTAGCATGATTTTTGCCTCTCACACTATTCTTTTTGGATTTTATACAATGGCTAGAACCCGAAGGAACCGTGTTGATCAATGCAATGGACAATGCAATGATTTCCCTCCTGAACAAACAAATTTTATGGGAGATGGAGTGCAAAATCTTATTGCTATACTTACACAAGCTATGAATCATTATGGACATCCAAATGAGCAGAGAAGGGAACAATATTCTATTGAGTCTATCATGAGGCAACGTCCACCTTCTTTCAGTGGGACTTCTGATCCACTTGTTGCTGAACAATGGATCAGCACCACTGAAAAGATACTTTCAGTTCTTTAATGTTCTGAACATGATAAAGTCATTTTAGCAGTATATCGTTTGGAAGGTGAAGCTGATCAATGGTGGAATATTATCAAGAATACGAGGCCAAGAGATGAAATTGAGTCCATGGAATGGGACGAGTTCATGAACTTGTTTTTCAGTAAGTACTTCCCTCGTATTTTTCGAACAAAGATGGAAAAGGAGTTTCTTGAGGTGAAGCAGAAGGATGATGAATCTGTTGGTATATACGAAGCAAATTTTACAAGACTTGCAAGGTATGCATCTGGCATTATCATCCAACCTGAAAGTAAAGTTGATCGATTTTTCAGTGGCATAAAACCAAGTCTTCGAAGGGCATTAGCTATAAGATACTTTAGTAGCTATGAAGAAATTGTGCGTTGTGCTATCAAGGTAGAAATGGAAGTTGGTGTTACATATCCATCTCATGGTTTTGACAAGAAACGAAAGATGGAGTTCAAGGAGAAATCTCAGAATAATGGTGAAAAGAAGAAGAATGTTTCCTTATGCACAAAGTGTGGAAAGAAGCATAGTGGAGATTGTCTTAAAGGGACTAGAAAATGTTTTAAGTGTGGAAAAGAAGGTCATCGAGTAGCTGAGTGTCGATGTAATGGAAAAAGGGATTCTAATGATGTGAATAAAGAAAACACTGCAGAGAACGCACCACCAACACTTCAATGCTTCAAGTGCAAGGAAATGGGGCATTATGCTAATAAATTCCCTAATCCAAGGGTTAGTGATGATCGACATGAGCAACCACTTAAGGCAAAGGACAAAGGGAAGTCACATGCGATCACCATTGGCGATGTTGAATATGATAACGATGTGGTGGAATGATTAAGTCTTTATGTAATGGTATTCCAAAATAATGTTGTGTCGTAAAGTATTTATGTATTGGTCTAATGTGGTATTCAAAGTGATTGAGATATTTTTGGAAATAAGATGATATGCGCATAATGAAGGGAAAACGAGAAAACGAAATGTTTAACAGTATTCATGAGCTCATGATTGATATAAGGACTAAGTGATATCATGGTTTGAGTATATAGAATTTTGAGGATTTTGGTATGTGGAAAGAGTTAACTTTTAATAGAATTCATATTTTCAATAAGGTTCAATGGGTATTCAAGATAGTACAAGATTAAGGCCTTTGAATGTTTGGAATGTGACCAACAAGATATATCTTATGATATATGGGGATCAACGATGGTATTAAATCTCTGGTAATCGTTTTCACTATGTTATGAGAGTGGACTGCAGTATTATGGATAAGCCTAAAGATTGGAATGGATTATTTTGGACATAAGTTAGTATTGTTTAAGGATATAAGTTTTTTCGATATTATTGATGGGATGTTATAGTAATATAGTTTTAGAAAAAGGACAACCTGCAGGACGGGCGACAGCCCATCGCTTCGGACAAGGCTGTGGGAATCGAACCCAAAACCGAAGTGTGACTGGCCTTTATCACCTACCACTGGCCTACAGGAAGTCCCTGTTTAGTAGAAACTAGTTTTATTTTATTAAGAGGTATGATATACGAAGTATAAGTTCATTTTTGGAACCATATACGATTAATCTAACCATAAGATGAACTTATAACTTTTAGAACCTTTTGTTTGAGACAGATGGAATGACCCGTCATTCTATCACATGATCTGCTAACACTTCACGAATAACAAATTCAAC
Organism: Viscum album; assembly: GCA_963277665.1. Taxonomy (NCBI): domain Eukaryota; kingdom Viridiplantae; phylum Streptophyta; class Magnoliopsida; order Santalales; family Viscaceae; genus Viscum; species Viscum album. The sequence continues at coordinate 2,072,583,432 of OY728152.1, read as the reverse complement.
TTCATTTATTTAAGAGATGAAGTAGAAATTGTTCAAGGCACGAACAACAGCGAGATTGTACCAAAATAAAGTAAGTATTTATTCTAATTCAAACTCTTCAACTTTAGGGAAACGATCTTGAAAACCAAAAATGTTGTCCTAGTGCTCTTATACCTGATGAATCAGATGGTACCTTATATCACCACAAATCTATGGATTTGTGATTACTGGCTTTTCCATAGCCATGTTCTCTACCACTCTCCATCAGAACATGATGGTTAGATTTCTCTTCCATATCCATATTTTCACCTATGTGGAAACCCAGTGATTAGTTTATTTGGGTAATCGTTACATTTCATACTTTAGTTTTTAAAGCCAAGTTTTGGTATTCCTTTTTACAATGTGGGATTCTATTAAAGAAACTTTCGAATAAAAAACCATTTATAACCCCGACGGATTTCGAGGGTGAAATTCATTTTAAGGGGGGTAGAATGTAACAGCCCGAGATTTTATGAAAAATATTCTTTTTTATTTCACTAATGTATTGTGTTTTACGCTACACCAAAAGGAGCTTTCACAACACGCATCCTTGACTTGACTTGCATTACACGCAATCACGACCCTCCTCGATAGCTTGTGTCGTACGCAATATCGAGTTTCACTAAACAACGATATGCTATTAAAATATTATTAAAACAAGCCGTTATGAATAGTAATAACCACTTTTTTAAATTTTATAAATTTTATTTTTCAAAATGAACTTCATTTTTGGATTCGGAATACCGAAATTAGCCTAGGGTGAAATTTTGGTATTTTTCTGAAAACTTTCAATTTTTGATGAATAGTGAAACCACTAAGTGATAGGTTAAAAACTGAATTTTGCATATAACATAATTTTACCGCTTCTGTGAATGGAATTTCGAAAATCCAATAGACACGGTTGATATCAGTAAGTAAAATGTTGTTCAATGAGATAAAAATAATTTTTTGGTGAATAGTAACTTTTTACTTTTTTTACGGCGGTTAATAGTAAATAGGGTAACTAAGGGTAAAAATGATATTACTATTACCCTAACACATGTCCTAATTCTATTGGATAAGATTAATTCGACCAAAAACAAACTTAGGAATAAAATATGACCATTTAAGCCCACTTGGGTTAGATTAGGACATTTATTATTAATTTATTTAAAGAAGGGTTATAATAGTTAAAATCAAAGTTTAATAAGTAAATCATTTTTAATATGGGGTTATACATAAGATAAATTCGACTATAAATATTCATTAGAAATATAAAAAGATTTCCTACATAATTATATTTTATTTATAATTTTTAGACTTTAAATAAATTAATTTATTTATGACACAACGATGATGCAGTAATTACCCTTTTAAGGAAATATTAACATAATTGATGTTATAAATACTCAAATGAATGAAATTTGAGACTTTTTATGAATTTCACTAATTTTCTAGGTTACTATGAAATATTAGTGTTGATTTAATCAACTTGGTTCGAACATATAATTCTGTTATGACTTTCACAAAAATCATATATCAGATAGTGTCAAAATTGACACAAAATAGTTTTTAAATCAAATATTATATTATTAATTGTTATTTTATTCCTAAAAATCTATGTTTCGGCCAAATGTCCTAGATAAGGATATATATATTAATAATAAACAATTTGGGGTTCGTTTGGCTTGTTATAGTAAGTGTATTAACCATATAGTGAAAGAAAATAAAAAGACACGGTAAAAGTTATATTATTTAACTTAGAGTTAAATCTAATTGATAAGGTTAAAATAATACCCTAAACTTGTCTAAATCCTGTTGGTTGATAGGATTTCGACCCATCCCCACTTTAGCTTCGAAATAAGACCCTTTGAAACCATTATAAACCGATTTTGACATTAATATAAAATAATATTTTGAGGTATTCCTAAGGTGCCCCTCTCCTCCCTTATAAAAGGACACGTCCTCCCCCTCCTCCTCACACCAATTTGAGCACTCAAGCTCGGCCAAACCCTGCCAAAATCCATTATCCACTTCCATAGTATCATAATAGTGGTCCTGGTCTTCTTCAAAGACCATCCTTAGTTCTTTAAGTGGAGGCTCAGAAAAGGCGTGTCAAAAAGAGGTAATATCCATTACCGATCTTTTTCAATTTCTTTCTTCTTAAACTTATTCTTCTTTAGTTGTTTCATGATAAAGTAATAACATCAGTATTTCTTATATACTGATATGTTATTATAAATATGAAACAAACTCTAATTAACCTTCTATCCATCCTACGGAAAAAGGAAATCACCGCGCGTGCGTACGTACGGAATACCGTCTCCACGCCGTGGTGTAATCTATTTTCCGCCACCACATTAATTGGATGGGTATAAAGGTGTAATGAGTAACTATATATGATTATTATAAAGTGATATTGATACTGAAATAGTATACATACACTTCAACACAATTCCACGACCATGGGAACGATATCATCGCTCGTGCGTACGTACGGACTACCGTCTCCACGACGCGATGAGATTCATTCTCAATGATTAACCATTCATGAATGATTATAAAGTATATATAATAAGTAATAATGAAAAATATGACCTAATAATGATACTGGAATTATTTATATTTATATGTATGTCATCTACTTAATTCCATTCAATTCAATAAGGAAACGAAAACATCGTTCATGCGTACGTACGGACTACCGTCTCCATGAACGGTGTATTTCTTTCCATTTACTGATTTATTATATATTTGTATTATGAATATATATATATATAAATCATGTTTTATATTCTGGAATTAAGTAATCATGATCTAAGTAATCATATGAATAATTACAAGTTAAAAACACGAACGACAAATGAGACGATTTTACCCAAAACGCTACTTTAACATGAATTTACAAAAGAACAGGTAATATAAAGTCATAAGTGGACCATATATGATATAATAACAATGAATATGATTCTGTAATAAGTCAATAACATGATTTAAATCATATACAGGAGGTTTGGACACTCACAAAGCAAGTCGGACCTAAGGTAAGGGAAATATCACAATCTAATTTTTATCCGAGATTGTTTATTCGTAAGTATTTACTGGGGTGTATTTTATCATCCACATCCATGATTCATCAATATGTAATATTATTTCCATCCACTTACAATAGTTTAAATCCAATTTTATCCTTCGGTGAGTTTTTAGTAAAATATATGAAAGGAATCTTTTGTTGTTTTTCATACGAGGTACTTTTTTGACTTTTCCGACAAAATTACGAGAAGAATGTTTTTTTAACTTATACGACATGAATGGATTCTTAAAACATTATTTCCAAGAAGCTTCCTTTACAAGTTTTCAAGTTTATTTTTAATCAACTTATTTTAGTTTTTAATTGCATGACATGTTAAGAAAAGAAAAGTGTTTTTGAAGAAGAAATGATATTTTCCTCAAGAATGGAGCTCAAGTGTTTTATCAAAATTATTTTCCATCTAAGATAGTAAAGGGTTATGTTTTTTATTCCTATTATTACATTGATTTTATTATGTTGAGATGGAATGATTTTTTATGAATTCCTTTATCTTATATGAATTGTTTTATGATGTCATGTTGTTTAAGAATCCCATTTTTATTACATGGGTTACGCTATGATTTATGATTTATGATTATGTGACACACATAAGAAAGGATTCATTATAAGATGGGTGGGACCTATATCTCCCTCCAATTCAATGGGTAAAGATTTTATATCTCATGAGATAGACAGGGCTGGAACGGTAGGTTATACCGGTTCAGTGAAACTGGACTGAAACGAGGGTTACTCGATTCAGAAAGGGACTGTGTCCACTAAGATAGTCTTGGCAATGAGTCTTGACTAACAAGAAATGATTCTTTATGATTATGTGTGAATGCCACAAAGTCTCATGCTTTATGTTATGATTATTGTGATTACATTTCACTACCTTGATTTCTCCCATGTTATGAAATTATGCTCTCTTTTGCAGGTTATGATTTCCAAAAGTTATGTTCTTATGAATATGATGTGATTGATTTTTCTTTTGTATACCCTTACTGATCATTTGAGCTCACCCTTTTATGTTTTCTTTTCCCCAGGATATAACGAAAGGTTTTAGGTAAAAAAAAGGGAAGATCTTTATGGGAGATATTGAAGATCTTTCACCACGATTAGAAGATTACGTTCCGAGTTTCCAAAGACACTAAACTATTACGATACTTGTGTGTGTGTTTTTGTTATGTACTAAGTATTCCGCAAAAGTAATGTAATGTCAATGTACGTCAGGTTTCGGGTCTCTACAAATATTATGATTTTAGATATTAGGTTTTGGGAAAAAATATTTTATCATTGTAATTGTTGTATAAATAATGATATTCATTTCACAGAAAAAAACTGATACTAAAAATTTATTTCTTACTTAAAATATAATAAGAAAATAAATCTTGAAAATAGAATATTTATTTTATTTATATTTTAATTCCTAGTGATATTGTTTAAAAATAATTAGAAATTAACCAATTATTTCAATAAATACCCACCTTTCAATCCAATTTCATTCATTTCAATTACCTTAAAATCATTATTGAAACATTTATTATATTAATATTCCCCTTTTGAATCTCTTAATCACTCAATGTGTAAAATATATATGTTTATGAAGTGATTTTTATGGTATGGGATTAAATTCCTATCATTTTTATAAACCAGATCCTTTATAGTTAGTATACTGATTTTCATGTTTTTATAATCTCATTTATTTATTTTAACTTGTTTAGTTTGAAATTTTGTCCATAAAATTATAATGTTCAATTCCTTCACATTTTCATGTTTTGGAAACAACATTTCAAACCATTTATTCTACTAAAATAGTTGTTCTATTTTCTCATCAACAGTTTTTTAAATAATATGCACTAAATAATATTTTTATCCACTAGTATTCAATAACATTAATTTATATATTATTGAATGTAGGTTACAATTTAAGAATCATATATAACATTACCATTGGTAAAAAAATATAACATATTAGTCTTTTAATAATTATATATTCAATTAGATTGTAAATTTTTTTAATTATACTCAATGGGATATGGATGATATTATTTTTAATGATATTGGATCTATTTGGAATACATGAATGAATAAATAAGAATAGTGTTTTAAATATATATATATAATTAATTTGGTGAAGAATTGATCATTATTTATTGAATGTATTATGATATATTTGAAAATAAAAACTGAATTATGTTTTATGAACCTTGATGTTGATACTATGTGATATTCATAAAAATTATTCAATTTTATGTTTTATCCAAACCTATGTGTCACATATCTTATTAATAAGATTATTGTTTCGTCATATTCCTCATCTGTTGTACATAATGACCACTCATGATACAATTCATTTGTTTAGCCATTTTGGGATTTATTCTCTCCCTTCTCTATTAATTTATTATCCCATGAAATGATTTTAATTGAGGGGATATTGCATGGAAATATTTTGTTGATTTAAATCAGAATTAATATTATTATGTTTATATTTTTATAATTCCTCATTATATCACTATTTTGATATACAATATTTCTTAAATATCATTGGATTCAATAAACTTGACACATTATTTTTAAATTATGTAAATAATTTATTAAGTGAAGGGTCACCACTATTATATTTCTAAACATAATTCTAATACACCATATATTTACAATGTTTTTTTATTTTTTTCTTATTTGAAGAAAAAAATTACCATATAGAGATATCATACATGGGAGATTTATGCTACAATTTAGAATCCTTCTTTAGTAAACATGGTATTTAACATATTTGTTTAGAACCACGCAAATATAAACAATATTATATTATAAAATAAAAGAATATAAACCATTCATGGAATACAAGGTCAATGTTTTATTAATGAGAATGTAACTATTTATTTTTTATGGACGTTGTGATAAGATATTATTACACTGCGAATCAATTATAACTATTTAGTGATTTTTGTAGGACCCCATATAAATTATTGAATTGAAGGAATTATAAAAAATCTCACATTAATGAATTTCAACATAACATATTTTTTTTAATATTGAATTTCATTCTCATAAGTTCATTACAAAGGATGATGAGGTAATTTACTTTGTACGGGTACGTTCCATTTATATTAAGGAAAATGATGTTTTAATAAAAATGAACATTTTTGGGTCAATAAGGTTTTCTTATAAATTTTCCATTCCTTCATGATTGTGGATATTGTTGAGTCAATAAGGTTTCTTTATGAATTTTCTATTCAATTATGTTTTAAAAATAACTAACACCCTATCTTAAGGAAAACTTCATTTTATCTATGATTTCCCTTAATAATGAAAATTTTCCATCCCCGAGGAAATTTCATCCTTACTATGTTTTAATTATTAATTTCATAATGTAACCAATTTTATTTCAATGTGTAAAATTCATTTTCAAATATTAAACATTGGAATCCTATAGATACATATAAATAGAGAATTCTATTTTTTGGATCCGAATTCTGGTTCTGAACTATCTTTGTTCAGAATCCAAACATCCAATGTTGAGACTCTGAATTATTTAGAATTCAGGTTCATAATTCCTTAGAATTCAGAATCTGAATTTCTTAGAATTTAGAGTCTGATGTCAATAGAATTATGATTCTGAATACTAAAGAAATAGAATCTCCATATCCATGTAATATAGAATTCTATTATAAACACACATGGACTCCGAATTCTATTTTTTAGACTCTAAAAAAAGAAATAGGTAGAGAATCTATGTTTTTTATTTACTGTTGTTTGAGTTATAAAATGATGTCATGCATTATGTTATTTAAAGAACATTGTTTGAGTGACATGCATTCAGGTCGCTCTAAAATTCATGGAAAAATATGACTATTGTTTGAGGGAGCTAACCGTTGAATATTTGCCTATAAATAGTATCCCATTTTAACGAGCTAAATACATTTGATCAATCTAGATATTATATGCTGTTGAAGTAATTTCTAGGGAGAGATACATTAATGATTTGTGAATAGTGAACATCTTGTTCAAAATTTCTTTGTGAGGCTCAGAATTTTTCTGAGTACATTTGAGGGCTTCAAGGGATAAGAAGAAAGAGGTACTGACTACTTTGAAGTATAAATCAAAGGACCTTTATCCATGGTTATTGGATACCCTTCAATTTGGGTTAAAAGACTTACTACTTCTTACTTGTATTATTTCATGTTTTCCGCTGCATTTTGGTTGTTGAGGAAAGTATAAATATGTTATACTTTCTTATACGAGTACTCTATTTATTATGATTCTATACACATTTAGATAGAATCACTATCATTGTAAACATTCCTTAGGTTTCATTTTCAGAACGAGATTTCCAGAATCAGGAATGTTTGTAGAACTAAGAGGTTTTGTGAAAATACCTTTTTTTAACTTTTTTAATCCTTACAATCTTTAAAAGTTCTAAAGGAATTTTATAATGTTTCGAATTTACCCCCACCCCTCTTGAATATTGATAATATACATCATTATTCAGATACTACAATTAGTATCATTTCAATCCTACAATTGGTATCAGATGATGTCTCTGAAATATTTATATTCACATATTAGTTTTCATGATCGTGTTTTTCAATGTTCTATGTATTCCTTTCTTTGGATATATTTTTCATTTTTTATAGACTTTTATTACTGAAATGTTTGTGTGGAAAAATTATCTTTAAGATTATAGGAATGAATGTCAGTTCAATTGACAATATTAATCCTACTAGATCATCTATTTTTTATGGGAATGATTATGAATATTATAGAGATCGTATGAAGACTTTTGTTATTAACACTATATTGGACAACTTTGTTATGCTGACTGGAGATTAAAAGATTCCTGATAAGGAAGTCATAACTTTTACTAATAATAAAATTTTAGAATATCAAATTAACTATAAGGTATGCAATACATTGTTGTGTTCTATGACCAGGAAAATATCTAGCCATATTTATTCTTGTGAAGAAGAAAATTTTATTTTGAACAATATTGATGTTACACATTTTGGAACATCCAAATTTATTTAAACTAGAAGAGCTATGTTTATATGTGAGTACCATCATTATGGAATTCCTTATGGAGAACCTATATGCAAGTTATAATAGAGATTCATGACTATAGTCAGCATCTTACTATCCATAGGTGAAAAAGATTAGATGATGAGGCACTTGTAGAAAAGATTATAGAAATCATGCCAAATTAGTGGGAATCAAGGAGAACATATATTAATGAAAATATAAAATTTAAGAAAATTAATCTTAAATATCATTTTGGATCACTTATTCAACATGAGACTAGAATGGAGAGAGAGGCTGAAAATGTTAAAAAGAAGAATGTGAATGGAGGTCTTGCTTTTACAACTACATCAATATATATGAAATCCAAGACATCTGAGAGAGTTACCAGATCTAAATCCTATAAGGTTGTTGTTCAATCTAAATCTAGTGATGGTTATAATTTTTAGAATGAAATGACTAATCTAGCTCGAAGGGTTAAAAAGATAGTTGTGTTGAAGAAATTTCAATATAGATATAAGAAGAATGATGGAAAAGATAAGAAATATGGATAAGTGACATTCTATGGATATAGAAGAACTAGTCAAATCATACCTGATTATCCCTTATATATGAAAAGAGACATGCATGACATGAATTTTGAGATAAACAAGAAGAAAATATTAAAATCAAAACATAAGAAAGCCCCAAAATCCAAAAACACTTGGAGTTCCATTGGTGGAGATTATTCTGAAGAATATTCAGATTATGAATCTTTGGAGGAATTTAATATTGGATTATTATCCGATGCTCCATTTCAAAATCAATGTATTTTGTCTATGGAACAAACTAGTGAATTATTAACCAATACGTCATTGAGTGAGAATTTTCCTGATAAATATTTTACTTCAGATGAAGAATCGTCTTTATTATATAATTATAATGATTTTCTTACCAATGCAGAAGTTTCTATGTATTCAAATTTGTAAAATTATGAAATTGTAATGTTTCTAGGAAACATGAAAAAGCAAAATCTATAGAATTTATATTAAGAAAAGATATTTCATATCATACAAAAGATCATGATAGGAAAAATGATGTTTCAAAAAAACATTATATGAATCTTGATGAAGCTAATTCTAAGAAGTATATATTTTGTAATGATCATAAAAACTATTTTTAGAAAAATTTGGTTTGGAGGATTAAAATAATAATAAGTATATTATTCTGTAGGATATGAATTTAGTCCTTAGACTAAAGTCTAAAATTTTTTCTTTGAAGAAACATGTTTCAAATTTTACATTTGGTGTGGAAAATTTTTACATGATATATTTTGATATCTGACATCTATGTAATAATCAAGGATTAGGATAATATAATGAAAACCCAGTTTTTTTTAAAAATTATTTTTCTCCTCCTAGAGCCCCTTTTTGTACTAAATTTCAATGTGGTGGGAATTAGATGAAGAATTTTTCATTAAATAATTTTCAATCATATGTGTTTCATAAATCATGCTTTACCAAACCAAAGTGGATACCCAAATTAAATTGTCTAATAATTTCGAATCCGAGAATGTCTGGATTCCAAAAGTCAAATACATTTATTTTTAATGGAAATAATGTTATTACCGAAGAAAATACATGGTACTTGGATAGTTGATGTTCCCAGCATATGAAAGGTAACAAAAACATAATTGAAAATATTATCTAAACTAGAGGAAGAATAGTAACATTTGGAGATAATGCTAAGGGATAAATTATATGTATTGGTCACATTGTTCTTCTTGGAAAAACATTGATTTAAATTGTTTTAACTGTTAAGGGTCTTAAGAACAACATCATTAGCATAAGTCAAATATATGATGAAGGTAACCATATAAGTTTTTGGAATGACAAGTTCTCAGTACACTATTCAAAGGAAGAGTTTATTCATTCTCCCAATAGAGAATAGAATGTTTAAACACTAAACCTAGAAGACCTTAGAAGACAAGTTCTGACTTATCTTAGTCAAATGGAAGACCACTCATGGTTATGGAATAGAATGTTTGGACACTGTAACCTTATGAACCAATGAAAACTATCTAGTTAAAGACTAGTTAATGATCTACTTAAGATTATATTCGATTCTTAAAATGTTTTTGATCCTTTTCAATATGGAAAGCAACATAAATAATGTTTTAAATTAGTTGGTAATGTCTCAAACACGGATGGTTTACATTTAGTGCATATGGATCTTTATGGTCTAACACAAAATAGAAGCATTAGAGGAAAATGTTATATATTTACTTATTTGATGAGTGCACTAGATTTATGTGGGTCAATTTTCTAGAAATCAAATATGACTCTTTTTCTTATTTCAAAAATTTTAGAGGCCAAGATAAAAGTGTGAAAAACATTCATTTGAAAACTATTATTAGTGATCATTGAAAGAATTTCAAATTTCTGATTTTGAACATTGTTTTAGTCGAAAAGGCATTACTCATAACTTCTCAGTACCCAAAACTAATAAATAGAATGGTGTTGTCGAAATAAGAAAAAGAATTCTATAAGACATAACAAGAACCATGTTGAGTGAATATTCTATAGCCAATTATTTTTGTTCTTTAGATGTATGTACCAGTAGTTATAGTATAAAATGATTTTCGATTAGAAATTTTCTTAATAAAGAACATCATGAGTTATGGAATGTTTGATAACCTAGATATTCTAAAATCACGGTTTTTTGTTTCAAATTATTCATTCTGAATACTAATGATAATCTATGAAATTTTCACCAAAATCTGATGAAGGAATTTTCTTGGGCTACTCCAAAAATTTTAAGTCTTATAGAGTTTTAAATAAAAATATTAATAATGTTGAAGAATAAATACATGTTATTTTTGATGAAACCGATCGTTTGGTTTTTAAACAACCTCAACCTATATCTTTGTATGTATTTTATGAACTGATTATAAACCATTGATAGAATATCCTTAGGATAATGAAAATGTTCAAGAAGGTTTTTCTAAATCATTTACTCCAAGAATATTTCCTTCCCTATGTTAATGGAGAGGTTTTAAAAAATACAATTTAGTTGTTTTTAAAGAATAATCTGAGTGATAGTATCAATGGTGATGTAAATTAACCACTAAGGACTATAAGATCATTATGAAATAAAGTAAAACATTTTTCATTCATTTCCCTATTAGAAACAAAATGCACTGATGAAGCTTTAGGTGATGATGATTTGATAAATGCTATGATAGACAAGCTAAATTAATTTGAAAGGAATAAAGTCTGGACCTTAGTTAAAAGTCCTCAGGAAACATCTATTATTAGAGTAAAATGTGTTTCTTAAAACAACTGTGATGAAAATGGAATCATTGTAAGAAATAAATCAAGATTATTTTTTAATGGCTATAATCAACATGTAGGAATAGAATATAAATAAACCTATTCTCAAATTTCCATACATGAATCTATTCGTATTCTACACACCTTTATAGCATTTTTCTATTTCAAGCATATTCAAATGGATTTTATATTAGCATTATTTAATGGTTTTTTCCAAAAGGATGTTTTTGTCGGACAACCTCCTATTTTCCAAGATACAAAATATCATAAACATGTTTTCATACTTAACAAACCTTTTATGGACTCAAACAAGCCCCTCGAGCCTAGTATGATAGACTTATATGATTTTTGCTTCAAAATAATTATGATAAGGGAAATTTTGATCTATCTCTTTTTATAAAGAATGATAAAAAAATGTTTTCATTGTTTAAATTTATTTTAATGAAATTATATTTGGTTCAACTCAGAAATAATTAACTGATTTCTTTTCAAATATAATGAAATCTACTATTCAAATGAGTATGATGGGTGAGTTAACATTTTTCCTTGGTTTTGAAATTTTTCAAAAAAAAGAGGGAATATATATATCCCAACATATATATGTCAAATATCTTCTAAAAATGTATGGATATGACAACTCCAAGAGTATAAGTACTCTCATTGGCACCTCAAATTCAATTGATCTTGATGATGTTTTGAAACCAGTAGATCAAACATCTTTTATGATAGGAAGTCAACATTACGTGACAACTTTTCATTGAGTCTTAATGTATTCATTAGGTTTATGTTCAAGATATCAATACAATCCTACAGAATCAAATTTAAAGGTAGAAAAAAGGCTTTTTCCCTACATAAAGGGAAACCTTGATATAAGACTCTTTTAGAATTCTAGAAATGATTTTGTTTTGAAATAATGTTCAGATACTGACTTTGGTGGATACAGAATGGATTAGAAAAGTACATCTGGAAATTGGAATTGTATAGGTGATTCATTAGATTTTTGGACATGCAAAAATCAACACTCGGTTGCACTTTCCACTGCTAAAGCTGAATATATAGAATCCAGAAGCTATTGTGATGAAGTGTTGTGGTCAAAACACACAATCACAGACTATGGAATGAGTTTTACCAAAACACAAATTCTATGTGATAATACAAGTTCCACTACCTTAATTAAATAATATGCACATCTCTTTAGTGAAAAACACAAATATATTATGCATCAAATTATCAGGGATCACACATAAAAAAGATATATCATTCTTTAATTTATTAGAACAATATATCAACTTGCTGATATTTTCACAAAATCCTTATAATATAATTGATTCGAATACATTAAACAGATTTTAGGAATGATAACATTACGGTAATATTCCATGTTATCTTCCTGCTGAAACCAATCTCATTATAATATAAGGGAACTCCTTTTTATTGGAAAAGTAAAATTCTTTGTAAATTTCTAAAAAAGAACCCATAGTCTAAATTTTATTTAGTTCCAAATAATTTTGTACTTAAAATTTTGTTAATGAATATTTTTTATCTTAAAATTTTCATAATGAATATTTTTTACATAAAATTTTCATAATGATGATTTTTTACATAAAATTTTTGTAATGATGATTTTAATCCCATAAATTTTCGTAATGGATTTTTTCGTATATAAAATATTCATAAAAATTATTTTTATAGTCATAGTTTTTGTAATAAAATTTTTCAGAATCAAATGTTCTTCAAGAAGATTATTCCTTATTAGGAATAATCATCCCATCAATCCGAAAGGTATGTTTCCTTTCTAAAAATTTTATAATCATATTTTAATTGTTGGTATTTTCATCTATTTAAAATGTTTTCATATTCCATTTACCTTGATAATTAATGTTTTTATTAAGAACCTCAAAATATATGAATCCAAGAAAAATTATTCTTCGGTAAATTTTTCAAGCCGTCAGATCTGATCAGAAGGTTTTTTAACCTTTTCATTGAGTATGGAAAGTAAGACTTCTCCTAAAACACATATATAAAGGATCATCGATGGTTGTCCATCATAGAAACTATTGTCTTCACGTGCTGAAGATAGGATCCTCCTACATAATCTCATTCTGAATCATCCATGATTCCACAGCTCCGAATGACTGTTGTAACTTCTAATGAAATTTCACCCATAAAGGAATTAATTGAATGGAATGTATACAGAGAGAGGTTGGTTCATCCAAATTTCTTCACTAAGTATGATTCCATCATCTCTATGAATATAAAGCTATATGTGTGGGTGATTTTTTGCATTTCAAAATAAAAATTACTGGATCTGGTGTATCCGTAGTTGATAATTGAATTCTAAGATGCAGTAACATTCATCAAGGAAGAAGGCATGATAAATTTTTCCTTCAAGTGTTACGAGAAGACATATTCTCTTTCATATAAAAAGGCTTCTAGTTTGATTGCAATTCATTATGAAGGAGAAGTAGTGTTCTGCTCACATAAGCTGTCTGATGTTCAAGAATTTTTTATTAAAGAAAAATCCATGACATGTCTTGGCCTTTAAGAGGTAAAGGCATCGAATATTCTTCACCTATCTAAATATTTTTTCATTCTTGAATTGTGGGTTCAAGGATTCATCATACTGAGAATATCGGACAACGATACATTTATGAAAAGTGATATGTACACTCTAGATTTCTTAGTATACCTATTGAAAATAAACATGTCCAAGCATATATTGGTTACAATTGAGAACATAATGAATGGAAATATGAAGGCTCAGATTATTATATATCCAGCTATTCTTTCATAGATGATTGTTCGGTGTCTAGAATACTTCAAAATTCTATGCAGATTTATGTCGAGGAAGTAAAATGTTCTGTTTTTAAGTTATGTCATTTTTAGAAGATTTAATGTTTTTTTTTCCATAGAATCCAAATAATTATAGAACATTCCTGAAGAGGAATTTGAAGCTATTGCAATGAAATAATAGGTTTTTGACACATCTTAAAATTGTGGAAGGAATATGATGTTTAATGATTTTAAGAGAAGGAAAACCATCTAGTGGCTATAGAAACCCAATCCACAGAACCATAGAAAATGAAAAAAAAATCATATCCTGATGATGACGTGGTTAAATGGAGAGAAGACAAGGGAAATTAGAAAGAAGGGAAACCAATGTTTGGCTTGGACCCTGATGAAAAAAAATCATTGAAAGAAAAGGTTGCATAAGATATTGAGAAGAAGGAGAAAAAGAAAGAAGAAAAAGAATAAGTTGTCTAAGGCTGAAATAGTTCAATCACTTCTGAAGGTTGCTGAGAAATAATCAGAGATTATTTCAGTACTAGATTCCTTCTTGTTAGAATCATTACCAGAGTCTCTATGAAAGAAGTTTATAACTCTGAAAAAAGTCCAGGAAAAATTTGTAGAAAAAATAAATAAATATAAAAATAAGAAGAATAGGGGAGTGGTGATGCTGAAGATATGATAAATCATGTTAAGGATTTTCATTAGAAAGAAATACCTTCTAAAAAATTATCCTTCTGAACCTCACATGTTGAATTATAAAAGATTACTACTCTTGGGATGGATGAATAGAATGTTAAAGTCTACGTAGACTAACCATCTGAAGAAGAAACCATAAATAAAAATTCCATTCACCAAATGGATTCTGATGTTAGATCTGAAAAAGAAGAATTTGATGAAGAAAAAATCGTTCATCTTTCTTATAGTGAACATGAATTTCCCAATCAAGAGGAATTCTTTCCGAAGGTTGATGGGGGAAAATTGGTAGTATTTGATACAGCTATCATGGTGGTGTTAATGACGAAAGATTTCAGTGGTTCATCAAAGAGAAAAAGCTGTGAGTTAGAAAAAAAAGCTCACCATGAAAAATCTCGGAGTCATAATCATCTTTCCATTGACATGATTTTGTAATCCTATCTTTAAAGAAGCTTTTAGGACTATATCAATATTTATTAATATACACTCGAGTTTCCAAATTAATCAATGTTCCTTAAATCAGAAATCAGATTCGGTATCCATGGTGATGGATAAGTGTATCAATGTCGAGGCCGATTTCAAAACCTTTTTCATAAATTATGAAGCACACAAAAGATATTACATGAAAATAACCAGCTGGACAATGAATACTATAGAATACATGATAATTCATGATGATTTCCAAGAAAGCTTCCAGGATTTATTTGACACCGTAGATGTCAAGATCAAGGATCTCTCAAATAGATTTGAGGAAAAGCTCACTCCGGGACCGAATTCTTTGATACAAGAATTTAAAGACCGTAATGGGAAATTATATTCAGTTTCACTTAGTTTGAATAGGGAATGAGATCATAGAATCAAACTTATTGAAAAAATTTCTATGAAAATATTAGTTTTAAAAGAACAGGAAAAATCTCTTAAGGATCAAGAAGAAACAATCAAATCCATAGAGAACAACACGGAATATCGGGATCAGCTTCTCAAACGTATATAAGAAGACCACAAGAAAATAATAGTGCTCAAAACGATAATAAATAAGTTGATTCTGAAGGGGAAGGAAGGATAATATTGTTCAAATATGATCTTTTGTTGTATTCATTACTTGTTTAATTTTTTCCAAACATAATAAAACTTGTAGTTGTTCTTTATAATTTTGGTTGTTTAGTACTAATGTAACAGGTTTCATATTTTATTTTAAATTACTTTTTGTCATTTTGTTAAATCAAAAAGGGGTAAAAAAAAATGATAAATAATATTACTATATAAGATAAAAAATTTCCCTCAAGTAAGGGGGAGTTCATTTATGTGGGAGTTCATATCCAAGATGATTTTCATATTTAATAAAATGCTATGTCTCAATACGAAAATCAAGAATATGATCCTTAGTGTTTCCAAAGACTAAGTATGAGTTAGTCATATTGATTATTTACCATATTTTAATAGAGATAAGTTTTATTTCAAGTCCATAAGACTTTGAAGACATTATAAGATTTTTCATAAGGATGATTGTTATTTCCAAAATGGGAGAGATTGTTGAGTTAATAAGGTTTCCTTATGGATTTTACATTCCTTCGTGATTGGGGAGATTGTTGGTTCAATAAGGCTACCTTATGAATTTTCCATTCCTTTATGTTTTGAAAATAAAAAACATCCTATCATAAGGAAAACTTCATTTTCCCTATGATTTCCATTAATAAGAAAATTTTATTTCCCCATGGGAAATTTATCCTTACCATGACATCATTATTCATGAAATAATCTTACCCATTTAATTTATAACTGTAAAATTAGATTTCACATATTAAACCCCAGAATCATTTATATACTTAGGTATATTGAATTTTGTTTTAGGATCCAAAATTTCATTCATAACGCTCTATGTGCATACTCCGAACTATTTATGTTCAGACTTTGAATTAATTAGAATTTCAGGTTTCGAATTACTCACAACTCAGACTATGAATTCATTATAATTCAGAATATAAATTTCTCAGAAATAAAACACCAATGTTTATAGAATTCTAATTCTCAAATTCTTGAAAAACAATATTTGAATATCAATGTATTATAGACACTGATGGATAAAACACTTAGACTATAAATTCTGTTTTACAACACTCTAGAATTAGAATTTTGTTGACAAACCATAATTTATATTAACTCATGTTGGATTTATAAGAAAATGACATGCATTACATTATTTACTAAACGTTGTTTGAGTGACATTTATAACATACCCTCATAAATTCAAGGAAAAATATGACCATTGGAGGATGGAACTGAACGTTGAAGATGTGCATAAAACAATTTCCTCCTTTGAATGAGTTAAATAAATTTGACAAATCTATAGATTACATGCTGCTAAAATTATTTCTTAAGAGAGAAATTAATAATTTGTGTGTACTGAACATATTGTTCAATATTACTTAATATGACTCTAAATGTTTCTCAGTACATTTGAGGGATTTCAGGGATAAGAAGATAGAGGTGAAGACTACCTTGAAGTTCAATGGATTGTAGGGACAGCAAGACAGACTCTGATATTCGTATCAAGGGCTTAACCATGTGTGGGTAAGACAGACGTTCATGAAATAACATATCAATGGACCTTTATCCAAGATTGTTGGATACCCTTCTCTTTCGGTTAAAAGATTTACTACTTGTTTCATGTATTGTTTCTTGTTTTCCACTAAATTTTATTTGTTGAGGAAAGCATACCTATCTTATAATTTCTAATACATTTACTCTTGTTAGTATAATTCTATAGTCTTTAAGGTAGAATCATTATGTTTCTAAACTTTTCTTACGTTTCATTTCCAGAACCACATTTTCAGAATCAAGAAAATTGGTATTACTAAGAGGTTTAGTGAATTTACCATGTTTAAGTATATTAAACATTACCATATTTAAAAGTTCAAAAGGAATTTTACAATGTTTAAAATTTACCCCCAATTGTATATTTAGCATCTACATCATTATTTCGATTATATAATCAATATCATTTTGATCCTACCATGAAATATTGTTGATTAAAATTTATATGTTCTAATTTTGAATGTGAACATTTATGATTTTAAATATTTGAGATGGTACTTTTCTGAATTGTATTATTGAAGTCTAATCAATAATTTTAATATTAGTAAAACTAATATAATGGGAATATAATTTTCTTAAAAAAATAAAATGATTATAAAAAATTATTTTATTTTTTAAAAAAATTGTATTATTTAGTATCTAAAGATCCAAATTAGATTTTAACAATCAATATAATAATTTTATAAAATCATTCTTTATAAATATCAATGGTGATTCCATGATACCCTTCTAATACAATAAATAAAATTTAAATAAATATTTTAATATTTCATTTATATCATAAATCATTCCTAAAATGGATAAAAAAATTATTGGATGATATATGAATAATTTCATTGTAATAAGATCTTATAAATAAAAATGGAATAGGGTTTTTTGGTAGGTTGAGTAATTTATAGTTTAAATTTTAAAATGGGTTCAAGATTCCCTTATAAAATAAATGTTCTAATAATGGTAATTTTTTTAAGAATAAGTCACTTTTAATTACTAATAGTTTAAACAAGGTGGAAATCATATATTGTAATGTGATATTTTTATTGTGTATTTGGTTGAATCCATTTTAATTATGATGTCCTTTATAGAACAACATAATTTTATTTATCACCAATTTGTTGTAAAATACTCAATAAAAAATTTATTTCTCTTGAGTAATTAATTTTTGAATGTCCCATTTGTGGTATATATAAATTTTCATCAACAAGTATCCAATAACAAAAAAAGGAACTATATGGAAATAAGAATAGTCATATTATCCTGATATAATTGTTTATTTAGATTATGCCATAATATTCCTTGTAAATTTATGGGGAGATGTGACTTTACATATTAGTTATATTATTAAGGATTCAATTATCATTCAAATTTAAGGAAAAAAATTATTTTTCCTAGATTATAAAAACAACACAAGTATTTATTAAGAACATATGTGAACTGAGTTCATAAAGGGAATAATTTGTGGAAATAATTTTTTCCTTGGATTCCTGATAACTCATATACTAATGGGAATAATTATCACTAGAAATAAATTTACAAGAGACTTAATTATGTGCATTAGAATAGAAAATCCATCATGTTTTACTATACAAGTTTGTGAAACTAATTGTCATGTGCATGAGAAATGTGATAAATATGTTTATGGAAGATAATTTAGGGGGACAATAACATATATACTATACATTAGATTTCATTAACAATATATTATATACTCATTATGATTGTGTGGTAGGATTGCTAAAAATTTGGGGAATCCAAAATTATGGAAATCATTTGTATATTTGGTTACATTAAGGGAACAACATATATTGTGTTATTTCATTATTCGAGATGTCAATTAATATTAAATATATATTCCAATATAAAATTGATTTTTTTTATAATGGATCAAAAGAAATCTTTTCAATCATATAATTTCGTTTGTTATTCGTTAGTCACATAGTCAAGGAAGAAAAAATATTCAGTTCTAATTTCTACTACTATATATTATCATAAAATATATATGATTTATTATTCTTAATTTTTATCGATCCATCACACACCCAAAGATTTACATTTTTTCACTCAATGTAAGATTCATTTTTTTTGCAAGAAACATCAATTTCACTTGAAACGTAGTATATCATTTCGGATCCAAGAAACAGTATATGAAATTTCATATTGTAATATCAAATACTAAAAAGATATAAAATAATTTGAATAATTATAAATAAAAATTATCCTATTAATGTTTTTAGTGTACCATTACATTCTTATAGGTTTGAATATATAAAACAATTACCATATGATTAATGGAATGAAATAAAAATTTATCATTATTTCACAGTATCCTAAAATAGAAGAATGTTTCAAAAAATAGGATGAAAAGTATTTAATTACATCAATTTCAAACCTTAATATAGGAAGAATATATTTTACAAATGTACACCATATAAAAAAATGAAATTTACTTTTATCATCTATAAGTATACATGACCAAATGAATAAGATATTTATAGATAAATTCTAGAAAATTATATTTATGAGTTATATTATTTACTATCTATAATATATATATATATTTAAAAAAATTATATAATTGTTTTTTATGTGTATGTTTAATTATGAATATAAATATCATATGTATTGCTTAATATTCCATTATCTAGTAATCATGCAAATATAATATCTCATACTTTTCAAACTTTTGGTACACAACAAATATCAATATCTTTAATGAAATGTTATAAAAAACTATCTTCTCTATATCCTTAATTATTTCATTAGATTTTTTTTCAACAAATAGTTATGAAAGGGATGCCTAGATTATATTTAATTTAATTTTAATCTCAAGTTAATCTTTCAAATTATAGTAAAATTAATTAGAAATATTTCTATAATAATCTTTATCAAATAAAAATCTTTTATAAGAATATAAATATTTATTATTAATGGTTAAATCTATTTTTTATCTTACATTGATAATTTTTCTTGAACTTTTCTTTGTTATAATAAATCTTAACTGAATGTTTTGGTTTCATATTATGATTTATATGTAAATTTAGAAAATATCATATAAAAATGTGTAAAAGGAATGT
Organism: Viscum album; assembly: GCA_963277665.1. Taxonomy (NCBI): domain Eukaryota; kingdom Viridiplantae; phylum Streptophyta; class Magnoliopsida; order Santalales; family Viscaceae; genus Viscum; species Viscum album. The sequence goes on along the minus strand of OY728152.1, from coordinate 2,072,562,889 downwards.
GATGTAATGAAATTATGAGAAGATGATTATTATTAAAAAATTGTATAATACCATAAAAAATAAATTACACTTCACTAAATATACATTATATATCTAATCTTGATTATGTTATATTTCATAAGACTGTATATTCAGGAGTCTTGTGTGTCCTATTTATATTAAAAATTTTATTATTTTCTATATATAATTATTAATGTAAATAATTATAATGAAATATATATAATTTAACTATAATTTTCTTTTATTTTATTTTTCATAAATTAATATAAAATAATGAATAATGTTTTTTTATATTAAAACCATAAATGTTTTTTATTGTGGAAAAAATATTTTTAAATTTTTTTGGGGGATTTATATTTTCATTTATATCATTATATATTTAAAAAAAATTCGATATTTATATCTTACCAATTGTATATATAGAGTATAATTTTTGGATGTTATAAGGAATATTCTTATACTATTTCATATCAGAAATTCCATTTCAATTGTTCGGTGTGAAAGTTTAAAAGGTGGATATTATTATATCAAACTAACCATATTATACAGCATCCTTAAAATAAAAAACACTACTTTTTGTTCTAATTTTTTTTAATTGGTTTAATTTTAGTTTTGATCAAGCTTAACCGCTGACATTAATTCTTCAATGAACTGTGGTGAATCATTATATTATTGGAGAATATATTAGATGAGACAAATACTCTAATGGCCTATATAGTTAGATAATTTGAAGATGGAGACACTTTACCATAAGATATAATTAATCTACTACTATTTGAGATTCTAATCCAAAAGATCTAAAAATTTTACGATTGGAGTTTTCAATACATTGTCCATAAATTTTACCAAGTCCTAATGCAATAAAAGATACTAAAATTTACAAAAAAATATTCTAGGGAATTTATGACTCATTATGTTGAATTTATGTATTTCAATTTATTATCCATTATTTTTGTCCATAAAACCATAATAGTGATGTCCTATATTCCAAATCACTATTTTTTATTACTATAATATTATTTTTAAAAATTAATGATTGAAGTGATTTTTTTGAGGAATCATCTAATGAATATAAACTAGATTAATGTGATTCAAGGTAGATGATGTTTTATTTTAAAAATTTTATCTTCTGATAAATTCAACCATTTTGATATGTAATTGATAATCTATATTGATCATAAAATCAATTAGATGGACTAAAAATAAACTTATTTATTTATTTATTTTTATTTTGATAGCAACTAAATGATTTATGGATAATGATTTTACATGTTAAAATGTAAATACCGTGGATGATGTCCACGGATCTGTATAATGATTTTCATTAAAAGATACAGATTTCTATTACTAGATGAATAATTTTAATTTATTTTATATTATTTCAATGGATATAAAAATTATTATTCATTATATAATGAATTATTTTATGTTAATATTTTATTTTCATTTTTTTCAAAACATAATGTGATATTTTTTATTGGATTATTTTCTAGTATATATAACCTGGTTTCTTGGGTTGGATCAATGATTATCATTTTAAATTATATTTTAAATTTTAGTTTAGTTTTAATATCTGAATTTTAAATCAATTTTACTTTTAGATCAACTAGATACTCGAGTGGGAAAATTATTATATGTATCTTATAAACTACAAGTACCTCCCATTTTATTCTATATCATACTAAATTATAAAGTAATGAAATATTTTACATCACACATAAATTTATAAAAAATAATTATTATATTTTTATTATTTCAAAAATGTTTATCAATTAAAATTTTATGACCAGCTGAATGACCTCTATGTGGTTTTTCTGGAATAGGTAATTAAATATCATTCCCACTTTATTTAATTATGTACATTTTTTATGTTTCTTATATATTTTTTATCCATTATAGTTCAAAAATATGTATTATATAATTTCCCTTGATATGTGATTTTAAAATCAAATTTTTATTAAATGAAAAATATTCTTGTTTTCGCTATGTATTTGAATTATAATTTCATTTCAATAGATGACCAAAATTGGAATCCATAGTGTACTGGTAGTTTTAACCATACTGTATAATAAATTAATTCTAAACAGTAATCCATTGGTCATAAACTTCATGGGTTGTTCTAACATAACAAAGGATAACATTGTTGTGTCCTAAACATATTCCAAAATAAACGTACAATTTTATAAATAAAATAATAAATGGATATAATTAAAAAACAAATAACATATAATTGGGAAAGTAATATTCTTGGGAAGGAAATGGATCAATTTATATGGTGGGGAGTGGATATTATATTTAAAAAACAAATGAATTTAATATCATTACAAAAAGTATATCAGACCACCATCATGGTTTTTATTAGGGGATATGAGAGTTCATTTTTTATGGAAAAATATGTTTTGAAAAAAATATATGATAAATTAATTTTAAATTAGATTTATATAGTTTATCTCATCATTCATCATCATGATGTTTTACTAAAATAAATTTTCAATTGATTTAAAGTTTCTTATGTTTAAAGATAAAAATGTAAATAAATTCTTTTTATATATAGTTTTTATTTTAAGCCATTAATTATTGGATGTGATATGATGTATAAAATTGTTATTATAAAAATCAAATAAAATATTTTCATTGAAAAAAATTAGTTAAATGATATGAATGGATTATGTTAACCAATTCACTACAATAGTTATGATCCTGGTATATAAAATTTATGTTCGATTGATGCACTGTTGGAGATATAATAATTACATAAAATCTAAAATATTTATTGTAATTCTATTATTTAACGGGAATCTTCTATTACAAACATAAGTGGTTCTCTTTGAATAATTATAATTTGATCGACCATGTCATTATTCTATCATATTTCTTTGAGTTTTTTACTTCATAATGACATTTCTTTAATACATTTTTTTTTCAATTCCACTCTAATATCATTATATATTTTGTATCATGAAAATAGATATAATTATTTTATTATTATAATGTTATTTTCTATGATAAAAACTAGTCTAGTTTTTCATTGAATCAAAAGGATATGGGAATGATCATGTGCACATTTTATCAGTGATTATTTTTATAATTGGTATAGATATCTTAAAAAGTACCATTAAAAAATTACATAATAATTAAAATAAATGAATTTTTCAATAATATTTGACTACATATACATTATATTATATTGATATAACCTAAAAACAACATGAATTTTTAATCTAATTACCCTTTTTTGAATGGGTCGAGCTAAAATATTTCCCTCAAATTGTATTTGAAAATCATTATCCCATGATGTGATAGGTTTCTCAGTCATTGTCAATATTAAAAAAACAATTCATGTAATAATTTTTGTGTTTATAAAAATATACATTTAATATGAATTTAATGGTTATATCACTCTCTCCGCGTTGGGGACGACATCAAAACATAATATTTACATAACAAAATTACCTTTCTATATGTAGTATAGCTGTATAACATCAATGTATATATATATAATTAGGAATTATTTTTTTATTTTTATTAATTAACTATTAAAATATAGATAAATCATTTTAATAAATTTATTAGAAAATAAAATGTTCAGTGAATATATATATATATATATATATATATATATATATGAAAATGAGTGTCTAGTTAACGTAGTCACCAATTTTTATCTAATTTTTTGAGACAATATTTTTGGTTCCATAGAATGAAAAATATATTCTTACCCAATAAAGAATCTATATGGGGAAATAACCACTACTTTGGAAATTTTTTTATACATATAAGAATAACAGTGACAGATGGGTCTCTAAGGACGATCCTTCATACTTTAAATTAATGTGTGATCTGGTCCCACTTCATTATTATAAATTTAAAAGATAACAATTGACATTTCTTGGTAAATTTATCACACTATATAGTATATAATATATCATTGGAAATATATTTAAAAAATTTACATAATATTTATAAATTTTGTATGTTTTTCAGTGGGATGTGAAATTATATAGGTAATGGAATGGACTATTTATCATTATTGTTTCCTCCCAAATGACATGTTTGGTTTATTGAGGTAATTTTTCGTGACCAAATTATTTGAAATATATTATGAATTTTTAAATTAATTTTATATTATTGATAAATTACACAGAAATGGTTACTATTTTTCTAATAATTAAATCATGATCTCTGGTTCTAGATTACCACCCCTCTAGATCAAGGAAATGTCATGAGGTATGTAGTATCCTGATTTTAATCTCATATGGATATTCTTTTTAGGTTTTATATAAATATTTATTTTAATGTTTGTAGTACTAATTGGAAAATTACTATTTTTTAAAATAATTAAGAATAATAGGTATATGAGACAAAAAACCAAAAAATTCATCTTGGACCTACATCAGGAAAAATATTACGCTACAATGTGATGCTTGTGTATTTAATTGGATGTATAGTATTGGATGTGGATTTTATATTCATGTATCTCTGGAAAAAAATAAAATAAGATATCATTATATATTAAAAAAAATCATGACAGAATCTATATATTGGGTAAATATATCATAAAATTAATTGAGTTATAGTAACATCTATGATGTTATATAATTATAAAAAAATTTACATGATATGACCATAAAATACATACATATAACCACATCATAAATTATATAATATTAAATTTCATAAATAAAAGAATAAATCCTATATCCTAAAGGATTAATTTATTATTTGATAATTTATAGAAATTCATTATTACAAATTAATTATTCATTATGAAAAAATAAATTCTCCATACCTGACATCCTCATACTAAACTACTACTATAGAGTTTTATTGGGAAATTTGAATACATAAGAAGGAGTTACCAAAAAATCAATGGATAATAAATGTTTATCAACTAGTAATCGATGATAATATCTCTTTAACATGGGAAACAATTCATATTGGAGAAATTCATGACTTATATAAACCTGGAAACAAAACAGTAGTCCATATGAAATTAAAAAATAACATAGTCCATATAATGAGGAGTTATAAACTCAAAATTATTATCATGAAATATTAATATACACCATAACATAAGAATGTGTAAGAATATGGAAGGTCCTAATATAAGTGTGTAAAATTGAAATTTTGTATAAATATAAACAAACAATAATTATAACATTGTGAACATTATAACCACTTGAAAATGTAACTATTTAGTTTGATTAAATAAATAATATATTAATTTTTTTGTTTTACAAGATTCAATGAACTAAAATGATTCATAAAAAAGTTGTTAATAAAAATATAACCTATATAAAACCTATGTTTTGATAAATATAATAATATATTATAAATTCTTGAATAATAGGTATAATAACACATAATGTTCCAATATCAATTTTTTCAATTAATTATTTTTATTAATATAAATTATTTTTTAGTATTTTTTAAATTTATATCTTATATGATATTAATTAAAATAACAATAAAATTAAGTATTTAAATATTATCCAAGCTATATATTTTTGAATTATTTTAAATATTTTATTTTTATGTGAATAGAGAAAATTATAAGATGTTTCTAAAGATGTAATTATTTTAAATGAATTTTTTTAATAAAAATTTATTTAAATATTAATTTATAGAGTATAATTAAATATTTAAAAATAATTTATAAATTAATAAATCATTTTATTTATTTATTTGTTTTGTTAATTAAATTTTATTATTTATTTTTGTTCATCTCAAGTAATAAATTTTCTTATTCATTCGATGAATTTTATATAGAGAAAAGGAATCCAAATATATGATATATAGTTTTGTATTATTTAATAATTTAATTTAATTTTTATTATCATTTTTTTGAAGAGTGTGATTATAGTTGATGGACATTATGATAATTGAATTGTAATTTATTAAGAAATGTTTGTAATATTATATAACTATTATCATATAAAATAAAATAAAATATATTTAAAAAGCAATTTAATATAATATTATACATTTATTTAAATATGTTATAAATAATTCTATTTTTAATCATTACAAATTAATATTAAGACTCTAAATTGGGTAATACTTTTAATTCTATGTAAATAAAATTTCAATATATAAAAATTATTATTATAAAAGATAACAATATTTTATTATAATATAAAATTATAATCACTATATATTATATTTAGGTTCTTGAACAGAAGTTTTTTTGGGGGTTATTTAATATGTTTAATAAAACATATAACACATGTTTAAAAACATGTTATCCATGCAAACACTAAAAAATATTAATAAAAATATATAAGTAAATTAATTAAAAATTTAAAAGGTTATGTTAAAATGAATATTTTATGATTCCTAGTCTATATATAACCTCACACATAATTATCTCTCACCTTTGGAAACATTAACTAGTGAATATTGGACTTCTATTGTTGAAAATTGTGGTTTAAAAAAAGATTTTTAATTCACTTATAAATAGGGATTACTTTAACAATATCTATGGTGATCATTACCATAGAAATATTCGTCAACCCCTACCAAATTTTCTACCAATATATTCCACATTTAAATTATAAATCCATAGTAACTATAATATACCATATTGGGTACATTTAAAAAAACTAAATCCACAGGTCGTTGATGGTCTCTAGGTAAGAATTACTTACTTCTTAACATTTCTTATTATTTGTTCTCTTCTATACCTACAATGAAAATATAGATATAATTAAAAAATTAAAAATTAATTTTAATTTTAATTAATGAAGAATATATATTTCTTCATCAATTAAACATATAAAACTAGTGAACATTGATCATGCATTGTTAGGGTTTCCAGATTCACAATGCGACCGATTTTATTTTAATGGTAACCTATATTCACTATATAAAGAAAATAAATTAATCAATAAACATTATAAATATAAAATATTTTTTAATTTGAAGTTAAATAATTTATTTCTCCTCTATTTCATCATGTTAATTTTTAAATCAAAATGTTAACTCTATATTGTACAGAAAATCACCACCATGAAGTGTCTTTTATTCTTTTCATCTATTGAGATTAATTATTTTCTAAATAGAAATCATATATAAATAAAAAACCAAATAAATTAGAAAAAATAAATATTTTTCAATTTTAATGTTATTATTTTAAAAAAAATTCTTTACACCATACACACAGATATATTATATTAACTTTATTTTTATTAAATCTACAACCAACCTCAATAATTAAATAAAACAATATCATGGATTAATATGTGAAAATAAATAATATTTTAATTATATTATAATACCAAAATAATTACTTATTTATTGTCATATAATGGTCATTTTTTATTGTAAAATATTTATAAATACTATATTATTTTTGAAAATTGTAAAAATTATGTCAATATTGAGAAAAATGTTTCAATAATATTCAGAAATTATACCATAAATAATTATAAATTTATATGAAAAGATCATTTTTAATAGAATTATATATGATAAATTTTCTAAATATTGTTTCTAATAAACATAATTTTATTATTCAAAAAATTATTTTTTTTATGAAATGTATAGGAAAAAATATAATGGTTTCCCACTTCAAAATAAATTTCAAGATAAATACTTATTATAGTAAACCATGTTTTCATTAAAATGTTTATTCTAAAACTAGATTAATATTTTTAAGTGAAATTATCATCATTTATGGTATATAAAATTTTATTTTCAAGCTTATCAATTTGTAGAATTTCATTAAAAATATTATTCAATATAAGATTCATTAAATAAACTTCTGATAATTTTTTTTATAGCCAGTCATAATTGAAATTTTGTGTTTAATATGTTACATAAATTAATACATTTTTATAATTCATATCGTATTTCATTCTAATGAAGTTACATTTTTCATGAATAATAAGTTTTTAATCAAATATAATGAAAAAAAATTAGATTTTTTTATGAAGTCCTTACATTCAACATAATGTTTGCTTTGATCCATTTTCTTATTTTTAAACATAAAAATTATTTGATGTCGTTATAGAATAAAAAATTTGAATTTATTCTAGTAATCATCTTATATATAATATTTACAATTAAAAAAAATGTTTACTTCCCAAATTGAGTAAGAAGTTATTCTATAATGGTGGCATCACTCATCCCCCAAAATTTTACCCCTCCTTTGCTTGAAATGAGTGAATAGAGATGGTGAACTATATATTAAAACTTCCAGTAGGACTCAATATGTTGTATATCAATGGGGTATATTAATCATTCAATTGGAGAAATTAACAACTATGAAAACTTGAAGAGTGGAGAAAAAAAGATAGATGCTATAATCAACAACTTCTCTGACATATATATAACAAAAGTCCAAGTGAAAAAGTTAAATGTCTAATAGTACCAAAACAATAGAGTGAACAACTGCATGTTCCAAATTGTTAAACAAAACTGCGACCATGAATCCCAAACGTCTCGTGAAAACCCCATATCTAATAATATATTGTATGATACCCAAGTTGTTTTGATATCCCTAAAATAATTCATATACAAAGGGTTAGAATATTTTTTTAGTCATTAAGATAATCTTTATTTACATCCTATCATGGAAGCCCCTAAAATGTTTCCTTGAGATAGTGGGTAAAATGGACTGATGCACACATCCCTATATAGAAGAGTCTTCTAAATAGTAGTGAGGGACTAGAGTATGAATTTGGGGCCATTATTTAATTATTATGGATTGGATAATAGTGTTATAATATAATAATAAAACATAGATAACAATAGTGGAATAATATTAATCATCAAATAGAACTAGTATTGGAAGTTAAGTATAAACATAGATGAAATAAATATTTATGAACATATAAAAACTGAATCAAATATAAAGTGATTATAATGTCATGTCATGTAATAGTAAAATTTAATTTATATATAAAATATGGAGGAAATATAATTCAATTAATTTTTAAAATAACAAAATAAAACAATTTTTTTGTCATCCCGAGTGTTGGCTCAGTAATATGCAACCAAGATCTATCTTAAGAAAAAATGAATGATCAGGTTCCCAATGATTGATGCTTCCTATTATAAACACTTGAATACATAATATTTTCATGTTTAATAATAGTGGAATGGATGTAGTTTGAGAATAACATCAATAGAAAACCATCAATATCTTCATTACAACCTATTCTAGGAATATAAATTGAAATATAGTTAAATTATATATAAATTTTAAGAAACACTGATATAAAAAAAACTATTTTATCCTTATCTATAAATGAATCTATACATTTTACCATTTAATTACACCTTCTAAATTTTTCCTATATGGATAATTCATGTGTGGTTTAAACAACATATAAAATAAATCATGATAATTGTAACAGATGTTCCAATATCTACAAAAAGAATACTTTATCTCAGTGGTTTTCCAACTCAAAGTAATAAATAATATAATAAGATAGTAAAAGTTTTCTGAGTGTAATCTAATGTGAATATCCATTTTCATTAAATAGTATATTGTTATAACTAATTATAAGGTTATCATCCAAGGAAAAATGTAATAATCATGACTGAGTCCAATAGGTTAACTCGATAGAGCTACATGTCTTAAAATATCATGTTATATACATTTATTTTGTCCATGGAAACCTAATATCCATATGATAGTAAGGGGATCCTATGATGTTTGTCTTGTCATATGATCTTATAGTATTACTATGTTCTATGGTTGATATTTCTATTGGAAACAATCTCTTTGAATTATAATAACATCATATAAGTTCCAAATTAATTTCATTTGTATTTCAAAGAATAATCACATATGAGAGATTTTATAAATGATAACTATCCCATATTCAATAATTACATTATAAATAATTCATTATTTTAGAATCGTGCTATGTAATACTCATTCCTTTAATTAAATCTTTAGGTTTATTTTCATTGCCTTTCAATAATATGACAAGGCCAATCTAGGCCAGGAATCTATTTAATACATAAATTTTATATTCAGTTATTCAATTCATTTACCATTTATAATCTAGGAAAATTATGGCCATTAACATTCTACCATATTCAATTAAATTATAATTATGAAGTAAAAGTGGTAATTATTTGATACATTCCATTTAACCTTTTAATGGTTCATTAATTCATTGGAACACATACCATTTAATGGTCATGTAGTTACTATACATATGGTAGCCATTAAAATTTCAGATGTTTGAATCAAAAAAATAAATTTATTCAGACCGAGTCTATGTCAACTAAATGGTGGCACAAATAGTGATTGCATGACCCAAAGGGCATTATAAAGGTAACACCAGACATCAGGTGAATTATTTTGAGGTTACAACCTGCAACGACATAATAATACAAAAATAAAGGTCTCTATAATATGAGAACTTATATTATTGGAAGAGAATATTAATTTATAGAAGTCACTTTTTCAAATTGGAGTTATCACAAATATGGCAATTTATAAAATATTAAGGCATTATGGATAATTAATTACACACATACCACAATCTAATATAACTCTCAGAATATAGTATTTCCTTATATATAGGACAAGATTAGATGAAATTGGAAAAAATGACCAACCACTAAAAATGGTATATGATCATACATCAAAATATCATAATCGAGAGGATTAAAAATAATTAAATTAGCATATTTTCTATATAACATACCCAGAGGAATCCAACACGACTCATAACATTTGAATCTGATCTCGGATGAACAAAAATGATAATATATATGAGGCTGATTTTGAAGTCTCCATTGGGTTTGAAGAGGGCCTCAAGTCCACTATTATTATATAATAATAATGAGGGGAATGTTTGTTGGAGTTGGTGGTCTAGAACCAACTACTTTGTACTTTATTCATTAAATTAAAGCCTTATCACAACTTGATTGTTCTTCTTTATGACATGTCATGTGATAATGTCCTAAGGACCACTATTGCATTAAAGGGTCGTAGCGGATCCCTGCTATGATGAGAACCCGGAAGTGCCATAACACTATTCTTGAATGTATGTTATATGGCCGGATGATATTATTTTAGAGACACAAATAATACAGGTTATTAGGGTTGAGGACTCATAAAACATTGAGACACCTTCTCATGGTGTGCGCCCTTGGAAATATCCAGGAGGATATTATGAGAACGAGACCCACCAGTAGGAAATTCAGATTTCATAGTGTCATTGGATGTTCGAATCTATGAACGTGTGTATTGATCCTTAGTATTTAAGATTATTATAAATGGATATTAAAACTCGCGCAATTATATGTATTGACAAAAAATTTGACGACACACAATTCACAGAGAGGTAGGATACATTGGGTGTGTCACGAGTAATACTGCATTAATAGATAATGCGAGAAAGGATTTGTCCTTTCCGTTCCATAACGGAAGTAGATATCTCAGTCCCTTTGATGGAATTGATATAGCCTAAATAAATCAATGGCCATGGTAACGTATGGGCAAGTTCAATTCCGTGAAGTCAAAGAAAGAATAATCAAGCACATGGGTTGATGGCACTATCAAGCAACCCGCTTGATTGGAGATATCGAGACAAAGAGATTATATTACACGGTAAGCATTCTAAGGAGGTAACACGTCATTGCGGCGTTAACATATTTCTCTATGGGTGCCTTGGCGTGTTGCTAGATGCTAACCTTGGACTTTATGCAGGCTCACCCTAATGCCACTGAGAAAGAGGCCTAGAGGGTCACACACTAAGTGTGTCCAAGTATCTTAGTTAAATATTAATTTAACAAGTTAAATAAATATTATTCCCGACTGTGGTTTAATAATTATTTAAGGATATCAGATCGCATTTATTTTCACACTAGTTATTCGAGATAATATATTGTGGATGAAATAGTATATTTATTAGCGAGTAATGCAGCTAAATTTATTTAAGAAATAAATAGTCATTAATCAAGGTCTAATAAATTTGGTGGAGAAAATGGAAAATAAAAGTACACAACGTGTATTTTAAATATACACGCCTTGTAGTTTTATGGAAAACATGTACACGCCGTGTATTAATTATTACACACCGTGTAGTTTTTCCAGTTGGGATTTTGAGGATTTAATATTATTTTATTAAATGATATTTATTATAATTAGCATGGGCGCATGTCAAGGAATTAATAATTCGACATGTGGGGGTTTTCAATAAGAGTTAATGAAATAAATAAAACTCTTAATGCGTTTATTTATTGTCATAACTCTATTATCCTCAAAAATGATTATAAATATCCTAACAACCCCGACATTTTGAAGAGCCATTGGTTGTGAACAATGGATTTGGAAATACTCTCATGCCAAGAGAGAATTCTCTTTCCACCAAGAATTCCCTAAAGTTACGAGAACAAGATCCTCCACCAGATCAAGGTGGTCAAAAGCAGATATTGCAAGCGAAGGTTCTTCCGTGCTAGCACTCAAATATCCCTTCGGTGACGTCCGGAGATATGTGACACACGTGTGGATCACCGCTAGAGGAATCCTATACATGGATTCTACGATGCAACGACAAATCACTGAATCGTGACCGGACACATCAACGAAGAATGAATTCCAATGAGGTAATTCTTATGCATTAATTAAATTAATTATAATCAACATATGATGATCCTCCTGAAGGGTTCCGGGACATTTCTTTTATTTTTGTTCTTCTTTCTATTCTGAATATTCATCGTTTTATATCGTGACGGATCTCAGATTGAACGTTTTTTAACGATAAAATTAAAGTTGGGCAAACCCACTAACGTGCTTCCGCTGTTCCCAGAACATAAAATTGGTATCAGAGCGGTCATATCATTGGTTATAATTATTTAGATTTTCGATGGTAATTTACACATTTAATAATTTAGTTATTTCAATTCATGTTTAATCGTTCTGAAAATCTGAATCTCAAGATCTGTTCTTCCTCACTCATTTCTCATTCACCTCACAGAAACAATATTTTTCTTTTTATTTTGATTAAAATAAAATAGAGGATCTCATCCGGAGGAGCCAAACGTTTCTGGCCGTATAACACCAGAATATGAGGCGTGTATTCGGATGTACACGCCGTGTAGTCTAGGTTAAATGCATTGACTGATCCACCAAATTAGGAAGTCTATTGGATTCATTCTAAGAATTTAAGACACCGTGTGTTGACCAGAAAGAGGTGTCACACAGATTTCGGAATACACGCCGTGTGGTCCAATGAACATGGCGTGTAGTCCCTTCTGGTTAGGGTTGGGTTGTGTACTCCGTACACGGCCTGCCCGGCTGGAAACCGTGTAACGCGGAAACTACACGGCGTGTGTCCCACTGTACACGCCGTGTACTCTGAAAATTTCCGAAGAACATTAACACACCTTATCCCTGGGCCTATACTTCGGATGGATGGTGAGGAAAAGTACACGCCGTGTAGTCGGAACTACACGCCATGTACTCAAAAAAATTATGCAGATTTATTAAAATTTATTATTATATTATACAAACCCTTGAGAGGTTTACCATGGTGCAGGCGTAAAGCTAAGGCACAACATGTGATAGGTGTTTTATATATATGTGTTTAATTTAACATCTTTGTAATAAATGGGAATTCACCGGGTTGCCTCCATGGTTCAAGTTATGTACATGGATAATTTTAAATGAATTAATTTGTTTAAAATTACGAGGGATGAGAATCTCAAGGAAATTCAGAAAATTGATTTAAGATAAAAGGATTGATTAATTAAAGATAATTAATTGATTCGAGCATGATTTATCTTAATCAATAATGATTAAAGAATTTAATGCTAGTTTTATTTATGCTTACATATCGTGGCATGTATAGATGAACATGAGCTAGACCGAGACCTTTTTTTGAGAATGGTTTCTTTTAATTTATTTATTTAAATTAAATTTGTTGGCCTGCGAGCCATCTCTTCATTAGTATGTAGGGCATGCGCACCCAAGGATTATTTTATGTAAAAACCCCTTTTTTCCCCTCACCTGCGTGTGAGATAAATGCATATGTAATGGATGGAGCTCCCAAGCTAGTGGAGGTGGCTCAAGTCAAGAGCCAAGGTGAAACCAATCCATGGAGATACAATGGTGGACAGGTGGAAAGCTGTAGACATGAACCTGAAAGGTTCAAGGTGTTTCTCCCCTAGGTCTTGGTTTAGTTTATCAACCGCTAGATAAACTATCCAATAGAAAATCTCATGATCATACCATTTATTTTAGTTCTATCAGTTGCATGGTTTATTTATTGTGGGTGTATTGTCACGATAACACAATTAATGAATTAAACGAGCATGCATGACCAACCCTAGTTGGGGTGATTTCAATTATCGGGGAATTATAATTTAAGGTTTTGGGTTGACATGACTTGGTTCACATCAAGGGTTGACTGCCATAGCAGGACTTGGTGTGACCAAGAGGCAAAGGTTAAGGAAATCCAAAAAAGGATTTCAAGATTGGGGAGTCCACTTAGCGGATAAAGGAACTGCGAGTTAATGAATTTGGCATTTGGAATGACTACCTAAAACCCTTCAAGATGCTTGACCAACCCTAGTTGGGGTAATGCGAAGGGAAATATGGATCCTTGCCACTAGAATATTCATGCAACAGAATATTCTGAAGTCAATGGTGAGGGCTATTAGATTTCGATAAAAAAGTGAGAGACTAATAAGTATTAATTTATTTGTCTCAATTTTTATAATAAAGTACTAAAACTTTGCTCATCTTGATTTGTAGAAACAGAAATAATATGATTTTAAACATATCATTGCACACCATACTCGAGAAAGAAAACCTTCTCACAGGAACCAATTTCCATGAGTGGTAGAGGCATTTATGCGTCGTCCTTAGCCACGATAGGAAATTATATGTGCTGGGAGATCCTATTCAAGTTGCGCCTGGGATAGAAGCTAGGGATGAGGAATTATCTCTCTACATGTAACATATGGATTATGCCACAGATGTCTAGTGTTTCATGCTATCGGCCTTGTCTAATGAGCTCTTGAAGAAACATGAAAACAAGGATGCGTATAGCATGATGTATCACCTTAAAGATCTCTACCAAGAGAAGGCAAGACAAGAGAGGTATGAGATATCCAATGATTTGTTTACCACGAATCATGGAGAGTCTGCTGTATTTGGCCCTCGTGTAGTCAAGCATATTGGCTACATTGAATGCTTGGACAACTTAGGGATTAAATTCCTAGATGAGTTGCGTACAGATCTCATCCTATCATCACTGCCCAAGACCTTCTCTTGCTTCATTGATAACTATAACATGAGAGGCAATGAGAAGAGTCTATCGGAGCTTCTGACATTGATTCGCCAGTTAGATAAGGACATGGGGCGTGACAAACCTGTGGTCCTTATGGTGAACAAGAAAAGGAAGGACAAGGTAAAGGGGACAAAGACTTATAAACAGTCTGAAGACCCCGAGCACCGTCCCTCCAAGAAGGGGAAGATCCATAGGCAGGGCAAGGAATGGGAGGCAGTGTGTTTTGCATGTGGCAAGCAGGGCAATTGGAAGAGGAATTGCACCGAGAAGCATGGGGACGCTAATGGTGCGTTCGTTATCAAGTGAAATATTTCTATTTCTACACATTTGGTACTAGATACAGCTTGTGGGGCTCACATCTGTATTCAAATGCAGGAACCAAGTATATTTAGAAAAATCTCCACAGGAGAGTTGGATCTTCGAGCTACCAATGGCGCAAGCCTGGCTGCATTGGCTATTAGCGACTATCACCTCTCATTGCCAACTGGCATGATTTTGGTTTTACAAAACTGTTATTTTGTGCCTAGTGTTACCAAGAACATAATTTCTGTGTCTTGTTTGGATATGGATGGATTTATTTTCATGTTTGGAAATAAGGTTTGTCTCTTTTATAAGAACAATGTATGTTATGGTATGGCACATTTGAATAATTTTTTGTATGTATTACATTTCGAAAACCAAGTGTTGCCAATCGATAACGAAACAAAGTCACATGACTCATACATCACCCAGTTATGGCCTCACTGCCATGGTCATGGGAACAAGAAGCGCTTGACAAAGCTCTGCCAAGATGTCTATTTAGACTCTACTGAGCTAAAACCACTTGATAGATGTCATGCTTGTTTACAAGGAAAAATGACCAAGCCGCCTTTTGGTGGACAAGGAGAAAGGGCCACAGAGCTTCTAGGATTGATACACACAGATGTGTGTGGACCATTTCCAGTAGATGCTAGAGGTGGATATTCTTACATTATTACTTTTACTGATGATTTGAGAAGGTATGGCTATGTCTACTTAATGAGTTATAAGTCAGAGTCCTTAGAGAAATTTAAGGAATTCACGAATGAAGTAGAGAATCAACTTGGTAAGAAGATAAAGAATCTTCAATCAGATCGAGGTGGAGAATATCTGAACCAAGAGTTCATCGATCTTCTACGGGAGTCTGGAATTCTATTTGAGATCACTCCTCCTTATACACCACAGTGG
This sequence comes from Viscum album, assembly GCA_963277665.1. Taxonomy (NCBI): domain Eukaryota; kingdom Viridiplantae; phylum Streptophyta; class Magnoliopsida; order Santalales; family Viscaceae; genus Viscum; species Viscum album. The sequence continues at coordinate 2,072,546,423 of OY728152.1, read as the reverse complement.
AATGGTGTTAGTGAAAGGAGGAACCACACCTTGTTGGACATGGTGAGGTCGATGACGAGTCATGTGGATCTTCCATTATCCATTTGGGTATATGCATTACAAACTGCATCATACACATTAAACCGAGTACCAACTAAGGCGTCAAATGAAATTCCATCAGAGTTATGGAATGGAAGGAAACCCACTTTGTCGCACACACGTGTATGGGGATGCGAGGCGTTTGTTAAGGCCTTCTCAGGAAACAAACTAGCACCCCGGTGCATGATGTATATCTTTATAAGATATGACAAGGAAACAAAAGGATATTACCTATATAACCCCCAAGAAAAGAAAGTGATTATCGCCAGACAAGCCGTCTTTCATGAGAGAGAGCACATCCTCAAGAAGGATAGTGGGAGAAAGATTTACTTCGATGAAGTTGATGCTCAAGATACACAAGAGTTGGTACAGGAACAAGTTCCACAGGTCCCCGTGGAAGAGGTTCCAGAAACACAAGTACTGCGTAGGAGCTCAAGAGAGGTAAGGGATCCAGAGAGATTTGGTTTCCTAGTCACCGAGGATGGTGAATCATTGTTGATGGAAAATTATGAACCTCTCTCCTACAAGGAAGCAGTAGAAAGCTCAGAAGCTGCAAGATGTCTAGAATCTATGAATTCTGAGATGGATGCCATGTATCAGAACCAAGTTTGGGTTCTGGTCGATGAGCCAGTTGATGTAAAGCATGGTGGACGCAAATGGGAATTCAAAAGAAAGCTGGACATGGAAGGTCAAGTTAGCACCTATAAAGCAGGGCTAGTGGATAAAGGATTCAGACAACGTCAAGGAATTGTCTATGATGAAACCTTCTCACCAGTTTCCATGTTTAAATCCATAAGAATCATACTTGCCATAGCGGATTACCATGACTACGAGATTTGGAAGATGGATGTCAAAACAACATTCCTTAATGGGAACCTTCAGGAATATGTCTATATGACACAAACAGAAGGGTTTGTGACACAAGGTGAAGCCAAACAGGTTTGCAAGTTGCAGAAATCTATTTATGGATTGAAGCAAGAATCCAGGTCATGGAACATTCAATTTGATGGAGCCATAAAGGAATTTGGTTTCATTAAGAACGAATGTGATCCATGTGTTTATAAGAGGTTTAATGGGAATTCGGTTGTCATCCTAGTGGTATATGTTGATGACATATTTCTTATTGGAAATGACGTACCAGCCTTACACTTAGTTGTCGCCGATTCTACAGCAGAGCCCAAGTATATAGCGACTTCTGATGCAGCCAAAGAAGCCGTTTGGATTCAGAACATTGTCCAGGGGCTTGATGTGGTGCCTAGCAGTAAAGATCCCATTACATTGTATTGTTATAATACTGCAGCGGTGGCTCTTGCAAAAGAACCAAGGTCACATCAACAGACAAAGCACATACTCCGGAAGTATCACCTCTTAAGGGATTTATATCAAAGGGGTGAAGTTGCAGTGAGCAGAGTATCCACTGAAGAGAATGTGGCGGACCCCATGAATAAAGAATTATCTCAGCAGAAGCATGAATATCATGAGAGCTAGCGGGTTAAAGGTTGTTAGCAGTTGGCTCTAGTCCAAGTAGGAGTCTGTTGGAGTTGGTGGTCTAGAACCAACTACTTTGTACTTTATTCATTAAATAAAATCCTTATCACATCCTAATTTTTCTTCTGCATGTCATGTCATGTGATAATGTCCTAAGGAAATATGTTTCATTAATGGGTCGTAGCGGATCCCTGCTATGATGAGAACTCGGAAGTGCCATAACAATGTTCATGAATGTTTGTTCTATGTCCAGATGATATTATTTGAGGGACACAAATAATACAGGTCATTAGGGGTGAGGACTCATAAAACAATGAGGCACCTTCTAATGGTGTGCGCCCTTGGTAATATCCAGGAGGAAATAATGAAACGAGACCCGCCAGTAGGAAATCCACATTTCATAGTGCCATTGGATGTTCCTATCTACGAATGTGTGTATTGATCCTTAGAATTTAAGATTATTATTAATGGGTATTACAACTCGCGTACGTAAATTTATTGATGAAAACTGTGAGGACACACTGTTTGCAGCGAGGTAGGATACATTGGGTGCGTCACGAGTAATACTGCATTAATACATAATGCGAGAAAGGATTTGTCCCTACTATTCCATTATGAAAGTAGATATCTCATGCCCTTTGATGGAATTGATATAGCCTAAATAAATCCATGGCCATGGTAAGGTATGGGCAAGTTCAATTCCGGGAAGTCAAAGAAAGAATAATCAAGCACATGGGTTGATGGCACTAGCATGCAACCCGCTTGATTGGAGATATCGAGACAAAGGGATTATATTACACGGTAATCGTTCGTAATAGGTAACACGTTATTGCGGCGTTAACATCTTTCTCTATGGGTTCCTTGGCATTTTGCTAGACTCTAACCTTGGACTTTAGGCAGGCTTAGCCTAATGCTACTGAGAAAGAGGCCTAGAGGGTCACACACTAAGTGTTCCCATGTATCTCAGTTAAATATTAATTTATCAAGTCAAATAAATATTATTCCCGATTTTGGTTTAATAATTATTTAAGGATGTATGATCACATTTATTTTTACACTAGTTATTCGAGAAAATATATCGTGGACGAAATAATGTATTTATTAGCGATTAATGCAGTCAAATTTATTTAAGAAATAAATATTCATTACTCAAGGTCTAATAAATGTGGTGGAGAAAATTGGAAAATAAAAGTACACATCGTGTATATTAAATATACATGCCGTGTAGTTTTATGGAAAACAAGTACACGCCGTGTATTAATTATTACACACCATGTAGTTTTTCCCGTTGGGATTTTGAGGATTTAATATTATTTTATTAAATGATAATTATTATAATCAGCGTGGGCGCATGTCAAGGAATTAATAATTCGACATGGGGGGGGGGTTCAATAAGATTTAATGAAATAAATAAAACACGTAACACGTTTATTTATTGTCATAACTCTATTAACCTAAAACATGATTATAAATATACTCACAACCCCAACATTTTGAAGAGCCATTGGTTGTGCACAATGGATTTAGAAATACTCTCAAGCCAAGAGAGAATTATCTTTCCACCAAGAACACCCTCAAGTTACGAGAGCAAGATCCTCCACCGGATCAAGGCGGTCAAAGGAGGATATCGCAAGCGAATGTTCTTCCGCCCTAGCACTCAGAGATCCCTTCGTCGACGTCCGGAGATACGTGGCACACATGTGGATCACCGCTAGAGGAATCCTACACTTGGATTCTACGCTGCAACGACGGATCACCGAATCGTGACCAGACACATCAACGAAGAAAGAATTCCAACGAGGTAATTCTTATGCATTAATAAAATTAATTATAATCAGCATATTATGATCCTCCTCGAGGGTTCTGGGACTCTTCTTTTCTTTTCAATCTTCGTTCTATTCCAAAGATTCGGCATTTTATATCGTGACAGATCTCGGATTGAACATTGTTTAACGTTAAAATTAAAGTTGGGAAAACCCACTAACGCGCTTCCACTGCGCCCGAAACCTACAATGTTAATATATTTTTATAGTTTAAATCCTAATTGCAGTAAAATATTATATAGTCTCACAGTTTTCCCATTTGGTTCTCCAAACAATGCTCTAACCGTGGACCTCCCACTGTCCATGATGTGACCCCACACAATTTCATGTGCAGGGTTTGATTAACATTGGGAAACTGTTATTGAAGGCTCTACTAAAATCTATAGATATGAAAACATGGTTATTCACCCCTTATTGAATAGTTTTCCCAATGCATGTGGAAAACTAAAGACTTATTTCTATCCCTCACATGATAGGGAAACCATCTAGACTGGTTCACATGGTTTATATGACAATGAGTCCCAATATTTTCACATATTTCTCTTGTTATGATCTCATAAAAATCCATATGAACAATGTGAAATATATGTGATATCATTAGGAATTTACTATTGGTCAAAAAAACATGAAAAAAAAAATTTAAGGATCTATACCTGATAGAAAAACCATTTTAATATATTTTAACCATTCAAAGAACTCATCTCTATGTTATTATTTTTAGGTGGGAAAATGATTTCTGAGAACAACTATCGAAACTAAGAACATACATCAGCCCCCCAATCTCATGTCTCATCCAATAGCTAACCACACATCCATAAAACCAGCACTAATGGGACACCCCATCCTTATAGAGACATTATGCTTACATCAATAGTGAAAGTATGATTATCCAAAAATGAAGAATAATCATCTAAATCAACCTCATTAGTATGAATATTATGAGTCAATTTCGTAGGATAATAGAAGGTCTCAGAATCATGGAATATTTCATGTATGGAATAATACCAATGAGGTAATAAAAATCGACATGACATTTGCCTGAATATATATAGAATCTCAAATTGTAATACATTATGAGTTGTTAGATTCACAAACCTCTATATCTATATATTAATTTGATTAGTTGATACCTATAAGAAAACATGGTCCCTAACATAAAATTAAATATGTCATCGATGATGATAGACATAATATTTCACTCTATATTGAGACATAGACATGAAATTATTAATCATTTGAACATATTCCAAAGAATCCTGAATGATATGATGACATAATAGAAGATCCTCACTAATCTCTAACCATAATAGTGGTGAAAAACGTGACCAACTATACAAGGCCTCAGACACGGACATATGAATAGTATATTTATGGCTATTATTATAAGTGAACTCAGTGAGAGAGATATTATTCTACTAATAACTGTTGATTTTAATGAATGATTCTTGCTATATTTCATCTAAAACATTTGTATTTTGTTCTAATTGACCTTTATTATAAGGGTGAAATGATTTCCTTGGAAGATCATATTCATTTATAGCTCTCTAAAACCACATCCAAAACCTATTTGTGAAATGAATTTTCATATTTTAAATGATAGTATGAGGGACCCCATGTATTCAAATAATCCAAAACTGTATAGTCTCCTCACCTAATAAATATTGACTTAATCTTTTAGGTGAAGAAAGTTGGTTAAATTCATCCATCGATCAATGAATACCAAAAATACATCACTACCTCAAGGTGACCACATAAATCCTACTACAAAATACATTAAAACCTAGATCCTTTTTATTTCATGGAAAAATAACTATTTTATGAATCTAGATTATCACTTATTATTTACCTTAACATGAAAATATTTTTTAAAACAAGTAATAAAACCTACTATATAATATTTCATACCATGCTAGAAATACTTGTATCACACACTGTGATACATCATGGAGATTCATCGGTGAAAAATCCAAAGATAATTGTGGTTCCCTTGCATAATTTTTACCATCATATATATATAAGCCTAAATTATCGAATCTATTTTTAAGATACCATCTCTATCTGTAGACTAAAATAATGGATGGTCTTTACCATAAGTAAACTCCAAGACAATTAATCCTTTAGGATATGATAATTAACCATTAATTAACCTATTACTGAAGGAAGAGGAAACATTAATGTACTAAATAATGGAATACTCATGACCAAATTGAAAATATATATATAGCTTATAAAATAATACCATTTATTTAAATTAAATAGTGCCTTCTAGAATAGGTTGTTTTTTCTGATTTCTGACTTATCACATCTGCAATAACATTATCATTTCCCGGCATGTTGGAATGCCCAAAATCAGATGAATTAATATTTTCCACCCATAATCACTAACTAATTTTAAATTCATGATGTGAAAACTTAGATATTAATATGATGTTTCCTTTTACACGCATAATAACTCACCCATCATATAGTGTCTCAATTATCATAATTCATAAACTATTGATGTATGATCGATGTATTTAATTTGGTTGTTAAACTCATTATCTCTCATCTAGTGAGAAATGTATGAAATGAATCAATCCTCTTGAAACAATACTACACCAATACTGATTTATGATAAACAATAGAACACTTTATATCCTTTTATATAATCAATAAAAATTAGAATTAGGGTCGAGTTAATCCATTCTTTTATATCCAAAAGGCTTTCTCAGATGTTCTAAACCATATAATCATTACACACACCTTTGTAAGGTTAATAATAATTGCATAAAATAATGATTTTTCCATTATAAAGTTCCAATAATATCTATTTATCCCAATGAAATTACTGATATAAAACACATTATAGGAATGTTTTTAGGATTTCACATCATAAAAATTCATTGGGTAAACATTTACACATGATTATGACATAATATATCATATTAACTGAACATTTTTTAATATAGGATTGTCACATTGAAATATTTACATATATATAATTCACACATTGTGAATTAAAAATGATCTCGATGATTTTATCATGGTTTATACAGTAATGAGATAACACCCATATGTCATCCACAAAGTCCATGGAAAAAGAATCCATAATATGGTTGAAAATACAATTCATTATAGAAATGAAAATGTTATGAATGTATGTATGATATAACAAAATAAAATGATACTAATATAAACATTATCAAAATTCAATGATTATAAATGCTTTATCTAATGGACTGAATCAAACACAATGATATCTTGATCATATGTTGACCATCAAGAATAAATTAAATCTTCATAGTTGTTATGCAAGATCATATACTCATAGTAGGGGATATAGTTCTTAATTTTAACCTTATTCAATCATTGAAAATTAACAATTATAAAAATGGTTACATAATGCATGAGTGAACCCCATGAAGAATTACTATGTTTATAAAACCCTATTCCACTATGTGATCTATCATTTTGTTGAGCACTAGAAGATCTATATATCTAATCCTATAATGATGAATGAAAACTATATATTCACCTAGAAAAAAAATATACTGAATGATACAACTATATCAGTATATTTTTCAATTAAATGATTGGTCAATACATTTCTATAGTGATCTACCACGAGATAAAAAAATTCAGATGTATTCCCTACACCTTTATTTTTGGTCACTACACCTAACCCAGGATGTTATGATCTTCCTCTTCACCAGGTGAACATATTATCCAGATAAGTCATCTCTCAACATATAAGGGATAAATTAATAGTAAATTATATTATAGATTCTATCTTAGTGAATTCCATAATAATAACTAGTTTGGGTAATCACAGCCCACAAGCTCTCTAAAAATCATATAGAATGTGGGTATAAAACTTGACCCACATATCTGGATGAATCTCAAAATAGAAAATGATAAAAATAGTGCCCTATATACATGGACCAACAGCTTATTGACCATTATCCCATAATATTATGTGAGGATTATTTAGCAGAAACTAACCTATTAGATCATCCATAGTATGTTTTATTCCGAATCACCCTGTAAGAATTGATTCATACCTAGAAAAAACCTCTTAAATTTTTCATGAGTTCATAACAAAGGAATAACTGATTTTCTTTTGTTTAAAAACATGAGGTCTCACTAGTGACTCATGGAATTACCCCTCTAGGGTGTGGTCATATGCACATTTATAGCGCCTTATTGGAGGACATATTTTTAAAATAAATCTAAAATATAAAAAAAATTCCACCGAAAAGGCATAATGAAGATAAAACACATAATTAATAATTATCATAAGGAAAGAGGGATTTAAAACAAAACATATAGACCCAGATACCATTATAAAAGGATAGGGTATTGTTAATTGTACTAGGTTTAATTTAAAACATTTATAGAAGGATAAATTCTAAATTCACATTGCCACATAATTATTTTAAAATTGTATCACTTTATAAGTCACTAATTTCATTTATAGTTTTTATTTTTATATGTACATGTATCATTGTTCAACTAAATCAATCTTAATTCTTAGATAATTATGGCCCCTGATCCTTATAACTAAAAGTGATTCCAATTTAATTTTAACCAGAACCCCTATAATTTAATATCAGAAAGTAAAATATATTATATAAAGGAAGAATTATTTTAATTACTGAGTAAAAATAATTATTTCCCATACAAATTATGAATTTGAAGAGGTACACACTATATATCATTCATAATTTTTATCCTGTTATATCAGGTACATAATTGAAATGGTAAAAGACTGTATATTTTTTATTCTACTATAAAAAAATATTGAAAAAAAATATCCCAATTGATTCCAAAAAATTAAATAAAAAAAATTCATTCCATGAAGATTTTTTTATTGGCACATTAATATTTCAAAATATCATAGATCACAAATAAATCAAAGGTGACACAAGAAATGAATGAAGTAAAATTGACCTATATAGAATGAAATATGAATTGAATATTAATTCTAGGATCATGTAACAATTCATATAAAATTTATCCTTTACAATTCAATAAATGATAACTATCCAAAAATTATATCAAAAAAATACAACTCATGTGCTCACAAATAGGATAGCATATATCAAATCTAATATGAAATTCCAAAAAAGTATTCTCCTATTCCAAAAGAACATGTTTTTCCTTGAACTTGGGTTAACCACACTTAGTTATGATATATAATGATGTTCCACCATGAACCTATTTTGAATTATATATTATATAATAAGAAAAAATTTAATAAAAATACTCTATTAAAACTTTTTTATGTCCCTACAGGGATTCCTTGAAATGGGTTCCCTAATCTGATGGGCCACATATCCACAAGTGCAACTTATCATACAAAAATTGTTATGAATAGATGAGAGGAGAAATGGTGTTTCCATGAGGAGAATAAAAAATGTAATAGTGTATCATAGATGTATAATAAAATAATATAAATATGATACCAATTTCATATGCAAATTAATGAATAAACATAACTAGTAGTGTAAGAAAAGGATAACTATTCAATATATAAATCATTATAAATAGGTGAAAACTAAATCATATAATGAATTTTTATAATCTAATGTCCTGAATTTATTAAATAATAATTTAGTTATACAAGGATTAATCAAATAAAATACAATTAATGATCTCCCAATGAACAAAAATATTGATACCTATCTAGTAACATGAGAAGCGGCTTAGTAATCTACTAGATATCTTTATCATATGAATTAATGCATGATTGGGTTTCTAAAGTTAGAATATTCTCTTCATTAATACCCACATACAAATAATATTCCACTATACCAACAGAGAAATTGATAGGATGAGAGATAAATAACAATAGTCTAGAACTAACAACATTTATGAAATTAGGTATCTGAATATAAATTAATAAATTGTTAATATATATAAAAATATATTGAAATTAAAAAATAATAAATCTGACATGATTAATCAACAACTAGAAATTCCTCTAAACAAAATAACATATAATTAATTTATTTAAATAGAAAACTCATGTATGGTGAAAAAGACACTAATATTATATAATGATAATATTGAAATTTTATCAAACATTTAACCAATTAATCCTTTACCTTTACGGTCATCCAACTAATAGTAATAACTCTTTTATTCTAGTTGTAAAAATTGTCTAACTATAATCCTATGAGAATTGCCCATGGAATCCAATGTAGATATTTATGATTAATAATAATTAATTCATCCATGGTCAAATATCCTATGTATAATTTTTCACTATATGGTGAATCCATGAAACCACGTTTCTGAATATATCAAAGAATATCCAAGGATAGTATCCATGGAACATAGTGTCTAAAAATACTTTTGGGATCCATTGAAAAAATGGTGGAAACATGGTAGTTTGAAAGAACAATGATACAAGGTTGGTATATCTTTTGGATTCCCTATGAAATTATCATAGTATTTCCTATATATTCCTAATTAATTCCAAAATGAATCTAATGCTATAAAAAATCTGACCAATCCGATATTGGTAAAATGGTATATATGAAATTGGAACTGTATACATAATTCATTCAAAAATTAGGCCTTGTAATATGAATTTCTTTTATTAATTCCTTATGTTAAATCCCATAATAATGAATAATGTTAAAATTATAATCAATGACTTGAAACCACTTAACACATTAATTCCATTTTCACATTTCGTTTACATTTCATTAAATTTCTTATGCACACAATGGTGGGATTAAGATATGAAATTATATGCAATGAAATTAATAATATATTGTACATATTGGAATAACAATATAATTTCTATTTAACATTTTTAATGTTGTAGAATTCAATGGATCATTTATATTATATGGTTTATATGGTAACTATTCATTTAGTGTCAATTATTAATTATCTTGTTTGATTAAAAAATTCATCATTATGGTGATGTCTGACTCACCAGAAAAGTGGTATAAATAGTAATTACATAATATTAAATTCATAATTGAGGGAAAACCTACATGGGTTGTAAAAAGTGGAGGTTCCATCCTCCATATAAATAAAAATCATGTATAAAAGGGATTGGAAACATAAGAAAATTGTAGCATGGAATGTGAATTTTTGTGGAAAAAGATGATGAAATTGATAAAAAAATGAATATAGTTTAAAAATTGTGATACTTTAGGGATAAGTCTTAGACCACCTACATTGATCCTATAGATGTCTCTTCATTAGGTATTATCCAATTTTTTTGGTCCTTAATGGATGAAATTGAAAAAATGGATCAATGTACTAAAAATATGGCATATGATCTTGAATCAAATTTGAATTGTCCATATGAATAAAATTTCCAAACTGATACTAAGGACTAAATAACATAGTTAGAGGAATCCAAAATGACTTATATTGTTTGAATTCAATCTCAAAAGAGGAACTGAGATCAAATTAGATGAATAAATGTTTTAGATATCCAATGGGTGAGAAGAGCTTGTATTCTATAAAATAATGGGAAAAGGAATAAGAGGGGTAATTTGTTTATTTTAATGAGAGAATTCAAAATTATACTATAAAATTAAAGGTTTATATTGTTGGGAATACTATTTAAAAATTCATTCCCTAACTGTGCACCTCTCTCAATCCATGTAGGTACCCTGCTTGGTTTTATATCTACTATATAACTAACTAGGATAAAACTATGAATCATAAATATACTAAAAATATATAGAGCTTCCATAAAAGGGTGTGTTACCATGGTGGATTTGATTCCTCGAACAATCCAGTCTATTAATTCTCTCTATCCAGCCTGTTCATTTTTCTCAATACTCTTCAAATTAGGCATTCATGGCTTCTGCTAATGATGTGAACTATTAATATTCTCTAATTCTAGAGGTTATGAGCATAGAAAAAATCCCTATAAACCTCTAAATTTTATATGAACTCAATAGTATTTAATAAATAGTCAAAAAAAATTATAAAATATATTTTAGGATCAATAAAATTTAGAAAAAATGAGTTCATACATCCTGAGATCTTCTCATGAAAAAGATAAAGAAACAATGCTATAGAAAAATGATCAAAAGTTAACCAAATATGTCATCTAAAAAATAATATTGTCTTCCTTGCCTCAACATTGATAGCATGAACCATATATTTCATACAATAGTGAATATAATATAAAAATTAGGCATTAATCCTACCTCTTATCTAATCTCCCAATGGGAGTCGACTCATCCCCAACATTGGGCTCCAAGAGATATCTCTTTTAGAAATAAACCATCTCAAATACAGCTAGGAAATGAATCCCAAAATATAACTCATTAATTTCATCACTACCTCCTTCCTTACACACATACATATATAGTAACTTTTTATTTTTACTAATCCACCAATTCATGTATGTCATTTATCAAACATTGTGTATTATACCTCTAGATATTATTTCCCGCACACTAAGTAATTAAATGACGTCATCATAACCTATATATTCAAAACCTATAATAATCATCTATATGTTGTATATAGTAATTCATGTGTGTGTAATAAAAAATTATATCACCAACCTCTACACACCTATATATATATATAATCTAACAACTTAGAATACTGACACATATAAATACTATGAAAATAAATATGAAAAAGGGTGTATTCACCTATAAAACATCTCATGGGGATGTTGGGGAAACCATCTTACCATAACCATGCTATTGTTGGACTCCATATTTTACATGGGTGGGGTTTCATTTGAAATAACAGAATGTACATGATATAATATATATCACAACATCACTATGATGATGTCACATTCACATACATAACTGCTTCAAATGTCACTCAGGATCTATGATTTCGGTAATACGACTAGATATCATGTATTCGTAACTGAATTAAATGATCTATATTAAATTTATTATTTTTATTAAACATTTATCTTAATATTAATTAATTCAATTTTCATTTATAAAAATAATATAAAAACTAATATTATTTATCAATAATCTAATTACATTTCAACCAAGCACAATCAAAATAGAGTGCACGGTTTCTTAAGATTAACATATATCCGTAAATTTCATTTCATGAACTCTATCCATGTGGGATAAGAATTATTTATTCATTTTTAGAATCATTAAATAATACATGTAATATAGTTAACCAATCCAAAACAACTCTAATTTAAAGCAAGAGGCCAATACATTTCATCTATATCAACCAGTGGGGGAGGAATGTTGTTAAAAAACTACATATCTATATCCCATTAAATAGATTAACATTTGAGAATACAAGCTCTCAGAATATTATCAATGGTTAATCACAACATTTAATAGTTTTTTAACATTGATTTCCATCATTGAACCCCACCTGTACATCTATGTAAACTCACTATCATATGGGACAATGTTTTCAACATCAACTATGCATACCCACACACATCACATCAGCTATCCCAGGCTCACATTGCATTCAGCACTCCACACCCAATATCACATTACGTAGGGAATATCACATCTGAATCTCATAAAAATATGAACATAATGTTAAAGGAAAATTGAATAGGTAAAATTATTCCATAAATTATGGAATATTTCTTTAAAAAAAAGAGATCTTTTAACTGAAAACGCAAGGTACATACCCTTACAATGATGACATGACACTAAGGAATATCATTTATCATTATCCCATAGATTACTATTATTTCATCATGAATTAACTAATTTATTATTTTCTAGCTCAACCTATGAGAATCCTTAGTCATTTCACTATGAAATGACACTTAATTAATTAAATAAATAATGTTATCATGATTCAAAGCATAAATTTATTTTCAATAAACATTATAGAATCCATTTACATTAATATAATTTTATAATTTTATTTAACAATATTTAATCTTAATTACATTATATTTAAAATTTCATTAAAACATATAAATTTATATTAAATTAAAAATGTGATCAACATAAATTTTATCATTATCTAATGAAAATTTTATTAAAAATTACACATTATTATCCATAAAACTTTTTACAAATTATATCTACCATTATGTTCATCATTAAATTCAATCTAGAAAATAAATATAATCCATAACTTTATAAATCATTTTGTTAGTCATATAATTTATGAAACACCATATATAAAAACATTAAGACAAACAAAATTTTAGAAGATTGAAATAACATTCTATTATCTCTGATAATTCATTATTAAAATAATTCAATAATCATGGGGTAAATATCATAAATATGAAAATTAAAAATCTATGATAACAATAATATTTCATGTTAATAATATATTAAATTAATCCACTACATGGAAGAAATAAACCTAATATTAATCATTAGACAAAAAAAGGGACAACAACTTTGAAGTATTTATTTCGGAGAATTTAATCAATGAACAAAAGAATTACAAGACACTATTTGATGTGTTGAAGAATTAATGGTCTTCATAGATAGACCCCTTTAGAGTAAAATAGATAAAAAATATTTTTGAGTTAAAATAACAGTATATTCATTTTTAGAGATAAAAAAATTTAATCTAAACTCATTCAGATCTCATTAAATTATATCTGAATAATAGTATTTATATCCATGGGTATATCTTGATAAAATTGGTATATTGATATTTTAGGAACATTCTTGGATGCCCCTTGATCTACTCAACTAGAATTCCTATATAAGAAATTTCATGAAACAAGGGGAAATGTACACTTATTTGATTTTATATATATGTGAGAACCATGTTGTGGAAATATAATTGTAGTTTTTTTCTATCATAAACGAATTAACCACATTGGTAAATTCTCCACTTAACTATATTCTCCATATAGCTGAATTCACTACCTATCTAAATCTCCCATTTAGTGGATCAATCAATGTAAATGATTCACGTACCTGATTCTCACATAATTGATCACTAATGTATCCATTCCACATAGTTAATATAGCCACATTGGTTATTGGTGTACAAAATTCACTCTTATATCTGATCACACATGTCGATGATCCAAAATAAAAATTAATGGAACCACACAATCAAATTCAACCATTGAATCCATTTCCCAATTTTGTTCTCCATATTGAAGATTAAACTAGTTTAAATCCCCCGTGTGATTTGAACCACTCATACTTCGTTGATTCTCACTAACTCAATAATTATGCAATAAGTAACTAGTAGACCCACTCTAGGCATCAGAATAAACCACAACCTTTGAAAACATTAAATGGATTAGAATAAATGGACATGAGTCCTAAAATTTTATACCCCTTAATCAATTATCATCATTGAGAATGATAGTCAAATAAGAGAGAAAAAAATAAAAGGGTGTCATAAGAAAAAAAACCTTGTGAGATACATCTCATGAATCTATCGATAATAGTATATTAAACACTTCATTAAAGGAAAAATACAAAAATGAATTAAACAATAACAAATAAATCCTAAAAAATCACATAGGGGATGTACATCTTAAACAGAGAAAGGAAATAATAAGAAATAAGAGGAAACCATATAATAAAATATAATTATCGACATCCATAGGAAAAATATGTTTCTAGAATGGAGGTAAATATCCAATTTCATAATTTAATATGTTTACATCTATGATTCACATTTCAAGGCACACTCTTCGAAGAAATTTTGTAATGAAACAAAATGAACCAAGGTAAAAGCATGCCAACTCTAGAACATATCCCATGATCCAAGATCTCAATAAGAGTATATTCAAAGGTTACAACATCATCACAATAAATCTCACCACAGTCATTGAAATTCAGTATTTTATAAATAAATCAATTGATCTTGTACATATGAAAAATTAAATGTTAATATATAATATAGGAGGGATGTTCTCTCAAATATTTGAAGGATCTAAAATTAGAAAAAAACATTGAATTTTAAAATAATCGTCGGATAAATATTACTCATGGGATCAAATATTCACTTCTTATGATGAAAAAAAATTATAAAACCATTTTCTCTAATATCAAACTCTAGAGATCTCATCCAACAACTCGAATATATTTTTGATGATCTTTTGTTGTGTTAATCAACTCAAAAGTTACCTAAACTATACTTGTTATATTATATACATGTTCCAACCTGAGAATATATGCCTCTCAAAACATAGTCTAGTAAAACTGATAAAAATTGATGGTAATAAAAAACAAAAAAATTGACTCATTCTAATTTTGAATTTGAAATTTTTATTATAAGAAACTTTACCAAGGTCATGTTCATTTTCCAAGATCCAACAAAATCTAGGACAAAATAGATAACATGACTTCCACTATCGGGGAGTTCCCATCTTTCTAACAATCAATTTTTAGATTAAATGTATCTATAATAAATAAAATAAATTCAGAAAATTGGTGGATATTGTTTCATATAATTGATTTAAAATAAGGATTACAATAAGAGATGACTATCCATGGAGTCCATGGATTCACACCACCACCTTCAGATAATACCTCAATAAAACATCCATTGAGATCAACTCCATGATCCCAAGAATGTTTGATGGTTTAATGAAGTCATCCAATATTACCCATATAAAATCATGACCTCCATGAGATTAATGTTAATGGGTAAAATTTTGTATCAATATTTCATCCCACTACCCATTCGTATCATAAAACGTTTATACCAATCCAATAGAAACATGGTTCTTGTCATTAATCTTTAGGTAGAAAATTTACAGAGAAACATCCTCTAAAAAATTAAGTTTCAACTCAGGCCCACAAATGAATATTAAATATGTGTACATCATTTTCATGCATGGATAAACCCTTTTATATTCAATGTTTATAATAATTCATTATGTCTTAATCATTCATGGATTTTATACATAGATGTTAACATTGATTTGTCTCATACTATAATAATAAATACCATTATAGAATATGGTTTGTAAAAAATACAATAAATTAAAAAATGTTGTAATTTAAAAAACAATTTAACATAAAAAATATCCTATAAATAAATATAATTATAGGCATTCATAATAAATTTTAGAATGTAACTAACATACCCATAATCAACAACCAATATTTTCTACAATAGAACAAATCCCAACCACCAATGAGATTAATTAAAAAAAACCATAAACTACATTTCGTATTCTATAAGAAAGAGGCTCAATGAATTGGCCAACATCTCTTTCAAAAAATAAGTAACTACCTTACAGTATTTTGTCCACAAGAATGATAGATCCTTCTATTTCATGGCCATCAAAGTTATTACATCTTGACAATAATGAGTAATAGATCTCCTATAATGGAATTTATGACCAAGGAAAATACATTCATATTCCACAGTTAAGAGTTATTTTCAATCTAAAAACACCTCTATCATCAAAGTGACCCATAAATACTCTCTTCATTGAAAAAAAAATTCCCATGAAAAGTATTATGTTGTCCAAAACAGAAAATATGAAAACATACCAAAACAAATTATCATCTACAAGTAAACACAAAAGGAAAACAATGTTGCACATGATCATCCACATATATAGAGTCCCCTAGGATACAATCAATGATGAAAAAAATAATGTTTCAGATGTCTTTATGAACGCTACATTTATCATTCCGATGAACACAACAAGGGAATTTGTCATACCAAATGGCCTAAAAACAATTCATAATTTCAATGATGAAAACTTAATACTAGTTTCCTAAAAATCCTTGTCATTCCCAAATAATTAATATATCATATCTACAAATTTAATTTTGATAACCTATTTTCTACCATAAAATGAACTAATAAGTCACCATTATATAAAATTATATAACAGTTCTAAAATGTTACATCATTATAGTGATTATAATCAATATAATGTCCAAAAATATTGTCATAATTATTTAGAAAAAATCTCTTTCTGTAACACCACAATCATCCACGGTACACTTATCTTTGAATAATACAGTAGATTGTGTTGTATGCAACATCGAGTTCTAACACACACCACAACCAATCAAAATAGCCATTATGAATAGTAATACACAATTTTTGAAATTATATATATTTTATATTTCAAAATGGACTTCATTTTTGGATTTGGAATATCGAAACTAGCCTATGTTGAATTTTTGGTATTTTTATGAGAACTTCCAATTTTTATGAATAGTGAAAAATACTTAAAACAACTTTTTTAATAAAAATAATTTATATTGATAAAATATACCATTGAGTGGTTTTAAATTATAATTAGAATATATTTTTACAATTTTTCCAATGGTGGTCATTAGAACTAATTTAACATTTAAATTGGATATAAACTATTGTCAATCTTTTGATATATATTGTTTCTTAAAAACACGCTATATTTTGTGACAACGAGAATTAATTAAAAAATTAATTAATGAAACTTATATAATTTCAATTTTGTTAAATAGAAATCATTTTTTAATTCGTAATATCAATTATACCATAGGGTGAAATTTTCGCATTGTTCTGAAAAACTTCAATTTTTTATTAATAGTCAAACAACTAAGTGGTAGTTAAAAAACTGATTTTTCGTTTAAATGAATCATTACCACTTCTATGATTTTATTTTCAAAAATCTGACATACATGGTTTTCATTAGTATGTAAAATGTGGTTCAATGGGATAAAATATTTTTTTGGTATATAGTAACTTTTATGTTTAATTATTCACGATTAAAAGTAATTAGTGAAATTTAAGGTAAAAATGATATTATAAAAATATGAAAATACCTATACACATTTTTTACCCCTATTGGATGATTCATGGCCGACCAATAAAATCCATGGGTCAACTGGGGGATCCCATGGACCCACTTTGGTAGGAAAATGACATTAAAAACTTTTTATTTAATGTTAAAATAAAAATGTCACAAACATGAGTTTTTTTACGAAATTAATTTTTAAATGTGGTTATACAAGTCATATTTTTTACTATAAATATTCATTCGAAATATAAAAATATTTCCAATATCATGATATTTGTTTTATAATTTTTAGACATTAAATAAATTAAATTTTTTATGACACCATGATGATGCAACGATTACCTCATTAATTAACGATTTTTATAAAATGGAAGGATAATGTAAAATATAAGACATACACTTGTCCAAATCCTATTGGTTGGGTGGATTTAGAACCCTTATCACCTTACCCTCTAAATATATCAATGTGGGACCTTTGGAATCCGAAAATATTTTCATAATAATGTAACATTTCAATCATTCCAAGACTGCACCTCCTCTACTATTAAAAAAGGCCCCCACCTCTACCACGTTACTCACACCTCTCAAACCTTTGGCTCAGCCAACCCCTATCAATTTTGTCTCTCCACATCCCACTATTACTCCTAGAACCCTCAATTTGGGACTAAGTCTTCCCAAGGAAGCCTTTGTGCTCAAATCAAAAAGAGTTACCCGTTTTAAAGGTAGTGTTCTCTCTTATGTTCTTATGTTTTATTTTTCTTCTCCAACACTCAAAAATATTTTTACTAATTTATTTTGTAACAAAACCAGTGAAATAAATATACTAGGATGTTTTTATAAGAATAATTGGAGCTACACTCACACACACATACATCTAATGGTTAAAGAACATACTGTTTCTGTGGATGGGAAATTTCTGCCTCACGAAACAATGATTGTTCAAAAATAATATAACACCTTCAAAGGTGGACATTAAGATGTAACAATATTTAAATATGATATATTATGTGTTTATGTTTTACATAAGCTTTGGTATTTTTCATTTATGGCATACCTTTATGGTATCCATTATGGGTAAATTTGATATTTTCATTTGAGGAAGTGTGGACTACCGCCCCCTCAAAGTGATTTGAATCATTAATGACATATGTGGGATGTATAAAGGATGCAATAAATGGTATATAAATTAAAATATAATGGAATTATAGTATACCTTTATATAAATATAATTTCATTCCATTAAATATGAAATATAAATGAAAGTAGTGTTCATGCGTACGTATGACATACCGTCTCCATTAACAGTGCATTTCATTTCATACCTCTAAATGTTATGTAATATTATAAATGCATGTATATATTGGATATATATGATATATATTATATATACATAATAAATATAATTTTGATATAATGGATATTTCACCACATGAAAAAATTGTAATTATAAGAACTTTATTTTTGACTCATGTAACAAAGATTGACAAAATTACCGTTATTAACATAAATAATTACATAATGTACATAACATTGTAATAAATGATATAAAATGAATAATTAAAATTAAAACGGTTCTTAAGAAAATATAAATTAACTATACTTTATTATTCAAGAGATTAAAGAAAGAACAAGTCAAGTCGGACATGAGGTAAGGGAAATTCTTAACCCAATTTTTGTTCTTTGGGTTAATCTCCTAATTTCAAATTATTTCATGAGATTATTATATCCTATCTTGTATATGTACTTTATTTATGTATACATATAGTGAATACATATAATAGATATATTTTATTTAAAAATTATCTTTGTATGGGACTTCGTCACAATCTCCATTCATTGAGGCATATTTTGTTTTATACACAAATTTCATTTATACGGTGTATAAAACCCTTTGACATTTATGTTTATTCAAAAAGTTATCTTTTTATATAAAGAGTTTTACTAAATGACAAAAAAGTAATGTTTTTCGTATTGTATGTATGCGGCGACAACGACTTCTATGCCGCCGTGACCATTATTTGAGTTTCGGCTTCCTCTACCGGCCGTAACTTATTCTTAAAATGAAAAATAATTACAAAGTTTTGTTTTTCTTTTATTTTGGTATTGAAAATGGTTTTGAAAGTGTTATTTGTTATATCAATGTGTTGTATTGATATCTTGTGATTGAAATGTGAAAATGTTATGTTTCCTTTATGCATGTTTTATATTATATGATTATGTTATGTTTTATGATATGTTTATACCTGTTCATATGAGGAATGCACTGGACTTAATAATTGACGGGTGGAGCCCGCTGTAGCTCTTTGATGTATCAGCAGGTCTCATGAGATGAACTAGTGTCTTGGCACGAGGCCTTGAGAAAATCTTATTTGTAGTCTTGTAACGAGGCCCTGGCTACGTGGTTATGATAGTCTGGCATTATGCATTCTATCATTATGAAAGTGGTTATTGATATTGCATGTGAATATTCAACCAGTATACTATTCATGTGAATAAGTAAATGGCATTATTTCATTTTATTTTTTCTATATTTTGTTGATTATCATGTTTAAAAGGCTTTTGTTTAGTTATACATTTCCTTAATTGTTTATGTTTATTTATGAAAGATTTCGCTATATTGTTATCCTTACTGAGCATCTGAGCTCACCCCTTTCAATGTTTTAATTTTTACAGGATGTGAAAAAGTATTTTAGGAATGACCTACAGGGATTGTTAGAAGGGGATAGGAGTGTGGAAAATGGAGACTATGTTATTGTAGTTATTCACTTTATGATGTAATGTAACATTTATGAATGTATATAGTGTTTATAAGGCTACTAAACTAATCGTCCTTTCGAGACATGTTGTTTTGTGATCATGCCAATGTTACGAAGTAATGCACCGACTCTGGGTAACTGGGGTCGGGGCGTTATAGTTTGTATCAGAGGCGGTTTAGTACTAACCTTGGAAGCTAGATTTAGATAAACTCTGATTAGAGCACATATCACGAAGATAGACATTGAGGATTAGTATAGATAAACATCCTAGAATTTTGGTATTATAGATATTTTTTGAGTTTTCCAACCAATACACCCATGTCTGGATATGAGCAGGTTGAGGCGGCTCTAGCACAGATGTACCTAGTGGTAAAAACCAAAAACACAACTTGGAGCTAGACTTGAACGGGAACTAGTGCACGACAATGGGCCTTGCTACACTCTTGGTTACGACACTCTCGGGGGATATACATAAGATAATTATCAGTTTATTTACAAACCATTTATGAACGGTTTATGAGTATATACGCCCTCAAATGAAAACATTTATTTTTAAGATTATGGATTATATCCATAAATAATTCAATTTATGTTAAGTGTTTTACATTTATGGAATTATTTATTTTAATTCATAAACTAAACTAGTTTATGACATTGTTTAGAAATGGCGCCTAGTGGGAGGAATTGAAACCATATAAATGCACACACTCCATGTAGGGATTTCCCTCCTGCTCAAGATAATTATTGTGGAGATGGAGATACAACTGGTGCTGATCAACTTATCACCATACTAGGAAAAATCACTTAGGTTATGAATAATAACCTTACTCGTATGTAGCACCCTTATCCGCAACATGGAGGATCAATGTTAGACCGCTTCATGAGGAATCAACTGCCAACATATAATGAGTGTAAAAATCCATTAGTAGCTGAGAAATTGATAAACTCTTTATAGAAAATATTCCACTCCTTAGGGGGTAGCAAAAGGGAGAAGGTTGTTATGGCTGTTTACCATCTCACTGATGATGCCAATCAATGGTGGTCGCTAATTCAAAACACAAAGGATGTTGAATAAGTATCAAGTATGGAATGCAGAGAGTTTAAGGAAATTTTCTTAGAAAAATACTTTCTTCGTGACCATCGAGAAGATATGGAAAGGCAATTTCGGAGTCTGAGGAAAAAGGAGGATGAGAATATCGCATAGTATGAGGCCAACATTACAAGGTTAACAAGACATGCAACAGATTCTATGTGTTACCCAAGAAGGAAGATTGATCGTTTCTTTGATCGGTTAAAACCGTTTCTCCGTCGAGATTTAGTATCACAATCTTTCTCAACGTACGAAGATATTGTCCCATGATCTATCAAGACAGAAAATGAATTCTCTATGTCTTATGAAAACAAAGTAAATCAAGAGAATAAGAGAACAGTGGAATAAGAGATAGATAAAGCGAAAAAGTGAAATAATTATTTTCCATTATGTGATAATTGTGGGAAGAATCACCCTGGAACTTGCCTAAAAGGAATGGAAGTTTGTTATAAATTTGGATAAAAAGGTCACCAGGCTCATGATTGCAAGGGAATGAAGGAGGCTATCAATTTTTAATGCTGCAATTGTAGGGAAATGGGGAATTATTCAAATGAATGTACAAAGCGTAAGGGAAACATACCTCAGAAAAGGCCAAGTGATCAAGGCCAAGATTATGCTGTAACTACAGATGAAGTTGAATAATTATTGTATTTGTGTTTTTTGACTGAAGAACTAGATTATGGTTATAAGAATAATGTGATATATATAAGGATTGTACTCCAGTACTTGTTTTTTTCATTAAGGTTTTAATATGATGAAGGTAATCATATTTCAGTATGTTACAATAAGAGAAACCTTACTTGGTTTAGGGAATCTAATGTTGCAATTTATTTTGTAATTTAAGGACATTTTAGAGAAGGTCTGGACAGAGGTATTTTGGATAACTATAAAGGTTGGAATGGATTATGTTGATCTTTGGATAGTATTGTTTAAGGTTAAAACATTTCTGATGATTATTTTTGGAATATTATAATACTATAGTTTTAAGAAAAGGACTACCTGCAGGGTGGGCCATAACCCATCACATCGGACAAAGCTGTAGGAATCAAACCCACAACCATAGGATGATATGCCTTTATTACCTACCACTAGCCTATAGGAAGTCCCTGGTTATTACAAAATATTTTCCCTAATCTAAATGGTATGTTGTAATATTTATTACCTTATACAATTAGGATAAATAGAATATTTCTGAGTTATGTTACCATTTGGAGTGATTGATGGGTTTGTGGTAAAAATTTATTAAAGAATTAAAGTATACACGACAAGTAAGTATATTTCTTTACTTTCTTAGTAAATCTCTTAAATAAATTCCTCAAATTTATGAAAGGTAACTTAAAAAAAACGTTTCCGGTTAACTTTTCCAATTGGGGATTCAATGATCATTCAACCAATCACATGTTTGTGACATTCATATTTTTAACTTTCTCATAATCTTGTTTTCTATAACTCTCCATCAAAACATGATGGTTTGTTTTTATTCAATATCCATATTTTCATATAATCCTAGTATGGGCTATCTCTGGTGACCTTTTTACTTATCATTCTTTCTTTTAAAATTATTTTTATTAACCTTATTTCTGATATGGTTTTTCCACAAATGTATTTTCTATATTCAACCATTTATTTTCAAATAAAAATTTCATATTGTGAGGACGCAATTAATTGAAGGAGGGGAGAATGTAACCCCCCAAGATTCCACGGTACACTTCTCTTTGAATAATACAGTAGTGTGTATTGTATGCAACATGGAGTTCTAAAACACACCACAACCAATAAAAATAGCCAGTATGAAAATTAATACCCTCTTTTTGAAATTATATATATTTTATATTTCTAAATGGACTTCTTTTTTGGATTCAGAATATCAAAATTAGCATATGTTGAATTTTTGGTATTTTTTCTGAGAACTTCCAATTATTATGAATAGTGAAAAATACTTAAAACATCATTTTAAATCAAAAAAATTTATAGTGATAAATAATACCATTGAGGGTATTTAAAGTATAATTTGAATATATTTTTACCATTTTATCCAATGGTGGTCATTATAATTAATGTAACTTTGAAATTGGACATAAACAATTATCAATATTTTGATATCTATTGTTTCTTAAAAACACTCTATTTGTTGTGACAGTGGCAATTAATTATAATATTAATTAATTCAAATTATATGATTGCGATTTTGTAAAGTAGACATCATTTTTGAATTCGGAATATCAATTATAGCCTAGGGTGAAATTTTTCCACTGTTCTGAAAAACTTCAATTTATAATGAATAATGAAACCCATAAGTGGTAGTTAAAAAACTTATTTTTCATTTAAATGAATCATTACCACTTCTGTGATTTGATTTTCAAAAACTCGACATACATGGTTTTCATTAGGATGTAAAATGTGGTTCAATAGGATTAAAATAATTTTCTGTGAATAGTATGTTTTATATTTAATTAATAACGATTAAAGGTAATTAGTGAAATTTAAAGTCAAAATGATGTTATAATAATATGAAAATACCTTTACACTTGTCCTAACCCTATTAGAGGAGTCATGAAAGACCAAGAAAATCCATGGGTCAACTTGGGGACCCCATGGAGCCACTTTGGTAGGAAAATGACATAAAAAACATTTTACTTAATGTTAAAATAAAAATGTCACAAACATGAGTTGTTTTACTAAAAAAAATTTAAATGGGGTTATACAAGTCATATTTTTTAATATAAATATTAATTAGAAAGATAAAACGATTTCCTACATCATGATAATTTTTTATTAATTTTTAGACATTATATAAATTAAATTATTTATGACACCATGATGATGCAGTGATTACCTCATTAATTAACAATTTTAATAAAATAGAAGGATAATATAACATATAAGCCTTAAACTTGTCCAAATCCTATTGTATGGGTGTATTTAAAACTCTTATCAACTTATCCTCGAAATATATCATTTTGGGACCTTTAGAATCTGAATATCATTTCATAATAATGTAACATTTCAATCTTTCCAAGAGTGGCCCTCCTCTCATCTTATAAAAGGCCCCCACCTCTACCACCTTACCAAAACCTCTCAAGCCTTTGGCTCAGCAAAAAGCTGACCATTTTGTCTCTACACATCAAAATATTACTCTTATAAGTCTCACATTTGTCATATGTCTTCCCAAGGAAGCCTTTGAGCTCAAATCAAAAAGAGTTACCCGTTTTAATGGTAGTGTTCTCACTTGTGTTCTTAGGTTTTATTTTGCTTCTCCAACCCCCTAAACACTTTTTATTCATTTATTTTGTAACAAAACCAGTATCCCCAATATACTGGGATGTTTTTATAAGAATTATTCGAGATAAACTTACACACACATACATCTAATGGTTAAACAACATACTGTTTCTATGGACGGAAAATTTCTGCCTGACGAAATGATGATTATTCAACACTCATATAATACATTCAAAAGAGGCCATTAATATGTCACTATATTTACATATGATATATAAAATGTTTATTTTTTTACTTAAGCTTCTTTATTTTTCATTTATGGAATACAATTATGTTGTCCATTATGGGTAAACATGATATTTTCATTTGAGGAAGTGCGGACTACGCCCCCTCAAAGTGATTTGAATCGTTAATGCAATACATGGGATGAATAAAGGATGTAGTAAATGGTATTATACATTATATTATACTGGAATTATAGTATAACTTTTTATAATTATAATTTCATTCCATTTAATATTAAATATAAATTAATGTAGCGTTCATGCATACGTACGGCTTACCGTCTCCATGAACGGTGAATTTCATTTCATACCTCTAAATGTTATGTAATATTATAAATGCATGTATATATTGGATATATATGATATATATGATATATACATCATGAATATAATTTTGATAAAATGGATATTTCAACACATGAACAACTTGTAATTATACGAAGTTTATTTTTAACTCAAATACCAAAGATCGACAAAATTACCAATTTTAACTTAAATAATTACATAAAGTTTATAACATGGTAATAAATGATATAAAAGGAATAATGAACGTTAACAGTTCATATGAAAATATAAATTAACTCTAGTGTATTATTCAGGAGATTAAAGAATGAACGAGTCAAGTTGGACATGAGGTAATGGAAATTCTTAACCCAATTTATGTTCTTTTGGTTAATCTCCTGCTTTCAAATTATGTCATCATATTATTATGTCCTATCTTGTTTTTGTACTTTCATTATGTATACATATAGTGAATAAAAATAATAGTTATATTTTATTTAAGAATAATTTTTGTAAGGGACTTCGTCTCAATCTCCATTCATTGAGTCATATTTTGTTTTATACACAAATTTCATTTATGTGGTGTATAAACCCCATTGACTTTTACTTTTATTCAAAAAGGAATCTTTTTATACAAAGAGTTTTACTAAATGGAAAAAATGAATGTTTTTCTTGTTGTACGTATGCAGCGAGAATGTCTTATCCCCCGCTGTAACCTTTATTTGTGTTTTGGCTTCCTCTACAAGCCATAACATTTTCTTAAAAAGAAAAATAAATACAATGTTTTAATTTTATTTTATTTTGGTATTGAAAATGGTTTTGAAAGTGTTTTTTATTATATCAATGTTTTGTATTTATATCTGGTGATTTAAATGTGGAAATGTTATGTTTCCTTTATGCATATTTTATATTATACAAATATGTTTTGGTTTATGATATGTTTAAACCTTTTCATATGAGGAATGAATTGGACTTAATAAGTGACGGGTGGAGCCCGCTATATCTCCTCGATGCATCGTCATGTCTCATGAGACAAACTAGTGCCTTGGCATGAGGCCTTGACAAAATATTATTTGTAGTCTTGGAATGAGGCCTTGGATACGTGGTTATGATAGTCTGGCATTATGCATTCCATCTATATAAAAGTGGTTATTGATTTTGCATGTAAATATTTGACCAGTAAAATATCCATGTGAATAAGTAAATGGCATTATTTCATTTTATTTTTTCCTTATTATGTTGAAGTTCAGGTTTAAAATGCTTTTGTTTAGTTATAAATTTCCTTAAATTTTTATTTTTATTTATTAAAGCTTCCGCTATATTGTTATCCTAACTGATCATCTGAGATCACCCCTTCAATGTTTTTATTTTTCCAGGATGTGAAGAAGTATTTTTGGAATGAACTGTAGGGATAGTCTGAGGGGGATATGAGTGTGGAAAATGAAGACTATGTTATTGTAGATTTTCACAATATGATGTAATGTAACATTTATTAATGACTCTTGTGTTTCCAAGGATACTAAACTAATCGTTCTTTCGAGACATGATCTTTTGTGATCATGCCAATGTTACGAAGTAATGCATCGACTCTAGGTAACTGGGGTCGGGGCGTTACATTTTCCACCCGATGTGACAGAATCGGTAAAAAGAACATCACTTAAATATAAATTTGAGATTCACTAATTTCTCTATCAACTATAGAATCATCAAACTATATAAAGAAATCGATATAGTGGATAATCATAGCTAAAGATCAATCCAAAACCAGAGATCCCATCAAGGGAGTAACCCCACATCCTCATCTTGAAATAAAAAATGGAACACATTTATAAAAAATATAAATTATAGTGTTGAACCTTCTAATAACTCGGTATCATCTCTACTGTTTAATATAATAATGGTGGAAAACACATTTGAACCTTTTGTGGGTCACTTTCACCAATGAACATTAATTTATCTTCATTAACACCATAGAACATATTGTTCATCCTGGTGAAATCCATGATGTGGGATACACTAAATAAAAACTCAATCCCAAGGATGATTTCAGATGGATATATCTATAATAATAGGAAATCTACTAAATAGTCATTCTTCCCTAGAACTTGATCACTGCCTCTACGTATGACATACTCTTCAAATTGACCTCCCAATGGTGAAGTCAGTTAAAACGTAACTATAAGCCTCACTACCATGAGTCCCAAAGAATGAATGAGGGTAGGTGATATAAAGGATTATTTCAATCATGAATTAAACAAAACAACCCCCTTAGGTAGAAAATAATCAATGGGTACCTCAATGGATGTTTGGATATCCTACTACTGATGTTGTTAAAGAATAATGTTAACTACGACCTACTCCAAAGCCTCTCATACATTTTTTTGACCACCTATACAAAACATTTAAGGTCCCTATAGAAGGATAATGCATCAGGTATTTACTCAACATAACTTATCTCTTATGTGATAATGCCAATATGTAACACCCTGATGTTATGGCCTTAGCTAAAATGCCACAGAAAAAAATTTGGCACACCCAGACTGCCCAAATTGGTCGGTCAATAATTTTACTATTGACCATATAATCAATAATAAATACCTTTTTATGGTCCCTCTTTAATTGGTCATGGAGAAAACATTCCCATAGAAATGATATGATGAGCATTAAGACATTCCCCTAGCATTCTGAAATATCTTCATTCTAGAATACATGGAACCAATAAATAATATGTACTTCCCTAAGAATCCAGATTACTCTTCATTAATGATGATATGGTTTTTTCCAGAATTACAATAATAAAATAAACTATAAAAATATCCTTCAGTAACATATTTAGGATAAACTTGGTTCCCCATGCAAGATCTATGTACAAGAAAACCTCTTCAAAAATGCATCACCCTGGCCTCCTCATTAAGAAATTGGTCTAATGATTATTAGAAAATGTTTTGAAAATGGATCCCCAATTAGTACCCATTGGGTCTAAAATTTTTATGGTTATAAAAAACATTGATAATACCATGAATATTTGTTTAATAAAGGAATTATACATCGAACTAGACTTATAACACCCCCATTATACATACAACTCCTCATAGTGATAGAGGAATATGAACTACCATTACGTAATTGTTGCACTGAAAATAAACATAAAAAAATAAATAGTAGATCTCCCTTTGATGATATATTATAATTAATATTATCTTAACATTCACTCAAAAATATTATGTTAATTAAAATAGACCAGATCTCACATTCTTCTAAAAACAATGGCACTAATACTATTACTGTGTCCTCTTACATGTTTCGTCATTGTAGACCACCACTATAAAGGCATCTACTATAAGATTTGGGAGAACATATTTGATGTTAACATGAAGATAGTATTGGCATGGATCCATGCTTAAAAAATGAAACAACTATTAAAACCTCTAAAACTAAAATATATGTGGTATTAATTAATAAAATATTTAATTAATTGTTATATTTTTATGGTAATTACCTATAACAAGGAATTCCCATTAAAATGTAATGTGAAATTACGAATTTTTTGACATCCTTTAATAGTAATCTACCCAGAAAACATATATCACATCGCATAGTAGGCTCATTAAACAAAATTTTTCATGCATCTGATCATAGAGGGACCTAAATACCCAACTCATATATGGTCTCCTATGTTTACTCGGATCACTAAACATAGATTACCACATAAACTGACTAACCAAAGAAATATTTATTGTGAAAAAATACAAATATCGTTATATCCATCAACCTACCATTGACATCAACCTATCATGATGACCTCCACCCAATGTTTACCCCTTCCTTGGTCAAAATTTGGAGGAGGGAGATGCTCAGTACTCGATTCATACATCAAGTAACCTCTAGGTTCCCAACATGGACAGAGGGTATTATTATCATACCATGGGGGGAATTAGCCTCATTGAAAACAAGGAGAAGAGGGATATAATGATGATAACAAGTAAAAATATGATAATAAATATATATAGTGAAATCTCATGTTCTAACATTGAATATTTTATTTCTTCACAAAATAATAATAGAAAAATAAAACTACCAAATAATTAATGATGATAATGATGTAGAAATACAAACATGTACTACAAAATCTACAAATATCCATCCCAAACTATAAACTTCTCTAGATGAAAATATAATATTCCTATATATATATTGTGAGAATAATTGTATACCAATTATGACCCTCATTATATCTCTTAATGTAAATGTTAAGAATAAATTCCAATGTACACCAAACAACATTGATACTAACTCATTATCTAAATAGGTATACAATGTTCCATCCTAAAAATGGAAACCACTCAAAATGTATATCATAATAGAGAGAATGTAATAGATTATTGAAAAATCAATGGAACCATACTCCAACTTATCCATGGGATTTTCATTGTTTTCCAATGTTTCACTACCTAAGACATGTCACAAAAAAATAATTCATCTCATCGACATGTGAAAATGACATCAAAATACACACCTCATGAAATACATCATCTCATAATCCAATGCACAAATCTATATATATTAATTGAGTAGTTTCTAAAGGCTACCATAACTCATATGACATGTATCATTTATCTTGTTTCATACATCAATATATTACATATCTTACATTTTGTATATATCTCATGCCAAAAAAATGTATACACATGATTCCAATAATAATAATTTTGATATGATTACAAGTAATAAATGTGTGAGATGTGACCATAGTTTACCACATCCCTATATGCACACATATATTGAAATTAACTTCCTTGAATACATGCACATGTAAATTTTATTAGAAGATTGTGTGTTTGTTGGGGTATTCATGCATCATTATTACCACAAGGATGATTGGGAAAATATCCTCCCAGATTCAACAAGTTATAAATAATAATATCATGAATGTGTGGGGATGCATGTTTATTTTCATATTATATATCATATAATATATCTCATAACCACTTTATAGACATATCCTAGCCATAGACCCTACTATAACCAATGTGACTCGAACTCCCTGCTGTCACTGTTAAGACAGAATATTATATATAAAAAGAATCATTAAAAATATATAAATTTAATTCATTATTTACTATTAAATATATAAAATTATTTTAATTCCATCACTATCCATTAATTATAAAATACAATCCACATACGTTATGTACCATCAATCGAAGTCCATACAAAGCTGAATAATCTAAATCAATTCAATAATTTCTTAAAATTAATTTCTTTCTAGCCTTTTAATTCCACAAACACCACACTAATGAAGTGTGTATTATTTATTCATTGATAAAAATGTTTAATAATCCATATAATTTAGACAAACAATACTAGGAAACCACTAATCTGAATCACGAATCCATCTACATCTAGAATCCTTCTGTGGTGCCATTGGAAATATGAAAAAACTCAGAAAAGTTTCATTAAAAAGATTCATATGTGAGAATACCAGCTCTCATAATCATATAAATATGTAAAAAACATTTTTTCATTCCATCACATCTTATTCCATACACGAAATCCACATGAATATCCTGATTCAACTCACCATCACAGGCGTCAAATATGGCCACATCATCCAAGACTTCATTCACTTATCACATCATCCATCCCAGAATCATATAACTTCTAGTCATTCCAACTCTATATCACAACACGTAACAAATATTACAACTACTGAACATTTAAAAATGATCAGAAACAATCCAGAATATCTCATATTGAAATATAGGCCACAATAATTGCATATAACTTTCACACATACATCATCTCTCATGTATCAAAATATGACGAAATCCACCTTCTCATGATGATGGGAGACACATTACCCAATAATTAAAATCAACAGATGATCATTTTTATTACATACTAAATTAACATATTTATTATTTTGGGGTACCAACTATGATAAACCTAAAGCATCAAAATATGAAAACTGAATAAATTAATCAAATTGTTAATTTAAACATACTTCTATGAATAAATTTCATTTTCAAAAAATTTTATGGAATCATATTTTATTGACATTATATTAATTAATTTCTTTAAATAGAATTAACATGATTTAGATTGTTTATTATAACTCATAAACTCCTAGATTCACAAATTCAATGAATCCAAAAATCAACTTTGTTTCGATCATTATAATGTTTCAAAAAGCCCACATTCATTAAATATTATTTTTTATTCCCCAACAACTTAATTACAAATTAATTCTGTATATATGTTATTTACCACATACCATAAATAAAAAAATGACAATCCAAATCATAAAATATTTTCTAACAAGAATAACATAGATAAAAAACACCGTTTAAAATCCTGATACAAGCTATTATAATGTTTGGAAGAAACAACATGTGATTAATACAATTCATTATTTATTAGTAACGTTTTATCTTTATTTTTTTTATTTCATCACCATAAAAATTGATAAAATAAGGTAACTATGTCATTTTACATAAATGAATGAATATTTGAATAACATAATGGGAAGAAAGATGCTTCACGTAAATCACTGCACCAACAATATGGGACCCCAAATTGTATAATCTCCATTTGAGAACATGAGCTAGTAGTCGAAACCATCCAATACTTAATGGGAAGTTTTCTAGTATATTTGATCATGTGATAATGAAACAAGGAATAGAAGTAATAAGGGACATCAATATTTTAATTAAATTTATGGTTGATATGATTTATCACATTACAAAAAATAATTCTAATTATTTCAAATATCATTAAATTCCATGTGAAAAGAAGATTAAATAACCTTAACCAACTAAAAGAGAAAAAAATTTAATTATATTTGATTAATATTTTTTAAATTACCTTGATTAATGATATATAATGGTATGTATGTTTATTACAAATAACTGGTGGACGTCTCAATATAGGTGATTCCATAAAGCCGTAATAACCACATAACCAAGAGTCCCATGTATCCATTTTCCCATGTAGCTGAATTCTCCGGCCTTATAAATTATGCACATAGGTTAACTATCAAATTAGATGAATTCCCCGTAAATATGAATTCCACATGTCCCGGATATAGCCACAGAGTTGATTGATATATCAAATCCTCAACGTAGCTAATTGAACCATGTATATAATTTATCTACATTACTGATTCATTTGGTAGTGAATAACATACTTTCAATTTGAAAACCTCAGTAGGTGAGGATTATCTATGATTCTACCATTTAGCATCAATTCTCCTCCAAACAATATATAGGCCTCCTCACAAGACCATATGATTTGAAAACACACAAAGGGTTGAACTACAAGAATTCATGCTCTTACAAATGGTCCTAAAATTTATTTACTTTTTTTGTGATTTATGAATATATTTCAAGTCTTCAAATTTCGAGTTTTGAAAAAATACTTTGTTCTCTATTCATGAATAATATATTAATGTTTTTGTAAAATATTATTTCATAAATTATCTAAAAAAATTCAATTCAAAATATTTTAAAAATGTATTTCATAAGAATATAATGACATTATTTCATATAATTTATTTACAAAAATAAGACAAGCAACATCATTTAAATTTTTTTATATTATTTTATTTGTCCTTATTTTAAATATTTTTCGCATGATTTAAGGTTCTAGAATGTGAATAATTAGAATAATAATATTATAGTTTAATTTAATGGGGTAATTTTTAAAATTGTTAATTATAATAATTTTGAACAATATAATATAATAATATTAATAATTTTTTAATTTTCAGATTATTATTTTCGGATTTTTTTATAAATGATATATAATAAATCTCCATAAGAAAAATTAGACTTCACATCCTTTGGAAATACTAATCCTGTTTCATGGGTAGAAAAAAACTTCCTTAAAATTTTTTCATTATTTAATATACTATTTTGGAATGATTTGTTAAAAGAATTATCGACTATATTACACACATTTATTGTAATGGAAATATGTTGACTTATCTATATTCTCAATTTCAATAATGTTTGATTAAAATAATCATTATTAATAAAACATATGGTTATTCTGAATGATTGATACTAAATATCATAGGATGAAAATTATTTTCAATGGGATTATCATGTAATGATTTTTGATCCAATAATATGAGAACTAAATATATGATATGATTGAAAATTATTGTGATAAAATAATTCCTTGGGTTTTCTATGATGTTATTAATGATACACAGTTTCATTCAATGTTTTGTTTATGAAATTAAAAATAAATAATATCAGGATTAATATATTTGAATCTATTAATGATGTCTATGTTCATATATTTCACTTTAGATAATTGGTTTAATGTTAAATACACATCAAACATATATACATAATAAAAATTTAGTTGTTCAAAAATGTGGGTTCATGTGTTCATCTCATGAAGGAGATGATTCAATATGCTAATGTTTTTACAAAATCTTATTATTAGTCTAATTCCTATGTTATTATCTAATGAATCCGGTTTATCGACCCGTGTTAAACATACTCTTGATTCCGTTATTATTTATTCCCTTGTCATATTCCATGAATCATATTTTATTATCTTAGATTTGTTGGATTATTTTATTTATGAATATTTTTTAATGATACCTTATCCAATGATGTCAATGCAATTTTATTAAAAAACTAAATAGATGAAGTAGTTTGTGGAATGAGATTTAAAAATTATATCTTCCATTGTGATAAATCATGATAGAATGGAAATCCTCCAAACAACTATAATTCATATAAATTATGTTTTTGTTGAGACCATCTGATTCTTGACTAACATCCGAGTATATATGTGTGCATTTGTAATTAATACCAAATAGATGGTTTATACATTTTCTATTTTAAACAACGTGTGTCCGGAAAATATGAAACAAAAAATTTCATATTTCTGGAATAATGGTTGTGTATTTACTTCTATGGAAAAAATTATTCTATCCCTTGGATTTTCGAATGAAATTACATTAAATTCTATAAGAATTTCTGCATCTGGTGCTGATACCAATTATAATAAAAAATAAAATAATAAAATATGTTTCCAACAGGGATCAAAATAGATATCACCATATACCTAGGTAATAAGGTTCCCACTACAAGATACATTAATGTTAATTTTAATCCATTTTGAAAATAAATTTACCCCAAATCATCAATGGTAACAATAGGTGGCATGTGGATCCAAGTAATAAATAATCATTTCAGAGTAGTGAAGTCATCAATGGTACTATCCCTATAATTGTTTTGGATAACACATTATTCTAAAATATACGAATTGATATTTTAAATTGAAAAATGAATGTTGAAATAATGGTTACTAGGAAGTTTATCCTTAAATACATATCATAGAATATGTTTCATCCCAACTAATTACACCTGAAATAGATATTTATGATATGGGAATAATAACATGTTATAAATTATTTTATTATTATGAAAATTTAAATAATTGTTATAAAAGTTTAAAAAAATAAAATATCACAATGAAAAATTAAAAAGTAGTGGACTGTATAAGAAATAAATGATAATGATACTTCTTGTAATGGTTTGAAAAAATATACATAGAACTTATATAGATAACCAAATTTTGTAATAAAATATATATAAATTTAATTGTTTACTAATATCCATATCCATAAGAGGTGTGAGGGTCATTTTAAAGAATTACTAAATAATTTATCCAATCAAAACAATGATTTATACATAAAATAGTGAATTGATCTAAATAATTTATATTTTTAAATCCATTATTGGGCAGTACCTATATAATATAATCTAATAGTGGAGTGGGGGTGTGGTCCTTAATTATTTCCCAAATATCAATATTCAACTATAGTGGAGGTGGATAAAAAATACCAAAATAGATCTACTATATTTAGAAAAGAAATCAATAGGTTAAACGTAAAAAAAATTGAGGACACCTAACCCAATAAACTAAAATAATTTAAGAGATGAGTTACTAAATTAAATCAACTATGAAATTTCATACATAATGGAATAACATATTGTAATATAAATAAAAATTAATGAGCTTATCTAGTCAATATTCGATTACATCCATCTTTATATAAATCAAGACTTGATAAATCCAAATTCTTACTAAATTATATTAATATGTATCTATGTTAATTATTCTATAGGAGATTCATTGATGATTATGAATCAAATGATATATACTCAATCACAAGTGAGTGATTTGCAATAATTTTTTCAGGTGACAATAACCATATTCTACTGAATAACTCTAAAACATCCAAAAAATCATGATACATGTAATATATTTTTTTATAAGAATTATGGTAAAACAATATATCATATAGTATTAAAATAATTTATAGACAATTGGGTACATGAAAAGATAAATAAAACAAGATAGAAAGTGTTAATTTAACATCAATGTTTGTACCTATATTTTAATCTAGATAGAATGATTATATAAGTATCTCAATTTAGGCCTCACACCTTACATAGGTACACAATATTATGTGAAGTATGTGAACCCATTAATATTTCTATAACCCAATGAATGATAAATATAAATACATGGGAAACCAATACAAAAAATATATCATTATTTTACCAACTAATGAATTTCCACAGGGTTACTTAAAAATATGAGAGCCTATATTTGATATTTTTTTCCCACTTTGAACAATTTTGAAATAGAATAATGCCATCCACCAATCATTGATTACTCGAGACATCAAGAAACCTTGATAAATGGATAAGAATATTATATAATTTATCCAACATACGTGTGAGTAGTCAACTATGATTATCACTAGAAATTATGAATTAGAGAGATAATATAGTGTTATCTAATATATACCGTTGAGATAAATTGATATAAAATTTTGTAAATATATCAATGAGAATCAATATGAGGGTTGAAAAAAAAAATATTTCTCAACCATCCAATGAATAATTTATTTAATCCAAAACACTGTAATAATTATAAATGCAATTCAAATCCATAGTGTTAAATTATATATTGACATTAATAATGTTAGAAAATATACCACCACTATTTGAATTTTAGATATTGATGGAATTTTTTAATGGGATTCTAATTCAATCCTTGATGTGCCATCATTAAAAAAATCCAAATTGATTCTTTTTATTAATATTGATGGTAATATATTAAATCATATATTCAATAATCTTTCTAATTAATTATACATACTAATAATAGAATCCATATAAATAAAATCACGAATTCCACAAGAATTATAAAGATATGTAATAATAGTGAGAATAGCATATTGAGGCCCCACGTAATGAAAGCATTAATAAAAAAGTGGGAAGATACATATAAACATATTTGATAGTAATCTATTCCATTTACCCATTTTGATCATATGACTTGTCCCCTATTATATAATTCCATTTCATTTGGTTATGATGATATTAATAGATTCAGATATTGATAAATTTATCTTATTTGACTATTTATAAAGATAAAGTGATATAATCTTATTGATTACGAAGATTATTATATAGTGAAAACATTTATGTTAGTCAAAAAAGACATTAGTCTATGTTTTTAATGTTATTCCTAATTCTCGAAAACATTATTCCAAAATGTTATTTGGAGTGTATTCTAATGAAATATTTCATTATGTCATTTTATTCAGATGATCACATATTTGGGAAATTATAGCCTCTGTTAGAGAAGGGTTTATATGAAATCGATTATTAAGATGTTATTTGAGGATAATTTTATGGTTGATATGTTATGCATGATCATTATCTAAAATTTATAGAAACCTTTTTCAAATATTTTATTTAATATTTAATACATTATAGAATAGAAAAAAATAAAACAATAGAGAAAACACTATGAATATATCTAAAGAATAAGTAATTTTATATGAGAGAATTCAAATATTTTTATCAAGATGATATTGTGTGGTTTTCTAGGAAATAAAATCATATTTCGAAATGTAAATGTTTATACCACAAATGTAATATATGAACATTGAATTACATGACTTGAATTGAGGATGTTTGGTAATAAATCCATAGTCGTATTCTTCTTGGTAATGTGAGATAACATCAAACCATGATTGACACTCTCTAGGGATATGTTTTGGTTAATCACATTTAATAAAAAAACATTACAAATGATTAATTATTTTTAGTTATTGAGTCATGTAAAATTATTTCACTGATTATAAATAAATACATATTGAATTGAATCTGATTTATGTTAAATATAATGTTTAATGTAATGTAATCCAACAATAGATATCAAGAGAATGTGTATACAACCAATGCACTGAAATTTTTACAAGGAATCAATTCCCACTATAATAATATTTAATAATTTTGGAAACCAAAATTACATACGTTATACCCTGTTTTCATTAGGAAAATGAAAATCAAATACAATAAATTATAAAAGATATAAATCTTATCCCTGAATATCAATCAAATGATTTTTATTTTTTACATGTAGAATGTAATATAAATATGGGAGATATCAAGTTATTAGTAGGTGAAATGTATATTACAATAAATAATGAATCAATGATCATACATAATATTTCAAGGAAAAAACATTACACACATTCTATTTAATGAATAAAAATAGAATAACACACCAACCATGTATACAATAAACCATGTATAAAGGTGCATCAATAGATAAATTCAAAGAAATAATCTCATGAGTATTAATAATAAAATAATTTTCAATAATGTTAATTTTTAAATAAAAGAAATCATGTTTCCCAGAAACATAATACCATTATCTTAAATATATATCCTCTCAGTGGATCAAAACATTGTTGGTGAAAACCGATTATCATAAAATATCAAAATAATTTTATTTTATGAGACAACATAATCATAAAGGGGATTCCAATAACTAGTCTTCAAACAATATAGTTCAGTTCCAGAGTATTCATAATATATTTAATAATTTATTTAATTACGGAAAATTTTTCTTTATCAAATATCATTATTTAGGTATGAATATAGTGTTTTAAATGTCACCCTATGTAATTGAGTAACTATAAATGTAATTACGATATATAGATATGTTATTTGGATTATTAAATGAACATATCTATGATAAATGATATGAATAATTAAGGGAAAAATAATTTCCTAAAATCACTAAATATGATAATTTCACGGGGAAAATTTTAATCAATGATTGAAAGTCAAAACTATCCATTAAAAAACATTCAAAAATAATCTATAGTAATAATATTGATATAAATCATGCAATATATGCCTAGTAGAGTAAAAATAAAAATGTTTTCACTAATTAATATAAATGGTATAAAAAATCCTCAAAAAATCCTTCAAGAAAATATTATTTTCATTTAATAACCATTTTGATATCAATTTATTTTGAAAAAAATATTAAAAAACTAATTTATTTAAGAATCAAACATTTATACATGAATTAGAACAGTAATGAAATGACTGTTGGTAATTCCATACATATCATAAAATGTGAAAATAACATTACTCTTAAAGAGTAAAAATGATAGGAAATTACCTTGTTTGGAATTAGATGATAAGACTCCTTAGAAAAAATATTACCAGAAATATGGGTAAATATTCTTATATTAATACAATTAATAATGGGTAGAAAAAATATAGAAAACCATTTTTGAAACATGAATTATAATTGATAACATGTTCTTCGACCAAAGATAGAAATGGAGTTTGGTTTTCTAGAAAATATGTCTTATCACATTTTGACTACCCAAGAGTGGATAAATAGACCATTACATGAATCTTTTAATGAATATTTATAAGATAAAAAATGTTTTATTATTTATTCAATAATGATCTAATAATTTACACTAATGGAAATTTAAATATAAGTAATCTTGAATATAGTGGGAATGTGAAGTAAAAACTTGAATATGTCATGAAAATTATATGGGTATCAATAAATTAAATTCTCATGTTTAGCATCTATAAATCCCCATAAGGTATGACTAGAAACATCAATATATGGAATAAATAATTATACAAAGTATCATATAATATTTTGTTTAATCCGAAAGTAATATAACACAATGAAATAGAATTGATGTATGAAATTATTTACCACTTGGTTACCTGCAATTCAAATCCAATTAGAAAAAATAATTCAAATATAAACATAAAATAGAATGATTATTAAGTAATTTTTATTATAATTTATCAAATTGGTTTGTGGATACACCCCACAAAATAAGTAGTTTTTGAATATTAAATTTACCACACAAATGTAAAAAATCATTTGAAAATCCCTTACCATTATTCTAAATAGCCACATGTGTCATTATCTTAGTAAATAATAGACATATTACATTATTTTATTTAATAAGGATTATAATTAAATTTAGTAATTCTAATTTTTCACTTATTACTTTGTTACATACAGCTATATAAATAATTACATTAATGTTAGGTGTTTTATGAAAATTTGGATCATGTGTCTAAAACAAATTTGGAAGGATGAACAAATCCAAATAGGTTATAATAAAAACATTCATAGTATAATAAACAAAAAAATTACCATATTTATAAAATTGTTATTATTTTAATAAAAATCATTAAATATAGTTATGTATAAATGACCAACATTACATTCATGGATACAAAAGGCTACAAGTACGGATTAGCAATGTTCCCATTTTTTAATGATAATTATAGTAATATGGTATGTAAGGTATTTATGTATAGAATTATAATTATAATATTAATAATTTTTATCTAAAATTAAAAACATATATATATATATATACATATTATTTTCATGTAAATAATGTAACATCACTTTAAGGATGTAGTGTCCTGCACATCTAAAGATAAAATTATCGGTTTATTATTGTGTGGAATATTAATAAAGAATATGATATATTATACTTATAAAAATGTAACCATGTGATGAATATAAAATATTTTTATTTAATGTATCACGTGTATAATCAAACAAAATATTATCATATTCTATGTAATGAGTGAACATTTCTCAACTCTTGGAGGAGGTGATTGTCCATACAACCTCAATAATGTTTTCATATTTAAAAAAACATTGAAAAGAATTAATGTATGTGTTATATAGAAATTATGGAAGTACTAAGACATAAAAAATATGATAGATATATTATAAAAATATGTTATCCATTATAATATACATCTATGAGATGTGTTAATAGAGAAACGAATGACATCATTTTGTGAGGTGGTATTTTCTTGTATACAAAAGCGTTATGTTCATTACTCAATTTATGGAAGTGTGTAGTAGTAGGTTTAAACAATTAAATAAAAACATTACAATATATTTATTATACTTATGTTATTACATAAAATTTAATAAAGATAAATTGTTTAGTGGAGTATTATATAAAACTATAGTGATTATTGATGATCATTACCACTTAATTAGGCTCCTCCTTTTCATTTATAAAAAAATCCTTACATGGTATTCCATATGAAAATATTTAGGCTTATATGATGAGTTATTAAATGTTTGATGATAATATTGGATGATTCATGGTGATCCCTATTTCATTAGTGGTCTGAATATGTGAGAGTGGTGGGGCATTTTTATAGTGTAGGAAGAGTTTCACTCATGTATATTTTTAAAAAATGGAATTCTGTCAATGTTTTTTCCATTACTTTTGGATTCAGTAATGAACCAAATTAGATCCATTATGATATAGTTTTGATATATTTATATTAACTATTTTTTGGATACAATTAGAGATCATTTCTTCCCATATGTTCAACTTTTAGTCCCTTGTTATGCTAATTTTCAACTAAATCACACTAATTAATTTAAATTACATTCTCTAATATATTTGTTCCAAAATATGCTGAGAATTTAATAAAAAAATAAACATTGTTTTTTCAAATATGGAATCACTTATTCACAATTCATCTAAAATAAGTGTCATAAATGATATTTTATTTTTTCCCATAGACAAGATGACAATGCGGGGTTTAGACGTAAATTTTCCCTCTGTTTGCTATGTTTTATGTGTTCTATTTTTAAATTGTAATTATTGATAAAAATAATCTAATTTATTTATTATTTATATAATTAATATTTAAAATATATTATAAAATATATTTTATCATTTTAAAAAAATTATATGAAAAATCCAAATAAATTGAACTTTAGTACTTTTTTATAACATCAAAAAATAAAACTACAAAAAAATTCCAATAACGCATCCTAACAGAACATATTATGTTTAACATTCAAAAATGATCTTAATATTTTGATATAAATTTTTTAAAATATGCAAAATTTTGTTTCAATTTAGTTGTGCACTTAAAAGTCAATATAATTTACATCTTCAAAAAATATTGTCTTTTATACATAAAAATGGGATTTTTGTAAATTATGTCAACAAAATATATTGGATGTACATAAAAATATTTGAATGAATATATAATATATAAATTTCCTTAATATAATTCGATAATAGCAATTAATTTGATTTATTAGGATAAAAAACAATCTGGGTATAATAATATAAATATTTCCTTTAATTTCAATTGGATTAGATTTTCATTTCTGATAAATTTATAAAGAATAAATTTTGCCATGTATTTTAATAATTATTTTAATAATATTTATTTCCATAAATCTAGGGAATTGTTTTAATATTTTATATAAAATAATAATAATTTATTAATAACATATTATTCTTCAATAAAACTCATCCTTGTGTGTAACATAAACTACCAAAAAAATATTTATTACACGTAATTAATGATAACATGTTGTTTTTAGAATTAAAAATTATAGTATATAGTGAATTGATTTCAAAAATTAAATAAATATATAAAAATATATAATAATTTCTCATAATTTATTATTTCATTCTAGGTTGTGTGTTGTGTTGCATATATGTTATCGAATGAATGTATCTCGTTTATAAAACTTTGGTTGTTACATTCTCCCCAAATTAAATAAATTGTTTCTTAAATATTTAAACTTGATTATTGAAGTATAAGAATGAATATTTGAAAAAACGTTTTTTCAAATACATCATCATGAAAAGTGTAAAAATATATCATCCTAATAAGATATTGTGAGATTTATGAAGACCATGCAGAAAAACATATAACTAGGTTTCAGTGTAGCACAACATTAAGGGAATGTGGAAACATTGATATAGAAAATTTTTTAAATAATCATTTTGTGTGATTATGGTCATCGATAAAAAAATAGTTTAATAATCAATGGAATTTTAGGTCCTCATTTCCTTAAAATAGTTATGATTTAAAAGACTATTATTTTGACAAAAAATAAGGTATTATGAAAACATATTGTTGATCATTATAAAAATATAGAGTAATTACTTTACTGTCTAATATGTTATATAAATATACAAACATGATAAATTGTATATAAATAAATTCATCCTTTGGTTATTCATCATTGAATTTCAAATTCAACCCCTTAATCCACGAAATGAATACCCAAAAAGGAATTTATATGTTCGAAACACTCAAAAATATTTTTAGCATTTCATAGTACCTATAAAACAAGTTTTTATATTTGTATATATGTATTTTACAAAACCAATATGTTTAATACATTAATTAATAAACATAAAATAGTGATAATATTGTTTCATTATTAATATTTATTCATCACATTTATTTGAAAAAATTCATTACAGATGAAGAAAGAGACCATGCTTCACAATAGTAAGAGTAAAACCAATTTTTATTCATGTGTCAAGGGTTCAAGACCGACCACCTTTTTATTTAGTATATGTTTCCACCCAGAATTATGTTTTTCCATTTTATAAAAAAAAGTAACATCATTTCCAAAATAAATATGATAAAAATCAATGAAATTTAGCCATTAAATGTTCTTTTAACTCTGGTATTCAATATATCCCCAATATAGAAACACAAAAACCATTTATTTACATGTAGTTCCATCAATGGATAAGGTTATATCCATTTAAAGATGGAATTGTCTTTGGTAATTCATAGGTTCCCCACTTTTTTGTAAATAACTATAATGGGATCTTTATCATGAGTTTTATTTCCTTCCACTATACTCATCTTATTTCCTTCGCAACTATTTTTTGTTTATTCATCTTTACTAGACATAAAACATTTCATAGTTCGATTGAGATAATTTCATTGGAATCTCTTTCATATTTTTTAAATGATGGATTGGTATCAATTTTTCATCCATGGCCTCGGCCTCTTGAGCTCTTAGAAAACTTTTGTATTCTTATATTTGGCTGGTATGGGAGTTGATTAAGATATATAATAATAATAATATTTTTGGATAAATAATAAGAAATGTATATGATAACATTCACTCATATCATCACACCATTAGTTTACTAAATTTCACAACTCGGTCCTTCATGTTGAATTTAATCATGACTTCTTTAGGTGAAATCCATGGACATAACCGATAAATAATAGTGTGAGTTTATATTTTCATAGAGACAATAATATATAATAATTTATAGGATATCTAAGACATGAATCTTTAGGTTCTATCTAAAACACCATAGGTTTGACATAGTCTAATAATTATCATTATCTATTCAATTATATTGTTAATATATATCATGAGAACAATAATTATAATTAAAATATCATTGTTTTCAGTAAATAGATTTCCCCAATGAGGTCTCTTTTTATGTTCTATTTTATTCTTTAGTTATGC
The DNA here is from genome assembly GCA_963277665.1 of Viscum album. Classification (NCBI taxonomy): domain Eukaryota; kingdom Viridiplantae; phylum Streptophyta; class Magnoliopsida; order Santalales; family Viscaceae; genus Viscum; species Viscum album. Next base: position 2,072,502,066 of record OY728152.1, on the reverse strand, counting down.
CCAAAAATTGTTTTTAGAGTTATTACCCTTGGTTAATATGTTCTAGAACAATATTCACATATAATATCTTGAAATGGATGTATTTGTTAGAAAAAAGCATAACATCTATACATCGAAAACATTAGGATGTTCTTCTCTACTAATCATCAAAATCAATCATAAGTTTATCTTCTCGGATATAAAATTATTTAAATATAATTTCCAATGATTCTACTATACATCCTTCTATATTAACTATACAAACCAGACCACTAAATCTTACAACTGTTGTCTTCTACCATTAAATTTTCATAAATAAAAGGAATAAAATCCAAATCTAATTAAATTTTAACATTTTGGTGAAACCATATTACATATACGATAACTATATTACATCGGTAAATTTTAAATAATAAACAATATATAGAAAAAATTATAATCTAAATAAATGAAAATCATTCAAATAATTCAACATCATAACTCGAATAGAGAAAAAATAATAATGGTGATCTCAAATTGTAAATAAATTTAATATATTGAATAATAAATTATAAATCATCGAGCATAATCAATACGGAATGATTGTAACTCACCCAACATTCCAAATAATCAATAAACAATGAATGAAGAGCATTAAATGTTTGAAACATAAATAAATGAATAGACATTCTATGAATTCAGTAAATTGATCATGAATTTTCATCCATAGATAATGAAGACACAATAATCTGATAGATAATATTTATAAATAAAATATAAAAAATGGAATTTCTTATTTATGGGATGTAATTTTTCCCATTCAAATTATATATTTATTATAAAGATATATATTCTAAATAGTTGAAAACATGTTGGGTGAAAACCCATTAGCATAGGCTAGCTAACTCATTTCATCTCATGAGACTACCTACACATCAATGAATTTATTAATAGGTCCAAATCACATATACTACATGTCAAATGCATTCATCATATATAAATTTATCTATTTAATTAAATAAAAATGTTCCTTACAAAATTTATATATTTTTTAAAGAATATAGATTGTTCAACATTTCCCCAGATAATTAAATAATTATAATTATAATAACTATATATATAAAATGTATATATTTTATGTTGTGAACATATATGTGATAATTTATTTTGATAATAAGGGAAAATTCATTTTCCAATGATCATTGGATAGTTAAAATTTCATGTGGACTAAAAAATGTACCAAGGAAGAGAAATTTAATTCTATACAAGGAAAAATCAATCAAAAGAAACCATATGACTATTTTAGATGGTAAAAAATGAATATATGAATTTTTTATTGAAATAAAAGTGTTGTCTTCCTTGATGAATAATAATATTATAAAAATACATTTAAAAAATATTCTGGAGGATAATATCATTTTAATTTTTATTAAAAGTGAAATATATTTCGTTAAAAATAAATTTTAACAAGTATTTTAATTATTAATTTACATCTTAAAAATATAGAGAAAACATAAAATAATTGTTTTTGGTAATTCTATTTGGGTCATATAAGGTAAAGGTAACATTCATATTGAAAGGACCAAAAGACTGGAAAGTGGATTGTTTGGAAAGATATAATAATATTTCAATGAAAAAATATTTTATATAAAAATGGGAATAAAAGTTAATAAAATATTAGAATTGTTAAAAAATTTATGAGATTCTTAGAAAAAAGTTTCATTTAGACGAAAATATGTTATCTTAATTAATATATAAATTATGTTTGGGATTAATTGTAATATTTTCAAATAATAGAGTACACTATAGTCTAAAATAAAACAAATACATAAAAATGGTAATTGATGACTGGATGAGATGAAAAAAATAGATATTTTGAATACAATCCATTAATTTTCTATAATGTAAACACAAGTATGAAAAATCCCAAACAAAATACGATTTTCATATAACCCCTTGAAAAATATATAATATTGATATGTGAATCGACTAATTAATTAATTAGGTGTATCATCTATAAATACGAAAACTATACGTTTAAATGCTTCAATAATAATCACCAACAATTATAAAAAAAATCATGGAATATTAACGATATTGAAGAAGTAATATAACTTATTTTGATAGAATTGGGTAATAAAATTCATTTCCACTTGGTGACATGAATTTTAAATACCTTATTAAGAAAAAATTAATATTGAAACCCATGATACCAAGAATATGAAATAATCCATGATATAATATATTATAATGGGTTGTATAAATACAACAAAAAATAAGTAAGTGGTGAGTATGACATTTATCTCGTATATGTATAATGTGAAATGTAAATACATTATCTTGAGCATGAAATGTAACTTGTGTCCTTGTCTTCTTGAATAAGAAATTTATGTCAATTATCTACTAACTTTATATGATTTATATAATCTATTAACTCTTTTATTTCACTCATTACAGGATTATATACAACAACTCAAATAATTGAACATATGTCAGGTGGTTTGATCAAGTTTTTATCTTCTTTGGAAAACAAATATGGTATGTCTTATATGGTAAATGGTGTCATTATATAAAAATCCTATGAATAATAATCATTTAATTATTATCATATATTGATATAAATTTTTCTTTGAATTCTTTTCATAAATAATTGTTACCAAAAGTAATCAAACGTTACAATTATGGCGATGGTTGGTCATATATACACATTAGTAACTATCACATTTTTAATGATCATAATGGAATGAAGGTAAGTAATATTAAATATTATAGAATTATAATTATATAATATATACTATTTCATTTAATAATATATAAATATATATAGAGGTCTTCTAATTTAAAGGGAACCATAAACTTTTATAGAGGCAGTATTCCACACATATATGAATGATTTTATGAGGTTTTTAGTCAAATAAAAGGTAATAAAAAGAATTACATATTTATTTTTTAGAAATGTAATTATTTCATGACTATAATTTAAATTTATTTAATGACACAGAAGTTTAATTATACCTATATATAATAAATTCCTTGTAATGTGTGAACACATCACATTCCATTGATGAGGTAGTATTCCAGACATCCAAAACTGAAGATATCATATTTAATAAAAGGAATGATTTATGGGGTGTGTCCATAATAACTCTCATACATGATAAGTGGTATAATAAAAATGTACTACATCATTTCAAGAGGCGGTAGTTAATTGTACACACAAATCCAATGTTCGTTTCAAATTTTATGGTAGTGTGTGTAGGTGTATGTTGAACAGTTGACATTAAAACATATAAAAATATTGATGATAATTATGTAATTATATATGCATGTAATAAGGATAATTTATAAAGTGGATAATGAAAGAAAAATAATTTATTAATTGAATAATTTTACCACTTTTTTGTATAACTCTATTTGGTATATATAAAAAACCATCATTGGATTGATTTATAACAAAAGTAAGGCATATAAGATAACGAGATGGATGTTAAGATTTTATTGTAGTATATTCCATGAAAAACATGTTTGTGATATGTGAAAATATGTGGGATGGTTGATTAACTTTATATAGCGGAGGAGTTGTATTGGTATAAATTCTACAAAAGGGAATTCCACCTATAATTTTTCTATGTTCTCCAGCTCCACACAATTTAAAAAAAAATTAAATAGTGTATATGTTCGAAATCATGAAATTTTTTTTTTGAAATGTTTCAATGATAATTTTGAGGTAATATTTATGATCTATTTCCTTATTAGGCTGTGTTTTGTCAAAATATCAAAATTTATATTTAATTACAGTCAATAATAGATTTGGTGCAATATTATGTTTACCATATTATGAATTATAAAATATTATTCTTCCAAGTATAGAATCCAATTTTTGAAAATTATAATAATATATAGTGTAGAAAATAATTAAAATTTAATTCACATATGGAACTATAAACCTGGTTTCTTATGTTGGAAGTTTACAAATGTTTTATATAGTTATTATATATTATTTCAAATTAAAATTGATTTAAATGAAATAAATTTGTGAAATAGATTTTATATTGATAAAAATATTCATTAAAAACAATTTAATATATTATTTATCCTCATTAATAGATGACATGAAAAAGATTTTTTTGAATTAAAATATAACATTGTTCATTATTCATCAACAAAAAAACATCATAACGAATGAAAAAAATACCTTATAATCTACTTTTGATGTTTTTATTTTAATAATAATTAATCTTTTCCAATATAATATTAATATAATGTTGAATATTTAGTTTTAAATTGGATGTTACACTAAATGGTGGTAAAATTTAATTATTATAAAAACCATTATGAGTATAAAAATATATCATTAATATTATTTGGATTATATTTTAATTTATAATTATTTTATACTAAATTAATTAGACCAAAAATTATCATATGTAACTTAATCAAATTCATAATAAAACAAATTATTTCCTAGATGTATATTTTTATGTTAATATAATAACAACATATCAATGTATTATTGTTTAGAAAAACTACGTATTATGTATAAAACAAACATCGGAACTGAGAAGGTCATGTGGGTAACATGAGCAGACCAATGATGCATGAATTACAAGAAATATAATAGATTGAATTTATATAAATAATTAAATTTATCAGTAATTCCTATGTATTTATATTCTTTTCTATGTTATGTTTCTTATTTCATTAGCACAATCGAATAAAAAATTACTCTTCTATTATTTTTTAGGTATTACATTCTCCCCCCTTAAATAAATTATGTCCTTGCAATTTAGAAACATATTATATATATTGGGTTTGATATTTAAAAACACCTTTTTTAAAATCTTGCATCATGATATGGGATTATAAAATAGACTTTAAATAATATTGCATGAGAAGTAAAAAAGGTGTCACAGAATAACATATAACATGTTTTTTACAAAAGATAACATTACTAGAACGTGAAAATATGGTCAAGGACTAAAATTATAAATAATTATAAGGAGATATTGATCACATATACCTAAGACAAGTGAACGATAAACTAAATTTTGAGTGCCTCATGTTCATAAATATCTAATTATTAAAAATACCACCAGTTGAACAAAAAATAATGTATTAAGTTAATATTTAACTTTGACCATTTTATTAATGCTGGAAAATTATTTATCTACCTATAAATAAAAGGATATATATAGTAACATCATATATTATTGTAATCGAAATTTCATCCATTTGTTGTTCTTATTTCAATTTCAAATTCATCCCTCTACTCTATGATGTGAATATTAAGAAAAATAATTTATGCCTGAAGTACTAAATTTTTTTATTTAATGGATTTTAATAAACATAAATCAAGGCATTATATTTGAATTAAACTTTTCTTCAAAACCATTGAAAATAATAATTTTTTCTCCAAACATAAATAGTTATAATATTATTTCACCATTAATATTTATTCATAACACTATGTAACTAAAATCAATTGCACATTATCTAGGACATTATAGACTACAATGGTTGAAAAGAATATTTTATCACCTCTGGTAATTGGTTCAATCCCCACCACCTCTATGAATTTTATGGGTTATAAGATTATCCTTTAGTATATGAAATATATGATGATAATTCCCATGTTCCCCACATTTCTGGATATTAAATTTAAAATAATCTATTAGATGAGTTTTATTTACTTCCATCGTACTGTTAATTTTTACAAGGAAATTATTTTCTTTGCCTTCTTATTTTTACCACATAAATTTTTTTTACTAATAATTATACATTTTCACATTTCTAACCAACCACACTTATTACATGATGGAAATAAATAATATTATCCTATTCAGCCTTCTTCAATCGAGTTCTTATAATATACCATTATAATATTCTTTAGTGACCATGGAATATAATTAATATATATGATGTTAATCATATTTCATGAAAATAAATTATGAATTAATATGAAATACTTCAAACATATAAAAATATAATTTGGTTACTCATTTTTCAACCTTTAATTCATGTTCAATGTTAATTTATTTCATTGAATATACAACCACTTACTAAAACTAGAAATCATAGTGAGTCTAATTATATCCGCAATAAGAAAAAAGTATAATAATTTATTGAATATCTAAATCATTAGGCCTTGTTTTAAAACTAAAATACTTTAGTTTTAGCAAGGTCCATTCATTCCCAATATCAAATCCAATCATTTATAATTAATTATAATGAAAATTTTAATATTTGTAAGTCTATCCATGGATACTGTCAAATTAGGTGCGTAGTAAGGCACATTGTTATGTACTAGGTTATGATTGAGTTAGTACCAACACAAATTTTTTGTTTTTTACCCATAGGTACATCATTTTTAGAACCATGTCCACATGCAGTATCTAAACAAGGATGCATTTCTTGGAAATCCAATATTATCTATATATTGAAAACCAATGATAGTTTATATATAATTATCCTCAAATTATGTCGTAGATTCATGTTCTATAATCTATGATTTCATAAATCTAGTCCCCAATGTTTCTACTAAAATTTCTTTAATAGAATATATAGTGACCTGAACCCTAAATCCCTGAGAATTGGTCTAATAAAATTAAATTTTCAAGATTACAAGGAATTAAATTATGACGGAACAAACATTAATCTGTTTTGGTAAACCATAATACATACTTGATATCCATTTTACATTGGGAAATATACAAAAAAAATAATTACTAAAAAATAAACTGCAACCTTCTTGGTCAAATGATTCCACTTCATTACCTTTGAGAAAGAAACAAAAAAAGGGTGATCTCAAATGATAATAATGGGTAAATTATAGAGGAATAGGTAGTGAAACAATGATCTTAATAAATATTAAATGGTAATCACTAAATATATATTATATATAATAAATAAAAAGTTCAAGAAGTTCTTAATTAGTATGATAAATTAAATAATTGAAGACACATGCCATTAATTCAACAATCTTATACTGATAGAGAGTCCATAGATAATGTCGACACAATAATAACATGGATAAAAAAATAATTTTCAATAAAAAATTAATTATTATAGTATGTCATGTTTTCCATGAACATAATATTTTACCAAAACAATATATACTCTAAATGGATTAATATATTATGTATAAAAATACATTTTATAATTTTAAAAATTTATATGAAAAATCCTCATTGAATTGATCTTTAGTACTTTCTAATAGAATCAAAAAATAAAACTACAAAAAATTCCATATACTCATCCTAACAGAACATATTATGTTTAACATACAAAAATAATGTTAATATTCTAATATAAATTTTTTAAAATATCCAAAATTTAGTTTCAATTTATTTTTCCACTTAAAAGACAATATTTTTTCAATTTTAGAAAAATATTTTATTTTATACATAAAAATGGGATTTTTCTAAATTATGTCAATAAAATTTATTGGATGTACATAAAAATATTTGAATGAATATATAATATATAAATTTCATTAATATAATTCTATAATAGGAAATAATTTGATTTATTAGGATAAAAAACTATCTGGGTATAATAATATAAATATATCCTTTAAATTCAATTTGATTAGATTTTCATTTCTGATAAATTTCTAATGAATAAATTTAGCCATGTATTTTAATAATAATGTTAATTATATTTATTTCCATAAATATAGGTAATTTTATTTAACTTTTATATAAAATAATAATATATTAATAAAATATTATTCTTCAGTAAAACACATCCTTGTGTGTCACATAAACTACCAAAAAAGTTTTAATTATATGTAATTAAAGATAACTCATTGTTTGAAGAATTAAAAAATATAGAATATACTGTATTGATTTAAAAAATTAAATAAATATATAATAATATATAATAATTTATCATAAGTTATTATTTCATTCTAGGTTCGTTGTTGTGTTTCATACATGTTATCGAATGAATTTATCTCGTTTATAGAACATTGGTTGTTACATTCTCTCCAAATTAAATAAATTGTGTCTCAAAAATTTAAACTCGAATATTGAAGTATAGTATTTAGTATTTTAAAAAATGTTTTTTCAAATCCATCATCATGAGAAGTGTAAAAATATATCATCATAATAAGATATTGTGAGATTTATGAAGATAGTGCAGAAAAAAATATAAATAGGTTTTTTTGTAGCACTACATTAGGGGAATCCAGAAACATGGATATAGAGAAAAATTTCAAATACTCATATTGTGAGATTATGGTCATTATTAAAAAATATTTGAATAATCAATGGAATTTTAGGTCTTCATATCCTTAAAATAGTGATGATTTAAAAAAAATTATTATTTTGACAAAACATAAGGTATTATGAAAACTTTTTGTTGAACAATTTAATAATATAGAGTAATTATTTTACTATCTAATATGTTATGTAAATATACAAACATGATAAATTGTATAAAATTAAATTCATCCTTCTGTTTTTCATCATTGAATTTCAAATTCAACCCCTTACTCCATGAAATGTATACCAAAAAAAGAATTTGTATGCTTGAAAAACTCAAAAAAATTAGCATTTCATAATACCTATAAAAAAGTATTTATATTTGTCTATATGTATTTTATAATACCAATATGTTTAATACATTGATTTATAAACATAAAATAGTGAAAATAGTGTTTCATGATTAATATTTATTCATCGCATTTATTTGAAAATATTAATTACAGATGAAGAAAGACACCACGCTGCACATTAGTAAGAGTGAAACAATTTTTTATCCATGTGTCAAGGTCTCACGACCGACCACATTTTTATTTATTGTAGGTCTCCAACTAGTATTCGGGTTTTCCATTTTATAAAAAAATATTAACGTAATATCCAAAATAAATATGATATTAATCAATGAAATTTAGTCATTAAATCTTCTTTTAACTATGGTTTTCAATATAACCCAAATACAGAAACACAAAAACCATTTATTTACACATAGTTCAATCAATGGATAAGGGTATATCCATTTAAAGATGGAATTTTCTTTGGTAATTCATAGGTTTCCCACTTTTTGGTAAATATCTATAATGGGATCTTTATCATGAGTTTTATTTCCTTCCACTATACTCATCATATTTCCTTAGAAACTATTTTATGTATATTCATATTTACTAAATATAAATCATTTCATAGTTATATTGAGATAATTTCATCGGCTTATATTTCAAATTTCTTAAATGATGGATTATTATCAATTTTTCATCCATGGCCTCGGCCTCTAGAGCTCTTAGAAAAATATGGTATTCTTATATTTGGTCAGTATCGGAGTTGATTAAGATATATAATAATAATAATATTTGTGGATAAATAATAAGAAATGTATATGATAACATTCACTCCTATCATCACACCATTAGGTTACAAAATTTCACAACACAGTCCTTCATGTTCAATTTAATCATGACTTCATTAGGTGAAATCCATGGACTCAACCCAGACATAATAGTGTGAGTTTATATTTTAAAAGTGACAATAATATATAATAATTTATAGGATATCTAAAACATTAATCATTAGGTTCGATCTAAAACACCATATGTTTAACATAGTATAATAAATTTCATTATCTATTCAATTATAATGTTAATTTAAATCATGAGAACAATAATTATAATAAAAATATCATTGGTTTGTGTAAATTGATTTTCCCAATGATGCCTCTTGTTATGTTCTATGTTATTCTTTAGTTAGGACCAACACTTCTTTTTAGAGTTACTACCCTTGGATAATATGTTCCAGAACAGTATTTGCATATAATATCTAGAAATGGATGTATTTTTAGTAAAAAAACATAACATCTATACATCCAAAACATTAGGATGTTTTTCTCTACTAATCCTCAAAATCAATAATAAGTTTATCTTCTCAGATATAAATTTTTCTAGATATAGTTCCAAAGGATTCTACTATACATCCTCTTATATTAACTGTACAAACCAGACCACTAAAGCCTACAACTGTTGTCTACTACTGTTAAATTTTCATGAATAAAAGGAATAAAATCCCAAACTAATTAAATTTTATCATTTTGGTAAAACCATATTACATATATGATAACTATATAACATCGGTAAATATTAAATATAATAAAATATATAAAAATATTAATAAACTAAATAAATGAAAATCATTCAAATGATTCAACATCATAACCCAAATAAAGAAAAAACAATAATGGTGATCTCAAATTGATAATAAATATAATATATAGAATAACAAATTATAAATCATCGAGTATAATCAATATAGAATAGTTGTAACTAACCCAACATTCCAAATAATCAATAAACATTGAAAGAAGAGCATTAAATGTTTGAATCATAAATAAATGAATAGATATTCTATGTATTCAGTAAATTGATAATGAAAGTTCATCCATATATAATGAAGACACAATAATCTGATAGATAATAATTAAAAATAAAATAGAAAAAATGGTAATTCTTAATTATGGAATATAAGTTTTCCTATTCACATTATATATTTATTGTAATGATATATATTGTAAAAAGTTGAAAACATGTTGGGTGAAAACCCATTAGCATAGTCTAGCTAACTAATTTCATCTCATGAGACTACCTACACATCAATGAATTTATTAATCAGTCCACATCCCATATACTACTTGTCAAATGCATTCATCATATATCAATTGATCTATTTAATTAATGAAAACTATTCCTTATAAAATTTCTATATTTTGTAAAGAATATAGATTGTTCAATATTTCCCCAGATAATTAAATAATTATAATTGTAATTACTATATATAAAAATTGTATATATTTTATGTTGTGAACATATCTGTGATAAATGATATTGATAATAAGGGGAAATTCATTTTCCAAAGATCATTATAATGTGAAAATATCATGTGAACTAAAAATGTACTAAAGAAGAGAAATTTAATTCTATACATGGAAAAATCAATCAAAAGAACCCATATGATGATTTCAGATGGTAAAAACATAATATATACAATTTTTATTTAAATTAAAGTTTTGTATTCCTTTATGAATATTAAAATTATAAAAATACATTTAAAAAAATCTGGAGGATAATATAATTTTAATTTGTAAAATAAAAATTAAAATCTATTTCATTAAAAATATATTTTAATAAGTATTTTAATTACTAATTTAAATCTTAAAAATGTATAGATAACATAAAATAATGGTTTAGGATAATTTTGTATGTGTCTTACAAGGTAAAAAAACGTTCATATTGAAAGGAAAAAAAGACGGAAAAGTGAATTGTTTGGAAAGATATAATAATATTCCAATGAAAAATTATTTTATATAAAAAATTGTAATACAAGTTTACAAATCATTTTAGAATCATTAAAAAATTTATAAGATTCATAGAAAATATTTTTCTAAGAAGAAAATAGGTTAACTTAATTAATATATAAATTATGTTCGGGATTCATTGTAATATTTTCAAATAATAGAGTACACTATAGTTAAAAATAAAAAAAGTACATAAAAATGGTAATTGATGACCAGAGGAGGTGAAAACAAATAGATATTTTGAATACAATCCATTAATTTTCTATAATGTAAACAAATGTGTGAATAATCAGAAACAAAATAAGATTTTCATATTAGTCCTTGAAAAGGATATAATGTTGATATGAGAATCGACTAATTAATTAATTAAGTGTATCATCTATAAATCCACAAACTATTAGTTTAAATGAATCAATAATAATCACCACCAATTATACAAAAAAATCAAGGAATATTAACGATATTTGAAGATGTAATATAATTTGTTTTGTTATAATTGGGTTATAAAATTCATTTCCTTTTGGTAATTCATTATATAATATATTATAATGGGTTGTATAAATAATACAAAAAATAAGTAAGTGGTGCGTATGATATTTATCTCATAGATGTATAATGTGAAATTAAAATATATTATCTTGAGCATGACATGTAACTTATGTCATTCTCTTCCTGAATAAAAAATTTAGGTCAATTATATACTTACTTTATATACCTTAAATAATCTATCAACTCTTTTATTTCACTCATTACATGATTAGATACTACTATTGAAATAATTGAACATATGCCAGGTGGATTGATCAAGTTTGTTTCTTCATTGGAAAAAAATATGGTATGTCTAATATGGTAAATAGTGTCATTATATAAACCTCATATGAATAATAATCAATTCATAATTACCATATTTTGATATAAATTATTCTTTGAATGCCTTTCATAAATGATTGTTATCAAAAGTAATCCAATGTTACAATTATAGCAATGGATGGTCATATATACACATTAGTAACTATCACATTTTTAATGATCATTATAGAATGAAGGTAAGTAATATTTAATATTTCAGAATTATAATTATATAATATATACCATTTCATTTAATAATATATACATATATATAGATGTCTTCTGATTTAAAGGGAACAATAAATTTTTTAGGAGGCAGTATTCCACACATATATGAATGATTTTATTATTTTTTAGTCAAATAAAAGGTAATAAAACGAATTACATTTTTATTTTTTAGAAATGAAATTATTTCATGACTATAATTTAAATTTATTTAATACCAAATAATTTAAATCTATATATAATACATTCCTTGTAATGTGTGAATATAACACATTCCATTGATGAGGTTGTATTCCAGACATCCATAACTGATGATATCATATTTAAAAAAATGAATGAATTCTTGGGTGTGTCCATAATAACTCCCATTCATTAATAGTGGTATAATAAAAATGAACTACATCATTTCAAGAGGGGGTAGTTTGTTGTACACACAAATCCCATGTTCGTTACACATTTGATGGAAGTGTGTGTAAGTGTATGTTAAACCCTTGACATTACAACATCTGAATATATTGATGACAATTTTTTAATTATATATTAATGTAATAAGGATAATTTATAATGTTGATAATGAAATAAAAATAATGTATTCATTGAATAATGTTACCAATTATTTGAGTAACTCTATTTGATTTATATAAATATTCATCCTTGGAATGATTTATACTAAAAGTAAGGCATATAAGATAACGAGATGGATGTTAGGATTTTATTGTAGTATATTCTATGAAAAACATTTTTGTGATATGTGTGAATATGTGGGATGGTTGATTAACTTTATATAGCGGGGGAGTGGTATTGGTATAAATTCTACAAAAGGGAATTCCACCTATAATTTTTTTATGTTTTGTAGCTCTCACAATGATAAAAAATCATTTAAATAGAGTATATGTTGTAATTCTTGACAAAAAATTTCTTTTATAAATGTTTCAAGGATAATTTTGAGTCAATATTTAAGATCTAGTTCCTTATTAGGCTAATTTTTGTCAAAATATCAAAATTTATAATTAATTATAGTCAATAATACTTTTGGTGAAAAATTATGTTTACCATATTAAGAATTATAAAATATTCTTATTCCAAATATATAATCCAATTTTTGAGAATTATAATAATATATAGGGTAGAAACTAATTAAAATTTAATTCACATATGGAACAATAAATCTGGTTTTTTATGTAGGATGTTTTCAAATTTTTTCTATGGTTATTATATATTATTTCAAATTATAATTGAATTAAATGAAATAAATTTTGAAAATAGATTTTATATTGATAGAAATATTCTTAAAAAACAATTTAATCTATTATTTATCCTCATTAATAGATTACATGTAAAAGACGTTTTTGAATTAAAATATAGCATTGTTCATTATTCAACAATAAAAAAACATCATGATGAATGACAAAAAATTCCTTATAAACGAAATTTTATGTTTATATTTTAATAATAATTATTATTTTCCAATATAATATTAATATAATGTTGAATTTTTAGTTTTAAATTGGATGTTACACTAAATGGTGGTAATATTTAATTATTATTAAAACCATTATGAGTATAAAAATATTTCATTAATATTATTTGCATTATATTTTAATTTATAAATATTTTATACTAAATTAATTAGACAAAAAATTATCAGAAGTTACATAATCGAATTCATAAAAAAAAAATTATGTCCTAGATGTATATTTTCATATTAAAATAATAACTACATATAAATATATTTTTGTTTTGTAAAACTAAGTATTATGTATAAAACAGTCTTGTGAACAGCGAAGTTTATGTGGGTAACTTAAGCTAACCAATGATGATTGAATTACAAGAAATATAATAGATTGAATTTATTTAAACAAATAAATTTATCATTAATTCCCATGTATTTATATTCATTATTATGTTTTGTTTCTTATTTAATATGAACAATAGAATAAAAAGTTACCCTTCTATTATTTTTTAGGTATTACATTCTCCCCCCATAAATAAATTATGTCCTTGGAATTTAAAAATAAATTATATATATTGGTTTTGATAATTAAAAATACCTTTTATAAAATCTTGCATCATGATATGGGATTATAAAATTTACTCTAAATAATATTGTGTGAGAAGTAAAAAAGGTGTCACAGAATAACATATAACATATTTTTTACATAAGATAACTTTACTAGAATGTGAAAATATAGTCAAGGACTGAAATTATATATAATTACAAGGATATATTGATATCATTGACCTAAGGCAAGTGAATGATAAACTAAATTTTGAGGTCCTCATGTTCATAAATATCTAATGATTTAAAATAGCACGAGTTGAACAAAATATAATGCATTAAGATAATATTTAATTTTGACCATTTTATTAATGCTGGAAAATTATTTATCTACCTAAGAATAAAATGATATATATAGTAACATCATGTATTATTATAATCAAAATTTCATCCATTTGTTGTTCTTATTTCAATTTCAAATTCATACCATTACTCTATGATGTGAATATTAAAAAAAGATAATTTATTCCCGATGAACTAACATTTTTGATTTAATGGATTTTAATACACATAAATCAAGGAATTATATTTGAATTAAAATTTTCTTCAAAACCAATGTAAATAATAATTTTTTTCTCTAAAAATAAATAAATATAATATTATTTCATCATTAATATTTATTCTTAAACCATTTTAACTAAAATCTACTGCACATTATCTAAGACATTATAGAGTACAATGGTTGAAAAGAAACTTTTATCACCTCTGGTAATTGGTTCAATCACAACCACCTCTATGGATTTTATGGGTTATAAGATTATCCTTTAGAAGATGTAATTTAAGAAGATAAATCCAATGTTCCCCACATTTATTGAAATTAAATATTAAATAATATATTGGATGAGTTTTATTTCCTTCCATCGTACTGTTAATTTTTACAAGTAAATTATTTTCTTTTCCTTCTTATTTTTCCCACATAACAAATGTTTTAATTAAATTTATACATTTTTACATTTCTCTCCAACCACAATTATTAAATGATGGAAATAAATAATATTATCCACTTTATCCTTCGTCAATCGAGTTCTTATAAAATACCATTATAATATTATTTAGAGACCATGGAATATAACTAATATATATGTTGTTAATCCTATTTCTTGAAAATACATTATGAATTAATATGAAAACATTCAAACATATCAAAATATTATTTGTTTAAGCATTTTTGAACCTTTAATTAATGTTCAATGTTAATTTATTTCATTAAATATACAACCACCGACTAAAACTAGAAATCACAGTGGGACTAATTATATCTACATTAAGAAAACTGTGTAATAATTTATTGTATATCTAAATCACTAGGCCATGTTTAAAAACTAAAATACTTTAGGTTTAACAATTTTCATTCATTTACAAAATCAAATCCAATCCTTTATAATAAATTATAATGAAAAATTGAATATTTGTAAGACTATCCATGGATACTGTCAAATTAGGTGCATAGTAATGCACATTTTTATGTACTACGATATGATTGAGGGAATACTAACACACGTTTTTGGATTTTTTACCCTTAGGTACATCATTGGAAGAACCATGTCCACATGCAGTATCCAAACAAGGATTCGTTTCATGGAAACCCTATATAATCTATATATCATAAACTAATGTTTGTTTATATGTACTTATCCTCAAATTATGTAATGGATTAATGTTCTTCAATCTATGATTTCATAAATCTAGTCCCCAATGTTTCTACTAAAAGTACATTAATATAAAATATAGTGACCCGACCCTTAAATCCCATAGAAGTGGTCTAATAACATTAAATTTCCATGCTTACAAGGAAATAAATTTTGAAGGAACAAACATTAATACATTTTGGAAAACCATAATACATACATGATATCCATTTAACATTGGTAAATATACAAAAATAATAATTACCAAAAAATAAACTGCAACCTTCATGTTTAAATGATTCTACTTTATAACCGATGGAAAAGAAAAAAAATAAGGTTTATCTCAAATGATAAGAATGGGTAAATTATAGGGAAATATGTAGTGAAACAATGATCATAATAAATATTAAATGATAATCACTGAATACATATTACGTTTAATAAATAAAAAGTTCAAGAAGTTCATAATTAGTATGAGAAGGTAAATAATTGAAGACACATGCCATTAATTCGACAAACTGACACTGATAGTGAGTCCATAGATAATGTCGACACAATAATAATATGGATAATAAAAAACATATTTTTCAATAAAAAATTCATTATTATAGTATGTCATGTTTTCCATGAACATAACATTTATCAAAAATATATATATTCTAAATGGATTAACAAATTATGTGTAAAAATCCATTTTCATAGTCTATCATACTAATTTCATATCATGATACTATCAATGCATCAGGAGAATTATATTACTAGTCCCCAATTAAAATGAAGCTTGTATTAATAATTTCTTATGTACTGAACAAAAAATATAATGAATTAACTATATTCCAAATAAAATATCAATATTCAGTAAAGAATAATGATTAAAAATATTTTCTACATAATCAAATCACAATCCACTTCATTACTACATGTAAAAAATGCTATATGTTTTAGAAAAATAAAATATCTCTGATAAATCATTTTTAAAACTAGTGGACATTTAATGTTTAACGATTCTATTAATGTGAATATTTCAAGAGGACTAAAAAAATATATTAATCAATTTAGTTCCAATACAATCCATAGGAAAACATTTAAAAAATTATCCCCTAGATTAATAAGGATGTAAAAAATATTTCTCAAGTTGCGTAAAAATAATCTATTATTATTTTTGATGAATTGAAATACTATAACAATATACGCTAAACATTTTCCAGAGGAAATATCATTTAAATTTAAAAAAATATTTCCCAAAATATATCATTTTCATTGAAAAAAAATTTATATCCCATTCATTTAATTTTTATTATAATATTAATTAAAATTTAAAATTTTAATGTTGAAATAGATTCTTCAAAAAATGAATGCGGGTAATTATATATAGGTTTTAAATGGTGAAATAAAAATTCCTCTGTTAAGGTAAAATCTAGTAAAATTTTCATTATTTATTGAAGGGAGAAAAAATTTATTTTTTAAAAATATGTAAAATAAGAAAAAATTAAAAAATTATTAAACAAATAATTTTGGAATGGTTAAATCATGATATAAAAAAATTGGTTGTTGAATAAAATAGGTTGTCTTACTATACTGAAAAATAAAGTATAGTATTCTTGATAATTTTTTGTAGAAAAACATTAGATAGAAGGAGTGAAAAAATGTAAATTATACATCTAAACGAAAATTAATAAAAAATTATAAGATAATTATTTTATTTGTAAATAAATTTACTAATATATTTCTCCAATGTAAATTTATGGGTAAAAACTAATGAAAAAAATATATTATCATGTATACCATTGTAAAGAAATAAAATTGATGTGAGAATCAATGAGTTAATAAAATATATGTATCAATTATAAATACACATATGATTAGTGTAAATATATCAGTAGACATTAAAAATTTTTATTCACATACCCATAGAATATTAAGGAAAATGGGTCAGTAATATAACACAATAAAAAGGAATTGGGTAATGAAATTATTATAACGTGGTAACGTTTATTTCAAATATATATAGAATGAATAATTCAAATTTAAAAAAAATGACAACAATATGAAATAACCCATGATATAAAATATAAAAATGTTATATATATACACCATTTAATAGAAATAATTTGTGAATATGACAAGTATCTCATAGTTGTAAAATGTGAGATACAAATATTTTACAATGAGTCAAGCTTATTCTTCATTTGTTATATACATTAATGAAAAATTTATGTAAACTATTTAGTTTCTTAAAAAAATAAAATTTATTTTTACTTTTATTTAACTTGTAAAAATGTTATGTATAACTACATTAAAAATTATTTATATATATGGGGTTTTGGACATATTTTTTTCATGTTTAAAAAAAGAATATGGTAGGGTGACTATTGTTAATGGGGTCATTATATAAACAAAAAATAATAATGATGATAAAATTATCATATTTAGGTATCATGTTTTCTTCTAAAACAAATTATTAAATATGGTTATGAAAAATGAACCTAAGTTACAATTATACATACTGTATTCCAAAAATACTGATGAGTAATGTTCACATTA
Source organism: Viscum album (assembly GCA_963277665.1). NCBI lineage: Eukaryota > Viridiplantae > Streptophyta > Magnoliopsida > Santalales > Viscaceae > Viscum > Viscum album. Next base: position 2,072,483,481 of record OY728152.1, on the reverse strand, counting down.
TCTAATGATAATTAAAAAATGGGGGTGAATAACATTTATCTTAACGAAATTATAATTATACCATATATAATATATTATTTAATATTATATACTTGTATATATAATTATTGTTAATTAATTAAATCACATCACTTCAATGGGGTGGTGGTCCACACATCCATGAATAACGTTATCAGTTTTTCAATGCGTCAAAAATTTGAAATTAAAATTATATTTTATAATTTCATAAGGGGAATTATTTAATGAATATTTATTATATTTTCTTTGTGTAACATATTATTAATTAATCCCATTATTAATAAATTTAATTCTATGAGTTACTATATCACAAATCATTAAAGAGGTAGTATTCAAAACATTCTCGAACGATATAATCATATTTACACAAAATCAAAATAATTAAGATATGTTTTATATAAAAATTAAATAAGTATGAAGAAAAAATAAACATCAAATAGATCATATATTAAAAAGAAGATTATCATAATTACCAACAATGAGAGTTGGTAAATGAAAAATGAACATCATCATTTTTGGATGTGGCAGTTCCCCATTCAAAACAATATTAAGTTTGTTACCCATTATATAGAAGTGTGAGTATGTGTTCTCAGAATACATAACATAAAAAATGTAAATATATTGTTTATACGAAAGATATTATCTAATAATTTAATAAAAATAATTAATGGATTTGATTAAGAAATAAATCTAAAGTGATCGTTGAAGAATGAAACCTTTTATTTGGTTAACTCCTTTTGGTTTGTAAAAAAGGATTTAATTAGATTGAATTATTGAAAAAGTAAAGATTTTAGTAAACGGGTATTCATTTTAAGAGATTATTTGGGATTAATTTTGGTTATAAAAAGTTCATTATAGGATTGAATAAGTGGGAGGGTTGAGTTCAATTTTATTATCGATGAATACCATTCTTGTAATAATTTTAATAGGAATTTCTCCCATGTTTGTTCATTGTAATAAGGACAAAATAATGATTAATATTATATAAATGGAAAAATAGGTTATATATATGGACATATTATAGCTTTTGGTCATTTTTATAGGTCATTTTGGACCACTAGATTAATGTTTAGTTCCTTGTTAAGATAATATTACTCTTAATCGGTGGAATTAATATAAATTATTTTCTCAAATATATTTTCTAAAAAAATATGTTGAAATTATTTTGATTCGAATTATGTAATAAATTTTTCATAAATTTCAATTTCATAATTAAATTATTTTTTAAATTTTATCCCACTACTGGGGAGATAATGCTATGTTTAAATGTACAAATGATCAAATGTTGGTTATGTTATTTTATATTATATATAAATTATGAAATGATTAAAAAGACATAAATTGAATTAAATGATGTATTATATATGTAGTTATTCTTTAAAACAAATTAAATTATAATTTATCTTTAATAATAAATTATTCTACTAAAATTTTCAAATTTAAATTAAATATCATTCACTATTTTTAAAAAATAAAACATCACAGAAAAGTACAAAAAATAACTCTAAAATAATTATCATGATTACCATTAAAAAATGAAATATTATTATTCCATTAATTAAAAAAAAATTATAAAATATTTTGAAATATTTTTCTCCACTAAATGGTTGTAAAATTAACTTTTTAGGAAAATATTAATTTTTATGCATAAAATATGGGTGTGTTCTTATATTATGTATGTAAAATTTATTGGATTAATTGTCGATATATTTGATTAAATAAAAAATATGTATATAATTAATATCCGAAATTAATATTAATTAATATGATTTATTATGATAAAAACAATTGTGATTATAAAAATAAAAAACATTTACATTCTTTTGGTTTATGTTTTCTTTTCCAATAAACTTGTAGCCAATGAATTCACTCGTATATTTTCTTAAGTTAGTTAATAATTCTAGTAAAAATCATGGAAATGTAATGGTTTTATATTATTTTATTAAATAATAATATCTTAATAATATATTTTTATTCTGTAAAACTCAATCATGCATTTAAAACAAACAACTAAAAAAAGACATTCTTGTGAGTAACAGAAGCTAACTCAGTGATGTGGGAATTTAATAATATATAATACATATAATTTATTTTAAATATTTAATATTAAATAAATCTAAAGAGTTTATATGCCAGTTTTTTGTTTCTTATTATGTGTCATACTTGCTATCAAATCAGAAGATACTTTCAGATTTTTCAATGTGTGGCATTCTACCAACCATTAATAAATTGCATCATCATAATTAAAACATTATCATGGAATGATATGGTTTGATATTTGAAAAATCATTCATTAAAATCACATATCATGAAAAGGGATAACAATATATCTTGTTAATAAGAAATATTGATAAATATAAAGGTCATTTGAAATAAAATATAACTAGGATTTAAAAAAGGGTAACATTAGATTGATATGAATATATAAATTTGGAGAAATATAGTAATTATTAATTGATAGTAATTGTGGTCATTATTAACAAAAGTGAATTATCATTGTAATTATGAGTTCTTATTGACCATAAATTCATGATGATTTAAAATACCATTGGATAAATATAAATTAATGTATTTGGGTAATATTTTTTTATCATATTCCTAATATTGAGTAACTATTTTACAAACTATGAATATGTGGAAATATACTTACAAGATATATTTCTACAAAAAAACTTGTCATTCGGATATTTACAATCAATATAAAATTCAACTATTTACATTAAGAAATGTATATGAAAATATGAATTTCTATGACAGAAGCTCAAAAAATATATTTTATAAGAATATAATATGCATTATAGAATCCATTATATATGTTTATAACTATTTTGAAAAACCAATGTCGTTAATAAATTATTCTCTATGATAGAAAATAAATAAAAATATTTCATCATTAATATTTATTTCTCTAATTAGTTAAATAATTGTAATTAAAATTTCAATAGGACACCATGTAGTCCAATTGTAGGATGAAAATCAAAATAATCATTTGGTCATGGTTTCATGCCCCAATCACATAGTTGAATTTGATTTGTTGTTCCCAAAATTCCGTGTTTTTTCTACAATATATAAATATAATTTACCAAATCAATATAGGATACATCCTTCTAATTTAATCATTATATAAGAATTTTACTATTGTTCTCAATACAACTCCAACAAATAAATAATTCATCCATTATTTTTCTATAAATATCCTTCATTAGTTTAGAGTTTATCTTTAGAAAGAAGGAATATACACTGCTAATTACCATGTTCCAAAAATTTTGTGGAAAATATAATTTTATCCTTTGGAAAAGATTAATTTATTTCCATATTAATCATCATTTTTACTCAAAAATTATTTTTCAGGATCTTATTTCCCACCAAATAATCATTTCAATGTTCTTTAGAGACTATTTCCTGGGTTTATCCTTGAAAATTTCATACATGATGAAATTTGTCAATATTTTCCTCCGTGGTCTCCACGATTTTATGTTTTATAAAACACTATCCTTATCTTCTACGATGTTTCAGAGTGTTGATTAAGGTATATATTGTTAATCATATTTTGGGAATAATAATTATGCATGAAAAAGTTGTATTTCACTAATATAAATATCCCAGTTGGTTTCTCACTATCACCAAATTGACCTTCATGTTTAATGTTAACATTACTCCTTTAGGATCTATCCAATAACTATCAGCAGAAACAATAGTTTCAGAATCTAAATTCATATTTGGAAATTTGTATAATAATATATTGTATATCTATATAATGAAATTTTATTTTCAATATAAATCACTATAATAATTATTCTAGGCCATTCGTTCACTTCTAGAAAAGAAGTTTATACCAACGGTTTAAAACCATTGGTATAGCCTATACTAACGGTTTTACAAATAATAGGGTAGTAAGCCTTGAAGAAATCCTTATACCAACAGTTTTATCTAAACCATTGGTAAATCCCAATATATTTATTGATATACCAACGGTTGTAGGATAACCGTAGTTCTATGTTTGTATAACATTTTTTCCAACGGTTTCCAGATACTGTTGGTATATTTTGAATTTTTAAATTTCACTCAATGTATACCAACAGTTAAAAACCATTGGTATTTTTTTCAAAAATAGCATACCAACGGTTTAAAACCATTGGTATTGTGTTTTTTCAGAACTCATATACAAACGGTTTAAAACCGTTGTAATTGTGATTTTTCTGAACTCTTATACCAATGGTTTAAAACCGTTGCTATTTTGTTTTTCTATAACTGTTGTGCAACATCCCTCTAGTATCCCCTCCACTATAAAACTACATAATAGATATCACAAAAACCAAATATATACTTAAAAAGTATAAAAACACCTAAAATAGCCAAAAACACATAAAACCATCATACTCTTCCAACCATGTCATGTATTACAATTCCTTATTTCAATCTTCACATGAAAAATATCATCCCGTACCAATTCACCTCACACATGAACAACCCCCCAACTAGAACATCCCCTCACCTCATCATCAAATTCTTAATAGGCAGAATAGTCCGATAAAGACCTATTATAGTTGAATAAGTGTTTGAAGTTGGCTCAAATCCCAAATTTTTTTTATGATCCTAGATTTCGGTATGTAATGATTTGTGATGAATTTTTCATTGAAAATGTATTTTTTATAATATATGGTGAAAAGGTATTATCTTATGAGGCTCTTCACTTATGAATCCATGAGTGAAACTACACAACTCATGAAAAAGAGTTTGCAAATATCATTTATGATTGTAAATTTCATTTGTATGCACCTAAAATGGTATCCTTTTAAAAACAAAGAGAGTCTTTGAGTTATTTCGTCCACACTGCACCTCAGATTGAGGTGGGGTTAACTTTTACATGTCAAAAATGACCCATGGATAATTTTACTAAATTATCAACACAATTCGAGTGTGTTAGGTCAGTTTTCTATATACTAGTTGTTTTTACTTAAAAGCATATCCATTTTAAATAAATGGAATACACATTGAGTGGAACCCGCCACACCATGGATCAGATTGAGGTGGGATTGACTCATACACATCAAAAATTACCCATGGTTCTTTTTCCTAAAGTATCAAAATAATATGAATGCCTTTTGTTCATTTTCCATTTGTTAGTTGTGGTTTTCACTTAAATTTTTGTCCATTTCAATGAAAAATGAGACACTTTGAGTGGTGTCGGCCACACTGCTGCTCAGATTGAGGCATGGATGACTCATACACATAAAAAATGACCCATGGATCGATGTTCTAATTGTTGAATAGAATTAAAAAGAATTTGGTCGTTTTTCCATATGTCAGTTGTTGATTTTACTTAAAATGATATCAATTTCAAACAAAATAAGGACATTTTGAGTGGGGTCGGCAACACCATGCCTCGTATTGAGGCTGGGTTGACTCATACACGTCACAAATGATCCATGGATCATTTTCCTAAAATACCATCACAAATCCGAATGCGTTTGGTTGGTTATAACTATGCCAGTTGTTGTTTTCACTTAAAATCATGCCAATTTCAAACAAAAGAGAAACACATTGAGTGGTTCCATCCACACCAGCCCTCGGATTGAGGAGGGGTTGACACTTACACATCACATATGATCCATTAATCATTTTCATAATGTTTTAATAGCATCTAAATTCCATTGGTTAGTATTTCATATGTCAGTTGTTGTATTCACTTAAAATGATGTCCTGTTGAAACAAACGAGAGACACATTGAGTGGTGTCGGCCACACCGCACCTCAGATTGAGGTGGAGATGACTCGTAAATGTCAAAAATAACCCATTAACCATTCTCCTAATGTATCAACACAATAATAATGTGTTTTGTTGGTTTTCCGTAAGTCTATTGTTTTTACTTAAAAGTGTATCCATTTTATACAAAAGAATGACACTTTGAGTGGTACCAGCCACACCTACCCTAAGATGGAGTCAGAGATTACTTGTACATGTCACATATGACCCATGGATTGTTTTCCTAATGTTTCAACAAAATAATAATTTTTTTCTTGGTTTTCTGTATGCTGTTTGTTGTTTTCACTTAAAATCATGTCCATTTAAAATAAAATTGAGAAACTTTAAGTGATACCAGCCACAAAATGCCTTAGATTGAGGGGAGTTTCACTTGTACAAATCACATATGACCCATAGATATGTTTCCTAAACTTTCAACAGAAATTTAATTCTTTTGGTCAGTTTTCCGTATTGTCAGCTGTGGTATTCACTTAAAATGAAGTACTTTTGAAACAAAAGAGAGGCACTTTTAGTGGTGCCACCCACACCGCATCATGGATTGAGGCAGGGTCGACTATTACACTTCAAAAATGACCCATAGAACACTGTCTTGAATTATCAAAACAATCGTAATGAGTTTGGTATGTTTTCCGTATGTCAATTGTTGTTTTCACTTAAAATCTTGTCCATTTCAGACAAAAGTGAAACACTTTTAGTGGTTCCAGCCACAATAGCCCTCGGATTGAGGTGGGGTTGACTCGTACACATCACATATGACCCATGTATCATTTTCCTATAGTTTAAACAAAATCCAAATGGAATTGGTCAGTTTTTCGAATGCTAGTTGTTCTTTTCACATAAAATGATGTCAATTATAAAAAAAAGAGAGACATTTTGAGTCGTGTCGGCCACACTGCACCTCAGATTGAGGTAGGGTATACTCGTACTCTTCAAAAATGACTCGTAGATCGTTTTCCTAAAATATAAACACAATCCGAATGCATTAGGTTGGTTTTAAGTATGACAGTTGTTGTTTTCAATTAAAATATTTTCCATTTCAAACAAAATAGAAACATCTTGAGTGGTTTGGCCACAACGTCCCTCGTATTGAGTTGGGGTTAACTTGTACACATCACATATGTCCCATGAATCGATTTCCTATGGTTTAAATAGAATCATGAATTCCTTTGTTTAGATTTCCGTATGTTAGTTATTGTAATCACATAAAATGATGTCCTTTTGGAACAAAAGAAAGACAGATTGAGTGGTGATTGCCCCACTGCGCCACAGATTGAAGCTGGGAAGAATTGTACACATAAAAAATGACCCATGAACCATTTTCTTAAAGTATCAACACAATCTGAATGAGTTTTGTCTATATTCTGTATGTCGATTGTTTTTACATAAAAGTGTATCCATCTTAAACAAAAGAAATACACTTTGAGATGTACAGGCCAAACCGGCCCTCGTATTGAGGAGGGATAGACTCATACACGTCACATATGATCCATGGATCGTTTTCCAAGAGTTTCAACAGAATTTGTATGTTTTTGTTTGGTTTTACATATGTCAGTTGTTGGTTTCACTTAAAATCATGTCCATTTCAAATAAAAGTGAGACAATTCGAGTGATACCAGCCACACTGTTCCTCATATTAAGGTAGGATTGACTCCAAAATTTCACATATGACCCTTGTATATTTTTGATAATGTTTGAACAAAATTTGAAATCCTTGGGTTGGTTTTCTATATTTTCAGTTTTTGTATTCATTTAAAAAGATAAAATTTTGAAACTAAATAGAGACACTTTGAGTGGTGCCAAACACATTGCACCACATATTGATTCAGGGTTTACTCGTAAACGTCACAAATGAATGAAGGATAGTTATCCTAAAATATAAACACAATCTGAATGTGTTTGTTTGGTTTTATGTATGCATGTTGCTGTTTTCACTTAAAATCTTGTCCATTTTAATCAAAATAGAAACACTTTGAGTGGTTCCGGCCACACCAACCCATAGATTTATGTGGGGTTGAATCATACACATCACATAAGATCCATGGATTTTTTTCCTATCATTTGAATAGAATCCAAATGGTTTTGGTCTGTTTTCCGTATGTCAGTTGTTGAATTCACTTAAAATGATGTCCTTTCGAAACAAAATAGAGACACTTTGAGTGGTGTTGGCTACAACATGCCTTGGATTGAGCCGTAGATTACTCGTACAAGTTGTAAATGACCCATGGATCATTTTTCTACGATATCAACACAATCTGAATGTGTTTGGTTGGTTTTAAGTTTTCCAGTTATTGTTTTCACTTAAAATCTAGTACATTTCAAACAAAATAGATACTCGTTGAGTGGTTCTGGCCACACCGGCCCTCGGATTATGGCAGGTATGACTCGTACACGTCATATATGATCCATGAATGATTGTCTTAATGTTTCAATAGAATCCAAATAATTTTGGCTAGTTTTCTGTATGGAAGTTGTTATATTCACTTAAAATAATGTCCCTTTGAAACAAAAGAGAGACACTTTGAGTGGTGATGGCTACAACGCACCTTAGATTGAGGTGGTGTTTACTCGTACACATCACAAAGGACCCATGTATTGTTTCTATAATTTATTAACACAATCCGAATTTTTTTTTGTTAGTTTTCTATAGGTCGGTTGAAATTACATAAAAGTGTATCCATTTTAAACAAAATAAATACACTTTGAGTGGTATCGGCCACTCTGACCCTCAGATTGTGGATAGGTTGACTCTTACATGTCACAAATGACCCATGGATTGTTTTCCTAATGTTTCAACCGATTATGAATGCATTTGGTATGTTTTCCATATGCTAGTTGTTGTTTTCACATAATATCCTGTCCATTTAAATTAAAACTGAGAAACCTCGAATGATACCTGCATCACCGTTCCTCGTATTGAGGCATTGTTGACTCGTACACCTCAAATATAACCGATGGATATTTTTCCTAAAGTTTCAACATAATTCAAATGCCATTGGTCAGTTATCTGTATTTCTTATTGTTTTATTCACTAAAAATGATGTCATTTAGAAACAAAAGAGAGACACTTTGAGTAGTTCCAGCCACACTGTCCCTTAGACTGAGGTGGGGTTGACTCGAACATATCACAAATGAACCATGGATCATTTCCCTAAAATATCAACATAATCCCAATGCGTATAGTCGGTTTTATGTATCCTAGTTGTTGATTTAAATTAAAATATTGTCCATTTCAAACAAACGTGAAACACTTTGAGTGGTGCCAGCCACACCATCCCACATATTGCGGTGGGTTTGAATCTTATATATCAAAAACATCCCATGGATATTTTTCCTAATGTTACAACATAATAAAAATGCATTTGGTCAGTTTTTTGTATTGTCAATTGTTTTATTCATTTAAAATTATGTGCTTTTGAAACAATAGATCGACACTTTTAGTGGTTCCAGAAACACATATCCTTGGAATGAGGCAGGGATGACTCGTACACGTCACAAATTACCCATGAATTGATATTGTAAAATATCAACACAATCAAAATGTGTTCGGTCGGTTTGAAGTATGCGAGTTGTAGTTTTCACTTAAAATCTTGTCCATTTCAAAAAAAAGAGAAACAGTTTGAGTGGTGTCGGTCATACCGGTTGTCAGATTGAGGTGGGGTTGACTCATGAACATCACATATGACCCATGGATATTTTTCCAAAAGTTTCAACATAATCAAAAAGATTTGTTTATTTTTTCGTATGTCAGTTGTTTTTTTCACTTAAAATGATGACCTTTTGAAACTAAAGAGAGACACTTTGAGTGGGGCCGGACACAACGCTCCTTTGATTATGGTGGGGTTGACTCTAAAATTCAAAAAATGACCCATGGGTCGTTTTTTATAATGTATAAATACAATCCAAATGTGTTTGGTCGGTTTTCCATTTTCCGATTGTTTTTACTTAAAAGCGTATCCATTTTAAATAATAGAATGACACTTTGAGTGGTACCGGCCATACTATGACAAGGATTGTGGGGGGGGGGGTTGACTCGTACATGTCACAAATTACACATGGGTACTTTTCTTAATGTATCAATAGAATCCGAATCAGTTTGGTCAGTTTTCTGTATGCCAGTTCTTTTTCCACTATAAATGTTTTCCATTTCAATGAATAGTGTGAAACTTTGAGTGGTGTCAGCCACACTGTGTCATGGAATGAGGAAATGTTGAATTGTTCATGCCAAAAATGACCCATGTATTGTTTTTTTTTTCATTATCAACACAATCTGAATGTGTTTTTCTAGTTTTCCGTATGTCAGTTGTTGTTTTCACTTAAAATCTTGTCCACTTCAAATAAAATTGAGACATTTCGAGTGGTGCCAGCCACACCGGCCCTATAATTGAGGTGGGGTTGACTCATACACGTCACAAATGACCCATGGATCGTTGTTTTAATGTTTCAAAAGAATCTGAATGTGTTGGTTGGTATTCTGTATGCCAGTAATTATTTTCACATAAAAACCTGTCCATTTCAAATAAATGTGATACACTTCTAGTGATATCGGCCACACTGTGCCTCAAATTGAGGCAGGTATGACTCATTAACATCACATATGACCCATGTATCCTTTTCTTAATGTATTAATAGAATCCAAATGTGTTTGGCCAGTTTTCTATAAGCCAGTTATTATTTTCAATTAAAATGTTGTCCATTTCATAGAAAATTGAGACACATTGAATGGTTTCTGCCAAACTGCGCCTCATATTGAGACGAGGTTGACTCGTACACATCATTTGGTCATTTTGAGTTCTGTAATGTGCGGATTGAAGATCTGGGAGATTCTAATCCCTTCCATGTGCACCTCATATTCTAATGTGAACACACGGAGGGGTATCTATGATCAATTTTCAATACCTCATTAATATATTGAGTCATGCACGTTAAAGGGATTACCATTTCATATGAATATATTTATTTTGAGAATAGAAGAGATATATAAATAAAATATGGAACTATAAACCTTCTATTAGCATGACATGAATTAATAATTTTCTATAAGGTAATGTATTTTCCTTCAGATGATGAAGTGTTTTCACCATGATTATGTGGTTTTCATGTATAAAATCTGCTACCAACATCTCTAGAATGATATATTGAAAAGTGGGAAAAGCCCCAAACAAGACTAGTGTTTTATTTTCATCATGTCATTTTATCATGTTCAATATATCATCTTCATTTTTCTCTAGATGCTCATTTACCTGATTAGATCAATGATTGTGTTTCTCTGCAGTTTTATCAGAATAAAAAAGATTGATATGGAGTTACTCTTTTACATTAGATGAAAAAGGCTGAAGGGTTGTTCAGGGATCAGGAAGGAAGGTGGGGGTGGGCTGTCTGGGGGGATGGTTGGGGGGCTGTTTGGGGAGCTGTCCGGGGGGGCTGTCCGGGGTCTAGGGAGGAGGGGGTTTTTTGGGGGACTATTTGAGGGGTTATCCGATGTCCAAGGAGGGGGATGGTGATGCTGTTTGGGGGGCTCTTCGGGGGGCTCTTCGGGGTCCAGAGAGTATGGCGGGGGGCTATATAGGGGGCAGGGAGGAGGGTTCAGGGTTGTCAGGGGGCTGATCATTGGGCTATCTGGGGTCCAGTGAGGAGGGTGGGGCCTATCTGTGGGTTTTCTAGGGTCCAGTGAGGATGGTGGGAGCTATTTGGTTGGCTGTCAGAGGGGCTATTCAGGGGGTTGTCCGGGGTCCGGGGATGTAGGTGGGGGGCTATCCAGGTGGCTGTTCGGGGGGGGTTTTGGGGTCCAGGGAGGAGGGTGGTGGTGCAGTCTGGGGGGCTGTTCAGGGTCCAAGGAGGAGAGTGGGGGTCCAGCACCAACTTATGTTTTATGAACCAATCAATTAAAGGGGAAGAACCCCCTCACAATAACCCATAAAATCACATATAGCATCACTAAACTCCAAACCATTATAACATCATTTCGATTCCATATTTGGTCGAAAATAAAGAGTTATATTGTATTCAAAAATATCCATACCAGAGTGAAAAACTAGGTTCAAAAATAAAGAGTTATACAAAATTCAAAAATTTAATGTATAATCTTCCCCTGATCACCATCACCATCACCACTGTTATCATCACCCTCATCCACACTGATATATCTTTCCTCTTCGTCGTCCTCATCATCATCCTCATTCTCATCGTCGGACCAATCCTTGCCCTCAGCCCCATCCTCACCCTCATCCTCATCCGCATCCTCACCCGCATCCTCTTCTACATCCTCATCATCACCTACAACGTCATCATATCGACTTCCTAAAGAACTAATTCCTGTTGCATTAGATAATTCACCAATCAATGACATATATGTCTGACAAGATGGACTGTCCTTTGGTGGATGTGATGAAGATAACACTTTGATCAGTTTCATAAACTCCTTCTCCCTCGTTTGAACCTCTTCTTCCAACTCTATGACCCTTTTATCATATTTTCTTGCATTCTCCTTGACATGTTCAAACTCAGGGGTACTATAATGGATACTTGGAGAGGAAAAATACATCATCGGATCTATATTCTTAACAGGTCGTCAGCATACTCAACCAGAGTTCTCATATCCCAAAACCATATATAAATGATCATGTGGCCCAAAATTGTCAGGTTCCTGGGCATCAAGATCCTCTAAAGCAGCATTTTAATAATAATAATAGATTACTAAATATAAAAATATATATTAAACATTGAAATAAACTAAATAAATCTTTAAATCTTTTCTTATGTCGGTTCAATAATCGCATTTCATTCTCTTTTCCTTCAACTTTCAAAAAACAATTTTGCTCGAGGGGGAAATCCTTAATTATTCAATTTGTGATTTAATAATGTCATTTACACAATATAAAGTTCATGTATAATCATATATTAAACAATAAATAAATCTTATAATTTAAGTAGGAAACAATAAAAAGTGCATGTCCAAATGAAAAATTATAAACAACATTATCATACATGCTGTCTGTCAGGATCTGACATAGTTGTGCGCCCCAAAGTGTGGATGTATTGGTTTGAATCATTGTTTTTTTTCAGAAGATTCCCTAAAAAATTTTTAATATTAAATAATATAATATTAATGCAAAATATGAAAATAGTCATTTGAATACATCCAATGGGATTAATACCTTATATTTGGACGTCGCCCAATGGGTAATCATTTGGCGATATTTCATTATCAGGCAGTCATTGATGATAGGTAATGTCTCCAACTCCATGCCCAGTCTATCACACCAGCCAACATAAAACTCATGATTATAAGCTCTCCAATACTCTCCTAGCTCCTTTAAATGCACTGGTCACGCACCTTCACTATCAGGGATGTTAAACCGAAGCTGACACCCAATAGATTAGTTCATATAAATACAAAAAATAATACATTAAATCTAATATATTTATTACCCATATTTGTTCCCACGCATTATCCATGACATCATGTGGCAGATATCTCAAAGAAAGAGGGGTGACCAAAATGATGTTGGAGTATTTGTCTAGATTCTCCAAATAACTCCGACATTCCTGCCCAGATTTCTCAATCATCTGTCCATCATCATTGTATTCAACCATGAATTTTGTCTAGAGGTTCCATACAACATGCAAGTGACTATGCCCCCTCCCCCACCTCCTCCAAGTAGATGAATTTGTTATTAATGAAAAAATTATTAGTAAAATTTATAATAAAAAATAATTTTTTTGTATAAATTTTTTTTAGATTTATATAAATATACCGATGGTTTTCAGATCAATGGTCCTCATTGGACGTGTATAATCCTATGGAATATCTTATACAGGTGGAGTGTCCCTCAGTGTACACTTTTTAGCCACATACTATGTCAGAGCAGGAGTCGAAGAATGTGGAATATAATAGACCCAAGATAATTAACCAGAAGAAAAAGATGATGGAATAGATGTCTGCCCAACTGGTAGTGTAAACATCGGAGGAATAAATATCATGTGTGTCCGTAAAGACCCACCCAGATCAAAATGGGGTGCATAAGATACGTATGTGGTAGGGGAATGATCCAGTCGAGTATGACCAGTGGATCATCTACCTCTGTCACCACAAGCCCTCATACGACCAGCCTCAGTACCGGGATCACCAGATGGTTGTCTAACTATGACACCACCCCCCCTCCTACCCCCAGCCACTGTACTGGGAGCAATATCAGGTTCCTCATTAGATATATCTCATCTAGGGGGTGGATCCAGAAAAAAAAATTAACATAAAACTGAACACATGAAATTATAAGTTATTGAAATATATATATTTGAAATAAAATACTCACAATAGGGATGAGTTGAGTAATGTCCATCTGTGTCCTACGGTGATTATTTTAGGTCATCATTTTCCACTACCCCTCTTCAATGGGTGTCATTTCCTGCAATGAAAACAAGTATGGATGTAATTAGAAATATATTATTAATGTGTAACCCAAACAACAAAATATAAAGAACATTTTTATAAAAAAACATAAAGAAACATAAAATTTATGGTGGTTTGATGGTATGTAATAGGATACAGACTCTAAATGATTTAGGTGAAACATGTTGATGAGAAAACGACTGTATGATTCTATATATTTCCCACCACAATTTTGGGTTCACAATCAACTCTAGAAATTGAGCTATTAGAGTCCTCATAAGTAAAAAACAGATTACTTCCAATTGATGTAGGGTTAGTGTCATTTTCATCATCACCATCATCAAAAACATGTCAGAGATTTACTTCAATAATTTCATTGTATTTAGGATGAAAATGATCTTTGACATAAAAAACATGTTCACCATTGATTACAATACATATGGTTCATCGGTTGAAAGAGTGCAAGTCATGTAAATAAATCGATATCCAGAATCATAAATAAAAGTTCCTTGCCTCGTCATTGAATAAAACAATTGACATTTCGTCATCGAGACTCGACCATGCGTGTAATAATCAAAAATTATTATTTTCTCCATGACACCATAATGTGCTACATTTTATGAACGAGTTCTATTATCCGATGTACTAGCATAACAGTCTATTGTGGCTGTTAGCATTACACCTTTATGTTGTGTTTTCATGTTTATTGCTCATTCAGTGATAATAAATTTGTATCCATTGCTCACTAGAGATTTACAAGCACGAAACATGGTATTAGAACCAAAATCCAATTCTATTATTTCCCCAGAAACAATGTCTCTAAAAAAACTAGATACCTGAAATATAAAAAAATAGTAAAATTATTTAAATATTATTTTTATTTAGTTATTATAGAAATTTTTTTACCTTCAATTTAAACCAAGTAGAAAACCCATTTCTATGAAAAGTATCAATCTTTCTCAATGATAAAGAATGATGCTTTCTATATATCAATTATTTATGTCCCCTATAGATAATAATAACAATATTTTAACAAATATTTAATATTAAAAGAGATAAGATAAGAGATACATGTAAAATTTACATACTTGATATACTCATCGAACTAATCACAATTGAACAACATTGTGCGATGTGCCATATCTCACTCTTCATGTCATAATGTCGTTAATGTATATGATCCCTATGTTCCTCTTGTCTGAGGAAGTTATGGAAAACTGGGTTCAATTTTCCCATACTTTTTTTCTTCATTTCTCATTATATTGTTTATTCTCATAGTAAGATCAGACAAATACATTGTGCGGAAATCGATACATTCTTAAGCCATGTAACCGTTCAAAACAGAACATTCGAGATAATTCCTATTCTGAACATATGGTCTCAATATGCACATGTTTCTTTCAGTTGGATACATTCAACATAATGAAATGGGTACTCCAAAAAGTATTTCAGTATGAATATGGACAGTCAGATGCAACATGCAAGTAAAAAATGACACAGGGAATATTTTATCTAACTCACACATAATTAACGGTGCCTCTACCAACATTTCTGCAAGACGTTTTTGGACAACCTCTTAGCACAAAGATCCATAAACAAAAATAACATGCAAATAATTGATACTCTCACATCAGTTACAGACATACGCTGAGGTGGATCGTCTATCATCATGGAATTGTCAAATCTTCAACGATTGTTTCTATATGGATGGTTCATTTGGAAAGAATTGTCGATGTCCCATAAAAATAAAACTACGATGATATTTCAGTCTTATCGATCAACTATTCTTCATACAAATAATTCATGAAAATTTTCCATTTGTGCTCTATCCAGACATCATTTCATAAGTAGGAAAATCATTGATTGTCCACATAAGCACACCACGCATCTGAAATATGTCTTTCGAACATGCATCATATATGGGAACACACACATCCCAAATAAGTTCCAACTCTTTTAATAAAGGTTGCATGTATACATCTATATCAGTGCTGGGATCAGAAGGGCCTAATATCAGTATACTCAAGAAAGTCTAAGGCCATTTCATACACAACCATGGGGGAAGGTTATAAATTTGTATGAAAACCAGCCATGTGTTGTACGAAGTAATCATCTACCCAAAGGGATTAAACCATCAATGAATGACCCAGTCTCAAATTACACATGTTGGCTACAAATTCAAGATATCTAGAATCAAATAATTTCCATGAAAATCTATCTACATGGTGAACCAACTATTTATTATTCTTTTTCCTCTTGGTGTCATGCAATCTCTTTTTTACTGATAGTTCCCCAGACAATAAATGGTTCTGTAATCTTGGGATAAATGAAAGGTGCCACATTACTTTTTGTGGCACACGAGATGGTGTTTCATCATCTCTTGGCTTCCATCGGGAGGTTCAACATTTTATACAGTCATTTCATCCAGCTGTTTCCTCCCAAAATAAGCTTCAATCATTCAAGTAAGCATGAATTTCCTTTTTGAGAATCCACATTCATCAACTAACATCCATTCCATATTGTGATATGATGGAATTTCTGCATCATCTGGAAGTAAGTCCTTCAATAAGGTAGGAATTTGATCAATTGTAGTATTTTAAATCCCATATATTGTTTTCCCATGAAACAATTAGATTAAAAATTACATTTTTTCCATTTTACCTCATTGATGATATACTAGAGTCGTCGTAGTATCATTTAATTTTTTGACCCTGTCAACATCATCATTTCCATTGGATGCATAATGTTTGATTGTATCAAAATCTTGTTCGTTTGAAATCCTTTAAATCTCATAATGAAGAATAAATGGCAACTGATCATATATCAAACACTCCAATTCAGTCTTATAAATTGGATCATCAACATTTTGAGATTCCATTTTCCCTCCATTATGATACCACCCATAATTGTTTCATTGGAAACTATATTAGGTTATATGATAGATAACTTCTTCATGACACAAACAAGGTCTTCCAACACAATTTAGACATGGGCAGTGTATGCGACCACTATCTGAAGCCTTGTCAAGTGAAAAATCTATAAAGCTTTTTAAATTATTTTGAAAATCAGTTGAAATGTTATCAGTTTTGTACATCCAACTTCTATCAATTCTGTAAAAAAATTGCAATAAGTCATTTTAATGAAATTCAATAATATTGATGTTTAATGAAAAACAATATTTATTTAAATGAGAATTTCTTAGTATAAATAAAAGCATAACTGACACATTACTCAAAATGAGAATCATATTAAGAAACACCAAAAAAAATATTGTATATAAGAAAATAATATACATAATTTATATTTCCTATATTAAAGGATTTCCCAGTAAGATATTCGAAGTGGATCAAGGAATACATAATCCTTAAGGGTCTTGTTGGGAGTACAAGTTTTATACTCTAACATCATTAGGGAGATTATGATGAGAAGTAGGATGAGTATCATATCTAAAAAAGTTATGTCATCATCAAGTTTGACGTTAACCATGGATTAAAGGATCCTAGGTTTCGGGCTATAGATCTTAGGTTGGTTGGGTGAATTCATTGAATCATGTCACAATTGATTTTATAGAGGGACCTTCAATAGTTATAGGTATAGAATTGATTAGAAACACCATTAAAAAGGATATCCAAGAATTGTGACCTCGATAACCACAATACCACTCATTAGTGACTAGAACCCAGATGACCACATAGCCTCAAGAACATATAAAAAAATTACAAATGTTATTTTCTAATATTGAGATCCTATGGTGTGTGTGTGGGGAGAATATTCTCTCATTACCTAAGTTGCACAATTTTAATATTATCAGTTAAAAATGGAAGTGAAATAACAATGTGAAAATATTTGAAATTGATGAAAATATCTAAATAAGTAATACGAACTAATAATAGAATCATAAACTGAATGACGGTAATGTATGTCATATAACATGAAGAAAAACATAGTTACAAATAGAAGGATGTAGTATTATACAAGAGACTCAATAAATTCTAATGTTTGACCTAGCTTCTGGAGATTCAACCCTATCATATGCAACATGATCCATCCTTTGTCATGTGAGTAGTCATGCATCTGTAAAATGGTGATTCCCCCTACGCCCACTGGGAACCCCCTGGATAGCCCATAACTCCCTCCCCCACTAGGATACCCCCCTCCCCCCGGACATCCCCCCCTCCAAGACAGCCCACACCCCCTCCCCTACAGCCCCCCAGACAACCCAACCCCTTCCACCCCCCACCTAGACATCCCCCACCCCAACCCGCCACTAGGATAACCCCCTAGATAGACCACCCCCCTCCGTAGACACCCCACACACCCATCCCCCAATAGGACACCCCACCCTGACCCCCTAGATAGGCCACACCCCTTGGACAGCCTGACCACCCTCGTGGACAGCCTGTCCACCCCCTGGACATCCCCGATCACCCCCTAGACAACCCCGATCACCCCCATGGACAACCCTGCCCACCCCCATGGACAAGCCACCCACCCTACATAATCACCCTCTACCCCCCTGGACAGCCCGACCACCCCCGTGGACAGCACACCAACCCCCCTTGACAACCCCTCCCCCTGTGGATAGCCCCCACCGCCATGGATAAACCACCCTCACCCCTGGACACCCCTACCCACCATGGACAGCCCGCCCACCACTCTAGGATAGCCTAGACACCAACATGGACAACCCGTCCACAATCATGGACAGCCCTCCCACCCCCTTACCCCCATAGACACCCCGAACCTCCCTTGACAACCCCTCCCATTCCCCTGGATAGCCCCGCCCTCCTCCTGGACACCCCTCTTATACCCCCTATCCCCCTAGAAACCCCCACACCTCTGGACACCCCAACCCTATGGAAACCCCAACGTCAAAATCCAAATCCAATTTTCAACTAAATTAATGTCCACCAAAAGTACCATATCACCCCACTAAAAAAACCATGTACCATTTTTGAATTGTAAAACCAAATACAGAAAACAAATCCAAGGGTTCCATAGACAGAAACCCTAATTTAGACTAAATAAAAACATAAAACACCAGAAAAAGATGAATAACACTAAAACTAAGGGAAAAATTACTAATTTGAAGTGTGGAATTAAATTTTTTTTGGTAGATGATGGATCTTGGCTGGAAAGAGTCTCATGGCTAAGAAGAATTTAGGAGGATATCGATTAGGGCTTGTCTGTAATTGGGCAGAGTGGGGGCTCAAGTGTTCTGTATTTGTGGAAAATCCTTCCCAAAAGTTAACAAAAATTGTTGGAAAATAGAATCTTTACCAATGTTTTTGTTAAACGGTTGTTACATGTTAAATAAAATCATGATTTCCCAACGGTTTAGGAAAACCGTTGGTAAATCAGAAATTATTTTACACATTTCCAATGGTTTTAACAAACCATTGGCAAAGGATTCCTTTTATACACTATACAGACAATTTCTTTAAATCAATGGTATAATACCATTGGGAAAATTCTAAATTACAGTAGTCAATGTAATTATAAATTTAAATCCTTAAAAATGGTTTATATTGAAAATGTGAATTATAAAAACAATATCCTCAAAGAGTGTCAAGAAAAGTTAACTATATGGTCTATTTTCATTGACAAGGTTATGATCTAGTAAGGACTAAACCATATTTTCTATTCTTTTACCCCAAAATACAACTATACTAATACCATATCCACTTACAGTATCCAAGAATAGTAGTATATCTTAGAAAAAGTACATGATTTATACCAATAAAAAACATTAGAATGTATTTATATACTAATTGTCAAATCATATCTTAATGTTTTTTTTCTCTACCATATATTTTCTTAAATATTGTTCCAAAGGCCTATACAAATCCTCTCTGACACCAACTGTAGTGAGCCATCTACAAAATCTCAGAGTTTTTGTCTACAACCATTATATTATGACGATTAATAGGAATAACTCATTGAATGTCAAAAAATTATAGTAGTTTAGGAAAATCACATTATATACCTGATAAAAATTTATCATTGAAAAATTGAAAACAAAAAAATTCACAAAAAATATAAATGACATCCTAGAAACGCATTAATATGATTCGTGTATGTATCATGTGGTAGGGAAATAAAATTAGGGTGAATTAAATGCCCATAGAGGGTAATTCATAGTGTAAAAAGTAGTAAATCGGTGATAATTATTAATATTTAAAGTTAATAACTTATCATTAATTCTATTTAATCTTAAAACTAAGAATTGATAAAATAAATTGCATGGAAAGGTAAATAATTAAATATATATTCCTTGTACTCAAGAAAATGTGAATGGAAGTGTGTCTGTAGATAATTTTGATCAAATAATATCATGGATTTTAATAATAAATGAATTATCAATTCGGGTAGTACTTTATTTATCAATGTCATGCTTCCTATGCACAAGAAAGCTATACCATCAAGATATATCATCCAAATTTTTTAATAAATATTTGGTGAAACCCCATTATCTTGGGGAATACAACTAATTTTGTCACATGAGACTATTTATGCATTGAAGGTGCTGAATTAACCATCCCTCTAACATATATAGTATAAGTCCAAATAATTCCTTATATATTCTATATAATATTTTTATTGAGAAACCAATAATAAATTATCAATATTTCTGTAGAAAATAATATAACTATAAAATTAATTAATTTATGTAAAATTACTATATTCTATTGGTAATTAGTATATCAATTCTATATGATAATGTTAAATAAGTGAAATTTAATTTCTAATGATTGTAGGAAATGGAATATTTCAATTAGATTAAATAAATGAATCAAGGAAGTGAATAGAAATACTATCCTTTGAAAAATATATATATATAACAGTATATAGGAATTAAAATGATGGATAAACAAAATATAACCCAAGTGGAGTAAAAATAATGGGTTTTTATTGATGGTGACATTAACAAGTATACAAAAATAACAAATCATTATTAAGTAAATTATCATTATCATTTAAAAACATAGTTTGAAATCAATATTCATTATTTTAATATTACAAAAAATATATATATAAATACATATTCTAGTCTTTCAAAGGATGCTTCAAATAAATTATGTATGGTTATTCGATACATTCCGTATATTATATAAAAGAACATTTATTTACTAAGATAAAACATATAGATAAATGACTTGACGATAAAGAGTCTAGTAGATTAATATAAACTAAATTTTAGATTAAAAAACTAAAAAAATGTATTCCATAAATGATTTTAAAAATATTGAAAAAAAATAAATCAATTTTATAAATACTTGAATTTAAGAGAAAATTGGTTCTGGCACAATAACAAAAAATGAAGTAGGATTTTCTTAAAAATAATTTATAAAATATTTTTGTTATCAATGGTTGCCAAAGATGTTTTATTAATAAAGAAATTCTTTAATAGGAATTTGATACCCAAGAAATGGTTTTTTAAATAATGATTCAACAATTTACTCTCTTGTAAATTCACAGGTAAATAATAACTAAAAAATGTGATTATGAGGTAAACTCTTCAAAAGGACATGAAATTGATGTGATAATAAAAAAAATAATTGATTACATGTGTAAAATATAAATACACATATTGAAAATGTAAATACATCAATATATCGAAAAAATCATTTTACAGTGAATCAAATAATATCATTCATAATAATTATTCATTATAATCCAACGAAAAGTAACTTGGTAGTGAAATTATATATCTATTTCTTTCGTTTAATTCAAAACATATTCGAATTAATAAATAAAATTTAATGCCAAAATAACCGGAATGTGAAATAATTACAAATATAATATATCAAATTTTTTTGTATATATGGAACAATATATATGTAAGTGGGGAATATGACATATATTTTTAGATGTAAAAAAATAGAAAAAATCCCAAATATTTAGCTTAACATTTCATTTTGGTACATATCATCATAAATAATAAAATTATTTAGTATATTTAATTTATTATGAACATTTAAATATTTATTTAATACACTTATTTCACTTATTAGAAAGTTATATATAACTACTTAAACAATTATCATTATGTCAGGTGTTTTGAACAAATTTGGTTCATGTCTCAAAATTGAATTTGGTAGGTCATATACGATCAATGAAATCAATATACAGACACCATTAAAATAATAATCATGAATGAATTATCATAATTATAAAAAATTATTCTTTTAACTCGGAACATGAATAATGGTTTTAAAAACAATCTATCTCTATAATAATGGAGTATGTTTGTCGTATATACACAAGAGTTGCATTCTCATTTTCCAATGATGTCTATCAAATGATGATTATTAACATTTATTTTAAATAATGATAATTATATCATATATATAATATTATGTATTAATATATACTTATATATATAATTATTTTGATATAAAATAAATCTAATCGATTTCAGTAGGCAGTAGACCATACTCTCATGAATGAAGTTATAACTATTTTTGGGTGTGATAAAGTAATAATAAAAATGATATATTATATTTACAGAATGGTAAATATTTCTTGAATGTTGTATATATATCTTTTTTATCACACATTTTTAATTAATTCCATTCATAACATATTCCATGAAATGTGTGAATGTATCATGTTTCATAGAAGGAGCATTAGTCCACACGTCCACCAATAATGTTATCACATTTGAAAAAATGTAAATAATGGGGTATGTGTTGTATAAAAATTATAGAATATTTTTTATATCATAAATATTATATATATATAATAAGTAAATAATTTTTCTTCCATAATTTCCAACCATGTGATGTATTAGAGGAAAACAAATGACTTTATTTTATGAGGATATAGTTCTTCATACACATAAACTGTATGATCGTCACCTATTTGATGGAAGAGTGTAAATTAGTTGGTCATAAAATTATGTAAATAAATCATTATATTTAGGATAATAAGGTTAAAATATTATCATGTAATAAGGTTAATTGATGGCGTAAAGAAATAACTAAATCTAAAGTGATCACTGAAGAATGTTACCTCTTATATGGGTAACTCTTTTTTGTTTATACAAAAATCCATCATTGGATTTATTTCATAAATATTGTTTTTTCCAATATGAGAATATATATGATGGAATAAAATATATTTATAGATATTTCTATCCAACGGTCATGATATGTGTGAATAAGTGGGGGGATTGATTGTCATTTTAGAGCAGAGTGGCATTCCTAAAAATATTATTAAATGGAATTCCTACCAAATTCATTCCATATCAAAAGAATCCAATAATGTTACCAATTCCATAAAATATCTTATATTCTAGATATATGTCCTACCAATATCTTTAAGACAAGTATATATGTCATTTTCTCCCTTAAGAATAATTTCTTGTCCCTTAATAAGTTTATTATTTTCAAAATCACGGTAATAAATTGTAATTTCATTCTCTAATATTTTTATTAAAAAACTATGTTTATCTAATTTGAAAATATAAATTACAATGAATTGTAATATTTATTCTAATATTAAAAATTAAAATTAAATAATTGGGAAAATTAATTTATATTTAACCCCTTATAATGGACGATAAAGCATGATCTTTAAGTTAAAACATCTAAAATTTTTCAACTGATTTCATTTTACATTTCAATGATAAATTTATTACAATGATATAATTTAGACTAATTTGTATATTATTTACATAATAAAATTTTAAATCAATTAAAAACATTTATTTACCTTATAAATTATTTGTACAATAATGCTTTTTTGAATTAATATTCCATATTTTTCTCTTTTCTATAAAAATTGAAACTTTCTAGAAAAATAATAAAACATCATAGTAACCAAATTTGGATCATTATATTTGAAAAAGTATGTTTATATATTTCATAGAAAATATGTCAATTTTACAATTTATTGATAATAAAAATTTCCCACATTAATGGTGGTAAATTTTTTTTATAAGATATCCTATTTAATCCATAAAATTTGTGTTTTTCAAATCATGTGGACATATATTAAATTAGATGAAATTAAATAAAATATAATATATATATAGAAAATTAATATCATTCACCAAAAGGAATTAATTTTATTTATTATTATAAAACAATATTGCGATAATTAAAATAAATAAATTCTTTTTTATTCCGTTGGAATATATTTTCGATTCTAAATATGTTGTAACCAAATTACTAAACCATATATTTTCATAATCATGTTATTACATTTAAAAACCAACAATTTTTTACCAGATTGATTTGTACCATATTAAATAATAATATCACAATAATGTAATTTTTTACCAGTAAAACATAGTTATGTGGGTAATTGAAACATCCAAACAAATTAGTTTTTTCATGTAATGAAATATTACTCAGTGTTACATGAATTTAATTCAATATAATATATTTAAATTATATAAAATCTCAAATGTACCATTATTTATTGAGAGGTTATTTTAGATTCTATGTTTTGTGTTGCGTGTCATATACATTATCATTTAAAAATAACCCTTTTATATTTTTGGTATGTTATATTATATAATGTTATTAATGAGTAATAAATTTTTAGAATGAAAAAAAATTATAACTATCTTAATAAAATTTAATTTAATTTTTTATCATTCATGATTATACAATATTTTTTTAGTATATTATAAATCTCAAATGAAGACAAATAATAATATAATCTTATGAAAATAAATATAGTATCTCAACAAGAAACATTATTAAAAATAGGTTTTAGATAGAAATCATTTTAATATGTGAAAAAAATTATTAATAGTAGTTATTAACTATATGATATTTGATAGATTTTTAAAAAAATTAAATGATGAAATGTTACTGATGGTGAAGTGATAAAGATGATAAATGAAATGAGATTTTCATTCATGAATATGAAAATGTGAGAGGAATCACCAAGTAAAATGTCTTGGTATAATTGGAAAATATATTATCAATGATTAAATTATGGAATATATCATCTAATTATAAATAAAAAATAAATATCATAGTTGAAATGGTATAAATATTATGATTTCGTCTTATATTACCAATTGAAATTAAATGTGACAAATGTGGAGAAAATATAAATTATCCTAATTAATTCAAAATTAAAATGTTTTAGGAAGGGGATAAGAAAAAACACCATTAAATAAAATTGAATATCTAAAAATAAAAAGCTATGGAAGTGATCATTGAATATATTCTGTGTGATGAGAACTTATCACACACTCAATAACAATTGGTATTAATTCATATCTTTATTTAATGAATCTAATGTACCAACCATTTTTTCTATGAATATCATATCGCAACCCAGATGAGTGTATTTTTTAATATTAATAGAATTAGTGAGTATATTGATTAATATACCACAATTATTTAACTACCAAGTTATCAATATTAATGTGGATTTGATTCCAATATAATATTTTTATCACTCATTTGGTAAAATGTGATGTATTATTATATATTGATTGAATCTCATACCATATCGTAAATGAAAATTTTCAAGAATATTAATTTAAAAAAATACCCATGATTATAAATTAATACAATGGAAATAATCAAAACATTGTTATTTTTTCCATTATAATATAAAATTTATGATTAATCGTTAAGAAAACACAAAATTAGATATATAACTATTATGAAGGGAAACTGATTTTAACATCCATAATATATATATTTATATAAAACATGATTATAAAATTAAATCATATTCATAAATATATTAATATTAACCAAAGCAATTTTATTTGAGAGGAATAATAAGAATTACGATAATGTAATTTTTTTTCTTAAACAAAAATGTAATCATATGAATTTTTAAAATCTATATTCATTAAATTATTATTATTATTATATAATGTTCTATATCATTCTATAATCAGAAGGGATATTTTTAAAATTATATAATTAAAATTTAACCTTAATAAATCATATAAAAAATAAAAATATTTAAGTCAATTAAAAATAATTAAAACATTATATTATGAACACAATCATTTTTAACAAAAATTTTCCAATAAAACATGTTTTAATTTAAATGTTTCAATTTATTATATAGATAATCTTGTACAATTTATAATTTCAAATTTTTAAATGTATCATCATTTATAATAATAAAATAAATTTTTTCATTTTTTGGTGATTTTTAGTTTTTAATAAAATAATATAATTTTGGGTAAATAGTAAAAGATAAAATAATTTCTTATATAATCATATTTATGACATATAAATTTTTGTGTAATTTTTCATATATATGTATACAATGTACAATAAACCATTTAAAAATAAAATTCATAATTTATAATAGAAAATTTTACATTGTTTTCTTATATGTACTAGTTTACATTAAAAACAATTTTTATTCACTTATATTAATTTTTATCATCAGTTGAAGAAACTAGATCTACATAAATGAATATCATAATTTAGATAAACATGTGAAAATTATATATTATAGTTAAATTAATTTTTTTATATAAAAATATAATGGTATTATGATTAATGTTAACATACATGAAAATGTTAATAATGTTATTTTTAATGCATGTTTTATTAAATTATTATTTTTAATCTAATCATATAAATATATCATTTCTTAAAATTTGCAATAATAAAATTTTCCACTCTTATGTAATTATATGATCATTATTAAAAGTAGTGATAATTATTAATTAATAATAAGAACATATTATGATTAGTAACAACTCAAAAAAATAGGTTATTTTATATATAAAATAATATTTTGAGATAATGTTCATTTAAAAAAATTAATAAAGATCTATATTGTATCTAACAAACAAAACAGAGCTTAAAAACCCGTTTAATATATAGTTATTATAACAAAAAAATTATGTTGGTGGATATAAATAATGTAAACCTACTTTTGATATATATATACATATATATTTTTTACTAAATATAAATTTTTGTGAAGTGTTCAGTAAATAATAAAATAATTTATATTAAAACTACATTACTCTACAAAATATGTTTCCATCAAAAATAATTTTTAATGGTTTGATGAAAAAATATATATATTAATTTAATGATAAATTTGAAATTTAATTTATTAATATGAAATAAGTTTTTTAAATCATCATATAAATAATTAAATTTTTTGTATTTTTTTTCCATTTTATAGAAAATGATGATTTTACAGTGAATGGTGAATTTTTTTAATTTTTTTAAAATTTTATATTCTTTCAATTAAATTTAGTATATTTCAAAATACCTTTATATTTTGATATGATTTCAAGTAACATAATTATTATTCTATTTAATTTAATAAATTTAACTATATTATATTAATTTTTATATTATACTTTAGAATGATTTTATTAGTTGTTCTATAAATAAAATATTTTTAATTCTATTATAATATGTAAATTATTTTTAAAAAAACCAAAAATGGACTCATTTAAAATAAATTTAAATATTATATATAAATATAAATGATTTTTAATTCATAAAATTATTACTATCTGGGAAATAGTTAAAATAAAATAATGTATTTCCAAAAAATTTAACTTTTTTGTAAACCTATTTTTCATCATGTTCATGTTCTTAATTATAAGTGAAATAATAATTATTATTTGAAATGAATTTTTTGAAATAGATTTTCCATTACTAGTCATAATAATTTATATTATCCAATAATTTCAACTTAATTTTTTATGATGATTAAATGTTAGACCGTTAAAAATTAATTACCACAGTTAATGTAAACAAAATTATACTAGGAATGAAAACTAAAATGATAAGGGTCAAAATGACCATAAGAATTATAAAAAGATATTTTACAACAGTATTTTACCTTCTAAAGTCTAAGGTATGATAATGCTGTATTTATTAGAATTATATAATGTGAAGAATGTTGGAATACCTTTCTATTTGAAAAAATTACATGTATGTTGGTCAACTCACTAATGAAAGGCCAACTCTATCATATCTTCATACAACCTCAATATAAATTATTCATATATAAAATCAAAAATAATATCATACTCAATTACCTTAATAATCCATGATCAATTTTTATGTAAAAAATTCCATTATAATAATCATTTTGGTGTTTTTAACGTAGATCTATGAATATAACTTAATTATCTTAAATGAGAATCCTTTTATTATTTATTATTTCACCTCAATCAAATAATATTTATTTTTTTATATTATAAAAAATAATATATATGTTTTTTGATTTTCTTATGATTATTTAATAACCTAATTCTACCTAATATTTCACAAAATTGGAGCCAATGTTATCATTCTTATGTTTGAATTAACACCACCTTGTGAACTGATGTCATTCATCTTCCATAATGATTAAAAAAATTCAATCAATGATTGATTAAAATTATATCTATCATATTTTAATCAAATTTCAAATTATATAATTATTATTTTATATAAATGTTTTATTTTTTCTTAATAGGGAATAAGAAAACATTTTTTGTGTGTAGTGGACTACGGACTCAGGATGCGATGTGATTTATTTCACTAATGCAATACATGGAAGGTAATATGGATAATTGTAAAGAATTTTTGTGATATAAAAGAAAAAATAATTATATTAATGACATAATAATCATTATCAATATATCATATATCATATTTATTCATACCTTCCATTAATTGAAAAGTGTAAACATTGTTTTTTCATATGTGTGGACAACCGCCTCCATAAAGAGATGTACCTATTTTATTATCCCTAAAACTGACGAGTTATATAAATAAGTACATTATATAAATAATTTATATTATTGATATGATATTACTATTTATTGATTAAAAAATATATTACCTCCTTTTCATAAGGATATTTAAGGGATGGAAACATTACTCATTTGTACGTATGACCAATTGTCTCAATTATTGTAATATTCTTCACTTTTTATAATCAGTTATAATTATTTCTATTAAAATTTTATTTTATGTAAAAATATTATAAAATATTATTAATAATTAATCAATATAGAGTGAAATAATAAAATATTTCACCACATTCAATACATAAAATTTATTTTGAAAACTATAACTGAATTCCCAAAATGCACTCGATGCGGAATAAATGATAAAATATTAAATATTTCATTAAAAATATAATAAATGAATTATATACATGGTATTAAACATATAAAATTATATTTATAAATAAAATAATTTAGTTTAGTATATTATAAACGCGTTTATAAACATACCATGACACTCTATAATCAGTGTAAGTGTTTTCTCAAATAACATTTATTTATATGATATATTTCTCATATATTGATCTTATATATGTTGTGTAGTGTATATGAGTCACATTAATTTATGTTATTATTATTATAATTAAATTTATTGGGACATCAAATTATCTTCAATTTTCTCTCTTTCTTGGGGGTTTGACATAGCGATGACCAATGCCTTATAGGGCATCATTTCAATTTTATTCATAGAGTCTTGTCGTGAGGCTACAAGGCTAAATTATTTTATGAAGTGTATATAAATCCACATTTATATATTATATAATTAATATCAATATCAATTATATATTAAATGTTTCATTTGTGGTTATTATTAAAAATCGGCTTGTGGTTTAAAAGATATTGATGTGTTGAATGATTTATGTCACATTCTCAATTTTTTTAGTATTATATATGTTTATGGTTACATTAAAAGGAATTATAATATTTTATTTTTTGAATCACATATCTATTATTCTACTATAGTTTCATATTTTGTTTACATGTTTTAGTTTATTTTCATTTCTTATAGAAAGTATAAAAAAATCATTGTAAATTATATAGAGCATTTACCTACATTTAGATCTGGTTACATTATCTTCTATATACATATTTATTAAAAAAAATACAAAAATTATTATTCCAAAAATTAAATGATTTATGAAATCCATAAAACATGATATTTACCTTTTTTAAATAGGTATTGAATGAAATTTGTTTATCATTTCTCAAATTGATCAATTTTGACGTATTCAATATGTTTGAAAAAAATTTCATTAAAATTTGTAACATTAATTGATTTTACATTCATCATGTAAAATATATTTCATATGTCACGACCCGTCCTTGGGGCCCGTGCCAAGTCTACCCCAAGCCCACCTTCCATAGGAAAGGGGCTGGCGACTAGCATCAAAGGCGAATGCCTGATAAAAAGAGAAGCAGTTGCCTTTAAACATGTAACACACACAACCTGAATAGAATCAATAGAAGAAACAAGTACTAATTTTGAAATGTAAAGTGTGTTTTATGTATGTGGGGCAGTATACAAACCAAACATAACAAAAAGTACAAGTACAAGTATAAAGGGAAAACATCTCATGGATCGTCCATCGAGAAATCCTATATGAATGGTGTGTACAAATTTCGAACAAATCATCCTTGAGGTAAATATTGTCTAGTCCACCTCCTAGCAGCCTCATGTCTGTCACCCTCTTCCGTGATCAAAGCTGAACCTCGTCTGAACAGAACACAACAAGGTGCGGGCGAAGCCCATGCAGCGGTGAGTATAACAATACTCAATACGGGACCCCAAGAACCCCAAAGGTCTCCCAGAATCCAATATAGATAAACCACAGTCGTAAGATACAATCACGAAGAATCAACCATCACTACATAGGTATATGCTCATACATATACCTAAGTTACCATTCATAGTCCGACTCCATCACAAAAGCCCAAGGACAACACATTCTACACATGGAGTAAAGTCAATCATCTACATGATAACAACAGAACACTACTGGAAAACTAACCTTTACCAACGGTTTGGAACCGTTGGTATAGGCCTCCAAACCGTTGGTATAGCCTATACCAACGGTTTGGAGAACCGTAGCCAAGTAAGCCGTTGGGATAGGTCTATAACAACGGTTTTCAAAAAACCGTTGGTATAGGTAATATGAAATCTATACCAACGGTAATGGAACCGTTGGTATATAAATTCCAAAAAATAAAACATCCGCTGGGATTTGATCCCAGGACCCCACGTTTATAATCGAATGACTTAACCACTAACCTAACATCACTTTGTAAACATAATTTCATAAATATATATATGTATTATCATAATTATTTAACATGTTTATTTATATAATGTTCTTGGTTAGAAGGCCCGGAAAAAAATTTAAGAATCTATCCCAACGGTTTGGGTGGGTTGAACTTTTGTTGGCCGAAGGTTGAAACTATCCCCTCTCTTTCCCATCGGTTTTGGTGAACCGTTGTGAAAGAGGACCCTTTCCCAACAGTTTTGGTGAACCGTTGGGAAAGGGGAGGGAAAGAGGACCCTTTCCCAACGGTTTTGGTGAACCGTTGGGAAAGAGGACCCTTTCCCAACGGTTTTAGTGAACCGTTGGGAAAGGGGAGGGAAAAGGGACCCTTTCCCAACGGTTTTGGTGAACCGTTGGGAAAGAGGACCCTTTCCCAACGGTTTTCGTGAACCGTTGGGAAAGGGGAGGGAAAAGGGACCCTTTCCCAACGGTTTTGGTGAACCGTTGGGAAAAGGGACCCTTTCCCAACAGTTTTGGTGAACCGTTGGGAAAGGGGAGGGAAAAGGGACCCTTTCTCAACGGTTTTGGTGAACCTTTGGGAAAGGGTAGCTATACCATCGGTTTTTACAAACCGTTGGTATAGAAGTGTTGGGAAAGATCATCTTTCCAGTAGTGGAAAGACAAGACTCATCTCACATAGGTATAAAACTCATGTAAAGGGGTAGAGATGATTATTTGTGGCCACTGAATCATATCCTCTGTCGAACCCATGTAGGATCCTGGAATAGTATCTGTGCTGTCGAACCCACGTAGGATCTTGGTACAGAAGTCATCACTGTCAAACCCAGAAAGGATCCGAGCCTAGTATTGTCACTGTCGAAGCCACAGAGGATCTTGGTACAATATCGTCACTGTATAACCCATGGAGGATCCTAGTATCGTATCATCTCTGACGAACCCACAGAGAATCCTATCATCACAATCACAGCCATCAATTGGTCTTCCAGACACAGCACACTCGATTCTGAGAGGGTCTTTTTCTCCATCCATGTGTCGATACATCAACTACCATGAAGTCTTGAGTTGATGTATCTGGGAGTAAAGTCTCATTAAATGAAACTCAATGCGACCGACGTTGTGTCAATCATACGCCCGATTTCTAAGTTATTGGCATTTCTGTTTCAGGGGCCCGGTTGGTTTTTAATTTCAAACCAACCCATCCATGCCTTAACTACGTCCAAACCTTAAGTGGGGTATGCCAATAAAACCATCATGCTCTAAGGCTACAATAACGGTAGACGGTTTGTCATTGGGACACTCGTAACCCAAAATATGGGTGGAAAAGTGAAAAATGTCTACAGTGTGTCCGGTCTGACTCAGTTAATGTGACCTGTCTCGAACCATTCCAGACCGGGGTCCGACCCTGTATGAGTGTCAGATCCGGTCTGAGGAAAGGTCTTGGCCTGAGGGGTTGGCCAGACCGAAGGTGGCCCAACCTGGTGGCGGCGCAACCCATTGGCCTTGTGGCCAGGCCAGACTGGTCGTGAGGCCCAACCCGGCAGGCCGTGCTGCCTAGCCCGACTAGTCGTGCGTCCTAGCCCAGGTAGTTAAGAGGCCTGGCCTGTCAAGCTACGTGGCCCGACACCTGGATGTGTCTCCTTAGGGAATGGCCTGAGGGGACGGCTTAGCCCGACTGGCAGCCCGACCCAATGGAGGCCCATCCCACTGGCCATGTGGCCCGGCCTGATTGGTCGTGTGGCTCGGCTGGCCGTCTGGCCTAGCCTGACTAGCCGTGCGACCTTGCCTGACTGGTTGTGGGGCCCTGCTCGGCTGGACGTGTAGCCTGGCCCTACTGGTAGTGGGTCCTAATAGCTGGCTGTTTGTCCTAGTAGGATGGTAGCATCTTTCTGGTGGTGTGGCTTGGTCGGCCATGCCACATGGCCCGGCAAGCCATGCAGTGGGTTGGGGGTGCCTCCCCCGGCTTCCGTTGTAGCCATGGGACTCTTTGGGTCCTGCCTTGTGGAGCGCCGATGGCATACGGCTCAGCTGGCCTCCCTCATTTGACCACTGTGTCCGTCATTCATGGTCCCTCTATAGTACACCGCGATGATGATAATGTATTACAATTTCATTAAATACCCCAATTGTAAATGAGGATGATGAAATATAAGACCTACTAGTATTAAAATATATATTTTTTTGAATTATTATGTTTTAAATTCACTAAATTTGATACAAACTTTATTTACACAAATAAAAAAATTTCTCAAGTCTTCCCGGCAACAGCGCAAAAACTGGGTATTCATTTCTGCCAATGTGTTATTTTTAATCTTGTAAATTGTATTAACCAAATGTTCATAATACTAGTTAGGGGTAAATCCATAGAGAGAGGGAGTTATTTTTTATTAATTATCTATTTTTTACCTTATTTAATGATTTATAATAAGTTTAGAGTCAATTTTATTTATTTATTGAGGAACTGGTTATTGGATTTTAGTTTCATATAAAATGATATAGTGGATAAAGAAAAACACTGGAATTTGGTATTGATAAAAATTTGGAGGGAAATGGGTCAGGGATCTATATTTTATGAGGTTATTATTAAATAAATTTTTTTATGAAGTTTTGTTAATAAAAAAAATCATATTTCTAGGATAATATAAGAAACAGAACCCCCTTCTTCTATTGAGTTATTTGAAATCAATGGTTTCCAATTTCATTTCCGCAAAAAATGATTTATCTTAATTATTATTAATTGTGGCCCTTTTGGTAATATTGAAACACCCAATGGTCATGGATGTTTTTAACCATGTTACATTAAAATATGCCTAGAAATCTCAGTCTTAGTCTTATAATATATTTCTAGTGATATTTGAAAAATTGTTAAAAATTATTTATGAAAAAGAAATGGTATAAAATATGATTAAAACATCACAATTGATAAATTACAACATTCATTTGTAAACGGACACTACACTTAGGGAATTTAGATACATAAGGAATATTTATTCATTAAGGAACATGTAGCACTTCGGAACATCTTCTTGAAATATTTGGAGAGAATTTCATTGGGAAGGTAGCACAAAATCTTCTTCATTTCTCTCTTATCTCATATTCTATCTGTCCTTTATTCTCATTGATGACGTAAGATGCAGTTTTCTACCATCGAATTGAACTAAATATGAATGATTAATAACTCTAAAACATGGAGTGACAACCACCCATTTATAGTTTTTAATAGTACACATTGTCTATTAGAAATTAAACATCATGTACTAGAATGTACACGTCGTGTAATAGAAATTACATGACATGTACTCTGGTCAACACACTTTTCTATCTTTTTCTCTATCAGTGGGTGACCTAACACACCATAATTAACAATGAACATGATGTTACCTAGTAGGTGGAGGTAAACGGCATATAGATCCACAATAAATAGAGTGTACTCAAATTCATTATCCACAAAATGATTTTAGAAGGTACGCATTCATGTAGACTGGTGTACACAACATGTAATGGTCATCCGACAATATGGTAATGTAGACTTCCTCTCAACCACCAACTGCATCTAGAAGATTCAACACATCGTGTTTATGATGTACACATCGTGTCGTTCCTTCTTGTGACTTGATCATGTATTTGTCATTACCAATCTGTGTCTGGGTTTTGGTGCACAACATGTATCTGAAAGTAAGCGGTGTGTTGTTTATAATTTTTAACAACATTCTCCCAATATGTGTCTTTTCATAGAAATACTTGAAATGAATTATGATCTCCGAATGACATAATTTTATCACCAAATTAACTTATATTTGGTGAAAACATGTTTCAAAAAGTAGATAAAATGTATGAAAACGTATACAAAAATCAGGCACACCAGTATCTCTACCTATGTTTATATTAATATGTGGTCCTCCATTTAATATTCCATATCTCTCATATTACTTTATATTAGTATGTAATATGTCAGGTGGAATGGGATCTTCATTCAATATTTATATATAAGGAATTTTTAATTAATCACAGATTTATTATATTTTAAAAATATACTCAAACAGAGACTAGAGAACAATATATAATTATTATAAAAATAGACTCATTTATTAAACAGTGCTTCAATATTACCAGGACATTATATGAAAGATACAATTGAATTTTCTTGTCAATTTTATATATATTTAGAATGGTTTTGATGAAAATATCACATGAAATAATGTGTTAATGTTAATTATATTTAGTGAAAATATTTACTAGATAATTATTATAACCATTATTTCATATTATGGAATAAGATTTATAAAATAGTATCATTAATCAAATTATATATAATATATAATTGATTAATTTTTTCTCTATGTTAACTTCCAAATTCAATGAAATTGCATTATCGTTTCTCCCTTATAAATTATTTTATTATTTAACTGAAAATTATTATTTCATGCCTTCAAAAATAGTAAATTAGTTATTATTTATTTGGAATCCCTTGTAAATGATTTGTTCATATTTTAGTTCATTTATTCCCAGAAGAATCACTTCACACATGTTGTTAATATTTTTATATTCATCATATCAGCATTATAATTTTAATAATGTAATCAACGTTATTTTATTTATAATATTTAATAGTATTGAGATTTTATTTGTGTGAGATATAGGAGAAATAAATTCTTATAGAAAATAATATTTGATAGTATAAAATTATATTATTTCATAATGTCATTAATTAGAATACAATATTGGAAAATGGAGAATATAAACGTGAATGCTATGTATATTTTTGTTACTTAATATTCCATGTTATAAATGTTCTTGAAAATAATGGTTAGTATATTTTTTAATTATATTATATTATTGGATGTTATTTCCACATGATTAACCAAATAATATTCAATCATAATTAGTGTATTTTTCTATATTTTTTAACATTTTTAATTTATAAAAATGCATAGAAAAATAAATACATAATATTGAATTAAATAAAATGAAATTTTAGTGAGTATAATAACAACAATATTTCTTGGAATTAAATAAAAATCTAAATAACAAAGTAGTGATTTTAATAATTTTTTTAGATTCTTTTATCTACAACATATTTATTTCATGATGTAAATATAAAATTCATGTCAAACATAATAATTCTATAGGGAATTATATATTTTTTTAATTAATGAATAAATATCATGGGATGAATAACCCCGTTATTATTGGTAGAAAAATATATATATTTGATTTAATTACCTAAGTGCCTTTTTATGTGTGTAAAAAGTATAAATTAACTATGTTTCAATGCTTATGAATTTTATTTCCATGATGTGAATGATTAATAACATTTTATAGTTCAGTTTAGTTGTCAGGAAATGGGTTATCGGTCTAAGGTAATATTAATGGATCGTCATATAATAATAAATTGGATGAGAACATTGGTTTATATTAAAAAGTGATTTCAATGATGAAAGGATTTAATATACAATCTTCCATGGTGTGGGAATGACCTGAGGTCCCAAAGATGCTATTGGTGTGGGGTTTTCGTATTGTTATTCTAAAATGGTAGTGATTCATTATTGATTGATGGATTGTGTGATGTAATATACATGTTTAGTTTTTAACACCATCATGTAGTTTCATTCATTTCAAAACATGTTAAACTTGATTATGTGGATAAGGCTTATTCATAGAGAATCTATATTATAATAAATGTTAAAAAATTAATAACTCGTTTAATATGTTTATGGATAATTTATATAACAATTTCATAATTATGGTAAAGAGAAAAAAGAGATTCCAATGGATCTAAATTAGAATTTTAATGTTTCAGTCAAGGAAACAGAATATATAATATTATAAATTAATGAAAATAAATTTATTCTTATCGAATATATTGATTTTATACCTTCAGAAGATCTAGGATGTAGAAATGGAGACTATTGGTCTTGTCTTAAATTAGAGATATTAGTTTTTATGGATAAATATTTTATAATAGTGTGATTTTATTTGATTTTAATTGTGTTCCAGGATTTCATATCTTCCCCTAATAAATTAGATCATGAATGTGATAACCAAGGATTTATGGAATGTTTTCTCTAGAACCTATAATATAATGATAATGTATTAATAAATTTTTCATTTCCTCCACTCCAACAATAGACTAAGTATGAGTAGTATTATTCCATGAGACTATGGGTTATACAAGGGATTTTTTACATACTTGATATCAGATTGATCTTAGTTTTATAATTCATTTACATGAATGTTCTATTATATTGAGCTTATGATACATAATTTTATTCAGATTTAGTTTTTATAGGTACCTATTAATTTACTTTCATGGATTCTTATATAATAATGTATAATTGTATTACATAGTCTATAATGGGTTCCTTATATAAACATGGGCACCACTATGATAAGATAATGATTATATTTCAAGATGAACATGATGATGAATTCATTATAATACAATTTAATGAGATGAAAATTGAAATATAGAATGAATCCTAACAATACATAAGTGGCTGTATTTGATAGTGAAAAAGATGTGGGGATATGTTAATAGGGTGCCTCATTTTATTTATATTATTTTAATATGTAATCAATGATTATATATATTTCATAGTTTGTGATCATTTTTCATGATTGGAAAATTGTTTCACCCATCAAATTGATTAGTTAGTTTGATTAATGTTTTTATTAGATTGTAAAATGCATTATTTTTAATTTAAATGAGGCATTTTATGGGCATAAGTTAGAGTATTCATGTTACTCTAACCTTATAGATATAGGTTGGTATGAGGTTCCTAATCATTAATGTAGACATTAAATGTTTGGTTATTTATTCATGAGCTAATAGAGATTCATTATCAATAATGATGATTATATGTTTTACATTATACTAAATCACATTATGATTGACATTAAGTTAATTTATTTGGAGTCATTAATTATTATGTATAACAATTTATTAATATTTTCTCATTACATAACATTTTAAATAAATAAATTATGAGGAAAAATCATATAATATGTGTCATTTTTTCACCATCATTGATAGTCAATAACATATTGTATATAGGAGGAGATATACATCCAGAATTACCTACACAAATATATTTCCATACAAGGAGGGGTACCTTTAGTTGTAGGGTTTACGAAATAATATATTTAGTATATGCATTTGAATAGTTAAAAAATTTGTAAAAATGAATTCAATAATAATGGGATAAGAAATGAAACAGACAGAATTTTTTTTTTGGAAAAATATTAAAAAATTTAAAAATTTTGTCACAACCCACCTTCTTCACAATGATAGAAGGGATAACATAGTGACATGACCTTCCTACCTCATGTTAAAGACGATTTAATGACCCCATAGTCCCCCCATTAATACACCCTGGAGTGGAAACTGGAACCAGTGGTATAAAATATCACAAACAACATGGAGATCATTAACAGTTTTATATAATATGATCAGGGGTAAAGAAGGTAAATCGCAAGCAATAACCAATAAAAACAGAAAAAGGAAATCCAAAATCCATCCCTCAGGCACGTTCAAGAGAAATTATGACACTACGTAAATAAAATTATCCAAATTTAATGTATAAAAATAATGATATATGAAGTAACATCATCTAATTACAACACCCCAGATAATTATGTTTAGAATGGTCCTAAAATCCTACCTATAATACCTAAAATAGTTTTGACATATTTAGGTTGAGAAAAAAAGTATACTCAGTTGGGATACTAAATCTAGCCATTCAAAAGTGGTGGAATATATTAATTCCCCTATGAGAAAATAGTAAAATCACCTAGCACCTACATTGGAAGACTGAGTAACCCAACCTCACCAAGTAATTCTCACCAAATAATGAATTTCAAGTAATGTATTAGTATAAGAACAATGATAATTGGTTACCCCACACCATTTTACCACCTGTTTTCTTCTCATCCCTAAAGACTAAACAATTCACTCTACCAATATTCCCTTACGTAGTCCTATTGAAATAACCCACATCACACACAAGGTCCTCAAACAACACATAATATTGCCCATAGATACATAGGACACAACAACCACACCACTCACTTGAAGACACTTGGGAGTCATCCAAAAGACACGTGAGAAAAAAACCATTTCCAAAATCCGAAAAGGACTATATTATAAAACTAACCCTCACCCAAATAATCTTCGACTAGTGTATGACTCAATCAATTACATCCATCCAAGATACACTCGATCATTAAAAAATAGA
Source organism: Viscum album (assembly GCA_963277665.1). Lineage (NCBI taxonomy): Eukaryota > Viridiplantae > Streptophyta > Magnoliopsida > Santalales > Viscaceae > Viscum > Viscum album. The sequence goes on along the minus strand of OY728152.1, from coordinate 2,072,444,070 downwards.
AAGTGGGTGCGAGGAAGAAATTCAGTAACCATAAATCCATCATCACATCAGGATGTTAGGGGAGACACCTTCCCCCAAGAAATGGAGGTGTTCAACACCAAGTATCCAATAAGGGTGAGATTTAAATTTAAATCACAAAGAAAAACAAATTATTTAACTATATAGGTAATAAACAACTAATCATTGACCTACAAGTATCTAAACTATCCAACCAACCCATAAAAAACCACATTACTACTTCACCTTTATTAATAATCAAACAATAGACACTTCCAGAGCATAATCCAGCCCATTTTTCATTCAACAAATATCCATTAAATTATATAATGGATTAACTATAAATTATTCTATCACTATTTGGAAACTACCAACCATAACTATACCAAAACAACAACAAATCAATATTTGTAGTCCCGCTGCACAACCCTGTTAAACCCCATCCAACTACCATTAATCAAATTTACCTAACACTATCCATATGTCACGAAACATATCTACATCAACACTGTACAAAAAAACTAAAATGAAGTCCTAGAACAAAATGGTTCCTAACTACACCACAGTCACACTACCCATTGTCTCTTCATGAAAACATCACGATAAGGGCAGTTCAGCTTCCTACAAGTTCATCCATTCTAAAATAAATCTATCTCTTAAATAGGGATAACAACACACCCCCTATACACACAAACCACACCATTATCACTAAAAAAAATTCGTTATCCATCCATGTACCCAAAATCATACTCTAAAAAACTGCTCCACCCAACTCACCCAATGTTACACTACTCAACATAAAAACACTTAGAAACACCTATCAATATGACGTGTATATATATATTCATATTTAACATTAATATTTTATTAACTTATACTTTATTATAACTAGGGTCATAAAATAGGTGGATTGATCCAATGGAATCTATTAATTTATCCATGTAGGATGTTTAATAGATTTTATTATTATGGTCGTTTATAAATGCATCCCAAAAAAACAAAACATCACTGACATACAATAAATGAACACGAAGGGTCATGATTTTCAGGAGTCATACATCCACAATAATCCAACAATGAATCATATATAACATATGAATATGTTATTGACATCAAACCACTACCTAAAAATTATTTTATTTACCCAATTATATCATGAGAAAAATTTATTCTTGTTAATTTCACATTATATGAAACCTTTTCATGTTTTCTCATAAGGAATCATTATTACACCCACCCCGGAGGATGAAAACTTAACAGGAGATAGAAATAATTCATACATGGATGATCAAAGTGTTAAATTTCATCCTTTACCTAAGAACAGAGGACCACCAGTGCAGTAGAGAGAAAATCCAAGAAACTGGGAATGAAATATCAATTATTGGTGCATGACTAGTCTGGGGGGAGGGGAGGAACTATGCAAAAAGGGAAACAAAATAAAAGTAGGAAGTAAGAGATATAAATTTATGAAAATGAACGATCAAAAAAATTATGGAGACAATTTATGTTTTCTTGAGAATTATATCATGGTTTCATCACATGGCATCGAGGATACAAGGATGGTGTAATGTTACGAGATACATGGAATTTAATAATTCCCCTCAGAAATGGTAAAGGAAAGCCATCACATAGCTGTGATTTGATTGGGAATCATTTCATAGAGAAAAAACATAATAATGGAGAAACATAAAAAAATGGGAAACTAGAAAAATTGAAAATTAGTCACCGATTCATGAGCCTCAAATGTTGATCCACCAAAGTTCGAGCCACCGAATATGAGATGCCACTAGGTTAGCTGTTGATGTGATACACCAATGTTGTGCCACCGATGCTGATCTACCGATTTTATGACCTATAGTCTCCCTAGCATACTGATTCCATGAAAAAATGAGTCCTTGACCAACTTACACCCATATCTATTGACAATCAGACCTATCAAATCCATGAATCACTATTGTTGACACCCTTGACTCACTGATGTTGGTTCCCCTATCTCACCAATGTTGATTCCTTTAACTCACCGACGTCGACTCCCCTAACTCGATGATACTGATTCCCCTAACTCACCGATGTTGATGCCCCTGACATTCCAACACAGTGACGTGCAGACACATTGACATGTCATTTCACTGACATGACAACACACCAACATGTTGACACACTAATATTCTTACTCTAAGACATGTTGATGGAAAAATATAAATTGGGAAACTATAGAAATGAGTCACCATTACCTCCAAAAACACCCCAAAAATTATATTTTCTCATATAAAGGAATCGAGGAAATTTGGGATATTACATCAAATACCTCTCAACATATTATACTCCTCGTGAATTTCAATACAAACCTAGTAGAATAAGAGGTCTGATCAACCATCACATAAGATATTTCTTTTTAGTAATCCTTCATGTTTTTTATAGCTCGAGTGAAAACCTCGACATCCCATAACACCGTCTTAACATAAATCTCATGAAAAACTATAGAAAAACTACTTCTCGACATCCTCATGTAACCACACAAACGAAAAATGTCACAACATTCAGAAACATTGATTAGGGAGCTCTTTTCTCCATGTCAAGAAATTATCCACTATGGGTGGCCCTATCCTGTACACATGATTTTAATTGAATTCACATTAATGCATCTTAATAATGTATCATGATCTAGCATCACCATTGTCCGGAATTTTCATAATGTTAGATAATTGGGAATGGATATATCATATAGAATGAGAGTTCAAGAATTACATTTTGAATCAATGAAAAAAATTTAAAACATCGAAATAAAATGCATCACATCTTTGGTTACTGGGTACACATTTATTCCACCCATTCCCAAGTACTCTCCTCGAGGGAACCAAGATTACAAAACATATGAACCAATTGAATGGACCATCTATTCATACCCTTCTCATAACAATACTCAATCAATACTAGTCACTCCCTGAACATCGCGTCAAAATCGACGTGAAACTATCCCCTATCGTTGACATGGGTGTCATAATGTAGATATGACAGAAATGGGAGGCATTAAAGATAGAATGAATTCTCTCTAATTTTTTAAGGAGCTATAGTTTATTGTCAATCTTACAAACTCTTCCCAACACCTTTGAATGGTCTAATGAACCTAGGACAATGATTTTTTCCACATACATACCTCCATTTTATGCACCGAGGGGAGACCATTAAGAAAACGTTGTACCCAACCATGAATTCCAGCGTATTCCTCCTAGGATTGGATACTACTTATATCAGTCCCAAGATGCATTCTTCCTCTCTCGCAAAAGATGATCCATCTCTGTTGTTCTCTTCACTATCTCTATTCCCTGAAGGGAATCTATCCCTACCACTGCCAAGAATATGGGATAATGACACATTCTTATATACATGTCTTTGAATGGTTCCATGCCAATGGTAGTGTGAGATATTATAGTAAGAATACTCTACTAGGGCCATGTGTCATACCCATTATCCTCAAAAGTCTAGAACAGATGCTTGCAGCAAATCCTCCATCTAATAGAAGGTCACCTCCATATCCACATCAATTTGAGGGTGGAAAGAAGTGCAAAGGCATAACTAGATACAAAAATCATGATGTAATCCTCTATAGACTCGAACCATTTAATGTGTATCCCAAACCAAGAAAATTGGTCTTGGAACTCCATTCAGCCACACTGCCTCATCCAGATATATCATTTCAAATGAATCTGTTGCGCTTGACTCCTTGACTTGCATGAAATGAGAAGACTTATTCAAATGGTCTACTAATACCCACAATACATTACATCCTCCTTAATCCCTAGGCTATACTACGAAAAAATCCATCGATATGTCCTTAAACTTAAACTCTAGAACATAAAAGGATACAATAGACTGTTGGGAACATAGTTCTCACCCTTCACCAACTGACACACTCGCCTCTTTGTGACAGACACCGCCACTATTTTCTTCACACAATGCCACAAAAACTACTTCTTCAGGCATTAGTACACCATATAGATTAATGAACACACCTCCTGGGGTGAGCTATGGGATTCATGTAGAACTGACTCATGCATTTACACTGTGATAAATTTCATCCCACATTATTACATGTAATTCAGATTATCCTTCGACCACCATTCAAGAGCATCACCCTAGACAATGAGATCACACATCACCTCTGTCTCTCAGTCTCCCCATTGATACTCCTCTACCTTTCATACAAAATTTGAATACACTTCCATCTAAAACAAATAACCACTTCCATTGTGGTTCCCACTATCTGGATGAAATGTGTTCAACTCTTCCATATCCTACCAAGCATTTTCTGATTCATGAGCTACTTCTTTTAGTGAATTCTTGCTCAAGGAATCAACCACCATGTACCCATTCATTGGTCATAGTATTCTCGAATATGTAGTCCTCGAGAAACACAATAAAACTTTTATGTTTGATGTTAAAGAATCACTGAGTGAATATATACCTCAGGATCTTCTGATCTGTGAAGAACAAAAAGTACTCCCTGACATCCTAGTGTCACCACAAAATCAGTGGGAACATGAGTGATGAAATGACTATATCGATGGATGAATAATCTGTTTGTGAGTAAATAACATCCTAGACCCATAATAGATTAATTTATGATACTAAATTACTACCCATCCCAATCCAAGGATGAGAGAATCATAGAACACCTCGATCCACGACCATTCTTTTTGAAACCTAATCACTCAGACACTAAAAAAATTCTCATATAGATATATGAATGTTGAATGACACTAATAACTTCATATGAAGATCAAGTATTTTCTTTTGAATCCTCTCAATGTAGAAGCAACTCAGAAAAATTCAGTTATGAACCTTCGATAATATATTATCTGTCCTACAAAAATATGGACCTCTTCCACATTCACGGGGGCATCGCATGAACAATTGCTTCTATCATAAATGATTCTACAACTATCCATTATGGATACAACACATGTATGATTAAGTGAACCTATTGCATCCAGAACATGATAATTGACAACTTTTCATGAATATATTGGTGTCAGAGGACTACGAAGTTAGTCCTAAAATTCTCAGAATGCTCCTCCTTATACATTGATTAGATAAGGATATCACATATGAACACAACATGAAATTTTTCCAGGAACTCACCGAAAATAATGTTAATGAACCACATGAACATGGTTGGTGAATTTGTGACACCGATGGGAATGAACAAAAACTCAATGTTCATATACTAGGTCTTAATTCTAGTCTACAGGATGTAACCATACATTACAATTAATTGGGGATATCTAAAACATAGAATGATCATAGAGAACCAAACTTTTCCATTCAACTTGTCAAAAATATTTTTGATTATCAGATCGTGGTAACAGTTCTTTACAATTTGTTGATTTAGTCTTACGTATTCCATGAAGAGTCTTAGACGATCGTCCTCCTTCTTTGTGTTCATGATAGGATCACCCCACAATGAAATTGTTGGACAAATAATACCCTTATAAATTAGGTCTTTATCCTGAATCTGCTACTCCTGCAACTCAAAAGGTACTATTCAATAGGGATCTATCGAAATTGGATGGGTCCCAAGTTTCAAGCCTCTCCTAAACTCAGTGTCACGTTATGTGGGTTGAGATACAACCTATTTAAGGAAGACATTTAGGGACTCACTGAATGAACATAGAACATCCAACATCATTGAATCTATTGATCCAGCTGATATCTTGGCCAAATATTAAATAAAAAGATCCACATGCCAGATACCCTCCAAAAAACCCACTCACCAACTGAAGCTAAACGATGGCCACCCTCATATAGTTACACAATTTTACTCAGGAAAAATTTGATAAAAACATAAAAAACAAGTCGATTCCTAGTTTGACATCTTATGGGTTCATCTGTAGAATAAGAAGATCCCAAATGGACTAATGAGGACCTAAAATCATTCTGCATCCCCGAAAACCATCAAACAGACTGGTATAATCTCCATCCGGCGTACACAACACCTGAGGCATGGGAAGCCACTCTACATCTATTCCCATAGAATGGGTATACCAGGGTGAAATGAATGTTAGCATAGCTATGAAATCAAACAAATCACATGATATATTACTAAATAAACAAATAATACCTCAATCAACACCTGGCACTGTTTGAACTACTACCTCTTCTGCGTACAACTGCCCAATCTGAACTCCTAAACCTCTCTTCTATTTAAAAACTCCCAAAACATGCCCTGGCCGAGGGTTTTGAAGAGAACCCTGATGTCAGCCACCCCCCCATCACCATATACCCAAAGTGGAGCACCAGCTTACTACCCCTACTGCAAGATGGGCATATCCGGAAAATACTTTTGCTATGGTTGGTGTAATACCTTCCAAACTCTATTTTACAGAGCTCGAACATGGCCCTGGTTATGAATATTTTCATGGAATCCACATAAAAATCAACGCTGACTTAGACCCGTGGGGAAAGGGCGTGAAACTGGAGATCCGAACTGGAACTGCAGAGGCTTACTCCACACTGGACGAATCCTGGAAGCCCCATACCCTAGAGACCAAATCTTTATGGATTTTCCCTTTGATGAAATCGATTAGATCCCCTATCATGGAACAACCCTATGCATGTTCATCCTTTACACTAACTCAAAATTTTTCTAATCATCTGTTTATATTGGTATAGGTAAATAATTAACCACATTCTAGATAGAATGTTGGAGTGCGTCCTCTATGCATCTCGATTGAGACCCCCCGTTCGGTGATATGTTGATATGAATAGGATATCCTTGAAAATGATACCCAGTTCCCTCACTGACATACTCTCCTGTTGGAGGTAGAGTCCAGTTTTCCTCATTTCATTATTTATCGTAGAAGAATGGAATTCCACACATTACTTCTTCTAAAATTTTGCCCTTGAAATATCAGTTTACATCCTCTACCCATGATATTTAACAAACTACTAACTTATTTTTTTCATATATCTACATCACTTATAGAGGACACTAGTACTCTTTTTCATCAAGGATTATACTGAAGGAGGTCATTAGCTCCTTGACCCAACATTTCATTTCCATGTATGAGATGTTTCCCACGGACTTTCCTAGAGTCTAACAATAGAAGGATCAAATCATCTTCAAACACTAGTCATATCTTCCTTCTCCATTGTCCCTCTACTGATCAATCAGTTCACTTATAGGGTCCTCAATGGATCGTACCACATGGGAGCGATGTATGGTTTCCTAATATGAAAAAGTAAACAAGGAACTCCAACACCCAAGTTGTGTGGAAAAACATCATTTAAATTTATTTTATCACAAAATTTATTTTAAATTTTCAAAACAACCAAAAAAAACATGAACACAAGTCATAATGATTCATTTATCTTTCATAGGTATCTACCCAACAATTGGAGTAGCCTCACCTGGTCATTCAGTAGGTCCAGAGTCCCTAAATCATATCACGGGGGGCCCTAAAATCTTGTGTCCTTGCTATTCTTCCCTGGCCTATTTCACATTCCATGATTGCCTAACACAATTGCACTTTAATCTCATTAAATCATCATTTTTCCTATGTATGAAGCCCATACTATATCTAGAACTCCCAGAACCAACAATTGATAACAATTTTTCATGAACATCCTTCTTCAAAATGAGGGATAGAATGGCAAAGTGTCACATCTTCCTTCCTCGTGTTAAAGGATATATAATAAACACAAGTGTCCCTCCACTGATAGACGCTAGAGTGGAATATATAACCAAGGTAATTTAATCTCACACATAACATAGAAGGAATTAGAATTTTTATCTTTCATGATCCAGATATAAGATTGTATATCCTATGAATCTCCAAATATTAAAACTAAAAGTTATTCCAAAATCCATCCCACCATGCATGTTCAAAATAAATATGTTACAAGGTAATGAAAAATAACCAAAGGTAACGTACTACAGAAAATAGACTATGTAAAAAAACAACTAATCTTGATGCATGAGCTGTTATTGTCCCGCACAGTTTTCAATGTCAACTAGGAAACCTGAAAAGAGTTTTGACATATACACAGTGACCATACGAGTGTACTCAGTAGGGAATATAAATATTCCTATGAACACGAGGATGAACATACTAATTCACTTGATGGAATATATAATATCATCAATGTACCTACAACGAAATACTTACCAACCCATCCCCACCAATGCATGCTCACGGAATATTTCATGTTAAGTATAGATGTTATATAGGCACATCAGCATTTTGGTACCCCGCACCACTTCTCCACTAGTTAAATACTCATCCCTTACAACACAATTCATAATGCATCCATTGTTCTGATAGAGAGTACCAGTTTCACACCTCACCCACACACACATGGTCCTCCAACCATACACAATCCTACCCATATACCCCATGAACACAACAACCAACCCACTTTCCCAAAGACACAAGGGACTTATCCCGAAGACATTTGTTAAAAAAATGTCCTGAAAAACCCTAGGCCTCTCATCAATAGATATCCCTCACCTGATGAATCATGGACTATATTAAAAATCAAGCCAATACAGCCTTACAAGATAGCCGCAAATTGTATGAACCCAGTAGAGGGTCCTTGGAAGAATTGTAGTAACCATCGATCTATCCTCCCACCGGGAGGTTGGAAAATACAGCCTCCCCCACAAAATTGAGGTGTTCCGATCATATTACTCAATAATGGGGGGTGCATATTGAAATCACAAAAAACTAACATTTATATAAATATATTGTTAACAAAGCACATATCCCCAACCTATGGGTCTCCAAACAATCCAACCAACCCTTATTGAACCCCAACGTTGCTACCTCTATATGCATAACCACACAACAACCACATCCCGAACATGTCCCAACATAGTTTCCATTAAACCACATTCCATATATTTATTTAATGTATTAAATATAATTTTTTTGAACACTATTGATGATCTACCATCCATTACCATAGAAAGACTAAAACGAAACCGAATTTTTAGTCCCATTCCACAACCTCGTACAACCACTACCTACTATCATTATTCAATGTTATACCACATAATCTTTCTCTCACAACCCCAAAATACATCCCCACTAACTAATACTTCTAAGATGTATTACCACTACATAAAAGTTCATAACCATTATACTGATACACTACTCAACATTGCTCCACAACCACAACACAAAAATGGATGTCCATCTATATATGTGTTAATCCATTACACAGTAAATCAATATTTCAGATTCGGATACCTGCACACCCCCTATACACACATACCACACCCTTATCATGGATACATCTCCTTTTACATCCTTATAAAAACAACTATGGTCCCAAAAATAGCACCACATGACTCACACAAGGTTATAAAACTCAACAGAACACAACATAGAGCCACACCTATCAATGGGATTTTTGTATATAAATATATATATTTATATTTATATTTGACTAGGAGAGGATCATTAATTATAAATAATTATAAACAAGGTGACCACGAAATAGTATTGATACTAGGGTATATATTTATATAACCATGTATATGTGTTCTAACAACTTTTTGAATTACGCCCATTTATAAAAGAATCTCATCAAAACCTAACTTAATTAGAACAAAAAAATGATCACAAATTATCATGACTTTTATTTGGAATAAATTTACAACAATACATAAAAGAATAAATGATAATAAACATTATAGGGGATAAATATCAATCCATTCCCTTATTTTTATTTTATATAGCCATGTTATTATTGAATCACATTTAATTGTTGTTTATTTCCCATTTTTAGAAAAGTCTCCTGTTGTTCCTCATAAGGATTAATTTTTACACAAACCCCGAAGGAAGTACAATTAAATAGAGATAGAATGAATCCCTACATGGATTGTCATAGGATTGATGTTCCTTCTTGCACCATAAATGGTAGATCACTTGACCACTAGGGAAGAACACCATGAAAACTATGTCGAATAACATTATAATTGGTGCATGACATGTCTTTTGAGGTAGGCTCTAGTATCAATAAGTAAAATGAAACAATAATTATGGATTAGATCATGAAATATTAAATGGTGAGATCCTAAAATTATGGGTTGAAATTTTGATGTTCTTTAAAATTTCATCATGGTTTGACCACATGGTTTGGCAGTTTCAAGGTTGGTGGTACATTACGAGATATAAGGAATTTAATAATTCCCCCTATAAATTGTTGTGATAGATCTTCTTTAAGGCTATGAGTTGATTGGTTACCATTTCATTGATAAAATACATAACAATTATGAAATGTAATAAACCCAAGAAATTATAAAAACCAATAATGAGTCACTGATGGGTGAGTCAATGACACTGAGCCACCAACTGGTGAGATAGAGACCTGACCTACCTATGCTGAGCCACTAGTGGGTGAGATACTGATGCTACCTGCCTTGATGAGACATCGATGAAGAGAAATTGACATAATGACCTATAATCACCATGACCTATTGATGAGCCAAAAAACTGACGCTTCAACCTACCGTATCTTTGACCTATTGAACCCTTGAAATACTGAAACCCTAACCTACTAATGGTATGAATCTCTAATTCCAACACCCCTGACTCACTGATGCCATCACACCAAACTCATTGATGTTTATTCCCATGACTCGCAAATGTGGACTCCCCTGACTCACTTGTATCTATGCCCCTGACATGCGGACGCCCTGACATGCCAACACACTGACAATCCGACGCTCTAATATGCTGACCCACTAACATGATAAATCAATAACATACTGAACCACTAACTTGATGATGAAAGGATATAAATTGGTAGACTCTTTAAATCATCCACCATTTCCTCCTATCACACCCCAAACACTCTATTTCCAAAAATGAAGGTCCTGGGGAATTTCGGGTTATTACACTATTGTAAATAAAATTAAATAAATATTAGTGTATTATTAATTTCAACAATATAAAACCAAAAAACATAATTTTGAAATTCAAAAATCAATTAAAAAAAATTAGAAAAATAAAATTATATAACTATTATGTGAAATCATACCTATTAAAGAAACAAATTTATGTATTATTATTTTGAAATACTACAATGACATATAAAATTGAATATTTAGAATATGATAGAAAAATAAAAAATACTATATCATTTGATATTAATTTATTTGAATGAAAATAAAAATAAAAAGAGACTTAAAATATCTTTAAATTTGATATTATTTTAATGTTATCAAATATAGTAACTATAATATTATTATATTGGTAAATGATTGATTTCCCATATTCCTATATAATAATAGATATGTTTAATAAAGTCCAGGATTATGGATTTTTCATAAATATAAACTGATAATAATTCCATAAAATTTTCAATTTCACAAATTTAATTGAATGGATTGTATTTTTTATTAGAAAAAAAAATAATTTTGGAAAAAATAATCAAAAATAGGTTTTTTAGATCATTGAATTATAAAATTGGTTATATATGAGTTCCCATGATAGAAGCCATAATGTATAAAAGAATAGATAAAAAAACCATCTATAGTTTGAAACAATTAATTGAAATTTAATATAATTGATCAGTCATTTTTCTTTGTTGAATCTATTATATAAAAACTGATGTAGAGTTAGGTTTTTTTTCAATGGAACTCAAAAAATAATAATTCACTCAAAAAAACTGAACAATATTATAAATTTAATTTTTTTTCCAACAACGTTTTATATAATTTATACCAATTAATTTCATTCCTAGTATTTTTAATCATATTTAAGCATAAAACAACTTCTAAAAATCAAAATGTTCACAACAGATAAAATGTACCAGCATTATCCCACTAAATAATGGAAAATTTTCTTATTAATACCAATCAATAACATTATATCATTACCATTTAGATAATATTAAATTAACACATTAATATATGATACTAAAAATGAATGAATATTTTCTATATAAAATTGATGTATACATTTTCATTAATTTTTTTCACATTTCAAAATTTTAATTTTCAAGACACTAATCAAATTTTCCCCAAATAAATCTTGCTTATTGGAATATTTTGTTAAAATGATGTACTCCAACATAAAAAATGATTTCAAAAATAATCTATATAAAATGATCATAAATATACATCTCCAAAATCATCCATTATTCTCCACGTTAACCATTCTATATTTTCTCCTAAATTTAACGGACATCTATCATAGTCTGATGGTCCCGTATTTTAACCATGGAAACACACCACCCCACTTTTCCTTCTTGAATTTATCTATAGCATTAAATATTCTCAGTTTATATCTAGTGGATCAATTCAGTTTTTCAGTCAATATGATAAAAATCATTAACGAGTTTATTATAATTGAATGTATTGAAAATAAATGTACCATTTTGATGTTGTTAGTCCTGTGTCACATTTTTTTCCTTTTCCAGTGCTGATTATTTTTTCATTAACTTTTTACAAGGGTCTGTGATCATGTGAATGTGTGTGTTTCATCCACTTTAGAAGGACATATTATTTTTATTTGAATAATTATTCCAATTCAATATAGTTCTGTGTATAAATCACACTACATCTCTATCAATTACGAAATCAATAGATTTTTCAATTGATGGGTAACATCATCAGTTTTTTTTAGTTTTAGATGACCATTTTTTGACATATATTTCTTCTAATTAACTATTTAATATATGTGTAAGTTTTTTTTTGCAAAAGTCTAGATGATTATATATGGATCGAGCTTCGTGAGGAATTCAGATGCAAATAGCCTTTGGTTTTTTGACTTAGTGTAATTTTTGACTATCATATTTTCATTTAGGCGTTATTCAAAAAAATTTCCTCTTTTCTTCATATAAATGAAATGTGATACATTATGGTGTGATTACAATAAATATTAAGATAAAAATACAAATATTTACATCTTTAAATAATATTTATGATAGATCCATTTTTCTTCAACAATTTTCATTCGATGAGGCCCTCACCTATGATCAAATACTATGTTCTTCATCAAATATTTCTAATAGTGGTTCCAAAAGGAATTGGGTGGGAACATTTTCTACTCACAGAACACACTTTTTGGGTCCACGTGGTGGGAGAACACGGTCAACATATTTTTCCAAATATTAAAACAATAACCTTATTCCTTATGTAGGGGTTTTCCTCTCATTGTATCCTCCACTAGTTCTTGGTGCCAATTGTAGAGAATTCTCTGCAACTTATCATATTGAAATCCAAGCAAGTTTCTTATATGAGTTATCTAATACAATAATCATACATAATGTTGGACCTTGATGTATCTATTATAATTCTAAATTTATTGGATGTTTATCTCCCCACCTTTTTTGTTCCAAGACATAAGTGAGTATAATATTTAATGTTAATAATGGGATCTGGATATAGGGATATCATATTGACGGATGAGATTCTCTCTATTGATTGGAATCAGTAAAATATAATATGAAAATGAATATATTTATTCGTATGGGAGAATTATATATTCAATATAAATTAATTCATGTTGAATAGTATTTGAAGAGTGAAAAATAGACTACCAAATTTTTGAATGTTGTGATAAAGATCAATATATGATAATGGACATCTGGTGAGGCTCTACGATCGTGAATAAATGTAATTGTGTTTCAAGAAATACTACAATCAAAAATTTTGATGAACAATGAATAGCCCATCCTTTAAAATACCATGTTCACCATAGTAGATGGAAAATTAATCATAACAGTAATTGATGAATGACAAGACCTAATGGTGGGTTTGAAAGGTGTAATTCAATGTGGAAGAAACACCTTCTGGTGATGAGGTATTAATTTATAATTACAAGGTTGATGGTAATAATGCTGGTTACATATAAGAACCTAAGCATTCATTCTATTAATGAGCAGTTGTATATTTCTATAAGTATTAATATAAGTATGGTGTTGACCTCATAGTTCACTAACATTATAATGAAGATATAGTAGAACACGATTTTAAAATAAATGTTTCGAAGCTGTATCCTCAAAAAATCTATGATAGATCAATTTGATTTAGTATTGACATGGTGAAAATAATTTCATCAAAAAAACAACATTGTATATTTTTCTAGGGATGAAATGAGTGAAAATAAATATTGAGAGACATATCCTGAAATGGGAAAACATTTCCAATCATTCTAAAGATCATATTAAGGATTACCTAAATTTTGATGTAAGTATATACCAATGGGTGTTATATTGTGTGAGTGACTCCAATAATCTTATCATTTTCAATGATTATTCAGTGAGTTATTTTTTTGTTGAACACTAATATATTTTCAATTGTTTGGTTCCCCATATTGTCATTAAATTTTCATTGGAAAAAAAAAATATTTTTCTCTCAACTAAAAAGAACAAACCTTGATTAATATAAATCCTTCATGATTTGGTAATATTCTACAAAATTTTACAAACTGTATTTATTTCACTATAACATTAAAATTTATATATTTTATTATTTATAAATAATTTTTATTTAGATATGTAAATTTTTTTTTATATAATAACCATGAATATAATTATAGGATGGTGTAATTGAAAACAACAATTATTTTATCCCCCTTAGATATTATAAGAATAGGGAAGAATATTTAGGTTTATTATACATTAGTAGTGGGGAATAAGTATAAATCTAATATCGTGGACCAGAAATTTAGTATTGCATTTCCACCATCCTTTATATTTCCTTTAACATCGATCAATATTCTTATGAATTATTACTTGATATTATTGCCCACATTAATTATATCAATATTATATTTGATCTCATTATATTTCTTAAATAGAATCTTAGAAAATATTGAACATTTAACATATATATTTATCTCATTAACAGATCTATATATCTTTCAAAATATTATAACAGTGTTTTACACCTATAAATATTTGTATCCATTGAAGAATAATTTTTATATATTTCATATTTATTTTGATTGATTGAAATATTTTTTAATATTAGTTGGGATTGATTCACACAAAAATGATGGAACATTATATGGGTTTTTTCAATTTCTGTTGCCGAAAAAATTAATATATGTCATTATAAGTTAAAAAATGCTTATTTCCCTTGACATTGTACAAAAGAATACTTCCAAATTCTAGGAAGTTTTTTATATTAACATTAATAATTGAATGGAATTAATAATATTTGTCTTTAAAAATCATAAAATTTGATACATTATTCTTGTATAAATTTTTATTTTTTAATTTATAGTAGGAAGTTAACAATAATATTTTATCTCGGATATTTTGGTAAAACGTGGTAATAAGATTATATTTCATATAATAATTTGAAGCGGATTAATAAATTTATAATAATTATAGTCCATTAAAATAATTTATAATGTTTCATTGATATGTAATCATTTCTTATTTTTATCATGCCTACTTTTTCATTCATTATTTATAAATATAGGATATCAGTGAGTAGGTTTTCTATTGTATATAATTAGCTATATAACATAATTTTCCTTCCTATATTTAGACCTATACATAAAACCTTAACCATCATTAATTATGTTAATTTGAAAATAAATGTTTTATATGTTAAATTACAGGGTAAATGAAAATATTAATAGTAGTAGTCTTGGAAATATTAATAATTGATAAATAAACTTATATTTATTCTTTATATTTATACTTGGTGTTTCATAGTTGGGATACTCTAAAAAACTACATTTATCCTCCAAATATATGAAACATTCATTATGTAATGCATATAACATACTATATACGAATAAAATCATATAAAATATATTTTATATTATTATTTTTGTAATTTATAAAATCAATACATTTATAATGCTTGTATTTTTATTTATATTAATATTTTATAAAAATCATTCACGGTCATCCATTCAAGGTTATGAAATTTAAAAATCATTACATTATTGATAAAACTGTGAATTTCATACAAACATGATACAATTTTTTTTCATAATATATGTTCATAATGAATTTTTTTCAATATTTAATCTACTTCAATAAAATGAATCATCTCATAAATTTGACCAGAAATATACATTTTAAAATATTCTTCTTCATTAGATCCTGAAATCATCCCAAATTCTATATAACAAATATATATAATATAACATTTATTTTAGTAGTTAAAAATTAAAAAATAATACAATCCACAACATTTAATTTTGTATATACATAATGATTTCAATTATGGAAAGAATAGAATGTTTAATTATAATATTTCATTTTTTATATTAGAAAATCCCGAAAACACATTATATTAATCAGTTTTCTATAATGATGAAATCCAACTATGATTTATTATTACCTTCCAAAAAGATTATGTATTAAATATAAATAACATTGGATATGAATTTAAATTTACTTTTACTTTTACAAATTAAAATACAAAAAATATAAAAAAATATATTATAAATAACAGGAAGAAAAAAAATTTCATCACCTTAAATATTATATTGGAATAAATTAATTATCTCTCTGTGATTTTTCTTTTTATTAATAGTTTCACAGATATTTTAAAATGATTTTTTTGGAGATTAGTAATTATATCCATTCAATGAAAGATATTTTATAAAATGATTTTTATAAATATACATGAATAAAAATATTATTAAGGTTGAACACAAACAAAACAAAACTTTGCATTAGTTTTGTAATATAATTCATTAAATATACAATAAATTTTTCTAGAATGAAATGTTGACGTTGTAATATAAATGTTAAAATGGTTAGTTACAATGATGTGATTTTAATTTTAAATAGACGAAAACATTGTTTTAGAAGCCATAAACATGATTAAAAATAACCCAAACAATAGATGAATTATGTTTATCATATTCATGGAAAATATGAAATAATTATTTTCTTAATAATACAGATAAATGAAAAAAATTAATTCATTTGACCAATATGTGATGTAGAGAATATTGTACATAGACATAAACATATATCAGATTACCATAAAACATCAAATTATTAAAATCTAAAAGTCAATATTTAACAATAAATAAAATAGAAAGAAATTTAATGTAAATTTTCCAAAATATTTAAAAAAAAATTTAAAAAATATGAACTCAATGTCATTTTTAATGAGATATTATTCATTATTATTAATGTATACTAGTAAATTTTATTATGTATAAAAATAAATTTGTTTATTAAGGATGAAATTGATAATAATAAATTATTTTAATGATTAAATAACCAAAACTATAACAGCATATTATATATAAACATATGATAAAAAATGTAACATAACATTAAAAAATAAATTCTATTAATGGAAAAAAAATTAATATTAGGGTATCAATAAAATTAAATAAAACCTAAAAAATTAATAAAAATTCAATTGAAAAGGATTAAATTTTTGATAAAATATGAAATAATCAAAAATTCCTACAGAAAATAAATATAAAAAACATAATAAAATATTCACAAAAAATATAGAAAACATGTTCTACTGGCCTCTACATTTGTTACAATATTATCTCAACATGATATAATTCAAAATATCATTCAATATAGAGCCACTTGTATGTCCACATTTATGGTTAAATATAAACAATTATTATATGATAATAGGTCAAATGAATTATGTTGATATGAAAACCTAATGAAATACATTGAGAATGACGATAATATTCCATTTAATTTACATTCCATCCTTTTATATTGATCATTAGTTAAAGGATGATAGTTTATGATGATATTTTAATAAATATATAATTATTTTTGGTGAATTATTTATTAACATGATGTGAAACCTATATATATTTAAAAAATTAATTAATTTTTTATTCCATGATGCCACTAATGTTTAATTTTATTATATGGATTGTGGATAAAATGTGAAATATATTGATTAAAATTATTTTTTCAATATTAATATGTTTATAAAACATAACTAAAATATAATAATATCCCTTAGTGATATTGGAAAGACCTATAATGAAAACAACATTGATTCCATCAAAATTCTATATCAGTATGGGTAATAGTATCATAACCCCTTACAATAATAATATTTTCTCAGAAATTTATATGTTTCAATGCATCATGATATGTACTAACAAATCCATTTTTCATTTTATCCCTCATAGAATACTTATTTAAATATATATGAAAAAAATTATTTCGTTTTGGAAAAGTCATGATTTTAAAAATGCATCATCTAAATTATCTTTATCCAATTTTTTTTTTAACAAACAAATTTTCATAACAGGAATAATAATTCTACAAATATTGTGATTTGATTCCATAATAAATAACATCTTCTTCTATTACTATATAGAATTAATATGTTACACCTTAATCTGAATAAGGATAGAATGGGGAGAAATTTTCATGGGATTATATGATTTCATACCTTCGATCATGATTTAAATGTTTATTCTTTTAAATACAACTATTATTTGTTATCAATCAATCCATATCATGGATAGTGTATTATGCTCCATAAAACATATAGATTCAGGCACATTTTTTTGTTCAATGGATTATAATATAATTTCTATCAACATTCCATTGTTAATATTTATCATATATAAATATATATGATAATTTCTTATTCCATGTATGTGATTATAGATAAAATGATATTGTCATATATATATATATATATCTCTCTCTCAAAATAATCAGAATAAAGAAAATACCTCAAAATCATAAATTTGAAAATAACATCCACGAACTTTGGACCATGACGATAGTAATTTTTATCATGGTTGTGTTATTAATTATAAGGATAATTATAAAAAAAAACTTTTTTGTATAATAAGGAATACCATGACATTAAATAATTAATCTATGTATATCATATAACTATAAAAACAAAATGTTAGTGAGAATACTTATATAGTGACCAAAAAAATTTCTGTCCCCTTGATGTTGAATTTACTGTTATCAATATTGATGGTATTTGCTCTTGTCCAACGTCAAATTTCTAGTGCTTTTGAAAAGAATTAGAAACTTCTCAAAAATAAAATTATTAGTATACATAAAATAAATGATTTCTACAAATCTTAAATCTAGATGTAAATCTAGACAATTCATTAATTCCCTCTATCTTTAAAAGATCCAAAAATATATACATTTGTTTTGATTATAATTATAACATATAATTATTTATAAAAATACATTTTCTGAATGCAGCGTACTATTTCTTCATCCAAATGTATTTTAGATTCTCCCAAAATATCTAATAATTTACATTATTGCCATTATATTATATTACATTATCAATAATTAAAAATAATAATAATAATAATACTTCTATGTATTATATTCGTCAAATATATAAATATTTTATAAGAATTTATATGTATGTGAGTAATTAATTTGATTTTATAGTGTATATACCTTGTAAATTTTTTTGCCATATTTAAATAGTCCATTATTCCCCTTTGTTAAAGATACTCAAATCTTAGCTCCCCCATCCATATGTATTTATCCCATCAAACATGTTAAAAATTAATCATCATATAGTTTGTAATAATTTTTCATAATAATTGACTTATAATACTCTTGATAATAAATCTGATGTTGAATTAAAACATCCTTATGTTTAATAAAGTGGATTATTGCACCCTATTCTAATTATAAAATGCATTTATAGTTTCTCTTAAATAATAATTTTAAACTATTATAATTGAATCGGTACCATTTGAATGGAGTCCTTGATATTATCACTAATCTATGTATCTGTTCAATTAAATGGAGAATGTTATGACATATGTGATGAACATGTTAATCATCTAGAATTATTCAAATATATACAAATAAAATTGGAGTGTTAATAATTTTGATTTAATAAATATCCATTTGAGAAACATTACCATATTTATTGTGTATTAGAAACCACATAAATGAATTAGTTTCCAATTATAGTGTAACATTATTCATCATTGATATATAATCATGGGATGGTCAACAATATGAAATTGGATGAACCAATATTAAAAATATTTTTGATCTATACGTTATTATAGTCAATTCATTCTATATAACCCAAAAAATGTAACTATAGAAATAAGAAAACATTTTTAATTGCTTTAACCCTCAATTCAGGATTAGAGATGAGTAATATTTATCATATTCAATAATCACCTCATAAAATTTCTTAGTATATAAATAAAAATATTTTTTTATTTGGTGAATAATTGTTTCTAATAAACATAGTGTTTATATTACAATGTATTAGACAAAAGTTAAATAATCCATTAAAATAAAAAATTGGATAAATTAAAAATCTTTATCCAAATTATTGGTATGCTAAAATTAAAATATAGCTACTGTGTGACGAATGATACGGGGACTGACTGATAGGTCACTCATAATGTCTCAATTTTAGGTTGAGATAACAACAACAACCAAAACATCAATCATGTAAAATTTAGTTTAGATAAACAACAAATTGTTTTCATGAAAAGAGTGGTATAAATAATATTTATATAAAAATACACGAAAATTAACTAAATCCGAAAACTGAACAATGTTATCATAAAAAAAATTCTCAATGTTAGCATCTATCAGTACTATCAATTCCCACTATTATGGAACTATAAAATAATGAGAATCTACGAGCTACATAATTCCAAATCCATTAGCATGGAACTGGAAAAAAATATACATTAACCTAATATAATATTCAATAAATGATGAAAATTCCATGTATTATACTATCATTTATCTAAACAATTTATGTAACTATGAAGTCATCATCTCTATATTTACATACAAAACATGTTTACAAAAATATTTTATTTGAAAATATTTTACATAAAATATCATTCGGGATTCCATTAAAAATATTTTTTATTCATATCCATAGGATACTTTTAATTATGATGAATGAAAATATATAAGTATATAGTTATAGAATTCATATCATAAAAGATAACTATTAGGGAACTAAAAAATGACACAAAATATGAATTCCTTGAAAAATTTACCAATTGGGAATGAACATGTACTAACACATAACATATAAATTTAAGAAAAACAATAAAAGGAATAATTTGAATCCTAATAAAATTTTAGACAATCAAAATATATCAATAATGTAAATAGAAACCCCTATAGGTTCCAAACATTCCATGGTTTATATATGTACATACAAAAGATTCCTAAAATATTCCCATGTTCTTTGATTTTACAAACCATCCAATACTCCTTTCCCACAATTTTCAAAAAAAACTTTATTATAAGAAAAGAATCATTATCCCATACAGAATATTACATTTAATAGAAAAACCAATCATTGAATTAGTTCATAAAAATGTTTAGTAGAATTGGTTTTTGGGAAACTCCTGATTAATAACAATTTGAATATCCACTAATGATTTAATTTCTTAAAATACCTCTCATATATTTCAATCCATGAATTTTACTTTACTTAGAATAATTAAATCAGCAAGAACACAAGGTAAATTATTGTATTGAACCATTCTATAGACACAACTACTTTGATATCAAAGATAATTAATTTCATTATAATGGTTGTGGTAAATGAATATATCTTGTCGTCCGCATCCTAGATCTACATGAAGAATTAGAAATAAGAAAATTGACATCATAATCATCTTTAGGACAAGAGAAAAACATATGTAGCCCATTCATGGGAAATGAATGATAATAAGTATGTCAATGAAAGGAGTGAAACATGTTCAATAGATGAAAAATAAGTTATTAGATGTATTAAATACCCATGAAGGTTTCACCTAGCTTTAGTAACAACCCAAAAATTGACATGTTACAAATGACCATTTAAAAAGATTGAAATTTCTATCACCCCACCCTAGTGCTTCCCACACAAATGTTTTGTCCACTACTAGGACACCTTACATGGAGACTACACGTGGCATGGACCCAGATTAACATTAATTTGTTTCATTAGACATTATATACTATGTATGTGGTGATGATTTTTGGTCATTGCACATACGGAGACCACCATAAGGATATTCCAATGTCCTCACCCTATCCTGTTATTGAGGGGATAATATATATTATGAAGGAAGGCAATGGGAACAAAATTACAACCACCATAGTAAAATTCAGAGATGTTTTGGTCAATAATGACTAAATATTATCATCAATCCATGAATCATCTCCTACTATTATGAAGCCAAAAATGAAAAGAGAATAGAATATTAATTACTTATTTCCAATATAATGTAATCAAAATACATCCCATAATAATCAATTTATATCCATATAATGGATCATAATAATGAACTTGTGATGACATGAAGACATTGGTGTATTATCATGACATCACACACCCATGCCCCATGGTTTTACCTACCACATAGTCATCTCACTAGAAAAAAACGGATTAAATTCATAAAAAGATAATTATCATATAAATAATTTATCTATGCATTTACTTAAATAACAACGATAATGAATTCAATATAACTATCCTTCCTCTAAAAAATAATGGATTGATCAGGTTAATACTTCACTGATTGGGAAAAATGTAACTTATCACGTATTGATGTCATTTGAGTAGTTATGTGAAATCCACTAGCCACCATTCAATGACATTAAACAATAAAATTTTATTTCACATATCATTATTATTACATATCCGACATTTCCATAAATATATATCACAATGGATTTTCAAAATAGAATAAATTAAGATCACCTACAATAAACTACATTGAAATATGATTCAAATCCCATATGATTTCTATCAAATTTGATCTATCACAAATATTTTCTTAATATATTTCATGATATACTTCATAAACTAGATTATAAAATGAATAATATAAGATTATTCTCTTATATATGTCAAAAAATAGGCAATTGGTAAACACATATATTATTCCTCCACTATAGTATTCTAATCTGAATCCTATTATGTATTGTTTTTTTTAAAAAGAGACTATTGTCTTGGGTTTCTCCTAGGAAACCTTGAGATCAAACGCATATTTCAAAAAAATTCATCCAAAATATATATATATCAATCATTCTACCCATTGGTTTTCTAGTGATAATAAATTTTAAATATCACCCATGAACCCGTAAATATCTTCAATACACTCTATATAGGGGACATAAAATAACATTACACCATTGAAATGATACCGTATGGAACCTTTTTGATTCATAAAATATATTATAGATATGATATCCTAATATATTATTCCTTTGTTGAATCCATTATAGGTATAAAACTCAAGGATTTCATGATTTGAATAATGATCACCAAAATCACATCCATTACAATAAGACTCCATGAAATCCTTTTCATGAATCCTATAAGTATGTAATTACATTTCCATTTTGGAATGTGTAAAGGATAAAAAAACTCAACATTAATATGATGTTCAATAATAAATCTATGAAACATAAAAAACCCAAAATAATCGTCATAGTTTGTTTCATTATCAACCAATAATAATGGTGTTTTCATTAATTGAATATAATGGTTGAATTATGGTGTAGAAATTATTTATATTAGTTTCCACTATATTTAAATCCAAAAAACAAGTATTTTAGAACACCCATCCTACATGAAAAGTAAGAAACCACATTCTGATACTAAGATCACTCTATAATGGATTACTCAGTAAAAATGATTCATATTAAATAACTGGTAGTCCACTACCTCATCTAGTCCATGTTAAAATGATAATTTATAGACTATATGGGTCTTGTGAAATTTATGAATAACTAAATATTTGTTATCCTGAATCCTTTGTATCTCACAGAACATTTGTGACAAAAATTACACTTAAACTACATCCATCATTGTAGGAATAAAAAATTATTGTCTCAATTCTTTTTGGTAACGTTACATTTAATGAGTGTGTGTGAAATATCAAAACCAAAGTAATAATTGTATTCCACAATATATCTTGGTCTAATGTTAATATCCCTTGTATATAATGTAGATATATGACTCTTATAGTTTGAATAAATTATTTCCTAATCAGCTGTCTCAACTCATCCCCCCGGGCCCATTCCTAAACTACCCAAGCATGCCTTCCAATTGGCTAGGGCCTGGAAACTCTAATTGGAAAGGTGTATCCCTAAATGGGAAGGCATTTCCTTTATTCCTATACAGACACAAAGATTATAACCCAACAAGATGAAACCATGAAGTAAATCTCTATAGTAAAAATAAGTGTGATGAATGTAATGGGGATGAAATAAAAGACTAACATAAAAGTACATGTACAACTGAAAGTACAAAATAGATAAAAACTGAAATGTATCTCTTGGATTGCCCACCACAAATCCTACTTAATGGGTAGGTACTGCTCATGATCTATAGTCCCTGTGTCACATCATGAAAAATGGACCACCTCCAAGAGCAGTCCAATCATGTCTCCCCCTGCCCCAATCTATTTTGTACATCATCTTCACAAGACAAAACTAGGTGTGGGAAATTCTCATGTAGGGGTGAATTTAAAGATACTCAGTAGGGACCCTGAGACATCTAAGGACTCCAAATGTTCTACTTAAGAAAAACCACAAAGCACAACATCAACCCTATTTTGGTCTATGTCTATACATATTCCTATGTTTTCAAGATGTAATAATCCCATACATGAGGGAAGAATACCACAATGGTAACACCATGAAGATAGGAAGTACCACACAGGTAAAAGACATTGTCCAAGTAGATTCTCAGCTCAAACCAGGTTTTCAGTGAAGTATAGAAGTACATTTTATTAGTCGAGAATCTAGATAATATTTTTATAAAAAGAGGCAGTACTTTTTCCATACCAAGTTTGACCCACACAAGATTGATAGTTCCTAACAATAAAAATGATACAAAAAAGATCTGACCCTCTTGAAGGACCCCGAGACACCCTGAGAGGGGAGGGGTGAATTAGGGTGACCAATTTTTCTTTTAATGTGATGGATCGTGTTCCCACGTTGGTAGGAAATTGTTGAACCTGTATGATTATTATGATTAGAATGAAAACATACACATGCATAGAGAATACACCACCCTTTTTACTTGGTTTGCCACTAAGGGCTACGTCCATGGAGCATACGCCTACAGGTTGTCGGTCGTACCATAATCCACTATGCTTCACTAGCTGGAGATTACAAAAGTCCGGGCACAATCACTCTGTCCCAGGCTCACTGCCTATACAAAGGTTCAGGGATAGCTCACTACTACCCTCAGGTCACTCCCGTTGACTCCCCCTGGCTCTCTACTGTTGGTGAAGTCACACTCAGTTTATAGATGTGATGGTATCTTCAATTGATAGTCATGAAGTTTATTGTCTCCTGTTCAGCATGAGACTTTTCTTGCATCAGAGTCCTGAGTTAATTCTCTATTATATCCAAATTCCAACCACTGATGAATACCCCCATTCCATTGTCCACAGGGCAAACAACCTTTAGAAAAGGCCTTCGCAAAGTACCCTACTTTTCTAGGCTCCCAATTTGGCAAAGCTTAAACAAGCCTTCGCGGAGCCCCTTCCATTTCGTGAAGCTCAATCACGAAGCACTCTCGTGATGCTACAGCCTTCGCAATGCTTGGAAATCGTGAAGCTCCTGCCTCTTCACGAAGCTCACTGGGCTAATGTGGGGCGCACATCTTTCGCGGAGCTAGAATAGCCGCCGCGAAGCTCCTCTTTCGCGAAGCACACTGCCTTCACGAGAGACCTTTGCGAACCGAGAGCAGAGGACTTTCTCTGAAATTTTCTCTACTTCTCTCGAGGGGTCGGCCTCTATTTATTGGATATTCCACTGACCCTCATCCCTTCTACGCGAAATCAACGCCACATCATCACAAATCGTGATGCACTAATGTTTCCACCGAAATTTTGTCCAAATTGCGAAGCACCACGGAAATTTTCCGTTCGCGGAGCTTGACATAGTCACGAATAATCACCGTCAACGTACCTTTGTGGAGAAACTTCGTTCGCGAAGCTCGTCGTAATCGCGGAGAAACACTGTCAACATTCTTTCGCGGCGCGCGCCTTCGCTGCGAAGCTCCCTCGCAAAGCCCTTCTCCGCCGCGGTGCTCTTCAGCCTCTGTCATTCGCGAAGAATGATGTAATCGTGAAGAGTCACCACCTCTATTCTTCTGGTAATTGCAAAATCCAATCCATAAATCCCATATTCGCAAAACTCATGCCATTTCCATATTAAAATATGATCATTCCGGGAAACGGCGCCACCTTCACTATTATTTTCTGCTTGAACTGTATGATCTCATTGTTGGTACAAATCCTAAACTTCCATTGAGTATTGACAACAAACACAAACCATACGCCAAATCATGCTTTTAAGACTCTGGTTCCAACAATCTCCCCCTTTGGGTTTGTTGGCAATCAGAATAAATTCAATTGATCTCCAACCATGAGCAAACCCAAAACACAATAATCAACTCAGCCAACACTCTAAGTCTACGTGAGCAATGCTCATTGTAGAAAACAAGAGAGGAAGCTTGAATTGGGTTCTAGTGTTTTGAAATTCTCTATGATGCCCGATGTTATCCTTATTATATTTCTCATCAAAATCTTATACATCTCATCACAAAATAATTTCTTTCCTTGAATTTATTCGTTTATCCCACATTGACAATAAAACCAAAGACCGATATGTTGTTCAACGGTTCAGCTCAAGCCACACTCCCCCTGGATAGTATCTCCCCCATAAACCTACATCACAGCCATATGAAGATAAAACTAGTTAATACAAACTGGGAGAGGGGATTTCCGGAGCCTCCTTATACAGTAGGAGGTGGTTGAACACCGAGGTTCAACCAATGCTTCTCAAACATAGCTGCGGACAATGTCTTGGTCAGGATATCAGCCACTTGCTCATTAGTTCCAACATAATCCATTCTAATCACACCTTTTTCATCCTTTTATTTGATAAAATGATACCGTATTTCAATATGTTTTGTACGAGAATGCTGAACCGGTATCTTCGTAAGATCAATTGCACTTTTGTTATCACAGTATATCACAATTGGTTGCGTCAACTCATCTCCAATATCAGTTAATTGCTGCTTCATCCATAGTAGTTGAGTGCATGCCTTTGTGAAAGAGATATACTCAGCTTCAGCAGTACTAAGAGAAGTAATTTCTTGTTTCTTGCTCAACCAGCCAAAAAATTTCTGCCTAATATAGGAAGCTCCACCACTAGTGGACTTTCTTTCTACAACATCACCAGCCCAATCAGCATCAGAAAACGCTGATAATTCATTGTCCCTTCCTGCAGCAAAAAATAACCCAAAGTTATGTGTTCCTTGAGTGTACCTCATGATTCTTTTTACTGCTGCCATATGTTCCACCTTTGGATTACTCTGAAAGCGGGCCACAAGGCATGTTGAAAAGATAATATATAGCCTTATCACTGTCAGGTACAGTAGGCATCCATTGATCCTCCTGTACATGGTGGGATCAACAGAGTTCCCATCCTCATGCTTTCCGAGTTTAGTTCCAACTGCAATCGGAGTTGACATTGGTTTGAGAGTCTTGCATATTGACCATCTTTAGCAACTCTCTTGAATATTTTTCCTGAGAAATGAATGTTTATTCCTTCTTTTGAATCACTTGCAGCCCCAAGAAATATGTGAGCTCCCCAATCATAGACATTTCAAATTCTGATTTCATGTGGTTAGTAAATTCATCCACTAATTTCTGCCTGCTGCCACCAAATATGATATCAGCAACGTAGACAAGAACCATTAATTGATCTTTTGGAGAATTCTTCACATAGAGATTGTGATCAACTCCTCCTTTTTTGAATTCAAACTTCTTGAGATATGAATCCAGCCTTGAGTACCATGACCATGGTGCCTGCTTCAAACCATATTGAGCTTTCTTCAGTTTGCAGACCTTTGTTTCATCAGTACCCAAAACAAAGTCCACTGGTTGTTCAATGTAGAATTCTTCTTCGAGTAAACCATTCAAGAATGATGTCTTGGAATCCATTTGATATACTTTATATCCTCTTTGGAGTGCCATGGCAAGGAAAATCCCGATTGACTCCAGTCTAGCCACTAGAGCAAAGGTTTTTTCAACATCAATGTCTTCAATCTGGGAATATCCTTTACATACCAATCATGCCTTGTTTCTGATGGCACTACCATGCTCATCAAACTTATTTTTGAAGATCCATTTGGTACCAATCACATTGTGACCTTAGGGTCTCTGGACAAGATCCCATGTCTGATTCAGGTCAATCTGATCTAATTCATCATTCATGGCTTTCACCCAATATTTATCTTTTGTAGCTTCTTCGAATGAGGATGGATCTACAACTGATAGAAATGCAGATTGCGTGGTATTCCTCATTCTTCTTGTTTGAGTGGGTTCACTCCTTTCCCCAATTATGTTGGATGGATCAGTCTCAGCTCTTCGATTTCTCCTGCGAGGTTTAGTAGTATTCTCTTTAGCCATAGTTTCTACTTCATATTCTTCTTCTGAGTCAACATCATGATGTGACTGCTGAGTGTTTTGAACAACTTCCTCTATTTCTACGTTTGTATTTTATTCACGTTCACATTCTTCTTGACTTTCTATCACATCATCATATGACGTCCTTGAAGCATTTGTATTTTTCTCTTCAATTATTTTAACATCACTCATTCCACAATCCTTCAAAAATACTTGTTGAAACATTTGTAGGATTTTCTGTTCATTGAGTAACTGAGGAAAATTCCTTCATCTGCATTGTCGCCATATTTCCCTTGATTTCCTTCTTTGTTCCTGATGAAGAATTTAATTACAAATACAAGAAAGTATTTTAGAGAAGGCTTTCGTCCATGCCAAAATTAATATGGTGTCTTCGTTTCACCCATATAAAGTCATGTTCAATTCTGACTGTACTCTATAGATTGAACAACCTCTTTCTAGTAATGTCGCTGAATACAACTCTCAATCAGCATAGTTCGTGCCATGTTGTTCACTTGTCGATTCATACGTTCAACAACTCCATTTTGTTGTGGATTTCACACAGCAGCTACCTGATGATGTATCCCATGTTTCTCAAGATAATTCTCAAATTCAATGGACATGTATTGTCCTCCATTGTCAGATCGCATCACATTTATTGTTCGTCCATTATCATTCTCGGTGATTCGCTGATATGTTTTTATGAAGTCAAGGACAAGTTGTTTCCTGTGAATGACCATCACACATGCCATTATACTGTAATCATCTATGAAAAGGACAAAGTACCTTTCTCCTTGTGTTCTGACAACATTTATTGGACCAGAAACATCTGTATGAATCAGATCAAGAAGGTGAGATGCCCTTTCTTCTTTGGCCGATATGAACTGCAGACCAGCTTCCCACGAATACAAGCATCACAAGATTTTTCACGCTCAAGCTTTAGGTTGTGAATGTCCATGAAAATTCTCAATTTTGATATTTTCTCCATGTCTTTTTGATTGATGTGTCCTAATCTCCGATTCTATAAATTTTCTTCTCCTTCAAAAATCATGTAACATAAATTTTCTTCACTATCAGCCTGATAGAAGTTGCCTTCTGTTCTGCATCCCTTCATATGTGAATTGCCGATTTTTCCCATGATAGTGAAGTCTTTATGATTAAAAGTAACTATATGTCATGAGTCACAGAGTTGACTCACCCTGAGGAAATTATAATGTAGGCCATCTACGTAAATGACTTTAGCCTTCTTTAGTTCTCCATTAGCTAATTTGGTACTTCCACTCCCATTGATTTTTAGAGCCCCATCATTACCAAATATTATTGTACCATAAACACTCTTTATGATATTCGTTAGTAGGCCTTCATTACCTATCATATGAGATGAACAACTGCTATCCAGAATCCAAGTGTTGTTGTTCTTTGTAGCTTTGAGGGCTACCTCTGCAAGGTTTGATTTCTCAATCTTCTTCCTTTACTTCCATGATACATTAGATTGAGTATATAGAACTGAGGGCCTTACAACTATCTCTTCTGCCTACCCAGGTTCTTCATAGTTAAAGTCTTATTTCAGAGGTGAGAACCTCTTTGAAAGAGCAGCATTGTCTTGTTGATGAGACATGAATTGTCTGGAACTTTGGTATGAGGTGTTAATGTCCCTTCTCTCCCTGCAATTAACGACCTTATGACCAAATTTAGAACAACAAAAAAAATATCCATAGAAATTTTCTTCTATAAGAATTAGGATATGAAATTGTTCTCCTTTTTTGAGCATCTATATATTCTCCATTCAGATAGCTTCTTTCCTCTTCGCAATAAGACATGGTATGGCCCAGATAGCCACAGAACTGACACTTCATGAGAGGAAATGTCTTCTCACTTTAATTTCTCCTTATACCTTCTTCCTTGAGGGAATAGTAAGACGGTCTGCCATTTTTGAAAGTATGTGGATAGATTTCAGGTAACCTATTAGTTTGGATTGTGGGTTCATTTTTCAGCACTCTAGTTAACATTTCAACATGTTCAACATTCATCATATATTTCTTTTGAATCTTTTCACTTCCAACAGTTGATGACTCATCCTCATAGCCAATTACACTCTTTCCCGTGCAAGTGGGTCTTTGATCACTCAATATTTTTCCAACCCCATCTGAACCACAATTGGCTCTTGCTAGTAATTCTGCATATGAGAATATTCCAAACTATATTTTCTTCCTTGATTCTTTTGTAACTGATTCAGTCTCTAGTTTACTCCTTAGAGTAACTACTTCCTCCTCAAGACCCTCAGCAGTGTTGAATTTTTCATCCAGTCGGGATGTGAGGTCATTGATGACCTTTGCCTTCTCTTCAATTCTCAGCTTCAGATCTACTACATTATCATTGCATTCAATTATTTTAGACTGTACCTTCACAAATTCTTCTAGTTGGTCAATTTCAGCTTCAAGTTGATCAATGTATTCAGTTGGTTCTTATACAATTGATTTTTACTTATTGCAGCTCTTACATTTAATCTTAAGCTTACAAAACGTATCCTTAAGTTGCCCCTCAGGATCTACACAAGTTCTCAGTTGTTTTTATCCATCATTATCTTCTGACTTTTCAACAGTGGCCATCATAGAAGCATGGTTTCCAGTTTTGAATTTTGGTTCTTCTTCATCACAGAATTCATTATCATCTTCTTCCTCTTAACATACAAAACTCTTCCATTGCATTTTATTACTAGATTTGAAGTCTCCCTTTTTGAAGAAACATATCTGAGGCTTCTTGATGTTTTAATCTTCACTGTCATCATCATTGATATTCTTCAAGTACTGAGAGGCAATGTACCCAAGATTTCCACAATGGAAACATGCAAGAGGTAACTTCCCTTTGAATTTCCCTTTCCCCTTTTGGAACTTCGTTGCAATGAGAGAAAGAATTTCTTTCTCTTCGTCATCATCACCGCTACTATCCTTTGATATTTTCAATTTATCCATGGCCTTTAATGCCATTTCCTTGCTCACTAGAGTCGTGGCATCTTCTGGTTTGACTCTCATTTCATATGCTACCAAGTTGCTCAGTGGATCATCTAGAGAATGTTTGGAATGATCTCTTTCCTCAAGGGCTGACACCTTCTCATTATACAGAGGTGGAAGTCTTCTCAATATTTTCTTTACAATATCAATGTCCTTGATTTCTTCGCCTAGACCCTGAATAGCTCCAACCACTTCAGTAATTAGACTGAAGAAAGAGTCTGCATTCTCGTCTGGATGCATCTTCAGATCATCAAACCTATTGTGCATCGCTTTTAGTTTCTCATCCTTCACTTTTCTATCACCCTCCTAAATATTCTCAAGTTTATCTCACATGGATTTTGCTGAGGTTCAATTAATCACCATTAGGTAGATCTGATCAGAAAGGGCTACAGTGAGTTCATTCTGTGCTTTAGCATCTGCATCAAGAAGTTTCCAATCTGTTTCAGTCATAGCAAGCCCTGTTGGATCAGTGACTTGTATTCCATGCAAAGTAGAAAAGAGAACATCCATTCCAAGAGATCTCAAATGAGATCTCATTCTATTCTTCCTGATCTGGAAGTTGCTTCCATCGAATTGAGGAACTCCAATGACATTGACAGTGTTTTCCATGACGAAAGTGGTCAGATTCAACACGAGCAACCTTTACCCTCTGATACCACTTGAAGGACCCTGGGACACCCTGAGAGGGGAGGGGTAAATCAGGGTGACCAATTTTTCTTTTAATGTGATGGAAATTGTTCCCACGTTGGTAGGAACTTGTTGAACATGTATGATGATTATGATTAGAATGCAAACATACACATGCACAAAGAAGACACCACCCTTTTTACTTGGTTCGCCACTAAGGGCTACGTCCAAGGATCATACACCGACAGGTTGTCGGTCGCACCAAAATACACTATGCTTCACTAGCTATAGATTACAAAAGTTCGGGTACAGTAACTCTGTCTCACGCTCACTGCCTATACAAAAGTTCATGGATAACTCACTGAGGATTGACAACAAACACAAACCATACGCCAAATCATTCTTTGAAGACCCGGGTTCCAACACCTCCCAGTGTTGATAGTTATCTTACCCTTAATGACCCACATAGGATATGACCGACACTGAATCGATATGTGCTAACCCAGACAAGATTTTTGAGCACTGATCCACATCGGATCTGACCCACACATGATCGGTATACACATCCCATCTCAAGATCCCTGACCAATGACCCACAAAGGATCTTTCCCATAATGGATCATAATGCAATGAACCAAAAAATATCGTTGATCACTAACCTCTGTATGATATGTCTCAAAACTACACCTCATTGTTAGCCATTGGATTACTCGCATCTACTGCACTCGAGTTCCATAGAATACTCCCTAGAGATATTGGTAGAACCTCAACCACAACTAAGCTATGAAAATTAATAACCCAACTAACATCCATGTACAAATAGTTCCAACGCGATAGAAAATGATTCAATAGGACACTCGGTCTGTGAGTTATAAGCGTTTTAGTAACGAGGGCCCTTTTGGATTTGGGTAAGATCCAAACCGACTGTACTATAATTGTCTCCAAAACTCAATAAGAGTATAACAATGTGGTATGCTTCAATCCAAGGATCCAATGACCGCAGATGGTTCATCATAAAAATTATTGTTTCTCATGATATGGATCTTCAAGCATTTCTGGGCCGAGTTGGTCCGTGTCCGGTTCGACACGGTCAGACC
The DNA here is from genome assembly GCA_963277665.1 of Viscum album. Classification (NCBI taxonomy): domain Eukaryota; kingdom Viridiplantae; phylum Streptophyta; class Magnoliopsida; order Santalales; family Viscaceae; genus Viscum; species Viscum album. The sequence continues at coordinate 2,072,410,947 of OY728152.1, read as the reverse complement.
GACTCGGCCCGACGTGGTCTGCGCTAGGCTGCACTGGGCTCGGCTCGCTGGGCCAAGGTCCGAGGTGGACCTAAATGGGGTGGCTCGTGATGCGTGTCCCATAAGGGAGGAAACACAAAATGGGCAGCCCGCAAGTGGACTTCCCGGCCCGGGTAGGGAGTGGCCTGTAGGGTGTGGCCCACTAGACGACGACTACCAATACATGGGGACCCTAGGTGGTAGACCGTGCTTGTGCAACATGATCCGCATGGGGTGTCAACCCTAGCCACCACAAGGGGAGCAACCCCTAGATTTCATGAAGGGTCTAAGGCCATATGGTCTTCTTCAGAGCGTCGGAGCCACGTGGCATTTCCAGGTGGAATGTGGGACCCTCTGGAGCGTGTCTGACTGATTCCTTCGTGACTGACCATTGTGTCTTCTTACTGCTCTAGCGGCATGTGATGGTGCACCAATCTGCCACCCGTGTCAAGTCGGTGTTCCAGTGGCCTTCAACCGATTGATAAAACTGACGAGCCACGACCCCCTTTCCTCATCGGCAGCATGCAATGGTGTGTCTCACCTCCTCCACAAATGTCCACTCCTGACATCTCTGATAACAACCACAGATTTGTGCAACAACCTCCCCATGTGGTGTGCATCGATGCGATATCCCCAACATAGCTGGTCGGTATCACCACAATGGTAGTTTTCCATGGAGTCACAAGGATATCTAGAAAGCGGAGGGATCATGCTGGGTTCGTTAGGCCTGCACCCTCCAAGTTATTTCGTAAACATGATAGTGATTAATGGTTTAATAATCAATTGAAATAAGCAACAATTAAAACCCTACAATGATACCCTACAACTAACCCCTGAAGAAAAAAATTATTTTTAGGTCAACTCGTTAGCCGGTTGGTCCGCATACATCATATTATACATGAATGAGGTAGGGAAAAACAATTAAAATGCATAAACGAATAAACAACCTACCTCAATAATGATTGTGAGAATGAATTTGTGGATGTGGGTCAGTGTTTAATATCCCTTGCAACTAGTTTCCAACAGTGGCACTCATACATCGATCATCTTTTCGTCGTTTAGTGTCACTCGTCACCTCCTACTCGAACCAGCAACATTCTCTAACGGTTTGGAAACTCGTAACTTTTCCATCACTTCACTTCATGGTGAATCTATGGTGGTAACTACCCCCAATCTCCATATAAATTGGATAGGGGGAAGTAATGTAATGACGTGGTTATTAATGGGGGCTCATTAATTAAGAACTATTATAATTCAACAATGCCATTTTTACTTACGATTGACTTGTCATGCAATTTATTGGATTTGACACATTATCGGTCCCATATTATATTTTTCGTTAAAGGATATGAATGATAGTATAATAATAATGTTATTTTATTTTATTTCTTTTAAAAACTCCCAAAATTAAATTTTTTCTCTAGACCAAATGTGGTCGATGTAATGTCTATATTATGTGAATTCTGGAACTATAGATTCAACAGTGCCTTTTGATTTTTAATTCGAGCACCAGTTAAATTTTTTTGAAATTCCGCCAAATAAATTACTGAACATACCATTGAAAATATCAATATATTATTAACATTCAATCTCTGCTCGCACTGGTCGAGGTTAGGCTCTCCCTATGTGAAACATTCCCCTACGAACACAACAATACTCTCAAATTTGTAATCATAGTTACCATTTAGATGTTATGGATTTTTAAATTTAAAATAATTGTTACATAATTATTATATTTATGGGAAAAAAACTACCTTCCATAGTTGATATGTGCTAGCGATTTTTATTATCTTCCTTTAGAAAGAACACCATCAGGATATTAGAAGGGTTCTACGATTTTTAATATGAGCCACCATTCTTGAGTTATAAGCATTTTTAAAATAAAATAAAATAATTTTATTATTTTATTCACTTTTATTCTATTTTTCGGTTTTCTCAGAAGAGGTACGCATAGAATAAACTTAAATCGCTTTTATGGTAAAACTGACATCCTAAATGTCATGGTTCCCTTGGATTTGATATCCGTGAAACAATTAAAGTGTTATTCCATATTTTCAAGAACACTTATTAAGCACTCTAATTAAAGCATAACAAAATTTTGACGAATTATTCTAGTTACTCAGGGCCTCAGAATAACCTGTTGTCAGGTTTTGTGGTCTCAAAATAATTCCATATGATTATAAAAATTACATAAAAATACGGGACATTACAATCTCCATACATTTAGTGATATTAATCCCCAAAATCCAAAACATAGACTAGGAGAATAATGGTGGTTCTGAGCACAAATCCTAGCCTCCCTCTCCAAAGTAGTCTTTTGGAGTTTCCCACGCAGCCATCGAACCTGCACATGAGGTATTGATCACTAATGAAAGACTTTCTCCTGTAGATCCTCAATATCTACGGGATCCTCTATAAACATCAACACAACTTCTATGTTTAGATATCCATGGTAAATGATATGAGATGGTCTTGCATGTATATTTTCAGATGCGATACGTAGAAACCGTCATTCACCTTCTTAAACTATCGTTGATGTGTCATGTGGTTTTCCACCTCACCTATCCTCTGAAGTATAAAAAATGTTCTAATAATAATTAGTGATAACATCCCACCTTGGACAAATCTCTATAGTCCTCGATGAGTATAGACTCTTAATAATACATGGTCCCCATCCTGGATCTCCATAGGTCTCCATCTCTTATTAGAATAACACTTGTTACACTCCTTTCTTTATTCCTGGCCAACAGTTCTGACGCTAGAACCTTCACCACTCTAGGATGTACTGATAAAGGGTGGATATTTGGATTTCCCTCAACTCCTCTACCCAAAGCTCACTAATAACACTGTTCATCCTATGAAGAGGACGACATGCTCCCCACCTTCGTAAAATACTTTACGTGATCACCCTGAGGATATCTGAGCATGTAGGGCCTTACAGTCATTATCCGAAGTTATGCCTCCCAAATTATCTAATTAATAGGGGGAGTGATAGACATAAACTGTATGTAAGCTTCTCAATATTTATCTACGAAGGATATACATAGTGTCAGTAGTTTCTCTAACACATCACTCAGCAATTTTATACCAGACCTCCTACTGAGTGCATCGGCTACCACATCCCACATCCCAGGAGTATATAATAACTCTAGGTCATAGTTCTGGATGAACTATAGCCTTCATCGTTGTCTCAGGATCATGCCCTTCTATGAGAAGATACACATGAGACACTTATTATTAGAGTAAACAGTAAACCATTCACCCATCAAGTATCTCTACAAAATCATCATCACAAAGACCACTCCAGCTAACTCCAGTTTAGGGGTACCATTGATCTACACTTGTTTTCAAAACATACATGAGGCGTCAAAAATCCCTACCGACTCTTGCACCTAGGAAAACATATCCTTGTCCTTAATGATTTTAAATACACTACATACCCAACAACCAGTTCTAGTAGCCTCAAAATGGGGGAACTCATTAGTCTCTATCCCATCTCTAGAAATGTCAGCTGAAACTACTCCAACTATAAGAAAGTCTCCTCCTTCTACTTCAATAATGACAAGGGTCTCACTACCATAGAGATGTTAGGTAAAAATATCAGGTATTACCCATATAATGAAAAATTCCAACTCCAATCAAGGAATCAATAATACATACATATTTGTAAAATATGTCCCCACACTCTGCCTCACCTGCAGGGAACTAAAAACTAAAAACTATTGCTTCTTTGAGGGTAAGGCTGGCTGACTCAATAGTGGCCAGTTTCACCCTCCTGTCCATGAGATTATCATGTGATACCTGGGTTTTATTTTTTGTCGACCAAGGAAAAGTACAGTCCCATATTGTAAATAAACCACTTCCTTTTTGCCTAATACAGTCAATCTATATACGAATAGTTGATGTCTAGTCTATACCCAAACTAATGTCACAAGTCCTCGATGGTTCCATAAAGAGGTGCCAACCAAAACTCTTGCCTCAAGCGTCAGATTAAATTGTCGGCATATGTGTGATTATCGAGTCTCCTCCCAATGGTGTCTCTAAAAATAATGGTTAAGTCTTCAGATAACCGGAAACTCGAGATCTTGATCAAGATTAATGGTACGAAGGACTTATTGGACCTGTGTCTATTAATATGGTCGTTAGCAGTAGATTCATACCATACCACGAATCATTCCTGGAGCCTATGGGTCACACACCTTGACCTCTTGTAGATACTCCATTCCCCCTTACTCTAACTCCCAATGCCTAGTGGGGACCACATTCGGGGGTGGTTGTAACATTTCAAATTGTATAACAACTCATGATTCTCCCCTAGCTCCACATTGGAATCTTCATCCCTGTAGATTCATCTTTTTCAATCACTTCCTCTTCTCAATAGATATTTCACACCCATGTCTCTGAGATTGGATTCAGATTTATCGTTTCCCACAACTATCATTCAAAGGTTGTATCTGCACTGTAAAAGAACATTCAACCATAATGGTTCTATCGATAACCCTAATATAAGTATGAATGTATATAGGAATAGTGATGGCTTGGATGTCTCTAAAAACACCTCACTCAGAGGTCTGATCCCTGAAACACTGATCATATGGTGTTCATCGAGTACTTGGAATGGCCGGTACACCATGATGAGAACTAGGCTACCGACATGTCATTCTACTGAAGATGTATAAGCTCTATCAAACACTCATCAATTATCTTTTTTACTTCTTGTGAACCATTATCAGACGTAGGTTTAGATTATAGTCTATAAAATACCACCTCTTCGCATGATATGGAAAATAAAAAGCATATCATCTTCTTGCTGAGCCACACATGAGGTTCTCTCTTAGGACTACCATCTGATCGAATGGTGCCCGGACTAGATGGACATGTTGCCACCACCTCAAGCTAGTTCATGGATGCCTATGTGTCGAGATCACCTCAGAACCTGAGTGGTATCTTATGCTCAAACATTTGTATGTAACTAATCCTATATGTGTCCTCTAATGATATTGTCGGTTGTAACTGCTAATCAACATGAAATGATAAGGATGGAACACTACCTGAATGTACCATCTCGGGAAATGATCCATGTATCGATTCTTGATCACCATGAAGACTACCCTTACGGTCACACACTGATAATGAATTGTAGCTAGGATCCCCATCTGAATTGATGGTTTCCTAAATAAGAATAAAACTATTGCCACAGCCTCCATCAAGTCCTCAGTAACCTGGGAATCTTTCTCATGTCAAAACCTCAGAGGCATCTTCTACTGGAACATGTGCAATGTGCTTAGTAGGCATGCACCATCTTCTAGTGTAGCTAGTGTTAGCTTCTTCCCAACAGGTGTTTGTGATGTTGGTGTACCAACTGAATGTGCCTACACGTTAAGATGGTCCTCCACCAGAGCTTCGATGCTCAGTGGGCTGTCATCGTGTATGCTCTTCAGAATCCTAGAAAGTTATCTAAGAGGTGACATCCTGATAATGAATAGAAGTGACATTGTCATTACGTTTACTGGTTCATCTCACATCAAAAAAACCAATGAAAAAACATTTCCAAAACACACACAATCATAGTTTTCAAGCACCGAGATGGAAAAATAAAATTTTGGTTCCTAGTGTATGGATACGTCAGCTGCCGCACCAACACTAGACTATACAAACTGAAACCTACACTTATAAAATTAACACTATTTCTACATTAAAAGATCATATTCGTATTTATTCTATTGAAATGACTCCATTGATACCACTTTTTCATGACTTGTCTCCCAAGTCACATTTCATGACTACCCCAAGCCCGCCATCCATATCGCAAGGGCTAGAAACTATTACAAAAAAGGTGTATCCCTAAATGGGATGTCATTTCCATTAAACTGATAAATACACCTAGAGTATAACATAACATGATTCCACCATGAAATATTATTCTCTAGTAAAAAATTTGTGGTGAATGTAAAGGGGTCGGAATACATGCCTACATAAATAGTAAAACTACAAAAAAAACGAAGGTGAACTGAACATCGAAAAGTAGCTACCGGATTTCCCACTGCGGATCCTACATTATGTGTAGGTACAACTCACGCTCATTAGTCTCTGCATCACATCACTTCAAATGGTCCACCACTGAGCATCATCCAGTCATGGCTCCCTGAGCCTCGTTCAATGTTGTACATCATTTTCACAATACATAGCAAGGTTCGAGTGAAGCTTGTGCAGGGGTGAGTATAAAGATTCTCGTTAGGGACCCCGAGACCCCATAGGTTTCCTAATGTTCTTAGAAAGAAAAACAAAAATGAGAAACATCAACCATACTATGGTATATTCCCATATATATACATAAGTTATCATGATATATTAATGTCCTAGACAAGGGAAGAGTAAAACAATGGTAACACCCTAAACATGTGATTTACCACATATTTATGAGACATTTTTCGAACAGAGTCTCTAATAAAACCTCATTTTCAATGTAGTATAAAAGTACCTATGTTTACACATGAAGCTAGAACATATTTTTCTGTCAAGAGTAACTATTCTAGACCATAAAAATTTTGTACCACACATGATCAATATGTACTAACCCTCACAATGATCCACACACAATCTAATCAAACCAGAGTCAATAGGTAACTATCCCCCATAGTCCCACATATGATATGACCCACACAGAATCAATATGTGATGACCCACATAAGATCGCTGAGTGCGGACACATAGAAGATATAACCCACACAGGATAGGAATGCATTGACCCACATAGGATCGCTGAGTACAAAACCAAATACGATATCACCCACACCAGATTTGTATGCACTGACCCACACAAGATCACTGAGCACTGACCTCTGTATGATCTTTTTCCAACATTTTCCTCACTTTGAGCCATTGTATTCCTCACACCCAATGCGATTGAGTTCCATAGAATCTTCCCTATAGATATCATTCGTACCTATATAACCACTAAACACTTAAAAAGAGTATCTCAATGAACTACCATGACATAAGGGTTCCAACGTGATAGACGATGGATCAATCAGAAACACGGTCTGTGAGTTATAAGCAGTTTAGTTCATGTGGTCTAGTTAGATTCAGGTTTGATCCAACCAGATCGAACACTAACTATATTAAAAACACAAGTGTAGTATACCAAAAATGACCATCTTGATCCAAGGATCAGAACACCATAGATGGTTCATCAAATGAACGTCCAATTCTCAAGATATGGACCATCAAGCCTTTATGGGCATGGGGGGACCGCATCCTGTCTGACACGGTCGGACCGCCGAAACCTGACCTGGTCTAGGTTGGGTTGTGGTCCAGACCAGCCCGTAAGTGAGTGACCCACAAATGAAGCCCAAATGGCGGCCCGAACCACAATTGGGAGGCCCGTGAAGGGAAAACTGCATAGGGGAGTCCCAAAAAATACAGCACTCAAGGGAGCGGCCCGTCATGTAGAGGGAAAGACCCTCAAGGGGGAAGCCCATCCCACCAGGTCGCGGCCCACAAGGGGGCGGCCCACTAGGTAGGTGGGCCGCTAGGTGATGGCCAGCCACATGCGGTGAGAGACACAAAGAGGGTCCGCCCTAGCTGCCACTAGGGAATCAACCCATGATTTTCTTTAATGGATGAAGGCCACTCAGTATGATTCACAGCGGAGGCACCATGTAGAACCTCCATGTATAATGTGGGACCCACAGGAGAAGGTCCTTCTAATTCCGTTGTTGTCGACCGACTTCTCTAGTAGTGTGTAATGTCACGCCGCTTCACCACCTGCAGCCAGCCAGTATTTCAGCCACCTTCCTCTAATCAGCGCGGCCGATGAGCCGTGGCCCACCATGATCATCGATAGCATGTGACGGGGCGCCACACCTCCTCCATGGCATGCCGATGTCGACCGCTCTGATGACCACCGTGGCTTAATGTCATAGCCTCTTCTTGCTGCGTGTGTCAATGCGCTATCCCCATCATATTTGTTCTCTGTTACCATGCTGACTATAATTCATAGAGGTGCATGGATAGAATGATAGCGGAGGTTTTGGTCCAGGTTCGTTAGTCCCACGCATTCCACGTTTACTCATAAACATGTGGGGGGTTAAGGGTTTAATAATTAACTGAATTAAAAAAACAATCAAAACCCTAAAATATTCCCCACAATAACCTACCACAAAAATTATTGACTAATGGATCAACCCGTTAGATGGTTGGTTCGTGTTGTTTTCATTATTCCTGAATAGAAAAGAGAAAAACATTTAAAATGCATAATGTAATAAACCCCCTCCCTTATGAACGATGTTGTTCATGTGTTTGTGGAAGCAGGTTGGTGTACTCCATCCTCCGAAACTAGAATCCAATGACACCAATTTGATGTTGATCTTTGGTTTGTGGTTTCGTGTCTCCCATCACCTCATCTTGGAACCGAAATCGTCCAGTAAGAGTTTAGAATCATTGCACTTTACCAGCACTTCACTACTTGGTGATGTTGTGTCAGTACCTCCCCCCAAGATCCATATAAATAAGAGAGGGGTTGGAAATAACTATGTGGTATATTAATGCAGGATCATTAATTAGGATCCTTCTTAATTCTATAATGATTTCATTACCTGATAATTATAGGTCATGAATTTTATTGGCTTAACACATCACAGGTCCCACACTCAATTTTTCCAATGCAGGATCTGAATGAAGGTAATATAAAATAATTAATTTGTATAATTTCATTTACAATTTCTGAAAATATAAAATTTTCTTCAAACCCATTACATTTGAAGTAAATTTGCGCTTAATAGCATCCATGTGCTATATATTCAATGGTTCCCTTAAATTGGTAAACCAAGTACCAGTTTGAAATATTAGAAATTCCACATGTGCATTTACTAAAAACACCATAAAATTGTTCAATAAATTATTAATATTCACCCGCGACTCGCATTAGTCATGGTTAGGCTCTGCCTAAGAAAAGACTCCCCTACAAAACAAATGGTATTCTTAGAGTTTTAATCCATGGTACAATTTTGATGTTATGGATTTTATCAATAAAATAATTATTACATAATTATTTTATTTAAGGTAAGAAAAAATAACATTCATAGTTGACCGAAACTGGAAAATGTTTATATTGCCCAAATAAAAGCATATCCTCTTGATTTCAGCGGTTGTATCATATTATTAATTCGAGTCACTATTAGTGACTTGTAATAATTTGAAAAAAATTATTTAATTATTTAATTTATGGTTATTCCATTTTTAGGTTTTATCACCGAAGGAATGTGATGATTAAACATAAGATGCGCATAGGGTAAACATGTGATCCTAAACACAATGTTGCCATCAGATTTATGAGTTGGGATACCATTTAACATTAATTCCACTTTTTCATGAAAACTACTTTAACATGCTAATTGTATCAAATAAAAACCTCATCAGATCATCTTGGGCACTCTGGGCCTTGGAAACACCCGCGGTCATATTTTATGGTCCTGAAAAAGTTCTATAAAATTAAAAAATTACAATGAAAATATGGGTCATTATACCCGAATGAGATTATGGTACAAATGTTAAGACTCCACATCACTACCATAATCTGAAAATCCAGATAATGTTTTTATTGTCAAGAGGGGAAAACTTTAAATAGAACAACTATATCACCCACATTCTCTTAATTAGAACACTACACTAAACAATACCTATTTCATCATATAATACATCATATAAAAACTCATTTGCAAAAAAATAATATCTAGATCTAATGTGAATTTCAATTTAATCTATGAAAAATATCCATACATTGATAATTATCAAAAAAAACTAATCACCAAATTGAGAGATTTCACAATCATATGATCATAAAGATTTTAGAAATCAGAACATACCTAATCTATATAACAAATATATATTTTTAGGATGCTTATAAAGAATCACCGCATGGATATTCTAATGATACACTGATACACCAAGCTCAAAAATCACATGTCTATGTGATTTTACTACATTAATAGAGAATAATATAGGTGTAAAATTCCATATTAACAATCTTCATTCAGTATCCCATAGATTATATACAAATATTAATCTTCAACCTACTCCAATTTGGAGTAATTATGTATATCATTGACATGAACAACCATTAATGAATTGTTGAATAGACTAGTGAATTATTATGTCAAATCCATAAAAACATCACGAGAATTACAAAGACTATAAAAATAAAAACATACTCATAATTCTCATTCTTTGTCCTAAACATCAAAACTGAAACATATAACTCTCAGATCATCTAAATAGGGTAACCCAATTTTATATCAATTTCTAGAATCCAATGGGATACACTATGTTGTTCAAAAATTTTATCCATTAAATAAAATGTATATTTTTTGTGATAAACTATATTTTTATTTCATAGAAAAAAATAAAAAATAGATGCACCAATATACCTTTTTTATAATGGGAACTTGTGATGGAACTAGTGAAACTCATGGATGACTAATTTCATAATCCTAAAATTCCTCATTTGGAGACATTAATTTTTTTATTAATTTTATTTCATGAAACGTGATTGTAACAAAAATGGAAATATTCATAGAAATAAATTATTTATAAAACTATATTTTCCATTTGGTTAGTAACCAAGAAAAAATTCCCCCAGCGAAATATAGTGAAAATCACTCATCACTATAGGAAAATTTTTACTAATACATTAATCAACAACATAATGAAATAACATTAAAAACAAGCATATGTTTATCTCATCACAAGAGTCTGGGGTACATGTTGTCTTTGATTTAGGATCCCAAACAACATGAAAGGCACAAGTGACTCAATCATGTGAATGAAATAAAACCCTAATAAGATAATATTCAATATTAGAATGTTATAAAATCATTTAATCCATGTTAATGATAATAAAATATTAGATATTTAAAATAAGAAATTATCACATGGATTTATGCATTGAAATGAGTAACTAACATTTCAGAAAATTAAAACCCTTCCATAACATGTTGTAAAAAATATTTTATGGAGTTATTATAATGGGCATTAGATCCTATTATAATTCCAATACATTGAAAAAGTATAAGTTATATTTCTAATTTTTGACTTTTATTAACCATCCATATTATAATTTCATATGAAAACATGGGTATTAATCAATTATTATTTGAATGAGTGTCCTCTAGGTACGATTCCTAGGGATTTTTTCCATTGTAAAAACACAGATAATGGACATATGATTCATTATATGGGTTTTTTGTACTCTATTAAGTCACCAAAATGGGTATTATAATGTGGTATTCAAGGACGTAAAAAATGTTATCATTGGAGACCAATGTGTTTAGATGATTGGGTATATAGCCAACAGAGGATAGTTTATTTGAAATTATATAATGTGGATATATATCTGGATGTTTAGGGGAACTTATTTGGATTTAGGTTTGTGGACCACAAAAATAGAATTGTGATTTAAGATCGGTGGGGGAGTGTAATACCCATATAAATGTTATACTAATAAAATTATATATTTTTTTAAAAAATATATTGTTGTTGAAATTCAATTTTGACATTATAATATCTTAAAACAAAACAGCTAAGGAATGGTTGTGCTCATGTTGTGTTATGAAGGGTTTCATCAAAGGATTTTTTACCAATTTCAGGTCTGTGTGTGTGAGGAAAAATAAAAAAGAAATAACATGAGTACTATAGTGGGGATATTCAATAGAATTATATTTGGCACCAGTAAAAAAAATTAAATCATTTCTTGGAAAACTAGAACAAATGAATATTAAGAGGACAAATGGGATAGATGGTAAAGTTCATTGATTGGGGTGTTCAAGTATTGATATATCACATCATCTATCCATTATTCCATTTATCAAAGTGTTTGTTGATTATGAGTGTAATTTTCATCCTTTTTAATAAAAATATGTTTTATATAATTGGAAAAATAAAATAATATAAACAATTGATGTGTATGTGATTAATTAGGATCCCAATTTACCCCTGTATTTTACCGAGTATCATGTTCTTATTTTTTTTACAAATCATGATCATTATGTATATAACTTCTATAAATAAATAACTAACCATTTTCTGGGTCAATTTATAATGTCATTTCTATAACAGTTATAACAAATATGGTGAATTATATTTATTCCACCATTAGTTTTATTTCATATAAACGAACAGTAATAAATTTTAATGGTTCTCATTACCAAAATCATTGAGATTTATGGGAATCATCAATTTAAATTTCCATATTATGTATACATAGAAATAAATTATCCACCAATGTCTCTCTGGGATAATTAATTTTGATGATTTGGTATTATTCCAAATAAATATAATTTCTCATTATTTCTTGGTCAAAAATAAATCCATTGGAATTTTTTTCTTGAAATTATTTTTATATATGAACTAATTAATTCATCATATATTTTATTCAACTAAATTTTTTAAATCTATATTTTATGTTGATGAAATTTTGTTAAATATATTGAGATAAATAAAATTTGTTTCATCTCTAAATCCTTGATTTTAATGTCATCTTTTTTAATTTTTTCCAATTATTCAAATAATCAAATAGATTACCTCACATTATAACTAAAATGAATAAATGTTTTCCATAATATTTTTTGATCAATAACGAAACAATAATATGACTTCAGTCATGTTGATCAAATGGTAAAAAATGAAATTATCAAAATATCATTTAGTTGGAGGAGTCAGAGATTATTGAATTGATTTATAACTGGTAAATAATATTTTATAGAATTTGATATGTCAAAATGGTATATGTTACTTATAATAATATTATTTACTCTTTCCATGATTTTATTCAATGAATATCTAATCATATTTTCTATCTCATTGGGAAATTAACCACTTATTCCATCTTACATTTATATATATATGTTCCACTATGATATATCCATTGACAAAAACCAAAATAGTCAACACAGTTAATGAAATATATTATATTTTTTCAATTAGTGTATATACCCACATGAATATTAAATGTGAAAGATATGATTTAATAATTTATGAAATTATTATTTTAGCTTATAATATTTTGTTTTAACCAAGGTTTCATTATTTTGTATTTGGATAGACATTATTACCAAATACTCAACTATAATTAATCCGCACAATAATTAGATCCAATGTGAAATTACAATAACTTATATGAATATTACACACTATTAAAATACTAAAAAAAAATTCCAAAATATAAAACATGTAATTTAAGGACATATTTTTTTAGTGATTATCAGTATTGCAGACATTAATTTCTATTTATATAATAATTATTTTAAAAAACAAAAAATTCCATTATAATTGAATAATTAAAAAAAATGACAGTTTATCGATACATGGTGAAATATGAAAAAATAAATTAACGGTTTATATATAATTATTTATATGGGAAACACATTATTGATTCACAAAGGATTAGATTATACACATGTGAGAGAAGATGAAAATGTGTGAAATTACCCTTTAGAAACAAGATTTAATCATAATTGAATTCTATATGTTTTGTATTAATAACTGATATATTGTAATAAGAATATGTAATTAAAAAGGATCATAATGAATTTGAAACCTAATGAATTGAATAATGATATATAAATCTGGTATAATGATAATAATCCCTCTAAAATAACATTTTCATCTAGAAAAAAATAATCAATGAAATTATTGACATTATTTACATTGATAACTACATGATTTGATATAAATAAATTTGATGTTATATATAACCAAATTCGTACTAATATTTTATAAAGGTGGTGGTAATTTTTTTGATTCATAATCTTTTGAAGATAATTGAACACAATATTGTACATGTGTAATATCATTTTTAAACACGGTTCAATAAGTATTCTTTTCAGTATTCACTTAAAAATCGTTAAGAATAATAAATAATAATATAATTAAATTATATAAATTTATATTACAATAAATTTATACTGAAATATACAAAATATAACAATATGTAATGTTATTTATTTCATTTTATCTTTTTTAATAATTCCCAAATCCAAATGAAATGTCTATAAAATTTTTATTTTAAATAGATAATGTTTGGAAAATTTATTGGTAAAAGTGGTATTAATATTTTGGTTTTTCAAAATAAAAAAGACATATAATTGGTTCCTGTAAAAACCATTTCTACATGGATGATATAAATACAATAATCAGTATTAGAGTTATTCGTTATATATTAATATAATTACTTTAAATTAAATCCTCCTTAAACAATGTTATAATGTGAAAAAATAATTTCCTAAAATAGGATTAAAAAATAAAATATTTTCATTAACAATTTTTGGAATAACACAATCAAGTAATAACACACTCAAAGTAAAAGTTGTATCAGTTTATGAAAGGATTTTTAATTATGAATAACACGTTCCTTGGAATCCCAAATGGTTTGACACCTAGAAACACATAGTAAAATAAATTTTGGGTTATTATTCACTAAAAATATTATAATTTTATATATTTGTAAATATTAATGATAATTTTTAATTAATATTTACTTATATTTATCAGTACATATTAAATTTATATTCAATTGATAATTTTCAAATTGGATTATTTTTGGATTCATTTTGGTTGTTCTGGTTTGTTCTCTATAATGAATAATATTTCACTAAGGTAATGTTATTGAAGATATTATAGGTGTGTTTTGTATATTTTTTATGTGTAATCAAGATTTTATTATTGTTATGTTGATTCCTTACGATAATACGTTACTATCACATTTTTATGTTATTTCATAAAAACTGATTTTTGATGAAATATAATAATATATATTAGCATTCATGAATTATAATAAGACATGAATTAATAAAAATAATTTTTTTTAAAATAATTTAATATTTTCTAAACATCATTTTTATAAACAATATATCATTTGTCATGTTGGTGGCATGATTGAAAAAAATAGAAATTTGTATCATATTATAATATTTGAATAATATAACTATTAAAAATTAAAAATTTTGTATAAAACTTATATTAATTGTAAAATAATATTTTATAATTGGCGTGTAGTAATTTTGAAGAAATTTTTAAGGAGAACAGAATACTTGTATTGAATGGTTAAATGTCCTCCTAAATAACCACTAAAAATGATGGTTATGGGATCCTGATTTTTATAATAATTTCTATGATATTTTGAGGAATATTTAAATGTTATTATATTTTATTATTTTATATCATATATATATGTGTGTGTGTGTGTGTATTTTTGTGTTGTTATGTGGGTAAAAGTGGAGTATTTTATTTGTTATAATTAGTGGTGTAGTTTCAAATATCTATTAATAATTGATTATAGACTGTAAATTCTCATGGAATTTTGGATTGAAAGTGAAAAATTATTGGTATATGTCATGTATCCAATAATTTAAAAAAAGAAATTATAAATATATTTTATATCTAATCGCATTATTTTTACTATTTCACCTAGGTTTCTAATTACAATGGTAAATTTATTTTTACATATGTAATATATTTTTTAATAATATAAATTGAACATGTACCTTTATTATTAAAAACTGAATGAAATTATAATATTTTTATTAGAAATAATTTATAAAAATAAAGAAAAAATGTATAATATAGAAACACATGATGTATAATTTTTATAGAAACTATTATTATTATCAAAAAATTAAGTTTTTATTATACACTTTCAATTATTAACCATTTAAAAAAGTAAATTTATTTGATTACATATTTAAAAAAATTCACACAACTAATTATTTTCAATCTTTTAATATGATTATGTTAAAATATATTTAAAATATAAATCCACAATGAAATAAAATATCTATTTATAATAAATTATTTTTTTCCTAATTTATAAAAATCATTATTTATAACCATTAATAAAATTTATTCAATGAATCGTTATTAAAAATAAATAAATTCATATTATTATAATCATTCATTAATATAAATTTTATAAATAAAATCCAAACATGATAAAATAATTTTCGTTCAATATTCATTTTATTTATATGAGATTAAGGGTACATAAACCTAATGAGTGTATCCCTATCTCTATGATCACTTCTATATAATTTTTAAATGATGAAGGGTTTCATAATATCTTATTCATTTATATTTTACATTTATGGGGAATCTAAATACATGAGTTATCCATTTACGGAATTGGCCTTTAGGGATTATGGATCTTTTTGGATGTGGATTTTCGTGACTCAAAACAATTGATTCTATTCATTTATAGAGAATTCTGTTTTATCAATACATAATCTCTCTATTCACATATATGTGGTTTATCTAAGGTCATTGATTATCGATATTCATACTTCATTCACTTACGATGTGAAAATTATTTATCTATAGTATGGGGTTATTTAATTTTGTCTGAATCTCATTTAAAAATTCTTACATCATAAAACGTATCAAAATTAGGCTAGGAATTTTCACTATAAAGATAAAAACTTGAGGTCAGTTACAGATCAATAAATATCATTACCTAAGAGATGGTTTATATTATGAAACAAATTTTAGTATTTTAAATAATAATGTTTAAATTGAGTATAAAATATCATAAAATATTTTCCATGAATCCTAGGTGGATTTCTGTTTCCTTTTTGTGTGTAATATTTATTATTCGTTGTCCATTACTATAATTAAATCCCATAAAAATACTAATACATCTCAAGGTTGGTTTGAATTCTAGATCAAGGTATGGGAACACTTTATACATGGATATATTGAATTTATTTTCATTGATATGTTTTTTGTCCCATGAAACATCTTTTACAATAAATATAAGAACCCCTCAATGTCACTAGTGTTTGGAAATTTCGAATTCATGATATTTTATCCCTTTTAATACTGAAGATCATAGAATTATAGAGATCAATTGACTTCAGGGAATGGAATTTTTGGATCACATAAAGCTAAGAATAAAAATTATGATTTTAATTTGATCCAACAATTCATTAATGTGATAAAGAGTAAATATAAAATATATACACCATGTAGAAATCCAATAACTCCCTAAGATTAGTGAAATATTTTATTGAATAATGTTTGTATTTTAGATATTTTTCATTACACACACCACAATGATTATATTGATATTTATGGAAAACTGAACATATCATGGGTTTCATATAAAATTGAGGTTTACATGTTTTCTATGAAACACTGATATCATCCAACATTACGAGAAACATAGACTTAAAATGAAACGTTACTTATTATAAAATATTGTTTTTTATTATGACAGTCAACACTTATCCAAAGAAATTTTTTCAATTAATCTATCATAATAAATTACAAATATGTGGATTAACAAAGTATATATATAATTATTTGGTGCAATATTAAACATAAATTCAAATAGAAACTATTTGGAAATAAATGTAATTTTTAAAAAAAACTATATTTCTGTTCATATACATGTTTTTACCCAATAAATTAAATAAATAACATTTAGTGAATACTTTTAATAAGTATTAATATTTTATATTCATTAAAACATTTCAAATTTATCGTATATTTTTTTATATAAGTGATAATAATAAATCAATTTTTATGCATAAAATTATATTTTCCAAAAAGTATGTATTATCTCATTTTTCAAAGATATTTAAAAATGTGTTTTCCAGATTTTAGATATTTATTTTATGTGATTGGATTAATTTTTTAAATAATTATATTAAAATATCAACGGTGTATTTTTTCATAATAATATAAGGTAGATTTTTCAATGAATATTGAAAAATACTTGTTTCTATTATTAATTATTTTAATATTTAAATATTTCAAAAACATCTTAATTTTTTAAATGTTTAATAAATGTTAAATTATTAAAATAATATTACTATTTATTCAATAATGGAAATTTTATTCAATTTCATATTAAATTAAATATGAATCATTTTAAACATCTAAATATGTTCTATTTGGAGGACCACTATATAATTGACTGTATAAAATTGATTTTTAATTAAAAATTTCAACTTTTGTTTTTGGAAAATTGAAAAATTTATTCAGTACTAGAAATCAAGATAATTATTTTTATATATTTTCAACATAAATTTAGAATATATGTAATATTAATATTTGAAAAAAAATATTTATGATATTTAATATAAAAATTGGTTTACCCGATGTTAAATTATAGATATAAGGGTTTTAAATGATGAAAAACATGTGTAACACCCATTTTATGGGCATATATACAGCATTTAATTTTTTCGTAATTTTAAATTTAAAAAAGAAATTTTCAATTCTATAATGATATTTTACAGAATAAATGTTATAATAGAATATAAAATATTCTATTATTTGTTTCCATTATTATCTAAAATAAATATTTTATTGAATATTATTATACTATAAAAAATAATTTTACAATTTAGAACTGATATATTCTACAATAAATTTTCAATGTTATATTTCAAAATAATTATTCAAGTAAGATTAAATACATTGATATAATATATGCTTTATTGGGTATAATATTGAATGATACCTGCAATATTATTTTCCCATTTTTAAAAATGTGCTTTATTTTTCTTATTTATTATATTTGGATTTCACCATAACCATTACAAAATATGATGGAGGTTTTATGATAGATTTAAAAATATTAGTAGTTGTTTCAATATGAAATGGGTCTGGCCTATATCCACCTCCCATAAAATCGATAAAAATTCTATCTCATTTTATAATAATTGAAAAAAATTATAGGGGACTGATTTATTAAGGTAGATAGTAGAATCCTATTCCATTATGTGAAATATGTGCATCTTGATGAACTATTATAAATAGGTGCTTCATAATATAGTCTCTTAAATAGTTGTATCATGATCCATAGTGGAAAAAATTGTTTTGACTTCATCTAATGTATTAATGGTCCTAGGAAATTATTTGTAAATAGTTGTTATTATGACACACATTTAGGAAATGATATTATGATTAATTAATTATTAATAATTATTTTCCACTCATACTTTCCTTGTTTTCATGAAAAGATATGGTATTCTTCAATGAATCAAGTTTATTATATATAATTTTTTTGTAAGAACATCCTATTTTATATTAATAATCACATACCCATTTTTATCATTTACATTTATATGACCGTGTATTTATATCTCATATGTTTACCCTTGCTATGTATCTAAGAACAAACTTCCTTATATTTCATTTCCCACGTTATAATTAATGTTGTACCTAGGGTATTCCTGATAGGATTGATATGTGAGAAGATAGTTCTGGGATATTATGAAGTTATTTCATGAAATAATTATATTGTGGATGTATTTTGTAATGACACTAAATTATTAACACCCCCAAGTGTTTTTTTGTTAATTTTACTGAATATTATTTCAGAAAAGATGAATTTTTATATATTAAATACTCTGTAACTATTGTTCATATCAAATGAAAATATTAGTTAATCATTATATACAATGATTATAAAATCATAAGTGAGGTCCATTGGGATATTCCATAGTATATGTCTCGTGATAGGTATAAGGATATATATAAAGATGAATATTTTCTTATTACAAATGTTTTAATATTTTTAATGATATTGACAGAGTTTTCTTTGAGATTACATATTTATATGAATATTATGAATAGATATAGATATTGAAACACTTTTTTCTAGGTGTATTAAATCCAAAATGGGAAAAATGGTATTGCCATTATTGTAACCTAGAGCATGACAATGATACTGGATATATACATGGTTTGACACTCTTAGTGGATATTATTTGGAAATTTTCAAAATTATTTATGGTCCCTCATGAATTATTTAAATAATTTTAAAAAATATAATCAATTACACATATGTTGTTGTATATAATAAAGAAGTTTCTCTATTTAAAAATTATATAAATTATTTTTCATGATTTTTTTTTTTTAGATGATGAATTGTGTTTCTCACGCAATGAAATATAGTTTTATTCAATGGCAGAAATCCAAAGAAATAGTGTTAATACTGATTGTGGGGGATAATGAAATTATTTTAAACCATAGGATAATAATATTCAAGGATTTTAAATGAATAACCTATTTATAGTCTCATATAATATTTAAAAGATATATTTCATTTTGGACATCAAAATGGGAAATGAATGTTAAAAAAATTATCTTGAGTCCTTACTTGAGAAAAATCATTCTTTATTTAGTGTTTCAACTAATCTATTAGTAGTTGATAAAGAAATTAGTTTTATAGAAAATATATTTTATTTTCATCGGAGTTTCGAGAATGAAATAGTCATTTCTATAGACTATCATATATGTGTAGAAATATAGTGGTGAAATATTATTATGAAAATTAGTAAACAATAAGAATGTACTTCTATATGATATTAATAGTTTATGGGGATATTATTCAGTAAATATTCTTATGATTTATAAGAAAAAATATTGAAATATTATTTAGTGATATTTTTAAAAAATTTGATAAATATATTTGTAAAAATGAAAATAATTTTAAGAGGATTTCAACGGACAATTCCAATGTTTTTTTCACACTATAAAGTAAAATTGAGTGATTATTTGGTGTCTAGGAAAAATTATTTAAAAGTAATTTTCTACAAGAGACCACAATTTTTAAATATAGCTCATTATACGTACTCTAGAGGTATAAAAATAAATAGGTGGTGATTTTAAATTTTACATTATAGTAATAAATTAAATTAATGTTGAAATGATATTTATTGTACACGGAATGAAATTAATGAGAATACGATTCCAATTAATTAACCAAACACACTATAGTGTTTCTAGTGTGATCATTTTTCTCCTTATACAAATTAATGGTCTAATTTAAAAGCTAATTTTGGTGATGAGACCCAATTAAAATTTATCGATAATGGGAAAAGAGATTTATTATAGACTCCATATGTATAGATAAAATCATGATAATTAAGGCACACATATCATCACCTCATTATATATGAATATCAGATTTTATTTTATATTAATGAACCCCATGAATATAATATTACACATCCTTTAGTTAAATTTATTTTATTATCTACCTCTACAAAGATTAAATAATAATAAATATTACATTGATATTATATCAGTATCCTGATTAACAGAAGATTATAATGATTTTTAATATTATAAAAGATCATTTATTAGGTATAAATGATAATTTGTATTTTGAATGTTTATGAGTACCTAGGTGAGATTAACTAAAGTGTTTTTAAATCCATCATGGATTTATGATGTTAAGGTTCTTCATATGCTCAATATCATTTGAAATTTATTTGTGGTTTTTTGTGTTAAAACTATAATAATATTTTGTATATTTTATGAGACATGTATGGAAATACTTCTGTTTGATTTTGTAATTGTTTAAGTGAAAAACATTATTTATAGATGAATATATTTACACATTGTAGATATTTGTTAAAATGTAATGTAATAAATTTGAATTTATCATTACAATTATGTTGATGTAATTATGGGTTGTATTAGATATCTTCACCAAATAGGCAAACATCATTTCTATCAGATATTATTTAACATTATATTATCATTATAAATATATATTAATGTATTGGTATATAGATTTTAGTACCATGTTCAATTCTATATAATCGGGATCACATGTTTACCTTGATATTTGATGAAAATATTTTGTTAAATTCCAATAAATTTTTGATTTTTAGACATATTTATCATCTTTAGATAGTTGGTCAATCTCAGTGATAAATTGAAATCATAGATTATATGCTATGATAATGTTCTATATATTAAAAATGTGGATAATATCAACACATTCATCTAGGTGAGTTTTCCTAAAACAATAGATTCCAGTCGAGTGTTTTGACGTGATATTCTGAATAAAATTATGAGAAAAAATGTAAAGATCCAACATTATGGAATTTTCATATAGAAGGAATTACATTGGGACCTAGAATCCAATGAAATTGAAAATAATGTTAGAGACATTTATCAACACATTATGAAACAAATATTATAAATAAATTCCTGATAATAATCTTGTGATCTATAATTTTATGGTCGTGAGAAGGAAATTCTTTGAAATTTTTTAAAGAATAACGAAGGTAAAAATAATACTTAGTTATATTTATTCCTTTTAAATACATGATCCTAAAGGATAATATATTATATTATTTTTGGATATTCCACTAAACCGCTCCCAGGATTATGATATGTTTAATGAATGACTCTTGATAATTTACTTACTATATTCATAACATGTTCTAAACATAATTGTTGTACCATTGGAGCATGATAGTTCATTTAAAGAAAAATTTATTGAGATTAATTATCATTCATAAAAAATTTATTCGATATTTATCTATTTAAATTAATTTAATTAAATAATTTTAAATAAAAATATATATTATATTTTCAACCTAATTTTTTAACAATTGTTTGTGTGTTTTATATAAAATAGATATGAATTAATCTATTATACTCATATTAGCTATATTTTTAAAAAAATGGAGTTTGGTAAATGTTTTTACAATTATTTTAAATTATTTTTTCCATTTTAAATATTATTTATTTTAAAAAATAAAATTATTTTTTGAAATAAATGTTTAATAATTATCACAGGTTAATTCATAATAATTTTTAAAGAAAATAGTGTTTTTGAATGATTGTGAAAAAATTGGATTTATTAATAATTATCTATTATTTTGATGAATTTAACATATGGAAATTGTTTAAATATTCTTCTAATGTTATATATAGTGTAATTATAAATCAATTAATATATTTTATAATAATGAATAATTTTGAATTTAAATTTCGTATAAGATCATTTAAAACATTTATTCATTTTTCCCTTGGAAAACATCTTTATTATTATATATGTGTGGATGATTTAATATTAATACATTACCCTTATATTAATATGGTTGAGAAAAATTATTCCATGATTTGGATTATAAAACTTTATATTAAATAATATGGTAAACATATTTTTTTACAAAACTAAATAGTAAAAATTATAAGTAAATAGTTACAATGATTACAATTAAAAATTGTTCAGGGGAGGTTAAAATGATAATTCACAAAAATATAATATACAAAAAACATTTTATGGGTGCATTTAGAAATTATATATTCAAGATTATATAATAACTCATTTTTTGAGCCTATTGGAATTTGACGAAGGTCAGTCATCCTTTGTTGTTTTAAAAAATACCATTATGACTCTCACATCACTTACTATATTACAACCCATCCATCTCATTTTCACACATAAAAAAATAGAGGTTCAAAAATGAACTTATGATATAACTCCCTTAAATCCCCCTATTATAATATAATAATCAATTTGTCATAAATTCTTCTAATTATTATTTTTTGGGCTATCCAATATAATTTAAAAAAAATATGTAACATTCATAATTGAGAATTTTAATTTACTTTTCTTTCAACATCCTTAAATTAGAAATAATAAAAGATTATATATTTTCATATTTATATTACATAAACTGATAAAATAATTTATGAATTATATAATATAAATCCTTCTCCCCTTTCATCATGTGGGTAATGAAAAAATGTGTTTAGCAGAATACCACTTTACAAACTGATGTTACTTATTTTGTATCACCACCTATAATTAATAGATATAATGTTGTTACTATTGATTAAATATGTTATTTTTGATATTATTATGCTTCTATAATCATTATATAACATGTTACTTATTACCTTCCATTCTATGGGAATATGATATCCTTATTCGTGTATGAAAAAAAACAATCACCCTTATAAGAAATGTGATTTGTGAACACATTTAATGGATTGTAAAAAGTTTTTTTTTAAAAACAAATATATATATATTCAATAAAACTGATTATATGGTGATAATATTTTTTTTAAAAATTATTTCATTGTTTTCATCAAAAATATTAAAACTACATTAAAACATACTTATGGATGATGGACTCCACAAAAGATGTATTTCATTTTATATCTCAATCATTTATAGAAATATATACAGTCAAATATAATTAATACATATTACATTTATTTAATATTTATCATTTTGTATATTATGGGGCATTGATCAATGAAATATGACTAAAAACAATAAACTATAATATAAATGAAAAACAATGCAATTATTGTGTGAAATAATTATTTATCATTGAATTTTTTAAAAAATTGAAATAAAAAATAATCAAACAATTATATATTTTATGATATAAAAATTAAATTTTCTATAATAGATTTGTAATAATAATATTATTATTATATATTATTTTTTAATTTCATTTAATTAATTCAATACCTATGGTAGCGGATTATCGTATCAATATTAATTTTTGTGAGACAAATGACATTATAAACACATGTCTCTATTCTTTGTTGTGGATAATGGTCATGAATTTATTTTTTGATTCATATCATGGAAATTATTCATATTTACATTACAATTATAGGATCCCACTTTCATGGTGTTAATGATAAAAAAGAGTCCATATTAGTACGATCTTTAGGATTAAATCTCATCGTTTATTTGGATCTATTATATATGTGCTTATAAATTTGGACATTGTGATAAATATATCATGAATATAATTCAATTTGTCATCCTTTGGTTATTTCATTAGAATATATTTCACCCCAACATATCACTATTCTTATGTAATATATAGTTCTAAATAATATTATAATTAAAAAGTCTTTATTCATCTCATCTATAGAAAAAATTGTTGTTTTGAAAAAAATTCCAAAATAGTTTTTTTTGCATTATTTTAAATATCTATTAAATATAACTTTTTCGATTAATTAAATTTTTCAAAATTTTTGAATGGAATTTTAATGTCAATTTGAAAACATTGGGTGATTGAAATTTACAAACAAAAAATTAATTGAATATTTATTTTAATGGATACCCCTTGAGCAATATTTTATTCCTTCTTGACCAAAAATTATTTTAAGGGTTCCTTAATACTCATAAAATATTTTTCTCAATGAATATTATTTCAAAATATTCTCATGAGTTTTCATTTTTAAAAATTATATTAATAATGGATAAGATATTTTCTTCCTTAAATGTTTAAAAAAATGATCAATGATTCCCTTATCTGATTATATGTTTCTTTTTTAATGATAAGGATTACCATAATGGTTGAAAATTGATTATTAATGATTCATTATGTTTATTATCTACGTATTCAACCTAGTAATATGAAATTTTAATTATAAATTTATGATGGTGTCACACTTTTATGAAATGTAAATATAGATTATGATTGATTTGTGATGACATTTCAAATTTATGATCCATGACTTATGAAATAATATTGATTTATTCCATGATTTATTACTATGATCTTCAAAATGGTGGGAATCAAATTTTCATGTAATGTTAATTATATAAAACCCTTCTCTTTATCATATAATTTCACATGATTAATGACTGATATCTTATATGTTTATACTTACTAAGAATCTTATATCACCCTTTCATAGGTTTCCTTCCTCGTTTTATAATGATATGTTTTGGTAGGTTATTCTTTTGAATATTACCTTATGAGAATGTATTTGTTGTAAAATTTTAATATCATTATAAATTAATATTTTTTTGGCTCTATTCTCCAAATAAACAAAATAATTTTTTTTCTCGATCTTGCATTTATCAAATGTATTGATTGTTTATCAATTTTTTTTCCTATTTATGTATAAAATCATGGGTTCTTAAAAATACTTCCCCTATTTCAGAATCTATATGTTGATCGATGCAATATCACCTGTATGTACCTATTTCTATTTTATTTTCAGATAGTTATACATAGAATAAAAACAAAGATATATTGGGTATGAACAGGGTCCAATGTCCCTTATTCGTTTCTCATATGTTTTAATGAATTTGTGACCTCCATTTTCACCTAGGTTTCATGTATTTCATTATTAATTCATTTTTGATATATATAAGAAGAATAATTTTCATGTTGATTTGATATGATTGCCTGAGGATACATAATCTGTAAAATCAATGGGGGCATAAATATTAAATTCCATTCATTTTTTGATTTAATTCATTTTTTTAATAGAGTTTTACTGAACATCAGTTTCCATAGACCAAATTTATAGTGATAAAAAAATTCCCCTTTATATTTAAAATATCATTGATTTTTTCATGAATATTATTAAATTTTTGTGTAAACATAAAATTTCACGTTTATTCGGATTGTTAATCGATTTAAAAACATATTTTCAAGAAATATGTGTTTTATGTGTTACAATTTTTTAGTGTTATGGGATATGGACATCTATGTTTTAATTTATAGGGATTTGGAAGAGTAAATATCTTATGTATTGTTTCAAAATTAAAAATATCAAGGATAATGTGTACAATACACCATTCATTGAAAATAAAAATCAAAAACTTCTAATGGAGGTGGTCTTATCACTAGAATCATAGAAGAATATATGATGTCACAATGAACAAATTATCTTTTCCAATAATTGAAGACATGATATATGATTAAAATATATTAATGTATAGGAACATGATGTTCTATTAAATGATAAATTATATGATCATGTTAGAAAAACATGATTGTGGGTGAATTCATATAATTATCAATGGGTATGATGAGCATAGTGAGTGAAAAACAATGGAAATTGGGCTTAAAGCACCAAACACACCCATGAAAGGCTATGATGCGAGGAAGTGTTTCTCCAACTAATTACTCTATAAATATGAAAAAAATTAATTACTGTAAATAATTATTTATTTTGAAATTTTATAATAACAGTGAATACATATACAACTAATATATATATTATGATAATGAAAATATGATTATTAATCAAAATTTTCATTGTGATGATGGCCACTTAGTTTCTAGAAAACACACTTTTCTTTTAATATATTTTTTATATACCAATATCCCAATTTATAATTAATTATGATATATAATTTTATAAATTTTCATATACATGAAAAAAATTTGTAATTTCAATAAATTGAATCATTGATTTATATAGTATATATCAAGTAGATTATAATAAACTGTAATTTTAATAAAGGGGACTGGTATAGAATAATAAATAATAAA
This sequence comes from Viscum album, assembly GCA_963277665.1. Classification (NCBI taxonomy): domain Eukaryota; kingdom Viridiplantae; phylum Streptophyta; class Magnoliopsida; order Santalales; family Viscaceae; genus Viscum; species Viscum album. Next base: position 2,072,383,861 of record OY728152.1, on the reverse strand, counting down.
TTACTTGAAAAATTAATAATTAAATGTTTATATCATCCTTAAATTAAATGAAAATAATCTTAGGACCTCCTAATATGACATCATATTTTATAATAAATAATCAAAATCAGCAGTGATGATTTAGAAATCATAGATCCCATATTGATTTCTACAATTTTTAAAATTTATCAAACTTAAATTTTCAGATAATGAAGACATCATTTACTTGGATAGGGGAGAATGATATTTCTTCAACATCCTTTATACTACTAAATCAATGATCATCATAATGAAGACATCATTTACTAGATTTTTTTTCCTCTCTACCCATTATATTTATCATAATGTGGTCACCTATATTTATACTATCCAATTTAATGACTATATTTTATTAGTAACATTATTATTGAATTAAACATATAATAATAGTGTATCATATATGAACTAATCATCCTTTTACTAATGATTATGTCAATTACCATATATCTCCAACAACCTTGTAATATCAATGAGTACATTTGAAAAATAGGTAAAAAGGCCTACAAAAATACTTATAACTATCATATTACACTATATAACATAAAATTCAAAAAAAATTTAAAATATGAAATTTCATTCCTAGATTATTATTATTAATAAAATTTTCAGTATTATAATGTGTTGTATCCATTCTATTTTTAATATATGTGCTATATCTCTTTGGGAAGAACAATTTGAGAAAAATTTTAATCGTATTATATTTTTTCATAGATATGGTTTTATATCCTCTATGATTTTCCTAATTATTATTCATTATGTTATATTGTAATGAATATATAATTTTATATCAATTTTGATCAAAATTAATTATTTAATTATGCACATTGTTATGATTTCATATGTAAGACAAACTATCTTATCATTAAAGGGTAATTCAAGACTATAATATTATGTTGTTAAATTGTATATTATTTCTATACTATACCAAAATACAATTTTTGATTTTATTAACAAAAAACAAATATATATATATATATAAAAGATTATTCAATATAATATTATATATGTGTGTGTGGGTGTATATCTTGTATTGGTTGAAATTATTTCAATATCTAATAATCAATTATTCCATTTATTGAGATGGTTTTTAATACATAAAATGATACATGTTACCCCGATCCTTATTTAATATATATATATATATTATTTTTGAGAATTTTACTTTTATAAGAATTATATTCTATGCATACAAGTATTTAAAATGAATATATTTTAAATTAATGCATATATATACATTTTTATAAAATATCCAACTATTTATCATCAAGTTTTCATTAAATTTATTATATTGTTTATAATATTTATATCCTAAAATTATTGTTTTTTTTACATTTGTATTGATTTCAATTTCGTATTAGTTTCAAAAAAAATTCTTATTTATGATAGTCATTATATTTTGGTCATGTCTAATTGGAAAATCTATAATAATTTATGTTTTACTAAATCATGTTCATTAAAAAAAATTATTTAAAATATTTTATTACATTACGTTTGAAAATGTAGATAATTTTATTAGATGTTGTGTTTTTTAAATATTGGTCTACAAATTATAATTAATTTTTTTTCTTTTAAACTAGTTTTTCTTTAAATTTTTTATTTGGAATAACATGGTTATTTAATATTATATCTTTTTTATATATTTTTAATAAGTAATGTCTATTGGATAAAAAATATATTTCACTCACATTTGTTTAAAATTGACTATTCATTTTAAAATAAGATGGTGGATGTGTAAAATTGAAATAATAATTTATATCAAAATGTAATTACACTTAAATCATTAAAAGAAATTTAAATTCTTTATTTAGTTTTCCAATAATCAATTGTTCCAATATATTATGGGTTTCGAAATGTATATTGGGATGTAATGTATCAATCCAGAAATTTATAATAGGTTTATTTTTTGTGTGTAAAGTGTCTATTTTTGTGTATGTAGTTTTATGAAATTTTCTACATGAAATTTTTTAAATGAAATTTTGTTTTAGTAAGAGACCACCATTTTAATCTAAAACACAAAACCATGTAATGAAAATATAGAGATGGTATAATAATATTGTAGGGATTATATGATATTATAATCATACATTTTTTAGTATTTAAAGGGACATAGTGAAGATATGACATCATACATTGTTAATATGTCTATATTTTTTAGTGTTTTATTGGTTTTTTCACTTAAATTATGTATTTGAATGAGGTTTTTTATTATTTCAATGGTCATGGAATTTAATTTTTTTAGTTAAAAGAACAAAATTCAATTTTTAGGAAATAATTATATTTATTTGGGATAGATTTTTTAGATATATTTCAATGATATTTTTAAATCATTTTTTGGATGGATGATAATTTTTAATTGACTCATGATGAGTAATTTTTTTTTCAGAAAAAGGAATTATTTATATGTTTTTTTTTAAGAATTTTTTGGATGCATCATTTTATCTACAGGAGCCTTAGTATTATTTTATCATTAATTTGAATTATATTTGGTTTTGGTGTGTATGATATGTTATATGGTTTGGATGTTACAATGAATCATGTCTTTTTTACATTCAATAAGGTCTAATAAATATTGGATGATATGTATTTAGAATCGTAGATCATAAGATAAATTTATTCTATGACATCATTGGATGATAAATTATCTATTTTAGTATTATGACATGATTTATGGTTCATTATAATGATTCCACACAATATTTGGATGATTATCTTGAAATTATATGCAATTATAATTTTTTGGATTTATCAAATACTAAACATATTTGATTTTATATAATGTAGTGTTTAAATAAATATGATTATTTCCAAATTAATTTTATATATTTCATGATAAACCCTATTTGATTCTTAATTATAGTGTTTTATATGTTTTGAAGCTTAATTGTTTTCTAAATTGTTTAAAATATTAAATAGAAGACATAATTAAATGACAGTTACATTGAAAAGATTTTAACGAGGCATGATAAGTTATCATCATTCCAAATAAAAACCATTTTAATATATATGTATTTATTTAAGTATATTACTTTTATGGATTTGATATATTTCCAGACCATCGTAAAAGTAATCTTGATGAATAATAAAATATCCTTAATAAACCTTTAAAATTAATATGGAAATTAAAATTGTATTCTTGGTTAGTGTAATTTTGTTTGGGACGAATCAGCCAATTCATGATACAATTGGATTGATTACTATGATTCCTTATACTTATTGACTTTAATTGTGAATGTGAATAATATCATATATGTTTTCAACTCTATTGTGGTTGTTATCAGCATTTTTAATGATAAAATTAATTGTTTATTATGATTCATAATAACTTTTATGATTTCAATTTGAATAATATCATGGTAGAAGAATTTATTAAATTTAAATATGTATGATACACCATTGGATAATGACTCACCATTAAGGTCATGTAATCACTAATAAATATCTCACCATCTCTATGAATAATGGAAATGTTATGGAAAATGAAACAGTTATACTTGACACTGATAATTTTGAGTAACCAATATATTATTAATCACCTTCATAATGATTTCACAGCTAAAAATGAATTTCATTAAAGTATTAAATTGATATACAATCATGTTGAGTAATATCCAGAAAAAGACACAACTAGAATGAGTCAGTATTCTAATGACTCCCCTCTATTGTTTTATTTTCATTTTAAATGAAATATATCTAATGTTTATTTTATGAAATTTAATTATCAATATTATTTTCATGATTATTCCTTGATTTCATAATAGATATGCATTAATGTTGATGTCATAATTATAGAGTATGATGAGAAGAGGTTATGACTAATTATATTTACATTAGGCTATTAAAACAAGATATAGAATCCTTTATAAGAGTGACTACGAATAACACTAAATGTGATGCGATGAACCAAAAATATACACATACACGTGAATAGGAAAGAGTTAATGGGATGAGTTCCTTACACGATACTTATTTCTTAGGGTGAAATGATGAGGATTAGTAACACATTGAACATCTAGAGAACTTCCTACAAACACACAAGAAGGTATTTACAACATTCTGATCTACAATTGATTTGAAAAATTAAACTGAAGCTTCATTTTACACTACATTCAATGGGTATCGAGCTATATACCATATTTTATAGTCCCACATAATTATTTTATCAAAATTCACTTACTCAGTTATTTATTATTATTATATTATAAGGAGTATGTGTGAACCTCATGTTTATACAAACACTAACAGTATCTTACATTAAAATTACAGATACTTATATATATATATATATTTTCACAAATACTATTTTACTCTTCTTTACCACGATCAATGTGATTGAGGTCCTATGTGGCTTGTTATATTTAGTAAACCTACGATTATAGTGGAAGTGGTCACATTCCATCCTGAACAGTTCTCAAAATATTGTATCATCAAAAATAGGTTGTGGATAAAATTATTTTTTATATAATTTTATTAGAAGAATGTAATTTCCAATTAGATATCACTAAATCACTTCTTTGGAATGAACCTATAATATTAATTTATAATGAGTTACATTTTAGTTCTATGTTTAATCATTAAAATAATATCCATTTTCTAATGTAAAAACACTATTACATTGAATGAGCATGTTAATTTGGGTATTTATTATATTTTGATTGAGTAAATTTATTTCAAAAGATAAATTTTCTATATAAAAATAATTTAATTAATAAATTTTGAATCTTTTAAGAAATTTTTTAAATTATTGAAACATATATTGATATAGTAAATTTATAAATTTTGTAGTATATAACGTAATTGTTGGATTTTATTTTAAACTTTTTAATAGAATTATTTGGGTACTCAATTCACCCCAATAAAGATACTCAATCCCACAAATAATTAGGATTAGTGGGTCATATTTTTGATAATATAAATGACATAAGTATCAACATTTTGAGAAAATATTCAAATTTTTTTAGTTGAACTTTACTGATAAAAAATTTATATTACATATAAAATTAATTTTCTAAATGGATAATAGAAAATTTGGTTCAAGTGCATACATAGTTCTATTTATTGATTAAAATTATTAATCCTATTATAATTTCTTAATGAAAATTCATATTGAATGTATGTGATTAGAGATTTGGTCTGTTATATATAATACATATGAGTTACAAAATATTTCTAGATTTCAATGTGATCAAGATAAAAAATTGGACAATATCAATAATTTAAATTCATGAAATTATTTATTTGATTCACCAATAGATCATTAATTTAATTAAAATTTCTTAGGTAATACCACAATATAAAAATGGGACATATTACTAGTTTATTATGAAGCAACAAAAAAAAATTAAAAGAGATGAGATATAATACGTACACTATTACATTTTATACTTTTTTAATGAACTAGGATAATTTAATTTCTAATGGATATCATCTTCAATTAAATTTAAAACACCATGATCTCCATGGGAAATAAATTTTCTAATAATTATAACATCATGAAACTACACATATTCCTTCTGAAAATAAAGATAGGGGAATCATTATAAACCAATTATTATTTTAAATTATCAAACTACCATATTTTTTGTTAATTATTATGATAATGATTGATGGAGAATAGATGAAATTCAATAAAAATTTAAATATGAGCTAAAAAAAAGTCAATATAATTAAATTATAATTCATTCTAACAAAATATAGGTTACAAAAAGAAGATAAAATATCCTATGATAATGTGGGACCACATTATAGTGATGATTAAATGGACCATCTACAAGAAAAATCTTGAAGATCAATATGAAGAATCATATTTTAATAAATCATTAATCAATTGAATATTTGGAAATTAAAAGAACATGGAAGACTTATTGGAGATTTTATGACAATATGGATGAGATATCCTTCTATGAATACCGGTGAAAAGGTTATGTGATGGTAAACTATCAAAAATTAAATGGATATATAAATTTGAGGAAATGGAAGGAAAATTCACAAAATCTAAGAATGTAACTAAGATTTCCTCTATGTAAATTTCATGGGTATCGTACGTTACTATTAATGATATTCTAATAGAGCCACCATTTTATTCATGACTAATTTCACTAAGGTAACATCTATATCAATTATACTTATTTCTTATTTTTATGAAAATGTATAAAATGATACAGATGTGACTAAATAAAAATGTATGAATACTGAATGAATAAAAACGGAACATTCAATAAAAATAAAGATATATATAACTTTATTACAAATTAACATTATTTATATTCTAATTATAATTTAAACATTACTATTGATAAAGGTCAAAATTATTTTTTGTAATAGGAGATTAATAAATATCGAATAAATAATGAAAAAATAAATAATGATTTATAAAATTTTACCCATTTTTTAGAAACACATACATATATTTTAATAAAAATATTTCTCAAATATATACTATATGTCAGGTGTACCATCCTATGAAAAGGAACTATAGTTATGATCACGTTTCACCTAAATCTAAATATGAAATTATTACATATAGTTGGTTTTGTAAACCACAAGACACTATGATTAATTGAAAATGCTTAGAAACTATCTATAATATACTTATTAACAAAATGTGGTTTCTTAAATCTATGATTTCTAAAACATCTATTCCCAAGAAAATCACTATTCCCAAATCATTCTATTTATAAATTTTGTTTTGTAGTAATGTTTCTTAAAGGCCCGATATAAAATTCAATGGAACATAGACTATAAATTATTAATGAATAAGATATGAGACAACAATATCTTCAATAGAAAACTAATTGATTATGGTGTTCATGTCAGCTTTGGTTATTATGCTAATGAAAAAATAATCGACATGATAGAATTTTTAACTATAATTCTATTTTAATTTTCCATGTAGTGATTGTTGATGTATTGAATTATAACGTTCTTAGAAGATCAAAATTTTGTGATAATGGTTTTCTGTTTAATGTTTCTATAATTAATGTAATTTATTTTTGAATCTAATGATTCTTTAGTCATATCTTCATTTTTAAGGGAAAATAATTATGTCTTTGAACATAATTATTTAATTTCTCAAAATATTTCCTTCTCCAGTGCCTTTCATAAAGAATACAGGCTATGTATTAGGAGATTATAACATTATAATTCTCCCTATATGATTATGCTTACTAAAAAAAGGTTAGTTAGTATTCTTCCAAATCTTCATTTCATGTACTATAAGGTCTATAACCCTTGTATAAGATTGAATCAACAAAATATACCTTTGGAATTGAATATTTATGACTCAATATGTCAAAATTTAAAGTTGGTTTATATGGAATTATTTGTACCATTTAGTGTTTATAGAATAAATTGGAAGAAATATTTTTTTTGAAATAATATATATCTTATCTTGTTATAATTTTTTGTTTTTCAAGATCCAAAAAAATTGTGTTCTTATCATTCCAAGTATGGTAGATCTCTAGAAAACATTAAAGGAAATAGAATTAAAATTTAATTATAATACCATGTCTATTAGTTTAAAAATTAATACATTGATCCCTTTTTCTATAAAAATCAATATAGACTTTACATTTCCACTCATATGACCCCACATAGGAATGTAGTTTTAGAATTATGGAATAGAAATCTATAAGAGATAGAGTAGTCTATGAGAAATGAATATAACCTACCTGTCTACTTTTGTGAAGAGGATGGGAGGAATGCCTATTTTATAATCTAATGTTTCTTAACTAGTCCTTTCATTAAGTATCCCCATAAGAAAGATGAAATTACATGATTATCATGTTTAATTATCATATTGTTTTTGGTTGCAAAGTCATTATTCATACCACTATGTATAATTTTTTCAATGTTTTATCCAATAGAAATGAGGGAATTTTATGGGGGTTTTCGACCTCTAGTAAATCTAATCGATTTTATAATGAACGGAAAAATATTTCTTGAAGTGTATTTTAATATAAAATATGATAATATTGATACACATGAGCCTATCACCTCATGGAAAATTATTTAAGATGATTCATTTTCTATGAACATAAATTCCATATTATTATATTCTTCTTTGAAGAAATATGATAAATCATAAAGTTATTTTGAACCACTAGAATTGGAACCCAAACCATAATAGAATCTTGATTTGAGTATCCTTTATTGTTCTACAGCATTTAGGACCCACAACTACCTTCCATTAGATTATTTATTTGCAATAATAGATAGAGGTACGCATACTAGTGCTTCTCATAGAAATAAGTTAAAGCATCATGAATTTTTATAAAAAAAATGTACCAATGAACATAAATGATGAAATTAATGATGAATTTTGGGTAATGGCTTATGAAGAAAATAATATATATTTGAATGAATAAATATATTGGAACATACAGATTGAACCAAAAACCAATACTATGGGAACAAACTAGGTTCTTAGAAACAAGGTTGATGAATTAGCCACAATAGTAAGGAATTAGTCTAAACTATTCACACAAAGATATATTCAAAAAGATAAAATATAATGTTAAGATACCTTTTTATTATTAGGTAGACATGAAACCATTATAATATTTATTACCTATATAGCACATCTATATTTCAATATTTATCAAATATATGTGAGGAGTGTATTACTATATGGTTATATAATTGGGGGTTTTTTGAAAACCCTTTGGTTTTCTGAATCCCCCTCTTCCATATAATGTTTTTAAAATAAATTTTTTTAATATGGTTTGTAATAGGATTGTTGAGTGTGTTTTTATAGACATGGATATATTATTATTTCAAAAAAATTCAAAATTCTATAGATTTTTTTCACATTTATTAATTGAAATAGAAATGATATTTCAATATTACAAATTTATGTATATGATACGAATTTTTTTTCTCTAGGAATTAATTTTTGAACATTGTTTTTAAATAGAGTGAAAAATTAATTTGAAATGTGTTTAATAGGTGAAATAATGTTCTTTCATGGTTTTCATATTTGTCAAAACAATGAAAGAATTATTTTGAACCAAAATAAATATATGAGGTTATTTTATATGTTTTAACTTTTATATATCTAAGATTTGTGATACTAATATGATTAAAACCTATTAATTATACCTCGATGAAACTATGAAACTGCTGGATAAAATTAGTTGTATATTAATATTTAAAAGTGTTATCTACATGATTGATATTAAATATTCTATCATTTTCAGCATGTGTATGTCATCTAGTTTTCAAGAAAGACCAAAATATTCTCATATAGTAGATATAAAAATAATTATCAAATACCTCAAATATATTACTAGTTTTTTCTTTTTACCTAAGATAATTTGGAGTTGAATTATTCAGGTTTTCAGATGCTGATTTATGGGGGTGCAAGATAGTGAATGAAATTCGATTCCATGACACATTTTATGGATTTTTCTCATTTCTGGATGTAGTATGAAACAAATTTATGATTCACATTCTATTACAGAAGGTGAATACAAACAATAGGTAGTTGTCGTTTACAAATTTTTTTGATGAGACACACATAAATAGAATATGAATATAAATTCTAAAAAGACCCTAAAATCATGACAATACAAGTGTTATAAATATCTCTAATAGTATTATATCACATTATCTAAAAAATCATATTTTTTAAGGCATCACATTTTGAGTGGTAATTTTCAAAATTATTATATCACCCTAGAAAATATATGTACTTAACCTTAGCTTGTTAATATTTTGACTAATATATTTAATTTTGAGGAAATAAATTACATCCAAAATGAGTTTGGTATGATTAAATTAAGTTAAGATTAATTTTAGAAGATTAAAAGACAGTGAACGTATCACCACAAAATAAGTCTCGCCAATGATAATGTATCACCATTGTTAAAGTATAACTGTTATGAATGTATAAATTTTAAACTTCTAACCATTGATATATCCCTACTTTGATTATTCACACCATTGATACTTCTCATCCTTGTTACTCCTAATCATTGATAGTGTTTCATAGTTGACACTATTTTCCATTATGAACCTCTTGTAGTTGAGATATATCATAATTTAATGTATACCCATTGTATGTATCAATTTTAATCATCATTACTTTTTAATTTTTCACTTGACCATCTATTGGTGATTTTTTGTTTAAATTTTTACCTGGTTCAATATAAATTGTTTTTTTTTTTGTATTAAGATTCTAAATATTCAAATTTGGAAAAAGAAAAATGTTATAAATTTTAAAATATTTAATATCAGTGCTGACTTATCTCATTCCTAACCTATTGAGACCCATTCATTATGGTTGTCGACAATATTTGGTCTTATCTTGAACCAACAGCACTGATCTACCTGGCATGAATGAAGCGACCTTTAGAGTTTCATCAAAAGGTTTATGTTTGAAAAAAATAGAAGGATGAGTTATGTTTTCCAACTATAAATTTATATAATCTAAATCCCATGATTTTAGAGAGGGTTGTATTACTTAATAAGGAAATGCAAGTAGAATTATTTCTTTCCAGTAATTAATTAATTTTTACTCTTTTATAGAACCATTGATGAGGTGATTTTTTCACATCAAAATAGACAGCATAATATAATAGGATTGTATATGGGATTTAAATATTTGTATAGAATAAAATTGAGGATTATGAAGACGGAATGATAATAATAATGGATGGTTGAATGGTTTTTTTCATCCAGATGGGGGAATTAATGCATTTGTGTTCCACATGAAGGTATTTTAAATGACTACCATGGAATAATTCGAGATGTTAACTAGATTTTAATTTTTGAATATCATCTTTCATTTTTTAATGGATATGTAATATTCCAAATTCTGATTGAATCAAATATTGATGGTTAGTAGATGATGTTATTTATATTCATTTAGCACATGTGGTGATCATGTAAATGAGAATTTTTTACTTTGAGAAACCATGATTTCTACAGCCAGAGTCCAATGAAAGCAATAGTGAAGATTAATTTGAGTAGATATATTATTATTTTTACAATATTTATGAGTAATCCTAATTCTTTATAAAATTCACTAATATACTCTATGTTTACATATACGATTTGGGAAGCTAAAGGAATAGTTTTGAATGATGGGGAATCTATAGTATATTACAGTGGTATTATCATCACAAGGACAATAATATGAAATATGATAATATGTTGAAATCCATGGAAAAATGAAATGTGTGGTATATGAGGAATAGTAATGTGTTAATTTTAATTTCGATGTTAACCATTCATGATAAAAAGTATGTATAGATACTTGCCTGGAACTGAACAATGTATTTGAATAGTCAGGTCTTGATGAAAATGAATTAGTTCCTGTTTCCAGAAATAAATAGAATTAATTTATAGTATATTAAGGAAGTGACCATAATATTTTATCAAAAGCCACAAATATTTTCTATGGAGAATGTCACGAACTATCACCCAAGGCCCATACTATTACTACCCCATTCTCTCCTCCCAATAGCCTGGGGATGGAGATTAGCACCAAAAACATTATCAAGTATGTTGGAGGAATTTTTTGAGTACATGTATACACACACAAGAACAAACCCAACCCCCAATAATGAAAAGTAAACAGTAATTCCACTAAGACATCCATTAAGTGTAACATTACAAAACTAAATGTGAAGGGCATATAATAATTTCCCAACAGAATACATGTACAATACCCTATTGTTTTTCTGTAGTAAACCCTACATGAAGTTTAGATGAAGGGGATACAACTTAGATACATAGAAGTATTCCTCATTTTTTGTATGTCATTGGGAACCACCCAATATCAAACCACAAAGGTCACTATCAAAAAAAAATTCATTTGTAAAAGACATGACACTTGCGGCAGAGCCCATGTAAGGGAAAGTAGTGCAATAATCATTAAGGACCAAAAAACAAAATTGTTATACAACAATGGAAAGTACGCCCGAAGTGTTTTCTATTCAAACCTGTATAATCTAGTGAATGAAATTAATGACTACAAGTCATAAACACTGAACACAGTGTAATTTTGAGACACTCCTCCCCGATGAGTTAGTTAGGCATGTTGCATAATTTTGACCTTCTCGTCACAAAGGCATACTGGGGAACCTAATCATGCACATCACATTGGTTTGATGGACACCTAGACCATCTCAACACAGTCTTCTCATCACACCTATATGCAAGATTTCTGCTCATAGAATGGTAGATTCTAGTAATAATCTAATTTTAAAGCCATTGGTCATATCTCAAATCCCATGAAAACCCCCATAGAATATATCATAATTAACGTCTTGTCATTTGGGTCACAATATTTATAGAATCCCATCAATCAGATATAATATTATGATATTATGAGTATTTCTGTGAAATTGGGATGGTTGTGTCCGGGACTGGTCTGACATGGTTGGACCGACCCGACCCGATGTGCTTTCATGCATCACACAGCCTGGTGAACATGGCCACTATGTTCCGCTTAGGCATTGGTGGACACTGTGGACCATTTGAACCGTGGGTCACTGCCATGTTTGTTGAATTCCATAGCCAGTCGACTTCGGATGACCCAATTCATGGCCTGTAGTTGATGCCATAGACTTCTTCACCTGACCCGTCGGTGAGTTCTTCTATAGGCCACCATACTCGCTCTAGTGGTCCAATTTCTAACATAAGATTACAGTCATGAGCCCTGAGTTTCTGGCTCCAATTTCATATTCATCAGCCTCTCACACCATTGGTAAGGGCGTCTATCCATGTTCCGAACCTCCCAGAAATAACTTGATGTAGTGATGGTGGTCTATCATTAATGAACATAAGGAGAGAATGATCATAATCATCACCCAAAGGAATGAATTTCATCCGTGTTCATTTTGTATCTGTTACACATTTCATATAAAGATGAAGTCATTCGAAGAACCACTATGTTATAATCCCCTTTCTTTAATCCCCACATGTCAATTCCAATTCCCAGGAAGATGATCAATACACAAGAAAATATTTTAGTTCATTGATCCACATTCATCATTTAAAAAATAAATAATGTAGGAAGGGTGACCATACATAAAATCAAAACCCCGTGTCTGGTATTAGATCATTCAACCATGAAAATGTAGTTGTAAGTTGTCTTTCATTGATCCTTGTTCTAAAATCCATTGTCGATGGCGAGATACTACGATGAAAAAGAAAGAATGATGTTCATTGTTGTTCATTTTTTAACCACGGTAATGCTCTAGATCCTCTGACAAAACTACATGATTTTAGCAAAAATTAGGAATCCTTTTTAGGTTATTTATTTATGATTTGTATTTTACTGTTTTTGTTAAACTTAGTCACAACACAATTAGGCTTGTTTATTTATGAAATAAAAAGTCCTTCACAACATTGCATCATTGAGAATCATTTTTTGAATAAAATAATATTTGTTATGTTTATTTTATTCTACATTAAAATGATAAGAAATTATCTATTACCCTAGACCCGTGTCAGTTGAGGTCTGTGCCTTAATTAAGTAAAGTATTCATTGAAAATGAAATGGATCCCTCTAATTTTTAAGATGGTAATTCATTTAGATGTTTCCAATACCACATAGATGTGCTATATTAAATCAATAAAAAAAGATCAAACATTTATTTCGGAATCCCAGGGAATCTTAATTGTCCTTCATATCAGTGGATATTCAAAAAAATAATCTTATTCATATTTCAAAAAATACATGAAATTTATCAGACATTACATTCTCACAACCATAGGGATTTACATCATCGAAATACAAAACAAGGGTTAATCAACAATAAGGGGGTACTAAGAACAAATATGATCCTCACACTCCAATGTCCCTTCATTGGGATTCCCTTACTAACACTGAACATGCCTTATTGAAATCTAATTTGAATGAATTATCATATCTCATCAAATCTCTATTTTAATTTAATACTCTACAAATTTCAATCCATCATAAATGTCCTTCTCTTCCTAATTGATGATGTGTGATGGATCATTAACACACCCCATCAGCTATGAGATATGAAATACATCATTCACCCAGTGAATTAGTGGGGGAAGACCACGTCAGTATTCCACCTTTCTAACTCCACTCAGAATGTATAATGGCATAATGTATCTTAGAGACAACATTCCGCCCTAGAGAAATATACATAATCCATGTCGAGGTGAGACCTGAATAAACACATGGTCTCCCTCATCAAAAAACAAGGGCATCCATCTCCTTTAAAAATATGATTTATTGTTATTCTGTGTAGTTTGTATCATCTCCTATCTGATTTGTACCTTCTTAGACATATCTTATACCAACTCTCGACCCATGAGTGCTAACTCCCCTTGGACCATTGAACATAACAATGATATTCATGGTCACCCAAAAATTGCCTCTAATGATTCATTATATATAGTTTATTGGAATCCTTTGTTGTATAAAAACTCCACCAGTGGTAGATTGTCCTCCAAAATATGTCCAATGTGTAGTATGAAATAACAAATAATTTCCACCATAACCTAGACAGTTTTTTCTTTTTGGCCATCCGTCTGGGGATTTTTTTTTTGAAAAACATAGTTGGGTCCTAATCTCCTCTTACAGTCCTTCCCATAGTTGGTATGTGAAGTGAGATTCATGGTCTGAAGAGATTGTCAATGTAACCCCATGAGTGGAATCTTATCTTGAACATAATGGAGTCCCCCGCCCTTTACAAAAACACTTAGCTTGAATGTGTATGATGTGGGATTCCTTGGTTAGTCATTCCATAATCACCCAGAAGTTATCATGACCCTTCGACATGAATGGTATCCTATCTCAATGTCCATAGAGGTAACATCACACTACCACTCTGGCACCTTAATTGGTTGAGCCATGCCTGTTGGAACCAGATTACTAAATTTTACTTGCTGACAAGTGAGGCACCAAGAGTGGAACTCCACCACTTCCTTCTTCATCCTCGTCCATGTGTACTGATTTTGGAGATCCAGAAACATATTTCCCACACAATTTTTCACCTCTATGGTTGAGGTGTGAATGTCTCCCAGAACCACCATCATAGCTACCTCATGATCATGGGTCATGTAGTTCAGTCACATCTTCAAAGAAAATACCACTACTGCTAGCTTGTGATAGTGGGTCACGAAGTACAACTCATGATGAAATATTTGTTGTAGAACATAACCAATTACCACATTCCTCTACATTAGGAGAAACCCCATTCCTATCCCTAATTCATCTTTGAGCACTGAATATCTAACTCCCTACTATAGCAGTCTATATATAGTTCCTCTCATTAGTATCGGGCTCAACTCTTGGATACTCTTTTGGCACTTCTATATCCACACGAAGGGATGTATGTTCCATTTAAAATATGATATGTGCACAATTACCATGTATTATTATAGCCTGAACCTCATATAGTATCTTGACAAACCGAAGAAACTTTGCACCTTAGTCACACTCCATTGTGGCTCTCAAGAAAGCACTACCTTTGTCATCATTAGAACAACAGAAAATCCATCCACTGAAATGATGTGTTCTAGAATGTGAACCTCCCAAATCCAGAGTGGACACTTCATGAGCATCCCATAAAAATAATTCTCTCAGAGTTCATGAAAATGTATCCATAGGAGTTTCTTGTGTTCCTCCTCATATGTCGAGTACTCTAATATATCATCAATTAAGACCATGATGAACCATTCATGGTAAGGTGGGATGATCTTATTTTGTAGTCCCATGAAGACAACTAGGGAATTGGTCACACTGAATGTAATCTAAAATAAATCATAGAGGATATACTGGCATCTAATGTATCTCTTTGGTACATCCTCATCTTGTACACAATGCTAATGATATCCAAACATGAGGTATATCATCAAGAACTACCACACTCAATTTAGTTTTTCAATAATGTCATATATTCTGTATTGTTAATATATTTTCTTCATAGTAACCTAATTCATGTGCTGATAGTCCACACACAGTCTCAGACATTCGTATTTTTTAATTGAAAAAATATTGGGGACTCTCATATTGAAACACTTGGGCTCACTAATCACTTCAATTACCCATCCTCTAGTTGTACCCTAAACACATATCCCTCCATGGGAGCCAGTTGATGTGCTTTTGTGGATCATTGTGATATCGTAGGGTATAGGTCAATGCAATAGTTGACGTCCCTATATGGAGGAAATCCCAGAACTTCATCATGGATGTTATAATCAAAGTCCTCCACCACTTCTAGAAATAGAGGTCCCCTCTCATCCTATAAATTGAGTGTATGATTATCCATCTTGTGACTGATCAGATTCACCGTCCACCGAGATATTATATCATGCGTTTTGAGCATTCACTTTTCATCGGTAAAGGAAAACCTACATCCGTCTTTGCAGACACACCATAATGTACACCTAAAATATTCAATATCAGCACGTACTATAGATAACTAGAAAATATACATAGTGATGTTCTAAGGCCTCGATGTTGGTTGTTTGATATCTTATGAAATTAGTTCACCTCTAATAGTAATGTCACACCATAGGTACTAGTGCATATTTGTCGAATCCCCTCCCATAGGATTCTATAATCATAATGATCGAGCCAATTACACTATCAGAATATATGAGCATGAAGAAGGTATGTGGTATGTAAAGAGTGAACGGAACCTATTTCTCTAAGAAATACATGTAATGTGGAGAAGACATAGATCATACCTCTAATCAAATCATTAGAATTACTGTCAGAGTAATCCATCACCTGATGTTAGGCCTTCCCCTATCCACCATCTGTGGGAGATCTTGGAGGACCATATAGGGGTTGAGGTAGTTGTACCTTGGACATCTTCCCACTACCTACCACTATGCTTGATATCTTACCATTACTGCCACCCTATAGACAACACTTCTCAACCCTCTTCCTCTACCCATGTAGTTCCTCGACCATCTGCAGATTGTCTGTACGACACATTGAGAAATCACAATTCTGGAGCCCATGACCACCACATGAGTAGAACACATTGTTTCTATGAAAAATTCATCTACCATGTGAGCCTTGTACTACTAACATTTTTCTTAGGGTAGTACCCTAAAATTTATAGCCATACAGAGTCACCACATATATTTTCTGCTACCCACTTCTAAAGACTCTACCAAATGTTATCTAATTGTATCTTCAACTAGTGGTGTTTGCTCTTCCAGAAAGCTCTCCACGTGTAGGGAATTATCTAGCCCCCCAAATGGATTATGGATTCTAAGAGATACCATGGAGTTATTTATATTATGGCTTAGTATATACTCAAAATAGTGAGCCCTAAAAAGTGGGTCTCGCACCTTGTCTATGGAGTAAAGTGAAATGTTAGAAAACCTTCCCTAATAATCTACAATTCTCTAGCTACAGTGCTACAGATGTAGTATCTCTTGTAAACACTCATAATGAAATGTCATCAAAATGAACACCTCCATGAAGAGGTTTACAATGTATGTCAAACTGAGGGTCACCTCTTCTTGCCTCTGGACCGCAAAACTCCACCTTCGCCCCCCCGAACTCCCCAGAAGCCCCGAGGGAAATATTTTTATCAATTCGTGATCCATAATCACTTGTTGAAAAAATATCATTACCTCCTTATGGAAATAAATAGATACATGGGGGTTAGTCTCATCCATAAACATGGACGGTATCTACATCTAGAAGATGTTTACGGCACATATCTTACTTTCATCCTTTACCTGTAACGTTGGTAGGAACTGTTGATCGACGGGTGGTGGTAGCGTTGGTACATCACCAAGTTGGTCCATCTCTAATGATTATTTATTTAAGGTTTCCTCGTATCTAGGCATATCATCCTCATGGTAATGCACTATAGTCTTTGTTTGATGTCTGTGCGGTGGCATCTAGTGATAGATCTTGATGAACCACATTTAATTGATTATAAACAAAGAACACTATATTACTCAAGAAGAACATTATTAGACCCTCAATTACAATATGATGCATGAAATCAGTGTTGTCATGTACCGAGTTAGAAACATATTCAAGGTCAGGGTGTCTGAATATGTCAGTCATTACACCAATAATAGAATCCCTAAGCCTGGATAACAAACTTCAAATATTCAACACTATTTACTAAAAACAAATCCACATACACTCAGTCCAAAATTTAGAACTGATGTCCCCTGATAGCACTCCATTATGACCCATCCCCCAGGTCCCATGCCATGACTACCCCAATTCTACCTTCTAATGGATAGGGGTTGGAAACTGGAGGCACATACACTACCTAACATGTGGGAGGCATTTTTCCGAGTACCTATATTCACACACACAATCACATTCTCAGCGCATAATGCAAAAAAGTAAACATTCATGCCACTAAGGCCATAATTGAGAGTAGTGGTACAAGACTCAATATAAGGGGTCCAGAATACAATCCTAAAATAATACTGGTACATGCTCTCGAAGATTTTCTATGATAAACACTGCCTAAAAGATATGTAAAGGGGGGTGTTACCTGAATCCGTAGAAGTATGATTCATTTTTTTGATCTCTCTCTAAAATATCTGGTCATGTACAACCAAGGTCTCTGTCAAAGCCACTATAATTTGAAATGAGATGAAAAGTGATAGTGGAGCTCGTGCAATGGTGAGTAACACAATAATCAGAAAGGTCCCCGAGACAAAAATGTAATACCATATAAGAAAATATGTAGAACATGTTGACATCTCAAACCAATATAATATAATATTTTGAAATGTATTTATATCATCCATAAACAGTAAAAAACTGGTACTATTAAGGAACCCATCCCTAATGAGTCATTTACGCATGCTGGGTAACAGACAACAACTCATAACATAGGCTTGCTGAGCCACCAAGAAAAACATGTCACTTAGTTCTACTTGGTCTCCTTGACCAAATAGTCGAAAATTCCATCAATGTCAATAAAACCTAATCCTCAAGGAATTATCATCACATCCTTCTATAAGATTACATCTTTCACCATGCACGATTTTGGGGGAATCTACCACTTGTTCCATCACAGGTATCTCAATTTCCACACAAAAAAAACACTTATTTTATATCAAATTGACCAAATCTACACGATGGTCCCAATGTAGCCACTATCACATCAAGCGGAATTTTTGGATGGATGTTATGTGCATTTTGTGAAAATATGATAGTTGGGAAAAGGTCCATTACACCCCATTCAGACCAACTGAAAATGAACCGACAGTTCTGACTCAACATGTTGGGTCTATTAGGACTAAACCGGCCCACTGAAGTGGGTTGGTTTGTCTCCCATGGGATGTGCCAGGCACCACATCTCTAAACCACCATGTGGGTTGTTGAGCTGTCATACCCTTACGATCAAGCTGGACCAGGGTTCAGAAGCCACATATCCAAATTCCCTCCATCTTTTGGCCTTTATTTTCCTCTAGTGGACGATGCATTAGGTTTCTTTCGATATTGCGTCACTCCATGAGGTTCATTATTAGGCTACCGTACCTGCTGTGGTGCTCTGTTTTCTGATCCTTGACTACCCCTATGAACTCTAGGTCTCCACCTCCACTGCCATGTGATATTAGCAGTATCACCATCGATCTGAAGGTCCAACCATTTTCAGAACCTACTAGAAATAGTATGATGCAACAAAAATGGTCTTTGAGTGATGAACATAATGATATAGAGAACACAAATAATACCCAAAGAAACAGATGTTTCCCATGTTCTTTTGGCTATCGTTCACTGTGTTATAAAAAAGGAATTCATCCAAACATTCACTATGTTATAATAAATATTCATTAATCCCACCATGTTAATTCCCATGCCACTAAAGACGACCGATTCATTGGTCAATCTATTAGTGGATCATGCCATGTTCATCATTTTGAAAGAAATAACATGGGAAATAGGAGCATACAAGAAATTCAAGACCCCTAACCTAGGATTTCTTCATTCATAAATGAAGGATGACGTCATACACCATTTTTCATTGAAATATGGTCTTTCATCCATGGTTGAAAGAAAGATCCTATAATCATAAAAGAATAATCATGTTTATTTCCAGTCATCATTTACCAACATTAAATCTCCCAAACCTCTAGTAAAAAACCTTGATCAAAGAAATAACTTCAATATCTAATAATAAACCAATTTTTGAATTTTATTTCAGTGTTTCTATTACGATGATTCGTAGTGAAAATATATTGTTTAATTTATGAAATAAAACAAATGGCTCTATGTTTGGTCACATCGAACCAAATTTGTAAAAAGTTTAAATTCCTTATGTTTATTTTTTTCATTAAACAATAACAAAAATGAATTTTACCTTTACCAATTGCATTCAAAGATAGGTCCTTTATTTGGTAAAGTCATTGTTCCAGATGCAACAGTTCCATATATATTTTCAATTTTGGAATCCATTAACATCTTCTCCAAATTTTTCATGCACACTATTTTATATCAGTAAATAGTGTTAAAAATTTATTTTTCGATCACTGGGCCTCAGATTTGGATGTCATCTTAGTGCCTTGTCTTGAAATAATCCCATATAACTCTCATAAAATTTAAATGTAATTTCCTTGACATTATAGAGAACCCAATTCACATAGGATAATTCCAAAAAAGAGATAGTATTTTATATTATTGTTGTCATGATGTTGAAATGGATGGCTTACGAGAATAAAAATATAAGAATAGTTATAAATATGATGATAAAAATATTGATGATAATGATTTAGAAATAGATGAAGAAGGTCGAGGAAAAAACAGAGAAGATAAATATGCTAATGGTGATGGAAATTATAGTGAAGATGAAAATGGAGATGAAGTTGAGGATAACTATGATGGTGATTATGATGAACGTGATGGACCATGTGGATGAGTTAGTACTGATAAAGGTGATATGCCTCAATCACTTACTATTTCTCCACCTAAAACATGTCATAAATATGAAGATTGTCCAATACTTGTGGGAGAAACAATAGGAGAGAAGAAAGAATCATTAGTTAAGGGGGGATATACCCATTTAAGGAAATTCATCAACTGGTTTCTACTATTGATCGAGATGATAATGTGAATTTCTCTCATTATTTCTTAAATTAATTTGTTATTTAAAAAATGTTTAATGTGTATATACATTTTATGTAGTGGTTGAATATTCCATTACTGAGGAGTTAGCAGTTAAATCATCCTATGATGAGTAATATATTTATGTACTGTTGATGGTGGTGGGTAAAATAGTTGAGCCATTAGTTGATAATGACATAGGAAATTCATATAATTTTGTTATGTCGAGGTCTGATGTGTTGTTTGTTGAGGATACTTTAATCGTCATAAAAATAGATGATATTCCTATAGTTGATGAATCTATACATAATAAGAATTACTCTATGATTAATTTTAAATAGGTGGACCTAGTTTCGAATGAGATTGAAAATTTTCTATGCTATATTAGACATTGTCTAATCTACTATATCCGGAATGAGGAATGAATTCCAATAATGTATATTAGATTTTTAATTTGAGTTATAATTATCCATTCAAGAACATCTAGGATTACTAATAAAACTTTTCCCACTCCATAAACATTGATAGTTACAAAGTATGTTTTTATCAAGGGTGGCCTATTTTATTTTATTGGAATGATGGTTTCTGATATTGTTTGATTATTAAAAAAATCTTAAATTGGTCTATAATTTAAGGGAACATTATTCAAATAATAGTTTGAAACAATAATTGATAATATTCAACAAATGTTGATGCATCAATTTTTTTAAGTGTAGACTATTAATAGGAGACTTTTTTATGACATAGATTCTATGATGTCTATGCTTGAAGGGATCTAGTCACACTTTTTGGATTCTATAGATGTGTTACATGACATTTAGAGAATATTAATTATGTTTAATATACTAATTCATCTACACCTCCCACTATTGATATGAGATTGATTTTATTTTTTATGTGAGAAGAACACCAAATTGTATCAAGTGGTGGTTCAATTGCTACACCTAAAATACATAAGGCAACATTGGGGACTTTTGAGTATAATAATGATCATACCCACAAGATGATTATCGAGTATTTGAAGGAGAAGAGAGCTGACAAGGAAACTATAACCATGGAAATAAATTACTCAATCCCAAGGATATAAATAAACCATCAATTGAATACCCATTTTATGTATCTATAATAAAATCATAGAATGAAACTAGATAGTCAACCCTTCAAATATAATGTTAAATAGTTCATGGTTTTGACTCCACTGCCTCAATGGTTTGTGGAAAAGAAGAAATACATTTTTTGAGTAATCGAATGAGGTAAAATTATCATAACAGAGTACATAAGTTTAATGAAATTGTATCTTCGTGTTCATTTAACTTATATTGTGATGGATGAGGCTGGTATAGATACAAATCTTCTAACCCCTCCATTTATAGATATATACTAAATAAGACCATGTGTAACCTAAAATCCATATTCACCTTTGACAACGAATTTACAACCCCCCCTCTTATCTCATAGGGAGACAATTCATTTCATCAAACCAATCATCATTATAGATCCACAATATTGGACATATGTTCGTAAATCTTTTCCTACTGAAACCCTTTCCTATGTTCCAATATCCTCTACTTATAACAAGGATACATGAAAAATATTATACTTCCTTCTACATAGTCTAGGTAGAATCATTGATCATTGTCATTGTTCTTTGATGGGGATATTTTTTGACGTTTTTTTACTCCTTTTTCTGTAACCATTTTTAGATTTACATCATGTAGTTTCTAATGAAAATTATATTATTCATATTAAATTTTTTCAATAAATTTATTATTAAATTATATTCATTTTGATAATTCCTAATATTGGAGAAACATTATATGGAATTTTATTTTATTAAATTTCATTGACACTATAATTTATTATATTACAGATTTTTATGATTATACCACTGATACAATTCCTTTTTATTCATGTTTTACACCTTTGAAAATATATTACTTTTAGTTCTGAAAAATGTATTATATAATATATCATGATTTACCATTTAAGCCATTTTAATAAAATGATAAGATTTATGATCATCATAATGTAGGATATATTTGGGTTCTCTATTGACATTGTTAGAACCAGTATTTTCATGTCAAAAAATAATTTTTATTAGGATTTATTATAATTTTAATGGTTTCAATTAGAATTTTGTCTTGTTAGGAAATTTTTTGATTTTTTCCTAATTATGAATCACTATCAGAGAATTACTCATCATTAATATTGAGACACTACCTACAAATATCTCTCATTCAAAATAATGAAATGATTGGGGTTAGAATAACTCATCATAATATATGAATCCATTGAGGTTGAGTCACCATTTAAGGATTCCTCACCATCAGAGTGAAGCCACATGAAATAATAAATTTTTTTAAAGTTTTAAATTTATCTACCACCTATTTGAGTCATCAGCAATATAAGAAATCACTAGAACATGTAACTAAATATCTATCTCACTGTCATATCAAGAAATTTAAAAAATGGGTCTATCTAATTTATTTATTAAATTTTAGGTAATGAAATTTCCATATTAGCTTACTATTTTAAAGAATCACCGCTGTTGTTTTTTATTTATTTTAAATTAAATATCTATAACCTCAGAAAATTAATTCCCAAACATAGATTAATTATTTTTACATAATTTCTCAACAATGCTACATTGATGATAATTTAATATCATAATGTTTTAGTAGTTGTGGATTCATATTATTCTCACTTCATGATTTTTTTAAAAGATTAATTAGAATCCATTTTGTGGAAGATTGGGTATAACTACGAATGTGTTGGGTTATCCCATAAATATACACGTACAATTGAAAATAGTGGATTTAATTTGATGGTTTCATTATAATAAATAATTATTTCTTGTGATCATCTATTGATGCTGGAATGAATATTGAACATATGTTAAACTTCTTTAAAACTCAAAAGTATATTATTAACATATAATACAGTAGACATTATGTAGTTGACTATAAATATATTTTAAACTACATTAATTGATTTATGAGTTTCAGTTATTATTATATAGACTACAAAATTATTTATTATAACATTACTTTACCAATTTTTTATTTTTATTAAATTACGAGCAGTGCATGTTTAATCTATTTTTTCTACTTTTACGCTACATCCTTTCTAAAATTTAATGGTACTTAATTATCATCTCAAATAAATTTTAATCATATTTCATATGGTTAATGTAAATGAGGACCTATCTTTTTTTTCTATCTTTTGTACACCCATCGTTACAATATAAGTTATATGTGTGTATCCTGGACAGTTGGAATACAGTTGGAGTATCAAATATATGTTTATGATAATTTTTTAATTTAAACATCTTGGAAGAAGTTTACTACTACGTGGAGAGAAAAAATTATATTCTTGGGACATATCATATTTAATTCATTTACACTGTGTCTTTTTATATATAATCATTAAAACAAAATTCATTAAAAATAGTATACAAAGAAATTACATTAATAGTTTATAATAATTAGTGTTTACATAAAATAATGATTGATTAAATATATTTATAAAGTTAATTTTGTTTCCATGTTTATTTTAATTGGGACCTGATCAATAATTTGGGTAAT
Organism: Viscum album; assembly: GCA_963277665.1. Classification (NCBI taxonomy): domain Eukaryota; kingdom Viridiplantae; phylum Streptophyta; class Magnoliopsida; order Santalales; family Viscaceae; genus Viscum; species Viscum album. The sequence continues at coordinate 2,072,359,231 of OY728152.1, read as the reverse complement.
AATTAATGAAATTAAAGCATATGTTGATCTAATATTTACATAAACTAGAACATATTAATATTAATTTGGGGATTTTATTTTAAAATTATTTTTAAAAAAATAATATTGGGTAATAAATTCATGACTATTGAGATACTCAATGTGACCAATAGTTTATATGTATTCCCTATATAGGGTAATATAATTATATGAGTGGATTTAGGATATTATTGTTAAATTGGATTGGTTATTAAAATTTGTTGAGAATTGTTCTTATAGATAGGTAATGTAGTGATAGTCGATGATAGTTTTGAGGTGAGAGATTATAGTTTTAAAATCCTATAGGGAATATATAGGGATAAAATGACGAGTTCATTGTAGGGATTTTTCATTAATATATTCTCTATTTATTTTGGTCAAATCTGGGTGATGGGGTGATAAAAATTATATGAGTAGTTTCAAATATCATAAATTATTTTGATTCTGTCTAAAAAATGATTATCTTTGATATGAAACCCTATGATATTTCATAATGTACAATGAAAATAATGAAGGATTGTTAAATTAATTAATGAAGGGGGGTGGATCACAGTTTTCCAAGATCATGGTGACATATATGAAAATTTAAAATTGTTAAATTTTGGTTCCAAGAAATGATAATGATAATAATATGTTAATTTGAAAATATTAATATTGAATAATATTAACTAATGGAGAATGAATTGATTAAAATATAATTAGAATATTATATACATCTAATAAATATATGTCATAGTATTTAATGATGGGGTACCAATGTGATGATAATTGTTTATAATTATAATTCTATATAAATATCATTTTTTGTTCTGAATGGTATTATTTATAATATTTTGATTTCATAAGCTCTAAAACATGTTTTTCTAATGAAACTGACACTGAATTTTAATAGGGGTCATTTCCTCTAACAAATATTTTTGATAAACTGTGGATATTAAACTACTCTAACACCATCACTCTACTTTTATACAATGATACGATTATGTGTATCTAAGAATATTTTATTATTCAATAGCGTGTTTTCATATCATGGATATTATTGTTACATCCCAAGTAAATGAAGAATAAGAATTTTTTATACTTATTAATATTTTTGAATTAAATATTAATTTTACATTAAAGAGGATTCTATGTTTGATAGTGTAACCGATACACAACAACGGGCTTCATTGAAATCTTACATTGTACAGTAATAATATAATATTATTATTTTAAATGGTAATTAACTCCTAGCCATTGTATTGGATGGAATGAAAAAAACTAACCTCAATATTATTATACATGTTTGTTATATGTATTTACATTTATCCAATAAATGTTAGAGGCTTAAATTGTGAATGAATCTAATTTTAAGAATAATTTGCATTAAAAGGCCAATTTACTGCCTTTTAATGGAGAACACTCATTAAATAAAGTTTTGGTCATCTTTATATGTTCAATATGACCAAATAAAATTCTTCATTATATTTTGGATATCAAAATTTTACTTTGGGTAATTTTTTGGTATATTTTCCGATAAAGTTAATTTTTTAATGAATAGTGAAAAATATTGTATTTTAACTCAAAAGTGCCATTTAATATAATTTTTTTATGGTTAGATTATCTTATTAATGGGTTTTAAAGTTAAATTAAAATATATTTTTACCGTTTAATCCAATTTTGTCCATTGGAATTAATTTCACTTTGATATTGGAAATAATCAAGTGTCGATCTTTTGATAGTTATTGTTTCATAAAAACACACAATTTTATTTGATAACGGGAACTAATTTTAAAATTAATTAATTTCACTTGATTGTTTTGAATTTGGAAAAATAGACATCATTTTTGAATTCGGAATATTAAATATATGTTAGACTGAATTTTTCATATTTTTCTGAAAGACTTCTATTTTTGATGAATATTGAAACCACTTAGTTGTAGTTAAAAAACCGACATTTTCATTTAAAGATAAATTTACCTCTTATATGAATTGAATTTCGAAAATATGACATTCATGGTTGTTATCTAGAATTAAAATGTTGTTCAATAAGATGAAAATAGTTTTTGATGAATAGTAAGTTATGACTTTTATTTATCACGGTTAAAGGTAAAAAGGTTAATTCAAGATACAAAGAATATTATAATAATTTAAAATTACCTTAACACTTTTCTAATCATTGTTGGTTGAGTTATTAACAACCAGGGGCATCTTTGGGTTGATTTTGGGACCCCTTTGAGCCACATGGGTGTGATAATTATAATATAGATTAATTAATTTAATGTAATGACAAAAATGACTTTAAAGAAAATATTTTAGTAATTAATCATTATAAGGGGTTATTTAAATTATCTTTTCAACAATAAATATGAATTTAAAATCTAACAATATTTCCTACATAATGGTATTTTTTTATAATGTTTAGACATAATATAAATTAAATTAATTATGACCCAATAATTATTCAGTATTTACCTCATTAATAAATGATTTATATAAATATTATTATAATGATTAAAATATTATAAAAAACCATTACAATTATAAATGATAGTTTTTTTCGACTATGAGTCATCTTATATTCATCTTTAATGAGTTTTGGACCATTAGAAATCGAATATATTTATATAATACAATAATAGTTTCACACTTTCCTAAAGTGCCCCTCCTCCCCCTTATAAAAAGAGACCACTTCTAACCCATTCCTGACACCACCCAAGCCATTTGGCTCATCCATAATCTCACAAATTAAGTTCCATACATCCCTATACTCTTTCTAGAAGACTTACCTTAGGCAGAATGATCTTCAAGAAGTCCTTTGGTTCTAACCAAAGGGAGTTACCCAAATTTAAGTTAAAGGTTTCTCTTAAATGGTTTTCCTTTATTCTACATCTCCAACCCCTAAACTATTTTTAATCATTTATTTTGTAACAAACAAAATATCTTCAATATACTAGGATGTTTTAATGAGAATTATTAAAACTACATAGAGACACACCTCCATATAATGGGTGAAGAACAAAATGTTTCTGTTGATGGAAAACTAACACCTCACGAAACAAAGAGTGTTCAATTACCTCTTACCGCATATCATGGTGGCCATTATGATGGAACTGTATTTATATATGATATATATTATTTTTATGTTTTACTTATGATGTTGATCTTCACATTTATATCACGCCACTATGGTTTCCATAGTCTGTAAAAAAGATATTGTCATTTGAGGAAGTGCAGACTATTGACCCCTCAATGTGATGTGATTCATTAATGCGTTATATGGGATGTGTAAAGGATGGGTTTAATGATATTTTATATAATACTATACTTAAATTATAATATAACTATGTATAATTATGTTTAAATTCCACAAAAATTAGAAATAGAAATGAAATTAGTGTTCATGCGTACGTATGTCTTACCGTCTCCATGAACGGTGCATTTAATTTCTTATCTCCATATGTTATGTAATATTATAAATATATGTATATGATATATATCTATGATATATATGATATATAAATCATGAATATAATTCTGTATATAATGACCCTCTGACCACATGAACAACATGTATTTAAAAGAAGTTGTTTTTTTGATACAAGTACCAAATATCAACAAAACGAACATTATTAACTTAAATGGTTACATAATGTTAATAACATGGTAATAGGTGATAAAAAAGAAATAATAAACATGAAAAAGGTTATTATGAAAGTAGAAATTATCTTTATATTATTATTCAGAAGATTAAATAACGATCGAGTCCAGTCAGACACAAGGTAAGGGACTTCATCTCAATCTTCTTTCAATGAGGAATATTTTGTTTTAATACAAGAATTTATTTTATATGCTATATAAACACCTTTTACTTTTAAAAGGGATTCATTTTCTATAAATCATTTTACTAAATGACAAAAATATATGTGTCATTTAAATTAGGCAGTGAAAATGACCTTTTCAACCGCCGTGAGTATTATTTGTTCTTTGGCTTCCTCAACAAGCCATAATGTTTTTAATAGAAAATAAATACCATATACTCTTTTTTGTATTTTGGTATTGAAAATGGTTTTATGTGACATATTCTGATTGAAATGTGGAAATTTTCTCGTTCCATTATTTTTTTTTTTCATTCTTATGATTTTATAATTGTACTTGGACATTTGATGGGTGGTTATGTGATAAACCAAATGACAGGTGGTGCTGTGAATACCAAGACAGGTGGTTATGTCATAACCTCCAATTCATTGGGTATGGAAGTTGGCCATATGGATATTCCATTTAGTGATATGTGAGAATGTTGACCGTATGGTTATTCTATTTAAGTATGTTTATGTCCAAAGTTACCATTATATGTTATGTGTTCTTTATATGGGTTTTATGGTAATATTTTGGTTACAACGGGGTAAGTAATGATCTCTTATTCATTGAAGAGTATTTACTACTTCATAAATGTGAAAACTGATACTTATGTTAATGTATTCATGTTTTACTTGTTGTTTTGAAGAACTAATAGTTTTCTTTCTTTTGTATACCTTAATTAGCTTTTTATGCTCATTCCATGTTTTTTGAAATGTTTTTCACAGGACATAATGTGGAATAGGGTCAAGTATGATATAAAAGAAAAGTCATGATGTCTCAAACATGGAACTATACATGACTCTTTTTTTCAAGAGTTATTGTTTTGTAAAAAAAATTGAAACATTATAAAAACTGTCTATTTTGTAATCTTTTGAGATGTAATAGTTATTTTCTAATTCTCTAAAACTCGAAATCTAAAATTAATTTCAATTTGAATTATTCAATTAATTTAATATTATGTAAGGATTATGTATGGGTTCTTATAGTTGGTATTAGAGTTTTCTTTAGATAACTTTAGGAGTTAGGGTATTTTTAAATTAATATCCATAAAGTAATTGATGTTTATATTGAAATCATATAGAATTTAACGATTACCATGATGCTTCGCCAAAGATATTTCTATATTCAGAATGGTTTTCCGCAGAGAAAACGGGGAAGCTATTTTGGGACGACATTAGGAGGTAGACAACTGTCCAAATCAGCAACTCGAGATGGACATAATCAGAACTGAATAGTTTTTACAGTGATGACTCAGTTGACTCAGGTGATAAATGTTGGTTATTTTTATTGATAATATTTTGGTTTAATTCAAAATTAACGAGGAATATTAAATTTATTTAATTATTTCCTTTCAAACCATAAAAAACATTATGGGAAATCCAATAAGTGTGTGTTTTGGTTACAACAAATTTTATTCCTTGGTTGCCTTGTTTCAAAAAATAGCATAACCGTTGATCCTGCTAAAACCAAAGTTGTTGAAGAATTTCCAAGACCCAAAAATATAATTGAGATTCGTAGTTCTCAGGGTTTGGCAGGTTATTACCAGAGGTTTGATTAAAAAATTTCCCGGTTATCTTGTCCAATGACTAAGTTAAGTCGAAATGGTGTTAAGTTCATCTGGACAAAAGAATGAGATGATTGTTTTCTGGAATTGAATATAATATTGGTGAATGCTTTAGTTTTGGCACTGTCATCTAGAAATGGGGATTTTTTTATCTACAATGATGCTTCTTTTAAAGTATTGGGTTGTGTCATAATGAAGAATGACCAGGTAATTTCTTATGCTTCATGTATGTGGAAACCCCATGAGTAAAATTACCCTACACATGATTTGGAATTAGCTATTGTTGTTTTTGCATTGAAAATTTGTAGGAATCATTTTTTTGGAGTGAATTATGAAATATATACTGATCATAAATGTTTGAAGCATATATTAACTCAAAAATAATTTAACATGAGACATGGGAGGTGGTTGGAATTAATCAAAGATTATGATTTCATGATCCATTACCATCCGGGAAAAGAAAATAAAGTGGTTGATGCTTTGAGTAAAAATGTAATACTTCATTAAGCATGCTACATTTGAAATGAAATCCTTTGGTTTTTGATTTCATGAACTTTGGCATAGAAGTTGTTGGTATATGAAATTCTTTTGTTTTGTATCAGGGGTCACTGAGATCATCCCTATCAGAGAGAATAAAGCAAGCAAAGAAAGAAGACAATGAGTTGCAGAAAAAGGTAGATTTTGTAAATAAGGGTATGTTTCTTGGATTTAATATTGATAAGGATTATGTTTTGAGGTTTGGAAAGAGATTATGTGATCCTTGTGATTCGCAGTAGAATAACGAGTTGTTATGTGAAGCTCATAGTTCTTCTCTCTCTGTTTATCCTGATAGTAAAAAGTTATAGAGAGATATTTGGGAGTATTACTAGTAGGATGGAATAAACATAGATATTGCAGATTTTACTGTGATGTGTTTGATTTGTCAACAGGATAATGTAGAACGGAAGTTTCCAAAAAGAATTCTTTAGCCTCTACCTGTGCCAGACTGGAAATGGGAAAATATATCCATGATCATTGATTTGGGATTACCAGAGAAATCTCGTGATTAACTTTCTCGGTTTTATGTTAAAGAGATAGTCTGGTTGCCTGGTGTTCCCCTTTCCAGTGTAACTGATCATGATCCATGGTTTACTTATAACTTTTGGAAAGGCCTTCAGTGGTCATTGGGTTCTAAACTAAATTTTAGTACAACTTTTCATCCTCAATCAGATGAGAATTCAGAATGAACAATACAGATATTGGAGGATATGCTACGTGTTTGTTCATTGGATTATCATGGATGTTGGGACCAACATCTTTCTTTGGTTGAATTTTCATATAATAACAGTTTTCATTCCAGTATACAGATGGCTCCATTTTAGGATTTATATGGAAATCATTGTCCAACTCCAACTTTTTTGGAAGAAGTAGGTGAAAGGAAATTTATGGGACCAGAATTGGTAGATGAAATAGCAGAATAATTTTAGTTGATTCAGAAGTAAATGGGAACAACTCAGAGTAGACAGAAAACTTATGCAGTTAACCGGAGGAAGGATCTTTCTTTTGAGGTAGGTGATCATGTATTTCTCAATGTTTTTCATTGGAAAAGTGTGATGCGTTTTGGTAAGAAGGGAATGTTGGGTATGAGCTTCATTGGACCATATGAAATCCTAGAGAAAGTTGGATCAGTTTCATACAGAGTGGATTTACCTCTGGGTTTATACCAGGTCTACAATGTTTTTCATGTTTCAAGGTTGAGAATGTATATTCTAGATCCATCTCATGTTTTGAGCCCTGAGGTAGTTCAGTTGGAAGAGAATATATCTTATGATGAACAACCAGTCACGATTATTGACCATAGAGGACAAGTGTTGCGGAATAAGGTAATTCACCAGTTAATGTTTTTGTGGAAAAACTCTATGGTTGAAAATGATACGTTGGAATCCAAAAATTCTATGAGGGATAAATACCCCCACTAATTTTGATAAATGAATAAAAATTACATGGAAGTAATTTCCAAAAGGGTGGAATGAAGTAACATCACATGTAAATTAATAATAAGATATTTTTATACTTATTAATATTTTTGAATTAAATATTAATTTTACTTTAAAGGGGTTGCTATGTTAGATAGGGTACCCGATACGCAACAACGAGTTTCTTTGAAATCTTACGTTGCACACTAATAATATAATAATATTATTTTAAATGGTAGTTAACTCTGAGATGTTGTATTGGTGGGAATGAACAAATCTAACTACAATATCATTATACATGTTTGTTAAATGTATTTACATTTATTCGATGAAAGTTAGAGGCCTAAAATGTGAATTAATCTAATTTTAAGCATAATTTACATTAAAAGGCTGATTTACCACCTTTTAATGGAAAACAACCAATAAATAACGTTTTGGTTACATTAATATGTTTTCTTTGACCAAATAAAATTCTTCTTTAGATTTGGGACATCAAAATTTATTTTGGGTAATTTTTTTGGTATTTTTCTGATAAATTTCATTTTTAATGAATAGTGAAAAATATTGTATTTTAATTCAAAGTGACTTTTAATTTAATTTATTTATATGGTTGGATTATAATTTTATTTGGTTTTAAATTGAAATTGAAATATATTTTTACCATTAAATCCAATGTTTGTCATTAGATTAATTTCACTTTGAAATTGGACATAAACAAGTATCGACCTTTTGATAGTTATTTTATCTTAAAAACATGCTATTTGTTTTGATAACGGGAAGTATTTTTAAAATTAATTAATTACACATTTATGTTATGAATTTGGAAAAATATACACAATTTTTTAATTTGGAATATCAAATATTTCTTAGGATTAATTTTTTATATTTTTCAGAAAAACATTAATTTTTGATTAATAGTGAAACCACTTTGTGGTAGTTAAAAAAAGACGTTTTCATGTAAATGAAATTTTACTGCTTCTGTGAATTTAGTTTTGAAAAAAAATTATACATGGATGTTATGAAGAATTAAAATGTGTTTCAATAGGATTAAAATAATTTTTTGTGAATAGTAACTTTTGACTTTTATTTACCACGGTTAAAGGTAAATAGGGTAATTCAAGGTAAAAAGAATATTATACTAATTCAAAATTACCTTAAAATGTAAAGACCTGGAAATTTCAAGGACATTTTATTCCTATTTTTTTTTGGAATTTTACATGTATGTAGTTTATGACGGCACCTAATTCTGAGGCCCGGTGTGCCCGGAATAATTTTCTGAAGTTTTGTTAAGCTTAAATTAAACCACGTAAGCAGTTTTACTAAAAATGCGGAATAGATTATTAATGGTTACTCGGATCGGAAATTAGATGGTAGTATTGTGCTTAGGATGGTGGGTTTACCCTAGGCGCGACTTAAGTTTAGTCTGTGCGGGCCTCCTGTAAGAAATTCCAAAAATGGAATAACCGTAAATAAAATAATTAAATAAATTATTTTATTTTTAAAATTCTTATAACTCACAAACGGTGGCTCGGAATAAAAATCTAAGACCAACGATGAGATCGTGAGGGCATGGTTTATTTAAGCAGATACTAACTTTGGCTGGTGTGGGCCACCAGAAAAAGTTAGTTTTTGGCCGCAAATAAAATAATTATTTGAAAATTATTTTATTGTAAAATTCATATCATTTTAACGATAACTCGGATTGAAAATATGAGATTACCGTTGGGTTCATTGGGGCGTGTTTTACTTAGGTAGACACTAACCTCGACCGGTGCGGGTCGAGGGGGATTAATAATAATTTTCCGAAAATTCTTTTCGGGTATGTTCTGTAAATGTACGTTCGGAATTTTATAACTTTTGAACCGGTGCTCGGAATTTAAATCAGAGGACACTGATGAACTCACAGTGCCGATATTCTCTTAAGGGGACCATTACCACTGTTGTGTTTTATGTAGACTAAAAGTCAATTTTCGGGGATTTGTAAAATAAATAAATAAAATGGTTGTGCACCATATTATTTATTTGATTGTTTATATCCTCGAAGAGGAATTCAGGGGTGGGACTGACACCCCACATAACCTCCCTTGAGAGGATATTTTTGAGGTGGGGCCCACACGAAGCCTAACCTTCAACATCCCTTAAACCCCCCTTTAACACTCCCTTGCATTTAAATGTGCCAACTACCCCCTAATTAAGAGACCACTTCGCATTCTCCACTTCCATTAATTTTTCCAACAATTTATATAATTAAAGTGGTTTGAATTTTGAATTATGTGGGTTAATAAAATAAAATCCATAGTCTATTATTAGAGTTTGGTACTTTCATTGTGTTAAGAAGAGTTGGGAGAGAGCTCTTGAGAAGGAGGGAAAAGTGTTCCTCTCTTCAACGAAGAACGACATTCTACATCGATGAAGAATGCTCTATGATTCAAAGAACGTGATGTCTCCAATACCGATTCCTCCATGGATGCAACCTAACATCCACAAAATTGACGTCTGATCTCTGCGACGCCCGACGTGTGATGACAATTATCGAGGTAGGGTAATATTGTTTGTTTCACATTTAAGTGGTTTTATCTCACATGCATGAGTGTTTATTTATATGATGTTTGTATAATTTATTCTTGAGTAAATTATACCAGTGTCATAGTTGAAAGAAAGTGTTTGATTATTTCCAATTTATTACACCAGCACCGAGAGTGTGGGAAGAACAAACACGGCCCGACGACCCTCCGCTGGTTGTTCGTTTGTGTGTGGAGTCGGGGCGGTTGATGCGAGGGCGAGGCCGGGATAACGACACGAGCAGTACATCACAGGTAGGCGGTCGATATGGCAGTCCATCAATATGATCGAGCGGATAGGAGGCACATTTGTTAAGAGGCGGAAGGTGCGCAAGACCTTTGGCAGGTTGGGTTTCATCCACGGCTGAATATTTGGGTTGAAGAGACATGATTTTGGGGAAGGATTTTTATTTATTTATTTTTGATCATGAGGAATCGAGATGAAGGAAATAATATTGGAGAGAGGATAAAAAAATAAGGGAAATAAATTAAAGGGAAAATAAAAAGAGAAGGTAGAAGATATGTATAAAGTGAGGTGTTACCCACATGCACCAAAACCTTAAACATGAATTTCAAATGATATTGGAGAGAGGGTTTCCAATCAAATGAAATTATAATAATATATTATTATTATTATTATTATTTAAGGTTTCCAATACCATAATTCGAACGTAACTTCTTCGTGCGATCTCGGTTTCATGAACCGTCAGCGACAGTGCGACCCTGACTTCGAAATGAAATTTAGGATCCCAATATTGGATGTCTTTTTTGGGTTTTTGACCGGGTACCCGAAACACTAGGAAAATAATAGATTTAATATTATTATTAAATCATTGACCCGCCATAGCTCATTCATGTGATGTCTGATTGGCTTGTCTTCAATGGCAATGTAATCTCGTCTTTAATACGGTCGATTGAAGTCTAATGTTGGATTCTATATTATAGTTCGTGGCTCAGTCCCCCTAAACACTAAATATTATTATTATTATTATTATTATTAAGGAATCTTGTATCATACATATCTCTCTCATACGGTGTCAGAATGATGAACTGTCTCTGACGTTGCGACCCTAGAATTAAGACGGATGTTTCAAAACCAATTTTGTATATTTATGTCGAGGTTGAGGCACAGGCCCCATGAGGCCCACTTCGTGGATGTTTTGGTGAAATGAAAATTTTTCACCGGTTATCCGTTTTGGACTAATGGGTAGTCCATATCGTGTGTTTTTCCATATCGATCGCAATGGAGTGACCGGTTTGGTTAATCAATGTCATTTGAAGTACGACCGGGTTGGTTTGAACCAGAAACCAATAGGGCCCTCAGAGTGGAAACACTTATAACATAAAGACCTGACTTATGATTGACGTGTCATCGACTTTGTTGGATTCCTCTTGATGAGACGGTTCTTTTGGTATACTTCACATGAGGTTTGGACACAGTGGGAATATGGCCGGGTTGGATTGTACATGAAATCCAACTAAGCCCCTCGAACGGAAAAGCTGATAACATTCAGACCAGACATCCGTTTGACGAACCATTAGAGACTTTGTTGATCACATTGAGAAACAATCCCTATGAGTATACTCTATGTGAGTTCAGGGTATATTTGAGATATGGTCGTGTTGGTTTGTACACAAAACCAACCGGGGCCCTGGGACAAAAAAGGCTAATAACTCCCAGACCAGGCGTCTTATTGACGTGTCGTCTGTTGCGTTGAGACCCCTATGACAAGGTGGTCCTTCGAGATACTTCTTCTTGGGGACATTGTGATACACAGAGTATCGACCTATAGCTTGTGGAGCAGACCCTCCTGGAGACGAGCGTGCGGAGTATGGAGACAGTGTAGCTGGGTGAGATCTGATGACTGCTATTCCGATTCGATTCGGAGTGACTTGTATATACTAGGGGGGATCACTACTATGTTTTGGTGGCAGTCCCACGGTGGGGAGAATTATTGTGTTTTTGTGTCATACGCACAATACTCGACAGGAGGATTACCTCTATAGGCTATTAGGGTGGGTGCACTACTGTGTTTGGGTGGCAGACCACGGCAGGATCACTATTGTGTTTGGGTGGCTGACCTGCAGTACTCGATAAGAGGAGTACCTCAGCAGTATTAGGTTAGTGAGCAGTGCCTCAGAGTCATGACAAGATCACTGTACTCGTAAGAGACGAATCTCTTCAGTAGTTACAATTTCGATAATGATAATCCTGGTTTGAGCTGAGTCTATAACCATTGTGTTTAACTCTTGATTGAGTTGGGTCACTTGATAACATAGCTATATGTATGGGAATATACCTAGGTAGTGGTTATCCATTGATATCACAACCTTTTTGTTTCCTCATGATTGAGATGGGTAACTTGATATCTTAGGTATAAGTATGGGGTTATACCTAAGTAAGGGTAATCTATTGAGATCCTTCTTTGTGGTTATCTTTGTTGGATTTAGTGAGACCTTGAGGGACTCAGGGTCCCTAATGATTATCGTATACTCACCCCTGCATGGGCTATGCTCACACCTCATTGTGTTGGTTGCAGACGACAGGCAGCTCTGATAGAGGACGAGTGTTTGAGGACTGGATGGTACCCTGAGGTGGATCTCACGATGAGTCAGTATCCGTAGGTGGACTTCAGGACGAGACGATACTCGAATGAGGTAAACAGGAGAGAGCATTGTGGATGCTATCTGTACCTACCATTAAGGTAGGATTCATGGTGGACGATCCAAGGGCTGCGCTATCTGTACCTACTCTTCAGGTAGGCTCTGAGGTGGACGACCCAGGAGTTGCGCTATATGTACCTAGCCTTCAGGTAGGATCTGATGTGGATGTCCCAGGAGCTGTTTCTATTCTTCCATCTTCTTGTCTTTTCTGTTGTACTTTCTTTCAGTTGTAGCTGTACTTTTGGTTGGGTTTGTATTCTAGCCCATTTACTTTTTAGCACTTCTTTTGTACTTAGTGTATTACTTCCGCTTGCACTCTATGGTGTTTTTTTACTATTATATAGGCAATGCCTTCCCAGTTATCGGGATTTTCACCTTTGGTTCTAGTCACCAGCCCCTGTCCTATGGAAGGTGGGCTTGGGGTAGTCACGGCACGGGCCCCGAGGACGGGTCGTAACATAAAACATGTCCAAAACTTATTAGATGAGTTATTAATGACCATTGTCATATTTGGGTCTATTTTGTGACCCCATTGAGCCACATGAGAGTGATAATCACAATTTAGATTAATTAATTTAATGTAAAGACAAAATTGACATTAACAAAAATCTTTTTTTAATTAATTTTCATATGGAGTTATATAAATTATCATTTCAACTGAAAATATTCATTGAAAATCAAAAAAGTGTTCCAACATGATGGTTTTTTTATAATTTGTATAAATCATATAAATTAAGATATATATGTCACAATAATGATGAAATATTTACCTCATTAATAAATGATTTAAATAAATAATATTATAATGATAAAAATAATTTCAACAACTTTTCCAATTCTGATTGTATGATTTTATTTCGAACATGTGTCATCTTATCTTCATCTCTAAATATTTTGGTACCATTAGAAATTGAATATCTTTATATAATAAAATAATAGTTTCATACTTTCATAAAGAGGTCCTCCTCCCCCTTATAAAAGGATACCACATATAACCAATTCATCACACCTCTAAATCCATTTTGCTCGTCCTACATCGTCCCAATTAAGCTCCCTACATCCCTCTGCTCCACCTAGAATCATTACCTTAGGCAGAAGGCACTTCAAGATGTCCATTGGTTCAAACCAAAATGAGTTACCCAAAATAAAGGTAAAGGTTTCTCTTAAATTGTTTTCTTTTATTCTACTTCTACAAACCCTAAACTCTTTTTAATACTTTATGTGGTATAAAAATAAGTATCCTTAATATAATAGGAAGTTGTTATGAGAATGATTCAAACTACACATACACACACCTTCACCTAATGTGTGATGAACATAATGTTTCTGTGGATGGAAAACTAACGCCTCATTAAATAATGATTTTTCAATTACCACTTACCACCTCTCAGGGTGGCAATTATGATTGCACTTTATTTATATATGATGTATATTACGTTTATGATTATCGTATGATTATTTAAATCCCATTAATAGAATTCCTTTATGATTTCCATTGTGGAAAAATATGATAATCTCATTGGAGGAAGTGCTGACTATAAGACCCACTAAGTGATGTGATTCGTTAATGCCTTCTGTGGGATGTATAAAGGATGGATTTAATGATACTATATATGATATTATACTATATTTATAATATACCATTTTATAATTATGTTTAAATTCCATTAAAATAAGAAATATAAATGAAATTATCGTTCATGCATACGTTTGGCTTAGCATCTCCATGAACGGTGCATTTCATTTCTTACCTCCATATGTTATGTATATTATAAATACATGTATATTCTGTAAATATAGGATCTATATGATACATAAATAACAAATATAATTCTCGATATAATGAACCTTTGACCACATGAACACCATGTAATAATAAGAAGTCCATTTTGACTCAAGTACCAAATATCTACAAAACAAACGTTATTAACATAAGTGGTTACATAATGTTTATAACATGGTAATAAGTGATATAAGAGGAATAATAAACTTGAAAAATGTTCTTAAGAAATTATAAATTAACTTTAGTTTATTATTCAGATTATTAATGAATGATCGAGTCAAGTCAGAAAAAAGGTAAGGGACTTTGTCTCAATCTCCTTTCATTGAGGAATATTTTGTTTTAATACACGACATTATATTATACGTTTTATAAACCCCCATGAAATTTCAAAGGGAATATTTTTCTACAAATTGTTTTATTAAATGAAAAAAAGGAATTTTTCTTTTAACGTATGTGGTGATAATGAATTTTTCCTCCACCGCGAGTATTATTTGATCTTTGGCTTCCTCAACAACCCGTAATGTTTTTAAAAGAAAATAAATACCATAAACACTTTTTTGTATTTTGATATTGAAAATGGTTTTAAGTGATATATTGTGATTAAAATGTGGAAATTTTCTCTTTCATTTTTTTTCATTCTTATTATTTTATAACGGTAGTTAAACATTTGACGGTTGGTTACATAATAAAACAAATGACAGGTGGTGCCTTGAATACCAGGACGGGTGGTTACGTTATAACCTCTAATGCATTGGGTATGGAAGTCGACCGTATGGATATTCCATTTTGTGATATGTGTGGAAGTTGACCGTATGGTTATTCCATTTAAGTACGTTAATCTCCAAAGTAACCTTTATATGTTATGTGTTATTTATATGTATTTTATTGAAATATTTTGGTTACAAAAGGCTAAGTAATGATCTTTTATTCAGTGAAGATTTTTTACTACTTCATAAAATTGAAAATATTACTTCTGTTAAAGTATTCATGGTATACTTGTTGATTTGAATAAATAATAGTTTTATTCATTTGTGTATCCCTTACTGAGATTTTTATGCTCATCCCATGTTTGTTTGAAATTTTTTTTCACAAGACATAATTTGGAATATGGTCAAGGATGGGATCTTAGAAAATTCATGTTGTCCTAAACATGGAACATGACAAGGCTATTTTTTTCAAGAGTTCATGTTTTGAAAAAAGAAATGAAACTGTGTAGAAGTGTCTACATAGTAATCTTTTGAGATGTAATAGATATGTCCTAATTCTCTAAAACTCTAAAGCTAAAAAGATCCTCAATGATAATTATTCATTTCATTCAATATAATATAAGGTTTAAGGATGAGTACCCATAGTTATGGATCATAATTTCATTGTACATTTATCTGATGCCTATAAATGTTATAATATCGTACATAGTTTTATTATATTGGGTTGGTTACAACTGACCATGGGTGTACATTCATGGAATTTTTTGTAGTGATTTATATTTAATTTTAAAATGATATAATGTCTTTTGAGCTTACACATGTTTACTTTGGGGGATGATGTTTACAATGTTGCCTTGGGTTTCACATGATATAAAATTACAATGATAGTTGTTCATGGGATACAAGATTAATTTTTGATGAGTTTAATAAAGGATGTGTGGAATTATGGAACTATAGAAACCAACGAGATGGGATGTTGATGGGGGTACAAACATAAATTTATTTATATGCTTTAAATGAAGGTCACTACAGTTATTCTTATTACATTGTTAGAGAGACTTGGTGAGGAATGTAAAATATTTTTTTTGTGTTTTTAGTTGATTATATAGAATAATTTTTTATTAACATAGAATTAAAATCATTCATTACTATTTTTCTAAATATTTTTTGAGGCAGTTCATTTGAAATATGCATATAATTATCATTATATACATACATGAACATTGATTTGACTCCATCGGTATAATGAACTATAAAAAAAATAAAACTATAAATAAATGATTTATAAATACAATATCTTCTTATTACATTTCCAATTTTATTATGGTATATCATTTTTGTGAATTAGGTAAAAATATTACATATTAAATTAAAAGATTCCCCACAGTAAGCTTATTTTCTACAAAAATATATCTTTTTGTTTGAAACATTGTTTCAATAAATTATATTGAAATAAATTTAGGATGAGTAAATAGAGTGAAAATGATTAACAATATAAAACTTCTATTCATACATCGATTCTATAAATAATAGAGAAATTTTTTGATGTTTAAATTAATGATCATTAAGGGATAAATTAATGAACTCATTAGTCAATTCAAAAGAAAAAAGAATTAATTTGTATTATTTTTTTACATTAAAATAATGAGAACATTAAAATAAAAATTTCCAATGTGAAAATATACCAATTCTTATTGAAGAATATTGGATCCAATTTTAATTCTTATGGGAAAACATCCAGGAATATTATGGAATGTGGGAACTCAATATAAAAACCGATTGAAAAGTAATCCATTCAACATTAACAATAATGAACCTCATTAAATTAATGTATTTTCATAAAAAGAAATTAATTTATAATGTTAGTTCCTTAGTGTGTCCAATTTAAAAGAAATTTGTACTCATTTTTTGAAGTACCTATATAAATCATGGCTAGATAATTTTGTAGCATCAGCCTATTTGATTATTTAAATCATCTTAGGACCCCAAATACTACAAAATTTTTAAATAAATTGGAAATATATTTCAAGATCACACATCATCATGAGCTATATATATCTCACATATAATCTTATATAATTTTAAATTTCAATATCACCATTAAAAAAAGTATTCATAAAAAATATCATCATGAAACACTTGATAAACACATTTGAAAACATAAGAAAAAGGAATTAAATTTCCAGATAACTATAAAGAGTTAAATACGATAATTTGAAATTATTATTTTTTATAACATTTTAATGAAGTTAAAATGAAAATGATTATTTCCTTTATAATAATTATATGATTAAATAATAACACTCATGAAACATTTAAAAGAACATATATATAGGGGATAAATAATATAAAATTTACAATTAACTGTTTCATTGAAAAATACCATACATAGAGCCCTGAATTGTTTCAATCATTGGTGTCCACTACTCATCATTGTAGAACCTATATTATAAAACAAAGAAACCCTCTATTTTTCTTTTTTTGAGATAGTGACCTATAGGTTATGTGGAGGTAGTCAAGAGAGATAATTTTGCTATGATTGGGAATACAAAATGTTCAACAGTAGCGAGGAATGAATGAGATGAGTTTTAATTTTATATGTGACAAATGTGATACACATGATAGTATTCAATTCATTCAACTAATATTATGTATTATTCATTGTAAATTGTGATATAAAAATCTAACTTTTCTCTCTGGTGATTATGGTAAATATATTATCCTATAATAAAGAATTATACTTAAAATGTGGGTAATTTTAAATTAGTTGTTTACTTAATTTACCTTATTTTCCATTTTTTCATGGTGATACAATTTTATTTTAGATACTATTCATAATGATAGTAGATTATATTTAATATATTACTAAATTCATACCTAATGATTAATATTAAAAATCTCTCTAGGATGATTTTATTTGGAGTAGTTATAGATTTTTCTTTCAATATAGGTGAACATAAGGCTGTGTAATATAATTTCTACAAAATTTCTCAGTTATTCATAGAAACATATGTATTAAAAAATATAATAGAATAATTTTTTCATATGTAATTTTATATATTATGATTATTCAAATGAATCATAAATAAATTTAAACCCATATAAATATTAGTGGTACATTTTTATTAATTTTTACTAAAATTATATAATATTTTTTAAAAAATCGATATTTTTTACATGTCAATTTAAAATTAAATATTTTCCATAAATAAAAAAAGGTTCACCATAATATATACTATTTAAATTACCATAAATTAATTACTTTTTTTCTAATTCAACATCTAAAATCATGAAATTTATCATTAAAATAAAACCACACAAGTGAGGGAATGTAATTTATTTAAACAGACCTATTTATTTTGAGACTGAAAATGATAGTTAAAAATATTATAAATTTATAATGAATATTAATATATGATTCTAAAAATTAAAAATAATAATATTTATTTGTTTCTATAATTTTTTAGGTGTTAGCATTATCATCCTTTTTGAATTTTGTCCTCACCATTTTATTTATGATTTATATAATTGAATCAATATCCCCCGTAGTGAGTTTATTGATTCTACTCTTCTTTCATCAGTCTTTTTTTTATTCTGTAAAACCAATATCTGGTTAGTTAAGTCATTTCATAGTATCTTATCTCTATGATCTAAAATATTAATTAGAATTTCTTTGTAAGTGAAATCATTCTCTATTTTTATAGTTCAAGCCTGTAAACATGATTTTCACCAAACAAAATTAAAAAATAAAAATGAAACACATCATGTATAAAATATAGAACTAATGGTAGAGGCAATTAGTTAGAAACAGATTCATCATTTTCTATAATTTAATATGGATGAATAATTCAAGGCATAACCAACCATTTTTTCAAAATGCATAACACTTTTCCAAGGAGATGCCTTATGAAAAACCTAATTTCCTACCTAAAATGAAAAAACATCCTTTATATATTATACATAACACATATTCATTCAATGAAAAGTAATCAAGGGATGTTAAATATTAAATTTTGTTTAAAACATTTCATCAAATATATTTTGTTTTAACAACATCTATATATAAAATTCATCCTAACATGATGGATTTGGTCATGTATTTCTATTTAATATCATAAATTGTTCCTTTTATTCACAATAATTATAAAAATTATCATAGAAAATTATACTAATTAGTGTTATTGATCCCAAATTCTCTATTATTATGAAGAAAAATCTCATGAAAATTCAGTGATGAAGGAGAAATTCACATTGTCTTCCAAATAGATTAAGGTTGAAAGGTTGTGATGAAGTTAAATTTAATGCCTATTGAATTTTAATTTAGATTAAAAAATTTGTGGAAAATATGTGATCTAGATCATAGAAAATATTGAGGGATGATCTATGTATTTTTATTGTCCCATTAATGTAATTTCTCATTTGTTCATACAACTATATAGTTTTTAGAATAGAAAATAATTTCTAGAATTAGACTATCTATGTTAAATAAAAAAATGCTCATTGTATCATAGAAATAAGTTTTAATTTACCTTCTTCAAATAATAATATATACTCTCCTCGTTATATTCAGAAACATTCCAAGGTCGAATCAATCCCATTTGTGTGTTTTGATCATCTTGGTCCAATGTAAATGAAATCATTTTCAGGTAAATTTAGAAATATCATACATTAAAAAATTCCTTCAATAATAATCTTGATGGGATCAAATTATCATTTTACTATTATTTTTAATATAAATAATGTAACTAAGAGGTTCACTAAAAATTTTCTTCAAAAAATAATGAATCAATTGGAATAAATAAACTCATATAAAATCTTTTAGAAAATTGTTTTGGAAAATAATACTCATTCAAACTAGTAGTCATAATTAAATATAGATTTTCATTAAAGATGTTATTTCCCAATTAATCCTTATTAATTTATTTTACAATTGATTATTTTATTATTATATGATCAAAAATGCATTCAGTTTCTGCTTTCATATTTTCTAGGACCAGAATAATTTTATCATAAAAAAACAATCAACTAATAGATATTGAATAATTAAGGTTATATTATCTATCATATTATAAGAATAAACTATTATCATTTTACTTCATTAATGGAAATTAATCCGGAAATTATAATACATTGAAAATTATATAAAAATTATTTTTCTCATATTCAAGTCATTCTTATTGAATACATTCATTAGAAAATTATGTTCAGTATAGATTACTCAATTTACTCCATATAAATGATTCCACCAAATTTATAGTGGAAATACAACCACTAAATTTTCAATTAGATTCATAACATAATTTTACACATGGTGTTTTATTTTAAATAGGACATATTCAATTACGAGATCATTATTCATTATTAATGAACTGTTTTGATATTATTATGAATAATGGAATATCTCATCATCATTATTTCATATTGGAAAGGCTAAACCCGAAGCACTATCCAATATTATTTTTATTTCTAAATAAATGTCATCAATTAGAATTTCCTGATTAATTTTATTATACTTAAATTAATACTATATATTTTGTTATAAATATATAATTTCTCAACAAACCATCGATATTAACCCTATAATCCTTGAAAATACCAATAATGGGTTGACATGGTGTTTGTTCCAAAAAATATCTTCATTCTCTCGTTCAACAATAATAATATATTTAGAAATATATACCCATGGAATGAAATATATTGTACTCAAAATTTAAATTTTCAAATTTTTTCATTAAAAATAGTTTTCCATTTAAGTTTGAAAAAATGACATAGTGTTTTCTTATTCTCCCAAAAACCTTTAGAATGTAGTAGAATATAATTAATTAAACAAAAATAAAGGTTAAACCAAATATCCATGGTAAATGTCTTCTATATGTTACCAAATTATAATATCTTCATTTATCAATAGAAACATCATAACCCCAAAATCATAATGATAACACCTAGTTTAGAATAATATCATTAAAATATATTCATCAATAAACCTCATCTAATGATAACCCTGTTATATATTCTCCTTCAAAAAATATTTATCTCCATATATATAACAACAATCCCCATTATTTCACGTTAATACATTACTTATTAAATAATATTATTCTTTGTACAACTCGCAAGATTGAGAAGTATAGTGTATCTGATAATTATGTAAATTGAATAAAAAAATTGAAAAATAAAAAAAAAGATTTATTGAAAGAATCCTTAAAATGATCATTATATTCTAACTCACATAAAATTTCTTAAGATATTCTAGGTATATCTATACGAATTGGGACCCCAATATAGACTATTATAGGAATAAACAAGGAATAACATGTAGAGAATTATACATTTCAAAAAATAGACATATCAAAGGGTATTAAAAAATTTGAATTCAAAAAAAAGAACAATTATACATGATATAACATGATAATCATGACATGAGAAATATTGAATCAATATAAAACACTACCTCATAAATGCATGTCAAGGATATACCCATATAAAATCATAGTGGAAAACTCCTCATAAAGGAATATAGTTAACTCCCTTTACTATCCTGATATCTAAAGAAACAAAAAATTATCCAATTAAATGGTGAATTATTTAATTCATGGAATTACTTTTACAAAGAATTCATTCTGGTGCATATGTGTTAAACAAAGATCATACATGATGAATTCATTTTTTATATTTGTCTATTCAACTATCAATAAGTTTGGAATAAATAAATTCCATTAAATGTAAATGTGGTATATGTTTATTAATTTTAACAACAATTAATATAAATTTGTTTGGTATTTAATATAAAATTATATTGGAATGGGAAATTTTTTGTTGAATTTCATAATCCAAACAACAACACATCAATATTAATAAAATGGATGGTAGGATAAAAATTCTTATAAAATCAATTCAAAATAAAATTTTAATTTATATTGAAATGTATAGACAAATCCGATTATCTGTAATAGAAAATATAAGTCCTTAGATAATTATGAAACTTTAATAAAGAAGATAAGTTGTGGATTCCTTTATTGAGTGTGTGACACCAAATACATTGGAGGGGCTTATTGAGTTATTATGGATCCTTGGATGGAATATATAGAGTTTATGGAAGTTTATTTATGTGATACAAAGAGTTTCACAAAAGAGTAATGTGATATTGGGTGCATTTATATACGAAATGAAGCGGGGTTTTTTATAATATAGGATTGTGGAATCTACATTATAAATTAACCAAAAATTCAAACCATCTCATTGTTTTTCATATGGTTTCTACCAAATTGGAGTAGTTATAATTTTTTTATAAGGCCATAGTCCAATCATAATAAATTAATTTCCTTTCTTATGTGTAGGCGATTTCCATTTTTAATGAAATGTTATTAAAAACTAAAAATATATTATAAGTTTAGTGGGATTCATAATTTCTATATGAAATAAATCAAACAAAAAACCATATCATTTGAAATAAATTTTTCATTGATATTTTCTATAGAGTCTATTACATCACTTTTTGGTAATTATAATGTCATAATAAACAAATTATATTTACAAGGTATTTAATTTTCACCAGAATAATCAATTAGGTCATATAAATTTGAAAAATTCATTATTAGATAAATTCAAAGTTATTATTTTAAAAATAGTTATAATTTTATATTACTAATTTTATAGATATATGAATCCAATTTTTTAAAATAAAATCAATATTATATAAAAAATTATGGTTTTGGGACAATAAATATTCTCGAACCAATATTAAAATCACATATGAATTCATATAATTTATATGATCATTTCTATTTAATAAAAATTATATAATAATTACATTTTATTAAAATTGTATTTATTTGTTAAATAAATTAATTTTTTCAAAATTAACTCCTTAGTAGATTTTTAGTATTAAAAAAATATTATTTGGGTTTTATAGTATCATACTAATAATAATTTAAAATTTAATAATAATAGGATGTAAAAATGTTCATTATTATTCACAAAATAAAATAAATGATCATATTTATAGGGTATCGATACATATCCTTTTAGTACACCCACAAACTCTTTAATGGAATATTTCATGACGTTGATGCATTCTAGGGGTGTTTTAGTGTACATGGTTTGGAATGTAATTTAAATTAGAAGGAACTTCTCCAATAAACAATTTATCTCATGCTTAAGTTTTTGGATAACAGCCTAGTATTTTTCATGGGAAATTCGAAATGATACAGTCTAACTCATAATCATTGATAAAATGGATTAATATTTTTCCATCCCACAAGTTGAGGCCATCTAGTCCATTTTCGTGTCATCTATAATTTGTAAAAATCTATATGTATAATAAGCAGGCAATCCCTACTCATTCACTATTTTATCAATGGTTATGATGCTTGATGATATTTAAAATATGATATAATAAATCCAAAAATGTTCAGGGGTTTTATATTATCATGTTATATAATAATATTTATAATTATATCATAAGGGGAAAATCTTTTTTATAGTTCAATTCTCTTAAATATTCACCATTATTAAATTTCACCCTTGATATTTTCATTTCTGATAATAAAACATATTACTTTAACTATGTGTCATCACCTCAAATATTCCCACATAGCTTCATCAAACATGTTGTTTATTTGAATATTTTTAATTAAGGTGAATTGCATTATTTCATATAAAATTTTCTCTATGATGTAAGTTCTTTACCTGGTGCTCCTCATACGATATGTAATTATATAATTTTACCATGTCAGGATTGAGTACACATGGAAAGTCTTGTATGTACATTATCTACAGGGATACATGGAATACATCATGTACTTGAGATCAATTTGGTGGGGGTGATAGATTATAGGCATCCACTGTTATGCGATCATGAATATCAAACTAGACGATGCATCTTAGACTTAGATTTCCATTATTCCCCAATCTTATCACATTCTTCAATGGTGATATGTGTTGGAATATCATGTATTCATCATAACACTGTAGGAATCATTGACATTTGTCAGCACATCTCTTTCATGGATTGTGAGAATCTTTTGTGTGTTGTTGAATGTTCCTAACATTTTCCCTTATTTCCTAAACCATTTCATAACCTATTAGTTCTCATTCCCCAACATCATCATATCAAGAATTGTTTCTACACCTCTTCCCGAAATTTGCATCATAGGATCCATTTCGATGCTAATTTGGAAACTAATGTTTTAATAAAACTGTTGTAGATCTAGATGTTGATCCTATAGTCCATTGAAGTCCATAGAACATGCACTAAAAATGATTTAATTTTTTAATAGTATTATTATATTGGACATTAGTTAAAGATGATAATATTTATTGAATTTCATATTGGAATTTCGAGAATGTTGGAGACTTTTTCATAACCTGGAGGTGAATCTAGGATATCGATTGAATTAAATTGATAGTGGAACAATTGCAGCTTTTCAAATTAATTGATGTATAACCATGCATGATTATCCCATACAAAGTCCTATTGAAATGTGATAATGTGAGTAATCCTTATATGATGATCCACAACAATTGATATATCATTGTTTCCACTAAATGTGTTCAACCTTTGGGTGACATACATATTCTTTGGAGATAATTTCCAATTACCATGTAGGTATGGGTAATGGCTGAATCATTCAGTTAGATTTTTTATTTCACACCTTCACTACCCAACATAAAATATATAACAATATATATTATTCGATCCTCTTCATCAAATTGTATCTCCAACATTGTTCATATTGATCTTCATTATGAATTTTTCTTCTATGATAGATATATAATGGTAATCTATGTGAATCATCAAATAAATCATTATTTAACTCAATATTTATTGGTAACAATAATATTTAACCCAATATTACAACTCATAATTTATTATCAATTATCATAAAGGATTTAACATTATTTATTTTTTCCATATTCTTCTGAATTCCAATGTCATATCTTTTAGATTCCATTAATCTCGATAAAAGATACCATTTTTTAGTTATTTTTAATGTATTTATGAGTTCACATATTTTATTAATCCTCTTTATATCTATTCTAAATATAAGAATATCAGATCCATCTCAATTCAAAACTATGATATAATTTTTATTTCCTTTATACATATACATATTCCTATTTAATCACATTTATATTATGATAGTTGACTGAGCTGTTGTTGTCCTCATTCTGGTCAAACCATATTCGTTGATGAAAATTAATATATTTCTATAAGATTATATATTTCATACTTTTATGATCTATATATATTCCACACATCTCCCAGAATAGATATTTCTACCATATTTTCATTGTGAATATAACACTATCCAACTGCAGATCATTCATTCTATACTTATGTTCATGAAAATCTATCTATCAAGAAGCAGAAGATATTAATTTTTCATTTTGAATTAAGGCATAAAAAAATTTATTCATCAATGAATCGTTGAATAGAATGAAAAGTTCTCCACATAAGGGTAGTGTGAGAAAAAGGGATGTGATAAGCCTAATATTACACTCTTTAATACTATCTTCACATTCCTAGTTAAAGGAAAAAATGATAACCTTTTGAGTTTACATGTTTATAGGGATTTATAGTAACATTAATTTTCTCAAAAATAGATCATAATACAAAGATACACCAAGGAATCATGATATATATATCATGGATGTTGGCCTCATTCGTCAATAAATTTCCTATTTTCATGAAGGGTCTAGAGATATCACATTTTTTATGATGATATATCCCAAAAATACTAATTACTTAAAATAGAATTAAATTTTATTAAATTGTGTTTATATTCTCCTTTCACAATGTCTTTAGAAAAATTAATTGTTGCACCTAATGCCCATCCTTGTTTTTAATGCATATTAAAATATCATTTATAAACACTACCAAATATTTTATGAGTTAATATATAAAAAATATTCATCAATTCCATGATGATTTATGGTTCATTAGTGAGTTTGAATGGATTTACTAATAACCCATAGTGTTCATAAATTGCATGAAAAGTATCCTTGGGTATATCATCATTCTCCAACCTTACATTGTAATATCTAAACCACATACCCACCTTGGATAATTATTATTCTCCTCATAGCTTATGAAAAAATTCATCAATATGTGTAAATGGATACATGTTCTTTATCACGATCTTATAGAACTCGTGTTAGTAAAGCCAAGGCTTATTGAACCATCATTCTTTCTAATGAATAGTACTAGATCACCAATTAGTGAGCAGTTTGTTGTATTATCACTTTATCTAGATACATTTGTTGCAGTTTTTCAGCACCACAATTTCCACAACATCCATTCTATACAATATCTTGAATAATGTAATTTCAAATTTTATAGGATCAATTTTAAATTCGACCTCTCTACTAGAAGGAAGACTAGTAAATTCATTTTTAAACACATTGACATATTCATTCATTATAATAATATCTTAGAGGGTGTCCCTAACTGTAGAAACATTCATTTTAGATAGATAACCTTTTTCATAAATAAATAACATCAACTATTGACATTTTGTTCTAAATATGATTAATCTTGTTCCATGCACTAATACAGAATCATAGGAAGATTCTTAATACATTGCGTGATTTCCATCCCTTGGAAATTTATGTTGGATCTACATTGGAAAATTCAATACATTCCTAGAAATTTATAAAATTTCACCAAATCAAGAATTAGAAGGTTTTCTAAGAATCTGAATGTAAAAATATTTATAGGGTAGGAGTCATATACATTGGATACTATAAATTTAAAAAAATTGTTTTTACCGACAACTCTACATCCACACAATGGGGGTGTTTTAATTGTTCTACTAATTTTTTCTGATATAAAGGAAACAATAAAAGATAAATAAAACGTCAAGTTCTCTATTATTGAATATATAACTAGTATACTTGTATCCAAATCATTATTGGGATGCACTTATCTATTTTATATGGAAAGATGACTCTCTTGATGCCCTTGACGATGTTCTTTGTCTCCAAAAAAATTTACATAGAGTATTAATTTTAAATGTTACCTAGTTCTTTAATGTTGATGGAATGAAAAATGATTTTTAGCGTGAACATGGAATTCTATTCATCCATTTGTTTAGTTTTATTCTCATGTTATTAGTCATTATCTTGGTGTCCTTCTTTCACATGCCTAATGTTTTTCCTTATTATCCATCTTCAATTTTTGGGGTCCTTCTCTATGCACCTTTGAAAATTGGATATTGAAATATCATAGAACTATTACAATTATCCATCAATTTTCCAGAATTAATCTCCACATTATTTGTCTTATCCCGGTGAAACACTTTAGATCTATTGATCTCCATTTAATCTATTAGGTAACATCATAAAATCTCTTCATATTAATCAAAGCACCAAATCAACAAGGATTTTCATAGAATATGATCCATTCTACTAATGAAATGGTAGGACATTAATTTATAGGGGAATAAAAACCAAGTAGCATAATGTGAAATAATAACGATGTTTTCCTCATACACTCCAATAGATTTATCATATTTTTGGTTGAGGACAAGGATGTCCTATCACATTTTGAGTCGAGGAATTTGAAATAAATATTTATAAAAAAACATTTTTTTTAATTACTTCCACCCCACTAGTTCAATTTCAACTTTAAGATTTATATTCTAAATTAATTTCTACCACTGATAATATAATCCCTCCATATGATAAACATCTAGTATAACCCTCTCATATTCATAACAATAATGGATATATAATATCATTCAAGGGACTTGATCCAATGATCTGTTGTTATGGGATCAAATTACCCATTGAATATCAAAGTCCTTTGTTACATAAAAGAAGAAATTTTCACTTGATATCTCTTTGGAATATATAGATTTTCAGTAGTATACATTTCTATTCAGAACATGAGTCATCTGAGAGATTATTTTCAAGAAATTCATGATACCTTCTCCCATCAGGTTGGAAATCTTATTGTGGAAGTCATCAAATTTTCCATCAAATTGATTATTATGAAATTCACTTACATCGGATAATCATATAGAATAAGTGGAAAATTATGGATGTGTATTTTTTAGAAGTATTGGACACATAAATATAGTATCCAAAAACATTAATGCGATAATTTTTAAATTACATGTATTTTATAAACCTATGAATTGCTAGACATTAATATATGTGATCTATTATTTATTTACTAACAAATTCACTTTTGGGGATTTTATTGATCCTTTTGTAATGGTTAGTAATGAAAAAATAAATTTGAAAAATAATATACCCCAAGTGTATCAAACATGGTGGGATATAAGGCTCTTTATTGTGTACCAGTTTAAACTGAGTTAGGTCCAACACACATTTTCAACGTTGTTACACATAGGTATATCTTTTTCAAAACCACATCCAATTCTATTATACAGGAAGGTATGCATTTTTTCCATAAACCACTCACCCTATAGTTTCTCAAATATTGTGGTGTTTTATACATAGTTCTATAAATAATTATTTCCCTATACTTTTCTAATCCTAATATATGAACTAAATAATTTCTCCATTTATTGAAACTATAACTACCCAACTCTTTATTTCACATTAATAAATGATTTATTACATAAGATTAAAATTATTACAACCTGGATGATCGTGTTCTATATTGTTCAAAGTTATTAGGAACATTAAATAATAACATAAAACTTGAAAGCCATCATATTAATTGAAAATTTTATTAAAATGGTTTTAATATTCTTTCATACATAAAACTATAGGGTATAACCTATGGATATAAATAAAAAGATTATTTCTATAAATCCAAATAAGGGAATACACTTGGATTAAAAATAAATTAATAATATATATTGGATGATAAAAATATAAATGGGTCTAAAAATTATTAGGAATCATAAAAATATACAATAATACATGATATAACATAACAATCATAACATTGGAAATGTAGAAACACCATATTACACCACATCAAAAACATACGTCAAGGGTTTACCACAAATACCTCATGGTGGAAAAGTCCAATAAAGGTATAAGGTTCACTCCCTATCCCAACATGATGTCTCAAGAGACTAAACACTACCCAATTCGTTGAAACACTATATAATAATTGGCTCACACATCACATCCATTTCATTCATATGCCTAATTACTCCACATAGATCATACAACATGAATTCATTCATCTTAATAATTTATACCATTTATGAGGAGTTTGGAATAAATATATGTAATTAATATTCAAATAAGTATATTAATATACTTACAAACATAATTTATTGTAACTGGGTATGGTATTTTCAGCAAAATTGTTTTGGAATGTAAAATTGCAGTGGAATTTTTTCAATAAAATGATTTCACAAAAAAATCATAAAATGGGTTAACGATGGAGAATGAGTTATCACACCATTTTTAGATAAAATGATATGTAATAGGGACATGGAAATTAATATAAGAACATAATTTATTTAAAATAGACAACTTATGAAAATAATGAATCATGATTACTGAAGAAAACAAGATGATTCCTTATAAAAATGTGTGTCTCCAAATGACTATGAGTGGATATTTTTTATTGTGGTGAAACCATTGGAGGAATTTATGGGGTGGTTGAAAGAGTCTAGACGTGATATAAAGAGTATTAGTGATGATAAATTGGATCTTTGGGGGGATATATGTGAAATGTGGGTGATTTCATCATTATTTATGTTTTCACTATAAATAAGAAATAATACAATTCAATAAACATCAGATGGGTTTTGCACACTATTTAGACTAAAATTTATTTGTTCACTTTATTTTATATTTCAATTTTCCTGACATTATAAATTATTTTTTTGATTATGTGAAGGTGAGTCTCACTCATAAATAAATGATTTAAAATAAAAAATATACATTATGTATTTGGGTTGATCCATAATGGGATTATATAATAAATCAAATTATCATAATACACAATATATGGAAGTGAATGAATATAGATAGACATGTATACCTTTTATAGTAATTATTAAATCACTTTAGGGGTCATTATGATGTCTTAATACCCAATGTATATTTATAAGGTTTATAGTTGTTACCTGAAAATTGAACTATCTCATCAAAATATGTATCATTAATCATTGGATAATTTCAACACTATAAATCCAAATATAATTATCATTTTAACTAAATATTTCCAAAATAGTAGTATTTTTAATTTTAAAATAAAATAAGTATTTATAATGAAATTTCATGATTTTGACAATTACTATTTTCAAAACGTTATTAAAATCAGATTTCACATCATAAAAATTATATGATCATTGATATTTAATAAATATTATTTAATAATTATATTTTATTAAATTTTTATTTATATAAAATTTTCATTAATTTATCAAAAAATGTCCTTAAATGAATTCATATATTTCCAAAAAATATTATTTATGTTTTATTGTATCAAAAATATAATTATTTATAAAGTAACAATAATAGGATGAAAAAACAGTAATTATTATATAATAAATTAAAATATAGAGAATGCATGGTTCTTTATAAGTACACCTTATGTACACCTACATACACTTTATGAGTAAGTTACATGATGGCGAGACATTCATGGGGTAGTTTGGTGTATATAGTTTTTTCGTGATCTCCATGAGATTGAAAGTGTCACATTAACAATATCTCTCATGCTCAAGTATTTGAATATTTTCTTATTATGTGTCAATGTATTATCCTTGTGATACTATCTCTATCAGATGCAATAATAAATTTGTGAAGACCCATAAATTTCAAGGAAAATATTTTCTTAAATACATTTGAATTTTACTAGTCCACAATTTCTAACGACAACTGATTCTGAATCCCGGTGTGCCCGGAATCATTTTATGTAGATTTTTTTGGGTATGTTCAGTAGACATATGTGTGGGTTTTATTATCTTTTGAACCGATGATCGGAATTTAAATTTGAGGACATCGATGAACACATAGTGACATTATTTGGTTAAGTGGACATTTACTGCAGTTGCATTTGTGTGGGAGAAGAAGTTAATTTTTTTGGGATTCATTCTAATTTAAATAAAATTGTGGTGTACACAGTTTTATTGTTATGTATTGTTATATCCTCAAAAGACGAGTTAGATTTGGGACCCACATCCCACATAAACTCCCATGGGAGGATAATCGGTGTGGGTCCCACATAAGCCCTAACCCTTTATCTCCCCTTAAATAATGAGGCCACCAAACCCCATCATTTAATTTGGTGGAGTCTCTTCATATTCTTTCCCATCAATTGTGCCAACACATATAATTAATGCCTTCATTAATTATTTTTGTGGTGTTAACAATTCTTTTGAATTGTTTTTTATTTACATGGAAATTATATTTTATTGGAGGGTATTTTAATTATATTTTCATTGGAAAATATTTGGGGGTGAAACCTTTGGAGAATTAGAAGAGAGATTCATCTTTCCACAAAGAACTATGTTCTCTTCGACGATGAAAATCGATTCCTTCGAAGAACGACGATGTGTCTTTCTTCCTCTTCCTCGGTGACAAGATTTGAGACGTCACTTCCTCTTCGAATGCACCCCGACGTCAAGGGAATCGATTACTGTCTTCTGCAATGCCCGATTACCACGACTCTCGACATTCATGGCCTGTCGATGTGCGACGTCAATTATGAGGTAGGGGGATTATATAATTTAAATTGAATAAATTTTACCTTCGTTCTTGTTGAATGAAAGTGATCGTCTATGGCCATTTTTTACCACCTAATGCAGAGGGTGCAGGCCGAATGAACATGAACCGATGACCCTTGGTTGTTTCTTGTTTTTATTCGCGATGTTGGAAGAGGTGGTGGCGATCGGAGTTGGTGACGATTGGGGGTGGCGACGACCGAAGGCAGAGGTGGAAACCTGGGCCACGAGCCGGCCCGAAGGGGACTGTGGCACCGAGGGCCACACGGAAGAGTGATCACAACCCATAAACATGGGCCGCTAGCCAAAGAAGAATAGGCCAGCTAAAGTTGGCCGAACTGGTATAACATCAGTGCCTCTCGGAGCCGCACTGTAGAGGAACCGCGTCCCGCTTCCATGGCCCGCTTCGGCGGAGAACTGGCCATAACATGAGCAATGGACCTCCGATTGACACACTAACAATTGCATTGGATTACATTGATCGAGACGGCCGTTTTGGTATATTACACTCATGTTTTTGTTGATTTATGGATATAGAAGGGTTGTTTCGAATTCAAAACCAATCGGGCCCTCAGAGCAGAAACACTAATAACATATGGACCGGACATCTGATTGACATGTCTTCAATTAAGTTGGTATTATTTTGGTTAGACGTTTATTTAGGCATACTCCGTATAGGATTCAGATAAGTTTGGAGTATGGCTGAGTTGGATTGTACCCAAAATCCAACCTGACCCCTGGAATGGAAATGCCAATAACTCTAAGACTAGGCATCTGATTGATGCACCATCTGTCTCGTTGGGTTCTTTTTGAGATGACGAATCATTGGGATAAATCATCTATAGACTTCGTGATATTTGATTTATCGACCCCTTTTCTCTAGGAGAAGGCCCTCCCAGAATCGAGTGTGCTGTGTGTGGGAACCCTAGAGCTAGTGAGACTGCTTCGACTACTGTACGGGAATCCTTCGTGGGTTCGACATTGATGACTAATGTACTGGGATTATCCATGGGTTCGACTATTATGGCCATTGTACTGGAATCCCTTGTGGGATTGACGACGATGATTATTGATCTTGTATCTTGTCTGGGTCTGGAAGTTTCCCCTCTGTACATGTATCCTATGTGGGTCCAATAGATTAGCTATTCTTGTATCCTGTGTGGATCCGACATCTTAGTTGGTCCTATATCCGGAGTGGTTTTAAAACATTAGATGAATCAGTGACTATATTTGATCATCTCTATTACTCTCGGGATAGCTGTTCTTGTATCCCATGTGGGTCTAACGTCTAAGCTGGTCTTGTATCTTGTGTGGGTCCAACAGCTTAGACGATCCAGTGGCTGCATCTAATCATCTATGTCTCTCTACTATTGTGCCATACCTGTGTGAGCTGATACATGTCTTTCAACCATTATCATCATGGTGATTGACTTATCTTCCATTGTGGAATTGGTTTTTTCTTGGGATCATGAGTTGGAGCCAAACAAAGATTGATAACTTAGGTATATGTATGGGAATATACCTAATATGGGTTGGTTTATACTTCGTGGTTGTATATTTATTTTGTGGTTTATCCTTTTTGGATTCTGGGAGACCTTCAGGGATCTCGGGGTCAATACTGAGTATCGTAATAATCACCCCTGCATGGGCTATGCCCGCACCTCGTAGTGTTGGATTTAGACGACGGATAGCATTGGCGGAAGCTAAGAGTGAGTCAGGATCGGCTGGAACCCAGAGGTGGACCACACTTCTAGACGATACACAGAGCGGACCAATAGACATGGAGTGATGAGGTGGACATCTGTACCTACAATTGAGGTAGGATAATTGGAGGATGGTCCAGGAGCTTCCCTTTTTGGCTGTTTCCCCTTTCCCAGTTGTACTTTCTTTCTGTTATGCCCACACTTCACTATTGGGCTTGTATTTCCATCCCCATTACTTTCATCACTACTTTTGTATACAGTATTCACTTGTATTTATTTCAGTTGCATACTATTCATTGTTTTTTTACTTTTATAAACACAATGACTTCCAAGTATAGGGTTTTACGCCATTGGTGCTAGTCTCTAGCCCATGGCCTATATAAGGCGGGCTTGGGGTAGTCATGGCACGGGCCCCGAGGATGGGTTGTGACAAATTATTATCAAAGGAGTTGGTACTACCCCAAAACTTAGGACTCTGGTCATTTTTTCTATGAAGCAATAGTTTTAAGAGTATTGAGTGCGGTTTTAAGTTCAGGGAGTCCAGTGTTGGTGTGGTGGCCGATTTATCGATACACTAGGTCCTTGACCACTGTTTTCAGACTTAGTGTACGGAAACACTGATTGTGTGGGAGTTTCTATAGTTTTATTTGTATTCCCTTTGAGTCAGATCACCAGCTATGACTTTTTGATGGTGTTCCACCTGTTCCTTATCGGGATTCCACTGTAAAGACAACCAGCTAGGGTTCTCATGAGAGAGTACATGATGATGGACCACCAAGAAATGAGGATCCGTTGCAGGGCCCTATTACTATGTTGGATCCTTCGGGTGGTGTACCAGCGAAACCACCACCCGTTGGGCAACATATGGCACCCGCCGCACTGGCGGATGGTGCACGCCGACTGATCATGTTGCACGAGTTGCAGTGGAAGAGGCCTCAGAGGATTAGAGGCGAGACAAATTCCCGAGAAGCATAGGATTGTATGTATGTGATTGTTGGATTTTTTTCTCCTAGTTGAGACACTAGTATTAAAAATGTCGATCTTAGATACTAATCTTTTTCAGTGGGTGACCATGAGTATGGTCTGAAAAATTATGATGTTTTGGTACTTGG
Source organism: Viscum album (assembly GCA_963277665.1). NCBI lineage: Eukaryota > Viridiplantae > Streptophyta > Magnoliopsida > Santalales > Viscaceae > Viscum > Viscum album. The sequence goes on along the minus strand of OY728152.1, from coordinate 2,072,324,660 downwards.
ACCATCTTCCAAGATGGTACCTTCAAGCAGAGTGCCAACTATATCCCTGCCCGTTGGTCAGTAGACACTACCAGCAGTACCGTTAGAGGATACTTGTTGGCTCAGGCCCTTATATGTGTTTCTGCACCAGATATCCATCATGATCCAAGGAGAGCCCAACCCATAGGAAGCAAAGTACTAGATTGAGGCGGTGGATGAGAGTTTTCTAGAGTTCACACAACTTCAGCAGGATGACGTGTCAGTAGCTGAGTATTCATCGAGGCATATCAGTATTTCCTGGTACACGATGAATATGATTCAATCAGTGATTGAGCTCTCGGTCCACTGAGTGAGGTGTGTTTAAGGAAAACTGAGCCAACACTTTTTCATAAATGCATTCATACTTATGTTAGGGTTTGAGAGAGAACCTTTAAGTTTGAATTCTCATTGGCTGTGTGGATACATCTAGTGAATGTTAACAGTTGAAATAATGAAACGAGCGCTAGTCTCAGAGACATGAGCATGTAAAATGTTCCGAGAAGAGGAAGTGTTAAGGATAGATGAATCTGTGGGCCAGTAGACATGGATGCAGAGCTAAGAGATAAGCATGAGGTGGGGAATATTTTGACATGTTAAGACACCTACTATTGTAGTAACTGATAGGATGATGGAGTTGGAGGGCAGGGGAATAGAGTAGATTCATACGGTAAAAGAGTGCGACCCAAGGGCTCTCACTATGATTTGAGATACGGTATGTGTCTTCTACTAGATGACGTAACAATAAAAATAGGTACCAATAATTACTTACTTCAACGAATATTATCACAGACCTAGAGTATCAAGTTAAAATGTTGACTTGACCCTCATGTCTATAGATACCTTTGGTAGGAGACTCGATAATCACACATACGCAGACGGTGTGATCGGACCCTTGAGGAGAGAGTTTCAGTTAAAACCTCTTGGTGGTAGAGTCAAGGTCTTACGATGTTAGTTTGGATATGGAGTGGAAAACCACATTTCATACAAAGATTGAATCTATTAGGAAAAAAGGTTATGGTTTATATACAACTTTTGGATGGTGTTTTCCTTGGTTGGAGAAAAGATAATCCAAGGAATAAAAGGATAGAATCTTGAATAAGAAGGTGCAGTTGATCACTCATGAGTCAGCTAGACTTACCATTGTGCCAGACTTCTCTCGAGTTTCAGCACCACAATTAGTTTTGATGAAGAAGGGCAGCCCTTTGTATACTCATAGAGATATGAGCAGAGATTTAAAAAGATGAGGTAGAGGTTGACCAGTGCGCCCATCTTGAGGCAACCGGAGGAGGGCATTGGTTACATAGTTTACTGTGACACATTTCGGACCAGACTCGGGTGTGTCCGAATGCAGGAGTGAGAATCGATCAACTATGGTTCACTACAGTTGAGATAACAAGAGTAGAACTACGCTACCCATGACCTGGAGTTAGAAGTAGTGGTCTTCTATTTGAAGATGTGGAGGATCTATCTGATGGGTTATTGCTTTACAGTCCATTCTGACCCCCTGAGTCTCAGGTACATTTTCTCGCAGTGGGACCTGAACCTAAGATATCAGCGATGCTCGAGTTCCTCCAGGACTATGACTTTGAGATAGTCTATACTCCTGGGAATTTGGATGTTGTTGAAGATGATCTCAGAAGGAGATCGGGTATTCATTTACTTGGAGTGGTGACGGAGAAGCTAGTTCTGTTGCAGATTTCCTTAGTGGATACATAGGGGGTCAGCACTTGTAGTGTAGAGACCCGAAACATGACGTACATGAACATTACATTACATTTGCGGAATACTTAGTACATAATAAAAAACACACACACAAGGATCGTAATAGTTTAGTGTCTTTGGAAACTCGTAATATAATCTTCTAAATCGTGGTGAAAGATCTTCAAAATCTCCCATAAAGATCTTCCTTTTTTTTACCTAAAACCTTTCTTTATATCCTGTGGAAAAGAAAACATAAAAGGGTGAGCTCAAATGCTCAGTAAGGGTAAACAAAAGTAATATCAATCACATCATATACATAAGCACATAACTTTTGAAAATCTTAACCTGCAAAAGAGATCATAATTTCATAACATGGGGTAAATCATGGCAGTGAAATGTAATCACAATAATCATAACCTAAAACATGAAACTTTGTGGAATTAACACATAATCATAGAGAATCATTTCTTGTTAGCCAAGACTCATTTCCAAGACTATCTTAGTGGACAAAGTCCCTTTCTGAATCGAGTAACCCTCGTTTCAGTCCTGTTTCACTGAACCGGTATAACCTACCGTTCCAGCCCTGTCTATCTCATGAGATATAAAATCTTTAACCAATGAATTGGAGGGAGATATAGGTCCCACCCATCTTATAATGAATCCTTTCTTATGTGTGCCACATAATCATAAACCATACATCATAGCGTAACCCATGTAATAAAAATGGGATTCTTAAAACAACATGACATCATTAAACAATTCATATAAGATAAAGGAATTCATAAAAATAATTCCATCACAACATAATCAAATCAATGTAATAATAGGGATAAAAACAGAACCCTTTATTATCTTAGATGGAAAATAATTTTGATAAAACACTTGAACTCCATTCTTGAGGAAAATATCCATTCTTCTTCAAAAAAAATTTTCCTTTCTTAACATGTCATAAATCTTTAAACTAAAAGAAGTTGATTAAAAATAAGCTTGAAAACATGTAAAGTAATCTTCTTTGAAATAATGTTTTAAAAATCCATTCATTCCGTATAAGTTAAAAAAACATTCTTCGTACTTTTGTCGGAAAAGTCAAAAAGTACCTCGTACGAAAAAAAACAATAAAAGATTCCTTTCATATTCTTTAATAAAAACTCACTGAAGGGTAAAATTGGATTTAAACTATTGTAATTGGATGGAAACAATATTACATTTTGAGTGAACTTGGATGTCAATGATAAAATACACCCCAATAGATACTTACAAATAAACAATCTCGGATAAAAATGAGATTGTGATATTTCCCCTTACCTTAGGTCCGATTTGCTTCGTATGTGTCTGAACCTCCTGTATAATGATATAAATAATGTCATTGACTTATTACAGAATCATATTAATTGTTATGATATCATATATGGTTCACTTATGACATTATTGTTGGTCGGAGTGGACACTCAAGAGGGGGGTGAATTGAGTTCCAATTAAAATTTCTGTTAAAAACAATTTCTATCAAAATCCCCCAATTTCAAAAACAAATTAAACTGTAGTGAATTTATATAGATTATAAAGGTTCAATTAGTTTCTCAAAGATTGATTAATTATCAGTTAACTTAATCTTATGATTAAATTAACTTTTGAAACTAACTTACTAATTTATAACAAATATAAACACTTGCGAATTTAATTATCAAAGTAGCTTTGAAGATAGATTATATTTCAAAGTAATAGCAACGGAAAATGAAATAAATATGTATAGTATGGATATAGAGTATAACTATAAGCACAGAAAATTAACCAAGAGGTTCAGTCTCAAGCCGAGACTTAGTCCTCTCAAAATTTTATATAAGAATGATCCACACCCTGGATCGGGGTTAACAACAGTGAACACACTGTCCAGGTCACAAGACCTCTACCACAGTTCTTCGTGGGAAAACAAACAACAGCAGCAAACTGTCCAGGTCACAAGACCTCTACCACTATCCACGGTGGGAAATGGGATGCAAAAAGATTTGCTGAGGATTTACAGATCCTCCAGTGAAAGTACAGGAGTCAGTGTGTGTGTGTTAGATATAGCAGATAACACACACTGCTCGAAATGAATGGTAATAAATCACAGAACAAGAGATGTAGAGTTTAGAGATTGTTCTGGTGATTTCAGTATAGCTTTGGACTCCTTTGAATTTGATTAGAAGTAAGTTTGAGTCCTCTTCTTGTTTCTGTTGAGAAACAGAGTGTCGTAAGCTCCAGGTTCACAGGTGGTGAGAATGTATTCGATGAAGTTCTTCTTGTATGCACAGAACATTCCTCGAGTATGCTTGATTGTCTATGAGCTTCTCTGTGTTCCTCTTGTGCTTGTGTCGTTTTTGGTATATTGGATGCACCACACTTTTCTGGTTCACTTCTCGTTGTTTGTATTCTTCACCCGTTCGCGCTTCTATTTCTGGTATGTAGTCTTCTCGTATTTATCTCCCATCAGGGGACAGAAAAGATTTCTTTTCAGCAGGTACGAGGTACGGGTTCCTGACATCCGACAACCTTTATCAGATATTTGACAAAACATTAAAATGTGTGATATGACCGTCTGATAGATTAAATGTAGGAAATAAAGAAATTAAAATAGTGAGTCGAGAATGTATGTCACTGTTGACTTCAACTGTGGTCTTCCAACTGTGGACTTCCAACTGTGGACTTCCAACTGTGGACTTCCAACTGACTGCTGACTTCAACAAAGGGCTTGCTGTCTGTAGGCTTGCAATAGTAGCTTTTACTCCATGTAGCTGTAGCCTTTCTATCTGTAGACTTGTAACATAAAATTTGTTAGAACTGTAACCTTTGTCAACCGTAGACTTCGATCATCTGTAGACTTAGTAGACAGAAGCTGTCTAACTGTAACCTTGACTGTAGGCTTATGACTGTAGGCTTGTTCGACTGTGAACTTGTTCGACTGTGAACTTGTTCGACTGTGAACTTGTTCGACTGTGAACTTGTTCGACTGTAGACTTGTTCGTCTGTGAACTTGAGCAGAGAAAACATTGAACAGAAGTCTTGTAACTGTGACCTTTGTCTGTGAGCTTTGACAATAGATAGCAGTAGACTTGTAACTGTAAGCTTATATTAATCTTCGACTGTAACCTTGTAACTGTGAACTTATTGCAACAGTAACTTAAGGTGACAGTTAACTGTAACTGTGACTTTGAGAGGAAAACTCTGACTGTTAGCTAACAATACTAAACTTATGTAAATACTACTGTAAGCGGTTACAGTAAAGTTATGAGAGTAAGAATATGAACTGTTTAGAATAAAATACGTTTAAGCATGATTTGGGATTAATGGAAGGTTTTAATACATCATAATTAATGTTTAAGCATGATTTGGGATTATCAAAACAGGTGATTCCAACAATCTCCCCCTTTTTGATAATCACAAATTATGTCAGTATGAAATATAGAAGTATCAGAGAGAAGTGTGCAAAACACAGTATTAGCAATATGAGCACAAAAATTAGGTATAATCCGCAAGGATTTCTCCTCTATGTATAGGTTCATTTCTCCCTTGAGTTTCCTATTTCTCCCCATTTCTCCCCCTATCTATTTCGCTTTATTTATCCCCCTTTGTGATTAACAAAAAGAAAGACAGAGAGAGAGAAGATAAACATTGTATTAATAAGGAGGACAATACATGACCCAAAATGTGAATACATGATCCCTATCAAAAAAAACATAAACAGACTCAATCCTCTTCATCTGGAGGTAAGGGATCTTTTCCTTTGGAGGAAGAAGATGGAGCAGGAGGTGAAGGATCAACAAGATGAGGAATGGCAGCAGGAATGTCTGGAGGGGCAGCAATAGAGGCTCCTGAAGGCCTGTAGTGAGTAGCTTGCCGAGGTATCAGTGGTCTAAGGCTTCTGAGGGCATCAGCAGGAGACATTACTGAAGAACCACTGGGGTTGGAGACAGGTAGGGCAGGAGGAACTATAACAGGTGTGCAGTCCACATGAAGAAAAGGTAGGAGCAGATTCCTGAAATCCATGATGATGTTTCCTCCTCTGTCCATGGCAGATAAGAAGTCATCTTTGTTTTCCAAGAATTTATCCAAAGCCGGGGTCAACTCTCGTAGCTTGCTAACTTGTTCTTTGAAAGCTTGAGTTACAGGAGGCAGCTTCATAGTTTCTAGCATGAGCTTGAAGTGATTGTTCAACTGATGCTTGGTGAAAATCCGATCAAAGTAATAATCCACTTTACTTTTGATGGCCTCCTGAGAAGCAGTAGCAGCCTGCAGGTGCTCACGAACAAAGCCACTGACTTCTCTTGTAGTAGCAAGGATCTGTAGGTCTGATGTGTCATTTGCACGGGCCTGAGTAAGCTCTTCTCTGAGCAGGCTTCTCAACTGCTCAAGGTCCACAGGAGAGCTAGATGAAGGAAGGGACTTGACTGAGAATGCCACTGTCTCCTTGAAAGACTGAGTCAGATTTCCAATCACTTTCTGAATGACAGCATCCTGATTGCTAAAGTGTTCTTTCACTGATTTCTTGAAAGCCTCAAATACTTCCACAAACTGCTTGACCACTTCTTTGATATATCGAATCTCACTGGCCACTTGTGTCTGAGAACTGCTCAGGGCAGTTAAAGAAGCAACTGATTGTCTGAGGGCCACTACTGCTCCAGTCCAGCTTTCAATTTGGGTGTGGCACACTTTCATTTCATCCATCACTTCTTTGATTGGACTTCCCACAACACATCCTAGAGATAGTTCTAAGGATTGTTCTACATTTTTCAGCTCATCAAAAAGACTGGTTTTCAATTCAGCAACAGACTGTCTGATGGTCTCCTTCATTTCATTCTTTAAGGATTCAAGGTCTTCCTTGGTGGCCAATCTTTCAGTTTCTAACACTGGAGAGCTGTTAGGTAGGATGACTGGATTTCTTGGTGGTTGGTTTTCCTCATCTGAATCCTCATAATTGAGTCCTAACACCATGTATCCTGGATCTGAGGTCCATCCTTCTATATCATATAGTACAGAGACTGAACCAACACGCTCCCCCTCACTTGGAGGTCCTTCCTGAACACTTTCTACTATCTGCTCAACTCTGAGTAACTCTAGGTTCTCTTCTGTAGGTCTAGAAGGTTCCATACTTGCTTCCTCTGTAGGTTCAGCAGTGAGGTTATCCTCCTTCTCTGTTGGGTCATCAACCACTTCCATGACAACAGTAGTAGAGACCACTCCTGCTTCCTGGTCAGACACTGACTTGTCTGTATACCCTATCAGAGGGCTCATACTAAGTTCTTCTGCAACAGTTTCTTGTTTTTCATTTAAAGCTCCAGCCTCTTCTGCTTCGACTGTATCACCCTCATCGGAGGTGTCCTTGACAAAATATTGAGATTCTTCTTCTTCTTCTGTAGTCTCAGTCTCACTGTCTCTTAGAACAGGTTCTCTACTAGGTAGTTCTTTTGGAGGGCTTGCTGCTCCAAACGTCACTGTCCTGACAGGACTGTGAGTAGTATCAGGATCACTCCCTTCATCAATTGGAGTGTTTTCTCTTGCAGAGTTACCAACTACTGCAGTCTGTTCATCATCTGAGTATACAGGTTCAGGCTCATCAGGCTTTAAGCCTGGATCTCTCCTATCTCTCGGTCTAGAGGGATGAGTAGAAGGGCTAAAATTCTCATAGATTCTCTCCTCATCATTCACCCATGATTTCTTCCAGGGATTCCAACTGATCTTCATGAATTTGCAGATTACTTTCGAGATACATACATTGTTCTTTGCTACTATCAACTCTTCCTGACTTCCAGCTGCACCTTTCACTTTCAACATAACCGAAATGAGTTTAGCATGAAACAAGGCACTTGAATTTGAGCTTGCCTTTATCATGTCCTCCATCTGAGCCATCAGCAACCTACAAAGGTTGAACTTCCTTCCATGTTTTAATAAGTACATCAAGTAAATATCCTGATGCTTCAGAGTTGCAAAATCTCCTCTTCTAGGACTCAGTACATGCTGGATAAACTTAAACAGAAGCCTGTCCTCTCCATTCATTTCAGTAGCAATAATCTTCCTTACAGTGCCATTGCCTGTCAATTCTTCCAGAGCCGTCTCATGATCAAAGATTCTACTATTTGGAGGAGCCGCTCCAGAATAGTAGTTGTAAATACCCTCATGAGGAACTCTTAAACAAGCAGCCCATTCAGCGGATGAAAAACTGACTTCATTGCCGTTTACTCTGGATACCAGTTTATGCAGATCATCCTCTTCCTCGAACTGTAGATATTCATAGAACTCCTTCACCAGCTTCGGATAGTACGGTCCATTATTGTCTGCGAAGCATTCAGTCCATCCTTGATCATTAAGCACTGCCAGCACTAATGATCTGCTCGATAAAATCCACTCTTCACTTAGCTCCTTCTCAGCAACTATTTCTCTCTTAGTCAGATGTGGATTAACAGGTCTTATCGAGGCGTTCCCGGTGCCACTGGATTCGACTTGAGTCCTCTTTGGCATTGGTGCATCTTCGTTGACAGTCGGGGGTCGCTTTGTTCTGGCCATTGGAACTGAATGAGGTTTCGAGGTTCGGTTGAAGGTTTAGGGTTTAGGACTTGAGAGAGCAAGGGTCGAGATGAGTGGATTGAGATATGTTCGATGTTCTCAATTTTATCATTTAGGGATTTAGAAATAAAAGAATAAAGAAAATAAACGGTTCGAATTCCAGCAAAAAAAAATAAGATAAAACAGCGAAACAGCCTACAGAGAGATGTAACAGTGAGGTACACCGGTGAGGTCTAACTGTGAGGTTTCAACTGTGAGGTCTAACTGTGAGGTTTCAACTGTGAGGTTTCAACTGTGAGGTTTCAACTGTGAGGTTTCAACTGTGAGGTTTCAACTGTGAGTTTCAACTGTGAGGTTTCAACTGTGAGGTTTCAACTGTGAGGTTTCAACTGTGAGGTTTCAACTGTGCTATAGTTAATCATACCTAACTCATGTTTGATGTAACTTAATCTCTCAGAATTCAAAGGCTTTGTAAAAATATCAGCTAACTGATGTTCAGTGCCAATGAACTCAAGAGTGATATCACCTTTTTGATAATGATCCCTCAGAAAGTGATGTCTCACATCAATATGTTTTGTCCTAGCATGAGATACTGGATTTTTTGAAATGTTAATAGCACTTGTATTGTCACTCCTTATAGAGACATGTTTGAATTGATATCCATAGTCTAGTAAAGTGTGTTTCATCCACAATATTTGTGCACAACAGCTACCAGCAGCTATATACTCAGCTTCGGCAGTAGACAATGCAACAGAATTCTGCTTCATACTACACCAAGATACTAGTGACTTGCCTAAAATGTGACATGTTCCAGAGGTGCTCTTTCTATCTAACTTGCAGCCAGAAAAATCAGCATCAGAATAACTTAATAAATCAAATGATTGTCCTTTTGGATAAAATAATCCCAAATTGGGAGTATGTTTTAGATATTTGAAAATCCTTTTAACAGCAGTTAAATGAGACTCTTTTGGATTGGCTTGAAACCGAGCACACATGCATACACTGAACATGATGTCAGGTCTACTGGCAGTAAGGTACAGTAGACTACCTATCATACCTCTGTAATTGGTTTGATCCACTGGTTCACCAGTTTCATCACTGTCCAACTTGCAAGTGGTGCTCATAGGTGTGTCACTGCCTTTGGTGCCATCCAAAGAAAAACGTTTTAGAAGATCTTTAATATATTTACTTTGGTTCAAAATGATACCATTTTTATTTTGAAAGATCTGAAATCCAAGGAAAAATTTGAGTTCTCCCATTAAACTCATTTCAAACTCATTTTGCATTATTTTTGAAAAATCAACACATAAAGAATTTTTTGAAGATCCAAAAATAATATCATCCACATAGATTTGTACTATTAAGACATCTTTAGAAATCCATTTAATAAAAAGAGTAGGATCAGCTATCCCTTTAGTAAATCCTTTTGAAATAAGAAAAGAGCTGAGCCTATCATACCAAGCTCTTGGAGCTTGCTTTAAACCATATAAAGCTTTAGATAGTTTAAAAACATGATTAGAAAAATGGGGATTTGTAAAACCAGGAGGTTGTTCCACAAATACATCCTCAATTATATATCCATTTAGAAAAGCACTTTTAACATCCATTTGATATAGTTTGAAATTCAGATGAGCAGCATAAGCAAGTAATATCCTAATGGCCTCTAGTCTAGCCACGGGTGCAAAGGTTTCCTCATAGTCTATTCCTTCTTCCTGACTATACCCTTGTGCAACTAGCCTAGCTTTGTTTCTGATTATGTTACCAAACTCATCAACTTTGTTTCTAAACACCCATTTAGTGCCTATGGTAAGAGTGTCTTTAGGTCTTTCCACTAATTCCCAAACTTTGTTTCTTTCAAACTGATTTAGTTCTTCTTGCATAGCCATTACCCAGAATTCATCACTGATAGCATCATTGACATTTTTGGGTTCAAGCTCTGAAAGAAAAGCTTGATGTTCAACCTGATTTTTTAGAGAAGCTCTAGTTTGTGTTCCTCTATCAAGATTACCAACAACAGCATCTAAAGGATGATTCTTTAGAATCCTAGTTGATTTGGTAAAGGTTGGACTAGAGATTTCAGGTTCCTCTATAGGTTCGGGTTCCACAGAGGAAGATTCTGGAAAAAGTCCAGAACTGGATGTTTTTATTGCAGGTTCTTTAGATTTGTCATTTAGGTCCAGAACAGATAAGTCTTCTTCAACATCTTCAAGAGAAGTTTTAGACTCATGTGGATCAGTCTCATCAAACTTGATGTGAACAGATTCTTCCACACATTTGGTTTTCTTATTGAACACTCTATAGGCTTTACTAGACATAGAGTAACCTAGGAAAATTCCTTCATCACTTTTTGGAGCAAATTTATCAAGATTATCTTTAGTATTCAGAATAAAGACTTTGCAACCAAAAACTCTAAAGTAATTAACCTTAGGCTTCCTATTATTCCACAACTCATAAGGGGTTTTCTTTAGAATAGGTCTGATCAAGACTCTATTAATGACAAAACAAGATGTATTAACAGCTTCAGCCCAAAAGTAAATTGGCAGGTCATATTCATTAAGCATAGTTCTAGCAATTTCTTGCAGAGTTCTGTTTCTTCTTTCTACTACACCATTCTGTTGGGGTGTCCTAGGGGCAGAAAAGTTATGGAAATAGCCATTGAATGAGCAGTAAGATTCAAAATCTTGATTTTCAAACTCACGACCATGATCACTTCTTAGGGTCTTAATCTTGAGTCCACTATGATTTTCTACAGACTTGGAGTATTTTACAAAGTAAGAACAAGCTTCACTTTTGTGAGCTAGAAAATATACCCAAGTATATCTAGAAAAGTCATCTACAAGTACATAGACATAGTGCTTCCCATTTAAACTAGAAACTCTTGATGGTCCAAACAAATCCATGTGAACCAGTTCAAGTGGTTGAGAAGTTGAAACTTCTTTCTTTGGTTTAAAAGAAACTTTGTGTTGTTTTCCCTTTTGACAGGGATTACACACTTTGTCATTTGGGAATTCAAGCTTAGGTAATTCTCTAACTAGGTGTTTCTTAGAGAGTTTTCTAAGTGAATGAATGTTTCAGTGTCCTAATCTCCTATGCCACAGCCAAGACTCTTTATGAAAAGCACTTAAGCAAGTAACATTATGTTTAGCTAAAGTGTTTAAGTCAACAGCATAAACATTTTCATTTCTTAAGGCAGAAAATATTAAAGCATTTTTGGAATTATAAACATCACAAGAATTGTTTTCAAACTTGACATTAAAGCCATCATCACACAATTGAGAAATGCTAAGTAGGTTGTACTTAAGTCCATCAACAAATAAAACTTTGGAAATTAATACTGAGTCAGTGTTACCAATCTGGCCTAAGCCGATGATTTTTCCTTTTGAGTTATCACCAAAAGTGACATATCCTCCATCAACCTTTATTAAGCTTTTGAAGCACGAATAGTCCCCAGACATGTGTCTTGAACATCCACTGTCTAAGTACCATACCTTCTTGTAATTGCTTTTCAAACAGATTTCCTACAAAACAGATTAGACAAGAAATGACTTTGGTACCCAGATTTTCTTGGGTCCAGATATGTTAGCAATCAAGGATTTAGGTACCCAGATTTGTCTTATGGGTCCCATACAATTAATAGATGCAACAGATTTAGAGAGATATACTTTACTTGATCGACAACTATTTAAATAACCAGTTGAGGCATATGAATTTCCAAAACTGGAACTAGCAGGATTTTTTTCAGACTTGGAAATAAATCGGGTTTTAGTAAACTGTCTTTGTCCAGGTTGGTATCCCAATCCAGTAGCATACTTAGGTGCAACTTGCTTTCCTAGCAGTTGGGTTAGAGTATCTTTTCCATTTGTGAATGTTTCTAAGTCCTTTCTAAGTTGTTCATTAGATAGTTTCAGTTCTGTATTCTCCTTTAATAGTTGAACATTTTTCTCTTTTTCTACATCAAGTGCAGACTTGACACTTGAAGTAAGAGCATGCTGTTTCTTTAAAGACTTATATTTATCCTTTAGTTCATTACACGTTTCTTCCAGCATATTACAGTATTCAGTCAATTCATCTTTAGACATATTTTCAGAATCAGAACCAGATTCTGCTTCACCTTCAGAATAATAAGAGTTTAAAGTGGGAGTGTCTAAGGTTACCTCAGATGTGTTTGTCATGAAACACATATTAGCACGATTTCTTTCAGAATCACTGGACTCTGATTCACTTGTGCTTTCTTCTGAAGCACTCCAGGTGGCCTTCATAGCTTTCTTATAATTCTTGTCCTTGTACTCATATTTCTTCTTGAATTTTAACTTAGGACAGTCAGCTTTGATGTGTCCTTTCCTTTTACATTCATAGCAAACTATGTCTTCTTCTTTATCAGTTTTCTTCCAATCATTCTTCCACTTACCTTGTCTATCATACTTACCCTTGTAGTTTGGTTTTCTGAAGAACTTCTTCTTCCTATAGAACTTCTTGAATATCCTTGCTATTTGCGCCATCTCCTCATCACTGTCAGAATCTAAGTCTTCACTAGATGAGCTTTCAGTTGGTATATGCACTTTCTCCTTGTCTTTTCTCTTTGATGCAGTAGACTTAAAAGCTACAGATTTTCGTTTTGGTTCCTCATCTTCCTCTTTATTCACCTTCAGCTCTTCTTCGTACATCATCAGATTACCAATTATCTCCTTGACAGGCAAAGTTCCAATATCACAGGATTCTCTAATTGAAACGGATGTGCCTCTCCATCTGTCAGGCAGACATCTCAATAATCTCATGATTTGCTCCTTTGCTGGAACAATCTTTCCGAGTGAGCTCATTGTGTTGACTATCTCATTAAACCTGAGATACATATCAGAAATAGGTTCATCAGCTTTCATCTTAAAGTTATCATATTTGATAGTATAAGTATTTAACCTCATTTCCTTGACATTAGTTGTTCCTTCATGAGAAACAGCTAAGGTGTCCCAGATTTCAAAAGCAGTTTTACATGCAGAAATTCTATTGAATTCCTCATCTCCTAGAGCACAGTAGAGAGCATTCACAGCCTTACAATTATTATTGTAAGCTACCTTAGTAGGTTCATCCCAAGTTATTCTTTCAGTTTCTGGAATCTTGTATTGAGACTCTATAGCAGTCCAAATATCAAAACCCATACTTTCCAAATGAATTTTCATTTTGAGCTTCCATTGGGCATAATTCAAACCATTAAAGAAGGGTGGCCTGTTAGTAGCAGCACCTTCTAGTATATTATCCATAAGGAAATTCTAGAAAATATTTTAAAGAAATAAAATTTAGAACTAACAGAAATTTAAGATCTTTTAGATAAAACTACAATCACAGTTTAAAAACAGAGAGTTAGAATAAAACTTTGAGCAAGTATAACAGAGCTAAACACAACCTCTGATACCAAATGTTGGTCGGAGTGGACACTCAAGAGGGGGGTGAATTGAGTTCCAATTAAAATTTCTGTTAAAAACAATTTCTATCAAAATCCCCCAATTTCAAAAACAAATTAAACTGTAGTGAATTTATATAGATTATAAAGGTTCAATTAGTTTCTCAAAGATTGATTAATTCTCAGTTAACTTAATCTTATGATTAAATTAACTTTTGAAACTAACTTACTGATTTATAACAAATATAAACACTTGCGAATTTAATTATCAAAGTAGCTTTGAAGATAGATTATATTTCAAAGTAATAGCAGCGGAAAATGAAATAAATATGTATAGTATGGATATAGAGTATAACTATAAGCACAGAAAATTAACCAAGAGGTTCAGTCTCAAGCCGAGACTTAGTCCTCTCAAAATTTTATATAAGAATGATCCACACCCTGGATCGGGGTTAACAACAGTGAACACACTGTCCAGGTCACAAGACCACTACCACAGTTCTTCGTGGGAAAACAAACAACAGCAGCAAACTGTCCAGGTCACAAGACCTCTACCACTATCCACAGTAGGAAATGGGATGCAAAAAGATTTGCTGAGGATTTACAGATCCTCCAGTGAAAGTACAGGAGTCAGTGTGTGTGTTAGATATAGCAGATAACACACACTGCTCGAAATGAATGGTAATAAATCACAGAACAAGAGATGTAGAGTTTAGAGATTGTTCTGGTGATTTCAGTATAGCTTTGGACTCCTTTGAATTTGATTAGAAGTAAGTCTGAGTCCTCTTCTTGTTTCTGTTGAGAAACAGAGTGTCGTAAGCTCCAGGTTCACAGGTGGTGAGAATGTAGTCGATGAAGTTCTTCTTGTATGCACAGAACATTCCTCGAGTATTCTTGATTGTCTATGAGCTTCTCTGTGTTCCTCTTGTGCTTGTGTCGTTTTTGGTATATTGGATGCACCACACTTTTCTGGTTCACTTCTCGTTGTTTGTATTCTTCACCCGTTCGCGCTTCTATTTCTGGTATGTAGTCTTCTCGTATTTATCTCCCATCAGGGGACAGAAAAGATTTCTTTTCAGCAGGTACGAGGTACGGGTTCCTGAAATCCGACAACCTTTATCAGATATTTGACAAAACATTAAAATGTGTGATATGACCGTTAGATAGATTAAATGTAGGAAATAAAGAAATTAAAATAGTGAGTCGAGAATGTATGTCACTGTTGACTTCAACTGTGGTCTTCCAACTATGGACTTCCAACTGTGGACTTCCAACTGTGGACTTCCAACTGACTGCTGACTTCAACAAAGGGCTTGCTGTCTGTAGGATTGCAATAGTAGCTTTTACTCCATGTAGCTGTAGCCTTTCTATCTGTAGACTTGTAACATCAAATTTGTTAGAACTGTAACCTTTGTCAACCGTAGACTTCGATCATCTATAGACTTAGTAGACAGAAGCTGTCTAACTGTAACCTTGACTGTAGGCTTATGACTGTATGCTTGTTCGACTGTGAACTTGTTCGACTGTGAACTTGTTCAACTGTGAACTTGTTCGACTGTGAACTTGTTTGACTGTAGACTTGTTCGTCTGTGAACTTGAGCAGAGAAAACTTTGAACAGAAGTCTTGTAACTGTGACCTTTGTCTGTGAGCTTTGACAATAGATAGCAGTAGACTTGTAACTGTAAGCTTATATTAATCTTCGACTGTAACCTTGTAACTGTGAACTTATTGCAACAGTAACTTAAGGTGACAGTTAACTGTAACTGTGACTTTGAGAGGAAAACTCTGACTGTTAGCTAACAATACTAAACTTATGTAAATACTACTGTAAGCTGTTACAGTAAAGTTATGAGAGTAAGAATATGAACTGTTTAGAATAAAATACGTTTAAGCATGATTTGGGATTAATGCAAGGTTTTAATACATCATAATTAATGTTTAAGCATGATTTGGGATTATCAAAACAGGTGATTCCAACAATTATATTACCCGTTCTTTTGTAAATTCCATGTTAATGAAAGGTTTCGGGTAAAATCGATTCATTTGTCGTAGGTGTTTTGACTTGTTGTTCTTGACATTATTATTACTTATATCATGATTTAATTACTTCCAGAATATAAAATATGATTTATATATCATATATATTCAGTATATATAGATATATAATAGATAGATAAATGAAATGAAAAACACCGTTCATGGAGACGGTAGTCCGTACATACGCATGAACGCTGTTTTTCTTTCCTTATTGTCCTGAATGGAAGTAAGTAGATGACATACATATATATATATATATAAATCCAGTATCATTATTTTTTCATATATTTCATTAGTATCTATTATATATACATTATAAACATTCATGAATGGTTAATCATTAAGAATGAATCTCATCGCGTCGTGGAGACGGTAGTCCGTACGTACGCACGAGCGATGATATCATTTCCATAATTATTGAATTGAATTGGAGTGGATTATACAATATATCAGAATCAATATGATGTTTTAATAACTATGTATATTTATTCTTTATACCATTATACCCATCCATGTAAGGTGGTGGTGGAAAATAGAATACACCATGGCGTGGAGACGGTATTCCGTACGTATGCACGCGCGGTGATTTCTTTTTCCGTAGGATGGATAGATGGTGAAATAGGGTTGTTTCATACTTAAAATAACATATCAGTATATGAGTGATACTGATGTTATTTCTTCATAATGAAACAACCTAAGAAGAAGAAGTGGAAGAAGAAATAAAGATGAAAGAATTGGTAACGGTAATTACCTATTCTTTGAAGTGCCTCTTTGAGACCACCTCTTATGGCACTAAAATTGGCCTTTTAGGAAGACCAGAATCTCTAGGATGTTTCTAGGGAAGTGTAGAAGAGATTTTGTCAGGGGTTGGATGAGCTTTAGTGCTCAAATTGGTGCGAGGAGGAGGGGGAGGAGGTGTCCTTTTATAAGGGAGGAGAGGGACACCTTAAGAATACCTCAAAATATTATTTTATATTAAAGTTAAAATCAGTTTATAATGGTTCCAAAGGGTCTTATTTCGGAGCTAAAGTGGGGATGGGTCGCAATCCTATCAACCAATAAGATTTAGACAAGTTTAGGGTATTATATTAACTTTATCAATTAGATTTAACTCTAAGTTAAATAATTTAACTTTTACCATGTCTTTTTGTTTTCTTTCACTATATGGTTAATACACTTACTATAACATGCCAAACGAACCCCAAATTGTATATTATTAATATATATATCCTTATCTAAGTCATTTGGCCGATCCTTAGATTTTTAGGAATAAAATAACAATTAATAATATAATATTTGATTTAAAAACTATTTTGTGTCAATTTTGACACTATTTGATATATGATTTTTGTGAAAGTCATAAAAGGATTATATGTTCGAAACAAGTTTATTAAATCAACAATAATATATCATAGTAACCTATAAAATTAGTTGAATTCATAAAAAGTCTCAAATTACATTCATTTGAGCATTTATAACATCAATTATGTTAATATTTCCTTAAAAGGGTAATTACTGCATCATCGTTATGTCATAAATAAATTAACTTATTTAAAGTCTAAAAATTATAAATAAAATATAATTATGTAGGAAATCTTTTTATCCTTCTAATGAATATTTATAGTCGAATTTATCTTATGTATAACCCCATATTAAAAATGTTTTAGTAAATAAACATTGATTTTAACTCTTTTAACCCTTCTTTAAATAATATAATAATAAATGTCCTAATCTAATCCAAGTTGGCCTAAATGGTCATATTTTATTCCTAAGTTTGTTTTTGATCAAATTTCACTTATCCAATAGTATTAGGACATGTGTTAGGGTAATAATAATATCACATTGACCCTTAATTACCCTATTTACTTTTAACCGTGGTAAAAAAAAGTAAAAAGTTACTATTCACCAAAAATTATTTTCATCTCATTGAACCACATTTTAGTCCTTGATATTAACCATGTCTCTCGGATTTTCGAAATTCCATTCACAGAAGCGGTAAAATTATGTTTTATGCAAAATTCAGTTTTTAACCTACCACTTAGTGGTTTCACTATTCATCGAAAATTGAAAGTTTTCAGAAAAGTACAAAAAATTCGGCCTAAGTTATATTTGATATTATGAACTCAAAAATGATGTCTATTTTACCAAATTCAAAACATATAAGTTGCATTAACTAATTTAAAAATTAATTCTCGTCGTCAAAACAAATAGCATGTTTTTAAGAGATAATAACTATCAAAAGATTGACACTAGTTTATAACTGGTTTAAATGTGAAATTACATACAATGACCAACATTGTATTAAATTGTAAAAATATATTCTAAATATACTTTAAAACCACTCAAATTAATAATTTATCACTATTAATTATTTACATTAAAAAAGTTGTTTTTAATTAAAATTTAGTAATTTTCACTATTCATCAGAATATGAAAGTTATCCGAAAAGTACCAAAATTTCACCCTAATCTAATTTCGATATTACGAATCCAAAAATTAATTCCATTTTGAAAAATTAAATTTAATAAATTTCAAAAAGTGGTTATTACTATTCATAACGGCTAGATTTAATAATATCTTAATAGCATATCGTTGTTTAGCGAAACTCGGTGTTGCGTACAACACACGCTATCGTGGAAGGTCGCGATTGCGTATAATTCAAGCCAGGTCAGAGATGTGTATTGTGAAAGCTCCTTTTGGTGTAGCGTATAACACAAGACATTAAAAAGAATATTTTTCATAAAATCTCGGGCTGTTACATTCTACCCCCCTTAAAATGAATTTCGCCCTCGAAATTCGTCGGGGTTATAAATGGTTTACTATTCGAAAGTTTCTTTAATAGAAACCCACATCGTAAAAAGGAATACCAAAACTTGGATTTAAAAACTAAAGTATGAAATGTAACGATTACCCAAATAAACTAATCACTGGGTTTCCACATAGGTGAAAATATGGATATGGAAGAGAAATCTAACCCTCATGTTCTGATGGAGAGTGGTAGAGAACATGGCTATGGAAAATCCAGTAATCACAAATCCATAAATTTGTGACGATCTAAGGTACCATCTGATTCATCAGGTATAAGATCACTAGGAAAACATTTTTGGTTTTCAAGATCAATTCCCTAAAGTTGAAAATTTGAATTAGAATAAATAGTTTCTTTATTTTGGTACAAGATCATTGTTGTTCATTCCTTGAACAATTTCCACTTCATCTCTTAAATAAATGAAGTTTAATTTGTTATTCGTGAAGTGTTAGTAGATCATGTGATAGAATGACGGGTCATTCCATCTATCTCAAACAAAAGGTTAGAAAAAATTATATACATAAGTCGATCTATAGTGAGATTAATCACATATGGTACCTAAAATGGACTTATAATTCATATATCATACTGCTTAATATAATAAAACTAGTTTCTACTAAACAGGGACTTCCTGTAGGCCAGTGGTAGGCGATAAAGGCCAGTCACACTTTGGTTGTGGGTTCGATTCCCACAGCCTTGTCCGACGCGATGGGCTGTCGCCCGTCCTGCAGGTTGTCCTTTTTCTAAAACTATATTACTATAATATCCCATCAATAATATCGAAAAAAATTCTATCCTTAAACAATACTAACTTATTCCAACATAATCCATTCCAATCTTTAGGCTTACCCATAATACTACAGTCCACTCTAATAATATAGTGAAAACAATTACCAGAGATTTAATACCATCGTTGATCCCCATAAGATATGTCTTGTTGGTCACATTCTAAACATTCAAAGTCCTTAATCATGTATTCTCTTGAATACCTTAGTGAAAACATGAATGCAATTTAAAGTTAACACTTTCCACATACCAAAATCCTCAAAATTCTATATACTCAAACCATGATATCACTTAGTCCTTATATCAATCATGAGCTCATGAATACTATTAAACATTTCATTTTCTCATTTTCCCTTCATTATGCGCATATCATCTTATTTCCAAAAAATATCTCAATCACTTTGAATACCACATCAATAAATATTGCAATACTCAATGATACAACATTATTTTGGAATCCCATTACATAAACACTTAATCATTCCACCACATCGTTGTCATATTCAACATTTCCAATAGTGATCGCATGTGACATCCCATTGTCCTTTTCCTTCAGTGGTTGGTCATGTTGATCATCAATAACCCTTGTATTAGGGCATTTATTAGCATAATACCCCATTTCCTTGCACTTGAAGCATTGAAGTGTTGGTGGTGCGTTCTCTGCAGTGTTTCCTTTATTCACATCATTAGAAACCCTTTTTCCATTACTTCGACACTCAGCTGCTCGATGAACTTCTTTTCCACACTTAAAACATTTTCTAGTCCCTTTAAGACAATCTCCACCATGCTTCTTTCCACACTTTGTGCATAAGGAAACATTCATCTTCTTTTCACCATTATTATGAGATTTCTCCTTGAACTCCATCTTTCGTTTCTTTTCAAAACCATGAGATGGATATGTAACACCAACTTCCATTTCTACCTTGATAGCATAACGCACAATTTCTTCATAGCTACTGAAGTCTCTTATAGCTAATGCCCTTCGAAGACTTGGTTTTAAGCCACTAAAAAATCGATCAACTTTACTTTCAGGTTGGATGATAATGCCTGATGCATACCTTGCAAGTCTTGTTAAATTCGCTTCGTATATACCAACAGATTCATCATCCTTTTTCTTTAGTTCAAGAAACTCCTTCTCCATCATTGTTCGAAGAATACGAGGGAAGTACTTATTGAAAAATATGTTCGTGAACTCGTCCCATTCCGTGGACTCAATTTCATCTCTTTGCCTTGTATTCTTGATAAATTCCACCATTGATCAGCTTCACCTTCCAAACGATATACTGCTAAGATGACTTTATCATGTTCAGAACATTGAAGAACTGAAAATATCTTTTCAGTGGTACTGATCCATTGTTCAGCAACAAGTGGATCAGAAGACCCACTGAAAGAAGGTGGACGTTGCCTCATGAAGGACTCAATAGAATATTGTTCCCTTCTCTGCTCATTTGGAAGTCCATAATGATTCATAGCTTGTGTAAGTATAGCAATAAGATTTTTCACTCCATCTCTCATAACATTTGTTTGTTCAGGAGGACAATCATTGCATTGTCCATGGCATTGATCAACACGGTTCCTTCGGGTTCCAGCCATCGTCTAAAACCCAAAAAGAATAGTGTGAGAGGCAAAAATCATTCTAGGGAAAACAACATAATAAAGGTGGAGTACATTCAATATCTAAAATCTTAGGTTTAATTCTAAGATCGTTAGCGCAATTCTAGGACTATAACCTATACGTATACTTAACCTTAGAGACATCCCTAGACATACCGTAGAAATATCTCTAGGGATCTCACTAACGTTTTCGCATCCTAGTTTCCAAAGGTTGACTAATCCTTTCCTCTGATACCAACTGTAGAGACCCGAAGCTAGACGTAGATAGACATTACATTACTTTTGCGGAATACTTAGTACATAACAAAAAACACACACACAAGGATCGTAATAGTTTAGTGTCTTTGGAAACTTGGAATATAATCTTCTAAATCGTGGTGAAAGATCTTCAAAATCTCCCATAAAGATCTTCCTTTTTTTACCTAAAACCTTTCTTTATATCCTGGGGAAAAGAAAACATAAAAGGGTGAGCTCAAATGCTCAGTAAGGGTAAAAAAAAGGAATATCAATCACATCATATACATAAGCACATAACTTTTGAAAATCATAACCTGAAAAAGAGATCATAATTTCATAACATGGGGTAAATCATGGCAGTGAAATGTAATCACAATAATCATAACCTATAACATGAAACTTTGTGGCATTCACACATAATCATAGAGAATCATTTCTTGTTAGTCAAGACTCATTGCCAAGAATATCTTAGTGGACAAAGTCCCTTTCTGAATCGAGTAACCCTCATTTCAGTCATGTTTCACTGAACCGGTATAACCTACCATTCCAGCCATGTCTATCTCATGAGATATAAAATCTTTACCCAATGCATTGGAGGGAGATATAGGTCCCACCCATCTTATAATGAATCCATTCTTATGTGTGCCACATAATCATAAACCATACATCATAGCGTAACCCATGTAATAAAAATGGGATTCTTAAAACAACATGACATCATAAAACAATTCATATATGATAAAGGAATTCATAAAAATAATTCCATCACAACATAATCAAATCAATGTAATAATAGGGATAAAAACAGAACCCTTTATTATCTTAGATGGAAAATAATTTTGATAAAACACTTGAACTCCATTCTTGAGAAAAATATCCTTTCTTCTTCAAAAACATTTTTCCTTTCTTAACAGGTCATAAATCATTAAACTAAAAGAAGTTGATTAAAACTAAACTTGAAAACTTGTAAAGGAAGCTTCTTTGAAATAATGTTTTAAAAATCCATTCATGCCGTATAATTTAAAAAAACATTCTTCGTACTTTTGTCGGAAAAGTAAAAAAGTACCTCGTACGAAAAAAAACGACAAATGATTCCTTTCATATTCTTTACTAAAAACTCACTGAAGGATAACATTGGATTTAAACTATTGTAAGTGGATGGAAACAATATTACATATTGAGGTAAAATGGATGTGGATGATAAAATACACCCCAATAAATACTTACGAATAAACAATCTCGGATAAAAATGAGATTGTGATATTTCCCCTTACCTTAGGTCCGATTTGCTTCGTATGTGTCTGAAACTCCTGTATAATGATTTAAATAATGTCATTGACTTATTACAGAATCATATTCATTGTTATGATATCATATATGGTTCACTTATGACATTATATTACCTGTTATTTTGTAAATTCCATGTTAAAGAAGCGTTTTGGGTAAAATCGTTTCATTTGTCGTAGGTGTTTTGACTTGTTGTTCTTGACATTATTATTACTTATATCATGATTTACTTACTTCCAGAATATAAAATATGATTTATATATCATATATATTCAGTATATATATATATATATATATAATATATAGATAAATGAAATGCAAAACACCGTTCATGGAGACGGTAGTCCGTACGTACGCATGAACGCTGTTTTTCTTTCCTTATTGTCCCGAATGGAAGTAAGTAGATGACATACATATATATATATATACATAAATCCAGTATCATTATTATGTCATATATTTCATTAGTACTTATTATATATACTTTATAAACATTCATGAATGGTTAATCATTAAGAATGAATCTCATCGCATCGTGGAGACGGTAGTCCGTACGTACGCACGAGCGATGATATCATTTCCATAATTATTGAATTGAATTGGAGTGGATTATACAATATATCAGAATCCATATGATGGTGTAATAACTATGTATAGTTATTCTTTACACCATTATACCCATCCATGTAAGGTGGTGGTGGAAAATAGATTACACCACGGCGTGGAGACGGTATTCCGTATGTACGCACGCCCGATGATTTCTTTTTCCATAGGATGGATAGATGGTGAAATAGGGATGTTTCATAATTAAAATAACATATCAGTATATGAGTGATACTGATGTTATTTCTTCATAATGAAACAACCTAAGAAGAAGAAGTGGAAGAAGAAATAAAGATGAAAGAATTGGTAACGGTAATTACCTCTTCTTTGAAGCGCCTCTTTGAGACCTCCTCTTAGGGCACTAAAATTGGTCTTTGAGGAAGACCAGAACCTCTAGGATGTTTCTAGGGAAGTGGAGAAGAGATTTTGTCAGGGTTTGGCCGAGCTTGAGTGCTCAAATTGGTGTGAGAAGGAGGGGGAGGAGGTGTCCTTTTATAAGGGAGGAGAGGGACACCTTAGGAATACCTCAAAATATTATTTTATATTAAAGTCAAAATCGGTTTATTATGGTTCCAAAGGGTCTTATTTTGGATCTAAAGTGGGGATGGGTCGCAATACTATCAACCAATAAGATTTAGACATGTTTAGGGTATTATTTTAACCTTATCAATTAGATTTAACTCTAAGTTAAATAATTTAACTTTTACCGTGTCTTTTTGTTTTCTTTCAATATATGGTTAATAAACATACTATAACATGCCAAAAGAACCCCAAATTGTTTATTATTAATATATATATCCTTATCTTAGTCATTTGGCCGATCTTTAGATTTTTTGGAATAAAAGAACAATTACTAATATAATATTTGATTTAAAAACTATTTTGTGTCAATTTTGACACTATTTGATATATGATTTTTTTGAAAGTCATAAAAGAATTATATGTTCGAACCAAGTTGATTAAATCAACACTAATATATTATAGTAACCTATAAAATTAGTGGAATTCAGAAAAAGTCTCAAATTACATTCATTTGAGCATTTATAACATCAATTATGTTAATATTTCCTTAAAAGGGTAATTACTGCATCATCGTTGTGTCATAAATAAATTAATTTATATTAAATATAAAAATTATAAATAAAATATCATTATGTAGGAAATCTTTTTATCTTTCTAATGAATATTTATAGTCGAATTTATCTTATGTATAACCCCATATTAAAAAACTTTTAGTAAATAAACTTTGATTTTAACTCTTTTAACCCTTCTTTAAATAATATAATAATAAATGTCCTAATCTAATCCAAGTGGGCCTAAATGGTCATATATTATTCCTAAGTTTGTTTTTGATCGAATTTCACTTATCCAATAGAATTAGGATATGTGTTAGGGTAATAATAATATCATTTTTACCCTTAATTACCCTATTTACTTTTAACCGTGGTAAAAAAAGTAAAAAGTTACTATTCACCAAAAATTATTTTCATCTCATTGAACCACATTTTAGTCCTTGATATTAACCGTGTCTCTCAGATTTTTGAAATTCCATTCACTGCAGTGGTAAAATTTAGTTTTATGCAAAATTCAGTTTTTAACCTACCACTTAGTGGTTTCACTATTCATCGAAAATTGAAAGTTTTCAGAAAAGGACCAAAAATTAGGCCTAAGATATATTTGATATTATGAACTCAAAAATGATGTCTATTTTACCAAATTCAAAACATATCAGTTGCATTAACTAATTTAAAAATTAATTCTCGTCTTCAAAACAAATAGCGTGTTTTTAAGAGATAATAACTATCAAAAGATTGACACTAGTTTATAACTGGTTTAAATGTGAAATTACATCCAATGACCAACATTGTATTAAATTGTAAAAATATATTCTAAATATACTTTAAAACCAATCAAATTAATAATTTATCACTATTAATTATTTCGATTAAAAAAGATTTTTTTAATTAAAATTTAGTAATTTTCACTATTCATCAGAATATGAAAGTTATCCGAAAAATACCAAAATTTCACCCTAAGCTAATTTCGATATTACGAATCCTAAAATGAATTCCATTTTGAAAAATAAAATATAAAAACTTTCAAAAAGTGGTTATTACTATTCATAACGGCTAGTTTTAATAATATCTTAATAGCATATCGTTGTTTAGCGAAACTCGGTGTTGCGTACAACACACGCTATCGTGGAAGGTCGCGATTGCGGATAATTCATGCCAGGTCAGAGATGTGTATTGTGAATGCTCCTTTTGGTGTAGCGTATAACACAAGACATTAAAAAGAATATTTTTCATAAAATCTCGGGCTGTTACATGTAGGACCAGAGATGGTGTAGGTTACGACGAAGAAGGTACATATCATCTAGGAGTGGATGAAAACTGCACAGAGCAGACAGAAGTCCTATAATGATTGGAGACGGAGACCTATGGAATTTGAGGATGGCGACCATGTCTTCTTACGGTTCTCACCTTGACGGGGTCTATAGTGATTTGTCAAGGAGGAATGTTATCTCCATGATTCACTGGATCTATCCATATCCTCAGCAAGGTAGACAAGGTGTCTTACTGCCTGGACCTTCCACCTCAGTTTCACCGGGTGGACGACGTCTTCCATGAATCTCAACTGAGGATATACTTGCATGAATTGTCCCGCATTATCCACCATAGGGAGATGTATATTGATGACGGGGTGATATTCACAGAGGGTCTAGTGGATATTGAAAATTGAAAAGAGTGGGTCCTATGTGGACTGTCGATTCCTCTGGTACGCATTCTCTGGCAGCACAAGAACCTCCAGGAGAGCACTTGGGAGCGGCAGGCTCAGATGTGTGCTCAGTACCCCCTATTTATTTCTCTAGTGTGTGTCGTAGCTTTATAGGGACGTAAATCCATAAGTTGGTGGAAATTTAAAGACCTGGTAATTTAAAAGACAATTTTTTCATAAATACTTTGTAATTTTACATGCATGTAGTTTTTGACGGCGCCAGATTCTGAGGCCTTGTGTTCCCGAAATCATTTTCAGAATTTTTGTTCGGGTATGTTCAGTAAACTTACGTGCGATTTTTTCTACCTTTTTAAGAGGTGATAGGAATTGAAATAGGAGGACACCGATGGACTCTTAGCGCCGATATTCTTTTATGAGGACCTTAACCGCAGTTGTGTTTGTGCAGTATGACAAGTTAATTTTTTTGGGATTCATTCTATTTTAAATAAAATTGTTTTGTACACAATTTTATTGTTATGGGTGGTTATTTACTCAAAATAGGACTTGGAGGTGGGACCCACAACCCACATAACCTCCCATGCGAGTATAATGTGTGTAGTGCCCACAAGAGCCCTTACCCTTCAACTCCCCATTAACCCCCCTTTATCTATCCTTAATTAATGAGGCCACAACACCCGTCATTTATTTTGGGGGAGTATCTTAATCTTCCTTCCCATTAATTGTGACAACATATATAATTAATGCCTTCATTAATTATTTTTTCGGTGTCAGTATTTCTTTTGAATTTTTTTTAATTTTCATGAAAATGTTATTTTATTGGAGGGCCTTTTTATTATATTTGTGTTGGAAAATATTCGGAGGTGGAAAATTTGGAGAATTAGAGGAGAGAATCATATTTCCACGATGAACAAAATTCTATTAGATGAAGAACTCTGATTCAACTGAAGAACGACAACATGTCCTTCTTCCTCTTCATCCCCGACATGAGAGGATATGTTTCTTCATCTTAAGACACACCCCGACGTCAATGTATTCGATGCCCGTCTTCCATGACACCCGATTACCACGATTCTTGACATATGTGGCTCATCGACCTGTATCGTCTATTATGAGGTAATGGGGTAGTATAATTTTAATTGAATAAATTATACCATCATTCTTGTTGAATGAATGTGACCGTCTATGGACATTTGTTACCGCCAAATGCGGAGGGAACGAGTCGATCGAACATTTCTAGATGACCCTCAGTTGTTTCTTGTTTTTATTCCCGATGTTGGAAGAGGTGGCAGGGACCAGAGATGGCGATGGTCGGGGGAGGTGATGACCAAAGGCGGCGGTGACAACGGTGGAAATGCGCAGGGCCAAACAGGACCACAAGACCGAGTACCACACGGAAGGGAGACTACAGCCCGCAACCACTCGCTGCTCGGCCGAAGATGAATCGGCCTGCTAAATCCTGCCAGACGGGAAGAGTCGCAGCACCTCTAGGCTCCACATAGTGGAGAAACCACGGCCCGCTTCCGCGGGTTGCTTCGGTGGTGAACCGGGCGACCATATGACAGTCGGGTTGAAGGGATCCGCGGTACCCATAGGTGCCACGCGGAAGGACTTGTCCCACTCGTGCCGGGAAGACCGGCCGACTTCGGCCGGCCGGGCAGAAGAGGCGGTGCCACCCGACACCGCCTTTTTATAGGACCCCCACCCCCCCTCAAACCGCCCGACCACCCACGTGTCAGGTGGTACCCCGTTGTGCCAACACCAGAACTGGGTCGGGTGGACCCGGACTAGGGCGTCCTAGGGTGGGTTGGGTCAGGTCGGACCAGACTGAAACCCCCCTCTTCAGACCCATTTTATTATTTTGACTTTAACATGAGCTGCGGACCTCCGATAGATGAACCGTAAGTTTTGTTGGAATCCTTGTATAGAGGCAGTCGTTTTGGTATATTACAGTCAAGTTTTTGGCGATTTATGGGTATGGTCAGGTTGGTTCGAACTCGGAACAAACCGGGCCATCAGAGAGGAAACGTTTATAAGGACCAGACGTCTGATTGATGTGTCGTCAACTACATTAGATTAATTTGGATGTGATGGTTCTTCTGGAATAATAAACATGGGATTCAGATAGTGTTGGAGTATTACCGTGTTGGATTGTACCCTAAATCAAACTGAGCCTTTAGAACGGAAAAACCAATAACTCTCAGATCAGACCTCTGATTGACGCATCCATCATTCACGTTGGGTTCCTTTTGAGGAGACGGAACTTCGGGATACATCAACTATAGACTTTGTGATAGTTGATGTATCGACCCCTTTGCTCGAGGAGTAGACCCTCCCAGAATCGAGCGTTCTATGTGCGGGATCCCTAGAGCTGGTTGCGACTACGTCGACCACTGTACTGGAATCCTCTATGGGTTTGACAGTGACGACTACAGTACTGGGATCCTCAGTGGGTTCTAGGATGATTACATTATACCAAAATACACTGTGGGTTTGATGATGATGATTATTGTTCTTGTATCATGTGTGGGTCTTGCAGTTTGACCTTTGTACATGTATCCTGTGCAGGCCCGACAGAGTAGCTGGTCTTGTATCTTGTGTGGGTCCGATAGCTTAGCTTGTATTGTATCATGTATGGGTATGACAGCATAGATGAATCTATGACTAAATCTGATCATCTCTAATAATATCTGGATATATGGTCGTGTATCCTTTGTGGGGCTGACAGATTAGATGATCTAGTGGCCGCATCTGATCATAAATATCTCTATAATATTGTGGCATACCTATGTGAGATGAATCATGTCTTTCAACCATTATCATCATGGGTATTGAATTTAATTCCATTTTGGAATTTTTTTGTACTTGGTCTCGTGAGTTGGAGACGAACTGAGATTCATAACATAGGTTTATGTATGTTCATATACCTAAGTAGGGTAGGTTGATACTTTGTGGTTGTATCTTTATTTTCTGGATTGTCCTTTGTAGATTATGAGAGACCTTCGGGGGACTCGGGGTCTCTACTGAATATCATTATACTCACCCCTGCATGGGCTATATCTACAACTCGTTGTGTTGGATGTAGATGAAGTACAATGTTGGCAGAGGCAAAGAGTGAGTCAGGACCGAACGATACCTGGAGGTGGACCACATGGCAAGACGGTACACAGAGCAGACCTTTAGACGTGGATTGGGTAGGTGGACATCTATATGTACCCTTCTGGTAGGATACTCAGCGGAAGTTCCAAGAGCTTACCTTTTTAGTTGTTGTCCCTTTCTCAGTTGTACATGCTTTCCATTGTACCTGTATATTTCTATTGGGCTTGTATTTCCAGCCCCTTTACTTTTACACTACTTCTGTATGAAATTTTCACTTCTGTTTACTTCAGATGCATACTCTATTGTGTTTGTTTACTTTAATAAATGAAATTTCTTCCTATTATAGATATTTACACGATTGGTGCTTGTCGCCAGCCCCTGGCCTAAGGAAGGCGGGCTTGGGGTAGTCACAGAAAGGACCCAGGGGGCAGGTTGTGACAAAATGGGCCTCATATGGTACAATCTTAATGGTTGAGGACATCACTTCCTTTTAATTTTTTAATTGGATTTGTTAAAACCCTATACCTATAATAATAATGTGGCACTATTCAACAATTATATTATCAAATGTAATGACCCATAACTATCATTTAAATACAATAAACTAAACCTAAATAGAGCATGTGTTTTCTAAAACCTTATTACAAATCATGATTTTTAATTAAATAAAATGTAAAAATTCATTTAAAATAGTTTGGGTCATTATAGTATAGATGATCAAATAGATGATTAATAAAAATCATTTCATATATCATATTAATAGTGACATTAATTAGTTCTCTATAATCAATGGAACGTTTTTTGGACCAATCCTTAAGGATCAAGAAACAAAACATTGTCTCCCAACTGTGATGATAATGTGCAGATGAAATCCTGATCAAGCAACCTATTAAATTATTTTTTAATTTCTAATAGATCAACTAAAGACATTTTATAAGGAGGTTTTAGAATTATCTAACTATTTCTAGTAATTTACAACCTAAACACAAACCTCTAAGTCAATAATAACCATAATAAAAACATAAAAATGTCATCCATATAATCATTCACTACTATCACATCATTTATATAAATAATTTATTTATTTGTAATGATTTTCTAGAGGTAAAATTCACTCCCATGTTTAATAATTTTCAAAGAATCCTAAAATTTTATTATTGTTTTGAAATATTTTATATCAATGCTATTAATCTTTTTATAAAAAAATTATTATGAAATCATTATCTCTGAAATCATTCATAGCAAGAAAAAGGAATGTTCAATCCATATCTAAAATAAAAATACAATAAAATGTAAATATTAAATGATATTTAAAAAAACATTATTCCCCATAAAGTAAAAGGTATATTGTAATAAATCCTTGTTTCCTTAATACTAACAATAAGAGTTTTTACAATTAGTTTTGAGTTCATTTCACGACAATTTATTTTGATTTTACATGTTAATTAATAATACTTATTATAATGTGTGAATCATGAATCAAAAATAAATTTATCATAATATAAATAAATATGTATTTTACCTAACACTACTATATATTATATTTCATGATGATATATATTAGGAGAATATAATGTTTTTCATCCTTCATATTTTTAAAATAATGATTCCCATATTGAGTAACAATATTTTGACATGAATTTTCATGATTTCAAAAATCATTGTATCTTGAACACATAATTTAATTATAACCAACTATTTTACCACTTCTAGTATAATTAAATCCCTTATAAAAATATTCATGCATAAATTAACATATATTACAACCTTATAAAAACATTCCTAATTGAAAAACAATTATTATATTATCAATTAAAACTTTTATAAATTCTTATGGCATGACTTTAGAGTTCATAGTTGAATTATTTTCCATTACCATCCACCACAACTATAGTTTAAATTTTATTTGTTTAAGAATATAATTAATATAGAATTCGTTATCAACATTATGAAATAAAATGAATAAATTCAAGCCCACAATAAAAAAATAGAGGAAAATTATCTTCATAACCTTTTTTTATGAAATTTATTTATATATCAACGTCAATGTCATAATACATAAAAAAATTCTATTCATAAATGGTTTGGTTTGGTAATATTTTCCTTGAAAAACCCCAATATTTATATATACATTTCCATTAACATTATAACACTTTTAGTTATTATATTAAAAAATGATTATGATATTAACGGATATGAAAAAGATCATTAATTATTATCCATTCCTTGACTTCAATATCATCTTTTTGTTAATCTTTTTATTTGATTCCACCATCCATTTTATTCACATTTAGATGGATCAATATATTAGTATTCATTTTTATTTATCATTGTTGGGCCATATAAATTTCCCAAACAAAATAAAGATAATTTTATTAAATTGGTAAAAAATAAATACATATTTAAGAGTATTAATGTTAATTGTAAGGGCCATTAAGGGAGATTTGATTCCATGAAATAAATTCATTTCAGGGATATACACTTTGTATCATGTCCAGATACTTTAATATGCATTCGCAAACAAAAGAGTTAATAGATGGAAGTGTTGAATTTGGTGCCCAAAAATGAAAAAAATTTCATTTTTGTGTCTGAGATATTGATTTCCACCATTGTGAATGAATATACACAATAAAATATTCAGTTCATGGGATGATATGGTATCACCAAAGCCCACTAATTGAAAAATTAAATTTTTGGGGTCGATGTGATGATTTCACCCACAATGAATGATACCATTAGTGTACTATGTTGTCTGATGGTAGGTAACCCTCCTTGTGCTCTGGGAATAGAATCTTTTTTTGCCAACATATTGGTCAATATTTCCCGATACCCATTCCCGACCAAATAATATTAATTAACCTTGATGGGAAAAAAAGAAAAAAATAGACCGATCATGAGACTGAATTGAAGAGAGATAAAAAATTAGGGATGATGAACTATAAAAAAAATAAATCCCATAGACAATTACTAATATGTGTAATTCATCACATATGGAAACCATAAATCATATAGTATCCCATTACCCAACAATCCACTTTCTAGACACTGTTCCTTCATGTGAAGAACATGTAACCCGTTAACTGATATGAATCTCATATATCAATTTTTTATGAGGGGAAAACCCTACGCCACAATGCAAACTGCTAAGCCAGAGGATCTCTACCCCAACAAGCAGCATTCATTGTGAACATAACCTGGTCCTGTGGAGAAAAACACTTCATAGGAAGTACCCTTACTCATATGTTATCATGTTAGGCCGAAGGAACCCCATGCCACCTGATATTCTACTACGTGAAAAGTTGTATAATTAGGACTTCCACACCCCACATTTCATCTTTCCCTTATATCGTGTCATTGCCTCCCATGATGGCCCCTCCATGAACTAATCCAATGTCCTCAGTCGAAGTCATCCTCTCAAGACACAAAAAATTTATGATAATATCATTGAACACATCATTATGTTCCATCGAGATTAGATATTCTTGGTAAGGGGTGTCATTTGGGTAACATACACAATTAGGTGGGATCCTTAGAATATCCTCGTGGTTACATTCTCTCTGTAAGGTGGGTTCCAACCATGTGGTTTTCACATAAACCCCCCCAATCATATGGTTATGGGGAAAGTCTTGTCATTCCATTTAATTGGTGTCAGTGTAGAACATTTTTCTCCCTCCCTGACAAAATTATATGTTACTCCTCCTAAGGGAATCCCAAATCCGTTCATGGTATATGTGAATATCTGTCTTCCAATATCCAGATCCCAGGATATATATTGATATATCTTAATATATAACTATCATGGTAATGAAAATAATAGAGGATAATGTAATACTCAAATCCATCTCCCCCCCCCCTCTTCTTTGGTATTTTGGACCACTTCTAATAGTAGAAACATTTGTGTCATATGATCATCATATCTATTACATTCTCTAGGTAATCACATCGAGCAAGACATCTATGGGATTAGAGGATATTGGTCAACATGACCTCTACAAGATCCCAAACCTTCTAATGGTTTGGTTATAGGCATAATCCTTAACAAATATCTACATGTTCCTCCTTTATGGTATAATACCATAATCATATCCATCAAAATGAGTTTCTTCCATGTGCATTCCCCACACTAAATACAACTGAGATAAATACTCTTATGGTGGTATGCTTCCATGTGTAATACTTAATCACAATGGAATACCCTGAGTGTTTTCCCCATCCAAATCCACATTATTAGGTCCTCCAATATGTATAGGACCTAATCCAATTCCTCAACCATCAGTGAGACATATTTCAAATTAATAAAAACCTCATTGGACTAGTTTAGAGTGTAGTTTGATATCATGTCTTACCAAATGGACCATTTTCATTCATAACTACAAATTTCCCAAGCTACATGGGATTTTATTCTCAACTATGTAGGATTTGTTGGAAGCCTCCATAAGGTCCAAAACCAGTATCCTATTCCACACTGATGTTTGATGAGCCATATCCTCGATATGATTGTATCCACCTATTAGAAAATATTGACACTATGTACCTTCGGTTTCCAGGACATATGTCTCCCGACATATTTTACTAGGCACCTAACACATGGACATAATATATATCAGATAATAAGGTGTAAGGTCTAGTCCTCATCACATGAACCTAAAAAGAATTTTTCCTTATTCATTGGAGCCGAACTATTATCAGTTGATCCCCGTCACAAGATATTTTTATTTTTCCTTGCGTGGATTTGATCCTGACATGAAAAAAATTTCCTCCTCAAGATGATGGTAATCTCCATAGAATCCCACCTTATGGTTTAAAACGATAATCATCCTAAAAATAATCATGGAATCCGGGTTAAAAGAATAAAAATGAATCATTTAAGAATAAAATTAGGCACAAAAAGTTTTATTCATTTATATGGATCGTAATATACATACCGATGTTTCTGAAGACATACATTTTAAAAATCATTCATTACCATAGAGTATTCATCAATACACATTATTGGTAATTAAAAATTTATTAATGATAATGTGTTAAATATATAAGAGAGTTCTATAATATGATGTTGTTCCCCCCAAAAGGTTGTGATGAGCATGGATTCCCATCATATCGAAAAATGATAATTTTAATTTTTATTTGTCCAAGACACCAAATAAATTCCTTATTATACAATGATAGTCCATTATTAGTGTATATGAGATCTATTGGGAATTTATGAAACCACTAACAAAATCCATTGTATTTTGGCCAAAGATAATGCACCAAACGTTACTAATTAAACACCATTTAACCCCTTCAACCCTACTCATCATCCCCCAACGACACTTCAAGGGAATAAAAATGGTTAACCTAATTTCAATCCTTTCTTAAGGTTCTACTGTTTCCCTAAATCAGGCCCCATAAAAATAAAAAACATAGAATAGGTCCAATTGAGATAATCAATTATGCATGTGATCATGAGATTATACTTTGATGAGGTTTTATACTTGTAATTTTATCATAAATTGTAAGTATTTTTTATAGAATCATTCAATCTAGAAGAATTACAGTAGTTTTTGAAGACTCACACATAGAACACTATATTTTTTGTGTCATCCATGAAGCAGAGTACTCCATCACCCACAGTGATTCTTCAACAGTGGGTATAAAATTCCCTTTTTAGGTATAATCAATATAATAGTACTCTCCCCACTATGAAGGTTGAATTATAAGCCATCCAGGTAATGAATCCCCACCACTCATATCCCTTGTGATGGTTGGTGATCGAGAATATAATGGCCCCACTATCCATTATCAATAGTTTCAAGAGTCTGTCCCTAGAAAATATTAATGAATTCTTCACTAACCTCAGGCTATCAGATGTAGTCCTCCCCAATGATTTTATTCGAGTAGCACACGGGTTCCTCTCTTGGGAAACTTCTTGAAATCATCACCTCCGAGTCATGTGATAGAATATCATAACCATGTGGAGGCTACCACCTCAGTTGTCCTAGATATTTTCCTACTAAACTGTCCCACAAGGTGGATAAAAAAGTATTACATCCATATAATCAAGAACATTCCATTTTCATGATTCCATATAAAAACCCCATCATTAAATTGTAGTGAAAATTATAGGCAGATTCATGTTTCCAACCAGTCTTATAAATCTAACCATGTAAATATACTTCCAATATATGTGAAGGTAAATATTATATTTACTATCCACCATGACTGACAATAAATAAAGA
Source organism: Viscum album (assembly GCA_963277665.1). Classification (NCBI taxonomy): domain Eukaryota; kingdom Viridiplantae; phylum Streptophyta; class Magnoliopsida; order Santalales; family Viscaceae; genus Viscum; species Viscum album. The sequence goes on along the minus strand of OY728152.1, from coordinate 2,072,289,582 downwards.
GGAAAACTATAGAAATATGCATGTCCCTACTAATTAATATAAATCAAATTAGTCAAACATTATGGAAACACATTAGCATAAGAAAATTCATACTCACTCATATGAAAACCTCTAGAAAAGTAAAATGAAACCCAATAAAATTAGATGAAAGTTCATGTGGATTCATATAATTTCATCCATAAAAATATAATGTAATACAAATGCAATTTTATGAAAATTTATTGGGATGTATATAAAGTTCATCTGTAAAAGACAACGGCATAACTGACCCATCAGTTAAATGCGGTGGAAACAAAGGAGTAGATGAATATTTCTACTAATTAAAATCAACACCACCAAGATAAATTTTGGTTAATTGAAGATAATAACTATCTTATCTGAGAAATAAATTGGGGTTATACTCATATCTCTATTACCACATTTGAGAACTGTAATTACCTATTGGTACAAAATGGAGGATCGAAGCAGGTTCAACTTCATTCTTTAACAGTAGATTGATAAACAATTCATGTTCTATACAAATACCACCCAAAAAATGTCTTAAAATGATGTAGGGATTAATGTAATCCTCTTATGACACCGTTAGGAATTTATAATATGTAATTTAACAGCCCATGATTTTATAGTACGATATTTCATCAAAGAAATTCATTAACTGGCACTATAGGAAACACTGAGTTCTAGTGTCCCATGACTTACCAAAAAATCCATTCAAAAGCTGTTATGAATAGTATTAACTTAATTTTGAACATTATATAATCATTATAATTTTATAATCCATATTAAGAGTTTCTTATACATAATTTCAGAACAAATACATTTTTTCAGATAAAAGAAGTATGTTTCAAAAAATGCAATTTTATCGCCTATTAATGGAAAAGCCTTTTCAAATCCAATATTTGAAACTTTTATATATTCAATTTTTCAAAATGAACTTCTTATTTAGAATCGGGACCTAAAAATTTTGTTTCAATAATGTTTTGGTGTTTTTCTGATAACATTAATATTTGGGTGAATAGTGAAAAATAATATAATTTAACTGAAAACAACTTTTTAAATGAATATAATTTATATTGTTAAATTATAAATTTTAATGGTTTGAAGGTATAAATAAATTAAATTTTTACTAATTAATATAATTATGGTCATTGTAAGTAATTTTAAATTGAAATTGGACAGAAACAGTTGTCAAACTTTTGATAGTTATTATTTCTTAAAATTACTCCTTTTTGTTTTGATAGCGGGAATTAATTTTAAATTAGTAAATTCAACTTCTATGTTTTGAATTTGGTAAAATTGACTTCATTATTGTATTTGGAATATCACAATTTTCTTAGGGTGAATTTTTAGTATTTTTCTGAACACTTTCAATTTTTGATTAATAGTGAAAAGCACTGAGTTATAGTTTAAAACCAAATTTTTATTTAAATAATTATTTATTTTATTTAAATAATATTAAGGTAAAAATAGATACATAATACCTATTTAAGTTCAATTTAATTCATTGGAGTTAGTTTAAAATAATTTTAGACATATAAAATTTTTTATTGAACTTTTCACCGTCTTTTACCCATCTACTATGAACATTTTAAAATTCACATAAAACATAATTTTACCGGTTCTGTGAGTGGAATTTAAAAAATCCGAGAGACATGGTTAATATAAAGTAGTAAAATTTTTTCAATGATATGAAAATAATTTTTGGTGAATTGTAACTTTTTACTTTCATTTACCACGGTTAAAAGTAAATAGGGTAATTAAGGGTAAATATGATATTATTATTACCCTAACAGATGTCCTAATTATATTGGAAAAGTGTACCTTGACCAAAAACAACCTTAGGAGTAAAATATTATCATTTAGGTCCACTTGTATTAGATTATGACATTAATTATTAATTAATTCAAAGAATTGTTAATAGAGATAAAATCAATGTTTAATTACTAAAACATTTTTAATATAGGGTTATACATAAGATAAATTATATTATAAATATTCGTTATAAATCTAAAAATGATTCCTATATAATGTTATTTGATTTATAATTTTCAGACATTTAATAGTTTTATTTATTTATGACACAATAATAATGCAGTACTTTCATCATTAATGAATGAATCAAATAATTGGTGTTATAAAAGTTAAAATAAATATAATTTTGAAGTTTTGATGATATCCACGAATTTTATTTGTTAATATTACATATTATTATTTCTTAAATTAAATTGAATAGATTTAATATTGTTTTTAAGACTTCAACAGAAATCATTTATTGAATAGTGTCAAAATTGAAATAACTGAGTTTTTAAAACAAATATTATATTATTAATTGATATTATATTCCTAAAAAACTACGGATCATCCAAAAGACTTATATCATGATAGGTGTATCATTAATGGACCACTTGTGGGATATCTTGTATGCATATAGTATGTTTATTAACTATATAATATAAAAATACAAAGTGGCATAGTAAATATCAAACTAATTTACTAAGACTTAAAACTAAATGATAAGGTTAATATATTGACCCAAACCTGTCTGAAATCTATTGGTAGAAAGTATTTTGACCCATCACCACCTTAGGAATTGAATAATCCACATGGGAGCCATTAGAAACTGTATATGAATTTATTATAAAATAATAGTTTAGGTTTTTCCTAAAGAGCCCCTCCTCCCCCTTATAATAAAACCCTACTTCTAACCAATTCATCACACATTCAAAGCCTTTTGGATCGGCAAATCCATTCCCAATTAATCTATCAAATTACCTCAATTCATCATAGAGGACTTAGTTGGATTAGAAATCTAACATAAGTTTCCATTTTCATCCAATCCAAAGGAAGAACCCGAAAAAGAGGTAATGTTTTCACCAGCCTCTTTCATGTTCCTCTCTTCTTCAACATCATATTTCATTTTTATTTCCATTCTAAAATATTAACTCCAATATCTTATATATACTATGATGTTATTACAAATATGTTACAACCATATTCAGTATTCTATCCATCCTTTGAGTGACATGTCACCATACCTATGTACGTACGACCTACCGTCTCCACGTCGTGGTGTAATTGTTATTCAATACATTATTATTTGTATGTGTATAATAATGATGTGTAATTAAAGAAAATAATAAATATAACATTATAATTATTTTTTATATATGATATAAAATCCAAATATATATTATTTCAATATCAAATTAATGATATTGTCGCTCGTGCGTATGTACGGATTACCATCTCCTCGAATGCGATGAGTTTTATTCCCCATCATATCCATTCAAGTATAAATTTTATTTGATGATTGAAAATAATTTTTAGAGAAATTATATCATTCTATATATGAATAATATACATCCCATCCATAGAAAATATGCCTCACATAACAAAGAATATAAAGAAAAATGAATCTTTTAATACCTGAAATGATGATAATACTAAGATATTATAAACAAATCAATTTTAAAAGATCATTAATGATATCTTATTAATGTATACCATTCCTGAATAATATAATTACAATTATTTCACCATTATACAGGAGGATAAACTACCCTCAGCTGAGGAAAAGTACAAGGTAAGTGTATATTTCACAATCTCTTCATTATCTGAGGTTGTTTATATGTAATTATCTATAGGGACTTATTTATCATCCACATCCATGATTCTTAAAAATGTATTTAAAAACATTTTTACTATTTACTAGAAAATTATTTAATGTCATTAATACCCTTGTTAGAATTTATATAATTTTTTTTGAAAGGAATCTTTCAGTTGTTTTCGAAACAAGGTCATTTTTAACCTTTTTGAAAAAATTCATACAAGAATTCGTTTTTTTTAACTTATACAGTGATGCAGCTATTTTCCACCATTATAAATTAGTTGAATCTTCCCTAAATATATTATAAGAATATTTTCATATTAAATTTTTACTTTTACTATTATGTGACTTTTAAATGATTAAAAAAGATATTTCTCTTTAATAGAATTTATTTCACCTATGTCAACATCCTTTGATAGATTTTTAGCATATTTGAAGTTGTTTTATTATTATTCAAAGCATCAATATTGTATTGAATGATTTGTGATATGTTTGAATATGGATGTGTTATTTTTATACCATTCATGGTCTATGGAGAGAGTATTGAAATATCATATGATAGTTTTAATATTAATGTTTATGTTATGTTTAAACCTATTCATATGAGGAATGCATTAAACATAGTAAGTGATGGGTGGAGCCCGTTATAGATCCTCGATGCATCAGTATGTCTCATGAGACAAACTAGTGTCTTTTCATGAGGCCTTGACAAAATCTTATTTGTAGTCTGGGCAGGAGTCCTTGGATACATGGTTATGATAGTATGGAATTATGTATTCCTACATTATGAAAGTGGTTATTGATATTGAAGAAGATTATTCTACTAGTAGTATATCCATGTGAATAAGTAAATGCTATTATTTCAGTTTATCTTTTCCGTATTATGCTGAAGATCATCTTTAAAAGGCTTTTGTTTTAGTTATACATTTCCTTATATGTTTAAGCTTATTTATGATAGTTTTCGCTATTTTGATATCCTTAATGAGCATCTGAGCTCAAGCCATGAAATGTTTTATTTTTCCCAGGATGTGAAGAAGTAATTTATGAATGACTTACATGGATAGTATGAGTTGATATAAAGAGAATATTTTTGTAGTTTTTATATTTTATCATTTAATGTAATACTTATGAATGTATCTAGTTATTTTACGGGAACTAAACTAATCGATATTTCATGACTTGATCATTTGTGATCATTCCAATGTTATATAATAATGCACCGACTCTAGATAAATGGGGTCAGGGTGTTACAATTGGTATCACAGAAATTTTAGTACAATCCATGGAAACTATATTTGGATAAACTCCGATTAGAGCACATAAACCTAAGATAAACTTTGAGGATTAGTTTAGAATAACTTCCTAGAATATTTCTATTGTAATGATATTGTGAGTTTTTCGTGAAATACATCCATGTCTGGATAAAAGCACATAGAGGCGGCTCTGGCACATATGTACCTAGGGGTAAAACCCGAAAATGATGCTTTGTGCTAGACTCGAGTGGGAACAAGAGCAAGGCAGTAGGCATTGCTTCACTCTTGGTTGCAACACTACTGGGTGATATTTTTAGGACAATTATCATTTTGTTTACAAACCCTTACGAATGGTTTATGAGTATATACTTTCTCAAAAAAATATTTTTTCATTATGGATTATATCCATAAACTATTTAGTCTATATTAGGTAATTTTCAAGTTTGGAATTATTCATTTAAATTCATATGCTAATCTAGTGTATTCCATTGTCTAGAAATGGTGCCCTTTAGAAGGAATGAAAACTCCAACAATACGCATGATCCAAAGAGTAAGAAGGATCAAATATTTCATGGTATTAAGCCAGATTTTAGAAGGAAAATAGTCTCCCATGTATTATCATCATATGAAGAAATAGTATCATGTGTTGATGAGATAAGTAAAGAATTCATAGAGTATTTTGGCTTTGAAGGGAAGCTGGAGAAGGAAAGGATGGTAGGGAGAAGGGCAGATAAAGGGAAGAAGGTAAAGAAGGATTTTCTCGTATGTGATAATTGTTGAAAGAATCACCCTGGAAAATTCTTGAAGGGAATGGGAGTATTTTATTAGTATGGAGAAAAATGACACCTAGTATATGACTACAAGTGTAAGAAAAAACCTTCCAATGTACAATGATTCATCTGCAAGGAGTTTGGACACTATATGAAAAAATGTCCCAGTCATCAGACTATGCCGCAAATGATGTTATTAGATTATAATCATCTTAGGATACTACCACAGATGAAGAGGAATTACTATTGTTCTTATGTTGTTATTTTGGAATTATTTAATTGCAGTGTTTTATTAATGATGTACTAGAAATAAATAATGATTGTACTATAGTATTATTTCATTAATGAATTGAGATTTAATGGTACTAAGAAATGTGACACTACATCAAGTAAATTTTTTTGAAATTAAATGGTTGAAGGAAAGATAATCCTTAATATGGTCCTAATATTGATGTATTGATTTTGGAATAATATATGGTTGATTTGGTAAATTATATTGGATATTCATGACTACCTGGAAACTGATTAATGATTTGTATATTCCATAATTTTTGGATTTTACAACATATTTGGATGGGTGAAGTATATCCAGTATTCTATAATGAATGAGGTATCATGAATGTAATAAATAAGGTTTTATGGTAATTCATGATGTTTTGGTGTTTTAAAAGAATACATGATGAAGGTGTAGACAGATTATTACCTGGAAAATAGGATCTTCATTTTGTTTACGTTCCTTATAAATTTTGGACTGTGATGTTGGATAAAATAATTTTGGATTATTCTAGTTTTAGATTATTTTTGGATTTCCATAAAAGGACAACCCGAGGGTCAGGGGGGAACCCGTCACATCCAGCAAGGCCGTGAGACTTGAACCCTCAACCGAATGGTGATAATGGTGTATCACCTACCACTGGACCACGTGATGTCCATGATTGAATAATGTAGTATTATTTTAAAAAAAAATTGGCAGATGAATTATAAATTCATTTTTTAACCCTATATGAATATGATAAATAGAATATTATTTTTAAGACCTGTTATCATTTTAAGTAAAAGATGAGTGTGTGGTAGAAATTATATAAAGGATGGGACTCTACTTGTCAAGTATATATTTTTCTTCTTATCTTATTCTACGAAGAAATTAATTATTATACTTTACTGAAGGGATCATAAAAAAATGTGTTATCCAAATACCATATGTTTGGTTGAACCGATGGTATTTTAAATCATCATAGATTTATGAATTTAAGGCCCTCAATTTTACACTTTTTTTTGATTGATGGCATCAATCACTACCTATAAATATTTACATTTTTCCTCTAATTATATGTCTGTAATTTCTAACAACGCTCTCTTAATCGAGATCATAATTTGGTTGTTACCCTTTCAATCCATTTTTCCTCTTATTAAGACTAAATTTTATTAATCTAATTTCAGTTGTTGTTTTCCGGAAGGTATTTTCTATTTTATAACTTTTATTTTTGAAAAATAATTTCAAATTGTGAGGATGAAATTTAATGAAGGAGGGAATAATGTAACACCCTAATATTTCATAGTATGTTGTTTATTCAAAGAAATTCAATAACTTTCACTACAAGAAACACCGAGTTCTAGCACACCTTTACATACCAAACAAGTCATTCAAAAGTGGTTATGAATTTTATTTACTAAATTTTAAACTTTATATAATCCTTATTATTTTAGAATACATACTATGAGTCTCTTAGACATAATTTAAGAACAAATACATTTTTTTAGATAAAAGGGGTATTTTTTAAAAAATGAAAATTTCAACCTTTTAATGGTGAAGCCTTTTTAAATCCAATATTTGAAACTTTTATATATTCAATTTGAAAAAATAAACTTCTTATTAGGAATTGGGATATAAGAATTTAGTTTAAATAAACTTTTGGTGTTTTTCTGATAACATTCATATTTGGGTGAATAGTGAAAAATACTATATTTTAACTGAAACAAATTTTTAAATAAAAAAATTTTTTGTTGTTAAATTATATATTTTAATGGTTTGGAATTATAAATATATTATATTTTTACCATTTAAACCAATGATGGTCATTGTATGTAATTTCACTTTGAAATTGGACATAAACAAGTGTGAAACTTTTGAAAATTATTATTTCTTAAAATTACATCATTTGTTTTTGACAGTGGAAATTAATTTTAAATTAGTAAATGCATCTTCTATGAATTTAATTTGGTAAAATAGACTTCATTATTTAATTATGAATATCAAAATGAGATTAGGGTGAATTTGTTATTTTTTATTTGAAAACATTGATTTTTTATGAATACACAAAAAACACTGAGTTATAGTTTAAAACCGAAATTTAGTTTAAATAATTATTTATTTTATTTAAATTTAATATAGGTAAAAATAGGTGCATAATACATATATAAGTTCAATGTAATTCGTTGTAGTTATTTTATAATAATTTTAGTCATATAATAATTTTTATTGAACTTTTCACCGTCTTTTACCCACCTCCTAGGAGAATTTTCAAATTCACATAAAACATAATTTTACCACTTCTATTAGTGGAATTTCAAAAATATGAGAGACACAGTTAATATCCAAGAATAAATTTTGGTTCAATGAGATTTAAATAATTTTTTCTGAATAGTAACTTTTTACTTTTATTTACCACAGTTAAAAGTAAATAAGGTAAGTAAGGGTAAAAATTTTATTAATATTACCCTAACATATGTATTAATTCTATTGGAAGAGTGTATATTGACCAAAAAGACCCTTAGGAATATAATATAATCTTTTATGTCCACTTGGATTAGATTAGGACATTAATTAATATTTAATTTAAATCAGAGTTAAAAGATATAAAATAAAATACTAATTACTAAATCATTTTCAGTATAAGGTTATACATAAGATAAATTTGATTATAAATATTAAATATAACGGTTAAAATATTTCCTACAAAATGGTATTTTATTTATAATTTCTATACATTTCATAATTAAATTTATTTATGACACAATAATGATGCAGTATTATCCTTGTTAAGGAAAGAATCAAATAGTTGGTATTATAGAAGTTAAAATAAATATAATTTGATAGTTTTTATAATATCCAACAATCTTATTGGTTAATATTACATGTTATTATAGATTAAATTAATTTTATTAGAATTAATAATGTTGGTAAGACTTTAACCAAAATCAATTATTGAATACTGTTGAAAATTGACATAAATGTGTTTTAAAACATATATTATATTATTAATTGATATTCTATTTTTATAAATCTATGGTTCGGACGAAAGACATATATCATGATAGTTGAATCATTAATGGGCCACTGTGGGTTCTCTTGGATGTATATAGTATGTTTATTAACTATATAATATAAAAATACAAAGTGACATGGTAAATATTAATCTAATTAACTAAGGGTTAAATCTAAAAGATAAGATTAATATAATTACCCATACCTATCTAAAATATATTGGTTGAAATGATATAGACCCTTCCCCACCTTATACTTTTTATGATCCAATTTGGTGCTATTAGAAATTGAATATGAATTTATTATATAATAATACATTAGGTTTTTTCTAAAGAGCCCCTCCTCCCCCTTATAAAAGTACACCACTTCAAACCAATTCTTCACAAATTCAAAGCCTTTTGGTTCGGCCAACCCCTACCCAATTATTCTCTCATATTTCCTCACTAAAACATAGATTCCTTAGTTTGATCAGAAATCCAACCTAAGGAGACCTTTTGATCAAATCAAAATGAATAACATGATGAAGATGAAATGTTTTCACCACCCTCTTTTATGTTCCTTTCTTCTTTAACTTCTTATTTCATTGTTATTTCCATTATAAAATTATAACTCCAGTATCTTCTATATACATTGAGGTTATTATAAATATGCTACAACCATATTCATTATTCTATCCATCTTTTGAATGGCATGTCACCATACGTTCATACGTACGGCCTACCGTCTCCACATCATGGTGTAATTGTTATTAGATACATTAGTTTTTGGAAAGTTATAATAATGATGAGTAATTATTTTAAATAATTAATATAACATTATAATGATTCTGTATATATGATATACCGTCCAATTATATATTATTTTAATATCAAAAGAATGATATTGTCACTCGTGCGTACGTACGGATTACAGTCTCCACGAACGCGATGAGATTCATTCCCCATCATATCCATTCATGAATAAATTTTATTTGAGGAATAAAAATAAATTTTAGATAAATGATATAATTATGGATATGAATAATATACATCCCATCCAAAGAAAATATGTCTCAGATATCAAAGAATACAATGAAAAACGAATCCATTAACATCCGAAACGATGATAATACTAAGAGATTATTAAAAAATATATGTTAAAAGATCATATATGATATCATATTAATGTATATGATTCATTTATAATTTATTTACAATTACTTCACCATTATATAGGAGGTAAAACTGCCCTCAACCGATGATATGTACAAGATGAGGGTTTATTTCACAATCTCTTCATTATCCGAGGTTGTTTATACTTAATTATCTACTGGTACTTCATTATCATCCACATCCATGTTTCATAAAAATGTATTTCAAAACATTTTTACTATTTACTAGACTAAGGTTTAAAGTCATGTATACCCTTGTTATACTTTTTATAAAATGGTTAGAAAAGGATTCATTCCATCCTTTTTCAAACAAGGTACTTTTTTACCGTTTTATCAAAAATAAGGTAACAATGTAATTTTTAACTTATACGGTGGGTGTGGCTATTTTCCGCCATTATAAAATTTTCGAAGATTCCATTAAAAGATTATAATAATATATTCATATTAAATGTTTTCTATTACAATTATATGACTTTTAAATTAATTCAAAAAAAGATATTTATCTCTAATAGTTTTTCTTTCATCTATGTCAACAACCTTTGATGGATTTTATGATTTTTAGAAGTTGATTAATTATGATACAAAACATCCATATTGTAGTGAAGGTTTTGTGATATTTTAGAATGTTGGTGTTCTATTTTTTACCATTTATGGTTTATGGAGAAATTATTGACATTTTGTATTCTAGTTTTAATATGAATGTTTATGTTATGTTTAAACCTATTTATATGGGGAATGAATTGGACTTAGTAAATGACGAGTGTAGCCTGCTATAGCTCCTCGATGCATCGGTAGGTCTAATGAGACAAACTAGTGTCATGGAATGAGGACTTGACAAAATCTTATTTGTATTTTTGGCATGAAGCCTTGGCTACATGGTTATGATAGTCTGTCATTATGCATTCCATCATTATTAAAGTGGTTGTTAATATTGCATGTTATTATTAGACTAGTATAATATCCATGTGAATAATTAAATGGAATTATTTCATATTATATTTTCCATATTATGCTAAATTTCATGTTTAAAAGACTTTTGTTTTAGTTATGCATTTCCTTAAATTTTTATGCTTATTTATGAAAGTTAGTGCTATATTTTAACCCTTACCAAGCATCTGATCTAACCCCATAAAATGATTTATTTTTCCTAGGATGTGAAGAAGTAATTTATGAATGACCTGTAGGGATAGTATGAGGGGATATTAAGACAAGATGTTGTTGTAGTTTTTTTGCTTTATTATGTAATTTAAGACTTATGAATGTATCTTGATATTCCAAGGATACAAAACTAATCGTTCGTTCGATACTTGATCTTTTGTGATCATGCCAATGTTATGTAATAATGCACCGACTCTGGGTAACTAGGGTCAGGGCATTACATGTAATCATTAAACCACAATAGTATGGTTTTGAGCTCAAAATCTTGCCTCACATAGTGGGAGGACTAATGTACAAAATGAGTTGGTCACCTAAAAGTGAAAATGAATATTGACACCCGTATATGTGTTTCATTGGAAATATTTAATAATATATGGAATATAAGATCAGGTATAAATATCCCATCCAAATTGGGACATGATAAAACTATGATGAATTCCCATGGATAGTAATATATACTTTTAAAATAGGATTTCTGTCAGCATATCCCACAAGCACCATAAGATCTACTAGAACATCCAACCACATATGAATTCTCTCTCCTACACCAAGTGGTCCCAGTCACCCTAAAGATTTATCCCAAAAATAAATCGATCAAAATAAATTTAGATAGTGAACAACAGATTCATGGTCATGCTCTACTTGAAGATAGAGTTCCTTACTCCATAAAACACCTATAAATGGTTACTCAGGGTCCTATTAATCCATTAACACCTTTCAGAAGTGACATTATAATTTTAAATGGTACACCATGAAGCATTGTTACCTATACCTCTGTAGGTCATAACTATATAAACAACAATGAATTATTTCTTCATGGGCCCAAACAAAAAAAAATCCTGAGATTGTATCTCTTGATGATATAAAAAGTATACCTCATAGTGTAAAATAGATAATGTATAATAATGGTACTACCAACTCCTTATTATTACCTAAATAACCTCCCCAGGGTATCTAATGTATAAATTATCCATGTAGTTAAACAAAATTCTATGATGGTATCCCACTATATGATGGAATATTCTATTAAGATCATCCCCATAGTGACATCAAATAACAACAATTTCCATTCTTATCTTTGATCCACATTTATATTCATTTTCTGGGTATATGGTCTAGAAATTCTCCCTATATTTAAGTATAATTCTATGATGTTATTTTTCACAATCATAGAATGCCCTTAGAATTTGTTCCCCAGAGTTATATTTCATTTCAATAAGAATGTCCTCCTCTTGAAAAGTGAAAATTGAAAAAGCACTCATATGTTGAGTTTGATGGAATTTTCATGTAGAACATGATAGAAAACCGATCAATGAAAATAAATATCCATTTTCTACAAGGATACCTCATATAGAAACACTTATATTTTGAGCCACCCTCGTGTCATTCACATACCAATGATTCCCCTATATTCCCATATACATATGAAATAATAGTCAGTATGTGTCCATGTTTGGAAGATCTAATCAAGGTGTCCTTCAATAAAGAGAAAAGGCCATATTTCTAATGAGTAGACAATTTGATAGGGATTAAATATGAGTTATTATTTTTCCCATATCCAATTCTATGTTCAATCATTCTATAGTGTGATCAAAATAATTAATACACTACATTTCCCTCAATATCATGATTAATATATGAAAAATGAAGACTAAAATTATTCCCGATTATGGGTTTTCATAGAATGAAATTATATTAGGATATTTTCACATTAAAATTCGCTTGGAATACCTTCCGTCTTCAAGATGTCAATAACCTTGTTCAGTAAGATAATATTTGAATGGGGTACATACTAGGTTCAATAAGATATGTCTAGAATATGGAGTAAACCCAGTACAAAGATTCATGGATGAATCCTAGAGTGACACAGGTACACTAAATACCATTGTATTAAATTATGGCCTTCAAATTGATCATTTACTATCATGAAAATGATTTTCTTTGCATATTTTTGTGAAAAAAATATCTTTTTGTATGTAAATATTATTCTTTAGGGATTAGGTATATTTATTTCTTAATCAATTTTGAATAATGATATACCATTATTTTCCTATCATTCATGAGTATGGTATTTTATATGTATATTATAATATTCCATCATTCTTCTCATGTCCTAATATCTGATTATAAATATTATTTTTATGAAATAATTAATATCTCCCCTAAATTGCCTTACTAATCATCTAGGCTCACCCTTTATTATATTTACTATGTTGTGGATATAATGAAGGTTATTGAGTATTATATATCATAAAGGGTAATAGTTATGAAGGAATAATATGGAAACTACGTACATGATTTATGTACATATTATTTATTTTTTCATGTTGACAATGTTACTATAATCATATGGTTCAATCATGGATTGTTTCTTTTATTGAATGAAAATTTATCTAAAATCTGTAATATTTATGCTTTAAATTATTGACTATTAAATATGGGATCAATGAAAGATTTCATTAATATTTGAAAACAAGTATTATAATTCTTTAGTAAAATCATAGAAGGATAAGTATATGTATGGTTTTCAAAAAAAGAGTTTTTGAAATGATCATGAAGAAAATATGATTAGACCTAAGCTGTCATAGAGTGAAATGATATAATAAATTTCACTTTATTTTGTGGTTTTCCATTATGATATTTTTTTGACACTATAAATTTTGGATTTAGATAATTGATCAATCATTAAGGATCGACACCAATAATAAAACTGTTGAAAATTGAAATTATTTCCCTCTTTAGTAGAAAATGTAATGGGATTTGATATAAGAAATAATTATTCAACTGTCCCACAACATTATCGATATGTAAAAAATTATTTGATACCTAATGATTAAAGGTGAAGAAATGTTCTATTGACTCCATTATGCGGTAGTTTCCTCCTCAATTCAAGGAGTATTATAATCTACTAGTGGATGAGAAATTGATTAGTACCCTTTAAAATATATTTTATGTTCACAAATGTTCATCACATGAGAATGTAATTTTTTTTTAGACCATTTTGATGGTGAATAAGATCAATGGATTAGTCTTATCTAGAATATGAGGCATTGTGTTGTAAATAATACAATGAAATTTTGGGAATTCAAGAATATATTTTTCAATATTTTATTTTCCCAAATACATTATAAAAAGATTTAGAATTAATTCATTGATTTAAGGAAAAGGGATGATGAATTTGATTGAAAATATAAATGAATTGTTTCATGAATTTTGTGGTAGGATTATGGAATTAGCATCAAACATGATTGTAAGGATGTTCGATAATTTCATTTCCTAAAACCAAGTATCTAAATAGAGGTATCAATGAGAGATATTATTATCTATGATGAAAACTAATGATGTTCCCCAATAGTGGAAATTAATGGTGGAGTAATGTCTCCATATCATGGTATTTAAATGATAAGAATTTTAGAGTTTATATAAAAATAAAAAAACGATGGAATAATAAATATTATATTTCATTATTATCAATGTGTCACATGAATATTAGATGGAAAAGACATAATAAGACAATAAAATTCATTTTGTGTGGATGAGAAGGTCGTTCAAAAAATAATTACTGAAATAATTGGAAGAAGTTAACTATCAATGGGAATAGAGACATATAATATTTATTTCTCCATAATTTATAAATTTTTATATGAACTCTATAATTATATTGAATTCAATACGTTGATATTGATAGGTATCCTTACCAAACACTCTAAAACAACCAAAATCTTATTTTATTTTAGTTACACCAAATAATTTATTTATAATAAATTTACAATGGGAATCATGATATAAACACAACAATGAGATGTTTAGTTCTCTAGGATAACCACTAATGTAACAATTTTCACAGCTTAGGATTATATTTCTCATCTAGTGGAAGTTTGTGGGAATGTGCTTCTTGTAAATCGACTAATCATTTAGTTGAATTTGTTGTTATTATTGGTATTTATTGACTTTCTCTATATGTAAATTATGTCAATTTTTATGAAGGAGAATTTATATTTAATAATATTATAGAACCTAAGATTATCAATAACTGAAATTATAAAATGAATATCAAAATAAAAATTGCATGTATCTTTTTAGTCTTAAATAAAATCAATTGTGGATTCTTATCTCTTATAGTCATGGAGAATCATTTCATTTAAGGATACACCTATTGTGATAGAGTTTTCTATTGTCATTTCCATATAATTTATAGTCTTTCCTTTAAATCAAAATGTATAATTTTATATAGAACTCATAATTGATGTTATGACTATACAAATAAACCCTTTCAGAATTTACCTAATTTAGTTGTAAGAAATAAATAATAATGTCTTGAAGAATCTTAGTAAGTGATTAGTATAACCAATTTCACACATTGGGGTGAATCTTTCTTATTTTATAGAGTAAATATAGATCAATATGATTTTTCATTCAAAATCTAGAAATATACAATTCTACTATCAGGAACAATTAATCTATTACCAATATTTTTGACCTATTTGATCATCTACGTAGAGATAAATACATTTACAATATTTATCTTCCTTTATAATGTAATTTAATGATGGGAAATAAGGAATATAAACCAAATATTCCATTCCTTACATTGTATAGACACTATTAATTCATAGTGATGAATTATTTTACTACTAATTTCCAAAACATATTTATGGATTTATTGAATATTTATATTATATTTTATTATGATATGTTTTTCATAGTCAATATAGATGTTATTATTATATATTAAAAGTGATAGGATGAACATGGAGATCACGAGACGATTGAACACATAATCAAGTGAAATGATTAGATTTATGAATAATTTACCATGTGTGAGTTTTGGAGTCATAATGTTTAATAGTTTTGTCAAATAATCTAATGACAGGGTATGTCATCTAATCTGTCAAATATTTTTGATATTAAACGTTTTCTTACAAAAACCACAGTTACTGTGATATGAATATTAACTTTTTTAGAAGAATATTATCAACCATTTTTGGCGAATTTATCTCTATTGTCCAATATTCTAAAATTGTTAACATTGAAGGGTTCCTTGATATTTTGGATGGACGAAATTGAAAAGAAATCAGGGAATAATAAATAATGTAAGTTAGAAACCATGTTATTAAATCACCCTATTGTGTATAATTCTATTTAATCTATTGTGATAAATCTAATAAATGGTGTGTTGAATTCTTACAAAAAATCACATGGTTATAGCTTATGCATCACAAAAAATAATTTCTTGGAAGGAAAATTACAAAAATCATGATTTAGAGATTTCTACAGTAATATTTTCAATTATGATATATAGAAACTATATAAACATAGATAACTATTATATATATAATGAAAATAAAACATTGTATGTAAATATTCTCTTATATTTGGAGGAATACACAACAAAGAATAGATTTATAGTTGACAGATGATTATGATTTATCAATGCATTACCACAATTGGAATGAAAAAATTGTGTCATATTCATTGATTTGAAATTACCACGCAATAATTTCTAGGACTATGATAACAAAACACTCAATATATTTATGTTTTATTAGTACAGTAGTGTATTTCATAAAGGATGTGGATGAAACTAATCTGTATAAAATTAATATTATACCATCAATATAATTGATGAATAAGGATGCAATAAGGAAGGCATGGAGTAATAATATAAGGTGAGAATTATTTCTAATATCATCATTGAATTTGATAGAATAATAATGATTAAGAACCATATTCTTGTAAATACCATATAAAATTTATAGAAATATATATTGGATGAGAATCATAGATCATAATTTTCTAGTCATCCAATTTGTTAAATTATATATTAAGGCTTGAAATAATATTTAAGGTAGAATATAATAAATGGATATAATGAAATGTATGTCTCATAGTGTAGATATTTCAGTATGTTAATGACATGAAATAGATTCTGGGTGGGATGTTACAACCACTACATATACCATAATCGAAAAGGGAAAACATTACCAATGATTTTAACATCCCAATCCCCAAATCATGTAAAGGAAATAATTATATATGGGTTATGGTATATCTAATTATAAATTCATCATAATTAATATATATCATGTAAAATTACTCTCTTGATCCTATTTATAGAATATATATTAAGGTTGTCGTGAGATTTCATAAAGATCCACATTCCATTGTATATTATTTTGATATGAGTTTTACCTTGATGTTATACTGATTTATTTAGAAAAATGTACATACATAGTAAAGATTCAATTTTACATACCCTCCTCAGCTAGATAGTTTGTCTGAGATGACTGATAAAAATCTTGAAGACATGCTAATAGATTTATCTATGGATCATAATGGAAGGTTTGACGTGTAAAATTTGTAGAATTTTAATACAATGATAGTTTTAACTCTATCATTAATATGGATCCTTATGTAGCCCTATATTTTAATAATTGTAACTAAATAAAATGATTTAATAAATATAAGGAAATAAATCCATTTTTACAATATATAATTGATGAAATGGTATTTAATGATAGAACAATTCAAAAAATCATCAGAGAATAAATAGTTGAATGATTGATTATTCTATAAATCAATGGAAAGATACAAAGTACGAATTAAATGAGGCATTATTTAAAAATACATCCCTATTTGAGAATTATTATATTTGGAAATAATGGAATTATGACACCTAACTATATTGATCATTTGTAACATTTGATCATGTCAGCATTTCAACTTATTGATTTTGACTTCCATCGAATCGAAATCATGTTAATTATGTTTTCCATTACTATATCAAAAATATATATATTCTTAATTCATTAAATGTAATAAATTCATTGGCAATACTATTGGAGAATGATAATTCTTATAAATAACCATTGGTAAATATAATCCATTATAGAGAAAATGATCTATAAAGTATGACCAATCAACATGTTAATTATTATTTTTGACAAAAACATCAATTTAAGAAATCTTTATGGGAAAATGAGGATGTGAAGTTGTATAGCTATTCTCATCTATTTGTATCTGAGTGATCAATTTCAAGGGAGGGATTCATTTTTTGGCGATAGAGTGTAACAGACAGATATATTTATAACATATATCCCTTTAAATATTTTAATTTCCTCTATAGCTTATGTTGGATGAAAAAATGAGTTAAAAAACATATTATTTTCATTAGAAATTATATTGGCAGTTATGGATATTAATTACAAATTAATTAAAAATACATGTTCTTTATAATTTAAAATTAATTAATTAGTTAACCAATGATTTTAATTTTAAAAAAAATTATTTGTTTCAAGAAAAATATTTTATGTGTGAAATTATTTTTACAAAAATATATATAAATAAATCATATAGAATAAATCTAATTAAATTTATAAATTATTTCATTTGAAAAATATATAAACATTCAAAAAAATATTTTTTATAAAAATCATATAATACTAAATCCATCTTATTCTTTGAAATGTATTTGTCCTAAATTGTAGTTTTTTTCAAGTTTGTTTGACTTAGTTAAAAATTTATAAATGATTTTTGTTACTATTGATCTATAAAAAAGATTAAAACATTTTTAAATCTTTTGTAAATTTATTTTAATTAATTCAAATTTATTTTTTTAAATATGAATAGTAATTTTAGTAAAATGTTTACATCATAATAGGTTAAACTGAGTTAATATAGATTAAAAATAAATGATAATTATAAAAAAATTGACCAGCTACTTATGGGATGAATTTGAAATTTATCCTTAGCAGCTTTAATTCATTACTGTGTAATTGAGAGGGAAAATTTCCATGGTAATAACATAGATATTTCCAAAATAAAAAAAATAAAAAAATATCACACTATTACTTATAATAAGTATAATATTTTCTATACAATTTCTAAAGAAATAAATTCTAGATATAATTTTTTTAAAAAATTATATATATTTATCATTATCATGGTAATTAATTTTTAATTTTTATAAATTATATATATTTCCAAAATTGTTACAGATTTATGTTGGAGAAAATATATACTTGATTGAAAAAAGATATTAACATTATTTAAAAGTAATATAATTTTGTACATTGAAAATGATCCATGACTTCAATAGTTAAGAATGGAATTTATCGTATATAAAAAATTGTTTTCGAAAATTTAATTTATTATCATGACTTTTTTAAAATTCTATGTATTGAATAGTAATAAAATTGGAAATGTTGATATTTTATGGGATACATTATTATTTAATTATTCAAAAGTGTTATAAATATTTATAAATACAAAAATAGATTATGATATGTTATAAAATGTAATAAATAATCTAATTAGTGCTTAAATTATACAATATATAAAAAAACAAAAACATTTTAAAAATGAAGATGTTGTTAAAGTTGATAAAATTAATATAGGTTAACTACTGGTCAATAAAAATAATACAGTTTAAAAGAAAAAAAAGTAAAAAATATATTTGTTGACTATATAATGACCTTATGTTATTTTTTTTTGAAATACATGAACATTATGTATTAGTTTATATAAATTTAATTTATTAAAATGTAATATTTTACACATTTTGAAAAATTATCCTCACCTTAATTATAAAAGATAAATTTCTCCCTCACTACATTAATCAACATTTGAGCCCTCTAGCTCGACCATAAACTACAAATTTATCTTATTTTTTTCCTATATACATTATATGTCATATTATCTTGTCAAAATAGTAACCCCATAATCCTTTTGATGATATCTAAATGAAATTATTCAATGAATAGGTAATCAATCTAACTGATCTCTTTCAATTTCTTAAAATTATAACCAATTATGAATATATTGTGTTTGTGACAAAGAAAATAATTACTCTAACCTAAATATCCCTATATTTTATTTTAATAATGATAATTAAATTATATTCCCTCTTTCTCGTCCAACAAGAAGTGAATGTATCAATCATGCGTACTTATTGATGACCATTTCCACATAGTAATATAATTATATTTTCATCACCCGATTTTTTCAATGATTATTATGATATCATTAATTAATATGTATAATATATATAATATAATAATTTTTTAGGAAATTTTACATATTATTTCCATTTCTATGAATTCTTCAATCAAAAAATGAATACAGTTTCCATATCTATGTACTACCTACTATCACTATAAACATTGTAATTCATTTTTCTGTATATAATTTAAATGAATGGTTAAAATATGTATATAACTAATATTTTTTTTATACAATGATTATAATTCATTAAATTATGAGACCAAACATAAATATATAATGACTATGATTATCAAACTGTAACATGCTTGGAAAACGAAGCCCATATTCTATGGAATATTTATTTGAATAATAAGTTATTAAAAAATAATTAATAATATATTATAAAAAATAATACATTGAATTATATAATAATGGTTATGGAAATAATTTATAATAGATATATTTTTATTATATAGGATTTTATAGCAAGAATACAGAAAGATAAGACATTAGGTATGTGTTTAATTGAGAAACTCATTATTATTCGAGATTTTATCTTTTAGTGAATATTGTACATACGTATAAATATTTTCATAAAATGTTTTAATTTTTTTACTACAATCTTATTAATTTCTAAAGTAATTTTTACCCATGTTTTCCTTTTCATTGTGGGGTTTGAATGTAATAATTTTAATTTTCAAATAAGAACTCTTTGGAATTGCTAAAAAAGATATCATTTTTTTTATCATATAACGAAAGAGATTATTTTTCAATTTTTCTCAATAAATAATTCATTGAAGCATAATTTTAAAGATTTTAATTTCATTTTAAAAAAAAATATTCCTTATTTATTTATTTTATTATTTAACAATAATTTTTACAATGGAAATGATATTCTCTTCAAAAAATATTTCATGTTATATTTAAATTAATTTTCCATTAAATGTAAAATTATTTGACACCCCATAAGATTGATATGGACTATGATCCAATGAGACCATATTTATTCATCCTCTAGATGATTTATTTCATTAATGAAAAAGAAAAAAGTTTATAAAAACCATTTCTTATTCTTGGGTTATGATATGTTTAAATTCTTATGAAACCCATTTATTTTCCTGGGATCTTAAATTAGTAATGATATATGATATTTTGGAACAAAAAAATATTTTTTTACTATGTGAAGGGTGGGACAAATATTAACAACTAATACATTGGGTAATGAATTTTATCCCGTGAGATAAGCATGATTGGAATGAGGAATCAACCTAGTTCAATAAGATAAGACTATAAACTGGAATGAACCCAGTTCCATAAGATAGGGTTGGAATAGATAGGGAAATTGATTTTTTAATACCATGATATAATATCAAGTAATCCTAGTTTATTACTTCATATTGTTTCTATTATGGTTTTGGAAATGATCCCTAACTAATGAAAAAATAATTTAAATGATTATGTGTACAACAATAATTTAATGAATTATTCGAATATTATAATCTCATGAAAAATGTACAATGCTTTCATTATGAATAATTCTTTTTAACTTCAATGATTTATTCCATCATTCATTAATATAATATTTCATATATAGGGAATAATTTCCAAATTATGTGGTCATGTTTTTATACCCATATACTTATATTATAAATATGAAATCATTTTTTTCTCTTATGTTTTCCTTTAATAAGTATATTTACTCATAATTAATTATGTCTCCTTTAAATAGGATATTAATAATTGTATTTTGTATAATATGTCAAATAGGGTTCTAGTTATAAAGGAATAATTAGGATATGATGTAGATTTTTTTTGAAACTATTGTTTCTGTATCCATGTTTCAAAAGAAACTAGACCTATAAGGTTAAAACATGTATTTTTTATGTTGTTTAATAAATATTATTCTATAAATATATAATATTTTTTATTAAATGTATTAGATATCAAAAATAGAACATATTCCAAAAAATATTAACATGCATAATCAAAATATGTCAATCACAAAAGCCTCATTACTACAACGTCACCCAATAAAATAAATGTGGTTGGCTAGGACAAATAAAATATTTATATAACATCATATAAAAGGCCCAAAATTTCATGTTAATATCTACTTTAATGTCATCTATGCCAATATGAGATCCCTCGAATGAGTCATAACCCCATCTGTAGTGATACACAAACCATAAAAACAACCACATCCAAAGGATTATTAAAACCAATATGAAGTTATTTTATATTCTAAATAAATAAATTATTACATGTTATAATTCATTATCACACTTAAGTAATTTTTCAAACATTATTTTATGTTAATGGTTTTTTAGAAATTTTTCCCCCAATAATATTTATATTTTAATAATTATATTATGATAATATCAAATATACTATATTAATAATTATATATTTTGATAATCTATTTTAATTATAAATTTAAAATGTGATAAATAGGATTAAAAAAACCACGAAACTTTCAAATATAGACATTTGATTCATCATATTCTCATCTAAATGAATCCAACATAGGTAATAGTGCATCCCTCAAATAAATAACTAAGAAGATATTAAAATTTTATATTAAAAAATGTTTATAAGGGTGGTGGAAGATAGATAGAGAGAAATAAGAATGGATGAGAGGGACATTTCTCCAACATGTCAGTCACCTACTCCCCCTTCCATTAGTTAAATAATATTTTTTTCATTTTTATTAATGATCCTATTTTATTATCTTCTCTATATATCAATGATATGTTCCATAACAACATTAAGGAATGTCATTTTTCTAAAAATATTGTGATTCCTATATTCATTTTATATAATTCATCAAATATTTCATCTTCTATCTAAATTTAATTTCATATATTCATCATTTGAAAATATTTCAATGCATTATTATATTTTGAATCTTATTTTAAATACATTTAATAATTCAATTATGTGTATTTTAATATATATTTCTATACAGTATATATATATTTATATTTATTTACACATCTTCACACAAATATATATATATATATATTGTAAGAACATGGATCTTATTTTCAGGTATGGATCTAGATTTTAGGTGATTTTTTGGAAAATAAGAGTCACTAGGAAATTTAAGAAGTACACATCGTGTAGTTAGAAGTGAACGTCATTTACTGAGTTGTCGTGGGTAGTCGTGTACCGGTAGTATAACGACCAAGTACATGGCCAAGTAGGGTGACATGAGGAATTCTTAAAGCATAGAAAGTTCATGTTATGTTCTTTGTGTGTGTTTTAAATAAACACATCATTTACATTTTTTATTAAATGGACTAGAGTCACGTCTAATTGGAAGAACCCTCTTCTTCAATGCTCATAAAGTCAAGGAGAGACTAAAGATGAAAATTCTTCTCAGAGCCTCCCACATGCCAACTATGCTCCAAATTAATTTTATTCGATTGCGTTAGAATCATCATAGTGAATTATTCATTAATCTAGGGCCTCATCTCATGATTCCTCCTCATTCTTGGGATATCATTATTTTACCATTTTCGATATTTTTATAGACATACATAATTATATGCCTATTCTAGTGCCAATTCTAGGAGTATATCGATCGTACAATGATAAGGTGGGTTGATTGTTACATTTTGTAGTTTGTCTATGAATTATTTGTGAAAATTTTACCAATACCCTAGTTCAAGGTATTGTGTTATTAGGGAATTTAACCCTTTAATGCATGCTTTGACATGATTGACTAAGTTATGGATCCTATTTGAGAATAGGGTTTATTTACGTTGTTATGGATGTGTATGACCTTGTTTGAGCTGATATTGGTCGGTGGACCTAGTTTATCCGCTTAGGATACTCTGTTGTCTATTCATAGTGTTGTTAGAACGGAGTTATATTATATTAATTTCTTATGCCACAATCTTTTTTTTGCATATCCTATTAGTATTTGTGATATAAATAGGATACTAAATATTTTTGAGCAACATTGCTTTATGTAGGGCTATGGGAACCTGGAATAGTGAGACCATAGAGAATATTTACATTGAGGGCTTCCCCATAGATTTTGTTGTACATTTCACACAACAAGGCCATAGGAGAGATTGACGTCGGGTGCTCCCTCCTATTTTTTATAGTGATCATTATGAGATATCATGGGTAATTTATGTTGAGTTCTTTCTCAGAGAGACTATATTTTGTCATTAAAATACAATATAGGATATTGACTGTGAGTACTTTCTCAAGGAGTCTCTGTTTTCATGAGACCAAAGGGGTTAGAATTTGTGACTTACACATAGGGTCATTATTTCTTATTTTTTTATGATTAACTAGCGAGGTTAGGTTGGGAGAACATTCGTAGATGGATTCTTGTTTATTTTTTTTAATAAATGTAATAGAATTAGTTGAAACTACATGATTGCTTAATTTTTTTACTTCCTAGTTCTTTAATTTAGTTTGCATATTGGCTGCCATATATATTCACTGACATTTAGACATTGATCATTGGGTGGTTTCCTATAATGATTCATCTGAAACCCAGTCTGGGTCCAGATTTTGGGCCCATACAGATTATTTTGATGTATGTATAGATAAGGTAAAGTGCCCTTCTACCTCAGTTAAATGATTTTTGTGGATCTATAGATAAGTAGTACATGCAGAGGCTTGCGATACTGCTAGATTTATTTAATTTTTTCCATTTTACTTTGGTTTTGTACTACATTCTAGCATTGTGATTGGATTGGGCGATTTCCTAGAAATATGTGTCATTCATCGTTTATATATGTCTTGCAGATCTTTATCAACATGAAAAAATATATTGGTTAAAGTTTCATGTTATTAAATAATCTTCTACTACAATTAATATTTTATTTCAGCTATGTGACTCTTCCAATGATGGCATAATTTTCGAATTATTACACCCAAGGAATTCTCTTCTAGTTGGTTTCCTCTATCGTTCATGAAAATGTTCTTGATTCTATGTGACCAATCTGCTACGGGGAACCATTGGATGGCACCTAGAACAGGGACATTACAAAGTGGTATCAGAGGAACTCTTTTCTTCTTAACATAGTGTTTGGATCCTATAGATAGGGTTATGAAGGAATAGATAGTTTAAAATAAGTTTATAATGGGAGTTGCTAACATGGGTACAACGATAATTCAATTTATCTCTTATATTTAAATTTATCTGGTTTGGCAATTATTATAGATGATTTTATTTCACCATTAGGTGATTGACATTATTTTTTATGTTATTTTTGACATTTTTGAGGTTCATGTTTTGTTACAACCCAATGAGATGATGGTATTCAATCTAATGCATAATATAGGCACTTCTTCAATATCACATTCCATTCATTAATTTCATTCCATATAGGGTGCATTAGCGATAACATGTAGGGGTGATACATTTTTTTCTAAATATGCATGAGGTTTCACTAAATTCTAAGATAGAATACTTACTATTTGATACTGTATTTATAATGATTAATTTTCATTTTAATGAAGGAAAAAATTTGGTCCCTGTGGTGTTATGGGCCCTCATGGAACAAAATTTGTTGAATCCCGTGTTTGTTTTCTCTAATATATCTTTTGATGTACAAGAATAAGATGTCAATATTTTGATTTTCGGGGAGTATGGACCCCCATGGGTCATATATTGGAATTTTTATACTAGTTTGAATGTTTTATGGAGTTTCAGAGTATTTTACAAGGATTGATTTCTATAAAAACCCATAATAAATTGTTGATATTGATGAAAACATGCCATGCATGCTTATGTTATGGAAGGGAATATATTTCATACGTACAATCTGTGTAAACCATCACTGTGTGACTTCATGTGTGGGTAGGGACATGATGTTTGGAAATTGTTGGTGGAACATGATGTGTAATGGACGTTCACATTGTGATGTATAGACTATGTGTCCAGATATGTGACTAACAACATGGAGGGATGAAACCAAAGTTTTACAAATCGTGTCTAGATTGAGAAAGTATTTTAGAGTTGACCGTGTAACCAGCCATGTGACCCATGAAAAATGTCGGTGAATAACCTTATTGTATAAACCATTTCAAGTAAGAACATTCCATTTAGATTTGTTCTAGGTAAACCAAGTGTTTTATCCATGGTTAGGAACATAGGTAGGTGAAATCGATCCAAGAGTAAGTTGTGTCTGTGGGCAGAACACGTTGTGTGTTTGGGTGTTACCTGACCAACATTGGTTGATGTAAATGCCCATATAAAGGCTTATGGAAACACCCCATGTAGTGATCATACATTATGTGTATTGATGTTTTATAAAATGTTAATGGTTTCTTTATCGTGTCCAATTCTATCACTTCTATGTTTTAGTCATTGATTACAGTGATCTTAGTTGTGTTCATGACCATGTAGAGTCATGCCACCGAGACATCCTGTAGTTGTTCGCTCTATATTGGGAAATGATCAGACACCAGATATGGTAGGTCAGAGACTACTACAGGATCCTTTCATCATGTAGGTCTTCGAACCAGCCATCATTCCAGAAAGAAGAGCTAAAACAGAGTTATGAGAGTTCATCATGTGGTTTATGTAGACTTTCTAGAGAGTGCCGCAACCTACACCTTGTATGAAAGATATGATTAATGACATTAAAAATATTCATCCTACCACATTATAAGGGGATGGAGGACATAAGGCTATAGTGTAATGGTAAGAATTTATGTTGTTGATCTTCTAGCATCAAGATATTCTTCCAAAGTGGTGGGTGAATCTCTCTATGTATATGATTTGAAAATACACCTTGATATTGTGGGATGTGATCTCATAAGTGGGACACATTCTAGTTAGGTCATGGGATGTGTTCCAGCATACCATCTACAATTACATCAACCTGGAGACATTGATTGATGACTGAGCCAGAGAGTTCATGTGTCTAAAACATGGTACTCTCTCAGTCTTGGAGTACTCGTCATTCATCACAGTGTTTCAACATTTCACACTGATTCAAAGGGGTGATGGGTTATTTCTATCAAGAATGCTTGATGATGGTATTATTCATGAAATCCAATCTCATGTGAACATCTTATATTTAACTTCCATGACCTCTATTGTTAACCAGTCACTAGTCATAGTGCACAACCTGAGGTATTATGGAGCTGTCATCTAAGAAAACATGGTATCCGGAGTTAGTAGCCCTCCATCTAATAGTAGGAAGCACCATAGGGAGTGAACAAATGATGATCCAAGTAGGTGTCATAATCCTTCAGGATTCTAGGTTGTATGCAACCAATGTAGAAAGGGAATCCATACAAGGCCACATTTCCCAAGAGACCCATTTGAGTTCCAATTTTGTGGCAAGATGAGTCATCTTCAGCGATTCTGTATGTTCTTTTCACCAACAAGTGGTGACAAGGGTTCTTATATGACTCCTCCTTCAAAGCAGGAAAAAATATTTCTTGTCGGTATTGAAATTGGAGTTTGTCCAGTCATTTAGGCTGAGGTATAGGTTGTTGACATGGTATCCAGTCTTCAGGCTTTCACTCAGAACAAGGATGATAAGCTCAAGGCGGTAAGGTAGGGTCATGGGGTCATGGTACATGTCAGACACTTCAAGTAGAGAAGACCCTACATGAGAAGAATCTAAAACTTCATATAGTTAGAGGTACAATTTTGGTTTCCTTATTTTTATTTTATGATCATTTCCTTAAGGGGACATCCCATTGTTTAATTTTTATTTATTTTTTCGAGAACCATGGGCCTTATATATTTTCCTCTACTAATATATTAGCACTGGAAAATCCATTGGAGACAAGAATGGATACTGTACGTTACTGAAATAAGTTCCCTACTGAGGTTGGTGGGTTTCACTTCTCAGGGGTCCATTATTTATTATAGATTATGGGAAATGATGTCATTATAAGAATGGACTATTTAGTTCCCTTCTAGGTTGTTTTTGATTTCTGTCATTGTAGGGTGAGTTTCATGTCACCAAAGGGTAGATTATTTCTACATTAGGATTAATGGGATGGCTAGGAGAGAAGAGAAGGACCCAATGATCATGTGTTGGGAGGAGTTATTGCCCAGTTTTCTAGTCTATATTTGGATTACAAGGGGAATTCCAAGATGTACTTTCCTCTTGTGGGGAATCGTTTTATAAATGTTGTTTAGAGGAAATTTCAATTATTCCCTCAGAGTGAGAGGAATATTTTTCCATTAACCATGTTCTAGGAGTGGTATAAACTTCTATTACACCTTATAGGATGACAAAAATGGAGTTACAGGAGCTTGTGGTGTAGTTAGATGAGTTATAGGAAAAGGGTATCATCAAACCCAGTACTTCTCCATGCAGATAACTTTTCCTGTTTGAATATGGTGGATGATACTCTCAGTATCTGTATAGATTACCAGATACTAAGCCAGTTAATGATCAATAATAGAAATCCCATTCTGTGGATTGATAATCTCATTAATATTAGTCGATGAGACCAAGGGTTTATAAATATTGAATTGAGAACTGGTAATCATTAGTTGTGAATTAGAAAATCAGATATAGCTATTACATCCTTTTAGAGAAGGTATCGTCTATATGAGAATGTGGATGTGCCATCTAGTCTCACAAACCCTGCAGCTATATTTATGCCACTAATGAACTGAGTTTCCATCAGTATATGGGTCATGTTATCTCATAGAGAGGAGTATTTGTAGACATAGAGAAAGTGATGGCTATAGTATACTGGGAGAAACTGAATAACATATATTTGGTGCAGTGTTTTCTAGGGAAGGATGGATTCAACAAACATTTTATACAAGAATTTTGAATCTTATCATCTCCACTAATGGGACTAACTAAGAAGGGGTGAAGTACCTTGAGATAGATTCCTACTATTCATCCCATCTAGTTATGAATGGGTGGTTGAATTCATCATCTATAGTAGTATTTCAAGATCTGGGAAAGTCTAATATTGTATACTGTGATGCATCAATTATTTTTCTCGGAGAAGTGCTTATGGTTTTGGAAGGAGTCATTGCATAAGGGTCTAGACATTTGTGGCCACATGAGATGTATTACCTCACGCATGATATGGATTAGGATGTAGTTGTTCGTGGTCTACGTTTTTGGATAGATTATATTTCGGGAGAGCATTTTGTTTTCTTCACAAATAAAAAAATCACCAAGTACTAATTTACTTAGAACAATCTAAAATTCAGACAATTATTGTGGTTTGAGTAAATTATGTCCTTTTACATTGACAATGACTACATGCCTAGGAATGACAACACAATAGCTGATACGTTGACTAGGAGATCTCAGATATAGGCAGTTCCGGAGGCCATCAATGAGTGGCATCTTATGTCATTGTACTCTGAGATGAATTCGGCGGTGTACAATAGACAGTGGTCTACATTTCATTTTTCTGTTGATGTTAACACTACTCTACATTATCACATGAGAATGAGAAAACTATCAGATTCTGTTGTCCACGTCATACAAGAAAGTTTTTCAAGAGAAGACCTTATTCCTTGATGGATTATAGGCGGGGTTTAGATCTAGTATTTTCATGGGCGTGTATGGGTGTCATCAGACATACACAAGGAGTTGATGCAAGAATTTCATTCCTTAGCATGTTTAATTCATCCTGGTGTCACAAAGATGTATTAAGAGATTCTGTATCAGTATTTATTTCCTGTTGGGAAGTGATATGTTCATGGTTTGGTGATGAGGTGTTCCACCTTTTAGTAGGTGAAGGAGTAGCATCAGTTACTAATATGTATATTTCAATAGTTACATATTACTGAGCTGAAGTAAAAATATATTATGATGGGATTTGTGAGAGTTTTTCCAAGGTTGCCTCAAGGGAAGGATGCAGTTCATGTTTTTGAAGACATACTAACAATGGTTACCCACTTTTTACCGATCAAGGTGACCTTTGGTGTTTTTGATATAGGAAGGTTGAACATCCAATAGATTTTGGGTCAACATGGGTTTTAACAACCCATATTTTTTGAAAGGGATGACTGTTTTAATTCTCAGGTCTGGAAGGGATTATAGAAGGTTTTTGGTACATATTTACTTCGGACTGTAACTTACCATCCTCAGATAGATGGTCAGTTTGATTGTATGATTCAGGTGTTGGAATACATTCCTCTAGGATTCAACCTATATTTTTGAGGTTCCTGTGAGATGAACGTACCACTGGTGATGTTATCCTACAATAATATATTCAAAGAACTACTCTGATGGAACCTTATGAGGATTTGAATGATAGGCCATGCCGATAACCGCCTTGTTGGATGGATGAAGGAGAGGAAGCTATGAGGGGACCTTATCTTATCTAGATTACCATATAGACAATAGATTTTATTCGAAAGTGGATGTGTACATCACAGTCATGACAAAAGTATTATGCTGATTGACAGATAATACCTCTGGAGTTCGAGATCAGAGATCATATATTCATATGTGTCACACTTATAATGGGACACAAAAGGATTAAGAGATAGAGAAATATTTCACTGATATATTTCATGCTATTTTAGTTTTTGGAGGGAATCAGATAAGTTTCCTATTGTTTTTAGTTTCCTCAATGATAACACAATATGCATGACAAAATTCACATTTCTAAGCTCTAGAATTACTTCTCAAACCTGTTTAATTTATCTAAACCAGATGTGGATGAGTTTGACGTGGATACGTCATTTGAAGACCATTCAATCTGGATTTTTTTTAAATACATAGTTTCTATATGGATAATATTCTCCATTGGTATAGTTTCTATGGTAGCATGGGTGAGTACAAGATGAGACCTAGGAAAAGGAGGCTGATGTATGACCATAGTGGCAAGAGTTGTTCGAGGATTATTCTTCGCCAAATTCATATGGAATTCACGGACAAATTTAATTTACCGGGGAAGTTTGTAAGAACTAGTATCTTCTTTTCAAGTATGGATATTGATTTCATGTGTTTTTTAAGAAAATGGGAGTTTCTGTAAATTTATGGAGTGCACACTATGCACTTTGGTATACAAACCATGTACCCGGTATCCACTGGTAAATGTGAACTGGCCTTGTAATGACAGATTATGTGGATGTGTAGGGTGAGATGGATACCACCTAATGTAGAGCTCAGTTAAGGCATGCACATGATGTATAAAATAAATGAACACCCTATGTAATTTTTTTATTAGATTGAATAATCCATGGTTGTGTCTCATTGGAAGAACCCTCTTCATCATGGATCGTCTCGTCTAGTTGCAACCAATGTCAATGATTCCTCTCTGATACCCTCACCCACTATTCATTCACTAAATCAACTACCATCAATTATGAGGGAATATCCAGGGTGATTTCTTACTTATTCTAGATCCTAATCTCTTCATTTATCCTCTTTCATGAGAAATCCTTAGTTGAATTTTTTTGTTGTTTTTTGTAGATCTACATCATTCTAGGCCGATTATAAGGCCAATACTGATTTATATCAATCGTAAAACACTAAGGTAGGTGGTTTTTTCCTTTTCGTAGTCATTCCTTGAATTATATGTGTATGTTTTTCCAAAAACGTAGTTTGGGGTAATGAGTGTTTAGGGAATTTAACCCTTTAATGGATTTTATTCCTTGATTGGTTGATATAGGGACATTGTTTGAGAGTATGGTTTATTTACCTTGGTATTGATGTGTATTCCCATGTTTGAACTGATATTTTTTGTTGGGCCTAGTTTTTTTGTTAGGTTTCTATGTTTTCTATTTATTGTGATGTTAGGATGGAGTGATATTATCTGACTTGCTTATTCCATGGTTTGTAGTTTATTATCCAAATATTATTGGTGATTTAATTTGGATTCTAAATATCATTATGAATGATTTTTTTACATATGGATGTGGGAACCTAGTGTAGTGAGACCATATGTGGAATTGATTTTGAGGGCTTCCCCAGAGTGTCTGTTGTACTTTTCACAATGCGAGACCACAATAATATTGACGATGAGTGCGGACTCATAGTTTCTATGGTTATAATTATGAGTCCATAGGGGGAATTGAAAAAGAGTCATTACTTAGAGAGTTTTTAGTTTAACATTAAAATAATATATGGGGAACTGACAGAGGGTGTTTCCTCAGAGAGTCTTTGTTAGTATGAGACCAAAGGGGTTAGAATACGTGATCATACATTGTGGGTGGTTATATCTTATTGGCATAAGTTGAACTAGAGCAGATTGTTTCTGTCAACATTCAGAGAGCATTTGTTGTATTTGATTGGGTGTTTATTTTAATTAATGTAAATGAATATATTTGAGACTATAGGATTTTTTTACTTTTGATTACTTCTTATTTATCAAATCATTTTTTTTATTTCTTTCCATATATATTCACTGACAGTTAGGAATAGTTATTTAGGATGCTTCCTAATGGGATTTGTCACACACCCTATTTTGGTCATGCTCTTGGGCCCAAATATATCATATTATTTCAGGTACAGATAGTGGAAATATCCCTTCTACCTCATGTACATGATTGATGTAGAGCTGGAGAGAATGGGACCAGACTGATTCTTGAGATGATACTAGAGTAATATACTTGTTTTCCCCTGTACTATGATTTTGTACTGTCTTCCACAATTGTGAATTGTTGGGATACATTCATAAACAATTGTGACATGCACCATTTATATATTACGTCTAGTTATTATCTACTCGCATTCATACACTGTTTACTATTTCATTTTATTGTTACTGATTTCGCTGCTATGATCTATTTATTTGAGTTGCATTACTCTACCAATTTGGTAATTGTTTTCTCACTATCATAGACAAGGACCCCACAACTAGTCGACAACCATTGGTGTTCGGGGAAATGTTCTTGAGCCTATGTGACCAACAGGGTATACAGTGCCACTAGACGGCACCCTGAACTGGGAGGTTACATATATACCCAAGCATATATATATACCAGAATATATATATATATATATTTATTTATTTAATTATCCCATATATTTATTATATCAATATATACATTTTACATACAAGTATACACCTGAATAAATATATATATACACACACATACCAATACATATACATATATATTTAATCTATTTGCACATACCAATTAACATTCCATAAAAAATTATATTATTTATTTTTATTATTATTATTGAACTAATTATTATTATTTATAATATTATATTTATTATTGTTATTATTATTTACATCCAAATATTTTCACCAATAATATTTTAAATATTACGACTATTAAAATATCAATAGTTAATAAATTATTCAAAAAAATTGAATTTATGTATCACAAGTAATAATTAAGCATTATTACATTGGTTATTAATAAATATAAACACATCAGAAAACATCACTCATATTGAATGATGATTTAATTATATATGTAATTTATATTCTTCGATAAAACAGATGACAATAATGTATTTATTATTTTTCATTAGGATACCCAACAATGGTATTGAGGAAACAAAATTCAATTCCACATTTTTGGAAAATCCAATGTTCTCCAACCCATAATCTTCATATATTTTTCATAATATTCACCATTAATGACATGTTAACATTTTATAAAAAAATAATAAACAAATAGTAAATAAATTATCATGTTATGAGATGTAACCAAACACCCAACCAAAATAAATTATGTTACACCTAGGGTTAACCCTATAGCACATACTTTAAAAATGGTCTTAGATTTCCAAAATGTGTCATGATTTTTGAGATATTTCAATATTTGTAAAAAATAGAATTGAAATGGTGTAACATATTTAATATTTATATTTTATCTGTGTATAGACTCTACAAGACCCAAAATCCCTTGTTAACTCTATGAATTACTCAAAAAATAGTATGTTGAATTTTATTGAAGGTCTCATATATGATATTGAGCTATGAAAAATCCTAAATATTATATATTTTGTAATATTTTATAAACAATTTAATAGAAAATATAAATCAACTCACTATATAATTAAATTACTCTTTTATTATCAATAAAAATTGATGACATAAAAATTATCATTTTCATTCAATTCTCAACATAGATAAGTATATCTATCAGTCTTGTTCCCAAAAATCATTCATCTGAGTTTGATTATAAAACAATCTTGTGTATCATTAATAGGAATAACAATGGGAGCATAAATAGATCATATCTAGATTATGAGATCAAAATAGGTTCTACATGGTGTCTACCATTAACCCAAGGAATAATCCCCTAGAACTAACCCTGGTTTTAATCCAAACATATTAGTCATTATCATCATATAAAAATTGTCAAAAAATATAATCTGTTCCACTAATTGAAAACAAATGATATATTACATAGTGATAAACTGTAACGCCCCGACCCCAGTTACCCAGAGTCGGTGCATTATTGCGTAACTTTTCCATGATCACAAAAGATCATGTCTCGAAAGGCCGATAAGCTTAATAGCCTTAGAAACACTAGATACATTCATAAATGTTGCATTAAATCATAAAGTGAAAAACTACAATAACAAAGTCACCATAGTACACACTCATATCATCTTCTGACTATCCCTACGGGACATTCCTAAAATACTTATTCACATCCTAAAAATATTAAAATGAAGAAAGGGGTGAGCTCAGATTCTTAGTAAGGATAATAATATTTTGAAAGCTTTCATAAATAAACATTAACATTAAAGGAAATGTATAACTAAAACAAAATCATTTTTATACTTGAACTTTAGCATAATATGGAAAAAATAAAATTAAATAATTCCATTTACTTACTCACATGGATATTTTACTAGTTGAATAATCACATGCAATATCAATATCAAATTTCATAATGATGGAATGCATAATTCCAGACTATCATAACCACATATCCAAGGCCTCGTGCCAAGACCACAAATAAGATTTTTTCAATGCCTTGTACCAAGACACTAGTTTGTCTCATGAGACCTACAAATGCATCGAGGAGATATAGCGGGATCCACCCGTCACATATTAATTCCAATGCATTCCTCATGTAAAGAGTTTTAAACATATAATAAACCATAACGTAATTGTATCACATAAAACAAGCATAAAGGAAACAAAAGATTTCCACACTTCAATCACAAGATATCAATACAACACATTTATATAATAAAAACATTATCAAAACCATTTTAAATACCAAAATAAAAGATAAGGAAAACATGGTATTTATTATTCTTTAAAAAATGTTATGGCTTATAGAGGAAGCCAAAACACAAATAATAGTCATGGTGGCGGAGAATTCATTATCGCCACATACATAATAAAAAACATTACTTTTGGTTTTTAGTAAAAACGCTTTGTATAAAAAGATTCCTTTTGAATAAAAGAAAATTAAAAGGGGTTTATACACCGTATAAATTAAAGTTGTGTATAAAACCAAATATGCCTCAATGAAAGGAGATTGAGATGAAGTCCTTATAAAGATCATTTTTAAAATAAAATAGATGTATTATGTGTATTAACTATAAGTACACATAAATAAACTACAAATACAAGTTTTTACATAATAATATAATGAAAAAATTTGAAAGTAGGATATTGACCCAAATAATGGAAATTGGGTTATGAAATTCCCTTACCTCATGTCCGACTTGACTCGACCATTCTTTAACCTCCTGAATATCAAACTAGAGTTAATTTATAATTTCTTAATAACATTTTTCAAGTTTATTATTCCTTTTTTTATCACTTATTACCATGTTATGAACATTATGTAATTCTTTATGTTAATAATGGTCGTTTTGTCGATCTTTGGTAGCTGAGTCAAAAATAGACTTCATAAAATTACAAGTTGTTCATGTGGTAAAATATCCATTATATCCATAATTATATTCATGATTTATTAATCATATACATTATATATATCCAGTATATACATTCATTTATAATAATACATAACATTTAGAGGTAAGAAATGAAATGCACCGTTCATGGAGACGGTAAGCCGTACGTACGCATAAATGCTACTTTCATTTCTATTTCTTATTTAATGGAATTAAGTTATAATTTTATAAAGGTATAATATAATTCAAGTATAATATAATGTATAATACCATTTACTCCATCCTTTATACATCCCACATATGGCATTAAATATTTAAATCACTTTGAGGGGGCGGTAGTCCGCACTTCCTAAAATGAAAATATCATGTTTATCCATAATGGAAATCATAACGGTATGTAATAAATAAAAAATACAGAGGGTTAAGTAAACCATAAACATATTATATATCATATATAAATATAGTTACATCTTAACAAACACCTTTTAAAGTGTTATATGAGTGTTGAACAATCATTGTTTCGTGAGGCAGAAATTCTCCATCAACATAAACAGTATGTTCTTTATAAATTAGATGTCGGTGTGTGTATGTTTAGCTCGAATCATTCTTATAAAAACATTCTAGTATATTTTGGATACAGGTTTGGTTACAAAATAAATTGATAAAAATATTTTATGGGGTTCGAGAATCAAAATAAAACAAAATAACATAAAAGAAGACATTACCTTTAAACCGGGTAACTCTTTTTTTATTTGAGCCAAATGCTTCCATGGGAAGAATTATGCCCAATGTGAGGCTTATATTAGTAAGATAGTGATGTTTAGAGAGTATTTTGGAAGAGGTTGGCCGAGCCAAATGGCTTGGATGGTGTGAATAATGTGGTAGTGGTGGGGGCCTTTTATAAGATGAGAGGAGGGGCACTTTTGGAAATTCATTAAATAGTACTTTATTATTTAATGATTTTAGGATTTTAAAGGTCCCACACTTATATATTTTGAGGCTATGGTGATATATATTCGAAATATAATCATCCAATAGGTTTTTTACATGTTTATGTCTTATATTTTAGAATAAATTTTCATTTTATTTAAATCATTAATTAATGAGGTAATCGCTGCATCATCATTGTGTCATAAAAAAATTAATTTCATTAATGTATAAAAATTATAAAAAAACTATCATGATGTATGAAATATTCTTATCTTTCTAATGAATATTTATAGTAAAAAATATGACTTGTATAACCCCATATAAAAATTGTTTTAGTAGGACAACTCGTGTTTGTGGCATTTTTATTTTAACATTAAATAAAAAGTTTTTGATGTCATTTTCCTACCAAAGTGGATCCATGGGGTCCCCAAGATGACCCATGTATTTTCTTGGCCGTCCATGACTCATCCAATAGAGGTAGAACAAGTGTAAAGGTTATTTCATATTATTATAATATCATCTTTACCTTAAATTACACTAATTACCTTTAATCGTGATTAATTAAACTTAGAAGTTACTATTCACCAAAAATTATTTTAATCCCATTGAACCACATTATACTTCCTAATGACATCCCTGTATGTTGGATTTTTGAAAATAAAATCACACAAGAGTTAATGCTTCATTTAAATGAAAAAAAATTATTTTTAACTACCACTTAGTGGTTTCACTATTCATCAAAAATTGATGTTTTTCAAAACAATACCAAAATTTCACCCTAAGCTATAATTGATATTCTGAAATCAAAAATAATGTCTATTTGTACAAAATTACAATAATATAAATTGAATTAATTAATTTTAAAATTAATTCCCGCTGTCACAACAAATAGCGTGTTTTTAGGAAACAATATATATCAAAAGATTGACAATTGTTTATGTCCAATTTCAAAGTGAAATTAATTTTAATGACCACCATTGGATAAAATGGTAAAAATATATTCTAATTATACTTTAACCCCACTAAATAGTATAATTTATCACTATAAATTATTTTTATTAAAAAATTAGTTTTTAAGTATTTTTCACTATTCATAAAAAATTGGAAGTTCTAAAAAAAATACCAAAAATTCAACATAGGTTAATATCGATATTTCGATTCCAAAAATGAAGTCCATTTTGAAATATAAAATATATTTAATTTCAAAAAGTGGGTATTACTATTCATAATGGCCTTTTTTTATTGGTTGCAATGTGTTAGAATCTCAAACTTGCGTACAATGAAAGCTATTGCATTATTGAAATCGAAGCGTATCGTGGAAGCTCGGGGTGTTACATAAACAATCCATAAATAACATAAAAAATCAATAAATTCAAATAATGAAGGATTATGTTGTACAATAATAATTACATACATGGAATGTGATCCTAAGTGCCTTGTCATGCTGCATGAACACACTTGACACCTCGTAAACCACAATATCAACATCATATTCTTCATCTATGGTGAATTTAGAAAATGAAAAAATAAAAACATAAACTTCAATATTTAGTGATTCTATGAGGTAAACTATACAGTGATGGAAATACCGTATCATAGTTCCCTTTGCATAGTCCCAACCATCATAACTCTTCTATATCATTTCTCTAATCAGGGAAAAAATAAATATTATTAATAAATGTCATCTAACTACAATTTTAAACATCTCTTCCAAAGACATAGGGTTCGAGTTGGAATTCCACATCTCATCACGGGTTCCTACTGATAACCAATAAAATTTAAAATTTGAAATGATTTATTTCAATAGAAAGGATATTATATCCTATAGATAGATTCATATCACATATAATTTTTATAATATTATAAATATAAATAACATGTTTAATCATGAGTAATTTTAACTACACATGGAATAAAATTACATGCAGGCCCCTAATGAAAAAATCCACACAAAAAATTAATATATGAATACATAATTAAATAATAAATTATGTAAAAAATCATTGTTCCTTCAGATTCTATCCTGTTACAAACCCTTTTTGTACACCACTACTCATCTAACAACATTTATAACCCTACCGTTTCCATTTTCCGGATCCCAGGTCCTTAAATATACATGCTCCACAATATACCAGAGTTTTATGTTTGTAAAAATACACTGTAGAACACAAAAAATGAATCCATAAAATAGAGTCACATGAATTAGTGTTTATATATAAAATTACATAAATTAATACACATGTAATTGTCATGATTAGCATTAATGTGCTAATAATGATACCAGGAATGTAGGTTATACTCACTTCAGTTACATTCCAAAAAATATCATAACAGACATGGAATCATTTTTTTATTAGAGAATCGATCATTATTATTAATAATCATATATTTGATATGCCTCGTGTTCAAAACACACTATGATATCATTAACAGATACTACATGAATGATTACTAACATACACCATCATTCCCTAATGTTATTATTTGATGTTCCCAGTCAGGATCGAAGTATCACTAAGAGTGGGAGGGGTGAATCAGTGATATCATTTTCTATTTATGTTTCATGGTTTTGAAACAACCTTTGCTTCCTATTAAAGAGTTTCATCCCTACTGAACACACACAACCACCGGAACACATGATTTATAAGGTTCAGTACTCAAAAAGAGTAGCTACATCCTTGGTATGGAATGGAAACAATCCAGTACCACACAATACACTAGAAAAAAATCCTTGGATGTGGAATACAATGAGTAGGATAGACCCTTACCCTTTGTAGAGCTTAAAAATAAATCCAATAGTGTGTGCACACCCTATTAGAAAAAATATGATAATGTAATGATTATTTTATTCTTAATGAACATTCTCAAATTAAATATATGAAAACAATTCTTCACATCCATACCCAGAAGTTGGTATGGACATCCTGGTGCAGACATCTTGTGCACCACTCCCTGCTTGTGTGCCTCCCTGCTTGCATGCCACCAGCTTGCACACCTCACTGCTTGCATGCCACCTGCTTGTGCATCACATTTCGCTTATACACAGATCAATTCTTGAAATTAACTCCTTTCTTTCATTCCTCGGGAAACTTTCATGTCTAAACATGCACATAAAAACTTACCTGAAAAAATTGCGCGAAAAAACATGCACAAAAAAAAGTTTATGCCTTATAAATAACCGTCAGCTTGCACACCACATCAGAATGTGTGCCGCCCTCTAATAATTGTGTAATCAGAGCACAAATTTTCTCTTAATTGTTGACAATTAATAAATGAGTAGGGTAGTATTCTACTTATAAAAATTTTTGTGACTTGCGTGCCGCATACACTTGCGCGCTGCTCCAGCACTTGTGCACCGCTCTAGCACTTGTGCACCACTCCAGCACTTGAGAAACACTTTCTTTCCTTTGTCATATTTTTCAATGATGATGTTTGAAATATGACTTGTGCACCACTTACACATGTGCTCCAATACTTTCACACTAATACTTGCGTGCTAATACTAGCACGCCATTACTTGACTTGCGCACCAATCTTTATCTTGTGCGCCAATTTATGTCCTCTGTCATATTTTGATGGGATGAACTTGAAATATGAAATGAACGCCACTTAAACTTCCATGCCAATACATGTGCACCAATACTTGCCCGCCAATACTTGTGCACCAATACATGGGTGCCACTCCTTGCGCGACACTTTCTTTTCATCGCCAAAATCACTTCATTATTCCCTCCTATTCTTCATAAGGATTTCATCACAAGTTCTCCATATATATGATTTTAGTGAAATAAAAATCAACAAAGAATCATCATAGTTTACTTGTACTTTAAAATTTGAATTTATTTATATTCATTGACAACAATAGACAATCACTTTACAATAGATATCTTTTATTACTTCGTTAACTATCCAACTTGGTCCCAACAATCTACCCCTTTGGATTTTTTGTCAACGATGATTCATAAATCACTGAACATTGTATCCTTAATAAATAGATTACTTGTCAAAAATTCTAAGCCTACGTGAGATAACTCATTGTATGAAACAATAATTATTTATAGTAAAAACCATGTTGTCCAAAATCAGTGACTATGAAATCTCATGAGCGTACCCCCCAGCCTTATTTAGATCATTGATCAAGCTTCTACCTCAGCATTATTCACTTCGTCCACTTCCTTGGAAAACAACATTGTTTCCTACAATAAATCCATCAAATAGTTAGTAATATTTAACACACATACATGCGGGATTCACTGCTTACCCACAACTCCCAATTTTTGAATGCATCCATAAGGATAGATTTATGAGACAATTCTCCCCCATGACAACACTATCCAAAGGTAAGAAGAGAGGTGGGGGGATAGAAACACATACCCTAAACTTGATGAGTAGAAGGTTGGACACCCATGTTCAACCTCAAATTTTCAAATGCTTCCTTCACTAACGATTTTGTGAATATATCAGCGACTTGTCCAGATGTGGTAACATACTACACCCTCAATTAATCCTTCTCCACATACTCTTTTATGAAGTGGTATTTTATATCAATGTGATTATATGAGAAGGTTGTACTGGATTTATTGTAATATTGACTGCACTATTATTATCACAACCCAAGAGCAATGGTAGATTTACTTTAACAAGTAGATCTTCCAGCTGAGTATTCATCCAGATTAGTTGAGTTACAGCTTGAGTAGCAGCAACATACTCAGAATTTGGTGTGCTAATAGTTAATGAATTATATTTCTTGGTATTTCAACTAACACATCATTTCCCTAGAAACAAAAATCCACAAGATGTGGATCTTCAATCATCAACACATCCTGCCAAATCAGCATCAGAATACACCAATAGATCAATATTTCATGAGACATCATACCTGATTCCAAAATATGTTGTTCCTTTGATATATTAGAGAATTCTTTTCCCTACAATGAGATGAGATTATTTAGAAGAACTCTGAAATCT
Organism: Viscum album; assembly: GCA_963277665.1. Classification (NCBI taxonomy): domain Eukaryota; kingdom Viridiplantae; phylum Streptophyta; class Magnoliopsida; order Santalales; family Viscaceae; genus Viscum; species Viscum album. The sequence goes on along the minus strand of OY728152.1, from coordinate 2,072,247,738 downwards.
TTCACATAATGTAACATCATAGAAGATGTTGGGTCTTGAGGTAGTCAGCTATAACAGAAAATTACTTAGCTTTCGAAACTCTTTATGATCATTATTCGTGACTTATCCATCTTTAGACAACATGGTTATTACTGAAATTGGAGTGGAAATTGGTTTTGAATTTTCCATGCCTAACTTCATCAGATGTTCTTTAGCATACTTTTCTTGATATAGAAAAACGTAATTCTTCTTCTATGAAATTTATCACCCAATAATGTACCTAATTTCTTCAAGCAAGGACATTTCAAATAACATCTTCATCTCCTCAGAAAATTTTTCACATGAACATTCATAATATCTAGAAAATATAATATCATCGACATAAACAATAATGATCTGTGAAAACTTCTGACATTCCTTGATTTAGAGATTGCTATCAACTCTCCCTTTCTTAACGTTTATGTTCTTTATGCAATTATCTAATTTAGAATACCATGATCTCAGAGCCTATTTTAGCCCATTCAATGCCATCTTTAATCTACACACATAAAATTCATTCTTTTCAATGGCAAGTCCACATGGTTGATCAATGTAGTCTTCTTCGTCAATGTCACCATTCAAAAATGTGGATTTTATATCCATTTCAAATATTTTATATCCTCTTTGTCCAACAATAGCAAGAAATATTATGATTGTTTAAAATCATTCTACCAGTGAAAAGGGTTCATCAAAAGGAATGCCTTCAATTTTTCAATAACCATTACAAACCAATCTTGCATTGTTTCTTATTAATTTAGCTTTTATATTCAGCATGTTCTGGAAAACCCCCTTTATACCTATGATTTTCTTGTTGTCCGACTTGGGTACAAGATACCTAGTATCATTCTTCTCAATCTGATCTAGCTCTTCATTAATTGCATTCACCAATTATGGATGCTCAAATGCTTCATTTAAATTATTTGGTTCTACTTTCGAATAAAAAGATGTATGTGATATATCATTCATTGTTCTTCTTTTTGAACCATCTGATTCTTATCTCCAATTTTTATCTGAGCCTCAACTTTCGTCTTCAACCTAGGATGTGTTGATTGAACTCCATATTCATCACTGGATATTTCTATGTCAGATTCGTCTTGTTTAGTATGATTAAAACATTCTACATCATTATCAAAATTATTAAAAAAATCATCTCTATTCTACTCAACATCCCCATCAACATATGATTTCTTTTCTTTCTCCACATTTTCAACAACTATTACATCCGAAGAATCAATAATTATTCATGTTTCTTTGTTTATACATCTATATCCACTTCCTTATGGATCATATCCATGAAAGATTCCATAATCTCCTCTATGCAAAAACTATCCATGGTTTCCACCTTTCTTCTTTATAAGGCATGGTCTCCCAAAAACTCTTATGTGTTATAGACTTGGAGTTTTTTCTTAGAACATTTAATAAGGAGTCATATCTAATTTTGGTCTAACGAAACATCAGTTCTGAATATACATAGTAGTGCTCATTGCTTTCCTCCAATAATAATTAGAAAAACTATACTCAAGCAACATAGTTCTCAACATTTCCACCAAACATCAATTATTTCATTCAGAAACCCCATTTTGTTGAGGTGTGTATGGTGAACTGAACTCATGCTGAATTCCATGCTTATTGAGGTAAAATTTAACATCTGTATTATTATACTCACCACCATTATCAGTTCTCAACTTCTTCACTGAATACTAACAATATTTTTCTTATTTCCTCCTGATATTCTTAAACATTTTCAGAGTGTTTGACTTATGTCTCATGTACATAACAAAATTAATGCGAGAAATGTCATCAATTAAAGTAATTATGTACTTATCTCCATTTTTTTATTTCATTCTCATTGGTCCACATATATCAGAATGTATATGTTCTAAGGGTTGTTTGGAATGAATTCCAACACTCTTATGAAAAGAGTTTGTAATATTCCCTTTTTCAAAGATAGTGTAGCACCAATATCTTCTTCTTGATAAATCAAGTATATCTCGGACATTGTGTTGTATTGATAACTTGCATATATTTCTCTGACACATATGTCCCAGCCTTTTATGCCATAATTGATTTTCATCCACTAAACCCATGTTTCAAGAGTTCTTCACTTCAGCAACTTGGAAAAAATTTCCCCTTGTACATTGGCCCCATGTAATTATATTTCAATCATTTTCACTTTTCACAATAAATTCATCTTTTCTAAAGAAAACTTTGTTTCCCTCATCACAGAGTTGTGACACATGAAGCAGGATATGATTCAGCCCATCAACATATTGGGTTTTCATGGATTTCATCTTTTCGTTCCCAATGATAGTCGATCCAACAACTTTGATCCATTGAGATACAACTTTTCCAAATGTTAATGTTCCTTCTTTGAAGTCTTTCACATTCTTCAGAAGAATTAAGTCTTCATGTCAAATGTGAGGAACACCCATAATCAGGAATCCATAGAAATTATACTTTTTTAGCTTTCAAAGCTATTTCGACAACTTGAGATTTTTTTTCTCCATTTTCTTCTATTTTATGTTGTAAATCAACAAATTTTCTATCCATGAAAATGTGTTCTTTCCAAAAAAAACATGCATTATTTATTTTCGGATGTATCAATCCTGTCCCTTTTGGCTTGTAAAAACAATGGCATTTTGGGATTATTAAAAAAAATTGCTCTGTTAACACACTAAGGCCTCCCTTAGCATGATGTCCTGGTCAATCACATCTTTCATAAATAGTTTCTATTTGTTGAAACCTATTATCCACACTCAAACCAAAGTTCTAAGATATCTTCTGAAATTTATTAGAGATATTTTATTGTGAATGGATTGGCTCCCCTAAATACGTGTCTTTTTAAACTTTTTTAACAGTTTTAATGGTTTTTATTAAACATACACATATTTTCTATGTGTCCGAATCCACCCCAATACTAGTAGTAACCATAGGATGAATATTTTCCTCTGAATCTTCTATAATTACTTGATTTGTGAGAACACTTCTCAACAGACTTTTTAATAGAACTATGCTAACTATAAACCTTCATGTTTTCATTTTGAACACCTTTTATTATTTCAGATTTAACAGCCCCAGAAGCATTAGAGAACATTCCTGACTCATGATTTTTATGCACTTATGATTCTTCATCATTTATGACTTTCACCACATACATGGTCTTTCCAGCCTTCTTTTTATCAGTACAAATTTTGTCATTCATTTCTACTATTGATGGTAACTTTTTTGGATCCTTGTTTGGTTCATTCATACTGTAACATTCTCTATCATCTGAGATGGAATTTTTAAAACGGATAATCATTTCATTAGAATTATAACAATATTGTTGGACTCGTTCCAACTCTTCTTCTTTTTTCCTTCAACATTACTTCAATATGGTCATTACATTTCATTGTATTCTCAAGAGAAATTTTCAGATCAGCAATCTCCTTTTCTATCTTGATTTTCTCACCAGTAAAACCTTCTGGATTGCTTCTGGTGGAATTTTAAATTTTCAGCTTGTTTTTTTCCTTCTCATTTCTTCTAATATTCTTCAGCATTCTTTCAACTCTTCCTTCAGATGATATTCATGTTCTGTTTCTTCTTCTTCTGAACTGTTTCTCTCCTACTCTTCATTATTCATATTAGCAATAATGGTATTATCTCTATTTTGTTTTCAGAAAATGATTTCTTGGATTCATATTCGTTGTCTTCTTCATCTTAATGTTTAGATAAAAATATTATTTTTTATTTGACGAAAATTTTATCCTTTCCATTTTTAAAATATTTATCTTTTTTAACTTGTTTCTTCCACAACCTTCTTGGCCTTCAGATTTCATCATCATTGTCTACTTCTTTATTCTTTTGAGGATAGTAAGCCGCAATGTGACCAACAACTCCACACTCAAAACATTTTGAGAGAAGTTTACCCTTATATTTCCATATTTATCTTTTCACATTCTTAGAAAACAAGGATAAAATTTCATCAAAATTATTACATACCTCATATTCAGAATCAGATTCAACAGCATCATCTTCAATAAGAGTCTTATTTGACTTCTCTTTCTTTGTACCATGAATTACATTTCTCTATTAGCTTTTGTTTACCCCATCAATGTCTTCTACCTTCTCATCTCATAAGTAATGAGAGTGCTATACGAATCATTCAAAGATAATGTTTTAGGGTATCTATCTTCAAATACAATTGATACAAATTAGTAAATGGTACAATATATTAAATCATGAACATAATCCCTTAGGTCAGCTTCATTTAGTAAACTACCCTATAGTTCATGAGAATATTATGTTTAAACTGCTTCTTGAACTTCTATTGAATGTACATCTACTGAATATTCTCAAGATTTCCATCATGTGTATGGATATCCCACTAATTATATTCTTTAGCATGTTATATAAAGTTAGAATATTAACTCTCATCTAAACATGAGTTTATAAGTCACCGAGAATCATATTTATTGACCTATCCCTGAACCCAGCAGCCTTAGGTCCACTATGTAAATTAAATTTTCGAGGGTGATATAATTAAAACTCCTAGGACTATTATGACACACTCTTTTCAAGTATCCCTGAGTATCTTTTAATAAACTACATATATATTTAATAACATTTATGGACCTACCCCCATATCCTGCACCTGAAACTATTAGAGCCTCGGGTCCCACCAATGGAGGGACAATAACACTTATGTCCTCTTTTATACCAATCAACAGAAATCATTGTGGGGGAATATATCTTCAACTACAATAACTCATCATAGGACTCATTAGAAAACATGAACACATTTCAATTTTTTTGATTCACACTAATTCATGATAATTTATAATCAATATCCAATTACATAGTCAAAACCCTGTAACAATCAGTACAATCAACCATCCCTCAACCAGGTCGTGGTTCACATAGCATAACATGCATTCACAATTCAAGATCATTGTGATAACAATACTAATGAATTTAAATTTACCACATTATTCATCTTCAATTTATTATTAGGTACCATATCATTTTATTATGACATGTAAACAAGCGAATTTTCAATTAAAAAACTGACTATAAACATTATTTATCAAAATTTCTTAAAATGATCTATGTCACAATAAATCTGAAATCCTTTGAAATATACATGTATAAAAACTCTCGTCCTACAACATTCCTTGAGAAAAACCCCATAAAAACATTAATACAACCACACAAGTACATAAAAAAACGTGAAATGATATTCAATTGTAATAATACAAATAATGAACAATAATACCACCTTAGATGCTTGTATTTTTCCACTTTACATGGGTTAACTACTTCTATGTTTGAGCTCATAACAAATTCACAATAATTCCTAATATATTTTATAAAACTCTCAAATATTAATACAAAAAAATATAAAATAATAACACTATTATAGAAATTTTTTATTCCCCAACCTAGGGTCCACATACTAGTGACACGAGCCAGTAGGTCACCTGACCTCATGCATGCCTCTTATTATGCAAGAGGTTGGAGAATAGCAGTGAGGGTAAAATATATAACATTGGCGATTATACCTATATAATAAAATAAATATAAAAATGAAAATAAGTATACTACAAAATAACCCTAAGCTGAATAATACTACATCTAATGATGTTAAAATAGTAATACTATATCCAAACAAAAAAATTAGATATGTCATGACATATTTGATTTAACTATCTAAATAAAACATCTAATGAGAGACTAACAAATCCTATAGGGGGTACGAAAATCCCGATCGGTTCACTAATCCCTGCTTCTCACCAAGTCCTCCATATTAAATTTCTATTCATAACTTATAATTAATTACAAACATAAACTTAATTCTGGTTTTGATCAAGATTACCAACAAGGGAATGACTACAACTCCGTAGGCCACCACCAATGGAAATTGAAATAGTATCCACCTAATACTACTTTATACATTACTAAAATGAATACAGTAAAATAATACCACTAAAATAGTATTAACAGTTCATTATTATTTTATTTACCACAAACTTATCTTGGTTCATGATGACACATGAAACATTAATACATTCACAAGATGCTGCTAATTTTTGAATGACCCCCATAGGATATAACATTTCATTACATCAGGGGTATGAGTTTATTGATTTAATTATACTTCCATATCACAACTACATGTAACCATAATCGAACACCACTATTTTGAAAATAGATCTTTAAGACTGGAACCCCATTAATATTTAAAGTAGATGTCTATATCTCAAACCTATTTATTATAAAAATTAATCATTATAAATTTTAGGTCTTATTCCAAACATGTTATTATGATATATGTTGTTTTGAATCATCCATATTTGTCCCATACACATTATTAAACATTTTATAATTTCACATATATCAAATATATAATATTTATCATGAATAATATTCAATAACATTCTCATCAAACATTCTCATCATTGTTCACTATATCAATTTACCAAAAAACAGCATTCATCACATTAATCCTATGGAATAATATAGAAAATGCAATATTAATACATTTATATGAATAAAATAAAATAAATTATTAATAATTAATATTTAACCAAACCATACATTAATTCCGATTATTAATATTTTCATGATCATAATAGACAAATAATTTCAATGTCCCATTAATTAATTAAACAATTAGTTAATTCATATCATGATTCAATTTCCAGAAATGGGGAATGAAATCACAAATATACATAAATGAAATTATAATAGAGTCTATGGGGATATTTTGTTAGACCTCCTACCTCAATATTGTAAAAATATTGGTTTAAAATCAAAAATGATTTAATTGAAATAGATCACTCAAGATCACTATGGTGGAATAGATTTTGATCCAACACATAGATCCAAGATAAAACATTTTAATATAAAAAAAATTCATAAATCTAAACCACCATCAATATTGATTAAACCGTTACTTTTTTGTTAGAAGATAAAATGGGGACATATGAAACTAAACCTGATTATATTTCATACAGGAAGAGGTATATATTCATTAATAGGATCATTAATTACACAATAATAGTGTTCGTAGAGCATTAGAACACTCTTGGGTGATCCAAAAATCACGAAAATATGATTATGACACAGTGAGGGTGATTAACGGTTAATACAAGGGGGTTCATGAATTGAAAATATGTATTTTGATAAAATAATACTCACACACATTATATCATGGGAATGGGTTCATGATTTTCCTGACCATGGTCCCTAACTATGTGTCGATTTATATGCATAGAGTATTAATGATTAACAAGCTATGTTCAATCCATGAAAATCCCCTCTCTTTAGGTAATCATGATTTGTCCAAACAATTATTCAATAGTTCGCAAAACCCCATTAAATTCAAAATCCCCCAATTCATCCTGAAGTGTCACCACAGAAAAACCAATCCTATTTTACTCAAATGGGGTAAATTAGTACATAAAAACAAGAAATATACATAACCATAATTTTTTTATCTTAAAATATATAGTTTAGGGTGATATAATTTATATTTAATAATATACATATATATATCTTATTTCACACATCATATTGACTAACTCTCAAAAGTTGACACAAAATAGATTTTTTTGGGAAACCTTTTCATTAGTTTTTAATTAATTATTATGTTATGTTGTGAAAGTATCTAATACGAATTATTTTATCATCTATTAATTTTTTTCTCCTCCCCAATATAAAAATATATATATATTTTAAACTAATACATATATTTTTATTGTTTTTAATACTAGTATCATGAAAAAACTCCCAAATCATGGTCCATATATCAATAAAAGTTATGATAGTTTACAGTGTGTTATTTTTACCTCAATAGACAATAAATTCAAATAAATTTATAGTTTTTCACCAATTATTTAATTTGATTAAATAAATATTTTTCATTGAATCATTGTTTATATAATCTATGTAATTTTATATGATGATTTATTAGTATTATCGTGAAATCATAGATGATTATTTATAAATTTCACACTTTCGAATAAAGATGATGAATCTATATTATTTATATATAATATATTTTTTTGTTAGAAATTTAATAAATGGATATTTTTAGTTTCTTATTACAATAGGAAAAATATTATTTACAATTTTATTTATATTGATTTGAAATTTAAGGATGTATCTAATGATTGGAAATATATTGTATGGTTTTAGATAAAATTTTTTATAATTTATTTAAGTGATAGTTTAATAAAAATTATTGTTCTTCTTTTTATTTAGGATTTCGTAATAGTTGACATTTCATGATAGTGATTTTATGGTTTTAATGGAAAATAATTTTCATCTTTTATGGGTAAGATTATCGATTTTATGATCATTTAAACCAATTATTTCATTATATATTTTTTATTTATTGGTTACTATATTTTTTAGGTAGAATCTATTATTTAATTATATTTATAATATCTTCCTTAATTTAGAAATAAATATAAATAAATTTTATAATGAATATAAATAGTATTATTTTTTGAAAATAACTGATATAATTTCAATCATGATGTACATATAGATGATATTTGGATAAAACTTTTGGTTATCAATAAACATTATGGGATGTTTTGGGAGATATATCAATTACTAACAGAAAATAAAAATTGGAAGAATCGGTTATTTTCATGAATAATTTATATTAATATTTTGTGTTATGATTTTTTTTGTATTTTTATTTAGTTTTGAATAATTATAGTCCATGTATAAATCATTTTTGTGTCGCTTACATTAAAATAATATTAGTGTAATGTAGTTTTAAAAAACCACTATATACTATTTATTTTACATAGGATTGAAATATTTGTGTTCTATGTTTTATTCTATAAAATTTAAAATTAAAATGTTGAATTATTTCCAATATTATTTTTAAATAAAAATAATTTGATTATTTCATAAACGGCAACCTAAATTTTCAGGAAAAATGAAATTGTTAATAATGAGTCTAATACGTAAAATAACAATGGGATGATATAATAATATTATTGTACTTTTTTATATAATAATACTCTATAAAAACATATAAACACATAAGATTGTGTTATTTTATCAAATAATAAAATATTGATTTAATTATGCTGTACCATAGGATTGAAATTTTGCCCATATATTATTTTCACTATATTATTAGTACTTCAAAATTAGGGAGTTATTTTAAAATTCACTATAATATTTTAATGGAAATCATTTTCCATCATATCTCTTATGCTCAACAATTTATTGGATTAATGACTGGTTTCCTCCGATTATCTAACAGACGAAGATATTATGATGTTCTTTTATTATTACTATGTTATATAAAACTATTTACCACTTAAGACAAGATTTATTTTATATCATTGTATTAATCCTCATATCGTTTTATATAAAAAAATAAAATCCTCTAATATGGACTTTGATATCATTGAATTATAGAATTATGTACATCTATTTTATAATTTATTTAATGAACACTGAAATGATTCATTTATTATAAATGTTTGTACATAGGTAATTGTTTCATTTTACGAATTCTTTTTATATTATATTCAATTTATTTTATATGGGTATGTGTTACTACTATTAAGATAGTATTCCTTAATTTTATTATTAATTATGAAAAATAAGAAATATTTATACCATTTTGGTAATAATATTATTTATATTATAATATGTGTGTAGAGACCCGTTTTTTTCCTTAATAAGACATTGAAATTTTTCTATGAATATTTCTTGAGCTGTGCGCTAAGTCAACATCCAATTCTAAGGCTTGGTGTACTTGGAAGTAATATTATGAAAATGTTTACTGTTTTTATATTATGCATGTAATGTAACGAATGAAAATGGGATATCACTTATATGGTTGATTAGATAAGAAATTAGAGACCACGATTGGGTTCAGAATGTAGTGTTTCTCCTAGGCGCATCATAAAATAAGACAGTGCGGAATGTTTAGACCCCTAACTCATTGGAGGAGTATTAAATGGATAAATTAATATTTTAATTTATTCATTTAATACCTCCAACCCAAATATCTCTCGAAAATGGGATCAAATGAATAATCTGAGACCGTCGATGAATTTAGAACATTGGTTTTATACTATGAAAGGTATAACATTTCTCATCGTCGGTTGTTCTTCTTATGTGCCATTGTGGGGTAATAATTAAATTATTATATAATTGTTTATATAATTGTGTTATTAATTTCTTTTAACATTATGAGATGTTATAAATTCATGGTTATGAGTTCGTGGCCTCATAGGGGTTTTGGAAATTACACCTCTTTCTCTCCTCTCCTCTCCCCTCCAATGAAGAAGGATGATGAAGCCATGGATCCAGGTGGATCAAAGCGTGGAAAACGCTACATATTCTTCTCATCATTGTGAAAGTGATCTTGGTTAACACCAAATAGATCATGACGAACACAATCATTACCAACAGTCGATCCAATCCCAAGGTAGGATTTAACATTGTGGAATCCTTACCCTGATTTAATTTCGTAGGATGAACCCAAATTAAATAAATTAATTCACAGATAGATAAAACATTTATTGAATTAATTATCTTCTTTTAATATTGAATTTAAAATTATTAAAGAGTTATAAATATTTATAATCCTATTCCATATGTTCTTGATTCTCAAAAACAATGGCCACATTAACATATCTATGGATCCGTATATAGACTGGGATCATTCCTTATTCATTGTATGCTGATTTGTTATGTGTTCTTCATTCCAAGATAATTAATCACACTAAAAACTCGATATTTCATAGAGTGTGGAATACAGACGTAGAGATCTCGACTTGAGGATCATGAATATATAGTATTCACATTTTTTAGTCGTAGAATAGAGATTTGGAATCCCGTGGAAGGGGTGAAGTAGAGGTGCGATTTTTGGAATGTGTTCAGCTCGCTAGTCTGTGCGAAGTAGATGGTGTGATGAGTTGCTGGGGACGAGCGGAGGCAGTGAGGCCATGGTGTTTTGCTGGTGTGAGTTAGTGGAGGTGAAAAACAGTTGATTGAGTGACCAGTCTGGTGGTGCTTGTTTCTGGTCGAGCATGTTGAGGAAGATTCAGGCGGTGTGTCTGGTAGGAGGGGAAGCGGCCTGGCAGGCTAGACGCATAGCAGAACGGGTAGCAGAAGGTGGTGGCGGTTCTGGTCGGGCGGAAGAATGTTGGGTGATTTTGGTGCTAAGTGGGAGAAGAAAACCTGAAATAATGAGATAGATTAGAGAGAGAATTGAATTCAAAGAGAATAAAATTTATAATAGAAATTAAAGTAAAATGAGGAATTTGTTAATGAATTCTAGTCCGCAAGAAGGACTTCCAAATCTCAATTGATTTTGGAGTTAGAAATATAAATAAATAGTAATTAATTAGAATAATAAATATTATTATTATTATTAATTTTTATGATAAATGTCTTTTTTTTCTGAAACATCTTTGTGTGAACCCGGTTTCATGAATTTTCAGCAGAAGTGCGAACCTAACTTCAAGACAAACATTTGAAGTCCAATATTGGGTGTCTTTTTTACGTTTTTTGATCAGGTACCTGAAATGCTCGTGAATTTATAATTTTAATATTCTTATCAAATAATCGACATTCCATTACTGAATCATGCATTATACAAATGACATGACTTCAGTGGTGATGTGATCCTGTCATTAATACAGTTGATTCAAGTCTAATGTTGGATAATAAATTTTGGTTCGTGGATCAGTTCCATGAAACACCCATTATTATTATTATTATTATTATTATTATTATTATTATTACAGAATCCGGTATTCGACATATCTCCCTCATAATGTGTCTTATTGGAGAACTGTCTATTATGTTATGACCTTGAAATTAAGACAAATGTATCAAGACAAATATTGGATATTTTATGTTGAGGTCGAATAGCTGGAACCATGAGTCCAGGTTTGCACATGTGGTGGAGAAATCAAACATTTTCACCGGGTATCCATTGTGGAAAAATTGGTAATCTATCTCATGTGTTTCTCCTTGTCAATCGCAATGGTGTGACCAGTTCGGTAATCCAGTGTTTTTTGATATATGGTCGGGTGGGATCAAACATGAATCCAACCTATCCCTTGTTACTAAATTTACAATAACTTATTGATTGGTCATCCGATTAATGCACCATCTGTCATGTTGGAACCCTTACGACAGGGAGGTCTTCCATGGTACTCCTTTATGGAACTTCATGGAGGTTGGTGTATGACCGATAACTGAGGAGTAGAACCAGGGCATATATTTTAGTGAAACCTAGGATGACTACACCCTTAATGACTTATGTTGTGAATATCCCTTACTCCTCTTCTCCTGCATAGACGTGAATACCCACCACAAGTGTGCAAGTTCGTTTTCCTCTAATATGGTCTTCCTATATTTGGAGTTGGTACTCCACCACATGGCCAGGTGAGGCTAGTAATGCGAGTCACACCATGTACAGATCAAATGGATTAACATACATGTTTGAGGTCATGTTCGGGCAGATGGCCAGTGTACAAAGAGTGGGCCCCAGATACATTAACATGGCAAGTGATTCTATCTACAAAATGTGTATTTTCATTTTACATGAAAAGTCTTACAACCTGGGCCATTGTATACGGGCAGTACCCAGGGTAAGATTACATGATGTGTGACAATTCTACACGTTGTATACTTTTAAGTACATGGATAGATCTTCCATTCCACCGTATCCTTGACATGTTTCTTTTGCTTTAGTACCCCTTTCACTTGTTGCGGAGATAGAGTGAGGTATCCCTCCAAGAGGCCCAATGTGAGATCTTCTATTATTTCTTTACCCTAGGCAGAGTTAGGTATCGATGTGACTATTCCCACATTTTTTCAATCCTCTACATGGCAGGTAATCTGGATGAGTTGCAGTATCTTCCAAGGCCCTAGCAGTGATCCTCATCTGTGTATCTTTATGTTAGTTCCCTTAACTGGTACATTCAGAGATAGTGTTAGGTATCACTCCGAGAGGCCCATAGAATGATCCTTTATCCATCATTACCCTAGGTAATGTCATATATCAATGTGACTATTACCATAGTCCACAAATAATCAACCTAGTAGGTACATCTGGATGAGTTGGGGTATCTGCAAAGGCCCTATCAGTGATCCTCATCTGTTTATCGTGATCTTTATCCACTCATAAGAGTGTTCTGCAGAATGAGTGTACCTATCTCTCATGACCTTTCTAACAAACTATACTATCCAGACAAATGTTATCAGAGCCATCAGACTCATGGAGTGAGTTCTCCTAGATGAGGGCTTTGTGGAATCATCGTACTAGATTCCTAGCATGTGTATGCGGTTGTGTGACATGTCCCTAGACTACGTGTCTGAGTTATGAGTACATCTGAATTCCCTGGGTATATGTATGGGAATAAACTTGGTGTATGCTATGTGATGGAGATCCCCATACTCTCTCATTTGGATTTCATTGAGAGATCATATATAATATTGTGTGTTGTTATACAATTTGTGTTCACTCTTATTGTACTGTGGTCTCTCTTACTGCTCTCATCATTAGTACATCTCTTGCTTCTGCCTAGAGCCTTGAGGGAATCCTACTGACTATTCTTATACTCTACCCTTCTTGGGATTTTCCTGAATTTAGTGTCCCATTGCAGATGATAGACAGTATGATCATGATATTAGGGTATCTTAGGGATATGGGGTTCTCGGACTATGTTTCGTGGTCATAGCTTTTGATTCAGGAGCGGGACTCTTCCAGCTGTTTTACTTTTTCACATGATGTCGGGTTGTGGCACCATTCTATTTGTGTGTGTATTTTTTCCCCTTTCACATTCATCTTTACTTTCCATGTACTTGTACTATTAGAGGTTGATTCATTTTTTTGGTTCCATTTTTAATGCATTGTGGCACCGTTTTTTTCCTCTGACAACAATTTGTCACAACCAGACCTATACCAGGGCTCGAGCCACAACTATCCCAATCCCACCTCCATAGTATAGGGGATGACATCTAGAGCCAGAGGCATAACAAACTCAGGGAGGCCATTTCCTATGATCGTTCAAGATGAGGCCTAGGTGTCTTCAGGAATGGTAGTTGTTGTTCAGGCCTAGTTTTGTGTGGGCATGGTAAAAATTTGTTTGTTGTGGACCAAGTTTCTGTGGGTGATATGGGATATAGTGATAGGCCAGGTGTTTGTGGGGGGGGGGAGGGGGGATGTGCAGTTGTGATAGCCCATGTGGGTGCAGGTGTGGTGTGGTTGTGGGACTGTAGTGTGAATGGAGAGAGAGGTCTGATGCGTAGGATGTCATCAATAACCAGTGAAAATGTGGAATAGGGTTCCCAAATATCGTTGGGTCTGAAACCCAGTGTTTCCCACTGGTGTGATATAATATTTTTCTGCGCTAGATGTTCATACCCCTCGCTCGTTGGTGAATTATTAAGTAAAAAAATTAAATTATTAATTTATTCATTTAATATCTCAACCAAGAATATCCCACAAGAATGGGACTCAGATGAAAAATCTGAGACCCCCAATGAATTCATAACATATGTTTTACCCTTGTAAAGGCATAACCATTTTAAGTGTTAGTTGTTCAGCTTATGCACCATCATGGGAGAATGAATAAATAATTGTTTCTTTAATTATTTTATTAATTTCTTTTAACATGATGAGAGGTTATAAATTCATGGTTATTAAATCATTTCCTCATAACCATTTTTCCAACGAATCCTCTTCCCCTCCTCTCATCTCCTATCCATTGACATATGACGATGGAGCCTTGAATCAATGTTGATCGAAGCATGACAAACACAACAAATTCCCATATTCATTTAGCAAGTCCAATATTCATCAACACTGAACATATATTTATGAACACAATCTTTACCAATGATAGATCCAAACCGGTGGTTGGATTTAACTTTTTGGAATCCTTACCCTGGTTTAATTTCTCATGATGAACGCGAATTAAATAAATTAATTCCCAAATCGATAAACAATTTATTTAATTATATTTTTTATTTTTATCATGAAATTGAAATTATTGAATGTTGATAAATATTTATTTTCCAATTACCCATTTAGCTTATTCCCAAAAATGATGGCCAAAATGACACAGCTATTGATCCGCACATAGACCATGATCTTTCCTTATTTATTTTCTGTGCATTATTCTGGTGTTCATCATCCCAATGTAATTAAACATGATAAAAACACAAAATTGCATTTAGTGAGGCATACAGACATGGAGATCTCAACTTGAGGACCTCGAATCGGTGGTCATCAGAATTATTGGACTTAGAATGGAGATGTGGTAGCCCAAAGAATGTGCAATGTGGCAGTGTGATTTCTTCCATGTCTTCCAGGAACAGATTCAGGGGAGGAAGACGGTACGACGTGATGCGGTGGTTGATCAGAGGCATCGAGGCCGAGGGGATCAGTAGCTACGAGTTAGGTGAGGTGGCCACCAGTTGAGTGAGTGGTCGGCCCGGTGGTGCGCGGTTTATGCAGGGCAGGACGAGGCGACTTTAGGTGCTAGGTTTGGCTTGAGGGGTAGCAACCTAGTGGGCATGACAAGCAGCATGCATGCAGAGGAAGGTGGTAGCGATTCTGGCCGTGTGAATGAAGGCTGGTCTATTGGTGTGCTAATTGGGAGAATAAAATGGGAAATAATGAGATTGATTGGAGGGAGAACTAAATCTAAAGGGAATAAAATTTAATATTGAAATAAATGGAAAAAGAGTCATTTGGTGATGAATTCTAGGATGCTATAAGGGGGTCCAAATCATGATAGAGATTGGAGTTAGAAAAAAAATAAGTATGTGATTAATAATAATAATAAAATATTTTTTTTATTACTTTTGATGATAAACCACCTTTTTCTCTGCTACCTCTTCATGAAATCCTAGTTTCATGAACTAATAGTGGCGGTGCAACCCTGAATTCATGACGGACATTCAAATTCCAATATTTGACGGATGTTATATGTTTTTGGATCAGGTACCCCAAACTCTTGTGATTTAATAAATTTAAAATTATTATCAAATCATATACCTTCCTTAACTCCAGCATGCAATGTCGAATTTACTTGAAGTCAGTGGTGATGCAATCCAGTCATTAATATTATTTATTCAAGTCTAATTTGTGATACTAAATTCTGGTTCGTGGCTTGGGACCAAGAAACTATAAATAATAATAATATTAGTATTATTACGGGATCCTATATCGAACATATTTCCCTCCATTAGTGTCAGAATGATGAACTTTTTTTGACATTAGGACACTGAAATTAAGAAAAATGTATCATGAACAATTTTGGATATTTTATGTTGAGGTTGTGGTGCGGGCTAGATGGGGCTTGGTTTGTGCGTGGGATAGTTAAATGAAAATTTTTCAGTAGGTATCCATTTTTAAAAATGGGTAGTCCAACTCATGTGTTTTTTCTGGTGGATTGCAAAGGTGTGACCTGTTCGGTTATCCAGTGTTATTTAATGTATGATTGTGTTGGTTTGAACACGAATCCAACTGAGACCTCAATACTAAAAGACTTATAACTTATAGACTGGTTGTCTAATTGATACACTATTTGTCATGTTGGAATCCTTATGGCACGGTGCTTCTTCAGGTTACTCCATTCTGGAACATTCTGGTGGTTGAGGTTTGACTGATAACACATGATTATAACTAGGGCGTATCTTTTAGTAAGAGAAAGGATGACTACTCCATTGATGACACATGTTTTGAATATTACTTAATCATTTTCTCTAGTATAGATGGGACTCTCCACCTTATTAGTGAGGTTTTGTTTTCCTCTAATATGGTTTTTTATTGTTGGGGTTGGTACTCTGCCACAAGGCCATGTCGGGCCAATAATGCGGGTCACCATGAGTACCGATTACACGGGTTGACATACATGGGTTGAGGTCGTGTATAGGCACATGGCCAGCATACATGGAGTGGACCTCAGATAATTTCACATGGCATGTGATTTTTTCTAAATGTCGTGTAGTTGTGTTTAACATGAAAATCCTTACGACTCGGGCCATTGTACACGGGCAGTACTCATGGTCTGAAGACAAGGCGTGTGACACTTCTACAGACAGTATACTTTTCAATAAATGGGTTGAAATTCATTTCCACTATATCCTAGATATGTTTTACTAGGGCTAGTACCCCTTTCTCTTGTTTCCGAGAAAGAGTCAAGTATCCCTTAAAGTGTCCTATAGTGAGATACTATATCCATTCTTGACTATAGGTAGAGTCAGATATCTACGTGACTATTCCCACATGGCACGAATCCTCTACCTAGAAGGATAATTCATATGAGTCATGATATCCACCAAGTCCCTAGTAGTGATCCATATCTATGTATCATTATCATTGATCCCTTCTGTTATATGTTCTGTTACAGAGATATATTTCCCTCTAAGAGGCACAAATCCAGATCCTCAATCCATTCTTCACACAAGGTAGAGTCAGGAATCAATTTAACTATTCCTATTAAGTACTGATCCTTTACCTAGCAGGTGAATCAAGATGGGTCGCAGTATCCTCATAGGCGTTGGCAGTGATCCTCATCTATATATCGTGATCTTTAGCCACTCATGAGGGTGTTCTCCTGGAATGACTGTACCAATCTCTCATGACCTTCCTGGAGATCTATATAATCATGAAAAATGTTATTAGAGCTATCAGAATCATGGAGTGAGTTCTCTCGATTTAGTGCTTTGTGGAATCATCGAATTGGATCCCTATCTTGAGTATGCTATTGTGTGAGTTTCCTTCAGGCTACGAGACTGAGTAATGAGTACATCTGTATTCCATTGGTATATGTATGGGCATATAATTGGTGTATGTTCGGAGATGGAGACCACCTTACACTCTCATATGGGGTTCATTGAGCGATCATCTCTACTATTTGGTAGATATGTACTCTTTGCATTCACTCTTATTGTACCATGTTATCTCTTACTACTCACCTCTCTAGTATCTCTATTGCTGCTCCCTCAAGCATTCAAGACATCTTACTAATTATTCTTATATTAACCCCTGCTTGGCTTTTACCGACAGTTGGTGTGCAGTTGCAGACGACAGACATGTTTATTGTGATATTAGATGTGGTTTAGGATATGGGGTTCTTGGACCGCATCTGGTGGTCATATCATGGGATTCCGAAGACGAACTCTTTCAGTTGTTTTACTTTTTCTTCTGCTGATGGGTTTTGGCACTTTTCTAGTTGTCTTAGTATTTTTTCCACTATCTTTTTTCAGCTTTACTTTCCATGTACTTGTACTGTAAGAGGTTGTAGAATTGTTTTTGGTTCCCTTTTTGTATCATTTTGGTACCTTATTTTCTTTTCATTTCCACTTTTCCATTGTGTTGGCTATGTTTGTGTGTATAGGTTCTTAGGAAAAGGCCTCCCTATGTTTTTTGTGCCTTCGGTGATAGTATCCAGCCCCTAGCCTATGGAGGCAGGCTCGGGGTAGTTGTGGCTCGAGCCCTAGTACGAGTAGGGTCGTGAAAATGTGTTACATGATGTTTATAATATTTATCAATTACGAATTAAAAAGATTCAAATCAAAAAGAATACTTGATATCAAAGTCCTCATAAATTGTTTCTGAATAATATTATTGAAAAGTCATTTTTGTAATAAAATTAAGCAATTGTATCATTTTGGATTATTAATATGAATTGAACATCTATTTTTTATGATGTTTTTTATAAATAGAAAATATATTTAATAAAGGTATATATTATCAACATAGGATTGGGAAATTTTATTATTATTAAAGGATACCTCCAAATTTGAAGTAATCATATTATATATTTTATAAAAAAATTATGGCATTTTTAATGGAGAACTATGTGATTCAGAAAAAATATTTTTGTAGAATAAAAATAAAATATTAGTAAACTAAAATTTTAATGTGAATTTTTAAATTGAATTTATAATATCTTATAATATAAAATTTTAATAAAAACTAATTATTTTTGAAAATATGTGGAAATTTATTAGAACCAACTATCTTGTTTATGTTATTATTCATTCTGATATAAATGTATATATGTTTTAAAGGATTAAACTTATAAAAATTATTTTATAATTTACTAGGGAACTAGATAGTAGGAAAAAATAAACACATAAAAATACTATTCATATAAATCAATAATGTATATTAAAATGTATGGTTTTTTGGAGAAAAAAATATTTTTAATTGTCAATACATAAAAGAACATAATTTGTCTTTTAACTCATATGAATATTGGAAATACTATTTTTTTTAAAAATCATGTAACAATAAATATTATGTTTTTACTATTAATTCTAAATAGACTTCCCTATAACACACTTCTTAATTTACACTGGATTCTATTTTGAAAAACATAATGATTTGTTTAGTGAAAATTAGTTGGCTAATTTTCCAAAAATAAATATATAACCACTATTTTTGAAAAAAAGGTCATTGATATTAATATTATAAAGAATTAAAATATTATTATATTTAAAAAATTTATGATTGAGGTATCCTTGTGAACTTCATTAATGAAACTTTTAAAATAAGAATTTTTTAATGAGTTTAATATTTATTACATGATATGAATGGTAATGTAAAAACTAATTTCTATGAATACATCACCATCCATAAAATTAAATTATATTTATTTATTGTTCATATTTATTGTATATAATATTGATTAATAGTAAAATAAAATGTTTAAAATCAAATTGAAATTTATATTATAAAACAAAGAAAATAATATCTAAACAGTAGATTTAATTCTATAATTTATTGAAGTTTTCTAATAATGGATTATATTAAAGATATTTTTTTAACCACTTGGGGACATCTCAAAATAAAAAACATTCAATTATTGGATATGTTTCATTATAGACCCCTGAATAAAATTATATATGAGGAATGAAATTTTTTTGAGTCATTTGGATGAATATACATGATATACAAGGTATTTTTTATGTCATAAAATTATTATATGTAGTTATTTTACTGAATTCTTTTTGAATCATCATTTATAAAATATTTTTTATGAGAAAGATGTAAAAATAATTCTTCCTTACTATGTACTCTAAAACAAGAATGGGTAGAACAATGATAATATTTAACACATTAATATATTTCATGTAATATGTTGTGCGAATATCATGTGGCTATTTGTTATGATTGATACAATATAGAAAGCAATCTAATATATAAATAATAATAAAACTATCTGTATTGACTGAAAACATCTTAATAAATAATGAACAAAAAGAACAAATGGTATCTATGTTTATGTTATAATTGAAATTTAGTCTTCCTGAATACTAATGATAATTTCATTTAATTTGATGTAAAATCCATTGAATGACATTCCATAGAAAACATCATGAAAATAATGATCCTCCAACATTCCAAAAATGGTCTCATGTAATTTGGGAAATTTTAAAAGTGATATTTAATGAATTCAATATAGTAACAATGTAAGTTATACAAATATATATTATTAACCTCAATCAATTTGTTTTCAAAAATATAAAATGTAAAAATTATAATTGAATAATAGATGTAACACCCCAGGTAAATAAAGAATATGACAACTTTATATTAATCCATATTTGTGAATAAAATATTAATATTACTTTAATATGTATACTATGCTCGATGGCGTACCCAATACACAACAACGAGTTTCTTGAAAATCTTTCGTTGCACTCTAATAATAATATAATATTATTTTAAATAGTAGTTAACGCCTAGCTGTTGTAATGGAAAGAATGAACATAACTAACTACAAAATGATTATATATGTTTTTCAAATATTTTTACTCTTTACAATAAATGTTAGAGGATTAAAAATGCGAATGAATCCAATTTTAAACGTACACATTCTAATATTCTTTAAAAGGTCGATTAACCGCCTTTTGAAGGTGAATTTATTTTAAATCCACCTTTTTAAAATTTTATTTGTTATATTTGAAAAAATAAAATTCTTATTTAGAATCGGTAAATCAAAAAATAATTTGTGTAAATTTTTGGTATCTTTCCGATAAAGTTCATTTTTTAATGAATAGTGAAAAATGTTGTATTTTAAATCAAAACCTCTTTTAAATCTAATTTATTTATATGATTAAATTATCTTTTGAATTGTTTTTAAAGTAAAATTTGAATATATATTTACCATTTAATCCAATAGTGGTCATTGTAATTAATTTCAATTTGAAATTGGACTTAAACTAGTGTCAATCATATGATACTTATTGTTTCATAAAAACACACTATTTGCTCCGCAAGCGGGAATTAATTATTAAATTAATTAATGCAACTTATATGTTTTGAATTTTTTAAAATAGACATCATTTTTGAATTCAGAATATCAAATATAGCTTTGGGGGATGTTTTGGTTTTTTTCTGGAAAACATCAATTTTTGATGAATAGTGAAACCACTAAGTGGTACTTAGGAAATTGATTTTTCGTTTAAATGAAATTTTACCACCTATGTGTTTTTAATTTCAAAAATCTAAAATACATGGTTTTCATTAAGAAGTAAAATGTGGTATAATGGGATTAAAATAATATTTTGGTGAATAGTAACTTATTATGTTTTTAATCACGATTAGAGGTAATTAGTGTAGTTTAAGGTAAAAATAATGTTTTAATAATAAGTGATGAGCTTGACACATGTCATAACCTAATTGGATGTGTCATGGCCGACCAAGAAAATCCATGGGTCAACATGGGGACCCCATGGATCCACTTTGGTTGGGAAATGACAAAAATAACTTTTTATTTAGTTTTAAAGTAAAAATGACACAAACATGAAATGTTTTACTAAAATAGTTTTTACATGGGGTTATACAAGTCATAATTTTGCCTATAAAAATTAATTAGACATCTAAAAGGACTTAATACATCATGGATTATTTTTATTATTTTTATACATTAAATATATTAAATTATTTATGACATCACGATGATGCAGTGATTACCTCATTAATAAAGGATTTAAATAAAGTTAAAAAATAATGTAAACTCTATGACCTACACATTACCAAAACCTATTATATTGGTATATTTAGAACCCTTATCACCTTATCCTATAATTATATCAATGTGGGACCTTTTAAATCATAAAACTCAATTTCAAATAAAGGAACACTTCTTTACTTTCCAAGGGTGCCCCTCCTCTTCTCTTATAAAAGGCCCCCACCTCTACCTCCTCACCCACACATCCAAGGCCTTTGGATCGGCCAACCCCGGACCATTTTGTATCTCCACATCCCTCTCAAACTCCTTGAAGCCTCATTTTTGGCATACATTTTACCAAGTAATCCTTTGAGCTCAAACCAAAGGGAGTTACCCGATTTTAAGGTAATATCTTCACTTGAGTCCTTTTGTTTTAGTTTGCTTCTCCAACCCCATAAACTATTTTTATTCATTTCTTTTGAAACAACTCCAGTGTCTTAAATTTACTAGGATGTTTTTATAATATGTATTGGATCTACACTTACACACACCTTCATCTAATGGTTAAAGAACATACTGTTTCTGTGGTTGGCGATTTTCTGCCTCACGAAGCGATGATTGTTCAATATTATTTTAACACCTTTGAAGGTGGCCATTGTGATGTCACTGTATATTATATATGATATATATGGTATTTATGTCAACTATATGCTTCTGTATTTTATATTTAAAAAATTCCTCTATTCTTTTGATGTTGTGTAAATGGGATAATTTCATATGAGGAAGTGTGGACTACCGCCCCCTCAAGTGATGTGACTCATACATGCAATACAAGGAATGTATATAGAATGAAATTAATGAACATATGTGACCTATATAACATATATATTATAATGTAATTATAATGTATACATATATATATATCATTTATTTTTAACTCCATTAATATGACAAAAAAATGATAGTAGTGTTCATGCGTATGTACGGCCTACCGTCTCCATGAACGGTGTTTTTAGTTTTTTTTCTCCAAATGATATGGAATAGTATAAAATTAATATTTACTGGATATATATGATATTTTAATCATTAATGATATTCTGGAAATTATTTACTTATAACTACATGGGCAATCATTTTTCAAACTAGTTCATTTTTGACTCATGTACCAAACATCGGCCAAAACATCTGATATGAACTAACCTTATTAAAAAAATTTATAACATTATAATATGTGTTGTGAACTAAATAATAAACTTTAAAGGATGTCCTTAGGCAATTATAAATTGTCCAAAGTTTATTAATTAGGAATATAATGAAACAAACAAGACATGTCGGTCTTGAGGTAAGGGATCCTACTCCTCTCTTTCTTTTTAAGTAAACTGTTTTATGTCATTCCATTTAATGATCATATATATTGTTATTAGGATGTTCTTTTATATTAATCTTACAGTAATTTTTATGTTAATATGATGAGAGACCCTATTCTCTCTCATCAATCCATTTTGGATGTTTTGAGTGGCGCCGTTAGGCTGCCGAATTTTCGTAAGAGATCTAACCCCTCTCTTTCTTTTTAAGTAATCTACTTTATGTAACTTATTTTAAGCTCATCTTTTTTATGTTGGGGAATGTTATTTATATTTATCTTTCTGTAAAAATAATGTTAATATGATGAGAGTCCCTATTTGATATCATAAATCCATTTTTGTACGTTTTAAGTGGCGTTGTTAGATTGCCGAGTTTTCGTAAGGGATTTTTCATCTCACTTTTATTCCCGTAAGATTTATGCTAAATTTGACACAATTTACTTTGAGTGGTGTATGTAATGTCAATTATTTTACTCATTTTTTAATATACTCTCATTTATGAGTATTTACATCAATGTTGTATTGTTCTTCTTTCACGGGGTGTATGTTTCGAAAGATACCAATGTCAGTAAGGGAACCTTTCACCCTCCTCTTTTTAAAAGACTTCTTTTGTTAGGTCTTATAATTCACATACTATTATGTTGGGATATGTTCTTCTATATCCAGATTGATTTAAATTTTAGGTCCATGTGATTAGATACCCTTTTTATCTCTCATCAACTCATTTTCTGAATTTTGTAGTGACGTCGTTAGGCTATCAAATTTTGGCAAGGGAACTTCTTATCACAAATTTGATTCTTTGGGATAAACTAGTACTCCTTGAATATATCGTTATATGAATATGTGTGAATAACCACTGATAGTTCTACACTTAATATCCACTTATATTTTGTGTATTCGTTTGTCACACATAATTATGTAATTGATTTATCCTAAAACAAAGGATATCGTCTTTGTATGTGACATCGTCTCAATCTACTTTTATTGAGGAATATTTTGTTTTATACACAACCTTATTTTATACAGTGTATAAACACCTTTTACTATTTTAATTATTCAAAAGAAATATTTTTTATACGAAGCATTTACTAAACGACAAAAGGAAATGTTTTTTTTCATACGTATGTGGGGACAACGACTTCCCCGCCGTCGTGACCATTATTTGAGTTTCAACTTACTCTACAAGCCATACCATTTTTTGAAAAGAAAAATAAATACCATGTTTTAATTTTCTTTTTTTTGGTATTGAAAATGGTTTTCATAATGTTTTTATATCAATGTTTTGTATTGATATCTTGTGATTGAAAGGTGGAAATGTAATGTTTCCTTTATGCATGATTTATGTGATACGATTATGCTGTGGTTCTTGGGAATTACTATGAAGATGGGTGGTTCCGTGATAAGCAAAGGGTGGGTGAGCCCGATATAACTCTCCAATGCATTGGGTAACGCGAAGGATTGAAATGTTATGGTTTCTCCAAAGAGATTTAGGGAATATACTGTGATGGGTATTCCAAACATAACCAAGAGGGTTACTCCCTACGTAAGAATGTTATGAATTCCTCAGGATAACTTTATGTTTTATGATTTCTATGATTTATTCATGATTTTATGAGGTATGTTAATGTGGTTATCTTTTATGAGTAAAGTATGATTTTATTGATACTTATGTGTACATGTACTCATGTTTCCTTTCAATATTTTTTTATACCCCTTACTGAGCTTTTTATGCTCATCCCAATTTATTTTTGAAATGTTTTTCACAGGTCAAGGGAAAGGTACATGATATGATGATAGTTTCAGGGAAGTGCCAAGAAATAATCCATGTTTTATTTTAAATATGTTTCCGTTGATGGTAAAAAATGAATACTCTCTTTATGTAACCTCTTTGTTTCAATGTGGAATGTAATGCACGTTTTATCATCTAATTCTATAAAAATATAAACCTGAAATGATCCTCAATTTGTACTCTTGTAGTAACTCAAGATTAAGTAAGGTTTAAGGTTGGGACCTTATTGTTGGTATCAGAGGTCGGTTTAGACAACATTAGGGATTATGTGTTTTTGTTAGACACATTATTAGTCCCTATATCAATTATTTCAGTTAAATCCTTGTTTTATAACTTTTTTAAGGTCATGTAAAGTCGGTTACGAATGGAAGGAGAAGGATCTCAAATGACATACCTATCTCTTCCTGAAGACATGCTTGCAATAATTATTGAAAATTCATGTTCGGATGATTGTGAAACTATTTCTAGCATACAACTCACTTGCAAACAGTAGTTTGAGATATCAAACACCTCCACTATTCCACGTTATCATCGTGGATCATGGGTTGTTTATAGAAAAATACTATTTTCACAATATTCTCATATTTTCTAGAAAGGTAAATATTATCAATGTATTTTCAAATATTTTACCTTATCACAAGAATTTGAAGCATATTATTATTTTAAAAAATGGTGATGAAGAAGGAGACCCTCAAACAACCTATTTATATTTGATTTTAAAATAGTCTCTCAGAACAGACTTATGGTATTTTAAATGGACCAACAATAGAAAGTTTCAACTCAAATCATGTACGATTATTTTATAGAAATCATGTTTTATCAGATGTTTTGGAAATATATTTCATACATGATTATTTTCCAAAACTGTTTTTCTGTGAACACCCATATGACCCATGATGTACAAGGTGTATTTGGATGGAGGAAGGAAATGATTTTCAAAGATCTCTAAATCATTGTTGTAATGCATGGGACTTCTACCTATGTGACAAAGATGACGATGAATCTGAGTGGACTCCATGATCTAGGAATGATGTTATTCATTTTGGGAATCGTTTTATTTTATCTTATGGTGGTGAAATAAGACTTCAAGAATTTAGATGTTGAGATCATAACGAATTTGGATGAAAATGAAAGTTATAAGGAAACTATTAGGGTTATTTTTGTAGTTTTATAAAAAGGAAAACACAAAGATCGTGTGACAACCTGTTGTGTCGGACAAAGCTGCGGGAATCGAACCCACAACGAATGTGCGACTGTTATTTATCTCCTAACACTGGACTACGAGAAGTCCCTGGTTAGTTTCACTGATTCTTTTTAGTTATATGATTTTATGAATTAAGAGTAAGTTGATTTTGAGTTATCTATGGAAATTTATTAACATATCATGGAGGATATGTGATTAGGTAAATTAATTTTCAATTAAAGACATTAAGAGAAACTGATGTTGTTTGGAGATAAATGTTATGATTTATCTTGGAAGACTATGTGACTAAATCCTTCAAATATTTGGGTTTCAATCATAGTTTGGTTTACTTTGAATAATTTTATGGACAAATTGTTTATCGAAAGGTCCTCGTTGAACTTTGGGTTTTGTTGGACACATTTTAAAGAATAAGAATATATTTTCTTTTTATAAAGGGTAATCCTTTTCTGGATTATCTGATCTTGTACTAGCCTTTTGTCATGACCCGTTCTAGGGGCCCGTGTCGTGACTACCCCAAGCCCTCCTTCCATAGGCCCGGGGCTAGCGACTAGCACCAAGGCGTAAATCCCGGTAAAAAGGGAAGGCATTTCCTTTGTAAAGTAAACAAGCACCTCATAGTAAACAAGCAGAAAATTGAACACTAACTAAAAAAGCTGATACAACAGTAAGTGCGGAAAAGTAAATGGGCCAGTATACAAACCCAAACTGAAAGTAATGTACAACTCGAAAGGGAAAAAAATGAAAAGTAAAAGCTAATATGTCAAGATGTCCACTGGAAATCCCACCTTAAGGGTGGATACAGATAGCTTCACTGCTCCTCGGGTCCCGCCATCTGCTCCGAGTATGTCCCACCTAGTGGTCCACCTCCAGGTACCGTCCTGCTCTGCAAGCCTCAACCACGATCAACACTGTCCGTCGTCTGCAACCAACACAATATAGTGCGGGCATAGCCCGTGCAGGGGTGAGTATAAGCTACTCAGTTGGGACCCCAAGACCCCCGAAGGTCTCCCAAAATCCACAAAGGATAAACCACAAAGGAAAGATACAATCACGAAGTATCAACCGACACTCCTTAGGTATATTCCCATACATATACCTAAGTCATAAATTCCAATACGCTCCAACCTCTGATCCCAAGTAAAACTCAGTCCACACAGGAAAGTAAACGTATTCCACACAGGAAAGCAAAATGTAATCCACACAGGATAGAACACATAATCCACACAGGAAAGAAAATAGGATTCAGCTCACACCGGTATACTTCTTCGAAAGACGATAGAGATGATCACTGATCCATCTAAGTCGTCAGACCCACAAAGGATCGATTGGTACGTACCCCCGCAAAGACCCACACAGGATCAGACCCACACAGGATCTGTAGGCGCTAGTCCACATAGGACCGCTGAGCGCTGACCCACACAGGATCGGACCCACACAGGATCGGTAGCACTGATCCACACAGGATCGCTGAGTGCTGTAGTCATTATCGTCGAATCCACTGAGGATCTCTGCACAGTCGTCGTCACAGTCATAGTAGCAGTCGCAGCCAGCTCTAGGGTTCCCGCACACAGCAAGCTCGTTCGGGAGGGTCCGCTCCATGAGCCGAGAGGCTGATACATCAACTGTCACAAAGTCCAGAGTTTATGTATCCAAAATTTCCGTGTAGTCAACAAGAACTCAATGTCACAGACGACGCGTCAATCAGACACCCATGTCTGAGAGTTATTGGCTTTTTCGTCCCAGGGGCCCGGTTGGTTTTTAAGGCAAAACCAACCCAACCGTACTCCTCCTGCATCCAATCCTCGAGCGGAGTATGCCAAAAGATCCTCTCACTAAGAGGAACTCATCAAAGTCGACGTCACGTCAATCGGACGTCCGTAACTCAAGATAAGAGTGTTTCTGCTCCGAGGGCCCGGTTGGTTTCGGGTACGAACCAACCCGACCGAACTCAAAGTATTCTGAAACCTTGAGTGCGATGTACCGAAATGACCGTCTCGATCCAAGGATCTAATCACCGCTGACGGCACATCTTTTGAGGTCAGTAGCCCGAGTTATGGGCATTTGAACCCAAACAGTACGGTATCGGGGGTTTCGGGCCCGGGGCGACCCGGCCCGAGACCCCCCGGCTGGCCCGAACCGGTTCGACCTGCCCCGAACAGGGTTGGCCCGGCCCGGCCAGGCGCGGCCCGACCCAGCTAGGCTCGACCTGGCCTAGAGGACCAGGCAGGCACCGGTCCGGCTGGATGCAGCGCGCCCAGCGCGCTGCCAGCTCGGCCTTCACCCGAGCTGTTGGAAAAACGGGGGGCGTTTTCCCCCCTTGTGAAACCACAGCCCCCCCTCATTATGGGGGGTCATTGATGCTGGAAGGGTGAATTTAATTCCCCAAGCTTTCTCTTTTCCGGCCGGCCCGACCTGGCCGGCCGGTACCCTTCTCAAAGGGACCGGCGGTGGCGGGTCCCCTTCCGGCTCTGACACCGGCGGCCCGGCTGGCCGCCGGTCACCATGCTCCACTGCGGCCCGGAACCAGCCGCGGCTCTTGTCGTCCAGCATGGTGCGACGACACCGCGCCCCTCCACCGTGGCCCCGCTCCGGCCACAGCGCCTTCGATTTCCTTCGACGCGGCGCGACGGTGTCACGTTCTTGAATTTCTTTCCACGACGTGGCACGACCGCACCACGCAATGCTTTCCGTGTGATTCCCGCATGGTTCAATGACACCACGCCATCCCGTTCCATTCACAAAGAAACAACCATGAACATAGGAGGGGGTTTAAGCCGTGTTTGTGTGGTCCGGTCCCCTCTCGTTAAACAATAACATTTAGTCGATTAACCACGAAGTTCGACATGCTAGAATCAAGAATAGGATTGATTTAATAAAATAACAAATAATCCCCTACATCGGTTCTGGAATGGAGTTCGTCAAAGACCCGCAAAAGACGAGCATCACAGAGGTCGGGCATCACAGGGAAAGAACATCGACGTCGCGAAGCGAGGATTCGAAGTTCTTTGACGGTGATTTCGTGACGGAAAACTGTCGCTGAAGAGACGACACAGAAGAAGAACGTCGCGTAGCAGATACGGCGTCACGGAAGGATCATGTTCTTTGCCGTAGAAGTTCTTCGTTGAAGAACGGTGTTCTTCGCGTTCTTCGTCGAGGTTGAAGAAGATGAAGAAGAAGAAGATGCTTTCCACACTCTCTCAAGGAGACAAAACTGTAACAAAAAATAAAATAAGACTCTTTCTTATTTTATTAACACAACAACACTTTTGATTTTCAAGAATTTGAAATTCAATAACCACACACAACTCACCTCATTAAACACGTTACATTTAAGTCGTAGGTTATAACTTAAGTTAACATAATTAAAGTGGGAGTTGAGGGGGGTTTTAGAGGATATGAAGAGGTGGGGTTCATGTGGGCCCCACCACCCTCATAACCTCCCAAGGGAGGTTGGGTGGTTACCCAACTTCCATCAAGAGCTAACACATAGAGTAAAATAATAAAAATTGTAGTGTAATTATAAAATAAACATCCGCAATTTTTATTATCAACACTCGTGCAAACGCAACTCCGGAATAGGAGTTCCTAAGAAATTACCAGCGCTATGGTTCCATCGGTTCCCTTGGAATTTGATTTCGGGTACCGATTCAAAAGTTAGAAAAATCCAGCTTGTTCGTTCACTGAACGTACCCGAGCCAAACTTCGTAAATTGATTCCGGGCACACCGGGCCTCGGAATCAGGTGCCGTCAGAAACTACGCTCTTGTAAAATTCCAAAAAAAATTAAGAAAAACTTTCCCTTGAATTTTAGGGGTTTTTAAATTACTCCCACCTCAGGGATTTACGTCCCCATAAAGATACATCAAAACTAGGAAAACAAATGAGGGTACTGAGAACGCATCTGAGCCTCCCGCTCCCAAGTGCTCTCCTGGAGATTCTCGTACTGCCATCTGATGTGCACTAGAGGAATCGACCGTCCACGTAGGACCCGCTCATGTCGATCCTCGATCTCCACCACGACCTCTATAAAATTCTCCCCATCGTCAACGTCAAGCTCCCCATGGCCAATGATGTGCGTCGGGTCATGCATGTATCTCCTCAGCTGAGATACGTGGAAGACGTCATAAACCCGGTGCAACTGAGGTGGTAAATCCAGGCGATAAGCCACCTCGCCAATCCTGCTGAGGACCTGGAATGGTCTGATGAAGCGTGGAGATAACTTTCCGCCTCAGCCAAATCTCCGTAAACCACTTCGAGGTGAGACATGCAAGAAGGCATGGTCGCCATCCTCGAACTCTAATGGCCTCCACCTCCTGTCAGCGTATGAATTTTGCTGGCTTTGAGCTGTTCTCATCCGCTCCTATATGACCTGGACCTTCTCTGTCGTGGCCTGGACCATCTCTGGTCCCACAAGTGCGGACTCCCCAGGGTCTGTCCAGCACAAAGGAGATCTGAAAGGTCAGCCGTACAACGCCTCGTATGGTGCCATCCTAATGGTGGAGTGGTTGCTGTTGTTGTACGCAAACTCCACTAAGGGTAGGTGGTCCTCCAAGCTACGACCAAAGTCGAGGACACATGCGCGGAGCATGTCCTCGAGAGTCTGAATGGTCCTCTCCATCTGACCATCCGTCTAAGGGTGAAAGGCTGTGCTCAGACGTAGCTGCGTCCCGAACGCCTCCTGCAATCCCTTCCATAGCCGAGAAGTAAAAAGAGCACCTCGATCAGAGATGATAGATGATGTCACACCGTGAAGCTGAACAATCTCCTGAATGTAAAGGTGTTCCGAGCTCTCCACTGAGCCCTTCTCTCTGATGGGTAAGAAGTGAGCCGACTTGGTGAGTCGGTCGACAATCACCTAGATGGAGTCGTGACCTCTAGAAGTGCGTGGAAGTACAGTCACGAAGTCCATAGATATCCCATCCCACTTCCACTCCTAGACCTCCAAGGGCTGAACCAAGCCTGTTGGTACCTGGTGCTCAGCCTTCACCTACAGGCAGGTGAGGCATCGAGAAACGAACTCTGCCACAACCTTCTTCATTTCTGGACACCAGTGTTGTCTTCTGAGATCCCGGTACATCTTCTACACTCCGGTATATACCTACAAGGGAGAAGTTTGAAACTCTCTCAGCACCTCCTCCCGTAACGCAACTGGTACCAAGGTACATCCTCTGAAAAGGATGTCGTGCTCTACTCCAATGGAGAAACCATCAGGTGCATGTCTTGAGGATATCTGTGCATGCCGTGTCTCATAGTCAGCTTCCCCACACTGTGCCTCTCTAACCTGCCGCAGTAGTGGAGGAGTGACTGTGAGAGACTGAAGGAAGGCTGATCTATCTCTATCCACAAAGGATATCTACAAATATGTTAGCTTCTCTATCGCCCCCTCAAGTATCTGAATGCTCGTCCTCCTGCTGAGGGCATCATCTACTACATTCCCCTTCCTAGGAGTATAGACTATCTCAAATTCATAGTCCTGGAGGAACACGAGCCATCGCCGCTGTCTCAGATTTAGGTCCTTCTGCGAGAAGATGTAACTGAGACTATGCTGATCAGAAAAGACTATAAAGCGCTTGTGCATCAGATAGTTTCGCCACGTCTTCAGGGCGAAGACCACTACTGCTAACTCCAGGTCATGGGTAGCGTAGTTCGGCTCATGTGGCCTCAACTGACATGATCCATAGGCGATCACTCCCCACTCCTGCATCAAGACAAATCCGAGTCTGGTCCCTGATGCATCACAATAGACTACGTACCCTACTCCCTCCTTAGGCAACCTCAAGATAGGTGCGCTTGTCAATCTCTGTCTCAGCTCTTGGAAGCTCTGCTGACATCTGTCTGACCACATGAAGGGTTTCCCCTTCTTCGTCAAAGCTGAGAGTGGTGCCGCAACTCTAGATATTTCTGGTAGGAATCTCCAGTAGTATCCAGCTAGTCCCAAGAAACTCCGCACCTCTGTCACGCTCCTGGGTGGCTCCCAAGCTAACACTGCCTTGATCTTCACAGGATCCATTGCAACTCCTGCCTCATAGATGATGTGTCCCAAGAAGTGGACCTCACGTATCCAAAATTGGAACTTTGAGAGCTTACCATAATGCTGGTGCTCTCTAAGTGTGTCCAGTACAACCTGCATGTGGTAGGTATGCTCCTCCTCAGTCTTCGAGTAAATCAAAATGTCGTCGATGAAGACCATGAAAAATAGATCGAGGTATGGATGAAAGATACTGTTCATGAGGGAAATGAACACTGTTGGGGAATTGGTTACACCGAAAGGCATAACCAAGAACTCATAGTAGGCATACCGACATCTGAAGGCCATCTTCTGCATGTCCTCATCTCTAACTCTGAGCTAGTGCTAACCTGACCTGAGGTCTATCTTCGAGAACCACTGTGCTCCCTTGAGCTGATCATAGAGTTCATCAATCCTCGGTAGCGGATACTTGTTCCTCACTATCACCTGGTTCAGGGGACGATAGTCGACACACAGTCGCAAGCTCCTTTCCACCTTCTTGGCGAACAATATCGGGGAAGCCCAGGGTGAAACACAGGGTCGGATGAACCCCTTGCCCTACAAGTCCTACAACTATACCCGTAGCTCTCAAAGCTCGGCGGGGGACATCCGATATGCTGGAGTCGATATCAGAGTTGTCCCGGGGTACTAGTCAATATAAAAATATACCTCTCTGCGAGGAGGTAACCCTGGGACGTCGTCGGGAAAAACGTCCGCAAACTGATCCACCACTGTAGGAAAACCAGGACTCCACATGTTAACTTCTCCTAAGATGAGGCTAGCCAACTGATGAGTGATGGGTTGTCCTCTCCTCTGCGGAAGTCCATCCTATGCTGAAAAGGCTCCCTTCTCACCGGTGAAGGTGAACTTGCTCCCTTCAGTGCGTACATATCACACCTTGCACCTAAAACAGTCAATCTGTGCATGGACCGTAGATAACCAATCCATACCCAAGATGACGTCGAAAGGCCTCGACACTTCTAGAAGAATATCACAGCCAAAGCTCTCGCCTCCTAGAGTACGCTCACACTACTGGAACCAGTGCTTAATCGTCGAGTCTGCTCCCGTAGGAGTCTCTAGCCATAAGGATTGAGCCAACGGCTCTGTCGGAATCTCCGATCTCCGAATTAGGGCAGCGGCTATGAAAGAGTGACTCGCTCCTATGTCAATAAGAACTACAACAAGGGTGGAATAGACACAGATAGTACCTTGAATCATCTGTGTGCCGTGGTTGTGGTCCTCTGCTTCCTGGAGTTGTGCCTGTCTATGCCTGCCAACTCCATGTGGTCGGGGTGGACCTCCTGGTGGTGGTGATGGTAGAGCCTCAAAGCGTCGCCCACCACCTTCTGCTCGGCCAGCTCCTCTGCCTTGTCTGCCTCCTCCCTGCGGACCGCCATGGTCGACCCTCTGCCTCTGCCTTGGTGGTTCCTCAACCGTCTGCTCTCCTCGGCATGGTGAGCCGGGCAATCACGAGCCATGTGGCCCTGCCCGCCGCACAAGTAACACTGTCTACCTCTCAAAAGACTGGCTCCACGATGTGTGCCCCGCACTGCTGAGCCAGTGTCCTGAGGTCATCTTCCTTAGGTTCTGGTCTGCCTAGACCCCCGATTCATCCGTCGATTACCTGCTACAGAAGACTCTGCTACGTGCCACCCTGCGGTGGGTCTCGGCACTAAAACTCATGCAGTGCGCTGAGGCGACGTGCATCGTCAGCGGCTAGTGCTGGATGTATTGGTGGCTCAGCGGGTAGTGCTACCGCTGGTGCCACTGCTGATAAAGGGCTCTACACAGAGGCCTCGTCGCTTGGTGGGCTGTCATTACGCTCGACTCTCGGAACCCTAGATGGCGGCCATCGTGGGGCCATCCTCAAAAGGAAACAGGTGCACCACTGTCAGAACAATATACCTGGTGATCTGATATAATATAATCACAAAGAAAACTTGAAACACATAGGAAATCAATGTTTTCGTGCATTAAGTCAGAAATCAGAGGTCAGGGTCCTGGTGTACGGATACGTTGGCCACTGCACCAACACTGGACTCCCTAGACTGATAACCACACTCAATATGCTACACACTATTGCTTCACATAGAAAATATCAGATTTCACGGTAGAACCGAACTCCACTGATTCCAATTTTTCACGACCTATTCTCGGGACCTGTGTCGTGACTACCCCATGCCCGCCTTCCATAGGCCAGGGGATGGCAACTAACACCAAGGAGTAAATCCCGGTAAAAAGGGAAGGCATTGCCTTTGTAAATTAAACAAGCAACTCAGAGTAAAAAAGCGGAAATATAACGACCCATACATTACCTACATTGTTAATACTTCAAAATTGAAGCACAATTATTACAACATATGACAAAACCAAAAAGGACCGTATAGGTATAGTGTCTTTAGAAACTGGGAAACATAAACAAATAGTTCATAAATCTTCTATAGTGTGTCCCAATTATTTCATCATATCTAGGGACCCTTTTAGCATATTCTACTTAATATCCATCTTCCTGACATGGGGAAAAGAAAATATACAAAAAAGGGTGATCTCAAATGCTCAACAAGGGAAAATAAAGGAAATAAAAATCATATAATATCTTTTTGAAAATCATAACCTACAAAAGAGATCATAATATCGTAACATGGAATAAATCATAGAATTGAAAATGAGATCCCCATTATCATAACATAAAACATGAATCTTTGTGGCATGCACACATAATCCTGGAAAATCATTTCTTGTTAGTCATGACTCATTGCCAAGACTATCTTAGCGGACAAAGTCCATTTCTGAACCGAGTTCACTCCTCGTTTCAGTCCTATATCACTGAACCGAAATAACCATCCGTTCTAGCCATGTCTATCTCATGAGATATAAATCTTTACCCAATTCATTGGAGGGAGATATAGGTCCCAGCCATCTTATAATGAATCCTTTCTTATGTGTTCCACGTAATCATAAATCATACATCATGGCATAAGACATGTAACAAAAATGGGATTCTTGAAACATCATGACATCATAAAACAAATCATATAAGGTAAATGACATCATAAAAATAATTCCCTCAAAAAATAATCAAATCAATGTAATAATAGGGATAAAAACAGAACCCTATATTATCATAGATGGAAAATAATTTTGATAAAAACATTTGAACACCATTCGCGAGGAAAATATCCTTTCTACTTCAAAAACACTTTTCTTTTCTTAACATGTCATACAATTATAAACTAAAAGAAGTTGATTAAAAATAAACTTGAAAACTTGTAAAGGAATATTTTTGGAAATAATGTTTTAGAAATCTATTCATGCCGTATAAGTTAAAAAAACATTCTTCGTACTTTTGTCGAAAAAGTCAAAAAGTACCTCGTTTGAAAAACGACAAAAGATTCCTTTCATATCATTTACTAAAAACTCACCGAAGTGTAAAATTGGATTTAAAAATATTGTAGGTGGATGGAAATAATATTACATATTGATGAAACATGGATGTGGATGATAAAATATACCCCAGTAAATGCTAAAGTATAAACAATCTCGGATAAAAATGAGATTGTGATATTTCCCTTACCTTAGGTCCGATTTTCTTTGTACATGTCTGAAGCTCCTGTATAATGGTTTAAAAAATGTTATTGACTTATTCCAGAATCATAAATATTTTTATGATATCATATATGGTCATATTCTTAGCTTCGTAGTTGTAATATTTCATTTCTACTTGTTATTCGGGTGTTTATAACTTTTTGTTCTTATGCGTGATTTGTTGAATAAATTCATGTTCTTATCATTAAGTAATAGATACCTCATATCCATAATGGTATTAGTGTAATATATATCATATTCATTCATTATATTCATTTATATAATCATTATGAAATGAATATCATGTAGAACGAGTCGCATCACATCGTGGAGACGGTATTCCGTACGTACTCACGAGTGATGATATCGTTCCAATGATCGTGGAATTGTATTGGATTGAATTTATACTATTTAAGAATCAATATAACTTTTTAATAGTCATATATAGTCATTATTTACACCATTATACCCATCCGAGTAAGGTGGTGGTGGAAAATAGATTACACCACGGCGTGGAGACGGTATTTCGTACGTACACATGCGCGGTGATTTCATTTTCCATAGGATGGATAGATGGTTAAATAGGGTTGTTTCATACTTATAATAACATATCATTATATGAGTGATACTGATGTTATTACTTCATAATGAAACAACTAAATAATAATAAGTTGAAGAATAATGAAATTGGAAAGGATCGGTAATGGATATTACCTCTTCTTTGAAGTGCTTCTTTAAGACCTCCTTTTAGGGCACTACAATTGGTCATTGAAGAAGACCAGGACCTCTAAGATGTATCTAGGGAAGTGGAGAGGAGAAAATGTCAGGGGTTGGCCGATCATGAAGGCTCCAAGTGTTGTGAGAAAGAGAGGGAGGAGGTTCCCTTTTACAAGGGAGGAGAGAGGCACCTTTGGAATAACTAAAAATATTATTTTCTTATAAAGTCAAGATCGGTTTTAAATATCTCTAAAATGATTTATTTCGAGGCTAAGGTGGGGATAGGTCGCAATACTCCCATCCAATAGAATTTAGACAAGTTTAGGTTCCTATTTTAACCTTATCATTTAGATTTAACATTAAGTTAAATAATTTTACTTTTACCGTGTCTTCTAGTGTTCTTATACTATAAGGTTAATAAACTTACTATATCTAGACAAACGAACCCCAAGTTGTTTATTATTAATATATATAACCTTATCTATTTCATTTGGAGGAAAAATAGATTTTTAGGAATAAAATAACAATTAATAATATAATATTTGATTTAAAAACTATTTTGTGTCAATTTTGACACTATTTGATATATGATTTTTGTGAAAGTCATAACAGAATTATATGTTCGAAAAAAGTTGATTACATCAACACTAATATATCATTGTAACCTAGAAAATTAGTTGAAGTCATAGAAAGTCTTAAATTACATTTATTTGGGTATTTATAATATCAATTATGTCAATATTTCATTAATATGATAATTACTGCATCATCATTGTGTCATAAATAAATAAAATTATATGATGTCTAAAAATTAAAAATAAAATACCATTATGTAGGAAATCTTTTTATATTTCTAATTAATATTTACAATCGAATTCATCTTATGTATAACCCTATATTAAAAATGGTTTAGTAAATAATCATTGATTTTAACTCTTTTAACTCTTCTTTGAATTAAAAAATAAAAAATGTCCTAATCTAATCCAAGTGGGCCTAAATGAAAATATTTTACTGTTAAAGTTGTTTTTGGTCGAGATAAACTTGTCCAATAGAATTAGGACATGTGTTAGGGTAATATTAATATCATTTTTACCCTTAATTACCCTATTTACTTTTAACCGTGGTAAATAAAAGAAAAAAGATACTATTCACCAAAAATTATTTTCATCTCATTGAACCAAATTTTAGTCCTTGATATTAACCGTGTCTCAAGGATTTTCGAAATTCCACTCATAGAAGCGGTAAAATTATGTTTTATGAAAAATTCAGTTTTTTTAACTACCACTTAGTGGTTTCACTATTCATCAAAAAATGAAATTTTACAGAAAAATACCAAAAATTAGGCCTAAGCTATATTTGATATTAAGAATTCATAAATGATTTCTATTTTACCAAATTCAGAACATATCAGTTGCATTAATTAATTTAAAAATTAGTTCCCGTCGTCAAAACAAATAGCATGTTTTTAAGAGATAATAACTATCAAAAGATTGACACTCATTTATAACTGATTTAAATGTGAAATTACATCGAATGAACAACATTGTATTAAATTATAAAAATATATTCTAAATATACTTTAAAACCAATCAAATTAATAATTTATCACTATTAATTATTTCGATTAAAAAAGTTGTTTTTAATTATAATTTAGTAATTTTCATTATTCATCGGAATATGAATGTTATCCGAAAAGTTCCAAAATTTCTCCCTATGCTAATTTCAATATTCCGAATCCAGAAATGATGTCCATTTTGAAAAATAAAAATTAAAAAATTTCAAAAAGTGGTTATTACTATTCATTACGTCTAGTTTTAGTAATATTTTAATAGCATATCGTTGTTTAGTGAAACTCGGTATTGCGTACTACACACGCTATCGAGGAAGGTCTTGGTTTCGTGTAATGCAAGGCAAGTCAAGGATGCATGTTGTGAAAGCTCATTTTGGTGTATCATACAATACAGGACATTAATGAAATTAAAAAGAATATTTTTCATAAAATTTTGGGGTGTTACATTCTACCCCCCCTAAAATGAATTTCACCCTCGAAATTCGTCGGGGTTATAAATGGTTTACTACTCGAAAGTTTCGTTAATAAAAACCGACATCGTAAAAAGGAATACCAAAACTTGGCTTTAAAAACTAAAGTATGAAATGTTACTATAACCCAAATAAACTAATCACTGGGTTTCCACATAGGTGAAAATATGGACATGGAAGGGAAATCTAACCATCATGTTCTGATGGAGAGTGGTAGAGAACATGGCTATGGAAAAGCCAGCAATCACAATACCATAAATTTGTGACTATCTAAGGTATCATCTAATTCATCAGATATAATAGCACTAGGACAACATTTTTTGTTTTCAAGGTCATTTACCTAAAGTTGATGAAATTGGAATTAGAAGAAATACTTTCGTGATTTTGGTATAGTCCCACTGTTTGTCGTTCATTGGAAAATTTCCAATTCATCTCTTAAAGAAATGAAGTTGAATTTGTCATTCGTGATGTGTTAGCAGATCATGTAATAGAATTATGGGTCATTCCATCTGTCTCAAACAAAAGGTTAGAAAAGTTATCCAAAAATACATAAGTCCATCTATAGTGATATTAATCATATATGGTTCCTAAAATGGATTTTATACTTCATATATCATACTGCTTAATATAATAAAACTAGTTTCTACTAAACAGGGACTTCCTGTAGGCCAGTGGTAGGTGATAAAGGCCAGTCGCACTTTGGTTGTGGGTTTGATTCCCACAGCCTTGTCCGACACGATGGGATGTCGCTCGTCCTGCAGGTTGTCCTTTTTCTAAAACTACATTACTATAACATCCCATCAATAATATCAAAAAAAGAACTTTTATCCTTAACCAATACTCTTCTATGTCCAACAAATCCATTCTAGTCTTTAGGCTTATCCATAATACTGCAGTCCACTCTCATAATATAGTGAAAACGATTACCCGATATTTAATACTGTCGTTGATCCCCATATGTCATTAGATATGTCTTGTTGGTCACATTCCAAACATTCAAAAGCCTTAATCATATATTCTCTTGAATACCCATTGAACCTTAGTGAAAATATGAATGCAGTTAAAAGTTAACTGTTTCGACATACCAAAATCCAAAAATTCTATATACTCAAACCATTATATAGCCTTCTCCTTATATCAGTCATGATCTCTTGAATACTATCAAACATTAAGTTTTCTCCTTATCCCTTCATTATGCGCATATCATATACATTCCAAAATTATCTGAATAATCTTTCATGGATACTGATAACATTAATCATACACTTTAAAAACTCAAGGAAAGACAAAAGTATAACAATCCTTAGATGTATCTTTATTCCATAGTACCATGAGATTACTTATACAACATTACACATGATAAACATGTAATCATTCCACTACCTTCTTAATTGACCGAGCATAAACAATTCCTTCATATCACATATCATTTGTAGTTTCTTCATCAACATTAACATAAATATATCTCATAAGAC
This sequence comes from Viscum album, assembly GCA_963277665.1. Lineage (NCBI taxonomy): Eukaryota > Viridiplantae > Streptophyta > Magnoliopsida > Santalales > Viscaceae > Viscum > Viscum album. The sequence continues at coordinate 2,072,207,590 of OY728152.1, read as the reverse complement.
CATACTAATTCTCATCATGAGACTTTCCCTTAGGGAATTTGTTTTCATAATTCCCGTACATTCCAGATTTAAAACATTTAACCATTGTTGATGTCGTACTAATACCATTATCCTCATCCATGGTGTTAAATGAACCTTTTCCTTTACACTTACTTGCATTGTGTCCTTCTTTTCCACACCCAAAGCATCTTCCAGTTCCTTTGAAACATTCTCTTGTATGCCTCTTCCCACATGATTTACATAGGGGAAATTGAACTTTCTTTCCTCTATGATCATCATGAAATTCCATCTTTCTCTTATTAGCCGAGTCAGGAAACTTACCAAATTTTACTTTATTGATCATATTATGAGATTGCTGATTCAGAATAATAATGATGTTTGGACTTCCAAATCCCATTTCATTTGGTTTCTCATGAAGAATATCATTCCATTGTCCATCATATCCTCCATTATCTTGAATCATCTTGTTTCCAGCCATTTTCTAAAACCCAAAAAGAATAGTGTGAGGCAAAAATCATGCTAGGGAAAACAACATAATAAAGGGGGAGTATCCTCAATATCTAAAATCTTAGGTTTAATTATATGATCGTTAGCGTAATTCTAGGACCATAACCTATACTTATACATAACCTTAGGGACATCCCTAGACATACCTTAGAAATATCTCTAGGGATCTCACGAAAGTTATCGCATCCTAGTTTCCAAATGTTGACTAAACCTTTCCTCTGATTCCAACTGTAGCGGTCTGGAATTACATCTAGTGGAATATAATTGATACCTATCAGGGCACTCCATGGGTGGCTACACCCCATGGGCGGGACACACCACCATCCCCAGTGGCATCCATTTCCTCATGAAGCCCTTGGGCGGAGAGCCATTCTTCGTCCAAAGATCACATGTGAGAGTTCCCAAGGATTGGATACATTCCTACCTCCTTTGACTCTGAAACCAAATATAATGACCCATACATTACCTACATTGTTATTACTTCAAAATTGAAGAACACTTATTACAACATATGTCAAAACCACAATGGACCGTATAGGTATAGTGTCTTTAGAAACTGGGAAACATAAACAACTGTTTCATAAATCTTCTACAGTGTCTCCCATTTATTTCTTCATATCTAGGGTCCCTTTTACCATATTCTACTTAATATCCATCTTCCTGACCTGGGGAAAAGAAAACATAAAAGGGTGAGCTCAAATGCTCAGCAAGGGCAAATAAAGGAAATAAAAATCATATCATATATTTTTGAAAATCATAACCTGCAAAAGAGATCATAATATCTTAACATGGAATAAATCATAGAATTGAAAATGAGATCCCCATAATCATAACATAAAACTTGAATATTTGTGGCATGCACACAAAATCATGGAAAATCATTTCTTGTTAGTCATGACACATTGCCAATACTATCTAAGCGGACAAAGTCCATTTCTGAACCGAGTTCACTCCTCGTTTCAGTCCTGTATCACTGAACCGAAATAACCTTCCATTCCATCCATGTCTATCTCATGAGATATAAATATTTACCCAATGCATTGGAGGGAGATATAGGTCCCACCCATCATATAATGAATCCTTTCTTATGTGTGCCACATAATCATAAATCATACATCATGGCATAACACATGTAACAAAAATGGGATTCTTGAAACATCATGACATCATAAAACAAATCATATAAGGTAAATTACTTCATAAAAATAATTCCCTCAAAACATAATCAAATCAATGTAATAATAGGGATGAAAACAAGACCCTATATTATCTTAGATGGAAAATAATTTTGATAAAACATTTGAACTTCATTCATGAGGAAAATATCCATCCTACTTCAAAAAGACTTTTCTTTTCTTAACATGTCATACAATTATAAACTAAAAGAAGTTGATTAAAAATAAACTTGAAAACTTTTAAAGGAATCCTTTTGGAAATAATGTTTTAAAAATCCATTCATGCCGTATATGTTAAAAAAACATTCTTCGTACTTTTGTCAGAAAAGTCAAAAAGTACCTCGTATGAAAAACGACAAAAGATTCCTTTCATATCCTTTACTAAAAACTTACCGAAGGGTAAAATTGGATTTAAAAAAATTGGAGGTGGATGGAAATAATGTCACATATTGATGAAACATGGATGTGGATGATAAAATACACCCCAGTAAATGCTAAAGTATAAACAAACTCGGATAAAAATGAGATTGTGATATTTCCCTTACCTTAGGTCCGATTTGCTTTGTACGTGTCTGAAGCTCCTGTATAATGTCTTAAATAATGTTATTGACTTATTCCAGAATCATACTTATTTTTATTATATCATATATGGTCATATTCTTAGCTTCTTAGTAGTAATATTTCATTGCTACTTGTTATTCGGGTGTTTATAACTTTTTATTCATATGCGTGTTTTGTCGAATAAATTCTTATTTGTTGAACCCTCTGGAATTAAGTTCCTTTATTATGTTTTTATAATCCCAACCATTACTTATTTATATCTTGATTTTGCATTATCGGATATATGTTTACTGTGACTTAACTCATTCTGCCAAGAGAATGCTTAAATAGTTTATAGCTACCATTACAGATAGTAGCTACCATTATGACTTAAAGCTACTGATATCGAATAAGAGCTACCGATACGAAGTTCACTGGTACTCAAAGTCTACCGCTACTCAAATTCTACCGCTACTCAAATTCTACCCTACTCAAAGTCAACCGATACTCAAAGTCTACCACTGCATCGAAGTAGACAGTTATCGTTACAGAAAAGCTTGCAGCTACCGATATGCTGAAGGTCACCGTTATGCAAAGTCTACCGGTAGAGAGCTATCGATACTGTTACAATGCAGAGCCACAGCTACCGATAAAGAGTTACCGCTACTGGTAAAGGCAGAGCCACCGCTACTGTTACAAGTCCACCGCTACTGATACATCAAGTCTACCGACAGACAAGTCTACCATTACAGATGCCTACCGATACTCAGACCTACCATGACAAAGTCTACCTTTATCATGGGAAACCGTTCAGAGACAGAACCCGACATGCTTTAAATTTCTTTATTATTATTTAATCTAACCAACGGTCATATTAGGTATATTTTAATACACTGACATTTATTTAATATGTGTTGCTGGTTTTCAGGAAACCGTACCTCATACTTGCAAAAAGGGAATCATATCTTTTGCCGAAGCTCATGCTTTAAAAGTAGGATGCAGAAAAGAGCACAGGAGATACGCTTGCGATCAAGCTCAAAACGTGAAAAAAGAACAACTAGAGATCTTGCACTCACGAGACTACTACTACCAGCCTCTAGAACATAGAGAATACGTCGAGCAATTTATGCTAAAGAAGAACTACACAAATCTCTTCATTCTCTGAGCCAATAAGCAAGATGAACCTGGAAGTCAAGGAAAAAGATGATACTCTGTTTTCTAGACAAAACCAGAAGAAGACTCAGAACGAATTCTAATCAAAAAAAGGAGTCGAGAGCTGCACGAATATCATTAGAGCCATTTCTACACTCTAAATATTTTCTCTGTGATTTATCTTTTTACATATTGAGCAGTGTGTGTTATCTGCTGTATTTAACACACACACTGTCTCATGTGCTTTAACTGGAGGATTTGTAAATCGTCACTCAACACTCTTTCATATTTGTTTTCCCACTGGGACAGTGGTAGAGGTCGTGTGACCTGAACAACTGGTTGCTGTTGTGTTTGTTCCAATGAATAACTGTGGTAGAGGTCTTGGACCTGGACAGTTGTAAACTGTTGAACCCCAATCCAGGGTGTGGATCATCCTTATATAAAACATTTGAGAGGTCTAAGTCTCGGCTTGAGACTGAACCTCTTGGTTAAATCCTCTGTGTTTTTAGATAATGTTTATATCCATACAATACTTATCTGTTTCATATTCCGCTGCTATTACATTGAAATATAATTTATTTTCAAGGCAACTTTGATAGTTAAACTCACATGTGTTTATATTTATTGTAAACCAGTAAGTTAGTTTCAAAAGTTAAATTAATCATAAGATTAAGTTAACTGAGAACTAATCAATCTTTGAGAAACTATGTGAACCTTTATAATCTGTATAAATTCACTACAGTTTAATATGTTTTTGAAATTGGGGGTTTTTAATAAAAATTGTTTTTAGCAGAAATTTTAAATTGGAACTCAATTCACCCCCTCTTGAGTATCCACTCCGACCAACATTTGGTATCAAAAGAAATAAAATATTTTCTATATTACTCTGTTTTTTAACTGTGATTTTAGTTGTATTTTAAAGTTCTTAAAATTTATGTTGTTTCTAAATTTTTATCACTTTAAATTTTGTTTATAATGGATAATATACTTGAGGGTACTGCTACTAACCGGCCACCTTTCTTCAATGGAAATAACTATGCTCAGTGGAAACATAAAATGAAAATCCATTTAGAAAGTATGGGTTTTGATATCTGGACTGCTATATAATCTCAATACAAAATTCCATAAACTGAAAGAATAACTTGGGATGAACCAACTAAGGCTGCTTACAATAATAATTGTAAAGCCATAAATGCCCTCTACTGTGCTTTAGGAGATGAGGAATTCAATAGACTTTCTGCCTGCAAAACTGCTTTTGATATTTGGGATACCTTGGTTGTTTCTCATGAAGGAACAACTAATGTTAGGGAAATGCGGTTAAATAATTATACTATTAAATATGATAACTTTAAAATGAAAGCTGATGAACCCATTTCTGACATGTATCTCATGTTTAATGAGATAGTCAACACAATGAGCTCACATGGAAAGGGTGTTCCAGCAAAGGAAAAAATCATGAGAATACTGAGATGTTTGCCAGATAGATAGAGAGGCACGTCTGTCTCAATCAGAGAATCTTGTGACATTGGAACACTGCCTGTCAAGGAGTTAATTGGTAAACTAATGATGTATGAAGAAGAATTGAAGGTGATCAAAGAAGAAGATGTCGAACCCATGAAGAAATACATGGCATTTAAGACTACTGCATCAAAGAGTAAAGACAAGGAAAAAGTACATGTGCCTACTGAAAGATCGTCTAGTGAAGATTCAGATTCTGACAGTGAAGAAGAAATGGCTCAAATATCCAGGAGATTCAAGAAGTTATATAGGAAGAAAATGTTTTTCAGAAAACCTAGCTATAAAGTTAAGTATGATCAGCAAGGAAAGTAGAAGAAGTCGGATAAAGAAGATGATATAGTCTGCTATGAATGAAAGAGGAAAGGACACATCAAAGCTGACTGTCCTAAGTTAAAATTCAAGAAAAAATATGACTATAAGGACAAGAGGTACAAGAAAGCTATGAAAGCAACCTGGAGTGGTTCGGAGGACAGCACAAGTGAATCAGAAGCTAGTGGATCTGAAAGAAATCGTGCTAATATGTTTTTCATGACTAACACATCTGAGGTACCTATTTCACCATCTATAAACAATTTTTATTCTAGAAATGACCATGATTCAGACAATGAGGAAAATATGTATAAAGTTGAAATGTTTGAATATTGCAATATGCTGGAAGATACTTGCAATGAACTAAATAATAAATATAAATCTTTGAAGAAACAACATGCTTTGACTAGTAATATTGAAACAGGTTTAAGTGTGGAAAAAGAGAAGTATGCTCAACTATTGAAAGAGAACACTCAACTTAAATTATAAAATGAAAAATTATGAAAAGATATTGAAAAGTTCACTGCTGGTAGGGATACCTTGACACAACTGCTAGGAAAACATATTGCTCCCAAATATGCAACCGGTCTAGGATATCAGCCTGGACAGAGACAAGTAAGAAAAACCAAATTTGTCCCAAAATCTGGACAGTTTTCTGCTTGTTCTAGTTCAGGACCATCTTATACAAAACAGTTTTCTAAAGGACCCAACAAAGTATTTTTGTCTCAAAATATGCTTTCTGGTATTAGAAAAACTATAAAGCAAATATGGGTTCCCAATGTTTTATTATCTAACCTTTCTGGAGACAAAAAGATCTGGGTACCAAAATTATCCTATGTCTAATCTGTTTTGCAGGGAAATTGTTTAAAGAGAATCTGTATCACTCTATGGTATTTGGACAGCGGATGTTCACGACATATGACAGGAGACTATTCTTTCTTCAAGAGTCTGATTAAGGTTGATGGTGGGCTTGTCACCTTTGGTGACAATGCAAAAGGAAAAATCATCGGCTTAGGCCAGATTGGTAACCCTGATACAATTTTGATTTCTAAAGTACTTTTTGTTAACGGATTAAAGTATAACTTACTTAGTATATCTCAGTTGTGTGATGATGGTTTTAATGTTAAATTTGAAAATAATTCATGCAATGTTTTTAATTCAAAACATGTCTTAGTTTTCACTGCATCTAGAAATGAGAATGTATATGCTGTTGATCTAAATTCCTTGGTCAAAAAAATGTTTCCTGCTTAAATACTTTCTATAAAGAGTCTTGGTTGTGGAATAGGAGACTAGGACACTGTAATGTTCACTCACTTAGGAAACATTCTAATAAGTGCTTAGTTAGAGACCTACCCAAATTAGAATTCCCAAATGATAAAGTGTGCAATCCCTGTCAAAAGGGAAAACAACACAAAGTTTCTTTTAAACCAAAGAAAGATGTTTCAACTTCTCAACCACTTGAATTGGTTCACATGGATTTGTTTAGACCTTCAAGAGTTTCAAGTTTAAATGGGATGCACTATGTTTATGTACTTGTAGATGATTTTTCTAGATACACTTGGGTATACATTCTAGCTCAAAAAAGTGAAGCATGTTCCTACTTTGTTTAATATTCCAAGACTGTAGAAAATATTAGTGGACTCAAAATTAAGACCCTGAGGAGTGATCATGGGCGTGAGTTTGAGAATCAAGGATTTGAATCCTACTGCTCACACAATGGCTATAATCACAACTTTTCTGCTCCTAGAACACCCCAACAGAATGAAAAGAAGAAATAGAACCCTTCAAGAAATTGCATTGACTTTGCTTAATGAGTATGACTTACCTATTTATTTTTGGGCCGAAGCTATAAATACATCTTGCTATGTCATTAATAGAGTTTTAATTAGACCTATTCTAAAAAGGACCTCTTATGTACTTTGGAATAATAGGAAGCCTAAGGTTAATTACTTCAATGTTTTTGGTTGCAAAGTCTTTATCCTTAACACTAAAGGCAATCTTGACAAATTTGCATCCAAGAGTGATGACGGAATTTTCCTAGGTTACTCTATCTCTAGTAAAGCCTATAGAGTTTTCAATAAAAGAACCAAATGTGTGGAAGAATCAGTTCATGTCAAATTCGATGAGACTGATCCACATGAGCCAAAATCCTACCTTGAAGATCTCGAGGAAGATTTGTCAAATCTGGACCTAAATGATAAGAATACTGAATCCCCTGTAAAAGAATCCAGTTCTGGAAATTTTCCAGAATCTGCTCATACCAATTCCAGACCTGTAGGCAACTCTGAAGAAGCCAGTTCAACTCCTTATAGAGGTGTTAGAACTCTCAAGAATCATCCTCTTGATGCTGTTGTAGGTGATTTAAATAGAGGAACACAAACTAGAGCTTCTCTAAGAAATCAGGTTGAATATCAAGCTTTTCTCTCACAACTTGAACCCAAAGATATCAATGATGCTATCAATGATGAATTCATGGGTAATGGCTATGGAAGAAGAACTAAATCAGTTTGAAAGAAACAAAGTTTGGGAATTAGTGGAATGACCTAAGGACACTCCAACCATAGGCACTAAATGGGTGTTTAGGAACAAAGTTGATGAATCTGGAATTATCATTAGAAACAAGGCTAGGCTAGTTGCACAAGGCTATAGCCAAGAGGAAGGAATAGACTATGAGGAAACTTTTGCACCCGTATCTAGATTAGAGGCCATTAGGATATTACTTGCTTATGCTTCTCATCTGAATTTCACACTCTATCAAATGGATGTTAAAAGCGCTTTTCTGAATGGATATATAAATGAGGATGTATTTGTTGAACAACCTCCTGGTTTAACAAATCCCCATTTTTTCAATCATGTTTTCAAACTATCTAAAGCTTTATATGGTTTAAAGCAAGATCCAAGAGCTTGGTATGATTGGATCAACTATTTTCTTATCTCAAAAGGATTCACTAAAGGAATAGTTGATCCTACTCTTTTCATTAAATGGATTTCTAAAAATGTTTTAATAGTACATATCTATGTAGATGATATTATTTTTGGATCTTCTAAAAATTCTTTATGTATTGATTTTTCAAAAATAATGCAAAACGAGTTTGAAATGAGCTTAATGGGAGAACTCAAATTTTTCCTTGGATTTCAGATCTTTCAAAACAAAAATGGTATTATTTTGAATCAAAGTAAATATATTAAAGATATTCTAAAACGTTTTTCATTGGATAGTAGTAAAGGCAGTGATACACCTATGAGTACCACCTGTAAGTTGGATAGTGATGAAACTAGAGAACCAGTATATCAAACCAACTACAGAGGTATGATAGGAAGTCTACTGTACCATACTGCCAGTAGACCCGACATCATGTTCAGTGTATGCATGTGTGCTCGATTTCAAGAAAACCTAAAGGATTCTCATTTGACTGCTGTTAAAAGAATTTCCAAATATCTAAAACATACTCCCAATTTAGGACTATTTTATCCAAAAGGAAAATCACTTGATTTATTGAGTTATTCTGATGCTGATTTTGCTGGTTGTAAGTTAGACAGAAAAAGCACCTCTGGAACATGTCACATCTTAGGAAAATCGCTAGTATCTTGGTGTAGTAAGAATGAGAATTCTATTGCATTATCTACTACCGACGCTGAGTATATAGCTACTGGTAGTTGTTGTTCACAAATCTTGTGGATGAAACACACTTTACTAGACTATGGATGTCAATTCAAACATGTCTCTATAAAGTGTGACAATACAAGTGCTATTAACATTTCCAAAAATCCGGTATCTCATGCTAGGACAAAGCATATTGATGTGAGACATCACTTTTTGAGGGATCACTATCAAAAGGGTGATATCACTCTTGAATTCATTGGCACTGAACATCAGTTAGCTGATATTTTTACAAAGCCGTTGAATTCTGAGAGATTAAATTACATCAAACATGAGTTTGGTATGATTAACTATATCTTAGAGAAACCTCACCGTTAGAGTAACCTCACCGTTAGAGAAACCTCACCGTTAGAGAAACCTCACCATTAGAGAAACCTCACCGTTAGAGAAACCTCACAGTTAGAGAAACCTCACCATTAGAGAAACCTCACCTTTAGAGAAACCTCACCGTTAGAGAAACCTCACCGTTAGAGAAACCTCACCCTTAGAGAAACCTCACCGTTAGAGAAACCTCGCCGTTAGAGAAACCTCACCGTTAGAGAACTTTACCAGTGCATTTTTTTAAAGCCGAGACATCGAACCGTTTTATTTTATTTTATGATTTATGTGATTTATGAATCCTAAATGATATTAAAACTCTAACAAGACTCACTCAATCTCATCGTGAACTTGTCTGCTCGAACTCTCCTAAACCTAAACCTCTCGACCTTTAGAACCCTAGCCTCAAATCCGTAATGGCCCCAGTCAATAGACCTCAGATGACTGATGGAAGTGAAGCACCGGCACAGAAGAGACAAAAAGTAGCTAGTATTGATGCCAGTGGAAGTGTCAAGGGATGTTTAGCTCAGAGATGATCAGTAAATCCACACCTATCAAAGCGCGAGATAGTTGTTGAAAAAGAGGTGTGTGCAGAATGGGTTATGGAAAGCAAGTCGCTGGTTCTTAGAGTGTTAAAAGAACAAGGTTGGCTAGAATGATTCGCGAACAACAACGGACCTTACTATCCAGGATTGGTGAAACAGTTCTACGAATTCGTTCGTTTTGAAAAGTCTGAAGAAGAAAACAGAATGGTTTCTTATGTGAATGGTCAGGAAGTATCGTTTACTTCAGGAGAATGGGCTGAGAACCTAAGAGTTCCACATGAGGGTTATTTTACTTTTTATTCCAAGTCTGTACCTTCGACCAGTGATTTATTTCAATATGAAGACGCTTTGCTGAAACTCACAGGGAATGGGACCCCTAGAAAGGTGATTGCTGCAGAGATGGAAGGAGAAGATAAGCTGTTATTTAAATTTATTCAGCATGTTGTTAGTCGGAGAAGAGGAGACTTTGCCACTTTAAGATTCCAAGACATATATTTGTTTCATTTTCTAAATAACAGTGTGAAAATAAATCTATTTAGATTTATTATGGTTCAAGTAGAAGAGATGACTAGACCAAAGTCAAAATCAAATGCCCTGTTTTTCTCCAAACTAATTACTGTGATGCTGAAAGTGAAGGAGATAGCTGGACCTCAGGATGAGCTGGTAGTGGTTAAGGATAACTTCTGTATTACAAGAACTATTTGTAAATACATGAATGTCTGCTGGAATCCTTGGAAGAAATCATGGGTAAATGATGATGGAAGATTTTTTGAGAAATTCACTCCTGAGAATCATCCATCCAGGCCAAAAGATGTTAGAGATCCTGGTCTTGGACCAGATGAACCAGAACAAGTTTATAGTGATGATGAAGCTGAGGAGAAAGAGACTTCAATTGAGGAAGGAGGAGATCCAGACTTACCCCCTAGTCTTATGAATCAAGTTATTTCTTATGGAGAAGCTATCCCTCCAAAAGCACTACCAAAGAGAGAAATTGTCTTGAAGGATAATGATTCTGAGACTACAGATGGAGGAGAAGAATCATGCCAGTATGTTGTCAAGGACACCTCTGAGGAGGATGAGACAACCGAATCCAATCATAGAGAACATGAGGCTGATGATGAAGCAGATGATAAGGAAAATATTGAAAGAGAGCTCAGTTTGAGTCCCCTAATAGTCAGTACAGTCAGGATAGTTCCTGAGCAGGAAGATATAGCAGCATCACCTTTTGATGAGAGATTCATTAAAGACTTATAAGTAATGGCTACTGAATCTGCTGAAATTGTGGAGAAAATTGCAGAATTACCTCAGGGAGAAGAGTTGGAAGAGATAACTCAGGAAAATGTTCCAAGAGAAGGAGATAATCTCGGCTCAGTATCAGTATCATATGACATTGAAGGCTGGAAATCAGCTCCCAGATATATGATTCTTGGACTATCTTATGGTGATTCTGATGAGGAAGACCAAGCCCAAAGGGAACCGGTTAGCTTACCCACTATGAATGACAATGTGGCAACAAAAGATGAACTTATGTCTTTAAAAGCCGAATTGATAGAAGTAATAAGAGAATCAGTGGGAGATATGAAGACAAGTATGTTTGAAGAGATAAAAAACGTGGAGCAATCCCTTGAGTTATCCATTGGATGTAGTATATCCAGTCATGTGGAAAAAATAGTGGACAAACTTAAGGTGTGCCACACTCAGATTGAGAGTTGGACAGGAGCTGTAATTTCTCTTAGACAATCAATTGCCTCCTTGAATACTTTAAAGAGTTCTCAAACCCAAGTTCACACTGACATTCGCTATATCAAAGAAGTGGTCAAACAGTTTGTGGAAGTTTTTGAGGCTTTTAAAAAGTCAGTTATAGAACATCTGAACAGTCAGGATGAACTTGTACAAAAGATGGTTAGTAGTGTGACTCACTCTTTCAAGGAAACAGTGGCCTTCTCAATGAAACATCATCCCTAATCCAACACAAGTTTGAACCTTCAACAGATTCACACTATTCTTCAGGAAGAATTGGCTAAGGCCAGTCCTAGTGGTGCATCAGATACTCAGATTCTTACTACCACTAGGGAAGTTAGTAGTTTTGTTCGTGATCACCTGTGGGCAGCTACTGATTCTCAAGAGGCAATCAAAAATAAGGTGGATTATTATTTTGACAACGTTTATACCAATCACCAAATGAAAAACCATTTCAATCTTTTGATTGAGAATATGAAGTTACCTCCAGTTACCCAAGCCTTTAGATAACAGGTTAGTAAGCTCCGGGAGCTTACTCATTCTTTAGATAAGTTTATTGAGAACAGAGATGATTTTGTCTCTGCTATGGAGCGAGGTGGAAGCATCATCCTGGATTTCAGGAATCTCTTGCTGCCTTTCCAACATGTGGATGCTCGACCGGTTATTGTACCACCTCCCTTCCACCATATGCCTCTCGGAGTACTCCACAACTGACTCCAGTTCAAGCCATCAGGAGCTTGACACATTTGATCCCTCAGAAAGAGACAGATTACAGATCTGGTGCTGTATCAGTTGCTGATCCACCAATAGTTCCATCTGGAATTCCCAAGCCTGCTGACTCTACCTCTGCACCCTCTGCTTATCCCAAGGGAAAGACACATGTCAGAGAGGATGATTGAGTGCTTCTATTTTTTTTGATGGGATTCATTGTATTTTTGTACTTTTCTTCTCTTCCTAAATGTATCTTTTTGTTAATCACAAAGGGGGAGAAATTCTTGGAAAACCAAAAGAGAATGTTGTTCATTTTTTTCTCCTCTGATATATATTTTTTTTGATTTTGATTTCTCTGATACTATACTGTTGATATCATAATTTTATGTTTTTTTTCTTGGCATAAGTTGTGATTATGAAAAAGGGGGAGATTGTTGAACCCTCTAGAATTAAGTTGCTTTATTATGTTTTGATAATCCCAACTATTCCTTATTTATATCTTGATTTTGCATTATCGGATATATGTTTGTTGTGACTTAACTCATTCTGCCAAGAGAATGCTTAAACAGTTTATAGCTACCATTAAAGATAGTAGCTACCGTTATGACTTAAAGCTACTGATATCGAATAAGAGCTACTGATACGAAGTTCACTGGTACTCAAAGTCTACTGCTACTCAAAGTCTACCGCTACTCAAAGTCTACCGATACTCAAAGTCTACCGCTGCATCGAAGTAGACAGTTATCGTTACAACAAAGCTGATAGCTACCGATATGCTGAAGTTCACCGTTATGCAAAGTCTACCGATAGAGAGCTACCGCTACCATTACTAGGCAGAGCCACAGCTACTGATAAAGAGTTACCGCTACTGGTAAAGGCAGAGCCACCGCTACTGTTACAAGTCCACCGCTACCGATACATCAAGTCTACCGACAGACAAGTCTACCGTTACAGATGCCTACCGATACTCAGACCTACCATGACAAAGTCTACCGTTATCATGAGCAACCGTTCAGAGACAGAACCCAACATGCTTTAAATTTCATTATTATTATTTAATAAAACCAACGGTAACATTAGGTATATTTTAATGCACTGAAATTTATTTAATATGTGTTGCTGGTTTTCAGGAAACCGTACCTCGTACTTGCAAAAAGGGAATCATATCTTTTGCCGAAGCTCATGCTTTAAAAGTAGGATGCAGAAAAGAGCACAGGAGATACGCTGGCGATCAAGCTCAAAACGTGCAAAATGAACAACTGGAGAACTTGCACTCACGAGACTGCTACTACCAGCCTCCAGAACATAGAGCATATGTCGAGCAATTATGCTAAAGAAGAACTACACAAATCTCTTCATTCTCTGAGCCTATAAGCAAGCTGAACCTGGAAGTCAAGGAAACAGATGATACTTTGTTTTCTAGACAAAAACCAGAAAAGGACTCAGAATGAATTCTAATCAACAAAAGGAGTCGAGAGCTGCACGAAGATCATTAGAGACATTTATACACTCTAAATATTTGCTCTGTGATTTATCTTTTTACATATTGAGCAGTGTGTGTTATCTGCTGAATTTAACACACACACTATCTCCTGTGCTTTAAATAGAGGATTTGTAAATCCTCACACAACACTCTTTCATATTTTTTTTCCCACTGGGACAGTGGTAGAGGTCGTGTGACCTGAACAGCTGGTTGTTGTTGTGTTTGTTCCCACGAATAACTGTGGTAGAGGTCTTGGACCTGGACAGTTGTAAACTGTTGAACCCCGATCCAGGGTTTGGATCATCCTTATATAAAACTTTTGAGAGGACTAAGTCTCGGCTTGAGACTGAACCTCTTGGTTAACTCTTCTATGTTTTTATTTAACGTTTATATCCATACAATACTTATCTATTTCATATTCTGCTGCTATTACTTTGAAATATAATTTATTTTCAAGGCTACTTTGATAGTTAAACTCGCAAGTGTTTATATTTATTGTAAACCAGTAAGTTAGTTTCAAAAGTTAAATTAATCATAATATTAAGTTAACTGAGAACTAATCAATCATTGAGAAACTAAGTGAACCTTTATAATATGTATAAATTCACTACAGTTTAATCTATTTTTTGAAATTGGGGGTTTTTAATAAAAATTGTTTTTAGCAGAAATTATAAATTGGAACTCAATTCACCCCCCTCTTGAGTATCCACTCCGACCAACATTATTCATCTCTTTAAGTAATAGATACATCATCTACATTATGTTATTAGTGTAATATATATCATATTCATTCATTCAAATCATTTATATAATCATTATGAAATGAATATCATGTAGAACGAATCGCATCACATCGTGGAGACGGTATTCCGTATATACGCACGAGTGATGATATCGTTACTATGATCGTGGAATTTTATTGGAGTATATGTATACTATTTAAAAATCAATATCACTTTTTAATATTCATATATAGTCATTATTTACACCATTATACCCATCCATGTAAGGTGGTGGTGGAAAATAGATTACACCATGGCGTGGAGACGGTATTCCGTACGTATGCAGGCACGGTGATTTCATTTTCCATAGGATGGATAGATGGTTAAATAGGGTTGTTTCATACTTATAATAACATATCAGTATATGAGTGATACTGATGTTATTACTTCATAATGAAACAACTAAAGAAGAAGAAGTTGAAGAGGAAAGAAATTGCAAAGGATCGGTAATGGATATTGCCTCTTCTTTGAAGTGATTCTTTGAGACCTCATTTTAGGGCACTAAAATTGGTCGTTGAAGATGACCAGGACCTCTAGGATGTCTCTAGGGAAGTGGAGAGGATAAAATTTCAGGGTTTTTCCGAACTTGATGGCTCAAAGTTGTGTGAGGAAGAGAGGGAGTAGGTTCCCTTTTATAAGGGAGGAGAGGGGCACCTTTGGAATAACTAAAAATATAATTTGATTATAAAGTCAAGTTCGGTTTTAAATATCTCCAAAATGATTTATTTAGAGGCTAAGGTGGGGATTGGTCGAAGCCCTCTCATCCAATAGAATTTAGACAAGTTTAGGTTCCTATTTTATCCTTATCATTTAGATTTAACATTCAGTTAAATAATCTTAATTTTACCGTGTCTTCTTGTGTTCTTATAGTATAAGGTAAATAAACATACTATATCAAGCCAAACTAACCCCAAGTTATTTATTATTAATATATATAACCTTATCTATGTCATTTGGCCGATCCTTAGATTTTTAGGAATAAAATTACAATTAATAATATAATAGTTGATTTAAAAACTATTTTGTGTCAATTTTGACACTATTTGATATATGATTTTTGTGAAAGATATAACAGAATTATATGTTAGAACAAAGTTGATTAAATCAGAACTACTATATCATAGTAAACTAGAAAATTAGTTTAATTCATAAAAAGTCTTAAATTACATTTATTTTGGTATTTATAATATCAATTATGTCAATATTTCATTAATAAGATAATTAATGCATCATATTTTTGTCATAAATAAATAAAATATTTGATGTCCAAAAATTAAAAATAAAATACTATTATGTAGGAAATCTTTTTAGATTTCTAATTAATATTTACAATCGAATTTATCTTATGTATAACCCTATATTAAAATATTTTTAGTAAATAAACTTTGATTTTAACTCTTTTAACTCTTCTTTGAATTAAATAATAATAAATGTCCTAATCTAATCCATGTGGGCCTAAATGATACTATTTTACACTTAAGGTTGTTTTTGGTCGAGATACACTTGTCCAATAGAATTTGGACATTTGTTAGGGTAATATTAATATCATTTTTACCCTTAATTACCCTATTTACTTTTAACCGTGGTAAATAAAAGTAAGAAGTTGCTATTCACCAAAAATTATTTTCATCTCATTGAACCACATTTTAGTCCTTGATATTAACCGTGTCTCTCGGATTTTCGAAATTCCACTCACAGAAGCGATAAAATTAAGTTTTATGAAAAATTTAGTTTTTCTTAACTACCACTTAGTGGTTTCACTATTCATCAAAAAACAAAAGTTTCCAGAAAAATACAAAAAATTAGGCCTAAGATATATTTGATATTAAGAATTGAAAAATGATGTCTATTTTAACAAATTCAAAACATATCAGTTGAATTACTTAATTTAAAAATTAGTTCCCGTCGTTAAAACAAATAGCGTGTTTTTAAGAGATAATAACTATCAAAAGATTGACACTCGTTTATAACTGGTCTAAATGTGAAATTACATCCAATGAACAACATTGTATTAAATTGTAAAAATATATTCTAAATATAATTTAAAACCAATCGAATTAATAATTTATCACTATTAATTATTTTGATTAAAAAAGTTGTTTTTAATTATAATTTAGTAATTTTCACTATTCATCAGAATATGAAAGTTATCCGAAAAGTTCCAAAATTTCACCCTAAGCTAATTTCGATATTCCGAATCCAGAAATGAAGTCAATTTTGAAAAATAAAAATTATAAAATTTAAAAATGTGGTTATTACTATTCATTACGGCTAGTTTTAGTAATATTTTAATAGCATATCGTTGTTTAGTGAAACTCGGTATTGCGTACTACACACGCTATCGAGGAAGGTCATGATTGCGTGTAATGTAAGGCAAGTCAAGGATGCGTGTTTTGAAATCTCCTTTTGGTGTATCATACAATAAAAGACATTAATGAAATTAAAAAGAATATTTTTCATAAAATTTTGGGGTGTTACAGGAAAAGTAAACACTAAGTAAAAAGATGATACAACAGTAAGTGTGGAAAAGTAAATGGGCCAATATACAAACCCAAACTGAAAGTAATGTACAACTCTAAAGGGAAAACAGAAACTGAAAATTAAAAGCTACTATGCCGAGTTGTCCACTGGAAATCCCACCTGAAGGGTGGGTACAAATAGCTCCACTGCTCCTCGGGTCTCGCCGTTCGCTCCGAGTACGTCCCGCCCAGTGGTCCACCTCCAGGTACCGTCTTGCTCTGCAGGCCTCAACCACGATCAACGCAGTCCGTCATCTGCAACCTATACAATATAGTGCAGGCATAGCCCGTGCAGAGGTGAGTATAAGCTACTCAGTAGGGACCCCGATACCCCCGAAGGTCTCCCAAAATCCACAAAGGATAAACCACAAAGGAAAGATACAATCACGAAGTATCAACCGACACTGCTTAGGTATATGCCCATACATATACCTAAGTCATCAATTCCAATACGCTCCAACCTCCGAGCCCATGTACAACTCAGTCCACACAGGACAGTAAACGTATTCCACAGAGGAAAGCAAAACGTAATCCACAGAGGATAGCACAACTCAATCCACACATGAAAGCAAACAGGATTCAACTCACACAGGTATACTTCTTCGCATGATGATAGAGATGATCACTGATCCATCTAAGTCATCGGATCCACAGAGGATCGATAGGTATTAACCCCCGCAAAGACCCACACAGGATAGGACCCACACAGGATCCGTAGGCGCTGGTTCACACAGGACCGTTGAGCGCTGACCCACATAGGATCAGAACCACACAGGATCGGTAGCACTGATCCACACAGGATCGCTTAGTGTTGTAGCCGTCGTCGTCGAATCCACTGAGGATCTCTTCACAGTCGTCGTCGCAGTCACAGTAGCAGTCGCAGCCAGCTATAGGGTTCCCACACATAGCAAGCTTGTTCGGGAGGGTCTGCTCCACGAGCCGAAAGGATGATACATCAACTATCACAAAGTCCAGATTTGATGTATCCAAAAGTTCCGTATCGTCAACAGGAACTCAATGTTGCAGACGGCGCGTCAATCGGACGCCCGGTCTGAGAGTTATTGGCTTTTTCGTCCCAGGGGCCCGGTTGGTTTTTAAGGCAAAACCAACCTGACTGTAGTCCACTTGCATCCAAACATTGGGCGGACTATGCCAAAAGATCCGTCTCACTAAGAGGAACTCAACAATGTCGACGGCACGTCAATCAGACATCCGTAACTCAAGATATGAGTGTTTCCACTCCGAGGTCCCGGTTGGTTTCGTGTACAAACCAACCCGGCCAAACTAAAAGTATTCTGAAACCTTGAGTGCAATATACCTAAATGACCGTCTCGATCCAAGGATCGCATCACCACTGACGGCGTGTCGTTTGGAGGTCCGTAGCCCGAGTTATAGGCATTTCAACCCAAACAGTACGGTATCGGGGGTTTCAGGCCCGGGCCGACCCGGCCCGAGACCCCCCGGCTGGCCCGAACCGTGTCGTCCCGCCCCGGGCAGGGTCGGCCCAGCCTGGCCCGGCCTGGCAGCCCGGCCAGGCGCCGGTCCGGCTGGATGCAGTGCGCCCAGCGCGTTTCCAGCTCGGCCTTCGGCCGAGCTGTTGGAAACACGGGGGCGCCTGCCCCCCTTGTGAAACCGCGCCCCCCTCATTATGGGGGGCCATTGATGCTGGCCGGGTGAATTTAATTTCCCTGGCTTTCTCTTTTCTGGCTGGCCCGACCTGGCTGGCCGGCCCCCTTCTCAACGGGACCGGCGGCGGCCGGTCCCCTTCCGGCTCTGACACCGGCGGCCCGGCTGGCCGCCGGTCATCACGGTCCATCACAGCCCGGAATCGGTCGCGGCTCTTGCGTCCGGTGTGGTGCGACGGCAACGCGCCCCTCCCCCGCGGCCCCGCTCCGGCCGCGACTCCTTCGATTTCCTTCATCGCGGTGCGACGGTGTCGTATTCATGAATTTATTTCCACGGCGCGGCGCGACGGCGCCGCGCATTATTTTCCGTGTGATTCCCGCGTGGTGCGATGGCACCACGCCATCCCGTTCCATTCACAAAGAAACAAACATGAACATAATAGGGGGTTTAAGCCGTGTTTGTGCGGTCCCGCCCCCTCTCATTAAACAATATCATTTAGTCGATTAACCATGAAGTTCGACATGCTAGAATCAAGAATGGAACTGATTTAATAAAATAACAAATAATCCCCTACCTCGGTTCTGGAACAGAGTTCGTCAACGACCCGCAGAAGACGAGCGTCGCAGAGGTCAGGCGTTGAGGGGAAAGAACATCGACATTGCGAAGCGAGGATTCAAAGTTCTTTGATGACGATTTCGTCGTAGAAAACCATCACGGAAGAGACGACGCGGAAGAAGAACGTCGCGTCCCGGATACGACATCGCAGATGGATCGTGTTCTTCAGTGGAGAAATTCTTCTTTGAAGAACGGTGTTCTTCACGTTCTTCGTCGAGGTTGAAGAAGATGAAGAAGAAGAAGATGCTTTCCAAACTCTCTCAAGGAGACAAAACTATAACAAAAAATAAAATAAGACTCTTTCTTATTTTATTAACACAACAACACATTTGAATTTCATGAATTTGAAATTCAATAACCACACACAACTCACATCATTAAACACATTACATTTAAGTCATAGGTTATAACTTATGTTTACATAATTAAAGTGGTAGTTGAGGTGGGTTTTAGAGGATATGAAGTGGTGGGGTTCGTGTGGGCCCCACCACCCTCATAACTTCCCAAGGGAGGTTGGGTGGTTATGCAACTTCCATCAAGATCTAACACTTAGAGTAAAATAATAAAAATTGTAGTGTAATTATAAAATAAACTTCCTCAATTTTTATTATCAACACTCATGCAAACGCAACTCCGGAACAGGAGTTCCTAAGCAATTACCGGCGCTGGGGTTCCATCGGTGCCCTCGGAATTCGATTCAGGGTACCGGTTCAAACGTTAGAAAAATCCCGCTCGTTCGTTCACTGAACGTACCTGAGCCAAACTTCAGAAATTGATTCCGGGCACACCGGGCCTCAGAATCTGGTGCCATCAGAAACTGTGTTCTTGTAAAATTTCAAAGAAAATTAAGAAAAAATTTCCCTTGAATTTTACGGGTATTTACATGTTTTTTTTGTTTTGGTTAATTTCTAAAGACATGGGAAGTATATAGTTTTCTTTTATGTATTAGGTGATTTCCTTGAAGATGATTATAGAACTCTTAATGTGAACAAGTCTTCCAAAATTCTCGTCTTTTGGAAAAAAATATGTCTTTGTGTAAGGAATCTAATAAAAGTTGAAAGTCAACATGATAAGTGATTATGTTTCCTTATGAATATTTTCCTCAATAAAATGTAACATAAAACAAAAATGTTATATATTAACTTTTCCTACTGAGGAATCGAATACCGTTTAACCCATCACAAGTTTCTGATTTTCTTATGGTTATCTTTTTCCTAGACATGTTTACTATCACTCTCCATCAGAACATGACCATATGTTTTCTCCTACATGTACATATTTTCATACTTGGAATCCTATTATGGGTTAACTCAGGTGAACTTTGTACTTATCTTTCATTATTTTAAAGTGATTGTTTTACCGACTCTTGTTCTGATGTAAGACTTTCAAGGATGTTTCCATGCACAATTTTAAAATACCGAGTATGCAATTCCCAAAAGGGGGGGAAAGATGTAACACCCTAGGTAAATATAGAATATGACATCATTATATTTATCCATATTTTTGAATAAAATATTAATATTACTTTAAAGGGGATGCTATGCTCGATGGCGTACCCAATACGCAACAACGAGTTTCTTGGGAATCATTCGTTGCACTCTAATAATAAAATAATATTATTTTAAATAGTAGTTAACACCTAGCAGTTGTAATGGAGGGAATGAACAAAAATAACTAAAAAATGAATATATATGTTTGTCAAATAGTTTTACTCTCTACAATAAATGTTAGATGATTAAAAATGCAAATGAATCCAATTTTAAGCGTAGACATTCTAATATTTTTTAAAAGGTCGATTGACCGCCTTTTGATGGAAAACCGCTTTTAAATAAACCTTTTGACAATTTTATGTGTTATATTTTATAAAATAAAATTCTTCTTTAGAATTGGTACATAAAAATTTACTTTGTGTAAATTTCTGGTATCTTTCCGATAAAGTTCATTTTTAATGAATAGTGAAAAATGTTGTATTTTAATTCAAAACCTCTATCTAATATAATTTATTTATATGATTAAATTATATTTTGAATTGTTTTTAAAGTAAAATTAAAATTTATTTTTACCATTTAATCCAATAGTGGTCGTTGGAATTAATTTCACTTTGAAATTGGACTTAAACTAGTGACAATATTTTGATACTTATTGTTTCCTAAAAACACGCTATTTGCTTTGACCAAAGGAATTAGTTATTAAATTAATTAATGAAACATATATGTTTTGAATTTTTTTAAATAGAAATCATTTTTGAATTTGGAATATCAAATATATCTTAGCGTGATGTTTTGGTTTTTTTCTGGAAAACATCAATTTTTGATGAATAGTGAAACCACTAAGTGGTACTTAAGAAACTGATTTTTCGTTTAAATGAAAATTTACCACCTCTGTGTTTTGAATTCAGAAAATCCGACATACATGGTTTTCATTAATAAGTAAATTGTGTTTCAATGGGATTAAAAAAATATTTTGGTGAATAGTGACTTATTATGTTTTTAATTGCGGTTAGAGGTAATTAGTGTAGTTTAAGGTAAAAATAATTTTTTAATAATATGAGATGAGCATGACACATGTACAACACTCTTTGGATGTGTCATGGCCGACCAAGAAAATCCATGGGTCATCTTGGGGACCCCATGGAGCCACATTGGTTGGGAAATGGGATAAATAACTTTTTATTTAATGTTAAAGTAATAATGACACAAACATGAGATGTTTTACTAAAATTGTTTTTACATGGGGATATACAAGTCATATTTTTTACTATAAATATTCATTAGAAATATAAAATGGTTTCCTACATCATGATATTTTTTTATAATTTTTAGACATTATATATATTAAATTATTTATGACATCATGATGATGCAGCGATTACCTCATTAATAAAGGATTTAAATAAAATGAAAAGATAATGTATAATCTATGACCTAAACATTTCCAAAACCTATTGTATGGGTATATTTAGAACCCTAATCACATTATCCTAGAATTATATTAATTTGGGACCTTTTAAATCTGAAACTCTTTTTAAAATAAAGGAACATTTCTTTACTTTCCAAGGGTGCCCCTCCTCTCCATTTATAAAGGACCCCACCTCTACCTCCTTACCAACACATCCAAAGCCTTTGGCTCGGAACCACCCCCCCCCCCCATTTTGTATCTCCACATACCTCTATAACTCTTTGATTCCTCACTTTGTGAAGAAGTTTACCCAAGGAATCATTTGACCTCAAACCAAAGGGAGTTACACGATTTTAAGTTAATGACTTCACTTGAGTCCTTTTGTTTTATTTTGCTTCTCCATCCCCCTAAACTATTTTTATTCATTTATTTTTTAACAACTACTGTATCATCAATATACTAGGATGTTTTTATTAGAAGGTATCGAGAAACACTTACACACACCTTCGTCTAATGGTTAAAGAACATAATGTTTCTGTGGTTGGCGATTTTCTATCTCACGAAACGATGATTCTTCAATATTCTTTTAACACCTTTAATGGTGGCCATTATGATGTCACTGTATATTATATATGATATATATTGTATTTATTTTTACTATATTCTTATGAATTTTATATTAAAAACATACCTTTATTCTTTTCATTTGTGTAAATGCGATAATTTCATATGAGGAAGTGTAGACTACCACCCCCTCAAGTGATGTGACTCGTACATGCAATACATGGAATGTATAAAGAATGAAATTAATGAACATGTGTTACCTATATAACATGTATATTATACTGGAATTATAATATATATATATATATATATCATTTATTTTTAATTCCATTTATATGACAAAAAAATGAATGTAGCGTTCATGCGTACGTACGACCTATCATCTCCATGAATGGTGTTTTTCATTGTTTTTATATCAAAATGATATGGAATTGTATAAAATGATTATGTAATGGATATATATGATATTTTAATCATTAATACTATACTGGAAATTATTTACATATAACTACATTGGAAATCATTTTTCAAACAAGTTCATTTTTGACTCATGTACCAAAATCGCCAAAAACGTCTGATATGAACTAACCTTATTAAACAATTATTATAACATTATAATATGTGATATGAACTAAATAATAATCATTAAAATATGAACTTAGGAAATTTTAAATTGACCAAAGATTATTATTCAGGAAAATAAACAAACGAACAAGACATGTCAGACTTGAGGTAAGGGATCCTACTCATCTCTTTCTTTTTAAGTACACTCTTTTATGTAATTCCTTTTAAAGATCATCTTTATTGTTATTAAGATTTTCTTTTATATTGATCTTACTGTAATTTTTATGTTCATATGATGAGAGAACCTATTCTCTCTCATCAATCCATTTTGGATGTTTTCAGGGGCGTCGTTAGGCTGCCAAATTTTCGTAAGAGATCTAACCCCTATCTTTCTTTTTAAGTACTCTACTTTATGTCACTTCTTTTAAGCTACTCTTTGTTATGTTGGCGGATGTTATTTTATATTTCTATTTCTATAATATTTATGTTAATATTATGACAGAACCTATTTTATCTAATCAATCCGTTTTTGTAAGTCTTAAGTTGCGCCGTTAGGCTGCCGAGTTTTCGTAAGGGATTTTTCATCACACATTTTTTCCCATGAGATTTATGCTACATTTTCCACAATTTCCTTTGAGTGGTGTATTTACTGCCCATTATTTTACTCATTGTGTAATATACTTTTATTTATGAGTATTTACATCGATGTTGTATTGTCCTTCTATCACGGGGTGTATGTTTCGAAAGATACCCATGTCGGTAAGGGAACCTTACACCCTCCACTTTTTAAAAGGATTATTTTTTTATGTCTTTTAATTCACATAATATTATGTTGGTATATGTTCTTATATATCCTTATTGATTTAAATTTTATGTCCATGTGATGAGATACCCTTTTTATCTCTCATCAACTCATTTTCTGAATTTTATAGTGACACCGTTAGGCTGTCAAATTTTTGCAAGGGAACTTCTTAAAACAAATTTGATTCTTTGGGATAAACTTGTAATCCATGAATATGACGTTCTATGAATATGTATGAATAACCTCTGATTGTTCTACACTTAATATCCACTTATATTTGGTGTATTCGTTTGTTACACATAATTATGTAATTGATTTATCCTTAAACCAAGGATACAATCTTTGTATAGGACTTCGTCTCAATGTCCTTTCATTGAGGCATATTTTGTTTTATACACAACCTTCTTTTATACGGTGTATAAACCCCTTTGACTTTTATGTTTTTTCAAAAAGAATCTTTTTTATACGAATCGTTTACTAAATCACAAAATTGAATGTTTTTTTCGTACGTATGCGGTGACAACGACTTCTCCGCCGTCGTGACCATTATTTGAGTTTCGGATTCCTCTACAAGCCATATCATTTTTTAAAGAAAAATAAATACCATGTTTTACATGTCTTTTATTTTTTTTATTGAAAATGGTTTTGATAATGTTTTTATATCAATGTGTTGTATTGATATCTTGTGATTGAAATGTGGAAATGTTATGTTTCTTATATGCATGTTTTATGTGATACGATTATGTTGTGGTTCTTGGGCATTACTATGAAGACGGGTGGTTCCATGATAAAATAAGGGCAGGTGAGCCCAATATAGCTCTCCAATGCATTGTTTAATTCAAATGATTGAAACGTTAAGGTTTATCTAAAGAGATTTAGGGAATATAATGTGATGGGTATTCCAAATGCAACCAAGAGAGTTACTCCCTACGTAAGAGTGTTATGAATTTCTCAAGTTACCTTTATGTATTATGATTTCTATGATTTATTCATGATTTGATGTGGTATTTTAATGTGCTTATGTTTTATGAGTAATGTATGATTTCATTGATACTTATGTGTACATGTACTCATGTTTTCTTTCAATATTTTTTTGTATCCCTTACTGTGCATTTTATGCTCATCCGAAGTTTTTTTTGAAATGTTCTTCACAGGTCAAGGGAAAGGTACATGATATGATGATAATGTCGAGGAAGTGTCAAGAAAGAATACATGTTTTATTTTAAATATGTTTCCATTGATGGGAAAACATGAATACTATCTTTATGTAACCACTTTGGTTAAATGTGGAATGTAATGCAAGTTTTATGATCTAATTCTCTAAAACTCTAATCCTAAAAATATCCTCAAAAAAAATCTTGTAATAACTCAAGATTAAGTAAATTTTAAGGGTGGGTACTTATAATAAAAATTTATTTGGAGTAATCCAAATGTTTAATTTTATATTTTGAAAAAATATAGTTTTAAAAAACCTAAATTTTTACATATAATCTAGTGAATGCGAAACCACCAAAACAATAATATTTTTATTGTGAAATTAACTAAAATACTTCTACATTTATAGTATACACATTTATTTTATCATTTTTTATCCATATTTCAATTAAAATTTAATATTTCATATAATAAAAAATGTGATATATTTTTTCATAACATTGTATGGGTAAATAATTTAATTCAAATAGAACAAGGTTTATACTTTGGTATAAAATTGCTTAAATCCACCAATAAAATAAAATAAATTCTTATTCATAAAAAACATTACGAATAATGACAAATGATACCAAATAATTCTAGAGTAATTATTAAAAACACAAATCATGAATAAAAAAATTTAAAATAAAATATTTATCCAAAATTGATACATTAATTTATTTAATTTTTATTTCCAACTTCTACTAATCTAATATTTTTCATATTTAGTACATATGTTCAATGTGAATTCATTAATTATTTTTTATACATGTAACTATTTATGAAAATACTTTTTTTTAAGTAATCATTAATTTTATTATTACATCATAAAACATAACATTGAATTGTAAAGACTGAATAAATCTTGGTGAGACATGTATGACTATTTATCCAAAATTAGTAATAAAAAAATTAATATTAAGTCAATATATATATATTCATATAGACTGTAAATAATGATACAAACGTCAAAAAATACTAGTTGATGATATTTATTTCAAACGAATAAACAAACATCTGATAGTTATTTTATCTTAAAATAGGTAGAGTTAATTTGACATTATTTAGAATAGATAATATAAAATATTTCATTATCTCTAATTTCTCCATATATTAGATGAAATAATTTCATCTTAATATAAAGAAATATAAATTTAACATAAATGATTTGAATTTTAACAATGCATCAATTATTAGTAATCTAGTATGAATCCCATTAAAAAATTATCATACTAATTAAATGAATATAAAATATAAAAAACATTAAAAAAGCGTGATTTGAAGAATAGTGTATATGATTTATAGTATGAAATAAAAAGTTTTCATTTTTTAAAAATGTAATATATATCATGATAATATGAAATATTCCCTTCTAAAATATATAAATTAGATCATTAGTTATCTTATATGAATATAAAAATATCAAAAATCTTTTATAAATTTAGGTTTAAATTTATATATTTGATTTATTTTGGTGAAAATATAAATCAATATCAGATGGAATTTTTTCCAATAATATTTCAGCTCCTAGATTAGTCTTTAGAGTTCTGGTCTTTAACGAATTTTAATTATACCCAATTTTTTATTTAGTATAATATATATTAGATTTATGTTTTTTGGAAAAAATTATTTTGGATAATGTGAAATAATAATTTTATTCAATCACGGGTTTCTAAAAAACAATTTATATAAAATAATAATAGTTTAAATTAATTTTAATAGAATTTATAAAATCACCCATGATATAAAAATATATATTATACAAATCATGTCTGTTGGGATCATGAAAAAAATGAATTTATAATTTTTTTATAATATTAATATTTTATTATATAATAAATAAATAATTAAATTTATATATACTGTAATATATTAAATTTATATGTCGAAAATAACTTAAAAATATATACTCAATTTCACTTCTCTAAAACTTCTTATATTAGAGAAATGCAATAAAAATGGGGAATAAATGTTATATTTAGTCATCATTTATATTTCTCTTTTATAATATAATAAATTATAATAATAAAACATTTGACGAAAAAGGATTGACCATGTATAATAACTGTCAAACATGGTTTATTGAAATTATCATAAATACTAATATTAAAATGAAATTTTCGTAATATCTTATAATATATTGCATTTTATCACAGATATTTTCATTGAATTATAAAATAAAACTGCAAAATATATGTCTCAATATATATGTTTAATGAATTACAGTGAATTTCAAATTCAATATTGTAATTTAGATACCATAATTGGACCATCTATAAAATATAAAATCAAAAATAAATATGACTTTTATTTTATCTATAAAGGGGTTATGATACTTGAAATTTTCTATAGTTTTCAATTTACAATGTTTTTTGAATGGTGATATCATAATTAAGTAATATTTTTTTTAATAAATATCAATTTTAATTTTCTCAAAAAAAATAAACATTCCATTCATTTTATATTACAATCAGATTAAATATATAATTATGAAAAATTATCTTAATATAGCTTCATGGGTGATCAGTTATGAATGATTTATTAATTTGGACCATCACAAGGATCCTAGAGATATATGTATAATGAATATCCCAAAATTATTGTATGAAATGAATACATTACCCCATACATATTAATATTACTAAAAATAAAATAATTCAAAAAAATAGACTATCTCTAATGAAACATTTAAGGGTTTTATAAGTTAAATGAATACAACTAAGGTACATTTGTCTCACATAATGATACCAAAAATTTGTAGATGTAATATTCATCATCTAGTGAAATCATATGATAGATTTAAAAAAATATCCAAAGTAGAATTCAATTATTAAAAAAGATGAGGTGATTTTTTTATCAATTATTATAACTAGAGAATAAAAAATTATGAAATATAATTATTATGAACAGAAAATATATAATGTTACATTCTTTTTAAATATTATTTTAAAAAACGGATGATAATGAATTTATAATTATTATGATATTTAAATTTTTTACAATATTTATTGATTTAATATTTATATGTTCATTTAATTTACGTGATACTGTGACGATGAATAATATCATATAGATTTTATGTTAAATATTCTAATGTATTGTTACATCATCAAAGCTAGGATTTTTAAAATAATATTTGATTTTTTTGTTGAATGAATTTGTGTGAGGTGAATGGTAAAGTAAAATAAATATACAATTTAAAAATAACCTTAGTTAATCTATATTATAAATAAAGATTAGAAACATTAATATGTAATAATGAAGAGGTTATGAAAAAAGGTAAATATAAATAAAATTTTAAAAAATAATGTATATGTTACATTATTAAGTATAAAATAGAGTAAAAACACCCCCATTATAATGAAGAACAAATAGATTATTTTTTTAATAGGAAACAATTACGTAAATAAATTATTTTAGGTGAAGGAAAATAAATCACTGGAAAAGGATAGTCAGTTTGATACTATGAACTATTTTGAATGTATAATGAAAATAATAGAGTCAATTGATATAGTCATTGATATATTCATTGATAATGTATAATTATCTAAAAACAGCATAATGATATGATCTATTACCCCAGGATATTTTGTAATGTAGTTAATTGATTTGAATTTTATAAGATTATAAAGGAATGAAACCTATAATAGTGGATAATATGAATTGAAAAAAATGTTTTTCTTGGAAATGACTATAAAATATTATGTCAACATAAAATAGATATATAAAAGAAAAGATATGATAATAAAATCGAAATTTTATAGGGAAATATAACTGAGGGATTATTCTATGATAATGGTGTCTTTAGTAATCTAACCTCAATTTATGATTAATAAAGAGACAATGATAGAAAAATGATTTCCCCACATAATACATATATATTCTAAAATTTCAACAAGGGGAAAAAGTTAGTTGATTTTGTTTCTTATGATTTCTATAATTTATTTTTACCATTAATGTTCAAAATTGTAAATAATGTTGAGTTATATTTTGATGATTTAGTAAAATAAAATTCAATTATAAAATTATTATATTACTTATTCTCCATGGTCACTTCTATTGGAATAAAGAGAGTTTATTTTTAATATATTACATCCTATAAATGTGATATTGAAATTAATTGAAGAACTATTTTTTGAAATACTATAAAATTATATAGAAAAATATATAATATGTTTTATTAGAAGGAATAAACAATTGTATTTGAAGATACAAAAAATAAAAATATATTAGATATTTAAAAAATATATAAAAATGAATATGGATTATTATAAATATTGTTTCAAGGGTGAGATTTCACATATAAATATATATCACATATATAAAATAAAACCCCATATAAATAAATGTCTAATTTTTATTAATGTTTCCATTATTATCACTTTTATCAAATTAATAAATGGATATAGATTTTTTTAAGAATTTCTAATACATAAATATCTATTAAAATTTACTATATGTTGTTTAAGGAACATAAAAATAACATAAAAATAACTACTGTGTGAAAATTGGATTATTAAAAAGAAAATACAAATACATAGTGAATTACGGTGGATTGTTTATGATTCATTTTAGTAGATAATTTTTTTTTGGAAAAGGGAAATGATTCCCCTAATGATAGAATGCAATTTATAAGATATAAATGTAATGATCCTCAATTGATTAATAATGAACTGAAAAATAATAATAATAAACATTATAAGTTGATTTATTATCATGAAGGAAAATATAAATATTATATTTAACATATAATTTTTTTAAAACATATTGAAGGGATTATTTACTTATGATATATCATATTCACTTTGAAAATATATTTTTTCATAACCATCTTTTTTATAATTTTCATGATAATTTTTAAACTAAAAAATGATATAATATGTAGTATAGAAATCATTATGTTTTGCTATGGGTTTGTTGAAGCACCCTTTTTTGAAAATTATCTACAACATAAAATAATGAAAATATTATTTCAATTTTCCTTAAATTTATAAAAATTCAATAACATAAAACCAATATCACTATTTATTAGAGGGATCACATAGGTCATGATTGAACCATGAAATTCATATGGTGGGGGTTTAGCGAAAACTTGACTCTGTGAGGAAAACCTTTCACATATCTATTAGATGAATATATAAGGCCCTTGAATGATCCCTAAATGAAAGATAAAATATGATAGTGATATGTAATAAAACGCTATTTTACAGGTTTGTAACAAATAATATGTTCCCCACTAGTTACTTATCCTTCACAGGTTCCCTTCTAGAGATTCAGTTAAACATAATTTTTATTTTATATAAAAATTATTGAAAATAAGTAGAGTTATTTTTGAATTGATTACATCAAAATAAGAAGAAAATAAAATAATAGATTCTTTATATTTTTATTCAAAAATATTCAAAGGTAAACGTAGGGAAACAATAACTCTATAAAAGTTTTCATCATTATATGACAACATTACACATTCATACTTGATACATCCATGGGATATTTCTTAAGAGAGATGCCAGCTTGATACAATCTTGTTATATCGATGCACATGATCATATCTATTTGATTATATTACAATATCACAATACTGGAATCATTCATTTTGAAATTATATAAATATAACATTGTTGTGTTATCATAACCTATTATATTGTACCATATATAGTTTCCTTACATGGGTAATTTATGGTGGTTATTATAATCATTTTGTCTCCCTCAACAATGAAGAAAAACATTATAAGATATTCTAATTAGATTTCATTATACTTCAAAGTAAATATGATTAACCAAACATTTATAATGATGGGGTACTGAAGGATTACCATTATTTCATCATAAACATAGACTATTACAATCATTGGGAACTCTATCAAAACCTCAAAATTTTTATAAAAACCTTAATGTGCATCGGATCATTCTAATTCGATAATTTATTAAAATTAATATTGGAGAATTTGGATTTACATCTCAAGGAGGATGAATTATAAATGGAATAAGAATCCTTGATTCACTTGATAAAAGGTTTTCAATCAAAAATCAATTGAGTTTTCTCCTCTGGATCATGGATGGATTATTTCATAACTGAACATGTTTGATCCAATAAGGAAAATATCATTGAGTGAATCATTAGTATATTATAAATAATATTATAATACTTATATAAATATATCTAAACATTCGTTACAACATTCATATCGGTCGACATATAGGATTTTTCATAGGTGTAACACACAATATGGTTCCCTTTCCAATAAATTAATTGATCTTTTTATTCTAAAAATGGGAATCAATAATTCAGAATACATGTTAAAATTTATTCAGGTAGGCATATTCAATGAGAACAATCCTCCATTAAATATCGATTCTAATTTCACATGTGTGTAAGGAAGATTTAGTAATGTTTTTTTATCATTCCTCTTAGCATCATTAAAATAACTATATTTTACTCCTCTAAGATGTATTCCCCCAAAAACACTTTCACCTAACTCACATACTAGTTCAGGTTTCCTATAAAAATATACTCACATTTCTAATACATGATCAATACTATAGTTTTTAATCTATCACTACAATGGTTGTCCTTATTTTATGACCCTAAAATCCCAATATTGTCATATGATATGAAATTAAATATTTTATATCACACTGTATGATGTTTTATTCCCCTTAAACAACATACACATAAGACCTTTTGCAGTCCAAACCCGAAATGAAGACCATATTTGTCCCTCCATTTAATGATATCTTCTCATTAGATTGTACATCTTAACAAATGAGTCTCAATTACCATTAAGATCTTGTTCAACTCCACCAAAGTCACATTACTTAAGGATAATATGTATACCAGGTCATATTCTTGATGAAATATGCTCCAACAAAGAGTGATATATTCATATTGCATCATATATAATTATTTTTAGATCATATTTCTAGATATAAGCATCTGTAACGAGATATATTATATTTCTGGTTAGAAGGTTGAGATTCTCAATCTTATATCGCACAACAACAAAATTTATATATAATTAATGTTCTCATCCTTATAATGAGATGTTATAATTTGTGGATCAATCATTATTATATGACCATAAAAGGTATAACAAGTTATATAAAGAGACACAAAAAATTTGGGATATGATTCATTTTACATAGAAATTGTAGAATCTTCTTTCATATTACTAATCATAACAAATATATAAATCTCCGCACCATAGCTATTAATATATTCATAGAACCAGGACTCGTACATTAAAAATACTTCCTATAAAACTATACATCTCTATGTAGTTATATATATGATGAATATTTGATAAATATGGATGTTTATATTCTTCTAGGATAAAGGAATTATTATTTTTATAGTTGTAACATGTTCAACACTAGGATGTATGGTAAATAAATGAAATAAAACATTATTTGATTAGTAACTCCTTAAGAAGGAATTAATACCAATTAAACAATGTTATAATTAATACATCCGAAATTATTATCTAAATAAACTCAATTATTCCATTTCTAGAACAAATTCAATTAAAGAAAACCAATTTATAACATTTTTAATGAACATTTCCAGAACACCACCATATATATGTATACAATTTAATATTTCTAGTTCAATTGTAATTAGAATCGATTAGAATATTACATAAAAAATATCTTCAAACTAAAATCAATCATTCAAATATGATATCCATTAATAATAATTTATCATCGATTTACCATAAAAATAATAATGTACTAATTCTAATACATTAACTATGATTGAAATTGGTAGAAAGTTTGTCTTACAAGTTATTATTTATGTAAAGGATTTCTTTAATATGAATATTATTCATTTTGGAGACATGAAAACAGACTTTAATATAATATCACTGAATCATAATTATTGGGCCTTATTGTCTCACTGACCATCATGATTATTAATTAATAGTGTAACCTAAAACAATTTCCCATTTGAATTATATGACGATATATCATTTTAATGGACACCTCAATGAAGTATCATATTCCACCCATAACTTAAATGACATTATAACATATTTTCATTTACATTCCAGAATATGTAAATAGTCATATAACTCACTATTATCCGCATTTTAATCTTTATATTCTGATATAAAAAACAGTGATGGTACAAATTCCTATTCAATATTTTGAATCCAATTAGTATATTCAAATGTAGTTAAGGGGTTCACCAAAAGGGTCTCCCACATTTTACGATCATTGTAAATAATATATGTTCATGACCAACCAATAGATAATTTCTATGAATAATTCATTCCAGGGATATATAATGTTTATGAATAGTAGAATAACCATTTTCTAATCAATACATGTCAAATTAATTCCCTAAAAACCATTGGAACTATATAAGTAATGTACTTACTCTTCACATAAAATAGGAAGAAACTGTAATTGAGAATGAACTTAGAATGATATTAATATTAGAATTTATATAGGAACTCCCTATCATATACACCATTAAGGTCCTCTTAATGAATGTATACAATTAGTTCATGGGGCTTCCTATGATGATTTGAGCTTAAAACATTCCATATTTTTAAAAATATTAAATTTTAAGAGGTTCCTAAATTTTTTTTCATAGAAAATCAATATCATATATAGAGAGAATATTATATGATTTATCTTTATAACGGGTCATTAATTCATGGTGTTCATCCAAAAAAATAATGTGTTTCACTATGATGTCCATCCATGAAAAAAATAATTCACATATATAATACAGTCCTCTGCATAAATATGGAACATGGAGAATTTTATTATATCCTTAGGCACTTAAGGGAGTGTAGAAAAGAACATCTGATACTCTATAAAAGATGAGGTAAATTCATTGACAATAATTAGATATATATTAGATTAAGTCATTTCTCAAACTAATATATGATCATAATTAATCTAATATAATATGTAATATTTGAAATTATTTCCCTCTCCATTTTACAGCATAAATTTTTTTATCAATCTTATTAGATTATGTGGAGTAATTTTTCATTAAATATGAATTAGAATCAATAGTTACATGGAATTAATTATTCAAATATTACATATAAACCTTTTTCAAAAAATTGAATAAAAATTCGTATAGAATTATACAAGACACGTGAGAGAAATTTATTCACCCTATTCTTCAAGATATATTGAAACC
Organism: Viscum album; assembly: GCA_963277665.1. NCBI lineage: Eukaryota > Viridiplantae > Streptophyta > Magnoliopsida > Santalales > Viscaceae > Viscum > Viscum album. The sequence continues at coordinate 2,072,173,207 of OY728152.1, read as the reverse complement.
CAATTGATATCAAGATGTGATACTCCTCCTAAATAAGTAATATCCCAATCAATTATATATGATATGATAAATCCACATCCATATTAACTTATCTAATATTCAAATGGAATGACTTATGATACTATTACGGTAATGTCATTATCACAAACAGGCATGATTCATTCCCATTAGGAATATGTGGTAATTTATTTTTTATTCTCCATCCTCTATGAACATAAAATGGAAGGATGTAGATGAATAAGTACATTTTAGCATAATATAATAATATAAATAAACAGCAATAAGGATTTTATGTAATGTATTAATTTCATGAAATAATTCATCCTTTGAATTTTCACCTACAAGTTGGTCGTTTCAGTATGGTCCCTTCACATCCATGTCATTGAATATTTGAGCTTGAATGTGGAGAGAAACTGAAATAATATTCCATTATGACATTGAAATGGAAGATCATACTTTTTTGTATGAAAATATAATCCACTAGAAGAATAATTTACATAAATTGAAATAATATCACCTTAAAAACATGACTTAATTCATTCATATGACCAAATAATTGTCTATTAAAGAAAAAGGAAAATAGAAAGCACATTTATTGTAAAACTATTACCAAAAAACATCATCATGGAATTGGGGTATTTTTAGCACCACCACCACCCACAATATTACAAAATAACATACTAATCCATTGTTTTCTAGATTAAAAATTAAATCATTACTATTCATTAGGGAGGGTATATTTTTTTACCTCCTTCTACTACACCCCGAACTATAGTATATTATAAGATCAAAGATCATCAAAATTGTTATCACAATATTTTCTATCATATTTTTTGAAACATATATCTCCTTGGGGAGGTTATCAATATGTTTGTATTGTTAGTATATAAGTAACTTCCTCTATAATCCAACATAAATTGAGGATTTTAAGGGGAAGGTGAGGCCTTAAAAAGGCTGAAAACAGAAATTTTATATCATGAATGGAAATCAAATTATATATTTTAAAATTTATCTTGGTGGGATTTTTTATAAAAATAATTAAAATAAACCATATGATTAATATAAGATCCAGGAATAATATTGTGAATCGGTTAATGATATGAACATTTACCCAAAAAATTATCCTATTTGTTACTATAAACGAGTACATTTTGTTTCCTATGTATCTAACTAAAACATGATCAATACTGAAATTACAAAAATTGGTGTGTCTAAATATACATAGAGGGAAAAACATTGGGACTTTCCACCATTGACATGTTATTACCACCATTGTAGGGTTCAACCAATGAAAAGGGTATTAGTAATTCCATAACAAACCCTTTTACCGAATATATTAGACCTCACATAGACATTGAGAAAGGCCCTAAAAAATGGATTTAAACGAGATAATGAAAAAAAATTTATAATTAATCATGGGACATATTTTAATTTTTGACAATCCATGATCATAAACAACATTAATCTCTCTCAGTACATACAACTCCACATGTATGGGATTCCCCATAAATATATAGTTCACCAAATATATAAATTAAGGACTTATGAAACTCGTCTATCTAAATCTGGTAAATAGATAATATCATGAGATTCCTGTACTATGATGTTATATAGAACCGTGTTAATAATGCTACCCCAGTTTGACTTAAAAATATTTTCACTATCAATCATAGGAATTATGGCCATTTTAGGATATATGCACTACATTATTTCAGAAATATAGAAAACCTAACATTATATTAGAGGTTATCGATACCATTTATTCCACTACAGTAGGAATAGATACTATTTTAGACTATTATGATTTATTGAACAAATAATTAAAGATATACCATGACTTGGTTAATGTGACTCAACATATTCTAAAGTGTAGAAATAAAACTTTTATAAAATTCAATGAATAAATTTATATGGGACAGTGTGGCCACCTGACCCCCAAAATCAATCATTTGGTTTTTTAGAGCATTATATTATTCAAATATAAATGTACATCATGTCTAAGTTAACTGAATAAATTGCAAGTCTTTGAAAACTAGATACACCGATGATAGTTTTATTAACAATGCGTAAAAAACTACAACATATTTATTTATTGATAATAAATTAATTTCATAAATTGTATCCCTTCATATCTCTCATCACACACTTAAGTAATTAAAGCGAAGGGAAATAATATAAGAGTGATCACAAATGCTCAGTTATGGCTAAGTATAAAGGAATAATTAATGAATTATTTAGAATAATCATAATGTAAGGTTAAATAATTGAACACACAATCCATGTAATCAATAAACCATGAAGGATGGACATAAAAAATATTCCATGGTGAGTAACTAAAAACAAATACCATTTAAATAACTAGATAATGAAAAATCAATATTGAAATGTACATAACTAAAAATAGAATTTTACCAATTAATAAAGGAATGAATGATTCTATATACTTATTTTTTCTGAAAATTTCATATATGATAAATAAATTTTATTAATTAAGTAAGTGTTTAATTATTATAAATCTTATTGCTATCACTACTAGAAAAAAAGGTATTTGCGACGGGGCATTTGCGACGGGATCCCGTCGCAACTGGTTTTTTGCGACGGGGGCCCGTCGCAAATAGCCCGTTGCTGAAAACGTCGTCGCAACTACAGTTATTTGCGACGGGCCCACCGCTAAAGCCTTTTTTTGCGACGATCATTCACCCCGTCGCAAATAGTATTCCGTGTTTTTGTAAAAAAACTTTTAAAGTACCTTTTGCGAAGGATCCCGTCGCAAAAAACTTTTTTTTTTAAAAAATAAAAAAATTAATAATACTAGTATTTGCGACGGGAATAGTATCCCGTCGCAAATACGATTTTTTAAAAAAAAATAAAAAACTATTTATAATACTAGTATTTGTGACGGGCATAGTATCCCGTCGCAAATACTATAAAAAAATTATTAATAAAATATTTAAATTAATATAATAATAGAATTATAATTTACAAATGAAAATAATAAATTATTTTAATTACTATAATAATAGTAGTATTATAATTCAAAAATAAAAAATAATATAATATTAATAAATGATTTAATTAGTATAATAATATTACCATTATAATTCATAAATAAAAAAAATATTAATATGTTATTTTAATTAATATAAAAATAATAGAATTATTTTACATTCAAATATTAAAATAATTCAAGTATTACAAAAAATATAATTAAATTATAATATTATAAAATTTTAATATATATATAAAATTTTAATATATATATATAAAATTTAATATTATAAAATATAAATAATATTATTATTCATATTAATATTGTTATTTAAAAATATAATATTATTAATATTTTATAATGAGACAGAAACTACGAATAGAAAAAAAAATATTTTGATTTCACAAATTTTATAACAGAAATACAAACTCTAATCTGAAGGAGGGGGAGGGGGGGAGGTGGGGGATCTGCAGATTGTGGTGGAGGAAACTCCATCCCCAAAGCATGAGTGAGTCGGCGCATGTACTCCATCTACTCCTGATGCTGCTGCTGCCACCGACTCGCCTGCTCCTCGTATAGCTGCTGCTGGCGTTGACGCTCCTCCTCATGCTGCTGATGCATCTGCTCCTGCTCCTGTCGGAGACTCTCTATCTGTGCAGTCTGAGATCGCAACTGATCCTCATACTGTGTAGAAGAAGATGCACGAGCTCCTCTCGAGCTGGACGCCGACATCGCAGCACTGCCATAATAATCTCCGGGAGTCAGTCGAGAGCCGATACCAACTACCCGGCCCTTCTCGAAGGCATACTGGGTGGCCTGCATCCATGCCACCTCATCAAACTGACGGGCAGTGGTCTGATCTGATGACTCGGCCTGACTCTCAGGTCGGGCCTGTGCCGCTGCGGCCTCATATGACTCCTATAGTTTCAATATAAAATTAAAATTGTGAATATATTATATGCAGTTAATTTTTAAACTTGAAAACAAATAATACTGACCACGATGTGATGCTGACGATCACCTCTGAGCTCCCCAGTAGCAGGATCACTATACATCCTCCGATATACGTCGTACTCTGTAATATCGGGGTGCTCGACAGCCTATAAGAATAAAAAATAAACTGTTAATATTTATAGTTATATAAAATATTTATAAATAATGTACGTACCAGATGCTGTCTATGAGTACTGAAAGAACGACTCCCAGCTCGATGAGTCACCTCCTGTCTCCCCCGATTCTGCCTCCCCACCGATGATCTCCTCTGAAAGGCACCACTCAACCAGTGCGCACATAATCCATCCCATACATGGGATGAAATATACTCTGGTCGGTGTGCTCTACATGACTCCTCAAAATCTGACACTCCTACTTTCTTCATCGCAGCTTTTCTTAAATTGTGCAAAAACTGACGAAGGCGATCACGCATGTCCACCTCCCATGCCTCGTGGATGGCGTCACGCATGGTATCCTCGATCGGATACCATAAACCCTACAAATAAATCAAAATATCAAGTTAGAAATGAAATAATTTTCAAAATAAAAATTATTTATTTACGTACGTACCAACCAATGGCCGAACATGGCCTGCTGCACATCAATGGGAATCTGCTCCCATGTGGTCCACGGCTGAGAGAAATAGTTGCGCAAAATAGCGCTGCCCTGTCCGACTGCTATATGCGGAAAACTGAAAAAATAATAAACATTTATTATGTGAATAGATTAATGAAATCTTAGTCAAATCCACAGGTTATCACACAGGTTATCACACCTCCGTGTGCGTGGATCAAACCCAAGACGTGGACGTCGCTCGGGGACGGGGTTAGGAATCATCAATTGTGCAAGACCGCGCCCCCTCCTCGTACTCCCTGGAGCGCCTGCAGGCTGAGGGTCATCTGTCAGCAACTCATCCGCATCAAAAGTCAGGTCAGCATCCGCCAGCGCACGAAATGTGGCGTCGTCCATCTGAAAGAGAAAATGTTAATGTTAGCAAATAATTGATAATTACTATTATATATACATATATACATATTATGATTGTATATAAATACCATGAAATGCTATCAGTGTTCATCTTCATCATCATCTTCATATATGTCAATGTCATCTTCATATTCCTCCTCAACATCATCGATATCCATTCGAGTTACAGTTGCTTCATCTCTTACCGTTTCAAATTCATATTTGACATCATTAACATCATCGTCATCACCGACTCTTAAATGTGGGGTGTCATCATCGATACTCATGTCTCTTTGTAAAAAAGATTTATTTTGAGTACTCTCTTGAAAAACTTCAATTCTTTGCACATCAGTGAAAGCACATTCACTTTGACTAAACTGATTGTCTCGAATTTTGATTTTTATTACAATCCACCAATCAGTCAAGTATCTTGATGTTGCACAGTACTTTGCATAATAAACTTGATATTCCTGTTGAGCCAATAAGAATGGTTCATTTACTGCGAGAACACTTTTACATTTAATATCGATGATTCCATGAGTCGGATGAACACGCACGCCTCTCTCTGTATCCAACCACCGACATTTGAACATGGTTATGTAATGTTGTCCAAGATAACAGAGTTCAATGATTTCATCAAGTATGCCATAAAAGTAAAGTTCATTTTCTCGATGATGAGATCCTCTCAAGATAACTCCACTGTTCATTGTTTTTTTCAATTCCCCATATGCATGTGTGTGGAATCGAAATCCATTCACCACATATGCATTATAAGTTTTAACTAGTTTAGAAGATGGGTTACTCAATACACACAGCCGTTTGTCAATTTTATCAGCATTTCGAGACACCTGAAAATTTGTGAAATAATTATCAATATAGTAAACTATACATTGAATGAGTTGCTAAAAGATAAAGAATTTATGTTACCAGTTTTTGAAAGCACTGAGAGAAATTTTTCAGTCGACGTTCTTCGAGAGCATCTGCTGTAATTTGGGGAATTTGTTTCTTGATATGATTATCATAAAACCTATAAAAACCAAAGTTATTTATTGTAACATAAATGATAGAATAAGTGATATAAACACTTACATTACAACTGATTTCATCTCTTCACAGTTGAGTAGAACATACATATGAGCTCTATGATGTTCATCATCTGAAAGCCAGCGTTCAGAAACTCCACCAAAACCAAGCTCTGACTGGTTGAAAATAGATAATTGATTGTCGATTTCATCAATATTCCTCTCATTCCGTCCCATTCGGTTGTGTTTTGAAGGATACTAAGATTCAAAATAATGGGAGCAGAAAAAATTTATTTCCTCTTGCAAATAAGCTTCTGCAATAGATCCTTCAACAGATGCTTTGTTGCGTACTTTTCTTTTCAATTTCTGCATGCATCTTTCAAATGGGTACATCCATCAAAACTCTACCGGACCTCCACATTTGGCTTCATATGGAAAATGTAACATCAAATGTTCCATTGAGTCGAAGAAAGACAGCGGAAATATTTTTTCCAGTTTACATATAATTACAACAACATCTTTTTCAAGTTTGCCTAGAGCATCATAATCTGTCGTAGCCGCACAAATTTCCCGAAAAAAATGAGACATGTCTGTTATGGAATCCCAAATCACAGAATTCAACAGACCTCTTAATACAATGGGTAGAAGTATCTCCCTTATAACATGACAATCATGACTTTTTAATCCAGTAATATGACCATTTTTTACACATCAACCCAAATTGGAATCACAGCCATCTGGAAGTCCCAAATCTGCAATCCACTGACAAAATAATAAACGGTTTTCTTTAGACAGTGTATAAGCTGATTTTGGTTTCAGTAACCTTTCTGTTCTGACATTCTCAAAGAGTTCCAATTCTGGACGCCTGCAAATTTGGGAAAGATCTAAACGTGCATTTACATTGTCTTTGCTCTTTCCTGGCGTATCCAAAACTGTATGAAACAAATTATCAAAACAGTTCTTCTCAATATGCATGACATCTAACATGTGTCGGACCAACAAATCAGACCAATATGGCAAATCCCAAAATATGCTACGTTTAATCCAATTATGTTCTTTCCCAAAACCAGAAATTTTCTGTTGGTTTATTGTGGGACCAAAAGTGATGGTAGGTAATGAAAATACAACCGATTTTAACTCCGAACCTGATAGCATTTTTGGAGGTCCATCGCTTTCAGCTGTTCCTTTTCTGAAATGAGATCTGTTTCTGCGAAAAGGATGATCAGCTGGAAGAAATCTGCGATGACAGTCAAAATAAAAAGGTTTCTTTCCATGAATGAGCATAAATGCTTTGTTCTCTCCTATACAGTAAGGACATGATTTTTGACCTTGTGTACTCCAGCCAGATAACATCCCATAAGCCGGGAAGTCACTTATTGTCCACATCAAAGCTGCTCTCAGTATGAAATTCTTTTTCGTTGCAACATCATATGTACTGACACCAGTACTCCACAATAAATTTAATTCATCAATCAATGGCTTCAAATAAACATCAATATTTTTCTTCGGATGTCCTGGAATTAGTAATGTCAAAAAGATATATGGCTCCTTCATCAACATCCATGGAGGTAAATTCTACGGAGTTAAAAAAACAGGCCAACATGAATATTGACTACCATAAGATCCAAACGAACAGAAACCATCAGTGGAAAGGCACAGTCGAACATTTCTAGCTTCTAAAGCAAAGGATGGATGCACTCTATCAAAATGTTTCCATGAATCACCATCGGCTGGATGATTCAAGCTTTTATCGGTTGAAATATTCTCTTTATGCCATGACATCATTGTCGCTATATTCTTAGACATGAATAAACGCTGAAGTCTGGATGTAAGCGGAAAATATCTCAACTATTTTACAGGAATCAAACCAGACTTCCCGTGTTGTCCTTCTTTATATCTCAGTTGCCCACATGTGGGACAACTATCCAACTACTCATTTTCCCCAGAATATAAAATGCAGTCATTTGAACATGCATGAATCTTCTGACAAGTAAGTCCCAAATTTTGAACCAACCTCTTACATTCATAGTAATTTGCAGGTAAAACATTTTCTTCGGGTAACAGTGTTTTCAGCAAAGAAAATATCTGGTCAAAACAGGTGTTTGACATTCCGTTATCTGATTTGATAGCCATAAATTTTGCAACTGCTTCTAATTTTCTCATCTTGCAGCCAGGATATAATGCATCCTCAGCAGACTTCAACAACTCATAAAATTCAGACGATCCCAACTCAGGAGTTGAAGCTATATCAGCCGGAGTTTCTGTATGTTGAACAGATGAACCTGCAACATCATGTACTAAATCTTGAAACTGGGATGGATCCGGAATCAAGTTGGTGTCACCTGCTCTGGAACTGCGTTCACCGTGTTGATACCAAAAAACATAATCTGCTTAAAAACCAAAACTCAAGAGATGTTCCCCCACTTTGTCAAACGTTTCAAACATTCTCAATGCACATTTTCTACAAGGGCATTTTATCTTTCCTTCTGAAACAAATTCTGGATTTGATGCCGCAAATGATAAAAAAATCTCCACACCCTCAATATATACTGGATTTAAACCAGAACCATTTGGATTTCTACGTTGATTTATCCATATGCGGTCATCTAATAATGACTGTTGACGACCTTGTTGTTCCATATTTTTCTATAAAATATAAAAGCATTACTGGTTTTGAATAATTTGTTAGAAAAAACAAAAGCAAGGATTGAATATATTGAGAATAAAGCAAAACCTGTTACAAATATTGATAATTTTAATATTATATTGATTTTTTATTTTTTTTAATAATACTTATATAATTTTTTTCATAAATATTAATTATATAATAATAACATCATTACATTATTAGTATATTTTATTATTAATATTAAAATAATATAATTTTCTATATTATATTCAATTCTCCTTCCATCTGTGTTTTTCACATTCTGTCCCCACATGTAATATTGGCATTCACTTTCACCTCTCCATTGGCGAGTAGGTTGATAAGTTTGAAAAAGAATGCCAATATTACATGTGGAGACAGAAAAAACACAGAAGAAAAGAGAATTGTATATAATATATAAAATTATATTATTTTAATATTAATAATAAAATATACAAATAATGTAATAAGGTAATTATACCTAATTATTGGTAATTATTCAAAATTATTGGTAATTATTCCAAATTATTGGTAATTATTCCAAATTATTGGTAGTTATTCCTAATTATTGGTAAATATTTGTAATTATTGGTAAATATTGGTAATTATTGGAAAATATTGGTAATTATTGGTAATTATTGGAAAATATTGGAAAATATTGGTGATTATTGGTAATTATTGGTGATTATTGGTAATTATAGGTGATTATTGGTAATTATCGGTGATTATTGGTAATTATCGGTGATTATTGGTAATTAATACTAATTATTGGTAATTAATACTAATTATTGGTAATTAATACTAATTATTGGTAATTAATACTAATTATTGGTAATTAATACTAATTATTGGTAATTAATACTAATTATTGTTAATTAATACTAATTATTGGTAATTAATACTAATTATTGGTAATTAATACTAATTATTGGTAATTAATAATAATTATTACTAATTATTGGTAATTATTACTAATTATTCCTAATTATTACTAATTATTCCTAATTATTGTTAATTTTTCTTAATTATTACTAATTATTCCTAATTATTACTAATTATTACCAATTATTGCTAATTATTAGTAATTATTGTTAATTATTAGTAATTATTGCTAATTATTACTAATTATTGCTAATTATTACTAATTATTACTAATTATTAGTAAATATTGGTAATTATTGGTAATTATTACTAATTATAGGTAATTATTACTAATTATTGGTAATTAATACTAATTATTCGTAATTAATACTAATTATTGGTAATTAATACTAATTATTGGTAATTATTACGAATTATTGGTAATTATTACTAATTATTGGTAATTATTACTAATTATTGGTAATTAATACTAATTATTGGTAATTAATACTAATTATTAGTAATTAATACTAATTATTGGTAATTATTACTAATTATTGGTAATTATTACTAATTATTGGTAATTATTACTAATTATTGGTAATTAATACTAATTATTGGTAATTAAAACTAATTATTGGTAATTAATAATAATTATTGGTAATTAATAATAATTATTCCTAATTGTTACTAATTATTAGTAATTATTGCTAATTATTAGTAATTATTGCTAATTATTACAAATTATTGCTAATTATTATTAATTATTACTAATTATTAGTAATTAGTGATAATTATTAGTAATTAATGATATTTATTAGTAATTATTGATAATTATTGGTAATTATTACTAATTATTGGTAATTATTACTAATTATTGGTAATTATTACTAATTATTGGTAATTATTACTAATTATTCGTAATTATTACTAATTATTCGTAATTATTCGTAATTATTCGTAATTATTACGAATTATTTGTAATTATTACCAATTATTGGTAATTATTACTAATTATTAGTAATTATTGGCAATTATTAGTAATTATTGGCAATTATTGGTAATTATGGGCAATTATTGTTAATTATTACTAAATATTGGTAATTATTGGTAATTATTACTAATTATTGTTAATTATTACTAATTATTGTTAATTATTACTAATTATTGTTAATTATTGGTAATTATTACTAATTATTGGTAATTATTCCTAATTATTACTAATTATTGGTAATTAATACTAATTATAGGTAATTAATACTAATTATAGGTAATTATTACTAATTATTGGTAATTAATACTAATTATTGGTAATTATTACTAATTATTGAGAATTTTTCCTAATTTTTCATAATTTTTCCTAATTTTTCCTAATTTTAGGTATTTATTACTAATTATTATTAATTATTGCAAATTATTGGTAATTATTGCAAATTATTGGTAATTATTGCTAATTATTGGTAATTATTGCTAATTATTGGTAATTATTGGTAATTATTGGTAATTATTGGTAATTATTGGTAATTATTGATAATTATTGGTAATTATTGGTAATTATTGGTAATTATTGGTAATTATTGGTAATTAATCCTAATTATTGGTAATTATTGGTAATTATTCCTAATTATTCCTAATTATTCCTAATTATTCCTAATTATTCCTAATTATTCCTAATTATTGGTAATTATTCCTAATTATTGGTAATTATTCCTAATTATTCCTAATTATTGGTAATTATTCCTAATTATTCCTAATTATTCCTAATTATTCCTAATTATTTCTAATTATTCCTAATTATTCCTAATTATTTGTAATTATTGGTAATTATTGGCAATTATTGGCAATTATTGGTAATTATTACTAATTATTACTAATTATTGGTAATTATTGGTAATTATTACTAATTATTACTAATTATTGTTAATTATTGTTAATTATTCCAAATTATAGATAATTATTACTACTTATTGGTAATTATTACTAATTATTACTAATTATTACTAATTATTGATAATTATTACTAATTATTGATAATTAATGATAATTATTACTAATTATTACTAATTATTGGTAATTATTACTAATTATTACTAAATATTCTTAATTATTGATAATTATTGATAATTGTTCCTAATTATTAGTAATTAAATGAATAATTGCCAATAATTAGGAATAATTACCAATAATTACAAATAATAACATTATTAGTATATTTTATTATTAATATTAAAATAATATAATTTTCTGATTTATATACAATTCTCCTTTCATCTGTGCGTTTTCTATCTCCACATACAAATAATACATGTGAAGACAGTAAACACACAGATGAAAAGAGAATTGTATATATATAAAAAAAATATATTATTTTAATATTAATAATAAAATATACTAATAATGTAATTGTCACGACCCGCCCTCGGGGTCCGTGCCGTGACTACCCCAAGCCCGCCTTCCATAGGCCAGGGGCTGGCGACTAGCACCAAGGCGTAAATCCCAGTAAAAAGGGAAGGCATTGCCTTTGAAAAGTAAACACACACCACAGAGTAAATAAGCGGAAAGTAAACACTAAGCAAGCAGAGTACAACTGAAAGTGCGGAAAAGTAAATGGGCCAGTATACAAACCCAAACTGAATGTAAAGTACAACTCGAAAAGGGAAAAACAGCAACTGAAAAGTAAAAGCCGCTACTCCGAGCTGTCCACTGGAAATCCCACCTGAAGGGTGGGTACAGATAGCTCCTCTGCTCCACGGGTCCCGTCGTCCGCTCCGTGCACGTCCCGCCCAGTGGTCCACCTCCGGGTACCGTCCCGCTCTACAAGCCTCAGCTAAGGTCAACGCTGTCCGTCGTCTGCAACCAACACAACGTAGTGCGGGCGAAGCCCGTGCAGGGGTGAGTATAAGCTACTCAGTAGGGACCCCGAGACCCCTGAAGGTCTCTCAAATCCACAAAGGATAAACTACGAAGAAAAGTACAATCACGAAGTAACAACCGACACTGCTTAGGTATATGCCCATACATATACCTAAGTCATCAATTAAAATACGCTCCAACCTCCGAGCCCAAGTACAACTCAGTCCACGCAGGAAAGTATATGTATTCCACATAGGAAAGCAAAACATAATCCACACAGGATTGCACAACACAATCCACACAGGAAAACAACAGGATTCAGCTCACACAGGTATACTTCTTCAAGGACGATAAAGATGATCACTGATCCATCTAAGTCGTCGGACCCACGAAGGATCGATAGGTAACTTACCCCCGCAGAAGACCCACACAGGATCGGGCTCACACAGAACCTGTAGGCGCTGGCTCACACAGAACCGCTGAGCGCAAGGACCCACACAGGATCGGGCCCACACAGGACATGTAGCACTGATCCACGTAGGATCGCTGAGTGCTGAAGTCGTCGTCGTCGAATCCACATAGGATCTCTGTACTGTCGTCGTCAAATCCACACAGGATCTCTGTACTGTCGTCGTCGCAGTCACAGTAGCAGTCGTAGCAGTAGAACAGTCGCAGCCAGCACTAGGGTTCCCGCACACAGCAAACTCGTACGGAGGGTCCTCTCCACGAGCCGAGAGGCTGATACATCAACTGTCACAAAGACCGAAGTTGATGTATCCAAAAGTTCCGTATCGTCAACAGGAACTCAACGCAACAGACGGCGCGTCGATCAGACGCCCGGTCTGAGAGTTATTGGCATTTTCGTCTCCGGGGCCCGGTTGGTTTTTAAGGAAAAACCAACCCGACCGTACTCCACCAGCGTCCAAACCTCGGGCGGAGTAGGCCAAAAGATCCGTCTCACTAAGAGGAACACAACGCGACTGACGGCGCGTCAATCGGACGTCCGTAGCTCAAGATATGAGCGTTTCCGCTCCGAAGGCCCGGTTGGTTTCGTGAACGAACCAACCCGGCCGAACTCAAAGTAAACCGAAACCTTGAGTGCGATATACCGAAACGACCGTCTCGATCCAAGGATCGCGTTGCCGCAGACGGTTCGTCATTCGGAGGTCCGAGGCTCAAGTTATGAGCCAAAAACCAAAACTGGTTCGAAACGGGGGGTCCGTGTCCGGGCCGACCCGGCCCGACCCCCCCCCCCCCCCCCCCCGGTGCGGCGCGGCGGCGGGCCGCGGCGGCGGCGCCTGGCGCCGCACGTGGGGCTGCGCACGCGGGGGCTAAGCCCCGCGGTTCTTCAAAGTGGCGCGGCCTTTGTGCCGCGCCGGTTCTTTTAAAACCGCCCCCCCCCTCACGTGGGGGGGCCTGCTGGCGCCGAACCAAGGGGGCGGCTGCCCCCTTCCCTCAAGAACCGCCCCCCTCATTAAGAGGGGGGTTTTGTTGAACCGGCCGGGGGATTTATTCCCCCGGTTTTATGTCATCCGGCCGGCCAGCTGGCCGGCCGTTTTTTACCAACGGGACCGGAAATTCCGGTCCCGCCTTCGACTTCCGACGCCGGCGGCCCGGCCGCCGGTCTCCTCTTCCGCCGCGGCCCGGAACCGGCCGCGGTCTTCTCGTCCCGCCGCGGCCCGGAACCGGCCGCGGTCTTCTCGTCCCGCCGCGGCCCGGAACCGGCCGCGGTGTTCGTCGTCCGGCGCGGTGCGACGGCACCGCGCCCCTTTCGCCATGCCATGATTCTTTTCAACGCGGCGCGACGGCGTCGCGTTCTTGAAGATTTTTCCTTGACATAGCGCGACGGCGCCGCGTAAATTATTTGTACGATCATCCGCATGGTGCGACGGCACCACGCCACTTGCTTCCACCCGCATGAATAAACATAAACGATGGAGGGGGGTTCGGCCGTGTTCGTGCGGTCCGGCCCCCCTCGCGTTAACAAAAACACTTATATAAAATATTTAAATGTCTCACGTAGACATGCGATCCACGAGCAAGAAAAGAAATAAGGAAACCAAAATGAAATCAACAACCCCTACCTCGGGTTTAAGATTCGAAGATTCGTCTACGTTCCGCGGAAGACGGCGTCGCGGAGGTCGGGCGTCGCGGTCGTCGTTCGTCAAATCCGTTGACGAAGAGATATGCCCGAGGAGACACGTCGTTGGCGGATCTTCGTTTGCCGACGAAGAAGGTCCGAGGAGGAAGCGGCGTTCCCTCTTGTTGACTCCGAGGACGAAGAAAAGAGGCGTCGTTCTTCGTCGGAGTTTGAGCGTTCTTCGTTCTTCGTCAGAGCTTGAAGATGAAGAGGAGCTCTCAAAATGACAAACAATGAACTCAAAATAAAATAAGACTACCTCTTATTTTATTAACACATAACACAAAAGAATTTCAAAGTTTGAAATTCAAAAAGACTTAACTCCCATAATTAATTAAGAGTAACTTAAGCCAATAAAGAGGGGGGTTAAGGGAACTTGAAAAGTCTAGGGGTTCGTGTGGGCCCCACCACACTTAATCCTCCCAAGGGAGGTTAAGTGGGTGTGGGTCCCACTTCCAACCCCCTTAGGTAGGTTTTTAACAAACTAAAAATAAAATTTGTCTTACACAAATTTTATTTAACTCAACTGAAAACCCCAAAGCATAACTTTCAACCCGCAACAAACGCAACTCCCGAAAAGGTCTCTTTAAGCGAATATCGGCGCTGCGAGTTCATCGGTGCCCTCAGATTTCAATTCCGAGCACCGGATCAAAAGTTAGGAATTCCCGCTCGTTCGTTCACTGAACGTACCCGAGCCAAACTTCGGAAATTAATTCCGGGCACTCCGGGCCTCGGAATCAGGTGCCGTCTGAAACCGCGCTCTTGTAAAATTCTAAAGAAAATTAAGAAAAAATTTCCCTTGAATTTTACGGGTCTTTAAATTACTCCCACCTCAGGGCTTTACGTCCCCGTAAAGATACAACAAAAACTAGGGAAACAAATGAGGGTACTGAGCATGCATCTGAGCCTCCCGCTCCCATGTGCTCTCCTGGAGATTCCCGTGCTGCCATCTGATGCGCACAAGAGGAATCGATCGCCCACGCAGGTCCCGCTCCTGTCGATCCTCTATCTCCACCGGGACCTCCGTAAAAGTCGCCCCATCGTCAACGTCAAGCTCCCCATGGTCAATGATGTGCGTCGGGTCGTGCACATATCTCCTCAGCTGAGATACGTGGAAGACGTCGTGCACCCGGTGCAACTGAGGTGGTAGAGCCAGGCGATAAGCCACCTCGCCAATCCTGCTGAGAATCTGGAAGGGTCCGATGAAGCGCGGAGATAACTTGCCGCCTCGGCCAAATCTCCGAATACCACGTCGAGGTGAGACCCGCAAGAAGACGTGGTCGCCATCCTCGAACTCCAGTGGCCTCCGCCTCCTGTCAGCATATGACTTCTGCCGGCTCTGAGCTGTCCTCATCCGCTCCTGGATGACCTGGACCTTCTCTGTCGTGGTCTGGACCATCTCCGGTCCCACCAGTGCTGACTCTCCGGGGTCTGTCCAGCACAAAGGAGATCTACATGGTCGGTCGTACAACGCCTCGTACGGTGCCATCCCGATGGTGGAGTGGTAGCTGTTGTTGTACGCGAACTCCACCAAAGGTAGGTGGTCCTCCCAGCTACGACCAAAGTCAAGGACACATGTGCGGAGCATGTCCTCGAGAGTCTGAATGGTCCTCTCCGTCTGACCATCCGTCTGAGGGTGAAAAGCTGTACTAAGACGTAGCTGCATACCGAACGCCTCCTGTAACCCCTTCCAAAGCCGGGAAGTAAAGCGGGCATCTCGATCGGAGACGATAGATGATGGCACGCCGTGGAGCCGCACAATCTCCTGAACGTAGAGACGTCCCAAGCTCTCCACCGAGCCCTGCTCTCTGATGGGTAAGAAGTGTGCCGACTTGGTGAGTCGGTCAACAATCACCCAGACGGAGTCGTGACCTCTGGAAGTGCGTGGAAGTCCAGTCACGAAGTCCATAGATATGCCGTCCCACTTCCACTCCGGAACCTCCAAGGGTTGTACCAAGCCTGCTGGTACCTGATGCTCAGCCTTCACCTGCTGGCAGGTGAGGCATCGAGAAACGAACTCTGCTACTGCCTTCTTCATGCCCGGCCACCAATGCTGTCGTCTGAGGTCCTGGTACATCTTCGCCACTCCAGGATGTACCGCCAAAGGAGATGTGTGAAACTCTCTCAGCACTTCCTCTTGCAAAGCTACTGGTACCATGGTACGTCCTCTGAAAAGGATGTCGTGCTCTGCTCCAAGGAAGAAACCATCAGGTGCCTGTCCCGAGGATATTTGTGCACGCCGGGTCTCACAGTCAGCGTCCCCGTGCTGTGCCTCCCTGACTCGCTGCAGTAGTAGAGGAGTGACTGTGAGAGACTGAAGAAAGGCTGCTCCATCTCTATCCACGAAGTATATCTGCAATGAGGCTTGCTGCTCCGTCGCCTCCTCGAGTAGCTGAATGCCCGTCCTCCTGCTGAGGGCATCGGCTACTACGTTCCCCTTCCCAGGGGTATAGACTATCTCAAAGTCATAGTCCTGGAGGAACTCGAGCCATCGTCGCTGTCTCAGGTTCAGGTCCTTCTGCGAGAAGATATACCTGAGACTCTGATGATCGGAAAAGACTGTAAAGCGCTCGCCCATCAGATAGTGTCGCCATGTCTTCAGAGCGAAGACCACTGCTGCTAACTCCAGGTCATGGGTAGCGTAGTTCTGCTCATGCGGCCTCAACTGTCGTGATCCAAAGGCGATCACTGCCCGCTCCTGCATTAGAACACATCCGAGTCCGGTCCCTGATGCATCACAGTAGACTACGTACCCTACTCCCTCCTCAGGCAACCTCAAGATAGGTGCGCTAGTCAATCTCTGTCTCAGCTCCTGGAAGCTCTGCTGACATCTGTCTGACCACACGAAGGGTTTCCCCTTCTTCGTCAAAGCTGTGAGTGATGCCGCAACTCTGGAGAAGTTCGGCACAAATCTCCGATAGTATCCAGCTAGTCCCAAGAAACTCCGAACCTCAGTCACGCTCCTGGGTGGCTCCCACGCTAACACAGCCTCAATCTTCGCGGGATCCACTGCAACTCCCGCCTCAGAGATAACGTGTCCCAAAAAGTGGACCTCACGTATCCAGAACTGGCACTTCGAGAGTTTACCATAAAGCTGGTGCTCTCGGAGTGTGTCAAGAACAACTCACAAGTGATAGGCGTGCTCCTCCTCTGTCGTAGAGTAAATCAGAATGTCGTCGATGAAGACCACGACAAACCGATCGAGGTATGGCTGAAAGATCCTGTTCATGAGAGCCATGAACACTGCTGGAGCATTGGTTACACCGAAAGGCATAACCAAGAACTCATAGTGGCCATACCGACATCTGAAGGCCGTCTTCTGCACATCCTCGTCTCTGACTCTGAGCTGATGATAGCCTGACCTGAGGTCTATCTTCGAGAACCACCGTGCTCCCTTGAGCTGATCAAAGAGGTCATCAATCCTCGGTAGCGGATACTTGTTCCTCACTGTCACCTGGTTCAGGCGATGATAGTCAACACAAAGTCGCAAGCTCCCGTCCGCCTTCTTGGCGAACAATATCGGGGATGCCCAGGGTGAAACACTGGGTCGGATGAACCCCTTGCCCTGCAAGTCCTCCAACTGTACCCGTAGCTCTCGAAGCTCGGAGGGGGCCATCCGATATGCTGGAGTGGATATCGGGGCTGTCTCGGGGTACAAGTCAATATAAAAGTCTACCTCCCTGTGAGGAGGTAGCCCTGGAACGTCGTCGGGAAAAACGTCCGCAAACTGATCCACCACTGCAGGAAAACCAGGACTCCGCACGTCAACTGCTCCAAGGATAAGGCTAGCCAACTGATGAGTGATGAGCTGTCCTCTCCTCCGCGGAAGTCCATCCTGTGCTGCTAAGGCTCCCTTCTTGCCGGTGAAGGTGAACCTGCTCCCGTCGGTGCGTACACATCGCACCTTGCACCTAAAACAGTCAATCTGTGCATGGACCGTACACAGCCAATCCATGCCCAAGATGACGTCGTAAGGCCTCGACGCTACTACAAGAAGATCCCAGCCGAAGCTCTCGCCTCCTAGAGTAAGCTCACACTGCCGGCACCAGTGCGTAATCGTCGAGTCTTCTCCCGTAGGAGTCTCTAGCCGTAAGGATCGAGCCAACGGCTCTGTCGGAATCTCCGAGCTCCGAACAAGGGCAGCGGCTATGAAAGAGTGACTCGCTCCTGTGTCTATAAGAATTTCAGCAAGGGTGGAGTAGAAACAGATAGTACCTGGATTCATCTCAGGTGCACCGTGGTCGTAGGCCTCTGCTGCCTGGAGCTGTGCCTGTCGCTGCCCGCCTGCTCCCTGTGGTCGGGGTGGACCTCCTGGTGGTGGTGGTGGTAGAGCCTCAAAGCGTCGGCCACCACCAGCTGCTCGTCCAGCTCCCCTGCCTCGTCCGCCTCCTCCCTGCGGACCGCCACGGTCGACCCTCTGCCTCTGCCTCGGTGGTCCATCAACTGACTGCTGCTCCTCGGCACGACGGGTCGGGCAGTCACGAGCTATGTGGCCCTGTCCGCCGCATGAGTAGCACTGTCTGCCTCTCGTAAGACTGGCTCCGCGCTGTGTGCCCCGCACTGCTGAGCCAGTGCCCTGAGAACGTCTTCCTGAAGGTCTGGTCTGTCTGGACCCCTGAGTCATTCGTCGACTGCCTGCTGCAGATGACTCCGCCACGTGCCGCCCTGCGGTGGGTCTCTGTGCTGGTGTAGACTCAGCAAGGAAGCTCTCGATCAGAAGGGCCCGCTCCAGTACTCCTGTCTGAGTCGGTATGCTGAGAGAGATCAGCGATGCCCTGATCTCGTGTCTCAAACCCTGCTCGAAGGTCCGGGCCTGGAAGAATGGGTCCCGTACCATGTCGGTCGAGTAGCGCGAGAGATCGGTAAATCTCACCGAGTACTGAGCGACCGTCATGCTGCCCTGCCGCAGCTGTAGAAGCTCCTGGATACGCACCGCACGAAGGGTGGCTGGGACGAACTCCGAGCGGAAGAGGCTCTCAAAGTCCGTCCAAAGAAGAGATGCCTCATCGTGCACCTGGAGCATCAAGCTCCACCATCGTCCTGCTGCTGCGTGTAGTAGGCTCGCAGCGAGGATCACCATGAGGTCTGCTGGTGTCCTCCCTAGCCTAAACACTCGAACTACTGCCTCCAGCCAGTCCTCTGCTGCCTGGGGATCCGTCTCCCCGCGAAACCTGGGCGGTCGCTGGCGCTGAAACTCATGCAGTGCGCTGAGGCGACGTGCATCGTCAGCGGCTGCTGCTGGAAGCATCGGGGGCTCGACGGGTAAAGCTACCGCCGGTGCCACTACTGGAAAAGGGCCCTGCACCGAGGCCTCGTCGCTCGGTGGGCTGTCGTCTCGCTCGACTCTCGGAACCCTAGCTGGCTGCCATCGTAGGGCCATCCTGAAAAGGGAAACAGGTGCGCCACGGTCAGAACAGTATACCTGGTGAGCTGATATAAGTAATCACAAAGAAAACTTTGAAACACACACGCAATCAATGTTTTCGTGCATTAAGTCGGAAATCAGAAGTCAGGGTCCTGGTGTACGGATACGTCGGCCGCCGCACCAACACTGGACTCCCTGGACTGATAACCACACTCAATACGCTAAACATTATTGCTTCACATAGAAAAGATCAGAGTTCGCGGTAGAACCGAACTCCTCTGATACCAATTTGTCACGACCCGCTCTCGGGGTCCGTGCCGTGACTACCCCAAGCCCGCCTTCCATAGGCCAAGGGCTGGCGACTAGCACCAAGGCGTAAATCCCAGTAAAAAGGGAAGGCATTGCCTTTGAAAAGTAAACACACACCACAGAGTAAACAAGCGGAAAGTAAACACTAAGCAATCAGAGTACAACTGAAAGTGCGGAAAAGTAAATGGGCCAGTATACAAACCCAAACTGAAAGTAAAGTACAACTCGAAAAGGGAAAAACAGCAACTGAAAAGTAAAAGCCGCTACTCCGAGCTGTCCACTGGAAATCCCACCTGAAGGGTGGGTACAGATAGCTCCTCTGCTCCACGGGTCCCGTCGTCCGCTCCGTGCACGTCCCGCCCAGTGGTCCACCTCCGGGTACCGTCCCGCTCTACAAGCCTCAGCTAAGGTCAACGCTGTCCGTCGTCTGCAACCAACACAACGTAGTGCGGGCGAAGCCCGTGCAGGGGTGAGTATAAGCTACTCAGTATGGACCCCGAGACCCCTGAAGGTCTCTCAAATCCACAAAGGATAAACTACGAAGAAAAGTACAATCACGAAGTAACAACCGACACTGCTTAGGTATATGCCCATACATATACCTAAGTCATCAATTAAAATACGCTCCAACCTCCGAGCCCAAGTACAACCCAGTCCACGCAGGAAAGTATACGTATTCCACATAGGAAAGCAAAACATAATCCACACAGGATTGCACAACACAATCCACACAGGAAAAAAACAGGATTCAGCTCACACAGGTATACTTCTTCAAGGACGATAAAGATGATCACTGATCCATCTAAGTCGTCGGACCCACGAAGGATCGATAGGTAACTAACCCCCGCAGAAGACCCACACAGGATCGGGCTCACACAGAACCTGTAGGCGCTGGCTCACACAGAACCGCTGAGCGCAAGGACCCACACAGGATCGGGCCCACACAGGACCTGTAGCACTGATCCACGTAGGATCGCTGAGTGCTGAAGTCGTCGTCGTCGAATCCACAGAGGATCTCTGTACTGTCGTCGTCAAATCCACACAGGATCTCTGTACTGTCGTCGTCGCAGTCACTGTAGCAGTCG
The DNA here is from genome assembly GCA_963277665.1 of Viscum album. Taxonomy (NCBI): domain Eukaryota; kingdom Viridiplantae; phylum Streptophyta; class Magnoliopsida; order Santalales; family Viscaceae; genus Viscum; species Viscum album. Next base: position 2,072,151,977 of record OY728152.1, on the reverse strand, counting down.
TAGCAGTAGAACAGTCGCAGCCAGCACTAGGGTTCCCGCACACAGCAAACTCGTACGGAGGGTCCGCTCCACGAGCCGAGAGGCTGATACATCAACTGTCACGAAGACCGAAGTTGATGTATCCAAAAGTTCCGTATCGTCAACAGGAACTCAACGTAACAGACGGCGCGTCGATCGGACGCCCGGTCTGAGAGTTATTGGCATTTTCGTCTCCGGGGCCCAGTTGGTTTTTAAGGCAAAACCAACCCGACCGTACTCCACCTGCGTCCAAACCTCGGGCGGAGTATGCCAAAAGATCCGTCTCACTAAGAGGAACACAACGCGACTGACGACGCGTCAATCGGACGTCCGTAGCTCAAGATATGAGCGTTTCCGCACCGAAGGCCCGATTGGTTTCGTGAACGAACCAACCCGGCCGAACTCAATGTAAACCGAAACCTTGAGTGTGATATACCGAAACGACCGTCTCTATCCAAGGATCGCGTTGCCGCAGACGGTTCGTCATTCGGAGGTCCGAGGCTCATGTTATGAGCCAAAAACCAAAACTGGTTCGAAACGGGGGGTCCGGGTCCGGGCCGACCCGGCCCGACCCCACCCTGGGGCGGCGCGGCGGCGGCGGCGGGCCGCGGCGGCGGCGCCTGGCGCCGCACATGGGGCTGCGCACGCGGGGGCTAAGCCCCGCGGTTCTTCAAAGTGGCGCGGCCTTTGTGCCGCGCCGGTTCTTTTAAAACCGCCCCCCCCCCCCCCCCCCCCCCCCTCACGTGGGGGGGCCTGCTGGCGCCGAACCAAGGGGGCGGCTGCCCCCTTCCCTCAAGAACTGCCCCCCTCATTAAGAGGGGGGTTTTGTTGAACCGGCCGGGGGATTTATTCCCCTGGTTTTATGTCATCCGGCCGGCCAGCTGGCTGGCTGGTTTTTACCAACGGAACCGGAAATTCCGGTCCCGCCTTCGACTTCCGACGCTGGCGGCCCGGCCGCCGGTCTCCTCTTCCGCCGCGGCCCGGAACCGGCCACGGTCTTCTCGTCCCGCCGTGGCCCGGAACCGGCCGCGGTGCGATGGCACCGCGCCCCTTTCGCCATGCCATGATTCTTTTCAACGCGGCGCGACGGCGTCGCGTTCTTGAAGATTTTTCCTTGACGTAGCGCGACGGCGCCGCGTAAATTATTTGTACGATCATCCGCATGGTGCGACGGCACCACACCACTTGCTTCCACCCGCATGAATAAACATAAACGATGGAGGGGGGTTCGGTCGTGTTCGTGCGGTCCGGCCCCCCTCGCGTTAACAAAAACACTTATATAAAATATTTAAATGTCTCACGTAGACATGCGATCCACGAGCAAGAAAAGAAATAAGGAAACCAAAATGAAATCAACAACCCCTACCTCGGGTTTAAGATTCGAAGATTCGTCTACGTTCCGCAGAAGACGGCGTCGCGGAGGTCGGGCGTCGCGGTCGTCGTTCGTCAAATCCGTTGACGAAGAGATATGCCCGAGAAGACACGTCGTTGGCGGATCTTCGTTTGCCGACGAAGAAGGTCCGAGGAGGAAGCGGCGTTCCCTCTTGTTGACTCCGAGGACGAAGAAAAGAGGCGTCGTTCTTCGTCGGAGTTTGAGCGTTCTTCGTTCTTCGTCAGAGCTTGAAGATGAAGAGGAGCTCTCAAAATGACAAACAAAGAACTCAAAATAAAATAAGACTACCTCTTATTTTATTAACACATAACACAAAAGAATTTCAAAGTTTGAAATTCAAAAAGACTTAACTCCCATAATTAATTAAGAGTAACTTAAGCCAGTAAAGAGGGGGGTTAAGGGAACTTGAAAAGTCTAGGGGTTCGTGTGGGCCCCACCACACTTAATCCTCCCAAGGGAGGTTAAGTGGGTGTGGGTCCCACTTCCAACCCCCTTAGGTAGGTTTTTAACAAACTAAAAATAAAATTTGTCTTACACAAATTTTATTTAACTCAACTGAAAACCCCAAAACTTAACTTTCAACCCGCAACAAACGCAACTCCCGAAAAGGTCTCTTTAAGCGAATATCAGCGCTGCGAGTTCATCGGTGCCCTCAGATTTCAATTCCGAGCACCGGATCAAAAGTTAGGAATTCCCGCTCGTTCGTTCACTGAACGTACCCGAGCCAAACTTCGGAAATTAATTCCGGGCACTCCGGGCCTCGGAATCAGGTGCCGCCTGAAACCGCGCTCTTGTAAAATTTTAAAGAAAATTAAGAAAAAATTTCCCTTGAATTTTATGGGTCTTTACAGTAATAATGTTATTATTCCTAATTATTGGTATTTATTACTAATTATTAATATTTATTCTTAATTATTAAAAATTATTACTAATTATTCCTAATTACCATTAACTATGATCAATATTAATAATTTAAATTTATTAATTAAGAAAACAATGTAAACAAAATTAAATTACAACTAATTAAGAATAATTGAAACTAATAAAAAATTAAAAATAAATATTAAATTAAAATGAACATAAATACCTTGAAAATTGATCTGCTCTGATCGTTCTTCAAAACTTTAATATCAGCTCCGAAGAAAAAAATTAAACTGAAAAAAAACTCAACTTTAGAAACAGAAGTTTGAGAGCAGGAGAAGGTAGAGAATGAGAATGATTTGAAAAAAACGGATGGGGGTATTTATAGGTTAGACTATTTGCGACGGGTTTATTTGCGACGGGTACCGTCGCAAATACATTAGCCCGCATTAATTACGGTCAACGAGTAAATAGTTATTTGTGACGGGTCCCGTCGCAAATTACATACTATTAGCGACGGGAATACTTTCCTGTCGCAAATACCTTTTACCGCCGCCGGTTATTTGCGATGGGAAAATTTTCCCGTCGCAAATAGTTTTCCCACGATTTGGCGCGCATCGCGGGAAAACTATTTGCGACGGGGAAAGCAATCCCGTCGCAAAAGCCTATTTTTTTGCGACGGGTAAATACCCCCGTCGCAAATAAGTTTTTAACGGGACTATTTGCGACGAGATTTATTTCCATCGCAAATAACCCGTCGCAAATACCCATTTTTCCCGTAGTGTGTCATGACCATGCTCCTAATAGATAAAATCTATTAGTATAAAGACATCTATTCTTATTTGAAGCTAACATGAAGGTGTTTTCTCTAACTAATATCACTCCATGAGACTATAAATTCATCTAGGGTCTTATATTAAAAGGTCTTCATCCCATGTCATTTATGTTTCAAGTATTAATCATATATAAAATAATTGAAAAAATAATGTGCCTTATCAAATATCCCTATATACTTATGGAAATGGATTTGTTAATAGTTATCAGTAAATAAAATAAAATCAAAATTATACATAGTATAAAAAATGTTATATAGTTTAGGAAATGAAAAAAATCAATGGAAAATGAGATCGTTAGCTAGTTGAAAATAAAATTTAAATGATCATTAGAAGTTTAATAATTCAAGGGGTCTATAAAAAGAATCATGGAAGTGAATTACAATATAATCCTTTTTTAATGGAATCATAAACCATCCATAAGACGAATAAGGATAGTATCAATACAATATATCCCATATAAAGTCTAATAATGGGTTGTTTTCATTGATTAATGAAAATTCTATTAAATTATTATTTAAAATCATTCTACAGGAAAATATTATTTTCTTTTGAAAACATATAAACAAAATTTTACATTTTAAAAAAATTATTTTATCATTTATTCTTTTAATCATATAGAGTAAGAGTCCATGAAATGATAGAGGGTAATTTCATACATGTTGTACGAGGGAAAAACAAATATAATTTTTAAGGTAATAGTTTTTAAAAGATCCTAGTTCTAAAAGGGATATTATTATTACATTCAAACCAATTTTTGTAAAAACTGAATCAACATTTATTTATAAATTCATTTCTCAATGGTTAAATATATCATTGAAACCCATTATAGGAAAAATGTTTTTAGAAAAAAAATGTTGTTTGACTATAGAGATAAATTATGTTGAGTTTTTATAAAAAAAATATATGAAATAATGAGTAGATTGATTTTAATATTACATTAAAAGATACATGTATAACCATATGAGAAAAAAATAATTTTATTACAAAATAATGATCTAGTTATTTAAATTAACGGAAATAAAATTTTTAAAAATCACTAAAAAAATGAAACTGTAAAGTAATCCCTTGAAAATAATTTAACATTGAAGTGGGAATCAAATAATTAATGTATTATTTGTGAAAACTAAAATTAAACCTAAAAATTCAAATTATAAAAATATTAAAAATTTATTAAAAAACATTATATTAGAATAATAATGACAATTATGATGTAATATAACCAATTGAAAAGAAATCAGGTTACAAATTTCATTAGCAGTTGATAATATTTAATTCATTTACCATTATAATAATTATTTCAAATTTATCCTCACAATAACATGAATATAAATTAATTAATCATATAGTCTATCAAAATTCTATAATAATCATCATAGAAAATAAATTTCCATTGATTATGATTCATGTGTCCACAAATTAAGATTGAGTCAAGAATTCCAAACGTTAGGTTTCCTTATAGTTTAACATTCATTGTCATATTGATATATTGTTTTGAACATGTAAATGAATTACAATAAAAACAAATTAATATTTTTTGATATCTTATAAAATTTACTTTATATTATCTTATTAACCTTATGTTATCAATCATTCATAGTTTCCACTTTTTCTAGTATTAATTCCCTAGTTTAGGTAGTATGTTTTTACTTGTTATTTGTTGTTACTAATACATATCTCATAATTTAATATTCTAAAAAATCGTATAAATTATAAAATTGTGATATATTTATAAATAAATGTGTGTGTGTAAAAAATAATCCATAATTTTTAGAGTGTAAAAGTAAAATTCCCCATTCATGGAGATTGTGGGTTGTATGTACACATGAACGCTACTTCTATATCATTTTAATAAATAAATGAAAAAAAAGTAAATGATATATATAAGTATATTATAATTAATTTATAATTTGAAATTCATTTATTTCATATTGTATTTTTAAACCCAACCTTTATAAATTATATTCATACAGTAAGTGATTAGCATCACTTTGAAGAGGTGGTTGTCCTCACGTCAACAACCAATGTTACCATATTAAAAAAATCAAAATCAAAAATTAATGTATTATATGAAAAATTTTAAGTCTAAATAAATACTAAATATCATATATGAATATATGAATATTGTTTCCATAATAATACCCAAACATGCAGGTTGTAAGGGAAAAAAAGAACGATGTAATTTCATGACACTATAGATCATTGTACTAGAACGTTCTGTTTATTAGAAATTTGATGGATATATATTTATGTTTTGGTAGAATAAATATTATTAAAACATATATTTATATACTACATATCTAACATCCCAATTCCAGTAGCCACCAAGAGGTGCCCAGTACCATGTTGGTCACATGGCCTCTGGCACATTTCCCCGAACTTTAGAGGCTGTCGACTAACAATGATGGCCATGGGTGTGATAATGGGGATACAATGACCTCATATGCAGAGTAACAATGTAGAATAAAGAAATAGCAATAGTGGAAGCAGTAATAATCCATGAAAAAGAGAACAGCTAAAGAATAGTAATAATAAAATGGATCTCATAGACACCCAAATATATATATATAAGAATGATGCATGATACATATGTCAAAGAAAGCATACAGACACATCACAATGCTGGAATACAAACATTAATTAATCAATGTACAAAAGGAAAATAGTTAGTATATTTTCAGCATCGCAAGACTCATCTTGATCTCATTATCTCTTACTCCACAGTCAATCAATAACCTCATGTAGAAGGTCACTTTCCCTTTTCTATACCTAGATAAATATAATCAGTTTGTGCCCAAAACATGGCCCAAAAATTGTGTGAAACTAAATCCGGTAGGCAACCACCATGAGATCGGTTCCAAGAGTTCAGTGAATATATTACAGGAGACAAGAAATATATGTTGTAATCATGAATGTACCCAAGGTATAAAATTCAAAGTATCAATGCTTTCAGTATCATAAATCATGCAACATCTAATAGGACAGGTAAGCACAAATAGGTAACCCTTTGGGTTGTACTCACAACATATCCCCTCAGGTCTTATATAGTAACACAAGAAACCCTCTAGGAAGTACACTCAGTCTAACCCCCTAGTTCATCTTTATGTATAGAATCGATAATAAATAACTCAACGTCAATTCCTCATATTGCCTCATATCTGTAACTAAAGGTGCTTTGGGGATTCAATTAACATTTATTCCCCCGGCGGCATGCACTGAGGATCTAAAGAATCTCTGAGGAATCACATATGTCAATTCCCTGTATGTTCTCACATCATAATTAAAATAGACACTCTGAAGAAGCCCTTGCATTCATTCTCCCTATTGTCTGTACCCCAGGTTCTCACAGACCTGTGTAAGTCCTGCAAGTACATGGGAGCATATCGGCCAATGAAAACCTTGAGAACTACAGGGATATCAACCAATAGCATAACATAATATAAGAACAATCACACCATCCTACAACTAGGCATTGGTAGGTAAATAGTATCCTAACACAAAAATTAGACCATACGGTCAAAACAGGAAATCATGCATCGGAAAAAACATCAATACCATAGCAATAAACCATATTAACATTCAATTAACCTCTAATAAATAACACAAGCATAATAGGAAAATAATAGGCCTAAAAAAGGGAATGCTCAATACCTCATTCATGATTATGTGAGAATCGTCACATATAAATCAATGAAATCAAACGTAAATCCATAAACCACATACCTGGGTGTTTGGAGATTGATATACTTGAGTCTCAAGACTTGAATCACCATTGAATGTCGGAGAACATGAAAAAATACAAAAATGTTCAACAAAGGATAACATGATATAGAGGATGAATTGTGAAACGAAGCTCAAGCAAGTGATAGATCATACTGAGTTAGTCCAAATGCAATCGATGGTGGTTGAATCAGAGTGCAGATGCTCAAATCGGGGCTCAGAGAAGAAACATGGATGTATGAGAGATCTCAGCCGAACAGAACCTTGATTATGGAGTTTCTAGCGATAAAAACATCCCCATTATATTTAATGAAAAAAAGATAAAATAAAATGTGTGTGGCCAGCACACTACCTCTTGCGGTGACCGAGTAAACAATGTGTACTCAGAATGTACATGGTATGTACATCGAAAATTTTAAAAAATTATTATTTTTATAAAAAACCCCCAAAAAAGATAAATATACCTGAAAAAGAAGATATGGGTTCTTTGAAACTTCCCCCCTTTATGAAATTTGTACCTCAATTTCCCTATCAAGGTAGTGTAAAAGAGGAAACCCCAAATAGCTCCGTCCACTGTGATCGTACATCAGCCTCTCACTGCCATGTCTCGTCCTGTTCTCGCCCGTGCTTCCATATCCCTCGTACCTGAGGGACATACCTGCAATAGAGAACCACCATACATCGAGAAAAAATATATATAGTATGATCCTAAAATGATGCATCCACTTCCAACTCTACCTCCTCAGGTTGGAAGACATGAGACGAGTCTGAGAATTAATGTCGAAGCTGAGAAACGTGGAAGATGTCATGCATAACCAGGTACCACTAAGGCAACTGCAACTGATATGCGACTGACCCTACTCTGTCCAAAACCTCCAACAGTCTGACGTGACATGGTAAAATCATACCATTCCTTCTAATCCACATGTTCCCTTACCATGGTGTGACATGCATAAAATACAGATCCATGACCATGAACTCCAGAGGATATCTATGCTGATCAGCATAAGACTTATGCTGATACTGTGTAGTAGCCATCCTCTTCTGAATCCACACTATCTACTTTGTGGTCTATTAAACTAGACGAGGTCCCAGCATAGCTGCATCTCCTGCCTCCATCAAACATAAGGGTGATCTGCATGGCCTACCGTACGAAGCCTCATAAGGTTCCATCTGAATAGTTTCTTTAAAATAATTATTATAGGAAAACTCTATAAAAGGTATATGCATCTCCAAATAACCTCCAAAATCAAGGATTCTTGCATGAAGAATTTACTGAATCATCTGAATTGTACTTTCATACTGGCCATCTATCTTGGGGATGGTAATCTGTACACAAAAGTACTTGTGTACCCAATGATTTTTGAAACCCATGCTAGACTGGAGAAGTAAAACATGCATCTCTCTCTGAAAAAATGGAGTGTTTAACTCCATGTAGACATAAAATCTCTCGAATGTACAATTGTCCCAACACATCAAGACTGAAGGTATCCTTGATTAGTAAAAAGTGAGAATCCTTCGTTAGTTGTAAATGACTACCCAAAATACATCATTCTCTCAAGGAGACCTTGGTAAGCATGTCACAAAATCCATCGCGACACCGTTCCACATCCACTGAAGAAGGCATAACTACAGCAAAAGATCTACTGGTGGCTGATGCTCTTCCTTCACCTGCATACAGATGTAAAACATCATGACAAGACTAAAAAAATCTATATTAAAACCTGGCCACCAATACTATCAGTGTAGATCATGATACATCTTGGTGACACCAGGATGAACTGCCCAATCCAAGGAATGAAAATCTAGTATCAGCTCCTCGCATATATTAGCATGAACCCTTACACTTCATTTGAAATAAAAGAACTCATCCTCGCCTATGGTTCATACATGAATAGGGTCATATCTTTACATTCATTCACTTAGGACTATTCCTTCATAATCTGATAGATACCTCATTCAGACTTGATCAAGAAGAGTAGTGGTAACAACCATAGATGAAAAAACAATTTTCCCTTTCCTGTCATGCACCTCCAAATGCATCTCAGAGAATAGATCCATAAGCTGTCAATCACTATTGTCCCCGTGAACTTCATGTATCTGAGTCCTCTTTTTCAATGCATTAGCCATTGTGTAGCCTTTACCAGGAATATTGGCAAGCTCAAAGACAAAAGACAGAAGGTACGGAACCCATTTTCGCTGTCTCAAATTCATTTTATACTCAATGAAGAAATACATGAGACTCTTGTGGTCCATAAAAACTACAAAATTCTCTCTCATATGATAATGTATCCAACAAATTAAGGCATGAACAACTACATCCATCTAGAGATCGTGCGTCGGGTAATTCCTCTCATGTGGCCCTGACGCCCGAGACTCGTACCCAATGACTCCTTCCCCCTTCATAACCACATCTCCTATATCGATACCTAACGAATCACAGTACACAGAATAGCACATACCCAACTCTAGAATAACTAGTATCGGTGATAAAGTCATCCTCCAGTTCAGCTCCTGAAATTTGGACTCACAAGAATCTGACCACATGAACATCACACCCATCATAGTCAAGCCTTTCAGTGGTGTTGATAGTCTTGAAAAGTCCTGTATGAAATGTCTATAGTTTCCAACCAGTACAAGAAAAATCATTACCTCAAATACATTATTTGGATTATACTAAGAAAATATTGATCCCACATTCTCTGGGTCTACTGATACTCTAGTATCTATGATAACAAGACCGAATAAGTGAATCGGGTTCATCCAAAAGTGGCATTCTGAGAGCATAAAAAATAAATGATGATCTCTCCGTGTACTAAAAATGATCTCAAGAGGAGTAGAATGGTTGTGTTGAGTTTGAGATTGCACCAAGATATCATCCATGAAAACCACCTTGAAGGAATCTAGGTATGGATGGAACAATTGGTTCATCGGTGCCATGAAAAATTAGTCACTTTTGTGAGACTGAATGGAATAATCACAAACTTGTATAGACCATACCTTCTCTAGAAGGATATAAGAGGTATATCTGATGGTATAACATGCAATTGATGGTAACGATATCTCATGTCGATTTTTGAGAACACTAGGGCTCCTCAAAGCTGACCAAAGAGATCATCAATCCTAGGCAAGGGATATCTGTTCTTGACCGTCAACTGGTACAACTTCTAATAATCTACACAAATCCTGAGGGTATCGTATGTCGGCTTCGCAAATAGGATATTTGAACCCCAAGGAGAAGTACTGGGTGGGTTGAAACCCTTTGCATGCAACTCCTCAAACTGCTTATTGATCTTCTTTAACTCTTGTGTAGCCATCCAACAAGGAGTAACAAACACCAGATCCACTCATGGAATGAGCTCAATAGAGAAGTCTACCTCATGATCTAGAGGTAATTCTATAAATTATTTGAGAAAGAAATCCCTAAAACGATCCACCACTAGAGGAAAGTCTATATATGGAATCCCCTTGTCATCCTGATTTGTACTAACAATTAGGGCTGTGACACATCTTAACCCAAGATTCACGGGTCCTACTCTGCTCGCCTGGACATCCCACTCTCCCTTATGAATAAACGATCCACCCACGGGTGATGTGAAACTCACCATACAATGATAGAAATCGACTACTGTCTAAAATAAAACTATAGAGTCTATTCCAAAAATAACATCATAGCCAATCATCTCTAGGACATAGATGCCCCATCAAAATGACACCCGCCAACCTCTGGAGGGAACTTCTTGGACTAATGTACACTCATCGTTATAGTCCCCAACTGAGTTTCTAGTGTCAACATATATGTAGAAGAGAACATAAAGAGCCCAAGTCTCTCCTCAACTACAGAAGATATGAATATGTTGGAAACCCTATTAAAAAAAGATAAGAAACTAAAACTGAGGCTACTAAGATCGTACATCGATCCGTACAAGCTCTTGGATCCTGCCCCTGTTGGATCTTCTCCACAAAAAATGTTTGGGCTGCTCCACAGCCTTGTGACCATACATGACCACTCTGAGCAGATCCACCCTGTTTTTGCTGAAAACTAGGAAGCAAGATACCATCACCACGACCTCCACCTCACCATGAATGGCTGAAAACCTCAATTCTTAGACTCGTTAGAAACTGGTGGTTCTTCTACTAAACGAGGAGTCATAGAAGAACCCATGTAACCATCCATTATTGAAATGATCTGATATATGTGCTGAATAATACCCATATTTCCACAAGATTGTCACTCCACTGGGACTCTTGGGAAATGTGGACACATTTACCCACTCTTCCCACACTGGTAGCACATCACCGGGTTAGCAGAATATGTGTCTCAACTACTCGGATCATCGAGCGAAGACTCTCTATGGCGCATCCTTCTATCAGTAGAAGGAATACTCACTCAAGATGTTGATCCTACCTTTCCCACAACTCTTGAATCTCTATGATTGCACTCAGTGATCAGTGCTCGGTTGACGATAGAAGTGATTGAGCTCAAGGAAAAGATGTTCACCTACGATCAGATGTCATTCCTTAGACCATCCTCAAACTTAATTTCCACGAATAACTGATCACCTCCTAAAATAGATGTGAAAAAATGCATCTTGGTAAAACGATATGAATACTACAAAACTAAAAGAGTACACTTCTCTAGTCTCATAAAACCTTGGTCTCGATCATCCCTCATGGTCTCAGGATAGAAGTAGTCATATAAAACACATTGAAAATAATACCCAACAGTGAATTGTTGGCATCTATCCTATGAGATCATACCCCATAATCTCATAGAAGAATTCAGAATAATTTATGTAGCATGTTTGATCGGCCTCTCTGGAGACGTCTCTAAATGCTCAAAGATCTCCAGCATAGATTCTAGCGATGAATCAGTAGCCTGGGGTCCTCCATCCCCTATGAAAGTGGGAGGATGTTGTGGCTAAAAGACATGTATCAATTCTGCCATCGACGGGGTAGGATCCAGGCCTCCCTGAAAGGTATACAAAATCCTTGTAAAGCCTTCCCATAACTGTGCATCAGCAGATGCGTCTGTTTTAATAGCTGGTGCCAAGACTGGCACAATAGATGGATCTACAGGTATTCCCTGATCACCTATATCTAGTGCCCAATCACTAGCATGCAACAAGAGTACAACCTGAGGATGTCTCAATAGCATGATGATTCAATGTCAAACGTGAACCTTAGATCAAAATCATCAAGGATGAAAAAATAAAAATGTAATAAGGGAACATGATAAGGAATGCAGTCACGTTTTACAAAACAAGACTACATAGAATGTATAACACCTACACGTCGTGTTCCCTTCAGCTATTAACATGGGCATATACTCCTTCCATAAAGGGTCATGTGAAACCCAAAACACACGATGTGTTGTCCTTACACACAATGAGTACTTGAATTATATTCCTCGGCCTATTCCCTTCTACATGGATAATCCAAATGGTTCCACATAGAAATAGATTACCTGTTGTGTTAGTGCAAAACACGACATGTACAAGATGATTGTCACCGACTTGTGCTGTTTGTGACAAGATGGGATACTCGGCTGACACTACATGGCATGTTCCATATAGAAACAATGTGTACTATAAAAGGTAACATTGACCTGTGTTGTTAGTTACATGGTAGGATTCAAACATTACACTACAAGAAATGTTGAGAACGGACACAACGTGAATAACTTATGATTTATACATCTGTGTTGTTAGTCACATGGGAAGACATAGGGTAACAATGACATGATGTGTACAACTTGTACACGGCGTGTTCCTACAAGAATTTACCTATCACATATCTCTAACCACATGGGCAATGAAAAGGTTAGAGACTACAGAGAGTGTACATAAGTAAACAACATATACTTATTAAAAACAGTATCTTCACGAAGAGAAGAACACATGGCTTGTAGTAAAATTGAAAGCCCTGTATTCGGGGTTTTTCTAGATAGTAAGCCTTAGAAACTATTCTGGATCCCTAAAAACACTGAAACGAACACCAAATTCCAAATTATGATCTCTAAGTGCCCATATGCCCTCCGTATCAAATCATGGATTCTTATAGATGTTATAAACAAGGACAACATGGAAATGATCTACCAAATTCTGGTCCATGAGGGCCCATAACACCTCAAGAACCAGTGTTTAGAATTCATTAAAAAACAACCTTACACAAACAATACCATATCAAATAGAAGATATGTTTTTATCAAGGAATCTATCACAACAACATGCATATCTAGCACAACACTTATCACAACCACATGAAATCACTAATGCATCCTATATGGAATGGGTTGAATGCATGACATGTGATCCATAGAAATTTCTTATATGATGCATGAGATGGAATAACCTCATCTCATTTGGTATCAGTAGAAATTGAACCCCAATAACATCAATAATAAAGGAAAAATACATGTGAGTCACCCAACGGTGAAAATCAAATCAACCATAAAATTGAAAAACCAGAAAATTTGAAATAACGAGGGAGACTAGCTTTTCCTTGTACACAGGTTTGTTACTCTTATGAACAACTTGTTACCATGTAACTATTTCATCACATATTATAATATAAGCTCTAAACAATAATTCAAGGGAAAATATTCCCTCTAACAACACATTGTAACGTCCTAGTTCTGGGAGCCACCCAAAGGCGCCCCCTACCCTGTTGGTCACAAGGCCTCAAGCACATTTACCCAAATGCCAGAGCCTGTCGGCTATTAGTGAGGGCCTTGGGTGTGATTATAGGGAAAATAAGCCTCCATTGGAAGAGTAACATAATGGATGAATGAAATAGAAATATCATAAGTAGTAATAATCCATGAAAAAGTGAATAGTAGAAGACTGGGAATGATAAACTATACCACACACTCACACACACACACACACATATATATATTTATCAATGATGGATGATACGTATGTCTAGTAAAGAATCCAAAAACATAAAAATGAAAGAATGAAAACATTACTAAACCAACATATATATGGAAAACATTTAATAGCTCCTCATCATCGCAAGACTCAACTTGGTCTCATGCTTTCCAGATCCAAAGTAAATCAAGAACCGGAAGTAGAATTAAGCTTTCCGTTATCTATACCTACTGCAATATCATTTGTTTGGGCCCAAAAACATGGCCCAAACAGGGTGTGAGACTATATCCTAGACGAAAACCGCCATGAGATCTATGCCTAACAGTTAGTGAATATATGTCAAACATCAAGAAATAAATGTAGTAAAAAAGAAGGTAAACAAGGTAATAAATTCACAGTTTCATTGAATTCAGAATAATATTTCACGGAACGAATAAAAATGTAGGTAATCACAAATAGGTTATCCTCTTGGATGTACTCATGGTATATCCCCTCTCTTCCAACTAAGCAACATAAGAAACCCTCTAGGTAGTAGACTCAGTTTAACCCCTCTGGTTCAGCTTTATGTCTAGACTCCTTGAGGAAACACTAACCGTAAATTCCTCATATAGTCTTGTATCGATAACTAAAGTCGCTCTAGGGAAGTACTCAACGTATATTCTCACTATGGCCTATGCAGAGGACCAATAGACATGCTAAGGAAGAAATTATTTCATTTCCCATGCGGTCTCACTTCATAATTAAAAAAGAAACTCTAAAGAAGCCCTTATGTCCATTATCCCTATGGTCTATACACCATGTCCTCACAACCCTATGTAAGTCAAGAAAATATTAGAAGTGAATATCAACCAAAGTAAACCTCATGAAGTAAGTGGATATAATTCCATAACATAAAAACATATTAGAACAATCACACAATCATACAACTAGGCATGTGAAAAAATATTTCATCCTAATAGGAAAACTAGACCCAATAGTCAAATAATGTAATCATGCATGGGATAAAACTTCCAAGGCACAAAAATTAACCCTATTCACATTCAATTAACCTCTACTCAAGCATACATGCATTTTTGTCAAACAATAGGTCAAAACTATAAAGGCTCAATACCGTAATCTTGGGTATTAGAAATATTTCACATATTTCTCAATGACTATTAAAGGAAAGGAAAAATGCATCCACCTCGGCGTTGGGAGATTGATATACTTGAGTCTTAGGGAATGAATCACATTAGAACACAGAAGATATAAAAAATGTCTAAATTGTTCAACAGAGGATAACATGAGAAACATGATTAATTAGGGAAAAAGCTCATGTAGAAGAGAGAGCATACTAAGGTGATCCCAACACAATCATGGTATAATCAGAGTTAGGATGCTTGATCAGAGTCTCGATGGATAAATGCATCCGTACAAGATATCGTGGCTGATAAAAACAAAGAATATGGTGTTTCTGGCGATTAGACGTGACCCTGGTACGTTTAATGAAAACATACACATTGTGTAATTTTGAAGTACATGGTGTGTGGTGGCCTTTTCTGTACTCCGCAATAGGTGGAATTCATGACACCCCTACATGGTAGTGTGTGTGGATATCTCACGGCAAGCACACGGTCTCATGCAGCGACCGAGTATACAACATGTACTCAGAATGCACATGGAGTGTACTACGAAAATTTTCAAAAATTCCACTTTTTCCAAAAAAGGACCAGAAAAATAAAAAAATACCTAAAAAAGAAGATTAAGGTTCATAAAACACAATGATTTTATTATATAATCAGGTAATAATAATTAATGAAACAGTGGAAACATAAATATATTTGAAGTGGTCATTTAAGAATGTTACGTCTTATTTGGTTAACTCCTTTTTCATTATAAAAAAAATACATTATTGGATATATTTTAGAAAAATGTAGGAGTATATAATGAGGGGTTGGATGTAGTAATATTATATAGACTGGTGTAAGATGAGAAAATGTTATTGAGATTTGTTAATAGGTTAGATGGCTGAATTCCTTTTCAATGAATCAGATGAGTGGAATTCCTATAAATTTTCAAAAAGGGAATTCCACACACATTTTTTCACATATCACGTGGCTCTAAAAATGAACAAAATTATACTTAAGGGGGTATCAGGTTTAAATATTTCCATCTAAATTTGTTTTATCAATTTTAAATATCATTTATGTTCTTGTAATAAATGATTATTCCCTTGTTCATAAAATTTTCTATTTAATTGTTGTATTTATTTTAATTAAATTCACTAATATTTTTGTTCAAAGACTATTTTGAACAAATTATAAATTAAGAAGTATTCTGAATTAAATTGTTCAAATAATATTTAATAAATTTATTCATTTATTTGCATAAATTTTATTAAAATGTAATCCCCGAGACAGGATGACAAAGCATGATTTAAATGTAAAAACAATATAGATGTTTTCTAAGTTATTATTTTTAATTGAAATTATATATTGATTATATTTAACAAAAATGGATTAATTAATATATATTTTATCTACATAATCTTTAAAATTCCTTAAAAATGTTAATTAATTCTAAAAAAATTATATAAAAATAATCTTCTGAATTAAAATTTAGTATTTTTCATTATTTATTAAAAAATAAAACATCACGGGAAAAAAATCAAACAAAAATTGATGTTTTTATTTCAAAAAATAATTTTAATATTTTGTAAAAAAATTAATAAACTCTAAAAATAGGGTTTATTATATTTTATCCACTAAAATTATGTTAATATTCTTTTTTAAAGACATATAATTTTAAGTCATAAAACTGCATTTATTTTTTTCATGATTACCCGACCATTTGGATGAATATTCAAGATATTTTATTATATATATAACATATATATTTTATTGATTTTTTTATAAAATATTAATTTAGTTAATTTATCCGTATAAAATAGATTTTTAAGAATAAATGTATTTCCATTATATTCAATTTGTTCTTATATTCATTTCAACTACATTGATTACAAAAAAATTCATTTTATATTTGTGGAAACCATATATTTTCATAATTTAGTAAATAATTCTCATAATAGATAATTTTACATCTATTTTATACATTATTATACTAAAAAATAATATTATTATATGTTATAACTCATTCTTATGTGTAACATAAGCTATCAAATAAAGTATTGATTGACTCTAAGACAAGATAAAATAGTATTTCATGCATTGAAATCTATATAATATTTTGAACTATTTTAATATTGGAATTATTGATTTAGTTATTGGGATATATTGTTATCTTACGTTATTAATGATGTTTCCCATACGTATTATCAAATACAGTGTCCGTTTTTTAGAATTATGGGGCATAATAGAAATCATCACATTCATTTCATTTCTCAGTTTCCCTTAATGACTGAGAAGTTTAAAAAAATGAAAATTATTATTAAATTAATATTGTGGTCTCATTATGGGTAAAATATTGTAATGTATGATAATTTTCTTTCCAGAAAAATTAAATCACTGGAATACAATTATTTTTAATTTCTCTTCCATTATAATGTAATATTGATGTGAACTATTGTCTATTATATTTCATGAAAATAATAGTGTGAGAATTACATGGGATTTTACATTATTTATATGATTAAATGTTTTCCCAACTATAATATCATTAAAATTCACTAGAAGTGTTTTTTAGAACATGATTTTAGAATCTCCATGATGAGAGAAAAATTAAGCTCATTCTGGTAAAATATTTGGGTGGATAGCCAGATCATTCAATAAATAGAAAATATTTGGAGGATTGAATTTATTATATTTAACCTGTGAATTCTCACACACCGATATCTCTACTGAATTGTAATTGTAAATTTGAAAAATTATTTTGAAGAACTTATCATTTTATAGTACCTACTATGAATATAAAGACATTCCATACCATACAATATCCCACAGGGAATGAAAATATTAAAAGATCCCTCATAATTAATGTATAAAATAGTAAGGAAACACACAATACAAGGATATAAATTTCATGGCTGTTCAATTGAGTATTAAAACATTCCATGGTACTTTAATATAGCCATGAAGATTTATTTAATAATGTTTACGTACCAAAAAAATGAGAATGATTTTCAAAATGACTACATTGACTGTGGTACTTTCAAAGAAATTTTATTATTTAACATATATGTGTTCTTTGTCATCAAATAAATTTTCTATACTATGGAATATTTAAGAGTGGTCAAATGTCATAGGTCCCTTACTTGAGTTTCCTATGATTTTATCCTCCCTTCAAAAGTGGGAGAAGAATGGATGGATGTTCCAAGTGATGGGGTATCTAATATTTATTATTTTGTTACCATGAAGACAATAAAATAACTGAATATCATCAAAATAGAGTACATAAATCAATCTTTTGTGACCCCATATCCCACAAAAGTGGCTATGTCAGCAAAATTGGTTCCATATTCCTCTTTGCGGTGGTCATCCTATAATTTGATAGAAAATGGAATGTCTCAAGAATATGAACCTCTAAAAAAGTCATTATGTTTTAAAATATCCCATACATTATACCACAATAGTTATATAATGAGAAACATCCATTAAAATTTTTTGATAGTGAATAATAATTGAACAAATAAACATGAACATCCTCATACTATGTATCGATGGGAGTTTCCATATAAAACCTTTCAATTAGTTCTATTCTATAAAATTAGATATTCATAATATAATGTATATTTATAATAATCCATAATTTTTTTTTAATTTGTTGTCTATATCATTAAAAAATAATATTATTCTATCTCAAATACATATTTCTTAAATAGTGATTTTGATGATGAGTGTGTTGAGCCTAAATGGTTTGAGGGAGATGAGGCCAATGAGGATATAAAAAATAATGTAAAATTGATCAAGTAACCATATTTGTAAATGATATCCTCATACAGAAAATAAAATTTAATAAAAATGATGATCTAGTCATTACTAATACATCTTGGACTCATTAATGTAATATTATACGAGGGAAAATCTAAAAATAAGATAAAATATGGTCAACATCATAAGATGATGATAATATCATATCATATCATGTATATTATGAATATGATTTTCATGTTTGGGAATGGATGGAATCCACTACAATATATGTCATTAATGTTCAAGAGTAAAATGATTGCGCTACCTCATGTAGTCTTAGACTAGCCTCTGTATAATATTTATGATATATAAAATATATTTTCATTATCTAGGATTTGTAATCAACCATGTGTTACCTTTATTTATCAAAATTTAACTATTTAGTAGTCATTTTTTCTCTTATATTCCATCAGAAATTTTAGGATGAGTTCATCGATGTGGAAGTCTATCATGTAATGACTAACCCCATTGAATATTTCAATGTGTTAACCGACATAGAGAATATTAAATATATCACTATACATAAACACAACAAGTCACAATACATATCATTCATGTTAGACCATGTTGATGTTGATTAGTCTCTCAATATTAATTGATCTATAATAAATCACAGCTTGATTCAAATTATTTGACTCATGTATCACTATAAAAAATATTCCTACATCCAACCTTATAATCCATTGGTATTAAAAAGGGGGGGGGATACCACATTTAAAAATCAATAATATATCATTGATCATAGGAACTGTATCATCTTATGAGACCATGGCCCCTATTCACGACATATAATTCAATTTCTTAAGAGGATGTCCATTGATTTATTTTCATGTTAATATTCCCTTATCAGATTACTATAAAATAATGAAATCCATAAATTTATATATAATTGTTTTACAAGATAATGGATCAAATATATAAGCCCAATAATAATATTAAAAATGTTTGGTAATCAATTAATTGGAGGGAATACAGAAAACTGATATTGATAACACCCAAATATCTACTCCCAAAGAATTAGTGAAGACCCATACAATCCAATTCCATGAATTTGGTGAATACTATATATTTACCACCAATGAAATAAGGATATCAACCTCTATATTATATACATATTACATTTTTTATCCTAATATTTGTGAAATCGATTGATTCATGTTCCACATTAAATATTGTATCACTTGCCTACAAGGTAAATTTCCCAAATTCGAATTACCTTGTTTTTTCATTAAAATACGAGAATAATCTGGTGTCTATATATAGACCTAAAACCTCAACAAGAGCATGAGGATAAAAATAAAATGATCCTATGACATATTTTATATCATGGGATATTAGTAAAATTATTTCTCATTCACTAGTTCAAAAACACTTATTAACGTCGGTTTTTATTGATTTTTGACGTCGGTTATAAACTGGTGTCTTTAAAGGCGATGTTAAAAATAGAGTTTTCACATCGGTTTTTCAAAACCGATGCCAAAAAATAATTTTCTTATGAGTTTCAGCATCGGTTTTCTATAACACAGATGCTGAAACTTCATTAAGACATGCTTTTCAGTGTCGATTTTTTATAAAAACGACATCGAAACTGGAGTCAACTGGCTTTTCGGCGTCAGTTTTATAGAAAATCGACCCCGAAGAACCAAAATTCGGCTTCAGTTTTTTAGAAAACTGACACCGAAAATCCGTTCTTCGGCGTCGGTTTTATAAAAAAATGACGTGGAAAATCTGTTCTTCGGCATCCGTTTTAGATAAAACCGACGCCATAAGTCATTATTTTTTCAAAAAAAAATTCGGCATCTGTTTTGAAAATAACCGACGACATAAATAATTTTTTTTATAAAATAATTACAATTTCACTTCCAAAATAATCGAAACCCCTGAAAAAAAATAGTATACAAAAATAATGAAACAGTATTTTTGCAGAGGCACTTGAGAAAAATCAATGTAACGTAGAATTAAAATAAAAGTACCAGAAATATCAGAATATACACACATCAAATCTTAATCAATATACATACCTCAAATATTAATAAGACTTAACAAAAACATTGAAAAAGTAGATTGAATATGGATCATATCAGATTGTGAATAAGACTCTGAATAATTGAATGCCTACAAAAATATTGAATGATATGAAATTAATAAATAGAAAAAAGTGGCAGAAAATATATAAAAAAATTAATACAAATAACCTTATGAAAACCAGTAGTTTCCCCAATTGTGATTATCTCATACATGAATCGTAGAATATAATAACCACATTCAACATGTCCATTTTGACGATGAAACTGCAGTTATAAAAAATTTAACTAATAATAAAAACCAATATATAACAAAAATATAAACACTAATTACCTGTACGTCTACATATTTGATTTTCTTTTTTTTCTTTTCTAACATGTTTCCCTTTGTAAAATGTTTCCATAAACTGCATTTTTTTATATAAGAAGTAATATAACTTATGTAAACAATAAAAATTAAAAATAACAAACTTATAAAAATAAAAAACAACTTACCTCTTTAATAAGTTGGAAAATGTTTTACACACTTTTATTAATAAAGAGAAAAACCAATATAAGTTTCTTTCATTTGGGAAAAATATACCTAACATCCAATTCCTCCTACAATACATAATTTTCACAATTAATGACATTATAATTATCAGTAGTTCAAAATTATGTTCATCTTCTTACATATCAAGAAATGGACAAAACCAGCACTGAATCTATGTTTGTGATTATCTCTCAGATATATATTGAACTCTTTATTCATTCTTCACATGTTTGACTTCCAAGGAAATGTACTATGGATCTATAAAGTTGTATATTATTGTAGTTTCACTTTGTAAAAGAATACTATGTAGATACCAAATTTAAAAGAAAATATAGTTAGTCAATGACATAACAAACTTTTATTAAAGAAATAGCAATTCAAACGTCAATTTACTTACATGGAAAACAACTGCACCACATTCAGCCCGATCTCTTCAAAAATAACTAAATTCATGATATCTTCTTTCAGTATTCTCAATTGATAATTTATTCAACATATATCGGTCATCATCCGAAACTCATAGAAAAAATTCAAGGAAGAAGAGGACTCAGATAATATTTTCAACCCATAAGAAATATCAGAAGTAACTACAACCAACTGTTCCTGAACATTTTGTTGTATTTGTACAGTTTCGTTTTCATTCAGATATTTCTATATATGTTAAATGTATGAAAACATTATAAGTAATTTGGAATCATTTGTAATTAATATTTTAAAAAATTCATACCTCATGTGAAATATAATGAAGTAGGGTAGTTGTCCAAAGTAAAAAATGACACATACATTCCCCAACACTGGTGATCTCCATAGCAGGAAATGGTAGTAGAGAAGTAGGATCTATAATAACAAGTACTGATACTCTAACCTGGCCCATCTACATAGGTTGATGATGTATACAGTCCCCCAAAAAATACCCGTTTCCAAACACAAAAATATGTACACAAGGATCTCCCGCAAACAAATCACAATATAAGGTTTGATACGATGGAGGAGGTGGAGGCTCAAAGTAAGCAGGTGGGGAAGGGTAGTACAGTTGACCAGACTAAGAAGGAAGAAAAATGAAAAGGGTATATTAGTGTTTAAAATTTATAACATAGAAAAATTGATTAAAAATTATATAAAATAATATACCTCAAAGGGTTGCGCAGACAGGGCAAGGTAAGTAGATGGGGCAGGGTAGTCTTGGTGAGTAGGCTGAGAATGTTTAAAAATGAAAAAGTTATATTAGTGTTTATAATTTATAAAATAGAAAAATTGATGAAAAGTAAATAATATACCTCGGAAGGCTTCCCAGATGGGGCAAGGTAATGAGATGATGTCGACTAGTCTGGGTGAGTAGGCTGAGAATGTTGAAAAATGAAAAAGTTATATCAGTGTTTATAATTTATAAAAAAGAAAAATTGATGAAAAGTAAATAATATACCTCGGATGGCTGCGCAGACTGTGATTGTCATTCCAAGTGCTCTAATAAAACCTTTTGTACACCTGCTTGAATTTGATCACCCATAGACCGTTTCATATCATGTATCTCTTCTTTTTAGGATTCGATTTCTGCGTCACTTGATTGCTTACTCTTACCAAAAACCATCCGAATTCTATCACCCGCCTGATATCCTCTAACGTGGACAAGGTGTTCTTCATTTCCCAAAGAAGTGGATAGGATATCCATCCTACCCTCGGGGATAAAGAATCCATGTGTCTCATTATTCTGAAGTTCATCCTGAAATGAAAAAGAAAAAAGATATATTAGTGTTTATAAATTATAAAATAGAAAAATTGATAACAAATAAATAATATTTACTAAAAATTCTATCAGACACTTGATGATATTCCTCTGTATGATATTATTCATTTTTTCTTCTTCTTGTTCTTTTCCATTTCTCATGGCGAGTGGGAGGAGATGGAGGACCATACTGGACCTCTTCTGAACCACTATATGATCGAGCTCTTAATGCTTCAAATTTTTTTACAATCATTTTCTACTGCAAATATGAGTACCCTCCACGTGATAAGGTATGAGGGTATACGTTTCATGACATCACCTGAGAATGAATCTGAGTTGACTTTCTCATCCATCTTATAGTGCGATGTCCCATATGTATGACAACTTGATAAATGTTCATTTTCTTTCATATACAGTACACAGTCATTGGGGAAAGCATGTATCTTTTTATTCCCCAATCTCATCAGACATATTTTTTTTTGCCACATAATTGTAATCTGTATTCCCATTGCCTTCTGGATGTAGCTCTTTTAAAATCTCAAGTAAACATGAAAAACTTTTATCACTCCACCCATTTTTTTCATTTAAGTTAATTAATCTCAAAACTACTGATAATACTGTATATTTACTACAACTTGGGAATAATGGTTTCTCAGAATCTCCATACAATATTTCAATAGTTGGTTTTTTTCGATGGTTTCAACACCTAAATCATGAATTAATTCTAAAATACGATCCTCTACCACATTATGAATATCGTCATCAACATTGGGTGTTGAATTTTCAATTTTTTCTTCACGCAAGATCCAACGTGTATAATTAAAGCTAAAACCATAACAAATGGGATGATCCTTGATTTTTATAGAGTTTAAAATTCTCATATATACACACTTCACACATGGACAGAAAATCAAATCATTATTTTGAATATGTCGTATAGAAAATTTCAAAAAATTATTAACTCCTTTTTCATATTCACTAGTGGTTCTTCAAAAATAAATCCAATTACGATCCATTAATACCTGATATCACAATATAATTGATGAATATATTAAAACATATAAACATTTAAATATATATCAGATAAATTGTAAACAAAATAATATTTAAAAAAACTATTGATAATCAGATAAAAAACTTTAGATACGAAACATGTTTTCAAATAGAGTAAAAAATTTATTTTTATATTATATACATGTGTGTTATATTGATATAATAATTTAATTACAATATCATTATATTAAAATTTATTAGTTCATTTTACATAGTTTCAATATTTCGATGTTTCATGTGTCAAAAATATTAAAGAGCACATAAATTTAAATGATTCAATAAGTGAAATGTCGGAGTACATGGAAATATGTATAAATTATTGACGATTTTGTGGTATGATCTATACCTATGTACTAAAAAATACATGTACCGAGATTAATATGATGGTGAATATAGTAGCAGTTTTAGATAGAATGATAATACAAACAAAAAATAATGATAATACAAACCAAAAATAAACTAGTAAAATCTATACCAACAATGATAATACAAACAATCACTATAAAATGATAAACTACAACTATAAAATCTATACGAACAATGATAATAAAAAAACACTAATAATGAAAATCACTCAAAAATAGGGAGATGAAATTTATACCAACAATGATAATACAAATAAATAATGATAATACAAACAAACACTATAGTGTTGTATGAAACAATATAAAATATATACCAAAAATGATAATACAAAAAACAATGAAAATCGCACAAAAATGATAATACAAACCAATGATAATACAATCAATGATAAAACAAAGAAATTTATTCCAACAATGATAATACAAACAATAAATAATGATAAACTACAACTAAAATCTAACCAATAATAAAAATCCCGCAAAATAGGGTTCTTGAAGAAGAAATAAACAATGGGAGATTAAACAAGAGATAAAGAGGAAGAATGCATACCCGAAATCATGATAACGTCACAAAACCTTCAACAAGGGACATCCAAGATCGGAAATCATGTTCGAAGGTCGTCGGGAGTCCAAAGCGCTGCAACGAAACTCGATTTTGATGATCGAACATAATGAGGGATTCAGTCCGCTAATAATTCTAAAAGACTATTCACATTGGTTTTAGAGAAAACCGACTCATAAACATTTAATAAAACACTTCGACGTCGTTTTTTAAAATAACTGATGCCAAAAATACATGTTATGGCATCGGTTCTCCAAAAAACCGACGAATTTTTTTTTATTTTTTTGTATTTTCGGTGTCAGTTTTCAGGAAAGGTGGTGTTGAATTGTTTTTTATAATTATTTTCCTCATCCGTTTTACTCAAAACCGAGGCCAAAACATTTTTTAAATAAATTTTTCCATTGGTTTAATGAAAACCGACGTGAAATATCATCGGATAATGGTTTTTGGTGTCGGTTTTTGGTAAGAATGACACCAAAAATTTCCCGCACATACTATTCGCATCGGTTTTTAATAAACCGGTGTTATCATGACAACGTTAAAAACCATATTTCCACTATTGATTGTGATATTTGAGAAGACGGGGGGTAATATTCAAAATGACCACAATAACCGGGAAAAGTTATTTGTTATTTGGGAGTAAATTGGGGAATTATCATAATTAAGTGGACATAAATATTCATTTAAATTATCTAATTGACCACTAACTTTATTTATGTCACATATATCCACAAACATTTATGTTAATAAGGATGAGGAGAACATATCCTGAGTTCCCATGAAATCTACTTTCATATTTCAATAAAATATGTTTCTGGAGACACATACCTGTCACTCAAGGAATATACAAATCCCATCACATTGACACCTATCCCTAAATATATATATATATATTACCTATTATACCTGAAACTATGATAGATGATTATTTATAATTTGATATCAGATATACACATTGAAAAATTGAGGACGACATCCCTATAACTAATGATGATCATCAAAAGTTTATTCTAGAAGAATAAAATGTCCCAATCCATAACATAATTTTTGTTTCATTGTGATGTAAAGAGAATGATAACATTATATCAAATCATAATATGTATAGATTTGTATTTTCATGATGAAAAAACAATAGTTATTAAGATACACCTAATGTGAAAACTCGTTATTTATGTTCTCTAGATGTTCATCATTGTAAATCTCGAATGTTATTATGAAATATCTTGTTTAAATAATATTTATTCTTTAGTATAATTCATTACACACAATGTTCATCTTAAACAAACCCTGAGTTTCCCATTGTATAAAATGAACATTTTAACCTATCTGTTAGGTTAGCAGGACAAATTATAACTATCTTATGATAATGTATGGTCAATCCATTAGAAACAAATTACTTATGAATAAAATATAAATAAATTATACTATTTTATTATTATATTAATAAATTGGGTAAATTGCTCTTAGTAAATGGAATTAATAAAATATATATTTTTTATACTTTATAAAAAATTTAATATTCATCCAATTTATATGTTTGTCATAGGGTATGTATAAACTCAATTTTATGTATAAACCCAAATTTTTTTCAAAAGGGAAATTTCACAAATTCTTATGGTGAATCCATATTAATATAATATTTTAAAAAATTAATATATGTTATTTCACAACATAAATATTTTCTTTTTAATTTGGATATAAAATTTACATGGGTTGAATTTTTAATATTTTTTATGAACATTCAAATTTAAATGAATAGTAACAATAGACTAAATGTCAATTAAAAAACAATTCTCATCAAAATAATTTTTTGTTAGATTATTATAATTAATGGTTTTAAACTATAAATATAATATATATTTTCATTCTATATAATCTATTTCATTTACATTAATTTTACATTGAATTAATATGTGAATACATTTAAATCATTCGTAATGTTTTAACTTTTTAAAACTATAACCTCTTTCCAACAACATGATTTATTTTAAATAAATTACTAAAACTATTATGATTTGAATTTTGAAAAATGTATTCCATATTTGGAATCAATAGGTCCAAATTATGTAAATATATTTATTTTATTTTTTGGTCATTATGAATAGTAACATGGAAATTTTTATTAATGCGGTAAAATGATATATCGACTAATTAAGGGTAATTATAAAATTATAAAATTAACATAACACTTATCGTAATATCATTGGATTACTTCTTCATACCTAAATCATATTTGGGTCTAAATTGTGCTATTTGAAAACCACATAAATGATATAAAGACATTAAATTTATTTTGATTAAATAAAAGTTAACATTGTCTTAGTCAAATTTTAATAAATAAATTATTTCCTAAATAACATTATATAGAAGATAATGTTAATCAGAAATACTAATTTTTTTCTAATTTTTTTTATTTATCATGATAATTTATTTGTAATTTTATGTAATTATATAATTACATTAATAACGTATATATTATTGACCCATACATTACTTAATTGATGAGAAGTCAATAGAATATTAATTATTAAAATTAAAATAACAATTTAATAAACCAAAAATGACTAGGTATTACTGGTAGTGTTTTAATAGAACATAACCTTCTAAGGGTCTAGTTATTTTCACTTTATAAACCATATTTATGTGATTATGAATCTTATTATATTTTATTTAACGTGATGTAAATGTTGTCAAAATCATGTTTTCTAAATTATAACATTTTTAATGTAGGAATTTTTAAAATATAAATTTTACTAAAATTATTCATATGAAATATAGTATATTTATATTCATCATAGTGTTTTATTTTTAATTATCATTAAAAAATCATAATATTAAATAATGAAACAAAATTGAAGTACTGCTTATTTTATTAATAGATATAACATCAAAATGTAAATAAATTATTAAATAAATATAATTTAGGATTATGAATACGTACAATAAATAATTTTTAGGAACATTAAAACAGAATAATATATAAAAATAATTCATTCAATGTTAGCCTATTAATTTAATATTTTTAATAAATAATTAATTGAATAGTGTCGAAATTGACTGTAATATTTGTTTATCAAAATTAATTTCTCTTAAATTATTTAAAAATGAAAAATATTTTTCAAAATTTATATTGGATATTTTATGGTTTAAAATGTTCCAAGGTAATTATTTTTGGTATAATTTATATCATAGAATTAAATATTGCATCTATTTAATATTTAAATATATGTTACCCCAGTTAAAAATTAAATAAAATAACAAAGAATTAATTAAAATATTATGTTTCAAATTGGTAGAAGAAATTGTACAAATATTATTGGTGGATAACGTAATACCCAATATAATATCATCATTAAAATTGGCACATATTTTAGTTTTATTGAAAGGGTTTTATTTTATTATAAATTATTATTTATGGTGTTTCAAAAAGATCCTCATGCCTAAATTATAAATGGGCACCTACTACCTCACCTATCCACTTCACTATGATCCTTCAAGAATTTCCATAACATAACTGTTAAAATTATAAACAAATATAGTTTTATTTTATTGGTTCTAGTGTTTTTCAATGATTTGCTCTAGTGCATTTAGAGGAGATTTAGAGGGAGCACGTCAATGAAGATGCAATATAATCTACCGATTATTTCATACATCTTTCTTTTTCAACATCATCATCATGAGTTTTTTCATTATAATGTAATTACTCAATTTTAAATTACATAATGAGATGTTATTAAGATTATTAAACAACCATATTCTACCTTCTATAAATAATATAAATAATGAAATCACCACAAGTTCTTACGCAAGAATTACTATCTCCACGTTGTGGTGTAATATGTTTTTCACCACCACCATACATGGATGGGTATAATTATCAAAATATTAAATATATATGATTATTATATAATATATTTATTCTTAAATATTATACCTCATCAAATTCAATATGATTGAACATTTATAGGAATTATATCATGGTTTAAGTGTACATAAGACCCACCATCTCTAAGATACGATGAGATTCATTCTATGTGATATTCATTTAATAATAAACAAAAAAATGTGATATTCTATGTGATATTCATTTATAAAATTAAAAAAATGGTACATATTATTTTCATATTTCATTTTTAATGATATATATATGACCTATGAAGATGAAAAAGAACTCATTCAAAAAAAATGTGCATAATAAATAGAAGAATTTAATACCTGAATAACATGTAATGAAGAAATCTTATTCAAGAACTAATGATTATGTGGTCTTATAGGATATATAAAAATTAATATGATTCAATAAAAATTAATTGAAATTATTTAAATAATTATATATGAGGTTTCACTAAATACGAATTATATAAGACTTATGTTAATGTGTATATTTTCAATCACAATGTTATATAAGATTGTTTATTCATAAGTATTTACTAGGTTTATATATCATCCATGTTTGTGATTCAAATATATGTATTCCAAAATATTTTTCTATCCATATACATTTTTTAAATATTAAATTATACTCATTATTTAATCTTATATAAATGGAATGAAGAGAATATTTTATTTGGTTTTCTTTATATGGTAATATTAGACATTCTAATAAATGTACAATAATAATATTCTCTTTCAACTTATTTGGAATGAACATATTTTTACATTTTAATGAAATCTTTTTTCCAAGAATCACAATTCTCAGCATATAATTTTTTATATTCAATTAAATTCATTTCTTCTAAAATTGTGTGGAATATTGAGAAAATAATTTTTTTAAATAGAGATTTTCATCACAAATTAAAGACAACTATTTTATCTGAATTATTTTCCATCTATGATGAAATTCATCAATAGGTTTATATTTCAATAATATTATCCTTATTTTTCTATTGTTTTCCCTATTTATGGTGAAAGTATATTTATGATATCCATTTTTATTATATGGATTATACTATGATGTAATGATGTTTATGAAACCCATTTTTTCCATTCGGATTAACTATGCTGAATGATTTATGTTTTTTGGAACATTTATGTATTATTTCATTATGGGATTAGTGATACATATATCTCTCTCTAATGAATTTGGTAATAATTTATATCTCATGAGAGATACTTGTATAGAACATGAAATGATCATAGTTTTGTAGTATATGGTTGGAACGGGTATTGAACTCGGCTCATTAATGGACATTATCAACTATGATGGTCTTTGCAATGATCCATCACTAATTTGAATTGATGTACTATTAATATGTGTATTCCCTAAAAATTGTTCTCTTTTGTTTTGGCTTTGGGGATTATTTTAATTAATTCATTAAGACTTCAATGACTTATACCATGTAATAATATCACAATCCTTCTTATGAATAATTTTATTTCAAATTTTATGATCTAATGTCGTAGGATTATGATTTGATCAATATCTCTGATACATACCATTAATGTGCATTTGATCTCACCCTTTCAAAAGTTTCTTTTACAGAGGTAATGAAGATGGGTATTAAATTAGATAACTAAAAAGGGGTCCAGTTCTGAAATAATAAGTGTTAGAGAATTATGATGTCTTATGAACTAGTTCTTTTTGATTCATAGTATCTAAAGACACTATAACAATATTGTCAGGTTAATTATTATTTTTTAATTATTTTAAATTAAAATTTAATATCATTGTATTTAAATTTTGTGTATCTTTAGTCATTTATATATAATGGAATCTATAAATAAAATAAGACCCATCAAAAAATTTATGATGATAATGTTAATAATACAATTTCTTCCAAATTAATTTAAATTGTTCAATAAACAAAATGGATTTTCCAAAAACACCCTTGTTAAGAGTATGAATATGTATATTAATTTTTACATAATCTTCTCAGATATCAACCATCATTTCTCAATGGATGAATTTTGAATAATGATCATAGAAATACATATTGATGAAATATATTATGTCTATTTAATCCCTATCATTAATCTATATTTTAGTTATAAATATATAATGACATCCTATAATAAGGAATAATACACCAAATTTAAATCTCCCCATGTTGTTTCTTCCTATCAAGTTATTAACATTATATTGAAAAATTATTGTTTCACGTATCAACGTGTTACGAATTAATATTTTAGGACTTTAAAATGGAGAACAATATAATGTTATTTAAATGAATGTGAGTAAAAATATAAATTCATTGGTTATGATCATAATGATCATTATTAATTCTTTAACATGATATGTAAAAAAAACCTAAATGTCAATTCCATGAAATTCTCTCAAAGGTTAATGTATGTAAAATCCTTCATCATAATGATATGCCACCATAACATCAATGTGAACCCTAAAATTCATATTTATAAACATAAAATCCCCATACATTAAATATAACCCATTAATAATGGATTCATGGACTAATTGAAAATATATGATTCATCATATGAAAATTGACTTCCATTTTTCTTCACACTACTAAAATCATGATGATTGATATCACCTATTTATGAAATGAAAATTATTATAATGAACTCAATTTTTTTAGAAAGCCTTTTTGATCCCACTAGTATTTATATTTATAATTTTTGGTATGTTAGTTATCTCATATATAAAAGGCCTTTATAAATCAATCACTACATGGAATGTATAGAATAATTATGTTGTATTGAAAAAGAATATCAATATCCAATAAACCCAATGATAGACACTAAAATTTGGTATTTAGATGCAATGAATAAATTTATTTCACTCTTCCTAGAGGGTATGAAAAAGATTCATTCCCTATAGTATGATGAGATCCTTTTCATATATCAAATCATCCTACTCAAATATATCCTCAATCATTTAATGTTTATTGGATAATAGAAATAGTGGAAATTCAATCTATATAAATTTTGATATCATAATTAATCATGTGAATGTTTTTAAATTGTATGTATTTATATAACTTCTATTGGGAATCACTTTATAATAAAAATACATGTTCATATAGAAATTCTCGATTAATGGGTTTTATTTAACCAATACACTCTGTGTCCAAGATTTATGTGTCTACATTGTGGTTAAATTATCAAAATGCATGGAAGGGAGAAAAACCCATAAGTAGACATGGTTTATTTAGTAGTTACCCTACACTCTAAAATAATGGATTTATTTTCACGTTTGTTAATATTATTCAATTTTTATAAATAAATATGAACCAAAATTTGAAGCCCTCATTACTAAAATGAATTTATTCATACAAACACTATTTTACATCCAAAATATTAGTCCTAATTTAGAATTTGGGGTAAAAATAATTAATGGTCAATATAAAATTTAAAATAATGAAATGATCCCCACACTCAATTATATTAATGTTTTGATAAAATAATTTCCCAATATACCAACACTATATTAGGTCTTCATTCCTAAAACACATGTGTAGATACATTAGCTATTAATTACAGAAAAATATATCATATGGTCCCTTGTGAGATTATTATAGACATTTTACAACAAATGATCATTTTCCGAATGCTGTTAATATAACGTAGATGTTATTAATGAGTGAAATTGAACTATTGAGTAAGAAAAATAGATTACAAATTGATAAAATGATTCTATATATGTATCCCATATTGTACTAAAATAAAAATAGATATATTCTACTATATTGAGAATATAAAATAAATACATTGATAATATATAAAATTTTTTCATTAAGACTACTATAATTTACAAATATCATATATAAATGATTCATTTACATATCCCTCATGAGATTTATTACAGTTAGAGAGGCATAATTTATATAAAATTAGACAACAAAGGTTCCTATGATTATCATTAATCTTGGACTAAGCTCTATTAAAAAATTAAATTACTTCCTACTACATTTCATCAATGAAAAATAATCCATTGAATTCACTAGTAAATTTCATGTCATGTTGATAATTTTTAATTTTATATATTTACCCTAAGGGTATTTGTATACAAATAAATATTCCTTATTGTGTTAATAATATTGAATAGTTTTCCTGGAATATATCCGAGGGTAATACCAATCATTTCATATATATTATCTTTTCCACTAATATATGTACAATGGTTACTATTGACATATCCCTTAAGAAGTTAATAAAATTTAAATATTCAACATTTTGAAGAAAAAAGTCATTATTAAATTTGTTACCACTCACAAAATATTGATGCAAAATGAATTAAATTTAAATTCAGTTAATAGGGATGGTTTTGGCAATAATATCACATTTTTTCAACCACTCATTTAACTGCCATGAAGGAGAAAATTAATTAATCAAGGATTTCAAAAAAAATATTAACCATAAAAATACTAAAGTTGGGGGATAAATATAGAACATACTGAACATGAAAAATAATGAATTAATTATGGTATTATGACATCATAACATATATTACTATAATAGTGACAAAATAATTGATATTTTTCAGGATATTGTTTTTAATTCTCATCCTTGTTACGATGACATCAAAATATATTGTAATCAACAACCATATCACATAATATGCACATTTTTAATATTTATTGGAGGACATGGAAGGACTCAATGTGAATTGTTAGTTCAGATTTAACAATTTGAATATCATTAAACCTTGAGTTTCCAGATATTTGTATAAGGTTTTTCCCTTTAATTTATCTTTCTCTTGAGAGTTCTTATTTGTTCTTTGATCCTCTTTATTACATTGGAACAGTTATCCAATGATAAAACCAATCTGGGAAGGATCTTCTTTCACACATATTATTTAATCCAATGGATCCCATTAAATGCCACCAATAGATGGTAAATACCTAAAACAACCAATAAATAAATGGGAGAAAATTATAATAATTTATAATTTTCAGGGTGGAATAGGTTGATCCCTATTTTATAAAGAAAAACATAGAACCATAAT
The DNA here is from genome assembly GCA_963277665.1 of Viscum album. NCBI lineage: Eukaryota > Viridiplantae > Streptophyta > Magnoliopsida > Santalales > Viscaceae > Viscum > Viscum album. Next base: position 2,072,118,206 of record OY728152.1, on the reverse strand, counting down.
TCAATTTATTTGGGTATTATATTATATACTAAATTAAATCACCATATGAGATAAAAATATAATTTTATTCTCCCCATGAAATTCATTAACGTAAGTAGGATATTTCCAAATAAAATGGAAGAAACAATATATATACTTATAGATCAGGAATAAGAAAACAATATATATGTTTCTAAATAACTATTTTCTTCCCTTGTGATGTTTTCGTTATTCTCCAATCACATACTATTTAATGAATAATATTTTTATTTCCAAGAATCATAAAAGCATATAATCATGAAATGTTCAATGATTTTATATTGGAGAAAAATTAATATGTAATTAATATAAATTTATGATATATACTGCAATATATATAATTTTTCCTATCTCAATACACAAGTAAAAAATCTATTTCTACTAGGTTGGAGTTAAATCTATAATGGGAATTTTTATAAATGAACTATTTATGGGAAAATTATATTATGAATGAATATAATGTGATTAAAACCTCCAAAATCTATGGAAAAAATAATAATTTACAATTAAAATTTCATTCTCAAATATAATAACAAACCAAAATTCTATTATACAACATTGAATTCAAATTATATATGGTATGCATCCCATAGATTTCAAGGGAATATAATATCATGAGACTCTACTATATATATATTATTTTAAATAAATTAAATAATTGATAAATATTATAATGCATTCATCACAGATTCTTGTTGTGTAACGCATTAATGTAAAACATTTCTAAGGGTACATTTTTTGTATTTTTTTGAGAGCCTTCATTTCTTAATGAATAATAAAAATCGATGTATTTTTTATCAAAATTTTTTCTTAATCTAAATATATATTACTGATTAATTATATAATAAACTGATTTGAAGATAAAATTAGGTAAATTACACATATATTAATACAATTTAGTTCATTATAATTAATTTTACATCGAAAAATATTATAAAAACGTAACAATCTTCTGAACATTTTTCAAAAGAAACCATTTAAATCGTCCATCTATGAGAGAATAATTACTCCTAATTTTGTGTATTATATGAATTGAATTTATTAAAATGGACATACACCATGGTAATAATGTTATTATTTTGAGTATAATAATATAAAATTATTTTTATTAAAATTATAATTGAAAGTGATTAATATTTATTATAGTGGTTAAGGAGTAATTAGGATAAAAAGGTGTATAAAACTTACATTTGTTGGTAATAAAACCTATAAACATTCCCAACACCCATTTTAAGTCTATATTTCACCCATTAAACTTTTTTATTCAGTTTTTATTTTTTATGTGTTTTTTTGGTAAAAACATTTGTACACATAACATGTCATCAAATATTCCAAGTGAGTACTTTTCCTTCTATATAAAATTCATCTACTTATCCAACTCCATCACACCAATAAAACCACGTAATTTAGGAAATGATATTCACAAATAGTCTCTTAACATTCCTCCACTCAACTTATATGCATACCATTGTGAGTAAATATTTCTAATTAATTATTTTGGAACAAACCATAAGGAGTTACTAGATTAAGTGGTAATGTCTTCTATCAATATTTATAGTTTCATTTCCATAACAAATACATAAAATATATTTATTATATTCATAAATTAAAACACTACAATAATAAATATTCTATATTGTTTTTATTTTAGTATTTTTTCATACACATTCTCATACCACCGTAAATAGGGAATGAACATACAGATTATGTGAACAGTGAACTACTGCCTCATAAAACAATGATTTTGTGATATTTCATTACAATCTCTCATGATGGTAATTATGAGGGAAAACATGTATATATATGATATATATGACATTTATTATTTTGTTAATATTGGTTAATTTTTATGAAACACTAATTTTTATTCATTCAAACATGTGTAAATGTGATCAACTTTTTTGAAGAAGTGTGTACTACCACCCCTTCAATACGATGTGATTCATTCAGACTATCTATGGACTATATGATGTATGATTTTAATTAAATTAATGAAAACTATAAAAAATAAATATGATATTAATGAAATAATTACCTTTATAGAGATATATATATATATATATATATCACTTTCATTATTACCCTTTCACAAATATAAAAGGTAATAATGATTTTCTTTGACTTTTCGACTACCAACTCCTTGACAAGATTCAATTCCATTGACATCAGAATATTATAATACATAGTAATATAAGATCAAATAATATTTTATTTATTTTATATTATCAGTATGGAATGATATATTTTTACTTACAACCCTTCCATAACGATCATTGAAAAATTATCATGTTTATCATTTGTATGTATAACCCACCATCTCCATTATTATAATGTTGATTCATTTTTTATAACCGTAATTCATGAATGGATTTAAAATTAAAATTTTTGTTATAGTATTTTAATTATTTAATCATTATTATTTTTTATAAATTATTTAATCAGCCCTTTGAAAAAGTTGACCTACACAAGTATTTCATAAAACATGATCTAAATTTAGTGAAAAGACCCAACATAAATAGAACTATTTAGTAGTTGTAAACAATGTTTTAATATGTAAAATAAATGTAATAATAAAAGATTAAAAATTTCTTCAAAAATTATTAAATTAATATAACTTCATTATAGAGGTGTTTAAAGGATGTTAATGCGAAAGGAAACACCATGTAGTGAACCCATATTTCACATTTCAATATGTGAGTCATAAATTATTATTATGCACCTAATATCTTATATATGGTATACATATAGACACATTGTCATCTTATTTCATGATTTTTATTATATTAATTCTATTTAGATATTTAAAATATTAACTATAACTTTTGTGTCTATCATTTCGTATATAAGGGTTCATTATCTTTATTTTTCATTCATTAGATAAATTTCATATTCACCACTTATATATTTTGTGTGGTTTATCTAATGACAAATATTTTATAATAAATCTTAATTAATTTTTTCTTTTTTTTTAATATTTTATATTATTTTATTACGTCATGAGTATTATGATTTTCTATGAGTAAAAATTGTATGGGACACATTGGAATGTTTAATGGTCAATTTATTCAATATAAACATTAATAAAAATTCAGTGCCATTTCAATTAGAGAAATGTATACAATCCTACTTAAATAAAACCTTTGATTTTTCAATTATATTATTAATAATGACGTTTTTCATGTATTAGTACCATTTTTTCACTCTATAGTACTCAAATGGATTTAGAATATGTTTTATATGAAACTCTAATGGTATATGTTTCTTTACTATGAGAACATGTTTTATTTTAATTATAATGTTTTATTAAAAGTATTTCTAAAATATTTTCAAAATGATTTGGTAAATAAAATTATATCCTTTTTTTACAAATTTTTTCAAAGGAATATACATATTTATTTTGGAGCAAGGAAACATTTTAACAATTAACATTGTAAACAATTTCTTTTTACCTTGCATGACAAGTATGAATTTATCTTCCATCATTTTGTTCAAGACACCATTCCATGTTTAATATATTTGTTTTTATATAAAGTTTTCTAAAATGATATTTTTAAATAATAATTCATTCAAAGTTATTTTCTAGATCAAAGTATATTTTCCCAAATAATATTCATAACATTTATTATTTTAGTTCATAAATGATATCAACCATTTATTTTACCAAACTTAGGTATGATGTATTTTTCACATCCATAATCTTCCTTCATATGGTTTATTATTTTTTTGTCAAAGGATTGTATTTTCATTCACTTCTTAATTCATTTTAATCCCCTTAAAATATTTAATTTCACAAAATCCTTCGATATTAAAACTCCCCTTAATATACATATCTTTTTTGACGTTCATGATTTTTAATGGATTATATATCATTTTTATATGGTGTTAAAATTAAAAGTTAGGTTATTATTCAGGAAAATATTTATAAATATGTATACATTATTTAATAAAGTGATTTGTTAAGTCATAGTGATTATTTTAGATAAATAATGTTTTGGAAAAGCAATACATAGGTTGGGGACCATTCGAAGGAATACCTGTAGGATAGGGGCCTATAAACGGAAGTCCCCTGATGCTTAGATTGTTAATTATATGGTATGTGTGTTATAATATTTATATTACATTATTTTTTTCTCATTAATTAATTATATATTACTGTATATTTTTACTTTCCTAATCATTTGAACTCACCAATATAATGCTTCATTCCCCATGAATCCATGAACCATAATGTGAATGATAAGTATGGATTTACTATATGGATTATAATAATTCATGAATATATTTTTTTATATAAAATTATGTTATAAGAAAAAATGTAGTAATTAGTGTATTCTCTAGTAAAAATATACTAATTTATGTATCTAGTTTAAACAAACAAATAATTTAATCATTCCATTACGGTTTGATTTATTGTAATCATGAAAAATTAATTGATAGAAGACACCATCTTCGGGACATCTATTGTGGCATAACTACATTTGTTATCTATGTAAGTTTAGTATCAACCTTGGGAAATATATTTTGGAAAAAATTGTTTAGATAACACAAATCTATTGTAGAATTAGAGGATGAATGTATATGGACATTGTATAATTGTTGTAAAGTATAAAATTATCTGGGTTTTCTAGTAACACATCCTGGTGTGGATACAATAAGTGGAAATGGTTCAGGAACCGATTTACATAGGATTAATAACTATGACAATGTGATAATATCTTGACTAAAAGTAACTTGGTACATGGAAATAGGCCTTACTGTTCATATAGTTTTATTATTATAGGGGATTTAATTTGGATAGTTATCTATTTCTATAAAAACCACTTAGTAGAATTCTAACAATGAATGACATTGGTTAAGGTGTTTCAGATTAAAGATAAGGATTCTTGACTTCAATCTCCTTGGAATTATATTATGCATAAACTCTTGGCCATGTATGTGCCTATGTACAAATAAATGCATGATGTATTTATTTATTCAAGTTGTAATGACATACATTGTTGAAATGATATTTGGTGAATAAAATTATTCTAATGATTCCCGTAATATTTATTAATTAAATTATTTTATTTTGGTTCTAAAAAATGGAAAAATGTATTTTGGGTAACTACCAAAAAAATCAGGTACATTCGTAGTCATTTAACCCACAACCTAAGGACAATATGGGTTACATGAAAACAACTGACCTATGAAATGTAATAGTCAATTTTTCATTATTTTTAGTCGGAATATTTGATGACTATATTTTTAAGATGAAACAATAGAATAAATATTGACAGTTATAGATTAATCTATTAACCATATTGGATTTGGTATATTTTTAAAGAAAAAAATTACACATCTATCACATTTATAGTTTGTACGATCCCTTAAATGTTTCTTATGGTGCTCCATGAAAAAAATCATAATTGGTCAATAATTTCTAAAAGTATTGGGATGAATTAATATTTAATTTAATCACGATAAATGGATATAATTATGTTAATGTAACTATATCATGTAATTATACATAGGTTTTAAAATAATGTGCCAACATGATGAAAATCACATCGAAATAAAATATTGACCTAATAACCTAATTTTGTTGAACTGATGGTCATTTAAATCATCACAGATTTATGGAATTTGGACGATCAAGATTGTATTGATCATTCATTTTTTTTATTGATGATCTCATTAAATACATATAAATATTTATGATTTTATTCTATGTATGTATCTCTTGTTGAAATAAATTTTCTCATACATATAGACCTAGTTATATTTTATTTCATGTGACCCTTGTACAACACATACACACTTTTCTATGTGATTTTTTATTAACCCCTCACAGAATGTGAGATTTCAATATTTGAAACCACAAAAAATATATTACCAATATCCTGTTTAAATTTTCAGGACATGATTTAATTAATTTGTGTATAATGTGACACTTGGAAATTATAATGTACAAATTTGAATTTGACTGCATGTATGACACACATCACTAAGCACGTAAGGGAATATAATATAATGAAAATCTCTAATATATTTACTAATTTAAAAAACTAAATACATGATATAGATTGTAATTAATGAAGTACAGTTTCATCCCACATTACACATAATAATAACCTTACTCAATAGATTGTGATACATGCATGAGCGACCAGCATCGATGGATTGCATTACTCACTAGATCAATTTTCACCAAATATCACTGTATTATTAAAAGACTATCATTTAATATAATCTGATACATCATTGGAATTATGTTAGCAGTTATGAATACTACTAATAATATTATTAAAATATATAGTAGTTATAATTAAAAAATTAAATCATGGGATATCAATTAGTGTCAAACAAAAATAGGAACTAAATGGATATAAAATGTAATATTATATTTTTTTGATTTCAAAGAAGTTTTCGCTTTATAAAAATAATAAATAAAAATTATTTAATTATTTTAAATATATATATATTTAATATATTGAATAAAATAAATATTATATATATCAATGATATTTCATGGGAAAAATAAAATAGAAATAATCCTTTTTACAAATAAACCCTATATTTTTATCAACATATTTTCTAGTATTTAAAGGATGAACCTATTTTAAAAATTAATTTTAAAATAGTAATAAATTTAACTTTATAAAATAAAACAAAAATTTTACTTCATATTTTCAAAATTATCTTTGGCGGAATTTTTGGAATTTTTATGAGAAACATCATTTTTTATGAATAGTGAAAATGCTCCATTTTACATAAAAACTACATTTGCATCTATATAATTAATAATGTAAAAGTAACTCTTTAATTTATTTTAGGATAAAATTAGTTCCATTATAAATTTATTAATAAAATTTTTTTCATTAGAATCAATCTCAATTTGAATGTGAAATTAAAAACATTACAATCTCTTGAATATTTTTCTACTAAAACTAATTGATTTTCCTGTTTGTGTGATTGGAATTATTTTTTATTTTTATTATTCTCGGAATTGAATTTATAAAAATCATGATAAACCATTATAATAAATAATATATTTTTATAATAACTTATACTTTATTTTGACAAAAATGACTAGTTAATGTCATTAAAATTAATTATAGTTGTAATAGTGTAATTGTAACACCTTGAGATTTTATGAGATATATTCTTTTTTTAATTTCATTGATTTCACCTATTGTACAGCACACCAAGATTATCTTGTGCTATACGCACCCCCGTATTAGCATGCAGTATACGCAACACTAATCTTGGCTCATGTTACACACAATTTCATGTTCGTTTTGTAGAAATTATTCTACGCAACATTATGTATCAATTTTGTTTAATGTATAAATAAAATAAGTTTTAATTATGATATAAGAAACACCAACGAGATCATGCACTACACGCAACACTAACTTGGCTTGCATTACACACAATCACGACCTTCCTTGATAGCGTGTGTAGTACGCAGTATCGGGTTTCATTAGACAACTTTATGTTATTAAAATATTATATAATCTTTCCATTAATAATATTAATAAAAAAATATTTAGATTTTATAAATTTTATTTTTCAAAATGGACTTCAATTTTGGATTCAGAATATCACAATTATCATAGGGTGAATTTTCGGTGTTTGTCCAAAAAAATTTCAATTTTTGATGACTTATTAAAAACACTGAGTTATAGTTTAAAACCAAATTTTTATTTAAATAATTATTTATTTTATTTAAATTTATTTTAGTTAAAAATAGATATATAATACCTATATAAGTTCAATGTAATTCATTGTAGTCATTTTATAATAATTTTAGATATATAAAACATTTATTGAACTTTTTACCATCTTTTACCCCCCTCCTAGGGGAATTTGAAAATTTACATCAAACATAATTTTAATGCTTCTATGAGTGGAATTTAAAAATTCCAAGAGTCGCAGTTGATATCAGTACGTAAAATTCAGTTCAATAAAATTAAAATAATTTTTGGTGATTAGTTACTTTTGACTTTTATTTAACACGGTTAAAAGTAAATAAGGTAATTAAGGCTAAAAATGATATTTTTATTACCCTAACACATGTCCAATTTTTATTGCATAAGTGTAATTCGATCAAAGAAACCTTAGGAAAAAAATATTACCCTTTAGGTCCACTTGAATTAGATTAGGAAATTTATTATAATTTTAATTAAAGAATAGTTAAATTAGTTAAAATCAATGTTTAATAACTAAAACATTTTTTATAAAGGGTTATACATAAGATAAATTCGACAATAGAAATTCAATTAGAAAGATAAAAATATTTTCTACATAATAGTGATTTCTTTTTATTTTTTAGACGTTAATAAATTTTATTTGTGACACAATGATGATGCACTAATTACCGTAATAATGAAATATTAACATGCTTGATATTATAAATACCCAAATAAGTAATTTGGGACTTTTTATAAATTAAAATAATTTTTTAGGTTAATATAACATATTAGGGTTGGTTAGATGATCCTTTTCAATGTAATAATGTTCTTATGAATTTTGAAAAAACAATATTCTAAATAATGTAAATACTAACATAAAAGAGTATTTAAAACAAATATTATATTATTAATTTATATAATGGTTCTAAAATTATATTGTTTGGAAAAAAGACTTATATAATAATATATATTTCATTAATGAACCAAATGGGGTTTGATTGGTAGTTTAAATAATATTTATTAACCATATTGTGTAAGTGCACAAGAAGACGTGGTAAAAGTAAAATTATTTAACTTAGAGTTAAATCTAAATGATAAGGTTAAAATGGTAACCTAAACTAGCCAAAAACATATTGGTTGGAAGGATTTTGACCCATCACCACCCTATCCTCGAAATAAGTCACTTTCAATCCATTAAAAAACAAATATTAATTTATTATAAAATAATATTTTATGTTTTTTCTAAGGTTCCCATCACCAATCTTATAAAAGGGCACCATCCCTACTCTCATATTCACACCCCAAAAGCCATTTGGCTCGCCCAACCGCTACCCAAATTCCCTCTCAAATATCCTATTTTAATCCTAGAGTCCTACCTTTAGTCAAAAATCCAACTTAAGGATCCCTTTTGGTCAAATAAAATGGAATAACTCGCAGAAGAGGTAAATATCTAACATATTTCAAGTTCCTTTCTTCATCCACTTCCTTATTATTTGTTGTTTTCATTCTAAAATTATAACTCTAGTATATTATATATACATTGATGTTATTATAATAATTTTACAACTATATTATTTATTTTATCCATCCTATGAATGAAAAAGTCAACACACATGTGTACGTAAGACTTACCATCTCCAAGTTGTGGTGTAGTTTATTATTCAAACATTTCATCATTTGGATTTGTATAAAAATGAGTATAAATGATATAAATATAAAATATAAAATTATTATTCTTATTTATATATGATATAACATCCAATTATATACAATTTTAATTTCAAATGAATGATATTGTCGCTCGTGTGTACGTACGGACTACCGTCTCCACGAACGCAATGAGATTCATTTTCCATGATTAACTATTCATGTGTGATTAGAAAGTATATATAATAAATAATCATTATATATATTACATTATAATAATAATGTATTTATGTACATATATGTTTCAATTATTTAATTCTATTTAATTCGATAAGGAAACGAAAACAGCGCCCATGCGTACGTATAGCCTACCATCTCCATGAACAATGTATTTCATTCCATTTATCGATCTATAATATATTTATATATTTTTTTTATATATATAATATAAATAATGTTTTAAATTATATAATTACATAAATCAGGATATAAGTAATAATTTCAAGAACAAAAAATCGAAACACCTATGATAAATGAAACGATATTACCCAAAATGCAACATTAACATTGAATTTATAATAAAATGGGAATTAAAAACTCAAAAGTGAATAATATATGATATCATAAATATTATTATTGTTATTTTACAAGTTAATAATATTATTAAACCCACTATACAATAGTTTTGGACACGTAGGGAAGAACTTGGACCTATGGTAAAGGATAATTTTTCAAATCTCATTTTATCCGAGATTTCTTATACGTAAGAATGTAATGGGGTTATATTTTCCACCCATGTCCAGGAAAATGATTTTCATAAAGTTTTTTATATTCATCCATGTACGTTTAAATTCATTTTTACCCTATTATGACTTTTACCACAAGGTATGGAAGCAATCATTCTTTTGTTTACCATATGAGGTACTTTTTGACATTTCCGGCAATAGTATGAGGAGAATGTTATTTTATCATTTATGGCATGAACTGATTATTACTGTTTAATAATTCCTTATTTTAATGTATATACTTCTACAATATTTCATTATTATTTTCATGAAAAATAATTTGCATTTAAAATAGCATGGCATTTTTAAAAAAAATAAAATGATTTTGAAGAAGAAATTATATTTTCATCAAGATTTTATTTCAAGTGTTTTTTCAAAACTATTATCCATATAAAGTGACACTATTTAGTATATTATGTTAAAAGTATAATGTCTTTATTATTTACATGGTGTTATTCATCTTATTATGAAATTATATCCATTTTATTATATGGATTACGTTATGATGGTATGATGTTTATGAAACCCATTTTATTCTTTGGGTTATGATGAATGATTTATGTTTATTTTGTGGAACATTTATGAATGATTTCATTATTAGATGGGTGGGACTTATATATCCCTTCAATGCATTGAGTAAATATTTATATCTCATGATATAGACATGGATGTAACGTAATGTTAATTTGGTTCAGTGATACCGGACTGGAAAGGGAATTAAACATGCTTCAGTAAGGGAATTTGACCACTATAATGGTCTTGGAAGCAATGCCTTGGCTACTATGGAAATCATATCCTGTTATTAATGGTTTTCCTAAATTACATGTTTTATTCCCCATGCTATTTTAGAATGATTGAGGTTCCATTATGATCTATGCCCTACGTACTGCCATGTTTTATGTCATTGCTCAAAATTTTGAGGTTTAAACACTATGTTATTTTATTAAATTCAAATGTTTATGGTTTGTTTTATTTTCTCCATGGTTACCCTTACTGAGAATTTGAGCTCACACTTTTAATGTTTTCTTTTCCGAAGTATATAAATAATGTTTTTCGGTAATAAAACAAAAGGGGATGATCATTATGGGAGATGTTGAAGATCTTTCACCATGATTAGAAGATTATGTTCCTAGTTTTCAATGATACTAAACTAATACAGTCTTTGTGAGTTAGTTTTTTTCATCTATTAATCATTCTACAAATGTAATGTAATGTCTATGTACATTGACCAATGGGTCTCTACAGTTGGTATCAAAATGAAGGATTAGTTATCCTTCGAAAAATAGGATGCGAAAACTTTATATCCCAAGAGATATTTCTAATGTATGTCTAGGGATGTCCCTACAGTTTAGTATAATTATAGTTTACAATACTAGAATTATTATAACAAACATGAATAACCTATGATTAAACCTATGATTTAGAGATTTAATGTACTCTCTATTATTAAGTTGTTTTAATTGCATTATTTTTTCCTCTCAAACTATTATTTTTGGGTTTTACAAAATGTCTTCATAGAGTAATACTCATGTTAATAGAGAATTTGATGGAAAATAGAATGATATTCTTCATGATCAATCAAATGAAATGGGATTTCGAAGGAAAAGACTCATTATCATGCCTATTAAAAAATCTCATAATATGATCAATAATATCAACATTGGTAATTTTCTTGACATAGTGAATAAGAGAAAGAAGGAGTTTCATGATGATCATAGAGGAAATAAAGATAAATTTCCCTCATGTAAATCATGTGGGAAGAGGCATCAGGGATAGTGTTTCAAAGGAACTGGAAGATTCTTTCGGTGTGGAGAAAAAGGACACAAAGCTAGTAATTACAAAGGAAAGGGTTCAGTTAAATCTATGGAAAAGTATAATTATATTGATAATACATCAACAACAATTAAATTTTTTAAATGTGGAATGTACGGGCACTATGAAAAAAAAATCTCTAAGGGAAAGTCTCATGATGAGAATCAAAATCATCATATGGGCAGGGTTTATGTTGATGATGATGAGGCGACATCAAATGATATATGATATGAAAGAAGTTTGGAGGTATAAAATGATGATGCTTGGTCGATGGTTTAAGAAGGTATTGTAATGATTTTATGTTTATGAAGAGTAATGTTATATAGGTAATTTAATGGTACTATGGAATGAAGAAACATCTAATGATTGTTACACTATTATATTTTCCTTGAGTAGTTGAAAGTATACATTGAATGGTACAAGTAACCGTGAAAGGTTATTTAGATATTCTTATAAATCTGATGATATACGCATAATGATGGGATAAAGAGAAAATAATATGATGGATATTATTAATGAGCTCATGATTGAGATGAGGACCATGTGATATCATGGTTTTTGTATATAGAATTTTTTGGATTTTGGTATGTGGAAAGAGTTAAATTCTGATAGCATTCATGTTTCAACTAAGGTTCTAATGTAATACATCTTTCAAAATAATACATGATAAAGGTAATCACAAATTTGGAATGTGACCAACAAGATAAATCTTGTGATATATGAGGGATAAATGATGGTATTCATGTGCTTTTTATATGTCGTTTTTAGTAGTCGTTCTCTTTATACTATAATTTTGAAAAGAATTATTTTGGTTAAGTGTTAAGGTTGGAATTGATTAATTTGAACATCAGGTACTATTATTTAAGGCTGGAACTATGTTTTGATTTTATTTCTGGAATGTTAAAACAGTGTAATTTTATAAAAAGGATAACCTATAGAACGGGTGACAACCTGTCATGTTTGACAAGGTTGTGGGAATCGAACCCACAAACTAAGTGCGAAAGTTCTTTATCTCCTACCACTATCCTACAAGAAGTCCATGGTTAGTAGATATTAGTTTAATTTTACTAAGCAGTATGGTAGTTAAAGTATAAGTCCATTTTTGGAATCATTTACTGTTTATATAACCATATATAGACTTATGTATATTTAATAACTTTTGAAAACTTTTTGAGACAGATGGAATAACCAATCATTCTATCTCATGATCAGCAACTATTTCAAGAAGCACAAATTCAACTTCATTTTTTTAAATAAGATCTGATTTTGAAATTGTTCATTAAATTTCTAATGATGATATTACACTAAAATCAAGTAAGTATTTCTCCATATGAAATTTCTTTAAACATTAGGGAAATGATCTTGAAAACCAAAAATGTTGTCCTAATACCTTCATATATGATGAGTCAGATGGTACCTTAGATAATCACAAATTTAGGTCTTTTTTATTATTGAAATTATCATAGCCATTCCCTCTATCACTCTCCATCTTAAGTTGACGGTTAGATTTCTCATCCATATCCCTATTATCACATATGTTCTCTTATGTGGAAACCCAATGATGAGTTGATTTGGGTAACTGTTACATTTAATACTTTATTTTTAAAAATTATGTTTTAGTATTTCTTTTTACGATGTGGGTTTCATTGAAAGAAACTTACAATAGTAGATGATTTATAACCTCGACATATTTCAAGGGAGAAATTCATTTTAAGGTGGGTAGAATGTAACACCCCGAGATTTTATGAGATATATTATTTTTAATTTCATTAATTTCTTCCATTGTACACAACTCCATGATTAGATTTTACTATACATAACATCGTATTAGCATGCAGTATACACAACACTATTCTCGGCTCATGTGACACACAATTTCAACATTGTTTTGTGGAAATTATTCAATGAAACATTAAATATAGATTTTGTTTAATGTATAAATGAAATAAGTTTTGATTATGATATATGCAACACCAAAGGAATCTTTCACTACACACAACCCTGACTTGGATTTCATTACACGCAATCACGACCTTCCTCGATAGCATGTGTAATAAGCAATACCAAATTTCACTAAACAACGATATGTTATTAAACTATTATATAATGTATACATTATGAATATTAATACCCACTTTTTGAAATTTGATAAATTTTATCTTTAAAAATTGAATTCATTTTTGGATTTGGAATATAAAAAATAGCTTAGGAAAAATTTTTGGTGTATTTCTGATAACATTCAATTTTTATCAATAGTGAAAAACTCTGAATTATAGTTTAAAACCAATATTTTATTTAAATAATTATTTATTTTATTTAAATTTATTTTCAATCAAAATAGATACATAATACGTATATAAGTTCAACGTAATTCATTGGAATAATTTTATAATAATTTCAGATATATTATAATTTTATTGAACTTTTTACCGTCTTTTACCCCCCTCCTATGAGAAATTGCAAATTAATATAAAACTTAATTTTACCACTTTTGTGAGTGAAATTTTAAAAATCCGAGAGACATGGTTGATATCTGTATATAAAATGTGGTTCAATAAGATAAAAATTATTTTTTGTGAATAGTAACTTTTTTCTTTTATTCACCACAGATAAAAGTAAATAGTGTAATTAAGGGTAAAAATGATATTATTAATAACCCAACAATGTCCTAATTCTATTGAATAAATGTAATTTGACCAAAAACAACCTTATGAATAAAATATTACCATTTAGGTGCTCTTGGATCATATTAGGACATTTCTTATTATTTTATTAAAAGAAGAGTTAAAATAGTTAAAATAAATGTTTAATAACTAAATCATTTTTAATATAGGGTCGTACATAAGATAAATTTAAATATAAATATAAATTATAAATCTAAATATATTTCCTACATAATGGTAATTTATTTATATTTTTTAGGCATTAATATAATTTATTTATGACACAATGATGATGCAGTAATTACCTTATTAATGAAAAATTAACATACATGATATTATAAATACAAAAATAAATGTAATTTGAGACATTTTATTTTGCATTGAACTAATTTTATAGGTTAATATAACATATTATGGTAGGTTAGAATAATTTCTATTGAAGTAATAATTCTTATAGGAATTTCGAAAAAACAATATACTTAATAGTGTAAAAATTGACATAAAAAGAGTTTTTAAAAACAATTCTATATTATTAATTGATATAATGGTCTTAAAAATATATTTTTCTGTCAAAAGACTAATATAATAATATATATGTCATTAATAAACCAATTTTGGTTTTATTGGTAGTTTATATTATGTTTATTAACCATATAGTATCAGAATACAAGAAGACACGGTAAAATTTAAATTATTTATCTGAGAGTTAAATCTAAATGATAAGGATAAAATAGTACCCTTAACTTGTCTAAAACATATTATTATAGAGTATTGAGACCAAAATCCACCCTATCCCTGGAATAAGTCACTTTGGAGCCATTATAAAAAGAATATTAAATTATTACAAAATAATATTTTATTTTTTTTCTAAGGTGGCCATATCCCCTCTTATAAAAGGTCTCTTCCCCTTCTCTCTAATTCACACATCCAACGACATTTGGACTCTACTAACCCTAGACAAATACCGTCTATATAATAATCCCTCTATCTTATAGGCATTCCTTTAATCATAAAGCCATCCTATGGCGCTCTTTTCATAAAATCAAACGGAAGAACCCGAAGAAAAGGTAAATATCTCACCACACATTTCATGTTCCTTTCTTATTCCACTTCCTTTTTATTTGTTGTATCCATTATAAAATATTAAATCTAGTATCGTATTTATATTTTTATGTTATTAATAAAATTTTACAACTATATTAGTTATTTTATCCATTCGATGAATGAAAAATTCACCATAAGTTCGTACAGACGGTTTACCGTCTCCACGTCGTGGTGTAGTTTGTTATTCAAACATTCCATCATTTGGATGGTTATAATAATGAGTATAAATGATAAAAATAATAAACATAACATTATTATGATTCATTATATATGATATACCATCCAATTATATACAATTGTAATATCAAATGAATGATATTGTCGCTCAAGCGTACGTACGGACTACCATCTCCACGAACGTGACGAGATTCATTTTCCATGATTAACCTTTAAAATATGATTTTAATGTTAATATAATAAATAATCATGAAAGATTTTAAATAATAAAGATACTGGATTTATTTACATAAATGTTTCATTTAGTTAATTCCATGCAATTCAATAAGGAAACAAAAATCACGTTCATGCGTACGTACGACCTACCGTTTCCATGAACGGTGTATTTCATTCCATTTATCGATCAATCATATATACGTATATGCTGAATATATATTTTATATAAATAATTTTTTATATTATGGAAGTATTTAAATCAGGATATAAGTAACAATATCAAGAACAACATGTAAAAACACGTACGATAAATGAAACGATTTTAACCAAAATGCTTCTTTAACAAAGAATTTATAAAAGAACGGGTAATATACAGTCAAAAGTGAATCATATATGATATAATAAAAATCTTTATGTTTATGTTACAAGTTAATAATATGTTCAAACCCACTATATAAGAGTTTTGGACATGGATGGATGAAATTAGACCTATGTTAAGGGATAATTTTCCAAATCACATTTTTATCCCAGATTTCATATACATATGTATTTACTGGGGTTATATTTTTCATCCATGTCTAAATAAATGTTTATCATAAAGTTTTTAATATTCTTCCATGTATGTTTAAATTAATTTCTACCCTTTATTGACATTTACTACAGTGTGTGGAAGGAATCATTCTTTTTTTTACCATATGAGGTAATTTTTGACATTTTCGACAAAAGTACGAGGATAATTTTTTTTAACTTATATGCCATTAATGTATATTTACAGTTTAATATTGCCTTATTTTCATTAATATAACTCTACAATATTTATTTATTATTTTAAAAAAATCATTTTCATATAAAATTTCATATCTTTTTGGAAAAATTAATATTATTTCGAAGAAGGATATTATCATCATGAATTCATTTAATGTGTATTGTGAAAAAAAATTTCCATATAAGGTGAAACTATTTAGTATGATTTTGTTTCTAGTATAATTTCAATATTATTTACATGGTTTTATTCTTATTATGATGAAATGATATCCACTTTTTTATATGGATTACATTATGATGGGATGATATTTATGAAACCCATTTTATACATTGGTTTATGATGAATGATTTATGTTTATATTGTGGATAAATTAATAATGATTTCATTATGAGATTGGTGTGACCTATATCACCCTCCAATGCATTGGGTAAAGATTTATATCTCATGATATAGACATGGCTAAAATGAAAAGTTAATCTGGTTTAGTGATACAGGACTGGAACGAGGAGTGAAGTCGATTCAGTAAGGGACTTTTTCCACTACGATGGTTTGGCATAAATGCCTTGGCTACTACGGAAATTATATCATGTTATTAATGTTTTTCCACAATTACTTGTTTTATTCTCTATTATATTTTAGCATTATTGATGTTCCATTATGATCTATGGCATTTGTACTGCCATTTTTTATATCATTTGTCAATATTTTGATGTTTAAACATTATGTTCATGTTTTTAAAATCAAATTTATATGTTTGGTTTTATTTTCCCCATGATTACCCTTACTGAGCATTTGAGATCACCCTTTATCTGTATTATCTTCCCCAGGATATACAAGAAGATTTTAGGTGAGAAACAAATTGGAAGATCTTTATGGGAGATGTTGACGATCATTCACCATGATTAGAAGAGTATGTTTCAGGATTCCAAAGACCCAAAACTAAAACGGTCATTGGGCATTTTATTTTGTCATCTATTACATATTTCGTAAATGTAAGGTAATTTCTATGTACGTCATGCTATGCGTCACTACAATAATTGCGATAAGAAGTGACTAAACCCTACATTTAAGGTCCTATATGACAATACACATGTCCAAAATACATTGGATGTCTATATATCGTCCATTAACCTTCAATTATTTAGTTAATATGTTTAGATTTGGCTTTTTAGGAAAAAAACATGTGTACACGTAACATGTTTAAAAAAATTCAACAGATTCATTTTCCTTTACTATAATAGTCCACCACCTGTCTCACTTCATAACACCTCTCAATAATCCTAAATAAAAAAAATCTCTTCACAGAATGACTCCAAATATCCTTCCCCTTATCCTAGAATCCTCCCTTTAGGATTAATTATTTCCATGAATGCCTTTTGGTTCAATCACGAAGAAGTTACCCAATTATGAGGCAACATCACCCCATAATATTTTTAGTTTAATTTCCATCACCTAATCTATATATATATATTTTAATATTACATAATAACAATTATTAAAAATATACTATTAAGATTTTATTTAATGGTTTTTTCCTTCACATATACACACACACCCATCTTATAGGTAAATAACATACAGTTTGTGTGAAGGGAAAACTACCCCCTCATGGAACCATGATTGCTTGTTCTTCCATTACCACAAATCAAGGTGTTCATTATGAAGAAAAATATATTTATATATTTATATATTTGATATTTATTATTTTTAAATCCTAATTTATTATTTTAATTCATCTCTCTTTATACATTTCAACTTGTCGAAATACGATAATTTCATTTGAGGAAGTGTAGGCTACTATCCTCTCAATATGACGTTATTCATTTACACGATCCATGGAATATAAAATGAATGATTACTATTAACCATATGGTAAATAAAAAACTTATATATGATATTAATTACATAGTTAACTTTACATATATATATATATAACATTTTTTTATTACATGTTCACACACTTAAAAAGTCCTAATGTCATTCTTGGATGAGCGGACTACCACCTCAAAAACAAGATGGGATTCCTTTATATCAAAAGAATTAAATATAATAGTATATATGATTAAATTATATTTTGTTTATGATTTATGTTTCATTATTAAATTATTTGGTGTCACTACCTCTTTTCTGTAATGATCATGGAAAAATTTGGGCTTTACTCTAGCATACGTATATCCTAAATTCTACATGATTGTTACATTGATTAATTTTTTATAACCATAATCAATGAATGTACGTAAATAAATAATTCAAATTTTAATATGATAAATAGGAAATTATTATTAATCTGGATAATTAATGTATTGATTCCATTGACCATAGTTTTCCTATAGAATTTAAAAAATGAACTGAAATTTGCCAAAAAACAAAAAGTGAAAAAATATTATATTTATCCGTACTCTACATGAAAATAATTGAAAAAAATTTATTTATAAAAATCAATATGATTCTAAATATTATATTAAATTGACATATGTTTATTTTACTAGAATTTAATGGATGTTCTAATGATAAGGAAATATAAGGCATGGGAACCTTGTCACACATTTTTTACTATGAGACATATGTTATTTCTGTGAACCTAATATATTATACATGGTTTACATATATCTAAAATTACATTTACTATCTTGGATTATTTAATTTTAATTTTATTTATATGTTTCAATAGATAATTAATACTTTTTTTATCATTCAATTCATATATATGGGATACTCATATAACTTTTTTAGATCCATGAGATAAATGTAATGTTCACCACATACATATTATGTGTGTTGTATCTACTACAACATTTGTTATAGTATATCTATATTCCTTTGGAAAACATGTTATTTTATTCTTTCATATAAATTTCTTCTTTCATGGGGGTAATGATTAATAATTTTACAAAATTTTATGCGACACATTGGAATTTTTGAGATTATTTTCCTCAAAGTTAACATTAATTATCATTAAATAGTTTTTCAATTTAATGAAATAATATGACCATTGTTCAATAAAAGAATTAATTTTTCTCTTATGTGTCTATTTAAGAATATTCTCATTTATTTGTTCAAATTTTTCAATATTTGGTACTCAAAATGTTTTATAAAATGTTTTTTTATAAAAAACATTTATTTATATTCTTATTTGAATAATCTTTTTTATTCAAAAAAATAAGTTTTATTAACATATTTTAAAAAATCAAAACAATTAGTTAAGTAAATTTTTACAAATTTGTTTTTACTAATTTCTTCAAAGTAATCGCCTGGTTTCCTTTTAATTAATTAATATTTTTAACCTTTAATCCTCTAAATGGAAGTATAGTTTTACCTTGTATGTCTTGTATAAATTTATCCTATATCCTTAGTTTTTAAGACTATATTTCAATATTAAAATTTGTATTTTTAAATAAAATGTATTCAAAAGGGATTTTCATAAAAATCATTGAAAATGTTTATAAAGATTAATGTTAATTTTCCACATGAATATTCTTATAAGTTATTTTCATACCAATGACAACAACATTTTATTTTACACCACATAGTTGGGTTTTCATTGAAAACATCCTTAATCATCTTCTGTATATTTGATGATGTATTAGGACAAGGATATTATTCTCATTCATAACCTTAATTCTCTTTAATTCCCTTGAAATATTAAATTTCATATAATAATTTGAAATTTAAATTCACTTAAATATCCATATCATTTTCATGTAATAAATATATCCTGAATCATATACCATTTTTCATATGTTGTTTACATTAAAATTTATTTAATTATTTGGAGAAATATTTATTAATCTTTATACATTATTCAATACAAATATTTTATAAGTAATATTGATTATTTTAAATGATTAATGTTTTGGACATTCAATACACTGGTTGTTGAACATTTAAGATATGACATACTAGTTGGGGAATAGGTAATGAAAGACCATTAATTCATCAATAGTCTCGTGGGACGAATTAATTTTGAAAATTGGTATGTATAAATTGTCTCTTGATAGTACTGGTTCTATGTACCTTGGAAACATGGAATCCAGTAATTAAGCATGTCCTACATTTTGTTTAAGTTATTTATCTTCCATCATATATTGTGTCGACAAATCAATAGAAAAATTTCATTTTCAGTTCATTGATTTAATGGTAGGTGTTTTTCATTCATATGTTGTCATGTTTATTTTCAATTATCTATTAGTTTGAATGGAATGTGTTTACATTTATTACATTTCAATACTATTAAAGCACTTTTTTATCAGTGTTTTTATTATATAGTATTTGTGTTCTATTATTTATCATGCCATTGTTATTTTTCTCATTGATTAATTTTTTCTTCTACTATATTTTTATCTTTTCGAGCAATTGATCTCTCCTATATTCTGTATCATTCCCCATGAATCCCATAAGAATATTCATAATGATATAGTGGTATTTACTAGATGGATTAGCTTTATTCATAATGTTATTTATTATTAAAAAATAAAGTTATAATAACAAAATATAATCTTTGAATATATATTATTCTTTATTAATAAAATACTAATGTGTGTATCTCGTATACAGTGAATACTAAACTTGTTTTTACTTCGGGTCATCAGTCCATGTAATCATTCTAATTTAATTGATAGAACAAACCAGCTTTGGGCCTTATGGGGTCATGTCGCTACACCTATATATGAGTTAGACGTATAAATGAACTCTTTGAAATTATTCATTTTATACCAAGAAAAATAAATAATAGAAAAAATTATTGGGATAAACCTAGAATATTTATACTCAGGATCCATATTTAGTCCATCATAATTGATTTTTGTTCTAGTATTCCTCAAGAATATTTTTTATATAGAATATTGTTCGGATAGGTAATGTAGTGATTCTTGGATCCTCTATCTCTTCCAGACATGAAAATATCACATAAACTACAATATGTTTTTCTTTTCTTCTTTAGGGATTTCAACCTATACATACTATATGAGAATTAATATTGTAATATTTAGGCTGATAAAATAAAATGTCTCTTGAAAATTGTTATATATATACATTGACCATTGTAATACTAATATGGACCATTCTTTTTGTAATTAAATTTTATTCCTTATCACTTGATGTTAAAATACACCACATATAATATAACTTGATTTAAAAAAACATCCCAGAGTGTGCATATATATTCATCACATATTCTTGTCAAAAGATATATGTCTGTAATAAAATAGATCAATGTATTATAACACATTTCATTATTCTGGAGCCCATGGTTCTACCAGGTTGTCTAGAGTGACTCGTGTGGGGTTATACTACAAATATATGAATAAAATGACAAGACATGTGGGGGGTGTCACCCATTCCATGTATTCATTGTTCGTCGATTTTGAAAATAAAATAAACATCATGAATGATTTTTACAGCTTATTCGTGTTAGCTTCGTAGGGTGTCACATTATGTGTAAATAACTGTGAATAAATCGATTAAGGAGAAGTGTAATTTTCTTATATTTTGAAATATATTTATTACCAAATATATATATCAATATTTAATTTCGACAATGAATTTTATTTATTTTGTGTTACTCAAAACATGAATTTTTTCTTAAAATACCCATAATATAGATTTTAGCATGAATTATGTATATATCCAATCCTAGAAATCATGGAGGCAATTTTTTCTATATATTAAATTAGAATGACTACAATAAAATTAAATATCAAATTACTGAGCACTTGATATTTTTGGTAAACTAGAAACATACAATACTGTTTATTACAAATTAGTTCACTAATAACAACATAATACATTCTAAATTACAAATAATAATAACAATATTCCATCAAGAATATCCATAAAAATTGTTATTCACATAAAATAGATTCATATGAAATGGAATCACAATAAGGTTCATCTCAAATTATCAATAAATATAATGTATAGTTGAAGAAAAATGAATCATCAAGAATAAATCAACATGGTACGATGGGGAAGTCTTTAGAAGTGGTTGTCGTGGGGGTTCCTCGTCAGGGGTGTCAAGGTTGCGTAGTATTCCACCGATTTAGATGGAGCACAGAAGTGTGGGGTGTCTGGATTGAGCTCTAGTGGTCTAAATTTATGAAAAGGAGATCTATGAGTCTACAAAGTTTCACAAAATTACCCTGGTAGCTTGTTTTGGTCTAGTGAAACCCACACTAGAGGTTTTCAGATCCTTCGTGGAATCTTGGGTTTACTTCACCTAGTGGTTGTTTCTGAACATTCATGGTTTGCATTATGCATACACTACTTCAATAATGAAGATTTTGTGTAGCGTGGGTGCTGGAGGATAGGTGTTGTGGTGCCCATCGGTTTACTCTTTCACGCTGGCCTTGGGAGTTTTATTATGGCAGAGAATCCCCCATAGATGCAGCGTGGTTCGTGCTTCTGGTGTTCCCTCTTCCCTTCAATAATTCTTCAATTTAAGCAGTAGTGGTTGACTCTTTGGGTACTTAACATTGTTCTAATTTGAACACGGATGTGTTAATTTACATGTCTAATCGTCGCATTTGTTTTGAGATGAACCTTTGGTTAGGTTTCCTTCTCATTTTCGTATTAGATCTCTTGAGGGTTTCAAATGGTGGAAAATCTTGGTGTTCCAAGATCCAATCAGATTGTGATCATCTTGTGGTTTTAAAGGGTATTCAGTGGAGTTTAGTAGAAAAGGAAAGAAAAGACACTGTAATCTAGGGGTTGGGCATGGTCATAGTGATCGTCTGGAGGCTCCTCGGATAGATGTGGTTGGTTTTCTTGAAAAGATGGCATTTATGGGGGTCTCCAGAGTGACATTTTCCTCTCACGTTAGAATGTTGTATACATCAGAGGGGGTGGAAAATGTACATGGTTCTAGGATGATTTTTTAATTTTTGAATTCTGATTAATTCGTGCCTAATAAGTATCATTCCACTGAGGAGGGGACACAGGTGGGAGGACAATTTTTGGAGGACTATGAGATTTCTAATTTGTTACTGATGCATCCCAATGGTGTGGATACAACATTTTTGGAAGTGGGATTGATGGGTCATATTTTGTCGATGGTGTCTTCCCTTTTCTCTAGAAGAAATAGTATTTTACTAGTTTGCGGGGTTACAGACATACCCATAGGATTATTATCACCATTAACAGGTGTTTAGGCCCTTCATCTCTTTGCATTGGAAATTTTCAATCATCCCTTTTGGCTAAGTTGGGTCACATTAGAGATTACAAAAGTAGCCCTCCATGGGGAACATTACTTGGTGGGTTGGAGAAGGAAATCATCACATCCCATAGGTCTCCTACTCGGTTGGTTTTGAATGGTTTTCATCAGGTGGAGATAGATTCAGTGGATCCTTTTTCTTCTATGTGGAATAGTATTTCCTTCCTGGAAGAAGCAGATTGCCAATTGAAAAAGAAAATTATTCATCCAATGAAAGGCCCTTTTTCAACAATATCATCTAGGCTGGTTACATGGTCGATGCCCAAGGATGAGTGTTGCAGAACTCTATTTGTACTTATCATGGTAACAATTGTAGGATGGACAAAAACTCCATCTTCTAATGGTTTCTAGGATTATATTGAACTCAAGTGTTATGGTGGTACAAGGAATGTGTGAATTCTTGGATTCTTAGTCTTGGGAATATGGTGCTTCATTATCACTGATTCTGGAACCTAAACAAGATATCAGTAAAATCAATTATTGGGCAATGAAGATGGGTTTTGGATAGTTCTATCATAACCACCCCACGAATACACAGGTCTAGATGTTCTGGAAATGGAGCATAAAAGTGAAATTTATGTAGGCAACTAATCAGTGTATAATGGTGAATATTAAGTTCAAATGTACTGAAATATGTTTCTCTTTCATTTATTCTAGCAATTTCATACAAGAATGAAGGGATATACGGGAGTGTCTGGAGGCTTTTGATCCAGTGGGCTTACCTTGGTTCATCGGTGGGGATTTCAATGCGATTACTGATTTCTCAGAAAAGAGTGGTGGATCTGAGAGTTCTATCAAATATATGCTCAACATCGGGAACATCAGGTCTAGTAATTTCCAGCATGATTTGGTCTTCAATGGGAATAAATATACCCATTGTAATAATCCTAAAGGGACTAGGGGAATTTGGAGTCGGCTGGATAGATTCCATTCCTTCATTCATGGGTTAGACTCCATTTCTCTTTCATCTGTATCACACATATCTTGTGATTTTTTAGATCACACCCTACTGCTAGTTGAGAACAAATGTGGGAGTCATGATTTTAATCCATTCATGTATTCTTCTAAATGGAACAATTTGGATGGTTTTCTACCAATGATGAGGAACTCATGGGAAAAAGAGATTGATCGGAGGGCTTGGATCGGGCTTTCTAGGACTTTGAAGAGACTTAAGTCAGATAAATCTCACTGAATTTATGGTAACACAATTGAGGTTTGTTTTGTGGCTTCTATTCATATGGAAATTGATGATTTGGAGGACCAATTAAAGTGGAGTTCAGATGAGGGTATCTTCATTAGGCGGGGGGATAAACTTAGCTTCCTAGTTGAGAGGGTTCTTGAGATTGAAAGTGATTATTGGAACTGCTCTAGGGTTATATGGCTTAAAGAGGGTGACATAAATACTTATTTCATTCATGCTTGTTTAAAGGATCAGAAGAATATGAAAATCAAAATTATGTTTGAGGATGGATCCTACACTTCTGATGTCAATGGTGCAGGTCAGTTGGGATTGGAATATATTGAGAAGTCTCTTTCATGTGATATATGAGGAGTCCAGTTGAGTGGTGGCTCAGTGGTGGAGTAAGAGTTTTTCCTGGGATCTGTATATAATAGTCTTGAGGGAGTGGAAAACAACATCATAATAGCCACTCCAAAAAGTGATGTGGTTTGTGGAACTATCTGCTGTATGTCCTTGGACAATGCACCTGGTTCTGACGGTTTCCCAGGGAGCTTCTTTGTAATGGCATGAAATTTGGTGGGGTTCCATGCAACTAAGTCCATTCAAGATTTATTTATGAGAGGAGCCATTGAAAGAAACATGGGTTCTTCCAGAGTTTTTCTGTTACCAAAAATCAATGATCCTTCTTCTATTGATCAATTTAGAACAAATTTATTATGTAACAATTATTATAAGATTTTGTAATGTCTTCTATCTAGGATATTGAGAATGATGATATCGAAAGTGTTATATCAGGAACATCACAGTTTTATGAATGTAAGGGTCATCCAAGGGGAAATCTGAATTTCCAAAGAGTTGGTAGAAGATGTTAATAAAAGGTTAATTGGATCCAACAACATCATTCATGTGGATATGGACAAGTCATATGAAAAAATGACATGAAGCATCAATATTCCGGTCATGAGAGGTTTGGGATTTTATCAATGGGAGTGTGGCCTATGCTTTCATTTTTATTCATCACCATGGCTATAAATCTCTCATATTGGTACGGTATTTGGTTAATTCAAAAGCATGTGGTGAGTGAGATAGGGGGACCCACTTTCTCTCAAAATGTTTGTTATTTCCCAGGAGGCCCTTTCAAAAAATTTACAAAGAGAAATGGAGGAAAGAAGGATCCTTTTTTATCACACCAAGGTCTCAGATGGGTCCCTATCACAACTTATATTTGATGATGATATTATGATTTTCTTGAATTGAAGGTGATCTTCCATTTTGAGTCTTATGGGAATTATAGAGATCTATGGTTGCCTAAGTGGACAGTGTATCAATCCAAGCAAGAGCTGCATTTTCATCTATGATAATTGTTCAATAAGGAGAGCATGAGATATTTAGAGTATTTTGGGAATCTAAAGGAATAAATTTCAAATGATTTACATTGGGGAACCTATTTCCATGGGGCGTGTTAAAAAATCCTTCTTTGAGGATCTCATTAGTAGATTTTTGGGAAGGATACTAAGTTGAAAGAGCCGATTTCATTCTTTCAGAGGCCGGGTTACATTGATTAATAGTGTTCTTTCCTCAATTCCAATGCATGTAATGTTTGTGATATCTCATCTGTAAGGTATTATTTTTTTGATGGATAAAACTATGAACTGCATCTTATGGGATTCTAATTCCATGGGCATGGCTTATTCAGCTTCATGGAATTGTATGGAAAAAACCAATCGAGTAGGAAGGAGTCAGACTCAGGGAAATATCCTTAACAATACAGTCTATGCAGGCTTGAATAGGATGGGATTTTATTTTTTGTGAACCGATGTGGGACAAAGTACTCAAAAATAAATAAAGGCAATGCTGGGAGATGTGGGAAAAGCAGAAACTGTCCATTCTGGTGAAGACTGTGCTGCATCATATGGAGATTTTTCAGGAAAACTCATGTTGGGAGGTAGGGAGAGAGGATATCTGTTTATGTCATGAAAATAGGATAGGGGAGATGTTGTTTTTCTATGCTGTCTAGTTATAGATTTTTCATTTATGGAAGCTTATATTTTTCCCCGACTTCTGGATTATATTCTTAGTGAGGAATAAATGGTCATTTCCCAAGAGAATTTTTTTTTAATGAGGAGGCTGATCAGGTATATTTTACAGGCTCAGTTTTAGGTTATTTAAGGGGTCATGATTACATGACACTTCTCCATCATGGAGGGGATAGTAATGAGTGTGTGGATCGATAATAGGGAAAAGAGGCTCTGAAAAAGTTTAATTTTTTATTATGGAGAGTCTGGAGTAAGGCCTTGCCAACAGAGGATAATGTCCAGCAGAGAGGGATCTACATGGCCTCATGATGATTTTGTTGTACTAACCCGCATGTTGAATCGATCTTCCACCTCTTCATCAAAAGTGAATGGGCCAATTATCTATGGTACATCATGGTTATTAGGGGTTATTTCGATGCTTCCTACTTCTCATTGCATGATTTCATAGCTAGCTGGTTTATGGGTGTAGGGAATCATGATATAGAATGCCAAAGTTGTAGCATCATTGTGCTCGCGAATTTATGGACATTGTGGGAGGCTCAAAATAAGGGGAGGACAGAGATGCGACCCTTGGCTACATTTCTTCATGTTAGAATGAAGGGTTTGGTTCACGTGATGGGTTCTATGGTGAAAGGAAGAAAATAGTATTATATATTATGATGGTTACTTAGCCAGACACCTGAACAGAATAGATAATACAGAAGTTGGATTAAATGGAATCCAGTACGACACGGATATAAGCTTAATGTGGATGGATCATGTATAAATGGTCAAATGTTTGGTGGTAGTCTATTTTGGGATGAGTAAAGCTCATTACTGTTCACCTTTGGTAGCTTTTATGGGACGGGGAGTTCACTGGGTGCGGAGTTAATGGCAATCCAAACAACTATCATGCTTTGCAAAGGTCTCGAATTGATGTGTTTGGAGGTGGAGTCAGATTGTGATACTTCTGTAAGAGCTATAAAAGGACAGGTGGATCCTACTTGGAAATTAACTTATTTTTTCCGCAGTTTCATCTTGGAGCTCAGATGTGTTTTCTCGGTTCAGCAGGTTAAAAGGGATGACGACTTCGAGGCAGATGGACTTTCTCATGGAGGTCATATGGAGGATCTGTTGAATGTGTTTTCTAGTTTAGTAGCTTTTCCTCGAGAGTGTAATAGTTTTGTGCATGGGGATGCTCTTGGGCCACATCATTTTATAACACTGTGACATTATCTTGCATTATGATATGTTTATCATTTCATTAATAATAAAAAATAAAATTATTGATCAATCATGTTAAGGTAAATAAATAAACCCAATTTCCATGAAATCAACCGGATGAAAAAAATGTGAATTAATAAAAAGGAAAGTAAAATAAATCTCATTCAATTCAAATAACTAGATAAAGAAAAACAAATATTTCCATATAAGAAATTGAAACTTATATATTGGAATAATTTAATTGAAAATGAAATTCATTCATTAATTTTTCATTGAGAAATCTCTTGGATAAATAATAAATTACTCAAAATGATAAAAAATTTAAATTATTAGATTCCATGTTTCATATATCCCTGGAAAAAGTGCCATCATTAATTTTCTGAAGAGAACTTAGTGCATTATGTGTTTAAACTATATTTGTTATTCCAACCATATATTAACTTACAAGACCATTCCAAATATATTTTATAACATATTGGTTACAAAAAATAAGAATTTTCATATCCTAACTTTTTCTCGTGAGCCACTAATACATCTCAGGGAATTATTTAGCCAATACCCAAACCGTATGACATACATGAAAATGTCCCAATCCCATGTCTTAATAATTCAAATAATTCCTCATACTAAATAACCAATAAACATTATCAAATATATGTATTGAATAATGTATAAAATATAAATATATTTCCCAATATAATCAAATAAATTTCAAAGTAAAATCAATATGAAAAATGGTATACAGTTTAATATATAGTTATATATATTATGACCCCTCCCTACCAGGTTTACACATACTATTCCATAAATTTCAGAAAGGTGATAATGGCCATTGATTCCCGCCTCCAGTAGGGCCCGAGTTGGATAATAGCATTGAGGGTATAGAAAATACAAAACTTGGAAACATTAAACTATAAGAGATCTAATGAGGAAGAGAGAGATAAGAAATAATTCAACTAACCCTTTTTTATAATTAAAAAAAATAAATACCAACTACACATATTTAATTTCATACAATAACTAATTCAATTGAATTTGAAAACATAATGTACCAAAAGAATGTAAAAAAATTATGTGACCACAAAGCCTCAATAGCTCCAGAATCTTCAACCTATTACTAACTAGATGGATCTCCAACCTTCTCAAAGTGACCTAAAAATAGTTCAGAAATACATATGGTGAGTTAAATATTATACTCGTTAGGATCATCATTAAAGTATCTTGTGAAAATTTAAAGAAGGAGAGCTAAAGAACATTAACCAACAAGTGAAACTATCTCATCACATAAAGAGTTATACAATGTTCCTAGCCTCAACATGGCTATTCTCACAAAGTATCTAAATAATATAATAAAATATAATACATACTATCAAGGGTACCCTAATACTTATTCCCAAATGGTTTCTCACTTTTCCCCAATGATGCACGTCCCAAGAATCTCTCTACAAAATGGATTTCTCGTAGACACATGGGTGAGGAACCACAACATGAACCTCATGGAACAAAACCAAAATGTCCACGTATCCAATGTAAACATTTATGTCTCTAGAGACACCACAACATGCATAACATGTATCATACATCATGAATTATACCACCTTCCATTGCATCCCATACACTGAGTAAGGATCCTAAATCCATCACATCTTCTAAAAAATATGTCTATAGTAGTCTATTGGAAAATATATCCACAATATATGTGTGTTAATAACCACAAGCCATTACAGTACTCTACACCCATATATGGGGATAAAAAAACTCTATTTCCTACCAGAACAATGAACTACCAAAAGACGAGAGAAAGTCCAATTTGGGTACTCAGTCATCCATCCACCCATTGAAATGTTGTGGAAAACACCCCCATGGCTCAGAATCCCTAGGGTGATAGTTTCCATAACTGACAGGGTAAAGTATCATTTAGATTAAAAAAAAGTAAAGAATATACTATATCGTACAAAACACTATGGGAATAACATAGTCATAGAATCCATTATAGGTAACTTATCTCAAACTCATGTCTTCTGGTACTATTACTAGGTATCATATAAGATAAAAAGCATTTTATTATTACATCATTCCATTTTTATGTTTTGGACTTTACATTAATTAGTTCCTTAATCATTACTTAATCATTATCAGTTATACAATACATTCCATTAGAATTATAACCAAGATCCACAGTTCATATAAATTGAAACCACATTATTTCCACACACCAGGTTCTAAACCCATGGGTTTACATCATTTATTCAATCATTTATAAAATCATTATTATCTTCCCATACTTCTTGGCATTCTGGAAAACATCATAAGTGCCAACGAACAAGTGGTTTAACATGGTTAATAGTTCAAATACTCAATGTGTCTCCTCCACCAATATCAAGAGGGAATACCCATCCATCCTTAAGAATCCAAACACAAAAAGAACATGTAATACCCCATGTGTCATCGCCTCTTATTCGAGGAAGGGTAGAAAGAATAGATGCCTATGCAGTGTAGATTGAAATGTTCATAAACAGATTACAATATTTAAAAAGTATCTAATAAATCAAAATCAACCTATTTCATCCTATCTAGTGTCCTCCCTGACTACAAAATTCATAAATCGATGAATCTCACCATTCTAAGGATTATCTAATTCCACAACCAATGGGACTCTGTAACCCCATATATCAAAAAAACCATCCAATATCATATAAAAACATTAAAATTTTGAAACAACATCATATCAACTGGGCTCATGTCTCTAAAACAAGGCAACTATCCTTCATACATAATGAGAACTCATGGCTCTAAAGTATAAGGCTCATAGAATTATAGGAAAGAAGGGTAATCAAAAAAATACTAGGAATTGTATTTTATCAAACATTGGGTTCTTCAATCTATCAATATTAATATAATTTATTATTTATAGGATCCAACTATGGGAAACCTAAATATTAATATATCCAAAATTATAATAATAGTAAATGTATATGTATTTAATTCATTATCAGCAACCATCAACATTCATATGGAACATCAATCAATTCAATTAAACATGATTAATACAAAGACAACCATATTCATTTATATGCCTTTTTAATATTAGAAAAATACTTACAATTAATTCCAAATTTTTTTCATTACAAATGTAATGTCAAGAAAGCATGATATTCAAGTCAGGCGTAGATATCAAACTATCATGCAATAAAAGAGGAAACAACATAAGATCAATACAAAATTATCTATCCAATTAAAATAATTATTTAGTGAATTCAATTGTTATCTAATGGGATAAAAAATGATAACTCTATAATTACACATAAAATAATAGTGATGAAATGAATCCCCTATCTCAAATGGTTTCCAACATTAGTTTCTCTAGAACGGATCAGAGGAATGAATCAAGATCACCTTTTCTACAACAATTGCATCTAACACATGAAGTCGCGACAATACTACATCAAAATAATTCAAAATAAACTCCCATATAACCATGAAGATCAAACTCCATTAGATATAAAGGAGAAATTGGTGAGCACAGATCGAAGAAAATCAAATAATAGAGGTAAATCAAACACATATTGAAGCAGCATCAAATAAGGATGTGGGGAAGCAATCTAGGATGAAGGAATCTGCAAACATTAAAGAGGGAGGTGTCAAAGTCAACTGGGGTTGATAGAGGGTACGATCAATCCCTAGGGTTTGAAAAAAAACCTGATTCTAATTGTTTTTAAAATACTCAATTGTGGGGAAGTACATGATCTTTACCTAACCATCACATTATGTACCACCTCAGGGACAACTTATGCGTAAAATTTGGTCAACCTGGGTCTCTAAATATTTTTTATGAAACTACGATGGTACAAATCATTTCCCCCATGGTCACATTGTGTATCCCCCCTGTTTTACAATTCTCGTGACCAAAACCCTTTAAATATGTTTTGAGCCTTCATTGAGCACCATGGTCTTAAAAAACACACAAAGGGTTGAACCACATGGATCTAGACCCTTATATAAGATACCTCTAAAAAACTCCCTTCCTCGAGAATCCAAAACCAACCCTAAGAGGATAAAAAGTGGTTGTTTAAAAAATTACCCCGCGAGAAACCTCTCATGACTCTATCTGCCACATGATCTCAACCGCATAAAAATGACAACATTCCATCTCACGATAACACCAACCTGCTCCTAAACATAAAATATCTTGGGATACTGAGTGCATATCTGCGACTCATATTCCTAGGTACTATACTCCATGCCATTGTGCATCCATAAGGCATAAACCACCGTGATTGAAATACAATGAATCACCTTCTGCTTGTAGTCTTGGATCTCTACAGGTCGCTCCTCTAAGGTCACATCATAGTCAACATCAATCTCACTTCAATAGATGATGTGGGAGAAGTCAACACAGTAAAGACTCAGCTGCAATGTCCCAGATTATCACAATAAATTGTATTATTTATATGGGATTATTTTGAGACCTATAAATATTAATGAGCGTGATTTTGATTCCTGGAGTTTTTGGAATGATCAGTCGATGTTTTGAAAAACGTTAATTAACATTAGTAAGTAGTTTTACTAAAAAAGTTAAATGACACTTAAACTATTGACCAGATCAAAAATATGAGGGAATTGTTGCATTTAAGATCGCGGGTTTACCCTAGCCTCGACATATGTTTTTTCGGAGTAGGTCTCATATGAAAAAACCCAAAAATGGAATAATGGTAAATAAAATAATTAAATAAAAATATTTTATTTTTCTACTATTTGTAACTCATGAATGGTAACTCATATTGTAAATTCGAGACCACCACTAAACGTGTGAAGTTATTATATCCTTAGGATGATACTAACATAGGATGCCTCAGGCCAGTAGTGATTTTTAGTTTTTGGCCAAAAATAAAAAAATTAAGCGCCAATTATTTTATTGTAAAATTAATAACATCTAAAGGGTATCTAGGATTTAAAATCTGAGGGTATCGTTGAGTTTTTTGGGGAGTTTTATCTTTATTAATATCATAACCTCAACTAGTTTTGGTACAGGGTGAACATTATTTATTTATAAATCTGTTTTTAAGGTACGTTCTGTAAACACGTGAGCATAATTTTATAACTTCTGAACTGTTTCTCGGATTAAAATTCTGGGGGAACCATTGAATCCGCTGCACCGAGATTCACTTAAGGGAGAAATTACATGACCATAGTGGGTCCGGAGAAAAATTTTCATTTATTGAATTTTCAAAATAAATGAAATAGAATAATTTTGTTATTTTATTTCATATCCTCTAATGTAGAAGCCTATGGGTGGGGCCAGGGATGTGTTATGACAATAAATGTCTTGACCATCCATCCCGATGTAACAACATTGTTGGTTAATTTGGAATCATTTTAGTAAATGTGATATATTAAATTCAAACATCGTTACATACCCTTATTCTCGCTTATATATATGGATCTAGGGGAGGGGTATCGACACAGCATCACCAAGAAACGAAGTGTAGAATGAGAACTGCAAGACTGAAACCATAGAGGACAGAGCTGAACTCAATGGGAGGTGACGGATGACACCAAACCAAGAACGAAAGGATGACATATGAGTGGTGCCTTTGGGAAACGATTTCGAGAATGAATAACACGATCAACCTTCAGGCCTGGATCTCTCCAATGAGTTTTCATGGATGGGGAGTTATTCATTAACATTTCCATAAATGATCCCCGCTTCACTGTTCATGAAAATTATATGAAGAACATGGGTCAACCAACTAACGGGTTGATCCACGAATCATTTTTTTGTTGGATGTTGTTACACGGTATCCTTGTGGGGTTTTTTTGTTGTTTAATACAAGAAATTGTTAAACATATTTTATTCTCCCTGCCATCACGATCTAACGCGTAGGGTACGGGCCTAATGAACCCGAAACGAACCCTCAGTAACTTTGTTACCCTTGCACCATATGTGGTAGACCGTCGACGTTTCGACACCAAATGGATACGATGGGGGAAATGCACCAACACATGCCTCTAGAAGAGGCCCTGTCATGAAACCTTGGTGGACATTGGAGTGGCCAGCATTGTCTAACCGCCGAAGAGGTGAGGCGCGTCATTGCATGTCGCAGTTATGAAATTTTGATGTGGCCTATCATCCACTGAAGATGTAGATGGTGCCCAGCTCATTGGCTGACCACAGAATGGAAGGGAGGTGCTTCCTTGTGTGTCTCTAGTGATTAAGAGACCACGATAGATGCTACTGTTGAGCAGGCATAACTGGCAGGTTCTCCAGTGATCGGGCGGTGACCACATGGCGCCACTGCTTTTAGGGCCCAATGGCCTTTGTCCATCCGAGATCTCAGGGGAGCAGATCCCCCAAGATGCTGGGTGGATCCACCGTGGGCTGCACCATTCATGGATGGACCTCCCTCTAGTGGGTGCCTACTAGCGGGTCAGGCAGTGCCCACCCATGGCTCAGGCTACCCCATTGCGGGACATGCTCTCCACAAGTGGGGCCACCATATCAAGAAACCAATTTTAGCAAGCCATGCAAGACCGTGGCCATTGAAGCCATGTCTAACGAAGCTTAGGCTAGAACTGGTTGGGAAATTAGGGTCCAACTAGGTCAGACAGGACTTGGGCCCAACCGGACCCGGAAATACTTAAAGGGCCTTATCTCAAGAACCGAACGTTTATTGGATGAACAATTTATATATTTGGTATTCTTTGAGCAAGGGGAGATTTTGAATTACTACATGATAGATTTTGAAAACCTGTAGTATGTCATTGTAGGATTTCACCCGTATCAAACTGGACCCTCGGTAATGAAATGCCAATAATGGACAGATCGGGCATCCGGTTGACGGAAAATAGTTTTTTTGTAACCCTTGTGACACATTTGATCATTGGGTTACTTATTTGTGAGACATCATGATTGTTAAAATATGATCGATGGCTTGGGGAGCGGTTCTCCCAAAAGCACCACATTCATAACCCTACTACTGTATGAGACCTGACGACTATTGACTTTTCAACTTGAAGATACTCGACAACCACTTTATGCAATGAGGAAAAGTGACTCACTACGACATGGTGGGGAGTAGACATGATATGAAATGGGGAGGAGTACCTCAGTTGGCCACAGTGACTGAGCTACACTGTGTTACCTAGTAGACCCATGGTACAAAATGGGTAGTAGTAACTTAGCAGTTCAAAGATAGTGGGTAGCGCCTCTTCGTGACATGATAGGCCCACTGTACTTGATATAGGAGGCATTATCTAGTAGACGAGGGGTTCAATGTTGTGACTAGAAATTTTATTTGTTCCTAGGTCTAGAGAATCTCTGGTTGCCTATCAGCATTCATTGCGATCTTGTGTGGGTCAGCATCATAATTATTTTTCTCTGAGCAGCAGATTGGTTTGAGCTATGACTTTAACTGAGATGTGCCTATTGCATTGTGATTTGTGATTAAGACCATGAATTGTGTTTTTCCTTGAATAATTCTGAGAGACATTCAGGGGTATTAGAGAATATATTTAGTATCATAACACTCACCCCTACAATGGGTTCCCCAACACCTTGTTGTGTATTGTGCAGACGAAGAGCAGCTGGGCTGAGTTTTGGGGGAGCCTGGACTAAGTGGTACGTAGAGGATTCATGCAAACATGGAGTGTGGAGCCGGTAATCGGATCCTGAGTGGATGATACAATATCTATTTTCCCTTTTTCAATTGTATAGTTCCATTTAGTTTTATTAATACTATAATTTGTACTAGTTCTTTCAGAAGGTCATGTATTTCATCCCAATATTACTTTCAGAACTCATTTTAACAATAGTATATTACTTCATAGTTTCTTCTTGTCGTGTTTATAGACTATTTTTTCGTATATGTTTAAAGGGAACACATTCCATATTTTATGGAATATTCTTTTCAGTGATTGTTTCCAGCCACTAGCATATGGAAGGCGGCCTTTGGGTAGTCATGGAATTGGCCCTGGGGGACGACTCATGACAACATGGTATCAGAGGAATTTGGTTCTACCCAAAAATTAGGACTCTATGCTTTACTTTGTGTCAATAGTGTTATGTATTATGAGTGTGTTTTTCAGGTTGGGGAATCCAGTGTTGGTGGAGTGGCTGATGTATCCATTCACCAGGACCCTGAATTCTTATTTCCCACTCATCACACAAAAACACTGATTACATGTGTTTTTGATAATTTCTTCTTATGATTTCATTGAGTCAGATCACTAGGTATAACATATAGAACATGGTGCACATGCACTTTCTGAAGATGCCTCCACGTTTATAGCCTTCCATGATTTCTAAGAGAGTACACAATGATGGACCACCGAGCAATGAGGCCCCAGTGCAGGGCCCTCATATGATTTTAGCACCTTCGGGTGGTGCATTAGTAGCACAACCACACGTTGGTTTGAAGTGACCACCAACCGCACTAGCGGATGATGCATGTCAACTGAGTTCATTTGATGAGTTCCAATGGTAGAGGCCTCATATATTTTGAAGAAAGATAGATTCCATGGCTATTGAGGACTAGTAAGAGGTTTTGGATACTGTTTTCCTCCTATATATGACACTAGTAGATCGGATGGTGATCATTAATTCATGTCTGTATCAGTGTGTGACCACGAGGACGGTCCACATGGTGATGAGGCTTTATTACATGGATCGTTTCCTGAGATGGTACATTCAAGTAGTGTTCCAACTATATCACAACCTGTTAGTCAGTAGTTACTGCCGATGGTACTGGTAGATGACACTTGAGGAGTTGATTGAGTTTCTATCAATCCAGGACACTATTCAATTAGATGAAGGTTCTGGAGGAGAGCC
The DNA here is from genome assembly GCA_963277665.1 of Viscum album. Lineage (NCBI taxonomy): Eukaryota > Viridiplantae > Streptophyta > Magnoliopsida > Santalales > Viscaceae > Viscum > Viscum album. The sequence goes on along the minus strand of OY728152.1, from coordinate 2,072,080,892 downwards.
TTTTGATGGCTCAGCATGAAAATGACAATGTTTAGATTACCATGATACTGCGAAGAGGTGACTTATCAGTGAAAAAACATGAGAACCATCCCTAGAGAATGGGGTATTTTCTAGAAAGATCTATGGGATGAGGGTTCCCTTTAACTTCTACAGCTACAACAGGAAGACATGCCGATAGCTAAGTTTTCATCTAGGTGTTTCGACCATTCCAGGTACTTGGTGAATAGATTATGATAAGTGCTTCAAGGCTCAAACTTCCAAGAATGTGTGTTTAGGTACATCTCATCCAATAATTTTCCTTTATGAATTTCTACTTATGTTAGGGTGATGAAGACAACATTTATGAAAGAATATCCGTTGGCTGAGCGGATGCAACCAATGAATGTGAACAATTGGAAAGCAGGAAACAGACCCTTGTCTCAGAGACTTGGGCATGTAACATTTTTTTGAGAACATTAAGTGTTTTAGATGGATGAATCTATAGGGTAGCAGATGTGGAAGTGGAACTTGGAGAGCATCATTAGGTGGTATACATTTCGAGAAGTTACAACCACCACCCTTTTTGTTATCCACCAGGATCAGGGAGATAGAGGTTATTGGAAGGGTGTAGCTTCATGCCGTAAAGGAGTGTCACCCATGGGCTCTATGAATGATTCATGGTATGATCTGTGAGTATTACTAGTTTCTATATTAATTGACATAGGTAAATACCATTTCTTACTTCCATGAATCTTGAACAAGACCTAAAGTTATCTGTTAAACCATTGACCTAACCATCACATCTAGAGATACCACTAGGAGGAGACTCGACAATCACATATACACTGTCAGTGTGATCTATCCCTTATGGTGAGAGTTTTGGTTGGAACCTCATTGTGGTAGCATTGAGGCCATACGGTGTTTTTTTGGTATGTACTAGGCATCAACAGTTCATGATGAGATGGAATGTATTAGGCAAAAAGGTGTGATTTATCAACATATATGGAATGGGGTTTTACATGGTCGTTGATGAAGGAATCCTAGCCAGCACATGATTAACTCATGGAATTGGATGGTGCAGCCGATCACTCTTGTGTCGGCCAGCTTTCTCTCGTGGCAGCAGTAGTTTTGAGTTTTCATTTCACAAAAAGAGTGGAAGTGTGTGGGGACATATATTCAAAAAATTATTCCAGTATTACCTCTATAAAGGTAGAGGTACTTCTGCTTTGGCTGCGTACTACTAGAGTTTTGGACCATATTTCACTAGGGTAGCGCCACCCTTAACAGCTTTAATGTAGAAGGGGGAGCCTTCACTATGGAAGGAGATGTTTTAGCCGGGCTTTTAGGAGCTAAAAATTGATTATAATAGGATTTACTCCAAGACTATGACTTTGAGATAGTCTATACCCCTGGGAAGGGGAACGTTGTGGCATATGCACTCAGCAATAGGTCTGGTATGTAGCTACTGATTGAGGCGACATAGGAGCATGCAGAGTTGCAGATATCCTTATTTGATAAGGATGGAGCAGTATACCTCCCATCATTGATAGTCACTCCCCCACTCATTCAACAAGTCCGAGAGGCGCAACTTGGGGACATTGATTGTGTGGCTTGACGTGCTCAGATATACATAGGGCAATAACCTGATGGGTTTTTTTAAGGTGGGGATCACATCACCCTCTTCAGAGAACACACCATTGTACTAGTTGCTCTATGAGAGGAGGTGTTGAGGGAGTTCCTTACATCCCCTATCATGGTACATATCGTTGATACAATGATGAACCAGGACCTCCAGCATTAGTACTTGTGTCCAGTGATGAAAAAGATAGTGGAAAAGTTTGTTTCAAGATGTCTCACTTGTCAGCAAGTGATGGCCGAGAATCTGGTTCCCACAGGATTCTCTTAGCCACAAGTGATTCCAGAGTGGAAGCGGGATAAAATATACATGGACATTGTGATAGGCCTTCCATGTACGTCCATCGCTCAAGATTCAATTTGGGTGATCGTTGACTGAATCACCCAGTCATCCAACTTCCTTCTCATTCAAGAGCATGGATCAATAGAGTTCATGGGATGATTATATGTATAAATGACTATGTGACATTATGGGGTGCCATAAATGATTTTCTATGAACGTGATGTACATTTTACATCATGATTGTGGAATGGATTTCTTGAATAATTTTGGAATCGACTGCATTTGAGCACCGCCTTTCATCCTTAGATGGATGGTCAAACAGAGAAATCTATACATGCACTGGAGGAAAAACAATGCACAAGGGTCCTTAATTTTATCAGTAGTTCGTAGGATCACTTTACATTGGCGGAGTTCTACTGTAACAACATTTATCACTCCACCATCGATATTCCACCTTTCGAGCCCTAGTATGGTTGACCCTGCTGATCACCTCTATACTGGACAAACCCCAAGCAGTCCACTCTTATTGGTCCAGAGATTGTATGGGAAACCTCTAAAATGGTGGATACTATTTAAGAGGAGATGAAGATGGGATATTGCAAACCAAAGTAATATGCCGACAGAAGATGGAGACCTATGGTCTTCTAGGAGGGGGACTATGTTTTTTAGAGTCTCAACTTGACAGGGACTACGATGGTTTGGCTGAGGTTACCAGTTATCACCGAGGTTTATTGGGAATTTTCTGATACATTGGGGGATTAGAGTGGTGGAATACTACATGGAACATCCACAATAGTTTGAGAAGATTCCCAATGTCTTCCACGTATCCCAACTGAGGATATATGTGCATGACCCATCTCACATTATCGACCATTGCGTTATAGAATTAGATGATGGGGTGATTTTTATGGAGTTCCTAGTGGAGATAGATGATCGATATGAAAGAGTATTTCATGGTCGTTCTATCCCTCATGGGTGAGTTCGGTGGTATTATGAGGTTCTCTAGGAGAGAACATGGTTGTAGGAGCCTCATATTTGTGCTTAGTACCCTCAATTGTTTGATTTGACTCTATTTTGGAATTCGAGGATGTAAATCCTTATGTTTGGGAGAATGTAATTTCCCAGAATATCCATATAATTTTATATATATATGTGAAATTATATCAAAACCTATAAATACAATGATGTGTGATTATAAGGCCCATAGTTCCTAGAATGATCCTTTGATGTTTTGTTAATCATTAATTAGCATGCATCTGCTGTTTTCCTAATAAAGTTGAATAAATCATAAAAAGATTACTAGATCCTTAATCGGAGGGAACCGTAGAGTTCAGGATATAAGGATTACCCTAGTTATGACATAAGTTTAGTTGGAAATGGTCTCCTATAAAAAAATACCTGATAATTTCATAACCAAAAATAAAATTATTAAATAAAATTATTTTATTTTCAAATTATTATGTCTCCAGATCCTTAACATGGATTGAGAATCTGAGACCACTACAGAACTTTTGAGGGTATTCCTTCCCTAGGATGATACTATCATTGGTCGGTGTGAGCCATAAGTGAAATTTATTTTTTAGAAGTATATGAAATAATTAAGCGGAAATTATTTTATTGTAAAATTCATTACATCTAAACTGTATCATGGAATGAAACCTTTCCTAAAATTAATATTTAGAGGGAACCTAGCTCCAAGAGTCGCTTATGGGATACATTTCATAGACTGAAGTAGGTATGGAGAAAATGTTCCATTTTTGACATTTGAAACGAAATGAAATAAAACAATTTGGTTATTTTATTTCATATCCTCCAATGGACAAGCCAAATTGTGGGACCAACAATGTTTCAATCAAATAAATTGTATTACCTTCCAACCCTATGTAACTAAATCGTTGGAAAATTAGGAATCATTTTAATTAATGAGCCCAATGATATTTTATCATCATTACATACCCTCTCCCTCTTTTATATATATGGTTCTTGGGGCGGTAAATTGGCACTGATTTTCCATGATACAAAGTGATGAAGGAGAACCGCAATACTAGATCCTTAGAGGACGGAGTCGATCCAAGCAGGAGGTTACATACAACACAAAACCACGAACAGAAGGACATCATTTGTATGGAATCATTGGGAACCTATTGCATGAATAAAGAACATGATATCCATTCAAGCATAGATGATATCAAATGGGTTTTTTTGGTAGGGGTTTATTCATTTATATTTCCTTAAATGATTCCCGCTTCACCATTCTTGAAAGGTTTATGATGATCACAGGTCCAACAACAAACGGGTTGATCGATTAATCATTCATTGTGCTGGATGTTGATTTGCTGTATCCTTGTAGGGTTTTTTTTGATGTTTAATAAAAGTAACTATTAATACCATTTTATCCTCCATTCTATCACGTGCTAATGCGGAGGGAACATGCCTAATGAGCATGGCCCAATCCCTCATCAACATTGTTACCCTTGGGCCATCCATGGAAGACTGTCTGGGGGGGAAAACCAACCAGCTATGAAGATGGGGATGCACCAACGCACTCTGCTAGAGGAGGCCATGACAAGAAGACGTGGAGGACATCAGAGTGCCAACACTGTCCAACTGCAAAGGAAGTGTGGCACGCCATTTCACACTATCAGCATGCAAAGGGGTCACTACTCGTCAGCCGCGGATGACAGATAAGGCGGCCGGTGCGTCGACCAGCTGCAGAAGGGATGGGTAGCATGTCGTCATGTTCCTCTTGTGATATGAAGTCCACTTCAGAAGCCACTACAGAGGAGGTAGAACCCACACCTTCTTCAGGTTATAAAGAGATGGGGTGGGGTGCCCATGGAGAAACTGCTTTAATGGTCGAATGAACTATAGTCCTTCGGGATATAGGGGAGAGGCTCCAATGAGAAACCTGGTGGAATCACTGTGGTAGCACCCTTCATGGCTGGACTACCCTCCAGTGGGTTGTCGCTGACAGGACTGGTCGCCTACCCATAGGGCCACCGTCGGTGGGCTGGGCCGCGCTCCACAGTGGGTTGGGTCGCCCCTTTGTGGGCCCCAAACTACACGGGCCTAGACGCACTTACAGTCCACCCCTTATGCGGGCCAGGAAAGACCTTGGACCTGTGGGTTGAGTTTGTCGTGGCCATGCCCTAACTGTGTAATGCATGGTGGGTCTTATCTGGTAGGACCAGACCGAGGCCCAGAAACAATAAAAGGGCCATATCTCGAGAACCTGATGTTAGTTTGACGAACCATCTGTGGCGTTGTGATCCTTGAAGATAGATAGTCATTTTGACATACTCTATGAATGTTTTTAAGGAACATAGTGAATGGCTGGGTAGTATCGCACCGAAATCCAAATGTGCCCTCAGCACTAAAATGCCAATTACACACAGACCTAGTGTCCGGTTGACATGTCGTATGTTGTGTTGAAACCCTTGTGATAAGAAAAATCCTCGAGTTAATTCATTGTGAGACTTTGTGCTAGTTGTAATATGACTGATGTCTTGGGGAGCTGTTATCCATAGTGTGCTATGTACGGAACCCTATTACTGGATGAGACATGGGGACAGCTAACCTTTAAAATCAATGTGACTTGACAGCCATGGTATCCGATGGGTATGAGTACCTCAGTTGGACATAGTGGGGAATAACCACAGTATGTGATGGGGAGGAGTACCACTATAGGACACGGTGGAGGAGAAACTCTTTGTGACTAGGCAGACCCATGGAACATGGTGGGGAGGAGTACTTCAGTAGTTCAAGTTAGTGGTAAGAACCTTTGTGGGACACGGTAGGCCCACTACACTCGATAAATGAGGTTTTATCTAGAAGTAGAGTTGTTCGATGTTGTGACTAGAGGGCGGAGTTGATTGCGAGTCGCAGCTTCCACGAGATCTAGGAAGCCATATCCATGGTGGGGATGATCCCTTCCTACTCAAACCTGCATAGAAGATCATTAACTACGCTTCGCTGGATAATTTTCAGATGGGGAGAGGGGGCATGGGTGCCCATCATTCATGGCGGTTGAGGTCTTCAGGGAAGAGGTAGAACCGCACGGGGTAGCTGCATCGATATTGCCCCTACCCCTACGCCGGTGGGTAGGTGATCAAGCTCATGATGTAATAACTTGGTTCCAGAAAGCATGGAGAATAACTTATTAATACATCTAGGAAAAGAAATTGTCAACCGGTTCCCTAGAACCATTCCATATTCTTTGGCCAGTAAGAGGTATCCATGCTAACAACATCGCAGAAAGTAATGCTCCACGTCCTGACTGTCCCAACATCTGATGAGTTTCACGTCAGGCCTGCTATTTTCATGGGGGACCTGGTGCAAGATTACTGAGTCTGATGAGAAGCTAATCCATTAGGGACTCAAATTCTAATAGTCACTATATTGCGGAAAATAACTTCACGTCGGGTTAACCTTTTTTTTTCTGACACATTCGTCAGGGTGCACACCTCCGTCACGTAGAGAACGCGCAGCTGTTACCCCACATACCTACATTCTAAAGTCGAGAAACATCCACTCTTTATTCAGTGATGTCTTCTCCGTGATCGAAATGGGATGATGGGATGTCAGTTCTTTATTCTGTGGATTCATCCTCAGAGATTGTCACCTAGTCTGGGTATCCCTCATAGACGTACGATGTTGTTCTTGAAACTCTTCTCGGTGCCATATCTTCATGAACACCAGTTAATTACACTGCTTCTGTCAGGATGTTCCAAGGGGTCTAGTCACGGAAGAAACTTTCGTTTAGGGGAGTAATCACATTGGGAACCACTAGCGTGTGTTGATGCTGGGGGATTTTCATGTCTATCATATGTCCCTTATTATAGGGCTTCGCAAGGCCGTGGAAGCCCGATGAATCCCACATTGAACACAAGGAATCATAATCCATGGTCATGTGTCTGAGGTTTTCCTCAGCATCCAATATATGAAACATGGTATGCCACAAGTTTAATGTCAAACATAGACTGATCAGACTGATCAAAACACTTATTAGATTTGATAAAATGGAGAAACCCTCTAGAGGGAACACCAATACTAGGGCCGACATGTGGGTGGCCTCCCGAATGCTGTCAAATAGAATGGGGAATGGGATAGAATTGTCTCACCGGGATGTGTCAGTTCGGGTTAGAATCAGGATGGTTGATAGATAGTTTGAATGGAGTGGAGGGGGATAAAATGGGCTCGTCATGAAGGTGACTGTAGATACCCAAAATCATGACATACTCGGACATAAAATTACTTTTTCGGAATACTTAATACATAAAAAAACAGATACACAAGGTCCATAATAGTTTAGTGTCTTTGGAAACACGGAAAAATAACATTCTAATTGTGGTGAAAGATCTTCAACATCTCCCATAAAGATCTTCCCCTTTTCTTTTCATAACTAAAACCTTTCTTTATATCCTGGTGAAAAGAAAACATATAAAGGGTCATCTCAAATTCTTAGTAAGGGTAAACATGGTTGAAATAAAGAAAATCATATATATTTGAACTTGAAAACTTGAACATAAGGTTTAAACTTCAAAATCATGAGCAATGACATAAAACATGGAAGGACATAAGGCATAGATCATAAAAAATCATTAATCATGATAAAATATCATGAGAATAAAACATTTAATTGTGTAGAAATATTAAGCACATGATATGATTTCCATTGTAGCCAAGGCATTACTGCCAAGAACATATTAGTGGACAATGTCCCTTTCTGAATCAAGTTCACTCCTCATTCTAGTCCTTTATTACTGAACCAGATTAACTTATCTTTCCAGCCATGTCTATCTTATTAGATATAAATCTCTACCCAATTCATTGGAGGGAGATATAGGTCCCACCCATCTCATAATGAAACCATTCTAATTTCTTCAACAAAATCCTAAATAATACATCATAGCATAACCAAAGTAATAAAAATTGGATTCTTAAACATCATGCAATCATAACATAAAAATATAAGATAAGAAGACATCATAAAAATAATTCCATCATTAATCAATCAAATTAATGTAAAAATAGGTATTGAAAAAGAACCCTATTTTATCTTAGATGGAAATTGTTTTTTGATAAAACACTTGAACTCCATTCGTGTGGAAAATATCCTTTCTACATCAAAAATACTGTTCCTTTCTTAACATGTCATAAAATTTTAATCTAAAATAAGGTGATTAAAAATAAACATGAAAACTTGTGAAGGAAGCTTCTTGGAGATAATGTTCTATAATCCATTCATACCGTGTAAGTTAAAAATATATTCTTCTTGTACTTTTTCCTGAGTAGTCATAAAGTACCTCGTATGGTAAAAAAAGATTCCTTCCATACGATATAGTAAAAGTAATAAAGGCTTAAAATGTCTCTAAAAATACATGTAAGGAAAGTAAAAATTTTATGAAAATAATTTCAGAAAATATGGACATGTATAATAAACATATCCCCAGAAAATACTTACGAACAAACAATCTCGGATAAGGGCGATATTGGAATAGTTATCCCTTACATTAGGTCCAATATGCTCCGTACATATGCGATCCTCTTGTATAATGATTTAAATAATTTAATTTAATTATTATAGAATCATATTCATTGTTATGATATCATATATGGTTCACTTATGACTTTATATTACTTGTTCTTTTGTAAATCCCATGTTAAAGCTACATTTTTGGTAAAATCATCTTATTTGTCATACGTGTTTGGACTTGTTTTTTCTTGATGTTATTATTACATATGTCATGATTTACATACTTCCAGAATGTAAATAATGATTTTTATATCATATATATTCATTATATATCCAACATATACAGGTATTTATAATAGTACATAACATATAAAGGTAAGAAATGAAATGCACCGTTCATGGAGTCGGTAAACCGTACATACGCATGAACGCTACATTCATTTCTATTTATTATTTTAATGTAATTAAGACATAATGATAAATAGGTATATTATAATTACAGTATAATATCATTATACTTCCTCATTATAATCTTATTTATTGAAATTATTCATCAATGTGGAAAATACTTCCTCATTATTGTGTCATAAAGAAATTAAATTATTTGATGTCAAATAATTATAAAAAACATACCAACATGTTGGAAATATTATTAGATTTCCAATTAATATTTATAGTTAAAAAGATAATTTATATAACTCATTATTAAAATTAATTACTAAAGGATTTTTTGTTAATGCCAATTTTGTCTTTGCATTAAATTAATTAATCTAATTTGTCACTGTCTTTCATAAGTGGCTCCATGGGGTTCCAAAATCGACCGAAGGATGCCCATGATCGGACATTACTAGTCAAATAAGTTTTGGACATGTGTTAAAGTAATTTTTATTTTTTATAATATTCTTTTAACCTTGAATTAACCTATTTACCTTTAACAGTGGTAAATAAAAGTAAAAAGTAACTATTCAAAAGAATTATTTTTACCTAATTGAATCACATTTTACTCATTAATATTATCTGTGTCTCTCGTATTTTTGAAATTCAACTCACAGAAGTGGTAAAATTATGTTTTATGAGCATTTTCAAAATCTCCTTGGATGTGGGTAAAAGACACTGAAAAGTTTAATAATATTTTTATAAATCTAAAATTATTATAAAATGACTCCAATGAATTTCATTGAACATATATAAGTATTATTTACCTATTTTTACCTAAAATAAATTTAAATCAATTTAATTATTATTTAAATAATAAGTTGTTTTTAACCAAAAACTCAGTGTTTTCAATATTCATTAAAAATTGAAGTTTTTCAGAAAAATATGGAAAATTCAGCCTAAGATATATTTGATATTCCGAATTAAAAAATGACATATATTTTCCCAAATTCATAACATAGAAGTAGAATTAATTAATTTTAAAATTAATTCCCTTTATCAAAACAAATAACATGTTTTTAAGAAACAATAACTATCAAAAGATCAACATTTGTTTATGAAAAGTTTCAAAGTGAAATTAATTCCAATGACCAAAATTGGATTAAATGGAAAAAATATATTCTAATTATACTTTAAAACCAATTACAAATATAATATAACCATATAAATTATTGCGATGAAAAAAGTAGTTTTTAATTAAAATATTACGTGTTTTTACTATTCATCAAAATGTGAAAGTTATCAGAATAATAAAAAAAATGTATCCAAATTAAATTTTTATATCCTTATTCTAATGTAGAATTTTATTTTTCAAATTGAACTTATAAACATGTCAAAAACTAGATTTTAAATGGGTGCACCATAAAAGGGCGGCAAAACAATATTTTATGAAAAATACTTATTTTACCTGAAAAATTTATTTTTTTCTCATACCTTGTTCAAAAAAATTTGTAAGTTGAATAAAAATGTCAATACTTAATGTTATGTATAATAATTACTACAAAACAAACTTGAAATTTTTTGTAACATGAGCCAAGAATAGTGTTGCGTATAATATAAGATAATACGATGTTGCGTATAGTGCAAGATAATCTTGGTGTAGCATACAACACAAGACATCAATGAAATTAAAAGAATATTTTTCATAAAATCTAACAGTGTTACATTCTACACCCCTTAAAATGAATTTCTCCCGTGAAATTCATCGGGGATATAAATGGCTTACTACTCGAAATATTCTTTAATAGAAACCCACATCGTAAAAAGGAATACCAAAACATGACATTAAAAACAAAAGTATGAAACGTAACAGTTACCCAAATTAATAAATCACTGGGATTCCACATAGGAGAGCATAGGTGAAAATATGGATATGGAAGTGAAATCTATCCTTCATGTTCTGATGGAGAGTCGTAGATAACATGGCTATGAAAAATCCAAAAATCACAAAGCCATAAATTTGTGATGATCTAAGGTACCATCTGATTCATCGAATATGAGGGCACTAGGACAACATTTTTTGTTTTCAAGATCATTTACCTAAAGTTTGAAAATTTGAATCAGAATAAATCATTACTTTATTTTTATATAATCACATCGTTGTTCGTGCCTTAAAAAAATTTCTACTTCATCTCTTAAAGAAATGAAGTTGAATTTTTCTTTCACGAAGTTTTAGCAGATCATGTGATAGAATGATAGGTCATTCCATCCGTCTTAAACAAATATTAGCCAAATTTATATACATAATTCCATCTATGGTGAGATTAAACATATATTGTTCCAAAATGGACTTATACATCATCTAGCATACTGCTTAATATAATAAAAATGATTTCTACTAAATAGGGACATCTTGTAGGCCAATGGTAGGGGATAAAGGCCAGTAACACTTTAGTTGTGGTTTCGATTCCCATAACCTTGTCTGACGTGATAGGTTGTCGCTTGTCCTATGGGTTGTCCATTTTCTAAAACTATACTATTTAAACATTCTATAAATAATATCATAAAAAAAAGTTCTATTCTTAAATAATAATATCTTATGTCTTATATAATCCATTGTAATCTTTAGGCTTATCCAAAATACATCTATCTATTCTCATATTATAGTGAAAAAGTTTACCAGAGTGGTCATATAACTATCATGTGAATACCAACAGTAATCACCATATATCATAAGATATGTCTTTTTGGACACATTCAAACCATTCGAAGGCCTTAATCATGTGTTCTCTTGAAAAATGAATATCCATTGAACCATTGTGAAAACATGAATGTAGTAAAAAGATAAAAAATTCCACATACCAAAATCCCCGAAATTCTATATACACAAATCAGGATATCACTTAGTCCTTATATCAATCATGAGCTCATGAATACAATCAAACATCTTAGTTTCTCTTTGTCCCTTAATTATGTGCATATCATCTACTTTCCCAAAATATTTCAATCACTTTTGATGGTTACTGATTTCATATTCTTATGGAAAACCACAATGGACCGACACATAGATATTCCAATATACAATAAAAGTACCACAACAACATTATTCACGAATCTCCATACAAAAACACTTCAAACAATCATCAGCAATGATTGTCATCGAATAAGTCCTTCTTTGATTTAGAAGTAACCTCTTAGGTTAGGGCATTGAGTAGGGTAATGCCCATGTTATCCACAGAGAAGACATTGAACTCTATAACAGTCTGTCACTCTATGAACCTTCTCTCCACACAGATAACATCTCCTCCTCAATTTGAGGTATTCCCCAAGGTTCTTCTTCCCTTCTATAGAAATCTCTATCTTCCTTTGTTTATGCTCCTCAACATCTGAACATGCGTAAAGGTCTATCTTCCTCTTATTTGATTAATTAATAATACCACTAAATTTCACCTTGTAAATCATATATCACAATGAATGATTCTGAATAATCACAATATCATTCTCTCTAGGAATTATGCAATTTCATTTCTCATAGTCACCAATTTGTCCATTTGATTCAATGTTAACTGAATTCCTTCTAGTTCCCTCCACTGACTAAAACAAAAATATAACTTTGTGAGAGAAAAAAATCATGATTGGTGAAAAAATATAATAAAGGAGGAGTATCTTCAATATCTAACATCTTAGGATTAATTCTAAGATCATTACCGTAATTCTAGGAATATAACCTATACTTATTCTTAACCTTAGGGACATCCCTAGAAATACCTTAGAAATATCTCTAGGGATCTCACTAATCTTTTCGTATCCTAGTTTCAAAAGGTTATCCAAAACATTCCTCTGATACCAACTGTAGAGTCCTGAAAGCTTGATGTACATGGACATTACATTAATTTTGCGGAACAATTAATACATAACAAAAATAGACACATAAGGACCATAATAGTATAGTGTCTATGGATACTTGAAAAAATAATCATCTAATCGTGGTGAACGATCTTCAACATCTTCCATAAAGATCTTACCCTTTTCATTTCTTACCCAAAACCTTTATTTATGTCCTGGGGAAAAGGAAACACATAAAGGGTGAGCTCAAATTCTCTCTAGGGGTAAGCATGGATAAAATAAAACAAATCATTACATATGAACTTAAAAAAATGAACAAAATGTTTAAACATAAAAATCTTGAGAAATGACATAAAACATGGTAGTACATAAGGCATAGATCATAATGAAACATTAATCATGATAAAATAGCATGGGAATAAAATATGTAATTTTGGAAAAACATTAAGCACATGATATGATTTCCATAGTAGACAAGGCATTGCTGCCAAGACCATCTTAGTGGACAAAGTCCCGTTCTGAATCGAGTTCACTCCTCATTCCAGTCCTGTATTACTGAACAGGATTAACTTACCATTCTAGACATGTCTATCTCATGAGATATAAATCATTACTCAATGAATTGGAGGGAGATATAGGTCCCACATATCTCATAATGAAACCATTCGTATGTGTGCCACAAAATCATAAATCATACATCATAGCATAACCCATGTAATAAAAATGGGATTCATAAACATCATGCCATCATAACATAACCCATATAAGATAAAAGGACATCATAAAGTTAATTCCATCATAAAAAAAATCAATTTAAAAATAGGGATAGAAACAGAACCCTATTTTATCTTAGATGGAAAATAATTTTGATAAAACCCTTGAACTCCATTCTTGTGGAAAATATCTGTTCTACTTCAAAAACATTTTTCCTTTCTTAACATGTCATTATATTTTAAAGTAAAATAAGTTGATTAAAAATAAAAATGAAAAATTGTAAAGTAATCTTCTTAAAAATAATGTTCTAAAAATACATTCATGCCGTATAAGTTAAATAAACATTCTTCTCGTACTTTTTTTTGAAAAAGTCAAAAAGTACCACGTATGGTAAACAAAGGAATGATTATTTCCATACGATGTGGTAAAAGTAAGAAAAGGGTGAAAATGTATTTAAACATACATGGATGGACTGTAAACATTTTATGAAAACATTTTGAGGACATATGGACATGGATGATAAACATAACCCCAGCAAATACTTATGAATAAACAATCTCGGATAAGAGCGAGCTTGGAATAGTTATCCCTTACCTTATGTCTAATATGTTTCGTACATATCAAAACATCCTATATAATAATTTAAATAATCTAATTCACTTATTACAGAATCATATTCATTGTTATGATATCATATTTGGTTCACTTATGACAGTATATTACCCGTTCTTTTGTAAATCCCATGTTAAAGCAACGTTTTGGGTAAAATCATCTTATTTATCGTACGTGTTTGGGCTTGTTGTTCTTGATGTTATTATTACTTATATCATTTTTACTTACTTCCAGAATGTAAATCATGATTTATATATCATATATATTCATTATATATCCAGCATATACATGTATTTATTATAGTACATGACACATGGAGGAAGGAAATGAAATGTACCGTTCATGGAGATGGTAAACCGTACGTACACATGAACGCTACTATCATTTCTATTTATTATTTTAATGGAATTAAAACATAATGATACATATGTATATTTTAATTCCATTATAATATCTTATATAATATCATTTACTCCTTCCTTTATACATCGCACATAAGGAATTAACAAATCTCATCACTTTGAGGGGGTGGTAGTCCGCACTTCCTCAAATGAGAGTATCGTATTTACCAACTATGGAAAACATAGAGTATTCGTATAATTGGGATATAAAGGAGAATAATGAAATCATTAACATAATATATATCATATATAAATACAGTTCCATCATAATGGCCACCATGAGAGACGGTAGGAGAAAATCGAACAATAATCGTTTCGTGAGGCGTTAGTTTTCTATCACAGAAACATTATGTTCTTCATCCAATAGATGGAGGTGTGTGTAAGTTTATTTCTAATTCATCTATTAACTACATCCCAGTATTTTGAGGATACTGTTGTTGTCACAAAATAAGCGATTAAAAAGAGTTTATGGGTTGGATAAGTTGAATAAAAGAAAACAACTTAAGAGAAACTATTACCTTTAATTTGTGCTACATCATTTGGATTAAAAAAAATGACTTCTCGGAGTGTAATATTCCTAATTTCAGGCTTCAAGGGGCTGGGGGATGCGGGGAGCTTATTTGGTCAGTGTTTGGATGAGACAAAAGGCTTTAGAGGAGTGATTAATTGCCTCAAAGTGGACTTCTTTTATAAGGGAGTGGAGGGGCTCTTTAGGAAAGTGTGAAAACATTATTTTATTATAAACATATCATTGGTTTAAAGAGGACCAAAAACCATTAATGTCGAATCTAAGATGACTCATATTAGAAATATAATCATAAAATAGTAATTATACAAGTTTCAGATGATATTTTAATCATTATAATCTTATTTATTTAAATCATTTATTAATGAGGTAAATACTGCATCATTATTGTGTCATAAATAATTTAATTTATATGATGTCTAAAAATTATAAAATAAATACTAAAAAGTAGGAAATTTTTTTTTCTTTCTAATGAATATTTATAGTCGAAAGGAAAATTTTTATATCCCCATATAAAAATTAATTACTATGGATTTCTGTTAATGCCAATTTTGTCTTTACATTAAATTAATTATCTAATATGTCAATGTCTTTCATAAGTGGCTCCATGGGGTCCCAAAATCGACACAAGGATTCCCATGGTAGTTTATTACTCATAAAATAATGATTGGAAAATTGTTAAGGTAATTTTGAATTATTATAAAATTCTTTTAACCTTGAATTACCCTATTTACCTTTAATCGTGGTAAATAAAAGTAAAAAGATACTATTCAAAAAAATTTATTTTAATCTAATTGAACCAAATTTTACTCCTTTATATTAACTGTGTCTCTTGGATTTTCTAAATTCAACTCACAGAAGCGGTAAAATTATGTTTTATGAACAATTGCAAAAGATCCTAGAAGGTGGGTAAAAGACGGTGAAAAATTCAATACAATTTTTATAAATCTAAAATTATTATAAAATTACTCCAATGAACTTAATTGAACTTATATAAGTATTATGAACCTATTTTGACCTAAATTAAATTTAAATTAAATAAATTAATATTTAAATAAAATGTTGGTTTTAAACAAAAACTCAGTGTTTTCACTATTCATTAAAAATTGATGTTTTTTTGAAAATTACAAAAAATTCACCCTAAGCTATATTTGATATTCCGAATTCAAAAATGATACCTATTTTTCCAAATTCAAAACATATAAGATTCATTAATTAATTTTAAAATTAATTCCCGTTATCAAAACAAATAACGCGTTTTTAAGAAACAATAACTATTAAAAGATCAACATTAGTTAATGTTTAAATTCAAAGTAAAATCAAATTCAATGACCAAAATTGGATTAAATTGTAAAAATATATTCTAATTACACTTTAAATTCAATTAAAAAGATAATCCAATAATATAAATTTTTTTGATGAAAAAATTTGTTTTTATTTATAATATAGCGTGTTTTTACTATTCATCAAAATCTGAAAGTTATCCGAATAATACGAAAAAAATTTCCAAATTAAATTTTAATATCCTGATTCCAATTAAGAATTTTATTTTGTCATATTTAACATATAAACATGTAAAAAACTAGATTTAATGTGGGTGCGCCATCAAAAAGTGGCAAAACTGCATTTTTTTGAAAAATACTTATTTTACCCGAAACATTTATTTTGTTATCATACCATGTTCTATAAAATGTGTATGTTGAATAAAAATGTCATAAAATTTCAAATTTAGTTAACAATCTTCATAATGGCTTGTCCATAATAATATTATAAAAATATATCTTTGTTTAGTGAAACCCGTTATTGCGTACTGCGCACGCTATAGAGGAAGGTCGTGATTGCGTGTAATGTAAACCAAGTCAGGGTGGTGTGTAGTGAAATAATCCTTTGTTGTTGTGTAATACAAATTATGATGATATTTTATTTATACATTAAAAAAAGTCCATAATTAATGTTCCATAGAATAATTTCTACAAAATGAACTTGAAATTTTGTGTAACACGAGCCAAGAATAGTGTTACGTATACTGCAAGCTAATACGGTGTTGTGTATAGTGCAAGATAATCTTGGTGTAGCGTACAACACAAGAAATCAATGAAATTAACAGAATATTTTTCATAAAATATCTGGGTGTTACAGTGATGGTGTTTTTGGTCTTGAGCCTCGATGAGTCCTCCCACATATCCTCATGGTAGGGAATCAAAGTCTCCGTAGTAAGGTTGGATGATGGGACACCTGAGGTGGCGGCCCGGGTGAATAGACACATGGATGGGGCCTAGAGGAAGTAGAACCCCCGGGTTAGGGAATGAGCTTCTTGAGACACATAAGCTCAAGGGAATGGTCATGATGAGACATGAGAGATGGGCTTGAACATCATGGAGGATTCCTATGTATCCACGTGGAAGGGAATCAATGACCACATAGTTTAGATGGAGAATACTGTTTAACATCATGCGGGACGGGGATGATTCAATGTGAATAAAGACATGTGGCCCCTTTGGATATTAGGCTTGAACCTTGTGGAGGCTTCCTACATACCATGCCTTGAAATGGATCAAAGTCCCCATATTTATGGATCAAATTGGGGTTGTACTTTGAGGTGGCCCAAAGTGTTTGGTGCATGAACCTTGTGGAGGCTTCCTACATACCGTGCCTTGACATGGATCAATGTCCCCATAGTTCTGGATGGGTTGGGGAATAGACATTGTGGTGGCCTAAGGTGTTGGGGCATGAACCTCATAGTGGCTTACTACATTCCATGCCTTGACATGGACGAAATTCCCCGTAGTTCGGGATGGGTTGGGGAATTCACTCTGAGACGACGGAAGGTGTTTGGGAAGTTAACTTCATGGAGGCTTCCTACGTACCAAGCATTGACCATGGTCAAAGTACACATCATTCAGGGTGGATTGAGGCTTACACTATGAGGAGGACCAAGGTTTTGGTTATGCTCGGTGCTTTCTCTAAGCCCATGTGAGTCATGCTCGGTGTAAGAAACAAGAGGAAACAAGGACATGACGATCACGTCCCAAAATGTGCGTCCATGGTAAATGGGGTTGGTCTTATGCTCAGGTCAGCCCAGGAAGTGGGGTCTTACTCTAGGATGGAGGCCCGAGGTGACAAAGCGTAGTAGGAGAGGGACTTGGGAACGAATAAATAAGGAGACTCATTTCCACCACGCCCCTTCGCTGGGCCTGGGGACTGAAGATGAAAGGAGGTGAAAAGATGTTGCCTCCTACATGAAACGCTAGGGTATAACCCCAAGGTGGTAGCCCTTTACCGCAGAAAAATGCCACTCCAATAAGGAGGATATCATCCCATGTGATTGGTTATCCCATCCCTGTGGAGACAAATGGGAGTGGAGAATATCCAAGGCGGGGGGACCTGTGTGTGAGGCCTGAGGCCAGGTCACAGTTTAACATCAGAGCTAAGGACTATGGTGCTTGGGAGTGTAACGTTCTGCAGCTCAGATGAGGTGGGTTTGCTTTGCACCCCTAGGATATACATAACTGATACCGTATTCTCCTTGTGGAATGGAATGCATCGGAAATGCCATGAAAAGGGGTTGTTGCGGAGCGAACCATTGAGGGGTCCACCTTAGCCTGGCTATGTGAAGAAGAAATAATTTTTAGCATGCCAATGTGTAGAAGCATGAGGCAAAGGGATGCAATGGGTGGTGTCATCAAAGGGATTTTGAAGTTACTTCGTACTAGCTTAGAATGTTGCATTGGAAAACGATGTATGATATGGATGCTCAGGGTGTGAAGGACAACTGCGAATGGCATCCATGATAAGGTCATTGGGAACTTTTTCAAAGGTACACCCGGGGATCACTGACATGAGGGGTCCTCGGGAATTGAAACCACCTTTTGAGGCCTACACGCGAAATAACTAACCCTGTGTGAAAAGCATTGGGCTAAAGCAAAATCAATGGTGAGTGCGTGTAATTGGATCTGAGGTTTTCTACACAACTAGAATGAGTGCACATGAGGAATGAAAATCATGTGCAAGTGGGAGAGACTGCACAAAATGATGGGGGTGCACAAAATTGAATGATATTACACGCAATTGGTTGGGGTGTGCGGAGTGGAAGGAAATGTGAACAATTGGTTGGGGTGCACATACTGGAAGGGGATTGCGCAGAATTGGTCGGCCTGCATGCAAGAGGAAGCGATTTCACCCAATGGGTGGACCCCGAAGGGATCAAAATTCAGTCTAAACCATGGGTATCTCATGCAAAGGAGGACCCCAGTGTGACTGGGTGCGAAAATAACCGTACTTTAAGGAAATATTGGCACGCGCGGAAGATGAATTTCACGAACGAGAGCCAGTTCAGATTCTTCATCCCTGATGTGGAATGTGGTTGCCTTCTATTTATAGGCGTTTGAGGGTGTTAAAACCATGCCAGTGTGAAATAATTGCACGATGGTGGCGGCATCCAGGAATGTCGACCATGCGGGGCGGGGTAGGGCGGAAAATATTTCGCACCCTCACCGCAGAACATTTGTGAATCCCATAACATTCCTTGCAGGGCATAATTTTTCACGAACCTATGTATTTTTTTCACATGACCCCTTTGGGACACCCAAACTGGATCCCCGGGTCCAAATATGATTTTTTTTGTCATTATGAAACCTTCTATAGCACTTGAGCGCTTTTCAGCATCTACATGGGTATTTTTCCATTATGTGATAAGGGATGATAGTTCCCAATAGCTTCTACAGCTTTACTAGGAGGACATGTTGATAGCTAAGTATTCATCGAGTTGAACCGACCATTCCTGGTACTCAATGAATAGAGTACTGTTTTTGCTTCAGGGCTCATACCTCTATGTGATGTGTGTTTAGGTACATTTGATCAAACACTTTTCCTATATGCATTCTTATAAAGATAGGGTGTTATAGAGAACCATTGTGGTTGACTATTGTTGGGATGAGAGGAGGAATAATATGAATGACAACAGTTTGAACGTAAGAAACAGACACCAGTCTTAGGGACATCGGCATGTAAAATGTTTCATGGAGAGGGAGTTTTTGGGACAGATGAATATGTGGGGCTACAGATGTAGAAGTGGCTCATGGAGATAATAATGAGGTGGTAAACATTTCAACATGTTAAAACTACCCCCTTTGTGGCCCGATCTAGGATTAATAACTAGATGATAGGGGAATGGAGTAGCTGGATTTGATCATGGAGTGTTACCATTTCTGAAGCTTTAACCATGGCGCATGTGTCCTTATGTTTGAATGATGACGACAGTTTTTTTCCCGCATTCCCTCTATCCAAAGGTGGGCGACATTCATCCCCTATTCATAGATTTTTACTCCTTGATTGAAACAGGATGATGGGATATCAGTTCTTCCTTCTCTAGATTCCTCCTCAGAACTCGTCACCTAGTCTGGGACTCCCTTATAGATTTTAAACAATATTAATGAAACTCTTTCTAGTCCCATTGCTTCATGGACACCAGTTAATTACACTACTTCTATTGGGATATTCTAAAGGGACCTATCATGTAAGAATCACTCGGTTATGGGATTAGTCACATTGGACATCACTATAATGTCTAGACATTGAGACAATGGCACTAATGGGTTTCTTACCCGTATTATACGGCTTATCATGCGCGTTGAAGCCTGAGGCTTCCAACTTCGAATGCGAGGATATTTATGTCATAGGAATGTATCTAAGGTTTTCCTCAGCCTCCTATGTTAACACAGGGAATTTCGCAGGATTAACTTCTTGGAGAGATGAATATGACTGGCCAAAAAACTATTTATAGTCGATTAGATGGGTGAAACCATTAGAGGGAAGACTGATGTTGAGGCCAACGTCCGGTTATCTTCACGATTGTTTTTATGGGGAATGTGGTATTAGGTTTCATGATACCACTGGGATGTGGAGGGTCGGGTAAGAATCAGTAGGGATGACAGAAGGTTTAATGAAGGTGATGGAGAATTAGATGGAGTCGTCCTGAGGATGAAGGTGATATTGGGCATGAGTATGGAAGAGTCATCCTACGTATCCCAGTGGTAGGGAATCATAGTCCTCGTAGTTCATATGACAATGGATAACCACTGATTGGGGATTCCAATGACATACTGCGTGATGGGGTCACAACTGCTTACTGCTAGATGTTGATGTCAACGTATTACTGTTGAATGGGGTTTATAATGGGTTACCATTGAATGGGGTCACAACGTCATACTGCTTGATGGGTCACAATAGCTTACCACTGTATGGGGATGTCAATGGCTAACCACTGAATGGGGTTAAAAATGGATTATCGTTGAATGTGGTCACAATGGCTTACCACTGGATGGGGTCACAACAGCTAAACACTAGATGGGTATGTCAATGACTTACAACATAATGGGTTTTCAATGACCTACTGCTCAATGGGGTCATAACAACTTTTCACTGGATGGTGTCATAACGACTTACCACTGAATGGGGATGTCAAAGGAATACTGCTGAATGGGGTTGGAAATGTCTTACCGCTCAATGGGGTCACAACGGATTAACCCCAAATAGGGTTGAACCTCATGGATGCTTCCAACATACCCTCTCTAAGATATAATTATCTATTCCCACCTTGTTCAGGATGGGGGAATTGAAGTGAAGTTAGCTGGGACTAATTCGTGTTGGTCTTGAACCTCAGTAAGGCTTCATAGATACATTGACTTGAATGGATCAAAGTCCACTTATTTCAGGATCGAATTGATGATCCAATGTGACGGGGGGTCAGAATGACCAATGGGTGGTGGGCTTGAACCTCAAGGGGGATTCCTACATACCATGACTTGGAAAGGATCAAAGACCTCATAGTTTGGGTGTGGGGGAATTTGAGGGTTATGCTCTGAGGCGACCCAAAGTATTGGTGAGCTGACATGAAGGGAGCTGGGACCGAATGGTGTTGGGCTTGGACCTCAAGGAGGATTCATACATACCTAGACATTGCATAAATCATGTTCTATGTAGTGTGGGTTGGTTGTGTGGGACATTCAATCATGGATACATAGAGAGGATGTCATGGTCGATGCTTTCTCTATGCCCACGTGAGTCATGCTCGGTGTGAGAAACAAGAGACAACAAAGACCTGATGACCACAACATTGAAGGTGTGTCTTTGGGAAGTGGAGTAGTGGGGCCTTATGCACGGTTAGCAGCCCAAACAGAAAATAGGGTCTTACGCTAGGTTAGAAGCCCGTGGTGATGTAGATTGGGACTCACTCTAGGATTGAGGATGAGATGGTGAAAAATCCTAGTGGGCAAGGGCCTTGGAACCATCTAAGAGAGGAGGATGAGGGGTTGTACCTCCTTCAATAAAATAATGGGTCTTACACCTGGGTGGCTTCCCATTTTCCCCTGGATAGACACCACTGCGATAAAGAGGATCTAATTCCATTTGAGGAACGATCTCACACCTATGGAGACCATCAACCGTGTAGAATGTCCAAGGTGGGGGAACCCCACGTTTTATACATGGGTCATAGTGACAGTTTAATGTCATGTGTTGAGGATGATGGTTCTTGGCAGTTTAACGTTTTATAGCTTGGAAAATGATGGTTCACTCCACACCCCTAGGTCATAGGTAACCGATTCTCAACCTCCATTTTGTGATGCAAGGAATCAGTAATGTTGTTTTTGGGGGTGTTAAGAGGTGATCCCATTTGGGTCCACATTATCATGGCAACATGATGAAGCAATAGTCGTTAGCATGCCTAGGTGATGAAGCATGAGGAAAAGTAACACAATGGGATGTATCATCCAAGGTACATTGAAGTTACATCATGCAGACCTGAATGGCCTCATGTGAAAAGGAGTTTCATGGAGAATGAGTTCATAAGAAGCATTGAAATGCTCTGTTGATCCATGAATTTGAGGGGATTCATGAATAAATGTGCATCGTGAAGTGATGTTTTTTACGCTATTCATAGAATATAGGTTCATATAATAAGAACTTCACAAATTATAATGTAATTCATTATATAATTCCTCATGAAGTATGTTTTTCTCGTGATGCAAGGTGTTGTGAAGGAATATGATTTAGGAAACATAGTAACCCTACCATAACATGTGAGTCATGTGTGTGTGGAGGGAATTTTGTGAAGCATAAATGATTTGTGATAACCCAAGTCCCCATGGGGATCTTCTACCTCAACAATGGCCGGTGGGCTTCGTGAAAGGCGTCCATCTCGGAAGATGGTTTCAACTAATGCAATGGTTGAAAAACATTGCGAAGAAAAAGTACCTTGAAGAGCTCGTGGTTCGCAAAGCAAGGAGTGCATCAGGATTTGAGAGATCATATGGTGAAGGGTTAGATGATTCATATTTTTGGATCGAGTTGTGTGATGTATTTATAGTCAAGAGGCACCACGAAGCAGAAATCGCTCATCGTGATGAGAGTGTTTTCTCCACAGAGGGTCACAATGTTCAAATTTAGTTATGGAGCCTCCCGCATTCTTGGTCTGCGATGAGCTCACATACGTCAAAGGGGTTCATAGTGGATCCCTCATCCTTGCTACGTGGAGGGCTCGCAAACGTCAAATGTGTTCCCGGGAGGTCCCACCTACTTGCTCTATTGCAGGCTCACGAACGTCAACGGGGTTATCGGTGAGGCACGCCTCCTTGCTCTGCGGTGAACTCGCGAACATCAAAGGAGTTTATGGTGCAACCCCCCTCCTTTATCTGTGATGGTTGTGGGTCCATGGGGTCCATGAATGGCATCGAGAGGAAGCCATGTGTACTTCCCTCTTGTTATTCTCCATCCCAACTTTTGGGGTCAACAAATGCCCCCCCTTAGACATAGAGTCGAGGAGAAATCAAGGATTAATGTTTGAGGGTCAATCACCAAAATCTATTAGTCACTCATGAAGCTATTTAATGAATAATGCTCATGAAGCGGATAGGCGATGGGTAGTCTGAGCGCACCACAAAGCTCGAAATTGATGGGATGCGCCATGAAGCTCCGACGATTGTATCCTTAAAATAGGGGACCTGGTGTAAAATCCTATTTTTGGAAGCCACCTCGAGGCATCCCATACTAGGTCAATCTCATTACCTCAAGCATATTTCCCCTTATTCCAGAGGCTGCCGACTAGTAGTGAGGGTCGTGGGTGGAACGTGGGTAAACCATGTCTTCATTGGTAGAGTAACACAAGAGAAGTAAACAAAAGGAAAAAATGGAATCTGCAATAATCTAGACAAATGTAAACAGTGGAAGACTAATTATAATAAACAAGAGCACATGCATATATAAATGATGCATGATACATATGTCTAGGAAAGAATCCAAAAAAATCACAATTCTATAATATACAATAGTACTAAGCCATGGTACAAAAGAAAACATAAAAAAATCTCCTCAGAATCACAAGACTCAGCTTGGTCCCACACTCTCGAGCACCGTAGAAAATCATGTACTGGAAGTAGAAGTGCATTTTCACTTATCTATATCTATTGAAATATAATCTTTTGGGGCCCAAATGCATAGGCCAATCATCGTGTGATACTAATTCATAGTAGGCAATCACCACAAGATATGTTCCTAACAGTCAGGGAAT
Source organism: Viscum album (assembly GCA_963277665.1). Lineage (NCBI taxonomy): Eukaryota > Viridiplantae > Streptophyta > Magnoliopsida > Santalales > Viscaceae > Viscum > Viscum album. The sequence goes on along the minus strand of OY728152.1, from coordinate 2,072,056,481 downwards.
ATTTGGCAGATAATAAACAAAAGATAACAGTAATCAAGGAAGTACTCAACAACAACCAGTCCTACAATTACAATGTAATCGGTTCCATATATCAACAACAGAAAAACAAGAAGGTAACCCTCTGGGTAGTTCACTCTGCCTAACCCCTCTTATTCAACCAAAATAAGGATACTACAAATAATCTTTCATGATGCTTTCTCAGTCAATTACACTTATGGTCCCATGAATTAAATACTCTGTGAGGATGCTCACACAGTCAAATCCCCTTATAGTAAAAAGTGATAAAGACTCTCAGAGTAAGCTCTCACAATAAATTCTCCATATAATCAAAATTTATAATGACTCTTTGAGATGATCCCACTATTAATTCCCCTTATAGTCTACAACACCAGGTTCTCACGGCCCTGTGTAATTCAAACTAGCATAGAAATGAAATTCAGACAAAGTAAACCTCCAGAACTACATGACTAAACGGTCTAAAAAAGCTCAAGCATGTCAGAAAAAATAATTTCTCCATCCTATTGTACTAGGAATATGAAGCATCAAGCAAGCCTAACGACTAAACCAGACCAAACGGCTACAAACAGAACATTCATGGGAAAACACATCCATGTCATAGCAAACAACCCCATTCACATTCAAATATCCTCTATTTAAGCATACCAGCATAACATGCAATCATTATGGTTAAAATAGTAAACATGAAATACCCTGTTAAAGGGTATTGGACAAAATTTCCCATATTATGCAAATAATTTCAATGGAAACACTCGCACCACCTACCTCAGTGTTGGGAGATCAATATACATGAGTATACAGGATTGAATAACCTTAGAATTCCGAAGATATAAAAAAAACTAAATATTTTAAAAGTGGATAACATGAGAATGTGGAGTAAATGAGAGACGAATCTCATGAATAAGAGAGAGAATTCCAAGGAGATAACATCCCAATTGACGGTGGTCGAATTAGGTAATTGTTGCCCAGTTGGGGGGTTGTATAAATAGAATGTTCTAACACTCACTCTAAGATGAACCCAACCTTTAAAGAGGTGTTTCTGTCCATAAAATGTGACCCCGACGCATTTACTGAAAAAAAGAATGTACATTTTGTGTACATTATACATACATGGTGTGTACTTGCCTTTACCGACCCCTGAATTAAGCAGTCGTCAGGTCTCCAAAACATGACCATGTCCATGGCCGCTACATGTCCAGCACCCGGCTACTTGCAGTAACCCAGTACACTGTGTGTACTCATAATGTACACTGCGTGCAAATAAAAAAATTTCTTGAAATTCCACTTTTTCTCAAAATTGACCAGAAAAGGAAAACCTACCTGAAAAAGAGAAATGATTTCTTACAAACATCCCACCTTAATTAAATTAATTCCCAAATTCCCCTAGCAAGGCAGCATAGAAGAAGAAACCCATAATAGCTCCATCCACTATGATCATAAAATGGCCTCCCTCTCCCAAGTCTAGTATTGTAATCGCACATGCTGCCATATAACTTGTACTATAGGGACATACTGGCAACAGATAACCTCCGTACACCGATCAATGATCCAGATAGGATTCTCCTTGAATGATGCATCCACTTCCAACTCAACCTCCTTGTGTTGGAATGCATGAGATGGGTCTGAGAAGTATCATCGAAGTTGATAAATGTGAATAACGTCATACATTTCCCGGTACCTCTAAGGTAACTACAACCGATAGGCAACCAGACTGACTCTCTCCAACACCTCAGACGGACTAACATAACTTGGTGAAAGCTTACCCATTCTCCTAATCCTCTTATGCCCCATCCTCAATGTGACTTGCAGGAAATCCTGATCTTTGACCTTGAACACTAGAGGTCATTTCTACTAATCAGCATAAGACTTCTGTCGAGACTGTATAAGAGCCATCATCTTCTGAAACAACTCTATCTTATTTGAGGTCTCGTAAAGAGATGTGGTCCTAGCCTAGCCATCTCTCCTTCCTCCATCCAACATAAGGGTGATTAGAATGGCCTACCATACAAAGCCTCTCATGGTGTTATTTGAATAGTTTCATGAAAACTATTATAGAAGGAAAACATCACAAGATATATGTGCATCTTCTAATAACCTCCAAAATAAGGGATTCATGCACAAAGAATGTCCTCAAGCAACTGAATCGTATGATCATATTGGAAATATGTCTGAAGATGGTAAGTTGTACTAAAAAGTACCTGTTTACCTGAATCCTCTTGAAGCCTCTTTCAGATCCAAGAAGTAAAACTAGTATCCCTATCTGAAATGATCAGCCGTGTAATTCCATGTAGAACTATGATCATGGGGATGTACAACCGTCCCAACTTATCAACACTGAAAACCTCCTTGATCAGCCATAAGTGATAAAAATTTACGAGTCTTTCAATGACAACTAAAACTATATCATTCTCTCAAGGTGACCTTGGTGAACCTATCACAAAATCTATCAAGACATCATTCCACTTCCACTCAAGAATGGGTAACTATTGTAAAATCCATTCTTGTTGCTGATTCTCTGCCTTCAACTATGGACAGGTGGATCGCTTTTTAAAAAACCTGAAACATCTCTCTTCTTACCTGTACACCAATACTGATGGTGTAGATCACGATACATCTTGGTGAAACCAGGATGAAATGCCCAAAATGAGGAATGAAAGTCCCACATCAGCTCCTCGCTTATTTATTCTAGCGGCCATATGTTCCCCTTGAAACACAAGATCACATCCTCACCTATAGTCCATATAGGAATAGGGTCCTCTCATGACACGCATTCTTGTAGGACTAGGTCTTCTGAATATGATATATTCCTCATTCTCACTCGATCACGAAGAATAGAGGTAACAACCATAGAAGAAATGAAAGTCTACCCCTCTCTGTCATGAACCTCCAAATGCATCTCATGAAACTGGTCCATAAGCTTCCACTCACTAATGGACACATGAACTGCATGTATTTGAGTCCTCTTTCTCAACACATCAGCCATTATGTTTCATTTTCCAGGCATATAGGCATGCTCAATGTCAAATTATTGAAGGTACTAAACCGACCATCACTGCCTCAAATTCAGATCATGTTGAGTGAAGATGTACTAAAGACTCTTGTAATAAGTGAAAACCACCAAATTAACTCCATGAATATTAAGTATCCAATAGCATAAGGCATGAAGAACTATAGCCAAATAGATATCATGTGTCGGGTAATTCTTCTCTTATGGCCGCAACTGCCAATCACGGGTCGGACCTCATTGGTGGGCACTGTTGATGTGATCTTGTCCCTCACCCCTCTGATTACAGTGTCAAGGAGGACCTTCACCAGCAGATACGAGAACTTGGGGAGGGTCACCACATTGAACAGTGACCGGATGTGAAGAATCTTGATACCAATAGTCTGTGGTAGGAGGAATGGCTCCATATCTAGTGTAGTGAGAACATGAGAGACATCGACAATGAATGTTCTCGTTGCTGGAAGGATCCTTGTTTGGATTAAATGTGGCACATGGAAGACCTCCATGTCGATCCTATAAGCGGGGAAGGCCAATCTTCTCCATCGAAGTTGTAAAGGGAGAACCTTCATACACAGTATAATTGCTTTGGGTTAGTCCGCGGCGCCACAACCTGTGTCAACGACCAAGAGAGTCGACCCAGCCAACCCATGCGGTAGTTGGGTCCTCGATCTAGGTCTAGAATTTGAATGTCCTAGTTCAGCGTACACATAGAGATGGTGATTTGAGTCAGGGGTGGCTCAAGACACATTAGTCGATGACATAGATGCCCTTTGTCAAACATCCTCATTGGCATGCGCCTGATGCAAGCATCGAGTTTGAAGTACCAGAGCCGGTGGCGCAGGTATGTGGCTTACCTGCTCTTCGGCTTGTAAGACTGGGTGGTGGTGTTAACATGTCTGGTTAGAGCCCTTGTTGGGTGACCCTGGAATAGGACGCTGACTGGGCTGGCTCAGACATACCTTAACTCATGGGCATAGGTTAGGGAGTCATTGAGCATTCCAGGGACAGGCTACTAAAAATATTATATGTTGGAGTGAGTAGCAGTGGCTCCCTACGCGGCCCTCGGGGGCGGTGTTGACAACAAGGCACATATACCTCTAAATCCTAGCAGGCCATATCCCAAAATGGGATAATACTCTCCTCCCCATAACAGTGTATGTGGTCATTTGTCACCCTCCATTTAACATTCTCAGATGGGGAGATAGGTCAGGGGTGTCCTACGGTCATGGCCATTGTGATCATCATAGAAAAGGATAAACCACGCGGGACTACCTCATTGGTATTGCCCCTACACCTGCACTGATGGGAAGGTGGTTATCGAGCTCCAGGTGCAACAACATGGTTTCTGAATGTAGGTTGATTACCACATTAGTGGTAAAAAATGGGGATAAACGACCATTTCACCAGCACCACTCCATTTTCCAGGACTAGTAAGGGGGATTCATGATGACACCATCACATATCGAGATTCCCAATGTTATACTACGCCATCTATTGTTTAGTTTCATGCTAGGGACACTATTTTCATGGTGGGACTCGACACCAGATTTCTGGATTTGGGGACATGCTAATAAACTAATGTCTCAAACACTACTAATTCTACAGTGAGGAGAATTTCTTCACATCAGGATCACCATTTCTGTTTCCAACACTTTTGTTGAGGAACACATGTCTGTCTTTTTGGAGGATGACGATGGTGATTATTTCCCCACATTCACTCTTTCTAAAGGTGGGAAGCATCTGTCACTTTTTTAGAGAATTTTTCTCCTTGATCTAAACTGTATGTTGTGATTTTAGTTCATCCTTATGTGGATTCCCCCTCAGAACTCGTCACCTAGTCCGGTTCTACCTTATATATTTAATACATGGTTCATGAAAATTATCCTACTTCCATATCTTCAGGGACAACTATTAATTACAAAATTTCTGTTGGGACATTCCAAAGGGTCTGGTAAGGGCATAAAACTTCAGTCAAGGGAGTAGTCATGTTAGACATCACTTGAATGTATGGACGTGGGGAAACTATCACGTATGGGTTTCTTCCTCTTATTATAGGGATTCTAAAGGGCACAGAAGCCTAAGACATCCCACGTCGAATGTGGAAAATTTTAGGCCATCTGCATGTATTTGAAGTTTTCCTCTACATCCAATGTTTAACAGATGGTATGCTGCAGGTTTAACATCTAGCATAGATGGATCAGAGTGGTGAGAACACTGTTTAGAGTTGAACAAATGGGTGCATCCTATGGAGGGAACACAGATGGTGGGGCCAATGATTGGATAGTTTCTCGATTTTTGTTAAGGGGAATATGGAATGAGGTTGCATGATCCCACAAAAAATTCGTGGCCTGGGTGAGAATTAGGATAGATGATGGAAGGATTAATGAAGTGGATGGAGAATGAGATGGAGTCATCTCGAGGACGACGATGATGTTTTTATTGAGTCTCTAAGAGGCTTCTAGTGTATCCACGTAGTAGGGAATCAAAGTCCTCATAGTTCATCTTATGATGGAATACCACTGATTTGGGATTTCAATGGCATACATCTGGATGGGATCACAATGGATTACTACTATATTGGTATTTCAATGTCTTACCATTGAATTGCGTTGACAATAGATTACCACTGAAGGGGGTCACAACGAATTTCTGGTGGATCGGATAACAATGACTTACCATTGGATGGGGATGTCAATTGATACTGCAAAATGGGGTTGAAAAAGGGTAACCACTGAATGGGGTCAAAATGACTTACCACTAGATGGGGTCACAACATCTTACCGCTAGATGGGGATGTCAACGACTTACCACTGAATGGGGTTGACAACGGCTTACCACTATATGGGGTCACAATGGCTTACAGCTAGATAAGGTCACAACGGCTTACCGCTATATGGGTATGTCAATTGCTTACATCTTAATGGGGTTGAAAATGGCTAACCACTTAATTGGGTCACAACTGCTTACCACTAGATGAGGTGGATCCTCAAAGAGGCATCCTTCGTACCATGTATAGGATACAATGATCAAAACCCACATTGTTTTGGATGTGGGGGGACTGATGTGAAGTTGTATGGGACTGCTGGGAGTTGGGCTTGAAACTCAGGTAGGCTTCCTATGTACATTGACTTCACAAGGATCAAAGTCCACATAGTTCAGGTTGGAGTTGACGAATCGACGTGAATTGGGGTCAGAACGACCAATGGGTGGTGGGCATGAACCTCAGAGAAGCTTCGTATGTACCTTTACTTGGAAAGGATCAAAGACCTCATATTTCGGGTATGGTGGCATTTTGGGGTTACACTCTGAGGCGTCCCAAGGGGTTGGTGAACTGATGTGATGCGAATCAGGACCAATGGGTGTTGTTCTTGAACTTCATGGACGCTTCCTACGTACCTTGTCTTGGAAAGGATGATAGTTGACGTAGTTCAGGTTGGGATTGTGGGAAATAAAATCTATGTTTCCTAGAGAGGATGTCATTGTCAATGTTTAATCTAATCCAAAGTGAATCATGCCCAGTGTGACAAACTAGAGACAACAAAGACCTGAGGACAATGTCGTAGAAGGTGCAATCGTGGGAAGTGGAGTAGGTGGGGCTTACATGTGGTTAGTCGGCCCAATGAGGAAATAAGGGCTTATGCCTGGTTGGCAGCCCGAGGTGATGGATATTAGAACTTAATCTAGGATGGAGGCCCGAATGGTGACAAATCCCAGAGAGAGAGGGACTTGGCACCCAGGAAGAGAGGAGAAGACAGGGTGCTACCTCCTTCATGAAAAGCTACGGGCTTACACCAGGGTGGTTTCTCATTTCCCTGTAGATAGACACCACTTTAATAAATAGGATCTCATTCCATGTGAGTAATGGTCTCACTCATATGGTGACCTGCAAATGTGCAGAATGTCTATGGTGGGGGAACACCGCATCTATCACAAGGGGCGAAGTGAAAGTTGAACATTATGTGTTGAGGATGATAGTGCCTGGTAGTTTAACATCTTGCAGCTCGGATGAGGCATGTTCACACCACACCCCTAGGATTTACATAATCGATACCCATCCACCTTTGACGGATGGAAGGAATCGGTAATGCAACAGTTTGGGTGTGTCGAGAGGTGATCCCATTGGGGGTTCACGTTAGTGTGGCTATGCGAAGAAGAAATATCCATTAGCGTTACTACGTAATGATATATGAGTTGATGCAATGTAATGGGATGTATAGTCCATGTTACTTTGATGTTACTTTTTGTGAACTTAATAGGCCACACATGAAAGGTATTTGTAGAGAAAAGGGGTTCATAGGACGCCTTCTGAGGCTCTGGTGCCCCATGAATTGGAGGGGCCTGTGAAGTAATGTGCTTTGCGAAGTGAAATTTCCTAGATTATTCAAAGGGAATCAGTGCATATTGGAAGATATTTGAGAATTGGAATGGCATTCGTGGAGCAATGCCCCGCCAAAAAGGGGTGACTCACGAAGCAAGGTGTCCTGATGCAATGTGATTCGTGAAGCATAGTAACCATTCCCTATCATGTGGGTCATGTATGTGTGGAGGGTGATTCGTGAAGCATAATCACATCACAATGACCCGAGTCCCCATGGGGAACTTCTACCTTCATGAAGGATAGTGTGATTCGTGAAATGAAACCCTCTCAGAATAGGCGTTCGATTTAAGCAAAGGGGGAGGCACTTCACAAAACCAAAGTACCTTGAGGAGCTCATGGTTTAAAGAGAAAGGAGTGATTCGCAATTTGAGAGCTCAGAAGGTGAAAGTACAGATGATCCATCTTTTGGGATAGAGGGGATCCCTATATTTATTGGAAAGAAGTTCCATGATGTAGATCTCGCTCCTAGTGAAGATAGAATTTTCTCCATGGAAGGTGGCGAATGTCAACTTCTACTACGGATCCTCATGCATTCTTTCACCAGGATGGGTTCATGAATTTGAAAGGGGTTTGTGGGGTGTCCATGCTCCTGGCTCCGAAGAGGGCTCAGAAATGTCAAATGCGATCATGGGGCATCCTTCCAGCTTTCTCCATGGGGGGCTCACGAACGTCAAATGAATTCAAGGGGAATCCCTCCTCCTTTCTTTATGACGAACACACGAACTTCAAAGTGGTTTCCCATGCGGGCCGCCTCCTTGATCTACAACAGGCATGGGTCGATTGGTCTCTATGAAAGGGTTTCATGGGGCAGCCCCAGAGACATCCCTCTAGTTTTTATTTATCCCAAATTTTTCTGTCAACACTTACCAAAGGTGTATAGGAATGATTCGAGGTTCTATATGTGTCTACTACTAGTTGTCATATTAATATACATCAGTACCAATCATTCCTTCCTTACATGAGTATTGTCCTATAACTAAAGTATCTCGTTAAACAGTTGACCAGACCCTCACTTCTGGAGATATCATTGGGAGGAAACTCAATAATCACCTATACACAGATGGTTTGATCTAACCCTTGTTGCGAGAGATTTGGTTGGATCCTCTTGGAAGCTGTATCGAGGACTTATGATGTTAGTTTAGGTATGGAATGTGCATACACAATACATACTCAGATTTAATGAATTTGGAAAAAGGGTTGTGGATTATCTACAATTTTAAATTGGGTTTTCGTTTTTCAGCAATGAAGGAAACCCAGGAAACACAGGATAAACTCATTTAAAGGAGGGTGCGTGTGATCACTCTTGAATCACCTAGCCTTACCCTCATGGTAGTAGGATTTTTTTGTTTTCAGTTCTCAAAAATAGTGGCAGAGTGTGGGGGTATCTTTTAAAAATATGTTTATAGGATTACCTCCCAAAATGGAGAGGTTCTTCTACATTGTCTGGGAACTACCAGTGTATTGAACCAGACTTCTCAAAGGTAGTGGCACCCTTGATAGCTTTGATGATGATGGGGTATCCTTCCCTGTGGATAGAGAAGTGTCAGCTGAGCTTTAATGAAATAAAATAGTTATGAAATCTATATTTCTTTCAGGACAATGACTTTGAGATATTCTATATTCTAGGGAAGTGAAACATGGTATCAGATGACCTTAACAAGAGGTCTAGTCTGCATTTTATATGTGAGGTGATAGAATAGAAATATGTGTTGTGGATATCATTAATCGATAGATATGGAGTATCATACCTGCAGTCAATTAAAATAACTCCCCCACTCCTTCAGAAATTCCAGTTGGTGCAACATGGGGATATTGACTGTGAGGATCAACATTATCATATATCCTTAGAGGTAGTACCTAATGGGTTTCTTGAAGTTGGGGAGCACATCATCCTCTTTAGAGGACATATTATTGAACTGGAATCACTACATGAATAGGTGTTGAGGGAGTTCTATATGTCCCATCTGGCGGTATATCTTGGTGTAGAGAATATGTACTATGACCTAAACCATTATCACATGTATCCATGGAGAATGAGGACAATGGAATAGTTTGATTCATGATGCCTCACTTATTTGCATGTGAAGGTCAATCATCTAGTTCTAGCAGGCTTAGCTCAGCCACTAGAGGTACCATAGTTGAAATGGGATAGAATCCTCATGGACATTATGAAAGGGCCTCCACCTATGTCTAGGGGACAAGATTCCATTTGGGTGATCATTGGATGACTCACCAAGTCGGCCCACTTATTACCCATCCAGGAGTAGAGATCAGTAAAGGAATGGGGATGCCCCTACATACCGGAGATTGTGAGACTTCATGGGGTTCCATCGATGACCATATCTGATCCTGTCACAGGTTTCACATATCAGTTGTGGAAGGGATTGAATGAGGAATTTGAGATCAGTTGTGTCTGAGCACCACCTTTCATCCTCATAAGTATGGCCAGACAGAGCGGACCATACATGCACTGCAGGAAATGTTACATGCATGCCTCCTAGAATTTTTCCACTGTTGGGAGGATCACTTGTCCTTGGAGGTGTCCTCCTACAACAAATGTTGCCACTCCACCTACGATATGGTACCCTTAAAGGCCTTGTATGGTCGACACTTCCAATCACCTCTATGCTGGATAGACCCAAGGGGTCGGCACTTATGAGTATGTAGATAGTACGGACTACCACTGAGAAGGTAAAGACAATAGAGGAGTATATTAAGACTAAATTGAACAGACATAAGTTATATGACAATAGGAGAAAGATACCTATGGTGTTCTATGAGGAGGACGATGTTTTCTTGCAAGTCTCTCCTCGACAGGGACTAGAAATATTTGGTCGAGGAAACAATTTATCACCAACTTTATCTAGACTTTCCTAATAATTCCAAGGATATTTCAGGTGGCATACTACATGGCTTGTCTTACATAGTTGGTGAAGGTGCATGAAGTCTTCCACGTATCCCAGTAGGGGAGATACGTACATGACCTATCTCCCCTCATCGACCATAGCGAGCGAGACTTATAAGATCAGGTGAAGTTTACGAGGTTCCTGGTGGAGATAGAGGATCGAAAAGGTTATGCATTTCGGGAATGGTAGATCCCACTGGTAGGAGTTCTTTTACAGCACGAAGACCTCTAGGATAGCACAAAGTATAGGGAGTCTCAGGTTCGTGCTCAGTACCCTCATTTGATTCATTTTCCTTTGTTTTGTATTTCAAGGATGTAATGGCCTATGGTGGGTAGAATGTAATGTCCCAAAATTTTCGTACAAATTTATTTATTTATAAGTAATTATTTATAGACCGCGAAATATGACGGCATGCGATTCTGAATCCTAGAGTACCCAGAGTGACATGTCTATGTTTTAAGCACTAATAATCCAGCGTAAGCAGTTTTCCTAAAAAGGTGAACTATCTCTTAAATGGTTACTCAGATAAAAAATCTTATTGCATCGTTGCATTCTGTATGTAATTATTACCCTAGGTAGGACATAAGTTTAGTCAGTGCAGGTCTTGAGTAAAATATACCTTGAAAATGGAATAACCATAAATATAAAAATTAAATAAAATTATAATATTTTCTATATTCTTATAACTCATGAATGATAACTCAGATTGGAAATTTGATACCACCTATATACTGATTACAACATTCATTTTTTAGGCTGATTCTAACATTAGCTGGAGTTGGCCACCACTTAATGCTATATTTCGCCCATAACTAAAATAATTAAGAGACATTTATTTTATTGTAAAATTCATATAATCTAAACAGTATATTGGATTTATAATCTGAGGGCACTGTTGAGTTAATTGGTGGGAGTTCTCCTTAGGTAGAGCCTAACCTCAACCGACGCGGGTCATGTGTGAATGGAATTATTTTATGAATATTTTTTAAGGCACATTCTATAAATGTGTGAATGGTGTTTTATAACTATTTAACCATTGATCAGATTAAAAATCTATGTGAACCATTGAATATGTTGCACCATGATTCGATTAAGGGAGACATTATGTAACTCCCCGACCCCAGCTACCCAGAGCCGGTGCATTACTTCGTAACATTGGCATGATCACAAGAAAGATCAAATCTTGAAAGACCGATTGGTTTAGTAGCCTTGGAAACACTAGATATATTCATAAGTTTTACATTACATCATAAAATGAAAAACTACTACAACAACATACTGTCTCCATAATCCACACTCATATCCTCACATAATATCCCTGCAGGTCATTCATAATTTACTTCTTCACTTCCTGGGAAAAATAAAACATAGAAAAGGGGTGAGCTCAAATGCCCAGTAAGGATAAAAATATAGCGGAAACTTTCATAAATAAGAATAAACATTTAAGGCAATGTATAACTAAAACAAAAGCCTTTAAAACTTTAACTTTCAACATATAATGGCATAAATAAAATGAAATAATGCTATTTACTTATTCACATGGTTATTCTACTAATCCAATAATCACATGCAAAATCAATAACCACTTTCATAATGTTGGAATGCATAATGCCAGACTATCATAACCACATAGCCAACGCCTCGTGCCAAGACTAAAAATAAGATGTTGTCAAGGCCTTGTGCCAAGACACTAGTTTGTCTCATTAGACCTACCGATTCATCGAGGATCTATAGAGGGCTCCACCCGTCACATATTAAGTCCAATGCATTCCCATATGAAAAGGTTTAAACATAACATAAACAATCGTATTAAAACTAGCATAAGAAATGTAAATAATTTCACCATAAACTATGATTGGTATAAAAATAGCACATCCACAGTCAAACATATCACAAAACCCTCAATACAATATAGAAGTTTTGTATCATAATAAATCAACTTCAAATAAGCGTAAAATCCATCAAAGGATGTTGACATAGATGAAATCAAAACACTTTTTGGAGAAATATCTCTTTCTATTTTTGAAAGAATTTAAGAGCTATATAAAATAAAATACTTTCTTGAAAATATTCTTATAAGCTTGTAAGGAAAGATTTAATGATTTTATAATGGCAGAAAATAACCGCACCCGCCGTATAAGTTAAAAAAACATTCTTACCTTAATTCTGTCGAAAAGGTTAAAAAGGACCTTGTTTTGAAAACGACGGAACGATTCCTCTTATAAAAAGTAAAACAAGGGTATAAATGACTTTAACCCATATTCTTGTAAATAATAAAAATGTTTTGAAATACATTTTGAAGAAACATGGATGTAGATGATAAAGAGATCCCAGTAGATTATTACGTATAAACAACCTCGGATAATGAAGAGATTGTGAAATAACCCCTACCTTGTACTTTTCCTTGGATGGGGTAGGTTAACCTCCTATATAATGGTGATATAATTGTTATTATATAATACCTTAATCATATACATTAATCTGATTTCATATATGATCTTTTAATATTGATTTGATAATAATATCTTAGTATTATCGCTGTTTCGGGTGTTAACTTACTTGTTTTCTTTTATATGTTTTGTTATGTAAGTCATGTTTGTAAAGGATAGGTTTTATATTATTCATATCCAGAATGATATCAAGTCCTTAAACATCATTTTTTAAATCATCAAATGATAATTATACTTGAATGGATATGATGGAGAATGAATCTCATCGCGTTCGTGGAGATGGTATTCCGTACGTACGCACGAGCGACAATATCATTCTTTTGATATTAAAATAATATATAAATGGATGGTATATCATATATAAAGAATCATTAACATGTTATATTTATTATTTACATGAGTTACACATCATTATTATACCCATCCAAATAATAATATATTGAATAACAATTACACCACGACATGGAGACGGTAAGCCGTACGTACGCACGTATGATGACATGTTATTCAAAGGGTGGATAGAATACTGAATATGGTTGTACCATATTTATAATAACATCATAGTATATGTGAGATACTGGAGTTATTATTTTTTAATGGTAAGAACAAATAAAGAAGAAGTGGAAGAAAAAAGGAACTTGAAAAGGGGTTGTGAAAACATTACCTCTTCTTCGGGTTCTTCCTTTTGATTTGATCAAAAGGGCTCCATAGGTTGGATTTCTAATCAAACTAAGGCCTCTAGGTTGTAGTGAGGGATGTTGGGAGAGTATTTGGGAAGATTTTGGCCGATCCAAATGGCTTTGAAGGTGTGAAGAAATGGGAAGGAGGAGTGCCCTTTTATAAGAGGGGTGAGGGGCACCTTTGGAAAAGCTAGAAATATTAATTTATAATAAATTCATATTCGGTTTCTAATGGCTGAAAAGTTTATTATTCAAAGGTTAAGGTGGGGATAGGTCTAAAAACACTCAACCAATAGAATTTAGACAGGTTTGTGTACTTATATTAACCTTATCTTTAAGTATTAACTCTAAGTTAATTAGTTTCACTTTTACAATGTCTCTTTGTATTTTTATATAATATGGTTAATAAACTTACTATATACATCCAAGAGACCCCCAAGTGGTCCATTAATGATGAACCTATCATGATATAAGTCTCTTAGCATAGCCTTATATTTTTTAGGAATTTAATATCAATTAATAATATTTTTTTTTTAAGAACTCTTTTATGTCAGTTTTGACACTATTCAATAGTTGATTTTTGTGAAACTCATAAGAGATTGATTACTTAGAAAAAAGTCAATTAAATCAATCCTAATATATCATGTTATCCTAGAAAATTAGTTTAATTCATTAAAAGTTTTATATTATATTTATTTGGGTATTTATAATATCAATTATTTTAATTTTTCACTATTATAGTAATTACTGCATCATCATTGTGTCATAAATAAAATAAATTATTTAATGTCTAAAAATTTTAAATAAAATATCATTATGTAGGCAATCGTTTTATCTTTCTAATGAATAATTATAATCTAAATTCCAACATATATAACCCTATGTAAAAATTGTTTTTCTAAAAGATATATGATTGTGTCATTTTAGTATTCATTTTAACTTAATTAAAATAAAGTGTCCTTATCACCTACAAGTGGCACCATGGGGTCCCAAAATCGACCCAAAGATGACTATGGTAGACCATGTATCAACCAATAGGTTTAAGACACGTTTTAGGGTAATTTAGTATTATTATAAGATTATTTTTTAACCCTTATTTACCGGATTTACCCTTAACCATGGTAAATAAAATATTTACCGCAGTACTTATTCAAAATGTCTAAAAATAAAAGTTACCTATTTACACAATTTGAACATCCTGATTCCAAATATGGAATCCATTTTCCTAAATTCAAATCACATAAGTGGCATAAATTAATTTAAAATTAATTCCCGCGGTCAAAACAGAAAGCGTGTTTTTAAAAGATAATAACTATCACAAGATTGACACTTGTTTATTTTCGGTTTAATTGTAAAATTATGTCCAATTACCAACATTATATTAAATGGTAAAAATATATTCTAAATATACTTTAAAACTACTAAAATTCATAATTTATCACTATTAATTATTTTGATTAAAAAAGTTGTTTTTAATTAAAATTTAGTAATTTTCACTATTCATCAAAATATGCAAGTTATCCGAAAAGTACCAAAATTTTGCCTTAGGCTAAATTAAATATTCCGAATCCAAAAATGAAGTCCATTTTGAAATATAAAATATATATAATTTTAAAAAGTAGGTATTACTATTCATAACGGTTAGTTTGATTGGTTTTTAGAACTCGGTGTTGCGTACAACACACGCTATCGCATTATTCAAAGAGAAGCATACCGTAGAAGCTTGGGGTGTTACATTCTACCCTCCTTCAAATAATTTCTTCCTCGAAATTTCTAGAATACTATCGCATGAAAAGACTCGGGTGGTTCTTCATCATATGTTCCTTGGGTTCCCACGTTGCCTCTTCCATCTTATGGTTTCTCCACAAAACTTTTACTAGACGCGTCGTCTGGTTTCTCAGTACTTGTTCTCTCGTATCAAGAATCCTGATGGTCTCTTCACAATAGGAATGATCGGGTTCCAGTTCTAATTCTTAATAGGTGAGTACATGCATTGGATCAGGCATGTATTTCCTCAACAGAGATACATGGAACACATCGTGAACTTTGGAGAGACTTGGCGGCATTGCCAATCGGTAAGCTTCAACCCCAATTCGTTCTAGAATTTCGAAAGGTCTGATGTACCTGGGACTCAATTTACCTTTCTTACCAAAATGTATGACTCCCTTCCACGGAGATACCTTCAGGAAAACATGATCACCGACTTGAAATTCCAAATCCTTCCTTCGATTATCGGCATAGCTATTCTGCCTACTTTGAGCTTCTTTGATGTGATTTTGGATTAATTTCACCTTTTCCACCGTTTCCTCCACCAGTTCTGGGCCTACAAGTTTTCTTTCACCAACGTCATCCCAACAGGTTGGTGTACGACATCTCTTTCCATATAACGCTTCATATGGTGCCATCTGAATACTTGAATAGAAGCTATTGTTATAGGAAAAATCTACCAGTGGTAAATATTGATCCCACATACCCTGAAAGTCAAGTGAGCAAGATCTCAACATGTCTTCTATGGTCTGAATAGTTCGTTCTGATTGTCCATCTGTCTGAGGGTGGTAAGTAGTGCTCAAATGAAGTTCAGTATCCAGGGATTTCTGATGACTTTTCCAAAATTTTGAAGTAAAACGGGGATCACGATCAGAAAAAATTGATAAGGGTACTCCATGAAGTCTCACAACTTCATTAATATATAGTCTTTCTAGATGTTCCAGGGGTATATCTTCTCTTATAGCAAGAAAATGTGCTGACTTGGTAAGAAGATCAACAATAACCCATATTGCATCGTTCCTTCTAGGAGTCTTTGGTAGCCCCATAATAAAGACCATCGTAAAATTGTCCCATTTCCACTCCGGTATGGGAAGAGGTTTCATGAATCCTCCAGGCTATTGCCTTCCAGCTTTCACTTGATGAAAAACCATAAATTGTGACACAAAATCAGTAATCTCCCTCTTCATGTTGTCCCACCAAAAATGTTCCTTCAAATCTCTATACATTTTGGTGCTCCCAGGATGTATAGAGAAATTGGAACTATGAGAATCATCCAGCAATTCCCTTTTTAGATCAGGTATATTGGGAACACAATGTCTCTTCCCGAATTTCAAAATTCCATCTTCATACACAAAGTCTCTCAATCTTCCATCATTCACAGCTTTAATCTTTTTTTTAAATTCTTCATCATCGGTTTGAGAACTCTTAATCCTTTCTAGTAAAGATGGTTTGGCAACCATTTGAAAAAGCATTGATGTTTCACCTTCCCTGGTTATTCCCATGTCCATCTTCACTAGATCCATGAAAATTGGATCCCTTTCAATTCTCATATTGTTCAAAACTCCATGTTCTTTTCTACTCAAAGCATCTGCCACCTTGTTTGCCTTCCCCAGGTGGTAGTGTATCGTACAATCATAATCCTTAGTAATTCAAGCCATCTCCTTTGCCTCATGTTGAGTTATTTTTGTGAGAAAATATATACTTCAAACTCTTGTGATCAGTATAAATCTCACATTTTTCACCATAGAGGTAGTGCCTCCATATCTTCAAAGCAAAGATCACAGCTGCTAACTCGAGATCATGAGTAGGATAGTTTTGTTCATGAATTTTCAACTGTCGTGATGCATAGGCAATAACAATATCATTCTGCATAAGGACACAACCAATTCCTTTCTTTGATTCATCACTATAAATAACGAACCCATCATTCCCTGATGGTAGAGTCAATATAGGAGCATTGGCTAATCTTCTCTTCAGTTCTTCGAAACATTATTCACACTCTTTTGTCAAAACAAATTTAACCCCTTTACGTGTGAGCTTCGTTAATGGGTTAGCCAATCGGGCAAAATTCTGGACGAAACTTCGATAATATCCTGCCAAACCAATAAAACTACGTAACTCAGTTATACTCGTAGGTGCTGGCCATTCTTGGATTGCCTTGGTCTTAGAAGGATCAACAGAGATTCCATCTTTAGAGACAATATGGCCATGAAAAGAAATCTCCTGAAGCCAGAATTGACACTTGCTAAACTTCCCATATAATTCATGCCTCCTCAGGGTCTTCAAGATAATGCGCAAGTGATTTTCATGATCTTCGTAGGTTTTGGAGTATACCAAGATATCATCAATAAATACCACCAAAAATTCATCGAGATACTCCTTGAAAACTCTATTCATCAGATCCATGAATACAAAGGGTGCATTAGTCAATCCAAACGGCATTACAGTAAACTCGTAATGCCCGTACCTGGTTCGAAATGCTGTCTTCGGAATGTCTTCCTTCTTCACACACAACTGATGGTATCCAGATCGAAGGTCAATCTTTGAAAAGTATTGAGCTCCATGCAGTTGGTAAAATAAATCATCAATACGAGGTAGGGGATACTTTTTCGTTATCGTTATAGCATTGATCTCCCTGTAGTCGATACATAACCTCATAGATCCATCTTTCTTTTTAACAAAAAGAAAAGGGGCTCCCCATGGAGAAACACTAGGGTGAATAAATCCCTTATTACTCAATTCCTCTAGTTTTTTCTTTAGTTCTACTAACTCTACAATATCCATTCTGTATGGGGTCTTCGATATAGGCCTTGATCCAGGAATCAAATCAATGGAAAACTCAACTTCTCATTCTGGAGGATGTCTAGGTAAATCTTCCGGAAACACTTCTACAAATTATTTCACAACAGTTACATCCTCTATTTGAACATTCCTTTCCTCACTGACAGTTATTTCATTCTCTTCCTCCCCAATAATTGAATTAAGTTAAGCTACTGGGGGTGGATCTAAATAAGAATTAGGTGGTGACGATTCTGCTCAAAAGATAAGGTGTTCCTTATCATTATCATCAAGAATCGTAACCTCTTTCTTTTTACAATAAATCTTCGCATCATAGTCCGAAAGCCAATCCATACCGAGGATTATATCAAACTCAATCATAGGTATGGCGATGAGATCAGCAGATAATGAAAATTTATATGCTCTAATGGGGACTGATTCACAAAAATTTGTTGCAATGATACTTCCATTAGGAGTTTTAACTGACAACACCCTTGTTAAATCAAATTGGAAATATATAATTTTCTTAGCAAACTGGGAAGATATGAAACAATGCGATGATCCAGAATCAAATAATGCATTTTCTAAACTTGAGGAAACCATTAAATTACCTGCCACCACGTCTTTCGGAGCTTCTACCTCAGCAGTAGTGATAGCATAAGATTGGCCTTGATCCCTTGGCCTTTTCTGAGGAAATTTCCCCTGACGCTTAGGACATGCATTTTCATAATGTCCCATCTCCCTGCAATTGTAGCACTGAACGTTGGTGGCTTCTTTATTCCCTTTGCAATCACTAGCTTGGTGGCCTTTTTCACCACACTTGTAACAGACTCCCATTCCCTTCAAGCAAGTACCATGATGTTTCTTCCCACATTTACCACAGGATGGATATTCAACCTTTCATTTCATCCCCTTATTTCCATTCCCAGATTGATCAACATGCCTCTTCTTCTCTTTATTTTCTTTAAAGTCATAAGACTTAGAGAATTCCTTTTCGGTCTTGATAGCACATGAGACAATGTCTTCGTACGATGAAAAGGATTGTGAGACTAATGCTCGACGGAGAAATGGTTTTAACCCATCAAAGAAACGATCAATATTACTTCTTGGGTTGCGAATATAATCTCCAGCATACCTCGCTAACCTTGTAAAGTTAGCCTCATACTTTTTGACATTCTCATCCTCCTTTTGTCTCAGACTCAGAAATTTCCTTTCCATATCTGCTCGATGGTCGCGAGGAAAATATTTTTCTAAGAACAGATCTCTGAACTCCCTCCATTCAATATTTGATACTTCATCATCTTCCTTCATGTTTTGAATCAATGACCACCATTGATCAGCATCTCCAGTGAGGCGGTAAACTTCCATGATAACTTTTTCCCTTTCACTGCTCCCCAAAGCCTAAAATATTTTCTCTAGAGAATTTATCCACTGCTCGGCTACTAAGGGATTTGTACTCCCATTGAACGTTGGTGGTTGTTGCCTCATGAATCGATCTAACATTGATCCTCCATGCTGTGGATCAGGGTGCTCCATACGGGTAAGGTTATTATTCATAACCTGAGTAAGTTGTCCCAGTATGGTGATTAGTTGATCGGCACCAGTTGCATCACCATCCCCACTATAATTATCTTGAGAAGGAGGGCAATCCCTACATGGAGTGCGTGCATTGATACAGTTTCCATTTCTTCCACTAGGCGCCATTTCTAAAAAATGGCATAAACTAGATCAGTTTATGAATCAAAATACATAATCCCATACTTATAAAACACTTAACATAAATTGAACTATTTAGGGATATAATCCATAATCATAAGAATGTTTTCATTGAGGAAGTATATACTCATAATCCCTTCAAATGATTTGTAAAGAAAATGAGAGTTATCCTAAGCATATCCCCAGGGAGTGTCGTAACCAAGAGTGCAGCAAGGCCCGTTGTCGTGCACCAGTTCCCATTCGAGTCTAGCTCAAAGCAATGTTTTTGGGTTTTACCCCTAGGTACATATGTGCCAGAGCCGCCTCTACATGCTCGTATCCAGACAGGGATGTATTTCTCGGAAAACTCACAAAATCTCTACAATACCAAAATTCTAGGATGTTCTCTTATACTAATCCTCAATGTTCATCTTAGTTCTACGTTCTCTAATCAGAGTTTATCTAAATCTATCTTCCAAGGTTTGTACTAAACTTCCTCTCATACCAACTGTAACGCCCCGACCCCAGTTACCCAGAGGCGGTGCATTATTACATAACATTGGCATGATCACAAGAAAGATCAAATCTCGAAAGACCGATTGGTTTAGTAGCCTTGGAAAAAATAGATATATTCATAAGTTTTACATTACATCATAAAATGAAAAAATACTACAAAAACATAATGTCTCCATAATCCACACTCATATCCCCACATAATATCCCTGCAGGTCATTCATAATTTACTTCTTCACTTCCTGGGAAAAATAAAACATAGAAAAGGGGTGAGCTCAAATGCCCAGTAAGGATAACAATATAGCGGAAACATTCATAAATAAGAATAAACATATAAGGCAATGTATAACTAAAACAAAAGCCTTTCAAACTTTAACTTTAAACATATAATGGCATAATTAAAATGAAATAATTCCATTTACTTATTCACATGGTTATTCTACTAATCGAATAATCACATGTAAAATCAATAACCACTTTTATAATGTTGGAATGCATAATGCCAGACTATCATAACCACATAGCCATGGCCTCGTGCCAAGACTACAAATATGATTTTGTCAAGGCCTTGTGCCAAGACACTAGTTTGTCTCATGAGACCTACCGATGCATCGAGGAGCTATAGCGGGCTCTACCCATCACATATTAAGTACAATGCATTCCCATATGAAAATGTTTAAACATATAATAAACATTCGTATTAAAACTACCATACGAAATGTCAATAATTTCACCATAAACTATGAATGGTATAAAAATAGCACATCCACAGTCAAACATATCACAAATCCTTCAATACAATATAGAAGTTTTGTATCATAATAAATCAACTTCAAATAAGCGTAAAATCCATCAAAGGATGTTAACATAGATTAAATCAAAACAATTTTTGGAGAAATATCTCTTTCTATTTTTGAAAGCATTTAAGAGCCATATAAAATAAAATATTTTCTTGAAAATATTCTTATAATCTTGTATGTAATGATTTGAAGATTTTGTAATGGTAGAAAATAACCGCACCCGCCGTATAAGTTAAAAAAAAATATTCTTACCTTAATTCTGTCGAAAAGGATAAAAAGGACCATGTTTTGAAAACGACAGAAAGATTCCTCTTATAAAAAGTCAAACAAGGGTATAAATGACTTTAACCCATATTCTTGTAAATAATAAAAATGTTTTGAAATACATTTTGAAGAAACATGGATGTAGATGATAAAGAGATCCCAGTAGATTATTACGTATAAACAACCTCGGATAATGAAGAGATTGTGAAATAACACTTACCTTGTACTTTTCCTTGGATGGGGTAGGTTAACCTCCTGTAAAATGGTGAAATAATTGTTATTAAATTATACAATAATCATATATGATCTTTTAATATTGATTTGATAATAATATCTTAGTATTATCGTTGTTTCGGGTGTTAACTTACTTGTTTTCTTTTATATGTTTTGTTACGTAAGACATGTTTGTAAAGGATAGGTTTTATATTATTCATATCCAGAATGATATCAAGTCCTTAAAAATCATTTTTTAAATCATCAAATGATAATTATATTTGAATGGATACGATGGAGAATGAATCACATCGCGTTCGTGGAGACGGTAGTCCGTACGTACGCACGAGCGACAATATCATTCTTTTGATATTAAAATAATATATAAATTGATGTTATATCATATATAAAGAATCATTAACATGTTATATTTATTATTTACATGAGTTACACATCATTATTATACCCATCCAAATAATAATATATTGAATAACAATTACACCACGACGTGGAGACGGTAAGCCGTACGTACGCACGTATGGTGACATGTTATTCAATGGGTGGATAGAATACTGAATATGGTTGTACCATATTTGTAATAACATCACAGTATATGTGAGATACTGGATTTATTATTTTATAATGGTAAGAACAAAGAAAGAAGAAGTGGAAGAAGAAAGGAACATGAAAAGGGGTGGTGAAAACATTACCTCTTCTTCGGGTTCTTCCTTTTGATTTGATCAAAAGGGCTCCCTAGGTTGGCTTTCTGATCAAACTAAGGCCTCTAGGATGTAGTGAGGGATGTTGGGAGAGTATTTGGGCAGAGTTTGGCCGAACCAAAAGCCTTTGATTGTGTGAAGAAATGGGAAGGAGGAGTGCCCTTTTATAAGAGGGGTGAGGGGCACCTTTGGGAAAGCTAGAAATATTAATTTATAATAAATTCATATTCGGTTTCTAATGGATCCAAAGTTGATTATTCAAAGTTTAAGGTGGGGATAGGTCGAAAAAAACTCAACAAATATAATTTAGATAGTTTTGGGTAATTATATTAACCTTATCTTTAAGTATTAACTCTAAGATAATTAGTTTCACTTTTACAATGTCTCTTTGTATTTTTATGTAATATGGTTAATAAACACACTATATAAATCCAAGATACCCCCATGTGGTCCATTAATGATGAACCTATCATGATATAAGTCTCTTAGCCGAACCTTAGATTTTTAGGAATTTAATATCAATTAATAATATAATATTTTTTTAAGAACTCTTTTATGGAAATTTTGACACTATTCAATAGTTGATTTTTGTGAAACTCATAATAGATTGATTACATCGAACAAAGTCAATTAAATCAATCATAATATATCATTTTACCCTATAAAATTAGTTTAATTCATTAACAGTTTCATATTATATTTATTTGGGTATTTATAATATCAATTATTTTAATTTTTCACTATTATAGTAATTACTACATCATCATTGTGTCATAAATAAAATAAATTATTTAATGTATAAAAATTATAAATAAAATATAATTATGTAGTAAATCTTTTTATCTTTCTAATTAATATTTATAATCTAAAATCCAACATATATAACCATATGTAAAATATTTTTTTCTAAAAGATATATGATTGTGTCATTTTTTTATTCATTTTAACTTAATTAAAATAAAGTGTCCTTATCACCTACAAGTGGCACCATGGGGTCCCAAAATCGACCCAAATATGCCTATCGTCGACCATGTATCAAAAAATAGTGTTAAGACACGTTTTATGGTAATTTAGTATTATTATAATATTATTTTTTTAACCCTTATTTACCGGATTTTCTCTTAACCTTGGTAAATAAAATATTTACCGTAGTAATTCTTCAAAATGTCTAAAAATAAAAGTTACCTATTTACACAATTGGAACATCCTGATTCCAAATATGGAATCCATTTTCCTAAATTCAAAACACAGAAGTGGCAGAAATTAATTTAAAATTAATTCCCGCTGTCAAAACAAAAAGCGTGTTTTTAAGAGATAATAACTATCAAAAGATTGACACTTGTTTATGTTCGGTTTAATTGTAAAATTATGTACAATGACCAAAATTATATTAAATGGTAAAAATATATTCTAAATATACTTTAAAACTACTAAAATTCATAATTTATCACTATTAATTATTTTGATTAAAAAAGTTGTTTTTAATTAAAATATAGTAATATTCACTATTCATCAAAATATTCAAGTTATCCGAAAAGTACCAAAATTTCACCTTAGGCTAAATTAGATATTCCGAATCCAAAAATAAAGTCCATTTTGAAATATAAAATATATATAAATTTAAAAAGTAGGTATTACTATTCATAACGGCTAGTTTGATTGGTTGTTAGAACTCGGTGTTGCGTAAAACACACGCTATCGCATTATTCAAAGAGAAGCGTACCGTAGAAGCTTGGGGTGTTACACATTACATTGACATCAGTAGGGTTGGAGAAAAATTTATGTTTCATGACTTTTGAAAATAAATGAAATAAAATAATTTTTCTATTTTATTTCAAATCAACGAACGGACTAGCCATGGGGTGGGGCATTTGATGTGTAAAGATAATAATTAACATGACCATCCAACCCTAAGTAATTATGTCATTAGGGAGTTAGGATTCTTAATAATTAATGATCCCCATCTAATTCTAACGCCGTTTCATACCATCCATACCTACTATATATATAGAGCTTGTGGAGGGGTATCAACATAGATTTTCCAAACAATGAAGTGATTAAGGAGTACAATGATGTTAGAACCATAGACGATAGATAAAAACATAGTGGGATGTGACATACGACAAAAAACCATGATCCAAAGTATGATGTCTATGTTACGTCATTGGGAACCACTTGCGAAAATGAAAAACACTATCCATATTCAACCATAGATGCTCTCCAACGAGATTTTGAGGTATACATTAATTCGTTTACATGCATGTAAATGGTTTCTTCTTCCTTGTTTTTGAAAATTATACGAAGAACATGTGTCAACCAAATAATGGGTTGGTCCGAGAATCATTCATTTAGCAGATATTTATTACAGGGTTTCCTTGAGGGGTTTTGTCTGTTGTTTAATACAAGAAATTATTAAACCCATTTATCTTCCCATCGATCTTGAGCTTAAGTGGAAGTATGTGTGCCTAACGAACTTGGCCTGAACGCTCCACATCATTTTTAAACTTGTGCCTTCCTAGGAAGTCCAACGTTGCAGCGACACCAACTAGCTATGAAGTGGGAGATGCACCCACAAATGTTGATAGAGGGGTTCACGAAAAAATGCTAGGGAGGAAATCAGTGTGGGCAGCACCAGAAGGCCGCAGAGGATGTACGACATGCTGTCATGCGCTGTCGATGTGCATAAGGGCTGCATTTCATTTTCCACGGTAGACGGAGATGGGGTACGACTCCTTGGCATGCCACAGAAGGGATGGGTGGCACACCATCACATGTCGTCATGCGTTACGGGTGAGCAGATGACCGCAACCGAAGCTGCAACAGAATAAGCATAACCCAAGACTCCGGCGAGTTCTTCAGTGATTGGGTGACACCCATGTGGTGCCACGACTTTAATGGACAAACTAGTATTTTCTGTTAGGGATCTCGAGGGAGCGGCTCCCGCATTCCGCCAAGTGGAAGCAACACAAGCCATTCCCTTTGCGGTTGTGCCATCATCTAGTGTGCTTCCACTGGTGGGACGGGCCTCCTACCCAATGGGTTGACGCCAGTGGGCCGAGCCACACATTTTCGGGCCCCACCATACACAGGTTTGGTCGGACCTTGTAGGCCTCGCCTTTGTTTGGGAAAGGACGAACCTTGGCACCACAGGCCAAGTCCATTACAGCCCTGCCTAGACTCGGTCGGGGCGGGTGGTACTGGCCAGGTCAGACTAGACACTGGCCCAACCGGGCCTATGAACACGTAAAGGGCCTTATATTATGAACCATATGTTAATTTGACGAACTTTTTGTGGAGTTGGGATCCTTGGAGTGAGACTATCCTTTTGAATTACTCGATGTTGTTTTTGAAGGAACTTGGAATATGGTCTGGTTGGATCGCACTAAAATCCAACCGGGCCCTTGGAATTGAAATGACAATAACGCACAGACCGAGCCTCTGGTTGACATGTCATCTATTTTGTTGGAGCCCTTGTGACATGACTGATCATCAGATTACTTATTTTTGAGACTTAATTCTATTTGAAATATGACCGATTTCTTGGGGATAGGTTATCCTAAGAATACAATGTACGTAATCCTTGATTTGTTGAGACCAAATGACTGCTGACATTGCATCTTAGAGTGACTCGATGGCCACAATATGTGATGGAGAGGAGTACCTTAGTAGTCCCTTATGGGATGTAACCACAATATGTGATGGGGATGAGTACCTCAATTGTCCATGGTGGTGAAGTTGCTCTGTGTAACCTGGCAGACCCACAGTACGCGATGTGGAGGAGTACCTCAATTGTTCAAGGTTAGTGGGAAGTGCCTCTGTGTGACATAGCATTCCTACTGTACTTGAAATAGGGAGAGTTATCCAGCTTCCATGGTGTTCGACGTGGTGTTTGGGTTTGTTAACTATTCATAGGCCTATAGAATCTATGGTAGGATATTAGTATTATAAGCGATCCTGAGTAGGTCAACATCATAATCTTGTTTCTCTATGTTTCATACCTAGTTTGAGATAAAACTCTAATTAATCTGTGTATATTTATTTGTTCATTATGATTGAGACCATTCCTTGTGGTATTCCTTGTGGAAATTTGAGTGACCTTCGGGGGTTTCAGGGTCCCTACTGAGTATCGTTATACATACCCTTGGACGGGTTTCTCCCACACATTGTTGTGTCTTGTGCAAAAAACGAGAAACTAGGATGAGGTATGATGGATCCAGGAGTAGGTGGTATGTAGAGGAGACATGAAGATATTGAGTGATGAGGAGGTGATTTGTACCGACCTATCTTTTAGGATCCTCATAGGACAACTCATTTGTTGTTTTCCCTTTATTAGTTGTATTGTTCCATTAAGTTGTATTTTCACTTTCTAATGTACTTGTACATTTAGTTGTTATTGAATTCCATCCTCTTTTACATTTAGTAATCCTTTTTTACTAAATCAGTTTACATTATAGGTGCTTCATGTTGTGTTATCGGAACTTGTGTTCGTACAGGTTTAAAGGCAACGCCCTCCCATTTTTAGGGAAAATGCATTTTATTGATAGTCACCATCCCCTGGGCTATGGAAGGAATGCCTAGGGTAGTCACGACCCAGGCCTCGGGTGATGTATCTTGACATCAGATATGATCCATGAAAGCCATAATATACCCTAATCTTATGTTGCAAAAGTTATACACGATACATCACGACTCCAACACGAGATTGCACCTCGAAAGGGCCATCAAACTAGGGTTATATAATACTCCCATCACCTAATCATTGATGTTCATGATGGAGATCCACATTCATAAAAATTTGATTCCCAAAATCAAACACTAATGGTCACCTCCTTCGATGAGGATATGATTTATGACAATTTTTCACTAACATCATCCTCTCACAAATCACCCAAACCATATATGTTGCATTCTTCACTAGTCTTGGTCCTAGAATTGCTGACTCATTGACCCCATTCCAACACTACATATAATGAAACATTTTTTTATAATAGGCTTCAAATGGCTCCATACCAATAATGTGGTGGTAGTTGTTATTGTAAGTGATCTACACCCAGGGTAAGTGACTCATCCCGGAACCTCCAAAATCAATGAACCATGAGAAAAAAATGTCTTCATGAGTCTGGATGGTCATCCGAATTTGATTGTATATCTGTGGATTAAAAAGGTACTAAGTCGTATTTTAGATCCTAAATCTTTATAGAGATGTCTTCCAAACCAAGATGAAAAATGAGGATCACGATCAGAAATTATCATCCTCGTGACTCCATGGAGTCACACCACATCCTCTAGATATATCATTGAATAAACTAGTACAGAGTTCTAATCATTGGTCAATATGAAGTGGGATAATATCATTATAAAAATCAAGTACCACACAAATAGTATCCCGACCACCATGATCATTATGGGGAACAGTTAAAAGTTCTTTGAGATTTCCTCCCAAATATGCTAAGGAAAATCCAATGGCGATATAAAACCATTGGGAACACAGTTCTTAGCCATCAGCATAGAGAAGACAGAACATCGAGACTCCAACATTGCAACTACATGCTTCATCCCAGGCCACCATAATTGACTACTCAAGAAATGGTACAACTTTGTCACTCAGGGATGTACAAATAATGATGAACTAAGGAACCCTCTTAGAACTTTCTCACACCTGTGAATAGGAATGAGAAGCCATCACTGATATAGCCCCTAGTGTTGTTAATCCTCCAAACAACCATTAGGGGACTCGCCACAAACAACATTGTCTCCCCAGATTTCCATATCTAGATCCTAATATACAGAATCCTCCACCTACTACGCTAGTTATGACTGCTCCATTCTCTATGAAATACAACATATTCCCCTATAATCTCTCATATCGATATGTAATATGGAAAATTATTCCATCACTCATTAGGAATATCCAGATTAACAAACTACATCACTACATGAATTAATTCCCATTGCATCAACTAAAAAATTCCACTTTTTTGGTCTATATGAGATTTCTATGTCATATTTCTGTAAGAACTCAATCTATTGATTCTACCAAATTTAAAAATATTTTTTGTAGAAAACATACCTCAGGCTCTTATGATTGGTAATAAATCACTAAGTAGTTGCCAATAAGGTAATGTCTACAGAACATCAGAGAAAATACCAAGGCCACTATCTCATGATCATGGGTGGCATTGTTATATTCCTAGGGACATATCTTCCGAGATACAAAATAAATGAACGATCTCTGATGCATCATAACACATCCTATCCACTGATGCAAAGAATCATAAAAAACATTAAATTAACTCCCTCAGCTGGAAGATAAAGAACTGGAGCACTATCCAAATATTATATCATATACAAGAATGTTTCCAAACATTGATTAATTCACATTAACAGTAGATCCATCAAATTCAATGATGTTAGAGAAGTGAAAACACACAAGAATTTGGTTAAAATACTCCTATAGGAGCCTATGAGATCCATAAATCTTCACTCATCTACCATTGTCGTGGGTGATGCCCAAGAAGAAACATCTTCTATATTCGACAGAACAACATATACTACCTACTGGAACACCATATTCACTACAAGAAGAACTTATCTAGCCCAAAAAACATAATTAAACATCATACCAAACAACCAATGTTGATGAAGAACTACCAAAATAGAATATAGATGCTTTGAACGCTCCTCATTAGATGCTGAGTACATGAGGATTTCTTCAATGAAAACCACCATGAATTTTCCCAAGAACTCACGGAACACAGTGTTCATAAATCCAAGGAGGACACCTAGATCATTAGTCATAATAAATGATATATCAAAGATCTATTAATGTGCCTGATTAAAATAAAAAGTTGTATTTGTGTTATCATCATCCACCATACTCATCTTATGATATCTTGATAACAAGTCGATCTTTAAGAATAAACAATAACACTTCAGTATATTGAATAAATCATAAATCCATAGAAGAGGAATATAATATTTTTTATGTGATGATAATAAAGAAAAAACTAGAAACCATCATCATCCTTTATCATGATTAAAACTATTTCTCCCCATAGTGACACACTTGGCCAAACTAAACCACACTGTAACATATTATGTATATATATATGTAGCTCCCATAACTACGAAGTGTCCATATTATATGGAGACAAAGAGATATAATATTTTACTAGTTATAGATTGATCCCAAACTTAATCCCTCATCATGGGGGTAATGCTAACTCTTATTCTATATGGAAATCAGGGTACTGTTATATAACCCATGGAAATGCCAACAGCTAAACTTATAAAGAACTTAGCATCATCTCAACCTTAATGTATGGAATAGATAGAACAATCTTATGACCCATCCAAGGGTATTTCATTCCAAAAAACACCTCTATATCTCCATCATCATGGATGTAAAACACTTGTCTTGTAAGGAAATCCCTGATATCCAACACTGAATTCCACTAATCCATGAAGAGGATGACATAGTATCATTTTATCCGAAAAAATAGGAATTTTTCCAAGAGTGACACTACCCCTTCACTAAATCATAGTATCAACTTAATTCAAACAAGTAATCTCAACCTTCTACTATATTTGTCAATGCCAATGGCACTGGAATAATATCTATCAAAAGTCCCAATGAATGGAAATATGAAGGCGATATGATGGTGTATGTCAATACTGAATCAAATAAGGAATATACCTATGTAGAAAAAAAGATAAGGGTACCCTGAAGGATGTATGGCTCTCCCAGTGCTTGAAACTGTACAGAATGAAGATAAACACAACCTACTCCATGACCTCTCTGACTTTGAAATTGACCACCACCATGACGGTGCTCTTATCTATGAATACATGGACTGTCAGAAGGTTGTAACTTACCAACCCCATCGCATCTCTGTTAATCCAGTGCAGGTGCAACATACTGCTTCTACCTCAGATAGAACATACTGAATGGAGGAACTTGTGTGGGAACACCTACTGCATAATGACTAATCTAAATGGTCAGTCACTCTCATTACTGATGACCTCGGTATCCACAATTTTTTATTCAGATATCTTATCATATGCCTGGGAGCTTCCACCCTTAGAAAAATGATATGATGAGGGTTGGGTACTACCCCCAGTCGAAAAAAATCTGTTCTACCTGGAAAACTGAGAACCCCGAACTACATCTCTATTTCATGAGGCATCATAATGACTCCCCAATCGCGATGTTCTAGTTATGGATAACAACACCTCGATGAAATTTTTCATCTCAACTACCTCCTAATATGTATTCATGATAAATGGTGTTTTCTGGGGACACATATATGGATGAAAATCCACCAAAAAATGACTCACTGTAGCCTCCTCATCTACATACAGGTCTGAAGGATTTTGTAAAAGTTTCCTAAAACATATTACAATGTCTCGCAAACTGTAGCTCTAATGTGGACAAGTATGAAGGTCCTAGATATTGTATTCCTTCAAGATTGAAGAACAAAACTCCACTATAATCATTTCATTGACCTCCAACCATGAAATTTCTGACTCCATTTGATCCCAAAGGAACAAGAACTAACACTGCCCTGCTACCCCACACAACATTATCAAAACAAAAGACACCCAGTGCTCCATCTGAGCACAGATCGATCTAAAGAATTGATCAACCTCTTCCAACTAATATTATTTGACTCAATATGAAATGGATCCATTATAATTATATAGAATATAGAAAAAAAGATAATCTTGTAGTGTCTTTCTCTAAGTTTTTTTATCATCAACAACTTCTGATCGGTGATATACTGGCACAACCCACTCGATATCTCATGTGTGATCCTGATAGGGAAATCGACCAAGAAGAAAACCATAAAAATAAAAAATAGTTATGGATCCAAAACCTAGACTATTGGTGAATAAACATTAATTGATTATTATTTTTTCTATTATTATATTTAGGTAAATTTATCCCAATGTGTACACATTGAGTCACCGGCTCAATTAAGAATTATGGGTGATGCATTCATATGTCTTTACCCTGTAACTAATATCACCTCATTTAGTAGCTACTCAAAACATTACTATTCATGAATCAATTAATATGGATCCCTAATTGCCTCTATATTATCCGATCTCTATTGTTTAAATCACATACTAATAATATGTTACATGTTTTCTCTACAATGACATGAAACCACACCTTTTCCAAACACCAAACAATATCATATCCCTCAGCCAAACCTCTGATAAATATTTTTCATGAACCCCTCTAAACATTGTGTACCCCACGTTGTACAGAAATGTGGATGGAATAAAATTCTTCCCGAGTCCTACCTATAAAAGCTCATGGGTAGGATACTAGAATAGATGGAATTGTAATCAAACAATATTGGAGGCATTACCCACTATGATAAAACATGCAGAAAAGAAATATAATACATACTTCAACCAAATATAACTCATACTGAAATATAAAATAAATACCATATACACCATGTAATTTCTTGCATGAACTACTACAACTAAACCAAAAAAAATTTAGGTTCCAAAAGAAAGTAAAAATATCAGTGACCATGAAGCCCGAACAACTCCAGTATCCACAAGCTAGTAGTTACCAAGTTGATCAGCAACCTAATCCAAGTGACCTGAAAATTAGTTTAGATATACATAGGGTGATTATAACAGTAAAATTTGTAAGACTTTCCTGGGAGCTTCTTGGGAAAAAGTCATGAAAGAATACGAAAGCATTGTGAACAACATGTGAAACTAACTCATCACATAAATATGTATGTTGTGTTCCCATCCTCATCATTGATACTCTCACTGAGTATCACATAAAATAATGTATAATATAATTTAGAATATATAGTTTACCCTTATACGATATCCCCATTGGTTTCCTACATTTCCCCAATGTTTCACATCGTAAGTATATCTCTCTAATAGGATTTCCCAAAAACACCTCAGCTAAGAACAACAACATGAACCTCATGTAAATAATAGTACATCCATGATTCCAAAGTAAATAGGTAGTTTCAAGGAGAAACCACATCTTGCATAGTGTGTATCATAGGTTGGGAATTATAACTCAAGCCATTACATACCATACACCATGTAAATATCCTAAAGCCATCACATCCTATAAATGTTACAACTATAGTAGTCCAAAAGAATCTATATCCAGAATATATATTTGTGAATAAACCCATGACATTAAGTTCTTGTAAACTCATATATGTTTAGAACTATCTATTTTTTCAACCATCATACGTGATTACCAAGAGAAGGGATCGAGGCCACATGGGGTGGTCATCCATTCAATATGCAACAATAACATTATCACCCCATGTATTATAATCCCTTGGGTGTCATTTTGCACAATTGATTGGGCGACGTTGTGTATAGATACACAAAAAATACATAATATAAAATAAATCACAACCACACTGTTAGAATACTCTAATTTTTTTACTCAACTGCATGTAAAATCTCTCGGAATCTTGATTTACGCTTCTAAGAATAGGTATCCTATAAACACACAACCATTTAAAGATATTTATTATATTAATTCATTCCCATTTTATCTATTTCACTTTACGTTAATTTATTCTTTTAACACTAATTAACAATTATCAAATAAAAATTAATTTTCATTAAAATTCAAAAAATGATCCACAATTCATTTAAATTTTAAAGTCAACATTTACTAACACAATATTCAAATCCCATGTGTTAACATAATTTATTCTTTCAATATTACATTTCCACACTCTCAAGAATTCTAGAAAACATCATATGCTACCTAGCACGAGGGGTTCAACATTGTGATTATTTGAACTACCCATTGAGTATTTTCCACATAAAGAAAAGATAAAACCCATCCATCTTCAATAATATAATCATAGAAAGAATTTAGAATCCCCCACAAAACATCAACTATTTTTAGGACGGTAGTAAGAACAACTTCTGTGAGAATAGGGGAAAGTAAATCATATAAACAAATAAATTATTAAAAAAGCATCAAATAATTCATATCAAACCAATTTCATCATCTCCAGTTTATCCCCAACATCAACAAGAATAATCCGATGAATCTCTCCACTATAGGAGTGATCTACTACCACAACCAATGGGCTTCCCTTCCGCCACATATCACAAAAACTATCCAGGTTCACATCAAAACACAAGAAGAAGGAAATAATAGTCATATCAACTATGCTCCTAGGCATTAAACAAGGCATTCATCCTTCATAAAAAATGAGCACTCATGGCTTCAAAGCACATGTCACCCTACCTATCATGATATAGAGTAACTCAAAAACCTACAATGAATTATCTTTTATCAAACATATGGGTCTTTAATCGATATAAAAATACAAATGTTTTTTTTCAGGTTCATCCTACGACAAATCTAAATAGTGATCTATCATAAATTATGAAAAATAAATAATTTAGAAACCTTTAATTAATTATCAACAAGAATATACATGCTTGTGGCTCATATAATAATTCAATTAAACATGCCTAATACAACAAAAACAATTATTAATTTATATGCATCTTCATTATTGAAAAAAAATTAAAATTAATACCATTTTACATTCTTAAACAATTTCTATGAAGAAGTATAGTTTAAACATGGAAAGAAAAGATATAAAACTATCTAGAGAAATAATAAGAAATAACAGATGATCGATACCAATTTAATTAACTGGTTAAGATAAATATTTTTCCAATTCCATTGTGATACAGTGGATTCAAACAATCTAACACTAATTTTTCTTGTAAAATAATAGATAATAAATGAATCCCCCGCCTAAAAAGGATTTTGAAAATCTTCTCTTAGGAAATGATTAAATAAATTGATCATAACCTTCTTCCCCTCGACAACTGCATCAACCCAAGGATGTTGCAGCAGAACTAAATCATCATAAACCAAAAAAAACACCCTTATAACCATGGAGATCAAAATTCATATAATGAAAAGTAGAAGAGGAAAAATATTGATCAATGAAAGCCATAGAATGGAGGTAGATCATTCCTCGGGTTGAGGATAAATATATGAGGGGAGTAGGGAACTAATCCTGGATGAACAAATCCCCAATCATTAAAGAGGTTGGTTTTTGGGTTGTCTGGGTTTAAAGGGGGTGTGCTCAAGATGTTGGGTTTGAAAAATATAAATGTCTTGGTGTTATTAGAATACCATGTGGGGGGGAAGTACACAATTTGTTCCTCTCTATCATGTCCTGTACCGCCTTTAGGTAAAATTACACTGGAAAACAAGTCGCCTTGGTACTATATTTTTTTCTTATGAAACCTAAATAGTACATGTTGTTTCACCCTTGGACACATTGTGTTTCCCCCGAGTTTCTTTCTTATCATGACCAAAAACCTTAGAGTTCCTCCGAGCCTTCTTCGAGCACTAGTCATCGAAAACATGCAAAGGGTCGATCCACATTTATCTGGGCCCTTATAATATCCATTAAAAATAGATTCAATATTTAAGGGAATTTAAATTTCAAATGTTCATAAGTAATTGTACATATAAATTGGATTAAAAGAATATAGGAAGCGAATGTGACACTATCTTTTTTTCATATCAATTATAAACCTTCCAGTGGATGATTAATGATATTATCCTCAAAATATTTCCCAAGTGGAGAAAAATTAATTATTTCTGTCATTGATGAAAATAAATATTATTAAATGATCCATTAGAAATATTATTGAAGGAAATAATAATTTTTTAGATTTTTGTTTTGAAAAAATATTTATTTGAATATCACTTTTGAAAAAAAAATTCATAAAAATTGTAAACATTTGAAACCCAAAAAAAAATCATCTATAAAATAATATATGGTAAATCCTAATATTCTATTTGAGGAAAAACATTACTTTTTATGTTAAAAATTTAGAAAAATCATTATTCGATAAGAAACAAGTTGATTATGTTGAAAATAATGGTAAAAGACACATTGGTTAAATTTTTTTCAAAAACATTTTAAAAATTATATCATTTTAATAAAACATGGTTTTTAGTGTAATACATATTCACATACTAAAAATAGAATAAAATCCGCGATTTATTGAAAAAAATTTGTAAAACTTTTTGATTACCAAAGAGAGGAAAATGGTACTAAACATGAAAAAGGTTCTAAATAATCATTGGAGAATAAAATGAAAGACTTATTTAGTAGCTATCATTTAATTTTCTAGAATGTAAATTAATGATAATTATAAATATTTCTGTGGAAATTAATCTTGATATATTACATAATATCCAATAAAACATTGAAACAATATAACTAAAAATAATCATGAAGGAATAAAATTAAATTATTTAAAAAATATCCTCATAATATATAATTCAATGATAATACATTCCAATTGGTTGTTTATACACTATAAAAATAAACTATGATCATAAAAAATTTCAACTGAGTATAAATTGAGAGGGAATCCCTTAACATTCGAAGGATTTGTCTACCATTTCATTATATTAAGGAATAATGAAATTATACTAATTATTTCAGTTACGTAATATATTTCAGGTTTTTATAATAAATTTTATTTCACACATAGAATGTATTAAAAAACCACTTAAAAAATTATATTTATTATTGTTATTTCGACCAAATTCGATTTATGTGTCAAATACTATTTTTTTGTAAAATATGGTCAAACAGTCCAATATATAACATCACATGAATAATAATCCAGAAATAATTATTATATTTATAATGAGATTATAATATTAAACCAAATTATTAAATATAATTATGAAAAATTAATAAATGTTACAATCATGGAGATTGTGGTTCAAACATAGACATTCGTAATGTTAAAAGTATTAAATGATCACTATAAATGGATGTTAAGTATCAATATAAAATTAGAGATAGATAATTTTATCATAAATACTATGTATTTTAATAATAAATAGTTTTATTTATAATTCATGTTATGTAAAAGAAATCAAATTGTGTCAAGTTGATGATTATCCACACGTCCACGAATGATGTAATCACGCTTATGTCTGTGAAATGGTGACAAGGAAATGATATAATTTTTCTAGAGAGGTAATTTTGTAACTAAGTTCATATATAAGTTTTATATTTTACCCATTTATAATTAAAATTATTCTTTTATATATTATGTGTATCATGTGAATGCATTACATCGCTTTTAAGAGGTGGTAGTCCACACTTCAACCACTAATGTTATCATATTCATACAAAATAGAGTATAAATGTGTGTTCTACATACATATTACTGAATTATAAATAAATTATAAATATCATAAATATGAAAAATAAATTCAATTTACATCATTATTACAACCATGGGAGATGGGATTAGAAGAACAAACATAAAACATTTCTTGAGGTGATAGTTTTCCAATAACATAAATAGTATCATCATTACCCATTTGATGGGAGTTTGTGTAAGTGTGGGTCTAACAAATAACATTAAAAATCATAATATATATTTCATACATTACTTTTTATATAATCATTTAATATTAAGATTTTATTGGGTGGAGAATAGAAATTAACATAAAGTGATTGAGGAATGATGTTATTAGTTAACCAGGTAACTCTTTATAGATTACAATAATGGGATTCCATGGATACATTTCTATCCAAGGTGTGGAATATAGGCTGAGGGGATGTATGATGTTTAGATTTTTTTTTCAGATCATGGTCTAGTATATTTTTCCTGAGTGGTGTGACGAAGTGGGAGGGGAGTGGGACTTTTATAGTTGATGAGGAGTTACAGTCTTGTAATATTTTTACAAATGAACTCTATAATGGTTTTACCCCAATGTATCTTACATACATAACAATAAAAATTCGTCCCATGTGTTTATAGGGTCAAAAAATGGAAATAAAATGGATCTTTTTCTTATTTATTGGTAATTTAGTCACTAAATATTGATGTTAAGTCCCCTATGAAGACAATAATCATTGTAGTTAATTGTAATTAAATTTACATTTTTTATCAAAAAATATTTTTAAAATTTTAGAAATTAATAATTATTATTATTTAAAATATGGAATTAAATTTTCAAAATTTCATTAACATAATTTTCAAAAACTAATTAAAATTTAATTTCGCGTATTGGTCAAAAAAGTTGGATTTTTTGAAAAAATGTCCAAAATGTAATTATGTTTTTTATCAGTTTTAAAGTGAAATTGATTCCAATGTAATTTATTAGATTAATTGATTAAAATTTCATCTAATTAAACTATAAATAATAATTAAAATTTAATTTAATCACGTAAATAATTTAGATGATGATTTTTTTTTGAACTAAAATTCATTAATTCCCACTATTCATTTAAAAAATGAAACTTAAAATAATAATTACAAAAAATCACCCTACCATAATAATTTTTTTTATAATTATGTTATTTAGATTTTATTTAAATATAATATTAATAAAATTTTAATAAATTGGATTTAAAATACTTTCTCCCTTTCAAGGTGGTAAAAGTGACTTAATAAAAAATTGTATTGTATGTGAAAAATTGGTTTTTTTATCCTATCAATAAACAATTTATGAGATTAATTTTAAAAAATATTTTATTTTATGTTTAAAATTGATTTACATTAATATCACCCACTAATTGTAATTATTTTATTTTATTACTATAATATAGTTTTGTGGGTTTTAAAATTGTTTTATATAGAAATACATTCTTTATGTTAAAGGGGTTTTTTCATCATTTATAATTAAATTTTGGCTAATATATTAAATTTGATTTAAACCACGCATTTAAAAAATATAGTAAATAATATTCATAAACACTAATTTAGCATCCATGTTATATCTTATTAAATTAAATACTAATGTTTTAATTCATATATTTTTATTTGGAATAACAGGGTATTTTATGTAACACAAGACATTAATGAATCTCATTGTTGTGTATGTTTCATAATAACTCAGTATCATATTCATTAAATTCTATAAATTATATTTAATTTATTTGAAAGTGTAAATATATTTTAAATAACTTGGATATTATATTCCTTACCATGATTGGTATGGTATGACATACATTCTGTCGAATAATATGTCCATACATTTTATTTTTAGGGTATTACATTCTCTCCACCATGATTTAATTACTTCCCTATAAATTAAACATGATCTTGGTGATATATATTTTGAAAAATTCAATGTTTTATGTCCCACATTTTAAAAAGGGTTTCTAAATATTTCCAAAGAAAATAGGGAAAGTGAAGTAAACAATTTCACATGGACTAACATAAAACTAGGTCCCTATGTAAAATAACATTAGTGGAAAGTAGAGATATTTACAAGGAGGGTAATTATAAATTTTTTATGGAGTGGTTGAGCACATCAATCAAAAAACTGTGAATGCTCAATTAAATATCAATGATCGCAATGCCATTAATCATTGATGATTCTGATGGTCATCAGCTAAAATAATCATTGTATTTAGAAGAAATTTTATTTTAAGATTATTTTCAAAATACCAAGGAATTTCATTATTGACCATGAATATAAGGAAATATACATAATTTTTGGGATTTAATTTCATATGAAAAATTCAATATTTTGGTTTTTCTATGATCTAATTAATATTCTACCCTAACATCATGAAATGGATATCCAAAAAATAAATATTTTCTATAAAGCACAAAAATATTATTTTAATGGATCACATTGCATATAAAATGTGAAAATTATATCTATTTTACACTATGTATTCTACAAAATAATGACGGTGAATACATTAAGCTATCACACTAAAATAAAAACTATAGGTTAATCATTTATATATGTTTATAAACAAATAAAAATAGTGAGAAGATAAAAATGAAATTTTATTGGTGAGTGGTTGGAATTAAGAACATACCATCCTACCGTCATGGGTTCAAGACCCGCAGTACTTCCCAACGTGATTGGTTGTTACTCAGTATACAATTTGATATTTTCTAAAACTATATTAAAATAATATCCTAAATAAATATATATTTACATTATTTAAGTAATGTTTATCAATAAATATTATTTTTACTATGGTTTTAAATACATTACCAACATAAAAATGCATCATCCATTTATTTCTACATTGGTCCTTCCTTGGTCTATGTTTATTTTAAAATATCATTTGTTGTATTCTGAAGAATCACACCTTATATTGAATCCTATAAACCATAGATTTATCATTGTATATGCATTTTCATTATTTATAAAAATAATTATAAATATATTGAAATAAAAATGTGAATTATCCATATAGTATAACATGAGATTTTCAAAGCATGTGTGCTGTAAGGACAATTTTTATGTACAAGAGAACACCACATTATGCCTGACACAACATGAATGAGATGTTACTCCATGTTACATCTATTCAAGAACCATGTATAATTTTAGTATCTAGATATGGATTTATTTCTAGGATATCCCACTTAATATATAATTTTCTAATATTTAGTGTGTTATTCTAATCTTATACGCAATGTATATCTTAGAGTTATTTTCTATAATCTAGCTATTCATAAATCTAGTTCCTATGGTTTCAAAATAAACATAAACCGAAACAAACTCTTGAGACCCAACACTAGAATTCTTAGAGTTGGTGTATTCTATCAGTTAAATTAACATTATTAAAAGGAATAAAATCGAGGAGAACCATGTGTTTATAATAATTGGTAAACTAGACACATAAATTTGTTTTATATTATAAATTAACACACTATTTACAACAAAATTTTATCCTAAATAACATGAAGGACAACTTTTTCCATCTTGTATATCATATTAAAACTCTATTATTACTCCTATTTTATTCATAGATAAAGGAACATAATAAGAATGAGCTAAAATTATTAGTAAGTTAAAAGTATATTAGATGAAAAATATAATAAATAAGAATAAATGGACCTATAATGGTAAACAACTAAACAAATATATTATGTAATCGAATTGATGAAAAACCAGAGAATAAACTATAAGGAAATTTAAAATGAAAATAAATTAAATTCAAATATAATGATATGGTAAAATAAATATGGTAAGGTAAGGATATGAAACATATTAAAATTAATCATTAAAATTAAAATGAAATTACTCAATTGATTTGTTGATTAATATTTCATGTAGAAATTATAAATAAATTTAAATGAGGAAAATTCGTAAATATTGGACCCCGTGTTTCTGAAATACATTGATCTAGTTCTCTCAATACTTATCACAATAGGATTTATAACATACTATATACAAAAACATTTGGAATGGGGAAAAATATCTCTACTATCAATACCTTTCAGATGATAATTTATAACTTACTTCTTTTAAATATGAAGGTAAATCCATACCAAATTTCATCCCATGAGACTACCTATTCATTAGGTGCTTTCAATAACCAGTACCTATCCAATAGGTACTTCATTAAGCGGTCCCCAATCATTATCATACATGTAAAAATATTTCCTAACTTATAATGAATAATATAGATTATAAAATATCCATAATGAATAAAGGATATGAATTTATCAATAATGAACAAGTAATAAAATAAATTTTATTGTAACTACCAAATAATAAATGGTATGTTGTCCATGAAAATCCCATATCTATGAAAATGATTTCTATATTTTGGGTAAATTCAATGTCAAAATATATTAAGAAATATAATATTTCACAGATATTAATTGTATCAATGATTTTAAATTGAATACGTTCTTCGTCCCAATAAGGAATAATCCATCAAGATGAAGATTAAGTATAGTATCATCAAACAAATTCCAAGGTGGAGTAAAATAAAGGGTAATTGTAATTGATGAGTTTAAATATTATAGAAAGATCTTTTAAAAACATTATTGAGGAATATATCATTTGGTTTCAATAACCATTTAGGAATCATTTTAGTAAAAATTTATTTTAAATAAAATTATCATTTTGAAACATGAAAATAATTCATTAAAGAAATTATAGTCAGTGTATTCATTCATTCATAAAGAGGAAAAACAACATTCCTTTTATAAGATTAATGGTTTTAAATATTTTTTAGTTCGAATGATATTATTTTATTCAATTAATAACAATAATAAATTGAAAAAATGCTAAAATTTTATCAAATAAATCATTTTAAAAATATTTATAAGTAAATTTTAATAATTGATTGTTTTATAATAAATTATTATCCATGAAAAATGATATAAATAAAATCTTAGATTTGTTTTAAAATCATTTGTTGAATAAATTTGGGTACAAAAATATGGTAAAATTTTATTAATACATGAAAAATTCAATGAATCACCTTAGATGAGTAAAAAAATTATAACCCGAAAAATGTAAAATGTTTTTTCAAATGTGAAATATATAGCATTTACATTATTTTTGTATAAAATAATCATTTAATATTTCAATGTGTCCCATACCATAATGATGCATTTTAAATCATAACACTTTTGATGAAATAATCCTAAATTAATTTATGAAAATTATGATAATAAATATAATTATGATATAACATATAAAAGGTAATAAAATATAGCATATAAAATAAACTAGTCCCATAACAACAAACAAGTCTCAATAGAATGTATATTCAGACACATTCCATTATATAATGCCT
Source organism: Viscum album (assembly GCA_963277665.1). Lineage (NCBI taxonomy): Eukaryota > Viridiplantae > Streptophyta > Magnoliopsida > Santalales > Viscaceae > Viscum > Viscum album. Next base: position 2,072,014,701 of record OY728152.1, on the reverse strand, counting down.
GATTTTTCTTATGTGTATTTATATTATTTGATAACAAAATTATATTAATTATTTAATTTATTGACAAAATATTCCATTATTATTATAAATATACTTCCATTTATTTAAATTTCATATAAAATAACTTTAAAAATTATGTTTACATATATTTTTTGACCAAATTTAGTTTCTGTGTCTAAAATAACATTTGTATGTCAATAATGTAAAATGTTATTATTATATAATATAATATAAATAATAAAAATAATAAAAATAATGAAATAATTATTATATTTATACATATTTTTTACTTTTTATCCCAATAATTAATCATTTTTATGAAAATGAACTAATGTTACAATCATGGATATGGTAAGCCATACGTAAGATTGATTAATGATTTAATTTTTAAATGATCAACATAGAGAGAAGGTAAGTGAAAATATATATTTACGTAATAATAATAATAATAATAATATAAATAACACGCTATTTGATTATATATACTTATATATAGATTTATTTTGATGTAAAATAAATCACATCGTGTCGATGTGCTCATAGTCTAAACATCCATAAATAACATTATCACTTTTTATGTGTGTGAATGGGTAAGAAATAATTGATATACATTATATTTGTAGATAGTTAATTATGTCATGAATATCTTATACATTATTTACATATAAAATAATATTAATTAAAATAATTTGTTATACATTTCATGTATTGTATGAATTTATCACATAGTTTTCAGGAGGCGGCGGTCCACACATCCTCAAATGATGTATTTATATTCTCTAATAATTGAGGAAAAAGTTATATTATATATAATAATTACATAATACTAAAAACGTTTAAAAACCCATGATCTACAATATACTAAGATTTATTTTTTTTATTTTTTTTCTACACATACACACAACCACATATAATTGGTAAATAATGTACAATTTATGTGAATGGAAAACTACACCATCAAGAAATAATGATTGTTCATTATTCCATTACCACCAATCATAGTGGGTGTTATGATAAAAAATATATTTTCATAAGTTATATATTATACATTTTATGTCTTTATTTCTTAGTAATTATTTTATATAATCTCTCTTTATACATACCATTGTTTCTAAATGTGATAATTTCTTTTGTAGAAAGTGGACTACTTCCCCGTCAATGTGATGTGATTTGTTCACACGGTCCCTAGAATGTATTAATAACAATTTTTATTAATCATATGAAAAAAACATATACATGAAATCAATTACATAATTATCTATCCAAATATATATCTATATATATATTATTTTATTTTATTGATTACCAATTCACACACATGAAAAGTGATAACATCATTCATGGATGTGTGAACTACCAACCCCTCCACGTGATGTGATTACTTTACCTCGAAATAATTATATATATAAGTATATATGATTAAAAAAATGTTTTTTGTTATATATGGAACATTATTGAATTGTATGGTGTTACATACCTCATGTCTAGAATGATCGTCGAAAAATTTGGATGTTACTCTTGTGTACAGATGGCTAACTGTCTCCATGATTACAAATTGATATATGTTTTCGTAAAACAAATTCTTGTATGGATTTAAAAGTATAATTTAAGATTAAATATGATAATTCAATAATTATTTATATTTTTTGAATTTATATATCGTGCCTTTTGACCATAGTTGACCTACATAAGTATTTGTTTAAACATTGAACAATTTATTTCCAAAAACATAAAGTAAAAATAATTTCTTAATTAGTTGTAAACAACTTGGTAATAATGGAAATAAAATTAATTATAAACATGAAAAATATTCTAAATCATTTATTGAAATACCTTATTTTTATTAATCTATAATTTAATAGACATTCATGTCCTAGGAAATATATGATAATGAATCCTTATCTAAGATTTATTTCTATGAGAGATACATTAATGCTATGAGAAAAATATATTTTATATGGATTAATATATAGAAACATTGTCATGTAATATCATGAATTAATTAACTTTTATTGTATTTAAATTTTTCAATTGATGGTTAATACTTTTTTCCATTAAATTTATTTGTAAGGGATCCCCATATCTCATTTTATATCCATGAGTGAAATGTGATGTTAAACACTTACATATTATGTGTGGTGTATATACTACCTATTTTGTAATAATATATCAATATTACTTTTGTAATAAAGGTTTTTTATTATTTTATTTAAATTTATTCTTTTATGAGGATTATAATTTAAAATTATTCAAATTTGTAAAGGGCTATTTGGAATGTTTGATAATTACTTTCCTAAAAAACAACATTAATGGTATTTCATTGGTATTTCTTTTATAAGAAATTATATGAACATTGTCTTATAAAACATTTATTTTTTCCATCATTGTTTATTAATGACCATTTTCAATTATTTGTATCATTTTTTCACTATTTGGTACTCAAAAGCTTTTAGAAATTTTTTTTATGAAAACCCAAAAATTTATATATCTTTAGTCAGATAACCTATTTTATTAAAAAAACCACGTTTAATTTAATAATTTAAAAAATATTATCTAATTTATTTGGTAATGAAATTTTTACACTTTTTTTATTTTACCAATTTTTTCAAAGGAATAATCTTGTTTCTTTTGGATGAATCAAATTTCAAGCCCTTAACCATGAAAAAGAAATGATAATTTTACCTTGTATGGATTGTATGAATTTATCCACCATAATTAACAAGAAAACTCATTTTTATGTTTAAATGGTTTATTTTTTAATAATCTTTTTTCAAAAGGGGTTTTTAAAGAAAATATATTTCAAAATTTTTTATTCATATGTAAATGATACATTCCTAAAAAATATTTTTAATGTTATTATTTTATTTTATCAATGAAAAAATCCATTTTGTTAAATAAAATTTGGGTATGTTTTAGTGATACCATCTTTAATAATCCTATAGGTGGTTTGTGATAGATTTGGCAAGGGATATTATTCCCATTCTCTTCCATTATTCCATTTAACCCCTTGAAATATTTAATTCACTACAATCATTTGATATTTATAATTTCATAAATGTTCATATAAATTTTCATGGATAAGATTGTTTCCTTAATTGTATTCCATTTTTATATAGTATTATCTTTTATAGTTATTTGAATATTTGGGGAAATATTTATTAATCATTATAAATTATTCAATATAGGTACTTCATAAGGAATGCTATTTATTTTGATATGAGGAATGTTTTGGTCATCCAATACATGAGTTGGGGACAATTTAATGAATGACATATGAGTTTGGGAACAATTAATTAAATCCTCTCGATGCATCAATCATCTCATTGGACAAAATAGGGGTGGAAATTGTTATTCATGAACTATCTCATGATGGTTCTAGTTTTATGTACAAAGGAATCATAGAATATAGTAATTAATAATTTATTTTATTTATTTTTATTTATTATTCATCCATGAGATATTTCATCAAAAATTCAATTAAAAACTTTAATTTTAGTTAATTGATTATATTGAACGCGTTTTTTCCATGTCATGTTTATTTTCACATATCCAATTTATTGAGTGGAATGTGTTAACATTTATCACCTTTACATAATGTTAAATATCATCCTTATCAGTTTTTTGATTATATTGAATTTGTGATTTGTTATTTTCTATTTAATTATTATTATTCTCAATGATTCATTAATTTTTTTTCTATATATTTTCCATGCTATGCATTTGAGGTCAACCATATTATGTTTATTTCCCTAGGAATCCCTGATGAATAAAATCAATTTTTGAGTTAATAAGTTGTTCCTTATAACATTTCATTTCCTTCTTGTTTGGGTAGATTCTTGAGTTAATATGTTCTCTTTATAACTTTATCATTCTTTCTCGTTTTGAAAATCACAAACACATTATTTCATGGAAAATTTCTTTTTAACCGATGTTTTACTTATATGTGGAAAAATTTCCTTCCCCACGGAATTTACCCTTACTAATTTTATTCATTGTTCATTATCTTGTCTATGGATAAAATTAGGTTTTATACCTAAATCCTCGGAATAATATAATACTTAGATTAAGAGAATATGGTTTTCAGACTCTGAAGTATGACTTTGAGTTCCCTGAATTCAGAATCCATACAATTCTGAGTTCTGAATCATAATTCTATTAATTTCAGACACTGAAAATTTTAAGTTCAGACTCTGACATCTCATGAACTCTGACTCTGAACTTTTAATGTTCTGACACCAAATTCTCATGAACTCTGACTCTAAAATTCAGATGATCAGACTCTGAATTCTCAAGAACTCTGACTCCGAACTTTGCAATTTCAGACTCCAAATTCTCATGAACTATGTATCTGAAAATTGTATGTTCAGGTTCAAAATTCTATCAAATACAGATTCAGAATTTTCTTGAAATTTATACTTGGAAATTCTATAGAGTCTAGGATCTAAATTCATTATAAAATATAATGTGAAAATTCTTATATTATAAACACTGAATGTGATTTTGGTTAGACTACAAAATTTTATTTTCTAACTTTCTGAATATTTGAGTTCAGTTATGTAAAAATATTTTTTTCATTTTATTGTTATAAAATGATGTTATGAATTCAGTTACTAACTAATCATTGATTGAGTGAAACATGTACATGTCCCATTGAAATTAAAGGAAAAATATGATTGTTGGAGGAGGGAGCCAATCATTGAGAATGTGCATATAAATAAAATCACATTTGAACGAGGTCACAACTTTGATGAACAGATCCATGACTCTATAACATACATGAAATTGATTTGAATTCTTGAGAGTGAGGCTGTTATAATCTCTCAAAATTTATGCAAAAATATTGAACGACTTGTTCAAAATTTACTTCATGAATATTTTCATTGTGCAGAGGTATGATTTCCTTGAAATCAGAGACATCAGGTTGTGAAGTCAGAGGTGTCGATGTCCTTACAAATCAAGGGCTTGTAGGGATTGAAAGATACATACCAATCATCAGATTGAGGGATTACCTTTTTTTGGGTAAGGAATACATTCTTGAAATAATAAATCAAGGTACATTTATCTAGGGTTGTCAGATACCCGTTTCTTTGGGATAAAAGAGTTACTACTTGTTACTTGTAGTGTTTCAATTTTGTTTCTAACTGTATTTTTGGTTTTTGAGGAAAGTATAACATTCTTATACTTTTTAAGACTTTTAATCTATTTAAATATGATTTTATACTATTTGAGGTAGAATATTAGTTGTTTTAAACTTTTGTTATGTTCCATTTTCAGATATAAATTTCTGGAATCGTGCAAGATATTAAAACATTGAGGATTTGTGAATTTTTTTTTATGAAAAATTTATTTATGGGTTTTTAAATTATTCAATTCACCCCCATATTTTATCATGAGTATCTACACCATAGTTTTATACTACAATCTATATCATATCTATCATATTATTAAACCAACATCAATGATTTTCATGGATTTACAAAAATGATTCAGGTTATTATTGTAGTTATTTATGTATTTAGATGAATTTTATGAGAATAAAATGTATTTTTATAATTATTGTATTCTTATAAAATAATATAATTATATGTATTTTTGGTCTACCATTACTACTAAATTTATCTTCCTTTTAGGCTTCATTCCATGTAATCCTGAAAATGTAACTGATAAATGAAACCATATTTGGTCTTTCTGGGTTCATATCGCTACAAGTATATATGATTTAAACATACATATAAACTCTACAATATAATTATTTGTATACCAAGAAAAATAAATGGTAAAAAAATATTGGGATCAAACTAGAATATATGTACTCGTTATCAATATTGTTTCCTTAATAATGGTATTTTATACAAGTATTCTTCAAAAATTATTTCTTTCTTGAATATTGATTTTATTTTAAATGTACTAATTCCTGGATCCTCTATCTCATCCCAACTAAAAAACTCACATAATCTCTAATCAATTTCACCATTTCAATCTTATGGATTTCAACCCTTATTTTCTGATCGAGAATGATTGTATGGTTATTTAGGAGATCCAAATAAAATATTTCATGAATATTGTTATATATATACATTGACCATTGTAATGATAATATAGATCTAGTTTTGTGTAAATAAATTTCATTAACTATCATATCATATTAAAATTTACCACATATGGTGTAAATAGATTAACCAAAAGCATCTCAGAGTGTAGCTCATCAACATTCTATGATTACAGTTACAATAGATATGTTTTTATAGGCCCAGATAAGTGTATTATGAACATTTACGCGATTCTAGATCACATTCTTCTATATGGTGGTCAAGAGTGACTCTTTAGGGGTTCAACTACTATTTTATGGATGGTTGGAGAAGATAAGATGTGAATTTAGTTCATTTCTAGTATTAATAGTTCATGGATTTTGTATGAAAAAATAACATCCAGAAAGGCGATTACTGCATGATTATGGCATGTTCATAGGTAGTTATGTTATGTATAAATATTTAGGGACACATTCATAAATAAGAATTGTAACATCCCAAGATTTTTTGAAATCATTCTTCCCACAAATATATAATGGTTTTTATGTTTTACAATGCATGGTGTTTTTCATCTGTTACCCACAAGACAATATTTTCCTTGTGTTTCCTATAATATCAATATGAGCATGAATAATATATCCCAACAACCCTATAAATCACTGAGCAAGTTTTCCTTACCAATTTAATTGGATTGGTTAAATGGAATCAAATCCCAACGTACCGAGATCTCTTTAATCATGGTAAAATTGTTACATACTAAAGTAATTATTAAAAATTAATACACAAATAACAACAAAGTATTTTGCTAAATAACTGCTAGTATATCATTATTAAATATATTATATCCCATAATAACTATCATATTATGCTTCTTCAATTCAAATGGAAGGGAAATATAATAAGTTTGAGCTCAAATGCTCAGTAACTGTAGTGTATAATATAAGACACTATCATTGAATAGAAATAAATCGTCATGTAATGTTTTATAATTGGACACATATGTTGTGAGACCAAAATGACAGAATGAATTTGAATAAAATATAAGGAATGTAATATAAAAACACATTCCATTCAAATCTTAGGATGAAGAAAAATAAATATGTGACAGTAAGAAATTGGAACACATACAATTTAAAATATGAATTGAATGTGAAATGCATGCCTAGATTTGTAAATGTGAAATATCACAGAAAAATAATAAATTACACTAAATGAGTGAAATTATAAATTATTATATTCTAGGATTATTATGTATATAAAACCAGAACAATCAAAAAATTTCTCAAGAAGGTTTTTAACATTATGGGTACAAACCTGTTTGGATTGGCAATCGTTATCTCACCTTACAAGACCATTCATAAGATAGGTGATAACATAATGTTTTTAAAAATTATGGATTGTTAAAACTAAAGTTATTCTAATAATACTTATGATACATCTATTGGATTTCATTAACATACCCCCAACCCATAGGTCTTATATAAAACCTTCAAAAACCCATGGCTTACCTATAGAAATAATTCCTCATATCAATCAAACCAATACCACATATCAATTAAACATATTGAAAAATGGATAAAAATTTAAAAATATTTCATAAAATAATAAAATAAATATCAATGTAAACACCATCTAAAAAATTGAATACAGTTAAAGAAATGGTTATATCAATGAAATATGATTTTTATATTTAAGGGAAATTAAATCTCAAGTTATCATAAGTAATAGAATATATCAAGTGTATTAAAAAGAATCAATGTAGTGAATGTGAATACTATCTTTATCTATATTATTTATAAACCATATATATGAATATTAACGCTGGAATAATCTGAAAATATCTTTGGTGGAGTATGAAAAATCTTTTTTTAAATTGACTAATATAATTGTTATTATAATTTCATTTAAAAAAATATCTTGAGGGAAATTTCCTTTTGTTTTCTAAGTATTTATGAAAACCCATTTATTTGAAAATAAAATATGAAAAAATTTCCTTTTAAAAATTGTAATCATATAAAATATGAAATGGATTATTCTGAGAAATTAATGAGTGTAAATCCATACATGCAATATAGGGTAAAAACAATCATTTTCATTATAAAAGTCTAGAAAAATAACTTTTTCAGAAAGCGGAAATAATACTTCAATAAATCCCATGGTAAAGTAAATAAAGGTTAAAATTTTAATTTACAAATTATTTCAAAAAATGATATTTTTTTAAAACACCATTTTTTAAAGAAAACATGTTATTATACTAAAGATGGATGTAGTTTCATGTTTTTTGAAAAACATTTTATAAAAACGATAAATTACCAAAGAGTGTAACATGGTACTAATTCTTTAAAATCACATGAATATTTATTAAAGAATAAAAATTACGTTTTATTTAATAATTTTCATATAATATCCATGAATTTAAATTAATTATCATGATAAATATTTTTATTGAAAATAATCATTACTCATTCCATATTGTCTTGTACTACATTGAAACATTAGAACTCAAAATCATCATTAAATAATAATATTAAAATAAAGTTATAATATTATGAGAGTAAAAAATAATCTGATATAAAATTTCAAATGTAAGTGTATAATCCTCAAAAATGAAATTGTTTTATAAAAATAAGAAATTCTTAATGGAATATAAATTGAGTTAAATTCCCTTATCTTTTGACTAAAATTTATGTTGTTTCTTTAATTTATCAAATTATAAACATATAATAATTATTTAAATGACTTATTAACATTTAATTTTGTGTACCTAGTTTATTTTCTTATTGAATGTCATATACAAATACTAAAAAAATAGGTTTCAATCAGTTATTTTGACCAAATTCTATTTATGTGTCAAATGAACATCTGTAGGTAAAACATGGGAAGAGGGATAAATATATAACAGAATAATATTAATTATAAATAAATAATTGTAATATTTATTCTTAAATTATACTATTAATCAAAATTATTAAATATGGACCTGAAAATTGAACAAATATTACAATCATCGAAACTGTAGGTCATACATATAGATGCATAATGTTCTCATTCCCCAATGATCTTTAGGGATGGAACTTATGCTTCACAATATCATTATTGACTAATAATTATATCATAAATATCATGTTTTCTAATAATATATAATTATATTTATAATTATTATTATGTAAATGAAATTATGTCATGTTGAGCAGGAGGTCGCCCATATTTCCATGAACGATATAGTCACATTTTATGTGTGTGAAAGGGTAACAAGAGATGGGTATATATTTTCCCAAAAAATGTAACTATGTAAATATTTTCATATAGATGTATTATATTCCAATAATATTAATTAAAATACCTCTTTTATACATTATCTTAAGCATGTGAATGAATCAATTCTTTATTAGGAGGTGGTAGTCCACTCTTCTTCAAACTATGTTATCAAATTCGCCCAAAATGTAATATAATTGTATATTATATATATATATATATATTGGAAGGATAAATAAATAATAAATAAATATGAAATATAATATATAAATATAGTTTCCATCATCATTATAACCATGGTAATCTGCAAAGGAAGAATGAACAGTCAACATTTTGTGAGGTGGAAATTTTTTATTCATATAAATTGTATTTAAATTTCTCATTCCATGGGAGTGTCTATAAGTGTAGGTTTAACAGATAAAATAAACAAATAGTATTATATATATCATAATATTTTTTATAATCATTTAATAATAATATTTTAGTGGGGTGGTGAATGGGAACCATTGTAATGTGCTAATGAAAATATGTAACCAGTTAATCGAGTAAATTCTTTTGGTATTAGTAATGGGATTCCATAGAATATTTCTATCAATGATGATTTTTATAGGATGAGGGGAGGTATATTGAGGAGAGTTTCTGGTATATCATAGTCTATTAAAAGTAATTTGAGTGGTGTGAGGAAGTGGGAGGAGATGAGGCATTTTTTTAGTCGAGTATGAATGCCTGTCTAGTAATATTTTGACAAAGGAATTCCATAAAATCATTTCACATTGAAATTGGATCCCATAATGCTCCAAATTTTATTTGTGTGGGTATAGGTAAATAATAATTCAATAAAATGTATCATTGACATGTTTCTTGTAATTTGGTCATTAAATATGAGATTTTAGTAACCTCTTATGCATAATTTGACCTTAATCGTTGAAATCAATTGTGATTACAGTCCAAAATTATTATAGTCAAAAAATAAATTAACATTATTTCGAATTATAAAATATAATGATTCCAAATATTGAATAAATATTTCTCATTTTAGTTCATATAAGTGAAAAAGTGAAAATTAAATTTATTCATGTAGACTGGAAAACAATGCTGCTGTTAATAGTAAAAACGTCGAAAAAGTTCCTATTTTTATAGTTATTTTGAATGTGAAAGTGATTACATTAATATATATTGTAATATTAATTAAAATATTATCTAATAAATTTTTTTAAAATATATAAAAGTTAAATTAACCATATACAAAATTTAAATGATTTTATTGAAAAAAATTCATTAATCGATAACAAATGAATCTCCACATAACAATTAAAAAATCACAACATATTTCTTATTATGATTCTATTTAAAATATTGAGTTTAATTTTATAAATAATATTTATGAAATTTCTTAAAAATTGACTGAAAATAGTTTCTCCATTAATAAGTGCTAAAAGTGACTTAATAAAATATAGTATTTATTGTGAAAATTTTGGTTTTTCTTATCATATACATATATATATATATAACCAATTTATTAAATGAATATAATAAATATTTTATTTAATTTTTAATATTTATATTATATTAATACAACTCCCTCATTATAATTATTTTAATTTATTATGGTAAAATAGTTTTGAGACCATAAAAATAGTTTTCTATAAAAACAATTTTGGTAAATGAATTTTTTTATTTATTCATTTATAATATAATTTGACCATTAAATTTATTTTACTTTTGATTAAACAACATGTTTAAAAAAATAAGTTAATAAATTATTAGTATATTATATAATTTTTTGTTCTTGGTGTTGATTATCACACGAACTATAAAAAAATGTCCTTACATTATATTTTTAGTTTATAACATTCTCCCCACCTTGAAAAAATTTTGTCCTCACGATTTAAATTCCTTATTTGTGAAAGATTGTTTATTAAATTCTATGTTTTATGTACGTCATTGAGAAAAGGCATCTTAAATAATGCCATCTGAAATAGAGAATGGGATGTAAAAATGGTTACACAGACTAACAAATAACATTGTTTTATTTTTCGATATCATTAGTGGATATTAAATATATATATTTTGAATAAATGTGTACATATTTATATGGATTTATTGAATTCATCAATCACAAAAATGTGAATGATAAATGTAAATTTAAGGTCACCAAATCCCAAAATCATTGATGATTTTTTAGACTATCGGTTAAACAAAAAATAAGGTATGAGAAAAAAAAATTTAGGATTATTTTACTAATATGTAGGAATTTATTTATTAACTATGAATTTATGAAAATATTTCTACCTAATGTTATTCAATTTCATATGAACAATTTATTTTTGGTTTTTCTTCGACTAAATTATTATTTATCTCCAACATCATTAAATTAATATCCACAAATTATATATTGATCTCTAAAGAACTATAACATAAAATCAAAGGATTATAAGTCTCACAAAATGTGAAAATTCAAACTATTGTACACGAACTAATCTCTGAAAGATATATGGTTAATACATTAAATTGTAACCTAAAAATTAACACCACAAGTTCATCCTTAATATATATTCATCTAAAAATTAAATCAACGAAATGTTAACCATGATATTGTAATGGTGAGTGGTTGGAATTAAACACATACCATCCTACGGTCATATGTTCTAGACACATGGAATTTTCAAACATCATTTGTTGTCACTAAGTATACAATTTTTCATTTTCAATACAATATTAATATACTATCCAAAATTAGAAATGATGGACATACTTGACATAATATTAATCACTAAATATTCTTTAATACATGTTTTTCAATAAAACACCAGCATAAAAATTACGCATCCCCTTATTTGTACATAGGTCCTTCCTTGGTCTTAATCCCAAATATCATTTTTTTCATTTCTTACCATCACATCATAACATCAATCCTAAACACGTTATTTATGATCTAGGATATTAAATTTCATTATCTATTCTAATAATTACTAATGGATTGTAATGAAAATGTTAAATATATTAAGTGTATTTCATGAGAGTGTCATTCCAAGCGCATAGAAGGGCCCATAATTGGGTACCAAATTACGCCAAGTCATGCCAAACACAACAATTCAAAGTTTTTACTCCTAGGTACATCTCTTTTATAACCATGAATAATTGGAGATTCCAAAGATGGATTTACTTCTTGGAAGTCCCACATAATACCTAATTTTATAATAATAGTGCATTATTTTATTATTATCCTCAATGTATATCTTATATTTTTCTTATATAGTCATGGTGTTCCGAAATATAGTTTCCAAGGATTCTAATAGACATCCATTGAAAGAAATTATAGAAACCCAACCCCAGAATTCCTGGAGCTGCTGTCTATAATCCATTACATTGATATCATTGCATGGTATCTATCCATAAGGACTGAGAGTTTAATATTCTTGGTAATGAAGTTATATACATGAGTGTTTAAAAAAATTAATACAGTAATTATAACATATGATATTTATAAAAAAAAATTGAAAATAACATTATTACATTTAATATATCCCTGTATCTCTCTCATAGTATGCTTCATGGACAAACAATAAATTGAACCATATAAGGGTGAAATAAAATTCACAGTGAGATTAATGTATATAAGAATAAAAATATGAATCAATAGGAATAAATCAACACGACATGAGAAATAACATAATAATAATGTCATGTAATCAAAAGACTAAATAATTGAATAAACTAAAAGAAAATGTAAATGAAAACATAATCAATTAAAATATATAGATAAGATTAAATATATACGATAAGGTAAGAAGTTGTAAAAAAAATTATTTAAATAGTGAAATTAAATTTAAATGCATCCATATATATGTTGATGAAAAATCTCATGGACAAATAATTAATGAATATACAATGTGTAAATTAATATTTATTGGTCCCAATGTTTCTTAGGTACATTGATCTAGTACTTTAAAAAACATTCAAGAGTGGATTTAGAGTAAACTGGGTGTATAATGATTTTCTTTCAAATGAAATATATCTACGTTCAAGACAACTCAGACGGTACTTTATAACATATGTCATACTAATGTGAATGGTTTTTCAAAACACAATTTGACCCATGACACTACTGATTCTTCTGGGGATTTCATTAACCAATTCCCAGACTATAGTATTTTCTTTAAATGGTCACCTACCCTTGTCTTACTTATACAAATATTTCATCATATCTAAAAAATAACAGGCCTTATAAGAAATATGTATTGAATAAAGGATATAAATTTATCAATAATTAGCCAAATTATAAAATAAATATCAATATAATTGTACCAACCAAATTATTTAGAAATAGAAATTACATTATTACAAATATGTCATGAATTATCGTCATGATGAACTACAAAGTGCTATGTCAGAATTATAAACATGTTTTACAGTTTTGTGATTGGAATTTTTAAAATCTAACATAAACGGTTGTGATCAGTATGTAATTTGGAGTCCGATAATAAAAACATAATTTTTGTTGAATATTAACTAACCCTTATGAATAGTCACATAACCTTATGAACATGGCCTGATGACCCTCCGTTGATCCCTGTTTTATTATTCAAGATAGAAGTGGTGATGGAAAAGGTGGCGACGACTGATGGCGGCAGCGGAAACAGTGGCTACATGCCAGCCCATTAGAGGACCACGACATTGGGTGCCGTGAGGGAGGAGGAGACCGCGGCCGACATCTACAGGCCACTTGGCCAAGGAAGAATTGGCCAGTCCATTGACCGTCTAGCTGGAGAACCACAGTGCGTCATGGAGCCGCACTGCAGAGAACCGTGGAACCTCGTGGCACAACAGTTTGGAGAACTGTGGTGCCTCATGGCTCCCCGCTGCGGAGAACAGCATGCCGCGCTTCCGCAGGGCACTTTGGCTGGCAAACCGGCCTGCAGGCGGCTCGTTGAGTTGAAGATGGTAGTGGCGGCCAAAGGTTTTGTGTGGGAGAACAGCGGCCCGCCTGTGTGGGCCGCTCATTTTGGAAAAGACCTTCTGGATTCAGCCGGCTGACCGGGATGGGCGACGCTGCTCGATGCCACTGTTTTGGAAAACCGAGGGCTGCACCTCCCGATTCGCCCTGCCAGTTGACCGAGTTGTGGCCAGCTACATGCCAGGCCGGGCTATACCTAGCCAGTCTGGGCCAAAACCTTTTCTAGGTCAGACCCACCAAGCCAGGACAAGCTGACCCTCCAGCCCACCAGGCTTGATGGGTCGGGCACATTTCTCTTAAATGCAAATAACATCTTGATTTTGCTTCTGATCAGTGCGCCATCTGTGGAACTGGGACCCTTGAAACTGGGAGGTCCTTTTTCAATACTCTAATTGTGTTTTGAACAAAATTGGAAAACAGCTGGGTTTGGATTGAGAGTATTTCTAACCGGTCACCTGGAATGGAAAACCAAAAACACTCAGACTGGGTGTCTGATTGACCCACAATCTTTTTGTTGGGTTCATTTTGATGAGACATAACTTTGGGAAACATCACCTCTATACTTCATGACATTTTATCTATCGACCTTATTTTCTCGAAAAGCAGACCCTCCCAAAATCGAGAATGCTATGCGTGAGAACCCTAGAGATGGCTGTGACTGCGAATTATACCAAACTGGAATCCTCAATGGGTTTGATGACGATGACTACTGTACTAGAATCCTTCTTGGGTTCGACAGTGAGAAATATTGTTCTTTTGTACTATGTGGGTCTGAAAATTTACATTGATGACTATTGTTCTTGTATCTTATGTGGGTCGCATAGTCTGAACTATTTACTTTTATCATGAGTGGGTCTGACAATGTACCTATTTTTGTATCCTGTGTGGGTCTGACAGCTTAGCTGGTCTTATATCTTGTGTGGGTCCGACAGCTAAGATGATTCAGTGACTACATCTGACCATCCCTATGGATTTACGAAATATGTATACCTATGTGATATGAGTCTTGAGATTAAATCATTATCATTGATGAAATTGAATTTACATTGTTGTGTGGACTTGGTTCTTCTTGAGCTCGAGAGTTCGAGCTGATCTGAGATTGATAACATAGGTATATTTATTGTCATTTACAAAAGTAGGGTTAGTGGATACTTCGTGATTATATATTTCCTTCAGTGGGTTATCCTTCGTGGATTCTGGGAGACCTTTCAGGGTTTTGGGGTCCCTAATGAGTATCATTATAATAACCCCTGCACGGTCTATTCCCGCACTTCATTGTGTTGGATGCATACGACGGACAGTGTTGATGGAGGATGAGAGAGATCTAGGACTAGACGGTACCCAGAGGGGGACCACATGGCGGGACAATACACGATGTGGACTGATATACATGGAGTTTTGAGGTGGACTTTTGTATCTACACATCAGATAGGATACTCAGCGGATGTTCCAGGAGCTTCCCATTTTAGTGGTTTTCCCCTTTTCAGTTGAACATGATTTCGATTTTACCTGTACTTTACTATTGGGATTTTATTTTCGGCTCCTTTACTTTTGGCACAACTTTTTATTTACTGTTTTCACTTAGTTCATTGCATCCAGATTACTCTATTTTTGTGTTATTACTACTATAAAGGCAATTCCTTCCAAGCTTAGGTATTTACGCCTTTGGTGCTAGTCACCAGCCACTAGCATATGGAAGGTGGGCTTGGGGTAGCAATAGGACGGGCCCCAAGGACATGTCGTGACAAAAGAATCATTGGAATTGTATGAAGGGAACCAAGAATTGCTTTAAATGTGGAATGTTTAGTCATCTAGCTATGAACTACCACTAGGATATGAAAAATTCTTTTAATGCCGAAGAAGAAATGAAGGTTCAAATAAACACTTAGCCTACAATACATAGTTACAAATGCTAGGAGCATATACATTATTGGAACAATTTATCTATGATGAGGATTGTCAGAAGCAATCAACATCAATCACAAATTAATCAAGTAAGCGATTATTCTATCACTGATGTGGAGGTGGATACAGAAAACGATGTGGTGACAGGTATGCTAGTTAGTTATTCAGGAATAGAAAACATTCAATTTGATACAGGTTAAATGCATTCTTTCATATCTTGAATGTTTAATAGAACTATTCAAACACAATATAAAAATATGGAGGAAATGATGTCTTTGATAACAAAGAATGGGTAAATTATCACGTCCATGGTTTATAACTCTTCCCTGGTTAATGTTTTTGGAATAATCCTCCTAGAAAATATCATAATACTTACTTTAGTATAGATACATTCTATCATGGGGAGGGATTGGATATCAATGTATAAGCCCAAAATCAAATATCGGAAATGTGATATCACACTTCACAAAATGATGCATCCTTAGATTTAATACAAGTGTAATTAGGAATATTAATCTCTTTCTAAATAATAGTAAAAAGTGTGGATATTATTTCCTTCTAAGAAATTGTATCTAGCTTAAATGATTAATTCAAATGATAGAATCACACTGGAAGACATGACCATCATGTGGGATTATAGTAATATAATCCCTGGAGAGTTTCCTTGACTTCCTCCAGATCATTTGGTTGAGTTCTCAATTGATCTAATCCCATGATCTCTGCCTATATCAATAAAACCTTATAGAATAGCCATCATAGAGCTAGAGAATCTAAAGAAGTAGTTACATGAGATTATAGAGAAGGGTTATTTATGCCCGATAGCTTCACCTTGTTGTGCCTCGGTACTCTTTTTCCAGAAAAAATAAATATGTGCCCCATTGCATTAATATTCATGAAATCAATAAAATCACGATAAAGTGTAATTAACCCCTCCATGGATAGATGACATTTTTGATTTGATTCGTGGGTCTAGTTATTTCTCTAAGGTGGATATTTAGTCTGGATATCAACAATTAATGGTTTTGATGGAATATACTCCCATGAATTCCTTTTGAATGATGAATGGACACTACGAGTTCATAGTGATACCCGTCGGACTCTCTATAACTCTATTAATTTTCTTTGATTTATTGAATATTGTTTTTATAGATTACTATAATAAATTTCTGGTATTCTTTATTGAGTATATTTTCATATACTTCAAGAGCAAGGAGGAGCATGAGGAGAATTTGAATACCTTAATAAAGACTTTCCGTAGGGAGATGTTGTATTCAAATTACAGTAATTGTGTGTTCAGGATGGAGGAAGTATCATTCATGGTGCCTATTAACAACCAAAAAGGGATATCTGTGGACCCTTCCATTTTAAAGTCAATTGAAGTGTGGCCTAGGGAATCTCCTATAATGGAGATCTGTATTTTTTTGGGATTAGATGGTTATTATAGATGATTTTTGCAGAACTTATCATGAGTGCCGAACACAATAACCAAGTTGATATAGAAGGGATTGAGGTTTGTCTAGACTCAAGATTGTGATGGAAATTTTATGGAGTTGAAATATTGACTTATCATTGAATCATCACTCACACCCCCAGTAAGTGGATAACTCATTCCTGTGTATAGTGATTTTTAAATGACGGTATTAGGTTGTCTGTTAATGAAAAATGTGTATTTGATATCCTACGCCTCATGGATGCTTAAAATTCATGAGCCAAACTATCCCATGCATGATCTGGAGTTGGTGGTTGTTATACTTTGGTTGAAAATCTAACGGTAGTATCTTTATTGGGAGAAGTGTGAGATATATACTAACCACAAGATACTAAATTATATATTCACATAGAAAGTGAAAAATAGGCACCAGGCTAGATAGGTAGATCTCATCATGGATTATGACATGATCAATCCACCACCATACTGGTAAGGCAAATAATGTGGAAGATTCTCTATGTAAAAAGCATCATGCATATTTGTTAATGATGACAATTTAAAAGGATCCAATATTTGTATATTTTTAAAGGATGAACATGGAAATCATTAATAGAAGAACATAATTAATCCTTTCTTAAATGTTTTCTCAACCATCTCTCCTGGATAAAATAAAGGACAATCAAAGAAAATATGATGAAATTTGGAAAAGGGTGGAAGCTATATGAAATGGGAAATTATCATAGTTGAAGATGGATGAGGAACGAGTTCTAAGATTTAAGTCATGATTATGTGTACCTTATGATCCAAATATAATCAGGGTGCTTATGAATGAGGCACAAAGCTTGACATTATCTGTCCACCCTAAGAGCACGAAGATGTATCATGATCTCTGAAAAAACATTTGGTGGGACAATATGAAAAAGGGATATTTCTAAATTAACATCAATGTTACTAATATGTCTACATGTGAAGGCTGAGAGGAAAATATCTAAGGGGATGATTCATCCACAACCCAAAACATCATGTATGAATGAGAGAATAACCTAGGTCTTTGTCACTTGAATTCAATGTAAATCCATAGAAAACAATGTTATTTAGGTTATTGTGGATCGTCTTATAAAGATAACTCACTTTATCATGATTCGAGAGGATTTCACATTGGATAAACATGTAATGATTAAAATTAATGAAGTGTTAAGGCTGTGTCGAGTTGCACTATATATTGTATATGATCATGATTCGAGATTCACCTCAAGGTTCTAGAAAATTCTCCAACATTCTCAAAGCACAAAAATAAACATCAGCACTGCCTATCATCCTTAAAATGATGTCATATCTAAGTAAACTATTTAGACACTAAAAGATATGATGATATCATGTTATATGGATTTTTAAGGGGGATGAGATCATCATCTTCCATAGGTTGAATTATCCGACAATAATTGTTTCCACTCAAGTATCCAAATGACACTATATAATGCCCTTTTTGGGAAAAGGTGAAGAACTCCAACGTGTCGGGATGACGTTCATGAGCATGAGCTGCTAGGACCTAAAATGTTCGATGAAATGATAGAGAAGGTGAAAAAAATTAAGGTGCAAGCCATGGAATCCCAAAGTCAATTGAAAATTAATGAATACAATTGTCAAAAAAACCATGAGTTCAATGTTGGATACATGGTATTTCTAAGAATTTATCCATGGAATAAGGACATGATATTTGGGAAGAAAGGAAAGCTATGTCCCTGGTATATCAGCCTCTTTGAGATCCTTGATCTAGATGGTGATGCAGCCTTTTGATTGGAAATTTGTCCTACCATGTAAAAATTACCTGATTTCTTTCATGTATACCACTTAATAAAGTAGATACATGACCCTTCACATGTACTTTTTTCAGGCGTGGTATAGTTAGGGGATGATATTTCCAATGAGGAGCATCCAATATATATCTTTGATGGTAGATATAATGGTGTACGTAATAATACTAATTACCTTGTCAATGTATTGTGTTGGAACAACATGTATGAACAAGAAACAAGGGAACTAGAGTATGAAATGAAGGAAATATACATGCTCCTGTTTATGGCATTGAATGTGAAACTAAATTTGTAGGGAGGAATTATATAAGGGCAGAAGAATTCAATGACCCAATTATTTATAAATTGAAATTCCACTCATATAAATATGTCTTGAAGTCAAATCAAAATGAACTAAAAAGATCAAAGTGACCTTTTAAATTAAATTATTTCACTTCTCGGATTTGAATTAGAATAATCTCAAATCACTATTTTGGTCAGTTAGTTATTTTGAGTCCGATAAGAAAAAAATATATTTTTGTGAATAATAACCCACCCTTATGAATAATAACACACCCTTATGAATTTTTGTATACCATAATGAATAGTAACATTACCTATTATATTATAAATATAATATTTATGTGAATATATAATATAACTATACATTAAAATAAGTAAATGAATTTTTAAAACTCGGTTTTTATTAAAAAATTATGAGTTTAAATAAATATTAAAATAATCATATATAAAAAATTATTTCTGAAAAATGGATTACATTTTTTGATTCTACCCATCAGAAAATGGTTAGGGTGAATTTTTGGGATTTTTCTAAAATATGTTAATTTTTTATTAATAGTAAAATATCACAATTTACGATAAATGAAAAATAATAGATTTATTGAGTCATTGATGATTATATGATAATGTTAACCTAATTTGTTCATTTTCACATGCATTTATTACTATTCATTGTTATAGAATAAAAACTATTATTGGTCTTTAGGTAAATTTAAAAAATTAATGATTAAAAAATTATGAAAACCTTCCTCTCCTTCATTATCCCCCCCCCACTCGTTCTTTTCTCCACTACTCTCTAGACTTATTCCTTTCCAATATTCTTCCCTGAATATCCCCCTTGGATCTACCCAAATATTAAATAGCCACTATTCTAATCAAAATATAGAAACCTCTCCCTTTATGAAGTTCTCAAAGGAGATAAACTGAAGAGGTCAATTTCTTTTTCAAATTATTTTATTTCATTTATGTTCATTTCTTTTCTTACTTCATTCCACACTTCCCTTAACACCAATAGTATGTTAATTCCATTAACAAAAATATAATGGGGTGTTTTTATTCTAATGATATATTTCACTATCATATCTCTATTCCCCATATATTACATAGAAATGAAAACATCATTTCAGATATGTTAATTTTGCACAATCAAAGTCACAGATTTATCAATTTTTATTGTCATATTTCATTCTGGTCAAGAAGAAATTTGTATTATGGTTGAACCAGATTATTATA
This sequence comes from Viscum album, assembly GCA_963277665.1. Taxonomy (NCBI): domain Eukaryota; kingdom Viridiplantae; phylum Streptophyta; class Magnoliopsida; order Santalales; family Viscaceae; genus Viscum; species Viscum album. The sequence continues at coordinate 2,071,993,800 of OY728152.1, read as the reverse complement.
TATATAATATATAAAATTTCTGCTTCTTTAATACTTTTGTAAAAACGATATTATGTTATAAATAAAACATTTTCAATGAAATAAAACCCACCGATTAACCAAAAGTATTCTCACTGAGGGTTTTTATATAATTTTTTTAGTTCTCTCAAAGTAAAAAAATTTAAAATTATAACAATAAAATCTCTTTTATGTTCACTAAAAATAACTTCAATTAATGGAAAATCAGTTTCATCATACATGCTTATTCTAACATGAACTGATCATTAATACCAAGGTAGCAAATAGACCTAAATGATGAAATTGATCCTTATAACCAATCAGAATGGTCATGAATGAACTAATAAGGGTTTTAGTAAATAAATTACATATATAATAGGTTATGGAATTTCTAATTAACAAAACTAAACTATTGGGGCATGTTTCTCACATCCCCTATAATTCTCTAATTATGTATATGTGATGAGAAAACTCATTTCTCTCTTATCATTACATCCTAGGTACACCCGACACCATGCTGGTAAATCATAATGAATTATACCCAAACATTCATTTTATTTCAAGGTAGTTTTATCTTTTAGTATTTAATAAATGTGTTATCTAATATGTTTATTTATATATTATAAATGTTTTGTTAATTTTAATAAATTAAGTTATGAAGACCACTTCATCACTCTATTTGGGGATGTACACGTTCTTTTAAAATATTCCCCCTTATAAAATTCTTATAAGCCTCCCTGTTTTAATGGAACAATCAGAACTTTTACATATTTTTAAGTGCACTCAATCCTCTTTTTTAAGACACAATTTTCTTTATAAAATCAGTCTATTTAAAATTCAATCATTCTTGGTTCAATTATTATTTTATATAAAATATTTTCAACTTTTCTAATTTTAATGTTTGATAATATATTCCTTGAAAATGCACAAAAATATTTTAATGTTAATGTTTCTCAAATAAATTTCTTATATGTTGCCACTTCTGTTTCATACAATTTACCATGTTATATGTGTATTTTACATTACAAATATCCATGTATGTTATAATAACATTCATTCGTGGAAATATTCATGATACAATCATTATATATGCATAATGTCATGATTGTAGTACCCAATTCATTCCATGGGTATCATTTTGTTTATATAAGGTTGATTGTGTATGATTATTAATAAGGGAATATTATTCATGGAAATGAAGAGATATGTTATCCTAGATTTCACTCCAATTCATTTGGTAATGTTAAATCTCATGAGATGTGTTGTAAAATTGGATTGGTGGTCAGCCTTGACCTATACTAAAAATGGAATCTGGATTGGAGGATATCCATGCACCGTACTAAAATAGGAAATGATATTGGAATATATCCTTTACACATGATAAATAAATGATTTATTATTCTAAAAATTTTATATGATTCAATGTTTATATGATCCCATGCATATATGATATAATTTGATATGTTCTGTGCTTTGGATTTCATTATGTAATGCCTCCTAGATCACGATCTTAACAATTAATCTTATTTTAATTCCTTACAAGGCCTTTTAACTAATTCCTTTGAATATGAGTTCCCTTGGGAACCCTGTATAGATATAAGGGTCCAATGGATGTTAGCAGCTCATTATGGATATTTAATAAAGAATTGTTTTTAGTCCCATGTTTGATGTTTTATGTACCCAGTCTTCCAAGACACAATACATAATGATCCTTGGCTTGTACTTTGATGTAAAATTATTCTTAAAAACATGTTATGTTATATGTAAAAGGTGTGGGTAACTACATTAACAACCAAATTAAAATTGGTATATGGTTTAAGAAAATGCCATATCTAGGAAAAATGATATGAATAACTAGGCTAAATTAAATGTCACAATATTAAAGGAAATTAATTATAGTATGTGGGATAAAGGAATCATGTAATTGAATAGGAATAATATCCTTGTTCAAATAATATATAAACCATCATGAAAAATATCAGGGATAGTATCATCAAAACAATTTCCTTATGGTGTAAAATAAAGTATCTTTGTCTTGATGAATTTAAATACCATAAAAAAATATTAAAAATGTTCTTGAAGAAAATATCCATTGTATTTGAAAAACTGATTGGAAAATATTTTAGTTTAAAATCACATTATAAAAAATTTCAAATAAAAAAATTAACCATTTAATAGATTAATATAATTCTTTGGAGAAATGAAAGCTAGTATATACATACATTTCATACATGGAAAAATGAATATCCCTTTTTCATGGTAAATTGATTGAAAATTCCTTATCATAAATATATAATAATATTTCATTGACCACATTAATAAAATCTAAAAGGGTATAAATATATTAAATATATTGTTTTAATAGCATTTTTGAGTGAATTTTTATAATACATCTATTTTAGAATAAAACATGTTCTCTAAGTAAAATGATAAATTAAATTTGGTTTTTATGAAATATTTTCTCAAACATATAGGGTACTAAAAATGGGAAAATGGTAGTAAAAAATAAAAATGGTCGTGAATTATCAAATGAGAGTAAAAGGAACAGTTTATTGGAAAATTTTCAGTTAATTTCAAATAATGTGAATTTAATATCATTAATAATATATTTGATGAAAATAAGATTTAAACCTTCAAAGGGTTCCCATACCACATTGAATAATTCTAAATCCTAATACTAATGAATGAATAAATTTAAACTAATTTTATATTATCATAATAAAAATTATATTCAAGATATAACACGTAAATGGGAAGTATATACACTATATAAAGTAAACTAGGATTATAACAACAAATAAGTCTTAATGGTATATAAATTTAGGCAAAATAAATTACATTTCAGCAGATCTATATTGTGTTTATTTATATTACTGAATAAATAAATTAAGTTAATTATTTAATTTAATTTTAACCTTTTCCATTTTTATCATAACTTTTATTTTTCTTGTTAACCCGTTGTATAAAATAACATAAAAAATTTAGTTTATGATAGGTGTTATGAAGAAAAATATTTCAGTGTCAAAAATAACCATTGTATATCAACAATTATCAATGATATAATTATAAAATATCATCAGAATAATAATAATGAAATATTTATTATATTTATACATAAATTAACCTTTTTAACCCAATAATTAACCATTTTTATGGAAAATGAAACAATGTTACAATCATTAATATGTTAGGTTATGCATAAGTATGATTAAAGTTCCCATTTTTCAAAGATAATTGTATATAGAATGTAAATAATACTATCTATATATATAATAATAATGATTATAAATTTTATTCCATGGAATATAATAATATAAACATATGTATGGATTCTTATTACGTGAAATAAATCACATCGTGTTGTGGTGGTCATATTTTAAATATCCATGAAAGACATTATAACTTTTTAAGTGCATGAAAGGGTAAGAAGGAAATGGTATATATTATATTTATAGATTGGTAATCATGTAATGAATACCATATACATTTTTTCTATATGAAATTATTTTAATTAAAATCATATTTTTGATATCTTAGTTATCTTTTTAATGAATCACATCATTTTTAGGATGCAGTAGTACACACTCTCTCAAACGATATTATAGTATTGTCCGAAAATGGATTAAAAAAGATTATTATATATAATGATTACATAATCATAATGAAATTACAGATATAATATATATCAGACATAAATATATTTTTCATCATAATTACCACAATGAGAGTCATTAATGGAAGAATGAACAATCACCATTTTGTATGGAGGGTGTTCTCTATTCGCATAGACAATATGATTGTCACGCATTAGATTGGTGTGTGTGTATAATCTTAGGTAAAAATATTTTAATAAAATCATAATATTTTTTTTATAAAATCATGGAATGGTTACAGTTTAGGGAGTTGATAATTGAAATAAAGCTAATGTGATTAAGGAATGATGTTGCCTCTTAATCATGTACCTACTTTTTTTGTAGTAATGGGCTTCCATAGATTTTATTAATACCATGGTTATGAATATATTTTTATGAAAGGAAATATTATTACCTATATGGGTAGATAATGTTTTATAAAAACTTAATTGAGATGTGTGACGAAGTGGGAAGGGAGGATTTCTTTTCATAAAGGAGAAGTAGTGGCACTCTTGTAATATTTTCCCAATAGAATTGTATTAAAATTTTGAAAATTACATGGGGAACACATAATAGTCCCATTTAATGATTTATTTAAAAGGCTCTAAATATTTTCCTTAATGGTCACTTTGATATGGTTCTATATCATTTGGGCCCATATGATTAAGGTTATTTCCATTATGAAGATATGTTTTTCCTTAGTTGTTGTAATTAATAATAATTACATTGATTGCTATTTTTTGTAAGAAAACTAATTTGAATTTATGAAAAATTATATATTCTTTTTTCATACTAATAAATATTGTTTTAAAAACATTAATAACAGATGTGGAAGAAATTAATTTAAATTTATTCTCACTGAACGGATGGTAATGTAGTTTTTCTACTAAAAACGTCCAAAAGATTGCAAAATTTTGATAGTTAATTAAAATTTTTAATTGATTCCAATGACAAAAATTGGGATAAATTAAAACCAAAATGAAAAATAATTAAAAATAAAATAAATAAAATTATAATTTAATCATATAAATCAATTTGATGAAAAAGTACGTTACACCTAGAATGTAGTATTTTATACTATTCATTAAAAAATTAAACATTAGATAAAATTTATAAAAAAAATCCCTAACCAAATTTTTAGGTTAAAATTTACAATATTAAATTTATTTAGAAAAATTACATTTAAAAATATTGTAATTTTTCATTTAATATAGGGTATCCATTAAAAGACAGTAAATGTTATTTAATAAAAATATAATTTTATATGCATAAAATTTTGTTTCTTCTTTCATTATCTCGAGAAAATCTATTGGATGAATATCAGATATAATTGAAATAATATTTAATATATAGCTATATATATAACATTAATATCAATCCCTAATTGTAAATATTTGAATAAACAATTGTAAATCAACAATATCATAATTAAATAAGATTTTCAAAAAAATTCTTTTTAAATTCAATTGATTGTTATTTTTTTTAATAAAATTGAACCATTGATTTCATATTAATTTTTTGAAAACCACATATTTTCGGACGTTGGATAATACTATCCATAAACCTTAAAATTTTATAGATATGTTTATTATTAATATATTAATTAATAAGAATTTAAAAAAATATCATTGTTCGGTAAAACTGACACTTGCATGTAGCACAAGACATTAAAGAATCTCATTATTGCGTATATCACACACTAACTCAGTGTCATGTATGTTTCTAGATAAAAAACTAATGAATTTATATAAAATGAAAAAAATAATTTAAATATTTAGGATATAATACTTCCTTATGATTTTTTTGTTTCATGTCATAAAAGTTATCCAACACAATGTCCATACATTTGATTTTATGGGCCTTTAAAATTACATGAAACAACTTTCTTTTTTGAATAATGAAATAATATATTTAAATATAAATTTTATTATCTGACTATTAAATTATATGGTATTAATATTATTATATATTATATTAAATGTATGTAAAAATTTCCTACTAAGAAAAAATTATATTATAAATTATTACTAAATAATAAATAAATTTCTTGTATATTAATTATATTATACATAAATATTTTCTACCAAAATTATTTTATATTCATTAAAAGAGAAAATATTATAATCAAAATTTTAGAAAATTTATTTTATAAAATTAACAACATATTTTAAATCATCAGATTAAAATTATTTTATAGAGAAATTTTTTTATTTTCTTAAAGATATTGATTTATCATTGAATAGTGAAAAACCCAATTTTTTGAAATTTTTTTTTTATTTTAAATATATCAAGTAACATGAATACCTTAGTATGATTCATGGATTAATAAATATTTATAAGTAATATTTATCCCACTTATGTAATTTTTATTCAAATTAAATTAAATTTTATAATATGTTTTTTATGGTTATTTCTTTAAATCCTCGTTTAATGTATATAATGTTTCACAATTATAATAAAATAACTTATGACTACTAATAAGTTTAATAAATATTAATTATAGATTATATATCAATAATTTTTAATTTATAGTCATACAATTGTAATTATTATAATTACAGTTAATATACATTTTATAAATGCATGAAAAATAAAATTGTTGAAAACCAACATTTTCGTCGCATTTGTGGGTTTTGATTTAAATTTATTTTATTCTCTAATATTGAAATTTATTTTATAAAAATGGGTATTTTTAAATAATTATTTTATTTTTTTATTTGAGTGAGTTTTTGGGAATATTATGAAAGGATTATTTTTCACAAATAATACAGTTTAATAATGGATTCTAATAGAATGATTCATTTCAGATTAAAATATTAATTAAATATTGTTATATTTTATATTTTATTAAGGTTAAATTAGTGTTTTTATACATACATCAATTGAATTATTATTTTTTATTTTATATTATATAAAATTATGTTTAAAAACATACTTACCATTACAAAAATTGCAATTTTTTAAAAACCACTTTTCGGTCGCATCTAGGGATTCATTTTAAATAATATTTTGAAAAATACGTCTATAAAATTTATAAAAAAGTATTAAATATTTGACGTAAAAGAATTTATGTTATATAATAAATGTATATTAGTTTCTATCAAAAAAATTAATGTTGAAAATAGTAAAATCTTTTTTAACATGAATGGGTAACAAAATTTATTACCCTATGTGTTAAATTAAATTATAGGGGTGAAAAATGACAAAAAAAATTCAAATTCAAACTTCGTGAAATATTTAAACATTATCACTGTTATTGTCTATAATTAAATTATTGGATCATCATGACATGAAGAAAAACATCTTTATATTTCATTAATAAAAAAAACATGTGTTCTATCACCTCACATATAAATGGAATCTCCATTCTCATAACCACTTCAGAAATTTAAAAACAATTTAATTGGAAAATATAATCACTTATATCATAAAAAAATTCATCATAAAATCAAATAATAATTATTCAGTACATTTATACATACAAGGAATAATTTTTCTACAATCATGAGGATGGTATATGATTAGGAGGTAACATTTGTCAACAAAGTTTTTTTTTAAAATTTTACTAAAACTTTAGTTTTTTATAAACATTTTCCACAATAATGTTACTATATTATATATAATGTTATATTTTATGTTAAGATAAATTAATACCACCATATCAAAATCCACCAAACATGCTTTGAAATCATAATTCTTGTGTGTGGTATACTACAACATCTTGAATAGAGGTTATTCGTTATTCCCTTACCGCGTATCACAGTTGGATATAATGATGGATTTATTAATTATATTTAAAATTTATGAATGTATTATTAATATTTAATTATTATATTATGTGATCATTAATAATTTTTTTATATTACGATGATGATTCTTGTCCGTAGATAGGACGACCTTTTTGTGATGAAATGTGATTTTCTATGCATTAAATGTATGTTAATAAGGATGAGATCATTTTAATTGTGTTATATATATAATTTAATTGATTTTTTAATGAGTATATATCACTTAATGTTCCTTATTTTAATTATTATATAAAATCATAAATTTTTCATGTGAACATATATCTTACGATCACCAGAAATAATATATTTCCATTTTTACAACTAAATTTTATGGATTAGACTAAATACATATATATGAGATATATATAATATTATATCATGGATAAAATTATGTAGGAGAATATGTAATGATAAAATTAGTAATGATTCAAAAAATATAAAAACATATATGAAAAACCAAGGGTTTATTTCATAAAATGTATCGTTTTCCTAATATTTTTAATAAACATATAAGGAAATTGTGACCTACAATAAGCTATTTCCATCACCATTTTGTCTATTATGAAAAAAAAATCTTTCACTGCCATCAATTTTTTATTTGATGTATATAATTAAAAAAAAAATATTTTCTTTGATGGTACTCATAAAAAATAATTTAATTTTCATGTCCATTTGACAATATATCATTCTTGGGGTTTACAGTTCTAATGTTACTAACTCGGTAAGTTATTTTGGTCTCCATTATCCTTTTTTGAGTCGTATTCTATGTTCCACATGTACATTTTTTTTGAATTTTTTATAAATCACCTTTGACTTGTAATTAGAGGATTTTATTTATTCACAATCCATTTTAAAATGCATTTTGTGATACTCTTAAAATGGTCATATGATTTATATAACTAAAGTGAATTTTTTTTTTGTTAAAATATAAAATATATTATTATTTTATTATTAATTTTCTAATGAAAATGTAATAGGATAAATATCTAAATATAATCATTAATTTTATACACTTTTTTATATTTATGATATCAAATAAATGTCTGAAAATTCCACTATTTGATATATAAAATAATTGGAAAAATATTTATTTTCGTAATATATGAATTTATTTATTTCTTTGTCAGGAAATTTATTTTATTAGAAAACAATATTTTCATAATTATAATTCAATATTTTTTTAAAATTATTTAATTGGTATATCGATGAAATTTTTATCCGTATTTTAATTAAAAAAATATGAAAGGATTCTTCATGTCATTTTCTGAAAAATGTCAATTTGGATATTACTGAAAATATAAAATTAATATTTGATTTTAACATGTACATAATGATTAATACGTATAAATTGTTTGAAAACGCATTAATTTCATGTTTCACATAATTTTTTTAAATATTATTTTTAATGATAACTTTTTCATTAATATTTTACATATTTATTGATTAGTGATTTTACGAAAAAAATTATTTTGAGTATGTTTTAAAATAATTTTTATTGGTGAAGGGTATTTTTAATGAATTAAAATTTCAAAATGTGTTTAATGTTTTCTGTTATATTTTCATTATCTGTTATTACAATGGAAATTATTTTTTAATTGTTTTATGAATTGTTATATTTTTATAAAATAAATTTTGAATGAAGTGTTATCATATAGATGAAAAAATCTATGTGATTTACCATTAAAATTAATTCTCCACATTTGATGTAATTATTAGATGTGATATATAATTTTCTTTGGATATGAGATTTGGATGCAATTATTTTTTTATATTTTGATGTATTATTTTTATGAACAATTTTTTTATAAAACATCTTACTCTTCTACAGATTATACCAAGATATACTTTTTATAAAACCATCATTTTTTCATAAAATATTAGATGAAAAAATATTGACATGATAATTCATCATATCCTAGTTACATTGGTTATGATATAATGAAATTCTTTTGAAACAGAATTTATTTCTTGGGTTATGATATGATGAATGAATTGTTATATTTTTTATACATATATATGATTCACATTATGTGAATGTGTATACATTATAAAAAGTAATGATTGGTACATTATATCCTAGTATAATGGTTCACTTATAACTAAACTGGTATAACCAATATCTCCATCAAATTTATTAGGTAATGATTTATATCTCTTGAGATAGACAAGACTGGAATAAGGAATGAACACTGTTCAGTGTGAGAGATTTTCTTTTAGATGATATTCGGAGTAAACCATGAATAGTATGCTGGTTTGGGGGTGAACCCATTAATCTATAAGGATGAATCTAATACGTACTATTTATTATATCCAACCCAGGTGGTTTAACATCCCAATTAGTTCCATGTTAACTCTGGGAAATGAGTATTGACTACAAACTAATGTATTTTATTGAATTATTAATAGGAATATATTTTATGTCATGTTACAATATTTTTATCTCATGAATAATGTTTAGTGACATATTTATGATTCATCAATTATGAACATCAAATAACAATGTCATAATATGGGATTTTATTATTTTATATGTAGCTCATGTTTATAATATATAATTATAACATTTTAATACCCTTATTTTCATATTATGTTTGTATTTCTCTTATTTACCATTAAATTTATTTCGAGTTCATACATTCATAGGATTGATTGATAAATGTTTTAATTTATGGTTTTATATTGGGTTTGTCAATGATGAGAATGAAATGTTATGTTATATGGGATAAAATTGATGATCTTTGACCAGATTAGGATATTATGTTCCATGTTATGAATGAAAATAAAACATTTTGATCCTCACGAATGTGATTGTTTAATTTGATGAATATTAGTCTAAAAATATAATATTTACATGAATGATAAGACTGTAAGTATAATGTTGGTATCATAGAACAACTTTATTTACCCATTGGAATATAGGACTAGAATAAATTATTGAAAACACATGGAATATTTGTAAATATATATACACAGATGTATCTATGGATAAGTTTATGTTTAATGTAGTGTATTAGAAAATGTCCTTGATTTTTTGTAAAGGATAGAGTGAGTGGTTTTTATGAAATTACCATCTTTTCTATATTCTCTATGTGGGTTTTGTTTTTACCATAGGTTCATAAGGGAAATATAATTGAAAATGCATATTAAGATGGACTAGATTGTCACCTAGTACATAAGAATGGGCCTTGATACTAAACAGCGTGTACAATTCAGTGAGATATGTGTTGGAAATTCAAAAAAAAACATTATAAATAAGCATAATGTATTTCAATATATGAAGATATTAAATGAACAAGTATAAACCTATGTTTTCATATATTATAAAACATTTTTTTTCATGATTTTGACTTCATGAATGTAATTTTAGTAATTATTTTATAACCTATTATGATAACTATTTTACACACAATTATTTTTGGTTTTAGTCAATAGTAGGAACCAGAAACAATTGATCATATATTGAATGAGATAGATAATTTTATTAAGAGCATAAAAATTGGGAGGTTACTAGATAAAATAATGTTATCAATATTCCTAGTGAGATTTCATGGAACATAATTAACAATTATTACATTATCCAACACGTATACTCATCAAACGAGAGGAGAAATGATTTTTATGAGTGTTAGGGTAGCATATAACATAGTGGAAAAAATATTATCTATTTTATATGTTTAGAATAATTGAAAAAATACCAAGTTTAATATATCAAAGGAACAATAAAATATTTTCACTATGGAAAGGAAGGAAAAAATGAATATTACTACTATTGTAAAATATCAAGTTTGGATGACCAGAAGGATGAGAATAATTGTCACTATAGTATATAGTTTACTATTAACTTAATAAAATTATAAATTTTTTGAATTATATAAATAAATATTTCAATAGTAATTCACCTAACTAAAATAAGATAGTTATTTATTATTAATGGTAACGGTACTAATGGTGAGGATACTACAAATGAAATTTTAAAGGAATTTTGTATTGTTGAATAAAAATATGAAACCATGTCAATGGTTTGAAAAATTCATTGTCTAAAATAGTTATTCATTTAATATAATTAATTATTATTCTACATGAATCATATAAATATATAATGATTTTTATATAATTCTTTAATAATGATATGAATGAATATGTTGAATGGTTATATTGATTGTGGATGTTGATTTAAAGACAATGTGAAATTAAAGGTAAACCAATGATTTTGGGAATGAAAGCCCTTCATATTTTCCTAATTATGAAATAATAATTTCGAGACAATAATAAAATTGATATGGATACAATAGATTGAAATGTACTGAAAAACTGGGAAGTAATTAATGGATTTTAGAAAAATTGGTTTATATTTCCAATGATTGAGTTCAAAACATTATTGGAACAATGTAACTTATTCCCCAATTTTTTGTTTATATTCAAAGTATAAGGAATAAGGTAGGATTTCATTAATGTTTATTGGAAATTCAGGTAATTATTATGTTTCAATATCTCTGACCATGTTTTTAATGATACCAATGTTATTGAAATTACATCATGTTATTTGGTAATTCTACAGGTATGGATTTATAAATTTAACTGGTACTTGAGTGGTTTATGAAGAGTAGGTTCTTGATAACCATAATTTGTGATAACACTTTTGTTGTCATCGATAGTAGGGATCTGAATTTTATTATGACTATATTGAAAAAAAATTATTTTCATTTTCTTCTATATTTCACGTACGCTATACCCAATGATTAACCTATAGTAAATGGAGGTTTTGGGAATTTTTTATTATATTTATTTCTTTTATTATATATTTTTTTCCACTTGTGATATGAATTTTAATATTAAAAAAAGAAGGATTTTACAAGAATTTTCTTGTTTGGAAAGGGTAATTGAATTTATTTTTCCAATTATTATGTATTTCAAGAAATTTGTTTATAATATTTGTTTTATTAATGAAATATGGAATGTATTTAAGTATTTTCCCACTAAATTTTTGGGTTATATAATGACTTCCTTATCATTTTTTTAATTTCATTAGTTGATGCATTATAAAATTATAATATAATATTAAATTAATAATTGATTAATATATAATGTAATTTGGATACCAGATTAGATTTCATGATTAGATGGGGTTTTATGGGATATTTGAGGTGGGAAAAGGTTCTGAAATTCCATACAGGTTGTTATTTTTTATGTTAATTTAAATATATTTCCTATGAATTTGAATATTTAATGAATATTTTTTTTGAAGCACAATCTCATATTACTAAAGCTATGTTATTGTAACAATTCCCTAAAGAAGAACTTACAGTAATTTTTGGTAGATTTTGATTGATTTCAATGAAAGTTAATACGGTTAGGTGTTTTGTTACAACATTATTATTGGCATGGAATTTTAATTTATCTCTATGATAGTAGTTTGAATGATTAATATGTGGTTAAAATACATAGAACAATTATTTTTCAAATGATTTAGGATTCATCAATGTGAATAATTATACATTGAATCTATTCTTTATAGTAGCATTGATGAATATAATATATACAATAATGTTTCTCAATGACAAGTGTATTCATGTACAAATATTTCTATGAAAATTATATGAAAATCGTGAATTTTTCTTGAAATATATGTTACATCATCAAATTGACGTTTCTTATCTAATTTTATTATTGAAATCCACAAAAAACTCCATGTTTTTAAACTTCTCAATGAGTTTGAAAAAGGATTTTTATTTTTTAAATAAATCAAAAGAAAATACTAATAAAAATGGAAATTAAATATTGTTAAATATTAAATGGGTTGAATAATGGTTATTTTTTTTGAAAATGAAAATGTTTTGTTAAATAGATGAAATTGATAAACAAATATGAACTAGGATGGCATGAAATTGAATATTATATAACATTAATTGATTTTCGATGAAAATATTTACCAAAGAGGCAATCGTCATGTTGATCAACACTTATCACCATGACACATGATATTAGTTATATTGAACATATATAAAAATATATATACTAAAGTGATTCGTAAAAGGATATTTTGAAGGATCGGTGAGAAAATATCAATTGAGAGTATAATAATATTTCAAATTATGATGTGTAATACATTAAAAAGGACATATAGCATATTAAAAAATTATAAGACAATCTATCGTCACATTATTTTTTACATATATTAATTTTTTTGTTTAATCCTAGAGAAATATCATAGTGATGGTAAACTATGTAAAATTTTACGTGATTATGATTTTTATACACATATATTTATAAGGGAATGTGGAAGAGGTGCGATTTTTTTAATTATGAAGTAATATACTAGGGTTATATTATTTTATTCTCCCGTGTCATGATTTATTCTATAAATCTATTATACATTTTTGGTGTAAATTTTTTTAGTAAAATATAAATTAAAAGTATGGTATGTTGTAATTTTTTCCTAGTTTTATATTATATAATATTTATATTCTTTGGTCTTATATGAATAATTGATTTTTTTTCTTGATTTATTGATTTATTTTATGAATATATAAATTTGTTTGAAATAAAACTCTTATATTTGTATTAATATATGTTATATAGATTTTATTTGTGGAAGACCTATATGGATAATCATCTTGTTTCATATGGGTGGTCTTATTTGAATTTGGAATAGCCCATACAATATATATAATGGTTGATGATTATTTTTAATATCAATATTTGATAATTCATTATGGAAGATTATTTCCAAAAGTGGTTTTTTAATTATCCATAGATAGTATATATGGATATTCCATAGAATTCTTAATACCACTTTTTGTGGTGTCACACTGATGATGACATATTGAGAATTATTATCAGTTATTTGTAGGGGTTCCTTATGAATATCTCAAATATATTATGTTTATGTTATGTAAATCAATGAATTTTTACACCCAATGTATGTGAGTCCATGAGAACCTATTGAGGTTGTATTGCGGGTCACCATTTGTAGTTTTATTTTGAGAATATATAATCAAATTTTTGGGGATAAAATATTTTGAAATATTCATTCATTTTACATAGATAAACAAAGGGATTAATATCACCTTTATTTGTTGTATTCGTTGGGTTCTCGTGGGGGTTCTTATTATGTAAGGGGTGTTAAATTTTCTATGTATGTTCTTTATTGACTTAATTTCCATATATTAATTCTATCACATTTTTAAAAATATGTTTTTATTTTTCATATGGACACAATAGGGAATTACATGGTTATGTTTTATGGAATGGTTTAAGAGTTTTTGGTTACTGGTATGTTCATGAGTGTTACCGTGAAAATATTTTCTCTTAGTATCACTCTATGTTGGTGTTTGAAGAGTTTGGGACCAAGAAACCATTAATGGGTTTTTGTGACATGAGGATAGAATAATGTGATTCCATGTTGGGGAATGTTCATAAATTGAATATTAGATATGTTCTAATTTAGAATTATTATTTTTTGTTCATTTATAATTATCATTGAGTTGTTAATCCATTAAAGAGTTTGTATTCTCATTTAGATATAATCTACAATGAGTTGACTTTTAGATATTACATTGATTAGTAGAGTAAATGTGGTTATTTGGTGATATTTATTTTTATGGGTTTACCAATTTATTAAAACCCAATTGTATATGGACTCAATATTGAACGGATTTCTATGTTAGGACTCTATTTTTATAGAGTTTTTTAATATGATGATTTATTTTTTGTTACTATTTAGGTGTCCTGATTATGCATGTAGATTCCCTGAACGAGGTCTTAGTAGATCATTTATGCACGTCATATCATTTCATTAGAACCATTATTTATTTTAACTACCACCCAACTATATTATCCAAGTGATTATGTTTCCTAAAATTCATTTTCATACCTTTGAAAATGGAATTCTTGGAGAAAAGTCTTATTATAAAGTGATTTGTAACCATGTCATGTCTTAGTGGTAGTTATATTTATTTGATATTATCATAGATATTATTTTTACAATTATTCTATATCATTTGAGTTATTTCCTAATTTAATCAATAGTTGTGGTCTAGGGATTCACTAGGATGTGATGTGACATTTGAGTGGAATAACAAATCCATTTTTTTGTTTGATGATGGATGCATGGTAATCCATTTTTATTTCTGAAGAGATCATCAATGTCAGCACATTGTATCATGGGAGTAATATGTTTTACCATAGAGGCCTAAATCATGAAACATGAGAGGTTCTACTAGATATAGGTGATTCAAACTACGCAATTGTAGTAAACATAGCAGTGTCTATAACCTGGTGTTTGGGGATTCTGACTAGAATAGAATCACCATTATACTCCTTCACAGTCAACCATTTCTGGAGAACTTGTGCGATCGTTTAATTGTATTATTCTAACACTAGTTTAGTATTCTAAATTTTTTGTTTTCCATTCCATATATTGGGTGACAATTTTAGAATTTTGGAAGAATGGGGGTTTTGGATAATTGGTACAATGTCTTCCCAAACTCTGTGCACTGGAATAGCAAACTATGTTAACCCATATAGAATGGATTATCATGTATATCAACATTTTTTAAAATCAATGCATCCTATTATGATAATATATTCCCTTTAGTAGAGGTGTATGCTTGTGGTTTATGGTTTAGAAAACCATGTGACCCTTCCCAAGAACTAGTGTGCGGCCTTTTAATTTTCCAAAAAATTATATTTAAAATTACAGAACCCATCATTTAACCCAAAATCAAACCAATCAAATGAATATTCAATTCCTATCAGGTTTTTGGTTTCTAGAATTTTTTAGGCATTATTACCTCTGTTATTTAGTAATTGAATCTATGATTGATTATTTACACAACTCCAAGTAAGAGGATATTATCGAATTCAGATTTATTCCTCCTTTATATATTTCTATAATATTTTAGATTGTTGTAATCTTATTTTTTATTATATCAATATCTATTTATTTATAATCTAGATCTTTTATTTTTTATTATTATTTATTGATATCTAATTGTAGGTTTCTATTCTATTTATCGTTCTTTGTCATTAATCTATTTCAAATTAGGTATTTCCATTATGACATTTATCAACCATTTAATTAAGGAAGGCCGTTTTTTTATTATAACCCCAATGTGTGGATTGAATTATATATATATATATATATTTAATTTTAGAATTTTTAATGGTATATTTTTAATTAATATTCATACCCCTAAATTAATTATTTAGGAAAATTAATTAATTTAGGGATTTTTCATTGGGGATATCTAGAATGTAGAATTTTTTATAATTGATAAATGATTTATTTAATTGGTTGTTGGTGTGACTGGTAAATTCACTGAATTAAATTACTTAATTATTTTTTATGTAATATGATTGATTTGATTAATTAAATATTGATTTAATTAATATAAATGATGTATTTAATTACCTGATTAAATCGTTTTTTAAAGGGATGTGATTAATTTCTCATTGGATTAATTAATGGAATTTATGTGACCAAATAAATTTTTAATTAAATATTGGATGATAATAATAATATTTTTTGAGTATGCTTAATTAATCATTGTAATAATTGAATGTGAAAATGTGATATTTTGATATATATAAATTGAGTCAATGAATAGTAATAAAAAAATTCATATGTCAATTCTGATAATAAATGGTAACAATGACATTCATATATGAATTGAGACAATGAATGGTTACAATAGAATTAATTTGTGATTTGAGATAATGAATGGTAATAATGGAAGTCATACGTGATTTTAGATAAAAAATGGTGACAATGGAATTATTATTTGATTTCAGACAATGAATGGTGAAAGTGGTATTTATATATGATTTGATACAATTAATGATATTAGTGTCCTTAATATGGGATTTAATGTGATGAATTGCAATAATGGAATTCAGATATTTTATATCACTTAGGGATTGTTTTTACATCAGCATGTGATGATGAATTTATGGAGAGTTCAGATGTCCTTGGGAACTAGGGGATTTCTGTGGTTCAATAAAGAGTAATTGAATAAATATAAACTTTTTAAATTATTGTTGATCTAGATTATTTATACCACACCATACAAAATTAGAATTAATTTAGTTTAAATTCCCTTAGTGGTGCCCTACTGAGTTGGACTAACACCCTACGTAGGTTGACTACTCAAATTGATTTCATGGTTTTATGATGGGTTAAGGGAAAAGGCCGTTTGGTGAATCTCTAAGATGGAATGGATCATTAATAGGGGAAATAGACTTGTATTTTGGACTCACGTGAGAGTTTTTAGTGTATTTTTTATTTTGTGGTTTTTTATTGACAATTGAAATCTATTATAATGATTTATATAATATTAAGTTTATGATACATTATTTCCAATTTTGGTCATCATGCGACTCATGATTTTTTTATAGTAATATGAATTGATTATTATTTTTTATTTAATCTATTATGTTACTTTGATAAAGAGTATGTAATTTCCACATTATTTATACTAGACCATCTCTTCTAGTTAGTGCCCTCTTGCATATGGAGAGGAATTCATGAGGTCATAAAACAGGACAAAATGATGAACTTGTTGGTGGCACCTTGGTAGGATGTTAAAAAGGCATATCAATGGAATTTTATTTTTTGACCTATTTTTAATTGGTATATTGGAGGATAGGATTACTCGGTCCTTCGATAATTACACTTTCATGGGATTAGTCTACCCATGTACAAGGGTATAATATATGTACCCTTGGTGGGGTTGTTGTTGTTGTTGTCAGTTGTTACATTGGATGACTGTTCATAATGTGTGATGGACTTATTGTGTCATGTGATTATTTTTAATATGTTTTATGTTTTCTAATCATGGCCTAGAATAGTCCATGATTTATGTATTCATACATCATTGTAGTCACACAGAATTATTTTCTAACATGCTTCATTTTAGGATTTTATTTGTAAAAATAATAACATTTTTTAAACATAAAATGAATTTACATACCTTTGTAATTCAACTAAAACTAGGAATAAATGTAAAATATATGATTTTAAAATGATTAAATATGTGAGAAAATTTGTTTTTATAGAGAAAAATTAATATTGATATGAGTTTATACTTTTTTCAATTAGAAAATAAATGTAGGATTGTTAAGGGCAGTGTCATGGACATAGTTGTGTTGCTTAGTGGGTTTTTAAAAATGATTTTTTATTACCAAAATAACATTTGTTAAATATGTCAATGTTGTGTTAAATTTATTAAAAAATATGTTGAGAATTATAGCTATAGGAAACCATGGTGATGCTTGTTGGGAAGATGGAATTAGGATATAGATGGAAATGATCAACTAGTAGTGTAACTATTGTAACTAGTAGTTCAATATGATGATGTTGGAGAGATGTTCAGAGAGAACATTGTTTAGTTTTTGAATTTCAGGGAAAGACAAAATGTCATGGTTATAAATTGTATGTATGACCTTATATGGGAGTCTTAGTTCCAACACCCTTTTCCATATAATGGAAAGGGTGTACCTGAGGAAACATTGTATTAAGTTGAGTCAATCCATAGTATATATGGCTATTTAAGGGCCCTTTCTCAATATAGGGTCACATTATCAAATTATATATTGTAAGGATCGTAGATTTTCTTTTGCGATGCTCACTCCCAAGAATGGAATATAAGAAGGAACGAATGTATGGAATGATTGGAGTTGTTACTAGAACACTTTCATCTAAATATACTGAGGTGAGAGAAAGCTACTAAGTTTAGGTAGTTGACTTAAGGGATTATGTCTGTGATTGATTATGATGGTGTGTTTGTAAACTTGTAGCGCTTTTATTTAGTAATTGAAGGCGATGGGACTGCTAAAATTAAATTTATCGGAAGGGAATTAATTTGATATTAAGTCTCATGTTAACCTCTTTGGAAGTAAATGATAGCAATGATGTGGTCCAAGAACTTATAGAAGAGTTGAAACTAAAGGAGGCTTCCATTATAGAATATATGACTGGAGCTAGATGATTAGGACTACATATTCTGAAAGTAGGATGTGTCTCCCCATGAGAGTAAGCCCAAGGGATTGATAGAGTACTGTCTAGAGGGAGGGATCAATTACTCAATATCTTACATGGAGTTTTTTAACTAGTTAGGTATGTTGGGAGACTATCATAGTAGTTTTTTCTAATAACTGGTAGATTCAATAACATGTAGTATATTGTGAGATCGATAATAGTTCTGTCGGAAACTTTGAAAAACATATAGGGATAGAGATCCAGTTAGAATTAGATTGTGGAAATGTGATCATCTAAACCATATCAATTTTGAATTTTGTGTTCTACTGGACATTGGTGTAGAGGTAGTGGGCAATGAGATTCTAGGAATTATCAACCATATAAAAAATTGGTGCATGTCAAGGAGATCAATATTTGTCATAGGGTAGAGGGGATTTATAGTTACATATTTTTTAGCATATAATAGTGGATAGCCAGTTTGTACCATAGACATGGATATGTACTATTATATTACCCTCTAAATAGTTGGTTATTTATTTAATAAGTGGTTATGTCAATATTTTACATATTCGAAGCTTTATAAAGGTTGGTCTTGGTAGTGGAGTCCTTTATTGGAATGATGACGATGAATACACCATTGAGATTACATTCGTGGTATATAGGTTTGAGAAATATGTGTTCTCGTGAGGCTGTAGAGTATAATTTTCTATGGTATCTTTATATCCTTGAAATCTCAAGATTACACATAATTTTTTTTTCATGTAATAATGATTATCATATTGAAAACAAATTTATTTTTTCCATAATATAGTGAATTTTACATCACCCAGGGGTGATAGATTTATTCAATATGGAGTGTGGGATACCACAGAGATAAAATCAAGGATATTTCATTATTATATAGGGTATCTTAATGCCCATATTTATAATATGTTGTTGGATTGTGGTTTTATTATAAATTATGTATTTGAAACTATATTGTATAGATTTTTGGATTATTTTCCTAAATAATACACATGAATTACACCAAAGATAAATATGGAATTTATGATTGATATCATGTGATGGGATGAGACAATTTTTGTTCAACCATAGAAAATGTCCCATAAAGAACATCATGTTATTAAGTCTCAACTATAGTTGATTATGGATAAGTGTTATATTCATCATTTTTTGTATAGTTGGGGTTCTCCAATTTTCCTTCCAAGAAGTATGTTATAGCATTGAATTTATGTGTTGATAACTGGATTTTAAACCAAATAACTATGTAGAACTGGTTCCACATTCCATATAACAATGATCTATTTTGATAGTTTAGAAGAGAGTATGTGTTCTCAAATATTGACATAGGAGTACTGAATCATCAGGAGAAATTTTTACATTCAAATATATTATGGACTACATTTAGATGTATGTATAAACATTATGTGTTTCTAATTATTCCCATTGGGTTTAATAATACTCCTGATGTGTTTATGGACGTGAAAAATTGAATATTTCATATGTACATAGATAAAATTTTAGCAGTTTTTGTGGATGAAATTTTTCTATACTACAATACTCATGAGGACCATACACAAAATTGTGATATCTTCCCAATTTCACCAAGATACCATTTTATATATATCAATATATCCATGTGTATGTTATGGATTGATCAAGAACACTTATTGAGTCACATCATATTGGACAAAGGTGTGTCGATGGACCCAGAGAACGTTCAAACAATTGTATATTTGCAGCATCCCAAGATAATTTTTGGTATTAGTTGATTTTAGTGGATTCCATGATATTCCCATAGGTTCATCCAGTAACATTACCATTTTGAAGAACAACTTTTATTCTTTACTATGAATGGGTGAAATATTTAATGGAGAAAATCATTTGAGAATTAATTTTAGGATTTGAAGTGGTTTTTAGAAATGAAAACAATCTTGATTGTACAAATTCATTCTAAAGAGTATACAATGTTTTTTATTATAATATTATCATACTCAGAGTGGTATTAGTGGAGAGAGACCATGTTTTTGCATACTGGTATTTGAAATTGATGTCACTGGAACTGAAACACCCTACATAAAAACCAGATATTGATGTATTGGTTTATTTGTTGAGTATTTTTTTAATTATCTATTTAAAAAAGATGATTTCTATGTATATTTGTCACTCAATATTGTTGTTCATCCTTTACCCATGATAATTAAATCTATGGTAGTACATATGGGTTGATTATATTAAGTCATTTGACATTGATATTGATTAAATTTCTAAGAAGGGGAAAAGTATTTTGAACAATATATGTATAATAACTCAAACACTGGTACTTCATTTGTCTTGTTTTGGGTGATATATAATGAAATTAATAGTGGAGAATCATGTTATACTTTTGGAGAGTTAGGAGTATATGACACTGACATCTGTTTATGTTGAGTCTACACATATGAGTTGGATTAGAGAAAATAATTATGATGATCCAGAATGTTTTTGTTAATTATATTATATACTAGGATAACTAGTGTGAAATTCATTCATCAAAATTGGTGGTGCATCCACGTGTGATCATGTACTACCTTACCTACATTAGAATTTTTGGTTTCTAAGCATAATAAAGGGGATATATGGTTTCATGACAATATGTTACAGCTTCCAACTGGTGATGGTTGGTCATCAATGACCTAGTGGATTACAATAGTCATTTCCCATTCTAGAATGGATGTGAAATGATGTTAAAATTATATTTATGGTGGGCCTCCTGATGATGCCTTATAATAATGAAATTATTTGGGTGGTTGTGGATTGATTTAAAATGTAGCACAATTCATACATATATGAATTGTTTTTTGAGTAGTGAAGCTGGAAGAATTCGACATTCAAAATATAGTATATTTGTACAAGGTTCCACTAACTATTTTTTTAGAGAATGACTAATTTTTTATATCACACTTATGAAAGGGCTTACATAAGGTGTATGGTAAAAAGTATTTTTTACGAAATTCCATCCAGAAAAATATGGGATATCAGAGTTATTATATATTTGGCCATTAAACATTGTATTAGTGGAATCTTTTATACATCATAGAAGTCTATGTGTTATTTATTGCGGTTAATATATGAGATAGAAATTTTTTTGTGGTTTGAGGATATTAAAATTTATTTTCTCATAATAATATAATATTGTAGTGATAAATTTTTTCTAAATTATAAAAATGGATACTCAGAATTTACCTTAAATTCAATGAATAAATTTAGAAGGTACAACTCTTTTTAATCGGGTGGAATATAAAATCCCCTATAAGTATATGCATAGATTTTTTATAATTACTTATCCTAAATATTGTTTAATATTCTAATATAGAAATATATATCTTTAAATATTATTAAACTATTAAATTGATATTTAAAAGAACAATGTAACATATATTTTCAAAAAAATAATATTTGTAATTTAATTCTTGAGTAATTTTATATTTTATAAATATGAAAAAAATTTAATCATATATAAAAAAATATAAATAATATTTAATAATTTTCACAGATTTATCATAAATATTATGTATTTACTATTAAAGAAAAAATAAAATAAAATAATTTAAATATATATCTGGTTAATATATATGTGGTAAACCCATGTAAATACAATGTACATGTATATACATATATGTAGGAGTAAATATATATATCTTTAATTTTTAATAAAATTTATGGTCTGGTTTATATATGTACATTAAAAAAATATGTTTAATATATATATATATATGTGAGTTTAATAACTATGTATGTTTGTACTCATAATAATGGATAATGTGGTGTGGGGTGTTTTTTTGTAGTGGATGGAACCAAAAAGAATTAAAATAATGATATGTGTGTGGTGTGTATTGAATGTTTCCCAAATCAGTATGTATTAATATACACATTGAAACATATATAATTTTTTATTTAAAAATATATGTAAAAATATATATAAATTATACATTTATATATTATATATATATGATCATATATATTTTTGTTATATATATATATGTTAGAATTCATATGATGGTGTATATAAACAATGTATATGCACATGTATATATTTCATTTGAAATTAATAAATTTAATAAATTAATACGTGTGTGCTGTTTGTGGAGTGAAGGGTATGTAATAAATAAAATAACATAGAGAAAATAAAATTGAAGGTGTGTTTTATGACATGTAATAATAGAAAAAAAAACCGAAAATGATATATATATATATATAATTATGATACATATATGTTTATGTAAAAGTTTTTATGTTATAAAAATATAGAAGTTATAATGGTTGTGCTTAAATATAATAATTCGAAATATATTTTATTAATATATGGTTATTTATTAATTATTTTATATATAAACACATCACAAAAATTATTATAAAGAATTATTGATTAGAAAAACATAAAAAAAAAATAAAATAATAATTGGAACAAAATATCATCTTCATAATTAGAATGAAAAATTAATGTATAAATCCCCCACTATTTAGAAGTCAATCCATATGGTGTTTCAAAAAATTAAATAAATAAATTATTTATTTTATTCATTTGATGCTTATAAATTGAATTTATTCCTTTAGTTTTTATACCAAATTATCTGCTAAAATACTCTATATTTACAATTTTGTGGGTATCATAGGTTGAGAAGATAGTGTGAAAGTGAGCATAAACTTCATTATTTGAAATTAATCATGATTTCGACATAGTAAAATTATAGAAATGGATAGAAATCATTTTTATTAAAGAGTATATGATATAATTAAATTATGATATTAGTTAATTTTTATACAAAAATTTATCTATGTGATATTTTAATTTAAAAATATTATATCTTATGTTGTTTACTCAATATAACTTTTTATTTAAGGGTGATGTGTATTATGTGATTTTATAATTTTAATTTTTTAACATCTCTTCAATTTATGTCTGTTATATTTTCAAAATACATTTTATATAAAGAGTTATATATAATATTTAAATTATTAAATTATTTATTTTTTCAGTATTTTAATTTTTTATTGAAATTATATAAATTTATGTATTTAAATTTAATTTCTCAAAAACTATTTAATTATAAATTAAATATGTTTTTAAGAAAAGTATAAATGAATATATTTTAGAATAATTTACTATATGAATGCTAACTTAAAATGGTTATATATATTTTTTAAATATATTTAGTTTTCAAAAATTATAATTTTATGATTTTAAAAATCCCATTTTGAAATATTGATTTTTTGTGTTAATATAATATGGTAATTAATAATATCATATTTTTATGAAAAATAATAATTTTTCATATCAGGTGATTTTATAATTGAAATTCACTACTATCAAAAAACAATGTTTCAAACATTACAAATTTATATAATATTATTTATTAAAAACTTAACTTTTCTTTTTTAATATTAAAAATAACATTTTATGTTCAAAAACTCAATAAAATATTATGGATGATATATATATATATCGGTGTTGCAAAAAAATATAGATGTAATTAACAGTACATTCAAATTTTATAAATTTATATTTCCATGTAATATGTTCGTTGAGATTTATATATATGATTAATATATATATATATATATATTCATTATGTTATTTTCAAATGATAAAAAACACATGTAATGGAAAAATAAAAAGTTATTTTCCTCAAAACATTTATTAAAAAATTCAACAAATGAACGTTTTATTCATGATAGTTATCTTGGGATTGATCCCAACCATCTTTAATGAATAATCCATAAATATAGATTGATTACAAATGATACCACATAATTGTGTACTCTGAAAATGAAAATTATTTTCCAAAAAAAATATACAAGATATTTTTATTATGAAATATTATCTCCAAGTGACTGTTGAATGTTTATTTATTTTGAAACAAAATAGGATTAAAATGAAATATATATTCCCATAGAATTTTATATTTACAATTTAAATATGATTTAAAAATAAATATGTATTTTAAAATGTTATTGAAAAGTATTTTAGTAGTTTATATATATTTAATACACAATATGGTTTTTAAAAAAATATTTTATAAAATAATTTTTATTTAAAATAATTTAATTAACAATTTTATAATAGAATATAAAAAATTCTATAATAAAATGTCTTTTAACACCATGAAATTGGAATTTTATTTTCCCAAAATATTTCAATTTTTTTCACATTATTATTAAAATGATTGATATGAGTTTATCATTGACAACAAGATAGCACAATCGATGGAAAAAATAATTGTTTTTTTATAATTCCTTTAAATATGATATGATTGAGTAGTTCATCATTTACCTCAATATTATATATGGGAAAAGATTTTTATATTTTTAATGGACCATATATTTTTATATTTTTAAATAAAAATATTATATAGTTATTTTTGTACCAAATCTGGATACAGTGGTCTCCTGTCATGAAACTAGGTTTCTCCACATCTATTTCTTAATCATTCTACATTATGATCTAGAGAAAAATTATTTAATGTAATATTTATCCTACATATGAAAAAATTATATCTAATTTGTTTTTCCAACTCAAGTAGCTCATTGTTGATCGATGGAGACCCCTCAACATTTTCCCATTCAGATGGTATGTTACAAGGGCATCATGTATGCATCCTAATATTAGATATCTTCATACCATTGTATCATTATAGAGTCTCACTCCAACCAATAGATGTAATATGTGAAATTTAAATTTATTTAGATTCCATAAATTAATGAGTTCTGTAGAAAAATATTTGTTTTGGTGTGAAAGGGTTTTGACGATCCCAGCGGCACTAGATAAAAAAATTTCAATTATCTCCATGGTAAATTTGCCACTGCTCTTCTAGACCCAAAATTCCAATCTCTCGACCACATAATTTCAAACATGAAAACAATTTTTCATTTTCATAGATTTTTTTTGATTAGTGGATGAGTTTTAAATGATATACATATATACTTTAATCTTTGGTCAAAGATCATGCGTCACTTCCTTATGTTTCAAATTTGTTTTCCCGTAGATTTAAAAATAAAAATACTCATATTCCTTGAAGAAATTACTAAATTCTTCTAGGTTTACATGAGAAAAAACATAATATTTCATTTCTGAAAATTACCACTGATTTCTATTATTCCATATCTGAATAGAGGAATATTTATAATATGAAATCAATTGAAATGAATCCATTATAATAATTTTTATTCTTGATAGACTGTTCCATTAATCAATTAATAGGATTTTCATGATGGATGGGTTTGTTATCATTGACCATCACCAACTTTGGAAATCATATCTAATAACATTGTCACTACTTCAGAAGCATCCCTTTTTGAAGTTATTTTTCTTAAAGATGTTCTGTTCAGAGAAGAAATAGAACCAAATGGCTAATTTTAAACAAACGGGTGATATTTATATGGAATGAGTGATACATATTGTGGTCACTATGATAATTAATATGGTCTGTAGGAAAATTTATTATTATCAATGTTTTTATCACAATTTCTAATACATTAGATTATTCTCTACCATTATCACAAGCATCATGAACTCCTTTTTATCCTTTAGTTAAAATATAGAAAATTTTTATGTTATATAATCTTCTTTATCACACATTATTGAGATGTGATATATTTTATCATCGAAAATTCCATATCAAACTCCCAAAAGAAAATAGAATCATAAGAGATTTAAATATTAAATTAGTTATTGAGGAACCTAACTATTATTCATAGAGTTTGACCTCTCTTTGAATTAAAATAATTCATGTGGGACTCATTTTATGACGAAATAATTTATTTTCATGCCAAATAATCTAATATTGCATGTGGAAAATTTTTGGGAGCCCAATTTATAATCACTGATCTACAATATAAAATATAGAAATGAATACTTCAATGATCCATGAATTACAGGGATTTCAGGAATTTGTATTAAATATCCCACATTAATATATGGATCAAGTAGACTATGTAATATTCTAATTGTTTATGAATGTTTATCAAAGTGATCAAATAATTTTGTGAGTCTTTTCTAGCATTTGGTTCATAGATTCACATCTCACATTCCATATGATCTAATGAGTTCATATGGAGATCTCATGTGGAAGCATAATCAACACTCATACATGGATCTTCCTCGAAAACCATGGTGACCATTCAGTTACATTTAAATTACTAAAATATATGATTTTTTTTTCTATAAATACCCTATTTCTATTTCATAAACATAGATTAAAATATGAATAGCATAATTAAAATGGAGTATTCCTGATTGAGATGGAATATTGGGATTATATTCAAATTAAGAAATGTCAACATTATTTAATACTAAATATAGAGAATAAAATAAATTCATTGACCACCAAATAAAACATGATGAAATAAAAGATATATTATAATATAATATATCCACACTATATCTACCCAAGAGAGACATTCATCTGATCAAACTCATCCTGATCAGTTTATGGGATGTTATCCACGGGTCCATTGACATAAAAAGTGATACTATTTTAATTTAATACTACAGTACATACCTATCAGGGGGTTATGTGAACTCATTCACACATTGACTACAATATGTGGTCCCCAAACAGGTTTAAACCCACATTAAATATTTTTTCTCTCTCATTTGTTCCATTATTATAACGTCTCTAGGTATGATATCCTATCATTTCCATAGGATCTAATTTTTTATATCCTTAATAATAATGGTGGAATACAAGATTAAACACATATCCTCATATACCGATCTATTCCCATAGAAACTACCTTAATTTAGACCCCATTATAATACCCAAAAACAACAAATGGTTACAATGACACATGTAAAACCATCATAACAAAAAAAAATTTGCATGAAAATAAGAGAAAACACATTGTATAACCTTAAAAAATGGTGCATACATGATTTAATCAAAGATATATTTAACACCCATGGAAGTATAAATCATATAATATAATTAAAATGAGTCAATATTCGGACATTATTAATGTAGGAACTCCATGTTCAATAATGGATTCAATATCCATTACTCAAACAAGAAGCTAGTCGCTATCAGACCTAGAGTAACCCCATAGTTATTATTTAAGGATTATATACTATTATTTCATAAATTTGACAACATTAATTCAAATAAGTTAATATATATGATGTTGGTCTTCCCCTCAGGTGTAAAACCCATATGGTTATCTTTTGAAATAACTGTAATCGATAATTTTATAGATATAAAATTCTACCATAATTTATAAGTCCATTGAAATTTATTTATTCCAACATATAAAACAATATTTATACAAAATTATCTCTTGTTACATTTCTCTAGGTATGATGAACTATTAAAACAACCTCATTTGAAAAATCCCTACTCAATGCCATAGTTCATTCCCAATTCGGACAACAAACATCTATACAACATGTTGAAAAAATACTTGTTATGGTCATAACGCATATCTGCAAACTATGTATATCAAAGTGCATAGTTTTAATTCACGTTAAATGGGATTTGAATGATTCTTCTTGGAAGATAAAAAGTATCATCATGTATATCTATGTCCCACCTTACCTGGATATACGCCCATGATCATGGTAATTATTACCTACAATGGAAGATTCTATCTGATATGTCATTCTCCACCAACATGGACCAATTTCACATTGATCACCCCTTATTGAAGTCATATTCATTATGAAATATTTCACCCTCTAAGAGGTATATATATATACAATAATTATATTAAAAAATTATACTTAAAATACAATATTTAATGATATACACATTCCCATTAAGGTATATATTTATTTTTGGTTAATCAAAATGGTTGTTTGGATATATTTCACAAAATTACCATTATAAAAAAAATCATTTACATATTGGTAAGTACTATGTGATGTTAATATGAATATATATTTCATTTTGACATTGGATATAAATGTTTTACATGTAGCTTTATTTTCCACCATACTATATGTGGTTTAGTTCTTTTTAAAAGTGAGTATAGGAATCCAATTTTATGGGCCCACTCTAGAAGTCAAAAACACATTCCAAAACCTTGTTGATAGTTAAATGTAGAGCACCTAGTTCTGTGGATTTAAACCATAGTATCCTAAAACATATCACTACAAATAACATTTATGATATATAACATATAATACATATATATTTTTGCATCAACACATGTTGAACGAGAATCTATAGGAATATTGGTTGCGTAATCGTTATTAAGAAATGAGAAACATTCATGGAATACATATTTAATCAGTAATAGAGACCCATATTTAATATCTAATGGATTAAAATGGGTGATGAAGGTATCCTCTAATCATCTCAACCAATGCACACTCTGAAGCATCACTAGTATGACTCTGTTGGTTTTTATTACTATTATATTATAGGTTAGTAGTGTTGTTCATGTGACAACAATATATATTTCATACACATTGGTTATTTCACAATCCATAAAAATTAAATCCCATTAAAAAAATAAATTTTGAGATATAATTTCATTCATCATGAATATTATGAATGGTTTTTAATTTGAAGAAAATTTATGTTTTCCTTTTAACTTTCTATATATTTATGTCGATTTATCTAATTTTTTAAGGTATGGGTATCAAAATGTTCAGTATTGTCAAGTTGAATTCCTTCATATACATAATATATGTACTGAATTGTTAATTATAAATATAAAATACATTTCAATTGACATTACATGATGATTACAATAATTTTTTTTATTTTAACATATCAAAAAAACACATCCATTAATAATTAATTTTATTTTTAATCATAGTAATTCTCAAGAATCACCATAATATACATGAACCATTAAAAAAATAATTTTCTTAAAGTGTATCCCATATTAATTGATTGAATGGTTTTATCCAAATAAATAATTAATTTATAATTCAGTAGAATACTATAAATATATTCCGATATTAAATGTTGTAATGGTTAATGAGATATAATACTACCACATTTCTTATCATAATCAATATAAATGAGATTTAGATGCCCCTATTCCACAATAATATATTAATTTATTTAATGTATACCTTTTCTTATTTATAGAATTATCTAATTTATCATCCACATTGAAATTTTCTTTATAAATGGAAGCTAATACAACATTTGGAAATGACATGACCATTGGTGGTAATGGAACAATACTTTTTGGTCCACATTTGAACAATCTTGAAGACATGGGTTACAACATGGATATCAATTATACGGGATAATTATACTGTATATGGTAGATATAATGTCAATTAGGACCATGTATTTGATCTTAGGGTTCATTCTGATATAGGGTATCTACAATTTAGCATGGAGGGAAATTCCATGGTGTTCATTTATTAGTATTTTTAGGTTCTTCTCAATGAGGGTGAACAATGACATAATATTAGTAGTGTGTCATGGTTGGAATATTAAGTGTATCACCACACTATAAGTTATCTATTTTAAACAATGTTGGATGATTATGAAGTTGCAAAAAAATATTTTAAATAGTGCCCCACTATATATTTTCACGATTGTGTGTTTTATTTTTGGTGTTTTAACATACATTCAATAACAATTTTTTGGTTTTTGAGAACCATTTAAATATTTTTCCATCAAATGATATAAAGAGGGAGATCCATGAAAGATCCCCCTTCCTTAACCAATCATATTGATTTATTTATGTGAAATCTGTTTGGATTTTTTGGTATTTTCCATTTTAATGCATCTCTTATATTGATATCAACCATTTCATTATTTTATTTCTCCACATTGAATACCAATATTTTTTAGCGCGAATTATTAATTGTTTTTTATCCCTATTGGTTTGGATATTTTGGTCTAGGGTGTTTGTATTATTTCAGAGTTGGGAGTTATCAATCAAAAAAGATAAGTTTGGGCACATTTGATCATATATATTGGGGGGTTATTTTATATCATTATTTTATAATATATAATAAATTATAGATGGAGTAAATAAATAATTTTAATTCCATAGTATATTTATATATGGAAGACATGTGGGATTTGATGTTTTATTATAATGTTTATACATGACATTGTTTGATATCATTCTAATTTTTTAAAATATGTTATGTGTACCATTAAATTCTCTTTAATTAATTGAATTTATTGATTGGAAGTATTCCATTATCAATGGATGTTCATTATGCCTAAAGGAATTATTTTGGACTATTTTGATTTTTTTCTATTGATTTGAGGATTTAGGGACATTTTATGATTATTAAATATTATAAAATGAGACATATAATTATTTAGTTGTTTTTAAATAATTCATAAATATATTTATTTCATGTATTTTGAAAAGGTTATGCTTTTTAATAATATTTCTAAAGGCCTATTTATCATATGGTAAAAGTAGTTTAATTTGAACTGTAATTTACGAAATTCTTTATTCTTTTTCATTATGTTATGTTGGAACATTTAGAATGAATCAAATTTTTGTTGATTCACTATTGTGAAAAATGACTTTTTTATATTTAGGTTTCCACAATTGAGATTAGGGTTATTTATTCTGCAATAAATTATGACTTATGTGATGATTATTAGTTATAATTTTTACCCTCAATTTGTCAATGTAATTATAACCCCACATTACTGCATTGCATTTTTTAATATGTGTAAAAATTTAAATTTTTTGATCACTAAAAGGTTCTTTAAAAGATTTATTCAATCTGTATGGATCATTTTATACTTAGTAAAATCAAAGGGATCGAAAAATGATGTAATAACATCACAAAGGGTTCCCCAAGAGTGCATAATCTATCAATCATGGTCCATTATAAATCATGATAGGGATAACTAATTTTCCAATGATATATTGACACATTGTTATATTATTTATGGGAGGAAAATGAATATAAAATAAATATATATCCTGTATATATTATTTGGTTTCATTGTACCATATATTTGATGTAGGTGGTTCTTATAATGATCCGTCATTATCCTCATTTCTTTTTTTATTTTTACTTCTAGGTAGTTATGTTTTTTGATTAAATTAAAAAAAATTAAAAAAAATGTATTGGACCATGTTTTCCTTAAATATAGAGTGTCTTGTTTGTCTTGAAAAAAATTATTGGGAATAATTTTGATAATTTTTATAATATTTTAACATCATATTTTATTGTATAGAATTATATAGTTAGGTAATTCTTCAATATATTACATTTATTGGGAATTGAGGTTTCATAGTAGATGGTATTAAATTTTGGTCAATGATTTTATATCAGTTTTTGGAGTGAAATAGACAAAAAAGATATTTATTTTGGTATTTAATTCTATAAGAAAAAAAATTAAAATTTATATTGAATGATTCATTTATTATATATATATATTATGTAATAACATAAAAACTTTTGTAAAATCCTATAATTTATGTCATGATCACACAAAATATACCAACAAATTAATGTTTCTATAATTTTTTGTATATAAATTATGTTCCCTATGTGGTTTCCTTTGTTGACCTATATTATAAGCACAATTTTAGGATATGGTGTGTGAATATAGGTTATATGGACCTTTTTTGGTTGTTAAATTTAATTTTAATTTTATATTATCTTATTAACTATTTCATCCTGGAGCATTTTTTATTTTTTTAGGATGTGCATTTATGAACATTATTTTTTTAGGTAATAGTAATGTATGTATTTAGTTGGATTTGTGTTTTATTATTAAAAAAATAAATTCTCTTCTTATATGATATTTCTTATTATATATATATATAGAATGAAATTATTTTATTCTTTGTAGGTTTTAATAAAATATATAATTTTCATGGGGGGAATTTATTATCGTGTTGCAATTTCAAACTCATGTTCACTCTTTAGAGGATTTTATGGTTCAAGATCACCATTTAGGCCTTGTTTCAATCATAGGGATGTGAAATGTTAGACTATAATATGTCACTACATTTATAATAATATTTTTGACCATGATTATAATAATACTATAGTTGTCAAAATAATATCAGGTTATTTGGGAATTCTACAGGTATGGATTTATATATTTAACTAGTACTTGAGTGGTTTATGAAGAGTTGGTTCTTGAAAATGATAATTTGTGATAACACTTTTATTGTCATCAATTGTAGGGATCGGAATTTTATTATGACTATATATAAAAAATATTATTTACAATGATGTATTTTTAATCAAAATTGGGAATTTATAAGTTACCTAATGGGGGTTTTCATTGATTTTTAATGAGATTACAAGAATTTTCAATGCCATAGATTTAGATTAATTGGTCGGATAAATGTTTAGTGACTAGGTTCATGATTTGAATAATCCTTCTGAAGGAATTCTTTTAATGGTAATGGCTCTATCAAACATGGCAGAAAAATCAATCATAGATCAATATCCAAATTTTATTTTCTTTTATATTTCCTTTACTCTATTCCCAATGATTAACATTTAGTAATTGGAGGTTTTATGAATTTTTTATTTTATTTATTTTATTTATTATATATTTATTTTCACTTGTGATATGAATTGTATTATTAGAAAAATATGAATTTCACAAGAATTTTTTTTGTTTGGAAGGGATAATTGAATTTATTTTTCCAATTATTAGGGATTCCAAGAAATGTTTTGATAATATTAAATATAGTAAGGAAATATGGAATGAATTTTAGCATATTCGAACTAATTTTTGGGTTATTTTAAGTCTTTCTTATCATTTATTTAATTTCATGAGTTTATGGATTATAAAATTATAATATAATATTAATTTAATTATTAATTTATATATAATTTAATTTTGAAACCATAGTTGATATCATGATTAGAATGGGTTTTATGTGATATTTGAGGTGGATTAAATGTTCTGAAATTCCATATAAGTTGTTATTTTTATAATAATTTCAATGTATTTACCATGAATGTGAATATTAAATGAAAATTTGTTTTGGAAGCACAATATTATATTAATAAAGTTATATTATAGGAAATAATCCCTCAAAGACAACATGCAGTAAATTTTGGTAGATTGTGATTGATTTAAATGCAAGTTAATAGGGTTATGTGTGTTGTTAGAACAATATTTTTGACATAGAAAATCAATTTATCTCTATGATAGTATTATGAATGATTAATAGGTTGTTAATAACACACAGAATAATGTTTTTGTTATGATTAAGACTCATCAATGTGAATAATTATACGTTGAAACTATTTTGTTTAGTAGCATTGACGAATATAAGATAGAAATAAAACTTTCTCAATGACTAGTGTATTAATGGGAAAAATATTCCTATGGAAATTATATGGAAATTAATAATTTTCATGAAATATATGATACGTTAACAAATTGACATTTCTACTCCCCTTTTAGTAGTGAATTCCACCAAAAAAACTCCATGTTTTTTAACATATGAATGAATTTTCAAAAGGATTTTTCTTTTTTAAATTAACAAAAAAATACATATTAAAAAGGAAATTAAATATTGTTAATTTTTATTGGGGTTAAAGAATGGTTATTTTTTTGAAAATGAAAATTTTTGTTGAATATATGAAATCGTTAAAAAACGATGATCTTGGATTGTAGGAAATTGAATCATCTATAAATTAAATTGATCTTCTATGAAAAAATTTACAAAAGAGGAAATCATAATTTTGTTCAACACAAATCACCATGACACATGATATTAGTTAAAATGAACACAAATATATATATATATATTCTTGTGATTCATAAAAGGATATTTTTGAAGGGTACGGGGGAAAACATCAATTGAGTAACAATATTTCAAATTATGATGGGTAATACATTAAAAGGGACATTTAGTCGAATAAAAAATTATTAGAGAATCTATCTAAAGATATTTTATACATATATTAATTTTTTTTGTTTAATCCAAGGGAAATATCTTAGTTATGGTGAACAATGTAAAATTTTATGTGTTCATGATTTTTATACACATATATTAATATGTTAATGTGGAATCGGTGTGATTTTTTTAATGATGAAGTAATATACAATTGTAATATTATTTTAGGCTCACATATCCTGAATAATCCTATAAATCTATTTAACATTTTAGGTGTTAAAAATGTAGTAAAATATAAATGAAAACGATGGTATATTGTAATTTTTTTCCAAGTTTTATATTATATAATTTTTATATTCATTGGTCTTCTATGAATAATTGATTTGTTTATTGATTAATTGATTTCTTTTATTCATGTATAATTTTGTTTAAAATAAAATTCTTATATTGTTATTAATATATGTTAGATAGTTTTTACTTGGGGAATACATAGAGGGATAATCATCTTGTTTCATAGGGGTGGACTTATTTGAATTCGGATCATCCCATACAATTTATATAATAGTGGATGATTATTTTGAACATAAATATTAAATGATTCATTATGGAATATTATTTCTGAAAATTTTTCACTAATTTTCCATATATAGTATATATGGTTATTCCATTGAATTCTTAATCCCACTTTTTTGGTGACACAGTGATGACGACATTTAGAGCATAATTATCATTTATTTGGAAGGGTTCCTTATGAATATCTCAAATATTTCTTTTTATGTCAATTGGGGAATTTTTTATCCCAATGGATGTGAGTCCTTGGGAACCTATTGAGTTTTTATTGCGGGCCACCATTTTAAGTTTCATGGTTAGAATATGTAATCTATTTTTTTGGGGATAAAATATTTATAAATATTCAATAATTTTACATAGAGATGCTAAGGTATAAATGTCATCTTTATTTTATGTATCCATTGAGTTCTCATGGGGGTTCTTATTGTGTAAGTGGTGCTAAATTTTTTATGTATGTGCCTTGTTTACTTTATTTCCCAATATTAATTCTATCACATTTTTAACAATGGGTTTTTGTTTATTTATATGGACATAATATGGAATTAAATGGATATGTTTTATGGAAATTTTTATGAGTGTTTGGTTACTGTTAAGTCCATGAGTGTTACCAGGAAAAGATTTTCTCTTAAGATCACTCTATGATGGTGTTTCATGAGTTTGGCCCCAAGAAACCCTTAAATGGGTTTTGTGAAATGAGGATAAAATAATGTGATTCCATGTTGGGGAATGTACATAAATTGAATATTATAAATGTTCTAATTTGGAATTATGAATTCTGTTCATTTGTAGTTATCATTGTGTTGTTCATCCATTAAAGAGTTTGTATACTCATTTAGATGTAATGTACAGTGACTTGGATTTCATATATTACATTGATTAGTAGAGTAAATGTGGTTATTTGGGGATAATTATTTTTATGATTGTACCAATTTTTTATAACCCAATTTTATGTGGACTCAAAATTGAATTGATTACTACGTTAGGTCTCTATTTTTATAGTGTTATTTATTGGGATGTTTTATTTATTGTTATTATTTAGGTTTTTTTGATTATGCATGCACATTCCCTCTATGATGTTTTAGGAGATCATTTATGCATGTTGTATCATTTAACTTGAACCATATCTTATTTTCTCTATCCACCCACCTATTTTATCCAAGTGATTATGTTTACAGAAATTAATTTTCATACATTCGAAAATGAAATTCTGGGAGAATCGTTTTATTTTAAAGATATTTGTAACCAATTCATGTCTTGGTGATATTTATATTTATTTGTTATTATGATATATATTATTTATACAGTTATTCTCTATCATTTGAGTTGTTTCCTAATTTAATCAACAGTGGTGGACTAGGGATTCACTAAGATTTGATGTGATATTTTAATGGAATACCAAATCCATTTTTGTTCAGTGTTTGATGCATGTTAATCCATTTTTATTTCTGAAGAGTTCATCAGTGTTAAAATATTGAATCATGGGAGTAATATTTTTTACCATGGAGGCCTATGTCATGAGACATTAGGGGTTTTACTAGATATTTTTGATTCCAACTACAAATTTTTTGGCAATTTATCAGTGGCTATATCATGGTGTTTTGGGGTTGTGACTAGAATAGAATAACCATTCTACTTGTACACACCCAACCATTTATGAGGATGTTTTGGGCTCATTTAAATGTGTTATTATAACCTTGGTTTAGTATTCTTTATTTTTTAACTTCCCTTGCAAATATTGAGTGACAATTTTAGAATTTTGGAAAGAAGGAGGGTAGAGGATAATTGGTGCAAATTCGTCTCAAAAATTGCACCTTAACATAGCACAAAATGTTAACCAATGTAGAGGGCTTTATCATGTATAAAAAATTGTTTTCAAATATATGAATCCTATTATGATAATCTATTCCCCTTAGAAGTGGTGTATGATTAATATTTATGGTTTAGAAAACTATGTGACCTTTCCAACGAACCGGTGTGCGGCTTTTTATTTTACCCAATAAATAGATATAAAATTACAAAAGTCACCATTTAACCCAAAGTAAAATAAAAAATTAATAATCAATTACTCTCCTTTTTGGGTTACTGAAAATTTTTAGGCATCATGATATCTGTTATTCATGAATTGAATTTCTGATTGATTATTTACACCACTCCATATAAGAGGATATTATCGATTTTAGTTTCATTCATCACTCATGTATTTCTATCATCTTTTTGATTATTTATATTATTTTTTATTACATCTATATCTATTTATTTGTGATCTATATTTTTTATTTTTTATCATTATTTATTGATCTCTGATTTGAGTTTTTTGTTCTATGTATCGTTCTTCATCATTTATCCATTTCAAATTGTGGATTTGAGTTGTGCCATTTATCAATCATTTAATTATGTAAGGTGTTTTTTTATTATAACACAAGTATCTAGATTTAATTATATATATATATATATATATATGTAATTTTAGAATTTATAATGGTTTATTTGTAATTAATATTCGTATAACTAAATAATTTATTTTAGAAAATTAATTAATTAATGGGTATTTTTTAATTGTGGATATCCAGATTTTAGAATCATTAATAATTAATAATTGATTTATTTAATTGGTTATTAGTGTGATTGGTAAATTTATTGAA
This sequence comes from Viscum album, assembly GCA_963277665.1. Lineage (NCBI taxonomy): Eukaryota > Viridiplantae > Streptophyta > Magnoliopsida > Santalales > Viscaceae > Viscum > Viscum album. Next base: position 2,071,955,399 of record OY728152.1, on the reverse strand, counting down.
TTGAATTATTTAATTATTTGGGTATTAAATTTGATATATTTTATTAATTAGTTTTTGAATTAATGAATTGATAATTTGTAATAATTTACCAGATTAAATCATTTGTGAATTGGATGAAATTAATTCCTTATTGGATTAATTAATGGAGTTTATGTGAATACATTATTTTTAAATTAATTATTGGATGATAATAATTTTATTTATTTTTGATTTGGATTAATTAATCGGTGAAATAATTTAATGTGAAACTGTGATATTGTGATATATATAAATTGATTCAATGAATGGTAATAACAAAATGCATATGGGAATTGTGATAATAAATTCTAAAAATTACATTCATATATAACTTTAGAGAATGAATGGTTACAATGGACATAATATGTGATTTGAGATAATGAATTATATCAATGGAATTCATACGTGATTTTAGATAACCAATGCTGACAATTGAATTCTTATTTGATTTAAGATAGTGAATGGTGAAATGGTATTTATATATGGATTGATACAATTAATGATATCAGTATCCTTATTATGGTATTTGAGATGATGAATTGTAATAATGGAATTTAAATATTTGATATCACTTTGGGATTGTTTTGACATTGGTATGGGATAATGAATGCATGTAGAATTCAGATGTCCTTAAGAACTAGGGGATTTCTATGTTTCAATAAAAAGTAATTGAATAAATATAATTTTTTTAAATTATTTTTGATATGTATTATTTATACCATGTCATACACTATTAGAATGGATGTAGTATAAATGACCTTAGTGGTGGCCTACTGAGTTGGACTAACACCCTACGTCGGTTGTCTACTCAAATTGATTTCAAGGTTTTATGATGGGATAAGGGAAATGGTCGTTTTTTGGATCTCTATGATTGAATGGATCATTAATAGGGGAAATAGACTTGTATTTTGGGCCCACATTAGAGTTTTTAGTGTATTTTATATTTTGGGGTTTTTATTGACAATTGAAATCTATTATAATGATTTATATACTATTTAGTTTATGATTCATTATTTCAAATTTTGGTCATCATGTGTTTAAGGATTTTTTTTATAGTAATATGAATTGAATATTATTTTAAATTTACTCTATTTAATTAATTTGATAAAGAGTATGTAATATACACATGATTTATATTAGAATATATCTTCTAGTTAGTGGCCTCTAGTATATAGAGAGGAATTCATGAGGTAAAAAAATTGGACAACACGAGGAACTGGTTGGTGGCACCTTGGTCAGGATGTTAAAAAGGAATATCAATGTCATTTTATTTTTTTTACCTATTTTTAATTTGTATATTAAAGGATAGTATTATATGGGCCTTCGATAATTACACATTCATGGGATTAATTATCCAATGTACAAGGGTAAAATCAATGTACCCATGGTGGGATTGTTGTTGTTGATGTCGGTTGTTACATTTGATGATTTTTCACTGTGTTTCATAGATATTTTGTGTCATGAGTTTATTTTTTATGAATTTTTATGTGTTTTGACTCATTTATTACAATGATACATGATTTATGTATTTATTCATCATTGTAGGCACTCTGGAATTTTTTTTAACATGCATCATTTTAGGATTTCATTCGTAAAAATGATATCTTTTTGTTTATTATCATAAAATGTATTTACTTAATCTTGTAGTTGAAATAAAAATGAGTTATAATGAGAAATTTATAATTATATAATGATTTGATATGTGAATTAGTTATTTTTTATAGAGAAACATTAATAAAAATACAATTTTATACTTTTTTTCAATTAGAAACTATATGTAGGATTGTTAAGGGTAGTGTCATGGACATAGTTGTGTTGCTTAGTGGGGTTTGAAAAAAGATTTTTTTAGAGTACCTAAATATATTTTGTTAAATATGTCAATGTTATGTTAAATGTTCTAAGACATGTGTTGTAAATTGTAGATATAAGCCACCATAGTGATTCTTGTTGGAAGGATGATATGAGGATATGGAATGAGATGATCAACTAGTAGTGGAACTATAGTCACTAGTAGTTCAATATGAAGATGTTAGAGATATGTTTAGAGAGAAAATTTAATAGTTTTTGAAATTCATGGAAATTAGACCAAGATATGGTTATAAATTGAATTTATTACCTTTTGTGGGAGTTCTAGTTCCAACACCCTTCAGCATTTACTGGAAACGGTGTACCTATGGAAACATAGTTTCTAGTTGAGTCAATACACATTATACAAGATCATTTAATGGCCCCTTATCTTTATAGGGTCACATTATCAAATTATATATTGTAAGGATCAAATATGTTCTTGTGTGATGCTCACTCCCAATCATGGAAAATGGGAAGGAAGGAATGTTTTGAATGATTGTAGATGTTACTAGAAAACATTTTTCTGAATATTTTGAGGTGAGAAGAAACTACTGAGATCAAGAAGATGACATAAGGTAGTCTGTCTATGCTGGAATATGTTGGAATGACTGTAAACTTGTAGTGCATTAAATTAGAAATTAAAGGGGATGTGACATCTAAGAAATGCATTTATTGAAAGGGAATTAATTAGATATCATGTCCCATGTTAACCTCTTATGGATATAAATGATTGCAAAGTTGTTGTTCAAGTATTTATAGATGAGGTGAAACTCAAGGAGGCTTCCATTTAGAATAGATGACAGAAGCTAGATGAATAAGATTACATATTCTGAAAGCAGGATACGTCTCCCCATTAGTGATATCCCAAGGTATTTATAGAAAACTGTCTAGGGGGAGGGATCAATTACTCAATATCTTACATGGAGTTTTTTTAACTGGTGAGGTATTTTGGGAGACTATCATAGTAATTTTTTATAATCACCAGTAGATTCAATAACATGTAGTACATTAGGACATCAAAAAAAGGTTAGTATTAAACCATGATAGCCAAGTAGGGATAGAGGATCTGGTTAGAACTAGATTGTGGAAATGTGATCATCTATACAATATCAATGTTGTATTTAGGTTTCTATTGAACATTGTTTTAGAGGTAGTAGGCAATGAGATCCTTGGAATTATCACCCATATCGAAAATTAGAGCATTTCAAGGAGATCAAACTCTGTCATAGGGTAGAGGGGATTAAAAGTTACATATTTTTTATCCTATAATAGTGGATATCCAGTTTGTACCATCAACATGGATATGTACTATTATATTACCATATATATAGTTAGTTCATAATATAATAAGTGGTTATATAATTATTTTACATATTCACAGCTTCATAAAGGTTGGTCTTGGCTGTTGTATTCTTTAGAGGAATGATGACGATGAATACACCATTGATATTATGGTCGATGGATATATGTTTGGGAAACACATGTTCTCTTGAGGCTGGGGAGTATAATTTGCTATGGTATCTTTATATCCATGAAATATCATGATTAGAAATAATTTTATTTCGTGTAATGATGATTAACTTATTTAAGGCACATTTATTGTTTCTACAATAGAGTCAATTTTACATCACCCAGGGGTGATAATTATATTCACTTTGGAGTGTGGGATAGACAAAAGATAAAATCAAGGCTTATTCATTATTATATATGGTATCTCAATGCCAATGATTATAATATGTTGTTGGATTATGGTTGTATAATGAATTATGTATTTGGAACTATATTTTATAGATTTAAGGTTTATTTTCTTAAATAATACACATGAATTACACTAAAGATAAATGTGGAATTTTGATTGATATCATATGATGGGATGAGACAATTTTTGTTCTACCATATTAAATGTCCCACAAAGAACATCAAGTGATTAAGTCTCAACTATTGTATATTATGGATATGGGTTATAATAATCTTTTTTTGTCGAGTTGTGGTTCTCCAGTTTTCCTTCAATGAAGGATGTTATAGCATTTAATTTATCTGTTGATAAATTGAATTTGAACCGAATAACTATGAAGAACTGGTTCAATATTACACATATTAATGATCTGTTTGGATAGATTATAGGAGCATATGTATTCTCAAATATTGACATGGGAGTACCGAATCATCAAGAAGAATTTTGACCTTCTAATATATTAATAACATCATTTAGATGTAGGTATAAACATTATTTTCTTTTCATAATTCCCATGGGGTTGAAGAATACTCCTGTAGTGTTTATGGACTTCCTAAAACCAATAATTCATATGTACATAGATAAATTTTTAGTACTTTTTGGGGATGAAATTTTGGTATACTTCAATACTAATGATGATCGTACCCAACATATTGATATCTTTCCATTTACACTAAGAGACCATTTTCTATATATCAATCTATCCAAGTGTATGTTATGGATTGATCAAGCACACATTTTGAGTCACATAATATTAGAAGAAGGTTTGATGATGGACCCAGATAATGTTCAAACAATTTTATATTTGCAGTATCCCAAGATCATTTTTGGTATTAGTCGATTTTTGGGGTGTGCATGATATTCCCGTAGTATCATCCAGGAACCATTCCATTTTGAAGAACAACATTCTGTGTTTATTAATAATGGGATAAATATTGAATGAGGAGAATCATTTTAGAAGTAATTTTTTATTTGAAGAGGTGTTTAGAATTGAAACCAATAATGATTGTACACATTAAATGTAAAGAGTATACAATGTTTTGTTATGATTATAGGATCATACTCAGAGTGGTATTAATTGAGAGAGACTGAGTTTTTTATATTATTATTTGAAATTGATGTCACATGAACTGAAATACCCTACATAAAAACTAGATATTAATGTATTGGTCTTTTTATAGAGGATTTTTTGTAATTATCTATTAAAAACGTTTTTTACTATGAATATTGCTCACTCGATATTGATGTGTATCCTTTCACCATTATAATTAAATATTTGGTAGTAGATATGGGTTGAGTATATTAAGTCATTTGACATTGTTAATGATTAAGTTTTGGAGAAGGGGAGAAATATTTCTTATGATATATATATAGAAAAAATAACACACTGGTAGTTCATTTGTCATGTTTTTGGGGGAAAATATTGAAATTAACAGTTGAGATTCATGTTTTAGTTTAGGAGTGTCAGGAGTATATGAAACTAATATCTGTTTATTTTAAGTCTACATTATTGAGTTATATTAGTGAAATAAATTATGATGATCCTGAATGTTTTTCCTTAAGATAATGGCTTGAATGGGGGAGTCATCATCATATTGGATAATATAAGAAGATAAATTAATCTTTGTGATAAATAATGTTGTTGTTAAAAAGATTATATACAATGATAAATTTTGTGATTTTCATTCCTCAAAATTGGTGTTTCATATAGGTGTGATCATTTAGTACAATAACTACTTCATAATTTTTGGTTTCTGAGCCTAATGAAGCAGATATACGGTTTCATGAAAATAAGTTATAGATGCCAACTGGTGATGGTTGAGCATCAATGACCTAGTGGATTACAATATTCATTTCCCATTATAGAATGGATGTGTAATGATGTTAAATTATCTTTTTCTTGGGACTCTAGATTATTCCTTATAATAATGACTTTATTTGGGTGTTTGGGGAAAGATTAAATATGTTGTAAAGTTTGTACATATATAAATCGTCGTTTGAGTAGTGAATCTGGGAGAAATCTACATTCGAAAGATAGTATGTATGTACATGGTTCAACTAACTTTTTCCATAGAACATGACACATGTTTTCTATCACAATTATGAAAGGGCATACATAAGGGGTTTGGTAAAAATTGTTTTTTATGACATTACATCCACATAAAGATGGGATATCAGAGAATTATATTCATATTCTTGAGAAAATGTGTTGAACCTTTTTATTAATTTTTATGATCTTGGGAGGTGAACATTACGAAAAAGTATCTATTTATTTCACATTTATTGATAATTTTTTACATAAACACTACCCTTGAATCAAAATTGATTATAGGTAGGTCTATTTTCTTTGGGGATTATGAACATTAAAAAATTACTTAAGACATGAAACACTAAATCTTTATGCGAAAAATAATTTGCATGGCCACTGCATTCTGTTATACATATCATTGGATGTGATAACGTGAGGGTATGCTTAAGAAAATGGAGAGGTATAAAGCCGAATATGTTATTAAACATTGAATTTCATGAGGATTAAAATAACTGTCAGTAAATAGGTATATCAATGGATCAAATTAGAAACATGAACATAAAGGCATCGTAAAGCATGATAACGATTACATGTAAATGTGGAAACAACACATAAATAGAATCAATATAAGCCAAGTCTCATTGCACATGGAGAATGAGTAATCCCTCACTGCACATGAAGCATGAGTAAACCCTCATTGCATTGGAATTAGCTTGATTAAACACCCATTTCACATGACATATCATGATTCTGTACTTTATCTGATGCATTGGATCCCTGTTAGGGCACACCCTTCATTATCTTTGCATTTATTTCATAAGTGTGTAACATATATCATACAATGTAGATCCGTTAACATCATAATTCATTCAATTAAAAATACATTTGAAATTAATAAAAATATCTACTCAATAAACAAGTACATTTGCATAATGGTGAATACCATTGATAGAGGATTCAGTATGGAATACACTACACAATGATTTTGTATGGAAATTTTGGACTGATTTCACAAGCACAATGATGTTAAATAGAAATTTGTAAAATGGGATTAAGAGAGTGAAAGGGGTCCCTCAACATATATATTGTAACTGGATAGTACATGTATCATATAGATACATGTTCCAAAAAATTTAATTGAATTTATATTCATAATACAAAATAATTTCTTGAATTCAATTGAGAAGAGTGAAATTCCTTTCAAAATATTAACATTGTAATAATTGTTTGTGGGAGGAATTAATTTGATAGAAATGGGTCTATCATAATTCAAACATATATAGGTTAGTATTGGGGATGTGTGAAATAATAACCAAATTTTTTAATTGAAAATAAAAGGGCATAACAACATAATGAAATTTGGACAAAAATGAGAAAGGAAGAAATCCCTTACATGGATGTGTGATACCAAAGGCTTTGAAGGGGTTAGAGAGATACTTTTTGAGATCATGGGGAACCATGGGAGGGTTATATAGAGATGAGGGTATAAGATGGATGAACTCTAAAGGCATTGTGTGATGAGTAAGTGGGAGCATGGGTGGGTTTATATAGGAAAGGAGATAGAATTATTTATTATTTAGGGTTGTGGATCCACAAATTAAACTAATGAAAACCAAAAACCGGCACACAATTATTTAAAATGGTTTTTTTCAAATGGTAATATAAAACAATATTTTATATGTCCAATGAAATAAAATCATAAAATAATAGGGTCGCTTAGGTGGAATTGAGTCACACTTTCAAGGAAAACAATTTAAAAAGCTAATTTGTTTTCTATGTCTTGATGGGTCCACTAATGCTTTGTAAAATAAATAAGGAAAATATAAAATGATATTATTTGAATTTTAAAACATATATTGTCAGATAATAATGTTTATTGTATTTTATAAAATCACTATTAGGTCATTATGTTGTCATAAAAACATTATATATTTAAACTATATTTAATTTTGTTCCTAAAAAATCGATTATCTATGAAAATTATGAAAAATTCACCATTGGATATTTTAGATATCCTAATTACTAAATTAATATTCATTTCATCAATATAATTTTCTAAATTTTTGATTTTTCACTTCTAAAATAGAAAACAACATTTTTTGAAAATTTATGAGTTTTTACCAAGACTACTTTCAAATCTTAATAAAAAATTACAATTTCATTCATACAAGTTATATGATCGTTTATACTTAATAAAAGTAATTAAATAATTATAATATTTTATTAAAATATTATTTAATTCAAAATTCCATTAATTTATCAAAATTTATTCAATAGATTAAATTTAACTAAAAATACTATATATTCATTAAATACAATTTACAATGTTTCAAGAATAATATTAAGGGGCATTCATTATTATAAACAAAATTAATGCACATAATCATTGTGATGGTGTCTTATTAGATAACACCTTATAACACCTTCATAAGACCAAATGGTAATGTGTGAAATGGTAATAGATTATTGGGGTGGCTCAGATAACATTTCTCATGTGGTAATATATATAATCTTCAATTACTCCCAGAGGTGGTTCAGTTCTATTATAACATGTTGAAGCTCGACTAGGGAACTGTCATGAGGGATGTGCAATGATTCCACCTCTTTTCAATGCAACGAAAAATGTGCTTCATATAGGGCAAGTCTACTGGATGAGGCCATCTCTTCCTTTGTCTAAGAAAATTGGAATTTTTAAATCCATATATTTATACTAAACATTTGATTATTTTTCAATGACTATATTAGGAAAATTCACAATTCTTAATAGCAATTTAAAATACAAAACATAAAAAAGGTCATATGTTTTTCATATAAATAAAAAGACATTTAAAAAGTCCACGAGGAATTTTATTAATGAAATTTTGGGGTGTTACAATCTTCCCCCATTAAAACATTTATCCTCCAAAATTTTCTTTTCAAAAACTATAATAGATTTTGGTAAATCTACTTCATCACATCATCTGATTCCCTCATCACTTATTCAAACATTTTGTTTCATAATTAAACCTTGACTAGGGGCATTGTTTTATTTCATATAACATTTTCTCCATGACCTATGATCTTCACTGGTATCTCCTCATATGAAATATCATCCTTTTACTATAATACCTCTAAAGAGAGTACATGTGAACGGTCTGTTATTTATTTCCATAAGAGGGGTATAGGGAAGACATCATGTACTTTTTCCATGGTTGGTGGAAGTGTAAGTAGATAGGCCAAAAGCCCGACAAGATTAATAATCATGAAGATGGTAATGTAACAAGGATATAAATTCCCTTTATTTACAGACATAATGACCTTCTTCTATAGAGATATGCATAGAAATACCATTTCTCAATGTCTCATTGAGGGTTATCTACATAAAAATTCTGTAGACAATATGTTTCCTTGATATTCCACTGAATTGTTTTCAAATTATCCACAATTTCTTCAACCATTTCTTGTCTTAACAGCGTATGCCCACCGACTCCATCCCAACACGCCGGTGTTGTGCACTTTTCCCACAAAGGGATTCATATGGTGTCATTCAGATGCTCGAGATGAAACTGTTATTGTTGGTGAAGTCACCAAGAGGAATATGTTGATCCCAACCTCTGTTGAATTATATTTATAATGATCACAACAATTCCTCAAGTGTATCGATAGTTCTCTCAGATTGGCCATTAGTTTGAGGATGATAAGACATACTAAAGTTCAGCTCAGTATCCAAAGCATTTTTATGACTCTTCCAAAATAGTGAGGTGAATCTTGGATATCAATCAGATATGATAGATAGTGTTACTACAGGAAGTGTTACCACTTACCTAATATATATCTATGCCAGTTGATTTAATGAAAAATCATCATGAAAAAAATGAAATTTGAAGCCTTTATAAGACGATCCACAACAACCCAGATAGCATTGTTTCCATTGAATGTATTTAGAAGTCCAGTGACCAAGTCTATGGTTATTCTCTCCAATTTCCATAATTTTATGGGTAATGGTTGCATCATCCCCGTATACTTCTTCATTTCAACCTTCACTTGCCGAAAAACCAGGAACCATTATGTATACTTTGTGATATCCTTCATCATGTTATACCACCAATAATTCTATAAGAGATGTCTATGAATCATTGTGTTTCCTAAGTGTATAGAAAAATTCGAACTATGTGCATCATCCAAAAGTTCCTTTTTCAGATCCGAACATGATGGAACCCATAGTATTTTTTCCCAATCTCACAATTCCATCCTTCGCAACCATGAACTCTGAGGATTTCCCATTTATGATTTCTCGCACCCTTTTTATAATTTCTACATCCCTCCCCAGATCAACATTTATGTTATCCATGACTGATGGTGGATCATTCATTTTATAATGGATTGATGATTTTCCTCCGATAATGACTCAGATGTCCATCCTCTGCAAATCTAATATGATTGGATCCTTCTCCAATCTTATCAATGAAATAATCACTTGATCCTTTCTACATTGAGCATCCAACACCATGTTCGATTTCCATAGGTTGTAATGGATTTAGAAGTAATAATACTTCTTGATATTTATCTATCTTCATTGGAACATATTATTCCAACTCTATGTTATTATATATTTGAGGCTCTTGTGATCAGTATATATCTCACACATCTTCCCATTGAGATAAGGCCGCCAAATTTTCAATGTAAAGATCACATCCGTCAACTCCAAATTTAGTGTGGCATAGTTCTGCTCCTAGATTTTCATCTCTTTTGAGGCATAGGATATCTCTCTTTCATTATGCATCAACACACAACATAGGCTCATCTTCGATGAATCACTAAATACCACACACTGTTTTTCACCCTTTGGTAATGTGAGCAGGTGCACAATGATAAGACTAATTTTCATCTCTGTATATCTCTCTTATCATTCATCATTCCATGAAAACATTACTACCTTCCGAGTTAGCTTGATAAGAGGGATGGAAAATCTTGTAAAATTTCTCATAGATCAGCAATAATATCCAGATAACCATAAGAAGCTATAGATATTCGTTACTAATTTAGAATCACCCATCCATCAATTGAATATGGCTGGAGGAATCCACTAATATATGATTTCTTATGATGATATGTCCTTTTAATGAGTCATCCTTCATCCATAACTCACACTTGAGGTACCTTGAATAGAACTACTTTTTCTGAAAGGTCTCCAGAATTATTCTAAGATAGTCCCCATGAACCTATTTTTTTGGAGTACATATTGAGTATCATATAAAAATACTACCAAAATTTTTTCAAAGTAACATATAATGTCTCTAATACTCAATTAAATGATGATTGATGTAGAATTAGTTAACCGAAAGGAATTATTATTAATTCATAGTTCCCATATCTTGTACAAAAAGTTGTCTTCGGGATATCTTTATTTTTCACCCTTAGTTGATAATATCCCAACTGAAGATGTTCGTTTTGATAACTATTATGCTCAATCCATCTATTTTAATAATTAATCAAATTGTGGAAGTTGATACTTTGTTTTTATCTTTATTTTATTGACCTCATGATAATCTATGCAATGATTCATCGACCCATCCTTTTTCCTGATGAAGAGGACCGGTGCACCTCATTGTGAAGAACTTGGGTGTATAAACCCTTTATCCAAATTCTCTTGGTGTCATTTCCTCATTTCCTCAAGCCCCACAATATCCATTTTATATGGATTCTTGGATATTGGAAATGGCCCAAGAATAAGTTCAATTGAGAATTCAACATCTCTTCTAAGAGGAAGACCTTGCAGTACCTCAGGAAACACTTAATCAAATTCCTTCAAAATAGTGATGTCTTCAAGGATGGTTTCTTCATTTGAATAAATCATCTGATCCAAATACACATGATCACAGGGAAGTAATATCAATGCTTCATATGATGTAACTAATGAATATTCATCCTCCTCCTTGAACTTGTACAAAATCTGGGCTTGATTCACCACATAGAGAATGATTTTCCTCTCACAGAAATTTACGTTGGATCTATATAAGGAAAACCAATCCATGATGATAATTACATCAAATTCGACTCGAGGGAGTAAGACGAGCATTATTGGGATGTTCAATCCAAAAATAATGAAAGGGGTGGATTTATATTCATGGTATGGAATGATTGCCACATATTTCGTACTACCAACACATTTACATTAATGATTTTTTGTGGTGTAGGGATTGTTCTACTAAATATTGGGGATATAAGAGAATGCGTAGAACTATGGACAATAACCCTATCTTTCATTTTTTTTATTCTGGTTCTCCTTATTTACTTCATCTAAAACAACGTAAAGAATATAACTATTAAACACATAAAGGGTAATTGAAATGCCAAAATGGATGACTTATAAATAACTATTATTTCATTTGATAATGAATTTATAGGCTACAATCGATGTTATCCATGAGCTACATACCAATATATATTCTTAGTTGATTTTATATTCCCTCAATAATGGCGCATACTAAGATTTTGACTTGATCGATGTATTTCAACTGGGTGTGTCATTACCAAGAGTGTAGAATGTCTTGTTGTTGTGTACCAGGATACCCCAGATCAAGCCCAAAACTCATTGACAAAAGTTTCCCTCCATTGTTCATATATCCCAGAGCCTCCTTTACCTGCTCGTATCTATACATGGATGTATTTTCATTTATAAACAACTAACTTAGTACTCACCATGACTTAGGGATATTTTTATTATACATATTCTTATAAATAAGGTTTTCACTAGAGATTTCTAATCTTAATACAAAAAATATCTAATCTTATCCTCTGATACTAACTATGGAAACCGAACTCTTTACTTCTCACATAAACATGATTAATTACATAAAATAATCAATTTAAACAACATGAAATATCAAGAGTTATAGTGTCTTTTCATCTTAAGAACATTAGCAGACTACTTAAAACATGAAACACAACATCTTTATTGAAAAACACCTTTACATGACCACTTCATTCCCTCTAACATATCATGGCATGGGATAACCTGAGAACATGCATAAGAAAAGGTTGTGCAATAAATCCCAGAACAAAATAAACCTGGGATAACATGATGAATATAATACATGTTTTTCAATAATCATATAAATGGTTCATAAGAGAAAAATTAGCATGAAGGTTTCATAAAGCATGATAATCGGAACATGTAAATGTGGTAACCACACATAACATTGTATTTGCATGATCTAAGGCTCATTGCAGATGGAGCATGTGTAAATCCTTATTGAACACGAATCATGATTAAAACATCATTGTACATTAATTACCATTATTAAACACCCATTTCGCAGGACTTATCATGATGCTATACTTTACCCAATGCATTGGACCACTGTTAGGGTTCACCCTTTATAATCATTTCATTTCTTGAATAATAGTTCCAGATAGATCATACAGTGAGGATTCGTTAACCTAATAATTCATTCAATTAATTTTATATGTTGAATACATAAATTTATTTCCCAAATAAACAAGTAAATGTGCATAATTGTGAATAAACATGATAAATGATTCAATCTGGTATTCACTGCACAATAATTTTGGTATAGAAATTCTTGACTAATTTCGGCAGCATAAAACGTCAAATAGAAATTTGTAAAATTGATTGAGGAGAGTGAAAGGGGTCTCTCATAATTTATACATTAAATATAAAGTATGGGGATAATATTGATACATGTTTGAAAAAATATAATTCAATTTAGATTCATAATACAAAATGATTGTTGTAATGATATTGAAAAGAGATAAATTTCATACAGGACTTCAAAATTGTAGCAGGTGTACATGGGAGGCATTGAAGTTATATATATGTGTATCTCATAATTAAAACATATATTGGGTGTATGGGTGAGTTTAGAAATCATACCCCAACAATTTTAATTTAAAATGAATGGTTATGACTACATAATGAAATTTGGAAAAATTTGAGAAAAAACAAATTCCTTACTTAGATGTGTGATCCCAAATGATTGGGAGAGGATTTTTGAGAGATTATGGCGGCTTGGTAGGATTACAGAGAGAAGTGGTATGATGTTGGATAAACACTAATGTCATTGAGGGATGAGGAAATAAGAGCTTTTGTGGGTTTATTTTGGTTAGAAGTAGGAATTATTTATTATTTAGGTTTGGGACAACACACATTATAAAAATCAACACCACAATCTAGAACATGGTTATGGCCCATGTTTTCATCCAATGGGGAGTGGAAATAAATATTCTATAAGGAAAATGGAAAAACTACTTAAAATAATAAGGTAGCTTATGGGGAGGTTAGTCACACTCTCAAGGAAATCAATTTAAAAAAATAAAATGTTTTTACGTATTGAAGGGTCAACTAATGCATTGTAAAATAAATCAAAAAAAACCTAAAATCAAATTATTTTAAAGGTAAAACAATTATTTTCCTATTACGATGTTTTTAGTATTTTATTACATCATTATTGGGTCTTTATGATGTCATAAAACACATTCTATTTTTAAATGGTATTTAATTTCAACAAATACATTGATTGTCTCAAAAAATTATGAAAAATTCACTATAGGATAATTTAGATGTCTTGATTCCTAAAATAATATTCCTTTTATAAAAATAATTTTCAAAATATTTGAATTTTAATTTTTTTTAAAAAAATTGACATTTATTCAATGTTCATGGTTTTTGACAATGAAAACATTCAAACCTTAATATAAAATTACAATTGCATTAAAAATTATATGATAATTTATATATAATAAATGTAATTTAATAATATTAATATTTAATTAAAATATTATTTAATTCTAAAATTAATTAATTAATCAAAATATATTCCTTAGTTAAAAATTAACTAAAAATACAATTTGTGCATTAGATAATGTTTATAAAGTTTCAATAATAAAATGAATGTTTATTTATTTATTTATATATATATATAAATAACATAATCATAGTGGTATGGTATTGTTACATAACCATTTATAACACCTACATAATACTAGATGGTAAGGTGTGCGATGGTGATAGACTCTTGTGGTGGCTCAGTTATTTTTTATTGGGTGTAATCTTTTTCCACATTCACTTCTCCCAAAAGCAGTTTCATTCATGTTTATCATGTTCAATATAAGATTGGTTTTGGTCGAGTGTGATGTCCTATGACTCCACCTCCTTTCTGAGCTCTGATAAATGTTCTTAATATAAGGAAAGTATATTGAATGAGTCACTCATATCCTTTTTCTGAGTAAATTGGATTTGTTAAATCCCTATATTTATATTAATCATGTGATCACTTATCATCATCTATATTAGAAAAATTCATAATTCATAATGGTATTTTAAAATCCAAAACATGAAACCAAATAAGTGTATACGTTTTGCATGACCAAAAGAATACTTTTAAATAGACCAAGAGGAATTTTCATTAATAAATTTTTGGGTCTTTAAAAACCTAAATTTTGAGGGATTTAACATATTATAGATTTATTAAAAAAATATTCATAATGATCTATATTTGAAACATTATTATAGGCCATACAAACCATCTATATTATAGATAGAGTTAAGTGATGTAGAACTATTGGGATTGAGTCTCATTCTCAAGGCATCTGAGAAGGTTATATAATATTGATGTTTTGGATTTAAATAATAGTATATTGAATTAATGAAATTAGACAATTAGTTGACTGCTACATTCTACATGGGCTATTAATTAATTCCATAAATTGTTTCGTAGATTGAGTAATCGCTAGATACAGTTACAGGTCATGTAAGCACACATGATTGTTTTCATTTTTTAGGTTGTGGAGATAATATTCTTTGTGTAATTAAAAATGGATCTTTTAAAAAGGTAAAAATATATACATTACTTGGTTCAAGTTTCACAACATCATCTATTTTATTCCACCTGTTCTCATCTAATCGATGTGGGTGAAATTGAGCTTGTGGCTAATGCGTCCTTTGAGGAGCAGCAGATACATGTGTTGGATCACCATTAAAAATTGATTACAGGAAATACTATTCCTTTAGTTCACATATAGTGGAAACATTTTTTCTCTAGGAGGTAACATGGAAAAGATAATAAAATAAGTGATCATAATAGTCTAATATTTTTGACATTTAATCACAGAAATGTTTGGAAATATAGCCATAGGGCTAGATGTTATAAGGTGGGGAGTTTATAAGAACCTGATATTTTTGGAAAAAATATTAATCTTTATTATATGTATTATTTATCATTGTGTTATGTATTCTTCATTTCAGTGTTACATTCATTGTGTTTTAGTGATAATTTGAGAAAAATAGATAATAAAAGGGGAGTGTATTATTGGGATATGGTATGCCCAAACCCTACGCCCCAGCCGATCAATTCATGAAAACCTAGGTATTGTATATTTACATGGATGGTAAATTGATTTACAAACCATTCACCCGATTAAAATAAAAATGAAACTAAACAAGAATCATATGACATGTAAAGAGAATAGTTTAGAAAATCAGGTTCCATTACTAGGAAACCCTTCACAGATTATTATTTAACATGGAAAATAAAATGACAATTACCAACTACCCAAATTTAATCCCATAATCGACCCTAAATTTGAAATATTCAGAAGATCTTGTTTTATAAGGCTCCCAGAAGATTTCTAAGGGATCCATTCCTCCATTAATCATGATTCACATCAATTATTAATGTTATGTTACTCATGAGGTATGATGATCATATCCCATGAGGATTTTTCTTATATAGAATTCCCAAATCGTTTCAATTGAAGTTTTCCTATATTTTTTTAATCTAGATTTTGTTCTTTGGTACCTAAATATATGAATTTTTTTCTTGATTGGTTGATTAAAGATTATAGGTTTCCATTGAATATCTCATTATTCATCATTTTTTTTGTTTCAAATTAGGGATTTTCATTGAATAATTTCTTATCAATGTATTTAATTAGGTGGTCTTTTATTAAAATACTATATAATGATATCAATTAAATATATATTATTTTAGAATTTATAATGGGAGAATATTAATTTTTTTTTTGAAATATCTAATGAATATATTTATGTCAGTTAATTAATTTAGAAATTTTGAAATTATCGATATTGGGATATCTGGATGTTGATTAATTATATTTTCAATTCATTTATCGGTGATTTTTGTGATTAGGAAATTTATTTAAATGGAATAATTAATTTTTTAATTAATTTTCTAATTAATTTATCAAAATTGTGTCTTTAATTATATGAGTAATTAATTAATGGAATTATGATGATCACTTAGTTAGTGGACTAATTAATTGAGTTTATATGATTAATTATTTATTAAATAATATAATGGTATGAGAAGAATAAGAAATTGTTGACTTTAATTAATTAATTATTGATTCAATTGATTGTGAGGATATAATATAATGATATGAGTGAGTTGACAAAATTAATTGTAATGATATAATTCATATGTGAATTGAGACAATGAAACGAAACAGTGGAATTTATTTGTGATCTGAGACTTTGAATTGAAAAAATGGAATACATTTTATTTTTAAGACAACGAATGGTAACAATGGTATTCATATGGGATTAGAAACAAGAATTGGTAATAATAGTATTTGTATATGATTTGAGACAGTGAATTTAAACAATTTAATTCATATGTGACTTGATAATATCAATGGTAAAAATTCCATTCAAATGTGACATGATATTAGGAATAGTAAAAGGGAAATTAAAATATATGATATCAATTGGGGAAAGTTTAGAATCTATCATGAGTCGAATCACATATCTGTAGACTCTATTTCCTTTAAAAATAGGTGTTTATGTGGTCAAATAATGTTTAATTGAGAAATTTAAACTATTTTCATTGTTGATGGTATTTCTTCATTATATAAAAAGATACACTATATGACTAGATTTTTTTAGATGATGTTGGTGATGGACTAATGAGTTTTACTCACATGCCACCCCAATCTCAAAATCAATACATGTATAGTTATCATGTTTATTGGATATGTTAAGAGAAAACACCCTATATTTGATTGATGTGTCATGATTGAGATTTGATAACGGAACACAAATTGGATTCGAGACCAACTAGGGTGTTTTTAGTGTCTTTATTTGTTTTATGTTTGTCGTATAAGCACATGACATGTATCAGCATGGTGTAACTAATATTTAGTTTTGGTTATTTTATTTCTTGTATTGCACATAATGTGTTTTGGGATAGGTTGTTTATGACTATATGATTTTGTTATTATTATTTATTTTGAATATTGTGATTCTATGAAAAAGAGAGTATAGTCTCTATGTGATCCATATTAGACCCTCGCTGCTAGTTGGCATCTTTTGGAAAACAAGGAGGCTCATCTGAATTCATGTTACCGACTTGATGGGGTAACCATTGTGTGGAACATGGTTTGAGACATTGCACTATTATAATATAAATGAATTAAGGTTTCAATCTGAGGTGAAGAATCATGATAGTGTCTATGTTTTTGGTGACACCATTAGATGCCAAGATGGGGATCCAATCCATGGTAAATACCACCATGTAGTTGAGAAAACTAACAATTTTTTAAAGGTCATTCATTTTATTCTATTTTGTGGGATTTGTGAATCCTTTATTCACTTTTCCACAAATACATTTAATTGGACAGATAAATGTGACACACACTTTCCTCCTAATTTTCAATAGTCTCCCTTAGTTTTGTATCATTTTTAATTTTACAATTCGATCCATAATTATTCTTCTCCAATGATACCTTCCTCATTTACATATATTTAATTCATCCTCCAATTCCCTAATCACAATACAAGTCAATATTATCGTTTATTTTTGATCTAATAATGTGTTTTTGATTTTTAGGCTATATATAAATTATTTGTTTTCTTTATTTGGTTTTCTAAATAGAAGGTAATGTGTTGAAACTATTTTTTACATGGATTGAGGTATTGTTTTTAAAATTTTTACATTATAATAGATGTAATAATATTTATAGGTGATTAATATTCTTTTAATTCCATAATATACATATATATTCTACCCATGATGGGTTTGAAATGGGAATGAATTCCTATACATACATTATATGAATATATAAAAATATATGATTTTTTATTATTTAACAAATGAAAATTGAGAGAAATTTAATGATTTTAAATTTTTGTTTGATGCATGAAAATTTTTAAAGGTTTTATATATATTTTTAAATGACTTTTTTTGGAAAATAGAAAAAATTAACCATTATTTCAACGGTTTTTGAACACTTGTCCTTGGTATAATTTTGAAATGTAATCAAATAATATTTTTACTTATAGGTTTCTAATGAATGAATAATGGTATATATATCATGTAATGTGTAATGTATACCATCGTAATAATGATTTCAAGCCCATATTTCGAATATTTAAAAAAGATATTATTTGATTTTATATTTTCCTTCATAAGTGGTCCACATTGTTTAGGTTAAAATTTTCATGTGTTGTGACCCAATGTGGGATGTTAATAATTTATTATAATTCATGTTTTTATGGTGGTTCTATTAAATATGATGTAATTATATATGGTATGTGGTTTATTTGTTACAGTAAACATGTTGACATATGTGATGAACCTAGAATTCAATTTATCTATATACCTTTATTAAATAATTTTAACTCTATATGCCTATGAAGGATATGTAATGGTATTTCAGACTAACATAGTTGGAATATGTTAACTAGTAACCATGAATGGTTACACCCTTCTAATGATTTATATAATACTCTATAACATGAATGGATCTTAATATGGATGGTCAAATTTTATATAATGCGTCCATAGAGAGAGTATTATAATGAACAAGATCCGTTTTCACTAATGTTAGATCCTATTGGTTTTCAAATGATTCTTAGATCTATTTTTAGATTGTTTATGGTATCTTAATATTGGTTCATTATGTGTATGCCTATGACTGTGCTTGGTTTTATAGAATCATTGAATAGTTTTGATTATTGATATATTGCTAAATTTTTATTATTATTCCTCATTTTCCATTTTTTCTGTATTCAATATTATTTAGTTTTAGTTTGTAAATTTTGTTGTTTTATGGATAGATATGTGATTCGTGAAAATTTCATTATTTATTTGTTATTAAAAAATCAATGAAATGGATATTTTCTTATGAATATAAATGTTTTATTTTCATTGTTTAAATGATATTTGAACTATATCACGTGATTTTTTTCATTTATAATGGAAACTGTTGTTTTTTATAGGATAATCCTTAGTTTTATTTAATTTTATTACATTGGGATTTTCAATGAAATAATATTGTAATTATATTTATATTTTAAAATTTGAATAAATTATCAAATACAATTTTAAATCCTATAATAAACATAAAATTTTAAGAATTTACTATATAATGAATTTCATAGAAATTAGTGTAGAATCGTGATAAAATTATTCCCCCAAACTATAAATATACACTAGGGTTGTGTGTATGTAGCATGAGTTTTTTATCTTATGTTACCTATAAAAATTGTGTTTGTTTGTTCAATAGTGGGACAGTGTAAGATAACATTGGTACCATGGATGTTTTTTAAAGAATTATATGTTCTGTTTTTTTATAATAGTTATTTTATTTTGGGGTATTTTACATTTTCACAATTATATCTTTATATATTTTATATTATATCATATTCTTAATGAAATAAATTTTTGTTGATTAATTAATTTGTTAATATCATATTTAATTTTTTTCTTATATATAATGTTTTTTATATGTAACGATATACATCATCAGGATATGTCATGACCTTTTCAACTTAGTGATTATTTTATATTTATATGTTTTATCAGGGTTATAGTTGTTATCCACAATGGAAATATGAATAATATAATAGAGAGGGATGAATTGGAATATTTAAGATGTATAAAAATATTAAAGGATATTAAATCATAGTAATTTAAATTGAGATAAAATATATGAAA
The DNA here is from genome assembly GCA_963277665.1 of Viscum album. NCBI lineage: Eukaryota > Viridiplantae > Streptophyta > Magnoliopsida > Santalales > Viscaceae > Viscum > Viscum album. The sequence goes on along the minus strand of OY728152.1, from coordinate 2,071,934,812 downwards.
ATAAAAATATATGGATATTGAAATATTTATTGATGTTCAAATTTCAATGGTCCTAGTTCACTCTCCACCCCTCTCATGGTCTGAGAGTGATGAAACCAAATATAAAAACAAATATTAAAATATTAAAATTATTTTTCCCCAAATTGATTAATAAAAAAATACAATTAATTAATCCCCTAGAGGACATATATCAGGTTGCTCTACCTTTTCCAACCTGTAGACACAACCCAAATGGGATTATTTTTTCGCCATGTTTTGCCACAATTTTATTAACATTTTTTGGGAATCCATCCCATCAATAAGAAATTTTAATTAGTATTATAACTATTTAATATTATGGACAAAAAATAAGAATATGAAGGAGTAAACCACTTAATAATTTGTAAACTGAAATGTTTGTGTGTTGAGGATAAAATTAAATATCCCACAAAATATCATAAAAAAATTTGTGTGGTTGAATAAAGTAGTAAATTACCCCATTATGACTCTCTAATGTAGCTCATGAGTATCTTCAAACTCATATCTCATCATGAAATAGTTAATTGAAATAAATATATCGATTTTCATATACCCAACATCTATATGTTGGATGATGGTTTCATATCCAATTTTTCTAATGTAAATTCTTCACAAAAATCATAAATGAATTATATAAGAGTTATTGATACTTTTTCACCATTTGATAAAAAATTGTAAATTATAAATAATATTTAGAATTATTTTTATTATTATCTTATATAATTAATATGAATTATATTGTTAAACACATTAGAACACTTAATACACAATTAAATAAATTTAATTACTATCCCTAAAATAATACTAAATATTATTAAATAATAAATCTTCATATATTATTTGATTTTAATTTTATTAACACATGTTTAATAAATTTTAGAATGGAAAAAATATATTTAAAAAATATGTAAATAACATTTAATTAAATATAAATTAATATAAAACAGGTGTTTAGGGATTATAGAAAATAAAAAATTAATTAAAATAAATATCTATATCCCAAATAAATAATTTGTTACGATAATATTCAAATAAAATTTTTTTAGTACATTTCCTCATTTTATATCATTCTATATAATTTTATAGAACCATGTAGGTAATTTCAAATTAGAGATTTTCATATAGCCATTTTCACTTTGTATGTGAGTTAACATATCCAAAATTATCTATATGATTTGATATAAGGGAAATAGTGTATTAAATTTCATGAGGATGAATTAACATTTCTAAATACCCATAAGATCATTCACCTAAGGGAAACCACATATCCATTTAGGAATTTTTTTTTAAATTGCATGATATTCCAAATTTCACATCTAAATACATAATTTTTCGTGATAGAATAATCTTTTCATCCATTATTTTTATATTTTTAAACCTTAAATATCTTTACTAAAAATTATGAATCTAATTACTTGAAGAACTATTTATATTTTAATAAAAAAATATTATAGAAAAATAGTGGGATTAAAATTAAATTTTTTACTGAAAACATATTATAATTTATTCTATATTTTATGAAATGGATGAAATATATTCATAATTAATTTTACTATAATAAAATAATTTTATAAAATAGTATTTTTTAGAATTAAATCAACAAATATTTAGTAATGAATCTCATTTTATTGGCAAAACACAATTACATACTGAATTTGAGAAAATAGTTATATAGTTTTTATAATGGAAATTTCTTGTCACTATTCGATATATGGTGAAAATGAAATTGCTACCTGGGAAAACTATTAATCACCTATAAAATATATTTTGGGATCTGAGATTACTCATTTACACTAAAAATATAACCTGATACTTATAGAAAATGTCTTGTACAATTTAATAATGAAATATAATGAAAATTTTAGAAAGAAGAAAAATACTATTTTAATATAAATATTTTGCAAAATTTTTTATATAAAATGTAAAATTTATTAACTTTATTGATGGATGTAAAACAAATAAATATTTGAAGTTAAAAAAAATCTGATTCAAGGATACACCCAATATTCTTCCCTTTTTGAGAATTCCCGAACAATTTATAAATTTAAAAATATCATCCTTGTGTAAAAAGTATTGAAATGATACTGGTATATTAAGTAAAATATTGTATCCAAAATTTTTAGAAATTCATATTTCATAATAGAAGTCAAAAATATTTTATATATCCGTCCATTTTATAAAATAATTATCATGGACTCATTATATCGATTAACATTTTATCAAAAAATATATCTAAGAAATACTATAATGAACGAATTATTTTAAAAAAATATTATTGAAATTAATTGATAAACACTTCATGTAATAATATTTATCAAATTTAAAATATAAATAGGGTGTCCAAATTATCCAGTATGTATGAGAAGTCGTAAAACAACAACAAAACGAAATATATGTAACAATATTTAGTCCACATCATCTGAAAAATCCATTGGTGTTTTCACAGATTTTATATAAATCATAAATTTATAGCATATAAACATGATAAAACCTCCTATAAATTCCAAAGAAATAAATTTAATTTTAAATCTACATCATAAGATGTTTAAAATTGATTATAAAAAAATTTAATAATTTTTATCTTTTAATTAAATATATCAAGAATTTAGATTATTTTAAAAATAAATTCTAAATTTATATTTCCATTAAAAAAATGATCTCAATGAAAATGGGAATTAAAATATTCCTTCATAGTCTTGGTGTCTTATAAATTATTTTTATTAATATAAATAGGTTATATATTGTAATCTTAAAAGGTTATCTTATCAAAATGAAAACCAAATTTAGAAATATTATTCCAAATTCATAAAGATTGAAAAAATTAATGTGAATCTTCCATATATTCAGACTCATCAGTTGATAGTGTAAGAATTATTTTTCATTGAATCCCATGAATCTTATGAAATAAAAAGGTAATGGGAAACATATGATAATTTATACCCATTTATTATGAATCTACAAAAATCATAATCAGAATAGATTATCATATCAATTTAATATTTTTATGATAAAATGAACCAAGATTCTAATATAATTTTATGTATCTCAAAACAATTTTAACAAAATCATTGTTTCATTATAAATGGAAACAATTATTCATAGACCATATATATACTAAAAATATTAAATCAAACATTAAATATAGTTATGATTATTAATAATTCAAAAATTCCTCTTTATGTTTTAATAGAATCTGATTTTCTTAATTTATCTAAATATAACGTACAAATTAACACTCCTGTGAGAATTTCTAAATTTAAATTATTTTATCCATGTGTCATAAATGGATCATTATCTTAAATGAATTGATTTATAAATATTATATTATCAATTTGAAATATTTAAAAAACAAATAATTATATAATTTCATCCAACACCCACATATAAAATTGGGAAGTTGAAAATTTTGATGATTAATTATTGAGAAATTCACACAAAGACAACAACTTAATATCATAAATATAAGTTTCCCCAATAAAAATAAATTTTTATATTTTCGTAATAATTAATATTTGATTAACCTTTCAATTATAATTTAATTGTTAGGGATTGAAAATAGTTAACAGTTTATAACAATAATTAAAATCATGTTTCAAATTATTGATACCTATTGAGAATTTAAATACATGGTCATGAAATTTTTCATTTTCCAAAATGGGGGGATGTCAAACATATACTTATTCAGAAATATAAACCTTTTTAAAATTGAATATAAATCAAATATGAATTTCTTAAAATGTTTAAATTTTTTTATTCTTATAAAATCATAATTGATTTTAATATGCCTATATATGAAATTGAATCATGAAAATAAATTCATATTTCTAGAAAATATCCTTTAGATATTAGTCTTCATTGTTTTTTATTATATTTTAATATTAAATCTGTTTTTTCAAAAATATTGATATATTTATATTAAATTGAAAATCATTTTTTGGAATTACTAATGGCTATAAATTATTTTTAATAAAAAAAATTTATACATCCTGTAAAGCCCATAACAATTAAAATAATGTTTTTAAACATCATAATAATTTCAAAAAAAATCATAAATAAAAAAATGATGATAAAAATTTAAATTTGATATTCATGATTGAATATTTTACTAATAACTTCACGTAAAATTATTTATAGTATGAAATCAATAATTAGGCTAATATATTTAATGAATATAAATTTTTTTATAAGAATAATTCTCAAGCACGACATGTGAACTTTCATAATGGGGGTTATATTTTTAAATATTATAATCTATTAATGAATCTGTTAGTTTTTTAATATCTTTCTATATTTTATGAAATCAATGCATATAGAAAATGGAATTAATTGATTATTCAACAACCATAGATATTTTATTTTATACTCCATATGAATTAATGTTAAATGAATATCATAAAAAAGTTCATCATCATATTTTTATCAAATTTATTAGATGTAACATATTATGAATAAAATATTTATAAACAAAGACAATGAAATTTTTGTTTTTGTTTCCCCCTTATAAATGTTATAATGTTTCATTTACATTAATGTCATTAATTTAATTAAATTATCAAGAAACAAGTATAATTCATGGATTCAAAAAACAATTTTTTTACAAAAATATAAAAATTTAACATGGTCTTTGAAATCATTTTGTCTGTTCATTTATTTCATTTAACTTAAAAAAATTAATGGGGTATCCTTGGGGATGGAATATTATTATAACAACAATTTTTTCAAAAATATATAAAAATTTTAGATTCTATTATTAATCACTACTATCAACTTGAATTAACATTAATAAGTTCCATATACAATTTTTAACCTATATTTGTTTAACATAGATAATGATTAAAATTAATATGTATTAATGTAAACAATAGATTATCTAGATAAAACATCAATATGAACAATAAAATAAATATTAATTCCAAAACTACAAGGTTTTATATTAACAAATAAATTCAAATGAATCATACCTAGAGGTCATACTGTTTGTAATTATTTTATCCTGATGAAATTTATTAAATTTTGTATACTCTTCATGAATTATTAACAAAAACAATTTGTTTTACATTTTACGTTTTGTTTATCATAAAATTTTTATGTTCTTATAAAGGTAGTACCTCAAACTTAAACTATAATGTCCCATACTCATATTGAAATAATAAAATAATAAAAAATCTAAATTTTAACCATTTTAATGTAAATAAGAAAAAAAATTGAATCGATGCTTTCATTATAGTATTAAAAAATGTATTTAAATAAAACAAAATGTGGTTATCATTTTTAATATTAAAAATTATTCTATAATCACATAGTTATCAAATGCTTATTATATTATTTCTCCATCATTCATCATATCAATTTTTTGAATGAATAACATCTTAAGAAATTATAAAACTAGTGATTCCTTGTACAGTTCCATTATAATTACTAATAAATGTAACATTCCACCATCTCATTGATTAAATTATAGAATTCATTCCATATATCCATTCATATATACTTAAAATAAAACAGAAATTTATTAAAACTAATTTATGTTTATACTATGAAATAATTCAAGATATGTTGAAACCATAAAAAAATATTTTCCATCAATATTTTTATTACTTTATTCTTTATGCTTTATTTTGTTCGTTGGTGTAACTCAATAAAAAATTCATGACCTTATTTTCATTATTATATTGTACCCTATTATATTTATTTATTATTAATGGTGGTAATTTGTGAATGATATGCCATATTATTCTACTGCCATAAATGTTTACATCTTGTTCAACATATTAAGTAAAATTATTTTTCATATTATCCTTATAAACATTGTATGAAAATATTTTCCCGATCACATTATGCATTAAATATTCCATATATACCCACCATTATTAATATATTTTAAATAATTAGTATCCCTAATATGTAACTCAGAATTAAAATAGTTAGAATAAATTATCATAAAAAAATTCATTTTTCATTAAATTAAATTACTATGAAATATTTTCTATTTCTAACAAGTACAATATCAATGAAATTTTAAGATATTTATTTATATATTACTTGATTTTGTTATTCACATATATAGATAAATTTTTTTTATTCTATATTATAGGATTTATATTATTTAATATTTTAATAATAATTAGATTTTAATGATACATTAAGAGTAAACTGATACCATTTAAAATTAAATTAAATATTTGTATCATTTTATTTTAATTTTCATCTTCTATAATTTTAAATTTGTGATATTCATCTCAAAACACAAAAAAAATTATTTTAATTTGTTTGTGTTTTACCCAATGTTATACATTAAATTTTTTTAAGAAGTTATGAGAAGTGTTATAAGTTTATACATGAGATTAATCATTTTGAATAATTAAACAGTATAAAATATTTAACACATAATTTTTTTAAAAATGAATTACATTAATATTATTGAATAATTATTCAGGATAACCATTTTATTTCATATATTTTATTTATATGATCAGCAATTGATAAATGATATTTTCTATTTCATAATGCTTATAACCATGATTATTAACCTACGTAATCAATTCCATCAAAATATGGTCAGTTTTAAGGAATACATTCATCATTCGAGCTACTTTATATCATTATAAGAGATGGTATCCCCATTATTATAATCACAGTAAACTATTTCAACATTTAATGAAAATATTCCTTCATCGTGGATTTGTTATCTGATACAAATTCAATGATAAAATCAGAACTTGGTAGATATCCTACTATTGGGATAATTGGGATTTTTAAAATAAAAATAATTTTAACAATTATTAAATTTTGATTATTTATATTGATATAATGTTGTAGAAGAATAAAAAATTGGACACAATAGTTTCTATAGAGGTTATGATCTAAATAAAAACTTTCCACTCTTTATCTCATTCATGAACTGAGAGTGATAACACCCTTTATACCTACTAAAATGTGATCATTCAATGACACATTTCATCTTCGATTCACATCCAAATATCAAATTATTCCCCTCAAGGATGATTAAACCCAACAATATCATCCATTAATTATCAATGAGGTTCCACCTTAGCATCGATTTTCATTCATGCATGGAGGAACTACAAAATAAAATGGATTTTTGTTGGTGGAAAATGACATAATCCTACCTTTTATAAGGGTAGTAAAACCATTTTAATTTGCCCATTTAGCATAATAATACAATATGTAAAATAATATATCCAATCATAAATGTAAATGTTTGAGTCTCGAGGTAATAATATATACTCTTAAACAAATGATTAGAAAATTCTTGGTTCGCATAGTGCCATACATTATTTCAACACTATGTCACACGTGAATTATTAAAGAATATAGGTAATAGTTTATTTAAAATTTAATTCGTTCTACAAACTATATGTGCCTTTGTTTGTTTCTATTAATCACTAATTCTAAAAACTTTTTTGGCTGTTTAATGTTATTTTTTATAGATAATGGCATGCATGAAACTATAAATAACTACAGCATTATCATTTGTTACTTTATTTCAAAATAAAAATCCACATGTAAATGAAATATAATAATCCAAATTCTTTTATTCATATATATTACAACATATAAAAAATATACAGTTTATATCATTATATAATTTATTATATAACGAAATATTATGTTTTAGTCTCAATAAAACTACCCTTCATAATATTAGAGACTAAATATTAAAATATCAAATGATTTATATTATAAAATGGTGTGTTCCAAAATATTCATCTTTAATAAGAATATCGATAGTTGTAATGTGTGTCACATTTATTTTTTTATTAATCAAATTAAATCATGTCCCAATAGCTTCAAAATAAATAATATGTATTGTTCATTGTAACAAAAAATTAAAATCATTTATTATAATTATAAACAAAACTAATATACGTTTTAATAAAAAAAGAAAAATATATTTCTTGGGAATTAAAATAGCATGTTGGAATTTAGAAAACCAAATATTTATATTCCCTTATTGTATTTTCATGTTTTATTTTATCTCAATTAATTGAATCATTGAAGCTGAATCCACATATATTATTTCACCTATGATAATTCTCATAGAATAATTCATGTATATGAATACATATATCCAAATTTATGTCATCTTTTTATGTAATATTATACACATTTTATAATCATAAAAATATTAAATAGATGTACATATCAAATTTAATAATACAAAATGTCCTTATTATTAATAGAATAATCATTGGGTCTAACTAAATAACATTAAAATTTTCAGTTTTCCCATTCATTCTTGAAATATCATAATTACATATATAGTCCATGTTATAATCAAAATACGCAACAAAGTAGTTTAAAAAAAATTTAGATAGAAAACAATTGTTGAATTATTAACTAATTTAAAAGAGGATATAAATATTGATATTTTTATATACACTACTAAAATATAAAAAATATAATTATATTCCAGACAGAATAATATTCACTCAATTTCGAGTTATGTATCCCATTTAATAGTCAAAATAAACATGAAATTCAAATCTAGAATTTTTTTTGCGTATTTGAAATAGTCTCTGTGGATTCAAAATTGGCTATGTGGTGATCAAAAAACTGGATAAATTAGAATAATTAATTTCTTTTAAAATTTATATTCATAGGTCTCATGTGATTTATTTTTCCAATGAACAGTTCATGAAACATTTAAAAATGTTATGAATAATCAATCAATCAATTATAATGATATTATAACGCAAATAATTATTTAGATATGACAATGTTTATTCAGTCAATAATTAATAAAAAATTTATTTTAGGAAGGCTTTTAAATTTGTAAAATCAAATCAATATTTGTTATTATGTAAATATATTGTGGTTAAAGGAGAAACTAAATGGAAATCATTTCTTATTTTATATTTTGGATACAAATAAATTTTCTCTAGCCTACAAGTGTCGATAATGCTTATCAGGTTGAGTTTCTTGATGAGTATGGTCAGATCTGGGTGGGTAATTATACAGTGTGATACAATTTTTTTTACTTTTAGTTTCATTTTTACTTCCTTTTTAGTTTTATTTTTTAATAAGTATTTCATTTATCTTATAAACATTGTATATATAATTTCTTCTAAAAGAAAAGTCCTAATATATGATTTTTTTCTTCCTATATGCTAAAGAAGTAGAGGGATTAGATAAAAAATAATTATTATTAACATCCTGATCGAAGTGGTTATATATAATAAAAAAATAAATCTGGTTTTTTTATATTTAAAATATATTCACATTAGGAGAAAAGAGATTACTTTTTGAATGATATAAACAAATTATATTCCTTGATTAATAATATTTTGTATCTCATCATTTTAATTTTTTCTCAAATCCTTTTTTAAAATTATTTATTCATTTTCATTAAAAATAATATTATTATTTTTCCTCATTATAATAATATAGTACTAATATTTATTTATTATCTAAATATTCATTTTCATCAATTTATTTTTAATTTTTTTTAATTATATAAGGAAATATTTATAAGCTATGTATATTCTAATGATGCAAAGACTGTTATAATATTATTTAAAATAATATTTTTTAACCCACGCCTCAAGAAGCATACTATCATGGAAAATAATCACTAAATTACTCCTTAAAATCATAATATCATTTTCTTACTGTAGATTCACTTGTTTAAAATTGAAAAATTATCTTATTATCATTTTTTAAATATTTAATAATTAAAATATAGAAAAATAAATAATGAGAAACCTTATATAGAAAATCAAGTCATAAATAAAAATTTGGGATAAATTTGAATTAATAAGTATTGTTGGGAAATTATATTTTTTTAAAGTCAAAATAGTTTATTAATTTGAAAGATTATCTAACTGGATTCCAATAGTACTCTTATTAGTACATATTTATTTTTGTTGTAAAATAAATCGATTTGACCCTAGATTATTAGAGGGTATTATTCTATCTTGAATTACTATAGAGTTCAGAAAATTTTATAATTTTCATTTTATAATTTTTGATTAATATATATTTATTTTTAGTTCAGTGATGAATTTAAAATTTTGTATTTTTTTTTTCAAAAATATTTTTTGTATATCCAAATGTAATTAATTTTTCAATTTAAATACATTATACATTTAGTAAGAGATAAATTTTATTAATTTAAATATATGTAATGTAATTGAAAAAACGTAGACACATATTAATTATAATAAAAATAAAATAAATCTAATTATTGATCATAATATTGGAGTCCTTATAATATATCTTAGACTGAGAAAAATGTATTTTACTATTTAACCTTAGATGAATGGATCGTTATTATATTAATCTAGTAAAATATTTATAATAACATTACACCATGGATTGTCATTATGACAACATAATATTATATAATATATATTTTTAAATTAAATTGATTTTCATTACAAGAAAATTAATGAATATTAATGAGTTTTTATTTTGAAATATATTGATAAGAAATTAATGTGTTTCTTCTACAGAATATTGCATTTTATTTTCATTTAAAAAGATATTCATTCATTGTAACCAATACTGAACATATAAAACACTACAGTGAGTTGAATATTACACTTTCGATCTATAATAAAAGACTTAGGATCAAGATGTTGTACATAACCCAGGCTTGGGTATTAATTCAGTTTAGAATATATTGATTATAATTTTAAAATTAAAATTTCACTACATTTTTCATAGAAGGTAACAAATATTTTTAACCTAACAAAACTAAAAAAACTAAAATCAAGAAATAATAAACGAAATTAAATTTTATTAAACTATTAATATATTTTAATAAATGTTAATAATGTTTGTAATTTACTTATATTTTTGTATTTATTTTTTGTGATAATTATTTCTTATATATTTTTGAGAGAATATTTTCAGTATGGATATTTTTTATGAAATATTTTGATTTTTTATTTGGAATACATGTAAAAAATTTAAATTTTTTATAGATATAATTATATTAATTATTATATAATCTAAATTACTTATCTTTTTAAAAATTTTAGTTAATAAGAAATAAATTATATATTTATAAATATACAAAAATTTATCATTTTAAATATGTATCACTATAAATTTAATAAACCTAATAAATATAACTTCACATTAACATATTCAAAAAAATAATCATTAAATAACTGAAAAAATTCTTATTCTACCTGAAATTTATAATAATTATGCGATAAAATGTTGAAAAGAAATTTAATTTAGAGAGATATTTTAAAAAGTAATAAAATTTCTATCAAATGTAACATAAAATATATATAAAATGTAACATTTTATTGAATGAAAAATTATTGTAAATAAGACAAAAATAAACATATTATCCTATTATGGAAGAGAACTTCAATAAATAAATAATATTTTGATCTATATTTTCAAAATTAAGTCCGTGTAAATTTTTTATCTAAATATAATTATGAATTTATAAAAATTGATTATAATTGTGTTTAATAAAATTATTATTATTTTATTAAAATTTTATAATTTATGAATAACTATATTGGTTGATTTATTTAAATTACTATAGAAAAAATCATATTCCCTATCAATATATCTATGTTTATCACATAAGAGATAATGATTATATTTTTATCTATAAAATCATAATAAAAATTTGTTAAAAAAATTAGATATTCTCATATATAATTTAAATGAAACTATGAAATTAAAAATAAAAATAACTATTATGATTAACAAAATTCATATAAATATATTTACAAGAAATATTCATTGAAAAAAAATGTGGGAATATATTTAATATAATCAATTAAAAATTTTAAATACAAATTTTTACATAATTACATTATATTTAATAAAATATTCTATTTAAATAAATTTCCTTGATCATCCAATTATTATAGAATTATTACCATATCAAAAATTAATTTCTATTATATTGATTCCAATAGGAGAACTGAATTTTTTAGAATAAATAAATTTTTAATTTATGGTTGATGATAAAAATGATATTAAAACTAAATATAACATTTCAGGTTCAATATAGAATTAATGTATAATGAATGTGTTACATAAAATTTGAATTTAAATTTTAATAGTTTCATATAAAATTATATTATGAATTTCAATTGATATTATTATAAAATTAAAACAATAATGGATTAACTCAGCTCTCTAGAGAACACACCTTAGATGCCTCCCCATTTTCAAATTACCATGTTTGTTCCTCCAAATTTTGGTGGTAATGTGCCAGTGTCTCCTCCATCAGTGTTCTTTGACCCCGACTCCTCCCACAGGGCTCCCGGTCATGGTCCCGCTTTATGTAATTCTCAATTTGCTCGGTTTCGACGCTCCTCCAACCCATGCTTTTTTACATTATCACCTCACCCTTTAGAAGTTTCAGAAGATGGAATGCAAATTCCTATTGAGGTATATGTGGTGGAATTTGTGGAAGCCAACACGTGCCTAAAATAGAGGTTGGTGGTGTGTTCTCTTGGTGGTAACCCTATGATTTCGTTCTTCCAATGTTATATAAATCGTGCGATTTTCTCTATCTAGTGAAGATCTTGGCACACCCCCACAAACCATTCTCATTATCATTTTAGCAGAGTCTGAATTTTTCCAAGAATTGTGTAGGGATCTATTATACCTTGGAAATTGGCATTTCAATCATGTTCAATGGATGCTAGAAGATCACAAGGGGAAGGAAAGAGCTGCAGTTCTTCTCTCGGTGCATCATCAGTGCATTCCTCTTCCCTTTAAAGATGATAGTTTCCTCATGGTCATCAGTGATTAATTGTGGTTAGGGGGTTCTTATGTATGTATTATCATAAAAATAACTATCGAGATACCTCTCTATTATGTATTGGTGTGGAAAATAATGTTTTCCCTCTTCCAGGTCGCATCTCCCTGCAATTCAAGGATGCCTTTTCATGGTCACAACTAATCCATTAACCATTGTATCCGAGGAAATACACTTTGTGTTTTATTCAGGGCCACTCCTCTCAGGTATGTAGGAAATTATTTCAAGGTGGCTAGCATCATCCCCCTCATGAGGTTCTGGTTTGTGTCCAACCATCATCGAACCATCCTCCTTCAGTATTTAATAGCTTTCCCACATGTGATATGGTGGGATCAACCTTAGAGGCCCCTACCCCACCTTTGGTGTCCTTGGTGTCTCATTATCCTTTTTCTGTGAGGTAGTAGGGTAGTTTATTCCCCTCCTTGTTTCATGGACTAATATCCTCATTTGTCCCATCTCCCCTCTGATCTTGATTCTCCCGACGTCCCTTATGGATGTCTACCTGGAATCCTTTCTCTTTCACCGAAGGCCTCCACCATTTCCTTCTTCACATTTTTTACACGATTTCCTATCCCCAATCCCCTACTATTATATTTTACTACTCATAAGGCCTTGTACCCTCCCATCTGTCCCCCTGTTTCCCTTGTCTCTCCCTTACCTAAACCTCTTGCCTCTCTTCTATCTTTAAGTTGGGAGTTATTGATTTAAAATTTAATAATGAGAATAGATAAAATTATTAATGGATGTATTTTATCAACATTAATGGAGGATTTGATTCCAAAAATAATGAATAGTTATTCCCAATATTAATTGATGGAATAATGAATGTAAGAAGCATTAATTGGTGATATGGAATGGGTTTCTATATAAGAGGACGCAGAAGCATTCTTTGGATCGTGGGTTTGTAATGATGTAGCGACCAAGAGAGAGCGGTGAAGGGGTTTTGTGTTTGTAGTAAATGATGGAAACTGAATATGGAGATCACGAAAACTATGGTGTGTTGGCGGTGATGCTTGAATACGATGATGATGACGCTGCTATGTATCGAATGTTGTCATTCCTGTGGAGATCAAGCTGTGTGTCTCGGTTGTGTTGATCGACATTACGACAAAAAATGGCACGTTTATGGTTGTCGTGGGTTGAGTGAAAAATACATTAGGTGTGATGTAAAAATCATTTGGGTGTGATGTGTAAAATGCCTTCAGGTGATAAAATGCATTCAGGTGAAATCTTTTCCTCTTGTTTGTTTTCTCCAATGATAGATTTTGCTGTAGTGCTAGGCTCCACGCCACAACAGTGGTATCAGAGGGATTGGTTTAAGTGCTCGGTTGTGGAACATGGTGGAAAGAATCTGGTTGAGCAGCTTATCAAGGTCTCAAATGTCATTGGACAATGACAGCGGTATCGGCGGTGTTGTTAGAATATCGAATGTATTCATGGACATAGGTGTCATGTAGAATGGTTCATTATTTGTATGACTATCAGAGCTTGGTGTAGTAAGCGATCAAATTGACCCAGATGGCATAGATGACTTTAGAATATTTTAATTTTAAATCAATGTGGATATTTTCGGGTGTTATTTATTAAAAATATAAATAATGAATTGAGATAAAATTATTTATGGAGGGATTTTCTCAACATTAATGGAGTATTTTATTCCATAATTAATGAAGAGTTATTCCCAATATTAATTCAAATGAAGATGGTGATCACGACAATTATGGTGTGTTGACGGCGATGATTGAAGATGACGATGAGGATAGTGTCATGTATCGAAAGTCTCATTGGTTGTGGTGATCAAGAAGCATGTCCCAATGGTTATGATCGGTGGTATGAAAAAAATGGCATGTTCATGGGTGTCATGAGTTGAGTGAAAAATCATTCATGTGCATTGTAAAAATCCTTCGGGTGTGATGTGTAAATAGACTTCGAGAGATAAAATGCCTTCAGGTGAAATCTTCTCCTCTTGTGTGTTTTCTACAATGACGGCTTCCACTGTGGCACTGGGCTCCATGCCACAACAGTTTTCCTATTCTCTAGACTCCCTCTCGTGAGGATTCCAATCATAACCCTCCTACCATGACTTAATCTTTTGGCTAGATCTCAAGGCACCCTGTCTATTTAAGGTGGATTTTTCCTCTCATTAACCTTCTCCCATCAACGAAGGCAGATTCACAAGACACAAAATCTTGTAAATTAAATGAGACAAGACTCTCTTGCTTATTGATGTCCAAGAGTCATAGGGCCAGTAATGGGACATACCCGGTTCAATGATTTCGTTCATTATTCTAAATGCATGTGGCCTTAGATCACGAGTGATGTCAGACATCCTTTCCATGCAAGAATTTAAAAACAAGGAT
This sequence comes from Viscum album, assembly GCA_963277665.1. Lineage (NCBI taxonomy): Eukaryota > Viridiplantae > Streptophyta > Magnoliopsida > Santalales > Viscaceae > Viscum > Viscum album. Next base: position 2,071,919,671 of record OY728152.1, on the reverse strand, counting down.
AGTCTCATTTCAATTATTGAACCTATAAGAAATGATTTGAGAGTTTCTAAGTTTTCCATAAGGATAATGGTGCATGAGTACATGCATAAAAATCCTCTCAATAATCTCATATGGTTCATCTAACATCATATAGTCTCAATGGACCTCATTCAATCCAGAGACCATCATATTACTACCAAGATCAATCATGAAAAATAATCCTTATTTTCTACCATTATCTATGAGAGTTGCGACAATATGTACCGAAAGATCATATGGCATGAATTATCTTTGTTCGACTAATGAAATTTCCACTGGTTTCTTGGAGTGGATTTCAACCTGATTGCTGCACCTGAGGAAAAGAAGGGAAGTTGTTAATTGCCAAAAAATATGAGTTTGGTGTTTTCTTGATTCATGGATTCCAATGTTCTCCTGGATCCTTTATTCTCTAGATCCTTGTTTACATGGGGAAACAATAAATTCATATCTTACCATTCATAGAGTCACCTCGATTTCTACATTGTTAACATGTAGTCTAACACATATTTTACTAGCATTGTAGTCTGGTTCATGATGAGTGATGTCTCTGACCATTACCCAAATCTAATCAATCATTCCATGAGATAGTCAACTCCTGACAAATTCAAATATTATCATCATTGGGAAAAACTCCTTGGTTTTCATGAACTGTTCCAAAATGCTTGGAATGATACCAAATAGTGCAGGACATGGATCACTCTCCATAACATGCTCAGAGGGCTCAAAAGAAGGAATTAGGACTATGAGAAATTCTTCCCCTTGGGTGATAAAGAGATAGAAATTGTCGGGCATGATATTGATAGGATGGAGGATACAATTGAATGGAACTAGGATGATAGGGGTTTTTAAGAGTTTTCATTGAAAAAGAATTTTTTTTCTAATATGATTATTCGATAGGTGTGCATAGTGAGAGATAGATCGAGGATTAGGTGTATTCCAGAATGTGAGAAAATTACTTCATTCTTCTATGAAAGTATCAAAGAATAGAAAAACTTAGTTCAAACCGACATTAAATTAGAGTATGAGTCATTCTCAAATGACATTGATTGAGTGGGTGGCGTCACCTATTCATACATAAATTATATGTTGGATGTCTTGAACCTCTATATTTTTGGAGATTACCCGGTTGTATAGGTTGTCTTTATGAATGATATTACCTACCAAATTACTACATAGAAAAAAGAACTTATAAATGATATCTCATGTGAATTTGAAATCCAAAAATCTTTTTTTCACCTTAAAGCTGATAGTTTCCCAGGACTAGGTGCATTACTGGGATCATTTTACAATGAATCATGGGAAGTGTTCAGAATGAATTTTATTTCCAGCATTTGAGTCTATCTCTGGTGCGACATCCTTACAATAGTGGCTTATGCCACAACCATGGTTCTTATTCCTAAAGTGTCAAACCCCCTACCATCATACATTATCACCACGTTAGCATCTGAAATTTCCTATAAAATGACCATGTATCAATCTTCAATGCAAGACTGATATGTTGTGTCCATGATGGATTTCCATGGAGCAACATGGATTTGTGAAGGGTCATTAAATTCAGTGTGTGATTGATCTAGAATAGGAAATGTACTATGACATAAACAAAAAATTTCATGGCACAAATATAGATGTTATCCTTGACATGAAAAAGGCTTATGACCCTATGGACTGGGGGTTTATACACATGGTACTCTTAGGTATGGTTTTCCCCCTATTCGTCTGGTATTTTATATTCATTGCTTCAGTTCTTCCTGGATGTCTGTTCACATTATAGGAAAATATCATGTTTTATACAAGGCTTCATGGGGATTAAGACATGGTGACCCCATCTCCCCGATCCTTTTTCTCCTATCTTATGAGATCATCAATCGTCTCATCCATTAATGTATTTACACCTACATGATCCTCTCGCAAAGAATAAAATTGAATTTCCCCTTCATCTTCTATATAATTTTTTCCAAGACTCCTATATCTTCTTCAATACTGATTAGCGATCCATCCATGTACTAATCAAGGTTTTGGAGGAATATTTTCATTGGAGTAGGGAATTCATTTACAAGAGTAAACGTAACTTATTTATATCAAGCGTGTGTTCCCCAACCTGGTTGTCCCGATTTGTATCCTTATTGATATAAAATATGGTATCCAACATGGGGATTATTCTGATGATCCTATTTCTTTAGGCTATTTTTGAATTCAGTATTTTGATCATATTGTCAACTGAATCGATGATAGATTCCTCAATTAAAAAAAGGTTACCATTCTTTCGGTGGACATATCTGTTTGGTGAATATTGTACATCTATCCACACCCTTCCATGTGCTTTCTAGTTCGTAGGATCCAAATGGGGTTATCTATATGATTAAAAATAACATCGCCAACTTCATTTGAGAATCATAGGCTGAGGAAAAAAATTCCTCGATCTCTTGGGGGAACACTGAGAAGCCCATTCAAGAAGCCAGATTCAACGTTCGTAGTATTTAAGGTACTCTTATCTGCATTCATGCTAAAATGTCAGATGAAATTCATGAGCATCAGACCATTATGGCAATGACTATGTAAAACACTTTAATGTATGTATTTCTGATAGAAATGCACCACATGCCTCCCTTCATAGCCATTATTTTACCCATATTCACCACTATCCAGTATCATGTTTGGTGGGTCATTGGGGAGGGAAAAGTGTCATTCGAGCTAGAGAACTGGTTAGGATGTATCCTTAGTCTCCCAAGATTCCCAAAAAATAGAATAACATAAACATATGAATGCATGATTATGGACTTCATCAACGTTGTTCTAAATAAGGACTAGAATGCCTCCTTTCACCTTATCAGCACTAATGAGGAACCTTATAGGAGTCTTTTTCGCCTCAGCCTTAGGAACCTTTTCTTAAAGGGAATGTTGATGTATCTTGGCGCCTCACTCGTATGATGACCAATAGAGGGTAACCCTATGGACAAGAAGTATTCAAACCAACCAGAACATCCCCACCTAAAGGCTTCATCATGGTGTAGTTTCAATGTATGAAAACATTTGGAAATGTGGAATCTTCATGGAATCCCACTGCATGTGTTGTTCTGTGCATAAAAATGATTGTAGTAATAACATCTTCTACGTGGGTAAATGGGTTCAAAATTTCATGCTCTCATTCAGTAGTTTTACTATAATCATGGTGCATCCTCTATCAATTTTCTCCTTCTTCGAGTCATGGATTAGTGGTTCATGAAATACAGGGATTGAACATCTGGCTAGAGAAATCATTTTACTTGTTGGTTTATTGTGTCTCTTGATGATTTATAATAGATTAAGGTTTGAGGGAACTATTTATATTGGAAAATACCTTATTTCTTGTATATGATGTCTAATGCACAATTTGACGAGGTGTATAGATAATTAGCGGGCGAGATCCTCCATCCATCTCTTAAAAATGGTTACACAATCGAATACTTCTCCCTCTATTTCTCACAACCAATGAATGAGATGGCTACAGTCTCGTTCAATAAAAAAACTGAATACTAACTGATCTTGTATGCGGGAGTCATGCTGGGAGGTGGGGTGATCTATGACTCTAATGGAACCTTCGTGTTTGTGTTCTCTATGTATCATTAAAGTGGTTCGTCCCTGCATGCGGAGACCCCTCCCATTCTGTTAGGCCTTACCCAATCTAGTAAAGGTGGCATTGATATAGTGGTTGTAGAAACTGACTCTCATATTCTATTCAAAGTACTTATGGGCACCAATTAAGTTCCTTGGTCTATCAGGTATCCCATAAAGAATGGTCGTGCTCTTCACTACAACAACATCTGGTTGAGTCACAGATGTCGTGAGGGAATCAAGGTGTCCAATGACAATGAAAATCATGAGTTTCATGGTCTGGGTACGTCCTGTTTATATATCATTAAAAATTTTAATCACGATGGAGTTAACATTACTAATGGTGATTCCCTCGGTCTTCATTACATCCGCCACAAGGCCACTTCATCTTGATGTACACATTTCATCTAGAATTATTTTTGAAATAATTATTTGATCTATATGAAAAAAATATAGGATATAAATTATAATTTTAGAAATTTTGACGAAAAATATTTAATACGAATTGACGAATATTGGGTTTATTTTGATATTTTAGGAAATATATCTATATTTTTTACCCTCAAATATTCTAAATTGTATTATTTTCTCTCATAAACTAAAACATATAAATTACGATGAAATATTTTTTATGTGGAATATAAAATAAATTATGAAATATTATATTTTCATTTAACGATATATACCGTATATAATTCTTTTGTGAAATAATATTAAACCAATATTTTTAGACATAATATTTTTTTGTAGGGAATATGTTTTTTAATTAGAAATTGAATCTAAAAAAGAATATTAAAAATGGCTAGAGGAATAACAAAATATATATTAAATACAGTACATAATGGATTATACTTACATTATATTAACATAGAGATTTATTTTTTAAGCATGGAATTCGTTTTAAATAATCAATACTTATAGAATAACCTATTGATTAAAATGACATAATAAATAGAGTTAATATACACTCATATCCATGATTTAAAAATGAGAATAATATAAACATGTCGAAAACATGAATAATGTTCCTTTATAATATTAGAAATTGAATATTTATTTATTATAGATTTCATTACTCTTTATTCAATCATAATTTTAATTCAATATGACATTTATTGTGAGATATTATTTCTAATAATACATTATATAGTTGATTATATGAATTCTATTTTATGATGGAAATTCAAATGTGTAATAAATATTTTATTATTATGAAATTGTTTTAATTATTTTCTCTTTATTGTATGAACAATGATAAAAAAATAATAAAAATACTATAGATTATTTGTTTGATATTTTTCCTAATTATCCCCAATTAAACATAAATCTAAATTGTTTGTTTAGTAGAGTAGTATACTATTTTATTTGGATTCATATCAGAATATAATGTATCAATTATCTATATAATTACCTACCATTAATCAATTTTTTACCATGATGTAATTATTCTACAATTTTTCCTATAATAATTGATTTCTTACTCATTAACACATATAATTTATTCATTATGTCAAATTATTAAATTTTTATTTTTATATAACCACAAATATTAAAAAATATGTAAATTGGTTGGAAATGAATTCTACATTATTTATATATATTCTAACATAAAATTCTAACATAAAATTCTAACATGTGAGGAATTATAAAAAAATAATAATTAATGAAGATCTAATACATACCATTCGTAATTAATTTACTTTTTTAGTAAAAAAATTTTTATGTGTCTATTGTGTTTTTTACATATTTATGATTCATTTTTGGTCCCAAAATGTTTTCATTCTAGATGATTGAACATCCATAAAACATGGAAATAGATTGAAATATAATGCTGAAGAATATTTTATAAAAATGATCGAAGGAAGGGTGTCGGTGAAATGATAATTCCTTTTTGAATCGTTGCCTAGCATGGCGGTCCTCAACCTCCTAATGAACATTCAAAACAAGTGGTTTTTATAATAGATTGATCGATGTGAGCTCTCGTGAACCCTTTTGTTCGCAAAATTGATGTAGAAAAATCCACACCGCATAACCATGATTATTCTTATGATTATTCTTATGTCGTAGGGGTAATCTACAAACCCCTTATTAGGAATTAACCAAAAATTTAAATCATATAAACATTGTATAAAATTTTAATATAGTACCAAAACATGCGTATATTATCCCCAAAATGGTTTGATGACCTCACTCTTCCATCTTCTTAGCCTATGGATTCCTTACGTGTCATTGTACAAATCATCCAACGGGTTCCTTTTATGGAACGTAGGTCCAATAATCATGGGTAAAAGGGTATTATGGTGTTCTTGTCTCCTTAAATAAACCCATTGGAGTCCATCTGAGGACATCGCACTCGATGGGATCTGATTTTACAAACACATAACCCCATAAAATTTACCGTAAGGAGTAATTATACATTGTTAAAAATCACAAATGATGAATCTCTATGAAACAAACAGTTGTGTTACATCCATCATAATAGAAATTAAATGATATACTACCTAGCCCATATTGAAACATTTTCCCCCAATATGAAACCATCACAAATCAAAAATATGGTAGAAATCACATTATGTTAATAAAAATAGTGAACCCGATGTCGATCATTCACCATGGTTGAGTGTTACCGCACTTCAAGACATAGTCAGATTCAAAACGATGAGTGATAAGAAATATTACCAGTTTTACATGTTATCATTATATTCTATATTTATTAGTTTTTTTTTCTTCTCATATAAATTTCTGGTGAATCACAAAGAAACATTCAATCCAATAGAATCTCGAATTTTTTTAAAAAAAATGTTCGTTCGTGGCCCTGCAGGTGACAGTGTCCCCAATAAATAACAGGACTCCATCACCTAACCCGAGTATTCAAAACTAGTTTTCAACAGTTCTAATCTAGGAGTACCACAGAAATGGTAGTCTTCCCAGGATGTATTCTCTAACATAGTCTCCATATTCAGTTATATATTGCCTGCAGCCTCTTCATAGGTGGCTGGTACTCCAGAACTAGGTGTCGCCACTTTCCGTATTTAACAGTTTTGAGAGCCCATCCTAGGGTTGCGACAAAATTTTTTTCCCTTATATTAGGGTACTAGATTATGTTGATATTGAAAACATCTCTTTATCTGTACATAGATCTTACAAAAAAGTCCATGTAGGAACACTCCGTTGATAACACAGCGCAACCATGTATCCTCGTGCATAAGAGGATACCACAACGAGGGCTCTAGCTGATATCTTATGGATGTGGCCCACTTTTGTATTATAATGAGGTAAAAATTTTACAATCAAATGTAGGTCATTACCCTGGTTCTTGCAAAGGATATCAATCATATAATCACATAGTCATACCATAGGAAAACATATAACTCTGCCTCCTCTTCTGAATCCTGATACAGAAAAACGGTGGAAAACAACTAGCACACACATATTCCTTTGCGTTCTTAAAAATTCCCGCACAAATACCCAATGAGAAAATTCAAGATGGTGGAACTTCCAAAAAATACTCATTGGTTTCTGCGCATAGATAAGGTAGAAAATTATAGCCAGAATAAAATATCCACTGATATGAAATAAGTACTTCATTTAATGAGGATGCAAAGTTGATAAAAACATACACAATATTCGATAGAGAAACACCAATACCTCCATCCATATAGTGAGGAAAACTATCAATAGTCCTACCATATTTCCAATTCATATGTATCCAACCCATATAATATGGAGAAAGTCATTTGGAACATGAAAATTCGTATCCTCACTACAAATCCCACATGTTATGTATGATATAAAGAAAATATAAGTAGATTCCTAATCCTATTAATGCATATAAATTATGTGAGAAAAATACAATGGAAAAGTAGAAGGTGAATATTCATGTTCTCAAATATAAATCCCACCAGAGAAATATGGTGGAATATAGATAATGTGGTCAGCATATCATAGCTACATATCAAGAGATGAGGTTTCCTCTACTATAACATAGGAGGACATCCAGTACCCACTATAAACATATGGAGGGACAAAGTAGGAACAAACTCATGCTCTGACATCAGAATGGAAATTTATACCTATTACAGCTAATGATGTTTCTTAACACATCCTAAAAATGATTTTCTATTTCAAATAGATTCTAGATAATATTCTCCTGACTTGTCAAGATGTAATTCATCTAAAAAAAGTGGGGATTCAGGCCCATGACCTAGTCTCCTTGAGTGGGGTAACTCTTCCACAAAATCAGATATTTATTCCAATGTAGTCATACATCCCTTCTCTATTCCAGGAGGGTGGATGTCCATATTTAACTATACAATGATAACCATGATGGGGACAATTACCTATTCCAACTGGTGGATGAAAGTCCAACCTTGTTTCTGCTCATGTGAAGGAATATATCCCTGCCATAATTTAATATACATGTAGATATATCCCAGATAAATTTTAATAACCAAGCACACAGGGACCCACATATGAAGGTCATGACCAATAGTAGGTGTCCCCAGATTCCCACATGAGAGCTCTCAAAAATAAAATGTGCGAAATGAAATATGAAAATTAGGATCATTATCATGATTCTTCTCTGTAAAATATGGAGATATTGGAATCAAAAAACATCTATCAATAGAGTTTAAAGACTATTTTGATCCATTATTTTATTATATATTTTTTAGAAGATGTTTATAAGGAACTCCATTCAATATTTCTAGTATATTCTATAATGTTCTTCTCCATTGCACCCGCATGGGCTTAGTCTGTGGGTGTGAAATGATCGATCCAAAGAGACTACTTCATGATGTGTGCAAGGGTCGCCCTAACCTTGAATAGAAAAACTAACAACAAGAATGTAATACATTTGTTTTAGTCCACCCTGATGGTCTTCCCTAGGGTAAATGCTGAAGATATTATTCTCCCATTACTAAGACATCATGCCATTTTAGTATTCTACACCATAATCATAGTTTCTAAGAAGCCCCTCCTAGTAGTGACATCAAGAAACTAGAATTCCCTATCATCATTGTTGTATATCCCCAACAGTTTAACTACATATATTCTCCATAAAACCACATATCAATCAAAGATAGTAATCTTGACCACAATGTTAGTCAATTTGGAGGTCCTCCTCGTAGTGACATCACATATTAGGGAGGCCATACCCTTACTGCAGTCCACCCAGAATGTCATCCATGAGGTATATTCCATAGGGAAACTACATGTGGTAATATCGTAAGATCCAATGATATTTATCACCATTATATCAACAATTTCTTTGATCCATCCTATAGACAATATCTACACAAGAAAAAAGTTCTATCCCCATCAAATAAAATACAATGAAGACCTCATATGCTTATGCACACAGATAGATTGAGTCAAATATGTTAGACACTCTGTCTATAATGAGTGACATGCATTCTCAGCAATAGGATGGTATTGGGCCACAATCATCCTCTAAGACCCCCCCAGTGCTTCTCAAACATCAATGAAGATCATACTATCCCCACTACTATGAATGAATTCACATATATAAATCAATGTGGGAAAATAATGTAGATTAATTCACTATGGAACAACAAATCAATATGTTTTTTCTGAATATAGAACTATATACGGATGAAAATTCATGGATGTGTTATCCCACAACACCATATAAGTTTAGCACACCATGTGATTTGTCAAAATAATTCATGCTTATCATTCACATAAAAATAAAGAAATCTCTCCCCCAATTGAATGTAATGCTTCTCCATATGACAAAAATGAAATTCGTTCCAATATATTGGGGCAGCTTCACCATCAGATCGACATAGATTCTCTTCCTTCATAATGATGGTTGTAGTCAGAGTGGATGAAGAATGGACATTAACTAAAGCATATCCATGTGATGCACATGATGTTTTGTTTCATAGGTGATGCATCGTCTTGTGTTCATATCAGAAGATGGGTACAATATCTAGAATTACAGTTCCCCCATTCTCATTCAGGAAGAGCCCACTGAAGATGGAATCCTGAAATTTCATTATTCCTAGATAGAAATCCAGTGAAATACATGTTCTTGGAAGAAGACTTGCCAAACAAGAAAAATCATTGATTATGTCCCAAAATCTTCAGGACCAATGAGATCTCGAAATTGGGCATCTCAAGAACTAGGCCATTGAGAACATTAAGTGGGATTCATACATAATGGAATCCCATTAATGAACAATGATGAAATTATAGGATGCACAAAATTTACATGAATACCCGACACCATATCCATCTCACCCCTGAATGAGAAGGTCTGATATCATGAATGTGGAAATATCACCATCTTCTATTGTAGTACTGAATAATCCCTAGACCACAAATCTGATGGAAATTTTAACATAAAATATCCACATAAGACCAGTGAATTTGGGCTAATATACAATGAAAAATGAATAGGGGAAACCCCATCACATAAGGCTGGGGACATTTTTACCTCAACAACATGATAATGGGATGTCAGTATAATCCCACGTAGGGATGAAAATTAATAGTTGTGTTTCCAATTCCATCACTCCTCATTATTTATATCTCCCTTGGAAGGATGTGAAGGGCTAGGTCATGTCAAATATCCTTTTGAGTTTCCTATCATCGAGAAATGTGAAGACGATCCTGGAATAGATGAATAGGATCCAAAAAAGAATGAAAGAAACATTCGTATCATTCATGATTGGGAACAACACAACTAATGCCTTATAAATTAGTGAAGGTTGCAGATATCAATCCCATAGAACCCACAAAATATTATAAAAATGAGGATGATTCAATAGAATATATCTCCCTTCCATAGGATGTCAACACTGAGCCTAGTGGTTTGTGTACCTATAAGTAATTTTCCACCATAAAGGTAGGAAATCCCTTGGTCAATCCCTTAATACCTCTCATATTAATCCCAATCAACCAGAAGAATAATAGTAAGGTTTCATACAACCAACCTCTTCACCCCATTGAGATCACACGTATAATGCTCAAGGAGACATTTTCTCAGTAAGAGGATGAAATTAAAGAGATAAGGTGAATCAATGTTGAGCTGCTACAAAAATTATACCCTACCAAATTAGTTCTTCAGGTAGTTGTCAGCACACACAACCCTCAGAGGTCCCTCAACCACTATGGATCCTCTCGATAGATGAAGCATTGCGGAAACCCTCATTCATGGAAGCCCAAGGATCATCATTATTATTTAATCCAATCCTTTTAGGATATCGTAATTTTCATCCATATGGGATGAAATAGGATCATATTTATGATAATTTACACATTATTCTCTTGGAGAGGTATTTTCCCCATGTTCCAATAGTTATGACAAACCCAATCATGCACCTTACTACACCCTCTCATTCTCATGTTCCACAAGACAGACATCAATATATCAAGAATATAATCGAGTCATTTATGACGCGATTAGAATCCATGGATGGTCGATGTGCTCTAATTCATTCGAAACCGAATCACTACCCTCACAGGATGAGCAATGTTTTTCCGCCACTAAATTTCGGGAAACCATTATTCCTACTGTTCAATGGAGTTGGGGACATGGAACAATAATTAGATAATAACACATCTTACTATTATCACAAGAGGGGAACTCATGAACAATAAGAAATAGTTAAACCAATATTCTTCATTTTTACTCTACAAGGATCAATATTTTTATGGTATACCATCCTTCTTGATAATTCAATAATAGGATTGAAGGACCTATGATAGTAGTTCTTCTTCCTTTTCAGTTCAAAATTGATGAAAATAATTTTTAGAAACCTCATGAACTACAAATATTGATATAAACAATGTGTTGAAGACTACACTGATAGATGCAATGTTCGATCGTACTCCCTCAACCAGCCTCTCCCCCATGATGAGAAGCATTCCATGTGCATTTATATTCATCATGATAATCGGTGAACAACCCTCATCCTAGAGAAATATACAAATTGATTCTTTTATTTCTCATCAAATAATCATAAAATCAAGGATTAATTACAGGAGACTATTCTATAGTCTTTAGAAACCCCATCATCCCTCATTATTATGGCAGGAAGAGATCATGCATCCTCAATTACACTTACGACCCCCCAACACCAGCTTTATCTTCAAGACTCGAATTAAAAATATGTAGGCCCCAAAGCATCAAAAACCCCCTCCTCCTCAAAAATATGATAGATGGGGAGCCTAAAAAATTTAATTTCATACGTTGAGTAAAAAGTTTTATTCTTTACGGGATGATCTGGATTGTGGACACAGGGTCCCTTTAGTGAATTGAAACATTCTTCAGCAACCTGTCCCCTAGAGGACTGAAAAAAATATTTCATGTTGATAGGATATATAATTATCCACACCATTAGATACCTTGACACACTATCGAAGAGTTTTTCATTTTCAAATACATCCTATAATATATGATAGGTTTCAGATAAGTCAAATTGGGACAACCTCCTACACAAGAGCCATAAGTTACCACTACCGACTATGGTGAAGAATGAAATTTGAAAAAAATGATTATAAAAAGTATCATAAATTAAACGGATGGATGAAGTGAAAAATATTAAACCTATCCCTTTATGTCCTCAGAGATCATTTAGAGAAAATTACTATTCCACCATCATCTCCGTATGTGTCACTTCAAACATGCTTTACGCTGTGATCCTTCATGGGTAGAGACAATCAAGTGAATGAATATAAATCCTCACCACGACCAATTTCATCTTTTACAATATCATATTTTCAACCAATATATCTGAATATATGAGAACTACCCTGCCAAAGGTCACAAGAGTTACCAACCTAACACATGGAACATGGTCACAATGCTTCCAAATTGCACCGGTAGAATAAAATGATTAAGCAATGTCATCATTAGATGATAATCTAATCTTTGGATCCATTAATGCCATTCACATAGTGTATAAATTATCAAATTAATTGTATATATATGAATAAATGTTCCCATAATTAAATTTGGGACCATAAGGAAGAGGTTGTCGATTCCAAAGCAACCTAGGTAGATGTAGCTGTTGAAAAACCCAAATTCCTGACTGAACTTCTGCTCAAACTGTCATTGTTAAAGAAACTCCTGGAATGAAAATTCAATAGACCCAACAGAAACATGAATAATTCTATTCCCAAATCAAAAAAAATATGAATATATCATCCTAGAATATCAATGAAAAAATATAAAATGTCTAAAATCCTGTCGTGTATCTGTAGACCTGCTCGGCCAAATCAATAAAGGTTAAAAGCTACACCAGCTCATATTTGAATATATGATCTCTATGAAAAAAATTATTCGTCCACCAAAGAGCTTTTGGATTTGAATCCATGATCTAGAAAGTTCCATACATTAGATGATAAATATGAAAACCTAAAATAGTTATCCTTCATACCATATTTTCTTTTAATCCTAAATTCATTGAATCTGTCTTCAGTTCTTAGGGAAGTACACATTGAAGTTATCCAAAGTCCGTTAGAGTTTGATGAAGATATGGCTAACATGATTTATATAGGATTGCGACTAGTCCACCAAAATAGAAATTTTATCATATGCATTGCTGATCCTAATTATTATTATATAATAAAAGAGAACATAAAACCCCTATACCTGTCCTGTATGATAAACAGTGTCAATATTCCAAATGTATTCATTAATAATGTATTTGACATTAATCTAATTTTATTGTGGGAACATCGTTGGCCAGGCTACAATGAGGAAAATATGAAACCCTTCTCCCCAACCATTTCAGGTTATGATATTTTTTAAAAAATCCATTAAGAAAAAAAAAGATGAACACATGGCTTTGTGATCTCGTTGCCGACTCGAAATTTAGTGTGGTCTAGAAAAATATGAAATTAAATTCCCTACTATGAAAGCACTAGCTACAACACCATTCAACAATTCCCTCATTATAACATTTGTGCATCTACTGTATAATTAATTAATAGATTGGGGCATTTCAAGACAATAAACCCCCATTTGAAATATTGTGTTTCACATAATTTCAAGGATGGATTATATTAGAAAAAATGGAATCAACATTCAAAATATGGGATTGAAGGGGTAGACACCATAAAAAGACTGTAGGTGGCCCGTACTGACCTTCTTATTAATCCTAGTGAAGTATATGTACTTCCCATCAATTAGGTGGAGTTCATGGTTCCAAATTTATATGTCTTTCCTTCTTTCATTGTGACCTCGTGCAGGGCGACTAATCCCAAAATTGTTGAAAGGTGCACTGGCCTCCAGGATGATGGTGAGTAGTTAAATAGAAAATACATTAACCCTAATCATGATCTACAATTTGTATTATCTGTGCCCACAAAGTCAAAATAAGATCCATATTCACCAATGGAAGGAATGGAAACTCTTCCACCTTTCCTTACACCATCCCCAAAGAATTTCCAATTGTCAGTCGAGAAATAATAAATCAGTTCAGCCTCATAATAAAAAAATTGTAATTCCTCTACAAATTTGAATATCTCTTCTCAAGAATCATTTCCCAATAAAAAGGGGAAGAAGAGTATGAGTAGGATAGAGAATAGGAGGAAGATAAGATATTATGGATTCACATACAACTTTTGAGGATGGGGTATCTACGACCATTGACGAACTGAAGACAATAAACATCGGTACTAATGATGATTTGAGGACCACCCTGATCATATTGACCATTTATTCTAAATAAAACGAGATACAATATTTATTCATAAATAATATAAGATATTATTTCTACTAGAACTATTTAGAAATTCCATGGCTTAGTCCTTAGGTTTCCACTCACCACTCGTGCATTCTATAAGACCGTCATTATTTCAAGAATGCCGCCAGAAAGACTGAAATGACACAAGTGGCCAAAATAGTGGCTGATGTCAACAATCTCATCATAGTTAATATCATTAAGTAATACCAATTTAACATATCGATTGAAAAATTAGTTCATTACAGGAATAAAAATATATAAATCAAAGACTAAATTGATTTCAATTATCTTAATCGGCACTGCCTGAATGATGACTCAACAGTCCCACTCTCAAAATTAAAGATTAATGTAAATTCCAAATACAATGCTATCTCCATAAGCGAATAGTACTATAGCTATTAACATATCTGAATTTCCCATGATGAAGATGAAGTCACTACCTTCGGTGACCCTAGGAATTAATTTTCTATAAGGTAAATCCCTATTTTAAAAAATATACTTTCTCCACATATCAACACACCATGTACCACATCATAAAACACCACATTGTAATTTTTATCAAATGTTATATGGATGATTAAGTGGTAATTTCATGTTAACATGCACATAAACTATCATATATTGAAATATTTTTCAACAAACTATGATAACCTTGTCTAAAAAATAACCCACTAAATTTTTTCTTTGTGTCATATTACTGAACATTATCAGATTCATCACACATTGTCATGGATTCAAAGTCAACCATGAGAAAAATATTATATCTATTGATTTTCAACTACTCATAACCTGAATGGGATGAGAAGACTCCTAATACAAATGGACTATAATTGGAACATCCTATCCAAACATGTGGTAAAAATTTTTCCCTTCCCCATGATGATGAAAATCGTATATAATATCAATGAACTAATGATTCTAGAAAGTGTATGGAAATATAAAAAGATATATCATAAAACTAGAAGTTTTTACATCATCTATTGAAGGGGGATGACTCATTGATTATGTTACCTCATTGGAGTGATCTCTTGGTTCAATCCTATAGTAGAAGAACGATGCCAGTAGAGAGAATAGTCTCTATTATATTAGTTGAAACACGACTGATGTTGAGACTCATTATTCAAACATCATGAATATATTTTTTTCTTTGATCTTTTCAATATCTAAATAACAGAATTACCCATTGAACCATAAGTTCCATTTGGTATCACATAGGAACCCACTCAAATATATTATCATCTATCCAATGTTGACCAGGTGCTTGACATAATGGGAGGTAATACTTCTGAAGATCAACATATCGTTCATACTATAGATGTATATCAAGGGCTATGAATTTGTGGATTTATTGGAAGAGAATCCATCAATAGAAGTGGTATTATTAAATAGAGATCTACCTCATGAAGAAGAGATATATAATCCAAATAACTCCTAGAAGTGGGAAGTGAACATTGAAGATGCCTCTAGAATATTTACAAAAAATTGGATAGGAGAAACAAGACTCAAAAAAGGGGGGCTAGGAGTCATACACATATCCCCAGAAAAGGCAGTCCTTCTATATTCTTTCCTACTATCATAGGGGTTCAGATACAATGAAGCAGAATACATGGCATAGTTTTTTTTCATGGAGATGGAACTTCATGTACAAATTGGAGACCTAATGGTAAAAATATATTAAAAACATGAAATCAAGAAAGTCAATGTTGATTATTCAATCATGAAAAAAGATATAATCCATTTAGTTAACCATGTTTGAGAACTGATGGCATAGTTCAGGTTCATCCAACATTGACTTATGTCCCCCTTCAAAAATGAACAAGTCAACACGTTAGTGAATTTTCCAATGACTCTAAGTAACCATGATCTAGATGAAATGAATATCTACATTTCCAATCACCAAATGGTTTCACTATATGTCCATAATAAGTAGGTGTAAATAAATGAGATTAGTCCCATCAAAAACATTATTATAATACATTCGATTTGATTACTCTAATTGTGAATTACCTACAAAAGGGATAACTCCCACTAGATAGGGCTAAACGTGAGAAAAAGAAAAAAAGACATCAAATTCATTATATATGATGGATGTAATAAAAAAATTCATTTTTAAGATAGGATGTTATGGGATCCTTCTCAGATTCATTGACGGGGAATAGATCACATCCATCATAAAAGAAGTAAATTCTAGAACATGTGGATCACATAAGTCGACATCCAAGATCTCTTAGAAAAATTTATTTCTTGGGTAATATTATCCATCTATGATTGATGGTTATGCTCAGTTCACTAAGAAGTTTCACTCCTTTCCTGTTCATGATTATTACATAAACAAACCCCCACAGTTAATTTACACAACCAGATAATCCTTCCCATTGTCATTATGGGTTATGTACATTGTTGGACAATATCCTCCTTATATGGGAAATCAATTCATGATTATTCTCATAGATACATACTTAATTTCTAAATGGGAAGATCTTATAAACTTTAAGAGGTCTGGGAATGAATCATTATCAATTTATTAAAATCCATCAATGTCACCCGATTTTTTGTCCCTTATAAAATAATAACGGATAATGGTACCAATTTTATATATGTTGAACTAAAATAGCTATATCATGAGTATTTTTTCAAGAACAAATGTTTGGCTTTCTACGATGCAACATCTAGCGGGAAGATATAGTCCTTCAATAAGACCCTATTAAACATACTTTTGAAGATGGTACATAAATACCATAAATCATGTCTGGATAATCTCCTTGAGGATCTATGAGAATACCTTACCCTGAATCACACCACCACTCAAGAAACCTTATTTAAATTATTATTTCCAATAGAGGATGTTCCACCCACTGAAGGGAAACTACCATAACTCATTGATGCCATCTGCGATCTACAATAATCTATTTAGTAGTCTAAAAAATGTCTCTATGAGATGGTGTGATTGGATGATAAAATATTACTATCATTTCCCTCTTTGAATGTATTCCGAAACTAGATTGTACAGACCTTCAACCAATATTTTCTCCTCCGGTTATTACTCATAATTTAATTAGTGTTGATCCTAAAAACATTGATGATACTCAGAAAGAAAATTTTTATATTAGAGAATAATTTAGATTTACCATAATTCATATAAAAGGTATAACACAATATAGAATATGGATTATTTTCATAAAATTCACATCTCACAAAAACTCTCATCAATGTTAGGATCCTGATGAATTATCTTTCATAATTATACCACCTTTACCTTAGCACCACAATGTTAAAATGTGATGTTCTATTTATGTCCTTGCTTCCTGATGTGAAAGTTACCAACAAATTCATCCTGATTTAATGACATTTAACTGCCTGATGATGTTTTCAAATATGATAAATTTAAATATCATGCATAAAATACACCCATCATCTCATGTCGGTTGAACTTCATCATAATTACATGACGTTAAGATATAAGATGAAGTGACCTAACCACATGACATTAAACTGCATGAGATTTGTTTCCCAACTACATGAAGATAATCAATAAATGTGTGCATTCTACTCGGTACTATGATTCATTGCACAAAAGTAAGATATATGTCGGAGAAAGGTAAAATATCCACAGTATCCATGTATGGGTCCCTTGTGAGTGTTACTTCCACTTGGGAGCCCATTCTTATGAACTAAATGTGGCTTGTTTCTTATCTATACAGGATATGAAGAGATGCATATCCTATGATTAGCCACCACCCACCAGGAAAAAAAAAATTCTTTTCTCCCAATGTACTGACCATACCTATGTAGGGTGTGTCTCAAAGAACTATGTTTGATCATATTTATTTCTATATAGGATACATAGTGACACCTAGACTAGGCAACACCACCTACCACCAATAAGAAATATGCTCCCTCTCGATGTGTATAGAAAATACCTATTTGAGTAGGTCTATTCTAGAATTATGTATGGCTTGATAAATTAACTCATGAGATAAATATTGATTCTAGGATTTGGCATCATTTTTCAACCACCGCCTAGTTAAAATTCACTCTCCCTATGCATAGTACTGAATTATATGTGATGTTCAAGAACTATGCATGTCTTGATTCTTTCCCTCACATGATATACAGTGACACTCGCATTGTACCGTATTTTTCAACAACCACAAAAGTAAAAAATTTCCCCTTCCCCTACATATAAATCAATCAATTGTAGGGATGTTACTTTTAGAACATTTTATTGCTTGACATCTACACTTGTAGGATACACATTGACAATGGGATCTTATATCATAGCCTATCCACTAGAAAAACATGAGATGCCCCCTCTATGCATATATCTTATCAAGAAACGTGAAAATAATTTTTATAATAATATATGTCGTGATTCATTTCACCATAGGATACATAGTGTCGGTTGAAATCTATATCCCTGTGTCCAGCCACTACCAGATCAAAAATTCATTCCCCTTCATACTTTTTTGACTTGCACAGGTAAATCTAGAGGACATATATAAGATTTATTCCAGTCCAAAAAGGGTATGTAAGATGCACATAGATATTCAAACAAGGACCTTTATATAGTAAAACATTTAAGGCATAAAAATTCACCCATTCATTCTCATTCCCCCAAATGTGGGGGACAAAATTCTTTGTTGTCCCCTATTTCTCAGAGAGTGCCACTAACGTTGGATTTGGATTTTCAGTAGGGGGTCCTCAAATGAATATCAATTGACGATAGGCCCATGTCAATACCTCAAGATGTAAAACTTCATGTCTCAAGTCCTAACTATGCGACATTGAACTACAGGTTAACCTAATAACTACATGTGTGATTATTCTCATTATAATTAGAAAATGTAGTGATGCTTACATAAAAAAATTAGGGTCCTGCTGTAAAAAATGAGAATCTACTAATGTCCCTACCTATTATACAAAAATTTAATGTTAGGCAGGAGATTCCAATCATTGGTTCACATAGAAAAGGGTTTTCAAAGGATCAATCTAACATTACAAATATGTTAGATCTAAGTAGGTAATCCAATGGTTCAGAACTAATCATGGAATGGATACTCCCTGTATACCCAGAAATTCTCTTTTCATTCATTAAAATCGATAACTCGTGAAATTGTACATCCCCACAAACTTCCAAAACCATCAGAAATGGAATATTAGTATCTTCCAGGAACCATTGTTTTACTATGCACACAATTTCCTAGATGATCTACATTAATAGACTACAAATGTAGCTTTCATCCAATGAAAATTTTTCCTCATGATATTGGTTTCCTACACCTATAGGAATAGTGGATTCCATCCCCCATATCATTCTTCTATAAATTAGGGTCCTTTGGATCAGTGATTATATTTTCTTCCACCATCATGTTTAGATAATGGTAGAATATCCCAACACAATTAATCCCTAATTATTCATAGCCCAATATCATACATATTTACACACATCACAGTGTTAAACAATGATACCAATTTCCTTTCTACAAGACATAAAACTCATGGACCCACCCCATACATCTATTTCTTGTCGATCCATGACGTCGTGAAGACCACCTATTAGATCAGGAAATATTCTTTAACAAACTATGACAAAACATTCTAGAAATTGACCCCATGAAATGTGGATTTGGTGCCACATTTGGAAAATTAATCAGATTCATCATAAGCCATCATGGCATAAATGTCCTACATAAGATGAAATGTATATCATTTGAATGTCACATACTCATATCCTGATTGGGCTGAGAGGACTCCAAAGATAGAGGGTCTGTGTTTGGAACTTCATAGCCAACCATGTAGGAAAATGTTTTCCCATCACAAAATTGATGATAATAGGTACAATATCAACAATCTAATGATTTATGGAAGTTATTGAAAAAATCAAGAGATATATCCTAAAACCACAATTGACGACGCCATATATGGAAGATAGACCACCCATTTTATATGTTACCTCGTTTGAGTGAACCATTGGGGACCTCCTTAAATATAAGATTGACGTTGGTAGAGAGAATAGTCTCTTTTATCTTAGTTAAACCATGATTTATTTTGAGACTCATTATTCATCAATAATGAATATATTCATTTATTTGATTTTTGAAATATATATGATAAGGAATTACCTATTGAACCCTGAGTTCCATTTGGTCTCACATAAATACCCACTCTAATATATTCTCATACATCCAATGTTGACAGGGTACCTATCATAGTGGGAGAACATACTTAAGAACTTCATAATATCACTGATACGCTTGATTGATATCAAAGTCTAGGAATTAATGGATTTCAGGAAGATAATCCGTCAATAGATGTGGCCCGATTAAATAAAGTTCTACATAATGAGGAATTGATAAATATTCAAGATAACTTCTATATATGGTATATGAACATAAAAATGCCTCCATAATATCAATAGAAATAACAATGTAAGAACCAATACTCAGAAAAGTGTGTCTAGGAGTCATACTCATATCCCCAAAAAAGGTAGCCCTTCCCAATTCTTTCTTACTATTAGAGGGGTGCACATACAATAAAGCATAATACAAGGCCGTTATTCTTGTCATGGAGATGGAAGTTGATGTACAAGTCAAAAACCTGAAAATAAACAATGATTAAAAATACGTCCTCAAGAAACCATATAGTGACTATGAAATTATGAAAAAAATAGACGATCCCTTTAGTGAACCATGATATAAAACTGATGGCACATACCATGATAGAGCCGACATAGACTTATGTGCCAATTAAAAAAAATGAACAAGGCAAAACTTGTGAAAATTTCACCATGACACTAAGTAACATTGACCCGAATGAAACAATTATCAACATTTACAACCATAGAATGGTTTTACCATATGTCTACAAGAGGAATGAGGAAATCAACCAGACCAGTCTCATCCTAAACATTATGTTCATACCACCAGTAGGATGTATCCAATTGTAAATTACCTACAAAGGGGATAACTCCAACAAGATAGGGATGAAAGGGATAAAATATGAATACTAGAAATAATATTCATTATATATTATGGTTTAATCAAATAAATGTCCCTTTATATGAATTATTTTGATGGGATCCTTCAATAGAGCATCGATGGGGTAGAGACCACTTCCATCATAAAAAAAGTACATTAGGGAACTTGTGGATCACATAAATTGATATCCCTGATCTCATAAATATTTGATGGCATGGGTAATATTAGCCCACAATGATTCATGATTATGCTCAGTTAACCAAGAAGTGACACTCCTTCCATTCTCATGATAATTTCATCCACAAACCCACAGAGTTAATTCACATAACCAAGCACTATTTTCCATTTTCCATAGGGTTATGGAAAACATTTGTCCATATCCTCCTTCTATGGAAAGAAATTTCAAGTTTATACTCATAGAAAGTAAAATATTTTTGAAATTGGAAAAGGTTATAACAGTTAAAGAGGTTGGGGGATGAAAAATTACCAGTTTAGTGAAATCCATCACCATCACCAGATTTTGTGTCCCTCATACAATAATTAAGTAAATAGTACCAATTTATTATTCTGTGGAATTGAACAAGCTATATTATCTGTATTTTATCAAGTCCAATTGTTTTTCCTTCTAAAATAAAATTATTAATGGGAAAATATAGGCCTTCCACATGAACTTATCAATTATACTATAGAAGATGGTGGATAAAGACAATAAATAATGTCTGGATAATATCCTTGATGATCTATGGGATTACCATACTCTCAATCACACCACCACTTAAGAAACACCATTGATATTATTATATGATACCAAGGTGGTAACACCCACTAATGTGCATCTAACATCACTCAGTGATGCCAAAAATGATAAAAAATCCACAGTTTAATACTACCACAAATGTATCTATAATTTTGAGTGATTGGATGATGAGATATTAAGAACTCTCTAGAATTCAGAACTATACCCAATATAGATTGAAAGGGACTTCAACTAAAAGGTTCAATGCATATCATTAATCATATTTGAATTATTTTCAATCCTCAAAATATCGATGATACAAAGATAAATTCATTTGAAAATGGGGAAAATTGGGAATGACTATATGTCATACACATGGTAAAACCCTACAAATAATATGGCATAAATTCAATGGACTGACATCTCACCACAAGTCTCACCAATTTTAGAATCCTAAAGAAATATGTTTGTAATTATATGACCACAACCTTAGATCCACAATGTTAAACTACATAGTTCAATTTACGTCCTTGATTCATGATGTGAATCTACACTGTAGATTTATAAAGATTCTAGGACCTTAATATATCTAATGATTTTTCATAAATGTACACCATTTAATATCATGGGAACAACACTACCTTCCACTCACATCCGGGGAACTTCATCCAATTATCATAATTATAAAGTGAATGATAAAGTCTAATAACCGAAAAATATTAAACTGCATGTGATTTTCTTTCCCAAGTACATGAAATTAATCAATAAAGGGGTCCATTATATTCAGTACAATTATTCTCCAGAAAAGATTGTGATATATTAGTGAATGTTTAAATTACACTAGTATCTAAGTATGGGTCCCTTTTGAGTTCTGTATCCACATGAGAGCCCTATCTTATGAACTATAAGATTTTTTATTCCTATCTATAAAAGAAATGAAGTGATCTTTATCCCCATCATAACCGCCAACTACCAGGAAATCAAAAAAATATATTTCTAAAAACCTACAGTGAATAACAATGTAGTATTTGTTTCATGAAATTTGTCATACTTGATTATTATCTATGTAGGACACTCAATGACACCTACCCTAGAATCACCACCGCCTGCCGCCAAAAAAGATGATCTATCTCCTTGTGTATGGACCATTCCTATCTGAGGGGGTATATTATAGATCTATTTAATGAATGATTCATTCCATCTTGGCATACACAGTTATTTTGAGATTGTACATCATTGTTCACCCACCACCTAGTTAAAATTCACCCTCCTAGTGCCTAGGATGAATGAAATAGGGTGGAAAAGAACTATGTGTGTCATGATTCCCGCTCGGACCAGATATATAGTGACCCCCATATTGTACCATTTGGTTCAACCACCAAAAAAATTAAACAAATTCATTCCCATACATATGTATCAATACAATATAGTGATGTTACTTCTATAACCTTTTATGTCTTGATTGATACCCTGGTAAGATACACATTGGTAACTAGATCTTATATCCTATCCTAAACACTAACAAAAATAAGAGATTCCATATCTATGCACATGGGTTAGACCCAAAATTAGATAATATTTTTTGAAACAATGTGTGGCATGATTCATCTCTTCACATGGTACATAGTTATTCCTAAAATCCATATATTTCCTCCCAACCACAAACAGATCAAAATTTCTTTCCCCTTCATACATTATTGACATGCAAAGTATAATCCAGTGAACGTTATTAAGATTAATTACCATCTACAATGGTCATGTAAGTAGAACCTAGGTCTATAAACCTATGATTTTATATAGTATAAATTGATGGCATAAAAATTCTCCCATCTATTTCCATGCCCCCCAATGTGGGAGAATACTACATTATTGTCCCCTATTTCATAGTAAGTGGCACTCACGTGGGATTAGATGTTTCAGAAGAGGGTTCTTTTCATTCATTTAAATTAACTATAGGCCCAAGTATTATTAACATGATGTGAAGCATCATGTCTCCTGTCCTAATAGTGATACATTAAACAAAGAGGTACCCCAATAACTATGTGTGACTTTATTCATAGTATAATGAGATATCATGGTGACACAAATATATACAAACCGAGGTCTACCTATGAAAAATGTGAATATAAAAAATCCCCCACCTCATATAAATAAATGTAATTTTAGTCCAGATATTCCTAACCATGATTTTCATAGGGAGGGGTTTCATAGTATAATGCAAAATTTACATATAAGTTAGATCTATATAGGGGATCCGATAATTCACAACTAATCACAGAATTGATAGTCCTTGTGTTCCAAAAAATTCCATTTTCATCCATAAAACCCCATAACTCATGAAATTTCAGATCCCCGCAAACATCCATAACCATGTGAAATGGACTATTAGTATCCTACAGACACATTTTTTTGATTATGCAGACAATACCCTTGAAGATATACCTAAATTGACAAAATATACATCCATTCATCCAATGGATATTTATCCTGGGGAAATAGTCTTCCAATTAATATATGCCCAATAGATCAGATTCCACATATCATTCTTCCATGTCCGATGGTCTTTGGGATCATTGATTTCATTTTATTCCCCCTCACATTTGGGGCATGCTTGAATATCACGACCCAATTAGACCATAATTATTCATAGAACATTCTCTGTCATTTTGTCCTCAAAACATGATGTAAATGTATACTAAAAATTCCATTTCTGCAAGACTTAGAACTGCACGGACCCACCACATACATCTCATCCATGTCCATCCATCACCATCCTCACCACATGACATGCAGCTTCATTGCCAAACAATTTTTGTACATTATAGGGAATTGCCTCTAACATCGGTCACCTACCATGCCATGTCATATATCTACATTTTTTTAGAATAATTCTTTCACATTATATATTTATATTTCTAGAATCATCCTAGTCTACACAACAATAAATGAAAAAATTCATTCTCCCTATGTATGGGTCAGATCTAAACAGAGTGCTTTCTATAAGAATCTATTTGTTTTTTATGTTTAAAATACCACGAGATATGTGGTGATACTTATATTATATGACCTCGATCTGTTCTTGCAATGGAGATAAACAAAAAAAATGTGACCCTACTACATGTAGTCTAGGTAAAATATGAAGGCTCCCAATCATTCCCTATTCGTTGGGTTGTCTCAAGAATAATAAAAGGACCCCCTTTCACATCAGTTCAACAAACATATTTTAAAAAACAGGTAAAATTGTACATAAATGGTCCTAGTCATACGAAATTCAAATTTATGATGAAATTCCCTGAAATCAAGTTGAAGAACATCATAATATCACTTTAGTTATAAATTACCGAGTCATTTTATTTTTCAATACATTGTGTGTTAATTGAATCCCTTGTCATCCCTTTTCTCTCACTTATGGCATAAATGACCTGATTATAGATATTTTAGTGGTGGATCCCCATGAGAGCCATGAAAAATCAATATATAGTGCTTGCTCAATGTTTCATTACCCTAAAAGAATTTTTTTGTACTTATTTTCATATTACATAACCTAAAGATATAACCTTATGACATTAATCTTCATGGTACGAAAAATATAGTTAAATCCCTCCAATCCTAGCTCATGAACCAAAATTGTGTAGGGAGTATGATTTTGGGACACCTCGATCATTAGAAATAGGGGCCACGATGACATGGGAATTAGAATGTACCACCCCACATATGTGGAAAATATGCCTAAAGAGACTCCTAATTAACTAGATAATAATAACCAATGTTTTTCAATTGTATTTAATATAATCCTCTATATTCATTAAATTGTTTGATTCGAGTGGTTTTGGAACCTCATATACCTCTCACACCTTCTCGAATGGAAGCCCAATGTCATATCGACACTTTTGTTTAACTATGTTCACAATGCCATGATGGATTTGCAAAAATGGCCTAAAAACAACCTATCAATCAACGAAAAATGTTCCCATAGGAAATGATTTTCCTATTTCCTTACTCCCAATGGATTCTATGCCCTCTATTAGTTATCCTGATCCTGAATCCTTGGAAATTGTTACTTATATATTCAATCATTCTCACATAATAGACATGTTAGAATGTCTCAATATTTTTTTCCGATTGTTAATCAAGTCATATAGGAACATTTTTAAATAATATGAATTTTAAACTATATGATACGTGATTCCCAAGGTCTATCCATGGTCCCATACATGTTAGATAATATTTTCTCTTATGTACCTATTCATAATGTGAATTCATGCAAGGATTTTTGTGATCATGACCAAAACAAATATTCCCTCATCCATATGTGTGAAACCTATCTCCATTTGATAAGACATTAAGATAGATACATTTTTCTAGATTATTATATTTATAATGATTCATAATGACCCTGATTCGATTATTTCAGGTCCATCTTTGAAACATATTCATCCAATTCAAACATGCAATTGTGTCAAAACTGTGTAAGGAACCCCCACCCCCACACAGACACACCCACATGAATATAATTTATTAACCTATTCCCATGATTTTTTTTTCGTAAAATAACACATTTCATATTAATAAATCTCATATTCATGGCACATACAATGCGTTGAAAAGGTTCTGAATCCCCATAATCCTCAATGTCTATTAAAGATAGAATGTCAGTGTCCTGTGGGCACCTTTTTTAACTATGTAAATAATGCATTTATTTCTCTGCATAATGTGCCTACAATAAATGGCATGTCAACCAAAAGGTAATTCCTCCACATGAGAGTCTTTTCCTACTTCCATATGTCCTATGGAATTTATATCAAAATTCATTTTGTGGTTTGGAAATCCCCATGGATCAATGCTTACAACATACCCCATCTCATGAATGAAGATGATGGATCATTTATTTTTGGACTATTTCCGAAGGGATGAGTCCATTAACACTGTTTTTTGTATTGGTATAGTGACTTTAAATCAAGAGTGTAAAATTCCTTAGTGGAATGACATTAAACTAAGATAGGAAATATATCCCCAATTACACAAGTCAAATTCTATGTGTGAATGAAATTCTAATTTAAAACTAATACCAATCCCATAATACATTAATATATAATTCCATTAATTGGACTACAACTTTGGTCTTCAACCAAAATACAAATACAAATTTTCATAAAATTTCTATGAAATCAGAAATGACAGATCAATGTCATTTGAACAACTTTTTTTGACTAATGCCCATAGGTCATTGATGGATCTTCATAAATGGAATTAAAAAATGGCATGTCAAACAAATGAAAACTCTTCTTCGGGTGGGTCTTATCTCTTCTCTTCATACCCCATGGGGTTTATGCCACATTTTATTTCCCATTCCAAGAAACCAAATGGTCATGGTCAAAAAAATTCTATTTACCATGTCTGATAGATTTTGGGTTGTTCTCACCTAACTTGTACTATATTTGTTCCCTTTCCGTATGAATAATATTCCAAAATATTAAAACTAAAATATCTATCAATTTAAAGTTTATTAAAACTAAATTATCTAATATAATATTCTAATTCACATGACATTAAACTGAACAGAATAAAAAGACATAAAATACCTAGAATAAAATGTGCAAAGGGAACCCTTGACAAAAGTAAAGTACAATATCTCTAAACATGTACTCTATGTGTTTTTGGGAAAAATGTTGATCAATGAAAAATAAAAATAGGCTCAATGATTTTTTTTCTCAAACCAATAATGTTCTACCTAGGAAAAAGTAATGTTATACCAACTGAGCCCACACTAAAATCAATAATTGTAAAAAATAATGTTTATAACAAAGTAGACAAAAAATCATTTAGGGTTATTCATATAGACCTAAAAATTGTAAAACTATTCTCACTGAGTCCCTTAGATAATAAATATTATACCTTTATCTTCACATTCAAATATGGACTTCTTCTACATCATAACAGTCAACTATTCATCCTGATTGGAGCGCATTCTGATTAGGGAATTTTGGTGGGTCGAAAATAAATTCAATCAAGATGATGAAAATCCCATAAAACTCAGAAAATGATTGAAATAAAATGATGAATAATATTGAAGAAAAAATCATAATGGAAGGGAAACTGTGAAATGAAAAATACTTCACATATCGACACTCTACATGGTAGACCTAGGCCTTGTAATGAAACCACAATCCATGTGTTTTTCAAAACAGAGATACTAGAACCCGCTCCCATTAACCATGTTAGTGGTTAAATTGATGAAGAAAAGTCATTTCTACATATACCCACCACAAATGGTGTAAGGAACCAAACTTAAACATTGTATAATATTGAATTAATTGAATAATTCATATTGTGGATATTTTTAATTTTAGATTTATTAATAATTAGGATATAACAATTACATCTCAAAATATTAAAAGGTAGACATATCTATATAGTTTCCAATTTTTTATAAAATAAAAACTCTTAAAAAAAGAGTCACGTCTTGTTCCATGTTTTAGACAACATTACTTTTCCCTGATCCCATCCTTGGCCCTATTCATCTTTAAGTCCTGTGAAAACATTTCAAAACATGGGATAAGAATAAAAATCATAGTAAGGGTTATAAAACAAAGAATGATTTTTTTCATGAATACATATAAATCATGAAATCATTTATTACCTCATGTAGTCATAATATTTTTTAAAGACACTTTGAATTCATTAATCATAAAGGTAATTTTTTGCATCCATATCATACATACATTGTAGCTATCAAAACTACATAGGGAGTTAGATTAGAATACCCATCAAATTATATTCACTAAATATCTTACGGTAAACATTCATGTTTACCTCCATCACATTACCCAATGCATTGGAGGGATATCTCATGCTCACCCACCCTAGGGTTATCATGTAACAACTCGTATATATAAATAATTCCCAAAATCCATTTTATTATCATTACACATAACATAAGAAAAATGAAAAGATACCATTCCTACTTTGTAATAGAATATTATAATTTTAATATATTCAAATGATAAATCCATTCTCAAAATCATTTTCAATACAAGAATACATAAAAAGAGTATATGGTATTTATTGTTTTCCATTTAAAAACATTACAGCTTGTAAACGAAACCAAAGATAAAATAATACTAATGGAAGTAGAAAGGTCATTATCATAGCTTAAATAAAAAAAGAACATTACTTTTTTTAATTTAGTAAAACGCTTCCTATAATAAGATTACCTTTGAATTAAATGAATGTTCAAAGGTGTTTATATAGCTTAAAAAAGAAAATCGTGTATTAAAATACAATATGCCTCAATGAAAGGAGATTCAGACGAAGTCCTTTACAAAGATAATTTTTTAATTAAACTAGATCAATTATGTGTGTTCACTATAAGTACAAATAAGGAAATTATAAATACAAGATAAGAAATAATCATATCATGGCATAATTTTAATGTAGGAAATTAACACAAAGAACCAAAATTGGGTTAAGAAGTTCCCTTAACTCATGTCCGACATGACTCGATCATTCATTAATATCATTAATAATAAACAAAAGTTAATTTATACATTCATAAGAATTTTTTTCATGTTTATTATTCCTTTTATTTCAATTATTACCATGTTATAAAAATTATGTAATCATTTATGTTAATAATGTCCATTTTGACGATATTTGGAACTTGAGTCAATAATGATCACCTTATATTTACAAGTTTTCCATGTGGTCAATAGTCCATTATATCAAGAATGATATTTAATATTTAGATATCATTTATAACATATATATCTAGTATATACATGTATTTATAATGGTAAATTACATTTGGAGGTATGAAATTAAATGCACCGTTCATAGAGACGGTAAGCCTTATGTACGCATGAATGCTGCTTTCATTTTTATTTCTTATTTTTATTGAATTAAAGAATAATTATACATAGGTAAATTATAATTACAATATAATATCATATATTATATAATTAACTCCATATTTATACATCCCACATAAGGAAATAAAAAGTCACATCACTTTGAGGGGGTGGTAGTACGCATTACCTAAAATGAGATTATCGTATTTACCCACTATGGAAACCATGAAAAATTGATATAATTGTAAATTAAAGAAGAATAAGAAAATCAAAAACATAATAAATATCATATATAAATATAGTTCCATCATAATGGCCACCTTTAGAGGCGGTAAGATCTAATTGAACAATCATCATTTCGTGAGGCGTTAGTTTACCATCCACTGAAAAATTTGGATCTTCATCCATAGATGGAGTTGTGTGTAAGTGTAGTTATAATAAATCTCATAAAAACAGCATATTATATTGAAGATACTGTTTTTGTTACAAAAGAATGGAATAAAAATAGTTTATGGGTCAGAGATATTAAAATAATAGAAAACATTTTAAGTGAAAATGTTACCTTTAATTTGGGTATCTTTCTTTGGATTGATCCAAAATGACATCTTGAATTGCCTTATGACTAAAGTAAGGCTTTTAGGGGGAGGAGAGGGATGCAGGGAGATTAATTGTGAAAGGTTTGGATTAGACAAATGGCTTGAGAGTTTTGAGGAATTTGTTAAGAAGTGGTCTCCTTTTATATGGGGGAGGAGGGCCTCTTTTGGAAAGTGTGAAAATATTATTTTATTATAAACTTATCTTCAGTTTAAAAAGGTCAAAAAATCATTAATGATGAAGATAAGAATACTAATGGTCGAAATAAAATCATCCAATCAGAATTTAAATTTTTTTACAAAATATTTTAATCATTATATTCTTATTTATATAAATCATATATTAATGAGGTAAATACTACATTGTTATTGTGTCATAAATAATTTAATTTATTATATATCTAGAATTTATAAAAAAACAACTATCATGTAGGAAATCTTTTTATATTTTTTAAATGAATATATATAGTCGAAAATAAGACTTATATAACAACCATATAAATATTAATTGTGAAATGATTTTTGTTAATGACAATTATGTCTTTACATTAAATTAATTAATCCAAATTGTCATTATAACTTCCAAGAGGATCAAAGGGGTCCCAATATAGACCCAAAGATGCCCATGGTAGTAAATGACTCAAGAAATAGGATAATGAGACGTTTAAAGTTAATTTTATATTATTATAATATTATTTTTTACCCTTATTTACATGATTTACCCTTTAACCACGATAAATAAACTATTTACTAAAATAAATATTTAATATGTCTAAAAATTAATGTTACCTATTTAAAAAATTTGGACCTCCAAATTCCAAACATGGAATAAATTTTTAAAAATTCAAATCAAAGAAGTTGCAGAAATTAATTTAAAATTAATTTCCACTATCAATACAAAAAGAGGGTTTTTAAGAATTAATTACTATCAAAAGATGGACTATTGATTACGTAAAACTTCAAAGTAACATTGCTTCCAATGACCATCATTGGATTAATTGGTAAAAATATATTCTAGTTACACATTAAAATGAATGAAAAAGATAATAGATGAATATAAATAAATTTTATTAAAATGATCCTTTGAATTAAAATAAGGTATTTTTTCCTATTCGTTAAAAAATGAACATTATTCGAAAAATACCAAAACAATTACCCAAAGTAAAATTTGATGTCCCTAATGTAAAGAAGGATTTTATTTTGTCAAATATAACATATAAACATGACCAAGACTATATTTAAAGAGGGTTCTACATTAAAAGATGGCCAATCATCCCTTAAATGTAAGTTATGCATAAAATTAGATTTATTCACATTTTGAGCCTTTAACTATTATTGGATAAAATTAAATACTTCTAAAAACATGTATATTCATATTGTAGTTAGTTTCGTTCATTTCTGCCAATACATCGACTAGTAGTTAACTACCATTTAAAATAATAATATTATATTATTAGTGTGCAATGTAAGATTCCAAAGAAACATGTTGTTGCGTATGAGGTACGCTATCGAACATTACAACAACTTTAAAGTAAAATTGATATTTAATTCACAAATATTAATTAATATAAAATGTGTCTTATTCTTCATTTACCTAGGATGTTATATCATTCCTCCCTTTTGGGAATTTCTTCCTAGAAATATTTATTCACTTATCAAAATAGGTAGGGGTATTTCTCCCTCATAGCTTTTTTAGATTCCCACATTGCCTCTTAAACAATATTTTTTTTCCAAAAAACCATTGCCTGTTGAATTACCTTATTCTGCAACACTTTCTCTCTATGGTCAATAATATGAACTGGTTGTTCTTCATAAGAGAGATTCTCTTCCAACTGTACAACCTCTGGGTCAAAACATGAGATGGATCTAAAATATACTTTCTCAACACTGAAACATAAAAAACATTCTGTACCTGGGATAAGATGGGCAGTAAATCCACTCTCTATAAAACTGATCAAAATTTCTCCATAATTTCATAAGGTCTAATGAACTTCGGACTCAACTTTCCCTTCTTACCAAAACACATAACACTTTTCCATGGAGAAACATTTAGAAAGAGATGATCACGTACCTCAAAGGAATGGTCCTTCCTCCTGTTATCTGCATAACTTTTCTATCTGCTCTGAGTAGTTCTCATTACTTCTAAATCAACTGAACTTTCTCTGTCATCTCTTCTACCAATTCTGGTCCCATCAGCTTCCGTTCACCTACATCATCCCATAAAGCTGGAGTTTGATGGCGTTTTCCATATAATGCCTCAATGGGAGCCATCTGTTTACTAGAATGAAAGCTGTTATTATAAGAATAATCAAAAAAAGAAATATGTTGGTCCTAAATTCCCTGATAATCCATCAAGCAAGCATGTAACATATCCTCCAACATCTGAATTGTTCATTCTGACTATATGTCTGACTCAGGATGAAAAGTTGTACTAAAATTTAATTCAATACTCAATGACTTCTGAAGGCCTTTCCATAAGTTATAAGTGAACCTAGGATCATGATTAGATACAATGGAGAGAGGGACTCCATGCAATTTAAACACATCATTAACATACAACCTAGCAAGTTGATCCAGAGGTAAAGTATCTCTAATAGGAAGGAAATGAGTAGAATAAGTCAATCAATCAACAATAACCCAAATTGCATTATTAGCTCGAGATTTATTCGATAATCCCACAACAAAGTACATGGATATATTTTCCCATTTCCACTCTGGAACTGGTAAAGTCTGATGCATCCCATTTGATAACTGTCGCTCTACTTTAACATGCTGACAAGTCATACACTTCATAGTAAAATAACCAATATTTATTTTCATTCCATCCCACCATTAATACTCACAGAGATCTCTATACATCTTAGTACTTCTAGGATGGACTGGAAGCGAATAACTATGAGCATTACATAACAACACATTTTTCACCAGTGAATCACATGGAACACATAATATCTTCACAAACATAGATAAACAATCATTATAAATGTTAAAATCATGCAACATACCCTTCTGAACCAACACAACCTTTTTATGCAACTCAATGTCTTATTTCTGTGCTTGCTTTATTCTGTATAATAGAGATGATCTCAATAACACCTTATACAATAATAAATAATTTCTTGAAACAAAAAATTCTATTCCAAATGTAACATGTTTAATAAAGCCTTACTTTTTCGACTCAATGCATCCGCCACATTATTTCATTTTCCCAAATGGTAATGTATTGTGAAATCATAATCCTTGAATAATTATCAAAATCTCCTCTGTCTCGTGTTCAATTATTCTGAGTGAATATATACTTCATACTTTGGTATCAGTATATATTTCACATTTTACTCCATACAAATGATGCCTCCACATTTTTAAAGAAAAAACAACAACATCTAATTCCAAATCATGTGTAGGGTAATTTAAATCATGTGGTTTTAACTGACATGAATCATAGGTAATTACATGATCATTATTCATTAAGGCACAACCATGTACTTTCAACGATGCATCACTGTAGATAACAAACTCAACATTTCTAGAAGGCAGTTCCAAAACCGGAGCATTCACCAATCTTATTTTCAATTAATGAAAACAATAATCAAATTCTTTGGTCCAAATGAACTTAACACCTTTTCGAGTTAACTTATTCGTTGGACTAGATAACCATGAAAAATTTCAACAATCCTCAGGTAAAAACCTTCCAACCAAAGAATATTATGAATCATGGTTATATTTGTGGGTCATGGCCATTCTTCAACAAATATAGTTTTAACAGGATCAAAAGTTATGACATCATTTGAACCAATGGGACCAAGGAAAGTAATTTGTTGTAACCAAAACTCACACTTACTAAATTTCCCAAATAGTTTCCTTTCTTTTAAGGTTTGCAAGTCAACCCTTAAATGACATTCATGTTCCTCCTTAATTTTTAAATAAACCAAAATATCATCAATGAACAGAACCACAAACTTATCCCCGAACTCATGGAAAATTCTTTTCATAAGACCAATGAATATAGTAGGTGTATTGGTTAAAAAAGGAATAACTACAAATTCATAAAGGCTAAACCAAGTATGAAACGCTGTCTTTAGAATGTCTTCTTCTTTTACTTTCAATTGATGGTACCTCAACCTTAAGTCAATCTTTGAAAAATACTGAGCTCCCTAGAGCTGATCAAACAAATCATCAATATGAGGCAAAGGATACTTGTTCTTAATAGTAATGTTATTCTATTCTCTACAATCAATGAAAACTATCATTTTACCATCTTCCTTTTTAACAAACAAGTTAGGATCACCCCATGGTGATGTGATAGGTCGGTTGAAACCTTTACCTAATAACTCATGCAATTGTTTCTTTAACTCTTAATGTTCAATTTGATACATTCGATGAGGGGGTTTTGAAATGGGATTAGCATCAGGAACTAATTCAACAGTAAATTAAACTTCTCTATCAGGTATAATATGAGGAAACTAATCAGGAAAAACATCAAGGTACTCATTTACCACTAGAACAACATTAATCTGAACAGTTCCTTTGTTTTCAACAATATGTTCAAGGTAACATTCACTTCCATCTTTAACTAGTTTCTCAGCTTCATGAAATGTTATCAACATCAAGGGGTCATTTTTGTATACAAACTGAAAATCATCCCAAAAAGAAACCTCTATATCTCTACAGTCAGTCATAGCATGATAAAAAGAAATCCATTCCATGCCCAATATAACATCAAACTCTACTAGAGTCAAAACAATAAGGTTTGCAGGTAGATTCATTCCGCACACTAGGACAAGAATTATCTTATGTTTTATTTTAGTCTCAATATTTACTCTAGGCTTATTTGCTGTAAGATCAGTATTCATATCATGATATGGAATTACCAATTTACTAGAAATCTTTTAAGAAATGAAATAGTGTCTAGACCCTGAATCAAGCAACACATTGGAATAATCTGAACAAACAATCAGTGTACCAGACACCACTTCATTTGATGGCCCAACATCTACTGATGTAGTTGAAAAGGATTTCACCACCCCCTTCTAATTGTAGTCTAGAAGCTTTCCTTCGGTTGAGTTCTTTGTTGGACACTCATTTGCATAATGACCCATTTCATTGGACTTAAAACATTTTACTGACTGTATATCATATTTTTTCTTACCATTACCCTGATCTTTTTCATGGTAATTACGAGCCTTATGTCCCATTTTACCACATCGGTATAACTTACTAGAATTGAAAAGACATTCCCTAGCATTCTTTTTACCACAATTTTCACAAATAGTAAACTTATGTTTCTTACTATCATACTTTTTTGAAGAGTTCATCCCATTCTCCTGCCACCTTGACCTCTTATTCTGTTGTTTGTAAAACAATATCTGATCATCAACAAACTCAATTTCCACATTTCCATAAAATGAACAAGTTTTTCATAGCTTTTGAACTCATGCGAAGCTAATTCCCTTATATACATTGTCTTTAATCCTGATAACAAATTGTTGATTTTACAATCAATATCTCGTATAAAATTTGGAGCATACCTTGCTAGTCAAGTGAATTTTTATTCATAAAAAGCCACTGAGTCATCCTCCTACCTCAATTATAGGAATTGATTTTCCATCATAAGACGAACCACATTAGGAAAATATTTCTCAAGAAACATACATTTGAATTCATCCCAATCAAGACCAATAATCTTATCACTATCAATGATATTTTTCACCATTGACCTCCACTGATTAGCTTCACCTTCAAAACGGTAAACAGCAAGACTAACATTTTGATGTTCTGAACAACCCATGACATAAAAAATCTTCTCTAGTGATTTAATCCACCCTTCAGCTATCATAGGGTCATATGATCCACTGAATGATGGGGGATGTTTCCTCATGAAATGCTCCACTAATGACATGATCCTCTATGGTTGATATGGCTGATCTTGTGCATGGATACCACCACCATTTATAGCCTGAGTAAATTGTGCCATCACTGCAACAAACTATTTAGTTCCAATTCCGACCATCACAGGTTGCGGATTTGGAAGGTTGTCTTCCTCCTAATGTTGTCGCAACACAACTTCCCTATTTCCTCTGCGGAAAACCATTCTGAACACAAAAATATCTTAGGATAAGAAACATGTTAATATGAAAATTCTATATGATGTCAATATTAGGATATTAGGGACATTTCTTTTACAATACCCAAACACCTAAAGTTATCTAAACTGACCTCTGATACAAAATGTAAGGACTCAGCCATAAACATTACATAATATTGAATTAATAGAATAATTCACATTGAGGAACTTTTCAGTTTTAGAGTTTTACATAATTACGGTATAACTATTACATCTCAAAAGATTACAAGGTAGACATATCTTTGATGTTTTCATTTTTTCATAAAAGAAAAACTCTTAAAAAAGAGTCACATCTAGTTCCATGTTTTAGACATCATTACTTTTCCTTGATCCCATTCGTGACCCTATTAAACTTTAAGTCCTGTGAAAAAATTTCAAAACATGGGATAAGAATAAAAAGATCAGTAAGGGTTATAAAACAAAGAATGTAAACATTTGTTCATAAATAGATACAAAACTTGAAATCATTTACTTACCTCTTGATATCATTAGATTTATGAATGATACATAGAAATCATTAATCCTAAAGGTAAATTGTGGAATCAATTTCATACTTACATTGTATCTATCACAGCTATATAGGGATTTAATTTGGAATACCCATCACAGTATATTCCCTAAATCTATTAGGAGAAAAATTCATGTTTACCTCTGTCACGTTACCCAATGCATTGGAGAGCTATCTCAGGTTCACCTGCACTAGGTTAATCATGGAACCAACCGTATATGTAAATAATTCCCAAGAACCACAACATGATCATAACACATAACATAAGCATAAAGAAAATATAACATTATCACATTGCAATATAAAAATATCATTTCAAGATATTGAAATAAGAAATCCATTCTCAAAGTCATTTTCAATATCAAAATATGTAAAAAGAGTATGTTGTATTTAGTTTTTTCCTTTCAAAAACATCCCTTCTTGTTAAGGAAGCCAAAGATCAAATAATACTCGCGGCGACAAAAAGTTCATTGTCACAACTTACTTAAAAAAATAACATTATTTTGTGTTCTTTATTTAAATGCTTCATATAATAATATTTAATTTGAATGAAATGAAAAGTCAAAGGTGTTTATAAAGCCTAAAAATGAAAATCATGTATTAAAATACAATATGCCTCAATGAAAGGAGATTGAGACAAAGTCCATTACAAAGAGAATTTTGAAATTAAACTAGATATATTAGTGTATTCACTAGAATTACACAAAAGGAATGTATAAATACAAGATATGACATAATCATATCATGACATAATTTGAAATTATGAGATTAA
Organism: Viscum album; assembly: GCA_963277665.1. Taxonomy (NCBI): domain Eukaryota; kingdom Viridiplantae; phylum Streptophyta; class Magnoliopsida; order Santalales; family Viscaceae; genus Viscum; species Viscum album. The sequence goes on along the minus strand of OY728152.1, from coordinate 2,071,881,787 downwards.
CCCAAAGAATGGAAATTGGGTTATGAAGTTCCCTTACCTCGTGTCCGACATGACTCGATCACTCTTTAATATATTGAATAATAAAATAATGTTAATTTATACTTGAATAAAAACTTTTTCCAAGTTTATTATTCCTTTTATATCAATTATTCCTTCTTATAAACATTATGTAATCATTTAAGTTAATAACATCCATTTTGCCGATATTTGGTACTTGAGTCAATAATGAACACCTTATAATTAAAGGTTGTCCATATGGTCAATAGTCAATTATATCCAGAATGATATTTGTTATTTTGATATCATATATATCATATATATCTAGTATATACATGTATTTATTATATTATATAACAATTGTTGGTAAGAAATGAAATTCACCGTTCATGGAGATGGTAAGTCGTACATACGCATGAACGCTAATTTCATTTCTATTTCTTATTTTTATTGAATTAAAGAATAATTACACATATTTATATTATAATTACAGTATAATATCATATATAATATCATTAACTATATACTTTATCCATCCCACATAAGGCATTAACGAGTAACATCACTTTGAGGGTGAGGTAGTCCGTAATTCCTAAAATGAAATTATCATACTTAACCACTATAGAAACCATAATGGATTGATATAATTTTGAATTAAAAAATCATAATGAAATCATAAAAATAATATATATCATATATAAATATAGTTCCATCGTAATGGGCACCATTAGAGGCAGTAAGATGTAATTGAACAATCATCATTTCGTGAGGCATTAGTTTTCCATCCATATAAACATTATGTTCTTCATCCATTAGATGGAGGTGTGTTAAAGTGTAGTTATAATCCTTCCCATAAAAACATCCTAGTATATTTAGGATACTAGTTTTGTTACAAAATAATGGAATAAAAAAGAGTTTAGGGGTTGGAGAAGTAAAATAAAAGAAAATAATTTAAGAAAAACTGTTACCTTTAATTTGTGTAACTACCTTTGATTTGAACCAAAAGGAATTGTTGAACTGCCTTTGGCCTATGGTAAGGCTTCTAGGGGAGGAATGGGATGTAGGGAGAATAATTTGGAAGATTTTTTACGATCCAAATTGTTTGAGAGGTGTGAGGAGTTGGTTAAAATTAGACTCCATTTATAAGAGTGAGGAGGGGCTCTTTTGGAATGTGTGAAGATATTATTTTATGAAAAACTAATATTCAGTTTGAAAAGGCCCAAAAATAATAAAAGATGAATATTATATGACTCATGTTCAAAATAAAATCATCCAATAATAATTGGAAATTATTTGGAAGATATTTTAATCCTTATATTCTTATTTATTTAAATCATTTATTAATGGGGTAAATACTGCATCATTATGGTTTCATAAGTAATTTAATTTATTCAATATCTAAAATTGATGAAAATATAATACCATATAGGAAATATATTTAGCATTCAAATGAATTTTTATAGTCTAAAATAGTACTTATATAACACCAAATATATATTAATTACTAAAAGAATTTTGTTAATGTCAATTTTGTCTTTACATTAAATTAATTAATCCAAATTGTCATTATCACGTCCAAGATAATAAAAAGGGTCCCAAAATCGACCCAAATATTTCCATTGTCGTAAATGACTCAACCAATATGATTATTTCACGTTTAAGGGTAATTTTAAATTATTATAATATTAATTTTTACACTTATTTACTCGATTTACCCTTTAACCACGGTAAATAAAATATTTACTCAAGTAAATATTTGAAATGTAAAAAAATAAATGTTACCTACTCAAAAAATTTGGACCTCCTCATTAATAATATGGAATATATTTTTATAAATTCAAAGCACATAAGTGGAAGAAATTAATTTAAAATTAATTTCCGTTGTCAAGACAAAAAGCGTGTTTTTAAGAATTAATAACTATCCAAAGATAGACTGTTGATTAAGTACAATTTCAATGTGAAATTTATTCCAATAACAAAAAATGGATTAAATGGTAATAATATATTCTATTTTCACTTTAAAACCTATTAAAAATATAATATAACTATATAAATAAATTAGACTAAAAGAGACCATTGAATTAAAATACAGTATTTTCACTATTCATTAAAAAATGAACTTTGTTTGAAAAATACCAAAAAAATTACCCAAAGAAAAATTTGATGTCCCAAATATAAAGAAGAATTTTATTTTGTCAAATAGAACATATAAAAATGATCAATATATATTTAAAGTGGGTTCACCAATAAAAGGCGGTAAATCGGCCATTAAATGTAAATTATTCTTAAAACTAGGTTTATTCAAATTTGTAGCCTCTATCATTTATTGGATAAAATTAAATACATTTAACATACATGTATATTCATATTTTAGTTAGTTTCATTCATTCCCACCAATACAACGTGTAGGAGTTAACTACCATTTAAAATAATAATATTATATTATTACTGTTCAATGTAAGATTCCAAATAAACTCGTTGTTGTGTATCAGTTACGCTATCGAACATAACAACCACTTTAATGTAAAATTTAAATTTATTTCACAAATATTATTAAATATGAAATATTTCTTACACTTCATTTACCTGGGGTGTTAAAAACGGTGTCATTGGGGGATTATAGTTGTATAAATTTATCCCAGCATATAGTCCCCTCCAAATAAATTCTACATGTGTGACTAAAAAATGCGGGTATCCCAAGAACGAGATATTATTAATTATGACATTGTGAACTAAATTGGTGAACCAAAAACCATATCCTCATAGTTAATGAACGTACCATGAACATTAGGAACAATTAACCAAAATCAATTTGGTGCCCCAAATAGTGCATCTTTATGACAATGATATCCTTCCCATTGTAGCATCCTGCTACACAGATGAAATCTAGCTCCACATACCCCCACACTATACCAATGGAACCTTTGGCCACATACCACCATGGTACGCAAAACTAGACTAAGTATGTGTACAACATTAGTATGATGATTTCCTCTTCACCTGCAAAACAACATGCAATGTGAGGGAAACACCAACCCTCATCAACAAATGGTAGTCAAAATGGGGTACCTTTGTGGGCTCCACCCTCTATATTTGATAGTTTCCTTCCATTTCCACTACATTGCATGGTATCCCGCCACAAACCAGGCAAATTTAATTATGAAAAATCACCCCCCAAATAAACTAATCTGATATAATAGAACATTTGGGCGTGTCAGTTCAACCTATTCAGTTTACATGCCCATGGTAACTAGAGCTATGTAGATAATTGCTACAATAGTTCAGACCCCTAGAATGTCGATAGGTTAAAATTTCGATGGTCACTTGTGGTCCAATTTTGTAATACTAACATGAAACACCCCATTATACGAATCGGGTGTAATCAATGACATTCCCCTTCAATGAGGTTTACAAATATTCAAGGGATGTCATACATTATTTTCCTTTTACTGAGAAAAATCATTCCCCAAATCCCAGAACAAATATAGGGTAATCCTCTTGGATTAGTTCTCATTGATCATAGGATATGGTTCTCTCACCTTGGCCTATTACTCAATCAATCTCCTCTATTTCCATCATTCGATAAGGGAAATCAAGTGGCTTGTTAAATATTTCGCATCCCCTTGTTTCATGCACCATGAATGACTCACGTGGTCTAAGAGGCTGTTGATGATCACAATGTCCCTACATTCCACAACTATCATTGAACTACAAGAACTATTATTTCCACCATAACATGGATATGTAGGAAACCCTATTATATCCCGAGATATATTCTATCTCATTCCTGAAATAAGAAATTATTCTTCCAAGAAATGGGCCTCTTAGATGGTAATAGAACGAAACAATTCTTGTTTCTATTTTATTGGTTCCTATAGTGGTAATCCATAAATTCATTTAACTACATGAAATATTATTCCTACCCAATTGAGATATGTAGAAATCTTGTATAATGCTTCAGATCATAGGGGATCCAACACAATAGGTAACACCTATCCTATCCACCCAATAATCAAGGCTTCATTATCATGTAAGCCGGACATTAGCTCAAAAAGTGTCATATCCACCAATGTCAGCCCCAAATCATTCCCCCTTTGTTGGATTTCTCATGGTATTATGTCATGAATCAAACCAAACATGAGGGATTTGAATCCCAAACAACAAGGATGGGTATTAAGCCACCCTATATTTGAAACTCGGCACCCTTATCTCCCTAATGTTTACTGATCTATTCCATGGTCGGTTCAAATCCACCCAAGAGATAGTATCTCTAATGGACAGTTTGAGCATCATTGGTATATATCCCACACAAAAACTCATGTACGAACTTTTCACCATGATGTATATACCGCATGATGTTAAATTTCATAGATGGTTCTACGTCACATAACCTCAAAAAGTGATGTTACTAATCAAATGGCACTAAGATACGTGGGTAATAATTCCTCTCTCCATGAATTTTTAGAATCCCATCATATGGGATTAATCCCGATATTGAAATAGCTTTCATCCCCATTGCTGATGATAAACACAATAGTGCCTCACCTCATGGCCGGAGATAATTTCGTCTGAGTTATTCCAAATCCATGTATATCCATTATTGATCTTGTGATCCCTTGGTAATCTACAAACTAATTCTTGGGAAATAAATATGAATTAAAAGAAATTATAAAATTTACTACATTAATAATAGAGTCTTGGAATTGGACATAGCCTCCCCAAATGGTTGTGAAGATCCCAACATCCCATCCTCTTGAACTGTGGAGTCCTTTAGTGTAATTGGTCAAATAATCGAATGGGTTCTTTCTATTACAAATTAAGTCCACGAATTATGGATAATTGAATATGGGTGTATCTGGATCAGCGAACAAACCTATTAGAGTCCATCTGAGGACATTGTACTCAATGTGGTCTGATAGCATAGAAAATTATCCCGCAAAAATTACCAACTATAACCCAACATAATTTTGTCCGAATAACAAAATATGATTATAATGTGGAACCCATAACTATGGTACCACCATTGTAAGATAAAATAAAGGATACACTTACCAACCCACTTTAGATCATTTTATTCTTTGTATGTGACTCCACCTCATGTCGAAAATAGGGTATAATGTACCTTAGGTTGAAACATTCATATATATAATTTTAATGTCCTTTAACATCATTAAATATTTTATTTCAAAATGGTTTGTTGTGGCTTATAATTATAATTTTATATTTTTTTATTATATATTTTATATCCATATTTCATAATGTTTATTTGAATAAAAATGTTTAAAATACTTAATAATTTTATATAATTGAAATATATTATTTTACCTATGATAAAATAATAATTATTATATTAAAAAAATAAAAAAGAAAAGATAATTATTCTTGATAATTTTAATATAATTTTATTTATGTTATAGTTTTTTCATTTTTAATAAATTGATATTATATACTCCAATCCTATTTTAAGTGTATGTATAGTCCATTCACACACTATACTGACAAGAATCAACACTTCAACCAATCATGAATTTATTCATGATTTCCTTGTCTCCTTTGAGAATTAGAAGAAACAATTAGTTATGTTTTTAGATATTAAAATTATTTTCATTTTAATTTATTTTATATGTGGTAGAAGTCTATTTCTAGGAAACATATCTATCAAATACTCTAATTAAAAACATTTGTTAATTTTAAAAGGTACCACATATGCCCAAAAATAAAAATAATGGACTTATTTGGGTGTTAAAAAATTTCTCTAGCACCCTATATTTTGTCTTATTCCATCATCTGATCCTGATTCGGTCGTATAAATGGATATATATCATTAGATTAAATTAAACTCAATTTTTATGGTTGATGTACCTCTGATAAATTTTGATATAATTATGAACATGATAATTGTAAAAAAAATTAATTGAGTTGAAATGAAACAAATTATGATTTTGTAATGGTGATTTTAAGGAACAACATGGGTTCTTTTGAAAATATGAAATTATTAGGTCGAAGATAGAGATAGTGATTGATGATTTGTTAGAATGTTCATCATTTAATGTTTTTCTTATTGAACTAATTACTCGTGACAATGAATCAATTTTTTTTATTTCACATATTCACATATTTAATCAATTATATTACATTTGAACAGATGTATAACATAGTATGAAACATTTAAAATTTGGATTCTATAAAATTTTATATTTTCTTATTTTATTATTTTATATATTTATAGAATTTGAAAAAATATTTTCAAAAATAATATATTTTTATCCACTAATTATAATAATTTTTCATATTATTTAATATAAGTAGATTTTATATTCATATTTTCTATGTGTATTATATTTTAATAGAGACCAACTATACAATGTAAATATTGGAAGAGATCATATATTATATGTTAATTTTTACAAATCCACATATAGTTATGTGTTTACATAATTTATAATTTATATATACCTTTAATTAATATTATATATATGTTACATGTATTTATATATATAATGTAATAATGTCTATATATAATATATTTTTTTATGTATTTTGATATTGATAGTATTATTCAGATACATATATTATGATTATATATTATAATATGTGTTTATTTGACGTTATTATAATGTTAATTCTTTATATGTTTTAAAATTATTATGTTTCAAATTTTTTATAATGGTTTTTTAGTTTTAGATTGATAATATATTAAATTTTAAATGTAATTTCTATGAAATTTTGTAAGATTAAACATGTGTTTGTACTACTTTTATTACTAATATTCATGATCAACTTCATAAATATCATATGAAACACGTTCTATAATTATTTTTACAGTCATAATATTATATTTTATTTATATACAAATTGTATTCTACTTTATATGGTTATAAAACCTTTTCAATGAGCATTCAGATGGAACATATTGTAATTGAATCTTATAATAATTATTTTAAAATGTAAATCATATATACAAATATCATCTATATTTTATTAATATATTCAATTATGAAATCATTTTTATGAAAATATACGTGATTATCATTAAATTTTGTAATTAAATAATCATATAATATGGTATAAATTTTTGATATTTTTTAATTTCTCTTTGTTATTTAAATATGTTTATATTATTGATCTTTGTTTTTTCTTATAATATCAATTTTTTTCATAAATAAAAAATATTGATATATTATCAAAAATAATATTTAATTTAAATTAAATATCATATTCATCCAAATAAATAAACATAAAAACATTGACTATGTAATATGTTTTTATATAAAATATCTTGTATTGAATATGATCTGTATACTTATTTTTATTGACTTCAGAATTTTTTTATCATTTCACCACCATTGTTAGTTATTGTATTTATTTTGGGGTTATTCGTCTAAAATATTCCAATAATATTAGTTAAAATATATATTAATATATTAAAAATGTATGATAAAAATAATTTTTTTATAATAGATTAATCAAATTTGTTTCTAAATATTAGTGTTTTTGTAAATTTTTATCATTATTAATTTAGTATACAATGTTTATTAGCTCAATTGCGATAAAATCTATTCTCGTGTACCAAATGGATTTCACATATTATTTAATTGTTTGATGAATAGTTTTGAGGGATTATGTGTAATGTTTGGAGGGTATACATTTTTCCTAGATATCTATAAAATTATAATCGATTGAAATATATAGAGGCTTCATCATAATATAACCCAACATGAAACACCATAGATACATTCCTTTAGTTTCTAAAAAACCATTATCAAGTGGTAATATAATGATGTGTATAACTAATTCAAAGGTGATACAATATAATAAGGTCACCCATAGGTACATAGTGAACAAACTATTCTCAAATCAATATGGTATAAGAGACTATAACTATATCATGTCCCATATCTTGAATCTAATTGAGCACCAAAAAAATACTCTAGTATAGGAAATTTTTTCATAAATATCTCATCAAAACCAAAATCATCTCTTACTCAATATAACTAAAGCATCGAGGTTGTAAAATATAGTTATAAAACAGAATTTTAGTCCCAAAAGATAATAAATATACAATTTCATGTACAATGTGTCATTTATATATTAAAAATAAAAAACAATTAATTAAATAATGATTATTACTCAATCATGTGTAATAACTAAACACCAACTTATCTCTATATTGACATTTTCAAATGTCAGATGTCCCATAAAATAAGAAAAAATGAAAGAAAAAGTTCCTTTTCTAATGAATGTTTCTGTTATGTAGATCAACTCTTTGTTATGAAATAACTCTTACATGATAATTATACCATTATAATATTATCGTATTTTTGTAATAAAGTCTCATTTTTAATATTCCATTTCCATCAATAAAATCGCATAAAATCCTGACTACATAATAATAATACATAATCCTGACTACATAATCAAAATACAAAATAAATTCCCTAACAATGGGAAACATACATGTTGGAATCAAGTCCCTTTTCTAGAAAAACATCTTATGAGAAGTCATTAAACCCTATAGAAACTATTCTATTAAATTAATCAAATAGATTTTCTTGTATTGATCAGACCATGGGTATTGCATTCCAATTTAAAAAACAATATAAAATTTCTAGGCTTTATGTCCCATCACCGACACTTTCATGAACACAAGAAAATTATGATCCCAAATAATTTCAAAATGTCACATCCATTACATCCTTATAGAATTATAAAATTAACCCCATCATCAAAATAAGATATTATTTGTACTGCAATCCTATTCCAATTAGAAATTAACATAATGGAGTAGGGAATCCCGTGTAAAATGTATAAAACATTAAAAATATTGTATCTCAAAAACCATTATCATATGAATGGTAATTAATATTTAACAAACCATATGTGATAAGGACAAACTGGGTATGTCATGACACAGATTAGGCATCACCAGTTACAAGTATGTGTGTCATCGAAATCCATAGAAACTATTAGTGCAGATGAATATGTTATATGAAACATGAATTAGAATAATTCTTAATGTATATATCAAACTCCACAATGAATTAATAATACAACTAGGCATAAAATATATTTATTTTACCCAAAAAATAATTATAAAATTGATATATTATGAATATATAAATTTTTGTGTGTGTCTGTGTAATTAATTATCATTGCATCCACTTCAGTGATGTCCACCCAAGTTCTAGTCTCACCCACCTAACTAATAACCTTATAAAAATGAATCTTTGGCCAATTAATATGTTTTATTGAATTAATGGGTTTAAAAAATAAATCATATATCATTAATATAAACTAATTAATCTATCCAAAAATCATTGATGATATATATGACTCAACCCCCCATGAAAGAATTTTCTAATTCACTGATTTCATAAACAATAGGTGTTAATAGTTTCTTATTTCTTTTCAAATGAATCTTGTTCTGCCATTTATTCAGTATATTTTTTCTGAAGGATATAATTCATAGTAAATATCATTTTTCATTAACATAAGAAGGCATAAATTCAATATACATCAAAATGTGTGATAATTAAAATACAAGTTACCCAATACCCTCTCTCATGTGGTGAATATAAATTATAATAAACAGTTTATTAGAAACACATTCAAAATTACTAAACATATTCTTTTCTAATTTCACTATTCTTTAAAATATTATTCGATAAATTTTATCCTTAAAAAGTGAAAAAACCTAGGGATACCTTGTATGAAACCCAAACATTTTTTAAAATTCTTAAACCAATAGTAGTTATAATTTCGTGGAATATTGTATGTTTTGATATTGTTATAGATGTACTAGACAGTCTTAAACACGTCCTATGAATAAAATTCAATTTTTACTTGTCCAGTTGAATATTTGTAGTGAAAATGAATATCACATTCCATATGATACAAATCATAACAATTTATGAGAATTTATGAACCCCAACCCAAAAAATTTAGTTTTCCCCCTTTAGTGATGCTGAATAACTATCTCATATTCTCATCCAAAAAAATCCCCCTAGAAGTCACATCAATGATACCCCTTAAAATTTATCAAACACATATAATTAATTATAATACATATAATAAATCTAAAATAAATTATAAAAATTTAATAAATATTTATATAATAAAATAATATAATTTCAAATTGTATAAAAATAAAAAAAAAACATATGTCTTGATTTCAATGACATCCATTGAACACCACTCATCCCATGTGTGAATATTTCTCTATAATAAAAAATCATTTCATCAATAAATGGAAGTCTAATTTGATGGAAACTACATAATAATCTGTTTAACGTCTTTTAATTAAATGAAACATGAAAATACCAAAATTATTCATCATCAGTGAACCTCCTCTTGTAATGTAAAACAAAATAACTATCATATATTCTAAATAGACCAATTTTATAAATGAATAAATTTAAATCCCCTAATGGAAAACCTAGTAAATATAACTAAATTTGAATGAAATTCAGGAGGAGAAGTATTGTGGTAAAACTCAAACTATTCAATGAAAAAAATAAAATTGGATTAAAACCACTGAATGTGAAGAATTATAGTGTCAATGAAGATATAGATGAGGCTCAAATAGTACATCAACCATAAAAGTATTAGACCCTTAAAATGGGTTTCAAATAAATTAGTAAAAATTGAAATTCCAAATATAGTAAAAAAAATTATGTAGGACTCACTATGTTCTTATTATAATTCAACAACAAACTATGAGCCTAACACAGAGGTATGACTCCCCTTATATCATCACTAAGCACTTGCTTCCACCAAATTGGGTACATGGTGGCCATCCATACCAACATACCTATAATTATCCCACACAAAATACACCATAAAATCAGATAGGTCCTTCTTTACCTGAGGTACCACTTGTAATACGACATTTGAGTAATTTTAAATTCATAATAAAGAAATCCTAAATATGAAAAATGACCAATTTTAAAAAATTAAAATAGAAATGGGTGAATAATTTCTAATTTACCTATAGACACAGACAACTGTATAGAATTAAAACCTCTCAATTAGAACTCTTATAATCTCTTGGATGTGTCCACCGATAAATCTCATGATCTGAATTGTTTAAAAACAATTTCTTCATCAGAAGCTATGGTCAGGACATAATAAACACATAGTTATTTTTATTGGAGTCATATCTCTCATCCATTCATTATAATCATTAACAAATACATCATTGTACAAAATAATACTAAAACTAAAGATATCCTATGAATCAATGTCGGACCTAGTTCACCTATAATCAAAATGATTATACACCCCTAGATAAATTCATGTATTTAAAAATGGATGATTTTAATATACATAAATACAAAATAATGGTTTAAATGAGACCAAATCATTTCATGCACTAACCTCAAGTCCCTGAAAACATTATGGTCGTTATCCAATTATGTCCCACATGTGACTGAACATGCATTTTGATTCAACAAATTATTCAAAAAAAGGAATAAAACACCCCATGGGTATTAGATTCAATATAATTTTATATATAACCAATTTAAAATACTAAATATATATTATAAATATGTATATAAAAAATATCAACTAAATATTTATTATTGGTTAGAATAATCAATTTCTCTCTCCATGAATGATTATATATGTATTTATAGGATGGTTATACCCCTTTTAAAATATAAATATATTAACAATAATGGTTAAATTTAGTTATATGAATCAAGAATTTCACCTACCATGACCGACAGAAAAATATTGGAATAAAACATCATTTATAGTAGAATAACACCATATAAATTACAATATTATTGGTCCTAAAAAATTATATCCATATAAAAAACCATCTAAAAACATAAATATTTAAAAAATGTACTCATTGCGTCCACAAAAAAATATCATCATGAGGCTATCATAGAGGCCAATGGAATCACAATTATTTACATAGCTACATTCCAAATTATCGAATGATCCACCACCACATGATGTGACTTGATTGATATATCCATAAGACTATTTATAAACATAGATATGTTGTGGAATATATTTTTAGAGCATCATATTGAACACATAATGATTTTATATTGTATAACAGATTCATTTTTTTCAAAAAATCATAGTCATAATTGATCAACCAACTAAAAACTACTAACAAAGCCATTCCACTCAAAAAACATGGAATAATTTCTCATACCTAAATTTCCAAAATATATCTCATATCTTTTTTTTGAAATATCTAATACTCATTAATCGTTAAATAATTGAGATAACATATGTGGATTACATACCGAAATGATAAATTGTTTATAAAACCATATAGTTATCATATCCTACATGATCATAATATAATACTGATGCACAGAATGATCATGTTTTTTCCACCAACTAACAAAATAAATTAATGAAATTAATAGGTTCATTTAATAGATGACAATATGAATAAATCCAAAAAGGATTAGACCATATTGTTTTATTCTAGAACTATATATTCATTACCATTAGACTAACCAAAAATCAATAATAAACCCAAGTATAGGACTACTAACTGAAATGTACATCGTGACGCAAATGATGTTCATACAAACTAAAAAACATCAAAATACATCCCATAACTTCATTTGTCAATATATCACACATGAAACACAAGTCCAATAAAACTAACATTATCAAAATAATAATAATTTATTTTAGTAAATAAATGAACTAAATAAATCACATTGTACCCCACATGAAAATTATATATATAAATAAAACTATAGTTTGATGAAGGAGTCTATAATTTAGACAAGAAATAATTCACATTTCTTCCATGATAAATCTATATGATTGTTTTTCATGCTAATCATTTTTTCATACTAAAAGTAGTGAGACTCTCATAATCATTATGAACAGAGCCATGATAATATGATCAACATCCAAAAAAACAATAAATCATTCCTATGATGAATGATATTCATGTCACAACACACACTATCACTCATTCATTATAATCAATTTGTATAAAGGATCCCATTAATCCATGACTATAAAAATTTTCATTCCATTTATAAGACATTATATTAATGAATAATATATTGAATATTACTATTAAAGATGAATCTATATGTATTGGTCACACCACTCTATTAGAAATAATTCACTAAAAAACGACTCATTAAAGGAATAATATTGAAATATGTGTCCCCACATAGAACAAGCACATCATACAATGTTCCTAAGATATGAAATAATCATTTGGATTTTATAACAGGAAAATAGAGATTATTTGATGATGGATGAAATACATCATGTATCTATTTGGATTTTAGAATTGGAATGACTTTTAATTCTTGTACCAAAACTCAATATATGGGACATATCTATACAAACATAATTAATCACATAAAGTGAAATCATCATTTTTCATTCAATGCACATGGTGTATCGACATACTATACTAACACATCTTATTTCTATACCATATAAATAAGAATATGAATGATCCAAACCATAATAAATATGTACCGTCAAACCCTTTATATAGGAAAAGTGGTAGAAGTAGGAAATATCACTACCGGAAAACTACCCTATACACACTGTTCAAAACCGTGGGTATAGCCCCCAAAACTGAGGGCTGGAATAGTGTCGGTATAGGGGGGTCGGCCTATACCCATGGTTTGTAGAAACCATGGGGATAGGATTTCCACAGCATGTTAGGTGCGTGGACATGCTCACACAACATTGACCCCATAGTTTGAGAACCATTGGAATTTAATTTTAAAAAATAATTGTCAGTTGGTTTTGGACCCGGGCCTCGTGCTGCACCTAGCGGCCGCGCCCCACCAACTGACCACCCCAGCTGTGAATTCTATCTTTTATATATACATATATCTACTTATATATATTAATATGAGGTATTTAAATACAAAAAAAAAGTTTGGCATGTTTCGAACAAGTACCTCACGCTGAGTCTCACGGCCGCAACCCATCAACCGACCAATCGATCTATGATTAATATTTGTTATATATAGATAAAAATTTATATATATATAAATATGATCCACGCGGTGTATTTAAATTCATAAAACATGGACATGGGGATTTTAACTGATGACCAACAACAACCGTGTAGAAGAGTCTACAAAATGAGGTATCAAACTTTTCTAAATTTATATTTATATGGATATAAATATATTAATCGAAATGGTGAAAAAATGTCTTCCTAAAAAATTGTTCAGTGTCCTACATAATATTTTTCCTATCCATAATGCGGTAAATCTATACCCACAATTCTGGACAATCGTGGGTATAGGTCTTCAAAAAAACCACAATACCTACGGTTTTCAAGAACCATCGGTATTAGTCTTCGAAAAATACCCTTTATCAACTGTTTTCTCCAAAACTATGGGTATAGGTCTTAAAAGAAAACCATACCCATTGTTTTTGGATCAACTGTGGGTATAAATGGAATATACCCACGGTTTTGGAAAACCATAGGTATAGGGTCACATAATATCCCTATACCCACGGTGTTTGACAAAAATGTGCATATAGACCTCTTTTCTAGTAGTGTATGGACCACTACTCAATACTAACATTACAATAAAAAGTGATTACATGAATAAGCCACAAATCAAACCAATAATTCAAATACATGGATTAAAAAAATTGATATAAAGAACTAAACATAATCAACTTATGTTTATAGTTACGTATATTACAACCATCATATTATACAAAAATATGTATATATTATATTATCAACACATTATATAACTATACATATATCATGTTCTAGTTTCACAATCAAATCCATGAACACAAATGTTAATGGAATACTACATGATGAAGATAGTTCCTAAATACAGATAACCATTAATATCTATTGAAGGGTAAAAAATAGTAAGGAAGTAATATCAAAATCATCATAAATGAAATAATTAAAATAGATCATCTAAAATAATTATTAATAAAATAATATTTCAAAATACTACATAATTTTTTTAATCCGCATTCAGTTCATGAGTATCAAAATACATATATAATATCATTATTTATGACATGTTCTATCTCCATATATTATATCATTAACATTATGAAATGAAAAATAACATCTATGATACAACATTATACTATCCGCAACCTAATTCAAACCTATAGTGACCAAAATTGGTTCCCTATACATCATAAGAACAATAAATTATATTAGACACCCCGATAAAATTATTGGAGTCTATATTAATGTGGGGAGAGTATATCATATTTATAAATTAATTATAAAATACAGTGAGGAATCAAAACGTCTATATATCAATAATTGATTATTGAATTATAATATTAGATATCACAACTATATACCATAAAAAAATAAATATATATTTCATTGTAATAGAATGATGGTGTGTATAGAAAACTAAAATGGATGACATAAATATAATCACACTCTACGATTTTAATTAAAAGGACATATAAATATATATTTGTTCTAAAAATGGACAGGTAAAAAAAGTTTGTAAATATTGGTAGTTTTTACTTTAATCAAGTTGATATCTACATCAAAATTATCGAATGTAGGTATCCAATTATTAAATATGAAAATAACCATGAATCCTTATCATTTACCAGGTCACCTAATCTGGGAGTCAGTATAACTCAATTGGCCACCACCAAATGTGTACTCTAATAATAAAATACATAGAAGAACGTGTAAATGTGATATTCTCATAATTAAAAAATATATAAATTCTATTCATAAAAATTATGTTCTAAACCTTGGTAATAGAAACTGAATGATATTCGTTATTTAACATATAAAACCGTGATGATGTCTTGTCAATCGTATAACCAAATCATATAGTGACCACCACATTATTACTTAGTCTCAAATAAAAATATTTTAATTTAATTAAACTATAACAAAAAAGTGTAAAACATCATGAAATCATAGTATTAAAGACACAAGAATAACATATTTTAAAAGTATTTATTATTTTAATTTCCATTATTTCTTTTTTGCGGGGGTTTCCCTAGCATTTCTTGTGGAATGGGCGAGTTTTCATGATTTTGTCCAAACTGTGATCCCATAAAAAAATTTAGACTCAAAATTTTTTATTTTATAAAACAATTATTATTTATTATTTTACACTCATTATCATCCAAAATGTCATCCCCTTACCTATTAACAAGAATATATTATTTTAGACCCTTTAGGAATCCATAATCAAGGAGGACATGCGTTTTTCTTTAAAGAATTGGGTCATCCATGAAGACAATTTAAATTTATAATAAAAATTCTTTAAGAACAATTTAATTATTACAATTTTTTGATTATTACACCTCCATGTCCGTGCTAACATCCCTAGGCTAATCCTCACCTTCCCTTCATTATCATTAGAGATCATTTCCATTGGAGGTAAGGGAAAATATTCACCAGCTTTCTCAAATCGTCAAAATTTGAAGTGTTAATTTTTTTCATTCATAAACCCAAAATGTTTCACCACCCCCTTTTCCCATTATATATCCTAAATTACCTCATCATCCTTTTTCAAACCATACATTAAATTTTGGATATTTGAAATTTTAGAAAATGGTGTATTGTGTTAGATTTATTCATGATTCCATAACTATGTTGGTTTACATCCTTCTAGATCCCATTTTCATAGTGTGTCATCCCTTATTTTTGATTTTCATAAATTATATAAGATATTTTATAGATCCTGGAGTTTAATATTGAGTTTTATTGGTACATTATTCTTTTTTATGATTGATCTACCTTCCTTGTGTAGTAGTAGTGGTGCATTTGATTTGTCTTACAAAGGGTTCATCGTTTTAACGAATTTGGATGGTGATTCAATTTTTTGTACAATTTTTGTTAAATAGATTATTGTATTGTTGTAGTTTAATGTTTATTTCATTTTAATATTGTGGAAAAAAAAATTAGTGGTAGTTATCATGAAGATGAACATTAAATGTAATTTTTATGTGAAATTAGGGATTTTCATAGAATCCTTTTTATTGTCCATTTGGGGATTCCCTATAACAACCTATTGGATTTTATTGGGATTTATTAATAATGGAAATACTATTTTTAATATTTATTTCTTTTGTTTTTTTATACAAAAAATTTTTTTAATTGTTTTTGTGAGGCGTATAAACATTATGTGACATATTTGTGGCAAAGGACGTGTTTTTACAACAACATGAATTCATAAATAATAATATTATTCCGTATTTTTGTTGGTTTAATTGGAAGCTTTTAGACTGAAATAATTTTCTTGGTAACATAATTTATGCACATTGTGTGCAATGTGTGGGTTTCAAGGAGTTTTGGGTAAAAAACATGACTATATATTGAGAAGTTGTTTATTAAAAATAAAAATACATTGTTATGTGTTTTAATTTCAATAATGTTTTTGTAGATAGATTATTGAATTTTTAGTGACCATTAGTGGTGTTGTATAAAAAAAGGGATGTGTTTTTCTTTCAGAATTTTTTTGAGCACAGAGGGGGAATCCATGATACCTTGGAGGGCCGATATGTACTAGTATGAAAAGTGATACAGATGGGTTTTTCCTTGTTTTACTGAGAAAACCGATGATGAAAACTCTAAATATACTATATTTATGATGTTTGGGACCAATAGGTTCTAGGTAAGTTCCCTAGTAGTTTCTCATGACTGGGAATTTATTTTTAACCAGGTTAAATTTCAACGAGGTAAGACGTACATCAGACCTGAGACTATCTAGTTTCCTATCAGTGTTCCAGGATTTTGTGCTCATTAAATTTATGGTACTTTCTATTTTTTCTTGGTGTGTTTGGATGTGAATTACAGTAGTAATTCGTTAATATATATATATATATGTCTTAAAATTTGTAATGTTTTAGTTTGTAAAATAATTTCTATTGGAAGTTTCATTTCATGAAATTTATCACCGCATTTCTTTATATATTCAATCTGCTTTCTTTTTCACCTAGTATTGTATACTATTTGGAATCTATCGGTGGTATCCTATTAGGATTAGGATGAAACCCTACTAACAAGCCATTGGTTTATGTAGACATGGTTATGTTTGACTCAGGGAAAGGAAGAGCTTCATGTGAAGATGATTTGAGTTGTTAGAGTGGTCTTACGATGCTGTATTGTATAGATGAATCTGGGGTGTTGAACCCTTATGACGGGGAGTCATTAATGATAACTTCCTGTTGTTTTTATTATTATTTGGAACAATTTTAATTTGTTAAAAACCATGTAGTTAGTAATATATTTTTCCTACGTCTTGTTGGGCATTGAAATTTCAGATTCTTATCATTGATTACTTTTAATACATTATTCTTTCATACTCAGGTAAATCATTCCCAAACCTAATTTATTGATACTCGAGCACTTCTTCAAGAATTTGGGGATTGGGAACTCCTTATGGACCTTTTCATGTTTTATATTTGGTGCTCGTATTAGTGGAAACGAGATCCAGTTCGTAACAATTAAGGCTCTAAATAGAGTCCAATATCAATATTCCATAAATCTAATAGATCCATAATTAAATATTAATTAATAAATATTACATCACTATAGAAATATTCTTCATGTAGTCATAGAATCCCATATCAACTACAATTAAATTGGAAAAATCTACTATCTATACTAAATTAGGCTTCCTCTAAGCTAATGTGTCACCATCCCATACATCCACGTAACCCAAAACCCTCCAATTTTACCTCCAACCACAAAAAACATGAGCTCTGCCACCCCCGATCAGGATTTCCATATATTTCTGCTAGGTTTCCTACTCCACTTCAATACTCGACTCCTGTTTCCCACTCCCATTCACGACAATCCTATCTAGTCCCACCACCTCCTCGTTGTACTCTATCTCAGTGTGATCCACCTCTGACTCCGCTTCCTTAGGAACCTCCACTCCCCTCCACTCCCCGAATCCCCTCTATAGAATAATCTTCACCTACACCTCCCCTCTTTCTTCACCTCTGACCTCCTCTGGGAATAACTACTCAACCTACAGATCCGTCTACTCCAGTTTCTCCACCATAGGCTGCTTTGCATCTGGCTCCTCCTTGGCCTCATCCGCCTCTGGCTGCTCCGGATTTGTGTAGTCTGACTCTGGATCCTTGAGATGTAACTCATAGGATTCCCGATAATTATTGTCTCCTCCGAGCTCTAAGTCCCATGATGGCTCTGACTGTATCTGAATCTATCTTCCTATGGCTTAAATAGATCTCATCAACTGATCTGTCATTTCCCTATCCTCACATTCAACACATCATTATCTTCTTTGTAGCCTATTTGAAGCATTTGAATATCATTTTAGTTTTTCATTTCTCTCAATTCATATAAAATCCATAGGATATAATGGAATACATTGCTTCTTAATAGGTGTGTATGAAAAATTTTCTTGAGTTTTTTAGTTCTCTCCAAGATATAGTATATCTAGTTTTATATGATTTTTCCAAACATTATGACTCAACGTCTCTTATTTTGATTCACCCATTACTACATATAACTCTATTACTCAACCATGATATCGATTAAACAGGATTTTTTTGGCTAAAATATACTCAACCAATTTACGGGCTATAATATAGTGCTTCAACCCATTGTATCATGTACCTTTTTCATGTATATTTGTTTCAACAGGTGCGTAGTCATAATGTTTGGGATTTTTTTAGTTATCTCCATGATATAGTATATCCAGTTTAATATGAGTCTTTAAAACATTATGACACTAAATATCCTATTTTTATTCACCCATTACTACATATACTTCTATTTCTCTTCTAAACTCTTGATTAAACTGAAATTTCCAGGCTGAAATATGCTCAACCAATTTGTGGGCTATAATATTGTGCATCAACCAAAGGTATCATGTACTTATTTATGTATATTTGTTTTAATTTTTGATATTTATTATAACTATAATTATTTAGAACACATTTTTCTCATATTATCATGGTTTTTATTTCATTTTCAATTCCATTGAATACAATTTCCTTTTTTATAGGTTATATCATTGTAACTAATTACTATAGCTTTGTTTCAACTATTTATATAAATGTTTTTTCTCATCATTCCTTCATTTTATATAATATCATTCCATGAGATTATTTATATATTTTTTATGTAAATATATTAAATGCTTTATGAAATTTAATTATATGTTTTTAAATTTCACTTCTTGTGTTATTTTTTCAAAATGTAACGTGTTAACTTTACACCCCTCCTTCTAGATTTCTCATTATTATTCCATTATGTTATGCACGTCCTGCCAAATGAATTATAATTTTCCACATTCATGTTTCTATGCAATTATGTGTATGTTGAAGTAGATTTCCATTGTAGGTTGTCTTACTGCTTCTAAATGTGTTCACCTTCAATACTGTGATCCTGCTTCATTCCATGTAGATATACCTCTCCATCCCATCATTTCAAAACATGATCTACATATAACTATCGATTGAAGATGTTTATGTTCATTGATGTCTACTGCGTTGTAACCAACATTTCACATAGGAGGTTGCAAGGCTGTTGAAGTGCACAACTCTATTCATTGGAAAAAGAACATTTCATATAAATGCAATGTCTTTCAACCTAATAAAATATTAATCTATAATTGACTATGTTTTATAGAATCCTTCTGTAAGATGATAGTTCTATCATTATCAAATTACTGTGTATGGAACATAATTTATGTACACTCGAATCCACTTGTGACCCTTTTTTTCTTTAATGTATGTTTTCTAATCCATCTTTCATGTTGGCAGTTAAAAGTTAATTTTACCAGGTTTATGACTGTCCACCTTCATCAAGATGCAGGTGCTGTAGAAGCTATTTCAAAACTGAAGATATTGCATATATCCATCTCTTCCTTAGAATTATGATGCATGTTTTTAATGTTGTTGGTATATGATAACATGCAATGTTTGTTACCAAAAAAGTCCAATCAGCAATATAAATTAATAACAACCCATTTAAGAGGAATTAAAGAAAATAGATGAAATTGATTTAACATATGGAATTTATCATTAGTTTTTTTACATTGACATTTAATTTATATTCTATTTTCTAATTAAAAAATGCAGTTTGTGGGAAAATAGATTTTAATCAACTAATTGACGGAGTGTTCTCCAAATTATTAACAAATCTGGTTAGGCTACTGCTTAATAAATTTTTCTTAATTGTTGTCCGATTTCATTTTGGGAGCATGGGATGATAGTGTGCCAATATATAAACACAAGTTAATTTTGATAATTTATATGAACTATATGTGCCTTGAAGATTTATTCTCTACTTTCTATGATTTGGTTATAGTGTAAAATATTATTTATATTTTAGAATGTTTTAGTGAAGTGGATGAATTTCTTTGAGTAGTGGAAATTTTCTTATTTAATTGAGTAGTGAATCGATTTTTATAGAATTATACAATATGTGGTGTTTGTTATCTACAGGTTTTTTGATCTTTGATAGTGAATGATGTTCATTTATCCCTTAATTTTAGGATTCTTTAATTTAAACTTTTGTGTTCATGTTTATTAGCAACTTGGGGTGGGGGTTTATTGCAAGGAACTGTATGCAGATATTTAATGTATGGGCTTATTCAATGTTATGAATTACATTTTTATTGGCCCATTGGAAGGTTTATATTAATTACATTATACAACACATGATGAATGGCTATCTTAGACTGTATTTTTTTACTAAAAAACCAATCCTATGTGGTTATTGGGGATATTCTCTTATGTATATTTTATTTTTGAATGAAGGTATTGTAGTGTGTTATTCTTATTAAAAGGTAAAAACTTATAAACCATTTAGTACTTTGTGCTACATTTATTTAATGCACATGTATTTATGACCCTGCAGGACAGATACCACTTAGCTAGTCCTTAGGGATTTGATTGGGGTCCATTTTCTTTTCCATTTTAGTTCAGTTCATGTGTTGAGTCCATGTTGTGATCTGTTTCAGTTCAGTTCCAATGTAAGGTGATTTTTTTTGTTTTTTTTTTCAGTTAAATTCATGAGAATATACTTACATCCAGCATTTTATTCTGCTAAAAATGTTCTATTTTATAGGTGACAATTTAGCACAGAGTACTGGGTGGGGGAGGGAGGAGGAGGGGGGACGAGGAGGGGGGGAAAGGGTCAGAAAATATTTTGGTTATTTGGAAGTCGAGGGGAGGGGAGGATTAGGGCATGGGGGAGGGGGATTCTAGGGCAAGATTTTGGGGAGGGGGGAGGGGAGGGGAGGATGAGGGTAGGGGGCGGGGGCTTGGCAGTTTGGAGGGGAGGGGAGGGGAGGGGAGGTGTGGGGAGGGGTGGATGAGTGGAGGAGAGGGGAGGGGTGATGGGTGGATAGTTTCCATGGTAGGGGAGGACAGGATGAGGGTAGGGGGAGGGGGATACTAGTGGAAGATTTTGGGCAGCCGGGGATCAGTATATTTTTAATTCATATTGTTTAATTTCATTGATTTTTTTTTCAAAACATAGGTGAAATAAATTGTGTTCTGTATATTTTTTTATTTTGAATTCTCATGGAAAACATTACAGTATGAATTATCTACAGGGTGATTATAAATTTTACATGCTAGATGATTTTTATATAGCATTCTTTTCATGCTGGTCAGTTTTCATGACATGCTGGATGGTTTTCATGAAATATATTTTTTTATCAGTTTTTGTTTCTTGATGTTTTATCATTAATGTGGATGTTACACATACTAGAAAATAAAAAATGGTTGATGTTTTAGATACTGTTTATGCATGTGAATATCACAATGATTATTTGGTTGTTGGATATTACATTTACTAAAAGAAATAAAAGACTACTCTTCTCTGTTGTACCCAATTTGGTCTGATGTGGTCCATTTTCAATTTCAACTAAAGTCATGTTCTGTTATCCTCACACTTGGTGCAACTCAATTTGTTATTTTTTTCAAACTGATCCATCTTTTATTCCATATAGGTATGTTGATTATTTTCATTATTACTCTCATATTTTCCTTTCTGATGAGTATGTAAGAAGTTATATGATTCATGGAAGATTTATAATTTTATATGCATAGATGTTTCACATCATTTTCTCTCTTTGAAACATCCTTTACATGACCTAAATGTATACGATTAATGCAGTTGTCTAGAAATGGGCTTCAATGGGGGAATGAAACTCCCATGGATTAAGTTATTTCACTTTTTTATGATGAGTTTTTTTATTTTTATTATAGGATGGTTAACATGTTCATATTTTTTCTAATATGTTCATATTTTTTTAAATTGGTCCCATATTTATTCCATACAAGTGTGCATATTATATATATGATTATTATCATATTTCCCACATTGATTTCTATATATTTAATAATTAGAGTCAATGAATATTTTGGCTTTTCATATATTTTCATATTTCACTTTTTTATTATTACAACCACTTTCTTATAATTGATTTATCTTTCAGTTTTTATTTAATTTCCCATATTACAATTATTTTGATAAAAATCAAAAATTAATTACATATTGTACGAAACAGGAAAGGAAAATGAGGGATGATTTTTACAGGAAAAATAAAAAAGCATACTGAGATGTTCTTCTCTACTATTTTGTTAATAATACCTATTGATTGTTTCATTGGTTTTCCTTCATTTTATTTCAAAACATTGGTGAAATAAGTAGTTTTATGTATATTTTTATATTTTTAATTTCTCATAGACGACATTTCAGTATGAATTATCTGTAGGTTGATTATAAATTTTACATGTTGGACAATTTTCATGAAACATGATTTTCATGCTGGAAAGTTTTCATGACATGCTGGATGGTTTTCATGAAAGATTTTTTTTTTATTTTTTGTTGCTCGATGTTTTTTCATTAAGCTAGACATTAATAATTATGGAATTGGAAAATTGTGAATGTTTTTGATACTGGACATTTTAATGCAGATTGTTTAGTTTATGTTACTCATGGTAGATGTTGTTAAAAGCAGGGTGTAATGTTCTACATTTGGTTTTTCATGTTTATGGATGGTTTTCTGGGTGGACGTTACCCATTTAATGACATTTCATTCCCTTCAACGCATCATAAAAATATTACTATGTTGTTTCACTATCTTTTAATTCCTTTACCAGTAGTTTTGAATACAATAACAATAATTGGTAGTGAATGCATGTATTGTGTCATAAAATCGTGAATTTAACTTCTGTTTCGACCATCAGATGCTTACAGGTAATTTGTGCATGAATGTTCCTGAATTCAATATGATAATTTTGGACACTGAATATTCATATTTATTATTTTCCTATCAAGTAGATCATACTCTTGTAATTTTTTAATTTCTCATTTGTTCATTCCAATTCAAATACATTACGATTGATGTTTAGATTGTGGTTTTATGTTTGTAGAAGGAGAAACTGAAATAACACCTTTAGACAGACTTCCTAAAGATCATACCTCTGGGACCCTCCAATGACATTATTTTCAAGATTTTCTATCCAATGTAGGATATCTAAATTATTCAAGACGCAACATCTGTACTTTATTTCCTGGCTATATCGTCTCTTTCAGGGACATGTTTATTCAGAAGATGCTTCCAAGATCTACTTCAGTTGTCCTAAAAATATGTTTTTAGGTAGTTTGTACTATTTTCCACGATCCCGTAAACCCATAGATGATTTGTTTCTATGTGAGTATGTTATGTTCACTAATTTCCCATAGATTTCATTGTTGTGGGAATTCATATCAATGTTGTCATATAAATATTCATATATATATAAATATATTAAATTAAAATTCACATTAAATAGATAAAATGATTTTGAGATTGTATTAGTTTGATACATAACCTAAATATTATTCATTTCACATCAATTAGATTCTAATACAGTTCCTAGTAGACCTTCAACATTTTAGTCAACAATATTTGTAATTTCAATATCCTGTTTAATACCTTAACTTCCTACATTTTTTTTATTACAAATCAGTAGAATACTGAAACTGCAATCTTTAATATCGAGGGGAGCATATATAATTCCTAATTCGATCAAATTGAATCATTTTTTATCACAACAAGTCTTAGTGAAGAATATTTCGTGACAGATGTGGTCACCTATAGTATTAGTGACATGAATAAGGTGTTATTTTACTATTTAATAACATTTTGTTTATGTTTTCTGGTCTGGAAAATAGATGGAAATCACCTCACTCACCTATTGAAGATCAAATCATTAGATTGTTGAATGTAGATACAGACATCCATGATTGTTTTTTAATTCATTTTCAATGTATTTGATGGTTTCCCCTATATCCTTATAGTGTATGGATGTCATTTTTGATTTAATGTGCATGTGTCACTAAAAGTCATTAAATGTGCAGATTGTATGTCACTGTTATCCAAGATTTGATTTACTCATCTCTGAAATGGAACATTGATAGTCTATATTGGTAAATATACCCTTTTTTGGTTCACTCCATTATGAATTTTGTATTATTGAAGAACATGTTTGATCATGTGCAATTCAGGTTAGTGGGTAGGGTAGGGTAGGGGAGGGGAGGATCTGGGCAGGTTGTAGAGGAGATGAGGGGAGGGGAGGGGAAGATGAGGGAAGGGGGGAAATGGTTGGGCATGGGGGTGATGGTGGATGGGGCTGGAAAGTGGGGGAGTTGTCGGGGAAGTGTCTGGGCAGGGGGGACTGGTGGGGGAAGGTGCTGGGTTGGGGGAAGGTTGACGAGGGAGGAGGAGGTGTTGGGATGGGGTGGCAGAGAAGCACAGGATGGGGGAGGGGTGGGGTATAGCTGGGTAGGGGGTAGGAGGACGTGGTGTGAAAGTGGGGGGGGGGGGGGTTTCTTGTGGTCCAGGGTGGGCGCGAAGGGAGGGGTTGGGAAGGGGAGGGACGAAAAGTTGAAGATTTTGGAGGTGGGGGGGGGGGGGTTGACATGCTGGGCAGGTTGTGGGGGGGAGGGAGGGGATGGGCGGCGAAGTGAGGAATGGTATGGGACTAGGGAGGGGAGGGGGATCGCTACGCATGGGGGTTAGAGAACGAGCTGGGAAAGTAGCTTACAAGATCGCCAGGGGGAACAGAGTTTTTACACCACAAGCTTCCACGGTACGCATTCCTTTGAATAATAACGTACAGTGTGTTGTATGCAATTTCGAGTTCTAACACACACACCACAACCAATCAAACTAGCCGTTATGAATAGTAATACCCACTTTTTAAAATTTTATAAATTTTAGCTTTCAAAATAGACTTCATTTTTGGATTCGGAATATCAAAATTAGCCTAGGGTTAAATTTAGTTATTTTTCTTAAAACTTTCAATTTTTGTTGAATAGTGAAATAACATTGAATTATAGTTTAAAACCGAATTTTTATTTAAATAAGAATTCATTATATTTAACTTTATTTAAGGTCATAATAGATTCATAATACCAATATAAGTTCATTTTAATTAATTGGAGTTAGTTTAGAAAAATTTATGATATATAAAAATTTAAAGGAACTTTTCACCGTCTTTTACCCACCTCCTTGGAGAATATGGAAATTCACATAAAACATAATTTTACCAATTCTATGAGTGAAATTTTTAAAATCTGAGAGACATGGTTAATATGAAGGAGTAAAATTTGGTTCATTGAGATGAAAATAATTTTTGGTAAATAGTTACTTTTTACCAATATTTACCCCGGTTAAAAGTAAATATGGAAATTACATGTAAAATGATATTAATATTACCCTAAGACATGTCCTAATTCTATTGGACAAGTGTATCTCGACCAAAGAAAACCTTAGGAATAAAATATTATCATTTAGGTCCACTTGGATTAGATTGGGACAGTTATTATTATGTAATTCAAAGGCGAGTTAAAAGAGTTAAAATCAATGTTTATTTACTAAAACAATATTAATATAGGGTAATACAGAAGATAATTTCAATTGTAAATATTAATTTGGAATCTAAGATTATTTCCTACATAATGGTATTTTATTAATAATTTTTAGACATTAAATAATTTAATTTATTTATGACACGATGGTGATGTAGTAATTACCTAATTAGTGAAATATTAATATAATTGATATTATAAATATCAAAATAAATAAAATTTGAGACTTTTTAAAAATTTCACTAATTTTCTAGGTTAACATGACATATAAGGATTGATTATTTAAATTGTTTTCAATGTAATAATGGTTTTATGAATTTATAAAAAACAAAATACCAAATAGTGTCAAAATTGACATAAAAGAGTTTTTAAAACAAAAATTATATTATTAATTTATATTCAATTCCTAATATACTATGGTTCAGTCAAGAGACTTATATCATGATATATATATATATATATATCATTAATGGACCACTTGGGGGTCTCATGGAGGTATATCGTATGTTTATTAACTATATAATATAAAAATACCAAGTGACATGCTATGTGTCAAACTAATTAACTAAAAGTTAAAATTAAAAGCTAAGGTTAATATTATGACACCAACCTGTCTAAATTATATTTATTGAGTGGTTCTATACCCATATCCACCATAACTTTTAAATAATACTCTTTGGAGACATTATAAAATGAATATGAATTTATATAAAATAATATTTCTTGTTTTTCAAAAGGTTTTCCTCACCCCTATTATAAAAGTGCACTCCCCCTTCTAATTAATTCACCAATTCAAAGCCTTTTGAATCAGCCAAAACCTTCCCATATACCCTCTAAAATTACCTAACATCATCCTAAAGTAATTATTTAGAGCATAAAGCCAACCTAAGGATCCCCTTCGATCAAATCAAAATGAAGAACCCGAAAAAGAGGTAATGTTTTCACCACCCTCTTTCAAGTTCCTTTCTTCTTCAGCTTCTTCATTCTCTGTTATTACCATTCTAAAATAATAACTCCAGTATATTATATATACTGTGATGTTATTATAAATATGGTACAACCATATTCATTATTCTATCCATCCTTTGAATGATATGTCACCATACGTGCGTACGTACGACTTACCGTCTCCACGTCATGGTGTAATTGTTATTAAATAAATTATTATTTGGATGGGTATAATAATTATGTTTAATTCATGTAAATAATAAATATATCCTGATAATGATTCTGTATATATGATATTCCATCCAATTATATATTATTTTAATATCAAAAGAATGATATTGCCGCTCGTGCGTACGTAAAAACTACCGTCTCCACGAACGCAATGAGATTCATTCTCCAACATATCCATTCAAGTATAATTAACATTTTAGGATTTAAAAATAATGTTTAATGACTTGATATAATTCTGGATATTAATAAGATACAACCTATCCATGAAAAATACAGCTTATGTAACAAAACATATAAAAGAAAATGTGTAAGTTAACACCCGAAACAACGATAATACTAATATATTATTAACAAATCAATT
Source organism: Viscum album (assembly GCA_963277665.1). NCBI lineage: Eukaryota > Viridiplantae > Streptophyta > Magnoliopsida > Santalales > Viscaceae > Viscum > Viscum album. The sequence goes on along the minus strand of OY728152.1, from coordinate 2,071,853,411 downwards.
TTAAAAGATCATATATGATATCATATTAATGTTTATTATTCTTGTATAATTTAATAACAATTATTTTACAATTATACTGGAGGATAACCTACCCTCAACCTAGGAAAAGTACAAGGTAAGGTTTTATTTCACAATCTCTTCATTATCCGAGGTTGTTTATACGTAATAATCTAATGGGACCTCTTTATCATCCCAATCCATGTTTTTTAAAATTGTCTTACTAAAAATTATTACTATTTTAAAGAATATGGGATAAATTCATTTATACCCTTGTTGAATTTTTATAAGAAGTTTATTATGGAATCATTCTATCATTTTCCAACAAGTTCCTTTTTAACATTTTTGATAGAATTAAGGTAAAAATGTTTTTTTATCTTATATGGAGGGTGCAGTTGTTTTCCACCGTTATAATATCTCCGAAGCTTCCCTTACAATATTATAAGAATATTTTCAAATAAAATGTTTTATTTTATAAATATATGACTCTTAAATTATTTCAAAATAGAAAGTGTTATATCTCTAAAAAGAGTTTTGATTTCATCTTTGACAACATCCTTTGATGTATTTTAAGTTTATTTGGAGTTGATTTATTATGATTCAAAACATCCATATTGTATTGATGATTTTGTGATATTTTTTATTGTGGATGTGTTATTTTTATTCCATTAATGGTTTATAAAGAATGTATTGTCATTTCGTATGCTAGTTTTAATATGAATATTTATGTTTTGTTTAAACCTATTCAGATGAGGAATGCATTGGACTTAATAAGTGACAGGTGGAGCCCGCTATAGCTTTTTGATTCATCAGTAGGTATCATGAGACAAACTAGTGTCTTGGCACAAGGCCTTGACATAATCTTATTTGTATTCTTGGTATGAGGCCTTGGCTATGTGGTTATGATAGTCTAGAATTATGCATTCCATCATTATGAATGTTGTTATTGATAATTCATGTGATTATTCGACTAGTATAATATCAATGTGAAAAATTAAATGGAATTATTTCATATTATCTTTTCCATATTATACTAAAGTTCAAGTTTTAATGTATTTTTTCTCAGTTATACATTGCCTAAAATGTTTATGCTTTTTTATGATGGTTTTTTATATATTGTTATCCTTACTAAACATCTTTGATCACCCCTTTCAATGTTTTATTTTTTATAGGATGTGAATAACTAATTTATGAATGACCTATAGGGATAGTATGAGTGGATATGAGTGTGGATTATGATGACAAGATGTTTTTGTACTATTTTTCACTTTATGATATAATGTAAACTTTATGAATGTATCTAGTTATTCCAAGGCTACTAAACTAATCGGTCATTTGAGACTTGATCTTTCTTTTGATCATGCCAATGTTATGTAATAATTAACTTACTCTGGGTAACATGGGTTGGGGAGTTATAGTTGGTATCAGAGGAAGTTTAACACAAACCTTGGAAGATATATTTAGATAAAATTTGATTAGAGCACATAGATTTAAGAGGGACTTAGAGGATTAATATAGAAGAACATTATAGAATATTGGTATTATAGAGATTTTTTGAGTTTTCCAAGAAATACATCCCTATCTGGATATGAGCAGGTAGAGGCGGCTCTGGCACAGATGTACCTAGGTGTAAAACCAGATAACACAGATTTCAGCAAGACACGAATGAGAACTAGTGCATGACAACATGTCGTCCTGCAATCATGGTTAAGACACTACTGAGTGATATGCTAAGGATAACTCTCATTTTCGTTACAAATCATTATGAAGGGTTTAGGAGTATATACATCCTTAATGAATTTTTTTATGATTATTTATTTTATCCATAAATAGTTCAATTTATGTTAATTTTTTTTAAGTATTTAATAATGTATTTTGATTCATAAACTGATCTAGTTTATGAAATTGTTTAGAAATTTCACCTAGTGGAAGAAATGGAAACCATAGCAATGCACACAATCCATGTAGGGATTTCCCTCTTACTGACGATAATTATATTGGAGCTGGTGATGCAACTGGTGCTGTTCAACTAATCACCATAATGAGAAAACTCACTCAGGTTATGAATGATAACCTTACCTGTATGGAGCTCCCTGATCCACAACATGGAGGATCAATGTTAGATCGCTTCATGAGGAAGCATCCACCAACATTCAATGGTAGTACAAATACATTATTAGCTGAGCAAAGGATAAGTTCCCTAGAGAAAATATTTCCGGATTTGGGGAGTAGTGAAAGGGTAAAAGTTGTCATGGTAGTTTATCGCCTCACTGGAGATGCCGATAAATGGTGGCCATTGATTCAAACCACAAAGGAAGATGATAATGTATCAAATATGGAATGGAGTGAGTTCAATGATGTATTTTTAGAAAAATACTTTCATCGTGACCATCGACCTGGAATGGAAAGGAAATTTCTGAGTCTGAGACAAAAGGAGGATGATATTGTTGCAAAGTATGAGGCTAACATTACGAGGTTAGCAAGGTATGCTAAAGATTATATACATAACCCACAAAGATTGATTGATCGTTTCTTTAATGGGTTAAAACCATTTCTCTGTGGAGCATTATTATCAAAATCCTTCTCATCGTACGAATACATTGTCTCATGTGCTATCAAGACAGAAAAAATAATTCTCAAATTCTTATGAATTTAAAGAAAATCAAGAGAATAAGAGATCTGTTGATCAATATGGGATTGGAAATAAGGGGAGAAGGGAAAGGTTGAATATCGATCCTGCAGTAAATGTGGGAAGAAACTCCATGATACTTTCTTAAACGGAATTAGAGTTTATTACAAGTGTAGAGAAAAAGGCCACCAAGCTCGTGATTACAATGGGAAGAAGGAAGATACCAATATTCAATGATAAAATTGTAGGGAGATGGGACATTATGCAGATGAATGTGCTAAGCATCACGAGAACTTACCACAGAAAAGACCAAGGGATCAAGGCCAAGCTTATGCTATCACTATTGCTGAGGTAGAAGTTCCGAAAGATGTGGTGGCATGTAATCTAATGGTTTCCTCAAGTTTAGAAAATGCATTATTTGATTCTGGATCATCACATTATTTCATATCTTCCTAGTTTTATATGAAAATTAAATATTTCCAATTTGATTTAATAAGGTATTTGTCAGTTAAAACTCCTAAGAGAAGATCATTGCAACAAGTTTTTCTGAATCAGTCCCCATTAGAACACATAAATGTTCTTTATCCGTTGATCTCATCATCATAGCTATGATTTAGTTTTAAATAATCCTTGGCGTTGATTTGATTTCAGACCATGATGCAATGAATTATTGTATGAAGAATGAGGTTATGATTTTTTTTGATGATGATAAGGAACACCTTATCTTTAGAGCAGAATCATCACCATCTAATTCTTATCTAGGTCCACCCCCAATAGCTCAACTAAATTAAATTATTTCGGAGGAAGAGAATGAAATGACTGTGGGTGAGGAAATGAATGTTCAAATAGATGATGTACCTATTGTGAAAGAATATGTAGATGTGTTTTCGGAAGAATTACATGGACATCCTCGAGAACAAGAAGTTGTGTTTTCCATTGATTTAATTCCTGGATCAATACCTATATCAACAAACCCTTATAGAATTCCCACTGTGGATTTAGTTGAACTAATGAAATAAGTATAGGAAGTGAGTAATAAGGGATTTATTCACCCTAGTGTTTTTACATGGTAATCCCATGTTCTTTTTGTTAAAAAAAATATGGATCAATGAGGTTATGTATTGACTATAGGAATATCAATGCTATAACAATAAAGAAAAACTATCCCCTACCTCGTATTGATGATTTATTTGACAAACTGCATGGATATCAATACTTTTCAAAGATTGAACTTCAATCTGGATACCATCAGTTGTGTGTGAAGAAGGAATACATTCCGAAGACATCATTTCAAACAACGTACGAGCATTAAATGTTTACAGTAATTCCTTTTGGGTGGACTAATGAACCCTCTGAATTCATGGATATAATGAATAGAGATTTCAAGGAATATCTTGATGATTTTGTGGTGTTATTTCTTAATTTTATCTTTTTATACTCAAAAAGCTACGAAGATCATGAGAATCACATGCACATTATCCTGATGACTCTGAGAAGACCTGAATTATATGTGTAGTTTAGCAAGTGTGAATTCTGTCTTCAAGAGATTTCTTTTCTTGTCCATATGTTCTCAAAAGATGGAATCTATGATGATCCTTCTATGAACAAGGAAATCCATGAATGGCCAGCACCTACGATTATAACTGAGGTATGCAGTTTTATTGGTTTAGCAGTTTATTATCGATGTTTCATCCCGAATTTTGCCTGATTGGCTAACCCATTAACAAAGATCATATTTAAGGGGGTTAAATTTGTTTAGAAAAAAGAGTGTGAAGAATTTTTTGAAGAACTGAAGAGAAGATTAGTCAATCCTCTTATATTGACTCTACAATCAGGGAATGATGGGTTCAATATTTTTAGTGATGCTTCGATGAAAGGACTTGGTTATGTCCTTATGCAGAATGATAGGGTTATTGCCTTTGCATCACGACAGTTGAAAATTCATTAGAAAAAAAATCCCACTCATGATCTCAAGTTAGCATCATCGATATTTTCTTTGAAGATATGGAGAAACTACCACTATGGTGAAAAATGTGAGATTTATACTGATCACAAGAGTTTGATTTATATTTTCTCACAAAAAGAACTCAAAATGAGGCAAATGAGATGGCATGAATTACTCAATGATTATGATTATACGATAAACTACCACCCGGGGAAGGAAAATAAGGTGGAAGATTCTTTGACCAGAAAAGATCATGGAGTTTTGATTAATATGAGAATTTAAAGGGATCCAATTTTCATGGATCTAGTGAAGATGCACACGTGAATAACCATGGAAGGTGAAACATCAATGCATTTTCAAATGGTTTCCAAACTATCTTTAAAAGAAATGATTAAGAGTTATCAGACTGATGATGAAAATTTCAAAATAAGATTAACGCTGTGAATGATGGGAGATTGAGAGACTTTGTGTATGAAGCTGGAATTTTGAAATTTGGGAAGATACTTTGTGTTCCCGATACACTTGATCTAAAATGGGAATTTTTATATGATTCACATTATTCTAATTTATCTATACACCCTGGGAGAACCAAAATGGATAGGGATTTGAAGGAAAATTTTTTGTGGGACAACATGAAGAGGGAGATTGCTGATTTTGTGTTAAGATGTATGGTTTGTCAACAAGTGAAAGCTGGAAGGCAGCTGCCTGGCTGAGTCAAGCAACCTCTTCCCATATCAAAGTGGAAATGGGTCAATATTATGACAGACTTTGTTATGGGTCTACCAAAGACTCCGAGACGGAACGATGCAATAAGGGTTATTTGTTATCGTCTAACCAATTCAGCACATTTTCATGCAATAAGAGAATATCTACCACTGAAACGTCTAGCAAGACTATATATGAATGAAGTTGTGAGAATTCATGAAGTATCCCTATTGATTGTTTCTGATCTTGGTCCCTATTTTACTTCATGATTCTGGAAGAGCCTTCTGAAGGCCTTAGATATTGATCTTCATTTGAGCACTGCCAACCACACTCAAATAGTTGGACAATCAGAACAGATTATTAAAACTTTAGAAGACGTGTTGAGATTATGCTGGCCTGACTTTTAGGGTATGTGGGATCATTATTTACCTCTCGTAGAATTTTGCTATAACAATATCTCCCATTTGAGTATTCAGAAGGCACCATATAAAGCGTTATATGGAAAGAGATGTCGCACACAAACCTGTTGGGATGAAGTTGGTGAACAAAAACTTGTAGGCCGAGAACTGGTGGAGGAAACAATGGAAAAGGTAGAGTTAATCCAAAACCACATCAAAGTAGCACAAAGTCGGCAGAAGGGGTATGTAGATAACTGAAGGAAGGATTTGGAATTTCAGGTAGGAGATCTTGTTTTCTAGAATGTATGTCCTTGGAAGGGTGTTATACATTTTGGTAAGAAGGGTAAATTTAGTACTAGGTACAACAGACCTTTGGAAATTTTAGAACGAATTGGGGCTGTATCTTACCGTTAGGCAATGCTACCAAGTCTCTCCAAAGTTCAAGATGTTGTCCACGTATCACTATTTTGGAAATACGTGTCTGAACTAATACATGTACTCACCTATGAAGAATTAGAACTGGAACTTGATATGTCTTATTAAAAAGATCCCGCCAGGTTTCTTAATATGAGAGAACAAGTACTGAGAAACCGGAGGACTCGTCTGGTAAAAGTTTTGTCGAGAAACCATAAGATCAAAGAGGCAACGTGGGAACCCAAAGAACTTATGATGAATAACAACCCAAGTATTTGAATGCGGTAGTATTCTAGAAAATTGAGGACGAAATTATTTGAAGTATGGGAGAATATAACACCCCAATATTCCATGGTATGCATTCCTTTGAATAATACAGTAGAGTGTTTTGTACGCAACATCGAGTTCTAACAGACAAACCAAAACCAATCAAACTTGTCGTTATGAATAGTAGTACTCACTTTTTGAAATTATATAAATTTTATCTTTCAATATGTATTTTATTTTTGGATTCGGAATATCGAAATTAGCCTAGGGTGAAATTTTGGTATTTTCCTGATAACTTTCAATTTTTGATGAATTGTGAAAAAACAGTGAGTTCTAGTTTAAAATAGAATTTTAATTTAAATAATAATTTATATTATTTAAATTTAATTACTGTCAAAATAGATACATAATACCTATATAATTGCAATTTAATTCATTGGATTTAGTTTAGAATTAATTTATATATATTGAATTTTTATGGAACTTTTCACCATCTTTTACCCACCTCCTAGGAGAATTTGGAAATTCACATAAAAATTAATTTTACCACTTCTGTGAGTGGAAATTAAAAACCCAAGATACATGGTTAATATCAAGGAGTAAAATGTGGTTCATTGAGATGAAAATAATTTTTTGAGAATATTATCTTTTTACCTTTGTTTACCACGATTAAATGTAAATAGGGTAATAAAGGGTAAAAATGATATTAATAATACTGTAACAAATGTACTAATTCTATTTGACAAGTGTATATCGACCAAAAACAACCTTAGGAATAATATATTATCATTTAGGTCCACTTGGATAATATTAGGTCATTTATTATTATTTAATTCAAAGAATAGTTAAAAGAGTTAAAATAAAAGTTTATATACTAAAACATTTTAATATAATATTGTACATATGATAAATTCGATTGTAAATATTAATTATAAATCTAAAAAAATTTCCTATATAATGGTAGTATATTTTTAACTTTTATACATTAAATAATTTCATTTATTTTTGACACAATAGTGAGGCAGTAATTACCTAATTAATGAAATATTAAAATAATTGATATTATAAATATCAAAATAAATGTAATTTGAGATTTTTTATGAATTAAACTAATATTATAGGTTAATATGACATATTAGGATTGATTTTATAAATTATTTTCGATGTAATAATGATGATATGAATTTATCAAAACAAAATACCCAATAGTGTCAAAATTGACATAAAAGTGTTTTTAAAACAAATATTATATTATTAATTTATATTCAATTTCTAAAAATATAAGGATCGGCCAAGAGACTTATATCATCATAGGTGTATCATTAATGGACCAACTGGGGGTCTCTTGGAGGTATATATTATTTTTATTAACTATATAATATAAAAATAAAAGATACATAGTATGTGTCAAACTAAATAACTAAGAGTTAAAACTAAAAGATAAGGTTAATATAATGATCCAAACCAGTCTCAATTATATTTTTTGAGTGTTTTTCGACCCATACCCACCTTAACCTTTAAATAATACACCTTAGAGACATTAGAAACCGAATATGAATTTATTATAAAATAATATTTCTAGTTTTTCCAAAGGTGCCCCTCACACCTCTAAGAAAAGGGCACTCCCCCTTATCACTAATTCATACATTCAAAGCATTTTAGCTTGGAGAAACCCTGCCCAAATACTCTATCAACATCTCTCACTTAAAACTAGAGGCCTTAGTATGATCATAAAGCCATCCTATGGATCCCTTTTGATGAAATCAAAAGGGAGAACCTGAAGAAGATGTAACGTTTTCACCACCCTCTTTCAAGTTCCTTTCTTCTTCAACTTCTGCTTTATTTGTTATTCACATTATAAAATAATAACTTCAGAATCGTATATATACTATGATGTTATTATAAATATGTTACAACCATATTCAGTATTATATTAATCCTTTAAATGACATGTCACCATACGTTCGTACGTACGTCTTACCGTCTCCACGTCGTGGTGTAATTGTTATTCAATAAATTATTATTTGAATGGGTATAATAATGATGTTTAATTAATGTTAATAATAAATATAACTAGGTAATGATTCTGTATATATGATATAACATCAAATTATATATTATTTTAATATCAAAATAATGATATTGTCGCTCATGCGTACGTACGGAATACCGTCTCCACGAACGCGATGACATTTATTCTCCATCGTATCCAGTCAAGAATAATTATCATTTGATGATTTAAAAATAATTTTTAAGTAGTTGATATCATTCTGGATATGAATAAGATAAATCCTATCCATGGAAAACAGGGATTACGTAACAAAACATATAAAAGAAAATGAGTCAATTAACACCCGAAACAACAATAATACTAAGATATTATTAACAAATCAATGTTAAAAGATCATATATGATATAATATTAATGTATATGATTCCTGTATAATTTAATAAAAAATATTTCACCATTATACAGGAGGTTGACTAACCCTAAACCAAGGAAAATTACAAGGTAATGGTTTATTTCACAATCTCTTCATTATCCGAGATTGTTTATAAGTAATTATCTACTGGGAGCTCTTTATCATCCACATCCATGTTTCTTAAAAATGTATTACTCATCATTATTACTATTTTAAAGACTATGGGATTAATTAATTTATACACTTGTTGAATCTTTATAATAATTTTATTAAGGAATCTTTCTGTCGTTTTTCAAAAAAGGCCATTTTTAACCTTTTCGACAGAATTATGGTAAAAATGATTTTAACTTATATGGCGGGTGCGACTGTTTTCCACTGTTATAAAATCGTCTAAGATTACCTTACAAGATTATAAGAATATTTTCAAAGAAAATTTTTTATTTTAGAAATATATAACTCTTAAATGATTTCAAAATAGAAAGTGATATTTCACTAAAAAGAGTTTTGATTTCATCTATGTCAACATCGTTTGAGGGATTTTATGATTATTTGGAGTTGATATATAATGATAAAAAACATCCATATTATATTGATGGTTTTGTGATATGTTTGACTATGGATGTGTTATTTTTATACCATTCATGGTAAATGAGTAATGTATTAACATTTCGTATGATAGTTTTAATATGAATGTTTATGTTATGTTTAGACCTGTTCATTGGTGGAATGCACTGGACATAATTAGTGACGGGTATAGCCCGCTATAGCTCATCGATACATCGATAGGTCTCATGAGACAAACTAGTGTCTTGGAACAAGTCCTTGACAAAATCTTATTTCTAGTCTTAGCACGGGGCCTTAGTTATGTGGTTATGATATTCTGGCATTATGCATTCCATCATTATGAAAGTGGTTATTGATATTTCATGTGATTATTCGACTAGTAGAATATCCATTTGAATAAGTAAATGAAATTATTTCATTTTATCTTTTCCATATTATGCTGAAGTTAATGTTTAAAAGGATTTTGTTATAGATATACATTTCCTTAAATGTTTAAGAATATTTATGAATGTTTCCTCTATATTGTTATCCTTAATGAGCATCTGAGCTCACCCAATTCAATGTTATATTTTTTCCAGGATGTGAAGAAGTAATCTATGAATGAACTGCAGGGATAGCATGAGGGGATATGAGTGTGGATTATGAAGAAAAGATTTTCTTGTATTAGTTTTCAATTTATGATGTCATATAAACTTTGAAAATGTATCTAGTAATTCAATGGTACTAAACTAATCGGTCTTTCGATACATGATCTTTCATGTGATCATGCCAATGTTATGTAATAATGCACCGACTCTGGGTAACTGGGGTCGGGCGTTACATGAGGACCTTCATCGGGGGGAGTGGCTGGGAATGAGAGAGAGTGTATGGGCTAGGGAGAGAGGAGTGCAAATGGATAGCTATTGGCTGCAATGCAGGGATGGGCTGGAAGGGGGGGATGGAGTGGAGGGCAGAGGGTAGGGGAGGGGCAGGGCAGTGACAACAGGCTAAGCGGGGGATAGGTAGTGCCCTAGGCTGCTGGTGTGGATTATATTTTTCTCCCGAAACAATATTTAGTTATTCAAATATGTCAAGACTGATTTATGATAGAGCCTTCCCGGTTACCATTTTCTATTATTTATTTCAATTAATAGTGATATTTAATTTTTATATTATTTAATTGTTTTCATTGATTTTTGTACAGTTCTTTTTCAAAGATGAATATTGTAACAAATAATCCATTTGATTATGACATGACTTTCATGACTTCACTGGATTATCCTGTTATTTTTTAATAGTATGTCTCATTTAATAACAGTCATTTTAAATTATAGATTGTAGGGATCTATATATCTGTCAACAAACATGACAAACTGGTACTCTATAGAAATTATGCATGGTGGTATTGGTATACTTTTGACTGCACATTTTGATGAAATAAATTGTAATCTGATCTGTACACCCGCTGTTGTTGAAAATAATGTTTCATGTTTATGTTGTAAAACATGTATCTACTACTGAAACAGTATTTAGGTTCTCTTATCATTGTTAAATTACATTCCATAGTTCTATGTCAAAGGTGAAACTGTATTGATGTTCTCTTACCATGATTTGGTTTCACTATTAACCTATTTCAAGTATCTGTAAATTATAATTTCATACTTTTCATATATTAATAACGTTATAATTCCAATATATTACTTATTAATTTTCATTCTGTTTCACTGTTGTTTCCTTCGTTGTAAATTTCATATAGAAGGCTTCTTAGTATCTGAATTTTGTTCGTCAATTTCTATAACATTTATTCCTCATTATGTATCTCATTTTCTTTTGGAATATAATCAAATTTAATATAAACTGTACTATTTTATAAATAGTAATCTATAGTTAATAATAATAATTATTTTATAGTATCGTGCATCACACGGGAAAATTAATAGTTTTTTAAAAAATGCAGTCATCATGGGGAAGTCAACAAATAGCCATTAGAATTGCATTAAAGGGAGAAGCATCCTTTATCATGGGATGCATCAGATGAGTGAGATTAATATCCCACATCCACCATCCGAATAAGGGAATAAACTTTAATTACAGTTATGAATCACACATCAAGTTGTACATACCACATCCAATAGAAATAGAAAACAATTTTCTAAAATTCCAAATCACATATATTACCAGGGCCATGATGGGATATTCTCTAAAAATAATCATCAAAAATTTTCATTTATGAGCTCATCAGATATTTTTAATGAAATCCTTAAATAGTAAAACATTAAAATATTTGTGAATTTAATGTCATACCTCATAAGTGTATTGTCAAATGATAAGTACATCAAATTACACATGAAAATATAATAATTATTATGGGGTCACTGATCAATTATTTTTATGTTATGGATTAAATTTTCATTATAAAACACATTGTAGAATAAAAAATGTAATATATTTACATACATGTTATTTAAAAAACTCATGTATGATTTATAAAAAAAAAACATAAATTATATATTGGGGTGAATGTGTTAATTTTTCTATTCCAAAAAATGCATATTGAGATATGGTCATCTTACCCTCCTCATAAAAGTTATAACAAAATTTAAAATACTATCAAAATATTTATACATAACATAAAATGTTGAACTTTATTTCATAAAAAAATATATAATAAATCATAATTAGTTTTTAGTAACACGTGACTCACCTTTAGTGAATGATAGGTTAAACACCACATAGAAACCAAATAACTATATCAAAAATAGAAATATTTCAAACAAAATAATAGCATATCTAGAAAGGAAGCATAAACAACCCCATTACATAGGTATTTAATTTAAAATTTAAATCCAATAATTTTGTATGCTTTATAAAGGACATTAAATATGTCGATGGTGAAAGATTGATGCATCTCATAGAGATGGGAACCAAACTACATAAAAATCATGGTCCAATACCATGATTTACCATTACCAAATCCCTATTATTTCCTTAGGCTATAACTAAAAGTAAATTACTTTCAAACCATGGAATACAATCTCTATGACACAATGAAACATGAAAATTGATGACCAATTATAGTGATAGTAACACATACCCAATCTAATGTAGTGAAATTAATAACCAATGATATCGATCATGTTAGCCTCTCTCTAATTTATTCATATGTCCATTTTTTCGATGAATATGTACCAAAAATTGATTTATGCATTATAATATAACTCATGGGATGCCCCTAATAAGTTTTGTGTATGATTCTCACAATTTTTGGTCATTAGATTTACCAAAAACATTAACATAATCATTTAAGTAAATTTATAATACATATAATGACCTTAAAAACCACACATGATTCATTGAGGTAAATGTAACATTGTTAAATTTTTTATTTTCAATAGAAACTTTATATGGATAAAACATTTCAAAAACCACAAGAAATAATGTGTATATTATTAATAATTTTCATGCAAAAAATTTCTTGAAATTCTATTGACCCCTAAAGACACGGTGGACCAATATTTCCAAATATCACTGATATCTATACCGACCATCAACCACATCATTAAGGCCCACATTTGTATAAAAAATCATTTATTTTTTTCACAAAATTTAAACTTCAAATATAAAATTTTTCAATGCATAATCTAAATACTAATAAATAATTAATGATCCCCCATATTTTATAAAATACAAACACCTAATAAAAAATGGTAAATAAAACCATTAAATCACATATGAGACATATTCTAAAAAATCCCTAACACCTTATAAAAAATACTCAATTAAAATAACTTCTAATTTTATGAAAATCTATTATATATTAGTAATTTAGATTACCTTCATAAAAAACCACATCGAAGTTTATATATTTTATCATGTCATAACCTCTTCTCTTGTAGTAGTATTAAATACCAATTATATTGGATAAATTCCACTTTTATTTAGGGTATTTCCAAACAAAAAGTAACATGAAACATGAGGAACATAAAGGAAAAAGAGGAAAAATAAGAGGGGAATGAAGGTGGTAAAAACATTTTAATCAGAGAAATTAAACATCATAAATCAATACGACACTAATAGGAAGATGTGGGAGATGGAAATAAAAGGATAGATCCCTATTTCTATTGAACATTATAGTCAAATATTCATTATCACGGTGTTTTTAATTTAATCCATATAATTGAAAAAAATAACCACATTTTTATAAAAATATTTTGTGATCCATATTGTATATAATGTACTAATACTATACCCATAGTCTTTCAGGGGGGAGTTATTATTTATCTAGAACACATGCTCTCTTATTGGTTCAAATCATCCGAGTACTTGACGGTCCAATTCATACTGTAGTCTGTATTTATATAACTACAAATGTATAAAAAATAAACAGGGTAATCATTCAACTAAGATATCATTTCTAGAATTAACATATACATCATCTAATATATATCAAAAAACTATAATTCCATAATTTTAGTTTAGTAAATTATCAATAAACATTTTCAATGAAATTGGAACTGGGATTTTTTTAGAATCAAATTACAAAATCTTTTTTGTTTGAGTGAGTTGGTTTAAGGATGATGGGGGAAGATAAACCCACATGATCCATGGTGTTATTTTTTTATTTTACATGACTAATTATATCTTGAAATAAATATAAACAATTAATGAAAATTATTCTATTCATTCATTATTTGATTAAAGTGGTTTCATTTTATTTTTTTCATTTTATTCTCTAGTGAATAAAAACATTTTTATGTTTGAGGTTTGTATTAATACACATAGATTTTTAATTTTTCTAATATAAATATTAACATTATTTAGTTTAATTAAATAATTATTTCTATTCCTTATAACATAATATATTCAATTTTTTTTTTCAATCATATTTTGTAATATTTTTTGTGTTAATTTCTTTTATTTTTAGAATAGTCTAGGAAAATAAATTATTTTTAATGAAATTTCTGTTTATTATTGATAAAAATTAATTCATGTAATAGTGAATTTTTTTCTAATTAAAATTATAATTATCATATTGAATTTTTTTAAAAAAAATATTTTTATATCCCAAGAAACATTTATAAATGATTCCTATAATATAGGACCTATTATTTGTCTTTACAGATATAATAGTACAATAATACAACATTAAAGCAAGAAAGAATTACTGAATAATAAAAATTAATAAAATTGTCTTCATTTTATTATATATTCATACGTTACATTTATCATAATTATTTATTTTTCATTTTAATTATAATTTAATTTATATTATTTATAAAGAGTTTTCAATTATAATTTTTATTATTTTTTATTTTCAAAATATTTTTAAAATTAGAAATCCTATAAATTGATCTCCTGAATGTATAATTAATTAAATATTTGATTAATTTATAATTATCTTATTTTTTATATGATTTTAAAAATGGAATGAAAAAAGTCAATATAGTTCATAATTTATAATATTTTTCATCTAATTATAATAATTAGTGTTCAAATCTATTTTCAATTCTAGTGAATTATAAACATAATGAAAATAAATCTAATATGAACTAACAAAATTATGGTTAAGTATATAAAAAAATTAAACATTAAAAAAATTCTTCGATATATAATATGTATATTTTTGGATTAGAGGAAATGGGTTACATTTATTTGTATTTATATTTTTTGATGATATGATATTATTCTATAATGATTGTTTTTGATATAGGCATAAAATTAAATAATGGTGAGTTGATAATAATTTTTTTTCAGTTTATTAAAAATTATCATAAATATTTTTTAGAAAAAATTAGTGATATGAATTAAGATTAAAATTAAATTATTAATTTCTAGTTATTTATAGGAAATTTATTGGCATTTAAAAATTTAATTAAATTATATCAAATTTATAATGATATATAATTTAAAATGAATATGATATATTTATCTTATAATTTTCATTTAGAATGCCATTATAGATTTCATTAATATTCACGAAATGTTTTTTGGTTAACATAGAACATCAACCATGTTTTTAGTTATTTGTGGAAACATTTATTTGTATAACTGATGATCTATGTTATCCTTATCAAAATAATTTTATGTATTTAGTTTTATTACATAATTTTTTATATATACTTATATTTTATATACATATTTAAAAACATGTATTTTCAACATAAATTTAAATTTAATAATGATATGCAGTCAACGAAACAAATGTTCAACAATGATTTATATATTTTTTATAATTTAAATATTTAACATGTTTGTGTATTTTTTATTATGTAATTTTTTATTTATATTAATTTTTTAATATGATAAATGTTTTTTTATCATATTTTCTATAAATGATTTATATTATATAGAAAATATCTGTTATTAAATGTATATAAATTAATTTAATGTGATATAAAAGTATTATTTTTTATTAAACTTATCATTATTTCTTCTGAAACATATAAAATATAATATTTTATAAAATATTTATATAGATTCTTATTTTTGTCAGATTTAATTTAAAAAATAATGATTTTTATTTTTAGATGGTTTATAATTTTGTTGTAAAAATTTTATATAATAAGTTACCAAGTGTTATATATGTTCATGTGTAATGTAATATAAAAGTCTTTTAATTGGATATAATATACATACTAATATATTTTTTCATTATGAAATAATTGAATTGTATGTTCCGACATGGAAATAACGAGTAGAAGAAACCAACAAAAATAATAAATTCATTGTAAATAATATTTTTTTATATATATAATAAATTCCATGTTGTAAGTAAATATATTAATAATTTTAGTATAAGTATATGTGAGATTAAGGAAGAATAATATAGGGTTTTAAATATTATTATATTTTATCCTAGTTCTCAAAGGCCATAGTTATAAAATGTTTCTGTAAGAAATTTATTTTTTGTTTCTTAATGTAATCAACAGTATTATATATTATATTAAATAAATATAAAATAATATATTATTAAAATAAATGTAATTATTTTCCTATTTTAAATATTTAAATTATTATATTTCTCTATAATTTATCCGTATACATTATTTTATACTCTTTTAATTAACTTGATAGCATAATCTAATTTATTTATGGAACATAATAATTTTTTGGTAATTAAATTTCATGATCTATTGATATTTTATTATAATCATTACATCAATTTAAATGAAATTATATTTGGTTGGGATAATTTATTATGACATGGAAATATTAAATCTAGTAATATTGGTGTAAAAATATAATATTTTTACATTTATATATTGGTGATATTTATTTTCATAAGTAGATAATTAATAATGAAAATTTTACAATTATATTTTTTATTTTTTAATTTTTTTCCATTTCTACTATCATATAATTCATTTATTTTTTAGTTAAAGACATTGATCCTCATGACTTATAGCACCCTCATATATGTAAAATTAGAAACATTCTATAATAAATATAATTTTAAACAAGAATTATAAAATAATAATCAAATTATCTAAAATAAATTTCAGGATATTAAATATGTCATTAATACTGAATGAAAAAATATCTCACCCCTTTGTTTAATAAAGTATTCCTATTTTATATTTATAATTTTGTGTCTATATTTACATACAAATATAATAATATTGGAAACATTAATGATTAATATATTAAGATTTTTATACTCCAATTAATTTTTATTATCAAAAGACACTTTTAGGTTGACCCATATACTAAACGATATATTCAGATTGTAATATAATATACATAACAGAGTTAAAAATTAAATCTTAACCATGAAAAATGATACATGGATGGGATATAAATAACAGAGTCCTTGAGCTGAGAGACTGTCATCCCAATCATTGCCATTTCCTATTCATCCACTCCAACATCATTTACATCCACATCACCTCCAATTGAGAACAAAGGTACAATATCAATTTTCCTATTTTAAATTTAATGGATAATCCATCATCATATCAATGAATGATGACCCACCACATGTCATGAAAATTAAGTAGAATAGTACACCTTGGTCATACCAAACCCCTAGTAACATTCAACCACCTAAATTAAATGTTATTGTGGGAGAAACACTAAATAGAAACTATAGATAATCAAATCCATGGAATCCTCAAGATTAATAATTATCACACCCATTGTCAACACATAAAAAACAAAAAAAATATTCATCTTCACTTTTACTAATAACCACAAGATATCGAAAACAAACCATACATCAAAAACATAACCAAAAGCTAGAAAATTTAACATCAACATGAACTATAAATATTATAACATTATAGACCAATTGAACTCACCTCCAAAGATAGATTTAATCCCCCAATTCGAACCATGCTTGGAGGTGACTCAAAGAATCATAGATTAGGTGCAGAGTTCGAGTGGATTCCCTCATGTGAGAACACCGTTACTTAAACATATGTTGTGATTGTGGATGAAAACAATAATTAAATCCAAAACCTCATGATCCCAAAACAAAATTGGTTCCAAAAGGTACCCCCATGATTGAAAGACCACCCAATAAATTAATTTCCCAAATCTCAACGAATGATGAAGACTGAAACCCTAAGGCATAAGAGAAGCATGATAAATTACGACAACTATAAAACCAATGATCTCTCAACCAATGCATACCCACCACCATTAATGACACTATAATATAATTAAATGGAATATAGTAGAATATATATTGTATAATTTGTTGATATTGAGATTAAAAAGACTTATATGACATGAATTGATCACATTGACGATGAAATCCTAACCGAGTCATATTGAGTGATTATAGAGGAGTGTGGAAATGTTACAGAAGTGATCAAAAGAATGAAGAGAGAGTTCCAATAGAAAAATAATGTTTTCTAAAGAGATAAACCCATTTGATAAGGAGAATTATGAATTAATATACAATCCTATAAAACGATGAGGTAGGGAATATGATTGGAGAATACAAGAATAAATAGATTTGAGAGAAGAGAGAAACAGAAGATAAAAGAGGTCTCTCCATGGACAATGAAAACCCTAGATTTATGAGAGGCATGGTGACCATATGAGATATTTCCATGAGAGTAGGTGGATATTATTTCCTTGGTTCATGCTATTGAAAATCTAATAAACTAAATTTCAATCCTTTTATTCCTTTTTCTAAAACCCATTTTAACCTTAATTATATTATTGAATAATATTAAAAATATCATGATATTGTTGGATATGTTAATTATTTATATTATATAAGGAATATATGAAATACCTCAGTGTGGTATTATATCTTATATTTTATATCCATGATTACATAACTACACAATTACTCATATATATAGTTATATATAAATATATATATCCTTGCGTGTCTGTTATTTATTTGAGGAACATATGATCTAATGGTACATTAGATTTAGGACCTATAATGAATAGGATCATAATAATAAACAATTCCATACTGATGCTCGAATGTATGAACAAAACATGAATTATCGAAAAAAATTGAAATCCCAAATTGAAAAATGTTATACAATATAAATTTAATTTCATACAATAGCTTCATTAACTAATATTACGAAATACTGATAATAATCATTACATAATAATTTAAATTAAACATTAATTAAATAAAATACCCATTGAGAATGTTCCAAAATAATATAAAATCTCTATAGAGTGGTGCATGAAATATAAATGGTCTCATATCAATAATACAATAATTATATCCATAATTTTTATTTTATGAATAAATAATATTATCAATGATTAAAAACACATTTTACATAAAATATATAAAATTACATCATCCCAACATCTATAATTGTCTCAAAATTATTTTAAGTTGTATAGATTTATCTGTCCATCAAGAATCAATTCAAATTCAAATTTTTTAATAAAAAACTGTATTTATAATCATGGATTATGTTCATAATGCATTAGTATGAATTTCATTACATATTACTAGTATCCTCAACCATAAAAAATTTACAGAATATTAGGTTTGACATGAATATTAATTGAAAAATAACATGTGTAATTTATACTATATTCATATAACATAAAATTTAAATTTATAATTTTACTATGCCTAAAATACATAGATTAAATATGAAATTTAAAAAATCATTTGATATATTAGATGAACATGTGGATAAATAATATTTTAATTATATCAATCCTATTTCATGATGTATAATATAGCATGAATTCACCTAGTTGCCCATAGATGGTCCCAAAAATGTCCCTTCCCCAAATATTTGAAATTATAGAATAATTTATCATTATAGACATTGTCCACCACATTGAGAAAAATAGTTTTAACAATTAAAATTATAGGGAAATGTTTTGGGTCCTTTTTCATAATCAATCAAATAGTTGTGGCAAAATATTATTATTTTCTCATAATGGATAAAATTATCAATATATCCACTGGTCAATCAAAAAGTGTTAATGGTTTCTTTATCATAGTCCTTGAAGAAAAAATTTTCTTTTTTGGGTCTTTGATCATGGAGAAATTCATCTATAATATTTTATAGATTTAAAATTTGTAATCATTGTGATGATGGATAAAAATCTACAATAATGAAAATATTTCATTCTATAAAACAAAAAATTCATTTTAACCGATATAATATCCCATTATCATTTTACCACCTTGAGTTTTATTAATAACTAAATTTACTTCTTAGACTAACCAAAACTAACAATTTATTATTAAAAATAAAAATCATACCACTAATGTATAAAATTTTATAATTATATTATTTGAAACATTAAGGTTTATATTAAATGAAACTATAAAATAACATTAAAAAAATTTCAAAAATTTAATTATTAAATGTGATGTTATAATTAAATTATTTTTATATATAAAATAAAATTATTTTCCATAGGGATTTAGTTTTTCAGTGTTACCAACACACAACTAATCACATAAACTCCCATTAAACCCTATGATAGATGTTAGTGGACACATAATATAATTATTTTAAATGTTACTATATAATTTATAATACATTAATTATTTTGTGATAGATAATTTTATTAGAATATAAAAAAATAATATTAGGTTTTTTACACAAGGTTCTTAATAAAATGTTGAAGAATGTAAATTAATGTACATATCTCATTATCTTTAATAACTATACTACCTTCGGATTGATATATTTGGAATCAGTAGATTATCAATGATGAAGGGGAGTTATAACTAATAGATTGAATTATAATATTTTAATTAATATGGTAATATTTATGCACCAAATTGAATATTTATAGGTTTTACTAAATTATATTTAATTTTGCGGTGAAAATAAAAAAACATTTAATGAATTAACAAATTAAAAAAATACACGATAGTCCCTCCCAATAATATCAATGTGTAGTATAACCCTATGGGTAAACTATAATGACCCTCATATATTAATATATTGAATCAAATTATTTATTAAATTTAAACTAAAATTTTTCATGTATTTTACCAGGAAAGTCTTACAATTAATGTAAAATAGAAAGTAATTAAACTGATATGGTGGAATTTTTGTATATATTAAATGAATAAAATAAAAATCATGATTGAAAGATTCACTATTTTTTATGTCCTTGAATTTTAGTCATCCATCCTCCATCATGAGTCCGGTGGTGGGAATTGGAGACCAAATAGCCCTATATAAATCATTTATTGGGAACCAGGGTTACTGTAGAATCCAATACAATTATTAATATAAAATAATGAATTGAACAATTTTGAAATATATGGATTTTTATTTTTATGTTGAACCATTGGAAATATTATTTTACCCTCATTCCAAATGGAATTTCAATTTTTAGTTTCCACTTAATTTTTACATATTGGATTTTTTTTGAAAATCTTGTATCTTGTCAAAACCAAGCACAAAAAACATGTATTTCAATGTATTCAAATTTATATCAATTTCAATGGATCAATATATCAAAATTGGTCTATTTTCACATTACCTAATTCATATTTTATTTTTAACATGTCCAATTTTGTTCAGTGGGGAAATTTTTATATCTATAATTTATGTGGTCCCTAGATTTATCAATTATATTAAATGAGTTTTATACATTATATAATGTATACATATGGAATATATGGAATGAAAAAACATTAATGATACCAAATTTTGATTCCCAACATATTGAGTGATGAGTGGGACTATTAATTTTTATATTATTTATTATGAATTATTCCCTAATAATGATTTCCTATATATATTATTATCATAAGTGATGTTTTAAATGAAATTTGATTTATTCTTGACTAGAGAAATCCATTTGTAAAATGATTTTTATTACCCAATATAGGTTTTTTATAACATTTAATAATGAAATGAGGTATTGTGCATCTGATAGGATTGGAGTTAAAATAGACCTGTGGGATAAATTTTGTTAATTAGAATCCTGAATTTCATTATGAACCTTAGATGTGGTGGTATTGGGAATTATGTGCCACTATAATGGTGTCTTGACTGGAGAAAAGTGTTTAATCATTTACAAATATAGAGGTATAACACCCATATACATTTTAAAATAGTTTTCCATAAATAAATAATATTTTTCATGTATAGTTTCTCAATAACCATTATATAATATGGGTCATGATTTACTTCTAATGAATATATTTATGGTTATAATACAATTAATCATGTGTTCTACATGAAGAGAAAAATTTCACTAAATTTTTTTTCTTATATATTGGTACCATTAAATGAATGATTTAAAATCATTGATGAATTTTTTTTGTTGTACCTATATAAATTCTATAATACCCATTTAAATTATATCATTGATGAAGTAATTTTATAAAATTATTGATCAATACATATATATATATATATATATTCACATTATCCATTCCATTTCATCTATATCAATAAAATAATGTGGATATTGATATCATGAATTCCTCTTTGGTAGATTCCCCTTTTTTATAGGGATTAAATTTTAATAGTTTTCCATGTCATTATATTTGTAACAAAAAAATATATGTTTTTTCAATTTTCACATTGTAATATTTAAAATTATGATCCCTTTATCAACACTTATAAAAAAATCACATTCATTTTGAGAATTTCCCATTGTGAATCATTCATTATTATAACATGATATATGTTTATTAATTATATTATTTGATTAATACTCATTATCTTGGTGTTTAGTTGACCTATTCATGTAATTATTACACTTTAATATGAAGATCCTATAAATTTTCATCGATAATTTTATTGATCATAAAGATATTTTATTATATAATATAAAACAAATTGAAGACTATATACCATAGAAGACCTGGAATAATCCCATAAAATAAGTATTCAATCATTCAAACCATTAAGGTAATATAATCCTTATAAAACATGAAAAATTGGGTAATGGTTTTATCATAATTATTGACACAATTCCACTAATGTTTTCTTTATGATAATGAATGTTCTATTTATCTCATTTTTATATCATTAAAGAAATATTTTTTTTGAATGTGTCGCTCAAATATTTCCATTCCATGAGTTCTATCTCATATTCAAACCTATTTTTCTAAACCAAGAACCACCATTTTATAGGGATCATATTTTAGTATTTAATACAACTCAAAATATCATCTCCAAAACATATTACATTGTTAGATATAATTGTATTTGGATTCTAGATAAGGGATGGGGGATTCTGTCTCATTAATCATCCCAACATAAGAGAGTCTAGTTTTTTATAGATTTCTCCATATAGGAATGGTTATATAACAACCCAATGTTTTCAGTGGATTACGATATTATAATTATTTCATATAATTTCATAGTGTCACAAAATTATAATGAACTATGTGCCATGTAACTATCAAATTTGTGTTTGTCACTTGTGTGTTTTTAATTTCAAAAAATGGTCATCTATAATTATTGATTAGTTAGTGATTTGGAGTCATATACGAAAAAATTTATTTTTGATGAAGAGAAACATATCCATATGAATATAATCACACCTTTTCGAATTCTAATGAATTGAAAATTGACTAAAATATTTGAATCTTCAACCATGAATGTAAAAATAAAATTTTGACATCATAAAATTGAAAAAATGACAATAGTATAAGAATTGGTGTCTTTGTATGTAAAAGAATATTTAAATTTATAATATTTATTTTAATAATATAGAATAAAATACTTATTTTATCAATGTTTAATTATTATTTAATACATAATTTTCGTGTGGTAATTAGTTAATGTTTTGGGACCATGATTATTTTTTCAAGGTGTTATAAATTGAGTTATTATTTTAATGAATATTATTTTTATTAAAATATGATTTTATATATGAAATAATAAAAAATATTTGATATTTTCTTTTTCAAAATATGGAATTAATTTTGAAATCAACAGATAAAATAAAATCGGGTGAATTTTAGGAATTTTTTTAAAATACATGATTTTTTCATAAATAGTAAATATAATATTTTGAGTTTTCTGAATTTGTAATTACATTATATTGATGTGATAATTTAAATTAAAGCTCATGTAGACTTGTTTACTGTAAAATACGATATTAGGTGTCCCATGTGTCTAGTAACATGGTAATATACCATGGGAAAATCCATTGATTTTCAAAACCCACTAATGAGGTGTGCTTTAAAAATAATAAAAACATTATCTATTTTAAAATAAATACCCACTCATGCCTTCATTTTAACTCATTACAAATCCATCATCCCAAAATATCTGGTAACTTTACCTCCCTTGTATCCCTCCTATAGTTTCCTAGATCACACAAGCTCCCATATTTCTTGTTTTAGGAGTTACAATACATCGTAAGAGAACATTGTACCCTCATTTTTCAGTCAAAACTTCTTTTTATCACTTTGAATTAACATTTTCATAATTTTGGGTATCATTTTATATATCCCAATTATAATTATATTTATTTATATAAAGTGAGATACTAATTTTTCTCTCAACAATTAATTTTACGAAATTTTAAGCGATGACGTTTGGCTGCCGAATATTCATAAAGGATATCTAAATTTTTCTATCATTTTCAAGTTCATCTATTTTAATTTTCATTTCTCACTTACATTCTTCCAAATGATTTGATAAAAAAATTACATAACATGTAATATAATTTTTTCATGATAAATGATTTTTGTTTCATCATCTATCCCTTTCATTTTTTTATACACTAAAAATGGAAACATCATCTGAGATGTGCTAATTTACCACATTCAAGGATGATGTGTTTTTAATTTCAATTGATATGATCAATTAAGGTCATAAAACCATTTTAATTGTTGAACCAGACCATAATATATTTCTATGTCTTATATATTAGTCTATAATTATTTTATACATATGGTTTATTAATGTAAAAACATCTTCTGTGTGGTCCAAACTAACAAATTAACCTAAACTATTATCAATAAACTATTTATATAATAATTCCTAATCATCCAAAGTAACAAAATATTATTTTCAATAATGTAACATTATTTATATTCACTAATAAAATAAAAATCCAATTATGGAAAACCAACTCCATTGAACATGATTTTTTGACCATGAATACAAGTGGATAGATCATTAAAACTAAGGAAACAAATAGACCCGAATACTAAAATTGAACTTTATATCACATCAAAATGTTATGAATCAACTAAAAAAAGTTTTAGTAAATCATTTAAATATCGAAGAGTTGTTGTAATTTTATTTAATGATGGGAATCTTATTACTAAAGTCATTAATATCAAGTGGTGAACAACATCATACATAAAGTAAGAGATTTTACCCAAACCAATTTTATTCCTTTGGGTTTCTATATCATTATTTAATACCAAAATAAGTTGTATAATCTTTTTATGAAAAACAAATAATTTATGTTATATGATCTAATACCATGTTTCGTGATCTATTCCTCATTATTTATTGGGTATATACATGTTTTTAATTGATTCTCTCTTTAAATCATCTTGATAACAGATCTAATTTTAAGGGAACATCCCAATTTTTAACCGATTTCTAGAATACTCTATATTTTTTTAATCCACCATTATATTTATAATATGATAATTTTATGTGAAAACCATTAGACATCACATATATTACTTTGTAAATGATTTATCACAATTATATTTTAAACGATCAATAGTATTTTCCTTTTAAACTGTTCAAAAATGTTTTAATGCTAATTATTAATAAATAAATTTCTTACATGATGTCACTTATAATTGACATCACTCACCATGATATATTCCTACATCACCTTATGAATTTCAATGTATATCTTAGTTTAATTCCATCATGGTTACATTTATGATATTCCCATTTATTATGTTTTATGACATGGTTTTGATACCAAATACTTCCATGGGTAACCCATGGGTTTTTGTAAGATTGATTATGTATGATTATTTATGGGGAAAAGGTAATACTAAAATGTATGATGTTTTCACCTAGATAACATTCCATTGAATTCTGTAATGTTATGTATCATGAGATTTAATGTGAAATGGTCTTGTTGATTTTCCATGACTCATAATAAATTCATGTTTTATGTTTTTGCAACATTTATATTATTCGATGTTTATATAAACCCATTTTTAAATGTTATGATTCTATATGTTCCAATATTTTGATATAATTATGTCAGGCCTCCTAACTCTTGTACATAAGCATTATTCTTTTGTTCATTCCCATTCTGGTCTATTTTTCAAAACACTTTGTTGATGTATTTCCCTAGGATATCCTAGGCAGATGTATGAGAATAGTTTATATAAGGGGGTCATAATAGTTATTAAATAAAGAAGTGTATTTATCCCCATGTTTTAGGTTTTTGGTTTTATATATAATATTTCTAAAGACTCTAGACATCACAATCCTCAGATTGTACTCTGATATATATTTATTCGAAAAATCATGTATTTTTATATGAAAAAGGCGTGGTTCTTTATAGATGGTATTAGAGGATGGACTTGTTATTTTTTGAGATTATAAATAGAGCACTATAGTGAGAACCATAAGGATGATAATACAAATATGAAGAAATACATAAAATTTTGTAATGTAAATACTAGGTGGTTTATCAATAACATACATCATTATTTAGATACAAACAGATAGAGGTGGCTCTAGTATAAATGTACCTTGGAGTAAAAACTTTGAAAATGAGTTTTAGGCAAGACCTCGGGTATCCTGTTACATGAAAATGGGCCTTGTGACAATCTAGGTTTTGACACTCCTAGGGGATATACCATTTATATCCAAGAGCTCGGTACAAACAGTTATTAAAGGAAAAAAATAAGAATATATGATAAGAAATATATCAAGGATAACCTATATTAAAACATATGGAATCACAAGTTATGATATACATATATTTTAAATGTTTTTCCCCATATATTCTATGTTTATTTTTGATGCTCAACATATATGTATTAAATCACCAAAATTGTACATTATTTTTCATATCTAATTGAAGGAAATAGAACAACACATTCGAACAGTCAACATGAATTGTAATGTGAAGACTGACCAAATGATATGCCTGATATAACAGGTACTAAAAACATCATGATATTATTATTTAAGATGGACAATGTTATGAATAACATGAATCATGTGGAACACTATTCTCTTCATTGGAAAGATCATGTCATTGTAGAATCCTTCATATGGTAAATTCCTCTCATGTTTAGATGATATTTTGATCCCCACCTTGCAGAAAAGTGGATTAACTGAATTGAAAATATATTCTCTATCCTCCAGTTCATTAAAGAAGATAAATTTTTACTAGTGTTCTATCATGTTGATGGGTAATCTGATCAGTAGTGGATAATAATCAAGAATAAACATTTGAAATAGGAAATTTATTCCATGTATTGGGAGGAATTCAATATGGTGTTTATCAATAAACAATTTCGTCAAACCCTCTATAATAAGAATTAATAAGAGTTACTTTGACTCATGTAGAATTATGATTAATTCATTAAGTATAATGAATCACACAATACAGTTATTGAAAGGTATGCTTCTCACTTTGTGATGAACACCAAAATCAAGGTCGATATCTTCTTCATAAGGTTAAAGCTGATTCAAATGAAGGTTTTACTGAACCGATAATTCTATATTTATAAAGGGATTTTTCATTGTGCCCTCATGGTATAAATATGGTTTGGAGGCTCTTAGTGGTCATGAGGTCCCGTAAAAAAATAATATTTTAGAACAACATGTGTTGTTCAATACAGAAGTCCGATTATGGAAAAAGACCAAATATCCAACTTTTACATTTTTTGGTAAGAATCATCGTGGGAACTGTCTAATGGGAACACCAAATTTCTTTAAATGTGTTGTTTTTGGTCCTCTGGAAAAAAGAAAAAAAGGGATATGAATAATCCCTCTAACATGGAAGAATAAAATAATGTTCAAATTAACTCTCATTATGTGGGATAGTGTTACTGATTCAACAATCACGGTCATTATGAATAACATTTTCCTAAGCCAAGGGTTGTTAGAGGAAACCAACAAGAGCATCCCAGGAAACAAGGTAGAGCTTATTTTCTCACCATTGCCAAGGTAGCGCAAAAAAATAATTTTCTGACATGTACAATTATTATTCATTCAAGTACCGTGAATGTACTATTTTATTATAGTTCTATGAATTATTTTATATATAGAAATTTCAATAAAACTATTCAAACACCTCCAAAAAATTTGGAGGAATATTTGTCTTTGAGAATAGCGAATGGGGTATTTATTTTGTCAATGGTTTATAAATCCTCTACAATAAAAGTTTTTTGACTAATCATCCCCAAAATCTCTACAAACATCCTTTTATAGAGTTCTAAAAATGCTTGAACTTGTATATGATATCATTATACAATCCAACAACAAATGTCTCGAATGACAGATCCCTCTTCACATCCCAATGCATTCTATGATTCTTTTCATGTGTAAGGAGGACGACGAATACCTTTTAGAATCATCTTCTCATGTTTGGATATTATTGACCTGTGAGTAAGAATATCTCTCTAAAATGATGGAGACAAAAAAATAATCATTCTTTTTGACTTACCCATTGTGATTGGTTACCCTGACGTATACCATGAAATGTTTTTGGATTATCCTCATAATTGAGTTATTTTTTTCTCACATGAATATATCATTTGATCAACGCATATCTCAATGACACCTCACATAATGTCCATAGTAGAGATAGAAGAGCTAAAGAAGCAATTACTGCAGAATCTAGAGAAGGGTTTTATATGACCTAGTTCTTCACCATGAGGTGTGCCAGTCCTCTTTGTCAAGAATATGGATGTATCAATGATTCTCTAAAATGATTATCATGAGCCCAATAATATCACTATAAAGAATATGTATCCCCATACATTTTTAGATGACTTTTTCTATCAGATTCTTAAGGACAATACGAGTTTATTGTAATTCCCTTTAGTCTAATTAATGTACCATAAATTTACAAGGATTTAATTAAAAGATCCTTTAGATATTACCTCAACAAATTTTTGGAAGTCTTTATTGATGATATACTGATATACTCAATGAGCATGGAGAAACATGAGGATCATTGGAATATATTGTTAAATAATTTTCAATGTGAGAAATTTTCTGCAATGTACAATAAATGTGTTTCATGGATGAATGATGTATCATTCGTGGTGCATGTTTTCACCATAAAAGGGATATCTTTTCACCCTTCCATGGAAAATGCAATTGAAGAGTGGCCGAGGAAAACATCTATAATGGATATCAGTAGCTTTTTGGGTATAGATGGGTATTATAAACTATTTGTGAAGAAATTTTAATGATTTTCATAACTAATGACCATGATGAAATGGATGGGAGTAATGTTTTTCTAGAACCAAGAATTTGAAGATTGTTTCAACGAGTTGAAGAAGAGGTTTATCACTGTTCCAGTACTCACACTCCAAAAAAGTGGATAACCTTTTCTGGTATATAATGATGATCTGGGAAGTTTATAGGCATTTTCCTATGTAGAAAGATAATTTGATATCAAATGCCACAAGGAAGATAAAAATCAATGGGATAAACAATCAGATGAATGATTTTGAGATGGAAGATGTGATATTTTCATTGAAACTTTTGCGACATTATCTATATGGTGAAATGTTTGAGATATATATACTGACCACAAGAGTCTCAAATTTATATTCACACAAAATGAGAATGATATGTGTTAGTGAAGATGAATATACCTCATTAAGTATTATTCATGCTCAATCCACTACAATCTATGTAAGGTAAAAAGGGTGGCAGATGCTCTAAGTAGAAAGGATCGTGGATCTTTATCAATGATGAGAATTGAAAATTATGAAATTTTATTTTTTTTTCAAAATATTGAAATTTTAATAATTAATGGTAAAACAACATTAATACTTTATCAAATTATTTCTCAACTATACCTCATTTATAAAATAAAGGACAATCAATGAAAATATGTGGATGTTCTGAAAAGGAATGAATCTATCAGAAGTTGAATATCATCTATCATAATTAATCATTAGAAAGGAGTAGTATGATATGGGTCATGATTATGTGTACAATATAATAGAGATACAATGAAGGATCTTCTGAATGATGCACATAGTAAAATCATCTCTATCCACACAGGGAGAACAATGATGAATTGAGATAACTGAGAGAACTTTTTCTGGGGCATAATGAATAGGGTGATTGTAGAATATACATCAATGTTCGTGGTATATAAACATGTGAAGGGTCAATGATAAATATAAATGGGGATGATGTAACCACTACCCATACCATCATTCATGTAAGAGAACATTACCATAGTCTTTTCACTGGACATCCAAGGATATTCAAAGGAATCAATGCTCTATGGTTCATTGTGGACCTTCTTACAATGAAAGCTCACACGATCACAATTTGAGAGGAATTTTCATTAGATCAACTTGAATGGATTTACATCAAATAATTGGTAAGTATTCATGGTTTACCACTATTTATTGTATCTAATCATGATCCTAGATTCACCTTGAGGTTTCAGAAAAGTCTCCAACATGCTCTAATAATTGAACAAAACATCAGTATGGCCTATCATCCTGAAACTGATGGCAAATTTGAGTGTATTATTCAGACATTATAAGTCATATTTAGGTCATGTTAAATGGAATTCAAATGTGGATCCGACCAAAAGCATCCAGAAGTATAATAATCCTATAACTTCATTTTTCACTCAATCATCTGGCATACCTTATGGTGATGCACTACGTCATGGGGAAGAACTAGGTCGATGTGACCTTGAGTTCAAAGTGGAAGACATGGTATTTCTATGCATATCTTTGTGGCTAAGTGTCATGAGGTTTGTAATGAAATTGAATCTATGTCCTAGGTACATAGGCCCCTTCAAGAATTTTTAATGAGTTAGAGATGTGTCCAATCTACTAGAACAATCAACTACTATGTCCAACATACACAATGTATTTCAAGTGTCCCAATTAAAGAAGTAGATATTAGGATCATAACATGTCCTCTCTTTAGAGGTGGTGAAATTGCAGGAAGTTCATTAATACATGGAGTAGTTAGTGATGATCATTGATTTTGGAGACAAATTTCAATGTTACAAGATAACTCACCTGGTGAAGGTACTATGGCGATACCATAGGTATGAAAAGGAAACATTGGAACTGGAGGATTCAATGATGTAAAAGTTCCCCCACGTATTTTTTTATTGAATGTAGACTAACATTTTGAGGGTGAAATTTCTTAAGGGGGAAGAATGAAAAAACCAAATTATATCAATGGAATTCATTATTATAATTTTATCATATAATAAAATTGAGTCAGGTGAAAATGAGCTACTAAGTACTATGTGGCCATTAAACATATGTTTGTCACTTTTGTATTTGTTATTTATAAAATAGTTATCTATAATTTTGATTATTAAAAGAATTTTTGTATGATTTGACAAACATAATTTTTTATGAATAATACCATACCCATAAGAATAGTAGAAAAAAATTATAAACATTAATGAATAATAATTTATATAATATTATATAAAAAATATAATATTCACCCATGAATGTAAAAATTCAATTTAGACATTGTAAATGTAAATGAGAGATCATAATATACATATTGGTATTATTAGATGTCAAAATTATTTTATTTGCAAATTTATATTTTATTTAATAATATAAAATAAAAATTTATTTTCATAAATTTTAATCATAAATTTTTAATATGTTATCTTATGTTTATAATAAATGTTTTTGGAACGATCATTAATTTTTCATGGTGTTATAAAACGTTTTATAATTTTAAAGTTGATTTGGGGGAATGAATTATGAATTAATATAATAAATTAATTCAAAAATATATAGAAAATTAATTTTAATAATTGGTTTTCATTTTGGAATTTTAAACCTCAAAAATTAGTTACGGGGAATTTTTGTTAGTTTTTTTTAAATACTTGAATTTTTCGTGAATAATAAAAAAACAATATGGAGTTTTCTGAATATTAAAAGACCTACTAATGTTGTGAAAATTATAATAATATGGTCATAAAATTTCCTACAATATAATATGATATTAGGTGTCCCATGTTACTAATACAATGGAAATATACCATTGGAAATCCCATGGTTTTTTAAAAACCACTAATGAGGTTTCCATTAAAATTAACAAAAAAAATTCTCTTTTACTTTAAATACCCACTCTTTCGTTCATTTTCATTAGTTAAAAATCCATCATCAATAAGCCTCATTTGGGTATACCTACCTAGGTTCCCATAAAATGTTTCATCAGTCCCCCACAATCCAAAACTTTATTTTTAATGATTTACTCCACAAGGAAACAATAGGTTTCATCCTCCTCTTTTAGTCAACACGTCTTTTTATCTCTTTGAATTTCAATTTTAATATGCTGGGGTTTGATTTAATATATCCATAAAACATTATTATTTAATTTTTTATGATGAGAAACAATTTTCATTCTCATAATTAAATTTTATGATGTTTTACGTAACACCATTATGTTGCATAATTTTTAAAGGGATCTCGGATTTTTTCATTCATTTTCAAGTTCATCTTTTCTAATTATCTATCCTCGCCTCCATTAATAAAATTTTTATGATGAATCTAGTTACATAAATTTAATGGAATTTTTTCTGGATAAATTAATATTTCTTCATCATCTCTCATTTCCATTTATATTATACTAAACATGAAAACATCGTCTGAGATCTCTTAATTTACCACATTCAAGGATAATTGGTTTTCAATTTCTGTTACCATCACCAATTAAATTCATGAAACAATTTTAATATTTCAACCAAACCATAATATATTTATTATGACTAATCAATAGTTCTTGAGTTATTGTGTGCATAAATTTTTGATTTTTAATTGGAAACATGTTTCTTGTGGTCCAAACCCACCAATTATCCCAAATGGTTATCATTAAATAATTTATATAATGATTCATCTTTAAGCATAGTAACCGAAAGTATTTTAAAATCATATAACATCATGGAATTTCACTAATAAATAATAACTCATATTATGTACAACCATCTCCATTTTACCTGATTCTTCGAATATTAATATATGTGAACAGATAATTTTAACCGAGGAAACAAACAGACCAAAAGAAGGAAATTGAAACTCGTAACAAATCAAAAAGGTATAACTGAACTCAAGAAGGTTCTAAAAAATAAATAACATATATAAAAGTTTATGTAATTTTTAATTAATGACTTTAGTTCAATTATTCAGATCATTAATATCATGTGGAGAACACCATTATACATTAGGCAAGGGATTCTACCCAAACCACTTTTATTCTTTTGGGTTCCTCGATCATTATTTTTACACAAAATAAGTTGGATTTTGTTTTTTTTAAATAATAAATTATTTTTATATTCTCCAAAATTAGGTTTCAAGACCCATCCATCATTCTCTTTTGGGGATATTCATGTTTTTAAGTTATTCCTTCTTTAAATATTCCTGATAACAAAACCTATCTCAAGTGAATATCCTGAATTCTTACACGATTTAAATTGTACTCAATATTCAGTTTTAATCGAACATTTTATTTATAGAATATTTACTTTTATTGTAAAAACCTTCTTCTTAAACTTATGTTTTTATAAATTATTGATCCATTTATTATTTTAATGGCTTAATAGTATTTTCCATTAAAACTGCTCAAAAATGTTTTAATGATAATGTATCCTAAATATATTTCATACATGTTGTCACTATTAATTGAAATCACTCAACATGATACATGACTACATTAAATTAATATTTTCCATGTTAATTTATGTTCCTTTCCATTAGTAATGCTTTTAGGATACACCCATTTATTCTGTTTTATGACATGATTGTGATACCCACTATATTCCCATAGTAACCATTATTTTTTTGTAATATTTGTAAAATATTATTCATTATGTTGAAAAAATATTTATGAAATGAAATATGGCTGAAAAAATATATCTCTCTAATTATTTGTGTAATGTTATGTTTCATGATATGTTATGTGCAATAGTATTGGATGTTATCATGGTATTGTGATACTATGTGAAATGATCTGAACAGTTAACCTTGGTTCGTACTATAGTCTTGTTTTATGTTTATACCACATTTATATCAATCAATGTTTATATGATCCCATTTTAATATGTTACGATTCCATTTGTTCCAAGATTTTGGTATCATTATGTCATGCCACCATACTATGGTGAATAAGATTTATTCTTATGTTCTTTCATATACATGGTTGTTCAGCTTATAAATTAGTTGATGTGTTTCCCCATGTTATCCTATATAGTTTTCTGAGCACAATTAACATAATGATCTCATTATGGAGATTAAATATATAATTCCTTAACCATCAAAATAGTGATAAAAATTATCATTACATTATATATCATAATGATAAATCAAAAAAAAATAGTGAAATAATTAAAATAAATTACAATAAATATGAATATCTAATATCAAAATAAAAATAATGGTTTATCTTGGATGTACTTTTATAATTTTCCTAAAATTTTACATTAGTATTATGTTCCCTATTATATGGTTTCCAATATATATAATCAACAGTTTTTTCTAATCTCATTTTGATACCAATTGTAATTCCATGGAAATAGAATAAGAATGGTAGGGTATTACTTTATTACATTGGAATTATTATAATGAATCAGATCCTCAACGAATGATCGGTTTATTAATTTTAGATAATATGGTTTCAAACATAACACCCATATTACATTGTGAAATTGGTAATAAAACATGATACATTTGGAAATCAAATTAACAACATCCATGAAAACTCTTTCAATGATTTATTCTTCACTATATAAAGAAGGGAAAAAATAAGGTTGGGGTTATTTTATCTTTATGGGATATGTATGTTGGATTCCGTCATGAATAAATAATGTATAATCAATATAACATGTTAAATAACTAAATAACATTATATTTTTTTTCCAAAAAACATAGATTGAAATGCATCAATATATACATTCAACGAAACAATATGAATGATAATAATAAAAATAAATGAATATAATTACAAAGAATTATAATTATTGGACTCCATATTTCTTGCGGAAATGGTACTATTATCTTAAATAAAATTCACGTGGTGTTTTTGAGTTCATAGTAAAAACTCATCTGATTTGGCCAGCTGATTCATCTCAGGATACTACTGATGCATTTAGAGGACAAAACATAACTGTCACCATCACATTTCCTACAAGTCCAATTAATTTATTATATTATGAATAATTTATTTTCATTAAAAATG
Organism: Viscum album; assembly: GCA_963277665.1. NCBI lineage: Eukaryota > Viridiplantae > Streptophyta > Magnoliopsida > Santalales > Viscaceae > Viscum > Viscum album. The sequence goes on along the minus strand of OY728152.1, from coordinate 2,071,818,298 downwards.
ATTATTATGAAATAGTTTAATTTAATATGGTATAAGGATTATTCATATTTCCCTTAATTAATCAAATAAATATCAATGTAAAACATTTATTTAAAAATACTATAAGGTTTTGGAAGTAATAATATAAAATACAATGAAATATTTGTAATTATGAGAAACTAAATGTACAACAAATAGTTTTCATTCAGAAGTTATTTTTTGAATATAATGATAATAATCATAGAATAAAGTTGCAATATGAAGATAATATTTACTAATTTTTTTCAATAAAAAATTATTCAAATGGTATAATTCAATGTGAGACATTTAATTGCATGAAATATGAGTGAATAAATATATAAAATAAAAAGTTTTAGTTTATACACCACGTAAAACAAAATTTTTATATAATAAAATATATATTTTCAGGGAATGTAAATTAAGATAAAATCCCATACATTATGCTTCCATTTGGTCTAACAAATTTTAAACTATTATGTAATGGTTTTGACAATGTTAATAACTTATAATAGAACTATAATATATTTATAATAACATATTTGATATTCTTATTATATCAAATTACTTGTTTGATAACAATTATTAATTAGATTAATTGGTTTAGGTATTAATTTTAATGATTTTCAATTATGATCTGACTTTTATTTTGGTTATTCCATTTTAGATCATGATTTCATCATCGTGAGGATGTTAAAAATGATTTAAATATAATAAATATATTCAGTATATATTTATTAATAATAATACAGATAATTTTGAGTTATAAATCAAAATGTATTTGTTATGTAAATGATAGGTTGTACGTACGCATCAATGCTACATTAATTACCTTATTGTATTTAAATATTTTATAATATATATGTAACTATATATATATACATGTATATAATCATTATAGTGTCGTATATATGATACATATATCAAATATGTGAATTAAAATCATGCTTCGTACTTTTAAGAATTGTGTGAACAAATCACATTGCTCTGAGGAGGCAGTAGTCCACACATCCACAAACTATGTTATCGCATACCCAAAAAACGAAGCAATGAATTTATGTATAATTTAAAATTTAAAGTCCAATTGAAATTATAAATATTATATATATCAAATATTAAATAAAAATCCATCATTATTTAAAACTTTTAGAGGTGATAATGGAAAAACAAATAACCACTTCTCAAGGAAGTAGTCTGTCGTACATAAGAATGATGATTGGGTGTCCCATATGATCGAAGTGTGTATTTGTGCAAAAAATAAAAATAAGAAAACAATATATATGTATATTTTTTAATTTTATTTTATTATATAATAAATATATATTAATAAATTTTTTGGGCTGGATAATAAAATATAACTAATGTTTCATTGAATAATGATAATTATTCTTCAGGTAACTTATTTTGGTTTACACCCAAACCCTACAATGGAAGAATTTATTAAAATATTTTTGTTTCTTGGATGATAGTATGTTTATTAGATGCATTATTTGTGATGTTTTTACAAGACAAAGGGCTTCATTGGTGTTGTTACAATAGTGGGTGAGTGCCTTTTTACAATGGTGGAAGAGTTATATTCTTATAAATATAAAAATGTAAACATTAATTATAAGTCTAAATTTCTTAATGTTAATAAAATATTGAATCCAAATTGATGAAATTTGGTATATGGTTGAAATATGGACATAAAATGGGTATTTTACTTGTTTCATGGTCATTTTTTCCATAGGATTAAGTTTAAGTCCCTTTGTAAGTTGGTTATTATATTAAATAATGTAATTAAAATAAATTGTATTCACTAAAATTTTTGGTTGAATAACATTTTGATAATTCTATAGAATATTAAATACTAATATTCAAAATATTGAATAAATATTCTAAATATAAATTATAATAACTGAATGTGAATAATTTACAATTATTCCCACAGTTTAAATGGAAAAGTAGGTTTTTTAAGGTGAATGTTTTCATAGCATTGAATTGTTTTCATTTCCAAATACAAAAAAAATTGATTAAAATGACATAAATTGGAAAGATAAAAGTAATATTTATATAATATGTCTTCAAAACCAATTGTAAATTATATATATATATTATTTACTTTAAATATATGTTTTAAATTAAAATATGTTATTTTTTTATATTCACGAAAAAATGAGACATCTCTTTAAAGTAACTATAAATAACCCTATGATAAAATACACATTTTAATCTTATAAATGAAGTTTAATTTTTCAAAAAATAATTTTCAATGTATAAAAATATATTTTAAAAAAAACTCTTTCAATAAAAAGTTACATAATTTCCTTTTTAGATAAATATTTCTCAATTTATGGGAAATTGGATTTTTTTTATTATCTTATGCCTATAAAATATATTTGATTTTGTTAAAATTTTTTACGGAATAAATAATAATAAAATTTCAATCATATAATTTACTAATAATAAATAATATATTTTACTAGTAATAAATAATGATATTTACTAATATAAGCCATTGTGTGTATAAAAATATTTATTAATAAAAATAATTTCCATTGTATTATTTGGACATTAAATAAATTTAAAATTGAATAATATCGAATATATTAGACTATATATTTTTATAATAAAGATAAATATATTAATAAAATCATACATAATAGATATGTTATATATTATTTTATTAAGTATTGATATATAATTTTTTTTTGAAAAAACTTGGTCATGTGTTTAATAAGACCTTTTTAGGGAAAATAGTATTGCCTATAACACAATATAACATTGTGTTGTTTGTACAAGAAGATACTATGAGTGTTCTATGTAGTGTATGATTAAAAATTTGTTTCATATAAATCAATATAAAAATATAAATTTATTCTAAAAATAATATATTGTAACGGCCTTGGGTGTTAAAGATATGAATGTCTTTTAATCATTTCATGAATATTCGATTGGAAAACCACATTATCATCTAATATATAAAATTAATATTAAATTATATATTTGGAATTATGTAAATTAAATTTTGAAACATTTACTCCATATTTTTAATCAAAGTAATTAATATTATAGAATTAGGTAAAACAAATTATAGTCCTTGAAATTAGTAAAAGAGTTAAAAAATTCTATTGTAAAAAAAGGCTTACAAAGGAGTTAAACTAAAAATAAAATTTATATAATAACCGATAAACATGTATAGGATATCTTTTATTGTAATATTTTTACCAACTTACTTTTATGAGTAGATAATTAACAATTTTGGATCCTTCTTGAAATGAAAAATTTTGGTACATATTATGGATTTCAAAATTTCAATGTCTGTCCCCCCCACAGACTTTTAAAATGCCTCAAAAAAACATACATTGATTAAAGATAAAATCAATATTGTAGACGAAATAGATTCCATAATTTTATAATTAAATATATCTGGACACCATATGATAAATCATGAGATCATCAATTAAAACTCTAATGGATTTTTGTTTTACCAAGTGAAGTAAATTTTTGAAGTGGTGATATTTCTAACTACATTTTTTAATGCAAATTATTTTTATTAATACATAGAATATGTTCAAAATAATATAAATAAATATAATATCCTATATAATGGAAGGTTATTATTTTTATATATTAAGCTATATCATCTTTAGTACAATCAAAACTACATGTCATGTTTGCAAGGGTCTAATGTCTCGTAAACCGACGTTTTTTTCTTCACCACCTCTCAAGAACTGATATAATCATAGATTTTATATTAACATATAAATTATTTGATATGAGTATATATCATGAATGAAAATACCCAATCTAACTTCTTAAAGATCACCCCATAAGAAAATAATAATTTATCTTATGGGTATGACATACTAGAACCTCTAGAACTAATGTGATATGTTTTTAATTTATAGTTTACATGTGTGGTAATAAATACACACTGATTGATATATATTATATCATATCAATAGTTATAAATTTAAATTTATTAATTCACATATACATATAAAACACATAAATTTTTTAAAGATGTTTCATGATCCCTTTTATGTACTCTTTTGACTCGTTCTAAATAATTTTTCATTGGATTTTACCATGAGGATTGATATTGTGAAATTCAAAAACAAATTGATGAAAATGAGGGATGTGCTTGGTTGGCACACATTCTCCAAAAACAATGTTCCATAGAAAATAGAACCATACTCACTTAGACATTTTCATTTTTTCTTGGTTGGTGCATGTATTTTCATATTTGTGATATCTAAAATAAGAAATCATTCTCCCCGTAGAATAGATTAAATGTTAATAAGAATGATTTGATAAAATCAAGGGCCTTTTCCTAGTAAATCCATGTGTGTGAATTAATATGTCCAGTAGATTAGATTGTTTACTATAATAACCTATATATTAACTAAATATATACCCCCCCCCCCCGCCAATTTTAATGTAGTCTTTATAACATGATTTTCGAGGCTCCTAGGTATATTACAATCCTTTTCTACAACTATTCCTAGATAATCAAAAGGTGTATCCTAGATGATCACCCCACAAGTTATGATGGCCTAATCCCATTTGGGTTTTTTCTTCTCTCAAATATCTAACTCATATTTTAAAAGGAATATATTTTAATTTTTTTGTTGGATATAGATATAATATTCTGGATATAAATATTAAATTATGTGATCGTGATTCATATGATCTAGAATTTTGGATTATGATCTATATCTCATTCTAGGTTGTTATTATGCTCAAATTGGGAATTTCCATTGGTGATTATTATTTTTCAATTTTGAGTTAGGAGGTATATAATTAAAGTTCCTTTGTATTGATTATCTATAAATGAATGTAACAATAGACTCATTTTAGTTCAATTAGTAATTGAGGTTTCTTACATTATATTAATTACTGGGTAGAATAATTAATTTAAGGATATATGTTATTAGGGATATTAAATTAAGAATATTAATTGTGGGGATAATTATATGATATAGATATTAATTAATTTATAAAATTAATTGTGGAATTGATTATGGGATATTCAGTTTAATTAATTTTCATAATTTATTTTCTAAATATGTATAGAATATAATGATTCTCAAATAGAAAAAATTATTTTTTGATAAATATTGATTATGAAACTGTGTAATTAATATTTGAGTTAATTAAAGTATATTATAGATTTTTATTTTTTGTATCCTCTTTTTAAATTAATTTTGGACAATTATCACGTACATTAGCTTTCTATATATATTGTTTAGTTTCTGACATTTTATTTTCTTATTTGGTTATCAGGAGATATTGTTATTTATTTAATTATTTGAAATCCTTTTTTATTTTTATTCTTTAAATTTGTATATTATTATGATAAAAATATGTTATATTATCTGAAATATTGATATTACACCTTCACTTCTAGTAGACATCACTAATTATAGGGGGAGGAGTGGCTGAAGTCTAGTAATTAATATGATTTGAGAACTAGTGTGTAACACATGGTTTGAGATGATACGAAGTTGTATTAGATTAGGTTTCCTTTTATATTCATTTATTTTGTATAATTATTTTATAAATAAAGATAGCAGACTATATAATTTAACACCTTGGTCGTGAGAACGTTCATAAGTGTACCAAACTCGTGAATAGAGTGAACCCCACGTTCCTAATGTGGGAATGTTGATATTGTTATTATTATTACATTTGATGTTATTACACCATGGGTGATACACTAGTTACGTGATAATATTTTTTTGATACCTTTTTAATAGTTGACTCATAGCATGTTATGTCATGATATTTAATTTTTCATCATCATTATAGAAATGTAGGATTATTATGTGACATTAATCATTTTAGGCATGCGTGGGAAAATTGGTTTCGGGAATGCTGATGAAAAAGAACCTTTTCTACTTTCTAGTGAAATTGAAATGAACATATTACATACATGAAATCAATTGTAAAATGATGATATATGAGAATAATGGGGTGTATAATGATAAATATTAAATGATAATGAGAATAACCTTTTTTACTAAGACATATGTATTGGATTATTATATGTAGTGATAGATTCATGATTTTGATCATGTGTCAAGGTATTGGAAAAAGACTCTTTGTGACATGTTATGATGTTCTTATTATGTAAATTTTATTAATATGTGTTAAGTTTCGTATTATTTATATTTTTTATTGTATATAAATCACCTACATGAAAATTATTTTTAATTAGATGACAATAGGAAAGAGACTGATATGATTCTCCAATAGTGTAACCTCGTAAACAAATATTTTTGGTTGAAGAATTAGGTAATATGTTATGAGATATGATTTCTCACACCATGTTACTAATTGAAGGATACCTATAGAGGGTTGTGAAAATAATTTTTGTCCTTAGAATAGTTTTTTAGTTGTAGCAACTTCTATCCTTTATTGGATATGGTGGATATAAAAGATTGGTGTTGTTGGTTAACTCTATCTGTACTATACATGACCATTTAGTGAATCCATATGAGAATATTTTCAATTTTGAATCATGTATTCTACTAGGATCAATGAATTACCGGTAGGGAATTAATGTGTAAACTGGACATACTGATGGTATGTTATTGAAGGATTTCACAGAGATGTACCTAGAGAATATCTATCTAGAGGCATTGAGGTAAGAGAGAGTTGTTGATTTCAGGTAGTAGAATTAGATAAATTTCTTCAGAATAGACTGTTATCTATAATTTACATATTTATTGGTATTTTGACTATAATTTTTAGGAGATGAGATATATATGGTGAGGCATTTTCAGGATGAGAAAAAATGTGAGATGAAGCCCCAGTTTTACCACTTTCGGTTAATGAATTTTTTTAAGGTGGTTTATCATGCTCTCATATAGTTCGAAAACCAAAGTTAGGTTTACCTGTAGGATAGATAGTTTTTTTTATGATCAATATGTACTAATTTTGAGATTTGGAAATATTTATTGGTGGATTTTAACTAGGGGAGAGTTTGTTGATTAGAAAGTGGAAAAAATATGATAATCAGTATCATACCCAAAAATTTTTTTGGAGTGATGTTGTTATGGATAATATTATATATACATTTCCTAACAACATATTGAGTGTGAATATTGCGGTAAAATATAGAATCTATGTTGTTATTTAGGGTCATATGATAGAAGGTTATTAACGGTGGGGAGAGGAAGAACCCGAGTGATGGAAGTGAATAATCTCCATAAAATCAGGTATTTTGTTGGAATAATACTAGAAATGGATGTTGAGGTAGGTAATGAAGATCCTCTAGGGCAGGGTGCCTATATCAGTTGAGTAACATAGGTCTAGAAAACATGATAGTGTTGTGGTGAATTTGGGAATGAAGATTTTATGAATTTCATTTTACACTAGTGGATAGTGTGGCTATACTATGAATAACATGATGTAATATTCTGGTAGATTTTATATTATCATGATCTTCATTTGATATTGGATCCTATAATTTATTTTTTTACAACTTCTTAATTTTTTTGTTCTGTAGGTGGAGTTCATGAGAGTTGTTATGATGATAGATACACAATTGGGATTATGAGATAAATACTTATTATTGTTAAATGATTATCTTTTCATGATTTGGAGTATCATTATTTATGGGAGCTTTATCTCATTAACATGTTTGGATTTGATATAATTATATTAATGTAGTAGTTAATTCCATACAAAAGACAAATTTATCGTTACTACCTGAGATTTTAATTTAATTTTCATGTGGTTGAAAACTCTATCCACCATGTAGAATGGGATATTCCAGAAAGCCTAGAAGGTCTAATTACCTAGGATCATACCCAAATTGCTATAACCTATACTAGGTAGATTTTTCCTATAACAATATTTATATGTCTATGAAAAAATTCTAACATTATGAGGAACTTCATGGTAGGACAAGCAGTCACCTCAATGATAGATGGAGGCAGGACGATAATAGTTATTTAAACCAAGTATCCAGCCTGGGTCAATGCAGAAGGTTCAGTAGATTTGGGAGTGTAGGGTTATTGATTAGAGTATAAAGAAATCCTATTATTATAGAATAAAATGATCCCTAGAGATTGTCGAGGGTTATCGGGACTTCCTTTGACTGTCACCTAGAATGTGTCATCATATGATATGGAATAAGGGAATGTAAACAACTATCTTAACCATACCGTTTGATATTATAGAGAGAATTAGGTCAATGTCATAACAATTAGATCCTCTATACAGATACAATTCCATTCATGATGTTTCTAATTAACACATCATTAGTGGTATCACCCCGACCCTTATCTTGTGATCAAGGTGGATGATGTTGATCATTAGATAAATGCATAATTTTAAGAGAATATGATACATGTGTTAGATCATAGTGAAAAAGTGTTTTAGGGGGAAATCATTTTGATATATCATGTACTGAGAAATAATTTGTGTTTTTATTGGAAACACGTGAGGTATAAATAAATATGAGGGCACATTAGACTGATATTTTTTAAATTTATTTTTAGGACATATAAGAGTACAGGTTGTGGAGATGCATTTATAAGTTGGGGAGATTGTTAAACCCTAAAATTTTCTATATATGTTTTGGACTAATTTTCATGTACCATTTTTACTATTTTTAGTAAAAAACTAAAATTTGTCATTGTGGATCATTAGGGTAAAAAATATAAATTTTGGAAGAAAAGAGGGCGGCACATGGTTTGAACATAATTTTCCAAAATAGTGCTCCATAGAATAGTAGACAATAAAACCCCATACAGAGAATATTTTCATGTCTTAAAAATATTTATTTAATCCATGAATCATAAATTAATAAACTATTAGTCCCATTAATTTTTACGTAGTTATAGCACATGATAAGAGAAATCTGTTAACCTCATCCCGAGAAACATTTCTTAGGAATTATTTTAATCCTAAAATTATATTTTTTTTATTACATGGACCCCATACTAATCCAAAACAGACGCTCAATAATCCTAAGGATATATTAAATAGATTTTGAGGTTGTTATATTGAATCAAATCCTTCCTAACCTCTATTCACAGTGAGTAAAAAAGACATACTGAAGATCGACACTCTACCCTAGAGAGGATATAATCTATTATCATTTCCTTCTTATCTCACGTCTATCCATAATCCTTTTTAGGGATGTTATAAATTTATTTTTCTCTACATAGATCTAGAAAATTTTATCCTTATATTTAATTTTGGTATCCTCATACATGTGATATTTTATTTAGAATTAGGAATCATATCTTGTTATGTTATGTTATTCTGCTCGAATTGATGATTTCTGTGGCGAGCATTCTTCATAAATTTGGAATTTGGTGGTCCATAATTCAACACCAAATGTATTAATTTATATTATCTGAAATTAATTACATAATAACTTTTTTATAGGATTTTGAATTTTCAGACAATAAATTATTTATTTTGTTAAATAATAAATTAAGCATTTTGGATACAGGGTATATCGAATTGAGATAATCAACTGTGGGATTAATTATGATATAATTTGAATATATAATTGATATAATTGATTGTGTAATTAATTTGGGATTTTAATATTATTTAAATATGATAATGGATTGATGAAATAATTAAGTCATATTCTATTTGTTAAAAAGAGGTAAATTATTTACTAAATTATTTTTTAAAAAATCGTTATAATAGAATTGAATAATTCACTATGGAATTAATTATAAGATATTATAATTTAGGATTTCATAATTAACTATTGAATTACTTATTGATTTTTTGAATAATAGAATATGTTTAATTAGTTTTTTTGTTATTTATGGAAATGGATTGATAAATACACTGGTGAATCAATAAATGATATACCAATGATTACATAATAGGTGTACTAATTACTGGGATTATTATGAATAATTAGTTGATAAATTACTAATTGAAATAATTTGATTAATTAATTTTTTTAATTAGTTTTTAAATTAAGAAATGGTGAATTGTTACATGGTCATTAACATTTAATAATTAGATTAATAAAATGGATATTAAAGTTTAAATTGGTTAATGGTGAGATGTTTATTCAGTTATGAAAATAAGAATGTAAATATAGTAATTAATTTTATATATAGTTAATGGTACCAAGGTAGTTCACTTATGATAATAATTATGTTTACATGATCTTTCAATTTTAAAATGGTGAATGGTAACATGGTCACACACATAATAAAATATTAATTCTCACATGGTCATTCAATAATGAAATGTTGAATTATAACATGTTCATATTCATATGTGATTATGAATGGTAACATAGAAATAAAAAAACGTATTATTGACATGGAAATTCAGTGTTGTGATATCCCTTTGGGACAATTCAAATTCCAGGTTGGGCCCAAGTTAGAATAGAGGTATGGGTAACCGTGGAAACATGATGTTTTATCTGGAGAAGAGAATATTAATTAAGTATTCTATAACTTTTACATATGGATTGTAAATATTTATTTAAACAATTTTATAAAATTTTATTTTCTTAAAATTCGTTTGGATAACATTGGTGGTAGACAATTTAATTTTACTCACTCCCTAGTAGGGCTTCCTGAATGATACCTGATTAGATTACATGATTGCAGGCTAGGTTTTGGAAAAAATCACTGTGCTAGATAGATTAATGTAATGGATAATTTAAATGGGAACTATACATGGATTAATATATTCTTGGGAGCTTTAGATGTCCTTACATTAGAGTTTCATTTTGACACATGACATGTACTTGAACATGAATTATTTATTATTTTGGTTTTTGAAATTTTATTTCTTTTTTGGATATCATTAGATACTATTATTTATCTCATAATGTTATATCATTATTTGTATTTTTCATTTACATTTATAGATTACTATGATAAAATAGGTTATAATCTCTTTATGAATGAAATTAGACTCCCACAGCTAGTCGGCAGCGTCATGATTAGGGGGGCATGCATGAGGTCATGTAATGAATCAGCTCGCAAATCCAGTATGTGTCACCTTGGTCAGGATGCTGTGATACATTATTAATTTTTATTCTATGGGAGATAAAATAATATCGTTCGTGTGTATTGCATACTAATACCTCATAAAGTAATGTAATTTGTTTTTCACAAAAACATTACATGGAAGGTAATATGGATTGGTTTAAACAAACATTTGATATAGATTATATTGAAATGTGTTAGGGAAGGTAATGTATTATTTATCCTTATTTTTTCAATGATTATTAAAATTGAAATAACATTCATGATTTGAAATAGCCTATTATCACATTAAACTATGTTCATCACTTTCAATCTATTTATATTAATGATTATAATATAATATATATTTATATATGTGAAATTAATAATTATATATAATATTTCTATAATATTATCAATTATGGAGATGGGGGATTCTTTAGAATATTATGTGGATCCACTATTCGAATTAAAAAAACTTATCTGAAACTATACAATTATTTTCCAGTTCATCATTTTAATATGTAATTATTAATTAGCTATTAATAAATGGTCATAAATAAATAATATTATGTATAATATATTTATTAATATTTAAATAATAAATATATATAAATAAATATTTATTATGAATTAGGATTGAATATGGAATGAACGAATTTGAGAATTAACATAGGGTTTTCAATTCATTATTTTGTTATTAGGAAACATTTGATATTATCACAACTAATTTGGTTTAAATGTTTTTTATAATACCCCATTTATAGGAAATATAATAAATTTTACTATTTTATTTATAGTTAATTTTTTTTCTTTATTTCATTGATGGGTCCTGTGATTGAAAATATTTCAATAACTTCAATGTTTTTTGCTCTTATTTATTCTTTTTTCTAACAAAAATTTCATTATGGACCAATAATATTTTATAAGAATTATATACAAAATAACTATAAAGATTAATATCTTGAATTAATCTATTTCCATTATAATTTCTGAATCATTAATTTTATTCTCACTTTTGGGATTACAAGAAAAGTATACCAATGTGGTAGATAATTTGATATAGTATAGAGTCATTTCTGGTATTTTTTTAGTTTATTATTAAAAGGATGAAATCATCTGAAATTTCTCCCAATAATATAATAAATTTTATTCTCGAATTGCAATTTTTTATAATAAATTTTTAAATTAATTTTCCTCTACACTTATACAAAATAATCCAGATGAATGTTTTTCTAATAAAATTAACTTTATTTATATACTCGATCAAGATAATTTTTCCACCATAGACATGTTTTTTAGATATGCATTAGAAATTTATTTAATTTTCATAAGGGATCTTTTAATATCAATTTTAACTTTTTTAAAATTAATTTCAATCATTTTATAAAATGAATATTCTATTTATTATAATTATGATCATTTTTTTCTATAAAGAATTGTAAAGTAATTACTATTTTAATTTTTATGGTGTGATTGAAATATCTATACATAATCATCATTATTATTAGTGAAACGTAATTTTATTTTTTCAATTATACATTCAATGGAAATCATTTGAAATACGTTTTTATGTTTTAGATATAATTTTAAAACTGAAAATGTTATTTTCCTTGTGAATATATATAATTGATATATTACATTTCCATTATATGTTACAATATTATATTAGTGATTAATATTTTTATAAATATAATTTATTTGAATAATAATTTTCAATGGGAAAATTTTATTTTATATAAAAATATTTTAATTTACCTATAAATCGTCATTTATATATGTCTAATGATACATTAAAAGAAATGGATTTAAAAAATTTGTTATTTGTTTTGGAAAAAATAAAAGTAAAAATTTAATTTCTTTTAAGAAAAATTTTGATTAATCATTAAATATACTATTTATAATTCAATAATTTTCATAGAAGAAAAAAAAAATAATTTTTTTATTTTTTGAATAGATATTTTAAGGTGGGAAAGTTATTTTCCTCCTGAAATGTTTGAAGTTGTATTTTAAAATCATTTTTCATTTATGATGACATACTTATATGTATCTAAACAACTTATAAGGATATGAGCCATGGATTATGTTAATATTAGTTTCAATAATGTTTTATGTTTATGATTACAATAGTATTATGAAACTGATAACTTTTTCAATCGGTTATGTAATGATTAAAAGGAAATATTATGATGAAAATCATTTCATTTCCATGGGTTATTCCATAATGAAATTTCTTATGGAACAAATTTTTTTCTTACATTATGGATTTATTTTTTTATGATATTTTTCTTAAAAATATATGATTATAATTTTGTGATTGGTAGGTACAATATCCCCTTAAATTTCATTTCCTAATTATAAATTTTATACAATATATAAGGGTATAAAAATGAATGCATCCCATGTGAGAGATGTACACAGGTGGTAATCCAAATCCCAAATAAGGACCATGAGTTGTTATCCCAATCACTAATTTTGTACATGAGCGGTTATATTTGTCACATATAAGTAACATGAGTATTCATCAAAACCCTATCATGCTAGAGAGGTCTTAGTGGATAAACATGACATTAAATTATCTATTAATGCTTTAATTAAAAAAATATATGTGTTGTGTTAATGTTATTTTTACATGGAAAATGTTATTTTATTCAACTCAGAATTATGTTTTATAAAAACCATGATTTATTCCATGAATTATGTAAATGATCTAAGATATGTTTATCATCGTTTTCAAATTTTACTATGTTGTTATCTTTACTATTTTCACATTTTAAATTAATATCTCCCATATTTACCTTTAGAGAGAATTTTAACACTCCCAGTATTTTTTATTTTGTCCATATGATTTATTTAAGTGTATTAAGTATGATATGTATAATAAGGGACATATGTAGGAATGATACTGTGTTGAATATATCGCTCACTGATGGAACATTTTTTATGTAAATGTTTTTTAAGGCACTTGACCTCAATCATTATGCCATTCATCGTTCTATAATGAAATGATTATTCATTGACATAAATATAATATATATTTATGACATGTTTGGGTCTTTATAGATCACCTAGGTTTCAGAGGTGGGAATTATATCATTAAATGAAAAAAATTCCATCATTGATGTAATTCATCCAAAATGTTATTCCATTATTTGGATTAATGAACATACATTGAAATAGATTTTATTACTACATGTCCATAATGTACCATACCCAAAAATTATTATTTTATAAATTTCATGAATTAATATGTTTTATCTCCTTTAAAATATTTACTTCCTTTTATTCATTTTTAAAAAATAAATTTATTATTCTTTTTAATGAAGTCTATTTCAACAATGATGCTTTAATAAAGAAATGGTGATCTTATAAATTGACCTAATAAAATATTTTGTTTATACATAAAATTCAATTTTCTAACTATATATATATATTCATGTATTTCATATATTTTCATTATATATGTTACATACATATATTCCTTCTAAAATTTCTCTTCATTGTTGGGATGAAAATTTCTTTAATACCCCTTTTTAAATTCATTCTTTATATTACCCCGATTAATGGGATCCTTCCTATTTATTATTTTTCAATATTAAAAACATATTAAATGTTTATAACCATGAATATTTTTTGAAAATAATATTTACACTTTAATAAAATTTTCTATTTGATTTTTATATAATGGTACCTAATAATCTCTTTCCATGTTTAAATTATCATTTACGGTTTTTATAATGAATTACAGAATTGATAAATTTTTATTATTGTTTTTAATGTCCATATTAGAATTTTTTAAACATATTTACAACCATTTCCATATATTTTCCTAATTATTTAAATTTGAATGTAAAAAATTATGTATTTCTATATTACCTTGGGAATTTATATCATATTTCTATTGGTTATTATTCAATAGTGATTATGAAACCCACTCTACAATCACAACTATCAACATAAATATTAATTATTCAAGATATATTGAAAAAATTTGGAACTAATATTCAATTGATAATTATGAAATTTATTTTTTTATAATAAATATTTATTTCTATAATACATTGGTTATGTAACCCCACAATATTTTATGGTTTTCATCTTTTAAAATTTCTTATTTTTGATAGTTTATACCTCAAGAAACACTGAGTTCAAAAGTCGAAAATATTATAATATATTACCATTTGAATTGTAATGTGGCCATTATGAATATTAGTATGACCAATATAATAGAAAACTCGTCTTTTAAAATATTAACAAAATATAGATATCTTATAAATGAATAATAGTTTATTTATATCCTTGAATAAGTAAATATATTTATTTAAAATGATAAATTTTGTGCTGGTATTATTGTGAGAAATAAAATTATATTTTATATTTTATATTTAATATAATAATTTAAATGAGAATTTATTATCATAAAATAAATTCATAAATTAGGATTTTTTTACTTATTCTTATAATATAATTATATGAGACCTTAAATAATATTTATAAGTGTCATAAAATCATTTCAAATTTTAAGATCATTTTTCTTGAATAAATATTTATTTCAAATAAAAATTATATTTATCATATTTAAGAAACTATTTTCATATATTGTAGTTTAATTTTGATTTTTTCAAATCAAAAAATGTTTATTGTAGAATTTTGTGATTTTTCTCAAATTGTTGACTTTTTAGTGAATAATAAAATATTAAAATTTAAGGGATGTATACATTAAAATATTAATAAACTATTACTTGATTCCCTAATTAAATAATAACTATAATATAAATCTTACCCTGATTACTTATACTTTTTGGTGATAATTCTAAAACAATTCTTAGTCTTCTCCCAAAATAATAAACTACTAATTATAATAATTAAAAAAATCATATAACCTATACATTAATTAGACCTCATCACCACTTATATTAACTCAAATAAAATCCATATAGTATTATTATATTATTCATATTTCCTCTCCCATGTTTATCCTTTACGTTATATTCTTTCTTTTCCCAGCAAAATACCATTTCAAGGTTCTTTAATGATGTAGTCAATTGGAATAACTGAAGTGGTAAATCCTTTTTCATTATCCTTCAATATTTTTAATTTATTTTCAGTTTATTTTATCATTAAGTCTTATATTAAAACAAATATAATTAAATTATATTTCAATAATATAATATCCATCATCAAAAACTTTCTCATTAATCCTTTTATCCTAAAAATGAATACATTTTCAGCAATATGCCTATTTAACACAATCGGGGATGATGTGACTTCATTTTACATTACAACATTGAAGGATGGTGAGAAAACCATTATTAGGGTTTAAAAATGTTTCATTTTATGTTATTTATTTATCTAGATCCAATATATATACTCTATATTATTTTATATGGCAAAACTAGTTCATGATTATCAAAAAATCTAAATAATTATCTAAATTATCATCTATAAATTTCTATATCATATATAATCATATTATCAGGAATATATATTTATATTATAACAATAAATATTCTTTATGTTCAATAATAAAATATAATTTCAATTCTGTTGAATTACTTACATTTTAAATAATCATTTATACATCTCTACTAGTGAATCAATGATGAAACTCAAGGAAATTAACATGCCAAAACGATGAAATTAAATATTAGATATGATATAAAAAGAAATAAATAATATCAATATAATTATAATATATCAAATATATTTTAAATATGTTATCAAATAATTTACTTATGTATCTAATTTTATTTTATATGATATTTTGTACATGTGATAAACACTTTTAGATAAAAGTTAAGGGTTTCTTCCTGATCAACCATTTTCCTTTTGAGTTACGCTTTCTATATCTTTACCATATTTAATTTATTTTTTATTTTTGTATAATTTTTCATTATTTCACTGTATATCATCAAAAATCATATATCCATATATTTTTTTTGTTATTTAGAGGTGAAATATGTGATTAATAAGGTTTTATTTTCATTTCCTCTTAAGAAGAATGCCCAATTTAATGAGAAAGATAAATTTTAATAACCATATCCCAATATACAACAAAATAAATTTTGAGAAACAAATATTTTTATAAAGTCACACTTTATATCATCATAAAATATCTCTTTTCGTTTCTGGTTTATGTAAAAAATAAATGTTTTGACGGCTTTAAATAATATTTTATTGTTCACTCAAACCCTAGTAAAGTGGCCCATTTCTTATGATTCAAAATAAAAATTACATGTTTTATATTTAGTGGGATATCATTTATTCCTCAAAAATAATTTTATTCCCCTTAAAATTATTTCCTATGATATAAATATATAAAATATGATTTTATGAATACTTTAAAATTATATTTCCACAAGAAAAATTCATTGAAAAATTAAAATGGTATTACTATCAAGAAATAATTTCTGATTTTATTAATGTGTCTTCATATTTTTAAAAACCCATTATTGATTATTATAATTTATTTGGATTAATTATATATGATATCATCTATAATATTTTATTAAACTGGATATATTCTTTTTGGTAATGGATGTGTTATTTTGATGTCATTCAACAATTTCAACAAAATGGTTAGAGATTTTGTTTACATGGGGGAGATATGTACATGTATACATTATTAATGTTACAACGAATTCTTATGAGTAATGAATTAGAATTATAATGTTAAGGGGGACTCTTATATCCCCTCTATGAAACGGTATGCCACATGAGACAACATATATTTTGATTTTCCCTGGGCCATAAATTTTTTTTAGATGCCTTGGATAAGTCCCCAAATATATTTTAATGATATTAGCAATTATAAATTCTCTAATTATGATACTATTAATTAATAATCCATGTGATTATACAACTAGTATAACACTCATAGTTATGTTTGATTCTAAAATTATTATTTATATGGAATTATTTATTGAGATTTTGTTCTTTCTATATAATAAAAAAATATTATGTTCTAATGCTAGTAGTTTTTCATAATTCAACATGCCTTATTTTCTTATATTTCCTTATGTTTTATCACATAAACTTATATATTATCTAATCTCACCCATTTAATATATATTATTTTCCCCATGTTTGTGAATAGTTTTTTACGTTTGAAAATAACTGTAAATCTAGGAGTTTATGGATCATTCATGAAGAGTTTGTATATTTAAATTTATTTCATGATGTAATGTAAAACAATTTTCTATACCTTTTATTTCAAAAATACTAAAATATTTTCCATTTGGGATGTGTAAAATTATTTACAGTACAAATTTTATAACAAAATGAACCGACTCTGGAAAACTGGTTTATAAGTGTTTTGCGTAGGAGTTAGAGAAAATTTTGTAGCAAACATGGAAACTAGATTTTTAGAACATATTTTAGGGAACATAAATATGAGAATAAATACGAGAATAAATATATAAGATCATCTAAGAATTTTTTTATGGTACATATTATGTGGGTCTTCATAGAAATATTTCCTTTATCGATACTACATGTGAATGTCGTTCTGCTAATGATGTACCTAGGGGTAGAAACTCTAATATGGTGGGTTAGGCCTGACTCAGTGTAAACAAGTACAAGACAGATTTCCATAATGTGTACCTAGTTTCACACAACTCGGGAATATAATAATGACAAGCCACATTTTCCTTACAAACAATTAGGATGTCTTTAATATTAAAATATTTTCTCAGGAAACCATTATTATGATTATGATATTAGCTATGAATAAATTTTAAAATTATTTTAATTTTTTTCTAGTTCAAAAATTTATACTATGATTCATAAACTAATTTTGTTTATTTCATTTACTAGAAATGGTACTTTGTAGAAAAAATGAAAATTTTATGAATCAACATATTTAATGTAGGTATTTCCTTATTATATAATATAAGAATGTTAGAACTAAAGAAAAAAAAAGTAGTTGGAAAAATCAAAACTATATTTTTTTTATTTGACATAGGTGATGAGAAATAACCATACTCGCATGGAGCAGCCTGACCCAAAATGATGTGTAATAGTGTTATTTCACTTTATATGAAAATAAAATTTATCATTTAATGGGATAATATAAAAGTTTTTTACTAAGAATTGGATAAGTTTTGTAGGGAAGATATTTCTCACATTGGGAAGTAACTAAATGGGTTAATTTATAATAGAACAATATCTTCTATAAATAGATATATATCAATGGTGGTATATAATTGAAAATTAAATATAAAAGGATAAAATTGGACATATAGAACAAAATTATTATTTAAAATTTTATTAGAAAATATTTTCCTTTCAAAATAATGAGCACTTATATAGAGCCAATTCATGAGTCTAAAAAATGAATTGGATGATAATTTTTCAATTTATAAAGAAAATTTTACATTCTTATCAATGCATACCAAAAATTCTATACATAATCCAAAGAGTAGTATTGATCGATTATTTAATTTTTGAAAACAATTCCTCTAAAGGGCACTCGTCTCCCCAAATATCTCATAATATGGAGATATAGTCTCATGTTTTATGAAGATATAGAAATAATTCTCTATGACTTATGACATTATAGGAAAATCTTGTATAAGAAGGGTGGTAGAAAAATTAAGGGATAAAGGAAAAATAAAAATTTAATTTTATAACATGTGATACTTATAGAAGGAGAGACCATGGTTCCTACATAAAAGGAACTTGGGTTTGTTAAAATGGATGAGAAAAAATCAACCAAACCCATGACTGAAAATGAATGAAATAAGATACTAATAATAATTTAAATATTAGTAATGTTATACATCTTATTTAAATTATTTTCAAAATAATCATGGAATGTTCCTTTAGAAAATTAAAATAGAACAAGGTTGAGCTTTTGCGATTACTAAAACTAAGGTTGAATATCCAAATGATGTGGTAGTAGGTAACATATTAGTATTCTCAAATTTTTATAATGAATTTTTTTTATTCTAGATCATCACATTTCTATATATATTCCATGTTTTCATTTAAAAATAGATACTTCTATATCAAATTAACAATGTATTTGTCAATTAAGACTCATTATGGAAACCTTATTTTATGATATATATGTCAATAAGTTCCTATTATGATACATTAATGTGCTCTAATTTATGATCATATCATCATACATATGGTTTATTTGGACATAATAATATGTGTGGATTGGATATCAAAATATAATGAAGAAATTACTAAAAATATGATGAAATGATGATTTGTGATGAATGAATGGAATTTCTCTACATTAAAGGGAAAAAAGTTAATTTCAGTAATATATTGATCCTCCCCCAATATCTCTTCAAATTATATTCGTCAGGATCAAGATAAAACATAATCTACTAATGAGGAATGAAATCATAAAATTAAAGATATATTTATTGTGAAGGAATACATTGATTTTGTTAAATAGATTTACATGGATATTCTCAAGAGACAGATGTAGTGTTCTCGGTTAATTTAAATCATAGAGTAAGACCTATATCAAAGAATCATTGTATTATGGACACTATGAAATTATTTAATTTGGTGAAACATCTATAGAAATTGAGTGGTAACTTATTTATTCATTCTAGTGTTTCTCCATGGGGATCCCATATTCTATTTTTTGGTATATTTAATGATCCAAGAGGTTTTTCATTGAATATTTAAACATCATTTCTATCACAATATATATCAAGTATCTTATTCCTCAACTTTTTGATTTATTTGATCAACCTTATAGTTATAAAAAAATAAATAATTTACCTTTGATCTGTATATCATTAATTACATGGTAGGATGGAATATATTCGAAATGAAACATTTTGAACCAGGAATGGAAAATGTTAGATTAGTGTAATTCCATTTATATAGACTAATTCACCCTGTATTGTAATAGAAGTAATGAATAGAGTGTTTATGTAATATTAGGATGATTTTGTTTTGGTATTTAATAATGATATCTCCATATATTCTAAAAGAGACAATGACTCTGAGAACCAAATTTTGGTTATTATGATGAATCATAGAAGAAAAAAGATATATGGTATGTTTTCAATTTATGAATTGTTACATAAAAAAATTCAATTTCATTACCAAATTGTATATAAAAATGGAATCTCAATTTATCTTATGATGAAAATAGTAGTCTATGATTGTCCAACACCAATGAACATTACTGAGGTATGTAGTATCATTGGATTAGTTGGTTACTATAAGTGATTTTTTATAATTTATCTCAATTAGGTAACCCATTTCACAATACTACTCGTAATAGGTTTATGTTTATATGATATATGAGTGTGAATAATGTTTTCAAAAATGAACACAGAGATTAGGGAATGCAACAATCATCACACTTGCTTCAGGAATCATAGATTTGTGATTTATAGGTATAAATCAAGTATAAAACAAGTCTATTTTATTATGTATAATGATAAAATTATTTTTTATGCATCAATGAAATTATAAACCAATGAAAAAACTATCCAACTTATTATATTCAGTAAGTATATGCAATCATTACTCTAAAAATACGGAGACAAAATCTCTATAGTGAAATATGTGAGATATATACATTTCATAATAGTTTTAAATATATCATCTCATAGAAATAACTCAAATGAGGCAAAGTGGGAGGTTCAAAGTAATCATGGATTATAAATTTTTATTAAAATACAACTCAGGGAAGGAAAATATGTAGAATATTCATTGATAAGGAAGAATCATATAGTTCTAAACAATATGGTGATTGATAAGGACCCCCTATACAAGAATCTATTATGTGGGACATTAGAATTATCAAGGAATGTGAAACATAATTAATATTTCGAATGATTTCCAAACCTTATTTATTAAAAATGAATAAAATTTATCTGCCTTACCATGAAAATAGTAAAAAAGAAAAATAGTGTTGTGAATGATGAGAAATTGATAGAATTTGTATACAAAGATGAAATCATAAAACACAGGAAGAGGATTTTTGTTTTCAATATATTAGAGATAAAGATGGAATTATTTGATGATGGTCATTGATAAAATTTATTTATACACCAATGTAGCACTAATATGTATATAGATTTGAAAGAAATTTTATTGTGGGATAATGTGATGTCAGAAACTGCTTATTATGTTTCAAGATGTTTAGTTTGTCAATAGGTTAAGGATGAAGGGAAACATAAAATGTGTGTTATGAGTCCACTAATTATTAATTCATGGAAATGACATTACATTACTATAGTTGTAGACAATGGACTATAAAAAACCTCCATGAAATACTGATGTAATATTGGTAATTGTTGAGTCTATTAACAAATGTTAATTTTTTTTATAATGTAGTATTTGGTAGTTGAGATCCTTGAATGAATCAATATTGATGAATTTGAAAAATTTCATGATTCATATATTTATAATTTTTTTGATCTTATGATTTTCATTGATATCCTTGAAATCTCTTTAGAAGGCTGTGGACATTTATCTTTATTAGAGTACAACTTATCACAATCAAAATGAAGGATAGTCTAAATGGAAAATTCAAACATTATAAAATAATATGAGATCATGTTCACATAATATTCATGTTTTGTGGTCTTACTATTTACCGATGTCTTAGTTTTATTAAAAAAACAGTTTCCATTAATGTATTCAAGTGGAACAATATTATATATAATATATGGAATGACAAAAAAATAATGTATTTTTAGTTTTAGGTAGGAGATAATTTTTTTAAAATGTATAACCATGGAAGTGTTTTATATGATTTAGAATGAAAGTGAAAATAATACCTAGGTATATTGGAAATTTTGAAGTCATGGAGAGAATTAAAACTATGTATTATCCTTTGGAAATTCCACCTAGCCTTTCTAGTGCACACAATGGGTTCCAGATCTCTTTTTTAATGAACTCAACAATAGACCCAATACATGACATCAATTATGAATTAATATAATTTATTTGTAATTTATCATACTGTAATGATTCTCTCTAGATTTTGGACACATGATAGTAGGATTTTAGGAATTAGATGCTTCAGTTTTTAATGGTAATTTGGAAAAATCCTAAAATTAAAGAGGTTACATAAGAACTAGTGGAAGATATAATTTATAACTATCATAATATTTTTATGATGTTACATTATTGAAATTTTGAGATAATTTTTTTGAAGGAGTAGATAATCGAAGACAACAATATTTTATGGTAGGACTTTTTAAAATTTTAATAACATCGATAGTTTATTATTCATGCAATACAATTTTTAAAAAATTAAATTACTAATAATATGCTGACTGGAATAGTAATAAAACAATAATGAAAACTAATATGACCAATTGAATTATAAAATCACCTATCAATGTATATTTTGAATTTAGGTATCTTATAATTTAAGATTTTTCATATTTATATCATAGAATAAGAAATATATATTTTGAAAGGGGAAAATTATGTTCATGAATTTTTATGAAAAAAAAATTATTTAAACTGTTATAATAAATAAAATAATTGAAAAAAACAATTAAATTTTTTAATATTGATTTAAAATTTAATATTTTGTTATCATAAGATTATAATATAATTTTATCGAACATTTATTAATTTTTCTACATGTCATAAAATCAGCAAAAAAATTTTATCATTGTATTTCAAGAATAACGTACTTTTTTAATTAAAAATTAAATGAATCATGTATAGAATTTTAATTTAAAAAAATGGTAATCTCTTTTTCATTTATATGTTTGAAAATGGTTATTGTTAATTATTATGATTTTTAATAAAAATTTGATTTTTTTCTTAATAGTGAAACAAGGTAAATTATGGTTTATATGAATTATAAGATAAAGACTATATTCCATGATTCATTAATGATACAAGAACCATAATATATAACATATATTAATTAATTAACATATTTATATAAAATACTCAATCAATTCATATTCTGGAGAAAAGACAATAAAACAATGAATAAGATAATAAAAAAACACCCCCTCATCAACTATAAATATCACCCTCAACAGGTTGTATATTTTCTCATACAATGATTTTATTCATTCATATTATCATCCAATTTACACTCTGAAACCTCTCCATCTCATTCTAGTCATGATTTTCTTAGGAGAAGACTATTTCAATATTCGTTAAGATGGTTCAAAATGATAATAATTCAAGAGTTAAATCTTTTTTGTTGTCATTCAATTATTGTAAATTCATTTTCTTATTATTATATAATTTTTTTATGTGTAAAATCATTCATAATAAGTCCAATATATGATATATAATGTAATTTATTTATGTAAAAGTAATATAAATCATCTAAACCCTTATACTCCAAACTTTTACTCTTAAAATAATAACATAATCTATGATTTGTAGATTTACTGCCATCCTGGATTATGTGATTTAATTTTACATTTCCAACCTCAAGGATAGTTATAAATTCATTAATTTTTTAAAAAATTATTTTATCATATATTTAATGTTATATAATGCTCTTAAAAATTGATATATACATGATATTAATAAATAAGTAAAAACTTGGTCATAACAATCAAAAAACCTACAAAATAATATAAACGATTATTATTAAAGTTATATCTAATGAATCAACAACATATATTTCAAAAATAATATAAAATAACATTAAAATATATTAATATTATTTAATAACATATCATTTCAATTCTATAGAATTATTTTCATTTTACATGATCTTTTCTACGTGTATCCAAGTGAATCAATAATGAAAATCATTGAAACAAAAACTCCTAAATGAAAATATTATATATTATAACTCATAAGTAATATCATTTCTGTTGTTTCCTAAAAAAATTAACATTTTCTCAGCTCAGTTGTAAATCTTTTATGCCTCAAACATAATTTTACTTTCTTTCACTTCTTGTTCTTTTATAAAAAATTTTAAAATATGATTTTATGAAAAATATGAATTATTTTTTAAAAATAACTCATCCATGAAAGGTAAATAAGGGTATTCTACTCATGATATCATTGATGATTTTATTAAGGTATTTTTATAATTTCAAACACCATTATTTGAATCTTAAGAGAAAATTATATTTAATATTATAAGATATCCTCTAAAATATCTTATCAAAAGATTTATTATCAGTTTGATTATGGATGTGCTATCTTGATATGATTCACTGTATTACTCAGAATGGTTATGCATTATGATTAATATTTAAGTAGTGTTATATAAATGTATAAATTGGTTATGATTAACCTCATTAAAATTATTTATTCATTGGACTTAATATGTTATTGTTGTGGCCAAATATAGCCCTTCTATTCATCGGTTGGTCTCATGATCCAAAAAAAATATGGATTTGGTCAATCCCTTCACTAGTTATTTTATAACTTCTTATCTGAGGCCTTGGTTGTTGATTTTTGATGTATGGAATAATTCATCACCATATTATGATATTAAAAATTGGATTTTTGTGTGACTATTTGTCTATTATAATAGCCATTATTATGTTTCATTTTCATGTTCTTATATATAGAGAATAATTTATTCAACTATTTTTCTGGCACTATTATGGTAAGCATTAAGTTAGAAAAGAATATTTTCTTCATCAATCCTCATGAATTATTTGTTTATATTATCTTAGACTATATTAATTAAATTTACTAGGAATCTATAGTCACCACATTCTTATGTTTCGTTTTTTCATAGGATGTGGAGATGTGTTTTTTAATGAGTGAAAAAGATAATATAAGTTTTTATAAAAGTATTATATGTTATAATTAATTTCATATTATAAGGAATAACATATGATTGTATGATGTTCTCACAATATACTAAAATATTTGGTCATTTCGGATGCGACCTCTAGTTCATTGTACTAATGTAATAATGTAAGAAACCTAATCAACACTATAAGGGTCTAGGTGTATATAGTTTTTTAATCTCATTAAATAATTTTTATGAGGAATATGTATTTATATGAGCACACTATGGTATGTTTTCTCAATAGTGTTCCTTAAGTTATGATTATCAATCCATGTATTATTTTTTATTAATATTTGTATATGTCATTAAAAACATATTTCTAATACGTTATTTCATGCATCCATGATATCCTCTCACTGTTATACAATAGTAATTAATATTTTGTTTTTTTATTTGCTATAATCATGGAATACAGTTAAAAATTATTGTTCTATATCCTTTTCAATTAAATATTTCTTAATTATGCTTTTTTATTATATTCATGTGATTTATCCATTGATGAAATAATGATGAGTCCTCCTAAAATGTCTTTGTGATTAAATGATTCACGAGATTATATTTCCATGGTTATGAACATGAGTATGATATATGATATGTCAATAAGGTAGTCTATTATGGATCAATTATAATACATTCACTATTATTTTACAATTATTTTACAATAATCATATTATTCATAATTAATAAAAATTTAATAACTACAATTGGGATAGTTTTTAGATGAATTGAATATGTAAAAATAATGTTTGAAAATATATATATGATTATAAGATTTTATATTACTTTGTATAGAATAAGGAATTTATAGAAAGAGTTTCAAAAACATATCCACAGGTGTTAATCTAGAAATCCCTAGTCGGTTTCAATAAATGGTTTTGGTTATTTTTGAGAAATTAGATTATATAATTTTTTTAGAAGATATATATGATATTTTAATTAACAATTATGAGTTATTTTTAAGAGATAAATATATTTATTGGGTAAAATAATAAAATATTTCTAATGTTTAAATATAGTGGTGCTCATAGAAACTACATCCCTATTTGGAAACTCCCACTTGGATGTAGTGGTGTAAAAGAAACATCTTGGGGTAATAGACATGAAAAAACCCGGTAGACTATCAAATTGAAATTTAATCAGTGAATGAGTCCTATTAATAGGAATTAACAAATCGGTAAACAGTTTTGGGGGATATACATTTTTTGAGAACATATCATTTACAAACTGTTATGTTGTATGTCAATTGGGTTTTATGATTTATTATATAGCATATTCCGTTTGAATTCACAATTGGGATGTGGATTTGGAAAAAATTATTGAAACTCCTTAACATGTATATTGATATTTATTTGTCTAAAATATTTTAATAAATACCATTATTGGTTATGTGGGAACCACATAGAGTGTGAGACACAAATTGTATATTATGTTTCCATGTCCACTAAAACCACAAGACACACATTATAAATTCAAAATAATTACTTTACAATTTCATTAGGAAAAAATCAAAATAATCCTCCAAATCCACCATGAACAATGATTTATCTCACTTGGGAGTGTGAACCATCATAAATAACAATGAGATCTCAAAACATGTGAGTTGGCCATGTCACATCCTTCTATATGTGTCATCATCATATTCATCCTCATAGTCGTAGAATAAATCACCACCATACAAATTGTCCAATCCACAAACATCTGCACCATCCCAACTTCATGCCAATCATCAAAAATCCTCAGAGACATTCCAAAAACTATAGAACATCATCTATCAAAATATATAGTTCTAAAACACTAGTACACAAAACTAAACAAAAACCATTATGGACATTCACTAAGTTATTTTTGATTATGACACCATAATTTATATCCTTATATATTCAACACATTCATCATCGCATTCATCTTAATTTCTTCATGATCCATACAAACTGCCACTAGAATGATCGATCAAATCAATTAATCACCTATTCAAATCAATCATGCTTAAAATGATTAAAACATAAGAAAACCCGCCTACGAGAACAAATATTTGAAATTGGAATGATGAAAAAAAGGAATAAAAAATACATGGGAAGAAACCATGATGAATTCATGGGATTAATCCTTAATTGAATCTTCTAAACTGCCTAATCATATGGCCAAAAATCCATATGTTACAATCGATCCAAATTTGACATGGAGAGGAGTGGTGGAACCCTAGGTTAGAGATGGTTTGCGAAGCTAGGAATGAAATTATGTAGACATAATGACAGACACTATTTGCGTTAGATTCAATCCATCCACCGCACTCCAATTTCCAGAGCCTCTATGTAAACACCACCATAAATCCATATATATGAGGCACCATGTAACATTATGTTAGAGTAGGGTATGATTTTATAAGGAATAAAGAAAATGTACAATGATCAGAGGTGAAAAATTTATGGACAAAGACCATAGCAGGGAGCTCCAGAGGAGTGGATGAAGCTGATAATAGAGGGGAGAATCCTAGAGCCAAGTACATGAAAAAAACAAGGGGTATATATGAGGAAGGGAATGGAAAACCTAGCGGGGAGTAGATGTAAGGAATATATATTTCTATCTGTAGAGAGTTCTCTCTTTTAATTATGTCATAGATGAAATGATTGTATCATAATTTGAAATTATTTTCTCATTCGAGAGAACATCATATGATTTTTTTTCTTATTAGTGTGATTATTTAATTTTATATTTATATGATATTATTATAACCATTATTATTTTTATTCAACTATTAGTATGTCCTTTTATAATAATATTATAATGATAGTTGTATAGAGAATTCTTTATCTTATATGATTACTACAAAATCAGGTTTCACACAAATTGTTTTAACAAAATAAATCCTAAAATAAATGTTAATTTTGTTTTCAAATATATTATTCCTCTTCTTACGTATGATAATATGTTATATGTATATATATATATATATCAATTTTAATAACATATTTAGTCATTCAAATCATTTTGACACCATAAAAAATTCTTACAAGTAAAATAAAATTATAATTTTTTGGATTAACATCATTTAAGATGGGGAATTTATCACCATATGATTTTTTATATTTTCTATAAATTAATTATTTATCTTATGCCATCATTCATTCGCAGTAGCATGACAAATATATAAAGACATATTTAATGATAATTATTAAAAAATAATATGTTTATTGAAACCAATTGTAAATAAATATATATTAAAAAACTATTACATTTAAAGGATATATTATCAATATATTTTATAATTTTAAATTACTATAGTATTATTTAAATATTTATTTTTTATTAAAATATATTGAAAAACATTCAATATATTATTATGATAATATATTTGATATCAATAGATTAAATAATATACTAAAATTATTTACATTTTTAATTAGTTTGAAATAATACCGAGAACACCAAAAGATTTAATATATTATGTTTTAAGGAATATAAACATTCCTCAAATTTTTTAGTTAAGTAAAGAATAAATTTAATTGTTTATATTTATAAATTCATGTAAATAAACATAATTTTAAAAATTATCCTTCCAAAACTATCTTATTATATATGTTTTTGATTTCACTAAAATAGTTTAGTTTTTAAGGAACAATTAGAATAAATTTTTTACAATAACTGTACCTTTTATGACTACATAATAAATTAAATATATATATATAATTTCAAAAAACATCATAAATAAAATCTTCTCAACAAATTATGTTGAAATTATTAATTCTACATTACATTTGGAAAATGGATGTAGGTCAATTTCAAAATTATGTACTAATATTATAATAAAAAATATTCATATTCTTACTGTTTTCATTCTTTTTTCACTATGAGAAAATATATTTTGGATTTAATATAATGTAAAATTATTTTTTTTATTTTATAATAAATAAATATATTTAATTAAGATTAATTAAACTGATTAATTCACCCTCAATATAATATTTACGTTTAAATTAATGTTTTTTATAAAATTTTGGTAATGCATCACCTGTGATAAAAATAAAACTAAATTTCTTATATTATATAATAAATAATTTATAAAATTGATTTATTTTTTTAGAATATTTTATGGATGTTATTTAATAATGGTAAATTTATTTTCTTTCATTAAATGTAAATTTATTAATAAAATATTTTTACAAATATTAAATACAAAATTGTAATTCAAAAAATATATGACTAAAAGACATAAAAAAATATTTTAAGCTATTGTTAACATTAATATTTCAGAGAAGATAAATTATACCTCAACCCAAAATACATTATTTATTAATTTTCTCTACATACCTTGTGAAAAACGTTCTCTCATTATTTCGAGAAGTTATATTTACATGTATTTCAATCCAATAAACTATAAAAATAACTCACATACTTCCCATTTATCCCATATTAATAACAAATTATATTGAGGAGACACTATATTAGTCTCTACTGAATTCACTACCCTAATTCAAGAATAAATTTTATAACCCATATTGGAAGGTTCTGATACTGAATGTTTTACCCAAAGGAAATCACCAAAAGGGATATATAATGCTTTCTACGAATCTATCTCAAATATATTTCTTGTATACCAATTTAAATATATTATATAAATGAAATTTTAATAAAACTAGTAAAATTATAATAATTAAGTGTTATTAAAATATATCAATATCAGTCATACACATTCCACAAAAACTGATAAATAATAATGTCTTCATGAATTGTCATTACAATATACCACCTCCCTAAATAGATTTTCTTTACTTTATTACTCATGTTAATGGATGGACCAAATGAGTTATTTAGTAAAAAATATAATTTTTTTAAATTTTTATTTCTAAGTGATAATATTTTTTTCTACTAACAATAATATTATTTAAAAATTATATTTTATTGTAGGTTGACATGAGGGTTACCACCTCTATGGGAAGATGTGATTTATTTTCCTATTTACACCTTAAATAATTACTTTAGTCAAGTATTTACTATATATAAATTATTTTTAAGGTAATATAAAAAATATTTAAGGATACTTTTTTATATGTATAAGTGATATTATCAATAACTATTCATGGTAAACAAAACCTCATAAAATGAAAATATTTAAAAAAATCATTATTTGAGTACATATTTGAAAATCCTCATATGATATATAATTTTAGTGGTAAATCAATAATAAATTACATATAATTATGATATAATTGATATTATTAATACTTATTAATAAACATTTTATCATAAATAATAACATGGAAATTTTTTTTGATATTTATGACACTACCGTAGTTAACCGACATAATAAAAAACCATTTCATGAATGAATGAAATATTATATTAAATATTCATAATAATAAAAAATAATGATGAAATTGTTTCATAAAAAATGATTATGAATCCTATATAAAGTTTTCGGAATTTAATGTATGTGATAAAGTATAATCTGGATCTATGAGAAAGGTTGATGCATCTCAATTAAGAGTCATTGATATATGAATTTAAGTTACTATATGTCCTCATTGCTTTTTTCAATTTCTCATATATTTATTCTACTAAAAAATTTTATTCAATAAATTTTTTTAAAAAATTTATATCATGTTATTCACTGATGGGGGAATCAAATATAATTTCAATGATGACCTAATTTTTTTGTAGAATCATTTAATTTTAATTTTGAAATTCTACAATCATTATAGATTTTAATTATATTTGTTTCCTTATTCCACCAATACATAATTTTACATGGTTAGTAATATTTTTTATATTTGGTGGTATACTTATTTAAATAAAATTATTTTGTTTGTTTTTTTATTTGTAAAAATTATAACATTTTAGGATCATTAATCATCATTTATAATTTATTTTATCCTCCATTGCCAATGAATCCCACCACACCAGTTTTATCTTTCATATTACACAACAAAAAAATTATTTATCATATATAAGAATGAAAATTTTCAACAACATTTTTTACAATAATATTTTATTTCTCTTTATATGTATGAAGGTTCAAAAAAATTTTAAAACATAAATAGATATAATTTTAACTAAATTTTTGACATTTTGGTTTCAAATTATAATTATTTCCATAAGATATTGACCTCAAACATTATATAAATCAGTTCCTTTATAATATAATTAACATTAATTAATTAAAAGTTAAATTTTAGTTTTCGATTTCTAGAGGGTCATGTCAGGAAAATTATATTAAAAACCATTATATTAATAAATATATCTTTTTATTCAGTATCAATTATTTTAGTTAATAATATTTTTTTAAGAAATATTATTTCAATTTATAAATCATGATCAGATGTTTAATCATTACCATATCAATTTCATTAATCATTCTTCAAACTATAATAAAAAAGTTTTAAAAAAAGCATGGGCACAAAAAATTAGAACCGGATGTAAATTGATTGAGAGAAATATATTTCCTTGAGAACAATTAACCAATTATCATTTAATTATATTTTAAATTGGGATTGAAAAAAATATACGCATACATTTGAAATCATAATCTCTAACCAAATATTTCCATTAAAAATTTAAAATAAAATGATTAATGAAAAATAATATTTATTTCATTTAGATAATTATTATCTAATAATATCATTTTTTGAGAGTTATACACGTATCCCTTAAAATTTATAATATACATTCAATTAAGCATAATATTATTATTTTCCATTGAAAAATCTCAATGTTACCAAAAAACTGTATCATTAATAGATAAAACATGAATGCAACATGAGTTATAATTTTTATAGAACTCTAAAAAATGTGATAATATTCCTAATTACACATTGAATAATCATTATGGTGACACATTAAATAATCATCATGATTACATCTGAAAATTCCATCACTGTATATTCCTATAATTTTATAGGATAATTTTGTTCAGTTTATTCCATCCCATTAAAATATAAATTTGAATGATAAATTGGGATCACCCTCCGATGGTTTATAATGGAAAAAAATTGTAATAATAAAAAAATATAATAATACAAAATAGAATGTATAAAAAATTCCATCATAAAATCATTAATTTCGCCCATTAGTAATACTTTTCATATATTAATATATTACCTCCCATTAAAATCATTTAAAAAAAACTAAAACATAGGGACTAATGATTATTTTTTAATGAAATAATTATTTATTATAATATTATCTGAACATCATATAATGATTATAGTATAGTGAAATTTACAAATTCTCATATATGATAAAAAAGAACAATCTTCATGTCTTGTAAATAATGTCTACAAATTCCATTAAAATACTTATTTGGAAAAAAAATCTAAATAAATTAAAAATAATAACAAAAGTAATTTATAATTATATTATTTTATAATAAATAAGTATTCAAATTAATTTTGAAAAAGATTGACTTTTTAGGAAATCATTGTTTTAATTGAAACAACCAAAGAAGATTTTAAAAATAACGACCCTTATATTGTGTTTGAATCATCACATACATTATTTATTTTAAAAAAATTTAAACATCAAAATACTATTAAAATTCTTAAACATTTTTTCATGTTTAATATTCATTTTCATTTTTCTCTTACTATTTAGTAATTATTAATTTTACAAAACAAATTATCATTGTCTATTTTAATTATATTTTTTTAAAGATACAAAATTGGATATGTAATGTTGAATATGTTTAAAGAGGTGATTAGTCCCTAACATTTATAATAATAATAATAATTAAATGATTATAATTTTTATAAAACCAATATAATATTAAAACCAATCATCATTAGTTATTTAAAAATGAACCATATTAGAATAACAGAGATGGTATGTTGTGTATACATAAATGTGATGGCTCCTTCATTAGTTATAATAATGTAAAAAAGGAAATAATTGTTTAAATTTTTAATATTTATCATTATTTAATAAATTTTATCTTTTTTATTTCCACATAAATTTTTGTATAATCAATGTGATGTGGTGATAAAAAAATGTGTCACATCACTTCGTTGAGGTTAGAGTCCAATTTTACATGGAAATGATTTTATAATTTTTAAAAAAATATAATAGTTGGAAAGTAAATGATTTATTAAATTTGGGAAATTTTAGATATTTCATTTATATCATAAATATCCATTAATTCAATCACTATAAATAGTCTTTAGAGATGGTGATGGAAAATTAATTACATCTGTCTGTAAGGTGGTAGTACAAGATTTATTTGAACGATTAAATCCATTCTAATTTGATGGAGGATTGATATAGAAATATATTATTCCAATAATTATTATATAATAGTTGTATATGGTATATATTTTTGATATTATATCATATTTATTAATGATTATTTGAATGTGGTGGACGATGAAATAAAATTAGAATGCTCTGCGATGATCTATTCATCTTGTTTAGAAAGCTTTCATTATTGTAAACCAAAATGCCAATATTAATGGTTTTATGAATAATTAGACCTTGAAAATAAGGTTATAGATTATATGAAGTTATTATTTATGGTATGAGAAGAATGAAATATTTCCTCATTTTAGAATAATTGAGAAAAAAGGTTCTATTTTATTATATAGGGGTCAAAAAATCTTAGATTTTATTAAAATATTTATTTTATATAAATTAAATTCTTTATGAAAATGGGTCCATATATATATTATAATAAGATACAAGGATTATCTGTACAAATAATATAATATGGTAATATTTGGTGAAAATTATTCCAAATTTAAAATCTTATGATTATGATTTAATCCATCATTAAACATTTTAATACATATTATAATATTAATATTTTCTTCTTTTATGAGAAATTAAGATATTATACATGGAAAATTACACTATATGTATCATGGATGACATACTATCCCATATCCCATTAATTTTTATGAATATAATATTTCTAGGATTCTGATATAATGTATGAAATATTAAATAATATAAAATTATAGTAATGTGTATTTTATAAAAATTAAAAATAATTCAATATAATTACATCAAAAAGGAATTGCAGTAAAATCTATAAAACCCTCAATTATAATTTTTATTATAAAAAATTATATAACACTTTTATCCATTAATATATTATTATATTTAGAATTTTTAAAATCATTTAATATATTTTTCTATAATGGGATAGTTTTTGCATCGGGGTTGTATAATAATTAGAGGTAATTATTTCTTGAATAAAATTAATGAAATATTACCTAAACCGATATAAGTAAATAATATTTAAATTGAGTATTTTTAATTAAAAAATTGATATTATTTTCATCATTTTTGAAATATTATTGTTTTTATAAAATATTTCTTTTTAATTAATGAATTTTCTATACAATGAATATTATAATGACCGAAATCACATTATAATAGAAAAAAATTAAAAAAATTAATAATGTATGAGAATAAAAGAATTGGAATTATCCAATGAAAACTAAATAATGGTTTATATAAATTTTCTAGGCCTGATCATACTATCTATAACTCTTAATTTTCCAATTTAATCATTACCATGAAAAAAAAAATATAAACATTAGTATTCATAAGGAAGCAAATATAAGGAAACTATTTAATACCTATGGATACACTGATAAAAAATATTGAATAAATTTTATGGGATTCCAAAAAAAATTATATATTTTAATATAAAACTAAATTGGAAAATAGGGACGAAATATCATTTTTTACAAAAAAGATTTATTATAAAATTTAATTTAATTTTTCAAAATTATGGAAAATAATTTATCAAAAAATCATATTTAAATTATTTTTAAATAAAATTATGTTTTAGAAAGTCAAAAAAAGCTCAAAATATAAATTCAAATTTAAATCACTTGAATATAAAATAGTATTTTAAAAAATGAAAAATATTTATCACTATTTATTGAAATATACATGTTTCCATACAAATTTCAAAATGTCATCCTAAGATAATTATGAAAAGATGATTTCAAAAACAATATAATCCAGTAAAAAAATATGAAAAATTTAAAATAAATGAATATTATATTCCCTAATATAATTTAATAGCACACATTTTTAAAATATTCAATCTTTTTTATGAAGAAAATGATATTATAATTTTTTCCAATCATTCTAAAAATTATTTAAGGCAATGAAAATTAATATGTTCATTATTTATTTTTTAATTTAGTTAATAATATATTTTCTTCTTAACATATCGACTAGTTTATAATGTAAAATTTCTAGAAAAATAATACATTATGTAAAGAAAATTTAGTTGTTATGTATCTTATACACCATCAAACATTATTATTCGATAAAATACCTCAAATATTAAATAACTAACATATTAGAGACATCATCCCAATAAATTATTATAGATCCAAGTAATCAATAGTTTTTAATGTAATAATATATTTTATGATATACCATATTGCAAATATGGTTAATAAAATAACCACTTCAAAAGAGGAAAAGGAAATGTGATGTTCATTTTTTTAACAAAAAAAACATTACAAAAAGGAAAAGATTATTTCCATGTTAAAATATTTTCTTGAAGGGAAAACAAAATGGACAGAAAATTATTGAGAGTGATATAGATCATTAATCCCTTGAATTTTAATGATCAAAAAAATTTCAATGAACACAAATATTTAAAATAATTTTCTATGGAAACGAACATCAATCAAGGGAATGTAATGTTATAATATAATGTTATATTTATAATTGTTCTAGAGTTAAAGAATTCATTTATTATATATTTCACTATCATAATAAAATATACATACGTGAAGATATTAATTTATCATTTAATAAAATTGTGAAAAATTCTCATCTTTTATCAAAACGAGGAGTATTAAAAAAGAAAATTTTATTATTAATGAAGATATTTAATTTATAGTAGATCATATATTAGAAAAAATATAATTCTTCCTCAGTTTATAAATCAATAATAACCGAAATGGATAAAACTGATTGATATTATTACCAAAATATAAAAAATTATTTTCTCGATAAATGATTCATTAATCTCAAAAAATTCAATAGTAATACAAAAACTTCAATTGAAATATTTATATGAATAAAATTATTAATTTTATCAAATATATTTACATTTTATATCAAAACCAAAAATTAGAATAAATTTATTACATATTCTTTAAAAAAATTGTTCAAATCCCTTAAATAAAATAGAAATTCTCATCTAAAAAATGTATAAGAAATGTTTATATAATATCAAAATATTTGTCATAATTATATCAATTACCTTCATAACCATAAAAAAATATTCCAAAACATATATTTAACTTATAGAAAATTAAAATTTTAATATGAAAACAAAAGACCATAATTTTATTTTTATCTATAACATATATGTAATAAAATATAGTATACATATTTTGATATAACCTTATTGACGAAATCATAAAATCACATTCCAATGTAATTATACTGTCAGTGATAATATATATCTCCAAAATTCAATATAATTATATGAAAAAACATGAAACATACGAGTACATCACACAATCTAGTGATATATTATTCTCCTAACTTGTCTTCATTTTTGTGCTCAATCACCACTGCCTAGAAAAATATGATAGGTTACCTCGAAGATTGTGAGGAATCCTTATTCTAAACCTTATTAATAAAATTATTATTAAATTTCTAGATTTGTGATCAGAATCCACTAAAAAGTATTCAATAATCAAATACCTTTTTGACATTTCATTTTTTACATATCTAATTTTATAGAAAAATATAATCTTATATAACTATAATTTCATTTAAATAAACCACATTTCTTTCTAGGGGATTGTATATAAAATTATCATGTGTCCATAAATGAGAGTAACAAGTATTTATCAATTTCTAAATGTATCTATTTATATTATGATATATTTAAAGAATAAAAAAACAAAACTTATTAATGATGGACATATTATTCAATTTTTTTTGAATATATATGAATATAAATTATAATTCATCATTCATTCAACTTAATGATTATAAATTTAACCACAATTTTTCAACTTATCCATTGATAAGAAATATTTTGTTATGAATAATCAGTATTTTTAAAATTATTTTTCACAATTATATTATTGTAGTACAATTCATATCACATGTCCTTACATCTAGACCATTCTTTAAATTATTTATTTTCTATTTATCTTCTACAATGATGTTTATATGTCTAAAAAATTAATATTCAATCTATAATTGTCATATTCCATTCTAAATAAGTTCGATGACTTAATAGTTATTTATTGAATAAAATTAATTCAATGATCTGTAATAATATTTGGGACATAAAAATGTCTAGGATAGCTAAAATGGATTCTTTAAAGATACTTTATGATAAAAATTTGGACATATATATTGTATAATGCATTTTATATTAATGGGGTGAATAAATCATCTTGAAGTTATAAAAAGAGTTTTATGTGACCTTATACCTTAATTATTGAAAAATAAATTATTTTTAAAGTATAACATAAATAAAAAATAAAATTAATTATTTAATATTAATATTAAATTGGTTCTTATAAATAGAATTACCCTTAAACATCTAGAACACATAACCCTTATGATCAGAAAAAATCCATTTTGACATGTATATAGAGGAATTTTTTAACCTCAATGGTTATCTCATGACTTTTCTCATGCATACAAAATAATTTTACATAATTATTATTAATCCATCATTTGAATTTAATATATGGGTAATATTTTCATAATCATAATAAAACATATCAATAAATTAAATTCATTATAAAATAAAATAAATCAAAACCAAATGCGGAATTCTATATAATTGACATTATGATCATTATTAAACTTAAAATATAATATATTAATATAAAAATATTTATATAGCATTTCCTAAAGTCATCATAATCTCAAAATATGTATATACTATACTATGATAACTATTCTAATGATTAATACTTAAATAATACATATTATAGTGTCTTTATAATATAATTAATATTCATTTATTATTAATTATATTTTAGGTATAGAGTTTTATAGAGTTGTTTTGTAATAATTACAATAAATTTCTATATATTACAATGTGCATAATTCCCTTCTGTATCCATTTTCATACAAAACAACACTTTTAAAAAAGAAATATGGGTTCTTTTTCGATCAGTAAGTGACAATAATTTTATTGAACTAATAATTTTTCCAAATCATCTTTGTAACTCATTGTATTATTATTAAATATTAAATGAGTACATGAGTATTAATATGTGATAAAATAATATATAATAAACTCATTAGTCCAATAACAGTTATTAACAAATATAAATTTAGAAAAAAAATCATTTTGATTAAAATTAAAATTTACTTACCATGAAATCACCTTATCTGCACAAATATTTTAATAAATGATTATAAATATATATTAATGGGAAAATCAAATGGATAAATATTACTTTGAAAACATGAAATTTAGACAATAAAATTTTCACAATGTTATCCTTTTCACCCTTAATACATGAAAAAACATTCCATCAAATATCTAATTATTATCTTACCTTAGAAAAGTTTAAACAATTCAAATAAGACTGATAAATTTTTTTAAAAGTATTTAGGCATCAAGAGAAAAAATTTCTATATCACTCATAAAAACTGGACATCCTTCACCATTTAACCTAGAATAAAATCCATAGTAACACATAAAATTACTATCACAGTGGCACATATAATAAATATCACAATATATTATCATAATCTCAAATGAGAAAGAAAATAGTTTACCACTGTATATTTTCAAATACATCAGAGAGAAATAATGTTATTACCCATCTTTAGATTATAATTTAACCATTTGTGATGATCAATAATACTAGATAATAATAACATAATTCCAAAAATTAAAAATCATAAAAACATTCCATTCACCCATAAGAAAACAATTTCACTTATATATATATTCCCTTATTTTATTTTTTTATAATTATAAGAACATGGGGAATTTTTATATTTTCAACATAAATTTTGAAAGCTTATTAATGAATATAAAAATGAAATAATTGTTTTTTAGGCAGTAAAAGACATTGTTTTTATCAAATTTAAAATAAAACGTTGAAATTATTATTTTTAATGAAAGACAAACCATGATATTAATTTTTTAATTTATAAAAATATTGACATACAATAAAATTAAACATAAAATAGTTATTATAAATAAATAATTTCATTCAAAAACAACATTGAAATAATTTTAAAATATATTTACATGGATGACAAATTTATTATTTTTGTAAACATTAAAAGTGGATATTAAATTTATAGTTTATTAAAATTATTCTAACTCATTACATACATTCATTATCAACAATGTTTAAAAGAATATGAAAATTATTTAATATCATAAGAACTATTTTCACGAATGTTATTCCATTTATTTTAAATAATTCAATTCTTAATTTTATTATTTTATTAATAAAATTGATGACATATATTTTGAAGATAGTAATTTCAGAAGGCCATTAGGCTTGGGTATTTAGGCAATGGTCAAATAGGTCATTTCTTGATAATATATATAATTATAATAATAATTAAATAATTATTTTATTAACATTAATTGTATGTTCAATATAAATTACTAAATCTTTATGTAAATAAGGAACTATGTTATAATCAAAGAGATGACAGGTCATATATATGCATATGTAACATTTTAGTTTACCAATGATCATTATCAAAAGAATTTATACCAGATTTTTTGTTTTTGTGATGATAAATAAACAATTTATAACAGATAATATCATTAAAAATACTTATAAATATAGAATTCATGACATGGTAAAGAAAACTGAATCGTATCACTATTTTCTGTTGGTAGTCCACAAATATTTATAAATAAGTAATCATATTTCACTAAATGGAATGCTACAACAACAAATGATATATAAAATTTTATTAGATATTAATATCTCACCAATATAATATTTTAAAAAAATATATTAGTGTAACTAATAGTGTCTATCGTGATAGAAAATTTATTACATTTGTCTACGAGGTGGTAGTCTTCCATACACAAGAATGATATATTCCATTCAAATTTGATAAATGATGGTGATGGATGTAGGATATAACATTATCATAATAAAATCTCTATATATGTTATATATTTATGTCATTATAACATCAATGATATGGGATATTTTATTTATGCGGAAGAAGTGTAAAATAATAAAATAATAGTTAATAATTATACCTTTTCCTTGTGTAACCTCCTATGTTTTACAAAATCATCCTACTAATGATAATTTAAATCCAAAAAATACAATATAATAATATATTTGATTATTTGTATTCTTTTCTTCGAATATTAAAACTAAATGGTTCTTGTCTTTTGAAAAAATAACATGAAGAGGTTCAATTTTATAAGAGATGTTAGGGG
The DNA here is from genome assembly GCA_963277665.1 of Viscum album. Lineage (NCBI taxonomy): Eukaryota > Viridiplantae > Streptophyta > Magnoliopsida > Santalales > Viscaceae > Viscum > Viscum album. The sequence continues at coordinate 2,071,777,245 of OY728152.1, read as the reverse complement.
AACTGTTGGAAGCTATTATCACGTTTTTTCATATGAACACAATTTCATGTAAAAAGGAATGTAAATTGATTTTATTTAAATACAATAATATATTGATTATAAATTATTTTACTCAATAATATTTGTATGTGTTTCTATTAAATTGATACCCTTATGACCTTGTCAAATGACTTTGTTAGCTATTTTGACAATTAAGATAAAAATAAATTTTTATATAGTTCAAGGGATAGTAATGTTTATTTTAAATGAAAAATTCCCCATAAATGGACTATGGGTGATTCAATTAAAATTATCACACTAATTTTGCTAAATATATTATTTTTATTAATTTTTCATCATTTAAAAAATATTTCTTATTACAAAATATTGTTAATGATAATTTTACACCTTTTCATTTACATTTCCTTTAATGACATAATTAACACAGAACAATTGTTATTATGTTAAAAATTAATCAATAATATTTTAACTTCCTATTATAAATTCTTTTAATAATTATTCACTAAATTCATATTATTTTTACCATTTCAATCATCTTTTAATTGATATTTAAATTAATCAAATAATTACAAAATTAGTATTATATAAGTATTTGAGGTTATTATTTATATAGTAAAAATAAAAAATAATTTTCCAGGATGAAGATAATTAATTTATCATTATAACCAATATTTATAATAGAACATATCCACTTTTTTATATATTTTAAAATATATTATTGTTATTAAAAATAAAATTATAACTTCTTTTTACTGGTATTTAAATATAAGACTATACAGAAAATAATATCATAAAAATGTTAAAATTGTTATATAGCTGAATAGGGGATTTATAGTGATACAATGGAATCCAAAAATAGTTTAAATTCATGGGTTATGTCATTTTTTATTCCTTCACGGATTATGAGACCTTGAGGGTCTTAGGGTCCCTACTGAGTATCATTATAGCTACCCCTGTACGGGCTTTGCGTGCACATCAATGTTTTGGTTGTAGACAACATACATCACTAACCGAGGGTGAGTGGATAGGGATGAATTGTACCAAGAGGTGGACCACACGGTGTGACAGTACTCAGACGAGATTGAAGGACGTGGAGTGATCTGGAGGCCTTTTGTACCTACCCTTCAGTAGAACTTCCCAGTGGACGACCCAGTAGTTGTCTACATTTCTTTAGTTGTACTTGCTTTCTGTTTTACTTTTACGTTCCTGTTGTGTTTGTATTTCAAACCCCCTTTACCTTTTCAGCACTCTTTTGTACACAACTTTACATAGTGTTTTGCTTTTATCTCGTACTGTATTGTGTGAGGATAATCTATATAAAGGTAATGCCTTCGCATATTTAGGGAATTACGACTTTGGTTCTAGTCATCATTCCCTGTCCTATAGAATGCGAGATTGGGGTAGTCACCACATGGGCCCCGGAGAATGGACTATAAAAAATCTGTATCATAAGAGTCAGTTCTACCGCAGAACATATGACTTTGATCTTTATTTTCTATGAGGCAATAGTGTTAAGGGTACATAGTGTGGTTTTCAGTTTAGGGTGTCCATTGTTGGTGCATCGACAGATGTATCCATACACTAGAACCTTGACTTGTGTTTTTCCATTTAGTGCATGAATACACTGATTGCGTGATTGTTTTCAAGAGTTTTCTTTGCGATATATTGACTCATATAACCATTTATAAATCTTTTGATCATGTTGCTTCTGTTTATTTCAATATGCCTCCCCATGGATGATTATCTAGAGCCCTGAGAGTTATACATGCAGATATCCCACCTAGCGATGAGCCCTTGGTGTAGTTCCCTCTTCTAGTAGACGCTCAAGTAGAGGTATTAGCGGTACCACATACCATTGGTCCACCGATGCCACAAACCCCATCCGTAGATGATGCATTCCGTTTAAGAGCATTGCATGAGTTTAAGCGCTAGAGGCCACCCGGGTTTAGATGAGAGATTAACCCACAGGTAGATGAGGATTGGAAGGAGGTTGTGGTGATAGTATTTAGACTGGTAGGGACACAAGCTGATTTCATTTTGATCCTTGTCGTGAATATCCTTTAGGCATCAGTAGGAAGATGGTGGAGTATGATGCTCCAGGTGCACAACGAGATGATGCTACTCTCAGGTGACTTCAGGAGCCAATTTCAGGTGGAGATTGTCCCAACCACCCTATAAGCGATGCAGATATATGAGCTACTGCATCTACGGAATGGTAGTTTTACTGTAGCTCAGTACTCAGCAAGGTCACATACCTCTCGTGCTACTCCACTGATATGGTATGTGACCGATTCTTTAGTGCCCAAACCTTCGAGCAGGGACGCAGGCGAGAGTTCAGGGCTTTAATTATCTCCCTCAGCATCCCGACATAGGTAGGGGTGTTGGAGCGATCCCTATTAGTGGAGAGCCTCCATGTTGGGAAGTATCCAGTAGAGAGACCCACCAATAGTTTACATGTAGTGGTGTCTTCTACAATTGGCCGTAGATAGATGTCACAAAGGTCCAAGAGGACCAGACCCACTGGTGGATAACCGCATGGCCAAGAATCAGTTGTGCGGGGAAGCCAGAGTGGAGACGGAGCCAGACATACCGGGAGTGGACAATGTTTCTCATGTGGTGGGCATCGTCACATGTCTCATGACTGTCTAACCCGTCGTTCGGATAATCAGCAGATGGTTGAAGGACCGACCAGGAAGAGATTGGTATTTGATCGAGGCTATCCGCAGGGAGCAGGCTGATGAGGATGAGGAGCTGGTCATGCAGTAGGCGGCGGGCGACGATTCGAGGTGTTACCCCCACCACCACCAGGTGGTCTACCCTGACAACAGGGAGCATGTGGACTGGAGAGAGCTTAGTTCCAGGAAGCACAGGAATATGATCATGGTGCTATGGTGATGATTTGAGGTACGATCTATGTCTACTATACCTTAGTTATAGCTCTTATAGACGTAGGTTCTTGTCACTCTTTCATATCCATTTCCCTCATTCGAAGCTCAAAGATTCCGATGGAGCCATTGGCTTGATACTTATGGATACAGACTCCTATGAGAGAAAACTCAATGATTACACACTACTGTCGGTAGTGTGAGCTTACTCGATTATATTAGAGCATTGTCTAGGATCTCCTCATAGCGGCATCGAGGCATGAGGATTTCATCTTGGGTATAGAGTGTTTATCTACAGTCCATGATCAGATTGAATGTTTTAGGCACAAATTGGAGTTTTTTCGCACAGATGGGACCAGTTTTACCTTCGCTGGTGAAAGAGATCATTTTCATCATAGGACATACATTCTCAGAGGTGGGTGAAACTGATCACTCATTAATTGGCTTACCTTACCCTTGGAGATGTTTATGTGGAGGTTCTGACAAATTCTATTTTGGTGGACCAGTATGCGTATGTTTTTCCAGACGATGTCCCAGGTCTACCTCCTTGCAGAGAGGTGGAATTCTACATACACAAGTACCCTGGGACGACACCGATAACTACTCCTGCATATCGGATGGCTCCCGCTGAGCTTCGTGAGCTACAGGTACAACTAGAGGACTTGTATCGGAAGGGATTTATCCATCCATGTGTTTCTCCATGGATAGCCCCAAATTTGTCACCAAGTAGGTGGATGGGAGTTTGAGGCTTTGTATCGACAACCGTCGCCTGAACCAGGTGACCGATAAAAACAAGTACCCATTCCTGATGATTGAAGACCTCTATGATCAGGTGAAGGGATCAAGGTGATTCTCGAAGATAGACCTCAGATCAGGATATCACCAGCTTAGATTTTGATGATAGGATGTGAAAAAGATGGCCTTGGGATGTTGGTAAGGGCACTACGAGTTATTGGTTATTCCTTTTGGTGTAACAAACACTCCAGCTGTGTTAATGGGACTCAATAATAGGATCTTCCAGTCATATCTTGATCGCATTGTTATAGTCTACATCGACGACATTCTGATCTACTCGACTACTGGGTAAGAGAATGCCTAACATTAGTGGGTAGCACTGGACACACTCTGAGAGAACAATATTTATGGTAATCTCTTGAAGTTCCAGTTCTATATCTGAGAGGATCACTTTCAGGTCATGACATCTTGGAGGCTGGAGTTGTAGTGGATCCTGCGAATATTGAGGTGGTACTTTCTTGGGAGCCACCCAAGATTGTGACGGATGTGCGAAGTTTCATGGGTTTGGCTAGTTACTAACAGAGGTTCGTACCAGATTTCTCCAGAGTTGGAGCACCACTATTAGACATGACGAAGATGGGGAAAACCTTCATGTGGTTGGAGTGATTCCAGTAGATCATTAATGATATGAGGCAAAGGCTGACTAGTTCCCTCATCTTGAGGCTTCCATAAGAAGACCTAGGGTACGTAGTCTACTGTGACGCATCAGGTACCATACTTGGGTGTGTCTTGATGTAGGAGCGAGGAGTGATCACGTATAGTTCTCGGATGTTGAGACATCATGATCAGAACTACAAAAACCCATGACATGGAGTTAGAAGTAGTGCTCTTCTCCTTGAATATTTGGAAAAACAATCTGATGGGAAATCATTTTACCATGTACTCTAATCACAAGAGTCTCAGGTATATCTTACCTCATAAGGACCTGAACCTGAGACAACGACGTTGGATTGCGTTTCTCCATGACTATCAATTCGATATAGTCTATACTCTTAGGAAGTGAAATGTAGTTTCAGATGCACTCTGCATGAGGTCTGGTATACGGTTGTTAGGGGAGGTGATAGAGCACTAGATTTCATTATAGATCTCCTTTTTGGATATAGATGGAGTAGCCTTTTTTATGGCTCTTACATTCACTCCCCCATATCTTCAATGAGTCAGGGAGGCACAACATCGAGACACTGAATGTGAGACCCGACATGCTTAGATATCTATAGGGAAAGCCCCTGATAAATTTTCTAAAGCTAGAGAGCACGTCATCTTCTTTATAGGATGTACCTTGGTACTAGTATCACTTTGGGAGGAAGTGTCGATGGAGTTCCACACCTCCCCTCTAAAGGTACATCCTAGAGTTGAGATGATGTACCAAGACCTTCAACGATAGCACTGGTGGACAAGAATGAAGAAGGAGATAGAAAGGTTTTTCACTCGATGCATCACTTGTTAGCAAGTGAATCTAGATCACTAGGTACCAGTTGGCCTGGTACAACCTTTAGAGGTCCCAGAGTGGAAGTGGGATGGGAATACAATGGACTTCGTGACGAGTCATCCATGTATATTCAAAGGACATGACTCGATTTGGGTGATCATTGAATGACTTACCATGTCGGCCCACTTCCTACTGATCAGAGAGCTGGGCTATGTAGAGAGAATGAGATGCCTCTATGTTTAGGAGATTGTATGGCTACGTGGAGTACCTTCTTCTATTGTATCTAATCGTGATTCACAATTTACTTCCCGACTATGGAAGGGGTTAAAGGAGGATTTCACGAAACAACTTCTCTTGAGAACCGCCTTCCATCCTCAGATAGTTGGTCAGACTGAGTGGATCATTCAGGCCCTCAAGGATGTTCTACGTGCTTGTGTCCTTGACTTCAGTCTCTTCTCGGAGGATCACTCACCATTGGTAGAGTTTTCATAAAAACAGTTATCACTCCCACATCGGGATGAAACCTTTTGATGCCTTGTATAGTCGACCATGAAGATCACCACTATGCCGGACATAGCCATGGGAGTCAACATTAGTGGTACCCGTGATGGTACCGACTGCCACAGAGAAGATCTAGATAATCCAGGATCGAATGAAGACCGCACATCGCAGGAAGAAGTCGTATGCTGATAGGTGATAGAGGCCTCTCGAGTTTGAGGATGGTGACCACATCTTTATATGGGTCTCCCCTTGAAAAGGACTACAGAGATTTGGTATATGTGGAATGTTATCTCCTCAATTCATCGGACCTTTTCAGGTCCTCATCAGAGTTGGCTAGGTGGTTTACCACATAACTCTTTCACCTCAGTTGCACTGTGTGCCCGACGACTTCCACATATCTCAGTTGAGGAGATACGTACATGAACCTACTCACATCATCGACCATGGAGAGCTGGAAATCGATGACGGGGCTACTGTCACAGATGATCCAGTGGAGATAAAGGATTGAAAGGAGCACATCCTGCATGGACGGTCGATACATCTTGTCCGCATTCGCTGGCAGCACGAAAACCTCCTAGAGAGCACATGGGAGCGGGATGCTCAGATGTGTTCTCAATACCCCCATTTGTTCCCTTAATTTGAGTTGTAGCGTATAAGGAATACAATACCTGAGGTGGGTAGAATTTAAGGACCCTGAAATACCGTGTATTTGATTAAATACATGGGATTTTTACGAGTCCCCAAAAAATTTTGATGCTTGATTCCAAGGCCTGGTGTTCCCGGAATCAATTTCAGATGTTTTTTCGATTGAATTCTATATACATATGAATGGGTTTTTATAACATTGGAATTGGTGCTCATAATTAAAATTAGAGGGCATCGTTGAACTCACAATGCCGATATTTGATTATGAAAATTTTCACCTCAACGACAGTTGGATGAAAATAAAATTTAGTTTCTGGGTTTTCAAAAATAAAAATAAAAAATTGAGATTCATATTATTTAATTTGATCATCCATTTGGTGGATTGGTGTTTAAAACCTCCACATGAGAGTTTGAGGTGGGACAACCTCATCTGATCATCCCTTGGGAGGTTATGGTGGTGGAGCCCGCCCGAGCATAACCTCCTGTGAGAGGTTATGTCTTGGGGACTAAATGAGTATTAATCCCCTATTAATGGAGGAGGGTAAAACCTCCTCAACTCACCATTAAATGTGGAGAACCCCTTGAACTTCCCCACCTTAATGGAGTAATCTCCAATTTAATTTAATTTATGCCACCTCTAAAACATTAATTAGGGTAGCTGAGTTAATTAATTAATTTTCTCTTTTGAATTTTAAATCCAATGTTTTAAAATAATAGAAAAATTGTTATTTTATTTGGAAATAATTCTTTAGTTTGGCATTTTATTTTTTGGTAGAGCATCGGAGGAGGGGAGAATTTGGAAGAAACATGTTCTCTCCAATGAAGGACGCTCCTCCCAATGAAGGACTTCTTCCACGATTGACAAAAAACTTCTCCTTTGATCTCCAACCAGAATAATGGAGGAATCTCCATCCTTGTATAACACCGACGATGTTATCTTTGACTTCATCAAATTCATTGTTGACATCAAGGAATTCGAGGTTTGGGATCAAGAATGATATTTATTACATGTTCTTCATTTTCCGTAGTTGTATATAAATCAATGCCTCTTGATATCACTCTAATGCTGAGGGAACAGGTCGAAAAACATGGCATGGAATGGCCGCATTATTTTTGGATTTTGACGCTAATCACGGCATGAGACCATAATGTGCGACTCTCATCAACGATGACTGTGGATCGAAGGCAACGACCTGAGGAGAGCGTGACTTTTTCTAGAATGAGAATCGGGCAACCAGAGCTCCTCTGGTGACCTATGTAAATAACACTAGTCGATAAAACCGACGTGCGTCAATGTGTGGCAGTGGCGACACAATGAAACTAGGGGCTCAAGTTGTCAGGTCAACCGAGAGGGAGCGGCGGAACCAGCACCATGTAGTGGTTCAAAGGAGGCCCGCGACCCCAGGCCGGGGAAGTACAGTAGCAGCCGGATCGCACCCGGCAGCGAAGTGGCCCGACGGCCCGAGCTGCCCGGTCTATGGAAGAGGCATGAGGAAACCGTCGCCATATAAGGAGTCGGCTGGTTACTCGGTGAGCCAGAAACAGAGAGTCCCTGGTGGGTCCTGCGTGACCCACCGGCACCATCCTGGCGCTGGTTCCAACTGCCTGAACAACTATGTGGTTCAAGAACCAGGGGGTGCGGCCTCCCCCCAGGACATGGAAAGGGTGGACCCACGTGGGCCATTGGGCTATAGGGATGGACCCAGTGTAGACCAGACACAAAGCGGACTGGACCCAGCACGGGTCGGGCCAGCAGCCTGGGATGGGATGCCATCGTAGGTCGTGCCACCCCCACGGGTCGGGCCACCCCCTCAAGATGGCTCAGACCCAAGGGCTGGGTCAGATATGCAGACCGGGTCGGACCCCAATCGGGACGCGGGTCAGACTGGATCGGGTCGACCAGGCCGGACCGAAACTGGACCTGTTTGACCAGATTTCACCTTTTCGCCCATAACATGGTCTACACGTGTCCGATTAACGAACTGTCTTCAAGGAAATAAATATTAGAGAAAGAGAGTTTATTTGTTATACCCCACTCAAGGTTTGGATACAATTTGGGTACGACCAGGTTGGATCAAATGTAAATCCAACCGGGCCCTCGGAACAGAAATGCTAATGACATAAAGACTAGGTGTCTGATTGACGCGCCCTATGTTGCGTTGAGACCCCTATGAGGAGACATACCATTGGGATACTTCTTCATGGTACTTGGTGGTAGTTGACGTGTCGAAAAATGGCATGAAAATTGGACCATCCTGCAATGAAGCGGGCTTTGTGGAAGACCTGTGGCTGGCTGTGCTACAATGATTGTTGTAGGATCATGTGTTGTTACGATAGTTTTGACTTCTATTATTGGATCATGTGTTGGTCTGACATAATATCTATTCCCAGATCATGTGTTGGTCTTTTAGCTCGTACAACTGTTCCTGGATCTTGTGTTGGTTTGATGGTTTGGACTTCTGTTCCTGGATCATGTGTTTGTCCGGCAGAATATCTGTACCTGGAACATGTGTTCGTCCGACAGTTCTGACGATTGTTTCAGGATCATGTGTTGGTCTGACAGTTCTGACTTATATTCCTGGATCATGTGGTAATCCGATAGAATATTTGGTACTAGATCATGTGTTGGTCTGACATCCCTGATGATTCTTTGACTATATCTGATTATCTTTATCTCTCTACATTAGTTGTATACCTGTGTGAGATGAGTCAGTAACTCTTATGTTTCCTCTTGATTGAGGTATATTACTTGATAATGTAGGTATATGTATGGGAATATACCTATGTGGGGCTATCTATGGATTTCATACATTTTGGTTTATCCTTGTTGGATTCTGTGAGAGCATGTGGGTCTTGGGGTCCTTACTATGTATTGTTATAATCACCCCGGTACAGGCTTTGCTCGCATCTCATTTGGTTGGTTATAGAAAATATACAAAGCTGAACGAGGATAAGTGGAAAGGACTGGATGGTACTAAGAGGTGGATGACACTTTGTGATGGTACTCGGAAGAGACAGATGAACATAGAGTGTTGTAGAGGCCTTATGTACATACCCTTCAGGTATGACTTCCCGGTGGACGATCCATCAATTGTTTACATTTTTCAGTTGTACATGCTTTTAGTTGTACTTGTATTTTCTTGTTGGTCTTGTATTTCTGGCCCCCATTACATTTTCAGCACATATTTTTATACAACATTACATAGTGTTTTTCTTTCATCTCGTACTCGGTTGTGTGAGGTTACACTATATAGAGGCAATGCCTTCAAAGTTTTAGATAATTATAACTTTTGTGCTAGTCGGCAGCCCCTGGCCTATGGAAGGCGAGATTATGGTAGTCACGACATGGGCCCCAGGGAACAAGTTGTGACACAGACTATGGGTAGCCCATAATCAAATAATATACCCTTTTTGTGCTAATATATATTAAAATGGAAACTATTCATAATTCCCAAAAAGAACATTTCTTATTTCATAAATATTGAACCATATTTTCAAAATATTAAAGTAATTTCTCAAAATGAGGAAAAACATAAGTTATAATATCATATAATAAATTAATGTGAAAAAAATGAGAAGAATATTATTTTTTTATAATAATTAGTTTTTAAATATAGAATTTTTTCATAAAAAATTCATGTTTAAAAATATTTTGAAATAAAAATTAAAATAGATCATTACATTTACCCTTTTTAATGTTCGTCAAAACTCTATATAAATAATTAACATTCACAGAATATTAATATACATTCAAAATAATTATAAATAATATTTATAATTAAATAATTTCATTATAAAATACATTAAAATAATTTTAAAATTTACAAACATTGACTAAAATGATAGTATTATTGGATACATTAAAAGATGAGATTTAATTTATAGTATATTAACATTTTACCAAATAATTATATATATCCATTATCAAAAATATGTAAAAAATTGATAATTATTTAATTTCAATTGAATCATTTTCATGTATATTAATCCATATTATCAAATTATTACATTCTAGATTTAATTATATTATTAATAATAATAATTTCATATGTTTTGATGATATTTATTGCAGACGGCCATAATGGATTTGGTAAAAATACCATGGTAAAATTAGTCATTTTCATATAATATACATAATAGTAATAATTAAATTATTATATTTTTTATATCAATTTTATGTTTAAAATTAATAATGAAATATGTTTATTAAAAAGAAACTAAATTATAATCATAGTGATGGATGGTCGTATAAATACATATATAACATTTTTGAATTTTACTAATCATTATCAAAGTAATGTAGGTAAAATTATATGTATTTATATTGATAGATAAACAATTTATAAAATATAATTTCATTAATATTACATATATATATATATATATATATATATATATCATTCATGAAAAGGTGATGAAAAATGAATCAAATTGCTTCTTTAGAGTGGTAGTCCACACATATGTGTAATGAAGTAATCATATTTTACTTAATTGAATGTTACAAAATTAAATGATATATATAATGTTAATAATTGTTAATATATTATCTATCTAAAATGAAATAACTAATTATATCATTGTAAATAATAGTGGCGATGGTGATGTAAAATAGATTACATTGGTCTGTATGGTAGTAGTCTGACATATATAGGGATGTTATATTACATTCCATTTTAATAAATTATGGTGATAAATATAGGTTATAACAGTAATGTAATAAAATATAAATATATGGTAGATATTTCTGTCATTATACAATAAATGATATGGGATATTTGTAACATGTTGAATAAGTGCAAAATAAAAAATTATAGTTAATAAATATTCCCTTTCTTTGGAACAATTTGTTTACTCCTAAATCCTAATAATGATAATATTCATCCAAAAAGTACTATAGAATGATTGGTGGTATTATTGGAATTGTTTTGTCATGGAATATTATAACCTAATGCTTCATCAGTTGTGAAAATAAAAACGACAAGAAGAGGTTCTATTTTATAATAGATTCTAGGGGATCTCTTAGATGTTATTATAAGATTTTTTAATATAATCATAATTTCATGTAAAATTTCAACTTAATTGATATTTTTAACCATATAATATAATGAGTGTAAATTATTTTATAAAATAATATTTGGCAATGTTTCAATAAAATTGATACCCTTATCATATTTTCTAATTACATTGTTATCCATTTAGACATTTAAGATAATATTAATTTTTTTTAAATGCTAATAAAGCTTCTATTAAATGAAAAATTACCCATAAATGGTCCATGATTGATTAAAGTAAAATTATACCTTTAATATGGATGAATATATTATTTTTATGAATTTGTAATCATTGAAAAAGTATTACATATTGTAATATATAATTAAGATGAATTTGACACCTATTAATATACATTTACTTTAATTTCATAATGAAAATAATGTAATTGTTATTAAATTAAATAAAGAGTCTATAATATATTATTTTGATTTAAAAATTATTAAAAAATATTTATTCATTCAATTTATATTATATTTACCATTTTCATAATCATTTATTTGATATTGTAGTTAATCTAATAATCACTTAATATGTATTATATATGTATTTTTGGTAATTTTATATTGAGTAAAAATTTTAAATATTTCCCATAATATTGATAATTAATTTATCATTAGAATAAATATTTATAATAAAACATATCCATTTTTACGTTTTTTATAATATTATTATTAATATATACTAGTGTTTATTATTTTTTACATATATTTAAATAAAATACTATAATGAATATAATAACATAAAAATAGAATAAATGGTCGGATAACGGAATAGTTGTTTTATAGTGATAAAATACTGTGCTAAAAATTATTATTTCACGAGTTAGGGTAATTTGTAGTACTAGATAAATTATATATAGCCCTTAATTTCATGATATATCTTTTTGGGATAACTTATATTAATATAAGAAACCCTTATTATTCCTATATAATAATATTTTTTATGTAAATTTTTTTGATAATATATTCAAAATAATAAATAAATTTCTCAAAATAACGAAAAATATAAGTTATAATATTGATTTATAAATTTATCAAAAAATTTCAATGAATAATATGTTTTAATAAAAATTCAATTTTAAATATAAATTGTTTTCATAAAAATTTATGAATTAATATTTTAAAAAATAAATATTAAAATATAACAGTACATGAAATTTTTTGAATAAAAGTCAAAACAATATTTAAATTATTCAATTTTGAAAAATATTTACAAACTATCAAAATAAGCATTATATAGTAATTATAATTAAATAATTTAATTATAAAATAATAATAACATAATTTTAAAATGTATGGAAATTGATGAAATATATATGATTATTGGAAATAATAAAATATAATATTAATTTTATATTCAATTAACAATATTCAAACTCATTACCTACATTCATTATCAACAATACTTAAAAATATGATAATTATTAAATTTCATAAGAACAATTTTCAAGTATATTAATCAATTTATTTTAATTCATTCTATTCTGTATTAATTATTTTTATTAATAAAATTAATGACATATGTTTTGTTGATATTAATTTCTAAAGGCCATAATGTCTTGGGTAATTTAAAAATGGTGAAATATTTCACTATTATATAATCAAAATAATAATATTAAAAATTAAATTATTATATTATTTACATCAATTGTATGTTCTAAATTAATCAGGATATATATTTTTGAAAAAGGAATAACAATATAATCAAGGTGATGGAAGGTTATATTTATTCATATGTAAAATTTTGGCTTTTCATTGATTATTATCGAAATAATGTATGGGAGATTTTATGTTTTTTTATAATGATAAATTTTCAATATTTAACATATTATTTATTTAATAATATTTATATATATTTTAGTTGTGACATTGTGATGAAAAATGAATCACATAGTTTCTTTAGGGTTGTAGTCCCCACATATGTTTAATGAAATTATCATAGTTCACTGAATGGAATGCTAAAAAATTAAATGAAATATCGAATGAAAATAATTATTAATATTACATCAATATAGTATGGGAGAAGTAATTCTATTATTGTAACTAAGAGTTATGATGGTGATTTAATATATATTAAAATGGTCTGCAAGGTGGTAGTCCAATGTACATAGGAACGATACATTACATTACAATTTAATAAATGTTTGGTTATGTATATTGGTTATAACATTAATGTAATAAAATATCTATATATTTGATATATATATATATATGATATATATATATATATATATATAATTATACCGTCAAAAATATATGATGTCTGATGTATGAGGAAGAAGAGTAAAATAAAAAATTATAAAAAATAATTATACCTCCTCTTCGGATTAACTCATTTGGAATACCACATAATCCTACAAATGATAATATTAATCCATTAAATACTGTTGAATGATTGTGAATATTATTGGAATTGTTTTTTTCTTCGAATCCAATAACCAAATTTCTCTTATGTTGTGTATAAATTACATTAAGTGGATATCTTTTATAAGAGATGCATGGGGATCTCTTGGATATTTTTAAATCATTTTTTAATATAAAAATAATTTCATGAAAAAATGAATCTATATTTATTTTATTAAAATGTTAGAATATAATTAGTTTAAATATATTTATAAAATAATATATGGACATGGTTCTATAAATGGATACCATTATCATTTTGACTAATTTCATTTTTTACTGTTTTTTTATTAAGGACAATGTTACATTTTTATATAGTTATACGGGATATTAATGTGTCTATTAAATGGAATATTACCCATAAATGGTCAATGGTTTATTTAATTGTATTAATCCAATTTATTTGCATGAATATACTATTTTTTAATGTTTCAAATCATTTATAAAATATTACTTTTTATAATATATCATAAATGTGAATTTTACACCTCTTAATTTGAAATTTTTTCAAAGAAATAATCAAAAGAAATAAATTTTTATTAAATTTAAAATGTATAAAATAACATATTATTTCCCTTTCAAAAATTCTTCAAAAATAATTTGTTATTCTATTCATATAATTTTTACCATTTTCAACATTTTTTTAATATTTCAATTAATCAAAGAACTAATTAATCAATATTATGTAAGTATTTTAGGTTATAATTTGTTGAGTAAAAATAAATAAAATAATCTTCCATGATGACACTAATTTATTCATCATTACAATAAATATTTATAATAAATATTAACCATTTTTATTCTATTTTGAATACATATTTTTTATTAAAAACCAGTGTCTAACATTTTTTAATTGTCATTAAATAAAATCCTTTAAATAAATAAAATTACATAAAAATAGAAAAAAAGGTCATATAGCTAATTAGTGGATTCATTGGGAAATAACAGAATCATAAAATAATATTAATTCAAGAGATATGGTCATTTTGTAGTTCATAACATATTATGTGTCGCCTTTAATTACAATATCTATCCTTTTTGTGGTAAAATATATTAATATAGTGACTATTTAAAATCCCCAAAAAATAAAATTCCTTATATACCCAATAATGATCATTAGATTTAAAAAATGAAATTAAAATTATTAAAATATGGAAAATCAAAAAATTCAATTTGTAACTTTAAATTTATTTTAAAAAGTTCAAATAATAGTATGTGTTCATAAAAATTAACTTTTCAATATAAAATGTTTTCATACAAAAATAATGTATAAAAACCATTTAAAAGACATTAATTTTATTATTTCAAATTAAAGATAAATTTTAAAATATTAAAATAATTAATAATATATTTTCTAATTGTAAATAGTTTAATCCAATATATAATTATTTATAAAAATATTTCTTTTTCACAATACATTGAAAAAAAATTTCATGAAATTCTAAAAAAATTATCATATAATAAATTTTGATTTATAATGCATAAAATAATATGCATCTATAATATGAAAATTTTATGAATTCAAATAATAATAATAATATTCAATAACAAAATTTAATAACAACGTTTTTAAATGAAAACAATTTGTGAAAAATTATAATGAAATTATTAAAAATGTGAATGAATATTTCATAAATATTAATTTAATAATTAGTAAAGTTATTGATCATAATATTTTTAAAATTTTGGTTAAAAATATTAATTTTCATAGATTTTAACATTTAGTTTAGAAATAAAACATTGAAATTATAAAAAATAAATTTTTTATGCACTTCATTTCATATCATCTATGCAATCGAACATTGTCTTTTTTAAATCATAGTTTACTAAACATTTATCACTTTTAAATTATATTACTATAATGAATTTTGTGATGAACTAGATCTTAAATAATTAATATATTAATTATATTCTCTTACATTATATGCATTTTCACACACTATTTATTTTCATGCATCACTATTCCATAATTAAATGACATAAAAAAAATATTTTATGCTATAAATTAAAAATAAGATTATTAATTATAGAATTATGAAAATTAGAAAAAATAAAATATATATAAATTCCTTTATTTTTCAATAAATAGGGCCTTATAATTCTATTCTACAAGAATAACATGATTTAGTTTAAAATAGTCATAATGAGAGACAGTAAAAATATTTATACTATTACTTAAGGAACTTCTTACTGAATGATATCATGGATATCATTATAATGAAATGTGTATAATTTAAATATTTTATCAAATCATATTAGTAGAAAATAATAATCCAGAATGTCAAAACTTTATCCCATTCTGATAATAGTGATGACATGACCAGAACCCACCTAGAGAGACAATGTGGATTGTTAATCTATACATATTCATCTTACAAATAATCATCTCGGTTGGAATGAAAATATACATATCATGAATAAATCTCTCCATGTATATTAATTGTAAAACAATATCATTACCTACATGTACAACTATCAGTTATAGTTTCAAATATATTTAACTCCCATTAAATGAGGCAATCATAAAAAGTTGTTGAAATAAATGAAAAAAAACATCAAAAAATGATATATCTAATTTGTGGAAAAAAATATGATATCAAAAATCAAAATCAATGATATAAAAACATCAATATCTATATTGATATAAATATATATATATATATATAATTATTAGATGAATAAATTATCATAAACACCATTATGTTGAAAAGTTTTCTAAATAATATCAGAAATTATGTATAAAATTAAAAATATATTTTATAAAATTATTTCATTATTGACGTAAAATAAAAATTTACAAGTTGTATTTAAAGGAAAATTATTACTTAGTGAAATGAAAAGTTTATATAAAAACTAAAATGAATCATAATCTAACATAATGTAACCGTATATATAAAACATTTTTATATTTTATGAAATACAATTGGATGATAATAGATATGAATTTTTAAATAAAAACCCATTTTATTATTTTGAAAGATCAATATTTAAACGTAAATTTATAAATATAGTAAATAAATTCTTTTGTATAAAAAAATTCAATTTCCCCATTATGTTATAAAATATAAAATTTACTAAATATTAGGAATTTTTAATAGAATAATGGAAAATAAAATATCAATTTTTGAAATTATATCCCAAATAATGGAGATTTGAGTTCATAATACCTCAAATGGGAAGCATACTCAATGATGTATGAAACAGTTGAAAATAGATTTATATGGTCTCGATGTTAACAATTATAGAATTAAAAAACAATGGGATGAATTTTTTTATGTAATATACTATTCTTTTTTTTATTGTACATATTTTAATGAATTAAAAATATATTTCCAAAAAAAATACAACTATGTTAAGACATTGGTAAATAATATTTTATGATAATAAGTAGATTTATAACATTTAATTGAATTAATTAAAAAAATTATTTTTATATAATTAATGGGACAGAAAATCAATATAATATCAATCTATATTTTCATAGTGCAAAACATGAACACATATAAAATTATTATAATTGTGACTTATAAAACCATTACCAGTAGTGTAAATTTTAAAGAAAACCCGCATGAAAGGGAGTGATTTTAATTTTAGATAAATTAAAATTTAAGAATTATAATTAATTATAATATATAAAAAATAAGATTTATATACCCTCAGTAAATGAAATTAGGTGGATAATTCTATGCATATCATAATAGAGTAATTTAAGATGAGAAGTGTAATATTATTCTTGATTTCTACTATTCACTAAACAACCATAAAATTTTAATTTAATATATTAGATCAATTTTCAAGATCAATCATCATTGATGTAACCTTGTACACTAATCATTTATAATTATTATGTATACATATATAGGGTAAATTTTATATATTTTTTCCACTAACTAGATTGAGAAATAAACACTTACAATGGGGATATCAGTTTTATTATCTATAAAAAACATATATATAATAATTATATATTAAAATAAATATATTCCAAAAACATAATAAATAATATCCTTTTATAAAATAAATACATAAAACCGTTAATTATATATTTATTAAAAATTATTTTTTCATGTCAATTTTTTTTATGATAACTGATTATTTGTTAATGTATTATTTGGTTTTATAGTTTCCCCCCATAATTTGATCACGATTTAATAATATTGATAATTATAACCCTGATATGATTTTCATATTATATATATATATACATATCCAACCATAAAAGTAAATATAAATCATTTAATTAATTTATTTATATAGAAATTAGGTCGTACATACACATTATAGTTTTCTAATAATTTCAAAATATGTAATGATAAAATGGTAAAATGTTATTAACAAATACATGATCATTATTATATATCATATATTAATTTAATTTACCCTCATGTAATTTTGAAATAAAAGAACAATAAAATCGGTTTGCGGACGTGGGGAGCCCACACAAATGTATGAGTGATGTAATCCCTTTCCAAAAAAATTGATGTTGGGACGGTAGATACTACATTATCATTATAGATTCTGAATTTTATAATTAATTTCAATAAATCCATAAAATCCTCACAACAAAATTCATCAGAAGAATATTTTGAAAAAGGATTGGTATCACTACATGAAGTTATTGTGTCGTTTATATGAACAAGTGATATATTTAGTTCTAATTTGATAAAAAATGGTGTGGATAAGGATGATATATTAATTAGAATAAATTTTTATTTTATTAAGGACAATTATTATATTATGTTTTATAAAAACTGACGATATTGATAATGTATGAGAAGATTTCAAAAATAATGTTATCAACAATGGAAATTTCATCATCTATAAAATATTCATTTAGATCAACTATTAAAAAATTAAGGATAATATTTTTAGAATAAAAAACGTATATAATGTGATAATGAAAATATGTAAATTAATTTATAGTTATATATTTTAGATAGATAACTCAATGTGGTATAATGGTAATGTTAAAGGGTTTCCATTATAAGGTAAAGAAATTAAATACATCGGATAAAAATATGATTAAAGTAAAATTATGAAAATAGGTAGACAAATGAATCCAAAAGTAAATAAATTTATATACAATTATAATATTTTTTAAATGTTACCTTCTAATAAAATTTATATCTCTTTTGAATTTTCATAAATCAATATATTTTTGTTTTACAACATGGTTAACAAATTCTAATATTAAATGTGGTAAAAACTTTTCAGTAGTAAAGGGTTATTAATTTCCATATAAGAAAATGAATATATTATAAATAAAAATAGAAAAAATTTAAATAATATATTATCATTATAGTACACTTTTATGTTTTTTATGATTTTTATAAAATGTAATAAAATAATTTTTTCAAACAATATCATTATTTTAATTTTCGTCCCTATTCATTTAATTTTCAGTATAGATAATTATTAAAAGATATGATTCGAATATTATACTATAACATGCAAAAAAAATTTATATATATCTTTAAATTCATTGAAATCTATGTGACATCCTAACCTAGGTACAACACGACTGTACCCCAAACCGCTCGGTCTCATGACCTCTGGTGAACCTTCTCATACACAATAGGATGACAACAAATTATGAGGGTCTGGTATATCAGTCCCTTGTTGGAAGACTATACCCTATTTTATCTGATATTAACTCCACCATAAATAGATATCTATTTTTTAATCATATATAACCGAAAAATTCTAATCTTTTAAGATAGTAAAAATAACAAGTACATTATTAAATAGAAAGGGAAAACACATAATGCCAATATTAGTGAAAATGTGCCTCAAAACACAACTCAAAATTAAAAACACTAATAATTCCAATGTAGGTCCCCGACCACAATAAGTTCCATTATCCAATCTACTTACCCAATCAATAATATAATATAGGTCACCTTCGATAAACATACTCTAGAATAATAGTGTCTCTTTTGTAACTAATTAGGCCTCCTCTCTACGGTGTAAATACTAATCAGTAGGCCCCAGAAAATGGTGTCTAAAATAAGTCAACTCAAAACATTATGTATGGGGTTCTATAATAAATTATGTATATTAACAAATTAATAGTTATCTAGTTATCTATTTTTCATTATTTAATATTATAAAATCAACTGTACCTGAGGGTTGCAATAAATCTGATTATCTTCGGCTCATGTTAGAGAATAAAGAGTTCCCTATGTAATATCACATCTTATTAAACGCTTCAACATGCGATCGATATCGATGTATTAAAAGGTTATACGAAATCTCAGTACCTGATTCAACTAATATTGATTATTGAATTATTATCACGTGAGTCCATATATCAGAGTGTCTTAATTACAATTCATTAAATTCACACATATATTCCAAAGTTACCAATAAAAAATTATTATGTTTTACATTTTAAAATTTTTACATCTCAAAAGAATAACCATGATCCCATTCCATTAATCATATGTATAGTGACCATATAATAATTTAAACATCCCAATTAAATGATCAGTTCCCATTCCTTTACTCATACATAGAGTGACTATGTTAAAATTTATACATTTCAATTTAGAATCACAATTCATAAAACATAATTAATTATCTATAATTAATTATCCCATTCAAAATCACATGTAATCATAATTATTTCCAAAATTAGTTATTTTGATCATAATATTTAATGAACAAAATTTATTCAATTTTAATTATATCAATCTATCCAATTAAATATCTCATAATTAATCCCCTAATTAATTTTTGATAATTCATCCCATAACATTTAAAATCAATTTATCAGAGGCAACTTTTTTATAGGAAAACCACTGACTTTGATTATTAATTAGTAAATTCATCATTTATTTCAAAAATTATTCGATAAATAAATTCTTCAACAAGAAACCCATTTTTTAAAATAAATTTCCAATTAAATATAGAAATTGTATCAATTTTTACACACTCATCAAATCCAATTTTGTGGGAATTTTATATCATACCAGCCACTTCCATTTGTTGATGGATTTTAAATAAATTTAAATCGCCAAAATTTATACAAAACAATGATGTAGATAAGAGTTTCAGATCTAATCACCAGAGAAGAGAGGATGTTCGATTCAGGACATGATTCTTGAAAAAGAGGTCATATGGTGTTGGAACCCCACCAACATGCTCTGAAATTTAAAAAAAATTCAAAAAGATGTTTGAATTGGAGGTGAATCGGGAGTTAGATGGAATTTAAAATATCTTTTTATGTAATTAAGAATTTTGAGCACAATTTTCAATATAGGGAGTGCATATAGGTATACCATGTTCTTACATTACAGACCACAATATCTAGGGTAACACCATTACCATTGTTTTGGTTCATATTATTCACTAATCATGTGCCTACCATCCACATTCGCCTTTCCCAGAATTTCTCTTAAAACTCCACCCAAAAAAACCACACATAATTACTATAATATACGGTACATAAAAATACAAAACAGTTCTTGAAATCATGCCAAAGAAAACTCATAAAAATGTTTTAGATCATACAATATCCCCACTATGTAATAAAGTAACCTCAAGTTATAGTTCTATGATTTTATAAGATTCCATTCGAAATATAATGGTCCATTCATCCCACATATCTACTTCCATATACCATGACTCGTCACTCACAAATCCATGTTTCCATAGCACATGAACAATTTTCATCGTCTCTGCCCAAAAAACATTCTCATTGGCATCCATCATATATATCAGATACTCCTCAAAAGAAATGTATATTTCATGTTAAAGATCATATACACTGATGAAATTATATGGTTAATGGTTACATTGTAGTATTTGTGAATCTTGGTATACATAATGCAAAACTATGTATTTTTTTCGAATTTCCAATTGGTATACCATCGAGCTGATTCTGTCTACTATATCAAATGGCCCAATAATCCTAGGAGACGTCATCCCCTACCTCCATATCCTACATTGACTCAACATAGGTGTCACTCGAAAGAGCACATGGTCGCCTTCTATAAACTCTTGGAATTCCCCTCATCTATCTGTATATTCCATCTACCTATTTTGATCCATAACCATAGTTTTTTGAATCAACTACACCAGCTCTGACATTTCATGCATGAGATTTGTTCCCATCAAATCTGACTACACTACATTCATCTAAAATAGAAGTGATCTACAAATACAACCCCAAATATCACCATTTGATTCCATCTATATAGTTTCTTTATATATATTTTTATATGAGAACTCTTCTAAGACCATGTGTATCACCCAAGACACACCTCAATCAAGAACACAGTCTTACAACATTTCCTTAAGAATCTTTATATTATTATTGGACATCCCATCAATCTAATGGTGGAATTTTGTACTCAATAAAACCTATATACATAGAGATTTCAACAAGACATTTTAGAAGGATGTATAAATGTTAGAATCATAATATAAAACTATAAACTATAGAACCCCATGTAGATGTACATTTCCAGGAACATACAGTTCTCTTAACAGTTCTGATATAAATGGTTCCCATGTTTGTATGAAATGTGCTACATGTGTTAGCTGATCCACAATGACCCAAATATCATCACTCTTTGAAAAAATTATTTGGTAGACTCGCCACAAAATCCATTGTCACATAGACCCCCTTCCATTCTAGAATAAGAAATTTTTTTATTATTCCTCCATGTCATTAATTCCTTGCCTTCACCATCTGTTAGGTGAAGCATCTTGTCAGAATCCATCCAGCCTCCTTTTAAATGACTATCCACTGAAATTGACTTCAAATGACATGATACATTTTGGTCCCACTTGGATGAACCACCCTCTTTGAGGCATGATATTATCACATGAGATCATATCATATACAAATAGGTACAATAATGTAATTCTTCACAAACAAGATCTCATCCTCATAAATTATACAGGTTGATGATTATTCCCCACCTACAATGTTTTCACTTAAAGAATAGTAGAACATATCCCCATAAAATTTATCCCTAATACATCTCAAGAGTTTAGAATCCACTACAACTGAAACCAGATTTATCAACTCATGAGTCTATTGAACCACTACATGAATTTATTCCATCAAATTCATCATCATCCACTACGCACTCAACTTCAAAACAATTAAACCCTATGTTTTCCTATTCATGGAATTAGATGCATTATTTTCATTCTTGGGCATATATACCAACTCAAAATCGAATGATTTCATATTCTTGACCCATCACGGATGCCAAATATTCAAATATTTCTATTTATTCATATACTTCATCTTCTTTTGATATATATAAACTATTAACTATTTTCTCGAATGGTATTATAACCAATACATAATAGAATAAGCAATGGATTCCAACATGAGGTCATGCATAGGGTAGTTTTTATCCTGTGGAATCAACTACTGAGACCCATACACCATGATTTAATCCCTTTTCATTAGAACACCGTTCTATAAAATCACATAAGCATTATAATAAAATGTGTACTCCTCGACTAAATCTGGTAGGATCAAAATTTGTTTCAGAATCAGATGTTTATTCACCATCTAAATAGTACTTTTTAAATCTTCTATAAACATAGCATAGATCCCCTTTTTGGTAAACCCAAAATGTGGTTATTTTAATTTGGAAAAGACATTGATAAATTACCTATAACATCATGAAAATTATATAATTATTTAGATATAAAAACATTATTGTAATTATACCAATACAACATTTCTTGAACAATATCATGATCAAAAGATAAACCTTTCTCTAATATGATTTTCCCCATTATGTGTACCAGATCAATCAAAAATATAAAAAAACCTTTTTTTGTATTGACAATTCTTTCTTAGTGTACTCATAATGAATTCATTATATTGGGAAAGATCATCATTATTCATGTATTACAAATATATTTAGTCCACAAACACCTCCAAAAGCGGATCAACATATAGATGAACTATCGTTTAAAAAAAATCCTTTAATACTACTGGTTCATTTTATAACATCAAAAACATTACAAAAAGTCATAAAGGTTGTACCTACTCTAAAAAGAGGAAATCATTATATCAACATTCTGAACAATCAATTGATGATACCTTAATCTAAAATAGAACTTTTAAACCACACAATATATCATCAACTAGTCAACAGATCATCAATATGTGGATGATGATATTAGTACATCCTAATCATTGTATTTAACATTTAGTAACAGATAAAAAACAAAAAAAACATGTCTAACGACTTTTCCCATTATATATGTGATCCCTAAGCCAGTCAAATTTCAGGGATAAACCCATTGGCCTCTAACTCCTCTATATATTTCTAGAGCTTTTGATGTGTATTTGGTGACACATTGTATGATTTAATAGATATGGGATCCCCCTGCTAGATATCGATTGTTAATTCCACATATCTTTTATGTTGTAGACATGAAAAGTCTTATAGAAAAAAAACATTGAACAATTCACTAATGGTGGAATGACATCATTCCTTACACCCCCATCATCACTAATAGAATAGATACCTAGTTTGTGAGTTATCCCAATTATAGAGTAATTGGAACTGCTCAGCCTTCATGGATACCCCACTCTAGATGATGAATGTAAAGGTATCCATTTTAAGAATTTAACATAACTCTACAATAGTAAAATTCTATGTGGGATCATTATTGAAATACCAGTCAATACACAAAAATAATTTGAATCCTATAATATAAATAATAAAATGATCCCAAATATAATAATATTATCGGATCATTAGTAAACATCCCTAGTATTGAAAAATTTATGTAAATTGTGTTCCAAATAGCATATCGACAATCATTACACCACTCACGATATCAACATATAGTTTTAAAAAATCAATATGTTTAAATGATAAAAATTAATAATATAACCCCTTATAAAATTAGGAAATAAATAATTTAGACACTAATGGAATGAAACCCCTCACTATCGATGGCATATCCTCGCTCTCCACAAGTGTATCTTACACTATATGTAATTGACCTGCCCCTCCTCCCTGTGATGTTGTCTGACTCCGGGAGTAGAACAAATTTGCTGAGAAGGATTCTTTATACATTCCATTTCACATCCACTAGCTATATGTCCTCAGTTATTATAAATATATCTTACAGGAAAATATGGTGTAGAAGAACACCTTACCACACTCTAACTCTTCAAAACATAACCCTTAGAACAAGTCTGTTTTCATGACCATATGATCTTCAATTTGTGTACAATATTTGAGAAATATAAGCACTAAACCTTTTATTGGGAATATGGTCAATGATTGTGTCCCGTCGAACTATACCCATTATATTTCAAAATTTTAATTTCATGTCCTACTGAACTGCTTTTTCGAGTACTACGCCTCCCACTACCCTGGATAAAGTTGTCATAATGGTCCATCATACTCTCAAAAGTCACACCTCTATATCATCATACAACAACTACATGTCTAGTATTTGAATACACCCTCAGATTCCCTTCAACTATGAATGTCTCATCGAAAACATAACCAGCATTCTTCAATTGTAAATGTTTTACTTGGGACTTAATTTCATAATTAATTTTTCCTAAATAGGATTTATCATAGCTACCACATATCCTACTATTTCTAGATAAAATCATTGATAAACTATGTAGCTTCCTGTATAACCCATTATATATATTCTCTATTGAGTCATATTTAGTTACTATTTATATTTCTATTGTCTCAACGGTTATTATTACAAGTGCTCCAAGAACCTCTCCAAGAATTTGTTTTATAAAGTAGAAAAAGTCTATCTGGTTCACACCTGAATGTCCAACCAACACTTCACTGATATCTATTTCATGTAAAAAACCAGCAAGACCCTTCTCTCAGTCCGAGTCTCCAAATTATTAATCATTGTCGTAATTGTGAAAAAATTGAATATTGATCCCTCATGTGCACTATCTCTTGTAAATCTATGAGGGTGTTTCCAATGAATCTCCCCTGTCAAATCATTCATGATTTTCACGACACACCTCGTGTCACATTCCATGAATTGCATGAAACAATAAAATTTATCTTGAAACATTTCCCTCTTTTCATCTGTTGGCCCCATTGTTGCCTCAAGTTCACTAACTAGAAGTCTATTCTTAACCATTCCCCTTGGTTATCCCCGGAACAATAGTCGTGAATGCATATTTATTATAATTCCAAACAAACATATTAAGACTCATAATAAAACATAATCTAATTTTCTTAATAGGTAATAAATTCAATATATGTCAAAACGTAACTTTTTCCCACCATTATCCACATGATCCAACCAAGGTGATTTCACTACCCTTAAACAAAATAATATGATGTTTTGGTTAACATTGTAAAACAAACAATCATAATAATGTTTCTAATTTAGAAAACTTGTTATTATTTTTCATTATTTTACAATACTTCTCAATTAATCATAGTCACCATTTTTCATTTTAATATAAAAAACAATGTAATAATTTACTGTTCAACAACATACCCATAACCCATTTTCTCATGCATGCCTAAAAGGATGAATGTTACAATAATATTGAATTCCTATAATGATTCATGTCATATCAAATATCATCCCATTATATGCCATGAAAAAATAAAAAAAAATTAGAAACAATAATCACATCACATTGTATGTTTGTCACCCAAGGTGATATAATATTCAACATTAATAGCAAGCATTGATAACAATAATCACACCCAGAGTAATCGAGTTTTCCCCCATATATTTTTTCCAACTCTCATGCAAGAGATAATTACCATATAGTAACTCATCCTAATCTCATATATACCATTCCCCAGATAGTAAGACAAAATAATAATAAATAAAACTAGAGCTCTGATACCACTTTTCAATGTTCTAATGTGGTATCCTCGTGACAGTGCCCTGAGTTGGTCGGTCACATGACCTTAGGCATGCCTACCTATATACCTGGGATTACTAATTAGCAGTGATGGTTTTGTAAGTTAGACATCTGGATACTATACCAACTTTTATCATAGTAAAACACCTTAAAAATAGTCAACAAATGTAGAATAATCAACAACCGGAACAATAAAAATTTTATAATAGAACCATAAAAAACAACAATATAAAAAAAATGGGATAACATGTTATACCAATATATGAGTAAATGTGACTAAACCACAAAAGAAATTTAAAGACAACAACAACTCCCTTAGGTTTTTTGATCCTCTTCTTATTCCCTCATCCATGCTCCATGACCAATAATCAATATAAAAAGATCCCTTTATCCTATCATTTACCACAACATTAATTTATATTTGGGTATTGAGTAGGAAGCCCGAGTAGGTTGTGTGTACAAATTAGTTGAAACCACCAACTATTTCTGAAATTAGTCCAGTAAAAAGATAGTGTATGTAATTCTAAAAATAAATGAAAACAATTCCTATATAAAACGTTAATACATTATAATTTTTTATTTATTTAATAATATTAACTCATTGGTTCTCGGGGATACATATAACTCTATACTATAATTAGATCATGCTGAAGTCAGATGTGTTCCCAAGGTATTATCATATCTTAATAAATTAATCAAATCATGATGTAGATCTATGTATTAAAAGGTGATAAGATACAGTAGTACCAGATTTGAATAAGGACAGAGTTCGTTGTATAATCATGTGAATCCATTTTAGAGTGTACCTTTTTTTACCATTTGTAAAATAAATAAATAAATGCCAATAGTACCAATAAAAAATTTATATGATGACCATGTCACCGTTATTACATATCAATATAATGATCATGTTTCTATTAATGTTCTCATAATTAAAATTACCATGTTACCAATAATACATCTCAATTGAATGACCATGTTCCTAATACTTTAGTAACATGTATAATGAACATGTTACTATTTATAATAAAAAATTTATAAATAAAATGTTCCCATTCATTTACAACTAAGTAAGTTATAACTGTTTATCCACCTATATTCCATTATGAATTTTAACAATTACATAAAAACATAATTATCCTTATTCAAAAACCAACGAAATTAAGTTTGTAAATTCCATTAATAAATTAATCGATTAATAAATTAATAAAATAACTCATAATAAATAAGTAATTTCCTAGAGTTAATTATCTCTTCTTAAATCTCTACCTTTTAAAACTAATTCCACAATTAATTATTTTGACCATTAAATCAAGGATCATAATTACAGTGATCTTATATATCTCAATATATATGATTAAATATCTCATAATTATTCCCTCAATTAATTAAATATATTTCAACCTCTAACTGTTATAATAAATATAAGAAAATTAACTCTCTAATAGGACATCACATTTTTCACCAAATTAATTATACAAATAATATTATATTTCCACAATGATTCAAAAAATATATTGGTGAACCAAATTAACCAAATTTTAGAAATCAATTGGTAATGAATGATTTCTATTCTACAATTTTTCATATATGGTTAAAATACACGACAATGTGAATTAAATATTAGACAACATACCTTAATTAATTGATGAATGTTTAATCAACTGAAATGCGCAATATCTGAATTGCACTACGACATTGATCTGAGTTCTAAACATAAATCCTGGGATAAGGGAGAATCTTCAATTCAAACCTTGAATCTTGAATAATGAAGGTCATATAGCCTTGGAACTCCTTTGGATACCGTAAAAATTTCCCAAAATTGTTTAGTCTCTATCGAATGTTTAAATAGATGTGCTTTGGGTATAGGGGATTTTAAAATTTCTATTTTGGGTAACTAAATGGAATTTACACCATTTTATGTGTAGGGGAACATAGTTATATTATCTATGCACCAAGCATTCGAACATCATAATCTAGGGTTTCACAGTTACCTATGTTTGGGAGCTTGGTTTACTCTAACTATGTGTAAATCATCAAAAACCCATTTTCATCATTTATATCATAAAACTCCACCCATAAAACCCCCATGTCAAAACTCCAATCAGAGATATAAAAAATAATAATATAAATTACCCAAAATTACAACCGAGAAAATTCATAAAAATTATCAAGATCATTAACACTTGATAAAAATAATACTATGTGAATTTTAATAAATTTAATAACATGCATTTTTTTATTCGAGCAGTCAATTAAATTTTCAATCATAATTTTTATGTATCTAAGAAAATTATATAATCATTAAAAAATTTATCAAATTTAATATCAATAATATAAATTCACCAAATAGAAAGACACATTTAATATTGATTGATATCTTTTATATATATGAATATGATCTCAAAAGAGATATGTAATTGTAATAAATATTAATTTTTTATTATTTATTTAATTGAAAAACATTTTTTTCATTTTAATTGAATAGATCATTTTAATAGTTATTGTTAGGGCCTAATGTTATAATATTTTAATAATTTACATCCAATTTTTTTTTATGTTAATGGTTACCAGAATACTATGCTTTATCTTATGATAAATATAATTTTCAATTAAATATGTTATAAATTTTATTGTGGTCACTATTCCATTGAATGAAAAATAAAAGTTAAGTAGAAAAAAATTAAAATTAAAATTAAAATTATTTTATAATATTTTCATTATTCAATCATTATAATAGGAATATATAAATTTGAATATATGAGTGAAAATTTTTATGAAAACATCTTTATAGAAAATTGCAGTTTTTAAACATAAAATAGAAGTTATTTTTATCCCATGGATAAATATTTTCTAAGAAGAATGGTAATGAATTTGATCGAATATAAATTAAACAATGAATTAAAATAAAAAAACAATAATGACTAGTTTCGAATATTTTTATTAAGAAATATTTTTTCATATACATACTTTTCATTTGAAATACATCCTTCTTTAATTAATTTTTCTTATTTCAATTTCTATTAAAATGTTAAATAATGATTTAATTATATAAATATATTAAAAAATATATAGATAATTTAATTATTTATATACTGAAACAAAAATTAAAATGTGTATGTTATAGTAGTGACATGAAATATTATTTTAATAGTAAATAGAGATTTATTTAATCCCAATGATACATGTAACACAATATATAAATGGAAAAAACATTACCCAGATAATATTAAATCATAAAATATATGACTTATATATTAATAATTTAATATAAAATAATTTAAAAAAATATTTGTTGTAGATAATATTTATATATATATTCATGTAAAGAAGACAACATTTTATAATTGTTATGATTATTTAAGGTGAATATATTTATGATAATTATATATTTACCATATTATTAGTTGGTATTAATTTAAAAAAACAGTTAACATAATTATATCATAAAATGAAAAATTATTCATTATTCCCATCATCATGACTATTTACGTAAGCTAAAGGTGAGTTGGAAAAATTAAATCCACACATATGCATACATGACAATATCATATTCAATAGAATAAAAGAATGGAATAATATGTTTTTTTTATTTTAATATCAAAAAACTATTATATGAATATCGTAATTATATATTATTTTTCACTTCTGGATTAATAATGTATTTTTTAAACTGATAAATGATATATATTATGTTGTAGAGGCGTATGTGCACACAACCCATCATTTATTGATTTTTTTTTCATAGTACAAAAGAAAACATGTAAGTTTTTTGAAAAGAATAATAAAATTTCATTAATAATTAATAATAATTATATTTCATTGTTATAGTCAAATTAATGTTAGAATAGAACAATAGAAAAAATGTAAGATAAGTAAAGATGATTAATTATTTTGAGAACTTTTATATTACATTAGATGATCCCCTTGAAAGGAACATAATAATTAAATCTCATTTCTATTAAATCACAAGCCAATGAAATTTTTTTAATGGAAATGTTTTGGATTTCATGAGTAAATAATTTTTTATGAATTATATGATGGTATTGTAAGATGACTCTTTTATAAGTATTGAGAATTCAATTTTTGAAAATATTTCATGTTAATACATTAGGGGTGAATATTAAAAATGTCATATTTATGAAAAATTTATAAAGAAATGATTTCAAAAGATATATGATTGATATAATCCAAATCCAATCTATTATATATTTATTTTTATCATTTTTCTATAACATTAAAATTTATTTATTACTCTTAACCATTAAGATTTTTTCTAAGGTTAATTCATTTTAATTATAATAACATGTTCAATCTTTCTAAAAATAAAGGGGCTCATATTAGATAATCCACAATCAAATAATTTATATATTACAAAAAATTCATTTTATTCATGTAATAAAATTCTTTAGATTTATTATTTTAAAAAAATTAATAAGTTTTTACAAACTATTTTTGGATAATTTTACTTATGTTATGAAATATCAAAAAATGGAATGAAAAAAACTGAAACATGTTTAAAATTAAAAAATAAATTATAAAATCTGTATATTTCTTTAAAAAATATTTCAGTAATTTCATATTCTTAATTAAATTCTAATAATTCCAAATATTATTGTTATTTTTAGGAACTATTTTTAACTATTCACCCATTAATCAATATTTTTAGAAAAATATGAAGATATCATCTTCTTATTTTTTAATTATTCTTAATAAAAAAATAATATTCATTTTATGAAATTAAATTTATAAAATTTCATAATTTATTATTGATATTAAACACTTTACTATAATAGAAAATTATTCTTATTAGAAAATATAATTTTTTATATTTTAAATAACTCTATATTCATATTTTTAATCAATTGGTAGTTAAATTATTTCAAATATATTAATCATATTATAATTTTTTTGTGTTTTATATATTCATAATATTCATGGATTGTTAAAATAAAATATAAATTTTAAAAAACAATAATTTATGAATAAAAATATTTTATTAAATTTTAATCTATATTGATTATATTTTATTATTATAAAGTTTATTCAATATTTAAATTTAATTAGTAATTCCAAAAATCTTTTACACTAATTAAATCATGAAAATACATCAGGTACGTTAAAAATTTTAAAATTATATTTATATTCTTATTAATTTATATAGTGGATTAATTTTAGTTTTTCATTACATATGGACAATGATATCAAAAAAGTGAAAAATATAAATATAATAATTAAATTGAGTTATGGGTTGATACACCCCCATTACCTAAATTCCATCCTCACAATTTTAATCAAAACATTGGATTATATTAATAATAAAATTAAATTAACAATAAAATACTAGATGTTCATGTAATTATTTCAGATGTGCAAGGACATTTATCTATATGGAAAATTATAAAATGTTTTTTATCATGATATATATCCCAATATTTATCTCACATATATTTTTTTGATGGAAGAAGTCATATATCCATAATTAATTTCATCACTCAGTCATTTGGAATGAAATATTAGATAATAGTACCACTAGGGGTATTATTTATTACTTATTTTCTAGTATTACTGGAAAATATACCAAAAATAGAAAAATATAAGATATTGGGAAAAATATCACTATCAGAATAATTAGTAGTGGTTGTATTGGTTTTTCATGGATTTCATGTTCGTTAGTAACAATTTCCCTTGTTTTTAATTGGATTGTGTTAATGATATGCATTATCGCAAACACTAATTCAATTTTGGAACATTTTTTATAGCTTATCTCATTCCCTAAATCTTATCATTTTGATGAATTTTATGTACAAAATTATATCATTTCTCTATACCTTTATTCCAATTTACCATGTATTCCATTCCCATAATTCTCTATATTGAAAATTTAATATTATTTAAATCCTCATAATGGTCACACGAATTTCTATAACGATTTATCATTTAATTCATTTGACAGTTTATAATTTATTCTATATTAATATTTTATTCAAAATTCATCAAAGTCCATTTCAAAGTATAGTATGGTATTTTTATAAATGAATTTCACATTTTGAATTAATAAGGAATTTATTATATAATACAGTTATATAAAACACCTGAACATACATGGATATGTTTTAAAAAATATAATATATATATTATTGGATTTACAATAAAATAAAGTATAATAATGATTGGAAACATATTAATTAAACATTTACCAAAACTAATATTGTATATTATATTTTATGATAATGTATAATTTTTTTAAAATTAATTTGTCATTATTTCATCGTTCCTAGAAACCTGTGTTCTAGAATTATGAACCAATGATTCCAGACAGTTTCCATTGGATTTATTCATGAAACTGGAATCTTCTAATTGTTTATTATCTAACAGTGTACCTACTTTTTAGAGGAAGATGTTCATTATGTTTTCAACTTATTAAACATAAGAATTTGCATTGGTCGAGAGGATGGGGGTCAGACTCCTCACACCCATTTTGGAGGGAATTATTGTTAACTCTATGACTATCGTTGTAAAATTAAAATATTTTCCTTAATCCTTATTAATTCACCATGTATGTCATACGTATCCCTTATAATTTTTATTCACTTATTAAGATGAGTAAAATTTTACGGTCATCAGTATGCATTAAAGGTTCTTCATCAATGGAAAACCATTTTTTTATTCAAGGTTTAACATCAATATTATACTCTAATATACAGATTAGAGATTATTTTAATCATCAAAATGATGATATGGTTTTTTAAACCACTCAGTGGGGCACTCTGGAATTTATTTCCATCATGTTAGATGAACGTTTGTTTTAATCTTGGGATCGTGCTCATAAAATTATCTCCCTACGTATCCTTGCGAAAGAAATCAGAACCCTCGTAGTTCGTGGCCGCTTAGTAGGACATATCATACCTTTTATGGTAATATGATAAGGGCCTCTATGCGGAAGGTGCATAGTCAAAACTTTATGTGGGACTTATGCTGAAGCAGATCAAGGAACATGGAAAGGATATGAGTTTCCATGTATTGTCAGATCTTATTGGGAATATGGTCCACGATGAACATGGTTGATTTGATGTGTTGGTTTTGAAACCCAAGGAGGCTTCCTACATATCCCATATAGATGGGAATCAAAGCCCACATAGTTCGATGAAGTTTTTTCTTAATTCATAAAAGGATTATTCAATGATTTGAGGATTGATTTTGGGGGTTATTTCCTAAAGATGATGCCCAATTTAGGGGAATTAGGGTTGTATTTCTGAGGACGATATCCAATGATCTCGGGCTCTAAAAGAGCATCCTACGTATCCTGACTTGAAAAGGAATCAGAGTTCTCATTGTTCCTTCCAATGCGTATTTGTGTGCATGTAGTAACCATAAAGTATCTCTAAGCCCACATGATTCATTCTTGGTGTAAGAATCAATAGGAAGTGAAAGATTCAATAATGAAACTTTACACTTTAATATTTTCTCTCCATGCCGATGGAAGAGGGAGCGTCGACTGTGGATGAGGGTGAGGTGATGAACCTTCCCTCGTTTCTATATACATTTGGATATGGGTCCTATTTAAGGATGAAGGGGTGATGGTGAGGGGATTATACCCTTTTGGATTCCATGAAATTGGTTCAAGTAGGGGAGGGAGACATATCATATGTTTGTACAGAATGGAAAGTAAGAAGTGTATATTCTCTACCAGAGACCTGAGGATCCGGATCAGCTCTCTAAGAAGGGGGATGCTGGTAACCAACCATCTGGAATTCCAAGAACATCCCAAAACTATTTCTGGGAGGAAGGTACTTGTGACTGTGGATATAAAAACCCAAAAATATCACATTTATCTTATCCCCATTCTAGAACAAATGTGGGAAACCTATGACTGTGGAAATAAAATCCCAAAAAGGAGATACAATTATTTGACTTACCAAAAGGATTGAGAAGTCAGGAGGGTTTAGTGGAGGCTTAAACATATTCCATTTATAGATAATGGATCGAAGGAAGGAGATACCTTTAGAGGAATGAATTTTAAAAGAGGGAACTTGATCTGGCCACATAGGTACCTCACACAATTATTCCATATAGGTACCTCATATTTTTTGTATCGATCAGGTATAATGTGTAGCTATAAAACATAGTAGTACAACACCGCTATGGCACGCATGTGTACCATGCAGGTAAGGATGACAACTGGAGAATGTGAAGAACATCAAAAAATTCTTATCCCATTTAATTAGATCTATTCTCGTGGTTTTGAGAGATACCTAAGACAATTTGAGGGATCTAGGTGAAAGGTCTATTCAATGGGGGCTTCAGAGAGTCATTCACTTTTTGTTAGTCAAGAAATGTGGTTCCCAAGGGATCTTTTTATAGGCATGGATGCGCCTGGTTGATGAGATGTAGCTCACGTTGGTACTTAACGTTGCACCACCGCATAGGGACAATGTGTAGCTCCTCCTCCCAGATACATCGTGCAGGGAAATACAACATCTATTGGTGTGGAGTTCATCCATGTAGCTCTGCCGCATAAATTGGCCTTGTAGCTCAGTGAAACTACATTATTTCGATGCGCTTTGGGAGTATTTTTGATTTTCTTTGTAACTCACTGAATCTTGCGTTGGGATTTGAAATATCCAAATAATATATACCTTTTTGGTTAATTTCTCATGTAGTGTCAACAAAATTCTTCCCTCAGGATTGGATCTCAAATATAAAAATAGGGTCATGTCCTGAGGTGAATGTCCGAAAAATGATAATGATAAATTATTGAATAACACAATTTTCTTGTGAAAGTAAATCAAGTTGGTATTTCACAAAGGTACGACACACAGTCATGATGCATTGGACTTATATTGCATATAAATATGTCTCAAATTTTTTCAATTTTTTCTTCACATGTTCTTTCTCCAAAATTTATATCTCTCATTACCTAGCTTTTTGCCCAGCTTCATCGTGTTGTGCTCTCGCGTAATTACATTTGAATTTATTCAAGGTAAAAATATTTACATGATGGAGCTACACAATAAGGACTTCAATGATTGAGTTGTGAAAGGATCCTAGTCAAAGGTCCCTTTCGACTAACCACGTTGAAGGACCTTCTTGAAGGAACATGTTGAAGGACCTACGCAAATAGATCCCTTTGAAAAAAAATCACTTTAATCTTTAAAATATGACCTGGATGTTTGGGAATTATATTTTTAGAGAAGAACGACTCATTTTGTGACCAAAAATGAAGAAGCTATGGCTCTCCAAAATAAAATGATGAAGATCTTCAGGCCAGACTATTATGAAATTGTTTAGATTACTCTTCCTGGGCTATGGAAGGGTCTAATTCCATAATAGTTTGACAATCCCAAAAGTGTTTACATACCCCTGTAGAGGCATGTGATTCTGTAATACACCCATGTTCCATTTATTAAGAATTACCTTCCAAATATTTTCTTTCTTTAGTATTCCATCTTTAACTGCTTGAATATTAGTGAAAGGGGGGTTCCGATACATGAATTCACTGTCCCTATTCACTGCATCCTTCATCACCGTGGTTGCACTCCCGATATAAAAGATCATGTTGTAGTGCCTAGACCTTTTTTTTATGATTCCACTTTACAGGTTTCATAAATAGATCAAACTAATGGTTGGAAAGGATGGTTGGACCTTCGTTCTGGAGGGGGAGTCAACCCCAAGATGATGTGGTCATTCTTGGTAAATTAGACTTGTACAAAATTCAGAAAAGGGTTATCAGATGTTTATATTTACAAAGCTGTCTGTGTGGGGAAAACATATCATTACAAAAAGTAATTCATTCTAGAATTATTGAGATGATAGAGTCCACAAATGAATTCCTTTCATTTGATGGATGGTGAATTTGGTATTAGTCTCTGGAAAATTTACCTAATAGATGGAATTCCCATTCTCGGGGAAATGAATGATGAATTCAACCCACCAACTAAAACTTGTGGTGATGTTCCTAGAACAAAACTTTTGGCCCATGAATTACTTATGATAGTGAAGAATTTACCCAATTATAAGAATGATATCCTTGCTAGAGTGTGGATATAATCCTTCTTAGGGACAATAATAGAGAAATGTCCAACCTGGGGATGTGATACTATTTTTCCTTCTGCAGATATCTGATGCAGTTCAGACACATATTGGCCTACACTACAAAAACATTATTACATGCACTAGGTCTATAAAGTCAAACACAATATAGATAAAGATTAATCTTATCATCCTTCATTTTTATGTGGATATGTGTTTCTTGGCATCCATTCCGTGAATCTGGAGGTGGTGTAGGATCAGGGACTTTTGTCATTGCAGCTAAATTGTTAGTGGGGAAGTATATTGGGAAATAAACATTTTTACTAGCACTAATTTACAATCTCCTGCTGCATTCATACAAAGGGAAGGCTTCAATTTGGAATATAGGGCCATTACAAGTGTTGTGTGGATGGATTGAAGTACAATTTTCTTCAAACAATGTGTTGAATTTAGTTAGAGTTACCAATGTTCGATTCTGTCCATTTTTACGGAATGTTTCTCGTATTCTTCCCTAGGGCTTATAACCTGATGTGGTGCTGAAGAAATTTAATGTCTCATTAGAATTCAACTTCATTATTTTTGGTGACCCACCAACTAGATCATTTGTTAATGATGGTGATGAAAATAATTATGACATCTGATCTTATATGATGGCATTTAGTGATGGCATATTATTATGAAGGATTGGTGGGGAAATTATCACCGAGGATTATGTCCCCTATAGGATTGCTCGTAAGTTTAGATGTCTTCATCAATCAAGCACATTTCCACCCATACATGTCATACATGAGAAGAAACAAATGGTAGGGCGAAAATTATGGATTCTAATTGCTTTAGAGGTATCCAAATTTTAAATTACATTACCTCCCCTGAATGCATCAATCAGATAGGAATATTGGTATGCCAAAGCTTTTGTTTCTTTATATCCCCAAGGGGCTCTGACAAAAGGATTATATCGAGTGGAAGCATCAACGACTGTTGGACATGGAAATTGTGGCAATAAATCCATGGCTGGAGATGATAGTGAAGTGTAAGAGATTTAAGATCCCTCAAAACGTCTTCTTATGAAGTAAACTAGGAATTTGAATCCTAGAGAATCAATACCTCCAATTCCAAGGCATTCCAATCGCCGTAATCAAATAGGTGACCCTAATTGATATGTTGAACTTTCTGGTGAATGGAGGGCTGATGAAATTTCCCAATCATAATTTTTACCTTCCGTTCCACATTCAACCATACCAAGATTGAATTATGTGCGACCATTATCCATTTATCATTGGGAATGTATAACTTATGATCTTAGGGACACATGGTCATTCCCCCAGTATGGAATTTGAATACCAGATATTGGACACATCAAGGTACCTTCTGATTGCAACCAGAACAATAACATTGATGAAGTGTAGATGTATATTGTGGATGTGGAGGTTTTTATTTATGCAAACGATGAACATATCCCAACATCTAAATAAGTATCTTAGTTTCTTGTATTTGGATTCCTTGAAGCGGTAATTATCAGCTCAGAGGAAAAGTGGTATATTTATGTTTACACTGAGAATTTATTTCCCTTTTTCTTTTTTCTCAACTCATCATTATCATTTATCGTAATTAATCTTGATGAAAATATATTTGTGCAGCTTTAAAGTAGAGATGGAAGATCCAAAACAATTCTCTAATCTCCCATGTATAGTCTTATATTCTCTCCTATCAATGAAACAAATGATCCTCCCAGGTTTCCAAAACATTCCCCTGGAGCATGAATCATGATTATGGTAATTACAAAAGATAATCCACAATCGTTACCCCACGTTTCCACTGTTAATGGGAGTGTTTCAATCTCTCTCCAATATTTTGAACAAAACCGCAAGAGAGAAATGATATTAATTTGAAGCATTTGCTGAAGGATTAAGTGTTTATATGATCCTTTTGGCATACAACTTGATAAATATATTATTGTATCAATGTTTTATACTCTTATAGGTTTTCTGTCTCTCTCCTCTCTCAAGTGATTAAGAGTGGATGCTTCATGACCAGAAAAAGCATCCCTAGGGGAAACCCTAGTTCATACTGAAAAATCATCATATATAGTATATAAATCATCAAAATATTCATCTATACCGACTATTGGATTTTTTGAATTATAGGAAATCGATGGTAAGATTAAATACATTCCATAGATACGTTTTCAATATATCCTGATAATAATCAACACTGATATTCATATTTCATCATAAGAAAGGAATGAAGTTCTAGGGAAATCTAATTTTTATGATAACCCAAACACGGAAACATCTGATGAAATTATACCAATTGAAGATTCAACAGAACAAAATGTCAGTAGAGCCAGTTTGGGAATCAACCAACGTTTTTTGGATACCTCAAACTGTGAGGAATCTGTAAAATTTCAGGCTGTATATACTAATATTATTGTAACCCTTAATCCGGATATTGATATTTCATGTTTCATCATAGAGTTTTGGGATTTTCAAAAATAATTTCAAGGATGTACGTCCCTATTATTTTATTTTACATAAATAATATGTTCATCAACTTGATTCTTTACATAAGAATCCACTTTATGCATCTTTATCTGCGGAAAAAATCATGAAGGATCTTCAGGAGTAGGGTGTTCCACATTATACTTCTACTGGGGCTGGAGAAATTCCTACAGAGGATCCTTCATCAAGAAATGTTCTAGATACTTAAAATGACATAACTGTGAAAATTCAAGGAAATTCCCTTTATCAAGAAACACATGCTCAAAATAATGGAGCCGAAATTACATAGGATGAATCAAATCAATTAGTTGAATTGTTATTGGGTAAATATAATTATATTTCTAAATCATTTTTTCTTCAAGAATTTGAAACTAATAAGGATCTATATTTATCATTTAGGGTTATCAGCTCCTAGATTAGAAGGTGTGGCTTCTACTCTCCCAAGAGATGCAGAACAAGGCATCTCTTTAAGCGACCTGTTTTTAGAGTACATTTTACCTCATGGTAGTGACTCAGATTCAAACATAGAGATGAAATATTCTCTTGTTATGGAGAACAAGAAAACATGATAGTGTATCAGTATTATAATTGTTGTAAAGGCATTAGATGAGTTTTTTCCCCATTTTTCAAAACATCCAACATAATTCTTCATATTTGGATTTGGTGTATTTAATTATCGGCCAATCTATGATGTCATGAAAGAGACTATTTTCCAATAGGACTAGGAACATAAGCTACAACCGGATATTGATGAGGCTAAATGATTCATCAATATTGAGAACATTCAGGCAATAGTAACTTAATAAGATGAAATTCATAATAATAAATCACTCGATATTAGCCCAAAAATCAAAGAATCCATGAAGGAGTTATTATCTCTTCAAAAACAACTTGATGATGTGCATAACCAGCTTGAGAAATTGAATCATACATTATGAGAAACCCAATTAGTGGGGATAATTTCCATTTCAGATTCTACGGAATCACTTCCCCAGGAAGTGGATGATACAATTTCTCAAAAATATCATCTTCAACAGGCAGCTGATAGAGCATAAAAAGAGGTCCAACAAATGATATTTCATGTTGAGAGTTTATTCTGAATCATAATAGAGAGGATTCGTTTTTTTAATTTCCCTCTATTATCATATGAATAAATGAATTTTCTTTTTCAATCATAAAAATCGTCATTTCTTCCTTTTGAATATTTTACTATTAAAAATAAATGGTGATAACGATTCATTTATGTTAAAAAATCATTATTATAATAAGAATGATTTGATAAAAAAATTATATTATGCTAAGGGATCTAAAAAGAATAATTTCACTGTTTATAGGGTTATATGGATAAACCCACAAATTTTTTATCTTTTGACAATTTTTTTTATTTTTCAATATTAAATAAATCAAACAAAAATTTATTTTTTGTGATATAGGACTCACCTTTTGTTTAGAGTTCCATTTGAAGGTTCTCAATCTAATGAGTATAAAGACTTTTGTTTTTGGATGTTTAGAGTCATGCTTGTTGGGATATAAAAGGACTAATATTTAGGGTCAAAAATAAATTTGACCTTAAATTTTGAAATTACATCCGAAACAAAAAACTATGGAAAATAATTGCTTTAATATTCATCAAACATTTCAAAGGTGAATCTGTAGTCATGATTATTGTATGGTCGCCAAATTTAAAACCTCTATCAACATAAGGGGTGTCAGTTATAGGAACTATGCTACCATGATATAGTATACCCATTATGGGGGTCGTTATATGTAGGGTCAACCAGGGCATATGATTTATAGAAAGTTACTATTGTCTTTTGACTGACAAGCCCCTTATGTAGGAAACTTATGCAAGGTCACCTAAGGAAACTAGCTACAAAGTCATGAAAATGAGTTAATTATAAATTTAACATTTTCTACCAATATATTGAGGGAAATGAGATTTGGGTGACATTAGACCACAATAGGTGGTATTTCCAAGGAAATAAGTTTTAAAAATGAAAAATGATAATTCTTTACCGACATAAGTCATGAATAGGAATACAATTTTTTATACAAATTTAGTGTATGAGTTATGGTTAAAAATTTATCAAAAAAGGAAATTTTTTATGTTATTCTATGCAGTTTTAGGTCATGTATTGAGGACATTGGTATTGTGCAGTTTTATGTCATGTAGTGAAGACATTGGTACTGTGTAGTTTTAAGTCATACAGTGAGGAAATTGTATGGATTTAATATGAGGTCTTTTGCTATTACCAAATGTACAAAACTATCCCAAATTCCTGATAACATGTTTATAAATATACTGTCATATTTAGGTATCAATGGGAGAATTATAAACTGTGATTTGAGAATTTATGAAATTGAGGAATGGTATGGGAAACAGGATAAAATAATTAGAGGAAGTCACTTCTAGGAACAATGTTACCATTACATGAAAAACCTATTTTGGGGGATGTATTATGAAGGTACAACTAGGGCATATGATGCATATCCAAATAGTGGTATTTTTAACTTATAGGCCTGTTGTGTAGAAAAATTATGGAAGGCCGCCTAAGGGCATGTGATACAGAGTCAGGAAAAATAGTTCATGATGAATTTAAAATTCTATTGCTATAAGTCTAAGAACATTTATGGAGATTCATATTTGTTGAGGCATATAGTTTGTCTTATGCGTAAATGTAGCTAAATATTTATATATTATTTCTAACCATGAGTGTCCAAATAATTTGAAGAATAATACTTTTACCATGATATGACCTAAACATAAAAGATATGGTGTCAGTAGTTTTAGGTCCCACAACTAGGACCAAAAATGGAAACCATATATCATATGTGGCTAGGTGATTTTAAGTTTATTCTGTAGTGCACCAAACACATGGTGCTGTAAATGTGTAAACCACGACCTTGATGATTTTCTAATGATGAGAAAGATAATGGGACAAGTATACAAGAATGACTGTTTTAAAATACATATTCTTATATATTGTCATCAAAGTTTGAAGGAGTCAAAGATACTATACCCACGAGTGAAATTACCATTATTTGAGAAACTTATTGTTTGGTCTATATTATACAGGGCCAACTGTGGAACAAGATGCATAGCCAAATAATGCCATTTT
Source organism: Viscum album (assembly GCA_963277665.1). Classification (NCBI taxonomy): domain Eukaryota; kingdom Viridiplantae; phylum Streptophyta; class Magnoliopsida; order Santalales; family Viscaceae; genus Viscum; species Viscum album. Next base: position 2,071,735,028 of record OY728152.1, on the reverse strand, counting down.
TTGGCTGATAGGCCTATTATTTATGCAACTTATGCAAGGCCGCCTAAGGGAACATGTTGCATAGTCAGTCAAAATAGATTATTAAATTTGAGCAAAATTGTCACCAGAAATCGTAAGGAATATTATGAGAATCTGAAAATATTCAAGATTAAGAGTGTTAAATGTTGAAGGAGGTGTTTTTTTAACTCACATGAGAGTATATTGAATAAAAAGTGTTTATGAGTTTTATGTCTTTTACATAGATTTGACTCATGAAAAATATAGATGTTCTTTGTTTCCTTTGAATGAATAAGTGGATATGCAGTTGTAAGTCCTGTAGTGAGGAAGTTATAATATTAATTTTTATGTCATGCAGTAAGGACATTATTAACCCCATATGAAATTAAAAAAACCTTATATAATTTATCTATTTACTCAGTTCCTAATCCCATGTGAGCAATGCTTGATATGAGAAGCAAAGAGCAATAAAGGTTTCTTTTATAATGCAAAGGTAATGAAAATGGAGAATATATGAATTAAAATTTCATTCAGTGTAACATCATGTGTTAAGTACGATAATGAAATGATATGAACATAAAGATATATTGTAACAAGATTATGGGATAAACCCCAACTGTCAATATATGTCAAAATGGGGAATGAATCAAGTCAAACATAGTTTTTAAAACATTCTCTATGAAGATTTGATTTTTATAAAATGGATAATGGGGGATTTTTGTTATTGTGGCTAGGGCCAAGATTGGAGATCTATGCGTCTCAATGTATCTCATTGAAAATGAAAATCACGCCACACGTAGTTCATGAATTATGGTCTCTATGTAGATATGACTCCGACAGAGGAAAGAGAAGAACTCATGTACTACAAAGGTGCAGTGATGACATAAATGAAGTTTGATTATGGAAACATCTAGAGTCATATAGAGAAAACGTTAGTTGTATAAATGATTTCATATAGTTTAATTTCATGTCATAAGGATGAATATGTAACACACTTTAACATCATGATGCATGGATGCTAATGGCTGTTATGCATTTAAATGTCTTGAAACTAGGATATGGTTGATGTGCAGTGTTATGTCTTGTAGTGAGGACTAATGGGTATATTTACAAATATTATTTCTTCCAAGATATCACAATTCTTGGATATGTAATGAGCTCTCTATTTTTGAGATTACTGTATAGGCTCCATTTTAATAGTAATTTTGTATGGAATAAAGTCCTTACCATTTTATTTCATGTTTTGGAGATTTTATTCCTGGTATCATTGGATTCCTAAAGAACAATACCAGTTCTACATGGAAGAATGAATGAAAGTGATCTTTTTTATTAAAATCTCATGTTGTTCTATTCTGATATACTTTTATATGATGAAAATTATGAAATCATTTCTCATCTAATCGTTCCAACTCACTGAACCTTTTCTGAGAACTTTCATCTACAGAAAAATGATCATAGATTGCAACTCTATGTGAATGGAATTGTATTTCAATTGGAAAAAACTATTCAGTTCTATATACCAATGAATAATGATTTTTATGGGTAGCAGTACAGGTATTTGTCCAATAATCCCATAAATCATTCAAAATATTATCAAGACATTATTTCTTATCTTTATCCTATATCATCTAGAGTATATTTGACAGGGTTTTGTTAAAAGACTCTATTTATCCATTAGTTGGCACATGATTGTGTGATCAATGTTTGTATTTCATTTTATATTCCTGATATAAAATTTTTACTTCAGCAGAACACAAATTGGTATCGTTTTCTAATATAATATAATGTGGGATGCCAAATATGGTGATGATATTAGTTTTAGAAAAACTAATGATGATTTAAGAACTAAATTCCTTGAGAGGCAATTCCTCATCCCACTTAGGGAATAAATCAGAAGCAGTTCGAACATACTTGAACTGCATAGCTGTGGCTGGAGGATAAGGCCCTACTAAATCCATTCCACATGTAGGAAATGTCCAAGATTATTTAGTTGTATGTATAATCTCTATATTTTTCTGAATAAAGTTGACATGCACATGACATGGATGACATTTTTATTTGAACTCTATACAATCCACTATTATTGAATTCCAAAAGTATCCAAGCCTTTGGATATGATTGGATTGTTTGTGCTCTAATTGGTTGGCACCACAAGCTCATGATGGAACTTCATTCATGGTAGTTGTGGTCTATTCTCCATAAATACATCTGAAGAGAATTCCATCAAATCTATTCTTGTAAAGGATATTTTGGTGTTATGGACTATCATAAAGAGTAAAATTAGCCACTCGTCACCAGATCTTCTCCCTCTCAAACATATTTTGTGGAAGTTCCCCATTTTGAAGATATTCCCAGATGGTTGTTCTCCATCCCGTGGTATGACCATATAGTTCAGAAATATGGAAAATTTCATAATTTCTTCCATTTTGGTCTGATCAAAAGGCATGACCACACTGCGATGGGTAATACTGATAACTATCTCACCCCAATTGGGATCTTCCAAGGCTATAGATGCATTAGGCAGTGCATCTTTTTGGGAATTTGTTTATCACGGGACATAGGATAATGTATTATATTAAGGAAATTAAGCCATTAACTATCTTACATAAACACACAAAGGCATTAACTCTTTTTTTTTCTGATAGAATATTCTCCATTTATTTTTTTGATTACCAATTCTGAATCTCCTTTTACCATTAAAAGTCTTATTTACACAGGAAGGTCCAATTCCAAATCTGTGATGAAAGAATGATATGCTTCTTCATTCTTGGTACCACCTTTCGATAATAGGAAATAATAATGCATTACTGCAATTTTTGCATAAGTAAATAATTCCTAATCCATCCTTTTGGATTATAGGATTTTATTGTCTCTTCCATGACAGACATGTAGAATCACCATAAAAATATATTTCACATGTTTGGGAATTATATATAATAAAGAATACCTCTTCATAGGGATGTTCTATATTAAATAATGTTTCTTCTACAGATGGGTGATCAACAAGAAAATCAGCGCATTCTATGACTTTTATTTCCTTTTGAGGCACAAAATGGATTTTAAACTATTGAAAAATAATCGCCCATCATGCTAGAAGTCATGTAAGAATAGAACGACTGAGGATAAAATTGATATGGTTATAATGAGATTCCAATATGACCTCATGATGCTGCAGGTAATTTCTAAATTTCTGCACAACAATGATTAACGCTAGACAGTACTTCTCAATAATTCAATACAGGGTTTTTGTATCAAGCATAGTGTGACTGAGATAATAATTTTTCTCATTTCCAGTATCATTCTTTTGTGGGAGGAAGGCACCTAGTGATCAATTTAATGATATCTCATAGAGAATGAGTGGTCTTCTTTCAATAGGTGGCATAAATACTGGAGGACGGAAGAGATATTTCTTGATTATATTAAATGTTTCTTGAAAATCCTTAGTACATTGATATGTGACTTATTTCTTCATAATTTTGGTGAAAGGTAAACATTTTCTTGCCAAATTGGCAATAATGTGCCAAAAATTGTCCAAGTTTCCTTGAAGTTCTCTCCATACATTCAAAATTCTAAGAGGTGACATACCAAGTATTGATTTTGTTTTCTTAGGATCAAATTTGATACCATTATGGTGTCCAATGAAGCCATGTAATTTTCCTGAGGTTACTCTAAAAGCACATTTTAATTGGTTCATCTTCAAATTATGTTGCCAAAGTTTGAAAAATAGGGCTTCCAAATCATCCAAGTGATTGGAATGTTGATTTGATTTGACTACCAAATCATCCACATAACATTCAAAAAATATATTTAAGAAGGGTTTGAAGATATGTTGCATTGCACGTTGGTATGTCACACATGTATACATGAAGCCAAAGGGCATTATCTGATAGAAAAAAACACATTGAGGAGCTCTAATGGCTCTATGTTCTTCATTCTCTTAGGCCATTCAAATTTTATTATACCTAGAATATACATCCACCAAGGAAATAGCTTCATAAAAAGTCATTGAATCAAACACCAAACGACATACTCCTGAAGGAAAAAGTACTATGTGAGCTTAAGCCCATTAGGATACCACGAAAGATTCCATAATAGATACCAAATATAAATTATCCATATAAAGGATTTCCCTTTTCAAATAAATAGGTTTGGAAATTCAAAATCATATTTTAACAAAAACATGCTATACATTTTCAAATGATGGATATAAATATTATTAAGCAAAGTCTTTACAAATGATGGAATATTTCTAAAAGAATGGCTTCGGAAAAACATTTATATAAAACAATTTATATAAATTCAGCAGGAATGTAAAGCAGTCCAAAAGCATTGGCATACATTTATACCTTGAAAATAAATAAACAAGTGAGAAACATGGTCCTCTACCAAACGATACGATAGTATTAACCAGTTATAGGATTTCACAGTCTCTATGTGAACTCAGAAAGATGTGTATACTCATGTCCCTATGACAATGCCCAATGGAGACTCGTCACCAACCTGTCGGGGATGTGACCCACTGCAATTATGTTTTATAACATTATCTTAGAATAGTGTGTATCCAAATTACTCACTAAATACCTAAGAGTTGCATGTACTCTAACATGATGGGTGAACTATTTTAAGAATTATTAAAATGAAATCAATCACAATCTTCGATTTCAAAAGTTCCAATTTCATTCCATTTAAATCAAAAACAAGTTTTATTCAAAACATGACTTTTTCACAAGATAAAACCAAAGGGTTTCTAAAAACTCATTGTATTCCATTTTCATAAGATTGAAATCCATTAAAAACCCATTCCATCATTACACATTTAATTTCCAAAATTAAATTCAATAATTTAATCGAAAACATTTCCATCAAATCCACAATTTATATCCCGTAATTTAAATCGGCCAATTTCCATAAACACCCAATTCATTGGAGTTGGGGTTTTCCCAAATTTCAATGCCGAAACCATTTCAAATATCTCAAATCAATGGAATTGATTTTTTTTACAATTTAATTTAACGAAACTTGTGCAATTGAATTTAAATCAACAATTGATATAAACCATGAAAATACAATGTTAATCAATTTGGAATGTTGGGATGGAACCACCTACCTCAATGGTTTTGACCAAAACCTCAACGGTTGAAGAACACTCAAGAAAACTGGGTGGCTTCATCAAGAACCCACCTTAGATCTCTACTCCTAGTAAGAACAAGACTAAAAATCATCAAACCTTGATACCATTTTGACACGGACCATCCCAAGTACCCCGGTAACTAGATAACTGAGCTGGTCCTGACAATGCCCGAAGGGAATTCCTCATCCACGCGGTTCGACGACTAGCACCATGCATCGTACAACACACAAGTTGGAACGATTTTTCCAAAATAATGCGAAAGTAAGAGAAAAAAAACAGTTTGCATATGAATATAATCTCCACTAGGAGTAATGTACCATAATAAAAATAGGCAAAAAAGTCAATGTACAACAACCCAAGTACCAAAAGGTAAAACATTCCCATGGTTCCAAAGGACACAACTCACCAAGTCCAGAGATCAACAACTAGTCCCACCTCCAAAAGGTCCCTTCTCTTTGATCGATCCTGGAAGAAGAAAATCTACAATCACCCGAAGTAAAAAGTAGCTTGTTAGCCTAAACCCAGTAGGATACCACCAAATATTCATCAACAGATTCCAAATATAGATTATCCAAATAAAGGCTTTCCATTTTCAAATAAATAGTTTTTCCAAATCAAAAGGATATTTTAACAAAAACATGATATACATTTTCAAATGATGGAAATAAATATTTTTAAGCAAAGGCTTTACAAATGATTGAATATTTATAAAACAATGGCTTAAGAAAAAAATTTATATAAAAGGGTTTACATAAATTTAGCAAGCATGTAAAGAAGTTCAACCAGATGGTTTGAAATAAAAGAGTGAGATTCACCAGTATCAAAAAGAGCTATAACTAAAGACGAAGCTATAGTAATTGTTCCTCTCATAGTTGCAGGACCTGTATCAGCTACCTCTGGTGACTCTTCCACTGCGTGAAGAAGCTACATTCCGGATGCCTCTGGCTGGAACCCTTTTGCACGTAATGAATTTGATTACCCCATAGTATTTGGTGGTGCTGAGGATCCTATTCCACTACGCGGAGTAGATAAGTAATGACATAATCTCTATATGTTCCCTAAACATCCCAAGGAGTTACAATTCCTTTTTTCCTCAGTCCAAACCATCCTAGAATGTCCTAGCTTCCAACACTGATAGAATGGCAAGGAAGCCCCTCCTGGTGCTACCGGAGGTCTAGAATGACTCTGTTGCCAATAACCACCATGAGAAGCATCATGATTCCATTTTCCTTTAAAGGAACCAAATCTGTCACTAGAAGAAAAAGGAACTTCTTGCAACCCTGACATTCCTTCCATATCCATCTCAACCATCATTTATTTATCCAGAAATAGGCATAAGTGGGTAGCTTCAGCAAGAAAACCTGGAATAGATATCTGATCGAATCCCCAACCCAAATAATTGCACCTTCATCCTCTCATTATATACAATTTCAGGAGAAAAATGTACCAACTCAGCAACGCTATTTGAGTACTCAGTCATGGATTTGTTGTCCTCCTTATGTTTTAAGAACTCTGCAGCCTTGGCCAACATCATGATTCTAGATAGAACTGATCAGTGAAAAGGACCTTAATGTCTTTCCACTCCAAACACTCATGTTTCCCAGCCATCACTATCGTGTCCCACCATCTCTTACTTGGTCCCTCCAGCACGAAGGTGGAACACTTCACCTTGATCACATCTGGTGTCTCCGAAAACCCAAACAGACGTTAAATCTTTCTCGGGCATTCATCATCTTGTTAAGGATCAGTGGAGCCTTTGAAGAATGGTGGCATCTGGTGTAGTATCTCTTGAGAACTATTTTGGAGAATATCACTATGAGGATCTATAGCTAGAGTTTGAATATGAACTGGAGGTGGTGCATGTCCCCGATCTTGGATAGTGTGAACCATCACCTCTACCAGACTTGGATCCACTATATGACTTGCTTGCTGAGATTCAGTATCAGCCACTTTTTAGATTTGATTTCCACGTCTTCTCAGAGGCATGATGCTACACATCATCAGCTGACAAAAAATGAGACATTAGATTAACATTGTACCTGAGTAATGAGGAAAACTACTCTTAAAATAAGGGATAACAAGATTTGGATTCTACACTATCAAAATCAGAATAGGGGAAAAGACAAGAACTAAACCCCAAGTCACCTTTCCCTAACCACCCCTGGAGACATATGGTTCATTGTGGTGAGAGCTGGCCAGACACTCATTCACAACTACCTCCTAAGTCCCGACAAGAAAACTCAAATGCATACTATCATCAAGGAAAGATTCCCAATCTCCCTATGATACAATTTTTTCACGAACCATTCTAGGTACCCTGGTAACCCAATAACCAAGCTCGTCCTGACAAATCCTGAAGGGCGTTCCTGAACCCCACAGGTTGGCAACTAGAATCGGGCATCATACAACACACAATTGGGAAGGATTTTGCCACAAGAATGTGGAAGAATGAGTAAAGCAAAATAGTATGCATATCAAAAGAATCCTCACTGGGAGTAATGTAACAGAATACAAATTGGATCATAAATTCAATGTACTAAAACCCAAGTACCAATAGGGAAAACAGTCCCATGGTCCCAAATGGCACAACTCACCAAGTCCAGATATCAAAAATGGGTTCCACCTCCAAGGGGTCCCTTCCCTTTGCTCGATCCTGGAAGACGAAAATATAAAAACACCTGAAGGAAAAAGTAGGGTGTGGGCCTAAGCCCAGTAGGATACCACCAAATATTACATAACAAATTCCAAATATTTATTATCCAAATAACGGATTTCCATTTTCAAATAATCATGCTTTGCATTTAAAAGGCATATTTTAACAGATACATGCTATATATTTTCAAATGATGGAAATAAATATTTTTAAGCAAAGGATTTACATGTTATGGAATATTTCTAAAACAATGGCTTAAGAAAAAAATTTATATAAAACAGGTTATATAAATTCAGTAGGCATGTAAAGTAGTTAAACTAGATGGTTTGAAATAAAAGTGTGAGACTCACCAGTATCAAAAAGAGTTGTCACTAAAGACAAAGCTATAGTAATGGTACCTCTCACAGTTCCAGGACCTATATCAACTACCTCTTGTGACACTTCCACTGCGTGATGAAGCTACATTCCAGATGCCTGTGGCTAGAACCCTTTTTCACATGCTGCATTTGATTGACCCATAGTATTTGGAGGTGCTGAGGATTCTTTTCCACTACCCAGAGTAATGAAGTGATGACATAATCTCTGTCGGTTCCCTAAATTTCCGAAGGAGATACAGATCTTGGGTGCCTCAGTGAAAACCATCCTAGAATATCCATACTTACCACACTGATAGCAAGGCAAGGAAGCCCATCCTGGTGCTACCACAGCTCTGGAATGACTCTGTTGCTGAGAACCACCATGAGAAACATATTGCTTCCATTTTACTTTAAAGGAACCAACACTGCCACTAGAAGAAATAAGAACTTCCTGCAACCCTGACATTCTGAACAAATCTATCTCAGCCATGATTTCCCTATCTAGCACATCGGCATAAGTGGGTAGCATCAGCAAGAAAAACCGGGAATAGATATCTGATCAAAGACCCAACTGAAATCATTGAGCCGTCATCCTCTCATTAGATACAATTTTAGGAGAAACTTGTACCAACTCAGCAAAGTGATTTGAGTACTCAGTCATGGTTTTGTTGGCCTGGTCATGTTTTGAAGACTCTGTAGCCTTGGCCAACATCATATATTCTGGATTGAACTGATCATTGAAAAGGACCTTAATGTCTTTTCACTCCAATCCCTCATGATTCCTATCCATCACCATCATGTCCCACCATCTCCTACTTGGTCCCTCCAGAACCAAGGTAGAACACTCCACCTTAATCACATCTGGTGTCTTCAAAAACCCAAACAGTCATTGAATCTTGCTCAACCATTCATCAACATCTTGGGGATCTGTAGAGCCTTTGAAGACTAGTGGTTTCTGGATTAGGAACTCTTGAGAATGATTTCGGAGAATATAACTAGGATGATCTATAGCTGGATCATGAATAGGAACTGGAGGTGGTGTATGTCCCCGAGCTTGGACAGTGCGAACAATCACCTCTACCAGACTTGGATCCACTATATGACTTTCTTTCTGAGATTCATCAACATCCACTTTTTGGATTTGATTTCCACATCTTCTCAGAGGCATGATGCTACACAACATCAGAAGACAAAAAATAAGACATTAGATTAACACTCATCCTGAGTAATGAGGAAAAATACTCTTAAAATAAGGGATAATAATATGTGGATTACACTCTATCAAAATAAAAATAGGGGAAAAGAAAAGAACTAAACCCCAAGTCACCTTTTCATAACCACCCATGGTGATTGAAGGTTCATTGTGGTGAGATCTGGCCAGACACTCATTCACAACTACCTCCTAAGTCCCAACAATAAAACTCAAATGCATACTGTCATCAAGGAAAGATGCTCAATCTTTCTCTGATAGCATTTTTTCATGAACCAGCACAGGTACCCTGTTAACACGATAACCAAGCTAGTCCTGAAAAAGCCTGAAGGGCGTTCCCAAACCCCACAGGTCGGAGACTAGCACCGGGCATCGTACAACACACAAGTGGGAATGATTTTTGCACAAGAATTCGGATGAAGGAGTAATACAAAACAGTATGCATATCAAAAGAAACTCCAATGGGTGTAATGTACTAGAATACAAATAGGTACATAAATTCAAAGTTCTACAACCCAAGTACCAAAAGGTAAATTAGTCCCAATGTCCCAAAGGGGAAAACTCACCATGTCCAGATATCAACAATTTGATCCACCTCCAAGAGGTCCCTTCCCTTTTCTCGATCTTGGAAATGATAATATACAAAAACCCGAAGGAAAAAGTACGTTGTGAGCCTAAGCCTAGTAGAATACCACCAATTATTACATAAATGATTCCAAATATAGATTATCCAAATAATTTCTTTCCATTTTCAAATAAAAAGGTTTGGCATTTCAATAACATATTATAACAATAACATGTTATACATTTTCAAATGGTAGAAATAAATATTTTTAAGCATATGATTTACAAATGATGTAATATGTCAAAAAAATGGATTAAGAAAAACATTTATATAAAATAGTTTATATAAATTTAGCAGTCATGTAAGTCAGTTCAAAAAATTTGGAATACATTTATATCTTGAATATAAATAAACAAGCGAGCAACATAGTCATCTGGCAAAAGATACGATGGTATTAACCAGTTAAAGGATTCTACACTCTCTATGTCACCTCAGAAAGATGATTATACCCACCTATCTATGAAAATGGCCACAGGAGACATGTCACCAACCCGTCGGGGATGTCACCCTCCACATGTATGCTATAGAATGTTGTCATAGCATATAGTGTATCCAAGTAACTCACTAACTACCTAAGTCTTGCCTGAGATCTTACATGACAGGCGGACTATTTTATAAATTCTTAAAATATGATCAATCCCATTATTCAATTTCAAAAGTGATAATTTCATTCCATTTAAAACAAAAACATGTTTTATTCAAAACATTCCTTTTTTCACAAGATAAAACCAGTGGGTTTCTATCAACTCATTTTAATCAATTTATATAAGATTAAAATCCACTCAAAACCAATTCCATCATTACACATTTCATTTCCATAATTAAATTCAACAATTTAATTGAATACATTTCCACCAAATCCACAATTTAAATCCAACTATTTAAATCGGCCAATTTCCATAAACACCCAATTCAATAGAATTGGGGTTTTACCAAATTTCAATGCTAAAACCACTTCAAATATATCAATTCAATGGAATTCAGTTTTTATCAATTTAATTGAAATAAACATGAGAAATTGAATTTAAAACAAAAATTAAAATAAACCAAGAAAATAAAATGATAATCAATTTGGAAAGTTCGGATGGAACTACCTACCTCGAAGGTTATGACCAAAACTACAACGGTTGAAGAACACTCAAGAAAACTGGGTCGCTTCGTCAAGAACCCGCCTTAGATCTTTCCACCTAGTAATACCAAGACCAAAAATCATCAAACATGGTACCACACATATATATCTACACATAAAGGTCGTAGATCTATGAAACTATGAGAAGAGGAGAAGTAGATCTATGTAAATCTAAGAATCCGATCAAGAAAGAAGAAGAATGATCACATACCTTGAGAATCCCACTTCGATTCAACAAGAAGAGACTTTAGATCGCCTCCAGAACAAAGGGAGAACCTACTATGACCCCATGAGAAGACATATCCCGAGTTAGGGCCACTTATGAGGCAAAACGAAGCATTTAGATACAAAATGACTGAGATCCACAATTTAAGGATCTAATTTAACTAACCGCAAGGTTTGGCCGCATGGTTTGACAAACCATGTGCTAACCATGCATGAGATACTACCTCGGCCACCCTTCTCCCATGGCTTGGCCGCATGGTTAGACAACTCAGGCGCCGCCCATGTAGAAGCTTCTCTCTAGGATTCATGGCTGGCACAGTTTTGTCGCACGGTTTGTTAAATCATGCGCAAACCGTGCACAACACACTTGGCTTTAATGTTTCCCAAATAAACTCCCAACTGCTCCCCAAGCCTTTTCTTAAAAACTAATGTACTTACAAACAAAAAAATGTACCTGATAACGTAATGGGATGTTACATGGAACCTCATCTCAATATGTGTAACTTCTTAATTGTCTTCCAAAGCAAGAGAGAGGTCAAAAGGTGTTGATTTTTCAATATCAAATATTGGAAGATAATGTATTAGGTAATCTTCAACAATGTGATTCCAGGACTCTTCCAAAAATTGTTGATCTCCTATAAGTGAATCAGTTTTCAAGTATAAATCAGTGTCCTCCTCGAGTAATGGATGTGTATGGGGTGACATGATTAATTATTTTAGAATTGCCTTCTCACCCTCCTAAGGTACTTCGACATGAAAAATGATCGGTGAAATCTCTTTCAACACTTGTTCTGGCTTAGGATCGGGTTCGGGTTTCTCTTGACAACCACATACATACTATGAAATCAAATTTATTTGACTATACTATTATTCCACTACATTATTAATCATTTTATATTGACCATCAAGATCATCTAAAACATATTATGGCACCTGAGATTCTTCATTCCATGCATAAAAATTGGAATTGAAATACATCATAACCAAATAGATTTTCTAGTTTTTTGGAATTTTATGATTTTTGTGTTATTTTTAAATTAATGGATGCAAAATAATTTACAATATGTGAATAAAAATATAGAGTTAATACCACTTGGCTCACCAAAAATTTCACCTATTCGATGAAGTGTTATCTTTCACGCTCTAAAAAATATTAATACTAAGTGCAGCATAATGGCTGACCATGGTCAATCTATTGAGGATCCTTTTGTGGTCAATACCTCAATATTGCTAATTAAATATGTATATATACACTAGAATGACATGAAATGATATTTGAGAATTAAAAATGTAACACTAAATGTAAATAAGTAGATGCAATGCAATAGAATTAATGTATACAAAATGATGTTAAGATAGAAAAGAGACATTCTTGAGAGCATCACCCAGAGTGAACCTTAATCATCTCATTATTAGATTCAAATTAAATTAATGAACATGCTCCATTGTATGCATGAAAATACTCCTCATCATAAGGTTTTGAACATATGTTACTTTAAAATATCGTTCGGAGACCACACATCTACCTCCTCGATCGATGGAAAATATTGCATAAGTGAAAGCTAATCCTCGAGTGGCAAGTGGATACACAAAGGCGCCATTCACACTAAGATCCCCTATATCCAAACTCTTAATAATTAAGAAACAATAAAAAAATTAATGATAAATGACTTTTTTTCATCACTGTATTTCTCCCCCGGAAATTTCTCAGGTTAACTACTCATGGTCATGAGCATAATAGTTCATTGTGGAAAGAAAACTGGGGGAGAAAACAAAAGAGATAATGAAATGGAGAGAAAGAAGAAAAATTAAATAAAAATATGAAATGAAATTATAAAATGAAAATAAAATAAAATAAAATTAATCCACTACATAAAATGGCAAACAAAGGATTTTACTATGTTTCAAAACCTTTGAAATGAAAATGAAACACTCTTTTATAGGGAGAGGGGATAACATTTTGGATCCATAATCTGTCCACCATATGAATAAATGTGGATGACCTCATTAATGATTTTTTTTTGGAATTTATCCTTCTTAAATGTTGTTCCACTATGTCTTATATGTATACCCATGAAATATCAGATAGATTGGCCACGTGTGGAGAGATATAAGGTCTCTTCACTCATGAAATTAAATTTGTCCAGGCTGACTGTTTGTATTTCAATACACTGAGTTCCCATGTATTAATGGACATGAAAATGAATGATCCAGATGGAGAGATATTATTGAATGTTATTTCAATGGATGTATCCCAAAACCATGTAAAATTTTAGCTCTAATGGGTCTTCCATTTATGAGATATGGGCCCAAAAATAAAATTATGCAGGTCTCTGCATAGTTTTTAAGGCTCGACATGTGTGATGGATGTGAGATTCTATATAATTGATTGTGCTTTAGTCCAGAATGATAAAATGAAACCCATCGACAATAGAAACCGTTATGAGAATAAACAATCCATTTAGATAAGTTTAGTAAATGTTATTTCTGAAACATTATAATAAATTAAAACTATTTAATTCCAAACTATTCAATTTTTCCAATTATACTCAAAATACTCCTAAAAGTATAAAATATGACAATTTTCCTTTAAATAAAACATTGGTGGGATTAAAAAAATTTAATTTAAAAATAAAATAATTGAACATATCTGTTTTATCAATTACTCGACACTTAAACAATTCACTCCAGTGAAATCATCTTATACCAAGGTCAAAAAAAAACTTCCAAAAGAAAAAATGAAAACACAGATCAATTATGATATCAGATAAAATATCCTTCCTCCTACATAGATAATAATTAAAGAACTCTTAAAAATCATATTAATCATTCAATATCATGTTAATCCTCACATGCATGTCGTACCTACCTCCCTGGAAAAATAATTCTCTCTTCACTCAAGGATATTTAATGTTGAGTTTTTATCATTCTGAACAACATGTGTTATCACCATAGGCTTGCTATCATCCTAGTATCTCCACTTCACAGAGTCAAAAATGTTTCAATAATGAGGTCATTTTCATGGGTTGTTCTGAGGATGATGGTTGGTAGGTTCAAAATGTAAAAACATCTGAGACAGAATGAGGAGGGTTATGCTCTAAAGTGAACTAAATGCCTGAAAAAAGTTTTGCCCAAAAATGGTGTGCTCCTCAATCAGATCAAAAATGAATCACCTCCAAAAACCTCTTCTATTGGAATGTTCACACTTAGAATTTGAGAATCAATTATTTTCATCACTCTTTTCCCCATTTGTAGCATTGTTTCAGCTTGAATTCAGATCTAGATTTCTCATTAGAATCATGATTTTGAGGAATAGATAGGCTGCTTTTGATCATCAAATATTGGTGAAAACCCATCCCATTTTTCTAATGTTATTCTGGTCCACCCACCCATATTCATATAATGTCATTTCTTCTACACATGCTGCAATAAATATGGAAACACTTTCAATTCAGCTCAAGAAGATTCTTTATGAAATCAAAACAAATCCCATCTTCTCCCTCCCCCACCCTCAATTTCAATAATTATCATGAATTTATCTTCTAGAGTATGTATGAATGGGATAAATGGATTGTAATGTGCCTGCCTAAAATGGAAATTCATTGCTACTAGGTTCTTAAAGATGTTCAGATGAAAAGATATGCCAAAATAAGAGTTCATTGCAAATCAGAGCTTTCAATGTGATTCCTCAATCATAATTGACCCATTCAATTAACTCTAACAGCATTGAAAAATAGAAAAATTGCATTTTCTGGATCACAAAACATGTCTCAGGACTCTCAAGAAAAAGATAAATATAAGAAGATGTCAAATAGTTTTAGAAACCTATCGGGTTGGGAAAGATTTTCAATTTGGACAGAACTAGTGCACATGAGTTTCAATGCCAATCAAACATTATCAAATGAAAATATCATAAAACAAAAACAAAATACATTCTGAAATCATTTAAAACCTCAAATATTCAATTAAAACAATTTTCCCAAAATACCATGATTTTTTGAGTTTTCGCAAGTATTTGATTTCTCTCAAGATTCCTAAAAACACACCAAATAAATGAAAAATAAAGACAATAAAATTTCCACAAAAACCCTGAAAAATAAAATGAAAGCACAAACAAAATAAATGACAACACATAAGAAAAATAAAAAAGAAAGAGAAAAGGTATAGAAAAGGGATAATTCTTGGTTTTACCCCTAATAGGATGCTAGGTTTTTACTACCCCTAGTCAGATAGTTGGAACGGATTATCCCCAACCAGAAGGTGGGTGTGGTTTCTTTGAGGTAAACCACCACATGTGACTTTTTCCATTTTCCATGAGTATAAACTAAGAATAGACAACCCCAATGAATATAAGAAAGTTATGAACCCCAAAGAAATAATATAGAACAAATTTGAGTTTAGGAGTGGGATGGTAAAGAAAATAGGGGTTCTCTCTATTAACATTAGTGGTGTCCTCCTCTAAATGGAATGAAATTTGTTATAGGTGAGGCAGTCGCACCACCAACAGATTATTCAGCTCTTCATCCTCAATCACCACCACTTGGGTGGTCTCTTCATTAACATACAACGACTACTCCATTTTTACATTATCAAAAATATCAAGAAAGGAGAAGTCAAAAAACAATTCAGTTTGAATAAGATTAAAACATGATGAATCAATCAGGAAATATTCCCTTTCATGTAAGTCTTCATGGATGTTGACATCTTCTGGATGGACCAATGGAAACCTCATATTAGCAGGTGAAACTTCTTCATTGTCCTCCAAAGGAAGTGATAGGTCAAAAGTTTTTTATTTTTCAATATCAAATATGTGAAGATCATGTTTCAGTTTATCTTCAACAATGTGATTCAAAAATACTTCAAAAAATCGTTGACTTCCAATAAGTGAATCATATTTTATGTGTACATCTGTGTCATCCTAGATTAATGAATGTGTATGGATTTAAATGATTAAATATTTTAGTAGCTCCTTCTCATTCTTCTAAGGTTATTTGAAATAAAAAATGATTGGTGAAATCTATATCAACACTTGTTCTGTCTCAGGATCTGGTTCAGGATTCTCTTGACTAGCATGTACGTAGTCAGCAATCAAATCTATTTGATGGTCCAATTTTTAAACTACATAACTAGTCATTTAATATTTACCATAGAGATGATCTATAACTTTTTCTGGCACCTGAGATTCATCCGTCCATGCATAAAAATTGGAATTGAACGACATCATAAACTAAAAGATTTTTTTAGTGTTTTTGAAACATAAGATTTTTTTAAATAATAGAAGAAAAATAATTTACAATTTGGGAATAAAAATAGTGATTGAATACCACTTTTCCCCCTATAAATGGATTCAATTTGATGATTCATTGTCGTGGGATCTCTCAAAAATATTTATACTATGTGCAGCATAGTGGCTGGCCAAGGTCGATCTCTTGAGGAGCCTTTTGTTATCAATATATTAATACTTCTAATTCACTTTGTATGTATAAACTAAAATTACCAGAAATGATATTTGATAATTATAAATGAAAAACTAAAAGTAAATAATCAAATTTAATGAAATATAAAGAATGTAGACAAAATTATGTTAATATAGAAAGGAGACATTCCCAAGAGCATCACCCACAGTGAAACCCCATCGTCTCATTATTTATTTCGAATTTACATAATGAAAATTCTCCATTGTATGAACGAAAATTCTCCTCTTAATGTGGTTTTTAACATATCATACTCTAAACCATCACCCAAATACTACACATCCACCTCATAGATCAACGGAAAATAATGCATAAGTGAAAGCTAAGCCTCGGGTGGAAAGTGGAGACACAAAGGAACTTGAAAACTAAGATCCCTCTTAGAAAAACAAAAAGTAAATAAGAAATAATAAAATATTAATGATAAAAGACTGGGTATCAATACTAGATTACTCTACTTGGAAATTCCTTAGGTTAGCGACTCGTGATCATGAGCATTAAAGTTTACAGTGGAAGGAAAATGGGGAGAGAAAACAAAAGAGAGGACGAAATGGAGGGAAAGAAGAACAATTAAATAAAAATATTTAATGAAATTACGTAACAAAAATAAAATAAAACAATTTTATAAACTATAGAAATGTACAACCAAGTCTATTATTATGTTTCCAACCATTTGAAATGAAAAGGAAACACACTTTTATAGAGAGAGGGGATGACATTTTGGATTTAAAATCAATCCACTAGATTAATGCATGTGGATGGCCTCATTAATGATAGAATATGGGAATTTATCCTTCTTAAAAGTTTTTCCATTACTTATTCTATGTCAACACATGAAATTTCAGCTTTATTGGCCATGTTTACAGAAAGATATGGTTTTTTAACTCATGCCATTTAATCTGGCCGTGTTGATTATTTATGTTTAAATACACCGAGTTCCAGCACATTAATTCCCATGAAAATGAACTATCTAGACGCATCTATATTAATGAAATTTCGTCCTAAAGATGTCTTCCAACTCCATGTAAAATTTTAGCACTAATGGGTTGATAATTCAATGGATATGGACCCAGAAATAAAATTATGCACTTCTGTGCACAGTTTTTGAGGCCGGATTTGTGAGCTAGATTTGAGCTTCCAAATAATTGATTGAGCTTTTGGTCCTGAAGGATAAAATGAATCTCATCGACCATATTATCCTATAAAATATGAAATTTTCAATTTAGAATAGTATAGTAAATGTAATTTCCAAAACATTATAATAAATGAAAACTGTTGAAATCCAAAATATGCTATATTTCAAATAAACTCAAAAATACACATAAAATAAAAAATTGTGACAATTTACCTTTAAAAAAACATTTGTGGGATTACAGACATTTACATTTTGAATAAAATAATTTATAATTTTTGTTTTATCAAGTAACTCAGAAGGCTACAAGGGGATCACCTCTCTGTGAACGTAGAAGACCCATTATGGGGAGCACCTCGGTATGGGCGCAATAGATCCACTGTAATCGACAGGAGGAGTACATCAGAAGTCCATGTTATTGGAAGGTGCCTCTATTTGACACGTCAGACCCACTTTACTCGATAGAGAAATAGTTCTCCTGCATCCGAGGGTTCAGATTAATAAAATCATGTTTTGATATTAGTTAATGTCTTTTGTGTTTTCTCGTGATTGAGAGGGGTTACTATATAACATCGGTGCATGTATGGGCATATACCTAAGTAATATTTTTCTATTAAATTCATGCTTTTTGGATTATAATCGGTGGATTAAGTGAGACCTTGATGGTATCTAGGTCCCTAATAAGTACCGTTATACTCACCCCTGCACAGGCGATGACCACACCATGTTGTATTGGTTGCAGACGTCAGACTGTTGTGACTAAGGTAGAGAGAAGTAGTACTGGATGATATCTAGAGGTGGATCACTCGTTGTGATGGTGCACGGAGGAGACGAATGGATTTGGAGTGATGGGGAGGCCATCTGTACCTACCCTTCAGGTTGGAACCATGGAGCATGACCATATAACTGCTTTACTTTTCTTCAGTTATACATGCTTTCAGTTGGACTTGTACTTTCCAATTGGGCCTGTATTTTCGGCCCCTTTTACATTCCATCACATCTTTTGTATACAATTTTACTTAGTGTTTTACTTCCAGTTTTTTACTATGTTGTGTTTTTTATAGTTATAGTGGTAATTATTTCCCAGTTTAGAGATTTACATCTTTGGTGCTAGTGGCCATCCCCTGGGCTATGGTAGGCGGGCTTGGGGTAATCACGATTCGGGCCCCGAGGGATGGTTAGTGACAAATTGATATGGGAGGAGTCGGTACTACCATAGAACCTCGAACTCCGATCATTCTATTCTGTGAAAAAAATAGTGTTAATAGTACTAAGTGTGGTTTTCAGTTTAGGGAGTCCAGTGTTGGTGTGGGAGGCCGGTGTATCCATACACCGGGACCCTGACCTTTGATTTTTGACTCATTGCACAAAAACACAGATTGAATGCATGTTTCCAAAAGTTTTCATAAATTTAGCTAAACTAGATCAAAATAATAGGTATAATATTTTGACTGTCTCACATGTGTTTATTTTACGATTCCTCGCCATGGATGACCAGTTAGAGACCAGAGATTCGTACGTACTAATAGCCCACCGAGTGATGAGGCATCAGTGCCAGACCCTTTTCCAGTGGAGGCACCAGCAGTACTACATCCCTGTGAGACACCAATTCCACCATCCCCAGCTGTAGAAAATGCACACCGCTTGAGCACGTTGCACAAGTTCTAGCACTAGTTTCCACCAATGTTCAAGGAAGAGATGGGCCCACAATCAGTTGAGAATTGGATAGAGGCTATAGTGTGAGTATTCAGGCTAGTAGGGACACCAGCAGATAACATTGTGATCCTTTCCACTTGTCTCCTTTAAGTAGAAGTAAGTAGATAGTGTAGCCTGATGCTCCAGGTTCTTGATGTGGAGACCCTACTCTGGGCAGACATTGAGAGCCGGTTCTGGGCTGAATTTCTACCAGCCAGCCTTCATGCGGTGCGGATATAAGAGCTACTTCATCTTCAGTAGGGCAACATGATAGTAGCACAATACTCAGCGAGGATCAATGAACTCTTTAGAAAATCCACATATATAGTGTGGAACCCATTTTTTAGGGCTTGGACCTTCGATTAGGGGCTCAGGCAAGAGATCAGAGCTCTGAAGATCTCACATCGCATCCCGACACAGAAGGGGGTTCTAGAGAGTGCCCTCTTGTTGGAGAGTTTCGTTTCTTAGTAGTCTCATTCAGTGATAACCTCTACTATCCGACATGTAGCAGTGTCTTATGTAGCTATAAATAGACAAATGTCTCAGAGGTCCAAGAGGACCAGACCATTAGGTGGACAACCGCACGACTCAAAATCGGTTGTGCGGGGCACCCAGAGTGCCGAAAGATCTAGACATGCCAAGAGCGGATAGTGTTACTCATGCGGTGTGTAGGGTCACATGGCTCATGACAATCCAACCCAAAGTACATATGATTAGAAGACGGTTGAAGGACCTCCAATGTATAGGTAGAGCTTCGAACTAGGCATATGTAGAAGAAGAGATGGACGTGCAACTGGAAGTGGATGACTTTACGAGGTGTTACCACCACAACCACGAGGACGCCCACCCGAACCACAGGGAGTGGGTGGATAGGGGAGTGCTCAAATTCAGGTAGGTGAGGCCTATGATCATGGATCTCCATTTATGATTCTAGATATGTGTCTACTCCACCTTAGCTGTATTTCTTGTAGACATAGGTTCTAGTCACTCTTTTATTGCAACTGCCCTCCTTCAGAGCTCAGAGATTCTGATGGATCCGTTAACTTGATCCTTATGTACAGAGACTCCTAAGGGAGCTTATGTAATAATTAATCACTTATTCTGGAAGTGAGAGATTGTTCTAGGAGGCGAGATCTTTGGCATGGATCTAATAGTAGCAGCGTCGAGGCCTTACGACGTCATCTATGGTATGGACTGGTTATCTACAGTCCTTTTCCAGATCAACTGTATTCGGAGAAAATTGTGGTGTGTCCACACTAATTGGATTATGTATACATTATCTGATGAGAAGGGAACCCTTGAATCACATGAAAGACTTACTCGGAGGACGGTGCGGCTGATCACTCCATCACGCATCGCCTTTGGAACAAAAAACCTTCCATGGAAAAGCATTCGATGTCAGCTGTCCTCTAAACATTATTCTATAGCGTTCCCCCGATCGACACGATTCCGCATCACTTTCACCTCAAAGTCCCCCCATTGAGACTCTTCCACCCACTGCGACCAGGAGGACTGCACTGTCATCTAAAACAAACAACCTCGAACACCCTCTACCCTTGCATCCAAGTCCATGGTAGCCAACTCTCCCATCACTTTCCAAGAATCAGAAGATTCCCAAACCATTTCTTGATGTGGCTTCATGTTCAGGGAATCAGCCACAACATTGCCCTTACCTTCAGTGTAAGAGATCTGAGAGTCATAGTCTTAGAGGAACTTGACCCATATCTGCTACCATAAGTTCAGGTCACACTATGAGAAGATATGACACAGGCTCTTGTGATCTGAGAAGACCAAAAAGTGCTCCCCCAGGAGGTAATGTCACCACAACTTCAATGCGAACACTACTACTATAAGCTCTAGGTGGTGGGTGGCATAGTTATACTCGTGAGGGAGAAACTGGCTAGACCCATAACAGATCAGTCCCTTCTTCTGCATCAGCATGCACCCCAAACCAAGGCCAAAAGCATCAAAAAACACCTCATATAACAACCCTTTCTCTGGAAACCTGAGTACAGGAGCACTGACCAACTTCTCCTTCTGTTAGTCAAAAGCTTTATGGAATTTCTCGCTCCATATGAAGAACTGGTTTTTCCTCGTAAAATCTTTCAATGGAGTAGAAACTCGAGAGAAGTCCGAAACGAACCTCTGATAGTAACCTGCCAACCGCAGGAAACTACGAACGTTCGCCATGCTCTTGGGTTACGCCCATGAAACAACTACCTCCACCTTCGATGGGTCCATCGACACTCTATGCTGAGACACCATGTGCCCAAGGAAGTGTACTTCTTGCATCAAGAACTTACACTTTGAAAATTTCCCATAATGTTGGTGGTCTCGAAGGACTTCCAATACTACCCTGAGATACTCAACGTGCCCCTCCTTTGATCATGAGTAGATCAGGATGTCATCAAGAAACACGACAATCAACCGGTCTAGATACTCCTGGAAGACAAAGTTCATAAGTCCCATGAATACATCCGTTGCATTTGTAACTCCAAACGGCATCACTACAAACTCGAAGTGCCAATACCTTCACCTGAAAGTCGTCTGCGAGATGTCACTATCATTTACCCTTAGCTGATGATATCCAGATCGTAGATCAATCTTGGAAAACCAACCTTCTACCCTTAGTTGATCGAATTGATCATCTATCCTTGGAAGGGGGTAACAGTTCCTAAAATTAACCTGGTTCAACCTTCAGTAGTCTATGCATAGCCTGAGACCACCATCTGTCTTATGCATGCATAAAACTAGAGCACCCCATGGCGACACGCTGGGTCTAACAAAACCCTTTCCCATCTGATCGTCAATCTGAATCCGCAACTCCTTCAAGTCTGAAGGTTCCATCTAATAAGGGGCCATCGAAATTGGATGGGCAGCAGGCTGTAAGTCTATCCCGAACTCAACGTCTCGTTGGGGGGGGGGGTGTAGAGTCAGAACCTCCTCAAGAAAAACATCGAGGAACTCCCCAACAACTTTCGGGGCATCCATCATCTCTGTATAAGCTGGAACCATTGATAACCCACCTAACAAGGAAAGGAGAGGCTCCACACGCCGACTTCCCACCTAATAGCTCCAATCACCAACAAAAGAAATTTGTTGTCCATCCATGTCAGAGAACAAGACTCTTCTCTGGAAGTAGTAGATAACGAAACTAACATAAAACAACCAGTTGATGCCTCAGATGACATCGAATGGATGCATCTGTAACAGAAGAAGGTCCCCACTAGATCGATGTGGTACAACATCAGTCCACATCCCCAGCAAACAAAAGATACGCTGGTCTGGCGCCCAACTGGTGTACTCAGTACCAGTGGTACAGAAAGTCTCTCTACGTCTAGTCCCAAAGTATGGGCTAGACCAGGTGAAACAAAGGAGTGCGAAGATCCCAAATCGAACAATGTAGAAACAAGAGTGATGAACAAAAAAATCGTACCTCGCACCACCTCTGGTCCTGCCATAGATGTCGACTCTGCTGTGTGCAAATATCCACGCCCAGCTCCTCTACCTCTCTAATGTCGTCCACCTCCGCGACCACACCCTGGTCAAGGTCCCTGAGGAGCACCCTATGGTCGGCCTCCTCCTGAAAAGTCTTCCATCGGAGGAGCATGATCCTACTGTTGCTTAAAGGTCCTCCCTGGAAACTGGTGCTACTAAGATGGGCGCTGAACCTTCCCACTTCCACCGTACTAAGCTCGGGTCGGGCACCGACTCAGAATGTGCCCAAAACCTCCATTAGAAAAACACTTCGGTCCCGGTCTCATGAAAATTTGACGAGGACCGGATGATCTGACTGGAACTGCTAGGGTCTACTCCCCACTGGCCTGATCCTGGAAGGTCCCGTCATAGGAGACCTAACGCTGACTGCCTTCCCCGTTGACGAGCCTGGCTAGTTCCCCTCTCGGGGCGCACCTCCCAACGAGTGCATCCTCTATACAACCTCTGCCTTCTTCTGTTCAACCAAGTACGACAAAAGGATGAAGGGGGTGACAACATACTGGAGCGAAGGACGATGTGCCTCCTCCAAACGTCTCGCCCGAGACTCCTCATCTGAGAAAGAGATCCAGAGTAAAGCATAGGAGATCCTTGAACCAGATCCCCAGTTCTCGTACCGACATACTCCCCTGCTGAAGGGAGAGTAGCTCCCGCCGCTTATCCTCCTTGATCAAGGAAGAATGGAATTCATCTCAGAATTCCATCCCAAAGTCAGCCCATGGAACCTCTACCTCTATCCTATCTCCATGGTAGCGCGTCCACCACTGTCGTGCCACACCTCTCAGCTGACTGACTGCTAGGGGAACCCAGTACTCCCTCGGAGCATGGATCAAGGTAAAAGTGATCCCTATCTCCTCAAGCCACCCCTTCGTCTCTGTATCTGAAGTACTACCCACGTACTTCTTGATGGTCTGCCGCTATTAAGAATGGAGAGTCTTCTGCCACTGGCTATCTTCCTCCTATCGGTCAATCCTCAACTAATCGACTGCCTGAATCTACTCGGCCTCGGCCGTCTGAGCCACCTGGGGATGACATCCAGGTGCCATAGTTGTACGGTAAACAAGGATGACCTAAGCCCATGTAGTAAAGAAAAACTCAAGGTTTTATTTTTATCAAATTATTTCAATTTCAATCCCAGAACACCCAAATAAAGTAAAACACAATCATGATGATGCATGCACCATCCCTAGGGTCTCTACCCTGCAAAAAATGTAGTCTCAATTGGTCGTTCGGTAGTCTAAGTGTCCATGCATCAGATCACGGGGGGCTCTAAAATCCAATGTCCTTGCCGGTCTTCCAGGGCCTATGTCACGCACCATGATTAACTAACGCTATTTCCCTACCATCCAATGCAATCTTCCATGTGCCTAACTCCAGAACCATTCCTATCTCTCAACCTCCCTCTGATACCATTTTGTCATGACCCCCTCCCACCAAAGATGCCCCTCCTGAGCTAGAAATGGCGAAGGTGAGATAATGACACCCGAGTCCCACCTCCAGTAGGCCCCGAGGTGGCGAATAACACCAAGTGTAGGATTTTTTCACAAGTATGGAAGGCATTACAATTTTTATTTTTAAAAATCATGACATAGGACAAATCAACCACCAAAAATGAAACGAGCAAGGGTATAAAAATAAACCCAAACCAATCCCACATGCATGTTTCAACAATTTTATAACAAGGTACAAGTACAAGAAAGCTCAAAGTACAATACCAAAAGAAAACAAGAGTACAACAACTGCAAAAACTCCAACTGTCTGAATAGTAGGGTCACACACATCCCTGGTAGTCGTCCTAGAAACCTGAAAGTAGAAGTAGGGTGAGTATACAAGTATACTCAGTAGGGAAACCTAAATCTCTCTTCCACAAGTGTAAAGACATACTAATGTCCCGTGAGAACAACAGAAGAAACCTAGAATGGAATTATATCCACCCAACCTCACCCGACACACTCACTAAAAACAAAATCACAACAGGTAGTAGAAGTATATAAGAACGAGAGTACTGTGTACCCCACACCATTTCCCTTTTGTTAAATACTCTTCCTAATAGAGAACGTCCTGACCCAGCCACACTCTCCCTGTATGCACACACCTGGGACCCACAACCACATATCCCGCCCACACACACCTGGGCCTCACAACTATGTATCCCACCCACACACACCTGGGCCTCACAACCATGTATCCCACCCGCACACACCTGGGATTCACAACCATGTATCCTGCCCGCACACACCTGGGCCTCATCTTGATGATTCTTGGGAAATAGTAGAACCTTCATGAAGAGTCTTGGGCTAAAACCGCCCCAATAAAATCCTACCCAAAGTGTCTTAGGCATATGTTCGCCTCAAGCCATCACAGCCAAGGGGAGAAGGAGCAGGAAGGAGTTAGTAACTAAGGAAAAAACACCCTCTCCCATGAAATGGGAGTGTTCACACAAAGTTCTCAACATGGGTGTGGTGCGATAAAACACAAAATATACAGATATATAAATATGTCTACCAAACACACAACCTGACCTATGGCTTCTAAACAGAGAAACTGAGCACGTTCCTTGGCACTACTACCACGAAGTATAAATACAACAAACAATCCCAACCCCATTTAGGTTTTCATGTTTCAGCAGAAGTAGTTTATTTAGTTTATTAACTACTTGGAAACTATCCACAACCAACCACATCAATCATTCGTAACCATATCCCTACTATCAAAAAATCATGTTAGGAAAACACAAGCAGCACAACAAGACTTTCTTATCAACCAACCAACCGCATTGATTGTTATTTCTGTTTCCTTACTACGCCTCACCATTCATTAACTCTTCACTTTTATTTTATATTCACAACCCAATGCCCGTTCACATTCAATCCCATCCCTACAGACCCGCTTCTAACCACCATAACCACAACCACATCGTACATCATTATCCCTATAATACCATTTATCACAACCCTGCTTCCCGTTACCAACACAACATTCACACCAACCCACAACCAAGTCAACCACAGCCTCGCTGCTCATCCAATCCACAACAACCCACGGAACACCCCCATCACATGTCACATAACCAAGCCAACACCCACATGTTCATTATTCCATTTTGTTCAACTGGGGTGATCATACAAGGGAACCGGATTTAAAAACAGCCAACTTTTCATGATTATCCAAATTCCACATTCCACAAGGTTTCCATCCATAAGAAAATCTAGAAGGAGATGGAAACATTTAATTGCATAATCAAATGGCCCCAAAGATCGTGATTTTCAGTATGTAGAAGCACATTCAATTCACAACATTCCATCACAGGATATAAAGTAACAAAAATAAAAACTTGCAATCCCCATTAAATAAGCCAGTTATTATCTTTATGAAATCGGTTCAAAAGTGTTTCACGTAAACAAGAGAACTCCCACCCCGCATGATTCACAAATTAGAGAGACGAAAGTAAGATCCCAACCTCAACAGAATCTGATCACATCGCTCCCCCAGATCATCATTAGAAGATGTCCATCAGTGTCTGTCACCTCTGTCGAGTCTCGGAAAAACCTCGTCTAGTGGAATTCAGAAAGGAAAGGTCGGATCCAAGCTCTGATGTTCCGCCTCGTTGTTATGATCATGTGGCCGCTGACAGATCGTAAATCGTATCTCAGATGGAGCAGTTATGGAAGAAAGAGCCTTCAAGTCTCTTGGGAAAACTCTGCTTAGAGGAATGGAGAGATGATGGGTGAGTTCAAAGGAGGAGGGGACCCCTCCTTTTATAGGCGAGAAAAGAAAAAGTACACGGCATGTACTTTATGGTACACGACATGTACTCGGTTAATTCACACGGTCTCCACACGGCTTCCAACATTGCCTTGCGGCCGTTGACAGGTCAACACACGGTTTGAGGGTAACACATACGTGGGGAAGGACTATACGGCATGTAGTTTGGACACACGGCGTGTACCCATTTATTGCACACGGTAGGGACAATGCTCCAAGACGGCACACGACTGTTGACTGGTAACACATATGTGGGGAAGGACTACACGGTGTGTAGTTTTGGACACATGGCGTGCACCCATTATTCCACATAGCAAGGACATGACCTTCAACACGGGGTATACCCGGAAAAGAAGTACAGGGCATGTACTCAAACTACACGGCATGTAGTTTCAAAATTCTTGAATGCATGGGAAAAGTCCATTTTACCCTCCAGAACAATTCTTGACCTTCTTTTTGACAATGTAATTGGCTAGGGAGGTCCAGGACATTACCAAACTAATTTTCTAGATCTCATTGATATGTGTTTTTTATTGTATTTGATTTTATTTTTACTACTCCAGGAGTCCAAGTGCTCAGTGTGGGAGAATTTATAGAGAAAATATTATCAATTAATTTATATTGAATATCATTGTTTTAAACCTAAATTTTTTTTATCTAAGATTAATTTTTTCATTTTTATGATATTGGTGTTATTTGAGCTGAATAGTAAAAAATGGCCATTTTTTATTTTTAACAATTTTATATTATTTATGTAGTTTGGTCAAAATATTATCTAAACTGTTACAAATAGTTAAATTATTTCATTTCCGTATTCTACACATCTAGGGCTTAATATTCTATTTTTGGACTAAAAGCTGAATCGGCCATATGGAAGCTCAATGAAAGCTCACAATTGGGAGAATGAAATCTCTTTTCAGTTCTGTCTAGTTTTGGTATGGTCTCCATAACTCATCCATCGTAGGCTCAAATGTTGTGAAATTAGGTGGGTGGACACGAAAGGGGTTTTGAAGAATCTTCTATGATGTAAGGACCGCGTGAATTGGCCTTTTATGAGGTCATTAAATACCCCTAATCTGGAGGATTGCGTTTTGGAGAGTCTGACTAGACATAATAAATGCGCCAAGTAAAACGGCTATAACACTCAGAATACATGTCCAAATATGCTGAGATTTTTAGGGGACACGACCAAAGGAATTATGAACAACATTAAATAAGGGATAAATTCATGAAAATGTCATTTAATTTGGCAACAACACGTCAACATCCAGGGGACACATTCTGGCTATAAAAGGAGGAGAGCTCCACCGTCCCAAAGCATCCCATTCTCCATCCCATTCCTTCTGGGACACCGATAAGAAGATATTTTCGAATTTCTTGTTATTTATTTTCTTTTTAATAATTTTATATTATCTTTTTCACCCATTAATCTCGATTACCCTTACCATGGTGGGGTAAACTGTTGGACTGATTGGGGAAAGGTTGGTTTTCTACATTGTAATGATTAAGTTCTTTGACACAATTGAATAAATTTATTTCTTCTTCAAAGTTGGTTTCAATTTAATATAGAGTATTTCGTTATCAAGTTTAATAATTCTTTAATATTAAATACGTTATTGATTTTTTTCCTTGGTAAAATAATCAATATCTCTATCCACTAATTTCTGGTTTATATACGATGGAATAAACCAGGAATTAGTGGTGAAGTACATGACGATCTTCATTATGTGTAAAAGGTGTAGTAAATGATCTTGATTGTTTGGGATAAAAAAACTCGATCTGGTATTGCCCATTTCATTTAAGGATATTAAATACAACTATTTATAAAAATAAGGAGAGTTGACCAAACTGAGATCTTGGTAAGGCTTTCTCTCACAATAGTAATTTCAACAAGGAAGTGAGACGAAACGATTGTGGAAACTCATTTTAATCAATAATGAAAAAGTGGTTTCAATTAAACCGAATAGGGATAGCATTAAAATTAATAAACCGAACCCGACCTAATCACCCTTTTTAATATCATAGTTTTTCAATGATTTTTATTTCAAATTTCATTTCCAAAGCACAACATTTTTTACCCTCATTTTAAAGTGAAAAATCGTTTTGTGTACACTCCTCTTCAGGATACATCCTATTTCAACGGCTTTACTACATTTTAACATATGATATAATTGTTTCTACACACCCTAAGACCGTCGTGCATCAAACATGGTGTCTTTTCCGAGGAGGTATTGCCACAAAAAAATTGCAAATATTTGACTATTTCAATTATAAAAAAAACATAAAAAAATATTTTTCCATGTTGTTATCCAATAATTATTTCTTAAATTAATGGAACAGTTACCAACCAGTGCGAGAACCAATTATTGGATCACCATGGTATATAGAGTATAATGTTTCTTTCTTGGATAAATATATTCGGCGATCTCGAATCCAAAACATAATAGAGGATGAATTCCAGGATCTCATTGAAAACATTAATGAGAACCTAGAATACCCAGTGTTGGAGGGTTTGGAAAGAGAATTAATTGAAGATTAGGTGTATTTTATGGAATTTTATCAAAAATGACCAATGTGAATCATCAAGAAGAAGAAGTTCACAAGGATATTGAAGCCCAATTTGAATTAATTAGTCAAACAGTTGAACACCTAGAGACCTCAATACAGTGGATAGCGGAACAAGTTCATGAATCCCAGGATCATACACTGGAGCTAGAATATGAACCAGAACTAGAAAAATTGATTGAAGAAGTATCCCCACAAATCCATCTGGTTAAACAACCCATGGAGGCATTGATGAAATTAATTGAAGATCCATTGAGCCCATCTCAATCAATGTTGGAGGATATTGATGAAACAGATTTAGAAATTGAAATACATACGAGTGATAAAAAAGATCTAGATAACTTTTGGAATGAGTGTGAGGAACTTCTTGAGACAACTATTCCTCATAATGTAGATGATTATACAACACTAAAGGAAGAAACCAAAAAATGAAGTGTAATTTTGATAGAAGATAGAGGAGTCTGACTGCATAACTATATATAGGGAATCTCAACTCAAATAAGCACCTCCCATTGAAGAAGTAATTGAAGCCAAACAAGATCAGGGAGTCAATATTTTCAAATACTCATTATATTATAATTTTTTTTGAAACTAAGTTGAGTTTTACATCCCCTTCTTATAATTTTTCAGATTCATCCAACACATATATTTCCTTGGAGGATGAAGATGAAAAATTATATTCGTCCATGGAGGAACATCTGGAGCTCCCCAAACCTACTGAACATTTAATGGATGGAGTACATGAGAAGATCAAAGTGGATTTTTTGGAGGAAAATGAGACACAATATACTTACATTTAAAGGGTTGAATTTGATATGGATTTTTCAGGCTTTAATTTTTTTCCAAAATAATTAAACTCAAACATTCTATTTGATTTTTCCATATATGTATCATACCTTCAGCAACCACTGGAGAATAAAGAAGATGTTTGTCAAGTGGAACCCAAGAAAGAGGATGACTCATTTATTGTCCTAACCCTACCATGCATGTTTTATCCAATTACAGTAGAGGTGGACTTGGTATGATATATCAATGGAGTCCTCAACAATAAGGAAGAATTGCTTGTTAGGAAGAATAAATTTTGTTGCTTCATGAGAAGGAAACCTCACCCACCATTAGATTGGGGATAACTGATTAGAACTGCCCCTCTAGAGGCAGTCAACACCTAGGGTCCACTTAGGGGATTAAACAATGTTTTATACATTTATTATCATCCTATTTAAATTTTAATTTTTTCAACAAATATCGTATGTTTTATTTTATTCTTTTATTTTTAGGTTTTCAGAGTGCAACGATTGGGAGCTCAACTCAATGTTGCACTGTGAATAAATCAGGTTATACCTCTTCTTAACACTTTCCTGATGTTGTGAATAATTTTAAAATTGGCTTAAATGTTAAATATACTTGAATGCATTGAGGAAACTGCAACATTTGTGTGGGGGAGAGATCCATGTTTTATAGAATTTTCATAGAAAAATAAAAATATTATATGTTTTTAAATTTTTGTGTGTTTATTTTTTTTGTGTGTTTTTGAAACATTTGAGCTGAAATGATTATTAATACCATTTTTAAAACCATTATAATGAGTAAAACAACCTTTTTCATGAAACTGAGGTTAAATGAATGCTTAAATTACATTTTCTTCAAGTTCAAATCTTTTGTAATTTCATGAAAAGTACACTTATTTTAAAACTGTTGCCTTATTTCGATGTCTATATATTTGAATTATCTTTACAGTGTGGCTTTTGAACCATTTTTGTCATATTTTTTTTCATTCACCTTATTTATTTCGAGAACCATACCAAGATTTCTTAAATCCGAAATTGATTTATTCCTTTCAAAACATGAGGTTTTGGGGTACGTGTGTTTTTAATGATTGAGGCATTTATTTTTTTGAAGTCCTATTTTCAAAATAATCCTTTTCATTATGTCCCACCTTTACATTTATTCTTCATTGTAGCCCCAAGTAGCAATGAATTGCCTGTTAGGTTAACCACATTACAAACCAATTTTCCATACCCTACCTGCTCTTAAAGTGAAATTTCACGATCTAGTTGAACTTGAGTGTGGGGGAATATGTATTGTGATGTAAAACCTCATTTGGTGATGCTTTTGGAGGAATATAAAATGTTTAAGAGCTGATTTCCCCATTGAATATTTCATTTTGTAAAAAGTTGTGCTTTTCTGGAGCTTTCATGAAAAGAGAAGTTGTGCCTTTGTAGAGTTTCCGATATAATAAAAAGTTGTGCCTATCTGTAGATTTGATGAAATATAATGTTTTAAAAGATTGAATTTTTTTTGATAAAATCATGAGCAAATTAAATTATGATGGAGGTGAATTTCTACAAAGTGGAAGATAAGGAGACTATACTTGAGTGAAAATTAGAATCTTCCAATTTTGCTTCAAAAAGAGCCAATCTCTCCTTTTTCGGCCTCAGAATATTAAACGTCTAAATCCTACTAACCGGAAGACACAAAAAAAACCCTGAAAAGTATTCATGAGAATAACATGTCCTTTAATCACATAGGGTGGATAATTATGAATTTATTAATGCTATGGTGACTCTTGTGTAAGTTTGTATGAGAAAAGGTTTGTTCAGAATTTACAATTGTGTGAGGAGAGAAAATTCTTGTGAGGTAGGTGTTTTGTGTGCATGGGATAAGCAATGAAGTGGTAAAATATTAAAATATAAAATTAAGAACTTTAAATAATTGTTTTTTATGATTCATGATATTTTTTTTTCTTAGAATTGATTTTGTAGATCTCATTAATATGGGTTATAGATTTGATTTGATTTCATTTTTGCTTTCCCAGTAGTCCATGTGATATGTGTGGGAGAGTTGATAGAGAAAATATTTTCATTTAATATATATTGAATATCATTGTTTTAAACCCAAAAAAGTGTTTCTCTAAGATTACTTGTTTGATTTTTATGATATTGGTGTTATTTTGAACAGAATAGTAAAAATGGCAATCTTGGATTTTGAACAGTTTATATTATTTATGTAGTTTTGTCATAACATTACCTACACTGATCCAAATTGAATAATTATTTCATTTCCATATTCTAAACATCTAGGGATTCATTTACTAGTTTTGGACTAAAAGCTGAATCAGCCATATAGAATCTGAAAGGAAGATCACAAGTGAGAGAAAGAAAAATGTTTTTAGTTCTTCCTAGTTTTGGTATGGGCTCCATAATTCATCCGTGGTGGGCCCAAATGTTGTTAAATTAGGTGGTTTCACGCTAAAGGAGTTTTAGATAATATTTTATTAAGGAAGGACCGTGTGAATATTCGGTTTATGGGTTCATTAAATCACACTAATCGAGAGGATTTAATTTTCAAGAGTTTGACTGGATAGAATAAATGTGCAGAGTAAATCGGCCATAACTCTCAGAATACATGTTCAAATATTCTTATATTTTGAGGGGACACGACCAAGGGAATTATGAACTATATTTAAGAAGGGATGAACATGTGAATATGTGATTTATTTAGGCTACAACGCGTCAACATCTGGGGGACAAATTCTGGATATAAGAGGAGGAGAGCTCCACCCTCTCAAAGCATTCCATTCTCCATAACATTCATTCCGGGACACCAAGAAGAAGATCTTTTCGGCTTTCTTTCTTTATTTATTTTCATTTTCATAGTTTTATAATTTCTTATTCTTCCCCATTCATCTCGATTACCCTTACCATGGTGTGTTAAACTTTTTTATTGATTGTGGAAGGGTTGATTTTCTACGTTGTAATGCTTGAGTTCTTGGATGCAATTGAATACATTTATTTCTTCTTCAAAGTTGTTTTCAATTATTTATAGTGGATTTTATTATGAATTTCGATCATTATGGAATATTAATTTTGTTAATGATTTTTTCCTTGGTAAAATAATAAATATCTCCCTCCATTAATTTCTGGTTTATATATGATGAAATAAACCAGAAATTAGTGGTGAAGTACGCGACGATCATCAGTACGTGTAAAAGGTGTAGCGAATGTTTTTTATTATTTGGGATAAACAAAACACAATCGGGTATTGACCATTTCAGTTAAGGATATTCAATAAAAATATTTATATATGTAAGGAGAGTTGACCAACCCGGGATCTTGGTAAGGTTTTCTCTCATAATTATAATTTCACCAAGGAAGTGAGAGGAATCGATTGTGGAAACTCACATTAATCAAAAAAAGAAGAAGTGGTTTGAACTAAATTGAACAAGGATAACATTAAAATTAGGAAACCTACCCTGACCTAGTCACCCTTTTTAATATCATTTTTTTCAATCATTTTAATTTAAAATTTCATTTCAAAAAAACAACATTATTTTACCCTCGTTTTAAAGTGACAACTTGTTTTGTGTGCACTCCTATTCTGGAGACATCCTATGGCAACAAATTTACTACATTTTAACTTAGGAAATAATTGTTTTTCCCATGCCCTACGACATGTGTGGGTCAATCTTGGCCCATTTTAGGGAGTTAGTGCCACAAAAAATTGCAAATATTTGACATTTTAAATTTTAATTTTTTTTAAAAATCTTTTTCCATACTGTTTTCAAACGATTATTTCATTAATTCATGGAAAAATTACCCACCAGTTCAAGACCCATTTATTGAGTCACCTTGGCCTATAGAGTATAAAGTTTCTTTCTTGGCTAAACATATTCGGGGAGCTCGAATCCAAATCATAATAGAGGATGCATTAAAGAATCTAATTGAAAATATTAAAGAGAACCTAGAATACCCAGTGTTGAAGGGTTTGGAAAATTAATTAATTGGACTTCAGGAGTATTTTATGGAATTGTATCACAAAATGACCGAAATGCAACACCACGAAGAAGAAGTTCACAAAGATATTGAAGTCCAATTTGATAGAATTAGTCAAACAGTTCAAAACCTAGAGACCTCAATACAGTGGATAGTGGAACTAGTACATGCATCCTAGGATCAAAAACTGGAGCCAGAACAAGAACCATAACAAGAACAATTACTGCCCCACAAATCCTTCAGGTTGAATAACCCATGGAGGCCTTGATGAAATTAAAAGAAGATCTATTGAGACCATCTCAATCAATGTTGTAAGAGATTAATGAAGAAGATTTAGAAATTTGAATACATATGGGAGATCAAAATGATCTGGATAACATCTGGAATGAGTGTGAGGAACATCTTGATCCAACTATTCCTCATAATATAGATAATTCATCAAAATTGAAGGAAAATACCAACCAAGACGTTGAATTTGAAGATAAGATTGGGGAGTCTGACTGCCTACCTCTATCAAGGGACATTCAACTCCAAGAAGAACCTCCCATTGAAGAAGAAATTGAAGACAAACAAGATCAGGGAGTCAATATTTTCCAATACGAATTATCTATTTATTTTTATTAAACTAAATTTAGTTTTACCTACGCTTATTTTAATTTTTCAGATTCATCCAACACATGTATTTCATTGGAGGAAGATGATGAAAAATGATATTCAACCATGGAGGAACTTCTGGAGCTCCCCAAACCTATTGAATGTTTAATGGAGGGAGTACATGAGAAGATCAAAGTGGATTTTCTAGAGGAAAATGAGGCACAATATACTTACTTTGAAAGGAAAAAGATTGATATTGATTCTTCATGCTTTAATTTTTTTTCAAATAGAATTAATCTCTGACATTCCCTTTTATTTTTCCATAGATGTATCATACCTTCAGCAACCACTAGATAATAAAGAAGATGTTTTTCATGTGGAACCCAAGAAAGAGGAGGGCTCATTTATTGTCCTGACCCTACAATGCATTTTTATCCCATTACAGTAAAGGTGGACTTGTTATGCTCTATCAATGGAGTCCTCAACAATAAGGAACACATTCTTGTTAGGAAGAACAATTTTTTGGGTTTATGAGCAAGAAAACTCACCCACCATCAGATTGGGGATAACTGATTAGAACTGACCCTCTGGAGGCAGTCAAAACCCAGGGCCCACATGGGGGATTAAACCATGTTTTATTATTTTATTATCATCCTATTTATATTTTAATTTTTTTCAACAAATATCATATGTTTTATTTTATTATTTTATTTGTAGGTTTTTAGAGTGCAACAATTGGGAGCTCAACTCAATTTTGCACTACGAATAAATCAGGTTATAACTCTTCATAACACATTCCTGATGTTGTGATTCATTTTAAAAGTGGCTTACAAGTTAAATCCACTTGAATGCATTGAGTAAAATGCAACATTTATGTGTGGTGGATAGAACCTTTGTAGTATAGGATTTTAATTTGATGTTATTTTGGATAGAAAAATAAAAAAATTGTGTGTTTTCAAATTTTTGTGTGTGTTTATTTTTTTTTGAGTTTTTGAAACTATTGAGTTGAAATGATTATCAATAACATTTTTTAAAAACATTTTAATGAGTAAAAAAATCTATTTCATGAAACTGAGGTTAAATGAAATCTAAAATTACATTTTCTTTAAGTTCAAATCTTTTGGAATTTAATGAAAAGTACACTGCTTTTAAAAACTCATGCCATAGTTCACTGTCTATATCATTGAAATCACATTCCAGTGAGGCTTTTGAACCATTTTTGTCATATTTTTTTCATTAACCTCATTTATTTAGAGAACTAAACCATGCTTTCTTAAATCATAATTTGATGTACTCCTTTCAAAACATGAGGGTTTGGGGTACATGTGTTTTAAATGTTTCAGGCATTTATTTGTTTTGCTGTCCTCTTTTCAAAATAATACTTTTCATTATGGCCCACCTTTCCATTTATCATTTATTGTAGACCCTAGTAGCCATGAATTTCCAATTAGGATAACCACATTACAAGCCTATTTTACATATCCTACCTGATCTTGAAGTGAAATTTCACGATCTAGTTGATCTTAAGTGTGGGGGAAGATGTCTTGTGATGTACTACCTCATTTGTTGATACTTTTGGAGGAATATAAAATGTTGAAGAGATGATTTTCCCAATGAATATTTCATTTTGGTAAAAGTTGTGCCTTTCGGGAGCATTCATGAAAAGAGATGTTGTACCTTTCTGGAGTTTCCGATATAATAAAAAGTTGTGCCTATCTGTAGCTTTCAAGAAAAATAATGTTTCAAAATATTGAAATTTTTTTGGCTAAAATCATGAGCAGATTGAATTATGATGGAGCTGAGTTTCTACAAAGGGGAAGATAAGGAGACTATACTTGAGAGAAAATTAGAATCTTGCAATTTTGCTTCAAAAAGAGCCAATCCCTCCTTTTTCGGCCTAAGAATTTGAAACATCTAAATCCTACCAACTGAAAGCCACAAAAAAACCATGAAAATTCCTCATAAGAAACACATGTCCTTGACACACATACGGTAGAGAATTATGAATTTTTTAAGCCTACAGTTACTCTTGTGTGATTTTGGATGAGAAAAGCCTTGTTCAACATTTACAATTGTGGGAGGAGAGAAAATTCTTGTGAGGTAGGTGTTTTGTGTGCATGGGATAAGAAATGAAGTGTAAATATATTAAAATATAAAATTTAGAACTTGAAATAATTGTTTATGATGAGTCATGATATCTTTTTGTTTCTTAGAATTGATTTGGTAGTTCTCATTGATATGGGTTTTGGATTTGATTTGATTTGATTTTTACATGCATAGGAGTCCAAGTGATATGCGTCCGAGAGTTGATAGAGAAAATATTTTCAATTAATTTATATTGAATATCAGTGTTTTAAACCCACAAAAGTGCTTCTCTAAGATTAATTGTTTTATTTTTATGATATTGGTGTTATTTAGAATGGAATAGTAAAAATTGGCAACTTTGGATTTTTAACAGTTTTATATTATTTATGTAGTTTGGTCATAACATTACCTACAGTGATCAAAATTAGAAAATTATTTCATTTCCAGACTCCAAACATCTAGGTATCCATTTACTAGTTTTGGACTAAAAGATGAATTAGCCATATGGAAGCTCAAAGGATGCTCACAGGTGGGAGAAAGAATATTGTTTTCAGTTCATCCTAGTTTTTGTGTGGGCTCCATAATTCATCTATGTTGGGCCCAAATGTTGAGAAATTAGGTGGGTGCACACACAAGGGGTTTAGGGGAATCTTTTATTAAGGAATGAACGCGTGAATTTTTGGATAATGGGGTCATTAAATCACACAAATCCAGAGGATTTCGTTTTGGAGAGTCCGATTGGACAGAATAAATTCGTAGAGTAAAACCGCCATAACTCTCGGAATACATGTTGAAATATTCTTATATTTTTAGGGGACACAGCCATGGGAATTATGAACTATATTAAA
Source organism: Viscum album (assembly GCA_963277665.1). NCBI lineage: Eukaryota > Viridiplantae > Streptophyta > Magnoliopsida > Santalales > Viscaceae > Viscum > Viscum album. The sequence goes on along the minus strand of OY728152.1, from coordinate 2,071,697,280 downwards.
GAAGGTCTCAATGCGTGAATATTTCATTTAATGGGGATACAAAGTGTAATCATCTTCTGTAAAAAGTCTTTCTATAAAAGGAGGAGAGCCCCACCCTCTCAAAGCATCCCATTCTCCATCACATTCCTTCCGGGACACCAAGAAGAAGATCTTTTCAGCTTTCTTTTTTTATTTATTTTCTTTTTCATAGTTTTATAATGTCTTATTCTTCCCCATTCATCTCGATTACCCTTACCATGGTGGGTTAAACATTTGATTTCATTGTGGAAGGGTTGGTTTTCTACATTGTAATGCTTGAGTTTTTTGATGCAATTGAATACAGTTATTTATTTTTCAAAGTTGTTTTCAATTTATTATAGTGGATTTTATTATCAATTTCGATATTTCTTGAATATTAATTCTGTTATTGATTTTTCCTTGGTAAAATAATAAATATCTCCCTTCACTAATTTCTGGTTTATATACGATGGAATAAACCAGATATTAGTGGTGAAGTACGCGATGATTGTCAGTACGTGTAAAAGGTGTAGTGAATGTTTTTTATTATTTGGGATAAACAAAACATAATCAGTTATTGTCCATTTCAATTAAAGAAATTCAATAAAACTATTTATATATGGAAGGAGAGTTGACCAAACCGTGATCTTGGTAAGGTTTTCTCTCACAATTATAATTTCACCAATGATGTGAGAGGAAACGATTGTGGAAACTCACATTAATCAAAAAAGAAGAAGAGGTTAGAAATAAATTGAACAAGGATAGCATTTAAATTAGTAAATCTACCCTGACCTAATCACCCTTTTTAATATAATTTTTTTCAATCATTTTAATTTAAAATTTCAATTAAAAAACAGAACATTTTTTACCCTCGTTTTAATGTGAAAACTCATTTGTGTGCACTCCTCTTCAGGATAAATCCTATGTCAACCACTTGAATAAATTTTAACTTAAGAAATAATTGTTTTTCCATGCCCTACGACAGGCGTGCGTCAATTTTGGCACCGTTTCAGGAGAGGTAGTGCCAAAAAAATTGTAAATATTTGACTTTTTCAATTTAAAACAATATTTAAAAAAATATTTTTTCCATGCTATTTTCAAATGATTATTTCATTAGTTCATTTAACAATTTCCCACCAGTTCAAGACCCAAATATTGAATCACCTTGGTCTATAGAGTATAAAGATTCATTCTTGGCTGAACATATTCGGGGAGCTCGATTCCAAATCATAATAGAGGATGAACTCAAGGATCTCATTGGAAACATTAAAGTGAACTGTGAATACCCAGTGTTGGTGGGTTTGGAAAAAGAATTAATTGAACATCAGGAGTATTTTATGGAATTTTATCAAGAAATGACCAATGTTCAACACCACAAAGAAGAAGTTCACAAAGATATTAACGCCCAATTTGACAGTATTGGTCAAATAGTTAAAAACCTAGAGACCTCAATACAGTGGATAGTAGAACAAGTACATGCATCCCAGGATTAAAAAATAGAGCCATAAAAAGAACCAGAACCAGAAAAATTGTTTCCCCACAAATCCTTCTGGTTCAATAACCCATGGAGGCCTTGATAAAATTTAAAGAATATCTATTGAGACCATCTCAATCAATGTTGGAGGAGATTGATGAAGAATATTTAGAAATTGAAATAAATATGGGAGATAAAAACAATCTAGATAACTTCTGGAATGAGTGTGAGGAACTTCATGATCCAACTATTCCTCATAATATAGATAATTTAACGAAATTGAAGGAAAAAACCATTACGCCGTTGAATTTGAAGATAAGATTGAGGAGTCTGATTTCCTACCTCTATCAAGGGATATTCAACTCCAAGAAGAACCTCCCATTGAAGAAGCAATTGAAGAGAAACAAGATCTCAAAGTCAATATTTTCATATACTCATTATCTATTTATTTTTTTTTAATAAAATTTGAGTATTACCTCCCCTTATTTTAATTTCTTAGATTCAGCCAACCCTGGTACATCCATGGAGGAAAACAATGAAAAAGGATTTTCAACCATGGAGGAACATCTAGAGCTCCCCAAACCTATTGAACAGTTAATGGAGGGAGTACATGAGAAGATCAAAGTAGATTTTCTAGAGGAAAACGAGACACAATATACTTACTATGAAAGGTAATAATTTGATATTGATTCTTCATGCTTTAATTTTATTCAAATAGAATTAAACTCTGACATTCCCTTTGATTATTCCATAGATGTATCATTCCTTCTGCAACCACTAAAGAATAAAGAAGAAGTTGTTCATGTGGAACCCATGAAAGAGGAGGACTCATTTATTGTCCCAACCCCACCATGCAAGTTGTATCTCATTATAGTTGAGGTGGACTGGGTATGCTATATAAATGTAGTCCTCAATAATAAGGAACAAGTGCATGCTAGGAAGGATAATTTTTGTTGGTTTATGAGCAAGAAACCTCACCCACAATCAGAATGGGGATAACCGATTAGAACAACCCCTCTTGAGGTAGTCAAAACCTAGGGCCCACTTGGAGGATTAAACCATGTTTTACCCTTTTAGTATCACACTATTTATATTTTAATTTCTTTTAATAAATATATTATGTTTTCTTTTGTTCTTTTATTTGTACGTTTTTATAGTGCAACAATTGGGAGCTCAACTCAATGTTGCACTGCAAATAAATAAGTTTGTACCTCTCCTTCACACTTTCTTGATGTTGTGATTAATTTTAATATTGGATTACATGTTAAATACACATGAATGCATTGAGGACACTGCATCATTTATTTGTGGGGTAGGGAACCTTTTTAGTATAATATTTTCATTTGATGTTTGTTTTCACAGAAAAATAAAAAAATTGTGTGTTATTTAAATTTTTTGTTTTCTTATTTTTTTGTGAGTTTTTGAAACTTTGGATGTGAAATAATTATAAATACCATTATTGAAACCCATTTTAATGAGTGAACCAATCTATTTCATGAAACTAAGCTTAAATGAATGCTGATATTACTTTTTCTTCAACATCAAATCATTTGTAATTTCATGAAAAGTACACTGATTTTTGAAACTCATTCCATATTTCAATGTCTATATCTTTGAAATCACTTTCCTAGGAGGCTTCTGAACCATTTTTGTCATATTATTTTCATTCCGCTCATTTCTTGAGAGAGCCATATTGTGCATGCTTAAACCAGAATATTATTTATTCATTTCAGAACTTGAGGGTTCGGGGTACATGTGTTTTAAATGATTGAGTTATTTATTTGGTTTAATATACCCTATTCAAAATAATCATTTTCATTATGGCCCACCTTTACATTTATCATACATTTTAGCCCCTTTTAGCCAGGAATTTCCTGTTAGTTTAGCCACATTACATGCCAAATGTCTATATCCCACCTGCTCTTGAAGTGAAATTGCACGATCTAGTTGAACATAAGTGTGGGGGAAGATGTCTTGTGGGGTACTACCCCATTTGGTGATACATTTTTAGGAATATAAAATTTGGAAGAGTTGATGTTGCTACTGAATATTTCATTTTGATAAAACTTGGGCCTTTCTAGAGCTGTCTGGATAAGACCTGTTATTCCTTTCTGGAGCTTCTGATGTAAAAAAAGTTGTTCCTATCTAGAGATTTCAAGAAAAATCATGTTTTAAATGATTGAAATTTTTTCTAAAATCCTTTGAAGATTGAATGATGATGGAGCTGAGTTTCAAAAATGTGGCAGAAAAGGAGACCATATTTGAGTGAAAATTAGAATCTTGCAATTTTGCGACAAAAACAACCAAGCACTCCTTTTTCGATAAATGAATTTTTAACATTTTAATCCTACCAATCAAAATCCAAAGAACAACCCTAAAAAGTCCTCATGATAAACACATGTCCTTTACTAATATAGGGTGGTGAATTATGAATTTATTATGCAAATGGTGAATCTTGGGTGAGTTTGGATGAGAAAATCCTTGTTCAGCATTTTCAATTGTGCGATGAGAGAAAATTCATGCGATGTTGGTGTTTTGTGTGCATGGGATATGAAATGAGGTGGAAATGTATTAAAATATATATTTGAGAACCTGAAATAATTGTTTTTGAGGAGTAAATATATCTTTTTTTTTACAGAATTGATTTATTAGATCTCATTTATATGTGTTTTGGATTGTATTGGATTTGATTTTTACTTGTCCAGGAGTCCAAATGATAAGTGTAGGAGAATCGATAGAGCAAATATTTTCAATTAATTTATATTGTATACCATTATTTTAAACCCTCTAAAGTGTTTCTATAAGATTAATTGTTTCATTTTTATGATATTCGTGTTATTTTGAACTGAATAGTAAAAAATGGCTATTTTGTATTTTTAACTGTTTTATATTATTTATGTAGTTTGGTCATAACCATAACTAAACTAATATAAATTGAAAAATTATTTCTTTTCCAGATTATACTCATCTAGGGCTTCATTTAATATTTTCGGACTAAAAGCTTAATCGGCCATATGAAAGCTCAAAGGAAGCTTACAATTCGGAGAAAAAAAATTGTTTTCAGTTCTGCCTAGTTTTGTAATATGCACCATTACTCATCCATGGTGTTCTCAAATGTTGTTAAATTTGGTGGGTGGACGTGAAAGGTGTTTGGGAGAATCTTTTATGAAGGATGGACCTCGTGAATTAGCCGTTCATGGGTTCATTAAATCATCCTAATCCGGAGGATTTCGTTTTGAGAGAGTCTAACTAGATAGAATAAATGTGCAGTGTAAAATGACCATAAAACTAGAAATCAATATCCAAATCTACGAAGAGTTTGTGGGGACATTGACAAGGGAATTATGAACTACATTCATGAAGTGCTCAATACGTGAATATGTCATTTAATGGATCTACAATGTGTCATTATCCGAGGGACAAATTCTGGATATAAAAGGTGGAGAGCTCCACCCTCTCAAAGCATCTCATTCTCCATCCCATTCTTTCCGGGACACCACGAATAAGAACATTTTGGCTTTTTTATTTTATTTTTCATAGTTTTTTAATTTCTTATTCTTCCCCATTTATCTCAATTACCCTAACCCTGGTGGGGAAAACTGTTGGAGTGATTGGGGAAGGGTTGGTTTTCTACATTGTAATGCTTGAGTTCTTGGATGCAATTGAATAAATTTATTTTTTATTAAAAGTTGTTTTCAATTTTATATAGTGTACTTTATTAACAAGTTCAACAGTTATTCAATATTAATTCCCTTTTTGATTTTTTCCTTGGTAAAATAATAAATATCTCCCTACACTAATTTCTGATTTATATACGATGGAATAAACCAGGAATTAGTGGTGAAGTACTAGAAGATCGTCAATACGTCTAAAAGGTGTAATGAATTTTCATGATTGTTGGGGATAAAAAAACCTGATAGGATATTTCCCATTTTAATTAAGGATATTCAATACAAATATTTATACATGGAAGGAGAGTTGAAAAAACCGAGATCTTGGTAAGGTTTTCTTTCAGAATAATAATTTCACCAAGGAAGTGAGAGGAAACGATTGTAGAATATCACTTTTATCAATAAAGAAGAAGATTTTTGAATTAAATTGAATACGAATAGAATTAAAATAAGGAAACTGACCCCGAACTAATCACCCTTTTTAATATCATAGTTTTCCAATCATTTTAATTTCAAATTTCATTTAAAAAACACATCATTTTTTTACCCTCGTTTTAATGTGAAAACTCGTTTTGTATGCACTCCTCTTCAGGAGACATCCTAGGTCAACCAATTTACTACATTTTATCTTAAGAAATAATTTTTTTTCCACACCCTAAGACCGGCGTGCAACACTAATCCACTAAATAGTGCCCAATACAAATATTATATGGATATTAAATCTAGATATAATCATGTAATATTGAAAAAAGGATATCTATATGACTATTTTTCATACAATGAAGAAGAAATACACGTTGAAACGGATTCCTTTGGAAATAACTAATACTCCATAACACAGCACAAAATTATTTAATTTAGTCATTATGGATTGCAAAAATAATTTTGTGGTAGTATTCAATGATGTTATTGTTGTATAGTTTAAAAGAAATGGGAATCATGAAGATAATTTAAATATTGGAATAAAGACCATCAAAAATTTATTTTCATATTCCATGTACAATTATTATTTGTTTTTTTAGATTATAATATTTTTATTGATTGTTATCACAAGTAAAAGGAAATTGGTGGATCTTCAATAAATTGACTGTATTAAATGATTCACATGATAAATATCCGAGATTGAGATTTTTAGGTTCCTTTTTTTTAACTAGGAAATATATTAAATGTTGGTGAAGCATATAGTGGTTAGAAAAACTTACTTACCAAAGTATCTCTGTATGGATTGATGTTTTTCTTGACTGATGACAATGAATAAATAAATAATGTGTTAATATAGATAGTAATCACTGCAATTATTTTCACATTACCAAGAAGTGAGGAGAGTTATTTGTTCTACAATGATGCATCAAGAATGGATTAGGTATTGCTTTCATGTATTTGTGGAGTAAACGTTTCACCTTCCAACATACATATTTTTAAATTTACATATTACAAAACACTTATTAAAATATGTATTACACTATATTGCTAAGGATTTATAGAATGATTCTATAGAAATAAAAATATATTATAAAATGTATAATTAAATATTAACTAAAATAATGTAATATTTTATATTAGAATTTACAATAAATTACTGAGGTATATCCTATTAGACTCACAATAGTTCAGTATAATATGTCTACATACCCTTATTTTACTAGTATAGAAAAATCTAATACATTAGTATGAAAAAATAAAAAACAATTTTATGAATGAATGTAATATATCATTGTGAAAATCAATAATCAATCACTATGATAGAATATATACTATTGATGTGATAGATCACAATCCAATAGGATAGTATGTTTAATTCCATCTGAATAACAATTTTTTTATTGTTTTCAGAAATAAATGTATCAGTCAAAATGCATTTTAATATGATTGTAATGGTGATACTAGAATGACACCTGATGAATACATATTTTATGAAATTTCTTTTGATGATCATATATTTTACTTTAAATCAACTAGATGAATCATTTAAATATGAACATTGAAAGGTAATATATAAATTGTTGTTAATTCGAGGACTTGGAAGTGGATAAATTTGATAACTCGAAACTTTTATAGATTTAATTAATGTAACTCATTGTTAATATGTTTAATTTAATATCTTATATTGTTTTCAAATCTATAGTTCCCTTGTGAGGATTTAAATGACCCCAAAAAAATTTAGTGGGTTTTTTCATTAAGGATATGATTGAGGTCTATTAAAAATATGAATAAATATATATTTGATCAGCATGATTGTGGTATTACAAAGAAAAAAAATATATAAAGTACTTATCAGAAGGATAAATAAATTCCTAATAATGATTTATAATCTAAAATGATTAAATTCAATTAGTAATAAATTATTTCATGTTTATTAACATCCATATAAATGATTTTCAATGTATAACCATTACATGTATAACATTGAAATGATTCTATTTTTATGTTTTTACAAGTTTTTTTAATTCAACTATCAAACATATTATTAAATTATTTTTCAAAATACAGTTTATTTTTGTAATTAACTATACACACAATATGTATATTACAACATACATTGATCATATGATACATAATTTTTCTAATAAAGTAAATTAAATATGATTTCGTATTAATTAAATTAATATTTTCAAAATTAAATCCACCCCTATTGTGGCCATAAGAAAAACATATAATCAACAATTGATAAGAGATCGTGTTATACTTCTTTACATACATGATTTTTATTCAAACATTCTAAAAAATATAGTGTTATTGAAAATATTTTATTAAGTATTTTTATAGAAATTTCCTCCACCCTAATATTTACATTGTGTTCTGTTTTTATAAGAAATTAGTATTATACATTGGTACTCTCAATGATATAAATTCTACTTTACCTCTAATATTTACTATTGTAGGTTATGAGTAGTCGAGGTAAATAATAAATATTGGTGTTATAAATACGGTTTTTAACAATATTGTTATGTTGAATGGTAAATACAATGTTCATGAAATATAATATTATCTTATTTTCATCATTATAAAATATAATATTAGTTTAATTTTAGTTTATGTAATTCAATGTTATGTTTTGTGACTAGAAATATTATTTTGAAATTTACTCTTTTGAATCCACTACTAATATATTCACGAAACATGAAGTAACATGTTTTGGAATATCTAATGTTATTCGGAAATTAAGATCAAGGTTTCGTGATTCTTATCATGAATTTAATATTCATTTGGTTAATATTTTTAAAAAATGAATTAAATATTAATAAATAGTGTAAATAGATCTCAATTTCATTAATATAATTATATAATAAATGATATCATTGATAAAATTATTATTGAAATCATTCATATTAAATAGTTATCAAATTGGACATATTTAGATGATATGTTATTTATTACACATATGAAATTGGATTATTTAACTGGTACATGTATATTATATAGGTTAATATTTAAAATAAATACCACAAATATGAAGAATATAAATAGAAGAGTTTTCTCTCAATAGTTTTAAATGATTTTAATAATGTTAAATTAGATAATACTACTTCCATGTATTCGAATGAAAATAATTTAATAGTTGAAAACGAGAGTATTTATTTCGAATTATATAAAAATTATTTAGAAAATCATGAATCGTTGATGAAAAATATATTTGGATTGATTTATTTTCCATATATGTATACTAAGAGTCACATATAAATAAGAGAAAATGTTTTATTTTCAAAATTAATTTCTGATGAATATATTATAGAATAACATATGTCCCCATTGTGAGAAGATAAAAGTAAAATAATATATGTATTAGAACCTAGAATGGAATAATATGTAATACTACCAACCCAAAAATATAAAATCCTTAAATGATTTAGAATAAATATGAGCATATGGTGAATATATTTCAAAAAAATGTTTTGGTAATAGAAGATATGAGGATTCAGAGAATATTGGATTCTATAATGATATTTGAATGATAAATAAGAGATTAATGGAGATTGAATGTGTTGAATCTCTAACTAATCTTACATTAAAATCAAAATATCCTAATTATGTTGATAATAATATTTTTAAAACATTCAAAAAGAAAAATTCATCAACCAAACCAATAATTTACATCCCATGTATTTAATAGTCATCTAGATTTAATAATGTAAAACAATTCCATATTTGAATGATTATAATAACCAAATTTTTCGTAAAAATAATTATAAAAAGATAACGATATAATTTCTATTCATTTAAATAATATATAATATATTTAAAAATATTTATATAAAACTTATATTGAGAATAAATGTAATTGAAACGAACTAAAATAATATAATTATTATAAAACATTATTGTTATATGATTCTGAATAACACAGATCTAATTCAACTTCTACTATAGATATGAATCTTATTATGAAATTAAATTCTAAAATATTTTTTTTCTAAATGTATTTATTTAATGTTTCTTATGGGAAAAAACATTGATATGATGCATAAAAAATTATGTCCTTGACGAGAAGCATCTACAAATGTTTTTCATGATATAAATACTATTTTTTCAAAAGAAGAACATGTTTCAAAAATTTAATCCAATTTATTTAAAAAATGTGGTTGAAATAGTAAATGATATATTGTTAAATAAAATATCAAATAGATGATAGGTGTGAATTTCTTGATACATATGAAAAAAACTATTTGTGGGAGAACATGACCCTAGTTTCAAAAATACAAAATTTTAATCAAATGATTTTAATATTACTTATAAAATTTATAGACTCAAACATTTACCTATATCATCATATGATAAAATAAATAGATATTTAATACAAATGGATTGCAGTAAATGAGATTGTTTTAGATCCAAGACTCTATTAAACTTTTTCAATAGATAATTAGAAATATTACACATAAATATTTGGTTCACATATTTTTGTTGTTCTAGAGATAAGGATTGAAAATTGAATTTATTGATAATGATTTAAAAATGATTTATTCAATATTTAGCATGGGTGGAAATTATGATTGATTATTTATAAGAATAGTTATTATTTACATTATTTTAAAAGGATTAATTATGGAATGTGTTATTTATTGTACGTATTAAACACACCCTTATTAGTATAATTCAACTATGTGAAGATGGATATCCAATGAACATTGTGAATTATAAATATAATATTCAAAGACGAAATGATAAATTTATTCATTCTTCAAATTAATATGGGAATTTTTCACACTAAATGTTGAAAAACATAACAATAATAATCTACATTGTGTTAGTGTAATTTATTATCAGTCACAATTATAAATTTATTGGAATAGGTGAATTAGATGATATAAAATTATATATACTATCTATGAAATGACTAATTAAAAATATTATATAACATAATTTTTTTTAATTCAATATTTTGTGATCATTTTAAATATGTAATGAAAAATAATTCCAATCATAAATTTATTATTTAAGTCCAAACCTATGATTCATAATATTTTACTAAATGTATATTTTTTTTTGGACCCACATAATATTGGTTTAATAATAGAATTTACTATTTATATTAATTTTTTGATGATTATTAATGAAATACATTTTTATATTTTCTAAAAAAATGTCCACAATATTATTTTATTAAATATTTTTAATATTGAGTAAAACTTTATGAAAATATACATGTGATAAATATTCTTTGTGATAATTGTATATATGTTTTTATACATATTTTGAAATATTTCTTTCTAAAAAGTGTATAACATGTTACTTTTAAGAACCTATAACTCCATATAAATAATGGTGTAGTTGAATTGAAAAATATATTCATCAATAGATTACTACATCTATTCTGATTGAATACATATTATCTATATTTTTTGAGCTGAATCCTTTCTCGCTGCCTATTATACTATATAATGATTTTTATTGAAGACATTTTTAATAAAAATACTTATGTGTTTTTTATAATTAGATATCAATTACATTATTAAATATAAAATTTTATGACAAGTATTCATTCTAAATACTAAATATTAAACTCATATATTCTGTCTAAAATCCAATGATGGTGTGTTTTTATATTATTGTATAATTAAAAGTTATACATTTTATTTAATAAATACCAAATATTTTTTTTGGAAATATTACAAGGTAAATTTTATGAAATGGATTGTTTTTTCAAACATCCTCATCCCATAGCATCATGTTGTAGTTTAGAAAATATTTTTAAACCATTGTTGGATGTTTATTCTCATGAATGAAAAACATCACAATTTATTGCAGAAGTAAAACTTCAAGAATACATTTAACATGTCTTTAAATATCAAGGTAATGCAAACCCATTGAATAAATTGATCCATATGAATCTTCATATAGATAAAATCATTAGTGACATAGAAAAACATATTAGAATTAGTTTTTACTAGATAATTTATTTTGAAAATGGTCTTTTTTTTACGAAAATTAATAACTAAATCTTATGAAGAAAATTTAATAGATATATATTAGATAGAAAAATACATGATTATATCCAATAATTAAAATGTAATACGGTTTCAAATATTATTTAATAACCTAAATATAATTCCATAATTGGTTAGAAATGTGTTTTAAGAATAAGTTTGATGAAAAATGAATAATATTCATAAATAAATATAGAATTTTTGTTATTTTTTATAATATAAAAATGTTAAATACAACGAGGAAACATATTATATAGTTACAATACATAAATGTACCCATATTTCTTATGAATATGGAATATTTATTATTTTCAAACTATCTGAATTGGATGAAAGGTTTGTATTCATTGATGGATAAGCCAAAAATGTATTTGATGTGGAACTAGACCCCAGTATTAAAAATAAAAAATATAAGAACATGATTTTAAAATTACCAATGAAATTTAAAAACTCAATCATTCCACTATATCATTATATGATAGGATAACTATATATTTATTACAAATAAATTTTTTTAAGGTAGGTTTAGATGAAATAATGTTCTTAAAATTAGATTATAGAAACATAATCATTATTCAAATATATGTTTATGAAGTTATATTATGTTCAACTATAAAATTTATCATATTAAATTTGGGGTTTTCTTAAATATGAGTTTGAAATATGTATATTGAGATAACATAATTATTTTCTATGTTTTCAAATTGCAAAAAATCCATAAATAAAATTTATATCCCAATATATATTGACTGAATATTATTAAGATATTTGTATAGGAAAATTAAAATTTTGTAATTAATCCTATTGAAACCCTAAATACAAGAGATAATGAGGAATCATGAAAAATTGTGATGAAAATATCTATAAAAATGATTTTATCTAGCCATCTAATATAATAGAGTCTCATAATAAAGAATTTATTGGAATTATTTTTTATCGTAAAATAACTAGAGAATTATTCTTTTTTACTCATCACAAAAATTTTTTAATATGGTTTTTTAATTAAAAAATTGATTCATGTTAAATGTAATTAAAGAAAACTTACAGGAAATGTAAATTATTATGATAATCGTTACTTCCATGGTTATATAATAAACAACACATATTATCACATTCCTCCTCTGATGGGAACTATATAAAGGATTGATGATTTTTTCTCAGGTTTTCTTGATGCAATAGACAATAACATAAAAAGGGATGAGTCATACAAAAACATAACATTTATAGTATTTCAATAGTTAAATTTAGGTAATTAAAACTCTATTTTATCATTCTCGATAAATTAACCTAGATATAGGAGGGAACATCCAATAAGATCACACAAATATATATATTTTTTTATATTTAATATTAACCTATGAAAACCATGTTTAATATTTTGAATAAACCCTTTAGTTTGGATACATATCTATATAATTGATAGAATATAGCAATTATCAATATAAATTTATTATTTATATCAACATGTTTTATAACATCCACTATTTTGTAATGAACATATTTTCAAAGCGGGGGAACAAAATTTTTTATAATCCCTAAATCACCATAGTTATAGAATATTCTAAATACACTCATTTTATTACCAAAATTATAAAAAAATTATTATAAAGAATTTTTTTCTTAATTTTTTTTATATAAAACATTTGATTCAAAAATCATTATTATTTTCAAAAAAAATGAAACAATATTTCATATAATTACATTTACCAAGGAATTGAAATTATCACTCATAATATTTATATATAATTTTTCATAATTACAATTTCTATCTTATCAATACAAATTTATTTTAGATTACATTTTAAATTTATGGAAATTTGTTTTTATTAATACTAAAGACATAAATTCTAGACAATTATGTGTTTTGATACTATTTTATTAATGTAATCAATCAATAGTTCATAAATATAATGAAATATTTCTGTATAATTTATTAGTCATCGAATCAATCATTTAGTTTTAATATGGGTGGTAAAATATTAGGATTTTTAATCACCACACCATGAATATAAATTAATTTTTTTTTCATCACATCCCACATTATTTTCTTAGTTTGATGATGACTATGAGATCTTAATTTATTTCTCAGTATGATGTTCAGCCATTCATTTGATCTATTTAAGGAAAATAAAAATATCCCAATTTTATCATTTAAATTTTTCTTCATGATACAAAAACAAGAATATATTTAATATATAAATTATTTTAAAAACCCATTATTGAAAATAAATTGTATAATAAGGATGATTCCTTTCGAAAATTGATAATAAGGTTTCAAGGGTGGGTGATGTTACGTTTATAGATTGAAGACTTAGATAATCACTATCTGAATATAGTAAATGAATATTATTCATTTACATTTTTTCGTATAGATGATATTTTTTATATGATTACATTAAATACATTTGATCAATCATTTAATAAATATCATAAATTGTTGAGGTTCTCTTGGATAGAGATGCTTATTTCTTAAGTCACAAGAAACTATAGATGGTAGGTTTTTTATAAATGTTAAAAAAATTATTATAATTAGTTTTTCTTCATTTTATAATTTTGTAAATGTATTACATCTGAAAACACATGAAAGTTAAGTTTTATTAAGTATTTATGGTTTCTTAATTCCAAATAAGGGTGATCAGAATTAACTGTAAGTGTTATTCAATTTTATTTGGATTTTCTTATGAACATGAAGAAACTTAATTATGTTGAATAAGTTTTCCATTCATTGATAAAATTAATAAATGATATAAGAATTTATTTATTCTTAAATAGAAATTCATTGATAACATAATTATTATAATAATCTTGTGTGTGATGAATATTATGAAATAATCTATTTTAATGGAGATAAATGTATCATTTACTGGAAAAGAAACAATTTCATGAAGGAAACATGTTATTATAACAGATTTTATATATATTAATGATAAATCATAATCTTTTTTGGTAAAATAAAAACTAAAGTATATTATAAATATCACACATGAAAAGAAAACATTTATTTCCCCACCCCTAGAAAGAAGAATAAAATTAGAAAATTGAATGGTGATCCTTATAATGAATTAATGAAATGGAAATATGAAAAAAAGAATGAATAAAAAAAATCTCTTTAATCATTGGTGAGGATATTGAACAACAAAAAAAATTGAATATGTATTTACTACTGAGTAAAATAAGATAAAATAGATGACATGTTTTGGTGATGAAAATCTAGTTTAAGGTTTTCAGAAAGTTGTTAAAAGATTAATGTTTTCAGAAAGTTGTTAAAAGGTAACATGTATATGTCAATTATACTGATCGGGAGGGATAAAGGGTTCATTCAAATACCATTTTAAATATTCCATAGGATATATATTCCTTTTATTATGGATCATTCCATAAAATATCCACAATATATTTCTATCTTCTATGAATAAATTTTTTGATGAAAAAATGAAAATTAAAAAATTGTAAAATATGAATGTTTTAATAAAATTTCTTAGATGAGGTCAAGAAATTTATGATTAATGTAGGAAAACTAAATATATAATTCATGATGAAACTTCCATATTTCAAGATCAATATTTTGAATATGTATCCAATGTAAATTCTTCATAATAAATATATTAAGAAGAATATTTATAATAAAAGGGTTATATGGAAACCTCATCATATTATAAATAATAAAAAACTAATCATAATTAGTTGTTTTTGAGAAGGGGTTGTGTTCTAGAAATGATTTTGAGAATAAAAAATCACATATTTTTCTAATTGGAAAGATCGATTCTAATTGATATAATGATATTGATGATTTTTTTAATGATAATATTGAGTTAGAGAAGAAAGAAGTTGGCGTTGGACAATCTAGAAGACATGTTTCTGGTATATCATCTAATTCAATAGATTCTGAATCTACTCATTCCAATTAGCGAATAGAATAAAAATTAAAAAAATTAATTGAATATTTGAATAAAATGGTGGGTTGTACTCTAAACCATTCAAATATTTAATCTCATTGAATAAACATCCATAGTATTTTACATGTTTTAGAGAAATTAGAATCTCTAAATTAGTTAGAAGAGATAGTTTTATATAAAAAAAAATAGTTAAATTCTTTTAATGTCGTTTAAAAAGAAGAAAGGGGAAGTGTTTAAATATTATTTTATACACTTAATAGAAATTTGTAATGATATGATTTTTCATGATTAACGGATCAAAATAGCTCATAATAATTACCCAAAAATTTATGAATCCTTTTCAATGTTTTCTTTTGATATAGATATGATCAATGAACTATTTGGTCAGTTCATGTGTTTGGTTGAATATCTTAATGAATAAATTTAATAATTTAAGAATAATAACATATTACACAATGAATAAATTCAGAATCTAAATGTTGATAATATTGAAAACCAATTTTTGTATGAATTATTAATGATGTTATTTATGAGAAAACATAGAAAAAAATATTCCAAAATCATGTTGACAATTTAAATCCATATTTTTATATATTAGATGTTCTCGATAAAATAATATCAATGTTAATGGTAATATTGCTTGATGAATTGAATTTTCTTGGGGATTTTATAAAAATAATGAGATTGTGAAAAACATTTAGTAAAGAGAATGATTTAATTTTTTGTAAACATATAATATTGGAAAAATAAAAAATTCTAATTATTAATATCTTTATTGTTCTTACATGTATATATTTTATTGAATAATTAGTAATATTTTGGATAAATTTTCACTCAATATTAAATATATATTTTATTTTATATCATTCATAAATTAATTTTTTCAATTTTCATAACTAATATTTGATATTCATTCTTCATCATGATTATATATTTAAAATAAAAAATTGTTAGGATTTTTTGGAGAATTAATTGGAGGATATGTATTTAGAGGTAAAATACAAGGGGAATTATTTAAATGATGAATATTTTATTTTGGGATATATTTATTTTTATAATATCTTTTATATTGGTCTTTCAAAAATATATATTTTTTGTTTTCACACCAACAAATGTCAAATTGAATTATCTCTCAAGTCATCCCTTTAAGGGTTGTGGAAGAAAATTAATCATTGAACATATTTTCTATATGAAAAAAACATATAAATAGTGTAAAATGATAAAACAGGGGATACATACAACTATGAAAGACAAGAAAAACACGGACATTTGAGAATCCTAGACTAACAAGTCTCCTTGTAACCAACCATCACAATTAACTATCTCAAACTAAAGTAGAAACAAGATGAGAAATATTACAATATACCTAATGGACTTCACTTTATATTTAACATTTAAAAAATGTGAAAAGTAGCACAAAGCATAATTTCTGGGGTGAGAAAAAAATCCCAGGATGAAACCACCATATATTCCATACAATTTATAATAAAAATAAACCACAATTTAAATCGTTTATATAAAATAGTTTAGAATTTTTTAGAATATTTTTGTGAAATAAAAATAGATAACCATCATTTGGTTTCACAAAATAAATTTCCTATTCTCCAAATATAAAAACAATCCCCCAATAGAACAAAGTTGGTAAATATAAAATATATATATATATATATATGCGATCCAAAACAAATGAAATAATTTATCATGAAATACAAAATTTGAAATAATAATTCCCCTTCCAATCTAGCTATAGTCTACAAGAAAATATATTTTAAATACTCACGAGATAGGAACATCACAATGATGTATCCAACTAATATTGATTCCTTTCACATTTTATAATTATACTAGAGGTAACCACATAGTTGTGTCCCACAATGTACGCCTACATAGGTCTCAATCCTAAAGCCCATATATGTTTCTATTGTTCTACGTTTTTCAATTTTTATTTTTCAAACCATGGTCTGATTTTTCTAAAACCATTCCAAATATATGAAAATATACATCAAAGATAGAATATCCAATTTCATTTTCAATTTAAAGATATTCGTTTTTCCATGAAAACACCACTTTAACACATGAACCGATGTATTTTTTAATTTCAATAGATGAAATTATATGCCAAATGTTAATAAATCAATATTAAAATTAGGCAATTAAAGAAATTAGAATATATATATAGACCCATAAAACTCAAATATGTATAGAATATAACCACAATTGACAATAGGGATTGGAAATTACACGTTATTCAATAAAAAATAGACAATGAATTGAAACTCAAAAAGGATTGATAGGAAACACTATCCAATCAAAATACCACATCCCAACCTAGAAAGAACTGAATCCCATGAAGACCAAAAAGAACACATACATGATGTGAATAAATCTATACACAAATATGTTCAATCATTGAACGAGGTAGTCCTAATTGAAAAATGTAACCCATAATCTTCCAAGTAGAACACTTGTTCCAGACATGCTGGCTAAATAGATAAGGAATTAAACATAGCAACTATACATCTCGCTAATACCCAACACAGCGAAATTTACATGATGTGTGACACATTTACATATAATAAAATCATTTGAGTAATTATAGTTATAATAACTTCTGAACATTTCATTTATAATTTTTTTATACACACACATTATATTTTTATTACATAGAACATAATCCATTCATTCCATGCACCCAATTCATGGATTCTTCCAAGGATCCTTTACACTACATATTATTAACATGCATGACATGTAGGCACCCAACGATAAGTCGAAGGACTCAGTATTATGTTTAAAATTCCAAAAATTCCATGAAAAAACCATGACATGTATCATACGAATTTGATGGTTGTAAATACTCCCCCATTGAAAAATAAATCCAGATGAAATGTTTATAACTCACGGGAAAATGGTAACAAGTTTTTACAATCTCCCCAATATAAAAATTATATTTCCCCACAAATTGAACAAGATCCTATAACTTAATAAATTGATGGTTACTAAAATTACTTCAATAATTTCATCTCCCTTGTATTATGGAAATCATATCCACACTTCCATAGTACCCAATCTAGTGGGATCATTTAACCACAAAGTAAATTATATTCAAAATCAATACTACGAAATGGATAGTAAACTAATGTGGTATACATAAAATTATAAATATCATCCCATATTATTATATTGTAATAAAAATTATATTCATTTTCATAAGGGAATAATGAAACACATCATGTATAAAGGTCTATACATATTTTAATAGAAACTAAGAGTCCACACATCCTAGTTGTCACTTAATCTCAAAGGGGCCGAAAAACGATGGCGCCAACATACCCCTCCTACCCCCACTAATTATTTCTGAAAGGAGGTGAAACATTTAGATAATCCTGATCACCACCAAAGAACTATAACAACTGACAATGATTGTCCACAAAATATTTATTTTGATTATGGGACAAGAAGAATATCCAATGGATAATCTATACCATATATGTCGTATCCCGAACCATATATAGACCAACAAGGATCACTGTCCAAACACCACCCAAAACAAAGGAGATCAATAAGGCCTCCAATAAAAATCCATAAAAAGTGCCCGCCTAATCGAAGCCTGATTACTATTTTTATACGATTACATGTATAACAGAAAATTCATATCCTATGATTCGTTGAAAAAAGATGCACATGAAAGGCACATTTCCTTCACACCCTTGATAACCCCCTAAATTTTTTAATCCATCTATGGTTGATGAAACATTATAAATTTTAATGAGAAACCCATATTATCCTCCAAAATATTCCATAATCTTGATCTAATCCGCATGACTATATTATAAACTACCATAGAGGGAACACTTGGAAGTATCACAATCCCTTAGTGATACATGTCCTCCAAAAGCTCCACATTCATTGTCTACTTTATTGGTATTAAATGAATAGATTTATTGAGTATATTAATAATAAAAAATTATCCTTCATAATAAGAGGATATTTTATAAAATTATGAATTCCATTGATATTTTACATCACATTAATATTGGAATGTGTAAATGCTAAGAAAACCTATAGGTGATGGGTGTTCATCCGTAACTCTTTGTAAAGTGACACACTAGGATAAAAGCTATAGCTGAATGACTAATCACCAAACACCAATATTGACTTCTCAAATCATTGTATTTATTTATAGAATCATGGTCTATGAAAAAACATGACCGATGTCAACTGTATAACAATTTCTATCTCAAGATAAAAAGCCACAAACAACCCGCTACAAATGATGACACTGCATCTAGAACATTGAGACCACTCACCCAAGGACTCCACAAATATTATGATTTATCATTTTTATTAGAACTCAATTTCTGACATATTCTAATGTCCAAATCTCCTATCAAAAGTTGTATCATCCTTTATCAAATCCAATTACACATTTACAATATCCTTATCTAATCATCTGTTCATGTTTTTATGAAAACTCATTATATACCACTCTTTAATGTATTCAATTACATCATGGATAACCATATCTTAAACTAAAGGAATATAATACCATTCTAATATTGAAAATTTTATGTAAGATATGAATTTTTTTTTGATAATACAGTACACATCCTCTCTAACGTAAGGCTATATCCCTCGGAATTAAAACATACATTAGGATTTTGTCAGGTATATACACAATAAATCAATGAACAAAAAGATCATGTTGCCAAATTTTGAATGAATCCATCATAGATGTTTACTCAATAGCATATGTATGGTATTTTTTCAAGTGTGGGTGTAACTGGTGAGATACCTATGCCACATATTGAAACCCCTTAATTAAAACACATCTCAAAACCTACACAATTAATAAAAGAAATTAGCACAACCCAATCCTCGTTATAGGAGAATCAATTCTTGTGATGATATAAACATCACTATAATCTCCACAAAATATATGTGACATTTTTTATCAATAAATAATCACACAATTTTAGGACAATGTTTTCATTACAAATTCCTTCATGGTGAGTTCTAGAACAAACTCTTTATAATTATCATTAGACTCAATGATAGTTCATCACTCAAACAAACATATTGTATTTCCTATGATATAACATTCCATACATATTTATGATCCAGAAAAACCCCATGATCAATATCACTTTTACAAAAAAACATCAACACTTTGATTCAAAACTCAGACATGGAAAATATACCATTTAGATGATTTTTATTAAAAATTTGGAGACAGAATGTTTTGTGGTACACATGTTTCCCCACCAAAATGGTGTTCGCTAGGATATAATATAAAAACAATATATGTGTATAAAATGATTAATTATAGGGTTAATTAAAGTCTAAATTGCTATATAATCATTACTTTCACCAAATGGAATATTCATAAAATCGAAAATACCATGTCATTACTAAAACCATGTATCGGGTTTGTCTTATTCTAGGACTGCCAATTGGTGATACGACAACCATAAGTTGATCATATGAAATAAATGATCCAATATGATCAGATAAAATATATCATAAATTCTTAAAAAATGATACATGTTCTGAATGGTCACCCAATTCAATTTATGATAATAAATAAAATTTGTAAGGAACCTTCTTCCTTTTTAAAAAAGTAGAATGGTGAATCGCACAGTTACACTCTAGGATAAATAAATCATTTTACTTATAGGTCCTCAAGATGGACCACAAGTTCCACCAATGTAGATGATTCAATTTTAATATATGGAATAGAAATATTTATCATTTAATAGAGGAAAATAATAGTAATCTCGACCTATCAATGTAATGGTTAACTAGATATATAATCTAGAACGACCTCAATGTATACAAATATAATAATGGTTAACTACACACACAATAAAGGGAAACTAAATCAATATAAATTTATGAATACTCAAATTATTTAATACTTTAATAAGGAAAAAAATGATATATTATTTCTCATTTACAGTTCCACTATCCCTATAAAACATGGGTGACCACAACAATAGAAAATAACAATACCCAATGTTGATATAACTATATCTAGGAATTAACATTGGTCATCAATTACATGATAGTATTATATTTTCTATTTAAAATATGATCTAATAAGAATTTTCTAACCACCATAAGGTTTTCTATAACCACCCAACATGCGGGGAACTTTATACCTTATTCAAATCTCTTTACCAAATGGTTTAAAAGATCAAGGAAGAATGAATTACTCTCCGAATGAAAAACCAATAGGTTAATAAACATTTATGATATAAAATAATTAGTGGTTCATATATAAATAAAATATAGATCAATTTATGTGGAAATAAATGTTGTACCTCAAAATATCACTATCCCTTCAACATATTCTTATAGCGTATACTCTATCAAATAAATCAATTCTTACATAGAGACATTGCAATGCCCATAATAAAAAGAATTAGACCCACCAACATTGGGAGAATCCACATAAACATATTATCCCTTGATGATTGATGATCCCATCTTATATTATTGGACTATATTTTCAATAAAATGAATCATATGAACATATAACCCATAATGATGACATGTCATATGGGACTCCATTCAATGAGACCTTTTATGACCAGGTCTCCCATAGTAGAAAAGGATAATAAATTTCATCCCTAAAAAATACTACAAAATGGGTATTCCAAAAAATCTACCCATAATTATACATCATTTTTAGACCATAAGAAGAACCCTGACTAACACCTGAATTAACTGACGCTCTTATCAAACAAATTCATCCAACCATGTATTCATCACCCCAATATTATTTTTTTACTACCTCTTCCAAGATTAGATAGAATAAACTAATTAACATTGATTGAATATTGAACCTCGTCCATTTATCAATCATCAAATACTCCTAGTATTCATGTGGGACATGATTTAATTCATTGTGCACCAACTCATCAAATCTAGTAGAGTAATCTATAGTGGTAAAATCCGATTTTTTCAAGGGTAGAACATTTCAGGTCATCCCACAATTATGATGTCTGTATAAAACTACTAATCCATTTATTTATTCAAATAATCCAAGGTAACAACCTCGTTCAACATATATTTCACCATACATTTCCACCACATTCTTCAGGGCCCATCTATCAAATATGTTGAAATAATCAGATGAGAATATTAAAGTTTTTTTAAATAATTATGATCTTATTAATATCATCAAGACACTTTTAGGATTCATAGGTTTATTTTTCACCATAAATTATATTGGAATTATTCTAGGTAAATTATGTGGAATGATCCACTTCTCATTCCTATTTCACAGTTCCAAGTCAACCAATTTTCTAAAATGTACAGATCACTACATCTACAAAATAAGTGTCTATTAGAGGATCTAGCTGCAAAACTTGCCTCAAATATCCCTCTTTTGTTTTTAAATGATCTAATATATTTGTAATTGTATCTTACACACATGAAAAAACAAATCGGTTATAAAAAAATTCCAAATCCATTTAACCAAATTATAGAATCCAAAATAATGATTCCAAAAAAATGAACTTATATCAATTTTGAAATATTCCAAAAAATAAAAACATATATAGAATAGAACATATTGATCTAAATAAACTCACACATAGTTTATAGTAAATTTATTACACCCCCCATGTACAAAACATTTTAGCTATGATAATTTAAATTTATTTGATATAAAATGCAATGAAATGTAACTAAATACCTTGAATAGTAATTATAAATGGGTTTCCAACCATCCATTGTTACTCAGATAAAAAAATGAGAGTGAGTAGTCCATGACCCTTTTAATACATTCTACACAAATTCTGATGATTCTCGTACTTTCAACCCATGAAATAGAACAAATGTAGTATTTAATAACAAACTTTAGGATGAGTAAAACCTTTGATATCAAACTGATACAGACAATCCAAGGTCAACAAGATAAGTAAAAAATGTAATACAATAACTTGTTGGGGTATAACCAAGTGAAGAATGTTATTATTGAATATAAGAAAATATAAAAACTAAGAAAAACAAAGATGAATCAAAGTATGAATAAACAAATACAAACATTCTAAAACAATATGTATGAAAAGTATAAATTATAATGACTTTATTTGAATTATTATCACCTCAATCTATCACAAAATGAATTACATACATTAATGTATGCCCTACATGATAAATAATTCACATTCTTTTAAATTATTGCTTAAATAAATTCTATAATTATTCCTAGAGAAATTGGAATCTTGTAAGAAATATATCCTTGTAGAAAGTAAATATAGAATCTATATAAATGATAATAATAATTATTCACAAGTTTCATATTTAAGAAAAATATTTTTATTGTAATTAGTATAAATAGAAATGTTTTAGAATATTTCTCAATCACTACCTGGGATATCCGCAAAATAAATAACATTTGTTTAAAATAAAAAAAAACATTATTGTCAACGAAAAAAGAATGTTGATGTACCATATTTTAAATTATATGGGGGGAAATCCATGAAAAAATAAATCATACAATAAAAACATAGATTCAACAATAAAACTTATGTTAATCCTCTGACATGTTTCCCAATATATAATAGAATCCATTGATCCTAAAAATAAATATTGTTGGATATATCTATATCAAATAATATCATAGTTAATAGATATAAATATGGTTTCCAATAAGTGTTGGAATGCACACAAAGGCTATCTATGTCTCTTTCACGATGCACATAATGAAACTATTCTATTATTTCTACATAATTATATTTAAAAAACCATGATCACATTTTATTAAAATTACATCAAAGATGAAAATATACACATTAGGGTTATAAAATCCATTATCTATCCCAAATAATTGAAATTATGTTTTTAATGAGAAAACCATTTTAAAACACAAACACATGACTTATTCTATTTTAATGAAATTTATTTTAATTAAAATATAAAATAATGGAAAATATCAATAGTAAATATATAAAAAAGGAACACATACATAGATATGCAAACCTGATGAATGTAAAAAATCTAACATTAAAATATAATGGGGATTGGAAACCATAAGACTTATCATTGGAATACAATTAATGTAAAAACTAAATTTTAATGATTAAAAAATATATCAAATCACCAAACCATATAAAAAACATGAAACCAAATTTGAAGAATAACCTAAAGTAATTATTATATGGAGTTATGTAATCCAACAACAACATTTACCAATCACCAAACGATGCATTCTGGAAGAGAATAATTCATCCAATATATTCTATAGTAAACTCTACGTTGATATATGATGGATGGATTGAGAATTAATTAATCATATCACATATATAATTCCCATGAAACCGAACCTCACACCATTTACATGACGTGTGAATCATTTATACATTGCTAAATTCCTATTGTATATATACTCTGAAAAAAATTACTAATTTAATTATAACTGAATTTTATTATATAAATATATATATAACAAGTACAATTCACATAACATTTAAACCCTTCAATGAATGATCCTTGATCATGATTTCAACACAGCATCCATAAAATTTTTGTCATATAAAATGCATTCCATGTATGTGCCTAGTGAGAAGAAGAATTTATATGTTTTATGATTAAAATTCCAAAGTTACCTTTACATCACCATTACTAGAATCGTTTCTATTTTATGGTTTGAAATATCAACACAACAAAAAAATTCAAATTAAATTATTGGTGAATATTTGAAATAAATTTAATTTATTGGTAAATTAACTAAAATGGAATGCAAATTAAAGGAAGTGATAATAAAAATATAGGTATATGTGTTTCAAAAAATTTAATTAGGTTGTAAAATTTTCAAAGTAATTTTTTTGCACATTGTATTGTGATTTTATGAAAAAATGACATTTTTATCATAATATTTTAGTCTCTATAATTTTATAATTATTATTTACATCACAAAATACTCCTAAAATAATTTATTTACTAAATTCATATTTCTAATGAATTTTTATAAAATAAAATATTCAATAAAATTTAGAAGATATTATTCTCTAAAAGTATATAAAATTTCAATTCTAGTATAATCCATCAGACTGACTAATGTATAAACAAACAGAACGAAACATGTATAGTCCACTATATTTATAGAAGTTTAGTCCATAAGTATATAAATATATAACCCATTGGTATAAAAAAAATATAGAACATCATTATGTCCTAATTTAGTCTATCATTGTGAAAAAATTAGTCTATCTGAATATGTAATATAGAATGTCAATGTGACATAGCATAGTTTGTTGGAATGAAAATTTTTATTCATTCATAGTTAAATGTTTAGAATCGCAATCAAAATTAATTATATTAGATAAAAAAATTACTACATTATAATGGTGATACTAGAGTGACCTCAAATATAGAATTATTTAATTATTTTTCATATGAGTAACATCTAAGGCTACTGTATCCAAGTCCACAAATCTTATAAATAATACCATTGAATAAGAAATAATAAATAGAGGATCATTAATGGTGCATGTAGTATATTATTTTACAAATTGAAACCTTCTAAATATTTCTCTAATGTAATTCCTATTTGAATTTTTTTTGTAATATTTTGTTGTTTTTTTCAATTTTTATGGATTCCATTCAAGAGATGTTAAATATTAAAAATACACTTTTCAATATTATTATATATACAATCGTGGGTACAATTTTGGTCTTCCAGGGATATGAAGACATAATAAACTATTCATGGTGATCAAAGGAACACATTGGTGATTAATATCATAGTGATCAAGGTATTTCTTTGAAAATATGATATACCAGGTTATTTTACCTAAAATATTGATAACCTAATTCATGGTTATTAAAAACACTTTAAACATATAATTATTTTCTTATTAATCCATATATAATGTTTCAATTTTTTTAAGAAATAAATTTTCAATGTATCATTATTCATGTAAGATAAAGTTATTTTAATTTGGATGTGAAATTTTTTTAAAATGGTCAAATTAGTATGATTATTTTTTCTATGATTTACTATACACACATTAATTCTATTAATATTTACTCATATCATTTGATGCATGCTCAGTATAATAAATATAATAAAATGGTTAAGGTTATAATAAGTATAATTATTTAAAAATTCAATTCCTCCTATCATATATACATTATAAACTAATTTAATTATTTTGTATGTTAACAAATTGATATCAAATTCCATTACCTAATTAATAGCACACAAGAAGAACTCCCTAAATCATGATTTGGAATTCTCTATAATTCACTTTTTCTTGATGATATTGTGAACTTATACTTATGGTACAATGATGAATAATATATGGATTATAAAAATATCATGTATATATTGAAAAAAATATTTTTTAATATAAATTAATTCTGATGGTAAGATATAATCAAGTGTTATTATTATTAATTACATTACCATTTTAGGAAGGAAACCAACGAAAACGATAACCTGAGTAGGAAGGAATCATCCACCATATCATTGATCATTATTTAAAGGTATCAAATTTACTACAACATGAAAAAAATTGAATAGTAATAAATAAAGTTATTCATCTGACCTCATTTAAATTTCATGTCAACTTCATATTCTTAATAAGATCATGGAGGAAAAAAATTTGTTGAGGAGATACTGGAAATTGTAGAGAATATTCTAGACTTCAACAGTACAATAGATATTATTATAATGTTTTGTCCCAAAATACATGTACTATCAATCCAAAAAATAAATTCGTAATGTTTATATGATACACATTCCACATCTATATAAATTAATTTTGGATAAAATATTCTGTATTATTGTTTGAGGCACTATATATGGATTGAAAATATAAATATATAAGTTTTTTATTTTATATATCAATTATTGATAATCCATATAGAAAGAGATTATTAATAAAAATATAAGAGTATTTTTAAAAAATTTAATATTATATTATGGAAATGATAAAATCTAAACATGGATTTCATCATATTTCTTTATAGTAAAATTAAAGGAAACAATTATATCTTTTTGGAAGTCAATCACCATAAACATTTACTGAAATCTACTAAAATCCTGAAATATTACTATCTCAACCAAATCAAAGATATATATTTAAGGGAGGTGTTGATACTACATATAGTTCTACTAACCATTATATATGGTTTAGATCATAGGTTGAGCTCATGGATTTGGAGAAGCATTAAATATGGATTATACATAGATTTTCTGTCAGTACATCTTATTACCATCATATCTATGTTCAATTAGTGGAAAAAAATTAAAAATCTAAAGAAAATAATTAGTTTATTATAATTTTATTTCTAATGATTTGGTCATCATATACATCACTTATTTGATTTAGGATATAAAAATAGCTTTATATTCTAGGATTTTAATGGAATTATATTTTACTATATAATAGAAGAGCTTGTTGATTTGAATTTGATGGGAAAATGTTTCTAAGTGGATGACAATGAGTCTTGATCATTTATATGATATATTATACAAGGCTAATAAAACAAATCATAATATGAAATTAATATATATATATATATATATATATAATTTATGTGGACAATTGTCAAAGAGTCATAGCGTAGCGAACATACCTTGTTACATTACCTAATATTGAATTTTATTAAATACCACACTATCTTTAACAATTATTATATTTTAATGTTTTGTGTATATTATAATTGGGATAGAATATATACATAAGTTTTGATATGTATAAATTTCAGATAACAAAAAAATCATCCATTTCTCCCAAAATATTATTTTTTTTAAAATAAAACACATTTTTTTAAATCATTTTAATAACATTTTATGTGGTTTATGTATTTGTACTAAAAATACATATAACATATAAAAATCATTTAAAATCATCATATTAGAACAAAATATAATGTAATTGATATAAAAATAAGTAATGAAAATATTAGTCCATGAATACATGTAGACATATCAAATTCCGTTCAAAACAAATTACATGTCACCCATATACATTTTCTGAAACATGATAATTGAATTAGATTACTAGAAAAAGTAAAAAATTAAATAGAACAATAATAGTTGTTTATGGAATTAAATAAATAATATTTTAACCATCCCAGCTACATTATGATTTGTAACACACAAGTCTACCATATAATGTATCTATTGCAATAATCATATTTGTAACCATCGCAGTTACACATGGTGTAACCATATGGCCGACCTCCAATCCACAATTATCCATTCCATTAAAATGAGATACATGTTCCACACTTCATAATAACCAATTCCAATGAACCCAATCATAATCACACAACATGAATAATTTCATAAGAACATTTCTTTTGAATTTTGTAAAACTGAATTTTATTAGAGAATTATAAAAATAAATAACATAAAAAATAAAATATAATTGAATTGAGCATTATTATAGTGGATGTATGAAATATACAAATTATAAAAAAAATAATTAATTTCACAAACTAATTTTAATACCAAATAATTAATGAAGTATAAGGATAACATAAAGAATGAAAATTGGGAATACAAATCCCTCAACTTGGGTGTCTCTAACATAAAACATGTTTAAAACACATGTATAATGTTTAATAAAGTCTAATTAAAACATTGTAAAATATATTATTGTTTATAATACCATTTATTATGATTTCATAACATCATTTTACCTTTTAATTATTATTGTTCTGTTCATTCCATTCTGTCGAGGGCATTTTTTTCCTGATTTCCATGGCCAGTTGTATTTAATTTTCTTGTAATATATAAATGAAGTTCTAGAAGTGTAATGAAATGGTATTTATATGTTTTTATAATATTGAAATATTGCATAAATTATTTTTTTATATGGTATGAGGATTAATCATTTCTAAATTCATTTCTGATATCAGTTTAGGTCATTTCTGTGGTTCATTGATAATAATGATCAAGTATCATTATATAACATAATATTAAGTATATATGATAAATAAAGAAAATTAAATTGGATTTAACATTCATATAAATGTATTTTCCTACCATTCATATTCTTTTTAATCCATTTTTTCTGTAATTAACTGAAATTGGAGACACATCATCCCCGATGTTGGTAAATTGATACATCGCATATAGTTTTTTTATTTTGAAGAATAATAGTGAGTGATGTGAATGAATAATGATGAGTATTTCAATGATCTTAAAATGAATCAATATTATATATAATAATGGGGATTTTATGACACTTAGATAATGTGAGGATAAAATATTAGATAAATATAAATGAATTGAGAAGCTAACATAAAAATTATAAGGACCCTTTCCTATTGATATATTCTCGATGAGATCTAGCTTATTCCCTTGGTTTTGTCAATTTAGTGAGACTATATGGTCTAATACATAAGGGGGATTCGAAAGTGTATTATTTAAAAATAATAAAAGTCTCAATGATTGAGTTTTATGAGAGGAAGAGGGGGTAAAAATGGTATTTATAGTGTTGAAAATGAGGGGATTTAAAACATTTTAATCATTATTTTAATATTATAGAAATTCAATATGAATAATATTGGTTAATGTGACCCAAAATAGTTATAAGTGAATGTTATTGCTTGAAAATGGGCATTTAATTCATCCATGACTCAAGGATGATTAATTAATTAATTTATTTATCATATTGGGTAAATTAGCATATATCACTATTCATAAAAAAATCATATATTTCTGTAAAATCCCAAAAATTCACACTAAACATTTTTCGACATGTTGAATTAAAAAATGAACTCGATTATGGGATAATTATTTTATAAATATGATTAATATAATTTTAAAATAAAATCATAATTTACTCCAAAAATATAAATTTTAAAACTATAACTGATTTTATATCACCATGAAAAATTAATCAACATATCATTATCATATAACCTTAATAAATAATAAAAATAATAATTCATAATTCATAAGATCATATTACTACTCATATTACTATTCATAAGTTTCTCTTAATATTCACCAAAAAACAAGTTGATTCAATCTCATTCCAAATAACATAATATTCACAACTGTAGATGTCCATCTTCTGAAGTTCAAATCATAAAAGATGAAAAATTATGTTCGTTGGATAGTTTATTACTACCACCTTAAATCAAAGATTCATTATGAAGATAATCCATAATTCGGGCATTTCATAATTTTTTTTATAAAACCTTATGGAGTTACATTCTCCCCACCTTCTAAAAATTTAATCATTGTAATTTGTTATTTAAATATTATTCATGTGAGGGTACCATTCATTCATAGCATTTTAATATTTCCATGTTGGTTCTTCAACCACAAGGTTTCTCCTCCAAACCATAATCTGGATTATGGACTTATTTTACAATGTATTCTCACTAAATCAATAATTTTAATAGGATTATATTCATTAGAAAGGTTCTATTCTATCTAAACGTATTCCAGGCTCAAGAAATTAGATGAATATTGAACATACATTATATATATCAAATAATCGAAAACATTATGAATCTAAGATAATTACATAGGAAAATATACATTAAAGGATACCAGTACAACATTATCCATGATTTCATAAGGTCCAATGAAATACGGACTTAGCTTTCCTTTTTACCAAAACACAAAACACATTTCTATATTGAGTTTATAATAATAAAAACATAATTTAATCTGAAAAAATAAAAAAATTTAAAACTATAACTGATTTATACCACCTTGAAAATTTAATCAATATCTTCATTTAATATAACTAAAAGGAAAAAATAATAATATAATTTAATATATATATGGTCTATATTGAAATTCATATTAATTTTGATAATCGTATGTTACTACTCACAAAATAAAAAACATGTTGGTTCTATCAGACTCCAAATAACTTACATATAACAACTCTAGATGTCTTTTTTTTAATTCAAATCATTGAAGTAGAAAAATATATTTTAATGGACTATTAATATTTATATCCTTAAAAAATTTCTATTATGAAGAGGATTTGTGTTTCAAGCATTTCATTAAATTTATTTATAAAACCATTGGGTGTTACACAACGATTTTGAAGTTAGAGAACAGGTATACCAACATATATAATTAGGGATGAAAATAATGAGGTTTTGTTTCATGGGAATGTTTTTTCTTATAATGTATCACAATGAAAATTAATTAAATTTATTTGAGAAATAAATTAATTTTTATATTTTCTTCCTAACATGACTAAGTTAGATTAAATATCCTTACAAACAACCCATATTTTTTTAAACAATACATACTATAAAATTAATATTATTTAATTTGGAAGTTATCACCTAACCCATTCAAAGGATGGGTAGGAATATGAATAAATAATTTTTTAATTTTTTCTTTACACTACTCTATAGAACAATGTTTTCGATGAAACATTAATTATAAATGAAATGAAAAATTATTTAAAACTAATGGAAATATTTTTCATTTCAAAAATGAATATCACCTAAAAATAATAAAAATATAAAATTTGGTGGTTGATTAAATTTAAAGATCTATATTAATTATAAAAAAAATCCAAACATCATATTTTGTTTCTAGTAGACAGGATATATGGAAGAATTGTATTTTACAGATAACAACTATATTTGTATAAAAGGATTTTTTATTTATTTTAATCACAAATTCTGAAATAAATTTTTTACGAAAATAATAAAATTATTTGAAACATAATATTAATTTTTTAAATAGTAATTCCAAAAATATGATGGATTGAATATGAGATATATTTTTTTATATATAATTGTTTCTGTGAAAATTTTAAAATATTTGTTATTATTATTAATTTTTAATTATTTTAAATCCTTTTTTTAAATAAATTAGTATAATAATGCTATAAATTAAAATTATATAAATAATCCATATTTTAATAGAATATAGTTAATTAAAATCAATTTTATTTTCAAAATTGATGTAAATGTTTCTGAATCTTTTGAATCCTTACCCCTTAGATAATCACTTCTTTGTTAAGGATTCTAGTATAATATCAATTTAGCATATAATGTAGTGGACGGAATTTGGGAATATGAATTCCTAAATATTTAATAAAATAAATTTATATTATCTAATATTTTTAGCATATTTTTTTATAATTATGTATATTTGATCGAATTGAATTAATTATCATGATTATAGTGAAAATTGGTTAATCCATGGGTTATACATGAATAATTCATGATAAAATATACATATATATGTCATATATATTATATAATCCAAGATTTATTTTATCTATGCTTAACAAAACTAAGTATCAGATCTCAATATTTCTTATGTTTCTCTTTTAATGATATAAAGAAAATATTTTGCAGGGCATACCAATGAGGAGTACTATTTGATAAAGGATCTTCAGGAGACGGTGATGATTATATATGAAATAAAATGATTTTGTGTCCTAAATATGAATAAACAAAACTATAATGGTACAAAATAATGTTTGTTTAATATATTTATTATTAATCTAAAATGATGTGATATATAGGAAGTAAATTCATAGATCTCAATACATTTATTCAAATAAATGGTTTAGTAAATCATTAAATATGAGGATTGTAAATAGAATAATAAAAATTGTTTGGTACTTTCAATGTATATTTTAAAACAATATTATTTTTTATATGAAAGTGATTGTGTGTATGTCCTAAAAAAATCAATATCTGGATACTACAAGTATAAAAGGTTCTTGAATAGAGGTGGATAGGGGTATTGAAATTAATAAACAGTAATTAAGAATGACTCAATCTTTACAATGGGCATGATAAAGGACAATACTAAAAACCATGTTTGACACAATAGGTGGATATGATTTTTATGTTCACCTATTAATTAAGAACCATCAAGAATGATTGGAAATGAAGACAATCAAGGATGACCCCAAATATGATAAGGGTCCACATATTGAAAATATAGTGTTGTGAATTGGACATCCAGTATGTTATTTTTTATGATTATAGGGATAAAAACTATGATGATTCAATATCCAAATATTATGTTTTGTTTAACTCAATGGTAGGAATTGGATAATGATTAATTAATGATTAGTGTGATATTAACTTTTTTTATGTGAAAATGAATTTGATTATGAATGTTGATAAATATATTGTGACTATTGGTAATGTGTTATAATGAAATTTGATTAAGAAAATGATCCTCAACCAACTCATGGGTTCTCAATAGTAGTGACTCATTGAGTTTTTTTGACATCCGGTGGTGGAGGCTATAGAAAAAATATGATTTCTTTTCCAATATGTTGATAATGTGTGAATAATCACCCAATTTATTGTCTCAAATAGACCAGAAAATGATTTTAGTGTGTAAATAAAAAAAATTCATGTAATTGACAATTTAATATTTTAATTTATTAAAACAAACTAGGTGATAATAATGAAACACTTAAGTAATCATCAATTATTTAATGTTATAAATTTTGAAAGTGTCATTACTATAAATATTAATAACCATTGGTTAAATGTAGTTTAGATAGTCAGAAAGGTGATATGTATAATGAAAATACATATGCTGATGATGAAACCACAGTTGAAAAATAAATTTTTTCGGAAATTGTAATAGTATTATTTATTTTAAATGTGATAAGAATCGTTAAATTAATGATGATCAAAGATTGTACATGATTCCATTTTTATATTATTTGAAAATAGTTTCTAATGATTTAGATAATGAATCATGGTTACATGTTTAAGAATAAAATATAATTGTTATAGTGTTTCTCTATGGTAATTAACGAATCAGTTTTATGTATCATAAAATATATAACATTTGTTATACAGATGCTCTATATTTATAATTATTCAGAACATATAGAATGGTAATGATAACGTCAAACTTGATTTAATGGAATTGAATTATTTTATTTAAGGTCACGAATTAATGAATAAATACCCTTAATAAGTGAAAAATTATGAGTAATGTTGTTGGGAAAATGTGTTGATTGATATGGATAATGTAAATTTAATTCTATTTATGACCTTGAAACTGATTAATAAGTTTATTTAAACAAATTTTATGTTATTTTATATGGATTTTATATATGTTTTGTTTTTAGTGAATATATTAAGTAATATTGTTTTTTGTTTAAGTAATAAAGAATCTTGTATATTTTAATTAAATTTTTAATCAATTACCTTTACTACATGTATTTATGAAAATATATTACTAATGTATTGAATCATTGAGTATGGACCATGAAATGATTCTAAATGATTTTTTTGGGATTTATTCGAAGATAAATTTTTAACATATAGTGAAAATCTCAATAAATATTTAATTTTGTATAGTTCTTATAGAAAACCAGATTTTAAGATGTCTATATTTAAATTTTTATTAAGATTTAGAAATTAAAGAGTTTCCTCACCATGTGAATATTTATATGTGTTGGATATCATGCCCATACTATTTAGTTATGATGATAATTATAAATTAAATTAGTAACTTATAATTATATGATGGATCTTGTGAATTATTAATGAATAATACAGAAAAAATTCATTATCATTTCTAAGAGAAAGAGGTGATTTGGAAATTAATAAAATAAAAATAAAATGTTGGAATTTTTCTTTTGATATTATAAAATCTTACTTATATTTATAATCATCTATTTAAAATTATGGATCATATTTGGATGGTTTCCTATCCATTATAACTTCAGAAAAACCTCTCTATATTTAATGATATCTTCCATGATTCTATCATAATAAATTATATGTTGTATTCTTCATATGAACTGAATTTATAGTTGGTACTACTTGAGAATGATATTTTTATAAGGAATAATCTGTAGAGAATTTCAATCATACCAAGAAGATGATATGAATCAATACGAATCACCTTGTCATAATTTTTTGTCAAACTAGTATCTTTAGGAGGCTACATAGAATACATATGGTGTAATGTCTCATAAGAAACCACATTTATTTTTTGGGAGATATTTTAAGGTCGATTTTTTTAGAAGAAGGAGAAATTAACACCCATAGATTTTATGGAATAATGTTTTCTAATAAATTTACTTGTGCTAAATAACATGCATTATAAGAACGAATGATTATAGATTGTGTGCCAAACACATAATTATCATAGTTTTTCATTACATTAAACACAATGTTTTAATAAAATGTGACATAATATTAAATATTATTACTCAATATGATATTTATTACTTAGACATTAGAATTGATGTTATGAATAAGATTAAAAGAATTGTTTCTCTTATGAATTATAATTTATTTTAAAACATTTTAGAAATTATAAATTATTTTAGTATTTTATTAAAGTAATAATAGTGAAATTATATATATATATATATCCATATTACTCTATTGGAATAAATTTGATATTGTATTTATATTTTAAAATCATTTTAATCTTTTACAACATTTCATTCTTAAAAAACTCTTTCTCCTTAAACATAAGAGATTAATATTATGTATAAATTTTACACTTCTATGAATGAAATTTTATAAATTGATTCCTTATTTTGAATAAAGATAATTTATATTATCTAATACGATAATTATTAATTTCCTACCATTATGAATATTAAAAGAGATGTAAATATTAATTGCCTCAATAAATGTTAAATTGTGTTTACCAAGGAATAAATAAAAATATAAGTGAAATAATAATATTAAAACGTATAAAATACCTATTAGATTCTTATTTATCAATATTATCACTTATAGACTCGATAATAGTCTAGTTTGAAGCATTTTTACATTAAAAATGAATGTACTCATTTTTATTTTAAATATTTTTATGTATGTCACTCACCATAATTATAAAAAGAAACCCACATACTATATAATTCACACTCCCAATACCTTATATATAGGAAAATACATGATAAAATTTATTCTTTAATTATCTCATCACATCCTCTAATGGATTTTAGTGAATAACGAACTACGTTGTTCGAAAAAGAGGTAACATCCATGACTGAACATTTAGATTTATTATTTCCCAGCATACATAAAATATAATTTAATCTCAATAATATAAAAATATATATATTACAAATGAATATATTTTATTATAATATAAAAATACACTAAATCAATCTCCACTACCATCAAATAGGAAATGGTAGCATCACTCTTGTGTATGGCTAACTACAACATCACAAACTGAAATTACATGTTTTCCATCAACAACTCGCATGGTTATGTATGATTATGGATCTAATATATATATATATATATGTGATATAATAATTATAAAAATAATTATTATATTATTATATTATTTATACCTCTTAAATTTCCATTCCAGTGCCGATATAACATTGCCAATCGTGTGCACGATGGCCTATAGCTCAATGAAGTAATGTGCTTAGGTTTTCCAAAAGGATAATATATTAAAGGTAATTATATTTCATTTAATGAATATATATTTTTTATTACCTAAAAATTATTTTGAATTATGATTTATCAAAAAAATTCATTCTTTTAATCTATAGGGAATATGTAAACATCATTCATGTGTATGTATTTCCTATATTCTCTATGAATGGAGTATTTCATTTTTTATCTCTAATATTTTTGGGTTACTATAAAAATATATATTATAAATATATATTATAATTATACAGTGCATAAAATATTGTTTTTATGTACCTATTTTTCATATATGAGTAACAAAAATAAAGAAATCAATACATACTTTGGAAAACAAATCAGTTATGACCAAAAACGTGAAATTAAATATGAATTTTTGATAAATTGGTATGAAAAGTTCATAATAAAATAAAATATGGTATGTTATATATATTTAATATTATAAAATAGATATATAATAAACATATATATCTTACACTATAGATATTAAAATTTATCAAGGATGCCTAGTATTATGTTAAGGTATTCCCATATCACTTTTTAGATATGTTAAACACCACATATATTATCCACATATATACTTCATGTGGTGTCTATACATACCATTAATAAATATTATGGTTCTTCTACTGAAATTAATAAGTTTGATATATTCATATTTGTATCTATACATTTCATTTGATTTAGTGGGGATTGGTATTCATCTTTTACCATTGTGGTAAGTTTTTTACATTAAAAAAACCCTTAATCGAGATTATTTATCATCATTATTTTTATCATGATATATAATGATATATTTTCGAGAAACATCAAGAGTTTACTTTTTATAAGTTTATTTATTTTATAATTCATATTTTCCTTCATTTGACTTTCTTTATGAGCCCAATATATCTAAATAAATATTTTAAGAATAATATCATCTATTTCACCCTTTTGATAAGAACCCATTTTTCCAATTCAATGATTTCTAAAAATTTTATAAAAATTGAT
The DNA here is from genome assembly GCA_963277665.1 of Viscum album. NCBI lineage: Eukaryota > Viridiplantae > Streptophyta > Magnoliopsida > Santalales > Viscaceae > Viscum > Viscum album. Next base: position 2,071,659,476 of record OY728152.1, on the reverse strand, counting down.
TCAATAGACCTTTTATATTTTATGAAATAAATTTTATATAAATTTTATTTTTTCGTAAAAATTTTATAAAATGATTTTTCATTTTGTTTCAAAACAAGTCCTATTAGGATGTTTAAAAAAAATATAAATGGAATTATTAGTTTAATTTTTTTGAATGAATGGCATTCTCCTCTATCATGATCATATAATTGATTACAATAATCCATTTTATGTTTCAATTATTATTTTCATAAAAAAGTAATTTAAAAATATTAATTATAAATTAGAAAATTTCAACGTGGAAAGTATATTTACTCATGAAATTATTTAAATAATTTTAATGATTACATTATATTTTAAACATGTTACATTAAATTTAATGAATTTTAAAAATTAAATATTTTTTTATATATGTTTTTTGAGTTCAAAAGTGTATTTTCAACATGAAAAGATCTAGTAGATCTTTAAAAAAAATTACATATATGATGACATCTGTTGATGTTACATATAACTTATTATTGGTATGAATAAATGAAAACATACTTATTATTTCTCAAGTTGTTAAATGTTTATATTAGTGAAAATTTTCTCTGATAAATTTATCTTCTATAGATTATTCAATATTCAATTTAAGATATTATTAAGGAAAATATTTTTATTACATGTGTTGTGATATGATGATACAATCAATGTATTAATATATTATGGAATGGAGAATTATGTATATCATTATGATATTGGTGGGACCTATATCTCCAGGTACTGCATTGGTTATTTATTTATATATAATGGATTTATAAAGGGAAACATGTATATGATTTTTATACAATGTTCTAAATAGGTGAGTCATGATCTTTATGAAAAAATAGATTGTTCTTAAACCACAATGAAAACCCGATAATAAGTCATAATAACCTATATTTATGGTCATGTTCCTCCTAGAAAACATAAATGTCTTTATAAATTTATTGAATTGAATAAAATTTATGAATTGATATATTGGTTAAAAATTTATTTAAACTCATTTCCCACTCTCATGGGTTATGTTATATGAAATTACAGAGTTTTAATCAATGAAATTTTATTATGACATAGGGTAGGTTATGTATGTTGTTCATAACTTATATCCATAACCACACACCCCTTTTATTTTGTAATGTTATAATTAGAACTTTGAATGGTATATATTATGTTTATCATTTATATGAAGATTATATCACCATATATTTTGTTTCCAGGTCCATATTATAAATAAAGTTTAATTTGATGTTAACGTAAATGGAGTACTATGTGAGAGGATCTGTGAGGGTGATTTTGATGATCATTCATGGAATAAGAAGAAAATTTTTCATATATCAAAATAAAATAAACTATTATCTAGCTTGAAATTTTTAATGAAATGTACAACATATTCATATAATAGAAATGATATTTATCAATGATGATCATGGGTCTTTATATATTTACATCTTCCCCATTTAGTTCATTGACAATGTTAGGGTTGTGTCCTATCAACTTGAACTCCCACTTAACCTAAATAATTTAAAAAATGTGTTATTTGTATATATCTGGGCATATAAATAATCGAACCCTTTCATATAATAATATAAGGGTGGAATCATTTGTAGAATAAAAATTAAAAATAGGCACATTCCAGGAATATCATTAATGTAATGTCATTACCATTAAGGCATCGATGGAGGCCCCATGGTGGTTTGTTCCAGGACCTCAGGTGGGCCTCTTCATATGACAGTGGTTTCAAAAAATATGTGAGAGTCTAATTTTACACATGGGGGTAGTGAAACCAATTAATCATAGAATAAATAATATATTAATAGAAGAAAAAATACATCAACATAGTTGAAAACAATTCATTCCAAAACCACTATACATAACTTGGTACATGTCCACAACCTAATAGTAATAATGTCATTACAGGACAAACTGTTCTTAGTGTAAAAGAAAACCAAAATAAGTACTAGATATTGAAACCCCAAAATTCATTCCAAAACCATGTCTAGTTCCATCATTCATGCAAATTTCTGATCCCCAAATCAACCCTCTATAATATGTCCATTACTATTATCTTGACCTAGAGTAATGAAGTCTACTCAAGTACATAGGGTGGCCTATGAACGGTTTTTGTACTACTATTTATGCCAAAAATAATTTTTTCTTCCATATATCCACTAAAATATTGTGTATGCAGAAGTATATGTAATAATAGGAACGAAAAGAAAAAAATTGACAACATCATTTATCATTTATAAGTCAAATTACATTTCTTTTCCTTTTCCATGTTTTACCAATTTTCAATAAAATTCATTGTCTTGTGACAATTTTCTGAGCCATGTGTCAAAAATTTTCATAGGTTAGCAATAATGGATCTCTGATTCATTATTTTTATTTTGATTTAGAACATCATGTATGACAATCCCTCCCACTATATGGAATTTCATGTCTATAAATTTAGTTTTTGAAACATATTTCCATTAACCTGATAAATAATATTCATCGAGCCACATGGATAATCTGTCTGTACTTCTAATGGGATAAGAACATTAGTCTAACCACTAATAAAATTTATCACCATCAATTATGATCATCATAAACCATTTCATTTCTAAAAAGGAAAAATTGTGTACGAATTATAGTTTAACATTTCACAGATTAGAATAAAGTCATCCCATTTCCTTATCAATTTATCCATGAAGATAGAAACCACTATTGAATAATAATATCCATTTATTTACCTATAAAAATTTAATTATGTTTACATGTTATAAAAAACATCCCATTATTCTATGTTACAGAGTTAATCAATCATACAAATGGGTTTGCTTCAAAAACCCAACAATTTTTCATTAAGCAATAAAATCATTATTGTTTAAAGGTGGTGTCAACCCCATATTTTTTCATAGGAATATTAAATTCATCTTAATCAGATCCCATGAGAATCATTAGGTTTGAAATTTTTCAGTCAATAATATAATTACATTTTTCTACTCCGGGAATCAAATGGACATCAATAATATTACAGAACTCAACAACATGGGAAATCAAATTGGGAATGTAATTATGATATATAACCTACCAACCACATACCTCTTGATTGTTTATGGACACACAGATAACCTTGTGAATTTATATCAAATCAAATAGCAATTCATTCTAAAAAATTGATATATTTCGTTAAAGTAATATTAAGGGGTTTAGAAGTACATGAAGAATATAATTAACCCTTATATAAAAATGGAATGAAATTGGAAGTTAGAATCACATGAAACATTGATCCGCACTAAACGATGAACCTAATAGATTGAAATCAAAGGCGAACAATCAATGTTTTTATTTTTCATGGATTGGATTATCACTATTGATCCAATGTGATAAATAGGTTGAATTGGGTCAAAAATCTTAAATCCTAAGAGTGGGAAATTGAAAATTTACCACCATCAATGTGGTGCATAGTTTTCCAGCATAGTCTGAAAAACCATTCACTAAACATGTACCTCGTCTATCTAATGGGGATTGGATAAAATGGTTCCTTGTGAGGGTATATTGTATGAAAACCCAAGTAATTTTTTTTGGAGAAATGTATCTATCAAAATTTTCATGGTCTTTAATATCCCCCATGGATGGTTTGCCTTTCAGTAACCCTACCATGAATATGACACATGGTTAAGGCACACAGTAGCTAAAATCTATATGTAAACTACGAACCATGAACATGGAGCCCTATTTTATTCCATAAACATTTCATGAACCCACCAAACACTATTAAAAATCCATATATAACAGAGAATGATATTATTATCCAAATTATATAGAGTTTATCAAAAACTTATTAATGGACATTGCTGAAAAGAAACTCGGGATCATAAAACCACGCCACCACATAATATCTCATCCATGAGAGTTTTTCATATTATATATTGAGTTGGCAAGATAAAAATATTGAAATAAATATCCTACATATCTTCCTCTCTCTCTGTAATGATTCATCTATAATGTTTCTATTATAGTACAACCCTCGACCAAAAGATACAAAAATACCTTATAATATTTTCTCACAAAGATCCATAATAGGAACCAGATTCTCTTCAAAGGACACATCTTTATCAAGATCAACATCATAAAAAATGATAAACTTTGCAGGGTTAGGTTGATATAACCAATGATTCTATACATGAAAGAAATTTATAATTCCACCATACCAATATTAAAGATCCAATCTATATGACATAATTTTGTTGCTATAAAAGATATCAAATGAACCCACACACATGGCTCCCAACTAACTCTATAACCAAATTATATGGTTACCAATCCTTGGAAACACCCAATGAAGATAAAATCACTCATTTAATTTTAAAATTGAAGATTCAATTAATCTATATATGTCTAAATCAAACTATATTTTGTATCAATTAATTTTTGAAAAATCTGAATATACATATAGGTCAATGACAAGAGACTTGGAAAAAAAGTATGATTCCCTACCCTCTATTAATTATATCAGGCGTCAACATGGAAAATGATATTGCACATCTAATTTTGAAATATTAATAGATTCCTGGTAATTTTCGTTGTAGGAATTATCTAGAAACTACATTTTTTATGAGGTTCCTCTAAAATCAATAATGAATTATCAACGATAGACCTCTATCTCAATGATAGTTTGTGCACATTTTCCATCATCATGTGGAGTGAAATTCAATGTGAGGTGTACCTAGATACTCAGAGCCTTCTTTAACTAATTTTATAAGCATGATGTAAGCCATGGATCCAAATACGAAATATAACTTTTTGTTACCCTATGAAACATATTATTCCTCAAAACATAATAACAAAATATGTCCACATAAAAATTATCTAAAATTAGTATAATGTATCCCTAATTTTTTAATATATCAAAAGGTACCCATATCATGTTACTCTTATACAATGTAGTTGGAAGACCCAATTTTATGTCCATGTAGTCTTTGTTTCATTTACAATAAAAGATGGTAAATTACATCCATGAACAACCCATTCATTGGTTCTCATCCTTTACCTACTAATAGGAATAAAACCATTAGATGAAACGTGAATCATTTTTTATCATTCATTATCCCCCATAATGTCTATCATAATCATTCAACATTTTCTGAAACACCGATTCATTTTCTATTTCAAGGCATGGAACTCATACAATAGCTCCTCTAACATATACATGTGGATAACTGCACTTCAATGAAAATAAATGATATCATCATTAAAAAAATTCATTTATGAAGGTGCCTCCCCACCATCAAGGATTTCCCTCATGAATATTTACTGTAGATCCTCGTAATCTCTATAATTGAACCATCCCAAATGGGTGGACTCAACTATAAGAGATTCTACAGTCTCATGTATTTAGATATCTTAATACTATATATAAACATCACCAAACAATGAAATTATTTTCCAATATGATATAGACTCCAAAAGAACCAAATTCATTTTCATTCGTCTTATCGTGTTGACAATAATGTTTCCATTCCCATGCGTATAATCCAAGTCAAAATCAAATTATTGAATATATTCAACAAAACAATATTGTTGGATGATCAAATATCATTGACAAAAGATTTACATCAGGATTTGATAATCATTATAAACAATTAATATATCACCCACCATGTAGTGCTTCCATTACATAAAATCATTAACAATTTTTGAAAACTCACAGTAATGTATATGATTATTTCATTCATGCAACATTAAATATCATGACTCATATTACATTTATTGATCTTCCAATATCAAAACTACTCAACTATAAACATCATATGAATAAAAAACAATGTATACTCCTTACCCATATTGTGTATAATCAAAATACGATCAGTAGAAAAACATTTCTTCCCCTCCTAGAAGTAATTGTAACATGCTCTAGACCATTATATCATGATACACTTTTTTTCATGAACAAAAGTGGTTCTTCCATGAATGTGGTGTCCTTGATTAAACATTTTGAATTTCCCACTATATCTGGAAACAAATTTACCTCCAAATCATTCTTGTAATGTACTAATGATAAACATAATGTAATTTTTCTATTTCTCACACACACCTTTCGGGGAAAATATTTGACTCAATAAACTCTCCTTGTCGACATATAATATACACATGGATATAATGGAATATATATATTTCTCACTCAGTGAACTAACAATTTTTAAATGATGGTTTGAATGAACATCACGTGTTAGGGAGTACACCTATATATATCCCACAAAAACAACTGAAAACGAGTTTAAGGAAGGGTGGATGTTTTGTTCATCAGTTTCAGGAAAATTTCAAAAATATTTTCAATGTGAACCTAATTCACAACTATCTCATACAGACCACGACTACTCCTTAAGGTAGTCTATAATATATCTGATGTTCTCACTCTAATATTATGGTACCCATACCTAAAATAAATTTTGGATAACACAGAAGCAACTATCATCTTATTAAAAAATTATTTAATAAGAAGATGAAGATATCAGTTCATAACCTCAATCTAATTCATCTAAAAGTAATAAATTACATTGTTCATCGACTGGAAATCCTTCATGAAAAAATAGAATGGTGAACACCAATTTGAAATACCTAGGTTGAAAATTACCTTACCCTCAAATTCTAATATATGCATCTTGAGTACATGATTCATTTATTGTTCTATTGTTTATGGAGGGTTAGAAATTGTCATAGATTCACGTCTTATCTCAATTGTGATGTCAAAAACCCTTCTGATAGTCCATCCTATGAAATAATTAGGAAAACATCTGGAAAATGATTCCCCATAGAAGGAATGACTTTATTCACTCTTTTTACATTGTCAATCATAAGATATTACACTGGTTCTATTGATCACCTAATCACTAATGAACTAACACTATATATCATACTAAGATATCTCATTCCATAGGATGAAAATATTTTTAACCCTTTAGGGGTGTTAAAATTTCCATTTGAATATAATAGTTGATATAGGATTGATATTGAACAACAAATCCATCTCAAAAAACAGGTCAACCCATAAAAGCGCAATAATAAAAATTTGAAAATGATGGTGGTGACAACAAACCATGATTACACACTCTTTTTATGGCAAGATATATTCTATTTGTACACCAAACTATGTGTCCATATACCAATCCACATACATATGGTACTCTAATTATCCCAATCCATTTACAAACTAGTCACTTATACTGATTTCATAGACCGTGTATCAAATAATTATGTATAAATCACGCAATCTACAATAATAGTTCATCAACAAATTTATATCCCCACATTCCCACTTCATGGTACAAGATTATCACCATAAATATTAATGTTCCATAATCCATGGGATATAGAATTAGTTCATGGTGTTTCACTACACATGTTATATTGAATATCTTTTACTATAGAAGCACATTGTCCACCAAGACAAGTACGACTTGTCAGACAATATCTTCCTAACAGATATGAGGGGGTTGACATCCTTCTTGAATTATATAGTGTCGTAGGTTGCCAGCAATGCCTACCTACTGTTAGTTCTTGAATAAAATATAAATACAGACCATCTGAAAACTTTTCTCAAGCTATATGGGTGTTCAATTTTTCCATCCTCACATGTGGATTGGACTACCACATTGATAATATATGGATGAAATTATCACTTGGTAGGAATTTACATTTTATTAACTATTCTGTATACCACAAATTTGGTGGAAACTCCCACAACTGTCCAGTTTACAATCAGAATATTTTCAACAAGATTTCCTAGCTGTAATGATCATCACAAAAATTGTGACTTCATTATGGTTTTCCATTGAAATTGGAGACTATACCACCACCCCAACAAACCTCTTCATGAAGAATATATTCACTCAATGTATGGTCAATCATCTAAAATAATCATGCAAGTGTCTGGATATAATGTTATCATATAATTCTCTCATCTGATTAATGATTAGTATATTTTTTATGAAACTTTAATAATACATTACATTCATGTTTCACTAAGTCCCACACATAATAACATTTTCATTCTTCTGCATCATGGACTTCATGTATATGGGTTTAGAAATATTTCATTGAATCCATTTAATGAAATTTTATTATAATAATTATCATTTTTACATATATCACATAAATGCTTCACTAGTAAAATAGTATATATATGCTTCTAGTATAACACTATTTTTGAGTGTGGTCTTCATGTTATACAAAGCCATCTAGAATGACTCAATATATAACAATCCTACCATGGGTCCACCCACTATGTAAAATGCTGAAGTGTACTATAGATAGAAATGTTTTTCCAAATTTGAAATTCTTATCATGAATTTACCTATTTATTTCTCCATTAATATCACAATATATGAATGGTTCTCAAAGATGTAATACTCACCACAGATACCCGTCATGAACATGGACTCCATATCAACAACGGGTGGGGCATTCTAGGATACACCCTATTGATGTGAAACCATTAGATGTCTTCATGGTGCACCATACCATGAATGATAGTCATTTATCAAAATAAATTACATAAGGTTTAACATGTTTTAAACAAAGTGGTCACTTGTATACATTACCAACCAACTATAGATACAACATCCCAACTTACATAACCTCAAACGAAACACCATCTCCCAACCACCCCAAACCTAGTCCATTTCAGTCAGTGTGTTAGAAACTCCATATTCCATCCCACATTGAATTGAATGTATTTTTTAACAAACCATAATAATCATTAAATTATATTTAAAATTATTTAATTTTTATGATAATTTTATTATACTTCTCTAGATTCAAAAATGATTTTCAATTCCCATACTTAATCATAAACCATATAAAAATTAGTGCCTATAATGATGCATATCACATGTATCACTATGTTCGTATAATGGGTCATGATTATATGAACTCATTTCATGCTGGGTCACATATGAAATATTATTAATTAATAACATCACACTACATGTTCATCAATCACTATGAAATAAGATTTAACTATAATAATAATAATGAAGTTCATTAACCCCACCATGGGTACAAGAGTTTTTCTTCATACATGGGATAGATACTCACATTTATTAGTTCTTTTACAAGACCTAAATCATTATACTATCATGTCTACCAACACAAATGAATATAATAACATGTACCTTGTCACACCACTTTATTGTCCGGACCTAGGAGCATGTAATCATCTCCATTATCAGGATTGTAACATGGACTTATGAACACATCTTAGCATTCAATAGGCTTCCAATTATAATCTAGGGTCTAATTAAAAACATATAGACACTATAAAATATTTATTAGAGTACTCCACAACATACATGATATGTTAAAATGCATCAAAAACATAACAATACATGTATTCCAAATGAAATTCTCAAAACTGAATACATTACCACAACCTATCAATATATATGAATTAAAATTTCTAAAAATTCCAACTATGATAGAAAAAATACGGACATCATAAAAAAATCCATCAATGTGTCTTGATTACATGTTTTTATTTCTCATCCTTGAACGCACAAGTTCCCCAAATCAACAATCTAGCATAGAGCCATTTCTTTGTTATTGAACAGAAATCATGATGTCTATTAATTCACTGAATGGGGGTTGATAAGAGTGTGAGTAAAACTCAATAGGCTACCACCAATAGTATAAAAAGATATTTAATATAAAAAAAATTAGGTGAAATAATTGTTAATAATTGACATTGAAAAATAAAATTGGATGCATCGTTTATCATTAATTTGATAAATTAATTTTCATTTCCTTTTTCCATGTTTTACCTATATTTACCAATGTTATTTTATCACATTCCATTTATATGATCCATGTGTCGAATGGGTCCCCAAGCTAAAAAATATATCCATAATCCATGATTGTAAAATAAATCCCAAATTTCATGTCTGAATATCCCAACCATGATATGGAAGGCCTTGTCCATAAACATGGTTTCCAAAGAATCAGTCCATTCCTTATATAAATAAAATTTAAGGTGATTTTAAAGAATCAATTTAGTCTGCCAATTGATGTTGAAAAATAGTCCTACTAACCTCAACCAAATATCACAATCACATAGTATCATCACCATTTTTCATTTCATTAATTTAAAATAATAGGGCCATAAAATATCTATTTTCCCAATTAATCCATTACAAAAAAAATTCCCTACATCCAACCCATTTAACCATGAGGCCAATACCCTATAAAATTTAATTAAAATATAGTATCATTATTTATTATAAGGATAATAACATATTGATACATTATTACATAGAAAACATCACAAATAATCTTCCGTCAACTTAATTATTCATCAAAATGGAAGTGGTCCTAAACCATAGGGGTTTGTTGGTCTATTCAACTCATCCTCCTTAGATCCCATGGAAATGTTGATAGTTTCATATTGTCTTTAAACTATCCAATTACATGTTATTATCATTAAAATTAAATTTTAAAAAGAATACATCACCAAAAATCCTAATACCCATACAAATAGTGATATAAGACTATATGGTTGAAATAAAACCCAACCTACATCATGTTAGTTGTTGAATAATCACTTTACTTATAATATTGGATTATTCTTAAACATCCCTTCATTAACCACTCGATAAAACGGTAATAAAATAGATATTTAGGTATTCATAAAATAAATAAAAACTACCCTATTGCATTACCTTAGAATAAAAGTTTGCACAGTGTTGTACTCACCCAGAGAATAGACATCCACCAAACGAAACTCTTAAAGGTTTATAATTGATGTATGACCATGACTCATTAGTTTTAGAGGGTTACTTTCATCTCCAAGTAAATAAGAATTTAAAATAGTGGAGCTGGATAGGGAAAGGGAATACAAATAATGAAACCTAAGGAATAAAATACATAAACCTAACATTTTATTCAATATTTCACCTAATTTTATTCCTCCTATCAAATTTCATTCTATTAAGAAATAGATCTTCTACATTCGCGCACTATGGTGATAAATTTGAAATTCACCTACATTAATGTTATGCATGGTATGGACACACTTTTGGGCAAACCATGCACACAACATACTCCATCCTCTGTTCAAAGATTTCATAGGTCATATGGCTTCCTAGGACCCAACATTGTTTGGAAAACCATGCCTCAGATATGTGAAATTTATTTTCCGAAATAATTAGGGTCTGAAAAATCCCAAGTGTATGATTTTTCAACCATCAACCATCCCCCCAATATGATCCATTATTACAGTGTACCATCCAAGAAAAATTCATTTACCCTACCTAGAACACCCTCCTTTATTAATTATTAAATGATTCATTCCTTTGGAATCACTATGATCATCCTTATATGAATGATAACAATTTAATTTATAAAAATAGAGATGATTAACAGAAAACATTAACAAAAATATGTCTTAATTGATTTCTTAGATCATTAAATAATTCATAGTGTCATATTTATATGAAATAAGACATCATATATTTTCTAAATATTATAATGAAACAAAATTTTTTAGAATTAATTAACTGAACCTGTAGAATCGATGAAGAAAAACCACAATATTCTATCATAGTGTATAAAATGAATGTTTTTTGTGTAAATTTCATGATGGGAGAATAATGTAAGGTTTATATCATTTTCACATTAAATTGAATTATTGATAAAACATGTTAATTATTACGTAATATATTTATATAACAGATCAAAATAGTTTGGTTTTTTCCACCATTTATAATATATATACTTTCAAATTTAATATCTGATTATGCATCTCAATCCAAGATAATATTGCAACATTATATTGTTAGGGAAAATAATTATTTATTAATGGTTATGAATATTAATAATTTTTTTGAATTTAAATGGTGGTGGCCTAAAAAATTATGATCATATTCTCTGAATAAAATTTATTAGAAAATCAATGGGAGATTAAATAAATAGGCTTTCACTGTACCAACCCCAAATCGATGTTCAACAACTAAATAATAGAAAAATATTTTTATGGGATTTGTTCAAGATTACTGATATCACTTACCTTATTATGTTCACTAGAGAACCCTAAGGGAGTACCACCATTGCACACCATATATTAATGCAATATGATCGAGTAATATCCTGTTATGCAGACACTTTTTTATTAATTTATATATTTTTATTTCATAACAATATAAATACAATATTTTTCCAATATCATTATTACAATTTTTTAAAGATATGATGATAAATTTATTCTAATACTAGTAATAAAATATTGTATATTTAGAAGATATGTAGTTCTATTAAACAGAAAATATGAATAATTTGTATAATATTGAAAGAAGTATTATTTTTATAAAGTAATTTTATTTAATAAAATTTATATAATAAGGATAATATAATATATTTAATTACACTATAATCATTAAATGTTTCATAAAAATATTATTTTCAAAAAATAAATTTCTTATAGATGATTATTTTTAATAGATTAAAATATCTTTTTATAAAATTATGTTCAAGAAATATTCATTATTCATGAAATGTTATTGTTTAACATAATCAATGTATATTTTTTCTTGATTTAAGAAAAAACATAATTTTTGGGGGAAAATTATATATATTATATATTATAACATCATAAATGGTCATTTCTACCTTAATAAATAATATGATGAAATTTGAAACCAAAAACTAGTTTCTCCTTGATGAAAACATGTTTTTGAATTTTTTTTATTTTAATTTTATATAACAAAAACGAATCATCCAAAAAGTATATTATATTCAACAGATTTAAAATCCATTACTTATAAACTTGAATCACTTCCAAATCATAAAGGATATTATTTTCCAATATTTCAATTTTTTTACATATAAAATATATAGAATAAAAAATATTTTCAATAATAATGGGATTAAAATATACGATGGACTTTGGTTCTTAATATTTATTCATATAGAGTCTAAAGGAAATGTTTAGAAATTAAAAAATAATCTAGCCCTCTTTTTCTATAAATAACCACCCATACATTCACTCCCCTTCACTAAATACTAATTTATCATGATGTTACTATCACCATTCTCCTCTCTAAATTCATCACACGACATTAGAATATATCATTGATGCTCCTTTAATTTGTTTAAAATCTTTATCTCAAGGATATCGACTATCTCGACTTTTTTCTATATCATGAAATTTGTTTTTTCTAATCCTTTATTATTTAAAATTATTCATTTTTTAATATTTGTCCCACATATCCATTTATTTTCTAAAACATTCCCTTGTAATGAGTTTAAATAATACGCTCTCATTTATAACATCCATACATCCTTGTAAATAACTATTATCCTACAAAAACTACTCTTCAATTTTTTATTCTAAACATTTCCCTACTAGTAAACATTATCCATTTTCACTAAATGGTAATCATATATTTGTAAAATTGATTCATTTGATTGGGAATCAATTATATTTAGATAACATTCTATAATAAAGGGAATAACAGAGTATAATATTATTCTTATGTTTTGTTAATTATGTACCAGAAATATTTTTGTACATGACATAAATTTTGTATGTGGGCCTAGAATAATAATCCCAACATTTCAATACATAGTTTTTTCCCTCATGAGATTATATATATGTTTAATATGAGGTAATATTAATCACACTATGTTATGATTTCATTGTGGTTTCCTTGACTTATCCTTATGAATTATTTTATAATATTGTTTCCATGTTCATATTTTTTCCTTGTTGTTTTCATAATATATAAGTGTTTTTCAATTTTTTTATCCTTACCATATTATTAAATGCTTATATTCCAATTTATAAACATGTGTCACATTAATGATGTTGTTCATTAATATTTCCTTTACTGGTCATTACAGTTCACCCTTTTTATCTGAACATCCCACATTTATCATATAGATTTTGATAAGGCCTCTAAAATATAAAGGCATGTTTCAGAGTTTTAAATAATATTTCTAAACCCATTTTTCAATTTAATTTTATAACTAAAAAATTTCAAAAAATACTACTCCATATAGTCCTTTGGTATTGTATTGTGTGTTTAATTATGTAATTATTCATGAATTAATCTTCATAAATGTTAATTGCTATGAATATATTCATAACTATTCTCAGTATAATCGTTATCAATTTTTATTGATAATTGTGTTAATTTTTTCATTTCTCATGGGATACATTGTTAATATGGATAAATAGTGCTTCTACCATCATTAAAATAAAAATTCATTACATGCGGTATAGTAATTGTAATTAAATTATATTAAAAAAATACAAGATATATTATATGAATGAAATATGACATCTTTATATGTGATTTTTTCTATAGATCTTACAAAAAAACATCTATTAGAACTAGTTAAACCTATATTAAATGAGGTTTAACCTATATCGTTAGTGGTTTTTATATGTATAAATTGGGATGGTTATTCTCATACTTCTTATAATAATCCATATAATATATATGCTAATTTAACCAGATCATACAAAAAATGATCCAAATATATATATTATCATAATCTCTTTTAGTAAAATACAAATTATCATCTATCCAAGAAAATATATATTTATTAATATGTCATATAACATATGAATATATAAATTACAATATATTTTATTCCTTTTATATTCCATATATGATTCACTGAGATATTCATATTTAAAACCATTATAAATAATCCTAAGATAATGTTAAATGGAAAAACATTAACATTTAAGAGACTCAATCAGGATGTGCAATTGGGTCTCATTATCATGTACCATGTCACAATATATTTGATAAAAAATCTTTTATTATTTTGTTATTTCCATGATTTTAAACTATATTAGTTCCTATATCTAGTTTTACAATCCACAATGTCATACAACTTCTATGATAATTGTATAATATCTACATTACCAACACATCCAGATTTTATTCTATAGATATAATTCTTTAATAGTATTTTTCCATGGGATTTCAATAATGTCCTCTTATCCAAATCCCTAGATACAAATTAAATTGTTATATTAATGATAAATTATTTTATATGACAATTTATTATATGTCCCTTTATAATTATGTTCGTCCGTAACATATAAACCACATATTTATCTTTAGAAAATTGAATAATCTATATCTTTTTCTAAAAACCTATCTAATAAAAATATTATTCTATTGAACAATAATATAAAATCCAATTGTCATAGAAATATAATAATTATATATTTTAAACGAAAATATCAATATATGTTTAGTCAATATAGTACAATTTTTATATAATTCTCGGATATAATTACATCAATCACATTCAGAAGTAATATTACATTTATATCAATTTAGAAATAGTAAAAAACATAAAAATTAACATATTTCTCCATTAATGGATGTTTTTCTTTAATAAAGAAGAAAAAAATATATTCCATGATGAATCTTAAATATCTCATATAATTTCCAATACATAAGAGATTTAGTTATACATATCATTTTTATTTTTCATCTCTATATATATAGTAAATTAAATCATAACTATGGGTGAGATATAATTATCGATAAAAGAAACAAATAAAATGAGATAAAAAATAATCAGAATAAACATAATATGTCTTCAATAACATTTTTGACAAATCCATAATAAAATTAATCTTATAGAATCTTCTATCGATTAAAATTTATGATAACATTTATATAAATAATATTGATTCATATTTATTAAATTCATTGTCTCAAACATTACAAACATGATATCATGGTATTTGATAATGGAATATCCTAATATTGGAAGAGGAATACATTATAACCAAAATGTATTGTTTCATAATACATTTCAACCCATATGGGGATTTTATATTTCCATGCCACACTAGTGAACAATTTATGTTCAATCCATTATCCATAAGATTCATTTATAAATTTCATTATATTTTTTACGGATACATTTAATAAATAAAAATATTGTTATTTGTATAATTAATTTTAATGAATGTGAATACTATGATAATAAATAATTATCATGAATGTGGCAATATATCCCAATTGTTAATATAGATATAACAAGAATATATCCCATCTATAAAATCAATGGATTATAAAACAATACACAATCAACATGGAAAAATATATCTGTATTTGAATAATAATATTATTCATACTAATATATTAACTCATGAAATTAAATTGTATAACATGATCATAACCCATCTATAGAATGATGTTGTATAGCTGCAAATGAATATATCCCATATTTAATAATGGAAATATTGAAGGATGTTTATACAAAGGAAAAAAATTTAAAAAGTATTACATCAAAAATTATCAAAAAATGTTAAGAATATAATATTTTGAAACTATTAGAAAAATATTAGAGGTTAAAAATATATATAATATGATAAATCCATAAATATAAACTCAAATTGGTTAAATTATATTTAAACTATAAGGAAAATGGATGTGAAAATGAAAAAAATGTTTTTATAATTTTTTTATAATTGATCTAAAATAAAAATTTAATTTTCATTTTCCACTGTTACGTTTCCAATACTAATATGAAATAATTTTAAAACAATTAAATTTAAAATGGATACTCATTAATTATTCATTCAATAGGAAAAATACTCATCATATATAAATTTAAAATTGTGGAAAATACATATTAATGAGAAAAGAAATTTTTTTATTATATTTAAAACACCATTATTAAATAATAACATTATAATATATGATACATTACATAATTATATATAAATACATCTATTTAATTTTATAGGAAGATAAATTTTTGTAAAAATGAAATATAATGATGGGATAACATACAAATAATATAAAATAAATGTTCATGATGAAACATTATGTCTGAAGAAAATATATTTGAGAAACTAATATCACATTCAATAAGCATTCTCCATGAAGTAAGATCCATTATTGCTATTTTTAGGTTGTAAAAACATAGAAAAAACGTTAGAATAAAAAAATATGTGATAAATATTAATTATTCCCAAAATATATATTAAATAATTTCATGTGAACTATAAAAAATAAATTAATGATATATAATTTTCAAAAAACATATACAGTTTGGGTAAAAATAACTAAAAATATATTTTTTTTATAATAATTTGATATATCTTCCCTTATACCATTAATTAAATGAAGTTATATTATATAATATTTATGTGATAGTAAATAAATATAACACCATAAAAATGAATAATAGTATATAACTTGTAATTTGTCACAATAAATCAGAATTGATACTAATAATGACCTCATACATTGAAAAAAATTTATGCAAACCCCATGAATGGTATGGCTTTTAATTGATCATAAAATAAATAATAAAATTATTTTTTCAGATACTATTTCAAAAATAGGATTCATTTACACCAAATAATTGAAACATGGTTTATAATACCATACATGACTTAATATAAGAATTTGAGATGATATATCATATCATGGGACCAATTTGACTTTCTGTTTCTCTGAATATCCTTAAAAAATAAATTTAGTAGTTAAATACAAACTAAGGTACACACTATATATATATTACTCAATTATTGTCATTATATTCATATAAAGTCATGTCAAATAGTTTTTATATTTTTTTAACTAGAGGTTGTAGAAATATATATCAATTTGAAATATTATTATTAAAAATTGGTGTTTATTATAGTATTATAGAACCTCCACTTCTGAATCAGGTTCTGAAATCATAAACCAAAGATTTCATTATTTTATATGGAATATTTTGATCCAATTATTTCTATCGAAACCATACAAATTCTAAAGTAAAAATTGAATCACTTTAATTATCCTATAACATTGAAATTTATAGTTCTAGATATTTAAATAAACTCTTACATAAATAATATCCACGAAATCATATTATAATATATCCCACTCAAACCAGCTCCTGGTTTTTCATATTATGCATTCATCATCATATAGATGAAATACCTTCAATACACAGTCGTCCAATATCATTCTTTATAATATGGTAAAAATTAATTTTAATAACTGCGACCACAAATTCATATAAAGGGTAGAAATTATAATTAGAAATTTAATTATACCAATGAGAATAAAAACTGTATTGGGGTATAATGGTATTATAAGAGACTGTGAGAGAATCATGGAAGTACAGGTAAAAATAAATACTTATATCATCAAATACAAAAAACTAGAAAATAAAAGTGTCCTCGAAATTAATACTCTGTAACCATGTGATAAAAATGTCCATCATAAGAATGATTATAAACCCAGATAATGATATGAAAACATTTTTTATTAGTGTTTAAAATCATATTAAAAACAACATTTTAAATAAACATAAATTTGAATTGAAAATATTACTGGAAAAAAATATAATCATTAATGATTTAATTAGATTTATGTCTAGTTTCACCAATCGAATAAAATATAACGGGATCACCCTACACGATTAGGTATTTCAAATTGAATAAACTGTAATGGTGTCACCCATCACTATTTCAGTACCCACTTCATATAATCTATAATTGTCTCAAATTATTCTATTTGCAACTCCCAAATATGTTGCAACAGGATCACCCAGTGCTTTCTAAGCCACCAATCTTATAATGTTTATAAGAATCAAAACATGTCTATTTTCAAGATATAATTTACCATTAAATTCACATTGAAAGTAATTATATCATTCATAAATTTATTAACATGTAGAAAATAAATGGATTAAATAAAAATAACTTTGAAACATTTTTGACCCATAGTAATGAATCTTGTTTCATATCATATTTTTTCAATCATGATTTCCTCATTGAATAAAAGGTTTCAGATAAATAACATTAAAACAATCATAATAAATCCACAGATAGAAATGTTATGATATCAATAAAAAATATCCTTATTGTAGAAAATGTTACAAAAAGTGTTTTTGAAATCATTAAAATAACATAAAAAATATGATGAGTAAAATATATTTTTATAAAAATAAATACGTTATAAAAAAAATATCATTGAAACAATATTTTAAAAATAATATTTTATTGAATATTAAAGGAAAATTGTTTTTAAAATATACATTGTCATTATTTAATGTTATCATCAGATAAATTATGGATATGTCAATGCGTAATTATTTATGTTGCATATTGAACATTATTTTCCATTAGTAAAAAATGATAGAAAATATCCTTGTTTATAAATATACTAGAATATAAAATTATATCATATTTTGAAAAAGAAAATAATGATAAATAATTTTATTTATATAATTTTTAAATGAATAATAATATCTTGAGAACATTTTTACAGAAATTGTTTTCTGGAAAAAATAGATTTATGACTGACAAGGGAAATAAAGATAGATTGTCTTTTAAATTATTCTCAAAATTATATTTACTAAATATATTGGATGGTAAAAATAATATAATATATCATTAGTGAATATAATATTATATAATAAATTTTATTTATAATATTTTAACATCAGATACATAGTTCAATATAATGCCAATAAAAGATGAGATTGTAACAAAATACACATTCCATTTTTTATTACGTCGAATCATAATCCCCAAAAAAAATTTCAATAAATGAAACTTATAATATCCTAAAACTAATTTTATTAATTATATAAAATATTAATGTTGATTTATATACATCACGTAAATGAATATTAGTGTATCAAATAACAAGCATCACAAATAAAAATATTTAGAAAAATATATCTTACTAAATTTGTAACATTTGAAAGTGTAATCCCCTTGGAATATAGATACTTAAATTGATATATATATCACTATAAATTTACTAATAATAATCATAAAATACATTCATTAGAATTATATACACCACATAGAATACAAGTGGTTAATATGACATATATATCCGAGAAATGAAAGTGATATGAGTAAACACTTAACATGAGTCTGGTACGCCATTTATGTATTTATCATTATGAATAATAACATTATTTTAATTAATTAAATTATATATGACCATTAAATTCTTTATTAATTTTTATATTTCACAACGAAACATGTTATATTAAATACCATAAATAATTAATTTTAGGTCATATGTTATTACTATATTCGGCTTGTTTTTATAAAACTAATTAGGTTAGTTGAATATTGTCAAAAATTCATTATTTAAAAATATATTTTTTACTTATAATGAAATAATAATAATATTTTTAAATAAATTATATATTTAGAACCCATCATGAATTATGGTAATGAAAAATGAACTATTGTTATAATCTTGGAGATAATAGAACATATGTAAACATTACAATCATTTCAATTTTTCAACAATAATTATGAAAAAAATATAATGAATATATAATCATTAAATAATAATCCTAATATCATATAATATATATATATATATATTATACTAATAATTTTACGTGGTGGTGAAAAATGCAATCACATCACTTTGAGAATGTGATTGTTCACACGTCCATGAACGATGTTATCATTTTTATAATTTACTAAACAGCTAAAATTAAGATGATATATTATATTGTTATTGTTATTATTATTTAATTTTTATTGTAAATATTTTAATTCTCATGACATAAGATATTAATTACTAATCTTATTACCTTCTATATAATATGTTAGTTAAAAACCAATCATGACACTTAGCAGGGTGGTAGTTTCAGGGACAGATGAGTGAAATTATTGTATCCCATATGAAAAGGGATTTGAATATTAAAAAAATTATATATTGGATGTATAGGTATAATTATTTTATAAATATCAAATTTATACTTTATATCCTTCATCATACTCTACAACGAGTTGTAATAATGTAAAAATGAATTAAATTGTTTTGTGTGGATGTTGTCTTCAGCACCCATGAATGGAGATTCCATAAACAATGTTACTACTTTACCCACCATTAAATGTCATAAAAATCTGATAATAACATCTACCTATAAGTTATATTATATGTATAATATATCTTTATTGTATATTATTAATTGAACGATATATGGAATGAAAAAATAAAAATGACCTTTGAAGAACATTACCATTTCATTAGGTATCCTCCTTAGGTTCCCTAAAAAGTCCAATCTAGGATGTATTAATTGAAACATATAATAATTATTCAATATTTTAGGATGGATTTTAATAAATGATTGTTCATGTTTATTAAATAAAAATGGTTTTAGTTTTTTGTAGAAATTAGCGAAGTCAATACCCTTTTACAGTTGTAGAGTGAAATTTTTGTAAATAACCAACTGTAATAAACATTTAGAGTTCGTTCATTAAAATGTGGATCATAAATTGATAATTAATTTGTTTGAGTTATTATATGTTCTAGAAATCATCAACCAAACAATAATTTAAAAAAAACATTAATTCCTCTTAACGCCCACGTTTCTTAATTTTATTATACTTATATTTCACAATGTTGACTATTTTTTCAACCTATATAATATGTACATTAATCATATATTAAAGTTATAATTAGTTTATTATTTAGACCCACAATTAATAATTATAAAATCCATGATTTCAATTAAAAATCACAAAGGTCTTGAAATTTATTTTCAACACAAGAACATGAAATGTTAAAAAAAATTCCTTTATCCTTGATGAAATTAACAATATTATTAAGTATTTGAGGGTAAATGTATACATTTAAAAAATTAAATTTCTATAATATATTATATATTTATTAAAATTTCAATATAACTTGATAGAAGATCAAATTTTTAGTCATTTTAAATCATTTACTAAATATCATTTATTATAAAATAATATTATTGTATACATGTACCATAATAATTTTATATGAATTGTAAAGTATCAAAAAATTGATTTATAATATATCATTTTAGCACATGTATCATATTATATTTAAATTTAAAAAATTTATATAAAAAATATGTAACTAAAATTACATCACAATTAGATTCATTAGTAGCGTTTATTATAGTTAATTAAATACTTGATAATTAGTAATATAGTTTTTTAGATGCATTAAATGTAGTTTTTTTTTCTAAAAATTTGAAATAAATTACAATAATAATTGATGAAATTTATAATAAAAAATTATATTTATAGGAAATCTTATATTTTTTCAAACAATTCCAATGACATAAAAAATTAATAGGGAAAAGGCTCCTTTTTTCATTACACAGATTATTATATTTGTCACATTCATAAAAACGTTTTTTGAAACATAGAAAAACGCAATCTATGATATAATTGTTCACGTGAATCTATAATATGGGAGGTGGAAATATTTTTAGGTCATTTAAAGCCTTATGTTTCCGGATTATTCCTTCGAAAAACTCATTTTTACCTTAATTAATGTGATTAATCCCCAATATTTTCACTAATAAATATAGTCATTTTTTTAAAATATTTGACATTATAATTTATCATGATACAATATAACAAACCAAAATCTTATAATTATATTCACAAATGTTGAAATTTTAAAATATAATATTAATCTAACAGATATGCAAGACATAATGTTTGTAGGATTAAATTTTCTTTAAAAGGAGTTTCATTGTTAGGTATCTTATTAATAATAATCATTGTATTAAAAATATATTATTATTTATTACATATATTATATATATTTAATTTTAAAAAATATCATGATGGATTATTTTAATTAATTTATATAAATAATTATTATGTTTCAAAATAATTTTTTTAGAAATAAGACCCATTTTTATATAAAACCAAAAACATTATAAAACAAATATAATTTTTATTCAATGATGTTATATGTATTAAATATTAATAAATAATATTTACTTTATATTATATCATATTAAAATTTAATTATTACTATTCAATTATTAAATTTATGGAAAATAAAACATTTTTATGAGAAAAATTAATATTTTTCATTATTCATTGAAAAATAAATATTTTCTACAATATATTTAAGAATCATCCTAAGTAAATTTTGTTATTATTATTTCAAAATTGATTTAACCTTTATCATATAATTTTATTTATGTTATAGAAAAGTATTATAATATTTCTCATAATAATAGAAATAAAAATCATTTTTTAAAATAAATATTTTTGAAGAATAAAACAACTTTATGAAAAAAATTATTGGTTATTTATTAAATTATAAAATTAATTTATTTTTTTAAGGAATATATATATTTATTTATCTCAATAATTCCATCGACAACCAATAATTTATCTGTATCTTTTTAATGTTATTATATATATCTTGGTTCATTAATGTTTCGTGTTATGTGATGACTATGTTTCTAAATATGAAATACTCAGGATTTCATGTAACTCATGATAAAATAGCTATATTTTTTTATAATGTACTATAATAGTTTTGTGTTTCTAATACAATATCTTATAAAATGTAGTTATTTTTAAAATCAGGATTTTTTATATCCATCTTACGAAATTAGATCCTAGAGATTCATAATTTATATTAGTAATTAATGGTTGAACATTTGAGAAAAAGTATAATAATAAGAAAACATATTAAAAGAGTTATTAATCAATTATCTTCATAATAAATAATGGTTTGTAAAAAAATTAATATAGAATAACACATTACTCGACATCCATATAGTAGAATATTTGGGTGAATGGTATAAAGGAATAACAATTTATAGAGATTTATTGAGGTCATTAACCACTAGAAAATGATTTATCAATTGAGTATTAAGGGCCTTAAAATTTTAAATATTTTATTATTGAAAATAAAATTAGTTAAATAGAAGTTAATGTTCTAGTATATATTTTTTGTTTCAATATCCTATTACATGTGTTAAATAATTATCTTACAATATATTATAAGATAATATATAAATATAAATATTTTTTTTAATTTAAATAATTAATCAATATCTATAAAAATCATATCATTTTATCAAAATGTTATGTACTTGGGGAAAATTATTCATTCCAGAAGCACAAAAATAAAAATTCAAAGTACTTTACAATCACAAAAACCCTAACAGTAATGTCTAATAGCCTTTAGAAATTCACCAAAAACAAAACTATTAGAAAATTGAAAGATAAAAAATAATACTTTTTAATTTAATAATCAAATTTAAAATGTAATTTCCAATTTTCAAGAATATAATCTATAAATTGGATTCTATAAAATTCATCAATAATCTCTTGAATGTGTTTGTAACCGAAATCCAAAGATTATTTGACAATAAATTATCCAAAGAAAATTCAATTTTAATATCTTAAAAAATGATGTGTTTTAAACATAATAATTATCAACACTTGATAAGAAATTCCATATAAACTAATACATCACATAGGCTAGTGGTCGGAGGGAAAAAATTAAATTACTTTGGTTAAGGGTTCACACTTCACAACCATCATGTATTTAACAGGTTGTAACCCATCGAACATGTTTTCTTTTTTTCATTAAAGAATTAAAATAATTACTCCCCAAATAATGCTTCATGTTGATCCAAGGTGTTATAAATACAACTACCCAAAAAAATTATCCAAAATTTCATTGATAACCATAAATGTTTTATTATGTAAAACCCTTACATGAGGGGTTTATGAATTTCAACATATGAAAAAAAAATCTTGTAGAAATATATTGGTATTCATAATTATAAAGAAAATCAAAAATGAAAAAATACGAATCTAAAAATTTTTTCAAATAAAAAATGATACAAAAAATGACCACAATGAGCCCACACACAAGGATCTGATTCATAAATCAAAAAAATCTCATTAACTACACTGATGCTGAAAACTGTTTCTTTTTTTTAAAAAAATTTTATAAAAAATCAAAATAAAAATTTTGATCACATATGTTCTACATTAACACTTCTATTTAATGTTTTTTCAATTATGAATAAAATCATAAATTAACTACAACATTAACCATATATGATTATTTCACAAAATCAACCTAATATTTCATAATTCATATTAATTCATCTTCTTCATCCCTATGAATTCCATATATAAATAATTAGATCAACATCATTAACTATAACTAAGGTAAATTAAAATATATTATGGGTGATAAAAAATATTCATTACAGGTATATATAAGAATAAGAAATTTAATGTCATAAATGGTCATAAAAATAATTTAAGGGTATTATGTCAAAATCAAAATTCCTAAGAGAATATTAAAAGTAGACATACACATCAATACCAGTATAATAAATTATGATAACAGTTAACCTTACAGATTCATCAAAATAAATACTCGTGATTTTTTTTATAACAATATTTACAATACAAATTTTTTTAAACACATAGAAGGAAATTGGATACTCTTTTTGGTAGATTCATGCATCGTATTTATAAAACCCAATAAAAACCCCATAACATAGTATAACCATTAACCATCATTTAATAATATAAATTGCCAATGATTTATAGTTCTATCTAGGATAACCCATCATATAATAAATAACGAGCTCTACTTACTCTATCATGTGCACCCCATCATATAAGCTATAATTGGATATCCCTAAGAAACATGGCACTTAGAATAATATAATATATAAAGGACTCACCCAAAATTATCTTGCCATATTTATGGTATATGATTTCACATGATCACCCAACACTATTAGGGATGCAAAATCCTAAAATATTCCAACAAACATCTACATTAATATTTTGTATATATATAACATCATAAAACTTATTATAATATTAATTAATCATTTTATTACTTGATTAAAAAATATATAATAAATGGGTAAGATAAAAATAAATTTTATTATTAATTATCACATGGAATATAAATATTTCTGATAATAATGTATTTGAAACCTGGTTAAACCATTTACAAGAAATAGGTATCATAACAACCACTTGTAAAAAATCATAATCCATCATGAAAATGAAAGAGGATAGTGTAATTACATAAAATTCATAATTTATCATACCGAATGAAAATTTATCGCAATTTTTAGGGTTTAATATATTAATACAATATAATTAATAACATTATTGGGTAAATTATCCTTTTATTTTTGAAAATCACGTTTATAGAACATAATCTAGTGTTCTAAACCACTTATTTGAGAATTGTTTTTAAAAAAATACGAATTTTTAATATATCGAGAATAAAATTTCATTAAAAATACATGTAAACATGTAATTTAAAAACCAAAGAAATGATAATCTCTTGGGAGGGAAATTTGATATATTCTAGGAATAAAATACATTTTATTATGTAAAACATTTTGAATTGTTTTTGGTTAGGATGCTGATTTTTATAATTTTTTAAAATCTTTTTTTAGAAATAAGAAATGAGATAATTATTGAGTAATTTTTTATGAAAACATATTTACTGATGATAGAAATTTCAGACAAAAGAGAGAAACGAAGTTAAATTTTATTAAAAATATCAAAAAAAATTAATTATAAGAGTTTATAACATAGTATAATAAAATTAAAATATCATGGATTCCTTTTAAGTATAAAATTTAGAAGAATTATAAAATTTCAACATTAGAGTCTTAATCAAACACAATAATGTAAAATGATAAGATTGTATCAAAAGACTCGTACCATTATATAATTTATGTAGCATAATTAGAATGAAATAATTACATTAGATGGAACTTATTATAACATGAATAAATAGAATCATGATATTAAAGTATACGGGGTATTATATTCACCACATAAAAGAAAATAGTTCTATAGAATAACAAATTTCCCAAAGAAGAAAAATTGAGATTAATATCACAAATCGCATTGGTGTCATTGGAACAATAAACCATGAAAAAGAAAAATCGTTAAATAGAAATTTTAATCTACATAATTTTATTGATGATAACATAAAATACATTCATAATTATAAAAATAACTATTCATAAATTTTATTAGGGAATATATAACATATCTCGCATAAATAAAATATTGATGACAAAACCTTACATTGACTCTATTGTGTTACGTATTTCTTTATCATAATGATTAATATTTTGTATATATTTAAAAAATATCCAGATTAATTTTATAAAATTTATTATAAATTCTTATTCATTTATTAACATGTTTTATAATATTACCGAATCGATTAATTTTAGAAGGATTTTTGGACCATATTTACCTTGTGTGTCAAAAATAACATAGGTTTGTTCACTATTGTAAAAAAGGTAACTATTTGAACATATATATAATATTAATAATTAAATAATTTTATTATGTATACATAAGTTATTCCCTTGAAACAAATCATGAAATATTAATAAGAATAATTCACTAATGTGATGATTATGGATATAGTAGGTCATATGTACTAATAAGTAACAGTTACATTTTTCAATTACTAAAATAAAAAAGGTAACTAATTTTATACCATAATAATATTATAACAACATATATAATAACATATAATATAATTATTTGAACTTCCATATATCATCAATATGATGTGGTGGTGAAAATTGGAATCACATCACTTTGAGGAGACGGTAGTCTACACTTCCATGAAAATGATTATCAGTTTTTCTGTGAGTGAATAATTAAAATATGAAAATTTTATATTTTAATTGTTGATATATAATTACTACCTTAAAATCATAAATATATCATGTTTTTTATAGATATTAATTATACATATACTTATATCATTCTATGTAATTTGATAGTGGAAAGTGTATCATATAACATTTTGATGATGTAAGTCACTGTAAATACGAGTGACTTTACTCTATCACATACATAATGAAATATAAAATGATATATATGAAGAAATAAATATAAATTTATTAATTTTTTAAAAAATATAATAAAATACATTATATTCATCATTACACCCAACTGTGATATGTGGTAATGGAAAAAATGAATGATATCATTTTGTTAGGTGGATGTTCTTTGTTCACCTGAATGATGTTTTTTATAATCCAAATGATTGAAGTGTGTCTAGTTTTTGGTAATAATATTATATTAACAACATATATGTCTATGAAATACACTATGTATATTATATATTTATGGTTTAATATGAATTAATGTGGTGAAAAATGAAATAATATAATTGTACATGTAGAAGAAAATTACATCATTATAAGTTATACTCCATTTTATACCACCAAGGACAACCTTGGATGTCCATATTCCAAAAATAATGATTTTATAATGATAAGAGGGAATTTTTTAATTTATTTGGAGAGGTCATGGATGACCCAAATACTTTGAATGGTGTGTAGAAATAACGTGAGAGATGACCATTTTAATGTTTAAGAAGAGTGGCATTTTTTTTAATACCCAATAGAATTACCCATTGGGAGGTAAATCATACTTCATGTGGATCCAATATTTATAATTAATATGGTACATGGATGATATGATTGAGACACACTACTATTAAACAATAAATCAAATCTTATAATCCTTTTGTTCCTCAACACCTACGTTTTCTTATTTTTTTCATTTTGGATATTTATTATCATAACTAGTTTTTTATAATATGTAATATATCCATTATGACTTAATTAATGCGATATTTTTTATATTATATTTATCCATTTATTATTTTAATTTAATAAAATCTATCAAATAATAATATTATGTACATTAAAATTATTTTTAACACAAATGAAAGAAATTTGGAAAAACACCATTTAACCATGATAATTCTAACTATGTTCTTATATAATGACTTATTAACATTATTTTAGGTATGATTCAAATATTTCCATTGGATTTGTTTTTATTTTTATTTTTTAATTCTTAAAAGTTAATTTGGAGGACACCTTTATTGTTGAAGCTGTGTATTTTTTTTGAAATCTTCTTGCTTTGACCTATAATTTTGGATTCTTATTATGTAATTAAATGTAATGAAATTAGATTACATAAAATATAATGAGTTTTTGGAATAATTCAGGAAATTTATTACATATTGAAGTGGTTTAAACTCCATGCAATATGTTCTTTATGTTTAAAAAAAATAGCATTTGTTAATAAAAAAGCATAGTTTTTTTGTTGATTTAGGTTTTTTTGGGTTACACAAGGTGTAATTGGATTCTATGCCCTGATAATTTAATGAGAATATAGTTTTTATGGTTTTTCCTATCAAATATTAAATTACTCCACTATGTATCCAGTCCCACTTGTTCCAAATCTCAACATCGCTGATTTTTGTAGAGTTATTTCCATCCATGTTTCTTTGTTCAAAAATTCATCACCACTGGATTTGGTAATTTATCTATAGGTTTGTTATAAATTATTTAGACTTTCATTTTTCATATTTTTAAATTTTAGAGAGGTTTTTATTGACCCTATTTTCTTTCTAGGTGTTCATTATCCATTGATGAAACTTATCTTAGTTTCTGGTCACCATTTTTGAGTATTTCTAGGTTTCTACCTTGGTTAAGTTAGTTGGATATATAAAATGGAATAATATTATGAATTTCATGTTGTTTATTATAAATTATTATTTTTATTTTATTTAATGCAATAAATGGTTTCAAATTATTTCATAGAATGTAAAATTATTTCTAAATCTGATTTTTCGTGGAAATTTGATTTTCTTGACATGTAAATGGGATTTCAAACATCATATCATATTGACTTAAAAATGAGAATATCTTATAAAATATTGAGAATTGATTTAATTTTAATTTGTTATAATGAACATTATATAACCTGAGATTATTGGGAATGAAAAAAAATATTCCATAATGAATGATTTACAATAATGGGGTACCTTTTTGGTATAAATGACAATGTCATGAAATCTATTAGATCTAATGTATGTATGTTTATGATCATTACGGCATATTACACATTTTCTTATTGGGTATAATGTAATATGAAGTAAATTTCTATTTTTCTTTTTTCATTATCCATTTGTAGTTATTTAACACATAAATGTTTTATTGTGGATTGTTAGTCTCATTCTATTATATATGAGGTTGTATCACATATATCATAATACTGGGTTCTTACATGGATATTTGTTTATATTAATTCATCTTCATTCATTGATATGATTTTTGATTATTTAAATTTTTTACATGATATAAATATTTATTTGGAATATGGAATGAATTAAAAAAATGTAATTAATATCGGACATGAATTATAAATTTTTTGGATATATGAAAATACGTGGTAGAACTGTTTTGTATTAAAAATAATTATTTTTTTATTATTGATACGATACATTGTTTATAAATTATGTTGGTGTGAAACAATGCTTTATCACACACTCTACTATGTATTCAAGAATTTATAGATGTTTTATTTCTAGATTCGAGTAAAGGGAATATCATCATGAAGCAAGATAGATTCTATGGTTTGTACAAAATTTTGGATCATGTTGTTCTATAGATGTCTATTGGCCACATGTGGTATTGATGTATGTTATGTATTAGCCTATTTTTTCATTAGATATTATTTCATTTTGGTATCTCATTTAATATTTATTATTACTCTGGTTGCTTTTTTTTCCAAGACTGGGTTCTATTATCCTAATTTACCCATATCACATTACATGAATGATTAGGAGGGTTTTCAACATGACTCCTTTTGGTTCGTTATAATTTTTTACCAAATGGATGCTCATCTTGATGTTTGTTACCAATTCATATGATGGGTTCTATGTATGAGGTAGAAAATAGTAAGTAAAATAGAATTTGGATTTAAAATGATTAATAGTGTCCTAGTTTTCTCCATACCAAAATATAATGTATGTTATCAAGGGTCTATATGGACTTTTACCATGTTTCAGACATTGGTTTTTATGTTATTTTAATGCAATATAAGTTATGACTATAAAAATTTACCCATTGATTTTTTTGTATGGGATTTTTCGTTTTATATTTTAAATATTAATGTTTTACCTATTTTTTATCAATAACTGATGTTTTTACATTCTATTTAATAATTTCACATGAATAATTATTTTACTCCCATTTTAAAAAATTATTATGAGAACAATTCATCCATTTAGAAGAGAGGATGTTGTGATACATGATCCATAAGGAAATATTGAAATTGAACATTCATTGGATGAAGTTATAATCTATACTCTTCAAAATATAGATCATGTATGTGTTTTGATCCCTTGAAATTTATAGGATCATAAATCAGTATTTATAAAGACACATGGAACATTCATTCATAATGAAAAGGACCCCACGAATCTGAAGTGTGGCATGAGTGGATAGAGATTACAAAAAACATATTGAGCCCTACTGATGAATCCAAGTTGGATTATTTTTCATTTATATTCTCGTGGTATTAGGAAAAAACTACATGAAATCTGTAATTCCAGTTATATTAAATGAAGATTTTAAATGGGATTCATTCAATAAAAAATTTAACATATTTTTTATCCAAAAATATTTCATGGGACAATGTCCGAGGAGTTTCTAATCATAGACCAAGGGGTGTGTACATTTATAGTGTATTATTTAAATGTTGATGAATTTTTGAATTTAGAAATAATAATTAATCACTAATGGTTACATGAAATCTAAGAGGATTTAGATATGACTTGGGAATGATATTCCATCAATATTGATTATCAGGTGAATTCCAACCATAGAGGTTGTAGTTATCATGACGACTTTAGCTTACGTAGACGAGTTTGGGGAGGTATTATTTCATATATCATCAATTCATTTTGTTTTTAACATGTGCATATATTATGGCCATAACAAAAGTGTAAGAGTTTTTAATTTTCATTAGGACTAGATACATGCGATTAGATGGGGAATCATCAAGATTCTTTTTACTAGTGGGGAAGCATGGTTACAGTAGGACATCCTATATATATTCTCCAATAACTTTTTTTATTTGAGGATAATATAACCTCTAATGAATATAAGTAAAAATGCTACCTTTGATAAATTGGTAAGAATCTACTCTCACCAGGATTTATAGGGTTATGGATGATGATTCCATGTGTGCTTGGTCTAATCTATAGGGTTCAAGGGAAATTTTTGTGTCTATTATCAGTGGGAATTATGTAGTTGATATGCACAAGATAGATGTTATGAAAATCCAGATGGTGTTATAGGTATGGTGTTTATCTCATATTCCATGTTTGTCATGTTATTTGATATAGTATTACTCAATAATTTATAACATAATTCTTAGTTAAATTAAAGTATTTTTATTCAGAAACTATTTCATTATTTTTTGATAGTCTCATGTATTTGGGAAAATTTTTTGAAATAGGTTCTAGATATGCCACTAATAGGGTGATTATAGCTGACCTAGAGGTGGTTTCGGGATATTTAGTGAATGATATTTATGAATTCGATTTCATTATATGTGTGGAATGGATGATAATTTTTATCTCTTAGATTTACTATTATCACATCATAGTTTAGTTCTTATATGTAGGATCGATTGTAAGATAAATATGATACTGATTATAGTATAGAAACTATGGTGAAGATACTCAATATTCAATATGAGGGGGAATTTTATTATTTAAAAATACTTATGGAATTTTTGTATCAACAAAATTAACTAAACCTCTAAGTTTTACTAACTTTCCATAATCTAGAAATGTCATTAAAAAAATGATGTTCTGGAAATGTCATTCTAAAAATGTTACCAATTCAATAGACTAAATATATTCAGAAAATGGAGATAGATTAACTAACTAACTAGATTCTAGAAATATCATTCCTTAAATGAAACATAACTAATGTATACAAAATAATGACTCTACCTTAATGCATATAGAATCTTGTTTAATCAGAGTACAAGTATAAGGATGTGTAAGATAGTTATACATTCCTCAATATACAAATTACAATAGAAATCAAAATAGAAATTCTAAAAGTAACTACTAGTAATTCTTGTAACCCAATGTGTAGGGAATCTAACAACCCTGGCTAAATGAACCTTGATTTATACTTTCAAGAATGTTTGTTTTACCCAAACCTAGGTATTCTCTCAATACAAAGATCAATATCTGTCTTTCTATCCACAAAGCCCTAAATTTTTACAGAAATTGACACCTCTAACTTCACAATCGGAAGTCTCTGATTTTAATGAAATCCCACCTCTACACGAAGCAATTCAACACAATGAAATTCTGAACAAGTAGTTCACACCCGAACCAATTGTCCACAACATCCACACAAACCACTGAGAGTTGAAAGAGCCTCTCTCTATAAAAACACTTCAAGATCATATAATCCCTAGAATCATAGAACTATGTAGAGCTTGTTCAAATGATCTCCTAATTACTGGTACATCTTCAATGGTAGGCTCCCACCTCCAACGATCATATTATCCTTGAATTTCAGAGTGACATGTATACATGTCACTCCAAAAATAGTAAGTTAATAACTAAATAAATAACATCATTTTCTAACCAAAACAAGTGTAAGAAAAATATGGTTTCATGACTAAATTCATTTTTCAGATATTAAGGAAAACTTATTTTCAAAGTCTAACCAAAAACAATTTAGTGTCTATATAATAAGGATATTCGTATTTTGTTTCTCAAGAATTAGAAACCTGAATTCTTAAGTAATTTGGAGTCTGATCTCATAAGAACAGATAGTATGAACTTATGTGGTTCATAGTATGAATTCAGATAATTGAGAACCAAAAATTAGAATGTAGGGAGTCTAAATTCAAAGAGTTTGGAACCAGAATTTGGAACCTAAAAACTGAATGCTCAATATCTATGTATTTATAGGATTCTATGGTTGTAGATGTTAATTCTATTTTTATACAAAGAGAGAAAATCAGGTAGGTTAATAAAATGAAAAACATGTGAAGATATGTTTTCGTTGGGGAAGGAAAATATTCATTATAAAGGGAAATATTAAGGACAAAGAAATTTTGCTTAAGATTGGGTGTTTGTGATTTTTAGGGTGTGTGATTTTCAAAACATTTAAGAATGTATAAGTCATAAGGAAATCTTATTGACTCAACAGTTTCCTCAATCATGAAATAATGAAAATGTCATAAGGAAGCCTTATTGATTCAACAATCTCACCACTTTTGGAAATCACTAACAACCTTATGAAAAATGGAAAAAAAGAAAAAGATTATATGGACATTTAAATAAAATTTAACTACATTTTAATATGAGCAATGATTAATACGACTAACTCCGACTTAGGCTTTGGAAACACTATGGATCTCATTCTTGATTTTTGTATTGAGACATATCATTTTATTGCATATGGAAGTATTTTTGGTTAAGAACCCCACTTAGAAAGTCCTAAAGAAACATCTTTTATTTGAGTAAAATGGGTCTTCAGAAATAAGTGTGATGAAAATGAAATCATCGTAAGAAATAAATCTAGATTGTTTGCTAAAGGCTATAATGAAAAAGAGGGAATAGACTATGATGAAACATATGGTCTAGTAGCTATACTTGATTATATTCGTATCCTACTTTCCATTGCAGCATTCTTCAATTTCAAACTTTTTCAAATGGATGTGAAATTTTCTTTTCTTAATGGTTTTGTTCAATAGGCTATTTTTGATGAACAACCTCCTGGCATTGAAGAAACCAAACATCCTGATCATGTTTTAATACATACCAAAGCATTGTATGCCCTTACACAATCCCCACGAGCTTCGTATGATAGACATATATGATTATTTCATTAAAAAAATATGTTAAGGGAAATGAAGATCCAACCATTTCTATAAAGAAAGATATTAAAAATGTTTTGATTGTTCAAATTTAGGTTGATTAAATCATTTTGGGTTCAACTGACCAATATTTAACTGATTCCAATGCGGATCTAATGATATATGCGTTTTAAATGAGTATGATGGGTGAGTTAAAAAAATTTCTTGGATTTCAAATTTCACAAAAACCTGAAGGAATATACATATGTAAACATAAGTATATTAATTATCCTCTCAACAAATATGTGTATGACAACACTAAGAGTATAAGTTCTCATATCAGTACGTCAAACACACTAGATCGTGAAGAAGCTGGAAAAACAATAGATCAAACATCTTTTAGATGTATGATAATAAGTCTACTTTACTTGATATCTAGTTGAACAGATATAATGTTTTATGTATGCTTATGTACATGATATCAATACAGTCGAATGAAATCTCATTTAAAGGTAGTGAAAATAATTTTTCGCTACTTAAAGGGAACCATGGATTTAGGAGTATTTTACACTTCTGGAAATGATTTTGTTTTAATAAGCTCCTCAGATACAGACATTGGTTTATGAAGAATGGATTGAAAGATTACATCTGGAACTTGACATTTCATAAGATATTCACTACTTTCTTGGGCCTTCATGATGCACCACTCAGTAGCACTATCCACTGCTGAAGCTGAATATATAGCAGCTGGAAGTTGTTGTTCTCAAGTGTTGTGGATGCAACACACACTCACAGCTTATGGCATGAGTTTTTCTAAGACTCAAATTTTGTGTGATAACACAAGTTACATTTCCCTTAGTAAAAACCTGGTACATCACTCTCGTGAAATAAACATAGATTTTATGCGTCACATTCTTAGCAATAACACACAGAAAAGAGATATAATTCTTCAATTTACTGGATTTCAATATAAACATGCATAAATTTTCACAAAATACATACCCTAATATAGATTTGAATACATTAAACTGATGTTTAGAATGATAACAGTGAGGTAATATTATTTCATTAGCGTCTTGTTGAACCATTCTAATTATAGTAATAAAATCATTTTCATAATGGGAGTACATTTTTTTGAGTGTTTCATATTTTTTGTAACGAGTCTTTCAAATTTTTTGTAATTATTCTTTCAAAACATTTCTGAAATGACTTTTTCAAATGTTTTTGGAATCCAAATTTTCGTAACAAAATCTTCTTATTGAATGTTTCATAATGAAATTTTCGTATTTGATTTTTAGTAATGAAATTTTTGAACTACAAATTTTCGTAATGATGTTTTCGTACAGAGAAGTTTTGTAATGGGAATATTCTTAATGATAATTTTCATAATATGGAATTTTTGTTCTCATATATTTCATAGTGAGTTTTTCATAGTGAGTTTTTTGTAATGATTTTTTCAAAGTCATATTTTCTTCAGGATGAATATTTCCTATTACGAGTAATCTTCATAGCCAATCCGAAAGGTATGTTTTCCTTACTAAATTTTTAATAATGGATTATTTTTTACTGGTAGTTTATTTTTATTATAAAATTCCTCAGATTTTCTTCTTCATAAATCCGAATGTTTTTAAAACCTCAAAATATCGGATTGATGACTTCCTTGCGGGTATGTTTTCAACCATCTGATCAGATCATAGAGTTTTTCAACCATTACATTGTTTTTGGACGATCAAAGGTCAGCTCCATCGCCTATATACAGGGAACCCCCATTTTGTGTCCCAAATCATTTTCAAATATCTCGTGTGCTAAAACCCTGCCTCTTATCTTAATGCACATTCTGAATATTTCAATGCTCCCCCATTCCGAATTTCTGTAGAAGCCACTTCCCAATATATGACTTCAATGAAGCCAATCTCAAAATGGATAGCATACAAGGAAAGGTTAGTCAATCCTGATTATTTCAGTGAGTATGATTCTTTAATTTCTCATAATATCAAAATCAATGGATGGGATGATTTTTTTCGTATCCAAACTAGTGGATCTGGATGCCATTTTTACAGATTTGCAGGAAGAATTCAATAAGTCTGTTTCCATCTATAGAGAATGTCGTAGAGAAAATTTTTCATTATAGTCTTATGTTAAGACTTACAAGTTATCTTACACCAAGCCATCATGCTTTGTGGGGTTGTAATATGATGGTGAAGTATAATTTTGTTCACATAAGCTACCAGATGTGCATGAAAGTTATAGAAAAGTGAATCCAATGAAATTCCATGGCCTCAAAGATGATAAAAAAGAAATGATTTCATATATCTCCACCTTCAACAAGATTTTCTAGTTCTGGGATCAACAGTTTTTCTTTCCCAGAATAGGCTATATAGATAACCTAAAGAAAAGCGATATCTACATCTTAGATTTCTTAGTAAATCAATGAAAGATAAATCCGATGACCCACGTTCTTATTATAGTTGAGAATATCATGAATATATCTTTAAAGGATCAAATCATTATGTATCATAATCTTATCTACAAGGTTATTATTTATTGTCTTGATTCATTTGTGGTTTCTTGCATTTCCAAGACGAGAATTCTTAAGATGATGTTGATAAGTGATGATACTTTAAAGAGGATGAAATCTGGTTTTTCAAAAGAGTGAAGTTAGTTTTACGATCATCCTGAGGAGTAGGTAGAAGTCGCTTCGGAAAATGTTGACCCAGTGAAGAAGGTTTCTAAGAAGTGGAAATTGAAATAATTGGTTGCTGAAAACAAGGCTCCCAAAGCTAAGGAAACCCAATCAGCACCTACAAAGATGAAAAAACAAAAAGAATATCCAGATGAGGTGGCTGCTAAATGGTGGAAAGATAAGGAGAAAGGAAAGAAGGGGATCCACGATTTAGAATGTACCCTGCTGAGGCAAAGAACTTAAGAGAAAAACATGCGAATGAGTTAGAGAAACAATAAAATATGAAGAATATGAAGATGAAAATGTCTGAACCTGAGGTTGTTCAATATCTTTTGAAAGCCACATAGGTTGCCTCTGAGAATATTCTCAGTCTAGAAACCTTTCTTGTTGATCCATTACCAGAGACCCCTGGAAAGAACTACTTCACTCCAGAAAAGTCTAAAGGGAAACAAGTTGTTAAAGATGTAGATAAATGATCCAATAAAGAAGGAGAGGAATAAGTTGTTGAAGAAATTGGAGAACAAGAAGAAGTATAAGAAGGAAGTGGTGATCTCGATGACTTGATCAAGAAAGTTGAAGATTATAAAGAAATGTATGAATCATCAAAGCTAGTCACTATGAGAAAGGGTGATGAAAAACATGGTAAGAAATATAATGTCGAGGTCGAAGAAAAAGAGAATGAATTGTCTGAATAAGTAAGCTATGAGAAGAAATTTCTTTAATGAGTCGAGAAGGAGAACCCAGATGAAGACAAGATTGTTCGTGAATCTGAATCTGAGGAAGAATCTCTTGATGAGGAAGTTCTAAAATTTGATAAGGGGAAGCAAGTGCTTATGGACAGACCAAAAAAATATATCATTAGGAAGAAAGAATTTGGTGGTTATTCAAGAAAAAATTTTATGGATATTGAAGAATAACAATCTCCAAGCAAGGTGTTTGATTCAGAATCATCAGCACTTGTTCAGGATTTTGTTGATGAATCTTTGAAGAAGTTAGTGGATAGAATTATGATTTTTCGAACCATAGATTCTATATTCTAGATGATTTATCATAATCTAAATTAGAAATCATAATACTTATCTATGGTGATGGAAATATGTGTGATGATTGAGGCTTATCATAGAAAATTCCTTATCAATTATGATTTTCACAGAAAATCTTTTAGAAAAATCAGTCTTCAGTCAAATAAAGTTGATGACGAAATGGAAGAGTTTGATCATTTTCAGAATGATGTTAAATATGATTTTGATAACGAGGATTCCAAGATTATGAATCTTCAGGAAAAGTTGATCCTTGAGCAAAATTCTCCGAATCAACAAGTGAAGGACTTGAATGGGAAGGTTAACTCTCTTTTTCAAAATTTTAAAGGGGATAGAGATATTTGTATTGAGCTCGAAGAAAAATTTGTAAATAATGATGAAGTACTTAAGGCACAATTTGAGTCCCTCAAATATCATTATTAAAGGATAAAAGCTTTAGAGATGCATGTTGAGGAGGACCAGAAAGACTTGAAGAAGCTGAAAACCTTGTTGAAGAAGATAATCCCCAAGGAAAAGGAGGAAAAATAGACAAATCCAATTTTTGTTGTAATGCCATTCCTTGTAAAAATTCATTCAACACTAATGAAATATCTGGTTGGTTATATCTTGTGTTGTTTTTACTAATTTTTCGAGTACTTTATCATTTTTTCCATTCCCTTAAATTCATTTTAAAATCAAAAAGTGGTAGAATGGAAAATAACTTCTCAAAAGAGGGAGAATGAAAATTTTCAATGTCAAGAACCAGCCCTTATAAAGGGGGATCTTATCTAAGGGGGAGTTTCTCATTACGAAGTTTTTCATTCCCAAGATAATGAAAACTCCATTCCAGAAATCCAGAATACAATACATAGCGTTCCTAAGACCAAGGGGGAGTTAGTTTTATTCAACATCACTTATGAACAAAGGGAGATGA
Source organism: Viscum album (assembly GCA_963277665.1). Lineage (NCBI taxonomy): Eukaryota > Viridiplantae > Streptophyta > Magnoliopsida > Santalales > Viscaceae > Viscum > Viscum album. Next base: position 2,071,620,339 of record OY728152.1, on the reverse strand, counting down.
GATTTAATTTTTAAATTCTAAAGAAATTTTTTCTAAGTCCTTATATTATTTTTTTAAAGGTTGTTTGTGCTTTCAAAAAAGATAGATATTGTTGATTCAATAAGGTTTTCCTTATGAATTTTCCATTTATTCTTGTTTTGAAAATCACAAACACCTTATACGTAAGAAAACACATATTTTACATCTATAAGGAAAATATCCTTCCTAATGGAATTTACCCCTACCATATTTTTATTTCTCATATCAATATTTTTCTTTAGTATTCAAATTTAATTCATATTCAAATCATCATAATCTAATAACACTTAGATATGAAGAATTCTATTTTAGTATCTAAATTCTGGATTCAAACTCTAATGAATTTTCATTCCGAATTCTGGATACGAACTATAATAAAGATCCATTCTGAATTCTGGATAGGAACTCTAATGATGTTCCACTCTAAATTATGGATACAAAATCTCATAAAGTTCCACTACGAATTCTGGAGAAGAACTCATAAAAAATTCCACTCCCAATTCTATATATGAATTATCATAAAGTTACACTCCTAAATCTGGATATGATCTCTCACAATGGTCAACTCCGAAATATGGATAATAACTTTAATGATATCAACTCCAAACATCTATGAGTTCGACTCCGAACTCTGTATGATCAGATTCCAAATTCTAGTTAAACCATTCTCCGAATTTCCTTACAAAATCAGACTCTAGATTTATACGGAATTTAGGTTCGTAATTCCTATAAATCAAAATCAAAATATCTCTTTATCATAGAATCTGAATTCTATGTTGGTTAGACTCTGAACATGTATTTGATTACATTCTGAACTTCAGTTTTACTTATTCTTATAGTTGTTTCATTAAAGTAATATTTCGTGACTTCAGTTATTGACTAACCATTTGTTGAGTGACACGTGTATAGGTCCCTACTAAATTAAAGGAGAAATATGGCTGTTGGAGGAGGGATCCAACCGTTGGAGCTTCGCCTATAAATAGAAGCTCATTTGAAGGAGCTCGATACTGAACATTGACAAGAACTTTTACATCTGTGCTTACATTCTATTGAAGTGATTTCTAGAGAGAGGCTCTTATCAACTCTCAATGCATCGTGCAGAAGGTTTGAATGGCTTGTTCAAACATTGCCTTGTGCAGACTTGCTTTGCGCGACTCTGATTGTTTTAGATTACAATCATGGGATTCTTTGGATATGAAGACATATCTTACAACACCTTGAAGTTGAGTTCTTCCTTACTGAGGAAGATAGATGTACCGACTACCTAATAGATGAGGGATTGTGGGGATATCAAGATAGAATCTGATCTTCATATCGAGGGCTTACCCTGGTGTGAGTAAGACAGACATTCTTGAAAGTATAAATCAAGGGACTTTTATCCAAGGTTGTTGATACCCTTCTCTTTGGGTTACAATAGTTATTGTTTGTTACTTGTAGTTTTACTACTTGTTTTTACGCTGCATTTTATATTTTTAAAGAATGTATAAATTTATTATACATCCTTACTTGTACTCTGATTTAGTTAGATTCAATAAGCTATAAGGTAGATTCTTAATTTTTGTAACATTGGGTAAGTCACATTTTCAGAATCACTATTCTGAAATTTAGCAAGTGATTAGAACTTATAGAGGTATCATGAATTATCTTGTTTAAATTTTTTAAACATAACCATTCTAAAATTCCCTTATGGAATATTAAAAGGTACAATTCACCCCCTTCTTGTATATGATAATGTCATTCTTATTTTGATCCTACGTTTTGTATCACAGACTATATCATACTCAAAGTTATACCATCCTAACACCTGTGTCTATAAGAACTGAATCTAAGGTGGAATAGACACAGATCATACCTAAATTCATCTATTGAGCATTGTGATCGTAGGACATACCTTCCTAGATCTTTTCCCTCCCATGCTCACCCAATCTATGTGGTCGGGGTGGACATCCTGATGGCGGCGGCGGTGGAACTCAAAACGTCGACCACCGCCAGCTGCATGCCTAGCGCTTCTTCCATGTCTGCCTCCTCCCAGCAGAAGGCCTAGATCAAGCCTCTGCCTATGCCTGGGAGGTCCCACATATGTTTGATGATCGTCAGTGTGGTGGGTCAGAAAATCTAGAGCCATGTGACCCTGTCTGCTGCATGTGTAACACTACCCGCTCCTGGCAGGAATGTCTCCACCCTAAGTTACTCGCACATCTGATCCTGAGTCCTGCGGTCGACCACCTGTTTTTATGGTTTTCATGGACATCTACATCATCTTTCTACTTATAGCTACAAAAGACTGAGATGTATGTTGTTAGTGGTGGGTATCGCAGTTGGAGACTGCTCAGCAAGAAAAATCTTTATATGAGGGCTCGCTCCAACACCCCCGTCTGCATCGGGATACTAAGTGAGAAAATCAGAGCTCCGATCTCTCTCCTGAGTCGCCGTTCGAATGTCCAGGCACTAAATAACATGTATTGTACGATATTAGTGGAGTATCATGAGAGGTCTATGAACCTCTCTAAGTAAAACACCACCGTCATGATACCCTGTCGAAGATGCAGTGGCTCCTGTAACCGCATTGCACAAAGGGTGCCTGGTACAAACTCTTTCCGGAATAGGCTCTCGAAGTCTGACCAGAGTAGTGATTCCTCATCAAGCATATAAAGAATCAGGCTCCACCATCTTTCTATTTCTTTCTGAAAGATGCTAGCAGCAAGGATCACCATGATGTCAACTCATGTCCCTACTAGCCTGAACACTCTCACCATAACCTCTATCCAATCCTCAGCCACCTGTGGATCCATCTCTCCGCAATACCTTTGTAGCCTTTGTCGCTGGAAGTCGTGCAACCTGTTCAAGTGGCATGAATCGTCTACTGTTGGGGATGGTAGCATCGGTGGCCAAATGGGTAGTGGTACTGATCATTCCTCCGTCGGTGCCTCAACTGGAATGGGAACCTATACCAAGGCCTAGTCGCTTGGTGGGAAGTAAGTACGTATGATTCTCGTGGATCTAACTAGTCGTCCGCGGGGAGTCATCCTGAAAGAAACAGATGTGACATGGTAAAAAAAATTTACCTAGTGATCTTGTCTTGTAGAGTTGATGAAATGAAAAACTTATGAAACAAACACACAATCTGTGTTTTCATGCACCGAGTCAGAAATTAGAGATCTGGGTACTAGTGTATGTTTACGTCGTCCGCCCGCACCAACACTGGACTCCCTAAAATGAAAACCATTATTTTTACCCTTAACACATTTTCTTCATAGAAAATAAATATGTAAGTCCTAATTTATGCGGTAGAACTGAATCCTCTGATATCTATTTTTCACGGCCCATCCCCTGGGGCCCGTATAGTGACTACCCCAAGCACGCCTCCGATAGGCCTGGGGATGGAAACTAGCACTAAAGATGTAATCCCTAAAGATATAAGACATTGACTTTATAATTTTAAACAAACACAACAGAGTACACAACTAGAAGTAATCACTGGGTAAAAACTGTATAAAAAAAGATTGCTTGAAATTAAAAGGGGCTAGAATTACAAGCCCAACTGTAAAGTAAAAGAACAACATAAAAAGGGAAAAAAAGGAAAATACCATCACCTAGATCATCCTCTGGGGTTCTGACATAAAGGATAGGTATAGATGGCCACCTCAGTACTCCACATATTTCATGATCCTCTATGTACAGACTCGTCGTATGGTCCACCTCTAGGAACCGTCCAGTCCTGGCACTCTCGGCCTCCATCAGTGTTGTCTATCATCTACATCCAACACATCGAGTGAGGGCATCACCAGTGCAGGGGTGAGAATACTGATACTTAGTAGAGACCCCAAGATGATCAAGGTCTCACAAAATCCAAAAAAGATAAATCACAAAGTATGAAATCAAAAAATAACCATTACATAGGTATATGGCAACATTTATACCTAAATTATCAAGTAACCCATCTCAATGATGAGGAAAACATAAAAGTCATTGACTTATCTCAAACCAGGATTTTTATTCACAATGTCAAAACACCAGCTGCTGGAGAACATTTACTCTGTCGAGTACAGTGGGCATGCCGCTACAACCAAGCACTTCCCACTAACCTAGGACTACTTAGGTACTCCAACTATCATGTACTGCGGGTTTGATGTGCTCAAATAGAGGTGCTCCCCACCATGGGTCTGCTAGACCAACCAAGCGCTCCCCCTCATTGCCTAAAGAGGTAATCATTCAGTCAAGTACCATGGATCTTCCACTACAACCAAGAACTCATCTTCTGTGGGTCTTCCACTAAAACCATGAACTCCCCACTAGTCCATCCGAAACACTCTGAGTCGATCCATCAACATTCTTCATGTCTCAGCCAGCTACTAGGTTTCTGCAATCTTCTCGCTCATCAATGGGAGGGTCCGCTCCACAATCTAAAATTTGATACTCCGTTTTTTATGAAGTCTCGCATGGATTTATCACCAAGGACCGCCATACCATAGAGTTCTCAATGCAACAGATAGCACATCAATCAGAAGCCTGGTATGTGAGTTATTAGCCTTTTAGTGCCGGTGTCCCAGTTTGATTTGTGTACGAACCAACCCAATCATATCTCAACTACACCCTGAACTCCAGTGTGGTATACTCACAGGGACTGTCTATTATCGAGATTACTAGTGCTGATGACAACTCATCAAATGGATGTCTAGTGCCAAAAATATGGCCAATTTATGAAAAGGGTCGATAGTGGGTCTAGGTCCGGTCTGACCCTGTCGGACCGACTCGGTCCATCCCAGTCTGGGCCGACCCGGTCTGGGTTAATTACATTTAAGTATGTGATTTTAAGAGTAATTAATGTCATTTGGAGATAAAATTTAACATGGAAGACTACATTCTTAATAAGTTTTGGTTTTCAATATTATTTTTGAATATATTGAAGGATTTTAAGGAAAATTTATTATTAAATTGTATTTATTTAACTTTGGGGTATTGTTGGTTTAATTTTGGAAATTAAGATTAGTTTTTATTTCTCTCAAGGAATATCCTTTTGGGGGATCATTAGATCTTGTAATAACCATTTTGGTTTTGATTAATTTCTAAAGACAATGTAAATATATAGTTCATCCTGCATGGATCTTGTGATTATATAGATGTTTATTCTAAATATTCCAGTGTGACCATGTCTTCTTGAATACTCATCATTTAAAAAAATGAGTTAGTTGTGGAAATTTATTAAAGAATGAATCTCAACCTAAAATGTAAGTATATATCTTTATATTCTTAGTCAATATCATAAATGAATGTAACTTAAAACAAAAAAATGTTGTCCATTTACTTTCCTACAAGGAGGCTAATGGTCGTTTGTCCCAACACAAGTTTGTGGTTTTCTTGTTGTTAACTTTCTCCTGATCATGATTTCTATCCATCTCCATCAGAACATGACACTTAGTTTATCATCCATATCCATGTTTTCCAACATGGAATCCGAGTATGGGTTATCTTGGTTGACCTTTATACCTTGCTTTCTTTCTTTTAAAGTGATAGTTTTATTGACTCTTTTTCCGATGTGGGACTTTCTATTATATTCCCAAGCAGAATATTAAAAATTACGAGGATGCAATTTATTGAAGGAGGGTAGAATGTAACACCCCAAGCTTCCATGGTACATTTCCCTTCGAATAACGCAATGGCATGCATTGTACGCAACTTCGAGATTCTAACACAACACAACCTATCCAACTAGCCATTATGAATGGTAATGCCTACATTTTGAAATTTTAAAAATTATATCTCCCAAAATGGACTTCATTTTTGGATTCAGAATATCGAATTTATTCTAGGGTGAAATTTTGGAACTTTTCGGAGAACACTTATATTTTGATGAATAGTGAATATTACTAAATTTTAATTAAAAACAACATTTTAAATCAAAATAATTTATAGTGAAAAATTATATTATTGATTGGTTTTAAAGTTTAATTAGAATATATTTTTACCATTTTATCCAATGGTGTTCATTAGAAATAATTTCACTTTGAAATTGGACCTAAACAATTTTCAATCTTTTGATATATATTGTTTCTTAAAAACACGCTATTTGTTGTGACAACGGAAATTAATTATAAATTAATTAATGAAACATATATTTTTATAATTTTTTAAAATAGACATCATTTTTTAATTCATAATATCAATTATAGCTTAGGGTAAAAATTTTGGCATTGTTCTGAAAAACTTTAATTTTTGATGAATAGTGAAACTACTAAGTGGTAGTTAAAAAAACTAAATTTTTCATAAAACTTAATATTACTGCTTCTATGAATGGAATTTTGAAAATTCGAGAGACATGGTTAATATAAAGATGTAAAATGTTGTTCAATGAGATGAAATTAATTTTTTGTGAATAGTAACTGTTCACTTCTATTTACAACGATTAAAAGTAAATAGGGTAATTAAGGGTAAAAATGATATTAATATTACCCTAACACATGTTAAAATTATATTGGACAAGTTTATCTCGACCAAAAACAACCTCACGAATAAAATATTATCATTTAGGTCCACTTGGATTAGATTAGGACATTTATTATTATCTAATTCAAAGAAGAGTTAAAAGAGTTAAAATCAATGTTTATTTACTAAAACATTTTTAATATAGGGTTATACTTAAGATAAATTCGATTTTAAATATTCATTTGAAAGATAATAGGATTTCCTACATAATGATATTATATTTATAATTTTTAGACATTAAATAAATTAATTTATTTATGACACAATGATGATGCAGTAATTACCATAATAGTGAAAAATTAGAATAATTGATATTATAAATACCTAAATAAATATAATTTGAGAATTTTTATGAATTAAACTAATTTTAAAGTATAATATGACATATTAGTATTGTTTTAATTGACTTTTTTCGAAGTAATAATTCTGTTATGAGTTTAGAAAAAATCAACTATTGAATAGTGTCCAAATTGACATAAAAGGGTTTTTAAAACAAATATAATATTATTAATTAATATTAAATTCCTAAAAATCTAAGGTTCGGACCAGTGACTTATATCATGATACGTATATCATTAATGGACCACTTGAGGGTCACTTTGATGTATATAGTAAGTTTATTAACTATATAATATAAAAATACAAAGTGACAATGTAAATGTCAAACTAATTAACTAAGAGTAAAAACTAAACCATAAGGTTAATGTAGTGACCCAAACCTTTCTAAATTCTATTGGCTGAATATTATTCGACTTATACCCACCATAAACTTTTAATAATCAACTTTGGAGCCATTATATACCGAATATAAATTTATTATAAATTAATATTTTTAGCTTTTCCAAAGGTACCCCTCACCCCTCTTATAAAAGGGCACTCCTCCTTCAAATTTCTTCACAACTTCAAAGCCTTTTGGTTCGGACAACCCCTGCCCAAATACTCTCTAAACTTCCCTCACTACAACCTAGAGGCATTATTTTGATCATATATCCAACCTAGGGATCCTTTTTGATCAAATCAAATGGAAGAACCCGAAGAAGAGGTAATGTTTTCACCACCCCTTTTCAAGTTCCTTTCTTCTTCCACTTCTTCTTTAATTGTTATTACCATTATAAAATAATAACTCAAGTATATTATATATACTGTGATGTTATTATAAATATGGTACAACCATATTCATTATTCTATCCACTTTTTGAATAACATGTCACCATATGTTCGTACATACGACTTACCATCTCCACGAACGCGATGAGATTCATTCTCTATCGTATCAACTCAAGTATAAATATCATTTGATGATTTAAAATTAATGTATAAGGACTTGATATCATTATGGATATGAATAAGATACAGCCTATCCATGACAAACATGGCTGACGTAACAAAACATATAAAGGAAAATGACTAAGTTAACACCCAAAATGACGATAATACTAAGATATTATTAACAAATCAATGTTAAAAGATCATATATGATATCATATTAATGTAAATGATTCATTTATACTTCAATAAAAATTATTTCACCATTATACAGGAGGTTAACCTACCATCGACCAAGGAAAATGTACAAATTAAGGGGTTTCTTATCTCACTCTTCATTTCGTGAGAATTGCATTGTTCACCACTTATTTATTGCATGTGGTGTATGTGTACTTATCATGATTGTATTCATTGTGTAATATACTTTAATTTATGGGTATTTACATCATCATTGTGTGATCCTTCTTTCATGGGTGCATGTTTCATATGTTACCAAATTGATAAGGGAATTTGATATTTCAATTTCAACTCATTCACCTTTACGCATACTTCATTGATTATATTACTCCAAGATTATGTGTGGAATTACTATTAATTTTCTTATGCCATATTTTCCACTCCCATTTCTATGGATATAATTTTGATACACATAATAACTCCATTGATAAATTCTCATGTGATTGGTATGAACTTGATAAGAGTGATTTTAACTTAATCTCCATTTGTTGAGTTAAATATCCAATTCATTGGTGTTGTTTTTACAAGAATATGTGTGAATGTCATATGATTGATTTACAATAAATATCTAATCATATTGAGTGTAATTATATTTTTCACACTTAAATATGCCGCTGATTTATCCTTAACCTAAGAATATGGTCTTTATAATAGAATTCATCTCAATTTACATTCCATTGAGACATCTTTGTTGTTATACACCAAATCACTTTTATATGGTGTATATATTGTACATTGGCATAATATACCATGATTACCATTATTATCATGATATTACTAAGATTTTATTACCACATTTATTTGTATTAAAGTGTCTCTCTTTTGGTTAGAATCTCGAACTAAAATACTATTTTTAAATTTTTTAAAGACTTATTCATATAAATCTTTCTCATTAATGACCATGTTTTAAAAATGGTTTTAAGGATTTATTTATATGGACATTAATGTTTTAAAATAAAAAATCCTTTAAAATTTTCAATGTAGTATGGGACACTTTGATTCAAAAATATATTTAAAATGGATTCTTGAAAAATAGTGTGACTTTTAAATGATATCAAGAAAAAGGGGGTATTTATCTCAAATAGTTTTGATGATTATTTTCATATATGTCAACATCCTTCATTATTATTGATTGATGTTAATGTGATACAATATAATCTTCAATATTGTTTTAAATGAGTTATGTTTGACTGTGGATGTGCTATTTTTATACCATTCATGGTTTGTGGATAAAGTATTGACATTTTGTATGCTAGTTTTAATAAGAATGTTTATGTTATGTTTAAACCTGTTCATATGAGATATTAATTGGAATTAATAAGTGACGGGTGGATCCCACCATAGCTCCTCGATGCATCGGGAGGTCTCATGAGACAAACTAGTATCTTGGCACAAGGCCTTAGAAAAATCTTATTTGTAGTCTTAGCACGAGCCCTTGGCTATGTGGTTATGGTAGTCTGGCATTATGCATTCCATAATTATGAAAGTGTTTATTGATATTTCATGTGATTGTTCAACTAGTATAATATCCATGTGAATATGTAAATGTAATTATTTCATTTTATCTTTTCCATATTATGCTGATTTTCAATTTTAAATGGATTTTGTTTTAGTTATAAATTGTTTTAAGTTTTTATGATTATCTATGAAAGCCATTGCTATATTATTATCCTTACTGAGCATCTGAGCTCACCCCTTTCAATGTTTTATTCTTCCGAGGATGTGAAGAAGTAATTTATTAATGACCTGCAAGGATAGTATGAGGGGATATGAAGACGAGATGTTGTTGTAGTTTTTTTTACCTTATGATGTAATGTAATACTTATGAATATATCTAGTGTTTCCATGACTACTAAACTAATCGGTCTTTCAAGACTTGATCATTTGTGATCATGCAAATGTTATGTAATAATGCACTGACTCTGGGTAACTGGGGTCGGGGCGTTACAATGATTTAAATGTTACTATTGATGAAAGGTATTTTTTTCTAAATTATCCTACACTAACATATATATTATGTTATACAGAAGTTTTCTTCTATGAAGTTTGAATGCTTCCACATTAAAATTTTATATAATTAATATTAACATTCATATGATATTAAATATTTCTTTTGTATGAAATTTATAATGGTACTTTTGAATCAATATAAATAAATGTGGTAATGATATTATATCAAAATGTCTGAAATTAATGGGATTTTATATTGTTATGATTATAGGGATGAATGTTTATGGACTACCTCACAATAAAACACATAAATGTTTTTCACATCTAGCCATTTTAATATAAAACATTTTCCCTTTAATTTAAATCAATATGGCCAATCATTTTTTTATTTTATAAAAGCGGGTTTAATGGTGTTCGATGCCCAACATACAACTCCCAACATGTTCAAAAGTACCAAAAAAACAAAGAACACAAAACAACAATGATTTAAACATCATAGTAGCCGTTTTCATCCCCATAACCCATATAGGATTCGTCTCCTCCAATAGTCAATTCCCATTCTGGATTTCTTCAAAAAATTTCACTTTGAACCCGATTTCTCTGTAGGTCCAATTTTAATCAAAACATTTATCTAAGAGTCTAAAATAATGTTTTATGATAAATCATCATTTTTTATCTATTTGGAAAAAATAATTTCCTTCATAAACTATTTATTATAGAAACTATTTGAAAAATGAATTTAATATTGTGAAAATGATTTATTAAATAAAATTTATATGCTTTTTATTTTTTTAAAATTGAAATTAATCTCCATGTTATTTTCATAAACAATTGATTTTGTAGTTTTCTATGAAAAGTAAAATGAATTTTTATTAACTTATTCTACCTAAATATTATTTTCCTCTATCATAAATATGTAATCATTGAAAAGAAACAATTATATATTGGAATATTTATTTTGAAATCAAATGATTGAAAAATGACTTATGACTATTTTGTGGTATTTATTTTTTTTGAAATGAAATGGTTTTATTCCTCATGAATGGATTTAAATTATTTTTAATGTTTCATCATGTAATTAAACGGTTATTTTCAAATAAATGTGTTTTAAAAAATATTTTAACTCTGAAAAATAAATTAAATGATTGAAGGACAATTTTCTCAAGAAAGCGTTCTCATAAAATTTAAAATTCCTTTTTCCACATATGATTACATACTTTGATATACATTATCAATTAAATTGGATATTATCCAAGGAAACCATTTTTATTCCTTCAGTCAACATATTATATTTTTAAAGATGATTTATTTATAAAATAAATTTCCATTTAAAATGTAACATTAAAATTAATTTTTATCAAACCTATTTATTTTTCATATGATATACATTAATAAAATTTTCTTGAAACCCATTTATTTTCATGGGTACAATTATGATGAAAAGTTTATGAAACTTTTTTATTTATAGGGATCAATTATAATTAAATTATTATTAACCACATTATTTTTCATTATTTTTTATATTATAATAGATCATGATCTTTTTATAGACAAAAGAATTCTTTTCATTATGAGACTGGTGGGACATACATTACTCTTTAATTAAATGGTTAATGATTTATATATAGAGAGATAAAAATTATAAATAATTTTAAGGGAATTTTCCACTATTATAAATAGGTTTAATTTGATCCACAATGGGATGTAGGTGTATCTTGATTAATAATGGTACAAATGAGACACTATATGATCAATTATTTATAATTATATAAAATTTATTATTCAAAAAATAAATTTTTTTGTCTATATTTATAATCCTTCCACTCTTTTATGTCATGATCTACAATTTCACGGTTGATTTATAAACATTTCATTCACAAATATAATATAGTTTTTTCTAAAATAAAAATTTTTTATACCAAGAAATATGATTATGATATATGAAATGTTGTCTATGAACATCATACATTATTTCCATTATCATGTACAATTAATCTTATATTATGCTTTAATATAATCATTGATTTATTACTCCAATGATTATACTAATAGAGAATTTGGGGTCAATATTTATTTTTTTAACATTACCAATTTTATTAAGAATTTATTAGGTATGGTATCAATTGGATGATTACTATGTGATATGATATTTTTTGAAGATATCGAAGAACCATCTATATAAAAAAATGTTTTACTAGTACCCAATGGGGAAAAAATTATGATCCTTAGTTATGTTTTTTAAATTAATAAATATCTAGATTAAATGATTTAATATCATGGTATGAGATGATATAGAATCTATAAGGATCATATAAGAAATAGTTATGATGATAAAAATAAAATAATAAATAGAAAAAAAATATGTAGTTAATGTGTATTCTAGTGTGGAATTTTCCATGATCTGAACATTCTCTTATCCACTATTGTGGTTATATATAATATATTTTATTATCTATCACATTAAAAAAATTATTACATGTTATATTGATATATACGAGTATAAAAGAGTAAAATAATATTACATAAAACTATAGTTGAAAATAAATAGTGTGTAAGAATCATACTCTAACATAAAAGATTACATCATCTAAAAAAATTGTTATATTTTCATCATTGTTGATTATAAATAAATAAGAAAATGTTATTACATGTATGAGGTTGTTTGTTTTCTTGAAATCTTGTTAAGGCAATGCACATTTTGTAGAGTGTATGTGACTATAATTTTCTCAAACAATGATAGTGAGTCGTTAGTGGATTTTGTATCACTAGTACATCATTGGTATTATAATAATTTTATGATTAAAAGGTTGTCTAAACCAATTAAATCACTTGTTTACTAATTGAATTAATTTTACTCAATTTATTACTATATTTTTTAGGATAAAACATGAGGTAGTTGTAGATTTAATTTGATCTTTCTATTGATGAAATACGATCAGATGATGGGTGGGTTTTTTGTGTGGAATAATTTAATTAATGTTATACATAGATTCAATGCCTCCCCACTCCTAGTATTCCTTAGTTTACACTTCATAATACACTTGAAAAAATCTACTCTTTTTATGGTAAAAATTTCAATGTATATTTTATTTTATATTAGCATATCCATTGATGATGGAAATTATTTTTTTATTGTTTTATTTTTTGTCTCTATCAGAGATTAAAAAATTTAAGTACATTATTTTTAAACCCCATCAACTATTGGACAACAATTTTTATATGGGTATTCATTCTTGGGGTCATGTGATATATTCGATCATGATGGTCAAAATGTTTGAAAGTGTAGAAAATAAACAAAGTGATATTAGTGAATATGTTTATTTTTTCTATATATAAATTTTATTCAGGGATATATGTAGGTTATACTGTTTTATGGACACTATGATTTCAATTAAATAACCCCATATTAAAAAACATTCAATCCCATTGGATGGATTTTTTTAATTTTAGCATAATAGAATCAATGATTTTAAAGAATAAAATGTAGGAAATATTAATTTTTACATTGTTTTAAATCCGAGTATCTATAAATAATTATTAAATTCAACATATTCAATATGAAGTATCATGTGACCATTTTTGGGTTTTATTTTTTTGAAAAAACATTAAATAATATTATTTCTCATTGATATTTATAATATAAAATTAATCAATGTATTTATTAAAATATTATTTGTGCATTATTAATATTTTATTGTATATTTTATTGATTCTATATAAGGTTTCTATTTTCACTCTATATATGTCAGTGATGCATGTAATTTAATAAACACCTTGAGACTAGCTATGATTGGAGTGGGTATAACATAGTCCATATTTAAACCATATTTGGTAATGATTTGTATGGTTTATTTAGATACAATTCAAATAATTTACATTCTTAAAATATAATATATTGAACTGTGAGTCGCATTTTTTAATTCATATCATTGATACTTTAAATATATGGCATCGAAAAGTCATATACATAATCATAATAAGTGGATTTATTTGAATACTATACTATAATAGGAACCAAAACCACTTATGGGTGAGTGAATAAGAAAATTGATGCTTTAAATGATCTCTTTATATATAAAATGGATTAATTCTATGATTACCATTTTACAAAATATACGAAAGTGTTTTAGAATCAAAAACCATATATATAGATTGTATATTTTTTCTAACATTAAATTAATTACATGATAATTTTGTCATATTTTATATATGTTCATATTGATACACTGGGTAAAAAATGACAAATTATGGTGGAATTTTTTCTGAGAGACTAGATTAAAATTTTAAGGTAGTATATCAATGTGTTTTTCTTAATGAGTTATTGATAGGGTGGACTTCTAGAATCGATTATTCTGTAATTAATAGCATGAAACACTAAATAATTAGTTTTTATAGGATTCCAATAATATACATTATAATGATATTTTATTATTGAGTTGTTTTTTAGTAATATATCTGATTATGTTTTCATCAATGATATATAGTGATATGGATGATTTTTATAGTTATTTAGTTGTTTTTTTAAGGTGTATTTATAAATCCTATTTGATAATATTATCTCTAATATCTTTTTCATATGTTGTGTTCCATTTTCCCATCACTGTAGGAAATTTATAAATGAATATTTCAATAGGGTATACAATATTTATTATTACTTCTATACTTTACCTCCAAATATATTAATTTAAGGGTGTGATTCTTTTAGCGGGTGTTGAAATAGGTAAAGTATTTATGGTCATGAATTGTATAATCCACCATAAATTAAAATTCCTTGGGCGATTTAATTTTAATTGCACATAAAATATATGATAAAAACCAGACAAGATTTTTATGGTGTGTCTCTCAAATGTATTAATGGGGTTTATCTAATTATTTTTCATTGTATCACCACAAAAAAAAATTATGTGAGATCATATAAACTCATTTGATTTTAGATCGGGGTCTATGGGATTCCACAAATTTATAATTAATAAATATTCTAGTTTATTAAGGATGAATAAATAAAATTTTCATATAAATATGGTACAAATAATTGTACAAAACTCTATGGTGATGAGATGAATAAGGATCCAAATATGTGTCATAGTTTATGTGATATACTTAATTTCTAGAAATCCAAGACAAATGATGGTGGGGGACTATTGATCAATATATGGTTTTATCCTTCTAGAATGCAGTTATCTTTTTTAAATTTAAATTCAATGTGATACACTATTACTTTTCTTCAATATTATTGGGAGATTTGGGGTTGATAGTTGAGTATATTATGTGGATCTTAACCAATATAACTCCTACAAAATCTATAATGAATTTTTATGGATACATTTTCGATATTAATTTATAGTTACAAGCTATAAAAATTTATAAAATTTTATATTAATTGAGATATATGGACTTTATTTTCTCTTAAATATAAATTAAATCACCCTATATTAATATACTGCTGATTTCATTTATATAAGTGTTTTAAATATTTTTTGTTAAATATATTAGAAATGTATTAATAGAGAATGAAACATTTAGGATTTGTCATGAACTTGCCTAAGTCGACCCTGATCCGGTCACCTTGGCCAGCCAGCAACAAGTCCCTAAATGTGTTCATAATCCTCCTAGAAAATAGAAAAGCACCAAGGGCATCAATAGTGTACACGAGGAAAATATTACTCTTATATATTAACAATCAAACCATCAACAAAAATAAATGGACAGCCAAAAATACATTCATATAAAAAATGAACTTAACACTCTTTCTATATGAAACTGAATGTAAAACTAACCCAATAACTCAACAAACCAATCATGATTACCAACTAACTCTATGTGACCCCACTAGTCACTCTCTAATAAAATGATCATGCGTCGCCCAGGGTGATTGAACTTAATTTGAAACCTATAGAAGGGCTAAAAACAGAATAAGACTATATGAGTGAGTATTAAGTCTCAAAAGGTCAACCTAATATTCTATTAGAAATTCACAACATTTAAGATAAATGAAACAGAAATTTTATGTATTAAATACAATATATAAAAGTATTTTTTCTAATGAGGTTCCATGCTATAATAAAAATTAAGAGACAAAAACAAGCATGTTTTATAAATAAGAATGCTAGAAATAGTTTTCAAAGAGGTGCAACACAAAAATAAAAGTTTTTTTCAAGATGGATACTTTAAAGAATCTACACTTATAAATAAATCACACACACTACTGAATTTAACATCCAAACACAGCATATATCAATGGTGAGTACAAAATATCCAATGATCACAAGTCACGAGAACACATGTGGGCACTAGTTAGTTTTGAGCCCCAAGGTACCTTGTATCTTGGTGACAGTAACCATAATAAAATTCTATTCCCATACACACGATCCAATAGATTGGTGAACACTCATAACCTAGTGGTCCCCTAAGATCATCGTCATAATAGTATAGTTAGTGTTTTCATCGTCAATCTTGCTACATGAAAGAGGTGCCAAACCCCATGGAAACACTAGAATACTAGTACATGTCTGGAAAACTTGATACCAAATATTCCCTTTAGTGCACAATAATGATACACATATTAACAAATACACATTTCACATAAAATTTCCATTACCAAACCATAAACACAAAAACATCCCTCAAATAATAGAAAAGCGTATCCAGAGGTAGATCCACTGACCATTTATTAGAAAAAAAGAA
This sequence comes from Viscum album, assembly GCA_963277665.1. Classification (NCBI taxonomy): domain Eukaryota; kingdom Viridiplantae; phylum Streptophyta; class Magnoliopsida; order Santalales; family Viscaceae; genus Viscum; species Viscum album. The sequence goes on along the minus strand of OY728152.1, from coordinate 2,071,603,701 downwards.
AAGATTAGGAAAAAATCATCACATACCCACCACAACCAATACGTTTTCTCAAAGTCACATCCCTCAAATATGCTTCACATTTCATTCATGAATCAATAAACCACTGAAATTTTTTGTTAATCTCTTTTATGGAGTATAACAAGGCCATTCACATAAAATCCATTCAATATGATCTTTTAAGGCCACAAAACACTAAATAACATAACAATCCTGGGTTTGAATCCCCAAAACCAATTAATAAATCATTTTCATGGACCAGAAAATGGCCCCAACAGATAGAACATGAAATGCAGATGAAAACCATTTAAAACAAATCCCATATGGGCCTTTAATCCATTCTCAAAACGATATTTTGACAAAGGTATGAATTTTAATTTTAATAAGGAGGTGTATAAAAACCATTTACATAAGAAAAAAGCCTTTATAATTTCCCTAAAACACTCGTGTTTCTTATTCAAAACACATCCATTTACATAACGATGTTAAACAGACCATTTTCCCACATCTTGGGCCAAAACATGTTCTAAACCAAAACCGATTTATTTGTAAAACTGAAAAAATGGATAGCCTTATAAGGACTCAAAAATTAACATTTATCTATATTCCAATTCATTTATAAATAAAACCGAATAAAATTTAAATCAAACATCACACATAAAATCCAACCGGGCAATTTACAAAACATGTGACATGTCCTTTTTAAATAAAACAATTTATTTTAAGAACATTTCAAGGAATAAAATACCAAATTAATTCCATATTTTATTAGAGATACTGTAAAATGTTTAAAATACTATAAACTAGGTTTTAAATTGCACAAAACTTTTGTGAAGGATTACAGAACATTTAAACAAACACTTGGTGTGCACTTTTATGACAAAACAACTCTACTGTTCACAAAACAAGGATTAAACATCCATTTTTACCCCAATTAAATTTTCCAAAGAATGAAAATTTATAGTAATACTATATATAATTATTTTACAATAAGAAAATGATTAATCAAAAATGATAATGGCATGTGAAATGGATATCCAACCTCAAATCATTGGTGTAATGGATACGCACTCCCAATATCACCATATGAGGGTTTACAAACACTAAAACAATAAAAAGCATAACCAAATGAACAAAAACTCCATAAATATTCATTTTATATCAGAATCCTAGGTTTATCCTGACTAGTGGAGATTACAAAACCAAGAAATAATGAAAGGAGGATGAAGATGTAGGAGAACAGATAAAAAATATCATGTTTCCAACTATAGAAATTTTCATCATCCATTAGATCGGAAACCATAGAGAAAATGTACTATCATTAAACATATTAGATATTATACTTTGGTTAAGAAGGACTAGGGAAAATTTATTTGTGGGAAACAGAGTATGAATGGAATGATTTATAGTTGAATGAATTTTCCATTGCGGTTCTGGATGATTTGACAGACATTTAGAATTTTTACCTAATACAAATATCATATGATCTCCAAAGTGGGTAATTAGATAATTGGGGGAGTATTGGGGTATTGTATTCAAGTGTGAGGTGAAACTAATGAAAAATATTAAAATTTTAATTATATATGATAGAAAGAAATAAATTTATTAAAACTGAAAATGGGCCCATGGGCTGGCCCAATACCTAAATAAGTAACCCATATTCATCATGATAATGAATTTATAATGGTTCAAAAACGGTATGGTAGTTTTAAAATTTATGTGTAGGAAAAGTGGAAAGTTGAATTATTCAAAAATAATAAAAATTAATGATTTATAAAACAATCAAAATATGTTATTAAATTTGGAAATGGGATCACAGTTGGCCCAAATCATGATGTAACCACCCTTTCTCGAAAAACACCTTGACATGAAATGGAGAACCCAAATTAGGGTTATTAGACATATATGGTAGTTCAAAAATAAAAATTAATCTCACACAAAACCCATGAAAATGATTGGGATTTTAAATGAACCGGATCAAAAAAATGTCATAAATAGAAATAAACTGGAGTGAAAATTCTCCCCACCATTAAAGCTTTCCACCCTCATAAAGACAAAACTAATTACAACTGATTGATCAACACCTATGGATTATTTATCAATATGGTCATTTCTCCTAATAAAATGACACAAAATCAACAATTATTGAATCTTAATCAACTTATCTCAATCAAAACACCAACTCTCAACCACTTCATGAGAATCAACAGAAAGATCGAGTCACTAACTATACAACCAAACCAAGAACCCGATTGTTGGGTCTTCTACAAATGATCCCTACTATCACCCAAACAAAAGAGAACTCATGAAAACAAAATATTCTAGTGGATTATGGGATGGAATCCCAAACATTACTAAATAACAATTACTAGATAATTTCATAGGAGGAAAAAAAATCAATGAGATTAGTGGTGGGTCTCCCAACCATTAGAACCCAATATGAAATGAACGACCAAGAATTCAAAATTTACTAAATCTGTGAATCACTTATATAAGACCTCCAATACACACCCAAATTAACCTAAAAACCCATTATAATAGGGTCACAAGATGATCGTCTAAACCACCCACTCCCGAATGGAGGGGAACTGAACATGGACAACACTTTCAGCAATGATCTGGTCCACTGACATTCGGGGATGTGATGGAAGGGGGACCAATAATTAGGACACGGAAACCACTAAATAAACAAAGGAACTACACAACAATGTCCACATAAAAATAGGTTACAATAATACTGCACCCAATTTTTACAGGCGGTCTACTCAAGGATGTTGATTAAAAACCCACATCCATGAAGGCATTAACATATACACTAGTTATGTGGTTAGTCCACCCCACTTACTGCAACAAAGGTTAATTCACATTATTGTTGAACAAAAATAGAGACATAGAAACTACCATACCAAAATGGCGGAGGTAGAATCTTTTCCATGCTCCCTACAACCGTTGATATTTCTAGACTACGTGAAATGCTTCAATCCGAGGCCTATGGCTGGAGACATGATTCTTAAAGCAACTGTTGTGTTACTGTCAGGGTCGTATGGATCACCCAACTGTAAAAAAACTAACATTATCAAATAAATAGCTTCATCTAAATAGGAACACATTGATACATAACAAAATTCTATCACACTATAAACGAGGGGCAGAATGGACAAGGAATACATCTAAACACAACAACATCAGTAATAACAACTACTATGTGCAAAAGAATTATCATGACCTGTATGAACTTTAAATCGATCCCAAACAACTCTCTATTCCTAAAATCTGGATGAGGCATCATCTGAAGAGGCGGATTTTCTATTTTCAATGAATCCATAGGTTGATCAATATGAATTATTTCAACCAGATAACTATTCAAGGCCACATCAAAACATCAAACACATCTTTAGAAACCAAATGAAAATTACTAAAAAACTGAGACACCAACAAATTATAATCTCAAGATACAACATCAGTATGACTTCTCGATCCCAAGAAATCATTATGAATAAATATAATAATCTAATAAATAGAAAAAACTAACCTATAAACCATGGGATTATAAACAGAGGAAACAATTTTCCTTCTCAAAAAACATATAAAAAAAATCTAACATGGTGGGTTTCCACATTCACAAATTGTGTTTAATCATGTATCAGCCACATTCACATTTAATGACCACCATTGACACCCAACCACCATGACATATAGGCCATCCTTCCAGATATCAATAAAACCATGCATGTGAGCACCCATGAATATAGCAATGGATTAAACAAAAAAAATCATTCCAAAAATCATGTACCTTTAAACGTAACACCAAACACAAAGTTATAAAACCTTTTAATATTTTACAAAGAAAAAAAAACTTCAAAAAAACCATTTTCTTAAAAACCTGCCCATTTTCCTTTTTAAGAACATTATAAAAAACCACGCTACACCATACATACCCTTCTGATTTTAAAAAATTCATAAAGGAATCTTTTGATAATCTGCCAACCACAAAGGCCCAAATCCCATTCCAAAAATATATATTCCACTCAAAACCAAATTTCCAAAAACAATTCATCATATTCAATCACTATTCAGAAACCAAAAAATTGAATTTATAATAATAATTTACAATTACATCAAAATGATTCACACTTTCAAAACATTTAATTTCAATAAACCACAAGCTTAGATATGCAAAATCCAATCCCATTAAATCATTTCCACTTCCTCCCAGCATTTAAAAAAACATCCTTCCAAAAACCATTCTTATATTTAATTTTTGAAAACCCTGTTTCCACTTTTCCAAAATTCAATCCATTAATTAAAACCCATTTCCATTATTCTAACACAAGTATTTTCAAATTAGAAATTCAGAATTTATGAAAGGTCTATGAAACCCACAAAAGGGGACTAGTTACAATGGGTGACTTGACCATATGGTTTGTGGCCATATGTCAAACACAATACAAACACAAAGTGATTTATTAGGACCATTCTCTGACTCCATATGGCTTGCCTTGCCTTGTGAACTCACAAAGGCCATTATTCAGACAACCCTTGTCATATTCCATCACTGAAAAATCAACAGTAACAAAATTCACTAATAAAACTGGACATCCCCTGTAAACTTGAGTATCATAATGAGAATTGTTTTGCGACGCTCTTCCTTCATATGCCCATAATGCCCAAAAAATAAAACTATTTGTACCATGAAATCACCCATATAACAAGGACACTATAAAAACTATCTACTAAGAGCATACCTCCTCTAATAGCATTTTGTCATGAACCAGCCCGAGTCGACCCTGAATTAGTCACCCAGGCCAGCCTGCAACTTGTCCCGATAGGTGTTCCCGATCCTCCGGGATGGAGATACGCACCAAGGTCATAAAAAGAGAACACCAGGGAATGATTCCAACAATATATAAACAATCAGGAAAACATCGTAATGAAATGGACAACCAAAAATACATTTATATTAAAAATGAACTGAACAATATTTGTACATGAAAATGAATGTACAACTAAACCAACCACTCAACATAACCAACCTGATAACAAACTAAATCTATGTTACCCCATTGTTATCTCTCCATCCAACTGATCAAATGTCACCCTTGGCGATCGAACTCATGTTGAATCCTGTTAAACAGAAAAAATGGAAGAAGACTATAGGAGTTAGTATTAAAATGAAATACGATAGACCGATATTATATTCCCAATGAACATCCTTTATTATAATAGAAACATAACTTTCTATTTTTAAATAAAAATATAAAGGTGTATCTTTTAAATAGGGTAACATTATATATTAAAAATTACCAGATAAAAACAAGCATATTTTATAAAAAATTATACTAACAATTTTCATGTAGGTGCAACTTCAAAATGAATTTTTTTTCAAGAGGGATACTTTAAAGAATTTACAATTATAAATAAATCATACAATCTACTGATTTTTCCTTCCAATCACACTGTATGCTGACAGTGAATACAATATAGTCAATGATCACAAGTCACAGGAACACCCCTAGGCACTAGTTAGTTTTGAGCCCTAGGTACCATGTATCTCAGTGAAATTAACCATAATAAATACTAATTCATGTGCACACGAGCCACTAGTAGGTAGCATTACAATAAACTACTATTCCCACAACATCTTCAAATCATAGTTTTGTTAGTGTTGTCATCCTCAAACATGATACATGAAACATGGGCCAAACCCCATGGAATCAATAGCATACTAGTACACGCCCACCAACCTTGATACCCGAGATTCCATTATGATCTCAATAAAGTAACAAATATAATTAATTATACTATTAACATAAAAATTCCATTACCAAACAATAAAAACACTTAAATCACTCGTACATGCTTCACATTTTTCCATAAATCAATAAACCACTACATAAAATCCATTCAAAAATCATCTTTTATAGACAAAAACCTGTCAATAACATAACATATCAGATTTATATGTCCTCAAAAAAATTAATAAATCATTTTTCAATGACCATAAAATGGCCTTAAAAGATATAGAATTAAATGTAGATGGAAACCTTTTAAAAAAAATTGCCAAATGGGCCTTTAAGACTTTCTAAAAACTAACATTTGACCAATATATACATTTCAATTTTATTAAATAGGAGTATAGAGACCATTTAAAGATTAAAAGACCTTAAAATGCCTTAAAACACTCAGGTCACATATTCAAAACACAATAATATTCATAAGGATGTGAAACGGGCCATTTTCCAACAATTTGGGAAAAACCAAGTTGTAAACCAACCCCCATTTGTTGGTAAAACAAAATCCATATTGAAAATCAATATAAGGATAAAAAATTAGCATTTATAATTATTAAAATTAATTTATAAATATAAAAATAATACTTAAATCACACATCACACATAAAATCCAATCAATAAATTTAATGAACACATGACAGCTCGTTTTAAAATAAAACAATTTATTTTAAAAACATGAAAAAAATACCAATTTCATGCCATATTTTATTTGATCTATTTTAAAATGTTCAAAATACCATAAAACATGTTTCAATCCTTAAAAAACAGTTGCAAATGATAATGAATCATTTAAACAAACACTTGATGTGCACTTTTGTGACAAAACAACTCTACTTATCACAAAACAATGGTAAAACATCCATTTTTCACACCAATAAAATTATACAAAAGAATAAAAACAATAATAATCCTATATATAAGATTTTTATAATTTTAAAATGATGAATCTTAAAAGATAATGGCATGTTCAAGGGATATCCTTCCTCAAATCCATGGAGTAATGGAAAAACATACCCAATATCACCATCTAAGGTTTCAAAGACCATATACCAAGTATGACCAAAAACAAATAAACATAAACACCATAAAAATTCCTAGTATATCGGAAACCTAGGTCTATCATTACTATTTGATTTTATTAAACCATGAAATTATGAAAGGATGAAGAAGAGTGAGGGGAAAGGTGAATGAATCTCACCATTTCAACTAGATTACTCTTCGTTTACCATTATATATACACCCAAAAAGGAAAGGGAATTTATTGATACATCTTGGATAGTGTCATATGGTTTGGAATAACAAGGGAAAAATTATTTATTGGAAAATAGTATAAATGAAATGATTATTGGATAACACAATTTACCCTTTTGATTCTGGATGATTTGAGAGATGTTGAGAATGTTTTCCTATCCATGACTCATATGAGAACAAAAAGGCTATATTAGATAATGGGGGTGAGGATAGAGATATTGGATTCGTGATAGAGGTGGAATTATCAGAAAATATTAAAAATAGACATCGATATAAAAGAATCAAATAATTTCCATGAAATGGGAAATGGTCACATGGGCATTCCCAATACCTAAATAAGTAACCCCAATTCACCAGTCTGATGAACAAATATGGGGTCAAAAAGGGTATTGATGTTCTAATATGTCATTTTATGACATGTATGAATGGGAATTAGTCAAAAATATTAAAATTTAAATAGTTATAAATGAATCGAATTATATTTTTAAATCTTAAAATGGGCTCATAGTTCGCCCAAATCATGAAGTAACCATCATTCTCCAAAAAACAACTAAACAAGAAATGGATATCCAAAATGTGTATGATTATACATATATGGTAGTTCAATAATCAATATTAATCTCCCCATGAACACAATAAAAGGATCATTATATTCAATGATCCAGATCAAAACCATAAAATTAAAAGAAAAAGAATTGGTGTGACATGATTGCCAATCAGGAATTGATTGTTGAATCATATACTGAATTATTTTCATATTTAAATAATTTACATAGTATTTGTGTGGTTGTAGTATGGAATGAAATTTACCATAATAATGAGGGTTATTGTAATGTATTTCCTAAGGTTTTATTAGGATTTCCACCTGGGGGAGAGTTATAGTTGATCATCAGAATGGAGTACGGTGAAAATGCAATATATATAATACAATGTATTTTGTGATAATTAATGATGGTAAATTCTATAGTTATTATGGTGGAAATATTATTTAATTTATCAATTAAATAGAAAACATCTCCATGGAATTATAGAATTTTATTAATTAAAAAAAATAATGGTATTATGTGGGTTTTTTGTTTGATATTCATATAATTCATCCAAATTAAGATCATTTATCATTATCAACATCCCCATCTTAATTAATTATGGTTTTTAGGTAATAATTATTCTTTAATAATTTTTTAATATTATGTATAATCAACCACATCAGTAGATAATGGGATAACATATTTAAAAATTGACTTTCAACTATTGTAATAAGTTGGTTATTTGATCACTTTGATAGGTAATTCAGTGAAATAATCTAATAATGAAATCCAATTATATTAAAATCATAATGCGGATGATGGATTCTATGTATAAATTTTTTATTGTATAAATATTTAGCATCATATGTATATTTTTTGTAATGTATGAGTACTTATTTGAGAATTATCATGTCTTTTCTGAAGAACGCAAATTGCAATTATTTATTGAAATATTGATAATGGCCTAAAATATGAAATTTTTCAGATATTTTTAATATATAAATAAAATTGGAAGAAAATTATTATTCCCTATTTTTTATTTTCAATATATATGGTTATCTTAAAAAATATTGAGGAAATATTTGAGTACAATAAATAATGCAAGAGAAATGATTTAGAAATGAATAGGGGGATCAACTTACAATTCAATACTATATTTAACAATGTACGGTTTTAAATTTAATTTTACTTGTGTTGAGTTTATAATAGATATGTGTGGATACATGCATATAGATGGTCGAATTATAACAATTTGGTGAAAAAAAATTAAAAATTATGATAATTATTTTTTATGGAATATCATTTTATGATTGGGTATATTAAATATATGAAATAACATTTTGATATATATTCATGGTGGTGTAATGATGTTTCATTCAACTATGATCCCATTTTTTCTATTAAAAAATAAAATAATATAAAATGTATAAAAAAAATTTATAAATTAATCATTTTAACCTCAATAATGTACCAAATTCAAAAAATTTTATGGTGATGAAGTCCATATTGAAATTAATACCCAATTAATGATATAAGATTAATTAAAAGTGGAAATTAAAATGTTACAAATTTAAAAGATATTAATATTCAAATTAATAAAATTTATTTTATTTAGTGTAAAAAAATTATTTCACTATTTGTGTAATGTTATATAAATTATATATATTTTTACACAGAAACATGTGAATTTAGAGAGGTCCATTATTTGGAGAACCATTGATTGGGGAAATAATATTATTCTAGTATTCTTGAAGAAAAATGTTGAGGACTAATAATTATTCTGACATATATCCATTCATCAAAAATTACTGATATAATACATGTGGATTTGTTTTAATTTTCCAAAATAAAATAATATTTTCTATTTTATTATTTTAATGTTTTCATTTATCTATAATGGAATCCGATATTAATTATTTAATACTCAAATAATAATACATTTCCCCTGAATTTATTTGTTGGAAATCTATGTGTTTTATTTTGAAAAACAACACATTGATTCATCTATTCCCATATGTGAATGATTTCATCCATCATATATTATTGATATATATTTTTTATTACATTTATAAGAAATTTTTTATTTTATGATCAGTTGTTATAATTTTTTTCTGAAATACCACCTAGAGATAATATTTTAATAGTGTGACTTATAATTAGTTTTTAATTAGTTAATTTGTATATATGATGAATGAATGATATATGATTAAGTATTAAAGATAATGGGGTCATCAGATATGTGGGTGGGATTTTTCAATTCCTTAGTGTAGAAGAATTTATATTTTAGGAAATTTATTTTGCATAACGAGGACTCCTTTGTAGAGCAAGATTATAGTGATTTATGAATGAAAATATATTTCCAAAGATTGTAGATCCTTGAGAGATGCATTTGATTGATGTACTTATGTGATTATTATAAAAATGTATGGAAATAATGAGAGAATCTAAATTTCCATTAAGTTGTAATGTTTATGTAAAATAATTGACATGATAAATTTTAGTTCATATGAACATATATAGTGTGTCTCCTTAACCTGAATATATGGCTTTTGATTGTAATTAAATTTAACACACTAAGTGGACAAAAAATGATATGTATGACCCTATAAATCATTATAGTTACCAAAACAATTAAAATATATATACATCACATGATTCTATAAATATTAATTATATATCATCGAGATCCATTCCACAATCATTTATGAGTAGTTCCTTTTGATATGTGGATACAAAACCAAATAATCCATATGTGAAATCACTAAAAACTCTCACACTTGTTAGGAATATAAATCATTTTAAATTTATTTGTATAATATGGAATGGAAACATTTGAAATGATAACCATATACTATTATTGACGATAAATAAATGATATATAAGCATAACATGAGAATAAGGGTTTGATAACATGGGAATAATATATTAAATTTTCACTCATATAATAGATCATAATAATTTGTCATGGAATAATAATATGAATTATACATGATATGAATCATATTATAAATAATTAATATGATCATTGGTAACATAAATTTTTCATAATTAAGAGATATAATTATTATACATTTGAATATGAAATCTTATGTAATGTTTTATCAATAATATATTCACATCATGTTAGGATTGGGTTAACCACCGATGTATATACATCAGGCTTGTGGGGAATACCTAGTGTACCGACTAGGGTTTTTGAAAACTACCATGTACCTTATTATTGGTTCAATATATCCTCCATTGTACCATAAGTTTTAATTTCAAAACATCTTTAATATTCCATTTCATTTTTTGGATAACCACCCATGTACCTTCATTTTTGACACTGAATAATCTCCCATGAACCCTATGATACCATTGAAAATTAATTATTACTAACAACATTGGATGGGATAATGTTCCCATCATAAATGAATCACTAAAATTATGTTCCACAACATCACTAAATATTATTCATATCATAACATATAAGTTAAGAAGTGGCGCTCATTAATATTTCATCATAACATAACGCATGTGAAATAAAAAAAATCAAAAATAGTTTTACCATTGTCATAATTCATATATATAAATCACAAGGATCACATCACCAGATCATATATCTATTAATGATTAGCTGAAATAAAATTATGTCGTCCTAAATTGAAAAGGATTTTTAAGGATCACCGGGAACATTTTTTAGGAAATATCCATTTCATGATGAATATACATAATTAAAATCTATCATTTTAAAATTAATAATGATGAAAATTTAATGGAAAATATTATTGAAAAAATTTAATGTGAAATTAATATAATTATATAATCATTCAAGGTGAAAATATTTGTTATCCAAAACAATTTAAAATGATTATTCTATTCAAATTATTATAAAATAGTAAAAATATCATTGTTTATAAAAAGAAAAGATCTTTTAATTAAAAAAAATTGAAATATTTCAATAATGGGAAAATATATATTACAAAATAATTGTTTAACTGTAAAATAATTATATAAATATTTTTAGATTCCATAGACAATAAAGAAAATGGCTTTTCAACTGATTAGAGAAATTACGTCAATATTTATTTAAGAAATTATTAAACTACCATTTGTAAATAATGATAGTAAAATAAAATGGAATCATTTATTTTCTATAAAAAAACAAATACATGATCAATTTTATCAGTTTCATTTAATATATATATTAGATTTCATCCTCATAAGATTAATCAAAAAAATCATGAAAAACATTAATATTGAAATCTAAAACCTTTTTTCATAATTAATAAATCATAATACCATTGAAAAAATTAGACAATGATATAAATGTAAGTCAATAAGATTTCCATAATAAAAAATACCATCATGGTTATAATATCAGAAACACAATAGGAATTTTTTTGAATAGTGATTGTGTCAGTAAAAATAAATATGAGACTAAAATCCCCTTATAACATTTAAACTACATATTTTGTTAGTCCCATTGGAGAATAACAAAACAAACTTCCATATAATGAAATTAAATCCATTCATGACATAATATATCAATGGATAATAGTACCAATTACAAAAATTAATGAGTAGTGGAAGTTCTATACGTCACTATAAAAAATAAAGACTTCAAATATTTTTACTCAACTATTAATTTTTTAAATAGAAATTATTACCATCCATATAAAAAGTAATGATTTATAACATGTATATTCCATTAACATAATCATATATATCATAACATGTAATATTTAAATAGTAATTATAAGTAACATTTTATTAAAAAATTTAATTAAAGTACCTTTTGAGTAATAACTTATTCAAAATAAGTTTATATCATGTTTTTTATTTATCATAATTGATATTTGATCAAAATTCCCTAGTTATAAGAATTATATAAATAATATATTTATCAAAAAAGTATTTATATTAATATTTAGGGTCATCAAAAATATTTACATATAGAAAATGATTTCAAAAATTCATGGTGACAACATGCCGTACATATGCAAGAAGAATAAATCATTTTCCTCAAAAATTAGATCAATAAGAAATTGAAAAATATATCATCCAATAAAAAAAATTTGATTTCATAGATATATTATTTACATACTAAATCAACCATAAATACCTTCCATCTAAATAAAAAATCAATAATTAATCACAACACTAGGTGGATGCGATATTCCACACACATGTATGATTGAAATTACAAATTTACAAAAGATTTAAATGAAAGAAGATATATGATATTATTATTCCTCGAGAATAAATATTTTATAAAATTATATAAACATTAAATCCATCATTATCTCATGTCGTGAGAGGCTATGTTGGAATGTGACATGCAATGGTCATGAAGAGGAAGTTTTTCATATATAGGATTGACAATTTAGATTCCATTTCGATGAAGGAAGAGACTGATATTGGTTAATAGAGAAATTAAATATATCTAAAAAACAGGAAATATACTGGTGTTATGGAATTGTAAATTTTAATACCTAAATTAAGGTGGAAATATAACATTTTAAAAGAACGAACCTAGGGAAGCGAATTACTATCACATATGACATATTCCCCGATATATGATATTATTGAACCTTAGGACTTGAATTTCGTATAAATAGTTTATATAAAATTAGTATATGGATGTGATGGATATGTTTTAGTAATTTTCTATTCCAAATTGACTATAGTTTTTGAATATGTGATGGCATGATGTTCTATAATATAATTGGGAAAGATTTCTATTTTTGTAAATACCTAAAACTATTAGATTATAGGGATATCCATAGAATCCATGTTACTTGAACACTAAATAGTAATTGAGTTTAGGTGCTATATCATAAATCCACACCTCTAACATAAATAAATAATGTTTTAAATTAACAATTTTTCTAAATCCTATGTTTACCCACCGTTACAATTTATGTTTTCTCCATTGTAACTAGTCTCTTTTATTAAAATAGATAATTTTTAAACTAATAAAAAATAAATCCTTATTATATATTTTTAACCAACCAATATATATATGAAATAGTTTTTCTATCTCTATCGGTGGAAAAATAATTTAAAATTTGTTTATGTAACACACAAAACAAATTTTCAACCTTATCCATATTAATTAATTTTATATCATCCTTACTGTCCAATAACAAATCAATATAAGTTTACCATATTTACGAATATTTATTATTCAAAATATATATATTTAAATAATATTTCATTATTAAATTAAAATATGTGTAAGAAAATAAAATAATAGTAAACTTGCTTACACGCTGGAAAAGAATTTTTGAAGGGAATATAATTTTAATAAATGTATGGTTTTAGAACATCTAATTTTAAAATAAAATTTAAATAAAATATAAATTTATTTATCAATAATAAAATAATTCATATAATGTCATATTTAAAACAATATTATGTCATTATGGGACTTGTAATTGGTTTAAAAAGTACACCTTCTGATAAAAATCTGCACATTAATCACTCATTGTTAAATTAATAAACATTTCATCCCAAGTTAATTTTGAATTTTTGAAATAGTTAAGGAAATTAATTTCTTCAAATACATTTTCTATAATCATAAAATGTAAATGTTATTATTTTTTCACAATAATGTAAAAAGTGGGAAAAATAGTTTTGTAAACAATTAAAGGCTGTAATATTAAATAATTTATTTTTTCAATATAGACAATTTATAAACAACTATTATACATACTTTTAAAAATGACTTTATTCTTATTACTACCGTGGTTCTTAATTTCTATATTATAACATTAAGGTCTATATAAGATTATTACAATTAAATTTTGGTTCTATAAAATTCATTGTTTCATGAAACAAAAATTCAAAGAAAGTAGTTTTATTTTAAAATATTGTAGATAAAATCTCTAGGTGGAATATTATAACACATATAAAATGATTTTTTTCATGAAATTATATCATTATGATATAATAAATTATGTATACTTATTCCACATCATATTATAATTTTCTTATATCTCTTCATTTAGTTTTGTTATTTACTATAAAACTATACACATGTTATCTGTATTGTTTTATTGGAATTTCTTGATAACAAGTAGATTATCCATAAGATATTCATACTATTAATGATTGTGTTCCAATAGTATGGTCACAAATATTTTTATATATAATTTTTAAAAAAATTAATTACTCAATAGGTATACATGAAACACTTCATTTACTTTAGTGACAGATGTTGTGGGTGAAAATGAATAATAAATTTTCCCCACATGATATAGAATATAAAATGAGCCAATATTGATATGGTCTAACATTGAAATTATTATAAATATAATTACCATTTTTATGTATAACTTCATAGAAAAACCACCCCTCTATTTTCATACTCTAGATCACACCAATGATTTAGAATTATATCAACTCCATGATTCCATGAGGTTATGTCAAATAATACAAGCATTATCTAATATTTCAACATATTTGTGATGTCCCAATTAATTTAATTTCCCATTGTCATCATAGAATATTGGGACATTATAATTCTTAAAGTATTGATATATATAAGGATTCACATTAATTCTCATGTGAAATCTTTTTTGGTATGATAACTCAACTCAATGATGTGGTTGAACCAAAACACTTGTAAGATCAAATGAATAATAAAAAATAATTTGCTATGTGTTGTGAATTTTTCTCATACACTACCATATTTTTTAGGAAGTGGCATAGTGTAAAACCATTGCTCTGTATAAAGGAACGGAAAATTAAATTTCCAAAATATTATTTTGAGCCTTATATCTTGAAATGTTACAAGTGAAATTTTTCTCCATTGTTGATTACCATATCATTAATATATATTATATAATGCCTATCAAGAGAATATCCTTTACTGATAATGATAAATTCTTCTAAATTCATATGACAATGGACTAAAACACATTTATATTTGGGGACTTTGAATATTTTTGAGACTATAATGAATAAATCAACCTTTTTCTTCAACCATTTAAATTCTTGATGGTGTAATGGTTAAAAACTCCTTTCAAACAATATTGTCTCATTCATACCACGCTATTATACCAAGAAAAAAGATACATACTATTCAATATATATCATTATTTAATAATAATATAAATAATCACTTAGATATCTATATATGTATAATTCATAGATGAGTAGAGAATGAATAACTAACTAACACCTCTAATTGTTATTTCATTAAAACATTTATGTGTGTAAATTATAAATGGTTTGGAGACCATATTATCCTATCTCAATATAAGATAAACTGGGGAACATTTTTCAATATGTTGGTAGATCGACGTATTAATTTATTCTTTCTTAATCGTCACTTTGATATATGGGTAACCAGTCATAATAAAAATATAATATTATCCCACTTCCTTAACAATATTCAAGTCCATGATTTTAGAATCTTAAAAAATTAATTGATATGCGTCATATATAATCAAGAATTCAATTCGACTCAGATAATTGACCAACAAGTTCATATTCCCATGGGGTAATTTTAAAAACCACTACCCTAACATCCCATATTTTGTTTTCATTTATTCAAATTTAATTATAAAGAAGTTATAAAGTCACATCCTAAAAAATTATTAATATTATTGAAAAACTATATACATACATTAAAATTAGATTATAATTGATATTATATTATAAATAATAGAAGTATAATTTAAAAAAATATTATAATCATAGATTATCCATATATATAAAAATAATATACATCATAGATTTTAATGGGGAAAATAAACCTTATATAAATGATGATTTTAGAACCACAATAAAGGTTGTCATATAAAGGAAAAAATATAAGAATGGAATAATATGTAAAAAAAATACATGAAAATAAAATAATTAAGCAATTAAATTTGCTAAAAAAATGTCCCTATATGTCATAAAAAATCTAATAATTATATTGGTGTCAATCAATAATCTAATAAAGAGTTAAATTCATAAGTATGGGAATTATTAACATACCTCCAAGGCCATGTCCCATGAAATTTTATATAAATGTATGAGAAATCTTTCAATAAACATTCTAGTTTCTATTATGAGATCTAACTAAGCTTCAAGGGGATATAACATGCCCCATGTAGAATCATAATCATTGTCCACATATGGTTTCATTGATAAAGAATGACACAAGACCTCAATCATGCATCACTAAACACATAAGACAACTGGCTATTAGTGAAGGCCTAGAGTGTGTCTGTGGGGAAAATATGCCCTCGTAGATTAGTGTATGAAAAATAGAAATCGATTGATAATAAATTATGGAATAATAAAAAATAAAAATACAGTAGAAAAATGTGGAAATAAACCAAGTAATAGTAATGGATAACGAACAATATTTTAATGATAATAATATATATATAATGATTATCATTATTTAATTATTATATACTAATTATGGGTATATTTAACATGGATTATAAGAATATAAAATATACAGGATAAATAATATAATATAAGAAAAAATTACTACACACATATCTTGTACAAGAACTATCCACTTCTCCATCCACTATCAAAATGTATAAATCAATCAAGCATCATATTCTTCCAACTTTTCATTATTTGTATTCATGATCAGAAAATCTTCTCGGGTACCAAACGGTGCCCAATATGAGTGTGAGATAAAATCATTAAAGGCTAACACCCATGGTGGTAGGGAAAATCCATTTAAATAAATAAATATATAAATGTGTTCATTAGTAAATAATATAGAAAAATGAAAAAATAAATGATAATCATATTGTTTTTGTATCCTAAAATGATAACAGACTGATATCACTAGCTTCATCCTAATACATATGTCTAAAGAGAAACCTGTGAAATTAATTATATATATATATGCATGGTCCATTGTAAGCAGGCTATTAAGGAACTCATACCAAAAAGATTTTTTCTTATAATGTTGCATCATTTCATTTTAATCATATAAGGAATTCTCTAATATAATTAAGAAACAACATAAGTATAACAACACATAAATTTGTAAAATTCATGTATGGAGTATTGAGACCATCAACGATGATCAATAAAACATCCTATGAGTTGTTATTGGAACATAAAAAATAACCAACTCCTCTAATTCAATACATGGAAACCCCTACAATATTCATTGCATCAATAAATTAATGGCTACTCAATATGCGTACCATGTATCATACATTGGGGACTTGGTGTTACACATGGAATGGAATAACCATCATTCCCGTGGGTATGTCCTTGGTTTCTACCCTAGGGAACTATTTTACCTAACAAGTATATGTAACAACACCTTGAGATACCGTACCCAGCAACCCAAGGTAAATCTCTAAGTGTGTCAAATGGAATCCCATAGAACATGGTGACTCCATCTCTTGAATCCTTAAATTGGTACACATGTTCTATCATATCCTATTGAAATTTATCAATGTTAATAAATGAAAATGTCACAAAAAGGAATAGAAAATTTAATTACATTCCATTAACAAAATGTGGAAATAAAAAATTCTTACCATGATAAAAAATATAATGAATTAAATTCAAAAAGTCAAATATGTTGAAAAAGAGGAATTAATTAATCATGTGCAAAAAAGGTAAATGAGAAATAATGAAAAAGGAAGATAATATTTATAATAACATGTAATCCATGATATTTAAATATAATATGATAACTAGATCTACCAAATATAGCTTGGGAATGAAATATCATCTGGCATGAGGCAAATGCACACAACCCACATGGAAATGATATTAAATGTAAGACATATGGAATTAAAATAAAAAGTACCTTGAATAATAATTTATATATAATATGTTATACATAATTAAATATGTATACACTCATGAAAAATCCCATTATCTTAATTCAAATATTAATTGGAGTATCTTAATCAACATTTATCAATATATAGAAATTAAATTCTTGAGACATTAAAATATGGACACTAAAGGTGGGAACAACCAAATGGTGGGAAATACTAAGAGAATGACCCATAGAGGGGTCTTACGGTAAGGATGGGTCATATAGGTCATGGTTAACTATTTTCATCAGTTTTTTAAATAAGAAGGAAGCATCACTAGGATGGTCCGATGTGGAGCACAATGATAAATCATTTAGAAATGGGGAAAATGATCGGAAATGTCATATATCACCTAACTCGGTGTATTTCTATGATCTCATTTATTATTGAGGAATTATTTTTTGTATAATTATGAAATTCAAGTCTTTTCAAAACACTATGATAATAAGGAAAACTGTATATCACTATAATAACAAAATAAATGGAAGATTAATCATGAAATAGTAGATTGGAGATGGAAGATCATAACGATGGATTTCTGATGCTTTTTATTTTGACAGATTTATAAAGTGGGTGATATAGGAATTTTAAACCCATTTTAAGTGGAAGTAGGATCTCCATGACCAGGGGTGAAAATACATATAAAATGGTGGAGGAAATAATGATGGATGGTGATGATCATTGAAATGGTTAAGTTAATATTTTCACCCAAATCACAACTATGGATGGTTATCTGGCTTGATTTTGAAAATCATTACAACTACCATGCACCTATCACTACATTAAGGGGCACATCGCATGGTGAGGCACACCGTTTAACTAAACATATAGAAAAAGTGTGAAAACACATTCCCAATTCTATAGATGGTTTGCACGAACAAGCTTCTAGGGTCACATGGTTTGAAGCCAACTTTGTGTCCCATACAGACCCACAGTTTGAAACCACATGATTTAATGAAAACATGCAAGATATGCATTAAAATTTTCTATAACTATGCGGAAGAGTCTTCTTCATCGCATTTTGTGCTTAGTGTCATTGTATGGGGAACATTAACACATGATACCTCCATTATCTAATTAGTAATCATTATAATATACTTAATATATAATTTATTCAAAACAGACAAGGTTTATACAATTTAATTAATATGTGTTGTTGGAAACTAACCAATATAAGAAAAATCATCACTAATTTTCCCTTTCATTAGTGGTATGATGTCTTGTGGGATTATTTCTTGCCACTTCACACATACATCAGCATCCAACTCTGATGTTTGGTTTTTTTAATAATAGTTTTTTCAATAACCCCCAACCCAATGGAAATGACCTTTCCTGGAGAATGTTTTTTTCTATGAACAATGATACATATAAGATCCTCCTCAATGTATGCATCTGTATCCAGATCCATATTCTCTGGGTTAATGGAATGAGAGGGTTCTACTTGATAATTTAAAATAAGAGTAAGATGGAAGATGCCATGCATGTTAATATATCACTAAGGTAACAACAAAATATATGCTACTATTATGAATATGTATACTATTTTTAAAGGACAAATATATTGAGGATATAACCTTCCCAATATCTTGATTCATCAATGACCCAATTTAGGAGAAACACGCACAAAAACCAGATGTCCCACCCTAAACACTCTTGGTCTACATTGACCATTGGTGAAGGGATTATACATAGAATGTATTGTATATATATGCTTCTCATTCAGCTTCACATACACTATAATATCATGAAAAATAATTGGACCCATAATAGCTCCCTCAAATATCTCAATTGGGGATACAGAGGAAAAAAGGTCTACCATTAGGGTCCTCATACAGATCCTTATCAATCATTTCATGAATGATTTTATGGTAGGAAAACTCAGTAATATGAATATTATATTCGAAAAAATTTGAAATATCAAGAATTTAGGCCTGAGGCATATCAGAAACACTCGTTTAGTCTGATCAGATTGTATATTTGTCTATGGGTGTTATGCATTACAATGGAGAACCTGACAACCTAGTTATTTTATAAATACATTTTAGAACCGAAATGTAAACTTCTAGTCTAAATTAAAAATGATATAAATATGTAATCCATGATTTTTCACTACCAATCCTTTTTATATCCTTTCTAAATAATTGAAATAGAATGTCTCCCAGATTGATAGAATGTGTAAAAATATCTCCCAACTGTTAATGATCAACAATATTTCATCATTGCATCAATGGGATATCTAAAAAATCACAAAATCTATAGTGGATTCTTTTCACTTCACGTAAGGCATTGTTAGAGACTATAAAATATCATGTAGCCTCTAGTTCTAATACATCACCTGGTGAATGATGCAGTAATGAGTGATGAAACTTGATCTCTACGTTTTCATACCTAGTCACCAGTACAAATTATGTAAATCTTAGTGAATCTTAGGATGGAATTCCCAAATAGTGGCATGATATTCCATCATCATATCTTTACATACATAAATATGATCCCAGACATTATCCATAAATATTTTATTTTCATTATCTTGAACAACACTTACATAATGCGAGTTCCCAATAATGACACACCATCTTAAGAAAAGGCACCCGAGATAGTAGATTTTTCTATTTGACCCACAGTAGTGAAGAATATGTCACTATTATTGCTTCTATACCATACAACCAACTTTTCTCTCGACCATACATGTGCCTCACATTATAAAAATCCTTCATCTGCCACACACTACTTCCCATTATGATGTCTTGCATCATAGATTTCCATCACAATGAATAAACTATGGAATTTCCCTATCCAAGTGTGTGTTAAAGTAAAATATTGAAATAATGATGTTATTCTACCCAATTTTGTACCTAAGATTTATTTTCCATTGAGAGGATATGTATATGAGATTATATTATATGTGAAGACATTAAATATTTCACCTAATGGTTAGTTTCTAAAACAATGTAGAACATGAAAAATAAACTACTAGTTTTAGTTTGTGCATTGTGTAATTTTTTTCAGGAGGATATATCTGGTGGGACACATATTCCATAAATAGATCACCCCACATTAGAGCTACACCAAACTTGATTCCTAAAGAATCACAATAGACTGTATGATTCCTTCCCAAGTCATGAAGTATCAAAATCAGCGGTGAGGTGATTCTCTCCATTAACTATTGGAATGGAATATCACAATCTTCAAACAATATAAAAAATAGATCAATTCCTAATGATGTCCATTACATACACTGTTGTGAAGGAAAACTCTATTATGAAATTTTTTTCTTATGAATACATACCTAAAAAATGAGTATATAAAACAAATTCTTTGGCAGCCCAGGGGAAACCATGGTTCTTAACTTCTCTGGGTCCATTGGTACACGGGCATAAGATATGATATGATGCATGAAGTGAGATTTTCATATACAAATGTGTAATTATCTAGGTATAGAATATATATATTTCTCTATTTTATTACATAGCATGATATCAAGATTGTTTTCATTGTGATGTATAGTGAGAGATTAATTTAAAAGGTCTTCTATGAAAAGAAAAAAAATGGAAATTGGTACCGGTGAAAACCCCAATACAATATATCAAGGAATTAATGTGGTGATTTCAAAAGATAGAACTCAATAATCCAATATTAATATATGATACACCTACTACCGAATGCTATATTTGGAATATAAGATGGTATTGTAGGAACCAGATGATACTTGGACATCAAATCGATATTCAAGAATGCCTTTTTTAATCCTTAGATCATGCCGTTGAGGTCATCTATATTAGGTAATGGATACAAATTCTTCTCTATGTGATGGTCCAATATGGTATAACACTCAAAAAATATGTGGATACCATCCACCCTCTAGGAAACAATTATTAGTGGACCACATTATGTTGTGATGGTTCTAATGAAACCCATAGACCCTAAATCTTCCTGATGCTACTTGAGTTCCTGTATCATTGTGGGATTCATCTTATATAGTGGAATGGACACCAGTACGACACCTTTAACATAATACAAGGACAATAAAACCTTTATCTCAGGATGTAAGCTAGAGAAATAGTTGTGTAATACATTCCAGTAATGATCTACAAAACGAAGATATTATACTAACTGTATTCCTGGATCACTAATAAAGAGACTCACCATCTAGGATTTCACATTTTAGACGTAGTTCTATAGTTGGTAGATCAAACATTGTAGATATCACATTCACTATTTGGATATATGTGTTGACTTTGGGAAATGTAAAATCCACTAGGTGGTTATATAAATCC
Organism: Viscum album; assembly: GCA_963277665.1. Taxonomy (NCBI): domain Eukaryota; kingdom Viridiplantae; phylum Streptophyta; class Magnoliopsida; order Santalales; family Viscaceae; genus Viscum; species Viscum album. The sequence goes on along the minus strand of OY728152.1, from coordinate 2,071,581,073 downwards.
CCCTAGGAATGATAAAGCACAATACAATTATTAATGGGAATGGCATCGATGTAAGTTATCTTGAATATAAATAGATTCCGAATGATATGATGCTCAACTATATCAAGGGTCACAACTAACATTGGCATATGCCTACTTCATTGAACTCTATTTATGTGTCTAGAGACATAACATCAAATATGTTCTCATTTTTTTGTTTAATACTTCCATTAACCATGATAGATATAAACATTTGTAATGATCCAATATAAAAAAAGGTTGAAATATTTCTAGGTGCTTCTAGAATAGAATCTATCACCATAGATGGCTGTATACTCAACTACATTTTCATTTAATTTACTGCATACATATTCCCAAATAAAAAAAACATTATTTTCCAATAATCACTTGTGAGAAAATTAATATGTAATATTGTTTGAAAAAACCATTTATTGTGATATATATTTAAAGGGATACAACAACATTATTTAATAACATACCACAAATACCTAAAAATGATGTCGAAGACCTAAAAAAGAATAGATAAAACATCGATTCCAAATAATATTCTTTCCAACCAATGGAAAACATTTTATGACATTAATATATCCACCCCACTATAATGTCCTTTTTGATAATTAAAATAAAATAGTTAATGCAGGGTATTTAGTGATCAATACTAGTATTATATTGAATAAAAACTGAATATAATTAACAATAATTTTATCTAGAAAGGTATTTTTTATCATATACATTAAAATTTAAAATGAATATTTTATTTTTGTAAATATTGTTAAATATTAATGTAATAATTTTCCATTTGAAAATATTTCAATAGAAAAAATGCAAATAATGACTTAAAAAAATCCCAGAGCTCCATATAAATATTAGTACATGTTTAATTTATTAAAAAATTAGAAAAAAGTGTTTTATTGGAAAAATATGTATATTATTTATTTAAATAAAGTCTCTTATATTGATTCTCTCTAACTATGTGCATTCTTTAAATTCGTAAATAATAAAATATGATAATTATTTATTAATTAAGATAATTTTTCGACTACATTACTAAATTAATCTATCTTATGACCATGTTATAAAAATTCATTATTTATGTAATTTTGTATTAGATGATTTGACGATATTCAGTTCAAAAATACAAAATGAATTTTGTAGTTTGACTCTAGTAAAAGAGATCATTGTCCAATAATATCCATAATAATAATAATTAAAATTGATTATTTTTATAAGTATATTATAGTATTATATAATACTATAAAATATGGTTATAAAAACATATATACAATACCATCATTGAGAAGGTAGCTCGTACATATTCCTCATTAATGTTTCTATTTTTCAAATATAAATGTAAAAATAGGGAAAATAGTATTTTATAACAAATGAATGATCCCATTATCATTAATATCATATAAATTAATTAAATGAATAAATATATATCATATACGATATTTTTTGTTGGAAAATTGCATTACTTTATAGAGGTGGTATTCTATATGTATGTATGAATGATGTAATCATTTTTCAATGAATGGAAACATAAGAAGTTAAATGATAAATTATAATTCCATAATGATAAATATGAAATATATATAATTAAAAAAATTAGATCTAAGTTTATAATCCTATATTGAAGGATGTTTATGGGAAAATAATTACATTATTCCATGAGGTGGTAGTCCAACAACCACAATAGTGACAGATTCATTTCCCATTTAATGGAAGAGGAATAAGAAATATGTTTTGAAATTAATATAATAAAATCTACGTTTATATGAGATATTAGTCATATTAGTATATAATTGATTAAAAATGATTTATCTATTTTTAAGAAGAGTGAAATCAAAAACATGATGTTAAATCAATACCACTTATTTGAGAAATATAAATTTATAAACGCCATAAATCATCTAATATTGGTATTATTCCCAACATGAGTCCTATAAAACATTATCAGGGATTTTAGGACAGGTTTTTTGTTGATACAGAATGAGAAAATTGGGTTATATTGTTTTAAGAAATGAGGGGAATTGATTGATATTTTCAAAATAGGTGACATGAACTAACGTATTTTAGGAAAATATTAAATTAAAAAAAATTATTTTTAGTTAAAAAGGGAAAAAAGTTAATTATTAACATATTTTGAAAATTGATTTATATTATCTAAAAATTAAAAATTATACATGTTTCACTATGATTTCACACTTATATATTGGTTTAATACAATCATATTCTATTTTAATGTTTACAACAACAACATTATATTTTACCTATTAAAGGATATTATATTTAGAATAACTAGTGAAGAGGAGAATAAAATAACGAGGAATCATATTTTAAACCAATTAATTATCACATATTAGCGTATTTGTATTTTTTAAAATTATTTATCATTTAATAAAATATTCTTTACAATAAAATAAATTTAATATAAATTTTTTAAAAATACATTTAATTGAATTTAATCAAGAATTGTAGAAAAAAATTATATATAAATCTATTAATACATCCCTAAAATGTTTATTTATTATATAAAATTCATGGATAATATTAATTATCTATGATTATATACTTTAGTAATTTTAATATTTTTTTACATTATTTCAAAAATAAATGTGGTAATGTTTTTCAGTAAATAAATGAAATTATTTCATCACAAAAATCTCAGAATAAATTATATGGTTAATGATATTTATTTTCAAATTAATATTTATAACTAAATATATAATTTTATATTTGAATTCTAGAAATAATATATTTCTTTGAAAATAAGTGTGTTAAATATTTAACATTTATTTATATAAATTTTAATATTGGTCATAACCTCATCCAAATGGAATAAAATATGTAGATAATTGAATATTTTATTATTATGGAATAAATTTAACCATACTATTAAAATAATGAAGGTATTATTTTATTTTTCGTAACCATATCATGATTAATAACACATAATTACCGTAGTTTTCATTTATAGTGGTAAAAAAAATTACTATAATAAGTATACATATTGTCTAAAAAAGGAAATATTGTAAAAACATGGAAATATTGATTTACTATATGGAATCGAATTTCTTAAAAAAAATAAAAAAACTAGAGGATATTATATAAAACTAATTTTTTAACAACTGGACGAAAAGTGATTTTTGTAAAAAATATAAGTATAAGAATGGATTAATAATAAATTCATTTTAATATAATATTTTAAACACTATAATTGTATTATATTATTAATAAAAAAACCAATAAGTGTTTATAAATAATTAAAAATATTATTTTATATAATGTTTTCATTAATGGAATACAATTATCAATAAAGATCAGTATTTTTAAGTATTTACAGAAAACTCAAACACTTTAAATAAATATATGATTTTAACCATATCATTATATTGAAAATATAATTTACTAACTATTTTTTATTTTTAAAAATAAAATTAATATATATTCTATAAATTAATTATATTTTTTGATCAGAAATTCTATTAAGAAATAGTTTTAACAAAAACATATAATTTATGAATAAAAATTTATTATATAATTTCTGATTATTACTCATAAAAATAATAAATGAATATTTATTAATTATAGAATTTTAATATATTTCCTAAATTATTATATATAATTCATACATTACCACATTATAGAAAATTTATAACAAACACAATTTATTCATAATATTTAACATTTCTTTTATGATGATGATACATATTTCACTTGTTATCAAAAATTGGGGCTCTGTTTTAATATATAATTATATTAAACTAATGTATTAATTATTATAGGAATACTTTTCATGAGTTTTATTGAATTTTCACTTATTTTTATGTAATATATACGGATGTGTTGTTTGGGATGCCTCGCCATTTCCAAATATTCAAACCAGATATTTCAAGGATGGGGAATATTTTGAGTATGCATACCTAAAAACAGAATCCTTATTATCTTATCATATAAAATAAAGTGGGAGTTTGAGGGTTTGTGATTTATGTTGACTAGTAATCCTATCATGAAACATTGATTCGATGGAGTTATATACGTGTTTTTCTTCTAATTTTATGTGTTTTTATTTATTTATTTCTGGATGAAGAAGTATGTTGTGATATATTATAGTCCCATGATGTTATAATATCATTAGTATAACTAGAAAATTATATTTAGTTAATAGCTCTGTTTTTCTACCAAACACGATTATGTCAACACTATGTTGTTCGATATTCTTTTCTTTACCATTAAATAGGGTTCCAAATACATCACTAATTAGAGAGATCATAGCCAATGATTTTGGAGATAGATGGAATTCATACTAGTCTATAATGCGGTAATCGTTTATAATTTTTTGGGATATAATCCTAGGCTATATAATATATTTATTATTTATTATTTTTAGAATATAGATACATAATCATAGTATTTTACTATATAGTAGTTATATTTAGTTGACATTATGGAATAACATATCTTTGATTGAGTGTCATAACTTCCCTACTTATTGAGTATGAGAGGGAATCACTACAGAAAAATCATGAATTTAGGGAATTTTCCATCCAAATATTCCTATTAAATCCTTATTATATGTAATTCGAATATAAAGAGATTATCATATTATTATGAAGATATATAATAGTTCCAATTATTAGTTAATATAGAATTTTTATGGAGTAATATACATATCAATTATTCAAAATACTTTAAGAAACAAATATGTAGTAGGATATAGAGTTTTTTTAAACTAATATGAATATTATTAATTTTTATTTCATCTAAAAAACCCTCTTTTAATAAAATATGATATATAAGAAACAGATTCTAATATAATTGTGAATGTCCCTACAGATACTGTATGGAAGGGGGATATATATATACATGTATATAAATAATTTATTTCAATGAATAGTGGGAGATGAAAAAGTTATTCTATTGATAATAGATCATCATATTATATCTGGTAAATTTCTAAACTATGGGAGAAGAGTTCGTTGGATGAGCTGTAAAACATGTACATTCATGAGATCATATTGATTCATTATGTTGGATTAATTAATATCTCATAACATGGAATGTATTTATTACTTATGTAGTGATGATAGTTTTAATAGGTATTCAAGAATAAAACAAGGATCGATTAGATTAATATTAAATCATTAAATGTCATTAGGATACATTCTTATAACCTTTCCCCTAAATAAGTGGACCCCAATGTAGTTAATGTTAAAATCTTATATTTTCACTCCCAATGTTTTAATTATCATGATTTATTTCCCACTATATACTCCACCACCATAAATAATGAATGCCTTGTTTTAACTAATGGAAGTGTATGACTTGTAAAATTAGTGAATACATTGAAATTTTTCTTCACATTTTCATTATACATAAAGCTATCATGTCTCATTATGGAACACTAATCCATGATTATGAATTTAATATTCTCCAGATCAGTTCATGATAGCTATAATATCTCTATTGTTTGTATGCAATGAGTCATGAATGTTGATATGGATTGTCTTATGTTCAATGATCTATGCATATTCCATGATGGTACTCTTAACAAGTTCTATTGGTCTCTTTTAACTTAAGATGATCACTATCTTGAATTATTATCACAATTTTTTTAAAAAAAAGAGGTTACATAATGATTACCCAGAGTTCATCTTAGCCTTTATTTTTGCCTATATAAATAAATCATATCATGAAATTAAAAATAATACAAAAATGATGGTTTCCATAGAGTCTAATATTATCAGTTAGAATGAAAATTGGTAAAAAACACATAATGATATGATGAATGTCCCCCCAACAAGGATTCATATTACTATTTCATATTTTATAAAAGTAAATAACTGTAATGATCAATATGTAGCTTAAAAATTTCCCAAATGGATCGAGAGGTATAATATTCATTATTCTGACACATATATATGGGAACATAATAAAAAAGGCCAATTTAATGCATGAGATTAGTATTGGGTTATTTTTTCTCTATCATGACGCAAACATGGTTGATGAAATTTATTTTTCATTTCATAAAAACATATATATTCATTCATATTTGGAAAGAATTTAAATATATGTTTTCCACCAATGAATAGTTATAGAGAACGTGATAAGAGATTTTTATAGGATGTCTCCTATTATTTCATGATGGATATAATGACTACCATATATTTGTTACTTGTATCCCTGTTTAGAGGAAAGTAAATTATATTAGCACCAACATCATCATCATTAGATTAAAAACAAATAATAACCTATAATGTATCATAAAATATATATCTAATTTAGTTTATAATGGATATATTTAAATTTTCATTCATTTTTTATTTCATTGGGTCTTTATTTTTTTAGATAGTAATCAATAAATGTATTTATATTGTCCATAAATTAATATTTCATTAGGTAATTGAAATTATCCACACGTAGATTTCTGATATAGAAATCATTCAAACTAGTGGAATAAAAAAACTATCTATGATTTTACAACTCTCAATTGACTGGGTTTATATGTTAGATCCATTGAACAACTTTTACTTGTGTATGTTCTCTAGATTTGAAAAATTAAATCATGGGTAAAATTGAGTGAGGGTGGTGCACCAGCTAGAGCACTTAAACATCATATAATTCTATTGTATCTTTTAACCACAGTGGATTTGTAAAAGGATACTTGAAATATTATATTGGTTTTTTTAATATTATGCTAAATTATGTGCATTAATTGGGGCCATAAAGTATGTCACCAATCAAAACTGGATGACACGATTTGGTTAATATGACTCTGATCATGCTGTCAAACCTATTAAATAGAGAATAAATATATTCCATGGACATTTCAAACCATTTTATTTAATGTCTAAAATAGGTTTTCAATATCCCATAGAATGTCTCTAATGAATATAGGGAATTAAATCATGTTTCAGATACACTATTAAAGATAGTGATCTTGAAGACAAGAATCCATTGGTCCATTAAGAACCATAAGTTTTTATACTATTTTTGATGAAAATATGTGTAGTACAATGTGATCAAGTTTTTGTAAATATTATTTTAATCATTTCATTTTAACTTTATACTTTTCACTAATAAAATTATTTTTTTGGAACCCTTAACCTTTTGGGTATAAATTTTTAAATTCAGTGTGTTTTATATATCTTATATAACCATTGGTTTAATGATATATATTAATAAATGATGTTTATTTTAAGAAAAAATATGAAGTATTACCCAAATTTTGGGGTTTATTATTTTCTTCACAATATATACATGCGTTCATCTCTTGAAATCATTGGATTAGTCATTGGAACATCAGTGCTGAACAATAATTAGACCATGAATTTTGTATTTTTTTATAAATCACTAGCTGTGATTCATGGTCAATGATTTAGGCATGAAAATGATTTATTTATGGTGGATACATCATAGTTTTGTGTAGAATGATTTGAATCCATGGTAAAAAGGGATTTTAATGAAAATCTATAAATCTGGTAGGTTGATGATTAAATAAAGATTGTTGAATCTGGTGATAAAATGTAGGAACCAAATTTTCAATGAAAATGATCCATGAATTCTATTTTTTATATAGGATCAATGTGATGAGTGGTGAAATGAATGAAATCAAAGTTGCATTTGAAGATAGCATGATTGAGTGATGTCTCAAGAGAAAAAACTTATAGTGGTTGTTTATTTTAGAAAACACCTTTTTCAATTTCATTAATGAATTGATAGTTTAACCTTTTAGAATTAATTATCACAATACATCGATATTAACAATGTTCAATGTGTCCTAAACTAAAAAAAATCATCATATGCAAGAGGTACACATAAAGGTAAGACTTGTGTCTTACACTCCATGTGAATAAAATCATATGTGTTGTATATTGTGTTTTAAATTCCATATAGAATGTATTAATATAGAAATATTATAGACTAGGGTTGACATGAAAATAAACCCCTATGGATACATTTTTACATTTACATGGATTTTAAATGATTTATTAAGTAGTCCATTGTATTTTTATTTCTATATGGAATGTGATAGGTGTGTATATATTTAAAGATATATATTATATATATGTAATATCATGTGTTGTATTATGTAGAAGTATTATAAATTCCTTGATTTGATCTCCAGCTTCTATGTCATTATATACCATCACCGAAAACCAATAGTGTAATCTTGGAATAGTCTCTCCTCACCACAAATATGTTACATTAATGTTTCCTATAAATTTGGAACATATAATAAACATATATATAAATACATTTATATACATGGAAACCTCTATCTATGGATTATGTGTTTATTACAATATTCATGGTCCTATAATAATTCATAGTATATATGGGATTTATTATACATCCAGGAAAAATGTAGCACATATTGGTTGGGTATCCTAAACTATATTAGGTATTTCATCCAAAAAGTATGGCCTTGTGACTGTCATTAACCATTCTTAAGATTGTTATAATGTTCATTGATCCCTATTTGTATATATGATAGAAATATCATGAAATTGTAAAGATATTTTAAGGATATAAACCTTAATCTATAACATGAGTCCCTCATATGAGCATATATTGGTTCTTTCATCCCCACTATCTTTTTACGGTCTATAGAATTATCACGACCCGTCCTCGGGGCCCATCCAATGACTACCCCAAGCCCGCCTTCCATAGGCCAGGGGCTGGAGACTAGCACCAAAGGCGTAAATCTCAATAACTGGGAAGGCATTGCCTTTATAAAAGAAAACAAGAACCACAGAGTAAGCAAGCGGAAAAAGTAATACACTAAGTACAAGAGAAGGTGTTGAAAGTTAAATGGGCCAGAATACAAACCCAAAAGAAAGTACAACTACAACTGAACAAGTACAACAGAAAAGACAATAAATGGAAGGAAGGTAGTGGCTCCTGGGTCATCCTCCTCAGATCCTACCTGAAGGGTAGGTACGGATGGTATAGCTCATGGATCATCCACCACGGATCCTACCTGAATGGTAGGTACAGATATCCTCCACAATGATCTCACCTGTCAACCTCCTCCGTGTGTCGTCTCATCGTGTAGTCCACCTCCGTGTACTGACTCATCGTGTAGTCCACCTCCGGGTAGCTTCCAGTCCTCGAACACTCATCCTCTTTCAACACTTCCCGTCGTCTGCAATCCACACAACGAGGTGTGGGCATTGCCTATGCAGGGGTGAGTATAACAATACTCAGTAGGGACCCTGAGACACTCAAGTTCTCACTAAAACTAACAAGGATAACCGCAAAGAAGATCTCAATAGATAAACTCTACTTAGATATATGCCCATACATATACCTAATTTATCAAGTAACCCATCTCAATCATGAGGAAACACAAGGATTGTGAAATCAACAGATAACCACTACCCATGTATATGCCCATATATATACCTAAGTTATCAAGTGACCCATCTCAATCATTTGGTAAACACAAAGGTCAAAAGTCGCACCTCAAACTAGGATTTTCATTATCGAAACCGTAACTGCTGAAGAGCTCCGTCTCTAGAGTGTAAAGTGGTCCTGTCACGACTCCGAGGTACTTATCACTAACCTACGACTGCTGAGGTACTCCTCCGGTCGAGTACCGCGGGTCTGCGGCAAACTACCGGGCGCTCCGTCCGCTATGGGTCTGTTGCCAAATATCAGGCGCTCCCCATAATAGCCTAAAGGGGTACTCCTCCTGTCGAGTACCTCAGGTCTGCGGACAACTACCAGGCACTCTGTCCGCCGTGGGTCTATCGACAAATATCGGGCGATCCTTCCACTGGGCTAGCCGACTCACTCCAAGTCGAGTCGGTCAAGAAGTCGTCAGGTTTCATCCGGCTACACGGTCTCCGTACTCCGTACGCTCATCTAGGGGAGGGTCCGCTCCACGGGCTACAGGTCGATACTCCAAGTATCTTAAAGTTCCACACAGAAGTATCTCAAAGGACCACCTCGTCATAGGGGTCTCAACGCAATAGACGTAGCGTGAATCGGATGCCCGGTCTGTGAGTTACTAGCCTTTTCATCCCAGGGACCGGTTGGTTTCGTGAGCGAACCAACCCGGCCGTATCTCAACTATACCCCGAAATCTCATAGGGTATACTCATATGGACACTTTCACAACGTGATCTCCAACTCCACTGACGGTTCATCAAATGGACGTCCGGTCTGAAAGATATCAACTATTCAGTTCCAGGGGCCCGGTTGGATTTCGGGTACGATCCAACCCAGCCACTATCCATCAACAACCAAAACTCAGGCTAAGAAATGCCAAAAGTTCCTCCTCATCAAGAGTAATTCAACGAGACAGACGGCGCATCAACCGGACGCCCGATTTGTGAGTTATTGGCCTTTTCGTTCCAGGGGCCCGGTTGGTTTCGTGAGGGAACCAACCCGAACGAACTCCGACGACATCCAAACCTCGGTCGGAGTAATCCAAATGATCTGTCTCACTTATAGGAAACCAACAAAGTCGATGGAACATCAATAGTACGTCTGAAGCTCAAGATATGAGTGTTTCCGCTCCGAGGGCCCGGTTGGTTTTGTGTATGAACCAACCTGGCCGATCACAAAGTAATCTGAAACCTTGAGTGTGATATACCGAAACGACCATCTCGATCGATAGATTTGATTGATCACCAATATTGGGATGGAAAACAACAAAATTTTTAATAATATTTTTATTTTCTCAAATCATTTACCTTCTTAGATAGTAGCATTTGGTGTCATGAGATTTAAAATATGGGGTGAAGGATCATGTAAATAACATGAACTGGGATATGGAATATCTTATTTAAGGGTCTGTATATTATGAACTAATTTATTAATAGATGATGAATTGGTCAAAGTAGATCATTCTCCCATATTTTGTATTATTTCTTTTTGAATATATAGCATATGGAATGGATTTTATTCTATGGAATTATGGGGATGTCATAATATTTCAATGATTCTATCTATTAATGTGGAACATATAGAAACACATGATGGGTGTATGTTATTATGTCAAACACATTGGTGTTCTCTTATACAGTTGGTCAATAGTGTTCATTTTTCATTATGTTCCATGGATATTATTTTTTATAGTTTCTTATATTATAGAAATTTTCATATTGAAATAATTTCTCATACCCACGGTTCAAAACCAGGGGTATAACCCACAAATCCGTGGGTATAGTGTATACCCATATTTTGGAGAATTTTGGGGAAATAAGGCATCAGTATAGGTCTACAAAATATTCCCTCAGGTTTTCAATCCTTGAGAAATGATTTTTTCACCGTTTCACAATATTTTTTCCACCATTTCACAGCCTCCTACCAATAGTTTCAAAATTATTTGTCTAAATATATTGAAAAATTGAAATGATGAGCATTAATGTTGTGACCTTCATTTAGTTTTCGGAACTTCTCTCCATCAAACTAGCATGAACCTATTATATATTTATTTTCATTTACCTACTAATATTAATATTCTCTAGGTGTTTAAAAAACCTACAGCGGGTTTGGAACCTGTGATATTCACTTCGAATACTAAGTATAATGCCCCAGCCTTAATCCTTACTTAATATTGAATTAATTGAATAATTCACATTGAGGATATTTTCAGGTTTAGATTTTTAGAGAATTAGGACATAACTATTACATCTCAAAAGATTATAGAGTAGTCACTTCAACTAAGTTTCCATAATAAAAAAAACTCTTAAAAAGAAACATGTCTAGTTACATGTTTTATATAGCGTGGCATTCCCTTGATCCCATCCTTGACCTTATTCCATATTAAGTCCTGTGAAAAACATTTCGATAAACTTGGGGTGAGCATAAAAAGCTCAGTAAGGGATACCCAAAGAATGAAAACTGTTACTTTTTCAAACATCAAGTAAAACATGTATACTCTATCAAAGTAATACCTTCACCTTCATGAAATAGTAAAAACTCTTCACTGAATAAAGTATCATTACTTACCTTTTTTTAACCAAAGGGTTACCATAAAACCCATATAAAGAACACATATCATATATAAAGGTAACTTGGGACATAAACATACTTAAGTGGAATAACCATACGGTCGACTTCCACACATATCACTTAATGGAATAGCCATACGGCCAATTTCCATACATAATGGAATAACCATACGACCGACTTCCATACCCAATGCATTGGAGGTTATAACGTAACCACCCATCCTTGTATTCACGGCACCACCCGTCATATGGTTTATCACGTAACCACCCGTCAAATGTAAAAGTACCAATATAAAATCATAAAACATAAAACCAATATAAAGGAATGATAACATTTCCACATTTCAATCAAAATTTATCATAATAGAATCCTTTATCAAAACCATTTTCAATACCAAAATACATAAAAGAGTATATGTTATTTATTTTATTTTAAAAACATTATGACTTGTTGAGGAAGCCAAAGACCAAATAATACTCACGGCGGCAGAAAAGGTCGTTGTCACCGTGTACTTAAAAAAAAGCATTCCTTTTTGTCTTTTAGTAAAACGATTCGTAGAAATATGATTCCTTTTGTATAAAAGTTATAGTCAAAGGGGTTTATAGACCATATAAATGAAAGTTGTGTATAAAATGAAATATGCCTCAATGAAGGGAGATTGAGACGAAGTCCCTTACCTCGTATCTGAATTGACCCGACTGTTCTTTAATCTCCTGAATAATAAACTTGAGTTAATTTCTACTTGTTTAAGAACCTTTTTCACGTTCATTATTCCTTTTATATAACTTATTTCCATGTCATGAACACTATGTAATTATTTATGTTAATAATGGTCATTTTAACGATCAATGGTACTTTAGTCAAAATAAACCCTTTATAATTACAAGTTGTTCATGTATCCATTATATCCAGAATTATAATCATGATGTATATATCTGATATATCATATATATCCAGCACATATATGTATTTATTATATTACATAATCATTTACAGGTAAGAAATGAAATGCACCGTTCATGGAGACGGTAAGCCGTACGTACGCATGAACGCTACTTTCATTTCTATTTCGTATTTTATAGGGTGGAATCATAATGATATAAAAGTATATTATAATTCCAGTATAATATCATATATAATATCATAGTTCCATCCTTTATACGTCCCACATATGGTATTTAACAAATCAAATCACTTGAGGGGGCGGTGGTTCGCACTTCCTTAAATGAAGATATCACGTTTACCCATAATGGAAACCATAAAGGTATGCCAAAAATAAAAAATAAATAATCTTAAGGAAAACATTAACATATTATATATCATATATAAATATAGTGACATCTTAATTTCCACCTTTGAAGTTCTTAAAGGAACGTTGAACAATCATCGTTTCGGGAGGCATAAATTCACCATCCACAGAAACCGTATGTTCTTTAACCATTAGATGAAGGTGTGTGTATGTGTAGGTAGAATCCTTTTTATAAAAACATCCTAGTATAATGAATATACTGGATTTGTTACAAAAGAAATAAATAAAAATAATTCAGGGGGTTGGAGAAGCAAAATAATACAAAAGGACTCAAGTGAAGACATTACCTCAAAATCGGGTAACTTTATTTGGTTTGAGCTCAAAAACATCCTTGGGAAAACTTCTGCCCAAATTGAGGTTTCAAGGAGTAAGATAATGAAGTGGAGAGACAAAATGGGAAGGTTTGGGCCGAGCCAAAGACTTTGGGAGTGTGGATAAGGAGGTAGAGGTGGGGGCCTTTTATAATAGGAGAGGAGGGTCACTTTTGGAATGTAAAGAAATCTTACTTTATTTGAAAATGTTTTTCGGTTTTAAAAGGTCCCACATTGATATAATTCGTGGATAAGGTTATAAGGGTTCTAAATCCACCCATACAATAAGTTTTGGACATGTTTATTTCATATATTTTACATTATCATTCCATTTTATTTAAATCGTCAAATAATGATGTCATCACTGCATCATTATTATGTGATAAATAATTTAATTTATATAATGTCTAAAAATTATAAAACAAATACTATGATGTATGAAATAGTTTTAGCTTTCCAGTGACTATTTATAATAAAAAATCTGACTTGTATAAACCCATTTAAAAATTGTTTTATTAAAACATATCATGTTTGTGCCATTTTTTACATTAACATTAAATAAAAGGTATTTATGACATTTTCCAACCAAAGTGGCTCCATGGGGTCCCCAAGTTGACACATGTCTTGTCATGGTAGGAAATGACACATCCAATGTGGGTAGGACATGTGTCTAGGTCATCTCATATTATTAAAAAATTATTTTTACCTTAAACTACACTAATTACCACTAATCGCGATTAAAAACTTAATAAGTTACTATTAACCAAAAAGTTATTTTAATCTTATTGAACTGCATTTTACTTCTTAATGAAAACCATGTATGTAGGATTTTTTTGAAATTCAATACACAAATATGGCAAAATTTCTTTTAAACGGAAACATCAGTTTTTATAAGTACCACTTAGTGGTTTCACTATTCATCAACAATTGAAGTTTTTCAAAAAATACCAAAAATTCACCCAAAGATATATTTGATATTCCAAATTCAAAAATGATGTCCGTTTTAAAAAATTAAAAAAATATAAGTCAAATTAATTAATTTAATAATTACTTCCCGTTGTCATGTCAAATAGCGTGTTTCTGTGAAACAATAAGTATCAAAAGATTGACACTAGTTTAAATCCGATTTCAAAGTGAAATTAATTCCAACGTCCACTATTAGATTTAATGGTAAAAATATTTTCTAATTTACCATTAAATTCAATTCAACAGTTAATCTAATCATATTAAAAATTAGATTAAAAAGAGGTTTTAAATTAAAATACAACATTTTACACTATTCAAAAAAATAACTTTATCAGAAAGATACCAAAAATTTACACAAAGTAAATTTTGATGTCCAAATTCTAAAGAAGTGTTATATTTGGTCCAAAATAATGTATAAGAGTGATCAAAACTATATTTAACGACGGTTCACCATCAAAATGTGATAAGTGAACCTTTAGTGAAAATTAGAGTATATATGCCTAAAATTGAATTATTTTCGTATATTAAGTCTTTATCCTTTATTGGATAAATGGAAAAACATTTAAAAACATATATAATCATATTTTAGTTATTTCTATCCATTCCCTCCAGTACAACAGCTACGTGTAAACTAACAATTAAAAAAATATTATTTTATTACTAGTGTGCAATGTAAGTTTTCAAAGAAACTCGTCGTTGCGTATTGAGTACGCTATCGAAAGTAGAAACCCCTTTTAATTAAAATTAATATTTAATTAATAAATATTAATAAATATGAAAATTATTTATTCTTTATTTACCTGGTAAGTTACATCCTTCCCCCCTTTTGGGAATTGCATCCTCGCAATTTTATTCACTTATCAAAATAGGTGGGGGTATTTATCCCTCAAAGCATTTTCAGATTCCCACGTTGCCTCTTCAATCACACCGTTTTTTCACAAAACCTTTACCTAATAAATCACCTTATTCTGTAACACCTACTCCCTATGGTCAAAAATCTGGACTGTTTGTTCTTCATAAGATATGTTCTCTTCCAGCTGAACTACCTCTGGACTCAAAACATGAGATGGATCTGGCATGTACTTCCTTAATATTGAAACATGAAAAAAATTGTGTACCTGAGATAAACTCGGAGGTAAAGCCACTCTGTATGCAACTGATCCAAATCTCTCCAGAATTTCATATGGTCCAATGAAACTTGGACTCAGCTTTCCATTCTTACCAAATCTCAACACACTTTTCCATGGAGAAACCTTGAGAAAAACATGATCACCTACATCGAAAGATAGATCCTTCCTCCAGTTATCTGCATAACTCATCTGCCTTCTCTGAGCTGTTCTCATGTGTTTCTCAATCAACTAAACCTTTTCTTCCATCTATTCTATTAATTCTGGTCCAATCAGCTTCCTTTCACCCACTTCATCCCAAAATGATGGAGTTCGACACTACTTCCCATATAATGCCTCAAATTGTTCCATCTGTTTACTGGAATGAAAACTGTTATTATAAGAATACTCAACCAAAGAAAGATGTTGGTCCCAACTTCCCTAACAATCCATCGAACAAGCTCGTAGCATATCCTCCAATGTCTGAATTGTTCGTTCTGACTCCCCATCTGATTGAGGATGAAATGCTGTACTAAAATTTAATTCAGTACCCAACGACTTCTGAAGTCCTTTCCGAAAGTTAGAAGTGAACCTGGGATCACGTTCAGATACAATGGAGAGAGGAACTCCATGTAACCTGGCTATCTCTTTAAGATACAAATGGGATAGTTGATCTAGAGAGAAAGTATCCCGTATAGCAAGGAAATGAGCAGATTAGGTCAGGCGATCAACAATAACCCAGATTGCATTATTACCTCAAGATGTCCTCGATAATCCCACAACAAAGTCCATGGATATGTTTTCCCATTTCCACTCTGGCACTGGTAAAGGCTGAAGCATCCCTTTAGGTAACTGCCGCTCTGCTTTAACCCACTAACAAGTGAAACACTTCACAGTAAAATCAGCAATATCTATTTTCATTCCATCCAAACAGTAATACTCTCGCAGATCTCTGTACATCTTAGTACTGCCAGGATGAACTGAAAATGGAGAACTATGAGCCTCACATAACAACTAATTTTTCAACTGTGAATTACAAGGAACACATAAACTCTTCCCAAAACTCAAAACACAATCATTATCAATGTTGAATTCTGGCAACTTACCTTTCTGAACCATCTCTACATTTTTCTGCAACTCGCTTTCTTTCTTCTGTGATTACTTGATTCTGTCTGATAGAGAAGATTTCACTGATAGCTGATACAAAACAGAAGGACTTCCTACACCAACAACTTCTATGCCAAAGTTCATCAAATCAAAAACCAAAGGATCTCATTCCAAACGTAGCATGGTTAATGATGCATTACTTTTTCGACTCAAAGCATCAGCCACTTTATTTGTTTTTCCTAGATGGTAGTGGATTGTCCATGATTAATTCTAGCCATATCCTATGTCTCATGTTCAATTCTTTCTAAGTGAATATATACTTTAAACTCTTGTGATCAGTATATATTTCACACCTTACTCCATACAAATGATTCCTCCAAATTTTTAAAGCAAAGACAACAGAAGATAATTCCAAATCATGTGTAGGGTAATTTACCTCATTAGTTTTCAATTGACGTGAAGCATAAGAAATTACCTGATCATTCTGCAGTAGGACACGGCCAAGTCCCTTCAACGAAGCATCACTGTATATAACAAACTCACCATTCCTGGAAGGAAGTTCCAAAACTGGAGCATTCACCAATCTTCTTTTCAACTCCTGAAAACAATCATCACATTCATTTGTCCAGATGAACTTAACACCCTCACGAGTTAGATTAGTCATTGGACTAGATAACCGTGAAAAATATTCAACAATCCTTTGGTAGTAACCTGCCAAACCAAGAAAACTATGGATCTCGGTTACATTTGTGGGTCTCGGCCATTCTCCAACAACTTTTGTTTTAGTAGGATCAACAGTTATTCCATATTTTGAAACAATGTGACCCAGGAAAGACATTTGTTGTAACCAAAACTCACTCTTGCTGAATTTTCCATATAGTTTCTTTTCTTTTAAGGTTTGCAAGATAACCCTTAAATGACTTTCATGCTCCTCTTTACATTTAGAAAACAAAAATCTATTATTAATGAAAATAACCACAAACTTATCCAAGAACTCATGGAAAATTCTATTCATAAGGTCCTTGAATACAGTAGGTGCATTAGTTAACCCAAAAGAAATAACTACAGATTCATAATGGCCATATCTAGTACAGAACGCAGTCTTCGGAACATCAGCTTCTTTTACTTTCAACTGATGGTACCCCGAACACAAGTCAATCTTCAAAAAATACTGAGCTCCCTAGAGCTGATCAGACAAATCATCGATATGAGGCATAGGATACTTGTTCTTAATAGTAATATTTTTCAAGGCTCTATAATCAATGAAAAGTATCATTGATCCATCTTTCTTTTTAACAAACAAGACAGGATCACCCCATGGTGATGTTCTAGGTCGAATGAAACCTTTATCTAACAACTCCTGCAATTGTTTATTTAACTCTAATTGTTCAACTTGAGCCATTAGATAAGGGGGTTTTGAAATTGGCTTAGAATCAGGAACTCAGTCAATCATAAATTCAACTTCCCGATCATGAATAATACCAGGCAACTCATCAGGAAAAACATCAAGATACTCATTTACCAATGGCACATCATTAATATGAACATTTCCTTTATTATCCACAATATGTGCAAGGTAACATTCATTTCTATCTTTTACAAGTTTCTCAGCTTCCTGATATGTTATCAAAATCAAGGGTTCATTCTTGTACCCAAACTGAAAATCTTTCTGAAAAGAAACCATTTTAGCTCTGCAGTCAATCTTAGCATGATAAACAGAAAGCCAATCCATGCCCAAAATAACATCAAACTCTACTAGAGGCAAAACAATAAGGTTTACTGGTAGATTCTTTCCGCACACAAGGATAGTAAGGTTCTTATAATTCCTTTTTGTCTCAACGTTCCCTTCGGGTGTTTTTACCATAAGTTCAGGGTTCATATCTTGAGAAGGAATTTTCAATATACTAAAAAACTTCTCAGAAATTAAAGAGTGTGTAGACCCTGAATCAAACAACACATTGGCATAATCTAAACAAACAAACACTGTACCTGATACAACTACATTTGACGACCCAACATCTGCTGAAGTTGTTGCAAAGGATTTCACCACCCCTTTCTGCTTGTAGTCTGGTTGCATTCCCCTAGTTGAGTTCTTCATTGGAAACTTGTTTGCATAATGACCCATTTCATTACACTTAAAACAACTTACCATTGGATTTTCATTGCCTGTTTTATCATCTTCCTTACAGTTACGAGCAATATGACCAGACTTACCACACCGAAAGCACTTGCCAGACTTCAATAAACATTCTCCAGGATGCATTTCACCACAATTCTAACAGGATTGATATTTGTATTTCTTACCTCTTAGCTTCTTTGATGAATTCTTCCCCTTTTCCTGCCAACTAGACCTCTTATTCTATTGTTTGTCATAGAACACCTGATCATCGGCAAACTCCATTTCCACCTTCTCCGCACATCGAACAAGTTTTTCATAACTTTTGAACTCACGAGAAGCTAAAGCCCTTCGATACATTGTCTTTAACCCTGAGTAAAAATGGTTTATTTTACTATCAAGATCTCGTATGATGTTCGGAGAATACCTTGCCAATCGAGTGAACATTGCTTCATAAGCAAACACTAAATCATCCTCCTGCCTCAATTCTAGGAACTGTTTTTCCATCCTATGACGAACCACCATAGGAAAATATTTCTCAAGAAACATACCTTTGAATTCATCCTAGGGAAGATCCTCAATCTCATTTCTATCCCTGATATTTTTCACCATCGACCACCACTGATCAGCTTCACCTTCAAAACAGTAAACAGCAAGACTAACCTTTTGATTTTCTGAACACCCAATGACATCAAAAATATTCTCCAGTGCTTTAATCCACCCTTAAGCTTGCACAGGGTTAGATGATCCTATGAATGATGGGGGATGTTGCCTCATGAAGTGTTCCACCACTGACAGGTTCCTCTGTGGTTGATCTGGCTGATCTCATGCATGGATACCACCGCTATTTATAGCTTGAGTCAATTGTGCCATCACTGCAACAAACTGTTCAGTTCCGATTCCGACCATCTCAGGTTGCTGATTTAGAAGGTTGTCTTCCTCCTGATGTCGTCCCAACATAGCTTCTTTGTTTCCTCTGCGTAAAACCATTCTGAACACAGAAATATCTTAGGCGAAGAAACATTGTAATATTTAAATGCTATATTATTTCAATCTTATCATAACATAACTTATAACTTAACAATTTTCTAACTCCTAAAGTTGTCTAAACCGACCTTTGATACCAAATATAAGGCCCCAGCCTTAAACCTTACTTAATATTGAATTAAATGAATAATTCACATTGAGGATATTTTCAGTTTTAGAGTTTTAGAGAATTCGGACATAACTATTACATCTCTAAAGATTACAAAGTAGACACTTCTACTAAGTTTCCATAATAAAAAATCTCTTAAAAAGAAACATCTCTAGTTCCATGTTTTATAAAGCGTGGCATTCCCTTGAGCCCATTCTTGAACTTATTCCACTTTAAGTCCTGTGAAAAACATTTTGAGAAACTTGGGGTCAGCATAAAAAGCTCAGTAAGGGATACACAAAGAATGAAAACTATTACTTTTTCAAACATCAAGTAAAACATGTATACTCTATCAAAGTAATAACTTCACCTTCATGAAGTAGTAAAAACTCTTCACTGAATAAAGTATCATTACTTACCTTTTTTGTAACCAAAGGGTTACCATAAAACCCATATAAAGAACACATAGAATATATAAAGGTAACTTGGGACATAAACATACTTAAGTGTAATAACCATACAGTCGACTTCCACACATATCACTTAATGGAATAGCCATACGGCCAATTTCAATACATACTTAATGGAATAGCCATATGGCCAACTTCCATACCCAATGCATTGGAGGTTATAACTTAACCACCCATCCTGGTATTCACGGCACCACCCATCATATGGTTTATCACGTAACAACCTGTCAAATGTCCAAGTACCAATATAAAATCATAAAACAAAAAACCAATATAAAGGAATGATAACATTTCCACATTTCAATCAAAATATATCATAATAGAATCCTTTATCAAAACCATTTTCAATACCAAAATACATAAAAGAGTATATGGTATTTATTTTTTTTTTAAAACATTATGGCTTGTTGAGGAAGCCAAAGACCAAATAATACTCATGGCGGTGGAAAATATCGTTGTCACCGCGTACGTAAAAAAACATTCCTTTTTGTCATTTAGTAAAATGATTCATAGAAAAAAGATTCCTTTTGTATAAAATTTAAAGTTAAAGGGGTTTATAAACTGTATAAAAAAAGATGTGTATAAAATTAAATATGCCTCAATGAATGGAGATTGAGACGAAGTCCCTTACCTCGTATCCGACTTGACCCGACTGTTCTTTAATCTCCAAAATATTAAACTTGAGTTAATTTCTACTTGTTTGAGAACTGTTTTCAAGTTCATTATTCCTTTAATATCACATATTTCCATGTCCTGAACACTATGTAATTATTTAAGTTAATAATGGTCGTTTTAACGATCATTGGTACTTGAGTCAAAATAAACCTTGTATAATTACAAGTTTTTCATGTATCCATTATATCCAGAATTATAATCATGATATATATATCTTATATATCATATATATCCAGCATATACATGTATTTATAATATTACATAATCATTTATATGTATGAAATGAAATGCACCGTTCATGGAGACGGTAAGCCGTACGTACGCATGAACGCTACTTTCATTTCTATTTCGTATTTTATAGAATGGAATCATAATGATATAAAGGTATATTATAATTACAGTATAATATCATATATAATATCATAGTTCTATCCTTTATACGTCCCACATATGGTATTTAATGAATCAAATCACTTGAGGGGGCGGTAGTCCGTACTTCCTTAAATGAAGATATCGCGTTTACCCATAATGGAAACCATAAAGGTATGCCAAAAATAAAAAATACAGAAGATTAAAAAAAACATTAACATATTATATATCATATATAAATATAGTGAAATATTAATGTCCACCTTTGAAGGTGTTAAAGTAATGTTGAACAATCATCATTTCGGGAGGCATAAATTCACCATCCACGGAAACAGTATGTTCTTTAATCATTAGATGAAGGTGTGTGTAAGTGTAGATAGAATCCTTCTTATAAAAACATCCTAGTATATTGAAGATACTGGATTTTTTACAAAATAAATAAATAAAAAGAGTTTATGGGGTTGGAGAAGCAAAATAATACAAAATGACTCAAGTGAAGACATTACCTCAAAATCGGGTAACTTTCTTTGGTTTGAGCTCAAAGTCTTCCTTGGAAAGACTTATACCCAAAGTGAGGATTCAAGGAGTAAGAGAATTAATTGTAGAGACAAAATGGGTAGGGTTTGTCCGAGCCAAAGGCTTTGGGAGTGTGGGTAAGGAGGTAGAGGTGGGGGCCTTTTATAAGAGTAGAGGAGTGTCACTTTTGGAATGTAAAGAAATATTACTTTATTTGAAAATGTGTTTCGGTTTTAAAAGGTCCCAAATTGATATAATTCGTGGATAAGTTGATAATGGTTCGAAATACACCAATCCAATAAGTTTTGGACATGTTTAGTTCATAGATTTTACATTATCTTTCCATTTTATTTAAATCATCAAATAATGATGCCATCGCTGCATCATTATTATGTCATAAATTATTTAATTTATTTAATGTCTAAAAAATATAAAAAAATACTATTATGTATGAAATATTTTTATCTTTTCATTTACTCTTTATAATAAAAAATCTGACTTGTATAACCCCATTTAAAAATTGTTTTATTAAAACATATCATGATTGTGCCATTTTTCACATTAACATTAAATAAAAGGTATTTATGTCATTTTCCAACCAAAGTGTCTCCATGGGGTCCCCAAGATGCCCCATGGCTTTTCTAGGCCTGCCATGACACATTTAATGTGGGTAGGACATGTTTCTAGGTCATCTCATATTATTAAAACATTATTTTTACCTTAAACTACACTAATTACCACAAATCGCGATTAAAAAGTTAATAAGTTACTATTCACTAAAAAATTATTTTAATCTCATTGAACCACATTTTACTTCTTAATGAAAACCATGTATGTATGATTTTTTTAAATTCAATACACAATGATGAAAAATTTTCATTTAAACGGAAAAATCAGTTTTTATAAGTACCACTTAGTGGTTTCACTATTCATCAAAAATTGAAGTTTTTCAGAAAAATACCCAAAATTCACCCCAAGATATATTTGATATTACGAATTAAAAAATGAAGTCCATTTTACAAAATTCAAAACATATAATACAAATTAATTAATTTAATAATTAACTCCCTCTCTCATGACAAATAGTGTGTTTTTATGAAACAATAAGTATCAAAAGATTGACACTAGTTTATGTCTGATTTCAAAGTGAAATTAATTCCAACGACCACTATTGGATTTAATGGTAAAAATATTTTATAATTTCACTTTAAAACAAATTCAACTGATAATCTAATCGTATTAATAATTATATTAAAAAGAGGTTTTGAATTAAAATACAACATTTTACACTATTCAAAAAAATGAACTTTATCAGAATGATACCAAAAACTTACACAAAGTAAATTTTGATGTCCCGATTCTAAAGAAGAGTTATATTTTTGTCCAAAATAATGTATAAGAGTGATCAAAAATATATTTAATGACGGTTCTCCATCAAAAGGTGATAAGTGAACCTTTAGTGAAAATTAGAGTATATATGCCTAAAATTGAATTATTTTAATATTTTAAGACTTTATCCTTTATTAGATAAATGTAGAAACATTTAAAAACATATATAATCATATTTTAGTTATTTCTATCCATTCCCGCTAGTACAACGGCTATGTGTAATCTAACATTTAAAATAATATTATTTTATTACTAGTGTGCAACTTAAGTTTTCAAAGAAAATCATCGTTGCGTATTGAGTACGCTATAGAAAGTAGAAACCTTTTTTAATTAAAATTAATATTAAATTCGTAAATATTAAAAAATATGAAAATTATTTATTTTTTATTTACCTGGGATGTTATACTAAGTGCCTCAAAATTATGTCTAGGGAAGTTAAGTTGTTTTCAATCTACATTTTCGTAATTATTTTAATATCATACATCACATATGAAAATAAAAGGCAGTGGGCATCAATAATAGGACTTATTTAACCATCATGATGTGTTTTACCACTCGTGATAATCATATTTTTTGATTATAAGTCTATATATTCATTAATATGTTAATCTAATCCTTGGATACGGGATAAAAATCAATCATCATAATGTTTTCCAATAATAATATTTTCCAAGCATTCACAGATGAAACCTATAACCATGGTTATATAAAACAATGGGTATATGGTTTTTTGCTAAGACATATACCCATGGTTTTCATTAATATCCATTAGTGTACGAATTGAATAGAGTCCTATACCCATAGTTCTGTGAAAACTATGGGAAATGATTCGAAACATACAATTATACCCATGTTATTGGGATAACCATGAGTATAGATCCACTGATACCCATGTTTTACACAAAACCTTGGGTAGAGGTCTATACAGACCAATATTCCCAAAGTTTTGAAGAAACCATGGTTGTAGGGGATTTTTCCAGAAGTGCTGATTGGGGGATTCATGAATTTTATTCTGTTATGGCGTATGTATTACATATGTAAATAATATATCTTCACTGTTATTATTTTTATATGGAGTATTTGGTTGTCAATTTCTTTGGTATTTCATACGACTAATTATATCACATTTACATTAACCATGTGTCCTTTTTCGCAGTGTGGATTCGGGTATTATTAGTTTAATATGTCAATTACACCTTAATTAATATGAGTTCAACTATTACAGCTGGACCACCATTATTGTTTTACATCATTCATTAATTTTATTAAATAAATGGTATATGGAAATATATTTGGATTATATTCTATTTATTTTTCTATTGGGACATCATTATTGAATAATGATCCCAATAATGTGATAATTTTTTTTTCAAACAGTTATAAATTTTTATGTTTACATAGATTACATCTAAAATATTACACATTAAATTTTGGTTGAAATTTTTTAGTCCTTTTCATTAATTGATCTAAATATATTGATCAGTGATGAGTCTTCCCTAACTATTTTCTTGATATATATTGCTTTATAATATTATTTTTTTTCACATTACCGACAAAGTGGGGTGTATTTTTCTTTATTCTTCTTTTTTATGTATATTTTTGTACTAAAGATTGTAGTTCATTTTTCATGTTGTATTCATTTTGAGTGTTCATACACATCTCATTTACTATGAGAATACATTGATATTTTGTTCAAATTGTGTAATCTAAACATCCCATGAAAAATTTAATTTCTGAATAATTATTATGTGTGTTTAAATTCTATTAAGTTAAATTTCATAAATTCGTCTTTTAATTATCATGATAATAACAGGGAATTAAAATAATTAATATGATGATTCATATATTATAAAAAGTTCTTTTGATGTTGTTTTTTTCTCTTATTCATATTAATTTTACTATTGTAGAGAAAAAATATAGAACACCTTATTTTACAAACATATATCACCCTTATTTTAATGTAAATATAATTTATATATCAGAATTGTCCATTCCAAAATTGTATAGTTACATTAACATTGTAAATACTGGAACATAAACAACATCTTTATAAGAGTCTCTCATTAATATACACTATAACAACACCTTTTTTAGACACAACCTACCTAAAACTATTATTTGTATCCTAGGAAAATGAATCAAAGAGAATATATGCCTCCTATTTATCATTATGGTAAACAATGAAGATATAAATGATAAAAAATAAAAACCTAAGTATAATAATTTTATTACATGGTCTAAACATTTGAAAACCACACAATTAATACAAAACATGAAAATCACAGATCATGGAAAAAAATATTTCATGTTAATAAGACTTGAATTATATAGTTTTTTTTTGAAACATAATAATGGTCGAATAAAAAAAGAATAAATCATTAAATGTTTTCATACACATTAGTATATAAATTCATGTACATTGTAATCAATGGTCATTTAAAATTATATCATAGACTAATGGCTTCACTCCCCAATTGATCATAATAGTGTAGGTTCATTCCCATGGATTATACAAAGGATAATATCCCTTAGTGAATAGGTTTCACTTTTTATTATAGTCCTTATAGTCTCATAATACATCTAAAAATAGCAAACAAACTATAGGGATGTTAATTATAGGACTACACAACCTAAATTATAATATACCCACCATCCATGGTTTGTAACATTACAACATTCTTTTGATTGGAAATAACATCCATCATTTTTTATAACGTATACACTATCATGTAATTAAGTATATATATATGTGTGTGTGTGTGTGTGTGTTTGTATAAAAATACCATAAAACGTTCCTTATATGAAATCCGATTATAATTATTCTTGTTCATGTTCACAATCATTTTTTTCAATATATGTTTAGGGTATTTTATTTGTAATTTCAGGCTGAATTTTTTAATTTTGTTGTTTCTCTAAATTTTTAATGATTAGCATAGTTTGACCAATTCATGAT
The DNA here is from genome assembly GCA_963277665.1 of Viscum album. Taxonomy (NCBI): domain Eukaryota; kingdom Viridiplantae; phylum Streptophyta; class Magnoliopsida; order Santalales; family Viscaceae; genus Viscum; species Viscum album. Next base: position 2,071,554,684 of record OY728152.1, on the reverse strand, counting down.
CCCACCCAGTGAAAATAATGCAAAAAATTATAGTGGATGTTTTAGTGTTAGTTTTATATTTGAAACCCAATTATCCCTTCTTTATGAAACTTTTCACCCTATAAGAGGGGTGCCTCATTTGGGTGTATAGTTTTTTCTAACAATTTGTCCCTTCCCATCAAACCATGTGGAATGATATTTTTTTATAATTAAAAAAAAATTAGAATTTGTGATGCCTTTTTTAACAACATGTTCGACCCTAACCAATCATATCATTAATCAATATGTCTTTGGGGATTTTATGAGCCCTCTTTGGATACTCCTAAACAATTACTTAGAGGATATATGGTTGGAGGATCTCATTTTACCCCTCTATGATAAGTTATTATACTTTAATTCCTTGTCTCTTTATCTATCAATAATTCTTACATATGTATTGTTACCTAATCAAGTTTTTTATGTATCTAAAATACATTAATTTAAATATATAATATATCATAAGTTTCATCATATCTATTTTCATTGTTAAATGTTGAGAGAACATGTTGCTGTTATGGATTTGTGACATGATGATTAAGGGTAGAAGGTTTTTAAATAAGATAATTTATTAAACCTTTGAATTTATTAAAGTTTTAAATTAATTTCAATTTATCTGTTTTAATCATATTTGTTGATAATTTTTGTTGAAATTTATTTGGAATTTAATTTAGGGTGAAACCCCTATTCTATTTGAATAAATAATTTGGGGCGTATTTTGGAAATTTCTACAATGCTTAAATTGATTTCAGTTTTTTTTCACAAGGATTGATTTTATTGAAAAAAAGAATGATTCGTTTTTATTTAAAAACTCATGAACTGATGAAAATCATTTGTTATGTTTGGGAATATAAATTTTTAATAGTGATATAAAAGTGTTCAATTGAATTTAGAATGATGATTTTTGAACTTTGAAAGGAAATTATTTTAATTTTTGAAATAATAGTTTGAGAACATATATTGGTGGGGATTTAGTTTTTTTTGGACAAGAATACTAGGATGTAATTCCTATGAAATATATTGATTATTACAACTCTAATAAAAACGAATTTAGTAGGATCTAATCATGAATGTAATATTGATGAGTATAATCCATCTTGATAATTATGGATGTGTGTACCAATATTCCTTGATTACTGATGGGTGTGTGAGAGAATCATATAACTATATTCTATCATACCTAATTTCAGATGAGCACGGTATATAATATGACAATTTATATTAGGAAAAAAATTAATTTTTAAATGGATTTACTCATTTTTAGTAATTTATATAAAATATATTAGATAATGAGTTTATTTAAACCATGATTTGAATTATTTCCATCATTTTTCATTAAATATGGTTTTTTAATATGAAAAAGTATAAGCATTCCATTTTTATATAAAATAGTAAGAAATAATTTTTTTAATATGTCATAGTTTTTTGGAACACTTACAGAGACCCTAAAATGATTTTTATTTCACACTACTCTATGTCTTCTAGAATTTTAAAATATTCTTATTCCATGAATGAGAAAAGGGGAAGTGCATATATGATAATGTGGATTTTATTGATATATTGGCATGCGTTTTTTAACTCTTGGAAGGTTTTTTCATATGAGACATTGACTAATTCAATGATTTTCTATTTGGGTCATTCATTTAAATATTTGGTTTCCTGTACTTTTCATTATGCTAATATATATTTTTTATAATCCTCTTTATTTGATTAAACATCATTCCATTTTTTCAATTTATGATGTCATGTTCCTTTTTTCCATCTCATGGGGATCAGTAACAACCTTCGGTCCATGTCACTGTAGGCCCCTTTATCTGCGTATCAGGGTTTCTGGGCTATTTTGTGAAAATGTGTTATCAATGGGGTATATATAAGATAATTTCAAGAAATCAGTATACATACATGGATATCTTATGTGGACATAATAGGTACATGATAGGTGATTTCATGACTAGATCTCTCATTAACAATCATTAGTTTACCATGGGTTTCTTGAAAAAAGGTGTCCAAGAGAATAATTATAGTTATTTACCAACATTTGATTTTGTTAGGAGAATATATATAGATTTTTATATAATTTTATTAAATTAATTTTTAAATTACACATATTTATATTGTTAGTCTGTATAATCCTCTAATGTGTTCATTATTTTCTTGATGATGTTGTTATAGTGTCAAACCTATGAGAACACAAGCAAACATGATATAGGAAGAAGTTACAAGAGACCTATAGTGATAAAATACCCAAATGTAGCAGAATATAGTTACTGTTATTGTACATGAGGTCAATGATAAAATAAAAGTAATTGAAAACATTTCTTATCAAAATCCATTAGTGGAATTAGAGATGGATGAATCCCAGAATCATGCCCATAAGTAACTTCATCGCAATCAATTATCTTTCTAATTCTATAATGATCCTAATGAGGATGACTATTGATAGTGTGTTTTGAGATTCTATTTTTATAACTGGAAATTCTTCATTTTTTCATGGTTATATCATCCACCTTCATGATAGATGGACCTAGTGGAATATTTTGGTAATTCATTATAAAAGAGATTAATCATTAAGGTTTATATACGGTGAAAATGAAGGATATATTCACTAATTTGTCCTATGATTTAATCATATAGTTTATGGATATGAAGTTTCTTAATCACATGTAGGCTACCAGGACCATGACTAAATATGAAAATTTATTTTTTAAGTTTTTTTAATTTGTACATATGATTATACATATTTATAATTGAAATAAAATATAGATTGAGTAGGTAATTGGATTATTTATTAATTATATAGTTTTTTTAAAGAATATATCCTCTCATTTGGATGTCATTGATAGATATATTGATGGTTAAACTTCATATGAATTAGATGTTGGTGTTGAAAGGAGCTTATTTAATGGAGAGAGTAATTTTGATGACTATCATTGTTGTTCACAACTCTTGGTTCCTTATAAACCTCTTCTAGTACCTAGAAGTGGGCCTTGACTTTATTCGGGTGTGGAAATAATAATGATTCAAAATCAGTTTTCAGAAAACAACAGCAGACTTGATGCTTCAATACACAATTAATAGAACCAAAATATACTACAATATATTCATATGCCTCTGGATTATTGGTATTACACCATCAATAATCTAGAATAAATATTTTCAAATAGTGGAAGAATCTAAAAAGTAATATGATATAGGTACAACCAATTATGGTGTTAAAATAGTAATGTCTTCATTACTAAAGACTTATATATTTGATACTGGTGCTTCACATTTATTTATATCGACTCTGATTATGTACTTATTAAATCATTCTATATGTATTTTATCATATGTGGTGGATGTTACACCCCTTAAAATGAAGATAGAAAAGGGTCTTCATTTTCTTACTTTTATCTTCTCTTAATCAGTGATTGAACAGGTTTTTTTGTTTTTAGTTCTCAACATGAACCCTTATGATGTAATTTTTGGGATGGAATTCCTTATTCATATTAATTAATGAATTGATTGTTTATCATTCACATGACTCCTTTACTACACGAACAAGTGAGTGTGATATTGTTTTCGTAGAGTAGAGCTATGTTCGAGTATAATTTAACATTCTTATCAAATATTTGGAAAATAATATCGCCTCTCTCTTTTTATGTTGATTTGGAATGATTGATACATGATATTATTACATTTTTTAACATGATTACTAATATATTATCTTATGACATTTCAAATTTTTCAATGTTAAGTGTGTTTAATTATTATATTGATTTAGTTCCTAACATCCAATAAATGTCAATTCATTCCTATTATATTCCACAAGGTGAGATGATATTTATGAAATAATTTTATTATGATGTGTTTGACAAAGTCATTATGAGATCAATTGTTTTACCATGGGTGGATTCTATTTTACTTTTATTAATGTTGATGAAACACTTAGTATATATTTTGATTACAAAAATATAAACTGATTTATATTAATTAGCAGTATTCATTGGAACATATTGATTATTTATTCAATAAATGGAAATGGGGTAATTGTTTATTGAATATTTATCTCTAGTCTAGTTACAATTAGTAGAGTATAAAAGAATATGTAATTTTGAAAACCACTATAAGGTAAGTATTTCAATTATGAGTACCATGTAATTTTATTTCGATAAACCAATGATCTTATATTATTCATTGATTTGATTAAATGGATCTTCCATGGTTATCTTAATACATTAATGATGATCAATATGGATGGAATAATTGTTTACTCTTGGTCTAAGGAGGATCATTGGTGTTATGATAAAGAAATTAAATAATTATTTGGATATAAATAGCATTGTTCCAAGTAGTGTAATTTTAATTTTTGGATTTCGGAATTGACGTCCTAATATAAAGTGTTCTTTTAACATGAAATTTTAGTTTATTTAGATAATGAAAATGTTGATATAACTAGGCAAATGGAATAAAGATTTTGATATTCGATGCTTCAAGTGAATAATGGGTTATTATAACTATTTGGGAAACTATTTCTAGAAGTTGACTTATCTAATGAACTCTCACACTCTAAATTGTGTAATGTTTTTTTGTGATAAAGAATTTCAGTTTTCCTTTTATGATCTAAAATATATTTTTATCTTTTATCTTTTAGTAACTTTTCTAGAGACTTAGATGTCTACATGTTACTCTATGATGCAACATGACCAAGTTGTGATGTTTTCATATTAATGGTGGTTACATGGAATCCTATGTATCTTGGTTTCATTTGAAACATTTTAATACATATCCTAAATATGTCCTTGAACCCATATACATGATGCATGTGATTTATATATGGATGTATTATCATTTATAATAATTAATTAGAATGTACTATGACCACAAGACCATCAGTTATATATTTCATAAAGTATATTTTAATCTCCACCATAGGTAATGGTTGGATTGAATAAAATATTTTTACATCAACGAATCCTATTAACATGGTTTATTTAATGTTGTTATTGATGAATTATGTAGTAAACATCCAAGCCCATGAAATGATAGAACCATCTATAATGTGGACATTCAATGCTATTTTTTCATAGTTTGATATTGGAAGACATGAAAAATGGTCTTGTTTTAATTATATAGTGTTCAGATGAATATTTCTCTTCTTGATGTGATTCATCAAGAACAATAGTTTGATGGTGAGTTTTGTTGAAATATAGGATCTATAAATGGTATCTTTCACATTTTAGAGTGTTAATTCTCCATCTAAGGAATCCTATGTTGTAAACATATGTAAGTTTTTTGTTAGATTTAATGATATCTATGATTTTGGATTTTTATAATTAATATTGGGTGGTTAAAAATGGAACAACAAAAATGTTCAGTGGCATGTTTCAATCATTCTCGTGTCCAGTTTTGAGATGAGATGTCACATAAAACGTATCGAACTACTATACATTCCAACATTTCAAGGTTGAGATTTATAGACCTTTTAGTTCACTTAATTAACATCCACTACCAACATGGATATGGGATGCTATTTCAATTTACTATTTTATTTGTTTTCAAGGTACCCATATAAAGAATAATTATATATGGAATGTGATCGGTAGGCTAACCAAATAATCCCACATTATACACTTTTTTTATACAAACAATGTTGAAGTGTCAGGAAATATGTATATGAGTGAGATTGTTCATTTTCATTAAATTCCATTTTATTTATACAATAATAGGAATATGTATTTTACTTTTTCCTTTTTGATAGGACACCTAATGGAATTTTTATATCAGGTTCATGTTAGTATGAAATTCCATCCACATATGGATCACTATATTGATATGGATATAAATATTCTTGGGGATATAGTTTAGGAGTCCATATTTAACTTGGGGAAATATAATTTTGTTAATATTTGATTGGTTACGCTTTCCTAAAATAATAGTTACCAGTTCAAGATAGGAATGGATCCTTTTTGGGTTTTTTATTTCAATCATTAAAAGTATCTGTTATGTTTGTGCGAGATCAATGAATGTTCTTTGGTTTAGATGATGTTGGATTATTTATAGATAGTAAAATTCTGTTGATTCATCTGCCGATATTGATGATACTGATGTTTTATAAACATTATTCTCATTTTCATTGGTATCCATTTCATTTTTTTCTGTTATCAGTTATTCTTGAATATTTTACCATGTTTAGGTCATCAATGGCTTGGGTAGCATGGTAACATTTCTCCTCACCTTGTCAGACATTTTGAGATTTTAAAAAATGTGGGGAAAATATATTTTCACATATCACATCCAGTACATATTTAATCAATACATAATTGGGTTCATCTATCTAACCAATGAAGTTATCTTTTTGATCCATCTCATTATTTGAGATGGAGTGATCCTGATGTTAATCCATATTTATCTATGACTATGAACCCAGTTAGAATTGATTATTTTGAAGAAATGTTAATTCATGGTGTGGAAATACATTATGTCCATTTACAATTGATTCATATTTTGATTCTGATCACACATGGAAGATACTGGAACTAATTAAAGGGCATCATCCTTATTTTTTTATATGCTATATTATTAATATGATTTTGGGGTACATAAATTATCTATATTCGGGAGTATATAACACCATTTTACTAGTTTTCATTTAATATATAACTCTGATTTCATTATAATTATTTAATTGGGGGTTTTCTCATGTTGTTTCTGGTGTAAATTTGATATTTTTTAGGTTTCACGGTTGTTTATGGATTTTACATGGTTATCTAAATTCATGAAACCATGCAATGAAAATAATGAAACCATTGATGGTTGTGATTTACTGGGTTTTTAATTTTTATAAAAATACATGGACCATCCTATTATAAAAAATGTGGAACAATTGAGTGGAGAATGGTTAGGGTGCACAATTTTTTCAAACCATGTTCCCTTCTAAGATAACTATTTGGATATAATATTTTTATAAAAAAAATTATATTACAAATTGTGAAACACATTTTTAACCTATTCATTGACCCTAACTGAACATATCATGAATTAAATGTTCTTGGAGGCTCCAATGAACAAATTAATTATCCTATATACCTATCATATAAGTTCATGGAATTGAATATCTGCATCAATCAATAACTTTTAAGGAGTTCTCCTCCCTTTACACATCTCTAACTATCATTTTAATTCCTCTATAGGGTTTTGTTAGATCATCATTCGTTTTTTTATAACATTCATTCAAATGATTCTTGATCCTTGTATTGGTTATTTGATCATTGTTCCTATCATTATTCATTGTTAGATCCAATTTTTGGTGTTGATTTGTTATTATTTTAATTTAGGCGGGTTGTTTCATCAATGTTATTAAAATTTATGAAACATTTAATATTTTATCTAAATTTCATTAAATTTGTTTATGAAAACCAAATTTTATGTGAATTGGAATTCAAATTGATTTGGGCTGGATTCTTTTTCTAAACACCAATTCCCAAGGAATTGGAATATGGGGCATAATTTTGAAATATATTGAATTTTTAAATTGATTTGGAACATGAATTAAATAATAATATTAAAATGAATTGATGAAAACCTATTATAGATTTTGTCTTGGAAATTAATGGATTTTATAAAAACCAATATTTTTTTGGAAATTAAATTCTAATTTTAAATGGTAATGATGGAAATTAAATTTTGAATGATGAATTGAATATAAATACAAATGACATTTTATTTTGAAATGATTAATTCAGAATATGTGATTCTGGGTAGTTAGTGGGTAATTTGGGATAAGAATACTGTAATTTCAATTCCTTAATAATGAATTGATATTGAAAACTCTAAAAAAACCTCATCATCTATATATTAACTTTTATTGTATATTGATGAGTCATATTCCAACGATTCATGAGGGACTTGTGCACAAATATGATATGATCAGGGATATGATATTTTTTGGAACCTACAATTAGAAACTATTTGACCTCATTGTAGATGACCATGGTTCTTATAGTCATGTTTTAATTATAAATTACATTTATTGTGGAAATCCATTACTCGTTCATAATAATTTACATAGAAAATTTATATAATGTTTTTATTTATGAGATAATTAAATTTTTTCCATCATTCTCAAATTAATCGGGTTTTTTTAATATTAAAAATTACTTCAATTATGGTTTTATAAAAAATATAAATATTTATTTCTTTATTATTATGGACACATTTTATGGAATGCCTTATGATACCCTAATAGGTGTTTTATCATCTACCCTACCTTTTCCATTGGGTTTGTTTATATTTTTTTGATCTGGTTATGAGAATATGGAAATCACCTCTATGATGAGGTAGTTGATGTTGATCCTATATAATGGTCACTATGTATATTGTGATGTTATTCATGATATAATTGAAGTAAAATTATTATTTTATGTATGGTTTAACGATTAAACTATTTGTTTTTTGGTACATTCTCCATGAGGAGTTTTCACCTTACTAATATATGTATTTTATCAACATCTTATTTTGCTGAAAATTCATTCCCATTATTCATGTATGACGTTGTAACAATGTACGAATTTAAAATATAAAACTACATTAAATTGTAAATATAGTAAAAAAAATTGAATATGAATATTTAAACCATCAATTGTTTTTTGGATATAATTAGGATTTCTTAATTTATTAAATATATATTGATACCTTTTAAATATAATGACAAAATCTTCGTAAATAATCATCCAATTTTTTTAATGTCATCATGTTATTCATAATATGAATTATTCATATATTATTAGAAATGTCTTGACCTTATTTACCTATATTCGGTGCATAATTACATAACATTGGAATGATACAATGAATCAGGTCACGGAAGACTAATCAGTTTAGTAGCATTGGAAGTACTATAAACATACCCAAGTTTTAAATTACATCATGTAATAATGAAAAACAACATTATCATCCCATATAATGCACTCATTTCTTTGGGTTATCCATACAGATTAATCATAATTTACATTTTCACATCTTGGGACAAATAGATCATAGAATGGGGGAGCTCATATTCTCAGTAAGAATAACAATATTGCAGAAACATTCATAAATAATTATATACTTTTAATACAATTTATAAGAATAATACAACATCATTTTAAAATTCATCATCATCATAATATGGAAATGATATATCAAATAATTCCATTTACTTATTCTCATGGATATTCTACTAGCTGAATAATCACATATAATATGAATATCTAATTTCATAATGACGAAATTCATAACGTCGAACATCATAACAACATATTAAATTCCTAGAGACCTGAATACAAATAAGAATTTTCTAGGGCCTTGTGAAAAGACAATATATTGTCTCATGAGACATACAGATTCATCATGGATCTATAGAGAGATCCGCCCATCACTTACAAAGTCAAATGCATTCCTCATATGAAGTAGTTTAAATATAACATAAACATTCATATTAAAACTATCATAAAAATGTAAATACATTATCCATAAACCATGAATTGTATAAAAATAACATATATACATATCAAAAAACCATTACTACAATATAGAAGATTTTAAAATTAATAAATCAACATTAAACAAGTATAATATCATCCAAATGATGTTGACATAGATTAAATAAAAAATATTTGAGAGAAATATCTCTTTCTATTTTAAAATCATTTAAAATTAATTTATTTTAAAAGAAAACATTTATTTTGAATGTAATATAATATTAATGTAAGGGAATCATCAATGTTTTTACAAAGGCTGAGAATAGCCACACCCACCATATAACAGAAAAAAATCTTGCCTTAATTTGTCAAAAAGGTCAAAAAGTGCCTTGTTTGGAAAATGATGGATATTTTTCTTTCAAACCATTTTACAAAATAATAAAACAATGGAATATGTTACATTAACCAATAGTCTTGTAAAGAGTAAAAATGTTTTGAAATTCATTTTTATGAAACATAGTTGTGGCTGATAAAGATGCCTTTGTATATACATACGTAAAAACAAACTCGGATAATAAAGATATTTTGAAATAAACATTTACCTTGTACTTTTCCTTGGTCAAGGGAAAAATAATGACATGTATAATAGTTAAATCATTGTTATTGAATGTTAGAAGAACCATTTACATAAATATGATATCTTATACTATCCTCTAATATTACATTGTTAATAATATTTCTTTAGTATTATTGTTTTGGTTGTTACTGATTTGTTTTGAATAATATTTTTCCAAAATGAAGTCATTGACATTACGAATGTAATGTATTCGATTAATTATAATAATGATATTATGTTCATAAAAACTATTTTTAATTATCAAATGAAAATTATTCATTTATTGTGATAATGGGGAATGAATCTCATTTTGTTTGTGGAGACATTAATCCATACGTACGCTTGAACGCTACACAAATTTCATTTTTATTAATTGAATGAAAACCAAATGATACATAGGTAAATTATTATTAAAATATAATATAACATTTTATGCACATTATGTATTTTCATTCACACCATCCTTTATATGTTTCATATATGGTATGAATGATTCATATCACTTTGAGTGGGCGGCAGTCCACATTTCCTCAGATGAAATTATCAATTATTTACAACACGAAAAGAATAAAAGTTTCTATAAAATAGAATTAAATAATCATAGAGATAAAATAAAGATCATAGATATCTTATATAATTAAAGTTATTTCATAATGAACACCATAATATATCGAAGTATAATATTGAACAATCATCATTTCATAAGGTACTAGTTTTCGTACCAAAAAAACATTATGTTTTACACCCATTGGATGGAAGTGTGTGTAAGTGTAGTTATAATTTGTATTATAAAAAAACCTAGTATATTAAGGATACTAGTGATTTTATATAGGAAATTAATAAATATAGTTTAGGTTTTTGGAGAAGTAAAACAATATAAAAGAACTTAAGAAGTGATGTTACCATTAAATTGGGTAACTCCCCTTTGGTTTGAAACAAAAGGCTTGTTTGATGTGTCTTCGAACTAAGGTAAGGCTTCTTAGAGAAAGAGAGGGATGCAGGGATATTAATGTGGTAGAGTTTTGATGAGAAAAGTGCCTTGATGGGTGTGAGTAATGGGTTAGAGATGATGGTTTTATTAAGGAGGGTTTGGGCTCCTTATGAATATTTAAAAATATTATTTTATTATATAATAATTTTCGATTTCTAGTGGAAAAAAAATAATTAAAGTCAAAAATAATAACATATTAAATTCATTTAAAATTACTAAAAGCATTATCATGATTATAATATTTTAAAATTTTCATATTTTAAAAAAATGTAGATTTTTTAGTGAATAGTGAAAATTCAGTTTTTAAGTAAAAAAGTCATTTCATTGATAAATAGATTAACATAAAAGTATAATTATTCAATTAATAATCCTTAATGGAGTAATAAAGACTCAGGTTTTTATTTTTTGTAATTAATTACACCTAAATAGCCTTTATAACTTTTTTTATAGGTTTATGTTATTGGATTAAAAACATAAAAGATCATATGATCAATATTAAATTAAATTCATCCACCTAGGAAAATATATTATTATAAAATTAATTCCAAATTTTGAATCTCCATAATTAATATTAGTTAATTATCCATAGTGAAGATTAGATCAATATAAATAGTAAATTTGGTAAATATTAATTAACATGGAAATGGGAAATATGTTAATTATTGGTAAAAATAAATATAATACTAGAAAAAAAATTAATTCTGTTATATTCATTTTTTATATATAATTTCTAATTTAATTATGAATATATTTATTCTTTAATTATTTTAATTTATAAATTTTTCAGTAATCAGTTTGGAAAAAAATATTTTTCAATATAATAATACATACATAATATTTATGGACAATATTATAAATCAAATAAGTAATTTATTTTAAATAATTATATTATTTACGTAGTAAATAATATTTTAATAAAATATTATTAGTAAAAAAATTATAATATATAAATTATCATACAATATTTATGATGTCTATTGTAATTTTTATAAATATTTGTAAACTGTTATTATAAAAAACTTATCATTCTCAATAAATGTGAGTTATTATTTATAAATTTAAAAATTATAATATTTAAAAAAATTATTTAAAATAAAATTATTTAGAATTATAATTTTATTATTATACAATGTTTACTTTTACATAATTTTTCTAATATATTCTAATTTGGTGTTAAAAATTAAATACTACATAAATATATAGTGTGCATTATGACCTAATAATGAGCCAAAATTTATGTAATAATTACTATAAAGAGTATCCAGAACCAAATAATTGTTCTAAATTTAAATTAATGTAATTTTATTTTTATTTAATTTAATTTATGAAGCCATTTTGAATACAAAAAATAATACATTTTATGGTTTTAAAATTATTTCATTTGGATTCAGACTCACCTATAGAAAAACAAGTTCGTTATTTAATCAAATTCCTCCCTTTAGAAAATTAAATAATTTAAAACAATCCCATTTGGAAAAAACAATTGTTAGTTCCATGGGAAAGTATTTGGTTTTGGATATTGTATTATGTTGAGTTGAAACACAAGATAATTTAGAAATACCACTCTTTCTATATAAACCCACACAAGCTCATATTTTGCATCTCTAAAACACCATAGAGAGAATCATACTCTTACATCTATTATCTGGAGTCCTACCAGGGATCTATCAATCTATTATAGAATCCCCACCCAATCTGTTGGTGTGACACACTAATGTTTGGGATTCACACCTTCCTCGTTATCTTTCAATTCAATAACCTTATTTTATATTAGTTTAAATGACAATAATGGGTTATATTTCTATTCATTTGTTATCATTACCATATTTTACGTTTTTTTATTTAGAAAGCATTTATACTATATCTTATTGACTCTTACCTAATCAATTTTTATTTCATTATTTCATAATGTAATTTCCACTTCTCACTTCCATTGATGATATATTTTTATGTAATGTCTACTAAATTCGGGTTTATTATTTTTTAATATGGTCTTCAATATTCCATATACTTTTTATTAAATTTAATAATTATGATACCCCCTTTAACACTCATTAATACACCAATGATGTTGTATGTACATCCGTTTACATGTCAAAATATAGTTTGATACTTTTTTCATTTCATGATTATTCATTACCAAATACCTTATATTTATAATTTTATAATGTTTTGATATTCATTTCCGGGGTCCTATTAATGTATATATTATTACTATTTAATTGAATATACACTTTTCTCTCGTTAACCCAATTCTATTATTATTTATGTGATGTTTTTATGATGCCAAACATTCATGGTGATATTCCATGATAAATAAATATGTAGTGAATAACAAGCCAATTACGTATTAAGGGTGTTAAAATTTAATAACATATAATTTTTTATGCGTGACTTACAAATTCTTATTCCACACAACAAAATAATGGAATTAATTATGATGACGAATAATTCAAAGTTGTATGATATATGTTACACACTTAAGAATGATAATTAAATGTACAATATGGGTGAACAAAGATAGAGCATCAATTAATTGGGTAATGTTTAAAATAATTAAACATCATGTTATAACATGGAGTGAAACAGATTCTGTTATGGTACTTGTTCCACCATGATTTCATGGAAGGTTTAACCATGACCTATGATTATGATTTGGATTTTTATGTTGTCTCATTATTTTACATTTTGACTTTATTATTATCATGCAATATCATGTTTAATTATTCATTTTGAGGATTCATTCTCCTCTTATACACCCATTAATAATCAAATTCTCTAAAATGTATTAAAATATTAATTTTATTTCACATTTATTCCCTTACCTAGATTTATAGCTCACCCCTTTCTAATATTGGTCCCAAGGTTATCCCATGTTATCTTATGATCAAAATGTTATGATGAACATATTAAATAAATTTTCAATAAATATGTTGTATTCCGTATTTTTAGTTATAAAATTTCTCTAACTACCCACATACACTAATTCTTTTGATAATACATGTTTCATTATGTGTAGCGTAATGTAATAAAATATGTATTAAATTTAAATAATGGGTATTATTGTTTTAGTTGGTATTCATAGAATGTTTAATAATTTTTGGAATTATTATTAATAAATAATAGTAAAATCATTATATATATGATGAGGTATAAGAAATCATACATAATATTTTTCTATAGAATACGTTGTATGTCAAGAAAATGTGCAGCAGTTTTGATACTATATATTGACATGTTTCTGTAAAAGATGTTACCAAGGAGTAATAGCTCTGACATTGAGATTCGTTCCTATATTAGGGTAGCGTGGTACATGAAAATGGGTGACACTACACACCTTGTTTTTCTTCAATTAAGGATATTATTTGGTATATTTATAAGAAACTTATGAATAAATATTATGTAAAAAAAATTCATATGATTCTAGGTTATAAAATTTCATGTGGATAACATATATTTAATCTTATAAATTCATAATCAGAGGAAAATATTTAATTTATTATATATCCATTTAATTTTATGTGCTTTATTTTTAATATTTTAATAGTGTAATTTTAATCATTAAAAAATATTTCCTATATTCTAGAAAATGATGGGAAATATGACTAACCAATTAAACAACCTATATGAATAGAAATTTTTGGAATTCCCAAATGATATTCATAACATGTCAGGGAGTAATGTAGGACATATTGCTATTTTTAAAAACTAGATATTGATTATAAAAATTAAAAACTACTCTTTAATTGAAATCCCAAAGTCATCAATGAAGAAGAAGATGGAACCTCTAAGAAGAATATCCAGTAGAGGTGAAAGCGAAGGAATATCCAATTTCATTTTGTCAACAACTATGGTTAGTGGAAGTAAGGGAAATTCAATAATTGAACATTGAGGTGTTTTATGCGGGGCAAGATAGTGAATAATGTTTCAAATTTCTATGAAAATATGAATAATTTGATCTATGGAATCATTGTTCAATATAATCTAACCTATATAGTTTTATTTGAAAATTTTGTTTTTGTTATTAGTTATCAAAAGAAATGATATATTTAATGGGATAGGAATCTTGATAAGCATCAACAATCTCATTGATAGAGGGATCAGGTAATTTCCAATGTTATTTTTGTCATATACATGGCTTATTTTATAGTTAAGTTTCATGTAATTTTCATTTATGATTTGTTTTCGGGGTTTCTCATGCTTTTATGGTGGAATGGGTGAGTTTTCATGAATTGGGCCAAACCATGAGCCCAATTCCAGATTTAAAAATAAATTTTGTTTCTTTTATACCTTTTTCATTTTTTTAATATTTTTCACCCATTCATGTTCTTAAATGGTCTACCCTGACATATGAACACCAACATTGTAGTTTGGATCCTTAAGAAATCTATAAAAAAGTTGTATATGGGTTTTTATTTAAGGGATTGGGCCTGCCCGAAAGCCAAATTCTAGTTTTAAAAATAAAATTTGTTTAATTAATAACTTATCCAATATTAAGGCTTTTTCGGCGATTCGATGCCCCCAACACACCCATTGAACCCTCCGCGCGTCCATTATCCTCCCACCATCTTTTCAGCTCATTTTCATTGCAGTTTAGGTCGAATCTTCTGAAGCACTCACATTTCGGGATGATTTATAAAGGTAATTTGTTTCCATCACAACTCATTCTATTCTAACTATTTTCCCCATTCAAATTCTTACATGGTCCCCTTACCCTTTTTCTAACATCCCTCAAATGTTTGGATGTTTTCAAATTCAGATAGTGTTGTATGTAAATATTTGGGTGTAAATTATAACATGTGGAAGCGATTTATTAGTGCTGAATGGGGCTGAGAATTCTGGTTTGTTAAATGGATTAATGTCATGTTGACCTTCTAAGGGGATTTTTTAATAGTTTCAATTTGTGAAACCATGTTGTACTTCTTGAATGTGAATTGTGAAAAACATGTGTTTTTCATGTGTACCTTTTGTGGTATTGTTTGAGGTATTTGTATAAAACATGGGGTGGATTAATAAATATTTTTATGGCTAAAAAATCCGATTTAGATTTTTATTGGCATTGTTTTAGTCTTGATTTGGTTTTTGAAATGGGTTTTGTATGAAAACCATGTTTTCACCTCTTGGGTGGGTTTTATAAAAATTATAAATGATTTAATGAGTTACCCAAAGTGTGAAATGGTTTCTTATGTACTGTTTTGGTGATAGTATGTTCCTAAAATTTATTTTTGTAACATAATGTGGTCATTAATGTTGTAAAATAGTTTGGTAATGTTTTGTAATTTGTCGAGGTGATTTATAATGTTGGGATGTGGGAGTGAAACGTGTTTTCTGGATGTTTTGTGTCAGTGTGATGTAAAAAATGGACTTTGATTATGAAAAGGGTATTATGTAACATGTGATTGAGCTGTTATGTTTTTATAGAATCATGGGAATGATTTTATAAAATATTTAACAGTTTTTTTGAATTGTGAAAGATGTGAAAAATGTGTTGTGGGCTATTTTTGGTGTGAGTATGATTTCAAAATTCATTTGAATGAAAAAGTGTATTTATAGACTTGTGTTGGATACATGTTGGATATCTGGTGATCTTGTGAGGTGAAAATGATATTTTCATGTGCACTATATATTTATTGGCTGGTTTAACATGTATGAGTTCTTGGGGAAAACTCAGGTATCTAGGTGGGTGGATGTGTACTAGTATTCTAGTGAATCTGTGGGGTTTGGCCTCAGTTTCACTTAGAAAGATTGATGCTGACAACTCTAACAAAACTATAATGATGATGATTGGGTACCACTAGGATAGGGGTATGTTCTCTACTAGCGGCTCGTGCACGAGAATGAATATTTTGATGGTCACACTAACCGAGATACGAAGTACCTGGTACCCAGAACGAGCTAGTGCCTAAGGGTTATTTCCTTTAACTTATGCTAATTATTTACTTTGTACTTACTGTCAGAATACCATATAGATGGATGTAAAATCCAGTAGTTTTGACATTATTTTTAAAAGTGTTTATTCATAATGATATCCCACTTGAAGACTATTTTTTTGTTTCATCTTTTAGAAATTGTAACTAGAATTTTCCATTTCTGAAAACTTGCAAGATTTTTTCCATTGATGGTAGGTGAAATGGAATATCATAATGGTGGTATCCTACTAGTAATTGTATCACACCCTTGGGTGTATGTACATTTTCTTATTTTAATGTTTCAGGTTTGGATACAGTTTTTAGTTACAATGGTTTTGGTTTCTAGCATATCCATTGTGGTGAAGTCTTGTAGAGATGGCTTGAGGGTGGTGCCCCTTGCCATGCGGGTTCTTGGGACGTTTAATTTTGATTTGGTACCTTATTTATAGTCTTTATGAGTTGTTTTAAAATATGTTATTCAGTTCTTAATTTTGTAAAAGATTGTTTTAGTTGAAAAATACAGATTCATTTTATTGAGTTTGTTTGTAGCTAAATGTTTATAAACTTGGGTAAATAGTTCTCAAACATCCTTTCATGATACCCGGGCACTTGTGACTGCCTGTGAGGATCATGAAATGCCCTTCGGGTCATGTTGCGGGCCAGGTAGGGTTCCAGTTTTGATGGTGACCCGATTTGGTTCGTGACAAAATGGTATTAGAGGAGGTTCTCTCTCTTTCAGTCATGTTATTTGGGGAACAATGAGGATAGTATGGAGTTAGGAATTTTTGGACATGATATTTCGATTATGAATAGTGTGGATGATCACCACACCTCATGACAGTATTCAGGTCTCTAGAGGAAGTCAGGACCATTCATAGTCCTTTGGTTTCCTTTGTTTAATGATGATTAGGTGAAATGAAAAGAGAGTTGTGTTAATGGTCTCAGTGAGCTCGCAGGGCCTAGCAAGCCATGTGGAGCCAGGGATATCCCTATAGAGCACTCTCCGTGACAGTGAAGTGATTGGAATATGGATGCCAAACAAATTTCCAAGTCACCCACTAAAACTATTTTCCTCTCGCATTGTCTTGTGTTCCTTAATATTGAAATCATGGAACATTGGTTTAAAAGTGACTTGGTTTTAAGAAGTGTAATGTTATTGTGAATTTATTTTCATATAAATATGGAATGGATTAATTTATGAAATGGTGGAACTGAATTTTCAGAATTATATTCAAATGGAAACTGCTGTTCTGACACATCTTTTTAAAAGTAAAAACTATTCTGACGTTGGTTTTGAAAAAGTGTTTCCAATAGAGTTTTATAAAAAATAAAAGGGTGTTATAATGGTATAAGATGATATAAAATTGATTTGAATAACATGAAAGTTATTTCTTGTCTAAATTGTTGTGTCTTTCTGAAATGTTTAGTAATATTTGAATTGGGATTTTGATCTTTTGGTTAGTGGTTTTGAGAAAAAGGATGTGTGGGTTGACCATTTTGGTTTTGAAAATTGGAAAGAATATTTTTTTAACCATTGGTATTTTTGTGAGTGACCAAATGCATGTGGTTATATGGGTTGATGGATGGTTGACGACATGACTGGATGAGTTCTGGAACAGATATGAGGACGGTTCTTAATATAGCACCAAAACATTCATGTGTGAGTCCCATGGGGTTCCATTGGGGGATACGCTTACCGCTGAACCGTTTGTTTTCAAAGAAATAGTTTTAATAAAAAACATGATTTCTTTATAAATAGTTTTGGATGTTTGGTATTATGTGTTTTTGAAAATGTTTATTTTTTGGGATGATTTGACTTCATGAACCCCTCCTTTTTGAACTATGTTTTGGGTTTGAGTTTGGTCGGTAAGTTGTGTTGTTGGGATGATTATTGGTCTCTTTTTAAAATGTTTTGGGACACCTATATGGTTGTTCTTTTAATGTTTTGGTACCAGTTTTATGGAATATCTTGACCCATGAACCATCTTTGTTGGGTCCTTGGGTTCAATCGTTGGATAAGGTATATCACATTAATGGTTAGTGCACAACTGAAGTACAACCTGAATTGATTCGCCATTTGAAGACCCTCCAGTTGATCAATATAAGGAATATTTTCCTTGAGCTATTTATATTGAGTCTACAACCATTCATTTCCTATTTTATTGTATCCTCTTGTAGTGGGAGAGTGATCATGGAAGGTTTCAAGTGACCATAGCTTTTTAGTTTTCAGATTTTCCTAAGGTGGAAGTCGTCTGGGGTTGTTAGCAGTGATGAATATCTGGAAGGTGTCTAAGAGGCCCTCTCAGTCCATCATAGTTTCTTCGAAGAAGGAGTTGACAATAAATTACCAGTGTGGTAAATCTAGTCACAAGAAGATATTGTGGCCACTTTCTAGGATTGTGTGTTGTTTTGGAATGTATTATAAGGTCCGTTTCCATTAATTGCTTATATTAGTCGCAATGGTCATGTTCGGTGACTCCTTATGATGTCATGTGCTTGATTGACACTAAAGGTGAAATTCATGATATACTTTGAGAGTCTCTATAATGTTGGGAGAATTTATCCCTTTAAAAAACTCCAAAATCACCCAATTTTTTTGGATGGTGAGTATGGGAGTTATTTACATCTATTATTTCTTACCCGAAGAAAAAAGGTGTTATTTGTGTTTATCATCTATGCCCTTATTTCATTGAAATATTGGGTTAGTGTAAAGTGATTATAGAATGAGTTATGTCTTGGAAATCTTATAAGGGATTGCAGTGTAGTTTTTGGATGTACTGAAAGAATAATTCTCATTTAAGGGGTTTACAAGGACTAACTGTGAGGCCAAAGATGCTTTGATCATTTGAGCTCCTTCCATAGGTCTCTGAGAGAAGCTGGCTCGTAGTGAGGGGAAATACCGAGGTCATTTAAACCCATTTACAATTTCATATCCTCAGTGTGAAAAATAGAATTTTTTTAAAACTATGGTTTCATCATCTTCCTTATGTTTTTCTCATTCGGTGGAAATAGTTAGAGGGACTTGTACCCATGTCATCACCTAATGTCATTCCCTCCCACGTTGGTTTCCATTGATTCTTTGGTGAATGGTTTGAAATTTGGCTAGACAGTTTGAGCACACATTTTGTGCACGAATGGTAGTGAATGTGCTAAGAAGCCATGTGGAATGAATGATCTGCATAGTTAGTGCACGGTTTCCCAAACCGTGCGGACTGACCCTGCGCCCTTCCCAGATCTATAAAAAATCGGGTCCTTCTATGTCGGCCCATGTTGCTCAGTTAAGATGGTTGATTCTTATGGTGGGGAGACCCACAATGATTCTCATGTACATTCCTTCATAAACTGTGAATGGAATTCTACACTTTGTAATAGGGAGTTCATTCAGGCCTCCCCCTGTTAGTGTCTTCATTCTATCTCGGAAAATAATATTGGTTGGTGCTTTTGTTGGGGTGCCTATTTGTGTCCCCCCATACCAATAGCTCAGATTTATCAATGGTATAGGATTAGTGGTAGGTAGTATCATTCTTAACTATATAAATACCAACATCTTCCTTGAGTAAATGTTTGGATTGGATAGCTCCCAATGGTTCAGTTAAGGTTAGGTAAGTGTAACCTTGTTCGAAGTTGTTGTTCGTTTGGGTGAATTGCTTGAGTATTGTTCGGATAGCATTTGAGGAGTTTCATTTTGGAATAATGTATGAATGTGATTGATCATTTCAGTAAAGTGGTTTATGTTTGGGTTATAATATTAATCATTCCTTAATTGATCATTGGAGGTGTGTTGGCCCTTGGGGGTGAAGCATGGAAAAGAATTACATCTTGGATTATCGGTTGGGTTTGGATTTGGTATTTTGCCTTGTGGTAGCTTTTCGGGTTCAGAATGTTTTCATGGTGGGGTGAATTTTCATATACATGGCTTACTTGAAAGTTAAATTTCATTTATGCTTTTTTTGGGGTTTCTCAAGATTTTATGGTGGAATGGTTGTGTTTTCATGAATTGGACCAAATCGTGAGCCCAATTCTAGAATTAATAATAAATTTTGTTTCTTTTATAAATTTTTTATTTTTTTATATTTTTCACCAATTCAAGTTCCTAAATGGTCTCCCCAGACATATGAACACCACCATTGTAATTTGGAGACTTTATAAATCAATAAACAAGTTGTATATGGGTTTTTATTTACGGGATTGGGCCTTCCCGAAAGCCCAATTCAAGTTTTAAAAACAATATTTTTTAATTAATAACTTATCCAGTATTAAGGATTTTTCTTTTATTCTAATCCCCAAACACTCCCATTGAACCCAGCCGCACGTCTAGTATCCTCCCACCCACATTTCAGCATATCTGTATCACGGTTTAGGTCGAATAGTTTGAAGCACTCACATTTCAGGCAGATTTATAAAGGTCATTTGTTTCCTTTATAAATCCTTTTATTCTCACTATTTTCCCCTTTCAAATTCCTGCATGGTCCACGTATCTTTTTTCGAACATTACATAAATATTTGGCTGTTTTCAAATTCATACACCGGTGTATGGGAGGCAATTTCTACAAGATCCCTCAAGTAAGTTGGTCTTCATAATTCTTATTTCAATTTTATTATGGTTACATTCAATGTGATTTACGTTTAAGACCTTATCAATAAGGTTCCTATAGTCCAGAAGTTAGGGTTAAAACCTAGGGTTTGATTTAATGTCTTTTGGGTGAATGCTTCTTGTTTTAGGTTGGATTTCAATTCCTTCAGGTGCGGCGGCGGTGTGGTTTATGTTTCACACCATGTTTTGAGTGTTTCGACAAAAAAAGGTAGGTTATTCCATGTATAACCATTTTATTATGAGTTAAATTTCTTGGTTTATAAATTTAGTTTGTTTGAAATCGGTTTTCTGTGGTGAAAAAACTTTTTTTGTGATGGACTGACATAAGTGTTTAATTTTGTATTTGCATTTTTCCTTGGAATTGGGTGCATTTCATGCGTGGCTCTTGGGGAAATATTTTGATGTATTTTATAACATGTGAATGTGATTTGTTAGTGTTGAAATGGGATGAAAATTATAGTTTGTTAATGCCTTAATGTCCTGTTGGCCATGTAATGGGGTTTTTTAATGGTTTCAATGTGTGAAACCATGTTGTACTTCTTGAACGTGAATTGTGAAAACATGTGTTTTTCATGTGTAATGTTTGTGGTATTTGTATAAAATGTTGGGGTGTTTTAATAAATATTTTTAGGGCTGAAAATTCTGATTTATACTGTTATTGGCATTGTTTTGGGCTTGAATTAGGTTTTAGAAATGGGTTTTGTATGCCAACCATGGTTCCACCTCTTGGGTTGGTTTTATGAAAATTATAAATGATTTAATGAGTTACAAAAAGTGTGAAATGGTTTCTTATGTAATGTTTTGGTGATATTATGTTCCTAGAATTAATTTTTTGAAACATAATGTGGTTATTTATGTTGTAAAATAGTGTGGTATTATTTTGTAATTTGTCGAGCTGATTTATGGAATTTGGATGTGGGTGTGAAACGTGTTTTCGGGCTATTTTTTGTGAGTGTGAAGTTCAAAATGGAATTTGTTTATGAAAAGGGTATTATGTTACATGTTATTGGGTTGTTATGTGTTTTTTACAATCTTGGGAAACATTTTATAAAATTTCTAATAGATTTTTTGAATTGTGAATGATGTGCAAAATGTGTTGTGGGATAATTTTGGTGTGATTGTGATTTCAAAAGTCATTCGAATGAAAACAGGGATTTTTAGAATTTTGTGGGATACATGTTGGCTGGTTGGTGAACTTGTTATGTAAAAAATGATATTTTCATATGTTGTGTATATTTATTGACTTGTTGAACTTGTCTGAGCACAAGGGGAAAACTCGGGTATCTAGGTGGGTGGAGGTGTACTAGTATGCAAGTGAATCTGTGGGGTTTGGCTTTAGTTTCACAAAGACTGATTGACGCTAAAACCTCTAAATAAACTATGATGATAATTATTTGGGACCACTAGGTTATGGGTATGTTCCTTACTAGTGTCTCATGTACAAGAATGAATATTGTGATGGTTACTCTCATTGAGATAAGAGGTACCTTGGACCCAGAACGAGCTAGTGCCTCAGGGTTATTTCCAATTTCTTGTGCTCATTATTTAATTTGTACGTAACGTCGGCATACGGTATAGTTGGCTGGAAATTTCAGTAGTGTTGACATTATTTTTAAATTTGTTTATTCTGAATGAAATCCCACTTGAAAACTATTTTTTTAATTCATCATTTAGAAATTGTAACTAGCATTTTCTCTTTTTGAAAACTTGAATGTGTTTTGTATTTGAATGTTTATCACATGGAATATCTTAGTGGTGGTATCCTACTGGGAATTATATCAAACCCTACTTACACCCTTGGGTGTAAGAAGATTTTTTTATTTAGATTTTTCTAGTTTGGATACAGTTTTTAGTTCCAGTGGTTCAGGTTTCTAGCATGGCCATGGTGGTGAAGTCTTGTGAAGATGGATTGATGGCAGCGCCCCTTGCCATGAGGGTTCTTGGGATATTTAATTTTGATTTTGTACCTATTTTATAGTCATGTTATTTTGTTTTAAAATATGCAATTCAGTTGTGAATTTTGTAAAAGTTGGTTTTAGTTGAAAAATCCAGATTAGTTTTATTGTTTTTTTAGTTGTTTAATGTTTATAAACTTCGGTAAATCATTCCCAAAGATCATTTTATGATTCCAGGGATCTTATGCCTGCCCGTGGGGATTAGGAACACCCTTTAGGCCTTGTTTCGGGCCGGGTTGGGTGCTGGTATTGATGGCAACCTGATTTGGTTCGTGACAATTTTGTTTCATAATGACTAAATTACATGTAGAGTATGACATATTGTATTAAAATTCATTCCCAATGAGTGTTCTTTAATGTTCTCTACAAACATCAAGTCAACATCCAAAATGATTTCCCCTAAAAAATCATTGATTATCTATAACATGTTGACGTTTAATTGAATTTCCTTCTTTAATATATTATTATACTTACACTAGTGTAATTCGATGTCATCCTGTTTATATTATTGTTTCCATTTAATAAATCTATTATAAACTTCTCGGGTAATGTACTAACCATATGTACCATTAATCACATTTAAATTCTATAAAATTACAAGGATATGGAAGAATATTAATTAATAAAAAAATTATTATAGTATACGATTGTAACGCCCCGACCCTAGACACCCAGAGTCCGTGCATTATTTCATAACACTTGCATGATCACAAAGGATCATGTATTGAAAGACCAATTAGTTTAGTAGTCTTGGAAACACTAGATATATTCATAAGTCAAACATCACATCATAAGATAAGAAAACTACATCAACATCTTGTCTTCATATCCCCTTATACTATCCCTGCAGGTCATTCATAAATTACGATTTCACATCCTGGGAAAAATAAAACATTGAAAGGCGTGAGCTCAGATACTAGGTAAGGATAACAATATAGAATAAGCATTCATAGATAATCATAAACACATAAGTAAATTTATAACTAAAAAATCCTTTTAAACATGAACTTCAACATAAAATGGAAAATATAAAATGAAATTATGCCATTTACTTAATTTCATTGATATTCTACGAGTCTAATGATCACATGAAATATCAATAACCACTTTCATAATGATGGAATGAATAATTCCAGACTATCATAACCACATAGCCAAGGCCTCGTTCCAAGACTACAAATAAGATTTTGTATAGACCTTGTGCCAAGACAGTAGTTTTTATCAGGATACCTACTGATACATCGAGGAGCTATAGCGGGCTCCACCTGTCACATAATATGTCCAATGCATTCCTCATATGAACAGGTTTAAACATAACATAAACATTTATATTAATACTAGCATATGAAATGTCAATACATTAACCACAAACCATGAATGGTATAAAAATAGCACATCCACAATCAAACATAACTCATTCGATACAATATGGAAGATTGCATTGTATCACATTAACCTCAATCAATAATAATTAAGGATGTTGACATATGAAAATAATAATCAAAACTATTTGAGCGAAATATCCCCCTTTTTCTTGAAATCATTGAAAAGTCAGACTATTTGTCAAGAAGCCATTTAAAAATAGATTTTTGAATCAAAGTGTCCCATAAAACTTTGAAACTTTTTAAAAAGAGTTTTAATTATAAAACATAAATGTCCATATAAATAAATCCTTAAAACCATTTTTAAAACATGGACATTAATATGCATGATTTAGAAGAGTAAGTCTTTAAAAAAATTTAAAATGCTATTTTAGATTGAGTTTCTAACCAAAAGAGAGACAATTGAATATAAATAATTGAGGTAATCAAAACATTGTAATATCATGATAATAAAGGAATTCATGATATACTATGTCAATGTAAATTATATACACTGCACAAAAGTGATTTTGTTTATAACAACAAAGAAGTCTCAATGGAATGTAAATTGAGATGAAATCTCTCATAAAGGCTGTATCCTTAGATTAAGGTCAAATCAACAACATAGTTATGTGTGGCAAATATAAATACAATAAATATGAGTGGATATTTAGTGTAAAACAATAAAAGTACATTCACACATAATCTTGTAAAAACAACACCAATGAATTGGATGTTTTAACTCAACAAATGGAGAAGGAGTTAAAATTACTCTTATCCAATTCATATCGATGAATTGTGAAATTATCAATGGAGTTATTATGTGTATCAGTAGTATATCCACATGAAGGGGAGTGGAAATTATGACATAATCAAATGAATAGTGATTCCACACATAATATTTGAGTAATATAATCAATGAGATATGCGTAAAGCCAAATGAGTGGAAATTGATATTTCAAATTCCCTTATCGATTACGTAACATAAAAAACATACACCCATGAAAGAAGGATCATACCATGGTGATGTAAATATCTATAAATTAAAGTATAATACACAATGAATACAATCATGGGCAGTACACACACCACATGCAATAAATAAGTGGTGAACAATGGAATTCTCACGGATTTAAAAGTGAGATAAGAAACCCCGTACCTTGTACTTTTCCTTGGATGAGGGTAGGTTAACCTCCTATATAATGGTGAAATTATTGTTATTAAATTATTCAATAATCATATACATTAATATGATATCATGTATTATCATTTAACATTGCATTGTTAATAATATCTTAGAATTATCGTCGTTTCGGGTGTCAACTTACTCGTTTTCTTTTATATGTTTTGTTAGGTAAGACATGGTTGTCATGGATAGGTTGTATATTATTCATATAAATAATGATATCAAGTCCTTAAACATTATTTTTTAATCATCAAATTATAATTATACTATAATGGATACGATATAGAATGAATCTCATCGCGTTCGTGGAGACGGTAGTCCGTACGTACGCACGAGCGACAATATCATTCTTTTGATATTAAAATAATATATAATTGTATGGTATATAATATATAAAGAATAATTATCATGTTATATTTATTATTTACATTAATTAAAAATCATTATTATGTCCATTAAAATAATAATTTATTGAATAACAATTACACCACGACATGGAGACGGTAAGCCGTACGCACGCACGTATGGTGACATATTATTCAAAGGGTGGATAGAATACTAAATATGGTTGTACCATATTTATAATAATATTAAAGTATATAGTATATAGTGGATTAATTATTTCAGAATAGAAAAAACAATGAAAGATGAAGAGGAAGAAGAAAGGAACATAAAAAAGGGTGGTGAAATCATTACACCTTCTTCGGGTTCTTCCTTTTGTTTTGATCAAAAGGTCTCCTTAGGTAGGATTTATGATCAAAATAAGGCCTCTAGGTTGTATTGATGGAAGTTGAGAGAGTATTTGGGCAGGTCTTGGCCGAACCAAAAGTCTTTGATGGTGTTAATTAATGAAAAGGGGGAGTGCCCTTTTATAAGAGGGGTGAGGGGCACCTTTGGAAAAGTTAGAAATATTAATTTATAAAAAATTAATATTCGGTTTCTAATGGCTCCAAAGTTTATTATTTAATGGTTAAGGTGGGGATAGGGCGAAAACCATTCAACCAATAGAATTTATACAGGTTTAGGTCATTATATTAACCATATCGTTTTGTTTTAACTCTTAGTTAATTAGTTTGACATTTACCATGTCACTTTGTGTTTTTATATAATATAGTTAATAAACATACTATATACATCCAAGAGACAACCAAGTGGTGCATTAATGATACAAATATAATGATATAAGTCTCTTGGATGAACCTTAGATTTTTAGAAATTTAGTGTCAATTAATAATATATTTTTTTTAAAATATTCTTTTATGACAATTTTGACACTATTCAATAAATGATTTTTGTAAAAAACATTATAGAATGATTACTTCAAAAAATTTTAATTAAATCAATACTCACATGTAATATTAACCTATTGAATTAGTTTAATTCATAAAAAGTCTGAAATTATATTTATTTGGGTATTTATGTTATCAATTATTTTAAATTTTTACTATTATGGTAATTACTGCATAATCATTGTGTCATATATAAATTAAATTATTTGATGTCTAAAAATTATAAATAAAATATCATTATTTATGAAACCTTTTTATCTTTATAATTATTATTTATAGTCTAAAATCCAACATATATAACTCTATGTAACAATTTTTTTCTAAAAGATATATGCTTGTGTCATTTTTGTATTCATTTTAACTTAATTAAAATAATGTGTCCCTATCACTTACATGTGGATCCATGGGGTCACAAAATTGACCCAAAGATTCCCATGGTCGGAAATGTATCAACTAATAGGGTAAGACACGTTTTAGGGTAATTTAGTATTATTATAAAATTATTTGTTTAACCCTTATTTAACAGATTTAACCTTTAACTACGGTAAATAAAATATTTACCGAAATAATTATTCAAAATGTCTAAAAATAAAAGTTATCTATTTACACAATTTGAACATCTTGATTACAAATATTGAATCCATTTTTCCAAATTCAAAACAAAGAAGGGGCAGAAATTTAATTAAAATTAATTCCCGTTGATAAAATAAAAAGCGTGTTTTTAAGAGATAATAACTATCAAAAGATTGGCACTTGTTTATGTCTAGTTTAATTGTGAAATTATTTCCAATGAAAAAAATTGAATTAAATTGAAAAAATATATTCTAAATATACTTTAAAACCACTTAAATTCATAATTTATCAATATTAATTATTCCGATTAAAAAAGTTGTTTTTAATTAAAATTTAGTAATTTTCACTATTCATCAAAATATGAAAGTTATCCAAAAAGTACCAAAATTTTACCCTAGGCAAATTTCGATATTCTGAATCCAAAAATGAAGTCCATTTTGAGAGATAGAATTTTTAAAATTTCAAAAAGTAGGGATTACTATTCATAACGTCTAGTTTGATTGGTTGTGGTGTAGTAGAATATCGAAGTTGCGCACAATGCATGCCATTGCATTATTCAATGGGACACGTACTGTGGAAGCTTGGGGTGTTAAATTCTTCCCTCCTCCAATAAATTGCATCCTCACAGTTTTTCAAATTGTGCTTGGGAATATAATGGAAAGTCCCACATCGGAAAAAGAGTTAATAAAACTACCACTTTAAAAGAAAGATAGAGAGGTATAAGGTCAACCAAGATAACCCATACTCAGATTCCATGTAGTAAAACATGGATAAGGATGATAAACTAAGTGTCAAGTTCTGATGGAGAGGGATAGAAATAATGATCAGGAGAAAGTTAACAATAATAAAACCACAAACTTGTGTTGGGACAAACGACCATTAGTCTCGTTGTAGGAAAGTAAACAGACAACATTTTTTTGTTTTAAGTTACATTACATAAGGATGAGGAATTAATTTATGATATTGACTAAGAATATAAAGATATATACTTACATTTTAAGTATATTATCATTCTTTAATAAATTTCCACCACTAACTCATTTTTTTAAATGATGAGTATTCAAGAATACTTGGTCACATAGGAAGGGCTAGAATAAACTTCTATAGAATCACATGATCCATGTAGGATGAACAATATATTTACATTGTCTTTAGAGATTAATTAAAACCAAAATGGTTAGTATAATATCTTATGATCCTGCAAAAGGATATTCCTTGAGTGAAATAAACAGTAATCCTAATTTTCAAAATTAAACCAACAATACCCCAAAGCAAAATAAATACCATTCAATAATCAATTGTCCTTAAAATCCTTCAATATAATCAAATGTAATATTGAAAACCAAAAATTATTAAGAATGTAGTCTTCGACGTAAAATTGTATCTCCTAATGACATTAATTACTCTTAAAGTCACATACATAAAAGTAATTAACCTAATTATTTCCATAAACAACCCAAATCACTATAAATTCATAATAAAAACTTAAATACAAATACTCCTGTACTCCTCAACTGAAATCCCATACTATTCTATTTTCCATGGCCATATAGTGTTCACAACAAAGCGAACAACTTCTAAAATAACATCTATCACATAATCACCAAATCAATTTCCTATACTAAGGGTATTAATTTAATAATACATAATAACCCAACTCAACTTATTATTGATCAAAAAAATCATTAAACTAAAAATAATTAGTCACACTATCCATGGACTTCATGTAGTCCATTGGTAGGTGATAAATCCCAACCTCACATTGGTTGTGGGTTCGATTCCCACAGCTTTGTCCGCTGCGATAGGTTGTCACATGGTCTACGTGTTGTCCTTTTTCATAAAATATATTTTATAATATTACCAAAATGAGATAAATTCCTCAAAATACCATAACATAATTTATAAAAAAAATGTCATATCATACATTGTATTTTCAACCCAAATTATAATAACTTATAATTCTCTCAAACCCCAATGATCATATAAAACAAAATGGTTATTTATACCTATATCCACAAGAGAAGAGATAATTATTCCTCAAATATCATTATCACATGGAAAACTATGGGGTTAAAAATACAAGAGAAAATTATTCCAATGTAAACCCATCATCAAAGAGTGATAATACATTTTAAAAATTTCTCCAACTATTTATTTCCACAAATCTTCTTCAATTGACCAAGAAAATATCCTATAGAATAGGGAATTCACTCGAGTAATGTCCAGGTCCCCTATATTTACGACAAATGATTATAAATAGACAGTTGGGACCATTTTTATCTTCTTCCATAGTACACTTCATTATTCTTCAACAATTCTTCACTTTATGTCCTTCCTTCCTGTATGTGAAGCATTTCATTATTCTATTGAGACACTTTCCTGGGTGTCTCCTTCCACATTTCCTGAATGATGGAAATTGAGGATTCCTTTCTCCATGGTCTCTACTACTGGAGATCTTATCATTCATCCCCTTTCTCTCCTTTTTTGAGTCCAGGAATTGGTTGATATATATTGTTGATCATATTTTTGGAAAATTGATTTGGCATTAAGATGATATCTTTTACGCCTATCAACATTCCATTTTTTTCTCATTTCCACCACCGTTCCCTCCTTATACAACATTCTCAAAGTCACTATTGCTTCCTTGGAATCCAGACATTGACTAAAACCAGAAATCATTGTGTGAGTAATAGTAGTCATAAATTCATTTAGAGATTAACATGTCACCATATTCTCAATTTAAAACAAATTAGGATTAACCAAGGTCATTTACTCTCATATTATATAATTAATAATTCAAATTTGTTAGTAATGAAAATGTAAATTATCCTAATCATATCCCTCGGGAGTGTTGTAACCAATAGTGTAGAAAGGCTCATTGTCGTGCACCAGTTCCCATTCAAGTCTAGCTCAAAGCGTTGTTTTTGGGTGTTACCCCTAGGTACATCTGTGCCGGAGCCACCTCTACCTATTCGTATCCAGACAGGGATGTATTGCTTGGAAAACTTACAAAATCTCTACAATAGCAAAATTCTAGGATGATCTTCTATACTAATACTCAATGTTAATCTTAGGTATACGTGATCTAATCAGAGTTTGTCAAAATTTAGCTCCCAAGGTTTGTACTAAACTTCCTCTGATACCAACTGTAACTCCCCAAACTTAGATACCCAGAGTCGGTGCATTATTAAATAGCAGTGGTATGATCACAAAGGATCAAGTCTTGAAAGACTGATTAGTTTATTAGTCTTGGAAACTCTAGATATATTCATAAGTCTTACATCACATAATAAAGTAAAAAAACAACAACAACATCTTGTCTTCATATCCCCTCATAATATCCCTGCTGGTCATTCAAAAATTACTTCCTCACATCCTAGGAAAAATAAAACATTGAAAGGGGTGAGCTCAGACGCTCAGTAAGGATAACAATATAGCAGAATCTTTCATAGATAATAATAAACACTTAAGGAAATTTATAACTTAAACAAAAGCCTTTTAAACTTGAACTTCAACATACAATGGAAAAGATAAAATGAAATTATTCCATTTAATTAATTTAATTGATATTCTATTAGTAGAATAATCACATTCAATATCAATAACCACTTTCATAATGATTGAATGCATAATTCCAGAATATCATAACCACCTAGCCAAGGCCTCGTGCCAAGAATACATATAATATTTTGTCATGGTCTTGTGCCAAGACACTAGTTTGTCTCATGAGACCTATCGATGCATCAAGGAGCTATAGATGGCTCCACCCATCACTTATTAAGTCCAATGTGTTCCTCATATGTAGAGGTTTAAACATAACATAAACATTCATATTAAAACTAGCATATGAAATGTCAATGCTTAAACCAGAAACCATGAATCGTATAAAAATAGCACATCCACAGTCAAACATAACTCATTCGATACAATATGAAATATTTTATTGTATCACATTAACCTCAATCAAGAATAATGAATGATGTTTACATAGATGAAAATAATCATCAAAACTATTTGAGAGAAATATCCCCCTTTTTCTTAAAATCATTTAAAAGTCACATTATTTCTCAAGAATCCATTTAAAAATAGATTTTTTAATCAAAGTGTCCCATACCACATTGAAACTTTTTAAAAGGAGTTTTAATTTTAAAACATTAATGTCCATATAAATAAATTCATAAAACCATATTAAAAACATGGACATTAATGATCAAGATTTAGAAGAATAAGTCTTTAAAACATTAAAAAATGGTATTTTTGTTAGAGTTTCTAACCAAAAGAGAGACACTTGAATACAAATAATTGAGGTAATCAAAACATCTTAATATCATTAGAATAAAGGAATTCATGATATAATATTTCAAAGTACATAATATACACCACATAAAAGTGATTTGGTGTATAACAACAAAGAAGTCTCAATGGAATGTAAATTGAGATGAAATCTCTCATAAAGGTCGTATCATTAGATTAAGGATAAATCAATGACATAGTTATGTGTGAAAAATATAAATACACTAAATATGAGTGGATATTTAGTGTAAAAAAATCGAAGTACATTCACACATAATCTTGTAAAAACAACACCAATGAATTTGATGTTTAACTCAACAAATGGAGAATGAGTTAAAATTACTTTATTCATATTCATATCAATGACTTGAGAAATTATCCATGGATTGATTATGTGTATCAATAGAATATACACTGGAAGGGGAGTGGAAATAATGACATAATCAATGAAATAGTGATTCCACACATAATCTTGGAGTAATATAATCAATGAAATATGCGTAAAGCGAAATGAAAGAAAATTGAAATTTCAAATTCCCTTATCGATTATGTAACTTACAAAACATACAACCATGAAAGAAGGATCATACCATGATGATTTAAATATCCATAAATTGATGTATATTACAAAATGAATACAATCATGGGAATTACACACACCACATGCAATAATTAAGTGGTGAACAATGGAATTATCACGGATTTAAAAGTGAGATAAGTAACCCCATACCTTGTAATTTTCCTTGGTTGAGGGTAGGTTAACCTCCTGTATAATGGTGAAAAAATTGTTATTAAATTATTAAATAATAATATATATTAATATGATATCATATATGATCTTTTAACATTGCTTTGTTAATAATATCTTAAAATTATCGTCGTTTTGGGTGTTAACTTACTCGTTTTATTTTATATGTTTTGTTTCGTAAGCCATTGTTGTCATGGATATGTTTTATATTATTCATATACCGAATGATATCAAGTCATTAAACATTATTGTTAAATAATATAATGATAATTATACTTGAAAGGATACGATAGAGAATGAATCTCATCGCGTTCATGGAGACGGTAGTCCGTACGTACGCACGAGCGACAATATCAGTTTTATGATATTAAAATAATATATAATAGGATGGTATATCATATATACAGTATAATTATAATGTTATATTTATTATTTACATGATTTAAAAATAATATTTATACCCATCTAAATAATAATTTATTGAATAACAATTAAACCACGACGTGGAGACGGTAATCCGTACGCACGCACGTATAGTGACATATTATTCAAAGGGGTGATAGAATAATAAAAATGGCTGTAGAATTTTTATAATAATATTACAGTATATTTGAGATACTGGATTCTTTATTCTAGAATTGAAATAACAAAGAAAGAAGAAGTGGAAGAAGAAAGAAACTTGAAAAAGGGTGGTGAAATCATTACCACTTCTTCGAGTTCTTCCTTTTGATTAGATCAAAAGGTCTCCTTAGGTTGGATTTCTGATCAATATAAGGCCTCTATGTTGTATTGAGGGATGTTGAGAGAGTATTTGGGTTGGGGTTGGCCGAACAAAAAGGCTTTGAAGGTGTTAATTAATGGGAAGGTGGAGTGCCCTTTTATAAGAGGGTGAGGGGAATCTTTGGAAAAGCTAGAAATATTAATTTATAATAAATTAATATTCGGTTTCTAATGGCTAAAAAGTTGATTATTTAACGTTTAAGGTGGGGATATGTCGAATTCCATTCATCCAATATAATTTAGATAGGTTTGGTTCATTATATTAACCTTATCTTTTAGTTTTAACTCATAGTTAATTAGTTTTACATTTACCATGTCACTTTGTATTTTTATATTATATAGTTAATAAACATAATATATACATACAAGATACCCCCAAGTGGTCCATTAATGATACACCTATCATTATATATGTCTCTTGGACGAACCTTATATTTTTATTAATTTAATATCAAAGAATAATATAATATTTGTTTTGAAAATTATTTTATGTCAATTTTGACACTATTCAATAATTGATTTTTTAAAAAATCATAACAGAATTATTAATTCGAAAAAGGTTAATTAAATCAATCCTAACATGTCATATTAACCTAGAAAATTAGTGTAATTTATATAAAGTCTGAAATTATATTTATTTGGCTATTTATAAAATGAATTATTTCAATTTTTCACTATTATGGTAATTAATGCATCATCATTGTGTCATAAATAAATTAATTTATTTAATGTCCAAAAATTATAAATACAATAGATTTATTTATTAAATCGTTTTATATTTATAATTAATATTTATAGTCTAATATAAAACATATATAACATTATGTAACAATTTTTTTCTAAAAGATATATGCTTGTTTCATTTTTGTATTCATTTTAACTTAAATAAAATAATGTGTCCCTATCACTTACAAGTGGATCAATGGGGTCCCAAAATCGACCCAAAGATGCCCATGGTCGGCCATGTATCAACCAATATGGTTAAGACACGTTTTAGGGTAATTTATTATTATTATAATATTATTTATTTTACCCTTATTTACCAGATTTACCCTTTCACCATGGTAAATAAAATATTTACTGAAGTAATTATTCAAAATGTCTAAAAATAAAGCTTATCTATTTACACAATTTGAAAATCCTGATCCAAAATATGGAATACATTTCTTAGAATTAAAAACACATAAGTGGAAGAAATTAATTTGAAATTAATTCTCGTTGTTAAAACAAAAAACGTGTTTTGAAGAGATAAAAACTATCAGAAGATTGACACTTGTTTATGTCTTGTTTAATTGTGAAATTATGTCCACTGACAAAAATTTAATTAAATTGTAAAAGTATATTATAAATATACTTTAAAACCACACAAATTCATAATCTATCAATATTAATTATTTCGATTAAAAAAGATGTTTTTAATTAAAATTTAGTAATTTTCACTATTCATCCAAATATGAAAGTTATCCGAAAAGTACCAAAACATTACCCTAGGATAATTTTGATATTCTAAATCCAAAAATGAAGTCCATTTTGAGAGATATAATTTATAAAATTTAAAAAAGTCGGTATTACTATTCATAATGGCTAGTTTGATTGGTTGTGGTGTGTTAGAATCACGATGTTGCATACAATGCACGTCCTTGAATTAATCAAAGGGAAACGTACCGTGGAAGCTTATGGTGTTACAAAGATTGTGTATATATAATAAATATTTAAAATGAAGGAAGGAAAAGTTATATAGTAATCATTGAAGTGTACAGATTAATATGTTTAACTATATGGGTATTTGATAGTTTAGATGTAAAAGTTGATTATTTATGACATTCTAGATATAAGAATCATTAATCATATAAGGATTGTTCAATTTTTTTATTCATTAAATACATGAAATTTACATTTAATATTAATGATAACCTATAAATGTTTAATAGTGATAAAGAAATATTTTTATAAAATAAATGATTAGTGGACAAAAAACCTTAATAAGTGATTAATTTTTGGAGAATGATAATGATTCATGGGATGTTATTTATATTGATAATCATATGTTTAAATGAGTTAATACAAATTTTGAATATTTATATGATGGGAGTTTTTTTTTAATTTTTTGGAAATATATTATTGGATAAAATCGTATTTTAAGGTGATTATTTATAATTCAAGATATGTCTTATTTTTTAGTGTATATATATAGATATTTGGATTATCTGAGATTAATGATCAAATTATAATATAATGGAAATTTATTAAACCATATGAGAATGTATATATATTTATAGTCGTAGTATATGTTTTAAATTAATTCCAATACTCATGGAAAATAATCATTAATAATTTTTTTCCATATTGTAGTTTTTTCCAATAAATTGATTGTCCATTTATCCATGAAATATATGTGGAATGGGTTCATTAAACATCATGTGACCATGTTCTATATCATATTAAACATGTTTAGTGGTGTTCATTTTTCCTTATATGTACATGTATTCACTACACATAGAAGTTCTTCTATTTGGAAACATTGTTATGTGATGACCTTTATATGTACCCTTCTCTCATTTCATGAAGATATTTTATTTTGACATTTATGAAGTTGGATCCTAATAATGTTATTATCATGTTTTAAAACCTATCATACTATGTTCAATTTTAAATTTCATGTTATTAATTTTGTAAAGGGTCGAGAATGTAATATCCCGAGATTTTAAAAGGGAAACATATATTAAATAGTAATTTCTATATGAACAATAAAATCATTAAATATGACCATTTTACAAATAGATTAATTTTTTTTGAGATAATTATGATTTAATAATATATATTTATATATATATATATTTCTAATATATATTTATAAATTCATTATAAATAATCAACCAATTTTTGTGAAATATCTTCTTCTTCCTCAAAATACGATTTCCTCAAAAATTATTATTATTTATTTTTATAAAAAGAATATTTTCATTATATTTTTGAAAATTTTGAAAATTATTTTGATATGATTATTCCCATTTTTATATCAACATGTCACTATTATCATATAGTTAATTTATTTGTTTGTTTTTTGAAAATATAGATTTTTCAGTGAGTAGCGAAAAATAAAGTATTTCTTCATAATTTTCATTTCTTAAATAATTTAATTTTCTGAATACAATAATTATTCTTCTATTTTTAATAAATGAAAGAATATATATTACTTAAATATATTTAATTAAATGAATTACATTAAATAATATTTATACTGGATATTTGTATAGGATTTTTTTTCTAATTTTTTTAAATGTATATTGTTTCTCCATTATAATTAAGAAAACATGAACCATATATAGAAATGATATAAATTTAATTCCAGTATTATATATCAATATTTATGAATTAAAATGTATGTAATAATCATTTCAATTTATATAGTTAATCTAAAATCATCCTCTACTTAAATTTTTTTTTTTGAAAACTAATTTCCCTTATTCTTGAGGGTTTTATATTATATTAAATTATTAAAAATATTTATATTGAATTTGATGAAATATAATCCATATTTTGAGTCCATATAATTAGTATTAGGTAATATCATCTATATAATGTTTCATCAATATGAATAATGATTGCAATAAATATTTTTTACCAAATTAAAAGTAAAATATATTGATTAATAGTAAAAAAAAATTAACACATACTAAAAACAATGTATCCCTATTAATATATATTTTAATATATCATTTTTAAATATATAAATATTATATTTATTCATTATTTAATTCTATTTATAAAATATTATGTAATCTGTTTGATAAAAACTATAATATTATACAATACAACCCAAATATTGTTTTTGGTGTATATTATAATTCAATTATGGAATTTATTTGTAATATTTAATTAATTATTCAATAAAAAATAATTTAATAATATAATAATACTATTTATGTTTGGTCAAATATAATTTACCATATAATATTTACGATGTCACATGTAATTTTTATAAGGATGCAAAAACTATTATTTAAAAAAACTGGTCATTTTCATTGACATCGGCATAAGGATAATATTAACCATTTTTTTCATTTTTCTATTTCTGCTTCATCCATTAATAATGATAGTTTGGATAGATTTGAAATCTAACTTCCTTTTGTGTCTTCTATCTAGTATTTTCTCCAAGGTTGTTACTCAATTGTGCTTTCTCCATAACTTCTAGATCCATTTCGAGTGGCTACTCTCAAGATTCTTCATATCATTTGGTATAAATAGAATAAGATTATTCATGAGAGGATATCTTTTTCCATTAGTGGTACCATTTCCTCCATTCGTTCTACTGTTCATGAGGCATGAACTCAAATGAAGCATTGTTTCTTTAACTCGGTGCATGACTTGTTCATTTTTAACCGGACTTGTGTCAAATGGAACATTAGGTATCCAAAGGGAACCTTTGACGTATTATGGAAGGATCCATTTTTTTGATGGATAAAATTCAATTCGGATGGACTTCTAGAGGAAATCCAGGGTTTTCTAGATATATTTATATTTTCTGAAATCATAAAGGATATATACTTGGTTATTTTAATAGTTCAGGTTGTCTTGCTTCTTCTCTTGAGGTTTAAATGCTGTCTATAATTTTTGTGGTTGAGCAAGACAATGATCATGGTTGGAATAATTTATGGTTTGATAGTAACTCTTCTATGGTTGTCTCTGCCATCAACATGGGTCTCCTTCATTTGGTTTTGGATACTCAATAATAGTTTTTGGAAATTCTTATATACTCTTTTCCCCTTCATTTATATCATCACTCATATTAACAGGGAATCCAATTCCGTGATCGATGGTCTTGCTAATACGACCATCAATGGAGATAACTTTGCTTGGTTTGATCAGTCACCTGAAGATCTAAATCATTTTCTGAAAAGGGATCGTGATAAATCTCTAATTTTTAGACTTTTGTAAGCATTTTTTGTAGGGATGGAGACAAGGTGTCTATTTATTAAAGGATTGTTTTGGTTTGTTATTCTATTATGTGTTTCACATGACCTATTGTACTTTTGTTACTATTGAGATTGGACAGCATGTGTATTTAAGGCTAGGATGTCCATCAGTGTATGAAAACATTGTTTTTCTTCTTCTATACATTGTTGGGCCAGGACATGCGTGGGGATGGTCCTGCATTTTTAATTTTTTTTATTTAGTTTTTCTAGATCGAG
The DNA here is from genome assembly GCA_963277665.1 of Viscum album. Taxonomy (NCBI): domain Eukaryota; kingdom Viridiplantae; phylum Streptophyta; class Magnoliopsida; order Santalales; family Viscaceae; genus Viscum; species Viscum album. Next base: position 2,071,515,742 of record OY728152.1, on the reverse strand, counting down.
GGCATGTCTTGATGACTAAATTAGGTGGTGCGCTGGATGTTTCCTTGACATGCATGGTATTTCATTGATTGGTTTTCACATGAAGCCATTATTTCTCCTAGACATTCATGGTGCTCAAATGTCGGTTTTTTCATGTTCTCCTCTACAGTTTCATTTTCATTATTATGTTTTGGTTCTTGGTGAACCCGGGTTGTGTAAAAAATAGTTGTTTTCAATAAATATCAGTAATTAATTAAGAATTTAAAATAATAATAATTATAAAATCATTTATATAAAATGAACATTATTTTAGGAATCAATATGTTGATATTAAACAATGGAGTATTTTAAATAATTTTTTGAGACACTATAAATTTTGGTAAAAATTAAATATGATTAAATATACAAAGTGTATTATGAAATCATAATTTAAATTTAATTATATACTAAATAATATAAAATACAAACAAAAAAAATATATTTTTCCCTTTAAATTAATGTTATTTTATAATTATTTTATAAATTTATATAGAATCCTCTAAAAAATATTATATATTTTATAGTTTGAAAAAACATTTCCTTAGAAGAATTACAGAACTCCACATGTTAAAGGGAATTAATTTTTTTGGCCATATAACTAATTAAAAGAATAAATACACTCCCATTTATAGTACTATATGGACAAAAACCATGTTATGGTTTTTTTTATTTGGTATTATAATTTTTAGTCTGTCGAACCCAAAAAATAAATAATTCTCCCCCTTTTTCAATATAAACAAACCAATTCTCCCATTTATATTCACTCCAACTCCTTGGCGCATGACCACACTATTATATTCAATCATCGGATTCCTTAAAATACACCCACGTGTTCTCATGAAAAACCTCTCATGATTTTGGAGTCACACACTCTTAGTAGGGATCCTTACCTTCTTCTATTTGTTTTAATTGATGATTTTTATTTGAAAATAGTGTTTATAATATAAATTGGATATAATTTTAGTATTTTTTTTATCAACCTATTAAATTATAATATAATTTAAATTTATAAGATAACACTTAAACTCTCTCAATTTTAACTTTTACTTATCCAATACTATACTAAAATTTCAAAAGGTAAATATATCTTCTCATTTCAATTCAAAAAATAAATTTATTTTATACATCTTAAATTCCATTTTCTAATGTTTTAATATTTTTATAACTAATACCCTTACATTATATTTAATATATATATTATTATATCCCATTTCCTTCTCATTACAGCTCCCATGATCTTTTATGTGCACTCGTTACCCCGCTGAAATATTGTTATGATTTTTTTTTTCAGTTCATGTTTCTTCATTAATTTATGAATTATATTTCCATATTTATTTTTTTGGGTTATTTTTTACATGTTACTATTATATTCTATTTAATTTCAATGTTATTATAGAACTATTTCTCTCCCATTAACCCATTTTTATTAATACTTAATTTAATCTTTTATGAGGAATAGAAATTAATGTTATTTTCCATTATAAATAAATTGTGTGGTGAATACGATTCGTATTTCAAATTTAGGGTTTCCACATTTGTGAATACAATTTTTTAGTACTCTTATATACATAATCTATACTTTTTCATCATTTAATAAACTATTAATTTTTGATGTATCCTTTTATCATGATCATTGTAGTTATCATAATATTGAGAATGAAATATAAATGATTGGTGAACCTAGAATGTGCTCTAATGCATTGGTTAATGTTTAGTATCACGATATACCACTTTTGGATAGAGAGTGAAGCTGATTCTTTTATGGTGATTTTCCAAAATTATGTATATGTATTTTTAGCCTTGTTATATTTTAATGATTTAGTGCTTTATGTGGTTCCCATGTTTTCTATGTTTCTTAATGATTATCATTTTATATCATATCTCATTTTTCAATTTTTTGATTACTAATATTTTTATGACTTATTAAAATGAGTATTGTCTAATGTGTATATTCATCTTCTTCTTCTGGAATTTTTATTCACTTTTAGGTATTTATAGCTCACCACCTTATTTTATATGTTTCCATTTATCCCTTACAGTCTAATGTATTATTGAGTATTTTGACCATGTTAATAATATTTTAAATAAATATGCTATATGACCTATTTTAGGTTGTTATGTAATGTATCTAATTTCCAATGAAATTGGGGATCTCGATAATATGAGTTGTATTATGTGAATTCTTATGTCATAAATTCAACATTTTATAACCCTTGGAAAATAAATTCGGTTGATCATAAATATTTACCACCTAATTGAAGAGCCATAATTTTATAATTCGATTATATTCCAAATAATTCATTATTAAAACTATATAATGTTCATGTATATGTATATATTATTAATATAAAACAAAAAAATTGCATGAAGAAAACTACTATTCAACTAATGAATAACATTTACAATTTATTATATTTCTAGAATATATTGACTGAATTTAATTTTGAAATAACATTCAAACATATAATAGATGAAAACAAACATTGAGAGATTATATTTTAATTAAATTACATATACAATTTAGCAAAATAAATGAAAACATTCCTTATTTTTTTGATTAAAAAAAAATTAAATCATTTAAAAAATGATATAAATATTAACTCTAATTTTAATTAAGAATCAAAACTATGTATTTATAAATTTTAAATATAATAATAGAATATAAAAAAACAGAATGAATAATTTTCTTGAAAACATGGATATTGAAAAAAATGATTTTTGACAAAAATAAAAAATAAATTTGTTTTTCAATAAAATCCCATTTTGATACCTTGAATAAATAAAAATAGTAATGTTAAGGGGAAAATTTTATTTGAAGCCAAAAACATGGTCAATGAAATTTATTTAGATTTATTAGATGTATGTACTGAATTTGTATCAACAAAAATACAATCATAAACAATCTCAGAAAACAATGTGATTATAATGTAAACAAATACATCTTTATTAAAATTTGAATCACTTGAATAATGACATATAGAAAGTGGTTGGCTAATTTAAAACACATAAATTCATAAACAAATAGTCAGAAAATATATTCACCAGATTAATATACACTACATATGTGAAAATGCGGTGGTTCTGGAATTTTTCTCTATAAAATTACTGTGAGATAAAAATCGATAAAATTACATATTATATGATTCAAATTCCTTTAATAATCATGTATAATAAATATAAGATGATTATTAATCTATTATATAATGATATATATATATATATATATTTGAACATATTATTTATACATACACGTTTATTAGTTTTTTAATAACAAATATTTTTGTTCAAATAACTCTTCTAAATGATAAATGGTTTCATTTCCAGGTATATTTTTGTTAAGTAGATTTTGAAAATACAGTATGATCATGGAAACATTTCATAATTAATTTTAATCAAGGAAAAAACATTATATTTAGTCATTATATATATATTTTTAATTATTCATAACATGTTGATGTAAAAATGAATTACAATTTTCATGGTGATCGTAAGCCACACATTTGCATGAACACTCTATTAATTATTAAAAGGATGGATCAAAATAATTTTTTATTATAAAAAAATGTTATATAATAGTTATAAATTAATTTATGTCATATATATTTATTAAATTCCTTGATAATACCACTCATATAAAACGATGATGATAATTGATTGGCATTACATCACGGAGGTGGTAGTCCACACATATACAAAAGAGACATTATCCATTTCAATCAATATAGAATGTAAAATTTTATATATATTATTATAAATCCAAAAGAATACTTATTTTTTAATTATAATTGTTAAACATTATACCCTTCAAAATAACCATCCATAAATGATATTGACGAGAAATGATTTGTATCACAGTATAGAGATGTTAATTCATATGTACTCATGATCCCTAGATTAGGTACTCATTTAATAGAGAGAGATTGTATAAAATTTATTAGTAATCATTATAAAACTTTAGTATATATATATGATAACTCTGTAATTTTATTTTGAAATTAATAATAAATTTGTAGTAGTTAAAAGCACAATTTAACAAAAAGTGACATGTTATGGCTATTAGCTAACTATTTGAGGGACACCATTTGAACTACACTAAATGGTCCTTGAGATGGAATATTGGGTATTACAAATCCTCTATATTTTTTATAATTGAGATTAATTATAATTTTGAAATGGTTAAATTTAATTTGAAGACTCTAACTGGTGTAAAAAAGAAATGAGGGTTTTAATTTTTAGTTGTGGAGTGGGAAACTTTCAAAAATTTTGAAAATATATAATAAATTTAAAATAATATATATTTAAAAAGGGAAGTAAATTATTATTATTAAAATATATGATGAATATTTTTCTAAATATTATTAATTAATAAAATATAATTATGTTTTTGTGAATAATTTTTCACATATCATTTTGTTTTAAAAACAAGTAAAACCTTTTTACTATTACCATATTATTAATGTTTTCTACTATTTATGGATTGATTATTATTAATATATATTATAAATGATAAATAAAAGGCTAGTCATGATTTTTAAAACAACATAAGAAACAATTTTTCAAAAATCATATTTTCATGAATTTATAATCATTTTAAAAATAATTTTTTTAAAATTTGATTAATGCGATTTTTAATATTATTCATTAAATTTGACATTTAATATATAAATAATTAGTGTAATTAAAATGAAATTATTTCATACCATCATGATATGGTATATGGATTTATTAAATTCATTGTATATATTAAATCATTCACCTTATATAATATATATATATTTAATTTAATTTAGTCTATTTTTCCTTAATTTGTATTTATTGTATATTAGAGTTTCACGTGAATTTATTTAAATTACTGAATCACTAAAAAATTAATTAACTTTTCATAGGGATATATCTTAATTATGAACAATGTGACCATTATGAGCCATTACATAACCCATTATCTTCACTCGTGATCACATAAGTGATATTCAAATATAATACCAGAAACTTTTCTTTTGTTAATTAATTTAAAGATTATATAGGTCATTTTCATTGAAATGTGACCATTATACAAATATTATTATAGCTTATTTTTATAAAGATATAATTACCTTCAACAAATACAAATAAGGATGAATAAGTATGATATTGAACCTTATTTTTAATCATGACTATGATGATTTATACTTTACTGTGATGATTAATTGCACAACGTTTTCTATTGAAATGAACGAAAATTATAAGGAACTAATTTCAAAAATACTGAAATCACAATAAAATATAATGAATCAGTTTTTTTAATTGGATAATTATTAATGGTAGATATTAATATTAAAAATAATAATGAAACATGAGATGAATACATCCTTGTTAAAACATTTAATTTGTTTATAAAACATAGGTAATTATTATATCATGCATATATAAATTTTAAATGACTGATATATAATTTGAAAAAATAATAAATATGTAAATTTTATTAAAAAAAATATAAATTGGTTTAATTTATTATTATTATAATACATTTCATATAATATTTATTTTTATTTTTTTTCAAAAATATACTTTTCCATTTAAATTTTTTACAATAACATAAACAAAATAATTTATTCAAATAAAAATAATTTATTTATATAAAAAATTATAAAAAATATTTTAAATTAAATCCTTTTAATAATAAATTTTCACTTCATACATGCATGTAATGAAAATACAGTTTTAATAAAAATCTATATTTTTGTACTATACATTTTAAAAGAAAACATTAAAGAACATTGCCAAAAAAATACTCATACAATTTTTACAAGATTATACACATAATATATTATTTTAAAAAGATTAATTTCCTAAACACCATCATGTTAGTTTATTATTTTTTTACAAAAAACTATATGTTCATTTTATAATTAAAATAATTTTTTAAAAATGAAGTTACCTTAAAATAAATTTTGGGTTTATTTACGAACTATTTACAAATAAATATATATTTTTGATGAAATTATTTTTTATTTTTTATTTTTTTCAATCCTATTCAAACTATCCAATTTAATGGCCTGACTATAAAAATTAAATTTATATAATAATATTTCAGGGATCATTTAGTATTAGTTGTGTGTAAATTTTATGCAATTGAAAAAAAACTACTTATTTATCAAATATTATGGTTCTTCATTATCCACCCATTATTAAATTTAATCACTTCAATTGAAATATTTTCATTGTAATTGATAGTTATATATTTGGAAATTCCGACATTCAAATCCAACATCTTCATAAGGGTTAAATAAACCAAATCAAAAAATATTTATATACATATATGAAGGTAATCATATGAATTGGTTTGCATGTAGAATAACATCAGTGGGATGTGAAGAAATGGAAATAGAAGAATAAAATAATTACATATTACTAACATATAGTGATATACTATATGTTCATAAGATAGGTATCTAATAAAAAATAGTGAAACAACAAGGGGTTCATATACCATTAATTATTTGGAATTTATATATAATGGAAAATATTTTTTTATTATTTTTTTACTTATTGTTAATGAATTATATTTGAATTTATTTATTTACCTAATGGAATATACTCACAGTAAAAGTAATATTTCATTAATTAACAAATTTCCACCAAAAAATCATATTCCTCTTTAAATAATGAATGTTTAATATGAATTATTTATTTCTTAAGAAATTAAATCAACATAATAATCATCAAAAGGATATTATATTACTTATCAAGTATTTAAATATTAATTAATATTTAAATGGATAACAATTATTTTTCATAGAATAAATTATGAAATAAAATGTTAAACACCAATGATTCTATTATGACACACAATGTTTGGCATATCTCATTCAACAAATAACTATCCCTAAAATACTCAAAATATTGAAAATTCATAAAGAAACCCAATTATTTTATTTTTTATCACATATTCAATGAAGATAAATTAAATATTTATCTCTAAATAGAAGTAGTAACTCTCAATGCATCATAATAATAAATTATATTCTGTAATCATATAAACTCTCATAAATTGATATAAATTCGATAAATAACTTGATTAAACATAAAATAATATATGATTCAAATATTTATTTAAAAAAATACTCCTAAAATATAATATGATAATTATTTCTTTACCATAGTCATAAAAGATTCCCAAAATAGAAAATATTATAATGATCCCAACTCACAAATTATATATTAAATGGAATTGTTATCACAATGATAAATTTTATATTTTTAATTGGAACATAATATTTAACAATGATATCATTTATGTAAAACTAGTGACAAAATAAAAATGATGTCGTGTTGGATTGTGCTGGTAATTATACAATTTCCACACATATGTTATTAGACCAAGCACAGTTATCAAACATGGTGTGATAGGTTGTACATTTTTTTATATATTCTACTAAATTATTTCTCATATTTTATATTTAAATATGATGGATATACAAAAACATTACTCAAATAATAAATATTCATATATACCCAAATAATATTCCATAACCTTCATCATAGAAAAGTGAATTCAGCTTCAAATACTACATCAAAGAGATCTTAAGAATTTACTATAATCTATCCCAATGAGAAACTCAAAAAATACCATTATCCACAAAAAATTCACATGTTTTAAAAAATCATATATATTTCTTTTGAAATAATCATATAAAAAAAATTAATTCATTATTCCATAATGGTATAAAAAAATATTGTATTATTATTACATGAAGGATTTTATTTTTACACATCCCTTATATGTTTCATGATTTTTATAAGGTAATAAAATTGGTAAAAATACATCTACAAAATAATTATTGGATTAACATATATGAAAATCTCAACCATTTATCTTTATGGGGTGGAATAACATTGGTTCATCTTTGGACTCGGTGTTAATCCTTATATTTGGGAATTATCTTATATAATATCCATAATCCAAACACAAATGGGATATATCTATTAATGGTAACATATAATGAAAATCATTTCCATCCATTCAACTATTCAATTTTCCTACTATATCACATGCTTAATTTCCCCCATTTCTACATATTACACACCTTCTTAGTACAATGAGGCATTCTAAAGACATACAATTCCTACATTATTTAAATTTACAAAAATAAAACACCATTCAATCATATTCTCCACCAATAATTATTTTATTGATCTCTGGCATTTTGTTGTTCGTTGGATCCATGTGTTGGTCAGGGATAATGTTCTTAATCTGATATAAGGATAAATGATGTGAAATAATATAAATGATTCAAATTTTACAACCAATTTCGTTTTTTCATATGATGAAAATAATTTAATTATTAGTATGTATTTATACTAATACTTTATGTTTCATCCACAACCATAAACAAGAAAACATAGTTTAATGAACAATAGTTATAGTAAGGAATAATAAAAAATCCATTATTTGATGTCCAAACGATGAAATTTTTTTTCAATCAATTAAACATTAGGTTTATTTTAATTTATGATTAAAATTTAAAAGTTATTAATATTTAATATAATAAATATACATACCCAATGGTTGTGTCCAATTTTATGTCATCCTATTTTTTAATGTGTAACAAAATCTTGATATACTAAAAACAATAGTAAACTGGGTTTTTCTTACATAAACATTACATTTTTCAAGAGGAGTATCTATTACATATAGTAACGGTCCACTAAAAAATAATATTAATCTATTATGGTAGTAAATATATACTTATAATCATTTGATTCATATGGATATACAATTATAATTTTCATAACCGGTACTCTTATTTCATATATCATTGTTTTAAATGAAAATTCCTTACATGTGGAAGGGACGAATAATGAAAAGATGACATCAAATTAATAGTACGGTTAAAAAATAGATAAATCAATGATCAAATAATAAAAACATTGGTATTTTGGTGTGAGGACATGAGAATAACATCTAAAAACCATACCCTTCATATCATAGAACATAATCCTAATTTTGGCCATAATGACATTCCATTCAAAAGGAATTAATCATATTTGATTCCAATAACATAATACATTATTACATAACGTTTTTATTCACTATGGAATTTTTTCATCCACACAGTTCTGAATATGAACTACATTATACTGATAGATTAATTTAAGGGTTATCATAGTAGAATGGGTTCACTTCCAAAAAATCATAGTATTTTTTCTCCACTAACTAAACTACAATAGTAGATATTGTACTTTAATATATATGGTTCACTCCCAATTAAATTACAATTAACCAAAGTAGATATTAATCATTTACCAATTCATTAGCTAGTGTCTAAATATAGACAAACCCATCAATGGTTATAACATAACCACGGTCATTGGATATAACATAACCACTTTCCACTATTATAACATAAGAACTATTCATTATTATATAAAATTACCAACGCATGATTATAACATAAACACTATTAAAAATATAAGAACCATATATATATATGTGTGTGTGTGTGTTCCCTAAGTTCTTAAAACCATCATTACATCATGACATAATTTCAAGTACACATAACGATTATTTCACAATAAGTTCACCATTTCATCATATCATGACTTATGGGAAATAAATTTGATTAATAAAAAGCATTACTTTATAATTTTAAGTAAAAACTTCATATAATTCTTTCACATCCCCATTAAATAATAATTAATATCAATTGAATATCTGATATATAATAATTCTAGTAAATATTAATATAAAATTTCATGAGAGAATTTACATTTTCACATAAAAAATCACATTATAAAATATAAATATTTCAAAAATAATATTGAATAAAATTTCATTGAATGTTAAATTTGAAAATATTAGTATAATGTTGTGAAAAATATGTTATAATTATTTTCAAAAATTCTAAAAATTCCATATAAATTACATGACATTTTTCCATTCAATTATTTTTCAAAACTCAAAAAGTACACCTTTTAGAAAACACCAAGAAGATTCATTTTAATTTTTTTATAAATTAAAATACATATATAAATAATTTCAAATATTGGAGGATAAATTAATATCTTTCATTAATTTTTTTAATGCTTGTATATCGATGAAAAGGGGTTTTCCACCGAAATGAAAATTAATGGGGATTTTCTTAAAGAAGATATTTTAAGACCCATTTGTACATAAGGTGAGGGAAATTAATGAAATTACATATATTACAAATATATAAAAATTTAGTGTTAAAATAATAAATTTCATTATATTTTATTAAATATATTAAATTATTGGAAACATAATAATAAAACATCTCGTTAAAATCATATTATGACATAAAACCTATCCATATTGGTAAAAAATATATTTTAATTATCCTAAAATAATGAATTATTTATGATATTTATATACATTTAACATCTATAGTAATTATAATAAATGTAATTAAATATCTTATATAATCGTCATAAATGAAACACGATGCAGGTATGACATGTGTATCATAAAAATAAATTTGAGCAACTGTAATGATACCTTTGGCATGGCATCCATTATTCTAGTAATAAACCACAATATTATAAATATTATATTATTATAAATATTTTAATAAAAAATAAACAAATATATGTTCACATATAAAATTTACATTATAACAATCTATCAATCATTTTTTATTAAATCTATTATTAAAATATTTGTTTGGGGTGATATCTGAATTATTTTTCTTGAATAATTTCATTTAGAAGTTTGGGTGAGAAAATTTTGATAATGTTTACATAATCTCAAGAATGACAGAAATGATAAATAAAATCTTATATATTCATTACTCACTTGATTATCATAATTCATAAACTATATATGTAAATAAATAAAACCAATAATATTAATGTTAAAATATATGTATGAGTGAAAGATATTTGTAGTTTTCAATGTATAGAGTCAATTAAATGTAAATAACATGTCACTAAAAAATAAAATAAATTATATCATATATATCTATTAAATACTTCATTATTACCAATGATGAATTGTAAAAGTGAAAAATAATTTCAAATAACTAAATAGAAGACATTTTCCTGATATATGCATGAGTGATGATGTCACATCCAATTGTATTGAAGGTAATAAGGTAGAAATAATATATTATTATATAATCATAATTACTTCATAATTATAATATATATAAATTAATCTTATCAACAAGTATTATCCATAATATATGATGATGATAAATTATTTTTATTTCTCTACAGTGGAAGTATTCCATTTATATTCTTGAGTGATACTTTCACATCACATTTGATGGAGTGTGTGAGATAAAAGGTTGTTCGATAATAATAATAATCATATTTCATTATTTTTCCGATAATTAAGTGATTATTTTATGATATAATAATTATTCAGTATATTATTAATAATTATATATTAGTTGATAGTAAACATTCCAGAATGATTTTTCATATATGAGTAGAATATCATGTAAATTATCTATATGAAAACAAATGAGTTTTTAGTTTTAATTTATTTCCATTAAAAAAAATTAATATACATAAATATATTTATAATTAATTTAATAATTAAAATTAGTTTATTATTTAGGGATATTAAATGTTAATGGGATGATCCAGATTGATGTTAAGGTATATATTAACATAAAAAATATTTTTAATTATTTTTCGATTTATATGAAAAATATCATTCTTTAGTTTTCTAATTTATAAAATAATATTAGCAATATATTCATATGATGGTAAAATAATTGTATAGGATTGAATATATCACTTTTAATATTATATAAATTTTTTCTATATTTAATCATATTTACTTATTTTATCTCGAGTGTTTTGAATTTAATTATTAATTGAAAAATCAATGTATGATTTTAACATATATGGAAATAACACATTTAACCACCTCAATAATAATTATTTCATTTTTGTATTCATTTTTAAAAACCATGAAAAAGTAAACAGAGACTAGTTTCTACTTTATATCATTAGCACATGATATGTGGGACCACATCCAAAAAGGAAAAATAGTTTAGTAGTCGTCATAAACCAGATACCCACATGACATCAAAGTTATATTTTAATATAATAATTTCATTACAATTTTTTATATTTTTATATTCCATTAAAATGTAATTATTTATAATCCATAGTACACATCATATATTTTTCAGATAGATTATAAAATAAGGACGATCTGGTATTCTTAGTATTATTTAAGTGCACAAGAAGCTATCATTTATTAATATGCATAATAAACATATAAAGGTAAATAAATAAATAATAATTGTTTTTAATTAATTTTTATATATTTATTATAAAACTCAAAACCAATATTCAAATGTAAATATATTAACACACTATATATTTAAAAAATAAACTAAGTATCAATTTCATCCAAAAATAATATTGTGAAAAAAATTTCCAGGATAATAATTAATATAAAATGATAAATAGCTGGTCACACATTCCACAAAAATAAAATTAATATATATAATAAATAATAAATAATAAATATGGAAATTAAAGAAACAAACCTCAAATTCCAACTTATAAATAAATAGACTATTATGAATTGAGAATTCAAAACATATATTGTAATGTAAATAATTAAGGACACATGACACTTAATAAATAATATGAGAATAAAATGATTCTAGAGATAATATCACTTTTAAAATACAAGAGATTGTAAATAAAACTAAATTCTCAATGATGGGAATGTTTAATTATTAGACAACATGATCTAATGAATCATGATAACTCCCCTATCAAGACCATTCACAAGAAATTATAAAAATACAAGTATAATAATAATAAATTATAGAACACTGATTTTTCTCAAGGTAATTTCAATGAACTATGGGGATATATAATTTCATTACCCACCTATCACCTCATTTAAAATTACTTCTCTATATATCGAATAATCAAATATTTTTTAAAAATGTTATTTATCTTCAAATATCATAATTGAGTAATGAGTATTGCTTTTTCAAACTTTTCATATAGAAAAAAATAACAATCAATATAGAACAAAATATATTAAAATGGTATATTGTATTAGAAAATACATATCATCAAAAAATAATATTGATATTTTCTATATATTTAATTTCTAATATTTATAGGAATGTGAATATTTTAGGGGACTATAATTTACATGACTGTGAATCCATAAAGAGAATATAAATACATTTCATACAGAATTTGATTATAAAACCACAATTTATTGAATAAATATTGATTAATTAAAAACACCCCATGTGTGGAATATGTTAATTAAATATTATTTGAAATATTTTAATTAAAATTCCATTAAATTTACATTAAAATAATTTTTTTGGGAAAATGTTAATTTTAATTTTAATATACTTCTATAAAAACATATTTTTCACAAATATATTAAAAATTATATTCTCTGAACGTTGTATATGCTACATATTAAAAAATACATAATTAATTCATTGTTCATGATGGTGGAAAATTATATATATTCCATTAATCTGAAAACAATGACTCTATTCCAATTTTGTTTCATGAAATATTTTTTCAGTTTTGAAAGCATAAGAGTGATTAAAATAAATTTTTTAAAAATTAAATAATGGGTTAAAATTTCTCTAATGAATTATTATGCTTATTTTAAAATCATTTTATAAAATGTTTTTAGAACTCATGTTTTTTGAAGGTATTGTATTTTTTATCGAAGTGATAATTAATTTAATGTATTATAAAAAAAATTTACAATTATTTTAGGAACTAGGGAGTGATAAAATATTCTATTACATGATAATATATTTAATAAATTGTGGATACATAAATTAAATTGGTTTATTATATAATGATCAAATAATTTAATTTTGTGAAAATTAATGAATAAATAATCATCGTTAAAATGAGATTGTGAAATATATCCTTAAAAAGATCATAAAATTACAATAATAATTTATCAATGAGTCTATTATTTTAATGAAATGTCAATAAAAATAACACTTGTATAAATATTTCAAATGATATTTAAAATTTATTCCAACCTTAATAAATTACTATAAAAGACAATGAATAAGTAAAATAACAAGATCACATGAAATTTATTTATGAAATTCATTAGCACATAATAATTTTAATTTATGGTCCCCAATGATGAAATTATCATATACCCTAAAGGATACCATATTACCCAAACAACCAAGATGAATGTGACATTCCCTAAGTGTAGTTCTCATTCCCCATTGGTTCGTGAATATGGCCATTCACCATAAAAAAATAAATAGTTAATTATTTTTATATAAAAGTATCGAAATAAATATACACATATGAGTATTCTCAATAGAAAACTCCCTAGAATGAATACAAATATATGAAATAGTAATAAGTAAATCTTAAATTGTACATTATAAAATTTCCTTAAAATTGGGAAAAAAATATATCGAATGTCATAATAGGGAATATAACTCCTTTCCCAAAAGACCATCAGCAAACACATCATAGTAGATAATTTACATTTAAAAAATCTAAAACAAAGAAATCAAAAAAATACATGAAAAATCTAATGAGTAAAATAAAATCTTGGTAGTGTATAACTGACCATTCCATTCTAACATTACAATAATAATAAACCCATAAATTAATTCAATTTCATATAAAAATATATAGGTATATTTGAATATTTTAAAAAATAATTTATTTACATTTCAATTGAGGGATACTTTTTAAAAAATCATTAATATACTTTTCTTATAAAAAAGTTTTTTTAAATTATAACTAACATCTAAAGTAGTATTACAAGTAATGAAATATTTCTTCAAAATATTAACAATAAATAAACATATTCATCTTTTATGAGGTATGATAGTTCTAGATTATGAGATAGAGACTCACTGAAATAAGTAATCATAAAAGTGTCTGGACACATCCCTTAGTAATTATCCAAATAAAAGTAACCAACATCCCACATGGGATATTACATTCAAATCTGGGAATATTTAGAGATGTTATGTGTCAATCAATTTCTAGGTAATTCCCACCCTAGCATGTTCATCCTAAATAACTCATTAATTACATATGCATGAATGTTCTCAAATAATTATAAATAATAAAAAAATAAATTCAACACTATTTAAATTAATATCTATCCATTTCACATTTAAATATAAAAATTTCTTATTACTGATAAAAAATGTGTTTTAAATGAAATCTTGAATTTATGAAGAAAATACCCAATAAAAGTTTTTTATTTGAATATTATAATCTTTTTTCTCAAAATAAATATAACAATTGAATTTCTAAAATCAAATTTTACCATTGTCATAAAATCTATATCTAATCCCAATTTATTTGAAACGGATGTTTTCACCAATTGTAGAGAACATCAATTTAATTATCAATTCACATAAAATTGTGTTTTCAGGAAAAAAATGAATGAAATTTAATTTAAATAATACATTTCATAGTTTTATTAATTGGCCAAATTATACCGAATCCCATTTTATAATAAGGATATCCTCTACCCCAACACTGATAATTGTAAAATCTAATTGCGAAACTCATAAATTGATATCCATGATTCAATCCTAGATTTAAAATCTAAAAAATGAGTTCTGTTTTATTAAAAATAAGAATATATTACAATCATGATGTAGGATATAAGAAAGGAGTGGTGGAGAATGAATGAGGGAGGAACTATTATTATAGAATAATTTAAATATGTTCTCCTCGGATTCCTCGTCTATATACACAGTTTATAGTATTAAAAATGGGACCTTGAGAGACCACCATACTTTTGAAATTTACATATTTCAATTTAGGGTTGAGTGAGTGATAAATAGATTGTTTTAGAAATTTCCAATGATTTTTTAAAATTAAAAATCAACACTCACGAGGTTATATGGGAAGGATAGAATGGGTTTTCCATATATTCCCACATTGATTTGTTGATCAATTTTGACTTTGTTGTGGAACATTTTGTCATTCCATGTTCCATCCATGTAATCCCTTAGTGTCTATATTTTTATAGTTTACACTGGTTGGGAAAATAGTTTTCTAATCCTATACTCTAACTAAGAACAACTCAAAAAATTCCAAAAATATTCAGCATTAATCCCATGGATACATGAGAAAAAACATTAAACACAGAATTATAAAAAAAATATTATTCAAGGAATACATATATATTGAAATATGTTTTTAAAACCCCCACCATAAAAACGTTTTTCCAAATAAATCTTGTAAAAAATAAATGATTTCAAAAAGATATGGCCACTTCTTTTTCACTAGGGCCTCTCTATCCCATGTATCATTGGTATCTGGACCACACTAACATATAAATGAATTATTTGGTACCATCATCCCATTATTAATATTGTTGTCATGATTAATTATCATTATCTCATACATAGTCAAAGTTAAATAAAGATAAATATCAGTATCATTATATCTTAAAAAATTAGAAGTTTTAGAAATGTAATTATCTAGCTGAAACACAAGACACATGCTATATTTATATATTTTTCAATAATGGAAAAAATTATTAATGTTAAAAAAACATTTCCCAACATATCAAAAACCTCATAATCTCCCAAAAATCATTGATCATGATTCCCATTAATACTAATCCATAGATAATGATAACAAAAACAAAATTTATTGAAGTCCTAGTCACAAGCTAAAAATTACAATGGTCATTGGTGATGATCAATATCAGGTTTATATCATAATAATTCTATCATTATAATCCTAAAATTAAATTAAATCTCTTTAGTCATCAAATTAACCATGCTTAGTATTTCCAAGTAAATTTCAACAATATTCAACGTACTCATTATAAATTTAAAAGGTAGATCATAAAAAGCCTCCAATTGATCCATTCCGATTAAATACTTGAATTTATTGTTAAAAGGAATCTCAAACAATACAATATGGTAATATTAACCTCCACTAATATCTGGAACCCATGGGTGATGCATATCCTCAAGAATTTGTATATCCCTACCTAATTTAGTTAAAATGATGGTGGTATTTCATACATAAAAAAACATAATATTCCTATTCAACCCAAAGGCCAGTAAAAATTGTGATCTAAAACATAGATTCATATCAGAGATAATAGCATGTGAAATTCCATGAATATTATTAATTTCATTGAAATAGATATTACCTTTCATCTCAAGATTTTTCATATCATGAATCAGTATAATGTGAGATGATTGGGAAGGCCTATCAATCACAACCAATATCAAATTCTCCCAACTATAGTTAAGTGGAAACCCAACCATTAATTATATATTTATCTCATCCCATATTCATGTCGACAGTGTAAGTGGATTAAGAAAACTCGATCTACATTGGGGCTCAGTGTTTACCTATTGTAAAATATAAAAATGTGAGACAAGGAAATCAATAAACTTTCTAATACCTGGACTCCAAAATTGATTCAACATGTCATTGAAAATATTTAAGTATCTCTGGTACATGTTCCACATGGATTAATGTAAATCCCCCATCACATATTTTATCACTTTTAATAGAATAATAAAACGATTCTAAATACATATAAAATAATCCACTTAGATTAACCTTTCAAAAACTATCTCTAAACCATAATGTTATTCTCATATTCCATAGAATTCATCATCATGTAGTTGTTCTTGAAGAATCATCTTTAGAAGAGTGGTGTTCAAATAAATAATAAAAAATTAAACCTTATAACCAGTTACAATGATTTCAATATTAAACTATGAAGAAATATGTAACATTATCTACTCTTCTATTGATTACTTTAGCTCTAAGGTCGGATGTGTCGCGCTCAAGGGAAAAAAACTACATTACCATTCCTAAGTGTATAATAAATATCAAAAAAAAAATATTTCAGATATTAAACATATAACCTCTAGAATATAATAAAATAATTTTATGATAATATATAACTATATCCTCTGTTTTCATAATACACCTAAAACTATTCTCCATAAAAATAATTCTACTATAACTTAAGTGCATGAATCATGGATGGATATTCAAGATCATTGGTATTGTGATTCTTATCTTATTTATAGACATGTAGATAGACATAAGAGATGATTTGATATCCCTATATAAGAACACATTAGAAAACAGAATCCTAATTTGTATCATAACTCCACACATCCATGCCTTCCATCTAGAATATTCATCAATTGCATAGTAAGCAAACAATGTTTTTTAAAATCCAAATAATCCATTCATTTATCATCAGAAAATATATGCTATGTTCCATGTTAGAGAAGTAATCTTATTATATAACTATGAGAAATAAATTAAAACAATAAATAAAATCAAGATAAATGCATAGATCCTGATATATAAAAAAATATCTGGTTTATCTAATGAAATAATAACATTAACCTTGTCAGGTTCAAATGAGAACCCATATTTTGACACCATGTGCCCCATTAAGACACATCCTAAATCAACAAATTTCAACTGAAAATCTAGTATAAATGATGGAATTTTATCATTAATTATAGAACATATGTCATAATATGCATTTGATCCAGATAGTATTAAGAATAAGAAAGGGTTTTTTTTGAAAAAGACTAATAAAAATTTATCTTAATTTTCATTGATGATCATAATAAATAATACCTTAAAGACAATAGGATTATTTGATAGACCATATGGAATCACGTGGAAATAATAATGTAAATACCTTCTACAAAATGTAGATTTATAAATGTTATATTCTTTCATTCATAGAAGATGGTAACCCTATCAGGTATCATTCATCAAAAACCACAACACCCCATTCATGTGGTAAATTAAATCATCAATCATTGGAATCATATAATTTTCATTACCATTAGTGATATGAGTTTTGTTTAATAAACACATAGGTGACATGAATCATCAAGTTTCATTGAATATAGAACAAGTGCCTCTTGAGCTATCACATTTGAGAATATAGAGCCTTTCAAAGAATGATCATCCTGCTATATCTGTAACTCATTTATTCTGGATGTTACCATCTTGTAATAATAAATATAAACCAGATGAGTACTGGAATCTAAATCAACTAGAAAATATACATCCCATTCTGATGGAAAACCAAATATGTTGGAAGGGAAAACGTAATGAATATCAATGAAAACTATAGAGAGATCATCACTCAATCATTTCATGTACATATAAAATGAGAACCCAAATATTAATTTCTCGATATATAGATAAGAGTGTTTGACATTAGACATCATGGGGTCCTATTCACCCTAAATGATATTGAAAACTCCACCATGCATGGTATGAGAGGATTATCTAGGATTTAATACATTAAATAATTATAATGAATGGGATAGTAAATCCCTAAAATAAAAGAAATATTATTAATGTAAAGAACATAAAACTACCATTTAAAACAAATTTTATATGATATCATACATGAAGAAAAACAATATACCATGTTCTCTATTTATTTCAAGGAGCGTAGTAATATCATCCACATAAGATTAATTCTTCATAAGAATTTGTTGAATATCAAAAATTCAGGTTGATATATATTATTTTGATGAACTAATATAAAATAATGTATTCATAATGGATATAGAAATAATGGTGGTACCTCTCATGATAACTGGATCGGTTTCTATTTCCACTAGAGAGTCGTATGCTACATGAAAATGATTCATTTAGATTCTTATAGCTCAAACCCCTTAGTACATGAATTAACTCACAAAACCATATATAATTTTCAAAATGATGACACAGTTATACTACATAGAGTGGAATTTAAATTAAAAATTTTATAAAAGATTCCCAATAATCAATATTTAATAAAAACCATATTTTATGTTTTAAAACCCAATTTTGAGTTACCAAGCATTCCAAATTAGTTGAAAATCAAAGGTATTATTTCAGGAACTATATAAGATCTGGAAGAACAATGTTGTTGATAACCACCATGAAACTCATTACAATTTCTACTTCCCATGATGGATGTTACATAGAAACCATTGAGATAAAAAAAGAACTCCAATCTAGCCATACGTACTAGCAAGATGAATCTCAAACATCTAAGATTTATCTAGCTTGTTATCAAAAAAAGAGATATTTGAAATGAAAATTTTTGAATGAATATATTTAAAATTCATATAATGAATTTTTTATTATATATATTTTCATTTTGTAAAATCTCATCTGAATACTACAGAACTCATAACATTATTTCTTACATTCTCTCATAGTCCTCACATACTAATCTAATTTCAAAAAATATATTGCATTGGAAAACACCATCAAATCATCATTTATATATTCAGATAAGATAACATTAATTTAATTCTATTATGCATCCTCGTGATTATATTTGGTTACAATAATGACCCACCATCTTCTTCTTGTTCCTTCCGTCATGAAGTTAGAACATTTCACCTTAAGATAATCATTCATTTACATGAAGAATGAAAAATATATCAAATATAATTAACTAAACCGTATACTAATAGAGATATTTGAGGAGTGAAATTATATTGGATAATGGATAAAAAAATATAAATAACATATCATAAATTCACACCACTGAGGTTTCATAGATGGATCTTGAATGGAAATGGTTGGAAGATCCTATCTCAGTGCTTGGGAAACTCACACAAAAACATCAACTACATTCTATTCCATGGGATAATTTTGTTTCAATTGTTCATCAACATCATCCACATCATCCATATGTTGACATATTATCAGAGAATGATTCTAAAAAGCATCCTTTTACAACATTAATGGTGTCAGAAAGGATATTCATATCAACACACAGAGAAGTGAAAATGGTGGAAATTAATCCCATGAGTTTAATAAAATAGATATGAATTTAAACATCAAATATAAATATTATGTAATTTAATATAATGTTTTAACCTTAGTAATTTACCATATTTAACTTTTAGAATAATTTTAATTTTTCTGATTGCTTGTTAATACATTGAACACCTGGCTAAAACCAAACACTATTTGGTCCAATTTTTTATAGTTGATTAAATTATAACAGTCATAAAGTGATTATATATTGAATTTATATGTCATATATCCAATGAAATATATTTATTTTTATCATGTATATTTGATAGACATATTATATAATGAAACCCATGTATTAAAAATAAAAACCTATTTTTTATTGCTGTTTTTTCCACCTATTAATGATAAATCAATTTTCTATCAATATTTTGAAACATTTATAAATTTAATATTACAAAAAAAACTTATATATGACTAGAAAAAATAAGTTTGGATTGATTTTTGTTATTCTTTTATGATGATACATTTTTTAAGAATAACGAAATGTAATCAATGTTACTTAAAAAATTCATTTTGATTTAGTTTATTAATAATGGTAAATTATATTATTTATTGGAAATAATGATTAATATGATAAATTTTATATCAATTAATCCTATTTATTTAATATTAATAAATTTTACTTATAAATTGGATATACAAAATTAGGAAACTATTAAACACTTTTACATTAAAAACCAACACTATTATCTCATCTGTGGGATTAAATGTATATTAATTTATTTTACTTATGTGATTAAAATTTGGAGAAATGGATTCCATATTTAGCATAATCATAATATATAATGTAAAATAAGTTCATATTGGTTTTTGGTCAAATATAGAAGCGATGTAAATTTTAACTAATAACTGTGATTAAGGGATAAATTTGCTTAATGAAGGACTAATCCTTAAGTGTAAGGTCCATAATGACCAGTAAAAGCATAAAAAATATATTAGATGTACAAATATAGACCATATACTCCATTGGATCTAATTTTACCATTTTTTCAACTAATTTCCTCAGAAAAAATGTGGGTGGAGTACACATTCAAAAACATTACTAAAGTGACACTCCTCTTCAACTATAAAATGAAACTCACCCCTCAGAATTACACAAAATAAAAAAATCCACATTTGAATGACAAAAATCATAAAAAATACTAAAAATTACTCCCCTAAAACAATAATCCAACCATTGAACATAAATCCATCCAAAGAGATCCTTTTGTATAATCCAAAAGGGAGTACCCAAAAAAGAGGTCACATTCATCTTCATGGTCCTTTGTTATATTTTCATTACCCTCCTCTTTAGAAGATCATATTCAATAATTATAAAAATTAACATATATTTTTTGTAATTATATATTTTTTTATTTTGTTTTTACTTACACTTTGCAACACATCCATATAGTGGTTAATGAACTTACAGTTTGGGTGTACTGTGAACTACATACTAACAAAACAATGATTGTTCATTCTTCCATTACCTACATTCATGGTTTGGATTTATGATAGTGTAAAATTTTATATATGATATAGATGATAATTATTATTAACTAATTATTATTTAATAATTTTATAACATATAATTTAATACACTTTATTTTGTGTAAATATGATACCATCATTTGCAGAAGTGTCGACAACTGCCTCATCAATGTGATGTATTTTAATCACTCTATACATTGAACATATTAAAGATTATTTTTATAAAAATAAGTGAAATGTATTAAATTAAAATTATAATATAAATATAATTAACATATATATAATTTAAATTTCATTATTTTATATATGATAATGAAATGGAAGTAGCATTAATGTGTATGTTTGACCTAACATCTCATTCGATGGTGCATTTCTTTTCAATCATTAAACATTGTTGATTTATTTAAATACATATATAATGAATATATATTATATTTATATATTTTTTACATTTTATATATTATTAAATAATGAACAATGAAATATAAAAAAACCAACCCTACTAAAAAATTTATGTATTTATAAACGGAAATACTGAAAATATTGAATGATTGTAATCAAAAAAGTTTTATGATATTATAATAATACAATATATGATATTATTAAAATTAATATAATTCATTAATAATTTATTAACTATACTACAATAACTATACTCGAGGATAACATCCAGTCAAACAAAAATAATAACAATGTAAGTGATTTCATTAAAATTTATATTCCATTGAGAATTATTTGTTTTTATGAACCAATTCACTTGTATATGATGTTTGTACCAGAATAAGACTTGTTATGTCATAAATATAATTATTCAATTTATAATTAAGGCTTAATTTAATTATATTACATCATGGGTATAATGAATCAAAATTTTCAATGTGGTGTGGGACACATTGGAATGTTTAATGTTATTTTTTTCTCAAAAATATTCTTAATGATTACAATTACAATCTCACTTGTTTTCATTATTTTTAACAATTTAATTATACAATAAAATACTTTTAATAAATTTTCTTATTTTTTATATTTATATTGAAAATCATTATTCTCATGGAATTGATATTATTATTGACAAATTTTTTTGACATTTTACATATAGATTTGACAATGATATTTATTCTAGAATTGTAAAATATTTTATAAATATTCATATTTTATTCAATAAGGATATTTGATGAGTCATATTTTTTATTATTAATTTTTATACGAGTAATTATTCAAATAGTAATGACAATGGTGCTCTCCAATTATAGATTCCCCCCCATTAATCAGTAGTATCATGTGAAAAAATAGTTCCAAAAAAGATAAGTTTCAACTTGTTATGTTAAACCATATTTGGAGTAGTCCTTCATGTAAAGGTTCTATATACCTAGTAAAATGTGCACCAATAAGTTGGAATTTCCCTAATTAAGAATCAGTTATTATTTATCTATATTATTTATCATCGATATATCTATGAAGGAATTTTAGTCTTAGTTTAATGAGTAAATGGCATGTGATTCGGTAATTAATGTTTCCAAATTGATTATGTGCAGTGTAGTTGTTTAAATGAAATCAGTTTTTAGTTATTTACATTTACAAATTAATTTATTCAATATTTTTTATATTATTTACCCTTATTTATCATTTTATCTAACCCGTATTTTATATTCATTCCTTATGTTATTGAGATTAAATCATTAAAAATGAATTTAAGAATACTGATAATTTCTATTTTTTGGTATGATGTTCTATTTTCAACTTCTGAATGTATTTTGGGTATCATTTATTTAATCTATTTTAAAAAAAACTACTAAATTGATCAGTCCATCATGAATTGAATCTGTGTAATTATTATAATCTAAAAAAATAATACATGATCATTGAGAATCTAGGGATTGGGGGATAATTTTGGTTTTTGAGGATGATGAGTAGTAACATTGGACACTATATTAGGATAACACGTATAATGAAACACAACCCTATGATAATACATTGATGATTGTTATATAAGAAAATCCATTAATGTTATTAAGTTAGAGACTATGTGAGTATTCCTTGTGATACAACCCAACATCAATAATACATGTGGGAGGGGTTCATGAATAGATGTACTATGGAGGAACTACTGTGAAATGGTGTGCTAGGCCTAAATCGGTTTTATAAGGTTCTTGAAAATTGGCATTACTATGAAATAAGTTTGACACTCATGGGGGATACTAATAGGATAATCACATTTTATTTACATTCCATTATAAAATAATTAAAAAAATTATACCCCCATGTAACCACTATTTATTAATATATGATTTATTATTCATAAATTTACTTTTTGAAAATATAACATATTTGAAAGTATATAATATTACATTATGATCCAATCATATGCATTTCATTGTATATAAATTTATCAAGAAGGATGAATTGTATAAATTCTCTGGAAATTTGTTGAAATTTCTTTACTAAGTAATCCAATAAATCTAGTATTGGAATGTAGAATATTATAGGGAATACGAGGAGATATTTTTATGTTATTATAAATAAACATGTCGAATGCATCATGATATTCAACATAGATAATTTTATATTTTCTAAATATTTATTCAATATAATCATCAACAATTTAGCTGGACTAAAAATCTATTTTTTTAATACAATGTTAATTAATTCTTTGAGGAATATATTTACAAGAAAATGAGTTAGAAAAAACAAAAAAAAATTATACTATCTGTCTATTTTCTCCAAGGTGACTCTAATCAGTGGTTGTCCCTTATAATTAATTCTAGGGAGGAAGATGAAATAGAACAAATGGAATGGATAATTATTAAGGAGACAATCATTGATAAATACATCCCT
This sequence comes from Viscum album, assembly GCA_963277665.1. Lineage (NCBI taxonomy): Eukaryota > Viridiplantae > Streptophyta > Magnoliopsida > Santalales > Viscaceae > Viscum > Viscum album. Next base: position 2,071,490,623 of record OY728152.1, on the reverse strand, counting down.
CATGATCAAAAAAATTAGAATGAATAAAAAGATAATAACTATAATGATGAATGGATATTAAATTGTTCTAGATTATGAAGCAAACTATAAATGTTCATCCATGAATGATATATATTATATACACAATATAGAGTTCATTATTTATCAAAGATTTATAGGGCTTAAGAATTATCTCAAAAGAATACTCATATAATGAAAAAATTAATAACACAAAGAGGTATATTTTTCATAAAATAACTGAAGAAATTTATAAGGAACAACATCTTCAACATGATGAAAGATAAGAAGACTTCATCAAATCACAATGTCAATGTGAATGCATTGAATACGAATAATAAGTTTGAGAAATTTACATATTGTGAACACTATGGAAAGCATCACCCCAGGAAATGAATAAAGGTATTGTGGGTTAGTTATAAGTGCAGTGAATGGAGCCACCATGGTAAAAAATTCAAGGAGAATAATGGAAAAACTATTATTTACTATTGAAACTACAAGGATATGTGGAAATATACAAATGAATTCTCAAAAATCAAGGGAATATTCTACAAAAAATGCTAATGGGGGATGGAGAAGATTCTGTGAAACATATAGTTGATGTTGAATTTACAAATTATATCATTAATGGTATAGTAAGAATGTCTCAAAATTTGACCAATGAATTATTTGTCTTAATATCATTCTCTGGTTTGTGTCTGAAAAATAGAGGTTTTTTTCTTCAAATTCAGTTTAATCTGCTTGAGTGCATGAAGAGCTTGTTGTAGTTCTCCAGTCCATGACTAAGATGATGCTTGTGTTCTCCTCTTGAATGAATGGCTTCGTGTATGTCCAACTGTATTCAGCCATTGCTTTTCCACACACTTCACGTGCCTTCTTAGTTACCTTTTGCATGGCGTTTTTCCATCCTATTATAGCTTTCTGCTCCAGCAAAAGGAAATGATTTTCTTTTGACAGGTAATAGGTTCGGTTCACTGACATGCCAACAACTATCATTAAATAACATTAATTTCATTAAAATTGTCATGTATTATCATTGTTGAAATAATAAATAATATTGAGAGTATAGAGTTTGAATGGTCAGTCTTTCATTAGTAGGCTTCTGTCGGTAGAAGTTTAATGGTGGACTTTTTATCGTAGTGAACGCCTATCGGTATCTTTTTTTCCTTGTACCGGTAGCTCCTTGTATTATTAGTTATTACTTTTTGTATCATTATCTCTATGTACCAGTGACTTCTTGTATCAGTAGCTCTTTTTCTATCGGTATATTGCTTGTATCGTTGGATCAGTTTGTATTAGTGACTGTCTGAATCAATAGCTTTTTTCTATACCAGTGATTAAGAGCATATCGGTAGACTTGTTCTATCGGTATCTCATCATCCATTGGTATCTTGTTTTCATTGGTGTACTTGATCTATCGGTGACATGTTCTTACCGGTGGACTTATAAAAACCGGTTGCTTTGTGTATCAGTGACCATTGCTTATCGATGACTATGTCTATCGGTAGACTATGTCTATTAGTGGACTAAGTATCGGTAGATCTGTATCAGTACCTACAAGCATATCAGTGACATAACACTTAGATACTTTATGAAAATAATATCTGATTGAGTTAGAATTATATCAAAATTAATAAAACCATAGATAAACATTGATTTAAATATTTCAAAGATTATTTTAACATTATTATCATATATAATGTCATAGATTAAAGGAATTAATATATAGATAAACATTATTTTGGATTATTAAAATATGTGAATGAAAAATTGGGATTATCAAAACAGGCGAGGTCAATAATCTCCCCCTTTTTGATAATAACAACTTATGATATTATAATCCCAATATAATTAGTAATGTATCAGAGGATAGTGAATTAGATCGAATTGGATCAAAAAAACAATATATTATAGTGCATATATAGAAAAGATAAAATAGGAAATAAATGTATCAGAGGGAAATGAATTAAACCCATAAATGATATTATTTCTCCTCTATATCATAAATGTTATTATTACTAGATATGTTTCCATTAGACAATATTATCAGCCCTTTGTGATAATAAAAAAGTGGGACAAATAGGAAAAACACACGAAAATAAGAGTAACATATGATAAAAGAAAGTAAGATCACTTATATATATCTGGGAGCAAAAAGATACAATGAAAAAAAAGGTTATTCCTATCAAAAAACTCCTAGCCACTGATCATTCCACATTCTTAGCATGAGATTTCCCCTTGGGATCAAGAGAAGATTCAGGTGAGGTGGATGTCGGTGTAGTCTTAGGAATTATGTAGATGATCAGAGGTGGCTGGGCTACTGAAACTGTTCATGGTATGTACTGTGTAGCTCTCTGAGTGATCATCGGAGTAAGGGCTCTGATGGATTTGGCTGGAGTCATTTGAACAGGATATGCAGTAGAGGTAGAGTCAGGTAATGTTGGAATTATAATCACTGGCCTTGCATTGACATGCAAGAAAGGGAACAAAATATTTCTGAAATCCATAATGATTCCTCCTCTTCAATCTATAGAAGATATGAAATTATCCCTGGTCTCCATGAATTTGTCCAGTGCAGGGGTCAACTCTCTAAGCTTGCTGAATTGTTTTCTGAATTCTTGATTGACCTGAAGGATCTTCATGTTCTCTAACATATTCTTGAAATGGTTGTTGAGCTGCTTCATTGTATAATCCATTTTGAAATATTAGTCTACCTTGTCCATCACCTCTTTCGGAGAGGCAGAAGCTTCTCTCATATAGTCTTGTTCTATCTTCATTATATCTCTTGTGGTATCTCTTGTAGAATTTACCACTCTGCTCAGATCGAATGAGTCCATAGAGTCCCTGGTTGATGCTTAACCCTGCTCCTCCTTCATCATAGCTCTATTCTGATCCAAATCCACTGAAGGACTGGAAGCAATAGAACCAACATAAAGGGTTACTGTTTCCATGAATGTTTTGGTAAACCCACTGATACGAATTTTCACATGGCCATCCTGGGTGTAACATGATCTTTCATAAATGTTTTAAATCCATAAAATAATGATACCATCTTGCTCACAACACTTTTGATATAAGATATTTCCTTGTCTTCTTATGTTCTATAACTCTTATAAGATTCTAAATAGATAACAGACTTCTTTAGAAGTTCAACATCCTCTGCCAGTTTAGATACATGAGTCTGTAAAGCTGTAACTTCATCCAATATCTCTGATACAAAGGTACAAACATTACCACCATGAGAGAGTTTAATTGAATTTTTCCAAATTGCTCATCTATTCAACAAAGCAGTGCTTTAACATGACAATATAGGCACTAAATGAATCTTTCAGATCATTCTTTAAGGATTCAAGATCAGCCCGGGTGATCATATTAGTTGGTACAACCACAATAGGTGCTCTTTCAGATACTATACTAGATACAGAATCATTCATAATCAAATTAATTGATGACACTAGTGATGCTTCTATTTTCCTTATTTCTTCCACAAAAATGATTTTGGGATCAGACTTGAGATTATATAGATCAACCATTCTGACCACATCTTCAGGTAACAACTTAGTCTAAACATCATAATTGATTTTTGGTATATAGTGGGATGTCTCATTATCAGAATTTGGATAATCCAATCCACAAGCCACTAAACCTGGGTCTTCTTCCCAATCCACAATTTCAACTACCACTGAAACACTGCCAAACCTAATTGGATGCTCCCCCTAAAATGGGGAATTATCTTGTACAACACCAACTTTCTCTGTAGGTTCTTCTTCCTCCAATGAATCTTCAACAACCAACTCCATCCGTACAACAGAAAGAGGCTCCTCTAGATTAGGCACAGGTCCTTCCATCACACTCACTAGATCCTTAACAGGCCCAACAGAGCTTCCAATCAATGAACTCAGACTTAGGCAGACAGAATCAGAGGCTTCGGATTCATTCTCTCTTTCATCTTCATTCTCATGGTATGGCTAGTCTTCCTTATCAGTATGTGTTTCTTCTTATAATAATGTTTCCTTTCCTGAAGATTTAATTTCCGCAATAAGACATGGGGGAATGTTCAGATCCCTTCCATCAGCCATTGAAGTATCCTCTTCAGCAGTCTCATCACTACACTCAGGTTCGTTCTCATCAGGTCCTAGACACTGATCCCTGACATCATTAGGCCTTGACGGATGATCCACATGATTGAACTTATCATATATCTTCTTATCATCATTAACCCACTCTCTTTTACAATGATTCTAGTTTATCTTCAAGTATTTACAAACTATGTTTGTGATACAAAAAAAATTCCTTACTACCATTGTCTCATCTTGAGAATCATGTACCCCTTTCACTTTGATCATCGTTTAAATCAACATGGAAAATAATAAGGAATTGGTTTTTGATTTAGTCCTCTTCATATCCTCCATTTGAATCATTAGAAACCTGCACAGATTCACTTTTATACCATGTCTTAAAAGATATTGAAGATAGATATCTTGATATCTTAAATTTGAAAAGTTCCCCCTTATTGGAATTAAAACATGCTACACAAACTAAAAATTTAATCCATTCTCTACATCCATTTAAGCTTCCACCACCTATCATTTCTTTCCACTACCTATGAGTTCTTCTATGGAAATATCATAATCAAATACCTCACTTGTAGGTGGTACTGATTTCGAGAAACATCTAGACACTCCCTCATGTGGGACCTTCAGGCATTCAACCCACTCAACTAATGAAAATGATATTTCACTTTAATTCACAAGTGAAACCATTCTGTTATCATCTTCTAATTTATTGAACGTTACAATATCATAGAACTATTTCACTAGCTTCAGATAGTAGGGTCCATTGTTGTTCAAATAGAATTCTACCCACATCTGATATTCAAGAACCTCGAGAACTAATGATCTACTAGACAATAACCATTACATGAATAGCTCTCTTTTGATCACAATAACTCTATTTTGTAAAAGCGGGTTCACTGGTCACCTTCCTGACCTCGTTTAACCAACACTGCTACTTCCTTCATGGTATGTCATTTTCTTCATCGTATTCGGATCATCAATGTCATCTCTAATAGCATGGAGTTTGGTTTTTCTCATCTCTGGTTCAAGGACATAGGGTTTTGGAGAGATTCAAGAGATACAGCTTGGGGGAAAATGGCTTGAGGTGGATCGAAAAATAATTAGAACTTCATTTTATCATTTAAGAATCATAATATAAGTAATTAAAATATAATATGTAAAGTATAAATGATACATAGTATTGTGGGAGACAAATGTTTAAAACATCGCATAATCGGTTGGGTATATCTGTGAGGATTCCTAATCAGGGAGGTTTCTCATCGGTGAGGTTCATCAGTGAGGTACATCGGTGAGGTATCACATCGGTGAGGTACATCAGTGAGATATCACATCAGTGAGGTTCATCGATGATGTATCACATCTGTGAGGTATCTACCAGTCATGTTTTATCAGTATTAACTCATGTATAATGTAACCTAACATATCCGAACTTAAAGGTTCGTTGAAAATGTCAACTAATTGATGTTCAGTACATATAAATTCAATAGTAATATCACATTTTTGGTAGTGATCTCTCAAGAAATGGTTCCTTACATCAGTGGGTTTGGTCCTAGAGTGAGACACAAGATTCTTCAATATTTTAATTGCATTGGTGTAATCACAGTTAATAGAAACATGCTTAAAATCATATTCATAGTCCAAAAGAGTTTGTTTCATCCACAGAATTTGTGCACAGTAGCAACAAGCAACTATATACTCTACTTTGGCGGTATATAGAGCTACAAAATTCTGGTTCTTACTACACCAAGATACTAAGGATTTTACCAACAAATGACATCTTCCTAGTGTCCTTTTTCTATCTATCTTCGAACCAGAAAAGTCAGCATCTGAATAACTCATTAATTTGAAAGGTTTTCCATTTGGATAAAACAAACCCAAATTTGAAGTATATTTAAGATACTTAAAAAATCTTTTAATAACAAGAAAATGTGATTATTTAGGATTATCTTGAAATTTTTCACACACTAATCATAATATCTGGTCGACTAGAAGTAAGGAAACGTAAGCTTCCAATCATACCTCTTTAATTTGTTTGATCCACTAGTTTACCAGTTTCATTGACTTCTAATTTACAGACAGTACTCATAGGAGTATCACTTTCTTTAATACCATCCAAACCCAAAACGTTTGAAAATATCCTTTTTATATTTACTTGGATTCAAAACAATACCATTTTAATTTTGAAAAATTTTGAAATCCAAGAAAATATTTGAGTTCTCCCATTAAACTCTTTTCAAATTCATTTTCAATGCTCTTTGAAAATATCAGTACATAAAGAGTGTTTAGTAGATACAAAAATAATGTCATCAAAATAGATTTGTACTATCAAAGCAAATTTAGAAATTATTTTTATAAAAATAGTTGGATCATCAATCACTTTAGTAAAACCTTTTCAAATAAGAAAAAATTTCTATGTCTATTATTCCAAGATCTTGGAGCTTATTTTAAACCATATAAAGCATTAAATAGTTGATAACTTTATTTAGAAAATTATGATTATGAAATCCATGTGGTTTTTCATCAAAAACTTCTTCAATTATAAATCCATTTAGAAATGCACTTTTTACATATATTTGATATAACATGAAATTCAGATGTGCATCATAAGCATGTAAGATCCTAATAGTTTCTAATCCAGCTACAGGGGAAATAGTTTCCTTATATTCTATAACATCCTTTTTACAATAGACTTGAGAAACTAACTGAGCTTTCTTTCTAACTATATTTCTAGAATCATCAAATTTGTTTCTAAAAACCCATTTTGTGCCTATGTTCAAGGTTTCCTTAAGTCTCTCAACTAATTCCCAGAAATTGTTTAATTAAAATTCATTTAATTCTTCTTGCATATCCATTAAGAAAAATTCATTATTGATTGCATAATTGATATTTTTAGGTTCTTAATTTGAAAGAAAATCATGATGTTCAACCTTGTTTCGTAGATAAGATATAGTCGGTGTCCCTATATCATGATTACCAACAAAACCATCTAAAGGATGATTATTTTTAATCCTAGTTGATCTAGAAAAAGTAGGAATAGAAATTTCAGGCTATTCTCTTAGTTTGGGTTCTACATAAGTAGATTCTAGAATATGTCCATAACTGGATCTCTTTAAAATAGGCTCCTTAGTTTTATCATTATGGAATAGAATAGACTAATCCACTTCAAAATTTTCAAGATAAGACTATGGTTCATGTGGATCAGTTTCATTAAACTTGATATGAATAGATTGATACAAATATTTGGTTCTTTTATTAAAGACTCCATAGGCTTTTCTAGTTAAAGAGTAACAAAGAAAAATTCCTTCATCACTTTTGGGTGCAAACATGTCATTATTATACTTTGTGTTTAGAAAAATGGCTTTGGAACCAAAAACACTAAAGTAACTAACCTTAGGTTTTTTATTATTCCACAACTCATAAGGGGTTTTCTTGAGAAAGGGTATAATTAATACACTATTGATAATATAACAAGCTGTTTTTACTGCTTCAGCCTAAATATAAACATCCAAATCATACTCATTAAGCATTGTACTTGCAATCTCTTGAAGGGTTCTATTTCTTGTTTCTACTACACCATTCTGTTGAGGTGTCCTAGGGGATGAAAAGTAGTGACTATAGACATTGTGTGAGCAATAAGATTCAAACTCATTATTTTCAAACTCACGACCAGGGACACTTATCATGGTCTTAATCATAAGTCAACTATGTTTCTCTACAAACATAGAGTATTTGATAAAGTAAGAACAAGCTTCAATCTTGTAACTAAGTAGTATACCCATGTATATCTGGAAAAGTCATATACTAAGACATTGACATAGTGCTTCCCAATTAAACTAGAAACTCTATAAGGTCCAAACAAATCCATGTGAACTAACTCAAGAGGTTGAGAAGTTGAAACATCTTTCTTTGAATTAAAAGAAACATTATGTTTCTTTCCCTTTTGATAGGGATTACAAACTTTGTCAGTTGGGAATTCAAGTTTAGGTAGGTCTCTAACTATGTTCTTCCTAGTCAATTTTCTAAGTGAATTAATGTTGAAAATTCCATATATTATGTGCTACAACATAGATTCTTTATGAAAATATTTTAAACAGGTAACATTTTATTTAGCTAAAGAATTAAAATCAAAAAAATAAACATTTTAATTTCTCAATGTAGAAAATACTAAAGCATTTATCGAGTTAAAAACATTACAAGAATAATTATAAAATTTTACATTAAATCCATAAGCACACAAATGATAAATTCTAAATAGATTATATTTATTTCCATCAATAAATAAAACATTAGAAATTAAAATTGAGTCAGTGTTACCAATATGGCCTAGGCTGATGATTTTTTCTTTAGAGTTATCTCTAAAGGTGACATGGCCTCCATAAACATTGATTAAACTCTTGAAGCTTGAGTAATTTTCATTAATATGACTTGAACATCCACGGTCCATGTACCATACCTTATTGTGATAACTCTTCAAGAAATTTCCCTATAAAATAGGTTTAAACAGTGAAGGAATTTGGTAACCATATTTTCATGGGTCCAGAAAGGATAACAATAAAAGCTTTAGGTACCCAAATTTGTCGTATGGGACTCAAATAACATACAAAATAGATTCATTTTTATAGATAAACTTTATTTTATATATAACTATATGAATAACTAGTTGAAGCATACAAATTTCCAGAACTAGAACTAGCAACATTCTGTTCAAAGCTAGAAATGAATCTATTTTAGGAAAACTATCTCTGTCTAGGCTGATAGCATATTCTAGTGGTATATTTTGGTGGCACTTGTTTTCCGAACATCTGTATAATTGTATCTTTTTTATTTGTGAGTTTTTATATATCCATCCTTAATTGATCATTAGAGATATTCAGTTCATTATTATCCTTTAGAAAATGAGAATTTATTTCCTTTTCAATCTCAAGGGAATATTTAACAGTGCTAGATAAAGCATGTTGTTTCTTTAAGGCCTTGTACTTGTCCTTAATATCATTACAGGTCTCTTCTCGAATATTACAATATTCATTTAACTCTTCACTAGACATATGTATAGATTCATAATCAGAATCAACTCCAGAATAATTTGAATTTAACGTAGGAGGGTCCAGTGTTACCTCAGATGTGTTTGTCATAAAACATATGTTAGAATAATTATTTTCAGAGTCAGAAACTTCAGATTCACATGTGTTGTCTTCTAAAACTCTCCAGGTTGCTTTCATAGCTTTCTTATAATTGTTTTCCTTGTAATCAAATTTCTTTTTGAAATTTCATTTTGGAGAGTCTGCTTTTACAGGTCTTTTCCTTTTGCATTAATAGAACACAATTTCATCACTTTTATAAACCATCTTCCATTACTTCTTCCAATGACCTGTGTTATCATATTTCCCTTTGTAATTTGATTTCCTAATGAATGTATTCTTCTTGTTGAACTTATGGAATCTTCTTTCTATCTGAGTCATTTCATCATCACTATTATAGTCTAAATATTCACTTGTTGAGTAACAGTAGTTATGCGAACATTCTTCTTATCCTTTCTCATTGAGCCAGTAGAATTAATAGCAACTGACTTCCTATTTGGTTCATCATCTTCTTCTTTGTTGACCTTTCGATCTTCCTCATACATCATTATCTTACCTATTAACTCTTTAACCGGAAGAGTACCAATATCACAAGATTCTCTAACTATAATAGATGGTCCTCTCCATATTTCAAGTAAACATCTTAATATTATTATAATTTGTTCTTTTTATTGAACAACCTTTGCAATGGAGCTCATAGTGATGAAAATCTCATTGAACCTTAGATATATATCAGAAATAGTTTCATCACTTTTCGTTTTAAAGGTATTCAATCTCATTTCTTTAACATTGGTTGTTCCCTCATGGTAAATTTCCAAACTGTCCAATATTTCATAAGCACTTTTGCAATCAGATATTCTATTAAACTCTTTATCTCCTAGAACACCATACAGGGAATTCATAGCATTGCAATTATTACTATAGGAAATGTTAGTTTATTCATCCCAAGTAGTTCTATCAGTTTATGTAATTTTATATTGAGTTTCTATAGTAGTCGAAATATCAAATCCCATACTCTCTAAATGATTTTCATTTTAAGGTTCCACTGGGCTTATTATGTACCATTAAATAATGGTGGCATGTATGTAGCATCACTATCTAGTCTATTGACAATAGTTAGAGTTTATAAAAAAATAGTTAAAGATATAAAATTTAGAACTAACATAAATTTAAGATCATTAATATACAAAAAAAATCACAGTTAAAAAACATAGTTATCTAAAATCCATTAAAAACAAATCCTTTGATACAAAATATTTGACAGAGTGGACACTCAAGAGGGGGGTTAATTGAGTTCCAATTAAAATTTCTATTTAAAATATTTCTCTAAAAATCCACCAATTTAAAAACAAGTTAAACTGTATTGAATTTATAATGATTGAAAAGGTTCAATTAGTCTCTCAAGGATTGGATAGGTCTTAGTTAATTTAATCAAAAGATTAACTTAACATTTGAAACTAACATACTACTTCGAAATAAGTATATACACTTGCTAATTTAACTATAAAAGTAACTTTAAAACAAATTGTATTTCAATGTAATTAGTAGCGAAATAGAAAATACATATAATATAATTTTGATTTAAACAAAGATGCACAACTTGTGTAACCAAGAGGTTCAGTCTCATGCCGAGAATTATTCCTCTCAAAAAAATTATACATATTTTGTCCACACCCTAGATCAGGGTAAAGAATAGTGAAAATTTTTTCCAGGTATTAACAACTATTCCACAGTTCATTGAGGGAAAGCAAAACAACAACACATAGGCTTTCCATGCCTTACTTGACCTGTACCACTAACTATAGTGGAATACAAAAGAGTTATGGAAGGTTTGTGTGAGGATTTAGAGATCCTACAATTTATCACTGGAGATAGTGTGATTATGAAATATACAGGGACCACACACTACTCGAAATGTAATTAATATAATCCCTGAGAAAGTAGATATGAGTTTTTGAAATCAATAATGTTTTGAGTGAAGCTCGGGAGTTCATGGATTGATGTAAATAAAGCACTGAGTTATTCTATGGTTTGGGTCTGAAAAATAGAGGGTTTTTTTCTTCAAGTTCAGTTTGATCAGCTTGAGTGCATAAAGAGCTCGTTATAGTTCTTCACTCCTAAACTAAGAAGCAACTTGGGTTCTTATCTAGAATTAATAGCATCGTGTATATCCAATGGTATTCAGCCCTTGCTTTTCCACACACTTCACGTGCCTTCTGAGTTACCTTTTGCCTAGCCTTTTTCCTTCCTTTTATAGAATTCACCTCCGGTTAAAGGAAATGATTAACTTTTTACACGTACGAGGTATGATTCCCTGACATGCCAACAACTATCATTAAATCACATTAATTTCATTAAAATCATCACGTGTTACCATTTCTTAATAAATAAATAATATTTATAGTGTAGAGATTGACTGTTCAATATTTCATTAGTACCCTTCTGTAGGTAAAAGTGTAACGGTGGACTTTGTATTGCATAGAGCGCCTATCAGTAGCTCTTAGTCCTTATACTAGCAGCTCCTTGTATCGGTAGTTGTTACTATGTGTATTAGTAGATCTACGTTCCGGTGAATTCTTGTATCGATATCTCTTTGTCTATCGGTAGCATGCTTATATCGGTGGCTCAGTTTGTATCAGTGACTGTCTGAATCGGTAGCTCTGTTTTGTACAAGAGATTAAGAGTATATCGGTAGACTTGTTTTGACAGTTGCTCATATTCTATCGGTAGCTTGTTTTCATCGGTGGACTTGATCAATCAGTGACATGTGCTTACATTTGTACTTATACAAACTAGTAGCTCTGTGTATCATTGACCTTTTCTTATCGGTGACTATGTCTATTGGGAGACTAAGTCTATTGGTAGACTATGTACCTGAATATCTGTATCATTAGCAATAAAAATATCAGTGACTTAACACTTATCTGCCTTATGAAAAACATATTCGATTGAGGTAGAATTATATCAAAATTCATATAACCATAGATAAACATTGATTAACATATTTCAATGATTATTTTATCATTATTATCAAATAGAATGTCCGGGATTAATGGAATTAATATACAGATAAAAATTACATGGGATTATTAAATTATGTGAAAGCATAATTTGGATTATCAAAACAGGAAAGGTCAGCATATATAATTATAATTAATGTGAGTAACAACTAAAGAATAGAAATAAATTCAATTTGAGTAATAGAGTGTGAGGTAACACGTTATTACAAATAATTGTTAATGGCTGCATGAATGGTTGTTTAAGGATATCGCTTGCCAAAAATTAGCACCTTAAGGGAAAAAAGTTCCATTATATGATATTCTATGGAAAAATTGTATATTATCTATATTTTCCTATGGATAGAAAAGTAATATATTTATAGTAATTAATGTTATTTCAGTGTGTGTAAATGTTGAATATATAGGGTGGAAGAAATACCAACACTGATAAACATTAATCACGACATACGTTAGGGTTGGCATAGTAAATAACTAAATAAATTCAGATGGATTGATTTTTTACAAACACATATATTTTTTTAGAGCACATGAGATGTTCGAAAATTCGAGAGGTATTTTTTTATAGTCACTGATAATGGGGAATTAATAATATTTGACAATTGTCACCCGATTTGATATAAGTTAACTACATGTATATGGGATTATTCTTTCTCTAATTATTCCATGAAATTTGTAAGACATTCTATATACAAAAATCGTTATTTTTTTAGAATTCCCTTTAGTATATTTACAATATATTGGAAAATAATCAGAAAAAGGTCCCTATATCTACAAACAAGGACATAACATTTATTTTTCAGAATACTTAATACGTGAAATAATTAGTCACCCAAATACCGTATTAGTATATTGTATTTTTATATTCAGAACATTTTCTTATAACATATTGAATGATCTTCAACATCTCTCATAAAGATATTCCCCTTTTGTGTACCTACCTTAAACCATTTATTATATCTTGTGGATTAGAAAACATATGTGGAACATAAAACAAATCATAAATATTTGATGTACAAACAAGAACATAATGATTAAACATAAAAACTGTGATTCATGGCATAAGTCAAGGAAGCACGTATGAAATGGATCATAAAAAACATTAAACATGATAGAATAGATTTGGAATAAAACATGTAATTATGGAAAAATAATAAGAATATAATATTATTTCCATAGTATCCATTTTATTGATACCAATATCATCATAGTGGATACAGTATATTATGGAGCTGTTTTGTCTTGTCATTCTAGCCCTAGATAATTGATCTAGATATACATGTCATTCTGCCCCCCTACATTACAGAACCATATTTATTTATTATTCCTGTCATGCCTTTTTCATGAGATATAAAATATTACACAATGCATTGAATGGAGACATATTTCCCACCCATATCATAATAATATCATTTATACATGTTTTACAAAACATAAAAAAATTCACCATTTCATAAACTAAGAAATAAAATGGGTTTCTTAAAAATAATTCCCTCATAAAATAATACATATAAAATATCATTATGCAATTAACACTAACTAATCAATTTAATGATAAGGACAGAAAAAAAAAATTAAGAGTGTAATATTCAATGTAAAATAGTTTTGATAAAAACATGCACAATATTCTGGAAAAACAATTCTTCTTCAAAAAAATTTTATTTTCTCCAAATGTCATGAAATTTTAATTGAATTATTTTTTTGATTTTAAAAAAATAGTGTATATTAAGATTCATGTAAATAAGGTTTCATTAAACTATAAAAATCCATTCTTATCGTATAAGTTAAAAAAACACAATCCTCATAATTTTTCCAGAAAATATATTAAGTACCACATGTGGTAATAAAAAGAATGTTTCTTTCCATACATTTTAGTAAAAGTATAAAATGGATAAAATGACATAAAAAATACATATAAGAAATTTTATGATATCATTTTTATAAAAAAATTACATGGATGATATATATATATACATATTCAATAAATACTCACACTTAAATAATATATGATAAAAATGAGAATACAAAATTATCCCTAACCTTTGGTCATATTTCTCTTGTATGAGCATGAAAAATCTGTAGAATGGTTTTAAAAATATTATTAAATTATTAAAGAACCATACTAAAATTTATTATATCATATATGATTCACTTTTGACTTTATATTAGCAGTTTTTTTGTCAGTTTCATGTTAATGAAACATTTTGGGTAATAATCGTTTTCTTTATTGTACCAATTTTCAATTTTAATTCAATATATTATTTCTTATATAATGATTAACATAAATCCATAATTTGTGACATGATTTATATATCATATATATTCAGTATATAAATATAAATATATATATAATATTTAGATAAATGAAATAGAAGAAACCGATCAGGGAGATTATATGTTTTACATACTCATGAACTCTATTTTTCTTTCCTTATTGAGTTGAATGGATGTTAGTAAATGAACTATATATATATACATACATAAATATAGTATCATTAATAAGTCATAAATTTCATGTTTATTTATTATATATATGTTATAATAATTCTTGAATGATTAACGTGGAGAATGAATCTCATTGTGTCGTTGAGACGGTAAGTTGTACATACACACAAGTGATGATATTGTTCCCATAATTGTTGTATGGTATATAATTGGATGGTGTATAATAACACATAATTAGTATCATATTATAATAATTTTATATAGTCACTATTTCCACTATATACACATCCATGTTTGTTGGTGGTGAAAAACAAATTACACCTTGACATGGATATGATAAGTCTTACGTACACACATGCGGAGATTTCATTTTTCATTGGATGTATTGAAGGTGAAATAGTGTTATTTCATATTTATAATAACATATATCTATATTAATGATAATGATGTTATAGAATTATAATGATATTACTAATGAATAAGAAGTATAATTTTATTTAAATTTGAATGAAGTGGTAGAAGATAATACCTTTTCCTTAATGTACGTCCTTTAAATTTCTACGTAGTGCTCAAGAGTTGGACTATTGAGAATACCAGGACATCTATAATTTAACTAGATGATTTTAGTAGATAAATGGGCCGGGGATTTCTAAACATGAAGGCTCAAAATTTAATGATCAATAGTGGTAGGATGTTCTATTTTATAAGAGAGGAGATGGGAACTTTAACAAAATCTCAAAATATTAATATATTATAAATTCAATTTTAATAAAATATGGTCCAAAGCAGATTTATTTCTATGATATGATAATGGTGGTTTGAAGAAACATAATTCAATAATTTCAAGACAAGTTTTCATTATATATTTTACCCTTATCTTTTTTGTTTAACCCATATTTTACCATTTGTAATTTTACTATGATATACTGTTATTTACACTATATAGGCTAATATAATTAAAATATCAGGTCAAAGGGCCAAGAAAGTAATTTAAGAATTTTTGTGGACTTATATTTACGATTTGGATTATAACTACACATACTTTACATACATTGTTAATACTTAAAAATTGAAGCATACTTATTACAACATATAACAAAACCACGAAAGGACCGTATATGTATAGTGTCTTTAGAAACCGGGAAACATAAACAACTAGTTCATAAAGTGTCTACATTGTATCACATTTATTTCATCATATCTATAGTCCCTTTTGGTATATATTACTTAATAACCTTCTTCCTGATCTGGGGAAAGAAAACATACAAAAGGGTGAGCTCAAATGCTCTGTAAGGCTAAACAAAAGAAATATCAATCACATCATATTCATAAGAACATTACATTTGGAAATCTTAACCTGTAAAAGAAATCATAATTTCATAACATGGGATAAATCATAGTAGTGAAATGTAATCCCAATAATCATTACTTAAACATGATACTTTTTGACATACACAAATAATCATATAGAATCATTTCTTATTAGTCGAGACTCATTGCCAAGACTATCTTAGTGGACAAAGTCCATTTATGAACCGAGTTCACTCCTCGATTCAGTCCTGTTTCCCTGAACCGGTATAACCTACCCTTCCAGCCATGTCTATATCATGAGATATAAAATCATTACCCAATTAATTGGAGGGAGATATAGGTCCCACCCATCTCATAATGATACCATTCTTATGTGTGCCACAAAATCATAAATCATGCATCATTGCATAACCCATGTAATAAAAATGGGAATATTTAAACATCATAAAACAATTCATATATGATAAAAGAATTCATAAAAATATTTCCATCACAACATAATCAAATCAATTTAACAGTAGGGATAGAAACAGAAACCTTTATTATCTTAGATGGAAAATAATTTTGATAAAACACTTGAACTTCATTCTTGAGGAAAATATCCTTTCTACTTCAAAAACATTTTTCCATTATTAACATTTCATAAAATTTTAAAATAAAATAAGTTGATTAAAAATAAACATAAAAACTTGTAAAAGACGATTTTTGGAATTTTTTTAAAAAAATACATTCATTCCGTATATATTAAAAAACATTCTTCTCGTACTTTTGTTGGAAAAGTCAAAAAGTACCTCGTATGAAAAATGACAAAAGATTTTTTTCATATCCTTTACTAAAAGCTCACCGAAGGGTAATATTGGATTTAAAAAATTGTAGGTGGATGGAAATAATATTACATATTGAGGAAACATGGATGTGGATGATAAAATACACCCCAGTAAATACCAAAGTATATACAATCTCAAATAAAAATGAGATTGTGATATTTCCCTTACCTTAGGTCTGATTTGCTTCGTAAGTGTTCGAACCACCTGTATAATGATTTAAATAATGTTATTGACTTATTCCAGAATCATACTTATTGTTATGATATCATATATGGTCATATTCTTAGCTTCTTGGTAGTAATATTTCATTGTTACTTGTGATTTTGGTGTTTATAACATTTTGTTCTTATGCATGTTTTGTCATATTAATTCTTATTCTTTTCTTTATATTATAGATATATCATTTCTATAATGGTATTAATGTAAAATATATCATATTTATTCATTAAATTAATTTATATAATCATTATGCAATGAAGATCATGTAGAACATATCACATCACATTGTGGAGACGATATTCCGTACGTATGAACGAGCGATGATATCGTTCCCATGATCGTGAATTGTATTGGAGTGTATTTATACTATTTAAGAATCAATATCACTTTAAAATAATCATATATAGTATTTATTTACATCATCATACCCATCCAAGTAAGGTGGTGGGGGAAAATAGATTACACCACGGCGTGGAGATGGTATTTCGTACGTACGCACGCGCGGTAATTTCTTTTTCATAGGATGGATAGATGGTGAAATAGGGTTGTTTCATACTTATAATAACATATCAGTATGTGAGTGATACTGATTTTATTACTTCATAATGAAACAACTAAATAAGAAGATGTGGAATAAGAAATAAAGATGAAAGAATTGGTAACGTACATTACCTCTTCTTTGAAGTGCTTCTTTGAGACCTCATTTTAGGGCACTAAAATATGTCTTCGAGAAGACCAGAACCTCTAGGATGTTTCTAGGGAAGTGGAGAGGAGAAATTGGATAGGGTTGGCTAAGATTGAAGGATCAAAGTGGTGTGAGGAAGAGGGGGAGGGGGTGCCCTTTTATAAGGGAGGAGCGGGGCACCTTTGGAATAACTAAAAATATTATTTTATTATAAAGTCAAATTGGGTTATTAATAGCTCGAAATTGATATATTTCGAAGATATGGTGGGTAGGGGTCGAAATAATATCATCCAAAAGAATTTAGACAAGTTTAGGTATCAGTTGTAACCTTATCATTTAGATTTAACTTTAAGTTAGATAATTTAACTTTTACCGTGTCTTCTTGTTTTCTTACACTATAATGTTAATAAAATTACTATATCATGCCAAACAAACCCCAAGTTGTTTATTATTAATATATATAACCTTATATAAGTCATTTGTCCGAACCTTATATTTTTAGGAATAAAATAACAATTAATAATATAATATTTGTTTTAAAAACTATTTTATGTCAATTTTGACACTATTTAGTAATTGATTTTTGTGAAAATAATAACAGAATTATTAGTTTGAGAAAGTACATTAAATCAATAATAACACGTCATATTAAACTATAAAATTATTGTAATTCGTAAAAAGCCTAAAATTACATTTATTCGGGTATTTATAACATCAATTATGTCAATATTTCATTAATAAGATAATTACTGCATAATCTTTGTGTCATAAATAAATTAAATTATTTAAGGTCTAAAAATTACAAATAAAAGATCATTATGTAGGAAATCTTTTTATCATTATAATTACTATTTATAGTCTAATTTATCTTGTGTATAGCCCTATATTACAAATGATTTAGTTATTAAACTTTGAATTTAACTATTTTAACCCTTCTAAAAATAAACTAATAATAAATGTCCTAATCTAATCCAACTGGGACTAAATGGTCATACTTTATTCCTAAGTTTGTTTTTGGTCGAATTACACTTATCCAATAGAATTAGGACTTGTATTAGGGTAATAATAATATCATTTTTACCCTTAATTACCCTATTTACTTTTAACCGTGGTAAATAAAATTAAAAATTTATTATTCACCAAAAATTATTTTCATCTCATTGAACCAAATTTTACTTACTAACCTCAACCGTGTCACTCGGATTTTTGAAATTCCAATCACAGAAGTGGTAAAATTATATTTTATGAAAAATTCATTTTTTAACTACCACTTTGTGGTTTCACTATTAATCAAAAATTGAAAGTTTTCAGAAAAATACCAAAATTTCACCCTAGACTAATTTCGATATTACGAATCCAAAAATGAAGTCCATCTTGAAAACTAAAATTTATAAAATTTCAAAGAGTGGTTATTACAATTTATAATGGCTAGTTTTAATAATAATTTAATAGTACATCATTGTTTAGTGAAACTCTGTTTTGCGTACGACGCAAGCTATCGAGGAAGGTCACGATTTCGTGTAAAGCAAGTCAAAAATGTGATGTGTGTAGAAAAAAAAATTCATTTGATAATTTTTATAACATAAAATTCTACCCCCCTTAAATTTAATTTCTCCCTCAAAATTCGTCACTTTGTATCAAACAGATGAGGATATCTCTCCCTCGTCATATCCTCAAGCTCCCATGTAGCTTCGTCTAATTGGTGGTTCCTCCATAAAACATTCACCAATGGAGTGGTCATTCTACGTAGGACTTTTTCGCTACGATCCATAATCTCTATCGACTATTCTTCTTAAGAACGATCTTGCTCCAGCGGTACAACTTCTTAGCTAAGTACATGTGAAGTATCAGGTATGTAATTTATCAGGAGAGATACATGGAACACATTGTGAACTTGATAGAGATTCGGTGGAAGCGCCAATTGGTAAGCTACCTTCCCAAAAGGATCCAGTATTTTTAAAGGACCGATATATCTAGGGCTCAACTTCCCCTTCTTTCCAAATCTCATGACCCTCTTCCAGGGAGATATTCGTAAGAACTCTTTATCACCAACTTCTATCTCTAGGTCTTTTCTTCGGTTGTTAGCATAACTTTTTTGTCGACTCTGAGCTGATCATATGTGTTGTAGAATAGATCCGTCCTTTTCTACCATTTCATCAATGATATCAGGTCCTCATAGCTTTCTTTCCCCAACTTCATCCCAGCAAGTTAGAGTCATGCATTTCTTTTCATATAGAGCTTCATAAGGAGCCATCTGAATACTGGAGTGAAAGCTATTATTATAAGAAAATTCCACCAAAGGTATGTGTTGATCCCAACCACCATTAAAATCCATAGAGAAAGATCTCAAAATATCTCCTAGATTTTGAATTGTTCTCTGAGACTGACCATCTTTCTGAGGATGATAAGCAGTGATAAAATTTAACTCTGTATCCAGAGTTTGCTGAAGACTTCTCCAGAACTTTGAGGTAATCCTTGGATCCCGATCAGATATAATATAAAGTGGTACTCCATGTAATCTTACCACTTAATTTACATATATCCCGGCAAGCTGATCTAGAGAGAAATCCTATCTAATAGCAATGAAGTGTGAAGACTTTGTAAGATGATCAACTATGACCCAGATAGTATCATTGCCTTTGGATGTTTTAGGAAGTCCGGTGACAAAGTCCATAGTGATGTTTTCACATTTCCATTCAGGTATGGGTAATGGTTGTAACATCCCCATAGACATATGTCTCTCAGCTTTAACTTGCTGGAAAACCAAGCATCAAGATACATATTCAGCAACATCTCTTTTCATGCCATCCACCAGAAGTACTCTTTCAGGTCCCTATACATTTTCGTGCTTCCAGGATGAATAGAGAATGAGGAACTATGAGCCTCATCCAGCAGCTCCTTCTTTAATTTGGGGATGGGAAGAACCCTAACCCGATTCCTGAACTTTATTATCCCATCACAATAAAGGATGAATTCAGGAACATTTATCACCTTCTTTTGTAACCCTACGTCTTCTTTCTGTGCCTATTTAATCTTCACATGTATAGATTGTTGAACATAAATTTGAGAAAGATACGATTTTACCCCTTCCATTATAATTCCACGATCAATCCTTTGTAAATCCATAAATATTGGATCTTTTGTTATCCTCATCATGGATAAACTGGCATGGTCTTGTCGACGTAATGCATCTTCCACCTTGTTTGCTTTCCTAGGGTGGTAATGGATTGAGCAGTCGTAATCCTTAATAATCTCCAACCATCTTCTTTGGAGCATATTCATCTCCTTTTGTGTGAAAATATACTTTAAACTTTTATGATCAGTAAAAATGTCACACCTTTCTCTATAAAGATAATGCCTCCATATCTTTAATGCCAAGATTACCGCAGCTAACTCCAAATAATGTGTTGGGTAATTTTTCTCATGGATTTTCAATTGTCGTGAGGCATAAGCTATCACCATATCATTTTTCATAAGAACACACCCCAATCCCTTTTTGGATGAAACACTATAGATCACAAACCTTTCTCCACTACAAGGTAGTGTGAGCACAGGTGCACTGGATAACCTTCTTTTCAACTCCTTTAAATTCACTTCACATTCTTCCGTCCAAACAAACTTAACTACTTTCCGAGTCAACTTTGTGAGTGGATTATATAATTGTGAAAAATCATTCACAAAACGCAGATATTATCCAGCCACACCATGAAAACTTCAAATCTCGGTTACTGTTGTTGGTCTCGACCATATTTTGATAACCTCTGTTTTTGCTAGATCCACAAATATCCCCTCTTTTGAGATTATGTGACCCAAAAATGAAACTTTTTGAAGCCAAAATTCACACTTGGTAAAATTTTATAAATCTTGTCGTTTCTCAGGGTCTTCAATATAATTATCAAGTGATCTTCATGTTCTTCCTTGCTCTTTGAATAGACAAGAATATCGTCTACAAAGACTACCAAAAACTGATCAAGATAGTCTCTAAATACTCTATTCATCAGATCCATTAAGATAGTAGGGGCATTAGTAAGACCAAATGGCATCACTATAAATTCTTAGTGTCCATACCTTGTACGGAAAGTCGTATTTGGTATATACTCCCTTTTGACCGTTAATTAATGATACCCTTAACGAAGATCAATCTTGGAAAAGTATTGAGCTCCGCGTAGTTGGTCAAATAGGTCATCAATGCACGGGAGAGGATATTTGTTCTTGATAGTGATCCTGTTATGTTCTTGATAATCAATGCATACTCCCATTGATCCATCCTTCTTCTTAACAAACAGAAAAAGTGCTCCCCAAGGTGACTCACTAGGGCGTATGAACCCCTTATCAAGATTCTCGTGGAGTTCCCTCTTCAATTCATGAAACTCAATTGGAGGCATTCTATAAGGTGACTTTGAAATAGGCAAAGCACCTAGTATGAGTTCTATTGAAAACTCAACTTCACGATTTGTTGGAAGATCTGATAATTCCTCCAGAAAGACATCATCAAACTCCCGTACAATGGGAATATTCTAAATCCTGAGTTTCTCACCAACCATTTGAGATAAATAACCTTCAATTAGTGGAATCAAGACCCATATGATGGAAGAAATTATCCACTGAGAGGTTATCTTCATCCTTGCATTGATAGACGATCATAGATTGATCTTGAATATGAAATGTGACATCCCTTACTTGGAAATTAATATGAGCTCCATATAAAGAAAGTCAATCCATGCCAAGAATCACATCAAATTAAACTATAGGAAGGATCACAAGATTTTTAGGAAGCACTTTCCCACAAACATCGATCGGAGAAGAATTATAAACTTTTGATGCGACTGTTGTTCCATTAGGTGTTGTCACAGATAACTCAATATCTAATTATTGAGTTAATACAGTGATACCCTTAGAAAATTCTTCATAAATAAAAGAGTGGGTGGATTCAGAATCAAATAAAACATTTTCTACTTTATAGTGGATGGTAAGTGTACCTTTCACCACATTGTTATCGTACTCCACATCACTGATAAAAATTGCATTTGACTTTTCATTGTCATTAGCATTAAGATTTTGTTGACGTCGACCATCATCATCAACCCTTGGATTAAGGTATTTATTGGAATAATGTCTCATCTACTTTAACTTGAAACATTGAAGTGTAGTAGGTTCATTCTGTGTTTCCCTTCCTCTGTTTGCATCATTAAACATCTTTTTCCCATCATCGCGACATTCAAATGCCCGATGACCTTCCTTTCCACATTTGAAACATTTATTTTTCCCATTTAAGACAACTCCCTTAATGTTTCCTTCCACACTTTGAGCATAATGGAAAGCTCATCTTCTTTTCAGTGTGCTCTTTAGATTTTCCTTTTAATTCCATTTTCCACTTCTTTTCAAACCCATATGACTGATGGGTTACTCTAATATCCATCTCGACTTTGAGAGCACATCGAATGATTTCCTCGTAGTTATTGAAGTCTCTTATGTCTAACGCCCTTCGAAGACTTGGTTTTAAGCCACTAAAGAATCAATCGATCTTAATCTCAGGTTGGATAATAATACCAAAATCATACCTTTCATGTCTTGTAAAATTTGCATCATAGGTACCAACTGATTCATCATCCTTTATCTTTAGTTCAAGAAACTCCTCCTCCATCTTTGTTTGGAGAGTATGAAGGAAGTACTTTTTGAAAAATAAGTTCTTTAACTCGTCCCATTCCATGGACACAACGTCATCCCTTCGCCTCATATTATTAATAAGATTAAACCATTTATCAGCATCACCTTCCAAACGATACACTGCTAAGATGACTTTATCATATTCAGAAAATTGAAGAACTGAAAATATCTTTTTAGTAGTACTAATCCATTGTTCAGCAACTAATGGATCAGTAGACCCGATGAATGAAGGTGGACGCTGCCACATGAAGGATTCAACAGAATGTTTCTCCTTCCTTTGCTCGTTTGGAAGTCCCGTATGATTCATAGCTTGAGAAATTTGTGTGACCATGGCTACACGATTTTTCATTCCAGCTCCCATACCGTTTTTTTCTTAGGGGGACAATCATTTCATTTCCCGTCGCATTCCTCATTAACACGATTCCTTCAGGTTCCAGCCATTGACTAAAACCATGAAGAATAGTGTGAGCAACACAAATTATAATAGGAAAACCACATAATCAAGAATAAAATTTTACACTTAGGGTCTTATCCTAGGTTATTCATGGTCATTTCTAAAACACTAAGATTGTTTTCTATTCTTAGAATTATCCTTAGGGTTCTTACTAAGGCATTCACATCCTAGTTTCCAAAGGTTTACTATACCTCTCCTCTGATACAAACTATAACGACCCATACTTTACATACATTGTTAATACTTCAAAATTGAAGCATAATTATTACAACATATAACAAAACCACGAAATGACCGTATAGGTATAATGTATTTTGAAACTGGGAAACATAAACAATTGGTTCATAAAGCATCTACACTGTCTCCCATTTATTTCATCATATCTATAGTCCCTTTTGGCATATCATACTAAATAACCTTCTTCCTGACCTGGGGAAAGAAAACATAAAAAAGGGTGAGCTCAAATGATCAGTAAGGGTAAACAAAAGAAATATCAATCACATCATATTTATAAGAATATAAATTTTGGAAATCTTAACCTGCAAAAGAAATCATAATTTCATAACATGGGATAAATCATAGTTTTGAAATGTAATCCCAATAATCATAACTTAAACATGAAACTTTGTGGCATACACACATAATCATAGTGAATCATTTATTATTAGTCAAGACTCATTTCCAAGACTATCTTAGTGGACAAAGTCCATTTCTGAACTGAGTTCACTCCTCGTTTCAATCTTGTTTCACTGAACCGGTATAACCTACCGTTCCAGCAATGTCTATCTCATGAGATATAAAATCGTTACCCAATGCATTGGAGGGAGATATAGGTCCCACCCATCTCATAATGATACCATTCTTATGTGTGCCACAAAATCATAAGTCATACATCATTGCATAACCCATGTAATAAAAATGGGAATCTTTAAACATCATAAAAGAATTAATATTAGAAAAAATATTTCATAAAAATATTTCCATCAAAACATAATCAAATCCATGTAATAATAGGGATAGAAATAGAACACTTTATTATATTAGATGGAAAATAAGTTTGATAAAACACTTGAACTTCATTCTTGAGGAAAATATCCTTTCTACTTCATTAAAATTTTTCCTTTCTTAACATGTCATACAATTTAAAAATAAAAGAAGTTGTTTAAAAATAATCTTAAAAACTGGTAATGAATGATTCTTGGAAATTTTGTTTTAAAAATCCATTCATGCCGTATAAGTGAAAAATAAACATTCTTCTCGTACATTTGTTGGAAAAGTCAAAAAGTACATCGCACGAAAAGCGATAAAATATTTCATTCACATATTTTACTAAAAACTCACCGAAGGGTAAAATATTATTTAAACAATTTTAGGTGGATGGAAATAATATTTTATATTGAGGAAACATGGATTTGGATGATAAAATACACCCCAGTAAATACCAATGTATAAACAATCTCAGATAAAAATGAGATTGTGATATTTCCCTTACCTTAGGTCCAATTTGCTTCTTAAGTGTCCAAACCACCTGTATAATGATTTAATTAATTTTATTGACTTATTACAGAATCATTCTTATTGTTATGATAACATATATGGTCTTGTTCATAGCTTCTTGGTGGTAATATTTCATTGCTACTTGTAATCGGGTGTTTATAACTTTTTGTTCTTATGCGTGTTTCGTCAAATAAATTATTATTCTTCTCTTCATGTTATAGATACATCATTTCCAGAATGGTATTAATGTACTATATATCATATTTATTCATTCAATTCATTTATATAATCATTATGCAATGAAGATCATGTTGAACGAATTGCATCACATTGTGGAGACGGTATTCCGTACATACGCACGAGCGATGATATCGTTCCCAAGATCGTGAATTGTATTGGAGTGTATGTATACTATTTCATAATCAATATCACTTTAAATTAATTTTATATAGTAATTGTTTATATCATTATACCCATCCAAGTAAGGTGGTGGGTGAAAATAGATTACACCACGGCGTGGGGACTGTATTCCGTACGTACACACGCGCGGTGATTTTTTTCCGTAGGATGGATAGATGGTGAAATAGGGTTGTTTCATACTTATAATAATATATCAGTGTGTGAGTGATACTGATTTTATTACTTCATAATGAAACAACTAAAGAAGAAGAAGTGGAAGAATAAATAATGATGGAAGAATTGGTAACGAACATTACCTCTTCTTTGACGTGCTTCTTTGAGACCTCCTTTTACGGCACTAAAATAAGTTTTTGAAGAAGAAAAGAACCTCTAGGATGTTTCTAGGGAAGTGGATAGGATAAATTGGCAGGTTTTTGCCAATCGTGAAGGTTCAATGTGTTGTGAGGAAGAGGGGGAGGAGGTGCCCTTTTATAATGGAGGAGAGGGGAACCTTTGGAATAACAAAAAATATTATTTTATTATAAAGTCAAATTCTGTTTTTAATAGCTCAAAATTGATATATTTCGAAGATAATGTGGGTAGGGGTCGAAATAATCTCATAAAATAAAATTTATATAAGTTTAGGTATCAATTTCAACCTTATCATTTAGATTTAACTTTAAGTGTGATAATTTAATTTTTACGGTGTCTTCATGTTTTCTTACACTATAATGTTAATAAACATACTATATCAAGCCAAAAGAACCCCAAGTTGTTTATTAATAATATATATAACCTTATCTATGTCATTTGGCCGAACCATAGATTTTTAGGAATAAAATAACAATTAATAATATAATATTTGTTTTAATAACTATTTTATGTAAATTTTGACACTATTTAGTAATTGATTTTTGTGAAAATCATAACAGAATTATTAATTCAAAAAAAGTTAATTAAATCAATACTAACATGTAATATTAACCTATAAAATTAGTGTAATTCATAAAAAGTCTCAACTTACATTTATTTGGGTATTTATAACCTCAATTATGTCAATATTTAATTAATAAGATAATTACTGCATCATAATTGTGTCATAAATAAATTAAATTATATAATGTCTAAAAATTACAAATAAAATACCATTATGTAGGAAATTATTTTAATTTTATAATGAATATTTATAGTCGAATTTATATTATGTATAACCCTATATTAAAAATGATTTAGTTATTAAACATTGATTTTAACTATTTTATCCTTTCTTTAAATAAATTAATAATAAATGTCCTAATCAAATCCAAGTTGGACTAAATGGTCATATTTTATTTCTAAGTTTGTTTTTGGTCGAATTAAACTTGTCCAATAGAATTAGGACATGTGTTAGGGTAATAATAATATCATTTTTACCCTTAATTACCCAATTTACTTTTAACTGTGGTAAATAAAAGTAAAAAGTTACTATTCACCAAAAATTATTTTCATCTCATTGAACCACATTTTACTTACTGAAATAAACCGTGTCTCTCGTATTTTTGAAATTCTTCTCACAGAAGCGGTAAAATTATGTTTTATGAAAAATTCAGTTTTTTAACTAGCACTTAGTGGTTTCACTTTTCATCAAAAATTGAAAGTTTTCAGAAAAATACCAAAATTTCACCTTTGGCTAATTTTGATATTACGAATCCAAAAATGAAGTCCATCATGAAACATAAAATTTATAAAATTTCGAAAAGTGTTTATTTCTATTCATAACGGCTAGTTTTAATAATATTTTAACAGTACATCATTGCTTAGTGAAACTCGGTATTGCGTACGACGCAAGCTATCGAGGAAGGTCGCGATTTCGTGTAAAGCAAGTCAAGCATCTGTTGAGTGTAGAAAAAAATTCCTTTGATGATGTATATAACATAAAAGTCTCAGGTGTTACATGGATGAATAAGTGATTTTTTGTAATTTAATATCATTTTATAAACTATTATATTTTTTATGTTATGAACTATGTAAATTTTTGACACTATTCATATTTAACTTATTTAAAAATTCAAAACAATATAACTAATTCGAACCTAACACATAAACACAAATAAAATATGTTATTATAATCCATAAAATATTTGGATGACATAATTATGAATAAATGAACTTTATTTTATCGCTTATAATATCATTAATTTGATCCCTTTATTAACAACGCAATAACTACATCATCATTATGTTTTTATTAACTTTATTAATTTAATTTATAAAAATTTGGAATAAAATAACATGAGGTATGAAAAACATTAATACTTATAATTAATATTTATATACATAGAGATCAGTTATATAAATCTACTTCATAATCATTTTAGTAAAAAAGATATGTTTAGGTTATAGATTTTTTAACCTTAAAATAATTCTTATAAAATGTTGTTTTCACATCCTTGTGAATCCATGGGGCCCCAAAATCAAAAAAAAAGACGACCATGGTTGGAAAAATCTTAGAAAATTGTATTAGAAAATGTTTTAGGGTACATTAATATTATTATGACTTTATGTTTTACCAATATTTAAATGATGTACTATTTTACCATGGTAAATAATATAACTATTGAAGTTACTATTCTTAATGTCTAAAAAGAAAAGGTATCTATTTACACATCATGAACCTCATGATTAAAAATATGGAATCCATTTTTTCTAATTCTAACAAATAAGATGCATCAATTCATTTAAAATTAATATTTGATGTCAAAACTAAAAAGTGGGTTTTTAGTAAGTAATTACTATAAAAATATTTACATGATTTTATCTCCTATTTAAAAGAGAAATTATATACAATGATCAAAATTGGATTATATTATAATAAAATAATCCCATAAAAATTTATAACCAATTAAAAAGATAATATTATTATATAAATATGTTAGATAAAAATATAGTTTCGAATTAAAATGCAATATTTTACATTATTCATTAAAATTTTAATTTTATTATATAAATAAATAAATTTAAAAAAGTAAAATATTATGTCACGAATAAAAAAAAAGTATATTATCACATATTTATATTATAAACTTGTCAAAAGTATATTTAAAATGAATCCTCCATGGAAATGTTATAAAACTGCATTTTTTTAAAAATACATCTTTTATCTGAAAATTTTATTTTGTTTTAATGTAATGACCTTAAAAGGGTCTATGATTAATGATAATGTTATATTAAATTCAAAATGTGATTAATTATATTCATAAACAATCATACATAATATTTTAATAATGTATCATTGTTTAGAAAAACCTGATACGTTATACAACACAAACTATAGAAGAAGGTCTCTCTTGCATATAACGCAAGCGAAGCCAGTGTTATGTGTAGTTCAAGAATCCTTTGGAATTTAATATTACATAATACATAAATAGTAATTTAAAAAATTGAACAAAATCTATACTCAATGATTTGTGAAATTAAATTTATCAAAATAACTTGAAATTGTGTGTAACACAATCCAAGAATAGTGTTGCATATACTTTTAGCTAACACGGTGTTGCATATAGTGAATGATAGTGTTTATGTTTCTTACAACAAATCACACTAATAAAAATTTAAATAATATATCTTATAAAATCATGGGGTGTTACATTTCACCCCCATAAAATGAATATCACCCTCAATAGTCGTCAGGGTTATAAATGGTTTACCCCTAGAATGATTCTTTTATAGAATCCCACATCAAAAATAGGAGTATTGAAACAACCATTTAAAAATTATTTTTAGAAATATAAATGATACGAAAATTAATTCATCATTGGGTTTCCACACAAAATAACATAGGTGACAACTTTAAACAATAATATTGATGAGAATCTCACCATCATGTTCTAATAGCCATTGATTAAGAATATGGTTTAGCGATAGTTAACTATAAGTAATACAAAAATATATTTTTATTGAATGGACCATATGGTTTATGATAAATTAATAAATTATGAAAACTTTTTTTGTTTTTATGATCCGTTTACTAATTTTGAAGACTTTTTCCATGAGAATAAATACATACTTGATTTCAGAACAATCTCACTGTTTATTATTCAAAAAAATATTTTCACATAATCTCTTATTTAAAGAGATGAAGAGTAATTTTTCAATATTGAAGTGTTTGATGATCATGCGATAAAGAGATTGGTCATTCTTTCTGTCTTAATAAAATGGTTATAAAATGTTATAAAATATGAGTAAGTCCACCAACATTGAGATAATACATTAAAGTACAAACAATAAACTAGAATATAACGTATAAAATATTTCTAAAAACAAAAAAAATAATACATTAGAAAGGGGGAACTGAATCAACAAAAAATTTATCTCCCATATGTCATTTTGTATAACATGGTTATCACATTCCAAACATTTGAATACATTAATATTTTATTCAATTGATTCATGATAATAACAGGAATTATGGTTGAACATTAGTGAAAACATGCATTCTGTCAATATTAAATCATTATACAAACCAAAATACCAAAAATTCAATATTATCAAATCATGATATCACTTAGTTCTTATATTATTCATGAGATCATTAATAATTTCAAAAAAATCAGTATCTCCTTTTCCATTCATTATTAACATATCATATATTTTCTAAAAAATATATGAATAACATTTCTAACTTACTGGTACCATTTGACATATACATTCGAATTCTTATGAAAAAAAAGTAGTGTAACAATGCTTATATTTTTCTTTACTCTATTGAACAATACATTATTCATGATAAACATTAAATCATTCCACTGTATTCTTAAACCATTGACTATGCTTCATGATTTTATTCCTCAATAATACTTTCATCTCAGATATAATTTTTTCCATTTATCATCATTAATATAATAACACACATAGGACCATGTTGATTCACTTAATGAGATTTACCCACAGGGCACTGATTTTCATGATGATCGATCAATGCACATTTAAAACATTTAATTGTTGTTGTTGTCTTAGTAATTCCATTATCCATGTCCATTGTGTTAATTAATCCTTTTCTATTGCAATTACTAGCATTGTGGACATATTTTTCTCACCCAAAGAATCCTTTACATCCTTTGAATAATTATTCATGATTCCTCTTACCACATGATTTAAATAAGGGAGATTGAATGTTCTTTATACTGTGAACACAATAAAACTCCATCTTTCTCTTATTAGCTACTTTAGGAAAATCACCATTGTTGATATTATTGATCATATCATGAGATTACGGATTTGACATAGTAATGATGATTCTAATTCATACTCTGATTCATTTGTTTTCTCATGAAGAATATCATTTTAGTTTTCAATATATTCTCCATTACCATGAATCCACATGTTTTCATCGATTCTATAAGACTCGTTATAAATAGTGTCAGAGGAAAACATCTTACTAGTAAAAAACATAATATAGGGGTATTATTTTTATTCTAAAACAAATTAGGTTTAATCCCATGTTATTTATGATTGTTACCATAATTCTAGGACATAAAATCATACTTATACATAACATTAACATAATCCCTATACCTACCTTATAAATGTTTATAGGTATCTCAATAATTATTTCGCATCCACGTTTCTAATGTTTGACTAAACTGTCACTCTGATTCCATATATAGAGACCTTAGCATGATGTAAATGGACATTAAATTTATTTTTTTAATTACTTCATACATGAAACATACAGATTCTCTAAACTCTACATTATTTTATTGTATCTGTAAACTCAAAACATCTTCCTCTAACATGGTGAAAGATATTCAACATCTCCCACAAGGATCGTCCCCTTTTGTTTTCAAACCTAAGATATTTTTTATATCATGGGTAATATAAAATATAGAAAGTGAGATATAAAATTCTCACTAAGGATAATCTAGGAGGACATAAAACAAACCCAAAAATATTTTAGGGGTAAAACATGAATATAATGTCTAAAAATCAAAATTATGAGTCAAGAGATAATTCCTGGCACTACATAAGGCATGAATCATAAGGGAACATTAACCATGATAAAATAAAAATTAAATAAAACATGTAATTTTGGAAATATATTACTAACATTATTTTATTTCCATAATATCAAATTCATTCCTTTGATGACCATCATATTAGACATAATCCATTAATGGTCCTAGTTTTCATGTCCTTCTATCCTTGTAATATTGAACCGAATTTACTCACCATTCCAGCCCTATATTACAAAAACAGATTTATTTTTCATCTAAGTAATTTCAATCTTATGAGATATAAATCTTTGATATATAAATTGGAGTAAGACATAGGTCTCACCCATCTCATAATTATATAATTTTTAATTGTTCCACAAAACATAAAGAAACATACAACCTAACATAACCCATGAAACAAAATAATCTTCCTTATCAACATTAAATCACATCATAATCAAAATTAAATATTCATATACCATTATCACAAGAATATAATATTAATAATATGTATAGAAACATATCCCTATTTAATAGTGCCATTAAAGATAGAAATTAATTTTTACAAAACACATGAACTAAATTCCATTGGGAAATATCAAATCTTCTTAAAAAATGATTCATTTTACCAATATGCCATGAAATTTTAGAATAAAAATATTTATTTGAAAATAAACTCAAAATATATTAGATGATTTTTCTTGGAAATAAAGAATCATTAGACCTTAAAAATTCATTCATGATGTATATGTTTCAAAAAATCGTCCTATGACTTTTTCTAGAAAAGTCAAAAAGCATCTCTCCAAGGAAACAATAGGAAGATTCCTTCCATAACATGTAGTAAAAAAATATTATTAAATATGACTTTAAGAATAAGTATAAAAAATTTTATGATTTTTTAAAAATTAGATACATGGATGACAAATATATCCACAAAAAATACTTATATTTAATTAATCTCATATAAAAATAAGATTGTAATATTTTCCCTTACTATAGGTAAAATTTCTTCTATATGTGTCATAAACTATTTTATTATGAGTTTATCCATATTAATAACTTCTAAGAGATCCATTCAATGATTTATTATTCCATATATTATTCACATAAGACTCTATATTACCCCTTCATTTGGAAATTACTTTATAAAGAAATGTTTTTTGTAATAATGGTTTTATTTGTCGTATGTGTTTTGAATTTTTATTATTGATATTGTTTACTATATAATGATTTATATACTTATAGAATGTAAAATATGATTTATATATCATATATATATTATTTATATAAATAAATATATATTACATAGATACATGAAATGAAATACAATGTTCATGGAGATGGTAGGTCTTACGTACCAATGAATATTTTTTTCGTTTCCTTACTAAATATAATGGAATTAAGTTAAAGAGATATATATTAATATACAAAAAAACCAGCATTATTATTTCATATATTTTATATTATTTATTACATATACATTATAATAATTCTTGAATGGTTATGTTTGAATATGAATCTCATCACGTCTTGGAGATGGAAATCCAAACGTACACATGAGTGATGATATCATTCCCATAATTTTCGAATGTTATTGAATTGGATGGTGTGTAATATATCATTATTAGTATAATGATATAATTATCATATATTGATATTATTTCTAACATTATACCCATCCAAATATGGTGGTTTTGAAAACAAATTACACCATGACAAAGAGATGGTATGTAGTATGTACACATGCTTAGTGATTTCGTTTTTCGTATGATGGATAAAATGCTAAATAATGTTGTTTGATTTTTATAATTAAATATAAATATATGATTGATTTTGATGTTATTAATTTATAATGAATCAACTAATTAAGAGGAAGCAGAAAAAATAATGAATAGTGAATGATTATTTAGAAGATATAACCCTTTCCACAAGGTGCCTCCATTAAATTTGCTCTTAGGGCACTAGAGATGATCCTTTGGGCTGAAAATAACATATGGAATGGAACTATGGTAATTTATAAGAGAAATGTTTCAATATTGTAAAATTTTGAAGTATCAAAATGGGTTGGATAATATTGAGAGGATGTGAACATTTATAAGAAAAGAGTAGGGTACTTTAGGAAACTCTCAACATATTGATTTATTATAAATTCACAATCTATTAAAAATGGCTTGGAACATATTTAATTATAAGATATGTTGATTTTGGTTTGAATAACCATCATAAAATTATTTTAGAACATTTTTTGAATATATATCATATCCATATCTTTATTGTTTAATCCGTATTTTTAAATTTTTAATCTTACCATGATATCAAGTTATTTAAACATGATTGTTTAATTTAATTTCTAAATCATGTCAAATTACCCAAGAAATATTATTTATGACATTATAGGACTTATATTAAGAAATTTGGCTAAATATTAATTTTTTATAATTTTTCATCATTTTACAAACTATTTTATGTTTTAAGTTTGTTAATTATGCCAATTTTTTGGACTATTCAAACATAGAGTTTTTAAAAATTCATATCAATTTAATTCCTTTAAAAATAAAGCTAATAAAAAAAGATAAAAGTTTTGTATCATCCAGAAAATTCGTGGATGACATAAAAATGAATATAATTAGATTTATTATTAATTTTATAATATAATTTCATTGAGGCATTTATTAATGAATAAATTATATCGTCATCATTGTGTCATTATTAAATTTATTAATGTAATTTTTAAAAACTATGAATAATATACAATGATATAGGAAATACTATTGAATTTATAATGAATATTTATAGTCATTTATATCAGTTGTTTATCCTTATATTAAAATCTATTTAGTAATATATATATATATATATATGATTAAGTTATAATTATCATTACATTAAATTAATTATTATAAAATGTCAATATTTCACCCAAGTAAAAAAATGGTGTTCAATAATCGACCAATGGATGAAAATTGATTGAAATATTTCTACCAATACGACTAAGACATGTTTTAGAGTAGTTTAATATTATTATAATATTATTTATTGCCTCCATTTACTATATTTACGCTTTAACCATGGTAGATAAAATAATTAATGAACATACTATTCATAATGTCAAAAAATAAAATGTACCCATTTAAATATTTTAAACATTATGATTACACCTTTTAAATAAAATTTTATAAAATCAAAACATATAAGATTTATTAATTAATTTAAAATTAATTCTTTCTTTCAAAAACAAAAAGTTTGGTTTTAAGAAATAATAACAATCAAAAGATTCATATGTGTTTATGTCCAATTTAAATGTGAAATTAAATAAAATTTATAAAATTGAATTATATGATAAAAATATAGTCCAGTTACGCTTTAAGACAAGTAAATATTATTATATATCTATATAAATAATTTCAATTAAAATAGTGTATTTTCCATTAATCATTAAAAGTTTAATTTTATAAGAAAAATAAAAAATTTAAACAAAATAATTTTATGTCCCTCTTCCAAATAAAATGGCTATTTGGAGAAATTTAACATATTAAAGTGTTCCAATCATGATTAAAAATGTATGTTGCATAAAAAGGTGGTAAAATTGCATTTTTAAATAAATATATCTTTTATCTAATTTCTTTATATATAATGTTTTAAATTTTTTTTAATTTGAATGATAATGTTATATAAAATTGAAAATGTTTTTTATAATTTTCATAACTGGTATTTATATAAAATTTTAATAATATATCATTTTTTAGTGAAACTCAATATTGCGTACAATGCAAGCTATCGAGTGAGGATGATCCTACATGTAACAAAAACCAAATCTGTGTTGCATGTAGTGAAATATTCTTTTTGGGTAGCATATAACATAATCCAGACATAGTTAATTTATACATTGGTCAATATCTATACTATTGGTTTCCTAAAATGTACATTATCAAAAGAACATGAAATTGTATGTAACAAAAGCCATTAATAGTGTTGTGTATACTGTAAGGTAATATGTTGTTCCATATAGTTTGAACTATTCATAGTGTACAATACAACACAAGACATCAATGAAATAAAAAATAATTTATCTCATAATATGTTGGGATGTTACAATGTGTATTCGTAATGAAAATATACACGAATGGTAAAGCAACTACATATAAAAAATTATTGGTATCTTGTGGTTTTATGAAATTTTATTTTATAGAAATTGAAAAAAATATACATTGGATTATATGGTGAAATCAACAAATAATTTACTTGAAATAACAACATACAATTATAATATCACATTTTAAATTGATGTTAAAAAATGGATTTTCTAATGGGAATAAAATGCATTTGATATATATGAATAAACTAAATTTATTTTGATCTATATTTTTTCCATTATAAATATATTATTAACATTGTCATTTATTTGTTGACCCAACAATCCCAATCTTTGTTAATTCAGTTTTATGAACCACAATACATTTTTTTTCATAAATAAAGAATATGAACCCTTTGTATATAGTACGATTAGTTTCATTTCTATTTTCCCATAAATAATATTTTGATGATATATTAAAGATGAAAAATTTGATAACATTGAATTCATCTATTGAAAAAAATCAAAAAAAAATCAATCTATAATATACTTATGTAAATCAACATATATTATAGTGATCAATATCTATCACGATAAATCGTAGAGGGTTCATAATTAATGATTGGGTAATGATGTTGTTAACTAGTGAAGTGACTTCATGTGAAATATATAAACTCAAAATTTTTTCCAATTTCCAATGGTATAAACAACTCTATGAAAAATATCAATTTAAAACAAAAGAAGGTTGGAATACAGGATGGTTTACATATGTGATATAGCTATGATTTATATAAAATATAACAAACTGTATTATTCATAATGATTTACATTTATTTATAATGGTGAAAATATTTCATATAGACCTATGTGGAATAATTGGACAACTTCAATTTATAATTGAATTATCAATATGAATATTATGAATATATTCATATTTCATACCTCATATTTTGAAATAATCTGTAGTGGAAGCATATGTAGTAAATTATATATAAAATAGAAATATTTAAAATTGAATATTAGATATATCCTCTATCATAAGACGAGATATTTGAGCTAGAAGATCTCAATGAATCTAATGGTTATCAATCACATAATAGTGCTTAAAAATATTTTTGTCTAGTAATACATAAAGAGATTCATCTTTGGTTTTCAACATTATCAAATTAAATGATAGGGTCCTAGAATTAAATATTCATTCATAGAATATAGTGGTAATCTTAATTAAAGTTATATTTTCTCATCTTGAGAAATAAAATATTCCTTATAAGTACAACCACATGAGGAGTTTTTCATATATAGTGAGGTCATCGATTGTAGCATTTATATGGAAGAGAATATTGTGGATGTTTTGACTGATAATTATCTCATTTGACGCTCAAAAACTATGCCTTGTAAAACTAAGAGAATATTGGTGTTTTTTCCCTAGAATAGTTTTACTCTCTTTATTTGATTAATAAAATATTCGATGAAATAAATGTTATCAAATTTCATTTCAAAAGAATTGATTTCTACTAAATATTTATTTGGTAATGTCCATAAAATATTTTTCACAATAAATTGGTCATAGAAACTCCCTAATAAGATTAAAAATTTGATGTTATGCTTCTATATTCAAAGATTTGTGCCATTTTGTTCGGATGAAATACATTTTATATGACACATATTTTTTCATATTAACAGTTGTATGCGAAAAAATGCATTAAGACTTCTTCATTATATGTTCAAAATTATATAAGTCAGTGTGATGACATTATGAGTATATACACGCTAATAGTTATTCCTTATGTTATATGTACCTCTAAATATTATGATATGAAAATAATTTCAATTGGGAATTAAATTATATAATTTCAAAACATATATATTATGTCATGTAAATTGTTGTATTGTCAAAAAGCGTGATATTATATGTTTTTGATGGAGATGAATACATTTCTTATATCATATGTGATATGAAATTGGATTAATAGGACAAGAAAATATTTATAGGGTCTGTTATTAAAAGAAAACAATTTGGTAACATTGATTTATATAGAACTCTCAGATAATTTCAACAGACATGGTTGTCTTTTGAACAGTTAATTTTAGGTATTAAAAAATGACAATAAAAAATTGGTTTATGTTTGTTGAATAATATCTTAATGATGAGAAATTGTTCAATGTTGATTATATTCTTTTGAATGAATTCCTAAGAGAATTTTTTTTTGTTATATTATGTTCTTAGTTGTTGGGTTTCATTGACATGTAAATAGACACAATCCCAATACATCTAAATGGACCACCACATTCCTTGAATAATAAGTCATTTGGTGTATCACACTATTTTCACCCAAAAATAGAGGGTTAAATATTTTTTAAATTTTTTATTTAGAATTAAAAATATTCTTAAGGAAACTAAATATTAATTATATAGGTTATATTTATTCAAAAAATTCAATCCCTTGTTATTTCAGTTTGGAATATAATGGAGCATAATATTAATAAAAAAATTAATGTTTGTAAATATAATACATATAAAATTATTTATTAAACTAATAACATAATGATATTTAATTTAAAAAAATTCATCTTTATAATCATTTTGCAAAATGAAAGGGGGATTTAGAAGAAATTTTTTTGGCCAAATGGAAATGATATATATTATTTAATTCCTAGTAGAAAAATGTTAGTAATTTATTTAATATCATTTATTTAATAATCCTTTTTTTCTGACATCCTTGATATATTATTATATTTTTATTATTATTTATGATGTCAGAATTACATATAATAAGGAAATATTGAAATGGAAATATATGAAATTATTAATTATATGTCACTATTTTTGTAAAAAAATAATATATTTTCTTCGGTCAATGTAATCATTCTTCACAACATATTAAATTATGAAATAAAATTTAAATCAAAATATATGTCCTATATGAACCCTAAAAAGTATTACAGATGATCCTGAATATAATAAAACACATGATTATGAGAAAAAAAATGAATTTTCATGTCTACATGAATATTTTTCTTGAACAACATCCAATGGTTTAAGGTATTTAGTACCTTAATAATATAACCCATTATTTTTATGACTATGTTTAAAGATTCATGGTTTTGTTGTGGATACCTATGGTGGAATTATACATTTATATCAATATAAAAATAATAACATGACAATAATGTTAATGTAATTTATTGTTAATGATTAATGAATTATAATGTAAAGATCATTCTTATTTAAAAAAATTATAATATATCATTAAAAATGTAATCTATTTAAATATTCTCAAATTGGATTCACCAACTTTTGAGGGTTTTATATAATGAACCAAATAAGAATATTTTTTTGGATTGGAAATGACTACATTCTCTACACACCAAAACCATTTTTTAGTAATCTATATTTTATTCATAATTATTTTTTCCATCACATTATTCACTATCAACTTATTAAAATTTCAATCTCTCAAAATAATAATATATTTTTTAAAATACCATCTTTTATAAACCTCGCCATATTATTATAAAACCCCACTCATTAATAATTAATAATTATATTATTAATATATAGATCCTTCAAAATATTTAATAATTATTGTGTCACTCATCTAATTAATGGTATTAAAACCCATTAATTAAATATGATTTTAAGTAATTAAAAATAATTTTTATAACATATAAATATATATATATTTTATTATATTATA
The DNA here is from genome assembly GCA_963277665.1 of Viscum album. NCBI lineage: Eukaryota > Viridiplantae > Streptophyta > Magnoliopsida > Santalales > Viscaceae > Viscum > Viscum album. The sequence goes on along the minus strand of OY728152.1, from coordinate 2,071,451,209 downwards.
TATTAACATCATTTGTGAATAATGAAATTCTCTATATACATAATGTGGATAGAAAATCCTACACTTGCCATTTATTTACTATTATATCTCAGAAAACTATTTTATCTAAATCATGAGATTCATAAAAATATTGTTTAATATTTTCATTGAAAATTTTCACATCAAATGAATAAAATTTGATTCCAAACTATTAGTATTTTTTATAATTATATCATAAATTTATTATCATAAAAAATATTTAAATCTTAACATTCAAACATTACTTATAACAAATATTTTTATATCTAAAATACAACTATCGTTTTCTATTCTATTAAATTCTTTTCTAAATTTCCCAAGATCTATATGATCACTATGAAGTTTTATTAGTATTAAAGAAAATATAATATATCTTGTCATCTTTCAACAAACCACACATTAAAATTATACAATTTTTTGAACCACATAATAAATCCATTATAAAATATAGAAAACAATTTTTGAATTTATATTCACTATTAAAAACAAATTAATCAACGTTAACTATCATGTAATATTAATTTTAATGATTAATTTTTCAAAGGAAGCCATCTATTTCATATTAACCTATAATTTTTAATTAAAAAATCAATAAATACATATTTATATATTTTTTAAGAAAATATTTAATGATGAAATGTTCTTTCATCATATTCATATTAATTGCATAATGATTTTAATGAAAAATTAATGTACTCTACATCTATATTTCCTTATGACGTCCTTCCTATGTTAACCAAGAGTACCACATGTAAATAAAAAAAACCATGATTATAACACACCATCACTACAGTATATTATCTTTAAAATTTTTAGTAATACTGAAGCTCTTCGAATTTCCAGTTATGTTTCAATATATGTATCAATTATATGTAATAGGTTGATCACCATAGACCAGATACCATTCAATTTTACTATTCATCACAAAAAAGTTATAACAAATTGATCTGACCTCTATAACTATATAGATTACATAGGTAATCTTTATTCCTAAAAGATGGATGGTTGTTTCATACTTTTGGAAAACATTATTCTGTAGGAATCTCGAATCTATAAATACATTTGAAACTCATATCTCCATGATAAATTTGATCATAACCCATATAATATACCTTGTAATCTTTATTATAATAATTACCATGTAATTAAATTATATATTTTATTTCTTTTCAATTGATTCAAATTTTATTAATTGATTACTCAAGTGATTTCAGAATAAATTTTTAATTATAATTGTTGATGTTTGGGTTCAATATAGTGAAAAATATATAATATACAAAATATTTTTATAGAAAATAAAACATAAATCCTAATTAATCCATGATTATAATAATGGAATAATAGATTTTGGAAATCCTCAATTGAATGTTATCAGAATCATAAATCCATTCAATATATATATTTACTTATAAGATCAATTCACAATACAATTATCCAAATTAATAATATATAATAGTCAAAATATCATGTTCTCTTAGAAACAAAATCCTCAAATATCCTTATATTGCATATAATTTTTTCACATTATTTAGTGTATAATTATCCTTTTCAATTAAAATATTTTGTGAAATATTTTTATATGATACAAAAATGCTTACTACCAATATAAGTGGATTATATTTCTAAAATTACGTAATTTAATTCCTATAATTTCTATAACATTAATTTTAAATACAAGGGGGGATTAAGTGAATGTTTACGGAGTTATATGGAATGTGAAGGGTTGGGGCTCGTGCAGTCCCAACATCACATTTATCCTCACATAGGTAGTTAGGGTGCCAGTGGGTCCAACCCTAACTTCCCCATGTAGGATAAAACCACATAGGATAGGAATAAAATTTTTACCACAAATTTTATTCAATTCAAATCTTTATTACACCCCAAATTTTAAAAACTCCTTCCGAGAAAACGCACCATTGATAAAGGTCCTCTTAAGAAATTACTGGCACTACGGTTCATTGGTGCCCACAGATTTTAATTCTGAGCATCGATTCAAAATATAGAAAAACCCGCTCATTCGTTCACTAAACGTACCGAAGCTAAAAATCCGAAATTGATTCAAGTCACACCGGGCCTCAGAATCAGGTGCTATCATAAACTTCATACTCGTAAAATTCCAAATAATTTTAAAAAAATTCCATGAAATTTAGAGGTCTTTACAATATATTACATCTTCATCTATATTAATTTTTTAGAAATTTTATTCATCAAGGTGATATACACGATTTTTCCTGTTTAGCCACATTCAGTTGGTGTCTTTTCAATTCATGAATTAAAAAAAATTATTTCATTGCTTTTTTTCCTTTCTACATGTTATATTTTTATTTTTATTCAATAAAATTTACATTTCCTTTTAGATATTTTTTCACTATATATGAATGTAATTCATTCTTACATATAAACTCTAGATGGGTTCATGGTCAATTATCATTTTCACATCCTGGGATATCTACATATTTTTATACATGGGCTGTGATGTTATATTTATTTTTGGTTTGAATGCAAGATTTAGGGTTTACATCCCCATATTTTATCACAAAACATATTATTTTATTTTTTAAAAAATATTATCTTTCTTATATAATATTTTGTAATTCATTTTGAGATAATCCTCCATTTTTATGTGTCTCCCATCAACTCTCTCATGATCAAAAAAATTATTTTTATGAAAATTTACAACAAAATGTATAATGCAATTTGTGTTGTATATCCTTTTTAATAATTCTACATTGATGTTAGAAGATAATTTATAGAATCATTTTGATCTAAGTAAAAATAATTCTAATATTATCTTCATCATTATATTCATTATAAGTCTGACTCAATTCTGACATTACATCATCTCAAATTTTGATATTTCGCATGACCTCACATTTCTTCCCAACTTTATTCATAAATATTATTGATGGGTTCATTTTATATTCACATTATTTTTTTAAATTCATAATGATTAAGATAGGCTATATATTGGAGATATGAGAATTTTTTATCAAACCATCCAAAAATGTTTCAATTCAAATTTTTACAATAACTGATTTATCCAATTTTTCATCAAAGTCACTAAGGTTCCTAAGAGTTTCATTGACTCTTGTTATGTAACCATATACATTTTATAACTAACCCATCATTATATCATCAATTTTTATCCTCTATAGGATAAATCTGGATTCCATGGCGTTCAGGTTTCCTTTATAAATTATTTTAATTTTAGACAAAATTTATATTACTTTTTGACTCCAAAAACCATTGTGTATACAATCACTAATTGAAACCTCCAAATATAATTCTAATATTTTAAATCCTCTTTCGTATTTCTGTTATTGGAAAAATTTGAAATATTATATATGGTGAGATGTGGTAATCCTACAATAACTATATCATTAACAAATGTGAAATTAGTTAGGTGATATGGAAACAACAAATTCTTCAATATCTATATCCACATTTCATTGAATGTTGGAAGAAAACATCAATTTATAGAATATTTATAATCCATATTAAGTATTTAGTAGCTCTTGATAGTGGAAACTATCTCACTAATCACAATTAAAGTACCAAGGGTGATATAACACCACATATATCGTGGAGAATCTGTGGAATTTTTAAGAATTATTCTTTATTAAAAAACTAACATATGATGTTCTATTAGTGTGTGAACCAACTGAATTATTTCAAGACCTTCTAGGAATGTAGTGAAATAAAATAACACACGAACACATTATTTTTTCAAGGGTTGAACTCAAAATGAGCCATCAAATTTTTTTGATTGGATAGATTCCCAAATTATAGAATCTATACTATAATCATAAGAGGATACAACTATGAATTATTAAATATTATAAAATCACCCCATTCATTCTAATGTCCCACTCCAGCATTAAAATAACATTTTTTGGGAATAAATAACAAAAAAACAAACAAAACAATGATATCAAAATTATAATTTCAACATATATAAACAATTGATAAATATATTTCTTTTGATCCTAAAGGATATATTTATTATAAAATTATCACTAAATTATTTTTATGAAAAGTAATAAATAATATAAAAAAAATGTTTTTTAAATGCTATTGTTTGAACTCCTCAGGATCCACAAGCTGTTTGGGTTATCCTTCTACATCATGAAAAAAACACAACCTAATACCTGATGCACATTCGATATTATGAAAACTGCATAACTCATATTAATAGAATGTCATGAAAAATGGTTTTCAAAAATTTCATTACATTCATGTGATGTATAATGCATGGTTTATAAACATCCTCCTCGGTTTTTACGGATAAGGATCTTGAATTTTTCTTGGATATCTTTTGAATGACCAGCTAGTGATCTTGTGGTCATCATATACACTATGTAATAACATGAGTGTCTACTCAACAATATTCACATATGAACCATAGCTCATCACAAGATCTTATGAACTATTTTGGGGTCCTTAACCTAGGACTTTTTTTTCAATGAACATCTTATCATGATTGAGATGTGTTGTCTAGGAGATAGAATAATATGAATTTATTATTATTATTATTAGGTTCTATAATGGATGGTAGGTTTTATACCCAATCATTTGGCAGATTGGTTTTTCCTTTGATTTACATTGTGAGGAAATTTATGGAAGTGTTTTCACCACTGTACAAATGAAACATTAGATACACTATTTATATCAATAGATAAATATTTTTTAGAAGTGAATTTTTCGGGGTTCTTTTGTTTATATGTTATTGATGACATAATATATCATTGATTTTTGTGTTGTGTGAAATACTACTTGAATAAACTAATGTTCTCAATATATATTTACTATTGAAACAAAAATCTTATTCGACAACATAGGAGAGATCATGAAAAATATTTGTATGTCTTACGTGATTGATTTGTTGATCATGTGATGGCGCAATGGACTTCGTGCAATGCCATAGAAATGGTCCGTATTCCTTCTTCTATTACCTCATAATTTTTATACAATAAATAATTGGATAATAATATCCTATAATGACATCATATTTTTTTCAATGGGACATTTAAAACCATTTAATGATGGTCATTGTTCATTAAAGGTGTTCAAGATGAGGTATCATACCTTTATTGGTTTTATTACCAAGAATCATTGATATTTTCCTAGAATGATAAATAAAGATGATTAGTTTCATCATGATTACATATAAAATATTAATCCATAGTAAGAATGAGACGATGGATCATTTGAATATATGAATATTTTTTTAAAGAACTGTGTTTAAGAGGAACATTTATAATGATTAAATAGTTTGTGTGATGCATTATATATCCAATATTTTAAATTAGATTGAAATAATACATAGTAGATTCACATCCAAACTAGAAATTCATTTCAACCATTCCTTCGGTATTTTATATAATTTATTCAACCATCACTCTGAGATGTATACCATTTATCAATGCTATTTAATACTTTTTAGAACATTCCAAATGAAAATAGAACCATCACAACAGTAGGAGAACAAAAAATTTCTACTATCACACACTCTTTGGGTCCTTATAAATGGGACTACTATTATGATGATCATATAGCAACCCATTCCACCCATGGGTTAGACATAGATAGTCTCCCAAGGCCTAGGTGAGACCTCTAGGTCCCACAACTACCATGGTTGATCTTAGCGATGGATATCCACTATTTAGGTCAATTTTTCATGTAATCCCTATTAAACATACTTTGATATATATATATATATATATATATATATATTTTTAAATTTAATTCCATACTAAGATAAACTCATTAACTCCCATTTATACCACACCATTAATTATTCAAGATATCTTGAAATTTATTATTTCATGTTCTTAATATGAATTCCTCATGAATTAATAAATTCATTTTTTATAGACATCTTTCATATAAAATTATTATAGTACTAATAAAACACCATCATCTGATTTTTTTTAAATTTGTGATTACATAAAACAAGAATAAATTTCTTCAAAGAGAGTAATCAATGCGTGACATGAAATACCACTAGATAGATTTAAAACAATTCTTTAGGTATCGAAGAATGTGCTATCATAATTTAATAAAAATAATCAGTGCTCCTTAACAAATATATGGTATCACGTCTATCCAATATATTTTTTATATCTAATTGTAAAAGGTGTTATTTACTCAAAATTATATTTTGTAGGTTCGTAATAATGGAACATAATATTATTAACATTGATTTATATCATTTGAAAATTATATATTTCCCCTTAAAAATAAATTTTATATTCAATATCATGTGGAACATTTCATGAATAATTTCTTAAAATCAAGTTTAATTAAATTGTTAAAAAAAAATCAGAATGTTTTGACATTGAATTATTGTATTCTTGATGTCACTATTGGGGTTAAATTGTTTATGATTTCTTTTTAAGGATAATTTTTCAGAAATATTCTATATAACATTTTCAAAATTTACTTTTTAATGTGATATGTTGAATCATCATTCATGATGAAGATAACATATTTTTATAATACTATTTAATAGTTTTTATTCAATTTTCATCATTTTTTATAGAAGTATTAAATCCTTAAATTTTATTTTTCATAAAAAACATAGTACACGTTCTAATGAAATACACATTTTTTTACATATTTTTATTATATATTATTTAAATTCTTGATGTCATTTTGTTGATACAATTAAATAATTATGTGGAAATGATTTATTTATTATAGTTGATCATAATGATGTTTTTAATGAAATTTTTCCATTTTTAATAATATGTATCGATGATTTAATGAAGGGGTAAAATACTAATATTTTTGGATTTAGTGAAGTATTTGTATCTCAAAAGAAAAAGGATGTTCCATGTGAGAATTTTTTTTTGAAAAAAACAGGTACCATGAGAATATATTGTTCTATCTAATTGATTCCTTGGAATATTTATTATTCCCAACATGTAGAATAGATGTTTTTTTGTTCAAAAACTGATGCATGTGGGTCTTTATAACTATAATATAAAGAGTGGGAATGAATATTATATGCAACATAAAGCATGAAAATTTTCATTATTCGAAAACAGGATGCCTGGAAATATTATTCATTTAGAATAAGAATTGTAGATATTTTTTCTTATAAAATTTTTTATTACCTTATTATTATTTCAATTCAAACTCTATTTTTTATTATATTTTTGAATGGAATGACAAATATACGTTACAAATTTTTTATTATATTCTATAACTTTTTATTTTTATTGACTATTGATTCTACTAAAAAAATTTTCTTGTATTTTGAAATTTCGGGCTTATCCCATTTTTTGGGACCCCTGAATTATTGATTATATTATTATAAATATATGTAGATTATACTAGTATAGTTATATAATGACATCATTAAATATTATATAGTAAAAAATAAGTTTCCCCATAAAAAAAATATAATGTCACCACATTCTTATTTTTCCACATCCACGAGATGAGTTTAAAAATTTATATAATATATTGAATATTTTATTATATGAATTTTTGGATATATTAAAAGATTTTTTGGGATTTTGTAGTTTCTATCTTAATTGTTGAGTGAAATGACATTTTATTAAAGGGTAATGAGTATTTTTAGTTATTTAAATTCCAAATTATATTAAATTATAACCCTAATGGTCATGGGAATATATTTTACTAATACATTTCCATTAATTCAAATAAATATAATATATTTAGATATATGTTATCATATATGGGTAATTGAAATTTAAATAGAAAATTATTATTTTTCTATATTTTGAGGTGGTTGACGAGAAATAGATAATGAAAATCAAATGGTCTATTCAATGAAATCATAAAAATGTTATTTTATGAATTTCATGGGAGTAATTTCGAAATGTTGTAAAAAGGTAAAAAAAATATAATAAATTTAAAGATTTTTAGTGTTGTAAAATTAAATATATATAAAATTTGTTAATAAATATAGAGAAATATTTGTATCATATTGAATTAGGATATATGTTTTATACATGAGCATAGAATTGAAGATGGAAAATGAATAATGAAAATTATATCACTAAAAAAGAATAATGATTAAGTTAATAATTATTTGATATAATGTTTTTTTGAAATATATAGTTGAGAAATATGAGATAATTTTGTACCAAATGGGTGAATATTTTGATATGATATCCATTCACACTTTGTAATGATTGACATACAAAAAAGGGTTACAAATACTAAATTATATGTGTATGAATAAAAAAACATGTTAAATAAGGTAACACAAAATATTATAGTAATATAAAATAAGTAATAATAATTTTAAAAAGGATAATATAATAATGTCAATATTATTTGGGGGAGAGGTAATAGGGGATGAAATTAGTGATTCATTAAGGTCTAATGAATATTTGTTAAATAATGAAATATTGAAAATAACATTAAATATATTTATTTTAAAGGAAAATGTTTAATGGGTATTTATTTTAATTTTATAAAATAATTAAATATTTTTATTGATCAATAAAGGGATACATAACCTATAGAGGTGAGAGTGATATTAAAAACCCCAAAAACATTGTATATTTTGTCTTATTCATGGTTTCACCTCATGTATATCGAAAATGTGGTTATTTATAAAATAAATTATAAGTAATTTTTATTTAATTAATTAACTATTTGAATTTTATAGGTATTATAATTTGATTATTTATATCATAGTGATGAATATTAATATATGAAATTATTTATTAAATAATTTCCTTCAAATTTAAATATTTTGGCTTCAATCATTTTAATTTATTCATTATTTCAATTAATACCAACATATATATATATACAAAATTGAAAAGTAGAATTTCTCAAAAAATAAATAGAGGTTGTGAGAAATAAAAAAAATTATAATTCCAATTATGGTGGCTAAAATGACCATCAACTACATGACCAAAAATAGAGCGTAATAATGTATGATTAAATATATTATAAATTATAATGACATATAAAATTTTATATTTAATATACAATTTTATTAATTGTATATTTTGAAAATAGACTATATGAGTCCAAACACAAAAACAAAGTCAATTACCATAGTGGTTATTGCCTCATTCATCCATCCATCGTATTCAAAAAACTCACCTATCCAATTTTAATTCAGTACATTTCTAGAAGTTCTAGTGGGAAATAGGCATTGTAGAATGTATGGATTGAAATTCGTGTTTCATGATGTTGGAATAAATGTTTTCCAAAAAATGTGAATTGTATGTCATAACATGTTACTTGTATTATCCCTTACCACCTCCTAGATAGTGGTAATCACACAATATTTTCCGAACAAAAGTTTCATCACCAACCTGGATTATAATAATTTTGTCATGTTTACCTCGAATAGATTATAGATGGGTTCCCATATATCCCAATTAAATTATATATATTAGATGATGTATGAATTATAGGTAAAAACAGTTTTATCACTTTCTATCTATCCACTACGAGATTCATTCATACAACCTAAAAACATAATCTTCTTACTGATTCAGTCAAAATGAATTGTATACTATATTGAAAAACTATTACAGGGAATCCACCCCTCCATAATTATAAATCAATGGGATGTATGGTTTATTGGTAGGAACATTTACGAACATACCTATTTTGAGGACACCAACAGATAGTGCATATGTGCCACCATGATACACTGTATTCATTTTACACCATATTGTATTCCATGTACTACAAGTATACATCATTTCCACTGATGAATTCCTATATACTAGATAGCTGAAAATTTATTGATTTTCTAAGGGTAGAATTTATAATAGAAGAATTTAGTTTTCACTAAACCCCAGAATAAATGAATAATATGTTACTATTAATAATACTACAATACATTAGAGGTTATACCTTACGGATATTTAATCAATGGGATTTTATGGAATACATGGTGTTTACCCCTATTGATCTACCCCAAATGAATCATTAAAATAAAATAATTAATCAATGTAATTAACATTATGATTTTTAATTTATAACAAATATTGTATTTTAATTCAAAATGACGTTGAATTGAATTAATTTTTTTTGGATGGTTACAGTTTTATTTTTTTATTATCATTTTCTAAGGCACTATGAATGTAGATGTATGGATTATGGAGATAAGATAACATTTATATGTAATAGTGAAGTGTAATATATGTTATTTAAAAAATTATTTAATGATATTTCTAATTTTTCGATGTGATTAATCAATTTCATGAGAGGGTATTTTTATGGTGACTCTACATTTTAATACAGTATATTGAACATAATTTCATATGAAATATCACTATAATTATATGAAGAAATATTTATAGGTATACAATCCTGGAAATTATGAATATAAAAAATGAGTTATGTAGGAGAAAAGAATATTATTATTTAATACTTTTGATAGAATATTATATAATTCTATCATAAGTCACATAATTTCATATATGATTTTGTGGACATACATCAATTAAACTGATTGGTCATAAAACCTAAGTTTGAATAAAATTAAACTGGAATGTCAAAAAATGTCATTGATAAAAAAATTAAAATCATAGAATAAAAATAAAAATAATAATATGATTTATTGTTACATTATAAAAATGATAAATTTATAAGAATATAAAAAGTATTTCTCACTAGGTTGTCATAAATTATAATATCCATAATTATTCAAGAACATATAATAAATCATATAATATCTAAATAATAATTAGTAATTCTATGTGTTGGGGAACTAACATGAGACATACATCATATGCTATAATTTATCTCGTCCATATATATTATAATAAATCATTTAATCAATAAAGTGTTTATATAAATGAAGGGGTTTGAAATAAAATAATTTATTAAATATTGGTTTAAAGAGATGGAAATTTTATAAAATTTAAACCATGAGAATTTATTATGTTAATTATAATTATAATCCCAAATCAAATAATTTATTCTTACATAAGTGGGAATAAACTTGGAAAATTATGAGGTTTGGTTATTCAAAATATATAAATTATTTTTGTAAAAGAGTTATATATAAGAAATAAACATGATAACATGAAGTGAATATAAAATGAATTAAGGATAATTAAAAAATTATAGTGATTAATTTCTACCTATTGATAAATAATACATTTAAATAATTGGATGGAAAAATATGTATCAAAATAATTTTATTCAATATTTATAATACATAAAATAAAAGTAGTACCTTAATAGAAAAAATAAGAGGATAATTCCATTACCATTCGAAGTATGAACATAAATCAGTTAGAGGGAAAACAGATGAATAAAGAGATTCCAAAATGGGACATTAGAGAAGATAATTTAAGGAGATATCATTATAAACATATTATTAGTATAATTAAATAGTTGGATTGATGATTATTTTATATAAATTGGGAGGAATTTTAAAACAATTAATAAATATAAGTAATGAGATATAATATTTGTAAATTTGAAAACAATTAAATTAAAAATTATTTTTAATAGACAATGACATTAATAATGTGTGTTTATGTGGTTTTTTTAACAACCAAACATTAAATTTGTATATTACTTTTGGACAAGAATAAATTTTTTTATTGAAATAATGTATAAAATTTTTTATTTTTTTCGTTGACATTGATAATTTATATATTGAACAAGAAAATAACAAAATTAATTAAAAAAAATTATAATTATAAATTAAATTATTGTTTTTTAGTGTATTATTTTATCATAATTGTATATTTACAAAGTCATAAAACATTCTAAAAAACAAGAAAACATTATTTTTGTACATAGTGAAAAATAAATTATTTTCTCATATTTATAAAATTTGACGATTACCTAAATCTAATATGATGATTTAAAATATAATAGATATAAATTAATATAAAAATAATAATAATTTAATCTTATTAAAAGCCTTTATTTGTTGAATAATGTCATTTCTTGAATTAGTAATCATTTTGAAGATAATAAAAATATCCTAGGAGAATATTAAATTCTTTTATCATTTATAACTAATTAAATTGAATAATTATAAGTCACAATAATGAAATTGAATTTTATATATAATACATGAATTCTTTATAACATTTTCTATAATTTATGAATTACCCATTATGCTTTATTTTTTCCAAAAACTATATATCAAATTCCATATATGAACATTTGTGTTATAAAAATATAATAATAATTAAATTAGAGATAAACAATATTATAATTTATTTTTATAGTTTAAAATTAATTTTTTTGATAGTTTGGTTTGAATAAACAGAACTTGTTATATTAGTAAATGACATAAGGGTAAAGAATGTGATGGTGTGTGTTTCCTGTGGTGGCTCAACTATCATTGAATAATAGTTGATCGACACAAATTAGAACCATTATTATAGTCAAATACATTCATTCCGCACGTGTTTAATCATTTCATATGCTTAGCCATAGGGAACAATAATCATTCTACCTTATTCCTTATTCTAAAAAATGGGTTCCAAAATGAAGGATCCATTTCTATGAGTCCATCATTTATCCCATATGAATGAATTATATTTGTCTATTAACAAGAAAAAATAATTATAATAGTAAAATTATTATTAATGGTGAAAATTGCTAAATTTTATAATAACCAATAGTAAAATTAACAAATATTCACAGACTAGTTATGTATTATTCATATCATATTGGAAGTATATCTAATTACATACTATATATTTACAAAAAAACGTCATCATTTACTACATAATTCCATATATTTTCATAATTCTATCAATAATATATATTATATAAATAATTTTCTATTTTAATTTAATAGTTTCTATAAAAGGAAAAATAAAAAAAATGTATAATATTACAGAGTATATCATTATATGGTCATTATTGATTTTCATTTTCAAATCCATGTACTATTCATAGATGAGGTAATTAGTATTATGATATAATAAGTAATTTTTTTACTATTATTACTATGTATATCCATTATGAAATATTAGTAAATGGTAATTATGAAAAAGTGTCCAATTATATATTATTAATGGAATAATCTTTTACTTTCCTTCCACCAAACCTTAAATTAAATCTTATAAAATTTTGTCCAAATATATTACATAAGGGATATTGGTATTTATCATATTTGACATCACATATAGCAACATCAAACTTTTGTTTTCAATATTGATAATTGAAAATCGATGAGAACTTATAATTCAACACATGTTCCCAGTATTCAGGAATCAAGATTGTTTCCACATAAAATGATAGATTAGTTTCCAATTTCATTTGATTTATTCCTAGAATATGAGTATGGAATAATATAAAAATCCATAAAATGTACATGTTAATGTTTTGGTGAATATATAAATGAAAATGAGGTATTTCAATCCAATATGTAACTACTCAAAAATGCTATAGAATTAAAAATTGTTCAATGTATCTATAAATTGATTTTTCATTTCATTGAACAACATAATAATTTCCATAGTTATTTTTTGATGAATAATAATCCTCAACAAGCCTCTCAATATCCTTTATATAATTGTCATAAAAACACATTTCTCGACTCTGAGCAGTTGTGATATGTTTCTTCATCACATGGATGTTCCCTCTTTTATCATTCAAAATATGTTCTCCAAATAATTTTTCCTTATCAATAATTATTTTTATATCCATGATTAACAAACTATTTCATTCTAGGTAATGATCGTATAAGCATCATCCATTTTTATTTATATATTTTTTTATTCATTAATGAAATATTAAAAAAATTATTATTAATAAACAAAAAAATCATTTAAATTAAAAAAATTATAATATGTTAATAAAAAATTAATTTAAGAAAAATAAAATACTAATAGAATAAAAGTAATACCATTTTTTATATATAATTATAGTAATATTTTTCTATTTTTCAAAAAAAAATTTTTTTTCAAACAGTTAAAATAATTTCTTTTGTGGAAAACATATTTATATTAAATTATTTATATAAATTAAAACATCAATTATGTATTTATTATTATTTGTAATAAAAAATTATTATATTTTTATAAATAATACTAATATTTTAATATTGAAAAATCGTTAAATAGGGGTTTACAGAAATTTGGTAATGTGGATTAAAAATAATTTTTTTAAATCTATTTTAAAGTGAAAATTTATAAATCATTTTTTTAATAAAATTTTCAATTTTGAATAACTGAAATGAAATTTATAGATTAGATTTCAATAATTATTAATTTATATACTTCCAATTATTATTATTATTACTTATTTTAATATAAAGTCTACATTTTTCTGTAAAATACAATGATTGAAAATATGATATGTCACCGTGTAATTTTATATTTTTTTAAATTAAATATTAAAAATAATATATTTTAAATTTGGTGAATGTAATTTCGAATTTTAAAAATTAATAATTTGTATTATTTAATATCGTTAACAAATTTTTGGACCAAAACATATAAGGATTATAATAAAACACAATTATCATGGTTAAGGTACCCATGGATTTAATAAACTATTAAACTAAAAAGAATGTTATTGAAGTGAAAAATATTGTATAAAATATAATTAATTTCCATGTTTCAAATTTATCATTTTGATTAATGTATATTGTGTCGCATGGAATCATTTTTCATTTAAATTACATTATCATTTTCAATTATTTTTTAGATATTTTCATATAGTTTTCATATGGGTTTTGTTCCCCATTAATAAAAGTTCACCCCTTCCCCTCTCTACTTTATAACATCAGATACATTTATCTCATTCACTACCTTCCGAAATAATTCCCTAAAATTACTCCCCATTCCCAAGATGTTTTTTATGATCATTATTCCATTATAAAAAATATATTTGTGCTTACCAAAAGAGGTTGTCTACTGAAGAGGTATTATAATTTATATATTTTCATTATATTATTTCATCATAAATATTAATAAAATATTTACACATTGTAGTGGAGAATATTATATCACTCGAGTGTATGATGGATTAATGCCACACACGACTATGTGACTAATTTATTAATGACTCTCAAAATGGAAGGTAATGAAGAAAATGTTAATTAACAAACATGATATAAATTAAATAATTATAAAATATATGAACTAGCTCTCATTTTCACTGACTAAAAAATAATTTTTTTCAATCATATTCCCCTTTTCAGCAATGGGGGGAACCAAAAAAAATCCATGACTATAAGAAATTAAAACACCATGGTTATATAACCCAATTCTCATCCAAGGTTGATAAAACAATATAAATCCACCCCGCAGAATAAAAATTATTATGATCAGTTTCACATTCTTATCATTTAATTTTTTAACTAAAAAATTATAATTTCATTCATGTACGTGTGGAATTCAACATCCATGTAGTGATGTGATCCTTTTTTCTCATTACCACATAAAAAATAAAAATATTATAATATTTAATTTACTAATATCACATGTATGATATTATTTTATTTTTGCAAAATAAATTTTCAGACCTCATTTCCATAATGATCGTTGAAAGATGTGAATTTATCTCATCTGTATGTATAACCTTTCATACACCTGATTGTAGCAAAATTAATTTCCCAAAACCATATTTTATATTTTATAATAAATGTATCAATTATTTATAAATATTAGGATCCTTTCATCATTATTATTTTTGATATGTTGAAAAATGACTTCTTTGAACAACACTCACAATACCATAATAATTTTTGATATGAAATCCAAATTACATAAAAACATCTAATGTAAAAATAATTAATAATGTTATTATATTTTACATTTTAATAAATGAGAAAAAAAGTACACATTTATATAGGTATTATCATAAAGTTATCTATTCACGTTGTATATAATTTTTATATTAATTTTATTCATTAATGGTGCTTATCATTAGAAAAAATTTAAATGATTATGAACATTAATTTAAAATTTTATCATTAAATGTTTTCCATAAATCAATATTTTTCAACGATGAAAATGTTTTTAAATTATTTTATTAAATAAATTATTTTTCTATAATGTGATTTTATGTATTTAATTCAATTTATTTCAAAATTTTAATATTTTATGATGTGGGTTACTTTATTTACAAATTATAAATGAAGATACGATTCTAAAATATTCATCCATGATGAGTTTTGTACCCCCATAACCATAATTTCATGTTTGGACTAATTTAAAATATATAAATTTTTATTCAAAAAAACATATTCATTTTTTATTGGTTATTTTCATATCAAATAAGGTTTTTTAAAAGGGATAAGTATTCTAATAACTACAAGAGATAATAATATAAGATTAAATGTTTTTTTTAAATTTTCTTCAATGAAATGATACATGGATAAAATATTTTATCAATTATTTGGTTATACAAAATTATTTGAAAAATCTATGAACCATTATATCTTGAGGTTATTCTAATATAGCTATTATGTTGGGTGCGCTTAAAATAAGGTGAGCCCAATATAGTTTATACGATGGATTCCCCCAAATATTGTATGTTCAGTAAGATATAGATTATAAGAGAGGTGTACCAAGATTATTATCTAGTAAATAGTGCGTTATTGAATATATTAATAAGTAGGATAGTGTTATTTTACTAATGGTTTCTATTATGTGTCTAATTTGGCCCGAGTTACACATATCATGGTTTTAAAACTTGTTTTCAATGTGATTGTCTATCATTCCTTATGAGATATTATTTTTATGATATGTGTTCAAATAATTTTATTGGAGAAAGAATATTTTTTTAGTTTAATATTATTCATCTTTTTTTATTAATTGAAATTTATTTAATTCGAATATATTTTATGGATTTCTATGAATTTCACATGATTAACATGTTTTCATTATTTTATGTCCCTAACTGAAATTTTTTATTCTCATCATATGTCTAAAAATGTTTTTCACATAGTATAAGTATGGGTATATTTAATAAAGAATAAATGATTAATATTTTGAATATTCTAAATTAAAATCATTCATTTTTTATTTTTATAGTTTTATATTATGGAATCAATTGATATTAATCAAAAGACTCCACATTGAAATATCGGGTTCTAAATATGTTTGTGTAATTATCGATTCTAAATAATTTTATAATTTAAAAGAACCTCATACATTGGATAATTTATTCATTAAATAAATATTAGTATTATGAAATGGGTGCACCAAAATAGTTCTTTAATGCATATGGTATTATTCCCAAACATAATAGGAATGACGGTGATTGTTACCAATGTTTTTTTCTTATGAATTTAACCACCCTCCAATTACCTATGATATAAGTTTAAAATGTGTTATAAATTTAATGGTGTATGTTGAATTTTTTTTCTAATATATGGATTTAATTGATTTTATTTGAAAAATAAATAATGTTTTTTGATGTGGAAATAATTTTATTCTTCCAATAAAAGAACATTGATAATTATATAAAAAACATAACCAAATTATATGTATTTAATTGTTCTAAGAGTTTTATTTATTTTATGTCTGTACTATTACATTTTGACTCGTCTTGTGTTTTATAATTATTTTAATATGGTATATGGATCAAGGATGGATTTGAACACGCTATGTTGAAATTGAAGTAGATTTTCCATTAATAAAAATAATCCTTTATTTATATTGATTTTCATTACCAAAACAATGTATAATAATTTTATTCTCACAAAAACTTATTTATTTTATATTTTTATATATGATTTGCGATCAAATTAATTGAAAATATAAACATTAAAATATCCCAATTATATGATAATTAATTATTTTCTTTAATCTCAATATTATGTAATGATTATGGGAAGGTCTTTATAGTTGTTACCATAGTGCAACGTAGATAACATTTAATTTTCGGTTGTTGATAAGAGAATAAAATTAAAGGATTTGAAACAATTCTTATATTCCAAAGATATAAAATATAAAAATTACCATGTTTTAATCTAATTTATCTGTTAATCAAATTTTTTACAAAGAGGAAATATGTACAATGTTGTAGGAAATCACATAGAAGAAAATATCCTTCCAAATAAAAAACGTGATATTATTTCAATTGGAATTAAATAGTTAAATGGAGTGATGGTTTAGTTTAATAATTCTATTAGTTGTTATGGTATTGATAGAATATGGGAATATGATCTACTATGATGGAACATGTATATTGGGTATAATTTAAATAAAAAAATCACTTTTATTATGTGAATCATCTAACTATGTTCTATATTAAAGTTATATTAGTCCACAATGAGGGATATTTGAAGTTATGGGATGTATAAAACATTAAAAGGTAACCCTATAGATTTATATATATAATGGTGAAGATTATGGATGATTTATTTATTAATAATGTCAGAGATTAAGATGATCATGATTCCTTAGAGTGGGAAATGTTTAAGGATATTTTTTTAGTAAAATATATACCTCAGTTCTGCTAACTTATGATTGAACAATATTTCATGTAGTTAATGGAAAATTATGAAAATTATATAGCTTCATAAGAAGATAAAATCAGAATATTTAAAATGTATGCATTAGAAATTATTTTTTAAATTATTAATAAAATTATAAGAATTTACTCAGTGAAGAAATGTAGATTATGATGTGATTTGCGCAGTTTTCAATAAAAACGTTATGATAATATTTTACTGCGAATATAATGTTGAGATGGAATTTCCAAAACTCATATTCTTAGATATTACACTACTATGAAAACGATATTTTGGTAGGTAACATGGTTGAAACCGTTTATAAAATCTAGAGGTAAGACTAGAAATGGTTCATTGTGTGGTAAACAAAATTTAATGGAATTTTTAATATGACCATTATCGTAAATTGTCTTAATTTAATTTCCATAAAGCTCATTGTGTCATGAGTTTTTTCATGTATAATCAATAAGTGTGGTCATAGATAATCATCTAATAGTGAATTGTTTTTTATTCAATATGTTGGTCATTATGTTTTTGATTGGTTTATATTAGTTATAGAATGTCAAATTAATAATGATAAGAAACATAAGGGGGTAGA
This sequence comes from Viscum album, assembly GCA_963277665.1. Taxonomy (NCBI): domain Eukaryota; kingdom Viridiplantae; phylum Streptophyta; class Magnoliopsida; order Santalales; family Viscaceae; genus Viscum; species Viscum album. The sequence continues at coordinate 2,071,432,202 of OY728152.1, read as the reverse complement.
AAAATCATTTCATACTAATATATTTTATTTCAAAATGGAAAATGATGGAGTGAATTGTATATTACTGTTTTATATTAATTATTATAATACCCTATTTTAATCGAGATATATCCATTCATTCGTTTTTTTCAAAAAAAACATGTATATTTGGAATATATGGTCAAGAAATTATAATTCATATTTGGTAATACAATTAAAAATTATATATTATTGTGTTTTTTATTGAGAATTCACATTAAAGTTCTTTTATTGTTTAGATATTTAGAGATGTAGATAAAAAACAAAAAAATTATATTTATAAAATACACGTGGACAATTGTACTCATTGTCCATTTTCTCCAAAAGAACACCCATTTAATATAAAATAGTATTTTAGTCTGAGAAACATCATAAATCAATTCTTACTTATGTTTGATTTGAACCTACAAATTTATAGTCATGTGAATCATATTTTACAACAATGGGTGTGGAAAAAAATTTCAGTAATGGATAGAAACTGTAAAAACCATTACTCTAGAAGAACACAAGAAAACCTATTTAATGTTATTTGTGAAAATGAAACAAAACATCTTTACATGAATAAAAAGTGTACTTTTTCTCGTAAGAAATAAATAAACCAATTAAAATCAACAAAAACCCGATTAAGATACATCGAGAATTATATATATAAACCCTTATAAATCCCATTAAATTTGACTACCCACATAACTCACTTATAATTATATCATAATATGATGAACTAGAAATATATGATGGGAATCACCCACTATACAAGTTAACATGTTCTCACTTCTATGCTATAATGGGGATCACCCCTTTATAGATGTAATATTGGGCTCACCCTTGAGCTATACTGGGGTGTATCCCTTTATATAACATATATGAGGCTCACTTGTGAGAAATAATATGGTTTAATCCTTCGTTTAAGAAATATTAGGATCACACATGATCCATAGGGGAAAAATATTCATTTATAATGTTTACCTAATAAATCACAAATAAAACCCTTACAAACTCTTTTAATGTAATAGGTAAAACACTTCAGAATATCAAAATTACATTTTCACATAATGATACAATATAAAAAAATAAAATAACAATATAAAGAAACTACTTTATTTGGGAATAAAAATAAAAACATATAAATTAATTTATAAATAATCAAATCATCTTATAAAATGATAGTTATTATAATGTTTTATATTGTAAAAAATAATCCAAGTTATTAAATAATAAATATATTTTTAAAACCCATTTAAATTGATGTTTTTGGAATCAATGTATCCCATATTACATTGACTCCTTTGAAATAAATTATAATATGAAAAACATCATGTTCATATATATAAATACAAAAATAATTTTCAAAACATGTTTGTGAATGATATATATTTAGAGAATAAATCGTTAAACAAGATATAATGATGTTTGGATAAAAGACTCACTTACCACATTGAATCGATAAAAAAAATATAAATAAAATATATTAAAAACATTAAATATTTTTATTTTTTATTTATTCATGATATTATGTGTCATAATTAATGTATATAATCCTTATACGATAAAAAATGTCCATGACAGCATGATTTGATTCTATTAAAAGAGAATAATACGTTGTCTTATACCATGATTCTTATTTGTCCCGTATGTTCATTATCATCATAGTTAATAAACATATTTTAATTATTTAAATTCTTTATAACATTTTTGATTTTTAGTACTCTTTTTAAATCACTAAATATCATGTTATAACATTATATAATAATGAAATATAATGTCACACATTTTGGTAAAATTCGATATTTGCATCCAAAATGATATTTGTAATCTAAATCCTACTAAAGATGTCAATATTCTAGTATCAATAGATTAATATTGACGAAATAATTCACATTTATAAATAAATTATAATTTTAAATAAACACATTCATTTATTTTTATTTTATTTGAATAATGTTATAATAAGGAAGACGGTACGTCATATGAACACATTAATAATGATTTCATTCTTTAACAATCATTATGAAAAGAATTGATGTATTATTTTATATTTTATGAATGATAATAAGTCCATAAACATTATATTAACAATTTATATATACATATTTTGATTTTATCATTGTGATGTGGTGATGACAAACAAATCACATCGCTTAATGGAGGAAATAGTTCACAGGTACGCACGAAAAATATAATCATTTTTATGTACATGGAAATTAAGGATTTAACTGATATATTACCCCCTTATAATGATGAATATGTCAATAATATCATATATAATCATTAATTCAATCATTATAACCCATATTTAGATATATTAATTTATAATTATTAAAATATGTTTGTGGAGGTGATAGTTCACACATTTTCTCAAACTACTAATTTATTTTCCAAGAAATTGAATATATGATGTATTAAAGTGATCGTATTTAAATTTTATACTTATATTATATTTTAGATATTAGGGATATTATTTAATACTAATTAGATAATATTTTATGTAATTGGAATATGAAATAATATAGAAACACATAATTATAAAATATAACATTTCTTCAGATGATATCCTTTGATATTCACCTAATAACCTATAATAAGGGTGTCCTACCCAAACTAAAGTCTATGGAATGTGGGGATGGATTAAATAAAGATAATTGGTATGTAATTGGCTGATTAAAATCATTTTTTAGTGTTAAAAAAAGTATAGAATGGGCTTCATTTTATAAGATATGGGAGGGGCACTCAAGGAATTTATCAAAGATTTAATTTAATATTAATTTATTTATTAATTAAAATTACCCCATTATAATTTAAAGGAAAGATATGATTATTTTGGGTCTAATTATTTTTTTCCAAAGAAATTTATAATTTTTATGAATATATCCACATCCTTAAATTTTTTGCACCCTTTTTAAATCTTAATGTGATATAATGCAATTTACATTTTGAGGGTTAATATATAAACAATAACATGAAAAAATGAAAATAAATGAGACATTTATGAAATTATAAAACAAATACCAAATATTATGATGAATATTATGTTTTAATAAATAAAATATTATTCTTAAAATTATTATAAATTTTAATATATAATTTCAAACAATTATAACACTATTCAAAATTTTACTTTTAAAAATATCCTAAAGACATGATATCATAAAAAACAACATCAAATCCTACCTAGAATTGTAATTTAAGTATGAAACATTTTTCATAGGATATATTATTTAAATTATATTTATTTTAACAATTTTTTTCATTTTTGTTTTGATTTTTCCATTAATGAATCTATTATAGCATTACATTTACGTCAACATTTAATTTAATTTTGATATTTATAAAAAAATTAAATTCCCCTAATATTGATAATTTTTGTCATTATAAAAATTATTTATATTCGAATATATCTTCAAAATAATGATAAATAAAAAATTATATAAATATATATATATTATTAACAGAGTATTTATTCTCTCTTTTCATTAAAATATAATTTTATAATGGGAATAAATTCATCCACGTGGACCTTAGTGTACATAAAATCAGATAAAGGAATATCCTGGTAGAAAAAAACATCCAATAAAATTAGGGAATGTTGTAGGGAAATTGTGTAAAATTTATAATATGAATTTTAACGATGTTTAACATATTTATGCTTAACTGTGGAAATGAAAGTAATTACTAAAGTTAGTATACATAATTTCCAAAAATTAAATGGGTCATATAAGATAATAAATTTCATATTGATTAAAACCATGTGTATATGTTACACATAATTCAATACATAAAAGTTGGTAAAATAAATTTAAAATTAATAAAATCGTGAAATCAGGGTTTCAATGAAAAAACATTCAAATTATAATACAATTAATTCTAATATTTAACAATTAAATTTATTGAAAATACAAAAAATGGATTATCTGATAAAAAAATTATTTAATTAAAAATTTAAATTAATTAAAAGTATATTCTAAAAATAAAAATAAAATAGATTAATGATTATTTTGAATGATAATGCATTATTTTGTAGTATGGATTAAAATATTAATGGTTCAAAAGAAGGAAAAAAATAAAATAAAGTATATTTTTTTAGTTCACATCGATTGATAATTTTTAAATTTTCTAATGTAATTTATAAACGAGTGAAAGTAATTATTTAAAATTGTTTCAGCATCAATTGGCATTAAAAATATTTTTTTAAAAAATAAAATATAAATTTATGCAAAAATTTTAAATTGTTCTTATCTAATTTCTTAAAATAATATAATTTGAAAGATAAAAATATAATTACATATTACATATATGACATTAATATAATACAACAGGTGTGATTTTTTAATTTCATTGTATAAAATAGACTGGTTCACATTTAAATACTTTTTTTAAATGTTGTTTTTTTAATTTATATGGGGTGTTCATTCATTTATAATTAATATTTAACCTAGAAATTAATTATAAAATCATTTTTTAATAATGTTTTCATAATTAAATTAATATTATTTATTCCATCTACTAAAAGAGCTTTGAGATAATTGTAAAATTTAAATAATAACATATTTTTGGTCGTTTAATCTCGATATAGTTTATCATTTACATTATCAAACATAGAAATTCCTTTTAAAAATTCATATTGTTACATTCCCCATTACATTTAATAAATATCATCCTTGCAATTTTAAATCATGTTTGGTAACTAGGATTATTTTATTCAGATAACCATTATTTAAATCCAACATCGAAAAACATTTATTCAATAATCCACATTAAGAAATCAAAATGAAGTAAAAATGATCACATTATTTTACACATATTATAATTCTATTTTTTAACATCTATAAATGGTTTTGAAACACTAAATCTCAATGACGAATAGTTAGTGATAGAGAACATGATCATGGTAATGTTGAGAATAATAGAACTATAAATACTTGTTAACTCAAATGTCTATTGATAACATTAATTAATAATGTATTTGTTTTATGATCTTATAAATATATTCAGGGTATTAATTTACATCTTAGTCAATAAAATATACGATATATAAATAATTTAATAGTAGAGTTTCATTATTTAATAAATTTCCACCCAAAACTCAACTCTTACACTATATTGTAAGTATTAAAGATGTTTTTTTCATGCATGAATCGCTAAATTAATCTTCTAGAAAACCACATAATCAAGAAAATATTTACTATCTATTTCACATGACATTATACATTATCCAAAACCATAATTTTAAGGATAAAAGAAAAAATTCTCTAGGGGAAATTTTTTTTATTTGATAAAAACAACATTAATTTCAATATTTCAGCAGTATTACCAAATGTCCATCACAGAACATTAAATAAGGAAATATCATTAAAATTAATAATATATAGGGAAACTATGATTAGAACTCAAAATATATTTATGTATTATCACGTAGCCTTACATGATAAATTTTAATGTTTATCTCTAAATAAAGATAATCAGTTTTAATATCCCATACTGAAAATATATTCTATAATCCACTTAATCTATTAGGAATGATTACTATTTACCTAATGATCATTAGATCCAAACATAATAATAAATTCATCCAACATGTAATTTAACATTTATTTATCAGAATACATCACATTTTATTCTATTTAATATGATAATATGATTTTCCATAATTAAGAATGTCTTCTAAAATAACATTCATCACATACTCTGAAAATCAATTTTTCAATATAATAAGAATTGTTTTATCAATATTAAATAATTTTTATTCAATAATATTATTTAACTAATATTTGAAAAACTTATACTAAAAAATTAATTCACACAAACCATTGGTATGTGATGTACCATGGTCGCCCTTCGGTTTTGTGTTCTATACATGTGCCCTTTTTGATTATCACAGGTTCTCCACCATCATGCGAGTAGTCGTTTTTTACCAATTCAACTTATTTTTATAACCATCCCAAATGTAATGACCCACAATAACTTCAAATTTGAATTTCACCCAAAATAATGTTAGCCACTATAAGATTACATAAATAAAATCTAAAAAAGGGTTTCTAGGACATTAAACATATAATTATCCTTATAATTATAAACCAGTGATGATATCCAAAAACATATAATAAAAAATATTAATCAGTAATGTTGTACAAACCATCATTTTTTACCAATTGTAAGGACCTCGCCTTAAACATAACATAATCTAGTGTTTTCAGACTAAAATTCATATTTGAGGAACATTTTGGTTTATTGTTTTAGAGAATTAGTTCAAAAAATTAGAAATTAAACACATACATGAAATATGGACACAAATACGTAGTATCTATTTTTTCACCAACGGAAACCCATTTAAAATAAAACAAGATTTCATTTCGAGTCAAATATTCATTTCGTTCTTCATGACATATTTATTACCCTTACCAATCATAAGTCCTATTTAAAACAATATAAAACGTTCTATGAGCCCAAAAAAATAAATAAGTGACACAAATTCAAATAAAAAGTTATTCCAATGAAAATCATGCTGAAATGGTTTATTTTTTTTCGGAGAATGCAAAAAAAATAATTCACATGAAAAACACATATATATTATTTTCAAAAAATTCATTAAATCCAATTAATAAAAAAAGAACTATTTTACTTCACATAGAGAATATTAAATAATAAACCCTTTTAAAAAAATTCAATTAGAATAACTATACGACATACTTTCAATATTATTAGAACTTAATGAATTGGACATCTATAATGATGATCATCCTTCATATACTCTATATCATTGTCTCATGTGATCTATAATGGAGACCAGTAATTAACTTTATATATATCTTCTAGGATTGAAATATTAATGTAGGTGCTCAATTACAAGAGGGGGTGAAGTGTATGTTTAAAAAAATTTATTTTTATCCTTAAAAAGATATATTATTAATAATGTTTAAGAAGGTAAAATAACAAGACCTATTTATGTTTAAGAAATATAATAGGTTTCAGAAATGTGATTCTAGAAATTAAACATATAGAATATTTAAAAGTAAAAAACTCTACCTTAATTCATATAAAATATCTCTTATAAGTGTATAAAAATGAACAATAATGAATAAGATGGTCATTCATTCTTCCTTTATAAAAAAATAATTGATACAAACATGAAACAAAATAATTAACAGTTATGAAATATTGTAGCCCAAAGATAAGGGTATCCAATAACCTTGGATAATGGTACCATGATTTATACATTCAAGAATTTCGTATTTCCCACAACAAGCTAAGACCTTAATAAGAATATAAAATTTTTTCATTCTATCCCCACAATCCATAGAACATTATGATAGTCTGAACCTCTATATTCCCATACAAGAAATACCTTTATCAAAAAGGTAGTCGGCATGTATGACCTTATATCCCCAAAATTCCTTTATTGCACACAACAAAAATCTGTGTCATACGAAGCAAGCTAAAAAAGATGATCATTATGCATAAGGCATTAGTGTCTCTCTCTCTCTATCTCCCTATAAATAACATGTGTATCATTAAATCACTAGAGTGAAGAAACTATCTTGAGCTCGTTCAAATGAGATCCTATTTATAATCACATATCCAACAGCTGGCTCCCTCCTCCAGAGCACATATTTGTACTTCAATTTCAGATGGAACTGTACACATTTCACTCAAACAACTCTTAGATAAAAATAGAATGTACAATGACATTTCATGACTATTTCATGAATAATAAAAATAATGTGGTTTAACCAAATCAAAATTTTCAGAATCTAATGAAAAATAAAGATTGGAATCATACCAAATAAGCATTCATAGAAAATAGATCATGGATATTAAAATTATTTTTTAATGAATTGAATACCCAAATTTTGAGAAATTTAGTGTATGAATTCTGAGGAATTTGGTTTTTGAATTCTGTGGAATTAAGAGTATAAATTATAATGAAATTAGATTTGGATTTCTGAGGGATTCAGAGTCTGGTTTTATAGAATCCAGAGTCTGAATTTCAGAGATTTTGGTGTCAGAATTTCAGAGAAATGGGAGTTTTAATTTTAGAGAAATCTGAGTCTGAATTGCAGAGAATTAGGATGCTAAATTTTATAGACATAATAATCTGAATTTCAGAGAATTAGGATTCTAAATATTAGTGAATTTTTTGTTTCAATTTTATAGAATTCAGATGTGGAATTTCAATGAATTCAGAACCATAATTTCATAGATTTCAGAACCTGATGACAAAATAATCTAGATCTAATAATTATATTGGATTATTTATTTTTAATAGTGAAACCAAATATTATACATAGGAATAAATATTTGCTATATTTAGTGTAAATATTAAATGATCAATCAAATCATAGGCAAGGGTTAATTTCAATGGGTAATGAAAATTTTACATATTAATAAATTTTTTATTTAATAAATAAATTTCCTTAAGATAGAGTGCTATAGTTTTTCAAAACCTATAGGAATGAAAATATCATATGAAAAAACTATTGACCCAAAATATCATGCACTCCTATGACCTATAATGGGGATCCTCACATCATATAAGCTCTATCAAGCTAAAACATGATCTATAATGAGGATTAAAACTTCATATAATCAATATTCAGATCACTGGTGAACTATAATGGGGTGTCTTCAATTGTTTATAATGTACATATACTAAATCAACAATAAATTCAATGAAAACCATTTAAATGAAACAGTAAAACACTTCCATATATCAAAATTACATCTTCTATTTATAATCACAATAAAATCTAAAATCATTTCCTATAATTGAGAAAATATTTTCATTGGAAGATACTATAAAATAATAAAATGAAAAAATAAAATAATCCAAGTCCCATGATTTCATGACATGTACTAGTGGGGAATGTGCAATGACCCCCAACACCCTCCACCAATGGTCCAGGGGCTGGTGACTAGAACAAAGTTGGCATGTTAATTACATGGGAGGCATTGTCTAGGTATATGTACCCAATGAAACAAATATATAATCCAAAAATAATGAGAAGTAAAAACCACAAAATAAAAAAACATGAAAAACACTATTCTAAACTAATAGAGTACAATAGAAAATTACTCTTTAGTAAAGTAAATTGGGCCAGAATACAATCCCACCAAAACAAATATGTAGAAAATTACAAATTAATACCTTAAATTGAAAATGTAAAATGAATTATTCAAATATACATAGAAATAACTTGGACTATCTAAACTCACAAGGCTCTTTATAGTCCCTATCCTTCCTTGAACCCATCAAAAGGTATCTCATCGGCACGTGATATGATAGTTGCAGGAAAATCCACTGCTTTGGTGAGTATAATAATAGTTAGTATGTAACACCCAATGCTTCCACAACACATTTCTCTTTGAGTAATACAATAGCTTGTGATGTACCCAACATTGAATTATATCTTTAGATACCTGGAGATTGATGTACATGGACATTACATTACTTTTGTAGAATAATTAATACACAACAAAAACCAATACTCAAGGACCATAATAGATTAGTGTCTCCTGAAGCTCAGAACATAATCTTTCAATCGTGGTGAAAGATCTTCAATATATCCAATAATGATCTTTCCCATTTGTTTTCATACCTAAAACATATCTTTAAATACTAGGGAATGGAAAACATATATAGGATGATCTCAAATGCTCATTAAGGGTAGACATAGAGAGCATAAAACAATCCATGAATATTTGAATGCAAAAAGTTGAACATAAAATCTAAATATAAAAATCATGAGCGATGACATAAATCTTGGAAGTGCATAAGGAATATATTATATGAAGGAACAATAAACATGATAAACTAGAATGGGAATAAAACATGTAATTGTGGAATCCATTAAGCATATGTAATGATTTTCATAGTAGCCAAGGCATTGCTGCCATGACCATCTTAGTGGACAAATTATCTTACTGAACCGGGTTTACATGTCGTTCCGGCCCTGTATTACTGAACTCGACTTACTTTTCCTTCCATCCATGTCTATCTCATGAAATGTAAATCTTTACCCAATGCACTGGAGGGAGATATAGGTCCCAACTATCTCATAATAAAATCATTCTTACTTGATCCACAACATGAAAATAAATCATTCATCATTACCCAAAGTATAAAATGGGTTTCATAAACATCATCCCATTATAACATAATCCATACAAAAAAATGGATATAATTTCATCATCAGAAATGTAAAACAATATAAATCATAGATACATTATAATTGAAACATAAAAATATGAAATAATGTCATCTTAGATGAAAAATGGTTTTCACAAAACACTGGAAATGAATTATTGAGGAAAATATTCTTTCTTCTTCAAAATCAATTTCTTTTCACAAAACATCATGTAATTTAAAAATAAAAATATTTTGTTTAAAATCATAATGAAATATATTAGAGGAAGATTCATAAAAATAAGGCTTTATAAAACTGTAAAAATCATTTAATGACGTATAAGATAAAAAACATTCTCCTCATACTTTTGTCAAAAAAGTCAAAAAGTACATCGTAATGTAAACAAAATAAAGATTCCTTACATCACAAGTAGTAAAAGAAAAAATGGGTAAAAATTATATTAAACATACATAAAAACACTTTTAGAATAAATAGACTTTGATGATTAAAATAACCCCATCAAATAATTATGAATTAAAAATCTCGGATAAGAACGAGATTTGAAAGGTTATCCCTTACCTTAGGTATAATATGCTTCGTACGTATCCGAACCTCCAGTATAATGATTTAAATAATTTCATTGACTTATTACATAATCATATTCATTGTTATGATATCATATATGGTTCACTTATGACTTTATATTATCCGTTCTTTTGGAAAACCCATGTTAAAGCAACGTTTTGGGTAAAATCATCTTATTTATCATACATGTTTGGACTTGTTGCTCATGATTTTATCATTACTTATATCATTATATACTTACTTCCAGAATGTAAATCATGGTTTATATATCATATATATTCAGTATATATCCGGCATATACATGTATTTATAATAGTACATAACATGTGGAGGTGTGAAATGAAATGCACAGTTCATGGAGACGGTAAACTGTACGTATGCATGAAAGCTACTTTAATTTATATTTATTATTTTAATGGAATAGGTATATTATATTTCTAGTATAAAATCATATATAATATCATTGACTCCATCCTTTATAAATTACATATAATGCATTAACGAATCACATCACTTTTAGGGGGTGGTAGTCCGCACTTCCTCAAATGAGATCATCGTATTTACCCACTATGGAAAACATAAAGGCATGATATAATTTGAATGTTATGAAGAATATGGAAATCATAAACATAATATATATCATATATAAATGCAGGTCCATCATAATGGCCACCATGAGAGGCGGTAGGAGAAAATCGATCAATCATCGTTTCGTGAGGCGTTAGTTTGCCATCACAAAAACATTATGTTCATCATCCATTATATGGAGGTGTGTGTAAGTGTAGTTCTAATACTTATCATAACAACATCCTATTATTTTTAGGATACTGTTGTTGTCCTAATATAAAGGATTAAATTAAGTGTAGGGGTTGGAGAAGTAAAATAAAAGAAAATAACTTAAGAGAAACGGTTGCCTCTAATTTGGGTAACTTCCATTGGATTGAACCAAAATGACATTCTTGGAGTGTCTTATGCCTAATGTATGGCTTGAAGGGGGTGCATAGTGATGTAGGGAGATTATTTGGGCAGAGTTTGGAAGATCCAAAAGGCTTGAGTGGTGTGAGTAATTTCATAGTAGTGGTCTCCTTTTATAAGTGAGTGGAGGGGCTCTTTAGGAAACTGTGAAAACATTATTTTATTATAAACTTATCTTCGGTATCATGTATTCCAAAATACATTAATGTCGAAGATAAGACGACTCATATTCTAAATAGAATCATCAAATATAAATTCGATAGGTTTTGGATGATATTTTAATCATTATAATCTTATTTATTTAAATCTTTTATTAATGAGGTAAATACAACATCATTATTGTGTCATAAATAATTTAATTTAATTTATGTCCAAATATTATAAAAAAAATACCAACATGTATGAAATATTTTTAGCTTTTCAATGAATATTTACAGTTAAAGGATAATTTATATAGCCCCTTATAAAAGTTAATTAATAAAGGATTTTTGTTAATGTCAAGTTTTCCTTTCAATTAAACTAATTAATATAATGGGTCATTGTCTTTCATAAGTGGCTCCATGGGGTCCCAAAATCGACCAAAGGATGCCCATGATCGGCCATTACCCTATTTAACTTTAATCGTGGTAAATCAAACTAAAAAGTTACTATTCACCAAAAATTATTTTTATCTTATTGAAAAATATTTTACTCCATTATATTAACCGTGTCTCTCAATTTTTCAAAATTCAACTCTGATAAGCGGTAAAATTATGTTTTATGAACAATTGCAAAAGCTCATAAGAGGTGGGTAAAAGGCAGTGAAAACTTGAATACAATTTTTTTAAATATAAAATTATTATAAAATTAATCCAATGAATTTCCTTGAAATTATATAAGTGTTATGTACCAATTTTGACCTAAAATAAATTTAAATCAAAAAATTAATATTTAAAAAAATAGTTGGTTTTAAACAAAAACTCAGTGTTTTCACTATTCATTAAAAAATGAATTTTTTCAAAAAAATAGCAAACATTAAGCGTATTTTATATTTGATATTCTGAATTCAAAAATGATGTTTATTTTTCCAAATTCAAAACATAGAAGTGGAATTAATTAATTTTAAAATTAATTCTTGTTTTCAAAACAAATAACATGTTTTTACGAAACAATAACTATCAAAAGATCATCACTTGTTTATGTCGAATTTCAAAGTGAAATAAATTCCAATGACCAACATTGGATTAAATGGTAAAAATATATTCTAATTACACTTTAAACCCCATAAAAATTATAATCTATCCATATTAATTATTGCGAGGAAAGAATTTGTTTTTAAATAAAATATTCAATGATTTTACTATTCATCAAAATATTAAAGTTATCAGAATAATAGGAAAAATTTATCCAAATAAAATTTTTATATACTGATTACAAGGAAGAATTTTATTTTTTAAAATTGAACTTATAAACATGTGAAACTATATTTAAAGTGGTTGTGCCATCAAAAGGAATCAAAACTTCATTTTTTTTAAAAATACTTATTTTACCCGAAACATTTATTTCGTTCTCATACCATGTTCTGGAAAATGTGTACAATGAATAATAATGTTATTAAATTCCAAATTTAGTTAATAGTATTCATAAATTCTAGTCCATAATAATATTATAACAATAAATCGGTGTTTAGTGAAACCCGGTATTGTGTACTGCACACGCTATCGAGGAAGGTTGCGATTGCGTGTAATACAAGCCACGTCAGGGTGGCATGTAGTGAAAGACTCCTTTTTTGTTGCGTATAACAAAATAAAACCATATTTTATTTATACACTAAACAAATTCTATACTTAATTTTGTGTAAAATAATTTCTACAAAATGAACGTGAAATTGTGTGTAACATGAGCCAAGAAGAGTGTTGCGTATACTGCAAGATAATATGATGTTGCATATAGTGAAAGATAATCTTGGTGTAGCGTACAACACAAGACATAAATGAAATTAAATGAATATTTTTCAAAAAATCTCAGGGTTTTACATTCTTCCCCCCTTAAAATGAATTTTTTCCACGAAATTCGTCGGGGATATAAATGGCTTACTACTTGAATGTTTCTTTAATAGAAACCCACATCGTAAAAATGAATACAAAAATTTGCCTTTAAAAACAAAAGTATGAAACACTGACTCTGGGTAACTAGGGTTGGGGAGTTACACAGTAGGACACCCAAAAACGACAATGAAATACAAAAAGGAAATTCACATTAAAATATAAAAATTTTATATCTACAAAACATATAACTAGAACACATCCATAAATATTCAAACCTTTACCCATAGTATAGTGGTATATAACAACTACTGCATATCAACACTAGATAAAGTGCCTATAGATTCCAAAATGAAACTCATCTAAGAGAATACAATCCTAAGTCTGATAGCATTGATGTCATTCGCTCGAGAAATATTATTGGTCAGTAACTTTATTCAGAGAGAGATACACTGATCGGTCATATGATAAATACAACAGACACACACACACCAGGATTACTCACTCTTTAAGTGGGTAATATGATGATAAAAATATAATTATCACTACTAGGTACATTGGTAGATAACATGACACGTCCTAATTCAACTTCTATAAATAGTTTGGATATGTTTTATAATTGGTCGAACTAATACCAATACTATACTAAGTGTACAAGAATGTATAAATGATCCAGCTCTGGGACTCTTATAGAAGATTATTTCTATATTCAATAAAATCATGCTCAAGGGAAAACACTCATATGAATAGGAATGGATACCAAATAAGCATGATATTAATAAGAAAGGGAACACACCATAATAAATATTGTCTAAGATATTGTGGACAAGATATTCCTTACATGTAAGAATTGGTACATGACATGTTTTAGTGTCACATGTTGTGTCCCTTGACACAAGGTATTACCCGTGTTAAACGGTTCATGTCATCATCCCATGCAAGGAATAATATGAGTAGACGACCTGTGGAAAGGCTCACATGACATTTCCTAATATCTGATGTCCACACATGTACTCAAGGAATGTTCATGTAAGTAACTTCGGCCCATGTTTGACTACCTGTGAACCTGTATGTTTGGTAAAAAATGTATCTGGTCTGGGTCTGACCATGTGGTGGAGTACACAACATGTATGAAAGGCGTGTACACCTCCCAATGTCTGGGTACCATCCAAGATACATTTCAAGCCTCGGTAATTTTCCCACATTTAGTTTTATAGTGGTCACATGATGTGTGAAACATTACTGCCACCCAAAACCCTAGCCGCCATTGTGATGGGTCCATACCCCATGTAGTCCAGACCACATACTATGTTCTGTGGAATATTATAGAATGATGTTTCATCTTACATTCTTATTGTATTATCCTCCGGTGTTTGATCCAATGATCAAATTGACTAGAAACAAATAATATGTTGTCATCTCACCATAGAAACAATATATCAAGGGGTTTGTGTCCCTCAATTGGCCTAGAAAACAAAATTTGATCATCTGATCAAATGATGCTAGAAAAATAGTATCTCTTAAAATACATCATTCTTCCTTCTTCCATCATCATCACATCAATTATAACTCTTCATGTGGATGAAATTCTGATTTTGGATCATTCCCCCTTGAAATAGAGGATCCATGATCACCAATTCATATTCCACAATGAACTTGAAGAACATGATGAATATAGGGGATAAAATCACAATTGAATAACCCATGGAATTAACATCACCCATTATTCGTTTTCCTACATGATACATTCCTAAATAATAATCAGGATAATAATAATAATAAATAATCAACCAAAAAAAATACTTGAAATCCAATCCCACCTACTAAAATGATCTAAAATTAGGTATAACAGTATATGGGATGATCTTCATTGCTCATTAAATCCATGATCATGGAATAATTAGGAAATAAATCAAAATTCTCTACATGGGGTTTGGATCTCTCAATTTCACGGAATAATTATTAATGTCGATATATCATGAATGATCATGATCTGTCATCTAATAATTATCCTTTAAGATGATTCCCTAATACAATTCTCTAGAGGATCCAAAAATTTCCCAAGGGCTATGATTTCTAATAATGTTTTCATTTTATGCTATTTATTAAGATGAAACACATCAGTGTGACATTGTGATGTCAAAATAAAATAAAAAGTTTATTTATTTTATTGTTTAAACATAAATAATTTTAATTCATAGCATACAGAAACCAGAAGATGTTAGGACTTACCCTAGGTAAAGTCTCCACTCTAAACACAATGGTGCCCTCAATGTTCCAATCCGAACAATCATTTTGAATTTATTTTAATATTTCGGAAAAACTCTATCTGTGTGGTATTTAATATATTTAATATTATCAATGAATTATTCTATTCACACCTGGAATTAGAATCACATGCCATCTCATTACATGGTCTCAAATTAAGACCATATAAAATTTTGAAAATAACATGGAAAATTTGTGTCATTAAAATTTTCGCAACATAAAGATTTACATTCCTACAATTCCAAAAAAATGTCTCTACATAAAAATATGTGGATATGATGAATGAATTTGAGACATTGAGTCTCATGTGTTCTCTTGAAGATAAAATTGTTAAAAATGAACACACAATAAAGAAATAACATACCCAAAAAGGATCATCTTCTTTAAATACTATATATGAACTGGGAACTCCAAAAAATTTGTTCCATAATTAATGTTCAGCTCACCCATGATGATGATGTCCAATGTATCATGCTTGTAACTCCCCAATTTTGAACCATCAAAGACCTAATATTCCATGTAGAACTGTGTGTGTAGAGACAAGTGATACCCCACCTCACTTACTCGTCCCAGTATCATGAAAGTTTAGATAAAACCCAGAGACAACGTACATACCTATAAAAACTTCTATAACCCACATCAAGACAATGCCCATATGAATACAAGGAATATATCATACTACTCAAAAGAAATCAGGATTCAATCAGTAGATGATTTATGATGGTTATGTGAAGTCTTCATTCACACCTAGATAAAGTGATATTTAATTGTAGGGTCTCACACTACATCTAGGCCCATGAGTACTGACTAATTAGGGTTTTTCAAGGAGAGAACTAACCTAAAAAGTCACCCACATAGAAACTCAAATAGTTCCTTACCAATGATAGAGTGGTATATATATTTCTAAGAACCCTCTTATAGTGAATGGTGGTACTCCAAACTACGACCAAAGTATAATAGGCAATCCTACTAGAAGACCTCAAGAAAATGAATGGTCCTATCTATCTTAACATCCATATAGTGACGTAACATTGTGGTCAAGAGTAACTGAATTCCAAATTACTCATGTAATATAATTCCCCAGCCTTAAACATTACATAATCTTGAGTTATTTCAAGAATAAATGCTGAGGATCTTTTCAGGTTTAGAGTTTTAAAGAATTAGTTCATAAATCATGCATTACATTCCAAATTTCAACAATGTGGTTACATAAATCATGGTATTCTTTTGTCCCATCAATATAATAATATTTAAAACAAAACATGGATTCCTTCATGACACTTCCTTGACACTATCATCCCATCATGTACCTTTCCAATTACCTGTGAAAAACATTTCAAAAACAATGTAAGAGCATAAAAAGCTCAGTATGGGATATAAAAATAAGGAAATGAAACATTAGTACATGTATACAAAAGAATCAATGAAATAATACTTTACTCATAAAACATATGCACGTTAACATACCTCATGAAATCATAAGATTTATGAATTACTCATAGAAATCATAAGACATAAAGGTTACATGAGGCATTCATAACATTATTACATAGGGAGTAACCCTCATGGTTATGTTTGGAATACCCCTCATAGTATATTACCTAAATCTCTTCAGAGAAACTATAATGTTTAACCCCTTCGCATTACCAATGCATTGGAGAGCTATATCGGGCTCACCTGCCCTTAGTTTATCATAGATACACCCGTTTTCATAAACAATGCCCAATAAACATAACATAATCATAGAACATAACTTAATCATAAAGGAAAGATAACATTCCATCATTGAAATAACAATATAACATTTTAAGATATTGAAATAATGAATCCATTCAAAAAACCATTTTCAAAACCATTTAAAACATTTAATAAAGGGATTTTTGAATCAAAGTGTCCCATACAACTTTGAAGATTTTAACATTTTAAACCATTAATATCCATATAAATTAATCCTTAAAATAATATTTAAAACATTTATATTA
The DNA here is from genome assembly GCA_963277665.1 of Viscum album. Taxonomy (NCBI): domain Eukaryota; kingdom Viridiplantae; phylum Streptophyta; class Magnoliopsida; order Santalales; family Viscaceae; genus Viscum; species Viscum album. The sequence goes on along the minus strand of OY728152.1, from coordinate 2,071,414,232 downwards.
ATGAGAAATATTTATAAGAACAAATCATTAAAACAATTAAAGCGATATTTTAGTTAAAGGGCTTTTACCAAAATTAGAGACACTTGAATATAATAATTGAGGAATCACATTTAATCAGCACATTATAATATCATGAGAATAAATGGATTCATAATATAAGTAAATAAAATCCAGATTAGTATTAATGAATTAATTCTCATATTTATCCAGTACATATTCATTTTATACTATTCCATAACATTTGGACATAAAAAGAAATGAAATGTACAATTCATGGAGACGGTAGGCCGTACGTACGCATTAACACTACTTTCATTTCTTTTTATATTAATGGAATAAAAAAATTGAGAGATATATTTATTATAATTCCATTATAATATATATGTTTTATAAGTCACATAAGTTCATTAATTTCATTCTTTATACATTCCATGTATTTAATGAACGAGCCACATCACATGATGGGGCGGTAGTCCACACTTCCTCATACGAAATTATCGCAATTTCACAACATGAAAAGCATAAAGTTATTTTTTAAATATAAAATACAGATGAATATGGGAAACATAAATACCATATATATTATATATAAAATACAGTGACATCATAATGGCCACTATGAATGGTGTTAAGAAAAGATTGAACAATCATCATTTCGTGAGGCAGTAATTCACCATCCACAGAAACAGTATGTTCTTTAACCATTAGACGGATGTGTGTGTAAGTATAACTCTAATACATAACATAAAAACATTGTAGTATATTGAAGATACTATTTTTGTTATAAAATAAAGTAATAAAAAGATTTTAGGGGTTTGGAGAAGAAAAATAAAACAAAAGAACACAAGTGAAGACATTACCTTTTAATCAGGTAACTCCTCTTGGTTTGGACCAAAAGGGTTTCTTGAAGTGCATTATATCAAAGGTCAGGCTCCAATGATAAAAATAGGGATGTTTTGAGATGAAATGGGCTGGTTTTGGCTGATCCAAATTCTTGAGAGGTGTGGGTAAGGTGGTAGAGGTGGGGGGCTTTTATAAGTGGATAGGAGGGGCACTCTTGGAAGGTTGTAAACTATTACTTTATTATTAAATGTTTTTCGGATTTCAAAGGTCCCAAAAGGATATATTTTGAGGCTAAGGTGATAAGGTTTCGAAATAAATCCATCCAATAAGATTGTGATAAGTTTATGACATAGATTTCACCATATCATCTCATTTTATTTAAATCGATCATTAATGAGGTAATAACTGTATCATCACAGTTTCATAAATAAATTAATTTATATAATGTCTAAAAATTATAAGAAAAATATAATGATTTATGAAATCATATTATCTTTCTAATTAATATTTATAGTAAAAAATATGACTTATATAACCCCATGTAAAAATTGTTTTAATAAAACAATACATGTTTGTGACATTTTATTTTTATCATTAAATAAAAAGTTATTAATGTCATTTTCCAACAAAAGTGGATCCATGGGGTCCCCAAGTTGGCACAAGGATTTTATTGGTCTTCCATTCCTCTTCCAATAAGTTTAGGACATGTGTCATGGTCATTTCAAATTGTTATAACATTATCTTTACATTAAATTACACATATTACCTTTAATCGCGATGAATAAAACATAAAAATTACTATTCGCCAAAAAATTATTTTAATCTCATTGAAACACATTTTACATCCTAATGACAACCATGTATGTCCGATTTCTGAAAATCAAACCACAGAAGTGGTAAAGATTCATTTAAATGAAAAATAAGTTTCTTTAACTACCACTTAGTGGTTTCACAATTCATCAAAAATTGATGTTTTTCTGAAAAATACCAAAAATTCACCCTATGAAATATATGATATTTTGAATTAAAAATTTATTTCTATTTTATAAAATTAAAAATATATAACTTTCATTAATTAATTTAATAATTCATTCCCGTTTTCCAAACAAATAGCGTGTTTTTAAGAAACAATATCTATTAAAATATTGACATTAGTTTAAGTCCAATTTCAATGTGAAATTAATTCCAATGACAACCATTGGATTAAATGGTAAAAATATATTATAATTACACATTAAAACCAATTAAAAATATAATCTAATAATATATTTAAATTAGATGAAAAAACAGTTATGATGTAAAAAGGAGTATTTTTTCACTATTCATTAAAAATTGAACAATGTAAGAAACATACCAAATATTTAACTAAAGTAAATTTCAATGTCCCAATCATAAAGAATAAGTTTACTTTTATAAATAGAGCTTATAAAATTGTCAAAAGATATATTTAAAAAAGGTTCTCAATCAAAAGGCGGTAAAAAAATCTTTTAAAAATATTAGAGTATTTATTCTTAAAATTGGATTCATTTTGAATTTAAGGCTCTAAAATTTATTTGATAAATGTTAAAATATTTGACAAAAATATGTAATCATTTTGTAATTATTTTTGTTCATTCCCGCCATTACAACGACTAAGAGTTATCTATTATAATATTATTATATTATTAGTGTGCAATGTAAGATTTCAAAGAAACTCGTTGTTCCGTATTGGGTACGCCATTGAGAATAGCTTTCCCTTTAAAGTAATGTTAACATTTTATTCACAAATATTGATAAACATTAGAATGTAATATTATTTATTTACCTAGGACGTTACATGTAACCACTTATACAACTGGGATGTTAAATTTACATCATTATTATAATCTATCGTTGGTGGTACACTATTGAGTCAAAATATCTCTTAAACATATTGGCATCTCAAACACTCTACTAAAAAATTCTCTCATAAATGTAGTATTTAGGCTTGGTGAGTCAGTTAATGATCACCCAGATGATATATAATCTCATGGATGTATGTGGTAAACCAATCAAAATTTACATTCATATACCATCCCACATCTATTTGGCACCTCAATGGGATGTGTGAAATATGCCAGAACCTTGTGCTCAGTCTTCATCAACATGTACATAAGGCATCGAGTAAAAAACCTCTCAACATAATTTTTCTTCTCTATCAAACTAAATTTATAGTCATTGGTCCAGGTACATCTTCTCCATATCAAGGGTTACCTCAAAAGGGAATGTATGAATCTCCCATAGAACCTACACCCGTAATGAAACTAGTAAAATTTTTAAAACTTGGAAACAGGAAATGTGATCCGTAATGTGGGAATATCCATCAAGTGCAGGCCTTATTGAATTATGATCATCTCAGGTCTTGGATTAGGCACCCTCATGATGTGCCTCTAGGAATCACTATTATTTTGGAGTGGTGACAACCATTTACTTGAGGTAAGCTGATCAATCTCTATCCAGGAAGGACTACTATAAAAAACCCTACTACTCAGCGACCTTGTTCAGCTGTTGTGTACTAGATCTCCTGCAAAGTGCATATTCCAGTATGTTCCCCTTCCAAGGATTATAAAAAACTTCGAAATCATAATCCTGTTGTAACTATAGCAATATCCTATATCTCATGTTTATATCCTTTCTAGAGAAGATATACATGACACTCTTATTTAAAAAAGATGATAAAATTCTCATCCATTAGGTTGTGTTTCGATATATTTATTGCAAAAAATACACCTTATAACTCATGATTGTAGAGACCCGAAGCTTATCGTACATGGACATTACATTACTTTTGCGGAATACTTAGTACATAACAAAAACACACACACAAGGATCGTAATAGTTTAGTGTCTTTGGAAACTCGGAACGTAATCTTCTAATCGTGGTGAAAGATCTTCAATATCTCCCATAAAGATCTTCCCTTTTTTTTACCTAAAAACCTTTCTTTATATCCTGGGGAAAAGAAAACATAAAAGGGTGAGCTCAAATGCTCAGTAAGGGTAAACAAAAGAAATATCAATCACACCATATACATAAGAACATAGCTTTTGGAAATCTTAACCTGCAAAATAGCTCATAATATCATAACATGGGATAAATCATAGAAGTGAAAATGAGATCCCCATAATCATAACATGAAACTTGAAACTTTGTGGCATGCACACATAATCATAGAAAATCATTTCTTGTTAGTCATGACTCATTGCCAAGACTATCTTAGTGGACAAAGTCCCTTTCTGAAGTAAGTAACCCTCGTTTCAGTCCTGTTTCACTGAACCGGTATAACCTACCATTTCAGTCATGTCTATCTCATGAGATATAAAATCTTTACCCAATGCATTGGAGGGAGATATAGGTCCCACCCATCTTATAATGAATCCTTTCTTATGTGTGCCACATAATCATAAAACATACATCATCGCATAACACATATAACAAAAATTGGATTCTTGAAACATCATGACATCATAAATCAATTCATATATGATAAAGGAATTCATAAACATAATTCCATCACAACATAGTCAAACCAATGTAAAAATATGGATAGAAACAGAACCCTTTATTATCTTAGATGGAAAATAATTGTGATAAAACACTTGAATTGAATTCTTGAGGAAAATATCCTTTCTTCTTCAAAAACATTTTTCCTTTCATAACATGTCATACAACTTTAAAATAAAAGAAGTTGATTAAAAATAAACTTGAAAACATGTAAAGGAAGCTTCTTTGAAGTAATGTTTTAAAAATCCATTCATGTCGTATAAGTTAAAAAAAACATTCTTCGTACTTTTGTCGGAAAAGTCAAAAAGTACCTCGTACGGAAAAACGAAAAAAGATTCCTTTCATATTCTTTACTAAAAACTCACCTAAGGGTAAAATTGGATTTAAACTATTTCAAGTGGATGGAAACAATATTAAATATTGAGGGAACATGGATGTGGATGATAAAATACACCCCAGTAAATACTTACGAATAAACAATCTCGGATAAAAATGAGATTGTGATATTTCCCTTACCTTAGGTCCGATTTGCTTTGTTCATGTCCGAAGATCCTGTATAATGGTTTAAATAATGTTATTGACTTATTCCAGAATCATACATATTGATATGATACCATATATGGTCATATTATTAGCTTCTTGTTAGTAATATTTCATTGTTACTTGTTACTCGGGTCTTTATAACTTTTTGTTCTTATGCGTGTTTTGTCGAATAAATTCTTATTCTTATCTTTAGGTTATAGATAATTCATTTACAGAATGGTATTAGTGTAGTATATACCATATTCATTCATTTAATTCATTTATATAATCATTATTAAATGAAGATCATGTAGAACGAGTCGCATCACATCGTGGAGACGGTATTCCGTACGTACGCACGAGTGATGATATCGTTCCTATGATCGTGGAATTGTATTGGAGTATATATATATATATTATTTCAGTATCAATATTACTTCATAATAATCATATATAGTTACTCATTACACCATTATAACCATCCTTGTAAGGTGATGGTGGAAAAATAGATTACACCACGGCGTGGAGACGGTATTCCGTACGTACGCACGCGCGGTGATTTCATTTTTTCCGTAGGATGGATAGAAGGTGGATTAGGGTTGTTTTATATTTATAATAACATATCAGTATGTAAGTAATACTGATGTTATTACTTTTTCATGAAACAACTAAAGAAGAAGAATTTTAAGAAGAAAGAAAATGAAAAGATCGGTAATGGATATTACCTCTTCTTTGAAATGCCTCTTTGAATCCTCCACTTAGAGAACTAAAATTGGTCTTTGAAGAAGACCAGGACCTCTAGGATTATTCTAGGGAAGTGGAGGAGGGATTTTTTCAGGGGTTGGCCGAGCTTGAGTGCTCAATTTGTTGTGAGGAGGAGGGGGAGGAGGTGCCCTTTTATAAGGGAGGAGAGGGGCACCTTAGGAATTCTTAAAAATATTAATTTATAATAAATCTAACCCCACATAAAAACCTCCAAAAATGACTCATATTCGAAGATTAGATGCGATAGGGTTGTAATATCATCAACCAATCAAATTTAGACATGTTTGGATCTTATTTTAAACCTTATCATTTTGATTTATCCTTATTTAATCTATTTAAGTTTATTTGTGGTAATAAAATTCTAAATTTTAAATTATAACAAATAATTACTTATTTGTTGTGAATTTTCCATAATTTTTTACTTTATAACATTATAGACCATATAAATATAAATTTATAATTTTTAAATATTTTTGTGATTTTTAAACAATTTTATAATATGTTATTTTTGTAAAATAACAATAGTGTCAATTTTGACACTATTCATTTATTTGAATTTAAATAAAATATATACAGAAGATATGTTCGAAATAAAAGCTTTAATATATTAATAAAAGGTCATATGTATCTATAAAATTAGTTTATCACATTAAATAGTTCATATAATATTTATTTTATTATTTTTAAAACAATTTATTTGGTTTATCTCTTAATAAAATAATTGCTACATCATTTTTGTATAATTATTTAATATACTTATTTTTTGTATAAAAATTTAAAATAAAATTCTATGATGAATATAAATATATTACCTTGCACAATAATACTTTTAATCGAATTTATCATCTTAAAATCACAATATTTAAATTGTTATATTTATTAAATTATGAAGGTGACAACTTTGGCATCATTTAAAATAATATAATATAAGTGTCATAATCGCTTTTATAAGGCTCCAAATGGTCAAATATTATACCATTGGATTCTTATGGTTTACATTTACATGTCCAATAAGTTTTGGTTAGGTATTTGTGCATTTTATGGTCAATATTAGTTTAAAAAACCATTATTCTTGATTTTTCACTAGATAAACAATTTCTGCATCACTATTGTGTCATAATTAATGATAATTATTTAATCCCTAAAAATTATAAATAAATTTATATGATGTAGATAATTTCATTAGCTTTCTGTAGACTATTCATGTTCGATGTTTCATGAAGTCTATCACTAAATTAATATTAATATACTTATACAATTTAAGAGAGTGACATGTTGTCACTTTCTTTGGTTTTAATAATAATTAAGTTATTTTCATAGAAAAATGTTCATTAAATGATTCTAATCCGACCCTTAGGTGATATGGGTCGACTTTTAGTCATCCAATAGGATTTTGACATTTGTTAGGGTAATTTTAAAATATTATATTTACCCTTAATTACCCGATTTACCTTTAACTATGGTAAATAAAATTTACCGTAGTTACTATTCATAATTCCCAAAAATAAAAAGTAGCCTATTAACATAATTTGGACCCACTGATTCCAAATATGGAATCCATTTTTTAAAATTCCATACACAGAAGTTGCAGAAATTAAATTAAAATTAATCCCGTTGTCGAATAAAAACGGGTTTTTGTTTAAAACATTGCAAAAGATTGAATTGATTTAACATACGAATTCAAGGTAAAATCAATGCTAATGACATACATTATATTAAATGGTAAAAATATATTCTATTTATACTTTAAAACCATTCAATATTATAATTTAACCACATAAGATATTACGATGAAAAAAGTTGTTTTTAATTAAAATATAGCGTGTTTTTACTATTCATTAAAATGTGAAAGTTACCAGAATAATATGAAAAATTTATCCAAAGTAAATTTTTATTTCTTGATTCCAAAGAAGAATTTTATTTTGTCAAATTGAACTTATAAACATGTCAAAAAATAGATTTAAAGTGGGTGCGCCATCAAAAGGCGGCAAAACTGCATTTTTTTGAAAAATACTTATTTTACCCGAAAAATTTATTTTGTTCTTATACCATGTTCTAGAAATGTGTAAGATGAATAATAATGTTATAAAATTCAAAATTTAGTTAATACTATTCATAACAGCTAGTTCATGACAATATTATAATAATATAACATTGTTTATTAAAACCCGGTATTGTGTACAACACACGCTATCGAGGAAGGTCGCGATTGCGTGTAATGCAAGCCAAGTCAGGGTTGCGTGTTGTGAAAGAATCCTTCATTGTTTCGTATAACAGAATCCAACCATATTTCATTTATACATTTAATATATATATATATATATATACTCAATGTTGCGTATAATAACTATTATCAAAATTGTGTGTAACACGGTCCAAGAATAGTGTTGCGTATACTGCAAGCTAATACGGTGTTGCGTATAGCGCAAGGTAATCTTGGTGTAGAATAAAACATAAGACATTAATGAAATTAAAATAATATTTTTCATAAAATCTCAGGGTGTTACATTCTACCCCCCTTAAAATGAATTTCGCCCTCGAAATTCGTCGGGGTTATATATGGTTTACTATTCGAAAGTTTCTTTAATAGAAACCCACATCGTAAAAAGGAATACCAAAACCAATATTTAAAAACAAAAGTATAAAACGTAACGGTTACCCAAATAAACTAATCACTGGGTTTCCACATAGGTGAAAATATGGATATGGAAGAAAAATCTAACCATCATGTTCTGATGGAGAGTGGTAGAGAACATGGCTATGGAAAAGCCAACAATCACAAATCCATAAATTTGTGACGATCTAAGGTACCATCCGATTCATCAGGTATAAGATCACTAGGACAACATTTTTGGTTTTCAAGATCATTTCCCTAAAGTTGAAAATTTGAATTAGAATAAATACTTTCATTATTTTGGTACAATCTCACTGTTGTTCATGCCTTGAACAATTTCCACTTCATCTCTTAAATAAATGAAGTTGAATTTGTTATTCGTGAAGTGTTAGCAGATCATGTGATAGAATGACGGGTCATTCCATCTGTCTCAAGCAAAAGGTTAGCAAAAATTATATACATAAGTCGTTCTATAGTGAGATTAATCACATATGGTTCCTAAAATGGACTTATATTTCATATATCATACTGCTTAATATAATAAAACTAGTTTCTACTAAACAGGGACTTCCTGTATGCCAGTGGTAAGCGATAAAGGCCAGTCGCACTTCGGTTGTGGGTTCGATTCCCATAGCCTTGTCCGACGCGATGGGTTGTCGCCCGTCCTGCAGGTCGTGCTTTTTCTAAAACTATATTACTATAACATCCCATTGAAAAACTTCTATCCTTAAACAATACTATCTTATATCCAACATAATCCATTCCAATCTTTAGGCTTATCCATAATACTGCAGTCCACTCTCATAACATAGTGAAAACGATTACCAGAGATTTAACACCATCTTCGATCCCCATATATCATAATATATGTTTTGTTGGTCACATTCCAAACATTCAAAGTCCTTAATCATGTATTCTCTTGAATACCTTAGTGAAAACATGAATGCAGTTAAAATTTAACAATTTCCACATACCAAAATCCTCAAAATTCTATGTACTCAAACAATGATATCACTTAGTCCTTATATCAATCATGAGCTCATGAATACTTTCAAACATTTCATTTTCTCCTTATCCCTTCATTATTCGCATATCATCTACTTTCCAAAATATCTGAATCACTTTTAATGGTTACCGATACCTTAAAATTATTGAAAACCACAATAGAACAATACATAAATATTCCAATACACCATAAAAGTACCTCAACAACATTATTCATGAATACCAATACATAAACACTTTAGTCCATCCACTTCAATGATTGTCCTGGAATAAGTCCTTCCTTGATTTAGAAGTAACTTTTTTAGGTCAGGGCATTGAGTTGGGTAATGCCCATGTTCTCCACAAATAAGACATTGAACTCCATTACAGTCTGTCACTCTATGACCCTTTTCTCCACACAGATAACATCGGTCCCTCCATTTGAGGTATTCCTCAAGGCTCTTCTTCCCTTCTTTAGAAATCTCAATCTTCCTTTCTTTATGCTCCTCAACATGCGAACATGCATAATAGTCTATCTTCCTCTTCTTTGATGAATTATGCATAACACTAAATTTCACCTTGTTAATCATAAATCGCGATGACTGATTCGGCATAATCACAATATCTTTCTCTCTAGGAATTACACAATTTTGTTGCTCATAGTCACCAATTTGTCCATTGGATTCAATGTTAACCGAATTCCTTCTGGTTCCCTCCATTAACTAAAACACAAAAATAATTCTGTGAGAGGCAAAAATCATGCTAGAGAAAACAACATAGTAAAGGGGAAGTACCCTCAATATCTCACATCTTAGGTTAAATTCTAAGATCGTTAGCGTAATTCTAGGACTATAACCTATACGCATACTTAACCTTAGAGACATCCCTAGACATACCTTAGAAATATCTCTAGGGATCTCACTAAAGTTCTCGCATCCTAGTTTCCAAAGGTTGACTAAACCTTTCCTCTGATACCAACTGTAGAGACCCGAAGCTTATCGTACATGGACATTACATTACTTTTGCGGAATACTTAGTACATAACAAAAACACACACACAGGATCGTAATAGTTTAGTGTCTTTGGAAACTCGGAACGTAATCTTCTAATCGTGGTGAAAGATCTTCAATATCTCCCATAAAGATCTTCCCTTTTTTTTACCTAAAAACCTTTCTTTATATCCTGGGGAAAAGAAAACATAAAAGGGTGAGCTCAAATGCTCAGTAAGGGTAAACAAAAGAAATATCAATCACACCATATACATAAGAACATAGCTTTTGGAAATCTTAACCTGCAAAAGAGCTCATAATATCATAACATGGGATAAATCATAGAAGTGAAAATGAGATCCCCATAATCATAACATGAAACTTGAAACTTTGTGGCATGCACACATATTCATAGAAAATCATTTCTTGTTAGTCATGACTCATTTCCACGACTATCTTAGTGGACAAAGTCCCTTTCTGAAGTAAGTAACCCTCGTTTCAGTCCTGTTTCACTGAACCGGTATAACCTACCATTTCAGTCATGTCTATCTCATGAGATATAAAATCTTTACCCAATGCATTGGAGGGAGATATAGGTCCCACCCATCTTATAATGAATCCTTTCTTATGTGTGCCACATAATCATAAAACATACATCATCGCATAACACATATAACAAAAATTGGATTCTTGAAACATCATGACATCATAAATCAATTCATATATGATAAAGGAATTCATAAACATAATTCCATCACAACATAGTCAAACCAATGTAAAAATATGTATAGAAACAGAACCCTTTATTATCTTAGATGGAAAATAATTGTGATAAAACACTTGAATTGAATTCTTGAGGAAAATATCCTTTCTTCTTCAAAAACATTTTTCCTTTCATAACATGTCATACAACTTTAAAATAAAATAAGTTGATTAAAAATAAACTTGAAAACTTGTAAAGGAAGCTTCTTTGAAGTAATGTTTTAAAAATCCATTCATGCCGTATAAGTTAAAAAAAAATTCTTCGTACTTTTGTCGGAAAAGTCAAAAAGTACCTCGTACGGAAAAACGACAAAAGATTCCTTTCATATTCTTTACTAAAAACTCACCTAAGGGTAAAATTGGATTTAAACTATTTAAAGTGGATGGAAACAATATTAAATATTGAGGGAACATGGATGTGGATGATAAAATACACCCCAGTAAATACTTACGAATAAACAATCTCGGATAAAAATGAGATTGTGATATTTCCCTTACCTTAGGTCCGATTTGCTTTGTTCATGTCCGAAGCTCCTGTATAATGGTTTAAATAATGTTATTGACTTATTACAGAATCATACATATTGATATGATACCATATATGGTCATATTATTAGCTTCTTGTTAGTAATATTTCATTGTTACTTGTTACTCGGGTCTTTATAACTTTTTGTTCTTATGCGTGTTTTGTCGAATAAATTCTTATTCTTATCTTTAGGTTATAGATAATTCATTTACAGAATGTTATTAGTGTATTATATACCATATTCATTCATTTAATTCATTTATATAATCATTATTAAATTAAGATCATGTAGAACGAGTCGCATCACATCGTGGAGACGGTATTCCGTACGTACGCACGAGTGATGATATCGTTCCTATGATCGTGGAATTGTATTGGAGTATATATATATATTATTTCAGTATCAATATTACTTCATAATAATCATATATAGTTACTCATTACACCATTATAACCATCCTTGTAAGGTGATGGTGGAAAAATAGATTACACCACGGCGTGGAGACGGTATTCCGTACGTACGCACGCGCGGTGATTTCATTTTTTCCGTAGGATGGATAGAAGGTGGATTAGGGTTGTTTCATATTTATAATAACATATCAGTATGTAAGTAATACTGATGTTATTACTTTTTCATGAAACAACTAAAGAAGAATAATTTTAAGAAGAAAGAAATTGAAAAGATCGGTAATGGATATTACCTCTTCTTTGAAATGCCTCTTTGAATCCTCCACTTAGGGAACTAAAATTGGTCTTTGAAGAAGACCAGGACCTCTAGGATTATTCTAGGGAAGTGGAGGAGGGATTTTTTCAGGGTTTGGCCGAGCTTGAGTGCTCAATTTGTTGTGAGGAGGAGGGGGAGGAGGTGCCCTTTTATAAGGGAGGAGAGGGGCACCTTAGGAATTCTTAAAAATATTAATTTATAATAAATCTAACCCCACATAAAAACCTCCAAGAATGACTCATATTCGAAGATTAGATGAGATAGGGTTGTAATATCATCAACCAATCAAATTTAGACATGTTTGGATCTTATTTTAAACCTTATCATTTTGATTTATCCTTATTTAATCTATTTAAGTTTATTTGTGGTAATAAAATTCTAAATTTTAAATTATAACAAATAATTACTTATTTGTTGTGAATTTTCCATAATTGTTTAATTTATAACATTATAGACCATATAAATATAAAATTATAATTTTTAAATATTTTTGTGATTTTTAAACAATTTTATAATATGTTATTTTTGTAAAATAACAATAGTGTCAATTTTGACACTATTCATTTATTTGAATTTAAATAAAATATATACAGAAGATATGTTCGAAATAAAATCTTTAATATATTAATAAAAGGTCATATGTATCTATAAAATTAGTTTATCACATTAAATAGTTCATATAATATTTATTTTATTATTTTTAAAACAATTTATCTGGTTTATCTCTTAATAAAATAATTACTACATCATTTTTGTATAATTATTTAATATACTTATTTTTTGTATAAAAATTTAAAATAAAATTCTATGATGAATATAAATATATTACGTTGCACAATAATACTTTTAATCGAATTTATCATCTTAAAATCACAATATTTAAATTGTTATATTTATTAAATTATGAAGGTGACAACTTTGGCATCATTTAAAATAAAATAATATAAGTGTCATAATCGCTTTTATAAGGCTCAAAATGGTCAAATATTAGACCATTGGATTCTTATGGTTTACATTTACATGTACAATAAGTTTTGGTTAGGTATTTGTGCATTTTATGGTCACTATTAGTTTAAAAAACAATATTCTTGATTTTTCACTAGATAAACAATTTCGGCATCACTATTGTGTCATAATTAATGATAATTATTTAATCCCTAAAAATTATAAATAAATTTATATGATGTAGATAATTTCATTAGCTTTCTGTAGACTATTCATGTTCGAAGTTTCATGAAGTTTATCACTAAATTAAAATTAATATACTTATACAATTTAAGAGAGTGACATTTGTCACTTTCTTTGGTTTTAATAATAATTAAGTTATTTTCATAGACCAATGTTCCTTAAATGATTCTAATCTGACCCTTAGGTGATATGGGTTGACTTTTAGTCATCCAATAGGATTTTGACATTTGTTAGGGTAATTTTAAAATATTATATTTACCCTTAATTACCCGATTTACCTTTAACTATGGTAAATAAAATTTACCGTAGTTACTATTCATAATTCCCAAAAATAAAAAGTAGCCTATTAAAATAATTTGGACCCACTGATTCCAAATATGGAATCCATTTTTTAAAATTCCATACACAGAAGTTGCAGAAATTAAATTAAAATTAATCCCGTTGTCGAATAAAAACGGGTTTTTGTTTAAAACATTGCAAAAGATTGAATTGATTTAACATACGAATTCAAGGTAAAATAAATGCTAATTACATACATTATATTAAATGGTAAAAATATATTCTATTTATACTTTAAAACCATTCAATATTATAATTTAACCACATAAGATATTACGATGAAAAAAGTTGTTTTTAATTAAAATATAGCGTGTTTTTACTATTCATTAAAATGTGAAAGTTACCAGAATAATATGAAAAATTTATCCAAAGTAAATTTTTATTTCTTGATTCCAAAGAAAAATTTTATTTTGTCAAATTGAACTTATAAACATGTCAAAAAATAGATTTAAAGTGGGTGCGCCATCAAAAGGCGGCAAAACTGCATTTTTTTGAAAAATACTTATTTTACCCGAAAAATTTATTTTGTTCTTATACCATGTTCTAGAAATGTGTAAGATGAATAATAATTTTATAAAATTCAAAATTTAGTTAATACTATTCATAACAGCTAGTTCATGACAATATTTTAATAATATAACATTGTTTATTAAAACCCGGTATTGTGTACAACACACGCTATCGAGGAAGGTCGCGATTGCGTGTAATGCAAGCCAAGTCAGGGTTGCGTGTTGTGAAAGAATCCTTCATTGTTTCGTATAACAGAATCCAACCATATTTCATTTATACATTTAATATATATATATACTCAATGTTGCGTAGAATAACTATTATCAAAATTGTGTGTAACACGGTCCAAGAATAGTGTTGCGTATACTGCAAGCTAATACGGTGTTGCGTATAGCGCAAGGTAATCTTGGTGTAGAATAAAACATAAGACATTAATGAAATTAAAATAATATTTTTCATAAAATCTCAGGGTGTTACAATGATCATGGGTTGTGTAGTTATTCACATGTGGTATCAACATGGAAGAACCATTAGAAATAACTATGTACCACTATATCAATACTCAACCTTGTACATTACATAATTAATCCTATAATACTACATACTCAACACCCTCCTCTAGAAATCTCATAAATGGTGTGCTCATGAAACTATTCTTAAACTACTGAAAAACCTGATGGAACTTCTATTTCCATATGAATATCTTCCCCTTTCAGGTTATAGATATCATAGGTTCTGATTTACTTGAGAAAACATTTAAGAATATCTGCTTATATATTATCATCCAATGGCAGCATCATACATTTTTAATGATCCTATGTGGATATGATTTTAACACTCTCACCACCATGCCTAGGTGAACTTCCTCTCAATTCACTAAGATAACATGTCCCAGAATGTTGAATGCCTAAATCTAGATCTTTTACATAGATATTTTCACATAAATATAGTTTACTTAGAGTTATTCTAGAACAATCTATAGGTGTCTTTCATTTTCCTCATCGGATGCAAAGTACAAAGGGATATCATCAATGAAAACTTTAAATAATCAGTCTAAGTAAGTATGAATGATCTGTATCATGATTCCTATGAACACTAATGGGCCTTCATCATAAAAAATGACATCACTATGTCCTTATAAAGATCATACTGATATCTAAAATCCATATCGGTATATCTGCATCTCGTATAGGCAACTGGTATTACCAGATTGAAGGAATAAATTAGAGATCCATTATGACCTTATCATTTGATCAAAATTTTCATCGATCCAAGGTACTTAGTATGTATTCTTCATGGTCATGTGGTACGAGCATATATGATCCACTCAAAAGCTCAATCTCTTATCATCCTTCATTGAAATCAAAACCAGGGTTTCCATTGGTGAAAAAACTGGCCTCAATAATCCCTTCATCTAAAAATCCTAAAGTTGCACCATCTACTCAAAAATCCCTTTGAGAGACATTAGATATGTTGGTGACAATATAGGTGGAATAATGAAGTGTAATTCAGTGCTGAATTCAATATCTATATAGGGAGGTAACCATGTAAAATCATCTGGAACATGTCCTCATACTCCGACACTACTATTGAAAAAAAATTAATATTACATTTTCTACTCTAAGGGAATGGCTAGCCAACCCATGAGTGATTGAATTCAACCTCCTACTAATGAAACCATCCTAATCTACCATGCATTAACTTCCTCTAACAATGGAAAACCTCACATAATCTATGTGGGCACACCACACATTTCACCTAATTTAATCAATCTGGGAATGAATCAATGATATATAATCCATATTCAAAATGACGTTCTAAGGTCTCGACGCTGCAACGATGATTTCCCAACCATAACTCTCACTTCCAAGGTTCAGATCATACTATCGGCATAAAAGTGTGTGATTATCGATGCTCTTACAGTAGGTGTCTCCAATAATATGTGGATTCCTTTGTTATAAGGGAATGACAAGGTCTCTTACAAGGTAAGTGGTGTGAAAATAACGATTGGAAGTTGTGCCTTTAATTATTGAATATATGATAAAAAGAAACATATCATACCATAGATCATACCTAGAGTCCCTGGGTTATATGCCTCGAGCACATGAACATTCCCCAACCCAATTCCTTCAGCTCTATAAGCCTGTTGTGGACCACATAGGTAATTTAGGGATAATATAGAATATCTTACACCACCTCCTACCACTCTCCAAGTGCCTCAACCACATCCATAGCCAGGTAGATCGGCATGCTCAACTGGTTTCTTCTAACTAAGTGGTCCATCCAACATCCCATTATCAGCAAATCTATATATTGGTAAATTTCTTGAAAATTGTTTCATATCATCACATGTGTGGACCCACCTCTCCCTAGGGTGATTGGATCTAGCTTGAGAGCTGTAAACCATAAATACACAGTCTAGGGACCCCGTGTAATATCTCCCCCATCTAGATCCCTATGTATAATCTGGTCACCCCACTACCGCGGTATCTACACTTGTCTATATATTTCTAACTCCTACCAGCAAAATCTTCTAAACCAAAACGCTCTGTGAAAAAAAATCTCACTCATTTACTACATTAAATGGTAGAATTCATAGATGTATGAGACTGGCTCAGATTTGTCGACATAGACCTCACACTATGGTTCAAGACCAGATTTAATAGTCCCTAACCATATCCATAATTTACATGGAGATATTAGTGATCCTCAAAGAAAATATAGAAATTGTCACAAAAACATACTAAAGATGAATATGATCTTCTATATGTACTTCTCTTTGTTTAACCAAAGAGATCTACTCTTAATATGGACACTTGAACTCTGTCCTTGAAAGAGTAACATAGTCGTGAGTCTACGTGGTCAAACTCTACCATCTCCCTACCGAACCCTAAATAAGGCACTCCTAAAAGATCAGTATCTTGTCCAATAATGTTCCTAATAGAAGGAAAAATCTAGTCAATAACACAATCCATTAGTCATCTATATGAGGGTGATGATCAATTCATAAACTACAGTGTATCTATCTATAAAACTCATGGATCATGCTCAGTCTGTGCTCCTCATCTATGGGTAATACAGACACCACATTACACTTCACCTATGGTGGTTTATTATGTCCCCATCCTAGATTTTGTTTTTCAAACTAGTTCCATTACTGATGAATTTTCACATAATGGTTCATCATTATGACCAAGATGCTGAATCCGAGATGGTTTGTGTCTCTGAGGAATCCTCTATGAAACAATGATGTACCACAGTCAATGAGTATATTTCGTGAGCAGACTCAACAAGTTCATGGAAGTGTAACCCATTCCTATATGACGATGGAACCATTATTTTTGAGGACCCCTGTGTTCCCATATACCATTTTGATATAAAGGTCATAAAAGACTTGGTGTATGGATATGTTGGATATCCATACCATCACTTGAGTCTCTATCCTGAAATCCGAGCTCGAAAGACATAACATTGTTTCCCCAAACCAATCACAGAGACTCATGGTCCTTAGGTAGTTAAGACCGCCTATAATACCACACAATCACAAGCTGTCCTTGTGGGGAATTTATTGTGTCTCCTAAATCAAACCTCTAATAGGCTAGGGTCTGGTGAGTAGCACCATGTTGGTGTATCACCAACATTGGAAGCATTTCCAATGTACCTATACACACGAATAGATATCCATGAATTAATTTATTAAAAAACATATTATGATTAAAATACATTCCTACTAATATTCCCATACTATAGAGTACGATAACAATCTAAAGTGAAATAATGAATATTGTGCCAAAATACCAGCCCACCGAAGGAATGAGATAGAAAATAAACAAGTACAACCTGCAAACAAAATGGTACTAGTAATACTACTCAAATTTGTGTGAAAATTATGGAATTTATATTCTCAAATGGATTTTTTATGTCCTAGTTCTCCCTAAAAACCATCAAAAGGTCCTCATATTCTAAAGGAATAACATGTGCAAGAAAATATTGTATCTGATTGTGTATAAAAATACTCAATAGGACCCCGTAAAATGACCGATAAATACAATATGTAATTGTACACACAGATCTAGAAATTATATGTCTACAATACATATTCAACGAACATATCGAAATATACACAATCCTCGACCCATTGCATATTGGTATGTAAATACTACAATATTCCAACACTGTAGATTCATTATGAAGATTCCACATTGAAACTCATCCAGGAGCACACACTCTTGTGTTTGATATAAATTATGAAATGAAACCGATAATTAATGTTCACTGGTAACCATCATGAGAGGGAGATATATAGATCAATATGAATAGAAATTTGATACACTCTCTCTCGAAGTACTCAATCCTTGAAGGGTTAAGATCACGATACAAAAATGAGGATCCCTTCAAAGACTATGGGGTGATACAATGGATCATCTAAATTCACCTACAATGTAGAGTATTTATGCTTGGTAGTATTGGTCACATTGAAACCAATACTCTAATTAGGGCTCAATAATGTATTTAATATCCTTCGTGGGCCCTTTGGTGGGGATTCTTAATTATATCATGTATACTCTGAATGAAAGGAACAAAATCATTTGAAAAATAAATGATACTAACAAGTGTTCATAGGAATAGGAATGGGAACCAACCGAATTGAAACATATCTAATATACATGTGAACATAGATTCAAATTGGTTATAAATTAGTTCACAACTTGTCATAGGTTCGGACTTTGGGACATGTGTCCCCAATTTTTCCCATGTTCTATGACCAATGTCATCAGAACACAATATTTTTAAGAGGAATAAACTATTGGTAGATACGATCACACATTGTGTCCTATTATCCCGGGTCCACCAATTTACTCGGGTTTTGTACTAGTACATGGTGTTATCCCATTGTCGCTTTTCTGAGTTATAGAACATTGGGTAATCCATGTATCTGGTTTGGGCCTAGCCACATAGGAAAACCTTCTACACCAACCCATGAAATTATAACTTTCAAGATACATGATGAGCCATAGGAAAAGGCCCAAATGTTTTGTGAATGGGATCACATGCCATGTGGTACATGACTGCCTCCCAAAACCCAAGTCGTCACTGTGTTGGGGATACACTCCTCGTAGTCCAGACTACACATCATGTTATGCATAAATTTATACAACATTTTTTCATCCTCCACATGCCATGGTTGATCCTCTTGTGTTCAATATGATGATATGTTCATCTCAAAATTGATCATCTAGGGTCATTTATCGATGGCCAATACAAACTTCAGGGTTTTGGTCCTCTGATCAGCTGTGAAAACCAATTTCGATCTTCCACTCGATAGTCACACAAATTATGGTATTTGCTAAAAACATTGATGTCTCTATTTTTAACATCATCACATCTCTTCTTCAGCATCATGATTATATATATATTATTTTAGATCCTTGTTCCATGAAGCAGAGGCACAATGATCATGTATTAATTTTCCATGAAGAATTTAATGAAAATAATGAACATAGTGGAGAAAAGAACAATTTAAAAACTATATAAATGAACCTCGATCGTTGATTTTTTCGGCATTGATCTAATCAATAAGAAGGATCATGAAAATAAAATAGTAAAATAATAATATCCACATGATAACTACAATCAAATCCCTCTTGAAAACAAGTTTGAATTGTGGGTGAACATGTTCAATAGTTTAACTCCATTTTTCATTAAATATAAGAATGTGAAAATCATGAATTGAATCATTAGGTCATACATGGTTTTGGGATCATTTATTGTCGAGGATTCCTTATCAATTGTGATTCTTCAAAATGAGAATGATCAGATGACATGTCCTCATATATCAATAAATTTCCCTCTAAGACTTCTCTAGAGCATCTAGGGATTCCTATTGGGTTCTGAATTCTAACCCCAGGTCCCTACAAATATATTTATTAAAAATAAATATATCCCTTATTTGTTGTGACATCAATATAAAAAATTATAATTTATTTTATTCGTTAAACATCCCAAAACAAACATTAAAATCCAACCAACATCTTCCGATGATAGGTCTCTCCAAATGTATAGTCACATCCATGGTATCAACAGTGCCCTCATATGTTTGATCAGGGAACCCGTTAAAATGATAATTAACTATTTCATGAAAACCAATCATGTGAACTATCTAATATATTTTATAAATTTTAGAAATTTATTCCAGACACCCTTGGCCTTCAAATGACATGACTTCTCAATTCCTATTCTAAAATTAATCCCATATAATATTTAAACATAATACACATAAAAATTTGGGACATTAAAAATGAAACCAAATTTCCAACATCATGTCGTATGTGTTATAAAATATTCAAGGTTATTGAAATAATAAATACATTTATAACACCCATTTAAAAAAGAGGTTTGTAAATCTATGTATCCAACACCATAATTACACATTTGTATGAAATTGAAATTGTAAAATATTTATGTACATATAAATAAATACATAAAACCATTTTGAAAAAATATACCAGAATGATAAGAATTTAGAAAAATAAATCAGAAAATTAATAAAAATGCTGTTTTAGTTAAACATTCCATTACCACATTGAAACATTGTAAAATAATGAAAATAAATAAATAAAACATTAAATATTATGATAATATAGTAACTCATGATATAACATGTCAAAAGGTTTTTATATACACCTTGTATGAATATATTGATTCCTGAAATCAATCAATACATCAATTAAAGGAGATATAGACAAAGTTCCATCTCTTTAGTCAGATTGATCACATATGTTCATTATCTTCCAAGATAATAAAATTATGTTATCTATTTACCTACAAGATATAATTTTTCAGGATTATTATTCATCTTCTAAAAAAAATTCCATGTGACAACATTTACATTACTAGGGAAATTCAAATCTCATGTTTTTAAGATTTTCATTATTGGAGTCCAAAATGAAATTGATTTGTCAAATTTTATCAAATTGGTCAATAATCCATCATATATAGAACAATATTCCAGAAATAATGGTATCATTTTTATGTTAATTTATCTTTTAAATCATAATATATATACATTCGTATGGATAAGAAACTATGTTTTAATCAAGGAGACGACATGTCTCATGTACGAATGAGTAACATTTTCATTTCAAACTGTAATTTCGGAAGGAATGTAAGTATTATTTTATATTTAATTAATGATAATATTGTCTTTAATACAATATTAATCATTTAAATATACATATATATATAATAATTGTGATGTGGTGATGAAAAATTAATCACATCGCTTCTTGAGGAGATAGTTCACACGTATGCCCAAATGGGGTTATCATTTTTATGTTCATGAAAACTAAAAACATTATAGATATGTTATTATTTTATAATGATGGATATTTTATTAATTTCTCATATAAATATTAGTTAAATATTTAAAAAAATTCTTGAGAGGCTATAATTGGAATAGAATTGTGTTGGTTCATGGAGTTGATAGTTCACATGTACAGACAAATGATTAATTCATTTATTATTTAATGGAATATTATATCAATATTTGTGATAATATGAACATAATAAAATATAATATTATTGATGATATTATGTTTATAATATCATATTTGATGTATAATATATGAAGTATGTATAATAAAATTTAAAATAGGAATCCATAATTAAAATTAATAACTATTATTTAGAGGATATCCGTTGATTATCACCTTAACACCAATATGTAGGGTGTTATGGTTAAACGGGGGACTCTATAATGTCTATATATATTATAGGGAAATATTTGAGATGATATTGGCTATTTTTAATTGGTTTGTAGGTGTGAAGAAAAGAGAATAGTGTGTGCCATTTTGTAAGAGAGGGGAGATGAACTATTGGTATTCTTCAAATTATTAAATTAATATAAATTAATTTTACAATTAAAATGGTCCCTAAAAAATTTAGTTTGATGGTATGATTATTGTGGGTTTAATCTGCTTTATCCAATCAAAATTATATAAATTTTTACTAATTTTTAGCCCTTATATTTTTTCACTATTATTATTTCATATTGAGATATCAGGTAATATACATTGTTATTGTTAATATAATTACTATAACATGCCAAACGAACAATAAAGGAATAATTTATCACACTATAATAATTTTCTAAAAAAATTGCCTAAAACAAATAGGTTTATAAATATTATGTCCTTTATTAAAAGAAATTTTATTTTAAAATATTATTAGTGTCAATTTTGACACAATTCTATATTTTACTATTTAAAAATATCATAAAAACATGATATCGTCAAAAACCTCCATTAAAACATATCATAAAATTCAAATTCAAATATAAAATACATATATGAAATGATTTATATCAATTTTTATATGTTTTATCATTTTTTAATATATTTTTTTATTCTTCCATTAATTATTACATTATTACATTATCATTCTATAATGATTTAATCTAAATATGTATTTCATAATGATTATTAAAACATACCATGATATATAAAAAAATTATATCATTATAAATAGAATTTACAGAACAATATATCTAGTAAAAAACAAAATATTACAAATTTTATTTTTATTTATACAAGAGTATGGCAACATTTTCATTTCATTGAGATAAAATACAATAAATGGAGTAAAGTCATCCACGGGGCTCCAAGAAGGCATAAATTCATCCCAAGGATGATTTTTTAATAAATTAAATCATCCCGTTAAATTTTTTTAGGTGTGATTTTGATATTATAATATTTATAATATTATGTTTATCCATTTTTTACATATTTTCCATTAATAATTGTAATTAATATAATTAATAAAGTTACTATTCATAATTTCCAAAAATAATTTTTCTCCTACAATATCATAAATTCCATTCTGACCAAAAATTTGTATGTCTTTATTTAATAAATTGAAATAATGAATCGGCTAAAATAAATTTTAAACCAATCCAGTTGATGGATTTAGAAAACAGGTTTTTAACAAAACAATTTTCAAAAGATCAAATTGTTTTTATATCCCATTTCACTGTGAAATTGATTCAAAGGAACAATATTAGATTATCTGGTGAAAAAAAATATATATTTATACCTTAAAACTCATTATAAGGATTATATATCTATATAAATAAAATATATGGAATTGAATATTCGAATTATGATGTTCTATCCCTAACTATTTATTAAAATATGAAAGTTATGAGTAAAAGAAAAAAAATAATGAAACGTAAATTTTGATTCTAAAATTTATAAAAATGATATTAGATTAATCAAATTTATTTTTTAAATGATAAAAAATTATATTAAATATGTTTAAACTTCAGATGAATATACAACATTATTTTTTGAATAATACTCTTCATACACCTAAAGTTGAATTTTTACAAATTTAATTTTTATAAACTATATAAGCTGAATGTTAAATGTTGAGTTAAAAAAATTATATATATATATATATACATATCAATAATATAATACAAAAATTATGAATAACTAATTAATATTTATTTAAACACTATGGTTCACATTTAAATTATTTTTCAAAAAATGGTTACATTTTATTTATAAAATGATTTTATTTCTATTATTATTTATTTGTCACCAAATAATAAATTATAAATTCATGTATAAACTATATATTCATAATTAATTTAATAATTACCATTCCTAAAATTATAATAGATTCATTATTTTGGTATCACTTAAATAACAATATGTAGTTTTTTGGATAAACATGATGTGACATATGATGTTTTCAATAAATTATTGTGTTTCCAATTAAGAACTCATGATTTGATAATAGAAAATTTGGTGAATATATTAATTTGAATATTAATGAATCCTTCTATTATAATATTACTCCTATTTGTGTAGTTGTATGGTATTTCCTGAAAATGATACTAAACATGTCATTATAGAGTTTGACATAATTCATAGTATAGATTAGATTTCTATAGATAATTATTTGATATATTTTAGAGCTAGGTATGCAATTTTTCGATATTTCATGACATTTATAACATTCCAAGAAACATAAAAATGTACTAGATATGGTTATGTAATTATCCTTGAAACAATTGTTAAAAATAATGTAACATTTAATATTATTGAGATTCCAGGACTGAATAAAAACATGTGTTTACATTTCATATTTTGATCCTATCATCACATATTATTTATGGAGAGGATATTATAAATCGTTCGATATAGAATTAATGATTAGTACAATTTCTCATCCTTATATTGATTGTTGGCCATATAGTATAAGTTAAACAATGAAATATATACTTCATTCATGAATAATAGATTACATGGTCAGATGAGGTAAATTACATTATTTGGTATAGTTTTATTAAAATAATAATTTTCAATCCATTATAGAAATGTTTTTTGTGACATTATATGGAATGCCTTAAATGACACCATCTTTATTAGATAAGTTCAATAATGGTTGTTGAATGTCTGAATATAGTAAAAGAAGTGGTTCTAAAGGTGTAGTTTATTTAAAAATATATGAGGATGACATAGAGTATGAAAAAAATTTATATATATATCCTTCTATGTGACCATTCATTCTAGGATGGTGATCAAATTTTCTTTATATTATCTCCTTGAAACAAATTTATGCATTTTGGAAAAACAAGAAGGCTAAGTATTTATTTCTTTAGAAAACATGAAATCATTGACTATGCTGGATCTATTTCCCACATATTAACTTCTCCACTGATTTTATCTTATTTACCCTACATTACTCAAATATCGATGTCAATAAATTTTTTTTTGCATTCACCAGATGATTTTATATATGAGGTAATTTTATTATATGATAATTTATCTTGTTATAAAATACATATTGAAATTAATTTGGGTAGATGGAATTTGTACTGGAATAAGGTTATTAACAAGTTTATGGTTTTATGGAAGTCCCGTATAAATAAAGATGCAACACGGTAATATAAAAATTCTAGGATGGAAGGATATAATAATTGTTTTAATAAGTGATTAAAAATTTTTAAAATTAAATTAAAAAAGTATTATAATGTTCAAAAAATACGTTATTATAAAGTAAATTACATTCAATTATAATAATATAATTTAATATTCATCATAAAAATAATAATTAATATTTTTAGTAAAATTCAAATGAATTATAATTAAAAATATTATTATAATGACTTATATAAAAGTATATTTTATAAATATTACATTTTTAATATTCTAGAATTACATTAAAATTTTAATTTATATTGGGTTAAATTTTTTATATTTTTTAAAAAATAAGGGGAACTCAATAAATACTGAAAATGCTAATTTTATTTAAAAATAATAATTTTATTTTATAAATTAACTAACTCGGTAGTGCAATTTTTTTTTGATTTAGATATAAAATTTTATTTATTACATTTATTTGTTAAACTATTTTAGTTTTTATTCATCTTAATATTGTATTTTATTATATGGTTGTTTAATTTTAAAAAAATTGGAATTATTCTGAAAAGTAGTGCACAATGTTTCTCTATTTTAATTTATTATAATAATAAATAATAATTAATTTTATAAATATAACATATATATTTTATGAAAATATATATTAATTTATATTCCTATACATAATATTTTGATTCATTGATGCAATTTAAAATCATTTCATTTAAAATAATACATATCTTGAAATAATGTTTCTCCATCTACTATGTCGTTTTTTATTTCAATATAACATTTGAAATTATATTAACTAAATTTTTTAAAATGTATTATCTATTATAAATCATAATAATTTATTAAATATAATATGTTAAAAATACATATTATGCGAAACAAATACTAAAAATAATAACAAATAATTAATGACGTTTTTGTAAAAATGGAGCTAATGTAGAAATACTAAAATATATAAATGTCAAAAAATAAACCAGTATACATAGTATTTTATGGGAATAATTAAATATCATTTATCGCATGTTATATTAAAATTTAAATTTAAATCATTTTCCATTTGCATGAATTTATAATCTTTGATTATTTTAGGAATTTTCAAAGTTGTCTCAGATTGGGTTTGTTTCATAACATATAATTATCCCCACAATAAATCCATTTTACACATCATGTACCTACCCAAATTTATTACATAAATCGATACCCATATCCTATATCCAATATTAATTCTTAAGTCCTTCATAAGATGTTTTTTTGTTCCTACTATAGGAGGTTGTCTAATGAAGAGGTATCAGGCTTTACAAAGAGTCGTTATTTTATTATTCTGCCACCTTAAAAAAATATTAATCATTAATGGACATATAATAGAATAAATATTCTCAAATAATAATATATTACTATGTTAATGTAACAAAAAAACATACCATCTTCCATAAATGTCATACAAAATGATCAATATTGTGTACGATGGACAACGACCTCATGAAAATACTTCATTTGTTTCCCATCATTATATCTCACAATATTTTATAAAATTAAATTTAAATTCACAATTTCTATTTCTAAAATATTTAAGCTTATCAATTGATTATATATCATATTTCTTCTAAGATTATATTCAATTGAGGTTATGATAACACAACACATGTGAACAACAGACTATCAGCTCACAATGCGATATGAAGGACATAATTTAATTAATAATGATAATCAAGAAATATATATAATTTTCCAATATAATTTTTCCAATAAGTTATATGATTATTATTATTAAACTGAAAAATGATATTTTCCCTCATATAAAAGTGGACTATCACCTACATAAAGCGTTTCAATTCCGTTATTCATCACGACATCATTTTAATTATTCATTTAAGTGTATTCAAAGAAATAATATAGTATATCTTCCAATTTTATCATTCTATAATTATAAAATATTACTTTACTAGTTTCAATTATGATTGTTGAAAAACAAAAACTTTAGTTATCTATATATATACGACAAACCACATTAATGATTAAAATGTACTTCATATTTCAAACACGAATTTTTTCACCGATATTAATAATATTATTGATATATTAATATTATAATAATGTAATGATAATTTATATATATATATATTTCATAATTACTTAGTTAGCCAATATATTGATGTTCCATCGACATTTTTTATATATAATCTATATACCATCAAAACAACCTATGAAGAACTATTTACAGAAGTAATCATATAACACATAGTAATAAATTAGATAAAAGTGGTATTATAGGTGAAAATTTTAATAATTACATTCAATAATTGATATAATCTTAATTTTCAAGAATGTTAATCAAAATTGTGAAAAAACAAATTCATGATAAGGGACTTCATCTCAACTTACTTTTGATGAGGCATTTATTTTAGTAACCTATTTTTTAAGAGGTGTGTATATAGCCCCATATCAATGTTAAGTCATGAAATTAACAACCATAATGTTATTAATTGTTTTTGTTTTATTCATAAATGGAGATTATGATTCAATAATTATGAATGTGATAAAGTAATTTTCAATTGAAATATTTTCATATTGTATTTTTTATTCGAAATAAATAAGTTTTCATTGTTTATTCTGTTTAAATGATTTTATTATTAATATAATATTTCATGTATGTAAATATTTTTTTATTTTTTTATTGTTTCAAAATTAACAAATCCATTTATGGAATTTATGAGTTTCATTATAATTTAAAATATAATTGTTATATTCGAACAAGTTTAATGTAAATTATTTTTCATGGACTATAATGATATTTATGTGCACTAATATAGACATGTGTTTAATGATATATATTATACAATAGGTTAAACTATATAGTTCTCCAAATTATAGTTTATTGTCCCTTCCCTTAATAGGTAATAAGAATTATTCCATCAAATGGTTTATCCTATGGATTTAAATGGGCTCTAATAACTTCTAAAACTAGATTAAAACATGACTTGAATGTGATGTTATATCATTCCCAAATGTTTTTAACTTATTTCTTTGAGTTTTACCAATTTATATTTGTCAAATAGTGTTTTTTTGTGAAAATGATTTTATATGTCTCAATACTAACACTGTGATTAATGTAATAAAATTCATGGCCTTCCATGTTTATCAATGAATTAATTGTTTATCAATTTTTTTGTCCGTTACTGAGTTAATTTCTCATCATAATTTTATAATTTTTCTTCCATTCTTAATGTATGCCTATGGGAAACAAATATTTGAAGATGAATGTTGTGAATAATTTCCATGACAATAAATCATGATTTAATTTATAATTTAATAGTATATAAAAATGTATACTAATCACAAATGCATAGATTGTAATTCATGGTTTTGGTTTTGTATAATTAATGAACTAATTATCTAAAACTATAATCCATAAAAAATAATTAAATTTATGTGATTTAGTACATGAATAAAAATATATGATTATGTAATATTTATTTCTGTGTCATTATATTCATATATTCCGAAACAGTGCTTCATAGGGATCTATTTGAATAATCAAGTGAAAATTGTTGTTATTGGAGAATTCAATACGTGAAATATATAGATCACCACCCCAATTATGATCATGTTATATATCCAAAAAAAATATATTCTAATTCATGAATTGTCCCCTCAAACTTCCTAAGATACACTAAGGATTTCATTTCTGTTTATATCCTATTAATGGATCCTCTATAATATAGAATATATTTGTGGGTAGTAGTCTGAAAAAATTGGCAGTATAACCCAATGATGTCACAAAACACCCTCAACATATAATATATCAATATTATATAGTGATAAATCATATCATGTGATAAATTAGTTATACTTTGTAAATGTAACATTTATTACACATATTGAATTATTTCCCATTTATGTATTTATAGGATCAGTGAAATAGACCACAGGTATGTTCCCTCAATTCTATATATGTATCGGTGTTGGTTGAAGTACTCCATTTTGCATATATCTATTATCATGTTCTTACCAAAATACATTTAATAATATATTAAAATCAACAATGTTCCATTTCAGGATATTCTATCGATTTTGATATTTGATATCAATAATCATTTTTTATAGGGTCTATATAGAATATAGTGTTTTGAGCATCATCTATTTTTTATTTTTTTAATTATATATCATATGGGATAAATAAACTTGAACCAAGTATAATTTTTTCCCAAGATTAATATTGAAGTTATATGACATATTATTTATTAACAACTTCTATATTATCTTATAACATAGATTCATCATTGTGTGATTTATTATTATTGTCAGCACAGATAGATGTTAAATAATTAGGAATATGAACGACGATCTCCATTTCCATATGAAATAAATCCTTGTCAATAATAGTTCATTGATTGAACAATATATTTAATTCTTTATCATCATAATTAACATGGTCTCATTTATAATAAATTCCTCAAAAACAATGTTCTAATTTCTAGGGAGATAATAGATATAAATATCAATTACTTTTTGATGTTATAACGAAATAATATGTCTCTTTTTTCAGTTCCGTTTTCATTAATATATACATTACATTCCTTTAGTTGGTAAATATATCAGACTAATTAACGTAATGATATTTTCTCTATATCATTTATTCGATTATAACAGTGGATAATTCATGATCATAAGTATGAAAAATTTATTCAGTAGGTTTTAAATATTGTGAGGAATAGGAAATCACATTTTCATTTTTATTGAGTAAAAATACATGTCACATTATTTATTCATCAATAAATATTTATTATCCTTCAGCATTATAGTTTAATGTTTGAAATTATATACTGAAAAACCACTTCATCCATTTTCGAAAACATTCATAACACCCTTTTCCCTATTTAAATATAACACTCATTAATGATGACATTGTTAATAGATTAGAATCCATAAAAAATATAGAAATCATATATTATATTTGTTGACCTTGGAAACTACAAATATTTGTTAAAATTTATAGATATCACCACACATCTATGAACTTATTCTTTATTCAATTAACATATATTTCTTCACTATTCATGATCTATCAATAAAATTTGAAATAATTCAAAAAAAATTAGTTTTTATCAATTTTAAAAAAGTACACTATTTTTTATAGTTTTTATGATAAACATTGTAAACTCCACATGATATCGTTATTTTTTTAAAATATATCAGAATTCAATTATTGATGAAAAGAAAAAAATTATCAGGGTATTCTATAATCACACCCTTCATCTAGTCCACATATATGGTGTGAGAATAATTTAATCAAAAGATGATAACAATACACTTGTAATAAAATATTTTATTCTAAAAAAAATACATTGGGATATCTTTGTTCTCCACCATTTGATGATGATACCTCGATCAGAGGTCAAGTAAGGAAAATAAATTAGCACCAAGAATATAGTATAATATATTATTATTCCTTGGATTATGTAATTTTTTCTTTATATAATCCAAATTTTTTTTTCTATATTCATGTCAGAGTCACATTGATCAATCCAAATTCATTAAAAATAGGACATTCTCTATCCAATAAAGTATTGTAGGTTTTATATAACTAACCTCAAAAGGATCATAATTTATATTTTTTTATTACATTAAATTCATATATTTCATTCATCAACGTCTCCTTGATAAATAATTGGATTATATAATGATTTCAATAGGGAAGTATAACTCTACTTCTAGGGTATGTCCGGAAAAAACATTCAAAAATACATCGTCGTATTCTTGAATAATGGGTGTCTATAATATCTATATAATTATTATTTAATTATGCAATTCTTCCAAAAACATTTCAATAAATTTGAAAAAATTTTGTAAGTCATTGAATAAATCAAGACGAAAATATATGTATTTATGATGATTATATGTATGTATATGTAATTCGATGATAATAAAAATTTATTTGGTAGTTTATGAGACACACAAGATTGAACCTGAATAACCCTTGAAATGAATTTCTTTTTATTTATGATAGAATTAAAATCACACATGTTAGAGTCATTGTGGACTAAAATATGGAATAAAATTTTATACTATCAGTTTAAATTATGGGAAATAATTGTAGATAATTATTATGAAAATTATATTGTATATATTTGAAAAAAAATATTTGTTAATAAATTAATTAGTAGTTAAATATGATTCATTTGAATGAAAAATAATGGTTTTTTGAAGAACATTACCATATCTAAAAACAATTTACTCACTCATTGCACACATAATTTAGAAATAAATTTGTACCAATTTAAGAATAGTTATTTGATAAATTTAAATTCATTATCATAAACATAATATAAAAATACAGATAATGTTATTTTTTTTTTATTTTCATGAAATATTTTATTTTTCATTGAATAGAACAAAATAAAGAATTTTCATTGATAAAAGGCTTTTTTAATGATCTATTTTATATTTTAAATTATATTTTTAATGGGTTTAAAAGTAAAATTATTAAACTTAAATATCTATTAATTAAATGTAGGACATTAGAATCATTATTATATTACTTTTTTATATAAAAACATAAAATCATTGGAACATTTCCTTTCTAAAAATACATTTAATCATCACATACATGGGGTTAATTTTTAATTAATTAATACCCATTCTGAATATTTAATGTTACAGAATGAATTGAATATTTTAATCATCATAATATAAATTATCTAATATGATCATATTAATTTTGTCATAATAAATAGTGATTAATGTAATTATTATTTACTACAGTTATGGAAAAAAATGATTTACTAGGGCGTAACACTAAAACATTTTGAGATGATGTCATAACACCCTCCGTGAAAAGTGTACGCCACCTGGGCCGACAATGTGAGAAGGGAGATAATGACCCCCGAGTCTTGCCTCTAGTAGGCCCCGTGTTGGAGACTAGCTCCGAGGGTATAATGAACAGATAAATGGGAGTCATTACCCTCTAAGCGATCACAATCTGAAGAGAGAGATAAGATAGAAACCAACCAACTCCAACTCAAAATACAATATAAATGAAAACCCAAGTACACATATTAAATGAAATGCAGAAGTACTAAAAATAAAAGTGGAAAACTACATGTACCCAAAAGGAATGAAAAACCGCAGCAACGACAAGCCCGAATAACTCCTCCAACCGTAAGATAGTAGTAACCAGCTTGATCTCAAACCTGCTCCAAGTGACCTGAAAAATAGAATATATATAAATAGGGTGAGTATAATAGTATACTGAGTAGGATCCTCATTGAATCCTCTCGTGCAAAAGTAAAGAAATCATGTTAAAGCCTAGTGAAATAAAAGTGAAACTAACTCGTCACATAAATAGGTATACTAAGTTCCCATCCTCACCATGTATACTCTCACCATGTAATGCATTCATGAATATAGAATATAGTAAATAATATAAAGGGTATCATGCTGCTACTTCCCCACTGGTTTTCCGCTTTTCCCCAACAACATATGTCTTGTGCATCTCTCTCTAAAGGCTTGCATGATTACACCTGGCCCAAGCTCCACAATCTACACCACGTGCACCACAATGGCCTGCCAACGGACACCTAGGCTAAGCACCACACCATCCTCACAACAAAATATTACCTAGTAGTTTCTAGGTACCACCACATCCCACATAACGTGTATCATACGTCGGGTATTATACATCAATCCATCATAGCACATACGGCGATTACAGATCCTCAATACATCACAGCCTATACATGATACACCTTTAGTAGTCCATAGGACACTATACCCATAATATATGTGTGTGAAATAACAACAAGCCATTACATCCCTCTATACACATATACGGGGAAAACTAACCACTTTTATAAAGGCACTAGTACCTACCAAGAGAATAGAGTGGGGCTAAATGGGGTAGTCAGCCATTCAACCTCCAATCAGAATGTTGGGGAAAACACCCCCTAGGGCTCAGAATCTATGGGGTGTCAGTTATCCTTACTGACAGGGTGGAGTAGCATATAGAAACAAAAAAATTACAGAATATATATAACTGAAAACCACATTATGGGCATAAACTAGTCATATAAACAACTGCAGCTAACATCTCTCGGACTCTGGGCTGCACTTATAAGACTAGGTATCCTATAAGAACACAACCATTGAAGGACAGTAATAGATAACGTCATTCCCATATTATAAATTCCACTTTATTTAAATTAATTATTCAAACATTAATTAACCCTGAACACAACCTCATTAAACTGAATTGGCATCACATTCAAAATCAACTAATCCATTTAAGATTCAACATCACCTTTAAATTCCATAATCTCCATACCGATGGATTATCACCATTTAATCAATCTTTCATTACTGAAGTATGTTCCCATATTCCTAGGCATTCTATAAAATCATCATATTCTACTAAACACAAGGGTACTCAACACGGTGAGTAGATATAATTCCCATCGAGTCCTTGATGTCTATAGCAAGCACGCAGACCCATTCTCCTTTAAGAAGCTAGACATGGAAAGCATGAGGCATACCCCGCACGTCTTATCCTCCTTCTGAAGAAGGGTAAGAATGACCAGGTGACATGAGCAGTGCGGAAATGAAAAGCATACAAACATTCAATCAAAGTCACCAAGAATCCAACAAACACATCCATCCAAATTCCATCATCACTTGTGTCCTCCCCAAAACCCATTTTCATAAACCGGTGTATCTCACCACTCTAGGAGTCATTCTCTACGACAACCCCAAGGAATCCCTACCTCCACATATCACAACACCCTTCCAGGGTCACATCACAGCACAAGTACTAAGAAATCAAACATCACATCAAATGGGCTCTTGGACCTTTACAAGGCATCCAGCCTTCATACAAAATGAGCACACATGGATCTAAATCACAAGGAACTCGACCTTTTGAACAAGTGGGTAACTAAGAACCCTACCATGTGGTACCTTTTATCAACCAACCACTTCTTTAATCCCTCTTGAAATAACAGATTCAATTTGTAGGTTCCAATTCCAGGAAACCTATTCAGTAAGCTATCTCAAAAGATTTAACATGCTTACAATGACAATTTGAATAACATAAAAAATAAGAACAACTACAAAAATGGCAACAACCGGATTCATTTACATGATTCTTTATCCATATACAATTAATTACCAATTAATTCTGGCTTTTCATTCCATATTAATTTCCATCATGAACAAACAACTAATCCAAGAAAGCATAGATCTCACTCTATCTTGAAAAACATGAGGCAATCCATTATCACGGTACAAATCAACAACCTATGATCAAACCAATTATTTTAATCTGGTTCAAGTATTTAATTAGGTCAATTTCATTGATATCCAAAGGCTAAATCATTCTAAATTTACGATT
This sequence comes from Viscum album, assembly GCA_963277665.1. Lineage (NCBI taxonomy): Eukaryota > Viridiplantae > Streptophyta > Magnoliopsida > Santalales > Viscaceae > Viscum > Viscum album. The sequence continues at coordinate 2,071,379,628 of OY728152.1, read as the reverse complement.
GACCATAAACAATTAGATAAGCCACGAATCCTCTACCTCGATGAGTTCTTGACGTTCTTTATCTACACAACGGGTCACATTCCTCCTATCGCGACAACTGCATCCACCTGAGGATGCCATAGTACATCCACACCAACTAAACCCCCTTAAAACCCCATTAAAATCATGGATATTACATGCTAATATTGAAAGGATAACAAGAGAATATGATCCCTGAAGGAATGATGATAAAACATACCTTATATCGTAGAATGATCGACACAGCTTGGTTGCATTAAAATAGAGGAGAACCAATCCTCGAAATAAAGATTGATTGTGTAACTCTTACAGAATAGATTGAATGGTTCTAGAATCTCTTAGATGATAACAAATAGGAAGAACAAGGGTGGATAAATATTGTTCGTTTTTGAAGATTTAATGGGGGTGACAGTTTACGATGCGCTTAATTCTCCATGAAACAGGGATCGCATTATCCCACGCGGTTTGACCATGTAAAAAAAATAGAAGCCTTAGAAATAATTAATATAGGATTTATGGCCTTTTAATCAGCCTTAATAGTCCTTAAAAATAAGGCTTTAAATGTATTTTACGTCAAAGGAAACGTCAAAAGTGGACAAAATGAAGGAATATGGAAACATTGTTCACCTACAGTTTCTGTACACATACTAATCTGTGAAACCGATAGGTGTGACCGATATATTCTACCGATTTGTGCTACCGATATGTGCTACCGATCTGTGCTACCAATCAGTGCTACTGATCCGTGGTACCGATCTGTGCTACCGATCTCTGCTACAGATCTGTGCAACTGATCTGTGTTATCGATATCTGATACTGTTATGTACTACCAATCTCTACTACTAATCTGTGCTATTGAGTTGTTCTACCGATTTGTGCTACTGATCTCTGCTCCTGATCTGTGCTATTGATCTGTGTAACTGATCAGTGCTACCGATCTGTGCTACCTATCTGTGATACCGATCTATGCTACTGATATGTGCTACCGATATGTGCTACATATCTGTAAAGCATTGTACACTACTATTACCTTTCATAAAACTGGAAACATTGTTCTCAAAACTGGAAGTTTGGGAATGTGTTTGGGATAAGTCATATTGACCTCCTGAAACACCTCCAACACCACATTTTAACAATATAATGGACCAGAGAGGTCCATGCCATTACATCAGATACCTCTAAAAACATTCTCATCCCCAATAATTTAATACCAACCAATGGAAAAGAGGGCTCTGAACAACCATCCATCGAGATACCTCTCAAAAGAGAGTAGGCCACAAAAGGAACAAAAGCTGTTTATAAAAAAACATAAATGGTCTAACCACGAAGGGAAAATCATTACATGAAAAGAGTTAAACATTAAACAACTCTGCGTATTGAGCATGTATCTATGACTCATGCTCCAAGGTACTCTCCACCATGGCAATGTTTCTCGGAAATACATTAACTAAGGGGATAGAACGCCCATGAAACACCTTCTCCTTTTGATCTTAGATCTCCAAAGGTCGCTCCTTGAAGGTTGCATTATCATCATCATCAACATCTATCTCTCCCCAGTTGATGATTTGAGTGTCATCCTGAAGATAACAACAGAGCTTTGATATATGGAAAAAATCATGTATCCGACTCATCTATGGGGGAAATACTACTTGATACACCACAACTCCAACACGAGCTAACACCTCGAAAGGCCCAACAAACCCGGGATAAAGCTTACTTCCAAGACCAAACCTTCACTTCCAACGACGGGGAGTCACCTTCAGAAACACATGTTACCCAAAATTATATTACAAGGATATCCTCCTTTGATAAAAATATGATTTATGATGATCTTGCACTGTCTTCATTCTCTCATGAATCATTTGAACAATCTCTGTGGTATTCTGCACTAGTTCCTGTCCAAGAATCGCTGACTCTCGGAACCCAGTCCAACACAATGGAGAATGACAAGGCCGACCATACAAGGATTTAAACAGCACCATACTGATGGTTGAGTGAAAACTATTATTGTACGATAACTCTACAAAGGGTAACTGCCTCATCCATGAACCTCCAAAATCAAGAACACTAGATTGTAACATGTCTTCAATAGTTTGGATGGTTCACTCATTTTTTCCATCCGTTTGAGGATGAAAGGCAGTGCTAAGGCATAGTTGAGAATCAAAAGAAGGCTGGAGACCTCTCCACACCATGGAGGTAAAACAAGGACCTCGATCATAAATTATCTTCCTAGGTATTACATTATGTCTCACCTCATCTTCTAGATACTTCCTCGAAAAAAAATCTACTGAGCTTGACTCATTGATCACAAGGAAGTGGGCCAATTTTGTTAAACATTCCACTACCACCCATATAGCATCATGTCCTCCCCGAGCTTGAGGTAAACCTATAACAAAGTCCATTGGGATGTCGTCCCACTTCCACTAAGGAATCTCTTATGTCTGGAGAAGACCACCTGGAACACGGTGTTCAGCCTCCACCTTATCGAAGACTAAACATCAGGACACAAACTCTGCAGCTGCACGCTTCAGCCGAGACAACCAAAACTGACTCCTCAAGGGTCGATACATCTTTTTCACACCAGGATGTACTGCTAAGGGTGATCTATGAAACTCTTAGAGAACTGTCTCATGAATCTCCTAGGGAACAAAAATACTTCTGTGATACAACACTCGGTGTTGTTCATCCTCCAACCAACCATCAGGGGCCTCACCACAAACATCTCTGTCTCTCCAAAAATCCACCTCTAGATCACACAACAGGGACTCTTCCACCATCAAAATCAGGTATGACTGCACTTTCATCTTTAAAAGACAACCTCTACCTGAAACCTCTTCAATACCAAGATGTAATGCTGATCGATATTCCATTACTCTCCATGAATCTCTAGATTCACGCACAACATCACTATGTGACATTAGACTCAGCGCATCTGCTACAACATTTCCTTTTACAGGTGTATATGATATTTCTATGTTGAATTCCTATAAGGACACAATCCACTGATGTTGTCACAAGTTTAATTCACATTGGGAGAAAACATAACTCAAACTCTTATGATCGGTGAAAACCAAAAAGTTCTCACCAATGAGGTAATGTCTCCACAACCTCAGAGAAAACACCATGACTTACAACTCATGATCATGGATGTAATAGTTGCATTCATGGGGATGAAACTACCGATACCTATATGAAACAACTGACCACTACTACATGAGAACAAAGCTTAGCCCTAGATGTGAAGCATCACAGAAAACATCAAATTGGACCCCCTCAGGTTGAAGACAAAGAACGTGAGCACTTACTAACTTCTCTTCTTGATACTTGAAGGATTCTTGGAAATAATAAGTCTATTTGAAGTCTTGATCCTTCCTGGTCAGATCTGTTAGAGGAGTCTCAAACGATGAGAAATTGGCTATGAACCTCCTGTAATAGCCTATGAGACCAAGGATACATCGCACCTCTAACACTGTCTTGGGTGATTCCCAAGACACCACTAATTATATCTTCGATGGATCCACAACTACTCCTTGTTGGGACACAACATGCCCAAGAAACGGACTTTTAGAGACCAAAACTCACAGTTAGACCACTTACCAAACAACTGATGTTGGTGAAGAACTCCCAAAACAGCTCATAGATGCTCTGTATGCTCCTCATCAGATGTAGATTACACAAAGTTGTCATCGATTAAAACCACCACAAACATGTCCAGGAAATCACACAACAAAGAATTCATAAAACCCATGACAACAAATGAGAATGTGTCATGCCAAACGACATTACAATGAAATCATAATGCCCATGATGAACACAGAAAGAAGTCTTTGGAATATCCTCATCCTTCACCCGCATCTGATGATATCTTGACCACAAGTCGATCTTTGAGAACCAAATTTCACCCTTCAGTTTATTGAATAACTAATGATTCCTCGGAAGAGGATAGCGTTTCCTTATAGTCACTTTGTTTAAGAGATGATAATCGACACACAACCACAAAATGCTGTCAGCCTTCTTCATGAACAAGATCGGTGCACCCCACGGTGTTACACATGGCCGAACAAAACTGCAATGCAACATACCATCAAGTTCTATACATAGCCCATATAACATAGAAGGGGCCATCCGATTAAGAGACAGAGAGATAGGAGACTCTCCTGGCTGTAGCTCGATCCCAAACTCGATCACTGGTTGTGGGGGTAATGTTATGACCTCTTCTAGGAAGACATCAGGTTACTCCTCCATGATCCTAGGAAACACCATCTTCTGAATCAACTCAGCCATCAAGGATGATAAGGATGGAATGAGCATATGACCCATTCGAGGATCTCTCTCGCCATTATACACCACCTACTCTCCATCTGCACCGAAGAAAATGACATTCTTTCTCAAGAAATCCAAGATATCCTGCACTGAATACAACCAATCCATGCCAAGTATGAAATCATATGGTTGTATTAGTAAATGTAGGAAATATCCTCTAGAGTGGTGCTTCCCCAACACTTGCCCACACTCTCTACATACATAAAACATGTTAGCTCGACCTCTAACTATCATTGTCAATTCCAAGGTCACTGGAAGCCTCTCTACCTCAAGTCCCAAGGAATGGAAAAGGGTAGGTGATATAAAGGAGTGTTTCATTCCTGAATCAAACAAAGCATACACCAAGGTAGAAAATAGGAAAATGGTACCTCGAACGATATCTGGGTAACCTGGAGCAGGCAACACTAAAGAATAAAGCTGACCACAACCTTCTACATGGCCTCTCTGACCCTGATGACGACCACCGCCAGGGCCACACTGTTCACTATGAGGATGGGGAGCGTCATGGGAATGTTCTATGCCTTCCCCATCTACCCTCTAGTGATCTAAAGATGGTGCAACCTGCTACTGCTGCCTCGGCTGGAGCTGCCTCAATGGAGGAACCTGGAGCTGAGTGCCCGGTGCAAGATGACTACTCCGAAAAGTTGGGCACTCCCGCTGGTGATGACCATGACCACCACACATAAAAACAAGTGCATGATCACTTGGCATTGGCCTAAGAGTTGCTGCCTCTGGGGAAATGAGATGGGAAGGTCTAGGACATACCCTCAGGTAAACGAAAACTCTTCAAACATAAAAACTAGGAACCCCAGAACACTGCTCTGCTTTGCGAGGAATCAGTATGATTCCCCTCTCATTATGATCCAGTCCTGGACAATGTCCTCTCAACAACCTATACCCTCTCTATCACCTCAAGATATGTCTTTCGCATAAATGGGGTGACCATGCGCTGGATCTATGGATGCAAAGCCTCTTCGAAATGCCTCTCCCTAGCCTCATTATCTGGTAATAGGTCTGAAACACATCGTAGATGGTTACTGTAATTTATTCCAAACTCTCGAACATTAGAGATCCCTTATTGTAGGTTAAGAAGCTCTTGACAACTAGATTCCATCTCAGTCATGGAAAGGAACTCAAATCTAAACATGTCTCGAAACTCCTCCCATGAGATCGCTGACACCTCATGATCCCCGAGAACAAGAGCCACCACTGCCGTGATGCTCCATGCAGAATCATCACAACCAAGGAAACCTACTGTTCCTTACGAGCACAAACCAACTGAATCAGATCTCGACCTCATCTAACAAGTCTTCTGTGACTGCATCAGAAATAGTTCCCTCATACTTTTGTAGACTCTGGTGGAGAAACTCTAAATGTTTCTTCCTCCAAGAGTCATCGTCATCAACCTCTACCGTGCGGCTCTCAGCTGGAACATCCTACTAGTCATTTTATATGCAAACCTAATGAGGACGTCGGCCTGTAGGAATACCTATAAAATAACAAAACGTTTGAGCTCCTAATCCTGGAATATGGAATACTGAAGATTAATTAATTAATGGTTTTCTTTCATTCATTTTAGGTTAACCTACCCCATGGTCTACCCATTCAAACACAGGAACATGAATAATGATTCATGATACTTTCCTAGTTCTCTACCTTGAAACTAGTATAACCTTGTTTAGTAGCCATTGTAAACTTAATGGTCCGTACATCAAATCATAGGGGGGGCCTAATTGCCTCTGTCTCAGCCGATCTCTAGTGTTTACCTCACTTCCTAAACATGAATGACATGGTTTCCCTACCATCACATTCAACCTCACCTGTGCCAAACTCCGAACTCCATCCTATCTCTCAACCAAACCTCTGATACCACTCTGTCACGACCCCCTCCCCAAAACGTGTACCCCTCCTAGGCCAGCAATGTGAAAAGTGAGATAATGAATCATGAGTCATGCCACCAGTTAGCCCTAGGTTGGAGACTAGCACTGAGGGTATAATAAACACACAAATGGGAGGCACTACCCTCTAAGATAACACATGCCAAAGAGAGACCTATGATATATACCAACCAAATCCAACTCAATTAGTAATATAAAATATAACCCATGTATACATATGAAATTACATGAAGAAGTACTACAACTGAAAGGGGAAAACTACAAGTACCCAAAAGAAAAAAATAACAACAGAAAAGACATGCCCGATATCTCCTCCAACCACAAGCTAGTAGTAACTACCTTGATCTCCAACCTTTTCCAAGTGACCTGAAAAACAATTTATATATACCTAGATTGATTATAATAATTTACTCAGTAGAAACCTCCCCAAAGTCTCTCGTGTAAATGTAAAAAAATAATGCTAAAGACTGGTGAACAAGAAGTGAATATAACTCATCACCTAAATAGGTATACTAGGTTCCCATCCTCACCATGGCTACTCTCACCAAGTAACACATACTAGAATATAGAATATAGTAAATAATATCAACGGTATCTTGTTACTACTTCCCCACATGTTTTCCTCTTGTCCCCAACGACATACATCCTGTGCATCTCTCTCCAAAGGTTTTCTCGTGTACACCTGGTCCTAGCTCCACAATCTACTCCACCTGCACCACAAAGGATTTCCTGAAGAAACCTATCCTAAGAACCACACCATCCACACAACAAAAATTAACCAAGTATTTTTCGAGAGCCACCACGGCTCGCATAACGTGTATCATACGTCGGGTATTACACCTCAAGCCATCATAACCCATACGCCGAGTAAGGATCTTCAAGCCATAACAACCTATACATGTAACACCTATAGTATCCCATAGGATACTATACCTAGAATATATGTGTGTGAAATAAACACATGCCATTACATCCCTCTACAGACATATATGTGGAAAACTAACCAAAGTGTCAAAGGCAATAGTATCAACCAAGAGAAGAGAGTAGTGCTAAAGGGGGTAGTCGGCCATTCAACCTCCCATCATAATGTTTGGGAAAACACCCCCAGGGCTAAGAATCCATGGGGTGTTAGTTTCCCTTACCGACAGGGTGGAGTAGCATATAGAAACACAAAACCTACAGAATAAATATAACTCACATCCACACTATGGGAATTACCTAGTCTTAGACACAACTGCAGCTAACGTCTCTCGGACTCTGGGCTGCAACTTATAATACAAGGTATCCTATAAGAACATAACAATATAAGGGATTTATTATATTAATTAACTCCCATTTTATCAATTCTACTTTATTTTAATAAATTGGTCAAAAATTAATTAGACATGAATGAAACCTCATTAAACTGAATTAGCATCACATTCAAAATCAACTGCTCCTTTTAAGATTCAACATCACCTTTAATTTCCAGAATCTCCATCCATGTGGATTATCATTATTTAATCTTTCTTTCCTTACAAAATTACTTTCCTATATTCCCAGGCATTGTAGAAAATCATCCAATGCTTCTAAACACAAGGGGGCTCAACACGGTGAGTAGATATAAAACATGTCGAGTCTTTGCAGCCTATAGCAGGAGCATAAACCCATTCTACTTTGAGAAGATAGACATGGAAAGCATGTGGCATACCCTGCGCGTCATCACCACCTTCAAAAAAAGGTAAGAAAGACCAACTGCCTTGAGAAGTGGGGAAAAGTAATGCAGATAATCATTCAATCAAAGTCACCAAGAATCCAACAAACACTTCCATCCAAATTCCATCGTAACTTGTGTCCTCTCCCACCCCCATATGGATAAACTGATGCATCTGCCACTCTAGGTGTCATCTGATGCCACAACCACAAGGCCTCCCTACCTCCATATATCACAACACCCCTCTAGGGTCACATCACCACATAAGTATTAGGAAATAAAAAAATACATCAAATGGGATCTGGCCCCTCTACAAGGCATCCAACCTTCAAAAAAATGACAACTCATGGCTCTAAAGAACATGGAACTCGGTATTTCGAACAAGAGGGTAACTATGAACCCTACCAGGCATTACCTTTTATCAACCAACTAGTTCTTTATTCCCTCTTGAATTAATAGATACAATTCTTAGGTTCCAACTCCCGGAAACCTATTCAGTAAGCTATCACAAAATATTTAACATGCTTACTATGCCAATTTGATTAACATAAAAAATTAGAACAACTAAAACAACGACAACAACCAGATTCATTTACCTGACTCTTTATCCTTTGCCAACAAATTACCAATTAATTCTACCTTTATGATATTTATCAATTTCTATCAAGAATGAAAAAATAATCAAAGCAAGCATAGATATCACTGTATGTATCAAAAAATGAGGCAAACCATTATCACGGTACAAAGCAACAACCTACGATCAAACCAATTCTATTAATCCTGTTCAGGTATTTAATTAGGTCAATTTCATTGTGATACAAAGGCTAAATAATGCTAACTCTACGATTGAACATAGAAAATTAGAGAACCCAAGAATCGCCTACCTCAAAGAGTTCTTGGTGTTCTTTATCTACACAACGGGTCACGATCATCCTCTTGCGACAACTGCATCCACCCGAAGATGCCATAGTATGTCCATAAAAACCAATCACTAAGAAAAACCCATTATAATCATGGAGATTACATGCTAATATGTTAAGGAGAACAAGAGAATATGATCCTCGAAAGAATAATGATAAAACATACCTTATATCGAAGAATGATTGACACAGGTTGGTTGCATCAAAATAGAGGAGAACAAATCCTAGGAGTGATGTTTCATTGTTAGAATACTACGGAAAGGATTGAATGGTTCTATCTTCTCATAGATGATAATAAAGAGGAAGAACAATGGAGGATAATCTTGTTCCTTTTTGAAGATTTACTGGGGTGACGGTTTAATATGCGCTTAATTCTCCATTAAAAGAGGATCACATTAAACCATGAGGATTGACCAAGTCAAACAATCCAAGACTTAGGAATAATTAATATTGGATTTATGGCATTTTATTAGGCCTTAAGAGTCCTTAATAATAAGGCTTTAACTGTATTTTACGTCAAAGGAAACATCATAAGGGGAAAAATGAAGGAATTTGGAAACACTATTCCCCTAGCGTTAATGTACACCTACCGATCTGTGAATCCAATCATTACTACTGATTAGTGCTACCGATCTGTGCTACCGATCTATGCTACCAATCTGTGCTACGGATCTGTGCTACTGATTTTGTGATACCGATCAGTGCTACCGATCAGTGCTACCGATCTGTGCTACCAATCTATGCTACAGATCTGTGCCACTGATCTGTGGTACCGATCTCTGCTATTGATCTGTGCTACAGATCTCTGCTACTGATCTGTGGTACCGTTCTATGCTACCGATCTGTGCTACAAATCTATGCTCCCGATCTATGCTATCGATCTATGATTCCGATCTTTAAAACATTTTACTCCTACCAATACTGTTCATAAATCTGGAAACATAGTTCACAGAAATGGAAATTTGTCAACGTGTTGGGGTTATGTCACTTTGACCTCCTGGAACACCTCCAACACCACATTTTCACTAAGTAATGGACCAGAGAGGTCTGGTCCAGTATAGATTAAATGACCTAAAACATGTCACACATATACTTCCTATATATATTTTGATAAATATAGTTTTTTCACAATAATAATTCATTTATTGATCCTTTTTATTTTTTAAAAATTTTACTCATTTTTTATTAAAATATATACATGTGCACCATTTAACTCACTTAAAAATTCCACACCCTATTCTATATTCTTCTCATCATTTTATGTGTTTCTTTCTCCCAATACATAACAAAAAAATTAAAATTTAACTCTTATAAATATATAATCTTATAAGTGGGATTAATTTTTAACTAGGGATGCTTTTATGTTAAACTAAGAAGTTTATATGAAGATGAGGTAATGTTTTAAAACAACTATGTTTATTTTAAATTTTTTTCTAAACCTATAATATTTTATTTAAACTTAAAAATTTGAATGAATGAAATGTTTTCCATATATATATATATATATCTGTTTATTTTAATTTAATGACATACATCCATCGACATTCCCATGAAATGATTTATTAAATCCCCCTTCGTGTGTTCGGCAGACAACCCCCGAACAAACCATTGTCATTATTTACTTAATTTCCATCAGTTACAATTGTGTATGACGGTGAAAAAAATTATATATATTATTTATATAACATGATAATTTATATGGTGTAATTAAAATATATATACCTATTTACATTACATCGTGTAAGGGATATGATAACGTATCTTGTGTTTATGGGAGACTATGACCACATAATGTGATGAAATTTATTTTATAGCAATAATCAAAATGAATGGTGGAATAGTTAAATTTAGTAAATATATTTGACATAAAAGAAATAATTAGGATATTAATGAAATATATATCTTTATAAAATCTTAATACATTATTTTCCAGTGTTTCATTTTCAATAAGTAAAAGGAATATTCTTGAGAAGAAGGATGGGCAAGTAGCTTTCACTATTGGAGAAGCTAAATAGATGGCATGAATGAGAGGGTATGACACCTACCGTCATGAGAAGAATGTGCATTCATGGGGAAGCCCAGAAGAATAGCCATGAAAATGTGGAAAGCTAATTCATTGAAGATGCAAGTGAGGATCAGTTCGAAGTAGTTAGTTTGGGTTGTGTGTAATGTTTGAAGCCTATGGGCCATGTAATACATACACCTACGAGACATGAAATGGTTCCACCTCACCCCTTGAATAGTGGATTATAAAAATATATAAAATTGAAGGCCTTCATACAATTGTAGTCACTGACTAAAATATGACAACATCATTCATTAACATGAATGCTACCTCCTTCATGAAGCGATGTGACTCTCATCTCATAAAAACCCAACATTAATGATATATATACATTTATTAAACATAAAATTGTGTTATTTATGATATTATGAAAATTATGTAATGATAAATTAATACGTAACTCATTTCCATAATGATCATTGAAAAGTGGTAATTTTATCAATGCATGTGTATGTTATACCACCTCTATTATCATAACATACTTCATCTCTCATTGAAATGATTCCAAATTACTCTTAAATGTATAAATATGCTAAAAATTATGTAAATATGTCTTTATTTTTATTTTATATAAAATGGAACTATTAAGAATTCAATATTACTAGAATTTATTTGACAATGAATGATTTAAAAAACAAGTCAATTAACACGACAAAAAAATTAAAATAGTATAATAGTAATAATGAAAATTTGATATGATATAACTAATGGAAAATGTATGTTATTAAAAAAACTGTTTAAGGGAAGGTTAATGATAGTCATAAACCCACTATACAAGATGTTAAATAATTTTCATCCCAATGGAAGCAAGTGGGATGATAATTCTTCTCATTTTACAATCCACTGAGATTTATTAATTATACTGAAACATTTATCTTTTATGTGGAATATATATAAACCCCACTAACATGTAATATCATTATTCATTTACATTCATGGTATTTTATGGATAACATTGATTAATTTTATCAAGGATATATGACATAAAAATTACCCAAACGTGATTATTGTTTAATAATGTCAAATTCTTTTGTGATTATTATATTTATTGGGAATAGATTCAATTTATTATACTAATTTTATATTTTTAATTAAATTTATATTAAATATACATATTCTTACATGATAGATATATTTATTCAGAAAATAATACCCCATTATTACATATAGATTTTAATTGGAATGGTATTAGATTTATATGAGAAATATGGATAATTCATCTTCGATTAGTTAATATAGAACATTGATAAGAAGGAATATTGATATTGAATTTTAATTGTTCATTAAATAGAATAATAAGTTAATGGTATTGATGTTATAGGAGAGGACCAAATTTTATATATCCATTGGATGAATCAACAGTCTTTTGAGAAAAATTAGTTTGAAAATATAAATGATTTTGTACAAAGTATTTTTAAATTAATTTTAAAAAACAGTTGATTATGTTTCAAGTATTTTAAAACCAGATTTAGAAATGTGTTTATAGTAGATTTATCATGTGAATGGGACATGAAATACAATAATTTAGCATTTAAATCATTTATAAATAAGATTTAACTATTATCCATGAGAATTTATCTATGATATAATATATTGATTTATTTCCGTCATTTATATTGATTAAATGGAATTTGTTTGCAGTTTTTTACCATTCTATATAAATTATATAATATATTATCATAATATTATATTTATTTAAATATAATTTATATTTAGTTATTTATAATTTAATTTTGATTATGATTTTTGATTCATGATTACTTTAGATGCACATAACCCTTACATAACATTTGAGTTAAAATAATTGATTCCTTTAGCAAGTGTATGAATATCAATTTTTGGAATTAGTTCAAGCATAATTTTTTTTTCCATTCTTAGTAATTTCTTTATAAGCCACACTAAAAAATGTATCATATATATATATATATATTTGTGGTTGTGATGCCCCAATCCAGGTACCACTCACAAGCTCTATGAGCTGGTTTAACACATGACATAAAGTGTTCCACCCCGTATACTTTATATTGCTGACTAAAAGTTACGGCATAATAGAGATACATGGGGAGAATAAAACAACTTTATCAAAGTAAAAACAAATTAGTTACAATAAAAAATAACTAACTGAGGATAAACAATAACCATAATAATAAACAATATAGAACAAAAAAGTTTCACACTATTAACCAAAAAAGGAAAGATCATAAAAAATTAAATAGTGGACACATAGTTCTAGAATAAGATTAAGTTGTCTCATGAAAACTCAATATAATGATATTAACACTTTAAATATGTTCCAGACAACATGGATTGGTCATACAAAGTTTCCCTTTGATGATTATACAATCAAAGATACGAATATTTAACTTATCCTATCCAATAACATGATGTTTATTCTAGTACCAATCGGGCAGCCCTGGTAGGTTATGAATATAACTCAGATGGATGCCACCAATACTGTCTAAATAAATAACCAATCAGTAATAGATTATAACATTATTCTATTAATAAAGTGCAATCAATAATGTAAATAATTTACAAATTCATTACACATTATTTTACCACATCCTTGTTTCTTGGGATCATGATAAAACTCAATCCATCAACACCAACTTCATCCCATATTTGTGTCTGAACCACATCACATAAATAATCACAATTTATTATTACATTGAAATTCATTTATTATTTAATTATATTTAATATCACATCCTTTTGGAACCATATTCTAATAGCGAACTCATGGTCATAGAATGATTATTCTAAACAACGATGTGTATTAAGATCATAATTCCCTCTCCCACATCTCATAAAATTTTTGAGAATCAGTACCCCTCCCATTATATAATATTAAATATGATTAATTTAGGCCTATAAAATCATTTCTTACACCATATGTGTATTTGTAGAATCACCTTTTGTCCAACACCCAATTTCTATCTCAATCAAATATATATGAAATTTATCATATTCTTCAAGGATAATCATATTTTACCTTATTTGGAAAAACAATCATAAATTAAATTTATATGTACTAATAATCCTTAACTATATTGAAAAAGATCATGATTTTAATTTAAAATAAACTGTAAAAATGTGGAAAATCCTATATAAATCATTAATCAACTTTATTCAAATTACCCATTTTCCCTTCACAGTTAATTAAAAAAACCATTTATTCTTATTATCAATAAATTACATAACTCGATAATTAAATTATTACACAATCCTTTTTAATTGACTCATACAATAATCTCATTGTCCCATAAATTTCATTATCACATCATTCTATTAATTTTGTAATCAATTATTTAATCAAATTTAAGACATGATTTCTATAAATGTAAATACCTATTTCATAATTCAAAATACACAATAAAAATATTTATATTGGATTTAAAATTATTTCAAAATAACTCACGACTGTTTATGGAAATTTGCTTAATGGAAATTCCTCAAATTGAAATGGAATGAATAACAGCAGAAAAAATAACATTATATAGAACAAAAAAAATACATCAATGATAATATCAAGAAATAAAATTAAAACCCATGATCTAAACAAATGAAAATGGGGAATAAATTGTTTATCTTTATCTAGAATGAGAAATGTGTGATTGTGATATCCAATAAGAATGAGAACACATACTCGGATAAGAGGATATTCATCAATCAAATCTTGAATTCAACATTAATAAATGTTCGAATTCTTAAAAATATGTCTAATAGATTCATTGAAATGTAAGAACTAGTTGAGGTTATATAAGGTGTGATAAGAAAATTAATCTATTATTATGTGAAATTTGTATCAATTTTTTAGTGGTTAAATTTTCCGTGTAAATGGTTTCTGGTATGGTGTGCATAGTTTTTTTATACTATATACCTATCATTTTCCCTGCCTTAAGAGGTCACACAACTACAAAAAAGAAAAAAAATTGATGAAAAAACAAATCTCAATCATATGAATCCCCTCTATTTGGGTTCTCTTGGTTTGATGGGGGTAGGAGTATGGTTTGGGAAAAACATGTTCCAACAATTCACCACACATTATTCTTCCGATAATTTCAATTTTAAACTAATAAATATATAACAAATACCCAACCAAGAAATAAAAAAAATGAAAATTTTTACCTGTAAATGTTCTCATTACATCTCAAAAAATGGTTGGGATCTTACATTCTCTACACCTTCTAACCACTATTCCTCAATCTATACTACTATTAATATCTACAGTTATGTGATAAAAATATCAAGAAACTGAACCCGTATAACTACTTCTCCCTCCCATGTTCCCATCCATTCATAGCCCTGTTTCCCCAAAACTATAACAATAAAAATGGTATTTCCCTAAAATAGTTTCTCAATTTTACCCTAACCATCTATTAGATTCTCGTCAAATTACACAATGGTCTCCAGATAAAAATCATCAACATAAATCAATAGAGAGGGTATGAGTGATTTCACCGATGATATGAAAAATAAAAAATATCATTAATATATATTTAACTCTGTAGAATATAGAATATCACTACCACAGTCATGAATCCCTCTATAGTCTAAATAGGTCCATCAATCCCAGGTTACAATATTCCCTTCCACCATATGATATGGTGTCCCAATCTTGGAAAAAACGAAATTAAACTTGATCACCCTATGTAAACACAAAGCGTCGTCAATGTATATCATCATATGAATTCTTACTCCTATAATCTCTAGCTACACATTTTGAAATTATATGAATCATCTCTGATGCCACATGTACAAGAATTGATTAATGTATATCAAGATCACCATCTATTATCCAAAATATTTTTGTTCTACATTGGAAACCATAAAGATCCTCATATGGGTATATATTAGTAGTTTCGTGATAATATTTGATATTGGTGATATCGTCAAGAAAAATTGTCTTTTCCAAAGACCCTCCAATGAATAAAAAAATCTCATGACATATCCTCCAAAGCATCTAATATATCTTACGATATTCTATTTGTATGTGGGTAAAATTTCCTTACCATTAATACTTTGGTAAAAATTTATTTCTAAAAATGAATCCTAAAACAAGATATAAAAAGTGAGTCCCAGAATGAAACTATACTACATGTAAACTCCTTAAGGCATGCTATCATTCAAACATATAGGTATCCCATGTTATCCACTAAAAAAGTATTCTTGATATAAATTGAATTCATTAATTTCATCTTTCCATCCACAAGACCCCACATTTCATTATTATTATTATTAATCATTAGTATACCATCCATGAATTCCACATAAATTTTATCCCCCATTCATTAAAAAATTAGAATAAAATTTTGTAAACATATAGGTCTCTGATTTTAATCATCAACATATTTATTGGTGTTGTATCTACTCATGAAGACTGAAGTCTCTTTTTTAATGTCCCACCACCAATACTATAAATATTTGTAGAAGTAAATTATGATAAAACATGGGTGTGCCTCATACAGCAACAAATAAAATTCACGTATCATCTCATCACACATACATATATCCAAAACAACATGAAACATGACCTAGATTATATAATACTCATCTATTTCCAAGATGAATGTGAATCCCAATGCTCCAATATTTCCATCAAGGAAAGATACTATGGATCCTCATTCTGCCTCTCATTGATCTAAATCATGTATATAGAATCCACTAATACTTATATAATGTACCAAAATTACATGCTCTATTTTACCACTAAAGTCCTCTAAAAATGTGTAGTCATCATATTCCTCTCGGAGCTAGACTATTTAACGATATAGGATAGAGTTTTCATGATCAATGCATTAATATAATTTTTTTCATTACCATGTATATATTAATTCTCAAAATAGAATTTCTGAATATAATCTAAAAATCTACACTAATTGAGATTTAATGATTTTTTGATAAAATATAATATAATCTCTTGAAATTGGTATAAAAGGTTATCATTTCAAACAATAGATTAGCCCGCCACAAAAATCTAGGCATTGGAAACAAAAACTTACATAATATTGTTCATAGGGTAATTCCATTCTTGTGGTCAAAACATCCATGAAAAAAATATAAAGTTATATATCCCTAAATAAACATATATCAAATTCATATACTATATGAACCATTAATTATAGATACTCCCCACCTTAATTGGGTAGTATCAAAATTGGTGTGGAAAAAACCCTTCATAAACTCTTATAAAGATTTATCACCTACTCTAGACAATTCAATCCATAAATACTTTTTTTCAATCCCAAATGTAGTTTTTTAAAAAAAGGAAATACCTGTATGAACCTCCAGTATAAAACTAGTAAGATTGAAAACTATGGATATAGAAAACTCTATTTGTCTACTTCTAGAAAATATCATCATGCATCCTTTATGGGTCCAATGGAACACCATAAAATGAGATCATGTGACCCATGAAACTTTTATCAGTCAATCAGAAATTGAAATATAGATATCTTGGTCTTCCCATGATTCTCTAATAATATAGATAGACATGTGTTAAGATGTTTTTAATGATTTTTATGAGTCTTAGAGTACACCCATATTTCTTCCACAAACATTGGAAAATATGATATTGGTATGGATGTATGATTAGGTTCATCAATAACATACACACTACCTGAGAAATAATTTGTCTGAAGGGAATCACAATGAATTCATTAGGTGTCACAAGCAGGTTTTAATTTTTTCCATTGTTCCTTCTTGGGTCGGATTCTCAGTTATTTTTCTCTTTAACCAGGTATTACGGGTTTTAAATTTTTATGTATCCTATCATTTTAATTTTTTCTATCATATTCCCATTTTATCCCGTATATTTTTGTAGATGAAATTGCTAATTTTGTGTGGGAATTCCCATGATCACAATCGGATCTTGATTACCAGTAATGGTATACCAATACTAGGTAACTGCAATGTAGGAGATAAATATACTACACTGTCATGCATGGTCATGCATATCAACATAGGTAAGCATACAACTGGTATCTTCTTTAGTAGAGGTTATCACATTGTCTTGCATAGATGTGAGAACAATGTGGACTAACCATTCATCTATGCAATTTAATTAGAAATATTTCCCTCTTCTTCTCACTCAGCAATTTTATCCCATATTGCCCCCTATATCGACCCCTTAGACATGAAATCCTTAGGAGCACCTATATCCAACTTCTCCTATCATAGGGATTAATTTTTTGGGTTCTTTTGGATCATATACTTTAATATACCTCATGTGTGTCCCCTTTTCAGTTGTTTACATCATTATTTAGCGAGTTATCTTTTCATTTTTGGGGTTTTTAGTTTTCTAGTTGGAATGGGATTCTATTATGGGTTTGACCTCTTTTTTTAGTGATCTATCATGATTTGTTATGCTCTATATTGATATTCTAGGGCATCAGGGTGGTGAATATGGGGTTTCTTTTCATCTCCCGGATGATCCTCCTTGAGTAGAAGGTGGTTCTATGCCCAAACATTGTTTTATAATTTTATTTGTTTGTTTAATTAATCATAACATGTTCTACAAAATATTTGTTTGTTGAAAAACATTACTTAAATTATGTTTATCCACTGGGTCATAAAAACTTATTTTATCTAAGGATGTGGTATTGATCTTGTGTATGATATATGTTGGGTTTCTTATAATGTATTTATAGCCATTTTTGAAGGATGTACAATATGATTTCATGGTAACATGTGATGTTTTTTGTAGAAAAATGAATTTTAATAGAAAATATACTATTTTGGAATGCTATCCTTATAGTGAACACTTGAGTATGAAGTATAAATTTTAGAAATAATGGAAAATATTGTTTTAAAAATTAAATTATGATATGTGTGGATTTAAAAAAGGGTATGACTTGTGCTATTTTCTGGATGTAATTGTTTGTTTTCTAGTGTCTGTGAAAATTGAAATTTTCGAATCCTGTGAGTGATGTAAAATGTTTTTAATGGGGTAATTGTACGAGTGAAATATAAAATATTTGGATTAATGGAAAATGGTGGTTTTATTGAGATTCATGGATTTGGGATATGGTACCAGTGATATGTGCGACATGTGAACATCAAATTGACCACAATAAATGTTAGTTATATATGTGGGAGGACTAGAACTAGTGAGATAATGATATAGAACTATCTTGTATCAATTTTACTTCATTAGATTAATTCTTAAAAAACTAGAAAAATTATTACGATGGATGATCACCAATTGAAAATTTGATCATTCTCTTCTCTAGAGGCATATGAATGAGGATAAAATGATTTTGGTTACTATACCTCCTTTCACCAAGTTATAGTGTTATAGGGTCCAACTTGATTGAGATTAACCATATTGGATTTACACACAGTGCTCTACATTTTATGATGGGGTTCCATCCTTTAGCATAAGGTGGACCTCTCACGTAGATGTGTCAGTTTTTATTTATAAAATACATTTTATTATTTATAAAAAAATGAAAATGGATTTCTTTGACTGTGTTTGTTTTTAATAGGTTTATTCTTATAAATATTATATCTAGCGTAACATTTTAAATACCCACCATTTAGAATATCAGGTTAGATTATCCATATAATATTTTTGGTATGAAATCTTTTTACCTGGGTGGAATATTATTGATCATTCGCACACACCCTGAATACACCCTTTCGTGTATGAAGATCTTATTTCATGATTGTTCTACATAAATCCAATGCATTTAGTGTTAAAAGTTTGAGTTTCTAGTCGCATTTGGTGTGGATCATGGCTGTGGAAGCATGATGATGTTGTTCCTCTCATTAAATAGAGGTTTGGAATAGAGTTATGTTTCCCTTTTATTGTTGTAAATTTGGGTTTATGTCTATAATTTGAATACCATTAAATATAGAAATTGTCAATGGATTGATGCGGTTTGTAATTTAAGTTATTTTTTATTTATATTATTAGTTGTTACATGATTTATTATACAGGAAAATCATTCCCACACATTTATCTTCTACCTAGGAACTTGTGCCATCCCATGTGATTTTGGAATTCCCTTCGGGTCTTTCCACGAACCTGGTCAGGCACTGTGTTTGATTGAAACCCGAATTGGTTCATGAATTTTTTTTTTGAAAACTGGTTGGTTGCTTTGGGAAATGTTACATTGGGAAGTGTTAGGGTAGATTGGTTCTAGGAGTTTCCAGACATAACATTCCAATTATAGGTAGGGATCCTGGATAGTACACCTAAGAAAAAAATCATGATACAAGGGAAAGTCTATATTCTTATGAGACAATATGATCCATGTAGTTTTTCATTGATTGGGAAATGAAATTGGAATTGTTTCAACTATTTTAGTGATATTTCATGGTTAGGTAATTGATGTGGATCGATATACATTGTTGAAAAACACTATTCGTTATTGTGGAGTTATTGGAATATGGACAACAACCATATGACCTAGTCACCAATGCGAAATGATTTTCTGTTTTATTATCATTTGAATCAGTGGGTTTTGAAAATTAATATGAAAACCTACATTTTAATAATTAATGATATATTGATTTTAAAGAGGAAATGGTCTTATTTTCAAAGGATGTAAAATTGGGTTTGTTGAGTTGTTTGGAAGTTGTTTGAAAATGTGTACATTTATAAATTGATTTTCAGTTGAATGTGAATGATTCCAAAGATATTGACATTATGATAATCAAATATATAAAAAATATAAATTAATTTTAAAAATTCTCTTCAAAACATTCATTAAATGATGAAACATTACTTTTAATTAAAATATTTTAGATTAAATGGGGATTTTTGTGAAACATGATGTGTATTGAATATGGAATGGTTTTTCTGAACCATGGTGTTCTCATAGGTATCCACATGAATGGGTTGTGTGTGGGAAGTGTATGGGTTCCTAGTGTGGCATGAGAGTATTCATGCGTGATACCCCTGAGGTAGTTTTCGCAATTTTGAATCCTCAAGTCATTTTTTATTTCATAATGTGTTCTTCCTGAAATTAAGTGTTCTTTGGATAACCAGTTATTGTGTGGTACTAAAAAAATATTTATAGATTTTGTTGTTGGGTTTTATATGTTTGAAAACTTCTCTAATTTGAATGATATTCCTAGAATGTGTAATATCAGTAAGTTGGACTGATTATTAGGTTAGTGGTCCATATGAAGAAGAGTTTATAGAGGAATTTTTGGTGGTTTCCCTTTCATGTTGGCTCTCATATGTAAAATGTTTTATATTGTGGATGATTTTGATTACTTCCTTGGTTTTTTTCATGTTTATTAAACTCTCAAATAATGATTTCAACACCCGATTTAAGTATGACTTGTGATGATTCACCATTAGATGGTCCTCCAGTTGAATAACATAAGGAATCTCACATTGAATCATGGAATACGAGTAATTTAATTACTTATCATGGTTAAGTGAGTCTTACCATGGTCTGGAAAAAGATGTCAGTGGAGTAGAATATGCTTCTGTATCATTGAGATGTATGAGTCATCGTGTATGATGATTGATGTCGTTTTATCTAAAGATCCTTCATAGAAGTGGTGAAGGGATGTTTTATGGGGAATGAGTAAAGCATTATGGTTTTTTTTTACCACTAATTTAAAATGATATTCGGTTGTTTCATCGGTTTCATCTAATCAAGGGTCTGTGTTAGGACACAAAGGTGGTAGATCATGTTATAAGATATTATTGTGGCCATTTTTAGGAATTACTTACTATTTGGGGCTTGATTTAATGAATATAACCTTGTAATGTTTCAGTTTATCATAATGTTCATGTTCATTAACCCTTATTTACTATCATATTTTCACTCGAATATATTGTTGATGGTCGGGTAATCTCTTGATAACCTCTGTTTTGATTGAAGTTGGTTATCCTTCTTAAATGTTCTGATTCCACCGTTTTTAGGAAGATGTCTTATATGGTCCCTTTTTTCGCTCGACGCATCTTGTTCACTGTAATAATGGTTGGTGTGTGTGAATCTTCTATCCTACTCCCATATTGTGAGTGTTGTGTGTGTGGGGGGGGGATATGTATGTTCAGGTGTGTTGTTACTATTTTTATTTTCGATATTGTGGTAGGAATTCATGTGGAACAAATAAGAAAAAAATTTATCATTTTTTTTCGATGCTATTATATGAAGAAGGAGATTCTTCAATCAACATAGCTATGTCCATATGTTATAAAGCGAATCTAGAAAGTAGTCAGGGACCCATAGAGGTGTAATTGATTGTGGTTTACTGCACGTCTTTTGTAATGTAGGTAAAAGAAGATAAGCCTCCAACCTATGTTTTTTACCCAGTATGGTCCCATTTATTAGAAAATGATTTTGGGACTCTATTCCTCCATGTTGTAATCTGTTGAATTGAAGTGTTTCTCCATGGTTACATGTAATCATTTTTGGTTGGTTTTCTTGATCCATATTGCTTAAAAACATGTGTGTGTAAATAAAGTTATGCTTTATTATGTATAAATGTACATGTAGTACCATTTTATCCAAGTCGTGGTTTGGCACATTTGAGGATCTTAATTAACATAGGATTTGAAAACCATGTAATGTATTTGGTTTGGCTTTGGTTTTTATTAATTGGGTCCATATAATTGGGAGTATATGTCATGCATGAAGATAAAGAGCTGGCCCTTGTCAGGTTTCCCTTATCAGTACCTGCTAGTTAGGTAATCGAGCTGGTCAATTGTTATGGTGGGGAACCCCTGCATTTGTTTCACTAAAATTTCATGGGAGTAACTCGATATATTCCAATTAGTTTTTTGGAGACTATGTTTAGGCCTCCCCATGATATTGTCCTAATCCCATATCGAGTGTAATTTTTTATCATGGTCGGGAATCTATACAGTCATCCTCATGTCAGTACATAGATTTCTTTCTTGGTCATTTATTGGAAGTATGTTGTCTTGTTCGAGGCTGTCAAACCCCAAGAACCTATTTTGGGTATTTATTGGGAAGTGAAATTTTCTTGTTTGTTTGTTTCATGAAACTAGTTTGGGTTTTTTTGATAATATTTGTGATTTTTGTATTTAAGAGTAGGATAATGTTGGTTAGATTTATTTTCCATTGTTTGATCAACTTATGTTTTATTAGTTTTTTAGGGTGGGTCACACATAGCGGTGATTCCATTTTGGGTCTCCTATGTTTATCATGAATACCCTTTGATTGTTGATAGTGTTCATGCCTCTTCTCACTTGTTGTTTGTTTGGGACCTACATGAACAATGAAGGTTATAGGTTTTGTTTTTACCTAGCTATTGTAGTGGATTTTTATTGTAGAAAAAAATTTTTGTGGGGAGAATTGAAACACCCAACCTTTATTCTTTGCATTTGTTTCGACTCGGGTAAGATTCATAGTTGTTTAGCTCAGGAATCATGTGTAATGGTTTTAAAATTTTGATGTATCCTTTCCTATTATTTTTAATCTATCTTTTTTTTCATGGTTTCCATTTTAATTTTGGAGTTGAAATGTGGAATTTGGGTGCATAGTCCAAGGAACCTGGTTGGTGCATGGTTAGTAGTAATTGTGTACTCAACCTAGGTAACCATGAATTAAGAGGCATAATCTATGACACGACCACCACATGGTCATAAAACATGACCCAGTTATGCAATATGCTGGTTTCGATATCAAAATAGGCAAACTACGGGTTCCTGAATTGTTTAGAAAACCATGCGGACTAACCATGTGGCCATTCACCCTTATTAAAAATGTATTCCTTCTTTTTCACCCTCTAGTATTTTAACACTTCTTTCCCCCTTTATCAACCCCCTCGGACTACCCATCCATGGGAACGCTTCCCTCCTTCTTCCCCTATCCATGGTGATTGATTTTAAGGGTCTTGTTGTTTGGATTATTCAAGATCCCTCATGTATGTCCTCTTATCTAAAATTTAACTCTACTTTAATTGTTTTCTAACATCTATTTTTGGGGTTTTGGTTTTATAGTGGTTATGGGGATTGATTTTCGTTAGATCACTTTTTTTATGGTTTGACATTCATTTATTACGTTTGATCATTCCTTTATATGGTCTTGTGGGGGTCTGGAAGGGGTTTTACATCATCTTAATAATGTCTCCCCATGAGTGGTAGGTGGTTCCATGCCCTAGAATTATTGGATAATATTATGGGGTTTTTCAATTAATTTTAACATGTTCTGTAATATATATTTTTTAAACATGTTTTAGAATGATTTTCCATGATTATGTGATAAAAACAATTTTTTAATAAGTGGGTATAAATTATGTATGATTTGTATAGGGGATAATACAAAGGATTTCATTCCATGATTAAATGATTGTAAATAAGTTTTCACAGGCACATGAGATACATGTGTGTTGATAAAGGATGTCTAATTGATAATTTGTAATTTTCTAGTGTTAGGCATTCTGTGCACTTTTGAGTAGGAATTTTAAATTGTTTAAATGATTGGAAATATATATTTTAAATTCACTAAAGGTATCTGTGTATTTAATTATGTGTCTTGGCCTATGTTATTTGTTGGATGTAAATTTTTTTTATCATTTTTTTGTAAAAAGGTAAATTTAAGAATAATGTCACTGATGGTATATGTGAATTTTGTGGGTGTTTTGGTGTTTGTTAAATAGAAAATGGTTGGTTTTATGGAAAATGGGGGTTTCTTATGATTGTTGGAATTCATTTGTGTTAGTGGTTACATGTGTGATGTGTGAACAACAACTCACTCATAAGGTTGTGACTGGTATCTAGGATGAAATACTAAAAAAAGTGCACTATTGATACACACGTGGATTATCCTAGTTTCACATAGCTAGATTGATGCTTACAACACAAATAAAAACAATGATGATGGATGATATCCACTAGAAAATAGGATGTTTATCGACTCAAGTGGCTCATGAACAATTATGGGGAGGGTTGTGGTAACTATTCCACCTTTCACAGAGGGATGAGGTTCTAGGATCTCACTCATGAAAAATAATCCCTATGGGATTTACCTGCGGTGCTCTACATTAAATGATGGAGTTTCATCTTCCTAGATGGGATGGACCTCTCATGCGAATGTGTGCATTTCGTTATTAACTCCCTTTATTAAATTAATAAAATGTTCTAAAAATGGGATTCTTTCAAGGAATTACTTTTTTAATAGTTATTACATAAAATGTTGCATTATTATGTAATGTTTTCTAAAGACTTGTTTAAAAACAGATTATTTAATTATCTTTATAATGATTTGGAATGGAATATTTTTATCTCAGTGGAATCTAATTGGGATTTACCACAGTATCTACATACACACGTCGGTGTATGTTGATCATGTTTCCGGATTGTTCTCGATATAAGTCATATGTTTAGTATTGGATGTTTGAGATTCCAGTGGCACTCAGTGAAGATCATGGTGGTGGCAGTAATGATCTTAATATTCATGAATAAAATTCTATTTAATTTATTTAAATAAATAACTTTTGGCAATAAAAAAACTCAGGAAATCCATTTTCTTATTCTGATTAATTGACCATTATGTATCATTAACGTTGATAATATAGTTGCTAAACATGATCACATGACTGCTATAAACTTATGGTTTTTTAAAATAATCATTTCAACATATACAAAGTAGTGGATTGCATCATTCAATAGACTCAGGTAGTAAGAAGCTCATTATTCAGAGATAGGAAAAGAGGTATTGTCGCATGGAATTCCTCATGAACATGTTCATGTTGAGCTTCAACACATTAAAAATGAATGAAATCTCTTATGATATATGTTCATGTTAATTGAGACTAACATATGGGTGATGTAATCTAAGCCTCCCCATGAGTCATTCACAACCACACACCTTACTATTAGCTCTTATGTGGGTTTTATAAGGGCTATGTAATAAGGCCTTAATTTTTAAGTGTGTAATAGCTTTTTATAAATAAAATTCATATTCCACAAATTCTTTTTTCAGAATAGTTCTTCTTTAAAATATAATGAAATAGATAAATTTATTATTTAGGTAAAATGGTACTTTATTAAAATATATAAATTATTTTTATAAACTGAGGCATTATTAGTATTTTTATAATAATAGTATTATAATAACACTCCATTTAATTATATGTGGTGATTATATATCTTAATGTTTTACTTAATAAATGATTAAGTATTCAGTTTGATAAGAATCACATTTTCATACGAAAAAAATTAAATTGTAATTTTAATTAATTGATATATTTTTATAATTTAATGAAATATTTGAATAAAAAATATTTTAAAAATTATTATTTTTGTATAATTATTAATAAATACAAATGATCGTACAATTTTCAAGTAGTAAAATGTAACTTTTATTAAGGATTTCATACTTTTTATTATCAAAACCAGTCAATTTTAAATAAATGATAGTTTCAATATTAAATGTCTTAATTCCACTATTTATAAAATTATTTAGAAAAAATGAACATTATTTTTATTATCAGGACATCAGAATTAAGTAAAAGATTAGTTTTTCTTAATTTTCTATGAAATTCATATTTGTGAATAAAAATTAATTATTGTATAAACATATAATTTGTTTTATGACATCATAATGACTCAATATTGATGTAATAAAATAATATAAAATTTATATTCATAAAATATCTATTTTATTTTAAAAATAATTTGATTTCAGATTTTCTAGATTATTTATATAATTCTTTAGTGGACCCTCCAAGACTTATAAAATATATTAACATCTTAAAATTATTTTCTTCACAGTGTCACTAACCTCAATATATGTTAGCCAAATATTTTAATATGTTCGGAATTTGGATTTATAAAATAATTTTTACCAATACCATTTGAAAAAACCCTTGGTAAAAAATAATAGTATGGTTTGTGGTTTTGAATATTTAATTATATAGATCCAAAACATATGTTTTTTAAATATTAATGAATTCCCCTCTCATTTATAATATACAAACAACAAAGATTCAATTTATATTCACTAAAAATCAATGTATAACATCCCTACTCTCTCCTCCTCTCTCTTTAATCCTCCCAAGGTGCTCCATGCTCTAATTATTCCACTCCTCGTGCTCTGGAAGTCACACACTCATGTAAGGTATTTCTTCCTTTCTAGTATTTTGTCTATATTTCATTATGTTATTATAACCATTTATTTTAAAATTAAAATCTATTGGGGGTATGATTTCGCACCTCCCCCGTACTGAAATCCTTATTTTAAAACGATGATATACATCTATCAATCTCATTAATCCCTCATATGTACCCATGATTCAATGTGAAAAATTAGTAAGAGTTATTTTCTTTCTCTTATTTCATTATGTTTTTATTGTGTTATGCTTTCTATTTTAAAACTACACCTATTGGACGATTATCTATATTACCCCCTAAATGTACATTTCTTATAAATATTATGAGATACCACTTTCTCTCTAATTAACCAAACCTACAAATTTATATATAAAGACATTATGTTTCCACAATTTCATTGTGATTTTTCCTGCCAAAAACAGCTAACAGTGAATAACATACCCACTTCCCAATCCATTTTATTCACCATCATGCCCATAATCATATTTAATTGTACTTAAATTTATATATTACACATTCATTAATCATATAATAACCTATGATGTCGAATGATTCGACATTTTATAATCCATGTGGCACACTTATGCATGAAATGAAATGTGTGTAAAGGGTGTGCCCTAATAGCGACCCCATGCATTGGGTAATGTTTAGTATCATGATACCCCATATGATATGTTGGATTAATCATGCTAATTGATGTGGAATTAGGGTTTAATCAGTATAATCCATGTGAAATTAGGGTTAACACATATTAATTCATTAGTAATTATGGTTTACTCATGCTAAATCCATGTGTAATGAGCCTTGTCTCAAATAGTTATCTTGTTGTATGTTGTTCCCAAATTTCCATATTTTTTCAATGATTCTATATCATGACATTATATTTATATTTATATTTTTCTAAATTAATTTGTCTATTTTACTAACATGAATTTTATTCATCAGGTTATGCCGTGTTTACTACTATATTGGGTTTTATGGATCACCCATATTCAATGTATGTCATTATGTTATCTCATTTAGTGTTATGGATGAAAAAATTAGCTGGGCGTGTCAAAGAAGATAGAAATAAAGACATCATGTTTCATGTTTTATGTTTATAGGAAATATTTTTAATTTCCCAGGCCACTATACTACTTTATCATTAGACTTTGATCATTAGACTACTCTTATGTGTAATATTATATAATAAATCTTTTTTAAGAGTATAATAAAGTCAAGTGATGTAATTTTTGGTATCAGGGGACAATATTAGTTATTTTTTGGAGTTGAATTAGAATACCGTAGATAAATTAATTGGGATAAGACTAGGTATGATGAAAATATGCATAAATTTTCATGAGTACAATGTATGTCGTTTATCAAAAAAATACACCCCAGTCAAGATACGAACAAGAATAAGAGTCTCTAAAAATAATGCATCATGATTTAAATCACGAGAAACCTACCATGATCTGGTCTCGAACATGAACATGTGGATGAAAAAAGTCCTTTCTACACTCTTGGTTCAACACTCTTGAGGGATATTCTTTGGTAAATTCATAAACAATGTATACAACATTATTAAGGGAATAAAAAATGAATCTAGAAATATATGTCAACATGTAGATCATGAATAATATATATTAATGGAAATAAATTCATAGCATTAGGAATCTAATGAAATATATATGTTTTCCATTTCTATTATTAGATACCCATTTGTTTCTTATCCTTAAATTTCATTTTATTCTCTCTCAAGGATGGTAATATGAGGAGTTGATCTTACAACAGATTTGAAGATCTATCTGATGGTTGTTATAATGATATTTCCTATATAATGGTTGTGGGAATCACAATCTATTCCATGATACTATCTCTGTTATCTCATGTTTTTAATAGAAACATGGGTCAAGAGGAATATTCATCCACACGTCGCATTAAATAACAATTTGTAATCAGGATCATCATGGGACAAAGAAATCCTAATTTCCATGGATTGTTTGATCCCTTAATAACTGAACAATGGATCATATCCATTGAAGAGAATATATATAGCGATTAATGTTCTGAACAAGATATGGTTATTCTATCTTCATATCGAATAGAGGGTGAAGCTAATCAATGGTGGAAATTGATCAAAAAAATACAAATCATAATGAAGAGATCAAGGTGTTGGAATGTAAGGATGTCTTGAAAGGTTTTTGGATAAATATTTTCTTCGCACCCTCCAAATTAATATGGAAAGAGACATCCATAATCTTAAGAAAAAAATCTGATGTATCCATCAAAGCGTACATGACCAACATCACAATGCATGAGAGATAAGCCTTTGACTTTGTTTTTATCCCTGAATATATTATTTAGAACTTCATTGGTGGGATAAAACCTACCATACAGAATGTAAAAGAAATCCATGACTTCAATAGCTATAAAAATATTTTCATGATGTGCCCTCAAAGTTGAAATAGAGATGCATGATTCTTAGGTGTATAATGGGGATAAAAAGAATAAGGTGGATTATAATTAAGGTTTTATGATGGATAAATCCATTTGTGCTAGGAAATTAAAGCATCCTAGGGAACTTTGTAAACAACAACACAAATCCTAGGGTTTTCAAAGGCAACCAACAAATGCCAAGGCAGTAAGAGAAACTATATTCCATCACTACTACTGAATAAAATACTTGAAAAGATGTAGAGACAAGTACACCAGTTATTTATTCAATAATATAGAATGATCTGTTTAATTAGAGTTCCATGAAAACATTAATATCTTGAATGGTTAGAATAACAATACCATCACCACCCTAAACCTAGGAAGTATATTTTGCAGTGAGAACAAAATATTGGGAAAATTATGGCATCCCAAAAATATTACTCCTCAAATATATGAACTTTTGGATATAACCTCTCTGTGATCCTCAACATAATCACTCTAGTTCAATTTTATGCAATTACTGTTCGGTACATGAATTCCCTATATAGTGCCAAAATAAATAGTCATGGGAGGGAAAATCAATCTCCTTATAGCGAATAGACCCCTGATTTTTTTTTACAGGTGAAATTAAGCCAATGAATATTCTTTATTACTATCATCTCAAGAATGAATATTACTACCCTTGGGAATGAATATCTTTCTCAAATGATTGATTATAGGGAGGAACTATTCTTGTTGAAATCCTTATTGTGAGGTTTTTTGTTGACGTGTTTCTTGAGAATTTCCTAGTCTTCCACCTAAATAAGATATTTAATATTTTATTGATCACATACATGTGTAATTTCATATATCCATGACTCAATATTGAATTTATTTTGTGGATCATGAGTTTTGTAGGAAACAATAACAAGAAAATTTGGATAATGGGGTTACACGCACAAGTGCTTCACCAGTGGGTGCACTAGTCCACTATATCAAGAAGAAGGATGGGTCAATGTTCTATTGCATTAATTATAGTGAGCTCAAAAAAATCACGATATAGAAAAAGTATTGAATTCCATTAGTTTATGACATGTTTGATCAGAAGTGTGGTGCACAATACTAATCCATGTGGATCTACGGTCAGGATATTACCATGTAAGGGTTATGAAAGAGGATATCACTAGGATTAATTTTTATACAAGGTACCATCATTATGAATTCAGAGTAATTCCATTTAGACCGACTAATTCTATATAAATCATCATGGAATTCATAAATATATTAATTATATGTTATCTTAAGAAATTTTTGGAACTCATTATAGATGATATTCCAATATATTCTAAAACCAAGGACTATAATGAAGATATTCTAAATATAGGATGAGAGACCATAAGAAATGGGAAGATCTATGAAAAGGGGAAAAATTGTTCATTCTAGTTTGAGGTGGTATCATTTTTGGATCACACCATCACAAGAAAATTTATATCAGTGGATCCCCCCAAATCAAATGGAATTTACGGATGGTTGAGTCCAACATTTGTGACATATATCCATATCTTCCTTGGTTTATATAAATATTATCAAATAATTTGTGATAAATTTATCATATTTTCCCAACCCTCTTACCTAGACAACACGAAATGGAATCATTTTTTAAGGAAATATTAATATAGACATATATTCAAGGATTTTAAAAAGTGTCTTATCCCTGAGCACATATTCACACTACCCACAAGTGGATAAATTTTTATTGTATTTTTTGATGATTTGATAATTTTAATGGCATATGTATTAATAAAAAATGACAATGTCAATCCCCAGGCTTCATGGAAATTGAATTTTCATGAGAAAACAATTCAATACATGGTATAGAGTTATCATTAATAATCATTTCATTATAAATAAGGTGACATTACCTATTTAGGTATAATTGTGAAATATATATGGATCACAAAAACATTAAGTATATATTCACTCCGAAAGAAATGAACATGCACCAACAAAGATGGATAGTGAAGACTAAATACTATGACTCCTCAAATCACAAACCTAAGTGGAATGTGTATAAAATGGAATATGATCGATGTAGAAAAGATCCATCAACTATTACATTGATGAAAATTGAAAAGGATCCAATAATCTTTTATTTGATGAATATGGAATTGGGAATCATGATGAAGGGAACATCATCAATCATTTCAAAAATTATTTCTAAAACATGTTATTTGGAATGGTTGAATGAACCTCAAAAGGATGATATGGGAAATCATAAGAAAGTATAAACTATTATAAAAGGGAAATTCTAGGAGTTCAATTTTAATGATGAAGAAATATTGAGATTTATGTCGTGATTATGATTTCCATAAAATCCAAATATAAATAATGATCTATTGGATTATGAACATAGTTAATCATTCTCCATTTACCCAGGAAACCCAAAGATATATCGAGATCTATGAGAGAATTATTGGTTGGAAAACATGAAGAAGGATATCGCTGAGTATTCATCAATATTACTGGATTTTTAGAAGTAATGGATGAGAGGAAGAAGTCTAAGGGAATGACAAAACCATTACCAATAATAATATGGATATGGGTGAACATCACCATGGACTTTGTCACCATACATCTATTGATTTCCAAAGGAAACAATGTTATCTAGGTTTTTGTGGATAGTATTACAAATAATACAAAATACATTGAAATTTGATAGGATTCCATATTTTATCAACTAGAATGAATATATATTAGATAATTATTTAAGCTGCAGGGAGTACCACTATTGATTGTATCTAACCGATAATCATGATTCACCTTTATATTCTCTAAATTTCTCCAACATTGTCTAATTACTAAGATGAACTACAATGGGACTTATCATCCTCAAATTGATGGCCAATTAGAGGGGACTATCAAAAAACATGAGGAAAATTTGAGTGAATGATAAATTTAATTTAAAGGAGGTTAGGATCAACATTTTCATCTAGTTGAGTTCACACATAGTAACAGTTTCCAACCAAACTTCCAAATGGATACTTATGATGCCCTTCATGGGATGTGGTGTAGAACACCGGTATATTGGTAAGATGTTGGGGAGTGAAAACATCTAGTTCTATAATTGGTCGAAGAAACGGTGGAGAATGTTAATACTGTATAGTATCACATTAAAGAGTCTTAGAGTCAACATAAATGTTATGATGACAACCATTGATGATTCCTAGAGTCTGAGGATAGAAACATGGTACTTCATTACAATTCACCATTGAATATGGTAATGAGATTTGGAAAAAAAGGTAATGATTTTTCCATGGTGTATCAACCCTATTTAGAATCATGATCACATTGGAGTAGTGGCATATCAACTTGTACTCATACTGTACATGTATCAAGTACATGATGTATTCCATGTATCGCTCTTGGGATGTATGTACCTAAACCATCACATATACTCAATCCTAAGGTTTTATCATTCAAGGAAAATTCTATCATAGGAGGAGATTCCATTGAAGACATTAGATCATATGGAAAAAAAATTCTATTAAATAAGAAAATTCCCCCATCAATGTGTTGTGAATAAACCACATGTTTTAAGAATAAATTTGGGAACCAGATGAAGTATTGAGGAAGATGTAACCACAACTGTTTTAGTATGGGAAAAGAAAACATTGAGGGAAAAATTTCTGAAGGGGGTAATGTTTTTATGAACAAAAAATTCATGAATAAAATCCTTATTTGTTTATTAAATTAAATTAGTAATGGATATAAAAAACACATGCACACTTATTATTATTATTATTAGGTTTAAATGACCATTATGAATCATTAATGTTGATAATATTTCCATTTAATATTGATAAGGTGACTAATATAAATTTATGGTTTTAAAAAATATTCCTTATGACATAGACAAAGGAGTGGATGGCCTCATCCATTGGACTCAGTTCATGTGAAGCTCAACAGTTAGAGCTCAGAAAATTGGTAGTGTCACTAGGATTCACTCTTGACCAATACCAAGTCTATATTCAACATGTTACACATGAACATGATTTACAATGTGAGGATTTCAACATATTATAGATTACCTCTCGAGTGATGTTATATGAGCCTCCCCAAGAGTTTGTCACCATTACACACCATACCATTAGGTTATACATCAGTGTTATAAGAGGTTATGTGAAACAACATTATTTAAATATATTAGAATCCAATTTTATAAATAAAATTATTTTTCCATATATTATTTTATGATAATAATTTCCATTAAAAATATATCGAATTAAATAAATATATTTTTTAGGTAATTTGTTACTTTATTAAAATATAGGTATTATTATATAATAAAAAGGTTTTATTAATAGTGTTATTAATATATTTTCATAATATCACTCTTTTTAATTATATGTTGTTATTAGATACCTTTTTTTACTTTATAAAATAGTAAATATTCAATTTGATAATAATTTTACTTTTATACGATAAAACGGCTATTGTATATTTAATTAATGATGTTATTATCCGAAATTAATGAATTTTTTTGAATAAATACTAATTTCATTTAATATTATTATTATATAAATTTTATAAAATAATAATGGTCATATTTTTTTTATAAAGTCAAATGTAACATTTATTATGTTTTGGAAACTGTTTTTCCCAAAACTAATCCATTTTAAATAATCGACAGTTCATTTAATGAGAAAATTCATATATTTATAAATTTGATTAGATAAACAAAATATTATATTAGGAATCAGGACTTCAAAATTATTCAATGGTGATTATTTCATAATTTTAGGAGACAATAAATTTTTTGGGCAAAATAAAATACCATATAAATATATAATGTTTTTTGGAAATCTTAATAACTCAAAAGTGATGGAATAAAATACGTGTTGTCACCAAAATTTAGAGAAGGTCCCCGTCGGTAGATAAAAGAACAATGAATGCACTGAGGGTGCATAAATGAGATATTTGTGTCAGGGAGGTGGGAGCACACATGATTTGGAAGGCATGAGCAAGCGGACATTCAACGTGTAATCCATTGAATTCCGACCTTCCCTTCTATTCCCAACACACATTCCTTTGTGACGGGCCACCCCCAGACCTGTTTCCATACCAAAGTCAACATTTAATGCTCTTTTGTGCGCACAAAACCTTTTTCATTCACAAGGTGACGTCAGACACATGTTTGCGTGCATGACCTCGTTTCCGCACCCAAGGCGGCGTCGAAAGCCCGTTTGCCCGTGCAACCCCATTTCATGCACCGAAGGCATTGTTAGATGAAGTTTTGCGCATGTGGCCATGTTTCCAAGCCCGAGGAGACATCACATGGTGGTTTGTGTTATCGACCTATTTCCATGCCAAAGGCGATATCAGATACCATTTTGCTCATGCCTCCCTCGTTTTGTGCCCAAGGTGATGTTGCATGACAGTTTGCATGGCCAGCCCATTTTTGTGCCAAACGTGATGTCGTATGGTGGTTTTCACACCAAGACCATTTTCACGATGAAGGTTACGTCGAATGGATGGTTGTGCAACCGCCCCCCTGGAGCGCACAAGCCGATGACCGAATAGAGTTTGTGTTCCATGCTCCTGCATGCCACTCTGAGGAATCCAGCTACACAATAAACTATATCCCCTCTATCCATGGATGGTATCTGAAGATGATGCAACCCTCTAATGTTCAAAAAACCCTTATTCCCCGACTACAGACAAAACCCATGGACTTCAAGCAATGGTTGTTGTGAGATAGGGTCCCCGAGGGCGCCATCAGATGGGCCCTCTGATCCTCATGTTTTTCGTTTCATCCCAATGTTATTTACGTCAAAGGGGTCCCACCATGCTTTTAAAAATCCCACTACATTAGGAATTATTTCATGAACTCCATCCAAACTGCGTACAAGCCACCCACCTCGTGATCAACCCCCCTAGGATTACACACCACGTTTCCAACTTTCACACAACCCATTCGTCTTGTGCGCCACCAGTACCACTTGTGTGCCACCAGTACCTCACGCATGAAACTTTTACCTTTTGTGCAGAACCCCTTCTCCTTGTGCGCAAACCACGTATATTGCACCTAGACATCCTATCATTCCCCAAAACATTCCATTAAGCACGCTCCATGTACTGACCTCACCTTGAGGAACTTTTTTTAGGCTCTCCTAAGCGTGAAACAACTGTGTCACATTCCCTTTTCCCGTGTGGCCCCTTTGGTTCACAGAAAACAATTTCAATGTCCCATGGATGATGGTGTTCAATGTGTTATTTCACCTTATGCACCATTGTGTAGGAACACTGATGGATATTTCTTCTTCTCATAGACACACAAACATGGACCCCCAAATTGTTTGATGTATAACAACCCCGTCAATGATTTAAGCATTGCATTCATCCTGTATAAAATGGATGGGTATCAGTTATGTATGTCATAGGGGTGCAGAGTGAACGTGCCACGTCCGAGCAGAAGGATGTAAAATTTCCACACACCATCATCCTTAGCACATGACGTTATAATGTGACCACACACTGTGTTTCAGACACGAGGTTCCCCGACCATGGAAATTATGCGTGCTCACTGGTTTGCACGAGAGTGAGATAATTCATCACATGGAAGGAAATCCTATTTATCAGAGTGGCTTATGACGAGGTAAAAGGGAAACCACCCCAGTGTAAGACCCTATCATTCCTTCCAGTAGGTAGCATCCCTACTCCTCCTCTCTTCCGGGGTTCCAAGTCCCTCTCTCACTAGGGTTTGTCACCATTTGGGAATCCATCCTCGAATAAGTCCCAATCTATGTCACCTAGGGCTACTAACGAGGTGTAAGAAACTGATTCCTCTCTGGGCTATGAACCATGTGTATGACCCTGTTTCTAGTTTGGTCCACAAACTACATGTAAGAATTGCTCCAAATCCCATGGGTGCATCTTTCATGACATTATTTACAGGTATTTGATGTCTCTTATTTCCCACATTGAGCATTACTCATGTGGGCTTAGTGCAAGCACTGACCATGACATCCACTGTGGCCAACCGAGAGTGTGCATCCCACACACCCCTACCTTAACTACGAGGTCTTTGATCCTTTGTATGGATAGGAATGTAGGAAGCCTCCCTAAGGTTCAAGCCCACCATCCATTGGTCGCGCCTGAACACCTTCACATCGGTTCACCCACATACCCGAACTACGAGGTCATTGATCCTTAACAAGGCAAGGTACATAAGAAGCCTCCCTATGGATCAAGCCCACCATCCATTGGTCACTCCGACCCCCCTTCACATCGGTTCACCAACACACCTGAATTGTGAGGTCTTTGATCCTTGCTAATAAAATGTACATTGGAAGTCTCCTCTAGGATTAAGCCCTCCATCCATTGGTCATTCAGACGCCTTTCAGGTCGGTTGACCAGTACCATGGGCCACATCAGAGCATAACCCCCAAATACCCTAATCTCGTACATTGATGTCTTTGTCCAAGTATCCTATAAAGGGTACGTAGGAAGCCTCCATGGGGTTTAACCCCATCTAGAGGGTAGCCACAGTAACACCATTTAGTGGTAAGCCATTGTTAACTACATACAGCGATACGCCGTTGACATCAACATCTCGTGGTAAGCTGTTGTGACCTCATCCATCGATAAGACATTGTGACCCCATCTAGTGGTAAGAAGTTATCAACCCCATTCAATGTTAATCCAATGACATCCCCATCTATTGGTAAGCCATTTTGACCCCGTCTAGCAGTAGTCCATTTTGACCCCATCTAGTGGTATGCCTTCGTGACCCCTTTCAATGGTAAGCCATTGACATTTCCATTTAGCGGTAAGTCGTTGTTACCCCATCCAACGGTAAGACATTGTGACGACATCCAGTGGTATGCCATTTTGAACCCATCCAGCGGTAAGCTCTTTTGACCCCATCAAGAAGAAAGCCATTGCGAACCCATCTAGCAGTAAGCCATTTAAATCCCTAATCAGTGGTAATCATCTGTTAGATGACCTATAAAGACATTGATTCCCTTACACTGGGATACGTAAGAAGCCTCTTCGAGACTCAATCCCAACATCACTGTCATCATCAAGACGACTGCATATCATTCTCCATATACTTAATAATACCTTCCATCATACATCTTGATTCTTAAATGGTATTCCACATCTCATAGGGATCATCCCACCTCATTCTCCACTCCCCTTAACAACAACTGTGACGCTAACAACACATTTACCCAACATCGGTGTTCCCTCTGGAGGTTTCACTCATCTGATTCCCTATTTTCAATGTTCTGATTAGTCTGATCCATCTCCATGAGATGATAAACCTGCAATATTCCCTATGTTAAACATAGGAAGCTGAAGAAAACCTCAAATACAAGCATATTACATAAAAGTTTCCACACCTAACGGGGGATTCCTCGGGCTTCCACTCCCTTGAGAAGTCTTATAATAAGGGGAAGAAACCCAGATGCTCCAGTGTCCCAGCACCTAGACACACCAGTGATGTCTAACATGTCTACTCCCCTGACTGAAGGTTCCTGCACTAACCAGACCATTTGCAATGTCCCGATAGAAGCAGTGTAATTAAATGGTTTTCAAGAATATATTGAACTACGAAAAGATTCATGAACAATGTCTTATATCAATAAGGGAGACCTAAACTTGGTGAAACATTCTGAGGAGGAATCAACAGAATGAATAATCAACATCCCATCATTTGATTTCAATCATGGAGAAAATTTCCTTGAACAAGAGACAACTGTCACATAGCTTTGAAAAGCTGGAATGCAGGGTAACAAAATTGTGCCTTTCGTCCTCGAACAAGATGGACATGCACACCCCTGTGAGAGGGTCAGAATCAATACTTTTAATGTAATATTTGAAAAATATATGTCTTAGCATTAAAATAATTGTATTTTTTATTTGTTTGATTAATTTTACAATGACATTGTTTACCCTCCAAGAATTATAATATATTTTATCGTTTTGAATTGATTTCATTTAGATAGTGAATCACCTCAAAATAAGTAGGACACATAATTTAATATGATAGAAAATGTGAATTATAAAATAATTTTTTAAATTACCCTTTTTAAAAAACCATAGTAAATCAACAGATGATGGTTTGGGGGTTTAGATATTTAATTATAAAGATTAAAAACCCTATGTCTTTGAAATATTTAATAATTCCCCTCTCATTTCCGATACAAAACCAACACAAGTACAAGATTTTATTCCATTAAAATCTTTCGATAATGTCCCTAAACATCAATAATATTAATATAATGCACCCAAGGTTCCCCAGGATCTCAATTATCTCATCCTGATGATTATATAGTCACACACTCAATTAAGGGATTTCTTCCATTCCCATTTGTTCAATATTTTTTACGTTGTTATACCATTTTATATTCAATTAAAAATGATGGGGAATGATTTTTCACCTCCACAATACTTCCCTACTAATGTATGAAAGATTATAGTACACTCCCTCTCTCAATTATCCCTCCCAAGTACACCAATTACCAGGCCTAAATTTGGTAAGAGTTATTCCATTTCTCAAATATTTTTATGTTTCATTATTATATTACACATTTAATTTCCACATTCCATGTTTTAGGACAAGTATATATATTACAAAAAATCTTTCCAATTTATGTACATATAATGAGAAACCCTTTTACCTCTCGTCATTCCACATTTTGAATTTTCATATGATGATGTTATGCTACTGAAATTGAACCACGATTTTCCAAGACAAAATCATCATATAGTGAATACTATACACATATACCAATCAAGGGTATTAATTTTTTTAATAATATATATATTGAATGTTACTTGCACGTATGTATTATACATAAGTTTTATTTTTAATTACTATTGATTTTGACTGATTCCATGTTTTAGCTCCATGTGTCAAACTTATGCATGAAATAAAATGTTTGTAAGGGGTTCACCCAGAAAGTGATATAATGAATTACGAGATGTTTTGTATCAAGATACACCTTTTGAATGAGGTATTAATCATTATAATCCATGAAAAATGAGGATTTAACCATTATAATATTCTTGTGATGAGCCTTGGATCTTGCTAATATAATGTTTAATGTTGTTACCACATATCCATATTTTATTAATCATGTTATATCATAACATTATATTCATGTTTCTGTTGTGATCCATTGATATGTTTATTTACAAAAATGAAATGAATTCTTCATTTTATTCCTATTTTACTCCCTTAATAGGATTTATTTCCCACACCTTTCTTATGTATGTCTTCAGGATATCTTATGCAGTGTTAGGTCTGATGGAATGAGTTGTTCATGTTATTGATGTTTGAAATAAGGACATCGTATTTCATGTTTTAGTTGTTAAAAAATATTTATAATTTCCAAAATAAAATACCTCTCGATCCCCATAGTTTTATTATTTGAATGTTTATTTAAAAAATCATGATTACTTGTGTAATAAAGAGTTGGTTACTTATAATGGAAACTTATGGATTTGGTTACTCATGTTTCATGGAGGTTGGTTATATAGTTTTCCTCCACATTTTCCTTTTTAAATTTGGTTTACTATCAAAATCAGAAGACTATTAAATTAAAAAAAAATTATTAGATTGATTGTTAGTCTAATTTTTTTTTTGGATTATTTTTATTGGTATTTTTTCATGACTATTTATTTGGGAATATCATTAACACATGTTTATCAAACACCAATGTGCTTGTAATATCCTGTGGGTATTAAAAAATCTCTTCTCGCCTTGTCGCGGAATGGGTCGGGTACACGGTTAGATGGGGAACCATACTGGTTATTAATATATGATTCCCAACTACATATAAAATTAATATTTTTCTTCTCATATTGTAAAAATCTTAGAAAATGACACTCTCATATCCAATAAATTATATAGATGACACAAGCTCCACTAAAATGGTCGAAGAGGTTATAAATATGTTGATAAGGATACCAATTCATTTTGGATATCCAGTTCATCATCTGATAGTCAACTCATTAACATATGGTCATTGCGTCTTTCTATGGTAACAAATCTTGAGATCTCCAAGCCAACATACTTGAATGGGAGTAACCTTAATCTATATACTCTTCAAGCTAAGAATCTACATCTTCATTATATGTTGGTTCAATTTTTGTATGATGGAATGTAAAATTCATTCAACCATAGCTTGATATTAATTTTAAATTCCACATCTATCTATGATTTTGGGCATAAGGGGATTTTTAAAAAACCTATTATGAAACATGTCCACAATTGTTAGAAATACAACATCATTCACACCCCTATCATCCAACAAACGACTAGAAAAAAATTTGTTGATCTCACCAACATGCAGCTGAACTCGACCTATGCTACCCATCTAGATAACCCATTCAAAACTATGTATATAATTTACAACATTAGGAGAAGTAAAAGTTGCAATACTATGGTAAAAATCAATGTGGTTTTGATATTCTTCAATCAAATCCAACTCCACGATAAATTCAAATATAATCATGTCGTGAATTTAATTAACCCATAGAAAATCATACAAACCTACAACAATAGAAAATATCTTCCACGCAGTGATGAATCTTTACAGTGCTCCCAAAGGATTATCGATCTTTATTACTCTCCTCATAATCTTTATATCGAACCTTATATGTTTAACATATGTGTATACATAATGGAATGATAGGTTACACTATTAAATATATAACAATAAATATTAAAAGATACAAAAATATAACTTCTATCTTTTGATGGCCTAGTATCATTATAAAAAAGTGTTAGAAAAACTACATGAAACTATCCTCAAAATCATCCATGTGATGCAATATGAGTACAATTAGAAGAACTAATTTGTTGATAAATGAACATTTACAAAAAATCATATCTTCTATTACCTTAATAGCCACATTCTATAGAACTATATCAAATAGAATAATACGATGTAGAATATTACCTTCCAATACAATGATTCATCATTATTTTCATATCACATCCAATCTATTGTGGGTTCTTGTAGAACCTGTTTAGATTTTCCATCCTTCTAAAATCATAGATGTCGATTGGTTGTGACATTCACTTTCTATGAATTGAACTCATAATGCCACATCAATGAAAGAGATCATTATTATGTTCCATTGTAACTAACCCTTCCCCACAGAAAATCTTCCTTCTATTTTACAAGTTAAATTTATCATAGAAAATCTTCCTTCTCTTTCAATCAATAATATATTTTCACCTATAATAATCCTATGAAATTACAAAATAATTATACTTTGGGTCCTCTATAATATTATATCCTAATTCACAACATTAGAAAAATAGTTTCACCATAAAAATATTTACCCGGGACAAAATCTAATAATTAAGCACATCCAAAAACATTTTAGTGGAAATATCCTTAACTACTTCCAATACTTGAATACAGTGATGAAAATATATAAATCATTAATAATTTCTCATCATGGAAAAAGGCTCATCTGTCAATATCATTAAATCCACTTCACTCTCTTTCATAATCATCTTAGTGAAAATGTTCTCTAAGAACATCCACTGAAGGACTTTTCACTCCATACAATAATGTTAGTAATCAAGAGTCTAGATGTCAGTGAAATGATTTTTTTACCATGTATCATATTTTAAGATATTTTTAGTATCTTTTCAAATTATTTTATAAATTTTCATGTGTCATCCTGGAAGACTAAATCAAGAACTCTGACTCATTATTTCATCTCGCTCTAGTAAAACATAGAGGGCATTGCTACATGAACTCCATTGCTAATTCATATAGATATTTCACAACAACAACAATACCCCATTACAAAAAAAATTATTAAAAAGAATATTTATCATGGATATTATCTCTTCTATCTTCCCTTTGCACTATCAGTGCCATAGGTTCTAGTACAAGAGGTGTATCACAACCCACATTTAACTTTCATTATAGGAACAAGAATTATCATGCTATTACATTTATAAGATTTACAACACAAGTCTTAGGACAAAAAATACAACACTTATTTCACATTTATTGGGATTCCCATAAATCATTAAGAAATCATCCCATATAGGGTCACTGAAGAGGATCTATCACTACCCTTAACCATGTTAAATTAGGGCCATGGATAACACGGGGTTTCCAGAATCTCATTACTCATGTTATTTATTATAAAGTAAAATATCCATTAAATATTTCAATATTTTGTGTATTTTATGAAATAAAATTTTTATTATAGTCACATTTTTACAATGACAACTATAAAAGAAATTGAATGAAATCAAATTGTATAAATATATAATAAAACCTTATTTTTTATGAATACATATTATGATGCATGTCATAATAATTCACGAGTCCCTAAAATTATGAATGTATAATAGAAACCCATTTTATAATAGGACATGATTAATAACTAAAAACCCCCAAACAAATTAATCAACTCACAATAAATTTGCATCAAATGAGGGGAAACAACATCCTACTTTAACAACATACATTAACAAAAACAATCCCACAATGGGTATATAGTTCCATCCCCATTCACGGGATAGATACTCTTATGAATGAGATCCTGACCAAGGCCCACATCATTATAACACCCTATGGAACTTTACAGAATAGTATATAAAAATAAATGAAAAATAAATATCCTTTGATATCACATTCTGACGTCCCGTCCCAGCTTCCACACACTGTTCAATTGCGCTAATTTTCTAGATGAATAAAATGAACCTCCCCATATGCTGAAGGATGACTACTATCAATTGATGCTAAAATATTGATTAATGGAAGGAATATAAAATATTTATAAAATAATAACAACATCCATGATAAATAAGAATAAACAAATAATGATAAATGGATCTAGAATAATATAACAACTGAAACAAACTAGTATCACATGATAAAACAACAAAAGAAACCATATTTGAAAATGAACAATATATATAGAATTCCCCTACATGTGTCAGGGTATAATGAAAATATCAAATATAGATATTGCAACTAAAATGGTGGTCCTTACACCATGTCTACTTCCCATATCAACACTTTCTCACATCTCATCTATCTATCATATGGATCTTTCCCTTAACCTTTCCAACATAAACAAGTATATTCATATAATGATCAAGAAGACATTGTAAGGGGTGAGAAAACTCAGTATTCCACTACTTACACTATCAAAAACAATATTCATTAAATAATTGTGTGTGTAGTTGTATAAATAATAATGTATAATCAAAAAATTTAACAATTTATGTATTCAGTAATTCTTCATTTAATGACATAATTTTCCCTAATCATTAGATAAAACTCAATCCATCAATACTAGCAGTGTTTGAGGCTAGATTTTTAACCATATCACAATTGAAAATAATAATTTATTATAAAAAGTAAATTTATTATTCATTTATTTCAATTACATATCACTTCATTTTTTAAGAAATTTCTAATTCCAAACTCACGGTAATAGAAGTCTGTCTTTAATAACCTATGGTTATTTGGATAATTAATAACTATACCCAACATAATGTGTATTTAGATAATTAGTAATTACCACTTAAAATAATTTTAACATGAATTCATTTGGTCATAGATAATTAAGTCTAGAAC
The DNA here is from genome assembly GCA_963277665.1 of Viscum album. Lineage (NCBI taxonomy): Eukaryota > Viridiplantae > Streptophyta > Magnoliopsida > Santalales > Viscaceae > Viscum > Viscum album. Next base: position 2,071,335,639 of record OY728152.1, on the reverse strand, counting down.
CGTATGGTAATTTTGGGCATAATTATAAGTGAACACCCCATTTATCAATCAACCACACTTATATCACATGTATCATATTAATAATGTTTAATTGTCATTAAACATTTTATAAATAATTATAATATATAATTTTTATTAGGAATAATCATTATTAACACTATTCAAAAAATTATTGTTCTTCAGACAAATATCATGGAATAACATGATCAATTAATCATTAATCCATTATTCAAGATTTTTAACAACAACAATTAATCCTTATTGATTTTCCAGACAACCCTTTATTCCAAATATAAATGACTTCCATAACTCAATAATTATCCAATTACAGAACCCATTAAATTGACAAATTCAATAATGGAAACATATAATTATTTTAATAATAACATTATTTCATTAATTAATAAACCAATTAATTAATATAATTAAATATGTAGTTAAAAAAGTAAACTTAAATTTCATAAATTTGTTAACGATGTTATAATCATTTTTATGGTATTTTTAATTTAGATAAGAAACATCATGATCATTAAGATTATTTATCCAAATGAAATTTCCCAAAATTGAAAATGAAAAACAAATAAAATGACGACCAATGAGATACATAACCAATACTATATCCATGATTCAATAGATAATCAACCACCAAAAACTAGATCATGATAAATAAAAACGAGGAATAAAGAAATAATCATCATCCAGATTGAGATATGGTAGAGTGTAAAATCAAATAGAGAAGATATCACATATTGTGGAGGTGCAGATCTATCAATCAAATAATGAGTTCATAATAAACTGAGGATGGAATAAATTGAAATTCATATGCTAAAATCTATAAAATAGAAATTTAATTAAGAAATATAAATTTGGATTAATAATATAACCCAGGGATAATGATTTTCATATCAATTTAATGAGGTTTTAATTTCATGAGTACATGTTTTATGGTATTGGGTACACCATTTTCCCAAACTATTTTCAAACTTTCCCCCCCCACTTTTTGGTATAACATTTACTGCTTATAGGAAGAACAAATAGAGAAAACTATATTCTAACCCTGAAAATCCACAAAGTACATGTTCACATGGGTTGTTAGGGGTAGTGGCATAGTTTGGGAAAACTGTGCACCAACTATGAACTACCCCTTATTTAGTAAAATTCAAAATTTTTACCTAAAAAATAATAAAAAAAAACCAAACCATTATATATAAAATCAAGAAAAAATAGGATGATTAAATAAAATTGATAAATCTCTAGAAACAATTATGATCATACATTGGCTCTCTAAAAATGAAAAACTACACGGCCATTAATGATTTTTCCATTTGTATTAGTAAAAATGAAAAAAAACAATCATGGGGTCTAAGATATTATATTATGGTTATTTATACCTATTATGAATGAAATTATCGTAAAAAATTATTTATTTGAAATATGAAATCATGATTCAAGGAACATGGATATATACCATTTTTTAGGATAATAATATAAGAACATACAATTGTTTTGGTATGTTATATGGATTGTGGCATTCATAGAAATTACATCACATTATGGATACTATAAATAGATTTGGTTCAATAAAATACGATCTTAGGGGTAATAGATTTGAATAGGTTGCATTGTGATAGACATTATAATTACCTAGTGAACAACAACAAGGCTTAAAACTCACGTTTCCTAACACTACCATGGGATATTTTTAGTATATTTTGAATTTTATATACAAGTAATTTAAATGTATTTTTGATAATAATTACTCTAAATAAGCCATATTTTTTATTATGAGACTATGTATAAGAAAATTTTATATTAATTTTATGTGATTGATTAGTTTTTGTATTATACATTATGATTAAAAATTATATAATAAAATATTGTGGATTCCATTATTATGAAATGGATCTTAGTTGAAGTAGTGAGAACTGTATTAATGACCATAATCTAAAGAGTATGATTCATCCATTATTAGATGTTATTAATCCAATTATTAAATTAATAAATATCTAAATAATTTTTATCACATAATGATATGTTATAATTTGATAACCTGCCTTATTAATAATTATCTATGTATTATTGCTTCCATGGGATGAATGAAAAGAATAATATTGAAGGAAAATGTATGGATATATGTTCAATGGCTTAGAAAAAAATTTGAACCTATTTTAATAGTGGAAAGAAACACTCTAGTGATAGATTATGTGGAATGATATTTTCATACATCTATGGATTGATATAACACAATTTTTGCAAATTAAAGGGTAGGAAAATAATTTTACAATGTAAATTGTATTAGATATAAGTAAATGGGTGACTATAAAAAATATATTTCTCAGCTATAAAATAAATATACCTTAATAGATGCTATTGTATCATGCAATATATAATTTTATCACTAAATATGAAGTGTCATTGTATGTTTTTCTATGTTTGTATTCTATAATTATCTAATCTATTTTTTGTTAATGATATCCAACATATGATATTTTGGAAATTTATAATTGTTATGCTATATCTTAAGTCCACTAGGATAGATACCCTTAGTTGGGGTGAATTATGGTATAATAAATTAAAAAAATATCCCCTTTTCATCATTTTTTTCTATTTTTCAAACCCCTTTTCTCTCTCTCCTTCAAATTGCATAATATTTATAAATCTTAAATCATGAACATGATTAAACAATTTTACTTGGTTCATCCTCGTTAGGTTATTTCCAAGGAGAATTCCATGATTATGTGATGATGTACCAAATCCACTATAAGAGCGTTTCTATTTACCAATTCAATGTGGACTCACTGTCCCTCCTAATTTACAACCATTCAAAATTTAAGAACTCATTACTCTCTTATCTAAAGTGATCTCGTTGCTTATCAAAAGATCTAAACATAGTTTGTAGACATATAGATCACTTCATTAAAACAAAGGAATGTATCGTACGCCATATGTATATGCACTGTTGAAGTTCCACATTCATCCACTGATTAATAAAACATTTCCAGTGGTGTATCAGGAAATCTTCCAAAATTCACAAAGCCATAGAATGAGCGGAAAGCTTCTCCATTATTGGCACGCTTATCTAAGACTTGGTGCACTTCTCCAAGCCTATCCCGCATGTTTCATCTTACCACTTGTGAGACACTACATTATTCAACTCAGAACATGGGTGAATTACAACCATTTACAACCAAATCAATACTGGAACACAATAATCAAATGGCGCCAAAATTTTTAATATCTTTATACATGCGCGACCAAAACACAACTTCAATGAGGGAAACACTACATGCACGACCAAACCACCTACACTACCGGTGCTTCAATTAATTGTATGTATTAAACTCTGTCAGAAATGAGGGGGTTGTAGTACACTATTTATAGGAATTTTGTACACCCTGAGAATCAGCGCACAACTTTCCTGTTATCATGCATATCAATCCACCTGAGCCTCTATCACCCAAGTAACATGCACACACAATCCAAAACATGTTCTCCCCTATTTCATTTTCCATATTGTGATGTTCTTATTTTAAAAAACATAGGTCGCACAAGTTTCCATGTTTCCAAGAGACTGACCCCACAATGAATCTACTATATTGGTAAAAAATATAGATCATCCATTCCTTTTTCAAGGATCATAAATAAATAATTTATTGTTGAAAACATCCCTTGAAATCAAAAAATCATCATGGTAACCGCCTATATCCTCAAATTGGTCATCATGGACTGCTTTTTCATAAAAAACAACATGGTGGTCCACTTTGTTAACAAACACAATAACCTCAAAAATGCATCACTGATACCTTGAGATATTTTTTTTCCCAAAACTAATATACATATTCATTGAATATTCTAATGTATATATAGAATATTACCAAGAAAAAATAAAAATGATTCGGTGGAAATTTAAATTCGTGTAAAAAACATGATTGAGTGAATGATATCCCATAATATGCCTGTGATGTTGGCATAATGTGATGAAAAATTGGGATAACATAAATTGTATAATGCTAACGACCGTTGGAATCATTAAATTATTTTTATTATGTTATTTATGAAACCATTTTTATAGTGTAAAACATCATAGAATTTATGGATTATTTCTAAAAATATTTTTTTACTTTAAGATCATGGATTTATTCAATTTTTAGTAATGATTTATGCTAAATTATGTTATTTACATGTGTCGATAATATAAATGATGGATGTATATACATATTTGGTATGTGATTATTATGAATTAGTTTATATTTCATGTTGGATTAATGATATTTTCATTATATAAATTAATTAATCTTTTATTATATGTTATGAATGATAATATTTTTATGGTAAATAAGATTAACCATTAATCAAATTGTTTATGATGATATTGGGATGAGGTTTTAGTTATTAATTTAACATTTCTTCTTATTGATATTTATTAATATTTGATAAACTATGCAAACAATAATTTCATAATATATATATATATATATCGAAGGAATTAATTATCATTAGATTATGTATAATACGATCTATTAAAATTAAATTTTATTATAAGAATCATTAAAAATTAATTTTTAGATATTCATATCTTAGTTGAAGTGATGAATTGCGAATTTATTTAAGAATAACCAATGGAAGAAGATATTATATTATAATATTAAAATATCAATTATGCTAATTTACACATAATTATAGGTTGTAAAATAATTCATCACCAATATAAAAAGATAATGAATAAAATATTTTTTTTTCATATTATCTTCATGTATTATGAATCATATGGTCTATTAAGTCATCACATATCTATGGTTTTTAGGTTATTAACATTCCATTTATCATTTACATTCTTGTGATCGATGTCCTCAATCATTCTCTTATATTATTTGTTATTTTATTAAATAATAAAATATAAATTTTCAACATATGTTATCATACATAGAAAAATATATAATTATTCGTCTATATGATATTTATATTTACAGATCCTCCCTCATTATGTGAATATTTTATTATAATTTTTTATAATGAGTGTTTTCAACACTGTAATTTTAAAATATCAAACACTCGATTTCTATGATTAATATCAAAATATGTTGAAAACATTTACTTAATGTGGTTTCTATATAACACCCATATATTATAAAAGAAGAAAATTTTATATTATATATTTTTAAAATGAATAATATATCATAAATTTACATGAAATATATTTTTGTACTATTTTTATATATTGGGGAATGTACTACCTAGGATCTAAATAAAATGTAATAATGTTTAATATTATAACCTACTCGTTATACTTGATGATATGAATTATATTAAATTATTTATTCAAATAATTTTGTTGTCAAATGTAAAACCTAATTAATTTTAAAAAATAATAATTTCGGAAAAATTAATAATAAATTAAATGAAAAAGATTTTTTGGGAGATACTATTTCGTTTTTTAAGAGTATTTTGTTTCTATTCTCTCTCATTATTGAAAATATATATTCACAAAATTTATGAAATTTATTTTATAAAATGAAATTAATTTGAAAATAAATTATTTCAATATTCTATTTGGGAATCATTTTTATGGAATGTTTCCATTTTTGATGATTTGATAAAAGTAAAAAATACAAATTAGATATGACATTTTCATTTAAAATGTTTATTAATATAAATAATTTTATAATTAATTTTATAATAAAATAAAAAAATAAGTGTCAATTAATCAAATTTATTTCATTAGATTCATTTTAATTATAAATTTTTTTATAAACATTCTGTAAATGTGTGTAAATTTTCAATTAAAAAAACTAATTTCTCCCTATGTCTATTGGATTTATTATAAAATAAAAATCCACAATTACATAAATAAAATATTAAAAAATGGATATCATTTTTTATAATATATTTTTTATTTTTTATTATAATTTGATCTTATGTTTGTTACTATAATGAATAATAAACTGTGAAAAAAATTATTAAAGAAGTCTCCAAATATATTGACCAAGGGATAAACTAATCAAATAAGGGATTAAAAGTCCTAAAAACAACCCTTTGATTAAGATTTTGTCCATATATTTTCCATATAATGTCAATGTATCATTAATCATCAGTTTTGACCTTTTTGGCTTTTAAAAAATGTGGTTACACAATTTTCATTAAAAAAATTTAAACTACTCCACTCACGAGACATATAAAATTCCATCCACTCTTCTCTATTAATCACTACAAAAACCCCATATAAATAAGAAAAAAGCAACCCAAATAAAACAAAAAATTTCTTATACTATTCTTAGAATCTATTCATTTGTAATAAATATTCCCTGTGATGGACTTTGGTGAAAAAATAATGAGGCAACCTAAATTATATATAACGTTATTTAATGAGTGTTTTTATTTTATTGTATTTATCTATCTACATCAATTTATATTATACCACGATAATACATGAACCAGAATATCTTAAATATGTTTTATATTAAAACCCAGTAATATAATATCCACAATACCGTTAATAAATTTATATTTTATTAATTATCTTTTTGGTCCATCATCAATCACAACATCGATAATATGGGTTACAAAGTCATTATTTGTATGTCTGGTCGACAACCGACACACAAATAGATGTTATTAATTTTCTATCAGAAGATATTATGGTTAGGTGTGATTAAAGATATAAATAATATATATAAAATTTATAAAATTATTATATATATTCTATATTTATATCATATATATAATTTTTCATTCCATTCCATAGGGGGCAGCATAATATTGCTCGTGTGTACTACTAACTAGCTCCACAAATTGGGATGGAATTAATCATTCACTAAAAATTTACATGGAAATTGATTAGGATAAATGTTAGAAATATATATTATATACATGAAAATAATATAATATTATTACATATTTATCATTTTTAAAATAAAATATATTGTTACCTTTTTACCATTTCACTTTCATTAAGAAGATAACATCATTTGTGTACTTATAGACTACCGCCTTCACAATGTAATTGGATTCTCTTATCGTCACCACAAAACATGGATGATGTACAAGTAGATTAAATCTAATATTATAATATTAATTATATTAATATAAATATGTATAGAGACAATATTATATATATTTTTCCTAACGATCGTTGAAAATTGAAATGTCTCCCAAGTGTATGTATATATTGTGATATACATGATCGTAACATAATTTGTTTTTCAAAACCATCATTCATGATTGGTATTTTAATTATTATTCATCTATAAATATAATAATTACAAAATTTTTATTATTATATATATTAATGATAAACATTATGTTTAGAGGAACTATAACTTTATTGAAAGATATTATGCGAGAAAATATGGAAATTAAAACCTAAATCAATGAAAATAATGAATGATTTTTAATTAATGTGCTAGATGATGTTATTAAAGGATCGTATATTATATTATAAATATTTATATTATTTTTGTGTAAGTTAATTACATTTTTAAAACCACTATACTAGATTTTATATCATGTTCAACTAGAAATAATCAAGAGTTATGTTATTTTACTTAAATTTATATTCCCTTCAATATTATTTGTTATTATTAAATAGTTATATTTTATGATGATTATATACATTACAAATTACATGTATTGTAATTTTTAATTCAGATTTATTGGGAAATTTAGTTTCATATAGAATTATTTCATCTATGTGGATTTGACATGATAATTATATAGTGGTAATGTTATTGTACATTCTCACATTCTTTTGGGACTATTAAAATTATCTTAATAAAACCCATTTCTATTGATTTTTCCTTGAAAATTACATTACACATACATATAATAATTATATACTGATGGATAATGTATCACCCCACCCCTACCTCATTGTCTTGAGGAGGCGATGAGGGTTACTTGACCTTAAGCGACATTCCCAAGGCGCTAAAGGCTGGCAATATATGTCGAGGGATCTGATAGCAATTGGGGAACGATTTACCCATAAGTCAAAACCAATCAAACAACCACAACTAAATTATGAATTTGAACAAACCCAAAAACATACATTAGCAAAGACAACCTGAAAATTTTTAATCTCACCTGCCAACACAACCCAATACAACATCAGAGTACAATGCAGAAGACACAACAAGAACACGACGAGCCATGACACCACCACATCTCAACACCAAGCTCCAAGCTCTGAGTTCCACCAAGACATCACAATGAACCACTAAAGTAGGTTGATACCTTAACATTTCCCATATCATGGTACTCAATATCTGCAAAGAAACTAATGCGCCATAGTAGGGGGTGAGTACTGAAACTTTGTAGGATTTCCCCAAATGACTTCCCAACACACGCCACTAGGATAGAACTGTTAGTATATTTATATAAAACAGTTTATATAAAATAATCACAAGTTCAACTTTTAAAATAATCCAATCATGCTCATACCAAGCCATCGCACCAAACCCATGAAATCATATGAAAGCAAACCGACAAGCAACAACCATTCCAACATTTACCCATTAGCACAACCTTTAAATCTTGCAAATAAGTACACAACAAAACAATCATATCAGTGGATCGTCCGTCGAACATGTTTCTTCCATTTACACCTAGTGGCTCTTCTGGTCCACTAATCATTGATGGTGGCCATTCCATCCAACCAGTTTCATCCATTTACAAATAGTGGATCTTCCCATCCACATATCATTGATTGTTGACCTTCCGTACATTATCCGTCCCCCTTTATTATAGTGGTGATTCCTGCCCACATCCACACAACAACTCAACCAATAACAACCAAGTATATATTCCCTTGAGGTCAAAACAACATCCTGTAATCAACCAATTCCATTACATGTTAATGCACATAAATAAATCATCCATTTATTGAAAACCATTTTCCATGACAAACCCCATTTCAAACAAACAACCTTTTTATTGAAAACGATTTCTATCGATCATTTTTACAAATCAACCATAGCATCCCATTATAAAATCTCCATTTTGAAATCCGAAACAAAAGAATTTCACCACAAACCCCTCTTTTCCCAAAATTCCCCAAAACATCACCCAAGGGATTTTAAAACAATTTATCACATCGAAAAACAATATATTTCAAGCACCAAAAATTAATTGTAACCAAAACCAATATCTCTAACAAAGTGGTGTTGATAGAGAAACCACCATGATTTAGGGTTCCCAAGAAATCAACCCACGAACAATCGCACCTCAAATTCGGCTAACGCACCACCAACACCTCTCTAGATCCCCTCCACTAATCATAAAAATCCTCAAAATCATCATCCAAAGCAACACCAACCCTAGATCTACACACAAAAAGTGTAGATCTAGAAAACTAATAATGATAGTGATGTGGAGCTAGAGGAAATCAAAAGAGAAGCCAGAGGAGAGACTTACCCAGGAAAAATCACCTTGAATCCACCTTGAATACCCTTTGAATCGCTTCCAAAATGCGTGGGAGAGCCCCTACAACCCTTGAGAATCTAAAATCCAAATTGAGGACCGAGTGGTAGAAGATTTGGAGTGAAATGAGGCAATCCCATGTGAGACAAGAACTTATAACCCAAACATTAAGTGGCCGCATGGTTAGCCCGCACGGTTTGGAAAATCGTGCACTAACCATGCGCAGACCACTGCCTCGAGATCCAGGGTCCATATGGTTCCCTCACACAGTAGGGAAAACCATGCATAGGCCGTGTGAGGCCTACTTTCTCGAGAACAAGGTTCTACATAGTTTCTTGGGGAACCCGCACAGTTTCCACTAACCGTGCTTAAACCGTGCACCCCTTTAAAAGCCACCAAACTCATCAAAAACTATTCCAAACTCCCCCAAACTCTTACCAACTCATTCCATGAACTTTAAATACATAAAAATAAATAAAAAAGGCTGTATACATCATACTGGGGGTGCTACATTCTCCAAACCATTGGACTTTAAATCCTCATAAAGTAGTGAACCTGCCCTTTGCCATAAGAGCTCGAGCCACTGCTCGACCTTCGCTTTCTCCAGCTCCCATGTCTCCTCTTGAATCTGAACATGATTCTACAAAATATGAACTAAAATGATGCTCCTACCATGCAATTCATTCTCTTGCCTATCCACAACCTGCACTGGCACGTGCACCAACGAAACATCTGTTTCTATCTCAACAAGATCCCATCGAATCACATGGTCACGATCCGGCTGATACTTTTTCAACGGTGAAACATGAAACACATTGTGTGCCACACTAAACCGGGGTGGAAAAGACATATGATATGCCACCTCAAAAACCTTCTCCAAAACCTCAAAAGGGTCTCTATACCTCAGAGATTACTTTCCCTGCTTCCCAAACCGACGATGTCCCAACCTAGGATAGATCCTCAAGAACACATGATCAGTCATCTGGAACAGCTATGCCCACCGACGGTGATCCACATATGATTTCTGACGACTCTAGCCCTCACCATTCTCTTCCGAATCAACTTGATATTATTTGATATCTCCTGGACAGTAATCAGTCTAACCATTAAAGACTCACCCATTCCCCCCCAACATAGTAGATAATGACACGGTCGCCCATACAATGCTTCAAACAATTCCATATGTATGGATTCCTGATAACTATTATTGTAAGAGAACTCAACCAATGACAAGTGCTACTTCCATGAGCCACCAAAATCCATGACACAAGCCCGCAACATATCCTCCAGAGTTTGTATCATCCTCTTGAATTAACCATCCGTACGAGGGTGATACGCCTTACGCATCGTCAATTGCGTTCCAAGGGCTTGTTGTAAGGATTTCCAGAAACGAGATGTGAACCTCGGATCTCTATCTGATACAATCGAAACTGGAACAACATGCCTCTTTACCACCTCCTGGATATAGATTTTGGAATGATCCTCCACTGTACGATATTCATGAATTGTGATGAAATGGGCTGGCTTTGTTAGTCGGTCCACTATCCCCCAAATGGTATTGTTCTTCTTGACCGTTCTTGGTAGACCTATGAAAAAATACGTCTCCATTTGATCCCACTTCCAAACATGGATTGGTACAGACTACAACATTTCAGCTGGCCTCGGATGCTCTGCCTTGACCTGCTGACAAGTCATGCATCTCCAAACAAACTCATCCACAATTCTCCTCATACCAGCCCAGCAGAACTGCACTTTCAACACATTATAAATCTTCTGAATTCCTGGATGAACAACCCACCTAGAATGATGATACTCCCTGAGAAGATCATCCTAAAAATCAATTGGTACAACCATATGATCCTGAAAACACAAAACTAGATCTCTATTCAGTAGCCAACCCTCAATAGTCTCCCCGACATTGAGTCTAGACTACATGGTCACACAATCATTATAAGATAGTTGTGCCTCTCTAACTAGGCCAACCATGTCAAGAATCAAAAAAATCGGAAGAAAGACTGCTTTATCGCCGTGGTCCTCATATTACATCCTCATATCATCTATAACTGACATGAACTGCCACTGGTGTGATGCATGTTTCACCACCTGAGCATATGATTTTCTTCTTAATGCATCTGCCACTGAATTTCCCTTACCCAGTGAGTACATCATGGAAAAATCAAACTTCTGGAGATATTCCATCCATCTCCTTTTCCTCATGTTCAAATCCCTTTTTGAGAAAATGTGTTTCAAGATCTTATGATCTGTATATACTGTGAATTTCTCAATGAAGAGATAATGACTCCACACATTCAAATAATTGACCACTACTACCAACTACACATCATGAGTTGGGAAATTCATATAATGCACTCTCAACAGCTGTGAGCCATGTGCAACCACATGATTCCATTGAATGAGAATGCACCCCAACACTGATCTCAATGCATGACAATACATCACGTACCCTTTTCCAGATTCTGGAAAAACCATGACTGGTGCTGATGTAAGATGACCCTTTAGAACATCGAAACACTGCTTAAACTTTTCATTCCACTGGAATGGAACATTATTTCTTGTCAAAGATGTCATTCGTAAAGACAAAAATGAAAAATCACGATCAAAAGGCTGATAATACCCTGCTAGACAAAGAATAATGCTTATCTCAAACACATTATTTGGAAGTTTCCATGAGATAATAACCTCTATCATTTCTGGATCCACAGTAACACACCTTTCAGAAATCATATTGCAATGAAAACAAACTTCATGTATCCAAAAGTCACATATCGACAATTTGGCGTTCAACCGATGATCCCTCAAGATCCCTAGCACTGTCGCTATGTGCTTCTCATGCTCTACCATTGTTTTTGAATACACCAGAATATCATCGACAAACACCACCACAAATGAATCCTGATATCTATGAAATATGCAATTCATGAAATCCATAAACACCGCTGGCACATTCATTAGACAAAAGGACTTAACCACATATTCATAATGGCCATATCTACTTCTGAAAGCTGTTTTGGAAATATCCTCCTTCCTCACCTGAAATTGATGATATCCCGACCTTAGGTCGATCTTGGAGAACCATTGGGATCCCCTCAACTTGTCGAAACAATCACCAATTCGTGGATTTGGATATCTATTCGTTATCATAACTTGGTTAAGTATATTATAATCAACACATATCCTTAGGGTTTCATCCACATTTTTCACAAACAACACTGGAACTGCCCACAGAGACATGCTAGGCTGGATCAACCCTTTGTTTTTTAACTCTTCCAACTGAAATTATAATTCCCACAATAAAGCTTGTGCCGTCCAACAAGACGGATGTAAGATAGCATTGTTCCTTGGTAAGAGATCAATCATAAACTCTACTTCTCTTAAAAGATGTAACCCAGAGAACTCATCGAAAAAAACATCAATGAATTCATCCACCACTGCCAGAGGAACACTATTCTCAACACCATCAACCAATTCCAACGACAACACAACAAACTGATACGATAATGTACCCACTACTGGTGCCAACAAACCCATTGCACCCTTCCTTTCATGCTTCTCTCCCCAAATGGGATGTATAACCCCATCGTCTGTCATAAAATCCAATGTCTGTGTGTCACAGTCGATGTGGGCCTTAAAAGAAACCACCAATCCATTCACAGGAATACCTCATAACCATCTATCTCTTGTATTGAGAAGTTACACACTATCTCATTCTCACCAAAAATGATACAACATTATCTACACGAGAAAGCTTGACACTCTCATCGACCCAGAAGAGTTTGACATTTCAAAACCGAGGGTATCATTTCTACCCTTAACCCCAACAAATACACCAAACATGCATCAATAAAAGAGTGTGAAGCACCCGTATCAAACAACACTTTCATCAAGGTAGAATTTAAAATAATAGTACCTCGCATTGTGGATGGTCTTGAGTGATCATCCACCACATCCTATTCAGCTCCAAACAAATTTTTGCTTGCCACCCTCTTCTCTTTATTGTTCTGCTGAGGCGTCGTGGTATTCCGAGAATCACCATGACCCACTTTACTCTACTGTCGAGGGGTATGCTGCTACACCCATCCTGTCGAAGCATATGACAGATGCGATCCCTGAGGAGTTTCAATCATTCCCGACCTTGGAGAATTCCGACAATAACGCTACTGATAGCCAATCTTCTTACAATTATGACATGCTCGAGGTTGGTCCATACAATCCCGCTTGATGTGGCTTGTAGAACCACATTGAAAGCATTCCAGCTTGCTCTGGGGATTTAGAGGAAGAATCACCAATCCTGCCATCAGATTATATGTTATATTTCCACCTTGGGAATAAGTGTCCCTTATCCACTTGAACCTTGTGTTAGAGTTAACACTATTCTCTATGGGTACCATGATGCTTCCCCATCCTGGAGAGCCCAAAAAATCATGCACTGCCACTAAGGCTCTATTCACCATCTCTGTGTAATAATCTATAAACATCAACGCTATCTTTTAATGGATTGAATAGATCAACCTCGTTTCAAAGATCCTTTCCTTTAACGACATGCTACCCGCCACCTCGGCTGCAAACCGCACAATGTTCATAAACATAGATGCATACTCTGTCAGTGACATTAACTCTTGCTTCAAACTGATTAAATCAGTCTTAAACTGAATTCTAAACGTATTCGGCTAGATTTGAATGTCATACAATTCCTCAATGCCTTTCCACTACATACCCTGGTTCATCCTCTCTTGGACTACTAACTCCCACCACTGAAGGGAAAGATCTTCCAACATATACGTGCCCAACATAACTTTCAACTCTACTGGCGTTCCCAAGAACTCAAAGATCTTTATCATTCTATTCAACCATTCTTCAGCCCTCTATGGCTTTAAATCACCCCTGAAGATTGGGGGATTCTGATTTTTAAACTGAACAGCATGATCCACATGCCTTGGTTCATCCATTTTATATCCACTTTCCAAAGATTGGAAAGCATGCACTATTCTTTTCACTAGCTGCTTGTTCATCACATTGTATATTTCATCTTTTTTTACACATGCCCTTATATTTGAAGAATATTTTTCTAGATGAAGAATATATAATTGAAAAATCTATAAATATTTGGAAAATATTTATAATTTTTTAAAAGGAATTACGAATGGACAAAATTCTATTATCTGGATTAATGGATTCTATAATTGAATCAAAAAAACATGTTTACATTATCTAGATATCCTTAATAATGTATTATATAATTAAAAAAATTAATATCAAATGGTAGTGGAAAAAATTTATTCTATAATGCATATTTCAAATAAATGATGTGAAAATTACTTAAATAAATTTGTTTCATTTTTATGGTTATTACCTCAATTTACATCTATTCTAGTAAATAATATACTTCTATGATCCAAAGAGTTATTTATTTTCGATGAAATATCATTTATTATAATTTATCTAAATTAAGGGTTATTTTAAAATATTTCTACATATCCTTAGTGTTCCTATAAATGATATATATTTCCAATTTACACCAATAACAACCCATTTCCATTGATACAAATGATTTCAAAACTTTTTTAATACCGGATGTTAAATATTATTCGTTAACTATATATTATATTAATAACATCACATGATAATTTTTGGTGATGTAAATTTTAATCTATGTACCAAATAGAAGAAATAAATATGAAATAAAAAATTAAAAAATTATTTAATAATTTTTAATGCATATAATTTAATCGATCATAGGTATGGTGATGATACTTAATTTTTAATGGACATAAATAAATGGAAATTCAAGGCCATTACTCCTGATATAGGGGGAATAAATAAAATCAATCAGAAATGACCATCATGGATAAAACATGATTAATAACATGAAATAATATTCATAAGTACAGTATATAATGTTAGTAAATGTGACCAGAAAAATAAAATGTGGCATTCATAATAATATCTCTGTAATTTATCACTAGGGTGTTATAAAAAATAATAAAATATATTATTAAAAAATGCATCATAAAATATGTAATATCTATGGATTAAATATTTACCTAGTAAAGTGTAGATATAATTTTTCATAACCTTCTCATGACAATATTAATTTGACCTACATCAATCATAAAAAACTATTTTATTAATAAATAGTACTGAATTAATATATAGTTTGAAATATAATCATTTAGTACATTATAATTTTATGATATGATATTTTATCCATTATTAAACACACTAGAAGTTGCTGTTGGATTTTGAAATGAATCCAAAATAAATAACAAAATACAATTTTATTTGTATGACCATAAAAATAGAATATGATTTTATTAATTAACAATGTAATAATTTTTTATGAGAATGATATAAACTCTTGAAATTAATTTTGTTGTATGAATTGTATGGAACATAAATTATGGAATGGGAAAAATGAGAGTAAAAAAAAATAATTGTATTGATAAAAAACTATTGATATTGTAATTGTGTAATAAAATGTGTATAAAAGTAATGAAATTATAAATATATAGGATATTCCACAATATAGGTATTTTAATGGAAAAGAAGTAGATAATAGCTCTCGTACCATAGTATTAAACATTATAAGAATTGATATAAAATCCATGGGAACCAAGTGACTTAATGGGGGGGCATTATAAAGGATAATTGAGTGTAATAACATTATTGAGGGATTATTAATAGTTTTTAATGGATGGATGGTGGGTATTTCTAGAAAAGATGAGAAATTTTTTATTAATTTCAAAATATGGAACATAAAAATATTGCTTTTTGAATAACACAAAACCAACTTCATACAAATGATTTTTTCCTCATTGTTTATTAAATTTTGATATGGGTTTTCTAAAATTTTTAATAATAGAATGGATCATCAATATTTTATATATCTTTTGGTGTGGGAGGATATTTTTTAAAAATAATTATGTTTTTAAAAACTTTATTTCCACTCAAGACATTATATGATTGTTTACATCTTTATAATTTAATATTAATTTATAAAAATAAAATATTATAAAAATAATTTTTTTGGGGATTTATTTCTATGATTAATTTTTTTGGGGTATCTTTACAAAAAATCTAAAATATATTTTTAATATTTACTTGAAAATAATGTATTTTGAAAATTTTATTAAATTTCACCATAATCTGATTTATATAAGGTTATTTAAAATATTTTCCATTTTATAACAATAATTTCCAAAATATTATAATTTTAAATTTTAAATATATCATATTTATTTAATTAAAATTAATTTTTTTTACTACATTGATAAATTTTAGTCACACGTTAAAATTTAATAGGACATCAAAATTTATTATTATGATTTATATTTGATAATATAGTGTTTCATAATACTATTTCATGTCCATAAATATATTTTCAAAAAACTTAAATTATTATTAGTAGGTATATATTTTCAAAAAATATAATAATATTTTATTTATAATATAAATTATTTTCTTAAAATTCATCTCATATTAAGAGATAACATATTGAATTAAACAAAATATAAAGTATAATTTGAGGAAATAAATATTCAATTTACAAAAATTGTTGTTCCATTTTTTAAATAATATATATATTACTACTTATTACACTTTCATAACACTGAATGGTTTAGTGTTCAATGATCGATGTTTAATTCGGTGTCCATGATTACAATTACCATGTATTTTTCTATAATAAAATGAATCTCTCTATTAATTTTTTTCAATAAATTCAAACTTTTTAATGATCTCCAGGGGCTTTGTTGGTAGAAAACCCAATTAATGCTTCCTTCACCACATGTTTAAGAAAATTAGCATCAAAAGTCCTTATTCAACTAGTTTAGGAAACTATTTATACATTACACATAAATTAGCATTTTTATTATCATTTTCTATAATAATTATAATGGTTATATTATTAAAAAAATATCATCATTAAAAATAATTATTTTGAGCAATGAATATACCAATCAATAATCGGATAATATTAATATAATGTTTATATCATGATGGTTAATGTTTTTATTACATATTATATATTCACCACTAAACATCCACATTTAAAACATCCTTCCCAAATATTAGAATGTTTATTAAACAATTCTTACTATATTCCAAACACATGTATTGGATTAAATAATATTGAAAGAAGTAGTAATATTCATGGAATATTAAAATCCTATGGAGTACAGGGTTACATTGGCTATATTTTATAAATATTATTTCCATGTACTTTTCTTATCCATAACAAATGTTATTATATAGTACATTTTATAATTTTTTGTAATACTCTCTTAATGTAATTACGTTGTTTAATATAATGAAATAGTAATTATGAGAAAAATGTTTATTTATTATTTATTGGAGGAATTTATTTGATATTATAGTATTTATAAATATAACATCTCAAACATAATCATCATTTAATTATATATCATATACAAAATATTTATTTACAACAAATTCTTATGTCACATCATTTTTTGTACAAAATTAAAATAAAAATTATCTTTAATATTTTATTATTTTTTTCAACTAACAGACATTTAATCCATTATATATCGAAATGATTAATCTATAACTATTCATCAAAAATCACATTCTAATTCATCCAAAAATATATTATTCAATATTATTCGTACTTTTATTATCTTTTCAATCTAGTAAAATATGAACATAATAAGAGTTATACAATTATTCTATGAATGGTTGAATATTCTTAATAACAATCAAAGAAAATAAGTGATCCTTAAATTATGACATGGGTATAATCAATATATATAATAAAGTTATACAAATAACATATTATTTCATAAGAATTGTATAATTCTTGAAATAAGATAATACATGAGAAATATAAGTGAGATAATAAATTAGATCAAAGAGTTTATAATAGAGTCATGTGAATTATAATGTTGATATGAAATGTCCACTAAATATTTTTCATATATAAGAATAGAAAAAATATTTTGAGTGTACCAAAATAATATTAGTCAAATGTTTGGCATGGAATAACAACCATTATATATTATTTTTTTTGGGATAATAACTCTTAGTACTCTTGTTTTTGGGCTTAATCCTTAAATATACCAATTTTTAATGATAGAAATTCTACCATGTAGCCTTTTACCGTGGGATAAATCTTCTAGTGAACCCTTTTTCATCATATAAATCATTTGATGGAAAATCATTTTTTGGCTAAATCCACTTGTATTTCATTTTTCATTTCTTAAATACACACATATTCTCTATTGGGGACTATGAGGAAATATCAAACCCCTATAAAAAGGTGAATGACATTAGAACCTATTAGAATAGTGGGTTCACCGAAACATATAATAATTGATCTTTTGTTCACCAATTCATCAATATTGTTAAATATGCATGATGTATATATATCATTACAATGAAGAAAATTATGCATCCTATATTTAATGTTAATATCCATTTATTATTTACTGAATAATAATTTTTTATTTCATGTGATGAAATTCTGATATCCTTCAATTAATATTATGTACGATCCTAGTTTTTAATATGAATTAAAATTTTTATGTTGGGTTTAAATGGTTATTAATTGTTTGTGCATATACCATCTATGATCATGGGTGAATCATGGGAGTTTATGACTTGTTATAAACCTACAGCACAATTTTTAGAAAAAATTTATAGGCCACATGGTCGTGAGAAACCATTCGGGATAGGTATCACAGTTACCCCTAACAACATGAGGTGAGACAGTTGGGTAGAATAAGTCATATGGCTTCAGGAAACCATGAATGATGAGGCACACTCTATAATTAGGAACCTATAGTTTTCATCAAATCAAAATCACATTATTTAACACATTTTATCGTAATTTGTGAACTACACATGAATGGTTCCCCTTAACAAAGTGATGTACTCTTGGTTGGTGAAAAAATTGGCTAATCATTGGTGGAAATAATGAGTCCCAGTACATTTTTAAAAATAATCACAATACACATATAATTATTTAAAACCTCCAACTAATTTCATTTAGTAATCCATTGGTAGTGGATCGACCATTCTATATCTCCATGAATACATTTAGTATCTTTGAATAATGTTCTCCATTTGAACTCATAATATAGATCTTTTTTCCTCATTGGATCGACTTCAATATTTTCTATGACAATTTTGGGTTTTTCATCATTCATAATTTAATAAATATAGTTTTTATGGATTAATAAAATATTAAATATTCCAAATTTCATCATTTGTTTTCATTTTTCTTTTGATATTAATAATATTAGAAGCTGAAACAAGAAGGGAAATCTACTATAAACCAATAAAAGGTAGTTTGTATCAATTTCGTAATGTCTAGGTTTTGATAAGTATTTTTTCATTTGTACCACCCACCAGAAATCCTAAATGTTCCCCATTAATTTATTTAATCCTATATATATATGAGTTTTAACCTATTAGGGATTACCACTAGTACCTCTAAGTAGTTTTAAGTTGTTTCCCCAACCATGGTCACCCATGGGTAGTTCCCTTATTTTACCCCTATTTTAAATCATACATGGTGTTTTCGATTTCTTATATAGTTAATGGATGCTGTAAATGAATTTAATTAAATGGTTTGAGAAGGATATTATATATCTTGCTACATTTTCCATGCAATACAGAATATGAATTGATTAACATTGAATGATAATTTCTATAATATTTGTATGAATAAAAGGAATGATATGTAATGTAAATTTATAAATTAATGTGATGAATTACGATTTTAGTGAATGAAATGGTTTGTATTGATTGTATTTAGACACTATTGGTTACAATAGATGTTACATCCATGGATATTGTTAGGGTCAGTGGTTGTCTTTGTTGATATTGTTCCTTAGGTATATATTTCATGGGATTCCATGGACAGTCAAATCTTTGGATCAAGCATTCCCTACGTAAAATTGGAAATGTGATGTTGATGTGAACATTTGAATCTATACTAGTCTAATTGTGTTTACATTGAGGTACTCATGTGATTTTACGAGGATTCCTTGGTCTTATATACATTGGATCTAACCATTTAGTTGTCTTATCCATTTGACTATATAGTTAACTTTGTTAAATTTTTCCATTACTATATGGAGGGGGAATGGTGATTTTATTTTAAGGTTTTACTAATATCCTGTATGTGTATCAAATTTTAGATGTCATATATAACACATTAAATTTTTTATTTTAATTTATAATTAACTGGTTAAGGGATCATGATAATTGTTTTTAAGATAATGGGATGGATGTATTATACCACTTGATAAGATTTCATTATCATCATGACTATAATATCTATTATATTAAATTAATTTCAATATATTTAATTTAACAATTGTGTATTTCGATAGATTTCATCTTTAGTGTCCTAATGAGTGTTATCTAGAACCACATTCGGAATGGATTTTGTTAAATTTGTAAACTATATATATATATATTAGTAGGTACCATGGATAGATCCCACAATATGATGATTGATTGTTCTATTATTTACAGCATGAGAAATCATGACTGAGATGAGTCTTGTGAAGCTAGTTGGGATATATCTTTTTTTAAATATTTGAAACATGTATTGTACCGATTCTTATTTTCCTTATGTGGATTCTCTATATAAAAATAAATTGTAATAATATTTATATGATTTAGTTCAAAATATTTTTTTATTGTTTCATATATTTTTATGTCTGCATCTTTTATTATGGGTTACTAGTCTAGTTTTTATATTTTATGCATCCACTGTGAAATTTAATTACAAATCATTCATTATTTTCATCTGTTTTTAGTTATCCTCCATGATATACTTATGTAATGAGTGTATAGTCTCTCCATTAACAAACATCATTCCTTCATTTCTAGTTTTCATTCCCTGTCAAATGAGGATGCATATTTGAGTCCATGTGGACAAATAGCTTCGAGGAACCATTGAGTAGATCGTTATAGGGATGATACAATGTTGTATCATATAAGAATATATTTTTTGGTATCTATACTATTTTGTATCGATACATAGTTATATAAGTGTATTTGAATTTTTTTTCCAGCATTTATTAAGATTAGTTATCCTATATATAGTGAGAAGATAAATTTCCTCGATTGTAAATTGAAATTTTATAGATTGTGGTTATTTTAGTTGATTTGATTCCATTATTGGGTAATGCAATTTAATTGAAATATTTTTATTATTTTTATCAATGGTTTTATCTAATCACAACCCCATGTGATCAGGGTACTCAATCATAGACATCATTTAGGTACCTTACATGATTCACATTCAATAAATTATGTCAATTTATGTCAGATGTAGTTCTTGATTACATTATGTGTTGATAATTTTATTGCTTTATATACCTTATGTTTGATAAATTATTTTTTAGCGGGCGTGGGAAATTTTTTTTTACATAGTCTTCCAATAATTACTTAAACATTTTTTTCCTAATTTTGATAAAATATAAACCCTAAGTATCCAACAATGGCATGTTGAGTCATAGAGGAGTTTTCAGATGAACTAGATTGTGTTATGGTATGGATTTAATAGACGCCATATATCAATTCATGAGGTGTAATTTCCCTTAAGTAATGGATTTTGTTAACCATTTGGTTGAAATATTTAACTAAAAGTATTGTTATTATTATGAAGTTAAAATTATTTTAAATTTTGAAATATATATATATATATATACCATTACCTGTATTTTAGTGGCCAGTATGTAGTGTTTGTAGTAATATTATGACTATTAATTCATACTAATACCTGTCTTTTGGTGAATGTATGTGGTATGACCTATTTATACAACTATTTTGAACATTCATAAACGGTTATCCTTGAACTTGTATCTTTGGAACCTTTTCAAGGAATATGTTTATCATTTTTGATATATTCCACCATGATGACATCCTATCATACACCAAGTGTGTGGGGATGATGATGCGCCCTATGTTGTGGTCCTGGAGAACTTTTGTATCCTCTTATAGTGCTTGCTAAACCCTAATAGTTGTTCCCAATGTAGGCTCTAAATACAAATTCCACGAGGGGTTGTCAAGCATTATTACGTCTTTTCAGTGAGCACAATATCATGTATCCTATATATATGATGAGACATGACTGTTAATGTGAAGAAAAAATCTGATGTTTTCAATGATATAATATACAGAGGCTGCTAAGATAGTTCATGTTAATACTATGTATATTTATAATCATATGTATACACCTCCTAAGAGGATATCGAATCTCATGAGTTACATTATTTGGGGAGAATAAAATCATTGGTTGGATGAATTGAACCAAGGTAACAATATGTGAGATATTTTTTTCTACCATTTGTAAAATATAATTCATGATTAATTTTTTTCTTGAGACTCTGACAGTATATTGGTCTAGTGCGTTAATTTGAATGGGGGTAAGGTGTGATGAAAATAATGTAGTATTTATAATGATTTAAAATGATCTTTTTACAGTTAAATATATCTATGATGGCCCAATTATGTTGATATTACCATGGGAATGACTTTTAAATTTCATAAGATAATAGTTCTATGTGTTTAAGTTGTTGACTACTAATATGATATTGAATAATGATCTTATTACAAATAATAACTTAAGGGTGGCTGTTGGTGCAGATCCTATGAGTATATTCTCTCAGGATTTAGGTTTAGATTATAGGGGTAATAATCAATATTTCGAGACTAACTGTGTGATGAAAACCATCCATGATGTTAGTGATAGTAATGAAAGTATCTTAAATTTATGTGAAGTATGGGGTCACAAGATGAGTCTAAATGAACCAGAACCATTATACTGTTAAGAATGAGGAATGACGGTCCACAAAAAGGTCATTATAGAAAAATTTATATTGAATTTAAAGGTATAGGAGAATATCTAATGTAAGATTCACGATTAGGATGAAAAGCACAATGTAATGATTGGATCTAGAGTAGTACCAGTTCATCCGGTCAAGGTAGCGCTCTCCTCATATTTATATGGAAAATTGATTTAAATATATAGTAGAGAGAAAAACATTTATTTAGTGTTTTTATTTAATTATGACACAATATAGTACACATATATTATGAATATCCAATACCCGTATAGTAGAGAGTTTGGTCATCTATATTTAGAGGCGTGATCATTGTAGCCTATCAACTTGTATCATATATCTTATACATGGGTTCATAACTATGTTTTATATCTTTAACTATGGTGTAAATTCATAGGATTGATGGTCAATTTTTTAATATTGTTTTAACACATTATAGCTGACTAGTAAATATATAGGATAGTGTGAAATAGTGCATGGAGTGCCTCCATGAGATTGTGTATTGTCACATCATATTGGGTCATCATTTATTTTTGATGATAGGGCTTAGTTTCATACATTGAATAGAACTTCTAGATTAATAATGATCCAATATTGATTATTACCACTAATTCATGACTTTCATATGAATAGATGGAAGAGTTTTAATTCAAAATGATTAATGGGATATAAAGGTAAAAAAACTAGAAAACAACAAAATTTTCTAGGAATTATGACTTCCAAGATTAGTAGTTTATATCTAGATGATTAGAGAATATGTTAGAATGATTTCCCTTCTATGGTTTACCATCTCATGAACATGTTTCGAAATGAATTTTCATGTTTCACTCCTGATAGAGTGGTGGAGTTCTCTATCAAGCTAATCCCAATAGTTATTCTAAAATCAATTCATCCTTATTAAATGGATATGATAGAGTTGACATATATCAAAATATAGCAAGATATATATAAAAAAATGGTAATACACATTCTAATACATCACCATTATATTATCAAGACATTTTTCAAAAAAGGCATATGGTACCCTTTGACAATGGGTGGATTATTTAATGTTGATCTAGGTGATGAATATGAATCGGTATTCCATGAACTAGATAGATGGGATCTTATACCAGATATGGGGATCATTGGGGATATAACAAATCTATTTGAGTCTATGATATCATATGAAATGTATTATACTAGAATACATACCTCAAAAATATTTTAGTAGAAGTTATAGTGTCTATGTGTATCTTGTTATGTAATTCATTCTCATGAATGAAAATTTTCTTATGGTGTCGAAGAATTGATTTTTATAACCTCCTCTAGTAGTATTTTTGTTGGTTTAATTGATGATATCTCATTGAATTATTAGATTAAACACAACCATTCCAATCATCTTGAGATAATTCAGAATTCTATGACAGAGCATCAGTTATATGATATTCTCAAAATGTTCTAGTTATTGGTCAATAAGATGAATATCATGTGTCATATTATATTGGTCACAAAGGTAAAAATTGAACAAGATAATTTTATTTCATTAGTTATCAAGGATAATCCCAATAACCTTTTTGAAATGCATACCTTCTTGGAACTTGTTTAATATTATGGTAATCTCATAAACAGCAGCTCATGCCTAAAAGTTCCTTTTATAATGATGAATAAAAGGGGTCGGAATTTTGAATGGTCAAATAAATGTGAGGAAAATTTTTAGGAGATGAAACAGATACATAATTCAACAACATACCAAATAATTTAGGTTCATGGAATGATCTATATTGTGTATTGTAATGAATTATGTATAAGTCTAGGAGTTAATATCATGTAGAAGGATAGAGTCTTGAAATATGGGTATCACCAAATTAGGCCTCAATAGATTAAATACAAGACACATGATATTGAGATAGTAATAGTTGTTATGGCCTTGTTTTTCTTGATAAATCACTTATTGGGATAGAATATTGTGGTGAAAATCAGACCAAATATTCTCAAGTATATATTTACACTACATGATCTAAATCTGAGGCTATGTATGTGGCTTAAGGAACTACTGTATTTTGACATCAAAATTTTCTATGATCCTTGGATGAGAAATATACATGCTGATGCACTAATAAGGATTACTAATATTCCTGATTTTTAGGATGCAGGGGGTGATTGGCAGTTTATTCTATTATTTATTGATATGTCCATGGATGTGTAGGATGGTGAGGTTAGACCATTCTTCCATAATGGGTTATGACCTATACTCTTATGGATATGGTAACAATGTTGTAAATTTCATATTTAGAGGGACTATATGTATTTGGGATTGTGGTAGTTGATGACACATCTCCTTATTGGACTGTATGAGAAGATGAAAATATATGCGTTCAAGGTTGTGTATGGGTCCCAAAAAACATATGTGAGGAGTTGATGAAGTTGTTTCGTACCTCAGTTTGGTATTTAATTTGGGTGTTACAATGATTTATAATTATTTACATCGCATGTATTAGTGTATGGGGATGAAGCCAGAAGTGTATGGTTGTTCAATCTGTTGTTCCACCTATCTACAAGTGAAGTTGTAACATTAATTGCAATTTAAGATTTTATTATTGATGATCATTCCTGAGTGAATGTTCCAATATTTAATAATGGATTTTTTTCCAGTTTTATGAGTATTCCATAAGATAGTGATTATGATTGGGTAATTATTAATAGACTTATGAAACTTTATATTTTCATTCCAATGAGTTATTATTTCATAGTGGATAAGATTCAATAGCTGAATATCCATTATATAATATAAATAAATGGGGTTTTTTGACCATTGTAAAAGATTTGAATGCCCAGTTAATGCCTTGTTTTATATATATTGTTCAATGGGATTTAGGTTCATAGGTTCCTCGGAGAAGGAAATGTCAACCTTAAATAGATGGATGATAAGATTGTACGATATTGGTTTTCAATAATATTCCACGAGCATGAATCATCGAATTTTTGGGGATTATATGAGAAGTATATTCCCCTGGTTGAGTTCTCCAACTATTATATTAATCGTAAGACTATATAGATGGAATCATGTGATTATTTAGATAGCAATCCATTACAATCACACATATTCTAGATTAAAGCTGGTGAAATAGTAATAATTGGATGACCTCACATGCATGATAGATTGTACTATGTACACATTTTTGAATGTTTATGGATATTTCACATTATTGACATAAAATTTCCTTCATATATCTATCAAATACCTATAATGGTTGTGGTGAAGGATAAGTTATTTTTTACATATATCACCTAGGTCTGGACATAGATTTATTAGGATATAGTTCATGATTTCACCATGATATGCCAATGAATTTTTTATTTTGGATATATTCAAGTCGGTAAACAGTCGGTTATAGTAAAATAAATGTTACTAGACAATGCATGCTATCTTCCAGGTATCTATGTTGGGTTGTTAGCATTCAGGATCATCTCATGATTTTTAGTAAGAAGTGGTCTAATTATAATTAGTTGTGTCCATTAAGGAAAATGTAATTCATATTATGTAGAGGAGAAGAAATGTTGCATATGGGTGGTCAATTCCTTTAGTATGGCTGTCATACAAGAAATTGTATTTATAGTAAAGACATGGGTGATACAAGCCATCGTACATGCTCAATGGCTATATTTTTTCTCTAGTTATTAATAACAACCCTTGAAAATTAAATTTAGGGATGAATTTATTTTAGGGGGTGATTGTTAGATCCTAGGTTTTCCTGTTTGGTATGCTTATTTTTAATTTTTGTAGAAGATTTTTTTTTCTAATTTTTATTCCCAATGTGATCATGTTTGAATTTGTGGTTTATAAGGATTTTTCAGAGCATGAATCCTTACTTTTATGAAAAATATAGTCAACATGGTTAGTAGTAACAACGAAGTAATGGGAAAACCATGCATGAATTAACAGTGGGGTGATACATGGCATAAATTTTTAGTAAATTGTGCCACCTAATGGGAACAATTGTGATTGTTATCTTCAATCTGTAGAAGACTAAAAATAATTATATTTTTATAGTATGAAACACAACATAAACATATAATGAAATATATTACTGAACACAGTGTATGGTGAATGATTCTGGAATGGTTTGGACAACCATGAAAGTGAATTATATAGCATCGTATTTCTTTTATATATGTTAAAAGATCTAGTAAAATTTTTTAAAACGTAATTGTAATTTATATTCATAATCATTTTGTAGTGTATCACCCAAGATATAACTCCTTGAATCCATTAGGTATAATTTGATAAAATTTAATAATCTAAAATCGAAATAGAGATCTGTTTTTCTAGTAGGATCCGTTATGGTAGTTTATTTTAGCATCATGTGTCGTTATTTTTTCATCTTATTATTGACAGAGTTAATTAAGTGATACGAAATATTCCATATTACATGTTCATCATTTGTAAATTTATTTTTATTAAAAATTTATTGAATCAAAACTATTACTGGTCAAGAATTCCACTACGAACCAATGGTATGTGATTTATCCCATCCCCCATTAGTTTAGTGTTGTTTATAATTGTGGTCATTTATCCACTTTCCATAATTTCTGTTTGTCTTCAATTGATTTATTAAATTATTGATTTAAAATAATTGGATCCCATTAGTTATTTCATGTAATTATCTTTAGTGTTGGGAGGTTATTCCCCAACCAAGTCCATCGATGGGGTGTCCCATTGTTTCTGTGCATTTATTTGAGAACTCATGGACTGTGTGTGTGTTCTATACTAGTTGTAGGAGGACCTAAGTGAATTAATTTAATTTTATTGGGGTGATTAGAATATGGTTTTACTACTATTTCTTTTTATAAATGGTTTGAATTTTATATCTATTTAACAAATAATTTTAATATGAGTTAGATGAAATCATGGAATGAAAACAAATCTTAAGTGATGAATAAATATTATGATCCAATATGGTAGTAGATTCCATTGTGAGAGTACATTGCATACAGATTCCATTAATTTCAATTGATTTTACATCAATGGATCTTTATATAAGTATTGGATTCCTTATATGAGTTTTCATCTTAGGTGTTTCTTCCTTGTTATTCATTTAGAAATTCTACCCCTTGTACTTGGATTTTTTGGACTTGTATTAGACATTTGGCGATGATATTTTATCTACAACCCCCTATGTCTATTTGAATAACCAACAACATGGTAATGTGACTCAAGTAGGATTAGTATGTATTTTATACCATGGATATGAATCTTCATGAAATAAAATGTATGATTAAAATGTCTTGTCATGCTAAATGTTTTATTTTTTTTACAATGTGGTCATATTGGTTAATTTAAAATGTATTATAGAAAACTATTAATAGGTATAATATTTTGGTTTTGAAAATTTAATGGGTGAATTGTTTAATTCTGATTAATACGTTCTTTGTTATAATATCTTCAATATTGTATCAAAAATCATTTTTGGATAGAAAATATATCATGAAATAATTTACTTATAATTAGTATTTTAGTATCTATTATATTATATAATTTATTCATCTTGTAGTAAATATTCATTATTTTTAATAGTCAACATTAGTTGTGAGTACTGAGTGTCATCTAACTCCATGTTTATGCTGTCATTGGGTACTCGATCGTACTATATGGATATAGGTACGTACCCAAGAAGGATCCGATATAATGATGGAAAATTGTTTAATTTATAAGATATAAGGATAATATAAATAAGATAAGTCTTGTAATTCTTGTTGGGATAACCCCTTTTTGTCATTTTTTATGTTATAAATAGATTTTAAAGATGCATGTATTCTTATTTTGGATTCATTTAAATACATGAAATATAATCAAATTGTATGTGATTTTTTTCTAGTTAATAATTGATTATTATTTCTTGGATTGTTATTTATGTTTCCCATATAGAGAGTTTCAATACATTTTTTCATGGTGTATATGAAATATACTCCATCTATTTATACATCTCCCAAAAATTTCATCTATGATCACTTATCTACTATCACCCAATATAATAATGAGGGTATTTTCTCCCCACTAACATAAACTAGTCCCTTGCGTCTTGTCTACATCATTTGGCATATGGCAAGGTACACACGAGGAAATGTGGCCAATAAGGTTCTGGGATCATCTGTGTGTCTCCCAAGTCGAGACAATACAATTGGCATTAATGTTAAATACATGTCCCACAGTCTTGATACAACATACTAAATAAACACAATTTATTTTTGAATATCAGGTGATGGAGTTTCATAATCATTGAGATATCTTCAATGAGCTTCATATAATGTAAATATTATTAGTTGAGTTCATGAGGATATACCCACCAGTCAACATAACACATATTTCATTATTCATTAGTACATTCTATCTATGTACATTTTTATTGTCACCTGAATTTAAAAACATTTTCAAAGTCTCCGATTTGATCGTGTATATTAATGCAATAAAAAATCATGATAATTTAATCATAGTGATGTATCATGTGTTGTGATCATCATTAGTGGTATTATATAAGAGGAATGTTCAAGATAAAATTTATCTCTTCTAAGTTGTGAAAGTAATATCCTTAGCCTACTTGATATGGATAATAATACCTTAATAATTCCTTTTCCATGGTAGGTGATGGAAAACCTATCAATTTGGAACAAAAAAAACAAATCATGAATATATAGTGAAATAAGTCTGTAATATAAATTTGGAAATATCAAATACAATTAATATTATATTCCACAGTGCATGTTCAAATATAGGTTTTTATTAATATGACTATTCCATATATTTTTAGAGTTCATGATGGGATTATAGACACTATTCTAGGTCAATGAATACTATTTACTACATTCATGATATGGTCCAAGAGGATAACACACAATATTATATTTAGGAATACACTCTATCATGGTGAATAGTAATGTAGGGCATGTTTCCACCCCTGAGGTACTAGAGATGTAAATAAATTATTGATTTCTAAAGAATATATATATTCATAATTCTTAATTTAGTTTTTAATTTGGTTTACATTTATTTATTAAAATTATTTACATCTATTTATTTAAATGCAAGGAATAATATTATATGAGTGAATAATATTGAAATATATTGGTTATTTTAATATTAATATCAATTAATATTCATATTTATAGACATGAATTTATGTCCTAGTATATTTAATATATATCACACCAATATTATATAATAAAATAATATTCTTAATATAGTTTATTTTTTATAAATATTAATTTATTTCTTATTTAGTAGTTGTTGACATTCTCAGGAGTTGGAAAACCCAATATAGATATTTACTCCACCAACAATATATGTATTGGTATAGGCTCAATGATTATAATATTCATTAACTAAAAATTGGAGTCTCTATCTCCCCCCACAGTCAACATTGATAATGTATATCATGAGTGATATATCAATGAATCATTTGACATATCGAAGGAAAATGATCATATTCACCATCAAGGAATCGAATAGATCATTGAAGATTTGTGCTACCACCAATAATTCCATGAACGATGTGCATGATTATTCATAGAGCAGGTTTTCAAGATATTGAGTGGTTTTGATTTTTAAAAATTGAGAAACAATCATTGATGATGTGATTCTATCAAGCATGATTTAAACAGATTAAGGTACTCAATATATATTATTTACATTTCCCCATTTAAATTGAAGGAGATACATAGATGTACATGGGATAAAATCTCCATAGATTACATTCTACATCACATGGTTGAGAAAAAATTTAAATTTCTTAGCCCGAAGACTTCTATAATTTATCCAGGGAACAAAAATATGTACCAGACTCATTACATGATATTTTTTTATTGTGAAAACAAAATTATATTTTAATTTATGAATAGTTTTTTAATTATATCCCAATGAATCTACCATGACATCAACATGGGTTCTGATGTCCAAGTTATGTCAATAAAAAAATATCTAAATAAATAATGTGATGATTTTATTGGTTTTAAAATTTGAAACATTTATTATATATGAGAATGTATACCTGCGTAGTAATACTAATAAATGTTCCCTGTAAAATATGATATATATAAGAATCATTGAATGTCAGATAAATAATTTTTAAGAATTTTTATTTCAATAGTCTCGTGGAAAATTATAAAATAATAATTATTATATTATTGTTGTACTATAATAATATTGAGAATTGTATTATCAAAATGAAAATGTAACAACCATGAGAAATTTTGTTATTAGATTTGATGAATGTGTTTCTGTTTTTTCTAATATAATTATTTTATAAAAAAGTGGAAATGGGGTAGAGGGAAAACAAAATATTTTATTCATACTCATGTGATGCCAAAAATGCGACACCCAAAATTCCTCTTCATCCCAACAGAAACCAATCATTGTGATTCCACTTTCCTTCTTATTTTCACAAACCGAGAAGCCACCAACAGTTCTACTCACTCTCTTATTCCACATCTTTCCCCTATAGATTTGAAAATAAAATTGCAATTTCAATCATATCCCTTTACACTATAATCCATTGTGCAACATCACACCATAAACCAGAATTTGTGTGACACATGGTTTTTGGGGATGAGTTATTCTATATAATCAAAATAAATAATTTTAATCCATTTTATTACAATTTTTAATTTAAATAATAAAAATGATTTCTGGGATTATATGTACAAAAACATAACAATTATAAAAAATTTAATTTTAAATAAATTAATATTAACTAAAAAATATATTATTAGTTTTTAAAATTTTATGAATACTAGGATATTAAAAAATAAAATATTTTAATTAGAATAATTCAATTAATTAATTTAATTTCAATCATACATTGTTTATGTGAGTTAATTTTTTTATTCATTAATTTTCCATACTAATGGGTAGTGAGGAGTGACTAGACATGTCTTATTGTGCTTTAATTGACCTAATTAAATATTTAATTGGGGGTGATTAGTGAAATTTTATATGTTTAATTTTGCATAATCATTTTTACTTTTTGAATATGTATAGTTTCCTACACACCCATATAAAAGTTATATGTTTTTATTTCGTACTCTTTAAACCAGAATGCATACATGAGAGTATTTTTTTATATGAAGAGGGATTAATAGGTCATTAAACACACCATGTTGTGGTGAAATCTAGATTATAAGGTTCCACAATAAATGGAGGATGAGTAGCATCAAACATCCTAATACCTAACCAGAATGACACACCAAATTAATGATTGATCCATTAAATATTAATGGATCAGCATATATTTTCTTTTTATTACTAATTGGGTGTTTTCCCATTTAATTTTTTTTAAATTTTCTATTGATTTTCATGAAAGTGGGGAACACATAATATAATAAATAATAATAAAGTATTAAGACATGATATATTATTTTGAATTAATATGCAGTTGTTATCACAAAAACATATTATAGATATATTAGTATCAACATATTGCATTCATTAATAAGTTTTAAAAACCATTAAAGAAATATTTTGTCATTAAATTCATTCCACCATATAAATTTGAACCAAACCAGATGTTCAGGGTGGTTGTAAGAAAATGTTGAGTGTTCCTCTTGCTATTGGGGACTTATTATGAAAGTGATGGGTAGAAATAACTAATTTTGGATGGAAATAAGTAAGTAAATATTTTTTTCAGTAACATTATAGTAAATAATTGAGTAAATCATATAAATGATTTTATAAATTGGTACATACTGAACAGGTAATAGTGTCATGAGTAAATGTTGTTGGTTAGTCAAGAAAGACCTTGAACACTCTATGTACTGATGTATTACTAAATCATATACTATGATTGGATGTTCATAGAACCCCTGAAACTAGAATACCCATGTAGTAGATTATTTTTATTTTATAATAGACTATATCTAGAGATCAATAAAAAAGTGTGAGATAAGTATTTATTTATTTATTTAATCAATGATGTGTTGACCAGTTTTCAAGGTAAAATTACTACTCTATTTGTTTTTATTTTAAAAAAATATCAAGTAAATATAAATATTACACTGTTAAAATAATGTAAAAATTAAATTTCCCACACAGAACCAGCTTGTAATTGGTTGTGAATTCACTTTTTCACAATACCATGACATCTGAAAATCACAGTGTTAGTGTACCAAATACTTGTAAAGCCACCTTAGAATGAATGTCATAAAAAATGATCAGAAAATACTCATTTAATAATAATATAATGGATATTTTGAAATGATATGATCAATTTCTCATGAATTATGTGGATATAACATATTGAAATGGATGAAATTACATATTTTCTTATCATTGAAAATGATGTGAGGATAAATAGAAGATAATTATATGAATAATATGATAGTTTTGACTTGTTATATATAAGTTGAAATATTGATCACAAACAATCAGTATATTTATTTCTAATACAATTATAACCCATTTAATCCAGTTTCATTTCAAATTAAAAAATGAATAGTATAGAAAATAATGTTTCATTACCATCTATTTTAGGATCACCATGCAATCAAACATTAATGCAAACATAATAATTAGTGTTTTTGGAGAATAGTTAAAATCCAAAATGAAAATTCCAATGATTGGTGTGATGATAAAGAAACCCTCACAACATCGATATAAGAATGAGTTTTATGTAGGTGGGTATTTTCATCACATATTTAGAAATAAATCTATGAGAGTATAAAAAAATGTTAATCACAAAAGAAGTTAATAACATTTTTTCCTGTAATATTCATTTAAAATTATTTTTTGTCATGCTTAATATGTTGAAAAAACAATATAATTATCACATATGTGTTTTAAAATATTTTAACAATGATATAATGGAATCATTAAATCAATTAATGTTTATTCTCTAAGAGTCTATGAAATGGTGGTCCATATGTTATTGGCGATAGGTACATCACCTATAAAAGGACTTAAAAATGATTTCAGGGTAAATTTTATTGTGTATAAATAGAACATTTATATCATTTGTAATTTAGACACTTTGATATGTTATTCTAGTTTAGAAATGAATGTTGTTTATGGTTTATCATACTAAACTAGTAGTTTTGAGATATATAAATCCTTTGAAATACATTATGAATATAAAATGAAATCCATATATACCCTATTGTGGAAAGATAATAAATTTTCCTGATAAAAATTATACTCTTCAATGATATTCCATTTATCTTTTACAGACTTTGATGTAAAATAAATTAGTTATTATTCAAACACTTATGTTCCTTGTTTTGGATAAAATAAACCTATATAAAAAAGGGTAATACATAAATACTTGTAAATTTGTTGATCTAGAGAGTTTGAACTATTCATAGGGTAAGCTATTATTATGAAATCATCATTCAATCACTTTATGTGTTCATGGAATTTGAATCGTAAGAATGATAATTTCATTTTATGAAGATATATATTGGTTTAACATGTGGTGCTGAGGAATATTTTGGCAAATAATTCATCAATCAATTTAATAATATAAAACGTAATTCTTAAATGCACATTACCATTTCCAAATGAGATCATTGATTTAAATAAGGAGGATCAGTGATTAAAAAAGAGGATCAATGTGAAACTAATGTATTTTATAAAGAACCAATATATTTTTGGGAAATTGTTTGAAAATTATCATGTTATCCAACAAAAATATTCCACCGAGATTGGAAAATAGATATTATATGAGTTATAAAATTAGAGAAATACATAATGTTAAAATACAAAGTGTCTAAATTAATTATTTTTTTAAGGATATTAAAATCTACCATCGATAAGAACAGCAAGTGCATATAAATAAATTAACCAGATAGTTTTATAGGTATAAAAAAAATCTCTATGATCTAATGTATATGATCTTCTGGTATAATATATATCTAAAAAATGGGTTCACATCCCTATTTTTGTTGGGGGCCAAATTGAATTTGGTTTAGTCAATGATTAAATTACATAAATTATTTTCATGGAAAAGTGTTCCATGAGTTATGTTGAATATGATTTACCTCAAAAATAAATTGTTGGAAGGATATAATTATATTGATGGTTGAATATTCATCACTGCATAAAATCTATTGTTTATTACGAAAAAAATTCCTTTAAGTTGGAAGTATATGTAAATTATCTAAAATTGACATGATCAATTGAAAATGAACACTATATTCCATGTATCAAATTATTGACGGGATTCTTAAATTTTTTACTATTGTACTAATTCATGTGACAATATACAGAAATGGTAAAAGAGTGATAATAATGAGGATCAATTAGTAAATACAAAGTCATTATGCCTAATTCTATTAGAATATAAATTTTCTTAATATTTTAAATGCTCATTATTTGGAGAATAGGATGTTAAGAACACCAATAATGGATGTGTCTACAAATCATAACCATAAATGGATGGTGACATTAAAGAATGTAAATATGGGTTGCATGTTACTAAAATTTTGTTTATGGTTGAAGTAATCAAAATTATAATTGAATATTCCTTTGGAATTAATCTTTACCATCTGTCTACCAATGTTTATCATGAGATTCATATTTTTCAATGTGTAATATGTTTAGTATCATATTGATAATAACAATTGGTATTACAGTTATACTTTACTGAAATAAATGTAATTCCACTATGACTGAATTAAATTTGCATCCTATTTTCGATGAAATAGTATCTACTCAGATTGATCTAAATTATTCATAGAGATTATAAATAATATATTCAAAGACATGTTATTGAAAAAATACATTCTCCAACAATTTGAAGTATCATTTTTAAAAAGTCATATATTAAAAATAAATAAAATAATACATGTGTGGGTATATGATTAGATTAATTTAGTGAGAAAAATAAAATTATATTTATCAATGTATATATAATGTATTCCATGATATGTAAAAGATATGAAATTTATAGGATATACATTATAGGATTAAATTATCGGTTATATCCTATAGAAATGGAATGCATGCCCTCCGAGATGTCTATTTCTACACTAAAACATAAATGTGATATTTACCTTGAATATGGATAGGAATGGATACTAGTAATAATGGGAGATAAACTTTTTTTCCTATAAGGTAAATATCATCTAATAACACAGTTAGACTCAGATAATGTGAAATAAAATCTCATACAATCCAATGTTAGTCATAAAGACATATACTATGTAAATTTAGATTATAAGGTATCAATAAAGTTGTGTATAATATTAAATTAAATTTCTAGTTCTTGGAGTATCACTGAGTAAATAACATATTATCATAATGTAAAATTTTATAAATCCAGTATTCATGATATTTTGATTTGACTGTGGAAAAATATGTACACTCAGGGAATACATCCTTTTAGATATTAACTCATGAATGTGAGGTCACACATATTAGAACATTCATTATGATTTGACATGGATGACTAATATAAAAAATCGTCCTCTGAATACAATCATGATCTTAATTATGTGAAATATATCATTTACTGATGTTACGTTATCCCTATTTTTAGTGGTAGTGCTATAGTAGTGGCTCCAGATTCTCTACTTGAACTCTACATTTTAGATCCATTTTATGTATAGAAAAAAATATTCATTATTTAATCATCCCATTATATTGTTGCATATTTTTCATCTTATGTTTAATTGTAGTGTGCATATTTTTATATTCAAGTCAATAGTTTATTGTAGACCAAATGATAAAATTAGAACCTCATGATTCATTATTTGTATTATGGTCTCTATAATTCATACATACTCGAAATTGTTTATGTAACACATTTAGGTGATGGGGGATAAAAGTATTGTGATCTTCATCCCATGATGTTCACAATTTTTGGTCTCTATTGGGGGAGATAATGAGGGAGAACACTCTAACAGAAAACTATACGTTATTTGGATCATTTGGAGGTTTATATAGATGAAAATTTGTATTGTTCTCAGGAAATTATTTATAATTTATATTGAAGAAAGGATATGTAATGATAATGAATTTTTGATGAGGTATTATCCATTTAGTCCATTCATCATGGTATAGAATTGGATGAATGGAGAAGATAAAATTTTCAGTTATGATTTGTGGAATTAATGTCTAGTTCATTAATTATTTCAGTGGTAGTGGAATCATTATTCCACAACCATGGGTTTCAAGGGTAAATTAGCCCATTTATATCAACAAAAAAAGATTGTAAGTATGATGTCAGACGTGTGGTCTGTTATTTAAGAGATATTTAATGAAACAAAATTTATGTTACATAGTTTGTGATTGAAGGATAGTTCTCAAATAATTATTTTTAATAATCTCATTGAGGGAATTCATTGTTTTGAAGACTCTAAACTAGTTTTGTGAATAATATTTCATGATCTTCAAATGAGGGCCCAGAGGGACACATACAATAGTGTATTCGATAATTTATCATATTCTTTGAATAGTGAAATTTGTAATGGTACACCCCACCATAGGGCCCGACAGTCATCAAATAATTATCATTAAATCATAAAAAATTAATAAACTAATTATTGTGAGTTTAATTAATAATTGTAATTTATTTACATTTTGAAATTATGTAATTTTTTTTACGTATATACAAGGAATAATATTATATAAATGAATAATATTATAATATTTTATGTTTTTTGAATATTAGTTATAATTAATGTTATAGTTAACGGATTAGGATTATCAGGTAACATATTTAATATATATTATATGTATGTCATAAGATGTAAATAATATTTATAATGCATTTTCGTTCATTGTTATTATTTTATTTTTTATTTATTGGGAATTCATATTCCATGGGGTTGGGGAATCCTATATGTGTATTTACTCCATCCACAATAAGTGTATTCAAAAAGGCTCAATACTATGATTGTTCACTGATTTTGAATGAGTGACTTTATTTCCTCCAACTTTTTTGAGAGAGAAGGTCTCTCCTGAGAGAGTGATAAAAAAATCATTAGATACATTAAAGGAATTGTATCATAGGGATCATTAAAATATATAAGGGTTCATTAAAGGTCTTTTATATACCCAACAATTCAACAAATGGTTTTCATATTGATTCATGGAGTGTGTGTGGATGATCTTGATGGTTTTTCTTTAGATCCTTTGAGAAATAGTAATCAGTGATTTGTTCTAGTTCATTTCACATCCAATCAAATTAGGAGATCATTATACATTATTATCCATTCTCTATTTAATACTTATAAAATTATTGAGCAATAATTTTTTCTTGGTTTAATAGTGTTGACAAGATCTATCTCTATATTGATAAAATTTTCAAAATACCCATTCCACTGACTTCCAATGTGATCCCTGATTCCAATAAATCTGACTGTTCTTCTTCAGTACATACGTATTCAACCAAAAAAATTCCTAGTATAAAGAATCCAATAAAATAAATCTGTTTTGATATCATTTTTTAATGAAATATAATTTGGAAATAATTCAAAAATCTATAAATATTAATAATAATATTTACCCCAAGAATTAAAATTTTTATCTATTGATATCAAGTAACATAAAAGTTAAATGTCATTGTGTAATTATAATAGATTAAAAGTTATTTACCCCATATATTGTAACAATATATAGTATAAATATTAAATTTAAAAATATTTCAATTTAATAATTAATAGAATCACCATTCAATCATTAGAATCAATATTGGGTCTTTAAATAATAATGTAATTAGAAGATAAATTATGCATATAAACCTTTAATGACAACATAAATAATAGAAGTGACAGAACAACTCCATGATGGAAAATAATATTCATAATCCAAAATTTGAAATATTGATAATGGAATAATTTTAACAATATCCAAGATCAATCCTATGATTCAATATAGGTCAAAAACATAAATGAATTGTTTTGTAGTTTTATAAAAAGTAAATTTTAATTAAAAAAATTCTATGAAATTAGGAAATTATATGAATTCAATATTATATAACACTATGTGAAAATTTATTTATTATGGAAACAATTCACATGTTGGAGAATGTGTCATGGAAAATAAAAAACATTTAGGAATGATATGTTAAAATCTAAATGTATTTTATCAAAAAATTATTTATATGTACTGAATTAGGGAATTTTATATGAAAATGTTATAAAATAATATCAATGAACTGCGAAATAGAGATTTTTTAATATAGATAATTTGATGTACTAATAAATGTGTATTTTTTCTTAAACAGATTTCCAAATTAATTAAAATTTTATTGAAAACACATCCCGGTAAAATCTTATAAAACAAATAGTTTAAAAATGTACAAGGGAAGAAAAATATCATCATGTATATCTATTGGATAATTATAATTTTTTGTTATTTCAATTTTATTTTATGCAAATTCCTTAGATATGTTATCTTATTTGATAAGAAACAATATAAGAAGTTGATTTAATCTAAAAATCATATGATTTGAATGATAATTAAATAAAACCCATTAATGACTACTGTTTTTAGAAATAACATAAAATATCATTAATATATTTTATATCAGGATAAAGAATTCAATTTTTTTATCATTTACACCAAATAAAGTAAATTTTTTGAATCATAAACATTATATCTTATAGCTAGAATTTGGCTTAAAAAACCCATTCCATGAATCACTAAAGAGTAAAATGCACATTATTCTCCACTATTAAAATTATAAATATCATAATAACCTATTTAAATTGGTTTTTTTTTATATTAATTTATATCAATTATTTTTAATTATTAAAGATATTTATTTTATATAGTCATTGAAAAATTTGGATGTTGACTATTAGAAATCATGGGGCTCTTGAACTGGTATCATAATAGATGTTTTGTTGTCTATTATTATCCCAATTTTCTTCACTACATGATATATATACTGATAATAAATCATGAATTATCATTATCTATAATGTTTAAATTTAATTTACTAGAAATATCGTCTTTATATAAGAAAATAAAATTTTAGAAATATTTTGTTAGTGATTTTTACCCTTGAAATAATATTTCATAATAAATTAGAAAAATAGTTATCCATTATTTAAAAAACCAAAAAAAATATTAATATATATAGATCATATTAATTAAAAAATTATTTATTATTAATCATCAATATTATAATTCCACAAAAAAATTTATGTGGGCACTCAAATTAACCCAAACATTAGCATTCAATGATTAATGGATTATTATGAGGTATATTAGTTTTCATATTATTATTGACATTTCATAATGTTATCATTTTGAAAACATTAGTGTTATAAATTGGAATTATAAATCATTTATATTATAATTTTGTTGATATTAAAATATTGTTAAATTTTGAAATATTTATTTTCCTTTAGGTACACCATTATTCAATGAATTAATTAATGGTTATATTTTGGGATTCATATATCTAATATTTTATATAATTATAATTATCATAACCATAAAGATATATTTAAATTAATTATTAACCACTAACCACTTTCTCATTACTATCGATGAAATACATGGATGAAATAATTAACGGAAATTTATAATCTCTTGGAGGTGGTAGTACACATGTATGAATGAATAATAATTTAAATTTACCATGAATGAAAAAAATGATGGATATTTATTATAATATTTTTATATATAACATTCCATTATTATTAAAATTTTATATAACATTCCTTACATGGAATGAAATTTTATACTCATGATGGATAATGATATAAGATTATTCATGGATCTGATAGCCCAAGCAATGATTGATTCAAGTATTGTTTTATCATAATATATAAGGTGAGAGTTTAAATTATATTAAATTAATTATAATAAGAAACAAATATGATAATTAAACTAATTTTATAAAAAATTAATGGTGACGTAAAAAAAGAAGATGTGGAAATGTACACAGGGAAAAAAATGAATGAATGACATGTTAGAATCACCTATATAATGTCTTGGATTATTTCCTTCAAAAAAGTGATTAAACTATATATGGGGGAATTTGAGAATAGAATGAGCATCAATAATGTATTTTATAGTTTTTATATGTTGTTTTCATATCCATATGGGTTGTGTTTTGTGGTTTTGGATTGGGGATCATTTATGATAGAGTATCCCCTTAAATAAGTGTAAAGGGACATATTTTTTTAATATAATGAAAACATTCTAGTACTGTGGAATCTCCATCATTATAATTTTCTAAAAACGTGATAAATAAATAATGATATATATTTTATGTTATAGATACACCTAAAAAACTCATTTATAAACATATGATAATCTTTTATGAATTCCTTTTCCACTTAAATTATAAATTTTTAATCTCTTATTTTACCACGAAAAATTGTTTTTAAATAAAGAATATTAATTGTATTAATAAAAATAATTTCAATATTACATTATAATTTGGATTCCAATGTTATTATTTTCAAAACCTTTTCAATTTTTTTAGTTTTAAAATTTTTAAAAATTAATCAAATATAAATAACACATAATGAACTGAAATAATTTTTAGAAAATATTACATATGATCTAGAATTTATAATATTGTTTTCTAATTTTTAGGTAATATATTCAAATGTAATTTATGTATCTAAATAATATCTTTCTTCAAAATAATGTTTCATAAGGTTATTATTATATCTATGTGATTTCATAAAGAACATAGTAATTTTCGGAAATAGTGTGATAAAATATTCAGCAAAAAAACCTAATTTCAGCAAAAAAAAAATATTTTGATAATATATTATAATTTATTATAAAAATATTATTTTCTTTTAAAATAATATTCATAATATTTTAGAATTTATTTTTTATATGAAATATAAATATATCGATGAAATCAATTTATATTAGAAAATAGCCTTTTAAAATGTTAATACTCCATATTCCTATATCATATAAAATAAATATATATATATTGGTAATAAATGTTTAAAAATATTATTATATATTATTATTAATTACTCTTAATATATATAATTAATTAAAAAATAAAAATTAATAAAAAAATTTAAATTGAATTTCCTTTTATTGGATATATTAATTATATTTCATTAGTTTCCAATGTAGACTCTATTTTCATTATAACCAAATCTTATAATCATATTACTCATATTAATAAGAACTAATTCATTTACTAGGTTCTAAATAGTTATCATGATTAACCAAAAATATATCATGGATTTTCATTAAGCATATATATAGTGTTAGAAACATGATATTCTATATAATAATTATTTAAAAAATATATATTGAAATATGGGGTGGTTAAATAATCCTAACATAAATATATATCATCCTAAATTTTGTAATTTTTTCTCACTTAATAATATAGGTGAGGGTAATATTAAGACGTGAATCATTCAAGATAAATCATTTAATTTTACATTTACCCAGCTCTCATGGGATATACAAAGTTACATAACATTCACCAAAAACATTTATCATTTATCAAATCCTATTAAAAAATATAAATATACACAAAATATTCTTCACAACAATATACCTCACTAAAACTCTTTGAATCACAAAGATATTAAACTATATTGAAATCATATAGGTGTCCAAAAATAAACTCTTCTCTTTTTCCAGTAGTTCATAAATTCACCGAATGAGGTTTATGTATTATGAGCCCCAAATGTGGTAAACATAAACATGTATTTAATGTAAATTTCAGTAAATAAATGAACAATAATTTCATGTGAAATAAAAATTTTAGTCCTCACTAATAAAAAATTAATCAAACCATTATTACATAATCAGTATTCTTAATAATTATCCATAGAAAATTCATATGTTCATAAATTGTTATACCAAAAAAATAAACTTTTTCAGTTTAAAAATATCATTTATATTGATTTAATTTGATATATTTTTCATAAAAATAAATGGTTATCTTCAAATGAAAAATTTTTAGATG
The DNA here is from genome assembly GCA_963277665.1 of Viscum album. Classification (NCBI taxonomy): domain Eukaryota; kingdom Viridiplantae; phylum Streptophyta; class Magnoliopsida; order Santalales; family Viscaceae; genus Viscum; species Viscum album. The sequence continues at coordinate 2,071,292,510 of OY728152.1, read as the reverse complement.
CTTCTTGTAACACCTAAATGTTTATATATAAAATGGATAATAATTGATAATTATCACCCACTAATATAAATATTTATGATTATCAATATTTAATATATATTATATCATCAAAATCATCACATTAGATAGAAGGTAAACATTATCTTAAAAATCATATATCAATTTTTAATCATTTAAATAAAATCACATGTTTGGCTATAAACCATATCATTTTTGGATAATTACCTTTTTAGGAAAAATCATATTGGTCGTGTTTCAAGATATTAATGAAGTCATATTAACTTTTATAATATCCAAAATAGTTAAAGTATATGTATTTGAATTTGATATGGAATATTTCTCTTATAATTCCACATTCAGTTAAAATTATGATACATTAATTCAAAATATTATTTAATTAAATATTCCAAAAAATCTCTTACTTCAACTAATTTCACATTATGTATTTTATCTTAAAATTATCATCAATATACTTTAATTTATTTTAGAAATAAAAACTTCTTATATTAATAATGGGATAATACTACCCACCAAAGCATGTCCCTATATAGTGTAAGGCATGGCCTGTAATTGTTCATATTTTCAATTCAACATTTGATTATTGATGTACTAATACATAGGCACATTATATGGTTATTATATACTTCACAGGGCTTAACATAAATAGATACTAAATAACATATTTTTTATATTTTTAATATTTTACAAATATATTTATCATGACCATATTATTTTAGTATCTTTTGGAAATATGGAAAAAGTAATCTAATATAGTTTCATATCATATATATTTCATTAAAATATATTCACATTAATTACTCCACAAATAAATTCGATAAATAAAACGAATATTTGTAACATGGGTAAATAAAATATAATAAAGGGTGATACAGTTGATTAATAAGGGTGAATAATAGAAATACACTATCTTAACTAGAATATAATGGTATGACGACATGAGAAGAACATTTTAATAATATCCAATTCATATTAGATATTATAATCTAGAGACGAGAAATAAATATTTGTTGTTCATAAGACAGAAATCATGTGCTAATAAAGAGTATAATCACAGGGATCATAACATATAAATAAGTCAATATTTTGAGGATGAAACATTAGAATAAAATATTCATTCCCTATATGTCCTATCATATTACCAAAACATATCGATGAAAATTAATAAGGGAAATAACTACTATTAAAACAAAACCACCATCCCAAGTGGCATCCCTCTTATTATTTTTTTAATGGTTCACTCCTCAAAACATCATGATGTACAAATTATGTTATATTATTGATTTATCCACTCCTTCCCACAATATGTTACTATATAGGGATCACTCCACATTATGTATATGTATATCTTATCATATTGAAAAATCATTATATTTTTATTTAGAGGGTTATGTTGGTCCCTCCAATCTGATAATGTAATGATATAAAAGTTTTCCACATGAGCATTGATATCCACCACATCATATCCCATTAAATGAAAATGTTAACAAAATCATTTCATTATATAATAGCATGTGTAAAAGATATAGCTTTTATAAACAGTTAATAATAGAATAACCCATTAATGAAGCTTGTTTGATAAGAATTTTATAACTATATACAAATTCTATAGAGAATTGGGGTTCATAAAAAACATATATTAATAAATGTAAACCATTGTTTAAAAAATTATGATGGAATCCTTGGATCATAACCCCTGGAAATCATTGGCAACATTAATAGTTTTTATCATAGATGAAGAATAATATTTAGTAATTAATGAAATATATTTCATGGAAAATGTCAATTAATATATATATAATTTATTTTTAGAATAATAAACATTTTTGAATATTTTTTATTGGAAATTATCTGTGCAAAATGAAAATGATTATTTGGAAACCATTTAAAACACTATTTAAGCATAAATACTTTTTGAAAACATTTTCTTTTAAAATTTCCATTGAAATAAAAGAAATGGAATAATATTTAAGAAAAATATTTATTCTTGAAAATAATATTAAAATATTATAATTTATGATTGAATTAATTGAGAGGTTTTTATGGGAGATAAATTTTTATATGACATATATGTAAATACAAGGATTCATTTGATATTTTTAGTAGAACACAAAAGATACCATATGGGAAAAAGTATATAATATTTATTTTGAAACAATTTTTTAATAATGTATATATTGGGAAAATATAATTCAAAAAATCATTTAATAATAGTATATAATTTTTGAAATCCATTTTAAAAAATAGGGTTTTCTGAGAAAACATATTTATGACCGAAATAAAAATGTAGTATTTTATTAAAATAATTTTATTTATTATATTAACTTTCAAAGAATATAAAAATGGTACCATTAAATTAATATATCAATAATAAATATAAAAAATATTAGCCATTAGAATTAAATATATATGGATCATAATTTTTCATCAATAGATGAATAATCATGGAAAGTCCTAATAAATGAGTTGATTGTAGTAATAAACTCTCACCACATTGGTATATTTGAATCATAATCCACAAGAAATAATAACATTAATGGAAACATTAAATATCATCAAAATGACAGGATTCATGATGTATTTTGTAAAATTTGTATATTATAGATATCTTAAATCAATATAGGTTTATAACATAATATGTGTCCCAATGAATAAATATATATACACAATTATATTAACCCTTTGGTGACATTGATGTCATAAACTCATGAAAGATATATCCTAATAGAAAAATACAATTACCAAAAATATTATGATAAATAAAATAATGTCTATTAATGGTTTTTATATACATCACATAAAATAATGAGGTAGTGAATACAGAATTGTCTCTTATAGAAGTAAAAAGTGAGACAAAAATCTTTTCACTTTAGTCTGGAATTCCATCGTACAAGTTCATATCTCATATAGAGTAAATATATATTTATGAGAAATATATAATAAAACATAATTAATATATATCATACCTTATATTGTTGTATTATTGATTTATATTTCATATTTATTAGGAAAAACATGTTAGTGTTAGGCTTTAGATAATAACTGTTGTGTTATTTGTATATTATCTGACATGTTAAATCTAATAAGCCTAATTAAAAAATGATTTAATAATTTTCAAAATTCATAAAATAATATAAATATCATATATATACTTTAAATATTTTCTTTAAGATACTAATAAAATTTAATGATAGGAAACGACATACATAGTTCCTAGAGACGACATGTCGTACGTACTCAAGATTGTTGTTTTCCATTTTCATGTCATATTGAAAGAAAGAAAATTAATTACACATATTTATATATTATAATTATAATTGGAATATTATAAAATATATATAACATATTTTTATTTAACCTATACATAATAAAATATATGTTCATCGTTAATTAATCACATCATTTTCCAAGGTGGTTGTCATTTATACACACGAATGACATCTTCGTATTCCCATATAATACAAATCATGATGAAATGTGTGATATAATAATTATTTATGAAAAATAATATCATATAAATCAAATAAATTTTATATAAATAGAATTTCCATTGTTATTCACATAATTTCATGTTTGGATCGGAAAAAATGAATGGCATTGGTTAACTAAGTGGAAGTCAACCATAAACCTGAATTAAATTTTCATAACCAATTTTATGAAGGTATGTGTGATTTTTTGTTTTAAATTTAAATGATAAAATTATTTTTATAAGAAACATATATAATATTTTATATAATAATAATGAAAAAGTGGAGGATGTGGATAAATAAATAAAATATCTATGCGCATTACTGAACATTGCCTCTTCTTCGGGTATTCTACATAGATTTTCTCTAAATACTTCAAATGAAATATTTATTCACCATTAAGTATAATATAAATATGTATCTTAAGTATATAAGTAATTATATTACTTATGAGTTTATCCAAAATGGACTGATAAGTGTGAATAAGTGTAGAGAGTGTGTAATTTTTTGTAGTTGAAGAGTGACGTTCTTATCATTATTCGAATGTTCTATCTTTTGGGCGGTAGAGATTACATGAAATTTCACCTAATATAATATTTTATGGACATGTATGAATCATATGATCAATCCATCCACTTTAATCGTATATGTGCTAAATGATTTTTTATATTAAACGTTTAGTATGATAATTATAATATATACATAGATAAATTTATGTAAAATTATTGATATTTATTAATATTTTGAAATAATTTCCAAAAATATATTAATATTTGTAATTTTAATACTTTAAAAAAAATAACAACTCTAATAAAATTACATTACTACCAATTTGGAATTTATTAATTAAATTTAAATAAAAGAAAATATAAATAAAAAAGGAATAAGTAAATTATGTTCACACATTTTTAAGATGATATATTATTCTAAAAAAATAATCATATGAATTCATTTAATTTAATTCTATTTTTATATTTTCTTATCATTATAATAATTTAAATATTAACTAAATAATTCATGTATTGTCATTTATCATGAATTTTTTTGAATTGTGATATCTAAAAAAATATAAACAAATAACATTGATAAATAAAAAACTTATACATTACAAAATAATATTTATAAAATAACTTATTAATTATTTAACTCATCAAAAGAATTATATAATTTTTTCGGGGAAATGTACTCTCATATTGTTTTTCTCCATACATATCATAATATTTTATAAATTTCAAGGTATTGTATCCCAAAAACTCATATAATTTAAAAATAATGTCATAAGGGTTGTAATATGTTCATAAAAGGGGGTTTGGAAAATTTTTGGGTCGTTTCTAAACATATTATAATATATTTATCAACTAGGTGAAGTTGTTTTTACAGTAATCATTGTAATAATTTTTAAATAAGATTCACTAATAATTTGATAAAACTATTATGTTTTAATTAATATAAATATTAAATTATAATCAATTAATATGTAGAATTAAATTTTCCTAATTAAATACCTAAAACTGGGAAGACAAAATTTATAATTAATTACATTGTAGTCATAAGAATATTTTATTTATGGATAAAACTGTTAAAAAGGTTAATGTTTTTAATTTCAAAATTAAGTTGATTAAAAATAATCTATGTTGGAATTAATGGTACAAAATTTAAATAAATATGAATTAAGACTAATTTAAAAAATATATTTTCATTCTAAATAAATTAATAAATATGATCACCTTGAATTAAAACTCAGCATTTTAATCTATTAATCATTAAATTAGTCAAGTTAGAAATATACTAAAAATGAACCCAAATAATTTTTTATATTCGACACTTAAATGGATTTTTTGAAAGTAAATATTTTAAATTATGTAATGTAAAATTTTAAATTATCTTCCCCAATAATGAATATCTAATATTTTAGATTTTTTTATAAAAAATCGTTATTTTTCATTTAATGGACTTTAGTTTAATATCAATTAAATAGAAAATTAAAAAACATGTGAAAAATATTTATTTTTATATAATAGATAATAATTTCATTCATTAAATTACAAGGGCTAGAGGATAACTAACACATTATGTAATAATAAAAATAATAGTATAATGATGTTCCATAAAACATAACCATGTGTGTAACACAAGATATTTGAGGAACTTGATACTGTGTGTCGAATAAGTCAGACATATTGTTTATTCTACCAGAAGAAAAAATGGTGTATATTTCACACACTTAACATAATATTGATTATTAATTGGGCATTAATTTTTGGAATGTACAATGGAGGCCATTAATTTATTTTAATTCATTTCAACCAAAAAATTAAATCATAAAATCTACAGGTGTTACTTTCTACCCCCTAAAAACTGAATTTGTTCATTTAAATTCATCTTGATCATCAATAGTTTTAGAAATGAATTTTTAATTCATATCAACTATCATAGTAAAAACTATTATTAAAAATCCAATTGTTAATTATAAAATTGTATGGAAATGTCATCTAGAATAACAAATACTAGGTTTCAAAATAAGATAAAATACCTGAGATTGTATAAATAGAATAAATAATCATATAAATGATAAATATTACTGTTCCAAAGAAACATGGTGAACCATATATTGATTATAATAAAAAAATCATAAACCATATAGTTTTTTAATAAGGAATTATTATAAAAAATGATGATATTAGAAAAAACATTTAATAAAAGATCTATTCATAAAATTAATGAATTTGTGTGAGGGGATATTCTAAATGTGTATCATTACTTTTTATAATCAAGATCTAATACATTGGGTTTTCCTGGTCCAAATTCCAATTCATGTCATACTCATAAAAATGAATATGATGTTTTTGTGAATGAATAACTACGAGAGAATTTTATCCATAAATAGAATGATGATCCTTCAATCTCTCTTTAGTTATCATCAGAAAACATTAGTATTGGTTTTATAATATAAATATATCACCATATTTTGGATCAATATATAAATATTGAAAATGTATTCTATAATCAATCTTAACGCATTCCATAAATGTCCAACCTTATAACCCATAAAATATTTTAAAATACAAAATTATATGAATTAGGTTAATAAATTTGAAAATAAAATTTTCATTAAATTCACTTAAATTATAAACATGATCTTTATTATTTTATAAAAATATAACAATTCCATTATAATGATTTCTAATGAAATATGTTAATAATATAAATTACCAAAAAAATGATATTTAAATAATATTTTTTGATTTATTAATTTTAAATTTTTTCTGATATATTCTGTAAATCAAAAAATGAAATAAAATTCACCAATGATAACAAAAACCACCTTGTAATCACATCATTAATTGTTTTCATGGAAGGTCGTTAGCAGGAACAAATCATTTGTTTATGTTGGAAGGGGCTTCCCTATTTCCCAAAAAAAATGATATCATTAGAGAATTGGGTATTCTTGAGGGACATCTTTGCTTCACTTATTTTGGAGATCCTATATTCTAGGGAAGACCAAAGTTATGCCCTTTTTCAAATATTGTGAGCATAATTAAAAGATAGTTATCTACATGGAAATGTAAATCTTTAACAGTGACTGGTCGTGTTTTCTTGGTGAAATCAATTATTGTCACCAAATTTGTATATTATTTTATGGTGTATAAATGGAATATTTCATTAATCAAGAGTATTAATACTTATATTAAGGGTTTTATCTGGAGTGGCAGCATTTTGGAGAGAAGACTGGCAACGGTCTTGTGGAATACAATCTGCTAATCTCATGATGAGGGTTGCCTGGGTATAAAAAATTTTAGGGGCATTAATTATTCATTCCAGGCCAGGTATTTATGGAGACTTAAAAAAATGAAATCAGCTGCAACCCATTTTTTTTCAGGCTATGATGCTTCAACGGCTTAAAACAGGCAACTTTAACTATGTTAATTCCTTTGTGTGGCCTTCTTTTAAGAAAAGTTTCTCAAAAATTGATGTTGATTCTCATTGGCTTGTTTCCAATGATTCCACCCTCTTATTTTGGAAGTCGAATTGGATTAGAAATTAATTTATTAACTTTTTCATGGAGGGGGAGTCAAACCAGGATTACGATCTTTCAATCAAGGAACAACATGGATGTCTGGATAGACTTCCAGCATAAATTTCCTTGATTGTGGAAGATTATTGCTGGTCTTCCATCAGTGAATTTTGGGCATGGGAACCTGCTATAAATGGTATTCTCACTTACAAAGGGTATTATAATCATGCCATTTGAAGCTCCAACGTTGTTAAATGGATTGAGAATTTGCAAAGGAACTTCATAAGGCCTTATCGGTCTATTATGGATTGGAGGCTAGTTCAAAAAAACTACCAACAAATTATTTCTTGCAGAAATGTGGTATATCAATTTGTTTAATCTGTTTTTTGTACTTTCGGCATAGGGAATATCTAGATCAACTATTCCTTAGCTGTTTTGTGGCTTCAAAAATTTGGAGGTCATTTTATGACATTTTTGAGATTCTCCTACGTCAGTTCAACACAATTGAAGACCTCATTAAATCCTGGCGATCATTGACGTTGTCACCGCAACATTGTTTTCTTTTTCATGCTTCTCATGTAGAAGTTTTTCATTTAATCTGGTTGTCATGAAACATGATGAGACATGAGTTTCAACGCTTCTTGTCTACTATGGTGTTTTCATGAATCCTTGAAGTTGTCCATGAGGTGAAGATTCTGAAAGGTGTGTTTTGTTAAAATACATTCCATGACTTATCCGTTCTTAAACAGATTGGCAGGAAAGGTAATTTCCGTCCTCCACATTGAACATTGGATGTTATTTAGAAGGATCCATTTTTTGGTTGGATCAAAATCAATTTTGATGGTGCTTTAATTGGTAATCCAGGGCCTCTGGCTTTGTTGCTATCTATAGAGATCATCAGGGGAATATTCTAGGGTGAATCCTTGGATCATGTGGTATAACCTCTTCCCTTGAAGGAGAAATGTAGGGTGTCATCATAGCGGGGGAGAAAACTGAGAGTAGGGGTTGGAACAAGAAATGTATTGAGTGTAATTCCATGGTTATTGTCTCCACCATTCGTATTGGGGATCTACATCATTCTTGGAAGCTCACCAATCATTGGACTAAATGACATCATTCTTTATACTCAAAGGAAAATTTCGACACTCATGTGTTTAGAGTGGAAAATGCATTGGCATATGGTCTTGATAACAATGGTGTCAATGGGAATTATTTTCATTGGGTGGAAAATGTCCCTAATGATCTTCTTACCTTATTTAGGAGGAACTTCTATAAATATTCTACTTTTAGACTTGTGTAACCTTTTTTATGATAATATAGGGATCTTTTATTTTTTGGAAAGGTCTCAGTTTGTTAAAGAAAATAAAATATTATCCATTAAAATCAATAATGAAAAACTTATATTGAATAATAAATATAAATTTCATTATTATTATAATACAATATCAGAATTCAAATACATAAATAAATCATTCATCCAATATCATTATCGAAAAATTAACTAATCTATTTATTATAGTTCATTAACACTACTTTTATTTAACATTTCATGTATAATGTCTAAAACATTAGATATATAAACTTTACACACAATACCAGACTGATTTTCGTCATGAGATTTTCCCTTAAGAAATAATTTTTTTATAATTCCCATAATTTATTCTTTTAATGATTTCAACAATTATGTGGTATCATTGATACCATTTTTATAACCGATTACATTAAGAAGAATTTTTTTCACCTTGTAGTTACTTTATTCCCATTCTATTCCATAACAAAAACATATTCTTTTTCCCCTAATACACCCACATGGGTGTTTCTTCCAACATTATTTACAAAATGGAAACATAATCTTCATTTAACTATTCATTGAATTAACCAATCTCTCATCAAAAACCTTTATTATCATCTACGTTGAGTCTGTGAGTTGGTTACTGTGTAAATTTTGGTTATGTTACATTAGTACTGATTATTATTAAACACAACTGACATTACTCTAGTAATCATCAAATCTGGATAATCATATTAAAAATGTTCATTACAATAAATTGCAATATATTTATATTTGGATTCCTCTATTGACTAAAACCAAATTTGTGGTGTGATTAACACTAATTAGAGAGGTAAACAGAATAATGATGAAAAAAATACATTAAGGATAGGTATATCATTATAACTTCTCCGTTAATATATCATATCGTTGTATTATCACATTTTCTTTCTCATTATATTCTATTTATATACTCCATGGTGTTTCTTCATGATATTTTGGATTTGTAATATATATCCATGGGGTAAGTCGAACGATTTGTGCAGTAAAGCGTGTTTTTTTTTAAAAAGATCCCAATAGATTATATAAAAATATGATGTTTTTTATGTTTTCCCCCGAGATACATATAATAGAGAGACACATCCACATATAGTATCCAGAAGAAGACATAATTTATTGTAAATCACTCTCTCTATACATTATGAAAATTCCAAGACATTTTCATCACCATTGACTCATCCTTATTCTTATAAATTCATATTTCCTATGACATATACATATAAATATCCAATGGAATATCGATAAAAAATATTTATCCTAGTTTTCAAATATTTACAAAACATTCCTTATAATATCAACTACAGAGACCTAGGTATTAACATAAATCTATATTATGTTATTTTTTGTGAATATTAATTAACATACACACACTCAATCTTTTGGACCAGAATATTTTTTCCCTTTTGAAACTTGCAACACTGTATTCCAATCCAGTAAATTAACATAAACGTTTCCCATGAAGATCAATCCATTTATTACACCTCGTAAAAGTATCCAAATAAAACCATTATTCCTATCCTTTGGAAAGAAAATATAATATTATGGGATCTCATATTCTCAATAAAGGAATATGAAGTAGACACATATGAATAAAATGAACAAAATTGTATGAAAACATGACTATAAAAATTCAAAATACACACTTCACATCATATATAATAATCATGATTCATGGATTGAGTATTTTATATTCATAAGACATGAATAATAAGGAAATGAATAATATAATAAATTATAGAAAAACCAAGGAATAATACCTGATATTATGTAAAACAAAAAATCAAAAAAATCATTCATTATAGGTCAAGTATTACTCTCAAAACATATCTTGAAATATTATGGGGCTACACATACTAGGTGGGACACTCCAAAACCCCCATTGGGACCCCATCAACTTATATCGGAATGTGTTCTCTCCAAAATTATTCATAATTTAAAAATTCCTTTAGAATACTATATCCACCTCTCATTTGAGATATTTCTTGAAGTACTAGGTTCATAGCAGGATATAGATATTTCTATCTCATTAGAGAAATAAATTAATACACAATTCATTAAAGGGATATAATTTTCCCACTTAAAACATAATGAAATCATAAATATTTTTACCAAAATATCACAATCAATCATCAAATAAAAACTCATGTCATGAAATGGGTATTATAAAAATGTCCACATCTCATAACCTGTGTAAAAGATAAATGATTCAAAATCATATCATCATTGAATAACCCTTGAAATAAACAGGTTTCATAATCATTTTAAAATGGTATTTCCCATGGAAGAGAAACAGGTGTGATAAATAAATGATCATCATAATAGTAAAACATTCAAAGAATGAATGATAATTGTATCGTTGGATCACATCCCCAATATGGTATAGGTTACATCCATGGGTTTTATATTATATTATAAAATATATTGATAAATAATTCAAAACTCAACTTGATGAAAATTTAATTCCAAATTAAAAATATATTTTTATAATATAAAACATTTTAGATAACATTTTATTTGAAAAGAACATTGAAAACATATAAATAAATTTATTTGTTATTGAAAATAGTTTTTAAACATAATACCATTATTAAATCATTCAATTTGGAAATTAAAACTTGAAATAAAAGTCATTCAAATATATTTGAGAAATTTTTTCAATATTAATGTATTATATTATAAATATAATAGAATATTAATTAATTGGAGTGTTCTTGATGGTGAATAATTATATACATGGCATATATGTAAATGAAAAGATTGCATTTTTATTATTAGTATATGTCAAAAGATCCTTGATATGAAAATGAAAAGTAGACTCCATTTTAAAACATTTTGTAAAACATAGAATCATGGATTAAAATTTATATAAATAATATTATGGTTATATTATAACATTATTTAAAACATTTATAAAAAATAAGTATTTTGGAAAAAAATGATGTCTGACCAAAGAGAGTAATAAAAAATGAGTTTATCAATAAAATCATCCATATATTAATTACCAATGAGTAGGAAAATGGATAAATGACATGAATAAATAATTAATACCAATGGAAATCAATGGTTATGATAATTCTTCAAATATGGATCATAATAATTTATCAATGGAGGAATAATTTTAATGAATCCCAAAAAAACGTAGAGATTCCAGCAATAAATTCATACCACTTTGGTTACATATAATCCTAATAACTAGGATGTAATTAAATTAAATGAATTAAAAAATATCATCTAAGGAAATGGATTTTGTATATAACCTACTAAAGGATCATTATATACACCTAGTAAAATAATATAGGTGTGTACCATCAATTGTGTCTCAATGATTGAACATTTTAAAAAACATACCTTACAACTTTGGTATCATTGAGACCGCAAAACCAAAAATGGGAGACCCACAAATAGATATGTAAATTCCAAACATTTTATGTTAAAGAATAAAAATTAACATTTGTGTGAAGTACACAAACCCCATACAAGAATGAGGTGATGAATATTGCATGTGTCTCTCAAAAATTAAAAACGGAGATATATATCCATAATATTTTTAATAAAATTATATCTTAAGAGTGAAATACTCATATATAATATATTAATTATTCTAATAAAACAATAAAAGATACATATAAATATATATATCATGTTACATATTATTTTCATTTAAAATTATATTACATCTTAATTATTATAAAAATTTATTCTTATTTACGATAACAACTATTTTGTTTTTATTATAAGTTCTAAATTTGTTTCTGGATCGATAAAATTGATCTTGATTTCATCATCAAATGAAGGTAAACCATGATATAAATATAATTTTTATTCATTATATATGTATTTAAATTATCACATAACATTTATTGATAGGAACCTAAATAAACTATTAAAGGAGATGGTATGTCTTATATACACATAAACATTTCTTCCATTTTGTTATTGTATTAATAAAAATTAAGTTATTGATATATAATTATTTATGTATTTTATCATTAAAAAAATATAATTTGACTTAAATATCCAATATTACTATTACAACCATCTTTAATACATTACATGAATTGATTGAACAAGTTTCATTGCTCTATAAGGCGTTAGCCCATTGTACAAATGTAAAACATTATCTTATTCTAACAAAAATGAGAATCCTGATGATATGAGTGATATAATAGTTCAAAATAAATATTAATTACATTAATATCATATATTTCATATATAAATAGTACTTTTATCATTATTATCATACATGAAATGTGGTAATGAAAAAATGAATGACTTCGGTTTGTGAGGTGGTATTCCACCAAACACACAAAACAAATTATTTTGTAAACTATATGATAGAACTATATCAATTTTTTTTTAAACATAACAAAACAAATCGTCATATTATATATAATATACTATAGATAATATATATGAATTATATAATATAAATTTAAGGAGCTTTAGATTTAAATATTATAGTGTTTATCATTTAATATCATTACAAATAAATTATGAATTCTCCTTAGTTATGCAGTAAATAATTCGAAAGAATCAATATAAATATTTAATAAAGTTGGAATTTTTTTTTTACATTTCACCCCATCATCAAATAACTCCACTATTATATAACATTTCTCCTTTATTTAATCACATACTCCTCCCTCCCCATCGCCACTACTCTCATCGACTACTAAAGTTTCAAAACCATTGGAGAACCTCATTCTCTCTATAATTTGTTCCCTCATTCTATGATTTTAGTTATCCTCTTATCCAGCTTCCCCATTCTCAGTTCTCCAATACTGCCACTAGAGCCCCATCAGCTCACCATCGCCCTTTGGCTACATATTCTACACACTCTAGGATCATCATCTCTATCTCTACCGACTCACTATCTCTTGAAGTCACCATATCCTCACGTTTTTAAATATATTATCTAGTCGTGATTCTTCAATCCAAAATTTACCACTGAAAATAATTTCCTATCTTCACATCCAATTTTTAATTCATCTTTGACCTAGTCAGCTTGTATATCTACCACTACTCAAAATTTCTTCCTCTATACCTAGATTTTGAGCATCTACTTTTGGCCCCCTCAACCTCCACAATAGCACTCGGTGCCTCTTGATTTATTCCCCCTTCCTTAATTTTCTTCACATATAGATACATCACCTAATCCTCTATCTTATCCATGCCAAGATCCCCTACATCTCTGAATGCCCGATTTATTCTACCTCCTTCTCAATATCCTTTCCTCATTCTTGGAATTTGTTAATCGTTTTGATATATGTTGAAATTATATTTAGAAATGGGGAATGATGATATGTTGGTTATATATATTTCGGAGTATATGTAGAAGCATAAAGGTCAAAAACATGGATTTAATGATGTGATTCTTCGGGCCTATTCTGGTGCTATTTCATGGACTGTATCCTTAACCCTTATGTGATCAAAATCATATTTCATTAACAACATGACAACGATGATTTATATATTCTAAAAAACTTCTTTATGAACTATAGATTATATACTAAGAAAACAATATTTTACATGTATTATTATTGCATTACGTATTTAAGGAAAAAAACTAAGAAAACCAGTTTTGTTTTCCCAATGGATTGGAGCCTCATCTTCGATTAACTATGCAATTCATCTTGTGTACAAAGTTCTCTACGAATGGTCATCCAACCCATGATATCTCTATTTCATGTGTTACATATTTGTTTGATTATTACATTGCAAATGCCAACACTCATTCAGTTATATGTATAATATAATATATTTATTAATACCCACTTTATTGCACTATTTACATCAATTATAAAAATTTACATTTTCAATGAATGATCAAACATGATATTAATGTCATCGAAGTAACCTGATAGTTTATTGTGGCCTAGGAGAACGTTGAACCCGTGATTGGCGGATATATGTTTTATCTGTCTCAATTAATTTATTCTTCTATTACAAAAAAAAATATTTTCAAGTAGAAATTTATGTTATGTTTCTCATAGATAAATTGTCACATCCTTTTATTGTTTTTAAAGGGAAAACGATGTGTCTTTCCATATACAGTAATTTTTTCTTCCACACTTTTTTCACACTAAACATTTTCCAATTTATACATCTATCCAAAAAAAATTATTATCTGTCTCACGTAATTAATTCTTCTATTCAACAAATAATATAATTACAAGTAGTTGTTTATTGTATATGTATCAGAAATTAACTACCTAAAGATGTATTGTGTTTGAATAATTGAAAAGTAATGTAATACCCCCAAAGGTTTATATCTACAACATTTTAATTGAATATATTTCTAAAAAATCTTACTTGAGAATGGTATGTGTCTAATTGCATATACTATTTTGTAAAATTGGGTCATTTTATTTTGATGCATGTTCTAAAAAATCCAGTTTTATTCCTGATTTTTACATTTTGTGTACATTTCTTGGTAATTTTATGGTTTCCAAATATGAATAGATGTCCTCTTTAAATTAGTTATATTTTTCACCATCATTCGTTTTTTGAATACAATGGTAACATAGATTCAAGTTAATTGTCCTAAAAGATTTTTATACTAATTTAATCATATATATTTTCACTTAGGCTACTTACTCAAGAATGTGTTGTGCCATCATTATTTTTTAGGTAGGATCTTCAATAAAAATTCGTCAATGTAGTGGCTTTATGATTTGATTAATTATGGGAGGTATAGAAAAGGTTTGATTGGGAAGCATTCATTATGTATTTCATTTACATGATGAATTTCTTTCAAAATGATATTGATGAACATGTTTTCAAGAATTTTTTTTTTGTATTTAAAACCCTTTTATAAATTGATGTGAGAATCTTTAGAATCATTTTTTAAATCCACTGTGTACTTCTTCTGTTTTCATCGACCATTGAATGATAAATATTATCCATATGTAATATAATTTTTAACATGAAATTTTCCATTATTTAAGTTTTTAGATGTAGCTTATTTGTATTATCATTGTTTCCCAATATTTCAATTGATTATGTAATTTGGGTTTAAATATAAAAAATTGTGATATGTGATTATTAATTTTTTTATCCATGTCATATTATTTATATTATGATTTTCATGAATAATGAATGATATTCATTAATGTCATTCTTTATTCTCTAGGAACCTATAGTAAGAGGAATAATGCATTCTTTTATTCAATGTAATCTATTTTGTGTACACCATTTTGTATAGAGTCATATCACACTACTGTTGTTAGATTTAATTAAATCGGTATAGTGGAAATCTTATATACCAACCATTACTATATCTCTAAATCAAATTGTGTTAGGACTAGATTTTTTCTGGGTGATGCCTAAGAAGAAGATAATATAGAAAAATGTGGGGGTGGTTTTTATGGGATTGATCTTTGCCACCAGAAGCCACTAGGGAAAGTTCTGGAAAATAGATAGAGTGATTTAATTGAGAATAATGTTGACACATTATCAACTACCTATCCATTTCCATTTCATTATTTATTTTAATTTTCCATCGGGTTGTTAAACGTTGACTTATATGTTTATTATATTATAGTTTGTAATCAAATTTCTACTTGTTATATAATCTCTCACAACTCTTAATACCATACAACTTCCTTCACTACTGTCGCAACATAGTACAGGTATGCTATAAACTATAATCAACTAATGAAGTTTAATTTTTTTATTTATTATCAATTTTTTATGTATATTAAATTATTAATTACATTCATTTACTATTCTAATTTAATGTTTTTATTCATTCCATTATTTTACACTTTTCATTTTATTACATATAGATTATTTTATGTTCAAGTATTTTTTAGATAATTGGTGCACAACTCATTATTGATATGTTTAACATTTTCTTCTATTATCATCATGATTTGAAGGGGTGTATTATTTATAGGGGATTTAATTTATTTTTATAGGTATTTTTTGTAGGTTATTTATCCCTTAGTGAATGTTGAACTATTTATTGGTGGCTATATGTTTCATACTTCTATATATCAGTACTTATTCAGAATTAGGTCCTTATTGGTTAATTTTTTATATGTATTCATATAGAAATATTTTATTATAATGTTTATATTTTTATTTATTTCAGTATACCACATTCCTAATTACTAAAAGACCTGAACCAATAAACTAATTAAATAATATAGTGATCTCATATTCTCTTTATAACACACCATATAAAATTTACATATTTTCAAGTGAGTAATAATTATTTCATGTCACATATGTAAATCATATCAATTTGATGGAACCAGAGACCATTAACTATTGTTATAGAGAGATCATTCATTTCTCAGTGACTTTCCAGTTGATAGTTCTGTGATTTAAATTGAAATCATTGATTATACGATAGAAAATTTTATAAGATATTTATATTCACCATGATAATAATACATCATTCATGGTTGAAGGAAAAGCATACAACATTAATAGTATTATATTTTTCTGTGAAATTATTAGGTTTTTGTTTTGAGTTGTATGTTCTCAATCAAGAAGATTCTTGGATTGATTGAATCAACTATGATAAATTTTATAAAATTTTATGTACATTTTAATGCTCTAGTAGGAAATATTTGGTGTCACTAGATGAAATTTTTTCAAAATGGTTTTGGAAATGTTTATGAAATCATATAAATATGTTTTGTGGTTAAACAAAACAAATTTTATTTTTTATAGTATGAAAGAGTTGAAACTTAAAATACAAACTTGCGACACATTAAAAAATCCTGAGTTTATTATTTAAATATAAATTCAAAATTGATTTGATGCTGAATGATTTAGTAAAAATTAGAATATAATATAGAAATAGTTGGTAGATGAAATTTATAAATTCTAATAACTCCTTAAATAAATATTTCTAATTGTATTTTTTCATGATATTGGATGATATGATGTTCATAATTACATATTTATTCTCATATTGGTGTTGCTACATTTAACATACGATCATGATCCATGCATATTTCTCAACATGCTGAAACCATTAGTTCAAATAAGAATAAAAAGATATTGCTACATTTTAAAGTCATTATCTGGATTCTTAAATTTCCCAAATGTTCTACAAATCTGAACTAGAGTTCTAGAAACCGATCATGATGGTAAAACGTAGACCACTCCAACATATAAAAGGGGTACAAATAAACCATTCTATAATCATCATTTCCCCTACCCATAGTTGTCCTTTGATGTATCCAAGAGAATAATTGTAATATAAGAAAAGGTTTTCATGTCTCCTGAGAAAAGATCGTTACATATTATTCTATTAATATTTATGAATGTCATCACTTATGGTCTATTATTTGGATTGAATTGATTGTTTCATTAACATTCCATTTAAATGTTTTTCCAATGAGGTTTCTTACCGTGAAAAAAATTCCATAATCAATCAAATGAGTATAAAATTGTTTTTTTAAATTATTTGAGACATCTCAGTTACCTAATTCCCTTAAATTAATTTTTATAATATCATAATCAAATTTAGATTGATAGTTGCATATTTTTTCAATAACAAAATATATGAACAAGAATTCAATGTTCCAAATAATAATATAAAATTAACATTTTAAAAATGATTTAATTTATTTTTGTGTCATTTAATAATTGATATAAATATGGTCAACATTAGTATAATGGTTTAAACATTTTTTTTATAATTATATATTATGAATCATTCAATCATTGGTTCGTATTATATCTGAGGGTCAGTACTCGGTCAAAACAAGGTTTAGTGTATCTTTCGATACTGTATTTTTTAACAAAAGGTTACTGTTTTATATATAAAAATGTATATAATTAAAATAAAATAAACGCCACTATCCTAAATGGTTATTGAAATCAGTATCGTGGAAGAAAAAATATTTTAAAAATATTATTTGAATATCATTCGTGACTTTTAATAAAAAATATAAACATGCGATAAATAATCACAATAAATTATTTTAGATATAATCTTATTCAAAACTTTACTATCACATTATTTACATTAAAAAAACTTTTAATAACATTAACTCTATAAATCTATATATTAATCAGATTGGAAAATTATTCTTTAAATAATCTAGGATTATGGTTTTCCCCATTTATTGAATATGTTGTAGCTTTAATAAAATTATATATGAAAAAATTATATCCTAAATAATAAAATATAAACATTTAAACTATAATATTTGTAATAATGATATCTTTATAGAAAATAGTCTATATTTTGGGCATTATAATAGCAAAAACAAATCATAAAACAAAACTAACAAAATATAAACATTTTTTTACATGTTCACATTGTTATTTTGAAATATGAATATTAATATAAGATAAATTATAAATTATTTCATTGAAATTAATTCATTAAAAAACAAATTCATTATATAAGTACACATACTAATATGTAATTTCATCCCACATCTTTTACTTTGTGATCCATATGAATTTTATATGTGTTCTGTTAGATTTTCATATTACCAAAACACATGTAATTAAAAAAATAAATTTGAATTAATTGTATAGTATAAAAATTTAATATTATAATAAAATTATAAATTACTCATGAAAATCAACATGTAAATAGAATAACAAACATGGATTTCATTAATGTGACATAATGATAAAAAAAATTATTTTTCACTATAATATAATATTAAATCATGAATGATATTATATGTTATATTATTTTAAAAATATAGAGGTTTTTTATCAGTCAATAAATAGAAGGATACAATACAGATATAACTATTAGTCAATGTATGAAATATATATATATATATAGACAGACACACACACACAGATATATATATATATATATATATATATATTCAGTTATATAATGCATATTCATGTGCTTCAATGTTCATGAAATATATGTTGGACACAAAAAAATAATAAATTGATGTGTTATTACTTCGTGTGCAAGCTATAGACAAGGGGAAACATCTTTTTGTGCTAATGGGCATCTATGTGCACATCACTATGATGATAATAGAATAACATAACTGTGGTATCCATGTATATGAATGTGTGAAAATATATATTCATATTTCCAATTAGTTTCTAAAGTGACAAATATTTATTCTAATCCTATACTTTTCCTTTATCTTGAATTATTAATATTTTCATGAAAACATGTTGAGTAAAAATAAAATGAATTTTTACATGTGGTTTTCATATATTGATTGGATTATATTTTCATGGCACCATGTCATATATTGTTTCTTATTTCTCATGGTACATTTTTCTATTACTTATCATTTGTTTTACTGCCTAATCAGGTATAAAAAATTAAATCCCACTTTTTTAATGATCTTTTTCATTATATGTTGTTTTATTAGTCCATGTGACTGCACACCATTCAAAAAAGTATTTACATAATGATAACCCATTTTGTAGAATTTTTTTACATGTTAATAGATATTATTTAGGATGTACATCCCTCCAAGGGTGATCTCATCCTAATTATCTATTATGGTACATTTTTTATCCCTAATCACATTATATTTTACTAATACATTCTAAAATTGATTTTTTATTTTATAATTTTTCATGTTTATTTCCTGTAAAATGGATTTCCAATTTTCTGATTTTTCATTTATTTTCCTTCTACAATGGTGGAAAATAATGAAGAGCCAATTTTTGCGTATGGGGATCCACTTCTGTAAACAATCATTGACCTACTACACATTTAGTAACATGAAATTCAAAACATTTTTCTATTATATCTACACAAAAATCTGTCAAATATTTTATATTTCAATTTCATTTCTCACTATTTGTTTTTACACTAACTTTTTTATGTCTTCACCTACATTTATGTATGTATCATTTATTTACAATTATCATTCAATTATTTATATATCAAATTTATATATTATATTCAATAATTTAAACTGTATGGTATTTTACAAATAACGTAGGAGAAAATAAAGGTATACCAATATTCCATGTCTATAAATCCTCATTTTAACGTAACATTAATTTATATACATTTATAAATTTTAAATAAATTATTTATTTATTTAATTTTTAAAATAAAAGTTCCTTTGTTGTGTCATTAGTATTCATGGGTGTGGTACTAGTTATTTACAAAATAAGGAATCCATGTTGAGGTCAAATATGTATTGAATTAATTTATTAAGATCATGGTCAATCCAAATGGATTGATTGATTAAAAATTGTGAGGAGTGTTAGTTTCATTTTTATATATGTGGAAGTGTAAAATTATTGTAATGACATGGAGGTATTCACCATTGGGATTTCAATAATAAACCAAGATTCTCAAAAAATGAAAATTAAAGGTGTGGAGGTCTGATTTTCCATAGAAACACATTCACCACAAAATTATAGACATATTTTTATCACTTTTTTTCTTAAATCATATGTTACCATTATTTATCAATTTTTTATTTAATTTTGTTAATAGTCAATATATTCCCTACAAATAGGGTTTTAAAAAATGTTGGTTCATTCTTAGTATAATATCATCGTTACAACATTTTTGTATGAGTTTATTTTAATTTTTTTACATTGATTTTTTTGTGAATATAGTTGAGAACATGGAATTTTTTGTAATTATTCTATCACAGAACCAGAATTATGGTTATATGCAATGTAATACTAAGTACCCAACTTGTAGTTTTTCCACATATGATGGGAATAAATGGTGCGTGGGAATAAAAAAAAGAAAGAAAGAAAACCCCAATTACACTCTATGTACTTCATAGTACACACTGTTTAGTCATGTAAGAAATTCATAGATACTATGTTGGTGGATAACAGGTGCCAAATGAACTGTAAAATTATTACACACCATGTATATGGACATACATTCCATTTTTTGTTTTTTACATAAAAAGGTAAAATATCTATTCTATAACATTCTAGACAGAAGGGGCTCACTGGGATTCACAAACAACAATGTCCATCCTTGAATTGCCCCCCAAATCACCGTTTAAACATTGATTCAATCAAGTTCTGATGTGTTTGAACACAATAACATTGTCCTAGATTAATCTTTTCCTATAATTTCAGATTCTATCAAATGAATATGTTATTTATGGTTGATATTATAACATTGTTTCGTAAAACTCATTCATTCTAGCAAGAATTTGAGGTTTATGTTGGATGATGAGAGTGAAATGTGGTCTATGTATGTGGTCTTGTGATTCTCGTTAATATTCTAGACTAAAATATGTGCTGAATTTTCGTGAAAACAATTTTTAGTGTCACCCTGATTTATTTATGAACTCTTTTATTGTCTAATATTATTAGGTTAATTTAATTTGTGTTTTTAACCATGAAAAATATTTATTTCCTTGAATAATGGAAACCTCATGGCTAGTTTTACCTCGAATTTTTAATTATTGAAATTTGGCCCTGGTAACCTATGTGGATAGCCTTGTTTGATCCGCTTATATGTGATGTTATCAATGAATTCATTGATAATTGGATTTTAATTGTTTTGAATTGTAATTGGATGGATTAGTCATGGAATTATTGTTTTCCAATTATCACATGTCATGACTATGATGGTTTAAGAATGATTGGATTATTTTAACAAACTACGAATTTTAAAAGTGAGAATATTTGTATAAAACATTTAATTTCA
Organism: Viscum album; assembly: GCA_963277665.1. Classification (NCBI taxonomy): domain Eukaryota; kingdom Viridiplantae; phylum Streptophyta; class Magnoliopsida; order Santalales; family Viscaceae; genus Viscum; species Viscum album. Next base: position 2,071,270,080 of record OY728152.1, on the reverse strand, counting down.
TTAACACTTGAATTGTTTGAGATAATAATTTCCCATGTGATTTTTTTACGACTAAATCCTTGACGTATTTTAATTTGAATTTCATTCTTGATAAATGAAATGTACCCATGAGGGTTATTATTATTGAACAATGTAATAGTTTTATTAAAATTTATTTCCAAATAAATGATTAATTCTTCGGAAAATATTTGAATGTATAATTCATAAGATGTAGGTCTTTAATGTATTATATAGGATTATTTTTTGTACCTTGTAGGTCTATTAAAAATGCTGATAGATCCATTTAAAAAAACGGTGAAATGATAAGGGGTGAACTATGGATTCTGATTAGAATTCCATTGATGAGTTCACATGACTATTGTACCTTATACATTGAGAGACCCACTCATCTATCAAAGGATTCCATGGAAGGACTAAATGGGGGTTATTATTTCATGTAGTGAGTGAGCAAATAATATAGTGGTCGGGCTCATTTGGATATATTTGAAGAGGCCAAACGAGTCGTGGAATGAGGGATACCATGAATGAGTTCTATGGGAAATTTTATATTTATTGGGAGATTCATGGGTCTTGTTTATGGGTTTTATGTACAACCTAGATGATATAAAATAACACCACACAATGAGTGAGACCTAGTTCTTAAGGGGAGTTACAAATATATTCCACATTATGAATGTCAAGGAAATACTCCGGTTATAAATTGAATATCGAAATGGACTGTCTTATGACGTGTCATCCAAGAAAATGAACAAGCTTAGATTTAGCCTTCAGTTTACATTTCATGATAGCCTTCTGAGCAATCTTTTTTGATAACTTTTAAATGGTGATTTGCAGGACTTGTACAAATCTCAAGGCTTATATAAATTCAGAGTAAATGATCATTAAATGAACAAGAACTGAATAGAAATATAACCATTACTTGTAGGATTGTTCACTTTTGATTAATTATTAATTTTCCACATTCACTATTGTACATTTAATGTCACATATTTTCACAGGAAGATTAGAATAGACCATAGGTTTTTTCCTATTGGGATTTAGTCTAATACCATGTGTGGGCCATATTTTTCACCCTATAATGTTTTATTTTTGTTGGTGTTGATAAGGGAATGCACCCTTAGAAGTGTACATGACTTGATTCTTCGTAGAAGAGGAGTATATGACCAAGATGAGGCATACAATGATTTTAATATTTCATTTTATATATGTACCTTGATACATGTGTTGTATCTGCCTATAGTGTATAATGTTTTGGATGTTTTTATAGAAATAACATGCAACATCATCTATTTTATGGAATAACACAAGGTTATTTATTTTATTAGACTTTTTATTTTTTCTTTAGTTTAATGTTGTTTACTAATTCTACTATTGAATATTATTTCTCTGTTGTGTTTTTCTCTACAAATATGGACTTTGTTTCCCAACAATCACACCAAAGGCCCATACTGCTATTCAATAGCCTGGGGAGTGTAGTGAAATTCTCCTCAGTTCATGTGGACAACTGGGTATGTGCACCATTTTAGTGGCATTTGAATATGGGATGTTAAAAAGTATTATTAGAGGGTTTTTCATTTATGGGATTCATTACTATTTGGAAATAAATAATAAGGTTATAGAATTTGGTAATTATTTGTGCATGCGATTAGCTACCCAATGTATAAGGAAAATCCAAATAGTGTCAAATTTAAATGTCCTTTTATTAGTGGGTTTTTATTTTCTGGTTTTCATAAATGTTTGGAGAGAAATATTATGGTTAAATGATTTGTTATTATATGTTCCTAGGATTAGCTATCCCGAGTATAGAGAAAATAAAAATTGTGTCAAATTGTTATCTGATTTTTTATTTTGAGAAATAAATATTGATTTGATTTCACTGTTGGGTGACACAAATGTGTTTTTTTTCTATTATTAACATCATTGTATTTCAATTTTTTTAAAACCCGATCAGATGTGGTTATTCCATATCATGTATCATATATGTCCTTTATAGAATTCATATTACATGCATTTGTGCCATTCCATTTAAAAATAATCATGTATTTCATGTTGTTTTGATTGATTTCATGAAATATATACTTGTTGTTCTGATTGTGACTTGATAGATATGCATGCTATTATGATAGGTGTATTGTTACATTATGTGGATTGATTTTGATAGATCACAATCATTAATATGTATGTAGTATGGTCCCTATAATATTAATATTTTGAAGATCATGTATCAGACATGTGATATAGATTGGGTTTGTTCTATGATAAATGTAGAATTGAAGCATTAATATGTGGGCCGTAGGATCCCATGGATATGAATGCAGAAGAACATTATTTTTTCATAAGAAAGGTTTCCGAGGAAGTTTTTATGGTTTAATATCTGGAAACCTAGACAACATGCCGCATGGTTCTATGAACACACACTATGTGTTCTTCCATTATCGATGAACATTTTTTTAATGTACACGTTTTGTACCAATTAGTACATTCATTGTGGATATTACTTTGTTTATTGGCGTGTCAGAGACAACACATGACGATGGTTGTTCACTGGGGCATGTCGTGTTCTTGTTTTACATGCCGTGTAGTTCATATTTATAAGAATTTATAGAGTATTTTTATAGTTTGTTTTGAAAATTCAATATAAGAACCATGATAATGAAATTCATGTTAGGCTTTAGATTGACCTTGTAGAGTCATGATGCCTTGATGGCCGCAACTTATACACAAGGAGAGTGGTGATGAACATAATCTATAGGTTGTAATCCATGGGATAACGTTGGATCCTATAGTCATTATTGTCATGAAAACACCTATTATATCAGAAGCAGGTGTAGATTCATAGTTTCACGAAGGCTTTTGAGGTCTTTTAAAACCTTTTAGAGGGAACCACATACTGCCACATCTATGGAAGAACTAACGTCACTCTTCTAGAAACAACATCCAAAAATATTTTCTCGGGACAAAATACCTCAGAATTCACATTCATGGTTTGAGTCAATGACATAGATCTTCAAGAATTTTGAAAATCCACTAAAAAGTAGGGTAAACATCATGACATATATGTTATGTGGTACCACCATGAGAAGGAGGGACATGATTACTCAAACATAGCTTCATCATGATATTTCATGGGATGATTTTCAATAGAATTTTCAGATTATTAGTATCCTATGGAACTAAGTGCTAGAAATGATTGGTAGATTCAGTATCCTGAGTAGGACACACAATAAATTATATAATATTCTTCTCATTTTACTTTGATTTTACATTACACACATATTACGATGGTTGGCGATTTAATGAAGGAATGGAATTTTGGGGATGGTGTTAGATAGGATTTCAGATCATTGGTTGGTGTCTTCTTGTTGTATACATTAGCATCTATAGTTAATTAGGAACTAATTACGGAGTGAAATATGTTGGAATCCGGAGGTACAAGCTTGCGAGATATAGATCCATTATCATGTATTGGATCGATTTGTAGCAAGGATTTTCATCCGGATTTTTCTAATCGGGACACTATAATGATGAATGTTCCTTCAAGTAGCCACATGAGCTATTTCCAGTGTGGTAGATCGGGACATAAGAGGCAATAGTTTCCAAAGGACCTAGTTGAGTGTTGAGCTTGTGATAGGATGGGCCATATACAACACATTTTCATGATTTTTACTCCATCATATTATGAGAGAGGGTATGCACGCTATCCACATTCAGGGACAAGGCCAGATGCTTCTCACTAGACCTGGAACTATAGTACTACAACGTGTTCAGACAGATGTTGTGGTCTTCGTCAGGGTAGCAAGACCCCAGGAACATAGTTATATAAGGATAAATTGGCTTGGTGTATCATTTTAGTGTCACAAGGCTATGGTAAAGGTCATACTTAATAAATAATACAGACATAATATGTGTAGGATCCCAATACTTGGACTATCAGAGATACTATTATACTTTCCTCTGTTACATATTCTACACTTTGAGATACAATGGCTTATCATATGTTCATATCAGTTTCTATTTGGAAGACTCTTGTCCTCTATGATTTTAATTTTGACTATATTATAGAACTAGAAACTCCATTATTAATAAGAATGGTAGGCGTGAATTAGTGAAATGATTTCCCACCTGAGGTTGGGGGTTGTCACTTTATATGTAATTTATATTTCTTATTGATGAAATCTTTCAATATAATTCATTTAATGGACTAGATGGTTTCTTTTTTATCCTTTTCTTATTCATGTCATCACATATTGGTCTTAACATCACCAGAGGTTATTGTTTCTATATCAGGTGGAATAGGATTTCTGGGGGAGATGATCAGTACACAAGCCTTGTTGGTTGGTGGGATTACATACCAAATTTCATGTTTTTATCTAGATGACCAGGGATCATGTCAGCATATTTCCCTCTTGTGGTTTCTCGTTTCAAGGTTGTTTTCCCAGGTGAATTTTTAGATATAACTATGGAAAAATAGGTGGATTACACTATCAAGCTATTCCCAATAGTTGTAACTATATCCACTCCACGTTATAGGATGTCTATAACAGATTTATAAGATATCAAGAGGATTATTTAAGATCTATAAGTTAGTTGTTTTTTCTTACCAAGTAGTTCAACTTATGATTTATAGAACCTTTTCACAAAAAAAGTAAATGATAAATGAAGGCTTTGTTTGGACTATCAGAAACTGAAAAATATGACATTAAAAAACCAATATACCTTTCCTCATATAGATGACTGGTTTGATAGGATTGTAGAAGATTGAGTGTTCTTCGAGATTCAATTAAGATCAGATTATAACTATGAACAAGTTTGACCGACAGTCATACATTATAAATACTTTCGTAGAAATTATTGTCTATATGAGTTCCTTGGTAGGACATTTGATCTCGCGAATGTGAAAACATTTTTCATGGTCCATATGAACAGAGTGTTTCCTCTTTAATTACATCTGTTTTGGTGGTTTTCATAGAGGATATCATCATTTATTCTCACAATCGACACAATTTCTCCATGCATCATGAGATTTTTTTGAATACATTATGAGATCAACCTTTAAATGAAATGATCTAAAAATTCTTCTCTTGGATAAATAAAATACAATTCCTGGGACATATCATCTATAATACATGAGTATTAGTGGAACCAGAGAAGGTGAGAGCTGTTGATTCTTGAGAAAAGCCAGTAAACATTTTTGAGATAATGAAAATTATGGGTATATCGGCTTACTACTTCAGTTTTATATAGGATATCTCATGTGTGAAAGTGCTGTTAATAGGATAGACTGTGAATGGTATGATGTTTTGGGGTCAGAATCTTGTGAGACACCCTTTCAGGATCTAAAGATTCATTTGACATTGGTGCTAATACTGACATTGCCAAAGATGGGAAAGAGTTATACTACATAATAAGAGGCATTAGGTTTATTCGGATGGAAGTAGGGCTTAGGTATTGAAGTTGATTTGTTTTGTACGAGTCATGGAAATATAGGACACATGAGATTAATTAACCTATGAATGATTTGGAGTATGTTGTGGTTGTTCATTCCTTAAAATGTTGGAGACATTACTTATTGGGATAGAATTTTTTGGTGTACAACGACCAATAAATCCTAAAGTACATTATTACACAATATGAACTAATTTGGAGACAATTAATGTTGGTGGAATACCATTAGTCATTTGATTTTAATAATTCCTTTGCATCTAGGAATGGGAATGTAGTTGTTGACACACTCAGCAGTAAGACACATATGCATGAAATAGAGGAAGACAATTCTGAGTGGAAGCTTATGGTGTTGTGCTCTAAAATACATCTAGAGGTGAATGAAAAAAAATAGCATTTAATTTCATATTTGGTAGTTACCTCTACCCTGTAGGATAGAGTGAGGATGAAACAACTATCATATTTCCAATTCCTAGTTCTATGAGAGATTCTGGAAGGTGAGAACCATCCTCCTAGAGAGACGGAAATCATGAATGAGGTGATGAATATTCAGGGACGTGTGTTGGTTATTAGGGATATACATGGGATTTTGATGAGGGAGTTCCATACTTCAACTTGGGAAGTGCACCATAGAGTCTCGATGATGAACTGTGAAGAGAGACGTCAATACTATTGGAAGGTTATTATGTTATAAGTAGTTAGCTTTATTATGATATTATTCACTACTATATAGTTGAAGTTAGATCATTAGATACCAGTTGTCCTTTTATTGAAATTAACTATTCAAGAGTTTAAATGGGAAAATTTCTCTATTGATTTCATGAGTGGGATTCAATGTTCGCTTTGAGGAAATGATGTTATGTGTGTTGCAGTTGATAGGCATACAATGGTCACTCAATTCTTGATGATCAAGGAGACTATATGTGTTGATAAGAATGAAAATATATATGTTATTTAGGTGGTATGACATCATGGTGTACATAATTATATCACATGAGAAAGAAAAACATTCTTTATATCTCATTTCAGGTAGAGTTTTCTAAAAGAATTGTGTATACATGTGCTTCTGAGAAAAACAGACAACCCATAGACTGATGCACAATCAGGGCATACGATACAATTGCTGAAGGAAATTATAAGAGCATGTGACATAATTTTTGGGGCTATTGGGATAAGAATATTACATTATTTGAAATTAAATATAATAATAGTTTTTAGATGAATATAGAGATGGAACCAAAAAAGGATTTATATGGTAGGACATGTGATTCTCCCTTATTATGGTAATAGGCTGTTGAGGCATCATTACTAAGAAAACACCTTGTAGAGTAGACATATGAGGTGGTATAGATGATTCAATGTGGATGGATACCATGTAGTCTCCTCCAAAATCATAAGTCGATCGATGTAGAAGACCTCTGGTGTTCGAGGTTAGAGATCTTATTTTTTTTCATGTTTCACCGAAGTTGGGACACTGGTGGATCCAGATAGGTGGTATTGTTTCATTGCAATGTGTTGGTCCATTTGATATTATAGAACAGGTCATGATGATTTCACATCCATTTCAGTTACATGAGAGGTAACACACCATGCATGATATTTCCCATATATATCAACTACATCACTATCATTCAGACATGTCTCAGTGTTCTCATCCGGAAGATGTTTTGATTCATTTTTATACATCCATTAATGAAAATCTAATTCATATAGTTTAAAAGTGAAAAAATGTTCTCTAAGGTCGGTCAGTTCCTCTCGTATGGGTTCTATTGATGCCCAACTGAGTACGAGATGAGGCTTGGGAGAGGGAGGCTAATGTACATGCTTAGTGGCTAGATTTATTCATAGATAATTGATCACAACCCTTGGAATTTTAATATTGAGATTAATTTCATTAAAGGGGATGTTTGAATGAACCTGGTTCTTACTTTGAGGTATGGGATACATTTATACTATTTTTTATTGAGTAGTTTTTTGAGAAAACATTCAAAAACTAGGCATGTATTGGAATATTACGGTCACATAGAGGATCTATGTGTTATATTGCATGTAATTATTATCACACAACATTTTGTTTTTCTATTTTTTGGGAATTGATTGGGTGTGGGAATGTCAGTATGAAATATAGTATAAACCAACTACACATATTTTACTTTATAGTAAAAACCATGTAGTCATTTCGGCAGGTCCTAGAAACTAATTGGGTAGATAACAACCCCCAAATGAACTATAAAATGATATATACATTGTGTATATGGATGTACAAACCGTGAATCTGTGTTGTTTCATAAAAATGAGAAGTATCCCTCTTATTTCATTCTAAACAGAAGCGGCTCATTGGGTTTCACAAATATCTGGGTAAGACCTTAAATATCCACACAAATCATTATCTAGATTCCAAATCAATTATCATCAGGAGAATTTGAACCAAATAGTTAATCTATTTAATACACATGATTGTTATTTCAAATTCCATATCCTGAATGTGTTATTGAAGGTTGAACATTTATCCTTATACTGTATATCTTCTTCATTATTGCATGAATTAGTGTTTTACGCTGGACGTGGAGAGTCACATGTGGTCTATGATTGTGGTCTTATGCCTCTCGTTAATTTTTTATATTAATATATGTGTTTAAGTTCTATGAAAAATATTTTCGGTGTCCCATTGAATTATTTTTAACCCATGTTATTGTATAATGTTTTTAGTGTTATTGAATATTTGTTTCTAACCATGAACGATATTTATTACATTGAATTAGGTCATCCCATATCTTCTTTTCTCTTAAATTCTCAATTATGGATATTTATCCCGAGTTACATGTGAGGATAACCTTTTTTGATTCACTTATATTAGTTGTTAAAAATGAAAAATATTATAATCGGATGGTTATTGTGTAGAATTGTAATTATATTGATTATTTTATGAATTAGTGTTTTTATTTTTGACACATGTTATGTCGGTTCTTGTATTTTCATCATTGGAATGTTTTTCCAAACATTGAATTTTCAAAGTGTTTATATTAGTTTAATACATGTAATTGGTTCACTAAAAGAAAGGCTTCAGATTTGAATTTCCAACATGAGATTTTATTTTTTAAATCCATGCCATAGTTTAATTAGAATGTGTTGCATGATAGATTATATGATCTCATGTGAGTTGTTATTATTGAACCATTCAATATATTAATTTACATTTGTTTCCTAATTAATGATTTTTTCCCAAGTTTGTATTGGAATGTATATTCGTTATGACATCAGATAGATATTTATTATATAATATTATTTTGTATTGTCTTTACATTATTAATAATTTAGTTAATTAAACCGATTGTAAAAAATGAAAATGGTAATTGTTAGATCGATAATAATATGATTAATATGATATGGATTGTAGTATCAAACTAAGGTGTAGATACTCAATATCCAATAGGGAAGGTGAATTCCATTCATTAAAAATCCTTAATGAAATTTTTCAAAAACAATATTCACAAGACCACTAAGTTCTAATAGCTTGTATGATTCTGAAAATGTGAATCTTCAAATGAAACATAAAAAAATATTACAATAACTACGATTCAACATCATAGTGTATAAAATCCTTTTAAATTATAGTAAAATTATACATAAGTATAATAATGTTATAGTTTTATTAAAAACTAAAATTACAATGGAAATCAATGGTAAAACACTACATGAAACAAGTAGTAAATCTTTTATCTCAAAGATAAGGGTATCCAATAGCCCTGGATAAAGGTCCCTTGATTTATACATTCAAGAACGTATGTCTTACCCAAACCCAGGTTATCCTTCAATCAAATGATCGGTATCTATCTTTCTATCCTCGTATGCCCTCGATTTGTGAGAAAATCAGAACCTCTGACTTCCCAACCTGAAGTCACTAGTTTTAAATAACGTGAACCTCTACAAAATGCAAATCTGCACAAAGAAAAGTTTGAACAAGCCGTTCAAAATATCTGCACAAAGTCTAAGTGTTTATAAGATCCTTTCTGTAACGCCCCGACCCCAGTTACCCAGAGTCGGTGCGTTATTGCGTAACATTGGCATGATCACAAAAGATCAATTCCTAAAAGACCAATTATTTTAGTAGCCTTGGAAACACTAGATACATTCATAAATATTACATTACATCATAAAGTGAAAATATAATAACAAAGTCTTCAAAGTCCACACTCATATCCTTTTCTGACTATCCCTGCAGGTCATTCATAAAATACCTCTTCACATCCTGGAAAATATTAAAACATTGAAAGGGGTGAGCTCAGATGCTCAGTAAGGATAACTATATAGCGGAAGCTTTCATAAATAATCATTAACATTTAAGGAAATGTATAACTAAAACAAAATCCTTCTTAAACTTTATCTTCACCTTAATATGGTAGAAATAAAATTAAATAATGTCATTTACTTACTCACATGGATATTCTACTAGTCGAATAATTACATGCAATATCAATAACCACTTTCATAATGATGGAATGCATAATTATAGACTATCCTAACTATGTAGTCAAGGCCTCGTGCCAAGACCACAAATAAGATTTTGTCAAGGCCTCATGCCAAGACAATAGTTTGTCTAATTAGACCTACTGATGCATTGACGAGTTATAGTGGGCTCCACGCATCATTTATTAAGTCCAATGCATTCCTCATATGAACAGGTTTAAACATATCATAAACCATAACATAATTGTGTCACATAAAACATGCATAAAAAAATCATATGATTTCCAAACTTCAATCACAAGATATCAATACAACACATTGATATAATAAATAAATTATCCAAACCATTTTAAATACCCAAATAAAAGATAGTAAAACATGGTATTTATTTTTCTTTAAAAAAAGTTACGTCTTATAGAGGAAGTTGAAACTCTAATAATAGTCACGGCGGCGGAGAAGTCATTGTCACCGCATACGTAAGAAAAAACATTCTTTTGTCGTTTAAGAAAAAATCTTCGTATAAAAATATTCCTTTTGAATAAAAGTAAAATTCAAAGGGGTTTATACACAATATAAATGAAAGTTGTGTGTAAAACTAAATATGCCTCAATGAAAGGAGATTGAGATGATGTCCTTACAAAGATCATTTTTAAAATAAAATAGATCTATTATGTGTATTCACTATAAGTACACATAAAGAAATTATAAATACAAGATTTTACATAATAATATCATGACATAATTTGAAAGTAGGAGATTTACCCAAAGAATGGAAGTTGCGTTATGAAATCCCCTTACCTCGTGTCCAACTTGACTAGATCGTTCTTTAACCGCCTGAATAATAAACTACAGTTAATATATATTTTCATAAGAACCATTTTAAATGTTAATTATTCCTTTTATATCACTTATTACCATGTTATGAACATTATGTAATTATTTATGTTAATAACGGTCATTTTGTCGATCTTTGGTACTTGAGTCAAAAATAAACTTCTTATAATTACAAGTTGTTCATGTGGTGAAATATCCATTATATCTTGCACTATATTCATGATTTATATATCATATATATAATATATATCCATTATATACATTCATTCATAAATTACATAACATTTAGAGGTAAGAAATGAAATGCACCGTTCATGGAGACGGTAAGTCGTACGTATGCAAGAACGCTACTTTCATTTCTATTTCATATTTAATGGAATGAAATCATAATGATATAAAGGTATATTATAATTCTAGTATATTATCATATATAATATCATTTACTACATCCTTTATACATCTCACATATGGAATTAACGATTCAAATTACTTTGAGGCGGCGGTAGTCCGCACTTCCTAAAATAAAGATATCGCGTTTACCAATAATGGAAACCATAATGGTATGCCATAAATAAAAAATACCGAAGCATAAGTATAACATAAACATATTATATATCATATATAAATATATTGTCATCTTAAAGGACACCTTCGAAAGTGTTATATGAGTGTTGAACAATCATCGCTTCGTGAGGCAGAAATTCGCCATCCACAGAAACTGAATGTTCTCTAACCATTAGATGTAGGGGTGTGTAAGTGTATCGTGAATCCTTCTTATAAAAACATCCTAGTATAGTTATGATACTGGTTTTGTTACTAAATAAATGAATAAAAATATTTTTGGGGGTTGGAGAAGCAAAATAAAACAACATAAAATAAGAGAAGACATTACTTTAAAATCGGGTAACTCTTTTTTGATTTGAGCTCAAGGATTTCATGGGAAGAATTCTGCCCAAAGTGAGGCTTTTAGGAGTAATATAGGGACGTTGAGAGAGAGTTTGGACAGAGGATGGCCGATCCAAAAGGCTTTTACAGTGTGAGTAATGTGGTAGTGGTGGGGGCCTTTTATAAGAGGAGAGGAGGGGCACTCTTGGGAAGATTGAAATGTTACTTTATTATGAAATGATTTTCGGATTCTAAAGGACCCAAAATGATATATTTCAAGGCTATGGTAAGTAGGGTTCTAAATATACTCATCCAATAGGTTTTTTAAAAGTTTAAGTCTTATATTTTACATTATATTTTCATTTTATTTAAATCGTTAATTAATGAGGTAATCGTTTCATCATCATAGTGTCATAAATAATTTAATTTATTTAATGTCTAAAAATTAAAAAAAAATCATGATGTATGAAATCTTTTTATCTTTATAATTAATTCTTATAGTCACAATTATGACTTGTATAACCCAATTTAAATTTTTTTTTGTAAAACCACTCATGTTTGTGACATTTTTATTTTAACATTAAATAAAAAGTTTTTAATGTCATTTTCCTACCAAAGTGGCTCCATGGGGTCCCCAAGTTGACCCATGGATTTTCATGGTCTTCCATGACTCATACAACAGGGTAAGACATGTGTCAAAGACATTTCATATTATTATAACATTATCTTTACCTTAAATTGCACTAATTACCTTTAATCGCGATTAATTAAACTTAAACGTTACTATTGACCAAAAATTATTTTAATCCCATTGAACCAAATTTTACATCCCAATGACAACCATGTATGTTGGATTTTTGAATATCAAATCACAATAGTGCTAATGTTTCATTTAAAGGAAAAATCAGTTTTTTAACTACCACTAAGTGGTTTCAGTATTCATAAAAAATTGATGTTTTTCAGAACAATGCCAAAATTTCACCCTAAGATTTAATTGATATTCCAAAATTAAAAATGATGTCTATTTTAAAAAATTTAAATAATATAAGTTGCATTAATTAATTTTATAATCCATTACCATTGTCACAACAAATAACGTGTTTTTAAGAAACAATATATTTCAAAAGATTGACAATTGTTTATGTCCAATTTCAATGTTAAATTAATTCTAATGACCACCATTGGATAAAATGGTAAAAATATATTATAATTATTATTTAAAACCACACAATGGTATAATTTATCACTATAAATTATTTTTATTAAAAAATTTGTCTTAAGTATTTTTCACTATTCATAAAAATTGGAAGTTCTCAGAAAAATACAAAAAAATCAACATAGGCTAATTTTGATATTCTGAATACAAAAATGAAGTGAATTTTGAAATATAAAATATATATAATTTCAAAAAAGTGGGTATTACTATTCATAATGGCTATTTTTATTGGTTGTGGTGTGTGTTAGAACTCGATGTTGCGTACAACACACGCTACTGTATTATTCAAAGAGAAGTGTACCATAGAAGCTTGGGTTGTTACACTTTCTCTCAAGAAATCACTTCAACAACATATATTATATGCTATCAATGTTTAGTTCTTTGTTAAATTCCTATGCCCTTTCAAATGAGCTCTTTTTTATTGGAACAGATTCAACGGTTGACTCCCTCCTCCAACAGTTATATATCTCATGATTTTCAGAGGGACCAAAACTCATGTCACTCAAACAACATTTAGTTAGTAACTGAATGACCGACATCGTTTTATAACCAAAAAATGAGTATGCAAAAATATGGTTACATAAGAAAATTAATTTTTTGGAGTGTAAGAAAAAAATGAATGCTCCGAGTCCGACCAAAAAACTATTAGGAGAATATAATGCAAGGCTATTCAGATTCTATTTTCCATGGAATTTGGTACTTGAATTCTATAGAATTGCGGATTCCGAATTTCAAGGAAATTCAGAATCTGGAGTAACAATATTTTGGAGTCTGAATTCATAGATTTCGGATTCAAACCTCATAATAATTCAGAGTCTGAATTAAGATAACTCAAGGTCAAAATCTAGAAGATTTTAGAGATATAGTTCAGAGAGTTCAGAGTCCGAATTTAGAGAGTTCGGAGTCAGAAATAATAATACTTCAGAGTCTGAATTCATAGAACTCTGACTAAGAACTTAGAAGTATTCGGAGTCTGAATTAAGAGAACTCTGAGTTCGAACTCATATGGGTTAGGAGTCTAAATTCAGAGAACTCGGAAACTGAATTCATATCATGAAAATAGAATGCTCTATATTTTATTATTATATGATTCTAAGGATTTGGATACTATAATTAATTATATACTTAGACAAAATGAATATCAAAAAACATGGTCAGGATAAATTTCCTTGGGGAAGTAAAATAATCCTTTTGAAATTAAAACATAGGGAAGAAATAAATTTTACATAAGATAAGGTGTTTTTTATTTTCAAAACAATAAGGAATGGTAATGTAATAAAGAAACCTAATTGACTAAATAATCACCCCAATGTTTTAAGGAATGGAAAATTCATAAGGAAAACATTATTGACTCAACAATCTCCCCATTTTTTGAAATCACAATCATCCTTACTAATGAGTATATAAAGACTTTGAAAATATTTTTCTAGACTTTGAAAAAAAACATATCTCCCTCTAAACATGGACAATGATGAATATGACTAACTCCCCTTTTGTATATGGAACATGTTGACCCCAGAAAACTCGTCCCAAATTTTCCAAACATCCACATAGATGACCACGGAGCATTGATCATTCTTCAAGCTTCGATTTGACTGGTCGTGGAGCCTAAACAGAGTTACAGATCAGAGGTTATGGCTGTTTGAAGTTGACCTGCTGGGGATGGCCATCCAGGACGGTTTCGGGGCGAAGTATGGATTTTTGCGTAAAAAAGGAGTTCCATGCGGAAAAGCATGTGCGCGTGTGGAATATTACACACCCATATTTATGGGCGTAGAGTTTTAGGCACAACACTTTTCCCGCGCACCATATTGTGTGCACCGCCTTTGCCCGCGCGGAATTCTTCGCGTGGCGCCTGGCGCTGCGAAAACATGTCGCGTGCGTGGGAGTTTCTGCGCACCGGCATCCGGGTTCCACCTATAAATACGAGGGAACCCCCCTGGAGAGATCCCCCGGAGGTCGGCCGCCACTCTGATGCGTGTAAGTCCGCAGTTTCCGCGCTCGCGCGGAAAACTCTCCTTCGGCGCGCAAAACATTAGTTTCTCCCGAAATAGGGCCAACCTGGCCCGTTTTCCATGCAACTCATAATTGTTTGCGTGCAACAGTGCCGCTAAGAATGAATTTTTGTGCGCCAGTTCAACATCGAAGCCCCTATTTCATGCATGCCTACCGCTATTGTGCGCGCTTCCGCATATTGCGCTCCCGCCGCTGCTATTGCGCGCGCCGCCGCATATTGCGCGCAAGCCAGCCGCTATTGCACACGCTGCCGCATATTTCATGCCTGCGGCCGCTATTGCGCGCGCCACCGCATATTGCGCACCCACAGATGCTATTGTGTGTGTCGCCGCCTATTGCACGCCAGCAGCCGCTATTGCGCGTTCCGCCGCATATTGCGCACCCGCCAAGGCTATTGCGCGCCCGCCGCCGCTATTGCGCGCCCAGCCGTGTATTGCGCCCCCGCAGCTGCTATTGCGCGCGCCACCCCCCTTTGCGCGCCCGCATCTGGTATTGCGCACCCTCCCCCCTTTGCATGCCCGCATCCGGTATACGAGAGATGCCTTATGCTCCAAGAATGACACGCGAGTAGTCCTATCTTCATGACTATAAATTGTAGTAATCCCTATGTTCCAAACATAGGATGCCTCTCACTTCTATACGAGAGATGCCTTATGCTCCAATAATGAGACGCTAGTAGTCCTATCTACATGACTGTAAACTGTAGTAATCCCTATGTTCCAAGAATAGGATGCCTCTCGCTTCTATATGAGAGATTCCTTATGCTCCAAGCATGAGACGCCAGTAGTCCTATCTACATGACTATAAACTATAGTAATCCCTATGTTCCAAACATAGGATGCCTCTCGCTTCTATATGAGAGATTCCTTATGCTCCAAGAATGAGACGCGAGTAGTCCTATCTACATGACTATAAACTGTAGTAATCCTTATGTGCCAAACGTATGATGCCTCTCGCTTCTCTACGAGAGATGCCTTAGCTCCAAGCATTAGATGTCAGTAGTCCTATCTACATGACTATAAACTGTAGTAATCCCTATGTGCCAAATATAGGACGCATCTAGATGCTATACGAGAGATGCCTTATGCACCAAGCATGAGACGCCAGTAGTCCTATCTACATGACTATAAACTGTAGTAATCCATATGTGCCAAACATAGGATGCCTCTCACTTCTATACGAGAGATGCCTTATGCTCCAAACATGAGACGCCAGTAGTCCTATCTACATGACTATAAACTGTAGTAATCCCTATGTTCCAATCATAGGATGCCTCTTGCTTCTATACGAGAGATGCCTTATGCTCCAAGCATGATACACGAGTAGTCCTATCCACATGACTATAAACTGTAGTAATCCCTATGTGCGAAACATAGGATGCATCTCGCTTCTATACGAGAGATGCCTTATGCTCCAATCATGATATGCGAGTAGTCCTATCTACATGACTATAAACTGTAGTTATCCATATGTGCCAAACATAGGATGCCTCTCGCTTCTAACGAGAAATGCCTTATGCTCCTAGCATGAGATGCAGTAGTCCTATATACATGACTATACACTGTCGTAATCCATATGTTCCAAAAATAGGATGCCTCTTCTTCCAAACGAGAGATGCCTTATTCTCCAAGCATGAGACTCCAGTAGTCCTATCTACATGATGATAAACTATAGTACTCTTTATCTAACAAATGATAGGATGCCTCTTGCCCTATACGAGAGATTACTTATGCTCCAAACATGAGACGCTAGTAGTCCTATCTACATGACTATAAACTGTGGTAAACCATGTGCTCCAAACATAGGATGCCTCTTGTTCCAAATAAGAGATGCCTTGTGTGCCAAGCATAAGATTCCTAATTCCATGATTACAGTGGCATAGTTTCAAGATCATTGGAATCCTTTCAAACATTCCATCACTCCACCTCACGCATTGTGTGTCCTTCATTCGGATTGTCACTCACTTCCATGTCTGGAGGGACCCCCTAACAGTATGGATGCTCGACCTTTGGTCCACCTCCTGTCCTGGGCTAACGCCACGGATGAATGATCACTTCTGGAGGGACCCCTAACAGCATGGATGCTGGACCTATGGTTCGCCTGCTGTCCTGGGCCAACGTTCCAGAAGACTGATCGACGATATTTGAGTTTGGCCCTGTGTTGCGAACATGGTCAGCGGTCAACCCTCATTTGTTGTCCTCATTTCTGGATAACGTGATATGGATGCTGCATTTCCGCCACGGTCAACAGTTATCCTACATCACCCCGCCAATCTCACGACATTCTGAATATTGGGCATGTGATTCACACTTTTCATCTCCCTATGATGGGATAGATTCCAATGCCCTTGGAATTATTCCGCTTGTGCACTAGCGCATAGGTGATTACCTCAACCCTCTAGTGAGTTGGGATGCCCTCATGTTCAGACATGAGGAAGACACCATGGGCCGCTCAACACGTAAGCCCCGTTACGCTTCTCACGGATGCACCCTTTGCAATGTGATCATCTAGTCCCTGCTGCAAATTGTTTCCCACACCGAGCATGACTCACGTGGGCTTAGAGCGCGCATCGACCATGACATCCACAATGGGAAACCTTAGAGTGTAAGCTCCATACCACCATGGGCTACCTCAGAGAATAACCCCCTACCACAATGGGCCGCCTCAGAGCATAAGCCACATACCACAATTGTGGGCCGCCTCATAGCGCAGGCCCCATTCACCATTTCTGTTCCCTAGAGGCACCTGGGCATCACCCTTGTGTAAGCCCCAATCCACCCCGAACTACGTGGACTTTGATTATATACCACGATGATACGTAGGAAGCCTCCACGAGGTTCAAGACCACCACCCAGTTTTTCTGACCTCTTCATGTCGGTTCACAATCCACCTTGGGCCGCCTCAGAGCTTAATCTCCATACAATGTGGGTCACCTCAGAGATTAAGCCCCATCCCATCATGGTCTTCCTCAGAGCGTAAGCCCCATACAGCCATGGGCCGCCACAGAGCGTAATCCCCATACCATAATGGGCCGCCTCAGAGCGTAAGCCCCATACAACTTGGTCCGCCTCAGAGCTTAAGCCCCATCCCTCCTTGGTCCACCTCAGAGCGTAAGCCCCATACCACCATGGGTCACCTCATAGCGTAAGCCCCATACCACAATGGGCCGCCTCAATGCGTAAGCACCATATCCACCATGGGCCGCCTCAGAGCGTAAGCCCCATACCATAATGGGCTGCCTCAGAGCGTAAGCCCCGTACTGCCATTGTGGCCCGCCTCAGAGCGCAGGCCCCATTCACCATTTTCGCACCCTAGCAGCACTCGGGTAGCACCCTTTCGTAAGGCCCAACCCATCCCAAACTACGTGGACTTTGAATCCCTACCACGGGGAGATGTAGGAAGCCTCTTCGAGGCTCAAGCCCAACTTCACAGTCGCCCATGCAATGGTCCCATTTCAATCCCTGTGCACTTCATTCATCCATCCACCTCCCATCCTGATTCTTACCCGGGCCGCCACATCCCAGTGAGATCATGCCATTCATCCACCAGCGCTGCTCCCTTGCGACACCCGGGCAGCTATCTATGCGTAATCCCCAGCATGTATTCGGGTCATTGTCCTTTGTGTAGACCCCGGACCATCACCCCTTTGAACTATGTGGGTTTCGATCCATATCCTCTACACAAGGTATGTAGGAAACCTCCATGAGGCTCAATCCCATCCGATGGTAAACCCTGGTGTCTCCCATTTTAGGGTGCACTCTCCCTAATCTTCCCTCAGTGGTGCTCAGATCATCCACGGTGTGACTTCTCCCATACATGGGCCGCATCACGTTGGATCCATCCTCATTGGGCGTCTTGATCCATTCATCTCCCATGTGTTCCCTCCTTGGGATACACCAGTATGATCCGTCTCTATGGGACGTTCTGATCACTCTCATTCTATCTCTGCAAGACGTTAAACTCACGTCCTACCTCGTGTTAAACATGACATGAATGAGGAAAACCTCATAAGACACATCCTCGTTGTAACCGCCTCTGCTAGACGTTAAACTCACAGCCTACCTCGTGTTAAACATGAGATGCCTGAGGAAAACCTCAGAAGACACGCCCTCGGCGTAACTGTCTCCGCAAGACGTTAAACTCGCGGCATTCGCCGTGATAAACATGGGAAGATGAGGAAAACCTCAGATGGCGTATGATTCCCTGCATCTGGCGTGGGATGCCTCGGGTTCTGCACCCTTGAGATGCCCTCTTATGAGGAAGAATACAGGTTCCCCTATGTCCACGCACCCAGAGATGCCTCGACATTCCTGATGTTGAGGTCTACTCCGATTGAATGTCACTACCATGTTAGGACCCCATGGAATGTCCAGGAAGAAGTAGTGTAATTAACTGGCGTCCATGAAGATATGGCACCCGGAATGATATTCACAAGCATGTCTTAAATCTATGAGGGAGACCCGGACTAGGTAACGAGCTCCAAGGAGGAATCCACGGAAGGAAGAACCGACATCCCATCATCTTGGATTCGATCAAGGAGCAGACGACCCTGAACAAAGAATGGATGGATCATGCCTTTGGAAAGCGGGAATGAGGGGCCACATGCAGCGCGTCCTCCCCACAGACGGATGCGTGCGCCCTGGAAAAAGCATCGGAATGAAAAATGGTGAACCTGACGTGAATCTATTTTCCATCAACAGCGAGTAGACCAAATGTGTCTGGAAATTTGAGACATCACCTTCGTGAATCGCTTCTCCTTTATAAGTGAGAGGATGAGTAACATCCGGTGTCTGAAGACTAGAGTCTGTCAGCTCCTCGCCGACCCCTCCGCCTTGAGAGGTAGCGCAGGTGGAAACCGCCACCCGAGTCCGTCAGCACCTGGCCGACCCCGCCGCCTGAGAGGCCGCATAGGTGGCAGCCGCCACCCGACTCCATCGGCTCCTCGCCGACCCCACCGCCTCAAGAGGCCGGACAGGTGGAAGCTGGCACCTGGGTCTGTCGGCTCCTCGTCAACCCCGTTGCCTCGAGAGGCCACGCAGGAGGCAGCCTCCACCCGAGTCAGTCGGTTCCTCGCCGACCCCCGCCGCCCGAGAGGCCGCGCAGGTGGCAGCCGCCACCCGACTCCATCATCTCCTCACTGACCCCGCCATCCGAGAGGCCGCACAGGTGGAAGCCGCCACCCAACTCCATCGGCTCCTCGCCGACCCCGCCGCCCGAGGGGCCGCGCAGGTGGCAGCCGCCACCCAACACCATCGGCTCCTCGCCGACCACGCTGCCTCAAGAGGCCGCGCAGGTGCCTGCCGCCACCCGAGTCCGTCGGCTCCTCACCGAACCTGCCGCCTCAAGAGGCCGCGCAGGTCGCATCTGCCACCCGACTCCATCGGCTCCTCGCCGACCCCGCCGCCTCAAGAGGTCGCGCAGGTGGCATCTGCCACCTGACTCCGTCGGCTCCTCCCTGACGCCGCCCCCACCCGTGCCCATCGACTCCTCGCCGACCCCGCCGCCTCAAGAGGCCGCGTAGGTGGAATCCTCCACCAAACTCCATCATCTCCTCGCCGACCCCGCCGCCTTAGGAGGCCGCGCAGTTGGCATCTGCCACCCGACACCATCGACTCTTCGCCAATCCCACCACCTGAAGAGGCCGCGCAAGGTGAAACCACCCCTAATCCAAAGGCACGACGGTCCTCCCCGATTCCACCATCAGTCATTGTAGAGGTCCTCCAGGCACTGAAATCTTCACCGGCACGACGATCCTCTCCATTGCCACCGTCAGTCATTGTGGAGATCCTACCCGCACTGCAATCTTCACCAGCATGGCGGTCCTCGCCGTTGCCACGATCAGTCATTGCGGAGGTCTTCCTTGCACTACAATCTTCACCAGCACGATGGTCCTCCCCATTGCCACCGTCAGTCATTGCGTAGGTCCTCCCCACACTTCAATCTTCACCAGTACGGCGGTCCTCCCCGTTTCCACCGTCATTCATTGAGGAGGTCCTCCCCGCACTACAATCTTCACCGTCACAGCGTTACTCCCCGTCCTCGTTATCATCCATGCCTACTGGTCTCCCTAGTCCCATCGTACCGGCGACTACAATGGGGTAGAGAAGACCATCCCTCTATCGAAAAAATCCTTGTGGTTCCAAATCCTAGTTTCACGATGTTAAACTCCATAACAATCATCATCTTGAATGTCGTTAAACTATTCATCTTCGTCCGCCATGATGTTAAATTACACATTATCATCCTGCATGACTTTAAACTGCATCATCGTCCTGCATGACATTAAACTGTTCATCTTCATCCTTCATGACGTTAAACTGCACATTATCGTCCCACATGACTTAAAACTGCATCATCGTCATACATGATGTTAAACTGTTCATCTTCGTCCTTCATGACGTTAAACTACACATTATCGTCCTGCAAGAACTTAAACTACACCCGTGGTCCGAGTTCTAAGACCTAAAACTAAGATCCATGGTCCAGCATGACCTTAAACTACACTCTGCCCTACATCTGGGCTCCATGGTCCGAGCTCTATGACCTAAAACTAAGATCCACATTCTGTCCAACATGACGTTAAACTGTATTTCCAGAACTACGTCTCGCTTGATTCCCATCCTAATGGGATATGTAGGAACACGCAAACCTTTCGTCTTTGGGTTCAGCTTGAGGTCCCCTATCACGTCTGTCTCGCCTCCGGGACCATGACCACAGGATCACATAGCGTGGTATGGGATTATGTCCTCATTCACGTCGGGTTTGCAATAGCTGCACCACGCACACCCTGTCCTCAGGATTTGGCCCTCCTATGTCCAATGGAATTAGAAGACGCTTTCCAGAACTATGTATGGCTTTATTCCCATAATTATGGGATACATAGGATCGCCTGAACACCTAGATGTCAGGTCCAGCACTATCTCTTAGGAGATCCCACGATCTCTTGGTTCCCAAGTTGTTTGGCATTACGCCCCCTCTTTTTCCCGGGGATCCTCCATCTTTTGGCCGCTCTCATACTGAGCCCTCTGACCCTTCCTAGTGGTCTTCTGATGTACTCAGGGTACTCTGGTCTAGGACTTGGAGTGCCAGATTTGACTTAAGGAAGTACCATCCACTTTCCTGGATTTGTGTTCCCCTTCATTCGGGCCCCCATCATCCTTCACACCCAAAGGGACCCCAATGAACGACCTTGATACAACGCCCAAGGGCTCTAATACTGTCATGGGCCAATTCCCTCGAGGGTTCCATACAACAAATTGATACAAATCTCGCGTTTTGAACATGGTCAGCGGTTGATGCTCATTTGTTTGTCCCCATGGCTAACACGACAAGATGTTGCGTTGCGAACATGGTCATCAGTAATCCTCAGCCGTCACGCCAGTTTCCACGGGCCGTAAATGTTGGTAGCATGGGACATGTCATGTTTCGCCCCACAGTGTCATGATGGAATCTCGACACTCCTTGTACTAACCCTTAGTACACCGCCTCACATCAGACAGACCGAGCTACATAATAGTGTCTCTCGGGGCTCCTGCGATCTGAGCGCTAGAGTATGTGCTTGGGTCTCTTCTCAACAGGTTGCGTGTAGCTTGACCCTCATCCCCATGGGAAATGAGGAGTCACCCGGACATTGCTTTTCGGGCCCAGCACAGCTGGGAGCTAGCATCTCCTGCCCCTCCCTGATTGTTGAACCCTCGTAGGCCTCTTTGGCCCGAGGCTCCTCTCTCGGCCGGTCCAAACCATACGACCATAAATTGTGTTGTTGGTCCAAACCATACGACCCTAAACTATGTTGTTTCTCCTATCACGCGACCCTAAAATGTGACATTTTCTCCAGAACCATGTATGGTTTGATTCTCATCCTAATGAGATACGTAGGAGTGCCCGGGGAACTTCCCCACGAGCCCAGCCATCCTACCTTTGTGTTCGGTCCCTTGACTTGAGCATTTCTCCGTAGAGAACATGGTAAGTAGGGCTTAGGTGCTCACTCACGTCTGGTTTTGTAACCTCCTTGCCACATGTCTGTTTCTCCCCCTTTATGCTCATGGTCCAAGATATAAGACCTAAAACTAAGATTCTCACGGTCCGAGATCTGTGACATAAAACTAAGATTCTCATGGTCCGAGCTCTAAGACCTAAAACTAAGATTCTCATGGTCCGAGCTATAAGACCTAAAACTATGATTCTCATGGTCCGAGCTCCAAGACCTAAAACTAGGATCCTCATGGTCTGAGCTCTAAGACCTAAAACTATGATTCTCATGGTCCAAGCTCTATGACCTAAAACTAAGATCATCACGGTCCGAGCACCAAGACCTAAAACTAAGATCCTCACGGTCCGAGTTCTAAGACCTAAAACTAAGATCCTCACGGTCTGAGCTCTAAGACCTAAAACTAAGATCCTCACTGTCCGAGCTCTAAGACCTAAAACTAAGATCCTCACGGTCCGATCTCTAAGACCTAAAACTAAGATCCTCACGGTCTGAGCTCTAAGACCTAAAACTAAGATCCTCATTGTCCGAGCACTAATACCAAAAACTAAGATCCTCTCGGTCCATTCTCTAAGGCCTAAAATAATGATCCATATCCCGTCCCGCAAGACATTAAACTGTATTCCATCCGGCATTACGTTAAACTGCATTCCGTCCCGCATGACGTTAAACTGTATTCCGCCCCGCATGACGTTAAACTGTATTCCATCTCGCATGACATTAAACTGTGTTTCGTCCAACATGATGTTAAACTGCACCTCCAGAACTACGTGCGGCTTGATTTTTATCCTGATGAGATACATAGGAACGCCCTGACATTTTGTTTCGGGTCGAGCCCCAGGGATTACCAAACCAGGTCCCTCCTTGTTGCCAGCCCCTCGGCCCGACTTCGGGACATCTACCCCGAGCAGGTTCGGGATGCCCCATGGTAATAATGGGAAGCGTCAGTTCTCTCGCCAAGAAGGACCCACCTGAGAATTGGGATGATCCGGGATCGGGTTGGTACGTCCTCCTAATGTGCCTCCGCCATGGTGGTGCAATTTTGGGGGTGTTGGACTCTGTACGAAAAAACCACTACTCCACCTTCCACGCTTTGTGTACCCCCATTATTCGGATCTTTATTTTCTTTCACGTCTTGAGGGACTCCCTTACAGTATGGATGCTCAACATATGGTCCGCCTACTATCCTGGTCTAACGTTATGGAAGACTGATCTTGTCTGGAGGGACCCCCTAACGGTATGGATGCTCGACCTATGGTCCGCCTGCTGTCCTGGGCCAACGTTCTAGAAGACCGATCGACGATATTTGAGTTAGGCACCGTGTTGCGAACACGGTCAGAGGTCAGTCCTCATTTTTTGTCCCCATTTCAGGAAAATGTGATATGGATGCTGTGTTTCTGCCATGGTTAACAGCTATCCTTCATCGTCACGCCATCCCCATAGTGTTCTGGATTTTGGGTATCACGACTCACACTTTCCACTCCCCTATGTTCGGATTGACTCTAACACCCCTGGTGTTACCCCGTTTGTGAAACAGAGCACATTTTGTGAAGCAGGTCAGCTGTCCAGAGAGATATGTTCTCCAGTCGTGACCCTTCTCTTTCAGGGTTCTCCCACATGGCGATCAATGCCCCCTGCTAATCCCCTTACACCTTCCGTTGTTTAGTACTCTCGTATAAGAGATCCTATTACCTCTTGTTTCCCGCAACGAGAAAGGCTCAGGAAAGCTTAGTGGTTTAGTTGATTGTCTCTCTAATATGATCGAGGTACAATGGAACCCGAGGTATGTGTTTTCCTCAGTCATTTCCTCAGAACGCGGTCTGCCTCGCCCTCGTCCTCGTTGGCCCATGTTCTTTGGGATGGCATCTGTTGACCCCGGAAAATGCGTCCCAAATTTTCTAAACACCCCCATAGATGACCCTAAGTGTATCTAATTCCGCAAGCATCAATTTTACTGGTCGTGGAGCCCAAACGGAGTTACGGATCAGAAGTTATGGCTGTTTGAAGATGGACTGCTAGGGATGGCCATCCAGGATGGTTTCGGGTCGAAGTATGGATTTGAGGGTAAAAAAGGAGTTCCGCGTGGAAAATCATGTGTGCGCACGGAATATTACGCGCCCATATTTGTGCATGCGTAATTTTAGGTGCAACGCTTTGCCCGCACACATTTTTGAGCGCACTGCCTTTACCCTCGCAGAATTCTCCGCGCAGCGCCTGGCGCACGGAAAACACGTCGCGCACATGGGATATTCCGCGCACCGGCGTCTGGGTTCCACCTATAAATATGAGGGCACCCCCAGGAGAGATCCACCGGAGGTCGGCCGCCGCTCTGATGCGCGTAAGTCTACACTTTCCACGCCCATGCGGAAAATTCCCCTCCGGCGCGCAAAACATTAGTTTTGTGCGGAAAAGGGCCAACATGCCCCGTTTTCTGCGCAACTACTAATTGTTTGCATGCAACAGTTCCACTGAGCCCGACATTTCACACGCCAGTGCTGCAACAGAGCCCCCATTGCACGCAATCCCGCCGCTATTGCGCGTGCCACCACATATTGCGTGCCCACTGCCGCTATTGCACGTGCCGCCGCATATTGCGCGCCCGCAGCTGCTATTGCTCGCGCCGCCACATATTGCGTGCCAGCCAGCCGCTATTGCGCATGTCGCGGCATATTGCATGACTGCAGCCGCTATTGCGCGTGCCTCCGCATATTGTGCGCCCGCAGTAGCTATTGCGCGTGCTGCCGCATATTGCGCGCCCGCCGATGCTATTGGAAGACTGCCATCGCTATTGCGCGCCTCGCCGCGTATTGCATGCCCGCAACCGCTATTGCCCGCACCGCCCCCCTTTGCGCGCCCACATCCAGTATTGCGCTCCCGCCACACCTATTGCGCGCTGACCCAGTGATTCTCGCGCAGTAGCCTCAATTGCGCGCATACGTGCCCTACGCAACCGTCACAGACTCCTGTGAAAAATGGAGAGTCGCACCGCGAACATCTCGGGCCGGGACGTCGGGGTTTTCCATTGAGCCCTTATGCGCATCCTCCTTCCCCCTAGGGAATACCATGATTTGAGATACTCCTATGCACGCTGCAAAATGACTTGACTTGACATATTCCTCTTGGTTCGTTTCCTATGTCGTGAGTCGAGATTCTCATCATCAATTTTCCAGAGTACCTTGAGTCGAACTATTCCTCAGGCAGCTCCGTCAAACCCTATCCCCTGGCTCTCATGTCAGGATGAACCAGCATGGGCCGCCCTTTTGTAAGACCCAACAGTGGCCTTTCTAGGCACCTTATGGTAGTAGTCCTACCTACATGACTATAAACTATAGTAATCCCTATGTGCCAAACATAGGATGCCTCTCGCTTCTATACGAGGGACGCCTTATCCTCCAACCATGAGACGCCAGTAGTCCTATCTACATGACTATAAACTGTAGTAATCCCTATGTGCCAAACATAGGATGCCACTCACTTCAATACGAGAGATTACTTATGCTCCAAGCATGAGACGCCAGTAGTCCTATCTACATGACTATAAATTGTAGTAATCCCTAAGTGCCAAACATAGGATGCCTCAAGCTTCTATACGAGAGATGCCTTATTCTCCAAGCATGAGACACGAGTAGTCCTATCTACATGACTATAAACTGTAGAAATCCCAATGTTCCAAACATAGGATGTATCTTTCTTCTATACGAGAGATGCTTTATGCTCCAAGCACGATACACGAGTAGTCCAATCTACATGACTATAAACTGTAGTAATCCCTATGTGCCAAACATAGGATGCCTCTCGCTTCTATACGAGAGATGCATTATGCTCCAAGAATGAGACGCCAGTAGTCCTATCTACATGACTATAAACTATATTAATCCCTATGTGCCAAACATAGGATGCCTCTCGCTTCTATACGAGAGATTCCTTATGCTCCAAGCATGAGATGCCAGTAGTCCTATCTACATGACTATAAACTGTAGTAATCACTATGTGCCAAACATAGGATGCCTCTCGCTTCTATACAAGAGATGCATTATGCTCCAAGCATGAGACACCAGCAGTCCTATCTACATGACTATAAACTGTAGTAATCCCTTTTTTCCAAACATAGGATTCCTCTCGCTTCTATACGAGAGATTCTTTATGCTCCAAGCATGAGACGCGAGTAGTCCTATCTACATGACTATAAACTCTAGTAATCCCTATGTGCCAAACATAGGATGCCTCTCACTTCTATACGAGAGATGACTTATGCTCCAAGCATGAGACGCAAGTAGTCCTATCTAAATGACTATAAACTGTAGTAATCCCTATGTGCCAAACATAGGATGCCTCTCGCTTCTAAAGAGAGATTCTTTATGCTCTTAGCATGAGATGCAGTAGTTCTATCTACATAATTATAAACTGTAATAATCCCTATGTTCCAAACATTGGATGCCTCTTGTTCCATAGGAGAGATGCCTTATGCTCCAAGAAGAGACGCCAGTAATCTATTCTACATGACTATAACCCCTACCACGGGGATATGTAGGAAGCCTCCACAAGGTTCAAGCCCACCACCCAATTGTTCCGACCTCTTCACATCGGTTCACTATCCTCCTTAGGCCCCCACAGAGCTTAAGCCCCATACAACGTGGGCCGCCTCAAGGCTTAAGCCCCATCCGACCATGGGCCGCCTCAGAGCGTATGCCCCATACCACCACGAGCCGCGTTAGAGCATAAGCCCCACACCACAATGGGCCGCCTTAGAGCATAAGCCCCATAAAACGTGGGGCGCCTCAGATCTTAACCCCCATCCCACCTTGTGCCGCCTCAGAACGTAAGCCCCAAACCACCATTGGCCACCTCAGAGCGTAAGCCCCATACCACAATTGGTCACCTCAGAGCGTATGCCCCATATCCACCATGGGCCGCCTCAGAGCATAATCCCCATACCACAATGGGCCACCTCAGAGCGTAAGCCCCGTAACACCATTCTAGGCCACCTCAGAGCGTAAGCCCCATTCACCATTGCCGCTCCCTAGCGGCACTCGGGAAGCACCCTTGCGTAAGCCCCAATCCATCCCGAATGTCGTGGACATAGATTCCCTACCACGGGGATACGTAGGAAGCCACTTTGAAGCTCAAGCCCAACTTCACCTTCGCCCCTGCTATGGTCCCATTTCACTACCCCCTCCAATTCATTCATCCACCAGTGCTGCCCCCTTGCGGCACCCGGGCAGCTATCTATGCGTAGTCCCCAGCATGTCTCCGGGTCGTTGTCCTTTGGGTACACCCTGGACCACCACCCCTTTGAACTACGTGGGTTTTTATCCCTTTCCTCTACACAGGGTACGTAATAAACCTCCATGAGGATCAATCCCATCTAAGGGTAAACCCTGGTGTCTCCCATTTTATGGTGAACTCTCCCTGATCGGCCCTCAGTGGTGTTCACATCAGCCACGGTGTGACTTCTACCCTACATGGGGCACACCACCTTGGATCCATCCTCATTGGGCATCCTGATCCATTCATCTCCAAGGTGTTCCCTCCTTGGGATATACCAGTGTGATCCGTCTCTATGGGACGTTATGATCACTCTCATTTCGTCTCCGCAAGACGTTAAACTCATGGTCTACCTCGTGTTAAACATGAGATGAATGAGGAAAACCTCAGAAGACACTCCCTCGGTGTAACCGTCTCCGAAAGATGTTAAACTCATGGCCTACCTCGTGTTAAACATGATATGCCTAAGGAAAACCTCACAAGACACGCCCTCGGCGTAACCGTCTCCGCAAGATGTTAAACTCGCGGAATTCCCCGTGATAAACATGGGAAGCTGAGGAAAATCATAGATGGAGTATGATTCCCCACATCTGACGTGGGATGCATCGGGTTCTGCACCCTTGAGATGCCCTCTTATGAGGAAGAATACCGGTTCCCCTATGTCCACGCACCAAAAGATGCCTCGATATGCCTCATGTTGTCATCTACTCCGACTGAAGGTCACTACCATGTTAGGACACCATGGAATGTCCAGGAAGAAGTAGTGTAATTAACCAGAATCCATGAATATATGGCACCAGGAATGAGATTCACGATCATGTCTTAAATCTATGAGGGAGACCCGAACTAGGTGACGAGAACCGAGGATGAATCCATGGAAGGAAGAACCGACATCCCATCATACTGGTTTCGATCAAGGAGAAGACATCACAGGACAAGGAATGGATGCCACCCGCCTTTGGAAAGAGGGAATGTGGGGCCACAAGCAGCACGTCCTCCCCGCAGACGGATGCACGCGGCCCGGTGAATGCGTCAGAAACAAAAATGGTGAACCCGACGTGAATCTCTTTTCCTTCAACAGCGAGTAGACCAAATGTGTTGGGAAATTTGAGCCATCACCTTCGTGAATCCCTTATCCTTTAAAAGTGAGAGTATGAGTAACATCCGGTGTTTGAAAACTAGGTTCTGTTGGCTCCTCGTCGACCCCGCCGCCTCGAGAGGCTGCGCAGGTGGCAGCCGCCACCTGAGTCCGTCGGCTCCTCGCCGACCCCGCCACCCGAGAGGTCGCGCACGTGGCAGCTGCCACCCGACTCCATCTGCTCCTCGCCAACCCCGCCGCCTCAAGAGGCCGCACAGGTGGTAGCTTCTACCTGGGTCCATCTGCTCCTCGCCGACCCCGCCACCTCGAGAGGCCACGTAGGTGGCAGCCGCCACCTGAGTCCATCGGCTCCTCTCCGACCCTACCGCCCGAGAGGCCACGCATGTGGCAGCCGCCACCCGACTCCGTCGGCTCCTCGCCGACCCCGCCGCCCGAGAGGCCCCGCAGGTGGTAGCCGCCACCCGAATCCATCAGCTCCTCGTCGACCCCGCCGCCTCAAGAGGCCGCAAAGGTGGCAGCCTCCACCCGAGTCTGTCAGCTCCTCGCCGACCCCACTGCCTCAAGAGGCCGCGCTAGTGGCATTCGCCACCCAACTCCATCGGCTCCTCACCGACCCCGCCACCTCAAGAGGCCGCGTCGGTGGCATCCGCCACCCGACTCTGTCGGCTCCTCACCGACCCTGTCTCCTCGAGAGGCCGCGCAGGTGGACGCCGCCACCCGAGTCCAGCGGCTCCTCGCCGACCCCGCCGCCTCAAGAGGCCGCGCAGGTGGCATCCTCCACCTGACTCCATCGGATCCTCGCCAACCTCACCACCTCAAGAGGCCACGCAGGTGGCATTCTCCACATGACTCCATCGGCTCCTCGCCGATCCCACCGCCTCAAGAGTCCACACATGGTGAAATAACCCCCAATCCAACGGCACGGTGGTCCTTCCTGTTGCCACCATCAGTAATTGTAGAGGTCCTCTCTGAACTGCAATCTTCACCGGCATGGCGGTCCTCCCCGTTTCCACCGTCAGTCATTTCGGAGGTCCTCCGCACACTACAATCTTCATCGGCACGACAGTCCTCCCCGTTTCCACCGTCAGTCATTGCAGAGGTCCTCCCCACACTGCAATCTTCACCGGCATGGCGGTCCTCCCCGTTGCCACCATAAGTCATTGCGGAAGTCCTCCCTGCACTGCAATCATCACCGGCACGGCAGTCCTCCCCGTTTCCACCGTCAGTAATTGCGGAGGTCCTCCCCGCACTGCAATCTTCACCGGCACGGCGGTCCTCCCTGTTGCCACCGTTAGTCATTGTGGAGGTCCTCCCCGCACTGCAATCATCACTGGCACGTCGGTCCTCCCTGTCCCCGATATCTTCCAAGCCTACTGGGCTCCACTGTCCCATCGTACCGGCGACTACAATGGGGTAGAGAAGACCATCCCTCTATCGACACAATCCTTGCGGTTTCACGTCTTAGTTGCACGACGTTAAGCTGCATAACAATCATCGTCCTGCATGACATTAAACTTTTCATCTTCATCCTTTATGACGTTAAACATCACATTATCATCCTGCATGACCTTAAACTGCATTATCATCCGTCATGTCATTAAACTGTTCATCTTCGTCTGTCATGACGTTAAACTACACATTATCGTCCCGCATGACTTTAAACTACATCATCGTCCTGCATGATGTTAAACTATTCATCTTCGTCCTTCATGACGTTAAACTGCACATTATCGTCCTGCACGACCTTAAACTGCACCCATGGTCCGAGTTCTAAGACCTAAAACTAAGATACATGGTCTATCACGACCTTAAACTACACTTTTCCCTACATCTAGGATCCATGGTCTAAGCTCTATGACATAAAACTAAGATCCACATTCCATCCAATGTGATGTTAAATTGTATTTAAGGAACTACGTCTCACTTGATTCCCATCCTAATGGGATACGTAGGAACACCCAAACCTTTCGTCTTTGGGTTCAGCTTGAAGTCTGCTATCACGTCTATCTCACCTCCACGACCTTGACTACAGGATCGCGTAGCGTGGTATGGGATTGTGTCCTCATTCACGTCAGGTTTGCAATAGCTGCACCACGCGCACCCTGTCCTCGGGATTTGGCCCTCCTATGTCCAATGGAATTAGATGATGTTTTCCAGAACTACACATGGCTTGATTCACATCCTTATGGGATACATAGGACATCTTGAACACCTAGATGTCAGTTCCAGCCCTACCTCTTAGGAGATCCCACGATCTCCTCGTTCCCAGGGTGTTTGGCATTACGCCCCCTCTTTTTCCCGGGGATCCGCCATCTTTTGGCTGCTCTCGTACTGAGCCCTCTAACACTTTCAGGTGGACTCCTAATGTGCTCAGGGTACTCTGGTCTAGGACTTGGAGTGCCAGATTCAACTTAGGCAAGTTCCATACACTTGAAAAGCTTCGTGTTCCCCTTTATTCGGGCCCCCGTCATCCTTCACACCTGGAGGGACAACCAAGAACGGCCTGGATACAACGCCTAAGGGCCCTCCTACCGTCATGGGCCAACGCCCCCGAGGGTTTCAGACAACAAATTTATACAAATCCCGTGATGCGAACATGGTCAGTAGTTGATGCTCATTTGTTTGTCCCCATGGCTAACACGACAGGATGCTACATTGCGAATATGGTCAGCAGTAATCCTCAGTCATCACGCCGGTTTCCGCGGGCCCTGAATGTTGGTAGAATGGTTCATGTCATGCTCCGACCCACTGTGTCAAGGTGGAATCTCGACACTCCTTGTACTACCCCTTAGTACACCCCAGCACATCAGACATACTGAGCTGTGTAACAGTGTCTCTCGGGGCTCCTGCGATCTGAGTGCTAGAGTATGTGCTTGGGTCTTTTCTCTACGGGTTGGGTGCAACTTGACCCTCATCCCCATGGGAAATGAGGAGTCGCCCAGGCATTGCGTTTCGGGCCCAACACAGCTAAGAGCTACCATCTACTTCCCCTCCCTGATTGTTGATCCCTCGTAGGCCTCTTTGGCCCGAGGGTCCTCTCTCAATCGGTCCAAACCATACGACCTTAAACTGTGTTGTTGGTCCAAACCATACGACCATAAACTATGTTGCTGGTCCTATCACATGACCCTAAACTGTGATATTATCTCTAGAACTATGTATGGCTTGATTATCATCCTAATGAGATACGTAGGAGTGCCCGTGGCACTTCCCCACAGGCCCAGCCAACCTACCTTTGTGGTAAGTCCCTTTACTCGAGCATTTCTCTGGAGAGCACATGGTAAGTAGGGCTTAGGTCCTCACTCATGTCGGGTTTTGTAACCACCTTGCCATGTGTCTGTTTCTCCCCCATTCTGATCACGTCCCGATCTCTATGTCCTAAAACTAAGATTCTCACGGTCCAAGCTCTAAGACCTAAAACTAAGATTCTCTTGGTCCGAGCTCTAAGACCTAAAATTAAGACTCTCATGGTCCGAGCTCTAAGACCTAAATCTAATATTCTCACGGTCCGAGCTGTAAGACCTAAAACTAATATTCTCACGGTCCGAGCTCTAAGACCTAAAACAAATATCCTCACGGTCAGAGCTCTAAGGCCTAAAACTAAGATCCTCACGGTCCAAGCTCTATGACCTAAAACTATGATCCTCACGGTCCGAGCTCTAAGACCTAAAACTAAGATCCTCACGGTCCGAGCTCTAAGACCTAAAACTAAGATCCTCGCGGTCCGAGCTCTAAGACCTAAAACTAAGATCCTCACGGTCCGAGCTCTAATACCTAAAACTAAGATCCTCACGGTCCGAGCTCTAAGTCCTAAAACAATGATCCTCACAGTCCCAGCTCTAAGACCTAAAACGAAAATCCTCTTGGTCCGAGCTCTAAGACCTAAAACTAAGATCCATATCCCGTACCGCATGAGGTTAAAATGTATTTCGTCCCACATGACGTTAAACCCTATTCTATCCCGCATGACGTTAAACTGTATTCCGTCCCGCATGACGATAAACTGTATTCCGTCTCCCATGTCTTTAAACTATATTTTGTCCAACATGATGTTAAATTGTACATCCAAAACTATGTGCGTCTTGATTCCCATTCTGATGAGATACATAGTAACGCCCAGATATTTTGTTTCGGGTCCATCCCTAGGGATTACCAAACCCCGTCCCTCCTTGTTGTCACCCCCTCGTCCTGACTTTGGGAAACCTAACCAAGCAGGTTCGGGATGCCCCATGGTAATAATGGGAAGCATCGGTTCTCTCACCAAGAAGGAACCGCCTGAGAATTGGGATGATCCGCCATCAGGTTGGTATGTCCGCCTAATGCGCCTCCGCCACGGTGGTGCAATTTTGGGAGTGTTGGACTCTGTTCGAACAGGCCACCAATCCACCTTCCACGCTTTTTGAACCCCCATTATTCAGATCATCATTTAATTTCACGTCTTGAGGGACCCCGTAACAGTATCGATGCTCGAACTATGGTCCGCCTATTATCCTGGGACAACGTTCCGGAAGACTGATCACGTCTGGAGGGACCCCCTAACGGTATGGATGCTCGACCTATGGCCCGCCTGCGGTCCTGGGCCAACATTATGGAAGACCGATCGAAGATATTTGAGTTAGGCCCCATGTTGCGAACATGGTCAGTGGTCAGCCCTCATTTGTTGTCCCCATTTCAGGCTAATGCAATATGGATGCTGTGTTTCTGCCACGGTTAACATCTATCCTCCATCGTCACGCCATCCCCATAGTGTTCCAGATATTGGGTATCGTGACTCACACCATCCACTCCCCTTTGTTAAGATTGACTCTAACACCCCTGGTGTTACACCATTTGTGCGACAGAGCACAGTTCGTGAAGCAGGTCGGCTTTCCAGAGAGCTATGCTCTCCAGTGTTGACCCTTCTCTTTCGGGGTTCTCCCCAATGGCGATCAATGCCCCTACTGATCCCCTCACACCTTCCGTTGTTTAGTACTCTCGTATAGAAGCTCATATTACCTCATGTTTCCCTTTCTGAGAAAGGCTCATGCGGGCTTAGAGGTTTAGTCTATTTTCTCCCTAATTCGATCGAGGTACAATGGACCCCGAGGTACACATTTTCCTCATTCATTTCATCAGAACGCGATCCACCTCACCCTCGTCGTCGTTGGCCCCCGTTCTTATGGGTGGCACTTGTTGACCCCTGAAAACGCGTCCCATATTTTCCAAACATCCCCATAGATGATAGAAAAGCGTAGCTCGTTCTATAACCTTCGATTTGACTGGTCGGGGTTCCCAAACAGAGTTACGGATCAGAAGTTATGGTTGTTTGAAGTTAGACTGCTGGGGATGGCCATCCAGGACGGTTTTGGGGCGAAGTATGGATTTGCGCATAAAAAAGGAGTTCCACGTGGAAAATCATGTGCGTGTGTGGAATATTACGAGCCCATATTTGTGTACGCAGAATTTTAGGCGCAGTGCTTTGCCCGCGCACAATTTTGCGCGCACCACCTTTGCCCGCGCTGAATTCTCTACGCGGCGCTTGGCACGCGGAAAACACGTCGCGCGCACGGGATTTCCAGTGCATCGGCGTCCGGGTTCTGCCTATAAATATGAGCACACCCCCCGGGAGATATCCCCCGGAGGTCGGCCGCCGCTCTGATGTGCCTAAGTCCGCCGTTTCCACTCCCTCATGGAAAACCCCCCTCCGGCGCACAAAACATTAATTTTGCGTGGAAAAGGGCCATCCTGCCCCGTTTTCCGTGCAACTCATAATTGTTTGTGCACAACAGTGCTGCTGAGCCCTACTTTTCACGCACTAGTGCAGCCCCGGAGCCCCTATTGTGTGCAAGCTCACCGCTATTTCACGCGCCTCCACATATTGCACACCCGCCGCCGATATTGCACGAGCCGCCGCATATTGCCCGCCAGCAGCCGCTATTGCGTGCACCACTGCATATTGCGCGAGCCGCCGCATATTGCGTGCCAGACAGCCACGATTGTGCATGATGCCGCATATTGGGCGCCCGCAGCTGCTATTGTGTGCGCTGCCGCATATTGCGCACCAGTAGCTGCTATTGCGCGTGTCGCCGCATATTGCACGCCCGCCGACGCTATTGCGCGCCCGCCGCCGTTATTGCGCGCCTAGCCGCGTATTGCGCGCTCGCAGCCACTATTGCGCGCACCAACCCCCTTTGCGCGCCCGCATCCGGTATTTTGCACCCGCCACACCTATTATGCGCTGACCCGGTGTTTATCATGCAACAGCCTCAATTGTGTGCATGCTTGCCCTGCGCAACTGTCACAAACCCCATTGAAAAATGGATAGTCGCACTGCGATCTTCTCGGGTTGGGACGTCGGGGTTTTCCTTTGCGCCCTTATGTGCAACCACCTTCTCCCTAGGAAATACCATGATTTGAGATACTCCTCCACACGCTGCGAAACACCTTGAGTTTAAATATTCCTCTTGATTCGTTTCCTATGTCGTGAGTCGAGATTCTCATCATCAATTCCCCTAAGTACATTGAGTCGAACTATTCCTCAGGCAGCTCCGTCATACCCTATCCCCGGGCTCTCATGTCAAGATGAACCATCATGGGCCGCCCTTGCGGAAGACCCAACACCAGCCTTTCTAAGAACCTTATGGAAGTAGTCTTATCTACATGACTATAAACTGTAGTAATCCCTATGTTCCAAACATAGGATGCCTCTCGCTTCTATACGAGAGATGCCTTATGATCCAAGCATGAGACGCCAGTAATCCTATCTACATGACTATAAACTGTAGTAATCCCTATGTGCCAAACATAGGATGCCTCTCACTTCTATACGAGACATGCCTTATGCTCCAAGCATGAGATGTCAGTAGTCATATCTACATGACTATAAACTGTAGTAATCCATATGCGCCAAACATAAGATGCCTCTCGCTTCGATATGAGAGATGCCTTATGCTCCAAGAATGAGACGCAAGTAGTCCTATCTACATGGCTATAAACTGTAGTAATCCCTATGTGCCAAACATAGGATGCCTCTCACTTCTATACAAGAAATGCCTTATGCTACAAGCATTATATGCGAGTAGATCTATCTACATGACTATAAACTGTAGTAATCCCTATGTGCCAAACATAGGATTCCTCTCGCTTCTATACGAGAGATGCCTTATGCTCCAAGCATGAGATGCCAGTAGTCCTATCTACATGACTATAAACTATAGTAATCCCTATGTGCCAAACATAGGATGTCTCTCGCTTTTATACGAGATATGCCTTATACTCCATGCATGAGATTCCAGTAGTCCTATCTACATGACTATAAACTATAGTAATCCCTATGTGACAAACATAGGATGCCTCTCGCTTCTATACGAGAGATGTCTTATTCTCCAAGCATGAGACGCCAGTAGTCCAATCTACATGACTATAAACTATAGTAATCCCTATGTGACAAACATAGGATGCATCTCACTTCTATACGAGAGATGCCTTATGCTCCATGCATGAGACGCGAGTAGTCCTATCTACATGACTATAAACTGTAGTAATCCCTATGTTCCCAACTTATGATGCCTCTCACTTCTATACGAGAGATGCCTTATGCCCCAAGCAAGAGACGCGAGTAGTCCTATCTACATGACTATAAACTGTAGTAATCCCTACGTGCCAAACATAGGATGCCTCTCGCTTCTAACGAGAGATGCCTTATGTTCCTAGCATGAGATGTAGTAGTCCTATCTACATGAATATAAACTGTAGTAATCTCTATGTTCCAATAATAGGATGCCTCTTGTTCCAAACGAGAGATGCCTTTTGCTCCAACAATGAGACGCCAGTAGTCTAATCTACATGACTATAAACTATAGTACTCCTTATGTAACAAATGATAGAATTCTTCTTGACCTATACGAGAGATGCCTTATGCTCCAAGCATGAGACGCCAGTAGTCCTATCTACATGACTATAAACTGTAGTAAACCATGTGCTCCAAACATTGGATGCCTCTGATTCCAAATAAGAGATGCCTTGTGCGCCAAGCCTAAGATGCCTAATTACATGATTATAGTGGTGTAGTTTCAAGATCATTGGAATCCATTCAAACATTCCATCACTCCACCTCACGCTTTGCGTGTCCTTCGTTCAGATCGTCACTCACTTCCAAGTCTGGAGGGACCCTCTAACAGTATGGATGCTTGACCTTTTGTCCGCCTGCATTCCTGGGCCAACGCCCCGAAAGATTGATCACATCTAGAGGGACCCCCTAACAGTATGGATGCTCGACCTATGGTCCGACTGTTTTCCTGGGAAAACGTTCCGGAAGACTGATCGATGATATTTGAGTTAGGCCCCATGTTGCGAACATGGTCCGCGGTCAGCCCTCATTTGTTGTCCTCATTTCTGGCTAACGTGATATGGGTGCTGCGTTTCTACCATAATCAATAGTTATCATCCATCACCACGCCAATCTCATGACGTTCTGAATATTGGGCGTGTGATTCACACTTTTCATCTCCCTTTGTTGGGATAGATTCCAATGCCCATGGCATTATTCCGCTTGTACACTAGCGCATAGGTGATTACCTCAACCCGCTAGTGAGTTGGGATGCCCTCATGGTCAGACATGAGGAAGACACCATGGGTTTCTCAACGCGTAATCCCCATTCCGCTTCTCACGGACGCACCCTTTACGACGTGATCGTCTGGTCCCTACTGCCTCTTGTTTCCCACACCGAGCATGACTCACGTGGTCTTAGAGCGCGCATCGACCATGACATCCACAATGGGACGCCTCAGAGCGTAATCCCCATACCACCATGGGCTGCCTCAGAGTTTATTCCCCATACCACAATGGGCTTCCTTAGAGCGTAATCCCCATACCACCATTGTGGGCCGCCTCAGAGCGCAGGCCCCATTCACCATTTCCGCTCCCTAGCGGCACCTGGGCAGCACCCTTGTGTAATCCCCAATCCATCCTGAACTACGTGGACCTTGATTCCCTATCACGGGGAAACGTAGGAAGCCTCCATGAGGTTCAAGCCCACCAACCAGTTGTTCCGACATCTTCACATCGGTTCACAATCCACCTTGTGTCGCCTCAGAGCTTAAGCCCCATACAACGTGGGCCGCCTCAGAGCATAAGCCCCATCCCACCTTGGGACGCCTCAGAGCATAATCCCCATACCACCATGGGCCGCCACAGAGCATAAGCCCCATACAAAAAATGGGACGCCTCAGAGCGTAATCCCCATTCAACGTGGGCCGCCTCAGAGCTAAAGCCCCATCCCACCTTGGGACGCCTCAGAGTGTAAGCCCCATACCACCATGGTCTGCCTTAGAGCGTAATCCCCATACCACAATGGGCCGCCTCAGAGATTAAGCACCATATCCACCATGGGCCGCCTCAAAGCGTAAGCCCCATACAACAATGGGTTTCCTCAGAGCGTAAGCCCCGTACCACCATTGTGGACCACCTCAGAGCACAAGCCCCATTCACCATTGTCGCTCCCTAGCGGCACTTGGGCAGCACCCTTGCGTAAGCCCCAATCCTTCCCGAACTATGTGGAATTTTATTCCCTGCCACAGGGATATGTAGGAAGCCTCTTCGAGGCTCAAGCCCAAAATCATCGTCTCCCCTGAGATGGTCCCATTTCACTCCCCCTCCAATTCATTAATCCATCCACCACCCATCGTGATTCATACCCTGTCCGCCACATCCCGGTGATATAATTCCATTCATCCACCAGCACCGCCCCCTTGCGGCACCAGTGCATCTATCTATGCGTAAGCCCCAGGATGTCTCTGAGTCATTGTCCTTTGTGTACACCACGGACCATCACCCCTCTGAACTACATGCGTTTTGATCCCTGTCCTCTACAAAGGGTACGTAGGAAACCTCCATGAGGCTCAATCCCATCCAATTGTAAACCCTGGTGTCTCCCATTTTATGGTTCACTCTCCCTGATCCGCCCTCAGTATTGTTCACATCATCCACGGTGTGACTTCTCCCCTACATGGGGCGCACCACCATGGATCCGTCCTCATTGGGAATCCTGATACATTCATCTTCTAGGTGTTCCCTCCTTATGATATACCAGTATGATCTGTCTCTATGGGACGTTCTAATCACTCATATTACATCTACGCAAGAAGTTAAACTCGCGGCCTACCTCATGTAAAACATGAGATGCCAGAAGAAAACCTCAGAAGACACGCCCTCATCATAACCATCTCCACAAGACGTTAAACTCACGACCTACCTCGTGTTAAATATGAGATTGCTGAGGAAAACCTCAGAAGACACGCCCTCAGCGTAACCGTCTCTTCAAGATGTTAAACTCGCGGAATTCCCCATGATAAAGATGGGAAGATGAGGAAAACCTAAGATGGCGTATGATTCCACGCATCTGACGCGGGGTGCCTCAGGTTCTGGACCCTTGAGATGCCCTATTATGAGGAAGAATGCAGGTTCCCCTATGTCCATGCACCCATAGATTCCTCGACATGCCTGATGTTTCTGTTTACTCCGACTGAAGGTCTCTACCATGTGAGGACCCCATGGAATGTCCAGGCAGATGTAGTGTAATTAACCGGCGTCCATGAAGATATGGCACCAGGAATGAGATTCACGAGCACGTCTTAAATCTATGAGGGAGACCCGGACTAGGTGATGAGCTCCGAGAATGAATCCACGGAAGGATGAACTGACATCCCATCATCCCGGTTTCGATCATGGTGAAAACGTCCCTGAACAAGGAATGGATGTCGCCTTCCTTTGGAAAGCGGGAATGTGGGGCCACAAGCAGCGCATCCTCCCCGCAAATGGATGTCTGTGCCCCGGCTAAAGTGTCAGAAACAAAACTCTAAGGATCATATTCTAGGTTTTTAGAATGATATTTTTCATTATCTTGAATATGAAAATCACTGTAATGAAAAATCCCTCTTAAATAAACTCGACCTTAATTAGGGATAGTTTTTCTCTACATGGAAATATTTTTCCTTTATCCTGCTTTTTGATTTTCAAAACGAAATTTAGGGAATTTAAATAAAATTATGGTACCTATATGATTAGTACAATACTTGAAAAATACAAAAAAAGAAAAAATTCATTACTATTAGAATGAATTTGTAGAAGAAAATGAATACAAAAAAAAATTGGATTGGGTATATCATCCTTATTTTTCTTTTGGAATCAACTTCTTCACTATAGTCTTTATCTTATTGAGCTATTTATGACCTTCATCTTCTCTCTAAATAATCTTTTCGTGATCCTCAGCTTTCTTCCATAAGGCTTTGATTCTTTCATCCTTAGCCTTGAGAACTTGTTCTTGAGCCTTCAAGACTTCCTCTTTCTTAACAAGATTTTCTTCAATATCAATCTGAAGATCCCTTTCTCTCTTATCGATTTGGGAAAATTAATAAAAATTTCCATTAAAATCCTTTACTTCTTGAATCTGAGTATTCTACTCAATATTTAGCTTTTAATCCAAACTGGTTGTAATAACCTTTATCCTACCATATTCAATATCAAAAGCCTCTGTTAAACCATTTTTTGACTCATCAAGTTATCTCATGTCTTGAACTATCTTCTGTGACCCGTCAACCATTTTCATACAAGACCTATGTTGGACTTTGAAGTTAATTAAAAAAATTAGATAAACAACAATCTGGACAAAGTTTTCCATAACCATGGACAATGAATCAGAATTATGATTTAGTGTGTGTGGAAGTATTTGGAATCAGTAGACTATGCTTGGAAACATCATAATATTGTCAACCTGCTTCTTCAATGACTGAACAATGAAATCATGTCCAAAGGATGGTGATTCAAAATCTAAAACATTCTTTGGTGATGGTTTTACACTAACTCAGCAAGTTTACTCTTTGAAGAATCACCTGATTTCTTCTTCATTATAACATCTTTAGTTGGTGTATCAAAAACCACCTATTTACCTTTATCAATTTTCAGAAGGAATTCCTCATCTGGAGATTCATGTTTGCTATCAGAAAGCTAAACAATCTTATCCTCATGTACTTCTTCTTTATGATCTCTTGCCTCAACATCATCAGGATTAATAAAATGATGATTATAACATTATTCCTCAGATAACATGTTCACTTCATCTCCAGCCATGTCATCTATTCCAAGAGTAACAAGATTTGATGATTTGGCTTGAGAGGTACATATTGGAAATTTCTCAGTTGGTCATTTCTTATCATGAAAATAGTCCACTTACATAATCAAATCATTTGTGTCACCACTGCTTTCACCTTCTTCTTTTACTCCTTTGACATATTCCCTCTCTTCAACATCCATTTCTTGGGATTTTTCCGGAGTCATGAACTTCTTCCCCGGAGTCTCAGGTAATGCCACTACATAGAATGAATAATTATTGGGGATATTATTTGACACTTTTTCAGTATCCCATAGAAGGGATTTAATAGTT
Organism: Viscum album; assembly: GCA_963277665.1. NCBI lineage: Eukaryota > Viridiplantae > Streptophyta > Magnoliopsida > Santalales > Viscaceae > Viscum > Viscum album. The sequence continues at coordinate 2,071,228,447 of OY728152.1, read as the reverse complement.
TCTAATCCAAAAATAGTCTTCTTTAAATTCATTTCTTTATCATGTTTCTCAAAATCATCAGTTGTCTTCTCTTTCAAATCCTTTTCTTCTACAGGATCCAAGACAAATTGTGGCTCCCCTGATTTCCTTTTTTCATTATTTTCTCTCCACTTTGCTATTACCTTATCTGGATATGATTTGGTCTTCTTAGGTTTTAGAGGTGCATATTGGGATTCCTTAGATTATGGGGTTTTCTCATTCTCTTCAAATTCTTTTAGCATTCTCTTATTTGCAATCATTCTCAACGTTTTAGAAACTTATTGTTTCATAGCATCATATTCCTCCTCAGGTAGGTCATAAAAATCTCTGAAGTCATTTTAAAATCCAATGTTCATTCATTTCAAAGTATCATCACTGACAAGCATAACATTACAGTTCCTGTTCTTGAAGCTTCAAATGATTTTAAAAGATTCTAGACACTGAAAAATCATCATAGAATGAATGGATGGATACATGATTATCTGAGCCTTCATGTTTCTATCCTTAATATTCGCAATCATAATGAAAATATGCTTAACCAGATTAATCTTACTCAGGTTCACTAGGAAATTTATGTTGTACAAGTTACTATTCTTTAATGTTTCCTTGTCACATTTCCTCGGAATGATAAATCCTTGAACACATAATACACGGATCTGCTTATTTGTAGAGAGGTGAGAAATCTTCTGAGTCTTCAAATTTGTAAGGCCGAGGCACTCTATATTATTCACTTTTACCAAAAATCCTTTAACATCTGGCACATTTTTGGAAAATAATTCATGTTCTCTTTAATACATCACTCCAATCAAACTATTTTCCTTAGTGTATGAAAGAGAATAGGTCTTTCCATATCTTTTGAATAAAAGCTTCTATCATCCATTATCCTTAAAGAAACATTCTGATTCATAAAACCCTATCAGTAGATCCGGATACACTAAGCCATGAGCATCTAGATTCGATATGAAAACACTCTCCCATCCATTCAACTTATTGTTCTTTGAAATAATAGAATCATAATTATTGATGAAGTTCGGATACACCAACCTCTCCCTATACACTCGCCACTTCGGAATTGGATTGATAGTAGACATATATTTCTGAGAGGATTATTCTATAGACATTTAGAATTGATAGACTCTGAGAAGTTCAAAATGGTCTTAAGTAGAGGGTCAGAACATCATCACTTGAGAGCATGACATCGATGCAGGACAACCATTGGGGGTCCTTTATATAATCCTTTGATTTGATAGTTCATCTTCTAAACTCAATCCAATGGCTAAAAATCCTTCTGATAAGATCTGAAAGTTGATATGAAAGCCTCAAAAAAACTTGATAGTATCCAATCTTTTGTGGTTTTTAAATAAAAACATTCGGATTTAAGAAAATTATAATCCATAATTTTTTTTAAAAAAATAACAGCAATTAAATGATGATTACTAAAAATTAATAAAGGACTCAAACCTTTAGGATTTCCTGGAATATTATTCATATCATTGAACAAATATTCTTGAAGAACATTAGAACCCAAAATATTTTGAATATGAAAAATTTAAAAATGAAAAACATCATTAAGAAAAAATTTGAAAACATTATAACGAAAAATATTGAAAGTTTCATTATGAATAGTTTTGAAAACATCATTACAAAGAAATTTGAAAACATCATTACGAAAAATTATGAAAACATAATTTTCAAATTTCTTTAAATATTTATTACTAAATTTATATAAAAATTCAATAAGAAATTATTTTTAAAATCCTTATGAAAAGTATTGAAAATATAATTATGTAATATTTTGAAAACATAATCAAGAAAAATATTGCAAACATCAATACAATATTTTTTAAAATCATCATCATCATAAGTTTCCAAAACTGTATTAATTTTTTTTTTGAAAACATCATTACGAGAAAATTGAAAAACATCATTACAAATTTATATGAAAACATTATTAGAATAAAATTTGAAATCATTATTATGAAAAATTTTGAACCAAAATATGACTAAAGAAATTTTCATTCCAAAATCAAATCTAATCTAACTAACATGAAAATGTAACCCCCCTATGAAAAGGTGTTTATTACTATAAAGATATTTATTTCCATAAGAATTTAATAAAGATTATTAACTTATAGTTATCATTCCTAACTCCTCTTTAATATATTAAAATGTACATATTGTAATGATTTTTTGAAAATATCCGAAAGTTGATCTTATGTTCTGATATATTGAAGAGTCATATCCTCATGTTGTGTGTGATCTCTAAGAAAGTGATGCCTAATATCCACGTGTTTTTCATGAGAGTGATTTGAAGGGTTTTACTAATGACAATGGCACTGGTATTATCAATAAAAGTTTGTGTTTTGGTAAAACTCATATCATAGTCTGTGAGTTTGTGTTGCATCCACAACACTTGAGCATAACAACTTCCAACTACTACATATTCATAATCATTAGTGGAATGTGTGACAGGGTTTTTCTTCATGAATGACAAAGAAACTGATGAATATCATAAGAAATGAGAGGTTCCAGATGTAATTTTTATTTCCATTCTACATCCACCAAATTCAGTATCTAAAAAACATTTCAAAATAAAATCATTTCCAGAATTATAAACGTGTTTTAAATCCATGGTTCCATTTATGTAGAGAAATATTCTTTTGACTACCTTTAAATGAGATTCATAAGGATTGAATTGATATCTTGCTACTATGAATACTGAAAACATTAAGTCTGGATGACTAGAAGTCAAGTAATCTAAGCTTCTTAAAATACCTCTAAAAGATGTTTGATCTACTGGTTTCCTAGCTCCAGTAAGGTCAAGTGTCATTAAGGTACCAAAGGAAATACTAATACTCTTAGTATTGTCATATCCATAATTTTTAAGAATATATTTAATATACTTTTGTTGGGATATATAAATTGTTTCCGTTTTTTGATAAATTTGAAAACCAAGGAAAAATGTTAACTCACCCATCATTTTCATTTCAAATTCATTTTTCATTACATCTGAAAAGGAATCAATTAATTATTGTAGATTTGAACAAAACATAATGGCATCAACAAAAATTTGAATAATCAAAACATTTTTCTTATCTTTATTTATAAAAGGGTCGGATATTCATTTTCCTTAAGGTAATTATTTTGAAGAGAAAATCTGGTAAGTGTATCAAAAAAAGCTTGAGGAGTTTTCTTAAGCCCACAAAAAGATTTTTTATGTTTATAAACATGTTCAAGATGTTTTATATCTTGAAAAACAATAATTTGTTCAGAAAAAACTTCCTTTTTGTACATAACCATTATGAATAGAACATTTCACATCCATTTGAAAAAGTTTGAAATTGAAGAATGCTGCAATGGAAAGTAAAATATGAATAGATTATAGTATAGCTACTGGAGAATAAGTTTCTTCATAGGTTATCCCTTCTTGTTGATTATTTCCTTTAATAAATAATCTAGCATTATTTATTACTGTTATTCCATTTTCTTCACACTTATTTTTGAAGACTCATTTTACTCTAATAACAGAAGTTTCATTTGGTCTTTTAACCAATGTCCAGACTTTATTCCTTTCGAATTCATTTAGTTAATCTTTCATTGATTTTATGTAACCATCATCACATAAAGCTTCATCAGTTATTTTTAGTTCTAATTGTGAATGAAATGCTACATGTTCTACTTCATTAGTTAAGGATCATTTAGTCCTTAAATGTTGATTTACATCACAAATGATTCTATCATAGGGATGATTCTTAAGAAACAACTGATTTTTGTTTTGTAAAACATGTTTATCAACATAGGTTAGAAAATATTCTGGGGTAAATGATTTAGAAGCATCTTCTTGGAAATTTCCTTATCAAAATGATCTTATGTCAATGGTTGATAATATGTTTTTGAAAACACATCTGAAGATATTGGTTGGGGTTGTTTAAAAACAAAGGGATCAATTTCATCAAATTTCACATGTACTGTTTCTTCAATATTACATGTGTTTTTATTGAAAACCCTATAAGCCTTAGAAATTGTGGAGTGGCCTACGAAAATTTCTTCATTAGATTTTTTTTTGAATTTTTGTAGGTTATCTTTAGAATTTAGAATAAATAGCTTTCACCTAAAAACCTTATAGTAGGAATGTCAAGGTTATCTACCATTCCATAACTCATAATGAGTTTTATTAATAAAAGTTCTAATCAAAAAATTATTTATAGTATAAAAAGGAGTACATGTAGTTTCAACCCAAAAATTTTTGGCTATAGAATATTCACTCAGCATAGTTCTTGTTATCTCTTAAAGAATTCAATTTCATCTTTCCACAACACCATTTTGTTGAGGACTTCTTAGCGGTGAGAAGTTATGAGTATTGCCTTTTCTTATACAAGAATTTTCAAAATCATAATTTTGAAATTCTCATCCACAATGACTACGAATAGTTATCAATGGAAGGTTTTTCTCATTTTATCATGGTATATAAATCTTTTTAAATAATTAAATGCTTCATATTTCTTTTCTAGATAGTAGACCCATGTAAATCATGTGTATTAATCATCTAACACAAATACATAATATTTTCCTTCAATGTTTCCAGTTTGTTTTGTACCAAAAAGATACATATGCTCCAACTGTAATTCATTAGTTGTTGGGACATTACCGACTGATTTTAAATGTGACTTATGTTTCTCGAAATATTGACAAGGATCACAATCATTTGGAAAATCATATCTAATCTCAGTAGATCCCTAACTAGTCATTTATTAGAGATTTTACATATGTTTCTAAGGTTACAATGTCCTAACCTTTTATGCTATAACCAAGAATGATCATCAATAGAACTAAGGAAAGGTAGATCTTGGAACCTAAGGTCTTCTATGTTCAGTGTGTAAACATTCTTATGCCTATTGGCAGAATGAATAAAAACTTCATTGGAATTTGGTACTAAATATTTGTCACTCCTAAAATTCAAAAGGTAACCATCATCACATAATTGACATATGAAAATGAGGTTTTTCTTAATACCCTTCACAAGTAAAACATTTGAAATAAATTTTTTTCCAAGAAGAACAATGTTACATATACCAATAATTTCTCCCATAGCATTATTTTCAAAAGTTACTTTTCCTACTTTTATCTTGATAATATTTTAAATGAAGTTTTTTTAACAGACATATGCCAGGAACATCAACAATCCATGTACAAAGTATTGATTTTAGTACCTTCATTATTTTATTTAAAATAATAAAGTTATACTTTCAAAATCCAATCTTTCTTGGATTCAGAGTTATTCAACAACAAAATTTAGGGTATCCAAAAAATTTTAGAAAAATATTATTTTTGAAACCCAAGAGATTGAACATTATTCATAGATATTTTTCTCTTCAAATTATCACCACTTTGACATTTAGTACAAAAAAAGGCTCTGGATGGAATAATATATTTGTTTTTTAAAAGAGGTTTTCAGTGAGTATAACCTACTCAAGTAGTATTTTGTTGAGTTTTGATTTGAGAATACACCTTGTCAAAATTTTCTATACCAAAATTAATTTTTTGAAGATGTTTCTTAATGGAATATATTTCATCTTTTTTTTCTAATGGATGAAATCCTATCCTCAAGAATTTTTTCCTTAGATTTAGATTTTACTTAAAAAACATTTATTCTTGAAATATCATTCCTATGATCATTAGAATGTTTTTCATTTTTTGAATTTACTTCCGTAAATTCATTAGAATGTTTTTCTATAAACTCATTATTACCTTCAACATCTCTAGAGTTGTATGAAATCTCATTTGTATGAACTTATTCTATAGAATTTACCTTTTCCAATTTCATAGAAACATTGCAATTGTTTGCTTCTAAAAACATGTAAAATCTAGATAATTCCTCATATGAAGGTATTTCATAATTATCTAAAGATGAAGTATCTCCATTAGAAGTAATATATCTAGAATATTAAATCTTATTATCAGAAAAATTTGATAAAGCCTTTGCAAAGTGTACCTTGGCCATAAGACATGTATTAGAGAAAGAAGTAATTGCAATTAATCCAATATTTTTCTATGCTAGTGATTCATATTCAAAAGATCCACTTCCCAAAGAGTCTCCTCTGCTAGAACTTGAGGTATTGTTTTATTTATGACATTTATTGTGCTTCAAATGATTGAACTTTTTTTGTATCATTCGGAATTCACTTCCATATTTTCTTTCTTTTTCAATAAAGGGAAATTTGGTCTGATATGACATGTTCTTCTACATTCATAACAAGTAAAATCCCCATCATTCTTATATTTTTAGTCTCTCTTCATGTATTTATTCTGATTGTTCTATTGAGATAATATCATGTTCATTCTCCGAGAAATAATTGATAAATCATTTTTAGACTTTTCAATATCTCTAGATTCTGATTGAATAGTATATTTTTTTGACATTGATTTACTTACTATTTCTGGAGTCTTAGTTTTTATATGTTTTGAAGTAGTTGTAAAAGAAGATCCTCCATTCCCATTCTTCTTATTAACATTACTAGTATATGACTTCATTATAGTCTCACGCCGAAGAAGTGTTCCTAAAAACTCATCTAATGAAATCTGAGTAACATTCATGTTCCCATCAATTATTGTCTTCTTGGATTCCCACACATTTGGAATGATATCAATGATCTTATCTACAAGGTCCTCTTCATCTGAACCATTTTCTCCCATAGAATGTAATCTATTCACGATATACATAAACCTTTTTTTGAACATTACTTGTAGGTTCCCCATAATGAATGATAAATCCATGGTATTTGCCACTCAACTTAGCTCGTATTGTCTCTATGACATTAGAAGTACCAAAATGTGTAACTTCGGATTTCGTCCAGATACTATTTTTAGTTTCAAATGAAGATATTTGACTATAGATGTTCCTATTCATTGAATATAGAAATGTATTTCTGAAAATAAAATTTGCTTGATATTCTAATTTCACTTGATTAGTAAATGTCCTCAATTCCTTATCATGAATCGTATATTCTACTATAAATATGAGGTAGTTATCAACTCTAGTGTAATAAATAATATCTTCATCCAATCTCTGTAGTACTCATAATAACTTCCATAAAAAATAGGTGGTCTGGTAGGATTTATATTTTTGATAGAACCAATATTTAAACCTACCATCTTAAGGAAATTCTTGGAATAGAAACTTGTTATTAATATGATTTTGTAAATCGAAAATATATATCCTGATCATGGAAAGTCGAAATAGAGTATCACTAAGATAAATATGAATCTGTAATTTATGAGTCCGAAAATATGATTTCATGAAAATGATGAAGAATATTTCTATTATGAATCTAATAAATAGATTAAATCAGTTTTAACCAAAAATATGATGCCAATTGTTAGATTAGTTAAGGGTACAAGGTCACCTCCTCAGATACCAATTGTTGGATCGATAATATTACTATTGATATGATACTGATTGTAGTATGAAACTATAGTGTAGATACTCAATATACAAGATGTGGGTGAATTGTATACATTAAAAATCATTAAGGAAAATTATTCATTGTATAAATTAAAAATCCTTAAAGAAATTATACATAATCAAATTTCACAACCCCTTTATGTTCTAATAGATTGAATGATTCTGGAAAAGTGAATCAGAAAATAAAATGTAAAAAACGTTTACAATAACTATGATTCTACCTCAAATCGTATATAATCCTATTTAATCAGAGTACAAGTATAAGGACATATAAAAATGTTATAATTTCCTCAAAAACTAAAATTACTGTGGAAAAGAAACATAATACACTACAAGTAACCTGTAGTAACTCTTTTATCCCTAAGAGAAGGGTATCCAACAACCCTGGATAAAGGTCCCTTGATTTAAACATTCAAAAAAGTCATTATTACTCAAACCCACTTAAGACCTCAATATGAATAATTTTATCTATCTTTATATCCCCATAAGCCCTCAATTAGTATGAGAATTAGCACCTCTCACTTCACACCCGAATTCTCTGATTTTAAGGAAATCAAATGTCTTCACAAATAAAATCTGCACGAATAAAAGTTTAAACAACCCATTCAAACATTCTGCTTGAAGATTGAGAGTTTATAAGAGCCTCTCTCTCTAGAAATCACATCTACAACATGTAAGATATGTTGTCAATGTTTAGTTTTATATTAATATCCTGGGCCCATTCAAATGAGATCCTATTTATAGGCACAACTTCAATAGTAACCTCCCTCCTAAAACGGTCATATTTTTCATTGAATTTTATAGGGACCTATACAGGTGTCACTCAAACAACCATTAATCAGTAACTGAATGCATGACATCTTTTTATAACCAAAACACGAGTTATATTAAATATGGTTACTAAAGAAAATTCATTTTTTGGAGTGTCCGTATAAATGAATGTTTGGAGTCTAACCAAAAAACTATTCGGAGTCTATAATTGAAGGATATTAGGATTATGTTTTCCTTGGAATTTGGAACATGAATTCTATAGAAATCTGGAGTCTAAATTTCAATGAAATTTGGAATTTGGATTCAGAATAATTCATAGTTTTAATTCATAGATTCTGGAGTCATACCTCACATGAATTATGAGTCTGAATCTTGTGAACTCAGAGTCAGAACTCAGAATAGTTTGGAGTCTAATTTCAGAGAGTTTGGAGTCAGGAATCAGAGAGTTAGGAGTCATAACTCATAAGAGTTTGGAGTCTGAATTTAGAGAACTCAGAATCAGTACATAGAAGACTTTAGAGACTGAATTCAGAGAACTAGGAGTTAGAACCGATAAGAGTTTGGAGTCTGAATTAAGATAACTCAGAACCTGAATTCAGATCCTGAAAACAGAATGCTCTACATTTAAGAATTATATGATTCTGTGGTTTTGGATACTAAATAGAATTTTATACTTACACAAGATGAATAATGAAAAACATGGTATTGATAAATTTCTATTGGGAAGGAAAGTTTTCCATATGAATGTAAAATATAGTGTAGAAAGAACTTTTCAACAAGTTAAGATATTTGTGATTTTCAAAACAAGAAGGATTGATAAAGTCATAAGGAAACCTTATTGACTCAAAAATCTCCCCCAAGTATGAGTAATTGGAAAATTCATAAGTAAAAACTTATTGATTCAAAATTAATGGGTGAATTATGGATTCCAAATCGAATTAAATAGGTAATTTTAGGTTACTATTATATCATACACCATGGGTGACTCATGATTCCATTGAGGGATTCCATGGATGATCTAAATGGGGGTTATTATGTTGATAGGTAATAGAGAAACAAATATAGTGGTCGGCCTTCATTAGGCTTCTATTGAAGAGGTTGAACAGGTTATAGAATGAGTGATTGCATGGATTTATTCTCTTGGAAATTTGATATGTCATTATAGATACTTTGTTCTTATTTATAGGATCCATAGAATGCCTAGTTGACATATAATCACACTACACCTAGAGTGGAACTTGGTCCTGGAGAGGGTTTTTGGACTAGATTGTATATAGGAGGGCATTATATACATTGAGTTATATTTTCATTCCACATTAGGAATGTAATGAACATACTAAAGTTATCAATAAAATAGTTAAATGAATTGTCTTATGGTGTTTCTGCCAATAGAACACACCAACATGGATTATGTATTCAAATTACATTTCCTAATAGATATTTAGTTTTAATTTTTTCTAACTTTTACATGGGTATTATTAGGCCTAGGAAGGTTCTCAAGTATTATATAAATTTAGAGTAATTGGAATATTAATAAAAAAGAAATAAACATAAATAGAACAAGTACTTGTTTGATTATTTACTTATGATTACATCATAATTTATTTATTTCAATATTGTACACTACAGGTTATATATTTTCACTCATAGATTGTCAATGATCCATGGTGGTTGCCTACTAGGATTTAGTCTCACACTTTCTTTAGCCCATGTTTTGGGCCCATGAATAGTATATTTTTTTATGTTTTGTTAAGGGAAATAAACATTATACTGGTACATGAATTTTTTCATGAGTAGAGAGAATGTGAGAATGTTGAGGCTTGCATTGATTATGAGATTTCATTTAATTTTTCTTCCATAATCATTGTATTTTATCTGAAAATATTGTAAACTATTTTTGACGTTTTTTTTGAAATAACATGATGAATGATCTATTTAATGGAATAAATCTTGGTTGTTTCTCTTATCACTAATTCGTTATTTACATCAATTTTATATTGTTTACTGCTTCCTATATTGAATATTATTACTCTTTTTTTTACATTACTACAATGAAGGTATAGTTTCCCCACTATCAGACCTAAGACCCTCATTACTAATATGTGGCCAATGGCATTTGGGGACATTTACATGAGGCCATATTTCCAACCAGTTAGGGACGCCATTTTGTGGCATCCAAATCATTTATGTTATAATTCTACCATATATTCTTTGCTTATCAATGATGTAAACACTTTTTAACATTAATCAATATAATTATTTTTAACACTATTCACTAATCCCAATGATGAGTAATTATGTAGGAGATTTTAAAAAATATATAGTAATATGATTATGAATATTGATCTAATTTTTACCAATTAAATACATTTATGCTGAAAAAATCAATTAAATATTAACCCACCACTCATGTTTATAAAAAGATAGTTTAATGGGGAAATGATAACCACCTTAGTTTATAGTGTTCTTGTATTAAATGTCAATATGAAATTGATTCAAATATACTATATTTAAATAATATATATCTTATTGAACTAATAATAGATTCATAGAATTTTCACATATTCTTTATAATTATAATTAAATTAAACAAAATCCTAGTTTTCAATTAAACCGTAGTATTCTTCACAATTAAATAATAATTGCATCTTCTTAGAGAAATAATAAAACATTCACCATATACTTTGTTGTTTTTATCATTATTAAATTTTATTTAATTTTTAAATTATTGTTTTTAAATGTGGTAAAATGAATTTTAAATTATGTGCCCTAACCATGATTATACTATAAATTATATAAGGTTGTGATTTTTTAGAAAACCTTTCTTTTCATTTAATTTATTATTTTATTATTTCTAATAATTAGATAACTAATAAACTTGTGGAAATTAAATATTTTTATAAATTAGTTAATAGTATTTATTCTCTCCATTCTAATGGTTAAGAAATATTAGTATTATGACATAATAATATTAATTATGTCTTGATGTTCAATAAAACTCATTGTTGTGTGTAATAGAAGTGATCAAAAAAATTCAACAATGTGTGTAACAAAATAAAATAATATGAACACATTTACTACAACTTAAACATAGTGTTTTTTTCGACACTATAATAAATTTTTGTTTTATATAAGTATGAACATTATGTATCAAGAAATGTAATAAATTAATGAAATTTTGAATATTTTAATGTTTTCATTTAATAAAAAATTAGTTTTTCACTCTCTTTTCCCCATAAAAATAATTTCATCATCTAAATCCATCTTTGTTATCGATTTTCTAAAATATAAATTGTTTTCATATAAATTTTAATCATAAAATATATTAGTAAAACATTTTATTGAAAAATTGAAAAGGGAGATGTGAAAGTCATCTCTTATTCCACATACAATGGTTCAAAAAATGAGAACATATTTGAGGATACATGAAAATAATTTATAATAATAGAGATTTATAAAGGCCACTAATTGAAATAATGTGGATGACCTATATAATGTTAAAATTCTAATAACCATAATACAATAATTCAAGAAAGTGGGCATAAATATCCTAAAATATGTTTATAATTAATTAAAATTTTATTTAATGTTCATTTTCATAAAATTAAGGAATATTCTATTGAATTTATACATACATTAATTAAATAAATTTTATAAGAACAATGTCACTCTTTAGATTTTCATAGATAAATATCAATCTTATCTCCTACTCTAAGAAATGTATGAAAATTATTGTTTAATGAATAAATGAATGATCATATTTTCTCAAACAATAATGATAATAAATTCCATCAACCATTAGTTTTCACCATATAAAATCATTATAAATGGTTATACGATTTGTAAGAATTTTCCTACGATAAACTAATATATTAATATTTAAACCATAATCAAAATTAAACTTACCCTTTATATTTTTGGGAAACCTTATGAACCATAAAAAATATTTCAATCAAAAACATTATCTTTATTGTTACTAAATGTCCAAAATAATTATAACATTAGTTCAACAAACAACATAAATATAAACAATTTTTTTATAAACCAAACATTGAGTTACATCATCATGTATTCTCTTGAAATAAGGTGATGACCTCAAATACAACAAATTATTTATTAAATAATACATTATTCATAATTATATAAAAATATTATTGGATATATTCCTTAAATCCAAGGAATACATAATCATCATAAATAATGATATCAAAAAAGTAGTCTATAAATAATTAATTTTTTATGACTTAATCGGTACTATCTAATTTACATTATTCAAATCAATATTCTATTTATTCAAAAAAAAAAATATTCAAATCAAAAACATATTTTTCATTATTATCCCATTATCCATGTCTCTTCCAAGGAAATCACATTTCTATTAAATCATTTTCCCATTCCATTATATCCTTTTAACAACATAATGAAAAAAACATTCTAATAAATTATTATATATTTCCGAATTAGAATGACACAATCATTAAATTTCAAAAAATAAACGCTTCTTTCATCTCATATATTAAAAAATTTACTATTCTTCACCGTATTATTATTTAACAATTCATTCCATTCACATGTCATTTTCCCTTACATAATCATCATCAATATAAGCACTAATAACACCACCATTATCATTTTATTAATCATATTCCCCTAAAAACATAAATTTTTATAATAAACATATTTTTACTTTTCAATTAGTCAATATTAAATGATATCATAGATAGGAAATCATTCTTATCCATCACTATAACTTGAATTTTTATTTGGTATTTATAGTCTCATACTTTGTTTCATTCCATTACAATGTTAATAAATCATCATGTTACTATAAAAAATCTAATTAATTGTTTATTGCAACATTCTTGAAAAAATAAAACTGAATCTAATTTCATCGATGGTCAAAACCACCGATCACTCGTATATCTATTTATTTCTACTCATTGATGAATATGATAGTTAGGTATGCTTCACGTTTCTATTCATGTTCAGTGAGAGATTATTTAGCATTACCACAATATAAATTACTCCAATGATAATCACATATATATTCTAAAAAATATTCCATCACATTCTATTTAACCATTTTTCATTCTATTACCTGCCACTAACTAAAACAAAAAAAAAATTACAATAAGAAAAACTACACATATTGGGAATGTAAAATAAAAAAAATTATTATAAAATATAAGAATTTTAAAATATTTTAAATTATTATTTGAAACCATAAGGTTCTCATTGATTATTCATATTCACCATCTATTTAAATTATATATGAGGGTTCAATAATATATTTTGAATTTAAAATAAATATAATAGGAGTGTCAAACATGGTTTGTAATAAGGCCCATTGGGTGCCCTAGTTCTCAATTTAGCCTAACTAAATATAGTAATATCCATGTTTTTAATCCAAGGTACATCTATATATATCCACATCCAGATGAGTTATATTGATTGGGTTGATGTTTTTTGGAAACAACACTCTGAAACCATTACCAAGATTCCACAAGTTTTTAATAAACAATGACACATCCATAAAATTATCCTTTGAAACATACCTATATGTATCCATATAAATAAACCCATGGGCATCAAAATAGATTAATAATCTTTCTGTATATATTTTGACTATTAAATTCCATTGAATCCATATATAGGGACCTATGGATTAATATATATGGATATTACATCATTTTTAATTTATAATAATTACATTACACAAAGAAATGCCTCAAGACAATAATAGTTTAGATTTTTTTTAGTCATTAAAAAATTCATAAAATTATATGAATTATATATAATGTATCAAAAAAAATTATTTTCATTAGGTGCTCCTAAAAAAATACCATATATAAATTCATTTTTTACAACATATAGAAATGAAACATAAGTAAAGATGAACATATATTCCCAATAAGAGAAACTAATGAATAAATATATGAATAATATGAACATATGGCTATGTGAACACTAGTATATAGTATGAATAATAAACATTTAATATTATATATTATAATCGTGATTCATGGAATAATGGCTAGAAGATTATAAGACATGATTCATAAGGTAATCATTGAATATTGTCTGTGAGATAATAACATATTAATAAGAAACTAAATTGTTGTCAGCATGCTATCATATTAAAACATTCCATTGATGTAATTTATTATAACAAAAAAATTATAAGGGGATATCATGTGTGATACACCCAGTGGAATGTGAATAACACTATCCCTAGTTTAAGCACCATATTTATTTTGGGATGGTTTCAATCCAAAAAAATTTATTAAAGGGAAATTACACTATGTTAGAGTGTTCACCCCTCACTCCAACTCATATCTACTCGACTAGGTTTAGTCTACATTCGATCCCTGTATATCTCAAGAGATTTATATTTTTAACCAATTCAATAGGATGAGATTTACGTCTCCCAATTAAATTAATGAAATCATACATATGTGTGAATAATTATCATAAAAATTATGTATATCATAACCCATGAAATGAATTTAATATCATAAACATGTCATCATATAAAAATAAGTATGAAATATATAGGTATCATTGTTAATTTATGATATATTAAATCATTAAATAATTGTGAATCATAATCATTCTATAATGGTATAACTTGTGAAGGAGAAAGGGGTTTCATAACTAAATTTTCATCCTAAAAGATAATCGTTATAATATTAAATAATTAGTATCCTAGTGTAATAAACTTAGTAATTCATATATAATATCAAAATGTGTCATCATAGATAGAGAATGATTTTTCCAAATCATTTTTCATGAAAATACCCATTTTGTATAAAAAAATCATTTTATAATGTAATACAATTTTGAACGATTTTACATTGAAATTAACATTTAAAACCTATAATGTATGATTATAAATTAATTATATCACATATTTTCCAAAAAACCTTTTTACATGCTTTTCGTTGTAAATATCTATAAAATAAAAATCATTCCAATAAATTTGTTAATATATTTTGTCATATTATAATCTATTTTAAAATTGTAACTAAAGACTGAAATATTGGAGTGGTTTTTATGGTTGAGAATTAAATATATCCCTTATAAAAATACAAATATTCTATTCATTTTAAATGAATATTTAAAAAGATACATGATTGGAAAAAAATAGAATAATCATTTTGAAAAAATTTAAAAGAAAAAACATGGGTAAATATTTTTTTAAATTTGTATGCAGAGAATAATAGAAACTTATTATCATATTTGTAAAAAATTGTTTTGGGGTTAAAATATATTTCTGATTGAAATTTGTAACGAAATAATATTTTATTAAAAAAAATTTGTACTTCTCATAGGTTTATAAATGTAGAAAAAAAGTCTCAATAGATGAGTATATCATGAATAATGATTTTATAAGAATTTTTATAAGAATTATTCAGATATGGTTTTTAATATTGCATCAATGGGAGGATAATCATAAATAGCATTAAAAAATTATGAGATTGTATTAACAAAATCACAAAAAATTTGTAACATTGAACCACAGTCCTTATAAAAAAATTACAATAAATTAAGAAAAAAATATCCTGATAATATATAAATTTCTAATACAACATTTCAATGGGTAATAATATAAACATAATAAAATAATACTTTTCATAACATTACATACATCTTAATGAAGATAAAATTTGATATAATTCTCTTACAACATTGGTCGCTTTAAAACCACAACCCCCAAAAAGAGAGATTCTAAAGTTTATATGTAAATAAAAATAAAATAGAATTATAATATTTTACATAAATGGTTATTATATACACCACATATAAGAAATAATTGGTGAATATATTATTTGTCTCAAAAAAACAAAAAGTGAGATAAAAATCCCTTACCATTGTTGTTGAATTCCATCAAACACATTCAAAAATATATTATAATAATTATATGATTCTTTGAAATTTAAAACAAATCATAATCATATATATCATTCAATATATTATTTTGTATTGACATAACATATTCTTTTTATTATGAATATCATGTAAATGATTCTTTCAGGGAACAAATGTTTTGTTTTTCTAATAGGATGTGACTTGATCTTTCTGAGCCACTACTTTTATAATGTTTTAGTCATTTCAAAAATTCCATCTATGATATATATATATATATATATCATATATATTTATATATATGAATTTATATTAACCCATTAAATTTAGTTATATGAATTTAAATACAAAATTTATAGAGACGCTGGGAAATATAATTAAATGAACAGTGTATTTATTCTATTAAATTATTGAATGAAAAAATGTATATGATATATATATGTATACATACATTATCATTATAGTAGGTCATTTATGTCACACACGTATATATATAATAATTTTTTTAAATACATTCATCATGTTTCCCATTTTATGCATCAACGAATCACATAACATCATGATGCAGTAGCCCTAGAATCATTCAAATGCCATTAACATATTCCCACAAAATGAGAATATTGTACATATCTATGATACTATAATTATGGAAGAATTATAATATAATATATATAATATATATTGTATATAATATATATTTACATTTGTGTCTCTAATAATTTATGGTGGTCAGTGAAAAATGATCCAACTACGTTCGTGACTCAGTAGACCGCTAAACACAAGAACCACGATTTCATAACCCATTTGATGGACGTGTCATGGGTTATGTATTTTACCAAAAACATATATAAATTTTCTTATATTTTTGATAAAAAATTTAGTATATAATAATTATATATTAATAATTTATAGTGTTGTATAAATAAAAAATATATATGTGCTGGTCAAATAACATTACCTCTTCTTATGGTACACAACTCAAATATCAAGTAAGTCCTTAAATAGATGGATTTTTACCATAAATAATAATTTTAGGGAAATATTATGAAATATTTTTTGTTATTTAAGCATTTTATGGTCGATACATATGTTTTGATAGATGTGAAAAAGTGGGGATGGTAATTTTTGTTTTATAGTGGTAGAGTGTCATTCTTTTAAATAATAAACAATTTTTATTATTAGGATTTCATGATTATATAATATAGCTCTAAAATGGGTAATTAATTTTTCATTGAGATCATATGGTCGATACACATCTCCAATATTGATTAATAATCATTTGTCAAACTTTTGGTTCCATAAAACATATATTTTTTTATCTTACATTTTTTTAATTAGGTAAAACACTTTTCTAACATATATGTAATTTATTTTTTATAAATAAGGTAGATTGATATTAATTATATAATTATTACTAAATATTTTTTTATATAATATCCATTGTATAATTTAAGAATCATATGTGTGATAGAAATTTACATTAACATGAATCACATTTAACACATGAAAAACACCGTCTTAACTATGTCCATAAAAAACGAATTTTACAAATTTCCTAATCAATATAGTCATTATAATTGAACAATTTTTCCATCAATGGGTCATAGTTATTATTTATTAATTATTACAAATTAATTTACATAATATTTTTTTTAAACTTAGTAAATTTATAAAATAATATTTATTATCAAATTAAATCCATATTAATCTTGACAATATAAATTTAATTAAAAATTTATAAAATATTGAGGAAATATTGGTAATTTAATCCATTAATTAAAAATATTTTTAAATTTATATAATCATGTTTTAAAATAATTTAATACAACAATTAATTCTATTGAATTCACTATTACTAATTTTTGTATCATTTTATTTATTTATCTATAAACTAAATAATTATTATATTGGAGTTTTGTAGGCATTTGATGTAATTATATTAGCTCAAACAATCAAATAATTTTTTATGATAAAAGTAAATTATATTTCAAAATTATATTTAAAATCTAAATAATTTAGTTTTCCCCTATTAGACAGATCTATTACAAAAACAAATAAGAAACGTTGATTTTTTCCTTTTTTTACTTAACATATTATTTAGAATAATTTCATTGAAATGGACCAAGAAATAAAAACACTAAAATAATAAGGCTATGAAAATAATATTATCTATTGTTAATTGGATTTTGAGAAATATTGTGTCATTAATATAGAATAAATGGTTTGTTTAAAAACTATGTAAAACCATTTTTAGGTTAATCACTGTAATTAATTTTATCTATTTTCACTATAGTAACTTATCATAAATTTAGTTTCCAATATTATAATTAAAAAACTATTATTATTCCAAATATGAAATGAAATTCCCAATTTAAATTAATATAATTGATGAAATTAAATTTAAAATTACTCACATAGTTCGGATGTAAAAGGGGGTCTTAATATAAAAACAGTATCATATTTTTAAATATTTTTTATGTTCCATTTCAAAATGAAAATTATTCCAATGGATGAAATTGTATTAATATATATTAAATAAATCTAATAATACATTCTAATTAATTGAAAATATAATTTTAATTTATTAATTAATTAATCAAAATCATGTTTTCAATTAAACATAGTAATTTTGTCTATTAATCCAAAAATGGCTATTCTTATAAGGAAAAAAAATAGCCAATCTAAGATAAGTATTATATTCCTTATTTAAATTGTATTTTTTTATAAGAAAAATCTAAATTTGAATAAAAAATTCTGTTAATTTATTTTCCCAACGACTGTTACCTCGTATTTAAGAAAAGATATTGTTTTTTAGACAATGAATAAATTTATATCAAATTAATTTAAATTTAGTTATAATAAATATATTACCTAAAAACATGCGAAAAATATATATTATCATTAGATAATTAATATTATTCATTCCCTCCATAAAATTAGCTATATAATAACAATCATATTAAATAATAATATTATTTGTATAATGATGTTCTCTAAAACTCAATCTGGCATATAATGCAAGAGATTAAACAAACATAGTATTCTGTGTAATAGAATCAAAAAATATTATTTCATGTTTGAAAATAAAAAACACATTATTTTTTGTAGATAAATTATAAATTATTGTTTCATATATGAAAACATGACATGGTGTAACGTGGATGGAAAACTATTATTAAAATGTATTTTATTCTAAAATAAATTATTTCATGGGAACTCATAGTGATAAATATTAACCAACGATATGGATTTTATAAAAACAATATCAACAAGGAGTATTTTTTTCCAAATGTTATTTCTAATATTTCCATATAATATATACTTCTCTTATTTTTTAGTATGATATCATATATATAAAATTGTCTGTTAGGCATATCTCTTGGGTTTTCAGCAATGTTCTCATATCATAATTCCGAAAATATTCTATATTACCTCAATAAACCTTGAAGGTGATGTATTTCATTGAAATAATAATTAAAAATATATTACAAACCTATAATTAGATTATAATCTCAAATTTATCCTCAACTAATTTTATCATATGCTATAAAGTTACATAAAACACACTCAAAAAGAAACTATGAAGAACTAATCATAATAGTCCAATAATAATCAATTTTTTTATGAAAATTTTGTGCTAAATTATAATAAAAATAATAATTATATTAATTGATTTAATGAAATTTAGATATATATAAACTGAAAAAATCATGTCTTGATCGACTAGTGGACATTATTTCCATTATATTTTAATATTATTAATCACAATTTATTATCTTGTCCTAAAAATTAATAACAAATGATATTCTTCCAAAAATAAAATATATTAATTAACTTCATATATTATGAAAATAATATAATTTTAAGTGGTGATATTAGCTTCCAATTACATGTTAACATAATATATAATGATTAATGAACATATGAGGGAATAAGTTTATCATATAGATAAAATTTTGATAAATTATAAATTGAAACATAAAAACCATCAGATAAAATCATGGAATAATGTGGGGCATAAAATAATACACAAATGAAAATAATGGATCAACAAAATGATCTATGTGAGTAAAATATAATATGATATTCATAATTATATGATTAATCAACCATAAAATATATAAAAAATATAAGAATATAATTCATTTGTTTAACCAACCCACCAAGATATTCATCAAATGATATTCAATGGACCACCACTTGTGTATATTCATTTTCATGTGAGTATCCCCATGGGTACCCCTGGTCTTGGGAGAAATCCTCCCATATAAACATTAATCATTGAATAAATTCAATAGTGTTATCTTTTGGATTGTTAAAAATACAATACTTACAAGTCCCATTAAGGCTATGCTGAGACTGTACAAACCCACCTCCAATATGCTAGAGGATTGTTACTAGCACATAGTATGCATACCACTAACACATGAGTAATTTCCACTGTAACTATACGAACACACCCATCTCTATGTCACTAAATGATGAAATATAAATACCACTATCTAAAAACAACTTGCAATTAGTTTTATGCCAACCAAAAATGTTCAAAAGGAATGTAAAAAATGTAACATAAACAGGACCAGAATATATTCCCACTAAAATGATTCTATAAAACTCATGTACAACCCGTAAAAAAGGTATTGGGACTGATTATTATTTGCATAGGAACAAACCTTATCATGTCATATCTCACAATGATCCTTCGGGTATTGGTCTGTATATGAATCCATCCAAAGTACACTTATCTTCCAAAGACACAAATAGTGTGGTAAAATCCCATGATGAGGTGGGTATATCAATAATTAGTAGGACACCCCAGGACCACAATGCGATATAAAAATAGTAATTATTATCTACTCTACATAAGTATATGTCTACAACAGAAATATGAATATCCATGTGCGGTCCATCCATGGCATTAAATCTAAAGGTATGTCAGGACTGCCACATACCAAGACTATGTATTCATATTGATGAGTCCATGAACCACTCATCTAGGAGAACACACTCCTTTGTCCAATAGCAATGTGGAAATCCATCTGATAAGTACTATTTATCAGGAAATATCTTGATATCAATATAATGGTAAATCTGATGAAATATACATGATTCGTAGACGATGATCAAGTATAGGTCCATGAGGTGATATCAATTAATACATCTATATTAACCTCCCATGTAGCGGATTGACAACTTGTAATGATGGTCATATAAATACAGAAGACTCCACCTAGGGCATAAAGAATGAATAGTGAATCCCACTCTCGACCTCTTAGGGTATTCTAAAACACTATTCAGAAAGGCCTGTTAAAGTAGTCATAGTCCTACTAATAATAAATGATTAATAAATATGTACAGGGGAAAGGGTAAAGGTACGAAATATTAACTAAAAATTCCAATTATATGAAGGAAAATATAATCAAGACATGTTGAATGGAGTAAGCGATGTGTAGTAGGGTAAGACACCATATATCTTGACCAGAGGATCTACCCGTGTAGAATGACCCATGTATTTAGAATGATTCGGTAGAAGATTGATATATGACGCGTAGTTAGAGACCCATGCCATGTCCTTCCATATTTTTTCAAATAGTGTCTCCTATTTATGTGCTAGTACATGGTGTCAACACGTGTGTCTCTACCCATGTACTTGTAAAAGGGGTAGTCTGTGTACTTGGTCCAAGACATGTCATGTGGTGGGGTACACAACATTTAGGAAACAAGTGTACTCTACCCCATGTCTGTGAATCTATTGATATACACACCATGTCTCTGGGATGTAGCTAAATTACTTGTGACTGGGGACATATTCTATATAATTTTTAAATATTCTTCAAAACCCCAATCAATACTTAGTAGAGGAAACACGATATGTACATAATGTTTTTTAATGTTTGGTTCATCCTCTGTATGCCTCAACCAATCTCATGGATTCATTTGTAGTCAAAATTTTTCCTTCAATCTCTATATGTAGTATCGTTTCATCACAATATATCCAAATCTAGGTATTTTAACCCTTTAATTGGCATAGAAAAACATTTGGGTCCATTCCAACAATAACCACTCAAAGAATAATTTCTTCTAAATACTTATAATTCATCAATCACCATAACCATCGCCCCTCTACAATATTTTATTCATGTTGAATCTAAAATATTGGATCATTAATCCATGAAAAGAATAAAAAATGATCATTAACTATGAAACACGATGATGAAAAAAGAACACAAATAGAAAATGAGGGTGAAAAAAACACAAGGAAAAATATGAGGAACAAAAATCGATTATTTTTCATTCTGTCCTTGATCTATTCCTGTAAGAATGATAAATAAATCAAATAAAATCGCATATAATATAACATTGAAAATTTGATAATTGAACCCATAAGACAAGGTTATGATTGAAAAACAGATCAACCAATTCATTACTTTGTCTAATTTCATCACTGAATCTATGAATTGGTAAGGATTTCCATACTAATGCCTCGTACAATGGAATTGAATCATTTTATATTGAAAATATATTTATGTTGGCGAGATCCATCTTGAATGATCTTCGATCCTTACCTTTGTAGTCTTTTTTGAAATAATCCTGCGGGGTTTCACTTAAGACATCTAATGAATTTCTCGGTTAATGTGATTATCTATAGATCCCTACAAAATTGATTTTTAATAAATAAATTATTGATACATCATTTTGTCACTATGTTGATATAATAAAATAAATCTTCAATTAATTTTATTCATTAAATATCCCCAAACTATTTTTCATTGTTGAACCATATCGGTCGATTTAAGCTCACACATATGGTAATGTTGATACTTTGAAGACAACAATACCCTCAGAATTCTGATCCAAGAACTCATCTAGATGTCTCAAGAAAGTTCTATTTATTATTTTAATATAATTCATACATTTATCCTAGGAACTCGAGGCCTCATAATATCACTTGTTCTCATCACCTGGTTTAGAAAATAATATATACAATTTTAAAAATAATACAAGGAAATGCTGGAACATTATAAAAACATCATTTTGCACTTTTTAATTGAAAAAATTTAATTATTTATAAAATTTTATTATGATAAATTATTATTTGTACCCTTCATCTTTTTATAAATCCACTTATATACCTATATTCAAATAATGAGACATATAAATAAACCAATTCATTATAGGGTTACAAAATTCCCAACTTTTCATTATCGAGACATGTGTATCACCTAATATACATCATCATAACATAAGGATCCCATTGAATTATAATGGGATTTATATCTATTTAAAATTAAATAACATATAGAAAATTTTAATGATTCTGCCAATACTAATAATATTATATACCAATATAAAATAAATAGGTGTAAACAGACATAATTTAACAATCATGGTAAATAAAATTTAATCTACAGAATATAATATATTATATTTACACCATATTAAAAATATGTATCATTTTTAGGAAACAACACACCCTATAAATCGATATATGGATTGAAGGTGATATCCTCCCAATAAAATGAATATATGATATGTAAGTCATATAGGAAAATGGTATGGATAGAATTTATGTTTATAATCCACAAATGACAATGTAGAAAGGTGGAATTTATTGAACAGTTCCATTAAATAAACTTTCATTTGTATGTAATCAACACAGTGAAGGTGGATGAAACTATTTAAATAATACCGTTTACCAAGTATAATATTTATCAACGTATGGTAATAGAAGTGGATAAACAAATTTAGAATATAAAAAACAATATTTTAAATAAAAAATAATTTTTCCCGCATAAATATATTTGAGATAAAATAACATATATCATCGATAACAATAATTTCTTTCTGATACAACATTCATGGGGAGGGATTTTTTTCATTGAAAATTATAATGACCATAGAAAGATAAAATCACATAAAATTAATTAAAGTCATTATTTTTAATAATCCATATAGATAACATTAAATTATTTTTTACTAAATAATCCCAAATAATATCAGTTATGTTTAAAATGATCTTTTTATATAATTGAATTTTTTAGGGATTTTAAAATAACACCAGTTTAAAATTAAAAAATTATCATTTTAAAACTATTTTTTTGGAAATCAGAATCCCTATAAAATATTATTGAAGAATCAATTATAAAATAAGACAATGGAAATAAAAATATCATAATAGATTATAAGTGGAGTAATTTATTTACTAATATTAGAAAGAATTGATTTAAAAATTCTAATCCTATAATTACCTAAACATCCAATATGTATATTTTGATTTAGAGTAAAATAATATACTATATATAACTTAATTATCCATACCATTATCATTATGACAAGTGACATTGGAAGAAAATATCATATTATATTTTCCACATTGGAGATACAACAAATCCCCCTATGTTTTCATAAATTGTATAATTCATAAACATATCGTCAATAATACTTTCATTCATATCCTAGGAAGTAGAATTATAATATATTGTGATATCAAAGGATATGAAATGTTAAATAACGGAGATATCAATAAATTATATGAATATTGGTATGATAACATGATATTAACATTTTCAATCAATTCCATACATACCATAAATCATAAACATGATTCTTAGGCTAGGATGACCACCCTAGTACATGATTTATAATTGGGATGACCTTTGATGATCCCTCTTTCAGGCATGGGATAACAACAATTGTACTAACTCATATCTATGGATAATTGGCTTTATAAACTCTATCAGGCTAGGGATAATCACTTATGCACCATTTGAGATTTTACAATAGTGGTCCTTAACATATTCATATATGGAATTTATAGTTTTCATGCATCACATTATTAAAATAATATATCTATGTTCAAAAATATTATAATATCGTTACCATATAAAAACCTTGGAAAATAAATTTGTTCCATAAAATATATTATCACCACATAATGCATGGAAATTAATCAATATTCATTTTCATTATTAAATTTATTCAAAAATAAACCCATATAAAAACAACAAGGGTTCAGAAATTATTTAACATCATAATCATAACCCATTTTAGTATTGAATAAAATGGAATAATTGGAACCGGTTCATAGAAAATAATATTTTACATGAAATGATTATATATTAGAAGGAAAATTATTTAAAAAGATCACATGGTATATTTAGAAAAGGAAAAAAATTACCCATTGAAAAAAAATCAAAAATATAAAATATATTAAAAATATTATTTAAAAATATACATGGATACTAATAATGGAATATTTAATGAAAATATATATATATTCTAATGTGAAATAACCATTTCACTTTGATTTTTTTATAACATAAGATTTCTTGAAAAAAAATCAATGAAATTATCATTGGAAGATTATAAAGTTTGATTGATTTAAAATAATATCCAAATAAAAGTAAATTATATTCACTTTGAACATGTTAAAAAATATTTTTAAAGTGTTTTAAAAATATCAATATTTGTTAAAAATTATATTATACAATCCTAGAAGATTAATAAAAATATCTAAATATTTTTAGAAAATATTTCAATGAAATAAAAAATTAATTTTTTATTCGTGATATAAATAATGTCAATTTATAGTAAAAACATTCTCTTAGATTGAAGATAACATAAATTTAATAAAATTACTGGATATAAATTATTATAAAGAAATAAATATATGTTTAAAAAAATAATTGAGTTTATTGAAGGATAGTTGTATGATTTCATCATCATAAGATGAAACATAAAAAGTCCAAATAAAAATAATTATATTGTATCATGAAACCTTTGCTACATCAGTTTTATTCGAATAATAATTCCCATAAAAGAACAACATGAAATGAATATTAAAATAACATGAGAATTAATTAATCCAATAAATTACATATCCATTGTTAATGATATACACCTCATCGAATATGAAGGGTTTATTACTTATCTAATATCCCAATGAAGAAAATTATAGACAAAAATATATTACCACTTTCATATTCATTTGAATCATAATCCCTAGTAAATATTGAAATAAAAAGAATAATTAAATATTATTAAATTAATATGATTCATGAGATAACATCGAAAATGATATTTATTTTAACCAGAAAGGGTGGTGAATATAGGATATTCATTCCCAAAATTAATGACACACTAAAACTCTCATAAAATATGTCATGATATTATTTTTTCATGTTCAAAACTCATCATCTTCATAAAAACCATTTATGTTTGACCAAATTCTATCCATGACTTCATTTATAATTCGAAAAATATCCCAATCATGTAGGGATTGAAATAAGTAATTAATATAGGTATTTAATGATACAAATAGTTATAGAATTTTTAATGGGAGTATAGAGGTGTCAGGTTTTGTATGTGGAGACATGATAGATATGAAATTTTGGAAATGATTAATTAATAAACCTATTTTTTCCAACCCAAATAACTCTAAAATTGATCATTCAAGATCTTTATAAGTGTTATTGTATAAATATTTCCATATAAATATATTTTTACATCTATATATGTAATTTTACAAATTATAATTTTATTTTAACACCACAATAATACTATTTTATCCTTTAACATGGATATTTATTTTTTCTATTTTCACAATTCATTCTATTGAAAAATTAATATGAACATATTTGATAACATAAAATATTCTGATTAAATACATTTAACCCATTTTTTAAAAAATTATATTTTAATGTGAATATTCATTTTACATAAAATAAGCCATCATACGTGATGAAAAAGTGGGTTTTTAAAGAGATAATATTTAAGGAATGAATTATTTATATTAAAATTCAAAATAAAATTGATAGAAATGAAATAAATGTTAATAATATATATATATAATTAAACTAAATTTATGTTAAATAAATATTAAATAAATATTTATCATTTAAAAGAATTTATTTAAAATGGTGTCTTTTTTAATTAAGAAAATCATTTTTCTGAATATACAGTAACATTTTTTAACATTTTTTAGAATTATTAAAAGAACATAATGAAAAAATACATTCATCCGAAATATTAAAATAAATAATTAAAATTAAAATTATATTAAATAAATAGAATGTATTTACAAACTACATCATTGGGAACATAAACCACGTTATGAACAATTCATAAATAAGTTCTAAGGTCATCAATAAAAAAATTAATTTATCTATTACAATCATCTATTTAACGAAAATATATAAGATTTATAAAATTAAGGATACATTAAGAGTCCTCTTATTATAAATATATTTTTTTAAAATAAAAATATCTACTATAAAAAAATTAATTTTTATGTCATTTTTATTTAATATTTTAATGAAAATACTTAACAAAAACATATACTAATATGTATATATATACACACACTGATTCATATAACATAAATCATGAATTCCATATCATAACTGTAACATCCCTTGTAAATAATGAATATGAAATTTTCATATATATAAATATTTGTGAATAAAAAATTAATATTACATTAAAGGATATTCTATGTTTGATGGGGTACCCAATACGCAACAATGAGTTTCTTTGAAATCTTATGTTGCACACTAATAATATAATTATTTTAAATTGTAGTAGACACCTAGCCATTATATTGGAGGTAATGAATACAACTATCTAAAATATTATTATATATATTTTTTAAATGTATTTTATTTTATCCAATAAAATTTAGAGTCTTTAAATGTAAATGAATCCAATTTTAAGCATAATTTAGATTAAAAAGCTGATTTACCGCCTTTGGATGGAGAACCCTATTTAAATCATTTTTGGTTACTTTAATATGTTCATTTTTACAATATAAAATTATTATTTAGAGTAGTATAATAAAAATTTACTGTCGGAAATTTTTTTATATTTTTTGTAATAAAATTCTTTTTTTAATGAATAGTGAAAAATAATGTATTTTATTTCAAAAAAGATATTTAATTTAATTAATTTATAACGTTAGATTATATTTTTAATTGGTTGTAAATTGTAATTAAAATATATTTTTACGATTTAATCCAATGGTGTTAATTATAATTAATTTCACTTTAAAATTGTACTTAAACAAGTGTCAATCTTTTAATAGATATTGATTCTTAACAACACACTATTTGTTTTGACAATGGGAATTGATTATAAAATTAATTAATGCAACATATATGTTTTTAATTTGGTAAAATAGATATCATTTTTGAATTTTTAATATCCAATATAGGTTAGGGTTAATTTTTGGTGTTTGGCTGACAAATGTTCATTTTTAATGAATAGTGAAAAATACAGCATTTTACTTTAAAAATACATTTTCGTCTAATTTAATTATATATATATATTTTCCATTTATATGGATTTAAAGTTTAATTGAATATGTTTTTATCACTTAATACAATGTTTTTCATTATAAGTAATTTCACTATTCAATTGGATGTAAAAACAAGTCAATCTTTTGATAAATTTTACTTCTTAAAAACTCATCTTTGGTTTTGAAAACGAGAATTATTTTTTAATTAATTATAGAAATTCCTATGTTTGGAATTTGGTAAAATGGGTTCCATTTTCTGAATCATATGGTAAAAATTATGTAATTTGTACTCTTTTGATTTTGAAAATTATGAATAGTAACGATGACAATTATCTTTGATTATCGTGATTAAATTGTAATCGGGTAGTTAAGGGTAATAAAATAATATCATAAAAATAAAAAATGACCCCAAAATAGCTCATAATGATATTTTTGCAGTCATGGCAGACCATGGGATTCCATGTACCAACTCTGGATCCCCATGGATTCACTTTTGGGTGATAGTGACATTTTATCATTTATTTTTTAAATAAAAGAAAATATAACAAAAGTATGTAACACTTAATTAAAAAAAAATTATTTTATCTAAATAAATTATATTTTAGACTATTAATACTCGGTGGAAAGATAAAAATATTTCCTACATCATGGATGTTTTTTTATAATTGTTAGACATTAAATAAATAAATTTATTTGTGACACCAGGATAATATAGTTATTACCTCATTAATGAATGATTTATATTAAATGAAAAGATAATGTAATATATAAGACATAAAAATGTCTAAAACCTATTTGATGGGTGGATTTACAAAATTTATCACCTTACCCTTGAAATAAATCATTGTGGGAACTTTAAAATCCGAAACACAGGTTATAAAAAATATCTTTCTACAACATTCCAAAAGTGACCCTCTTCCCTCTTATAAAAGTCCCCCACCTCTACCCCCATAACAACACCTCTCAAGCCCTTGTCTTGTCCTACCACTGCTAATATTTTCTATCCAAATCCCTATATTACTCCTATAAGCCTCAATTTGGAATGAAGACTTTCCAAGGAACTCTTTGGGCTCAAATAAAAAAGATTTATCTGATTTGAAGGTAATGTCTTCTCTTATGTTCTTTTGTTTTATTTTGATTCTTCAACCCCCTAAAATATTTTTATTCCTTTATTTTGTAAAAAAATAGTATCTTAAATATACCATGATGTTTTTATCTGATGTATTCTAGATAAACTTACACACACATCCATCTAATGGTTAAAGAACATACTGTTTCCGTGGGTGGCGAATTAATACCTCACGAAATAAAGATTGTTCAATCTTCTTTTATCACCTATCATGGTGGCCATTAAAACATAACTATATTTATATATGATATATATATAATATTTATGTTTTCATTATGCTTCTTTATTTTTAATTTATTTCATACCTATATGGTTTTCAAAATGGGTAAATGTGATAATTTCATTTTACGAATTGCGGACTACCACCCCCTCTAAGTGATTTGAATCGTTAATGTAATATGTGAGATGTATAAAGGATGAATTTAATGATATTATATATGATATTATACTTTAATTATAATATACCTTTGTTTTATTTTTTTCATTCTATAAAATTATTAAATATAAATGAAAGTAGCGTTCATGCATACGTACGACTTACCGTCTCCATGAACGATACATTTCATTTCCTATCTCCAAATGTTATGTACTATTATATGTATATATATAAAATGGATATATATGATATATGTTAAATTTTTATGATTACTATCATTTTGGAATTATAATATATATATCTCTCATTCTATTTTAATTTCATTAATATGACAAAGAATTGTATGTAACATTCATGCGTACGTACGACCTATCGTCTCCATGAACGATGAATTTCATTTTTTATCTCCAAATGTTATGGAATAGTATAAAATCAAAATATAATGGATATATATGATATTTAAATAATTAATACTATTCTCTAGATGGTGTAATTATAACAACATGGACATTTCTTTTCACACAAGTTCATTTTTTACTCATGTACCGAACATCGACAAAAATGTATGATATGAAGTCACACAATTATCTAGTTATTATAACATTATAATATGAGATATGAATTAAATAATAAACATTAAATGAGTTCCATAATAAATTATAAATTGGCCAAAGTTTATTATTCATGAATATAAAGAAACAAACAAGAC
Organism: Viscum album; assembly: GCA_963277665.1. Lineage (NCBI taxonomy): Eukaryota > Viridiplantae > Streptophyta > Magnoliopsida > Santalales > Viscaceae > Viscum > Viscum album. The sequence continues at coordinate 2,071,197,824 of OY728152.1, read as the reverse complement.
ATGTCCGACTTGAGGTATGGGATCCTACCTCTCTCTTTCTTTTCATTTATTATCTTTTATGTCATTTAATTTAAGATCCATGTTCTTACGTTTTGGATGTTATTTTATATTCATATTAAGTTTATTTTTATGTTCATATTATTAGATACCCCCTATTTCTCTCATCAATTCATTTTAATAATTTTTATGCGGCGTCGTCAGGCTGTCGAATTTTTGTAAGGGATCATTTCTCCCTTCTCATTTTCAAAGTTCTATTTTCATGTCAAGTCTTTCAAGATAATTTTTCTGTATTGGGGGTATGATATAAATATACATCATAATTACCTTTTATTTTAATATTCTGAGTGACCATATTTTATTTCATCAATTGATATTTGGATGTTATAAGTGGCGCTGTTAGGCTACCGAACGTTCTTAAGGAATTTTTTTTCACTTTTAATTCTATCAGTTCTCCATTGTTCACCACTTATTTATTACATGTCGGGTATTTAATACCCATTATTGTATTCATTGTTTAGTATAATTTAATTTATGTTTATTTTCATATTCATTTTATGACCCTTCTTTCATGGGGTATACGTTTCGGAATGTTACCCTAATCGGTAAGGGAACCTTTCACCCTTCTCTTTTTAAATGACTTCTTATTGATATGTCTTCTAATTTACATCTTATTATGTTGGGATATGTGATTATATATACTTATTGATTTAAATTGTTTCTAAATGTAATGATATACCATTTTCTCTCCCATAAACTCATTTTTTTAATTTTAATGTGACACCGTCAGGCTGTCGAATTTTTGTAAGGAAACTTCTTAACCCAATTTCAATATTTTTTGTTAAAACTCTAGTTCTAGATTATGTAATGATATGAATATGTGTTAATAAACTCTAATTGTTTTACACTTAATATTCACATATATTTGGTGTATTTATATTTGTCACACATAATTACATAATTGATTTATTTTTAATCTAGGAATACAATATTTGTATGGAACTTCGTCTCAATATTTTTCATTGAGGAATATTTTGTTTTACAGACAACATTCTTTTATATGGTGTATAAACCCGTTATAATTTTAATATTATTCAAAAGGAATCTTTTTATATGAAGCGTTTTAATAAACGACAAAAGGGAATGTTTCTATCTTACGTATGCAGTGACAATGACTTCTCCCCCGTCGTGACCATTATTTGAGTTTAGGCTTCCTTTACAAGCCATAATTTTTTTAAAATGAAAAATATATACCATGTTTTACTTCTCTTTTTATTTTTGTATTCAAAATGGTTTTGATAATTTTTTGATTATATCAATGTGTTGTATTGATACCTTGTGTTTGAAATGTGTAAATGTTATGTTTCCTTTATGCATGTTTTATGTGATACAATAATGTTATGGTTCTCGGGAATTGTTTATGAAGACGGGTGGTTTCATGTTAAACTATGGGTGGGTGAGATCATTATATCTCTCCAATGTATTGGGTAACACGAATGAGTTAAACGCTAAGGATTCTTTGAATAGATTTAGTAAATATATTGTGATGAGTTTTCCAAATGTTACCATGATGGTTACTCCCTACGTAAGAATGTAATGACTGACTCATGTTACCTTTATGTCATATGATTTATAGGTGTTATTCATAAATATTATTATTTTAGAAGGTATATTATGATTGAATGTTCGGGTTTCATTTATTTTTATTTATTGGAGGGTTAATGGTTCCATTCATTATGTTATAACCCTTACTGATCTTTTTTTCCTCATCCCATGTTTTTGAAATGATTTTCATAGTTTATAAAGAAGGGTAAGAGAAACGAAGTATTTAATAATATTTATATCAAAAAAATGACTCTTGTTTTATTTAAGTATTTTTATTATTGTTCTGAAAAATAGGTTAGAGTATTAGTGTCTACTATGTAATCTTCTGAGATGTAATAGTTATATCCTAATTATATAAAACTCTAAACCGGAAAAGATCCTCAATGAAAATTATTCAATTAATTGAAGATTATGAAATTTTTTAAGGCTATGTCCATATAGTTGGTATCAGAGGGAGGTTTAGATAAATTTTTTTATTAGAGTGTTGTCTATGAATTAGTGAGAAGTAGTGTATAACCACAGTGGTTTGTATATTAGATAGAGTCATTGTTATTTTTGAATGTTGGATTAACTTTGAGATAACATGGATAAGTATTTCTTAGTATTTATCTTCCTCATTAGTACATGATGATTTTGTTTATATACTCACACTATCATTTTTGGTTTTAGTAAATGGATGTATCTAGCAGGCACCAATGTGACAATGGGTTTGAAGGAAACTGTGGTAGTTCTACAATTAATAGACTTGATGAAATGGGTTATTCAATGAGGAATCACGTGGTTATGCTAAACCAACTATCAAAGAGTGATTATTAACCACTTGAACCTTACTGAGTTCTCTAATACATCTAGTATGAGCAAAACTACTCGATGTGGATGTCTAGGTAATAATTATAATTGTAACCATTAGGGTTTATATGATCCTTACTTTTGAGGTAATTATGGGTAACTATGTGATGGAAAATGAAAGTTATGAGATAAAAATGAGGTTAAATAATATTATCCTTATATTTGAAGATTTTATCTCTTTTTGGGGAATGAATTAAGAATTATATAGTTTTGGAAAAAGGGACAACACGTAGATCATGGGACAACCCATCGCGTTGGAGCATGCTACGAGAATCAAACCCACAACCAAAGTGCGACTGATATTTATTACCTACCATTGAACTACGTGAAGTCCCTGGTTTGTATGACAAATTATTTTTAGTTAAATGATTTTATGAATCAAGAATATGTTTATTTTGGGTAATCTGTGGAAATGATTGACCTATCTTGGAGGATTTGTGATTAGGAATATTACTTTTTAGTATGATACTTTAATAGTAACTGATGTTATTTAGATATAATGTTAATATTTACCTTGGAAGAAAATGAGATAAAATCATTCATAGATTTGGGTATAAATCATAGGTTGGTTTATTTTTTATGATTTTGTAAGTAAATTTTGTATTGAATGGTCTTTTCTGAACTTTGGGTTGTTTGACAAATTGTGGAGATTAAGAGTAGTTTTTATTTTTGTAAAAGATTATCTTTTTTTGGTATTATCTTATCTTATACAAACATTTTTGGTTTTGGTTAAGGGTTATTGACATGGGAAATATATAGTTCATCTTTTCTGAGTTATTTGATTCTCTAGATGTTTATTATAGATCTCTTAATGTGAACAAGTAATCCAAAATACTCACCTTTTGGATAAAATATGAGTTTGTGTATGAAATATACAAAGAGATTAAAGTCTACATAGACAAGTAAGTTTGTTTCCTTATATTTTAGTTAATCTCAAAAATGAATTCTTCAATGAAATGTAACTTAAGACAAAAACATTATCTGTTAAATTTTCCAACTGGGGAAATGGTGGTTATCTTTCTCCTAGACATATTTTCTAATCACTCTTCATCAGAACGTGATGGTTTGTTTTCTCCTCCAAATAAATGTTTTTAGGTAATTCTAGTATATGTTTTCTCGAGTGACCTTTTTACTTTTCTTTCATTCTTTTAATGTGATAGTTTAATTTACTCCTTTTCTGATGTTGGACTTTCAATGATGTTTTTGAGCCCAATTTTAAAATTGCAAGGATGCATTTTCCAAAATGGGGGAAGGATGTAACATTAATTGTAAATATTTAATATGAAATGTTCATACATATTAATATTTTTGATTAAAATATTAAAATTACTTTAATGGATAGTCTATGTTCGATGGCGTACACAATACGCATCAACGAGTTTCATAGAAAACATACATTGCACACTGAAAATATAATTATTTTAAATGGTAGATGACACCTAGCCTTTGTGTTGGAGGTAATAAATACAACTAAATACAATATGATTATGTATGTTTTTTAAATGTATTTACTTTTATCCAACAAAATTTGAAGGCATAAATTGTAAATGAATCTCATTTTAATAATAATTTACATTAAAAGGCTGATTTACAGCCTTCTGATTGAAAACCCTATTTAAATATAGTTTTGGACACTTTTATATTTTATTTTTTACAAAATAATATTCTTCTTTTTATTTGTATCATAAAAGTTTTATTTGGGAAAATGTTTCGTATTTTTCTAATTAAATTCGTTTTTTAATGAATAGTGAAAAATACTATATTTTATTTCCAAAGTGATTTTTAATATAATTTATTTATAAGGATATACTATCTTTATAATTTGTTTTAAAGTGTAATTAAAATATATTTTTACCATTTAATCCAATGGTTGTCATTGGAATTAATATCACTTTGAAATTATACATAAACAAGTGTCAGTCTTTTAATAGATATTATTTCTTAAAAACACGCTATTTGTTTCGACAATGAGAATTGATTATAAAATTATTTAATTAAACTTATATTTTTTTAATTTGGCAGAATTTATATCATTTTTTATTTTGGAATATCAAATATATATTAGGGTTATTTTTTGGTATTTTTCTGACAAATGATTATTTTTAATGAATAGTGAAAAATACTATATTTTACTTCAAAAATACTTTTTCATCTAATTTAATTATATAGTTATATTTTCCTTTTAAATGGTTTTAAGGTTTAATTGAATATTGTTTATCACTTAATACAATTTTGTTCATTATAAGTAATTTCACTTTTCAATTGGATTTAAAAACAAGTCAATCTTTTGATAAATTTTAATTCTTAAATACTCATCTAGGGTTTTGACATATGAAATTTTTTTAATTTAATTAATGAAATTTAAATGTTTGTAATTTTGTAAAATGTGTTCCATATTCATAATCATAAGGTTGAAATTATGTAATTAATACTCTTTTGGTTTTGGACATTATAAATAGTAATGACGATAATTATCTTTAATTACCGTGATTAATTAGTAATGGGGTAGTTAAGGGTAATAAAATAATATCATAAAAAAACAAAATGACCATAACATGCGTCTTAATTTTATTGGTGTAGTCAAGGCCGACCATGGTATTCCTTGTTCCATCTTTGGGACCACATGGAATCACTTTTGGAATATAGTGACATTTTATCATTTTATTTTTTAATGAAATGATAATATAACAAAAGTATGTAACACCTATGTAAAACAATTTTAATTTAGTATACATATATGATATTTTATAATATAAATAGTCATTGTAAAGACAAAAAGATTTCATACATCATCGTATTTTTTCAAAAAATTTAGACATTAAATAAATAAATTTATTTATGACACCATGATGATGCAATGATGAACTAATTAGTGAATGATTTAAAAAAATTAATATATAAGGTATACTATAAGACATAAACATGTCTAAAACATATTTTATGGGTTCCTTTACAATCCTTATCACCTTACCCTCGAAATGTATCATCATGGGACCTTTTAAATCGGGAAAATCTTTTTATAATAATATAACTATCTGAAACATTCCAAAAGTGACCCTCCTCCCTCTTATAAAAGGCCCCCACCTCTACCCCCTTACCCACACCTCTCAAGACATTGGCTCGTCCAAACACTGATCATATTGTCTCTCCACATCTATATCATACTACTAGAAGCCTAAATTTTGGATTAAGTCTTTCCAAGGAAGCCTCTGGGCTCAAATTAATAAGAGTTATCCGATTTAAAGGTAATGTCTTCTCTTATGTTCTTTTGTATTATTTTTCTTCTCCAACCTCATAATCTCTTTTTATTCATTTATTTTGTAACGAAACTAGTATCTTAAATAATCAATGATTTTTTTATAAGAATTATTCAAGCTACAGTTATACACATCTCCATCTAATGGTTAATGAACATACTGTTAGTGTGGGTGGCGAATTACTACCTCACGGAACGATGATTGTTCAATCTTGATTTAACACCTCTCATGGTGGCCATTAAGATATCACGATATTTATATATGATATACATATTATGTTTTGTTTTGGTATATTCTTATGTATTTTTTATTTATTCCATACCTTTTTGGTTTCCAAAATGGTTAAACTCAATAATTTTATTTTAGGATGTACGGACTACCACACCCTCAAAGTTATTTGAATCGTTAATGCCATATGTGGGATGTATAAAGGATGGAGATAATGATTTTATATATGATATTAATCATTAATTATAATATAACTATGTATCATCATATTTTCATTCCATTAAAGTACGAAACAGAAATGAAAGTAACGTTCATTCATACATACAACTTACCATCTCCATGAACGGTACATTTCATTTCTTATCTCCAAATGTTATGTACTATTATATGTGTTTTTATATAATGGATATTTTTCATATATATTAAATTTAAATGATTAATATCATTCTATAATTATAATATATATAAATTTTAGTTATTTTTAATTCCATTAATATGAAAAAAAAATTAAAGTAGCATTCATGGGTACGTACAACCTGCCATCTCCATGAATGGTGCATTTCATTTTTTATCTAAAAATGTTATTTAATAGTATAAAATGAATATATAATGGATATTTATGATATTTATATCATTAATACTATTCTAGAGATGGTGTAATGTTTACTGCATCGACAATTCTTTTCAAACTAGTTCATTTTTGACTCATGTACCGAACATCGACAAAACCTTCTGATATGAACTCACAAAGTAAACTAATTATTATAACATTATAATATTTGATATGAATTTAATAATAAACATTAAATGAGTTCCTTATGAAATTATAAATTGACCATTGTTTATTTTTCATAATATATCAAAACAAAAAAGACATGTCAGTCTTGAGCTAAGGGATCTTACCTCTCTCTTTCTTTTCACGTGTTCCACTTTATGTCATTTATATTATGATTCATGATATTATGTAGGGGATGTTATTTGATATTAATACGACTATCCTTTTTATTTTCATATAATGAGATACCCACTCTTTCTCTCATCAATTCATTTTAATAATTTTTAAGTGGCGTTGTTTGGCTGCCAAATTTTTGTATGGGATCCCTTCACCCTTCTCATTTTCAATGTTCTATTTTCATGTCAAGTCTTTCGAATCACTTTTTATGATGTTGGGGTATGATATCTATATCCATCATACTTTACTTTTATGTTCATATGATTAGATACCCTATTTTATTTCATCAATCCTTTTTTAGAAGTTTTAAGTGGCATTGTTAGGCTACCGAATATTCGTAAAGAATTTCTTATCTCACATTTAATTTTGTCAGATATCAATTGTTTGCCACATATTTATTTAATTTGGTGTATGTAATTATCAAGAGTGTATTATTAGTTTAGTGTACTATAATTTATTTTTATTTACATCATCATTGCATAACCCTTCTTTTATGGGGTGTACATTTCAGAAAGTTACCCAAATCGATAATGGAACCTTTCACCCTCCTATTTTTAAAAGAATTATTTGTTTGTTATGTATTTTAACTTACATATTATTATTATGGGATGTGTTATAATATAGCCTTATTGATGTAAATAATTTTTACAAGTGATGATATTCCATTTTCTCTCTCATCAACAAATTTTATGAATTTTTATGTGATGCCATTTGGCTGTCGAATTTTTGAAAGGGAACTTCATAACCCAATTTCAATACTTTGGGTTAAAACTTTACTTCTTAATTATGTCATCATATTAATATGTGTGAATTAACTTTTATGGTTTTACAGTTAATAAACACTTATATTCGGTGTATTTATATTTTTTACACATAATTACATAATTGATTCATCCTTAATCTAATGATACCGTATTTGTACGGGACATTGTCTCAATCTCCTTTCATTAAGCCATATTTTGTTTTATACTAAACTTTATTTTATACGGTGTATAAACCCCAATTACTTTTACTTTGTTTCAAAAGGTTTATTTTTATACAAAGTGTTTTAGTAAAATACAAAAGTGAATGTTTCTGTCTTACGTATGCAGCGACAATGACATCTCCATCTCCTTGACCATTATTTGAGTTTCGGCTTCCCATACAAGACATAATTTTATTAAATTGAAAAATAAATACCATGTTTTACTTTCCTTTTATTTTGGTATAGAAAATGGTTTTGATAATTTTTTGATTATATAAATGTGTTTTATTGATACCTTGTTATTGAAATGTGGAAATGTTATGTTTCCTTTATTCATGTTTTATGTGATATGATTATATTATGGTTCTTCGGAATTTTTTATTAATATGGTTGGTTCTGTGATAAACTATGGGCGGGTGAGCCCATGATATCTCTCCAATGAATTGGGTAACGCGAATGATTTAAACTCTATGGTTCTCCGAAGATATTAATGGAATATAATGTGATGGGTATTCCAAACGTAACCATGAGTGTTACTCCCCATGTAAGAATGTTATGAATGCTTCATGTTATCTTTATGTCTTATGAATTATAGGAGTTATACATAAATTTTATTATTTCAAGAAGTATCTTATTATTGAAAGTTATGGTTTCATTGATTTGTATTTATTGTCAGGTTAATGTTTCCATTCATTATGTTATAACCATTACTAAGATTTTTATGCTCGTCCCATGTTTTTGAAATGTTTTTCACTGGTTATAAGGAAGGTTAAGAGAAAGGAAGTAGTCAAGAAGATTTATATCAAGAAAATAAATTTTGTTTTATTTAAGGATTTTTTTATTGTTGTGAATAATCGGATATAGTAGTAGTGTCTACATTGTAATCTTCTAAGATGTAATAGTTATGTCATAATTTCTTGAAACTCTAAACCTAAAAAGATCCTCAATGTTAATTATTTATTGAAATCAAGATTAAGTATTGTTTTAATGCTGGGTCCTTATAATAAGAACTATAATCATTTCAATCCATTATAAAAAAAATTGTGATTATTTATCATAATAATCCCCAATTCCTCCTAACATTCAAATTTCAGTTTTAGTCTCTTCAACATAAAAAAAACCCAATTATATATAGCTCATTTTTAATATCATTCATGATCATTCCTCTTAGGAAATGGATTTTTATAATTAAAATTCATTCCATAAAAAAACAAATTTTCATTCTTTCTATGAGTGAAAATTGGTATTTCTTCACACATTCGTAATATATGTGAAACATAATCTTTGTTCCTTCATCGTCACTACTACATAAATTATTAGTGAGTTATATCCTTATATATTTTAGAGATTTCTAGAGATGTTTAATGTTCCTGCTTATAACCACATATCATGACTATTGATTATGAAAAATAATGATATCCATCACTCTAGAAATCATACCATTTGGTTTACCATCAACACATTTTCTATCATATTCATTATTTACACAATTCCGTCTAGTTCATGCAACTGTCAAAATCCAAAACGAATAGTGTTGGAAATAATAATCACAGTGAGAAACTACATAATAATTACTGTCAAATATATGATTTCTAAATCATAACACATTAATTTAAATGTTTTAACCCTTTATTTTGTCCAAAAAAATAATGTAAATTATTCTATTATATAATGATTGATAATAATTATTTAATAAATATTTATATCATATCCTCAGGATTCCCAAACTTGGTATGTATTAATGCCCATTTTCATACGATAATTAAATCCATAGTCTTGCTTGAAACACTATATTCAGTGTTATTACCACTACATTAATCTATGTATAAAAACTTTAGATTATAGTATCTAGATAGGGATAAAATATCTTACATACAAGTCACTATTTATATAAAAAAATTGGTATATTTTAATGTACATTGGATTATACATATGGTTCTCTTTAATGTTTTCTCGTCATAGATTCCAGTGGTTTATAAATATCATTCCAAAATATAATCTATAAGGACATGAAATTCATATAAATAAATATTAAATATTATTGGATGAAAATCCATTACATAATATAATGATCCATACTATATTATTTTAGATATTGTGCATCTGGAAACATGGACACATAAACCACTGGTCCATAAATGATACACATCATATCCCATAATATTCTCCATAAAAATCTCCCTAATTATACATATTATAAATAATACCATTCATCATAACTTCTTAACAATAAATATATAAAAGGATGAGCTAAGATGCACGGTAAGGGTTAAAAGGTGAGATTTTAATATGTATTGAGCATATGGGTACGAAAACATAAAAATAGCATAAAAACAATAAATTTCATATCTAATATCAAAAAAAAATTGTCATAGAATAAATATTTGATATTCAAAATACATGAATAATTTTTAAATTTATGAAAATGATCAATGAGTTAAAATAATAATTACATATATATTTTTTCATACACATAAAAATAATATGTCAATGATATAAATAAATATAATAATATAAAATTATGATTGTTATATACAATCATTTACCCACATTAGAATTTATATAATCTCTCATGAAACTTATTTTGGAAAATGGAATAGTATTCGTACAAGTTCATCACGATTTGAGATAACCACCTATAAGTCGTCATTCAAGAATAGTCTGTCCACAATTATAGCCTTTGTTCTCATATAACATTTCACATTAGCCAATGGATTTTATGGTGAAAAAATGTCCATCCTTAACATAATAAAAATAATTTATATATATTCTATAAGATCAAGAATAATTCATCATATTTTAAACCAAAAAAAGAAAAAAATCATAAAAATTGCATCACATCATAACATGTAGATGAGAAAAATGTGTCCTAATCATTTATTAATTACATCATCAATGAGCCTATTGAAAATTGAATGGTTTTCAAATATATCATTTCATCATAAACATAGTACATTCTAGAATGGAAGAAGGCTGACAGCATTGGATCATTTCCCATAGAAAAAATGTTTCATTAAATAATTCCATCATTGATTAAAATTTCATAGATAAAATGAAACATTTCTTGGTAAAAATACAATTCCATTTTGAAAAGTAGTATAAAATAAAAATAAATATGCAAAATTGTTTTCATTAAAAATAGAAATGAATAAATATAATAAAATATCTAAATAATGATAATATTATTTCTTCTAGTAAATAAAAATTTTAAATTGAGAAATAAATTTTATAATATTAATTATATTTAAAATAATTTCAATTTTAAATATATATTTTAGGCATGTTTTGTCTCTATAATCATATCAAATCATAATAATTATGATGCTAAAAAAAACTGATGAAATTTCATCAAGTATGTTTTCTTGGAATAAAAATATCATGTTTATATATTTTTTATAGATTAAAAAGATAAAGAGTTTTTTATAGAAATACATAACTTCCAATATGTTCGGGTGATGATAATACATATCATCTTCCATATTATAATTAAAAATATTGTATTGGAAACCATATGTTCAGATAATTATAATATTATGGAATACCTATCTAATATTGATTTCTATATTCACTATTAAAAAATACTTTTGGATAATAAATATATGGAAAATAAAATCTATATTTTGAATCAACCCTACACTAGATGAATATATGTATCGATTCTAATCCAAAAATTACTTATTTTCCCAATTATATTCTATCAGTAAATTAATTATCATGGACAATACATTTATATGTGTACTTTATTATCCAATTGAATAATATTCTATGAAAAAGTAATCTATGCTACACAATGGAACACCACACTATGAGAAGAAACCATATATACCCATTTCAACACTATGTTAGTGTATTCATCAACATAGAATAAATTCTGTGATTTTATCTCATATTTATTAAATAATCATAATAGAAGTAAATATCGACTAATATATATTATATGACAGATATAAATGATCACGATGGCAGGTTCAATAACCCATATTAAGTTGATAAAATCAATCCAATTTATAAGGGATGTTATGACTCCCTGATTGATTAAATTTGAAAATCTATGCTCTATTAGATGACTTTCATGGATGTAATCTATCGAAGGAGTATATATATATATAAGGTGTGTATTTAGATATATACGATACATTTGATACAATATAATATTATATTAAATTATTTATTTGTATAATATCTATAGAAAGTCTATAAAAAATGGTCAGATATGCTATTTTATAAGAGAATCTATACTTAAATATCTTCATTTCTACAACATTCTACAATAACTAATTCTATTTTTCTATTTCTATTTTATCATAAATATCAATTTCCACAAGGACTTCATCAATTTCATTCCTTCTTGAATATTCGTATCAATGAATAATATCCATCTATGATTATTTTTTTCTAGCGAGTCTTCGATGTATCAACTTAAACCGTCAACAAATAAAACCTATTTGATATAATATATTACCAACTAATCATACTCGGTTGTGTTTCTATGTCAAAATTATTTTCTATGTTGTAGAACGTGGGTTCCCTATAAAATAATTTAAAGGCCCATTTTTTCCACATTGTAATGTTTTCAACTCCATGTATATAGTTGAGGATTTTAAGGACTTTTAACAATTTGACTATTCATTTAAAAATTAATGAGCACGTGGAAGGATAATTGGTGGAGTGGACAGTGAGAACATTATTCCCCGAACCACTATAAAAATTTTATTTTTTATTCTATTCTGTTTATCTACTATACATACTAATAATAGAAATGAACATTAGATAAATTCTTAAGTCGCAATGATATTTAAAATCTAGAATCCATAGAGATTGTGGAAAAGACACAATTCACCAACTCTTATGTAAATTTGAAATATTTAGAACAAAAAATTCATCTCGGATGCATTATTTATGATATATAATATGAATCTCAACTAATAAAAAAATAATATGGTCTATAAAAAATAGATGTAAGTGTATAATCTGAAAGATATAATATCTATGATTCGTTCCGTACTTTTTAATTGTGAAAACAATTGATGCAGTAAATCTTTCATAATCATCTATATATTGAATATTAGTATGAATTTTTATTCACTGATCACTTCTCAATATGTAATTCCTTTCAAACAAGACCCACGGAATGCAACAATATAAATGGAATTTTATATCAACACAAATTCAATGAATGCCATAATATTTATACTTGGACCTAAATAATTCAATCATGTGTTAGAATGTCCTACTGCCAATAGAATGTGGGAGACAATAATTTTTTCATTATTAGTAATAGATAACATCATGAATATGATATATGTTATAGAAAATTTATTGTTTGAAAAAATTATAACATTTAATAAGGAAATCATCAAATTAATCAATGGATTGTTAATAGATAATGTAAAAATAATTTCTGCCTTTGGATATCCCATAAGCCTATCAAATCTAGCACTATTATTCCATATAATTCATCCCTCTTAATGTAATGTCATATATTTTTATCAATTCAAAATTCATCACCTATCAATAAATTGAATGTTAAGGAATTAAATGGGACCTTGAGGTTTTACGAAGTAGAGATGAAAGTCAATGTTGATGATCAATATATTTTAAAAATGGGATATAATTATCTTAAGGTGACATCTCAAAACCATCAATAAATAAAGACTTCAAAACAAGGAAAAATTCATATTCACTAGACTCTATAATGCAGTAGTCTTATCTAGCCATGAATTTTATAAAATTATAAATTAATGAAATAGGCTTCATGAAATCCTTTAAATATGAGGAATGGTAACATTGTGAAGTAACATACAATGAATGAGATACTTTGGGTCACATTAGACTAGATATACCCCAATTTAAAGATGATAGATGTATGATGGAAAATAAAAATCAGAAGAAAAATGATTATGATCATAAACATAAAAAATCGATGAAATCGACATGTAGTGTTTCTAAAGAATCTAGTGGCTCGACAAATTTTGATTCAAAAAAAGAAACACCGAATCTCAAGACCAACTTGTGTTATATGCCTATATAATAAGAAGAACAACATTCTAATTATTAATATACAATTGAATATTATATTCTTTCAAAGAGTAAATTGACATCCTATTATTTAATGCTATATGATAATTATTATTCATTAATATAGTAGCATAAATAATTATGAAATATTGGGAATGTTATTTAGGTGATTGAGGGATGATTATAAAACATCATCATGAAGTAGATAAAAATCCAATCCATATATAACATATTGTTTTGTTCAAGAAAAAAAGGATACAATAATTAAACAATATAGTACAACATTATAAAAGAGATCCTATATTTTAATAGAAAGAGAAAATTATTTAAATGATATTATTGGAATGAATGTTATTAAAAGATAAAAGTATGAAATAAGATGTTAGGGTAAAAAATATATAATATAAAATATTTATTTTTTTCTCAATTCATAAAATATTACATTATATTATTATATAATAAATTATTATTACAAAAAAGACTTTTATTTAATATATACTTATACAAGTTGATTTAAAAAAAATTTCATTTCCAAAAAAGTGTTTAAAACTAGTAATATAAATGTTGTTAAAATAATCCACCAATTTATTCCCTAATTATTACTTACTGACATAGTTGGGCTCGAGAAAATATATGTACAAAAATAAGCATGTGTTTAAATAAATTTTTACATAAAATAGATTAGGATAAAAATTTTATATAGTATATAGGTCGTTGTCTCTCATGACATACGAGTGTTGAATCTGAAACATTTCATAAACTAACCCATATTGATTGTACTCTAGTCACTATTCTTGATAATTTAAAGGGAAATATTTCTATAGATGAAACTATTGTAAAATTAAATAAAATATTAATCTACAATGTTTTTTATATAAAAGAGAAAAATAACAATATAATGATAATGAACCAAATTATTGATAATGAATTTTATGATGAATTTTCTAACAAATAATAATTAATTATATGTGATAAATTCCGAAAATTTTGGGAACGAAGAACTAAAAATTATTATACTTATTATCTAAATGACTTAAGTAAATAGAACATTAATTTTTTATGTTCCCAAAAAATCACTCATGGATTTGGAATAGATGATATGGATATTAAAATATATATTTCTTTCATAAATTATCAATGAAAAAATTATTTTCTTATTTAAACTATATTAAATTTTGCAATGATAGATTCTATAATGAATTACCAACCAGAAAATGACATAAATAATCTTTCAAATATATTAACCTAATATCCACATATAAAACATTAGAACATATCCATTTTGATTTTTTGGAAAATTAAGGGAAGCATGTTTTGATTGAAAATTACGTGTTCTTATTCCAGTTGATGATTTTTCTATATATACATGTGGATAAGTTTAAAAACACATAACTGATATATTCAATATTTCTAATAGATTATAAAACAATTATCTTAATAAAAAATATTTTAAAATAATTCCATTAAGGAGTCATCATGATATAGAATTTGAGAATAAAAAATTCAGTTCTCTTTTCTAGATATAGATATTTATCATACCTTATGTCCACAAAGAATACATCATCAAAATTAAATTTATAAAAAAAGAACAATTGATGTAAAGGAAAGGGGTTTGTTGAATTAATACAATCTTAATAACTAATTAAATGATGAATTTTTACGAAAAAATTTATATATTATGAGAAGAGTTTTAAAAAGCCCAATTAATAAAAAGAAACCCTTTAAAAATTACAATAATATAAAACATAATGTAATCTAGTTAAATATATTTATATACAATGTTTATATAATGAATGATAATTAGAAATGTGGTAAATTCAATCCTATAGCCAATGAATTAATATATATAGGATATTTTTCTACATCTAAATCCAAAATATTGAAAAATTAAAATTCATGTATTTTTTATGAATGAGTTCTATAAAGATTGATGAATCATTCCCTTTTATTAAAATGAATGACCAAACAGATGATAATACTTACTCTTTTGACAACATGGGAAAATATCATCCAATGGAAATTTTGTAAAATAATATTAATAAAATTTTGTCCAGTTTAGAATTACATGAAACTGAAGAACCAAAAAGTGTCTTACGGAGACATTGTGGATTCATAATAGACCATCTATTTAGATTATTCATTAAACATTAATTTTAAATGATAATAAATCTATTTTAAATGTACATTTTGAAATTTTTATTTAATGGAGGATTATTTTCTTAAACAACTATCATGTGTTGGAACCCCTCCCAATTCAAATTATATTTTCAAACATACTAAATCTTTTTATGGACATAAATTAGCACCTATATCATGGTATTAAAGTTTAAAATCTTTTTTGGAAAATATATATTATGTGGGATTATTATATCATACACTTTTTAATTAAAATATGTGTTCTAATATTTTATCAGTAAAATTTCTATTGATGATGTTTTTATCTTGTAAACTATTAAAATTATTTTTGATGTCTTTTCTAATATATTGAAAATAATTTTGAAATGAGTATTATGGGAGAATATAAATTATTTTTATTATTTCAAATCAATCAAAAAAATTAATGAAATAAAATTTATCATTTAAAATTTAATATTAATTTATTAAGATGCTTTGGTCTATAAAATAAAAAGACAAATTAAAAAATGACTGTAAATATAATATATGATTTGGATGAAGCTGAAAAAATAGATGCCAACATGTTATATATATGTATGAATTATTGTTAATTGTTTCTTACTACTAGAAGACCTCAAATATTTTTTTATTTCTATGTGATATATTTTTCTCATATATGAAATTGTCACAATATATTGCTGTAAAAATATTTTTTTTATATTTAAAAGAAACTATTTTTCAGTATCTACAGTACCTCAAAAATATGATTTGAGTTAAATTTCATATTTAGAATCTAAATTTGGAGGATTTGGATTTGATACATAAAGAACCTCTAGAACCTGTCACTTTTTTAGAAAATACTTCGAATCATGGTTATGTAATAGTGAAAATTCATTTGCACTGTCAATAGATGGGGCATAATATATGGCTACTTATAGTTTTTATTCTCAATTGTTTTAGAAGAATGACAATCTAGTTTACCTTCAACTAAATTATAATAATATTCTTATTTTATTTGGTGATAATGGAGAGATAAATATTTACAGAAAATTCTATATGTAAATATTGGTCTATGAATATTGATATAATTCGTCATTTTAAAATATAACTTGTTTTTTTAAAAGGGTATATCATTTGAATTTGATAGTTCTAAATATATATTTGCATATATGTTTTCTAA
Organism: Viscum album; assembly: GCA_963277665.1. NCBI lineage: Eukaryota > Viridiplantae > Streptophyta > Magnoliopsida > Santalales > Viscaceae > Viscum > Viscum album. The sequence goes on along the minus strand of OY728152.1, from coordinate 2,071,180,659 downwards.
ACAACTTCCCCCGACAAGATTTGAATATATTTAAGTGGAAATGTGAATATATAATATGAAATACATGTATATAAATTTATTTTTACAGATGTATATATTTTTTGTTTTAAGAAATTTTTATTTATTTACATATCATTTATTTATTATTATACATTTAAAAAATTTATATTTAGAATTTTATATATTTTTTATTAAAAAAAAGAGAAATGATTAAATTGTAAATCTATGTGAAATCATACCACATCCCAAATCCAAAAAAAAGTATACTGCTCTCAATCTTAAACCTACCTTAACCGATGGATATCAGAGCATCTCTTGATTCAGTTTTCCAAAACACTAACCTTTGAACCTTTAATCTTTACTCCTTAATAAATAGAACATTTAAGAAGATCGGATGATGTTTTTGAAATTTTTCATGTTCTACAGCCTATGAAGTATGAAAATGTTCTCGAAGGCATGGTAACCAATTTTGATTGGTAAAATAATATAAAATATGTTTTTGAAAAAATATTTAATATTTCTGGAGGAAGACAGTTATTTAGATGTTTGTAATATGTCAATGGTGTTTTAAATAATAGTAATTGAATTTTGGAAAAATTATACCATTAGTAATTGATTGGAAGAAGAAAATGTGGTCTGTATGATTTACAAAAAAGATTTTTCTATTTCTTCATTTAAAATTGCTAGGATATTTTATTTTTTCTATGTGGGGGAATTTCATTTCAATTTATAAAATATTTTACATGAGAAATTTTAATCAAAGGATAAAATGATTTCTCTTTTCAGAACTATAAATGTCTAGATGTTGTAGAATAATGACCTTAATGATGATCAAAAGGACATGATAAATATTATTAAATATAAAATTATTCCTAGAATGGATGAGTTCAAAAATATTTTTTATTAGGATTTGTATATTCAATTTTTTTCTGATGAATATTGAGCAGAATTTCAGTAGGTATTTTATGAGATAATTACATCACCACTATCATAAAAGAAAATAAATGTCCCTTATTCTTTATAGATGGATATTGTTTCTCTTTCTATTCATATTTGGACTAGTATGGTACATCTATTCATAATAGAAATGTTATCATTATAATATTATAAATTTATTAAATGTAATGGATGTTATAGTACATCTAGAATAAGTATAGGGGTATAATATTTCCTTTCACAATAGTAGAAAATTATATAATGATTAATACTACTCAGGGGAAGAAGAAATCATACCGAATGTCGGTTTTCTGATTCCCAGAATCATTCCCTCATCCATGTTGGGGCTTGAGTTGCAACTACCCAAACCCTACCTCTAAAGGTCAGGTAATGGGTTAGTAGTGGCTCTATCCCTTAAATGGGTCCGGTCGTGACAATTTTGTATCAGAAGTGATTAGGGATAAATTTTTTCTAGACTGTGTGTGATTCTCAAAGCATGGAATTCAATAGTTATAATCTCCACTCTTTTTTAGTTTTTTAACTATTTCTGGGTTATGGAACTTTTCTTGTTGAGTTTTTATTTTTTCACTTTACCATTCAGTTTACATTTCTGTACTACTACTCTTTATAGGAAGATTATTGTTTTTGGATTATATAAAGTTGTATAATATCTTGTATTATTTTCTCTCTTCCATGTTCTCATTTATATGTATGTGTGTTTAAAGGATTTTAGTAAAAGGCATCCCCTCTTTATTTTTTCCTTCATTGCTAGTTTCCCGCCCCGGGCTTATGGAGACAGGCTTTGGATAGTTGCTTCTCCAGCCACAATATGGGTCATGTCCTGAAAATGTTGTATCAGAGGTTCTTAGACCCTTGTAAATTGTTTGGATTCATCCCTAAAAGGTGTGGGATGGATTTAGAGAAACTATGATGAATGTTCATAATATATTATTATATGACAGATAGTCTAGTGATGGTACAGGTTACTGATGTATCCATTCTAAAAGGCCCTGATTACCTATTGGTCGACTCATCACCCTAAGACACCAATTTTAGGGAACAATGGTTCATGAATCATATAGAATAGAGTCATTGAATATCCTTCTTGAATTAGATACCCATTGTTGTTGGTATATAAATATGATAATCTAAATGTTGTACTACTTAATATCATTAGAGATGTATCTGCAACAACAACCATGTAGGATTCTACCAGTTGTTTGTGATGATGACGCAGTTAGTGACGAGGCATCATTTTGGGACCCATCTTGTAATCCCATTTATCATGGGGGTAATGAAGTATCACCCCCTCTTTTATAGCATCAAAGATCCCTACTAGACTAGGATGAGGATGTGTGTAGGCAGAGCGCATTTCACGAGTTCCTGTTAATAAGAATATAACACCCCAAACATTTGTGAGATAGTTCTTATTTAATTTCATTATTTTATTATGTGGTACGATACAACAAGATTAAATTTAGGGATATGAAACATTACATTATCTTTCAGCATACTCTACATTTTTCTTGGAAAGTGTTATATACAATTTAATTATTTTGTTGAAACAATTCATTTCATGCAACAATGAGTAAAGATTTTGTTCGATGTATAAATGAACAAAGATTGTATTGTATTATAAACAAAACCAAAATAATATTTCAATACACCCATCACTGACTAGCCTTGTATTGCCCACAATAATGACCTTCCTTCATTGCTTACATTGAACGCAATACCGAGTTTCACTAATAAATGATAGATTATTAAAATATTATTAATTTATTGGATATAAACTACCCGTAATGAATTATATTAACAAAATTTTTAATTTTATACAACATTAGAATTCATCATACTCATTTTCAACACATTATATAAGAATAAGTTCATTATTTTGTATAAAAGCAGTATTTTATAAAAATGCACATTTGTAATCTTTTGAGGGAATACCAATTTAATATTTAGTTTTTAACACTTTAATATATTTCATTTAAAAAAATAAACAACTTATTTTGAGGAAAAAATTAAAATTTACTTATGTTGACATTTGGGTACTATTCTGATAAAATTCATATTATGATGAATAATTAAAATAACAACATTTTAATTGAAAACTTTTTTTTCATATAATTTATTCATATAATTTTATATTATTTATAATTGTATTTAATTTTTAATTGGACTATATATTTATAATATAATCCATTGTTTTTCATTAGATATAATTTCACATTTAAATTGTACTTAAACACATGAATATAATTTGATAGTTATTACTTCTTAAAAACCCACTTTGTCGTAATGACAACAAGTATTAATTTTAAATTAATTACTGATACATTTTTGTTTTGAAATTGTGAAAATGGATTTCATATTTGGAATTATAATTTTAAAATTGTTTAAATAGGTAACTTTTTTTGAAAATATGAATAGAAATTCAGTAAATTTTGTAATTTTCAAGGTTAAAGGGTAAATATTATAAATAAAGGTAAAAAATATTATTATAATAATATTAATCTGTACTAAATCATGTCCTAATACAATTATATGATATTATTCTAACCTTGTTGATCCATGGGTCAATTTTGTGACCCCATAGATTCACATGGATTGAAAATGACATTTTATAAGAATTAATTTAAAGGAAATATAATTACAACCAAAACATATATCTGTAACTAAATCTATTTAAATATATGGAAATATAACTGATAAATATGTATACAGATAGTAATTAGAAATATAGAAATATTTATTAAACATTATATTTTATTTATAATATTAAGAAATTAAATAAATATATTTATTTATGACATAATTATGAAGTAATGATTTCTTCTTTAATGAATGATTCCAATAAATGAATATATAAATATTAATTTAAATTTAATATGATCAATTTTATGTCAAACACTAATTTTATGAATTACATTAACATATTATAGAGTAGTTAAATATTTTCATTCAAAGTAATCAGGTTGTTATGAAATTTAAAAAATGTTCAAGTATGAGTAGCATCAAAATTTGACATAATCCATAGCATAAATACTAAAATAGTTTACTAAATGATATTATATTATTAAAAATATATGATTTGACATTAATTTTAATATAACTATAAATATTTCATAAATAACTTTTTCTTGTTCATTTGAAATTATATGGTAATTATATAAACCCATAATGTGTAAATAAGAGGATATCATAGTAAGATTAAAAACGATAATCTAAGGGAAAAACTATAAGGCAAAAAATATAAAAAACTAGTTTTAAAATTATTATATAATGATTATTTGAAAAAAAACATATTATTTTGGAATTAGTTAATTTATGGAACATTTTTAATATAAATTTTATTTATAATAAATTAATATTTTTAGTGTTTTCTAATGTGCCCCTCTCATTTATTTTGAAAGGGCACCTCCTCCCTCTCATTTTCACTCCATTTTGAGTTTCATGCTTGTAAAAAACTAGAAACTTTATCTTATCAACATCAATATTTACATTTTAGAGGTGTGGGTCTTTTCCAAATACCATCTCTTGTTCCCTAAAATGAAATTTAATGGAGGCACTTCAACAAAGAAGTAATATTTATTTCAGATTATTTAGAATTTTTTCTATTTATAAATAATCTGAATTAGTTTTTTCATAATAATCTAATAAAATCAGAATCAATCATATAGTGATATGTGATTAATAAAAATGGAACTCCCTTATTTCACCTTCTATCTATCCTATGAAAAAACACTACCGCCCTTATGTACGTACGACATACCGTCTCCATGCCATGGTTTAATCCATTTTTCACCTCCACCATACATAGATGGGTATAATAGTGGAAATAAAAAAAATAATTACTATAACATTATACCAATTCTAGGATATTATACACCATAAACATTAATACCATTCATCAACTACGGGAACAATATCATTTCTCGTGAGTATGTATCACTTACCATCTCCACGGCGCAATGAGATTCATTATCCATGTGAACAATTAAAGAATTATTATAAAGTATATATAATAAATAGTCATGAGATTTATGAAATAATAATTTAATAGGATTTATTTATATATCATCTACATAATTCCATTTAACTCAATAAGGAAACGAAAACAGTGTTCATGTGTAATTACAGACTACCGTCTCCCTGAACGGTGTATACCATTTCATTTAAATATATATATTATATATATATATAACATATATTATATATATTATTATTTATACATTTTTTAAGTATGAAAATAATGATATAAGTATTAATACCCCGAATAAAAACTTAAAACACATACAATAAATAAAAATATTATTACCTAAAACTGTGATTTAACATGAGGTCGACAAAATAACTAAGAATATAAATTCTTAAGTTCATCATATATTAGATCATAAATATTTAAATTTTTCTTTTTCAACTTTATAATATTTTTTAACACAAAATACAAGAGTTTCAGAATTATATAGAAGAAATCTGACCTTTGGTAAGGGAAAATATTACAATCTCATTTTTATCTGATATTGTTTTTATATAAGGTATTTTGGGTATATTTATCATCCACATCGATGATTTATAATTATTTAATATTAATTATATTCAAATAAAAAATTTAATGTAAATTTAAACCTTTGGTGATTTTTTGTAAATGGTATGAGATGAATCATTTTTCGATATTCATTTTGAGATTTTTTTGACTTTTCCTACAAAAGTACGATGAGAATGTTTTTTTAAGTTAAAATGATTAATATATATTTATGGTTTAAATCATTTAAAATTTCATGTCATTTGGGAAATAATTTTTTTAAGTCAAAAGCATATTTTCCTCAAGAATTAATATCAATTGTTTTATAAAAATTATTTTCTATCTATGTTGATGATCATTATATATTGTTCTTTATATATCCCTATTATTAATATTTATTGATTTGGTTAATTATGGAATAATATTTTATATGGATTATGTTATGGTGGAATGATGTCCTAGAAACACAATTTATTTCATGGGTTATGTTATAACGAATCTAATTATGATTTTGGGTCACACATAAGAATTGTTTCATAATGATATGTTTGGGACCAATATCTCCTTCCAATATATTTGTTATTGATTTATTTGTAAATAGATATACATGAATAGTATGACATGTAAATATTTTTCTGTAACAAATTGATGTAATGTCATGTATACTCGGTTCTGTAATGGACTGTGTCCACTATGATAGTATTATAAGCGATGCCTTTGATACTATGTAAATCTTTTTATATGCATATTAGTTTTCCACAATTATATTTTTATGAAAATGTTATTCATTCAGGTTTAATTTTACTTTAGGATCCATTCATTATATAATTATAAGCTTTATTTCATGAGACACGATTTTGATGTTTAAACATTATCTTTATTTTTTATGTTAAAATAAATACAGCATAATTTATATTATCCATGTTAACCATAAATGAGAATTTAAGCGCACCATTTTTATGTGTTCATTTCCTTAAGATGTAAAATAATTGTTTTAGGTAGGGAAACCAAAGAGGAAAATCAATATAGTTGATTTTTATGATCATTCACCATGATTAGATGATTATGTTTTGAGTTTCCAAATACACTAAACATATACAGGATTTGGGCATCAGTTTGTGTCATGTACTATGTATTTAGAAAATTAAATGTAATTACAACGTACTTCAGGGTTGGGTCTCAGAAGTTGGAATTAGAGAGATGTTTTAGTCAGGCATTTGAAACTATGATAAATAAAACATTAGTGATATCTCAAGAGATATTTTTATGGAATGTCAATGGATATCCTAATGGGAATTTATAACTGTAGAATATAGTACTAAAATAATGGTAACAATCATGAATAATCTTGGATTAAGCATAATATGTTATACAATAAATGTGCTCCCCCATGATAATTTTCATTCCTATAAGGATTGTTTCCTATAACACTGTTTTTTTATGTATATGACAATGGCTTGAACATGAAGGAACTGTATTATTGATTGATGCACTATGAAATGAAATTATTTTATTCTTGAAACACCCAATATTATGGGATATATAATGTAAAATATTATTTTTATATATATATAACATACGAATCATTCGAGACTACTAAATGATCAGAGAAGGGAATAACATTCTATTGAGTCTGTCACGAGGAAATGTCCACCTTCATTTAGAGGGGTATTATGATCCTCTTGTATCTTAATAATTGATCAGTACCATTGAAATGTTATTTTCCACTATTCACTATTCAAAATATGAAAAATCCATTTTGGTTGTCCATCATCTATAAGATGTAGCAGACTAGTGATGGAACCCAATTAAGAATACAAGGCCGCAAGATGAAATTGGATAAAAAGAATGGCATGAGTTAAAAACATGTTATTCCATAATTAATTTTATATTATTCTTTGAACAAATACTCCATTTATGTTCCAAGATCTTATGAAAATGGATTAAGGATATATTGGTACATAAAAGGTGAATTTTACAAGGCATTAATAGTATATTTTTTGACATTATCATCCGACTTGAAAGTAATGCTTAATTGATTTATTAGTGGATTAAAAAAATCATGTAATGGAATTAACTATCTGAAAAATTTGTAGATATGAAGATATTGTTTTTTTTTGATATCAATGTTGAACTGAATATGGTTTTACATATCCATTTCAGTGTTTTGACATGAAACCAATGATGTAGTTGAATGGAAAATCTCAGAATAATGGTGAAAAGTAAATGGCTTTTTTCTTATACTCAAGGTGTAGAAACAACCGTTGTGGAGATTATCTTAATGGGAATATCGAATGTTTTATGTTTTTAAAATATTTTAATCACAACAGTGAGTTATTAAGTAATGGGGAAATTTTGATAATGATGTGAATAGTGGTAATACTATAGAGAATGCACCACCAAAACATCCATGATTCTTATGCAAGGAAAATCAGACTTATGCTAACCAATTCAATAATCCAATGGTTACTTTTGATCATAATAAACAATCTCTTAAGGACAAATATAATTTAAAATCACATGCCATAACTATTGGTTATGTTGAGTATGAAAAAAATGTGTTGGAATGATTAAGAGTTTTTGAAATGGTATTTCAAAACAGTATTATGGAATCTCACATAAAGGCTCATGGGATATTATAATATTTATGTGTTGCATTATTGTGGTTTTCAATAATTATATGGTTCTCTTAATCATGAAAATTGTTTGAAATATTTTTTAAAGCACATGATATGCACATAATGATGGGATAAAGAGATAATTATATATTTGATATTTTAAATTAGCTCATGAATTATAATAGGAAAAACTAATATTATGGTTTTATTATATTTAACATTTGGCATTTTGGGTGTGTGGAAAGAGAGAATTTTGATAGAATACATATTTTCACTAAGGTTTTATGGTAATTCATGTTATTATAATATTTAAATAGATTACATGATTAAGCTATTCACATGTTTGGATTGTAAAAAAAATGAAATTCAGAATTTTATATCTGAGAAAAATGTTAAGTTGATTTAGTTCACTTAATTCTAATGTTTTTTTTTGATTTTAATGTTACCCATTTATGGATGGTATAAGTTATTTACCATTTTATGTTTTTTATATTAATGTATTATGTCACTATAGATGTACTTATGCATAATTGATTACATGTGAATTTTTTTTGAGATTGGTGGAATGACATATCATTCTAACTCATGATATTATAACACATAAATAATGAAAAATTCAAGTTCATTTATTTAAATAAGAGATGAATTCGAAGTTGTTCAAGGAACGAATAATAGTGAGATTTTACCAAAACCAAGTAAGTATTTATTCAAATTAAAAAATAATCAACTATAGAAAAATGATATTTAAATCCAAAAATGTAATCCAAGTATGTGATTATCCTAAGAATCAGATGAACCCTTAAATCATCAAATTTATTTTTATTTCCTGTAGTTAAAATTCTCCCAAACTTATTATCATCCTTATCAATTTGAACCTAATGGTTATATTTCTCTTCCATATCATTTTTATCACTTACAAACTATGTTCTACAATAGGGATTCCCATTGATGAGTTTCTTTGGGCAACTACTATATTAAAAACATTCCTTTTTTAATATGATGTTTTAGTATCTGTTTTTACAATTTGGGTTTCCATAAAGGAAACATTCAAGAAGAAACCCATTTATAACTCTAATGAACTTTACGGGAGAAATTCATTTTAAGGGGTATAGAATACAACACCCCGAGATTTTATGAGATAGTTGGTTTTCATTTTCACTAATTTCTATTTTTACACTCTGAAATAACTTTAGCTATCCCTATATAAAATTTGTATTATCTTACTATATATGCAACACAATTTTTGGATTGTGTTGCACACAATGTCCGGTTGTTTTTTCAAAATTCATTTCAAGAAAAACTAAGTGCAGATTTCATCAATGTATAAATGAAAAATTTTAGTATTATGTTATAATAAACACAAAAGGAATCTTATACTACATGCAATATTTACTTATCGTTCATTACACACAAGAGAGACCTTCCTTGATATCTTGCATCCTATACAATACCGAGTATCACTAAAAAATGATATATTATTAAAATATTATTATTTAATTAGATATAAACTACCCAGTATGAATTTTTTTATTAACATTTATAATTTTAAACAATATGAAAATTCATCCTTTTAATTTTCTAGACATTATATAAGAACACGATCATTATTTATTATAAACTAATAATTTCCACAAAAATGTTGTTCTACCGCTTTTTAATTTTGATCCCATTTAAAATATTGTTTTTAAATATTATTTATATTCTATTTGATAAAATATAATTTTTATATCTAAGAGGAACAAAAAAAATTAATTATGTTTTAATTTTGGTATTTTTCTCATAAAATTCATCTTTTAATGAACAGTGAAAATACTACATTTTAATTCAAAACTGTGTTGTCATCTAATTTATTTATATATTTAGATAATATTTTGAAATTTTTTATAAATTCAATTACATTATATTATTATCATTTAATCCATATTTGATCATTACAAGTAACTTTACTTTTAAATTAGTCTTAAAAAATTGCAATCATTTTATAGTTATTACTTCATAAAAACACTTTTTTTGGTTTAAAAAATAGTAATTAATTTTAAATTAATTGATTAAACTTATATTCTTAGAATTTGGAAAAATAGATTCCATATTTTCAATCATGAGGATTAAATTGTATTAATTGATATAGTTTATTTTGTTTACATTATGAATTGTAATATCAGTAAATATTTTATTTACTAATCTGAATGGGTAAATATGGTAAATAAGGGTAAAAAATTATATTATAATAATATTAATCTACTCTGACACATGTTCTAATATTATATGATGAGATATTTCTGACCAAGTGTATCGTTGGGTCTATTTTTGGGACCCCATGGATTCACATCGATGTGATAATGTCATTTTATAAGAATTTTTTTAAATTAATGATAATAATTCCATAAACATATATATATATAACAAATCGATTTATATATATGGTCATTTAAAATGTGGATAAGTATATATATTTTCTTTATAATTTAAAAAATATTTCTTACCTAAATTTATTTAAATTATATTATTTATATATTAGATAAATATATTTATTTATTACACAATTATGATGTAGTTATAACGACGTAAATGAAAGATTGAATTAAATGAATTGATAAATATTATAATAAATTTATTCACACCATATTGAAGCCATCCAATGATTTTCTACATGAAATTGACATATTTTGGTTGAGTAATTTCAGTGGTTTCAAGTTATCATGATTTTTTTAAAATTTCAAAACTGTCTGGTATTAATAGTGTAAAAAATTGTCATAATACATAACATAAAACATAAAATAGTTGATTAAGTGTTATAAAATTATTAAAAATCTATGATTCTATCAAATGGTTAATATAAGTGAATATATGTCATAAATAACATTTTTTGGTCGTTATAACTAATAGGTTAATAACATTATCCCACAATGCAAAAATAACAGGATATCATAGTAAGATTAAAAAGGGTAAAATTAGGGTTAAACATTAATGATATGGTAAAAGAACTTCAAAACATGTCTAAAAATTTATATATAATGGTTATTTGAACAAAAATCTTTATATATTCTTATAAAAAAATTCATTTACCATTTTTAATTGAAATTTATTTCTACTAAAATAGTGTATTTAGAGATTCCAAATATATCTATCTCCTCTATTATAAATGACACCTCATCCCTATAATCATTAATCCATAATAATCCTCATGAGCTGGCCACTATAGCCCATTTTTTATCAACGTCCCTAGTTACATTATAGAGGTTTGTGTCTTCTCAAAAGTACAACTCTACTTCCCTAAGAGGATATTTAAAAAAATGGACATTGGGGAAGAAGAAATCACTTCTACCGATTCATTCAAGTTAATTTGTTATTATATATCATCTTAATTAGTTATTTAATTATAAAGAAATAATATAAGAATAAGTGATATACTAATATTTCATTATAAAAGTGAAACTACTTTATTTCACCTTCTATCTATCTATGAAAAACAATATCACTGCACGAGTGTATGTACGTCATACCGAATCCACGTCGTGGTATTATCATTTTTTCACCACCACCATATTTGGATGGGTAAAATTTTAGAAATAATAATATTATATGATTATTATAACATGATAGTAATTATGAAATATTATTCCTCTTTTACATTAATACCATTCAACAATTATGGGAATTATATCATTGGTAGTGCGTACGTACGGCTTACCGTCTCCCTGATGCAACAAGATTCATTCTCCATGATAAAAAATAAAAAATGATTATAAAGAACATATAATAAATATCATTAAATATATGAAATAATAAATATACTATGTTTATGAAAATATAATTTACGTAATTCCATTCAATTCCAAAAGGAAATAAAAACTACAATCATGTGTACGTACAGCCTACCTTCTCTACATTCGGTGTACTCTATTATTTATATATATATATATATTATATATATAAATATGACATATAAATCATGTTTTAAATTTAGGAATTAGTTAAATAATTATATAAATGATAATATCAATATTAAAAATTCAAAATAGGTATAATTAATAAAATTATTATGGCACAAAACATTGCTTTTACCTAGAATTCACCAATGAACGGGTAATATAATGTCATATTTGATTCATATATGAAATAATAAATATAATTATGGTTCTATTACAAGTTAATAATATGTTTAAAACAACTTTAAAAGCGTTTCTGATACATATAAAAGAAATCAGACATTAGTTAAGGGATAATTTTACATTCATATTTTTATACAGGATTGTTTATTCATAACGGTTTTTTGGTATATTTATCATCAACATCCATGTTTTATAATTATGTAATACTTCTTATATTATTATAAAATAGTTTATCATAATGATTACCCATGAGTAATTTTTTTAAATTGTATGAAAGGAATATTTTGTCATTATTCGATTTGAGGTACTTATTGACTTTTTCAGAAAATGTTTGGTGAGAATGATTTTTTAAATTATATGGAATGAATGGAATTTTTATGTTTTTATGATGTGTTATTTCCATGATGATTCTTATACATGATTTCAAGATTATTTTCAAATAAATTACTATATTTTAAAATTATATTTAATATAGAATTATATTTTATATTGATTATGTTATGATGGAATAATGTATAAGAAAACCTGTTTGTTTCATGGGTTATTATATAGAAAATATTTTTATTTTTTTGAGGCACACATAACAATGGATTTATAATGAGATGGGTGTGAACATTATCACCCTCCAATGCATTGGTTAATTATTTTTTCACTTGAAATAGACATTACTAGAATGAAATGTAAATTTGGATCAGTCATACATTGTGGGAACTACATGTTAACCCAAATTAGTAATGATATATGTCCACTATGTTAGTCTTAGAAATATTTCTAGGGCTATTATGGAAATCATATTTTTTGATTATTAGTTTTCCATAATTACTTAGTATTTTTTTCAATTCAATTCTATTGTGTATAATTTTTTTTATGATCAATTCCAGACATATTACCATCATTTATTTACTGACTCAATATTTTGCTGTTTAAACATTATGGTAATGTTTTTGCATTATGATGATTATGGTATGATTTATGTTATACATGTTTACCCCTATTGATGATTTTAACTCACCATTTTAATTTATTTCAATTCAGTATCATATAACCAATGGTTTATTGTAAGAAAACAAAAGTGGACAATCATTATAAGAGTTGTTGAAGATCCTTCCCCATTATTATAAGATTTTGTTCCATGTTTAAAAAGAAACAAATCTAATATGGTATTTGGGGTCTGTTTTTTTCATGTATTATGTTTTTTGTAAAAGAAATTTAATGTCCATGTAAGTCAAGAATCTGTCTTAATGGAGACCATTGTCATTCTGCAGTGACCTAGACTATCATGAAACAAAGGATTGATTATAGTCAATGGACTAACACTTCAGGAATTCACAGAGACCGACATATCTACTTGGGGATTTGGAAGCATACCTTATCCATAGAGAATTTGGGAATTGGTGGAGCTTGGTTACTCAGATACATGCTGAGTCAGCACTATCATGGAATGAATTTCAGCATCCATTTCTTGAAGAGTTCTACCCATCATGTAAGTACATTGTTTGATATCATTATTTCCTATAAGATCAACATGGAATGATGATTATGACTGAGTATCTTACTAGTTTCTCATACCTTGAATGATACTCTCTTGACATGATCTAGGACAACTACATGCGATCATTGATGTTTGACTATGGACTTTTTAACGTGATATGTGTTATCATATCACCCTTTTTAATCCCCACCTATGTCAGTGTACAAGAGTCGTCATTGTTTATAGAGAAATTTATGTCATAGGGGCACAATAAAACTTGTTGTAGAAGTGATAACAACTCATTTGAAACATATACCATATAATGAAAGTGGTTGTAATAAGATATAAATGTATAAGTCTTACCCATAATTGGTTTTAGGAATGTAGTCTTATAGGGCGGAGGAATTATAGAGTTGTGGGTTATCTTGTAGAGGAACGATTTTAATCTTTTGATGGGTGAGGATGCATGGTACAAGACTGACTAATCAGACATGCTATAAACACCAAATATAAGGTAGGTTGACCACTATGGCAAAGACAACGCTTTAATCGGGGTGGTCCCTAAGGATTTTTTTTAGAAGAGTACCATGAGGATTTGGAGGTGGGTGACTATTTTTGGATGTCAATCCACTACCACTAGGAGGATCAACCCATGTTAAAAAAGAAGGATGTTAAGTCCATCGATAGTTGCAATATTTGGATGATTATGATCCTTCAGAGCATGAGAGAATAAGTTGTAAACATTTTGTCTTGTCAACATTAATGTATTAGAACCATGTATAAACTATGAAAAGTAATATTTTGTCCTTATTAAATTCTTGTATATTTTCTATGGTTACATGTGGCTTAGGTGTATGCATGTTTTAGTGATGTTTGAATTAGTTTTAAATTAATTCTTATGTGGCGTACTTACCCCATGGATATTAATTATTGTGACATGGTCAAAATCCTGTGGGAGAGTCAGTGCATTCTAAAGTGGATAATATCAATGTGTGGTGGAAAAGTCTCTCCAACTTGTGAATTCAATAAGGAGTTGTGTAGGAGAATTTTTGAACAGATCATATAATTTCCAATGGAGTTTATTCAAATTGACACTAATGTCTTGGGATATCACATGTGGCTATAGTGGAGTATTTGGTTTGGGGATTACTCAACTTCCAATAATGAAAAAGTGTTGTGGGGAATAACGCATGCTTTATGTTTCTAGAATCATAATGTTGGGTGATTTTACTCACATTACCTATCGGTTGGTACCTTGTATGCTCATGTTCAACCTTCATATAATAGTTATCATGTATAGGTCGAGGTGATGGAGCCCCCACAATGTGAACTACAAGACATAGTATATAGGGATGAACGTGGTATTATTATCCCTAAGATTGTGAAGACTCTTACATTATGGGAGAGAAAATGTGTTTTGTTCACATCCATAGTGACTTGGGCGTGTATTCCACAAGAGTGACATGACCTGAGGTGGCGTTACTTGTTGAAAATCCTATAAGAAATTTAATTCAAGACAGTATAGACTTGAGGAATGAAAAATGATGTTGTAGATTCCCATAACAGGATGTACCATTCTATCCTATTTTATGATGTTTTGTAGTAGTTACCTTCCTCGTAGATAACCTTATATGTGAAGGCGGGTATATATTTCCTTCAGTTTATTGTTTTGACACATTTTCTTCAGCATGTAGGAGAGAATGTCTTTTTAAAAATCCACTATTAAATTTTATGTCACATGATATCACATGGATTTTAACCATATATACGTTCTGAATGAGGTAATCATGATACCATATTCAAGGGAAAATAATTATTCAAGATTCAATGTGGGATCTAGTGGTTACTTAGGTGAGAGAAAATTTTTCCCCTCGTGTTTATTTTGGCCATTCAGGACTGTGAAATGAGATATTGAGGTCTCCAACCTCCTTCCCCTACCCCACAATAGCTGGAGTGGGGGAATTAATTTTTTCACATGTTGAAACTATAGAGATTCATTCTTGTTCCAACACACATTATCTTCAGGATAAGAATATATGATGTTGAACCATCCCATTGGTTCTCAGGTTATTCCTGTATGGTAACCAAAAAGAGTTTCATTGGGGTGGGAGGGAAAGGTGCAGGTTTAGTTCCCAATGTTTTCACCTAGTTTTTCATTTGTAGGATTAAAATAATGAATAAGTGAATGATATAGAATAGGTTTTATATAATTATTTGGAATATTTATATATATATTTTTAGAGCACATTGCTGAGGAGGCTTGCAATTTTGAGTCCTATTGTGCCTAGAATTAATATTTATAAAATTTTGATAGATTTCTATACTATATAGATGTCAGAAATAGGTTATATATTAAATATCATCTCTTATTTGAAATTCAAAAATCACCGTTGAGACTAGAAAGTGTTTTTTACACAATAAGTTGTATTACTCTTATTAGCGTAGGACATAAATGAAAAACACAACATATGGGAAATAATAATTTCAATAATTTGTCATACTTATTTTATCTGGAATTCCAAACCCAATATCATTCAAATGAGGACTCATATTAAAAATATGATACTATGGTTGAGTTTGTAATGGGGTTTTTTTATTAGGGGTGAACAAAAAAGAGAGGGAACACATGTTTTTGATTTCACGGTCATTGGTGGGTTTTGTATATTTTCTATAAATAAAACAATTATAGATTGGAATTAAGGATAGATCTAATCCTAAACTACTCATATCTCTTATGTTCATCATCAATATTCAATGGATATATGATCTATATCATTCGAAAAATCAAAAGATAAATTATGGAATGCAACACTCACATTTGTAGCCATAATCTGAAGGATCATGGTAAGATTTCATCTAATTGTGTGTTCTAATTCATGATTTTAATTGAAAATTTCATCAATTCTTCATTGTGTCATAGTTTGACACCATCATTTATGGACATGATGACATTATCATTGATCCATACATTGAACCAATATTTTCAACTATAATATTCTAGATCTTTGTGGATAACTAATAGTCACTTTATAGCATGCGAATCCACCATCGGATCACTTAGAAAACGCCTGTGTTTTGATTGTTTCATCATAGGGATCGTAGAAACGTTCTCAGATCATGAAAAAGGACCTAAAATGAGATTGTATGTCATTATAAAGAATGGGGATTCTGGGTGTGACATGGGGTATCTTACATAGGATTGGAGAAGTTGGACACTCGTGCAGCATGGCATGCGACAGTGACTGGGGTGCCCCATTGAGGCAGGCTACGACTGTGCGAGGTGAGCATGTTTACATGAACATGGGGCAGTAAGGCTATAGATCAGCATGATGATGAGGCATGGTGGTCATAGCACTGGAGTTCAGTGAGCTGAAGCTGGTGAGAAGGTGGGTTGAGGCGAATAGTAAGGATTACCTAATGGGCAACACAAATTTTGCAGTTTGGCGGGGGACACTATGGGGGAAAAGGTCCCACATAATGTGGGTCTCCGGTGTTGATGTTGGGGAAGGAGGAAGACTAGTCAAAAGATCTGTTGATGATGGAAGGAGGTTCATGGTGGACGAGATCAGGCTAGTGAACCAAGTTGTAGAGCATTGTACAGGCCATGGAAGTAGGCCACAACATAATAGGTTGGCCCCGATAGTGTGGACCGGTCAGATCAGTGCGGTCCATCCTATTTTCAGGACGAGGTCATTAAATAACCATATCATTTTATGTGATCCTGTAATTCACATGATGTCAAGGAAAATCTAATCCCAGAGTCGATCTGAACCATTCTCTTTAGTTTTTAGAATTTTAATTTTTTTATCCCAAATTTGGGCAGTGTGAAAATCATTCTTTTTCAATAATATTATTTAATTATTATTATTCATAACTGTTTTTTCAGACCTAACTAAAAAATGATGTTTGTTTGGTGTGAGGTCCGAGGCAATGTGACCCATGCCCATGTGAAAAAATATCATGAATCCATTTATAAGCTTATTATAATGATTAAGTGTGGGTCCATGGGGGCCGATTCACACACACTATGGTGACATGAATATTTTTCACCGGTTATTCATTTAGGGAAAATGAAAAGTCCATCTTGTGGGTTTTTTCTTATGGACTACAATGGGATGATACATTTAATTGGGTTTGGGATGGAGGAGTGGTTTCCATGGGTTGTCCTTAGAGAATGGTTTAGAAAATTATTATTTTCCCATATGATATCCCTTTGGGGTGAATAAATAGTCATTCATGGGTGTTTTCCCACAAGGATCACAACAATCAGATTCATTTGGACATGTAGATCCTCATTGGAGATCTAATTAAATGTAAAAACATGAAAGTAATATCAATGGAAAATACTATTGAAATATTAGAATAGAACACATCTATGGGGTCATCCTCCACTCCTGTTATAGTGGATAATACATATGAAGGGATGTGTTCATATGTTCAACATCCATTTGAGGCGGTGTGTCACCAAAAGTAAGTCATCACCCTTCGTATCAACAATGGGATATATGCAGTCGGTTTCCTATAGGTTGGGAATATTGTCTACTTTGAGAGTAAACATACATTATTATGGGTACTTAATCATAGTTTTGTTACCCAAAATGGCGAGGAACATGGTAAGTCCTTGACGCGGTGTCACACATTATAGGGTCCCCTCGCTCTTCATGTTTTATAGTATAAACTCTTATACATCACATATCTCTTTCTTTATTACAAATATTTTTTAATGAGATTATTCTATCTTATATATTTTTCTACAAAGAACATGATGGTTTCCTCTTTTGTGGATTTTGACATAAGATTCTTGATGTTCTGGGTGCGACAATATCATAGGTGGGATCTAATTAAAACAACAATGTTTCTTTCTTGTGAGGTTCCATCAAGCTTTTATGGAAAGTGTTACTCGATTATTTTTCAGAGGTACTATCCAGTATGTATGGTCTGTGTTTCTAGAGGATTTAGAGTGGAATCCCCTGGATGCATGAGGTAGTGGATAACCTCAACAACTTCTTATAGAGTGGAATCCCCCAGACACATCAGTGTGTAGATAGCCTCAATAAATTCTACTAGTGTTGAATCCCTTTGATACATCATGGTTTGGGTAGCCTCAAGAACATATACTTGAGTGGAATCCACCTAAATTATTAAGGTGTGGGTATCCCGTTTTACTTCTACAATAGTTTAATTTTTATGACGCATCAAAGTGTGGGTATCATCTAAATGGTGTCATTATCTCTTGATTGTGTGGCAGTGGGATGAGACGCGATTTGAAAAGAATTTGGACTCTCGGTAAGTAATAATGCTTTTCCAACCATGAAATTTCATTCTGATGCATCTTAAATTCATATGGGTGAGGAAGTTCTACCAAAAGTGGATAGTATCAATGTGTAGTGATTGATTCCCTTAGACATACAATTCATAGCACCTGTGTGGGAATATTGGCTTCAAGGGATACATCTGGAACTTCCTGTGGCTATCATTCCCTGGGCTAATTTTGTGAGATCGAGATTCCCTTAATCTCTTTATTGGGATTTGTTGGCAGACCATATATATATATATATATATATATATATACTTTCTAGAACCCAATCCATGTAATTTGATTACCATTCATCTGGGAGAGGCAATGATGTGTGAATAATTCCAGATGATTTCATTGTCTGTCTTCTAGTTGACGGACAAGAATTCCCTCCTGCTATAAGTATAAAATAATTATGAGAAGGTCATCTTCTCACCATTTCATAATTACTGTATTTGGGTGAACCAGAATCACTCCATTGTGGGGTTTGAGATGCATACCTTTATTGTTTACTTTTATTATACCTTGTGATATTTACATATCCCCTCTTAAGCACCTTTCTTACTACTCCCAGATCGTTCAGAGATTCCTGTTGAGTATTTTTATACTCACTTTTTTTTGTGATATTCCTACACTTGGTGTGCATTTGTAGATGATAGACAGGTTGATCATGTCATTATATGAGCAGGGGGATATGGGGTTCTTGGGCAACATGTGATGGGATTCAAGAGATGGAATCTCCCAAATATTTTACATCTTCACATGTTTATAGGTTGTGTAACTTTTTTGGTTTAGATGAGTATTTATTCTCATTACATTTTATTTTACATTTTTGTATATTTATATTTTAGTGGTCGATGAATAATTTTGGTTTATATATATAAATATTGTATCTTTTTATATTTTCCTTCTACAATGTTTGAATTTAGTTGGGTAGGAGTGTGTATAATGGTTCATAATAAAAGGCCTCAAAATGTTTGTTGTGGATTTATAGTTAGTCTCTAGACATAGTCATAAGGAGGCAGTTTGGAGTAATTTTGGCTCGAGTCCATGAATGGGTCATGTCATGAAACAGAGGCATGAATAAGAAGAATAGGAAGTAGAATCTAGATTTGATGAGGCTTTTAATTCACAGTGGAGAATAATAATAGTTCATATATATAAATTTTATAATTATAATGAATAATGAGGTGAGCATGTATCTAAATTGGATGAGGACATTGAGAATTTGGATCAAGGGAGAAATCATCTTAGGGATATTTTCGATATTTCCATTCAAACAACCCCTATTAATTTATGTATTTTTGTTTATACTTCTATTTATTTAGGGGTTTTTTCATTAAAATATTGATCTGTAGGATTTGAAACTACTATTTTAGAATATGATATATGGATGGATATAATAGAAGCTAGACATAAAAAACTACCCCTTTTTCATGACTCGTATTACTAATTGAATAATAAATTTTAAAATGTGATTCATAATATTAATTAGTTGAATGAAAAAAATTTCCCTATAAAATGTTTTGGAAGATAAAAAGATAAATTATGATGATTTAAGAAGTTCTATTTTCCAAAAGTAGCATTTAAACCTCTTCAGACTCTATTTATTGATATTCAAGAATCTTATAATTTTGTGGGGGATATAGATGTTTTGATATGAACATTATCAAATGAAATCAACAGTTAAAAGAAATAATCTTTGAAAAAATCATATTTTGAGGAGTGGAGGTTGATGTTGGGAAATTAATTTTAGACTATAAGAGAAATTCATCAGAAATAATTTTCTATGAAACAAACACCACAAGATTTTATCAGAATATTTTTTTGTGGTAACTTATCTGTTATTATATATGAATGACATAATGCATACTCTTTAGTGTAACAATACCTCCATGTATATTTTGATAGATAATAATAGAATGTCGATCAGTCAGTGTGTGTAAACTAAATCAAGGAAATGAATTGATCTTTATCCAGTGAAAGACATTTATCTACATTGATTCAGTATGAATATTTAATTAATGTGTTTGGGAATTTACATTTGGTTGATAGTTTCAAAATATAACATGACTCATGGAAGACGCTAAAAATGTGAAAAATCATTTAACAATCATGTTCAGTGTTTTTTGGTTAAGATAAATTATATTCATGCTTCAATTAAGATAATTAGTCATCCTAATGCACCCAAACCAAGAGGAGATTTAGATCCAACCAACATGTTTGACCCATTATCAATCTTTTAAAAAAAGTTATTTTATCATAGATTATAATCATTTGATTTGAAGACAATAAAATTTAAATAAAATTTTCATTAATTTATATTTTTATATAAGATATTTTTATATAGTTTTATAATTTTATTTTTTTATATATGTCAAATTTTAAACTTCCAAAACACATTTCTTATTTTTCTATCATGTACACAACAAAATTAATATATTATTCAATGCAACATTGAATGTGTTATAATCCATTTTCCAGTACATTATTTTTTGATATCATAAATATAGAATGAAAATTAGGTATAAAAATTCATTCTCGTTTTAATAGTATTTATTTCAAATCAAAGAAACAATATTATGAATTTCAATGAATTGTAATTTAAAAGTTCACTTTTTTAAAAATTTAATTTTATTAGTGTTTACTATTCCAACTTTTTTTTATAAATTTTATTGTGCGTTTTATTTTATTAAAAAGGTGGAGATTTATTGGAATGTATTATATTAAAAAAACACTAGAAATATTATTTATTTTGATTATCATTAATATAACTTTTTCATTTATAGTAATGTTAAAATAAATATTTTTTCATAAATATATATATATTTATATATATATCATGATTAAATATATTATTAACGGAATAAAAGGCTTCATGATTCTTTCGGAAAAAACTATTCCTATCCTATGTTCAACGAATGAACATAGGGATCATCAAACATATTCAAATCAGAAATCATATGGATAATCAAACGAAAAGTAGGAGAAATATAGTCATTTAGAATATCTATCAAACATGTGAGATCTATTATAATTATTCAAACCAAACAATTGGATAGAGAATGCATGGTTAATGAACCTTACGTTTGTAATTTACCATAGGCTGGAATGATGAACGTATTGATTCTCATCACAATTTTACAAGTGTTCTATATGTTATTCTTAGATTAAAATATGAATCATGAATCATACATTAAATAGAACCCTACTATACTCAAATAACCCTAACACCACTAAAAGGAAACCTATGAAATCAAAGGAACCCTACTTTATACAGTTTATCCATATGTTTTACTTTTCAACAATGATGATTTCATTACACAATATGATAAATTATTTCATGTATGGTCATGATAGAAATAAAAATCAGTTGAAAAATATTATATGATAAATTCAAAGGCTCATTATGATCAATCCCAAGAACAATATTCAATGTTCAAAATTATTCATTTTATTAAGAGATGTTTCCACTCTCTTGGTCAATTCCAATTTTAATATATGTGACCTATCAGGTGAATTTATTTGATTAGTCCAGGTGATAGAAAATAAATATATAAATATGGAAGGATTAGTTTAGTAATATATGATATGTATGAAACATACGATATAAAACAATATTCTTTCTTTGTTGAATATCTATATAAATACTATAAATAATGAATGACACAATTATTTTCATTTATAGGTTATTCTTTGAAACTCTACATTTTGAAAATGTATTTATATTATTACTACGATTTTTGGGTTTCTATTCGTTCATAATGATCATTTGTGACAAGGAGTAATTAAATTATAATCCTATATGTTGATTCTAATCAATTAGGAAGATTTACCTGCTATTAGTTTCTCCTACAATAATAGGGACGTTTCAACCCTAACAATCAAAAAATCAACCTATATTGACTTATTGTCGTTCCAACTCCTCGTACATGGTGGTGGTTCTGTTTTAGATTCTTGTTCTTAGCTTCCAATAAAAAATTCCATATAAAAGAACCATATATCTTTTTATTCATTATTTTAAAGGTTTAATATATCTTCACTCAGTTTTGAATTTGATGGGGTTGTTATAATAAGACCTTTCTAGTAATAATTTCAAATATCAAATAGAGAGTTCAAATGGAGTGGACTAGGGGATAATTACGCCGTAAACCTCTATAGAATTATATTTGTGATACATTACTGTCTATATTTTTCTCATATTTATTATATAATAGTACTTTTCATATCTATAGGAATCACCATGATATTTAAAATATATAATCTGTTCATATTAAATAAATGACTCAATTCACCCCTCGTTTGTATCTTTCTGATTTTCCATCCAAACAATAATTTGAATTATTTAATGATGTATTTATATAAAATAATGAAATTGATGGTTTATATTTTAATTAATTATATATATTATAAAAAATGATTTCATCTAAATATTAATTACTATCTAACCTTGATATTATTTGAAAATGATTGGAATACTATATTTTAAAATTTTGGTTAAAAAGTCAAATTAGATTGAAATAATATTTAGGAAATCTAATATAAACATTAAAAAATGTATGAATTTTTTTTATAAAAATGATATGTATGAAAAAACAGGTTTCGATAAAAAAGATAAAAAAGCTAGTTTTCGTTAAAAATATTCATTTGGAATAATGATACATTATGTGATAAAAATAGAGGCAATAAATGTATTCTCAATAAATAACCATATAATTAGAAGATATAAGAGATTAACTGTACACACATCATAAGACTTAATCATCATTAGAATATACATAAACATTTATAATAAATAATGATATTATTTCATTAAATACAAAAAACATTGATAAGTATTGAATTGTAACCCCTATGAAGGAATAAAATTAAATAAAATAGAAAATATTAGGACGATATATAAATTAAGGACATTAAATGACATATGATCTTTATATTGAAATCGTAAAAAGATTTTCTAATAACATAACATATGACATAAAAAAGTGTGAAAAATACATTTAGGATATAATAGTCCTTTTTATCGAAGGACTCATTAAAGGATAACATCAAATGTAAATACTTATATCATGAAATTAGAAAATTTTTAGATATAACATGTGGATGTGGGATTATATAAACCAAAAAAAATAAAATAATGGTAAAATTTTAATATGTGATTAAGAAAAATGAGTCACTCTTACCCCATACTATATGTATTAAATTTTTTAATATAGATTTGAACAAACAATAGATTGGACAACACCTATTGTATTAAAAAAATTCATCATACTTTTCAATTATGATCTCAAGAGAGCCTCCAAGAATTGGTGAGGGAAGTAAGGGTTAATTTTTTTTCAGGGTTTGAGTGAACAAAACGTTATTCGATGTGTTAATTGGAGAGGAGAGAAGGTGTAATTTTATAAATTGTGGATATGATAGACATGGAAGAGATTAAAATTTAACCAACGTTTTGATAATGAAATACTCTAAAAATGGGTCACTAATGAATCATATGGGTGATAATGTTGAAATATGTCATGATACTGGGACATGGACAAAGTTTTGTTATTTTACACCATAAATTTTATTTTAACTCCCAATAAAATCATTTTCACAAAAAATAAGTATATGTATTTTTTCAGATTTTACAACTATTTAGTGTGGAAAAATAATTTGACCCCATTATTTATAATTTATAATTATTATTAAAAAATTTGGAATATATTTTTCCTAATTCCTTTAATATGATTTGAATAATTTATTTAAAATTAAATCTAGAGATGTGATAAAAATATTTTTTAATAAAGATAAATTACTAAAAATATTAAAAACATGTTACATCAAAAATAAAAATGAAATTTATTATAATGAAAAAAATTGGATAAATAGACAATTAATTGAAATAATATTATAATTACAACTATATTATAATATAATTTGTCTTATAAATTATTTAAATTAAAATAATTTTATTTTTTAAAAAATAAATATTTACTACTAATGACTGAAAATTTTAACAGGACATTAAATTATCAAAAATATAACTGTAATTGTATTTTTAAATTAAAATCTCTATGAAATAATTTTTTTTTCATTGAAATCATTAAAAAGTGAAAAAAAATTGAAATAAGATCATAAATGTTATCAATTGTTATTAAGAAATTATTGTATTAATAACAAAATTATAATAAATTTTGTCTCATAAAAAGAAAACAATTAATCATAATTTTAAAAATAAAATTGAATTTATATTATATAAATTTCATTAGAATAATTTACAATATACTTTACAATAATTTATTGATAATATTTTTTGATTCATAAAAAATTATTTTTAAAAAATAAATTTCATTTAATAAAAAATTATATATTACATTTAAATTAATAGGAATAAAAGAGTTAATTTTATAAATAATTATAAACATATTTTTTAATATTTTTGTAACCAATACACTCTATTCTAATAAATATGTGGAAACTATCATATTAAATAATAAAAGTATTATATTATGTAATGTTTCGTAAAAACTAATTGTTAAGGTTAATATATGATATTAGAGAAATAATATTTATTTTGAAAAGAAATAAAAAAATATCTGGGTGTTACTCCTGATTGGTTATCATATTTTAGATGTTGATATATTTAGCTGAGGTACATAATTGAAACCTAGTGGATTGAGTGAAATTTAAATAAAAGCTCTTAAATCGTAGATATATTAAAATTTAAAAAAAATATAATTAATAGATGGTAGTTTATTATATAAAATAACTATTAGGTAAGAAAAATTTAATAATAAATTCCATGTATATTTCAAATCATGTCTCGAAGAAAGTAATTTGAGATGAATTTATTTTATTGGGGCACACCGTACAATACTATGCACTATAATATCCTCTTAAAAAGATAAAAATATCATAATAAATTATTTCATATTTTATTTTTCATCCATTATCTTTTATAAACATTATTTATAATTGAACTCTAAATAAAAATCAGTTAGTTATTACCTATTTCGGGTGGCTCTGTTAGATAATATCGATCATATTGATCTATTTTGATAAATATGTTGTTTTTATTCTTTAGTATGCCTATTTAAATAAATAATATTATATTTGAATAAATATAATATATTATTTATAATTATTTGAGAAATTTAAATTTCAGTTCATGGGTACTTTAGTCTTTAGATTAATCGATAAAATTGTAAAAGAATTATTTTTTGTGATTTTTAAATAATTATGAGTGTTTTAATAGTTAATTTGTTTGACATTGATATATATTATCATGATTTTTTATTTAATTTAATAACTGATATTATACATTTAATTATATTTTTATAGGAACTCATTAAAAAAAATTATATCATATTTTAATTTTTTTGGTAAAAACGACTCAACGATGAGAATACAATGAATAATGGATGATTGTAGATTGATTTGGAATGTATATTATTAAACCTGTATCATATTGATATCATTAGTTTTTAATAGTGTGATATATTTTAGATATATGTTATTTAGAATAATATGAAATGTAAATGTTAATATTATATAATTTTTATTTCATTAATTTTTACTATGTATTCTCGTTTTATAGGATTTAATTAAGGATAATAATTTTTTAGTCATATCATTAATAGGATCAACTATTTGTCATAAATAAATATTAATTTTATTATGATAATAATATTTTTAAATACAACCAATTCTTATGGGCATTCATTTATGGTGTTTATGAAAAGAACTGTTAACAAATTGTCCTATTGAGGTGGTCGTCCACACATATGCATGGATAATGATTTCATTTTACATATTATAGGGTTATAGATTAATATATATGATCATTTACTAATAGAAATTATTTCACTAATATAAAACTTATATATGAAATTACATATTTGGACCATACATGTTTGTTGGATAATTGAAATAAAACATGTTAATTCATCGAGGACGTAATCCGCTCATTGAAGGGTTAAAAATTTCATTCCACTTAATCGACATGGGTAGGGTGTATTGTGAGTTTACCATCATTTTATAACATAAATTTTTTTAAACTACAGAAATCTTATCATTATTATTTGTTATTTATAAATTACTAGGAATAATAAAAGAATACATATATGTAGAACACTAAAAGTAAGGACTCGATCTTATACCTCTCATCATGGATTCTCTCAATTGAGAGAGTAATAATCCATTGAGGGGTTGTCTTTTACAATGATCAAAACTTCCTTATGGTTTCTTGGTAAAAATATTTTATTTTTTGAATGATATTTTCACAAAATTAATCAGTTTTGGTTTTTGGGTATTTAAAAAGAAAGAACCCCTTTTATATGGGAAACGTGACACTGTTTTGGTATATAAAAAATTTATAATGTGTGTAAACATAAAGAAATTTGGATATATGTTTGGGAAAAATTGAAATAATATGATATAATGTCTATCAAATTATCAAATATTAAATACAAAACATAGTTTTAATTTTTTTTCTACCCTTTAACACGTGAACTTTTAATCAGTTTTATTAATCATCAACAATAGTAGATAATTATTAAGTAAGGTATCAGTATCATTGTTACAAAAAATATCATTTCCATTATTATATAATTTGGACCCTTAAGATTTAAAATTTAAATCCATTTCAATTTTTTATATTCAAATATATATATAATAAATAATTCTTAAATAATATTGAATTGTAATCAGAACATGTTTGGATAAAATATTATTTACATTCCAAATTATCCAATATATGATTGAAATTAAAATATATAATTTTAAATTATTTAATAGATAATAATTAAATAAATTAATGAAAAATATTTGATAATATTTTTATTATTCCAATATCAAATCGATTTAATAAAATACATGTTATTTTCAAAAGAGGCATGTCACACCCTGACCTGATTAATTTATTACTATTATTTCATTTCTTTTTTTAATCATTATTTTGAGTTTTGGATGACATTCTCTCTTGAGCGGGCAGTCCACAATGCTAGAAGTAATTGTGTGTTTCCCGCTTGGTTACACGAATGGGTTGGAGTTATGGAGCACGACCTGCACACATTTTATAAAGACGCGCGATAAGCGTGCAACTTAACCCTATAACTAGGTGGTACCAGCTGTCACGGTTCAGGCATAGTTTGGTCAACCGTGCGTCTTATTGCAGGAGAATTGCATGGTTAGTCGGTTCGAATTAAAAACATAAAATTTTTTGGCCGGTGAATGAAAATAAAAAAATTAATAAATAAAGAAATTTAATTTGTATGAAATTGTATTGTTATGGTTAGAAAGAATAATAATAATAATATTATGTTTTTTAATATTATTATTATTATTTTGATTGTTAGTATAATTATAAAGATTACGATTATTAACATTCTAATTATTACGTTATTAAATTTTTATTATTATGTTTTGTATTAGTATTATATTTATTATTGAGTTTGTTGGTATTATTATTATTAACAATATTATCAATGTATTATTATTATTTTTATTTTTAATATAAGAATTAAAGGGAAAAATATATTGAGAAACCCTAATGTACCCATCCAGGTGCCCCCCTCGTAATCACTCAGAGTGACCCCCTACCCATTCCCATTCGGTGCAGCAGCCCCCCCGGTTCGGCCGCTCCTGCACGCACCAGCCAACGTCCCCACCGGCTCCCTCGTCGCCTCATCATTCGCCTCCGCATCCCTGCGTCGTCTTCCGGCGCCCCCCGTCCGGCTCCCCATCCCCCCTGCCATGACGCCTCCGGCCAGACCCCCCTCTCCTCCGGCTACAGACGCATCTACTGAGCCGCCTCACCTCCTTCCCACCGGAGCCGCCTCGTGCACCCCATGTCCAGTCGCGGCGCCCGCCGGACCTCTTGGCCCCCCTCTTCCCCTTCGCTGCACCCAGCCGCCGTTCCCCGGCCTCCTCCCGGGGTTCCGGCCATCCGTCACTCCTCCTCACCCTGGCCACCACATCAGATCTCCCTTGCACCAGCGTCCCTCCTACCCGCCACAGCCATATCCAGTGACCTCTTCCTCGAACCTCCCTTATGTTCCCTTTTTCCAGCAACCCGAACCCTTTCGTGCACCTCTTCCTGGTTTTGGCATGACCCGAACCATTGTGTGTGCCTCTTCCGGCGTGACCCAAACCCTTCCACGCACCTCCGCCTTATTCCGGCGTGACCTGACCCTCTTCGCATCTCCTCCTCTTTTCTCGGGCGCAGTCTCATTCCCCATCGCTGATATTTAGGTTTGGATATGTTTATACTCTGTTATATATTCTTATGTTAACCACAATGTGAATTGAGTTGCTGACCCTTGAGGTCTTTATCAGGTCCATAGTCAGTTCCTGGTTTACATTTTCTTACATCTTCAATGTTCTTCTTGTCTAAGTGGAAAATATTATTTTGACGATTTCTAAAATGTAATTTTCCACACTGTAGTTTTCTCTTCTATATTTTTGTGATTCTTTGACATTGATAAATTGTTTAAAAAATTTTCATTAGCGTGATTCATTAATTATGATTATGTGTTTATGCACTTGATGTGTTGAAAATTGTGATATGAGTTCTTAAATTATGTTTATACAAATTTGGGGGAGTTGCCCTTAGTTTTTTATTAAAAATATTAAAGTGTTATTTTGGTTTTACTTCTGAACGTTGTGATTTTTGTAGGGTTTGTTTTTGATTTGTATCTTTATTTCTTTTTTTGGATTAATTTTATTTTAGGTATTTGTGGTTTTCTGAGTCTCGGGGATCAATCTTAGGGTGTTTTGGTTGGTTTTAAAGGTTTGCATGGATATTCCCAGGTATGAATATGTTTACATATATATATATATATATCTTCTGTGTTTGTGTTCCCTCACGGCACAGAGATCACGTGCATCGGTTTAAGGATATATATATATATATATATATATATATACATGTGGATGTGTGTTCATGTGAGCGAGTTTCTACTTGAGTAAGAAAGCATGACGTTACCTTTTTTTGAGGAAGGTGTTTCCAACCATTTCCATTTTAGATTCAAACCTTGAGAACATGAATATTTTCAATTAAATCTTTTATATCATATGAATATCTATCGTATTTATGAAAAGCATCTGGCTTAGTTATGTTGCTGTTTTAAATTTCTGAAAGTGGCTTTTGATGCTGGTTTATAATAAATTCATTGGTTCTTGGTAAAGTTTAATCAATTTCATTGTGATGTGTTTGGTTGCAATTGATAGTGATTGTGTTTTGGAAATGGAAAAAATTTCTTTGGTGTGTTTGTTCAACAAAAAGACAAACCAGTAAGTTGGTTTAGAATATATTTGGAAATGGTGGTTGGTTTGAAAGATGCATTTGTTTTTATAAAGTGTGGTGAACGAATTTGAGTTTGGATTCAATGCTAATGTGTATTATGAAAGATGTTTTTTAAGGTGAATCTTTTAAAAACTAAATGTTATGTTGGATGGTGGAACATCCATGGGAGCACTTGGTGCACGGATGTATGTGCCTCCAAATGAATAGGACACATTAAAGATATGTTTTCTTAAAATTAGGTTTTATAGAAAATAATGTGTTGTTTTAGAGGGAATTGAAAGAAGCAGGCCCGGTTGTCTTTTGGTGTGAGTTAGATGGTCTTTTTTCTTAATGTTATGTTTGGATCTTCCAAATCAATTGTAATATTTGTGTTGACTCTTTAAGAGGAATGTTTTTTCACTGAATCTTCGGAAAAATGTGTGTGCTCGATTGGCTACTTGACTTGTTTTTGAAATGTTTTGAAATTGTGCATGCTGTGAAGGCCCGGTTGGCACCTTGTCGAATGTGAAAGAATATAATTTATAAATATTTGTGGGGAATCTCTACAGGGGGACTTTCCTTCAAGGATCGTGTAATGGTGTCCGTGTAAGGGGTTTGAAAGTGTGGTGAGATGAGTCACACGTGCGAGGGCCTCCCACATACACAGTATTATTAAAACCATAGTGGGTTCCTGGTTGTCTTTTAGAGAATCGAGTGATGGTTTCTTGATAACCCTGATTAGATGGGTTATTCCCCCCTTGGTAGGTAGGCCATGTGGGGCATGCCACTGGTTGGCTATTGGGACGACCAGTTTGTTATTGACTGTGGAGTACCATGCTGGCATGTAGTCTGAACCCATGTACATCCAGGGGTTTTCTAGGGATGTTTAGCATCTCCCATGTTTATTGCTTATATCTTTTTGTTTACATCTACTTGCACTTAGTTTTCGACATTTAATTATTACATGTTCTTCTTTTGCAAAAATGTGATTAACATGAATTTGAAATTTCAGTTTTCAAGAAATTATTTGTTTTGGGGAAAACGGGTTGTGTTGTGTGTTGTTTTTTAGATGGTAAAACAGGATCCTTTTACCTTTAAAATATGAAAACCCTGTTTTCTATCATTGTATGTGCAAACTACTGTTTTGGGATTGTTTCTGGATAGTGGTTTTGGTTGTATTATGTGGTTTAGTTTGGCATCCCTACAGATCGTTTTTTATGCTCACGCCTATTTTTATCATTTCAGTAGCAGGTTTCACTCGTTCATGTTTTCTTGGCTGATTCATTCATTTTTTGGAGCAATGTTGGTCGTGGTTGGGAGGTGACCGAAGGGTCTCATAGAGGTACATCTTCTATTTGGTATTATTTCTTTCCGTAGCTAGATATTAGTGTTTTTGTTTTGTTTATTCTTATTCACATATTTATCTTTTTGGGAAAAATCATTCCCAATGTTTTAACTTTGATTCCTGACACTAGTTTCTAGCCCGGGGGGATCGAGAACGCCCCTCGGGACTTGCCGCGAGCCGGATCGGGTGACCGGTTCAGGGTCGACCGGGGCTGGTTGATTACAAAATGGTATTAGAGGGGCTCCTTGATATTTGGGATGTCTGGTAGAAGGATATTAGGACTCTCGGACCTCAAGAGGTAGGTTACGGGTCGGTTCCTGATCACCACCACTCGTGACGAGACCTGAGTTACTAGGGTTTGTCCAGGATTTGAGTCTTTTGTATATGGTAATTTTGGATTGAGGGATGAAATTGGAGCGAATCAGTTCACATTGCGACCTCACGTGGGTTGGTCACCCATGTGGAGTCCATGTGGCCGGTTTAAGGTCCTCTTAGTGTTATGTCTTACTTGGGGCATGGCTCACCACCATGTCGCCAAGTTAAGTGCAGAAACTAGTCCCTCATTCTGATGGTTTATAGTTTGTTGTGTTTCATTTTAAACTCGGTCTATGTGTGTGTGTGTGTGGAAAATAAAAGTGACGTCGAAATGAAAAAAATGGTTTCTTCCAAAAAAATATTTAAATGAGTAAAGCGGGTTTTTAAAGAGAAAGTTTATTGGTTTGGAACAATATTGTTTGTGTTTGGATTTGGTAAGGAAAGAAGTGTTTGATCCTTGTCACTCCTTATACAGGGTCACATGTGCATGGTTATGTACGGAGAGTGCAGAGGGGGAACATGTTTGCAGATGATGTTATCATGATTGAATAAATGCACATGTGACGGTTCATAAGGTGGAATGGGAGGGTTTTAAAATTTTAATGAAATGATGGTTTTGGAAAGTGATTTATTCTTGTGTTTCTATATATCTGGTGTATAGGAATATTGACCATGACTTGTGTAGTTTCATTGATTGAATTTTGGCTTAATGCTGGTTTCGATGATGTGTCTCGTGTTGTCATGAGTATGCTGCCCAGAAAGGTTGCTAAATTAGTTAATGAGTCATGCCCAGTTTTCAGTTATATTAACGTGTTCTCTATCGATCAATGAAATCAATGTTCGTGAGGGGTAGTTGTGTTGTTGTGGAACTGGAGTGGGTCTTCAGGTTGTTGGGAACTCCCAGTGTTATTAGGGTATATACCCTCTCAGGTTTATTTGAGGGTTTAGTTTTTTTCTAGTAAAGATGATATGCTTCATCATCGAGGGAGTTTTGGGTGTGATTAACGGTGGTCGACTTCTGCGAAGGATCCCCACCTGGCAAGGAGTGTGGGCTAGTGGAACTTGTCACCAAGAAACCACCCTCATTGGTACTAAATCATAGTTCGTCGGGCCGCACTCTTGTGTGCCACCAGTATGGCTTGTCCAGACATTCTATGTCGCCTTGCCGCATCCCTCTGAAGTCATTCTACTGTGTGGTCATTCGGGCCACCGTTGAGTGTTCTGGAAGAAGTGTTATTCGGGAGGATGAAGCTATGGACCAGAGGATGCAAATGTCTAACTGTGAGGCAGGAGATGCTTCAGCCATCAGGGCCCCAACCACATGTCTCATGATGAAGCTCGCGCATAGTCAAGAGTTTCTGAGGGTGGGTAGAACCTCCCTTCAGATTATTTTTTCATCTTTCTGAAGGGAAATATCAAAAGTTTCCTTGTTCTCTTATTATCACTGTTGTAAGCTCATCATAGTTGTGGTGATGTGATGAACCTGTTCTAAAGTAGTCTAAGTGGTCTTATCTGTTCTCTGTGTGTGTTCAAATTGTTCGGTTCTCCTTGAAGGGTGATGGGCCCGCGAATGAATGGGTCATTCTAATTTTGAGTTGGGTCTCAATTGAGTTTGTTAGGGGGATGTTGGGTTTTGTGAAATTAACGTGCAGTATCTTGAGGCCCTTGGTGATTTCGGGAAAGGAATTCCCAAGTCTCTGGTTGCGATGAGGAGTTTGTTTTGTCGGTGTGTGAGGGGTTGAGTTAATTCCATATCCTCGGGTTGTTGGTTTGTTTCATAGCAAGCTTTCTGTTTAAGTCTATGAGTTTTATTTGTACTATGTGGAGAAATTAAATGCGTTCAGTTTGGAAGTTCTCGTGTCCGTCCCCCCTCGAGGGTAGTATGATCGGGTTTCAAGGAATCCATATTAGTAAATTCTTGTGTTTGGGAGAACTCTCCTTAATTCTCCCATCAACCATGGGCTTCAATTTTATCTTTAACTGGCCGGGTGTGACATGTTGAAAGTAAGGTCATCCCAGGATTCATGGTTCTTCCTCGGTTTTTTCTAGGCATGAACTCGAGTTGTGTCAACTGTCGGCTTGGTGACATTCTGGGCGAAGAAAGTTTTGTGGAGGGGAGAATTGTCGCACCCTGACCTGATTTATTTATTTATTATTATTATTATTTCATTTATTGTTTTAATCATTATTTTGAGTTTTGGATGACTTTCTATGTTGTGCGGTCAGTCCGCTCTGCTAAAAGTAATTGTGCGTTGCCCGCGTGGTTACCCGAATGGGTCGGAGTTACAGATCGCGACCTACACAGGGTTTATAAAGTTGCGCGATAAGCGCACAACAAAACCATATAACCAGGTGGTACTGGGTGGCATGGTTCATGCACATTTTTATCAATAGTGCGTCTTAGAGAAGGCGAATCGCGCAGTTAGTAGGATTGAAATAAACACATTAATTATTTTGGCCGGTGAATGAAAATAAAAAATAAATAAATAAATAAATATAATTAGTATGAAATGATTTTTTTTGTTAGAAAGAATAATAATAAAAATAATAATATTGTTATTTTTAATATTATTCTTATTTTGTGATTGTTAGTAAAATTATAATGATTACGATTATTAACATTCTAATTATTACGTTATTAATTTTTTATTATAATTTTTTTTATTAGTATTATCATTATTATTATTTTTTCTGGTATTATTATTATTAGCAATATTATCAAATTATTATGGTTTTTATTATTATTATTAATATAAGAAATAAAGGAAAAAATTTAAAAAAACATATTGAGAAACCCTAATATACCCAGCAAGGCGGCGCCCCCCCCCCCCTTCGGAATCGCCCAGCGTGACCCCCCAAACCATTCCCGTTCGGCGCAGTAGCCCCCCCCCCAGTTCGGCCCCTCCTGTGTTCTCCAGCCGACGTCCCCGTGGGATCCCCTGCCGCCTCACCGTCCACCTCCACCTACCAACATCGTCCGCCGGCACACCCGTCTGGCTCCCTATCCCCCCTGTCGTGACGCCTACAGTAGGCCCCCCCTCTCCTCCAGATGCCGCTGCATCTGCTGAGCTTCCTCCCCTCTTTCCAATTGGAGTCGCCCCATGCACCACCTATCCAGTCGTTGTGCCCGCCGGCCATCCCGGCCCCCTGCTTCCCCTTGCCAGCGCCCAACCGTCGTTCCCCGTCCTCCTCCTGGCGTTCCGGCCATCCTCCCCATCTCCGCACCCCTGACCCCAAACCAGATTTCCCTTCCCCCACTCCTCTCCTGACATCACTCCCTTCCGCCGGCGTCCCTCCTACCGGCTACAGCCGTCTCCGGCGACCGCTGCCTCAAACCTCCATTGTGCGTCCTTTTTCCAGCAACCTGAACCCTTGTGCACGCCTCCACCTTGTTCCGGCGCAACCCGAACCCTTGTGTGTGACCCTTCCGGCATGACCTGAACCCTTGCGCGCACCTCCAACTTATTACGGCATGACCCGACCCTCTTCGTAGCACCTCCTCTTTGCTCGGGCACGGTCTCATTTACCCTCTCCAATATTTGGGTAAGGATATATTTATATTCTGTTATATATTCTTACACAAATTTAAATGTGAATTGATTTGGGGACCCTTGAGGTCTTTATCTTGTCCATAGTCGGAACCTCGTTTACGTCTTCTTGAATCTGTAATGATTCTATTGTCTAAGTGGAAAATATTATTTTGACGATTTTTAAAATGTAAATCGCATCGCTGTGGTCTTCTCGTCGAGATTTTTGTGATGCTTAGACCTTGATAAATTGTTTAATAATTGGTCATTATCATGATTCATTAATTATTTTCATGTGTTTATGCACTTGAGGTTTTGATAAATTGTGATATGAGTTCGTAAAATAAGTTGATACAATTTTGGGGGTGTTGCCCTTAGTTTTGTTTAAATAAATTTTAATGTGTTATTTGGGTTGTACTTGTGAACATTGTGATTTTCGTAGGGTTGGTTTTTGATTTGTATCTTGATTTCAGTGTTTCGATTAATTTTATTTTAGGGATTTGTGGTGTTCTGAGTCTCAGGGATCTATCGTAGGGAGTTGCGGTTAGTTTCCAAGGTGCGTAGGCATATTCCCAGGTAGGAATATGTATAGATATAAATATACATCTTGTGTGTGCATGTTCCCTCAAGGTGCGGGGAACATGTGCATCAGTTTAAGGATATATATATATATATCTGTGTGGAAGTGCGTGCGTACGAGCGAGTTTCTGCTTGAGTTTGAAAGATTAACGTGACCTTTGTTCGAGGTAGGTGTTTCCAACCATTTCCCTTTTAGATTCAATCCTTGAGCACTTGAATATTTTAAATTAATTCATTTATATCATTTTCATCTCTATCGTACTTCTGAAAATCATATGGATTAGTTATGTTGCTATTTTAAATTTATGAATGTTTTTTTTGATGTTGGTTTATATGAAATTCATAGATTCTTGGTAAAGTTAAATCAATTTAATTGTCATGTTTTTGGTTGAAATTGATAGTGATTATGTTTTGGAAATGTAAAAAATTGCTTTGTTGTCTTTTTTTAACAAAAAGATGAACCATTAAGTTTTTTTAGAAATGATTTGGAAATAGTGGTTGGTTTGAAAGATGCATTAGTTTTTATAAAGTGTTGTGAAAGAAATTGAGTTTGGTTTTAATGTTAAATGTTTTATGAATAATGGTTTTTAAGGCAATTCTTATAAAAACTAAATGTTCCATTGGATGTTGGAACATCCATGGGAGCACTAGGTGCTCGCATGGATGTGCCTCCAAATGAATATGACACATTAAAGATATGTTTTCTTAAAACTAGGATTTAGGGAAAATAATGTGTTTTTTTAGAGGGAATTGAAAGAATCAGGCCCGGTTTGCTTTTGGTGTGAGTAAGATGGTCATTTTTCTTAAAGGAATGTTTGGATCTTCCATCTCAATTGTTTAATTTGTGTTGAATTGTTGAGAAGAATGTGATTGCACTGAATCTAGGAAAAAATGTATGTGCCCGATTGGAAACATTAATCGTTTATGAAATGTTTTGAAAATTTTCATGATGTGAAGGCCCAGATGGAACCTTGTCGAATGTAAAAGAATTTAAAATATAAATATTTGTGTGGAATCTCTACAGGGGGACTTCCCTTCGAGGATTGTCGTGTAGTGGTGTCTGTGTAAGGTATTGGTAAGTGTGGTGAGATGAGTCATGCGTGCGAGGGCCTCCCACTTACACAGTATTATTAAAACCACCGTGGGTTCCTAGGTGTTTTTCGAGTATCGAGTGATGGTTGCTAGATAAACCCGATTAGATGGGTTAGTCCCCCCTTGGTAGGTAGGCCTTGTGGGGCATGCCATTGGTTTGCTATTAGGGCGGCTAGTTGGTTATTGACTATGGAGTACCATGCCGGCAGGTAGTCTGATCCTGTGTACATTCAGGGGTTTTCTAGAGATGTTTAGGAACACCCATGGTTATTGCTTTTATATTTTTTTTTACTTTTACTTGCACTCGGTTTCTGACATTTATTTATTAACTGTTCTTATTTTGCACAAATGTGATAAACATGAATTTGAAATTTCAGTTTTCAAGAAATGCATTTTTTTGGAAAACAGGTTGTGGCGTGTTTTGTTTTTTAAATTGTAAAATGAGATCCTTTTTCCTTTAAAATATGAAAACCCTATTTTCTATCATTGTATGTGAAAACTACTGTTATGGGATTGTTTCTGGAAAGAGTTTTTGGTTCGATTCTGTGGTTTACTTTGGTATCCCTACTGAGCATTTTTAATGCTCACGCCTATTTTTATCATTTCAGCCGCATGTTTCCCTAGTTCAGTTTTCTGGGATGAGTTGATCATATTTGGAGAAATGCTTGTCGTGGTTGGGAGGTAACCGAAGGGTCGCATGGAGGTACATCTACTGTTTGGTTTTATTTCTTTCTGCTGCTAGTGTTTAGTGCTTTTGTACGGTTTATTCTTATTTACTTAATTATCTTTTTGGGAAAAATCATTCCCAATGTTTTATCATTTATACCTGACACTAGTTTCCATCCCGGGGGGATCGAGAACTCCCCTCGGGACTTGCCATGAGGTGGCTCGGGTGACTGGTACAGGGTCGACTCGGGCTAGTTCGTGAGAAGGCATTTTACACAATTCAATTAGAAATCAAATATTTTATAAAAATATTTAAAAACCATAAGCATATATTATTATTCATAATCATAAAATGACATTAATAGTTTTGAAATAAAATTTATATAATATTATAATTTAATATATTAAATCAACACTAAAATACATTAAAAAAGATTTACTTTTGAAAAAATAAATTTCAAAATGCAAACTATTATTTTTTTTCCCTATCAATACTATCGATTCATTGGTAAAATATTAAACATATTATCATACATTTTTTAATTAATTTATCAAAATATAATTTTTTTCTTAATACGAAATGATAATTTTATAAATATATATTAATTATAATAATAATATTTTCATATATGTTTTAGTTATATTAATTCAATTTCTTATGTAATATAATATGACATAAAAATTATTATTATAATTTTTTATAATTTATTTACTCATATTAATATCCTATAATTAAATGGAACAATTTAAAATGTGTATATTCAACCGTATAAATATATCATGGTTTTAAATTTTACTTATGTTTATTATGTGAAAAAATATTAATTCAAATATATTTTATAAAAGTGGAATGAATAATGAAATCATAGGACACACCAATATCATTATATGTGGAATATTTTTTCATTGAAAATAATTATATATTTAATAAGATATAATAATGGGATGAATTAATGGAATTATTGGAGAATATAATTTTTTTTAAATACATGTTTTTATGAAACATCAAACATTTGACCAATTATTTATTTAATATATACAAAAGAAACATATTTTTTGAATTGGATTGTAATAAAAATTATATATCCCTTTATTCATTGGATAGAACCTATTTTGATTTATAAATTAATTTTATTTTATTATATATACATTATCTATTAAATTTGAAATATTTTGGGACAATAAAATAATGTTTAGCTTGTTCTGTCAATTTTACAATGATATTGTTTTATAAAATAAAGCATATTAGATAAAATAATATATTTTTATTCTTATAAATTTATTTCAAAAATAAAATAACATAAACCACCTAGGGATAATTTTAATATCGTATCTCCAAACATTATAATAATTTTTAAAATAAAATCTTAAAAAATAATTATATCAATGTTTTAATATAATATTTTTATTTCTAAAAAAACATTAGACCATACATTTTATAAAAATATACTTGTACATTATATATTATAAATAATTTCCTTAATACATTTATATAATTTAATTTATTCATTTTTCTATTTTGTTAATGTTAAATAATATGCACTATTTTTTTTTTCTATTTTCCAACATTAGTGTTAGAGTTTTAATTTTTAGACTATTATTCTAACAACCACATTATTTTTCTAGAGGTCAAGTAAATATTCATAATGAAAAATAGAATTTAAACTTACTATATAGATATCATATTTATTTTATTCGTATTAAATTATTTTTTTCATGTTATCTATATCCCATACCAAATATCAATCAAATAAAAAATATAATTTATAAATTTCTATATTTTTATTCTAGCCTGAAATATTTTTTTCAACCCCAACTATGTAAATTTTAAAAATCCTTTAATGTTAATATTTTCTCCGATTAAATAATTTTAAGCATTATATGTTGTTCTTATCCTTAAAATATTTTTTTTATTGATAAATTAAGGGAGAATTAATTTTTATTTTATTTTTCATATATCATATATATTATTATATAATGAAATATGACAGACACATATATTATGAATGAGAATTTTAATATCAATTTTTTTGGTCACTAGTCACAATGTCACTATTAGACAACAATATAATTTGAACCTCCAATTATATAAAAATATAATAACTGAATAGATTATCAATAACAATTTTGAACCCACACTCAAAGATATAGTGTTAAAATCTTAATTATGTCATTTTTGGAATCTATACAAATGAATGTGAAAAAAATTTCGCCATAAAAAATACTTAACATGAAAAAAGAAATATTGTATAACATAAATAAACCAGAACCATTATTGTCTATTGTTTTAGAGTATTTGGAAATATACATATATAAACAATACACATGTATTTAGATGATACATTCTCAAACGTAAATTATATTAGCTAATTTCACAATAAGTTATCACATTAATCTATAAAATACCATTGAAAACATATTTAATTCAACATAATTATTAGTAATCTGGTGAAATGGAACATAATAAGTGATATCTCAAATGTTAATTATGAATAAAAAAGAAATAAAAAAATCAATTTTATCAATGATCATATTAATATATTAATATTATCATATAATAATAAAAAATAGTGCATAACATATGTATATTTACACCAATAAATTGATAAATCATTATATAATAAAACCTTCTATATTGAATCAATAATTGAAAGAGTAAAAAAATTCAATTATCATGAGCTCTGTTATATTAATCTTGACCAAAGGAAACATATATAACATATATTAATAATAATAAAAATGGATTGGAATCTTTGGAAGAATAACAACATAACATATTTTAAAAATGTTTTGGATGTACCTAGAGCCTCGTTAAATAAATTGGATAAAAAAAATCTAGTTACTCCATCCATCTTCAAAATAAACACAAGGAAAAATATGTAATAAATTTGAGTGTTATCCGAATACAGAAATCATATTAGCTATTTTGGGCTCACCTTATTCTATCTCGGTTCACCATTTATATATTCTACAATATGGTCACCCAATGCTATCTGGGAACACCAATGATCGTAAATAACAAAAATTAATATTCATGAATAAATTACATATATAATTAATTTCTTCATCTACTCATAAAAATGATTATTATCTTTATGAAATGGTTATCCAATTGAAATATAATAGGTTCCGTGAAAATCTACATAAAATATGAGAAAACTTTAGATAAGAAAAAATTTTAAATTTATTATTTTTAAAACATGATTAACATATGGTAATGAAGTGGTTTACATGAATATTTTGTTGAAATAATACTAATCCATCATGGGAAATAATCTGGATAGAATAATTTTAAATTATCCTCAGTAAGGAATTTTTATCATTTGTAGTTATTAATTTGGATTATTATTAATAACATTAAAATCTCATGAACAATATAACTATAGATAATCATTTCATTGTGAAAAATATTTTTTTTAAATTATATTTTTTTAAATAAAACAATGGGAAAATATAATAAAAATCACTTGTAAAATAATCTTCATGATTTAGGGAAATAATTTCTTGTCATAATTTGTACATATAACCATTATTTTCAAAACATTTTTAATGTCTTAGTCAAATGTAACTAATTTAGAAAATGATATGAATTTCTATATGAAATATTTTAAAAGAAAGAAGTATATAACTGAAGAGTGGATGTACGAAATTATTTATTATGAGAAAATAAAATTTTAGATTTTTTTTCAATAACATGGATATTTAGTTATATGATACATAATCTAAAAAATTATTTCATTACTATAATATAATAATTAATAAATTTATATATAATTAATAAAAATAGAGGAAATACAGATAAAACATATTAAGAACACTGGATATTATTGGAGAAAACATATTTCATGAAAATAAGATAAAATAAATTTTTTAAAAGTAACCAAGAAAATAAACATTCATAAAATGATATATATTATATCATTAAGAATTTTCCAATGTTTTAATTAGTTAATCGTATACCTGTTAACATAAAGAAATTATATGGTACATTAAATTTCATTAGGATAAAGATATTCATGATACTAAATTTTATAGAAAATTATATTACCGTAATAAGTTAATATACATGTATAAAAGACTATATTTCCATATTAAGATGATATGGGATAAGAAATACATAAAATAATGATAACACTTATGTGATAATCAATAAATAAACAAATTATCTTAATGAAATATACAAAAAATTGAAATCAAAAATAATATAAAAAATTAAGTTATACACATATTCTTAGATTTGTGTTGATAATAAAGAAACAATATAAAAAATGAAAATATTGATTTACATTGGTTTCCACCATTTTATTACTTTTAAGGATGGTCTCATTTGATTTAAAATTTAATATAAATTCTTCAAATATGACGGATTAAAGAGGAGTCATGATATTACATGTAAAAGAGGTAGTGTGTAGCGCATTTAATTAAATTTAGTACAAAATAATATATTCTGCCTCAATTAAATAAAATTGAATCAATGTCCATCATAATTTTTATAATATCTGGAACAAAAAATCATAACAGAGAGAACCACTTATAAATTTATAAAAACCAATAATATTCTTTAAATTAATAACATATAACATAATTATAATTAAATACACAAACTAATAAAAAAATTGAATATGGTGTATGTCTCGTAAAATAAAAAATTATGATGGGAAAAAATTACCTCATGTCCAGGCATTCCGTGCATGTCTTTTAACTCTTATTTAATAAGAATAAAGAAATTATTTTATTTCATAACAATATAGGTGTAGCATCGTAGGTAAATAAAGAATTTTATATTTTTATATTCATTAATATTTTCATATTAAATATTAATTTTACTTTAATAGGGGACACTATGTTTGATGGCATACCAAATATGCAACAACGGGTTTCTTTGAAATATTATGTTGGAGACAACATTGAGTTATAATGAAAAATAATGTATAATATTATTATTTTAAATGGTAGTTAATTCCTAGCCACATTAAGGGTTGTAATGAACCAAAATAACTAAAATATGAATCTACGTGTTTGATAAATGTTTTCACATTTATCTAATAAATTGGAGAGGCTTTAAATAAGAATGAATCCGATTTTAAACATAAATTCCTTAATATTCATTAAATGGTCGATTTTCTACCTTTTGATGGGGGACCAAATTTAAATAATGTTTATGTAACATTTATATTATATAATTTACAAAATAATATTCTGTTTTTAGATCTGGATATCAAAATTTCCATTGGATGAAATTTTGGTTATTTCTGATAATATTGATTTTATAATGAATATTGAGAAATTCCAATTTTTAATTCAAACCTACCATTTTACCTAATTTATTTATAATGATAAATTATCATTTCAATAGGTTTTAAATTATAATTATATTTTTATTTTACTGACTAATCCAATGTTTTTTATTGGAAATGATTTTATGTTTTATTGGACATAAAAATGTGTCAATATTTTGATAATTATTATTTTTTAAAAACATGTTTTTTGTTTTGAAAACAGAAATTAATTTTAAATGAATTACATCCACTTCTGTATTTTGAATTCAGAAAAATGGATTCCATATTTGTAATTAGGATGTATAAATTGTGTTTATATGTAACTTTAATTTTTATTCATTATGAATGTCGTTTTCAGTAAATATTTTATTTAACATGGGTAAAGGTA
Organism: Viscum album; assembly: GCA_963277665.1. Taxonomy (NCBI): domain Eukaryota; kingdom Viridiplantae; phylum Streptophyta; class Magnoliopsida; order Santalales; family Viscaceae; genus Viscum; species Viscum album. The sequence continues at coordinate 2,071,137,241 of OY728152.1, read as the reverse complement.
AATATGGTAATTATGGGTAAAAAATAATATTATAATAATATTAAATTACCCTAACATGTGTTATAATCCTATTGGTTGATACATGTCTGGCAAGGGGAAACCTGGGGTCGATTTTGTGACCCCATGGAACAACATGGGAGTGATAATGACACTTTATATTAATCAATTAAATGTAAAGAATAAAATGACTTAAACATATTTCTTTTAGTAATTTACATTTTACATGTCTTAATATAAAATAACTTTCTTTCTTTAAATAGTCATTTTTAATATAACACCATTTCCTACATCATATTATTTAACTTATAATTTTTACACATCAAATAAATATTATTATTTATGACACAATAATAATGTAGTGTTCACCTTATTAATGATTGATTTAAATAGATAAGACTATAAAAAATAAAAAAAATCAAAAAATATAGTATTATTATTATTGGATTCTTTTATATTGAACATGATTCATCTTATATTCATCTTTAATTTGATTTGGTCATTTAGAAACCGAAATCATTATATAATAAATTACAATTTTAAAGCATTCCTAAAGAGCCCATCCACCCCCTTATTAAATGACCTAATATCTAACCCATTACTTACACCTATGAAGCCTCATGGATCATCCAAGCTCTACCCAATTATGCACTTTACATCCCACTCTTCCACTTAGAAGCCTTAACTTATGCAGAAGGCAATTCCAGTAATCTTTTTGGTTCAAACAAAATACAAATACCCGATTTAACGATAACATCTTTTCTTAGGTTCATTTTTTTAACTTCTACTACCCCTAAACTATTTTTTTCATTTATTATAAAAAATAGTACCCTAGATATAATATTTTGTTTTTATGGGTAGTGTTTGAACTACACTAACACACGCATCCATCAAATGGGTAAAGAACATACAGTTTCTGTGGATAGTGATCTACTACCTAAGGAAACTATGACTATCCAATCTTCTCCTATGACCTATTATGGTGGCCATTATGATGTAATATATTTATATGAAAATATATTATATTTATATAGTATCTATTCCTATTTATATTTCATTTATAGCATACCATTATGGTTTCCATAATTGGTAAATGTGATAATTTAGTTGAGGAAGTGAAAACGACCGCCCCTTCTACATGATATGACTCATACATTCCATACGTGGGATGTATAAAAGATATATTTAATGAAATTATATATGAAATTACACTGTAAATAATATATATGTATGTGTCATTATGTTTTCATTCCATCAAAATACTAAATGTAAATAAAATTATTGTTCATGCGTACATAAGGATTACCGTCTTCATGAATGATGAATTTCATTTCATACCTCAAAATATAATGTACTAATATTGATAAATATGTATACTGGATATATATGAATACATGATAACTAAATCATGAATATAATTCTAGAAATAATGAACTTTTGACCATGTGAAAATCATGCAAATATTAGGAGTTCATTTTTTAACCATGTACCAAATATCGACAAAATGACCATTATTAAATTAAATGATTATGTTTTTTTTAAAGTTAATAAGTGATATAAAAGGAATAATAAAATTTAAATAGGGTTTTATGAGTTTATAAATTAACATTATTTTATTATACCTGAGATTTAAAAACCAAAGTTTCATGTTAGGCATGATGTATGGGACTTCGTCTAAATCACTTTTCATTGGGGCATATTTTGTTTTCTACACAACATTATTTTATACACTGTATAAACATATTTTACTTTTCATTTCATTTAAATGGAATCTATTTAATCAAATAGTTTTACTAAACGACCAAAAATGTTTGATACTTTTTAATGTATGCAACGACAATGACATTCCCACGGCCACAAGTATTATTTGATCTTAGGATATTATAAAAAGTAATAATGGTTTTAAATGGAAAATAAATACCATATAATCTTTTACGTATTTTGGTATTGAAAATTGTTTTGGTAATGTATTTTTATATGAATATATTTAAATGATTTATTCTGATTGAAATGTGGAAATGCTATATTTCCTTTGTGTTTGTTTAATGTGTTATGATTATGTTGTGGTTCTTGAGAATTGTTTATGCATACGTGTGGTTTCATGATAATACTAGGGAGGATGAGCCCTAGATAGCTCTCTAATTCATTAGATAAAATGATAGAGGTAAAAATGAATTTTTATACTAAGAGATATTCATAATATAATGTGATGGGTATTCCAAATGTAACTCCCTACGTGGATGTGAAAACTACAACATAAATATGTTATGGATTATACAAGATACCTTTATGATTTTTTATTACCTTGTGTTATTCATAAATATTATTATTTCTTGAGGTATGCTAAATATATTATGTTTTGAGTGGCTAACGTTTCCTTTCATTATTTTATAACCCTTATTGAGTTTTTTTATGTTTATCCCATGTTTTGAAATTTCTTTCACTAAACATAATGATTAATACATTCAGGTATGGGATCAAGGAAAAGTCATACTGTTTAAATCATGGTACTAGACATTTCTCTTTTTTAAGAGTTTTTCATTTATGAAAGGATTGAAGCTGGTATAAGTGTCTACTTTGTAATTTTAGAGATGTAATGTAATAGTTATGGCCAAATTCTATAAAACTATAATCATAAAAACATACTAAATGTGAATTATCTATTTAATTCACGAATATGTTATTTTATAAGGTTAGGTCTTTATAGTTGGTATTATAGGTCAGTTTAGACAACTTTTGGAATTATAATATTGTTAAATGACTATCTATAAATTAATTTAGGGTATGATTGAAATGATATAGCATTTAAATGTTATAATGTTGATTTGCCTTTGATATTTCAATGTTCGGAATAGTTTTACACAAAGTAAACATGGAAGCTATGATGGGATGTCATTAGGATGAAGAAAAAAATCCAAATCAGGAACTTGAGATTGCCGAAATTTGAATAGAACAGTTTGTTATAGTGATGGAATAGTTAACTTGGTATATAAATGGTTATGGTATCCATGCACAAGATCAGCCAAATAAATCATATAGAAACATTTCAATAGTGGAGCATTTCATAAGGCAATATCTCCCATCATTGAGAGAATCATCTGACCCAAATCTAGAAGAAGGATGGATTAAAGCACTAGAAATGATATTTTATGTAATGGGGTGTTCAGAACATCAAAATGTTAGTCTCTCTATTTACCATTATAAATGTGAAGCCGATCTGTGGTGGTCGATGGTGACAAATATAAAGGATAGTGATGATATTTATGCTCTTGATAGGGATTAATTCCAATGTATGTTTCATGAGAAATATTTCCCTATATGGGTTCATCTTAGTTTGGAAAGACAATTATCAGAATTGAGGCAGGAAGATGACTCATTGGATTCTTATGAAGAAAAATTCACATGACTAGAAAGTGGTTCTCTAAAATTCATTTGGTGACATGATTGAAAAATATACTGCTTTTAATCATGATTAAATCCATATTATATAATAGATATATCTTCTCATGAGTCCAAATGGTATGGAAAACATGTTTCATTTGTGAATATGGTGGAAATTGGGTTTTCCAATGATCATTTTTACTTTGAAAAATAACCGAATAAGTGGTCGAGGTGGCATACGAAAGGGAATAACTCTTCAGAAAAGACTTATGGTAAGAAACATAATTTTACAATTTTTGAAAATTATGATAAAAAGCATAATGGGTTGTCTCTTTTGAATTATGTTATGTGATACTGATGTGGTAAAATGGGACCTACGTCTCATAATTTCACTAAAAAAGATCTGGTTAATGGTAAAAAAATTTGATTTAATGTCTATAAATTTCTTTTTTAAGTGCAATGAAATGGGTCATTTTGAAAATGTGTGTCCAAAGAAGACCTCAACTATGTGAAATCATCCATACTACAAGAAAAAAGTGGTGGTGAAATCCTTTTTATCTACTTCAGCAGATGTTGGGAATTAAATGTAATCAGTATTGGTGACTCTTTTTGTTAGTTCATATTATTCCAACGTGTTGTTTGATTCAAGGTCAAATAATATTTCGTTTTTGAGATGTTTTCTTTTAAATTGGGAATTCCATCATAATAAATGAATCTTGAACATGTGGTAAAAATCCTGGGGGAAATTTTGTGACAATGGGAAATCATATAATCCTTCTTGTATTTTTGTGGATAATGAATCTTTATGCAAATAATTTTTTTATTTCTTTTATAGTATGATGTTTTTTTGGGTAAGGATTTGCATTCCATTCATCATGATATTATTGACTACAAATTTAAAGAGATTTATTTTCATAATTAGTTTCATTTTGTGTACAAGAATTAACTGTTACTTTGGAATACATATTAGAAATCTGAGAAACTAGTTAAAGATGTAAATTAATGAAACCTTGCACAAATTTTTGGACATAATGGAACTATTTAGATTAATTATGAGATAGTGGTAAATGTGTACCTAGATGTTTTTCCTGATTAGATTTTGGGATTATACCTAATCCAGAACATGAATTTAATATTTAATTAGTTCCTTATACTATGCCAATTTCAAAAACCCCTATTTGAATTGCTCAAATTCGACATTTAGTGTTAATGAAGAAATTCCCAGAGAAATTAGACGATGGTTTCATTCATACTTTAACATCACCAAAGTGATATCCTATCTTTTTTTTAATAAATAATCATAGTTCAATGAGATTTTTCATTGAGTATAGATAATTGAATAACATCACAGTTAATAACAAGTATGATTTTCCTCATATCTAGGATTTGATTGATTAGCTCCAGGAATCTTATCATTTTTTTGAAGATTTACATGAGTTCGGGGTACCATCAGTTGAAATTTATAGAAATAGTCATTCTGAATACTGTATTATTCTTACGAGGTATGTCCATTATGAAAATTTAGTTATGCCTTTTGGGTTAACCAATTCACATATTGTATTCATGGATCTTATGAATTTAATTTTCCATGAGTACTTGGATATGTTTTTGGTTTTTTTTATAGATGATATTTTGTTATATCATAATGGTAAAGATGATAATGAATGAAATTATTGGGTTTTCTTGCAATCCATAAATTAAAAGAATCGATTTGGAAAATTTAGCATATGTTTTTTTTGGTTACTTCAAATTTAATTCCATGGTCAGATTATTTCAAAAAAATGGAACACTTGTAGATCATTCAAAACTAAATTGGTGATGATTTTCCAAGACACACAAAAATAACAATGATTTATAGTTTTCACGGATAATTGGGTTATAACTAGAGGTTTGTTGAAATATTTTCACAGTTATCTTGAACAATGAATATGTTATCTCCAAAAGGAGTTAAGTTTATTTGGACAAAAGAATGTGATGATTGTTTTTAGGAATTGAAATGAATATAGGTGAATGCTCCAGTTTTGAAACAACCATCCAGAGATGTTGATTTTATTATCTATAGTAATTTTTTGATGAATTGAATTGGAAGTGACATTATGATGAATGATATGGAAAATCATAATTATTCATATTAGTTGGATCCTCATGAGTTAAGTTACACTACACATGATTGGGAATTAGGTGCTTTTTTTGCTTTATTAATTTTGAGTAATCATTTGTATAGAGTAAAATTGTAAATATATTCTGACCACAAATGTTTGGTGTATATATTCTTTCAAAAATAATTGAACATGAGACATAGTAGATTGATAAAATTAATCAAGGAAAATTATTGAAAAATTAATTATCATCAAGGAACTGAAAATAATATATTGGAAGATTTGCGTTTAAAATGTAAAGCAACATTATCCTTGTAACATTTGGAATGAAATCTTTTGGTTATTGTTTTAATGATAATAGGAATAGATGTTCTTTTTGAAATAAATTCCTCTATTTTTTAGGTGTCAGTTAAATAATCTCTATAAAATAGAATTAATCATGTGTAAAAGGAAGACACTGAGTGGTAGAAAATTGATGTGTTGGTTCAGAAGGGAATTTTGTCCGAATTTAACAATGACAATGAATGTATTTTGAGATTTGGAAAGAGATTATGTGTTCATTATGATTCAAAATTGAATAATGAGTTTTTCTATGAAACTCATAGTTCTCCATTTTTAGTAAATTCCAGAAGTACTATGATGTATAACGATCATTAGGAGTATTACTGGTGGGATGGTGGGAAATGAGATATTGTAAACTTTACTTTGAAGTCTTTGACTTGTTAACAGGTTAAATTATATCAGCAATTACCAAAAGGGATGTTTTAGTCATTACCTGTTCCAATGTGGGGATGGGAAAATATATCAATGGAATTCTTTGTGAGATTACCAGAGACATCTTGGGGTAATTATTAAATTATGGTTATGGTTGATCAATTGAAAAAATATGCTCATTTCTTTCCTATAAAAATATACTTTTTTTCTAGATGATCTTTCTTAGTTGTTTGTTGAAGATATATTCAGGCTTCATAGAGTTCCCGTCTCCATTGTAACTTATTTTGATCATTGGTTTACATATATCATTTGGGAATGCCTTTAGATTTTGTTGGGTGCTAAATTAAATTTTAGTACAACAATTCTTCCTCAATCAGAAGGGAAGTCATAATGAACAATTCATACCATAGATGATATGGTATAGTATTTATCAATAAGTTTTCAGAGATGTTGGGACCAACATCATTCATAGGATGATTTTTCTAACAATAACCATTTTTATTACAGTATATATATCACTCCATTTGTGACTTTATATGTGAAGTAGTTTAGAACATTTTTATTTTGGGATTAAGTAGTTGAAAGGAAATATATTCGACCAGAATTGGTAGAAGAGAATACATAAAATAATCATTTGATTCAGAGGAACAATAGAACAGCCCAAAGAAGGCTTAAATGTAATTTTTCTAAATAGAGGAAGGATTTTTTTGAGGTAGGTGTCCATGTTTTTCTAAATGTTTCTCTATGTAAAAGTGTGATGAATTTTTGTAAGAATGTAATGTTTAGCCCGTGGTTCATTGGTCCTTATGAAAACCTGGAGAATGTAGGATTTTTTTTACAGATTGGATTGAACTCCATGTTTATCTCAGATATGTATTATGTTTTCATGTTTCAATGTTGGGAATGTATATTCCATATCAATCCATGTTTTTAACCATGAGTTATTTGAGTTGGAAGATAATCACTCTTTGAGGAATAGCCAATCAAAATTTTCTACTATAAATAGAATTTGTTGGGGATTAATGTAATAAATTTGGTAATTGTTTTATTAAAAATCTATATGGTTGAAGTGGTAAAGTGGGAATCAAAAAATTCTATGAGAGATAATTAACCCCATTTATTTGATAAGAGAATAAATATTGTGAGGACACAATTTCCAAAATGGGGGAATGATGCAACATCCTAGGTGAATTAAAAATATTATATTTTCAAATTTACTACTACTTATTAATAAAATGTTAATTTTACTTTAATGCGGAATGCTATGTTCGATGGCGTACATCATACACAACAACACGATTCTTTGAAATCATACATTTCACATAATGTAGAGTTATACTGAGAAACAATAATATTATATTATTATATTAAATAGAATTTAACACATCGTTGATTTACTTGTAAGAATGAACAGAACTAACTACAATAATAATATACATGTTTATTAAATATTTATAGATTTATTAAACAAATATTAGAGGCATAATATAATAATGAATTCAATTTTAATCATAAATACTATAATATTAATTAAAAAGGTCGGTTTTACACCTTTTGATAGAGAATTATTGTTAAATATATTTTTTCGGATTTATATGTCATGTATGAAAATAAATAATTTTCTCCATGATGAGGACATCAAAAGTTACTTTGGATGAATTTTTTTATTTTGCTAATAATGTTTATTTTTAATAAATAATGAAAACTCATTATTTTAATTCAAAACTATCATTTTATCTAATTTATTTATAAGGATATATTATCAATTGAATTGGTTTTAAATTATAATAATATTATGTTTTTTTCATTAAATTCAATTTTAATCATTTTATGTAATTTAAGATAGAAATTGGATATAAACATGTGTTGTTCTTTTTACAGTTATTATTTCATAAAAACCTGATTTTGGTTTTTACAGCGAGAATTAATTTTAAATTAATTTTTGCCAATTCATGGGTTTTAATATGGAAAAATGGATTCTATATTTTTAACCAGGAGGTAAAAATTGTGTAAATAGGTAACAATTATTTTTAAAAATAGTTAATATTATTTCAGTAAATATTTTATTTACCATTATTAAAGTGTAAATTTGATAAATATGGGAAATAAAATAATATTAGAATAATATTAAAATACACTAAAATGTCTTCTAATCATATTTTTAGATACATGAATGATAATTATCATCCTTGTGTCGATTTTGGGACCCTATAAAGCCACATGGGAGTGATAATGACACTTGAAATTAAATAATTTAAATTAATGACAAAAATGACTTAAACATATAAATTTTTTTAAATCAATTTTTAAATAGTGTTATATAAGTTATCTCTTCAATTATAAATATATATTTTAAAATATAAAATGATTCCCTGCATCATTATTTTTTTGTTATAATTTTAAGACATCAACTAAATAAAATTATTTACGACATAAAAATGATGCAGTGTTTACCTCATTAATGAATGGTTTAAATGAATAAGATTATAAAAAAATAAATAATTATCCAAAACCAGGCCTATTCATATTGGAAAATATTATTTCAAACATTATTCATCTTATATTTGATTTTAATGAGGTTTTGTCGATTATAAACCAAAAATTATTATATAAAAACATAATACTTTCAAGAATTCCTAAGGAGAACCTCTTCCACCTTATAAAAATCCCTCACCTTAAACCCATTACTCACATCTCAAATGCCCATTGGATCATCCTAACATGGAAAAATTATGCTCTGTACATCGCTTTCTTGCTTCGAGAAGCCTTATATTAGGCATAAGGCAATTCAATAAATCATTTTGGTTAAAACCAATGGGGGATACCTGATATGAAGGTAAGATATTCTCATACATTCTTTAAATTTATTTTAATTCTACAACCCCTAAACTCGTTTTATTCTTTTATTTAAAAAATATTATCTTAAATATTCTAGTTTTTTTTATGATATGGTTAATAAAAACACATACACACACCTCTATCAAATGTGTAATGAACATAATTTTTATTGACGGTGAACTACTACTTCACGAAATGATGATAGTTCAATCATCTCCTACCACCTCTTATGTTGGCCATTTAGATTAAAAAATATTTATATATAATATATATATATTTTACATTATTTCTATTTATCTTTATATTTCATTTATATCTATAAGGCCCCAGCCTTAAAACTTACTTAATATTGAATTAAATGAGTAATTCACATTGAGGATCTTTTCAGGTTTAGAGTTTTAGAGAATTAGGACATAACTATTACATCTCAAAAGATTACAAAGTAGTCTCTTCTACTAAATTTCCATAAAATATAAACTCTTTAAAAGAAACAAGTATAGTTCCATGTTTTAGGTAGCATGACTTTCCCTTGATCCCATCCTTTACCCTATTCCACGCTATGTCCTGTGAAAAACATTTCAAAAACTTGGGATGAGCATAAGAAGCTCAGTAATGGATACACAAAGAATGAAAACTGTTAGTTTTTCAAAACAACAAGTAAACAATGAATACTTTCTCAATGTAATACTTTTCACCTTCATGAAGTACTAAAACCTTTTCACGGAAAAAAAGTATCATTACTTACCTTTTTGTAACCAAAGGATTACCATAAAACCCATATAAAGAACACATAACATATATAAAGGTAACTTGTGACATAAACATACTTAAGTGGAATAACCATACGGTCGACTTCCACACATATCACTTAATGGAATAGCCATACGGCCAATTTCCATACATACTTAATGGAATAGCCATACGACCGACTTCCATACCCAATGCATTGGAGGTTATAATGTAACCACCCATCCTGGTATTCACGGCACCACCCGTCATAATTTCCAAGTACCATTATTAAACATATAATATAGAAAATATAAACATTTCAATAACAATATTTCATTTGAAATCACAATAAATAATTCCCAGATATTGAATTAATCAATCCATTTTCAAAAACCATTTAAATGATATTTTTGAATCAAAGTGTCCCATACCACTTTGAAGATTTTCATGGAATTATAATTTTAAAACCTTAATGTCCATATAAATAAATACTGAAAACCATTTTGAAAACACGTACATTAAAGATAAAGATTTAGAATAATAAATCTTAAAAACATTTAAAATGATATTTTTGTTAAAGAGTTTTTCACAAAATGAGAGACTCTCGAATACAAATAATAGCGGAATAACATTTAATCTGAACTTTATAATATCATGAGAATAAAAGGATTCATGATATAATATGTCAAAGGACAGTATACACACCATATAAGAGTGAATTGGTGCATAACAACAATGATGTCTCAAAAGAAATGTAAAATGAGATGAAATCCATTATAAAGAATGTATCCTTAAATTAAGGATAAATCGATCTCATAATTATGTGTGACAAATATAAATACACCCAATATAAGTGGATATTAAGTGTAAAACATTCAAAGGTTATTCACACATATTCAAAGGATGACATATTCAATAACTACATGTTGAACCCAAAGAACTCGAAATTGGGTTAAGAAGTTCCCTTGACAGGCTAACGGCGTCACATCAAAATGAGTTGATGAGAGATAAAAAAAACTATCTCGTCACTTGGACATAAAATTTACATCAATAAGGATATATGAGAACATATCCCAACATAACAATATGTACATTAAAAGACGCAACAAAAGAAGTCTTTTAAAAAGAGGAGGGTGAAAGGTTCCCTTACAGACTTGGGTATCTTTCAAAACACAGACCCCATGAAAGAAGGACAATAGATCATTGATGTAAATACTCATAAAAGAAGTATATTACACAAAGAGTAGAATAATGGGCAGTACATACACCACTCAATGGAATTTGTGGCAAATGTAGCATAAATCTCACGGGAATAAAAGTGAGATAAAAAATCCCTTACGAAAACTCAGCAGCCTAACGACACCACTCAAAACTTCCAAAATGGATTGATGAGAGGTAATAGGGTCTCTCATAATATGAACATAATAATTACAGTAGGAGTAATATAAAAAAACATCCCAATCACAAGAAATATGAGATTAAAAGGAATGACATAAAAGAGGGTACTTAAAAAAGAAAGAGAGGAGTAGGATCCCTTACCTCGGGTCCGACTTGACTCGATCGTTCTTTAATCTCTTGAATAATAAACTTGAGTTAATTTCTACTTCATTAAGAACCCTTTTCAAGTTAATTATTCCTTTTATATCAATTATTACCATGTCATAAACATTATGTAATAATTTAAGTTAATAATATTTGTTTTGCCGATATTTGGTTCTTAAGTCGAAAGTGGACTTCTTACAATTACTTGTTGTTCATGTGGCCAAATGTTTATTATATCCAGAATTGTATTCATGATGTGGATATAATATATGTCATATATATCCAGTAAATTCATGCATTTATAACATTACATAATTATTTAGAGGTATGGAATGAATTGCATCGTTCATGGAGACGGTAAGTCGTACGTACGCATGAACGCTACTTTCATTTCTATTTCGTATTTTATAGAATGGAATAATAATTATATAAAGGTATATTATAATTCCAGTATAATATCATTTATAATATCATAGCTCCATCCTTTATACGTCCCACATATGGTATTTAACGAATCAAATCACTTTGAGGGGGCGGTAGTCCGCACTTTCTTAAATGAAGATATCGCGTTTACCCATAATGGAAACCATAAAGGTATGCCCAAAATGAAAAAAACAGAAGCTTAAGGAAAACCTAAACATATTATATATCATATATAAAAATAGTGACATCATAATGGCCACCTTTGAAGGTGTTAAATGAGTATTGAACAATCATCGTTTCGGGTGGCAGAATTTCGCCATCCACGGAAACTGTATGTTCTTTAACCATTTGATGTAGTTGTGTGAGAGTGTAGCTCGAATTTATCTTATAAAAACATCCTAGTATATTGAAGATACTGTTGTTTTTACAAAAGGAATAAATAAAAAGAGTTTTTGGGGTTGGAGAAGCAAAATAAAACAAATGAACATGAGAGAATGAATTACCATTCAAAGTGTAACTCCTTTTGATTTGAGCCTAAATGATTCCTTTGAAAGGATTCTGCCCGAAGAGAATCCTCTAGGATGTGGAGAGGGATGTGGAGAGAGTAAATGGGCAGGGGTTTGGCCGAGCCAAAGGCTTGAGGAGTGTGTGAAATGAGGTAGAGGTGGGGGCCTTTTATAAGAGGAGAGGAGGGGCACTTTTGGAAAGTAAAGAAATATTACTTTATTTGAAAATGTGTTTCGGTTTTAAAAGGTCCCACATTGATATAATTTGTGGATAAGGTGAAAAGGGTTCGAAATCCACTCATCCAAATGGTTTTGGCCATGTGTAGTTCATATATTTTACATTATCTTTCCATTTTATTTAAATCGTCAAATAATGATGTCATCACTGCATCATTATTATGTCATAAATAATTTAATTTATTTAATGTCTAAAAATTATAAAAAAAAATTCTATGATGTAGGAAATATTTTTATATTTACAATGACTATTTATAATAAAAAATATGACTTGTATAACCCCACTTAAAAATTATTTAAGTAAAACATATCATGTTTGTGTCATTTTTACTTTTACATTAAATAAAAAGTTATTTATGTCATTTCCCTACCAAAATGTCTCCATGGGGTCCCCAAGTTGACCCATGGATTGTCTTGGTCGGCCATGACACAACCAATACGGTTGGGACATGTGTCTAGGTCATTTCATATTATTAAAGCATTATTTATACCTTAAACTACACTAATTACCACTAATCGCGATTAAAAACTTAATAAGTTACTATTCACCAAAAAATTATTTTTATCCCATTGAACCACATTTTACTTCTTAATGACAACCATGTATGTCGGAATTTTGAAATTAAAAACACATAAATGGTAAAATTTCATTTAAACGAAAAATCAGCTTTTATAAGTACCACTTAGTGGTTTCACTATTCATCATAAATTGATGTTTTTCAGAAAAAACCCAAAAATTCACCCTAAGCTATATTTGATATTCCAAATTCAAAAATGAATTCCGTTTTACAAAATTAAAAACATATTAGTCACATTAATTAATATAATAATTAATTCCCACTGTCAGAGCAAATAGCATGTTTTTATAAAACAATAAGTATCAAAAGATTGACACTAGTTTAAGTCTGATTTCAAAGTGAAATTAATTCCAACGACCACTATTGGATTTAATGGTAAAAATATTTTCTAATTTCACTTTAAAACCAATTCAAAATATAATCTAATCATATAAATAAATTAGATTAAAAAGAGGTTTTGAATTAAAATACAACATTTTACACTATTCATTAAAAAATGAACTTTATCGGAAAAATACCAAAAAATAACACAAAGTAAAATTTGATGTCCCGATTATTAATAAAGGTTTTATTTGTTCCAAAAGAATGTTTAAGAGTGAACAAAACTATATTTAATGACAGTTCTCCATTAAAAGGCGATAAGTGAACCTTTAGTGAAAACTAGGGCATATACGCCTAAAAATGAATTCTTTCCGTATTTTAAGTATTTAGCTTTTATTGGATAAATGTAAAAACATTTAAAAAACATATATAATCATATTTTAGTTATTTCTATCCATTCCCGCCAATACAATGGCTACATGTTAACTATCATTTGAAATAATATTATTTTATTATTAGAGTGCAACGTAAGATTCCCAAGAAACTCATTGTTGCGTGTTGGGTACGCCATCGAGCATAGCATCCCCTTTAAAGTTATATTAATATTTTATTCAAAAATATGGATAAATATGAAAATTTCATATTCATTATTTACCTGGGGTGTTACATCCTTCCCCCCTTTTGGGAATTGCGTCCTCACAATTTTAAAATTGCGCTTGGAAACATCCTTGAAAGTCCCACATCAAAACAAAAGTCGGTAAAACAAACACATTAAAATAAATAAAGATAAGTACAAAGGTCACCCGAGTTAACCCATACTAGGATTCCATGTATGAAAATATGGACATGGAGGAAAAAAACAAAGGGTCATGTTCTGATGGAGAGTGATAGAAAACATGTTTAGGAGAAAGTTAACCACGAGAAAATGACAAACTTGTGATGGGTTAAACGGTCTTCGATTCCCCAGTAGGATAAGTTAATAGAAAAAATTTTGGTTTTAAGTTACTTTTTATTGAGAAATATATTCATAAGGAAACATAATCACTTATCATATTGACTTTCAACTTTTATTAGATTCCTCACACAAGCTCATATTTTCTCCAAAAGACGAGTATTTAGGAAGACTTGTTCACATTAAGAGTACCATAATAAACTTCTAGAGAATCACCTAATCCACAAAATAGAACTATATACTTCCCATGTCTTTAGACTTTAACCAAAACCAAAACCAAAAAGGCTAGTACAAGATCAGATAATCCAGAAAAGGATAACCCTTTATAAAAATAAAATCTATTCTTAATCTCCAAAATTTGTCTAACAAAACCCAAAGTTCAACGAGGACCATTCTATAATCAATTTGTCCATAAAATTCTTCAAAGTAAACCAATATAAGATTGAAACCCAAATATTTGAAGGATTTACTCTCATAGTCTTCCAAGATAAATCGTAACATTTATCTCCAAACAATATCAGTTGCTCTTAAAGTCTCATTTTGAAAAGTAATTAACCTAATCACATATCCTCTATGATAGGTTAATCATTTTCATAAATAACCCAAAATCAACTTACTCTTAATTAATAAAATCATATAACTAGAATGAATCAGTCAAACTAACCAGGGAATTCACGTAGTCCAGTGGTAGGTGATAAATACCAGTCGCACATTGGTTGTGGGTTCGATTCCCGCAGCTTTGTCTGACGTGACGGGATGTCACACGGTCTACGTGTTGTCCTTTTTCCAAAACTATATAATTCATAAAACATTCCCCAAAATGAGATAAAATCTTCAAGAATAATCATAACATATTTTATCCTCAAGTTTATCTCATTCCTTTCATTTTCCATCATATCATATAGTAACCCATAATTTCCTAATAATTAAGTATCATATAAACCCTAATGGTTACCTTAATAATTATTACCTGAATTTCCACATTGATTTGGCCATCTCGTACAAGATGCATTAGAGTACTCACCAAGGTTTAAGTGGTTGATCATGACTCCTTGATATTTGGTTTAGAACAACCACGAGTTTCCTCATTGAATCCTCCATTTTATATAGTATCTTTATCAGAGAACCACCACAGTTTCCTTCAAACCTGTTGTCTCTTTGGTGCCTTCTAGATCCATCCATTCACTAAAACTAGAAATGTCAGTGTGAGTATATCAACAAAACTGTCATGTACTAATGAGGAAGGTAGACACTAAGATACACTTACTCATTCACTTTATCTAAAAATAGGGCTCTTTCTGAAATTCTAACCATTATGGTAATGTCACTTATGCTTAATGAATACCCTATCCTCTAAAGTTAT
Organism: Viscum album; assembly: GCA_963277665.1. NCBI lineage: Eukaryota > Viridiplantae > Streptophyta > Magnoliopsida > Santalales > Viscaceae > Viscum > Viscum album. The sequence continues at coordinate 2,071,121,561 of OY728152.1, read as the reverse complement.
CTAAAACGACCTCTGATACCAACTATAAGGCCCCAGCCTTAAACCTTACTTAATATTGAATTAAATGAGTAATTCACATTGAAGATCTTTTCAGGTTTAGAGTTTTAGAGAATTAGGACATAACTATTACATCTCAAAAAATTACAAAGTAGTCTCTTCTACTAAATTTCCATAAAATAAAAACTCTTTAAAAGAAACATGTATAGTTCCATGTTTTAGGTAGCATGACTTTCCCTTGATCCCATCCTTGACCCTATTCCACGCTATGTCCTGTGAAAAACATTTCAAAAACTTGGGATAATCATAAGAAGCTCATTAAGGGATACACAAAGAATGAAAACTGTTAGTTTTTCAAAAAAAAAAGTAAACCATGAATACTTTATCAATGTAATACTTTTCACCTTCATGAAGTAGTAAAAACTTTTCACTGAAAAAAAAAGTATCATTACTTACCTCTTTGTAACCAAAGGATTACCATAAAACCCATATAAAGAACACATAACATATATAAAGGTAACTTGGGACATAAACATACTTAAGTGGAATAACCATACGGTCGACTTCCACACATATCACTTAATGGAATAGCCATACGGCCAATTTCCATACATACGTAATGGAATAGCCATACGGACGACTTCCATACCCAATGCATTGGAGGTTATAACGTAACCACCCATCCTGGTATTCACGACACCACCCATCATAATTTCCAAGTACCATTATTACACATAAAATATATAAAATATAAACATTTCAATAACAATATTTCATTTGAAATCACAATAAATAATTCCCAGATATTGAATTAATCAATCCATTTTCAAAAACCATTTAAAAGATATTTTTGAATCAAAGTGTCCCATACCACTTTGAAGCTTTTCATGGAAATATAATTTTAAAAAATTAATGTCCATATAAATAAATACTGAAAACCATTTTGAAAACACGGACATTAAAGATAAAGATTTAGAATAATAAATCTTTAAAACATTTAAAATGATATTTTTGTTAAAGATTTTTTCACAAAATGAGAGACTCTTGAATACAAATAATAGCGGAATAAAAATTAATCTGAACTTTATAATATCATGAGAATAAAAGGATTCATGATATAATATGTCAAAGGACAGTATACACACCATATAAGAGTGAATTGGTGCATAACAACAATTATGTCTCAAAAGAAATGTAAAATGAGATGAAATCCATTATAAAGAAGGTATCCTTAAATTAAGGATAAATAGATCTCATAATTATGTGTAACAAATATAAATACACCCAATATAAGTGGATATTAAGTGTAAAACAATCAATGATTATTCACACATATTCAATGGATGACATATTCAATAACTACATGTTGAACCCAAAGAAATCGAAATTGGGTTAAGAAGTTCCCTTGACAGCCTAACGGTGTCACATCAAAATGAGTTGATGAGAGATAAAAAAAACTATCTCATCACATGGACATAAAATTTACATCAATAAGGATATATGAGAACATATCCCAACATAACAATATGTACATTAAAAGACCCAACAAAAGAAGTCTTTTAAAAAGAGGAGGGTGAAAGGTTCCCTTACCGACATGGGTATCTTTCAAAACATACACCCCATGAAAGAAGGACAATAGATCATTGATGTAAATACTGATAAACGAAATTATATTACCCAAAGAGTAGAATAATGGGCAGTACATACACCACTCAATGGAATTTGTGGCAAATGTAGCATAAATATCATGGGAATAAAAGTGAGATAAAAAATCTCTTATGATAACTCGGCAGCCTAACGGCGCCACTCAAAACATCCAAAATGGATTGATGAGAGGTAATAGGGTCTCTCATCATATGAACATAATAAGTACAGTAGGATTAATATAAAATAACATCCCAATCATAATAAATATGAGCTTAAAAGGAATGACATAAAAGTGTGTACTTAAAAAAGAAAGAGAGGAGTAGGATCCCTTACCTCGGGTCCGACTTGACTCGATCGTTCTTTAATCTCCTAAATAATAAACTTGAGTTAATTTCTACTTCATTAAGAACCCTTTTAAAGTTCATTATTCATTTTATATCACTTATTACCTTGTCATAAACATTATGTAATCATTTAAGTTAATAATATTTGTTTTGCCGATATTTTGTTCTTAAGTCGAAAGTGGACTTCTTACAATTACATGTTGTTCATGTAGCCAAATGTTTATTATATCCAGAATTGTATTCATGATTTATATATAATATATGTCATATATATCCAGTACATGCATGTATTTATAACATTACATAATCATTTAGAGGTAAGAAATGAAATGCACCGTTCATGGAGACGGTAAGCCGTACGTACGAAGGAATGCTACTATCATTTCTATTTCGTATTTTATAGAATGGAATAATAATGATATAAAGGTATATTATAAATCCAGTATAATATAATATATAATATCATAGCTCCATCCTTTTTACGTTCCACATATTTTATTTAACGAATCAAATCACTTTGAGGGGGCGGTAGTCCGCACTTCCTTAAATGAAGATATCGCGTTTACCCATAATGGAAACCATAAAGGTATGCCCAAAATGAAAAAAAACAGAATCTTAAAGAAAACATAAACATATTATATATCATATATAAAAATAGTGACATCATAATGGCCACCTTTGAATGTGTTAAATGAGTATTGAACAATCATCGTTTCGGAAGGCAGAATTTCACCATCCACGGAAACCGTATGTTCTTTAACCATTTGATGTAGTTGTGTGAGAGTGTAGCTTGAATAAATATTATAACAACATCCTAGTATATTAAAGATACTGTTTTTGTTACAAAATAAATAAATAAAAAGAGTTTAGGGGGGTTGGAGAAGCAAAATAAAACAAATGAACATGAGAGAATGAATTACCTTTAAAAGTGTAACTCCTTTTGATTTGAGCCTAAATGCTTTCTTTGAAAGGATTCTGCCCAAAGGGAATCCTCTAGGATGTGGAGAGGGATGTGGAGAGAGTAAATGGGAAGGGGTTTGGCCGAGCCAAAGGCTTGAGGAGTGTGTTAAATGAGGTAGAGGTGGGGGCCTTTTATAAGAGGAGAGGAGGGGCACTTTTGGAATGTAAAGAAATATTACATTATTTGAAAATGTGTTTCGGTTTTAAAAGGTCCCAAATTGATATAATTTGTGTATAAGGTGATAAGGGTTCGAAATCCACTCATCCAATCGGTTTTTGACATGTGTAGTTCATAGATTTTATATTATCCTTCCATTTTATTTAAATCGTCAAATAATGATGACATCGCTGCATCATTATTATGTCATAAATAATTTAATTTATTTAATGTCTAAAAATTATAAAAAAAATACTATGATGTAGTAAATCTGTTTATCTTTCCAATGATTATTTATAATAAAAAATATGACTTGTATAACCCCACTTAAAAATTATTTAAGTAAAACATATCATGATTGTGTCATTTTTACTTTTACATTAAATAAAAAGTTATTTATGTCATTTCCCAACCAAAATGTCTCCATGGGGTCCCAAAGTTGACCCATGGCTTGTCTTGGTCGGCCATGACACATCCAATAATGTTGGGACATGTTTCTAGGTCATTTCATATTATTAAAGCATTATTTATACCATAAACTACACTAATTACCACTAATCGCGATTAAAAACTTAATAAGTTACTATTCACCAAAAAATTATTTTTATCCCATTGAACCACATTTTACTTCTTAATGAAAACCATGTATGTCGGAATTTTGAAATTCAAAACACATAAGTGGTAAAATTTCATTTAAACGAAAAATCATCTTATATAAGTACCACATTGTGGTTTCACTATTCATCAAAAATTGAAGTTTTTCAGAAAAATCCCAAAAATTCACCCTAAGCTATATTTGATATTCCGAATTCAAAAATGAAGTCCGTTTTACAAAATTAAAAACATATTAGTCACATTAATTAATTTAATAATTAATTCCCGCTGTCAGAGCAAATAGCGTGTTTTTATAAAACAATAAGTATCAAAAGATTGACACTAGTTTAAGTCTGATTTCAATGTGAAATTAATTCCAACGACCACTATTGGATTTAATGGTAAAAATATTTTCTAATTTCACTTTAAAACCAATTCATAATATAATCTATTCATATAAATAAATTAGATTAAAAAGAGGTTTTGAATTAAAATACAACATTTTACACTATTCATTAAAAATGAACTTTATCTGAAAAATACCAAAAAATTACACAAAGTAAAATTTGATGTCCCGATTATTAATAAGAGTTTTAATTGGTCCAAAATAATTTTTAAGAGTGAAAAAAACTATATTTAATGACATTTCTCCATTAAAAGGTGATAAGTGAACCTTTAGTGAAAACAAAAAAAAGCCTAAAAAAGAATTCTTTCCTTATTTTAAGCCTTTAGATTTTATTGGATAAATGTAAAAACATTTAAAAAACATATATAATCATATTTTAGTTATTTATATCCATTCCCGCCAATACAATAGCTACATGTTAACTACCATTTGAAATAATATTATTTTATTATTAGAGTGCAACGTAAGATTCCCAAGAAACTCGTTGTTGCGTGTTGGGTACGCCATCGAGCATAGCGTCCCCTTTAAAGTCATATTAATATTTTATTCACAAATATGGATAAATATGAAAATTTCATATTCATTATTTACCTGGGGTGTTACATCCTTCTCCCCTTTTGGAAATTGCATCCTCGCAATTTTAAAATTGCGCTTGGAAACGTCCTTGAAAGTCCCACATCGGAACAAAAGTCGGTAAAACAAACACTATAAAATAAAGAAATTTAAGTACAAAGGTCACCCGAGTTAACCCATACTAGGATTACAAGTATGAAAATATGGACATGGAGGAAAAAAACAAAGGGTCATGTTCTGATGGAGAGTGATAGAAAACATGTTTAGGAGAAAGTTAACCACGAGAAAATCACAAACTTGTGATGGGTTAAACGGTCTTCGATTCCCCAGTAGGAAAAGTTAATAGACAACATTTTTGATTTAAGTTACTTTTTATTAAGGAATTTATTCATAAGGAAACATAATCACTTATCATATTGACTTTCAACTTTTATTAGATTCCTTACACAAACTCATATTTTCTCCAAAAGACGAGTATTTAGGATGACTTGTTCACATTAAGAGTACCATAATCATCTTCTAGAGAATCACCTAATCCACAAAATAGAACTATATACTTCCAATGTCTTTAGACTTTTACCAAAACCAAAACCAAAAAGGCTAGTACAAGATCAGATAATCAAGAAATGGATAACCCTTTATAAAAAGAAAATCTATTCTTAATCTCCAAAATTTGTCCAACAAAACCCAAAGTTCAACGAGGACCATTCTATAATCAATTTGTCCATAAAATTCTTCAAAGTAAACCAATATAAGATTTAAACCCAAATATTTGAAGGATTTAGTCTCATAGTCTTCCAAGATAAATCGTAACATTTATCTCCAAACAATATCAGTTGCTCCTAAAGTCTCGTTTTGAAAAGTAATTAACCTAATCACATATACTCCATGATAGGTTAATCATTTTCATAAATAACCCAAAATAAACTTACTCTTAATTCATATAATCATATAACTAGAATGAATCAGTCAAACTAACCAGGGAATTCACGTAGTCCAGTGGTAGGTGATAAATACCATTCGCACATTGGTTGTGGGTTCGATTCCCGCAGCTTTGTCCGACGCGATGGGATGTCACACGGTCTACGTGATGTCCTTTTTCCAATACTATATAATTCGTAAAACATTCCCCAAAATGAGATAAAATCTTCAAGAATAATCATAAAATATTTTATCCTCATTTTATCTCATTCCTTTCATTTTCCATCATATCATAGAGTAACCCATAATTACCTAAAAATTAAGTATCATATAAACCCTAATGGTTACCTTAATAATTATTACCTGAATTTCCACATCGATTTGGCCATCTCGTACATGATGCATTAAGGAACTCACCAAGGTTGAAGTGGTTGATCATGACTCCTTGATATTTGGTTTAGAACAACCACGAGTTTCCTCATTGAATCCTCCATTTTATATAGTATCTTAATCTGAGAACCACCACAGTTTTCTTCAAACCGGTTGTCTCTTTGGTGCCTTCTAGATCCATCCATTCACTAAAAATAGAAATGTCAGTGTGAGTATATCAAAAAAACCATCATGTACTAATGAGGAAGGTAAAGACTAAGATACACTTACTCATTCACTTTATATAAAACTAGGACTCTTTCTGAAATCCTAACCATTATGGTAATGTCACTTATGCTTAATGAATACCATAACCTCTAAAGTTATCTAAACCGACCTCTGATACCAACTTTAAGGCCCCATCCTTAAACCTTACTTAATATTGAATTAAATGAGTAATTTACAATGAGGATCTTTTCAGGTTTATATTTTTAGAGAATTAGGACATAACTATTACATCTCAAAAGATTACAAAGTAGTCTCTTCTACTAAATTTCCATAAAATAAAAACTCTTTAAAAGAAACATGTATAGTTCCATGTTTTAGGTAGCATGACTTTCCCATGATTGCATCCTTGACCCTATTCCACACTATGTCCTGTGAAAAACATTTCAAAAAATTGGGATGAGCATAAGAAGCTCAGTAAGGGATACACAAAGAATGAAAACTGTTAGTTTTTAAAAACAACAAGTAAACCATGAATAATTTATCAATGTAATACTTTTCACCTTCATGAAGTAGAAAAAACTTTTCACTGAAAAAAAGTATCATTACATAGATTTTTGTAACCAAAGGATTACCATAAAACCCATATAAAGAACACATAGAATATATAAAGGTAACTTGGGACATAAACATACTTAAGTGGAATAACCATACGGTCGACTTCCACACATATCACTTAATGGAATAGCCATACGGCCAATTTCCATACATACATAATGGAATATCCATACGACCGACTTCCATACCCAATGCATTGGAGGTTATAACGTAACCACCCATCCTGGTATTCACGGCACCACCCGTCATAATGTCCAAGTACCATTATTACACATAAAATATAGAAAATATAAACATTTCCATAATAATATTTCATTTGCAATCACAATAAATAATTCCCAGATATTGAATTAATCAATCCATTTTCAAAAACCATTTAAAAGATATTTTTGAATCAAAGTGTCCCATACCACTTTGAAGATTTTCATGGAATTATAATTTTAAAACATTAATGTCCATATAAATAAATACTGAAAACCATTTTGAAAACACGGACATTAAAGATAAATATTTAGAATAATAAATCTTTAAAACATTTAAAATGATATTTTTGTTAAAGAGTTTTTCACAAAATGAGACACTCTTGATTACAAATAATAGCGGAATAACATTTAATCCGAAATTTATAATATCATGAGAATAAAAGGATTCATGATATAATATGTCAAAGGACAGTATACACACCATATAAGAGTGAATTGGTTCATAACAACAATGATGTCTTAAAAGAAATGTAAAATGATATGAAATCCATTATAAAGAAGGTATCCTTAAATTAAGGATAAATCGATCTCATAATTATGTGTGACAAATATAAATACACCCAATATAAGTGGATATTAAGTGTAAAACAATCAAAGGTTATTCACACATATTCAAAGGATGACATATTCAATAACTACATGTTGAACCCAAAGAAATCGAAATTGGTTTAAGATGTTCCCTTGACAGCCTAACGACGTCACATCAAAATGAGTTGATGAGAGATAAAAAAAACTATCTCATCATTTGGACATAAAATTTACATAAATAAGGATATATGAGAACATATCCCAACATAACAATATGTACATTAAAAGACCCAACAAAAGAAGTCTTTTAAAAAGAGGAGGGTGAAAGGTTCTCTTACCGACTTGGGTATCTTTCAAAACATACACCCCATGAAAGAAGGAAAATAGATCATTGATGTAAATACTCATAAACGAAATTATATTACACAAAGAGTAGAATAATGGGAAGTACATACACCACTCAATGGAATTTGTGGCAAATGTAGCATAAATCTCACGGGAATAAAAGTGAGATAAAAAATCCCTTACGAAAACTCAGCAGCCTAACAGCGCCACTCAAAACTTCCAAAATGGATTGATGAGAGGTAATAGGGTCTCTCATCATATGAACATAATAATTACAGTAGGATTAATATAAAAGAACATCCCAATCATAAGAAATATGAGCTTAAAAGGAATGACATAAAAGAGTGTACTTAAAAAAGAAAGAGAGAAGTAGGATCCCTTATCTCGGGTCCGACTTGACTCGATCGTTCTTTAATATCCTGAATAATAAACTTGAGTTAATTTCTACTTCATTAAGAACCCTTTTCAAGTTCATTATTCCTTTTATATCACTTATTACCATGTCATAAACATTATGTAATCATTTAAGTTAATAATATTTGTTTTTCCGATATTTGGTTCTTAAGTCGAAAGTGGACTTTTTACAATTACTTGTTGTTCATGTGGCCAAATGTTTATTATATCCAGAACTTTATTCATGATGTGGATATAATATATGTCATATATATCCAGTACATGCATGCATTTATAACATTACATAATCATTTATAGGTATGAAATGAAATGCACAGTTCACGGAGACAGTAAGCCGTACGTACGCATGAACGCTACTTTCATTTCTATTTCATATTTTATAGAATGGAATAATAATGATATAAAGGTATATTATAATTCCATTATAATATCATATATATTATCATAGCTCCATCCTTTATACGTCTCACATATGGTATTTAACAAATCAAATCACTTTGAGGGGGCGGTAGTCCGCACTTCCTTAAATAAAGATATCGCGTTTACCGATAATTGAAACCATAAAGGTATGCCAAAAATGAAAAAAAAAACAGAAGCTTAAGGAAAACATAAACATATTATATATCATATATAAAAATAGTGACATCATAATGGCCACCTTTGAAGGTGTTAAATGAGTATTGAACAATCATCGTTTCGGGAGGCAGAATTTCGCCATCCACGGAAACCGTATGCTCTTTAACCATTTGATGTAGTTGTGTGAGAGTTTAGCTCGAATAAATCTTATAAACAAATCCTATTATATTGAAGATACTGTTGTTGTTACAAAAGAAATAAATAAAAAGAGTTTAGGGGGTTGGAGAAGCAAAATAAAACAAATTAACATGAGAGAATGAATTACCTTTAAAAGTGTAACTCCCTTTGATTTGAGCCTAAAGGCTTTCTTTGAAAGGATTCTGCCCAAAGGTAATCCTCTATGATGTGGAGAGGGATGTGGAGAGAGTAAATGGGCAGGGGTTTGGCCGAGCCAAAGGCTTTAGGAGTGTGTGAAATGAGGTAGAGGTGGGGGCCTTTTATAAGAGGAGAGGAGGGGCACTTTTGGAAGGTAAAGAAATATTACTTTATTTGAAAATGTGTTTCGGTTTTAAAAAGGTCCCACATTGATATAATTTGTGGATAAGGTTATAAGGTCTCTAATTACACTCATCCAATTGGTTTTGGCCATGTGTAGTTCATAGATTTTACATTATCTTTCCATTTTATTTAAATCGTCAAATAATGATGTTATCGCTGCATCATTATTATGTCATAAATAATTTAATTTATTTAATGTCTAAAAATTATAAAAAAATACTATGATGTAGGAAATCTTTTTAGCTTTCCAATTAATATTTATAATAAAAAATATGACTTGTATAACCCCACTTAAAAACTATTTTAGTAAAACATATCATGTTTGGGTCATTTTTACTTTATATTAAATAAAAAGTTATTTATGTCATTTCCAAACCAAAATGTCTCCATGGGGTCCCCAAGTTGACCCATGGATTGTCTTGGTCGACCATGACACAAACAATAAGAGTGAAAAAAAAACTATATTTAATGGCAGTTCTCCATTAAAAGGCGATAAATGAACCTTTAGTGAAAACTAGGGCATATACGCCTAAAAATAAATTCTTTCCGTATTTTAAGCCTTTAGCTTTTATTGGATAAATGTAAAAACATTTAAAAAACATATATAATCATATTTTAGTTATTTCTATCCATTCCCGTCAATACAACGGCTACATGTTAACTACCATTTGAAATAATATTATTTTATTATTAGAGTGCAACGTATGATTCCCAAGAAACTCGTTGTTGCGTGTTGGGTACGCCATCGAGCATATCGTCCCCTTTAAAGTAATATTAATATTTTATTAAAAAATATGGATAAATATGAAAATTTCATATTCATTATTTACCTGGGGTGTTACATCCTTCCCCCCTTTTGGGAATTGCGTCCTCACAATTTTAAAATTGCGCTTGGAAACATCCTTGAATGTCCCACATCGGAACAAAAGTCGGTAAAACTAACACTTTAAAATAAAGAAAGATAAGTACAAAGGTCACCCGAGTTAACCCATACTAGGATTCCAAGTATGAAAATATGGACATGGAGGAAAAAAACAAAGGGTCATGTTCTGATGGTGTGTGATAGAAAACATGTTTAGGAGAAAGTTAACCACGAGAAAATCACAAACTTGTGATGGGTTAAACGGTCTTAGATTCCCCAGTAGGAAAAGTTAATAGACAACATTTTTGTTTTAAGTTACTTTTTATTGTGGAATTTATTCATAAGGAAACATAATCACTTATCATATTGACTTTCAACTTTTATTAGATTCCTTGCACAAACTCATATTTTCTCCAAAAGACGAGTATTTAGGAAGACTTGTTCACATTAAGAGTACCATAATCAACTTCTAGAGAATCACCTAATCCACAAAACAGAACTATATACATCCCATGTCTTTAGACTTTAAACAAAACCAATACCAAAAAGGCTAGTACAAGATCAGATAATCCAGAAAAGGATAACCCTTTATAAAAAGAAAATCTATTCTTAATCTCCAAAATTTGTCCAACAAAACCCAAAGTTCAATGAGGACCATTCTATAATAAATTTGTCCATAAAACTCTTCAATGTAAACCAATATAATATTGAAACCCAAATATTTGAAGGATTTAGTCTCATATTCTTCCAAGATAAATCGTAACATTTATCTCCAAACAATATCAGTAGCTCCTAAAGTCTCGTTTTGAAAAGTAATTAACCAAATCACATATCCTCCATGATAGGTTAATCATTTTCATAAATAAACCAAAATCAACTTACTCTTAATTCATAAAATCATATAACTATAATGAATCAGTCAAACTAACCAAGGACTTCACGTAGTCCAGTGGTAGGTGATAAATACCAGTCGCGCATTGGTTGTGGGTTCGATTCCCACAGCTTTGTCCGACGCGACGGGATGTCACATGGTCTACATGTTGTCCTTTTTCCAAAACTATATAATTCTTAAAACATTCCCCAAAATGAGATAAAATCTTCAAGAATAATCATAACAAATTTTATCCTCAAGTTTATCTCATTCCTTTCATTTTCCATCATATCATAGAGTAACCCATAATTACCTAAAAATTAAGTATCATATAAACCCTAATGGTTACCTTAATAATTATTACCTAAATTTCCACATCGAGTTGGCCATCTTGTACATGATGCATTAGAGAACTCACCAAGGTTGAAGTGGTTGATCATTACTCCTTGATATTTGGTTTAGTACAACCACGAGTTTCCTCATTGAATCCTCTATTTTATATAGTATCTTAATCAGAGAACCACCACAGTTTCCTTCAAACCTGTTGTCTCTTTGGTGCCTTCTTGATCCATCCATTCACTAAAAATAGAAATGTAAGTGTGAGTATATCAACAAAACCATCATGTACTAATGAGGAAGGTAAACACTAAGATACACTTACTCATTAACTTTATCTAAAACTAGGACTCTTTCTGAAATCCTAACCATTAAGGTAATGTCACTTATGCTTAATGAATACCCTAACCTCTAAAGTTATCTAAACTGACCTCTGATACCAACTATAAGGCCCCAACCTTAAACCTTACTTAATATTGAATAAAATGAGTAATTCACATTGAGGATCTTTTCAGGTTTAGAGTTTTAGAGAATTAAGACATAACTATTACATCTCAAAAGATTACAAAGTAGTCTCTTCTACTAAATTTCCATAAAATAAAAACTCTTTAAAAGAAACATGTATAGTTCCATGTTTTAGGTAGCATGACTTTCCCTTGATCCCATCCTTGACCCTATTCCACGCTATGTCCGGTGAAAAACATTTCAAAAATTTGGGATGAGCATAAGAAGCTCAGTAAGGGATACACAAAGAATGAAAACTGTTAGTTTTTCAAAAAAAAACAAGTAAACCCTGAATACTTTATCAATGTAATACTTTTCACCTACATGAAGTAGTAAAAACTTTTTACTAAAAAAAAGTATCATTACTTACCATTTTGTAACCAAAGGATTACCATAAAACCCATATAAAGAAAACATAACATATATAAAGGTTACTTGGGACATAAACATACTTAAGTGGAATAACCATACGGTCGACTTCCACACATATCACTTAATGGAATATCCATACGGCCAATTTCCATACATACTTAATGGAAAAGCCATACGACCGACTTCCATACCCAATGCATTGGAGGTTATAACGTAACCACCCATCCTGTTATTCACGACACCACCCGTCATAATGTCCAAGTACCATTATTACACATAAAATATATAAAATATAAACATTTCAATAACAATATTTCATTTTCAATCACAATAAATAATTCCCAGATATTGAATTAATCAATCCATTTTCAAAAACCATTTAAAAGATATTTTTGAATCAAAGTTTCCCATACCACATTGAAGCTTTTAATGGAATTATAATTTTAAAACACTAATGTCCATATAAATAAATACTGAAAACCATTTTGAAAACATGGAAATTAATGATAAATATTTAGAATAATAAATCATTAAATCATTTAAAATGATATTTTTGTTAAAGAGTTTTTAACCAAATGAGATACTCTTGAATAAAAATAATAGCGGAATAACATTTAATCCGAACTTTATAATATCATGAGAATAAAAGGATTCATGATATAATATGTCAAAGGACAGTATACACACCATATAAGAGTTAATTGGTGCATAAAAACAATGATGTCTCAAAAGAAATGTAAAATAAGATGAAATCAATTATAAAGAAGGTATCCTTAAATTAAGGATAAATCGATCTCATAATTATTTGTGACAAATATAAATACACCCAATATAAGTGGATATTAAGTGTAAAAAAATCAAAGGTTATTCACACATATTCAAAGGATGACATATTGAATAACTACATGTTGAACCCAAAGAAATCGAAATTGGGTTAAGAAGTTCCCTTGACAGCCTAACGGTGTCACATAAAAATGAGTTAATGAGAGATAAAAAACTCTCTAATCACTTGGACATAAAATTTACATCAATAAGGATATATGAGAACATATCCCAACATAACAATATGTACATTAAAAGACCCAACAAAAGAAGTCTTTTAAAAAGAGGAGGGTGAAAGGTTCCCTTACCGACTTGGGTATCTTTCAAAACATACACCCTATGAAAGAAGGACAATAGATCATTGATGTAAATACTCATAAACGAAATTATATTACACAAATATTAGAATAATGGGCAGTACATACACCACTCAATGGAATTTGTGGCAAATGTATCATAAATCTCACGGGAATAAAAGTGAGATAAAAAATCCCTTACGAAAACTCGGCAGCCTAACAGCGCCACTCAAAACATCCAAAATGGATTGATGAGAGGTAATAGGGTCTCTCATCATATGAACATAATAAATACAGTAAGAGTAATATAAAATAACATCCCAATCATAAGAAATATGAGCTTAAAAGGAATGACATAAAAGAGTGTACTTAAAAAAGAAAGAGGGGAGTAGGATCCCTTACCTCGGGTCCGACTTGACTCGATCGTTCTTTAATCTCCTTAATAATAAATTTGAGTTAATTTCTACTTAATTAAGAACCCTTTTCAAGTTCATTATTCATTATATATCACTTATTACCTTGTCATAAACATTATGTAATCATTTAAGTTAATGATATTTGTTTTTCCGATATTTGGTTCTTAAGTCGAAAGTGGACTTCTTACAATTACATGTTGTTCATGTGGATAAATGTTTATTATATCCAGAATTGTATTCATGATGTAGATATAATATATGTAATATATATCCAGTACATGCATGCATTTATAACATTACATAATCATTTAGAGGTAAGAAATGAAATGCACCGTTCATGGAGACGGTAAGTCGTATGTACGAATGAATGCTACTTTCATTTCTATTTCGTATTTTATAGAATGGAATAATAATGATATAAAGGTATATTATAATTCCAGTATAATATAATATATAATATCATATCTCCATCCTTTATACGTCCCACATATTGTATTTAACGAATCAAATCACTTTGAGGGGGCGGTAGTCCGCACTTCCTTAAATGAAGATATCGCGTTTACCCATAATGGAAACCATAAAGGTATCCCAAAAATGAAAAAAAAACAGAAGCTTAAGGAAAACATAAACATATTATATATCATATATAGAAATAGTGACATCATAATGGCCACCTTTGAAGGTGTTAAATGAGTATTGATCAATCATCGTTTCGGGAGGCAGAATTTCACCATCCACGGAAACCGTATGTTCTTTAACCATTTGATGTAGTTGTGTGAGAGTATAGCTCGAATAAATATTATAACAACATACTAGTATATTGAATATACTGTTGTTGTTAAAAAAGAAAAAATAAAAAGAGTCTAGGGGGTTGGAGAAGCAAAATAAAACAAATGAACATGAGAGAATGAATTACCTTTAAAAGTGTAACTCCTTTTGATTTGAGCCTAAAGGATTTCTTTGAAAGGATTCTGCCCAAAGTGAATCCTATAGGATGTGTAAAGGGATGTGGAGAGAGTAAATGGGCAGGGGTTTGGCCGATCCAAAGTCTTGAGGAGTGTGTGAAATTAGGTAGAGGTGGGGGCCTTTTATAAGAGGAGAGGAGGGGCACTTTTGTAAAGTAAAGAAATATTACTTTATTTGAAAATGTGTTTCGGTTTTAAAAGGTCCCAAATTGATATAATTTGTGGATAAGGTGATAAGGGTTTGAAATCCACTCATCCAATTGGTTTTGGCCATGTGTAGTTCATATATTTTACATTATCATTCCATTTTATTTAAATCGTCAAATAATGTTGTCATCGCTGCATCATTATTATGTCATAAATAATTTACTTTATTTAATGTCTAAAAATTATAAAAAAAATACTATGATTTAGGAAATCTTTTTAGATTTCCAATGACTATTTATAATAAAAAATATGACTTGTATTACCCCACTTAAAAATTATTTAAGTAAAACATATCATGTTTGTGTCATTTTTACTTTTACATTAAATAAAAAGTTATTTATGTCATTTTCCAACCCAAATGTCTCCATGGGGTCTCAAAGATGACCCATGGCTTGTCTTGGTCGGCCATGACACAACCAATAAGGGTGGGACATGGGTCTAGGTCATTTCATATTATTAAAGCATTATTTATACCTTAAACTACACTAATTACCAGTAATCGCGATTAAAAACATAATAAGTTACTATTCACCAAAAAATTATTTTAATCCCATCGAACCACATTTTACATATCAATGACAACCATGTATATTGGAATTTTGAAATTAAAAACACATATGTGGTAAAATTTCATTTAAACGAAAAATCAGCTTTTATAAGTACCACTTAGTGGTTTCACTATTCATCAAAAATTGAAGTTTTTCAGAAAAATCCCAAAAATTCACCCTAAGATATATTTGATATTTCGAATTCAAAAATGAAGTCCGTTTTCAAAAATTAAAAAAAGATTAGTCACATTATTTAATTTAATAATTAATTCCCGTTGTCAGAGCAAATATCGTGTTTTTATAGAAAAATAAGTATCAAAAGATTGACACTAGTTTAAGTCTAATTTCAAAGTGAAATTAATTCCAACGACCACTATTGGATTTAATGGTAAAAATATTTTATAATTTCACTTTAAAACCAATTCAAAATATAATCTAATCATATAAATAAATTAGATTAAAAAGAGGTTTTGAATAAAAATACAACATTTTACACTATTCATTAAAAAATGAACTTTATCAGAAAATACCAAAAAATTACACAAAGTAAAATTTGATGTCCCGATTATTAATAAGAGTTTTATATGGTCCAAAAGAATGTTTAAGAGTGAAAAAAACTATATTTAATGACAGTTCTCCATTAAAAGGCGATATGTGAACCTTTAGTGAAAAAACTAGGGAATATACGCCTAAAAATGAATTCTTTCTGTATTTTAAGCCTTTAGCTTTTATTGGATAAATGTAAAAACATTTAAAAAACCTATATAATCATATATTATTTATTTCTATAAATTCCTTCCAATACAACGGCTACATGTTAACTACCATTTGAAATAATATTATTTTATTATTAGAGTGCAACGTATGATTCCCAAGAAACTCGTTATTGCGTGTTGGGTACGCCATCGATCATAGCATCCCCTTTAAAGTCATATTAATATTTTATTCAAAAATATGGATAAATATGAAAATTTCATATTCATTATTTACCTGGAGTGTTACAATATCATACCATTATGGTTTCCATCTTGGGATGAGGAGATAATTTCATTCGAGTAAGTGCATACTACCGCCCACTCAAAGTGATATGACTCTTTCATTCCTTATGTGGGATGTACAAATGATATATTTTATGAAATTATAAATGATATTATACTGGAATTATAATATAACTTTCTATAATTATGTTTTCATTTCATCAAAATATGAAATAGAAATGAAAGTGGCGTTCATGCTTACGTACGACTTACCGTCTCCACGAACGGTGCATTTAATTTCATACCTCCAAATGACATGTAATATTATAAATACATATATATATATATATATATATCAGATGTATATGATATATATGATATATAAATCATGAATATAATGCGGTGAATTATATAATTATGACCACATGGGAATCTTGTAAATATAATATGTTCATTTTTTACTCAAGTACCAATTACGAACAAAGTGAACTTATAAACCTTAACGATTTCATAATGGTTATGACATGGTAATAAGTGTTATTAAAGGAATCATAAACATGAAAAATTTTCTTAATCATGTATAAATTATCATATGTTTATTTTTAGGATATTAGATTACATACAAGTCATGTTGGAATTGAAGTAAGGGACTTCGCCTCAATCTCAATTCATTGAGGCATATTTTGTTTAATACAATACTTTATTTTATACGTTGTATAAACAACATGGAATTTTCATTTTATTCAGTGGTAATAGTTTCCTACAAATAATTTTACTAAATGATAAAAAATATATGTTTCTTTTTAACATAATATGTTTCTACGACCATTCTGTCACTATGAGTATTATTTTATATTTGGATTCCAAAAAAAATGTTAATGTTTTAAAAATAAAAAATTAATACCATATTCAATTTTATTGATTTTTTGTTTTGAAATTTTTTTTATCATGTATTTGTTATGTAAATGTATTTTAATTATATAATGTGAATGAAATGTAGAAATTTTATCATTCCTTTATGTTTGTTTTATGTGTTATGATTATGTTATAGTTCGTGGTAATTGTTTACACATACGGGTGGTTCACTGATAATCCTTAGGTGGGTGATCCTGAGATAAATATCCAATGCATTGGAAAACATGATGGAAGTAAATGACAATGTATCTCTTAATAGTTCTAGGTAAGAAACTTGGATGGGTATTCCAAATGTATCTCCCTTTGTGGCTATGGAAGATACACAGAAATTATTTTATGGATGCCAAAAGTTCCATTTATAATTTGTGATTGCTATGTGTTAATCAAAAATATTATGATTTAATGAGGTAAGTTAAAAAGATTATACTTACATGGTGTAATTTTTTTCTTATTTTATTTTATAACCCTTACTAAGATTTTTTTGGACCTCCCATTTTGGAAATTTTTTTTCATATGATGTAAATATTTATATGGTCAAAGATGGGATCGAGGAAAAGTAGTGATGTCTAAAAAATGGAACTAGAAATGAAGGCTTTTTAAGTGTTTTTATTTTATGAAAAATAAGGAATCTGAGTAGAAGTGTCTACTTTTTCATTTTTGAGATGTAATGTGTTTGTTATGGCCTAATTCCCTAAAAACCTAAACCTTAAAATATAATCAATGTGAATTTTCCATATAATTCAAATTTATGTATTTTTTTATGTTTGTGTCCTTATAATATGATGGGATTAATTCCTTATTAAATAATAATTTTATTAATATATTTATAGTTAATTGTTTCAATATTTAGTCTTTTATGTGAATATCTGTTGTTTTGAGGATGTCTGGTTCATTCCATAAAAATGGATTCGGTGTGTTATATATGGTTAAATAAAAAATTATTTCAAAAAATATATATAAATTATTAAGAAATATATATTATATTGTTTAAATTAATTATTTTTTTAAATCCAAAAATGAATGATGGTAATGAAAAATAATCAATGTTACTTTCTTGAAGAAGGTAAGTCGTACATACACATATATAAAGATTACATTATTCATGTATGATTATAGAAAGAATGAAAACATATTTCATCTATAAAAAATGATAATAAAATATTGAATACCATTTAATATGTTAAAACTATTATATATTCTATGTGTTGTAGTGACAAAAAATAGGATCACATAGAATTGTAAAGGGGACATTCCACATATATTAGTCAATTATAATTTTTAGTGTATGGATGTAAATATTATATTATATATTAATAATGATAAATAATGAATTAATATCATATTTAGGACATTTATTTGACATATATTAATTATAAATATCATTATTACAATCTATGTAAAGCATTCATGGAAGGGAATCACATCGCATTGTGAAGTGGTAGTTTGTCATACACATGGGAGAAGATATCATACCACCATCATAATAGATTATAAAATGTTATATTTTATATAATATTTAAAAAATTATAAATAATATATATATATATATATATATTTAATCTATCAATTAATCAATTCACTGAGAGGCAATAATGAAAAATGAATGACATCTATTCACGTGGAAGTAGTTCTCTTTACAGAAGAATATTCACAACAGATCACATTTAATGGGAGAGGAAATGGAATTAGGATATTCCATTAAAAATTAATATCTAATTATTGGCTAAATTATATTTTTATGATATAATTATAATTGAAATAATTTTAAAGGGGTGGAAAAAAACGATTCTATGTTAATCATGATACCTCCTCTTCATTCAACATCCCTTTTTAAACATCAAAAGGATTCCATGGATAGTTTTTTGACAAAAATACGGTATCTAGGATATGGTGAGGTAGTTAATGAATACATTTAATTTATTATTTTATGATCAAAACAACATTGAGAGTGATAACTCATGAATGTAATTTTGGTTTTTCATATGTGAAGGATGTGGCACACTTGTATGTTTTTTTAGAAATAGTTGTACCCACATTTCAAATAAAAAGGATCTTTTTTGGACCATTATTGAGAAATAGATATTATATTCTATAAATATTTTATACCAATATTTTTTATAAATTATTTTATTTCATTTAATATGTTATCATTTTAGTTTAGACACATATAATAACTTTTTTCAAATTAAACACTATAAACAATTTACTATGGTTCTAATATAAATTATGTTGATAAAATTTGTTTAAATTGATATATAAAATAAATTTCAATCATTAATAATATATAATACTATTTTATAAATTTAATTCGAAAAATTTAAAAATCTTATTTTCGAAGTAAACCCATAAACATAATTAATATTTGGTTTTTATGATTTATATATTTGTAGAAGTGTATTATTTAATGTTAACTCTATGATTAAATATAATAATTATATGCACGTAAAGTAATTTATATTTATAAAAAATAAACAAATTTAATTAAATCAGTTCCATAATTTATGATTAATTTAATTAATAGTGGAAACATATGGAAAATTAGACAATATTTCAGATAAATCACATTTTTAATCCTAAAAACATTCTTATACTAAAATCTAATATATGTTTTATTATATAAGCATTAATTTGAAAAAAATAAGTAATAATTATATTATATTATACCATATTTCTACCAAATATTGGATTTTAAATTATAAAATTTATTGAAATTAAATTAAATTTTAAATTTTTTGATATTTATTAACTATTCTTAAAAATATAAATATTATTAAACAAATAAAAAAATTAGAAAATTTCAAATTAGTGTTTAAAAATTGAAAATTAAGATATAGTTTTGATATAATTTTTTATATTCCAATAACGATAATTATAATATTTTTAATGAAATAATAGAAAAATATATTATAAATGAAAACATACAGTTCGTAAGTTAAATTACATTACTATATTTTTCAATTTTTACTAAATATTAGTCAAAAATATATATTGAGTATTGTAGTTATATAATTTTTCTCAAAATATTCTTATAATATTAATTCCATATAATATAATGGTCATGTTATTACATATATTTATATTTATTGATTTTTAAACTCGGTGTCATGTGTAAAATAAGCTATAAATAATCCTATTATATTCTCAAATTTTAGGTCATTACATCCTCATATCATTTTTAAATATTATTCAATAAATATGTGGTTTATATAAATAATAAATGGTCATAAATTTTATATTATAATTATTAGAAACCAACATTATAGAGATTGTTAATAAAACCCACACTCATAAGGGAGAAAATAAAGTATAAATGTCATGTAAAATTAACAATACTACGTTTAATATAATAAAAAATTGTTCAGTAGTAATGATTAAGACATTGAGAAAAAAATTATTTTCAAAATAACTTAAGTTTGACAGAGATATCATTTATCACAATATAGGTGATTTACAATAGAAAACAAAAAACCCCAAAACTATATAAAAATAGTTTTAAAAAAGGTCATCTATATCATCTTAAATAAGGGTTATAAGGTATCGTTTTTATTTAAATATTATTTTACTATATATGAGTAATAGAATTTGCATATATAAAAATATAATGAACAAATATTCATTATTAATGGGTTTAATTTTATGTTATTTTAAATATTGTCCACTATATCAATTTCTTCAAAAACCCTCATTATTTAAGATTGTTATTTTCTATACAATAAGAACAAAAAATCAACTATAAAAGGATAACTAAACCATAAAATTGAATATAATATATTCATTTACTTTATCCATTAATGAAAATCAAAAAAAATTATTACCAATTAGTATGATAATTGAAATTAATAATACATTACAAGATTAATTAATCTTTATAATTCTACAACAATACCCATAGTTCAAAATAAATCATTCCATAAATTAATAACCTTATATGCAAAGTATAATCCATAACCTCAACATTAAAATTTTTATAATACTCAAATGTTATCTCAAACCATTTATATTTCAATACAAAAAATAAGCAGATCTTCTTTGGATATAACATTAATGACTTAGTCACCAAATAACAATTCAATCCCATGGTTATCTATTTGTAAAAATTAATGTTATCATAATTATATTATTATCCAAGAATTGTAATTCAATAAATGTTCCCTAAACAGATAATTATTATTGAATAGTGATATGTGGATTAATAAAATATTATCATATAATTTTCCCTAATGTAACCATGATGATAAATCATCTCCAAATGAATGAGATGGTATCATAAAAACAATATCACATTTGAAAATCATTAATCAATAGCCCCATGAAAAAATAAATTGAAATGATATTCAAATTATCATGATATTTAGGGTGTCATGACATAATTTTTTATATGATAGTATTTTAAACCCATTAATGAAGACATGTATATAACATCGAGAATTTCTTAAAGAAAACAAATTTTATGTTATACCCATGAAGTGATCATAATGATGAAGTAATATTTAATAAATAAAAATATTTTTTGTATAAAATTTAAATCCTTAAAAAATATGAAATTTTACCTAATTTAATAATAAGTAAATACACAAATAATATTTGTGTATTAATGTTAATAATGATGTAATATAACCCAATATAATGAAATTTAATTATAAAATACTTTACCACCAGTTATCATTAATGTCAAATCACCTTGGATGTAATAATGGCAATTAAAACATTAAAAAAATAAATATTATGTATTTCTGATATAATATGTAATATTATAATTATATATACCATCTAATGGATTTTTTTACAAATCATTAATATATTCCTCGATGAATCAAAATTGAGATGATGTATGTTACATCTTTGTTAATCTATTGATCAAAACCTCATAAAATATTGAACACATATAGATTAATAAATACCATTAATTTTTATTAAATGAATCTATATATACATTACATAGAAGTATATAAAGCATATAATTAACACTGTTGGAAAATATTGCTTATATATCATTGAAATAAATATTTAGTTGGGAATTAATTAAATTGAGTCTAGATGATCCAGGTTGAACATTAAACCCCATATTGTAATATTACATAAATAATTTTATTTCTCAATAAACTTTTAAATTATCAATATAATATAATTTTAAAAATTGTAATATTTTACATAAAGAGATATTTAAATACATAATTATCTATATCCATGTAATATTTTATAGGACATTTGGTTCATTATTTTTAAACATCATAGGTGTGTTAACTGTGGTCAAATATTTTACAATTTAAACATAACGAGAATATTAATAATTACATATTTATCATAATTTAACACAAATTAAACATTTAACTACAATAATTAATTATTTTTATGAAAAATAAACAATTTTATAGACTTTTTGACAGTGTTTCATACATATGACTGAGCAGTGATTTTTTTTTCCATTGACCATCATAGAATGGAGAAATGTAATATTATAAATTTAAAAAATTATAATAAAATAATTACAAATTTTTTTAATTTTCTTATATATATCATCTATGCGTGTCGTAATTAACAAAGATTCACATTTCATCGTTGAGGGGGTAGTCCACTGGTTGGAATGCACGACCTTATCATTTTCACTATAACAATTACAATAACATATTACATTTTAAAAATTATAAATATTCCCTGAATATAATAATTTATTCTTTTATATATAATATATTCATTAATATTGACATTATTAACTTATATTTGACATGTTAGTGAAAAAAATCACAACACATCACATGGTGGTAGTCTACCATACAGATGAAAAATGTAATCATATCCCACCATGGAAGACAAAGTATGAAGATACATGAAATATAATATTTATAAAAATATTTATTTTTTAAAAATATCAAATTTTTAATTTTAATACATCATTATATCATGAAACAAGAGGCAATGATGGGAGTCAAATGTCCTCAATTCGTGGGGTGGTTGTATGAATTACAGAAGAAGGATAATTATTTTTAAAACATTCACTTGAAAAAGATATATATATATATATATATATAGGTTGGAAACATAGAATAATATAATATCAGTTTATAGTAATAATTTTTTTAGTTTTCTAAATATAATTTAATATGATTTCATGCGGTTGAAAGATGAAATAAAATAAGCACTCTATGTTTTCCATGATACTACTTCTTTAGACAACATCATATGGTATGAACCAGTTAGCATTACAGGATATAATTATTATGAAATTAATATATATTTGACCTGGATATGGAATTAAGGAATGTATGTGTGAATAAATAATTATATCTTCTAGGGTTTTATTGTGTGATGAATAGTATACAGAAGGTGGCATTTTATATGTGAGATAAGTGGTGAACTTGTAATGCATTAAGGAAAAAATTTATACACACATATTAATCAAAAAGCAGAGATAAAAAATTACATCATTGTCATCATTTATTCATTATGAGGAAAATATACGGGAAATCAACATTTTTATGATATATTGTTTGGTCAATATGACCCTTAATAATTTAGATTATCCCTCGAAAATATCTGATTTCACCATAACCACATTAAATAAGATTTAATGTTTTATTATAAATTATTGTGAAAATTTATCATCACATTTGTATATAATATAAATAATTATTATTAAAATTATTATCTAGTTTTTCAAATTCATTTCACCTAATTTGATAAGACTAATTTATTATTTTACTTACATAATGGACAACAAACCAATATTTTTATCTGTGCATTTTTTAAGGAAAAAAATGATTTTATATTAAGTATATAACAAATAATATTCACTGTGTGACTATTTGATCTTATATATATAACTATATTTGAAAATTTTCATACAAAAATTTTTAGTTATCATTTATTTTAATAAATAAAAAAATGAGAAATGTTATGCCCTTTAGAAGAGTTTTCTAAAAAACACATTTATAGTCCCAAAAAAGAAACATATACAACAATGCATTAAAACATTGATTAAATATAAATTATTTCCATTAAAAATTGCTAAAAATAACATATTATTTATAAAATAATATTCATGGCATAATAGGAATTTTTAATATTATGTTTTTATAAAATAAATGATATTTTTGAAAAAAAATTATTTTCTAGTATACAATAATAATGCAATCTTTTTGGGAAAATTTATAAAAAAATAACAACAATTGTGAAATTTATTAAATCAATAGGCATATTTAAGATCATTACATTATATATATTAAATATAAATCTAAAAAAGACAGGGTTAAAAAAATACCCAGTAGGTTCCTCCAATGAAAAAATCATTAACATATGATTTGATAGTACTGATGCAATTGGAATTGAAAAAAACAATATGTATATCCATTATAATTTCCATCAACCATATAAAAATACATCTCATATAAATATCATGAACGCACCATAAAACACATGATATAAGTTTACTTTAATACATTCAAAATATATAAATATCAAAACATTCCACCAAAAACAAAAAAATACCATCTTCATTTGCATAATTATAGGTGGAATTATGTCATTATTATCTTATCCATTTACCACAACAATAACTAAAACTAAATAAAGTAATTAATAATTTTCCCCTGATATACCACTTTTCCTAATTATAAAAAATACATTAGGGGATCATGTTGATTAAAAATTGATTTGTTATCAAATATAATCTGAATGTTCGATCATAAAAAATATCGATATATATTATATCAAAATATTGGTTACAGGTAACATTATCGATATCACTAAAATTTATGAAACATAATTAAATATAGATCCTAATTTTATTTATCCCACATACTTCCATTACATTTATAAGCTATCAATAATCGGTCTGTATAGTCAACTATCATTATCTGATATATAATATACAAAATATTCTAATCATGTGACCCCGAATCCTCTAATCAGAATTATCCACCAAATTGTTTTATGAGATAAATGTCAATATATATAACTTTCTATATATCTTGGGAAAATATTATGTAATACAATTTTACAAACTCAATCCAATTTTAATAATAAATATATAATAACTCCTTTAAAATTATAATTTAATTTTCTACAAAATTTCACTGAAATATAACATTTGAATATACTCATCAATGAATAAAATAAATCCAAATATCCACATCATCAACTAGAATACATCATCCAAAACATCACTCAAATGTATATTTTTTTTCCAGTCATAATATAATATTGAAACATAAAATATTGGATATAATGAATTTCTAGATACTAATGTAATATATAAAACCACAATTTCATATATAAAATAATAAAATATAATTTGATTTTTAAATTCAAAAGACTTGAATTTAATGCCCATGTTCTATAGTTGTTATGACCTACAAATCCATATTGTATTAATGGTTTAAATATTTTATCATCATTAATATTACAGTCCATAATAAATGTTTTTAATGTTTGGGGGCATTGAGAACCAAAAAATTTTAAATGTTATTAAATATCTTTAAATTTCCTAAATTTCTACAAGAATCAGGGTGGAAGGAAACTGAATAACTTGTTTTTATTTAAAGGTTGTTAAAACACTATACATCGATGTTTAATAATAAAAGCCAAATATGTGGACAAAAAATATATATTGAGATCAAATTTGATTATAGGGTTGTTATATAATGACAGTGGTACCACATGCATATTATTTAATTTCATTAGTCATTGTACCTAATGAACACATCCCTATACACTAGAAGATTACACATATTAGCGATGGTCTAATATATATAATAGAGGTATAAATCAACATCATTATTAATGAATCACAAAAAAAATTACTAAAAATTTCTAAATAACAAAAACCAAAATAATGATACCAAAAAAATCAACTGGTATCACAAGATCAAAAATAGTAGAAACAAAATCCAAACTAAATCATTCGATTCTTCATTACAAGTACATTAGATATTAGAAATGAGAGAACCCAAAAATAGGGACACTAGAAACTAATAAGTGGGTCCCAGCATCTTTTATGGTTACCTCTTTCATGATGTATATGTGTGTTTCAATTAGGCCTCTAGAGTAGGGTTTGAGTAAAAATTATTATGCCACCTCCAATAATGTCAATTTTAATCTCCAATCTATTAAATTTCTCATGTTATATAATGAATAAAAACATGTTAAGAAAAAAATAATTCCCATAATTAAATTCAATTTTAAATTAAACACATAATCCTCAAGTTCACAATGAAATCAAAACCAACAATAACTACTTCAACACGTGTCATATTATAAACCACAACTAAAAGTGAATCCAAATTCTTTATGTCATGAGATTTAATTATCCATAAAATATTAATTTCTTATGAATACAACTAGCTCTCTTCACCAATTCAATTGTTTTTGTCATTAATCATCATGTGTACAACCCCATAATTATTTATAGAATCATTAAAATTCACAATCCAGATTGTAATTTAATATAGTAATCTCAATCATCATTTACTATCCCACAAAAGAATATTGACATGCATGAATTGGGCCTACACCACCATTTCTATCACCCTATGGGTATTTCGAGCAACATTTTATGTCCCAAACTCCATTTATCTATAAATTAAAAATATATCACATTTATTAAGTTTTAATGTTTAATATTTATTAACACCCTTATTAATAAATCACATCATGGTTAACATTCTATATTAATCTAAACAATAAGAATTGTGTATATTAATAACAATTAATAAAATGAATAATTCATCATTATATCATTTATCAACATTTGAACTATAAAAATAATTAATCCATCTAGGTTATGAAAAAAATCCCGAAATTTCCATTATCAACCAATTAATAATCATATTAATCCACTATTATCAGAATACCATTAATTAACTCATTCCACAATCCAATTAATTAATTACCCAATTAATTAATTAATATCATGAATCAATTTCCTAATATGGTAATGTAGTTTAAAAAATTACATACATGTAGTTAAAATCAATACATTAGGTTTTGAATTTATACACCACCTACCAAAATATTGTTGATAGTGGATCCCTAAATAAAAATACACAAATATATGTGGAATGAACAATTTCTCAATGGATGAATTAACATAGAAAAAAATAGATTAATATTTTCTAGAATTAGATTTATTAAAACCTAGACCTAAAATTCAAAAAAAAAGTATAAATTGATCCACATCAACCAAAAATATTTATAGAAGATGTATATATATATATATATTCTAATTTAAGAGATTAAATAGTAGAAGAGGTGAACATCTAGAAGCCATAAATTAATCAAGAATATATTTCAAGTATTGTTGGAATCCATTTCGAATTTGCAAAAAAATGCTGAAAAATTATTTCTCCAAAATAGGTTCAATTGGGTGGATAACGATGGGTTTAGTAGTTTTATAATAATTTTATATGAAATTAATATCCACACAAACTATTTCGTTATTAAGGGAACATAGTTATCATAACAATTCACCCTAACCATGTATGTCATCAAATGGGTTCATAGTATCGAATAAATGGGTGAAATTTCTTTAAAATCATATAGTAACAAATAATTTCTACTCATTCATGGAATGAATGGTTTGATAGGGAATGTTGCACGGTTTGGAAAATAATTTTCCAACTAGAAAGAACAAATGTGGGTTAACCCTGAACAAGTTACCTAAACCGATCTAATGAAATTATAGAGAGGATTTCATGATCCTATTGGGTAGATGACAAGTTCCAAGGGAATCATAAGGGGCATTCTTATAGTGTCTCCCATAAATATTCAAAAATAAAAATAAATGAACCTGATGAAAAAACTGAACATGATTCTTATATTGTATGTTATTTACTTTTTTAATTAATGAAATAAAAAACTCAGCAATGTATTTCATAATGAAATCCAAAAGGAACAAAACCACCATAACACCTCCATGTGACCCTCAAGGTAAATATCCAATATACAACCAACCGTCCCTATAAGTGATCAAACTTAATATGAAACATGAAGAAGCAACTAAAAACAAGAATATATTATAGGAATGACTATTAAAACATTGTAGGTAGGAAAAACTAATTCTATTCCAAGTACATATCCCATAAATAATGAAAATATTGATTACCTTGTTTTAAATACCAAATATTAACATATTTATTTCTACACATAACATTTTAAAATAAACCTATCACAACCCAATACCCGCTATATTAAAACAAGGTTCACCATGAATATGAGATATGTTTATTGGAAGGGATGTTAAATAATAACCACGTAAGAAAACTTAATTTTTCGTCATTAAGCGAAATAGGTATTAAATACATTATAACAAAATCACACAATCAATTTTTTCCATGGAATTACAAAAACCAATAGATATATAGAAAATATCACAATGAGGGATATTGCTAATGATTCTAGTGTTTGATCCACATTAGAATACCTAAGAACATAGAGGAAGACCAGAATATACTATACATGTCACTCAGTCGAAAGGTATTCCCCACTCGAGGACATCATAATCCCCTACCAACTGATAGTCTCCCTACCAAGAGAGGTCAAGAGGCCCAACCCAAAAGATAATGTTACAAAAAAATCCACTATTATTGGTCAATAACTAGTATATAAAACATTACTTGATGTACTTTTTATTATTCTAGTTACCCATTCTATGTTCGAATGTGGGAATTAAAAATAATTCAAGAAACAAGTAATACATATCATTTATCATACTGAAACACAATAGCCTCCACCTCAACCTCATCCATGAAAAAAAATTCCTCAAAAAAGAATGACACATGAAGAGTCTCAAGAAGGGTACACTTCAACACATTTACGAATCATCTAGGAAATGGCTACCTCATTTAGGTTTTTTCCAATTAACCAATTCAAGAATCTAGAAAATACAAATAATTTTTTTATAAAAACTATTAATTTCATAAAAAATTTCTACACAACCCCATTTTGATATAAAAACTATCCTTCCGAACAAAAACATAATTACAAGGAAATATTGACACACACATGTTATACATAATTTCCATATGAAACTCCTATAATCAATTTGACCATTACCAATGAATTAATCACAACACAATCCATGGATTAATAAAATATACTACTTAAAAATTACATTCAGAAAATTGACAGAAAAACACATTGTCTACATTAATTGAAATAATTCACCACAAATAAAATTCCACTTTTATAAAGCTACTAACACAAATAAATCCAAGAAATGATTTGTGACATTAATATTCTATAATAAAAAATTTAAAAAACATATAAAAACAATTTTATAGAGTAACCCATAGCTTTACACTAACAAACTCCTTTCAAAAACCACGTTTATAATCAAACACACAACCATAAAATACTAAAATAGTTATGAACCACTTTCACAGTTAAATAAACTAATTGGATGATCCATGAAAAGATATTAGACAACAAAACGATGTTTTTCATGTAAAACAAACCATATATTACATGACTATGATATAAAATTCCAAATGCAAACTAAATTCCTTTAAAAACTATATTCAAACAAAATAAATTAATCACAAAACATTCCAAATCAATTAAAGAGGTAAAATAATTATCCAACCAATGATTATCTACCAAAACACAAAATTTCCCACAATAGATTAATTTAAAAATAAAAAAATAACAAATTAATATTCTATCAATATGAAATATGAATAAAATAACAGATTATATATATCTTACAAATCCAAATCGTGTATGTCCTTTATTAAATATTAGACTCATAAATGTGGAAAAATTGTGTTTATTTTCTAGGATATAAATATCTTGTTTAAATAGCTATAATACCGATGTGTTATTTTAGAGATTTCCAATGTTGTATCAATTACATAAAATATTTTTTATTAAATTATTGGTGTGTTATTTTATCCCCTCCTTCAATAAATGTCATCCTCATAATTTATATTTCATTTCCAAAAATTAAAAAAGGTTGAAAATATAAAATAACTTTTTAGAAAACCCATATAAGAAATGATGGAAATAATTTAATTTTTTTGTTAATTTTTATAGCCATTACCTAATGTTGATAGATTGTTTCACTCTCAAATAATGTAAGTAAGTATAATTACATGATTAATTTCAATATAAAAATCATATCCTTCTTTTGTACCTTTTTTAATTTCTACTTCATTCCATGAAACAAGCTGTATCATAGGGTAGAATAATCTCTAATAAATTGGCCAAAGATAAAATTCATCCATTTTATAATCATTAATATTCCTGAAATATCATTATACATCAAATAATAAGGATCGTTACTTAATTATGAAAATGAACATATTAGACTATATAAAGAGGATTTTAATCGCCACTTACAATG
Source organism: Viscum album (assembly GCA_963277665.1). Classification (NCBI taxonomy): domain Eukaryota; kingdom Viridiplantae; phylum Streptophyta; class Magnoliopsida; order Santalales; family Viscaceae; genus Viscum; species Viscum album. The sequence continues at coordinate 2,071,090,639 of OY728152.1, read as the reverse complement.
ATGTGACTAAATTATCTTTATATATTTATGAATCATTTTAATAACACTAATTACCCTAAAAAATTATTGAACATGTTTTTGATTCATTATTACTTATGTAATTCATAGGTAACTGGATATGTTCCTTCAAACCCAAATTTTTAAGACTCTACAAATGGCATCATAAACCACTTATTTAGTAGTCCATTATTTAGATCCTTCAATGTTATTTCTATGTAAATATTATTATCCAAATCAAAAATCTTTTCATTCTGAAATTAATATCTCACATTTATGAACATATTTAGGGCCACATTTCCAATAACCATATTTTGTTCAGGATTCTATAATTATGATCTATTCACGATTCATTGTTACCATTCATCAGATGACCTCAAATACATAATGAAATAATATTGATTTACAATATTAATATATTCTATGAGTACTATATCTATTAAATAATTGATTAAAATACTATAAAGCATATTTTGTGAATCTAAACATAATAATATTAATCATTACTCTTCAAATGGAGTAGTAGCATAACTATAAACATGTATAATTTGATTGTTTTTTTGGATATTCCATTGATTATTGAGATATTTATTTTTATATTTTCTAATATCGATGATTATAAAAAATTGTATATTGGAAAAAAATTTATTACCCTTCTAATCTCATGAATGATGGCCTTTAACATAACACTTATAGATAATTATTGTTAATTTTATGAATATACCAAGGTGATTCCTTTAAAAATATTTATAAGGTGGAAAATATTTCATTCCCTTGTTCCCATTATATATCATTTTCCTATTTTTTCCCTTCGGCTATTACATCCAACCAAATCCATAATAAATAGAAAACTATTTCAGATTATTTTTAGAACATGATATTATCTACTCATATAATTCTAATGATTGAGTGACTATTTCCACTCAAATAACTATCCTAAAACCGTTGATGAAATGATAATTATTTCTCATTATATTATGTGCGTTGATGCATCCCCCAATACATTTGATCAGTTTCATTACTAAAAATTCCATACAATAGATCAGATTTTAACATTATGAAACATAAGGTATAATCCCAATACATGTGAAATATATATCATAAATTGTAAGATTTTTGTTTATCTAATCTCATAATTGTAGACATGGGTTTTTAAGGACCAATTAAAAATTAAATTATTCCTAATTGTTTTTTATGACAATTTGAATTTTACTAAGAATATTTCCATGAGTGTCAAACCATGATAGTGGTATTGCATGTTGTCATCTTCCAGGATACATTAATTCTATACATATACACTTTGTTAGAGTAGTTACACATAGGTTCATCTGGGGAAGAATAATATTCATTCATATTATCTAGAATAGGATTTATACATTGAAAGACCCACACAACATCAACCCTACCTAAATTATATGATGTCCTTCAATAATTATCCTAAAATAATATCTTAGGATAATGTTCTCTAATATATGTTTTTTAAATATAGTTTCAATGATTTCAACTACTATTTTTTAAATACCAACTATAAATACCCCAACTGATTAGCCCGAAGCTTGTTCCTTACATTATTACGTTGTTATTATTACAAAGGGATCAAATCATGAAATACTAATCAATTTATAAATCTTGGATAACTATATTAAAATCATTGTTTTCACAAATCATCGTGAAAAGAAAATAAAACATGATACAATATTATATGAAAAAAATTATACTTTAATGATTATTCAATTTTTTCTTATTCATAACTTGTGTAATGGAATCATAAGAAAAATTTTATCTCGGATACATTGAAAGGGTAATTAAAATAGAGGCATCCTAAATAATTATCCATGGAGAATAAATATATAAAACATTCCATTCAAAAATAGACTTCAGCATAATATGGTATGAACAGAACAAGAATAAATAATTCACAATAAAAAACATTGATATTTATCTAATCAAATAATCATTCATAATTTCAAAATCAAATATCCTAATGAAGGAATTCATAATGTTAGTAAAAATTTTATGAATAAGGTTTTTTTATTTAAGTGATGTCTTTTATTTTCAAGGTATGACTATAAGAAATGAAATCACTTCCAATTGATTTTTTGAAACAATTGTTTTTGGTTTGTTTTTTATTACAATGTTTTTTTGGAAATAATTGTTTTGGTTTTGATTTGGAAAATAATGAGAAACAACTTATTTGATAATTAGACATATGTTTTTAAAAAGATCAATCTCAGGATGAGAATTCAAATGAATGAATGAAAAATGGGTGAATATAATGTTATGATACATTTTAATGTAATTATGATAATCATTTTCAAATTTTAGTTCCATATAAATCATGATTTGTATAGGGTACATGTGATACAAGATTTATAGAAAAAGGAGGAGTTAATGAGATGTTTTAAATTAGATAAAATAATAGTCATATATATCGTATATGGATGGTAGCGATAAAAATGTGGAATAGGTAATTTTTTAAATAAATAGAAAGTTAATAATATTCAAATTTATCATATCTGGATGTCCAAGAGAAAGAAGCGGTATAAATTCTTTTTCAAAACAATTAGAAAGGAATCATATTTAGATTAATCATATCTAGATGGAAGGTAGAAAAAAGATTTCTGGATTTTTTTTCAAAAAAGTCCGAAAATAATTGTATTATAATTTATCATTTCTAGATAGAAGATAGAAATAAGTAGTATCAATATTTTATCAAAAAAAATCTTAAAATAATTTTATTAGGATTTATTTTTTTACGATGGTAGTAATAATGAAGTCGTAATGATTTTTTTTAAACAATCGTATCCATATTAATGAGGTTGTGTTAATGGTTTTTCAAAACAATGGTATCCAGATTGAAGAGGCATTGGTGATTTTTTTTCAAAAAAAGCATATCCAGATTTAATAGGTTATATCAATTTGTATTAAAGTGTTACCGATAGAATAGGTTATTCCATTTGAATAGATGGTTTTGATGAACATGTGGGTCTCATGAAAGGGTGTAACAATGTAAGATAATTCCAATGGACTTTTGTGTCGATGAAAGGTGTAGTCGTTGGAATGTGGTGTTGATTGAAAAGTATTACTGATTAAAAAAGAATCATATTCAAAATTTCTTTGATTGTATTTAGGTAGAAGAAAAGAATATTAATTGGGTCAATCAAGATGGAATTATTTTCCAATTGTATTTGGTCATAACCAATGTTCACACGAAGAATGAAAATTCACAGCAATCAAAACTAGATATCCTAACTTGAATTATCAAAACCAAGAATCATATCCATAATTATTGTAACCAGAATGATCGTAAGCAGAATAATCATACACTAAAATGTTCATATCCAGAATGATTATATCAAAATTAATTGTATTCAGGACGATTATATCCAGACCATTTGTATTCCAAAAATATTATGCATGGGATGAGAAGAAAATAATGTTGTAGGAATGAATGGAATGTCACAATACATTCCCATTTAAATCAAACAATGATAAATCTGATCTTCAATGATTTCAATGTCATGAAGGTAGTCTTGATTCAATCACAAGTATTTTAATTAATTATTTTTATTTCACAATAGGTTTTAGTGATGGAAAATAAAAGATGATTTCTGAATATTTATTCTATGGGGTCAGAACATTCATATACATGATTTAGATTCAAATTAGTTTTGAGAATTGTATATAGAAATTTCATGGAGAATCAATCATAGTTGACCAGAACCATGAAATACTAACAATTAAAATCTATATCGTCAAAAGAAATTGGATTCTAATAAATATTATGTTAATATTTTGGATGCTTCAAGATTAATCGAGATGTGTTGAAGAATAAAAAATTATTTCAAATATTTAATGGTACTTGTAATATTGGGTGAATTTAAGTGAGTAGGGAAATGTTTTGGGATTTTAACCTGTACTTGTTTTTGATAACCTATAAAATGTGAAAGTACTTTTTACATTCATTAGCATGCATAGTTCACTTCATTAGTGAGAGAAGCTCTATATTTCATGAAATTATAAGAGAAAATTAATTTTGGCCTGACAATTGTTTTTGGGGTATGATTATTCATTCACATTATAATCACAATGAAAATTGTATTCAGAAATTGAAGTTGTGTTGATTATACACTATTGTTTTTCAATTAGAAAATAGTACTAGGATTATTGTTTTAAAATTATCAAACTCAAAGGAATATGATTCAGAAAATATTGGACTCTGTGTTCCATAACCAACACTATGTGGTTCTTACCTTTCTTATCGGTAAGGAATTGATTAATTATATTACAATTTTAACAAATTTGAAAAATTGGAAATAATTACAAGTATCAAGTGTTGTTAAAAAACAGTTTTATATCTTTATTGTTCATGGAGCATGCACATGCACTATTATTTTTGTTTCATAGTGCAACATGAGTGATAGAAAACATCTAACACTATGTAATCCAGTTATTTATTTCTAGTGGATTGATAGGTATTGGAACATTTCCAATCCACATAAACAATGCATGTGTTCTTATTGAATAGTGAACCTTTTATATATTTGTGTTCTTTTTGTTGTGTGTTTATTTGTATCCCATTAAAGAATTTAAATCCTTAAAAAAAGGAAATGGTTATTTTAATTGTAAAGAAACATAAAATAAAAAGGAAATCAATGATTCACCCCTCCCCCTCTCTGTGATACAATACTCAAATTGTGATCTTTTAATTTGTATCAATGCTACTATATCATTACTATTCAACAGTAATGGTTAATTTGAACAGTGTGAATAGTAAAGTTATTCTGATCATTGATGGAAAGAACTATCATATCTGGTAAGATAGAATTCTTCTATATATTGGAAATATCTGTTATGATGTCCTTAAAGCTGTAATAGTTCGATTTACACTCATTGATGTCATTTCTCCAGAAACCCCTTTTTAAAATACATTTCTTGAGAATTTTTTATTTTATTGGAATTAAAAATTAACATCACTTTTTGAAAGTGATATCATGTGAGTGAAATGTGTTCCCATATCTAAAGATTTATGGTATAATTTGGAAGACATATATAAAGGAAATAAAAATGTTAATATTAAAATGGTTAAAATATGGAGATTGAAGTATGTTGATTTGAATATCGATGAGCTTGAATTTGTTGGGGAATTAATTACTATGTTTAATGGAATTAGGAGTAATATTATATGTCTTGGTGAAAATCAGAAAGACCCAATAGTTTTTGAAAAGATCTTTATAATTCAACCTGAAAATCTTCTTATAAATGTTTCTTCAATGGATGATAGTGATATGGAATCATTATCTCTAGATTATTTTCATAAAACTCTTATCACATTTGAATTTAGAAGAGATAATTCTAGGAAGATAAAATAGGGTATGGTAATGAAACATCTATCATGGCTATGAATAATCTAAATTCAATGAATACTATTCTTTAAGATGGAGCTGGTGCTTCTGTCTTTGAAAATGGGTTATGAAAAAATCTCAAGGAAATCCAATAATTTTTTCTAACAATGAAAATATATGTTTACAGAAATAAATAGGGAAAACCCCTTAAATGTTTTTGAATTTGGTGGTGTTGGTCACATTGTATCTAATTTAAAAAAAATGAATGAAGAAGATAGTGATACCAAAAAAGTAAGACAATAAGATCGTGTAAAAAAAGGACACAAATGATATTAAAACAACAGAATTTTCTATCCAAAGATGATGAAGAAGTGGAGAGTGATGTTGAATATGAATATTCCATCGAATATGTTAATGAGAATACTTTTATTGATATAATGAATGGTAACAAAATCTAGAAGTTGTTGTTCTAAAGATGAAGTTGAAATATAGATTTAAATAGATTCTAAATAAGAGATTTAATAATGTCAGTGAATCATTAGAAGGCTTGAATGGAAACAAGTATGGAAGATTAATGCTCAAGAAACCAAATATGTTTTTCCATAGAGAAAAAAAATTTGGTTAAAGATATGGATTATTTAATGAATTATATTAAAGATGAGAATAATTTTATTGTGCATTAGTAACATACGATGAAGTAAAAATAATAAGTAGTGGATATTGTTCCCTAAAACACTCTATATTTGAAATGAAATGTATATGTTCGTAAATCTCTATAATTATTATTGGTTAATGTTATCGTAATGAGAAACCTGAGCAGGTTCAACCAAAGATACCTTCAATGGTTGAGAAGAAGAATGGAATTGTGTCTAAAATGAAAATTTCTAGGAATGTATTCTATAATCTCAATGTGAAGAATTCAGAAGATAAAAAACGTCATTTGTAAAAAAATTAACGAGATCTGGAAAAGATTCAAGTACATCTGGTCATATACTATATTAATATAAGAAGAATAATATTATTTAATGTTAAATGAATATGGTTGAATTTTTTTCACAATTCTTATTGGTATAGAGTTTTCAGAGAAAAATACATTTTCTATGTGTACTTCTTGTATTGTGGGTGATAGAGACACAAAAAATGTCTCGGTTCCATTAAAATAATTTTTATCGTCACAAATATAATATAATTAAAATATCGATTGGAACTTAGTCTCCTCAAAGAATTAATAATGTGATTCTCAACATGATGAAATATGAATAGAATGAATTGTGGATTGATAATAGGTTATAATCCATTGAAACAATTTAAAAATGATATGATTCACCTAGACACCATGAATTTTTTTTGTTACTAGCTCAAGAAATGATTCTCAGTTCTCAATAGCAATGGAAAGTAAAGTAAATACTAGAGAATTTCATATTGTTACATCTACTAAATCCATGAAATTATAACATACATGGATACATGATAGTGGGTGCTCCAACCACATGACATGAAACATGAAATTGTTGTTGGATTTGAAGGATTTTATCTAAAACAATGTGATAATTTGAAATTATGGATTGTTCAAAATCAAACATGATGGGTTAGCCTTTATTTGAATAGAAAACATGATATCTATGAAAACATTCATTGTTGATATTCTTAAACACATCTTGCTAAGTGTATCAACGTAGTGTGATTAATTTAAAATTTTTATCTTCACGAAATATTTATTAAATGAAAATTGTAAAGAATATGGAAGGATTGTTAAAACATGCTAACATATGAAAATAATATTTTTATATTTTTGGTTATTCACAGAACTCTTGCTCCAGGAGTATTGTGGAGGGGAATCTATTATGGTATAAAAGGCTTGGGCATTTGTTACATAGAAACATGAGAAATTTAGTTGATATAGATTGTGTTCGAGAAAATCCTAATACTCCATGAAGAATATATTGGTTTTTCACTATCATCTAGAATGGAAAAATTACTAATGTTTTGTAGTATGAAAGTTGATATATGATCAAAACAACCTTTAGAGATGATGCATTACGACCTATGTGGGTCTATAAAAAAATAATGAAAACATAGAGATTTGCCTATAATTATTTTCATTGATGATTATACTCTCATTACATGAGTTTTGTAAATGAAACTCAAATCAGATGCTTTGGAAATATTATATAGATTCAAAAGAAAATCCATAAAACAATGTGACTATTATATGATCAAGGTGAGAACTAATTATTTTGGTGAACAAATAAGTTAAGTGTTTGAAGACTATCATGAGAATCATTAAATTTTTAATGAGTATATATCACCAAACACTCAAAAACTAAATGGGGTAACTGAAATAAAAAATAAAAGCCTCCTGGAAATTGGACGAACCGTGTTACATGCCCAACGACAACCACAATACATTTGTAGGAAATACATGATTACTGTAGTTTTCTTTTAGAAAAATTGTTTCTATAGGCCTCAATCATGTATGAATCCATATAAATTGTTAAATGTAAAAGTTATATGAATGAGATACCTTAAGATTTAGGGATTCTATGTATTTTAATGAATAATGGTGGAAACTATGGCTTGTTTAAGTCGAATGGTCAGGATATAATCTATCGTGGCTATTCTGTGGAAAGTTGAGGGTACAAATTCATCAACAAAGAAAAATGAGAATTCATTTCTAAAATTATGTTTATGGTATTTATTTTTATGTACAATATAATCATTTTCATGTATAAAATGATGTTATGAATGATGCTGAATTTAGTTTTGATAAGGATACAAGCAATTTTAATCCTTAACATGGTGAATAACGGGTCTCATCTATTTCTAATAATTAGGATGAAAATAAAAAAAATTATCTCTGGGTAAGGAAACATGTGGAATCACATAATTTAAATGGTTATCAACATCTGATGTATCTAACAATATGAACATACAATTCTATGACACAAACAACTTTGTAATATAAAGTGGAACCAAATGATGTGAAAGATTATTTTCAGAATATGGAATGGAATGATGCCATAAAAGAAGAATTGGATCATATTGAAAAGAATAATGCATAGGAAATATTACCAAATCCTCAAAACAAAAACATCATTTGAACAAAAATGGATTTTCAATAAAAGATAATGGTAAAAGGTTATGTCATATGTAGAAAAAATATTTGTTTTTCAAAGGTTATTCATAAATTGAGGGTATTTATTCTGATGAATCCATTTCTCCAGTTAAAAAGCACGAAACAATAAAAATAATTCTTTTTATTACTACACAATGAGGCAATAAGAACATTGAAATGGATGTTAAATATATATTCCTAAATTATGATCATGATTAAGATGTTTATATTTAACAAGCATTCAGATTTATTATTGGATAAGATGAAGGTTTTTTGTGGAGATTGAAAAGAGAATTTTATGGACTAAAAAAAGATTCTAGGGAATGGTATTACAAATTGGAAATATACATATCAAAGATGAATTTTAAAAATAAGGAAGATTGGGTAGATATCATTACACTAAGGAAATACAAGATTTTTCCCCCATGTTAATGTTTTGTGTTAATGATATTATCATTGCTGGGAATGAATTGTGAATCTCCAAAAGATTTTATGATGAAATGAATAATTTATTTGAAATGTCATTTCTTGGAGAAATTCAATAATATCTTGGGTTACAAATCATGAAAAATAAGGAATACTATTTACTCTCCCATGATATGAATGCAAAAGAATATCTCAAGAGGTTTTCCATGGAATATCTATAACCTTTTTCCACACACATTTATGTGGGATCAATGCTAATTAATGATGGAGAAGTAAATGGTGTAGATCAAATATGGTATCAGATCCTGATTAGATGTCTATTGTATTGGACTAACCCATGACCAGACATTGTTTAGTTTGTTACTTTATATGAAATATATAAATGTGATCCAAAAGAATCAAATTTACTTGCTATAATAAGAATTATCAGAAACATCATAGGCAAAACATTGGAATCAAATATGATAGATCTAATTAAATTGAATAGTATGGGTGTTCATATAAATATTGGACTTGAAATGTAAATGACATAATATCTACATCTGGTGGGGTATTCATTCAAGGAATGATTTTGTTAGTTTTCATTCAAAGAAACTAAATTATGTAACTCTCAGTACGTCCAAATATTGTTATGTTGTTGCAACTTAATATTATAAAAATCGTATGTGAATGAAAGCACAATATGAATATTCACTTCTGGAAGTGTAGTTACCCTTACTCCAGGATTGTGATTATCAAAGTACCATCAATTTCAATAAGAATTCAGTGCAACATTCTCATACAAAATATATTGATATGAAATATCATTTCATCAATGAGCATGTGGAGAAGGATGAATTTAATCTAGAGTTTCTTCCATATTCGAAACATTTTGCAGATATTTTCACAAAAATATTTCTTAAGGGAATCATTCTAAAAAATTATGTTGAACATCTTTGTCCAACCTCATTCCCTTCATTGTTAAGTTATGTGTATCTATTGTCTCTCTCATCTTAACTTTGGATAGTTGCGTTAATGTGGATAATTCTTTTGTTTCATAAATCTATTGTTTAAAAGAGTGAGTTGTGGGTATGCTGTGAATTCAAAATTGTTTTATGATTGAACTATTCTAAATATTTTTTTGGAGTAGATGTATGAAAATAAATTTATTTTTTATTCCTGGCATAATGACGAAAAGATATACGAGTTCACGATAAATATTTTTTTTAATATCATGGTTTTTACAATAATGATTCAATTTTCCTACAACATGTTAGTTCAAGTTGGCTTAAAATTGAGGATATGTAATCTATTTTTGGAGGTTAAAAAGTTCAATGATTTATAAAACAAGTTTGAAAATAATCAAATAGGGGGGATAGTTAGGGTCATGATGATGATAATGGTGTTTTGTATTCAGGTATTTTGTTTTGTTGTAATGATATGTCAAAATAAAATGAAATAACTTCACTTTGATTCAGGGAAACTATTAAATTGGGTTTTTTGGATCAAATTGTTTTTATGGAAACAATTTTTTTTGGGTTTTTAATGGAAAATTATCTTACCAATATTTTCTGAAAATTGGAATCATATATTCAGAATGTTTTTTCTCAGGAAGATATTGACATGGAAATAAAGAAACATGAGTAAATGTAACATTATGATACATTTTGATGTAATTTTTATGATGATCTGCATATTTCTATTACATATAAATCATGATTAGTATAGAAAACATTTTATGAAATTTGGATGTAAGAATGGGGGTGAATGTGATGTTTCCATGTGAAAGAAAATCGTATTCATATTTATCATATCTTGATCATAGGGATAATTTTTTTGTATAAATTGTTTTTCAAAACAATCAAAAAATAATTGTATTTGGATTTATCATATGCAGATAGTAGAGTGAACGAATTGTTATCATTTTATATTCAAAACAATCACAAATAAATATTATTCAGATTTAACGTATCTAAATTACAGATAAAAAGAAGTGGGTTTTAATGATTTTTTAAACAATAAGAAAAATATCATATTAGGATTTATCCTATTAGGATGGTAGGTAGAGAGATGTGGTATAGATTTTTTTTCAAAAAAGTATGAAAAAAAAATATTCAGATTTATTGTATCTAGATTGTAGAGGGAATGAAGTGGTGATGATTAGTTTTAAATCTATTCATATTCATATTGAAGAAGCAGTGATGATTTTTTTTTCAAAATAATCATATCTTGTATGAAAAGTTGTTGGTGATTGTTTTTTAAAACAATCATATGCATATTTAAGTGGAGGATCTGAATTGTATACTTGTTTTTCATATGTTATATGTGATTCACTAGAATAGAAGGTGCTAATGAAAAAGTGGTTTCGATGGAAGATGGTGCCGATGAAAAGTGTAACCAGTGAAAGGTTTTGTCGTTTGAAAAGTGGTAATGATCAAAAATGTTTTTTTATAAATGTAATTTATCATATTTAGGTATAAGAAAAAAATTTGATGGTCTTGATCAAGAAGGAATTGTTTTCTGATTGTATTTTATCATACGTAGTGATCATTCAAAGAAATTATCATACCCATAAATTGTAAGCGTCAATTGTAACTAGAATTATTTTAACATGAAATTGTTTAACCAGTAATCATATCTAGAATAATCATGACCTGAATTTTCATAACCAGAATGGTTTTAAATATAAATAATCGTATCTAAAATGATCATTTCTAGAATGATCATATTTAGGATTATATAATCAATGAAATTTGTATTCAGAAAATATTACACATGGGATGAGATGAAAAAAAGTTTCATAATGAATGATACACCCTTAATCTACTTGGTTCCTAAAACACAATGCCTTGATCATAATAATGATACCATAAAGGTCATTTTACAAGTTCAAAATCCTTGGTTATCCGACAATATGAGGCATGTTGGGGACAGTTATCCCTTCACTATTACCTATGATCTTCTAATTTGGGATCCTTCTCATATTGTTATGCCTGATTTAAAAAACTACTACAACCATTTATTCCCCAATGATGATAATAATTTAATATGGTTAATTTTTTTAATAAATATTTATTAAATACCTCGAGACTCACAATCATTTGGCATATTTCTCATTGTAGGCTTCCAACTGATAACTGTTTATAATCGTTTGGGATTAATCTATGTTCTAAATTTCACTTGTTTAATCAGAATCATGGGATATTAATCACCTTTTCCTTTATTGTGAAATGAAAATAGATCATTGGAACTAAATTTTTAATATTTTTTAGTTCAAATGGTTCCCTTGTAGCTCTATAACATCTTAGTTTGAAAGATGTATGGATTTATCTGACTCCCAGAAAATCAGGAATCTATTTATTCCAACTGCAGAAGAGCTTCTACATGTGATCTGGTATGGAAGAAATGACTACATTTATAAAAACAACTCAATTAAGGTTAATGTAGGTAAAATGAAAAAACACTTTGTTATACGAGAGGTTTCTCTTCTTCATAAGGATCATTGCAACAACTCAGTTATAAATCATGGGATTCTCAAGGGAATTAGTGTAGATGGGAGATACCCTGGACCTAAAAACTACATAGATGTCTTTGGGCCTACTTCGCATCCAGGTTGGACTAAAATCCAGATTGAGGGGGATTTTAAAGGCAACCCATGACCCACGAGATTTGGTTCCATAATCAGAAACCACGTGGACTACTTTCTTGGATACTTAAATAGATCACGTGGCTTCACTTCATCCATAGAATATGAGATGATGAGTGTGATTCACTCTACTTCTTTTTCCATGATGTATAATTGGAAAAACATTTCGATCAAGAGCGTCTAAACTGCTAGTCTTGGACATTTTGAATGGCACTGTTCACCTATCTTGGAATCTCACTCCATGCTAGATGGAATGTTTTCACTCACTATCAAAAATAAACTTCATTATCACCCATACCTACTAGGATGAAAACAAGCTCACTGAATATAGAATCCCCCTTTTTTAATACAAAACCTTTCATTACATTTTACTAACATATGATCTTTAATGTCTATTCTCTTGGAAATCAGGAACATAAAACATGAGAACAATATAAAACATCATTCTAAACTATATGTAAGGATTAATCACAGGTTAATCCTATTTATACTTATTTCATCTCATATCCTAGAGACAAACATCAAAGGAAAGGGTGAGAAGATGGCCTAGTAAGGGTAAACAAGGGAGTCAATGTACTTGTTATGTCTGTAAGAACTTGAATAAAATAATGAAGAAATGAGAAATGGAAGAATAGGAATATCATAAAGAAAAGAACATAGAACATAACTTGAAGATGTGTCTACAAAATTTCATTTAGACAATCACGAATATATCACCATGGTCCATTTCAAAGTTGTCAAAAAAATTACCGAGGTTATTCACCAAGGTATCGAAAAACATGTCATCTATAGAGATAAATTATATACCTAATTCATTGGAGTGCTATCAGGGTGAACCATTAATATGTATTTTATTTCATTTCATCCACATAGATCATAATCAAACATTTCATAAATAACCCAAATGTAAACAATGAAATGGGTTTCATGTCAAAATCGTGATGTTTAATAAGAGCTTAAAAATAAGATCATAACGCCATTTGTAATCAATGGAAAGGGAGTAAAGGTTATATGTCTGTCAATTCCAGAATCAAATATATCATAATTATATATTTATGAACACCCATGGAAATGATATAAGTCTATGTATTAACATAAATAAACAATATAATTTATTGAGAGAAAGAGATAGAAATTTTGAGACGAAATTTTTTGCAGCATAACGACTATATAACATGGTTTTAGAAAACCTTGAAAATAGAGGGGAAAAGGTTCAGAAACTCATAAAAAACTCATAATAAAATATGTTTACTTATCATGATCATCGTATGGATATTTTAATGACATACCAAATGAAAAATTAAGCATGAAAGAAAAGAGAAGATGTGATTTCATTTATTATGAATTCAGCAGCCTAACAACATCACATAAAAATTCATAAAACAAATTGATGAGAGCAGAGAAGGTCTATCAATAATTAGACATGAAATTGACAGAAATAACAAACATATAAGATCATACTATAAAGTCAAATATATTTAAATTAAAAGAGACAATATAAATGAAGTCGTGACTTAATAGAGGATGGTGAAAGGATCCCTTACCTTGAAGAGTATCTTTTAAATCATGAAGGTAGGGACCTTGGAAAACGTGAGGGAACTCTGGGAGGACTCCATGGGATGTAAATAGACCATAAAATTGTTTTGGTGGATTTGGTAATTAAATTAATGAGGGAATGCATTTTTATTTATATTAGAAGTGAGGGGACAAAGCATTAATTGTCAAGGGGCACCTCATAAGTGGTATAGGAAAACCCCTAGGCTTTCCCATGGTATTTTCCCATGGTATTGGCCAATTGGGACACCATATACCTTATCATTCTATTAATTCATTGACCAGAAATATTTCATAATTATTATATCCATTATGATGCCATTAAACACCCGAAACTAAAAAACAGTATTTTCACTATTCACCAAAAATTCAACTTTCATAAAAAAATCCCAAAAATTTACCATAACCAAATATCGATGCTCTGATTTAAAAAATGAACTCCATTTTATGAAACAAATTTTATAAATATTTTATTTTTAATTTTTTAATAAAAACGCAATTTATTCGTATAACTAATACATAACCAATAATTTCTGAAACAATTATTTGTTTATTTTATTGAATCACATTACTTAATCAAACTGCCTAAATTATAATAATAGTTTCTTATGTGAGGATACTTAATCCATTTGATCACATTACTGATCATAAGAGTAAAATATCTATTCATAATTTCCTATTCATCAATAATTACATTGATCTTATTAGACTCTAAATTTCTTACTGATCATAACTATAGAAAACCATTTTTGGAAAATCATTACACATTATTAATTATTTATGATTTATATAAATATTTTTAAAATATTCTTCTTCTAAAATTCATTAATAATATGCATAAAATATTTATCTATAGGTATGTAATTTCATAAACATCACCATACGAATAAATCACAAATTTTATTTAAATAAAAGTAATACACAGGGCAGTTGCGGTCTCGTTACATAGACCCTTTAATGTGGGTGCCCCATCAAAAGGTGGAAAAACTGCATGTTTTGAAAAATACTTATTTTACCCGAAATATTTGTTTTGTTCTTATACCATGTTCTAGAAAATGTGTAAGATGAATAATAATGTTATAAAATTCAAAATTTAGTTAATAATATTCCTAATGGCATGTTTATAATAATATTATATTAATATATCGTTGTTTAGTAAAACCCGGTATTGTGTACAACACACGCTATCAAGGAAAGTCGTTATTGCATGTAATGCAAGCCATGTAAGGGTTGCGTGTTGTGCAATAATATTTCATTGTTTCATATAACATAATCCAACAATATTTCATTTATACATTGAATATATATATACATATATACTCAATGTTGTGTAGAATAACTATTATCAAAATTGTGTATAACACAATCTAAGAATAGTGTTGCGTATACTGCAAGCTAATACGGTGTTGCGTATAGCACAAGGTAATATTGGTGTAGCATACAACACAAGACATTAATGAAATTAAAAGAATATTTTTCATAAAATCTCAGGGTGTTATATTCTACCCCCCTTAAAATGAATTTCGCCCTCGAAATTCATCGGGGTTATAAATGGTTTACTACTCAAGTAATACCAAAACATGGCTTTAAAAAACAATGTTTGAAACGTAACGGTTGCCCAAATTAACTCATCACTGGATTTCCACGTAGGAGATCATAGGTGAAAATATGGATATGGAAGAAAAATCTAACCATCAAGTTCTGATAGAGAGTGGTAGAGAACATGGCTATGAAAAATCCAGCAATCACAAAGCCATAAATTTGTGATGATCTAAGGTACCATCTGATTTATAAGATATAAGAGCACTAGGACAAAATTTGTTGTTTTCAGGATCATTTCCCTAAAGTTGAATAATTTGAATTATAATAAATATTTACTTTATTTTGGTACAATCATACTATTGTTTGTGCTTTGAACAATTTCCAATTCATCTCTTAAAGAAATTTCGTTGAATTTGTTATTCGTGAAGTGTTAACAGATCATGTGATAGAATGATGGTTCGTTCAATCTGTTTCAAACCAAAGGATAACAAAAGTTGTCAAATATACATAAGTACATCTATGGTGAGGTTAATCGTATACGATTCCAAAAATGAACTTATTCTTCATATATCATACCGCATAATAAAATTAAAATAGTTTTTACTAACCAGAGACTTCATGTAGGCCAGTGGTTGGCAATAAAGGTCAGTCGCACATCGGTTGTGGGTTCGATTCCCAAAGCCTTGTCTGATGCTATGGGATATCGCCCATCCGGTAGGTTTTCCTTTTTCTAAAACTACATTACTATAACATACCATCAATAATATCGAAAAAAAGTTATATCCTTAAATAATATTAACTTATGTCCAACATAATCCATTTCAATCTTTAGACTTATCTAAAATAATTCGGTCCAAGCTCATAGTATAAAGAAAATGATTACTTGAAATTTCACATAACAATCACATGAATGCCATCATTTATCCCCCATATATCATAAGATAAATCTTGTTGGTCAAATTATGAACATGTGAATACCTAAATCATGTATTCTCATGAAAAATGAAAAATCATTTAACCTTAGTGAAAACATGAATGCTGTCAAAAGTTAACTCTTTTCCACATACCAAAATCCCAAAAATTATATAAACTCAAACCATGATACCACTTAGTCCTTATATCAATCATGAGCTCATGAATACTATCAAACATATTAGATTCTCTTTATCCCTTCATTATGTTCATATCATCTTCTTTCCAAAAATATTTCAATCCCTTTTCATGGTTACCGATGCCATATTCTTATAAAAAACCACAATGGACCAATACATAGATATTCCAATATACCATAAAAGTAACTCCATAACATTATTCATGAATACCAATACAAAAACACTTCAAACCATCATCTTCAATGATTTTCCTGGAATAAGACCTTCCTTAATTTAGAAGAAACTTTTTAGGTCAGGGCATTGTGTTGGGTAATGCCCATGTTCTCCACAAATAAGACATTGAACTGTATAACAGTCTGTCACTCTATGTCCCTTTTCACCACACAGATAACATATGTCCCTCCATTTGAGGTATTCCTCAAGTTTCTTCTTCCCTTCTTTAGAAATTTCAATCTTCCTTTCTTTATTCTCCTCAACATGTGAACATGCATAAAAGTCTATCTTCCTCTTATTTGATGAATTAGGCATACCACTAAATTTCACCTTGTTAATCATATATCCCGATGACTGATTTGGCATAATCACAATATCTTTCTCTCTAGGAATTTCTCAATTTTGTTGCTCATAGTCAGCAATTTGTCCACTAGATTCAATGATAATCGAAATCTTTCTAGTTCCCTCCATTGACTAAATCAAAAAAATAATTCTATGAGAGGCAAAAATCATAGAAGGAAGATAACATAATCAAGGGAGAGTACCTTCAACATCTAACCTCCTAGGTTTAATTCTAATATCGTTATCATAATTCTATGACCATAACCTATACTTATACTTATCATTAGGGAATTCTATAGACATACCTTAGAAATATCTCTAGGGATATCACTAATGTTCTCACATCCTAGTTTCCAACGGTTGACTAATCCTTTCCTCTAATAACAACTATAGAGACCTGAAGATTGACATACATGGACATTACATTACATTAGAGACATAATTAATACATAACAAAAAATGACACATAAGGACCATAACAGTTTAGTGTCTTTGGAAACATGGAACGTAATCATCTAATCGTGGTGAAAGATCTTCAGCATCTCCCATAAAGATCTTCCCTTGTTTTCTTACCTAAAACCTTTCTTTATATCATGTGGAAAAGAAAACATAAAAAGGGTGAGCTCAAATTCTAAGTAATGGTAATCATGGATAAAATAAAACATACCATATACATTTGAACTTAAAAACATGAACATATTGTTTAAACATCAAAAGATTGAGAAATGACACAAAACATGGATGTACGTAAGGCATAGATCATAAAGAAACATTAAGAATGATAAAATAGCATGGGAATAAAACATGTAATTGTGGAACCCATTAATCACATGATATGATTTCCATAGTAGCCAAGGCACTGCTGCCAAGACAATCTTAGTGGACAAAGTCCCTTTCTGAATCAAGTTAACTCCTCGTTCTAGTCCTGTATTACTGAATCGGTTTAACTTGCCGTTATAGCCATGTATATCACATGAGATATAAATCTATACCCAATGCATTGGAGAGAGATATAGGTCCCACCCATCTCATTGTGAAATCAAACTTACTTGTGCCACAAAATAAACTTAAAACATTCATCATAACCCAAAGAATAAAATGGGTTTCATAAACATCATCCCATCATTTGATAATCCATATAAAAAAATGTATATAGTATCATAATAAGAAAAGTGAAACCATGTAAATAAAAGATACATTATAATTAAAACATACACATATGAAATAATTTCATTTTATATGGAAAATGGTTTTGATAAAACACATGAAATGAATTCTTGAGGAAAATATCCTTTCTTCTTTATAAACATTTTTTTTCACAAAATGTCATGAATTTTTAAAAGAAAATGATTTTCTTGAAAATATTCATGAAATATTTTTTAGGAAGCTTCATGAAAATATAGCTTTATAAAACCGTAAAAAATCATTTCATGTTGTATAAGTTAAAAAAAACCTTTTTCTCGTACTTTTGTCGGAAAAGTCAAAATGTACCTCGTAACGTAAACAAAAGAGAGATTCTTTACATACCGTGTAGTAAAAGTAAAAAATATGTAAAAAGTACTTTAAACATACATGAAAACACTTTTATAAAACATGGACATCGATGAGTGAAATAACCCTAGCAAATACTTACGAATAAGCAATTTCGGATTAATATGAGATTTGCAAAATTATCCCTTACATTAGGTCTGATATGACTCGTACATATCGGAACCTCTTGTATAATGATTTAAATAATCTTAAAGACTTATTACAGATTCATATTAATTTTTATGATATCATATATGGTTCACTTATGACATTATATTACCCGTTATTTTGTAAATTTCATGTTAAAGCCCGTTTTGGGTAAAATCGTTTCATTTGTCGTCCATTTTTTGACTTGTAATTATTCATATGATTACTTAGATCCAGATTACATACATCTAGAATGTAAAACATGATTTATATATAAAATATATTCAGAATATAAAATTTATATAATAGATCTATAAATGGAAAGAAATACACTGTTTATGGAGACGGTAGGCCGTACGTATGCATGAATGTTGTTTTCGTTTCCTCGTTGAATTGAATGGGATTAATTGGATGACATACATATATATATATATATATGAATCCAGTATAATTATTATGTCATATATTTTATTATTACTTATTATATATACTTTATAATCATTTATGAATGGTTAATCATTGAGAATGAATCTCATCGCGTTATGGAGACGGTATTCTGTAGGTACGCACGAGCGATGATATCGTTCCCATGATCGTGGAATTTTATTGGAGTGTATGTGTACTTTTATATAATCAATATCAATTAACAATAATCATATATAGTTATTATTTA
The DNA here is from genome assembly GCA_963277665.1 of Viscum album. Taxonomy (NCBI): domain Eukaryota; kingdom Viridiplantae; phylum Streptophyta; class Magnoliopsida; order Santalales; family Viscaceae; genus Viscum; species Viscum album. Next base: position 2,071,071,018 of record OY728152.1, on the reverse strand, counting down.
CACCATTATACACATCCTAGTAAGGTGGTGGTGGAAAATAGATGACACCACAACATGGAGACGGTATTCCATACGTACGCACGCGCGGTGATTTCATTTTCCGTAGGATGGATAGATGGTGAAATAGGGTTGTTTCATTCTTATGATTTCATATCAGTATATGAGAGATAATTATGTTATTAATTCATTATGAAACAACCTAAGAATAATAATTGGAAGAAGAAATAAAGGTGAAATATTCGGTGACAGAAATTACCTCTTCTTTGAAGCACCTCTTTGAGACCTCCTCTTAGGGCACTAAAATTAGACTTTGAAGAAGACCAGGACCTCTAAGATGTTTCTGGGGAAGTGTGGAAGAGAATTGGGCAGGGTTTGGCCAAGCTTGAAGGCTCAATGTGGTGTGTGGAAGAGAGGGATGAGGTGCCTTTTTATAAGGGAGGAGAGGGGCACCTTTGGAATTCTGAAAAATATTAATTTATAATAAATCTAAACCCACTTAAAAACCACCAAAAATGACTCATATTCAAAGATTAGATGAGATAGGGTTTTAATCGCATCAAAAAATCAAATTTTGACATGTTTGGATCTTATTTTAAACCTTATCATTTTGATTTATCCTTATTTAATCTATTTAAGTTTAGTTGTGGTAATAGAATTCTAAATTTAAAATTATAACAAATAATTACATATTTGTTGTGAATTTTCCATAATTGCTTACTTTATAACATTATAGACCACATAATTTTAAATTTATAATTTTTATATATTTTTGAAGTTTTTAAACAATTTAATAATATGTTATTTTTATAAAATGACAATAGTGTCAATTTTGACACTATTCATTTATTTGATTTTAAATAAAATATATATCAGATAATATGTTCGATATAAAAGCTTTAATAGATTCATAAAACGTCATATGTATCTATAAAATTACTTAATCACATTAAATAGTTCAAATAATATTTATTTTATTATTTTTAAAACCATTTGTTAGGTTTATCTCATAATAAAATAATTACTACATCATTTTTGTATAATTATTTAATATACTGATTTGTTGCATAAAAAGTAAAAATAAAATCCTATGATGAAGATAAATATATTACCTTTTACAATAATAATTTTAATAGAATGTATCATCTTAAAATCACAATATTTAAATTGTTATATTTATTAAATTATGAAGGTGACAACATTGGCATCATTTAAAATAAAATAATATAACTGTCATAATCACTTTAATAAGGCTCTAAACTATTATATATTAGGTCATTGAATTATTAAGGTGTATATATACACTACCAATAAGTTTTGGTCAGGTTTTTGGGCCTTTAAAATGGGTATTATTATTTCAATAAAAACTATATTACTAATTTCCCACTTAATAAATAATTTCAGTATCATTAATGTATCTCCATTAATGACAATTTTTTAATCCCTAAAAATACTAAATAAATTATCATGTTGTATATAATTTTATTATATTTCTTTAGAATATTCATGTTCGAAGTTTTATGATGTTTATCACTAAATTAAAATTATTATACTTATAAGATTTAAGAGAGTGACATGTTGTCACTTTCTTTGGTTTTAATAATAATTAAATTATTATCATGGTCAAAAGTCCATAAAATGAATCTAATATGACCCTTAGGTTATATGGGTATTATTTAAGCCATAATATAGAATTTTGGCATGTGTTAGGGTAATTTTATTATATTATATTTACCCTTAATTACCCGATTTATCTTTAACTATGTTAAATAAAATTTACCATAGTTACTATTCATAATTCCAAAAAATAAAAAGTAGCTTATTAACATAATTTGGACCCACTGATTCCAAATATGTAATCCATTTTTCCAAATTCAATACAAAAAAGTTGCATAAATTAAATCAAAATTAATCCTGTTGTCGAAAGAAAACGAGTATTTCTTTAAAACATTGCAAAAGATTGAATTCATTTAACCTTCGAATTTAATGTAAAATCAATGCTAATGACATAAATAATATTAAATGGTAAAAATATATTCTATTTATACATTAAAACCATTCAATATTATAATTTAACCATATAAATTATTGTGATGAAAAAAGTTGTTTTTAATTAAAATATATCGTGTTTTTACTATTCATCAAAATATTAAAGTTACCAGAATAATATGAAAAATTTATCCCAAGTAAATTTTTATTTCATGATTCCAAAGAAGAATTTTATTTTGTCAAATTTAACTTATAATAATGTCAAAAACTAGATTTAATGTTGGTGCGCCATCAAAAGGCGGCAAAACTGCATTTTTTTAAAATACTTATTTTACCCGAAAAATTTATTTTGTTCTTATACCATGTTCTAGAAAATGTGTATGTTGAATAATAATGTTATGAAATTATAAATTTAGTTAATACTATTCATAATTTCTAGTTCATAATAATATTATAATAATATATCATTGTTTAGTAAAACCCGGTATTGCGTACAACACACGCTATCGAGGAAGGTCGTGATTGCGTGTAATGCAAGCCAAGTCAGGGTTGCGTGTTGTGCAAGAATCATTCTTTTTTTTTCGTAAAACAGAATCCAAACATATTTCATTTATACATTGTATATATATATACATATATACTCAATGTTGCATAGAATAACTATTATCAAAATTGTGTGTGACACGATCCAAGAATAGTGTTGCGTATACTGCAAGCTAGTACGATGATGCATATAGCGCAAGGTTATCTTGGTGTAGCATACAACATTAGATATTAATGAAATTAAATGAATATTTTTCATAAAATCTCAGGGTGTTACATGCTCTTTTCAGGAAATATGGAGAAGAGATCATCCTCCTCATGCATGGTAGAGATATCTAGGTTCTTGAACATTGTTTCTAAGGTTTTATTGGGAGGAAGGGGGGTAGTGGGAGCCTCTCTTTTTTCACTTTATCATAAATCAATTACAAAATTGTGTCAAAATTGACATAAATTAGTTTTTTTTTAAATTACTATATTATTTAATGATATAATGGTCTTAATAATATATGATTCAACCCACTGACATATATTATGTTAAAAATGTCATTATTGATCCACATGTGGTTCTCTTGGAATTATATAGTACCTATATAATGGTATATTATTATAATACAAGAAGATATGGTAAGAGTTAATGTATTTAATTATGGGTTAATGATAAATTATATTGTAACATCCCAAGTAAGTAATGAACAATAGATATAGTTATCTATGTCTATTTATGAATTAGATATTGTTTTACAGGCTTAAAATGGAAATAAATCCAACCTTAAGCGCAGAATACACAAATATTTTTAAAAGATTATTTTACCACCTTTTGATGGTAAACCTTTTTAAAATAAAACTTTTGACAATTTTATAAGCTCCATTTGTCAAAATAAATATATTTTTTACTATTGAGACATTTAAATTTACATTGGATAAATTTTTGGTATTTTTCTTACAATGTTCATTTTTTAATGAATAGTGAAAAATACTGCATTTTACATCAAAACTTCTCTTTAATCTAATTTAATTATATGGTTAGATTATATTTTTATTTTGTATTAAAGTGTAATATGAATATATTTTTATCATTTAATACAATTTTGGTCATTAGGATTAATTTCACTTTTGAATTGGGAAAAAACTAATGTCAAACTTTTAATAGATATTGTTTCAAAAAAAAAAACGCTATGTGTTTTGACAATGGGAATTATTTTTAAATTTATTATTTCAATTTATGTGTTTTTAATTTGGTAAAATGGATTAAATATTTGTGATCATAAGCTCCAAATTATGTAATCAATAATCTTTTGTTTTTGGACATTATGAATAGTAACGACGGTAATTATCTTTAATTATCTTGATTAATGATTAATCGGGTAGTTAAGGATAATAAAATAATATTATAATCATAAAAAATGACACCAACATGTGTCCTAATTCTACTGTTTGTATCATGTCCGACCATGGGATTCCTTGTGCCAAACTTTGGGACCCCATGGAATCAATTTTGTGTGAAAGTGACTTTTTATCTTCTTATTTTTAAAGAAACTAAATATAACAATGAATATATTGCCTGAGTAAAACAATTTTCATTTTCCCTAAATAAATGATATTTTGGACTATAAATATTAATTGCAAAGATAAAAATATTTCCTATATCATATTATTTTTTTTTATAATTTTTAGACATTATATAAAATAAATTATTAATGACATCATGATGATGCAGCGATTACCTCGTTATTTATCGATTTAAATAAAATAAAAAGATAATGTAAAATCTAAGACCTACACTTGTAAAAGACCTATTGGATGAGTATATTTCGAACCGTTATCACCTTATCCTTGAAATACATCAATGTCAGACCTTTAAAATCCGAAACTCATTTGAAAATAAAGTAACATTTTGTAACATTCCAAGAGTTCCCCTCCTCTCTTCTTATAAAAGGCCCCCATATATATCACCTTACCCACACCTCTCAAGAATTTGGATTGTCCAAAACCTACCCATTTAGTCTCTCTAAATCCCTCTGTTACTCCTAGAAGCCTCACATTGTGCAAAAGTATTCCCAAGGATTCCTTTGAGCTCAAATAAAAAAGAGTTACACATTTAAAAGATAATGTCTTCACTTCTGTTATTTTGATTTATTCTTATTCTACAACCCCCTAAACTATTTTTATTCATTTCTTTTATAAAAAATAAATTATCTTAAATATACTGGGATGTTGTTATTAGATTATTTTGAGCAACACTTACACACACCTACATCTAATGGTTAAAGAAAATACTTTTTCTGTGGATGGTGAATTTCTGCCTCACGAAACGATGATTGTTCAATATTCTTATAACACCTTCAAAGGTGGACATTAAGATGTCACTATATTTATATATGATATATAATATGTTTATGTTTTTCTTATGCTTCTATATTTATCATTTATGTGATACCTTTAAGGTTTCCATTATGGGTAAACGCGATATCTTCATTTTAGGAACTGCGGACTACCGCCCACTCAAAGTGATTTGATTCGTTAATGCCATATGTGTGACATATAAATGATAGATTTTATGATATTATATATGATATTATACTAGAATTATAATATAACTTTATTTAATTATGATTCCATTCCATAAAATATGAAACAGAAATGAAAGTATCGTTCATGTGTATGTACGGCTTACAGTCTCCATGAACGGTGCATTTCATTTCATACCTCTAAATGTTATGAAATATTATAAATGAATGTATATAATTTATATATATTTTATATATGGCGTCTACATCAGGAGTATAATTCTTTATATAATGGATATTTGCATATGTAAACAAATTGTAAATATAAGAAGTTCACTTTTGACTCAAGTACCAAATATCGACAAAACGACAGTTATTAACTTAAATGATAACATAATGTTCATAACATTGTAATAAGTGATATAAAAGGGATAATTAACTTCAAAAAGTTTTTTAATCAAGTAGAAATTAACTCAAGTTTATTATTCAGGACATTAAAGAATGATCGAGTCAAGTCGGACCCGAGGTAAGGGACTTCGTCTCAATATCCTTTCATTGAGGCATATTATGTTTTATACACAACTATCTTTTACATGGTGTATAAAACCCTTTTAATTTTATGGTGTTTCAAAAGGAATCATTTTTATATGAATCATTTACTAAACGACATAATGGAATGTTTTTTTTGTCGTACATATGCGGTTACAATGACTTCTCCGCCGCCATAACCATTATTTTAGTTTTGGCGTCATCTACAAGACATTACATTTTTGAATGAAAAATAAATACCATGTATTAAATTTCTTTTATTTTGGTATTGAAAATGGTTTTCATAATGTTTTTATATCAATGTGGTCTATTGATATCTTGTGATTGAAAAGTGTAAATGTTATGTTTCCCTTATGCATGTTTTAGGTGATACGATTATGTTATGGTTCTTGAGAATTGTTATGAAGACGGGTGGTTCTATTATAAACTAATGGAAGGTGAGCCCGATATAGCATTCCAATGCATTGTGTAACATGATGGAGTTAAACATTAAGGATTCTACAAAGAGATTAAGGGAATATACTCTGATAGGTATTCCAAACGTAACCAAGAGGGTTACTCCCTATGTAAGAATGTTATTAATGCCTCAAGATAACATTATGTCTTATGATTTATATGATTTATTCATGAATTGATGAGGTATGTTAAAGTTATTATGTTTTATGAGTAAAGTATGATTTCATTGATTCTTATATATACATGTAATCAAGTTTCCTTTCCATCTTTTCATATCTCTTACTAAGCATTTTATGCTCATGCCATGTTTTTTAAATTTTTTTCACAGGTCGAGGAAAAGGTACATGATATGATGATAGTGTAAAGGGAGTTTCAAGAAAGAATCCATGTCTTGTTTTAAATATGTTTTCGTGATGGGAAAAATGAATACTATCTTTTATGTAACACCTTTGTCTAAATGTGGAATGTAAAGCATGTTTTATGATCTAATTCTTTAAAACACAAAACCTGAAAGGATCGTCAATGTGTATTCTTGATGTAACTGAATATTAAGTAATGTTTAAGGGTGGGGCCTTATAGTTGGTATCAGAGGTCGGTTTAGATAGCTCTAAGAGTTATAATTTTTTAAAATGATTATCCAAAAATATTTTTTATGGTCAAATTTATATGATATAGCCTTTGAATATTACCATGTTGCTTCATCTAAGACATGTTTGTTCAGAAAGGTTTTCCGCAGAGGAAACATGGAAGCAGTGCTGTGAAGGCGTAAAGAAGGAAATAACCTTCCGAATCAGCATCCTGAGATGGTTGGAATTAGAATTGAACAGTTTGTTGCAGTAATGGCTTAGTTGACTCAAGTGATAAATCATGGTGGTATCCATGCACGGGGTGAGCAAGATCAACCACAGAGAAACATGTTAGTGGTATAACATTTCATGAGGCAACATCCCCCATCATTTAGAGGATCATCTGACCCTGTGCTATCTGAAGGGTGGATTAAATAACTGGAGATGATTTTCGATGTCATGGGGTGTTCAGAAAATCAAAAGGTTAGTCTTACTATTTACCGTTTGGAGGGTGAAGCATATCAGTGGTGTTCGATGGTTAAAAATATCAGGGACGCTGATGATATTGATGCTATCAACTAGTATGAATTAAAAGGAATGTTTATTAAGAAGTATTTTCCTATGGATGTTCAATATAGAATGGAAAAACATTTTCTGGAATTGAGGCAAAAGGAGGACTCAGTGGCTGCCTATGATGAAAGGTTCACTTGATTGGAAAGGTATGCTCCAAATTTTATCTGACACCTTGATAGTAAAATCAATCTTTTTTACTCATGATTAAATCCAAAATATTAAAGGGCATTGGCATCTCATGAGTTTAAAAGTTATGAAATTATTTTTCAGAGTGTTGAGAAGGTGGAAATGGAGTTTTCCGATGATCAAGTGTTCTATAAAAACCAGCAGAATAAGAGACTGAGGTGGTAGGATAAAGTAAAGAATTAATCAAAAAGGTCTGACGGTAAGAAAACTGAGTTTCCAGTTTGTGATTAATGTGGTAAAAGGCATTTTGGGGAATTTCTTCTGAATTCTGGAATGTGCGATCAATGTGGTAAGATGGGACATAAGACTTCTGATTTCCCTGTAAAAGATCAAGGTGACGGTAAAACCAAATTTGATTTATAGTTAGTGAAATTTTCTAAGTGAAATGAGATGGGTCACTATTAAAATGAGTGTCCAACAAAGAGCTCGAGTGATGGGAAGCAGTTAGAATACAAGCAAAAAGCGGTGGTGAAATCATTTGCAAATACTTCATCACATGTCGAGCCATCAAATGAAGTTGTATCAGGTACATTTTTTTCAGATTATGCCAGTGTGTTGTTTGATTCGGGGTCTATACATTCTTTCATCTATGAAAACATTTCTAGTAAAATGGGAATTCCATATCAAGAAAATACTCATGAACTTGGGGTAAAAACATCTCGGGGAAATGTTGAGGAAAAAATTATTTATAAGAATCTTCCTATCTTTATCCGTGGAAAGAACCTATATGTGAACCTTATTGTTTTACCTCTAGTAGAGTTCAATGTTATCCTGGGTATGGATTGGCTCTCTATTTACCATGCTAAGATTGACTGTAGAGCTAAGGAAGTTTCTTTTCAGAAAGGCTTTCAGTTTGTATATAAGAATGAACCCTTACTGTTGATAACATATCAAGTGGCTGAGAAACTTCTAAAATATGGAAATGAATATTACCTTGCACACATCATTGAAAACAAAGGAACTGTTCAGATTAATGATGTTCCTGTGGTAAATGAGTATCCTGATGTTTTTCTTGATGAGTTTCATGGAATAATACCTGATTGGGATGTTGAATTTACTATTTACTTAGTTCTTAATGGTATGCCAATTTCAAAACCCCTTTATCGAATGGCTCAAATTGAACTTTTAGAGTTGAAGGAGAAATTTCAAGATTTATTAGAGAAATGTTTCATCTGACCTACCACATCACCATGGGGTGATATTGTTTTATTTGATAAAAAGAAAGATGATTCAATGAGACTTTTCAATGATTATAGATCCTTGAATAACATCACTGTTAAGAAATAATATCCTTTGCCTCATATCGATGATTTGTTTGATTAGCTCGAGGGAGATCAGTATTTTTCAATGATTGACCTGAGATCGGGGTACCATCAGCAGAAAGTAAAGGAAGAATATTTTCCGAAGACTGTGTTTCATACAAGATATGGCCATTATGATTTTGTAGTAATGCCTTTTGGGATAACCAACACACCTGCTGTATTCATGGACTTAATAAATAGAGTTTTCCACGAGTTCGGGGATAAGCTTGTGGTGGTTTTCATTCATGATATTTTGGTGTTATTTAAAAGTAAAGAGGATCATGAAAGACATTTAAGGGTTATTTTTCAAACCTTAAAAGAAAGGAAATTGTATGGGAAATTCAAAAAATGTGAGTTTTGGTTTAAACAAATTTCGTTTCTTGGTAAAGTTGTCTTTAAATATGGGATAATTGTTGATCCTGCAAAAACAACGGTTGTTGAAGAATGGACAAGACCCAAAAATGTAACTGAGATTCGTAGTTTCCTTGGTTTGGTAGGATATTACCAAAGCATTGTTATAAATTTTTCATGGTTATCTAGTCTAATTACTATGATAACTCGGAATGGTTTAATGTTTATCTGCATAAAAGAATGTGATGATTGTTTTCAGGAATTGAAAAGAAGATTGGTGAATGCTGCATTTTTGGAACTACCTTCCAAGAATTGTGAGTTTGTTATCTACAATAATGCTTCATTGAAAGGAAATGGTTGTTTCCTAATGCAAAATGATCAGGTAATTTCTTATGGTTCACGACAGTTGAAAACTAATGAGGTAAATTACCCTACACATGATTGGGAATTAGCTGTTGTTGTTTTCGCTTTAAAAATTTGGAGGCATCATTTGTATGTAGTAAAGTGTGAAATATATACCGATCACAAATGTTTAATGTATATATTTACTCATAAAGAATTGAACATGAGACAGAGGAGATGGATAGAATTAATCAAGGATTATGATTGTATAATTCATTACCATCCGGGAAAAGAAAATTAAGTGGATGATGCTTTGAGTCGAAAAAGTAATTCTTTATTAACAATGTTGTGTTCGGAACGTGATCCTTTGGTTAAGGATTTGACGAACTCTGGCATATATGTTTTTAGTGCAAGATGTTCTTCTGTTTTGTTTTCGGTATCAGTGAAATCTTCTCTATCAGACAGAATCAAGAAAGCACAGAAGCAAGACAGTTAGTTGTAGAAAAAGGAAGAGCTAGTTCAGAAGGGTAAGTTGCATGAATTCAACATTGATAATGATAGTGTTTAGGGATTTTGGAAGAGATTGTGTGTGACTTTTGATTCACAGTTGAAGAGATATTTGTTATGTGAAGCTCATAGTTCTCCATTTTTAGTCCATCCTGTCACTACTATGATTTACAGAGATCTTCGGGAGTATTACTGGTGGGATGGAATGAAAAGAGATATTGCTGATTTTACAGTGAAGTGTTTGAATTGACAACAGGTTAAAGTAGAGCGGAAGTTAGCGAAAGGGATGCTTCAACCTTTACCAGTCCCAGAGTAGAAATGGGAAAATATATCCATGGACTTCGTTGTGGGATTTCTGAAGACACCTCGAGTTATTATGAAATCCGGTTTATTGTTGATCACTTGACTAAATCTATTCATTATCTTTGGTATAGAAGACACTTTTTCCCTAGATCATATTTCCCGTTTGTATATTAATGAGAATTTCTAGTTACATGGTGTTACTCTCTCCATTATATCTGATCGTGATCCCAGGTTCACTTATGACTTTTTGAAAAGCCTTCAAAAGTCGTTGTGTACTGAATTAAATTTTAGTACATCTTTTCAGCCTCAATCAGATGGGCAGTCAGAATGAACAATTCAGACTTTATAGGATATTCTACGTGCTTGTTTGATGGATTATCAGGGAAGTTGGGATCAACATATTTCTTTGATTGAGTTTTCTTATAATAACAGTTTTCATTCCAGTATACAGATGACAACATTTGAGGCGTTATATGGGATGTGGCGTGGAACTCCAGCTTTTTGGGATGAAGTGGGTGAAAGGAATATGATCAGACCAGAATTGGTAGAAGTTTTGGCATATAAAGTTCATCTGATACATAAACACATGAGAATATATCAGAGCAGGTAGAAGAGTTATGCAGACAATAGGAAGAAGGATCTCTCTTTTTTAGGTAGGTGATCTTGTTTTTCTCAAAGTCTCACCATGGAAAAGTGTGATTCGATTTGGTAAAAAATGGAAGATGATTCCAAGGTTTATTGAACCGTATGAAATTCTGGAGAGAGTTGGATCACTTGCATACCGAGTGGATTTACCTTTGAGTTTATCTTAGGTACACAATGTTTTTCATGTTTCAATGTTAAGGCAGTACATGCTAGATCCATCTCATGTTTTGAGTCCAGAGGTAGTTCAACTGGAAGAGAACCTATATTATGAGGAACAACCGGTCCAGATTCTTGACCACATGGAGCATGTTTTATGGAATAAGGTGATTCATCAGGTAAAGGTTTTGTGTAAAAACCACATGATTGAAGAGGCAACATGGGAATCTGAATATGCAATGAGGGCTAAATACCCCCACTTATTCGATAACTAAATAAATTACGGGAATAAAATTTTATAAAGGGGGAAGAATTTAACATAACAAGTAATTATTGAATAATAGATATAGTTATCTATGTCTATTTATGAATTAGATAGTGTTTTAGAGGATTAAAATGAGAATAAATCCAATCTTAAACATGGAATACACTAATATTTTAAAAAAATTGGTTTAACGCCTTTTTATGGAAACCCTTTTTTAAATAAAAATTTTGACACTTTTATAAGCTCTATTATTAAAAATAAACATATTCATTATGATTGGGACATTGAAATTTACATTGGATCAATTTTTGGTTTTTTATGACGATGTTCATTTTTTAATGAATAGTGAAAAATTCTGCATTTAACATCAAAACTGCTTTTTCATCTAATTTAATTTTATGGTTCGATTATTTTTTTAATTGGTCATAAAGTTTAATTTGAATATATTTTTAAAATAATGACGATAATTTTCGTTAATTATCTTGATTAATGAGTAATTGGGTAGTTAAGGATAATAAAATAATATCACAATAATAAAAAATGACACCAAAAAGTGTCCTAATGATACCGGTTGTCTCATGGATTACAATGGGATGACTTGTGAAAAACTCGGGGACCCCATGGAATTACTTTTGTGTGATAGTGACTTATTAAATTTTTATTTTTAAAGAAAGTAAATATAAAAAAGAATGCATCACTTGAGTAAAACATTTTTAATTTTGTCTAAATAAATGATATTTTGGACTGTAAATATTCATTGTAAGGATAGAAATATTTCCTAAAACATAGTATTTTTTCATAATTTTTAGACATTATATAAATTAAATTATTTATGACATGATGATGATGCAGTTATTATCTCATTATTTAACGATTTAAATAAAATAAAAAGTTAATGTAAAATCTAAAACCTAAACCTGTCAAAGACCTATTGGATGAGTATATTTGGAACCCTTATCACATTATCCTTGAAATACATCAATGTGGGACCTTTAAAATACGAAACTCATTTGAAAATAAAGTAACATTTTGTAACATTCAAAGAGTTCCCCTCCTCTTCTCTTATAAAAGGCCCCCACTCTACCACCTTACCCAAACCTCTGAAGCCTTTAGCTCAGCTAACCCCTTACCATTTAGTCTCTCCGCATCCCTATAATACTCCAATAAGCTTCACATTGGTCTGAAGGCTTCCAAAGGAAGCCTTTGAGCTCAAATCAAAAAGAGTTACCCGTTTTTAAGGTAATGTCTTCACTTGTGTTCTTTTTGTTTTATTTTGCTTCTCCAACCCCATAAACTCTTTTTATTCATTTCTTTTGTAACAAATCCATTATCTTAAATATACAAGGATGTTGTTATAAGAATATTTCGATCTACACCTACACACAACTACATTTAATTGTTAATGAACATACTGTTTCTGTGGATGGCGAATTTCTACCTCACAGAATGATGATTGTTCGATAGTATTCAAACACCTTCAATGGTGGCCATTAAGATGTCAATATATTTATATATTATATATAATATGTTTATGTTTTCCTTATTCTTCTTTATTTATCATTTATGTCATACCATTATGGTTTCCATTAAGTGTAAACGCAATATCTTCATTTTAGGAAGTGCGGACTACGGCCCCCTCAAAGTGATTTGATTAGTTAATGACATATGTGGGATGTATAAAGGATGGAGTTAATGATATTATATATGATATTATACTATAATTATAATATACTTTTATTTCATTATGGTTCCATTCCATAAAATATGAAATAGAAATCAAAGTAGCATCCATGCGTACGTACGGCTTACCGTCTCCATGAACGGTGTATTTCGTTTAATACCTCTAAATATTATGCATTATTATAAATGCATGTATATAATGGATATATATGATATATATGGAAACTACATCATGAGTATCATTCTTGAGAAAATGGATATTTTTCTATGTGTATAACTTTTTAATATAAGAAGTTCACTTTTGACTAAAGTACCAAATATCGACAAAATGACCGTTATTAAAGTAAATGATTACATAATGTTCATAACATGGAAATAAGTGATATAAAATGAATAATGTACTTAAAAATGTTATTAAACAAGTATAAATTAACTCAGGTTTATTATTCAAGACATTAAAGAACGATTGAGTCAAGTCGGACATGATATAAGGGACTTCATCTCAATATTCGTACATTGAGGCATATTATGTTTTATACCAAAATTTATTTTATATGGTGTATAACCCCCTATTACTTTTACACTTATTCAAAAGGAGTAGTTTTTTATATGAAGAATTTAGTAAACGACAAAAGGGAATGTTTTTCTGTCATACGTATGCGGCGACAACGACTTCTCCGCCTCCGTGACCATTATTTGAGTTTCACCTTCTCTACAAGCCATTACTTTTTTGATAGAAAAATAAATACCATGTTTTACTTTTCTTTTATTTTGGTATTGAAAATGGTTTTCATAATGTTTTTTTATCAATTTTTTGTATTGATATATTGTGATTGAAAAGTGGAAATGTTATTTTTCCTTTTTGCATGTTTTATGTGATACGATAATGTTGTGGTTATTGGGAATTGTTATGAAGATGGGGGGTTCGGTGATAAAATAATGGAGGGTGAGCCCAATATAGCTCTCCAATCCATTGGGTATTGTGGAAGAGTTAAATGTTAAGGTTTCTCTGAAAAGATTTAGGGAATACATTGTGATGGGTATTCCAAATGTTACCAAGAGGGTTACTCCCTACGTAAGAATGTTATGAATTCCTCAAGTTACCTTTATGTCTTATAATTTCAATGATTTATTCATTATTTGATGAGGTATGTTAAATTGCTTATGTTTTATGAGTGAAGTATGATTTCATTTATTCTTATGTATACATGTACTCATGTTTCCTTTCCATATTTTCATATCCCTTGCTGAGATTTTTATGCTTTCCAAAGTATTTGAATTTTTTTTCACAAGTCAAGGGAAAGGTACATGATATGATTATAGTGTCAAGGGAGTATCATGAAAGAATCCATGTTTTAATTTAAATAGTATTCAGTGATTGAAAAAATGAAGACTATCTTTTATGTAACCACTTTGTCTAAATGTGGAATGCAATGCATGTTTTAAGATCTAATTCTCTAAAACTCTAAACATGAAAGATCCTCAATGTGTATTCTTGAAGTAACTCAAGAATAAGTAATGTTTAAGGCTGGGGAATTATAGTTGGAATCAGAGGTCAGTTTAGATAACTTTAGGAATTAGAATTTTATTAAATTATTGTCCAAAAATATATTTTTTTATGGTAAAATTGAAATGATATAGAATTTGAAGATTACCATTTTGCTTCATCTAAGATGTGACTGTTCAGAATGTTTTTCTGCAGAGGAAACATGGAAGTAGTGCTAGGAAGGTATACAGAAGGAAATAACCTTCTGAATCAACATCTTGAGATGGTCGGAATTGGAACTTAACAGTTTGTTGCAGTAATAGCGAAATTTACTCAAGCGATAAATGGTGGCGGTATCCAAGCACGAGATCAGCCAGATCTACCGCAGAGGAACATGTCAGTGGTGGAACATTTCATCAGGCAAAATCCCCCATAATTCATAGGATCATATGACCCTGTGGTAGCTGAAGGGTGGATTAAAGAACTGGAGAAGATTTTCGATGTCATAGGGTGTTCATACAATCAAATGGTTAGTCTTGTTATATATTGATTGGAGGGTGAAGCAGATCAGTGGTGGTCGATGGTTAAAAATATCAGGGATGCTGATGATATTAATTCTCTCAAATGGGATGAATTCAAGGGTATGTTTCTTGAGATGTATTTTCCTATGTCTGTTAGACTTAGGATGGAAAAACAATTCCTGGAATTGAGGCAGGAGGAGGATTCAGTGGCTGCTATGAAGAAAGGTTCACTCGATTGCCAAGGTATTCTCCAAATTTCACCTGAGACCTTGATAAAAAAATCAATCGTTTTTACTCAGGAATAAATACATAAAATAGAAAGCCATTGTATTCTCATGAGTTTTAATGTTATGAAAATCTTGTTCGACGTGCTGAGAAGGTGGAAATTACGTTTCCCGATGATAAAGTGTTCTATAACAACGAGCAGAAGAAGAGACCAAGGTGGCAGGAGAAAGGAAAGAATTCTTCAAAAAGGTATGACGGTAAAAAACTAAGTTTCCATTTTGTGATAAATGTTTTACAAGTCATGCTGGGGAATGTCTTTTGAATTCTGGAAAGTTCTACTGATGCGGTAAGATGGTGCAAAAGGATTGTTATTACCCTGAAAATGATCAATGTGATGGTAAAACCAAATTTGATTTACAGTTAGTGAAATGTTTAAAGTGCAATGAGATGGGTCACTATGAAAATGAGTGTCTGACAAAGATCTCGAGTGATGAAAAGCAGTTAGAATACAAACAGAAAGGGGTTGTGAAATCCTTTACAACTACTTCATCAGATGTCAGACCATCAAATGAAGTTGTATCAGGTACTTTGTTTTTTTTCAGATTATGCCAGTGTGTTGTATGATTCAGGTTCTACACATTCTTTCATCTCTGAAAACTTTTCTAGTCAAATGGGAATACCATATCATGAAATGAATCTTGAAAGTGTGGTAAAAACACCTTGGGGAAATGTTAAGGAAAAAAGAATTTTTAATAATCATCATATCCTTAACTGTGGGATGAACCTACTTGTGAACCTTATTGTTATACCTCTAGTAGAGTTTGATGTTATCCTGGGTATGGATTGAATCTCTATTTACCATTCTAAGATTTACTGTAGATATAAAGAAGTTTTTTTCTGAAATACTTTCAGTATGTGTACAATAATGAACCCTTACTGTTGATAACATATCAAGAGGGTGAGAAAATAGTAAAAGATGCAAATGAATGTTACCTTGCACACATCATTGAAAACAATGGAACGGTTCAGATTAATGATGTGTCAGTGGTAAATGAGTATCCTGATGTTTTTCCTGATGAGTTGCATGGAATAATACCAGATCGAGAAGTTGAATTTACTGTTGACTTAGTTCCTGATGCTAAGAAAATTTCAAAACCCCCTAATCAATTGGCTCAAATTGAAATTTTAGTATTGAAGGACCAATTAAAAGATTTATTATAGAAATGTTTTATTCGACCTAGAACATCACCATGGGGTTCCCCTGTTTTATTTTCTAAAAGAATGATGGTTCAATTAGACTTTTCATTGATTATAGAGTCTTGAATAACATCACTGTTATGAACAAATATCCTTTGTCTCATATCGATGATTTGTTGGATCACCTTCAGAGAGCTCAGTATTTTTCAAAGATTGACCTGAGATCAGGGTACCATCAGTTGAAGGTAAAGGAAGTAGATGTTCCAAAGACTGCGTTTCTTACAAGATATGACCATTATGAATATGTAGTAATTCCTTTTGGTCTAACCAATGCACCTGTTGTATTCAGGGACTTAATTAATTGAATATTCCATGCGTTCTTGGATAAATTTTTGGTGGTTTTCTTTGATGATATTTTGGTGTTTTATAAAAGTAAAGAGGAGCATGAAAGACATTTAAGGGTTATTTTGAAATCCATAATAGAAAAGAAATTGTATGGGAAATTCAGAAAGTGTGAGTTTTGGTTGTAACAAATTTCTTTCCATGGTCACATTGTTTCTAATGATGGGTTAACTATTTATCCTGCAAAAACAAAGGTTGTTGAAGAATTCACATGACCCACAAATGTAACTGAGATTCGTAGTTTCCTTGGCTTGGCATGTTTTTACCAAAGTTTTGTCAGAAATTTTTCATCGTTATCTAGTCCAATGACAATGCTATCTTGGAAGGGTTTTAAGTTTATCTGGACAAAAGAATGTGATGATTATTTTCAGGAAATGAAAATAAGTTCGGTGAATGCTCTAGTTTTGGCACTACCTTCCAGGAATGGTGAGTTTGTTATCTACAGTGTTGCTTCAATGAAAGGACATAGTTGTGTCCTAATGAAGAATGATCAGGTAATTGCTTACGCTTCACAACAGTTGAATACTCATGTGGTAAATTACCCTATACATGATTTGGAATTAGCTGTGGTTGTTTTTTCATTAAAAATTTGGATGCATCATTTGTATGGTGTAAAGTGTTAAATATATACTGATCAAAAAATTTCGAAGCATATATTCACTCAAAAATAATTGAACAGTAGATAGAGGAGATATCTAGAATTAATCAAGGATTATGATTGTACAATTCATTACCATCCTGGAAAAGCAAACAAAGTGGTTCCTGCTTTGAGTTGAAAACGTAATGCTTTATTGACAATGCTGTATTTGGAACGAGATCCTTTGTTTAAGGATTTGATAAAAATTGGCATAGATGTTTTTGGTGAAGGATGTTCATCTGTTTTGTTTCAGGTATTAGTGAAATCTTCTCTATCAGATAGAATCAATCAAGCACAGAATCAAGACTGTGAGTTGCAGAAAAAGGTAGAGCTTGTTCAGAAGGGTAAGTTGCATGAATTCAATATTGATAATGATTCTGTTTTGAGATTTGGGAAGAGATTGTGTGTGACTTGTGATTCACAGTTGAAGCGAGTGTTTTTATGTGAATCTCATAGTTCTCCATTTTCAGTTCATCCTATAGTACTGAGACGTACAGAGATCTGCGGGAGTATTACTGGTGGGACAGAAAGAAAAGATATATTGCTGATTTTACAGTGAAGTGTTTGACTTGTCAACAGGTTAACGCAGAGTGGTAGTTACTAAAAGGGATGCTTCAGCTTTTACCAGTTCCAGAGTGGAAATGGGAAAATATATCTATCGACTTCATTGTGGGATTTCCGAAGACACCTCGAGGTAATAATGAAATATGGGTTATTGTTGATCGCTTGACTAAATTTTATCATTTCCTTACTATATGAGATACTTTTTCCATAGATCAACTTTCTCGTTTATATCTTAAATAGATAGTCAGGTTACATGGATTTACTCTCTCCATTGAATGTGATCATGATCCAAGGTTCACTTCTAACTTTTGGATTGGCTTTCAAAAGTCGTTGGGTACTGAATTAAATTTTAGTACAGCTTTTCATCCTCAATCAGATGGGCAGCTAGAACGAAAAATTCAGACCTCGGAGAATATGATATGTTCTTATTTGATGTATTATAACGGAAGTTGGGGGCAACATATTTCTTTGGTTGAGTTTTCTTATAATAATAGTTTTCATTCTAGTATACAGATGGCACCATTTGAGGTGTTATATGCGAAGCGGTGTCGAAATCCACCTTTCTGCGATGAATTGGGTGAAAGGAAACAGATGGGACCAGAATTGGTAGAAGTGTTGGAAAAAAAGTTCCACTGATATAGAAACACATGAGAACAACTCAATGGAGGAAGAAGAGTTATGCTGACAACAGGAGAAAGGATCTCTATTTTGAGGTAGGTGATCTTGTTTTTCTCAAAGTCTCACCATGGAAATATGTGATGTGATTTGGAAAGAAAAGAAATAAAAGTACAAGGTTCATTGGACCATATAAATTTTGGAGATAGTTGGATCAGATACTTACCGAGTGGACTTACCTCTGATTTTATCTCAGGTACACAATGTTTTTCATGTTTTAATGTTAAGTAAGTACATGCCGTATCCATCTCATTTTTCAGTCCATAGGTAGTTCAACTGGAAGAGAACCTATCTTATGAGGAACAAGAGGTCCAGATTCGTGAACATATGGAGAAAGTGTTATGGAATAAGGTGATTCATCAGGAAACCGTTTTGTGGAAAAACCACAAGATTGAAGACACAACATGAGATTCTGAAAATGCAATAAGGGATAAATACCTCCACTTATTTGACAAGTAAATAAATTGCGGGGATGAAATTTTCTAAAGGGGGGAAGGATGTAATATAAGAAGTATGTAATGAATAATAGATATAGTTATCTATGTCTATTTTGAATTAGATTGTGTTTTAGAGGCTTAAAATGAGAATAAATCCAATCTTAAGCATGAAATACACTACTATTTTTAAAAGATTGTTTTACCTCCTTTTGAAGGAAAACCTTTTTTAAATAAAACATTGGAAAATTTTATAATATTTATTTTTCAAAATAAACATATTATATATTATTGGGACATTGAAATTTACATTGGAAATTTTTTTGGTATTTCTTGACAATGTTAGTTTTTTAATAAATAGTAAAAAATACTACATTTTACCTCAAAACTGCTTTTTTATCTAATTTAATTATAAGGTTATATTATCTTATTAATTGGACATAATTTTTAATTTGAATATATTTTTACCATTTAATCCAATGGTGGTCATTAGTATTAATTTCACTTTGGAATTGGGCATAAACTAATGCCAAACTTTTTGTAGAGATTGTTTCAAAAAACCCCGCTATTTGTTTTGACAATGGGAATTATTTTTAAATTAATTATTGCAATTTATGTGTTTGGAATTTGGTAAAATGTATTACATATTTTTAATCAGAAATTCAAAATTATATAATCAAGACTCTTTTTTTGGAAATTATGAATAGTAACGACGGTAATTATCTTTAATTATCTTGATTAATGAGTAATCAGTTAGTTAAGGATAATAAAATAATATAATAGTAATAAAAAATGACACCAAGATGTGTCCTAATGCTGTTGTTTGTCTCATGGCCGACCATTGGATGCCTTGTGCCAATCTTGGGGACCCCATGGTATCAATTTTTTTTAAAGTGACTTTTTATCTTTTTATTTTTAAAGAAAGTAAATATAACAAAGAATGTATTACATTAGTATAACATTTTAAATATTTTCTAAATAAATTGTATATTGAACTATAAATATTCATTGGAAAGCTAAAAGTATTTCCTACATCATAGTATTTTATTATTATTTTTAGACATTATATAAATTAAATTATTAATGACATCATGATGATGAGGTGATTAACTCATTATTCAGGGATTAAAATAAAATAAAAAGTTAATGTAAAATATAAGACCTACACTTGTCAAATACCTATTGGATGAGGATATTTTGAACCCTTATCACCTTATCTTTGAAATAAATAAATTTGGGACCTATAAAATCCGAAACTCATTTGAAAATAATGTAACATTTTGTAACATTCTAAGAGTGCCCCTCCTCTCCTATTATAAAAGGCCCCCACCTCTACCACCTTACCCACTCCTCTCAAGCCTTTGGATCATCCAGAACCTGACCATTTAGTCTCTCCACATCCCTCTTTTAATCCGAGAAGCCTCAAAATGGGAAGAATTCTTCCCAAGGAATCCTTTGAACTCAAATCAAAAAGTGTTACCTGTTTTTTAGTTAATGTATTCACTTGCGTTCTTTTGTTTTATTTTTCTTCTACAACCCTCTAAAATCATTTTATTCATTTCTTTGGTAAAATAAACATTATATTCAATATACTAGGATGTTGTTATAAGATGATTTTGAGCCACACTTACACACACCTACATATAATGGTTAAAGAACATACTGTTTCTGTGGATGGTGAATTTCTGGCTCACGAAACAATGATTGTAAAATATTCTTCTAACACCTTAAATGGTGGCCATTAAGATGTCACTATATTTATATATGATATATAATATGTTTATGTTTTCCTTATACTTCTGTATTTATCATTTATGTCATGCCTTTATTGTTTCCATTATGGGTAAACGCGATATCTTCATTTTAGGAAGTGCGGACTACCGCCCCCTCAATGTGATTTGATTCATTAATGCCATATGTGAGACGTATAAAGGATGGAGTTAATTATATTATATATGATATTATAATCGAATTATAATATATCTTTATGAAATTATGATTCCATTCCATAAAATACAAAATAGAAATGAAAGTAGCGTTCATGCGTACATACGGCTTACCATCTCCATGAACGGTGCATTTAATTTCTTACCCTAAATGTTATATAATATTATAAATGCATGTATATAATGGATATATATGATATATATGGAATCTAAATCATGATTATCATTCTTTAGATAATGTATATTTTCCTATGTGAACAACTTGAAAATATAAGAAGTTCACTTTTGACTCAAGTTCCAAATATTGACAAAAGGACCGTTATTAACATAAATGATTACATACGGTTTATAACATGGTAATAAGTGATATAAAAGGAATAATTAACTTGAAAAAGGTTCATAAGAAAGTATAAATTAACTCAAGTTTATTATTCAAGACATTAAAAAATGATTGAGTCAATTCGGACCCGATGTAAGGGACTTCGTCTCAATCACATTTCATTGAGGCATATTATATTTTATAAACAAATTTCATTTATACGATGTATAAACAACTTTGAATTTTACACTTATTCAAAAGGAATCTTTTTTATACGAAGATTTTACTAAACGGAAAAAGGGAATGTTTTTTTTGTCGTACGTATGCAGCGACAACAAAATCTCCACCGCCGTGACCATTATTTGAGTTTCGACTTCCACTACATGACATAAATTTTTTGAATGAAAAATAAATACCATGTTTTACTTTTCTTTTATTATTGAATTGAAAACGGTTTTCATCAATTTTTTATATCAATGTGTTGTATTGATATATTTTGATTGAAAAGTAGAAATGTTATGTTTCATTTATGTATGTTTTATGTGATACGGTTATGTTATGGTTCTTGGGCATTGTTATAAATATAGGTGGTTCCGTGATAAACTAAGGTTCGGTGAGCCCGTTATAGCTCTCCAAAGCATTGGCTAACGCGAAGGAGTTAACCGTCAAGGTTTCTCTGAAGAGATTTAGGGAATATACTGTGATGGGTATTCCATACATAACTATGAGGGTTAGTCCCTATGTGAGAATGTTATGAATGCCTCAAGTTACCTTTATGTTTTATGATTTCAATGATTTATTCATGATTTGATGAGGTATGTTAAAGTGCTTATGTTTTAGGAGTAAATTATGATTTCATTGATTCTTATGTATACATGTACTCATGTTTCCTTTCCATATTTTCATAACCCATTCTGAGATTTTTATGCCCATCCCATGTTTTCGAAATGTTTTTCACAGGTCAAGGGAATGGTAGATGATATGATGATAGTGTCAAGCGAGTGTCAAGAAAGAATACATGTTTTCTCTCAAATATGTTTTAGTGATGGGAAAAATTAATACTATCTTTTATGTAACCACTTTGTCTAAATGTTAAATGTAATGCATGTTTTATGATCTTATTCTCTATTACTCTAATCATAAAAAGATCCTCAACGTGTATTCTTGAAGTAACTCATGATTAAGTAATGTTTAAGGCTGGGGCCTTATAGATATGTTCAATGTTGTGACCTAAAAAATTCTACAACATACTTTTTGATAGTATATAAACCCATTACAATATTATCCTTGATATATATATCTTTGGAACTATTATAATTCCAAAAAAAATATTATAATAAATTATTATTTCAATACATTCCTAAATATCCCCTACTCCTACTTATAAACAGACACCACCTATGCCCACATAATCCACATATCAATTGATTTGGCTTGACCAATGTGTATTAAAATATTATTGAATCATACCTCCATTCCTACTTAAATCAATAACAATAAATAATTCATTTCAACAAAGCCTTTGGCTCAAATAAAATAAATACCCAAGATTTAGGAATATAATGTTTTCTCAAGTTCCTTTCATTTATCTTCCATCTTTACTCCATATGATATCATTATTTGATGATTAAATAATAACACCAGTATACTAAATATACTGGGATATAGTAATGTGATTCTTTTAAACTACACTTGCACACACATCCATCTCATGGATACAAACATATTGTTTCTTTGTTTGATAAATTACTACCTCATTAAATTATGATTGTTCAATATTCATCTACCATATCTCATGGTAGACATTATGATTTAACTATATTTATATATGATATATATTATATTTATGTTTTCTCTATTATTATGATATTTTTATTTACTACTTACCTTTATTATTTCCATAATGTATAAATATGATAATTTCAATTGAGAAAGTGAGGACAACCACACCATCAAAGAGATATAAATCAATAATTACATAGATGGAATGTATAATGATTAGAATTAATGAACTTATGTAAAATATATATCATATATATTATAATATAATTAAAATATACCTATGTATCATTTATTTTTCGTTCCATTAATATGACAATGAAATGAAAGTAGTGTTAATCTATATGTACGTCCTACCATCTCCACGAATGATGTATTTTGTTTTTTAGATCCAAATGATATGTAATATTATAAATATATATAAAAATGATATTTATGATATTTAAATAATTAATATTATCATTGATATTACTTAAATTTTACTATATAGAAATTTACATAAAAAAATATTCATTTTCAACTCACCTTCCAAATATCCACAAAAGGACCGATATGAAATTGGATGATTCATTATTATTATTACAAGGTAAAAAGATATATAAAAGGAATAATTAAATTAAAATATGTTCTAAAAAATTAGATGTTAACATTGTTTTTTTCAGTAATAACAATGGATATAGGAGATTATTTGGACTCAAGGAAATGGATCTTATTAACATAATTTTCATTCATCGACTTTATCTTCTACTTCTTGAATATTTCCTGCTATGATTATGTGAGGAATTAATTATGAAAAATTATTATGTGTTTATACTATACTAACATGTATATTTTGTGAATACATACAATAGATGTATTTGGTTGGAATAATATGTTTTGTAGGATAAATATAAACTCAATCTATATTCATTGAGTTAAATATCCATGTCATTTGTATTGTTATTATAAGAGTATATGTTAATGAACACAGATTGTGTTACATATAATATACAATTATATTTGGTGAATTTATAATGCTCACATGTAATTATTTCATTGATTTATCATTAATCTAATGATATGATCTTTGTTTGGGACTACGTCTCTATATCCATTCATTGAGAATATATAGATATAATGCACCTTTAATATCATATAAGGTGTATATAAAATAATTTTGACATTTAATATAATGAACTAATATATTTAGAGAATATTTAAAATTTATTTTTCTGTTATTATTTAACAAATTATATATATTTTGCCTCTAGTGTTACATGAATCTTTTACTACAATGTCATTTTAAATGTATTAAATATTTATTCGTAGAAACATTTATCAATATTATCAATGTTTTTAGAATTATTTAAATGACTTATTTATATCGACATGTCAAAGTTAATATTTTTATTATTGAATTTATTTTAATATTTTTATATTTTTATTGGAAACATTGATTAAAAAATATCTTTATTAAATGTTGGAAATGTTTTTTGAAATTGATTTAAAAATTCAATATCCTGAATTGATTTCTTATGATTAATTAGTAAAATGATGATAATTTAAATATTTTTTGTGTTATGGTTATGTTATTGTACTTGGAAATTTGACAGGTGGTTATGTGATAATCCCAATATGGGTGGTTCCATAATAAACCAAGGGCCTGTCAGCATGTGATAGCTTTTCAATGAATTTGGTAATTTGACGGAGGTTAATTTAATGGTTCTCGAAAAATATTTATGTAATATTTTACGATGGGTATTCAAAAATTAACAAATAAGGTTACTCCAATTGTAATAATGACACTTACAATGTAAATATTATATGAATACCTTATGTTATCTTTTATTTTTTAATTATTTCTATAAAACTTTTAGAAATATTACGATTACTTGGTGTAAACTATGTAATTTTTGTTTTATGGGTGAATTTTATGATTTTTTCAAAATGATTTCAATGGTTTTTAATATTCAATGACCAATGGATTTATTCCTTGTTTTGTATTCCTTAATGATGTTTTTATTCTCATCCCATGTATCTGAATTTTTTTCACATAGTATAAGGAAGGATCTGATAAATCAATAATTCATCTATATTTTTAACAAGAATATAAATCTTGTTTTATTTGTTGATATTTATTATTATAAAAATATTAAATTGTGTAGAAGTGTCTACCTTGTAATTTTTGAAAAGTAATGTAACAGTTGTGGTCTTGTTGTATAAAACATTGTACCTGAAATGATCATCAATGGGAATGAAAGTAAATTCATGATCAAATCTCAAAATTATGCAATGTTAAATGTAAGAACCATGTACTTGGTATTAATGGATGGTTTATAAATATTTAGGTATTATTAGTTTTGGATAACCACATAATTATTCTCTATATCTATTATTTCTATTATATACGATTTTTATATCTTTTCTTCATCATTGAACGTCAGTTAAAAATGGAAGGTGGAGGATCTCAAAGAACATTCCTATCTTTTTTAGATAATTCCTTACAATAATTATCAGAATGTTAATATTGGATGATTGTAAAAAATTTCTAACATACAAAATGCATGCATGCATTTGGTAGAGAAATCAAACTCCTTCACTCTATCCTGATACCATCATGGGTCATGGGTTGTATATAAATAAATCCTCTTTTCTTAATGTTTTTTATATTTTCCGCAATGTTAAATATTATAATGGAATTTTCATATATTGTACCTTATCACAATATTTTGATGCATATAATGTTTTAGACAAATGTGCTGAAGAAGGAGATTGTTCTGCAACATATTTATATTTTATTTTCAAATTTAGTCTTTCATCGCATACTTATCGTGTTTTAAAAGTACCATTTCTTAAAATATTCAACTATAACATGGTTCAACTTTTTTAAAAAATCATATTTTTATCATACATTTTTAAATTATATTCCATACATGATTAGTTTAAAAAATTATATTTCTGTGAACACCCTTATGACCAAATTTTTACAATGTTCATTTTTATATTAGAATAAAATGATTTCGAAAGATATATAAATATTTTTTGAAATGCATGGAACCTCTATTTACATGAACAATATGATGATGAATTGTATAACGTTCTTTATATTGTGTATATTTTTACACTATCATAAGTTGGTGAAAAGCATTCCATTTTATATTAGTATTCATTAATTAATACGTTGAGTTAATTAAGTGTTTGGATGAAAATTAATGGTATAAGACAACCATTGAGGTTAAAAATTTAAGGGTTATTTTTTATTTTTATAAAAATGGGCAACCTGCAAGATTAGAGACAACCTGTCGCATTCGGGAAGGCCGTAAGAATCGAATACATAAATGAAGAGAGACAAGGGATAATCGATACCTCTATCCTAAATGACGTCCCTGGTTAGTCTGTATTCAAGATTATAGGGATCATGAATAAGAATGATTTGGTAACTTATATTTTAGCAAATGGATAACCTTAGTATAAGAAAATTATTATTTTTTATTTTTTTATAAATGTAATTTTAGAAGACGTTCACAATTTTGGTAAAATTATTTGACTATGGAAAATAGAATAAACTGTGATTTAGTTTGAGGAGTCATGATTGAATTTTATTCTGAAAAAATATTATTTTCTATTGTAGGCATCGGGTGATTTTGGTTATTTGTAGAAATTATTAACCAATCATGTATAATATTTTATTACTTAATTTAATATTATATATGTTACTTTAAGAGTAGTCAATGATATTTGGAGGTAAATATATAGAATTATCATGGAATAAAATGAGATCAATTCCATATGAATTTTTCATATCAATTTTAGTTTGGATTATTCATTTTGAGGAAATGTATGGAAAATAATTTATTTAATGGTTTTTGTTGAACATTGGTAATTTTTTTAATTATGTATTTGAAGAATATTATTTCATTTTTAAAGGATTATTAATTTTGGGGGAATATATGATCATTTACTAACCATTGTGGTTTTGGATAATGTCTATTAATAAGGGAGATATATGGTTCATCATTTATGTATTGTGTCATTCTCAAGAAGTTGATTCTAAATCTTTAGGTGTGATACAGTCATCTAGATTACTCATCATTTTTAGAATTGATGAGTCTATGGAAGATATTTCTTATTGTATCAAACTATAATATATATGTCAGTATATTTATTTATGTAATTATTCTTTCTCATAAATATATTACTCAACATTATGATAAGGACCTTCAAATAAAAAAAAAATTCATTAATTTTTATTACTGACGATTGAAATACCATTTAATGCTTCCCAAGTTTGTGGTATTTAGATTGTTATCTTTGGTATTGATCATGTTTTATATCACTCCACATCATAACAATACTGTTATATTTTCTTCCATGTCCATATTTTCCAAAATGGTATCCATGCATGTGTTATCTCAGGTGACTGTGATTTTTTTCTTCCATTTAATGTGATATTTTTATCGAATAATTTTTACAACATTTTATATTCATTGAACATAATTGGAATGATATTATAGTTTAGTGGAAGAAATTTCCAAATTTTTGGAATGATGTAATATCATAAAAGTTAAGAAAAAATTATAATCAATAACAGACATGATACGCTTCAACGAGCATAAAAAAACTACTTAAATTTTATTAAAATGTTATAGTTACATCCTAGTCATTGGAATGATGGGAATTTATAAAATCAAAATAATTATGAAAATATGGTTAATACATTTTTAAATGATGAATCATTGGTTAGCAATTTTATTTGAAATTGAAATAAAAAACATATTGATTATAAATTATTTGTTTCGATGAAAGACTATTTTAAAAGAGAATAATTGTATTTATAAAATAATTAATCTCTATATAGATTTTTATTTAATGAAAAATATATATTATATATTTAATTTAATGTTTTGAATTCTTCTAATATGTTATCATGATTTGATATATGATCAAATTAAATTTAACTGTTGAAAGAAATTTTTTTCTAAAAATGCGGGTTTATCACCTTTTGTTGGAGAAAACACTTTTTGTTTTTTAATACATTATGTGTTATATTTAAAAATTAAAATTTTTCTTTAATATAAGGAACTAAATATTAACAATGGATGATTTATTGATATATTTATAATAAATGTCATGTTTTGATGAATAGTAAAAATTACACTCAATTGTAATTAAAAACATTATATTCCACTGAGAAAATATATTTGGATAAATCATATAATATAATGGTTTTATAGTATAAATGTAATATTTTTTCGTCATTAAATAAAAATTTGGTCATTGTATGTCATTTATGTTTTAAATGGTACATAAAAACATGTTATTTTGCTAACAGTTTTTTTACTAAAAACCCTACTTTTTGTTTTTTGCAACAAAAATTTATTTTTAATTAATTTCCTATAATTCAAATTGTAAATTTAAATAAAAAAGTAATATTTACTTGGAATCCAAATGTATAAATTTGGTAAATATGTACCTTTTAATTTTTGACATTATAAATTGTAACATCAAAAAATATTTATTAACCATGATTAAATGGTAAATCTGTTAATAAAAGTTAAACACAATATAATAATAATGTAAAACAACCCAAACTCATGTTGAAATTTTATTGAATGATATATTTTAGACCATTTTTTTCCTTTGTTCTATTTTGTGACCCCATTATTCCACATGAGTGTGATAATGATGTGTTTTAAGAAATAATTTAAAGAGAAATGTTACATAAAAAAAATTTATTTTAATACATAAATTTTAAAATAATAATATATAATTTATATATTTTAAAATAAATATTTTTAAATTATTAAATTATGGTTTTTTTATAATTTTTATACTTTATGTAAAAATAATATTTAAGACAAAATGATGATTCAATGATTACATAAATAATGATAGATTCAAATAAATTACATTATAAATATTAAAATAAATGTTATTTGATCATTTTTATGACATCCATGACTTTTATGGATGATTATGGCCTAATATATTTTAATTAATTCATTTTTTCAATTTAATTTAGTTTTTAGGATTTTAACAATAATTGATTACTAAATATTGTCAAAATTAACATTAACGAGTTTTTAAAAGAAATACTATTTCATTATATGATATAACACTCATAAATAACTAATATTCGGCCAAAACTCATATACAATAATTAAATTTTCATTAATTATCCACATGGTGTTCTCATGGAATTTTACAGTATCAATATAAACTATATATTATGAAAATTCAAGAAGACCAGGTGAATGTTAATGTTTTTTAATAAGGGTCAATGCTAAAAGATAAGGTTCATTATGTGAGATAAAATTTTATAAAACCTATTGGTTGAGTTTATTTAGTCCCATCATCATTTTATACTATAAATTGGTTATATTGGAACTATTTTAACTCGAAAAAAATTTATAATAAAAAAATATTTCTTGACATTCATTAAGATCCCCTACTCTCTCTTATAAAGGGACACCACCTAGAACCAATTAATCACACCTATCAATCCCCATGGATTTCCCAACATCTAATAAAATAATCTCCCCAAAAATCTCCCTTACAACTATAATCCTTTACAAGGGAATAATGAAATTCAAGAAAGCCTTTTGGCAGCAATGAAAAAAATTACCTAATTTAGAGGAAACATCATCCCTCATGTACCTTTATTTTATTTTCCTTTTTCACACCATATGTTCATATTGTAATATGATTACATAACTAAATATGTTTCATAAATATACTAGTAATTTTCTTATGATACTTATTCTAGCGACACATAAACACACATCCATCTAATGGATACGATCATTCTGTTTATGTGTACTGTGAACTACTGCCTCGTGAAATGATAATTGTTAAATTTTCGTCTTCCATCACTCATGGTGTCCATTATGATAGGACTATTTTTATATATGATTTATATTAAATTTATATATTATCTATCCTTATGGAATTTTATTTTATAACTAACCATTATTCTTTCCATATAGTGTATATACGATAATATCATTTGTAGAAGTGTGGACTACCACCCCTTCAATGTTATATGACTCCATCATGAAAAACATGTGACATATATTGTTTGTATTAATTAAACAGTTGTAACATATTGTACATATATATTATACAGTAATTACAATATACCTATGTATCATTTAGTTTAAATTCCATTAATATGTCAAAAACAATTAGTGTAGTGTTCATGTGTACATCTAACCTACCATCTTCAAGAACTATGCATTTCATTTATAATCACCAAATGTTATGTACTATTATAAATACAGTAATATTGGATATATATGATATATAAATCATTAATATCTATATCAATATATTGTAATTTTGACTCAATGGACAATTTACTTCAAAACATATAAATTTTCGACTCAAGTACCATATATCAAAAACAATTAATGATATGAACTATTATAATTATGGGATTTTTATAGAAATGTACGTAGTGATATAAAATGAAAAATAAATTTCGTAAAATTTTATCAAAAAAGTTAAAATTTAATTATGTTTGTTATTCACGAATAACAATGGATATTTGTGATGAGTTGGACTCATTTGAAGAGAAATTCTTAACCCAATTTCCATTCATCGGGTGGAACTTCTAGTTAGTGAAAACCATGAAATGATTACTTGGGAAATGAATTTTTATTTAATATATTGTATTTTTAATTTCATTATGGGTATTTATCATTCATATGGATAATTTACGTATTTGGTTGACAAATTATCTTTGAATGGGAAATCGTAACTCAATCCCCATTCATGGAGTTAAATATCCATGTCATTGTATTGTTTTATATGATATGGTGTGAATGGACTATGATTGTTTTTAAAATAATATCCACATATATTCGTTGTATTTTTATTTTTCAAACAATATACTTCCATTTATTTAACCTTAATCTAATGATACTATCTTTATAAGAGACTATGTCTCAATACTATTTAATTGAGGAATATCTTGATATTCTCCTCCTTTACTATCCTTTAAGATGTATATACAACCATTTTGTCATTTCATGTAATGATTTTATATATTATCATGATATTTAGTCATTATTTTGATATTATTATGTAATTTATTAATTAATGTGAATTTGTAGTGTTAAAAGAAACTTCAATTAAAACATTATTTTAAATTTTTTATAGATTTATTCATCAAAATCATTCTCATTAATTTCCATGACTTCAAAATTGTTTAAAGGAATTTTTTATATGGGAATATTTTTTTTTTATTTTTATTTCTTGAAATTATTTATAATGATTCAATGTGTTATGTTAATCATTGAACCAAAAAATTTATGTTTCAAATCTATTAAATGGTTTTGGAAAATGATTGAATTTGTAAATAGGTTGAATTTATTTTTTTGTGATTGATGAGTTCAATGATGATAATTTCAATATTTTATGTATTATTATTATGTAATGGTAATTTGGAATTATATAAGTGGTTACGTAACAAACTAAATATATGTGTTTCCATGATTAACCAAGGGCATGTGAACCCATGACATATCTTTAATCAATTGGGTAATGTGACATAGGTAAACGTTATGTTTTATCGTAATAGATTTTTGGAATATACGATGATGATTATTCCAAACATAATAATGATGGTTATTTAATATGTATCTTTTAATGAAACAATTTAAGTATGATATTGATGCCAAAAGTTACAGTTTTTTTATGACATTGATGATATTTTATATGAATCTTATGATTAGATGATGTAAGATTAAAAATTTATGTTTTATGGGTTAAAATAATGATTTTCTAAAAAATATTCTCACGGTTTTTAAATAATCATTGACTAATGTTTTCCTTTCTTTTTTATATTACATAATAATCTGTTTATAATCATCCTATGTTTTTAAAATGTTTTTCATAGCGTATATGAAAGGATAAAATAGTGACAAAATCAATATGATTTTTATTGAGAAAATAAATTTTTATTTATTTAAGGGGTTTTATTAATGATACAAAAATGGATAGAGTAGAAGTGTATACTTTGTAATTTTTGAGATGAAATGTAATAGTAATGGTCTAATTATCAGAAACACTAAAACCGAAAGTACACTAAATGTGATGGAATGTAAATTCTTGATCAAGACTCAAGATTATGAAAGGTTTAAAGTCAATGACTTATATATAAAATATTAATTAAAAATTAAAATAAATTATAATAATGTAAAAAATATTATGTGGGGCATCATATTTAAATATCAATTTAATATCAAAATATTTGATTATGAAATAATTTTTTTCAAGTCATGTGCAATAATTTTATAATATAATGGTCACGATTTCAGTTTTGTATATCATTTTATAGTCTCAAAAATGAATTCATGAAATATTACATAAAAGGTAATGTTTGTGTTTTTTCTATTATAGTTCCCCCTATAAAACAAATGAGTCCTTATATAAATACATGGGATATTAAAAAATATGTAGTAAATGACCAATTATAGTGTTTTGAATATAGATTGGTGCACCCAATGTGATAAAAAAATTTCATTTTAATCACATTAACACAAAAAAATATACTATATACAACCAGTTAATAACATTAATTTAATGATTCGTGATTTTGGAAATGAAATAATCATGTTTACGATTTAATCAATTGTTTTAAATGTAGGTAATTTTCTTTGATATTGGGCATAAACAAGTTTCAATCATTTTTATGTTTATAATTTTTAAATTATTGCATTTTGTTTTGACAACAAGAAATAATGTCACATTAGTTTTTGAAATTTTTTTTTTGAATTTTGAAATATAGATTCCATATTTGGAATCAGTATGAAATTTTTTTGTAAATTGGTATATTTTATTTTTATACATTATGTATAGTAACATCAGAAAATTATTTATTTACCATGGTTAAAGGGTACATATGGTAAATAATGTTAAAAAATAATATTATAATAATATTAAATTACCCTAACACATGTCTTAACCCTATTGGATGATACATTTATTTCATGGGCATCCTAGGGGCGATTTTAGGACCCCATGGACCCACTGGTTTGTGAAAATGACATTTAATTACATATAATTTACTATTAAAGATTGCATAATATAAATAAATATAATTTAGTAAAACCATTTTAATATGTGATTATTTACATAATATGTTAATCTTTGAAGAGTCATTATAAATATTAAAATATTTCATAAATCATCGAATTTTAAGTATAATTTTATACATTAAATAAATAAATTTTATTATTCCACAATAGTGATTCAGTAATTGCACAATTGATAATGGATTCAAATTAAAGATATTATAATTATTAAGAAAATTCCATCCATGAATTTTATAGATTATTATGACTTGTTATATATAAATTGATTAAGGATTTTTGAAAATGTAATGTTGGATTGGATTTTTTAAAATGTCATGAAATGAATAGTGTCCCAATTTACATAGTTGTTATTTTAAAATATAAATTATTATATTAAATATTATAAAATTCAAACAAATATATGAATCATAAAAATAGTTAACATACGTGAATAAAGTTATTATTTTTTCTTTATGTGAATATTTGTCCTGTCTTGGTAACTATTGTGAATATCATTGTGTTAAATACTTTATAAAACTGTAAAATTACAAAGGGGTTAAATAAAAAAGATATTTGATTGAAAAATAATGAAAACCAGTCCAATTATAATTGGGTCATATTATTTTGACCCATATTAACCTTATATTATAATAAAATATGATTTTTACATTTAAAACCCGAACATTGTTTAATAAAAAAATAATTCTTTCTAAATATCTCATAGAGCACCACCCCCTTTTTATAAAAGGAAACCACCTCTAACCCCATACACACACAACATTTTCCACTTGGATTGTCCAAAATCATCTTAAATAAGCTCCCAACACCAAATCTCACTCATATTAGCTTATCCCAGGAAGAAGGAAATTCGATAAATCCTTTTGGTTCTATCCCAAGAGAGGTACCCGATTTAAAGGTAATGTCAACTCATAAAGTTATTTTCATTATTTTCCCATCCTACACACTAAAATATTATATTTCTATTAATTTATAACCAAACAAGTATCGTTAAAATACCTGGATTGTTTATGTAGAAGATTTGAACTTCACATCCACACACCTCTATATAATGGATACGAACATACTGTTTTTGTGGACGATGAACTATAGACTCAGGAAATGATTATATTTCAATTATCCCTTTACACCTCTCATGGTGTCCATTATGATGGAACAATAATTATATGTTATTTATATCATATTTATATTTTATTTAGGATTCTATATTTATAATTTTTGTCATACCTTTATGGTTTCTATAATCGGTAAATAAGATAATTTCATTTGAGGAAGTGTGGTCTACTGCCCCCTAAAAGTGATATGACTCATTCATGCCATATTTAAAATATATAAAAAATTGAATTAATGAATTTAAATATAATTTCATATTTGATTCATAATATAGATATTTATCATTATTTTTTCATGCAATTAAATATGAATTAGAAATGAAAGTAGCATTCATGTGTACGTATGACATACTATTTCCATGAACAGTGGATTTAATTTTTCATCTCCAACTATTATGTTATACTATAATTATTTATATACTATATATATATAATAAATTTGAAATATAAATAATTAATATATTTATGTAGATAATGTAATTTTCACCACATGTACAACTTTTAATTATAAGAAATTCTTTTTTGAGTGAAGTACCAAATATCGACAAAATGATCGTTGTTATGATAAATGATTAAGGAATGTTTATAACAATGTAATAATTGATATAAAAGGAATACTAAACATTAAAAACGTTTTTAATCAAGTATAAATTAAATTTAGTTTATTATTCACGATATTAAATAATGAATGAGTCAAGATTGACAAGTGGTTGGGGACATCTTTTCAAGCACCATCACTTGAGGCATATTTGGATTTATACAGAACCCTATTTTATACGTGGTATTATTATAAAATTTTTCTCTTATTTTAATTCATAGATTTACAAATGGAATTTCTTCATTTTACATATCATTTTACTGAATGAAAAAGAGAATGTTTCTTTTTAACACATGTGGTGACTACGACCTTTCTGCAGTAGAAAACATTATATTATCATTTGAATTCTTAACAAGTCATAATTTTTTTATAGAAAAATAAAAAAAATATATTATTTTTACATATTTTGGTTTTAATAATAGTTTTGAGAATATAATTTTAATATCATTATACTAAATTGTTATATAGTGATTGCAATGTAAAAATGTAATAATTCCTCTATGCATGTTCATTAGTTATGATTATGTAATGAATCTTGAGAAATTATTATATATATAGTTGGATCCAGGATAAACCTAGTTGGTGAACCTGAGATAGATCTCTAATTCATTGGGTAACGTGACAGAGGAAAAAAATAATGATTTTGTGAAGAGATTTAGGGAATATAATATGATGGGTATTCTAAATGTAACTCACTACATAGCATTGAATGATACAACGAAAGTATGCTATAGATTCCACAATTTACATTCATGATTTATGATTTCTAGGTGTTATTCCTGAATTATATGATTTTATATTGAATTTCTTTTATTGAAAATATAGATTTCATTTATTTGTATGTATTAATAGACTAATTATTTATTTCTTTATTTTATAACAATTTCAATGATTTTTATGCTCATCTTATGTTATTGAAATATTTTCAAATGGTATTAGGAAGGGTAAGAGAAAGGATAAGTTCAATAATATTTACATCATGAAATAATCTTTATATTTATTTAGGGATTATTATTATTTTGAAATTTCTTGACAGAGTAGAAGGGTCTACATTATTATTTTTGATATTTAATGTAATATTTAAAACAATATTTTCTACCACTAAGAACCAAAAAATATCTTAAATGTTAATTATTAACAGATTTCATGATTTTGTAATGTTTAAGGATGAGGCCTTACAGTTGGCATCAGTGTACTATTTAGATAAAATTACAATTTAGGATATTGTCAAATTAATAGCCACAAATTAATTTATGGTATGATTTGAAATGATATAACATATACAGATTAACATGTTGTTTCACTTACTATATTTCTGGGTTCATAATTGTTTTAGATAGAGGAAATAGGGAATCTGTAATGGGAAGGCATATAGATGGAAATGAACTTCCAAATCAGCATCATGAGATTGTTGAAATGACAATCGAATTGTTTGTTGCAGTGATGTCTCAAATGAATCATGTTATAATTTGTGGTTGTTATTGTTGATAATATTTTTTATTATACAAAATTTAAGGATGAACATGAAATTTATTTAAGGGATGTCTTGAAAAACATAAATGAAAACAAACTGTATGTGAAATTTAGCATGAATGAGTTTGGATTACAAAAAAAATTCATTCCATGGACCAATTTTTTTTTAAAATGGATAAACTATTGATCTGTCCAAATGATAGTTGTTTAATAATTGAATAGAAGTTAAATTATTACATATATCCATAGCTTTAATGGGATGGATGTTTACTACAGGAGTTTTGTTAAAAATTTAATGGTTATCTAGCCCACTAACTATGTTAACTAGAAAATTAGTAAAGTTCATTTGGATAAAAAATTTATTATTGTTTTCAGGAATTGAAGAAAATATTGTTGAATTCTCTTGTTTTGGCACTGCCTTCAAAAAATGGAGAGTTTTTACCCTACAGTGATACTTCCTTGAGAGGAAATTCTTCTATCATTATATAGGATGATGAGGTAATATATTATTCTTCACGTTTATTGAAACCTCAAGAGTTTAATTACCCTACACATGATTTGGAATTAGATATTATTTTTGGCTTTAAAAATATTAGTGCATCATATTTATGGAGTACTGTGAGAAATATATGACGATCACAAAATTTTGAAGTATATATTAACTCATAAATATTTAAAAATGATATGGAGGAGATGTATATAATTAATCAAGTATTATGATTAGAACATCTATTACAACTTAGAAATATAAAATAATTTTGTTGATACAATGAGTCGAATATGTGATGCTCCATTAGCCATGTTACGTTTAACAAGATACTATAATAAATGATTTGACGAACATTAAAAAAAATTCTTGTGTATGAGATTCTATTGTTTTCTTTCAGGTTTCAATGAAAACATATCTATCGGGCAGAATTAAAAAGCATAGTACAATGAAAATGTGTTGGAGAAAATGGTAGAGTTTGTTCTGAATAGTTGGTTTCATGATATTAACAATTATAATGATTGTATTTTGAGACATGGGAAGAGATTATGTGTTCTATGTGATTCATAGTTAATGAAATAATTGTTATGTGAATTTCATAGTTTTATATTTTCATTTCATCCTGGATGTACTAAGATGTACATAGATCATCGAGATTCTTACTTGTGGGATTGAATTAAAAGAGATATAGGTTAATTTACTGTGAAATTTATAACATCTCAATAGATTAAATGAGAGAAATAGATAGAAAAGGGATAGTTCATCCCTTTCAGGTTCAAGAGTGGAAAATGGAAAATGGTTCTGTGAACTTCATTTTGGGATTTCCAAAGACATCTCTAGGTAATAATGAAATATGATTTATTGATGATAGATTGACTAATTCTTCTCATTTACTTCCTTTTGGAGATACATTTTCTCTAGATCAAAAATTTCAGCAATATGATAATGAGATATTGTGGTTTTATAGAGATCCCCTCTCAATTGTATATGAAATTGATCCCAGGTGTACATTAAATTGTCGGAATGGACATTAGAAGATGTTGGAAACTCAATTAAATTTTATCACTATTTTCATCCTCAATTAGATCATTTTTCAAAATGTACAATTCGGTTATTATAGAATGTGATAGCTATTTTCTCAATGGATTTTAAGGGAAGTGGGGACCAACATCATTTTATTGTTGAATGTTCTTATAAAAATAGTTTTTCTATCCAGTATACTGATAATTCTCTTGGATGAATTACATAGAAAGCGGTGTCGAACTCTAGCTTTTTGGGATGAGGAAGGTGAATGGAAGATAATGGTACCAAAATATGTATAAGAGAGGGTATAAAATGTTAAATTGATTTATAATCACAAGAGAAAAGCATTGAGAAGGCAAAACTGTTATTCACATAACTAAATGAAGGATCCTTCATTTGTGGAAGGTGATTACGTCATTATCAAAGTTTCTCCATGGAAATGTGTGATGTTTTCTATAATAAGTGATAGCTGATTCTGAGGTATATTAGACCCCATAAAATCCTTTAAAAAGTTGAATAGGTTGCCTATAAAGTGGGTTTACCTCCATTTTTATACCAGGTATACAATTTTATTCATGATTCAATGTTGGGAATGAATATTCTAGATCCATGTCAGGTTTTGTGTCCAGTGTTATATTAGTTGGAATAGAATCTTTCTTATAAGGAACAACAATTCCAGATTCTTGACCGAAGAGGGAATGTTTGGCAGAATAAAATAATTTATCTGGTAAATGATTTATGGAAAAAATAATATGGTTGAAGAAGAAAATGGTAATCTTAGAATTCTATTATGGATAAATACCCCCACATATATGATATCTGAATAAAAATAGAGAGGAAAAAATTTCTAAAATGGGGGAAGGATGTAACATCTCAGGGAAATAAAGAATATGAAAATTTCATATTTATTTATATTTGGGAATAAAATATTAATTTTAATTTAAAAGGGATTCTGTGTTCCATGGTGTAACCTATTCTCAATATTGGATTTCTTTTAAATCGAATGTTGCACACAACTGTGAGTTATACCAAAAAATAATATATTAATATTATTATATTAATTGGTAGTTAATTCATTGTCATTATATAGTCTTTAATGAACAGAAGTAAAAAAAAATTGAGTATTCATGATTTACAGTTTCTTTTACATATATATTATAAAATTTTTAGGCATAAAATTTAAATGAATACAATATTAATCATAAATACTATAATATTTTTTAAAAGGTCGATTTACAGAATTATGATAATGAACCCTTTTTAAAACTAATTTTTAAAAATTATATGTTTAATTGGAGAAATTAAACTTATTTTTTTAATCCAAACATAAAAAATTAAATTGGATGGAATTTTTTTATTTTTCTGATATATTACATTTTTTAATGAATAGTGAAAACTACATCATTTTAGTTCAAAACTACCTTTTAATATAAATTATTTATAAGGATTTATTATCTTTTTAATTGGTTTTAAATTGTGATTTTACAATATTTTTACCATTTAATCCAATTTTCATCATTGGATGTAATTTCACTTTGAAATTGGACAAAATAAGTGTCAATATTTTGATTATTTTTTTTGATAATTTTTTTTTTGTTTTTTGATATTGTGAATTCATATTAAATTAATTTTTACAACTTCTATTTTTCAAATTTGAAAAAATGGATTCCTTATTTATAACCATAAATACCAAATTATGTAAATATGATAATTTTATTTTTAGACATTTTGAATAATAACTTCAGTAAATATTTTATTAACATTGGTTAAAAAGAAAAATCTTGTAAATAAGGGTAATCAAATAATATTTTGATAATATTTAATTACCCATACATGTTTTTAACCCTGTTTTATGAAAAATTTATGGTAAAGGGAATCCATGGTCTATTTTAAGACCCCATGGAGAAAATGTTTGTTTCAAAATGAAATTTAATTACTTTTAATTTAATCATAAGGAATATATAACACAAACATATATCTTCTAGTAAAACAGTTTTCATATTTTTTTATATAATTAATATATTCTAGTATATAATATAATTAAAAATATAAAATATTTCAAAAATCATGATATTTTATTTTCATTTTTTAGACACTAAATAAATAAATTTTATAATGGCTCGATGGTGAAGCTGTAATTAAATAATTAATAAATGATTCGAATAAATTATATTATAAAATAAAATTAAAATTATTTTAAACATTTTATTCGAACCCAAAATTTTAATGATTATAATGACTTGTTATATTTTATTTAATAAATGTTACTAGAAATAATCGTGTTGGTTTAGAATTTTTAATGACATGATATGAATAGTGTAAAAATTGTCCTAATTCATATTTAAAAATATAAATTATTTTAGTGAATTTTATAAAATTCAAAAAAATCATAGATTCCTCCAAATAGTAACCAAATGTCTATAATTTTATTATTGATATCCTAATTGGATATTTTTCGTGTTTTGTTAACTATTTTGATTCATACAGTGTGAAATATTTGATAAAATGCAAAGAGTAAAAGGGGATTAAATAAAAATTCCAAGGATGAAAAAATAACTAATACCTGGTAAATTATAATTGGATGAATTTATTTCAACGTATATTTACCTTATCTTTTAATATAATATGATTTTACCCTTTTGAAACTAGAAACAATTTTATAATAAAATAATACATTCAAACATTTGTAAAGATCCCCTCATCCTTTATATAAAAGGACACCACATTTAAACCAATACACAAACCTCTAAAGCCCTTGGGCTCATCAAAACTATACATAAATAATCACCCAACATCCCACTTTTCCCCTTTTAAGAAATCCCTTAGGCAAAAGGCAATTCAAGATATCATTTTTGTTCAATCCAAAGGGAGTTACCCGATTTAAAGGTAACATCTTCTCCTCTGTTTTTTATTTTATTTTCCTTCCCCAACAAAAAAACCCAATTAATTACATTATATTATAGAAAACTAGTATCTTAAATATTATAGGTTGTTATTATGAGGATTATTTGATCTAAACATACACACACATCAATCTAATGGATAAGAATAAAAAATTTCTTTGGGCGATGAACTACTGCCTCACATAACAATGATTGTCGAATTGTCTCCAAATGCCTCTCATGGTAGTCATTATTATGTAACTGTAGTTATAAGTGATTTATATTATATTTATATTGTCTCTATTATTCTATATTTTTAATTCATATCATACCATTTTTGTTAGCTTAACGGGTAATTATGCAAATTTTATTTGAGGAAGTGCGGACTACCACCCCCTCAAAGTGATATGACTCATTCATACCCAACATGGATTGTGTAAATAATTGAATTAATGAAATAATGTATGATATTATATTGTAATTAATATATAAATATGTATCATAATGTCTTTATTCCATTGAATACGAAATATAAGTGAAAGTAGTGTTCATGCGTACGTATGACATACCGTCTCTATGAAGTACAAAAATCATTTCATATATACCAATTTTATATACTAATATATATATATATATATATATATATATATATATATATTATACATGATTTATATGATATATAAATCATGAATATAATTACGGAGATTATGGGATTTTTACCACGTGGACAAATTTAAATTATAAAAAGTTCATTTTTGTGTCAAGTACAAAATATCAACAAAATGATCCTTATTTACATAAATTAATATGTAATGTTTATAACATGGTAATAATTGATATAAAAGGAATAATAAGATTCAAAATGGTTTTAAATCATGTATAAATTATCATTTTTTAATTATCTAAGAGATTAAAAAATGAAAGCGTCAAGTCGAACACGAGGAAAGGGACTTCGTCTCAATCACCAGTGATTTAGGCATATTATGATTTATACAGTACTTTATTTTATATGGTGTATAATAATACCAATTTTCAATTAATTGAATTTAACACTTTTAAAATTAAATATTTAATTTACAATTCTTTTTAATAATGGTAAACTGAAATCTTACTTTTTAACATATGTGGTGACTCCAACCTTTTTTACGTCCTGAGCATTATATGATATTTGGATTCCAAAAAAGAAGTAATGTTTTTAAAAAGAAAATAAATTACACATATACTTTTTATGTATTTTTTTGTTGATAATTAATTTCATAGTGGTTTTATTTTGTGATTATATTAAAATGTTATATTATAA
Source organism: Viscum album (assembly GCA_963277665.1). Classification (NCBI taxonomy): domain Eukaryota; kingdom Viridiplantae; phylum Streptophyta; class Magnoliopsida; order Santalales; family Viscaceae; genus Viscum; species Viscum album. The sequence goes on along the minus strand of OY728152.1, from coordinate 2,071,028,969 downwards.
ATACAATGTGGAAATGTAATCTTTCCATTATTCTAGTTCATGTGTTTTAATAATGTTATCGTTCTTGGGCCATTTTTTCATATATGGGTGGTTCTATGATAAACCTATGGTGGATGAGCCCGATATAGCTCTCCAATGAATTGGGTAATGTTATGGAGGTAAATGTTAAAGTTCCACCAATGATATTTAGGGAATATATTTTCATGGGTATTCCAAATGTAACTCCCTACATAGCTGTGAAAGCTAAAACATATGTATGTTATTGATGAAACACTTGACCATTCTGATTTATGATTTCCATTTGTTATTCATAAATATTATTATTTTGTGTGGTATGTTAAATATTGAAATTTTTGAAATCATTAATTATTTAGTATTGATGGAAAAATGTTTTCATTCCATTTTTAATAACCCATACTGATCATTTTATGCTCATCAGAATCTTTTTAAATGTTTTTACTGGGTATAAATAAGTGTACATGAATGGAATAACTCATGAATATTTATATCATGAAATGAACAATGGTTTTATTTAAGGAGTTTTATTATTATGGAAAATTTAGATAGAGTATAAGTGTATAATTTTTTATTTTTTAGATATAGTTTAATAGTTACTGAATAATTCATTAAAACTATTAACCGGATAAGATATTAATTTTTAATTATTAACCTAATTAAAGAATATGTAATGTATATAGTTGGGGATGTATAACTATAGAGATATAATGATGAAATTTTTTATTAACTTTTGGGATAAAAACTTCTTAATTGTTAGAAAAAAATTAAAATATTCTTGCAATGGGTGTTTCTAGAAATAAAAATCAAGGGATTATTGAATATCAATTGAGATGTTGATTGATTAATTTATTACTATGTTATATGATGGGGTATATATATAAATTAAAATATCTTCCTATGATGTAGCTAATAATATTTGTAAGAATTTTGATTATTCAATATTTGGTGCATCTAATGTAATTACATATTTAAGCTAAATTATAAGATATGTATACCGTTATTATTATTCTATAAATGGAGATTGTATGTGATTTTTGTTCATTGATTTATTAAAATCATGAACAATAATCAGTATTTTGGTTAGATGTGCATTTGTAATGAAATGTGGTAATAATGTATTAATCAAAATATTATATGATTATATGAATCCATAATAAAATTTTTATATAGAACAATAATTATAATAAATAGAAAAATAGAATATTTTATTTTAACTATAATATAGTTTCAGGGTAGATAAAATATATATAAAGATACATTGAAGAAAAAATGGAGGATTTTATCTTGTACTATATCATTTATGTCAAATGATGGTCACCCAACTAATATGGATTCAAATTCATTGATGAAAATTTATGTTATAGTTGAATCATATAATAGTTTTTATGAACTATCTATGACTGAATTAACCAATAAAACAATGAGGATGACAGAATTCAAGGGAAGTCTGATTTACTATATATGTAAAATACTAATTATAAGTTAATAATTTAGAATAATGATTCATCAAAATTCATTTTACATGTGTGTAAAAATACTAAAAATATAAGATTTGATAGTAAATAACATTTTATAAAAGTAAATAAGGATAAAAACTAAATAGTAATTATATGAAATTTTATAAACATAAATATGATAATATAATGAATGAATTATATGCAAGAATATATAGTGGTGGTGATGTTCCATCAGTGAGTTAATCACATAGTGTAAATTAATATGTGAAAAACATCATTTTCAATGCAGATAATTTGATGTAAAATAATTGATTTATGAAAATTGTATCTCTTAAATCCTTAAACAATCATAAATTAAATTCCAATTATTCAAAAACTGATAATGATCATAATTATACATCATTTGATGGGGAATTATCATTATGAGAAGAAAAATAATTATATATATTGTTCATAAGAATCCTCTAGATTTGTATTAATATTTGAAAAGAATAATTCGAAATTATATAAATAGTACGATTCTGTTGAAGACAAGAGTCCTGATGATTATTAAAAAATAGACAATATAATTACTCATATTTATAATCATACAATTTTTTATTCAAAAAATATATTTTTTTAATAATTTTCATTCTATAGAAATATGAAATCGAAATGTAGAATGAACCAGTTAATACAATGTAAAATTTAAAAATCATTCATTCAAAACCTCTATTATATTTATAATGTTAGATGTAAAACTAAATTCTAAGATATCATATCAGATAAATAACTATCCATATTTGGAATTATTAATAAAAATAATGAAAAGTTGTATATACTACGAAATAATAAAAAAATTTCTTCTAGATTTAGTTATACTAATGGGAATAAAATTTCAAAAAATCAACTTTGTTAAAAAGATCATTTTTATTAAAAATGAAAAGTTCTATAAATTGAAAAACATGAGTTATTCATGTAATTATTGTTCTATAGGTTTTTATAAATATGGATTTTTAATTAATTAACATATTCTGGACATCAAAATGTGTACTTATGTGCATAAAAAATGTATCATATTTCAATAACATTAGAAACAAGTAGGTTTAGTAAACATAATTCTAATCCTTATGTTTTTAAGAAGATAATAAGTGAAAACATTATATGGTATATTGATAGAGATTTATCCAGTAATAGAATGGAAACAAATATTTAATAAATAATTTTATCTAAGTTGAATGTTTCAATGTTTACATTATTGACATGTCTCCATGAGAAATTATTGGAATCAGTAAAATTTTTACTATTGGTAAAATAATAATTTCAAATTTTTTGTTTTTACATGGTCTTAAGAATATCCTTAATATCACAATTCAATAATGTGATGATGGATATCCAATGAATATCATGAAGTATAATGGTATTATCCACAGTCAAAAATATTAATTTATTATTTCTCTAAATGTGTATATAAATATTTATAAATATAAATTATATGGAATTAAGATTCATGATATTCTTTTAATTACATAAATGGATGAAAAATCGTGGGTATAGAATATAATATTATGATATAATAATTTTATATCTCTAGAAAAAACTATATATAAAGGGAATTATAAAAAATATACCAGAACATAAGTTTTATACTTCTCAAATATTTGATAATTTTCAATTCATAATGAATTATATGTGAAGTTTTATATATTTTTCTGAATTTTGAACATAATATTTATAATATTTCATGAATATTTTTAGTTGGTCCATCAAAATATATATCAATCAGTCGAAAAACAATAAATGGGTTTTAGTTCATGATTACACTAGTTATACTTCAGTATTGTTTCTAAAAAAAATTCCTAGAATCATTTTCTATCTTAAAACATTTATATCCAAAGTTCAACTTGAATGTAACCAAACATGGATAACATATGCATATAAAGATTGATATTGATTTTATATATTTATATTGATAAACTATTTCATTTAATAGGTTATTTAAATGTATCTTTTCAACACCTTTAACACTAAAATAAAATGGTGTATTTTAAAGTATTGATGTAATTCCTCATGATATTACACGAACCATACCAATTGATTTCCCATTTCTCAATATTTTTTGTGCGAATTAGTTATTAAAAAATTTTATAATATAAATAAATTATTAAAAATAAATTTTATTAAAGAAAAAATATTTTCGGATCATAATATAACAATGAAATTCTTATATCAATTTATTGTCATGAATATTGAACAATCTAAATACTAATTTTAATTTATATAATTTTTTCCCAAAATACATTGAGTAAAAATTTGTAGGTTATTATAAAACCATGAAAAGCAAATTGAGTCTTTAATAAAAACTAGTTAATCATTTATTAAATATTATATTTTAAATTTAATGAAAATTAACCTTTCGTTTTCATAAAACCTTAATCCACATAAAAATATTTGTATAAGAAACTGATAATCAACATATTCTATAACGTACATCTCACAGGAGGACAAATTAATAATAAAATTCAAATGATATACATTATGAATAATTTCAAACATCTATTGAAGTACAATGTTTTGTAAAAATAATGATCAATTTTATCCATTAGAATAATTCCTCTGATAATATCCATGGTGATAATGATCCACCAACAAGAACTAGAATACACATATAAAATGATGTTAATCATAGTAAATTTTATATCTATTTGATCCTAAAACATCAAATGATTTTTTAAGTTATGAATATTTTATAGAATATATATAATTTGACCTCTATGAATTCAGAATCGATAATTTAGGTTCATTGGATGAAAAAACCTATGATTAATTTTTAATTAGTGTAAAATCACATTTTGAGATTTTCTGTGTTGAAAATGAAATTATAGTAAGATATAAATATTGACTATTTGAAATGAGTTATAATAAACAAGATCTAATAAAATTTTTATAAATTTATTCACATTTTTCATGACAAGAATATATTTTTTATTCTATTTTATGTAATTTTTCATAAATTAAATTTTTTTCAAATGGATGAAAAATGTACTTTTCATAATGGATATTTATTGGAGAATTTTAATATTTCAAAACCCTTGGTTTGGAAATTACCAAATCACCAAAATTATTTTTAAATATAAAAATGATCAATATGTAATAAAATAATCCACTAAATTCATATATGAAATTTTAACTGGATTGTAGAAAAAACTAATATTTTTAATAGCGATACAGATCTAACAATTATTAAAAGACAATATTCTAAATAAATAAAAACTTTTCATATTAATTTTTCTGAAATTTTATTTGGTTCATCTCAAATGTATCAAATGGATTCATTTATTATATAACTAAATCAATAGTTGAAATGATCATTAAAGTATAAATTAATTATTTTCAATTTTTGGAACTTCAAATACCAGATGTATATTTTTATCCAATAATAAATCTTTATAATATATTCTTCTGAGATATTAATATTAATATAATAAAAATATTACTAAACATATCAGAATGTAAAATACTGTATATTTTTATTATTTATATAAACAAGTTGGTCAACAAAATACTGAGGAATAATTTAACATCCACAATACATAAAAGATAGCCATATAGATTTAATGTTTTATGTATGAAGGTGTGAATTTGATCAATTAAATACTGAAGAGAATCATTTTTAAAGAATTTAATAAAATTTAAACATAATGGAAGTACATATTTATGAATATTTTTGCCTTTTGGAAATTATTTTTACCTAAAAAATAATTGGATGTTGAATTTGGTTGATATAAAATAAAATTAATATGAACTTATCAATCTTGATATTTCATATGATAAGAAAACATTTCATGGTATTGTAATAAAAATCACTCAGTAATATTTTCCACAATAGATGTTTAATATTTGTTAGGTTGTTATTTTTTACCATGTGTTGTGTATACAACACACACTATTAATCTTTCGCATGAGTATTATTAAAACTCCAACTTTCTGTGACGCCACATTTTAAATAGCATATTTAAAAAACTATCACATAAACAATGAGATATATATATATATATATAATACATGTTTTCTTTAGTGATCCCAAAAATGGATATATTAATTTAAAATTCATTTTATAGAATGGAAAACCAAATAATAATTTTACAAACCCCATTATATTTTATTGATTTCATTATATTGGACATAATCTAGGATTGATAAATAAATGTGATCATTTATATCTAATATCAGCTTACCAATAATCATACATTAATTTACTCCTTTTAAAAAGGGGAGTTTAAATTTTGAAGTTTTATTAGGAACATACATATTAATAAAAAGATTTATCTTTCAAAATTAATTTAATTTTCAAATAATTTTATTTTCATTTAAAATTTTAATATCACTAAGTTAGTATTATAATTAATGAACTATTGTTTTATAAATATTTTATATTTCCATAGAAAATAAAATACAATATTTATAAAGATATTCTAAAACAAAAATTAATTTCTCCTTCAATGTGTTATTGTCTAATCATTGAAATATAATATATGTTGTTTCCTTTCTTTTGATATCATTTACATTTTATAAAAATAAATTTAAAAATATGAACCTTATATTTTCTTGAAATCCGTTAATCGTATTAAAATAAACTTTCAAATCCCATTATCATTATAGATTGTATATTTATATATTTAATGGGTTTTTCGATCATTAGATGGTGTAATGTAGTTCATTATGATATTTTATATTTTTTGAAGTCGAATCATTTAACCAAGCCTATATAAATGGGGGTTGGTATGAACATCCCACATCAATATCTTTGATAAATAAAAAATATCAGACAACCATATCAATGATCATATGATCCTTTTATATTCACCGATCAATAATTATCTTCACATGATCCAAAATTATTAGTAACACTATTTCATAACATTGACAACTGAAAATTAAAATATAATAAATGTTTTTGTGAATTAATGGTTGACAAAGAAATTGATCTATAATTAAATTGATTATTTTATAAAATAAATTCTTATATTATATGAATTCTAAAATATGAACATAATAATTGATGATATTTATCTTCATTATCCATCTATTTTTAAATTATTCTATTCATCAGTTGGATTTAGAATATAATATGGTATCATGGTAATAAAATTCAATCATTCGATGATTCCTACAAAAATAATATCAAATAGGTATGGGTCATTATTAATGCTCTATTAGATTGATATTCATAACCTGTAACTCATAAGAATCCAGAAAAAATGTATCATTGGAAAAACCGTATTCTAAAAATAATATATTTGAAATATTTTAGAGTTTTTTAATATTGAATCACTTGAATCATAAAATCAATAATGTTGTTTTGTGGATAAAATGATACCAAACATTTAGGAATGTTGAGCGAGATTATTTGAAATTATAAGACATGTTTTTTTTCATGTGAATATGAAGAAAATTAAATTGGTAATGTATGTTTTTTATAATAAAATCCAATAAGAAATGTAAAATGATAATGATGATTATAAATTTTCTATTTTTTATAAATTTGACACTGTTGATCTTTATTATTTTGTTGAGAATAAATAATAATACGATGAGAATGTGAGAAAAACATTACTTGAGAAGTGAATAAACTATAACAAAAATGAAATTAGTGTAATTATAGAATCTAATGAAATTTATAGTTAAACTAAAGAAGGTAGAATATGATACTAAAGTACAACATTAATAAGAAAATTTCTAGGAAACCTATATGGTATTTTAATTACTCCACCCACTAGAGTGAAAGAAAAATATAAATTTAAAATGGGTGGGGGATATTAAGAAATGATTAAACGAAAGTTATAGAAAAAAATTGGAGATTTATAATTCAAACGTCTTAAGATAATTAAAAAACAAATGTATTTTATCATATAAACATGGTGAAAAAGACATGTAGCATATGGAAAAAATTAAAAATGATGAAGCATTAATGGATCTATCTTTAGACACCTACCTTTTGTTTGTGTAAATTCCCCATTCATTGTCAACAAACAGTTCTTCCAATATTATAATAAAATGTACAAATGGTGGAATACAAAGATAAATTGGATATATTTCCACCCATCAATATAGAATCTTTCATTGTAATATAAACAATGAAATGATCATGTTGATTGACTAACATAAGGGTAGCTATCCATCAAGGTGAATGGATAAAAAATTTAAATTTGGAGGGATAAAAATGGCAAAGGACTATGGGATTGAGAATGGAGGATCTATGCAATGGATAAGAATAATATTTTCCTGATGTAACGAATCAATTAATTAGGGTGTTTAGTTCTATTAATTTAAATTGGGAAATAGATATTTCACCAATAAAATATAGTTCACTTTGGATTTAAACACATTTTTATGAACCATGAATTATCTAGTAATATCATATTATATATTGAGGGGACTCCCATGGTTTATGATGATTTTTTAGGAAACCATGCTAAAACTATGTGTTTTAACTCTACTAAAAATTGCAAAGCATATTCATGGATGTGTTTCCCAGATAGAATAGATAGCGAATAATTTTTGGAATATTATTCTCATTAAACAATTATGCATTGATAAGATAATATTTGAAGATTATGATTAATGTATTTTACTAAACTATTTGGAATTTTTGATCTTCCTCCATGTTGGGTTTTGGTCTCTAAACAATCCATGACCACCCTCATTTCATTCAATAACTCGCTATAAATTCATATTTATATAAAATAATGTATTTATGTAAAAGTAATTGGAATCATGTATAATAGTCAAAACATTGTATATACACACATCCCCTTTAAAAGAACTCATACCATAGATTAACATAAATGGGTTGTAAAATTCTGTCTGAATACAACTCTGATCAATGTGTTGGTGTGTAAGAATCCTTCCACTAAGACACATCATTTATATCATCATGAATCTATATTACCTGAAATATGTATAATTAATGACCTTAGATATACTTTATAGTCTAAAAAAATTTCATATTGGATTATCCTAATAAGATGAATCAATATCTAATCCAACACTCTCTTGATCATAAACAAGACATGATTCATTATGATAATAGAGTATCTTTGTAATAAGGTATACATTGTTCTTGGAATGGTACATATATGGTAATATGAACTCATATGATACTGTCCAGAATCTATCGAAGGTCACAAATGGAATGAAATAATGAGGTGAAAACTTCCTTATCCTCGACATCCATTTAGTCCCATGATTAGGTGATACCTATAAGAAAACATAATTTCCGACCTCTAAATATTGATTTCATATATAGTGATCCACATAAGATTTATGTCCAAATGAGTAGTTTACATTTATTTTCGGATCTACTAAACCTACAATGATGACACTAGTAAGAGTCGAGTCCCTAAAATAACTACCTCTTCTACCTCTAACCATAATAGTGTTGATCAAAATTAAAAAATATATAATTCCTTGAATGGATCCATGTAAATAATTAATTGAAATAGGTAATATAGGATAGCTCTACGGGAGGGATATTCGTCTCCCTTAAAATGCTGAAATAAATGAATTATGTCCTAATCATTTACACTAACGCCAATATCATCTGTTCTAACTAGCCATTAGTATGAATGTGGTATGTTGTTGTTAGAATAACCTATGTATCAAAATCACTATATAATAATTTATAGGTCCTATATTTAAATTAATCATCCTTATGTGAAATGATATTACTATAGAACTTGTGTTGGATCAAAATATAATAGAAATAAAATCTTCTATGACTAAAAACTGATAATATCCCATAAATTAGAAGTAAGTGGGAAAAAAATCCATTTTTCAAAATGTAAATTGTGTAGCTATGTCGAAGTGATAAGGTTAAACCAAACATTGAATCAATCATTATCTATTTTCATTTCCATCCAATAAAATACATTGACAATAAAATGCCAGCAGGTCACTGGTGCACTACCTTCACCTACTAACATATTGAACACATAAGGATAAACCCAATTATCTAACATTTCAGTGTAGTCCCTCGATATTGGCACCACATATATAAATACATCTATGAAATACATAGATACACTCCCCACAAACAATCATGGGAATATAACATTTCTTACTCTCTCATAACAGGAGGCACTCATATACACCAATGTATAAATAGGAAGTTTCCTCCATTAGAAAACGAATCTTGTGGGGGGTTTCATCACAAGAATCGTGGTCATGTTGGTCCAAACCCTTATGTTCTAAGAAAAGCCTTTTAATTACCCTATTTAGCATTGAATAAGTAACTAATTAGGTTGTTATATTTTTTTGACTCTAATGATACACCATATTCATATTCGAAAAAAGTACAATCAATTTCCATTCATCTTTGGCATCTTGAAATGTTTGTTCATAGGTTTTTATCTAATTGCACCAATTAACACATCTCCCATTCTAGAATAATAGAAAAGATAAAATTCAAGACAGTGAAGGAATTAAAATAATCATCAGTGTACTGGATTCAATTCACATTTGGTAAATATTTATTTTATAATACTTTTTAATATTTTAACAGCAAAGTGATATTGTATCTGAAAAAATCTTGAAAAACAATAAGAGGGAACAATTGATAGTGCCCTGTTATGTTATTTTAGCTAATTACTCTCATGAGGTCCTTATTGGAGTGATTCAATCAAAATTACTCTATCATCATTCATTAGTACTACACCATGATTTATTTCTGATTCTTATAAAATATTTCATAGCTTATTACAAAATTAATGAGAATCAGGGTTTCTTCAAAAATAAATTGTCTAACCTTCTCTTAAAATTTTATATCACAAGAATAAACATTATTAACATCACCCACTTCATATATATGAAGGTAATTGGTAAATAAAGGCATGATAAGTCATGTACTAAAAATCATTAAAATCTATCTTCAGCTAAGACACTATAAATATTAAACATTATCTTAGTCATCTCCCAAGAATAATCAACTATCACATTCTCTGGGAAAACTGATAATTCTTATTCAACGATAATAACATCCATAATGGGTTCTATAACAATCCATAATTGTTAATTGTGATAATAAAATATATCAAACTCTATCAATATCTCTCTCAATGTATTCAAAATGATATAATTTTTTTCATGGTTACTCATTGCTTTAAAATACATGTTGATGTCATCCACAAAAATCATAATGAAGAAATCCAAATTTTTGTGGGAACCCATATTTATCAAGACCATGAAATTCTCAGGAACATTAGTAAGATTGACACAATAATATGGTTATCGTAAATATTGAACAAACTTAAAAAAGATGTATATTGTACGAATAATGGAATTAATCACACCTAATTATAGCTTGATTATATTTTGATATCATATTGTACTCTAGAACCTTGAAACTGGTGGAAAAGATCATTTATTCAACTGAAATTTTATTATTTCATAAACATATACTGGTTCTCCTATTGGTAATCCACACATAACATAGGGGTCCCATCACACTTCGTAGTGAAAATCACATGAGACCCCAAAGATGAAATGATATGTGGTATACGTCCAAATGGTTATAAAGCATTCAACTGACTCTTGACATCCCATATCATATTTAATTCCATCAATTTTATAGGAATAAATATTGGAGATACTCCTATAACGTTGTCAATCATAAACTCCTCCTCCCTCTCTAGATATATGACATAAAATTCTTCTGTAATGAAATAAAAAAACCATATACTACCGAATCAAATCATTCATACACATTGACCAATCATGCCATAAGAGATAGAAAATCTATGCTATAAATACTTTTTCCAATGACGATTTGTTCCTTCTCTACCAGCATGTATATCCCAAATAAAATTTTGAAGATAACTATTCACATCTATATGATTAAATGATACCATGCTATGATAGCAGTCAACATATGTGAGAGTGTAAACTAAACATTCAATCCAATTTATGACATTGAAGTGGGTCCTCATGATAATAAATAGGGTCTAAAAAACAATTATGACCCTACATCAATGGGATAATATTTTCATTGTAAAATATGATCTGACTGAACACACTAGAATGTCTCTTGATTTATCATGAAACTAATGTAATAAATTTCTATCCCAATTCTTTCAACGATAGGTTAGGAGATAAATTATTGAGAGAAAACTATATCCAATAAATAAAATACCATAGTATATGGTAATAGAATAGTAACGAATATTATTGATGATCATGAATGATGATCTTTAGGTATCAGCGTAATGTAAAAAAATTGCATGATCTTGGGCCATCTTATATAAACTAAATATCCTATATATTTCCGCCCGGCTAGTACTGAGAATAAGTATAATGGCTACCATGGCCACAAACACCAACACATAATATTCATCTAATGCTACTAGAAATTATATCCAGGCACGAAATAAATGATCCCTTTATAATAGGTGGATATACTATAGTACCTCTTTATCTAATAACATGTAAAAATTTCTTGTGGAACCTCATAATATGAAACATATCAATTCATGAACAAAAATAAAGTGATTTTCAATAACAATGATTCACTACATGGTTCATCTTCTCAATATAATGGATTATAATATATATTCCATTTTTGTACTGTGGTTGTTAATGTGATAATGGGAATCATTAAGTCATTTCCTCATACAACCAGATGAACTACACAACTATTTTAGTATTTAACCATTGAGACTAGTTAAATTGGATTCTATTTGGTTGTTCACAACAACAAGAAACTTCTCATGATTTCAAAAAATAATAAGAAGAATAATAAATTTTAATGGGTTCTCTATCATGATAATAAATAAATATATCAAATTGTTGAAATTTATTATGAAAAAATGTTATTTATTTAAAATTATTATTACTGAATCGATGGACTTTTAATTACTCACTAATTTATTTATTTTTGGTTATTTACATTCTCATGACCTTGTTAATTATCACATTCTATTATTATACTGATATTTGTTTTATCAACCATGTATATATTTTAATGTCCCATTACTCATCTTTTTATTAGTGAACCAAATTTTGTGTTATTTAAGGTTAGTATTTTGTTTTTCACATCCCCTTTTAAATGGATTTTTTGTTATACCTCTATAAGATTTCGGTTTTAATTAACATTTCTCAAAATATTGAACCCTTTATGACTAAGATAAAAATTATTATGGTGGAATTGTTAATTTTTGAAAAATGTTACACTTCAAATTGTAGTTTAAAAAAATATTGGTAGGTTTAATAAAATCCAACACTAATCATTATGTGAATTGAGATACATTATAAAAATATTATTATTTAAATGTGATAGTTATAACATAGATTTCGAATTGGTAGGTTTGAATATGAGAATCTAACTTTTGAAATAAATTTATCATTTAATAATAAATAAAAATGTAATGAGTAATTCATAACAAATTTGGAAACAAAATTATTGAATTTGTTTTATGATTAAAAATACCATTATTTAAAAAAATATTATATTTCATTTTGAAAGAGGAGAATATAACAAACATTAAAACATGTATAAATTTTACTTCAATAAATTAATAAAAAAATTAAAATCCACTAATAATAATAAACATAGGATTTAATTTTTTCTTTTTAATGAAATAAATTATTTTCAATGAATAGTAAAAATACAAAATTTTCCAATACTATCATTTTATTTAATTAGATAAAATAATATCAAATGACCAATTATATTTTATGATAGTTTTTGGTATGAAATATTATATATGTTTTTATAATAATATAATTAATTTCATTATAATATTTAATATTCACGATTTTGATTTCTGTTAATTTATATTTCTTACAACATATTCATTAGGGTTATGAGGATTAAATTTATTAAATTAGTCCTTTTATTTTTTTCATTAAATATTATGAACGGTAAATATCTGTTTCCTCAATAATGGTAATATGGGTAAAAGAATGTTACAAATGTTTGAAACATTCTAAAATTAGCTCAACATGTTAACTCATTTCATTCGATAAGGTAAATTCAATCACAGCCATCATAGATACTAATATTTGAAACTTTGGATCTATTTTACCTTATTGATTACAATTTTATTATTTTTAGTAATGAAAACTAAATATTTTCAAACTCTTGATTTTAATTACAATTATAAGTACAAGTAGAGATAATAATATTTTATTTTCAAATATAAAATTTATTTAGAAATTAAAAAAAAATATTTCTATTTTTTCAATTTTTTTAATTTCTTATTAATGGTATAATTCCCTTAGAAGCATATACATCACCGATGTAGTGCTTTTGAAATAAGAATAATAATTAATATAATGGATTTTAAAATATTAAATTTTCATTTTGTAGATGAACTGTGGGATGAAAATTAATTAATTAAATTTAATGAATTATTTATTAAATTATTATTTATGTTATAAATTAATTTTTATCAAAATTATATTATTTTAAAATTGTCTAAATAGTGTCAGAAATGACATTAATTATATTTTTTGAACATTATTAATTAATAAAAATATTTGAAAAAAATTATGTTCTTGAATAAAAAAAAATATAAGGATAAACGAACACTAATTTCATTCCATGGACAATTAAGATTAAATTATAACCATGTTTCTAGAGTTATCACTTGTTATAATCAAATTATTACATTTCAAATAAAGTGAAAAATTATTATTGAATGGGATGAAAAATATAAAAACAAAAATTACACATTATTATTTTTTTTGGAATTTAATATTTACGTTTTATCCTTAATATAATTGTAATCTTGGAATCATCTTCTATAATAACTACAAAAAAATTAAAATAGTAAACATTTATATGTCTCTCATACATCTAAATTAAAAATAATAACCTCATCTTATTAATTTTTAAATGAAATTCATCTAACTATCTCAAAAAATTATATAATAAAATCTAAAAAAATCATTATTGGATATATAAATGTTACAGTATTACAAAAATACAAACATTAGGGTCTTCCTAAAGAGATCCAATGGGTTTTTTTCCAAGAGAAGGTAATCACCTTCTCTAAGCTCTAAATTTTTTATGTCATATTTTACCATAATAAATAATGTTAAAAAAATAAAATATATAAACTCCAAAATATCCCCAAAAATTATATATTATTATTATAATAGAATAATATTTTTCTATCTCATTTTCAATCAATGTGTAAACTAATCTATAACTCATGGGTATAGTGGGCAGCCCTATCATGAATAAATGTAATTTTTCTTCCATCACAATCAAAAATTGATATCATTATTTTCGAACTAATAAATATATATCATAAATTGGGTATATATATTATTCCTTAAATTTATTATTTAATCTACTTCCTTACCCTTAATCACACTATGAAATTTATACGACCACTCATGAGTGCATATAGCCTACCATCCCATTGAAATGATTCAATTCATTTTCCATTCACACTATTTAATAATAATTATAAAAATTCATAAAATGAATTAATATTTAAGTTATAACAATATTCTAATTATTTATATGTGTTAATTAAATCCAATGTAGTTGTAAAACATTCATGATGAAATATATATTGAAAAACTAACTAATTAAAACCCAAAAAAAATTATAATATTGAAAATAATTAATAAATGATGAAAAAAGGTTATAAGAGAATATTGTAGGATATTTTAAATATTAATATGGTATTCGTAATAATGCATAGTATATTGAATAAAATTATTCATATTTTTCACTCATGTTAAAAAAACGAATGTGTGATGTAAGGGGTTTCATAACTCAATCTCTTTTCGATGGGTTATTTGACATCATTATCGATTCTATTAGGTCATGATTTATTGTGAAATGATATCTTTTAATTTATATTATATTTATACATATAACTAATGTATTTAAACTTTAAATATGTAATATCCCCATTGGTTAATTCAAATTTCAATGATATGATATTTTTAAAGTATTTAATCTCAATATCAACCTAGTTGAAATATATTTTGATTGAAACATCTATTTAAATTTATATACTGTATACTAATTACTATTTTTTGTTTAACATGAATATATAATTATCCATGGATATTAATATTAAAATTTAGTTTTAAAACATAAATGGGTTTTATTTTATTTCATAACAATGTTTAATGATGATGAATAAAATCTCATTTTTTAAAAATTTCATATATTTTGCGATGAAATAATGTTATAATAAAATATTTATTAGTAACACCAATTTTATTATATATATAATATTTAAATATCTTATATATTTTACTTAATAATTTAATCACATATACACTCAATTAATATATTGTAATTTATAATATAAAAGATGATCATGTCCTTATATTAACTTGGTAAATTTTTCATAAATTCTATATATTTATAACATTTAATAAAAATCCAATAAAAATTAATTTATTGAAAATATTTTATGATAGACTATATTTTTACATATATTTAATGAATAATTATAATTCTTTCATTGTATTTCTTTTTTAACATTCATAAAAAATATTAAAATGAAAATTTTCTTCTTTATGTATAGTTTATTAATTGACAATACCTCTTCCTTAATAGTTTTATAATTTAAATCTTTTAGATACATTGAAATGGTCATAAATAACTCTATGACATATAGTTTTTTTAATAAAGCTCTTATATTATAATTTTTTCTAAAATTTATATTGAATTAAATTGAATCCAATATGAGTAATTAATTGATGATCATATTTATCTCTTATTATGTTTATTTCCATTACCATTCCCATGAAATAATGAATTTTTAATGATCATATTGAATATAACATTTATTTTCTAAAAAATTTCAATATTATTTTTTTATATATTATTTATTTCTAATAACATATATCATTTCTATATATAAATTTTTACATTAAATTCAATGAGACTAATTGGGGAAACCATATATTTTAAATCCATTACTCAATATAGATTTCTATTTAAATAAAATATTTACTATGAAAGATATTTTTTATTCAATTTTAGAGGAATGGATATTATAAGAAATTATTCAAGCCCCCACCACTATATATCCCCTTTATGCATTGATATGAATTAAGGTGAAAACAGGTTTCCAAAGATAATTATTTTTTCTGTCATATAAGAAAATGTAGATTACATTTTCCTTTGTGAAAGGCCTTGGGTTAAATATATCATGAGGTTTGAGATCTTGAAATCCATCATTATTCATTTCCTAAATTTTGAATTTATTTTATATTACCTATTATAATATTTCTTTGATATTATCCATGGTTTTATTCAAGTTGAAGTTATAGATTACATGAAATGTTTTTTTATTTAAATTTCCATTTTGATTATTCCTTATTTAATCATGACAGTTTCCACTATACATAACCCTTGGATTTTGAACTATCCTTTATTTAATTTCCCCTCGATATGATAGAGGGATAATTTAATTATTCTATTATTGTGAAAAAAAAATTCACTATGTTTTCCTTTATTGTTTCTATTGTTAAATAATAACCAATCATGTTTGTTATTATTATTGATAAATAAATATATAAATCCATTGTGATGTTATCACTTGTATTTCATTATAAGGTAATAATGTAGTGTCATGCTTTACCATTCAGAATATTGGTTTTTAACTATTAAATTAAAACACATTCTATATACCCAAAGGTTTTGTATCATTAGTTATAATACAATTATCGATGATATAACACAATACCACATCCATTTATTATATAAAACCATCACACATTGTTAGCCTTTAGATATATCACTATTCTATAAATAATTATAAGATATATAAAAAATGTATTATAAATAGAATAAAATTAATATGTTAATTAGAGAAACATGTGTATTTATAATAAAAATAACAAATCAGTGACTATAAAATGATTATATAGGTATATATACATAATAATTACATAAGTAAATAGTATAGCTAATCATACATAGCTGAATATAAAACATTAAAACAAAAATAAGTGATTTAAATTTAAATGTGTGAATCATTATTAATGTGATGTGATGCAAAAATTTTCCACATACAAAATAATAAGTTATTATATAATTTTTCAGGACCACTATCATATACTGGATAGTATTTACTCCTCTGGTCTAATTAATATCATGGGTTTAGATTAGTCTCCATAACCTATAAAAATGGTGGATTAGTTTTACCCCCCAAATGTCATTTTAATCCCATGTCATTTAATCATTTAATCAATGTATTACAGAGCAATATTACTCCAAAATCCTCAATAACATCATTATATCCATATAAAGGGGATGTGTATAAATAAATACAATCATAAATTTATCAATCTATTTATATGGATTAAACCATGATTATCAAATGAGTTATATAGTGATAATAAAAACATTAATATAATCCAAGTTGATAATACCTAAAAAAGTATTTCCCTAGTGAAAAATAATAAATTTTATATTTTAATAACATTTGAGAACATATATCTTGGAAAAAATTGAAAAAATAATGTTAATATATTGTAATTTTCTGAAATATACATTATATCTATATTAAAGTTTTATTGATAATGAAAATATGTTAATAGTCAAAATAAAGAGGATCTTAAGTAAAACATATATTAAAATAATTAATTATTAATTATTATAAATTTTTTAGGGTAAATATTATAGAATAAAGTATTGAGGAAAAATAAAATTGAAAAATATAATGCATGATAGAGAAAATGATTTTCTAATTATCCTAATAATTAAAATCAAATAGAGAATTTTTATATAAAAATATACAATGAAGGATATACAATATGTAACATCCCAGTTCCATAAGCCACCCAGAGGTTCCCCGTACCCTGTTGGTAAAATGGAATCAAGCGAATTTCCACAAAGGCCAATGGCTACCAACTAGTTGTGAGGGCTTTGGTTGTGGTAGTGGGAAAAGTATTCCCTCATTAGAAGAGTACACAACATATGTAAACAAAAAAATAAATAGTGGAAGTAGTAAATATCCAACAAAAATTTACAAGTAAAAAACAAAAGGATAAAATAATAAACCACTGGAGCACATGGGTATATAAGAAATGATGTATGATACATATCTAGGAAAATATCCAAACAGGTTAAAATGCATGAAATACAAAATGTACAAAATCAATTACAAAAGAAAAGATAAATAGCTAATCAGCATCAAATGCCTATGCTTGGTCCCATGCTCTCCTACTAAAAGAAATCATGTACAAGAAGTAGAAGGGTTCTTTCCCTTTTCTATACCTAAAACAACATAGTCTGTTTGGGCTTAAAAGCATGACCCAGACACGGTGTGAGACCAAATACAAGTAGAAAACTACCAGAATATCTATTCCTAATAGTAAGTTAGAATATGGAAGGTAATAGTACAGTAAGCAGTAAACAGTCATAGTAAATAATAGGCAGTAATCAGCATCCAGTAATAGGATGATATACAACAATAATCAATCAACAGAACAACAAGTAGTTTTGAATAAAACAACTAACCACAACAAGAACCCCTCTGGGAAATACTTGCAGCCAACCCCTCTGTTCCTATCGAAGAAATACCAACAACCCTCTGGGCAGTGCACTCAGCTTAACCCATCGGGTTTGGTCATATGAAATTAAAAGACTCTCTAGGAAAGCTTGCACAGTGAATTTCCCTAATAGTCTAGGGTAGTTAGAGACTGTACGAGAAAGATCATGCAATTTAACCCCCTTATAGCCCCAAGGTCTAGAAACTATCTTAGGAAGCGCACTCGGCTAAATCCTCCTATAGTCTCAGGTCTATCATAGACTCTCTGAGGATGCTCCCTCGACCAATTCCTCATCTAGCCTGGAATGGTTTAAGGAAATTCAAACAAGTAATGACTCTCTGAGGAAGCGCACTCGGTCTACCCTCCTGTATTATATTATCCAGGACTCTCTGGGATGATCACTCGGTCTATCCCCTATAGTCTATAATAACCAGGACTCTCTAAGGAAGCTCACCAATTTGACCATCATGTAATATATAATATCCAAGATTCTCTAGGAAGCTCACTCAGTCTGTCCCTTGTATTATAAAGCATCAGGTACTCACATTCTCATGCTATTCAGTTAATAATAATGCTATAATTCCAAAGTACACCTATAGAGCTACTTGTCTAACAACTTTGCCTAAAAACAAGAATGTCAAGAATATCATTCCATCCTACGGTCAAAAGGCATGAAACATGTATAACAGCCAAAGGCTAACAAACCAAAAAGGTTATTCCATGAACCAGGCATGGGAAAAACATCGAATCATAGAAATTATCCTCAATCATTATCAAGTTAGCTCTACAAAAGCATACAAGAAAGGCATGAAAACAACACAACAAAACGGTAAACATGCAATACCATGTTCATGGGTATTCGAGGAATTTTCACATAAAACTCAAATACATCGAAAGGTAAGGCACAAACCACCTACCATAGTTCTCGGAGAACAATATACTTGTACCATGAGGGTTGATGATCCTTAGAACTAAATATATCTCTGAAAACACACAAATCATTCAACCCACGATATCTCGAAAAAGAGGTGAAATCATGGAATGAAACTAAAGAAGAAGGAAGTGCTCAAAATTGTGGTTGCAACGCAATCGATGATGGTTGATTCAGATAACAGATGGAGGCTCAGGAACTTGGAGGATATTCATGTTCCTACAGACGTTCCTGGTCGAGGAACCTAAAGAAGAAGGCGTTTATGTCGATTAGGCGCGACCCCAGTCCGTTTAATTTAAAAAGTACACAACGTGTACTTCTCGGGTACATGGCGTATAAATGGCCATTCCGTACTCCACTTTAAGAAACCTTCACATTGCCATTACACACTGTGTGTGTGGCCAGGAGATGACCAGCACCCAACCTCATGTGGAATCAAAGTACACAGTGTGTACCTATAAAGTACACGCCGTGTTCTTTGAAAATTTCCACATTTTCCTCCTTTTATATAAAATGACCAAAAAGGAGAAACATACCTGAAACAAAGATCTGGGATCATACAAACACCCCCCTTAATGAAATGCATCCTTGAATTTCCCTAGCGAGGTGCATAAGAAGATACCCTGAACAGCTCTAGCCATTACGATCATACATCGGCCTCCCTCTACAAGGTCTCATCCTGTACTCGCTCGTGTTTCCATATCACCCATACCAGAGGAACAGACCAGGCACAGAGAACCTTTATAATGAGATCGACAATTCTGATAGGATGCCTCTCAAACGACTCATATTCTTTGATCTCAACCTCATCAGGTTGAAAGACATGTGACAGGTTGGAAAAGTAACATCGGAGCTGAGAGACGTGGAAGACGTCGGGCATAGCCCGATTCATCTGAATTAACTGAAACCGATAGGCAACCATCCCAACTCTCTCTAACACCTCAAACACCACGACATACCACAATTAATGCTTACCCTTTCTCTAAATCCTCTTGTGTCCCAATCTAGGTGAGACACACAAGAAAACCTGATCCCGAACCTCAAACTCCAGAGGTCATCTCCTCTAATCAGCATAATATTTATATCGAGACTATGCTATACCCATCCACATCCGAATCAAATCTATTTGCTATGAGGTCTTCTGAACAATATGAGGTCCTAGAAAAGCTGCCTCTCCTTCCTCCAGCCAGCACAATGGGCATCAGCATGGCCTACCGTACAATGCCTCGAAATGTTCCATGTTAATATTCACCTGAAAATTATTATTATAGGAAAACTCCACAAGAGGAACATGATTCTCCCAAGAACCTCCAAAGTCTAGTATGAATTCTCAGATCTTATCCTCAAGGAGATGGATTGTACGATCAGACTGGCCATCTGTCTAGGGATGGTATGCTATACTCAAAATTACATGTGCGCCCAAAGCCTATGAAGCCCCTGCCAGAACCGAGAAGTAAAGAATGCATCCCTGTCTGAAACAATTGAGTGTGGAAGTTAATGTAGACGTACAATATCAAGGATTTAAAACTGTCCTAGATCACCAAAAATGAAGATCTCCTTGATCAGCATGAAATGTGAAACCATCATAAGACTGTCGACGATAACCCAAACAACATCACTCCCTCAATGTGACCTCGGAAACCTGGTCACGAAGTCCATCGTGACATCGTTCCATTTTCAGTCAGGAATGGGTAACTATTGTAGAAGTCATGTCAGTCACTGATGCTCTTCTTTCACCTACTGACAAGTAGAACATCTTATAACAAAACCATAAACATCTCTCTTCATACCTGGATACCAATACTAGCGATGAAGATCTTGATACATCTTGGGGACACCAGGGTGAAATACCCAAATATAGGAATGAAAATCTGGTATCAGCTCATCACACATGTCTGATGGAACCCATATGAATCTCTAGAAATGAAAGAACTCATCCTCACCCACTTTCCATCCTAAAGGAAGGTCCTCTCTTGACACAGTCCCCTGTAGCAGTAATCTTTATGAGTCTGACAGCTTCCTCATCCATACCCAATCAAGAAGGCAGGATGTATCAGCTACAAGAAGATAGGATTGTATACCCTTATTTGTCATCCACCTCCAAATGCATCTCAGAAAATAGATCCATAAGCTTCAACTCACTGTTGGCCTCCTGAACTACCTGTATCTGAGTTCTCTTGCTCAGTGCATCAACTACTGCATTGCCTTTCCCTGGCGTATAGGAAAGATCAAAGTCGTAGGACTAAAGATACTCAGCCCACCTGTGCTATCTCAGATTCATATCCCGTAGAGTAAATATGTATTAGAGATATTTTTGGTCAATGAAAAACCCAAATTTATCTCTCATAGAATAGTATTTACAACAGCGTAAGGCATGAACAACAACTACCAACTCCAGATTGTGCGTCAAGTTGTTCCTCTCTTGTGGCCTCAACTGCCGAGACCCGTATGCAACAAGTCCATCTCCCTGTATAAGCACAGCTCCCAGTCCGACATCTGAAGCATCATAGTAAACTATATAGCTATTGCCCAGCTATGGAAAGACTAGTTTCTGTGCGGATGTAAACCTCCTTTTCAGCTCTTGAATAGATGACTCACAGGAATATGACCATATAAACATCGCACCCTTCTTGGTTAGACATGTCATGGGTGATTCATGGCATGAAAAGTCTTGTATAAAGTGAAACATGTATCTATAATGCCTTAGAAAACTCCGAACCTCAAATATGTTCTTTGGTTGCTCCCAGAAAATTACATCCCTTACCATCTCTAGGTATACTAATACCCTTTCTCTGAGATGATGTGAAACAAAAAGTGATTCTGATCCATCCAAAAGTGGCACATCAAGTGCTTAGCATATAACTGATGCTCTCTCAGTGTAATCAAAACAATCTCATGTGGGGTAGCATGGTCGTGTCGAGTGTAAGAGTACACCAAGATATTTTCCATGAAGACTATGATGAAGGAATCCACGTATGGATGGAACAAAGGGTTCATCAGTGCCATGAAATCTACTGGCACTTTCGTGAGACTGAACAGTATAACAATATACTGATATAGAACATACCGTCTCTTGAAATCTGTAAGTGGTATATCTGATAGTCTAATGTGCAACTGATGATATACGGATCTCAATTCAATCTACGAGATCACACGGGATCCTGAATGATGATCAAAGAGATCATTAATCTTCGACATGGGATATCTGTTCTTGACCATCAACTGGTTTAGTTTTCGAGAATCCACACAATGCCTAATGGTGTCGTCTTCCTTCTTCACAAAAAATAAATGTTATCCCCAAAGGGATGAATTGGGTCAGATGAAACCCTTTACCTCCAACTCCTCCAACTGCTTCTTGAGCTCCTGCAAATCAGGTGTATCCATCCTATAAGGAATAATGGACACCAGTGCCGCTCCTGAAACGTGCTCAGTAGAAAGGTTTACCTCACGCTCCGGAGGAAACCCTAACAAGTTATCTGGAATGACATCCCTAAAACGATCCACCACTGGAAGAAAGTCTAATGGTGAAGTCCCCTGGGAAACCTGATAAAGACTGGAAATCTTGGTTGTAACTCCTCTTATCCCATGATTCTCTGGTCCATCTCTACCTGCCAGGACATCCCACTCACCTCTATGGAGAAAAGATCCACCATCTGGTGGTATGAAACTCACCCTATGGTGATAGAAATCGATAACTGCCTAGAAAGAAACTAACCAGTCCATACCGAGAATGACATCATAACATGTCATCTCGAGGACATAGAGGTCCCATAAGATTTGACAACCTGCAACCTCAAGAGGGCACTATGTTCACTGACGTAAGATAGACGTCCTCATTCCCAAAGGTGTATCAAGAGTCAACATGTCAAAAGACGAAATGATACAAAGCTCAAGGCTCTCCAAAACGGTAATTGATATAAAGCTATGCGAAGCAGCAGTATCGAAAAAAGGTGGAGAAAAAAAAAATTTATGGTTCCAAGATTGTACCTGGAACTGTTGAAGGGTCGGGATCATACTCCTAATGGGTCTTCTCTATAGTGAACATCTGGAATGTACTACGTCCATACGCCCCTGGATGACCACTATGATCTGATCCACTCTGTTGTCACTGGTAACCTGGTGACTGACCACCATGACCACGACCTCCACCTCGGCCCGAATGGATGGAAGAACTCCAGTTCGTAGACTGGTGAAAAAATGGCGATACATCTCTTATATGTGGGGTAATAGGAAAACCCCTACCACCTGCTATAGGTTATAAGATCTAAAACAAACACTGAAAATGGGACAACTTTCCACAAGATCGACACTCCATTGGGTCTCTCTAACAATGAGGCCTCGTATACCCTCTCCTACCATACATGTAACACCCCAAAATTTTATGAAAAATATTCTTTTTAATTTCATTAATGTCTTGAATTGTATGATACACCAAAAGGATCTTTCACAACACACATCCTTGAATTTCCTTACATTACACGCAATCAAGACCTTCCTCGATTGCGTGTGTAGTACACAATACCGAGTATCACTAAACAATGATATGCTATTAAAATATTATTAAAACTAGCTGTTATGAATAGTAATAACCACTTTTTTAAATTTTATAATTTTTATTTTCCAAAATGGACTTCATTTCTGGATTCGGAATATCGAAATTAGATTAGGGTGAAATTTTGGTACTTTTCAGATAACTTGCATATTCTGATGAATAGTAAAAATTACTAAATTATAATTTAAAATAACATTTTTAATCGAAGTAATTAATAGTGATAAATTATTAATATGATTGGTTTTAAAGTATATTTAGAATATATTTTTACAATTTAATACAATATTGTTCATTGGATGTAATTTCACATTTAAACCAGTTATAAATGAGTGTCAATCTTTTGATAGTTATTATCCCTTAAAAACACGCTATTTGTATTAACGATGCGAACTAATTTTTAAATTAATTAATGCAACTGATATGTTATGAATTTGGTAAAATAGAAATCATTTTTTAATTCTAATTATCAAATATATCTTAGGCCTAATTTTTGGTATTTTTCTGGAATCTTTCATTTTTTGATGAATAGTGAAACCACTAACTGGTAGTTAAAAAAACTGAATTTTTCATAAAAATTAATTTTACCACTTCTGTGAGTGGAATTTCGAAAATCCGAGAGACACGGTTAATATCAAGGACTAAAATGTGGTTCAATGAGATGAAAATAATTTTTGTTGAATATTAACTTTTTACTTTTATTTACCACGGTTAAAAGTAAATAGGGTAATTAAGGGTAAAAATGATATTAATATTACCCTAACACATGTCCTAATTCTATTGGACAAGTGTATCTCGACCAAAAACAACCTTAAGTGTAAAATATTATCATTTAGGCCCGCTTGTATTAGATTATGACATTTATTATTATTTAATTTAAAGAAGATTTAAAAGAGTTAAAATCAAAGATTATTTACTAAATCATTTTTAATAGAGGGATATACATAAGATAAATTTGATTTTAAATATTCATTAGAAAGATAAAACTATTTCCTACATAATGGTATTTTATTTGTAATTTTTCAACATTAAATAATTTAATTTATTTATGACACAAAGATGATGCAGTAATTATCTTACTAATGAAATATTGACATAATTGATATTATAAATACCAAAATAAATGTAATTTAAGACTTTTTATGAATTCCACTAATTTTATAGGTTAATATGATATATTAGTGTTGATTTAATCAACTTGGTTCGAACATATAATTCTTTTATGACTTTCACAAAAATCATATATTAAATAGTGTCAAAATTGTCAAAAAATAGTTTTTAAATAAAATATTATATTATTAATTGTTATTTTATTCTTAAAAATCTAAGGATCGGCCAAATGACTTAGATAAGGATATAAATATTAATAATAGACACTTTGGGGTTCTTTTGGCATGTTATAGTATGTTTATTAACCATATAGTGTATGAAAACAAAAAGGCACGATAAAAGTTAAATTATTTAACTTAGAGTTAAATCTAATTGATATGGTTTAAATAATAACCTAAACATGTCTAAATCCTATTGGTTGATAGGATTTAGACCCAACCCCACATTATCTTCGAAATAAGACCCTTTGGAACCATTATAATCCGATTTTGACTTTAATATAAAATAATATTTTGAGATATTCCTAAGGTGCCCCTCTCCTCCCTTATAAAATGGCACCTCCTCCCTCTCTTCCTCACACAACTTTGAGCCTTCAAGCTCAGCCAACCCCCGCCAAAAGCCCTTCTCCACATCCCTAGTATCATCCTAGAGGTCCTGGTCTTCTTCAAAAACCATCCTTAGTTCTTTAAGTGTAGGCTAAGAAAAGGCGCGTCAAAAAGAGGTAATATCCATTACCGATCTTTTTCAAATTCTTTCTTCTTCAACTTCTTCTACATTAGTTGTTTCTTGATAAAATAATAACATAATTATTTCTTATATTCTGATATGTTATTATAAATATGAAACAACTCTAATTAACCTTCTATCCATCCTACGGAAAAAGGAAATCACCGCGCGTGCGTCAGTACGGAATATCGTCTCCACGCCGTGGTGTAATCTATTTTCCGCCACAACATTAATTGGATGGGTAAAATGGTGTAATGAGTAACTATATATTATTATTATAAAGTTATATTGATACTGAAATAGTATACATACACTTCAACAGAATTCCACGAACATGGGAATGATATCATCGCTCGTGCGTACGTACGGACTACCATCTCCACGACGCGATGAGATTCATTATCCATGTTAACCATTTAAGAATGATTATAAAGTATATATAAGAAATAATAATAAAATATATGACATTATAAAGCTACTGGATTTATGTATATATATATGTATGTATGTTATCTTCTTACTTCCATTCAAGACAATAAGGAAAGGAAAACAACGTTCATGCGTACGTACGGACTACCGTCTCCATGAACGATGTTTTTCATTTCATTTATCTATCTATTATATATATATATACTGAATATATATGATATATAAATCATATTTTATATTATGGAAGTAAGTAAATCATGATATAAGTAATAATAATTTCAAGAACAATAAGTCAAAACACCTACGATAAATGAAATGATTTTACCCAAAACGCTTCTTTAACATGGAATTTACAAAAGAACGGGTAATATAAAGTCATAAATGAATCATATATTATATCATAACAATGAATATGATTCTGTAATAAGTCAATGTCATTATTTAAATCATTATATAGGATATTCAAAGACATATGAAGCAAATCGGGCCTAAGGTAAGGGATAAATTTTCAATCTCATTTTTATCCGAGATTGCTTATACGTAAGTATTTACTGGGGTTACGTTTATCACCCATGACCATGTTTTCTAAAAACGTTTTTATAAAATGTTTACCATTCTTCCATGAATGTTTAAAGTCATTTTTACCCTTTATTTAATTTTACCACATTGTATGTATGGTATCTTTCCATTGGTTACCATATAAGGTACTTTTTGACTTTTCCGACAAAAGTACGAGGTGAATGTTATTATTAACTTATACGGCACGAACGGATTTTTACGGTTTCATAACACCTCATTTTCAAGAAGATTCCTCTACAAGATTACATGATTATTTTCAAAAAATACATTATCTTTTAAAATTGCATGGAATTTTGTGAAAAGAAAATGATTTTAAAGAATAAAGGATATTTTCCTCAAAAATTCATTTCAAGTGTTTTTCTCAAAACTATTTTCCATCTAAGATGACATTATTTGATATGAATGTATTAAGTAAAATTTCAATATGATTTAAATGGTTTCAATTTTCTTATGATGAAATAATATCAATTGTTTATGGATTGTGATGGCATGATGTTTATGAATCCTATTTTATTACATGGGTTATTCAATGATGTATGATTTATAATTTTTTGGAACACATAACAATGGTATCATTAGGAGATGGGTGAGACCTATATCTCCCTCCAATTCATTGGGTATGGATTTTATATCTCATGAGATAGACATGGCTGGAATGGTAGGTTATACCGGTTCAGTAAAACAGGACTGAAACAAGGGTGACTCGGTTCAGAAAGGGACTTTGTCCACTAAGATAGTCTTGGAAATGAGTCTTGACTAACAAGAAATTATTCTCTATGATTATGTGTGTATTCCACACAGTTTCATGTTTTAATTTATGATTATTGGGATTATATTTCACTTCTATGATTTATCCCATGTTATGATATTATGAGCTCTTTTTCAGGTTATGATTTCCAAAAGCTATGTTCTTATGTATATGATGTGATTGATATTTATTTTGTTTACCCTTACTGAGCATTTGAGCTCACCCTTTTATGTTTTCTTTTCCCCAGGATATAATGAGAGGTTTTAGGTATAAAAAAACGAAGATCTTTATGGGATATGTTGAAGATCATTCACCACGATTAGAAGAATATATTCCGAGTTTCCAAAGACACTAAACTATTACAGTCATTGTTTGTGTGTTTTTGTTATGTACTAAGTATTCCGCAAAAGTAATGTAATATCTATGTACGTTAAGATTCAGGTCACTACAGTTGGTATCAGAGGAAAGGTTTAGTCAACCATTGGAAACTAGGATGCGAGAACTTTAGTGAGATCCCTAGAGATATTTCTAAGGTATGTCTAGGGATGTCCCTAAGGATAAGTATAAGTACAGGTTATAGTCCTAGAATTACGCTAACGATCATATAATTAAACCTATGATTTTAGATATTTAGGATACTCCCCCTTTATTATGTTGTTTTCCCTAGAATGATTTTTGCCTCTCACAATATTCTTTTTGGGTTTTAGAAAATGGCTGCAAACAATATGATTCACAATAATGGAGGATATGATGGAAAATGTAATGATATTATTCATGAGAAAACAAATGAAATGGGATTTGGAAGTCCAAAAATCATTATTATGCTGAATCAGAAATCTCATAATATGATCAATAATGTAAAATTTGGTAAGTTTCTTGACTCGTCTAATAAGATAAAGATGGAATTTCATGATGATCGTAGAGGAAAGAAAGTTCAATTTTCCCTATGTAAATCATGTGGGAAGAGTCATACAAAAGAATGTTTCAAAGGAACTGGAAGATGCATTGGGTATGGAAAAGAATGACACAAAGCAAGTAAGTGTAAAGGAAAAGGTTCTGTTAACACCATGGATGAGTATAATGGTATTGCTACGACATCAACAATGGTTAAATGTTTAAAATGTGGAATGTACGGGAATTATGCAAACAAATGGCCAAAGGGAATGTCTCATGAAGAGAATCAGTATGGTCATATGGGAAGTATTTATGTTGATGATGATGAAGAGACTGGAAATGAAATGTGAGATCAAAGAATTGTTGATGCTCCGTCAATTTTTTAAGAAGGTAGTGTAATGATTATATGTTTATCATGTGTAATGTTGTATAAGTAATCTCATGGTACTATGGAATAAAGAGAAATCTAAGGATTGTTATACTGTTGTCTTTCCTTGAGTTTTGAAAGTGTATGATTAATGGTACCAATATCCATGAAAGGTTATTTAGATATTTTTGGAATGTAGATGATATGTGCATAATGAAGGGATACATAGAAAATTAAATGTTTGATAGTATTCATGAGCTCATGACTGATATAAGGAAATGTTATATCATGGTTTGAGTATATAGAATTTTTTGATTTTGGTATGTGGAAAGAGTTAACTTTTAACAACATTCATGTTTTCACTAAGGTTCAATGGGTATTCAAGAGAATACATGATTAAGGCCTTTAAATGTTTGGAATGTGACAAACAAGTCATATCTTATGATATATGGGGATCAACGATGGTATTAAATCTCTGGTAATCGTTTTCACTATATTATTCGAGTGGACTGCAGTATTAAGGATAATACTAAAGAATAGAATGGATTATGTTGGACATAAAGAAGTATTGGTTAAATATAGAAGTTCTTTTTTCGAAATTTTTGATGGGATGTTATAGTAATGTAGTTTTAGAAAAAGAATAACCTGCAGGATGGGCGACAGCCCATCGCGTCGGACAAGGCTGTGGGAATCGAACCCACAACCGAAGTGCGATTGGCCTTTATCTCCTACCACTGGACTACAGGAAGTCCCTGTTTAGTAGAAACTAGTTTTATTAAATTAAGAAGTATGATATATGAAGTATAAGTCCATTTTAAGAACCATATATGATTAATCTCACTATAGATGGAGTTATGTATTTTTGATAACTTTTCTAACCTTTTGTTTGAGATAGATGGAATGACCAATCATTATATCACATGATCTACTAACACATCATGAATGACGAATTCAACTTCATTTCTTTAAGAGATGAAGTGGAAATTTTCCAAAGAATGAAAAACTGTGAGACTATACCAAAATCACGAAAGTATTTCTTCTAATTCCAATTTCATCAACTTTAGGGAAATGATCTTGAAAACCAAAAATGTTGTCCTAGTGTTCTTATATCTGATGAATCAGATGGTACCTTAGATCGTTACAAATTTATGGCTTTGTGATTGCTGGATTTTCCATATCCATGTTCTCTACCACTCTCCATCAGAACATGATGCTTAGATTTCTCTTCCATATCCATATTTTCACCTATGTGGAAACCCAGTGATTAGTTTATTTGGTTAATCGTTAGATTTAATACTTTAGTTTTTAAATCCAAGTTTTGGTATTCCTTTTTACGATGTGGGTTTCTATTAATGAAACTTTCGAGTAGTAAACCATTTATAACCCCGACGAATTTTGAGGGCGAAATTCCTTTTAAGGGGGGTAGAATGTAACACCCCAAAATTTTATGAAAAATATTCTTTTTAATTTCATTAATGTCTTGTATTGTATGATACACCAAAAGGAGCTTTCACAACACTTATCCTTGACTTGCCTTACATTACATGCAATCAAGACCTTCCTCGATAGCGTGTGTAGTACGCAATACCGAGTTTCACTAAACAGCGATATGCTATTAAAATATTACTAAAACTAGTCGTTATGAATATTAATAACCAATTTTTGAAATTTTATTATTTTTATTTTTCAAAATGAACTTCATTTCTGGATTAGGAATATCGAAATTAGCTAAGGGTGAAAATTTGGTACTTTTCGGATAACTTTCATATTCTGATGAATAGTGAAAATTACTAAATTATAATTAAAAACAACTTTTTTAATCAAAATAATTAATAGTGATAAATTATTAATTTGATTGGTTTTAAAGTATTTATAGAATATATTTTTACAATTTAATAAAATGTTGTTCATTGGATGTAATTTCACATTTAAACCAGTTATAAACGAGTGTCAATCTTTTGATAGTTATTATCTCTTAAAAACATGCTATTTATTTTAACGACGGGAACTAATTTTTAAATTAATTAATGCAACTAATATGTTCTGAATTTGGTAAAATAGACATCATTTCTGAATTCTTAATATCCATTATATATTAGGCATAATTTTTGGTATTTTTCTGGAAACTTTCATTTTTTGATGAATAGCCACTAAGTGGTAGTTAAAAAAACAGAATTTTTCATAAAACTTAATTTTACCGCTTCTGTGAGTGGAATTTCGAAAATCCGAGAGACACGGTTAATATCAAGGACTAAAATTTCCTTCATTTAGATGAAAATAATTTTTGGTGAATAGTAACTTTTTACTTTTATTTACCACGGTTAAAA
This sequence comes from Viscum album, assembly GCA_963277665.1. Taxonomy (NCBI): domain Eukaryota; kingdom Viridiplantae; phylum Streptophyta; class Magnoliopsida; order Santalales; family Viscaceae; genus Viscum; species Viscum album. Next base: position 2,070,997,326 of record OY728152.1, on the reverse strand, counting down.
GTAAAGAGGGTAATTAAGACATTTATTATTATTTAATTCCAAGAAGCGTTAAAAGAGTTAAAATCAAAGTTTATTTACTAAAACTTTGATAATATATGGTTATACATAAGATAAATTATATTGTAAATATTCATTAGAAAGCTAAGAAGATTTCCTAAATAATGGTATTTTATTTGTAATTTTTAGACATCAAATAATTTAATTTATTTATGACACAAATATGATGCAGTAATTATCTTATTAATGAAATATTGACATAATTGATATTATAAATACCAAAATAAATGTAATTTAATACTTTTTATGAATTCCACTAATTTTATAGGTTACTATTATATATTAGTGTTGATTTAATAATCTTGGTTCGAACATATAATTCTGTTATGACTTTCACAAAAATCATATATTAAATATTGTCAAAATTGTCACAAAATAGTTTTTAAATCAAATATTATATTATTAATTGTTATTTTATTTTTAAAAATCTAAGGTTCGGCCAAATGACTTATATAAGGATATATATATTAATAATAAACAATTTGGGGTTCCTTTGGCATGTTATAGTATGTTTATTAACCATATAGTGTAAGAAAACAACAAGACACGATAAAAGTTAAATTATTTAACTTAGAGTTAAATCTAATTGATAAGGTTAAAATAATAACCTAAACATGTTTAAATCATATTGGTTGATAGGATTTCGACCCATCCCCACTTTAGATTCTAAATAAGACCCTTTGTAACCATTATAACCCGATTTTGACTTTAATATAAAATAATATTTTGAGATATTCCTAAGGTGCCCCTCTCCTCCCTTATAAAAGGGCACCTCCTCCCTCACTTCCTCACACAACATTGATCCTTCAAGCTCAGAAAACCCCTTCCAAAATCCCTTCTCCACTTCCCTAGTATCATCTAGAGGTCCTGGTCTTCTTCAAATACCATCCTTAGTTCTTTAAGTGGAGGATAAAAAAAGGCGTGTCAAAAAGAGGTAATATCCATGACCGATCTTTTTCAATTTCTTTCTTCTTAAACATCTTATTCTTTAGTTGTTTCATGATAGAGTAATGAAATCGGTATTTCTTATATACTGATATGTTATTATAAATATGAAACAACTCTAATTATTATTCTATCCATCCTAAGGAAAAAGGAAGTCATTGTGCGTGCGTACGTATGGAATACCGTCTCCACGCCGTAGTGTAATCTATTTTCCGCCACCAAATTAATTGGATGGGTATAATGGTGTAATGAGTAACTATATAGGATTATTATAAATTTACATTGATACTGAAATATTATACATACACTTCAACACAATTCCACGACCATGGGAACGATATAATCGCTCGTGCGTACGTACGGACTACCGTCTCCACGAAGCGATATGATTCATTCTCCATGTTAACCATTTAAGAATGATTATAAAGTATATATAAGAAATAATAATGAAATATATGACATTATAATTCTACTGTATTTATGTATATATATATATATGTATGTCATCTACTTACTTCCATTCAAGACAATAAGGAAAGGAAAACAACGTTCATGCGTACGTACGGACTACCGTCTCCATGAACGGTGTTTTTCATTTCATTTATCTATCTACTATATATATATATATATACTGAATATATATGATATATAAATCATATTTTATATTCTAGATGTAAGTAAATCATGATATAAGTAATAATAATGTCAAGAACAACATGTCAAAACACCTACGATAAATGAAATGATTTTACCCAAAACGCTTCTTTATCATGGAATTTACAAAAGAACGGGTAATATAAAGTCATAAGTGAACCATATATGATATCATAAAAATGAATATGATTATGTAATAAGTTAATGAAATTATTTAAATCATTATACAGGAGGTTCGGACACATACGAAGAAAATCAGACCTAAGGTAAGGGATAAATTTTCAATCTCATTTTTATCTGAGATTGCTTATACGTAAGTATTTACTGGGGTTACGTTTATCACCCATGACCATGTATTCTAAAAACGTTTTTATAAAATGTTTACCATTCTTACATGAATTTTCAAATTCATTTTTAACCTTTATTTACTTTTTACCACATTGTATGAATGGAATCTTTCCTTTGGTTACCATATAAGGTACTTTTTGACTGTTCCGACAAAAGTATGAGGTGAATGTTATTTTTAACTTATACGGCGCAAACAGATTTTTACGTTTTCATAACACCTCATTTTGAATAAGCATACTCTACATGATTACATGATTATTTTCATCAAATCCACTATCTTTAAAAATTGCATGGAATTTTGTGAAAATAAAATGATTTTAAAGAAGAAAGGATATTTTCTTCAAGAATTCATTTCAAGTGTTTTTCTCAAAACTATTTTCCATCTAAGATGACATTATTTGATATGTATGTTTCAAGTAAAATTTCTATATGATTGAAATGGTTTCAATTTTCTTATGATGAAATAATATCAATTATTTATTGATTGTGATGGCATGATGTTTATGAATCCCATTTTATTACATGGGTTATGCAATGATGTATGATGTATGATTTTGTGGCACAGATAAGAATGGTATCATTATGATATGGGTGGGACCTATATCTCTCTCCAATGCATTGGGTAATGATTTTATATCTCATGATATAGACATGGCTGGAATGGTAGGTAATACCGGTTCAGTGAAACAGGACTGAAACGAGGGTGACTCGGTTCAGAAAGGGACTTTGTCCACTAAGATAGTCTTGGAATGAGCCTTGACTAACAAGAAATGATTCTCTATGATTTTGTGTGTATGCCAAAAAGTTTCATGTTTTACGTTATGATTATGGGGATAACATTTCACTTCTATGATTTATCCCATGTTATGATATTATGAGATCTTTTGCAGGTTATGATTTCCAAAAGCTATGTTCTTAGGTATATGATGTGATTGATATTTCTTTTGTTTACCCTTACTGAGCATTTGAGCTCACCCTTTTATGTTTTCTTTTCCCCAGGATATAAAGAAAGGTATTATGTATAAAAAAAGGATGATCTTTAAGGGAGATGTTGAAGATCTTTCACCACGATTAGAAGATTATATTCCGAGTTTCCAAAGACACTAAACTATTATGGTCCTTGTGTGTGTGTTTTTGTTATCTACTAAGTATTCCGCAAAAGTAATGTAATATCTATATACGTTATGCTTCGGGTCTCTACTATATAGGTAGAATACGTCCTGGCTACCCGTAGATACATTCAACCTAAACTATTATCCTCGAGCAAACACCTTGTCGCTCTTCCAGCTATCAGTAGGAGGAACACTGACTCTTGATGCCGAACCGCCCTGGCTCACTACTCTAGAATCTATCAGATTTCACTTAGTGATGAACTCCTAGTTGGTGATGGATGATATCAAAGTCAACCTGAAGATGTCCACCTCTGAGAGAATGTCGTGCCTCAGAGAATCCTCGAACTTCCACTCATGGAACAAGTCATCACCTCCTGGAATAGACGTGAAGCACTATAGCTCGGTAAAATGAGACGAGTATTCCAAAACAAAAAGAGTACCCTGCTCGAGACTCATAAAATCTAGAGCTCAGTCAGCCCTCAATGACTCTGGATAGAAGTAATCATAGAAGATGCACCGAAAATCATCCAAATTCATACTCAGTAGGTGCCCTGACTGTGAGATCACCTCCCACCACCTCTTGGCATTGTCTTATATCATATAAGTAACCAGCTTTACCATTTTCTCTGGAGGTATATCTAGATGATTGAAGATCATCAGTGTGGCCACTTTCCATGACTCTATATCCTGGGGTCCTCATTCCCCTAATAATGTATGAGGAAGAGGCTACTGTTAAACTCGTGTCAACTCAGCCATCAATGGGGCTGGAGGCGGAACTCCCAAAAATGTATGCATCATCCCCAGGAAGTCCTCCCTAAATTGCGCATTGGTGCCTGTAACAGGTATAAATACTAGTTCCAAGGCTGGTATGGTAGGAGGATCTAGAGGTGGTACCTGATCAGCCATATCCGGTGTCTGATCACCATCTAGAAGCTGATGTACGACCAGAGGAAATATTAGAGGCATAGCTCTGAAGGATCAAAACCACACCTTAGATCCGGATTTCAAGGACAAAGAACACATGAGTACAAAAGATGAACAGAAGGAAGAAACACTCATGTTTCACTAAAAAAAACTACACAGCGTGTATAAAACTACAAGGAGTGCTCCATAAGGACATTCTCATGGGCATGTACTTCTGCCACCTTTGTTTGAGTAACAACTCTGACTAAACGGCGTGTTTCCCCTACACACGGTGTGTAATTAATCTCTATTCCCCTACTCGAGTCTTTTTACATGGCTAACTCACGTAGTCCTTTTAACCATATACTAAACGGTGTGTTTACTAATGACATGACGTGTACTAGATATGGTTTCGATGACCCGTGTTGTTAGTAACACGACTTACCCATACAAGGCATGTTACTAACAAACACTGCGTGTATAGGAGATATATCACTATACCATGCTGTTCGTGACATGGACAGGTACCTAGAACAAGACTACACGGACTGTGCATACCCAACATGGAATTTACTACACGAGCATCCATGACCTGTGGTGTTAGTGACACAACCGGGTACACGGCTGACTACTACACGACATGTAATGACTGTACACGACATGTTTCTGAAACCTTTTTCCCCACCCTGTGTTTCTGCTCATACAGTCTGTGACATGGTAAAAAACTAAACGACATGTAGTCATGTACACATTGTGATTTCTGGGTATTTCATACTGATATCTTAGAAACTGCACCGAAACCTAGAAAACACTGAATAAAACATCAAGGTGCCCAATTCCGAACTGTGAGGACCTATACTCCCCACGAACCAAAGCTTGGTATCTCCTAAATATCATATACATGGGGAAAAGGTCGGTGATCCACCATGTTCTGATTCATGAGGGCCGTTACACCTCAAAAACCCTAAATTGGAATTCATTTAATCAAAGCACAATAAAAACAATTCCCCTATCAAAAATCCTAGATTCTATCCATGTATCTATCACAACAACATGTATATTCTAAACAATGTCTATAACAACAAAATAAAATCGCTAATGCACCCTGGATTAGAAGGTAAGATTGCATGGCATGTGATTTATAACAAGTTATTATATGACGCATGAGATGTCATACCCTTATCTCATCAGGTTGCATCATAAATAGAACCTCACTAGAACAAAAACAACAATACAATGCATGTGAATCAATCTAGGTGAAATCATATTAATCGTAAAATCACAAACCAGAAAACTGCAATAATCAGGTAGATTGGATTTTACATGTACATGTGTAAGCTACTCCCAGGCACAACTTATTACCAAGTACTAAATCCTTCCTATCCATGGGTAATGTCTCCAAACAATAAATCCAGAGAAAATAGTTCCATTGAAACCACTTTGTAATGTCCTGGTTCCGAAAGCCACCCTGAGGTACCACGTACCCGGTTGGTCACATGGCCTCAGGAACATTTCCCCAAACGCCAGAGGCTGTCGACTAGCAGTGAGCGATTTGGATGTGATAGAGGGGAAACTATGCTCTCGTTGGATGATTACACAACTAAACTAAACAAAACATGCAATATCCAAAGCAGCAAATATCCAAAAACAATGCACAATTAAATAGAATAATTCTAAAACAATAAACCAATAAAGCACATATGTATATATGAAATGATGAATCATACATATATAAGAAAATCCCCAAAAAGGACGCAGTTCTAGAAATACAAAAAGTAAAAAAAACAACGACAAAAGAAAAGATAAACGGCTCCTCATGATCGCAAGACTAAGCTTGTTAACATGGTATCCTTCTCCATGAAATCATGTACCAGAAGTCAAAGGGATATTGCTGTTGGCTATACCTACAAAAACATAGTCTGTTTGGGGCCAAAAGCATGACCCAAACAGGTTGTGAGACTAAATACCAGTAGGAAACCTCTTGATGATCTGTGCCTGATAGTATGTGAGCATATGGAAGTAATAGTACATTAAGTAGTAAACAGTAACAGTAAACAACATGCAGTAATCAGCAAACATTAACAAGATGATATACAACAATCATCAATCCACATAACAACAAGTAGCAGTGATGAAAACAACTAACCACAACAGGAACCCCTCTAGGATGAACTCACAGCCAACCCCTCTGGTCCTATCATTGAAGTACCAACAATAATCTAGGGAGTGAACTCAGCCTAACCCCTCTACTTTGGTAAAAACAAATATTAATACGTTCCAAGAAATATTTCTCAGTACCATTCCCTTATAGTATAGGGCAGTCAGGGACTCTCTAAGGAAGATGACGTGGTCTAACTCGCTTATAACCTCAAGGTCTAGAAACTCTCTGAGGAAGATCACATGGTCATTTCCTACTATAGTCTCTGGTCAATCATAGAATCCATGAGGAAGCTAGCTCGGTCCATTCCTCCTCAAGCCTAGAATGTTTTATGGAAATTCAAACAAGTAAAGACTCTCTAAGGAAGCTCAATCGGTCTACCTTTCTGTAGTCCATAATATCCAAGAATATCTGTGAATCTCACTTGGTCCATCCCCTATTGTCTATAATAACCAAGACACTCTGAGGAAATTCACTCAGTCTAAGACCCTATAGTCTATAATATCCAAGACTCTCTCGGAAGCTAACTCTATCTATCCCTTATAGTCCAAAGCAGTAGGTTCTCACAGTCCCATGCTAGTCAGTGCATTATAATACTATAATGCCAAAGTACTCCTATAGAGCTACATGGATAAACACTCTTCAAAACAACAAGCATGTCAAGAATATCATTCCATCCTACGGTTACAAGGCATGGAAAAAAATATAATGACTGAAGGATAACAAAACCCTAAAGAAAAACAAGAAAAAGGCATGGTCAAAAAATCCATATATAGAAATTATCCTCAAACATTATCAAATTACCTCTAAACTTGAAAACAAGCAAGGTAGAAAAACCACAGGGTCAAAATGGAAAACACGAAATACCCCTTTCATTGGTATTTTTGGTATTTTCACATAAAAATCAAATACATAGAAATGTTAGACAAAATCCACCTATATTGGTTCTAGGAGATAAATATACTTGATCCACAAGAATAATTATTCTTATAATGTCGTAGATCTAGGAAAATGCACAAAACATTCAACCCATGATATATCGAGAAAGAGGGAAAGTAATGGAACGAAACTCAAGAAGAGGGAAGAGCTCACCGATGTGGTTCCAACACAATCGATGACGGTCGATTCGGCATACAAACAGAGGCTCCGGGGCTCAAAGGATATCTGTGGCCATACGAACGCTCCAGATCAATGAACCTAAAGAAGAAGGTGTTTATGTCGATTAGGTGCGACACCTATTCATTTAATGAAAAAAAGAATGTAAAAGGTGTGCACTTTTGGGGTACACAGCGTGTACTTCCCCTTTCTGTACTCTGCATTAAGTGGCCTCTACATCGCCCTTGCACACCTTGTGTGTGGCCCGAACATGGCCATCATAAGGCCTTGAATGGCAAATTGTACACGGCGTGTACCTATAATGTACATGTCATGTTCTTTGAAAATTTCCAGATATTCCTCTTTTTCTCAAAGACGATCAAAAAGGAAAAACATACCTAAATCGAAGATCTGGGTTCTTACACAATACAACCATGAATAAAAATACAATAAAATGAAAATTTTCCATTAGATAAACTGTTAAATAATGAAACATTATCATTACCTTTAAAACAAGAAATGATAAACACAGTACAAATCCACATTCAATTAAATTTTGAGTAATTTTAATATATTAAAAATAATTATTAATATTTTTCCTCATTTATATTACGCTATTTTAGTTTTAAAACTATTATATAATCTAGATAATCACATTTTTTCACAAGATGTTTGGAGTTCCCATTATTTAATTTTTATTTTTATACGAGGTCATCTATATTGTTACTTATTCATAACTCCATTGTCTATTAAATTATAAAATAATTGTAAAATATGATATGAATAATTAATAAAATATTCAATGGTTGTTAATATTATGGTTGAAAAGTATATATCTTTGTCAATCTAGTTCCTCATTAATTTTATAATCATTAAAAATTTACATTATTATGAATATTCACTTGACTGATAAAATAAAAAATCACAATTATAACATTATATAGCCATTAATATTATATCATACAAGAATATATATATTTTTAGTAATTCATAATTATTTTGTTTTGAATTATCAGATATGTGGTTTAACTGGCCCACATAAAAATGTAGTATAATTAATGGCTGGGTTCAAATATTAATTAATTTATTATATTACCATGATTATTGAGGTATCATGTTTTATTGAAGATATTAGTAAACATAAATATTTTATAATAAATATTGTTGTTGTGAAATAATAAAAAAGGATTAAAATTAATCATAGTTTTTAATAAAGACCATTGAAATTCAATATGGAAACATTCATTATTTTGAACCGTTTGTGTCCATTCCATAAATAAGGTCCCTAAAATGATATAAAATTAAACGTATAATATTATGGTTTTTGTAAGGCTATATAGTTGAAGCCTATATGTATTTCTCAATGGATGATGTAATATCCAATTTATACATGTGAATGTGCATATTATTTATAAATATCAACTAATTAATCTTAAAAAAATTAAATTTAGAGTTTTAAGTAGAATATAGAATGATGAAATTTTATTTTGTTGTTTATCCTTCAGTGATAGATGTCTTGTGATTGGGATCAGTAAATTTCTATTAACTAAAATAATATTTTTTCTATTATACACTATTATTTGAGATTTTAATTGTCATTTATATAAAATTAGTTTATAAATATTATAAGTATTTTTGTAATTCATATATAATACTTTTGAAAATGTATTATGTATATAAAATAATTTCTATTTCATTGAATGAACTTATTTATCCTTAGTAGTATAATATTAAAACACCTAAGACCAATTTTTATCCTTTAATAAAATTTGTAACCACTATAATGAAATTGATTGAGTATTTAGATAATATATATATATCATAAAATTGTTGATTGAATAATATATGTATGTTTATTTAAATATAAAAACATATATAACATGTTCTATTTATTTATAAAATGATCCATACAATTATAAAAACCTATATAATATAATTATGTAGATTATAAAATTTAACTAATTATACTGATTTAATATTACTTTAAAATAAAATGATAAAACATATAACATCATAATTAAATATAGATATTTGAAGTCCATATAAATAAATTGAAACTATTAAGAATAAAAAATAAAATGCCAGTCATTATATTTTACCATCATAGTTACTATTATTTGAAAACATTTTTTTTCAATATTTTATAAAAACATTTTTTGATATTTTTTCATGTTATGAAAATATTATAATATATTTATATGAAAACTAAAATATAAAAACATTAATATTTTAGTAAAATATTATTAATTAATTAAATTTATTATAATTTAGAACAATATATATTTACTTTCAAATAAGATCACAATTTCTTTTGAAATTATTATTTCAATAATAGAAATGATCAAAAATACTAATATGAATGAATAAATTAATTATAAATATTCAATTCGAAAATGAAAAATTATTCAATATTTATTTTAATATATCAATATAAAAAATATTCATAGATAAATATATTTTTCCTCAAATTAAAAAACATAATTTTTTATAATATAATTATAATAATTTATAATGTATGTTGACTGTATTATTTGTTATATGATTTTTAATAAATTCTAGTAAAAATCTGTTTTTCCAATTATTTCATTTATCATGATGAAATTATAAAAAATCTCATATACTGTCCATTTATATACACAATCAATAAATATTTGATGGTATTATAATAGTTTCCTTATAGTTTTTAATTCTTATATATATTTTAATTTACTTATATTATACTAATTCGATATATTTTCACAGTTTTCCCATAAATAAAAAATAAAAAATTAAATATTATAATTTATATTCATTTATTCATAGATATATGATTCTCATAGAATATAATGATGATGAATACATTAAATAACTAGCCTTTTTATCTACATCTGGTCATACTTCTCTCAATTTTATCATATTTATGTTTCATAAATTTTTATAATCTATTATTGTATATTTATTATACTCTACAAAAAAAATAATGAATTAATATTGATATTCTATGTTATAAATTCTCTTTTCCACTTGAATGTTACTTACCAAATTCATCATTAAATATGTGGGGTCAGATCCCCCAAAATAAAAAGATTAAAATTCCTTTAATTTTTTGAATGAGTGTAAGTAAAATCATGACCCATTAAATATGCAGGCTCGCATGTTTCTTCATAAAAAATATGGCTTCACTAATTAAAATTGACCGAGTGGGATGTCAGAATACAATATTTCTTATGACTTATAAATTCTTAACATTTTAGTTAATTTTTTTGACCTTATATGAATTTTTAGTGAGGACATTGATAAACGAGGGTGATAAGGAATTTTTTAGAGCTTAAAACCCATGCCAGTGGATGAAATGACATGAAATAATGGCTAGTAGAAATAGTGTCTCTTAGTCCACTTAGTTTCTCATAAACATGAGTTGTTTTTTTCATAGAATAAATTTTAGAAATATTTTCCCATAAAATTATAATTATGGTGGATGATCATGAATAAACACTCATTTTTTAACCATGGAACAACATGGAGATTATAAATGATTTCCCAAACCATAAAAATGTACCATGGGGTTACCTCATTGGATAGTGAATAACATATGGTTTTCTATATATTTTCCAAATTTGTGACCCTAATGTTTTTTTGTAAAATAACAATTATTAAAATATGAAAATTATATTTTCATCTATCTTCCATATTTAATTATTCCAATAGACGAATCCTCCTTTTAACTATCATTAGAGATTATCATGCTCCATAAAGTAAATAATTTCTCATATTTCACCATCCAAACTGCGAATTTAGATATGATAGTCTCATTGGATTACTCTCATTAAGTGATTAAATCATTAGGATCTATAGTATTTTTATATTATCATACTAAGTGTTATTTTGAAGAAGCATAAAATGATCATTTTCTCAGGTTGTTCATAAATTATATTATTTTCATGTAAACTGCTCCAAACTAAGGGTTATCATATGATGAGTTATATACTACATGAATAAATTAGGTGGTCTATGACTATTACGTTAATGATACATCAACTATAAATTGTTTTTGTTGCGCCACATGACAGTTTCACCATGTATTGCTACTGAAATTCATCCACCATGATTTCAAATTTCCAAATGGTATTCTATAGGCCAAATTAAATCAAATCAAAACATTGGTGGTTGATAACCCAATGCAATCCATCTAATTACATTGGGTTATTCATTTGTGATATTGTTTATCTATTTGGGGAGTAAATGAGACTCTATTTGGGTTTAATTTTACTTTGGTTTTAGAAGGTATTAATTCCATACTAATTAAATGAATATTAAAATTTTTTATTTTCATATATATTTATAGATATCCAGTAGTCCCCTAAATCATACTAAATTTTGTTGATAAAGGTTTATTTTCCCTAATTAAACTTGTAATTTTTAACAAAAGGTAATTTATTAAACCAATTAAGTGATTAAATATAATATGTATCACATGGAATATGATTGTATATGTTATAAATAGATAAAAATAAGGTACCATATTCTTCCTAACAATCAATATCTTTATAAGTATGTTCGAAAATTATTTGGTCATGGATTCTTGATGGAATTCCATGAAATGATTGGAGACTCCATTATTATTCAGTAATATGATTTTTTTGGGACATACCCACGATAAATCTTGTACTTTTTTATCATACAAATTCTTTATCATGTTAACAACGATTCACATGAAATATTATCTTGATATTAGAATTCCTTATATACACTCCAAGTTTCATCATGATGTCATAAAATACGGGGTTCTATAGATTTTTCACATTTTTCAATGTCATGCATAGCCTAGGTATATCATTTATGATCACCATACAGTCTATCAGAATAATTTGTAGCAGAATTACTTTGGAGTAAACATTAAATTACACTTAGAACCAACATTTTCATACATCATGTGAGAAAAAATTACATTATCATCCCCCTATAATCAAGGATTACATGGTTTCACCTTGGATCCGCATTATTATTATCATTATATATTTAATTTTTTGGAATACTATATATTTTTTATTTATCTAAACTAAATATAATATTATTTAATTATTGTTAACATGTTTGGAATGTAACTGAGGATGAATAACATGTTTTTTGTTTATTTATAGTGCATTACGTTTATATACATGAACAATAGGGTGACCATATTCAAAGAGAGAATTTGTATAGACAATGTTGATGGAGGCATAGTAATCATTATCTGATATGTTACCGAGGCTACCATTGGAAATTGGGTAGATTATATGATCATAGGTGTGGAAAATGGGATGAGTCCATCTGTGGACACCTGACATTCATTCATTATGATGTCAGATTGGATACAAATGATCTACATAGATCTCGGGATTCTTGGATAGTTTATATCCTTTTATCTTTACTACTATAATGCATATTTTACAATCTTCATATGTCATTTTGTTTCATAATTTCATTTTGTATTAACATTCCATCATCATTAACTATATGATATAGTTTACAATTGTTGAGATAATTATTTATTACTAGTATGTCCATGCCTACTTAAGCTACAATTAAAATTATTTTCATTTTGAAATATTTTAAATATAATTATCAACATTATTCATTTCATTAACACAACAGAATAATCTCCCCACAATCACAACGTTGGACATTGCTACTTGTCGTTTTACTCTTGCATATATGGTTTTGTTCTTATGATATGTTGCTCATTGGTAGTGACTTCTAGATTGTGAATTGGTTCTGGAACATCATAAGATGTATTCAAGTCATTTAATCTTTTATGTATTAATTTTATGAAAATTTAAAAAAGATATTAAGAACATATTGTAAAATTTTAATAATCCATGTCGTAGAGTAGAAAATGAAACCATTGTGGTAAATATAATGTTACTAGTTAATTGGATTTTTTTCTATTTATTACACTTATTACAGTTAATATACTATAATTTTTGGTTGATTCAAATGATTTGGTATGTTTAATATACAATATTTATATTTCTCATTTTCATGATATGGCACATATCATCGTATCAAACATCATTATAGGTACCTTGTATTCATATAACATGAATTTAAAATTCCATATAGGTTCATTTCCCAACTCTCATATCTCATGTAGCCTGTGAGTTTTGAGTGAGCCACAATTTTCATATATTCATCTGATTCAAACACATTATACGAGGAAATAAATATGGTGCATTAAAATATTAGCAATAACCAAAATAGATTTTTAATATATATATTATTTTGTCATGTTAAATTAAAAAAATTTACACACCTATGTGGTGAAACCTGAGTAACATTATCTATAATTTGGATATTATTACATGAATACAAATATCAATTTTAAATTTCAATATTCCATTCTATATTGGAAGGTGTCTCATATTTAAATCAATTAATCATATTCTACCCATTACATTCTGATATCAAATATAAAAGGATTTTCATTCTATTACATGGGTGTATATTTTAGTTATAATGTTTATGTGACTATATTTACATAGAATGTAAAAAATCTAATAAAATATAAAATATTTACCAAATTAGGTAGATTAATAAAATGTAAATTTTGGGTAGTAAACAAAATTGTTTATTGGTAATGGATTTTCCAATAAAGATCTAAATTGTTCCATTCACCTTGAATTTTATTTTTCATTACATATACTAGAACCCTTATAAAAAAAATATTAAATATTTTTCAAAATCTTGGACATTAATGTTAGTATTGTGGATTGTATACCATTGTTAATGAATACACAACGTCATTTATTCTTCTTTTGAGATTCACTATTCATTAAATATTGTTCTAAGGAATGTTATTAGAATTTTTAATGTTATTGGACCATGATAAACTGATGATGGGAATGTGAAGGATGGAAAAAATCCGACTCTAATGGTTGTTGGCCTTGGTCCTCTAGTGATACCTCATGTATTTCTATATGACAAACCACATTCAATTTATGAAAAGGTCATTGACAATCATCTTTAGAGGGGTTCTAATGTTTGTTGAATCATATTCGTGGTAGTTACTGAACTTCCCCATCAGTGTCTGATCATACTCATGAGTTATAGTAGTATCATCCACCCAAATTGGATGGGGGAGGGGGGGTTATGAGTCTATATGATGTTGATTAATGGTGAGAATTAGTTCTTAATATTTTAGAGAAATTTAAAAATTCTCTAGATAGGAGGGTCACACATTCTATTAATATACTACAATATTACACCAGGTCCTAATGTTTTTTGATTACCTAGGATGGTAATCATCAGGGCATGGCCTTGGATGAAATTCAGAAAACTATCTATAAATACATCTTCCATCCTATATTGTGACCATAATAATCCAATGAGTTCTTTCACCTCATTGAGGATTCATTTTCAATCTATAATATTAAATACTTTCCACCATGATTGAATTCTTTTCACCATTTTTTCTAGAGATTATTTATCCCAATCGAGAAACAATCGAGATGTGATTTGTTATTGCATCCATTCATAAGGGATTTCCTTCTACCTATATACATTTTTTGAGATCATTAATATAGATTTTATCTCTATGTGAAACCTAAAATAATACTATACTAATGGGCATTAATGTTTAGGGTCGAGATAGGGAAATAGCCATTCTATTATAATGAATCATAGCCTTGTGGGTTCATAATCATGTAATGGCTATCAGAGTATTTGGGGCGGAAGCTATGCTATTTTCCCTTATTATTGTTGGGTGTGGAATATGAATCCTCAAAGTGATATGTACCCACTTGATTATAATTTATGTGTCCATATGTGTCATATTATATGATTATAATGGAACGTTACCCACTATTTCCAATAGATTAGTTCTGAAACTATCTTGAACTTATTTAGTGAGATTAGTTTGTTCTGATAAATAGAAATCTGGTATAAATCTAAATGAAAAAGTATTAGAGGAGGTCACGACTGAGGTATCAATTATTCAAGTTATAATCATTAGTAACATGGTATTTCTCAATGTATTCAATATATATATATGGGTTATAGATCAGGAATATTACATGTATTAAAAAATATACACAAGTTTCAATGTGCACTTCAATATATAGTATTATGAACTGTTATAGGATCATATAAAATCAAATCATATTTATTTGATATAGGTTCTTCACACTCCATTATCGTATTATAAACCATTGAAAGTTGTGGTTTATAAATTTTTTATTTCTGATGGGTGCTGACCCTAGAAATAATGTTGGTTGTGCATTCAGAGATTATACAACAACTAGAAGACTATCCCCTTGATTATGGAAGTTATAGTTTTATATGGGATCCATTTTTCACTTATATAACAGGGGATATATTTACTCATTGGATCAAATGGTTTTTACCCTATCATTCATATGTGTACCGATATCACTATAGTGTGTAATTTTCAAAACTATTGGTTTATATTTATCTTCACTAGTGTTAATGAAACGTTTATGATGATATTGACAGATCAGATCATCATCAGATAAGAGGAGTGACACCCCTGATTTCAAGTATTTAATTTAATTATCTGATGATGAGTCTAATATATTTTCTACTCGTGGTAGATAATTTAAGGAATTATTCCCCAATTAATATTATAGTCTACCTCTTATGATATAGGTAGAGATGATAGTAAAAAAAAATCTTGGAGCATACCTAGTATATATTCAACCATACTTGATGGATCCTATTGATTTCAAGGATATCATTAAACTTTTTGTGGATTGAGATTCTTATTGTTTTATCTAACCCATAACATCATCTTGGGGTTCACCATTGATTATCTCAATTAAATTTGTGGGACTAATCAATAAGTCATGGATTAATGATGGTTGAACTGATTTCTATTAATATGAAACACCTCATTTTATTGAGTAGATTATGTTTTCAAAATTTCTGAGGAGATATAGTGTTCCCAATAAGTAATAAGATATTAAATATCAATTAGGTGTTAGTCAAGCCTTTAGATATACTGTACATTGATTTACATAATGATATAGTTTATATGATTACCTTGTATTACAATACTCTCGTATGGACAATAACACAATTTTCAAAAACATTATGAATGGTAGTTTCAATTCAATTCTAGATTTCATAGAAATGGTTCTGGTGGATGAAATCCTAATGTATTATAATATTCTGATAGAACATTATAGAAATCATGATATCATTATTAATACACTACTAGATCATCAGTTATATTATATGCCCACAAAGTTCCACTTATTGATATATCATGTTCACTAATGCTCTTATTATCTCTTAGTAATGGGTATGAGATGACTTAGAGATGGGTAGTGTTGAGGAATCCATATATATTACCAATCATGTGTTTGATATAAAACTTTTATTGGGGATGTTGTAAATTAAAATTTTTATGAAGAATTTATCACACAATCCTATATCTATTACTAGTATTAAAGATAATTAGTGATGTTATTTTTTCTGAATTGTCCTTGTTGTCCATTTACAATAAGATATGATGGATTATGTTAGTCCCAATTATAACTCTTCTAGATCATAGAAGAGAATATTATATTTTTTTCATGCATCAGAAATTGACCTGGAAGAAATTTTGATGTAGGAGGATTGATTCATTGAATAAAAGACTCCCTATTTGTTAACAGACAATGAAAATTACCAAACAAAGGACCTCAGGATTTTAGAATTTTCCCATACATTAAATTACACGAGAAATTATCTGGTTGGAGATACATTTATTATGTATACAGAGAAAAAGAACCAAAATTATATCATTATACAACATGAAATTATTTTCAGATAGTGAATTAGTGTTGAATGACATTAGTATTTTTTCATTGATCATTCATATATACCTAGAAAGAGAAATTTGAAAGCTAAATTGATGAATACAAAAACATAGGAAAAATAAATTCCATGTAGCAGTTATGATTGTAATATTATATAACCTATTAATGATATTTATGTGGGTTTTCAAGATATTCATGAGTGGACTTTTCCAACATTCAGAGTACATACCTCTTTATTACTAGATATAGATATAGAATCTAGTTCTCCGATCCAGAATGTATGGTCCTACATTAATGTATTTCCTATGAAAACCCATATATATATTTGTATGTTTATAGTGAACATATCTTAATTATATATAGTTTAATATTTGAGTTTCTATGTATGTGAGAGTGAAACTAATGCGACTATCCACCGGTTCTTGTTGAGTAGTGTTTCAAACTATCTCCATGTTTAATCATGATATACATTTCCAATAGTGGTGGAATGAGATGAAATTTCACCTAACATTTTTTATATCTAGGTGTAACACCTATCACCATGTGAATGTGGAGAACCAACATCCTTGTTTATTATTATATAAGTATCTTGTCTTGAAATGGAAATGGGATGACATTGTGGGGATTTTTTATCAGCCTATCACGATCAGTGTGAGGTTGTATTGTGGGTTGGGTAGTATTATATTAACATTCAATATTATCCCACATCCATTCTATGTAGGGTAAATTATTATTTTTTGAACATCAAACATTGTATGTACATGAAATTACACATATACAAGTATTTCCTTGGGCTATTTCTTGGGATATGGATTCATGTCTCATATCTATGTTCCGTTAGGGGTTATAAAGTGATTTTTGTATGAAGGTAGTTATGAGAACATATTTTCACCCACAAACTAATGGATAGCCAAAATGTACAATATAGGTGGGGGAGGACCTGTAATATGATTACATGATTAGTTTCTATAGTTCATGAGAGATTAAAATGACTCTATTCATGTTCATATAGTGTAATTTATTTTAGGGAAAATTTTTGGATGGAACTGAATGATGAAGTTTATGTTATTCCATGTTGTGCACATTTGATCTGGCTATAGGTAGGGTAGGTAGTGCTATTATGACATAATCTCATCCAGGATACGTTAGAGAAGACATAATGTATTTGAAAAAAAAATTATATCACATTCTAAAAAGAAATTTAATGCCAATAATTATTTAAAACCCCTTGATTTTGAGGTCAAAGATCAATTTTCTGATTATTATCACCCATAAATGTGCATAGATGGACACTAAGGAAAGGGATATTGTATCCTTGTTTTTTTGGAATATTTGAGATCATGGAGTGATGTAGACTAGTAGCATATTATTTTCTATTAAATCAGCAATATCATGACACATAATTCAATTTCCATCATTCATATCTACACATTTATCATTGTAATCTATATTATAATTTCCCCAGTCATGCCCAATTAAATGTCGATGATAATTTTTAGTAACAATAGAAAATGTATAATTTATTAGAGATTGAAGGCTCTCCATGTCTAGTCTACCCATTTAGTATTTGGTTTATTGAAACATGATGGTGTACTATATTTGACATGTAATTATCTTGATCAATTATAATGCTATTTCATAGATAGTTTTTACCACCATAGGAATGGAAATTAGGAATGAATTCCTATAAATAATGTTATGTGAGATCCCTTTTTGATGAATGGGGTATGAGTACTTTTTATTTCAAATAAATTCCTTGGTTTTGACGTAAAATTAATTCATAGTGTGTATATAGAAGAAATCGGGTTGCTGAATATTATTAGGATCCTATAATTCCAAATGATTGAAGAAAATACAAGAATGCACATTTAGTAGATGTTATTCCTCCCACTCATCAATGTTTCTTCTAAATTTGATGGGTTCTTTAGTGGGAAGTAGTGGGATAAATTAATTACTCTAATCATTTTATTCAAGAATAATGACCATTCTACATCTCTATAATTTTATGAAGAGTATAAAAAAAATGGTTTTTTGACCGTATTCCAAAAAATTTGGAATGAACATTGAAGGATACCTCCTTTTATAGTACATAGTGAATTTTAGTTGAAGAATAAGGTTAACCATGTATCCAAAACATGAATCCCCCAATATTTGAGTAAAATTACCATTTTACCTTTGAATAATATATTTCACCACTAATTTTTTCATTATTCCATTGGACAAAGCCACATTTCTTCTCCCATATTAATTCTACAAGTTTTTTCAACATAGTATTTTCTACCATTTATTCATCTGAACCCGTAATCAAGTATGGATCATCTCATTATATTTTTCATAATATGCACTTCAATTCATATTATTGTTTTATTATTTCTCTTCTCCAATATAGATCTATTTGGATGATGTCTCACATGCCTTATTTAAAGGGAAATTTTCCATTTTTCTACTTTTATCATATATGAGCTGATATATGGGTTGATACTGGATGAGTAATTATTTACAGTAATACTATATATTGATCATGACTGCTCCATAGATGTCTAATAATATATAAATTGTTTCCATTATCATTTACAATATATTCAACAGGGGTTTCACCTAAAATTTATACTCCATGATATAAATTATCTATAATGTATTCTATAAAACTAATTAACTCACATGCCACTATTGGGGGTTTATAACTCAATTAGGATCACCCAATAAGTGTGTGTTCTTCATTTATAAATGTTATGATGTATTGGATTGCATTTGAGATACTATTTAGGATCAATTTTGCTTTGTCTTGATTCGATAACTGATCCATCATAATTAAAATAAAATAAAATATCATAAAAGGAATGTATAAATTTAGATATCTATTTTCATGTAAAATTATTATAAATTATATTGATAATGCTTTCATGTCCATAATTAACCTTTTGATGATTAGATAATAGATATGAAATAAAACTATTATATGATTAAATGGTAAGATTATTACGTAGAAAATGATTACTTATGTAATAAATGGAATGAGTAAAATGGAAATTTTTTTGTGGTAATAATTTTCATGATAGTGATTATTTGACTTAACTGACAATTGATTCCCAAGGTAATTGCTTGAGATCTGATAAGAATGAGTTTTTATTCACTGAAATAATATTTGTGGGAGATACCGACCACAAAATTCATCCCTGGTCTTATTATGTGAATGCCTCAACATAGAATGTGTGGTTCACTTTACATATTTACCTTATATTATAATTTTAACGACCCAAAGTTCCATTAATGTAAATCCCTCTTGATCTAATTAAATGTCAGTTTATGTTTATATACAACTTCATCTTCGTTGGTTTTACGTTAATAATTTTGATCGTTGCTAATATATCTATTGCACAGTGAACACGAGATTAGTATAAATATAGGGTTTTAACAAATCCAAATTTACTCAGACAAAAGAAGCAATAGCCTCATCCAGTATAATTTCTCAATACGTAGCCCATTTTTCGGAGCTCAAAAAAGAGGTGGCGTCCTTGGGATTCGCTCTTGACCAAGCCCAAGCTGAGCTTCATCATGTCAAGCTCTAACGAGACCATCTACGGGAAAAGTTGATGTTTATAGATATTACCACTCAAGAAATGTTATCGGAGCTACCCCAAGAGTCTGTAAACATCGCACACCTTACCCTTAGGTCTTATGTAGGTGTTTTAAGGGGTTATGTAACAAATAAATAGTACTATGTTCATGTACATTATTTTTTTATATAATAATGAATATACATTCTTGTCATTATTGATACAATGCAAATATTTTTTAAAGTAGATATAATGTTTTTAGTTATTATTTAATTAAGAATTCTATTATATTAAATTAAGGGATTTTTGAATTAAATAATATTTTAATAAATTATTATTATTAATTAAATTCTTATTAAATATAAATTAACCTATAATTTTATGAATGAAATTATAATTTTTATTAAGGTTTGAAATCCATTTTTGTGAAAACCCGTGAATTTTTTATAAATGTCGGTTTTTATTTGAAAGGATAAATTAAAAAAATTTTAAAGTATATAGATAAAATAAATGTTATTTTTGGATTCAGGATGTTGAAATTATCCAACGGTGAATTTTTCATACTTTTTTGAGACAGTCAAATTTTTGAGTAAAAATTAAACACCGTTTAAATATATAATGTGTTTTATTACATCGTAATGACCCAATAGTGATGTAATAAAATACTATAATCTTTATTTTCGGCCAATATATGTTTTTATATTAAAATAATGTGATTTTGGGTTTGTTTGGATTATTTTTCAAAGCATTAATGAACCCTTCAAGACTTATTAAACACCTTTTCTTTTTAAATTATTTTCCATGAGAGTATGTCTCACCTCCACATAAACAACCCTATTATTTTAAGAAGTTAATAATTTGGACTTATAAAATATTTTTTTCATCTTCCCTTTTCCAAAAAACATCGGCATAAACCATGGGATGTTTGTGGTTTGGATCAATTTAATGTAAGGGGACCCAAACCTAAGTAATAAAGAATTCCCTCAACTTTCATATATAAACTCACCCAAGATCCCAATTCCTCCCCACTCAATGCCTTTTTTTTTCGTCCAACCTCTAACCTACTCTCTCTAGAATCCTCTCAAGGTGCCCCAAGCTCCCATGAAGCCTCTCACAAGCCTCTCAATATCCTTTAGAAGCACACTTCCAAGTACGGGGTTTTTCTTCCATTCTCATTTTTGTCAAAAATTGTTTAAGTTGTTTTTTCCTTTTAATTTCAATTATGAATGTCGGGGTATGGTTTCACACATCCCTCATACTTCCCTCATTATTTTTCAATAATGGGAGACCCTTTCTCTCTCATTAAATGCCTCCCATGTTTATCTGTTACTATGCTGAAATTCCAAAAGGAACTTCTCTCTCCTCTTTTACATTCAAGCAATACTTTTGTATCATGAATCTAAATTACATTAAAAATGTTGGGATATGTATATATATGACATCCTTACTATCAATTACATGTATATATGATGAGGAACCCCTTTCTCTCTCATCAACCAATTTTTATGTGTTCTTATGTCATGTTGTTACGCTGCCGAAAACCAACCGATTTTCTAAGCCAATGTCATTGTGTAGAGAATACCATGCCCATTTCTCCAACAAGGGTATTCACCTTTATGTACATTAACTTATTGACTATCAAGATTCATGTTTCAATTTGACATTACTTTATCGTGGAATTAATTATTATGTTTTATGAATCCATGTTTTATGATCCATGTGGAACACTTATGCATGAAATGAAATGTTTAAGAAGGGTGTGCCCTTATAGCGCTTCAATGCATTAGGTAAAGTATAGTATCATGATACACAATGTGTAATGATTGTTGAATCATGATAATTCAATTGCTATGA
Source organism: Viscum album (assembly GCA_963277665.1). Taxonomy (NCBI): domain Eukaryota; kingdom Viridiplantae; phylum Streptophyta; class Magnoliopsida; order Santalales; family Viscaceae; genus Viscum; species Viscum album. The sequence goes on along the minus strand of OY728152.1, from coordinate 2,070,974,867 downwards.
GGTTTTACTCATGCTTAATTTTCAATAAGTATTTACTCGTGCTTCATGTGCAGTGGGCTTCGGCCCATGCTAATTCCATGTTAAGTGTTGTTCCCACATTTCCATGTTATGATTATCATGATTTATCATGCCATTATGTTCATGTTACTCTTGTGATCTATTGATATGCCTAAGGTATAACATGTATTGTACTCCTCATTAATTCCATGTGTATTCCCTTACTGGGCATTATAGCTCACCCCTTTCTTATAAATGTCCTCAGGTTATCCAATGCAATGCTATGTACGAAGGAATGTAGTGGTCAAGTTAAGGAAGTTTTCAATAAAGATGTTGTATTTAATGTTTCAAGTTTTTATGTAATTATCCTAATCCCCAAAGACACTAAAAATCTTGATCATAATTGTTGTATCAAGTGATGTTTTATGTAATAAATCAAATTTAAGTTCGTAATAAATGCAGGGTTGTCATAGTTGGTATCATAGGATAGGTTTTGTTATTTTTGGGATTAGGATTAGAAAACACTAGTATAGCATTGGAGACAATATTATGTATAATAAAAAACATCTATGTTTTGGTGTGGACTGATTAAGTGGTTTATCAAACAAATAAATCCCTGTCTGGATATGAGAAGTTAAAGGCGGCTCTATCACATATGTATCGTAGGGGTAAAACCTGAAAACACTGCTTTGAGCTAGACTCGAATCGGAACTGGTGCACGACAACGGGTCTTCCTGAACTCTTTGTTATGACACTCCCAGGGGATATTTTTTTGATAAATTCATTATCTTATTATGAACCCTTATAAAGGGAATGAAAAAAATCCCCTATGAATATATGTTAGAATGTAGACCATGAAAATCCTAGATTAAAGCCTATAGACTCATTAGTTAAGGAAATAAAAGCATATTTATAAGTCATCAATTCTTTTCTTTCGATTACCCTTTATGTGTTACACCTAACTTTCTTTTTATTCTTTCCAATGGTCGGTATTAGGATGAATCGGTCTAACAACCGCTGTGAAGATCAGTGTGATGAATGTACTAATGAGATGCCCAATCCAATCGGAGTGGGAGTCATGTACTTTTTCACGCTTCTCTCTCAGATAACCCATGTTTTGAATAGAAACATAGGCCAGGAAGAACGTTCAACCCCCTCTATGAAAGAACAAGTCACTATTGAGAGTTTCATGAGACAACGACCTAATACTTTTAGTGGATCATCCAATCGCACAATTGCTAAACAATAGATCAACTCCATTGAAATGATCGTCTCCATACTTTAATGTTCTGAACAAGAAAAGGTTCTCATGGCGGATTATCTTATGGAAGGTGAAGATGATCAATGGTAGACGTTGATCAAAAATACGAAGCCTGAGGAGGAGATCGAGGCATTGGAATAGAAGGATTTCTGAAAGATGTTTTTCGATAAATACTTTCTGCGCCCCCTCCGGCTTATGATAGAAAGCGACTTCCCTTCCCTCAAGAAAAATGATGAAGAATCTGTTGGAGTGTATGAGGTAAAAGTCACAAGGCTTTCACGATATGCTTCAGGATTATTCGTTACCCTAGAATGAAAATTTGACCGCTTATTTGGTGGGTTGAAGCCTAGCATATGGAATGAATTAGCAATCCGTGACTTTGACATCTATGAAGAAATTGTCTGATGTGCCCTCTAGGACGAAATAGAGATCGGAGAATCACAGTGGTATCATGGCGATAAGAAGTGTAAGGTGGAATTCAATGTTAGTGGTCTAATGGATAAATCCAATCGTTCTAAGAAGATCCATCACCCCACTAGCCAAAAGTGCGGAAAGAGTCACCTTGGAAATTGCCTTAAGGGGACGAGGAAATGCATCATGTGAGGAAGAGAAGGGCACCTAGTTGTTAACTACTGGAAAGAACGACCCACTGCTACGACAGAGGATAGGAGCGCTCTGTTCAAACCTTAATGCGTTTTTTAATGTTACAAATGAAAATAACCAGGTCATTTTTCAAATCAGTGCCCTAATCCAAGGATTTTCAGAGGCAACCAACAACCTCCAAGGTAGTAAGGAAGTTCTTTTGGCATCACTTTTGCCGAATTGAACCCTGGCAACGAAGTGTTGACAAGTACGCTAGTTATTCATTCATGAATAGAGAACATACCTTTTGATTCAGGTTATATGCATTCTTTTATATGTAGAAAGTTATGTAGAACAATCCCATCACCACCACAAATCATGGAAGTGAAGATGTCGGTGAGTACGGAAAATGGGGCAATCATTGCATCCCATGAATATAATTCCTCCCCTATTATAATCTCTGGATTTAATTTCCTGGTGAACCTCTTCATACTCCCTCTGGTGGAATTTGACGGAATTAATGGCATGGATTGGCTTTCCTTATATAGATCCAACTTATATTGTCAAGAGAGGGAAATCACACTCTATATAGAGAATCAACCCCCGATTCATTACAAGTGTATGGTGGATGATGAATCTTCTTTAACTCCATCATCTCAATAATGGACATTACTTCCTTATGATCACCCTATCTAGCTCAGATGATGGAGTCCAAGGAAGAAACCATCCTTGAAGAAATTCCTATTGTGAGGGAATTCACTGAAGTGTTTCCTGAGGAACTGCCTGGTCTTCCTCCTAGAAGAGATGTTTAAGTCTCAATTGAACATATACCTGGGGAATTACCAATATCCAAGACTCCATATAGAATGGGTGTTGTAGATCTTGAAGAGCTGAAGAAACAAATACATAAAAATCTGGATAATGGGTTTATATGCCCAAGTGCTTCGCCATGGGGTGCACCAGTCCTCTTCTTCAAGAAGAAGGATGGTTCAATGCGGCATTGCATCGATTATCATGAACGTAAAAAAATCACAATAAATAACAAGTATCCTCTCCCACGAATTTATGGGTTGTTCGATCAGCTACGTGGAGCACAATACTTCTCCAAGGTGGACTTGTGGTCAGGATATTATCATGTATGGGTGAAGAAGGAAGATATCCCCAAGAATTCTTTTCTCACAAGATACAGGAACTATGAATTCATAGTAAAGGATTTCGAACTCACTAATGCTCCATCAATATTCATTGACCTAATGCATAGAGTATTTAGAGATTACCTTGAAATTTTTTTGGTAGTCTTTATAGATGATATTCTAATATACTCAAAAACAAAGGAGGATCATGAAGTTCATTTAAGAACTATACTAGAGACTTTGCGCAAGGATAAGCTCTATGAAAAGTAAAACAAGTGTGAGTTTTGGTTTAATGTGGTCTCATTCTTGGGCCATATCATCACAAGCAATGGGATATCTGTGGATCCCTCTGAAATAGATGCAATTGAGGGATGATTGAGGCCAACATCAGTAATAGATATCCATAGTTTCTTGGGGTTAGCTGGATATTATCGATGATTTGTGAGGAAGTTCTCACGATTGTCCAACCATATTAATAAGATAACTCGAAAGGGAGTAAAGTTTGCTTGGACTGATGAATGTGATGAAAGATTTAAGGAGTTGAGAAGAAGGATTATCACTACTTCCGTGCTCACTTTACCCACAAGTGGAGAAATTTTTGTGGTATTCAGTGATTCATCAATGAATGGCATAGGCTGAGTACTGATACAGAATGATAAAGTGATATCCTATGCCTCAAGGCAGTTGAAATTCCCTGAGCAAAACTATCCAACGCATGATCTCGAGTTGGCAGTGGTGATTTTGCCTTCAAAATCTTGCGTCATTTTCTCTATGGGGAGAAAGGTGAGATATATACCGACCACAAGAGTCTTAAATATATATTCACACAGAATGAGATTAATATGCGCTAGAGAAGATGGATAGAGCTCATCAAGGATTATGACTATTCAATAAATTACCACCCTGGGAAAGTGAACAAGGTGGAATATTCCCAAAGTAGAAAGGACCCTGTGATTATATTAATGATGAGAATTGAGAACGATCCAATCATCTTAGACTTGATAAAGATAGACATGGGAATCATAAATAAGGGAACATCATCAATTCTTTCACAAATTATTGCTCAACCGCCTCTTTTGGAAAGGTTAAAAGATGCTCAAAATAATGATGTGGGAATTCAAGAAAAAGTGGAAGAAATCAACAAAAGAAAAATCCACGGATTTTAATATTAATGAAGGAGGAATTGTGTGGTTTGGGAAAAGACAATGTGTTCCATCATGTCTGGAACTGAATAAGGAACTTTTGGATTATGCACATAGTTCAAATTTATATGCTCTCCAAGGGATAAAAAAGATGTATTGAGATCTCCATGAAAACTTTGGGTGGGATTATATGAAGAAGGAGATCATTGAATATACAACAATGTTCATAGTGTGTTAGTAATTGAAGGGAGAGAGGAATATGTATAAGGGGATGATTCCACCATTTCCCATAACAGAATGGAAATAGGAGAACATCACCATGGACTTTGTCACCAGACTTACGAGGACATCCAAAGGCAACAATGCAATCTGGGTTATTGTCGATCGTCTTACAAAGACTGCACAGTTCATTGTTATTCGGAAGATTTATCATTGGATCAACAGGCACATATATATATATATATATATATCAGGGAAGTGGTAAGTCTGCATGGAGTGCCACTATCTATTGTGTCTGACCAAGATCCAAGATTCACCTCTATGTTTTGGAAGAGTTTTAAACATGCTCTAAATACTGAACTGAACTTTAGTATGACCTATCATCCTCAAAAACATGTCCAATCTGAGCGGACTATCCAAATCGGTGAGGACATTTTGAGAGCATGGTCAATGGACTTTAAAGGATGATGGGATCAACATCTTCTTCTGGTTGAGTTCTCTTATAATAACAGTTTCCACTCAAGCATCCAAATGGCACGATATGAAGCCCTTTATGGGAAAAGGTGTAGAACACTAGTGTGTTGGGATGAGGTCGGTGAACGGAAGCTGCTTGGACCAAAAATGGTCAAAGAAATTGTGTACAAGATGAAAACCATTCAACAGCATATCAAGACAGCCCAGAGTCGACAGAAGAGTTATGCAGATAACCATCGATGAGACATTGAATTTAAAGATGGAGAATTGGTTTTTCTATGCGTATCTCTGTGGAATAAGGTCATGAGGTTTGTAATGAAAGGAAAGTTAAGTCAAAGGTTCGTTGTCCCCTTCATGATTCTTGATCATGTCGGGGTTGTGGCCTATCGAATAGCACATCCACCTACCATTGCCAAACTACATGATGCCTTCCATGTATCCTTCTTATGAAAGTACATACTGGACCCTTCACATGTACACTCATCTATGGTGGTACAATTGAAAGATGATCTTTCTTTCGAGGAGCCACCAGTGTAGATCTTCGATCGTATGAAAAAAGTTCAACGAAATGAGAAAATGCCCCTCTTCAAGGTGTCATGGAGAAACAACAAGTTTGAAGAAGCGACTTTGGAATTGAAGGAAATAATGAACTTGAGTTACCCACATCTATTTTAGTGTGGGAAAAGGAAAATTTTGAGGGGAAATTTTCTTAAGGGGGGAATATTGTAACGACCCAATGTTTCATTAATGGAAATCCCTGTTGATCTAATTAAATTTCTCTTAATGATTATATAAAATTTCAACTTCATTGGTTTTATGTTAAGAATTTTGATTGTTTCTAATATATCTGTTGAAAAGTGATCACATGATTAGTATAAATATACAACTTTAACAAATCCAAATTAACTCAGACAAAAGAAGCGATGGCCTCATCTAGATGAATTGCTCCATACGAAGACCATTTTTCAGATCTCGAAAAAGTGGTGGTGTCCTTGGGATTCGCTATTGACCAAGCCCAAGCTGAGCTTCATCATTTCAAGCTTGAACAAGACCGTCTATTGGAAAAGTGGAAGTTGATAGAGATTACCACTCGAGCAATTTTATCTGAGCCACCCCATGAGTTTTTCACCATCGCACACAATACCCTTAGGTCTTATGCGGCTATTTTAAGGGGTTATGTAACAAATAAATAGTACAATGTTCATGTACATTTTTTTATATAATAATGAATATACTTTCTTGTCATTATTGATACATTTTAAATTGTTTTTAAAGTACAAATAATGTTTTTAGTTATTATATAATTAAGAATTCTATTTTATTAAATTAAGGGATTTTTGAATTAAATAATATTTTAATAAAATATAATTATTAAATTATTTTTTATTAAATATAACTGATCTTATAATTTTATGAATGCAATTGTAATTTTTATTAAGGTTTGAAAGCCATTTTTTGTCAAAACCCGTGAATTTTTTATAAATATCAATTTTTATACTAAAAGTGAAAAATAACATTTTTAGAAAATTATTTACATAAAATAAATATTATTTATGGAATCAGGATGTCAATATTATCCAATGGGTAATTTTTTATAATTTTTTGAGACAGTCGAATTTTTGAGTAAAAATTAATTACCGTTTAAATATATAATGTGTTTTATGACATCATAATGACCCAATATTGATGTAATAAAATACAATAGTCTTTATTTTCGGTCAATATATGTTTTACCATTAAAATAATGTGATTTTGGGTTTGTTTGGCTTACTTTTCGAAGCATTAATGAACCCATGAAGACTTATTAATCACATTTTCTTATTAAATTAATTTCCATGGGAGTATGACTCACCTCCATATATCCAACCCTCTTATTTTAAGAAGTTAGCACTTTGGCCTTATAAAATATCGGTTTCCTCTTCCTTTTCCAAAAACCATGGGAAAAATACCTGGGATGGTTTCTGGTTAGGATTAATTTAATTCAAGGGGACCCAAACATAAATAAAAAAGAATTACCTCACCTTTCCTATATAAACCCGCCCAAGCTCCCACTTACTCTTCACTCATAGCCTTTGGAGTTCGTCCAACCAGTACACTACTCTATCTATAATCCTCCCAAGGTTCCCCAAGCTCCCAAGAAGCCTCTCGCAAGCCTCTCTATATCCATTATAAGCACACTTCCAAGTAAGAGTTTTTTCTTCCTTTCTCATTTTGTCCAATTTTATTTATGTTTTTTTGCCTTTTAATTTCAATTAATAATGTTTGGGTATGGTTTCACACGTCCCTCATACTGCCATATTTATGTTTGAATGATGGGAGACCCTTTCTCTCTCATTAAATGCCTCCCATGTACACCGATTACTATGACGAAATTCCAAAAGGTACTTCTCTCTCCTCTTTTACATTCAATAATTACTTTTGTATCACGAATCTAAATTCCATTAAAATTGTTGAGAAATGTTTATATATGACCTCCAAACTATCCATTACCTGCATATATGATGAGTAACCCCTTTCTCTCTCATCAACCATTTTTTTGTATTCTTTTGTCACTCTGGTACGCTGCCGAAATCGCACCGACTTTCTAAGCCAATGTCATTGTGTAGTGAATACCATGTCCATTTCTCAATCAATTGTATTCACCATTATTTACATTTAATTATTGATTATAAAGTTTCATGTATGAATTAAACATTCCTTTATCACGGAATAAATTATTATGTTTTATGAATCCATGTTTTATGATCCATGTGGCACACTTATGCATGAAATGAAATGTTTAAGAAGGGTGCTCCCTTATAGTGCTTCAATGCATTGGGTAAAGTATAGTATCATGATATGTCATGTGCAATGATTGTAGACTCATGCTAATTCATGTGAAATGAGGGTTTACTCATGCTTCTTGTGCAATGTGTATTTACTCGTGATCCATGTGCAATGGGCTTTGGCTCATGCTAATTCTATGTTAAGTGTTGTTGCCACATTTCCATGTTATGATTATCATGCTTTATCATGCCTTTATGTTCATGTTTCTCTTGTGATATATTGATATGCCTATTTTCTAACATGTATTGTACTCCTCATGTTATTCCATGTGTATTACCTTACTGGGCTTTATAGCTCACCCCTTTCTTATGCATGTCCTCAGGTTATCCCATGCTATGATAAGTATGATGGAATGTAGTGGTCATGTAAAATATGTCTTCAATAAAGAAGTTGTATTTCATGTTTCATGTTTTTATGTAATGATCCTAATCCACAGAGACACTAATAGTGTCAATCTACTTTGTTGTATCAAGTGAATTTTTATGTAATAAATCATGATGATGTTTGTAATAAATGCAGGGATGTCATAATAATTACTTTTATACACTCCATTTTTTCAACTAGACATATTTAGACACACAAGTCCATGGATTCACCCCATTATCCCCAACAATGGTTATTAAAAAATTACCATAGAGATACATAGAATTAATTAGACTCATTTATAGTGGGATTACACAGGTTTATATTGTGTACATCACTCAAACCACTTATTCGTAGGCAAAATGAAATAGTACACTAAATTCAATGACCTCTATGGTGAAGGACATATTTATTTCCCCTTGTATTTTTATTATTATAATTTTGATATATTTCTATGTTGTTGAAAACTACATGTGTTGTGTATATATATATATATTACATATATAATGTGAATGTTAAATTATTTAATTAAATGGTTACACGTTCAAACACCAATTGGGGAAGGAATATGTATCTTTTGTTTGTTTTTTATTCATTAGATTTGTTTACCTACAAATTATATTATTTATATTAACAGACAGGACTTGGAAAGTCATCATTGGTGGTGGCATACGGTGATTAATCTCCATCCCTATATGAGTTGATATTAGCACCCCCACATAATATATGATCTCATGTGTGGTCAAAGGAATCATCTAAAATTAGAAAAACTACATGATTAATTTAGTATTAGACCTTGGAATTTGATGACCTATTTTTATCTTGTAGTTATTTAGTTAGATTTGGTTCACATAAAGAAATATATTGGGCCATGAATTTAGAATTTGTAATTATCAATGATGAACTAACTCATATTTTCCATCAATCTAGGACCTGATAAAGAATGAGGATCTATTTTAAATTAAACACAGAACACAAATAAAATAAGACACATACATTTTTTCAACCAAAATATACTCCCTATGTATACTTACCATCAATTATTTTCCCATGATGTATCCAATAAAAAATCCATATAGAACTTCCACACATATTTAAAACTCCCCAAAAATCATCAATCATTGAATTCTGGTTTCTTATGTAGATATCCAACAACTCTCTATATTTCCTAATGATCATGTCATTGATATTCTTCTATGTATTGAGATAAACTCAATCTAGTCACATTGATCAAGAGAATATCTATATATAAATAGGGAGAGTAGAATGGGGATCTAAGAGATTCCTAGTGAATAGTCATTGTTCTAGATCCATTCATCCCATATTTTTTGTGGATTCATTAATATGTGTAAACATTTTCTTATGCCCATTAATTAAATATCACCTATATAATTATTAAAGAATTAATTTTAAAGAAAAAAACTATGTCATAATTAAAATATTTTTCACATGCATGTAATATATATAATATATATTAAATGAAAAAACCGGATCCATCTACCTCAAATTTTTATTCCAAAAAATATTAAATGATCCTGAAATATTAAAATATTATCCATTTGTATAATATATTCATGTATTCATTAAATCACTTGTGAGTAATTTCTGTAAAATAATTCATCCTAATTATACATAACATATAAAATAATGACTTTTTTATTTATCAACAATATATAAATGTAGATATGTTTAATAATCCATGTTGGTGATCACCATATCCAACATTAGTCTTCATTAAATTAGTGAAAATGTTTTAACAAGATATTGTGTGTGACCCTATAGGCCCCTATCTCGATTCTATGAAATTTTATTTGCATTCCAATAGTGTATACTGGATAAAAGTCAAGGAAAATATATATATAATGAATATTCATAGATATGAGAACTATCCTACAGATATGTACAATGTCATAAAATATCCTTTTTATTAGATTCCTCAAAAAAGAGGACTCACAGACATGTTGTAATCATTTCTTGCTATATTATTTATAGATTTAAATAGAAGGATTAACTATTGTCTGCCATGGAAAAACATTATGTAGATACCAACATCTTGATCAGCATGTCCATAGGTATTATAATTACTAGACTCAAAAGAAAAAAATAATTTCATCATCTTTCAACAAATTTCATATTACCAATTAAGAACAAAATCCTTGCTACCTGACCATAATTTCATTATTGTGATTTTTACCATGAATCAAAGTATGCGACAAAATGAAAAACATAAATAGTTTTTTCATTTTCCGATTCAAATACACATGTAAGTTGATAGGTAATAACAACGAATATTGAAACATTTTGTATTACTATTATTGTTTTTACCCTCATTATTTCAACTAAAAGATATATCCATGAGTGAATATCATGAGTATAAGTCTCAATGATTTTGAGCCCCTAGTAGTTGACCATCATCCATAAACCATATATAGTTCGTATGATGTATGTAGACATTATGAAACAAATTTGTGATTATTGTGAAAGGATATATTGGTTCTAATTATATCTAATGATCTACTATATCCTTTTTATAGGATAAGTACTCTATGGAAATTACTTTTAAATAGTTGACCTTGAAATGACTATAAAATAATTTTAAGTCTACATCATCGATATTTAACTATATAATTGATATGGTAATATAAAATTGTTATATTTTCAGATCTAGGAAACCTAATATTTCTACACTACCACTTATACTATTGCCAACTCTATATCCATAGTTGTAATATCATCCATGATTTAGATCATGTTTCTACTGAGATGGGACATTATTTGTTTGGTTTCCGAGGTTACTATTTCTTGCCGAATAAAATATATGGTACATCATATACTTGATTAGAACATATAAAACAATTTTATCCCTTAGTATATCCTTTTTAAGACATTTTCTAATTCACTTCATGGATTGTAATAGTAATATATATATAATTATGTTAAAACATTATGTTTGTCGAAAATACATCATGATAACAATATAATGTTTTGGGGTGAATTTGTTTATTGAAAATGTTGTTTCTAATCCATATATATGAATAGTCCGGAAATAATGATGATGTGAACATTTTGAATGGAAGTTTGGTGCCCTATGTGACATCAAATGTGGACTTACATGCTTAGGGATATCGTACGTGCATAGAGGATGAAGAGGGAGGATCATGAACATATATTTGGTCATGTAGTGCCCCTATTTCGTGTGCGTAACTCTTAATTTTTTATTTTTATGTTTATAATATTTAAGGGTGATGGATTGGATTGTTTAGTGAACAATTATATTGTTCTATGTGGAAAAAGGGGATTTGTAGGGAGTGAGCAAGGTTTGTCTAAACTGTGCCGAAATCCAAGAATAAATCACTTGTAGTAGTAGTTTTTTGTGGTAGAAACTACACAGTGTGCACATAATTAGGTAGATTGTGCAAGGATTTATTGAAAGATTTTCAATAAGTTAGTATATAAGGCAAAATCCATGTATGTTTTTTCTATCTATTCAGTCAAACCATGCATAAAAAAATATGATACTAAAAAATAGGATCCCAATAGTTTTTCCTCTAGCATTGTCATTCTTTCTCCATGGAAGACATATCATGGGATTCATCTCAATAAATGAATGTATATCCTCTCTCAATAGATTTGGAATCCATTCTAAGCAACCTCTTGGTGTTTTCATGCATGATTCTTTCGGTATGTGTCGTTCTTCACTGCTCTTTTCATGTATTCATATATCTACTTAACTATAATTTACATCTTGTATAAATTTATCATATATAAATATTATATGGGTAGATATATGCTTTTTTATTCAAAATAAGGAGTGATTTCGTATTTTTTGGATGTAAAATATATCTAATTTATTTTTGTGGACAATCAACCTAGTTTTCTTGAGCATTTTTTGTTTGTTTTTAATTTTTCTCAAAACGGTTTGATCTATGCGGCTTCACACATGACTACTAAAAGTTGATCTGAATAGAGTATTTTAAAATTTATCACATTATTTGTATTTGATTATAAACTATTTTATTTATTTCATTTATAAATCCTCTATTGATTGTCGTGGAATTATCGAAAAATTGATGATTTGGAATATAGTGTTTGATTCATGATATCAAAATGATGATTTTAAAATGGTATTTTTTTGGGAATTATGGTATTGGGATTTGAGTAATGTGGTTTTAATAAAAGGTTTGGTTTTGTTCAAATTTAATGGTTGTTTTGAATTTGGTTGTTTAATGGTATTCTGTAAAAAACATTTTCATCGAAATGGTCATGGAATTATTGTAGTTTGTTTAGATCACATTTAAAGTGCTAGGTTGGAAAAAGAGCTTGTGCTCAATGCTATCAAATTAATGGAACATGGGGGATAATTATCTTTTGATTAAATGATAGAGGAATGAGAGATCACTAATGAGTATGGAACATCCATAATAAACCATGTATGGTTGAATGTGGAAAATCCATAATAAACCATGTATGGTTGAATGTGTGAATAATTGGAATATAGAAGGTATACCAAAACATGAATGAGAAATGGTTTCAAAGCTTTATTTTGTTATTTTTTGGGAATTATTAACATATAGAAAATGGGTTAACGTATCACCCCATTACATTTTGTTATAAATAGTTTTGGAACTTGATTATATTTAGTAATAAAATATTTTGGATAAGTTTTATATAAACTGTTTTATATAAATGTTGCTAACATTTATATCCTATTGGTTTTATTAGGGATGCCATTGGGGAAAACCAATCGAGTTTAACACTCACCCATGTTTTAGATATTTGGGTCTTTTTCAGATTCTATCTTCAAAGACATGGTAAAAGTTAAATTATTAAACATTTTTTGTACCACCTCGTGATATTTGGGTGGTTTGTTCATGGTGGGTCATGGAGCTTGTCAATAATGGTGTTATGTTGTCATCTGGGAGATTATTAGTTTTCTTTCCACTGTTTATGATGGTATTATCTTTGTATTATTTTATAGTACACTTTTATGTTTTTTTGGTATAAATAAATTGGTTGATTTGTCTTTAATATATTCATACATCTTATAACGATTTGTTTGATTATGGTTTTCTATGTTAATAAATTTCGTTCATAAAAATTAAATCATACACCACTTGCATTGGAAAACCCTATATATTTATCTCCAGCATTTAATATCATGGGGATTAATTTTATTGCCTAATAATGATTCATAATTTTATTAATACAATGAGAAAAAGTGGTCGATTACATGTTGGGTCTATAAATAAGGGGCCACCAAAAATTTTTGTAGTTAAACCCATAGAGAAATTCGAGGATCATAGAGGAATATGAGTTTCCTGAAATGGTAATTTCACATAAAGATAGATGCACACAAAGCATAGATATTGCGAATAATATAATTTTCCAATATAGATGGAATAAGTCTCATGTTCTTCACAAAAACTATATAGTTGCACATAAGGTGTTTATATACTATTCAAGACACCAAAAATATGAAAAAATGAGATATGTTTCCCAGTAAAAGTTTGATAATGTTTTATTCATCAGTATGATGAACATGTAACTTCAATTGATCATCAATAAACAATTTAGAATAGGTTAATTCTTGAAAAAAATGTTACATATATGTTCATAAATTTTGGGTGAATAATTTCATATAATAGTGGGAAATGTAAGATGAATAAAGCAATGCATTCCACTTAAAGTGATCGAATAAAAGAGAGTTAGAAAAAAAAACCTTGGGAAAGTATTGGGAAATCCCTAATGATTGTAATGATTGTGATAATTGGAAAATAAGGGATCTACCCCAAACATTGAGATTTAGTAGAGATCCTAAGTGGACATGGTAAATTTTCACATATCTGTTGTGTATTCCAATGACATGTACTAGTGATGGTGAACTATGTAAAATTATTGTGTATTTTTTTTAATTCCTACACATACATTTAAATGGGAAAGGGAGAGAAGAGTTTTTTGTTTAATAATGAATAATTATCCTAATGAAAAGATATTTTAATCGGACATACAATGATTTAACCTCCCCCTCCCAGGTTATTAATCCTAGGTTATCAAACACATTAGTTGGTGAAATTCAATCAAATGGAAGAAATAGTTTTTTAATTTACACTCCATCAATATCTATAATAAAAGTTACATTGTACGTGGGATTTTTAGTAAAGGAATCAATGAGATTGTATGATTATATCCTCCCATTATCATAGATAAAAGACTTTATTAGATAAGTTTTATCTAAATAATACTATATTTTTTCCCGTCAAAACTAGTACCCATTCTTCCCCTACACACTATGTATATATCCTTTCAAAATTAAATAGTACTATTGGATAAAAATTATTTATTCCCTTGAAGATCACAACAATAAAAACTATGTTTCTATATCATAAAAAATATGTTGTTAAATTAATTCATTGTACATGTTATGGAATATATGATTGATACATCACTGAATCATATGAAATATCAACTCACTACTTTAATAACCTCCTTTTAAAATTCAATTCAACTTAGAGAGATCTATTATCATTGGAACTTGAAAAAATTATCTCTCACTCTTTTACATGAGGTACTTTTCAACACCAAGTAAGTATAAGAAATATTAAATTGGTCTAAAAACATTAGTTCTACATTATTATATAATTTTATCATAAACATAGGTTGATGCGTTATCTATATATTTTGAGTATTACAATAGTTCCAGTAATAAAAAACTCAATGATCAGTTGTATTATATATAATGGTACCAAAAATAGTTCACATTTAAAAAATTGGTGTTCTACAAACAACTAGTAGAACCATTTAAAAGTTTTATTAAAAATAGATTCTCTATGATCATTTGGCATACTTTCATCCTGAACAATATATAGTAGTTACAATAATTATTTTAATAATTAATGTCAACATACCTTTCTAGTTGTGGCATATTGAATCATTCCATGATATTTATAATTTAAATCCAAAGCTCAAAAAATTATAATATAACATAGTTTTGACTAGTAAAATTCAAATTGATACAATTATAATGCCATAGTAATACTAGTAAATCCTTATTGGTATGACTACTATAAAACACATGTATCATAACACAAGGATACACACAACAATATTCAAATTAATAAGAACATATTCATTGATTCACGGAATCCATTTTTATTTTTTAATAGGACATTTCAATTTTAGATAATTTTTATATACTACTTACTTATTGGATTTATTATTCCTATGGAACAATCTATCATTATAAGCAATGATTAAAAATTCAAAACAATGGTTTTATCCTTCCTATATAGTATATGTCTCAAAGCCTTAACCTATCACAAGGTCTTATGGAACATGATCCTATTAAACTAGTTTTGAATCACATTCCATTACAAAAACCAAACATATAATACTCCCAGTATCTCAAATAGATATTTGCAAACTTTTATAAAGATTTAGACTATCTATTTACTACATGTTTTGTATTATTGGTATTTCTTTAATATCCTTAGAAACATTTAATATAATGACTTCAAATTCACTTTGTCTATTTCTTGATTACTGTTATTAAAACCTATAAAAATCATGGAATCTAAAAAAACATCATATGAAAATGGATTTACATAGTTAAAAAATGTAATTAAATCCATTTTTTGTGATGATAAGAATACTTTTATGAGATTCAATATTATTTTAAGGCATGATTTCAATATAATTAATGTTTTTGAATGTTGAATAATTTATAATTATTACATCATGACATTACTATATTTTATGTACATTTAAAAATTATTATATGAAAAATTTTAAATGATTAATTTTTACATGAACGAATTGTCATTAATCATCCTTATTCTAATTATATACCTAATTTGGATAGGGTATGGTTTTTTTATGAATTACTCCAATACTTTTATAATGATTGTCATAACCCGTTCATTGGGGACCATGTCTTGACAACATATAACTGTCTTTTCCTAGGCCAGAGGTTGGTGACTAGCACCGGAATGTCATATCCCTAAAAATGCAAGGAATTTCCTCAAAACCTACACACATACATATTTGTCGCATTGCAGACGAGTATACAACAATATATAAAGAAAGGTACAATCAATAATAAAACATCAACTGAGTGTTAAAGTAAATAATGAATGAA
The DNA here is from genome assembly GCA_963277665.1 of Viscum album. Lineage (NCBI taxonomy): Eukaryota > Viridiplantae > Streptophyta > Magnoliopsida > Santalales > Viscaceae > Viscum > Viscum album. The sequence continues at coordinate 2,070,958,736 of OY728152.1, read as the reverse complement.
ATAGGGGCCAGAATACAAGCCCAACTGAAATGGATGTATAGGTAAAGGAAAAAATAGCTCCTGAGGAATCTTGTAAAGGAGCTTCCCTAGAGGATAGGTACAACCCATCAATATGGATCTCCACCTCAATTGGTCACATATGTACACCATCAAGTCATATTTTCTTGACTCTCAGGCTATGATTTCCCTCATCTACACAACACAAAAAAAATGTGATGGCGAAACCCGTGCATGGGTGAGTATCACAATACTAAGTAGAGACCCCGAGACCCCTGATTGTCTCTCGGAATTCTACAATGGAATAACCACAATGATTTATCTCAATCACAAATCACTACAAAAAACACATAAAAAATGATTTATAACATATGTATATAATTAAATATGATTTTTTTTAAAGTAAGATCATCTTATTCTATCAAGAGGCTCCACTACTGACCCAAAGAGGATCGCTCGGTACAGATCCACAAAAGATTGCTTATTCTTCTCCCTCACATGATTTTAAGCTCTGAACCAGACATGATCACTTGGTGATGACCCACATAGGATGGCTCAGTGCTCCCCCACACAGGATCTCCCGGTGATGACCCTCACATGATCACTATTCATTATTCACCTCACATCTTTCCATTGGATACCCACGCAAAGCATGCTTGATTCTAAGAGGTTTTGTTCCTCATTCAAGTCATTGTATTTAAACTGGAATGATGACCTATGAATATTTATCCCAATAATCATCCATTTTAAAAGGGTTCCAATGAAAAAAATGACGTGTCAACCGAACGCCCAGTTTGTAGGTTGAAGTAATTTTTGTGCAAAGGGAACGGTTGGATTCAGGTTTGATCAATCCCGACCATACTCCATATTATATTTGAAACACAATTTTATTATCTCAAATTGACCACCTTATCCTATGGGTATTGGTGATGAATAAGGTTCATCAATAGGACGTTCAGTTTTGGAGATATTCCATTTAAGCGTAATTTTGTAGAATGGTGACATGGTCCAGTCTGACCCGACATGTTGGGCCTAGTACCAAGTGGATAGGCTGCTCCTGGTTCAGTGGTACCTAGTCAAGCACACTGGGAAATGGGTTCTTCCCATCCCACCTAGCTGGGTGCGGCCCGTAGGGATGTGTAACCGTCCGACCCTCTGGTCGTGATTTGTGGTCCGCTCCCCTCCCTAACGGCCACGTTGTTCGGGTCTTCCATGTAGTAGCAATGGATGGAATCACACCACCTAGCCAGTCCAACTGGATCAGTCACCTATGAAACCCACAAATCGTCGGTCTACCCTCTACGGTTGAACTATGCTATGACCTTCCTCGGTGGTGAACCTCCCTGCTCTGGCATGGCCAACAACGGTCAGTCACAACTTGGTCCATAGCGATGCCTTTGGGTGCCACCACCATCTAGTGGCCAGAAACAACCAGTTTCCAAGACCTCTTATTTTAGTTGCCACCATGTCATTGGGATGGAGCCTACACCATCTAGACCAATGTTTGGAATTATCCTTATATTCCGTGGCCTCCCATGAATAATTTCACCAACCCGGGATCGGTGGAGGGTCCTGACATTGTTCGGATTAGCCCAAGCTGTCTACGTTAGCATTATAACATCAGAAGGATTATTTAATAATAAAAACCCCAATAAATAATCCTTGAATTATTATCCAATATTAAATAATGAATTATGGATCATATTGTTAGATATTTGATCCATGTTGTTCATAATATTCATGAATGGGGAAATGGAGGAATTAAGAACAGAACCCCAACACCTATTTTTCTACAAGTCACTAAGGATGAGGAATGAGTGTTCACATTTGAGGGAGTTACAGATAAAGTAGAAGGTTCAATTCATTGGGCACTCATCATTGAATCCTCCAATGGTCGTCAAATCTTCATTCAACGACAGTGTAATACGACTTTGGAACATTTTCAGAGATTCTTCTCCTCTGTCCAAAAACCCTTTCCCAAAAATTATTTAAATAGAATAATATAATAGATCATCCCACTCCATAGTTAATGAGGCTCATTAATAAATTTAATTAATTAACATATTAATTCTCCCAATGGTAAGGTTACACTACCATGTATAATATTCCATTAAATGGACTATCAACCCATCCATTCAACAACAACTGCTAACTACTATAAAAAATGAAATAAAATAACTCGTTGAGTTATTTTATACGTTTTCTGTAATGTCCTAATATTATCTTTTTCATCTGACCCTATCTGGTTTATGTTAATCCTATATTTAGTGAATCCTAACTCTATGGATTCAATGGTTCCCTTAGATTTCTAATCTTTTCACCGGTTCATAAGAAAAAATTTTATGTCTTCATCTTTAATAAACATAACTCAAAAAAGGAAAAATTATTAACAGTCTCCCTAGGCCCATGCCAATCATGGTTAGGCTAATTGTAAGGTTCAAACACCCTCATAAGATCAATGATACTTTCAATTTTCGCATCTGGGTTAACATTTATGATTTAATTACTTTAACACTTAAATATTTCTTACATATTTATTATATTTACAGAAAAAAACTAACTTCCACTATTGTCCCACACCGGCCAATGTTAGAATCTTTTTAAGGAAAGAATACGCTCAAGAGATCAGTAGTGGTTTGGGATATTTAATTGAAGTCACCATTCATGTGTTATATGAATTAGAAAAATAAAATAATTTTATTTAATAATATTATTTAAAATTATCATATTTTGGGTATTATTTCTAGAGAATTCCTCCTAATAACATTATGATACACTTAGGGTAAAAATTCCATCCTGAACACAAAGGTGCCCTCATATTTCTAATCATGGAACCAGTTTAAGAGTTATTCCTCATTATAAGAAAATTACTTATACATTCAATTTAATGATTAATACATTTTAGACATGAAATAATTCCATTTAATTAAAAAAATTACATGGAAATTTAGGGTCTTTACATTATCCCCAATAATGTTTTTTTTCATTTCCAACAACTAAAACAAAATCAAGGGAAAAAATGGGGGGTAGTGTGAACGTATCGGAGACTCCCACTCCCATTTGATCTTTTGGAGGTTCTCATGATACCAAAGAACTCACAATATAGAGATTATCTATCGGTGAAGAACTCTTCTATATTGATTTTCTATCTCCACCAAGAACTCCGCGAACATCGCCTCATCATCAATTTCCATATCTCCCTAGTCGATAACATGAGATGGATCATGCATGTAACTGATCAGATACAACAAAAAGATTACATTATGAATCTGGTGCATCTGTGGAGTGGGATAGATATTCAGTAAACCAAATCTCATACCCAAATAATGATCTATAATTGTCTTAGGAATCTAAAAGATAACTTTTTATCCTGGTTAAATCTCTTCAATCCTCATTGGGGTGAGTCACATAGGAAGAAATGTTATCTATCCTCAATTACCAAAGGATTCTATCTCCTACTGGAATAAGTCTCTATCCATCTCTATATAACCTATATCCACTCTTGGATGATTTGAGACTTCTTATTTGTAGCACACAGTAACTCTAAACCCCGAATTAATCACTCTTCTCTGTATTTCCAGCATAGAGGTGAGATATATGGTTCCACGTACATGGCATACAACGGTGCAATGTCGAAGGTGGAGTGATTACTATTCTTGAATGCGAACTCCACCATTGATAGTTGGTCCTCCCAACTATGACCAAAATCAAGGATGAAAACACAATGCGTGTCCCCAAGCGTCTGTATCATCTGCTCCACCACACCATCTGTCTGAGGATGAAAGGAGGTGATCAAGCTTAGCTATGTCCCAAATGCCTCCGGAAATCGTATCCATGAAGTAGGTGTAAATCGATGGTATGATTAGAAATGATCTTTGATTGAACCCCATGAATCTGTACAATTTCATATACAAAGGGAATCCCAAGCCCTCTATATATCCCATTTCTGAAATGGGTTGCAACTGGTCCTACATGGTGATTCGGTCAATGATCCCCAAGATCGAATCATGTCTCATGGACATACATGGTATCCCTATCACAAATTCCATGGAAATTCTACCCCTTCCACTCTATCACCTCAAGTGGTTGAGTCAAACCTGCTGGAACATGGTGCTCAAGCACTACGTGATTCATGTGAGGCACTGTGAAATGAACTCATCCACTGATTTCATCATCCCTGGCCTATAGTATTGAAAATAGATGTCATAATACATCTTTACCACAATAGGATGTGTCTCTAAAGAGGATTTGTGGAACTCCCTCAACACCTCCCCTCATAGTGTCACTTGAACCATTATATGTACATTCAAGAGGATGACAAGATCCCCACCTTTATAAAATAATGCAAGAACTTGTCCTCAATATATCTAAGCATGTCGGGACTTATAGTCAATGACCCCATGCTATGCCTCCATAAATTTTTATGAATTGGGGGAGCTTATTTCAAAGACTAGATCTCTGCTGCTCCATCACTATCCACAATGGTTATATGCAATGTGGATAATATCTCAATTACTTCACTCAGTAGGTGTAGACTAGACCTCATGTTGAGTGTGTCTGATTCTACATTTTCCCCTCATTGAAGTGTAGACCATGTCAAAGAAATAGTACATGAAGAAATCATTCCATTTCCACTTTCATATGTCTAGGTCCTTTTGTAATAAGTTATATATGAGACTCTTGTTATCAAGGAAGATAGTAAACCATTCTCCCAATTACACACTCAACTACAGGAGCTCCATGGGAGCCATCCGATATTAATTTGTAGATATTGGTGCCTTCAATCAGTACAATCCAATGATGATGTCCCCAACCCTACGAGGAGGAAATTATGGAAACATCATTTTAAAGGATGTTCCAAAAATCTGCCACTAATGATCAGAACTAAAAACTCTAAACATATTCTAACATAATTTTAAGGCCAACCAGCTCAAGAGTGATCGGACTCACCATCCCATGCATGATATTTTCCCATGATACATGGGATTCCTTCTTCAAAAAATAAATAAAAAACCATGCCAACATTGTAGATAAACCTCATCATTTCTTCCAAAAAAAATGTCTATATAAGTCCGAAATGTGAAAGACCAGTCCATACTCAAACTATCACCATAATGCCTCAACACTACCACAATGATGTTCCAACTGAGGCTGTCACCTGAGGGGTCATATCACACTGTTTTGGTGCACAACATGATAACAATTTTATTAAACCATAGGGAAAATGTGAATATTTGTTCATTGATTTTACATTTACTAGATTTATTGTTAAAATATGGTTTTATAAACCGCACATTGGACATTTGGTAACCATGGGAGGGGTTCTGGAAAATGTAATGTCTAATGCGTTGTTGTCACCCAGTTTTTAAAATGGTTGGAAAACTTTCAATTCACCTATTTTAAAAAAAAGTTATTTTTAATTTTTCTTCTTTTTTCAATGATTCCAATTATTATTACCTTATTCCTTTCCCATCCCCACTTAGGTGATCCACAAAAGGGATTTTAACATAGGTATGAATGAATACCCCTTCATTGATGCCTCTCATCTCACAAATGTCTCCTGATTTCAAATAGTTTTTCCTCGATTAAAAAAAATTCTCACACATGGATGCTCCAAATTTTTTTTGTGTTTTTCAAGTTGATTTTTTCCCTTAATCTCCATTAGGTAAAAACATTAGTTGAGGGTTGAAGATAATTTTTTATTCATAAAATTTTAGTCGTGCCACGCATCTCATGGGAATTCATTGTCATAGTTTCAGCAACAACCACCAATGAAGAAGTGTTTTGACCCATTATGGTTCACTATATATTATTTTAGTTTGATTTCATACACAATTATTATTTTTTCAATTTTGTTTATTTCATGTTGGAGATATTTTTGGTCAAAGTATTGTTTTTGAGTTTTTTTTCTTCATCCTTGAAGAGTTCATGATTTTCTAGAGTGAAATTATACTTACATTGATATACATAGATTGGTATTTATACGTATATATGTTCTCCCAATAATTATATATATATATATATATTAACGAATGCTGATATGAATATATATACTAGGGAAACATGTGATTATATGTATATATAAATATATATATTAATTTCATGTGTCTATAAGTTTAAAGAGGTAATTTGATGTACAAACCTATCTAGGAATCCTTTATACATATATAGACATGAAAATTATTACATAGTGAATATATGTCATTGTATATATGAAAAAGGTCATATTGGTGCATGTGGAATGTGTTGATACAAGTTATTTTTGTAAAAATAATTCACCTTGAGTTTGAGGAAGTTTTTATATGCCTATAGCATTAATTTAAATTACCTGACTATTGGACTGTATCCGAAATGTGTTTCATGATTACTTGTAAATATATTCTTCGAAATGATGAATTAAATTCATAAAATTGTCATTATTTTCAACCCATGTTATTTAATGCGATTCTAACACATGTTTTATATGTTTTAGTATGTTATTATCTTAATTTAAATTTGATTGTTTATTAATGATTAATTGAGTTTTTATATGAATTGTGTTTCTATAATTTAATGTGACATGGATAGATTGACACCGTACATTTTCTTAATAAAATGAACACCCATTTAATTCATTATTCCTATATATTAGTTGTTATGATTGAAAAATTTTGTTACATGTAATGTATCCCGATAATGGAGGATGTTGTATTTTGTGTGTCCTAGTAAGCCAGATGGTATTTATCTTAATTACTATATTCTCATGTGATAGATTTGGTGCTATATTTTTGTATAATTATTTTAAATATATGTATATGATATTATTAAAAAAACTCACCTCTATATGGTCATGGATCATGGGTGTCTTAGGTACCACGGAGAGTACACATTGTATTTTACACAATGCAAATCAATATATTGCCATGAACCAATTTTCATCATATGTATTGAACCTACAACACTAAATAAATTTTGAATCATGAACATAGACCACTACAACATGTTTTCACTCATCTATAGTTTTAAATGAATAAGGAAACTATAGGATACAATTTTATATACCATGTCACCAAGTTAAAAGGATGCCAGGTCCACACTATTGCTGCTTATGGTCTTCTGTTTGTGATTGTAATAATTTATTATTGTTTATATATGTTAATGATTTAATAAATAAATTTATCTAAGTCTTCATTTTTTTTTCTAATACAATGATTTATTTACATAGACAAGTATTTAACAGCTGGTGGTACGATTTCTTATAGAAATGTTTTATTCATTGAATTACATTCATTAATAATGGATTATTGAATGTATATTATTCATTATAAATTATTTTTTAAATAATAAGCGGGAAATGGAGTTCATGAAATTTTATCTTTATAAATTTCATAAAAATAAATGAAAAATTATTTTGTTATGTAGTTTTATTTGGAACCAATTTTGAAATATTTTTTATTTTAATGGTAAGGCATATGGAATAATTTATTTTGGAACTCCAACACTATTTTATTCTCTTTCATAAGAATAATTTTTTTGTTTTGGTATTATATATAGCATTAAGGCTTTATCTATATGAAATATATTTTTAGTATTTGGTTGTGATTCACAGGGTCACATTGGGGATTTTTTGGCTTTATTTATTTATACATTTAATGTTTATTTTTAATTTTATATTTGTTATCATTAATTTACAATTTTTTTATGGGATAAATCCTTACCCACTATGAATTTGAGATTCACAGTACTAAATTCCATCCTGAGAGGATTAGGATTACCTTTCTGGCCATTTAGTGAGTTAGATTATATAACCAGTTCAGGGTTAACCTAGGACAGTTTGTGAAAAAATGGTCTTAGAGGATTAAAATATTATTTAGGATGTCATGTAGGATAGATGTAGGATTTTTTGAGATCATAAGGTAAATTTTGTATATTGGGAGATTATAATGGAAGGGAGAGGATGATATCCAATGAGCATCCATGGAAATGAAAAACATGTGGATCCCACATGTTCTATTTAATATACATTAATTTATTGGATTATATTAATTTTATAGTCCCTTAAACCATGTTCATGGTTTATGCATGACCACTAGTTTCTTATTTTAGATATAATGGTATAGATGAATCTTTTGCATCATTTTGTATGGTTTTAGTTTAAATGTATGTTGGGTTTCATTCCTTTTGAAATCAAATAATTATTAGATTTCTGGATTTTGTTTTTTAAAATGATAAGTAGTAGTTTTTTTTAAAATGGAAGAGATGATAATTTATTTTTGAAAGGTTTTATAAAATTTTAAATGAGATGTAGATATAAAATTATGGCCTTTGATAGAAAAATTATATGTGTGACACTTTTAATTTTATGTGAATATTAACATATATTTGTGTTTATGGATAGTTGATATTGGTACATATGGATAGATTATTTAAGAATATGTGGTATTCAAGGATATGTGATAGATTAAAATATGTCTCGAGTGTGTATGATTTGACAAAAATTTTCTAAATTTGTTTTGAAAATGAATTTTTTAATGGGTTTATTTTGTTAATGGTATTTTGGGTGTAAAATATTGATATGATGTAGGATTTTTAATTTTTATGTGTATTTCTTAAATTATTTTTAGTTTAATAATAATAATGATATCACTAGAAGGATTTAATTTGAAACTGGGTGAATTTGGAAATTCTGGTTTATAAAATTGGGTTAATTATTTGTCTTGTGATGTGGTTGATTTTTTTCAATAGATAATTTATTTATATTTTATATGGTTTTGGTAGTTTTGATTAAAGATAACTTAGTTTAGATTAAAATATTAATTGGTTTATTTTTTTCGTGTTTATTTGGTTTTATGATTTATGTTGTCTGTGGCATGTCATACATATTTTCCCCAATCGCTTTGTGGATATTTTTCTATTAATTTTCCATAACAATACACCCAATGGAGTGGCTGATTAGAATGATTCACAATCGAGGTATGTTATCTATAGTCATCCAATTCCTTAATTAGTTCATTAGTTCCCTAGGAAATTAAGAGTGTCCTTGTGTATAGGTAACTCTAGATTATTAAAATATATTATTTGTATTGGTTATGTTTTATTAAATGTTATAGAATTATTAAATGGGGATTTGTCCCACATCATTGTGAGTTGTAATTTCTTGATAAATTGTGAAGAATGTTTTAATTTAGTCATTTAATTTTGGAGTCTATTAAGGATTAAAAATTACCAAAGCTCATGGATGCTTGGAAAGGCCAGCCAATGGTGAAAGAGTACATTGAACATTTTGATGAAATTGTTTCTTATTCTCAATTGATACTGATGAGTAATCAGAATGAATATCCTCATTTCATATTGGGTCTATATCTAGGGTTTAAGGACCAGTTATTTTTGGTTCCTGTAGATGTTCCCCATATTGTATGGAATGTGAACCTGAGGAACATGTTCAACGAAAATCATCATCTTAGTTTCTTCATTTAATTTTTATAACAGTTTTCTAATCTTTTTCTGGAATTGTCTTCTGAGGAACTCTAAAAAATCATTTCAAACTCCTATGATGTCTTGTTGAGGGTGGTTATATAGAGATGTTTTGTATTCCATGTTTCCAAAAGAGGAATCATTGGCCAGATGATCCCAGGTCATTCTTGGGTGGAAGTATATTCATCAACACATTAGGTTTACATTTGTATGAACTATAATTTTTTATCATTAATTTAGTGATTTTTCAGATAGGGGTAAATGTACATACAAATTTTTTTCTCTATAATCATTGTGTTGACCATTTATGTCTCAACTATTCAAGATTAATTTCAATTGGAAACTTTTTTTTATTATCATAAAGGAAACATTCTTGGGATTTCTATTCTTGTGAATTTGGGTATGTGAACTCTTGAATTATTTTCTCCTACTCTAATGGTTTCGGTTTTATAGTGTTTCATGAATGAATTTTCATGTGTGTTAGGAAATTATGAATACATTCATGGGAATGTTACCAATTGGAATAATTGTGGATGGACCCTTATTGTCTTGGATGATGTTTTCATTGAGTTCCCCTCTTTGTTCATAAACATCTATTTTTATTTCTTTAATTTTGGTGACACCCCACTCATTACACCACATAACCCATATTGGTTATTCTATATTTGAATGAGTGTGAATAATGAAGTTTCAGGGTTATATTAGGGTGTAGAGTTCCAGTTTATAGTAATTTATTTTGGGTCCTAGTTAAGTTCAATTTTTGAATGGGTGACTTTCTGGGGGTAGAATTTTTCAATGGCGGGAATAATTGTTAAATGAAGATCCAAAACACACCTGTTATTTATTTATATTTTTTCATATATAATATGTTTTTTGGGTTATTTTTATTTTCAGTATATTGTGGGGCATGATATAATTTTTTGGAAAATATTTCTTATTTTCGTGTTAGAGCATAACGTTAAGGATAACTATGTGGTTCTCGTCTAGGTGGAAATGTGGATCAGTAGTTTGTAAAGGACTAGTGCTTGGTTTATGAAATGATGATATATTGGATGAAAAATGAATCAATAATATCCCATGGAATATATCTTTTGGAATTTACTCTTTCCACATTAAAAATTAATGTATAAAATATAAAATGATTTCATAAACAATTCATCCCAAATAACATTCAAAACATATAAAGGAATCATTAAAAAGCATTTCAATCATTTCATAAGAAATATATCAATTATGTGGGGAAAATAAATTTATAAAAAAATAGAATTCATAAAAAAAATATGGAAATTATTTTCAACGAAAATGGAAATTGATACTTATAAAGGATGTTTTAGAAAATTTACTAGTTCACGACATTCAAAATTATCTTTTATGTTTTTCATGTTAAAAAACATTCCAATAAAATTTCAGCTAAATTCCTAATGAATTTTTTTAATGAAAAAAAAATTATTTATATATTTTTTTATAACAATAAAAAAATTGTTCCAAATATCATTAATAATTAATATTAATTATGTTAAAAATAGTTTTGAGAAAATTATTGGAAGACATGGTTTTGGAAAATAAGGGTTTTTGAAAGATGATAGAAATAATAATTATTTTTATTAAAAATTGAAATTTTTAAAAATTTATTAAAAAATAGAGGAAAAATTATAGAAAATAAGATTTATCATGACATTAAAAGAGTATAATAAAATTCATGAGATTTATTTTTTTAATTATATGATCTAATGATTAGTAGTATAAACAGAAATATACTTGATAAACTATGAGATTGAATCATAAGAAAATTAAAACTTTTGTAACTTATATAGAATAAAAAAATGATAGTTAAATTCATAAATTAATATTTAAATATAAATAAATTTTATATTAATAAATAATTAAGCTCATGGTCAATATATACATCAAAATAATGAATCATTTGGTGAATATAGAATTTTTCTTATAGAAAATATTTACTTGATGGATATCTCTCACCATAAAGTTTGACATTCATTCTAAAATTTCGAAACTACAATATAAAAATTATTATATTTTCCTTCATGTATTATAGAACCATACTTATATATATTAACATATGTTATTTACCTGTGACCTTTTAATAACTCATTGTTAACAATTCTATATTAATATCATGTCTGAGCCAATACATACTTTTTAATTTATAAGAGGTTTGATTTTATTGTTTTCATCACCATAAATTGATACTAGATCTATCATGGACCAAATATTATCAATGATATATGTTCATATTAATATAGTATTTATTAATTTACTATGATCCATAAATGTTCAATATTGAAAATGAAATCCACTATTCATGGACACAATCACACATCTATATAATGGAATGTTTTTCCATTTTATTAAAAAACATTAACATAAATTTAAAAATTATAAAATTGATATAAAATCATCTATATTTTATATATATTACGTATTTTCATTACAAATAATCTTTACTACATTCTATATATAGCATGAATAAGTTGTGTTTCATTGTTAGGGGGTTTTCTATAATACAAATGTAAAATTTTTCCAAATTTCAACAGAATGAAGTATAATAATGAAAATTAATATCATTAATACCAAAGCCAAAAAATACAATAAATATCCACAACTAAATAAAAATCCACAATTATATCCTTTTTGATAGGTGTTGAAGTAAAATGGATTACAACGACTCCTAATGTGGTCGTTTGTCGTACACCCAAATGATAATTTCATATCCCATTTGATAGAAGAGTAGAAATATTCAGGTTATTCCCTTACAATAAATATATATAATTAAATTTAATATATTTATATTACAATATTGTCATGGTCTTGTAAAAATTTAAGGAGGGGATAAATGAAATAAAAAATGCATGGTTTCAGACATTACCACTTCCTCAATGTTTTATTGGAATTTCACCAAAAGGAATCATAGGATGAATTTATGGCCAAAATAAGGCATATATTATGATATTAAGTAATTAATAAATTTAGTTGAGTAGATTGTGTTAGAACCAAATTTTTTTTATATTTATTAATTGGAGTAGAGAGGCGGCCTCTTATAATAGATGCATTTCAATAATTGTATTTTTTAAAAGTAAATGTTTTAACCATGTTATGACATTCAAAAGGGCTAAAAAATGGTAAGTTTTATAAAATATAATATTAATTGTCCAAATATGTCCCTTAAAAGGTCGGTTCACATGTTTTGGTTCATTTTTTATGCTATATGTTTCCTTTATCACCACTTTAAACACATATTAACCTAATCAAGATTAATTAATTTTTAATAATTTTACCATTTTTTAGGGAAGTAAATATTTTCAAACCACGTGATAATATAAATTATTATATATTCAAATATTTAACCAAATTATCAAAATCCCAATCACTTATATGGAATTTCATAATTTGAAATTAATCCCACAGACTCGATAAGAATAAGGAAATTTTCCAAAGAGAATATAGCGAGATGATTTAAATGTGAATTTATGTGTCATCAATATTAAATTGATTCAAATTTAAATTATTGGATTAATTGTTATGAAATAAAATAAACATTACCTCTAAACAAATATTATTACAATTTCAGTATTTTTAAATACTTCATAATAAATTTAAAATCCTTGACAAACATGGATTTTAATTTATTAATTGAAAAAACGTATCTTAATTAAATGATCTACAAAATTAACCCTAATATAATTTTTAAATTGATAATCATAAAAAATAAATATCATTTTAAAAAATAAATTTCTAATAAAAAAAATTTTTATGTATTAGAAACAACACAAAACAGCTATTTTGAAATATATTGTTTTTAGTGAAAAATTGATTTTATTATTACATATTGTATTGAAAATAATAATATAAATAATATAAATGTTTAGAAAATAATATAATATATATTATATTAATTAAATTAAAATAATTGAAAAGAATAATTTGGCATAATTTTTTAATATAAATCATTTAGGTACACATGAAAATACATTTAAAAAAATTCTATGAATTGCCACCTTGTTTTTTATTTTAATTTAAAATTAATTGGTCATTTTTGAAACCATTATATATACGTAAACAACATATTTTTATATTTTTTTAAATATGATTCATTCCCACAATTCTAATTTCTTGTTGATTACAATCATATTAAAGAATAATATTTTAATATTATGCATTGTTTTGTTAAAATTTGGTGTTTCATTTAACATAGGCTAAACCGGTTATTACATGTAACAAATGAAAAACATAGTGTTAATTGTAAATCAAGATATAATAATAGAATAAAATAACCTTAAAAAAAGTATGTGTTTAATGTTACGAAAAAAATTAAATGAATTTGAAAAAAAAATATTTCAAAAAAATTTCTTCCCCAAAAAACGAATTCTTCCCCTAAAAATGTTTTTGACCCCTAAAATTAAATAGATTAGAATATAAAAATAATGTAATTTATACCTCATTGAACACTAATTACCCCATTTATCTTCATCAAAATGGTATTTTTCATAAAATATTTAATTGTTTAGTGGTATGGTTTTTCAGCTCCAAATAGATTTGATCTAGAATCCTAACCGATTATTCTATATAATAACGATCATTCTTGTGTGGAATAGTCTTGAGGTTCCATAAATGTTAAGGGAAATTTTTATAATTCCTTAATATACATGGAAAACATCTTGATCCTATTATAGGTTCATTGTATGTTCAAAATGATATGATACAATATTTATATGGTAAATAATTTCAAATGGACCGATTTACTGAGTACTTATTTTCCCCTTATTTCTTTCATGAATAATTTTTTATAAATAATGTCATAGAAACATAATATTCATCATCACATCAATTATTATCATTTTTTGTTTGTATATATTTTTTGAATTTATATGAAATATTAAATGGTTCATAAATTCACAGCCATGTAATCATATTCCACAGTTCCCAATCTTTTTATCTATATAACATACTTCTATTACATTTGAGTTCTATATATAATTCAGTAACATGATACATAAGTTGTATTCTGATTAACATATTATATTAAGTTGTTCCATTAAAACTCATTAATATGAAATATATGTACACATCCACAATTTATATATGTATAATAATATCTTATATTATCTGTCATGGTTCAAATTATTCTCCCAGACTGACTATCCTTCTGGGGATGATACACAAATCTAAGACGCCAAAGCATACCAATATCATGTTAAAGGTATTTCCAAAAACAACCTAAAAATCACACACCAATAACATACAAATGAATTTTCTACTCCATGAAACCATAAAAAACAGTTATTGTACATACTAAAAAGACAATATAGATAGACACCTTCTATGATAGTAATGAATTGTGCATACTATAATATATGATCAACAAAAACATATAATTACAGGCACATTAAAAATATGACAACCAATAATGAATATTAGAATATGTAATCATATATAAAGGAAGTGTATGTTCATTCATCATTAAATAACATTTTCACTATAAAAAATGAATATATTGAAATATGTTTCTCTTAAAATATCGTTTTTGTTGATAAAAAACCATACCCATAAACCTAAAATGTGGTTTCATTGAATTTGAAAATATTTCAATCCATAAACTCATAATCACATTATGATATCTATAACACATTAATTTATCTTATATGGTTTCATATAAACCTGTAAAATTTAATTTACCCTTTAATAACTCTATTATATCTTATATTATACAGAAAATTTACTGTTGGAATTATTAGATCATCAATATTCATATATAATATAAAATATTAGTTCATTATTACAAAATCCATGTAGATGGATATAATAAAATGATATTTAATTAAATTTAATAATAATAATTCCAAATAGATTATAAAAAAATGTAAATAGCAACTAAATTAGGGAGGATATGTCTTATCGTGTTTTCATGATTCACAACACCCATAATGATTTCATAAGAATCCCTAATGTCATATTTCTTCTAAGGTTATGTTGTCTTATCATCTACATTAGTCATTGTATTGAGGAATTAATTAAAAAAATTACATATCTTTAGTGAAATAGAACACAATAGTATGGGTGGTGAATTATTTTTACTCCTATTATACCATGTTACATTAAAAATCTTATTAATTGACTTTCTAAATTTGTAGGATTTATAACCTAATATTCAATATTTATAACTTTTCAAAGATCATGGAATGAAATTACCTTCATGATTCACCCCACATTACTAAAATTAAGATAGATATTATTCCATTACACTATTTATTTTCATGAGACACAAATTTAATTTTCTTATCAAAACTAGTGGAATTGTGTGAATATAACATTTTTTCCAAATTTCAGTACAATTGAATGACTTATTTATAAAAAACAATTCTTTTATCACTAATTCCTTTCAATGAATTCAATTAAGTCCACAACATAATTGATCAATATTAATGTTTTGTATGATAGATAAACCAGAAGCACACCCTGAATGTCTAATAATATTAGAATAATAGGATCTAATTGATTCATCATCGTTTTCTAATCTTATGGAATTTCATCCCAAAATTTAATCATAAAACATGGGGTAATTGCATGGTCTGAAATATCTATTTACACTCTACAATTTATATATATTCAATTTATTTATGTTACCTCTTTTTCTAAATATTTTTTCATGAATACTATTCTCATCCACCCAATTAGAAAATCACCAAAATAAATTTTCCATAACAAAAAACAGAGGAATAAAAAAAATTCACTAATTCATATCCATTTATCATCTACTACCGTATCAATAGAACAAATAATAAAATAGGAATGATAATTAATAAATTACTAAAAAAATGTCGTTCCCTTGTATGCTAATTTTTCTTTTAAAAAACATTCATTAGTTAATATTATTCTATGAGAATAGAAAGATGATTTTTCCTTCCATCTCCCATAGTGATAAATTTTCAAGTTTTAAATCATTAGATTATCTGTTAGAATGATCATTATCATAGTTTATTTATTAGATAATATTTTTCTAATACAAAATAATATATCACTAGAAACACTAATCAAAGTGCAATTCCAAAAAATCAGGGAAAATAATCTATAAAATGGCTAAATCTAGAAAAAATATTTACAATAAACCAAACAATAAGAATAACCAACGTCATTATTAATCATTATTTAAAACCATCGTGATTGTTGGTAAAGATTATTTAAATCTCTAATTGAAATCCTAGGGAACTGTTATACCAAACATGATGTAAACCACATTTTCATACACTATTTGATGATAAAGACATAGTAAATGGTCCCTTTCATATGTTTTTCAACTATTTAAATCTATTTATTAAGCCACAACCACTTAATTTATCGGAAATGTGATTTATTTTCTTGGAACATACATTCTCTATCATTCACCAATATTCCATTATATTTTCTTATAAATTTATTTATACATATAGTTTCTATAGAGACGACTTCATATTTATCAATAGATATATACATTGACATATTTGTGGGGAAAATGTCAACTTATTCTAATAGTAATATCTAATTATAGAATAAATATATCCACTAAAACAAATTAAAGATAATCATTAATCTATACATATATATAACATCTTTTTACGTTAATATTCATTAAATTAATTAAAACATGCCCATGGAAGACAATACTTTGTTTCACTACAGACTATAACAATTTTTTCAAAATTCATGAATTCTAATAAATATATCCCACAAAAATATTATCAAAAAGTACTATACATTAGAATATACTACTCAAAAGAATAATAATATCATTTGGAAAGACTCTTAATAAATAGAGATATGAGAATTTCTAAAATAGAAAAAATATGAGATATAAATATATGATCATATGAAATAACTTTATAATAATAAGGGTATATGTTCCTGAATATGACAATTGATTTTATCAAACAAGCTATCATAGATCATAATAAATATTTCTGTAATATAACATTATCATTTATTATAACAAGGTTCATAATAGTGAGAATTCAACATTAATAAATCATAAAACCTAGGTTAATTATCATAAAATTGTTTTCCTATCATAAATATAAGTTAAAAAAATTATGTAAGGGATAACCACCAATTCCATTTACATAGCAGATAATTATCACTTTTTTCCCATAGTGGATCAGGACATGCCAGTTCCCATAGTGGATCGGGATTCACAAATTTTCCAGAGTTTATTTGGATACACATATTTCTCATCATGGATTTCTACTAACCTATATCACGTAGTGGATACATTCCATCGTCATGTTTCATAATGTTATCTCACAACATATATTGTATTACGCAATGCATATAGAGGATATATATGTCACACCGATCTCATAACTAAAGAAATACTTATGTGTAAAAAAAATATCATAAAACATTCATCATATCATACAATCAAAAAATCATTAATGAAATGGGTTTTTTATAATATCATTATTTCAGCATATAATAACCCATAAAAAATTGTGTTTCATAAACATTTAACAAACATCAACACATTACCAGTGGCATAAAAAATATGGTTGGTGTCATTGATATTTATATCCAATAATGCCTAACTAACATAATATGTTGTTATCATAGATAAAAAATGATTTTGGATGTTTAATTTGAATATTTCATCTAGAAAATATATTTTACACTTTGAAACAAATTATAATAAAAAAATATTAAAAAATAGTTTTCATAATAATATCTTTAGAAATTTATAAATGAATCATTAAGGATAATTCCAAACATTTAGTGAGGACAACATATATTCAATTTAGAAAATGTCTCTTTAAAAATAAATATCAATAATCATTATGAAATCCATTTATTTTTAATTAAAGTTTAAAATAAATAAATGAATATTTAAAATAATGATTGACTCTTGATGATGTAAAATATTATATATTCCATACACAGAAGATTGTACATTAAAATCCATAGTAAAATATAAATGGGAATTGTTTAAATAATTACCTATATTTTATTTTAAAAATAATTTTTAAGTATTTATACAAGGGTAATAAATTATTTATTAAATTCATGAATAATTTCAAAAAAAATCTTTTAATAAATTTATATGAATATATTATTAGAAGGTATTGTTTTTCAAATGAATACATAAGTAAAGATTATTATTCTTAAATAAATTACATGTTATTTTTATAACGGAAATATTGGGATAATGGTACACCATATTCTCCAATGTCATAACTATGGAATGATTAATTGAATAGGATTATTCTGAAATGGTTAATGATATTTATTTATCTATACCATAAATATTAATAATCCTGAGTAATGATGAGAATTCATCATAAAACCATTAAAACTAATGTAAATTTAATACTATAACCCACATAAATGATATATCCTTAAATATATGTGCAAATCCATAAAATATATATGAGAATAATCATATAAAATTAATTTCATTGATGAATACCACGTAATATAATAATGTTCTATGTATGGAATGTGTCTCATAGAAAATAAAAGAGAGAGAAAAATCCATTACCATACTACATAACTCCCTTAATATACATATTATACCAATATTTATTATATATAAGATTATTATAATTATATAATTTAACCGAAAATATATATATAAATCATTCGATATGTTTTTTACATATGACTTATTGTTACCAGTTTATTAATAATTCTATATTAAATTCTCCTTTTAGGAAATAAATGTATCATTCTTCATGGTTAAATTGATTGGTTATAATTGGTTCCCATAATTTTATTATCACTATATAAAATAAATTATTTTTAACATGATATAAATTAGAAATACAATAATTATATATTTATTTAAAGTGATCCATAAAATTAGATATAGGAAATGAAATACATCGTTCACAGAGACAGTAAGAAGTGAATACATATAAACATTATTTCCAATTTCGACAGATAAAGAAATTCATAAAGGTATATAATTTATTACCAATATAAAATAATTTTATTCTTTATATTTCAAATATTTTAATTAAATCAATCCTTTTTACCATCCATGTAATAGTTAGGCAAATCACATCTCTTGATGAAGAGTTTTTCCATCATACACATGAACTATGATATCAAATTCTGTCATAAGGCATGTAAAGAAAAAAAATGTGATATACTTGTTCCATATGTATAATAAAATAAAATATAAAATATATAAATAATAAACTAATAAATATCTCTGACAATTATTAATTTTTATTTAAAATTAATAACATCTGTTCATGAGGCACTAGTCTGTCAGACATTTGAATAATGATTTTGAAAATCATATGATTGAACAGGATACAAATTTTGGTTATTAAATTAGTATAATACAATTCAGATATATATATTTTAATTATATTATTATATAATCATGTTTTGATAACTATATAATTACTTTTTGAATCAAATATAATAAACTGATTGGTAAGGGATGTAACATCTTCCGAAAACATTCTTGTCTAAAAAAATGATTCATTGGATTCCATTGTAACAATCCTAAGATTTATATTAATAGAGGATTGAATTATTTATTTGGCATGGGAGGATCATGAATTAAATAATATATTTTAACATTGATTAGGCTGAGAAACTGCGTGGCCTATTATAATTTATGTGACATGGATAAAAATTATTTTTTAAAATAAAATGGTGTTCCCACATGCTCCACCTCCTAAAAATGTAAAAAATTGGAATTTATTGATATTTTTAGTGTTTTGTAATAAATATGACCAACAACTGTGTTTTACATATATTTTGGGTTATTTTGAACCCAAATATTTATATTATTACCCATGGAAAAAATGATTTACTGTATGTATGATAGGTAATTTATACAGTTTTTACAATTAATTTAGGAAAAAATTATTTGGGAATTATTATATTATAAAAAAAAATTCTAGATCCAAATTTTGAATATGTTTTTTTCAACTTTAATTCCAATATTTTGAATATGATAATTTATAATTAATTCCACATGCTTGAAAAGACAGTATATTTCCAAAGAATATTTTTTCAAATGATTTTAAAAATTATATCACATTTAAATTTGAAATTAATTCCAACGACCATAATTGTATTATATATATATAAACTAATTTGTCCTATATTTCCATCTTAAATGAAATTTAATGTTTTTAAATGTTTTAATAGATTTAGTAATTCATAATGAAAACATGCATTTTTCTAATAATCGGGAAATTCTCTTTATAGAAAATTCTAGATATTTCACATCAAAATAATTGGATATTTTCATTTAATAAATTTATTTAATTTTATCAAATAAAATTTAAAAATTTAAAAATGTTAATTTCTAAATAAGCTTAAAAAAGAAAAGAAATATATTTTTTCAAAAATATAATTTTTTTTGAAAATTTAGGTTTATTCCAATTAATTATATAGAAAACATATATGATAAATTATAACTATTTTATTGAATATATTATATAAAATTTTGAATAAATATATTTTAATTTTTTCATAAATTCTTTTTTTTATATATCACGTTTTTGTGAATGAAAATAGTTTTTTTCAAAAAAAGAGTCCCTTTTTTACAGAGTAGTTTTATTATATTTTCTAATTTATTGATGACATTCGAATTTATTAAATTTGCATGAATAAACCATATATTTTCATAATATAGTTATTTATATCTATAACTGCCATTCCAATGGCCACGTTATATCAATCATGTTATATAATAATATTTTAGTAGAATTTTGTGGATCATTTAAAAAGAGTCTTCTGTGTAACACATGCGACACATAGAGTTGAGGGTAACGTAAATAGATAGTATTGTAATGTGTAAAATTCGATAATATATATATCTATTTAACAAAAAATAAAACTAATGTTTTGTGTTACTCAAATTATTGAAAAGCATAAATTTATTTAATAACGTTTATTTGAAATGTATTGGTGTTACAAGAGATACATCATGTAAAATAACCACTTCATTATGGTTGTATTTGAAACAAAATAAAATGACATCATATCTTAAATTTTATGTAAATGATATAATTTATTCAATAAATTATTAATTACCCAAATAAAATTATTAACTTTAAATATAACAGGTTTTACCTCTTATAATTCCGAGGATATATTTTCCCACCACTATCACTAGTTCTCATTAATATTTATCAAGTTGACATATCGTACATGTGATGGTAAAATATTTATTATATTATTTGATTTAAGGAACTAAATTTTATCCTAATGGTCACTATATAGAATTATTATATCAGGATGACCAAAAAAAGATATATTTATAATCTATCCTAATGAAATATTTCGTCGAGTCAAAAAAAGTCATTACTTATAATATGGAAATGATTCAATTTATTTCACATTAATTCATAGTTTATCAAAAAAAATAACACATTGCAAAACCCCAAAAGTAGTGAATCATATTTCATTTTCGTATTATGTAAAAAAATATCTAATTTTATCAAGTATACATCACCATTAATGAAACAGCCAAGAAATTTATTTAAAATATCATATCTCATAAAAATGAATGAGATAACATATTGACATAAAAAAGAAAGGGGTGAGATATAAATACTAGTAATGGAAAAATATAACGTAGAATATTTGAATTTGTACATGGGATTATAGAGTCCTTACAATTTAATGTAAGTGGTTAGTTTTATAATCATCAATTATGAGTAATGGTATAACATTATATCATAAGTGTAACCTCAGAATATGGAAAAATAGCAAACATGATTTCATAAAAATATTTCAAGGATATCAACCAATCTATCATTAAATTAAGTGATTAGTATAACCTCTAATGAAAAGTACACAATGTCTCCTGATACTAAAACATTACCTAATGCATTGATGAACTATTTATACCCACCCATCACAATCATATCATGTACATGATTAAAATTCCTATATGGACATTATTTTATTAAATAATATTTATATTCTTATAATCATGAAATTAGGTAATTTGGATAATGTAGATGGATGCACCTAAGATAGTATATATATTTAATACTTGGTGAATACTGTTGAGTTGAAATGGGTGTGTTTATACACGTCTCAAATATTTCTCATGGAAATTCCTTGTAAAATTTTAGTCGCATAATGGGGGAACAAAATGTTCAAGGTGGGGATTAATGATATAAAATTTGGTATTCAATAACATTATAAAAATAATGGTAGTAATATGGATATATTAAAACATAATAAAATATGTAAAATGGGATTTAGAGATACAACTCACGTACGATTCTAGAACTAAAAGGATGGCACAAAACAATTCATTCTGAATGTTTGGTAGCATATTGACTGTCCAAATAAATTCATAAAATTAATTAATTAGAGTTAAATGGGAATCATTTAGTATGGGAAGAAAAATTAAATTATTTATGATGTGGAAAAAGCCTAACCCATTCTATGAAATTTTTATTCAGACACTTAAAATATATATGTTTCTTGGGTGGAAAAGAAGAGATAGGTCCATTACATTGTGATGGAAATTCATAATGATTTGGGGGGAATAATTTGAAAAATTGACCTATAGTTTCGATTCTATTGTGATTGGAATTTATATATTATTTTTGATAAAGGGAATTTGTGTAGAAAATATTGATGAAATTGGGATTTTAAACTTTTTGAGGTATGAATTTATGTGATTAAATTACAATTATATCATATTTAAAGATAACCACATTTGGGTGGAACGAATTAGATTTAATATGTTTTATAAATAAAAAAAAATTAATGTTCATTATATGCATCATAAACCCATTTTATGGGTTTTTAGGTAATTTACTATATTACCATTCATCATTAAATTACAGCATTATTTTAGTTATACTATGATTTCACATTTATTAACTAGGTGATATAATTATGTATAAAAATTTCATTATAATTTTCCCCAAATTTTGACCAAATTAGTCCATATATTCAATACATTTTAATTAATTATATTTATATAATTTGGAAAATAAAATACTAAATATATATATATGGAAAACTGACAATTTTTTTTAAAAGGTAACAACAGTATTATCAAAATGATAGGAATGTGTCTCTATGTGTATCAAAATATGTAATATGTCATTATATAAATATAATTTGAAATAAAATACTATTTTTATTGATATTTAGTAATTTCATATAAAAATAATAATTTTTACCATTAAATTTTTTTACTTCATTTAATTATATTATCAACGTTAAAAGTTCTTTTAAATATTATTTATTGAAGTGAATTTCTAATAAATAATATATATTAAACAAAATATATATTTTAAAAATAATATTTTTATAGTCTCCCAAAATTATAAAATTTGGATTTTATCATTGAATAATTTAATTGATCATTTTTAATAATCTATATAATGAAAAAAAATTAGTGAAATAATTTTTTATTGAGTAATAGTAATAATGTAGATCAACTATATTATTTTAAAAAAATCATATGATAATATTTTTTATAAATAAAAAATAATTCCAATATTCAACCATTTACATGAATTCAAAAGTAATTTCATTTTCATTTCAAAAATGAATATTTTATTTCACACAAAATTTTACTCTATTATATTGATTCATTTGATTGAATTTATTCCACGAGAATATTTTTTACTTTTATTTTTTATTTCTCTATTTAATCACTGTTGTTTATTCCCATTATAATATTTCAAAAAATATCATGCTTTTTTCGACTTAATTTACCATTTTTAAATAATGTACTAATTCTATTTTAGTTTTTAGTAAGTTTATTTCAGTGCCATTAATATTACTTTTTATAAAATATGTTATCAATATTAGATAAAAATTTTATTAAGAATTTTATTTTTTTAAAATATTCTAATACTAAATAATTCTTTATAAAATAAATTTATAATTATTTATATAAAATATTTTTTTTGGGATTTCATTCTTCTACCCTGATGAAATTTCCCCCATGAATTTTTTCTCAAACCATAAATACACTATTATACCTTTGGATTAGTTTTAAAATATTTCAAAATAAAATAAACTTTTTTTGATGTTATATAATATCAAATACCATTTTTCAAACATGGAATTATAAAAGAAGTGTTAAATAATTTTTTTCTAAATTTGGGTATCTAGGATCAAACATGTAGAGATTTATCCACTATTAATAGAAAATGTTACACATTATTTACATCATTTATCAATAGATTTTATAAATATCATACAGATATTGAATATCTTACTAGATTGTTAAACTAGTTATACCACAAGTCCATTAATCATTCCCTAGTCCCTAATTGAGTCTAGATCAATATAGTGTTCTTGTAGGATAACCCTTTTTAAATATATTCTTAATCCACATCCACATGTAGTATCCATAATAGGATGTGATTTTCTAAACAACATAACATATAATTTTCAAATAATTATGGACATCTTCTTATGCATATTATTATCTCTAAATCCTTATCTAACTTTCTCTAATCCTTATCTTTAAATTAATAACACCTTCATATGTGACAAAATTTGAAAAATAACCCCTATATTTCAAATTAATTAATGGTTTATTAGATAATTTCACATATTTCACATTTTAATAGATAGATAAACATATTATATTTTAGAATTAGGTATACAATATATCATGTTTTTATGTGGATAAAATTATATTATTGTAAACATCATTAACAGTCTTCTAAAAAAAATTGATTTCCAAAGTGGATGAGATAACCTAGGGAAAGACATTAAAAGGGGGGGATCAATATGTAAAATTGTTGGAATAATTAAATAATACAATATAATAAAAAATTGGTGAGTAAATTGAAAATACAAAGTCACATAATATGGGAGAGTCATAATCAGGAAAAATGAGGTTTTGTCTAACCTGATAATATAAAGGTCCCATGAAAAAGTTACGATAACATTAAACATCATATCAAACAAATATTTCAACGTAAAAAAATAGTACAACTTAATAAAATGTTCTCATTATAAACAATAGTGCGACATAAATGACTTATAAGGAGACTAAGGCTTTACCAAATGCATTAGAGCGTTATCTCAGTACACCCATCAAAATCATATCTTTTACATGCATAAGTGCACCACATTGGTCATATTACAATAGAACAAATTAAATCACATATAATATCATTGTTAAAAATAGTGTATTGCATTCATTGAAATCCAGGTCATTGAATTATAGTAAAAACTAGTTTAATAATGTTGAGTGGAAATGGGTATGAGTATACACCTTAGAAATGAATGACAAGGAAATTCATTAGAAAATTAAAAAAATAAATATAACATTCTTATATAATTTTTAAATTTTAATTCCCAATATACAATCAATTTTAATTTTTCAAATTTATTAATGTGATATAGATCTTCTTTATTGTTATATGCATATAACTCATAATTTGTTTTAGAAATGGAATATTCAGGTTTTCAATATTGTTAGTAATGCTTTTCTATGTGAAACAAATAATCTTTTATGTGTTTTTATTATTATATTTATAACCAAAAATTATAATTAATTATAAATAATTATTATATAATTATTATATAATTAGTGTTATAGTTTTTAGTTAATATAATATTATCACCTATTCCCCAAAAATTCATATATTTCAAAGTTCCAAAATATATACACTATGTTAATTTTGACTAGATAAGTCAAAAAATAATGTTTATATACTCAATATGAATTTAAATAAATTATAATTTTATATTTTAAATAAACTCCCCTATATATTGATTTATAGAAAAATCATATAAAAATAATCATTTTTACCACTATAATAACTACTTAGGTAAAAATTAAAATATATAAAAATTTAATATTACGTAATATAATATCATCCAAAATTATATCAATAAAACATTTAGATTTTAGGTAAAATATGTTTTAAATGATAGATTTCTATAGTCTTCCAAAATAATTCTTCATGAATATATAGTTAAATAAACATGAAAATCATTTAAATGAATATATTTAATCAACAATACAAATTACCGACTATTATACTAACTAAGGGTAATAATGGTGATCATAAATATTAATTTAGAGTCAAAATTTTAAATGATAATATATCATAAAAAATTCTACACTATTCATATTCTCCACAATTAACATTAATTTGAAAATATTATGATTATCATTTTTAAAATTAATATTTTATTACTCACTCATTAGCACTATTATTGTCATATTTATGGGATCAGTGTTTTTATGGAATCAAAGTGTCCTTGAATATTATATTCAGTTTATTTATACTCATTTTTTGTTCTTATTTAAATATTTTATTCCCTATTGATCATTGTTTTAAATTAAATGTACCATCCTAAAATACTACAATAACATGTTGATAGTTTCTTAGTATGTGTTTTATTAACTTTTTCTTTTCATATTAGTAAAATTTCAACTCATCCCTAGTGTTAGAACATATTATGTAATGAAAAATTATATTAAAATTACCATAATAAATCATATAATATTGAATGAATGTTATATTAAAAATAATTAGTACTTCATGAGGCATTACATATAACCTTCTTCCAATGATTATAAAAAAATACATTGATGCATTAATATAATTATCCATGCCATTATTAACTAATTATTTTTTTCTAATAATGTGCAATCATCATTCTGTGCTTAGAAAAGAATTTGTGACAATATTTAGTGCTTTCATACCTAAACAAAAAATGAGAAGGCCATTTTTCCATAAAAATGTATCATCCCAACATTCATTAAATATTTAACATGTAGATATTTTATATAATATAAACATTTAGTTATGAATTATCATTTCATTTAAATAATGTATATATATATATTATTTATTTATTCGATTGATATAAACTCATTATATTATAATACTTTATAAATTTGCAATATATTCTCTACCTTAATTTTTAATATTTTGAAATGTGTTAGTAGTTATAGTGAAATCCACGATAAATTTAATTTTCAATGGAAATTTTAAGTCTTAAAAATATTTCAACATTTATTATTTAGAATGAAGAGTAGTTATTTAATCAATTTGAAATAATACATTATACACAATAAATATCTTCTTTTCAAATTTTAAATTTTAAAAATTTTACATGGAAATTATATTTTTATAATCTCAATAGAATAAACAATATATTTTCTTATGGTCCTCAGAAATTTTAAAACATAATAAAATTTTATTAATTATTACCACAAAAATTACATCTACACACTCATATAATACTATATATATAAGATAAATAAATATATATGGTTTATTTAATTTCATAAAAAATGGATACTAAAAAATATATATATCCTAACTATTAAAAATTAGCATCCTTGAAATGACATATTCTAGTAATTTTAGCTAATGGAATCTAGAAACATCGTAAATCTTGTTAAAATATTGAAAACCCAAGAGTTTATCTTATAATTATTATATTTGAAGAAAAATATACAAATACATTATGGCAATGTGATGGAGTTTTTTATTTTCATATTAATTCCTATTTGAAATATAGTTATTTCTAACAGACAATACCTGATCAATGGATTTTAAGTGATATATATGACATTATTTGAGTTGATAATTGTTTTTTATGATACATGTATGACAATTTTCCCTCTTATATTCAATCAGATTCTTGTCATCTTGAAATGTTATCAATGATGTGAAATCTATCTTCTTTGAAAATTAAAAAAAACACATTGAGAATTGAATATTTATTCAATATCATTGTAATATATCATTTCATGAAATATTAAATATAATCCTAAAAAAATACCCCTAAAAAGCATAATAGGAATGATTTCATAGTTTTTTTAAACCCTATTATGGATGACAATGAATTACTCTGTAGGATCTATCTTAATTTTATAGTGAACTTTTTAGAATTAATTTTTATTTTTATTAATGGTGGAGGGGTGGTTGTAAAATATCAAAATTTAAATAATGATAGAATAATTTCAATCCAAAAATATATATTTTTAACATATTTTATGTTTTTGTGAATTTCAAGTGGGTTACAGAGAAAACAAGAAGTGGATACATTTTGTCAAAA
Organism: Viscum album; assembly: GCA_963277665.1. Lineage (NCBI taxonomy): Eukaryota > Viridiplantae > Streptophyta > Magnoliopsida > Santalales > Viscaceae > Viscum > Viscum album. Next base: position 2,070,930,260 of record OY728152.1, on the reverse strand, counting down.
TGCTGAAAATAGGTGTTGAATTCGATTTATTCCTTGAAAATTTTTTAACCGTATGAATATGATTCGTGGGATATAAAAAACATTTTCAATTATATAAAAATGAGGATATTGAGGCTTTATCAATAAATTCATGGCCCAAACGATTATCTCATAATGTTAAACTTATATGCCTTTTAATTTTAGGATAATCAAGGGACTTGGCTGGATTATTTTTGTAGTAATATAATATAAAAATTTTAGGGTTTTAATATAGACCGTTCCTTGTATTATTTTAATTCTCACTAATCGTTGAATGATTCAATAGAATCAGTGGATGAAAATTCCAATTTTAGTGATAAATGTTTTAATTCCCTGATTTAGTAATTTTTCCCTAAATCCTGGCTCAAGGGGTAATTGATATATTATAAAAATTAATTCATAATACATTATATTGATGGTATATATGGTGATAAAATGTTTTTGGAATGAACCTTGCTTCTAATGGATTCAATAATGAGTAATGGATCAATGATCGAGGCATTCAAATGTTTCTGGTGAAAAAATGGTATGGCTTGATAAGACTTTTAGGATATAATGGATATTATAAAATCTTGTAGTTAATAAGTAATATATCATCTAAAATTTTCTTTTATTTCTTACATTAACTATTTCATATTTCATTCATTTATGTGAACTTTTTTGACAGATCGACCACTAATGAAAAATTTATTCATATTAAGATCTCTAGTTTTTATTACATGTCCATTATGTTGATGTTGAACATACATACAATCATCACATGTATATAGAAATGAAAATTTAGAGGACTTAATTTGTATTTTTGACCTTTTTAGATTATTGAGGGGATAATGGGGACTAGAAAAACTCTATCCTATGAGGTGAATGTGGAAATGTGGACAAACTATAGGTGACCTAAACTGGATGGGTTAATGGAACATCTAATTTTCATCATAAGGCCTTATATATTCTATAAAACTTATCTTCATTGAAATCCATGAGTAGAGGACATGTCAATTTAGAATTTATATACAACCATGTTTAATATATTATTATACACGACATCCTAGTGTGATTACTGTTGATTAAATATTTTGATGGATATCAGGAACCATTCATGTGTTATGCCACCATTCTGAGATCTGGCATACCTAGTGGGTTCCCAAATGAGTTAATTGCCCTAGGAAATTTACATATGATACTTTAAGGTCCATCCACTGAAAATATACATAAAGTGTGACCACTTGGTTTTGTATACTTGGATTATTGGAGAGGTAATAGGGAAAGGCCTTATGTTTCATAGAGTATGGGGTGATACCTCAATGATGATTTAACAAGTCATGGATTAAATATTTGAAAATATATATAATTATAAAATTAAATATTTCAATGTTAGATATGGTTAGAGATATCATGAATATTGAGAATGGTGCTAGATCTAATATGGATTAGTGGCACAAATATGATGGGTGATTCCATTGATTATGTTCCTAGATGATTGGGCTCCAATGAATTTAGAGAATAGTAATAGTGCTACCAGTTCCCTCATACCATGATTAGAGTCAATGAATATAGGTTCCATAAATTTAGAATATATATACACATCTCTTTGTGGCCTCATCATTGGCATGGTGATGTTTATTATTGATACATTATATTTGGATTATATTGGTAGGGGTATCAGTGGATTTTAATCTAGATTAATAATGATTGGTTTATCTTTCCATAGATATTTATCCATCTTGTTATGTGGGAGGCATGGTCATCGAGACAATCACATAAATGTTTTTGACCTGGCTGAAGCATGTAGGGAAAATCAATATAATATTCCTTGTGATTGTGAGTAAATTAACTTTTTGATCCTTATTTTTTAGGAGAGAATATCATGTTCACATAACAATAAATATATTGGTGTATGTGGAAATTATACTAAATATCCCTTCATGAATTTTTACACACACCCTACTCAATAATTAACTTCACATGTGTAACCAAGAATTCATTTACATTATAGTTGGAATATATTGGGATATGTCTTGAGATAACTTTTTTAATATTGAAAACTTTGACGGTATATAAAAAATTGATTAGTTTTTAATCATAGAAAATTTATCGAACTGTTTAATTTATTTCCTTTATTTTATTATTTTAAAATCCTTGGTAAATGAAGAATAAGATATTTTCATATTTATTAATATTTTTTAATTTAATATTATGTTTACTTTAAAGGGGTTTCTATGTTCTATAGCGTACCCAATACGCAACAATGGGTTTTTTTTAAATCTTACTTTACACACTAAAAATATAATATTATTATTTTAAATGGAAGTTTACTACAAGCCATTGTATTGGCTAGAATGAACAAAACATACTAAAATATTATTCTACATGTATCTTAAATGTAGTTACATTTATCCAATAAAAGTTAGAGGCTTAAATTGTGAAATAATCTAATTTTAAACATAATTTACATTAAAAGGCACATTTACTACCTATTAATGGAGAACCATATTTAAATATATTTTCTATCACCTTAATACATTATATTTTTCCAAATACAATCCTTATTTATAATGGGGACACCAAATTTTACTTTGGGAATTTTTTTGGTATTTTTATAATAAAGTTCATATTTAAATGAATAGTGAAAATACTATATTTTAATTCCAAACTATGTTTTAATCTGATTTATTTATATTATTAAATTATCTTTTTAATTGGTTTTAAAGAGTAATTAGAATATATTTTTTACCATTTATTCCAATGTTGGTCATTTTAATTAATTTCACTTTGAAATTGGACATAAACAAGTGTCGATATTTTGATAGTTATTGTTTATTAAAAACACGCTATTTGTTTTGATAATGAGAATTAATTTTAAAATTAATTAATGCCATACTGATGTTTTGAATTTGGAAAAATAGAAATAATTTTTGAAATTGGAATATAAAATATTTCTTAGGCTGAATTTTTGGTGTTTTTCTGAAAAACCTAAATTTTTTATGATTAGTTAAACCACATAGTAGTCTTTATAAAACTTAATTTTTGATTTAAATGATATTCTACCACTTATGTGAATTTAATTTCAAAAATATGATATATATTGTTCTTATCAAGAACTAAAATTTGGTTAAATAAGATGGAAATAATTTTTGGTGAATAGTAACTTTTGACTTTTATTTACCGCAATTAAAGGTAAATAAGGTAATTCATGTTAAAAAGAATATTATAATAATTAAAAATTAACGTAACACTATTCCAAACCTTATTTTTTAGACATTTACGACCATGGAAATCTTTGGGTCGATTTTGGGACCCCATTAAGCCACATGGGGGTGATAATGACAATTTAGATTAATTAATTTAATGTAAAGACAAAATTGACATTAACTAAAGTATTTTAGTAATTAATTCTTATATTGTGTTATATAAGTCAAATTTTAGACTATATATATTAAATGGAAATATAAACAGATATCCTATATCATGGTATTTTTTTAATATTTAGACATCAAAAATATAGAATTATTTATGACACAATAACGATGCAGTATTTACCTCATTAATAAATCATTTAAATAAATAAGATTATAATGAATAAACTTTTACCTAAAACCTATCTAATTCTTATTGTATGATTTTATTTCGACCATGATTCTTCTTATCTTTGACTCTAATGATTTTTGGACCTTTTGAAACTGAATATCATTATATATTAACATAAAAATTTCACACTTTCCTAATGAGCCCCTCCTCCCTCTTATAAAAAAAGACCACTTATATCCAATTAATCAAAATTCTCAAGCCATTTATCTCATCCAACCACTTCCAAATTAATCTCCCTAAATTCCTTTCATCCACCTAGAAGCCTTACCATAGGAAGAAGGCACTTCATGAAGTCTTTGGTTCAAACTAAAGGGAGTTACCTTAAATAAATGTAACAGTTTCTCTTAAATTGTTTTCTTTTATTTTAATTTTCCAACCCCTGAACACTTTTTATTCGATTCTATTTTAAAACATTTAGTATCCATCATATACTAGGATGTTTTTATGAGAAGGATTCGATCTAAACATACACACTCCTCCATCTAATAGATGAAAAAGATAATGTTTCTGTGGATGGAAATCTAACGCCTCACGAAATGATGAATGTTCGATTATCTCCTACCACCTCTAATGGTGGCCATTATGATGGAACTATATTTATATATGATATATATTATGTTTATGTTTTCTTTATGCTTCTGTAATTTCAATTTACAGCACGCCTTTATGGATTCCATAGTGGGTTAATATGATAATCTTATTTGAGGGCGTGCGGACTACAGCCCCCTCAAAGTGACGTGACTCCTTAATTACTTATGTGGGGTGTATAATGGAATGAAGTTAATGCTATTATATATGATATTATACATTAATTAAAATATTCCTCATTATAATCATGCTTTAATCCATAAAAATAAGAAATAGAAATGATAGTAGCATCCATGTGTATGTACTGCTTACCGTCTCCATGAACGGTGCATTTAATTTAGTACCTCCAGTTGTTATGTAATATTATAAATACATGTATATACTAGATATATATGATATATATGATATATAAATAATTATTAACATTCTGGATATAATGGACTATTGACCACATGGACAACTTGTAAATATAAGGTGTTCATTATTGACTCAGGTACCAAATACCGACAAAACGAATGTTATTAATTTAAATGATTAAATAATGTTTATAACACAATAATAATTGATATAAAAGTCATAATAAACTTGAAAATTGTTCTTAATCAGGTAGGAATTAACTTTTGTTTGTTATTAATGAATTTAAAGAACATTTGAATCAAGTCGGACACAAGTTAAGGGACATCGTCTCAATCTATTTTCATTGAGGAATATTTTGTTTTAATAAAATAATTTTGTTTATACATTTTATAAAAAATTTAATTTTAATTTCACTCAGTGGGATTATATTTATATGAAACATTTTACTAAACTGAAAAAAGGAATTTTTTTTACGTAAGCGGTGACAACGACCTTTCCGCTGCCACGAGTATTATTTGATCATTGGATTCCATTACAAGCCTTTATGTTTTTAAAGGAAAAAATAAATACCATATACTATTTTTTCATATTTTAGTATTCAAAATGATTTTGAGAATGGATTTATTATTAAATTTTCTTGAAATGATATTTTGTTATTGCAATGTGAAAATGTTTTATTTTCTTTATGCTTACGTTATGTGTTATTATCATGTGATGGTTCTTGGGAATTATTTATGTATACGGGTTGTTCCATGAAAAACCTAGGGCTGGTGAGTCCTAGATAGCTCTCCAATTCATTGGGTAACATGTCAGAGGTAAATGAGAATTTATCTCTTAAGAGATTTAGGGAATATAGGATGATTGGTATTCAAAAGTAACTCCCTATGTAGTTGTGATAACAACAATGTAAGTATGATTTGGATGCCACAATTTACCATTATAATATATGATTGTTATGTTTCTTTCATAAATCTTATGATTTAATGAGGTAAGTAAGAGATTTCATGTTTTGTATGTATTTATGAACATATGTTTTTATGGTTTATTTTATAACCCTTACTGATCTTTTTATGCTCATCCCATGTTTTGAAATATTTTCATAGGACATAAATATTAATAGGGAAAAGGCTAGGATCAAGGAAAAGTCATACTGTATAAAACATGGAACAAGATATCACTTTTTTTCAAGAGTTTTTATTACATATGAGAATGGAAACTGTGTAGATGTGTCTGTTTTGAAATCTTTTGAGATGTAATAGTTATGTCATAATTCTATTAAACTCTAAACCAGAAAATAAACTCAATGCGAATTATTTATTTTATTCAATATTATGTAATTATTATGTTCGGGTTCTTTTAGTTGGTATTAGAGGTCATTTTAGATATATTTTAGGAGTTAGGGTATTATTAAATTAAAATCCCTAAAGTAATTTATGTTAATATTGAAATAATATAGCATTTGTAGATTACTATGTTGCTTCACCTAAGATATTTCTGTGTTCAGAATGGTTTTCCATTGAGGAAACATGGCCACTATGTTTTCACAACATCAGGAGGAAGATAACCTTTCAAAACAACAACCTGAGATGGTTGGAATCAAAACTGAACAGTATTTTGCAGTGATGGAATAGTTGACTCAGGCTATAAATGGTGGTGGAATCCATGTACGAGATCAGCCAGATCAACTGTAGAGGATCATGTCAGTAGTTGAGAATTTCATGAGTAAAAATACCCCAGCATTCATAGGATCATCTGACTCAGTTCTATAATAATGGTGGATTAATGCACTGGAGATGATTATTGATGACATGGGTTGTTTAGAACATAGAAATTCTAGTCTTGTTATTTACTGTTTTGAAGGTGAAGCTGATCAGTGGTGGTCGATGGTGAAAAATATCAGGGATAGTGCACAGATTAATGCTCTCAATTGGGATGAATTCAAAGGTATGTTTCTTGAGAAATGTTTTCCTACGGTGGTTCATCATAGGATAGAGAAACAATTCCTAGAATTGAGGAAGGAGGATGAATCTATGGCTGTTTATGAAGAAAAATTTACTCAACTGGCAAGGTATTCTCTAAATTTCAAATGAGATCTTGATAGTAAAATAAACTGTTTTTACTCAGGAATAAATCCAACATATCAAAGGGAATTAGCTTCTCTTGAGTTCAAAAGTTATGAAAAACTTGTTTCTTTGTGTGGAGAAGGTGGAAATAGTGTTTTCTGATGATCAGGTATTCCTTGAAAAAAAACATAATAATAGGTCGAGGTGGTAGGCAGAAGGGAAGAACTCTTCAAATAATTATGATGGTATGAATCTTATGTTTACAATTTATTAATATTGTGGTAAAAATCATGGTGGGGAATGTCTTTTGAATTCTATTAAGTGCTATTGTTGTGGTAAAATGGGACATAAGGCTGGTAATTTCACTATAAAAGATCAGGGTAATGGTAAGACAAAATTGAAATTACAATCAGTAAAATGTTTTATGTGTAATGAAATAGTTTATTATGCAAATGACTGTCCAAAAAAGAACTCAACTTAAGGAAATCAACTAGAATACAAGCAGATAGGGTTTTTTAAATCCATTGCAATAACATCGGCATATGTAGGGCTATCAAATGAAGTTGTACCAGGTACACTGTTTCTTTTTTCAGATTACACCAATGTGTTTTTTGATTTAGGGTCTACACACTCTTTCATATTTGAGAAGTTTTCTAATAAATTGGGAATTTCATCTCAAGATATGAATACAGAAGTTATAGTAAAAACACCTGGATTAAATGTTGAGACAAAAAGAAAACATGAGAACCTTAATGTCCTTGTGTGTGGAAAGAATGTACCTGCAAACCTTATTGTTTTTCATCTAGAGGAGTTTGATGTTATTCTAGACTTGGATTGGCTTTCTGTTTATCATACTAAGATTGACTGCAGAGCTAAACAGGTTTCATTTCAGAATGATTTTCAGTTTGTATACAAAAATGAACCCATTATTTTGATAACATATCAGGAAGTTGAGAATCTAGTAAAAGATGGAAATGAATGTTACCTTCAACATACTGTTAAAAATAATGGAACTGTTTAGATTAATGAAATGCCAGTGGTAAATGATTACCTTGATTTTTTTCCTGTTGAGTTTCCTTGTATTATACCTGATCGGGAAATTGAATTTACCGTTGACTTAGTTCTTTATGGTAATCGAATTTCAAAACCCCCTTATCGAATGGCTAAAATTTATCTTTTAGAGGTAAAGACACAATTGCATGAGTTATTAGATAATGGTTTCATTCGACCTAGCACATCACCATGGGGTCTCCTGTCTTGTTTTTTAAAATTAAATATGGTTCCAAGAGACATTTCATTGATTATAAATCATTGAATAACATCATAGTTATGAATAAGTATCCTTTGCCTCATATCGATGATTTGTTTGATTAGCTCCAGGGAACTCAGTACTATTCAAATATTGACCTGAGATCTGGGTACCATTAGTTGATAGTAGAGGAAGTATATATTCTGAAGACTGAATTTTGTACAAGATATGGCCATTATGAATTATTAGTAATTCTTTTTGAGATATCTAATGCACCTGCTATATTCATAGATCTTATGAAAAGAATTCTCTATGAGTTCTTGGATAAGTTTTTGGTTGTGTTCATTGATGATATTTTGTTTTATTCTAAAAGTAAACTGCAGCTTGAAAGTCATTTAAGGGTCATCTTGAAAACCATAAAAGAGAAGAAACATTATGAGAAATATAGTAAGTGTGCGTTTTGGTTACAAAAAATTACTTTCCCTGGTCCCATTATTTCAAAAAATGGAATAACTGTTGATCCTGCTAAATCAAAAGTTGTTGAATAATTGACAAGACCCACAAATATAACAAATATTCATATTTTTCAGGGTATGGCTGGTTCTTTCCGGAGGATTGTTGAGACATTTGTATAGTTATCTTGTTCAATGAGTAAGTTAACTCGAAGAGGTTTTAAGTTCATCTGGACAAAAGAATGTGATAATTGTTTTCAATATTTAATGTATATATTCACTAAAAAATAATTGAACATGATACAGAGGAGATGGATAGAATTAATCATGGATTATGATTGCATGATCCATTACCATCCTGGAAAAACAAATAAAGTTAATGACTCTCTGAGTAGAAAAACTAATGCTTCATTAACCATGTTATGTTTGGAATGAGATCCTTTGGTTTTTGATTTAATAAACTTTGGCATAGAAGTTGTTGGGGTGGTAAATTCATCTGTTGTGTATTAGGTGTCAGTGAGATCTTCTCTATCAGACAGAATAATGCAAGCGTAGAAAGTAGAGAGTGAGTTGCAGAAATAGGTATTGTTGGTTCCTAAGTGTATGTTGCTGGAATTTAACATTGATAATGATTGTGTTTTATGGTTTGGAAAGAGATTTTGTGGGTCTTGTGATTCACAGTTGATGAATGAGTTATTATGTGATGTTCATAGTTCTCTGTTTTCAGTTCACCATAGTAGTACTAAGATGTACAGAGATATTCGGGAGTATTACTGGTGGGATGGAATGAACAGAGATGTTGCTGATTTTACTGTGATGTGTTTGACATGTCAGCAGGTTAAATCAGAGTTGCAGTTAAAAAATGGGATGATTCAGCTTATACTAGTTCTAGAGTGGAAATGGGACAATATATCCATGAACTTCATTGTGCGATTACCAATGACATCTCGAGGTAATAATGGAATTTGGGTTATAGTAGATCGATTGACTAAATGTGCTCATTTCCTTGTTATTTGATATACTTTTTCCCAAGAAAAACATGCTCAGTTGTATGTTAAATAGATATTCAGGTTGCATGGAGTTCCCCTCTTTATTATATATGATCGTTATCCTAGGTTTACTTCTATCTTTTGGAAAGGACTTCAAAATCCGTTGATTACTGAATTAAATTTTATTATAGATTTTCATCCTCAATCAGATGGGAAATCAGAACGAACAATACAGACCTTGGAGGATATTCTACGTTCTTGTACACTGTATTATCAGGGAATTTGGGTCTAACATAATTCTTTCGATGAAGTTTCTTATAATAACAATTTTCATACTAGTATACAGGTTGATCCATTTTAGGGTTTATATGGAATGTGTTGTTGAACCCTAGATTTTTGGGATAAAGTAGGTGAAAGGATATTGATGGACCAGAATTGGTAGAAGAGATGGCAGATAATGTTCAATTGATTTATAAGCACATTAGAACAGTTCATATCAGATAGAATAGTTTTGTAGATAACCAGAGGAATGATCTTTCTCTTGAGATAGGCGATCATGTCTTTCTCAATGTTTCTCCTTGTAAAATTGAGATGTGTTTTGGTAAGATGGGAAAGTTGAGTCTGAGGTTCATTGGACATTACGAAATTATGGATAAAGATGGATCAATTTCATACAGAATGGGTTTACCTCCATTTTTATCCCAAGTAAACATTATTTTTCAAGTTTCAATGTTGAGAAAGTATATTCCGGATCCATCTCATGTTTTGAGCCCTGAGGTAGCTCAGTTGGAAAAGAATCAATATTATGAAGAACAACCCGTCCAGATTCTTGACCGTAGAGACCATATGTTGCAGAATAAGTTAATTAACAAGGAAATGGTTTTGTGTAAAAACCATATGATTGAAGATGCAATGTGGGAATCTGAAAATTATATGAGGGATAAATACCCCCACTTATTTTGCTAAGTGAATAAAAATTGTGAGGACCCGATTTCGAAAAGACGGGAAGGATGTAACATAGAAGGTAAATTAAGAATAAAATATTTTCATATTTATTAATATTTTTGAATTTAATATTAAGTTTACTTTAATGGGGTTTTTATGTTTGATAGCGTACCTGATATGTAACAATGGGTTTCATTGAAATCTTATGTTGCACACTAATAATATAATATTATTATTTTAAATGGTGGTTAACTCCTAGTAGTTTTATTGTCAGGAATGAAAAAAAAACTAACTACAATATGATTATACATGTTTGTTAAATGTATTTACATTTATCCTATAAAAGTTAGAGGCTTAAATTTTGAATGAATCTAAATTTAATCATAATTTACAATAAAGGATGATTTACCGCCTATTAATGGAGAACCATCATTAAATATATTTTGGTCACTTTAATAAATTATATTTGACCTAATAAAATAATTATTTAGAATGGGGACATAAAATTTCACTTTGGATAAATTTTTGATATTTTTCTGATAAAGTTCATTTTTTTAATGAATATTGAAAATATTTTAATTTAATTCAAAACTATGTTTTAATCTGATTTATTTATATGTATAGATTATCTTTTTAATTGGTTTTAATGTTTAATTAGAATATATTATTACCATTTAATCCAATGTCAGTCATTGTAATTAATTTCACTTTGAAATTGGACATAAACAAGTGTCGATTTTATGATAGTTGTTGTTTCTTAAAAACATGCTATTTGTTTTGATAACGGTAATTAATTTAAAAATTAATTAATTCCACTCCTATTTTACTAATTTTGAAAAATAGATATAATTTTTAAAATTGCAATATCAAATATATATTAGGCTGAATTTTTGGTATTTTTCTCGAAAACATCAATTTTTGATCAATAGTAAAACCACATAGTAGTAGTTAAAAAATAGACCTTTTGAATTAAATGAAATTTTACGGCTTATATGAATTGAATTTTGAAAATCCAACATAAATGATTGTTATATGAATCTAAATTGTGATTCAATAATATGAAAATAATTTTTGGTGAATAGTAACTTTTGGCTTTTATTTACTTCAGTTAAAGGTAAATAAAGTAATTCAAGGAAAATAGAATATTATAACAATTAAAAACTACCTTAAAACATTTCCAAACCTTATTTGTTGATTCATGTACGACTAGGGGAATATTTGGGTCGATTTTGGGACCCTATTTAGCCACATGGGAGTGATAATGACAATTTGGATTAATTAATTTAATATAATGACAAAATTGACATTTACAAAAATAATAGGAAATTAATTTTTATATGGTGTTATATAATCAATATTTTCATCTGTAAATATTCATTGGAAATATAGAACAGTTTCCTACATCATGATTTCTTTTTAGAAATTTATAGACATTATATTAAATAAATTATTTACAACACAATAAAGATGTAGTATTTACCTAATTAATAAATCATTTAATTAAATAAGATTATATTGTTTAAACTTTTATAAAAAAACTATCATATTTTTATTGGATGATATTTTTTCGACCATGAATCATCCTATTATCAACTCAAATGATTTTTGGACATTTGGAAAATGAATATCATTATATAATAAAATAATATTTTCACACTCTCCTAAAGAGCCCCACCTCCCCCTTATAAAAAAAGACCACTTCTAGCCAATTCCTCACACCTATCAAGATAATTTTCTCATCTAAAATCTCCCTAATTAATCACCATACATCCCTCCCATCCCCTTATAACCATTACCTTAGGCAGAAGGCACCTCAAAAAAGCCACGGTCAAACCAAAAGGAGTTACCTAAATTAAATGTAAAAGTTTCTCTTAAATTGTTTTCTTTTATTTTACTTCTCCAACCCCTAAAATATATTTATTCCTTTCTTTTGTAAAAACAACAGTATCCTCAATATAATATGATTTTTTTATGATAATGATTCAGACTACACATACATACACCTCAATCTAATGGATGAAGACTATAATGTTTCTATGGATGGAAAAATAAAGTCTCATGAAACAACGATTATTCGATTATCTCCTACCGCATATCATGATGAACAATATGATGTCACTATAATTATATATGATATATATTATGTTTATTTTTTCTTTATTCTTCTCTGATTTATATTTATAGCACACCTTTATGGTTTCCATAGTGGGTAAATACGATAATCTCATTTTAGAAAGTGCGGACTACGACCCCCTCTAAGTGATCTGACTCGTTAATGCCTTAATTGGAATGTATAATGGATGGAGTTAATGATATTATATATTATATAAAACTTTTATTATAATATACCTATGTATAATTATTCTTTAATTACATAAAAATAAGAAATATAAATGAAAGTAGCATTCATGCGTATGTACGACTTACGGTCTCTATGAACCGTGCATTTCATTTCATACCTCCAAATATTATGAACTATAATAAATATATTTATATACTAGATATATATGATATATATGATATATTAATAATAAATAACATTCTGGATATAATGTACTATTTACCACACGGATAACTTGTAAATATAAGGTGTTCATTATTGACTCAGGTACCAAATATCAACTAAATGATCGTTATTAAATTAAATGATTACATAATGTTTTTAACAAGGTAATAAGTGATATAAAAGGAATAATAAACATTATAAAGGTTCTTAAGAAATTATAAATTAGCTTTATTTTATTATTTTGTAGATTAAATAATGATCGAGTCATGTTGGACACGAGGTAAGGGACTTCGTCTCAATCTCCTTCCATTGAGGAATATTTTGTTTTAATACATTATTTTATTTTATGCACTATATAAACAACATTGAATTTTTATTTCATTCATGGGGAATCATTTTATACAAAAAAATTTACTAAATGACTAGTATTAGTATTTTTTTATGTATGTGGTGACAACGACCATTCCACCACCGCGAGTATTATTTGATCTTTGACTTCCTTTACAAGCCGTAATGTTTTTAAAAGGAAAAATAAAAACAATATTCTCTATTTATGTATTTTGGTATTGGAAATGATTTTGATAAAGGATTTATTATTTCAATATATTGAATTGATATTTTGTTATTGAAATGGGAAAATTTTGTCATTCCTTTATGCTTATGTTATGTGTTATGATCATGTTATGGTTCTTGGGCATTATTTTCATATACGGGATGTTCTATGATAAACCTAGGGTAGGTGAGCCCTACATATATCTCTAATGCATTTCATAATGTGACGAAGGTAAACGTGAATGTTTCTCCTAAGATATTTAGGGAATATATTGTGATGTGTATTCCAATGTAACTCCATATATAGCTAGGATACCTACAATGTAAATATGATTCAAATTTCACAAGTTAGAATTATGATATTTGATTTTTATTTTACTTTAATAAATCAAATTATTTAATAGGTTAAGTAAGAGAGTTTATGTTTTTTTGTATTTATGAACAATTTTTTTCATTCTTTGTTTTATAACCCTTAATGAAATTTTTATGCTCATCCAATGTTTTGAAATGTTCTCACAAGACTTAAAGATGAATATGGTAAAGGATGGGATTAAGGAAAAGACATGTTGCCTAAAACATGGAACTAGAAACTGTGTAGACGAGTATGTTTTGAAATCTTTTGAGATGTAATAGTTATGTCCAAATTCTCTATAACTCTAAACCTGAAAATATACTCAATGTGAATTGTTCATTTTATTCAATATTATATAATTTTTAAGGCCGAGTCCTTATAATTATATATATATGAACAACCACGTGGGATGTCTGTTATACGTTGAGCATAGTTGTTTGTTCCTTTAAATTATTTCATGTATAATTTTTCATTTTTTATTTACTTTATATAGTATAATTGTTTTCATTTAAGGATTATATTTTTAATAATGATTTATTGATAACTATAAAATATTTGAAGTAATCTATCTATATTAAAACCCTTTATCTCCATTTGATGATGGAATCTTTAGTAGGTGGGAACTCAAGAATGAGGTCATGTTGGGAACTAATAAATCTAATGGTTATAGAGCCAGCTAGTGTGGATGTAACAAAGTTATATTACAAAGTTTGTATTTCTTTTCTATTCTGATGTTGGGATCAGTTGGACTCAATATTTAGGAATTATCTATCACATGTTATAGCTATCAAACTAGAACACCAAGAATACCTACTCATGTAGAAATTCTATGATAACTAAGCATGGGTATGTTGTTTTGTTTTTCCATTTTACAGGTAAAATGATTTTTTTTCTAGGGAGAAACAGATGTGTTTTGGATTCATTTATTCAGGATGGATATCATGGTCTTGTCACATTTGTATAAGGATGTAATTAGATTTTTAAACCTTTATTATATAGGAAATAAAATCTAAAGCATCATATCTCGAATGTTAGACTTACATCATATATAGGCATGCATGTGTGTGTATTCTCAACAGAATGAGGATTTTTTTATTATATCTAGAATATAATAAATTTTTTCCCACTATATATCAACTTAAAGGAGTTATAGTTATATAATGATCAAATGTATAATTAATTTTTTCAAATAGATCATGTAATTTTATTGTTATATGATTCATGAGGAGGATACAGATGATGTAGTCCTATTGAAAAACATGAAAAATAGCACGAATGGGTTTGTATTATGAAGTTTCACTATCATTGTAAACATTATGGGTGGGTTTTAATTTTTTTAATTGATTTCTTGAGTCATAAAGAGAGCATAAGGATGTAAATATTCTTTGAGAGGACCTCATTTATAATTTTGTAGGTTGATTTTTCATATGTCTTAATTCATAAAAAATACCCCATAAATTGGGTTTTTAATGATTTAATGTCATATAAAATTTTAATGGGATCATTTTTGATAAACTATGAGTTTTTTCTATCTACTTGATGACCATGACATTTGTGGTCAGACTTAGTAACCATAATGATTCAATTTTCCATTAAAAATTATTTGAAATCCTATCTACCATTGTGATTAGGATATATTGTCCTATATGATCAATGAAAATTAGTTTTCAATTATTTTTGTTTTAAAGAATTTCCGTTCCAATGTTTCATTATAAATAGATATCATGAAGTGTTTTTTGTTTCATTATGGCAGGTTTTGGTGGGAACAATTTTTCAGATCACTTATCATGATATTATAAAACTTTTTGTTATGATCCAGTCCGTTCTAGAGATGTATCATTCTTATTTATTTTTACAGTTTTACTCTAGTTTTGTTTATAAATTTTTTTATTTATTTTTTTAATGATTCAAGTGGAATTTGAAAAATTTAGAATCCCTTGGGGTTGGTTATGTTAGGTTCATGGATAAGGAATAATGTATAGTTTCTCCCAGGAATCCATGAAACCCTTTTAGAGGCACATGAGTTGGTACATTGTGGGCACATAGTCAGGAAAAACCATCTGAACCCCATCAAAAACCATGCACCCATAAACATAGGTGATTTTCTCATTTCGCCTAGGGATTTTTCAACTGTGCACTTATTAGGATAAAAAATATCTATTAGTGTTTATATAAATGGTAATGTTTCCTGGTTTGGAAATCAATGGATATATTGCCGCAAAAACATGATGGTGATATATATGCCACCTAAAAATATGATTAAAATTCTATAACCAAATATGTTTTACATTTAATATTTATGTCTTGATCTCAAATGTTTTCATTCGATTTTTTACTCTCCCAAAAAAATTTTAGGCAACCAAGAACACCTTCCTCGAAAAATCAATGATCTTGTTGAATGATTGGATTCTCATAGCTATAAAATTTTCTCCTTGTTTAGTTTCTTGTCTCCCCCATATCTCTTTCATGATAATGTTTTTTTCTTTTTTCTCTATGGGGGAATGTTTAGTTCTTGTTTTTTGATGGTTGTGTTTTATAGATATTACTCCATGGTTTTGATCCTTTATATCTTGCATCAATATTAAATTTTCCATTCTATATTAAATATATTGAGGCTATTATGGGAAAATTCGTCAACGATATTAATTTAGGTGGTCTATTTTTTAACTCCCATTGTTTTGATTCTATTTGGATATATGTAATCATAAAATCACAATTTCCATGTTAGGAATTTTAGTTTTTTATTGAACTAATTGATTTATTTTTTTAATTGGTGTATGGAATTTGTGTGATTATAGTATTATGATATTTATTGATAAAATTTGTTGTAATTGAAAAAAATGATATGAAATATTTTTGTAAGATGTGAACAAATAGTTGTGGGATACGGAATACTACTCAGAATTCCCACAATGTGTTAGACTACCTCTATTGGACTATAATATATATATTTATTGATTGTGATCACAAAATAATAGTAAAATGAACATTTATCCAAATTTCCATGTGGTTCGATACTACTACTATGGTAGTGAATTTATCAATATGACATTATAATTTACGGTATTATTGAAATATGATGATATAATGAAACATTTTATCCAATTCTTGGCTGTTTTAAACTCTACCATGGTACAAATATAGTTTTATTGGTTTTAGTTTCAATATGAAAACGAGGATTATCAGATCAATCAATATAAAATTTAATGTGAATATTAATACTTTATCATTTTTATAATACTCATTTTTCAATATAATAAACATTTTTGTAATATATTTATTTAGATTACAATGTTGGTGGCCTAATTTGTTTTACAGACACCCTAATTGATATTAAAAAATTGTAGCCACATAGACTTACTTATTGTGTGGTCAGATAATAGAATGATCTGTTTTTTAGATGGAAGAGTGGGGTCTCCAGATGGATCTTGATGTTGGGAATCTCATTGGAGTTATATGTTTGTTTATTTTTTGTTTTTATTTTTCCAATTTCCTTGATTGGATATAACATATGCACCTCGTTGGTTTTGAATATTTTCCTATATTTTTATTTTATTAGGTTAAGTTGGTGATTGTATGATATGGTTATATTTTTGGTTAATTCTTATTATCATTGGAAATTATATATATATATATATAATTTTTTTAATTGATAAAGAGGATATAGTCTCCCTATATTACACATTAGTCCCTCTCTTCAAGTCAAAATCATCTTACACACAATGAGGCATGCCTGAGGTCACATACCTAACCGGCGTGGGTAACTAGTAGATGGAACCAAGTCCATGAATTTTAAAATTTAAATTAATGGTTTCTTCTTTTGATTTATATTTTTTAATATTTTTAAATGCTTTAATTGATAATAGGATGAGTCATTCCTTAGTAATGCGCTAATGAATCAGAGTAGCTAACCCATGTGTTTGGGATAATGAATATACACTTAGTTTATTGATGTCGATGATTCTTTATAATTTAATATAATTTAATTTCACCTTGGGTAATGCACTTGTATTTTGGATTTTTTGTTTTCTATATTTTTAACTGTGTTTTGGTATGAAGCATGAGTTGAGTATACATGCATGGTTTTAGGACATCTTGATTTTATATTTCATGCATAATTTTAGGAATATACATAAAATTAAATCATTGGTGATTTATAAAAATAAATTGACATTATTTGTACGTGTAATTTAATGTATATTGCTTCTGAAAAGGAAATTAATAACTTTAATTGATTAAAAATTTTGTAACATAATAAGGATAAATGGGTTTTTAATGGGAATCCATGAAATATGAATATGTTTAGGCTAGGTTGTCCTTGGCCTAGGTGATGAATTGTTCAGGGAAGTGTTATGCCTCATTTTTTGACAATGTGATGGGGTATGGGGATGAATTATTGTTTATTTATGTAAATTCCACTTATAGAAATGGGATAGTGATGTATTATTTTTCATAAGATGTCTTTTTAGAATCAACGAGATATTAACCAATAAGGCTCTATTGTTAGGATAAAATGTGTACAAATAAGTAAATTTGAATCCCACAATTGAACCAGATATAAAAATAGTTTTTGTTATAGAATACAAAGAGATATTATGTGAGAATTATTATCATTTTATTCACATCATAGACTGATACCATGTGAGGTATTAATCAAATTTTTTGACCTTAAACAATTTTTTTTATAAGCCTGTTACCATAATTATAGATAATGGACCTAAGGTAGCTGTGTTATAGGTTGTGTCTAACTAGAAAATAATTTACAAATTTGATACTCTAATAGAGAGTAGTCTTCAATTAGATCAATATGTGTTGCATGAAGAATAAATAAAGTAGTGTGATATTATGACATGGGTTAGGAAGTAGGAAGATTTATAATATAACGTCTTTTAGAAAATTTTAATCATACACTTTTACTTAGAGATGATCATAAAATGGAGTAATGATAAGTGTATATAGTTGAAATAGGGGTTCATGTATCTAATTCTATATGATAATTACATCACTATTTTTTAGAAAATTTTAGTTACATTAGATATAGAAGTGGATATAAAAGTGAATTATTTTCAAAATGAGCCTAAATGTGAGATTATATACCAAGTTAATCTGAATAGGATAAAAATAATTTATGTGGTAGTGAATGAGGCTATCATTATAGAAAATAAATTATAGGAGTATCCATTGTTTTGAATATGGTTATTTATGGATGATTAGAAGCTCTATATTATATGATTAGGAAGAATAACATTGAGAACATTGACGGGGGTGATAAAGAATTGAGTGTTTGGGGAGAATGATCAATTAATTTTATTATTTATAGATTAATCTTCTAATAGATTAATAAGTCAGATCACATTTTTATCTAGCGTCTCATACCAATAGTGTCGTGCCAATGTTGTTGCGGGATGGAAGACATTAACATGTATTGAAAAAAACCCATCAGTGATAGCAAAATACATAGGATCGGGTAACAGTCGGACAGATAGGGAGAATTATTGTGCATATCAGTCGACCAATTAGAGTTCAACTACAATTGTAGTCAGGGTGGAGGATATAGTATGTCATGGATAGAGTACGCGTATTAGAAAATTTGGAATGCTCATGGGTCATGGATGGCATCACATGAAAATGGGTATGATATTTTAATGAAATTCTTATTGTATTTGTGGACAGTCGGGTAATCCTATCGATATTAAAAGGTAATATTAATATAAATTATGCACATTTTAGTTTCTTATATGATATATGAACCACAAATTATTTTACATATATATAAATCATGAATGGTTTTATTCAAATGATAGATTATATATGTGATTTTATGATTATTGACGCGCCATTAGTGGTACATTTGATGGACATATTTTTTTCAAGTGGTGATCTCTCAGGCTTGGGATGTATCCTTTCTTTTAGGATATTTACAAATATGAAATGTATGATTTTCAAAAAAAAAATTATTGATGACTAGTATCATTCCAATATTGATTGAATTTTTATCGTATGATTATGAACATTAGAACTCATAAGTGTAACTATTATATTAATTTTAGATAGTGAGATATCCAGGCATGCGATGTAGTGAAAGTACATCCGCAACTATGAAATCTCACAAACAATGTTTCTATTTTGTTATATATTGTATATGGTGAGAGGGATGAGGTCTTTGTATCCTTAGGGTACTTTGGTTTTTTATAATAAGGTTGACATGATGATGTGTTTCTGTGTTGATTACTAGAAATTAAACAGTGTGAAAGTGAATAAATGTTATCATTTTCTTCATACTGATGATATATTTTCCCAAATTAGGGGATCTTATGTAATCTCAAATATTTACTTGAGATTTGGGTATCATCATTTTAGTGTTAGATCATTTGATGTACCACCAAATTATTTGAGATGATGGAATGGACTATCTGTGTATTAGTCATTCCCTTAAGTCTAAATAATTCTATGATTGTTTTATATTCTTGATTTACCCAATCCATAATCCATACCTAGATTAATTTTTTGTTGTTTTTCGGTGATATGATGGTGTACTCTATTAATCTACCCAATCATTCCCAATATATTGACATCATCTTGATTATAATGAAATATAACCAATAATAGATAAAACTATCTAGAAGTCAATTATATAATACCAATGTACATTTCTTGGCTGACAACATTTTAGTGGAATGTTTATCCATCGATATAGAGAATGTGTAGGAAATATTTTCTTAAGAGTATCCCAGGACTGTTTATTATTTCATTTTCATTAGAGTTTTAGTGGAATGTTATTGGAGGTTAATCTAGTACATTTACCATATGATTGTACCAAATTCATGGTTCAATAATAAGTGGATCCTTTTTTATTGGGTTGGATCATGTGAGAATTATATTCAGGTGTTGATAAAGATTAAGTCTACTTTGAAAATATTCATCATACCTAGGATGGGTGAGGAGTATTCTATGTATTGTGATCCACCAAGGATTGAACATAGAGATGTTTTGATAGATTGAGTTCATGTTGTAGAATATGGTCATTTCAATTTCAAAAACCTGAATGAATTACCTTACGCCTGATGTGGAGGTTGATTCTATAAATTTATTCAATAACGTGTCAGAAAAATTAACTGTTATGAGAAGTTATTATTTTTATATAGATCAGAAGAGATTCATGTATTTCTTATCATTGTAGGACTCAAATACTGTTCTATAATGTTTGTTTGAGTATATAAATTCCTTCAATTTTGTGATATAATATCCTTTATGGAAGGAAAGAAGTGACACTGACACATTGAGTAAGATAGAATAGACTAGGGTAGATCAAGAGTCCATTTCTATGCAGAGGATGGTGATTTTATGGTTGAGATTCATACTATTTATCAAGAGTTCTAGGATAAAATTACCCCCGTATACTTTTTTTGAGTCCACGCAACTGAGCTAGATCACATGGATCTATTTTGATGATCATTAGTTTTTATCCTTAAGGAAAAAACCGTGTAGTTGTGTTTTGAAATTCATGTCGATGTATAAATCAGGATTCACTCATCTACTTCTATAAAAAAAATTCTACATGATAGTATTTGAGAAATGAAATTTCCTGAGTTTTATACAATTAAATATTTGTTAGAAAATATTTATAAAAAATGTATCACAACGTTCATCAATAATATTGGTTTTCTAAGCATGAAATGGGATATTTCAAGCTTCATGACATGATACTATTTTTTCATCCTTGTGACAGAAAAAACATAAGGACCAGGTTATTTACTACTAATATTTCCCATTCTAAAATAGATGATGTTATGAGTTATAATGGACATAATGGTTGTTTATCCAGGGACCCATCAAAAGAATGATCCTATATGCCTGATTGTGGACCAATTCTTGAATTTAATAAATTAATTAACTTTCAATTGTATTTTTAAAATAGAACAATTTGGGTATATTTACATTCAAGAGATAGTCCATTTGAATGAGGATCCACAATGTAGTGTTTTAGACTATAAATCCGGATTTACTTCACAATTATGAAAATGGCAGTATAAGGTGTTGTGTACCCAATTATAATTGAGTAAATATTTTTAAAGAAATAAAAATTTGTTGTCATAATTTATAGTTCATATTCTAGAGAAAATGTTGAATTAATGCATCCTAGACATTTTTGGGTCATTCAATATTCACATCATACTCCTTGCGTTCTTGAATAAAAAAAATTATTAAGAGACTATTCATATTGGACCATATGATGTTATTTTTGGTAAGGAATAAAGATCACTTTTATAGAAGATGGAGAGTGGTTATTGTGACTTTTTGGGACATTGTCATTTTTTAAGAAACCACCAAGTAGTTCCAATTCATTAAAAACAAATATATATTATTCAAATAATGTATAATTTGTATACAAATAAAATTAAAGGAATTCATTAGTTCATTGTGACTGGTCGCGTATTCATTAAATTGTATCTTATATGTGGACATTGTAGCATTCATCTACATGGAATGATGGTGCTCATGATTGATGGGCCTTTTGAGAATATGGAGTGGATTGAAATACTTGAATATTAATGGGGTCCTCCATAGTGGTATAGTTTTATAAAATATGTTTTAATCATTTATTTATTAAGTAGTATCACTCCATTGATTCTCATATGATCGATGATGATGATAATGAGATTGATGTTGATGTTATTGATGAGGAGAATCTAATTATTTTTATGGATCATGTGAGAAATTGTTGATATGACGGATTATACCAGAACTATGTGAAATGTGGAAATATGGTCTCATTTTAGGAGGAAACATGCAGGATAAAATAAAATATGTATGCTAAATTCCCTGAAAAATTCACCTCATAATCTCAAAGTTATATTAGATTACATGAAGACGACACGTAGATATGTTGTGAGGGATTGTATGATTCCAAACTATATAGAGATGTCATGTTATGATATTTATACACTCTTTTAATATAGTTCTAGTTATTACCTACATGGGTGGCTTGAGGTCGTATTTATCGTGTTGGGAGATATTTTAAATTCCATTTTCTACAACTATTGGAACACTATTTTAAAAAACTATATAGTTCTCACAAGGAAACTATAAGTCCCTTTTTGTAGATAAAGAGGTGACAAACGTTTTGTGTACATTTGGGAAAAACATTCTGCCTTCCTCCCAAACAGAACAACCTCAAATAAAGTGTATTTATATGGTCAGTTCATGGTTTTTGAATCTATGCACCAATTATGAGAATCATTCATCCCATGAGTAGAGGCTTAGTGTTATGATAGATGGTTTGGAAAACCATCAGTCTCCACCTAGGAAACCATGCACAATTGTTTTGACCTCCTCAAAAATATTATATTAATTACAAAACCCCTTAGTTTTCCCTCTTAATAACCATGTTTCTAACAAAAATTAATTAAAATAATTTTGGAATCTATGTGGATTATTTCAATGCCCCTAGAACCCCTTTCATGGATAATCGAAGATCTTGATGATGGACTAGCACATTATGGTTATGTAATTTATCTTTAATTTAGTCTCTTCTCTTTTTCCATATCGATATACTGATTTAGAGGGTTGTTTTTTACACCATTATTTATGTTTTATAAATAGGATTGGATGGTCGTTTTATGGATATTAATCCTTGTTTTTTATAATATATCAAATCCATCATTGTGAAATTTACATTTCAACATCAAATTGTGGATTTTGGAATTTTAAAATTTATTTCAATGATCCTGTAATTGGTGATATAATTTTAAATTTTAATAATATTGATTAAATTTGGTTTTTGGTAATCATTTGATTTAAATTTACATATAGGGATATTATATTAGGAAATAGATTATTTAATTATTTTTACATAATTAGGTTATTAATTTGTTTATATATTGAGATTATGATATTTTTTGGAGAAATAATATTAAAAATCAGAATCCATGGTATATGTAATTAATACATGTTTGGATAAATTATTTCTAGGTCATGTACTAGTGTGAAAAATATTTTCAGGGTTATATACAACAAAAATAATCCTACATAATATATATTATTTACATGGGATCAATAAGTTTTGAGAAAGGGAATAATAATCAATATATTAATGGGATTCTAAATATCAAATATAGGCCCCAATTTATGAATATGAAATCATATATTTATTGATTAATTTATGCCATTTAACAAATGAATGATGGTATCTAATTGGTTTATGGATCAAACTCCATCATGGGACGATGCAAGTATTAATGGATTTTGTTTCACAATAAACTAAATCATTATTTCATAAAATAGTTAATAGTTTAATGTGAAAAATATTTACATTAACTTACTTAAATTATTCATTATAAAATACATAAATTATAATATAATTTAAATTTTCAATAAACCACTGAGGGTGGCCTACTTAGTTGTACTCACACTATACTCATGCTATGTAATCTGAAATAGAATAGAATTAATTTTTCCAAGGTAGGATAATGTAAGACCCCTATGTTAAATGGACGATTTTTTATTTAGTATGGGTCATATATGAAGTAACTAAAACTAATTTTTGAATCTCTTGTGTGTTTATAGTGTATTTATTTTGGTTCTACATGTTATTCATAATATTATTATATAATGAAATATTTAATTCTTTGGTATTGGTTTCTATTTTCCCATTTTTGTATTATCATGTGATGTTGGTCATTATTGGTTATGATATTGTTTTTTTTTATAACGCGTACCTATTTATTATTGATTTTTTCTATTTTAATAAATTTATTAAGAGTGTATAATATACTCATGTTAAATATAAGACCCTTACTACTAGTTTGAGGACTTAGGTATATCAAGACATGTGCCAAATACAAATCCATCAATAGGTTCAAGGATCCATAATGCGGAACACACTCGATTATTTTAAAATTTGGTGTGATAATCTATTTTTGTTTTTGTTTTGTGAGTCATTGGTCATTATAGTATATGTATATACTTATATATTAACAATTACTTCTTAGGTAATAGGTTCTCAATTTTAAGGACATTACTCCAAAAAATGATATTGTATTTAGATGGAAATGGTTAGGATGCCTCAAGCCCGATAAGGAAAAAAGGCCAAGAGTTATTTTCAGATGCTTCAAAATTATTTTGAGTATTGGTTTGGGGATATATGAGTCTTAGAATTTTTATCTAGGATAATGAATTTTCTATGGAATAATGTTACATGTATTTTATTTTGAGTAAAACATGTCCTTCACATTATACAAATCAATAATACCATTTTTAATATGCTAGCAACATCCAACATTATTTGATTCAATTGTTCTCAATGTGATCATGTCTTTTATTTCCAAAAATTGTTATACCATTTGGATTTTGGTGAGATCAATATAATGTTTTAAAAAAGAATTAGATTGTTTCAGGTCATGATTGTTTAAAAACAGAAGTATTGTAGGCATTGTTTCATTATGAAATTTCATTTGGTCCTTTTTGTACTGATTCATGATTATTTGATGATCTTTTTACTGTTTTTCCCACTCTGATCATTGTTTCATAGAGTTGAGAAGATTATTTATGGTAGGTAGTTCTAAGGCCTTTGAATAAGTCTAAAATGATCATCTAGTAAGATGTTTCATTTGAAATGGATTTATTGGTGGGAAGAATTAATGATATCATAGTGTAGTCATATTCAAGATATTTTTTCTCTTAATCATGACATTTTATGATTATCCTTACTGTGAATCGATTTTATGATATTCCATCCATGTGTATTTTCTTATTCTTGAAAGGGTCTTCATACAGGTTTTAAAATATTAGAAGTGTAAGAATATTCATATGATGGGGTGACCTCCATATTTTATTAGAGTAAGATCCAATAGTTATTAGGTTCGTTGGATTGGTTGTAATAGTTTTTTGATGCATTATGTTTTGTTTAAATGTTGTTAAGATATATATCTTTTTATAATCTTCTATGTAAACAGTGTATTTTAATTTTGTATCTCACATTGGATAGATTTAATTATTTTGACATTTGGCATGGAATTTTCTACTGTGGTCGAAAGGTGTTTCTTGTGGTGAAACCATTTTTTGAGAGGATCCATTATTTATGACATGTATGATGGGATGAAACTTTTTTTTAAAAGATTGAATGTTTTATTTCAAAATAAATTCTTCTAATAGAGAGTGAAGTAGTTACCATTGTAGTGATATGAAATTTCGAGTATGAAGTGAGAACTAAATGGGGTTTTAAGACTTTACAATGAAATTTTTTTATATGATAAAATTATAAATGTGTATTGGATAAATTTTTGTATAGATCAGAATCTAGCAACAGTGGTGGTACCATCTCTAGTTGTGTTGTTACTATGTTTGGGAATGATGAGATGTAGATAGTGTCTATCAGGTTTTTTTCTTATTGAGAAATTGTTTTTCTATATGAATATTATTTTTTTAATAAATGTCAATTTCAGTTAAAAATTTGAATATATTATTATATTATGGATAATCAAATGTAAGTTGATGAATTGGTTTATCAAATGATGGTTCTTCGTGATATAGTTATTCAGGTTAATACAATATATAGTTTTATTGATGGTTACATGTGGTTGTTAATGTTTTTTATGAATAATGTATCTTTTTTCATGAGTTTTAAAATGTATTATTTCTTGGTGGTCAATATGTAATGCCCCAAAAATAGTACCTCATGTTATAGAAATATTTATGTTTAATTTTTTTATACGAACTAATTTGGAGACTATAAATACCAAACATTTCTTTTAAATAAAACACAGGAGTGATTACAATACACTGTGACTATTGGAAGGCCATACTATCAAAAAATACCTATTAAAGGACCTATTAGAATTACAGGGAGACCACCCAAAATATAGAAATCCGTAAGAAGATAATATGGGTCTTCTTTATCCATCACAATGAAGATTATAATGGCCAGAGCCACTGCAACTACACTACGCATCAGTGGAATGACGTGAACCATCTTATGTGATTGTCCGGAATTTGGAACATCCTGATGATTGATTTAAGAAGGCATCTACCTGACCGTGAGCCCTAGGGTGACTGCTGGAGATGTAAGAGATAGTTGAGTTCTAACAGCTATAATTATAGTCATTGGTCTTTTCGACAGTTTGATAAAAAATATACATTCTATCATTTAAAAAGATTGAGGTTTTGAAAATGTTATATAACCACTTATTATGAACTTCAATGGGGAAATTAGTTAACATTTAAAATTTCAGATTGGTGATTTTAAAATAAGATGATTATTTCAAACAACATACCATAATTTCAAAAATTTTGTAAACGTTGTCATTCATAATGATTAATCAGTGTTTTAACTAAAAAATGTTTTGATTTAAATAATACTTGTAAAAAAGTTTTCATATAGATATTTTAATGTTATAAGATATCTAATTTAAAGATACAATGTTTATAAATAAATTGGAACATTTTTTTTGAAAAACATGTATTTATATAAAAGGTAACATAGTGCAAAATCTTAACAAAAAAATAATCCATGCATGGGGCCAAAACTATAGCTTGGTCGAGAGAGGTTGTATGTGCAAGGTGACTGATTCAAACCCTAAACCTCAGCACAAGATGGCCATAGATGATTGTATAGCTACACCTAGGGGCATACAAGATCGTAAGAGGGAACAAGAGGCACCGTCATGCCTGATGACATAGAGGCGTGGGTGGGCACAAGAGCACGACCACATAACCTGATACAAGGCGGTACTGGGAGGGGTAGAAAGGAAAATTCTAATTTTTCCATCATAGTCTTAGGCATATACGGAAGTTGTGTGGGTATCTCTTATTCAATGTGGTATGGGATTTTTGGGCTGAAACATGATCCAGGCCATTGGATCACATGGTAAGCAATTATGGCCATTTATCGCAGTCTGGACCTTGACTCCCAACTATCGTGGTAAGAAATACACATTTATATATGTTTTTTGGATTGAGAATGATCTAATCACCACCATCAACCTCTTATGAAATTTCCCCATTGATCTATGTCATCTAATCGAACCTCGATCAAATAAAAACCGTCCATCCAATTCTAAAACCTTCAGTTACTCCGCCACCTTCTAATCTTCTCCTTGTTTAATACTAGTCTCCCAATGAATTTCATATATTTCTCCCCTGCCCATTCTTCTTCCTGTCCCACCTAGGCTAGAATAGTACCATACTCTTTTCTTTTTTTCTCATCCGAGACCTCATTGGCCACCTTGTTTCGCGCAATTTTCAAAGAGGGATTTACCTAGGTCTTTTTATAAATCATATAGGTACCGTTTTCTTGCATTAGTCACATTAAATAATTTATTATATTTTTATACATAATATAGATTATAAACAACCCAGTTTCACATAATCTCTTGGTTGTCCCTCCTCCTCAATCCTCAGGAATTCTCTTTCAACGTTTTCTCGAGCCACTCCTCCTCAAACAAGGGTAATGGAATTATTTTTTCCATTAATATCATGTAAGAAGTTTATATACTTATATAAATATGTATAACCATATATATAAATGTAAATCCTTGCGGTTTGGATAAGAATCTCCCTAATACCTGATTTAATGACTTACAGATTTTAGTCCAAGGTGTTATTTCCAATTTCGAAGGATATTTATTCTTCTCATGAAAAAAATTGTTACATCCCTTATATATTTAGTTTTATAGGCACACACATATATATAACTATTCAATTTTATAAAAACCACTATTCGTTGATTTTTAACACTTCTAAAACTATGTGTTTCTAAGTAAAATATGAATTTTTAAAAAACTCAAGGAATTTTATTTTTATATAAATCATTCATATTTAAATATATATAGTATTCATGGTCATTTAAAATTACACATATTATGCAATAATCACATTCCAAACCATATATAAGTCTTATAACACTTTGCTTTAATGGTTCATTTATGTTTTTGATAAAAAAGTGTGTGTCTTCTAACATTGGTGCAAGACTCATATGTGTACTTGGTTATACATGGGTGATATACACAATATCATTAGAATATATATATATATATATTAATATTTTAATTAATATATATTATAAATATTACATGATGGTATTATATTCTAGGAATCCTATTAATTTTATGTCATATGTGTGTTATTAGAGTATTGGATCAATCAATCGACACATTATGTATTTTCAGTTTTAATAAAAGGTATGTATACATAAAAAAATGGATTCCCAATATTTTTAAATTTTTTCCCAAGGGATTCTATGAATGAATAAAAATGTTGTTTTTAAATATGATTTTTTTAAAACATTACTTTTCATATACACCCTGTTTTTTGAATAGTTTACAAAAACCCAAATTATGAAAATTCCAAATATTATACTAATGATTTGTTTAGTAATTTTTGATTGTTCATGAGTATAATATTTTGTGTTTTTCAACTTTTATATTCATATGTATGATTTACTTATTTTTATACTAAATTATGTTTGTTTTGGTTGAATAAAATGATTTCAATTTTTAGAATTATGTATTATCTTGTGATGTGTTATACTAAATAATTTCAACAATAAATGAATGACCATATATCACTTTAATACACCACATGAAATATTAATTTATTAAGTATCTAATTAGAATTTCCACATGTATTGAAAAATAATCTCATGGAATTTTAGGGTTATGATCTTATGTAACAGAACTAGATTTTTTATTAGTGCATTAAGTTCTTATCATACACACCAACTAGTGACATATCAATGTGATTGATAGTATTTTAATTAATACATATATGTCTGATTCACAATATATATTTGAACGATACTGAATATATTTAGAAATATTATTAATTTTTATTGAATTTTTAATTAAATTATTCAATGTTATATGGGATACATTGAATAATAAGAAACGAGAAATTAAATATTCAATGTGCTATGGGACATTTTGAATATACTACTTGATTTGGAATATAAGGAATGTATTGGATATAGTAAGTGTCGGGTGGGTCCCAGTACAACCCATTGGTGCATCCGTACGTTTAATGGGACAAAAAATGGACTTGGCACAATTTCTTGATAAAATGAATATTTATGGTCTTGCCACAAGGCCTTGAAGTTATGGTTATGATGTCCCAAATTATACACCTCTCAACAATGTTATGATAATTAATTAAACAAGTGGATATTAAACTATGAGAATATACATGGTTATGTGAAAGTACATATGAGTATCAGAAGAAAAAAATTCTTAAGGAATGATGTTAATGTTGTCAATAAATAATTTTTAGATACTAAATGTTTCACAGTAGTAAAGCAAGTAATTTATGTGATTTCCATTATGTGCCACTATGATTATGAATTTCTCTTTGTTATTAACCTTTTATCGGCATATTAATAAGTCATACTTCTTTATAATTTATTCACTAATTACTATGAATAACCATGAGTGTAATTGATTTATGTTCCATTCTAATCTCGCTTGAATTCTTTTGAATGCACTCTTTTATTCCTTATACAATTATTATGATAAGTATTATGTGTGACAAAATTTATTAAGAAATTTATTTATGAAAAAATTATATGAATATTTTCAAATGTTATCTAAGAATATTATGTTACCTTAAAACCCATTACTAGTAATTCATATGCTAAGGAATTTTTGTAAATAAATGTTTAGGAATCATTATTAACAAAAGAATCTTGATAGAAGAAGTTGGTTCCTAGAACTAGAAGACAATCTATCATCTGTATGGGGCATGATGTATAAAATAATCATGCATGGTATTTGTAAAAATTCACACATAATGTTTCAAGGAACCTGCTCCAGGGATTTCTAGAGTTGGGATATCATAGTTGGTATTAAAGATATGTTTATTTATCTCTGGAAAACATGAAATGGAAAAAGTAAAGTTACTTCAGCAATATAAGAATGATGTTTTCTTAATTTTCAGATGGAAAATGGAAGTACTTGTATTTTGTCTCATCCAACATAATTATTAGATACTATAGTGGGAAAATCATGTGTTAAAAAATACAAGGCTTTTGAAAATATTTTATTATCATGAAAAACCATCTACTGAGTATCTGACTCTCCTCATGTACACCAACATCACAATGGACAGGTTCTGTCTATTACCTCCTGATAAAGGCTCAATTATCATTCCATGTATGTGAAAGGAAATACTTTGAGGGTATGTTTAAATTTTTTACCTGAGCTAATAATTTCTTTTCTCTTGAGGACTTTGAGGAGGATTCACAAGGGGGTGACCTCCGATTAGCATATCTATGACAAATATGGACCTATTGCCTTTGTGGTCATGTTATGGACTTTTAATCCCTTTAGAATGAGGCTAATTGTTTACATTATCGGTATAAATTACATACTGATGTATCTCATCTTGATACCTGACATGCTTCTATCAAAATGAATTATAGAAGTCCACATTTGGTTGATCCTAGTCGCACAAGGTGCCTCTAGACCATGGAGATATAAGAATTTTGATCCGCATTGGGAATCCGTTTTTCTACCAACTGGGGAAATAACCAACATAGGTTGATCAATGGGGAGACATCATAGTGTATTTCATGAAATCCATAGTAGTGTTTTATGAGAGGGACCAAGTGAATATGTAATATCAAGAGTTTTATAAATAATTTCTAAATAGATGATGTTGTGTTATCTATTTTGATAATTTTTTATATAAAACAATTATTTAGTTTTAAAATAGTTTTTTAATAATGAAATATAATTTATTATAATATTTCAGATAGAAGATATGAGTTCACCAACCAATATTTCATCACTACCTATAGAGCTGTTAGAGACTATAATCATCAAGACATGCACTGAAGAGTACCATCATTATTCCAACTTATATTTAACTTGTAAACAACTCCCTAGGGTGTCGAACTGACCAGACATTATCCCACTTTACAAAAGGATGTAATCTTGTCTATTGCTATATACCAATTACACAATTCGCAGCATATAAGCAATGAACAGAGTTTCATGAAGCTGTTTTTCTAGGTTTCATGTTGGTTTGTAACTACAAAGATGTGGTTAAATATCTAGAGGCTTCGTTGGGTGGTTCCCATCAAGTGACCTACCCATTCTTAGTCCGAAGTTTTAGTATGTACTAGGAAATCTAAGACATCAATATTTTCAAGGATGATGTTTGACCACTCTTAAATATCTGACCTCTTCAATTATTGTGCCTATATATAGAAGTGTTAGTTCTTTAAGCACATGTTCAACCCAAGCTGTTCATAGTGTGTCTAGGCCAAAAAAATCGAGCAGCTGAATACGACATATTGAATCCACTTGAGGTCGTCAGCACCCTACCATCAGTGGAGTTCCCAGTAAGGGGACCTTGTAAGTGATTTGTGTCTAGTGTTGTTGTGTTTGTGTATGAGCATTTTGTAATAGCGAGGAAACAATTAATTGTAGGGGGAATAATATAATTCTGCAAAAAATATTTCTCATGTAAAGGTAATATTGAGGATTTATTTGGATATTCAAACTAATTTGAAAACTATAAATACCAAACATTTAATTTAAATAAAACATTACAGTGTTTAAAATACATCATGATGAATAAAAAACCAAACTATCCAAAAATACCGAATAAAAGACCTATTATAATTATCGGGAGACCACCCAAACCATCAAAAACCCCTAGAAGATAATATTGGTCTTTTTGATCTGTCACAACAAAGATTAGAATGGCCAGAGAAACTTCTACAAAACTAAGCATTAGTGTAATGATGTGTACCATCTTTTTCAATTGTTTGGAATTTGGAACATCCTAATGTTTGATTTAATAATGTATCTACCGGAATTTTACCCATTGGGTGACTATTGAAGATGATTGACATAATTGAGTTCTAACATCTATAATTATAGTCGTTGATTTGTTGCGGTGGATTGAAAAAAAATATCAGCTCTTGATTTTCAAAAAATATAACTTATCAAAATGTAATATAACTTCTTATTATGAACATTATAGGTGAAATGATTTAATATTATTAATTAATATTAGGTGATTTTAAAATGATATGATGATATAAATCATCATACACATAATTAATTTTTTTTAAAAGTTTTCATTCCTAATTATTAAAATATGTTTTGACAAAACTATATATTTATTCCTACAATAAAAGAATAAAATTTTTCATATGGATATATTAACGTAATAATTTTGTCATTATAGATTTAGTGTTTATAAAAACTAAGGGGATGTTTGTTTTGAAAAAAAATTAATTATTTTAAAAGAATCATATTAATAAAGTTTAACAAAAATTTAAGCTTCTGAAAGGGGCCTGCCTTTAGCTAGGCCAAGAGAGGCATCATGCACATGGTGGGTAAGCCTAGACCACAGCCTCACCATAGGCTAGCCTGAGTAGGGGGTATAATTTTCCTGAAAAGAACACCGAAGTGCATGATGAAAAAAGAGGCACCACCATGCAGTGTGACAAAGAGGTGTGGGTGGGTAAAAGAGCAGATCCGCAGAACCCGGTGCGTGGTGGTACCAGGAGGGGGAGAGGAGGGTTCAAAGCGGTCCATCAGATCCTTAGGCTTAATAGGGAGCCGTGAAAGTCTATTTGACTCAATGTGGTAAGAGATAATTAAGGATAAACATGATCTAGGCCTTTGGATCATGTCAAAAGAGATATGGGATGTTTATCGCAGTCTGGACATCGACTCACAGCAGTCGCGGTAAAACGTCAGCATTTTTATATTCCGTCGTATTAGGGGATATCTATTCTCAATATTCCACCTCTTCTAACATTTCAATGTGAATCTATGTCTTCTGATCGATCCTCGATCAAAAAAAATTCTTCCATCCATTTTGAAAACCTGCGATTAATCTTCCATCGTCCGATCATTTACACGTTTAATCCAAGCTGTCCAAAGCCTTCCATATTTTACTTCACCACACCATCTTCTTCCACTCCCACTTGTTCCAAACAAGTAACCTACTCTTCCTTCCTTTCTTTTCTACACCCAAGACCCCACTAGATCCCTCTCACGCATTTTTTAAGAGGATATTTTCACATTATTTTAATAAACCATATAGGGCTCATTTTTCATGTAGTTTAAATAAATACTTCATTATATTTTTATACATAATTTTGTTTATAATCAAATTGGTAACACACATTACATCGGTTATCCCTCCTCCTTAGATATCAGCAAGTCTCCTTCAATGTTTTCCCAAGACACTCCTCCTCAAACCAATGTAAATGAATTATTATTTCCTTGTATGTTGGTTTGGATGTTTATATACTATATAAATATGTATACTCTAATATATATATGCAGTCTTTCGGTTTGGATAGGAATTCCACATAAACCTGATTCCATGACTTCTGAAATTCGAGATTATGAGGTATTTTTAAACCTAAAGGACAATTGTCCTTCTCATAAAAAACCTGTTACATCCAAATTATATTCGGTTATACACATATATATAACCATACTGTTTTAGAAACACCACAATTGTCTTGTTTTATAAGACTTCAAAAACATTGGGATTCAGAGATAAACAAAAACATTTAAAAAAATTTAAGGAATTATATTCATATATAAATCTTTTATATATAAATATATATTGTATATACAGTCACATAAAATTACATTACTTATTTATTACTCACATTATGTACTAGATATATTCCTTTTAAAACTATGCATCAAATGTAAATTTATGTTTTTGGTAAACTAGTGAATGTCAGATAACATTGTTGAAAGACCCATATGTGTACTCAGTTATACATGTGGGATATACCTGATTTCATTTGAACTTATATATAAATGATTATTTTAATAAATAATCCTATTATATTTCAAACTGTGTTTTTAAATTCAAGAACACCAATTAATTTTATATCATATTTGTGTTATGGGATTTTTGTTTCAACATTTTACACATAATGTATTTTCTACTTTTTGAATAGTTATGTATACATGTAAAAATGGATCCTAAATATTTTTAAATTTTTTCTATTGGGTTTCTAAAAATGAATAATTTTTTTGAAATATGGTTGTTTTTCTAAAACACTACACTTTGTAAAAACCCCATTGTATGCATAGTTTACAAAAACCTTAATTGCAGAAATTCCAAAAAATATACATATGATGTGTTTATTTATTATAATGAGTACATGAATATAATAATAGGATTTTTCAAATTTTATATTCATATGTAGTTATTTCTTATTTTTATATTAAATGGTGTAATTTTGGGTTGAATTACCTTATTCCTACTTTTAACATTAATTATTTTCTTATGTTGTTTAATATCAAAGTTGTTCATCAATAAATATATAATCATCAATCAGTTCAGTTCCCACCTGAAATATTTAATTTCTATTTTAATTGATTTTTCCTACATATAGAATTCACATATGTATTAATTAATAATTTCATAGAATTTTAGGGTTATAATATTATGTAACAAAACTATAATTACATTAATTGAATTAGCTAATTATCATACTCATCAGCAATGGAATATCCATGTTTTTTATTGTTATATAAATAATACATATATACATGATTTATAATGTATATGTAAATGTTAATTAATGTACATAGAACACTTATGACCTTTTATGGAATTATGAATTAAATTATTCAATGTTATATGGACACATTGAATAATATGAAATGAGAAATAAAATATTCAATGTAGTATTGGTAATTTTGAATATATGAACAATTTTTTCATATGAGGAATTTATTAGACATAATAAGTGTCTGGTGGGGCCCAATATTTACCCTCTGTGCATAGGTAGGTCTCATGAGACGAACTACGTTCATGTCATATGACCTTGAAAAAATTAGTATTTATGGTCTTCAAATTAGGCCTTGACATTATTGTTATATTGTCCCATATTATAAATCTTCTCAATATGTTAAGATATTTAATTACCAAGTGGGTGTAAGTCTAGAAGAATATTCATGGTTATGAGCCAGTACATATGAGTATCAGAAGAAGTAAATGCATATCACATGATGATAATATTTTCTAATTTATTTATTATACAGTGAATGTTTCACAGTAGTAAAGAAAGTCATTGATGTTATTACCTTAATGTCGAATTCTGATTATGCATTACTTTTAGTTATTAAACATGTACATGAATATTCATATGTCATACGTATTTATAAGTTATTTAAATTTTACCTTGATTAAGAATGACTATAATTGAATTATGTACCATTGTAATCCTTCTAGTATTCTTTTTATTGTGCACTTTAATTCTATAGACAATTGTTATGATATGTTAAATGTGACACCACATTTCTTAGGAAAATGTTTAATGAAAAATTTAAAAGAGTGTTTTCAAATGTTTTTTAGTATATTATGTTATTTTAAAACACCAAACTAAGAATTCATATTCTCAACATAAATTATTGAAATAAATTATTCAAGTAACAGTTTTAACAGAAGAAGCCTGACAGAAGTAGTTTTTTATATAGAACCTGAACTAAATCGATCCTCTAAAAAGAACATGGTGTTTAAAATATCAAAAAATGTTTTCTTGTAAGAATTTACATATCATATTTCAAGGCATATACTCTATACATCTAAGGAGTCTGGTTTTCACACCATAATTGAATGTGAAATATTTTTAGGGGATTTATTTAATCTTTTATGCCATTTTTCATATATGAATGACCAAAAAGGATTCATGGGAATGGGTAAGTTTTTATATAATGATTATTAGAAACCATTTAGATACAATATTTTTTCTGTAGGATTTTTATATGTATGAATTGGTGGATGATTAATTTTAAATTCATGAAATCATAATGTAAATTTGTGAATTTTTATTTCTAAAATCATGTAATTTGACATGGCTTAATTTTCGTAAAATACCAAGGGATTAATAAAGAACCAGAAAATGGAAAATGATGTAAAGATACATAAAATAGATTTGGTTCTCCATTAATACTATAAATTTTCATTCATAACATTAATGATTATAAGAATGTAATCTATAAGGGATTTAGGATGTGAATACAGGGTGCCGATAGCCTACCCTGGAAAATTTCTTCATGAATCCTTGGGAAATTCCTGGAAATAAAATTACATTATTATTTTTCATAAGAGATCTGTTAAAAGAATAGATTAATTCATAATGTGGGGTGTACATGGGAGGGGATGTGTGACATGTCCCTCTATCTTCTATTCTTCACTCATGGTAATATTAGATTCGATTCATGTTTTTAGGTAGACGAAAATGATGACTTTGTCATAGAATAATAAAATTTATCTATTTCATTAGTATTTCATCGAATCATGAATATAGGTGAACTCGATATGATTTCACATAACATAAATACCATGTTCTATTAAGCACATATTTGAGGATACATCCAGAGTGGATTTCACCATACTGCTACTGATTTTTCCCTGAAAGAATTATTGAATTCTAAATTCAAAAAAAAGGGTTTGTCTGGCCAAGGTCAAGGCTATATGAGGATGGTTGTCCATGGAAGACGATGTATTTAATTATAATTAATGTGGAATCCCCAGGGGAAAATTAATGTTATCACACAATCATTCCATTTGGATTGTAATTTTTTATGTCAATTCTATATGTTCAGGTTACCAATTTTTGGTGATGAACCTGGTTAACATATTTTTTTTTTCAAAATATAAAACTTATTATTGGAATATAGATATTAAACGAGTTGAAAAAAACTATGTTCTCCAAATATTCACCCAATCCAATGATGGCTGATGATTAGACCATAAGACATCAACTGGCCTCCTGATCTCTTATTATGGGAGGATGAACCTAGATACCCTTATCTAAACTAGAGGTGATTGAGAGATCATAGGACTACTTTTTTAATTTATATAAATTTTGTTTCATCATGGAGAAGTTTGTTTGAGTACATGTCTCTTATATTATGTTACTAGTCCATGGATGGAATATCGTAGGTAGAATGAAACTGGTTTGGGTGTGTTGACCATCCAATAGTGAACCTACCAACAAAGATGTTCAATCAACTATCTCTTAGGTGACTCTCATGTGGTGATACCTTCTAACGCTTGTAGTGTTGTGAGAACCATCTGGAAATATAATGGAATGTGATGGACAAGTTATTTAGGTGTTAAATTGAGACTATGACTAAGACCAAGCAACCATGCATTGGAACCTCCACAATACAGATACCAAGATGACCCATTAGTGTCCGTATTGACTAAATTACGATGAATGGTTTACTAATGTTGGTTGATAGTCTGATCAATCACATTTCACAAAATATGATAGTTTTTATGTATTTTTTATGAGATTCCATAATGATTTGTTTTCTAACACCAAGCTCTATATTCCAAGAAACATGGGTATGTAGGTATACCATAAAATTTTTTAAGGAATAATTTGGACTGAGGCTAGGATATCACTGTTGATAAGAATAACTCATATTGAATCAAGATTCTATATGGTTGTTTTCTGGGAGAATTTTTAGATCAATGTTTATTTTATTTATTTTATTTAATAGCATAACTATGACAAGGACAACATCAGAGTGTTATATATAGATAATTGTTTATTAACCCTTTAAAACAATTAATGTAATATTTCGTGTTGTTTATTATTATATATAATCCGATTATCTGGTATCACAAATAATAATTTATGATTTTTTATTTGTTGTTCACTATTATATATTTGGAATATTCTCTAAACAATATAAACTTTGATCCTCAATTATAGTTAGTATTTTTTGGTTTTCAAAGAGGTGCAGTTAAGGAAATTTTATGAAGTGGTAAAGATAATAGATAAAAGGTGAGCTGGGGTGGGCATTATATATTAATATAATTTTATGTTACTTTAATATTCCACGCAATAGTTTTTACCATATGATCATTTTCCATTTATTTAGGTCATATCTATATTTTAATTGTTACCTAAAAATAAAACAATAGAAAGATAATAAATCCAAAATTACAATTAAATTAATTTTTTAAAAAAGTAATACCGGACACAGAACTCAATTTTAGTGTTTGAAATATTTTTTATTAGTAGAATGAATTGTTCCAAATATTTTTTTGATCATGATGATTCTAATATTGAGTATTTGTATATGTAAACAGGTTTCAAAAATTACCCACGTAATTTAATTTAATATATATTACTACAAGATGAATATAGGATTGTCAAATTTTGGTTTTATTATAACTCATTTTCTTACAGTCACAAGACACATGACAATGAATAAAAAATATAAAATACTTTCATTATACTATTATGGATCCTATAAAAATTCAATTACTATATTTAGTGAAATTGGTAGTTTACCTACAACATTTATTATTTGATGCTAATCAATTTTTTCAACCAAGTCTACTAATTATTCTTATTATCATGAGTTCCATACATGAAGGAAATAATTTATCTATACATTATTGTCATTACTAATAACTAATTCATATATTATATATCAATGGGTGAATGATGATATTTAAAAAGAATTCAATCCTATATATACCTCATAATTTTAATTTCATGATTCATATTATTATTTTATCAATATGTGGAATGTAATGTGAAATCAACATCAAACACGGAGAATTCATTATCTTCACATTATTTCAATAATATACACTAACATTATATTATATTTTAAGTATCATTAGGTTTTTAATTCATAAGAAATATTTAATTAAATCTTGTTCCCTCCCATATATCAATTTAATTTCTCTCAATTTAAGTATCAAAAAAACAACGCTACTAATTAAGAAACAGTATAAACTAATAAATAATAATAATTAATTTTTTTTATAGAAATATGAAATCAAATAATATCAACTATAATTAAATTATACATCCCTCATATTTTATAGCGTATAAATATCCAAATATTATAAAATATTTTTATTTCATCAAATTTTTAATATAGTGATGTTTTTATATAGAAAATTTCACCATTCCTAGAAAATCATAAACCCCATTATAAAATCGTTTAACAAAATAATCATAAACTTTAACTAGTCATATCATAATCAATCCATTTTTATTCATAATTTATATGTGTATTGTATATTTGATGACTTCGTGGAAACTTTACATTAATTCCACTGTAGAATTCTATCCTGAATAGACATGGATTATTTGAAATAATGAGATAATCCAAAAAATATAACAAATTATAATACTATAAAAAATTATATCCTCTTAAATTTGTTTTAACATAATCCAATATTTTAATTTTATCTAAAAACATGATTTCATTCACATTATAACCCCCCACCAATAAGATAAACCCCCTAATGATGTGGTTAGTATAATTCATTTCACATATTATTATATTCACATAATTTTTAATGATTATAGTTATTTATTATTAAGATTACTACTACATAAATTTTTTTACACCTCCACAGAGTGTACATATTTTAAAATAAAAGATCTTAATTTTACACTTATTTTTCATTGATGTCAATTTTCCATGTTTTTTAATGAGTCAACATAGTAGATAGATTGAACATTCCATAAATAAAATATTTCCTTATATTAATTGAAATATATTTGATATTTTTGAATGAGACCGAAATATAATTAAGGGGAATAATAATAATGTAATATTTTTAGTAAAGTAAAAAAACACAAGAAATTGTTATGTTATTCAAAAATAACGATGATAATGTAAATAAATGATAACTACATGTGAAATAAACCATTTTTAAAAGTAAAAAAGTAATAGTATATATCAATATTATAAAAAACATCAATTAATCCTTTTTATATTATTAGATCCAATGTTATACTAATTTATAGAGTCTAATAAATAGGTGTAACCATTTTGGTTATCTTTCACATTTTGTATTTAATGAAACAATCGATACCCATAATATCGGGGATCTATATCTAGAGTACAACCAACATCTTATATAATCCCCATATACTATATAATGAATAAGTAGTTTATAATAATTAATAAATTCATTTATAAATCTATAAATATTATTTAAACATATAATGATCACACATTGGATTTGGGATAAAAAGTTACAGGAAATTATATTTTTGTTTCAGAACAGCTAACAATGAAATATTATTTTAATAATATAAATATGATATTATTAGAAAAATAATGATAATTTATAAAAGAAAATTGATAAAGGATAATATTTATGATGTATGTAAAATGTGGTTTTTTGGTTAACATAAAATAATTATTAATAAAATTTAATAATAAAATCAAAAGTGAACCATAAATATAGTGATAAAATGATTCTAGAGTTAAATATATTAAAATTAAAAGGGTAATTTATAATTAAATAACAAAATTATAGAGTATATTGATGATAAGTTTTATGTATTTTAATGAAAATGGTTATAGGACATAATGAGTTTAATACAAAAAATTAAAGCATCACTTAAATGAATATATTCATTCTTTTAGACATTTAATGAATCATATAATCTTTAAAGTAAGATCAAAACATTATATTAGTATTAATGTGAAAATGATAATGTTTAATATTCATCATGTTTCCATTATTTCATTTATTGGATATATTAGAATGTTTTATTTTTTTCTAAATTTTTTATTCTGATGTTTAATGTTATAAAGATGTTCAGCAAATAAATTTAAAATACATTTTTCATTTTTTCATAGTGAAATATTTCAAAAATAAATTATATAAATAATATTGAAAATTTTATAGTAATATCTTTTACAATATGTCTTCCCTGAAAACTATAGTTTTAATGTATTCTAGAAAAACTATATTCAATATTTAATTTAGGCAATATCCAGAACGTACAGATGATCGTATTTTTTATATTTCTAATTGATTAATAGAACGTTAATTAAGTAATATTTAATATTTAATAGATTATAATTATATTATAATGATCATATTTATTTACTTTTAATTTCATTTATCAAATTCAAGAATGGTGGAAATTGAAAATGGTTTACATCACCTTGTAAATGAGATATTTCACATATATGAACAACTAAATTTTTCATTTTCCCATTAATGAATGTGTGATATGTAATATAATATTTCACTCATAATAATAATAATTTTTTAAATAAAATATGTACATTAATTTCACCATTATTAAAAAACATGTGAGAAGTTGAGTAAATATGAAAAACATTTCTTCGTTGAGGCATTATACTTCCCATAAAAATCATTGGTGTTTTTATTTCCTACAAGATGAAAAAGATATCAAAACATTTTCTCCTATAATGAATATAACATTTAAATATATGAAATATGTTTATCCCAATATTTTAAATCATTAAAAATAAATTTAAATGAGTAAAAATATTAATTCTTTTGATATAATTTGATTTGGATATATACACCCCCTTGGATATCATCATTTGGATTAATTATTAATACAACATGAAATGATTTTGTGTTATAACATGAAGTCTAGGATGTGGGGAGGAGGATTGGTATAGAATTTTTCTTCACCAAATTTATGAAAGTGTGTTCCATGTTTTAAAATATGTGATGAAATTATTGGTATATTTATAATGTGAGAGGAGTTGAATCATCATTGATATTAATTATAAAAAAATATAATATAGATATTTATTCAAGAAAGTGGAACCCAAATTTACTAAATTAAATTTTATTATAATATAAGTTTCAAATGTATGCAATTGATACTATTTTTTTAAGTTATGATGATATCTAAAACCTTTTCCCTACCCCTATCCTATTCCCCCTCTTTAACACATTTAAACAACCTCGCTATGAAAATTATTTATCCTATTAAAATATATCACTTACAAACAAATAAGACAATATTAATAACATTCAACATTATAACTAAAAATATAAAATATTAATCATATGTTTTATTTTTCTATAAATAAAAAAATATTATTACTATATGTTTGAAAAATGTTAGGAAAAATACTTTTTTGAATTATTTATTTGTAAAAATAAAAAAATAATTTACATAGAAATAAAATGTAATTTAATGTACCATGAAACTAATATTTTTGTAAGATATATGAAATGTGAATTATTTAAACTTAAAATAAATCCAATGATAATGAAACCATGTAAAATAAATATAAATAATTACGTACGATAATTTTTTATATTTGAATGAAATATTACATTGAAATAAAAAAATTGAATACACAAATTTCTATATCCCACATTATATTTTTGACCTAATTATATTAATTCATTAAATAATATTTATTCTACAAAGAAAAAGAAACAAAATCTTCCATGTCATTCATAGATCATCATAATATCATAAAAAAGATAGTATTTATAAAATCAGTATTTCTTACTATACACACAAGGATAATATATTTCAAAATAATTCATCAAATTCATGTAAGGTATATTATTAAATGAATATTTAAATACTTATTTTAATTTAATCATTTTAATGTTAAAAAATTAAGAAATATAACATTGAAACAATCAAAACTAACAGAAACAATAATAAAAAACATAAATAAAATATTTCATTTTAGAGTAAATATTTTTTGAAAATATTATATGAAAATGAATCTATCAAATTATTATCTATAAATTAAAAAAAATCAATATCTTCAATTCCATAAATTTTCAAAGGTAGTGAAATAAATAATTTTATCTTTTACTGATTGACCAAATTTGAGGATCTCAAGTTATTATTTTTAGGTTTGGCTAATGATAATATCCTAATCATCATCTATAGGTGATGATTGATCCATGAGGGAGTGGAATCCATTATTAATAATGTGCATTAGTTTTATGGACTAATATATTTTATTGATTCCTCTATATTCTGTTTTCTATTTAAATACAATATTAAATCTATCCCTCAAGGCCATACACATTGCAACGAGGAGATAATTGATGTTTTCAGCTTGATGAAAAGTGATAATGGTGGTTGATAAAACAAATTTCCAATTTTTTTTATTATTTATAATGAAATGAATAATTATTGAATAGTTTAGATGAAAAGGTATAACATTTATTATTCATTTTTCTAGATTGGCGTTGATAATATTAAAGGATTACATATTGTGTAACAATATATTTAATGTTTTTCCCATTTTTACCGTAACATAATAAATAGAGAGTACATAATTGGCAGGCTATTATTATATAAAAAAATTGGGGTTCAACCACACCATATGCATGGTTTTACTTCTATGGAGTATCCATAATTGAATTCGATAAAAATTGAAGAATCTGACAGTACACATTATATATCCACTAGGGACAACCATATAATTTTGAATTTATAGAACTCTGGAAATGGTTATTTATTCGTGGAACGCAATCTGTTCCACACACCATGTACCAGGATCTATATGTAGTGGTGGTTAGCCCACTATATAACATGTAGAAAGGTAAAACCTGATTAATAAACTCTAAAGGAAATACACATCATATACCTAAAAATTTTATACCATGCACATTTCCATTATTATTGGCCTTTCATATCTCCTTACTTGAGATTCGATTTTGGGAATTTTAGTAATCAATATAGATATATTTTATTATAGTATTCCATTGAATTATTACCCTAAAATTTATTGGTGATATTTTCTGGTAATACCCATAGATTAGTCACCCTTGATCTATATATACAATAAATTTATAAATTATTTTGATCCGATGATTATTAGGGTTATTACACTGCCAGTGGAAGGTTTCTGTCCAGAAATTGTACCCTCGCATCAAATATTTTTTTGTAATAACTTATAAACTCATGAGATGTTTCCTCTATATGTGTATTATATATTCCTTTAAATTATATATATGAATGG
This sequence comes from Viscum album, assembly GCA_963277665.1. NCBI lineage: Eukaryota > Viridiplantae > Streptophyta > Magnoliopsida > Santalales > Viscaceae > Viscum > Viscum album. The sequence continues at coordinate 2,070,885,855 of OY728152.1, read as the reverse complement.
ATGTGATATACTCCCACACCATTACCTTAGATACACATTATTTTTTTTCTATTTATAATAGAGAGTCCTTTTTTCAGGTTTTGGGTTGTGACTCAATCAAAATCTATGTTGTTTTAAAAAGTTTTGAGGATTTTCTGTTTGTCTCATAGTTTCTGTATGATTAGGATCCCCTATACGAAGAGGCCACATGATATAAGCATGTTATATTTAATTGATTGATCATATTGTGCTCTGTCATGTGTTTTATCCTAGTAATAAATGATGTTTTCCTATATGGGAAGGGGTCCGCAAGGTCATCACATGGTTTGGAAATATGTGGGGACAAACCACACCATTGGCCCTAATAATTTAAAATAATATTTTAATACCCTCTCCCCCTTTTAACCAAAATCATCCCTCCACCCTCTACTTCATTTTTGCCTTATCAAGGAGTCTCAATACCCCTTATCCCTTCTCTACTCCCCCATAGATGTATTCTCATTGATTCCAACGTATGTTCCAGGGTATTCCTTAATATTTTCCTCATTTCAATATTTCAATCATCTATTTCTTGGTTCCTTTTATGATATCACACTTTTGGCTAAACCCTAAAGTAATGGTTATTGTGTTATATGTGGATTCCTAGATTCTAGGGTTGGGTGTTGGTTCATTGTTTCCCAATAATAAATTTTCAAGGGTCTCATTTCTTCCTCACAAATATAGTAGGTGTTTCTTTGTTTTTTTCAATTTTCAATCCATTTGATCTTGGGATTTCAGGATTGATTCATAAATAATTGTCTTCAAACAATTATATTCTTAGTTTATTAGGTGTATCATTTTCATGATTTAAGGTTTTAAAAAAATGAGGATTTAAATTTTTTATCTAATTATAACAATGTTTATGATTTTCCTTTATATTTCGATAATTTTCTACTTATATTAAATAGAAATACTGAATTTTTTGGGAGGTGATTTCTAAGATAATTGTTTTTCTAAATTCATTTTTTTTGTTGGTTGGATTTTTTAAACATTGGTTTTTAAGGTAAATGGGTTATTGTGAGAATAATTTTATTGTGTGTCCTTTCTTTGAAAATGACTTGGAGAATACAACTTATGCTATTCTATATGATGTGTGAATATCCATGGGTCAACCTAGTGAACCCATGTATGGGTTATAAATTATGATGGAATATTAAGCATACCTTTTCTCAATCAATAAATTTATAAAAAGAACTTATATTCACACATTACCTCTTTCTATTGATAAATAGTTTAATGGTTTTCAAAATTTATTGGTATGTTTTTCATAATTTTGTGAATGGTTTTATAGAATGTACACTAATTGATAGAATAAAATTGATTGTTGGAATGGTTTACCAAAATTTGGAACCTTTTATTGAATTTCTGTTGTTTTTTGAAATATTTTTTTATAAGATAGATTTTCAATAATGGCCCATTTGGAAAATGTGGATTTTTGGGTTTGTGTTAAGAAAAACATAAATGTGGATTGTTAAAGTCATTGTGAAAATGGAAATTCATATCGTTGAAAATTATTTTTATATGTTTCCTCCCATTTGGTAAATGTTTATAGGATAGGAAGAACTAATGGACCATTGGTCATTTTGAATTGGTTTTTGTAAAACAAATCTTGAGATAGGTATTATCCCTCATTGATTTATTGTGAGATGGAAGGGTCCATAGTATGGGACATCCATTTAAGGTAAATATTTTAATGAATAAGACTAACCCTTGAGGCGGACTGGGTCGTGTTGAATAATGTGACATATTTGGATATATATATATATGGCATGTTGTTAGATTTTATGGAACACCCCTTTTGAGATATATAGATGTGAATATGTTATATCAAGGAGGATTGTTGAGAATAGTTGATTCAATAGTATAGGTTGGTATACTGGCTAATAGCCCATAACATGTGATACTTAAGATTACTTATATAAGGACCATGCCTTACAACATTACATAATATTGAATTAAATGATTATTTCACCTTGAGTATCTTTTCATGTTTAGAGTTTTAGAGAATTAGGGCATAACTATTATATATCAAAAGATTACAAAGTAAGCACATCTTCTGAGTTTCCGTTTTTTTTATAAAAAAAAATCATTAAAAATTTGTCATGTCTAGTTCCATATTTAAGAGAACATGACTTTTCCATAATCCCATTCACGACCCTATTCTACATTATGTCCTTTGCAAAACATTTCAATAACCTATGATGACCATAGAAAGCTATGTAAGTGATACACAAATAAATAAAACTGTTAGTTTTTCAAAAGAACAAGTAAACCATGAATACATTAACATAGGTAATACTTTTCATGTTTATGATGTATTAAATACTCTTCACTAAAAAAATATTACTACATACCCTTTTGAAAACAAAATATTTCCCTAAAACCCATATAAAGAACATATAACATATAAAAGTAACATGGGACATAAACATGCTTAAATAGAATAACCATACGGTTGACTTCCACGCATATAAATAAATGGAATATCCATACGGCTTACTTCCATACCCAATGCATTGGAGGATATAACGTAACCACCTGTCCTGGTTCATCAGAGAACCACCCATCATTTGGTTTATCATGTAACCACCCCTCAATTGTCCATGTAGCATTATAAATTCATAACACATAAAAAATATAAAAGAAAGAAAAGTTTTCCACATTTTAATCACAATATATCACGTTAATATATTGAAATAACATGTCTGTTATTAGAACCATTTTCAATACCAAGATACATAAAAGATTATATGGTATTTATTTTCCTTGAAAAAAAACATTACGACTTGTAAAGGAACCCAAAGAACAAATAATACTCATAGTAGTGGAGAGTACATTTTCCATACTTACGTTAAAATAAACATTCCATTTTTCATTTAGTAAAATGATTCATAAAAAATTATTCCTTTTTAAAATTTACGGGTGTTTATATATCATATAAAAGAAAGTTTATTATTAAAAGAAAACATGCCTCAATGAATGGAGATTGAGACGAAGTCCCTTACCTCGTGTCTTACTTGACTCGATCATTATTTAATATCATGAATAATAAACTAATGTTAATTTATAATTTCTTTATAAACATTATCATTTTTATTATTCCTTTTATATCACATACTTCCATGTTATAAACATTATGTTATCATTTAAGTTAATAATGGTCCATTTGTCAATATTTGGTACTTGAGTCAAAAAGGAAGACCTTATATTTACAAATTGTCCATGTTTTCAATATTACATTATATACAGAATGATAGTAATTGTTTAGATATCATATATATCATATATTTCTTGTATATACAATTATTTATAATAGTACATAACATTTTGAAGTAAGAAATGGAAGGCACAATTCATGTAGACGGTAAGTCCTACATACGCATGAACGCTACATTCATTTCTATTTCATATTCTAATAAAATTAAAACATAAAGATATATAGGTAAATTATAATTAATGTATAATATCATATATAATACCTTTTATCTATCCTATATACATCCCACATATGGAATGAACAAGTCATATCACATTGAGGGGGCGGCAGTCTGCACTTCCTAAAATGAAATTATCATGTTTATACATAATGGAAACCATAAAGGTATGCTATAAAGGAAAAATATATAAGAATAAAGAAAACATAAACATAATAAAAATCATATTTAAATACAGTGCCATCTTATTGGCCACCATGAGAGGCAGTAGGAGATAATTGAACAATCATTATTTCCTGAGGCGTTAGTTTTCCATCCGTAGAAACAATTTATTCATCACCAATTAGTTGGAGGTGTGTCTATGTGTAGTTATAATCCCTCTCATAACAATATCCTGGTATATTTAGGATACTTGGTATGTTATAAAAAAGTAATAAATGGTATTTATGGGTTGGATAAGTAAAATAAAAGAAAAAGATGTTAAGATAAGTTGTTACAATTAATTTGGGTAACTTCTTTTGGTTTGAACGAAAAGGACTTATTGAAGTGCTTTATTCCTATAGTATGGTTTCTAGGAGGAGTATATGGATGTATATAGATTAATATTTCAGAGGGTAGATGAGCCAAATTTCTTGAGAGTTATGTAGAATTGGTTAGAAATGGTCTCCATTAATAAGGGGGAGGAGGGTCTCTTATAGAAAGATTGAATGTATTATTTTATTATAAAACAATAATAGGTATTGAATGATACAAAACTGATTAAAAATTAAGATAATATGACTCATGGTCTAAATAATAACTTCCAATAAGAATTGTAAATGTTTTTGATGTTATTTTAATGCTTATAATCTTATTTAATTAAAATGATTTACTAATGAGGTAAATGTTGCATCATTATTGTGTCGTAAATAATTTTACTTATTTGATGTCTAAAAATAAAAAAAATACCATGATGTAGGAAATTTTATTATATTTCCAATGAATATTTATTTGTTGAAAATATAATTTATATATCCCCTTGTAAATATTAATTTACTAAAAGATATTTGTTTTTTTCATTTTTGTCTTTAGATTATGATAATTAATCTAAAGTGTCATAATCACTCCAAAGTGGCTCAATGGGGTCCCAAAATCAACCCAAAGATTACCATGGTAATAAATGACACAACCAATAACATTTGGATAGGTTTTATGGTAATTTTGAATTATAATAATCTTCTTTTTATATTATTACCCTATTTACCTTTAACGGTGGTAAATAAAAATTAAAAGTTACTATTTAGAAAAAAAAAATATTTTCTTCTTATTGAACCAAATTTAACATAGTAATAAAGAACATGTATTTCATATTTTCTAAATTCAATCCACAGAAGATGTAAAATTTCATTTAAATGAAAAAGTCAGTTTTTTAACTAGTACTAAGTGGTTTCATTATTTATCAAAAAATGATTTTTTTTCAGAAAAATCCATAAAATTCAGCCTATGCTATATTGGATATTCTGAATTCAAAAATGATTTATATTTTTTTTAAAATTAGAATCAGAGAAGTGTAATTAGTTAATTTAAAATTAATTCTTGTTGTTAAAACAAATAGTGTGTTTTTATGAAACAATATCTATCAAAATATTGACACTTGTTTATGTCCAATTTCAAAGTGAAATTAATTCTAATGACCGAAATTGGATTTAATGGTAAAAATAAATTATAATTTCAAATTAAAAACAATTAAAAAGATAATATAACCATATAAAAATATTATATTAAATAATATTTTTGAATTAAAATTCAATATTTTTCAATATTATTTAAAAAATGTACATTATCGAAAATATTTTAAAAAATTCCACAAAGTAAATTTTTATGTCCCCATTCTAGTGAATGATTTCATTTGGTCAAATAGAATGTATTAATGTGACCAATACTAGATCTAATGAGGGTTATCCTTTAAAAGGTGGTTAATCAGCCTTTTAATGTAAATTAAGCTTAAAATTAGATTCATTCACATTTTAATCTTTTATATTTTTTTTGGATAAATATAAATACATTTAAAAACCTGTATAATAATATTTTACTTGGTTTTGTTAATTAATGTTTATAAAAAGGTCAGGATTTAACTACCATTTAGAATGGTAATAGTAAATTATCAGTGCTCAACATAAGATTGCAATGAAATAAGTTGTTGTGTATCAGGTACGCTATCGAACAGAGAAACCCCTTTAAAGTATAATTAATATTTAATTCACAAATATTAATAAGTATTAAAATCTATTATTCTTCATTTACCTGGGATGTTACATCCTTCCCCCCTTTTGGAAATTGTGTCCTTGCAATTTTTATTCACTTATCAAAATATGTGGGGGTATTTATCCCTCATATCATTTTCAGATTCCCGTGTTGCCTATTCATCCATATTGTTTTTTCAAAAAACCATTACCTGTTGAATTACCTTATTCCACAACACATTCTATCTATAGTTAATATTTTAGAATGTTTTTCCTCGTAAGAGACATTCTCTCCCTACTGAACTACCTCTGGGATCAAAACATGATATTGATTTGGTATATAATTTCTCATCATCGAAACAAGAAATACATTGTGTACCTACGATAAACATGGAGTTAATTCCTCTTTGTATACGACTAATAGTATTCTATCAAGAATTTCATACGGTTTAATGATCCTTGGACTCAACATTCCCTTCTAACCAAAACACTTCACACTTTTCTGTGGTGAAACTTTTAGAAAGACTTGATCACTTACCTCAAAATAAATATCCTTCCTCATTTTATATGCATAACATTTCTATCTGCTCTGAGCTATTCTCATGTGCTTATGAATAAACTGATCTTTCTCTACCATCTCTTTTACCAATTCATGTCCCATCAACTTCCATTCACCTACATCATCCAAAAAATATGGAGTTCGAAAATGCTTTCCATATAATGACTCAAATGGTTCCATTTGAATATTGGACTGAAAATTGTTATTATATGAAAATTTAACCAAAGAATGATGTTGGTCTCAACATCCCTGGTAATATATTGAACTAGAATGTAGAATATCCTCCATGTTATGAATTGCTCATTCTTAATACCCTATTTTATTGAGGATGAAATGCTATAATTAAATTTAATTCAGCACCAAATGACTTCTGAAGGCATTTCCAATAGATAGAAGTAAACTTGGGATCACGATCAGATACAATGGAGAGTGGAAATCCATGAAACCTGACTATATATATAACATAAAACGAATCATGTTGGTCTAGAGACAGTGTATCTCGAATTGGAAGGAAATGAGAAGATTAGGTCAATCGATCATCTATAACCCAGATTGAATTATTTCCTCGAGATTTCTTCTGTAATCCCAAAACAGAGTCCATGGATATATTTTCCCAATTCTACTCTCTCGTCGGTAAGGACTGAAGAAATCCATTTGGCAACTACCACTCTGCATTAACCTACTGACAATTCATTCACTTCACACTAAAATCGACAATATCTCTTTTCATTCCATCCCAATAGTAATACTCCTAACGATCATTGTACATCTTATTAATACTAGGATGAAATGAAAATGGAGGACTATGAGCTTCACATAACAACTCATTCTTCAATTGTGAATCACAAGGCCCATATAATCTCTTACCAAACCTCAAAACACAATCATTATCATTGTTTAAATCAGGAAACTTACCCTTCTCATCCAACACTACCTCTTTTCTACTACTCACTGCCTTATTTCTGCACCTTCTTTATTCTGTCTTATAAGGATGATTTCACTGACACCTAAAACAAAATAGAAGAATTTCTTGCACGAAAACTTCTATTACAATTTTTATGAAATCAAAAACCAAAGGATCTCATTCCAATCATAGCGTGGTTAAAAAATCATTACATTTTTTGTCTCAAAACATCTGCCACATTATTTTCATTTCCTGGATGGTAATGGATCGTGCAATCGTAATCCTTGATTAATTTAAACCACCTCATATGTCTCATGTTCACACCCTTTTGAGTGAATATATACTTTAAATGTGTGTGATCAGTATATATTTCACATTTTACTCCATACAAATTATAAATATAAATTTTTACAGAAATAACTATATATGATAATTCCAAATAATGTGTAAGGTAATTTAACTCATGATGTTTCAACTATCGTGAACCATAATAAATTACCTAATCATTATGAATTAGGAAACAACCATGTCCTTTCAACGAAGCATCAATTTTGATATCAAACTCACCATTTATTAATGGAAGGGACAAACCTGTAGCATTCACTGATCGTCTATTCAATTCCTGAAAACAATCATGACATTCTTTTGTCCTAATGAACTTATCAACTTTTTGAGTTAAATTAGTCATTGGACTTGATTAATGTACAAAATTATTGACAAACCACAAGTAATAACCCGCCCAACCAAGAAAAATATGCATATCATTTATATTTGTGGTTCTTTGTGAATCATAAACAAATTTTGTTTTAGTAGGATCAACGGTTATGCTGTTTTATGACTCTATATGGCCAAGGAATTAAATTTTCTTTGACCAAAACTCACACATGCTAAATTTCTTGAATATTTTATTTTCTTTTATGGTTTTCAAGACAACACATAAATGAATTTCATGTTCCTTTTTTACTATTGGAATAAACCAAAATATCATCAATGAACAAAACAACCATTTATCACCTGAGTGAACTCATCCATCACTGCAACAAACGATTTGGCCATAATTATGACTATCTCAGGATGCTCATTAAGAGAGTCAATTACCTCTGTATGCCTTCCTAGCATAAATTCAATGTTTCTTCTATGAAAAAACATTGTCAACAGAAATATATCATAGGAGATGATACATGTTAATCTATAAATTATATAGTATTTCAATATTACTATAAATTAATTTTTGGGCATTTATTTAACAATACCCTAACTTCTAAAGTTGTCTAAACCGACCAAAGATACCATCTATAAGGACCCTACCTTAAAATAGTATAAAATATTTAATTAAACAAATACTTTACATTGACTATCTTTTCAGGTTTATAGTTTTATATAATTAGGAAAAACATTTATGCCTCAATATATTACAATGCAGTCACTTCTACTCTGTTTCCATTTTTATCTGAAAATAAAAACTCCTGAAAAAAATAGTCATGTTTAGTTTTATGTTTAAAACTGCATGAATTTTCCTTCATCCCATTATTGACCCTATTCCACATTATTTCCAATGAAAAATATTTTAAAAAAATTGGATGAACATAAAAATCTCAGTAAGAGATACACAAAGAAAGAGAACTATTAGTTTATCAAAACAACAAGTATACCATGAATACTTTTACATAAGTAATTATTTTGACCTTTATGGAATAGTAAATACTCTTCAATAAATTAAATAACACTACATACCCTTTTGCAACCAAAATATTACCATAAAACCCATATAATGATCACATTACATATAAAGGTAACTTTGGTCATAAAAAATCATAAATGGAATAACAATACAGTTGACTTCCACACATATCACTAAATGGAATAGCTATATGGTCAATTTCCATATCAAATGTATTTAAGGTTATAACGTAACCACCCATCCTGGTTTATCATGACATCACCCGTCATTTGGTTTATCAAGTAAACACACATAAAATGTTTAAGTACCATTATAAAATCATAACACATAAAACATATCTAATGGAAAGAAAACATTTTAAAATTTCAATCACATTATATCACATAAATATATTGACATAAAAAATCAATTATCAAAAACATTTTTAACACCAAAATACATAAAATCGTATATGGTATTTATTTTCCTCGATAAAAAACATTATTTATTATTAAGGTGGAAAATGAACAAATAATACTCACGGTGCCGGAAAGTTCATTGTCACCGTTTATGTTAAAAGAAACATTCATATTTGTATTTTATTAAAATTCTTCATAGAAAAATATTCCCTTCAAAATTTCAAGGGTGTTTATATAGCGTATAAAATAATGTCTAGTATTAAAACAAAATATGTCTCAATGAAAGGAGTTTGAGACGAAGTCCCTTACCTCATGTCTGACATCACTCGATATCTCTTTAATATCCAGAACAATAAACTAAATTTAGTATCTAATTTCTTATGAACCTTTTTCACGTTTATTATTCCTATAAAATAACTTATTACCATGTTATAAACATTATTTAATCATTTATGTTAATAATGGTGGTTTGGTCGATATTTGGTACTTGAGTCAAAAATCAGTACCTTATATTTAAAAGTTATCTATTTTGTCGATAGTCCATTTTTTCCCAAATGATATTCCTTATTTAGATATAATATATATAATATATATATATATATATATATTATATAAATATATTTATAATAGTACACATCATTTAGAGGTAATAAATGAAATGCACCGTTCTTGGAGACGGTAAGTCGTACGTACGCATGAAGGCTACTTTCATTACTATTTAATATATTAATGGAGATAAAACATAAGATATATTTGTATATTATAATTACAGTATAATATCATATATAATACCATTACTCTATCCTTTATACGTCCCACACATGGCATTAACGATTCATATCACTTTTATAGGGCGGTAGTTCTAACATTCTCAAATGAAATTATCCTATTTTCAATAATGGAAACCATAAAGGTATGATTTAAAGGGAAAATATAAAATCATAATTAAAACATAATAATTATATATATAATATATAAATAAAGTTCCATCTTAATGGACCCCATGATAGTCTGTAATAGATAATCGAACAATCATCGTTTCGTGAGGCGTTAGTTTTCCTTCCACGGAAATAGTATGTTCCTCACCCATTAGATGGAGGTTTGCATTAGTGTAGTAAGAATACATATGGTAACAATATAATGGTATATTTATGACACTAGTGATTTTATTTAATAAAAAAACAAAAAGATTTTTGTTGTTGGAGAAGTAAAATAAAAGAAAAGAAATTAAGATAAACAGTTACCTTTAATTTGGGTATCTTCCATTGGTTTGAAAAAATGACTTATTAAAGTTCTTTCAGCCTATGGTAAGGCTTCTAGGAGGAGGCAAGTTGTTTAAAGTGATAAAATGGGTAGAGTTTGGATGAGACAAAAGGTATGATAGGTTTGTGCAATTGGTTAGAAATGGTCTCCTTTTATAACGGGGTGGAGGCGCTCTTTATGAATGTTTGAAATTATTATTTTTTAACAAACCAATATTCTTTTTATAATGATAAAAAACTCATTAAATATGAATATAAGATGACTCATTGTTTAAATAAAATCATCCAATAATAATTGGATTGGTTATAGATGTTACTTTAATAATTATAATCTTATTTAATTAAATGATTTATTGATGAGGTAAACACTGCATCATTATTGTGTCATAAATAATTTAATTTATTGGATGTCTAAAATTTTTTAAAAAAAAACCATGATGTAGGAAATTTTTTCTATTTTTAATTAATATTTATATTCTATGTGATAATTTATATAATTTCTTGTAAAAATTACCTTACAAAAATATTTTTTTTTTGTCATTTTTGTCTTTACCTAAATTTAATTAATCTAAAGTGTCATTATCACTCCCATGTGGCTCCATGTGGTCATAAAATCAACCCAATGATGCCCATGGTCGTAAAGGACCCAACTAATAAGTTATGAACAAGGTTTTAGGTAATTTTGAGTTATTATACTCTTCTTTTTACCTTGAATTACACTCTTTATATTTAACCGCGGTAAGTAAAAGGTAAAAGTTACTATTTACCAAAAAATTATTTTCTTCTTATTGAACCAAATTATTCTTATTAATAACATCCATGTATTTTGGATTTTTGAAATTCAATTCACAGATGTTGTAAAATTTAATTTCAATGAAAAAGTCAGTTTTTTAACTAGTACTATGTTGTTTCAATATTTAACAAAAATGATGTTTTTTTTCAGAAAAATCACAATTATTTAGCCTAAGATATATTTGATATTCCAAATTAAAAAATGATCTCTTTTGGTAAAAATTTAATATATATAAGTGGCATTAATTAATTTAAAATTAATTTAAGTTGTTATAACAAATAACGTGTTTTTAATAAATAATAACTATCAAAAGATTACCACTTGTTTACGTCCAATTTCAAAGTGAAATTAATTCCAATGACAAAAATAAGATAAAATGGTAAATATATATTTTAATTTAACTTCAAAAATAATTAAAAACCTAATATGACCATATTAATAAATTATATTAAAACATAGTTTTGAATTAAAATACAATATTTTTCAATATTCATTAAAAATAATCTCTATCGTAAAAATTCCAAAAAATTACACAAAGTAAATTTTGATGTCCCCATTTTAAAGAAGTATTTTATTCAGTCGAATAAAATATATTAATGTTTCCAAAACAATATTCCAAGAGGAGTCACCATTAAAATCTTGTAAATCATCATTTTAATATAAATAATGCTTAAAATTAGATTCATTCACATTTTAAGCCTCTAACGTTTTATTGGAAATATGAAAATACATTTAACAAACAAGTATAATCATATTGTAGTTTGATTTGTTCATTCCATCCAATACAATGACTAGGAGTTAGTACCATTTAAAATAATATTTTTATATTATTAGTGTTCAACATAAGATTTCAAAGAAACTCGTTGTTGTGTATCGGGTATGCTTTTGAACATAGAAACCCCTTTAAATTAAAAATAATATTTAATTTACAAATTTTAATACGTATGAAAATCTATTATTCTTCATTTATATAAGATGTTACAACTTATATGTGATTAGGCCCCTCATCAAGACAAGGTTGGGCGACTGTCATGCGTTTATGGCATTATGATGTCATCGAGTAAGACATTCCTTCAGGATGAGTCACATGTATAATATGTATACTCTTCCTCAGATCTTATAAGATTTATCATGATTCCCTTATGATGATTATTATTAGAGATTTTTTCCTCAAAGTGTAGAATCATATTCATTGTTTATGGTTTTGGTGTTTTTTTAAAATATAAGAATTCGTGGTTGGTTGAAAATAAATTTTTTTCCTAATATATAGAAAATAAATAATAATTACCTTTTTTCTATATTATGCCACATTTTACATTATATAGAAATGGTCCATTTTTTAAATACTAAGTATGTAATAAATATAGTTTTATAAATTTAAATTTAACTATTATTAATGGAATGTTTTTTGGGAATAATTGACATGGTTTAATTAGTATTTTCCAAAAGTTTTTTAGATCATACACTACCTATACCAATTAGTATTGGTAATCCCAATATATTTTTTTAGGTTCATATTTTTTTAGTTTTCTTATTGGGTTATAACATCTGGATCATGGATTTTCATGTGGTTGGAGGTGAGCAAGAGTTTAAATATAGATCGTGTGTTGATAATCTATTTTGTTCTTTTAGTTTTAGTTTATTATTTTAGTTTTTATATTATATGTTGTATCTTATAACTAAATATGTTTATATTGTTATTTGAGATTCATTTTAGTGATTCATTTGTTTATAGTTTTGTTGGTTTGTGTTTCTAGTTCCGCAATTACATTTTGTGCTAAAAGTTACCCCCTTTGTTCAATGTTTTGATGACCATTGGCACTTTACATATGGGGTTATTTGGAATTCACCTTGGAATATGCTGGAGACTGGATCGGGTGACTAGTTCAGGTTAAACATGTGTGGGTTCATGAAAAATTTTAGTAGTGTAGACCTGAGATATTTTTGTTGTCTAGTAGAAGGAGATTATGAATGTAAGAGCTCAAAGGGTAGGTTCAGGAAAAATGATGTGAACTATTTCTATCACTAATCCCTTAGAATATTGTGGTATTCCAGGATTTGTGTCATTTGTGTTGGGTTGTTTCTTGATTGGTGGATGAAAATAGATGTGAATTAGGTTTTGTCGTGGGATCACATGGGATGGTGACCCACCTGGTGTCTAGGTGCCCAGTTCAAGGTCCTCTTACTGTTATACCATACTTATGGAATGCCTCACCACTATCACTGGGTTATGCATAGGCACTTTTTTCTCATTCTGGTATTTTTTTTGGTTTTGATACATTTTTATATTGGATGGTGTAATAATAGACTGAAAATGAAAATAATTTTTAAATTTTAAATATATTTTAATAATTAAAGATGTTTTGAAATTGAAATATGGGTTTCATTCAAATGGTTTCATATTAGTGAATTGAGTTTTAAAAGAATATTATTTGACACAGAATATGGGTTAAATGATTATATTTAATGAGGAAAATAGATTTTTGAAACATGGTACTATTTATGGAGGTTCACATGCTTATGTGTATGTATGAAGAGTGAATGTGGGTGCTTGTCTAAGGGTGATGTATTCATGATTAAATTAAATCACATGTGATGGTTTTTAAGATACCGTGGGCGAGTTAGTAAAATTTTATGACTTTCAAAACTGGGGTATGGTATTAGGGATTTATCAAGGGTTAAAGTTATATTTAAAATGTAATGGAAAAGGTATTTTTAGGAATTTGATTATTTTTTAAAAATAGTGTTTTGTTATACTGAATGTTTCTCTTTAATGTGGTTATTTAAAAAAAATATTAAATGGGATTTATGAAAGGGTGTTTTTTGTTGTTCTTGAGTTTTATTGGAGTCTGATATGTTTGTTTTGGGATCTAGTTCATTCATTTGATTTTGTTTTTGCAAGATGGTAGTATTTTATGTTTCTCATGTTGGTTAAGAAGTCCCACCTAGAAATGCCACCGTGGTTGATAAAGCATCATGCCCAGTTTTGGGTTATTTTTAGTGTGGAATATCTATTGCGGTAATTAATGTCTATTAGATGCAGTTGTGTGGTTGTGGAAAGGAAGTTTATTTTTGAGTTTTTGGGAACTACCATGGTTGTTATGTTTGTGTCGTCTTGGGTTGGATTGAGGGTTCAGTTTTGGACTAGTATAGGTTTAATGTCTTACCATCATTATAATTAAATGTGTAGTGGGTGGTTGTTAGTTTTAATGAGGGTTCTCCATTGGGTGATGATTGTATGCCAGAGTAAGATATTTGTGAAATTCTATTGTCTCTTGGATCTAACATTATGATTTTATGATCACTTTATCCTGTGTCATCGCTATGGCCGATGCTCGCATTCTATGACATTGTGTTGCATCCCTGGATACAAATTACCTCTATTTTTTTTGATTAAATCATAGAGAGTAATAATTATTTCAGATTAGTGGATGATGGTGCTTAACAATAGATTGTTATATGCTTCCATAATCAATACCCCAACTGCATGTATTGGGGGGATTCTCACGCAGAGTAATGTGTTTCATAGGGAGTGTGGAACCTCAGCCAAGTGTCATGCCTTCTAATTTGCGATGGAATTATCCAAATCGTCAATGTTATATTTTTTTCATTATTGTATGTTCATCATTGTATGGTGGTGTTATGTACCCAATTTACATCAATACAACTGGCATTATCTTCTTCAATTGACGCATTCAAATTATCTATGTACCTTTATGTTTATTCGGTCCATGAATGAATAGTCTTGTATTAGTTTTGAGTTTTGTTTCATCATTTTTTGTTAGGGGTATGTTTGGAATCATGAGATTGATGGGAAGTGTTTTGGTTCCCTTTATTAGTTCAAAGTCCATTAAATGAGATTTCAACTAGTTTCTATCATTTTTGTTTAGGGTTTCTCTGTTCAATTTTACTAGTATATCAGATTCTCCGTAAGATCATAAATCATTGTGGTGGATTTGATCTGTTAGCATTAATGATGTGGGTTGAGTTCGGGAAAGCAATTACCTAGCCTATGGTTCATAATCCGGTTTCATTTGATTAGTGAGTAGGGGTTTGTGTGGGGGTGGGGGTGTTGACCTAATATGCTTGTCCCCCAGTTTCCATGAATATTGTAGCAAGTATTAATTTTATTTGTTATTTGAAATTAAATGACATTAGTTTGGGAGTTCCCAAAAATCCCTCCATGGGGTTGTTTGATAGAATTTTATAATTTTTTTGTTAGTGGAATAATGGAGGTAGGGAGAACCCTCTCGTGTTTTCCTCATTCATATGATGTTTTTTTCTTGTATCAGTTGAGTGAGATATGTGTTTGGAATGGTGACCCGAAATATCTTGGTTATCATTGTTTTTTTCTTTGTGTGGTTTCATAATTTTTAACAGTTAACCTAGTTGAATTATATGGGAAGAACGTTTCCGTGGATGGGTAAAATTTCAAACACAAACCTCAAATATTGCATAATTTTTTTCTACTTCATTTATTAATTCCTTTAGTAAAATTTTGGGTTGATACCGGGACAAAATAATCGATGTTTTTAAATGTTTGGGTGGGATTTCATTGTGTGGCATGGATTTCTCATTGTTAATAGTTATTGTGGGTAAAGGTCATATGCAAGCATATGGTCAAAAAGAAATGATTGTATAGCTTGTACAAGACTATTCAGTTGATCCCATTTAAGAAAGTTGTTTTACATCTGTGTAGAAATTGGTCTGTATGGTTACCACATGGTTTGGAAAACCATGTGGTGGACCCCAAATAATTAGAAAATGAAATTATTATTATTTTTTACCATGTGAACCTTTTAAAGCTATACCATGCCTCCACCATTCTATTTATTTTCCAGCACACCACAGGGTCCCAAGACCCCTTCTTCCATTGATCTAATAATCCATTGATGTCTTCTCTTTGAATCCATGAAATATATTTGGATTTTTGGTAGATTTTTGTCTGTTATCTCTTCCGCTAATCTATATCTCGGTACTCATTTGATTTTCCCTCGATTTCCTAATCCCTAATGCTAATATTCGTGTGTAATAATGTTTTCCATGGGTTCTAGGGTTGGAGATTTGTTTTAGGTATCTCT
Source organism: Viscum album (assembly GCA_963277665.1). Taxonomy (NCBI): domain Eukaryota; kingdom Viridiplantae; phylum Streptophyta; class Magnoliopsida; order Santalales; family Viscaceae; genus Viscum; species Viscum album. The sequence goes on along the minus strand of OY728152.1, from coordinate 2,070,869,503 downwards.
ATCCTTTGTTTCTATGGGTTTCATCGCTTTCGTACATGACTAATAGGACATTCCATGTGATGTCTTCCATTATCAATAAATTTGATGCTTGTATTTTCTGATTTAATTCTTAAATCTAAACTCACACACTTATAATATTAATAATAGATTATTTGAATCATATTCTTTTTTTATGGTTTGATTAAAAATATGTTTTAAATTGCATATCTATTTTTTCATGTGTTTACCTTGCCATTGGGTTTGGATAATTGTCATTTTATTTTAAAATGGTTTTGTTAAATTATCTGACTGGTGTTTTCCTAGATAACAATTTTGATGGAAATGGATTGGCTTTGTCTCGTTGGATTTATGAAACATGTTTTTATAATGATAATGGTCTATTTCTCTGATAACGCTGTTTAACTGTGGTTTCTATAAAAATGGTTTAGAGAAGACAACATGTGTTATGCAATTGCTTGTGGGTACATTTATGGATTCATGAAGTGCACCCATGGATGAGCCTATAAATGAAGATAAAATTTGAAATAGAACATTTATCAAACCATGGTTCTATAAAAGTACTCATATTTCCTCATTACCTCTTACTAATAATTAATCGTTCCTTGGATTCAAAAATGGATTCTGGAGGTTTCATAAAATTTTTTGAAAATATTAATGATTTGTTTGATGATTTATTGAAGGAAATCAATTCATGGAATGTTATAATCTCTATTTGGTTCCATTCAGTGAATTTTGAATTTTTTAATAATAGTTTTTATGTTAATGTGGATTTCAGAGAAAGGCCCATTCAGAAATTGTCACGTGTTTGGGTGTGTGTCTGAAAACAGAAAGGATGATTTTCATATAAACAATAATATTGAATTTTTTTGAAAAGGATTCATTTGTTTAATTACTTTGTGAAAATATATCAACAATTGGTTGAACTAAATAAGCTTTTAGAGTTTAAAAATGTATTTTATAAAACCCCTCATATGTTTAGTCTCCTGCCTCGTTGGAGGACCATAAAATGTAAGGGTCCTCGATGGGGGACCTCCATGTATGTTAATTATTTTATGGAAAGGGACTAACCATTTATGTGACCAAGGTGGTGCTATATTGGGTGACATGTTTGGATATATATATATCTGTGTGTGTTTGTGTGTAATTTTTTTCAATTTGTAGGATGAACACCCTTGAGAACTATACATGGGAACCTAAAATAAAAAAGGGTATTTATGAGAATGATTGATACAATAGTCTAGGTTATCATGTAGGTTTGTGGCCCATAATAGATGGGAAACATATTAGTGCTATAGGATCGGGCTCCTCTTCCATGCCATATAGGGCCACGGTCAGGCATTAGGGGACTATGATTTTATCATGTAGGGCATGCCTTTGGGACGAGTCACATGTATAATATGTTCTACTCTTCCTCTGTGATCCGATAATTTATCGTGTTTCTCTGTTACAAACATTACTCAAGCCATTTCACTCATTTTGTGAAATCATATTCATTATACATAGAATTGGTATTTGTTAAAATACTATGAATGCATTGTAGGGTAGAAATGAATTTCAAATAATAAATTTTGAAAAAAAGTCCATTTCCCCATTTTCTTACATGGTCCTCATTTTAAAATATGATGGAAATGGTTCATGTGGTTTATTTTGAAATACTATGTCTAAATACTATGTTTATAAATGATTTGAAAACTAGTATTAATGGAATGCTTTTCAGAATAATTGAGATGGATTTTTTTTGGTTTTATACTATGCTTTTATCTCACACTATACCCATACCACTCGACATCGATAGACCTGAGATATTTAGTATGTTCATAATTTGTTCTAGTTTCTTAGTAGGTACTTTATATTGGAGCATGGATAATAGGTGACCAGGAGGTCACATAGATATCATTTGTTGGTGGTTCAGTTTGTCCATTTAGTTTTAGTTTTTTATTTTAGTTTTCAAAAATTACGTTTTATCTTATAACTAAATCTATTAACAATTTATTAGTGATTTATTTGTTTTATTATAGCATTTTTATTTTTATTAGTTGTTTTTCTACACATGGATTTATTTTTATGAATGATATCATTCTCCTAATGTAGATTTTTTTATGTTGGACAACATTTTCGATTCAAGGTCAGTGGATTCGGAACCCCCTCAGGATATGATGTGGACCAGTTCGAGTGACAAATTTAGGGTCGACCTAGATTGGTTTGTCGGATTCCCCTACTTGGGTTAATAACCGATTTATTAACATATTTTTTTCATTTTGGAATGATATTCCTAACACGGTTTCCCTAATTACAAAATGGGCGTCAATTAGACAGTTTGGGTTCACAATAATTATGATTATTCTATCTTTTGGTTTCTCCATAATTATAAGATAAATGGTGTATATACATAGATTATACCTCATGAAATATCATGAACAATTCTAATAATTCCCACCATCCACCATAAATCATTTTTTTCCAACATAATTTGTATAATATTATATTATGGTTTTTGGGGAGTCCAACTCAGTATGAACAAACTCACCCATATGTGAAAATATTTTCCACATGTTTCATTTATAATGAATATTGGATATTTATAGGAGAGAATAGTTGGAACTATGCTTGTGGGGCATAGTTGTCCCCCTTAGGCAATGGTAGAAGATGGTGTCCATACAGAGAGTGGATCGTTATGGGATCTATATACTATATCTATTTAGGTGGTTTTATTTATTATTTTAATTGGTCTCATTTCATACCCCACCTAAATAATATACTATACTCTTCTCATCAGTTTTTTATACTTGTTTTGTTAATATTAATTTATATAAATTATTTTTATATTTTTATTGTCCAATATAATTAGTATTTCCTTATTTATATGTGTATTTGTATTGATTCGATTTAAACTATGTATACTAATCGTGTGTGATATGCCTAAATGATGATAATCACTGAATTATTTCCTATTTGATGAGGTATTAGGTTGGGACATTTATTATAGCACCACCTAAGGGGTTCTAGTGGATTTTGTCCTGTCAGGGTGATAGCAGCGTAGTTTTTTTCCATGGGACATAGTTTGGATTTTTTTTTATAATTGTATGTTATGTTATCCCATACCTCTAATTATAGTTGTGATTCTCTTATGTTACTTCATTCCAAAATTTATTTTAAAAAATTTTTATATATCGAAAATTTAATAATTAAACATCTAAATATCCTTAATTAATATTTAGTGTTATATAATCAAATATAGTTTTAGGTTTATTGAATATAATATTTGTTAAATTATTTTTACAATCATTTTCATTTTCATTCTCATAAAATAAAATTTTTATACTATATAAGAAGCCACATATTCTATATTGTTACATTTAACACAAAAAATAAATCCTTAAATCATGTAATTTTATTCGAAACAAATCATGTAAATGAAAATTATTAAAACTTGTGGAAAAAGAAACACATGAAAGGTGAAATATATTGACCAATAAGAGAAAAAAAATACAAAAAGTTATCTAAGAATTAATTAATATAGATGGAATAAATAAAATATAAATAATTCTATATATCATATAACACATGTGTGATACAAATTAACGTTAGAGAAAAAACAAATAAACAATCACATGGATAAAAATTTCCAATTCCAGGTTGATAAAATGTAAAATTATGGAAAACCCATTCCATGTCTTATAAGAAGACATCATTTTTATAGAAATTAGGATCTTATCTTTAGTTCCTCTTTTCTATGAAAAATATTTTTCCATGCTATCATACAATAAAATATCATGTTTATTTTGTCCCATGAAACCTAATAATTCAAAAACAGGGTATTTTTGGCCCTAATAATCACTGTGTATGTAAAACTCATTCAGAAATTATTTTATTGAAAAATATATAACATACATAACCAATATTCTATAATAATCAATAATCATATATATAATGAAAACAAGTATACTAAATTTCAATATTTCATCATTATACAAATGAAATGACTTATATGTAACTATACATAAATGAAAATATTATAGTATAATTGGTATATGTTTATGTAATCAATTTCACCAATAAATCCATGTTTTCAATAAATGTAATTCCCCTTCAAAAATGGAATCAAATATATAATATTCATATAAGAATGACATTGTATGAAATATTATGATAATAAAAGTGAAAAAATCGGAATGTTAATGTGTATGATTAAATTTAGTGATATTAATCAGCAAAATAATAATAATATGACATTATTTAGATGGTAATAAATAAATATAATATACATTATAAATTTGTTAAAATTATTGAATGAGAATCATAAGTCTATTCAAAAAAACTGAATAGAAACAACTGATGTGGCAATAGTAGAGTAAGAATCAAAATAAAATTAGGGTATAAAATTAAAATAAAATATAATTAAATGAAATATATTAATTTTACATTAATAAAATATTTTATTGAATGCCCTAGATAAGTGAAATGATGGTGTACAATATCAAGTATGTCTGATGGTTCAGAAATTAAAATCATTTCACATTTTATGCTTCCAAAATTTTCAGAATGATACCACTTAAAAATTTAAAATCATATAGACCACTAAATTCTGTGAAAAAAAAATCAGGGGACCATGATTCAAAATAATAGTGGGGTAGTAGATACAACATTTTAATGAATAACATTTTTATAATATGAGATATTTCTTATCGGCTGGAAATTTTAGATAATAATCCCTTCAATACATTATATCATCTGAATAAACCCACATATTTTCGAAGTTGATTCAATATAAAAATAAATTTTATTTCTCTATGATTTATGATACAATATAAAAAATTGTAAATATATATACATAATATATATATAAATTGGTATATAAACAGATGCAATTTTTTAGAAAAATGAATTATTAATGAATACTTAATTTTTGATGTAATAATCATATAGTAATGAGGTTATAGAAATTAATTTTAGAAAACCATGAAAATAATGTTGAAATAAAATAAAACATATTAATTATGTATAATAAATAAAACATGGAATAATATATCTTAAAAAATTTATTTTTACTAAATTGAAAAAAAAATATTTCATAAACCCTTACAACATTAGAAACATCCTTATGAAAAACCCATGAAAGATTTGATATAATGTAAATAATAAAAAATGGGGAATAATTAAAAATCCATAGTAAAAAATATTAATAGGGACATAGATAAGTTGTTCCATATAAAACATTGTGTATTATAAGAAATATATCTCAGGGTGGAAGTATTTTTCCAAGAAAACCATTTCATTAATTTTGGACGTCAAATAAAGGACTTTAATATATTTTTCTATATAATTAACATAATATATATATATAATTAAGAATTTTTCTAATATATATATGAATTTTTAATTATTACATATATTTTTTTTGTACACATTCAATATTGTATTAGTGTAAAAATAATTTATTGAATTTGTTTCACAATATTAGTTTAATTGTTAATACGTCTTAAAATTTTCATCTTTTAATAATAAGAAAACGTATAAGAATTTATTCATTATAATTATATATAATGTCAAATTTAAATATAATGGGAAATTTTTTGGATACATAATGATAAAATCGATGATGTGAAAAATTCTGTGATTTTTAACAAATGAATATGTGTCTCTTACCTATAGATTTTAATAGTTTTGTTACCACTCAATGTCAATTAGGATATAATTTTATTATTATTTATAGCACATTTTAATATTAATTATTTTATCACAATCATAATTCATGGGTTTTATAACAATGTTCATGTATGTTATTAGACTGACCAAAATAAGAAAAATTATAATTAATTGATGATTATGATTTTGATCATTGTTTATTTTGAAATAGTATCATAAATAATGAAACAAATTATTTAGATAATAATAATTATTTGAATAATTCATCATAGATTTTATTGAATAAAAATATAACCAAATAAAAAAATCTGAAATGTTACATTGAAGAGGATGTATATTGATCGATAGAGTATAAATGTTTTCAATTCTAAATGAATAAAGGATTAAAAAGGTAGATTAAAATATGTATATAAATTATAATATATATTTATCATATGATATGCTTACCATTAAATTTCATCTTTATAACTTCTATGGAGATCGATTATTCAAAAATATATTTTTTCTCTTCATGGAGGCGTAATTTTCAACATAGACAATTAGTTTTTTTAACAGAATGAGAAATGTAAAATATATAACATAGATATTTCATTACTATAACTAAAACAATTATATAAAAAATAAATATATCAATATACATAACATAAATAAAATTATTTTGGAAAATTACTAATGAAAATATAATGTGTTAGAAAAAATGTACATGTGTTGGGGAGTTGGAAAATCCCTTGGAAGACTAATTTGACACTGATGTCTTAGGAAATTATAAACCATATTATTATAAAAATTATGATAATTTTTTAAAAATTAAAATTATAGGTGCTTATAATATAACATTTAAATAAAAATAGATAAATATAACTAAAATTTATTTTATATGATAATTGATTTTTCATAAATGAAGATATGAATTAGTATAACTCATATTTAATATAAATTATTAACAAATTTTTTATTAATATATTATTCATAAAAATATTATATTTAATCAATAACAAATATATTACCTTAAAATAATGATAATAATATCTAATTTTATAAATTGTTTTTACATTATTAATAAATCATTCATATTAGTTGAATATCTATAGTAATTTATATTCAATTAAGCCATTAGATTTACTAATGTTTTTTTATTTTTATTTCTACATATATTTAATAACTAAATTGAATCAATTTTTAATCTATATTTCAATGACGTAATTTTCACTATTATGTGTTATTCCATGGTTTGTTTTAATTTGATGATGTGTATATGACATACTACTGTACATTATATGACTAAATAGAATATGTAACTTAAAATATTTTTGTTTAAATTATCACCCACTTAAATATACTATGTATTTATATTTTAATTTCTATACTCTATTGATAATAGTTAATGGTATGTTAATGATAAAATTTTACCACGATTTTATTTGTTTCCATGTCACACCCATTCATTCATTAATAATAAAAGTTTAATCATATTAACTATTTTAAAAGTAATATAACTAATATATAGTTTTCAAACCACAATTTTTGCTTCATTCCACAACAATGTAGGGTAAATTTTTAATATATTGTTTATATGCATCTTTTAAATGTGGCCATGGATTTTTTTATCTGTTTTTTATATCATCATATTTATCATGGAATCTACATTAGTATAGTTGTCTCTAGAAAATATCACATTATGATTGATTACATGGAGGATAATATTATTTTATAGTAATTATATTATTATAAACATATATTAGGGGGTAGTTATATCTATGAGTCATAATAATCTAAATTATATTGGTTTATTTAAGGAATTCACTATAAGTCATTATTGATCAAATTAAATGTTTATACTAAACATCTTATCTACAATAAAGTATGTTTTAAACGATATTATAATATCACTCACTGTGATTTATAATGATATTAGTGTTTTCCATTTCATAACTTTTTTTAAAAAATATTTTCTTTTTTCCATATGATTTTCATTATAATTGATTTTTTAGTGCAAGGAAAAAAACTCTGTTGATGTATATAGGTATTTTATTTCATAATATCCATTTTCACCATAATTATAAAATGAAAAATATGTGGATACCCAGAAAGAATGTTTTTTCCTTTCATTATTTCTACTAATATCATTACACATACAATTAAATTAGATTCTATACATCCTCTCCTATAGCTGGTAAAACATATTTTAGTAATATGGATACATTCTAATTTGAACAAGTTACCAAATTTATAATTTTAAGGATATGGAATATTTCATCAATCATTTTCATCAACACCAAATATTAATTGGGAATAAATCATTATATTCTTTGGGGTGTTTCAGAAATAAATTATTTTCATGTTGTTTAGCATAATTTTCAGTAGTGGGATTGATAAAATCACATGATTTAACATTCCATATCAAATAAAATAAATCTTTTCTAAAAGAATAAATATAAAATATCCATGGAATTAATTTTTAGCTTCAATAAATCACGTTATAACAATTAATAAATATATATATATATATATATATATATTCTCTGATTAATAAAAATAATATAGTTTTCCTAAATAAAGTCATGATAAATTCATAATAAAATGAATTACTCTAGAAATAGCTAGATTTTTCATTACATGTATCTAAATCAACAATAATTAAATAAATTTATATTTAGTGCTATTTTCTTTAAATTATTTCTTTTCTAATTCCATAATAAAAAAAATCAATATGAATGGATGGAATATAAAATTTTATAAACCATTTCATATATCGTGGGAGATCCAATCATGGTGTGACATTTTCCTTTTTTCTATCAGTAGGTGATTATTTAGGTAGTACCCAAAATTACAATATATGGTTTATTTCTATAATGTACATCAATTTTGGATTCAGTATCCATTTTTATTATGAAGATTGAGATTTTATTCATAGTAAAACCAAACAATATGTACAGAAAAATTTTATGATGTTACCATATCATATGTTTTCTCCATCAAACACATTCATTGGATTTTAAAATTTGTAATATTATTATAATATATAAAATATTCCATATTACCACAACAAAACTTATTTTATTTAAATAAAATTGATATTATTATAAAACTATGATAATTAAACATTAAATTATCATTAAATAAGATCATTTCCTATAAAAATATATAAAACCTCATATGATACCAATTATGATGCTCGAATACCATGTATAGGATCCATATATGTTAATTATGTTCTTTACATAAAATATTATAAATAAACAAGGGCAACAAAATTTTTAGAATCAATATATAATATATTGCCAAAAAATATTCACTTATATATATTTCAAATAATTTTTTATTTTATAGTTTTTAAAAGTTAAAAAATAATTGAAATAATAAATCTCAATTCTTTATTAAAAAATGAATATTGTTAACACAATTTCAATATATGTAATCTATAAAATGCCTGTAACATCACTTGGAAATCCTCTACAAATTTTATTACCACTTTAATAAATATCATGTAAAGTTAATAACATCATAAAATAGGGTAATTGTTATATAAGAAGGTTGTTCACTAAATTTTATTAAGGTAAAAAAAATATACTAGAAAAAATATATGATTTAATAATACTGTTATAATAAATAAGTGTCTAATATTTCTAAATAATGGAAAATATGAAAATGAAATAAAAACATAGATTAAAAAAATATAAAAAATGACACATATAATAATAAGTGGACCTTTAATGAATAAATTTTAAATTTCATACTTCTAATTACATTCTGTAGGATAATTCATCATGATCTTATACAAAATGATTTCAAAATTATGGTGTTCGGTCTAAGAAATATAATTTTCTATAGAATTCATACATCATAATACACAATAGATTTTATATGAGTTAAACTATAAATTCTCATAGGATCCATTATAGTCCCTTCCAATTTTTAATTATTTCAAATACCAAAATTATATGTAGTAAAAAATTAGTTCTATAACACAAAATGTTATTTTTTTAATATATTCAATAGACAAAAACTTTATGAGAAATTCATTATCGATCTTTAATATTTCCAGAAGTAATTAATAAAAAATATTATTATTTATGAATCATTAAACTAACACTAAATTGTTTATTTCCTATATTATAAACTGAAAAATTATCTTTTAATTAATGTTATTTGTTCAGGGGAAACACCCTTCATTCAACATATATGAATATAGAGTGTTCACTAAGGAAATGATAAAGATATATATTTATTCCTTTAATATTATTTGATTTGGAAAAAATGATGTGATTTTTTAATGGAGTTAAATCCCCCAAAACAGAATAGTGTAAATGGATTTAGAATGTAACATATGAGTAATATACATACCACAAAATGAAAATCCATTATTGAATACAAATCATATGTCAATGAAAAATAATAGAAATGATAAAATTACAATATTGTAATGTTCATATAATAATCACAATAAAATTATAGGGATACCTAAATAAAATAAAATTATATGAGAAATGATAATTTTAATTTAAGGCTATTAGAAAGGGAAAAAATTATAAATGAAATAATTTTTCTCAATATTACACCTTTCTCATAGGATTGGAATTATTTTTAAACAAAACATTCATATTTCTATTATAATGAAACAACCCCAATTAATGGATATAATTTTAAATATGTAATAAAACAATATGAATAATTAATGATTAAATATAAATCTTATTGAAAGGCTAAATATACACAAGTCAATTAAAAACATATAGTAAAATAGAAGTTAATTTTTAGGGGGTGAAAATTTCAAATAAGAAACCCTCAAATTATCAGTATATTATATGTATAAAACCTTTAATGTGAAGATAATTAAACATGAATTAAAATACCAATAATTATATTTAAGGATATTAAATTAAAAATTAAACCATATAAATATATAAGTTCTAAATAAGTAGAATAATCAAATAAAGGGGAATTGAAATAATATTAATACATATTGTGTAACATTATATTTTATGTGATAATAATTATATATTTTTGTTATAATGATGTATTTGTTATTCTATAAAAATATATAAATAAAAACATATTCCTTAAAGTATTTATTATACATTATGAAATAATGTTCAATATGAATATTTTTACTTGATGGATAAATATTATGTTATCATATACCCATAAACAATTGCAATAATACTATTAAATCACATAGTAACGATAAGTAATACAATAAAACATCAAATTCTAGGTAAAATTTGAGTGTCATTTAAAAAATGTTTCCATTGTTTATATATATATATATATATATTTCCAAATAATTATTGTGTATATTAATATAATTTTTTTCATGGCATGTGATTTAGAAACAAGACACCCCTTAAAAAAATTCATTACATATGCTAAACCACCTGAATCACATTAATAAGAAAACTACATTAATCATATAAATTAAAATATTATTCCTATATATATGACTTTTTAATTATTCATTACAATTATATTATTTATATATTATAAATATTCAATATCAGGTGTGAGAAAATGTTATATTTTTAAGAAATTTTTTTAATTTATTATTTTTTCATCATTCCTCAACAAATTTTATTCAATATAAGACAATAAAAATTATTGAAATTGAATAATTTTTATTCTTTATAAATTTATATTTCAATTCTTTGTAAATTTTTTTATTATGGACAATGATAAAAAAATTATCATGCATTTCTTTTGATTTTATAGAATATGAATTGGAATCATAGTTAATGATTTCTATATTTTATAAACATTCTAGAAAGAAATTAAATATAATAATTATTTTTTAATGTCAGACATTATTATTTATTAATTTGACATAGTCATCCATAAGAGTGTTTGCTATCATTTTTCATCTATTTTGTTATACCAACTGATACATTAGCATACCATAAATAATTAATACTTAGGATTATTAATGTGTAATTTTATGGAATAATTTCATTATTATAAAATAATAATGATTATAATTTGATAATTTTAATGTAGTGAATCATATTTTATTCTAGTTTAAGGAATTATATTGAAATTATATGAAAAATGGGATGTCTTAAATTATTTAGGGGGTATTATTCACAATATAAAGTTAAAATTTATGTTTTCAATGAATGTGATGGAAAAAATAAGGATTATGATATTTATAATCAGAATAATAATTTTTATTTATTTATTTAGTATGTAATATTTAATTAATCAATTACAAACAATTAAGAGTTGAATTGGTGGAAAAAAATTAAGTCAAATTTTAAAGGTTGTAATTAAAAAAAGGGGAAAATTATTATTTCTATTATCGTTTATTTTTATTAATGTAAAAGATAAAAATTATTTAATTTTTTATCAATTAGAAAAATAAAAATAATTACAATATTTTAATAATTTCATAATTTAGAAATTACAAAACATTATTTGGGAATGTAAAAATGAAAAAAAACATTATGTCAAGGTAAAATTACTAATGTTGTTGACTTGAGCATACAAATGGGAGACATTAGGGAAATGAAATACATAAACCAATCACTTTTGGTAAGAGGGTCAAAGTAGATAAATATTATTTCGATGAATATAATAAGGGTATATTTTAATTTGAATTCATAATTTTATTACTTGTTGTCAATGTGTGGTGTATGGAATCTTTTATACGTGGTGATAATAGCACTTGTTCTAAAATAAGTAGAATAAATTTTTTGGTAGAAAATGATAAATGTGTAATAGAGAAACAAAAATGAACAATAACTGTGTGAGGGATAATATAAGGTCAAAAAATTCATTCATTCAATTTCCATCAATTTTTAATCATACTAACAATTACATTTATCATAGAAGTTTCACTATTACTATTATTTATTATCAATATAGACGTTGTAATTTAAAAATAATTTTACTTTATTGATAAATAATAAAACATTACTTATTAAATAATTTGGATTTAAGGAATTGAAAATTTATATCTATATTATATATAATATTTATATTTCTAAATAAATCAATTTTTAACCCTGATGACTGTAATACAAAAAAATGATAATAAAACATGTGTAAAATTAATCATAAAACTTATTTGGGGTATTAAATTCTAAATAATTTATGCATTATTTTAAAAAATTATTTTATCAGTAATAAAATAAATACTAAAAGACATTTGATGAAATAAAAAATTAGTTTTAGAAAAAATATATTTATATTGAAAATAAAATGCAAAAAATATGTTTAATTAGAAAAAATATTATGGATGTTCCTAAAATGATAGTCATAGGTTTTATAAATTATAAATAATATTTATTAATTTTGTTTTTATCTATAATTTCTTATGTTTTCAATTAAATGGTTTTATAAACTATTAATTCATTCTTATACAATGATATGTTCAAAACATTTATGTTTTTCAGAAAATTATATATTTTCACTATTCAACAAAAAACTAACAATTTTATAAATTAAAAAAATATTCGTAAGATAATATAAAATTGTGAATTATAAAATGAACTGTATTTTTTATATTTAAAATTCTTAATGAACATAAAATCTGTTATAAAAACATTTTTAAAAATATAATTAAAAAAATTATACATTTAAATTAAATTTTTAAGAACCAATTAACATTATTTAATAAAAGCAATAAATTAATCATAAATTTATGTTTATATATTTTTCATATAAAAAAATATTTTACGAATATGATATTTTGTATCTTAAAATAAATTGAACTAAATCAATATTTTAAAGGTTTACCTTTTAAATCATATATAGTTATTATTAAATACTTATCAACTTTAATTTAATATTTATTTTTTAAATTTTATTAATAATAATCATTTTTATAATTTTTTAAATATATTTCATTATTATATTAATAATATATTTTACATTATTTTTTAGTATGTATTTTATAGATATATTATATTCTATATAATGGTGTGCTTCGTCGATTGGTGTATCACACACTATTGGAAATATTATTTTTTTAAATTAATATGTTATTTAAAATAATGAATATTTAAAATGGTTTTAGTATTTTAATGAAAATAATTCGAATGAAATTAGATTCATAATTTTTATAGGGAAACTAATTTTGGTTTGGTATTACATATATACATTTTCCAAGAAATTAATAACTATTTTATTGAATCTATTGAATATGATCCTAGTTATATCATGAAAAGAATTGAATATACATATATATAAATGGTTCATTTATTTATAGGTACATGTTGTTTTAGATACTTGGATATGATTTTTAACAATTGTATATAATGTAAAAAAATTATGAAATCAACATGTTGATATGATTTATGGGTACTAAGGTAGAGTTTTGAATGTATTGTTCCAATTTTAAACCCTCTAGTAAATGATTAGTTATGTAATTAGGATTTCTCATGGGGAAAATCATGATGTGTTTCCACATGGAATAGATAATGAAACTCATATATTGGTTATGTATTTAGTTGGAAGAAATATTATAGTGTTGGAATATGTTTGTCCAACTTCCATGTATATAACTATACTAATGGGAATTCAAGTTTATTTATATATCAAAATTGACATCCATTCGTTTTAGTGGTATAGACCACTGAGACCTTCATTATGTCCAAATTGTTGTGAAGTATATCATGAGATTTTGATTAATGTGTGATAAATTTACATATTTTTACACCTTCAGATCTGAGGGGGGTTCCAGAATCTGTTTGTATTAAAGGGGTAATGAAAAATGAGTTGAATATATCTCCTAAACCAAGTATTTGAATAATATTTCATTATAATTTATGAAAACATATTTAAATATTACGTCAATGAAATTTGTAGAACCATTAAAATATATTAGATTATGGAGTTATATCCTGGTAGCATGTCAATTGATGAGTATGATTTGGGATTCAATAATTTAATGAGGTTTTTTAACCAAAGACTATTTTAATGTTTTTTATGAGTAAAATGTTATTCACATATCCTGTATAGATACATCTTATTTATAATCAGTACTCAATATATCCCCATCCATGTTCTTTTTTTGTTATATGAATTGGTGATCTATAAATTCATAGAAAATTTGAAAAATATTAGGAATTGGACTTTTCCTTATAAGATAATTTTTTTAGCTATAGTCATCCAATAATTGGAATTAGAGTCATGATCCTTGAGTTATTCACATATAAAATCATAATCAACAATATTAAAATATTTGTAGTCGCACTAGGGATACAAACACAATGTGTAAATGATTTATATTCCAATGGTAGACAAGGTCATCTAGAACGTGGCTTCCCACCAAGTTAGGCATTGTATTTTTTTAAGGATGATAATAGATGATCTTTTCAATGAAAATTGTTTCCTGAGGGACCTCATAATGGAGATCACTGATGTAATTGGGGGGGTGTTTTAGTCAATTATATATATGGAATCTATGGTAATGGGTTCTAGGATAACCCAATGAAATAATTCCACCATTTCTACAAAAATATAATTGATGCTATAATTACATGGCTTGAGGGTCATGCAAATAGTATGATAAAGAATATGAAGTAATTGTCCAATGTGTACCTAATCATAATTAAATAAATCTATTTCAAATCTATACTAGTACCAAAGCACATAGTCATCAAAATTAGTTGTTATTTTGTGAGGAATCCATTTATTGAGATAATGAAATTATACAAGCTAAAATAGCTACCACAATGTAAAATTATATTTCTATTTAAAAAGAAACTAATGTTCATCTAAATATTTTTAAAATCCTGATTTCCCATAGTGGATATAGGTTACATGAAAACTCATGAGGTTTATGATAATGCACAAATATATAGTTAATGGTTTCAAATAATTATTCATTTTATATTGCCTGATAGAATGCTAGTAGGAGTCGGTAATCTAATTTTGTGATATTCGATCTAGATTCTCTTTATTCGGTGAGTGAAATATCTAGCAGTTATATTCAAAATATTTCTGAGGGAAGTAATATTTGATCACTAAATTGATAATGAGAATCAAATTATGTGTAGAAGATACCTGATATGATTATTCTCAAATAGTTATAGAAGAGTAATTGGGAATTTTTATTTGAGAAAATGTATGGATGTTCACATTTTTTTCGTATTTAAACATAAATATTGATCATCACCCTAGGAATCCTAAAAAATCTTCTACAAAAATTGGATAAACCAGTAGTTATTAGTGTTTTGATGGGTCAACATTAGGAGCTTGTATATAAAGAAATCATTTGGCCTGACATATCTCTCATAGAAGGACCAGTTGGGGACACAAAGAATGTTTAAGATATATTAAAACACATTATAGACTATCACTACCTAAATAAGGTGATTTTCTATAAATAGTATTATCATACAATGTTTAAAAACAAATTATAGGATATAGTGTGATTGAATTTATTTTAGAAGATCAATATCTAGTATATATATTACCAGATTATGGTTACTATTTGGGACATTCTGAGGTTGAGATTTAGATATTTCAATTATCATTTTTAGTTCCATATGACATGTTTATTGATATATTTACTAACAACATCTTTATTTATTTATTATCATTGTATATTGTTTCATATAATATTAAGGGTTTCTATTATATACATTTGTATTATTATTAATATATATAAAAAATTCATTTCATATTTGGATACATGAGGTCTATTTTATATTTCATTTTATTAATGAGGATTATGTAATTATAGTCCCTGAGTATATTAAAGAAATACATGTTAAGGATATATCATTTAGCATGTTGAAGTTAAAGGTTTTAATTTTATTTTAAGGCCACTATCAATGATTTTTTGCAGATTTAATGTGAATTATGGGTCCCATGATTCATTATAACATAATAGTGTATCATTTTATTCTATGTATTTCAACTGGGATTTTAAAGGGATAATTTCAAATTTTATGAGTGATTATATCAAGAGGTTTTTTGAGCTGGGAATTTAGTATGTAATGTTATTTGATGCCACTATAGTTTAGATTGGGTTGTTCATAATGTTTAGGAAGTATGTTTTTTATTATGGGTCTATAACGATGTGATAAATTGAGAATATTTACGTTTTATTAATTTCATTGCTTTAATTTTCATTATTTTCCTTCATGAAATCGATCCCCCCCTTCTTTTCATTTTTCTGTAATCCTACACATACACTTGGTGCCTCTGGTATATAAATTCATGGTGAAATATTTATATGATGAAAGGTTGTTGGTTATAGTTCCTAACATTGAATGAAAAAAATTGTAACATCACAATCTTCACCAGTACATTTTCCTTTGAATATCTCAATAGCTTGCGTTGTACGCAACATAAAAATTCTAATACAATACTACCAATAAAACTAGTAGTTATGAATAGTAATACCAACTTTTTATATTTTATAAATTTTATCTCTCAAAATTGACTTCATTTTTGAATTCAGAATATTGAAAATAGCTTAGGGTGAGTTTTTTGTCCTTTTTTAAAACCATTCAATTTTTTATGAATAGTACTAAATTTTAATTAAAAACATATTTTCTAATAAAAATAATTTATAGTTTTATATTATAAATTTAAGTGTTTTTAATGTATCATTACATTATATTTTTATTATTTAATATAATTTAGATAATTTTATGTAATTTTAAATTTAAATTGAAAATAAACAACTGTCAATCTTTTGATAGTTATCATTTCATAAAAACACATTTTCTGTTTTGAAAATGGAAAATAATTTTAAATAAGTTAATGATACTTTGGTGTTTTGAATTATGAAAAATAGAATCCATATTTAGAATAAGGAAGTCCAAATTGTGTAAATAGGTATCATTAATTTTATGGCATTATGAATAATTACTTCGGTAAATATTTTATTTACCGTTGTTTAAAGTAAATATGGTAATTAATGGTAAATATGATATTATAATTATACATACACAAGTCCTAATCCTATTAGATAAATATATATCATCCTAAAAACCTTATAAATAAAATATTACCCCCTTTAGTACACTTGTAGTAGATTAGGACAATAATTACTATTTTATTTAAAGAATAGTTAAAAGGGTATGATTCATTGTTTAATAACTAATATATTTTTAACATTTGGATATACAGAATATAAATTAGAAAATAAATATTAATTAGAAATATAAAAATATTTCATACATAATGATATTTTATTTATAATTTTTAGACTTATTATTATTTAATTTTTTATCATACAATGATGACGCGGTAATTACTTTAATAATGAAATATTAAAATATCTGAAATAATAAATATCAAAACAAATATAAATTGAGACTTTTGATGAAATAAAATAATTTTATAGGTCAATATGACATGTTATTATTGAATATATTGATTTAGTTCAAAGTAATAAAGTATTTAGGACTTTAACAAAAAAATATTTTATTAAATAATATCAAAATTGACATAATTGTTTTTTTAAAATACTATATTATCGGTTGATATATTATTTAAAAAAATCTATTTTTCGGCCAAAGGGCAGAATTAGATTTATATATGTATTTTATGAACCTATATGGGTTCTATTGGAAGTTTATATAATGTTTAATATCTATATAATATAAAAATACAAATACACATGATAAATGTCAAACTATTTAGCTATGAGTAAAATCTACATGATAAGTTTATTATGGTGACCTATAACTATACAAAACCTATTGGTAGGGTGTTTTTTTACCCAAACACACCTTATCCTCGAAATAAATCATTTTGTATCCATTAGAATCCAAAAATGATTTTATTATAAAATAATATTTAAATTATATCCTACGGAGCCCCTCACCCTTCTTATAAAAGGTTACATCCCATTCTATCAAATTAACACCTTAAAATCCATTTATCTCTACCAAACCCTACACAAATATTCTATAACCAATAATCTCTTCATCCTAGATTCCTTACATGGCTCAAAAATCCATCTTTTGGAGCTCTAATGATCAATTCAAATGGAAGAACCCGAAAAAGAGGTAAATATTTAGTCACCACATTCATGTTCTTTTCTTCTTCCACTTACTCTTTCGTAATACATTCCATTATAAAATAATAATATCATTATATTTTATATATTGTGAAGTTATTATAAAAATTTGACAACCGTATTCAATATTCAACCAATCCTATAATTGAAAATGTCACCATACATGCGTATGTACGACTGATCATCTCCACGTCATGGTGAGGTTTGTTATTAGAACACTTTATTATTTGGATGGGTATAATAATTAGTATAAATGATGTAAATTATAAATATAAAACTATAATGATTCTGTATATATGATATACCATCCAATTATAAATGATTTTAATATCAAAAGTATGATATTGTTGCTCGTGTGTACGTACAGATTAATGTCTCCACGAATGCGATGAGATTCATTTCCCCATTAAAAAAATAGAAGAATAATTTTTATTTTATGATTAAAAATATTATTTTAAAAACTTATTATCATTCTATTTATAAATCATATACATCATATCAATGGTAAAAGTGTGGCTTATGTACAAAAAAATATAAATGAAAACGAATCATTTAACACCTGAAACGATGATAGTTTTAAATATTATTAACAATGAAATATTAAAAGATCATATATGATAAAATATATATGTATATGATTATTGTATAATTTAAAAAACTTGTTTTTAACTATTATATAGGTTGTCAATGTACCATTGAATATAGAGAAGCGTAGGGTCATATTTAATTTCACAATCTCTTTATTATTCGACGTTGTTTTTACGTATGTATCTACTCGGATCTCATTATCATCCACATCTATGTTTCATAAAAATGAAATTCAAATTTTTGTTACTATTTACTATAATATGGTTTGAAGGGATTTGTAACCTTGTTTTAATTTTTTGAAAATGTTTTGATAGAAATCCTTTTGACAATTTCCAAACAAGGAAATTAATGACCTCTTCGACAAAATTAAGGTAACAATGAATTTTTTAAACATATACTGCATGTGTGGAGATTTTATGACGGTACAACATCATCAAAAATTCCCTTACAATCTTATAAGAATATTTTAAAAAACCCTTTTATAATTATATGCATGTTAAATGATTTCAAAATAGAAAGAGATATTTCTCTACAAAAAGATATGAATTCAACTATGTCAACATCCATTGAAAGATTTTATGCTTGTTTGAAGTAGATTTATTATGATACCATTTCTCTATATTGTATTGAACGTATTGTGATATGTTTGACTATGGATGTTAAATTTTTATAACATTAATGGATGAGGATAAAGTATTGACATTTTGTATGCCAGTTTTAATTTGAATGTTTATGTAATGTTTAAACATTTTCTTATGAGGAATGCATCAAACATAGTAATTCACGGGTGGAGCCCATTATAGATCCCCGATGCATTGGTAGTTCTCATGAGACAAACTAGTGTCTTGGCAAAAGGCCTTCACAGAATCTTAATTGTATTAGTGTCACAAGGCCTTGACTATGTGTTTATAATGTCTTGCATTATGCATTCCATCATTATGAAAGTGGCAATTGATATTGCATGTTATTATTAGACTTCTAGAATATACATGTGAATAAGTAAACGACATCATTTGATTTTATATTTTCCATATTATGCAAGACATTTATGTTTAAAAATATTTTTTATTAGTCTTATACATTTCATTAAATGGTCATGGTTATTTAAGAAAGTTACCCCTATATTGTTATCCTTACAGAGCCTTTGAGCTCACCCCTTTCTATGATTCATTTTTCATAGGATGTGAAGAAGTATTTTGTAGTTGACCTTGAGAGATAAGATAAGAGATATAAGTCTTTTCAAATGGGTAAAAAATGTTGTTGTTGTTTTTAAGACACGATGTAATGTTAAACATATGTATGTTACTAGTAATTCCAAGGCTACTTAAATAATTGTTCTTTCAGGACATGATTCCTTATATCATGCAAATGTTATGTAATATTGGACAGATTCTGTATATCTAAGTTTGGGGCATTATAGTTGGTATCAGAGACTGTTTAGTAGAATCCTTTAGATTCTTGATTTAGATAATCTCTTATTAGGGAACATTACCATATGATAGTCATTTAGGATTGCTGTTGAAGAACTTCCTAGATTTTTGGTAATATAGATATTTTTTGTATTTTACAACAAATTAATCCCAATCTGGATATGAGCAAGTAGAGGTGACTCTTGAACATATGTATCATGGAGTAAAAACTATTACAAAGAGTTTCAGGATTGTGCTGGGATAACATGGTACACGACCACGAGCCTTGCTGCACTCATGGTTATGACACTCTGGAGGGATATGAAATGGATAATATACGTTTTCCTTAAAAACATTATAAAGGATATATTAGTATAAACCTCCTTAATGGAAACAATTTTTAATGATTATGGATTATATACATAAATTGTTCAATTTAGGAGAAGTGTTTTAAAAGATAGAAATTATGTATTGCGATTCATAAACTAATATAGTTTATGCCATTGATTAATGATTGAACCTATTGAATGTAATGGAAACGGTAAAAATTCACAAAATCCATGTTGGTATTTCTCTCCTACTCAAGATAATAATAGTGGAGCTGGTGACAGAAATGGTACTAATCAGCTTATCACCATACTGGGAGAATTCACTCAGGATATGGATAATAAAATTACTTATATGGAGCACCATGATCTACAATGCGGAGGATAAATGTTAGACAAGTTCATGATGAAACAACCACCAAAATTCAATGAAGTAACAATAAAGAACAAGAATCCCCTACCACACATTGATGATTTATTTAACCAACATCATTCAACTCAATATTTTTCAATGATTGACCTTCGATCTGGTTATCATCAGTTGTGTGTGAAGAAGGAAGATGTTCAAAAACTGCATTTTGAACTAGTTATGGGCATCACGATTTTACAGTAAGGCCTTTTGGGATGACTAATGCATCCTCTATTTTCGTGGATCTAATGAACAATGATTCCATGTAATAACTTGAATTGTTTTTAGTTTCATTTATTGATGTTATAAATGTATAATCCAAAATAAATTAAAATCTTCAAAATCAAATTCTCAATATCCTATGGATGTTTAGAAAAATGAATTATATGGAAAATTTATCAAATTGGGAATTCGGGGTTCAAGATATTTTTTTCATAGCCTTATTGTCTTTAAATATGGAATCTCTATTGATCAGTCTTAGAAAAGGTAATCAATGACTAGCTAGCACTGATAGGTATAACTGAGGTATGCAGTTTAATTGGTTTAGCAGGGTTTTATTGGTGTTTTGTCCATAATTTTTACTGGTTGGCTAACCCATTAACCAAGCTCACACGTAAAAGTGTTAAAAAAAATTTCAATGGATTGTTAATAATATTTTGAGGAAATAAATAGAAGGGTATTAAATTCCCTTATCTTGAATCTACCATCAGGGAAAAATTGGTTTTTTATTTATAGTGAAACTCAAAATGAATGACATGGTTGTGTCCATATGTAGAATGATAGATTTATTATCTATGAACCATGATTGCAAAAAATTGATTATAAAATCTATCCCTCACATGATCTTGAGTTAGAACCTATAATATTTTCTCTAAAGATACGAAGACACACTCTCTATGGCAAAAATGATTGATTTATACAGATCACAAGAGTTTGATATCTATTTTATCACAAAAAGAACTCAACATGATTCAAAGTTGATGGATTGAACTACCCAAGGATTTTGATTTCACTATACACTACCATCAAGGGAAGGAAATTAAGGTGGAAAATTATTTGAGAAGAAAAGATCATGGAGTTTTGAACAAGATGCGAGATTAAAGGGATCTTATTTTCATGTATCTAGTAATGATGGATATGGTAATAACTTTAGAAGGTGAAACATCAATACTTTTTAAATGGTTTCTAGACCAACTCTACTAGAAAGGATAAATAGTTCTTAGACAAATGATGAGGAGTTTCAAAGGAATATTAAAGCTAAAAATGAAGGAATATTCAGTGACTTCCTATAGGAAGATGAAATATTGAAATTTTGGATGAGGCATTGTGTTCTTGATATACCTGATCTAAAAATAGATTTGTTGTATGATGCTCATAGCTCCATTTTCTCTATAAACCCTTGAAGAACATTATCTTACAATAATAGAATATTTACCACTTGATATTTTATAAGGAATATATATTTAAAACTTGAGAGTTTATAAGGAATATATATTAATGATGTTTTAAGACTCCATGGTGTACCCCTATATATTTGTTTGATCATGATACTCGTTTTACATCATTATTTTGGAAAGTCTTTATAAGACCTTGGATACTGAACATTATTTGAGCACTTCCTACCACACTCTAGATGATGGAAAATCAGAACGGACTATTCAAACCTTAGAAGAAATGTATAGATATTTCTCACATGATATTCAAAGTATAGGGGATCTATATTTACCTATTTTAGAATTTTCCAATAAAAATAACTTCCATTAAAGCATTCATATGGCACCACATGAAGTGTTATATGGAACGATATTTTTCCCAACAACTTGTTGGGATGATATTGGGGGAAGAAAAATTATAGGCCCATACCTTATTGAGGAAAATATGGAAAAGGTGATTGTTATCCAAATTCACATTAATGCAGCTTAATGTAGACATAAGAGCTATGTAGATAACTAAATGAATGATTTGGAATTTCCGGAAGGAGATCAGTATTTTTTGAAGGTACCTCCATGGAAAGGAGTTATAAGATTCAGTAATAAGGGTAAATTATATCCAAAATACATCATACCTTTCAAAATTCTAGAACGAATTGTGCCTGAAGATTACCGTTTGAAATGCCTCCATGTCTCTCTAATGTTCACGATGTGTTCCAAATATCACTATTGAGAAAATACATTCATGACCTAATGTGTATACACACCTATACAAAAATTGAAATGCAACCTGATCTATGTTATTGTAAAGATCCTGTAAATATTCTTGATACAAGTGATCAATTGTTGTTAAATTGGATGACTCGTCGTGTAAAATTTCTATGGAGAAACCCTAATATGGAAGATGCATCATTGTAACCAGAGGAACATATGATGAAGAACGGCCTGAATATTTATATGTGGTAGTATTCTAGATTTTTTTTGGGATTAAATTATTTGATGGAGGTAATAATGTAAAACCCCAAGCTTCCACAGTATGATTCCCTTTGAATAATCAAACAGCATGTGTTTTACAAAACTTCGGGATTCTAACACACCGCGACCAATCAAACCCCCATTTATGAATAATAATACCCAATTTTTGAAATTTTATAAATTTTATCATTCTAAATAGATATTATTTTTGGATTTTGAATATCATAACCGTCTTAGGGATATTTTTTTACTTTTCAGAAAACTTTCATTTTTTGATGAATAGTAGAAACTTTCAATTTAAAAAAACTTTTTTAATCGAAATAATTAATAGTGTTCAATTATACATTTGAGTGTTTTTAAAGTATAATTTGATTAAATTTTTATCATTTAATATAATTTAGGACTTTGTATGTAATTTCACATTTAACTAAACATAAACATATGTCAATCATTTGATAGTTAATATTTCTTAAAAACGTTTTTTGTTTTGACAATGACAATAGATTTTAAATGAATTTATGTCACTTTAGGGTATTGAATTTGTAAAAATGGATTAAATATTTAGAATAATCAGGTACATATTATTTAAATATGTAAATTTCATTTCTATAAATTATGAATAATACTTTGGTATATATTTTATTTACCACAATTATAAGTAAATAGGGTAATTAAGGGTAAAAATGATATCATAACTTCCCTAACACAGTTATTCATTCTATTGAATATGTATAATTATACCAAATACAACCTTAGTAATAATATATGACCACCTTTGGTCAACAAGTATTAAAATAGGAAAATTATTATTATTTTATTTAATGAAGAGTTAAAAGAGTAAAATTCAATGTTTCATAAGTAATCAATTTTAAATTTAGAGTTATGCATTATATTAATTCAACTATAAGTATTAATTATAAATATAGAAATATTCAATACATAATTATATTTTATTAATAATTTTTAGACATTTATTAATTTAATTTAAATATAACACAATAATGATACAATAATTATATTATTAATGAATTACAAAAATAAATGATATTATAAATAAGAAAAAAATGTAAATTGAGACTTTTGATGAATGTTACTAAATTTAAAGGTTATTATGAGATGTTATGATTGAATATATGAATTTATTTAGAATTAATAATGTTTTTAGGACTTTATCAAAAATCATTTTTTAAATAATGTCAAAATTGACATAATTGAGTTTTTAAAATAAATACTATATTATTTGTTGATATAATATTAATGAAAATATATATTTCGGAGAAAGGGCCTAAATAATATTATATATTACATTATTGAACTTATTGGGGTTCTCTTGGCAGTTTTATGTAGGATTATTAACCATATAATATAAAAATACAAAGAGACATGGTAAATGTCAAACTATTATCTAAGAGTTAAATATAAAAGATAGGATTAATATGGTGACCTAAACATGCCCAAAACCTATTGTTTGAAATTAAGTCAACCCAAACCCACCATATCGTCAAAATAAATTAATTTAAATCTATTAGAAGCTGGAAATTATTTTATTATAAAATAATATTTCAATCTTTTTTTATTGTGCCCCTCACCCCTCTTATAATGGGGAAGTTCCCATTCTCTCACATTCAAACCTTCAAAGCTATTTATCTCGGCCAAACCATGCCCAAATATCCTGTAAACTATCCTACCTTTATCCTATGGGCATTAAATGGGTCATGAAGGAATTCAATGGAGCGCTATTGATCAAATCAAAAGGAGGAACCATAAAAAGAGGTAAATATTTCATCACCACTTTCTTGTTCTGTTCTTCTTCAACAACCAATTTATTTTTTGATTACATTCTAAAATAATAAGTCCATTATCTTTTATATATATTGAAGTTATTATAAAAAATTTAAAACCATATTCAAAATTCTATCCATCCAATAAATGACAGTGTCCCCATATGTGCATACATATGGGATATCATCTCCACGTCGTGTTGATGTTTGTCATTCCAACACTTGATTGTCTGAATATATATAATAATGTGTACAACTGATGTATATAACAAATAAAAAATTATAATGATTCTGTATATATTATTTTACATTAAATAATATATGATTATCATATCATAAGAATGATAATGTCGCTTGTGTGTACGTACGAATTAACGTCTTCACTAAAGCGATGAGATTCATTTACCCATCATAACCATTCAATAATTATTTTCATTTTATGATTAAAAATAATGTTTAATAGCTTAATATCATTAGGATATAAATCAAATACATCAGATAAATGAGAAACATGACTTAGGTAACAAAACATATAATGGAAAACGAATCAGTTAAGACCCAAAACGATGATACGACTAATATATTATAACAAACAAATATTAAAAGAACAAATATGATATCATATTTGTGAATATGATTCTACTATAATTTAATAACATTTTTTAACTATTATACATGAGGTTAACATACCATAGAGTAAAAAAATTTACATGGTATGGTTTAATTTCACAATCTATGTATTATCTGAGGTTGTTATTATGTAAGTATCTACTGGTTCCTCTTTACAAGAATATGGGTTGAATTCATTTATACCCTTGTTTTAATTTTTATAAAATTGTTCGAATGCAATCTTTTCTTTGTTTTCTAAAAATTTACTGTATGACCTTATCGACAAAAATAAGGTGAGAATGTCATTTTTTACTTATACGGGGGGTGTGGTTATATTATTCAATTATAACATCCTCGAAGCCTCACATACAAGTTATATGACTATTTTCAAAATAAATGATTTCTATTATAATAATATATATCTTCAATGAATTCTATATAGAAAGATATATTTCGTTAAAAAATTATGATTTCATCTATGTCTACATCCTTTGATGAATATTATGAATGTTTTAAGTTGATTTATTATGTTACAAATCATTAATATTGTACTGAGGGTTTTTTGATTTTTTTGACTATGGATTTTTATTTTTATACCTTTCATGGTTTATGGATAAAATATTGACATTTCATGTGCTAGGTTTAATAAGAATGATTATGTTACGATTAAACCATTTCATATGAGGAATGTATTGGACATTGTATGTTACGGTTGGATACTACTATATCTCCTCAAATAATCGGTAGGGCTCATGGGACAAACTAGTTTCTTGGCACTATCCCTTGAAAAAATATTATTTGTAGTTTTGGAACAAGGCCTCGACTATGTGGTTATGAAGTGTGGCATTATGAATTCCATCATTATAAAAGTGGGTATTGATATTTCCTGTGACTATTTGACTAGTAGAATATCAGTGTGAATAAGTAAATTGAATTATTTCATTTTTTCTTTTCTATATTATGCAGGATTTTTTGTTTTATTGTCTTTGTTTTAGTCTTATACATCGCCTTAAATGTTTATGTGTATTTATGAATGTTTCTGTGATATTGTTATCCTTACTGAGCATCTAAGAACACACCTTTATATGTATTATTTATTATAATAATTGAAGAAGTTTTTTATGGTTGACCTCCATGGATAGGATAAGGGATATATGTGTCTGAGAAGGGGAATGTTTTTGAAGTTTTATATATCTCATTATGTAATTTAAAATAGAAGTATGAATCTAGTACATCCAATGCTACCAAATAAAACGGACTTTGAGGATATGATTCCTTGTATCATGACAATGTAATGTAATAATGCACCGACTCTAGGTAACTAGGGTAGAAAAGTAACAATAACAATTTCTATACTCTACATAATGTAAATATTATGGATTATACACGTAGTTTGATTTCATGTTCCAAATTTTTTAGAGATCCATATCTTATGTAGGACATATTTTAGTTTTCATTACATTATTAGGGGGTGGAGGAATATATTTTATTAGTAGTAGAATGACCCATAATTCATTGGGGGATAATAGAATATATGAATAAATAAATTTATGGGGATGTTTTTTAATTACTGGATATTCTTATATAACTCACTATATGTATATTTTAATGACATGGTGCATGTCATCTATTTTGAGGACAGATATTGGTGTTTCTAGTGTTGTTATAGAATGTTATTTGGGATATTCATACATAAACCATAGAAATTTATATTAGTTATATAATCATGTAGCATAATCATAGTAATCTATTATAATACATATTATACATATATAGTAATGATGTGTTTATCTTAAGTTTCCTTATCTTTTAAAATCTGATGGGGGTCTGCAATGTCACAATATGTTTGGACCAAATTTATTAGGTGTTAGTGTGGAAATTAGTTGTAATATCGAAATATTTCAATATATATATTACCTATTAAACAAGGGGTCTTTATTATATTATAATTATCATTGATATAATTATAATTTCATCCCTTATCATGACAGTCTAGATAAGAGTTTTGTATATATATTGTGATTGTTGTATGTTGAGAAATTTTTTCAATACATTGAATGATATCAGTTGTAATTTTAAACAGTCAATACAATATTTTTCCATGCTTAGGAGAAGAATAATCCATGAATATGGGATATATAATTGGGAGATTATTGGAATCCACCTATAGATAATGGGTCGGTCTAAGGGAAGCATTAAAATTCATTAGAATATGATGAGGGATTGTTTATAAAATTTGGATATGAATAGAAATGTTCTTCTAATATTAGTATTGTGTGCCTAAAACCACTTCTATCACTATATGATAAGAATGAAAACATTTTAATTCCTATATAATTTAATATAAAATATATATACATATGTTGGATGGAGGTAGGAGACTCGACTCAAGTTGGTAGCGGTTACTGTGAGTTATAATGGATATGGTGCATTTTATCTATCAGTAGATAGGGACCCCTTAATGGAATCCAATATCCGACTAATATTGGTGAAATGGTACCATGGATTTAGATATGAAATAGTATTTCTTTTATTGTCTTTAACTATTATTGATTTATAAATTTTTGTCCTTATTTTATTTTTTCATCGAGGTTCACTAGTAAATTTAGAATTTTTTATAGGGTCGGAGAGTTTTAATACCATATAATTTTTCCACTATGTTTATAATTATTGAAAATATCATTCCACGTAATTTAAAATATTATATAAGTTATAAAAATAAATTCTATATTTAATGGGGGTATGATATCATGAACAATGAATCAGTTTCAGAGTATTTTTTGACCGTCGATTGATCGATGGAGATGACACTTCATGGGTGTGTAATTTCACTCATATGTGTTGGTAAAGATATTTAAAGTATTCATGATATATTTAGGTAATGATAGAGCGAAATAATGGCTTCATACCCTCAAAATGATTTAATCGTGGTGTGCTCTTGCAGTATGAAAACCTGATGGTAGGGGCGGTTGATATAGTAACCCTGGATTTTAATTTTTGATCCCCCAAAATATTTTTAATAATATATCCTGAATAGTTAACATATCCATGATGTATTTGAAAATGATATAGAACTCATATATAAATATATTAAAAATTAATTTTTATTCTTATTCTATGATTTAAATATTATGTTTACAGTTATTTTCTCTCAAAAATTATTCCTCAATAGTAGATTAGATTTTATAGTATTGTCGATAATGGGTGGTTATAGACCGTGATCACTATAATTTTATTTAACATCTAGTTCTCCAAGGATTAATTTTTGGGATGTTATAAATAATTTATTTTATGAATGTATTTATTTATTTGTTTTATTTATTATGTTTTTTATAAATTTAATAACAATTTAATATTTACTAACATCTCTGAATAATATAATCACTATAAACCCTATTATGAATGTATAGTGAGTGGTGGAGACCACTAGGATAATCAGGACCCATATTTCCTATGAATAACATTGATCAGCAATCTAATACGATTATTGATGTTTGGGAAAACTTATTGATTGATTGATCTATTAATAATTTATGGATTATTTATTAGTTCATATATATATTCAATTTGTAATTATAGAAGAATTTTGTACATGTAAAAAATATCTAAAGATGATATCCATATAAATATATACTTTCTCTATTTTTTATAAAATATTTTATTTAAATCAATTTTTTTTTCTTCTTAATTAAAGATAAAAATCATTAAAATGGGATATGAAATGTGCATAAATAATTTCCCCTATTATTATACAAACTTTTTTTCAATATTCCATGTGTTTTAATCAATTCAATTCACTTTGGATATTTTATAGTAATAATGTCCATCTAAATGTACGATTTAAATTTTAGGCCATGAATTGTTTTATTTGGGTTTCTATAAGGATATTGATCATTGATAAAGGATACATAGATTATAATTTAATATTGGAGGCTTATATACCATGAGTTACAATGTCTGTTTTCAGTGAATATTTTTTCTATCAATTAAAATTATACAATTCTAAAATTAAACCCTAAAAATGATCAATTGACATTTGAAACCTATATATGAGGTTATTTGTGATATAATGGGAATAATAATAGAAGACTGATCAAGATTTTTTCTCTGAAAGATAGAGAAACCTTCTCTCTTCAATCTCTAACTGAAGATGATGGTGTTGTCAGCCATTTTCAAATGTTTGTAGCTTGTGGAAAATCATATGATTGCATCATTTTATGTGTTTGTTCAGGGGATGGAGATGAAGAAACTCCATTTAGGGAGGAAGATGATGAAACCCCATCTGTTGTGCGGAGGGGATCAGGGGATTTGAGACTCGAGCGACCAGCATGGTTTGTATGGACTGAGGTTTTATTTGATGTTGTTGATGAAGGTTATCCTGATGACAAGGATGTTGGCGGTGATGGTCTGTTGCATGGGAGGCATCGATGCCTCGGGGTGATGTTTGATCCACTCAATATGGTGTGGTGAAGATCTATCGACATGGGTTTTGGATCGATCACATCATTTGATATCGGGTTGCGGTATCGGTCTTGGGACCCCAGCGGTTTGCCAGTGTTTTAGATCTGGGTTCTGGTGGGCGCACTGGTTGTGCGCCGTGCAGGTCGGAGGAGGGTACGGCAATAATGAAAGCATCCAATTTTTATGTGCATCGAAAGGTGGTTGTTTTCATCATTTCGGGAACAGGTGTGCTGCTTGTGGTCGTTCATGCATGATGGCACATGCCAGCGATGAAAAGGAGATGAACGCGGTCTGTTTTTTGGCTGGTGATTGTTTTTTCTCGGTGGTGCTGATTGTCAGTGTCAATGGTAGTTGTGATAGTGCTTGTTCTGTGTGGATGATGATAGCAAAAGGTTGGTTCGGGTGTCAACAACAAACTGATAGGGATGCTTCATGTCTTCGGATGCAAAGCGAGCATGTCGGAGGCCCTGGGATCCTTGATCATTATAGAATGACTTCTGGGAGGATGACATGGGTGCGTGTGAGGGCATTTGTCAATATCTTCTTGATGGAATGGCCGGTGATTCCATTTTGATCCTGGTATGGGCCTGATCGGCAGGATGGTGTGTGGTGGTTTCCAAAGTGGTTCAGGATGAGGCTGGATCGAGAAAGATCTTCATGTTGCAATGGATCTTCTACCGGCAAGGGTCGGTTGGGTCACGGGGATGAAGGCCAGCAACGGGAACCAGGTGGAGTATCAGTGAGGTGATGACATCGGGACAGGCAGTGTGATTTGCGTGGTGGATCTCAGGTTGGGAGGGAGACCTCGGGATTCGGGTGAATGACTGATAGCTATAATGTGACGCGGATGGGGATGACTTAGATGGGAGGAGACATCGGATTCAGTCGACGCCGAAGTCGGAATGAGTACAACCTCACTGGAGGGTTTTGTTGGAGTGGCATGATTGGAGGGACGATAGATGGTGATGATGGCAGAGATCATGGTGTGATGTGTCGGTAATGGTGTGGTTTGGGCTGAAAGACCTCCGACTGTAGGTGTGGTGACTTTTTCTCCAGAAGGTGGGGTGGAACCTCGGGAGAGGGGCTATATCACATGAGGTGTCGTATCGTGATTGTCCTATATAAGGGGTGGTGATTGGGATGTTTATGGGTAAGCCTAAGGGGGTTTTATTTTATTAGGTTGTCTTGATGTGGTTCCTTTTTTGGGTCACTTGGGTCTTTGGGCCTGTGTTTTTTTGCAGACTATTTTATTTTTGTTGGGTTTTTACTCTTGTATTTTTGTGGGCGGTTTTGGACTATCACTTTGTGTTTGGTGGTTCTTGTGCCACATTTCTATATCCTAGTATCTCATTTTATTTTCTAATAAATTTCTGGGATCCAGTATGCTTGAATCCCAAAATTTCTTGGTAATGGGAATAATTAGAAGCATGAATGTATATGATGGAGATTTTCACATTATTCAAAAGATATTGCTGAAATAATATGAGTAAACATTTAATAAGTCAAATTACCCCCTGAAATGGTCTTTCTTGATTATCACAATGAAGGCATTTTATTTTTTTGATCTTAGGGTGTTTTACCCTGATACAAATTATATATTCCAACATGAAAGATGACATAACATGTAAATGGATATCAATAAAAAGTGGATTCTTCTCAATACATGTCATTTTGGTTTAAACCACAATCCATGTAATATTATTAATACATCGCTCAATAATATTAGAGTATCACATAATCAGACATAGAAATTTCAACCAATTTATACCGTCAGGTTAATGTCATGCTTGTTTTATTAAACATGGTTGAACATATGGTGTAGCTACGATGTACAACATTCAATCACATTTTACATCTACCTTTATGAAAACGTTTATTTGGTTGAATATTAATAAACACATTGTGAGTGAATACACGAGATGGATTATCCCTATGTTTTAAATGTCATGTAACCCTAATGTATTATTCATGTTGGTTTCTATTCTATTTTTATTTTATTATCTACCATCCAAAACCACCATTTTGGGAAAGTGGTTATACCATCATAAAAATTTTTCTTTAATGAACATGATTCTATTCATATATTTAGCAATATATATGAGACACGAGGTCAAATAAAAATAATGTTATATTTTTATCAATTAGTTTGGAAATGGGGATCAGTAACAGAAAACAAAAAATTTATAGGGTTGGTAGTACGACCATATTGTGTTCGTGTTCTATAATGAGTTCCCACAATACAGAAAGGTTTCATAATAACATCAATATAATCAGAATTGTTTCTATTTAAATTAAAATGGTAATAAATTTACTATGATTTCAAATAGATATTGGGTCCCTTTTATGTGTTTTAGCACTATCAACACGTATATATACTCCATATATTTGTGGTTGACAAACAATATTTTCATTATAAATGAACGTGGATCCTAATTAGAATGTTATGATTCATGGTTTTCATTTATTAATATTCCCATTTTTAGGATATAAAGAATGAATTTTTCCCAGATTACATTAGTTATATCAGTATTTTTGAAAAAACTATTCCTTCATTATGTTCATCACTTCCTATTTCACGCGTCAGTTTCTAGTTGCTGGTTTGTAATTATTTTTCATATATGGTATATGAGGACCATAATTGGTTGAGAATATAATCACCCATTAGTAACCTCCATCAATTCAAACATAAATATTACATCTTATAATATGAGTTTTATTTATATAACATTATTATCCATTCCCAAACAAAACATGTTTATATTATATGATATCTCAAATTTATAATAAAACTCATATATAAGAAATAATCCTCATCATCAACAATGATCTATACAAATATCATCCTTATTAAAAATACAATTGATAAATCATTTCATCATTACACGGGTAATGAAATTATAATAATTGGGGATATAAAATTTTCAATATCCTTACGCACATGACAGAATAATCAAAAATCACAATATAGTGTATGATAATTATAATGGTTTGAAAACATGATCAACACATTCAATATTCATAACCAATCATTCAATGATGTATAATAATGAATCATAGTGTAATAGGATCCTATTAAAAATGGAAGTGACATAATAGTGAATGTTAATAAAAAATCAATCAGCATTTACAAGATCATTTCCTAAGCATTGGTGATAATATTTTGATATTCACAAAAGAATAGAAAATCTCAAAATCATTCAATGTTCACATCCAATAGAGTCATTGTGAAAACAATTCTGATAATATAACATCATTATCGGTCATTTCAAATGTTACAAAAGTAATGAATTCTATCAACATTATGATGTCATCACTTAAAGAGTTTACTCGATAGTGTATTATTATTTTATTAACATGGTGGTATCATAGTATATAATCAAAAATCTCATTAGAACTGAATGAATTGGAAGAATATTAATGATCCTCCCATACTGGTTTAAAATGTAATCACCCATACTATCATTAAAAAATCATCTATCAATTTATATAATATATGCACATGTTACATAATCTAAATAAATTTCCATGTTTTCCATTTTATCATGAAAATATCAATCATTACATAAAATTGTAACGCATGGAGATTAAGAGGTTTTTAATCAATATGTAATCATCAAAATCAAAACAAATTAAATAAATATGGACTTATTGGATACTATATATATTTTATCAAAATAAACATTAGTGGATGTTATCATTGAATAAAATTCCTTTATAAAAATATTTGAAACATTTCTGGATGAAAATTAAATTTTAATAGAGATATCTTTTTTTAAATTAAATAAATTTTTAAACATTTATGGAAATATTTTATTTAATAAAATAGAGGAAAATTAATAATGTGTATAAGATTAAAAGATAATACAATATGTATGTGAAATATATTCCAATAGTGTAAATAAAAAATTATTACATTCAAATTTTTGTAACAAAAAAATAAGTATAAAAAATTCCTACTAAATATATTTATAGTAATAAAAATATAATTGACACATTTTTTTAAAGTTTGGATATAAAATAAATGATTCTATAATCACCAAAAAATATACATTTTACTTAAAATGGGTATTTTGAAAATTACGTACATAGTTAGAGGGAGAAGAACCAAAAAAATGTAATCTCCAAAAACAATAGGGGATAAACAAGACATAAAATCTAGGAGAGATAAATCGTATAATTTATCTGTTGATCTTATTAATAATCTGGGCTGAAAATAATATTTTAACAGAAAACCCTACCACTTTAGTAACTTTTGATCTATTTTTATAATTAATAAAATAACATAAAATGTATCTATAAATAAAATTAATATAAGGATATTATAAATTAATAATATTATAGTTGTATTGGACACCCATCTTAATTTAAAATTATCGTATAACGCAATATTTATCACAAAAAAAGATAACTTGAGATGACAAAACTTTACCACGTTGATATTTTTTATATCAAACCCCCATTAATAATGTAATTTTTTTAATTAATATATTATTAATTAATATGGATATATGATCTATAATGTCAAAGGGGTATTATATAAATCTCAGAAACATAAATTAGGGATTATCATTGAAAATATCTCCATCAAACAACATTGTGGTGAAAAAACATATACCTTATATCAAACATGATTCATAATAATGATTACACCATGTAAATTTTTTACTATTATTTTAATTAAAAATAAAAGTAATTGATATAATAGCATATTCTATTCACACATATAATTTCAACACCCATTTATTAATAATTCCTTATTAATGAGTTCATTTTTCATGTTAATTTCTCCTTTTATCAAGTTTGTATTTTTTTTCATTAGTAATTTACCTTCATTATACGATCAGAGTTTCATCTTCTCAAAAATACTAATCTTGTAATATGTATCGTATTCAATAATTTTATAGAATATTTTTTATATTAAAATATTGTAATGAAGAATATTTAATTACATTACTTCTTGGGGATTTTAGTTCATATCTACACCTATGTGATGTTTACACTTTTTTATGGATGAAATAAAAGAAAGATTAATCACATCAATTGAAAAGGTTGTCGTCCCCACATACACATGAGATACCTTTTCATATTCTAATTGATAAAAGGTAAGAAGGTATATTTTATATTATAATTATATAAGAATAGTTATTTCATAATCACCGTATAGAGACATTGAACAGATCACAATATTTATCATTGAAACATAGTGATGGATGATGATTTCTATCATTGTATAGATTAAGTAGTCTATACATATGCATTAACGATACTTTCCTATATATGTTTTTATATGTGTTGTGGAATAGATATTACATCATCATAATAATATGTTGGTTTATTTATGATACTTTAGTCCTCATTTTATGACCAATTCATGAATTTTAGATATAGTTGATCATGAAATAGAATTGAATGGTCATCAAAATGATGTATATCTATTTTTGGGGAGATCCACTTTTAAATTCACCTTATGCAATGAATGATTGAGCTTAGAATAATTCTAGAAGCACTAGATTTATTGAATTTTGTATTGTCTTTTTTTGGAAGAGGTATTTTCTCATATATATATATATATATATATTTGAATAAGGGGGGATACTAGTACAGGGATTACCATTAAATTTATTATATGGTTTTAATGAAATAATACCACTTTCATGAAAAAGTGGTAGAAAATGAAAAAGAATTTGATTTTAGATTTTTAACTGTCAAAAAATTTATTATACAATAATAATTAGTAATTTTTTAGAGGAAACCATACAAATAAATATTTTTATTCTACATCCATTAGTAAGGATCTTTTAATATTTATAATTTTAATATAATTTTACTGTCAATTCTATTAATTATGAAGGAAATTATTTTGATATTAAAAAATAATATTAATTCAGATATTTAAAAACATGAATCATTATATCATACATAATTTTTATAAAATGCATAATTGAATTATAATTAATCTCATAATTTATTATAAATAAATTTTTTAGAAAGATTCATTTAAAGAATAAAATATAATTCAATTCAATTCTATAGCTATTAAAAACATATTAAAAATATTAAAATATTAACTCAAAATATAAAATATAAACATTTTTAAAAAATTAATAAATTTATATTAACTTATTTTACTTAGATAATAATGATTTTTAGAAAAAATACATATTGATGAAAATAACGAAAATATTCCAATATAATTTATATAGATTATTCCAATGTAATTAACTATATTATCTGTATTTATTGAATATTTATGTTATGTTATTATAATATTGAAAAAATAATGTTACTCATACATCAAATGGAAGGAAAATTCACAATGAAATCTAGATTTTTTCTTATTCATATGAATACTAATCATTTAAAAAAATCCAAACAATTCACCCTAAAAAATATTTAAATGCATTTAAAAAAATTATTTTCATTTTCTCCATTAAATTTTATAAAAATGGTATTAATTAATTATTATTTTCAAGTAAAATTTTAAATAATAGACATTTTTTATTAATGTATATTATATAAGCATAAAATCAAAACAATGAAAAATTATTAGTTATTGTTTATAAATTAATGATAAATTATATATTTTAATAGATAAAAAACATAAAAATGAGGGTATTAATTTTCATAAATAAAAATTTAGGACATTTTATAACCTCAAAATTTAAATAATATTATTTTTATCGTATATTATATTTCACTTAAGTATTTATTTTTGTTTTATGAATGATTTTGATAATAACATTTTTTTAACTAATTTTTTAATGTTATTATAGACCCATAATGGGTCACTATTAAAACATGTTGCAGGACTCATTAAGATGATAAATTTTTTGAAGTATACCTGTGTAAACATATTATTGGTGGGTTATAGTGGTACATCCTATTGGTTGTAATTTATTTTGTTCATAACTAGATATTAACAGTAGATGGATATCATTACACAATCATTTTATATTAAATTGTTTCTCATTTTTTAGATGTTTATATTTCGTATTAAGAGGTATTTTCATTAATCCTGTTCGGTTTTTTAATCTAATATTCTATTGCATACATTATATATATATATATTATAGTTTTGTTCTTATTATCATTCATTATAATTATATAATATTTAAAAATTTATTTATTCTTACGTTGATTTAGGATGTGAACACCCCTTATGAACAATATTCCTAATTGATTCTTGTCACCAATAGTGGCTTATTGTACGTAGGATTCAGTCATAATTCTGTAATAATCACAATATATTTTTTGAATTAGTGATTTATATAATGTCAAAAAATGAATCCCACTAAAAATGGGTTTTTATATAATATCCATTTCTTAATAATTATAACGGTAGAAACCCAACATTTCATGAAAAAAAATTAAACCATATTTATAGAAAACCCATATTCTAGAACTGGTCATCACATCAATGATTTCACAATCATACCAATACATTTTTCTTCCAATTTTATTTTTCCCCATTAAAAAACACCGTAAGAACATATTTTTGAGTGAATCATCCCCATCACTACTTCCAGATATAAATCACTAACATTGGAGGTAAAACTCAGTTTGGACTAAAAAGTAAATATTTACATTTTTTACATGGTTAGAAACCTTTATCATATTTACCATTTTACATAATTTATTTCGACATTTTATCACCACACACTTATATAAAAAGTTTCTCATTATACACCCTAATTCCATGTGTTATCCCTATCTTGGGTCCCACACACAATAATAAATGTGTTATTACACTAAAATTCAATTCAATGGTACTATGCATCTTCTTTAAATGTGTGTTGTCACCAGTAACACATACTATAGGAAACATCCATTGATTTGTCCAATCATGAACAATACACATGTCCAGTACACATTACCTATATGGGATTAAATTTTAGCCTTTTAAAAATATAAATGATCATTATTGACTTATATAGTATCAATTTTCTTATCAACACTTTAACATTCTAGAGAGTTATGTATATAGTAATCCTTGATTCCTATTTCCCAACATTTTGAATCAAATTGGGTTTTCCCTAAAACATTTTCTATATTGGAAATCCATAACTCCAATTATATCATTTATTATTCAATTATTTTTTTCATGAAAAACCAATGTACAAAATCAATATTATGTATATATTCAAATAAATTCTCATAAATTAATTGTTTCACAGCTATGTATCTATAAATGATTCAATTGTGTATAATTGTGTAGAAATTTGGATTAGTGCCATTCATTCCTTGATATAAAAATTATTCTTTGTGTAAAAACTATAGAATATAAATAACTTATTTTAAGGATTTTTTTCACTATCATTGTTTTCATTGGATGAAATCATACACCTAGTTTTTAAGGGGCATTAATGATCCAAAAATTCCTCATGAATAATATGTATATCATATATTAATTATATATCAAATGAAATAAATTTATTTCACTTAATTCAAATATAAATTCTTGACTAAATTGATTTAGTTTCTTAGTATTAATTAGTTTCTTTAACTCAAATATTTTTTATGAATTTCATTATCGTAATGGCCTACAAGAAGCTTATTCCAATGTATCAATTATATTGGATTAATACACTAGTTATAATTATGTTTTAATACATCTCTAATACTTATCATTAAAAATAAAAAATTATTAATAATTTTTTTATCTCAAATCACACCTCATTTTTTTGTTATCGAAAAAACATCATATATGTCATTCATAAAATGAAACAACTATATGCAGGAAATAAAGCCTATTTCAATTTGATTAAAAAATAAAAACTAAATAATAAAATTAATGTAGTATATTCTAATTAAAAAAGTGAATATTTAAATTTTAATTTCATTAATAAATAAATAACTTATTTATAAAATATAAAATACCAAAAATTTGGGATAATTATTCAATGAAAACCATATTAATATTGTATATGGTTATGTATGTTTAAAACCATCATAAAATTACAACTATAAAAATATATCTATGAAAAAACAATCCATTTTTCATAAAGTCTTCATCTTTGTATTTGGGCATTGATCCACATACCATTTCATAGTGTATTGATAATTTATAAATGAAATATCATTATTTTATGATATATATTTTTATAAAAATATAATTTAGTTTTTTGGTAACTCATTGAAACATTTAAAAAATATCATTGGTAATCAATAGAGAAATTCTACTTGTACTACCATGATATAAAAATTAAAATCATAGACTATAGTGCTTTAAAATATCTCTATTTTGTATATTTGAATCCACATGTTTTTTAGAAAACTCTTATATCCATTAAGATGAAATATAATAGCTGATATTTTAATTTATAAATTATTTTATTAATGTGAAATATCATTATACATTTTGTGCCCTTCTAAACATCATTAATAATATGTAATAAAATGTATTTTTAAATTATATCTTCATTTCATAGATTAATTACATGAAATATCATCGATAAAACTAATGGGTTTCATGGGATATCAAATTCATATTAAAAATTGTTTATTACCCTAAAAAATTCACTGATTTAAAATTATTAGAATATATTTTTTGAAATGGAATTAACACGAGTACCTAACTATACATGAATTAGATATATTGTTGTAATTAATTAAACATAATTCCATTATTATGAACCAATGGGTTTCAACAACTAATGATATATACTATATATTAGAATATTTATATGATTTGAAAGGATATTGTTTGAAAAACATTATGATATTGAATCCCCTCATATAGAAATTTTTTGGAAGAGTTAGAGAGAGTGTGAATGATAAAGAAAATTTATAAAAAGTTAATAAAATCCAATATTATATACTTAGGTCATCCAACTCTATTTTATTGCTCTGAATTATTAAATGATTTTGTATAATAAAGTCACATTTTTTCATTAAATTAAAATAAATAATACATGAAATTCTATATTTGAACACATTGAACATTATTCAAATTAATTAATCATCTTGTTATCATTCTTATAAAATTAAATTTTATCTACAGAACAATAAATGATGTGATGAAAGGAAAAATAATAATTAAAATTTAGATATATTATTTGAGTATATGATTCTAAAATCCAATCCATTTTAGAACGATAATGTGGCATAATAATATAATACTTCAAAAAATGATTTTGGGACTCTCAGTCCTAATTTTATTATGTTTTTAAATATAAAATCATGAAATATGTGTATATATATGTGGAAGATAAATGTGAAAGAAAATTACAAGTGAACTAATTGTGAATGATATATTAATTAAATGTCATTAGAATGTGATGTTAGTTTCTATAACGTATTATAGTACATTTATATCATATTACATGGAGACCCATATCATAATGTCCAATCATATGTTTTAAAAAATATGTATTGGTTTTAATGGTTTAGTGCCACTTCTTAGTACAATTTAATTGAATGAATTATTATATCATAAATCATGGAATTAATTCCCAAAAACTATTATTTTTCAGTATTAAAACATTAATAGTTAATATTATACTTATATATTCTACCAAATATGTATTTATGAGATATTGTATAATAACTATTAAATGAGATTAGATATATTGATGAATTCATAAGATTTTTTAGGAAAATAGATCATATATTACAACTCATGAATTCATATGTTTATATTAAAGGATGTTTCTCACATGTTTTATATGGCCAACAAACATGTGATGTTGTGTGTGATGTATTCTTGTTGATACTTTCCTTATTGATTCTCCATAGAACCTAAATCAATCTAAATATGACACCATTATATAGTGATATGATAACACATAAATAAAAGAATATATATTTCAAAAAAATGTTAATTAACACCAAATCCCCTACATATATCTAGATGTGGTAAATCATTTGGCGACCACAAAATTTATTTTCAACATTCATACGGATAAAGAATATTTCTAAAACAATACTTAATTTATTGTACCAGGAGTATCCACATTTATAGTCACAAATGTATTCAATTATCATGGATGGGTTGATCATGGTTTAGATTTTATAATAACTACAACTACCTCTAATATGTGTTATTTTATCTCTATTTAACATGAAAAATGATATAGGATATTCTAATAAACATGGATTTTCTAAATCATGTAGGAAATGATAAATATCAATTTATTACATCACATTCCAATTGTAAAATAAAATATTGTTATTTGCCTAAAAATTTTGTATCATATCGTATGATATACATTATATTATTCCCTAGCCCAATTTGAATTCAAATATTTTTTCTACCCTAGTTTTTAAATCCTAAATTAATTATCATATGTTAAATGTAAAATTTATTCTAAATTTTATTAATTAGATCATTTATATGATTTCTCTATTTATAATTTATTTTTATAATCCATATAGTATAGTATGTTGTGAATATAATTCATATATATGAATGCAA
Source organism: Viscum album (assembly GCA_963277665.1). Taxonomy (NCBI): domain Eukaryota; kingdom Viridiplantae; phylum Streptophyta; class Magnoliopsida; order Santalales; family Viscaceae; genus Viscum; species Viscum album. The sequence continues at coordinate 2,070,827,483 of OY728152.1, read as the reverse complement.
TCACATCAAAATATATTTAATATGTAAAATGAATTATTAGTCATAATTAATGGAAAATATTGAATTTATAATGAAAATATAATTTCCATCACTAAATAGAAGAATATGATATAGAAAAGAGAAATTTATTTTTTATAATGTTTCATTATGAAATCAATCAATTAATTTTTAATTATTTATAAATAATGAATAATTTAATTTAAAGGATATTTTTCCATTTATAAAATTTATATAAATGAATTAATTATAAATGAGTATATATTAAATTAATTAATTTATATGAGAGTTTTTTTATAAACGTTCAAAATAATATTAGATGTTGTTATCATGTAAAATATTTTGAATAAAAATTTTCATTCTATATAAGATAATAATGAAATTGTTATTTCGAAATTAGAATGGATGTTAATAAATTATTTTCAATCATAAAAATATGGACATTTTTTTGTATTTATCTTTTCGAATAAATTTATTATAATACTAAATTTATAATATTGAAATAATGGGCATTCTTACAAATAATATTTGGTGAACATAAATTGAGAGTTCATAATTGGTTATACAATTTTTAAATAATTTTAATTATGTAATATTTAGGCTATATAATTTTTTACCTAATAAAAAATAGATAATAAAAATTTTATGATTCATAAAATAACATACATTCAAAAGAGTCAACATATAATGAATTATATATAAATTAAAACATATTAAAAAAAATTTATGTTTTTTAATCATAATTATCGAATTGGTATATTGAGTTGATAAATTATAATGGATAGTTAATGAAATTTCATTTTTAATTTTTTAAAAATAATATCATGTTTAAATATATTAATTTTTTGTTTATTTTTAATTTATTACATAATTATTTTAATATATATTTTTTATGAAATTTATATTTCATATTGTTAAAATAATTCTATATATTATCCCCCACACATTTATTATGTAATATTTTTGGATAGGTAATTGATATAGTCTTCATACTCATTGAAATTTATTTCTAACTAAGTACATTAACATGAATTTAGTTGATTATAATAATTTTTAATTGTTTGGTGTTAGAATAAAAATGGAGCATAGCCTCTTTTTACGAATGTATCAATGGTAACAAATCATTTTCTAATACATTTTTATAGTTAAGAGAATAATTACATATTATTGGAATGTATTGGTTGATTATTTATTTCTCAAGGCTTCCACATGCAGTTAATTAGAATTTTTTATAATTGTAAAAAATTTCGTGAAATGTTTTTATATAATATGCATGAGATTAATTTTTATATTTTTAAATAAATTTGACATAATTTTGTGTCGACTAACATAATAATTATTTTCTCTAACAATATAAATATTAGAATATTTTGAAAGTATCATCTATGAAGATTTAATAAGATTCTAAACTAAATTAATATATGTATTCTTGCATAAATCTACTTACATTAGGTATTATGGTGAGATTAATTAAGCCCTTCAAATAATAAATTTTATATTTATTCAATATTAGAACTATTGATGACATTAATCATCCATCGGGTAAGTTTAGTTCCTAATATGGGTTCCCCAAGTTAATCATGACATTATAATGTCATCCAAAGGGTCAAGTACCACATTATATGAATTTAATTTATGTTGCACATAGCTAAGAAACTGTAATGGTTACGATGCCAGAGGAAGATAGTTTTATTAATCCGTCTGATAGGATTAGAAATTTGTCTCCCAATCAATTATCCAATAGTCATATATGACATTATTGTGATGATTCCCTTCCTAAAAACAAATATGTGGGAATTAATCTATAGTATTGTAATTTTCATAGTGGAATACAGATTTTGGGGTACTAGTGTATATGATGGGTTTTTAAGGGGGTAATTATGTTTTTGGATGAAATTTAATACTATTCCTTATTAAATTATTATAATACATTATAGTCATGTAATAAAATACCCAATTTTATATAAATATAATTATAATTATAAAGTATAACATTGAATGAAATCAGTTTATGGATATTCAAAATGTATGAAAATGCTGATAATGATAAGTTATAAATTTTCTTATATAGGATGAATTATTTCCTATTTAAAATTCTACATGAGTCAAAAAGTATTCAGATATAACTATAGTTGAATACAGAGGCTTATAAGAGAAATAACATGATTCAATTAGAATAGATGTTCTATAAATGAAAAATTACCAAAGGAATATTTAGTCTTTTCTGATATATCAATATAATTAGATATTTTAATGTAAAAGATAGATTGAGAAAATCCAATATGTCTTGTTTGGGTTAGGGAATGCATCATATTGTAATTGATAAAAATTCACACACACTGTGAATAAGTTTATGAAATTCATAACATAATTTTCTAAATTATTGTGTATAAATTGATTGTACATATAATGTAAAATTCATTGTATTTCATTCTTGGTCCAAAAGAGTAAAGTTTCAATTCAATGAAGAAAAATAATTGGATAGATGAAAAATGTTTCTTTCTATATCTCGAAAATTGATGTGATAGATAAATGTAAAAATATATGGTGTAATTATTAACTTGGGTGTATGTTTTTTGGTTGTATGGTCCTGACCCGTCCCCTAGGGCCCGTATCGTGACTACCGTAGGCCCGCCTTCTATAGGCCATGGGCTGGCGACTGGCACTAAAGGAATAATTCCCTAAAACTGGGAAGGCATTGCCTTATAAAATGTAAACACACACAACTAGAGTACAAGCAGAAGCAAACACTATGTAAAAACTATATAGAAAAATATGTGTTGGAAAGTAAAAGGGGCCAGAAATACAAGCCCAATATTAAAGTAAATGTAAAATGCATACATGTACAACTAATTGACAAGCAGCTGGATGGTGTCTAGCATCTCCTGGATCATCCACTACAGATCCTACCTGAAGGGTATGTACAGATAGCCTCATTAGTTCTCCACATTTGTCTGTCTCTTCTAGGTACTTTCTTGTTCTGAGGTCCACCTCCAGTCATGTCTAGTCCATGCACACTATGCCTCAGTCATCAATGTCAGTCGTCTGCATCCAACACAATGAGGTGCAGCATAGACCATGCAGGGGTGAGTATAACGATACTCAGTAGGGACCCCAAGAACTTCTTGGACACAAAAAAACCAGCAACAATAAACCACAAACTACGAAATCAATTGATAACCATTACATAGGTATATTCCCAAAAAATACCTATGTTATAAAGTAAACCATCTTAATCATAAAGAAAACACAAAGGTCATTGACACAACTAAAACCATGATTTTTTATTATCGAAACCACGGCTGCTGGAGGACTCCTCTATCAAGTATAGTGGCCCTGCCTCGACTTATATGCACTACTCACTATCCTTAGACTACTGAGGTACTCCTCCTGTCGAGTACTATGGTTCTGCTACCAAACCAATCACTCTGTCCGATGTGGTTCTGCCGCCAAACAAGGTGCTCCCCCTAATAGTAGTCAGAGGTACTTTTCATGATGAGTATTGCAGGTCTGCATCCAAACATGGAACTCTGTCAGCCATGGGTCTGCCGCCAAACTGGGTGCTCTGTCCACTGGGCTAGTCGAATCACTCTGAGTTGAATCGGTCAAGCAGTCGTCAAGCCTACATCTACTAGGTCTATGCACTACGCCTGCTCGTATCTAGGAGGATCTTCTCCACGAGCTACTATTTGAGACTCTAAGTGTCATGAAGTGTTGAGTATAAGTATCTAAAAGGAACACCATTTCATAGGGGTCGCAACGCAATTGATGATGTTTCAATCGGACGTCTGTTCTGTGAGTTATTATAATTTTAGTCCCGGGGGACCCGGTTGGATTTGTGTACAAACCAACCGGACCATGACACCACTATTCCCCGAACTCTAGTGGGGTAAACTCAAGGCAAATACTATTCTCTAAGAATACCAGTGTCTCAGACGGTTCGCCAAACGAACATCTGGTGCTAGAGATATGGCCCATGAAGGTAAAGGGTCAGTAATGGGCCTGTGTCCGGTCCCACCCGGTCAGACCGACTCAGCCCAACCTAATCTGAGCTGACCCAGTCGGACCAACTCTGCCCCACTCACTCTGGGCCGACCCAGTCTGGGCCGACCCAGTCAGACTGACTGGGTCTGACTCAGCCCATTGTGTGGGTCATCCCACTATGTTTTCACCCAGTCAGCTGGGCCCGCCCTAGAGGATCGTGAGGGCGGTTCGGCCCGATTTTCGCCACGTATGCGTCTCGGTAAGTCATCCATGAAGAGTTGGCTGGTTTGACCAGCGACACCGTAGGGGTGTCGTGCGTTGGCTCAGCAGGCGGATGGTCGGGAGGCCAGCGGGCATGCCATACGGGGCGCGGGTGGGCAGGCCAGACTCCAGGTAGGTCACGGGTACACTGGGCTGGCCATGGAAGGAGTCGAGCATCGGGCAGCACACCGGTATTGGCGTAGGGCGCTGAGAGCGCGAAGGCAGGGATGTAGGGTGTATGGTGCGTACCGACAGGGGTGCGGGGCGCCAGGAGCGCGCCGGCTGGGAAATAGGGCACCTAGTGCGCACCGGCAGGGGTGCAGGGCACTGGGTGCGCCCCGGCAGGGGTGCGGGGCGCCGAGTACGAGTAGCACACCCGGGTGCCATGGGGCTGCGAAGTTCACAGAGGCTGTGGGTAGAGTGGCCTTTGTTCTCCGTCTTCATCTTCGTTGTCGTGTGTACCGCCTTTGTCGTCATCTCTTCTTCTCCATGTCGTAGGGCATCAAAAGAAAGTAGAATGACGGAGGATGTCGGGCCATGTAAGGTTGGAATGCATGCTCTGCGTTTAGAGGGGAACTCAATAGGCTCAACGAGATAAGAAGGTGATTAAAACATGCCTGAAAAAAACCATTTACATCCAATTAAGGGGATAAAAAAAAGTATAACAACTTCATGAAATAAAAACTCTTACCTCATTTGTCATTCGTAGACGAAGTCACGGGAAAAGGCGAGTGTCGATTCAACGATTGTAGCATTCATCACGCATTCCCAATTCTCACGCTCAATTGTTGGAAGGACGAATGGTACTCTCCGCTGGATAACGAGCATTCTGATGTGACGTTTTCATTGGTGACGTTATTCACGGGCGACGTCTTATCCTTTGATGTGGATTCAGGTCTTTGGAGATGTCAAGGTTGTCGCTTCCCTTCCCTTTCCTCGTTTAAAGAACGTTGAAGAAGGAAGAAGATGTCATTGTCGTTCTTCTTTTGAAGGAGCTTTCTTCGAATTCTTCAATGAGAGGATGAAGTTCTCTCTCAAGTCTCACCCAAATGACTTGCCAACCAAATGAGATAATATCATTGTCTATTATTTAATCGTTGGCTTGAATTAAAAAGAATTCGAAAGTTGAATTAATTAAACGAGCGAGTTCAATTATTTCAATGTGGGTTGACACATTTAATTAGTATGGGAATTGCAAGGGTATCCCCAGTTTATTGAGAGTTACAAAGGGTTAATGGGGTTTACATGGTCATGTGGGCCCCACCATTCAAACTTCAATTGAAGGTTCAATGGTGGAAAAGCTCATGTAGGCCCCACCTAAAAATATCCTCCCAAGGGAGGTTATGTGTGGGTGGGACCCACCTCCAACCTCTCCTTGGAGGATTAAACTGCCATGAATATAAATAATGTTAACACATTATTTTTATTCAAATTAATTAAAAACCCCCCAAAACATAATTCTACTCTCGTTAGAACACAACTATGGTGAAGGTCTCACTAAGAAATTAAAGTTGTTTTGAGTTCAATGGTGCCCTCAGATTTCAATTCCGATCAATGGTTCAAAAGATATAAAATCCCGAACGTACGTTTACAGAACAAACCCAGATAAAAAGTTTGGAATATTTATAATCATTCACCCTCGTCTCATGCCAGTCAAGGATATGCTCTACCAAGGTGAAACACGATCCAACGTACCAAAAGGTACTCTCATATTTTTAATTCCGCTCATGGTTTAGAAGTTTTTAATTTTCAAATAAAATATTATTCAATAAATTATTTCATTTGCGGCCAAAAACTAACTTTTTCGGGTGGGCTGCACTGACCAATGTTAGTATCTACATAAATAAAGAATGAACTCACAGGTTCAGTGGCGGTCTCAGATTTTTAATTCGAGCTACCTTTTGTGAGTTATAAGCATTTGAAAAATAAGATAATTTATTTAATTATTTTATTTAAGGTTATTCCATTTTTGGGATTTCTCACAGGAGTCTCACGCCGACACAACATAAGCCATTCCTAGGGTAAAACCACCCTTATAAGTGCAATGGTGCCCTCAAAATTATGATGCAAGTAACCGTTTAAGAGTTACTCAACTTTTTTAGGAAAAATGCTTACGTGTGTTAATTTAAGCTTAACAAAACTTCAGAAATTGATTCCAATCACACCGGTACTCAAAATCAAGCGCCGTTAGAAACTGAAGACTCGTAAAATTTCCATGAATTTAAAAAAAAATCCATGGTATTTCCGGGTCGTAACATTCTCCCCACCATAAGGCATTACGTCCCGGTAAGCTATAACTCAGACTAAGGGAACAAATGGGGGTACTGAGCATGAATCTGAGCCTCCCAATCCCATGTGCTATATTGTAAGTTCTCATGCTTCCAACGAATGCATACAAGAGGTATTGATCATCCACATAGGACATGCTCTTATAGATCCTCAATCTCCACTGGAACCTATGTGAACGTCGTCTCGTCATCGATGTCCAGCACTCCATGGTCGATGATGTGGGTTGGGTCGTGCACGTATATCCTCAGTAGAGATGCATTGAAGATGTCCATCAACCTGTGCTACTATGGTGGATGTGATAACCAGTATTCCACCTCTTTTACTCTATTGGGGACCTGGAATGGTCAGATGAATCACGAAGATAACTGGTCACCTCGGACAAATCTCTGTAGGCCACATCAAGGTGAGACATGTAGAAAGACATGGTACCCATCCTTGAACTCCAGAGGTCTCTGTCTCCTGACAGTATATGACTTATGTATTCTTTGTCCAGTCTTCATCTGCTCCTGGTTTATCTTCACATTCTTCATGGTAGCTCGTACCATCTCTGGTCGACAGGAAGTGGGCTGACTTGGTGAGTTGTTCAACGATCACCCAAATAGAGTCATGTCCCCTAGACATACATGGATTACCCTTCACGAATTACATGGATATCTTATTCCTCTTCCACATTGGGACCTCAAAATGATGAAACAATCCTGCTGGTACCTGTTGTTCCACCTTCATTTTCTGACAAGTGAGGCATCGTGAGACAAACTCTGCTACAACCTTCTTCATACATGGCCAACAATGTTGTCGTCGAAGGTCCTGGAATATCTTTGACACACCTAGATTTACCACTAGAGGGTATATTTGGAACTCCCTAAAAACATCCTCTTGAAGTGAAACTGGTACCATGGTACGTCTTCTGAAGATGATGACGTGCTCCCCACCATTAGAAAATCCATCAGGTGCTTACCCTATGGATATGTGGGCACGTCGTGTCTTGTAGTCAGCATCTCCAATTTGGGCCTCCCTAACTCACTAAATAAGTTAGAAAGTGACTATAAGAGACTGTAGAAAGGCTGGTCTGTTTCCATCCACAAAGAATATCTGTGAGGATGCCAGCTGATCGGTTTCCTTTCTTAGCAGTTGTATACCAGATCACCAACTGATCAAATCTGCAACAATGTTCCCCTTAACAGAAGTATAGAATATCTTGAATTCATAGTCCTTGAGGAACTAGAAACTCAAAACACTTTCTGCCATGAGGGTTAGGCTTCCCGACTCAAGAGTGATCAAATGCACCCTCCTATGCATGTGTTTAACATGTGCTACTTTGGTTTCCTTTTTCACCAACTAAGGAAGAACTCATCTCAACATTGTAGATAAACCACAACCTTTTTTCCTAATACAGTCAATCTGTTTATGAACTGTGGTTTCCCATTCCATACCAAAACTAACATCTAAAGGATTTGACACTACCACCATGAGGTTTCAACCGAAACTCTCGCCTCTAGGGTCAGATCACACCATCATTGTAAGTGTGATTCTAGAGTCTCTTCCCATTGGTATCTCCAAACATGAGGGTCATGTCAACGTTTTAACCAAAAAATCTAGGTCTGGGACATGATTCACAGAAGTAATCAATGATTGGTACGTGTTTCTATTGATACAGAAGCTAGTAGTTGACACAATCCATACCTCAAATCATTCATGGAGCCATTGGGTCACACTCCTTGAGGACATTCAACTACTCTCTTTTTCCACCCTCCAACTCCCTGAGGCTGGTAGAATCCACAAAAGGGTGGGTTATAACATGTTGAAATGTTGACCACCCGATGACGCTCTCCTAGATCTACTTCCATGTCTACTGCTCTATAGATTCATTTGTCCTTAATACTTCCTAATTCTTGAATAGTTTACACTCCCATGTCTCTAAGACTGGAACTAGTTTCCAACTTTCCCACTACTAACATTCACTAGCTATATCCACTCATCCAATGATCATTCAAATTCAATGGTTATCTCTAGCATCCTAACATAGGTAGAATTACACAGAGGAAAAAGTGATGGCTCAGATGTCCCTAAACACACCTCACTCGGAGTTCCAATCTTCGAAGCACTGATCGTACAATATTATTTGAGTATCAGGAATGATCAGTATGCCTTGATGAATACTCAGCTACTGACATGTCATCCTGTCAAAGTTGTAGAAGTTCTAGAGATCTCTTATCCACCTACTCAGTCCAGTCCTGAGACACCTGTATGTCTTTCTCACCTCAGAACCAGAGGGGTATCTGATACTAAAACACATATAAGTCACTAAGCCTACATGTGTCATCAACCGGTACTGCTGGTTGAATCTCTAGTCCAACAGGATGTGATATAGCTGACACACTACCTAAAGGTACAATCATGGAAAACAGTACATGTAACAAAACCTCATCACAATTTGGACCATCCTCATGGTCACTGACTAGAAAACACTAGAAGCTAAGATCACCATATGATACCTGATAACCTCAAAGGCCTCTACTACTGGAATTTGTGCAACGCGCTCAGTTTGCATGAATCGTCTTCCGGTAATGCTCGTGGCATCTGTGGCCCAATGGGTGGTGGTGCTGTTGGTACACCACTTGATGGTGCCAACATATTATGAGGGCCCTACAGCATAGCCTCATTCCTTGGCGGGATTTCATCGGGTACTCTCTCGAAACTCCAACTAGTTATCTGCGTGCAGGCATCCAGAATAGATGCGACATGGTAAAAAGATTATATTGGGTGAGCTAAATTGGTTTGAGATGACATAATGAAATCTTTTCAAAACACACTTTTTAGCAATTTTTTTATGTACTATGTCAAAAATCATTATTCAGGGTCCTAGTGTATGGATTCATTGGAATCTGCACCAACATTAGACTCCCTGAACTTGAAGCCACACTCCGTACCCCTAACACTATTGTTTCATAGACAGAAAATATCAGAGTCCTGTGTTCTGAGGTAGAAATGACTCCTTTGATACAAATTTTTCATGTCCCATCTCCCAGTGTGAGTATTGTGACTAACTGAAGCCCACCTTCTATAGGCCAGGGGCTAGCGTCTAGTAACAATGACATAATTCCCTAAAATTGGGACGAAAATGCCTTTATAAAACGTAAACACACATAGCCAGAGTACAACAAAAAGCAAACACTAATAAAAACATTATAACTAAGGATGTTCTGGAAATTAAAAGGGGGTGAAAATAAAATCACAATAGTATAGTACAATGAAAAGACAAACAATTACAACTAAAAGACAAACAGCAGGATGGTGTCTATCATCTTTGGGATCGTGCACCATAGATCCTACCTGAAGGGTATGTACATATTTCCTCCTCATCACTCCACATCCGTCCATCTCCTCCGGGTACTGTCTCATCAATAGGTACACCTCTGGGAACCATCCATTCCTCACACAATCCGCCTCAATCAACATTTTTTTGTCATCTTCATCCAACACAATGAGGTGTGGGCATAGCCCGTGTAGGGGGGGAGTATAACGATACTCATTAGGAACCCTGAGACCTTCAAGGTCTCACAATATCCAACAAGGAGAAACCACAATGTAGGAAATCAACCGATAACCATTACAAAGGTATATGCATATAAATATACCTGGGTTATCATGTAACCCATCTCAATAATAAGGAAAACACAATGTTCATTGGCTCAGCTCAAACCATGATTTTTCATTATCAAAACCACATATGCTAGAGTAATACTCTTCTGCCAAGTACTGTGTCCCTATCGTAACTCTGAGACACTACTCACTAACCATAGACTGATGAGATACTCCTCCAGTCGAGTACCGGGGGTCTTCTGTCAAACTGGGTGCTCCGTCCGCTGTGGGTCTACCACCAAACTGAGCGCTCCCCCTAATTGCCGTCAGAGGTACTCTTACCATCGAGTACCATGGTTCTGATACCAAGCTAGTCATTCCGTCCACCATGGGTCATCCACCGAACCGGGCACTCTGTCTATTGGGCTAGTCAAATCTGTCCGAGTCAAATCATTCAAGCAGTAGTCAGGTCTACAGCTACTATATCTCTGTAGTCTGTATGCTCGTCTCCAGGAGGATCTAAATCCCGTGCTACGGATCTATACTTCATGTTTCATGATGTCTTGGGTGGAGGTATCTCAAGGGACCATCACGTCATAGGGGTCTCAATGCAATAGATTTCACATCAATCAGATTCACGGTCTGTGAGTTATTAGCATTTGAGTCCCGGGGGGGACCGGTTGGACTCATGTACAAACCAACCCGATCGTGACTCAACTATAACCCGAACTCTAGTGGGGTATACTCTAAGGGATTACTATGATCCAAGAATACCAGTGTCAGAGACTGTTCTTCAATCGGACGTTCGGTGCCAGTGATATGGACCATGAAGTTAAATGGTTAGTAATGGGCCCTGGTCCAGTCCGACCCGATCGGACTGATAGGCCCAACCCAGTCTGGGCTGACCCTGTCTGAGTCGAGCAGTTCAGAATCGCTGGGCCTGACCTGGCCCATTGGGCATGTATGCCTGATATTTTTTGACCAGGTCTACTGCGCCCGTCCCTGGGGATCGTGAGTGTGGTTCGGCCTGATAGTCGCCATGTAGGCGGCTCACTAACTCGGCCCAGAAGACCGGGTCGGTTTGGCCAACGACACCGTGGGGGCTCCACGGGTTTTCTTAGAAGGACGGTGGCTGGGAGGCCAGTGGGCAGGCCGTACGGGGCACGGGCGGGCGTGCAGGACTATGGGAAGGGCACGGGTACACCGGGCAGGTCGCGGTAGGAGCCAGGAAGGCAGGCAGTGCACCGGCAGGGGGCACGGGGCAGCGGGGAGCACGCCGTCAGGGGCGTGGGACGCTGGGAGTGCGCAGGCAGGGGTGCGGGGAAAGTGGTACGTGCAGGGAGGGGTGCGAGGTTCCTGGAGCACACTATTTAGGGAACATGGCACAGGTGTGCGCCAGAAGGGGCGTGGGGAGCTAGGTGCACACCGATAGGGGCGTGGGGTGCTGAGTGCTGGTAGCGCACCGGGGCACCGTGCGGACGGTGCAGTTCACGGAGGGTGCAGGAATCACGACCTTTGTCCATCGCCTTCATCATCGTCGCCACGTGTACCGCCTTTTTCATCATCCCTTCTTCACCATTCCGCATGGAATCAAAAGAAAGTAGAACGACATAGGATGTGGGGCCATGTTAGGTTGGACCGCATCCTCCGATTTTAGAGGGGAAATCAAAAGGCTAAATGAGATAAGTAGTTCATTAAATCATACTTGAAACAATCCATTTCTATTTGATGAAGGGAATAAGAAAATGTTTAACAACATCATGAAATAAAAACCCCTACCTCATTTGTTGTTTGTAGACAAACTTGGGGGAAATGGAAGGCATCAATTCGTCGATCACCATGTTCATCACGCACTCCCAATTCTCACTCTCATGCATTGGAAGGATGAAGGGTACTCATTGTTGGAAGATGAGCGTTCGGCAGTGACATCGTCGATCGTTGGAAACATTCTACATAGGTGAATTCTTCTCTATGGATGTGGATGAAGGTCGTTGGAGATGTCATGGGTGTTGCTTCCCTTCCATTTCCTCTATTGAAGAACGATGAAGAAGGAAGAAGATATCGTTTTAGTTATACAGTCGAAGTATCGTTCTTCACATTCTTCATTGAGAGGATGAAGTTCGCTGTCAAGTCCCACCGAAATGAAACAACAACCAAATGAGATAAAATATTTGTCTATTATTTATTATTTTTCATGAATTCAAAATAATTCAAAATTCAAATTAATTAAATGAGGGGTTAAATTAATTCTAAGTGGGTTGGATCATTTAATTAATGGGGGAAGTTCATGGGTTCCCCCACTTTATGGAGAGTTACAATGGGTTAAAGGGGGGTTTAAGCGGGGAAAAGCTCGTGTGGGCCCCAACTAAAAATATCCACCCAATGTAGGTTATGTGTGTGTGGGACCCACCTCCATCCTCTCCATGGAGGACTAAACTCCCATGAAAAATAATAATGTTAACAGTTTATTTTTATTCATTTTAATTAAAAACCCCCAAAAACTTTATTCTACTATCATTAGAACGCAACTACGGTGAAGGTATCACTATGCAATTACTGACGCTATGAGTTCAACGGTGCCCTTGGGTTTCAATTCCGAGCACCGGTTCAAACGTTATAAAATACCGAACGTACGTTTACTGAATGTACCAAAAAAATAAAATCAGAAAATTTATTATCAGTCTCCCCCATCTTGCATCGGTCGAGGTTAGTCTCTTCATAGGTGAAACATGCCTCAACGTACTTAACGGTACTCTCAAAATTTTAATCCGACTAAATTTTTGGATGTTATGAATTTTAAAATTAAATAATTGTCACTTATTTATTTGATTTGTGGCCAATAACTAACTTTTTCTAGTGGGCCGCGCTGACCAAAGTTAGTATCTTCTTAAAAAAAGAATGATCATACAGGTTTAGTGGTGGTCTCAGATTTTTAATCTGATATACCATTTGTGAGTATATGCATTTGAAAAATAAAATAATTTATTTAATTCTTTTATTTATGGTTATTCCATTTTTTGGAATTTCTTACAGGAGGTCCGAGCCAACTAAACATAGGTCGTGCGTAGAGAAAACCCACCCTCCTTAGCGCAACAATGTCCTCATATTTCTGATCCGAGTAAACATTTAAGATCTATTGAATTTTTTCAGGAAGACTGCTTACACGCGTTAATTTAAGCTTAAAAAAACTTCAAAAATTGATTCCGGGCACACCGGGCCACAAAATCAAGCGCTGTAAAAACCTGTAGACACGTAATGTTTCCATGAATTTATGAAAAAATTTCCAATGAATTTCCGGCACTTTAAATGTGTATAGTGGTTTTGGAGCCTCCATAAATTCCCATAGTAATTATAAATGTTCTACGAATAAATCCATCATCATTGATAGTTATATGATACAATATATATACATTAAAAGTGTATTAAATATAAATGAGTTAAATTTCATGGAATGAATTCATATATTCTAATGATTTCATTTATGTATGTAGTCTATGATTCATTACATAAATCATCTGAGTATGATGTAATGTATGATGAAAAAAATTGATATTATTAACTAATTATTGATTCAGAAGTTACGACAATTACATTCCTATTATATTATATTTATAAATCAAAAACACTATCATAAATAATATTTTCTATCATTTAATTTCCCAAGTGTTTTAGATTTTCTTTCTGGAAATAATTTCCTTTTACTATAATTATAAAATTTTCTAAAGTATCATGAATATAAACATATAAATTCTCTATTATGATTATCATAATGATTATGTGTCCGATTATTTAGACACATTTATCAGAACATAAGAAACTAATGTAGTCCTATTTATCATAATAACAAACGACATGAAAATTAGACTACTGTTGGTAAAAATTTAATCCAATTAATACATATAAGGATTATCAAAATGAAAATTATTAAGGAAAATCATTGAAATAAATTATGTTTATAGTTTGTATATGGAAGACATAATTCAAAGTTATTGGAAAAATTTATCATAGTGATGGTGTTATCTAATAAAAATTTGAAATTTGTTTATGATAACATCTTATGTTCCAGTTGTTTGAGATCATTGAATAAAACATGGAATATATGATGTAGTGAGGATTTCAATATATACTAGGTAATTTTAAGAGTTCTCATATTATTTATTAAATTCACTATTGATTTTTATGAACATTACTTAACATGAATAAATCATTCCAACACATTTTTAATTCTTTTTAGAGATTCATTATAAGGAAACCATCTCACTTTTCTACATCATAACAATTTTATATTTATATTCCTTATATCGTTGTTTATAATTAGAGCTTCATGGTATTGGAATACGGATAATCTGATACATTATATTGATGTATTAGAGGGATAATAATGCATTTCAACTCATCATATCGACGAATTTTTAAGATAGAAAGATAGATCCATTACGATCCTTGTGTAGAAGTATTTACTAATATGGAATGAAAAACAAGAATATAAGTATAAACTATTAGATAATGATTTTTCATGGTAATTAAATACCATAGTCACATGGTTAAATGGTCTTTTCTTGTCAATAACATTAAATTTATCATTATTTTTCCATATCGTATTTTTTTCAGGTTTTTTTTGGGAGAACGTTTAATAGAATGTTAGTTATCATATATACCATTAGATTCTTATTTTTTATTCTACTGACTCTGGTATTGATAATTAAGATAATATAGATTGGATCCATAATTATTATGATCTTTACTCTGATAAAATTGGACTATTTCATGATTCAGATTCAATGACATTGTTAGTCAGACTAAGGGTTGAGTCTGTAAATTGTACATTAATTATAAATTTTTTAATCAGTTTAATCTTTATAAAACATTTTTTTAATATACTATTCACCTCTCTTATATTTATAGTCATTTTAGTAAATCATACAATCCAAAAAATTGGTATATGATCATCTTTATACTTATCTTATACATACTGATATTTGAAATATTTAGTTATTACCAATTATATTAGGTTTTCATATAAAAAAATGTAAACATTATCAATATAAAATGTGTTATTATAGAAGAATTTATGTTATTATAATGATGGACAATAATAATGAAATATCCATAGAAAATATAAATTTTATTATTCCATATATATTTTATGGTGCTAACTATGATAACAGGTTGTATTAGATAAAATACTATTTAGAAACATAATATATTATAATATAATTTTTATAATTGGAGATTATATGCTTCATGATTAGGAAATTATATCTTTTAATCATCAAGAAAATAATGAGTATTAAATTAAATGATCAGTAAGAAATATTTTTTTATGTTCAATGAAAAGAATTATTTATTGTGAGATATCATATTCTAATGCTAAAAATAGTGATTGTAAAAGTAGTTTGTAACATACATTGTAAAACTCATGGATTCTGAAAACATCAGAGCTATCTTAAGAAAATAATACTGAGACGTAGAACTCATAAAATGTTAATCTATTGCAATGAACCACAAAATATGTATCAAAATATTTTATAGTTTACATGATATTGGTGATAAAGTACTGGAAAATGAAATCCTATTGGAATAGATAATTTTTATTTTTACCAATAAATTAGAATCCCAAAGTAAAACAATGTTATTTGAATAAAATGTTGAACAGTAATTCATTGGATGTTTTTATTGGAACACATATTCAATACAATGAAAAAATCAAAAGGGATGATGAGAAATAAAAAAATACATTAGGTGTTTCTTTTTATATTACATATACAATACCATCTAAATCGAAAACAGAAGATTATGTTATATTTTAATTAAGGAAGAGGAAAGTTATTTTTCAAACCAATTATAGTACTTTAGAATATTTTGGAAGTAATTTCGATAATCTATCACGATATATTTTGAATAAAATCAACAAAAATAATTACCAATAATGAATATACAATGATCATAATGATTGAAGTGATAAGAATGATGAATCAACTAGTTATATATGTAATAAATTTAGGCATATAAGACAACGTTTTCTAAAGATAAATATAATAGATTGAAAAAAAATGTATTTAGATTGGAACAAAATAACAATATATCAAAAGTCAATATAGTTTTAAATGTAGATGATAAATAGAGTTAAATTTGAGGAAATTATTTAAAGAGTTATTCAGAATATGAAAGTTTACCGTTGATAAAAATGTGTATTTTTTCCAATGACCCTATATATAATTAATGTTTCTTATAAAATGATGGAATAGATGAAATATTAACCAAAATATCATTAACTAGAAATTATCCTAATGTGAAAAGTTATACATTTCAGAATAACAATGTTCATCATTGAGTGATGATAATTCATTAAGTTCTTTTGATTATGATTAAATTGTTTATAATGTTTTTGAATACGAAAAATAAAAATTTGTAAAAACATCATAATAATAATGAAAATCATAATTAGGATAATACAAGGTTATGTTTTAAAAAAATGAACTTTTAGATCATTTTATTCTCCTTGATGCAAATATTTATAAAAAATAAACTATTTATAATGAATTTCAAAAAGTGATTTTTAGGAAATTTCATTTAGAATAAAAGTGAAATTATGAGAATAATATTAAGAACCATAAAAATTTCCCTGTAAATCTATATTTTGATATTACTTCTTTAAAAAATCATTTATTAAACATTACCACTAGTAATAAAAACATTGATAAAATGTAACAAAAAATTATTCCACATTGGATTAGTACTGGAATGCGGTTTTGGTATAAAAACCTATTTGTAGTATCAATTTATTTCTTCCTAATAGTTTCACTTTTTCAATAATGTGTAAATGTGTTGTCAACTAGAAAAATATATTTAAATTAAATAAAATTAATCTTCTATGGAATTTATAATGAAATTTTCAAAACAAATGTGAATTCTTAATGATTATTTTTATATTACCAGAGGCAAGAAGGATTAGGTGCCAAAAGTATAATCTATTTTTTTAACAAAACAAATATAGTACAATGAAAACGTATAAATAGAAAATAGATATTAGAAGTTTTATACCAATGATTTGAAATATATATTTCTTCCAGAATATAATCAAAAGGAATTGTGGAAATTTATCTGTTGGAGATAATTCGTAGTGATCGATTATTAGAATAGGTAACATTGTTCTTCTCAGAAATCACTTTATTTTACTATTTTATTTTATAAACATATGAATTGTAACTAATTAAGTAATAAGTTAATTATGTTATAATGGTTACCTTATAAGCCCAAGGAATAATAAATTTTAGTTTGTACTTATAATAATGTCTTATTCTTTCATAAAATTAGCATTACAATTCTGATAAACATAACATAGAAGAAATTTGATACAAATAATTAATATACCATAGTTTAATAGACATTAAATCATGGTTATAGCATATATGGTAAAAAATTGTAATATTATAACCATAAGTACATTGACTACGAAATGACCTCCAAAGGATCTATGAGAACATATGTTTGATAATTCCAAATTCTATGATCCATTTCAATACGACTTGAAAAAAAGTAATGTCTTGAATATATTTGTGATGTTTCATCATCAGGGGAATTATTATTGATTCACATGGAATTATTTGGACCTAACCAGTCAAGGAGTAACGGGGGATATTACTATACTTATATCATAGTTTTTTTATAGCACATGATATACAATGATTATATTTTCAACAAGAAATAAAAATATTTTTATTATTTTGTAAGTTTTGCTGAAAATGTTAAAAATTTGAAAATCTATACCACGGTTAATATTTATTATAATCACAATGGATAGATTAAAAATTACGATTTTGAATAATATTGATGTATGAATGTAATTGAAAATATTTTTTCAACTACTAGAACCCATCAGTATAATGGGGTAATTGAATGAAGAAATAAATTTTTTCAAGAAATTACTAAATCATGGTTCAGTGAATACTAAATTGTTATTTATTTGGGCTGACGTAGTTTGTACAAATTTTTTACTATATATCTTTTTTTAATTATAAAATTTCTTAATAAACCTATTTATGTGAATTGGAAATGAATAAATTAAATTTTGTTACACTTCATGGTTATGGGATGGAATGTATTCAACGTGAATATGAATGATAATCTATATAATTTTTCTCCCAAATATAATGAAGCATTATTTTTAGGTTATTTTACTCATTATATGCCGTATATAGTTTTTAATTGAAAATAATGTATTATTGGGGAAACATTTCATGATATGTATGATGAAACCAATCCATTTATTTTTTGAAAACCCCATCCAACATCCAGGTATGATATTTTAAAAACTAATTTTCTATCCTTTTTAGAATTTTTTTCCATTAGAATATACTTCTAGATATAGTTTTATATTTTATAAATTATGAAGAATTTGTATCTATTTTTTTAAGAAATTCCTTTCAATAATCCGTTATTTAAATTTTTAAGGAATCATCGAGGCGAACATATCATTTGTGATGTTGGTCAACCAGTTGATTGTAGAGGTTTTATTAGAATTTAAATTGAACCACTAAACACCTCATAACAATTTAAACGTAACAACCATGATTATAATTTCTATGATTTGGATTGGATTTAATAAATTTGCAATTATTTTAATGAATATGAGAGGAACAATTTATAGGCATTAGTTTAACGACCAAATGAAACTTATATAAATTGTGTCCAATGGGGTTTTTGTAATAAATGTTTTGAAAATTTGATTGTTATTAGAAATAAAACAAGTCTTGATGCTAAGGGTTGTAATGAAAATTAGAAAATTTATTATTAGGGATCTTATACATCATTATCAAGACTTTAATAAATTAAAATACTTCTATACATTTAATTAAATGTTTTTTATATAGTTGTGAAGTGTGATTTTTTAGTGTATATATTCACGAGGAAGATTATATTGAATAA
Organism: Viscum album; assembly: GCA_963277665.1. Classification (NCBI taxonomy): domain Eukaryota; kingdom Viridiplantae; phylum Streptophyta; class Magnoliopsida; order Santalales; family Viscaceae; genus Viscum; species Viscum album. Next base: position 2,070,808,442 of record OY728152.1, on the reverse strand, counting down.
AAACCTATTTATTATAATAAAAAACATCCAAAATATGTTTTGAAACTTTCTAATAACATTATATTGAAAAAAATCTCATACAGCTTGGTATGATAATGTAAAATGATTCTTGTGAAAAAAATACATTGTAAGTGTGTTATGGACCGAACCCTTTCTACCAATTAAGTTATCGAAAATATTATAAATGTAAAATAAAATATTTATTAAATTATATTCATAAACTTTCAGTAATACTTAATATATTACATTGTGTATATATCAAAATATGGGTCGGAAATCCATATGATTGGTGAGTTAACATATTTATGTGGTTTCAAAATTAAAAAAGGGCCTTCTATATCACTACATAAGTATATAAATCATCATAATAAAATTTTATAGAATAATAAAAAAAATTTATCAGTACTCCCATCGATATCTCAAATACATTAGTTCTTCATGAATCTGGGAAACTATTTTATCGAAGAACATTTTGTGGAATGATTGGTAATTTAATTTAATTTACATGTAGTAATTCATATTTCATATTTTATGTATAGTTATGTAAAAAATATCAATAAAATATAAAGGAATAAAATTTAAAATAATTTAATCATATTTTTTATTTTTATAATGGAATTATGGATTAATGTTTTTTCAATTCATTTTGAAATGGTTTTTGATTATAATTTTTTATGCTGACATTGGTGGATGTAGAATAGATATTACAGGAACATCCAAAATAGTTCATTTCAATAAAAAATTTAGTCTACATATCTGTTATGAAACAACACTTTGTAGCAATTTCCACCAATTAAGATGAATATGTGGAAGTTTGATGTTATTGTGCTCAACTGTTTGGGAATCAACACACACTCACTAACTATGGAACGAGTTTTAGTAAAACTAAAATAATTTGGGATAACACATGTTCCATTTCATTAATTACAAACCTAAAAAAACACACTATTTTTAATGAAATTGATACGGGATATCATTTCCTTCCCAATAACACACTAGAATGAGATATAATTTTACAATTCATCAGAATCCATGATGGTGTTTGTAATATTTTTAAAAATCCTCAAAGTTATAAAAATATTTAATATATAAAATTGAATATAGGAATGATTAATGTCAATTAATATATAATTGCTACTTTATTATAACCGATCAAATTAAATTTAGATAATCCTTTTCATAGGTGGGTTCATATATTTTTTTAACAAAACTTATTGTTTTGTAAATGAAATTAGTTTTTAAACAATTGTGTTTTTGAACAGATATTATCATGATAGTTTTTATAGAATCAAATTGTTTATATATATATAAATATTTTAATTTATAAATCTAATACATACATAATTTTTTTTCCAAATAAGTTGTTATACCAATTAACAGACCAAAATTTTCAAATAATTTTTTTGGATTTAAATATTATCATAATTGTTTTCCAAATTAAAAATTACATAATTACATTTGTACTATATTTATAAAATTTAGTCATTATTTTAAAAACAATAATAATATATATTGTTTAAAAAATTCATATTATTAGTAATTTTAAATGAATGAAACTCATTACTCTGAATAAAAAATATCTTTGTTTTTATTTATATACACAATTTCATTATGTTAGTTGTCTACTTATTGTTGTTTTATATTAATTTTCTATTTTTTAATAAAATTAAAATATTTTTCTAATTATAATCAACCTCAACCATGTAAACATTTTAAAACCTTATGTGTTAATGAAAATATATAATCTATTCTTTAGATAAATAGCAACCATTATAACATATTCCATTAATAAAATCCATTTGTTTTGATATGTATTTTGAATTTTCACATCTTATTCATATATAAATGGACCCCCACCCATGTACCACATCATTTGCTCGAGATTTTAGGTTCACCACATATTATACCAAAAGTGTTTTTGAGTTAAAAAATTTTCATTTTCTTTTGATTGTTCAATAACTGATCCAAATATCATTACCAACAAAGAAGATTTTACAGAAAATTTCTGTTTTCAAGGAATTATTAATTTGAGGAAATTCTATGTTATGAATGATTACATGATAATAAATATAATTTTTTCATACATGGGAATTTTTTGTGTTAAGAATCCAAAAGTGGTTTTCCACTTATATTAAATTGATGTTATACATGAATTATAAGCATTAATTCAACCATACATTGAATATGGGAAAAAAATATTCCATTTACAATATATTGAAATAGTTAAATGGTATATTATAAAAATCATACTTATATTTCGAAATTAAATCAGATATTGAATCATGCTTCCCTTCAAGAATTTTACAGGATGATCTCAGTATAATTAATAATAAAACAACATAAGAATAATTATTTTAGGATTATAAAAATATGTTAAAATTATCACACCCCACTCTGGTTAACTGATTTGTATCTATTTGGATGTAAGACTTATTGATATCATGAAAAATATATCGCGAAACATTAATGGTATATAATGCATTATTAATGTATTTTTGTCATATATTAAAATTATTTTTATCATCATGATTGTTTTTATTACCATATAAAAAATTGAAAAAAAAAACTCATCCAAATCGATGTTACTTATATTTACAACATTTATAAGAAAAATCATTGTTGAATATATGATAATTTTCAAATTATATAATAAATCATATCTGAGGAAATATAAAATCTCATTCAAAATTGATGATATGATTGTTAATATGAGGTTGGTGTTTGATAAAATATAAATTAATTTTGATTTAAAGGTTGATGTTATTCCATTAGAGACCGATCCATCCTAAAATTTAGAAAAGGAAAATAAAAAACGAATATGAAGGTTGATACATCACAAAAAATAATAATAATAATAATAAAATGTTTTTATGTTGTTCTTTATAATTGTGTCAAAAATTATGATGATAAGAAATCTATGGATCCAGAGATCAGACTCAACCCGTTAGAGGATGATGATATAAAAAATAAGGATGCCAAAAAAAATTTAAGAATAATACTATAAAAATAAATTGAAAAAGACGTTACAAGATCCTTAGTATTGTTAAGATATAATGAAATAAATAGAAAGTATATATATTAAGGGATTTTTATTGAATTCTTTCAACATTTAGTTAAATTTATATGTTGGATTATCTTTTAATTAAATTTTTGTGGTTCATGTCGATGTTAAGTCCATGTTTAAAAAGGAAATGAAGAGGTTTTTGAATATGAATCAACATTATCTATCAGAGAAAATGAATTGTAAACGATGTAATCTGGTTAGTGATTTATTAGAACTACATGGTAGTTAGAAAAAGATCATGCAGTGTATATTGAATAAAAAAAATGATGTATCATGAAATGTATCTAATAAAAACTAATAATATTCATATGATGATGTATTAGATGATGATCAATAAGAAGGTGTGTTTTATAAAGATGAAGAGGAGGAATATGATGAACTTGCAGATAAAAATGAAACTCCATTTGAAAAGTTTTTTATTAGAAACATAACCAGCATCCCCAATGAAATTTCCCTGTATGTACAGAAAATTATAAAAATATTAATTTTATCATGAAGTTGTGTCATCTAAATAAAAATCCCTATTCACATTAAATAATGTAGTAGATGATCCAAATTAAAAAACAAAAATTTGTGAGAATGTTGATTTTGGTTAGGATATTGGCATAATTGACTTATATGAGGAGAAGGATTTTGATGAAAATAATATTTCTATATAAAATATAAATTTTTTATACTATTGATAAAAATAAATGAAAGAGGTGTATTTTAGAACAATTAGAATAAAACCTCATGAATATTAGAAACCTCCATTAATATCTACTTGAATAATTTTTATTGAATGAATTTTTTTATTGATATTTTTTTAAATAATTTATGGAACAATTTTTTACCTTCTTATACTTGAAGTAAAGGTACATAAAAATAAATAATTTCTTGATCCAAAAATATAATCTCAAAAAATTTCCAGACAGAGGCGCAATTAAAAATATATCCCTGAAGATACAAGTCACGTAAAAGTTTATCTGATCAGATGGTTAAATGGTATCACTACCTTTATGAATGTATTTTATTGAACATTTAATTTCACTGATGATGGTAATATGGTTTTGGTAGGGTCAACATGTATATTAAAAGACTCATTATTACATAAGGATAAAAAATTAAATATTGTGTAAGAATTCTAATATTTCTTTGATAAACGAACTAAGGATGTTATTATATAAAAAAGAAGATGTAACATACCAAATAAATAAGTAATAAGAAACGTTTCATACCTATTAATATTTCTTAATTAAATATAAATTTTACCTTAAAGGGGATGCTATGTTCCAAATACGTACCTAATACGCAACAATTGGTTTTTTTGAAATCATACGTTGGAAACTAATAATATGATATTATTATTATACAAGGTAGTTAACTCCTAGCCATAGTATTGGCGGGAATGAACAAAACAAACTAAAATATGATTATACAAGTTTTTTATATGTATTTACATTTATACAAAAAAAAAATTAGGGGCTTAAAATGTTAATAAATCTAATTTAAGCATATTGTACATCAAAAAGTTTATTTACCTCCTTTTAATGGAGAACCCTCTTTAAATATAGTTTCAGTCATCTGTATATGTTCTATTTGACCAAGTAAAATTCTCTTTTAGATATGGGATATCAAACTTTACTTTGGGTAATTTTTTGGTATTTTTCTGATACAGTTCATTTTTAAATGAATAGTGAAAATATTATATTTTAATTCAAAACTGTGTTTTAATATATTTTATCTACATGTTTAGATTATCTACTTAATTGGTTTTAAAGAGTAATTAAAATATATTTTTACAATTTAATCCAATGTTTTTCATTGGAATTAATTTCACATTGAAATTGGATATAAACAAGTATCAATATTTTGATAGTTATTGTTTCTTAGAAACACTCTATTTTTTTGATAATGGGAATTAATTTTAAAAATAATTAATGCCACTTATATGTTTTGAATTTGGAAAAATAGACATCTTTTTTGAATTCATAATATCAAATATAGCTTCCTCTGAATTTTTGCAATTTTTCTGAAAAATATCAATTTTTGATGAATAGTGAGTCCACATAGTAGTAGTTAAAAGATTGAATATTTCATTTAAATGAAATTTTACAACTTATTTGAATTGAATTTATAAAATCATAATTAATTTTTATTATTATTAAGTAAATTCTGGTTCAATAAGATGAAAATAATTAATGGTGAATAGTAAATTTTGACTTTTATTTATCACAGTTAATGGTAAATATGGTAATTCAAGGTAAAATGAATGTTATAATGATAGAAAATTACCTCAACACGTGTCCAAACCTTATTTTTTGTGTGATTAATGACCATGGGCATCGTTCGATCGATTTTGGGACCCCTTTGATCCACATGGAAGTGCTAATGACAATTTAGATTAATTAACTTAAAGTATTGGCAAAAAAGACAAAAACAAATATCTTTTTGTAGATTAATTTTTTCAAAGGGTTATATAAATTATAATTTATACTATAAATATTCATTGTAAATATAAAAAGATTTCCTACATCATTTTATTATTTTTATAATATTTAGACAACAAAAAAATTAAATTATTTCAGACATAATAATGATGGAGTGTTTACTTCATTAATAAATCATTTAAATAAATAAGATTATAATGATTTAAATATTATTCAAAACATGTGAAATTCTGATTTAATGATTTTATATATACAATGGGTAATATTATATTTTATTTTAATGAATTATGAACTTTTTCAATCGAATATCATTATATAATAAAATAATAGTTTAACACCTTCCAAAAGAGCACCTCCTCTCCCTTATAAAATGAGACAACTTCTAACCAATTATGGATATCTATCATGAGATTTGGCTTCTCCAAACTCTACCCAATTAAGCTCCCTACTTCACTATCTCCTCCTAGAATCCTTACCTTACGCATAAGGCACTTCAAGTAGTCCTTTGGTTCAATGAAAAGGGAGTTACCCAAATTAATGCTAACAATTTTTTCTTAACTGGTTTTCTTTTATTTTTCTTCTCCAACCCCCTAAACTATTTTTCTTCCATTATTTTGTAACCACACAAATATCCTCAATATAATAGGATGTTTTAATGAGAATTATTCTAACTACAGTTACACAAAACATCATTTAATGGGTAAAGAATATAATGTTTCTTCGTATGGAAAACTAAGGCCTCATGAAATGATGAATGTTCGATTATCTCTTACTGCCTCTCTTGGTGGCCATTATGATGGAAATGTATTTATATATGATATATATTATGATTATTATTTCTTTAATCTTTGGTATTTTCAATTTATATCATACCTTTTTGGTTTCCATTATGGGTAAACATGATAATTTCATTTGAGGAAATACGGACTACCGCCCTCTCAAAGTTATATGACTCGTTTATACCATATTTATAACATATAAAGGATAGATTTGATGATATTATATATGATAAAATATTTTAATTATAATATACCTTTGTATAATTATGCTTTAATTCCATATAAATATGAAATATAAATGAAAGTAGTGTTCATCCGTACGTATGGCTTACTGTCTCCATGAATGATGCATTTCATTTATTACATCCAAATGTTATGTACTATTATAAATACATTTATATTCGAAATATATATTATATATATGATATCTAAAAAATGAATATTATTCAGTACATAATGGACAATTGTCCACATGGACAACATGTAAATATAAGGTGTTAATTTTTTACTCAAGTTCCAAATATAGACAAAACGTACATTATTAACTTAAATGATTACATAATGATTATAACATGGTAATAAGGGATAAAAATGGAATAAAAAACCGGAAAAATGTTCATAAGAAATTAAAATTTTACATTAGTTTATAATTCATGAGATTAAAGAATGATCAACTCAAGTCAGACACGAGGTAAGGGATTTCTTATCTCGGTTTTATTTCCTTGAGATTTATATTGTTCGCCACTTATTTATTGCATGTGGTGTATTCTGTTCTTCCATTTGATATATATTATCATGATTATATTTATATTCATGGTATTCTTTGATTCATTTGGTTCTTATTATTATTTGATCTAATGACTCGGTTGATTACAATGTGGTATGGGGTTTTATCTCACTTTTATTCCCGTGAGATTCATTCTATAGTTGTCACTATCTCCTTTGAGTAGTGCATGTACATCCCATTATTCTAATCTTTTTGTAATATACATTCATTTATGGTTATTTACACCAACATTTTGTGGAGCTTATTTCATGGGTTGTATGTTTTATAAGTCACCAAATCGGTAAGGGAACCATTCACCCTCCTCTTTTGAAAAGGCTTATTTTTGTTATGTCTTTTAATTCACAACTTCTTATGCTGGGATATGTTATAATTTATCCTTATTATGGTAAATTTTATGACTAAGTGTTGAGATACCTTTTTTATCTCATCAACTCATTTTCTGAATTTTAAAGTGACCCCGTTAGGCTGTTGAATTTTTTTAAGGGAACATCTTAACACAATTTCAATTTTTTTGGGTTAAACATATTCTCTTTTAATATGACATACTATGAATATGTGTGAATTAAATCATATTGTTTTACACATAATATCCACTTATATTTGGGTTATTACTATTTTTCACAAAAAATTATGTAATTGATTTATCCTTAATAAAATGATACAGTCTTGGTATGGGACTTCGTCACAATCTCCTTTCATTGAGGAATATTTTATTTTAATACATTACTTTGTTTTATACGGTGTATAAAGACCCTGGAATTTTAAAAGGTAATCTTTTTATACGAAGTTTTTTACTAAATGTCTAAAAGGATTGTTTCTTTTAATGTAAGCGGTGACAATGACCTTTCTGCTGCCATGAGTATTATTTGATGTTTGGATTCCTCAACAAGACATAAAATTTTCAAATGTAAATAAATACCATATACTCTTTTATGTATTTTGGTATTGAAAATGGTTTTGATAATTCATTTGTTATGTCAATATATTTAAGTGATATATTGTGATTGAAATGTGGAAATGTTTTCATTGAATTATATTTGTTTTATGACTTGTGATTTTATAATGGTACTTGGACATTGGACGGGTGGTTACGTGATAAACCATATGATAGTTGGTGCCGTGAAAACCCTGACGGGTGGTTACAATATAACCACCAATGCATTGCGTATAGAAGTCAGCTATATGGCTATGTCATTTAGTGATATTTGTCGAAGTCGACCGTATGGTTATTCCATTTATGTTTGTTGATGTCCCAAGTTACCTTTATATGTGATGTGTTCTGTATATGGGTTTTATGGTAATATTATTTTTACAAAAGGGTAATTAATGATCTTTTATTATGTGAAGAGTATTTAGTTCTTCATAAAGGTGAAAATTATTACTTACGTTAAAGTATTCATGGTTTACTTGTTGTTTTGAAAAACAAAAATTTTTCCTTCTTTGTGTATCACTTACTGAGCCTTTTATGATCATCCCATGTTTTTGAAATGTTTTTCACAGGAATTAAATGAAATTTAGGGTCACTTATGGGATCAAGGAAAATTCATTCTATCTAAAAATTTGGAACTATACATGAATTTTTTATAAAGAGTTCATGTTTTGTAAAAAAATAGGAAACTTTGTAGAAGTGTATAATTTTTAATCTTTTGATATTTAATAGTTATGTCCTAATTCTCTAAAACTATAAACCTGAAAATATCATCAAGGTGAATTATTCATTTAATTCAATATTATGCAAGTTTTAAGTTCGGGTCCTTATAGTGGGTGTTAGAGGTCAGTTTAGACAACATTAGGGATTAAGAGTTTTCGTTAGACACATGGTTAGTACCTATGCCTATTATTTCATTAAAATCATTGTTTTATATTTATTTCAGATAAAGTAATTTATGTTACAAATGGAAGGAGGAAGATCTCAAATGAAATTCTTATCTCTTCTTAATGACATGCTTGCAATAATTATTGCAAAGTCATGTTCAAGTGATTGTGAAACATTTTCAAGCATAAAACTCACTTGCAAGCATTTTTTTAGATATCAAACACCTACCATATACCTCTCTATCATTGTGGATCATGGGTTGTATTTAGAAAAATCTTATTTTCAAAATATTCTCATATATTCATGAAAGATAAATATTATCAAGGCATTTTCAAATATTTTACCTTATCACAACATTTTGAATAATATTATGATTTTAAAAAAGGTGCTGAAGAATGAGACCCTTGTGCAACCTATTTATATTTTCTTTTAAATTATAGTCTCTCAGCTCATATTTATGGTATTTTAGAAGGACTGTTAATTGAAAGTTTTAACTCAAATTTTGTCCTACAGTTTCATATAAATCATGTTTTATCCGCTATTTTGAAATTATATATCATACATGATTATTTTCTAAAACTGTTTTTCTATGAACACCCATATGACCCATGTTTTACAAGGTGTATTTGGATGGAGAAAGAAAATGATTTTGAAGGATCTCTAAATCATTGTTGCAATGCATTGACCTTCTACCAATGTGAACAACAGGAAGATGATGCCAAATTGACACCATGATCAAGGTATGATGTTCTACATTTTGGCGATCATTTTATTTTATCATATGGTGGTGAAATAATACTTCAAGATTTAAGATCTTGATATAATAATGAATTTGGATGAAAATTATAGGTATATAATGAAACCAATTAGGTTAAAACATGTTGGGGGTTATTTTTCAGTTTTATAAAAAAAATCCATAGGATGTGTGACAACCCATCACATCCGGCAAGGATGCCATAATCAAACCCACAACCGAAGGGCGACAAGGGTGCATCGCTTACCACTAACCTACTGGAATTCCCTGGTTAGTATGACTTATTATTTTAGTAAAACGTTTTTATTGAACAATAATATGTTGATTTTGGGAACTTATGTTTTATCAAATGGATATACGTAGCATTGAAAAATGATTTAATGGTCAAGGATGTTATGGAATATGCTCTCTATTATAAGGAAACACTCTTTGCCTAAGGAAGATAGAATACTATGAGATTTAAATTTTGGAATAATTGTTGAATTTTTTTTGGAAGAATCTATGTATTTATTGTGGAAATATGATGACTTGGTTAATTTATAAAAATGAATAACCTATAATGGAAAACATGGTATTTGGGTAATTACTTTTCAATATGATACTTTATGAGTAACTATTTTTATTTGGAGATAAATGTTATCTAGGAAGTCTATGTAATTAAATCCTTATGAGATTTGGGTTTCAATTACAGTTTGTATCACTTTGGTTGAATTTTACAGAATGTAGTTTTTTAATGGCCTTTGTTGAACTTTGGGTTTTTCTATAATTTTTTTTGTGATTAAGAAAAGTTTTTTTAGAATATTATCCATTTTGGTATTATCTGATCTCTCACTATCCATTTTGGATTTATTTGCTGTCTAAATACAATTAATATATATAGTTCTTCTTTTGTAGATTATGTGATTCTAATGAAGATAATTATTGGTCTTTTATGTGAAAAAAACTTTTTGAATGCTCTTTTTTTGGAGAAAAGATTATATTTTGGTTGAAATTCATTAAAAGATGAAGCTATACATGAAAGTAAGTATATTTCATTATGTTCTTATTCTATGTAGTAAATTAATTGCTCCAAATTATGAAAAGTGATGAAAAAAAATGTTGTTACTTTATGTTTCCTACTAGGTAATCAAAGACCGATTAACACATCATAAGTTTGCAATTTTCTAGTAGTTAACTTCCTCTTAATCATTTTTTCTATCACTCCCCATCAAAACATGACCATATATTCTCTCTCTCATATCAATGTTTCACTACATGGAATCCACGTACATGTTATCTCGGGTGACCATTGTACTTTTCTTTCATTCTTCTAATGTGATTGTTTTACTTAATCGTTTTCCGATTTGAGACTTTTAATGACGTTTTCAAGCGCAATTTTAAAATTGTGAGGATGTATTACCCAAAAGGGGGGAAGGATGTAACATACCAGATAAATAAGTAATATGACACATTTTATATTTATTAATATTTTTGAATAAAATATTATTTTTAATTTACATGGGACGTTATGTTTGATAGCATACCTGATACGCAATGGGTTTCTTTGAAATCTTACGCTGCACATTAATAATATAATATTATTATTTTAAATAGTAGTTAACTTATATCCATTTTATTGGCGAGAATGAAGAAAACATACTACAGTATGATTATAAATTTCATTAAATGTATTTACATTTATCCAATAAAAAGTTATGATCATAAAATGTTAATGAATCAAATTTAAGCAAAATGTACATTAAAAGGTCGATTTACCACCTTTTAATGGAGAACCCTATTAAATCTAGTTTTGGTCATATATATATGTTCTATTGGACCAAATATGATTCTTCATTAGATTTGGGACATCAAATTTTACTTTGGGTAATTTTTTGGTATTTTTCTGAAAAAGATCATTTTTATTGAATAGTGAAAATATTGTATTTTAATTCAAAACTGCGTTTTAGTATAATATATTTATATAGATTAATTATATTTTTCAAATGGTTTTAAAGTGTAATTAAAATATATTTTTAACATTTAATCCTATTTTGGTCATTAGAATTAATTTCACATTGAAATTGGACATAAACAAGTATTAAACTTTTGTTAGTTATTGTTTCTTAAAAACACGCTATTTGTTTTGATAATGGGAATTGATTTTAAATTATATTTATTAAACATATATGTATTGAAATTGGAATAATAGATATCATTTTTTAATTCTTAATATCAAATATAGCTTAGGCTGAATTTTTGATATTTTTCTGAAAAACTTCAATTTTTTATGAATAGTGAAACCACTTAGTAGTAGTTTAAAGACTGATGTTTTCATTTAAATGAATTTTTACCACTTCTGCGAAATGAATTTTAGAAATAAAAAATATATGGTACTTATTATTAAGTAAAATTTGGTTCAATAAGATTAAAATAATATTTGGTGTATAGTAACTTTTGACTTTTATATATCGCGATTAAAGGAAAATAGGGTAAATCAAGATAAAATGAATTTCATAATAATTCATAATTACCTTAAAAACTGTCCAAACATTATTGGTTGTTTAATTAACGACCATGGTAATCTTTGGGTTTATTTTTGGTCCCCTTTGATCTACTTGGATGTGATAAAGACAATTTAGATTAATTAAATTAATGTAAGGGAAAAATGACAAAAACAAATATATTTTAGTAAATTAATTTTTTCAAGGGGTTATATAACTTATCTATTCAACTAAACAAGTCATTGGAAAGATAAAATGATATCATACATCATGGTGTATTATTTATAATTTTTAGACAAAAAATAAATTATATTATTTATGACATAATAATGATGGAGTGTTTACCTCATTAATAAATCATTTTAATAAATAAGATTATATGGATTAATATATTATCCAAAACATGTCCAATTTTGATTTTATGATTTTATTTAGACTATGAGTTATATTATCTTCTAATGTAATTATTTTGGGACCTCTTTAACCGGAATATAATTATATAATAAAATAATAGTTTCACACTTTCCTAATGATCCCCTCATATCCCGTATAAAAGGAGACCACTTTTGACCAATTCCACACACATCTCTTACCATTTGGCTCATACAACCTCTACCCAATTATTCTCCCTACATCCCAATACTACTCCTAGAAACTTTATATTAGGCATAAGGCACTTCAGGAAGTCCTTTGGTTCAATCGAAAGGGAGTTACCCAAATTAAAGGTAACTGTTTATGTTAACTGTTTTTCTTTTATTTCACTTCTCCAACCCCATAATCTCTTTTTATTCCTTTCTTTTATAACAGAAACAGTCTCTTAAATATTTTAGGATTTTTTTATTAGATGTATTCGATATAAAAATACACATTACTCTATCTAATGGGTGAAAAACATAATGTTTCTATGGATGGAAAACTATCACCTCACGAAAAAATGATTGTTCGATTTTCTCATACCACCTGTCTTGGAGCCCATTATAATGGAACTATATTTATATATGAGATATATTATACTCATTTTTTATTTATTCTTCTGTATTTTTAATTTATATGATGCCTTTATGGTTTCCATTATGGGTAAACACGATAATTTCGTTTGAGGAAGTGCGGACTATCACCCCCTCAAAATGATATGAATTGTTCATACCATATGTTGTTTGTATAAAGGATTGATTTGTTGTTATTATATATGATACTGTACTAGAATCATAATATACCTATGTATAATTATTCTTTAATTCCATAAAATTATGAAAAAGAAATGAAAGTAGCGTTTATGCGTACGTACGACATATCGTCTCCTTGAACAATGTATTTCACTTCTTACCTACAAATGTTATGTAATATTATAAATACCTGAATATTATATATATATATATATATATTATATATATTATATCTAAATAATGAATATCATTTTGGATATAATGGAATATTAACCACATGGAAAATTGGTAAATATAAGGTGTTCATTTTTTACTCAAGTACCAAATATCAACAAAACAAACATTATTAACTTAAATGATTACATATTGTTTATGAACTGGTAATAAGTGATATAAAAGGAATAATAAACTTCAAAAATGTTTTCAATAATGAATAAATTAACATTAGTTTATCATTCAGTATATTAAAGAATGATCAACTCATGTCGGACACGAGGTAAGAGGTTTCTTATCTCGCATTTAATTCTGTGTGATTTCCATTGTTCGCCTCTTATTGATTGCTTGTGGTGCATTTTGTACAGCCATTTTATATATATTATAGTTATTATATTTATATTCATGTTATTCTAATATTAATTTTATTCTTATTATCTTTGGATCAAATGACACAATTGATTACAATGAGGTAAGGGGTTTTTATATGACTTTTATTCCTGTTAGATTCATGCTATATTTGTCACTATCTCCTTTAATTGGTGTATGTACTTCCCATTATTTACTCTTTGTGAAATATATATTCATTTATGGGTACTAACACAAACATTTCATGGTTATTCTTTTATGGGGTGTATCTTTCATATGTTACCAAATCGGTAAGGGAACCATTCACCCTCCTCTTTTTAAAAGGGTACTTTTTGTTATGTCTTTTAATTATCATATTATTATGTAGGGATATGTTCTTCTATATCCTTATTGTGGTAAATTTTATCTACAAGTGCTGAGATACCTTTTTTTATCTCATCAACTCATTTTTTTAATTTTAAGGCGATGATTTTAGGCTGTCAAATTTTTATAAGGGAACACCTTAACCCAATTTCAAATATTTGGGTTAAACATATACTTCTGGAATATTTCATCCTATGAATATGTTTGAATGGCCTCAGATTGTTTTACACATAATTTCCAATTATATTGTGTGTATTATTATTATGCACTCATAATTATTTAATTGATTTATCCTTAATCAATGGATACCGTATTGGTAAGGGGCATCATATCAATCACCTTTTATTTAGGAATATTTTGTTTTAATACCGGAAAATAATTTTTACGTTGTAAAAACACCCTTGAATTTTCAAAGGTAATCTTTTTCTATGATGAATTTTACTAAATGACAAAAAGGAGTGTTTCATTTAACATTTGTGGTGACAACGACCTTTTCCGCCGCCATGAGTATTATTTGATGTTTGGATTCCTCAAAAAGGCAAAAAAAAAATTAAAAGAAAATAAATACCATATACTATTTTATGTATTTTGGTAATGAAAATGGTTTTGATAATGTATTTGTTATGTAAATATATTTAAGTGATATATTGTTATTGAAATTTGGAAATTTTTTCTTTCCTTTATATTTGTTTTATGAATTATGATTTTATAGTGGTGCATGGACATTTGACGGGTGGTTACATGATAAACCATATGAAGGGTTGTCGTGAAAAATAGGATGGGTGGTTACATTATAACCTTCAATGCATTTGGTTTGGAAGTCGGTCGTATGGTTATTCCATTTAGTGATATGTGTGGAATTCGACCATATGGTTATTCCATTTTAGTATGTTTATGTCCCAAGTAACCTTTATATGTAATGTGTTCTTTATATATGTTTTATGGTGACATTATTGTGAAAAAACGGTAAGTAATTATCTTTTATTCAGTGAAGATAATTTACTACCTAATAGAGGTGGAACGTATTACTTATTTTAAAGTATTCATTTCTTAATTGTTGTTTTGAAAAACTAATATTTTTCATTCTTTTTTTATCCCTTACTGAGCTTTTTATGCTCATCCAATGTTTTTGAAATGTTTTTCCATAGGACTTAAAGATCATTAGCGTCACAGATGAGATCAATGAAAATTCAAGCAGTCTAAAAACCTGGAACTAGACTTGACTCTTTTTTTCAAGAGAACATTTTTTGTAAAAAATGGAAACTCTATAGAAGTGTCTACTTTGTAATATTTTTTAATTTAATAGTTATGTCCCAATTCTCTAAAACTCTCAACCTAAAAAGATCCTCAAATTGAATTATTCATTTAATTCAATATTATGTAATGTTTAAGGATGGTTATTTATAGTAGATCCATGAAATATAGTTATAAAGGACTAGACTCTGATCTATAGATGCTAAAAAATTTATTGCCATGGACGATAGTAAAAAGAATTAGGTTTAATAAATTACACTAAGGGATTTGGAAGAGACTATTAAGAAGTTGGAGAATGATCAAAAATATTTAAAAAAGATGATTAACTTTATGAATAACATTATGAATATATATTAAAACTCTATTTTAAATTTTTGATATACTTTTTAAAAAAATGTAAAATTATGAATGGTTTTAATGAGTTTTTCTTCATCTAAACCTGATTTTTCAAAAGGATATTAATTTCCAAGAGGTTGAATTTTATATCATATTTTCTATTGATGGCCAGTTAATTTTCTGAAAGGATTCATGTATTTTTTCATAAGTAAATATTCATTAAACCATGTGGTATTCCCCATTATTTTTTAAAATCAAAATGTGGGATAATATATTATAATGTTTCTGGAGATTATTTTCAAATTGTGTTTTTTAAATAATGTTAGAGATTATTCTTTACATTGGAAAATATAATTCCTTTAGCAGATTTGATTTCTTTTAGGGAATGGTTTCATAATGAATAGTCTATTTTGAAACTCTCTCATATTCAAAATCATATTAATATTAGTTATAAACTAAGGGTATGTTAATAATAAATGACTAACTCAGAATACAATGTTCATAAAAGAACATGGGAAGCTAATTTTTCTTTTTTCTTTTTTCATTAATGATTTTTGAATTGTATTGTAAAAAAAAGAGGATATTGTTGAGCATGCATATATAAATGTTAATTTTATATTCTATTATAATTTATAATCATGAACACTATTTCAAAAAATGTTTAAAACCATTTTATATCAAAAAAATTTACATTGTTTTGTAGAAATCAGTACATTTCCCATACATAGATAGTGTAATTAATTATCGACAATATAAGCATTATATTTCTTCATTCTTATTATTATAATGAGTATGTGTTTGAAAAATTAAACTCACATTTATCAGAAAATATGTAAAACATTATTCAGGTCTATTGTACTAATAATAGTTTAGAAACATATAATAATATTGTTACCGATACAATCAAGTTAACACATATAAGGAATATTGTATTGATAATTGTTAAAAAAGTATAATAAACTGAATTATGATTATAATTTTAATATGTAAGACTTAATTATAATTTATGTAAAACATTAAATAGTAATATGGTGTTAACTAATATGGCCACAACCATTAAGTTATTTCAGTCTTCCATGAGCCAAATGTCCATGGCTATTAGAACAAATATGCAAAATGATACCGTTTAGAGGATTCCTAAAATTAGAATTTTATATAATGCCATTAGTTATGATTAACTAAATTAACTATATAATTTTTTGGACATTACATAAAATGAGCATATAATGGTTAGCCTTTTTTTAATCCTTTAGAGAAAATCATTCTAAATAAGCATTGTCTGGTGCTTTCCATAATAACATCAGTAATTGTAAATTTTTCCAATCATTATGATGAATTAATGATTATGGAGATCAGAAGAGAGAAAATAATATCAATTACATCATAGTCATAAATGTATAGTAATATAGATCTGATCATCATATCATGGGATTCTAGAGATTGGATGATAGTTCTATTCTGATCATTATATTGTGGGATTTGATAATAAGGAAAGATAAAATTTACTATTTGTATATAAAAGATGATACCTATTGTTAGGGATTAACTACCTTAATCATAAGGTTAAATATGGATTATATTTTAGATATCATGCAATACATTCCCATTTTTTCTATTATATTATAACTTTATTAAATGTATTTTATTTTTCTAAAAATTTAGTCAAAATTAATTTTTCATATAATGATTTATATTCTAATGTTTTATCATATAATTTTGATAATGGAAATTATTATGATGTAAATTATATCCATAGTGATTACAATTTTTCATATAATTATTATACTATTTTGTGATTTTAATATTATGACTTTTTAATCCAACCAAGGGATGAGTCTGATAATTTTACAAAAAGTGATTTTGTGTTAGATAGTTTAATCATCTTAATATATGATTTAAAACTTAAAATCACCCCTACATGTATGTGTAATCATTTCATTAGATAATTCTATACAACATGCAAGTGTATCTTCATATCAATATACCTATATGATAAGAGATGTTATTTATTAAAAAAACATTTAATGAAAAATATATGATATTTAACTTAAAAAATGTATTAGGATTTATCAACTTCAATAACTTATTATGAAGAGATAAAATGAAAATAATTACACATCATAGTTCTATATTATTGTGTTTGAAAACATATATTTATAAAGACACCCACTATACATCAGTTTTATATTATAATTATAATTAAACCATTTAAGGAAAAATTCTCCAATCCCATAGAATATCATATCTTATATATAATTTTTTTTATTATATATTTCTATTAATTGATAATAACGGATGTGTAATAACCATAATGTGTTTCTATACAACATTATGATTTCAAATGTCGAATATAGTGACTAAGAGGCTACATAGTGTATATATAAACGAATAGAATATAAAAATTAAATAATATTGATTCTATACATATAAAATTAATTTTTCAAAAAAACACCCAAAATTTTAAAAAATATGTGATAGTATATAAAAATTAAAAGGCTTTCATTTTTTAACAATAATAACATGGATGTTCATATTTAATAACATTCTCTAAATTTTAAATTATATGAATTTCATATGACATCTAAAATGAGGGTTAGAGAGTCGAGATTAAAACATAATGGATATCTTTTTTTACCATACCAATTTTATTATCACATTATAAATAGGTTTTATAGGATGTATTGGGATGTAAAAATTTAAATATTTATATTTTTTTGGAAAAATAATAAAATAACTATTTTAACAAAATGGTTTCCATGTAAGAGGATTTTAAAAATATAAATTTTCTATTTTTGCAGTTAATGTTTGTAACATCATAATGAATTTTGTTATTCAGTATAAGAGTATTAATTTGAAGAATGTGGAAAACATTTGGAATCTAATTCCCAATTCTAAACATTTATCAATCTTTTTTATATCGAAGTTTCACATTAATGTATTTAGTGTTATTATATAATAATATGGGTATATAGTGATATATTTAGAATTAAATATTTTCATACTGTGATAAAAATACATCAAAATGTGTTATAAAACAAAGGATGATATTTTATTATATTATAGGTAATTACTCTTACATGGAAGTCTGTATGGTTTTGTTAAGTATTCATAATTTTCATTAAGACAGATAATGTATCCAATAAAGTAAATTACCCACATTGTAATTCATTTTCACTGATAGAATGTATTTGAATAATTTTTTTTAATTCATCAAAAATGAGAATAATTTTTAACATAACATAAACCAATAAAATATCAAAAACTAACATTTTAAATTTAATATTATATATCATGATTAAATTTAATATTTTTTAGTGTAATTTTTATATAGTGATAAAAAATACTCTCATATCGTTTAAATGTTTTTCTTATAGATAAAATGTAACAAAATGTAGATGTTGGAAAAAATCCAATAATGTGTCATTGTATTGTTGGGGTGGTATTTTTGGTTCTTAGAGCGAGATGACTGTCAAAGAATATCGTTTTTTAGATAATTATGTTCTGAATTTGTTTTAATTTCCATGTGTTTGGATAAAATATATAACAAAAAATTGAAATTAATTTTTTTGAAAAGTTAGTCAATAAAACAAAACAAGGTTTGTGGAACGCGAAGCATAGATAGGTGACAGCCTAAGAGGTGTGTGGAATAGTGAAGTAAAATCATAAAATGAAGGATTCAGGTGTGGCATTGTAATGCAGACTGTGAATCACAATACATAGACAATGTTGGGATAAATTTTCTACAATAGAATCATATTTTCAAATAGGAAATATGTTTACAGAAGTCGTCACTTTCAACTAACAGACAATGATATGTCGGCAAAATAAATGACCTCTACAATGGATAAATAACACTATACAGAGCACATATCACATTTAACGGGGAAGGATATATCTCTTTGAATATTTGAGTGATTTTAATTAGTGGTATTTTTTGGATCTATTTTTCTATTAAAGTATTGCTAATTAGTTAATTATGTAGAGCTAATTTCATTAAATAAGATCATCCCTTAGGTAATAATTTGTCGAAGTCTGATGTATTTAATGAGGGGTAATTCCATAAAAAGGGAAGGCTCTTCGAGTAGGATTATATAAAAGGAAATGTGTTAAGAAAAATATAGTTTACAGAAGGATTTTTTTAGATAATATTTTCCCACAAACAAAAAGGTTCTGCATAGTATAGGCAGTCTGTGGGGAATCTGTTGTCAGTAAAAGAGAAGGGTCATCAGAAGAAGAGGTGGTCCATGGATGTAGAAGTGGTACGAATAATAACTAGTGGTCTCTGTAAATGTAGGATGTCCACATAAGAATATGGGAATTTCGAATCACTCACCCCTTTCATTGCATTGTAATTCATGAGAGAAGCCTGAATGTTCGCATAGTATTCACGAATATATGAATTTAATTTCTACAATTGAAGTGGAATTGTAGAATTAAATTATAGGGGAACAAATTCATCAATAGATATTATAACTATAGTGAGGATTCATATTTTTATGAAAATAAAGGGACCTATAAGTCCATAAGTTATTGGAGAATCCCTTCATTGAGAAATGAATGAAGGACCTGGAAAGTAGTGAACCCTTCCACCAATAATGTGTTATATAAAAAAACTCATGACTTTACCAGTGGTAAATTACTGAGATGATTGTATACATTGTAAAAGAATGGAGTATGGGAGTCCATGTGATCCAGAACAAACCTTGTGTATTGGATGTGTGATTTAATGGGTTTGGTACGGTAAGAAAATTTTCATTTTATACCCATGGTATGTATCCCAGTGATGGTGGGCCATGAATTTTTTTTTTTGTGTTCATCTTCATTCAATAGTGCATTACATTAAATGAATCTTCATCAGAAGAAGAAGGAAATAATATGATCAAAATTAATGCCTATGTAAAAATAATGTTACCACTAAAATTATTATTTCAATATCCAGTGGGGTAGGATTAATTTTTTAAATAATATCATAACATTGATTCACCATCCTCTCAGGGGATCTATGCCCCTTTTCGTATTATCAATTTGTATCATATAGAAGGTTTATTTTATAAAAAAAGTTTTATCTCCATTTTTTCATTTGATTATTTTTGTTAAATAGCCAATATTTTATTATGTTGGTGTGTGATGGAATGGAGAAGAACATTAATGAATAATAATAGGTTTGGAGGCATTCCTTAGTTTGGACGTATTTATGGGGAAGCATGATTATGTTAAAGGAAACCAAAAATTCACTATAAATGTATCTGATTTTTATGGGTATTATTTTTATATATTATATATAATTAATTTGAGACCATGCGGTGAGATGTAATATGATTTTTAGGACCTATCTACTAAGGTAATTTCTTTTAAATATATTACATATAGTAAATATAATGATTTAGATGTTTTCTTGAAACAAAAAAATAATGTATTAATGGATGCCCAAATCAGAAATTTTATGGCACCATTCCAATTTGTGAAGTGACTTTTCGATATGTGAGGATTCACACATTCCATCATTGTTGGCTGTGAAAGAATATTTTTGGTCATTTTAAAGCATAAAATAATTGTGAATTTATTTAATATTTTTAACATAACATAGTGACACAATGAATTTTCAATTAATTTTCCTCATAATTACTGATTCATGGTTCGGCTCATAAACCTATAACGTCTTAGAGTATTATGATAGAACCTAGATAATTATATCAAAGAAAAAATGACTAAATATTGATAGAAGATTTATGAGATCCATTGTTTATGAATCTCCTCAATGAAGATAATGTCGTGATCAATCATCTTCAGTGAATGATCCCCCTTGAGGTAGGGTGTTACTATTTCATTTCCATTTTTTTCATTCGTAGAATCAATTATGGACACATATCAACCCATGAATAGGTTGTCCCATGATTCTATATTTCATACATGTTGGGTTGATTACTGGATTTAATTGGGGATGAATTTTATTTTATTTTATTTATATTTTTGATCATTCATACAATATTGGATCTACACCTCCATGAACAATTGTCGAGGTTCATTCTGTAGGTTTTTTATACGGGAATGTTTCCCCTTTTTTCACGTGTGTTCTTCATTCATCACGATAAATTAATCTATGAATTTTGTTACTTATATTCAATGAAAAATGATTTTGTATTCTAGATACAGCATCCAGATAACCTTGAAAAGGTGTGACAATTATGGTGATGAATGGACTGTGGTATTTCCGGAGATATCATTCTTCGAGAATTCTTCATGCGGGTTGTCTGAATCCAATTTCAGAGCTGACTAATAGCCTAAAACACAATTATTCAGTACTATTATGGTGGGTTGACAATGGATCATCAATTTCTATATTAATATACCATAATTTAATGTATCATAGAATTGTTCTAGGTGTGTTTAGGAAGAAAGGTGTTTTTTATAATCCTAATGAAAATGTTTTGCATTTTGGAATACATGGTGTGTGACACCAACTGAGTATTGGATATAGTATCGGGGGCACTAATGTGTCACACGACATGTGAAGCCTATCACATAGAATATGGTCCCATACCTTAGGCTTGATGTGTATCTTGTGAGTTACAAAGACATGGGGAGGGGTACACCACTTGGATACACTGTCTAAACCCCACCGCAGGACTTGACCAAGACTAGATACATAGCTTTTCCCATGTACTGGTACAGTGTTAGGTGAACATAAGTTGACATTGTGTAATGTGACATGTTCATAATATACATGTCAACCATAGATAGAAGGAAAAAACATGAGAGACTTTCTACATGAGGGGAATACTTCTTCTAGAAGAATTTTTCTAATGACATGTTCCATTGATCATGAGCAGTAACTTAGGTCATGGGACTCATCAATTGAACATACTACACACCATGTACCCCTTCCAACATTGCCAAAAACACATTAACAGTGTACCTCAAACATGTTTAATTAGGATTAGTTCCCTTTCCCACTCATATGATGGCTATTGGTTATCTTTTCATATTCCCATGTTTATGATCCCATTAGTAGGGTTTTACTAGAAATAGATAGTAATACCCTTATACAGTACCAATGATGGATCCTATATAAATTATTGTTACCCAATTAGATACCTAGTATTGAAATAACTAATCCCACTTGGGGTCGATCTTCTATTTGGTAGGTGAATTGGGATGAGTAACGGTATCACCCCATGGTCCGAGCATTGATCATCAACTGTGTATTGTGATATATCACACTCAAGGAGTGAGTACTCTAGGATTGAGTGTTTCATTTATCTCTTCATATCGATAAATATATCAATATCATGATTGTTCCAGATGAAAAATGCTTATCTAGAATATTTCATTAGTTCCATCAGGATTTAGAGGGTGTGCACCCAGATGAGTTTCATTATGGAAGTTTCAGAATAAATCTCTAGTATCGTAATACGGTACATACAACTTAACGTTATATTACATATCTGGGATAGAGTAAATACAAATATATTAGTTATATATTTTGTTTAAATGGACTATTATAGGGATGATTAAACCATTACATTGTTTATTTCATTATGGTTTCAGGGTGTCCTATCCAGGGTTTCTATACTAACCCATGCATAGGATATTCCCACATGTGTCATGACTTACAAAGATGAGAAAACATTTGACGGAGTATAGCGGTACTAAGACTAGACAGTGCACTGTTATCCTAGCTAGGTGAATGCGGTCTTCTATATTTGTGCAGAAATCCCAATACCATTTAGTTTAAAAGTATAGAAATTTTAGTTTTGAGACTCTTTCATTTTTTGGGTTTGAATTCATGCCCTTTTTAATTAAATTCATATTAATTTCATATCATAATATTATGGTTTGTTATAGTAGTATGAATTCATTTTTATACCTTATCATTTTTTCTATTTTAAAATTTGTTGTCTTGAAGATGTGTGTTTTCAAATATTTTATTCAGAAATTCCTTCAATGATAGTGACATTCTTTCTCGGTACTAGTCCCTAATTTGTGGTCAATTAGAAGCGGGCATGGGGAGTCACCAAATGGACCCCACTACAGATGGTCATGAAAAAGTGGTATTAGATGTGGTCAGTTCTACCATAGGACCAAGATTCTATGATATTGGATTGGGGAAATAGTGTTTACATGTTTTGAGCTTGGATTTCTAGTCATAAATCCTGCGTTGTTATGGGCAGACGATATATCCATACAACATGACTCTAATAAGACACATCACAAATTGGTACATTAGAACACTGGTTTTAAGAAAAATAATGGTACATGCATCATATGGTAATGGTTTGAGTTTCAATGTCCATTTAGAGTCATCTCACTATATATACACATTGATAGTGGAATATTTATTTTTCTTCATGGTTCCTCCAAGACTCATACTAGAAAGGATTCATCTTCTTGATCATGAGGCTGACCCCTATAGGGAGTAGTCTCTAATGCATCTGACAATCTCCAAAATGTTGACTTCGTGTGGTGCAACTGCTATACCACTACTAGTGGAGATGCATGTGGTACCTTTAGTACCTACAAATGGGGATCACATGTTGAGCATGATCCATGAGTTTCAGATAGAAATTCCTCTCAGGATCTGAGGAGATCATAACCCTCATGCAGATGAGGACTAGATTGGGGTGGTGACCAATGTTTTCAATCTAGTAAGGACACCAATGGATGAGATGGTGATTCTATAAATGATCCATCTTCAGAGTTTGACAAGGTGTGATTGAAGTTGATCATGAAGACTGAAGGCATGTAGACTCTCGTAGTGAAGGAGTAAGAGAAACACATTAGAGATGATTTACCTCTGGTGAAATTGTGAGAATTTTTTATACAGTAGCATCTTCATCTAACTATTGGTATGTTGACGGAGGATAACTATTCATTGAGGTTCACCAACATTTAAAGGTAATTGATGGATATGTTCAGGAATTAGAACATTAGTGCCTTGACTATAAAGGGAGGTCTATGTTAGGTCCTCCAATGTACCATTATACCTCTATGGATTTCAACATATGCTTGACTGGTCGAGGGAGATTTGGTGGTTGATATCTTCTGGGATGATCAGAGGGAGAAAGTGACTGTCAGCAGTAGAAAGACCGGTGCAGAGGCTTTGGCAGTGGTGAGCAAACATCAGACATAAGGATCAGGATGTGGGGGACATTACATGAGCTCATGGGAAAGAAGATCTATTGTTCAGAGATCCTAGGATGGATCCAATTGGCCTAGGGAGACTATATACTACACATGGGATGGTAGAGGAAATATGTATAGATATTTACCAACCCGTTGAGAAGACTATAGGGGGATGATGGATTGACCACTAATGATGTGTAAATATGTGTAGTATGAATATCCACTTAGCATTTGATGGGATGGAGGAGTCGAGAGAGTAGTACGAGTTGATTGATGTTTTTACATACATTGAAAACCAACACTATAAGGTTCACACAGGGAACATGGAGCAAGATGATAGGGGTGGGGGAAGCTACATGTAGTCGAGGAGTATGACACAGGGTCTCTAGGGATGATATGGTGTATGGTTTTAGTAATTTTAAATGTATCTTTCATACATATAGAAATCGGTTTTGGTCATTATTTTTTATCCACATACCATGTATAGGACCTTGATATTTTTGTAGAACCATTTACTCAACCCTCTTGATTAGACACACCTATGGGAGTAGAGTCAATGATCAAAAAATTTTGAATTCAATGCGATATGACATGTATAGGTGATAGATATGGTTGGAACCACTTTGTGGGAGTGTCAAGGACTTATGATTCCATTCTCATTGTGTATTTTCTATTGGTGGTCCACTCCCGGATTGAATGTTTTAGGTGAAAGGTATGGTGTCTCAACATCAATGGGATAAGGTTTTCCTTTGTTGAAAAAATTTAATACCATGTAGCATAGGATGGGTTCATTCATAAGTGGGTTCCACCAATCACTCCTGAGTTATCTAGCCTTACCCTCAGAGTAACAGATGTTATGTGAATTCAATTCCTAGAAGTATTGGAGGAGTCTATGGACGTCTGTCCAAAAGATGTTTCAAGGAGTACTCAAAATTGGGAGATAAAATTCATTATCACCATACACCTCAAGACATCACTGATATCATCACCAGAAAATCATATGGCTCCTGCAGAGCTTCATGAGATGAGGGTGTAGTAGGAGGTCATGCAGAGGATGGGCTTTCGGGGGCCCAATGCTTCAACGTGGGTGGACATAGTGTTTTTTCAAATATGAAATATGGAACATGAGATTTTATATGGATTAATGGTACAAAAACCAGTTGACCATGAAAAATTTGTATCCACTAGCAAGCATTGATTACCTCTTCGATTAGTTAAGAGAGGTATGATTATTCTGAAAGGATAACCTTCGATCATGCAATCACCATCTACAAGTATGGGATGAGGGTATACTAAATACAACATTTATATGTCTCTATGTTCATTATGATTACATTAGGATGCATTTTGGAATCACAAAATTTATAATCATGTTCATGGTACTTATGAACCAGATCATTTAGCCTTATATTGACAGGTTTGTGGTTGTATTCATCGATGATATTCTGGTGAACTCGACATCTGAGGAGGACCACGCTAAGCACCTATGGATGGTTCCTAGATGTACTTTGATGGAATCATATTTATGGGAAACACTTAAACTAATAGTTTTGTATTCTGTATTTCCACTTTTTAGGATATGTTATATAATTAGATGGTGTGTTGGTGGACCTGGACAAGGTGGAGGCAGTGTTCGTATGGGAGTCACCATGGATAGTGGTGGAGGTAAGATGATTCCATGGCCTGGAAGGCTATTCACTAATATTTACATCTGATTTCTATAGGATATGAACATCAATGACTTATTTTACACAAAATGGCTATCATTTCAAATAGATAGATAACTTTTAGTAGACATTCCATCAATTGAGGTAGAGTTAGATGAGCATCTCGATCCTGGGATTGACGGTGGAGGGTGTCGAGTTCATATTGATTTGAAATTCATCAAGGACCACACTAGTGTTTTTATTTATTAATTGGAAATAATTGATTCTCTATGGTTCTCACATGTTTATAACACATAATAATAACTACATGTCCAATGATATTTTTTAGCAATGGTAGTCTAATCATTTTGGTGGTAGGGACACTACCGGATTGGTGAGTGATTTATCTTCTACTCTAACGGCAAGAGTCTTAAATATATATATTTTTAGGGGGATATATACCTAAGATAGTGGATATGGATAGTGTTCCTACAGAACTATAGAATTTTGTTTCTCTCGGATATGGCTCAGGGTGAAGTCGAATAATTATCTCTTAGTAGGAGATCTATTTCACAGTGGTTGAATGAAAAGTCTGAGCATTTATCCTTATTACAATTCACATTATTAGATATAGATGGATTGTATTAACTTCAGTAAATGGTTTTAATCCCTCTACACTTAAATGGATTTAGGGAGCCACAACATGGGGATATTAACTACAAGCCCCATTGTTATCAGATGTCCCCATGGGCATGCACCCAATGGATAATCACAATGTTGGGAGTTTGTATTTCTTTTTAGGGGATTCACAGTAATACCTGTATTATAGTGAGAGAAGTTTCTAGGAGATTTTCATAGATCCAATTTACTTGTACCCCACGACATGATAGATATATAATCGAACCTATGAAATCACTTTTGGTGGATAGGGATGACAAAGTTTATGGCAATTTTTGTTTCCAGATACCTTACATGCCAGCAGGTGAAGGCTGATCCTCGGGTTCAATTGAGTTTGAATCAACCCCCTAGGGTGCTGGAATTTAATGTGGGATGAGATATAAATGGTATTTTTTATATTTTTAGAACTTCCTTCTAGGTTAAATGATACGATCTCAGTAATAGTTGTCTAACTCACCATGGTGGCCCACATACTACCTATAAGGGAGAAGAGTTCAGTAGAGGTCTTGGGATGCCTCTATATTCAATAGATAGTTAGACTCCATGGAGTCCCATTGATTATAGTTTATAATCATGATACTTTATTCACATCCCGAATATTTAAAGGATTACATGAGCCATTTGTGAATTAATTATGCTAGGTCACAATGTTTCATCCATAGATAGATGACTAGATGGAAGGAACCATTCGGGTTCTAGAGGGCATGATACGGGCTTGCATCGTGGACTTCAATCATATTTTAGAGGACCACCAACAACTACAGTATTTTTCATTCAACAATAGATACCACTCTACCATTGGTATGACATGGTTCTAGGATCTATATGGGTGACCAAGAAGGATACCACTCTTCAAGATTGACCCTGGAGAGTCTGCACTCATATAATCTAAATTGGTGTATACTACTACCGAGATGGTTTAGATATTACAGAAGCAGATGAATACTGCACATATCTATAAGAAATAATTTTCTCATATAAAAAGGAGACAATATGAGTTTGAGGAAGGATATTATGCCTTATTTTAGTTCATACATCACCGATAGTTATATATATTTTATACAAATGAAAATTTATCTCATAGGTTTATTAGAATATTTAAAATAAATAATATAGTTGGAAAAGTGTAATAATGATTTCATATACCTACATAGTTTGACCTGGTATAAGATTTCGTCCATGTTTCATTGATGAGAAGGTATGTCCATGATCCATCACATGTCATCAACTGGTGAGGGATGGAAAATTAAGATGGGGGGATGTTTTTTAAACACCAAATGGATTTCAAGGATTGGTATGAAGGCATCCTTCAGGGGTGAATGATTACTTTCGTTCATGTTTGGTGGAAGCATGAAAATCTCCTGGAGAGAACATGGTACCATGAGGTTCAAAAATTATGAACAACTAAAAAATATGAAGAAAGAAAAAAATAAAAGATGATTAAATTGAAATATCCTAACCATGAATGCAATTCAGAATCTGAAATCATAAAATGATTTTCTTTCATCGCATCTATCAAATGTAGTTTAAAATAACCAAATGGTATAATAGGATAATCCATGTTGTACTGCATATGTTCCTCATGAAAATTGTAAAAATATGTATACACATTAAATGCTGGATAATCTTACTCAAGAATTGGAATATGATATGGGTAGTTGGATGAATCTCAAGAGATAAATTCATTATAAAATGTTATAAATTAATATAAATTGTTAATATTTTAGGGAAGAGCAAGAATTAGTGATCAAATAAGTGTGGGAATAAAATAAAAAAAGGATATAACATATTTAATGATGTGTATCACTAACTATTGGAATACAAATCAGTTATAGATTATGAAATGAAAAAAAATATTGTACTTAAAAGGAAAATCATGAATGGATTTCCTTATATCAATTTAAATCTAGTATAGGAAATATATATATTTGATATGATTATACCCCTTTAATTCATAACAAGAATATAAATATGTATACATTAAAAAATTGGAAAAAATATATTAGATACTGGAATAATCCCTAAAAATTATTTTATTGGAAATTTTGGTAATATGTTCAATTTCTATGGAATGAATTGTAATAAATATATTTTTTATTTAGAGTATTTGGTTTATAATTTATCATTTGATGATATAAAAATTTATTATTCTATGAATCAGAATATGATTCTTGAGTAACTAGAAAGAAGATTTACCTAGAATAATGTATACATGAAATACTACTGTTGTTGAAGACTATAGAACACCATTAGCATTTTAAATGAATCCCATGTGATCAATGCCAAAAGAAGATATCTTACAATATCATAATATTATCCAATAATGGATAAAACGATTTATGAAATTAATTGATGATTTTTATATGTTCTAATAATGGGAATTTGTGATGAAATTACAACACGATGAATTAATTGAAGTAAAAGGTATCAATAAGGAGACCCCCAACATGGTAGTTTATATAAAAAACTATATTGGATGAAAACATGATGAGTTGACAATTATGTATAAATTTATAAAGTAATCATAAAAAACACCACAAAAGTTGTATCAATAACCTAATCTATTATAATAACACGATCTATATTGGAAGGAGTGTGAAAAATAATAGAAGAAAAGGAGAGGAAATGATGTTATTTTCATTAAGATGAATGTAAATTTAATAGATGATTAAACACGAACATGTAAGGGTGTCATGACTCAGATAAATAATAAAATATAAATAAATAATCCATATCTTGAAATATTCAGATGTCATGCCACCTAGAATGAATTTTTGTCTATTGAAATAGTCCTCTAATGGATAAAGATTCAAGAGAAGATGAATTTTGAAAATATTCCAACTCAAAGAATGAGTCACGAATATCAGTATTGTAGTTTATAATTAGTGAATAAAATTTTTTCAAATGGGTTTAAATTAAAAACATTTAAAAATTTCAAGAATACTATATCCAAATTTTAAATGATGATATGACATGTGGGAGATTAATGTTTAGTCATATGGCTAGAATTAAATATGTTGGTTGGGTAATTGCAACACCCAGATAAACAATAATGTTCATATTAACAATGTATAAAAGGGATAATCCATCATATCAACCAAAAATCAATTATTTATGATTCCATTGGTAACCCTCTACCAATGTATATAAAATCAATTAACTAGGGTTATTTTTCTTCTAGTTCAAAGGGAGATAATTGAAATGGGAAGTGGCATCAAAAGATTCATAGAGGTGAGGTGATGCGATCTAGAATTTCAATTGATTAAAATAAATCATTTGATATCAAGAATAATTAATTATGAATTAATTGACAAGATTTAATGTTCGATTGATTAAATATATATATATGGATGTAATTTTTTGAAATAGGCAATAATTGTGTTATTAAATTTATCTTTCATTTCCTACATTTAGTTCCAACATATTAAGATCAGTAGTTTTACTGTTGGGTTATTTCGAAGTGGTAAATTAACCCAATAAAAATATAATTGAGGTTTCTAGAATTTGGAACAATAATTGTTAAAGAGAATTATCTCAAACCTATATTCACATGTGATGAAATTATGAAGGAGATAAAAAATGTTTGTGGATAAAAATAATGGTCCTAACAAATAGACGAGTTTCATAACATTGATGGATAATATTACCTCCTAATCAGATAAATGATATAAAGGATATAGAGATGATGAGTTTTTATTTTCATGAACACTGATTGGGGGACCTATAGAAATATTCTTGTATTTCAAGATTATGTTTTTTGATCTTATTATATGGTATCAGCTGAAAATTTCTAAAATATTAAGAAGATGAAATAAAAGAATAAATGAGTTTCATACATGATTTATACCCATTCAAAATAGTAATTAAACATATGAATTCATCTGAAAATTGTTATTACATAATTATATTTTTCCAATACTAGAGGTATTTTGGGAGACTGTTCGAGACTGACAGAAAAATGGCATCAAGAATAAATGTGTATTTTTCAAAAAAATTAATGATTATGTCACAGTGATTAAAAACAATAATGACTAGTTTGAAAAGGAAACTCCCTTATAGAGAATATATATTTTGATGAAAACATGTTCACCTATTGCATGTCTAGAGACAATCATATTTCATTCAATAATATTGTATAAAAGGTTTTGATTTTTGTTGATAGATGTAATATCTTCCCTTAAAAATGATATTACGTATGAAAAAGTATATATTGATTATTTGGATGGTTTTTTTCATTCCTGATTATGAGAACTGTACATCAACTTTAATATGAACTTAACGGGTTGAAGAAAACACCAAAATTGTGGAATTCAAGGCCTACTTTGTTCTTGAAGAAGATCAATTTCCAATGTGGTGGAATTGATAACAATATTAATTTAAATAATGAATTTAATAAGATTATAATGGTTATATTATATATTTATTAAATATTATTCTATGTATTAGATGACTCTCATTTCATATAGATTTATGAATTCATGAATCTGATTTCCAAATGTCAATGATTGGTGAACTGATGATATTCATTAGATTACAGATGGTATGAGGGAGAAATGGAAAATTCATTATTCAATATATATATTCCAAGGAGGTTTTGAGAACATTTAGAACTGTTAATTCTAAGGATATGACAACTCTGGTGGCTTCCCAGACAAAACTATCATGGGATAATAAAGGAAAAGTGGTTAATATCACATAATATATATAGATAATTTGAAACATGTAATAAATGTCATAGATAGGACCTATAAATTTTTTCCACTCATCATGAAACATGATATCACAGTAATTCATAGGAAAATCACATGCATGCAATATTAAATAATTATATTTTCGGCGTAATGGATTTTAAATTTCATTAAAATTACAAATCATAGAAAAACCTATTATGCTATTAGATAAAAATTTGACCAGAAAACCTGAATATAGAAAATCAAGGTCATTTGGGGAATTCTTGACATATATATTATTTCATTTCTAATAAAGAAAAAACATTTCATTTCATTGAGAAAAGTAAATTATTAATATAATAAGGCTAATCAGGGATGAAAAAAATTATGTTGATGAATATGAAGCTAGGTTATTTGTGAATTGATGTAATTTCTATAACAAGAATCTATTGTGATAATTAAATTTCTATTAATCATAGAAAAAATCCATTACATCAATCAAGTGAAAATAAAATCGACATCCAGTATTATTTAGTCAAGGAGAATACTGAGATAGGCCTTTTGAAGTTGTATTATGTGTGTACATAACCAAAAGATTGAATTTTTTTTAAAAAAACCTTATCAAATGAATCATTTGAAAGGTATTGATTGTCTTTGTGTGTTTAGTAAACTCCCCACACTCGAACGACTGTGTCTTTCGGACAACCTCTCCTAGTGGAATTATTCATTTTCCCTAATGTTATAATAAATTTTTTTACATTATTTTATACACAATAAAATTCCATTGGGTTCATTGAAAATGTGGGAAAAATTGTAGCTGAAAATATGAGAAAATGTATTAATGAGGACATTCATAGAAGCAAAAATGTGCAACAGTAAAAGGTGAATGGTGGAGTAGTGAGATAGAGGGTGTTTTAAATATGATGATGCTAAATATGATCAATCAAATTTTTTGTAATATGATATCTAATGATCATGATGAAATCAAATGATTTGTTTTGGAATGAAATGAAGTGGTTCATTGATGAAATTTTAATTATACCCTTCTTTATCACCCTGAGCATTGCTCATGTGGGATTGAAGCCCATGTTGAGTTAATCATGTATTACTATATTGATCCTAGGATTTGAATGTGATATAATAGTGATGAATTTTTTATTATTTATAATGAATATTAATAGTTCTCAACAAAAAAAGGAGGATGTTGTTGATAAAAAAATCCTTCAAAGTTTCTCCTCAGTGTTTGTGGGTTTATCGTTTTATTTACAAGCCTAGATGACAGAAAATCATAGATTGAGAACCACAAAAGATTTGTATGGAATGATGATGGAAAATAGTACAATTCTGGATTTCCACATAATAATACTACGAGTACAATAAGTAATTCTATATAGATCACACTGGAAAAAGTGTCCAATAATGGATCTTGGTTTTAAAGAGTATTGGAGTTCACAGAAGGCCTTCATTTGCGGCTAAGAGGTGGTAATTTTTCAGAAGATGAATATTTCCATCATAATGGATATATAATTATATGTGGAATATAAATATATTTCTACTACGAAGGTTGTCCACCAAAATATATGTGTGATTCAAATTTTTGGACTATTCAAAATTATTATCATATGCATGTACCACAAAATAAATCATTTGGTCTTGTAAATTCCATCATAAAATATCACCACATTAGGACTAATTCTGTGAAGTTTGATGTTCATTATGGGGGAGTCATTCTATGGAGAATAGTTCGGAATATTTATTATGAAAAAATAGAATTGTTCTATGAATTTCTATTTGTGGAAGTGGATTTGAGAATCATATTAGACCATAAAAAAATATGGTTCTTGTAGCGTAGTCAGTCCATAAGCATCAGCTGACCACCAAAGTAATGGGTACATGGATGACCAGGTGGTCTATGAATATAGAAGGGTTTAGTAGAATAATATGAATTCTAATGATGGAAGGTGGGTCCTCAAACATCTCATCCTACACGGTTCGTGTACGTTCGAAAAGGAAACAGGGTGTTTCGTGGAGGAGACTTGAATATGTGAAAGTAACATAAAAAAACTAGCTAAAATATTGATTAAATAAATGGTAGATATAGAGATCTGAAGCTTGACGTACATAGATATTACATTACTTTTTCAGAATACTTAATACATGACAAAAAAACACACAAGGTCCATAATAGTTTAGTGTCTTTGGAAACTCAGAACGTAATCTTCTAATCATGGTGAATGTTCTTCAACATCTCCTATAAAGATCATACCCTGTTTTTTTTCTTACCCAAAAACTTTATTTATATCCTAAGGAAAATAAAACATATAAAGGGTGAGCTTAAATTCTTAGTAAGGTTATGTTTGAATAAAATAAAACAAACCATATACATTAGAACATAAAAACATGAACATAAAGTTTAAACATCAAAATCATGAGCAATGACATAAAACATGGCAGTACGTAAGGCAATGATCAAAATGTAACATAAATCATGATAAAATATATTGGAAATAAAACATGAAATTGTGGAAAAACTTTTAGCACATGTTATTATTTCCTTGGTAGCCAAGGCATTCCTGACAAGACCATCATAGTGGACAATGTCCCTTTTTGAATCGAGTTCACTCCTCGTTTCAGTCCTATAACAATGAACCGAATAAATATACCATTCCATCCATGTCTATCTCATGAGAGATAAATGTTTACCCAATTCATTGGAAAGATATATAGGTCCCATCTATTTCATATTGAAATCATTCATACCTGTGCCACAAAACAATCATAAATCATTCATCATAACTCAAAAAATAAATTTTATTTCAAAAACATCATTCCATCATAACATAATCCATATAAAACAAATGGATATCATTTCATCTTAAGAAAAGTGAAACCATATAAATCATAGAGTAAATATACTTGAAACATACACATATGAAATAATGGCATCTTAGATGGAAAATGGTTTTGATAAAGCACATGAAATGAATTCTTGAGAAAAATATCCTTTCTTCTTGATAATCATTTACTTTTCCCAAAATCCCATGCAATTTCAAAATAAAGAGAATTTGATGAAAATAGTCATGAAATAATTTGTATGAAGCTTCATGAAAATATGTCTTTATAAAACCGTAAAAATTTGTTCACATCGTATAAGTTAAAAATTTCATTCTTCCCGTACTTTTATCAGAAAAGTCAAAAAGTACCTCGTATAGTAAACAAAAGAAAGATTCCTCCCATATGAGGTGGTAAAAGTAAAAAAAGGGTAAAAATGTCTTTAAACATACATGGAAGGAATTTAAACATTTTAAAAAAACATTTGGAGAAAATATGGTCATCTATAATAAACATAACACCAGAAAATACTTACGAATAAACAATCTTGGATAAGATAGAGATTGGAATAGTTATCCCGGACCTAAGGTCCGATTTGCATCGTACGTATCTAAACCTCATGTATAATGATTTAAATAATATCATTGACTTATTTTAAAATCATATTAATTGTTATGATATCATATATGTTTCACTTGTGACATTATATTACCTGTTCTTTTATAAATCCCATGTTAAAGCAACGTTTTTGGTAAAATCATCGTATTTATCGTACGTTTTTGGACTTATTGTTCATGATTTTATTATTACTTATATAATTATTTACTTAATTATTGAATGTAAATCATGATTTATATAACATATATATTCATTATATATCCAGCATATACATGTATTTATAATTGTACATAACATATGGAGGTAAGAAATGAAATGCACTGTTCATGGAGATGGTAAGTCGTACATACACATGAACACTAATTTAATTTATATTTATTATTTTAATGGAATAGGTATATTATAATTACATTATAATATCATATATAATATCGTTAACTGAATCCTTTATACATCCCACATAAGGCATTAACGAATCAAATCACTTTGAGGGGGAGGTAATCTGCACTTCCTCAAATGAGATCATCGTATTTACCCACTATGGAAACCATAAAGGCTTCATATAATTGGGAAGTAAAGAAGCATAAGGAGATAATATAAATAATATATATCATATATGAATAAATTTCCATTATAATGTCCACCATGATAGGCGGTAGAAGAAAATCAAACAATCATCATTTCGTGAGGCGATAGTTTTCCATCAACAGAAACATTATATTCTTCATCCATTAGATGGAACTGTGTGTAAATTTAGTTCTAATACATCTCATAACAACATTATCGTATTTTGAGGATACTAGTTTTTTCACAAAATAATTTATTAAAAAGATTTTAGTGGTTGGATATGTAGAATAAAGGAAAACAACTTAAGGGAATCTATTACCTTTAATTTGGGTAACATCATTTGGATTGAACCAAAAAGACTTCTTGGAGTGCCTTCTGCCTAATGTAAGTCTTCAAGGGGGAGTTGAGGGATGTATAGAGTTTAATTTGGCAGAGTTTGGAAGATCCAAAATGCTTGATAGGTGTGAGTAATTTCATAGAAGTGGTCTCCTTTTATAAGGGAGAGGAGGGGCTCCTTAAGAAAGTGTGAAAACATTATATTATTATAAACATAGATTCGGTTTCAAGAGGTCCAAAACACATTATTGTTTAAGATAATATGACTCATATTTGAAATAAAATAATCCAATATTAATTGGATAGGTTTTGGATAATATATTAATCATTCTAATCTTATTTATTCAAATCATTTATTAATGAGGTAAATGCTGCATCATTATTGTGTCATAAATAATTTAATTTATTTGATTCCTAAAAATTATAAATAAAAATAACAACATGTATGAAATAATTTTTTATTTCTGATTAATATTTATAGTTGAAAATATAATTTATATATCCCCTTATAAAAATTTATTACTAAAGGATTTTTGTTAATGTGAATTTTATCATTACATTAAATTAATAAATCTAATGTGTCATTGTCTTTCATAAGTGGCTCCATGGGGTCCCACAATCGACCCAAGGTTGACCAGGGTCATCCATTACTAATACAATAAGTTTTGGACAAGTGTTAAGATAATTTTTAATTATTATAATATTCTTTTAACCTTGAATTACCCTATCTACATTTAGCAGTGGTAAATAAAAGAAAAAAGTTACTATTCACCCAAATTTACTTTTATCTAATTGAAAAAAATTTTACTCCTTCATATTAACCTGGTTTCTCGGATTTTTGAAATTCAACTCAAAGAAGTGGTAAAATTCTGTTTTATGAACAATTGCAAAAGCTCCTAGGAGGTGGGTAAAAGACAGTGAAAAGTTCAATATAAAATTTATAAATCTAAAATTATTATAAAAATATTCCAATGAATTCAATTGAACATATATAAGTATTATGTAACTATTTTTACCAAAAATATATTTAAATCAAATATATTACTATTTAAATAAAAAGTCGGATTTTACCAAAAACTCTGTGTTTTCACTATTCAATAAAAATTGATTTTTTTCATAAAAATACCAAAAATTTAGCATAAGCTATATTTGATATTCCGAATTCGAAAATGATGTCTATTTTTTCAAATTCAAAACTTAGATGTGGAATTAATTAATTTTAAATGTAATTCTCGTTATCAAATCAAATAACATGTTATTAAGCAATAATAACATTAAAAATAGATTGTTACTTGTTTTGTCCAATTTCCATGAGAAATTAATTCCAATGACCGGAATTGGATTAAATGGTTAAAATATATTATAATTAAACTTTAAAACCAATTAATAAAATAATCATTCCATTTAAATTATTACGATGAAAAAATTTGTTCTTAATTAAAATATATCATGTTTTTACTATTTATAATAATATGAAAGTTATCATAATAATATGATACAATTATCCAAATTAAATTTTTATGTCCTCATTCCAAGGAAGAATCTTATTTGGTAAAATTAAACTTATAAACATGTCAAAAACTAGATCTAATGTGGGTGCACCATCAAAAGGCGGCAAAACTGTATTTTTTTAAAATTACTTATTTCACCTGAAAAATTTATTTTGTTCTCATACCATGTTCTAGAAAATATGTAAGATGAATAAAAAGGTTATAAAATTAAAAATGTAGTTTATGATATTCATAACGGCTAGTCCATAATAATATTATAACAATATATCATTGTTTAGTGAAACCCGGTATTGCGTACTGCACACGCTACCGAGGAAGGTCGTGATTGCGTGTAATGCAAGGCAAGTCAGGGTTGTGTGTGATGCAAGACTCCTTCGTTGTTTCGTATAACATAATCCAACCATATTTCATTTATATATTGAATATATATATATATATATTTATATACACACACTCATTTTTGCATATAATAACTACTATCAAAACTGTGTGTAAAATGATCCAAGAATAGTGTTGCGTATACTACAAGCTCAGGCGGTGTTGCGTATAGAGCAAGGTAATCTATGTGTAGCGTACAACACAAGACATCAATGAAATTTAAAGAATATTATTCATAGAATCTCTAGGTGTTACATTCTACCCCCCTTAAAATGAATTTCGCCCTCAAAATTCTTCGGGGTTATAAATCATTTACTATTCATAGAAACCCGCATTGTAAAAAGGAATAATACAAAATGATTTTAAAACCTAAAGTATGAAACATAACAATTTTCTAAATTAACACATCAATGGGTTTCCATATAAGAGAACATAGGCGAAAATATGTATATAGAAAAAAATCAAACCATCATGTTCTGATGGGGAGTGGTAGAGAACTTGGCTATGAAAAAAGCCAACAATCACAAGGCCATAAATTTGTGGTGATCTACGGCACCATCTGATTCATCTGAAATGATGGCACTAGGAAAACATTTTTTGGGTTTTCAATATCATTTCTTTAATATTGATGAATTCAATGAATTACTTACACGATTTAGGTACCATCACACTGTTGTTCATTCCTTCAACAATTTCCACTTCATCTCTTAAAGAAATGATGTTGAATTTGTTATTCATGAAGTGTTAGAAGATCACGTGATATAATGATGGGTCATTCCATCTAATTCAAACAAAAGTTTAACAATAGTTATCAAATATACATAAGTTCATATATGATGAGGTTAATCATTTATGATTCCAAAAAATTGACTTATACATCAACTATCATACTGCTTAATAAAATAAAACTAATTTCTACTAATAAGGGACTTACTATAGTCTAGTGGTAGGAGATAAAAGTCTGTCACACTTCATTTATGGGTTCAATTCCAATAGCCTTGTCTGACGCGACGGGTTGTCGCCCATTCTGCATGTTGTCCCTTTTCTTAAACTACACTATTAATACATTCCATCAATAATATCGAAAAAATATAGCCTTAAAAAATAATATCTTATGTCTAACTAAATTTATTCCAATCATTAGGCTTATTCAAAATACATTTTTCCAGGCATATAGTATAAATATAAAAATTACAATAATTTTCATCTACCGAGCTTGTAAGTACCATCATTTATCCCCGATATATACTATTGAACACA
Source organism: Viscum album (assembly GCA_963277665.1). Taxonomy (NCBI): domain Eukaryota; kingdom Viridiplantae; phylum Streptophyta; class Magnoliopsida; order Santalales; family Viscaceae; genus Viscum; species Viscum album. The sequence continues at coordinate 2,070,769,013 of OY728152.1, read as the reverse complement.
TTCCAATCATGTGTATACCTTAATCATATATTCTCCTGAAAAATGAATACCCATTGAACCTTAGTGAAAACATGAATGTTGTAAAAATTTAACTCTTTCCATATACCAAAATCCCAATATTTATATATACACAAACAATGATATCACTTTGTCCATATATTAGTCATGATCTCATGAAAACTATCAAACTTATTATTTTCTCTTTATCGCTTCATTATGTGCATTTCATCTTCGTTCCAAAAATATTTCAATAACATTTCATGGTTACCAGTACCATATTCTTATTGAAAACCATAATTGACCAATACATAGATATTATAATATACCATAAAATTTCCTCAACAACATTATTCTTTAATACCAATACATAAACACTTCAATCCATCCTCTTTAATGATTGTCATGGAATAAGTCCTTCCTTGATTTAGAAGTAACATCTTAGGTCAGGGCACTGAGTAGGGTAATGACCTTTTTCTCCAAAGATAAGACATTGAACTCCATAACAGTCTATTATTCAATGACCCTTTTCTCCAAAGATATAACATCTTCCACTCTATTTGAGGTATTCCTCAAGGTTCTTCTTCCGTTCTTTAGAAATCTCAATCTTCCTTTCTCTATGCTCTTCACCATGAGAAGATGCATAAAATTCCATTTTCCTCTTATTTGATGACTTAGTAATAAAACTATAGTTCATATTGTTAATAATATATTGAGATGACTGATTAGACATTATCACAATATCTTTCTCTCTAGGCATTATGCAATTTTGCTGCTCATAGTCACCAATTTGTCCATCAGATTCAATGTTAACCGAATTCCATCTCTTTCCCTCCATTGACTAAAACACAAAAAGAATACTGTTAGAGGCGATAGTCATACAAGGTAAATAAAATTATCAAGGGGGAGTAACATCTATATCTAACATCTTACTTTTAAATATAATGTCGTTATCATAATTCTAGTACTATAACCTATACTTATACATAACCTTAGGGACATCCCTAGAAAAACCATAGAAATATATCTAGGGATCTCAATAATATTTTGGTATCATAGTTTCTAAAGGTTAACTAATCCTTTCCCCCAATACCAACTATAGAGACCCAAATCATGCTGTACATAGACATTAGATTACTTTTGCAGAATACTTAATACATAACAAAAAAACACACAAGGACTGTAATAGTTATGTGTCTTTCAAAACTCTGAATGTAATCTTCTAATCGAGGTGAAAGATCTTCAACGTCTCCCATAAAGATCTTCCCCATTTGGTTTTCTTACCTAAAAACATTCTTCATATCCTGGGGAAAAGAAAACGTATAAAGTGAGATATCAAATGCTCAGTAAGGGTAATCATGGTGAAAATAAAATAAACCATATACATTTGAACATAAAAAAATGAACATAATGTTTAAACATCGAAATATTGAGCAATGACATAAAACATGGCAGTACGTAAGGCATAGATCATAATGAAACATCAATCATGATAAAATATCTTGGAAATAAAACTGGTAATTTTGTAAAAACATTAATAAAATGATATGATTTCCATGGTAGCCAAGGCATTGCTGGCAAGACCATGTTAGTGGACAAAGTCTCTTTCTGAATCGAGTTCACTCCTCGTTTTACTCTTGTAACACTGAACTGGATTAACTTACCATTCCATCCATGTCTATCTCATGAGATATAAATCATTACCTAATTCATTACAGGGAGATATAGGTCCCACCCATCTCATATTGAAATCATTCTTACATGTTCCCCAAAACAATCATAAATTATTCATCATAACCCAAAGAATAAATTGGATTTCATAAACATCATTCCATCATAACATAATCCATATAAAACAAATGGATATCATTTAATAATAAGAAAAGTGATACCATATAAATCATAGATACATTATACATGAAACATACACATATTAAATAATGTCATCTTAGATAGAAAATGGTTTTGATAAAGCACTTGAAATGAATTTTTGAGGAAAATATCATTTCTTCTTGAATTTCATTTTCTTTTCACAAAATGCTATGAAATTTTAAAAGAAAGTGTTTCTTTGGAAAATAGTCATGAAATAATTTGGAAGAAGATTCATGAAAATATGGCTTTATAAAACCATAAAAATCCGTTCACGCCGTATAAGTTAAAAATAGCATTCTTCTTGTACTTTTGTCGGACAAGTCAAAAAGTACTTCATATGGTAATGAAAAGAAAGATTCCTTCCATACGTTGTTGAAAAAGTAAAAAAAGGTTAATAATGTGTTTAAACATAAATCGAAGGAAGTTAAACATTTTATGAAATCATTTTGAGAACATATGGACATGGATAATAAACATAACCTCAGAAAATACTTACGAATAAACAATCTCGGATAAGTGCGAGATTGGAATAGTTTTCCATTAACATAGGTACGATATGCATCGTACATATTAAAACCTCTAGTATAATGATTTAATTAATTCCATTGACTTATTACATAATCATATTCATTTTTATGATTTCATATATGGATCACTTATGACTTTATATTAACCTTTCATTTATAAATCCCATGTTAAAGAAACGTTTTGGGTAAAATCATCTTATTTATCGTAAATGTTTGGACTTGTTGTTATTGATGTTATTATTTCTTATATCATGATTTAATTACCGCCATAATGTAAATCGTGATTTATATATCATATATATTCATTATATTTCCAGCATATACATGTATTTATAATAGTACATAACATAAGGATGTAAGAAATGAAATGCTCTGTTCATGGAGACGGTAAGATGTATGTACACATGAACGCTACATTCATTTCTATTTATTATTTTAATGGAATAGTTATATTATAATTCTAGTATAATATCATATATAATATCATTAACTCCATCCTTTATACATCCCACATAAGGCATTAACGAATCACAACTCTTTGAGGGGGCGGTAGTCCACACTTCCTCAAATGAGATCATCGTATTAACCCACTATGGAAACAATAAAGGATTGATATAATTAGAATTTAATGTCAAATAAGGAAATAAAAAACATAATATATATCATATATGTATATAGTGCCATCATAATGGCCACCATGAGAGGCGGTAGGAAAAAATCGAACAATCATCATTTCGTGAGGTGATAGTTTTCCATCCACAGAAACATGATTTTTTCATCCATTAGATGGAGGTGTGTGTAATTTAAGTTCTAATACTTCTCATAAAAACCTCATAGTATTTTGAGGATATGGGTTTTTTCACAAAATAAAGGATTAAAAAGAGTTTAGGGGTTGGATAAGTATAATAAAAGAAAACATCTTAAGAGAAACTATTACCTTTAATTTGGGTAACTTTCTTTGGATTGAAACAAAAGGACTACTTGGAGTGCCTTCTGCCTATTGTAAGGTGTAAAGGGGTAGTATAGTGATGTATAGAGCTTAATTGGGTAGATTTGGATGATCCCAAAGGATTGAGAGGTGTTAGGAATTACATTAAAGTGGTCTATTTATATAAGGGAGAGGAGGGGCTCTTTATGAAAGTGTGAAAACATAATATTATTATAAACATATATTCGTTTTAAAGAGGTCCAAAACACATTAATTTCCAAGATAATATGACTCATATTATAAATAAAATCATCCAACAATAATTGGACATGTTTTGGATATTATTTTAATCATTATAATCTTATTTACTTAAATCATTTAATAATGAGGTAAATACTGCATCATTATTGTGCCATAAATAATTTAATTTACATGATGCCTAAAAATTGTAAAATAAATACCAGAAAGTAGGAAATATTATTCTCTTTCTAATGAATATTTATTGTCGTATGTTTAATTTATATATTCCCTTATAATAATTAATTACTAAATGATTTTTGTTAATGCCAATTTGGTCTTTACATTAAATTAATTAATCTAATGTGTCATTGTCTTTCGTAAGTGGCTCGATGGAGTACCAAAATTGATCCACGGATTCCCGTGGTCGGCCATTACTCATCCAATAAGGGTTGGACAAGTGTTAAGGTAATTTTGAATTATTATAATATTCTTTTAACCTTGAATTACCCTATATACTTTTAACCGTTGTAAATAAAAGTAAAACGTTAATATTCCCCAAAAATTATTTTTTTCTAATTGAACCACATTTTACCCCTTGATATTAACTATGTCTCTCAGATTTTTGATATTCAACTCACAAAAGTGGTAAAATTAAGTTTTATGAACCATTTAAAAAGCTCCTAGGAGGTGGGTAAAAGAGGGTGAAATGTTCAATACAATTTTCATATTTCTAAAATTATTATAAAATGACTCAAATGAATTTAATTGAACATATATAAGTATTATGTACCTATATTATACAAAATTAAATTTAAATCAAATAAATTATTATTTAAATAAAAAGTCAGTTTTAACGAAAAACTCACTGCTTTCACTATTCATTAAAAAATGATGTTTTTCAGAAAAATAACATAAATTCAGCATATGGTATATTTGGTATTACAAATTCAAGAATGATGTCTATTTTTCAAAATTCAAAACATATAAGTGGAATTAATAAATTTTAAAATTAATTCCCATTATCAAAACAAATAACGTGTTTTTAAGAAACAATAACTATCATAAGATTGATACTTGTTTATGTACAATTTTAATGTGAAATTTATTCCAATGGAAAAAATTGGATAAAATGGTAAACATATATTCTAATTACACTTCAAAACAAATTAATAAGATAATCTATCCATATAAATTATTACGATGAAAAAAGTTGTTTTTAATTAAAATATAGGGTGTTTTTACTATTCATCAAAATATGACAGTTATCAGAATAATATAAAAATTTTACCAAATTAAATATTTATATCCTGATTTCAAGGATGAATTTTATTTTGTCAAATTGAACTTATAAACCTGTCAAAAAGTAGATTCAAAGTGGGTGCGCCATCACAAGGTGGCAAAACTGCATTTTTTTACAAATAATTATTTCACCTGAAAAATTTATTTTGGTCTCATACCATGTTTTAGAAAATATGTAAGGTTAATAATAATGATATAAAATTAAAAATGTAGTTAATAATATTAATAACAGCTATTCCATAATAATATTATAACAATATATCATTGTTTAGTGAAACCTAGTATTGCGTACTGCACACTCTATCGAGGAAGGTCGTGATTGTGTATAATGTATGCCATGTCCGGGTTGTGTGTGATGCAAGACTCCTTATTTGTTTCATATAAAAGAATCCAACCATATTTCAATTATACATTGAATATATATATATATATATATATATATATATACACAAACTCAATGTTTCATTGAATAACTACAACCAAAATTGTGTGTCACATGATCTAAGAATAGTGTTGCGTATACCGCAAGCTAATACGGTGTTGCGTATAGAGCAAGGTAATCTTGGTGTAGCATACAACAAATGAAACCAGTGAAATTGAAAGAATATTTTTCATAAAATATCAGTGTGTTACAGTAGAAAATGAGACATCAATAGACAATCTACCCATAGTGAGTATGCATGCATTATTACAAATTAAGGGACCTACATATCCACAAACTCTGGGAGAATCCTTTACAATAGTAGTGTGGTAAGGAAGTGGAAGAAAGATATCAGTTCCACCAGTATTGAGACTATGAAAGAGACAAATGGGGTGACCATTGGAAAATATGTGAGCTAAAATAAATTTTTTATAGAATTTGAGCCTAGTTATAGAATAGATCAAGATCGAACATTATATTTGGGCATTGATCCATAGTGTATTTTGTACAATCGTCCCATTGTTGGTATATACTCCTTAGATGATTCCTTGTGAAGTCAATCCAAGTAAAAACATGTTATCAAATTTCATTTTTTTATTGAGTTACATTGAAATTATTATTAATGGATAATTATGTAAATAATAAGATATGCAACATGATTTGAGTGACAATAAAGGGACCCTTTTGAAAAAGTTGACGTGATCTAGTGGGGAAAGAGTAATTTTGAAAAAAATATCCATACCATTATTCACCTCCTCTCGGTGTATTTGGACCCAATTGTTAATGAAAATATACCAGATATTGTTTCTTGAACTCTTCCCTTGGTATACTATGACTGATTGTATTATATTTCCCCTTTGACCGGATGTTGGTGAAATATAAACCATGAATAAACTTTTACATTAATACCATAATTATTAAACACTTGAGGATTAAATAATAAAAAACTCTATGATGTTGATAATATTTTTGATTGTCGATCATAAAGTATTGTATTTTACTTTTCATTTTATGTGTATGACATTTTTCTCATCTATTGATATAGTGTTTATTGTGTGATATCTCATCGTCATAGTGAATATGTTTCACTAAACTATTTAGCTTTTTGTAATGTGATATCCTAATTTATAGACATGAATGACATTTGATATATTCATAGACTAGATCAATATAAACCATGTTAATTGAGAATTTGTTAGTTGACTATATGGGTTTGGAATTCTTCGTGACCAACGGTCACCATATTATTTCAATAATGTTTAAAAAATATCTTCTTCTAGAATGTTTTAAGATTAGAAGATTTGGTAATTTTGAATCAAATGTTAGATATATATAATACCTGATGTATTTGTATAATTAATTTAATGGACTCATTAATAGTGTTCACACATGATATACACTTATTAATATAGAGATTCATATTTCAATGGTGTAAAGTGTTTTGGGATCAGTCTTTGTGGTTGCATGAATAGGGATTGTGTTTGAATAAGAAATATACATTAAAATATATTTTTAATTAACAGAAAACGTTTTTTGATGGTTATTGATAACGAATATCATATAATGTAATTCTTGTGGAAGAGTCTTATTTCTACCAAAATATTATTTAAAAGATATCCAAATTTTTTTTGGATATCGATTCACATGTTATTATAAATGATACAAGTACGGTGAAATGGACCTATGATTTTTTTTTCATTAGGTTATGTGGGATATTGATGATTAAATTATCTATAGAACATTAATATATAATTCTAATACCAATATAATTTCTTAATATTTGGGTATTGTTATAAATATAGTAAATAAATCTACTGAAACAATAATAGTGTTAAATTAATAGGTTTATAGTGCATTTTTTTGGGTCCATTATGCATTATATCAAAATTTTATTCCTTTTAATATCATTATTCTAGATAATTGATCTTGTTGTGATTCGTTAAATTTGTGTAAAATTTTTTATATTAAATTATTGGTTGCGATAGTCATCATGAGGTATCCTCAATGATAGTACATAACATTTATTTTATCATTGTTGAATTATGACTCTATGATATATATAAGAATTTAACTAATCATTAATATTGAATGAGTTAATTCATGTATAGATGGGGGTAATTTAGTGAAGTATTTCAAAGTCTTACTTACCAAATATGGTGCATGTGATATGATCTTTTATATTCATGATTGGATACAACAACCATGAACACTAAACATTCTCTATCATAGACATATTCAAATGAGGTAAATTCAGGTCATAGTAATAAGATGGATTCTAAATCAATGATTCTAGTATCTATAGGCCATGTATTACACCAGATATGAGTCATTATTTGGATTCAACTCAAGCATTATTCATTAATAAAATTTATGAATAAATTTGTTAACATGATCGATTGAGTAATGAATATTATATTCCTTCTCAAATGGGTTTTCATGATATTATTTATTTTTCAAGGTTAGATATTACTTTTTTTGTTAATGAATAATGCACCCTATATCTTATTTCGTAAGATCACTTTAAATCTAAGAAATAACATGATAAACATAGGAAATATTTCTGTGTTGCAAAAGAAATTTATAAAGGAAATCAATTATATAAATAAAATTTACAATAAAATTAATGTAAAAAAGAAATTAATGGTAAATAATGTTTTAAAAATATATAATATAAAAGTTAATTTACAAATATAAAATATAAATTAATGGTATATAATAAGTTTAATTAATTTAATGAATGTATATCCATTTAATTTTGAGGTTTTTATGATAAAAATTATAAATAAACTGAGTTATAAGAAAATATAAAATAGAGAACAAATAATTTTAAATATAATCACATATTGGAATATAAAAATGAATCACCCTAAATATGTATATACAATCAGTTGAAGAAATAATCTTGTAAAAAATAGACTATATGAAAGGGTTTCACATTCCCACCACTTTTTTCTTTAAAAACTATATTTTATAAATAATTAAAAAATACATATCAATAAGGAAAAGGTATATAATTCATCAATGATGTTTAATTTAAAAATTATATAAATTTAATACAATTATTCATTTTAAAAAGGTAGAGATAAATACATATTCTTATAAATCATATTTTAATATCCTTGAACATTGTCTATATCTATATATATATAAAATATTAAATTATTTAGTAATCATTTTTTGAACCTTATTTATATTCTATACCATTTATGATAATCACTTTTCATCATTGATTTAATATTTATTATTTAAAAAATTATATTTTCAACATTGTATATAAATAGTCAAAATTATTCCATAAATGAATCGGGATTTATGTTTTTCTCACCATTCCATGTTCTGAAGTCCATTATATCCCATATAAAAAATATCAGTGAAAGCTATTTCAAGGTAAATTAATGATATATACTATTGAACATACCTTAAATCTCTAGGAGTACCCATTAAATAAATTTGAAATGGTGTTAATTAGAAAAATAATTTATACATATTCTGTATTATATAGATCATTAAATAGAGGGCCAGAGAAATACTATGTATATCATTAATTATAATGTTGTTGTATTTAGATGACTCAATAATATAGATTATTCTTTTTTTATTTTCTATGTTGAATTATTCAAATTCTTTCACAATAGTTTCTATTTTTATATTATAGCATTATTCCGATGGATGATTAAGATTATAAATAATGATTTACTTAAATAAGAGGATTAAAATAATATAATAATTCAACTATGAAATCTATATTGAAAGTAAAAATATATTTTGTTTTTTTCTTTTAAAACCTTTAACTAAGAGAAAATATAATAAATAATATTTTAATTTATAGTGGTGAATTTCTATTGTGGTGAATAAACATGTAAATTAATAAAACATAATTTCAATTTCAGTACCTCATAGTAATATATAATTTAAATTACTATTGATATATTGGATAGGGTTCTCATACAGTGGTGAATGAGATCAATGATTCACTATGAAAAGACTTACTAGAAATTCACCATGACCAACCTCATGGGTGGAGAATAATTATTATGAAAACACTCTTGAAGTAAATATTTTAAAAACTAAAATTTTTATATCCTGGATTATGTATACTATAATGAGGAAAATATATTTACATTGAGGGTGTTTTTTATTATATAAATAAAATATATAATATTTGGTAAAAACAAGGGGTCTCAAATTCACATGACAACTGATTGGAAGTCTATCTATGATCTTCTATACTATTAAAAAGAAAAATCATTTATACGTTGGTGGATATATTTCTACCAATTAATGATTTTTGTCATTCAATAATGGGTGAGAATACAGGGTATATTCATTTATAAACATTTTATGATTTTATGTATATCTATTTTTATGGGACAATGGGGAAGAATTTTGATGCACATGTAATCAATCATTTGATTGAACAAGGAAAGGGTAAATAATATGTTTTAAAATTTATTAAGATTATTAATATTATTTTTATACATAATTTTTTGTAATATATTCTATCATTGAAACATATTATACTAGATAATAATAATATTGATATTGGATAAAATTCATCAGATAACAGGAGACATAGGTATGAAAATAATTATTTAATCTTGCTTCAAAATTATGGAGTTGTATTCATCATATCACATATCGTCTCTAATATTCACTTGTTTTGTTAATAAATCCTTGAATTTTGTATCAGTGGTAGAAGATGATGTTTTATAAACAACTATTTCATCCCCTACCCCCACAATGTTCATAATTATTTCACTTGACCATCATAAATATATATGAATGGATAGTTAATTGGATCAACAGTGTGTATCAATTTTTAAAAAATTGATTCAACATTTTTAGGAGTATGATTTTATATATTTAAAAATAGGACAGTTTCATATCATCGATCACAATTCTTGGAAATATTTGACATCCCTGAGAACATTGTTCGCATTATTTAAATTGTTATAACATATACATTACATGTCAAGATGATTGTTATTGTTGATTGTTGTCCATAAGAACCATTAGCTACATATATCTCTATGCTTTCATTGACATGTGTAATCAGTGATACAATAGAAAAGGAAATCAGTACCGCACATTAAAATATCCCTAATGTCCATATCAATTTTACAGATTCATGAATATAAAATCATTATGCTAAATTTATTGGAATTTAAGTGAATAATGATGAATTATTGATTGATAGCATCCATTGAGTGTGTCACGAACCATCCCCCATGGCTCATGCCAGGACTACCCCAATCCCACCATACATAGGCCAAGGTCTAGAGATTAGAACTAGAATGACATATAACTAAAACTAAAAAGGCATTGCCTTTAAAACATGTAATCTCACACAACTAAGCACTAAGCAAGATATAAAAAAAGTAAACTATATAGTAAACTGAGTGACATAAATAAGTAAAGGGGTCAATAATACAAGCCTAACATCAATGTACATTTAAAATATAAAAGCACAAATAAAACTGAAAACCACATCCTAATAACACCCACCAAGGATCATACATTAGGGGTAGGTACAAACCTCAAATATCCATCACTACAATACGCCTCATCTGTGGTCCACCATCGAACAACCTCCAGTCCTAGTACCCCTATTCACAGTCAACATTTTCTATCGTCTGAATAAGGCACAACAAGGTGCAGGCATAGATAGTGATGGTGTGAGTATAACAATACCCATAAGAAACCTCAGGACCCACAAAGGACTCTTAAAAACCCACAAAGGATAAACCAAAAAGAATGGAAACAACAGTCATCCCTACTTAGGTATATGCCCATACATATTCCTAAGTTACCAAGTATACCCATCTCGTCCATCAGGAAACAAAACGCCCAAATCATTAGCAAAGACCTCAACTATTCCTTGATGGAAAGAATACCACAAAGGTAACACCTCAAATTTATGACCACAAAGGTATTCTACACATGAAAATACCAACAAGGTAAAGACTCATCTCACACAGGTATTAGTGATATATATAAGTACATATGATCGGTCACGAAGCTAGATCATCTCATTCTTTCAAGAGTCACTACAACTGATTATACGATGTATGGCCAACTGAGGATGGATAGGTACTAATCCTTGAAATGTCCCACATAGGATCTGACCCACACACGACCGGTATACGCTAACATACACTGGGTTGCTGAGTGATGAGCCACATAGGATCTAACCCCTATAGTATCGGTATACTATGACCCACATTGGATAACTAAGAGCTGACCCATAAAGGATCAGTATGTGCTCACTCACATAGGATCACTGAGCACTGACCCACACAGGATCTAACCCACATAGGATCACTAGGTACAAACCATCATATGATCTGTCTCCAACCACTGTCTCACTACTAGCCACTGGATTTCTTGCTAAATGCATGTTTTGGAGAATTACTCCTCAAGACATCGGTCAAATATCAAATTCTAGGAAGTTCCATGAAGAAGTTTCCCAAAGGCCTTTTATGTCATAAGGGACATAATTCAATAGACAACACATCAATTTGATGACCGGTCTATATGTTATTATCATTTTCATTCCAATCGACCAGTTAGAGTCAGTTTCGATCTTAATTGACTATACTCCAACATTATCCCAAAACACAAGTGGAGTATTTCAAAAGGACCGTCTCGATCAAGGATTCAAGATCCGTAGATGTTTCATCAAACAGACGTCTGGATCAAAAGTTATGGTAAAAAAAGATAAAACCGGGTATAGATGGGCGCAGGTCTGGTCCGACCCGGTCTGCCAACATGGCCTGACGTGACCTGGTCTAGGTCTGGCCCAGTTTTCTTGGGCATTGGTGGGCCTGACCGGTTGTGTCAGGGTCAGTCTTGACCGGCGAAGGGTGCAGGCCGACCGTGCCCACTAGGCGTGGCCCGTTGGCACGATTAGATGGCGCGACCCGTGGTGAGGCCCCTGATCAAGTGGAACTCTATGGAGGGGTCCACCATAGTCGAAGTCTGGGATGGGGAGCCTCCCTGGTCACCCATATAGAAAAAAGGTCATTCGGTTTTTTGATGCTAGACTCCCTGGAGCGGGTCCTGATTTTTGACCCATGGTCAGCTAGTTCGTCGGCTGGTCCTCCACCCAGAATCGTGACAACACCATCGTCCTCTGTAGTCGGTCGGGTGCCTTCCGCGCTATGGCCTCCATCCTGGCCAAGCAGTGGTGGTCTCCTGCTCAACCTGTGGCTTTGAAATGCGCCGCCACATTGCCACGCAGTAGGCCGACATGTTGGCCACCTCCATTTTCTGCCACAGCCAACAGTCTGCGACCTCTTCCTCATCCAACGGCGCAGATGCATGCTACCAAACCTTTTCTCTGTAGGCCTGTGTTTTGGCCTCGATCCTCTTCCACAGGTCCCTGCAACATCTTTCAATTCTTTTAAAATATGATGATTTCATATTCGTAAACCTCAAGTCAAGGGATCTGCTACCATATATCTCTCTCAATGAAATATTGTGATTTTAGCATGATTAATTATTTGGCATTGAAGAACACATGAAGAACATGTGTAGAAAAAAAGTAAAGTGGCATGCTATATGTGCGGAATGATGGCCATGTTTGTTTGGACATCACCATTTATAATCCATAATATACTAAATCAAAAAAGAAATTCAACCATGGTTATAAAATAATAAACCCCTACCTTAGTCATTCATTGGAGGTGTCGCGTGGCGGATGACGATGAAGGTGAAAACAGCGTTCATTGATCCCTTAATACGCTTCTAATCTAGGATTGGGAATCATCCTCATTCTTCATTGGAGGATATTCATCATTTGATAATTCTTCACCCATGATCTCAAAAATATTTCTTCTTTTCCAACGATTTTTCAAGACCTCCAGTAATGTGAGGATCCACTTTAAAAATTATGTTTATTAATTAAACAAGTTATATAGGCTCATTAATTTGGCAATATTCCAAGGGTTTCCCAAAATTAATTGGTAGATTTCATGTGGTCCCAACAACCATGAATAAAAATGAGACGTTCCAATTCAAAAAATTAAATAAAGCATGATTATTTTATTTTCTCCCACAAAATTCCAAAAATCTAAATTCCACCCTTGTCCTACTGTGGTCGAGATGAAGGTCTCCCTAATAAAATATCGGTGTCGTGAGTTCAACAGTGCCCTAAGATTTCAATTCATTGCACCAGTTCAATAGTTACAAAATGCTGCTCACGCGTTTACTGAACATACCCAAAAAGTTTCAGAAATTGATTCTGGGAACACCGGGCTTCGGAATCATGTGCGTTCTATTTTCGTAGACTTTTTATAATACCATATAAATAAAATAAATTACATTTAATGCCCAGGGTCTTTACATTCTCCCCATCTCAAGGCTTTACGTCCTTGAAAGCCACAACACAACAATAAAACATATAGGGGTAATAGGCACGAATCAGATCCTCTCACTCCCACGTGATCTCCTTGAGGTTCTCATGCTTCCAACATACTCACACCACAGGTATCGAATACCAATGTAGGACTCTATTCTTTCAATATGTAATATCGACTAGAACCTCTAAAGATGTTTCTCTATCGTCGATGTCTAGCTCGATGTGCCCAATAATGTGAGATGAGTCGTGCACATATCCCTTTAGCTAAGATACATGTAAGACATCGAGCACCTTCTCCATCAATGGTTGTATGGAAAGGCATTATACCACCTCGCCTACATTGTAATGGACGCGAAAGTGTCTAATGAACCACGACGATAACTTTCCAACTAGCCAAATCACCAAAAACCTCATCGAGGTGAGACCATTAGAAAGACATGGTCTCCATCCTCAAACACTAGTGGTCTTTATCTCTAGTTATCATAAGTCTTTTTCCTGATATGTGTAGTCTTCATAATCTCCTAGATGATCTGCACATTCTATGTGGTATCTCACATTATCTCTAGTCCCATGATTGCTTACACGCCTGGGTCAGTACAGCATAGAGGTTATCTGCAATGTCGAACGTATAAATACTCGAATGGTTTCATACCGATAGATTAGTGATAGCTGTTTTTGTATGCAATATCCACCATATGAAATGATCCTTTTAACTATAACAGAAATCTAGGACATAGGTACACCACATGTCCTCAAGGGTCTGAATGGTCCGCTCTGTCTGACCATCCATCTGAGGATGGAAGGCGGTGCACAACCAAAGCTATGTCTTGAATTCCTCCTGCAACACCATCTAATGCTGGGATGTAAAATTTTCATTAAAATCAAAGACAATCATTGATGGAACCCCCTAAATCCGCACAATATTTTTCATGTTGATGTGTCACATGCCTTCTACTGAACCATGATCTCGAATATTAAGGAAGTGGGCTGACATGGTGAGTAGTTCCACAATCACCAAGATAGAATCATGACTCCAGAACATGTGTTGAAGTCATGTCATGAAGACTTAGTAGATTCCCTCCCACTTCCACTCTATATCCTCTAGTGGTTAAACTACGCCCGCATGAACCTAATGCCCTTCCTTCACTTGATGACATGTGAGGCACCATAAGACATACTCTTTCACTACTTTCTTCATTCTTGGTCACCAGTGCTGACTCTGAATGACCTAGTACATAATTTCCACTCATGGGTGTAGCACTAGAGAGGACATGTGTAAATCTATCATCAGTTCCTCCCATAGCTCCACTGGTACCATCATACGTCTTCTGATGAGGATGACGTGCTACCCACCTTCATAAAATCTATCAGGTGCCTATCATGTGGATATCTGAGAACGTCAGGCCTCAAAATCAGTGTCCCCATGTTGCGCCTCCATGACACGCTGAAGGAGTGGGGAAGTGACTATCATAGACTAAATGTTATCTTCTGTATCTCGATCCACTTAGGATTTACCCAAAGCGACTAACTATTATGTCACCTCACTCAGCAACTATATACCATACCTCTTACTGAGTGCATCTGATACTACGTTCCCCTTCCGTAGAGTATAGACAATCTAAAAATCATTGTCCTGGAGGACCTCCTGCAAATGATGTTGTCTCGGAATCAGGTCCTTCTGATAGGAGATATATTTGAGACTCTTGATATAATAGTACACTATAAAATTTTCACCCATCAAGTAATGTTTCCACAAATTCAATGTAAAGACCGCTAATGCTAACTCCAGGTCATGGGTAGCATAGTTCTGCTCATGATATCTCAAATGTCAAGAACCATATGCTATCAATGCTCGCCCCAGCATCAGTACACATCTATGTCTGATCCTGGACGCATCACAGTAGACTACATACCCAATTTCCTCCTCCAGTATCATCATTATGGGGGCACTTGTTAGTCTTTATCTCAACTCTTGAAAAAATAAACTGACATCTCTCTGACCACACGAAGTGTTTCCCCTTCTATGTAAATGTTGATAACGGTAATGAAACTCTGGAAACATCAATCAAAATCCTCATGTAGTAACCGACCAATCCCTGGAAACATTACACCTCTATCAAACTCTTGTGTGGCCCCCTAGCAAGAACAGCCTCAATCGTTGATGGATCCATCACAACATGTATGTTAGGGATACCCCTATTAATAACTCTTAAAAGATACAGAATTTTCCAGATCCTGATGAAATAAAATTGAATTAATTAATTTAGACACAAAATAATTATTGATGATTGATCACTTATGAATAATATTTCAACCAGTGGAGATTCCATTTTGATGATATTTAAAATTATTCTATAAAAATTATTAAAAATATTTTTGATATAGGTATAATATTTCAATCCCTAAATCAAATTTTTTTTAATCTAGTTATGATTAAAATGATTTTAAAAGAAGATAACTAAGACTACATCTAAATGGGAAGGTGATATATGTCAACAGTGTTGATTCCCTTGAATGATATTCAGGGTTGTAAGGTCAACGTTGAAATATTTCCTATAAAATTATCATAAAACATTTCAATCATCTTTTTTGGTTTGAAAAATCATAATTTCAAATATGTTATATAAAAAACATATAGCAATTGAAAAATAACCACATATTCTGTCATAAACCTAATTTTTTCATATTGCACAAACCTATATAAATGATCATTTTTTGGTTATTTATTTTTTCTGTGGTGAATATAAAATTCAAAAAAAATATCTATATATAAGAACACTTAACCCCATTCTACATGGTTTATCCAAATAGTTGTAATATTATCTAATATATTTTCTATAATTCTTCCATTTATTAATAAAAATTTCAACACACATAATATCCACTTACAATACAAAAAATCTAGTATAACTTCGATTAAAAAATTTACCATAATCCCATTAAGTAATATAATTTTCCATTATCCAATTTTACAATTTTAATATTAAATTAAATAAACAATCTAATTTCTTTATTTAATGAAATCACATTTCTAATAACAACCCTATTAATTTCCATCAAATTCCCCTTTTATTTCATAAATTATCATTAAATATATAGCGCATATTTCATTTAATTTCATCCCATATATAGTATAAAAGGGACCATGGATTTTTGATTTCTATTGTTTCTTAGAATATTTAAAAAATATACACACAAATTTATAGAACAATGACTTATGTCTTAAGGGTATATTTTCTCTAGATAAAATTATGCACTACAATTCAACACCAATAATTTAAATACATCATGATAATTATGGATATTATATCCAATCCACATTGAAAATGAAAAACACGAATCAAGAAACTATGAACATCCTATCACATAACCATACCCAAAATATAACGACATCATTTTTTATAATAATATGAAATTATAGCATCCAACAACAAAATAATTATGACATAATATCTTCTATATTTTCTAATACAAAACAGTGTTGTATAATAATTATAAATATCCAACAATTCATCCATCCAACTAGATAATACCTTTTTACATTATTATCAATTAAACAATTGTTTCCTAACATTTAATCATAGAAAAGGTAGATAAACCATATCTAAAAAATAAAAAATTTAAACAAAAAACACCCATTAATCACAGAATCAATATCATTAAAAGAAAATAACAAAATATTATAAACTCCTTTACATTAAATTTTGTCTAATCATGACCATTATAATTTTTAATCAAATCAATATCAAGGAATTCCTGAAATAAAAATAGTAAAAAATTAAATCAATTTATGCAATTAGTACTTTTATTGAATACCAAACAGTAACTGATCCTTAAATGATAATAGACCAATAAAAAATAAAAATTATATGATATGAAGGATTAGAACATTCATTGTGTGATAAAAAACTATAATGTTAAAATATGCTCCAAAATCATGGTAGATTGGAAGGAAAACCATCACTAAACATGTTCAAAATTTATTTAACATAAATTTAAATATAATACAAATCATAAAGTGATAGAGAACATACTAACGATGGAATAACTGATGGTATCTTCAATATAAAAAAATTTATTTTAACAGTGATCAAGAGACTCCAGTAATGAAACTCAAATAATTTTTTATATTTAGATAATTGAAATAAAATATCATGAAATAA
This sequence comes from Viscum album, assembly GCA_963277665.1. Classification (NCBI taxonomy): domain Eukaryota; kingdom Viridiplantae; phylum Streptophyta; class Magnoliopsida; order Santalales; family Viscaceae; genus Viscum; species Viscum album. Next base: position 2,070,751,207 of record OY728152.1, on the reverse strand, counting down.
ATGGGGATTTAAAATTTATATGTAGTCAATAAAATCAACAAACCATACTGTGGATGTCAATCTTCATTGAGTGGATGATTGAGCCTGTCGGCCATCCAAAATTCAAATTTTAACTCAACCATAAATAACACTCATTCAGTACACATTAAACATTTCAATATAATTTTTCGGATGATAGGTTTATCATAGACACATACCATTATTTCATGAATATTTATTTGTAGGAACACCCAAAATCCATGAATCAGGACCTCTACATCATGAAACATTCATCAAAAAATAATCAATTTCATAATATTTCATAAGAATATTATTATATTTATTCACTCCGTATCATATCTCATCACCTCATTACACACATTCATGATAGAATAAACCATGGATCAGATGACTTTTTTTTTCAAATATCTCCTTCAATCAAGAAATCTTACTACAACCATTCATTAAATAACTAAAATATTATATCAACCTCTAAATATGTGACCATATACTCATGTTAAAAATATTCATTTCACACAATATCCAATAAAAAAACATAAAACTCCAGTTCAACAACAGAAACCATCATTAATCACATCATCAATATCATTATGAAAAAATAACCACTTGTCACATACAACATTCCATTTAATTTTTTCTAGAATAGTTCATTATATTTTTTAATTAATTCCATATATAACCTTAAATGAAATAAAATAAAAAATATATAAAACATTGATGTAATAAATAGTGTTATTTAAAAGCATACATCAATTGATCTTTAAATGATTATTATTCATAAAAAAATATAAAATATATGATATAAAGTATAAAAAATATTTTATAGTCCTCAAAAAACTAGAATGTGGAAATATTATCATGAATCATAATATTTTGACAAGAAAACCATCACCAAACCACTTCCAAAAATATTTTATTTGAATTTAAATGGAAAAAATTAAAATTTTAAGGAACTCACCAAGGATAGAATAGTTGATAGTGTCATATAGAAAATAATAAAATGTTTTTTAACGGGGATCAAGAGATTCCAATGATCCACCTCTAACCTGTTTTTATATTAAGATAATATAAATTAAATAGATTTAAATAATAATGTATTCAAAATTTATACGTAGTCCATATTATCAATGAATCATTGTGTTGAAGAAAATCATCGTAGATTAATGGATTGAGAATATTAGCTATACAATATTCATGTTGTAAATGAACTAGAAATATCTATCATTCAAGACCCATTAATAATTTAAATTTTATGTGTCTGATGATGAGTTTATATTAGAAAAATACAATTATTCCATGAAAAACACTAGGATGTGGCCCATAAATCCATCAATCATGACCTCTACATCCAAAAAGACATCATATGATAATAATGAATTTCATAATATTTCACAGGAAAATTATTTTATATATTATCTCCATGAAAAATTTCATCACCTCCTTAAAGAAATTATTGATTGACTAAACCATGGATCAAAGGGATTCCTTTCCTAATTTTCCCTTCAATAAATTCATATTACTTCAACAATTTCATTATAGGAATAAATTATTCTATCCATCAACATATCTATGACTATATACTCGTGTTGAAAAATCTATTCCACACTATGACCCAAAAAAATACACATAAAAATAATCTTTAAACAACCCTCTCATATCATGACCCATATGGTATCAATGTGATAACATACTTCTAAAAGAAATTTATACTTAGAGAATCACTATTAATCCTCAAAACAACACTTAACCAGTCTCGCACTAAAATATATCAATGTAGAGGGATTAGAAATTATTTTATGGTGGGTAATGAGAAATGAAATTCTATATATAATTTGTTTAATAAAACATAAAATACATAACTTTTCATGTTGTGGGATTGAATTGTTTTCATTAGTATAATTTTCTTTCTTAGATATAAAAGTGTGGGGGATTTACGTTCTATTTTTATTATTGTCCTCATCGATAATAGTGTTAGTTGAACCCAATTTTCGGAGAGTATTGGTAATGAATTGTCTTTAAATTATATGTAGTTTTTTTTTTCATAATTATTGTTGATATTTATCATTTAATCCACTTTTATTCTCATGATTATACAATGATTTTTTATCTTAAAGAACTAATTTGTCTTGGATTAACAAATTATATTATTGTTTTTTACTATTTTTAAAATTAATAATTACACATGGTTTAGAGAATCATGACACTAATTAAAATATATGAAAATAAAAATAATATCAATAATTTTTTACCATATATTGTACCAGTGAAACATGATATCTTTAAAATTAATACTTCATAGTGACACTAAAAAAGACATATAGCCATTTTTTTGGGAAATCTCAATTCAGTCTAATGGTAACCTAAAAAAACGTTTTGCAAGATTAACATAAATATTGGAAAATAAAATAAAATAATTACAGGTATGATAATAGTTTATAATAGAAATAATGAGGGTATCCTTTCACTATGTATATGTTTTAAAATCGGATTTCCCCAAAGACAAAAAATATAGAAACAATATTTTAGTTTGATTATTTATAGTAGAAGACGCATCCCATTATATTTCAATGAATAAAATTCATACATTATTAAAAAGTTCATTTTAATCCTCCATCCTGATCAAATGTCTTTCATATAACTCATTTTTGATTTAATATAAAATCATAACTATGAGGCCTTGATACTATATAATTGGCGTGAATGTTATAAAGTGATGGATTTATTTGTGGTGGAAATAGATGTATCAATTTCCAATTATACATTCCTTCCATGCTGATTTCTCATTCACAAATAGTAAGACATTTTTGCTTTAGTATTCTACGATAAATCATTATTATTTGGCACCCTAAAACACTACTTCTATCATGCATGTACAATTTTTAAATAAACAAAAATATATTTTCAAAAATATAAAACAAAAAATATTTCATTTTTTGTTATTAAAACAAAATTATCTAATTTTATAATATTATAAATGATTTTTAATACTTTCTTTTACCTTGACCCTCGCATATGAACTCTATTTATTCATTTTCCACATTCATTTCCATATATCATCAAATTATGGAATATATATTAATATTTTATTCGGATTATTTCTCTATTAACTATTGATGATAATTAACTCATAAATAAACTCAAAAATATATTGTCATTATATAAAATAACTGTTATTTTTTATATAAATTTGGGATTATTTTGTATATCATATATTGGAATGATTTAATAAATTCAAAAACCCCATTAATTTCAGTCTAGTATAATGATTTTTACTAAAAATATTTTTATTTTTCTTAGGATTGATGGAATTTATATGTTTAAAAATAATAAAATATCAACATATTATCAATATAATATAATTTAAACATGTTATTTTTAAAAAAAGGATAACATATAAAAATTATACACTTCCATTTTTTAAATTTTTTCATATTATCATGGTTTAGTAATTTATAATAATCTCACATATAGAAATATTAAATTTTAAAACAAAAAAAATATTTCTTTTATCAAAATATTGATAATAAATCATTATTATTTCATTACATATATAAAAGCATAAAAATATTAATGTTGATATCAAATCAGTCTGTGCTTATTCATCAACACCAGAGAGATATAATTCTAAATCAATAAGATGTTGACACAAGAATACATGTTGAAAATAATGACAAATTTGATATTTAGGTTGAAAAAAATTTAATGGATTATACATAGACTCCAATATATCATGGAATCAATAAAAAGAAAAAAAAATCTGTAAGTAATGCTATGGAAAAGAATTTATGATATATTTAATATTAGTATCAATTATCTTAATAGAATATTGATGGAATTACATACAAATCATATATATATTCTCCCAAATAATTTCATTAAATAGAATTTAATCGATTATAAGGTATCACTAACATTAATAATTAATTAATTACTAAAATGTCTTAGTTTTTCATAGGATCAAACCATGAGACATATTGACTATAATAACTGTCATATATCTTAATGGAATCAAGTTCACGATATAATGAAATAACATCTTCAAAAAAATACAACAGGATCACTGGATTCTTAGGATCCAATATAATTTCTTATGTACGAAACATTCATGGAATATATAATGAAATTTTATGGAGAAAATCAATGAAAATAATTATAAAGTTTATAATATTGATATATTAGAATGGAAAAAACATTTTATTCATGATATCTTATTTTTATAACAGAAGTATGTAATTTCATGTGTCATCTTTCATGTTATTGTATCAATCAATTTTAGTTATATTAATACATCATATAAAACATGAAATATTTTAAATCGTATTTATAATCTTCATCCATATATATATATATATATGAAAACCAATATTATATCTTTTTATACACATTTGTTGATATTATGATCCTTAAAAGGTTTTAGAAATTTAATTAAATTCATTAATAATATTTTATTTGTACATTTAGATTTTCAGATTCTGCACTTATGATGCATCATAGAACTGCATATATAGATGAATATTTTGTAGATATCAATTATAAATTACTTTCTATACTATATTATTATTTCTTGTCAGATAATGATGGGTGGAATTTTTCATTAACTGATATTATTTTTTAATATAATATTTTCAAAAACAAATATACCAAAATTCATAAAGATAATATTTTAATAAGGAATCATATTAATTAATATAATTTATTTGGTTTTCATTAGTTTATTATCATATGACAACTAAAATGGAGAAATAATTTTCACCTTATATAAAATTAAATTTTAGGAGGAGAATTTTTATAGTTTATTTTTCATATTATTTCCCACTAATTTGTTACAAAATTATTTAAAGGAAATTTTGATTTTGAAAATTATATTTAAATTTTTTATAAATATTTAAATATCAATTATAAGAAAAAAATTAATATTTCATCTTAACATTTAATGTTGGGTGGAGGATTCTTAAAAGAAGTAAAACTATAGTTTATTCTTCAAAATAACTAAAAATTTTTAATTTCATCATAGAAAATATTATCGTCATAGAATAAAATCACATATGTATATTATAGATAGTATCAGTAATCCAGGTTTCAATATTTCGTACATATTGTAAATATTAAAACATATTTGTTAAAATAACGACTAATCTAAAACATATTAAATTACTATTCTATATAGTGAAATAATTACAAAATTTATCAATGTTTTACTATCTTATAAGTTATGGTTAATGGTGACATTATTTCTACAATTTAATAGAGATTATTTTACAAATTGATTTCATGTATTCCTTGGAAAAATTAATGGATGATTAAGAAAAAAGTATTTGTGATTTAGAAAAATAAAATTTCATTTGTATTTTATCACATAAATGTGGTGTCCAATTATACATTGTCAAAATGAAATATTTTTTATTTAACGAGTATATTTTTTATTTATTTGTCAAATGAAAATAAATACATAATATATGATTTATAAATTTTTTATATATGAATTATTATGGTGGATTTAAATAAATAGTATATTAGTTAAAGAAAGATTGGATTTTTGTTCTTTGTATTTGGATAATGGGAACATGATATGTAACTAGTCTAATACAATTGAAGTTTAGAATTATGTGAAAATTATGAAATTTTTCCTACACATTCATAAAAAGTAGGAATTCCTGAGTTATATAAATTTTAAATATTGATATTTTAATAGTGGGATATGGCACCTAACAATGCCTTTTTTACTATAATTATTTTATTAGAACATCGAGGATTTATTTTTCACATTTATATTGTATCTCGTTTAAAATTATTATATATATATATATAATAAAAATTTATTACCTTTTTATATATGAAATATATATATATATATATTATGTATATTTCTATAATCATCACCATAATGAAGAAGTGTTTCAATTTATATAAAAAATATACTCATCGGTAGATGTTGAAGGAATGAGAAATTCATTAATAAAATTATTAAAAAATATTAATTCTTAATAGTAATATGCTTATCTATTTTATGTATTGAGTTTATAAATTTATAAAATATTTTAAGAAATATAAGTTTTGGTTAATTTTTATAATAATTTGGTTTGAAAATGTATATTTATAGTGATCAATAGATAAATATTTTTAAACAGCTCATGTACAGAATATATGAACAAAATAGGATGGTGTTATATTAACGAAGGGGGAAATTTTTATTCCATGTAATTTGATATAAATCCTTAATATATACATGATTTTTATATGAATGTTTTTGAATAAAATAATATCAGATTTTGAATCCCATTGATGCCTCAAAATTGTGTTTTGAAATAGTTTATTTCAACAACAAGACAATGAAATTTTAGAAATGTCAATTGATTAAGAGTAATTAACATAAATTAATTATTTACTACTGAAAATACATATACTATATAACTACTTTTGAAAATTGTCTTCTCTATGGATGAACATTTGAAAAATAATTTTTTTAAATTGATAATGTGATCCCAAGAATGATTTTTATGATCGTGGTGGTGAAATTTATTCCATTAGTACACCCATTATTATTCCCGACTGAAAATATTCTGAGCTGCGGCATATTGAATTAATTGAGGCTGTGTGGACATCACTGTTTCACTTATACCGCCAGCACGAGCTCAGGCCAGAGTTGTTCACTAGGTGGTCCCCCGATACCAATACATTCCACCTACATCATGGGGATGTGGGTATCAGTATCTGGGACATCCACTACATCTGGAGTATCCCCTTGGAGGGCCACCAATATGATGAATTCCTTCAACCGATATGCAGCTGGGGAGGTAGACCACAAACCTCCATACTGACGTGGCACCTGCTTTAGCTGGCTAAGGGGAGGTTGGGGGTCAATTATTTCTTGAAGGACATTTCATATAATAACTGTTGTAGCCTATTCCTGGAGAAGGATCTTGTTGTGAAGATGCCGGGGAGGGGGAGACGGTGTCCAACCGCGGCATAGAGGAGTAAGAGCGGATCATATTGGAGGATCTTGTTGGTGGGGAACCTCCAGTCATGTGGTAACAACCTAAATGAGAGCCAGGATCTGAATGTTTGATATGCCGAATTCCTCGCCACGTTTCAGAGCTGGTGGCTCTTGCCGGTGAGGGAAGCAAGGATGGGTGTCCATACATTGACCCCGGTGATGTTTGGAATCATGGCTTCCAACAAAAGATTCGACCTAGGGATCCTCATGAAAGATTCTATGTACGTCATTTTGTGATGAATCTCGATAGGGGAGACACACAGGATAATTTTTTGCCCCTTATAGATCTTCTTACGGCTGGGATTCAACTCATTACGGAAGATATACCTTCTCGAAAGCCATATGTCCTCCAGGTAATGGCCTATGACCTTCCTTTCTAAACATTTCCATTTTCATGCTTTTCAATCTCAACGAGGAGGGAGTAAAGATCAAAATCTGTAACCATGCCAACTTCTCCATCAGCCCATTCCCCACCCTGACTGGCCAGATGATATAAAATGGTAAACGCTCATGGGAGTAGATGGAGTACTTCTAGAGAATCAGAGGTTGGGTGCTCTTGGCCCATATTGAGGGGAAGATCATCTGCAAGCCTCATGTGCCATCCAGGTGCACCAGGTAGTTTGGGTGCTTCAATCGGAGGATGAAAAACGAATACAAAGATGTCTGGGAAAAAAGGCATTACTGTTTTCTTCTCCAAATGTGGATGTTTTTAGGACCCATGGATCTGGCGATGTCATCACATTCCCTCCCACCGGAGTTGATGATGGACTATCAGTTGAGTATGGTGAACTATGGGTCATAGCATACCCTGAGGGACTTTTTCGTAAGTGAGTTTGGCAACTCAAGCTCACTAGTGTAGAACCAGGTTGTGAGAGAGTAGGTAGTGTGTCGATAGAGGGGGATGATCAGAAGAGCGTCATACAATGAGGCCCACACAGGCTAGGACCTCAGCAGTGGGGACGTCGCATGGCGTGGTCGTTCCCTTTTCGCCTAGAGGATGCTTCCAAGGAGTTTCCAATGAACTTCACAGGGGAAAAATATGTTATCTTCTGCAACCTTCTCATGACCCAATCTTCCATGTTCTATGGTTGTCCTGGATAACCTTGCGGTAGTGGGTAAGTACGGAAGATCCTAGGAAGAAGGTGGTGTGGGACGGGATCTTTCCACCAGAAGTCGGGCTTGTCCATATTGTCGACAGAGTGAACTCCCTTCGATGACATTCATATATGATGGCCATGGACATGTACGCACGTGAACAGGGTCTGTGTGACGATCCACCTTTAATTGTGAATGTGAGGCCTGACCAGGAGAATGATCTGGAAATGATGTCGTTGGGGGATGAAGACAGAAATGATGATTCAGAGGGAGACAAGAGAGGGGTGAAAGAGGTAGAAGGTGAAGGAGAAGAGGAGCCCGAAGGTGAAGGGTCTCTAGGGGTGTCCCACGAATTGAGTCTCCAAGAGAGTGGTGAGAACGTCTGCTCCGATATGGATGTGATTGAACTACTCGAGGTATGCTTCAACCCTTATATATCCTTCTCCCATATCCACTCTCCTTTTAAATCCTTAATCCACACTCCTTGACTTACTCTGAAGCATATTTCTTCTAATCCAGAGTCACCAGTCGAATAAGGGGGGAAGTGCTAATGGAACAAGGTGGGGCACCGACGCCCATTATCGAACTGACGAGTGCTGATGGATCCCCCACTATGACAGCTCCTGTAGCGGCCATAACATTATAGGGGGGTTCCTTAGGATCTTGTATGTTCATTTCTTCAATACTGGTACTTACCAACGGAGGACTCAATTGATTATGGTTCACCTTGACTGTATTGTGATCACGTCATTAGAGGCTGATCAGGCTGCTGAGCTCGGACTGTCGGTGACCGAGTTGATAGAAAATGCACATCCCTATCCAGGACAGGCCCCCCTAAACTGATTTGGCCCCAAAAATTAGTGAGCAAGGGATTTTGGACATCAGTCGTGCTGCCGTCGAGGCAAGGTTGGTAGTTTACAAAGGTGCTCCCAGGGTCGAGGAGAGAGAGGAAGGTCACTCTGACGCCGTACAGCCTATACCCCTAGGAGGATTATCCAAGGAAGACCCAGTTACCAGCCTGTTGGATGTCTATCTTTTCTATCGACCTGTTGATCTTGAGGAAATTCATGATTCGGACTCAGAAGTGATTGAGGAGAGCTGGATGATGTGATGTAAGGGGTGGAAGTGCATCAGGGGTTTTCTCAGTCAGCCTCAGACGTACATGCTGAAGCAGTTGAGATCACTCCACACATGGTTTCAATTCCTGTGTGCTGTAGGGGATGATTCTCAATGCTTTCACTTGACGGTCCATGATTACATGGCTGGGATGGTGCACGGGAGAAGCTGGTGCTCCAATGTCACCCAATGTTGGGAGGAGTTAGTGAGTACCTGATAATTTATGAATGCAGAGTATGAGGTTTAATGCCTCGAAGAACATGCGAAAGAAATGGAGATATTCATCACAAATTTTTCTGATCTCATGGATAAGTTGAGCACCTAGCTGGTAGACACCCAAGAACAACCAGTTGAAGAAAGTCACCAGATGACTGAGCTCCAAACTGAATTGACGCGAGCATGGGCTAGGTCTAGAGAACTACGCTCCACGGCTGCTGATGAAGGGACAGTCCTCAGGGGTGGCTGGATGCAGTCCTATAGGCCATCGACCTAAAGGTAGCAGTGTTGGAAAGATCCATCCAAGAAGCCGACCCTTAGGGGCCCTATTTTGGCCGTACCCGTACACTTATATTGCCTTACTGCTTCTTATTTTTATTTGTATGTATGGATAAATTTATTTACTTGTCCCTTTGGTTTAACATGGTCAACTATAATCCCAAAATAAATATAAATCCATCCCTAAGGTCACGTGGGTCATACACGATGTGAGAAACAAAGGATACTCATACTATTACTTCATTTGATCACGGGAGCATCATCCAAGATTAGGGCATTGGAGATTCAAATACAGATTTCCTAGGAGAAGAGAGAGGCCCAACCAATGGACGAGGACCTCATAATGATCGATGTATCATCTTTTAAATGTGATCTAGCGCATGAGTGGAGAAATTCTAGGGGAATTGGAATGAGTCGGAACATTGTGGAATGAAAGATGTGAGTCAAGTTACCCAAATTCAGAACACTATGGGAGGGGCGTGGCAATAAATTACAGCTATTGAACGTGTTCAAAACACATCATCCCTATTGTGTTATACTAAAATGGGTAAAACAAATAAAGTTCGACCACTTACCATGTTTTAAACAGATGACCTAACTCATATATTGTCCATCAGTCTTCTGATACGTTGGCCCTGGATACCAGTCAGTCCATAGGTTGAGCATCCTTACTGTTCGGAGATCCCTTAAGATGTGAAAGAGGGCCGGGGTCCGAATTATGGGTTTTTCATAGCATGGAAAATAAAGTGGTGGTTTGTTCAAACAGAATCCAATAATCCTAAATGTACGCCACCATGGTGGAAGAACATTAGGTAGGCACATTAATGTGATCATGGATCATCCCTACATTTAGACAGGACCTCTCTGGTGAGGGAATTACTGCTTTCCAATGTAATTATGGGGCATCTCAAACTTGTTCAGGTAAAATTCGGCAGTTACACCACTCTTCAAGGGGTCATGCCAAGGGGCCGACAGTGGGAAAGGATGGGGTTTTTGATTCATAGAGCTGGACCAGAGACAAAAATTTAGGGTGTTCCTACATATCCCATAAGGATGGGAATCAATCCATATGTAGTTCTGGAAAGGGTCATCGTTTTTGGTCTTAGAAATAAGACCAAGGATTGGTAAGGAATGCAGGGGACACATGGTAAGGTTATTTATGAAACCCAATGTGAATGAAGATATATGTCCAAATTACCAAGCATTCCTTAGAGAAGGTCTTAGGTCTAGTGACCAAACACGAATGTTAGGTTGGGTCGGTTGTGCAGTGTCTGGTCATTCCTATGTTTCTCATGAGAATGAGAATCAATCCATACATAGTTCTAGAAAGGTATCACGATAAGGTACCAATGCGAAGTATGGAAGGGTAAGGCGGGTCTATCACTCACACCAAATGATGTGGTATTTAATGTATCTTGTTTGTCCTTTAAGGAGAATGGATTTTCTTTTGTGTAGTGACATGACTTGGGTAGAAATTCCAAGCATCACCACAAGAATAAATCCATATACATTCATTTAAAAATGGCATAGTGTATGAATGTTACCCAACATGATTTCCTCAATGATGAGGTCATCCCAATGTAGTCCGATTTTTCGTCGTGTGGTCGGGACGATAATATCATAGTTTAGGGTAATGTGATTGGACTAGACACCACAGTTTAAATTCATATGGCTTGGAAATAATGGAATGCATACAAAGTGATAAATAATACCAGATGTGAATGAGTATGAGGTCCACATCATCATCGTGTGCAATTCTTGGAGAGGAGCCTCAAGATAAGAGGCTAGTGAGGGTTAGAGGATAATGGGCAGGAGAAGCTAGCTCTTAGTTGAGCTCGAACCAGAAACGCAATGTATGGGTGATCCCACGTATCCCATGAGGATTAGGATCATGACATACATAGCACTTAGAAGAGATCCTGGTTTATTGTCTAAGTGGTCAGGTCGTGGGAGCCCCGGAGGACGCCATATTGCATCTTTTCCCCCCTAACATGTGGAGGTGAACTAAGGGATTATTCCAAGAGTGTCGGCATTCCACCTGGACATGATGGTGTGGAACATAATTTGAATCATGTAACCAAAATTCATGGCCTAAATAGATTGGATTGATGATGAAGGATTACTTCTGACCATGTTTGTAACATAATATCCTTTCGCATTAACATAAATTTGGGACAATCAAATGGGCATTGACCGCTGACCATGTTCGCAATGTGGTATTTGTATCAATATGACATGTGAAACACTCAGGGGAATTGGACCATAATTATAGTAGATCCCTTAGTCCTAGAATCCATGCTGTTTTGGGGTCCCTTCATGTGTGAAGGATTACGGGGGGCCAAATGATGGGGAACACAAAGCATGACAAGTGAAAATAGCATTCCCATGTTGAACCTAACACTCCAATTCATAGACCAGAGTACTGTTGGACACATCGGTGAACCACTAAAAATGGTCTAGGGGCTCATCTTGAGAGTGGACAAGAGATGGTGGATTCCCAAGAGAAGGAGACATTGATCCAAAAACCAAAGAGAAGGATGGAATAACCATGTACTACACCTACACATCCTTCTCATGGAAAGGTAAATGCCAAGGGGCCTAGGTGACCAGGATATCTCTAAGAGATAGGGCCTTACCAAAAATATAAATGTTCTGACAGTCCTACGTATCCCATAAGGAAGGGAATCAATCGACAAATAGTTCTTGAAGGTGAAGTTTAACATCATGTAGGACTGTGTGCAGTTTAACGTCATTTTACACTAGCGTTCAATTTAGGGTCATCAGAGACCAAATACAGTTTAGGGTCATGCAGGAATAGAAGATTAAGGTCGTTCAGAACCATAATTCTCAGGGAAAGTATTGATTGAAGAACATGGCATAAGGGGGAGGAGTTATACACTCACCATCCATGGTCACCCGGGAGTATGCTTTGTTGGGGTATAACATATGAAGTCCATCCCATTTGGTCTCTAATATGGGTGGTTTTATACCTAGAATAATTGGTGCTATCAGATCTAGAACCGATTCGCCTTGTAGAAAAGAGTGGAGGTGAACCTTCTTGTTGAAGGCTCGAGCTATCCAGCTCTGATGCCTTTCAAGGTCGTGTAGGGCATGAAGCCTATACTCTTCAAGTGATTCCAAATCCGTGAGATGGATTTCAGAAACCTTCTTTGGAGCTTTCTGGTCATAGAACACTATGCGCAATAAGGGAAACTGAATCTTGATGGGCGAGACAACCTCAATTATGTGTACGATGGAATATGGGGTCACTTGTGTGGAAGTACGAGTCATCATCCAATAGGCCCAGAGGGCATTTGGGAGTTTATTCGGCCAATGCTTCTTATTCTGACCTACCATCTTTTGCAGAATAATATAGAGGATTGTATTAAACACCTCAATCTGTCCATTTTCTTGAGCGTGATAAAGGGAGGTTTGTTTAGAGTGGATTTTGTACATGGTGTACAACTTTTTTCAACTTGACTACCTAAAATATGTTTCTGTTATCAGTGAGGATAGCGTGAGGAAATCCAACCCGATGGATGATATTGGAACACACGAAGTCCACGATAAAATATGCCTTGACATCCTTAAGTTTAATTGGCTCTGAAAACGTGAAAAATAAATATGTACCAGTTAGAATTAATAGGCAGTTGCGATCCATTTCTGGAAAATTTGGTCCTACGACATCTAATCCCAACACTACAAAGGTCCATGAGTACACGGTACTGTGGAGAGGCTCTGGTGGCTGATGCACAATGTTATCGTGAACATGGAACACATGGAACCTCCTGGAGAACTTGATATAGTAGTGGATCATGGAGGGCAAAAAATACATTAATCTCTGGATCTAGTGGGACAGGTTTGGCCCAGCCTGATGGGAAATGCAGGAACTGGCGTGAACCTCTTGCATCACCTGTGGAATCTCAACCCCATTAATGCAACATAGGATAAAACTATCAAACCCATGGTTATAGATGATCTACTCAGGATTGGGTCCACTTTGAAGGGTAAACTGGAGCGGGAGGCATCAGATTCGCTCGCGCTTGTCCCGATCAGTTGTGAGATTATCGTGTTGGAGGTATTCGAGCAAGGGTTTCCTCCAATAATCAATCATTTCATTCATTTCATTTGGATGACCCGAGGGTCATGAAGTGGAAGTGCCGATGTTCGGATGGATTATCTGTAGGTTGTCATTTCCATACATGGTAATAGGAGCTATGACTCTCCGATGTGCCATGTTGATAATCAGATCATCCTTTTTGGGCTCTAAAAGTGATGCGGCTATGCTACCAAAGGAATCTACTTCACCATTCTAGGGACGAGGGGAATGGGTAACCTCTGGACAAGAAGGAAACTGGGCCATTAGCTGGAGGGTGTGCTCCAACAATTTTACAAGCAATGGCTTCATGACAACATTGCCACTGTTGACCAGCATGACGACTATCTCGGATTCCCCTTTCAAATTAAAATGGGGCACGTCGATTTCCATGTATAGATTGAGCCCATTAATGAGGTCTTGATACACCGCCACGTTGTTGGTGCAGACTTCCGAACATATGAATGCGTATGGAAGAACGGCTTCCACCATGGTAAAAAAGACGATAACCAGGCCTACTCTGTTTAGTCTATGATCATTGATCCTCCTACTAGTGGGTATCCGAGAGGTACCATCAAAGTGTATTTGCCAACATTGGATGGGATGATCGACTGAGAGGATTGCCTCATCTGGAAAATCCATGTTCAGGTACTGGTCCGCAGAAGCTGGATGAGAAACACGGAAATTGGCCAATGGATGCCCTTTGATAGACTTCTAAGGCACGAACTTGATGTCGAACTACTAGACGATTACCACTGACCACACTAGACAGCCAGTCAACATGGTATAAACTAGGATGTAATCCAACAGGTCTACTCATGAAACCAGCTGTAACTCATGGTGTTGTCGGTAATGACACAATTTTTATGCGGAAAACACAAGTGCAAGGCAGCTCTTCTCGAGAGGGTAGTATTTGGTCTCCGTATTGAGGAGCTTGCAGCTAAGACTGAAGACGCTATTCTATGTCCCCTCATTGTTCTTCTGGGTGAGAAGGGCACTGGGGGACAGTTCCAGGGTGGTCATGTGTAGGATTAGTGGCTTCACGAAGATGGGTTGAATCGTGACAGGAGGTTGGAGAAAATACTTCTTGATTTCCTCAAAGGTGGTATGGACCTCCTTCTCTCACTCATAAGAAGTTCTCTTCATCATGATCCATGAGAAGGGCTTACACATTCCAGCCAGATTCGCAATGAATCGGTGTATGTTGGCTAAGTGGCATTGGAGACCTCATATTCTGGAATATTACTTAGGGAAGGCATCAAGCCGATGTCTTTGATCTTATCTAGTTCAATATCGATGCCCCGATATTTGAAAATAAAATGAAGGAACATATCAATGGGATAATCTTCAGTTTGTGGGAATGGAGGAAGCTTAACACTTTCTCAAGATACTTGATATGGTCTTAGCTCTGGCGTTATATGACCACCATATTTTCCACATATTATTACACTAATGTCTCTAGGATTGGATTGAATATACGATTCATGGCCCGCTGATAGGTGGCACACACATTCTTCAGTCCGAAGGGCATAACCTAGTAATAGAATGTACAATGGGATGCCGTGAAAGTGGTGGACTCTTCATCCTTAGAGGCCATCTGGATCTGGTAATATCAAGAGTTACCATCCATGAACGAGAGGGCTTGGAACCCATCCATAGCGTCAATCAACAATTCTATCACTGGAAGGGGAAAATCATTCTTTAGGTAATGGTAATTGACATCTTGGAAGAAAATATATACTCTGATATATTCATTCTTCATCCTAACTGGTACAATTTTGGCTAGCCATTTGGGGTACTAGACCTCCATAATGATGTTGGCCCTGATGAGCTTGTCAACATTGGCCTTGACCATGGCACCGTGAAATGGGTTCTTCTTTCTGGGAGGCGGCTTGAACCCACACTGATTTTCTAGAAGACCGTGGCGTTGGATGGATACTAGATGATCCAGTCCTAGAATCTCTTCATAACTCCAGGAGAATACATCGCGGTGCAATTTAAGGAATCCTACGTACTTTTTATTCTCCCTAGGGGACATAGCGTGGTTGATCAATGTGGGTCTCGAGTCTGCCACACTTTTCAGGTTCACATGTACTAATTCGTCGACCGTGGTGGAGACACCTTTTTCAATGGAAGGGGGCATCATATATATCCTCTTTTCCAATTATGGAGTGTTCTTCGATGGGGGAATTTTCTTCTAAGTTTATAGACCTTGATGGGTGGCTGGTACCTTCTTGAGCAGTAGTGGTTACTGCATCGGGGAACTCTGGTGTGTCCAATACCATGGCTATGAAGGCTGTCGAACCGATCCCATGTAGTCTTCGACCCAAGGGGCCATGCCTGATAATATCAAATTAGTAGTGGTGCGTCTTCTAGAGCTGGAATATTTTAGCCCAGAGAAATAAAAATTTATAATGTACTATCATTGTGATGAATAGGACGCCCTGATACCTGACGGGAGTGGGAGGAACCTGGATCCTTGTGGCCTAATTCATATAAGAATATGAAGTGATATTCTGATACCACTTGGATTTGGAGCATGGTTCCCTATTTTCCTATAAACGACAAAATATTTCACCATATCATAGTTTGTGGCAACCAACCAATGGATCCAGAAGATGTAGGTGTCATTCAGGCCTGCCCAAGGGTCAGTCGTACCGGTGACGGGCTCAACTTTCATTGCTTGGACTTTCTTATCCTTTCTCTTGTAGTAGTCAGAATCCAGATAATAGGATTCACAAGATGAGAAAGGATATGCATCACCTTTGATTACTCCTACTCGACCATAAAGGGAGTACTTGAGTCATTGGTGATACGATGATGGAACCACTTCATGTAGGTGGAGCCATGGCCTACCCATATATGCTTTGTACGCAGTGTCTTTGGAGAAAACCATATACTTGGTTCTAGCAACTAAGAGACCGAACTGGGTCTTTAAAAGGATCATTCCAACTAGGGTCTTCTCTATCCTTTCGTATCCTAGTATTCATAAATTGAAGGGTGTCAGGTCATCTTGGGATAACCCCAGCTTTCGTAGTGTCCGTTTCGGGATAAGGTTGATCCCAGTGCTAGTGTAAACCAGACAATGATGAAGCGTAAAACTATTGAATTGGACTGTGATATACAGATGGAGGATGGGCCCCTGTATGGGAGAGCCTTCATCCTCTCCCTAGAATGAAATGATGTCCTGGAATTCAACATCCTCAACTATTTCATCATTGAAAGCTTCTACAGCTTCTGTCTCCGTCTCAAACCGAAGGGGGGTCTTTAAAGCCTCACTGAGGGACTCACGCATATATGGAGACATTATATGGGATTCAAGGTTTTAAATCATTGCTGGTATGCTATAGAGGTTCTTGATAATATCATACATCCATGTCAGGCACGAACTTCTGCTTGTGGGGAGCCATTATATGATAGCAGGCCTGGAGGGCCCTGCCAACTGGATCGTTGAATGACTGGTACTGGGACATCCTACTGGTCACTATCTAAATCCCAAAGAGTCTTTTACATATGAGTACAAGATGGATTAGATCATCCTATAGTGGAGTGAAGCTGGTCGCGGTACGTCCGAACTGGTTCTGCCTGATCCAGTCGCACAAACGGTGGTGGAGGAGGTCTTGACGACACTAGATGAAGAGACTGAGAGTGCTGAGCTCTGCACTGGGCCTATTTTCTAGTCTCAGTTTCATGCATGTCAAGGTTTGAGGTGCCAACTGATTTCTATCCTATCTATTGAGCTGTTGATCTTGAGGAAATTCATGATTCGGACTCGGAAGTGATTGAGGAGGGCTGGATGATGTGATGTAAGGGGTGGAAGTGCATCAAGGGTTTTCTCAGTCAGTCTCAGACATACATGCTGAAGTGGTTGAGATCACTCCACACATGGTTTCAATTCCTGTGTGCTGGAGGGGATGATTCTCAATGCCTTCACTTGACGGTCCGTGATTACATGGCTGGGATGGTGCACGGGAGAAGCTGGTGCTCTAATGTCACCCAATGTTGGGAGGAGTCATTGAGTACCTGATAATTTTTGAATGCAGAGTAGGAGGTTTAATGCCTCGAAGAACAGGCGAAAGAAATGGACATATTCATCACAAATTGTTCTGATCACATGGATAAGTTGAGCACCAAGCTGGTAGACACCCAAGAACAACCAGTTGAAGAAAGTCACCAGATGACTGAGCTCCAAACTGAATTGGCGCGAGCATGGGCTAGGTCTAGAGAACTGCGCTCCAAGGCCGCTGATCAAGGGAGAGTCCTCAGGGGGGATAGATGCAGTCCTATAGGCCATTGACCTAAAGGTAGTGGTGTTGGAAAGATCCATCCAAGAAGCCGACCATTAGGGGCCCTATTTTGGCCGTACCCGTACATTTAAATTTCCTTACTGCTTCTTATTTTTATTTGTATGTATGGATAAATTTATTTACTTGTCCCTTTGGTTTGACATGGTCAACTATAATCCCAAAAAAAATATCAATCCATCCCTAAGGTCACGTGGGTCGTACAGGATGTGAGAAACAAAGGATACTCATACTATTACTTCATTTGATCACGGGAGCATCATCCAAGATTAGGGCATTGGAGATTCAAATACAGATTTCATAGGAGAAGAGAGAGGCCCAACCAATGGAAGAGGACCTCATAATGATCGATGTATCGTCTTTTAAATGTGATCTAGCGCATGAGTGGGGAAATTCTAGGGGAATTGGAATCAGTCAGAACAATGTGGAATGAAAGATGTGAGTCAAGTTACCCAAATTCAGAACACTATGGGAGGGGCGTGGCAAAAAATTACAGCTATTGAACGTGTTCAAAACACATCATCCCTATTGTGTTATCCTAAAATGGGTAAAACAAATAAAGGTCGACCACTTACCATGTTTTAAACGGAGGACCTAACTCATATATTGTCCATCAGTCTTCCAAAACGTTGGCCCTGGATACCAGTCAGTCCATAGGTTGAGCATCCATACTGTTCAGAGATCCCTTCAGATGTGAAAGAGGATCGGGGTCTGAATAATGGGGTTTTCATAGCGTGGAAAATAAAGTGGTGGTTTGTTCAAACAGAATCCAACACTCCTAAATGTACGCCACCATGGTGGAAGAACATTAGGTAGGCACATTAATCTGATCATGGATCATCCCTACATTTAGACAGGACCTCTCTGGTGAGGGAATTACTGCTTTCCAATGTAATTATGGGGCATCTCAAACTTGTTCAGAGAAAATTCTGCAGTTACACCACTCTTCGAGGGGTCATGCCAAGGGGCCGACAGTGGGAAAGGATGGGGTTTTTGATTCATAGAGCTGGACCCGAGACAAAATTTTAGGGTGTTCCTACATATCCCATAAGGATGGGAATCAATCCATAAGTAGTTCTGGAAAGGGTCATAATTTGTGGTCTTAGAAATAAGACCAAGGATTGGTAAGAAATGCAGGGGACACATGGTAAGGTTATTTATGAAACCCAATGTGAATGAAGATATATGTCCAAATTACCAAGCATTCCTTAGAGAAGGTCTTAGGTCTAGTGACCAAACACGAAAGTTAGGTTGGGTCGGTTGTGCAGTGTCTGGTCATTCCTATGTTTCTCATGAGAATGAGAATCAATCCATACGTAGTTCTAGAAAGGTATCATGATAAGGTACCAATGCGAAGTATGGATGGTATAGGTGGGTCTCTCCCTCAAAGAAAATGATGTGGTATTTAATGTATCTTGTTTTTCCTTTAAGGAGAATGGATTTTGTTTGGTGTAGTGACAGGACTTGGGTAGAAATTCCAAGCATCACCACAAGAATAAATCCATATACATTCATTTAAAAATGGCATAGTGTATGAATGTTACCCAACGTGATTTCCTCGATGATGAGGTCATCCCAATGTAGTCCTATTTTTCGTCGTGTGGTCGGGACGATAATATCATAGTTTAGGGTAATGTGATTGGAATAGACACCATAGTTTAAAGTCATATGGCTTGGACATAAAAGAATGCATAAAACGCGATAAATAATACCATATGTGAATGAGTATGAGGTCCACATCATCATTGTGTGCAATTCTTGGAGAGGAGCCTCAAGATAAGAGGCTAGTGAGGGTTAGAGGATAAGGGGCAGGAGAAGCTAGCTCTTAGTTGAGCTCAACCCAGAAACGCAATGTATGGGTGATCCCACGTATCCCATGAGGATGAGGATCATGACATACATAGCTCTTAGAGGAGATCCTGGTTTATTGTCTAAGTGGTCAGGTCGTGGGAGCCCCGGAGGATGCCATATTGCATCTTTTCCCCCTGACATGAGGAGGTGAACTAAGGGGTTATTCCAAGAGTGTCGGCATTCCACCTGGACATGATGGTGTGGAACATAATTTGAATCATGTAACCAAAATTCACGGCCTAAATAGATTGGTTTGATGATGAAGGATTACTTCTGACCATGTTCGTAACATAATATCCTTTCGCGTTAGCATGAATTGGGGACAATCAAATGGGCATTGACCGCTGACCATGTTTGCAATGTGGGATTTGTATCAATATGACATGTGAAACCCTCAGGGGAATTGGACCATAATTCTAGTAGATCCCTTAGTCCTAGCATCCATGCTGTTTTGTGGTCCCTTCAGGTGTGAAGGATTACGGGGGCCCAAATGAAGGGGAACACAAAGCATGAAAAGTAAAAATAACATTCCCATGTTGAACCTAACACTCCAATTCATAGACCATAGTACTGTTGGACACATCGGTGAACCACTAAAAATGGTCTAGGGGCTCATCTTGAGAGTGGACAAGAGATGGTGGATTCCCAGCAGAAGGAAACATGGATCCATAAACCAAAGCGAAGGATGGAATAAGCATGTACTACACCTACACATCCTTCTCATGGAAAGGTAAATGCCAAGGGGCCTAGGTGACCAGGATATCTCTAAGAGATAGGGATAGACCAAAAATATAAATGTTCTGACAGTCCTATGTATCCCATAAGGAAGGGAATCAATCGACACATAGTTCTTGAAGGTGAAGTTTAACGTCATGTAGGACTGTGTGCAGTTTAACGTCATTATACACTAGCGTTCTATTTAGGGTCATCAGAGACCAAATACAGTTTAGGGTCATGCAGGAATAGAAGTTTAAGGTCGTTCAGAACCATAATGCTCAGGAAAAGTATTGATTGAAGAACATGGCATAGGGGGGAGGAGTTATGTGCTCACCATCCATGGTCACCCGGGAGTATGCTTTGTTGGGGTATAACATATGAACAATAAATGGTCCATCCCATTTGGGCTCTAATATGGGTGGTTTTATACCTAGAATAATTGGTGCTATCAGATCTAGAACAGATTTGCCTTGCAGAAAAGAGTGGAGGTGAACCTTCTTGTTGAAGGCTCGAGCTATCCAGCTCTGATGTCTTTCTATGTTGTGTAGGGCATGAAGCCTATACTCATCAAGTGCTTCCAAATCCGTGAGATGGATTTCAGAAACCTTGTTTTGAGATTTCTGGTCATAGAACACTATGCGCAATAAGGGAAATTGAATCTTTATGGGCGAGACAAACTCAATTATGTGTACGATGGAATATGGGGTCACCTGTGTGGATGTACGAGTCATCATACAATAGGCCCAGAGGGATTTGGGGAGTTTATTCGGCCAATGCTTCTTATTCTGACCTACCATCTTTTGCAGAATAATATAGAGGGTTGTATTGAACACCTCAATCTGTCCATTTTCTTGTGCATGATAAAGGGAGGTTTGTTTAGAGTGGATGTTGTATTTGGTGTACAACTTTTTTCAACTTGACTACCTAGAATATGTTTCTGTTATCAGTGAGGATAGCATGAGGAAATACAACCCGATGGATGATTTTGGAACACACGAAGTCCACGATAAAATATGCCTTGACATCCTTAAGTTTAATTGGCTCTGACAACGTGAAAAATAAATATGTACCAGTTAGAATTAATAGGCATTTGCGATCCATTTCTGGAAAATTTGGTCCTTCGACATCTAATCCCAAGACTACAAAGGGCCAAGAGACACGGTACTGTGGAGAGGCTCTGGTGGATGATGCATAATGTTATCATGAACATGGAACACATGGAACCTCTTGGAAAACTTGATATAGTAGTGGATCATGGTGGGAAAAAAATACATTAATCTCTGGATCTAGTGGGAGAGGTTTGGCCCAGCCTGATGGGAAATGCTTGAAATGGCGTGAACCTCTTGCATGACCTGTGGAATCTCAACCCCATGAATGCAACGTAGGATAAAACTATCAAACCCATGTTTATAGATGATCTACTCAGTATTGGGTCCACTTTTAAGGGTAAACTGGAGCAGGCGGCATTAGATTCGCTCGCGCTTGTCCCGATCAGTTGTGAGATTACCGTGTTGGAGGTATTCGAGCAAGGGTTTCCTCCAATCATCAATCATTTCATTCATTGCATTTGGATGACCTGAGGGTCATGAAGAGGAGGTGCCGATGTTCGGATAGATTATCTGTAAGTTTTCATTTCCATACAGGGTAATAGGAGAAATGACTCTCCGATGTGCCATGATGATAATAATATCATCCTTTTTGGACTCTAAAAATGATGCGGCTATGCTGGCAAAGGAATCTACTTCACCATTCTAGGGAAGAGAGGAATGGGTAACCTCTGGACAAGAAGGAAACTGGGCCATTAGCTGGAGGGTGTGCTCCAACAATTTTACAAGCAATGGCTTCATGAAAACTTAGCCATTGTTGACCAGCATGACGACTAGCTCGGATTCCCCTTTCAAATTCAAATGGGGCATGTCGATTTCCATGTATAGATCGAGCCCAGTAATGAGGTCTTGATACACCGCCACGTTGTTGGTGCAGCCTTCCGAACATATGAATGCGTATGGAAGAACGGCTTCCACCAGGGTAAAAAAGACGATAACCAGGCCTACTCTGTTTAGTCTATGATCATTGATCCTCCTACTAGTGGGTATCCGGGAGGCACCATCAGAGTGTATTTTCTAACATTGGATGGGATGATCGACTGAGAGGATTGCCTCATCTGGAAAATCCATGTTCAGGTACTGGTCCGCAGAAGCTGGATGAGAAACAAGGAAATTGGCCAATGGATGCCCTTTGATAGACTTCTAAGGCATGGACTTGATGTCGAACTACTAGACGATTACCACCGACCACACTAGACAGCCAGTCAACATGGTATAACCTAGGATGTAATCCAACAGGTCTACTCATGAAACCAGCTGTAACTCATGGTGTTGTCGGTAATGACGCAATTTTTATGCGGAAAACACAAGTGCAAGGCAGCTCTTCTCGAGAGGGTAGTATTTGGTCTCTGTATTGAGGATCCTGCAGCTAAGACTGAAGACGCTATTCTCTGTCCCCTCATTGTTCTTCTGGGTCAGAAGGGCACTGAGGGACAGTTCCAGGGTGGTCATGTGTAGGATTAGAGGCTTAACGAAGATGGGTTGAATCGTGACCGGAGGTTGGAGAAAATACTTCTTGATTTCCTCAAAGGTGGTATGGACCTCCTTGTCTCACTCATAAGAAGTTCTCTTCATCATGATCCATGAGAAGGGCTTACAAATTCCAGCAAGATTCGCAATGAATCGGTGTATGTTGGCTAAGTGGAATTAGAGACCTCATATTCTGGAATATTACATAGGGAAGGCATCAAGCCGATGTCTTTGATCTTATCTAGTTCAATATCGATGCCCCGATATTTGAAAATAAAATGAAGGAACATATCAATGGGATCATCTTCAGTTTGTGGGAATGGAGGAAGCTGAACACTTTCTCAAGATACTTGATATGGTCTTATCTCTGGCGTTATATGACCACCATATTGTCCACATATCATTACACTAATGTCTCTAGGATTGGCTTGAATATACGATTCATGGCCCGCTGATAGGTGGCACCCACATTCTTCAGTCCAAAGGTCATAACCTAGTAATAGAATGTACAATGGGATGCCGTGAAAGTGGTGGACTCTTTATCCTTAGAGTCCATCTGGATCTGGTAATATCAAGAGTTACCATCCATGAAGGAGAGGGCTTGGAACCCATCCATAGCGTTAATCAACAATTCTGTCACTGGAAGGGGAAAATCATTCTTTAGGCAATGGTAATTGACATCTTGGAAGACAATATATACTCTGATATATTCATTCTTCATACTAACTGGTACAATTTTGGCTAGCCATTTGGGGTACTAGACCTCCATAATGATGTTGGCCCTGATGAGCTTGTCAACATTGGCCTTGACCATGTCACCGTGAAATGGGTGCATCTTTCTGGGAGGCGGCTTGTACCCACACTGATTTTCCAGAAGACCATGGCGTTGGATGGATACTAGATGATCCAGTCCTATAATCTCGTCATAACTCCAGGATAATACATCGCGGTGCAATTTAAGGAATCCTACGTACTTTTTATTCTCCCTAGGGGACAGAGCGTGGTTGATCAATGTGTGTCTCGAGTCTGCCACACTTTTCAGGTTCACATGTACTAATTCGTCGACCGTGGTGGAGACACCTTTTTCAATGGAAGGGGGCATCATATATATCCTCTTTTCCAATTATGGAGTGTTCTTAGATGGGGGAATTTTCTTCTAAGTTTATATACCTTGATGGGTGGCTGGTACCTTCTTGAGCAGTAGTGGTTACTGCATCGGGGAACTCTGGTGTGGCCAAGACCATGGCTATGAAGGCTGTCGAACAGATCCCATGTAGTCTCTGACCCAAGGGGCCATGCCTGATAATATCAAATTAGTAGTGGTGCGTCTTCTACAGCTGGAATATTTTGGCCCAGAGAAATAAAAATTTATAATGTACTATCATTTTGATGAATAGGACGCCCTGATACCTGATGGGAGTGGGAGGAACCTGGATCCTTGTGGTCTAATTCATATAAGAATATGAAGTGATATTCTGATACCACTTGGATTTGGAGCATGGTTCCCTATTTTCCTATAAACGACAAAATATTTCACCATATCATAGTTTGTGGCCACCAACCAATGGATCCAGAAGATGTAGGTGTCATTCAGGCCTGCCCAAGGGTCAGTCGTACCGTTGACGGGCTCAAATTTCTTTGCTTGGACTTTCTTATACTTTCTCTTGTAGTAGTCAGCATCCAGATAATAGGATTCACAAGATGAGAAAGGATATGCATCACCTTGGATTACTCCTACTCGACCATAAAGGGAGTACTTGAGTCATTGGTGATACGATGATGGATCCACTTCATGTAGGTGGAGCCATGGCCTACCCATATATGCTTTGTACGCAGTGTCTTTGTAGAAAACCATATACTTGGTTCTAGCAACTAAGAGACCGAACTGGGTCTTTAAAAGGATCATTCCAACTAGGGTCTTCTCTATCCTTTCGTATCCTAGTATTCATAAATCGAAGGGTGTCAGGTCATCTTGGGATAACCCCAGCTTTCGTAGTGTCCGTGTCGGGATAAGGTTGATCCCGGTGCCAGTGTAAACCAGACAATGATGAAGCATAAAACTATTGAATTGGACAGTGATATAAAGATGGAGGATGGGCCCCTGTATGGGAGAGCCTTCATCCTCTCCCGAGAATGAAATGATGTCCTGGAATTCAACATCCTCAACTATTTCAGCATGGAAAGCTTCTACAGCTTCTGTCTCCGTCTCAAACCGAAGGGGGCTCTTTAAAGACTCACTGAGGGACTCACGCATATATAAAGACATTATATGGGATTCAAGGTTTTAAATCATTGCTGGGATGCTATAGAGGTTCTTGATAATATCATACTTCCATGTCAGGCACAAACTTCTGCTTGTGGGGAGCCATTATATGATAGCAGGCCTGGAGGGCCCTGCCAACTGGATCGGCGAATGACTGGTACTGGGACATCCTACTGGTCACTATCTAAATCCCAAAGAGTCTTTTACATATGAGTACAAGATGGATGAGATCATCCTATAGTGGAGTGAAGCTGGTCGTGGTACGTCTGAACTGGTTCTGCCTGATCCAGTCGCACAAACGGTGGTGGAGGAGGTCTTGACGACACTAGTTGAAGAGACTGAGAGTGTTGAGCTCTGCACTGGGCCTATTTTCTAGTCTCAGTTTCATGCATGTCAAGGTTTGAGGTGCCAACTGATTTCTATCCTATCTATTGAGCTGTTGATCTTGAGGAAATTCATGATTCGGACTCGGAAGTGATTGAGGAGAGCTGGATGAGGTGATGTAAGGGGTGGAAGTGCATCAAGGGTTTTCTCAGTCAGTCTCAGACGTACATGCTGAAGTGGTTGAGATCACTCCACACATGGTTTCAATTCCTGTCTATTGGAGGGGACGATTCTCAATGCCTTCACTTGACGGTCTATGATTACATGGCTGGGATGGTGCACGGGAGAAGCTAGTTCTCTAATGTCACCCAATGTTGGGAGGAGTCAGTGAGTACCTGATAATTTCTGAATGCAGAGTAGGAGGTTTAATGCCTCGAAGAACAGGCGAAAGAAATGGAGATATTCATCACAAATTGTTCTGATCACATGGATAAGTTGAGCACCTAGCTGGTAGACACCCAAGAACAACCAGTTGAAGAAAGTCACTAGATGACTGAGCTCCAAACTGAATTGGCGCGAGCATGGGCTAGGTCTATAGAACTGCGCTCCACGGCCGCTGATCAAGGGAGAGTCCTCAGTGGGGCTGGATGCAGTCCTATAGGCCATTGACCTAAAGGTAGCAGTGTTGGAAAGATCCATCCAAGAGTCCCACCATTAGGGGCCCTATTTTGGCCGTACCCGTACATTTAAATTTCCTTACTGCTTCTTATTTTTATTTGTATGTATGGATAAATTTATTTACTTGTCCCTTTGGTTTAACATGGTCAACTATAATCCCAAAATAAATATCAATCCATCCCTAAGGTCACGTGGGTCGTACAGGATGTGAGAAACAAAGGATACTCATACTATTACTTCATTTGATCACGGGAGCATCATCCAAGATTAGGGCATTGGAGATTCAAATACAGATTTCATAGGAGAAGAGAGAGTCCCAACCAATGGAAGAGGACCTCATAATGATCGATGTATCTTCTTTTAAATGTGATCTAGCGCATGAGTGGGGAAATTCTAGGGGAATTGGAATCAGTCAGAACAATGTGGAATGAAAGATGTGAGTCAAGTTACCCAAATTCAGAACACTATGGGAGGGGCGTTGAAAAAAATTACAGCTATTGAACGTGTTCAAAACACATCATCCCTATTGTGTTATCCTAAAATGGGTAAAACAAATAAAGGTCGACCACTTACCATGTTTTAAATAGAGGACCTAACTCATATATTGTCCATCAGTCTTCCAAAACGTTGGCCCTGGATACCAGTCAGTCCATAGGTTGAGCATCCATACTGTTCGGAGATCCCTTCAGATGTGAAAGAGGATCGGGGTCCGAATAATGGGTTTTGCATAGCGTGGAAAATAAAGTGGTGGTTTGTTCAAACAGAATCCAACACTCCTAAATGTACGCCACCATGGTAGAAGAACATTAGGTAGGCACATTAATCTGATCATGGATCATCCCTACATTTAGACAGGACCTCTCTGGTGAGGGAATTACTGCTTTCCAATGTAATTATGGGGCATCTCAAAGTTGTTCAGGGAAAATTCTGCAGTTACACCACTCTTCGAGGGGTCATGCCAAGGGGCCGACAGTGGGAAAGGATGGGGTTTTTGATTCACAGAGCTGGACCCGAGACAAAATTTTAGGGTGTTCCTACATATCCCATAAGGATGGGAATCAATCCATATGCAGTTCTGGAAAGGGTCATAATTTGTGGTCTTAGAAATAAGACCAAGGATTGGTAAGAAATGCAGGGGACACATGGTAAGGTTATTTATGAAACCCAATGTGAATGAAGATATATGTCCAAATTACCAAGCATTCCTTAGAGAAGGTCTTAGGTCTAGTGACCAAACACGAATGTTAGGTTGGGTCGGTTGTGCAGTGTCTGGTCATTCCTATGTTTCTCATGATAATGAGAATCAATCCATACGTAGTTCTAGAAAGGTATCACGATAAGGTACCAATGCGAAGTATGGATGGTATAGGTGGGTCTCTCCCTCACAGCAAATTATGTGGTATTTAATGTATCTTGTTTTTCCTTTAAGGAGAATGGATTTTGTTTGGTGTAGTGACAGGACTTGGGTAGAAATTCCAAGCATCACCACAAGAATAAATCCATATACATTCATTTAAAAATGGCATAGTGTATGAATGTTACCCAACGTGATTTCCTCGATGATGAGGTCATCCCAATGTAGTCCTATTTTTCGTCGTGTGGTCGGGACGATAATATCATAGTTTAGGGTAATGTGATTGGACTAGACACCACAGTTTAATGTCATATGGCTTAGACATAAAAGAATGAATACAACGCGATAAATAATACCAGATGTGAATGAGTATGAGGTCCACATCATCATCGTGTGCAATTCTTGGAGAGGAGCCTCAAGATAAGAGGCTAGTGAGGGTTAGAGGTTAAGGGGCAGGAGAAGCTAGCTCTTAGTTGAGCTCGACCCAGAAACGCAAAGTATGGGTGATCCCACGTATCCCATGAGGATGAGGATCATGACATACATAGCTCTTAGAGGAGATCCTGGTTTATTGCCTAAGTGGTCAGGTCGTGGGAGCCCCGGAGGACGCCATATTGCATCTTTTCCCCCTGACATGTGGAGGTGAACTAAGGGGTTATTCCAAGAGTGTCGGCATTCCACCTGGACATGATGGTGTGGAACATAATTTGAATCATGTAACCAAAATTCACGGCCTAAATAGATTGGATTTATGATGAAGGATTACTTCTGACTATGTTCGTAACATAATATCCTTTCGTGTTACCATGAATTGGGGACAATCAAATGGGCATTGACCGCTGACCATGTTTGCAATGTGGGATTTGTATCAATATGACATGTGAAACCCTCAGGGGAATTGGACCATAATTCTAGTAGATCCCTTAGTCCTAGCATCCATGCTGTTTTGGGGTCCCTTCAGGTGTGAAGGATTACGGGGGCCCAAATGAAGGGGAACACAAAGCATGAAAAGTAAAAAATAACATTCCCATGTTGAACCTAACACTCCAATTCATAGACCATAGTACTGTTGGACACATCGGTGAACCACTAAAAATGGTCTAGGGGCTCATCTTGAGAGTGGACAAGAGATGGTGGATTCCCAGGAGAATGAGAAATGGATCCATAAACCAAAGCGAAGGATGGAATAAGCATGTACTACACCTACACATCCTTCTCATGGAAAGGTAAATGCCAAGGGGCCTAGGTGACCAGGATATCTCTAAGAGATAGGGCTAGACCAAAAATATAAATGTTCTGACAGTCCTACGTATCCCATAAGAAAGGGAATCAATCGACACATAGTTCTTGAAGGTGAAGTTTAACGTCATGTAGGACTGTGTGCAGTTTAACGTCATTATACACTAGCGTTCAATTTAGGGTCATCAGAGACCAAATACAGTTTAGGGTCATGCAGGAATAGAAGTTTAAGGTCGTTCAGAACCATAATGCTCAGGAAAAGAATTGATTGAAGAACATGGCATAGGGGGGAGGAGTTATATGCTCACCATCCATGGTCACCCGGGAGTATGCTTTGTTGGGGTATAACATATGAACAATAAATGGTCCATCCCATTTGGGCTCTAATATGGGTGGTTTTATACCTAGAATAATTGGTGCTATCAGATCTAGAACCGATTCGCCTTGCAGAAAAGAGTGGAGGTGAACCTTCTTGTTGAAGGCTCGAGCTATCCAGCTCTGATGGCTTTCTATGTTGTGTAGGGCATGAAGCCTATACTCGTCATGTGCTTCCAAATCCGTGAGATGGATTTCAGCAACCTTGTTTTGAGATTTCTGGTCATAGAACACTATGCGCAATAAGGGAAATTGAATCTTGATGGGCGAGACAACCTCAATTATGTGTACGATGGAATATGGGGTCACCTGTGTGGATGTACGAGTCATCATACAATAGGCCCAGAGGGCTTTGGGGAGTTTATTCGGCCAATGCTTCTTATTCTGACCTACCATATTTTGCAGAATAATATAGAGGGTTGTATTGAACACCTCAATCTGTCCATTTTCTTGCGCGTGATAAAGGGAGGTTTGTTTAGAGTGGATGTTGTACTTGGTGTACAACTTTTTTCAACTTGACTACCTAGAATATGTTTCTGTTATCAGTGAGGATAGCATGAGGATATCCAACCCGATGGATGATATTGGAACACACGAAGTCCACGATAAAATATGCCTTGACATCCTTAAGTTTAATTGGCTCTGACAACGAGAAAAATAAATATGTACCAGTTAGAATTAATAGGCATTTGCGATCCATTTCTGGAAAATTTGGTCCTTCGACATCTAATCCCAAGACTACAAAGGGCCAAGAGACACGGTACTATGGAGAGGCTCTGGTGGCTGATGCATAATGTTATCATGAACATGGAACACATGGAACCTCTTGGAGAACTTGATATAGTAGTGGATCATGGTGGGCCAAAAATACATTAATCTCTGGATCTAGTGGGAGAGGTTTGGCCCAGCCTGATGGGAAATGCAGGAACTGGCGTGAACCTCTTGCATGACCTGTGGAATCTCAACCCCATGAATGCAACGTAGGATAAAACTACCAAACCCATGGTTATAGATGATCTACTCAGTATTGGGTCCACTTTGAAGGGTAAACTGGAGCAGGCGGCATTAGATTCGCTCGCGCTTGTCCCGATCAGTTGTGAGATTACCGTGTTGGAGGTATTCGAGCAAGGGTTTCCTCCAATCATCAATCATTTCATTCATTGCATTTGGATGACCTGAGGGTCATGAAGCGGAGGTGCCGATGTTCGGATGGATTATCTGTAGGTTTTCATTTCCATACAGGGTAATAGGAGCAATGACTCTCCGATGTGCCATGCTGATAATCAGATCATCCTTTTTGGACTCTAAAAGTGATGAGGCTATGCTGGCAAAGGAATCTACTTCACCATTCTAGGGACGAGAGGAATGGGTAACCTCTGGACAAGAAGGAAACTGGGCCATTAGCTGGAGGGTGTGCTCCAACAATTTTACAAGAAATGGCTTCATGACAACTTAGCCACTGTTGACCAGCATGACGACTAGCTCAGATTCCCCTTTCAAATTCAAATGGGGCATGTCGATTTCCATGTATAGATCGAGCCCAGTAATGAGGTCTTGATACACCGCCACGTTGTTGGTGCAGCCTTCCGAACATATGAATGCGTATGGAAGAACGGCTTCCACCAGGGTAAAAAAGACGATAACCATGCCTACTCTGTTTAGTCTATGATCATTGATCCTCCTACTAGTGGGTATCCGGGAGGCACCATCAAAGTGTATTTTCTAAAATTGGATGGGATGATCGACTGAGAGGATTGCCTCATCTGTAAAATCCATGTTCAGGTACTGGTCCGTAGAAGCTGGATGAGAAACAAGGAAATTGGCCAATGGATTCCCTTTGATAGACTTCTAAGGCACGAACTTGATGTCGTACTACTAGACGATTACCACCGACCACACTAGACAACCAGTCAACATGGTATAACCTAGGATGTAATCCAACAGGTCTGCTCATGAAACCAGCTGTAACTCATGGTGTTGCCTGTAATGTCGCAATTTTTATGCGGAAAACACAAGTGCAAGGCAGGTCTTCTCGATAGGGTAGTATTTGGTCTCCGTATTGAGGGGCTTGCAGCTAAGACTGAAGACGCTATTCTCTGTCCCCTCATTGTTCTTCTGGGAGAGAAGGGCACTGAGGGACAGTTCCAGGGTGGTCGTGTGTAGGATTATAGGCTTCACGAAGATGGGTTGAATCGTGACCGGAGGTTGGAGAAAATACTTCTTGATTTCCTCAAAGGTGGTCTGGCCCTCCTTGTCTCACTCATAAGAAGTTCTCTTCATCATGATCCATGATAAGGGCTTACACATTCCATCCAGATTCGCAATGAATCAGTGTATGTTGGCTAAGAGGCATTGGAGACCTCAAAGTCTGGAATATTACTTAGGGAAGGCATCAAGACGATGTCTTTGATCTTATCTAGTTCAATATCGATGCCCCGATATTTGAAAATAAAATGAAGGAACATATCAATGGGATCATCTTCAGTTTGTGGGAATGGAGGAAGCTGAACACTTTCTCAAGATACATGATATGGTCTTATCTCTGGCGTGATATGACCACCATACTGTCCACATATCATTACACTAATGTCTCTAGGATTGGCATGAATATACGATGCATGGCCCACTGATAGGTAGCACCCACATTATTCAGTCCGAAGGGAATAATCTAGTAATAGAAGGTACCTTGGGATGCCGTGAAAGTGGTGGACTATTCATCCTTAGAGGCCATCTGGATCTGGTAATATCAAGAGTTACCATCCATGAAGGAGAGGGCTTGGCACCCATCCATAGCGTCAATCAACAATTCTGTCACTGGAAGGGTAAAATCATTCTTTAGGCAATGGTAATTGATATCATGGAAGACGATATATACTCTGATATATTCATTCTACATACTAACTGGTACAATTTTTGCTAGCCATTTGGGGTACTAGACCTCCATAATGATGTTGGCCCTGATGAGCTTGTCACCTTTGGCCTTGACCATGGCACCGTGAAATGGGTGCATCTTTCTGGGAGGCTGCTTGAACCTACACTGATTTTCCAGAAGACCGTGGCGTTGGATGGATACTAGATGATCCAGTCCTAGAATTTCATCATAACTCCAGGAGAATACATCGCGGTGCAATTGAAGGAATCCTACGTACTTTTTATTCTCCCTAGGGGACATAGCGTGGTTGATCAATGTGGGTCTCGAGTCTTCCACACTTTTCAGGTTCACATGTACTAATTCATCGGCCGTGGTGGAGACGCCTTCCTCAATGGAAGGGGAATCATATATATCCTCTTTTCCAATTATGGAGTGTTCTTCGATGGGGGAATTTTCTTCTAAGTTTCTAGATCTTGATGGGTGGCTGGTACCTTCTTCAGCGGTAGTGGTTACTGCATCGGGGAACTCTGGTGTGGCCGAGAGCATGGTTATGAAGGCTGTCGAACCGATCCCATGTAGTCTCCGACCCAAGGGGCCGTTCCTGATAATATCAAAGTAGTAGTGGTGCGTCTTCTAGAGCTGGAATATTTTATCCCATAGAAATAAAAATTTATATTGTACTATCGTTGTGATGAATAGGATGCCCCGATACCTAATTGGCGTGGGAGGAACCTGGATCCTTGTGGCCTAATTCATATAAGAATATGAAGTGATATTCTGATACCACTTGGATTTGGAACATGGTTCCCTATTTTCCTATAAACGAAAAAATATTTCACCATATCATAGTTTGTGGCCACCAACCAATGGATCCAGAAGATGTAGGTGTCATTCAGGCCTGCCCAAGGGTCAGTCGTACCGGTGACGGGCTCAACTTTACTTGCCAGGACTTTCTTATCCTTTCTCTTGTAGTAGTCAGCATCCAGATAATAGGATTCACAAGATGAGAAAGGATATGCATCACCTTGGATTACGCCTACTCGACCATAAAGGGAGTACTTGAGTCATTGGTGATAGGATGATGGAACCACTTCATGTAGGTGGAGCCATGGCCTACCAATATATGAATTGTACGCAGTGTCTTTGGAGAAAACCATATACTTGGTTCTAGGAACTAAGAGACCGAACTGTGTCTTTAAACAGATCATTCCAACTAGGGTCTTCTCTATCCTTTCGTTTCCTAGTATTCATAAATCGAAGGGTGTCAGGTCATCTTGGGATAACCCCAGCTTTCGTAGTGTCTGTGTCGGGATAAGGTTGATCCCAGTGCCAGTGTAAACCAGACAATGATGAAGCTTAAAACAATTGAATTGGACAGTGATATACAGATGGAGGATGGTCCCCTGTATCGGAGAGCCTTCATCCTCTCCCGAGAAAGAAATGATGTCCTGGAATTCAGCATCCTCAACTATTTCAGCATGGAAAGATTCTACAGCTTCTGCCTCCGTCTCAAACCGGAGGGGGATCTTTAAAGCCTCACTGAGGGACTCGCGCATATATGGAGACATTATAAGGGATTAAAGGTTTTAAATCATTGCTGGGATGCTGTAGAGGTTCTTGATAATATCATACTTCCATGCCAGGCACAAACCTCTGCTTGTGGGGAGCCGTTATATGATAGCAGACATAGAGGGCCCTGCCAACTGGATCGGTGAATGACTGGTACTGGGACATCCTACTGGTCACTATCTAAATCCTAGAGAGTCTTTTCCATATGAGTACATGATGGATGAAATCATCCTATAGTGGAGTGAAGCTGGTCGCGGTACGTCCGAACTGGTTCTGCCTGATCCAGTCGCACAAACGGTGGTGGAGGAGGTCTTGACGACACTAGATGAAGAGACTGAGAGTGCTGAGCTCTGCACTGGGCCTATTTTCTAGTCTCATTTTCATGCATGTCAAGGTTTTTGGTGCCAACTGATGTCCCTCGATGAACCATATGGTGGTGTCTCTTCTGAAGTTACCATCGGCTGGGGACAGTGGGGGGTTTGTCTAGCGCTCCGCCTCGCCGGGAGTCATAGAGGGGTTTAACAACTCAACGGTGTTAACCAAAGAATACCCTTGACCACCATTTGATAAATAATCTACCACTGGGTGGAATCTGGGATGGATACCCATATAATATGGCATGAATTTACCGAGAGGGCGGGACATCGATGGCATTGGCGGGGCATTTTGCTTCTTCTTGAGCCGCCGATTCATTCTCTTCTAAGAAGAGAATGTAACACCAGAGAATTTTATGAGAAATATTTTGTTTTTATGTTATAGAAATCATAAAAGGAATCTTTCACTACACACAACACTAGCTTGGCATGCTTTACATGCAACCGCAGCCTTCCTCGATAGCTTGCGTCGTATGCAATACTGAGTATCACTAAAATATGATATGCTATTAAAATATTATTAAAACTATCTGTTATGAATAGTATTAACTGAATTTTGAATTTTATAACATTTTAATTCAACTTATACATTCTCTAGAATGAGGTATAAAAGAAAAATCAGTTTTTTTGGATAAAAGAAGTATTTTTCAAAAAATGCAGTTTTGCCGCCTTTTGATGGCGTACCCACATTAAATCTAGTTTTTGACATGTTTATAAGTTCAATTTGACAAAATAAAATTCTTCTTTAAAATCAGGGTTTAAAAATTTACTTTGGATAAATTTTGGATATTTTTCTGATAACTTTCATATTTTGATGAATAGTAAAAATACGCTAATTTTTAATTAAAAACAACTTTTTTCATTGGGATAATTGATATGGATAAATTATAATATTGAATCGTTTTATAGTATAAAATGAATATATTTTTGCCATTTAATATAATTTATGTCATTTACATTAATTTCATATTTAATTCGTAGGTAAAAAATTTCAATCGTTGGCAATGTTTTAACTTCTAAAACCCATTTTTTAACCACAGAAGTTATTTTAAATTAGTTACTGCAACTTATATGTTTTGAATTTTAAAAAATGGATTCCATATTCAGAATAAGTGGGAACAATTTATGTTAATGGGATACTTTTTATTTTTGGGCATTATGAATTGTAACTACGGTAAATTTTATTTACCATAGTTAAAGGTAAATCGGGTAATTAAGGGTAAATATAAGAATATAAAAATACCCTAACACCTGAAAAAATCCTATTGGATGACTAAAAGGAGACTCATATCACCTAAGGGTCATATTAGATTCATTTAATGGTCTTGTTTCTATGAAAATAATTAAATTATTAATAAAACCAACGAATGTGACTACATGACACTTTATTAAATCTTATAAGTATAATAATTTTAATTTAGTGATAAACTACCTGAAACATCGAACATGAATAGTCTCCAGAACACTAATAAAATTATCTACATCATCAGAATTTATTTATATTTTTTAGGGATTAAATAATTTACATTAATTATGACACAATAGTGATGTTGAAATTATTTTATTAATTAAAATATCAAATAAATGGTTTTAAAAAACTAAAATATAGAATATATGAACTATTTAATGTGCTCCACTAATTTTATAAATACATATGACATTTTATGGATCTATTAAAGCTTTTATTTTGAACATAAATTCTATATATATTTTATTTAAATTCAAATAAATGAATAGGGTCAAAATTGACACTATTGTTGTTTTATAAAAATATCATATTATAAAATTGTTTAAAAATAACAAAAATATTTAGAAATTATAAATTACAATTTATATGGTCGAAAATTTCATCAAGTATCTAATTATGGAAAATTCACAACACATATGTAATTATTTATAACAAATTAAAATTTATAATATTATTACAACAAATAAAATTAAATGGATAAATAAGGATAAATCAAGTTGATAATGTTTAAATTAAATTCAAAACATGTCTAAATTTTATTGTTTGATGACATTACAACCCTATCACATCTAATATTCCGATATGAGTCATTTTGGATGTTTTTATGTGGGGTTTGGGTTTAATAAAAACTAATATTTCTTATATTTCCAAAGGTGCCCCTCTCCACCCTTATAAAAGGGTAGCTCCTATCTCTCCTCCTCACACCAATTTGAGCCTTCAATCTCGTCCAATACCTACCCATTTCACTTCCCCACTTTCCTATAAACATCATAGTTGTCCTGGTATTCTTCAAAGACCAATTTTAGTGCCCTAAGAGGAGGTCTCAAAGAGGCGCTTCAAAGAAGAGGTAATGCCCATTGCAGATTCTTTCATCTTTATTTCTTCTTCCACTTCTTCATCATTAGTTTTTTCATTATGAAGTAATAAAATCAGTATAACGCATATAATTATATGTTATTATAAGTTTAAAACAACCCTATTTCACCATCTATCCATCCTATGGAAAACAAAATCACCGCGTGTGCGTACGTACGGAATACCATCTCCACGACGTGGTGTAATCTATTTTCCCCAAAAACCTTACATGGATGGGTTTACTGGTGTATATAATAACTATATATGATTATTGTAAAGTGATATGGATTCTGAAATAGTATACATACACTCCAATACAATTCCACGATCATGGGAATGATATCATCGCTCGTGCCTACGTACGGAATATCGTCTCCACGATGTGATGTGACTTGTTCAACATGATTTCCATTGCATAAAGATTATATAAATGAATTGAATGAATTAATAAGATATATATTACACTAATACCATTCTGGAAATGAGGTATCTGTAACCTAAAGAGAAGAACAGAAATTTATTCGACAAAACACGCATAAGAACAAAAAGTAATAAACACCAGAATAACAAGTAGTAATGAAATATTACTAATAAGAAGCTATAAATATGACCATACATGATATCATAACAATATGTATGATTCTGTAATAAGTAAATAACATTATTTAAATCATTATACAAGAGGTTCGGACACTTACGAAGAAAATCGGACCTAAGGTAAGGGAAATATCATAATCTCATTTTTATCTGAGATTGTTTATACATTGGAATTTACTGGGGGTGTATTTTATCATCCACATCCATGTTTCCTAAATATGAAACATTTATATCCTTCCACAATAGTCCATATCCAATTTTACCCTTCGGTGAGTTTTTATTAAATGATATGAAAGGAATCTTTTGTCGTTTTTCGTATGAGGTACTATTTGACTTTTCCGACAAAAGTATGAGAAGAATGTTTTCTTTTATATTATAAGGCATGAATGAATTTTTAAAAAATTATTTCCAAGAAGCTTCACTTACATGTTTTCAAGTTTATTTTTATTCAACTTCTTTTATTTTATAATTTTATAAAATGTTAAGAATGGAAAATGTTTATGAAGTGTAAAGGATATTTTCCTCAAGAATGGAGTTCAAGTGTTTTATCAAAATTAATTTCCATATAATATAATTTAGGGTTATGTTTCTAACCCTATTATTACATTTATTTTATTATTTTGTGATTGAATTATTATTATGAATTTTTTTTATCTTATATTAATTGTTTTATGATGTCACGATGTTTAAGAATCCCATTTTTATTACATGGGTTATGCTATGATGTATGGTTTATGATTTTGTGGCACACATAAAAATGGTATCATTATGAGATGGCTGGGACCTATATCTCCCTCCAATGCATTTGGTAAAGACTTTATATCTCATGGGATAGACATGGCTGGAATGGCAGGTTAAACCGGTTCAGTGAAACACGACTGAAATGAGGAGTGAACTCGGTTGAGAAATGGACTTTGCCCACTAAGATATTCTTGGCAATGAGTCTTGACTAATAAGAAATGATTCTCTATTATTATGTGTGTATTCCAAAAAGTTCCATGTTTTAATTTATGATTATTGGGATTACATTTCACAATTATGATTTATCCCATGTTATGAAATTATAATCTCTTTTGCAGGTTAAGATATCCAAAAGTTATTATCTTATGTATATGATGTGATTGATATTTCTTTGGTTTACCCTTACTGAGCTTTTGAGATCACCCTTTTGTATGTTTTATTTTACCTAGGTCAGGAAGAAGGTTATTAAGTAGGATATTCCAAAAAGGGACTGAAGATATGATGAAATAAATGGGAGGAAAAGTAGATGATTTATGAACCAGTTGTTTATGTTTCCCAGTCTCTAATGACTCTATAACTATAAAATCCTTTCCTGGTTTTGTTATATATTGTAGTATGTATGCTTCAATTCTAAAGTAATAACAATGTCTGTAAAGTATGGGTCGCTATAGTTGGTATCAGAGGAAAGGTATAGAAAACCTTTAGAAACTAGGATGGGAATGCATTAGTAAGAACCCTAAGGATAAGTCTAAGAATAGAACACGATCATAGTGTTTTTAAAACAGCCATGAACAACCTATGATAAGACCTTAAGTGTGAAATTTTATTCTTAATTATGTGGTTTTCTATTATAATCAGTGTTGCTCACACAATTCTTCTTGGTTTTAGTCAATGGCTAGAACCTGGAGGAACCGTGTTAATGCGGAATGCGATGGGCAATGCAATGATTGTCCCCCTGAGCAACTAAAAGTTATGGGAAATGGAATGAAAAATCTTGTAGTCGTGCTCACACAACATTCTCAAGCTATGATTCATGCAGTACTACCAAACGAGAAAAGGTAGGAGCCAAATTCTGAAGAATCCTTCATGAGGCATTGTCCACCCTCATTCAGTGGGTCAACTGATCCATTAGTTACTGAACAATGGATAAGTACTACTGAAAAGATATTTTCAGTTCTTTAATGTTCTGAACAAGATAAAGTCATCTTAGAAGTGTATCGTTTGGAAGGTGATGCTAATCAATTGTGGGATCTTATCAAGAATATGAGGCCAAGAGATGAAATTGAGTCAATGGAATGGGACGAGTTCAAGAACATTGTTTTCAATATGTACTTCCCTCATATTCTACAAAAAAAGATGGAGAAGGAGTTTCTTGAACTAAATCAATAAGATGATGAATCTGTTGGTACCTATGAAGGAAATTTTACAAGACTTTCTAGGTACGCTTCTAGTTTTATTATCCAACCTGAGAGTAAGATCGATTGATTCTTTAGTGGCTTAAAACCAAGTCTTCGAAGGGCGTTAGCCATAAGGGACTTTAATAGCTACGAGGAAATCATTCGATGTGCTCTCAAAGTCCAGATGGAGATTGGAGTAACCCATCAGTCATATGGGTTTGATAAGAATAGGAAAATGGAATTCAAAGGAAAATATAAAGAGAACACTGAAAAGAAGATGAATTTTCCCTTATTCTCAGTGTGTGGAAAGAAACATGGATGGAGTTGTCTTAAAGGGGTATGTAAATGTTTTAAAAGTGGAAATGAAGGTCATCGGGCATTTGAATGCCGCAATGATGGGAAGAAGATATCTAGTGATGCGAACAATGAAAAGGCTGCACAGAGTGAACCTCCAACAATTCAATTTTACAAATGTAAGGAGATGGGGCATTATTCCAATAAATTCCCAAATCCAAGGGTTGATGATGATGGTCGATGTCAAAAAAAATTTACGCTAAAGACAAAGGAAATTCACATGCAATTTCTATCAGCGATGTGGAGTACGATAACGATGCGGTGAAAGGAACAGTTACCATCCACTCTAAAGTAGAATTTTTTTTATTTGATTATGGATCCACCCACGCTTTTCTTTCTGAAGATTTTTCTAAAGGTATCACCATATTACCTCAACAATTAGATGTCGAGTTAGCTGTGACAACCCCTAATGGCACAACAGTCGCATAAAAAGCTTATAATTCTTCTCCGATTGATGTTTGTGGGAAAGTGCTTCCTGCAAATATTGCGATCCTTCCTATAGTGTAATTTTTTGTGATTATTGGCATGGATTGGCTTTCTTTATATGGAGCTCATATCAATTTCCAAATAAGGGAAGTCGCATTTCACATTCCAGATCAATCTATGATCGTCTATCGATGCAAGGATGAACATAACCTTCATGTGTAAATTTCTTCCATCTTATGGGTCTTGATTTTACTAAATGAAGGTTATTTATCTCAAATTGTTAGTGAAAAACTCATGATTAAGAATATTTGCATTGTACGGGAGTTTGATGATGTCTTTCCGGAGGGATTGTCCGGTCTTCCACCAAATCGTGAATTTGAGTTTTCAATAGAACTCGTACAGGGTTCTTTTCCTATTTCAAAGACACCTTATAGAATGGCCCCAATTGAGTTGCACGAATTGAAGAAGCAACACCAAGATAATCTTGATAAGGGATTCATATTCCCTAGTGCGTCACATTTGGGAGCACCGGTTCTGTTTGTCAAGGAGAATGATGGATCAGTGAGACTCTACATTGATTATCGAGAACTTAACAAGATCACAATCAAGAACAAATATCCTCTCCCGCACATTGATGACTAATTTGACCAACTACGCGGAGATCAATACTTTTCAAAGATTGATCATCATTCAGGGTATCACCAATTAAAGGACAAAAGGGAGGATATACCAAAGACGGCTTTCCGTACAAGATATGGACACTATAAATTTATAGTGATGCCATTTGGTCTTACTAATGCCCCTGCTATCTTCATTGATTTGATGAATAGAGTTTTTAGAGACTATCTTGATCAGTTTTTGGTAGTCTTTATAGATGATATTATTGTATATTCAATGAG
This sequence comes from Viscum album, assembly GCA_963277665.1. Classification (NCBI taxonomy): domain Eukaryota; kingdom Viridiplantae; phylum Streptophyta; class Magnoliopsida; order Santalales; family Viscaceae; genus Viscum; species Viscum album. The sequence goes on along the minus strand of OY728152.1, from coordinate 2,070,710,178 downwards.
CAAGGAATAACATTATGATCACTTGAGAATTATATTGAATACCATGATAAAGGATAATATTAATGCCAAATTTAACAAGTGTGAATTTTGGATTCAATGAGTTTCATTTATGGGTCACATAATCTCAAAAGAGGGGATATCTGTTGATCCAGAAAAAATAGAGGTTATCGAAAGATGGTTGAGACCAACAACAGTAACTGAGATCTGATGATTTCTTGGTTTGGATGGATATTATCGACGTTTTGTCAATGATTTTTCACGATTATCTAATCCACTCACCAAGTTGACTCGAAAATGAATTAAGTTTGTCTGGACGGAGGAATGTGAAGAGAATTTCAAGTAGTTGAAAAGAAGGTTATCCAGTGCACCTATGCTCTCACTACCTTGTAGTGGAGAATGGTTTTTGATTTATAGTGATGCTTCCAAGAAGGGATAGGGATGTTTTCTCATGCAAAATGATATGGTGATAGCTTATGCCTCACGACAGTTGAAAATTAATGAGAAAAATTACCCATCTCATGATTTGGAGTTAGCTGTAGTAATATTTTCATTAAAGATTTGAAGGCATTATCTTTATGGAGAAAGTTGTGACATTTATACTGATCATAAAATTTTAAAGTATATTATCGCACAAAAGGATTTGAATATGCGCCAAAGAAGATGGTTGGAGCTGATTAAGGATTACGACTACTCAATCCATTACCACCCTAGGAAATCAAACAAGGTGGTAGATGCATTAAGTCGACAAGACCATGCCAGTTTATCCATGATGAGGATAAAAAAGTTCCAATATTTATGGATTTACAAAGGATGTATCTTGGAATTATAATGTAAGGGGAGAATTGTATCTTTCTCAAATTAATGTTCAACCATCTATACATGTGATGATTAAAGAGGCACAGAAAGAATATGTAGAGCTACAAAAGAAGGTGGGAAATGTACATGAATTCAACCTTGATTGTGATGGGATAATAAAGTTCAGGAATCGGGTTGGTGTTCCTCCCATCCTAGAATTAAAGAAGGAGCTACTGGATGAGGCTCATAGTTCTTCATTCTCTATTCATCCGGAAAGCACGAAGATGTATAGGGACCTAAAATAGTACTTCTGGTGGGATTGCATGAAAAGTGATGTTGCTGAATATGTCTATTGATGCTTGGTTTGTCAGCAAGTTAAAGCTGAGAGATAGAAGTCTAAGGGGTTGTTACAACCATTACCCATACCAGAATGGAAATGGGAAAACATCCCTATGGACTTTTTCACAGGAATTTCTAAAACATCCAAAAATAATAGTTCTATCTGGGTCATAGTTGATCATCTTACAACGTCTGCACACTTCATTGTAATTAGGGAGGATTTCTCTCTAGATCAGCTTGCCAGGATATATGTAAAGGTAGTGGTACGATTTTATGGAGTACCACTTTCTATTATATCTGATCGGGATCAGAGGATTGCCTCCAAGTTCTAGCGAAGTCTTCATCATACTCTGGATACAGAGTTGAGTTTCAGCACTGTTTATCATCCTCAGACAGATGTTCAGTCTGAGAGAAAAATTCAAACTCTAGAAGATATGTTGAGATCTTGCTCTATGGATTTCAAAGGTGGTTGGGTTCAACACCTACCTTTGGTGGAATTTTCTTATAATAATAGCTTTCACTCCAGTATTCAGATGTCTCCTTATGAATCTCTCTATAGAAATAAATGCAGGACTCCAACTTGCTGAGATGAAGTTGGGGAAAGAAAGCTATTAGGACCTGATCTTATTGATGAGATGGAAGAAAAGGTCCGATCTATTCAACAACAAATAAGTGCATCTCAGAGTCGACAGAAAAGTTATGATGAAAATCGAAGAAAAGACCTAGAGTTTGAAGTGGATGATAATGTGTTCTTACGAATATCTCCCTGGAAGAGGGTCATGAGATTTGGAAAGAAGGGAATTTTGAGCCCTAGAAATATTGGCCCTTTTGAAATTATGGATTGTGTTGGGAAGGTAGCTTACTGATTGGAGCTTCCACCGAATCTCTCTCAAGTTCAGGATTGTTCCATGTATCTCTCCTGATAAAGTACACTACTAATCTTTCACATGTACTCAGCTCAGAAGTTATACCGCTGGAGCAAGATCTTTCTTATGAAGAACAACCAATAGAGATACTGGATTGTATCAAAAAAGTCATAAGGAACAAGACCACTCACTTGGTGAAAGTTTTATGGAGGAACCACCAATTAGAAGAAGCTACATGGGATCTTGAGTATATGATGAGGGAGAGGTATCCTCATCTGTTTGTTACAAAGTGACAAATTTTGAGGGAGAAATTAATTTTAAGGGGGGTAGAATGTAACACCTGAGACTTTTATGATAAATATTTTGTTTTTATGTTATATAGACTATCAAATAAATCTTTCACTACACAAAACACTAGTTTGGCTTTCTTTACACGCAACCGCGACCTTCCTCGATATCTTGCGTCGTACGAAATACCGAGTTTCACTAAACCACGATATGCTATTAAAATATAATTAAAACTAGCAGTTAGGAATAGTATTACCTGAATTTTTAATTTTATAACATTTTAATTCAAATTATAGATTTTATATAATGAGGTATAAAAGAAAAATTAGTTTTTTTGGATAAAAGAAGTATTTTTTAAAAAAATGCAGTTTTGTCGCCTTTTGATGTTGCACCCACATTAAATCTAGTTTTTGACATGTTTATAAGTTCAATTTGACAAAATAAAATTCTTATTTTCAATAAGGGTATAAAAATTTACTTTGGATAAATTTGTGATATTTTTCTGATAACTTTAAATTTTGATGAATATTAAAAATATGCTAATTTTTAATTAAAAACAACTTTTTCATTGACATAATTTATATGGATAAATTATAATATTTAATTGTTTTAAAGTTTAATTAGAATATATTTTTACCATTTAATATTATGTAAGTCATTATCATTAATTTCAAATTGAATTCATAGGTAATAACATTTCAATCTTTGGCAATGTTTTAACTTCTGAAACTCGTTTTCTTAACAATGGGATTTATTTTAAATTAATTACTAAAACTTATATGTTTTGAATATTGAAAAATGGATTCCATATTCAGAATCAGTGAGACCAAATTATGTTAGTAGGCTACTTTTTATTTTTAGGCATTATGAATAGTAACTATGGTAAATTTTATTTACCATAGTTAAAGCTAAATCAGGTAATTATGGGTAAATAAAAGATTATAAAATTACTCTAACACCTGCCAAAATTTTATTAGATGAATAAAAGAAGACCCATATCACCTATGGTTTGGATTAGATTCATTTAATGGACTTTGTTCCATAAAAATATTTTAATTATTATTAAAACCTAATGATGTGACAACATTTCACTTTCTTAAATATTATAAGTATAATAATTTTGATTTAGTTACAAAATTCATGAAACATCAAAAATGAATAATCCCCAGAAAGATAATACAATTATATACATCATAGGAATTTATTTAGAATTTTTAGGGATTAAATAATTTTCATTAAGTATGACACAATAGTGATGTTGAAATTATTTTATTAATTAAAATATCAAAAAATTCGTTTTAAAAATTATAAAATAAATATTAAATGAAATATTTAATGTTCTCCACTAATTTTATAGATACATATGACATTTTATAGATCTATTGATGCTTTTAGTTCGAACATATCTTCTATATATATTTTATTTAAATTCAAATAAATTAATAGTGTCAAAATTGACAGTATTGTTATTTTATAAAAATAACATATTATAAAATTGTTTAAAAATTACAAAAAAATTTAAAAATTATAAATTAAAATTTTTATGGTCGAAAATTTCATTAAGTGTCAAATTATGGAAAATTAACAACACAAATGTAATTATTTATAATAATTTAAAATTTAGAATATTATTACCACAAATAAAATTAAATTGATAAATAAAGATAAATCAAGTTGATAATGTATAAAATAAATTCCTAACATGTCTGAATTTTATTGGATGATGATATTACAACCATATATCATTTAAGATTCCGATATTAGCCATTTTTTAATTTTTTAGGTGGGGTTGGGATTTAATATAAACTAATATTTCTTATATTTCAAAAGGTGCCCCTCTCCTCCCTTATAAAAGGGCACCTCCTCCCTCCCCTCCTCAGACCAATTTGAGCCTTCAATATCGGCCAATCCCGGCCCATTTCACTTCCCCACTTCCCTAGAATCATTCTAAAGGTCCTGGTCTTCTTCAAAGACCAATTGTAGTGCCTTAAGAGGAGGTCTCAAAGAGGCGCTTCAAAGAAGAGGTGATGCCTGTTACCGATTATTTCATCATTATTTCTTCTTCCACTTATTCTTCTTTAGTTGTTTCATTATTAAGTAATAACATCAGTATAACTCATATACTTAAATGTTATTATATGTATGAAACAATGCTATTTCACCATCTATCCATCCTACGGAAAACAAAATCACTATGCGTGCGTACGTACGGAATACCGTCTCCACGCCGTGGTGTAATCTATTTTCCCCCACCAACTTACATGGATGGTTATAATGGTGTAAATAATAACTATATATGATTATTTTAAAGTGATATTGATTCTGAAACAGTATACACACATTCCAATACAATTCCACAATCAGGGGAACGATATCATCGCTCGTGCGTACGTACAGAATACCGTCTCCACGATGTGATGAGACTCGTTCTACATGATCTTCATTGCATAATGATTATATAAATGAATTTAATGAATGAATATGATATATATTACACCAATACCATTCTGGAAATGAGGTATCTATAACCTAAAGAGAAAAATAAGAATTTATTCAACAAAACACGCATAAGAACAAAAAGTAATAAACACCAGAAAAACAAGTAGTAATGAAATATTACTAATAAGAAACTAAGAATATGACCATATATGATATCATAACAATAATTCTGATTCTGGAATAAGTCAATAACATTATTTAAATCATTATACGGGAGGTTCGGACACTTACAATGCAAATCGGATCTAAGGTAATGGAAATATCACAATCTCATTTTTATCCGAGATTGTATATACTTTGGAATTTAATGGGGTCTATTTTATCATCCAGATCAATTTTTCCTCAATATGTAATATATATATATATCCTTATACAATATTTTATATCCAATTTTACCCTTCGGTGAGTTTTTAGTAAAAGATATGAAAGGAATCTGTTGTCGTTTTTCGTACGAGGTACTTTTTGACGTTTTCGACAATAGTACGAGAAGAATGTTTTCTTTTTAACATATACGGAATGAATGGATTTTTAAAACATTATTTCCAAGAAGCATCCCTTACAAGTTCTGATGATTATTTTTAATCAACTTCTTTTATTTTAGAATTTTATGAAATGTTAAGAAATGAAAATATTTATGAAGTAGAAAGGATATTTTTCTCAAGAATGGAGTTCAAGTGTTTTATCAAAATTATATTCCATCTAATATAATATAGGGTTCTGTTTCTATCCCTATTAATACATTGATTTGATTATGTTGTGATTGAATTATTTTTATGAATTCCTCTATCTTATATTAATTGTTTTATGATGTCATGATGTTTAATAATCCCATTTTTATTACATGGGTTATGCTATGATGTATGGTTTATGATTTTGTGGCACACATAAGAATGGTATCATTATGATATGGGTGTGACCTATATCTCCCTCCAATTCATTGGGTAATGATTTTATATCTCATGAGATAGACATGGTTGGAACAGAAGGTTAAACTGGTTCAGTGAAATAGGACTGAAACGAGGAGTGAACTCGGTTCAGAAATGGTCTTTGTCCACTAAGATAGTCTTGGAAATGAGTCTTGACTAATAAGAAATGATTCTATATGATTATGTGTGTATTCCACAAAGTTTCAAGTTTTATGTTATGGTTATTGGGATTAAATTTCACTACTATGATTTATCCCATGTTATGAAATTATGATCTTTTTTGCAGGTTAAGATTTCCAAAAGTTATGTTCTTATGTATATGATGTGATTGATATTTCTTTTCTTTACCCTTAATGAGAATTTTAGCTCACCCTTTTGTATGTTTTATCTTCCCTAGGTCAGGAAGAAGGTTATTAAGTTGGATATGCCAAAAATGAACTGTAGATATGATGAAATAAATGGGAGGCAAAGTAGATGCTTTATGAACTACTTGTTTATGTTTCCTAGTTTCTAAAGACTCTATACCTATACGGTCTTTTCCTAGTTTTGTAATATGTTGTAGTAAGTATGATTCAATTCTGATGTAATAACAATGTTGGTAAAGTATGGGTCGCTATAGAGGACGACTGAGATGATGTTGCTGAAGTGGTGGCTGTAGATTCTGATGTCTCCGGCTGATTCAGGCATGCACGGATAATTACATCGGTGTGGTAGACCATTTTTCAGGCCATCCAGTCGTTATAATTCTATGAACTGTGGTCAGAAACCTGCCGCCACTCACCTTCATTGTCGCTTCTCCTATATGACCTCAGAAAGACACCTTCAACTTGCGTCGGGGTTGGACCCATCCTGAATATGTTGTTGTCAATATGGTCTTGGAGATAGTCCTTGAACACAAATCATTGCTTGATTGTGTGTCTCAGGATCTGGTGGTAGGGGCATAGTTTGGGTGATCAGTGAGATTCTCCTCCTCTGGCTTTATACACTCATGAAATCATACAATTACCTTCTCCTAGGGGATGAAGAAGTAACTGAGGACCTAAGCCTCGTTGAACGAGAAGGTCCAATTTCTTATTTCCAGAAAGGGGGATGTAGGAGCCTAGATGTGACGAGGGGCCGGAGGATCCTTCCGAGGAGGCAGACACTGATTGTCTCACTTACGCGGTAGGGGTGCATTACACGAAGGAACATGCCGATTGTGAGGATGTTGCTGAACGAGAAGTTGTGCTTGAGGTGGGTGGCCTCTGAGAGGCTGTGGGGCTGGTGCTATTAGTAGAAATTATAGTTTCCCAGGGGCTTCAATTTGAGCCACTTTAGTGGGCATGGCTCTGGAAGCCCTCCTTACCGAGATTACATGGGGCAATGGATGGGCCTGGATGGGTTTTTGCAAGGATTCATCGTGGAGATGTGCCTTATCTGAGAAGTCTCAGAACCCCCCGGGACAGTCTTGAGTGATCGTGGTGGGAAATATCTCTATCTCGACATTACCCATAGACATATTCAGTAATTGTTCCAGAGTAATTGGCATGTCCATGGAGTATGTGAGTCCCTTCCACCGGGCGATAAAGTCTGTGACTCACTTATCAGTCATTTTTTCACTTTAGGAGGTCTGTGATAAATGTCTTCTCAGTTGTAGAGCTGAACTGGTAAAGGAATTGCCCGCGATGTTCCTGCCAACTGGTCACAGATCCAACGAGGAGCTAGTTGTACCGGACGAATGTTGGCCCCTCCAGTGTATGAACAAAACAGTGGACCTTGGCGTCATCCAGCTATGAATGGGTCCCTAGCATAGGCGCACACCTTGAGTAAAAGTGGTCCAGGTGTTGTGGTGGGTCCCCCGTCCCATTAAAGGGGGGTAAGGTGGGATTATCGAATCCCGGGGGTGCTAGCATATCATTCACCCATGCCGGGTATGGCTTGCCATCAGGTGGGATGGCCACCAACCACATTTATAATGCCTTTAGGCGGGCGATGAGTTCCTTCATTGAATCCTTTATGTGGGGATACCTGTCTTGATGGGTATCCCTACCCATGAGCATGTTGTCGGGCTCTTCATTATGTTATAGAAGCTCACCAGCTCGTGGATTGGCTGGTGGAGCGAGCCTTGGGGAATCAAGGGGAGCCCAAGAAGGGTTCCTTGGATCGTCGTTCCATTTAGGAGGTTTTTTCAACACATACCACAAACATTTTATGTGATATCTGACTTCCACCCTATTAGTGATAGCAACATGATCAATGTTTCCTAGAGGATTCTCAGCAAGGGGGTGTTGTTCATGCCCATGCTGCCCCTGCCTTGGATCACCATAGTCTGGTCGTCACTCTACAATGCGTTCATCCAGTAGTATGTTGACCAACATTTTCTACTCAGCAAGTGTATGGTGCAATGTTTCTTTCTCTATGTCCTCTTTCGTCTTCTTCACTAAACCATACTGGTTGGAGTGCTTGATTGCTCCGACGTGATCTTGGCTCTTACTAAGATTCCAGCTCAGAACTAGTGCCTTGGTGGGTGGAGGGAGACCTAGGAGGTTCCTTTACTTATGATTAACCCTTTCTGATGGGTCTAGTTGTGGTGGAACGTCCTCATGGAGGATTTTTTCATCAAGAAGTTCCATCTCGTTTTACCCTCCCGACTTATCGGTCATATTGACCACAACCCTTCACAGGGGATTGTATTCAATGATTCCTAGCGAGTCCGGATACCAACGAATTACACTTAAGTGGTGGGAAGCGTACTGCTCCTAGACACAAACATGAATGTGGGAGTTATCCTCCTTAATAACCTTGCGGAGTACTTGCAAACTCTAAATGCATTACTGTTGGAGGACCCTACGGTGACCAGGTGACTTCGGATGTTGTACAACGAGGAAGTGTGGCCAGGTCAACAAGAAGGCATTGATCACTGATGTCTCCAAGGTTAACACGGATCTCGGGATAAAACAGTCACTGGTGATGGAGACATATGTGAGTTTCCCATAGGGTTCAGTGGAAACATTCAAACTCTTCCGGTGTAAGTGATTATGGTGCACAAAAATTTTGTCCTATAACAAGTCAAAACTTCCTTGAGATGTGGTCCGCTATGAAGATAGTGCAGAAGATCCTAGAATTAGATTCATGGTCTGGCCCATTATTTCCCCACTGATCAACTCGGGGTGGATTAGGAGGTTGTAGTGGCACCGAGGCAGACCACTAGGATGGCGGGTGGGAAGGCAGAGGATACAGTGATCTTGCTGACTGGCGACCAAATCTTGGGATGTCCCCTGTAGACTGTAGTGACATGGCCACTATATCATGATAGGATAGACCAGCGACTAGAGCTCCTAACACAGCATCAACATCAACATCTACTAAGGGTGGGCACTGTGATGACTCTTCTTCCATTGGCCCCCAGAATAGCTCTCTGTAGTCTCTAGCCAAGACAGAGGGTGCATCCAGAGATGCTGGTGGAAACTACATGGTCAGTCCCTGGGGACATGACAAGGTCTCGTCCTATGGGATATACCTTCAAAGGGATACAAGGACCTTATGGATCTCGCATTCCTGGAGTATGAGACTGATGTGTGTTAGTCCTTCCCCGGCCATTGAATCGACGGACTGAGGGGAGGGCTCTAGTGCCAAGTCGCACTCCGCCTCAGTGTCTGAGAAGCAGACTAGTCTGATTGTTGTCCCGCCCTTAAAATAATTCCTCTTGCGTCGACGACAACCCTACTTCTTTCCCGTGGGTGGCTCCTCGGGACATGGATGGCTTCTTACATGGGGTCCTCCAGCCGTACTAGTATTGGGGCGGAGAGGGTTTCATCAAAAGAAATATGGGGTACGAGGAGTACTAGGAAAAATGTAGAAAGGGACATGAGGAGGACATCTATGCTGGAGAGTGACCAGACATGAAATGTCTCCATACCTGTAGTTTTCTGCAGCGGGACTGACCTCGTACCTAGTGTAGTGTGCATGGGAGAGACCCCCATAAAGAGTGTTGTTGTCTTGGAGATAATAATAAATTGGGTTGAAGGTGGAACAATGCAAACCTCCAAGCCGATGTCGATAGAAGGGAGGACCCACACCTTATTTAGTGGCGGTGCAGAGTGGGCCTCCACACTAGGTGGCATTGTTGTGGATTTGTCTGTTGTGTCCATCACCTGTGTCGGCAAACGAGAGTGTCATCCCAGTCTATCCATGGTGCGATTGGGGCTCAATATAGGTCAGTCATTTAGCTTCCTCTGCTCAACGTTTGTTAGGAGTTGGGGATATGAGTCAGCAGTGGCTCAGGCCACCGTGGTCACTGATGTTGACGTCCCACGGTGGGTTTCCCCTTCTAATTTCGCATGATGCGAGTGCCGGGTCAGATGAACTAGAGACAGTGGTTCAGCCATGTGGCTTCCCTTCTTTTTTGTTTGGTGAACCGGGTGGCAGCGCTGATGCAGCCGAGTTGGGGCCCTCGCTGGGATCCCTTGAAGCGGGACTCCGAACGAGCCATCCTGAACATCCCCTACCTCATCGGCGCATGGCAGGGAGTTGTCAAGGCATTGTAGGGAAAAGCTCCAGAAGTGATTTAATGTTAGGGTGGGAAGCAGTGGCTCCCTGTGTGACTCTTGGGGGCAGCGTTGACGATGAGTTGTGGATACCTCGAGATCTTGGCGGGCCATATCCCTGTTGGGGATGATCCCCTCTTCCTCGTACATGCGTACAAGGTCATTAATTACCCTTCTATGGATTATTTACAATGGAAAGAGGGGACTTTCGATCCCAGAAATAGTGGTGATTGATGTATGAATGGAAGAGGAAGAAATGTGCTACATAGCCATATCGATATTTCCCTAGCCCCTACACTGGGGGGGGGGGGGGGGGCTGGTGATCGAGCTCCTAATGCAACAACTTTGTTCCTGAAATCAAGGATATGAACTCATTAATACTACTAGGAAGAGAAATCTATAACCAATGCCCTTGCGTCGTTCCGTCTTTCGTGGCTTGTAAGAGGGATCCAAATTGACAACTTCACAAAATGGAATGCTCAATGTCATGAATGTCCCAACTTCTGGTGAGTTTCACGTCAGGCCTGCTCGGTGGGACCTGGTACCAGATGACATGGTCAGATGACATGCTAAACCACTGATTCCTCGAATTCCACTAGTCTCCATACTGAGGAGAAGACCTTCACGTCAGGTTCACAATTTCTATTTCTGATTATTTCATAAGGGCGCATGCATCCATCACATAGAGGTCGTACAACTATTACCTCGCGTTCCACATTCCCAAGGTAGAAGGTATCCTCTCCATATTCAGGGATGTCAGCTCCTTGACCGAAACGAGATGATGGGATGTCAGATCTTTTATATGTTGATTCCTCCTTGAAACTTATCACCTCATCCGGGTCTCCATATAGATTTAAGATATTGTTCGTGAACCTCTTCCCAGTTCCATATATTAATGGACATTAGTTAATTACATTTCTTCTGTTAGGAAATTCCAAGGGTTCTGGTCAGGGAAGAAAACCTGAGTTAGGAGATTAGTCACATTGGGCATCACTGGCATGTCTGGATGCTGGGGGATTGGCATGTATTTCTTCTGACCCTTATCATAGGGATTATCTATGGAGAGATAGCCCGAGGCATCCCACATCAAACGTGGAGAATCATATTCCATGGTCATGTATCTGAGGATTTCCTCAACTTCACTTGTTTAACACTGGATATGCCGCAATTTTAACATCCAGTTGAGATAGACCATACTAATAATAACACTGACTAGAGTGGATCCATTGGAGGAACCCTCTAGAGGGAACATCGATAGTGGGTCCAACACATGAGCATATTCTCGATTACTGTCAAACGGAACAGGGAATGGGATGGCATGATCTCACCGGGATATGGTGGCCCAGTTATGAATCGGGATGTATGATGGATTTGAGATTTATCCTCAAAGAGACATCCTACGTATCCTCATGGTATGGAATAAATGTCCCCGTAGTTTGATGAAATGACGAGACACCTAAGGAGGCGACCAGTGATGATAGATGTGTGAATGGGACCGAGAGGAAGTGGAGCCTTCGGATTGGGGCATGAGATTCTTGAGTCACATAGGCTCGAGGGAATGATCAGGATTAGACATTATTAATGGGATTGATCCTCATGAAGGATTCCTACCTATCCTCGTGTTGGGGAATCATAGACCATGTTGTTCAGATGCAGACTATAGTTTAACATCATGCGGGATGGGGGTGAACTGACATGAAGGGGGTCAGTACAACTGGTTAGTGGGATTGAACCTCGTGGAGGAATCCTACATAACATTCCTTGACATGGATCAATGTCCCCGTTGTTCGGGATTGGTTGGATATTACACATCATGGTGGCCCAAGGTGTTGGAGTCGGTGAATCGACGTGAACATAGTTAGAACGACTTGGTGGTGGGGTTGAACATCATGGATGCTTCCCACGTACCATGCCTTGACATGGATCAAAGTCCATGTAGATGGGGATGGATAGGAGCTTACAATCTGAGGCGGCCCAAGGTGTTGGGGATTGATCCTTGTGGAGGAATCCTACATACCATGCTATGACATGGGTCAAAGTCCAAGTAGTTTTAGATGGGTTGGGGCTTACACTCTGAGGTGGCCTATGGTGTTGGGGCTTGAACCTCATGGAGGCTTCCAATGCACCAAGAATTGACATGGATCAAATTACCTATACTTTGGGATGAGTTAGTTATTACACACTGAGGCATACCAATGTGTTGGGTATTGATCCTCTTGGAGGCTTCCTATGTACCATGCCTTTACATGGATCATAGTCGATGTAGTTCAGGTTGGATTAGGGCTTACACTCTGAGGCGGCCCAATGTGATGGGGTTTGAACATCCTGGTGGCTTCCTATGTACCATGCCATGAAATTGATCTAAGACCATGTAGTTTTGGATGGATTGGGGCTTACACTCTACGTCGGCCCAAGGGGTTTGTTATGTTTGGTTCTTTCTCTAAGATCATGTGATCCGTGCTCGGTTTGTGAATCAAGAGATAGTAGAGACCTGATGATCCCGTCACAAAAGGTGCATATGTGGGAAGTGAATAGGATATTACGTGTGGTTAGCAGCCCAAGAATTGTTGGTACCTACTCCAGGATGGATGCCCAAGGGTGAAAAAGTGCATCAGGAGTGGGATTTGGGACCGAAGAAAGGATGAGGCCCGTTCCCATTCATACCCTTCACTGGCCTTGAGGACCATAGAAGAAATGAGGAGCTGGGATGCTACCTATTTCAAGAAAGGATAGAATCATACATCGAGACGACTTCCATTTCTCGTAGATAAATGCTACTCCGATAGAGAGGATATCATCCCCAGTTAGGGGTGATACCATCCCAGTCGAGATGAGTGTGCATAGAAAATGTCCAAGGTCGGGGGACCCTATGTTCGAGGCATGGGGTGAAGTCATAGTTTAATTTCATTTGCTAAGGATGTGGGTGCTTGGCAGTTTAACATCCTACAGATCGGATGAGGTGGGTTTTCTCCTCACCCCTAGGACTTACACAACAGGTACCCTATGCTCCTTGTGGGAGGGAAGGCATTGGAAACACCGTAGCCCGGGGTGTCATGGAGTGAACCGTCGAGGGGTCCACGTTAGCATGGATATGCAATGAAGCAATAGCTGTTAGCATGCCTATATGACGAAGCATGATTCCTAGCAACGAAATGGGTGGTATCATCTAGGGGACATTGAATTTACTTTATACAAGCCTAGAAGGTTATACGAGAAGACAACACATGATGTGGACCCCTGGGGTGTGAAGAAGACTGACGAATGTCTCCCCTGAAAATATCATTGGTCACTCACGAAATGGTATTCCCATGGGGCACCAAAATGAGGGGTCTAGGGGAATTGCGTGAAACCTCTGAGGCTTGCATTCGAAATAAGTAGACATTCATAAAAAACACTAGGTTTTCATGAAATCGGTGATACTAGCATGTAGTTAGAGCCATGGTTTTGTGCTCAACTAGAAGGATTTCACACAGGGGTTGGAAATGTGCGCCACTGGGAGAGACTACGCACAATGAATGTGGTGCACCCAATTTTAATGGATTTTTCGCAATTGGATGGGGTGCGAGCAATGGAAGAGGATAGCACGCAATTGGCTAAGGAGCACGTAGTGGAAGGAGTTACCCACAATTGGTAGGACTACGCGTAAGTGTAAGGGATTGGACGTAAGGGGAGGACCACAAAGGGATTTGAATTTAGTCTAAACCATGGGGATCATGATAGACGGAGGACCGTGGGGTGACATGGTGTGAAACGAACCATACCTAAAATCCATCTTTGTGCGCGTGAATGGAAAATCTCACACATGAGAGCTGGTTTAGATACTTCATCCTTGAAGTGGAAGGGGGTCAACTTCTAGTTATAGGTGTCTGGGGGCGCAAAAACCAGGTCAGTGGTAAAGAATTTCCCGATGGAGGCAGTGGTGTGAAATGTCGGACTTGTGGGGCAGGGCGTGAAATATTTCGCACACTGCCAAAGACCGTTCTCAAATTCAGGAACATTCCACATGGGGCATAATCTTTTCGCGTTCCTATGTTTTTATTTCATGGCCTCTGTAGGCCCCCCGTACGGGGTCTCCAGATCTGAATATGACTTCTCTTTGTCGTTTCAAAACCTTCATCAACAGTTGAGCATTTTTTGGCATCTACAGATGTAAAGACCAACAATGGTTTCACCAATATTACCAACACACTCTAATTATCATGTAAATTTACTATGTCCCTTGATGGGACTTCAAATCATAAATCTTTCTAAACCCACCTTGTGGGAACATCCATTTTCCATGAATACTATCATTTTAGGGATTTATTCTTAGTATCATCAAACAACAATTTAATTGTTCTATAATTATAAGAAAAAGTCATTATACCCAAAAAATTAATTAGTATATTTTAATTTTTCACGGAAAAAGGATCCATCATTTTCTATTAATCAAATGTAATTAGTTATGTGTTTCGAAGTGAATTAAATTAAAAAAAATTATTTTTGTTTTTATATTATTTCTTTTTATTTTCATCAGTTAATTAGTATTTTCAGTGTTCATGTTTGAGTGATGTATAAAAATAAATTACAGAAGTAATGGATGATTAAATTTAAGAAAACCTATAGAATATTAAAAATGATAGGGTTTGTAGAAATGTTACATAGGTTCTTGTAAAAAATATTTTATTCATTACCATGCCATCAATATCAAATAGGAAAGTCATTGATCAAATATTTTCTAATTCAAGGGATAATATTTTGGAAATTAATTATTAAATTAGAATGAAACTTTTTATTTATCCAATATAATTAATATTTATTGGAATATTATAATCAAAAATAATGGAGAAAATTCATTGACGGATTAATTGTTACTGGAATTAATAGAACTATGGAGATACCAAGAGTATTGGTTGTATATTTGTAATCATATGATATTTTGAAAAAATATAGTGGATATACCACACCAAAATTATTATATAATTATATAATATAATCTTATTTTCTATTTGTAATTTCATTGTGATTAATGTTTTATTTAAATTTTGTGGTTCTTCATTAAAAATGAATAAAATGTTTTTAAAAAAATTATTAATGAATTTTATTTTAATTTTACATGAAAATAAATAAATAAGGGGGTTAGGAAGTATATGAATACATTTTTAAGGATAATTAAGAACTATTATGTGAGAGAATATATATTTGAATTAAAAATTAGAATTATTTTTATTATTAAATGTTTAGTTGAATAGAATAAGGAATATCAAATATATATTTTAACTAAATTTGATTATGTTTATTCTGTAAAAAATATAATTTATTATTATTTATGTAAATTCATATTCATTTATTATATGTGTTATTAAACATCAAAAGGTAGGTAACCATGAAATTTTATTCCATAATTATGAATAATAATAAAAAAATTCTATCATAATTAAGTTATAATATGTCTCACACTGACATTAGATACACCTTAATTTAATCATTTTATTGGTATCTAACCTTGTGGTCGATGTTTGGGATTGAGTCTCAATTGAATTTTTTTAGTTTCTCAATTTATGAATGATTTTTATACATGTGCTGTAATGACTCATAAATTATGTGGTGATTTTTTTCTTAAATACATGAGAATTTTACGAGTTCGTGAAAACTGACGGTGCATGATTCTGAGGCCCGGTGTGCCCGGAATCAATTTCTGATGTTTTGTTCAGGTACGTTCTGTAATCATATGAGCGGGTTTTTATATCTTTTGAACTGGTGCTTGTAATCGAAATTGGAGTTCACCGTTGAAATCACAACGCCAATATTCTCTTTTGGAAACTTTTAATTCGACATCAGTGGGTCGAGAATAAAAGTTCGTTTTTCAGTTTTTGTGGAAAATAATAATATAATGTGAGATTCAATTTATTTTTTTTTTAGTCTCTTTGTGGGTGTTTTTTGGTGGTCGCAATAGATCTACAACCTCCTTTTTGAGGTTGGATGTTGAGACCACCGGTCCATAACCTCCCATTAGTGCTTATGGTGGTGGAGACTGCCACGCCTTAACTTCCCATGTGAGGATTAATGTGGTGGAGACCACACGAGACCAAATAACCTCCTGATTTGAATAATATGGGTGGGGACCACCCTACCCATATTAAATGATAGGAGAGGAAAACCTCTCAAACCCCCCTCTTAAATGTGATGGATCTTCTTGAGATTTCACCTTATTAATGTTGCTAACAGACCGAATTAATAGGGAAAAATACTCCCATTAATATTAATGTTCGAATAAATGTTTAGTTTGTCTTTTTGAAATCTTTCCAAAGAAATAAAAGATTTTATAATCTATTATTTTGCAAATATATTCCTTTTTTTGGAGAGGAGACCTTAGGGGAAAAGGAGTTCTCCAACAAAGAACCTCATCTTCAAATGAAAAATGAATAAGGCGTTCTTCCAACGAAGAACATCGCCAGTGATCATCTTCAAACTTCTTCCGCGGACACCTAACGATGTGGAGTGTCATCCACAACAGACATATGTGCTCAGAATTGAAACTGTGTGGCAGGCGCGACAAACGTCCACAATACCATCTTCTTCCCCATGACTTCTTCGACGACCAACGATCATGGTACAGGGTTATTATAGAATAGTATTACCTTCCATTATTTTATCTTATTCGGTTGGAAAGGAATCGTTGTGGAGACTATAAAACAATTTAAGTTCATCTTCCATACTTTTTGATGAGCCACATGTTACCACCCTAAATGCAGAGGGTGCGGGCCAAACAAAATTGGCATAAACCCTTCGTCGTTTGAGTTTATAATGATATTCGCCATCGCAATGAAGAAATGAGGAAACATGACGATGAAGGCAACATTCGCGCTACCCGTTTCCTCCATGGACAACGCTGACCACATGGTGCTTCGGACGAATCGGCTCCGTTGCCTCTGGCTGAACCGCACCGCTTGCCGGCTTCCAACCCGCCCCGGCCGCACCGCCTGTTGGCCGCGCCGCAGGCTGGACCGAGCTACATCGGCCTGCCCGCATTCCGCCATTTGGCGCGGACTCCTCTCGACCTCCCTAGCCACCTTCCGTCCTACCTGGCACCCCTTCCCGGCGGCCTACTGGCTTGCCCAGCTACCCACCGGCCCACCTGGTGCCCTGCCCAACCACCTTCCGGCCTGGCCGCGCCCTTCCCGGCCCTTTCCCGTCCTGCCCAGCCGCCCGCCATCCCCCATGGTGCCCTGCCTAGCCACATGCTGGCCAGGACGCGCCCTACGTGGCCCCCTCATGGCCTACCCCACAGCCTGCCGGCCTGCCTGACGCCCTTCCCGGCCACCTCCCGGCCTACCCCGCTGCCCGCCGGCCCGCCCGGCGCGCTGCTCTACCGCCTGCCGTCACGATTGGAACCCAGCCAAACCGCCTTCTGGCCTTTCCACGCCCTTGTGTACCCGCCGGTTGGCCTGGTCACGCCACGCCGGCTTACCCTCCGGCCTTCCTGGCCGCATCCCGTGCACCAAAATGAACCATATCGTCCCATGCACATCGCGCACCCTCTGGGCCGAGCAATGCCCATCGCGGCACTGACCGATCCTGCCACGAGACCGGGACAAACCACCCATGCGGCCGTCAGTCCGGGGCCCATCCGGTCCAGCCAAACCTAACAGGTTGGCCCACCCAATATGTCGAGCCAGACCTAACTTGTCTAACCGGGTCGACCGAGACTAGGTTCGACCGGGTCAGAAAGGACTCAGGCCCACTACCAGCCCTTTACTTTCGTTGGTCATATATTTGTCACTGGATGTCTGTTTGACAAACCGTTAGCGGTCCCGGTAATATTGGTGCATGAAGGTCCCTTAGTGTAAACCCCACTGGATTATGGGGTATATTTGAGAAACAATCAGGTTGGATCATGCACGAATCTATTTGGGCCCCTAGGTGTAAAATGCTATTAACTCACACACCAGGCGTCTGATTGACACTTTTTCTATTGTGTTGACACCCCTATGATGTGGAAATCCTTTGTGATACTTCTTTATGGGACTTCGTGAGAGTCTGCTTATGTTTGGTCTACCAGGTTAGATACCCAAATAGGGGGGGGGTGGTGAATCAGGGTATGACAGATTAAAACAACCGTCTCAAATGATCTTGTATCACTGTTAGGCCGGACTCTCTTCTCTCTCTTTCCTGCTGCAATGTATGAACAGAAACTAAATCATGCATACGAAACAATGATTTTTACTGGTTTCACCCTCACTGGGCTACAACCAAGGAGCATACACCGGTGATGAGCCGATGTTCCAAATCCACTAAAATCGTACTTTTGTTTACAATGCTTAGGATAGATAAATTATATTCCCTGGATCACTTCCTTTACAATGTTTAGGGTCATCTCAACACATTTCCAATGGTCACTCTCTATTTCTCCCCCTCTGGATCCCTATCGGTAGAAAGGATCACCTTATTCCTCTTCCTTTCCACACTCCTCTAGAAAAGATGCACTCAAAGTTTATAGACCTGTAGGTCTCTTCATTATCAGTGATGAATATATCCTATATTGTATGTAGATGCACTATTTATGTCCAAATTTCACCCATAGATGATTCTCACTTTTCACCAAATGTATCGGGAAATCTTCCAGCTTTCACACAGCCCTGAATCATTTTGGTGCGTCAACCATACCAGTGCCCTTATCCAAATTGGAATGCAAGTCTCATCATGCAAGTTAAAATCGGTGGCCATGTTCACCTCAACCACTTGCGTGACACAAGCTTTTTTAACTCCAAACTTGTATGACTTGCACCAATTAATTCCCAAACCAATATTGGAGTGCAACCACCATCTTTCACACTTTTTCAAAACCTGGTGCGCAAGTTTCACCAAATAACATGCACGACACCCAATTCTTCTAATCAAAACATTGGCGACTCCATTACTTTCTCGCAAAACCACTCTAGAGGCGCAACATCCAACTGGCTCCCAACTTCTACTTAGCGACCACACAACCACTTGGGAGACCACCACAGTTGTGCGATGGGAGCTCTGATTTTCTCTAACTATTGAACTCACAACAAATGAGGAGGGTTAGACCTCTATTTATAGGCATTTGGACACCATACATGACGACTCACAAGTCCCCTCGTGCCATGATAGTCTCGATGCACAAGTCTCTTCCATGAAAGTCACTTGTGCGACCAACCGTAAAACATGGGCACCCCTTTTCCCTTTTCTTTATTTTGATGTTATTATCTTGAAAAACATATGATGTGTAGGTTTCCTCTCCTTCAAGTCGATGGAGTGCAGGTCCCTTTGCCAAAACCACTTTTCTGCATTAGTTGATTTTCAAGCACAAAAATTTAGCAAACATTGGAATATGCGGCCACCTTGTATCTTCTCATTTTGTACTGCCTCAAGATCATCAATTCCTTTTTCGACATTCTTGAGTCAAACATGGATTTTTATCCAGAACCCATGAACATGACATGCCTCAATGAAAACCTCTTTGTCAACAAATTTGTACGTCATGGTTTTCTTTGTCAACAATAACAACACATATTTCCACATTGTCAACAAACAAAATCTACTAAAAAATGCTTCAATGATGACTTGAGGGATTTTTTCCCAATAGATTCTTGAAGACTTGCTCTTGGAATTGATCTGTCGATGATGAGAGAGTAGATTGAGGAGACCTAGTTGATGGTTGAGACCTAAAAACTAATTTTCGTTTCAACACGGAGTGATTCTACTAGCCTATCTAGGATCACCTTGGAGTCACAGTAGACCCATATAGGGGAGCACCATGGTGTCATAGTTTTCCATAGTACTCAATAAGAGAGTACCTTAGCATTCCATTAGGTGGACTACCTTGGTGATGCATCAGAACCATGGTGGGGAGCGCTTTGGTGAGGCAGCAGACCCACGGTACTCAATAGGAGGAGTACCTCAGCAGTCGAAGGTTAATGGGAAGAGCCTTGCTATCGTGGCAGACCCAGTGAACTCAATAGAGGAAGAGTTCTCTAGTAGTCATGGTTTAAATTATATAAATAAAATCCAGGTTGATCTGATTCAGAAACTTTTTTGTTTACCTAATGATTGGGATGGATTATTTAATAACTTAGGTATATGTATGGGTATATACATAAGTAGGGTTATATGTTTATTTCATACATTTTTATTTATCCTTGTTGTATTTTGTGAGACCTTGAGGGGATCGGGGTCCCTACTGAGTATCATTATAGTCACCCCTACACGGGCAATGCCCGCACCATGTTGAGTTGGATGCAGACGATGGACAACGCTGACCGTGGCTTAGTGTACCCGAACTGGATGGTACCCGGAGGTGGACCACATGGAATGACGGTACATAGAGGAGATGGATGGATGTGGAGTGTTGTGGAGGCTATTTATACCTACCCTTTAGGTAGGATATGTGGTGGATGATCCTGGAGCTGATTTTAACCTTTCAGTTGTATTGTCCTTTTCATTTGTACTTGTACTTTATAGTTTGGATTGTATTTCCATCCCATTTACAATTCAGTACTCTCTTGTTATAGTGTTTTACATAGTGTTGTGTTTCCATGTTGTATTCTCTATTTTTTGTGTGCTTATAGTTATAAATTCAATTCTGTACAAGATTAAAGGAATTACACCTTTGGTGCTAGTCTCTATACCATAGACTATGGAAGGGGGGTTTGGGGTAGTCATGGCACGGGCCCTGGGGGATGGGTTGTGAAAAATTGTTATCAAAGAAGTCAGTATTACCACAATACTTTGGTCTATGATCTTTTCTGTGATGCAATATTGTTATTAGTAGAAACTGTGGTTTTCAGTTTATGGAGTCCAGTGTTTGTGCAGCGGCCGGCGTATCTATACACCAGGGCCCTGATTACGGATTTCTTACTCAGTGCACGAAAACACTGATTGCGTGTATGTTTTAAAAAGTTTTCATTAAGTCATCTCAACCATGTCAGCTCACCAGGTTTAATCATTGATAGTGTCTTATCTGTTTCTTTCAAGATGCCTCCCCACAGAAGAATAGCAAGTTTTCTGAGAGTGTACGCGCATATAGCCGACAGAGCGATGACGCCTCAGTGTAGGGTCATATTTCAGTGGAGGAACCAGTGGTACCACTAATCATTGGGACACCAATGACACTATCCCCAGCAGAAGACGATGCACACCGCTTGAGAATATTGCATGAGTTCCAGTGCTAGAGGCCACCTTGGTTCAGGGGAGAGATGGACCCGCATGAAGCTAGGGATTGGATGGAGGTTGATGTGATAGTTTTCCAACTGGTAGATAAACAAGAAAAAGTCATAGTGATTATTTCTTCAAACCTTCTTCAGGAAGCAGTAGGAAGATTGTGGAGCCTGATGATACAAGTGCATGAAGATGCGAAACTTCACTAGGTAAACTTCGAGAGCCTACTTTGGGTGGATTTTTTTCCTGCCACTCTATGTGTAGTGCATATACATGATATACTACATCTACAGCAGGGTAGCATGATGCCATCATAGTACATTGCGAGGATCACCGACCACTCTTTATACTCTATAGATATGGTGTGGGATCCATTATTCAATGACAAGAACTTTGAGCATGTGATCATGTGAGATATCTGGGGTTCGATGATCTCCCTCACCATCCCAACACAGGCAGGGGAGTTGGAGTGAGCCCTCATAGTGGAGAGTTTCCTTGCTGAACATATCCAGCAGCGAGACCCAGCACTAGTCGACAAGTAGTGGAATCTTCTGCAGCAAGAAAAATACAGATGTCAGAGTGATCCATGAGGATCATACCTATAGGTGGATGATCGCATGACTCAGGATCAGTTGTGATGGGAACCTGGAGCAGAAATATTCATGCCATGAGAGGGATGTGTTTCCCAGGTGGCGGGAAGGGTCCCATGGATTGTGACTGTACAACCCGCCATTCAGATGACCAGCAGACTGTTGAGGGACCTCCCAGGCAGATGCAGTGGTTCGATCGAGGAAGTTCACAGGGAGCAGGAAGACGTGGCAGAGCAGTTGGTCGTGCTGTTGGCAGTGGTTGATGTTTCATGGTTTTACCGCCACCACCACAAGAAGGTCCACCCCGACCACAGGGTGTAGGTTGAAAATAGAGATCTTAGCTCCATTAAGATTAGGCATATGATAATGGCACTCCAAAGATGATTAGAGGTACGTTCTATGTCTACTCAACCTTAGATGTAGTTTTTATAGACACGGCTGCCAATCAATGTTTCATTGAAACTGCCTAGTTCGGAGGTCGGAAATTCTTATAGAGCCATTGGATCAATACTTAGAGCTAGAGATTCCTACAGGAGTTGACTCGAAAATTACGCACTGGTGCCGATAGTGTGAGATTACTCTAGGAGGTGAGAGCATCGGTTGGGATCTAATCATAGTAGCATTGAGGCCTTATGATTTCATTTTGGGTATAGACTAGTTATCTACAACAGATGAGCAGATCGAAGGTATTAGGCTCAATGTTCAGTGTTTCCACATGGATGAGACCAGGTTCACGATCACCGGTGAGAAGGGAGCCTTTGCAGCACATGTGGACTTTCCCTGAGGAGAGTGAAACTGATCACTCATCAGTTGGCATGCCATACCCTCAGAGTAGATTATGTAGAGAGTATGAGCTATCCTGAAGTGGTGTACTAGTACGAGGATGTTCTCCCAAACAATGTTACAGGACTACCTCATCACAGATAGGTGGAATTTTACATTGACTTATACCCCAGGACGACACTGATATATATATGTTAGCGTATTAGAGGGCTCCCGCAGAGCTTCATGAGATGCAGTACATTAAGAGGACATGCAGGGGAATGGATTCATCTAGTCTAGTGTTTCTCCATAGGAAGCCCTGATTCTATTCTTCAATAAGATGGATGTATGATTGAGGCTTTTTGTCAACTACTATCGACAAAACAAGGTGACTGTGAATAACAAGTACCCACTCCCATTGATTGACGACCACATTGATCAGTTGAAGGGAGTGTAGTTGTTCTCAAAGATAGACCTTATATTAGGCTATCAACAGCTTAGAGTTCAAGATGATGATGTGTAGAAGACATCCTTTAGAATTTGGTATGACCACTACGAGTTCTTGGTTATGCCACTCAGCATAACCAACTCTCCAACAACATTCATGGGACTCAAGAATAGGATCTTCCAACCATACCTTGATCGCTTTGTTGTATTCATCATCAATGACAGTTAAATCTACTAGACTACTGAGGAGGAGCTTTCCTACCATTTGCAGGTAGTACTGGACACACTCTGAGAGCACCGAAATTATTGTAAGCTCTGTAAGAGACATTTCCAGATCCGAGAGTTTCAGTTTTTGGGACATGTCGTCTAGGAGGTGTAAGTAGTAGTGGATCCAGCAATGGTTGAGGCGACACATTCATGGGAGACACCCAAGAGTGAGACAGAGATACGAAGTTTCCTTGGATTTGATGCTTACTACCAGAGGATCATTCATGTATTCACCAGAGTTGCATCCCCACTATCATCCTTGACGAAGAAGAGGAAACCCTCCATTTTGTCAGAGAGATTCCAGAAGTGCTTTCAGGTGCTAAGGAAGCGGATGACTAGTGCCCCCATTTCGAGGCTTCTAGAGGAATGGGTAGGGTACATAGTCTTCTCTGACACATCAGGGACATGATTTGGTTGTGTTCTGATGCAAGAGAAATCCTTGATCACGTATGGTTCTCATCACTTCAGACAGCATGAACGGAACTAAGTTACCCTTGAACTGGAGTTAGAAGTAGTGGTCTTCACCTTGAAGATATGGGGACACTATCCGCTGGGCAAACGTTTTACCATCTACTCTGATCACAAGAGTCTTAGGTATATCTTCTCTCAGAAGGAACTGAACCTGAGATAGTGACTATGACATGAGTTCTTCCAGGACTATGACTTCGAGATAGTTTATACTCTTGGAATGGGGAATGTTGTAGTAGATGCATTCAGCAGGAGTTCTGGAATAGAACTTCTAGGTGAGGCGATGGAGCAGCTGGCCGATTTGCAGATATCCTTTGTGGATACAGATGGAGCATCTTTCCTTCAGTCCCTTACAGGGACACCCCCACTTCTTCATCGAGTTAGGGAGGTACAACATGGGGATGTTGAATGCGAGACACGACGTTCTCAGATATCCACCGGGTAGGCACCTGATTGATTTTCTAAAGATGAGGAGCACATCAACATTTTTAGAGGACATACTATGGAACCAATGTCACTTTCTGAGGAAATGATGAGGGAGTTCCGCACATCCCCTTAAGCGGTACCTCCCCGAGGGGCGAATATGTACCAGGATCTCCAGCGACAGCACTGGTGGCATGTAATGAAGAAGGCAGTAGCAAAGATGGCTCTCAATTCCTCACTATTCATCAAGAGAATGCAGAGAACAAGGCACCAACAGGCTTGGTTGATCCATTAAAGGTCTCAGAGTGGAAGCTGGATGAGGTATCCATAGACTTCCTAACAGAACATCCATGTATATCCAAGGGTCAAAACTCGATTTGGATGATAGTTGATTGACTCAGCAAGTCATCCCACTTCCTACAGATCAGAGAGTAGGTTTAGGTAGAGAGCTTGGGACGCCTTTATGTCCATGAGATTGTGCGGCTACATGGAGTCCCTTCTCCTATTAACCCTGATCAATAAAAATGGTTTAGTTTCCGACTATTTAAGGGGTTTTGTGAGGCTTTTAGGACACAAATTCATCTAAGCACTACCTTCCATCCTCAGACGGATGGCCAGAATGAGCGGACCATTGAGACCCTCGAGAACCTGTTGGGTGCTGGTGTCCTTGACTTTAGTCGGATCAGGGAGAATCCCTTATCATTGGTGGAGTTTGAATAAAACAATAGATATCACATCATCATAGGGATGACACATTTTGAGGCATTAAATGGGCGGAATTTAAGATCATAATTGTGCTGGACAAACCCTTAGGTGTCAGCACTAGTGAGACCATAGATGGTACGAGCTACCACGGAGAAGGCGCAGATCATCAAGGAGAAAATGAAGGCTTCACAGAGCAGATATATGTTTTATGATGATAGGGGAAAGAGACCTATGGAATTTGATGATGGTGACCACATATATCTATGTGTCTCACATTCACAAGTACTATGGATATTTTGGCCGAGGCGGTAGGTTATCTTTGAGATTAATCGGACAGTTTTATGTCCTCAGCAGAGTTGGTGAGGTGTCTTACCGCTTATCTCTTCCACATCAGTTGCACCGGGTTCAAAACATCTTCCATGTATCCCAGCTAAGGAGGTATGTGTACGACCCTTCTCACCTCATTGACCATGGAGATATGGACATTGACGATGAGGATACCTTCACGGATGTTCTAGTGGAAATTGGGGATTGACAAGAGCAGGTCATACATGGATGGTCAATATCTCTGGTGCATGTTCACTGGTAGCATAAGAACCTCCTAGAGAGCACATGGGAGTGGGTGGCTCAGATGCATGCTCAATACCTCTAATTGTTCCTTTAGTTTGAGTCGTAGCTTACCACGAATTGAGTACCTGCATGGGAAGAATGGAATGACACAGAAATTGAGCGTAAATTTTTTTCTTAAATACATGGGAATTTTACGAGTCCATGAAAACTGACGGTGATTGATTTGGAGGATCAGTTTCCCTAGAATCAAATTTCTGATGTTTTTTTCAGTTACACTCAGTAAACATACGAGTGGTTTTTTATTACATTTAATCAGGTTCTCAGAATTGAAATCAAAGGACACTATTGAACTTGTAGCACTGTTATTCACATAAGAAGACATTTACATCAACGGTTGTGGGTCGAGAGTAAAAGTTAGTTTTTGGTTTTTAATGGAAATTAATAAAATAATGTAAGGTTAAAATTATGTTTATTTGAGCCGCTATGTGGGTGTTTGGAGGATGGTCACACTGGCTCTATAACCTCCTGGTGGATGTTGGATGTGGAGACCACCAGGACATAACCTCCCAAGAGAGGTCTTGGTGGTGGAGACCAACACACCTCAAACTCCCTTGTGGGGATTAATGCGGTGGGGACCACCCCGAGACCACATAACGTCCTGATTTGAATAATAGGGTTAGGGACCACCCAACCCCTATTAAATGAGAGGAGAGGAAAACCTATCAAATGACCCTCTTTGACTTGGAGGAGCCTCTTCTGCTTCCTCCACATTAATGTTTCCAACAGACCCAATTAATGGGTCCAAATCCTACAATTAATTTTAATGTGCCAACTTATGATTAGTTTTTCCCATTGAAATATTTACATTGAATTAATAGATTTTATAATCTATTATTTGGAAAATATATTCATTTTTTTGGGGAGACGAGATCTTGGGAGAAAATGAGTTCCACAACGATCTTCTTTGAACTTCTTTTCCTGGGCACCTACCAACAAGGAGCATCTTTCACAACAGATATATGATCTAAAAATTGACAGTGTGTTATAGAAATGACGAACGGGGAAAACATCATCTTCTTCTCCACAACTCCTTCTATGACCAAAGATCATGGTAGGGGGTTATTTTTGAATAGTATTACATTACAAAATTTTCTCTTATTTGGTTAGAAAGGAATTTTTACCGAGGTTGTGAAACAATTTATGTTCATTTTTCATACTTATTTATGATCAAAATGTTACCACCCTAAACGCGGAGGGTTTGGGCCAATCCAATATGGCCCAACCCCTCCATCGTTAATGTTTGGGATAAAAATCCGCATGGCGATGAGGAAATATAACGACGAAAGCGGCGACGACAAAGGAAGATCTACCCACGGCCTCCACAAACTGTGTTTCCACTGCGGTGCTCCAGTGCTTTGGGCTAAACCACAGCCCTCCGGCTGAGCCGCCCTGCTCGTGCCATCTGCAAGCCTAATCGGCCGACACGCCCTGGTCGTGCTTCACCGGCCTACTCGTCTACCTCCCGGCCGGCCAGGACACTCGTCGGCCTGCGAGGTGCCCTATTCGGCCGCCTCCCATCCTTCCCAACCACCCACCGGCATGTATGGCAGTTGTCGGCCCCCACGGCACCCTATACGGCTGCCTCTCGCCTCAGCTGCGCACTGCCGGGCCCCCTGTCGGCGTTGCCGCGCCCAACCCGGCCCGCCACCCGGCCTGGCCATGCCCTGCCGGCCTGCGTGTTGGCCAGTCCGGCCTCTTCCCATGTTTCCGACTGAACCGCCCCAGCCCGCGTACCCCGCGCACCCCGTGCTGCTGGGCCGTACCCCTCGCGGCACTAATCGAACCGACCCAGAGCCCGGGCCGAACCGCCCACGCGACATGCTGGGCTGGGCCAAGTGGGTCGGGCTGAACCTAACCGGATGGCGCACCCAGTGGGTCGGGCATGACCCAATAGGTCTGACCAGGTCGACCCAGACTGGGTCGGTCCGACCGGGTGGGACTAGACCTGGGCCCACGTCTCACTCTTTAATTTCGTTGTCCATATTATTGGCACCGCAAATCAATTTGACGAACTGTCATAAACGCTGTTAATCTTGGAGCATGTCAGTCCTTTTGAGTATACCCCAATGAAGTATGGGGTATAGTTGAGATATAGTCAGGTTGGTCTTTCATGAATCCAAACGGGCCCCTGGGTCTAATAGCATAATAACTCATAGACCGAGCATCTAATTGACGCTCCGTCTTTTGCGTTGAGACCCCAATGATGTGGCAGACCATTGAATTACTTATTCGTGGCACTTCATGATAGTTTGAGTATTGACTAGTAGCTCGTGGAGCTGATCCTTTCGATGACAAGCCAGTAGAGTGCGAAGACCTTGTAATTGGTTGAGACCTGAGGACTGCTGACCGTTTTGACTCGGAGTGATTCGACTAGCCTAGTAGGGAGCACCTTCATGTTGCGTGAGACCCACAGTACTCGACAAGAGGATTACCTCACCAGGCTATGAGGGGGAGTGCCATGGTGATGTGGTAGACCCACGGTGGGGAGCGCCTTAGTGATGCAGTAGACCCATGGTACTCGACAGGAGGAGTATGTCAACAGCTCGAGGTTAGTGGTAAGCCCCTTCATGTCACAATAGTCCCACTATAATCAATAGAGGAAGAGTTCTATGACATTCATGGTTTTGATATTATGAATAAAATCCTGGTTGAGATGATTGAGAAACTATTGTTTTTATCTCATGATTGATATGGATTACTTAATAACAAAGATATATGTATTGGAATATACCTATGTAGGGTTGTATGTTCATTTTTTTTAGAATTTTTAAGACCTTGAGGGTCTCGGGGTCCCTACAAAGAAGATTTATACTCACCCCTGCATGATAAATGATCTCATCTCTTTGTGTTGAATGCATATGATGGATAGTGCTGACTGAGACTGAGAGTTCAAGGACAAGACGGTACCGGGAGGTGGACCACAGGGCGTGACAGTACACGGAGGAGATTGATGGAAATGGAGTGCTATGGAGGCTATCTATTCCTAGCCTTCAGGTATGATCTGTGGTGGATGAACATGGAGCTTTTTTTCACCATTCATCTATTTTTTAATTTTCATTTGTACTTTTACTTTATATTTGGGCTTGTATTTCGTTCCCCACCACCATTCCGCACTCTATTTTTATACAATTTTACTTAGTGTTTTGTTTCTATCTGTATGCTCTCTTGTGTATGTGTTTATAGTTATAATGGCAATGCTTTCCCAGATTTAGGGAATTACGCATTTTGTGCAAGTCACCAACCATTGGCCTATGGAAGGAGGGATTGGGGTAGTCATGAAACTAACCTCGAGGGATGGGTTGTGACATTGCATGGTCACCACCTAGTTATTAGAAATTTTGTGTGTCAACCATGTAATCATGAAACCAGTCTAGGAAGTGTATTAATGGTATAACATGGTTTTCACACAATTCAAAAATCCATGTGGACTTATCATGAAGTAGGAATAGAATCATTGTAGAGGAAACCACAATGTTGGTTCATTATATGGTAAGCCATGTGGCCAAATCGTGTTGTCATTCTAAATAATTAAAATCATTAAACAATCATTCATCTCTCTATAATATTTAGTCCAAAATTGATCACCCACATTCATCTCATTTTCAATCCCACCATGATTTCCTAAAAAAACTTTTCTCTTGGCCTCCCCTCCACCATGGATTTTCTTCCAAAAATTCATGGTATCATTCCCATGGTTTTACTAATTTTTTTCTTCATTCATCCCTCTATCCATGATTTCTAATTTTTCATTTGGTGGGATTTTTTTACCGAAACCTAATCGTTAGTGGTTATGTTTTGGTTATTTTTTCAAGGTATTTTCAGTGCGTGTTTAGTCATTGATGAATTGTTATTTCTCACATTGATGATTTGTTGAGTTTTCACACCTCAGATACAGGTTCTTCCATTAATATCATTTCTGATAAAATCTTTTGATTCATGAATAATTTCAATTAATATTTATTCAACATTCTCATACCCATGATACTCATGTTTAGCCTATTATGGTGTTATAACTTAAGTATACTTTTATACTAAATGGTTTTTAGGTTTTTCCTATCTTATGCTTTTTGGTGTTTATATTATATTTTATTGACTAAATTTCAATTCAGCATTTTGTGAAAATTTTCCAGTTGAGTAGAGTTTCCCCATTTGATTTTTTTATTACATTCATTTGATTGGGGGTTAGTTTTTTAAATAGAGTGTCTTACTTTTTTTTTTCATAAAATGATTTGTGGTTTTAATATGAAAGAAGTAGTTTTTTCTACGAAAATTTTTTAGAGGAAAAATACATTTGACATTCCATTGAATGTTGTAACATCAATGAAATCATGGAGTTAACACACAGATGAGATTCCTAATGATGATGAAATTCAATGTAATTCTACCCTTGGTATTTAGTTACTAAATAATTATCCATATTATCCTCTTCCTTCATTTATTTGATAATTGTTTCACTGCTTCCAAATGATATAAATTGGTTTTAGTAATATACTATATTTTATACCATATTTGATATTCTTAAAAATAATGTTGTTTCCTATAATTGTTGAAATACTATTTCAAAATCTTTGGTTTTCTTGTGTGTTTACAACCATGAATATGCACATAATTATCCTTAAATAATGGTTTCTCATAAGTATCTTTGGTTTAATAATGAGTTTGGATCCATTGATTGATTTTAAAAAGGGGTTTTCAAATTAAATATTAAAATCCAATCATTTTGGGATCATTGATCATGTTTTGGTAAACAAATCCTTAGGGACATATTTTAAATTTAAATGATAAAAATGTGGTTGGAATTTTTTTTGGAGGGAGCATTTGAAATGTTTTTGGTACATGAATTTTTATATGTAATGATAATGAACCATTTAAAAAAATTAATTTTTTGAAGAAAAGTATCAAAATTATGATGTGATGGCCCAGTTTTCACTTTTGATGATGTGAAATATATATATATATATCCATTCATATATAGTGAGAACCTCTATATGAGTAATTTATCGTTATAGGATATCATATAATGGTGTTTGTGTTTAGGGTGGGAAGGTGTGTTGATGGAAGGTAAGGTGAATCACATGTGTGAGTGCCTTCAACACAAATAATATATTATTACAAAGGGATCATAGGAATCTTTTATATGGTCAAGTGATAATTGTTGATCAAACCCTATTAGATTGGTTGGAACCCATATGAGGTGGTAAATTCTATGTGTGTCATATAACTACTAGTGCTATTTTACAGAATCTAGTTGGTTATTAACTATAGAATTTCACCATACACCTACATGTTATTATGATCCTAGTATTCTAGGGATTAATCTTGGAATTTTATGAATTCACAAGGTTACTTATTATATGTTATTGTTTTTATGCTAAACTAGCTTTTTCTGATCTCCATGTTTATATTACTCATAACATGGTATTTATTTTTTTGGAATTTGGTTGGGTTCGGGATGTCAATTAATATATTATCTTTTGATCTAATAAAAAAGTAGTCAGTTCTATTTTTGAAAAGTTGATGTTGTGTTGTTTATTATAAATACTAAAACCTTAATTCTATAACTCTATTTAAAAAATTTGTTAATGTATTGATTTTGGGGATGGAAATATTTAGATTCATTTAATTTTTTCTAATAATATCTCTTTCTCACACTATAGTTTTACAAATCATTATTGGATGACTCGATCTATTTTCTACGTTCAGATCCTAGTTTATGTTTCCTAGTTGAGTTGTATCTTGAAGTGGATTAGTCATGTGGATAATGGTTGTTGGAACCAAGGATATTATTTCATTTAAATGTAGTATGGACTGTGTTTTATGTCAATCCTCATTGGGTTGATCATAGAGATTTCATGGAAGTTGGTTTTGTGTTTAATGATGAAATATGTATTGAAGGTGGGTTCAATCTGGACCTGAAAGAAATCGTTCAAGGAAATGAAAATGATAGAAAAACTGTATAAGTGGAATGAATTGCAAAGAACACTAGTTTATTAGGAAAGAATTTGGAACATTAATAGAAAATGGTCCATGGGATGGTGTGTCCTTCATGAAACCAAGGAATATTTTAATGAAACAGTTGTTGGTTCCTTTTATAGAAACAACATGGTGATTTGTTTCACCACATTGGCAGAATGGAGGTACACAAACCGTGTAGGTAATTTGGTTCATTAGATATGTATGGTTGCAATGATTGACCTTTCACAATGATGATATGGAAAATATTAGTTTGACATATTTAAAAGATATATTTTTTAATATATGGATAATTAATCTATTAATTATAATTTTTCATTGTGATTAAATATACGAGAGGAATTCAATGAAATATGGAAGTTGTTCATGGAAAGAATGTCGTGAAAATACATTAATAAATAGTACGAATGGAATTCATTGATGTTCAGGATAGTTCATGGAAGACAGATCATGGAATAAGAAACATTTTTTATTGAAAATAGTTCATGGAGGAGAGTTGGTCTACAAAAAAGTGGAAATAGGAAGATATTATTCTTAAATGTAGGATATGGTCACTATTTAAAAAATATTTTCATGATCACAGTTTGTAGAGGTAGTACGCTTGAAAATATTCACACTACATTGATAAAAGTAGTTCGTAGAGGAAGAACCGTGGTATATGGTGGAGCTAAGACATTTTTTGGTGGATGGACTCTCACTACAAGGTGCATTATGGTTCACAGAGGAAAGTTGTATTTTTACGGATGAATAGTTCATTAAATAATAGTGGATGGAAATGTGTAAAAAATCTATAAGAATAAAGTAATTCAATAGTGAAACTATTTATAGTTTAGGATTCATGAATTAATATCAAAATCTTGAAGTGGTCTTCATGCAAATAAACTGATTAGAGATTTGTCTCAATATTGTTGGAATGGCGGAGTCAGTGGATGTGATTTGAGGGGTGTAGTATGCTATCCCTAAAAATTGTTAAGGTAGTGTAACTGACAAATTGTGACTATGCTAAAAAATTTTATTCCACAAATAATAGTGATTATTATATATTATTATGAAAATTATTTAGTGTATTATCTTTTTATATATCTTGAGTACTGAAATATGTTAAACATATGAGTCTTCACTTTGTAGGTGATTATTTTCTTTCTTCCATTTCGCATAACAAATTTTTAATATGTCCCTACCAATGTGGGAATATAATCCATCAGTTTAAAAGTAAATGTAGACTCCCTAATTCTCCCCTTACCACCCTAACTATTATGGGGTTATTTAGTGGTGACATTGATGTCACATGATGATCATTTTGGTAGCAGTTTGGTTTCAATTTCTTTTTTTGATCAATATTGTTATTTAATTGTTTCATTTTATTTGTTGGAGATTTAGTTGTGGGTCACTGTAATGTTCTCATTTTTTTATATTATTTTATTTTGTTAAATTTTATTATTTCTAATCCATTCCCACTTGTGTTTTATTTAATGAAAAACACTATTTTCCATCAAAGGGGTAGAAGGTACACCCTTTGGTCCATGTCGTTTGTTGGGTCTTGTGTCGGGTTGGATGGAATCTCATCTATGTTCTAAAAAATGGAATCAGAGGATGAGATGGTTAGTTTGGATGTGAAGTAGTTGTATATTAGGATTGTTGGAGCTCAATAGGTAGGTTATGGGTTCATTCCCAATCACTATAACTAATTATGAGACCTGAGATGCTCGGGTAGCAATTAAATTGAGGTTAAACAAACCATTCTCATCATTGTTAGTTTTCGATTGAGGGTGAATAATGAATACTATCTACTATAATTTTGTGATCCCACATGGAGTTGTAACAATTGTTGAATCTATGTGAACAATTAAATTACATTTTAGTTTTTTATTTCTACATGGTGACTAAATCACCACCATGTTTGTGGGTTAGGCATGACTACTTGTTCCTCCTTCTAGTTATTCGGCTTGATTCTTGTTTCATTTAGGATTTGGTTAGAATAAGTATGGATTTAAAATGAAACAAATTTTAAAAAAATGAAAAATAATTTCTTTCAAATGGTTTAAACTAGTAAAATATTGTTTAAAGGAAAATGATTTTGATTGAAAATTATGTGGGTGTTTGGGTAATTGAAATTGAATAGTCAGTATATCCCTTGGTATTCCTTATGAATGTTTTCAAATGTGGGGTGTATGTGAGTGGATGGTTGGTTTTGGAACATATGGATGGAAAAGGATGAAATAATGTGGGATCGTCCTTGAAATTGTATAGATGGGTAAAATAATTTAATTTCTTGGCTATGTTTTTTTGGTTTAATTGGAAAGAAAAAATGTACTAAAAATTTCTTTTCTTTGAACTAAAATGGGATTATTTGTGAATAGTGGACCTGGAAGAATGAGGATTTTATATTTAAATGATACTAGTAGATTTTGAGGGGAATAATTTTCATTGTGTTTAAATTTATTTATCTTCTAATACAATAGTTTTTTAGATCATGGGGTTTATTTTAATTTTTTATCAGGTTGATATTGTTATTGGTTTGTTTTTTCTATGTTCTTAACAAAATGACACTCAGAATTGTTTCCAAAATATATAATAGGTTATGTACTATATTTTATTCTACTAAAATGTTGTATGCCCATTATGGTGATCTAGATCCTTTAGAGGTAGTGGGGTTTCTTGAAGAGATAGAGATTATCCTAGGGTTATTGTGATGACCCTAGGGTGTTTGAGGTATTGTTGTCCTTGGAATGATTGAGGGTAAAAATTTCGACTAGTGTATTTTTTGTCCCATAATACTTGGATGTTAAAATGACTTCGTAATTGGTTAATAAAACTATTGTCAAATTTTTTGTACTTGATGATGTAAAATCAATAATGGTTGAAGAGTTGTGGGAGTATCAATAGAGATAACGAACTATAAAAGAATATATTTACAACTTCAAAGTGTTTTTTTATTACTCGCTGGATGTGGTGTTAATGGATTAGTTAATGTATCCTTTTATCATTTGTGGTCATCATTCAAATATCACAAGAAAAGTTATTTTATCCATAAGATTTCAGTTCAAAATGTTAGTTATGATACATTCTTATCCGAGTTAGTTCTTAAATCATTGATAGTCATCATTCTGGATTCCCTAATCATTATTAAAGTATCTGCATATAGAGATGGGAGCATGGAATAACATCAATTATTTAATGATTCCTCTTAATTGGTTCTATATTATCATTGATTAGAATGTTCATTTTTATATTTCTAGTGTGACTAGTTTGGAAACATGAATCCATCCTATCAGAATCCTATGATGACCTAAAATCATTGTAGATGATGGGATAATCTGGAAAATATTTGAAGGTACTATCACCAAAAGCATACCTTGTGATCAAAGGATATCACTTTCACACTATGACGAAGGATATTCTATAGTCTTCAAGGCTCCAGATACATGACATTGTGTAAAGCTCTCACACAGTCAGGAGGTATCGTGGGTGTGTGAACCCTTGGCCTGATTTTTGTTTCAAGCATTTGGTAGTAAATATTTAATGTTCCTTTTTGAGGTATAGATGACTCTTTTAGTTCATTATTTTATTTTGGTTGTGTTATGGACTTATTCTATCATAATCAAAATATTTGTGTTTATTTGAAAATGGAATTCTAAATTTCTATTTCCTTAGTATGTGATAAATCCTTATTTGGGTTGGTTTCTTTTTATTAGGTATTTTTTGGTAGTGCATTTGTCTTTTGTAATTTATTGGTGTTAATATAAAATATCATTTTGGTTTAGGTTCTTGTTCATTCCGTGGACATTCCGCTTGTGTTGGGGTTCTAGTGTGTGGGGAAAGTTTTTGATTTAATAGTTTTGTTGTTTTTTTGTTAAAACAATGAGAGAGGTGATAAATTTGGGATTTACATAGTTCATGGTTGTGGACGGTGATTTTTTAATTAGTTTGGAGAAGTTGTGTCAGTTACTGGGGTCTTGGTTATTTGATTCAGTAAGTAGTGGGTTTCTCTTTAAAATTTTTGTGGTAATTTTTGAGTTATAATTATTCCATGTTGGCTATGTTCTTGTTGTGGGGGAATAACCCCTTGGGTTATAAAATAATTATTATGTTTTGGTTTCAATTGGAATAATGGGGTGTTAATATTGGAGTGAATAGTCACACAAAAGTTCATGGTTTACATCGGTTTTAAGGGTATTGAGTTTCAATTTGGTCTATCATTCAGTCGGGTGACATTCATGATGAAGAAAATGTCTATGTTGAGGCTAATTTTAATGCCCCAACCTAGGATACCCTTTTATTATATCGATTTCTTAGTCTCAGATCATTTAGTTTTGGTTTGGGATTGTGTCTCGATTGATTATTATTCAGTTTATAGAAGATTGGGTTCTTTTTTGTTTAATCACGATCACTAAATAGTTTGTTGAAACCATGTGGGTAAAGCTAAGAAAGTATGCGGCCAGTACAATATGTAGACAGAAGATGTCACACAATTTGGGCATTAATGTACAAACCTTGCATCTTGATCAGGTGGTTGGTCTTGATGTCTAGAAAAGCCTACCACACGGTTGTACCATAGTTTGGTAAAATATGCGGCTAAACTATGCCATCATGTAAAATTATAAAAATCTTATAACTATAATTCAACTATATCATATCTTTAACGCAACTATAATATCTAAACTTCCTCATTTTTTCACTAATTGGGGTCTCCAAACTACTCTTCACTTGTCCTCCCCTTCTCCATTGATGCTCAGCCAAATATCCAACTTATGTATAGTAGGGTTTTTGGTCCTTTTAACCTCTATTATACATCCCGCTTTAATTTCTCAGTTTCCCATTTGTGGGAGCTTGTTTAGCCAAAACCTAATGGGTAGGGTTTATGTGTGTGTTGTTTTTTCATTGGATTTATGGTGTACAGTTAGAATGTGGGACCTGGTACATCCACCCATTGAATCTTTTTTTGCTTTTGCACTCCTCCTTGGTTAGTGTTTCCAATTACATCATTTCAAAATTAATCATTTTATTCTTGAATTGTTTCCATTAATAAATTAATCACAAACCAAAGATACTCTTGGTTGTTCTACTAAGGTGTTTTCAAAACATTATAATTTGTTGAAAATAGGATTTCAGGTGATTTGCAGGTAAATCTTTTCTGTGTCTATGCTAACATTGTTGGATTAAATTAGAATCTAGCATTCTAGATAAAATTGTGTGGTTGGGTTTTGTTTCCCCATTTGAAATCATTTACAAGGTTGATTATATTTGTTTTATTATTTTTATATATACATTGTTAATATTTTTGTAGAATGGTTTGAGTTATTATTGGATTAATGTGTTGTTTCATCCAAAAAATATTTGGTGGAAAAATACTTGTGGTATGCCATTGGATGTAGTATAATTCATTTGTGAATAGAGTTCACACATGTGTGAGCATGAAAAATTCTTATAGAAGTTGAGGTAATTATTACCTTGAAATTTGGATTCATAGCAAGTTTCTTCATCTTCTCCTCTTCCTTCACTTCTCAAAAAATGGTTTCATAGTTTCCAAAAGTGGTAATGTTCTTTCTTGATCAATTGGATGTTATATCCCATTTGATGTTTTATAAATTAATGTTTGTTCCTATATACTTTTAATCCCTATTAGGATATCCATTGATATTATGGCTTTTTCCACAATAACAATGTAATGGTGTTATCCTGAACCTTTAGTATCATAAATGGTTCTTCGATTACTAAATGATGTTGCCTCCCTTGAAAAATTTTAAAAACGGTATTTAATATAAATTATTGAAAGATCAAACAATTGAGAAGATTTAGTATATTTTGTTAAACATTTGGTTTGAGGGCCCTTTTGGAATTTCAAACATAAATGTGGTGGTTAGTGTTGTCAATGAGAGTGCTTCTTTAATAATTATGGTAAATTCAGTTAGATATGTAAATATATTGCCGCATTTTGAAATCATGATTTTTTTATGTAACAGATAAAAAATATGATGTGATGGACTAGTGGAAACCTTTTGATGAAGTGATATATATATATATATATATAGTGGTCAACTATATTGGAATGATTTACGTTTATCTATCATCATATACTCATGTCTGTGTTTGGTGTAGGCATGTGTGGTGTTGGTACCTATGGTGAATCAGACATTCTAGGGCCTCCTATATACATAATATATTATTTATATGGGATCTTGGGATTAATTTCAAGGGCCAAGTGATTGTTTCTAATCAACCCCGATTATATGGGTTGGTACCACTTGGATGTTTTAAAGGACATGTGGGTTATACAACTTGTGAGGGATATTTATGGAAGATGACTGGTTATTGAATATGGCGTTACAGGATAGATCAAGAGGTGGTTCCAAATTGATATTGTCGAAGTATTTCTTTAAGGATGTTTATGAATTCACATGGTTTCTTATTATATCTTCTTATTTATATTTTATTTCACTATGTTTTATATTTTACTCTTATATTATTTTTAGCATAGTCTGTTATTTGTTTGTATGAAATTTCATTGTGCTTGGGTTTCCAAAAAGATAAACAATTTTGATCTAATGAAAATGTTTTATGTACTATTTTTCACAAGTGTAAGTTGTGTAATTTATTTTAAAGGATGAAACCCTACTTTTATGATTTCATTTATTACTACTTTTAACTATTTGTTTTTGGTAATGAATATTTTTGGATTCATTGGTGGTAGCATAAAGTTATTTGTAGATCATGTACTACTTGTACCACTCGATGTTAGTAGACCCAATATATTTTTCATGTTCAACTTCTTATTCAGGATTCATGGTCGAGCTTTCTCTTGGAGCTATTCAGTCTTGTGGATGGTGGGGATATTGAGTTCATGTAGAGATCATGTTAGTTATGGTTGATTTTAAAATTATTTTTTGTTTTTTTGTATATTGAATCTAAATAACATTATTATATTAATTTTATATTTTGTTGTTGGTCATTTCAGCATTCTTAGTTTTTTTATTTTGTTGTATTTGTTTTATGTTTATTTGCTAGATATCATTTCGACTTGTGTTTCATTTGTTGTTTGATACTACTTTCTATCACGTGGGGACTGATAACACCCTTCGGGCCCGGTAATAGACTGGTATGAGTGTCAGGTTTGGTGGGATCTCACCCAGGATCTTCACCTAATAAATGAATACATGAATGATAAGAATGATTTAAAATTCTAATATATATTTCGTATTGATATATGTCATCAATATACTTAAAATCAAGCTCTTGAAGACAATAATGGGAATTAAGGGTACCACTATATGAGAAATAATAATTTTTCACATTTATTATGTGACCACAGCTAATAAAGGCACCACCATAGATGTAGTAAGACATTTACATCAACTAGGTATTGGCACACATCATGAAATTAATCAACATGAAATAGAATCGTGATACATAAGGCCTATATAAAAGATATAATGGAAAAAGTAACACTATTTGATTATGATAGTGGATAAAGGATATATTATACATTAATGAATGTTTTGAGATCTTTATGTACATCACATACACATGAAACTAGTATAGTTTTTTATATACAAATATAGATATAGTGGAACATATAATATGGACATGGAGAAAGAGATATTGGTCCTCATGGTTGTCAGGGTGGTGACCATCCATGTATTTATGGTGATTAAGTTATTGATGAAAATGATTTTGATATTGAAATTATTTATTAGAATTGGTTCATTGATTCAAAAGATGATAATGGTTATCATTACATTGATTTCATGGATTATGATATTGATATATTACATTTGATGATATTTCCAGGGCACTATGATTTCAATGGTTTATTCAACTACATAATAAAAAATATTTATATATTCAGATTATTTTGATGTTATTGAATATTTTAATGTTGAACATATATTATTTTTCTTCATTATAAAAATTTGACAATCAATGATGTATATAATAATATCTATTATTTTGATATATAATTTTATATTTATAGGTGAATAATTATAGAGGTAGGATTAAATGTATAACCTTGTGTGATCATCTAAAAATAAGAGAAATATCATAATACATATCTTCAACTAGTTTTTATGTATCATGTAAATATATAATAGTTCCTTGTAAACTAATTGTTTTTAATTTTATACCACATGTTCACACAAAAATATATATATAATAATAAAAATATTTGTATTACTTGTGGTTTTCTATATTTATTTAAAATTCATATAAATGTGATTCCTTTCTATGAAAATTATTTAAAACATTTGATACATCATAAACCCCCTATTTTTAATTCTGATAAATCAAGATGTAGTGAAATGAAAAACAGTAAATGATGGTTGTGATGAAATGAAATATAAAAAACGTAATATGACCTGGGAATAAGATATTGGGTTCTCATCGCATTGGATAAAAAACATATCCTAAAAACCATATAATGATACATTGGAGGAGATGTTGCTTTTAAATATAACAAAACAATCATCAATGAATGATTTTGATGAATAATTATATATGATGAGAATATTGGATCAAATGTTGTTGTATTTATCAATTTATTGTGGTAAAATGTATAGATTATTTATAATATTTAGAAAAATTTAACTAAGATACTCTTACAAATTTTTAGATTTTCCACTCATATGATAAAAAACACTATAATAATCATGATTGGAGAATGAATCAGTTGATTGTTATCTAATATTACAAATAAATAATTTTTTTTTGTATGATAATGAAGGAACATAATGAAATTTATCAAATAAAAAATCTATTTTAGCCAATGTAACATCTATTTTCTATTGATATATGAATCATTGTGGAATACACCTCACAATAAAAATAAAAAATCACCATGGGTGATGTATCTAAAGTGTAAATGATGGATAAAAATATCCATGTTAAATGATATGAACTAAATTATCTCATTTTGATATGCACATTGATGGAATTTTTTTTTCTCTAAATAGATGTATTAATTGTTTTATATTTCCACTCAAATAAGAAAAAACATAATGATTGAAGTTATTTTCAATGCGACATTCTTTTTTTGGATTTTAAGTTTTAAATATAACATGTTATGTTTTGTATCAGAAAATTGTGAACATGAGTCATTAGATATATTTGAAAGAGAAGAATTAAGAATGTATTATAATCATTTATATATTAATACTATCATATTCATGAATATTGAAAAAAATGATTAAATTGGAAATAATTGAATAAACTAATTGAATGTCTACTATACTTGAAATAATGAAATAATATATCACATAAATCATCACTATTTACAGATAATTCCTCATAAATCCATATGAATCACATCATAAAATAGAGATGTATATTTTTTTCAATGTAAATGGATATCATGATTAGGGATTTAGTGTAGATTAAGATTAATATTTACCTATTATAAATATATATATATTTTTGTGTTATATAGGTAACATTGGTGTTTTAAAATTAAAATATAGCGGTGAATAATTATGTTTAGGAATATGTTTTTATTTATATACAAGGAACCAAAATTTAATTACATTAATTATATTAATACTATTGTGTTTTATAAAATTGTATGATTCAATGAAAGTGATGTGGATGATGTAAAAAATATTTTCTGTGAATATCTTATTTTTATTAATGATTGGTTGTGACAGTCACATTGAAATCATCCTTTAATTAAATTAGGAAATGAGTCATTTTCATATCATAATGATATCAACTATAAAATTCCCATTTAAAAGGATAGGCTTCGAGAAATTTCCATGGAACATGATTCTATGATGGAGAAAATTCATGGAATTAAGATAAAACATTTTATGAATGACAACATAATGTATTTGTAATGTTTTTTTGGAAGTGAATTATTTCCTAAAATCCAAATATGTTTATCAAATTATTCTACATATTTAATTTATTATCAATCATTAAAATGTAGAAAATAGGTTGTGATCTCCTAATACAATGAGGTATGGAATCATTCAATATATATGTAATATTATATGAATATATGAGATTAATTTATTCCATTGAGGGAAGAAATACGATGTGTGTAACTAAATTATGTATATATTATTTCAAATATTTTTCAATATGAGAGAAAATAAAAAAAAAGAATGAGGAGGTATATATTTATGATTATGGATATTATAAATAAAATGAAAATTAATGACCCATCCTAAAGTGAATTGAATGAATAGATGTTTTTATATGTAGCCAATTGTGTAATATCTAATATTTTAATATTCATTGAAGTGATGATAATAGGAATTATAAAAATATAATCCATTATAAATTAGTGGTGATTAAATATCTATTAAATTCATATTATGTTTTTGACACATTTATTAAAATTATAAATTAACAATTATATATATATTTTTTGTGATAATTATTAACATTGCTCTCAAATATTATTAAACATATAACAAATAATGATTGTAATGTAAATTAAACAATATAAAATTTGAGGAAATAGAAGACAACCTATTAATATAAAAAAATGGCAAAGGAAGTGGGTGTAAATTGTTAATAAATTAAAAAAAGAGTAAATAACTATAATAAAGGATTTAGTGGATTATATTTCAAGAAGATGGATAATACAATACAATAAATTGAAATCAAAGTACATTTGTATGATAAAATGTATGATAAAGACACACTGAAATTTTTTGGTCATGGTTTTTGAATTTGAAGAGAATAATTATAGCTTCACTATGATGAGTAATTGGTTATAAAACATATAGTTAGTCCTGTTATGAAAATAAATAACTATGTGAATCACACACAAAATAAAAAGAGTAAATGATCTAGAAATATCATGATGTAGTTGAGAAGAACTATTTTTTTGTTATTTTTCATTAAAAAATTATAACAATTAAAGATAAAGTCAATATAGAAAGATAGATAAGAAAGTAACTATACTTTTTATCATTACAATTTTTTTTGGATTTTCAGAAGATCAAATAGAACATTTCAAGGGAAAATCATCAATAAATGGTGGAGTGAATAGTAAATATAGTTATATATATATATATATATATTAAATTTTTTCCATGATATGAGAGGTGATAAGTCATAATATAGAAAACTATACCATTGAGAAATGTATCTATAGATCTATTTTGATAAAAATTTGTATAATATCAATGATCAACACATTATAAAAACTAAATCCCATACATTAGTTGACACAAATATATATAATTAAATCTTATTCATTATATTGATCATATTGTTTAGGACTATATTATTCCACCATCCATGTTTTTTTTGATAATAATAAAACACAAGAAGTATGGGATGACGACCACTACATAATAGATATTAAGATCATGAAAAAATATTGTTTCAACCCTGTAAATACTTCATTTTTTTCATTCTATCAATATCTATAAATAACCATGACTATGGTGTATTAATATATCATAAAATTAATAGGGTGTCAAAAAAATATAAATTGATGATGATTTTGGAAGCATAAAACTATATAGCTAAACATTATGTGTCATAAACCGGTGGGATACAAACCCCTTTTATCGATTATAATCATTGGTATAACTTTTTTTCCAATAGGCGTGTTGGATAAATAATCAAAAGTTTGGGGACTTTACTAAATTTTTTTTTTAAATATTTTTCTTTGTTATGTAATTTATATAACGTAAAATTATATATAAAACATTTATGTTATTATATTGAATCAATTTCATCATATGTCTAATCATCACACAAATTAAATTTGACAATGGAACCCACTAAAATAGTGAAATGACTTTTGAAATTGACAGAACCAATTATAATTTTGTTTTAATCTCATGTTGGAAAATATAATTCATTTTATTAAATTGGAGGAAA
Source organism: Viscum album (assembly GCA_963277665.1). Classification (NCBI taxonomy): domain Eukaryota; kingdom Viridiplantae; phylum Streptophyta; class Magnoliopsida; order Santalales; family Viscaceae; genus Viscum; species Viscum album. The sequence continues at coordinate 2,070,666,679 of OY728152.1, read as the reverse complement.
AACCAAGAAGCTTATTTTTATCTTATCAGAAAGAGAAAGAAACCTTTTGTTTATGCCAAGACATAATAAACTCAGATTGTTTGATATATAAAATAACAACAAATAAAGATCATTTTTCTACATTTGGGAACACCCTCAAATGTTTTATTTATTGGGTAGTATAAGTCAACATGGTGGTCATACATTTAATTGAAAAATAATCAACCACAAATATAGGGACCTATGTCTTACACACAAATTTTTTTATAAATATTATCATTGTAAAATATAAATACATGTAAAAGATCTAGAGCCTAGTTTAATTGGAGGATTAGGCACATAAATACAGAATTTTTAAAAATTTCATAATTTTATTTATCAATTTTCTATAGCGTGCCCCTAACCCCCATATTTCATCTTCACACATCCTAGGATTAACCGTGGATGTACAAAAGGGAAAAGGTGGTCTATAAATACCAGTATCTTAAAAGAAATCATAAAAAAGAATAACATAGTGGAATACCATTATCATAAAGAGAATGTTCATAATTAAGGAATACATGAAAAAATTAATGATAAAATATTATCAGATAGTTAACTTGACCATTAAAAATGAGTATTTCATTATTGATATGAGGAAATAACATAAATAATAAATCATAAGAATATGTTGACACTCCATACCTGATAAACATAACATAGATGGAAATGCTAAATTTACGAACCCATAGTTTTATTTGAAAATTTCCAATGCTATATGATATCATAAGAAATTAAAACATCATAAATAAATTTGGGTGATATTTAATTATATTTCCACTATTCAATAATTTAAATCACACATATATTTTCCACATGAAGAAAATATTTCATATAAAAATCACATATTAGTTAAAACAGCATGATATTGAACATGTGTTGAAGTTTTTATCACCAGAAAAATTTAAATGAAATGAGACAATGATTTCCAATAAAATTTCAAATTTAATTTTCTTTATATGTTAAATCCTACAATAAATATAATAATTTAAATTGAGTCACATTTAAAAAAACAATGAGAATGTTTCGATATGCATGAACAAAAAGTATTACAATAGTAGTGATTGTTTTATAAATATTCAATTAATCTTTTGGAGATATGGGATCATAATTTTTCATTTGAAATCTTATCTAAACCAATGGAAATAACATTAATTTACATTAGTTTTATTAGATGTTTTGGGTTTCTAAACATTTTAAAGGGTGATAGTTTATCTGAAATATGAATTCGGAAAATCCCTTTAAATTATTTTTTTATAGAAGTTGTTATTTTGAAGGACAGTTAAAAATGTACCACTAAAAAAATGGATAATATATTAATAGTGGTATATATGTATGGTAATTATATAAAAAATATAATAATCACATTAATTGAATATTTATTAAATGATATAAAAGAACAATGAAAGTGTAACTTGAGTAATATATGGTGAGTATATAAAATATATAACCATTATGGCTGAATGAGTTATATATTTGACATTATCATCATACATAATTAAATTAATTTCACTAAAAACCTAAATTTGAACCTTAATTTTATTTAATTAGATTACTGGAGACTATTTATTTCTTTATGTTTTCCCAATGTTAAATCATTCCACCTCTTATTGGTTACATGAGTTCATTTCAAATATTTTTATTTGATTATTGTGAGATTATTACCATGGTTAATTTCATCTTAAAAGTGAATAAATTTCATCTGTAATATCATTTTGTTTCTAAATATATATTTTTATAAATAAAAACATATATAATTTGATAATTTTTAGTTTAAAAAAAATTTAAAGAAAAACATCAACTCAGGGAGGCAATAACTATAACATAAAATAGGATGGGCTTCTTCATTCATGGAATGAAAAGAATATAGGAAAAAAAATATTATTCTATAATGATTATTAGACATTTCCATATATTATATTATCTATAAAATATATTTTTAACTATATTAGGAATGCTGGTGATGGAGAACCGAAAGCATTTATTTGTGGAGGTGTTAATTCATGTGTACTCACTCACAATGATATATTTATTTATTTATAGAAGATAGATAATAAAAACATGTTGTCAAGTTTTTTTAATAAAATAATCAGAATAATTATATTTTTATTATATTTATACTATTTAAATTGTCTATTTTTAGGGATTTAATTAAAATAAAACATCATTAGTGATGGGTTTCATAGGTTGAGACCTTAAACATTCTAGAGAATAAGGCTATATATATGAATGAATTAGGATTATTTTTTGTGATGAGGTTAACCATAACTCGTATATGAATTTAATGACACTATATTATGTTGATTTTTATGGAAATTTCAAAATATTATTAAAATTTTAAAATGGTTAATGTGATACCATTTTATATTTGTGGAAGGGGGAATTATTTTAGGAAAATCATGTAAGGGGTACTAATGGAATGATGCGGATTTTAGGTGAGGAAGGTAAATGAGGGTCAGTAATTCATGTATTTATATATCTGAAACATAACAATATTTTAAAAGGGTCTAAGTATCAGGTGAATTATAGATAATAAAACTCATATAATATTATCATTTTAAACACATGTTTCACTTAAAATATGTTTATAGTGTAAATTTTTTTTAAATGATAATATATTGTGAACATTATTACTAAATTTTTAATGGATTCTATTAGTATGGAATCTATATAGAAAAATAATATATTCAAAATGGAAAAACTAAACATCTAAATCCAAACAACCAATGTTCTGAAAATAAAAATACAAAAAAATCTATTATACAGTAATGGTTATTTTAATTAATGAACATTGATTTCCAATTAAATGAGTGTTATTTAATTTTTATATTTATTTAATAATTATATAAGAAATTTATTTTTAAATTTACTCATATAATTTTAAAAATGCATTTTACTTTAAAATTTATAATTCATTGGAATATATATGATTTAATAGGGTAAATAATTTTTAACCATGGTAACTAAATATATATATCTAAAAATAAATTATCAGATTCTTGAAATTTTTCACACAATAATTTAACATTTTATATAAATTTTATGAAATTCAATAATGATATTGAATAAAATACAATTTCACAAAAAATTCACAAAATTTCAGTAAAATGGTTTCATATGATTTAGATTATTACTATATAAATATTGTTTATTAAATGAGATGGTATTTTCATAGAAAATATTTTTCCCTATTCTACTAAACATTATTTAATTTATAAATATTTTAACAATTCACCATAACATAATATGAAAATGTTATATAAAAATTCTATGTTGATTTTTTAAAATTCCCTTCATAAATTTATTTCTACAAAACTTTAAAATAATATCATAATATATCATAAGAAATTAATTTATTTTGAAATCATATTTTTTATATTATTATTAAAATTAAAAAACTTTATTCATAAATATATCTAACATTAAATATTTCAATTTATGGAATACATTTTTTGAATATAAATAAATATTATTAGTTTCTAGCTGTACTAATTGATTTTGATGATTAGTTTGAATTACATATATGTATATATATATATTCATTTATATATATTTCATATTTCATGTATCAAGTATATATATAGGGAAATTATATGCCTTCCTTGAGACATTAAATATTGTTTTAATAACTGATGATACATGTAGATAAAAGCATAAAAAATGTTTTTTTGTCGACAAAATGGAATGTGACTACAAAAAACAACGTAGAAAATACAGAAATAATTTAGATTTGTAAATACAGTTGGATTGTATATAAATAGACATATTTGAATGTAATATTCTATATTGGTAGAAAAATAATAGAAAAATATAGTCAAAATTTGGGTGATGAACTGAAAATATGAAAATATTTAAGTACATTATAGCCGGAATATATCCTAAACCTCTACAATGGTTGCATTGGTTTTTTCAAATATATATACAAATAGTTCCCTCATGGAAATAATCCTTTAAATATTGTTCAGGCACGAATAGTCATATTCAAATTATATAATATAGCCATTTCATTAGATTATTTACTAAGGTGTTATGATTATGAGTCATTCCAATGAAATACTTTAATTGTTTCATCCCTCTTTTTCAAATAATACCTTACAATTATTATTCATTAAATCATAATACAAAAAGTAATTTATCTCTTTGAACCTTGATCCAAAATTATTTTAAATAAAATCATAATATTTTAAAATATAAAAACTCTTTATCCAATATTAGTGTTATTTAATATTATGTATTATGTGCTCAAATAACATTTCATTAAATAAAAATTAATAATTTGTAATAAAAAATTATATAAAAAATCACGTATCAAAAATTTTTAATAAATAAATATATGAATATATAAGTAAAATAGATAATACATTAAACTAAAACCTTTTTTGAGGATGATAATAATTTTCACTTCTATGTATATAAGCCTTCTTAAAATGAAAAAAGTTTGTAATCGTCAAAGTCAATGAACATCATTAAATTTAACCATTATATAGGTGTTTTGTGTTAGATTAATAAAACCATAATCATTACTTGTTTAAGAAAAATCTAATCATAAATATGATCAATGCATACTTTTTCTAACCATAAATCATCAATATTTTATTTTATAAACATCATTCCATGGTGAATTATCTTCATTCTATGTCTTATAACCCTATAACTCTTGTATAGTAACCATAAAAAAATACGTAACATGCCTCATATACGAATCATAAAGAGCATGAAATCAATATGTAATGATTATTAAACACATAAAATACATTCAATATATTATTTATTCACAATAATATATATATAAGGACCTTTCCATGATACAAATTCAAAAAAAATATAATCAATATGGATACAATTTCAATAATAAATATTAAAAAGTTATTTCAAACTATAAATAGTGAAAGAATACAAAATTTCTCATCTGTAATTATTGATGAAATAAACTATTAAATTTTTTATTATCAAAACATAATAATATTAATTGGAATGGGTCCATTCTATAATCTAAAATCTAAAGTAATTTAAATATTTATTATTTCAAAATCTTCTCCTATGTTATTAAATTATCATAAATTTAATGAGAAATAAATATTCTCTTGAAAATTGAAAATTACGTATATTTATGGAATAATTCTATATAAAAATTAAATTACTATAAATGGATAATAAATTAAGATATAATTACTGTAATTTATAGTATTCAAACTAACACTAAATTAAATACCTTTATCTTTCAAAAAGAAATATTAACATTCAAATTATTTCTTTGTATGTGTCTAAAAATATTAATAATTTATATAACAATTTTATAAATTCCACCACGTGTTAGTGTTAATGAAAATTCATTGAGCCATGATAACATTAAAAAAATTTATATAATAAAGAAATGATATTAAATAAATTACAAATAATGGAGAATTATTAATATTTAAGCGAACAAGCGAATATAAATAGATTGAATTCACAAAGCCCAATGATTAATAATAGATGTATATCCTTGTACCTAACCCAGAAAAATATAATATATTATGTATTCATGGAGACCAGATCCTATCATAGGATGACCAATATAAAACTATTAATGATAACATAATGTGGGATTCATAATGTTAATTGATTATAACCTTGAAAAAATAATTTTATAAGAAAAAAATTATTCAAAAATTGAATTGAAAGAAACATGTTCGTGCATTCATTTTATACATCTATCATTTAATGTTAATAATTATACTCTAAAATATTGAAAAAAAGAATTTAGTAATGATATCATCCAATAAGAAAATTGGTATAATAATTTCTAAACACATTTCACCAATTTCAATTTTTTCTTCTATAGAATTATATCTATATTATTTATAATTTATCCTATGTTGACCTAAATTATTCTTTAAAATCACAACAGAAAAATAATTATCACATTAAATAGAATGATTTTAGAAATAAATATGGAATTGAAATATAATTTTCTCATTCGATAGGTATTTTCTACAAAGACATATTCTAGAAATGTATAACACCAATATAATTGATAATGTAACAAAACTATGTTTATATGTATATTATAATAATATACAACAAAACATGGAACATCTCTCTATTTATATTTATATCTATTTTTTAAAGACCAATTTACAAATTTATAATGTTTTTATAATAAAATAATATTATTTATCATAAAATAATCCAAGGATATTGAGATGATATACATATTTTACTTGTATTATTTTATATGTTAATTATTTTTTCATCACATTAAAATAAATAAAAAATAAAAACAACAAAAAATTAAATCAAGCTAAAATTTTGATAAACATGATATATTACCAGTCTTAACTCTATAAATTTAATTATCATTTTTTCAACGATATATTTTATCATCCATCATAAATGAAATAATCATTTAAATTTTTGACATCTAGTATTTATATAATGAAAATATAATAAAATGTTCATTATAATAGATCAATTAATTTTAAAATATGCAATAATTTCATTCGAAGAGGTAAATTTCTTGTAATATTATTTGTTCTCCCGTTAGACTCTAATATAATACATTATTCCTTACTTTTAAAAATTCATTACACAAGAAACTATATTAAAATCCATTCATATTTTCATTCACATATATCTGAGAAATAAAACATTCCATTTAATAATTTTATAAAAAGTTTAGGATATTAAATTTCATTAAAAATAATAAAATTTCCAAATAAATATTTTTAATAACTCATAACCACATCTTTGAATTATCATTTTAACGATATTTTATTTATATATACACTAATAATTATTAAATATATTCACCCCTAAATATATTTAGTAATAAATTATTATATTTATCAATCAAATTAATGTTATATCCATGAATAAGAATATAATGTAATAAAATTATTACTTCTTCAAAAAAATTCCATGAAAATTGATTCATCTTTTTTAATCAATAATATTTGACTACAATATTGATATATTAATTTGGTTTTATTTATAATAATATTTATAGACACATCATGTTATTACTAAAAAATAATTTAGCCCCAAATTTTATAGAGTATTTAATTTTTACAACAAAATACTAAATTCTATAATAAATATAATTAAGCTGTTATTAAATAGTAAATATACTAATTGGATTATCTGAGGATTTATAAAAATCATCCAAAATAAATAAATAAAAATATAAAATTCTGTAAAAATTTATAAACTATTTATAGTTAGAATAAATTTATCAATATTTCCAATCCCATTCGTTAATGGTTTATCTTCATTTGTTTTAAATAAATTCTAGTCAACGTTAATCTACACTCAAAATGATGGTTAATTTTTTTTTCCAACCTCTACAAAATAAATGTGTCCAAATATATATATACATTAGTTAAATTAATCATTGTATTATTCTAAAATATACTAATCATAATTAAAAATCATATATTTTTAGAAGACCATGAATAATTTATTGAAAAATATATATATTTTTATATAGATTATTTAATAAAAATATATAAAATCATAATTGTTTTGATGAAATTGTTCGAATAAATATTTATTATTAATAATAATAATATTACCAATAAATACCAAAGAATATATAAAAAATAAATTCTATTCTTTTTTAATATGAAAATTTTAATTTTTTTAAAATCAAATATACAATTAATTTATCTAATGAATAAAAAGATATATTTATATCTTCTTCATAAAAATATCATTTAGTTTTATTTTCATTTACCATAGAATAATAATTTTCTTTTAGTGTTATAGTTTTTTGTTTGAGAAAACTATTTTATTGTATAATATAAGGAGATTAAAAATTATGTTAATATCCAATATGATCATATAATATCATTTCTTAAAAATGTATCAATGCCTCCTTCGAATAATTTAATTGAGCATGTATTGAACATCCTTCTTAATATTTAAAAAGAAAATAATAATTAACAATTTTAAAAATACATTATTGTTATGAAATATAAATTAACATCATGTAAATATATTAAATATAGAAATATTTACAAAATCATAACATATTCCACCCACACATACAACATATATATAATTAAATATATATAAATTTATAAGTATTAATGACATTAAATTATATAAAAATTGATAGGAAGTACATATACATTATGGTGGTTACCTTTTGGACATTAGTCACAAAAGTATGTGTTTACAATAATTATATATATCATATACAGAAAAATTGGATTTTTAAAATTATTTATATAAATATAAAATTTTTATGTCTGAGTTTTATATGATAGAAGATTAAATTTTATTAAAACTAACTAAAAAACAACATATTTTTATAAATTTAATATAAAATTAGAGTACTAGTTGTAATTTTAATACCTTCCATAAAATAATAATGCTTCATCCTTACAAACATCAAACATATCATATTGAAAATTTTCATTCATCTCATCATCACATAATTGATATATACATAAAAATAAAATTTTAACACATCAATAAATTCATCATTAGATATGATAATATAATGAGAGTTTTAAATGAAAAAATATACTCAACCTTTTTATTTATAAATAAAATGTATCTATACCAATTTTACAATAGTGGAATGTTAAGAAAAATTACTATCAACTTTTAAATGATACAAACATCCACTACAAATGTGTTGAGTAATTATTCGTAATCAATTTTTTGGACCCATCCAATATTGAAAAACAGAAGACATTTTATTCGCCAAGAAAATCATTGAGCTAATCGGGATGGAGAAATATTTTATGTAAACCCAAAATAATTTTATCATTTTATTGAAATTTAATATATAATTTAAAAACATAGAAATAAATATGTATGTTTACCCATGAGAATATGTAAATATGAGTAAACTATAGCTTACAAACACTCATTATATTTTATTATTAAAATATATTAATTGTGAAAAACATCCCATGGCGTTTTTAAAAAAAATTACTTTTTATGAATTTAATTACAATTCCAAATACCGTACAAATAAATTGTTTTAATTGTTTATTACTATAATTTTTCCTATATTTCATTATATTGAAAAAATGTGGGTATAAGTGACATTGTGATTTCTATTTACCTTATTTGATTTAAATTATTCATATAATATATATTTTAATTTATATTTTCTATCCTCAATAAATGTAAAATGATAATCACAATGATTAATAAGTTATTATTTTTTAATTTAAAAATTATCATGTAAATTTACATTACTTTTAGAGGTTTAACTTCCAATTTTATCATTTTTTTCACAAGTACTATTATTTTCCCTAAAATTTAATATATACATTAAGGAAAGATGTGTGATTATAAATTTTTGGTATTGATGTTTTTTAATATTTTTATTTCATCATGTAACTCATATGTCAATGTTTCCTCAAATTTATTATTATATGTTTTTATCTTGGTCACTTCCATTTCATGAAGAAACCAACAGAAATATATTTTATAACCCATTTTCGAATATAGATTCATCACATGGAACACAAATTTAATTAAACTAAATAAAATATACATTAATGATTTATCATTTTAATTCGTCTTCTTATTCTTCCACTAATATTTGGCCTTTCAGATATATTTATCCTTTAAAATTTACAATTATCAATGAGTATCGATGGAATAAAATTTTTATTTCATTTGAGATAACCCTTAATTAATATGTATGAACATTTTGGAAAAAACTATATTTATAACTAAAAATTTCAATAACTGAAAATATTATGAAAAACAAGAAATAACCACATTGGATTTCAAAGCTACTCATTTTAATTTACACGATTCTTCATAATCAATATAAATTTAATGCTATTCATTTTGTAGTAAAAAACTAATAAGATCATTAATATAATAATCCTTAAAATTTATACATTTATCAATTTCTACATTAGTAAAATTATATTTTATATATTGATATTATATGAAAATTAATTGTAATAATATAATGTCTAATGTTAATCGTTATTATTCTTATTAACCATAATGTTAATAAAATTGTATTTTTTGTATCATTTTCATTATAAACCCTTAAAAAAGAGTTAAATTGTACCATTATCATACTTATATTTTTTACAAATACTTATCTTAGACTAATAATGAGTAGTTTTTAATGTTCTACACATATCATTAGTAGTTTTAAATTTTATATTTTACTAAATAAATATTGGTTCTAAAATAATAATAAATTATTTAAATTATTTCACATTTTTTTTGTATTTTAATGAATCCACGCATTAAAGGGTTTTAAGATTTACCTTCTGAAATTTATACGGAATTTTCATTCTCTACATGCGATCAATGAATGCTTTTTTAAATATTAATACATATAAAACTTAAATTTGATATAATAATCCCAATAATAATGGATTTTTATATGTCACATATATCATTGGAAAATAATCTTGTAATCTCGTATAGATATTTTCATCATATAGTTAACTATAGAATAATTTTTATTGACTACATATATATAAATATAACAAACCTAAGAGTCATTACTTTGTTTACAATATGATAATGTATGGTTGACCTCTATTTGTGATATAGATAAATGGTCAAGAGGGGTGTATTGAAATCATTTTAAAAATTAAAATATTTATCAATGATCAATTATATATACAGTGAAAAATTACATATAGAATGTCCATGTTATATATTGTTTATTTTAGTGGTCATACGACAATACATTATACATTCAATTTGATATTATGGAACCAAATAAAATTGTTACACGAGTTTAAATCGAGTCTCATGCATTTACAAGTCCCTTTTTAACTCATTAAGGAATTTATCAACCCTATACATTTCAAATCCAAGAGTCAGAACCTAGAAAATAAATTTTAATTTAGAGGAGGAAGCATCATTTACATTATTTATAATAATAGAGAACCAAATACACAACCTTTTAAAAACTATAGAAAAATAAAGAATCTACCTTTTCCTGCATTAAGTAACAACCAATTATATACCATTTGATGATATATTAAAACATGATACATTAGAATTATATCTAATTGAATAAAAATAAGCTAGAAATGAAGTTGAAGGAAATTATTTATTGATTATAAAAAACATAATACATATATAAAATCCTATAAATAGGATAGATGAGGTAATACAATTTATTTTGTTAGTAAAGGGAAGGATGAATATAGTTCTGCTGAGAGTGCTATACGGATGATCAGAACTGACTGAATTATAATAAAATTTCAATGTAATATTTTCCACTATGATAATTTTTTCATTATATAAAAATATATTTAATGATTTCATTTATGTAAAACATCAATTAAATAAATAAATTAAATCCTTATCTATTTGTTACTTAAATAATTTAGTTGATTAATTTCATATTTTCTTGATGTAGTAGGCTCTCAATTGATTCCAATTAGTTAATTAATTGTTATTAATGATTACATTCATAATATAACTTCAAATGTGATATCAATTAAATTTTAATGAATAATACAATAAATAGCCTCAAAATATGATCTTTTATTGTTTTCAATTACTAGAACAAATAAAAAAATAGACACATGATTTGATCGATGGGATCAAAATTGTATATTATATAGAATTTAACTAAATAAATTTTCATTGGATTATAATTTTTATTTACAGGTTAGAAAGTATGAAAATAAATAAAATCTTATATAATTATTATTTATTAAATAATGAAATGAAATAATATGTATAACATGCAATAATATTTTATTCCAAACAAAATGTAAATTTATGCATTAGAAAAAAATTCCCAAATTTATATACAATATTTTTTCAAAGAATAATTTTATGTATGTGTAATTTTTTTGTAATTATAATTCAATATATTAATCAATTATATATTATATAAAATAATAATATAACCATGATAATTAATTTTATAAGAATCCTCCAAACATAATGATTTAATTTATATGAATGTTTGAATAGTAATAATTATCTTTTTATGAATCATCGTTTTAAACATAGTCACCAATATATGTTTTGTAATGATGATTCTATATCATATTAGAATAAGTTTCACACATTAAAACAATCATTTTAAAATAAATTAATCATCTTTTTTTTCTATAAGAATTATAAAACAAATATTTATGCAACAATTAACAATTAAAAGACATTCAATGTAAGGGTTGTAGTTCAACTCGTAAATCACTTGACCATTGGAAAAAATCAATAAATAATTTTATCATTACATATATATCCTATAAGTTGTAAAATATCAAAATACATTTCTATACTCATGTTAGAGAGAATAAACTATGAAATTATAAATATTAGAACATAATTTGATGAAAACAAAGTCAGGAAGTCACAAGTATTTTTGAATTTTCATATTCATTAATGATTAATGAATTTTTTTATATAAAACCTAAAAATATATCAAAAATTCCTTTTATTTTGAATTAATTTGTTATATAAAATGAACTAATATTTGTTTTAATGATTTTTTATAAATTTATTAATTATATTTATCAATATATTTCCTTTTTATAAAACATAAATGTTATACTGATAATGATATTTTACAAAGGTATAGATACTTGGTGAAATAATATTTATCATTTATATACATTATAGGTAAAAAATATCCACTTGAACAATGAATTTATATATTCCATTTCAGACGTATCACATCTGAACACTCAATAAACCATTTTTTACTTATCCTTTATTATGAAATAATTGAAAACTTATTTTATGTTTATTAGGATAATTATTATAATTGATGTTTTGGGCCATGAATTTTTTTCACACTCACCTAAGATAGATAGAAAACTATTGATAATACAGAAATAGATATTGTACGATATATATAAATATATATTATTAACTTTATTATTCATAGAAACTACAAAACCTTATATAAAACACCAATTATGCATAGTCGATAGGCAGTTGAAAATCATTTTTATCCATAAATCTTGAGCATATAATATGATGAATAATAATTGTTATAGTCTCACTATATATGCAAAATGTAAAGTAACATCAAAAATATGAAAAAAATAACAACATCTCATTAGATTTAGAGGAAATTATTTTTTTTCACAACTCATATCCCTCTGTTCCAAGGTTGATTCTTTATGTAGTGGAATATCTCATTTTCTGCCTCCCATTTTTTGAAATCAACTATATTTTTCACCTATAAATATTATACATACTATTTATAATAGGAATCTATAAATGAAAAATATTAGAAATCAATATCCTTAGAACATTTCATTGAATCATTTGGGTAATTGGAAAAGGGAATATTGAATGTGAAACATCACAATGAGAATAAGACAAGAAATCTAGACAAGATTATCATCTTGATCAATTTTCTTGAATAATTTAATTTACAAAATATCTTACACAATATTACATTTTCATCATAGTTGATATTGGGAATCATTAAATAATACCCTTTACAATTTATCCATATTATAAAGTATTATTTATCATAACTCTCCTTTCATATAGAATTCCACCGATATGAATAGATAATCATACAAGGTACTCATAATAACCCATAAAATTACATAGGTCACATTGCATTTGTGACTCCATTTTTCACTTATTATATCTTTCAAGAGATGTTAAAATATACCCTTATTATGTATTATCCATACTCACGTTAACAATTTGGATCATATAGATCATAAAGACCCACTAAAATCACATTATATGGGGTTAAAATTAAAATCTTGGAAAATAAATAAATCTTAAAAAGAAATATGAACATAATAAAATAATTCATCATGTGTATCAGAGAACCCCCCAAATTTTTTTATTCTTTTTATAAAACAACTATTGGGAATTTATATTCCATATTAGTTGTAATCATTTGGGATTCTAAATCACATGTACCCATGAAAACAAGGGATCCCTATCATTGGGATATAGTGGAGGCACCTTAATAACCAACATATGGATTGAATATCAAATATCTATTTAATGAGCCATATGCCAATGTGGTTTCTTCCCATGTATATGCCGAATTATAATTCCCACTGTTTATTTCTACACTAGGTTTCATCTACTGGTATGTAACATAAACATTTATAAAGAACATACTAATTATTAATCATTATTTTATTTATATAATAGGAAAAATTATATGACACCTCATATATGTAAAATCCCATCATAAAATATTTTGGGAAATGAAACTTACATAAGAATGATCATTTCCCATATAGGGTAAAAAAATATGAAAATCCCAGGTCAACTTATAATGTATCCACATTTATAAAAAGATATAATGGTTACATAATTTTACTCATTACTATTATATCATGGAAATAATATTTAATATTTATTATAACATCAATTCAGATTTATGATAAACAACAATGAATGCCCCTAAAACATGACTATAAACATTGATCTATGTAGTCCTTAACAAAATTTTGCTATTAATATTTGATTGATATCATATTTTTATTAACTGAAAAACCAATATTATATATTCATCATAGTAGGGCTTTATTCTTAATGAGTCTAAATGATTCCTTCTAAACAATAAAATTTTCCATGAAAAATCAAACATCCTTTCACTGTGGTTATCCATCCTAGTTGGAATAAGTAGTAGTTCAAGAAAATCGGAAGGACATTCGTGGAATATTTTATGAATTATCCCAAATATAAAAAAACAGTACAAATGTATTTACATCTCTCCATTAACATAGCCACCCAATCTTCGTTTGCACAAAATATTAATTATGGGCTGCACCAAGATGAACACCCCACTGAGATTGCGACTGTCCTACATCATCACATTTCTCTATGACGAAAGCACCATGAAGCCGGACTGAAAAAATATTTTAGGACCACGTTGATGATGAAGGTGATTGTATTCAGATGAAAACTTTTTTTATGAATTTTTTAGATTATATAAAGTATTTTTGTGAAAAAAAACAAAATCACCTCACATTATATTTGAATCAGACTAACCATCAGATTCATATAATTAGGCACAAATTTCATGAACAAGTCAGTTGTATAGAGAATGAATATTTTTTGAAGCTGAGGATCACCCAAATCACTTTGTATTAGATTTAGAACAAGTGATCATAATAGAGGAGAATCATAGTCTATATATGTATGATTTTAACTGTGACAATGACCTACTGCCCATGGAGTTCAAATAAATCACAAGTATTTAGAAAACATTTCATACAATATGGATGAATAAAAAATGGATTCAAAAACATATTGGTGATCATATTTAGATTCATCAAATATTAATGGAAATAAGAAAATTGTGCTTGATATCGTATCTAGGAAAACTAAATTAGGTACATTTATTTTTTAGGCTGAGTTTGACTAAAATATGGTTGTTTTTATTTTAGAAGGATTCAATACATTCCAATTTAATTCATAGTATTCTAATATCAAAACAATATTTTATCCATTTCATCATGAATTTCATGATACAGAATCACATTTTTGAATTATTGGAGTTGCTAATGTCAAAAAATATGATACTAGAGTATCGTCTTGAGTATTTCATCAAAATCACTAGTAGTCAAATTATCTATTCAGAGGAAGTATGTGGTATAATATTAGTAAAATAAATATGAAACCTAATTTTTTTTAAAATATTTATTTTCAAATGGGTTAGGAGCCATAATATTAGAATAAATTCTATTACTTCACTTTTAAGATAGGGAAAGAATTGTAATTTAATTACATCAGTCAAGCGCATCAGGAGAAAAACAAAAAGAAATGCATGGATGTGTTTTCGGGGTGAGCATTAAATTCAAAGAAGATTTATTTTTCAATAGTTATTACATATCATTGAAATGAATAATAATCATCAAAATATAAATTATGATGATGATTGATGTATTCTTTTTCTTCACATATTTCTGTAAAATTGGTATAATGCATTTTAATGAATAAATCATACTGAGAAAATCAGTATGGAATATCAAATCAGATTGGTGATTGTAAGAAATTATGAATAAGAGTTAATTCCTTGGAAAAGATTGATGACTGATCTAGATTAATTTTGAACATTTGAGAAGTAATTATGAAGACAAAAACGCACATGAAATTCACCGAATCGTGGAAATTTGGTGGATTTGGTTGAGGAGGAAACCATTTTATATTCCCAACTAATCATATCATTATCACCTATTAATTTTGATAAGTTCATCGTACTTTATGAATAATGTACTATTCAGAGTGAAGAGGAGAGAAGATATATAAGTAATGAATTTTAGATATGGAAGAATATGTTGTATTGCTCTTTGTTGATGATTTTTTGATGAAGGGAAGTGGACATATAAAATAAAATATCGCAACGTATTTTTATTATCATCATATACAATGATAATCATATTCAGATATTTATCAAATTATTCTTGTAATGTTATTTGGATGATCATCATATCAGTTTTGATAATACGATCATGATTTTGATTTTGGGATTTTCAAACTAAGGAAAATAGAATTAGGAATTGATATGATCATATTCTGACAGAATTATATCTATCGTATTAGAAAACAATTTTGGATAATTTAGACTGGGAATAGCAGATAGTGATTCATTATGAAATACGTAATTTTTGTACAATATTTTTTCTATAAACATAAGTAATTTCCTTTCAATTATTTCATATGATTTTGTTTATAAATAATCAAATGTAAATTTGGTGGTTACACAAAAATTTTATTATTCTATCTGTACTAGATCGTGCACACACACTATTTGATTCAATACATACTACTAGAAAATATTACAGGAAAATCTGGATGATTGTATTCTACATAAAAGGAATTATATTCCGTTGGGTTATGTGCTTCTGAATCATTTTAAAACCATAATAATGACATAATTATTCTTATTGATTTGTGAACATTATAAATACTATGTTTATTAGGATGTGTGTTGGAATAGTTTTCATGGTGGAATTAAATATCTAATATGGGGAAAAATTTTCTTCATATGTAGAGAATCATAAAAGAAAATGTATCATTGATTCACCACCTCCACCTCTCATTGATAAAATTATCCTCACATGGCACATTCAACTGGTATTTGAGTGTAAACATCCCTTTGTTTTTTATTTTTTGTTTGATAATTTGAATTGTGTGAAACATAAAGTTAAATATCTTTTTAATATAAAGTATTATCATATATTTAATTATATTATGTTTCCATGTCTTATGTCTATGATATATGATGTTATTGAATCTTATAAATGGGTTTACACTTATTTACCATAGAGTCTCCCCCATATATTTTAATTAGATGAATTAGAACAATGAGGGAAGGTCCAAGAATGCATTATTATAATTATTTTATTAAAATTAATTCCTAAGGATTAATGGAATTTCCACAAAAATTGGTATATGTATCAAATTGATAATCATTTACATGTAATACATTTACGATGGAGGAAAAATAAAAAACTTCTAATTGATGTATAAATATTTCAAAATAGATGAATTGAAATCCATTTGGGATTTTATTTCTAGGTTAAATGACATTATCCACACTTTCATATATGTTGGTGAAAAGTTATATGATAATATATTTGTATAGAATACTTCTATAATACTTATTTATAAGTTTCATGAAATGGTTTCTCCACCAGAGGAATTATATCTTTGAAAATTATCTCTATATTATTCTTGTAGGACACTAATTAACATTGAAATGAGAATAGATAATTATATGAAAATACTAAAACAATATAATATAACTTTTATGGATAACTATAATGAGACATAAAATAATATTATAATTGATAATGAATCGTGTGAATCCGATTTTGAAATTGAGGTATATAACATTTTTCATGATATTTGAACCTTATTTTAAAACAATTCGAGAATAACTACATGTAAATACAAATGGAATCTTACCTTGAAATATTTTTAATGATGAGTCACTAGGAATTTTAATGGTAATTTTCCTCAAATATTCAAAGAAGATGATTTTGGTGAAGAATAATTCAGACCATGATTTTTATTGGAGAAACATGGATATAAAGAACAATCATATTGTACAGGTAATGATATAAAATTATTCCAATCCAAATGATAAAGACTCTTTTCAATATATTATTATGAATAATTAAGTGATTCCCGATTTGACTCTGATTTTTAGAATTCATTCAATGAAATATTGAATGCTGAATACATTAGATGAAGTATTCTAGAAGAAGAATAAACTCAACATGAATTTCGTTCAAAATATGAATTGAATGGATAATTGAGAATGTTCATGAGGAATGATAAATAAAGGAAAAAATTATAGAAGATAAATTTTTCTCTATAAAAATTAGCAATTGTTTTTTAAACATAAGAAAAATATAGTTTGAGAAATTTATGATTTTAAGAAATGTCATAAGGAATAAAATAATTTTAATCATTATTCGGAAATGAAACATAAGGAATATGATGAAAAGACTGAAGTCATTCAATAATAACAATTAAATGATGAATAAAGAAATTCAAGATTCAAAATATATATTTATGAAGTTGTTCAGAGTTATAAAAAAGTGAAACATATGAATTTTAAAATAAAATCTTTCAAATGATGGTAATATTGAAGGAATTTGTTTTCTGAAAAATATAATGTTTGTAATCTTCTGTATGTGTCCAAGGCCATCAATGTTGAGAATTTAGATGTTAAAAATACCATGAGTCTAAAAATAATTTCAAAAATTATAAATACAAAATTTATTCAAATATATTAGATTATAATAGTGATTAAAAAATATTCTTATTGATAATAGAATGGCTGGTGGATGAGAAAATATAGACAAGAATATTGTTGAGAAACATATACACAATTCCAATTAGAATAGAATATGTAGGGGTAAATACTCTTTCAATTGTTATTGCATGTATTTTATTGGATTTAGTGAATTTTAAAATATGTGTTGGTTCAAAATGAAATATTAATATTAATCCATTGTTTGGGAAAAATAACTGTTTAGGGGGAGTCAATTCATTAATGAAAACAAACCTGAGAAGGATGTATGAAAAAAATATAATACAGTTCGTGTAAAAATTGAAAATAGGTACCATCATTTGGAAAAAATTTGTACAATATATAAATATTAATGAAATATTGATATAGTTTGTATCATAATGTTACCAGAAAAACTAGTTTATCATAAAATTTCTCACAATCCAACAGTTAGGAATGAAAGAGAAGAAGAAAATATGATGTTATTAAAAATACTCAAAAATAAGCCAAATGATAACAACTATGGATTTTTGATAGAGATTTTTCTTATAATATGATTTTATATTTTACATTTTTTATTAATATGTAGGATTTTAATGATTTATTAGTGACATATGGATATAAAGAATAATTTATAATAAAAGTTGTTGGATCATCAAACATCTGAAAAGAATATTTGGAGTTATAGAATGAATTATATGTTTATGGGATAAAAACAATATGTTAGGTGATTCAAAATTATATTATAATTGTAA
Organism: Viscum album; assembly: GCA_963277665.1. Classification (NCBI taxonomy): domain Eukaryota; kingdom Viridiplantae; phylum Streptophyta; class Magnoliopsida; order Santalales; family Viscaceae; genus Viscum; species Viscum album. The sequence continues at coordinate 2,070,647,230 of OY728152.1, read as the reverse complement.
TAATGTCATATTTTAAATTGCTTTATTTTTTTTAAATGTGAAGAATATGGAATGACAGTTAGAAGTGAGAAACACAGAAAATTGATTTTTTGATGATGGTAAAATAAAAAATTCTTATCAATGGAGTATGTTGTATGAGAATAAATTATGGAATTAGTGTATGGGACACATGTGTCAAAGAAGCAAAATAATATAATTTAAAATCAAAAATGACTAATACATGCATTGTTTTCTAACTAGAAGATACATAGTGGCACTGGTTTTCAGAGAGTGAATATTCCAATTGTTGTATAGATGAATGATGAGATTTTTCTAATACAACCCCTTTAGCTAATTATTTATGAAATATATTGTCTAAAAAACTATAAAAAATGTAGATAAATATTTCATTACATTCATTTATTATTTTTATCCCATTACTTGTGTTATGTTTATGATAAATAAGTAGGATGATTTTAAAATTATCTAATGTTTTAGAAGGAATGATGAGAAAGAATGTGAGTATTTGGTGAATATGTTGAGAAATGACAATGTTTTTGAATCAAATGGAGAATAATTTGAATGTTTTATTTTGAATAATTTATGTTTTAAGGGGTATAAGTTTCAATATAAAACCATTGAAAATCGGTTTATTCAAATAGAGAATATAAGCTTGGTGGAAATGGGGTGAACTTTGTTACTTGAACATGGTAATTATCATTACTATTTGAAGTCAGATATGTGTAAATCTATGTATATTCATATCCAATAATATTATAGACCATGATCATGTATGAATCTTTATGATTTGTTTTATTAAAAAACTAAATTATTGAAACAAATATGCATTTTTGGGAGTCCATGAATTATAAAGAAGAAATGTGGAAACATGAGAATATGTGTGCAGAAAGGTCAATATGGAATCTCTCTCAGCTATGATATAGAATGAATTTTATATGGATGATTTATCAAAAAAAACAAAAATAATATTAGAGTCAATTTATGTTAAAATGATTTAAATATATGAGGACGACCAAAACATTCTGGTAGACTATGATGTTTACTTGGAATGGTTTGATAACAATCTATATAAGGATAAATAAATTTTTAATCAAACTCAATGGGAAGAATCAAACTCATATATATCTATTGATGATGAAGGCACATGATAATATCATCTTAGGATGAGGATGAATGCAAAATCACATAATATCATTGTATATCAGGAACGTATAAGTGAGGTAAATGGTGACCCGTGTAGGGTTTGAGCTAAAGCATATTGAACGAAGAGCTTTCCTTCAGGAACCTAATGGTGTCCCATGTAGGGTTTGAGCTAAAGCATATTGAACTAAGAGCTGTCCTTCAAGAACCTATATGTGAGGTAAATTTTTTATACATTATTACATTTCATTCTAGTTCATAGCTACGCCTAGTTTAAATACGATCACCATTTAGATTACATGTATATACCATTGGTGTTGACCTTATGAGATTTATCTCAAACCCTATATGGGACACCATTAACAGACAAGAAAATTATTTTCATTTAGGTGTGGATAGGTGAATCACCACCCACCAAACTATTGACTGTTTTTCAAATATTGATCTTATGACTAGAGGACTAGGCATACCAAGACTACTAAATTATTTCGTCAATCAAGATTTGGTTCCTGGTGTCTTAATCCAATGTAATAAATATAGATCATTTGTTTAGATACTAGGGTATGGTTTTTACAAATTTTTAATTGTTTATGAATTCAATGAGAATTTAAATACACATATGTGAGGTGAAAATATTTTTCCAAAGAAATGATGGGATAAGTAATAATGTATATAAAAACAAATAAATATAAAATCAATTAAAATGGAATGAGTTTGTTTATAAACCATATTATAGAAACAATTTTACTTTTTATCTATATTAATTTTTTTTTATTTTTTATATTAGTTAAAAGAATTGTATATTTCCAATAAAAATCATAATTTATCATTATTCATCCAAAAAATTAATAATTTTTATAAAAATCACAAAAAATCACTTCACAATAATTTAAAATGTTTATATCAAATATTAATTTAATTTTTAAAAATTAAATTCACTATTTTGTAATATTAATTCAATATTTATTTTGAAAATATATATGAGAATTATTTTTGTAATAAATATAATATTTTATTGAAAATATATGAGTTATTCTTATCTCATCCATATAAAAAGTATTGGATAAATTAAAAAAATAATCAATATATATTATATAAAATTAATTAAAATAATTCACCAATATTGATTAATTTATTTTATAATGATAAAAAAATATTTACTCCTAAAAAATGTTTTTCAGAAAAACATTTCATTTAAATTCAAATTTTGTATTTTTAATTAATGTGTCTCCAACGATAATACTTCATACCGTTATACCCTATATAATATTCATATTATATTTATCCAAATTTCCACCCCCTAATTAAATGTTCGAGTGATATGTAAAGAATTAAATAATATATTTTTAATATAATATCATTGTTTATTTTAACTCATTGATATGTGTTACTACTACTATCAAAAAAATGTAGTGAAAAAATATATTTCATAAAATCTCTAGGTGTTACATTATTTCCTCTTATTTGGATTTCAACCTAAAAAATAAAATAATAATTTAGTAATAATTTTCTCTATCTAAAACCACATTATTTGAAATCAAACAAATTAAAAAGTTCAAAAACCATCCTCTTAGAAAGAGGTGATAAATATATATGATCATAGTCTAGAGGAAATATTTCGATCGTTTCCAAGTGAAAGAAAATTAGTTGGAGGATAAAAATATATAAAGATTAAAATAATATCAATAGATCATTGATAAAAAAAATTGAATGATCAAGATATTATTAGTGATCACATAACCCTAATATAATGAATTTATTTATATTCAATCATTTATTTATAAATAAATATAATAAGTCATAAAATTTACTCATGTACCTTTTAATAAAATTGAGGAATTTTAATGATAAAATATTATTTCTTTATTTATTTTTAGTTTTGAAGATTAATACCATACTTTGGTTATTCATAGAACATTGTACAGATTATCTCTTATTATATGAAATGGATATAAAATGTTTTCCCCTGAATTAAAAAAATTTACTTTTAAAAGATCATAAGATACATAAAATAATTATAAGTTGTCACTTTTATCAAAAATTATCATCAAAATTAAATGTGTCAATCACATGTTATATTAAATAGATAAATATTATAATGAAATAATATGACATTAATATGTACACCCTCATCCAGTATTCAACATAATCTATTTTATAAATGGACAACCTTAAAACCTTTAAAAATTAAAAAAAATAAATAAATAATGTCTCTAAACTTAAAAAAAATTAACCCTAACAACACATATATCTTAAAGTATATCTTAATTGTCACATAATAAATATAGGAATAAAAGTTTACTATATTACACTATAACAATGAAATAACAATATTTTACAAAAAACCTCAATATGAAAATGAATCATTCTTTACAACATAAATAAAGATTAGATTATTTTATATTTTTCATAAATAAAAAATATATATAAAATACATCAATGATTACATAATACAATGTAAATATAATCATTTATCATTAATAACGTCATCAACACTATCAAATTTACATGATTCATATCAGTTATCTCATTAACATATTTAAACACCATGATCTAAACATCATTGTAGTATTAAGGGTTATCATATATGTAATCAATTATTTTTTAAATAAAACAACACATTTTAATTCAGGGTCATTTCTACTGAATTAGTACCATTTATAAAATTAATTAAAATCCTTTTTGATGATATTTTAATGAATAAATATGATATATTTCATGATCCATGTATTACAATTCTCTATTATGAACACATATACAATATTTTCAATCCACATCATCTTTGAATAATCAATTAGACATAATAATAATATTTATGAATACCTTATGCCTTTTAAATATAATTTTTATTTTATCCTTCATGATTAGTAAAAAAATTACATTTAACATATTTTTAGCCATATTATTGAGAATTCCTATAGGACATCAATTCCAAAAACACTCATACCTTAAACATCTAAATCAATCATCTATTGACGAATTCAATGGGAAACCATTATTATATTCAATTCCAATAAATATATTTTTCCTTCCTAATTTATAATTACATACAATGTCCTTTCTATTCTTGATATAATTCAACTTCAGATTATTTGGAGACATTCTGTTGGAGGCTTCTCCCCTCATTATAAATACATATGAAACTAAATCATCATTCCCCTACAGTCACCACCACCAATGATCCTAGATAAATCTGACCTACTCTTCTATCTTATGTATGAGATTTAGTTAAGATTTATATTTTTAATCCTATTAAAGGAAAAAATATTAATAATAAAAATATCATCATTTATTATAAATATCAACACACTTGGTTTCTTATTAAAAAAATTTCAATCAATTTCAACATCAATTGTCTTCCTTCTACTTCCCACTCATGACTATAACCAAAATTAATAATTTGAGAAAACTATTCATATTATAAGACCACATAATCATTGAAAAATAATAATAATATGTCCAAATCACAAAAAAAAATATTTACAATATTTGAAATCATAGTATTATCCTTCTCATTTCTTGGTTATCATCAAATTAAATCATGCACAATGGTTGGTAAAAATTCTGGAAATTGCCAAAACTTATCAATTATGAGTGAAAAAATGGTGTTCATAAATGAATATTAACATTAAATTTGTTTAAATTGATTAATATACCAATATTCCATTTTTATATTTATTACCTCTAGGAAAAATTGTTCTTGACCCACGACCAATGTTAGTATCCAAAAAAGGATATAATTTCATGTAAACCACTAACAATATCATTCACGTGAATTCTTTAGTATTTGATTATACATATAACTTATATTAACATATCGATATACATATTCTATGATATGTAATTATAAATATTCCTAAAGAAATCACTAGAAATATCATCATACATATCTCATGGATCTCACATAATTTTTCTCATTATTTTTTCAAAAGGATAAGTAAATATTTTTGGCATATCAACTATAGAATCCCAATATTTCATATAATGATATGACATAAAAATAGATAAATATTAATTTTAAAATATTACAACTTCAATATTTTTATAGGTATAGTTAATTTTTAATTATATATATTTAAACAATTGATTCATAGATGAACTAATGTTTTCAACTGTGTTCATCAAATATATAATTCTACGAAAACAAATCATTCATGATTGTTTTAATCATATTTTTAAGAGTGAAAAAATAAGAATGAATATATTATATTATCATTAAGTGTAAAAACATGATATATAAAATGACACGATAATATGATTATGAGAACATAAAAATATCATTCGCACATCATACCCTAAATATCATAGATAATGAACTTGACTCATAGAATAAATTATATTTGGTCATAAGGCATGAATCATAGTGGAATTGAATGAAATGGGATATTATTTCATACAGGTGGATTAAAAATAATATTTTTGGAATAAAAATATTAATATAATTTTTTTGTGGATAACCACAATGATTTTCAATGAATGTAAGGCCTATGCAACAACCCATGTACCTTCATCATTCTTTGGATAAACTCCCACATACCCTCTTTTGGACTTAGGATAAATTCCCGAGTACCCATTTCTTTCATGATTGGGGAAACCTGCCATGTACCATCAATTTTTATTTATAAAATTTAGAAACTAATATTATCTTATTATAATTCATATTCAAAATTATTAATATAGTTATATTGAATATAAATAAAATTATGCAATTTTATAAATAAGAAAATAAATAGTTTTAATTAAACAATATTATAATTTGGTTTTATTTAAATGTGTACATTTTTAAATTGTATAATATTATTTATAAAGAATTAATATTAATTTTTAAACTAAAACATAAATATTAAATTATTGTTAAAATTTGGGTTTGTTTTGAAATATTGATTTTTAAGTGAGTAGGGAAAATTTAAAAAATTTAAAAACGTTTTCTTTTGAATATGTTATATATTTTAAAAGAAGAACCATATTTTATATATTATAAAATATTTAGTAATAGTTATTTAGTTATATTTATTAAAATTATTTCATTTAAAATAAAATTTATTTTAGATTTTAGTATATGATGTATTTTTTGGTAAATACGAGATTGTCTAAAAATTTTCTTAGATGCATAATATTTATGAATATTTTTTCATAAATTAAAAAAAATTAATGTTTCTAATTTTATTTATATATTTAATATCATTATATATTAAATTTATATTCATTACATGATAATTATTATTCATAGAGTCAATATAAAATTATAATTATTTAAAAAAATATACTTCTTGAAAACCAACATTTTCATCCAGAATGAGGGTCGGGATTCAACTTAATATTTTCAACAAATGTTTATATATTTTTTGAAAATTCCATTCATATTTTGTATCAATATAATACTTATTATGAAATACGGTTAATATAAATTTTTATCATTATGAATACATAACATAGGAAAAAATAATTACCTTAATTAAGTTAAAACAAATTTATCAAATAATAAGCTAAAAATATAAGTGTTAACATCACATAATTTTTTTCAAAAAGTATTTGATGGAAATATTTATAACAGAAATTATATTAGTTCAAATAATGTACCATTTTTTACCCTTTTTTATTAAGAAAATGGGGGAAATTCTCTTATCTTTACAAAAAATACAACTGTTCATCTCACCTAGATTATAATTTTCTAAAAAATCTATTTTAATCATAATAAAATAAAATCATTTTATAACAAAAAAATACATACCGAATTAGTTTCCTAATATCCATAACCCTTATATAGATACCATAGTATTATAATAAATCTATATTTTTATGGGTTTTGGTGCTTACATGGTGATGTAGTTCGAGGAACATGTATCTTGATTTCTTAGGAATAATTATTTTATTTCATCATTAACGTTCATAAAATATTTTTTTATTTTTATATATATGTGAAAAAGAATATACCATATAATAAATTGTTATTATATTAATACAAATAACGAAAATATATTTCATATATCATGAGATGTATATGAAATCCAAATTCGTTTCTATACAATACTAGCACCGTGATAACCAATGTCATTCGTTTTATATCATCAAAACTAAAAGAATATTATATTGAATGATTTAAAGTATATATATGTGATATTATTAAAAATATATATACATATCTAGATATAATATAACACATACAATCTTACTTTTTATTTAATGGATATTACGATAACATCGCTTGTGTGATCGATGTACTACATTCTCATAATGCAATGTGATACATTTTTCACTAATTAATTACACAGAAGTAAATAAGGTTAAATTAAATAAATATGTTTATATAAATGAAATCATAAAGATATTCTGGAAATATTTATCATTTTCAGTAGATAATATGTCATTTTTTTCTTACACTAAAAATTTATAACTTTATTTGTGTTTGTGTGGATTACAATCCACATAAAGAAATGTGGAAATGTTTTCATCAAAAAATGAAATGTATGTAAAATATATATATATATAATTTTATTTAATTATATAATGTAGTATTTAAGATATTTTCTAAATTTTGGAAGGATAAAACCATAAATTCTTTCTCTTTATAATGTACTATTAAAAGGTAAATTTTACACATCTGAATATAAATCCTACCATCACATTAAACTTAAGATAAATAATTTATCAGAAAAAAACTTTTATGATATGTATTAAATGTATAGATGATATATAGTTATTAAAACTATATTAGTGTTATTATTTTGTAAATGTTTAATCATGAATTCATTGATCAATACCCAACCTCGCATAGAAATTATATACATATATGTTGAATACCATAAAAAATATAACTAAACATTATTAATTATGTTATTATATATTTCATGCTAATTAGTGAAATAATATGAATAATAATATAATTCCCTATCCTTAAAAGATACATAATCTTGAGTAAAGTTAGGAATTCATATTGAAGATATTTTTAGGTTTAGAGAATTAAAAAATTAGTAGAGAACTATTACATAACAAAAACATAGTAATAAAAAGTAAACACATCCAAAAGTAGTTGTTTCATCCATAAAAAAAATACTTTTAAAATGATACAATGTTTCTTTTTATGTTATATTATCATAACCATTAATTGATTCCATATTTTTCTCTATTATCTCGTAAATAATGGGAAAACATTTATAAAAATTAGTGGGAATAAAAATCTCAGTAAATGAAATAAAAATAAAAAACCATAATCCTAGTTAAATCTAGATAACCCATTAAATTCTCATTGATAATATGAAACAACGGATTTTCACATGAATAACACTAATACTTATTTATCAATGAAAAAACACTAATAACATTACCATGAAATTAAAACTCTTTTAGATGACATAAAGAATCATATATATAAAACCCTTTCTATCATCTTCCCATTGTAATACAATATGATTGACTTCTAAATTTGGTATCTATAATGAGGATCACCCTTCGTATAAATTATATCAGGATCACCCATTAGCTGTAATAGGTCTCACCCCTTCTTATAAGCTATATCTTTGTAGAGGCCTGAAAATTTTGTATAATTTTATTTAATTATATGGAATTATTAAAAGACTCCTAAAATTGATGACACATGACTCCAAGGCCCGGAGATACCAAAATGATCTATCAAAAAATGGTATCCCTTAAATAGTGTGCATGAGTAGTTTTTTTTCAGAAAAAGTTCAATAACATTTAAATGGTAACCCAGATCCAAAATCATTGGGCACTATTGCATTCAAGATGGCATTATTACACTAGTATATACATTAGTTTAGTTAGACCATGACTGTAGTGAAAAAAAAACAAAAAATGGAAAAACAATAAATAAATTTATAAAATAAAATTATTTTGCATTTCAAATGATTAAATCTCATGAAAGGTGATTCAGATTAAAAAATTGAGACCATCGCTGATTTTAGGGGGGTATTCTTTCTCTAGAAAGATACTATCATTTTTTGTTTGGGGAAAAGAGTATAAGATTGTTTGTAAACATAAATAAAATAATCACGTAACAATTATTCTATAGTTGAATCCTTATAACACCTAAATGGTAACTCAGATTGGAAATCTGAGTGTACCATTTTTTCATGAGGGTGCGTTCTCCATAGGTGGATTCTATCCTTGACCAGCAAGAGTTGAGGTTGTCTATTAATATATGGTTTACATTTTTGAAGATACACCGATTAAACGATCGAGTGAGTATTTCAATAATTTGACCAGGTGATCAAATCCATAATTCAATTGCACTGTTGAATTTTTAGTGATGGTATTCACTTAGATGAATCTTACTGTTTACCAGAAAGGGTCGGAGGAAATAGTAAATTTTTTTTCATTTAAAAAAATATTAAAATATCAAAGTGAGTTATTTTATTCTCTCTGCAACTGTTGAGAAGCGAATGGTGGGACCACAGTGTAACATCAGGAATTAAATGAATAACATTTTATGACACGTTTCATTGGTTTTGTAACCACAACACACGTATAATTAATTTGATCATTAATTATGGTTCATTAATGAACAAAATTAATGAACTCAATGTGATATTTATTTATTTTATTAAAAAACCATTTGAATTTGTATTTTGAACCCACATGAGGATCCTCTAATGAAACACTGACGACATTCTTCTTCAACTAAATGTGGTGGAAGAAAGATTCCCATTGAGGAATAGATCTAGAGTTCGACTAGTGGCGACAAACGTCGAATAAAAATGAATTCAGATATTCTTCTTCTTCTTTTGCAATAGTTTTCAAATAGTTCAAGGTGGGGGTTTTATTGTTTTTACGTGTTTAATACCCCACTTTCTGAATTCATATATAATATGAGGTACCTAGACCAGATGACCACCTGCGTGGTCAACTATTTGTTCTTTATTATGGGAGGTTGATGTTTGATTTATTAATGGGGTTTTAATGATTATTATTCCTCACATTTTTAAAACACTAACATAGAGGGTTTGGTCCAATTTGGATAATGCCTGGAACCTCCACCGCTATTAGGATTTGAGTGCTCCTGGGGAAAGACCAAGCAACCTACTGGGAGGGGATTATTTGGGCTTCATAGTGAAGGTGGTTACCCAAGAGGTCCATAGGAATAGATGAGAAATAAATAGTCCACATGAGCATCAACTATGGCCTGTGTAAGTAGTTGTTGTCACTGTGACACTTGGGGCTGGTGACGGTGGCCTGCCGAGCCGAACTCATGTAGGAGTGGCACTAATAGCTGGATATGGGGAGGAGAAGTACCCTGCTAGTGCCGTCACCTAGCCACACTGGATGGACCACATCTAGGCTTTGTGACAACCCCACATCTTCATGAGCATGGTTCTTCCCAGCAGGCCAGACCAACAGGCCTGACAGGACCAGCGATCCAAGCCGGAAACACAATCTTGGTCGGGCCCACAAACTGGGCCATACCTTCCAGTCAAGTGAGACCTTCTAGTGGGGCCAGACCAGAGGGCCCAATGTGTCTGCTATGCCGAACCCCTACCGGACCCAGACCTGACCAGTCCTATTTTGCTAATTTTTGTGTATCTTGCAAACTGAGTGTATGATTGACATGCTACCTCCAACATTGGGACCCTTCTGATGATAAGGTCATTTTGGAACCCTCCACGTGGGATTTTATGAATTTTGGAGTACAACAGGGATGGATCGTACTATAATATAACATTTTCCTCGATTATAAAATGCATATAACTCTCAAATTCTATATCTGATTGACGTGCCATCTATTACATTGGAACCCTTATGAAATAGAGGTTCTTCATGTTTCATATTCATGGGTCTTATTAGAAGTTTATTCATGGCCATGGACTTGAGCAGTGGTTTTTCAGAAACTCAATCACACCTTGTGAAGGAATCTTGTGGATGGTGTTCATGTGAAGAGGGAACCTCTGGTGATAATCATCAGCAACATATGGCATTGTGTGGATCAATAACTTATTACATGTATGGATCAGTAGTTGAACAACCTGATGAGGACCTGCCATAGAGTGGCAATTCGTGGATTAACGACTTACGACCTTGAGTGGATCGACAACATATGACCTGGTGTTGATCAGCAATAGCAAAACCCCACGATGATCTGACTTAGAGAGGCCAATCATGGATCAATGACTAACGACACTATGTGGAACAATGGATTACAACCTTATGTGGATCAGTAATTTCACCACCCAATGGGCACCATCCATAGAGTGACCCATTTTGGATTACTGACTAATGACCATATGTTGATCGACAACATACTACCCTGTGTGGATCAGTGACTTATGGCTCTTTGTGGATCCGAAATAAAACAACATCTTTGTGGTTTATCAATTCAAGTAATAAAAAAATATGATGAATTTTCTATACTACTAATCATCATTATTCATGTTCTTTATGTTATATATCTGGTGTGATATGTTCCAGTTATTTTGTTCCATTATGTTCAGGTCCTTCTTGGTGGTTTTACCTCTTGAGTATTTATCATTGTTGTTTTCTTCCACGGATTACTGTGAGACCTTCAAGGGTCTCAGGATCACTATTGAGTATTGTTATACCCACCCATGCATGGGCTTCACCCGCACATGTTGTGTCTTGTGTATTCATTAGAACATTTGATAGAGGGCATCAGGGGGATGGGATATATGGACACGACGACGGTGTACATGGTGGACTATGAATCGGTGGGGCCCATTAGGACCATGCGAACGTGACATAATACATCGGCTTAAAGTAGCTTCACTGCTCCCACGATCAGTGCAGTTTTCTTTGGACATCCATCAGTGTTTTCTTTTTTTACATTACTGTTTTAATTTTATTGTTTGTTTGTATTCTGGCACACTTACTTTCACTTTTACATTAACTCAACAATGTTTTAGTGGGATACTTGTTTCCCCCTTTTGAAGAGTGTGGATGTGGTTGGATGTATGTTTGGGTAGTTTTATTGGAAATGCCTAAACATTTTTGGGATTCACCATTCTAGTGCTAGTCACCAGCCCCTGGCTTATGGAAGGCGGTCTTGCAGTAGTCAGGAGACGGGCCCCAGGGGATGTGTCATGACAAAGTGGTATCAGAGGTAGTTGATTCTACCAAATGAACTAAGAGACTATGCTTTCAAGGGATACATAGTGTTATTTGAATTGAGTTAGGATTATAGTATCAGGAGACTAGTGTTTGTGCGGTGGCTAACAAATCCATATAGCATGACCATGAATTATATTTTTGGGATCATTACATTAAAACACTAGTTTAATGTGTTTTGAAAATATTTTTCTATTAATCACTTTAGATTCAGCTCACCGAGTATATTGTGTTGACTGTGTTTCATGTAGATTCAATTTTAATATTCCTCCATGTAGACTACTATTCTAGATTCCAACATGACCATGAGGTTGGTCCATATAGTGATGAGATTTTTTACAAGTATTGTTTCCTAAAATGGAACTTTCAAGAAGTGTCCCACCGATACCACTGTCTGTTGTTCAACAATTACTACAAGCGCTACCAGTAGTTGACACAATTAGGTTTAGTTCAAAACCAGATTTTCTGTGATAGATACCCCTCTGGATCCAAGGCATTCCGGACTCACAGGCAGCTAAGGACTGGCTTGAGGTCGTGATAATGTTTCCAACTAGTTAGGGAACCATTAGATTAGATGGTGGTCTTGGATGTCAAAATAATACGTGGATTAGCAGTCCAATGGCAGTGTTTAGATTACCACTATCATTCATTTAGATGACTTATCTATGGACATAGCTCGAGAAACAATCTCGAAGAATAGGTCTCGTCCATAAAAATTATAAGTGTATGTGATCCCAAGATATTCTACAACTTCGGTTGAAAGACATGTCGGTAGATGAGTGAACATCGATATATACCAGACATTCCAATTATTCAATTAATATGACCTGACCCATGCATATGGTGTAACGCCCTGACCCCTGTTACCAAAAGTCGATGCCTTATTACGTATCTTTGTCCAGATGAAAAAATATCAAGTCTCGAATGACTGATTAGTTTAGTAGCCTTGGAATCACTAGATACATTAATAAAGATTACATTACATCGTAAATTTAAAAACTAAAACAACAACATGTATCCACACTCATATACCCTTATACTATCACTGATGGTTGTTCATAAAATACATCTTCACATCCTGGGAAAAATAAAACATGGAAAGGTGTGAGCTCAAATGCCCAGTAATGATATCAATATAGTAGAAACATTCATAAATAAGCATAAACATTTAAGGCAATGTATAACTAAAACAAATGAATTTTAAACATGATCTTCAGAATAATATGGAAGAAATAAAATTAAAGAATTCCATTTACTTATTCACATGGATATACTTCTAGTTGAATAATCAAATGCAATATCAATAACCACATTCATAATGACGGAATGTATAATGCCAGACTATCATAACTACAAAGTCAAGGCCTTCTTCCAAGACTACAAATAAGATTTTGTCAAGGCCTTGTACCAAGAAACTAGTTTGTCTCATGAGACCTACCGATGCATAGAGGAGCTACATCGGGCTCCACTCATCACCTATTATGTCCAATTCATTCCTCATATTAATAGGTTAAAACATAACATAAACGTCCGTATTAAAACTTGCATACTAAATGTAAATACTTTCACCAAAAACCATGAATGGTATAAAAATAACACTTCCAGAATCAAACATATCACAAATCCTTCAATACAATATGGAATTTTTGTATCATAATAAATCAACTTCAATAAATCAAAAAATCTATCAAATGATGTTGACAAAGATGAAATCAAAACTGTTTGAGAAAAATATCTCTCTTTTTTTAAATCATTAAAAGTCACATAATTTTGAAAGGAAACAATTAATTTTAAATATTCTTATAATCTTGTAAGGTAATATTCTAAGAGTTTATAATGGGAATAAATATCAACACCCACCGTATAAGTTTAAAAGGCATTCTTACCTTAATTCTGTAAAAAAGGTTAAAAAGTACCTTGTTTGGAAAATGACGGAAATATTACTTTATAAACTACTTATAAAAAGTCAACAAGGGTACAAATGACTTTAAAACATAGTATATTAAATATAAATAATTTTTTTAAATTTATTTTTACGAAACATGGTTATCGATGATAAAGAGGTCCCAGTAGATAATCATGTATAAACAACCACGGATAATGAAGAGATTGTAAAATAAACCCTTACTCAGTACTTATTCCTTGGTTGAGGGTAGTCTAACATCCTATATAATGTTGAAATAATTATTATTGAATTATAAAATATTCATATACACTAATATGATATCATATATGATCTTTTAACATTGTTTTGTTCATATTATCTTAGTATTATAGTCATTTCAGGTGTCAACTGATTCATTTTCCTTTATATTCATTGTTATGTGAGCCATATTTATTATGAATGGGATGAATCTTATTAATATACAGAATTATATCATGTCTCTAAACATTTCTTTTAATCATCAAATGAAATTTAGTCTTGAATGGATATGATGGGGAATAAATCTCATCACGTTCATGGAGATGGTAATCTATACGTACGTAAGAGTGAAAATATCATTATTTTGATATCAAAATAATATATAATTGGATGGTATATCATATATACAGAATCATTATCATATAATATTTTTTATTTAAATGAATTACACATAATTATTATACCCATCCAAATAATAATATATTTAATATCAATTACACCACGACGTGCAGACGATAGGCCATACATACACACGTATAGTGACATGTCATTCAAAGGATGGATAGAATACTAAATATGGTTGTATTATATTTCTAATAACATCACAATATATAGAAGATACTTTATTTATTATTTTAGAATGGAAATAAAAAATAACGAAGAAGTTGAAGAAGAAAAGAACTTGAAAGAGTGTGGTAAAAATATTACTTCTTCTTTAGGTTTGTTCTTTTGATATTATCAAAAGGGATCCTTAGGATAGATTTATGACTAAAGGAATTACTATAAGATGAAGGGATTACTTTATAGAGGGTATTTGGGTAGAGTTTTTCTGATCCAAAAGGATTTGAAGGTATGAATAATTGGTTTTAAGTGGTGTCCTTTTATAAGGGGGAGGAGGGGCTCTTTAGGAAAATCATAAAGTATTAAATTATAATAAATTTATACCTTGTTTATAATGACCAAAAAGTGGATTATTAAAAGTATATGGTGGTTATGGGTTGTAATAATTTCATAAAATATATTTTAGACTTTTTTGGGTCACTATTTTAACATTAACATTTATATTTAACCCTTAGTTAAATAGTTTGACATTTCCCATGTGACATTGTATTTTTATATTATATGGTTAATGAACATAATATATACTTCCAAGAGTCCCGCAAGTAGTCTATTAACGACACCCCTATAATTATATATGTTCTTTGGCTGAAAGGTAGATTTTTAGGAACAGAATATGAATTAATAATATAATATATTTGTTAAAAACTCTTTTATGTAAATTTTAACAGTATTTAATAATTGTTTTCTTTTAAAAGTCATAACAACTTTATTAAAACGAACCAAATACATTTAAGCAATTATAAAATTTCATATTAATCAATAACAATATTTCATGTCATCAAAACTTTCAAATTATATTTATTTTAACATTTATAATTCTAATTATTTTATTCTTTCATTAATAAAGAAAATACTACATCGTTATTGTGTCATGAAAAATTTTGATTATTCACGGTGTAAAAATTATAAATAAAATCCCACTATTTATTAAATTTGTTTATATTTCTAAAGTATATTTATAGTCTAATATATAACATATATAACACTATGTAAAAATTGTTTTTCTAAAAGATATATTCTGATCTCATTTTTTAAATTTACTTTAACTTAATTAATATAAAGTGTCATTGTCACTTAAAAGTGGATCCATGGGGTCCCAAAATCAACCCAAAAATGACCATGGCCGGAAATTTATAAATTAATAGGGTTATAACACGTTTTAGGGATATTTATTATTATTATAATCTTATTTTTTACCCTTACTTACCAGATTTAAATTTTAACCATGGTAAAATAATATTTACCGAAATAATTATTCAAAATTTATAAAAATAAATGGTAACTATATAAACAATTTGGACCACATGATTAAAAATATGGAATAAATGTTTTTAAACTCAAAACACATAAGTGGTAGTAATTAATTGAAATTTAATTCTCGTTGTTCAAACGAACAGTGTGTTTTTAAGAGATAATAACTATCAAAAGAATGGAACTTGCTTATGTCCAGTTTAAATCTAAATTTATATCCAATGACCAACATTGGATTAAATGGAAAAAATATAATCTAATTATACTCTAAAATAACAAAAATTCATAATTTATCACTATTAATTATTTCTATTAAAAAATTAGTTTTTAATTAAAATTTAGTAATTTTCACTATTCATCACAATATAAATGTTATCAGAAAAGTACAAAAAATTCCCCATGAACTAATTTTGATATTTAGAATCCAAAAATAAAGTCTATTTTGAAAGATAAAATGAATTAAATTTCGAAAAATTGGGTATCACTATTCATAATAGCTAGTTTGATTTGTTGTAGTGTGTGTTGGAACTCGAAGTTGCGTACAACACACGCTACTGTATTATTCAAAGCGAAGCATACCGTGGAAGCTAGGGGTGTTAAATTCTCCCCTCATTCAATAAATTGGGTCCTTGAAATTTTTAAACCTATACTTGGGTATATAATGGAAAGCCCTATATCAGAAAAAGAGTCAATAAAAACTATCACATTAAAAGAAAGAAAGAGAAGTACAAAGGTCACCCGAGATAACCTATACTAGGATTCCATGTAAAAAAACAAGTATATGGATGATAAACTAAGTGTAATGTTTTAATGGAGAGGGATAGAATACATGATCCGGAGAAAGCTAACCAAAAGAAAACCACAAATATATGATGGGACAAACGGTCATTAGTTTTGCAG
Source organism: Viscum album (assembly GCA_963277665.1). Classification (NCBI taxonomy): domain Eukaryota; kingdom Viridiplantae; phylum Streptophyta; class Magnoliopsida; order Santalales; family Viscaceae; genus Viscum; species Viscum album. The sequence goes on along the minus strand of OY728152.1, from coordinate 2,070,630,102 downwards.
TTGGAAAAGTAAACGGATGACATTTTTTTGTTTTATGTTACATTACATAAAGATAGGGAATTAATTTTTGAGATTAAATAAGAACATAAAGAGATATACTAACATTTAATGTAAAGTTTAATTCTTTAATTAATTTTTACTACTAACTCATTTTTAAATGATGAGTATTCAAGAAGACTTGGTCACAATGGAAGTGTTAGAATAAACTTCTTATAGAATCACATGATCCAGGAAGGATAAACTATATATTTACCTTCTCTATAGAGATTAATCAAAATAAAAACTGTTAGTATAAGATATGATGATCCCCCAAAAGGATATTTCATTAATTAAATAAACAGTATTCATAATTTCTATAATGAAACCAACAATACCATAATGTGATATTAATATCATTCAATAAACAATTTTCCTTAAAATCATTCAATATAATTGAAATTAATATTGAAACCTATAACCTAGAAGAATTTGGTTATGTAGTCTTCCACGTTAAATTGTATCTTCAAATGACATAAACTACTATTAAAGTCACATACTTAAAATTAATTAACATAATCACATATTCTCTATTATAGGCTAATCATTTCCATAAATATCCCAAATCACAATAAATCCCCAAATAAAACATAGATAAAAATCCACCATTACTCTTTAAACGAAATCTTGTAGTATTCTACTTTCCTTGGGCATATAGTGTTCCCAACAAAGAGAACATCTTCCAAAATAACATTTATCACTTAATCACCACATCATTTTCCTATAATAAGGGTATTCATTTGATAACACATTGGATCCAAAATCTACTTATTATTGATCAATAAAATCATTTAACTAAAAATATTTATCCACACTAACCATGGACTTCACGTAGTCCAGTGGTAGGCAATAAATCCCAATCGCACTTTGGTTGTGGGTTTGATTCCCACAGCTTTATCCGATGTGAAGGGTTTTCACATGGTCTGTGGGTTTTTCGTTTTCAAAAACTATATTTTATAACATTCCCAAAATGAGATAAATACCTCAAAATAACCATAATATAATTTAACCACAAATTTTATCTCATACCTCGCATTTTCATCACAAAATATAATAAATTGTAATTGCCTCAAAACCAATGAAAATATAACACCAAATGGTTTTTTATAACTATATTCACAAGAGAAAAGATAATTCTTCCTAAAATATCATTCTCACATTGAAAACTACAGGGTTATAAATAAAATAGAAAATTATTCCAATGTAATACCATTAACAAGGAGCACTAACACTTCTAAATAGTTATCCAACCATTTATTTCCACATAGATTATTATTTGACCGAGAAAATATCCTATAGAATAGGTAATTTACTCGGTTAAGGGACATGTCCCCTACAATTATGAAAAATTACTGTAAATGGATTCTTGGGACCATTTTTATTTTCTTCCATAGTACTCTTCATTTTTCCACGAAAATTATTCATTTTATGTCCTTCATTCCTGCACGCTTCAAATTAATTTGTTGAAATGAAACACATTCATGGGTGTCTCCTTCATCATTTCATGCATGATGGTAATTGAGGATTCATTTCTCTATGCTCTCCACCACTAGAGATCATTTCATACATCACATTTCTCTTCTTTGTTGAGTCCGGGAGTTGGTTAATATATATTTTTTTGATCATATTTTAGGAAATCTGATTTGGAATGAAAAAAATGTATGTTATGCCAATCAACATTCCATTTATTTTCTCATATCCACCACTGTTCCCACCATGTACATCATTCTCAAAGTTACTTTGACATCCTTGGAATCCAGCCATTAACTAAAACCAGAAATCATTCTGTGAGTAACAATATTCATAAAATTATTTAGAGAATATCATGACACAATTTTCCCAATTTAAAACAACTTAGGATTAACCAAGGTCATTTATTTTGATCCTATCTTAAAATACATCAAATCGTACTGTAATGATAATGTAAATTATACTATGAATATCCCCTGGGAGTGTCGTAACCAAGAGTGCAGCAAGGCCCATTGACGTGCACCAGTTCCAGTTCGAGTCTATCTCAAGGAGGTGTTTTCGGGTTTTACCCCTAGGTAAATCTATGCCAGAGCCTCCTATACCTGCTCATATCCAAACAGGGATGTATTTCGTGGAAAACTCATAAAATCTCTACAAAACCAATATTCTAAGAAGTTCTTCTATATTAATTCTCCAAGTCTATCTTAGGGAAATGTTCTCTAATTGGAGTTTATCTAAATCTAGTTTCCATGGTCTGTACTAAACTTTCTATGATACCAACAGTAACGCCCCAACCCCAGTTACCCAGAGCTAGTGCATTATTATCTATCATTGGCCTGATCACAATAGATCTAGTCTCGAAATACCGATTAGTTTAGTAGCCTTCGAATCACTAGATACATTTATAATTTTTACATTACATCATAAAGTGATAAACTACAAAACAATCTTTTCGCCATACTCATAACCCCTTATAATATCCCTGCAGGACATTAATAAATTAAATCTCCACATATTAGGAAAAAACATAGAAAGAGGTGATCTCAAATTCCCAATAACGATAACAATATAGAATAAACATTCATAAATAAGCATAAACATTTAAGACAATGTATAACTAAAACAAAATCCTTTTAAACATGAAAATTCGCATAATATGGAAAAAATAGAATGAAATAATGACATTTATTATTCACATGGATATTCTACTAGTTCAATAATCACATGAAATATCAATAACAACATTAATAATGATGGAATGCATAATGTCAGACTATCATAACCACATAGTCAAGGCCTTGTGCCATAACTAAAAATAAGATTTTGTCAATGCCAAGAGTCATGACACTAGTTTGACTAATGAGACATACTGATGCATCGAGGAGATATAGCAGGGCTCCACCCATCACTTACTATGTTTTGTTCATTCCTCATATGAAAATGTTTTAATATAACATAAACATTATTATTAAAACCAGCATAGGAAATGTCAATACATTATCCAAAAACCATGAATGGTATAAAAATAACACATCCACAGTTAAAAATATCACAAAACATTCAATACAATATGGATGTTTTGTATCATAATAATAATCTTCAATTAAGCTTAAAATCCATCAATGTATGTTGACATAGATGAAATCAAAACTTTTTGAGAGATGTATCTACTTTTTAAATCATTAAAAGTCACCTAATTATGAAAGGAAAAATTTACTTTAAAATTTTCATATTAGATTTTAAAAGATGCTTTGAAGATTTTATAATGGAAAAAAATATCCCCACCTTCCGTATAAGTTAATAAAGTCATTCTTACCATAATTCTGTCGAAAAGGATTAAAAGGACCTTTTTTGGAAAATGACAGAAAGATTCCTTTATAAACATCTTATTAAAAGTAAAACAAGGGTATAAATTACTTTTAACCATAGTCTATAAAATATTAATAATGTTATGAAATACATTTTTTTGAAACCTAGATGTTGATGATAAAGAGGTCCCAATAGACAATCACGTATTAACACCTCGGATAATGAAGAGATTGTGAAATAAACCCTTAGTTTGTACTTTTTCCAGGTTGAATGGAAGTATAACCTCATGTATAATGATGAAATAATTGTTATTTAATTATAAAATAATCGTATACATTAATATGATATCATATATAATATTTTAACATTTATTTGTTTATAATATCTTAATATTTTCATTGTTTTGAGTGTTAACATAATAATTTTCATTTATATTCATTGTAATGTGACCCATAATTTTTATTGAATGGGATGAATAATAACCATATCCAGAATTATATCATGTCTTTAAAAATTATTTTTAATAATAAAATGAAATTTAGTCTTCAATGGATAGGATGGGGAAAAATCTCTTCGTGTTCGTGGAGACGGTAATCTGTACGTACGCACGAGTGATAATATCATTCATTTGATATTAAACTAATCTAAAATTGTATTTTTTATCATATATATAGAATCATTAAAATATTATATTAATTATTTTAATGAATGACACGTCATTATCATATCCATCCAAATAATAATATATTTTATAACAATTACACCATGACATGGAGATTGTAGGTCGTATGTACGAACATATGGTGACATGTCATTCATAGGATGGATAGAATACTGAAAATGGTTGTAACATATTTATAATATCATCATAGTGTATATAATATACTGTATTTATTATTTTATAATGGAAATAACAAAGAAAAAAGAAGTTGAAGATGAATGGAACTTGAAAGAGGGTGGTGAAAACATTACATCTTTTTCGGGTTCTTCCTTTTGATAAGATAAAAAGGGCTCCGTAGTTTGGAATTATGACTAATGAATGGACTCTAGGATGAAGGGAGGAATTTTGAGAGGGTATTTGGGAAGAGTTGGGCCAAACCAAAATGATTTGAATGTATGAATAATTGGTTAGAAGTGGTGTCCTTTTATAAGGGCGAGGAGGGGCTCTTTAAGAAAAAATTAAAGTATTAATTTATAATAAATTAATATTCAGTTTTTAATGGATCCAATGTGGATTAAATAAAATTATAATGTGGTTATAGGTAGATATAATTTCATCCAATAAATTTTAGATTGGTTTGGGTCACTATATTAACTTTATCAATTATATTTAACTCTTAGTTAAATAGTTTGACATTAACCATGTTACTTTGTATTTTTATATTATATGGTTAATAAACATACTATATAATTTCAAGATACCACCAAGTGGTCCATTAATTAGGCACCTACAATTATATAAGTAATTTCCCCAAGAAATTGATTTTTAGGAATAGAATATGAATTAATAATGTAAAAGTAGTTTTAAAAACTCTTTTATGTCTATTTTGACACTATTTAATAATTGATTTTTGATAAAGTCATAAAAAACTTTATTAATTCAAAAGATATTAATTAAAAAAACATAACAAGTCATATTACTCAACAAAATTAGTGGATGTCATCATAAATTTCAAATTATATTTATTTTATCATTTATAATACTAATTATCTTATTGTTTAATTAATAAGGAAAAATATCGCCTCATTATTTTGTCATAAATAAATTTAATAATTCAATGTATAGAAATTATAAATAAATTACCATTATATGGGAAATCATCTTAGATTTCAAATTAATATTTATAGTCAAATATATAACATATATAACCCTATGTAAAAATTGTTTTTCTAAAAGATATATACTTTCTTTAGTTTGGTATTTACTTTAACATAATTAATATATAGTGTCATAATCACTTACAAGTGGATCCATGGGATCCCAAAATCGACCCAAAGATGCTAATGGTAGGACATTTATCAAAAAATATGGTTAGGACATGTTTTATGAAAATTTATTATTATTATATTATTTTTTATCATTATTTCCTGGAATTACCTTTTAACCACAGTAAATAAAATATTCTCCGAAGTAATTATTGAAAATGTCTAAAAATAAATGTTACTTATATACAAAATTTAGACCTCATGATTATAAATATGGAATTCATTTTTCTAAATTCAAAACACAGAAGTGGAAGTAATTAATTTAAAATTAATTCACGTTGTTAAAAAGAAAAGTGTGTTTTTAAAAGATTATAACTATCAAATGATTGACACTTTCTTATGTCCCATTTAAATGTGAATTTATATCAAATGACCAAAATTGGAGTAAATGGTAAAAATATAATCTAATTATACTCTAAAATCATTCAAATTTATAATTTATCACTATTAATTATTTCAATTTAAAAAGTTGTTTTTAATTAAAATTTAGTAATTTTCATTATTCATCAAAATATGAATGTTTTCAGAAATGTACGAAGAATTCACAATAAGCTAAGTTCGATATTTTGAATCCAAAAAATAAATTCTATTTTGGATGATGAAATTTATAAAATATTTATCAAAGGGCATTACAATTTAGAACAACTAGTTTGATTGGTTGTGGATTGTGTTAGAACTCGAAGTTGCGTACAACGCACACTACTGTATTATTCAAAGAGAAGAATACCATGGAAAAATGGGTTGTTAAATCTTGGATTAGACCTCTGAGAAATATTTCTTTAGTGACATCAAAGCCAACACTATTCCTCATTGAATTTTCAATTAGGTTTCGATACTTCATAGAAACTTCATGGTTGAAAATTCTTTGGTTGAGTAGAGGCGTCCAGTGAAGGTCTGCAGTAAGAAAGCAGGAAATTGACGTCATTCTCAGAGACATAGATGTTTAAATTTATTCTATAAGAGGAAGTGATTGGGACATAAAAATCCCCAGGGCAGCATAAATGGAAGGGGATATGGGACAGCTACAAGAGGTGGTATACATTTTTAAATGTTATTACCACCACCCAATGTGGAACCTACCATGATCAGGGATATAGATAAATGAGGAAGGTAGTAACTACATGTGGTCATAGAGTGTGACCATACGACTATAGGAATGATTCAAGGTACAGTTTGTGACTACTAATAGCTATATTATTAATAGACATAGGTGTTAACCATTCCATCTTATCAGAAATCTTATTCAAGTGCTAGATCGTCCAGTTAAACATTTGACATTACCCTTATGACTGGAGATACCTATGGGAGGGTACTTGATAATAACAAATATTCTTATGGTGTATTCTGACCCTTGATCAAAGAGTTTCGGTTGGAACCTCTTGGTTTTAGTGTCAAGGTCTTATGAAAATAAAAACTGTATGGACCAGAGATCCATAGATAATGCTCAGATTGATTTTTAGGCAAAAAGGATGTGGTATATCTATATAATTGTAATGGGGTTTTCCTTGTTCAGTGAAAAATGAAATAATGTATGTGATAAACTCGTTTGTAGGATGGTATAACCAATCACTCTAAAGTCAGACAACATTTCACTCACGGATGGATGTTTTATATGTTTTTATTTCCAAACAGTAGAGGAAGTGTTCAGGAAAATCATTTCAAAATATGTTTCCACGATTATATCCCCATAGGGAGAGGGACTTTTTCAATGGATTTTACCCAAGTAAGAAATTGATATCTACAAAAACATATTGGATCCCTCCCATGGAGCTCCAAGAGTTGAGTTTATTGATAGGAGAATAGTTTACTGTCCACTCATATTAAAAGTTTCTATGTTATATTTTCTATCAGATGGACCTGAACCTGATAAAAATAGTGATGTATGATGTCCCTCCATGACTATGAAATTGAGATATTATACAATACTGGGAATGGAAACATTATACTAGTTGAACTCAATAGGAGGCTGGGTCTCCACCTGCTGTGTGAGGTGACAAAGCAGCTAGCCGCGATGTCGATATCCTTTGTAGATGTTGAATGCAAGGAACGACGTGCTTATATATCCTCAATACAGGATCCTGATTAATTGTCAATAGATTGGGGGATTAAACCAATTTTAGAGGACACTCTGTGGTACCAATGAAATTACGAGAGGAGGTTTTGAGATAATTCCATACAACCCCTTTGGCGGTACATCCTAGTGAGGCGAAGATGTACCAGGACCTCTAATGGCTGTACTGGATCCCCGAGATGAATAAAGTGGTGGACTGGTTCATTTAACAATTCCTTACTTATCAAAAAGTGATAGGTGAGCATCAGATTCAATAACACATGATCACATCTATTACCCAAAAATATATGATCGGATAGAGTGGACCATACATGACTTGGAGTACATGATTCATTCTTGTGTAATAGATATTGTTCAAAGTTGGAAGGACCACCAACCAATTGTATAATGTGGGTATAATAATATAAATCACACTTCCCTTATCATGGAATATTTTGAGTCCTTTTATGAGAGGCCATGAAGATCACCTCTATGCTGGACAGACCGAGGGGAGTTTGTACTATTGGGTCCAGATTTGTATGGGCTACCATTGAGAAGGTGCAGATCATATAGAAGTGGATGAAGACTTCATTGAGAAGGAAGATGTCTTATTCCGACCATAGATGGAGACTATTGGAGATCATAGGGGTGTCATGTATTATTTATGCCTCTCACAATGCAGGGATTTCAGTTTTTTGTCTAGGAAAGCCAACTATCTTCAAGGTTCATCAGACCTTTCTAGATTCTCAGCATATTTTACAAGGTGGCATAAATCGTAGATCATTCCCCATAGATGCACTAGGTGGATAATGATTTCCATGTGTCACAGTTGAGGAGATACGTGCATGAACCATTTCACATCAAGGGCTGGGGAGAGATGGAATTGATGATGATATATCTTTTGTGGAGTTACATGTAGAGATTGTGGATCGACTGGAGTGGGTCTTCTATGGATGTTCAATTCGCCTTGTTTGAGTTCAGTGGAATCAGACGAACCTCTATGATATCACATTGGATATGGAGGCTCAGATTTGTGATATCTATCCCACTTATATGATTTTATTTTGTTTTGTTTTTTGGGGTCATAATTCCACAATGAGGGGATAAAGTAACAACCCATAAATTAAGAATATTTTTTGATTATTATATGGAATTATAACGAGCCAAAAAAAATAACGGCACCTGATTTTGAGTCTCAGAGTGCACGAAATGATCTATCGAAAACTGTTATGTTTTAAATAGCACAGGAGAGAAGTTTTCCAGTAAAAATGGAATATATCATGAATCGTTACATGGATCAAAAATCTGAGGGAACAATTTTATTTAGGAAGGCATGCTTATCGTAGAAGTGACTTAATTTTAGCCTGTGTGGGCCTCTAATGAGAATCCCTGAAAATGGAATAACCATAAATAATATAATTAAATAACATTATTTTATTTTTCAAATTATAATAACTCAGGAACGGTTACTTATATTAAAAATATGAGACAACTGCTAATATCCCGAGCGTACGCTTTCTTTAGGAAATTCCTAACATTGTTCGGATCCAGCCAATAGTGGAAGTTAGTTATTTCCATAAACAATTATATCTACAATTATTTTACTATAAATTACTTATAACACCAAAATGGTAACTTGTATTGGAAATCGAAAAGTACTTTTGAGCCCATGAGGGAGTATTCTCTTTATGTGGAGCCAATCCATGAATGGGGCAGGTGAAGTGTGACTGTTAATAGTATTTGATCTTTTTTTAGATACATTTAGCAAACCTACATGTGGAGATTTTTAATTAATGAAATGGTGATCAGATCAAAAATCTTATAGCACAGTTGAATTCATAGTGGAAGTATTCAGTTAGGAAAAATGTAACATTAACTGTAATGGGTATAACTAATAAGTTAATTTTTTTGACATTTAAAAAAATAATAATAATATAAATTAGTGAGTTATTTTTTTTTCATTCTATAACCATGAGTGGAGAATGGGATGACTGCATTATAGTGCTTGTCATTAAATGAATAACTTTTAATAAATCGATTCTGTGGTTGTGTAACCAAAAATATTATATACTTAATTTTTCATTAATTAAGGTTCATTAAAAATCCACATTAGTGAATGAAAAGTGATATTTATTTCTTTTATTAAAAAACCATTGGCATAAGATTTGGGTACTAACGAGATTTCCTTTCACGAATCAAAGAAAAATTTCCTCTTCTATGAAGAACGGTGAATGAACAATGCCCATTGATGAATCAATCTATTGTTCAACAAGAAATGAAAATGTCAAACAACAACACATCCATATTTTCTTCTTCTTCATCTGCAATAGTTTCAAATGAGTTCAAGGTTGTTGGATTATATGATTATCATGTTTAATAACAATTTATTACCATTATTAAATAATATGAGGATTACAGACCAACAAACCAACAGGTTGATCCACATTTCGTTCATTATTATGGGAGGTTGATATAGGGATTCATTATTGGGTTTTATTGATTATTGTTATTCCCCTTCTTGAAATGCTAATATGGAGGGATTGATCCAATCCGAACAAGGTTCAGACCCTCCGATGCTCTTGGGTTTTGAGTGTTCCGCGTGGGTGACTGAGCAACATATTAGAAATGTGATTATATGAGAATAGTAGTTATGGTTGAGACCCAGGCGAGCCATAGGCATAGATGAGAAAGTAGATGGACCGACTTGGCATCTCAAGTGCCTATAGAAGAATTCTCCAGCATGTTACCACTGGCTGGTCAAGCTGGCCCCGTGGATGAGTGGCAGTCGTAGGCACGGCAACTCATGGGATGCGTCTAGAAGGTCCACGATGGTGGAAGGTTGCGACATCAACATGCCATGTGGGGAGTGGAGATGCCCACTTGGGCTGCTCAATTACACAAATTTCTAGCTCTAGTCGGCCATTTCGATAGAGGGGGTGGTACCCCGCTAGCACATCCATCTTTTCGCATCGTATGAACTATGTTCAATCAGCGTGAGGATCCCACATCATTATATTTTGATATCATTCTAGTGGGCCTGAATCTTAGGCCAAAACTAATCCTTGTTTTAGACCAGACCCATGGGTCGGTCAAAAAATTCCAGACATTCCATTTGGGCCGGACCCCTATTGGACCCATACCACTACGGTCCCATTTCTCTAATATGGGCATTTAAAGAAAATCGGGTGTCTGATTGGCGTGTCATCTGCGGTGTTGGGAACCCTGAAATGATTAGGTCCATTTTCAATACTCAAAATGGGTTTTTTGTTAATGTTTAAGAACAACCATGTTGGATCTATCTTGAATCCAACCAAGCCCTCAGTACTAATATGCTTATAACTCACGGATCAGACTTTCTTTTAACGTGTTGTCTATTGTTTTTGATCAATTATAATAGGGATGTTCTTCATTTTACTTATTATTGGGACATCATGGAAATTGAGTTATGACTAGTGGCTTGAGAAGTAGTTTCCTGGGAACTCAAGTGAACCAAATGCAGGAATCCTGAGGCATGTAGTCAATGTAGAGAGACCCTCTATGGATCAGCATTAGTGACATATGACCATGTGTGGATAAACAACTTATGACCAATTATAGATCAGTATTAGTGGGACCCAATGAAGACTATTCATAAAGAGTCTTTTCAGGGATCATCTACTCATGACCAACTTTTTATCAATGACTTACAAGCATGTGTGGCATAAAAGTATCACGACATAGCCAGGACCAACCTTATAAAGGTCCATCGTGGATTATTGACTTATGAACCTATGTGGATCGATGACTCAAGTCCCTGGGTAGATCAACAGTAGCACGATATATATATAAAGGCAATCCATAGAGGTTCCCATAGTGGATCAACGACTTACTACAATTGGTGGATCGATAACCTATCACCATGCATGGAACAATGACTTACAACTCTTTGAGGATCGAAAATAGTATGAATTCTTCATGGTTCAGCAGTGGAACATCTCAATGGAATAAGATTGTTTTGATTTATGACTAATCATCATTATTTCTATTCTTTTTATATACATGTTGTGAGGTAAATATTTTTCATTGTGCCATGTAGTTGAGGTCGTGCTTGGTGGTTTATCCTCAAGGGAATTTAAAATTATGTTGTTGTTATTTAAGGATTACCGAGACAACTTCTGGGGTCTCAAGGTCCCAACTATATATTTTTATACTCACCCAGCTCAGGCTTATCCACCACATGTTTTTTTGGTGATGACATTCATATTTTTGACTGAGGTGCTCAGGTGGATGGGACAGATGGACACACCGACTTCAGACTTTGTTACCTAGGACTATGTGTGGATCTGTAGGATAGGTTAGTCGTGACATACTACTTCAGTTTCTTATATCATCACTACTCTCATGATCAAGTGGGGTTTTCTGTAGATTCCCATTAGAGGTTCCTTTTGTATTTTACTGTTTTCAGTTCCATATTATGTATTCATTATATCCCAAAAATATTCACATGAATTTCACTCAGATGTTTTTATTCATATAATTGATTCCCCCTTTCCATGTGTTGGGATGTGTTAGGTCATGTTTGTGTATTAGTTTAAAGGAAATTCCATTCCATATTTTGGGTTTTCCTTTCTGGTGCTAGTCACCAGCCTGGACCTATGGATGGAAGGATTATGGTAGTCATGACATTGGCCTTGGGGGACATGTCATGACATTCATGATCGCACGAGAGTTATAATAGCGAAAAACCCTCAATATAAGATATATACAGCTCACACTTGAGATAAAATGTGGTTCAACACACCGTGTAAGCTATATTGGTCCCCCTCATTTCATATAATCCTTGTGTATCATTTCTTGAATAATACACATTCATCACAAAACCCCATTTCTAAAAGCGTCTGCTAATTCCATTTGGAAGACATTTCCTTAGAAAAATTCAATTACATTATTAACTAATATCCAATACTGATATTACCAAATAATGAAATTAGGGATTTATTTTCATTTTTAAATACATAACTTTTTTTAGAAGAAGAAATATATCAATTAACAAATACAGTGGTAGTGAAATAATTGTTGGCGTATATGTTAAAAAATAATTATATTGTCATTTTATAATGAACATAATACATTTAATATAAAATGATATCTTTTGAGAAATTTGGATGAAATTCATGATTGACCTAAAATTTCATGTTTATTTCTTTAATAACACTATAAATGAATATGTAATTTAATATCATGAAATTTATTTGATAATTAAATCATTAAGTGTTTGATTTATCTAATACGACTATGAACATATAAATATTAATCTCCATGATTTAATAAATTCAATTAGTATATTTGAAATATTTGTACGAAATGTCATAGTGGTTGTATATACACCAAATAAAATAATGAAGTTGGATTTTATCAAGAAATTCCTCCATGAATTGATATTTTGATGAATTTCCTTAAATTTTTTCTGAATTGTCTCGTTTGTTCTTTAATTTCAAGAATAATAAACATATAATAGTTTTAACATTATATAAAACCATTTTAAATTTAAATATTAATTTTATATCACTTATTTCATTTTTTAGAAATTACTAAATTATTTGAGTTCATATCAGATGTTTGGTCGATGTTCGGTATTTGAGTAAAAAATAATCTATTTTTTATCCAAACTATCCATATGGTAATAAGTCCATTATGTAATAAATATAATTAAATATTTAAATATCATATTTATCTATTTTATACTTATTTTAAATATTCCACAACATTTTAATAAAATAAATTAAATTCCATGTTCATAGAGATGGTAGGCCATACATACACATGAATGCTTCATTCATTCAGTTATTATATTAATGAAATAAAAACAATAAAGGATACATAAATATATTATAATTACATTATAATATAAATTTAATATAGTTTACATATGTTCACTAAATCTATCCTTTATATGTTCAATGTATGGAATGAATGAGTCATATCCCATTTACTGGGTGGCAGTCCACTCATTCTCAAATGAAATTATCAAATTTACACACTATGGAAAGAATAATGGTATGTTGTGAGTTAAAAAATAAAGAAATATAGAGTTAATATTATTATTAAATATATCATCAATAAATATAGTTCCATCATAATGGAAACAAGGAATGGTGGAGGGGGAATATTGAACAATCATCATTTTGTGAGGTAGTATTTATCTGTAGAGAAAAAAAAATATGTTCTATATCCATTTGATAGTGGTGTGTGCAAGTGTAGGTAGAAAACATTTAATAAAGACATTATATTATAAATTGGATAATGTTTATTCATTAAATAATAGATTAAATATATGATAGGGGGTAGGAATGGGAAAATAATGTGAATGGGCTTGAGAGGATAAATAACCTCTAAATAGAGTAACTCCTTTTGATTTGAACCAAAAGGATTTATTAAATTTCTTTTATCCCAAGGTATGGATTATATGAGGAATGGTGAAATGTTAAGATATTATTTTAGAAGTATTCAGATAAGAAAATAGTCTTTATATTTGTGAGTAAGTGGGAAGAGGTGGTGGCCTTCTATAGGGGGGGGGAGGGGCACTTTAGGAATGTTTGGAAATATTGTTTTATTATGAATTTATTTTAGAAATTCAATACATAAAAAGTGATATAATTAATGGATAATTTGATAATGCGTAAAAATAATCACAAATCATTGCTTTATAACAAGTTTATGTGACAAAATTGGCCTTATAATTAAGCATTAATGGTAAGATGAAAACATTAACTCTAACCATTTTTCTCATATTATCATAATATATGGGAACAATAGTTTCTGTAAAATGACAATAGAACAAAAATTGGATCATTAATGACATTTTAAACACTATATATTTTATTTGGATGAATCATTTATTTTTAGGATTATTATATCATTTAATAAAATAGAATTGTTTTATAAACAAATTTATGTCAATTGGTAATCTATTTATATTTTTAATGTTATAAAAACATGATTCCTCCGATCAAAAGGCATTTAAACATCACTCAGATATTAATTTCATCCAAATAATATATGTATGCATATTAATGATCAAATTGAATTTATTTTAATAGTTAAAATATCATTTATCTGAATTCTTCATTATTAACGTATTTGTTGAATCATTATTGTGTCACAAATATATTTCTTTATGTAATGACTAAAAATAATAAAAAATACCATGATGGAGGAAATATTTGTAGATATATAATGATTATTTATAATCAAATATATCATTTATATAAACAAAATTAAAATTTTTTTAGTCAGAAGATTCATTCTTATAATACATTTCCCTTTTCGTTAAACTATATATTATAAAAGGTCATTGTCACACCCATGTTTTTCCACGAGGTCCTAAATTAGACCCAATGATTCTAATGGTCAGACATATATTATCAACTATTATTATGACATGTGTTAGGGTATTTTTATATTATTATAATATTATTTTTTACCCTCATTTACCAGATTTAAAATTTAACCATGTAAAATAAAAATAATTATTGGAATTAGTATTCATAATTTACAAAAATAAATGGTTAATACATACACATTTTTTACCTTATGATTTAATCATGGAATCCATTTTACCAAATTCAAAACAAAAAATTTTCATTAATTAACATTAAATTATTTCCCATTGTCAATATGAAAAAATTGGTTTTTAGAATATAATTATTATCACAAGATTCATATATGTTTATATATAATATCAATTTAAAATTACATCAAATGAAAAAAAAATTAAATGATAAAAAAATCATCCAAATAAAATTTAAAACATAATAAAAGGAAAATATAACGATATAAAATAATAGATGAAAATGGTGTTTTCAATTATAATTTAGTACATATCACTATTCATTTAAAAATGAATTCAATGTGAAAAATACCAAAATACAACCAAATTAAATTGTTATTTCCTGTTTTTAAATACTGAGATGATTTTATTATATAAAAATAAAAAATTTGAAAAAAAATATTCAAAAGGGTATTCCATCAAAAGATGGTAAAAATGTATTATTCAGAAAAATAACTCTTTTATTTAAAATTTGTTTCTATTTTTTCTTATATCATATCAAAAAAACATATATGATGTATTTTAAAAATTAAATTGAATATTTAAAACAATATATTCATTACATACATAAACTATAATTACTGATATGATTTTATAAACATAATTATTCTCTTATAAATAGGTTTAGTAAAAATATATTTATTTTATTCAGTGGTTTTTCACTCCCATTTTTAAATAATTAGGTAACAAATATTCATTATTTAAACGTGTGTAAGCCATATTTTCATAATTTAGTTGAAACTATTCATTCCCACTATTCTAAAGGCTAGTTTATAATGGTATGATTTAAATAATATTATATATTTGTCTGTTTAATTTCTATATAATTTGTCAAGTATGAAATTGAAAAAAAATTATTCTTTCTTAAAGAATAGTATGTTATATCCTTCCACTCTTTAATAAATTTCATCCTCTCAATTTTAATTTGGGGTCAGTAAATAGGGTATAAATTTTAAAAATAGCTTTATTTCAAACACACATAAAAAAATTGTTATAAAACATCCACTATAAATGATAGAAATTGAAGTAAAAAGGTCAGGCGAGATAAAAAAACTAAGGTTCCATATAAAAAACACAATTTTGGAAGTGAAAAATGACCATCGAGTCTAGATTGTGTGTGATATAAAACATGTTTAGCAATGATTTAACCATCAGAAACCACAAAATTTTGATGGGTTAAACTTTCTTGTATTTTTCAATAAGAAAAGTAAATGGATAACTTTTTTTGAATTATATTCACAAATTTGATGAATTTATTTAATAGCATGAACAATAAAATATGGAAACAAACTTTATTATCATGTAGTGTTTCATCCAGTAATAAATATTTACCACAAAATAATCTTTTCTAAAAATTAAAATATTCATGATGACTTGGTTGCACCGCAACACTAGAATCATCTCCAAGATAATATCATAAAACAAAAAAGTTTAAAAATCTAATAATCATATCGTTAATCTTTAAACAAAACCAAATTATTTAGTAAAAGATATGATAATAACCCAAAAGGAATAATTCTTTATAATGATAAGGACTGCTTTTAATATCCAAAATTCATCAATAATATCCATGTTTTACATAAACCATTCTTCAAAAAAAATATACTTTAAATTCATCAAATTAATCAAAACGGAAATAGAAACCAATAATTCAGAAGGATCTGAACACATAGTCTGCCAAGATTAATTTTATGATTTAACTCCAAATAAAATCAATCACTCCTAACGCCTCACACCCAAAAGTAATTCCCCTAAAAATATATTCTCCAAAATAGGCTAATCATTAAAAGAAATGACATGAATCCCCAAAACTCTAAAATAAAATCTCCAAATTAAAATTCAACAATTACTCCACACACAAAAATTCTTATTTTTTCTATAGGAATATAAGGTTACAAACATATGGAATGTCTTACAATATAATAATTTTCATGTAATTCCCAAATCATTTACCAATAATAAGGATATTAATTCAATAAAATGAATATTTACCAAATCAACTTAATTATAATACTTAATATTGTTTACCAAAAATGAGATACCTATTCTATATAGGGACATCATGTAGGCTAGTGGTAAGTGATACAACCTTATTTAAATTTGGTTGAGGGTTTGATTCCCACAGCCATTCTAGACATGATGGTTTGTCTTCCATCTAATGAGTTATCATGTTTCTAAAAATATGTTATTCTTATATTATTTAAAAAATTATATTAAATCCCCAAAAGTAACCCTAAATTTTTTTATCCAAAATGGATATATCATACCTCAAATTTGGTTTTTTAAAATTAATAACACATAATTTCCTCAAAGGTGAATGTCTCCAAAAATACCATTAGTTACCGAAATATTTTTTATCTTAAATCCCCAAAATGGGTTTCTATGATTTTTAACTTGTGATATATTTTAAAATAATAAACACATTATTATATCCATAACTCACAATAAAACCTCGTAATATCTAAAGTTATCAAAATCATCCGCTGATTCAAACAATAAGGCCCGGGCAGTAGCTAGTACATAATCTTTATTAAATTCAAGAATTCGAATTGAGGGAATATTTAGGTTCAAGGAATTATAGAATTAGTTCATTAATATTACATAATACAATCATTGAAATACTAAGTGGACACTTCTAATATAATTTTTTTCATCCACAAAATAAAATCATTCCAAAAAAAATATTGTGTATTTTAATATTTAATCATAATATTCTTACCATGATTCTATCAATGACATTACTAGCCATTAAATCCTATGAAAAAATTTAGAAACATTTATTGGCCACAAAAATCTCAATAATGTTCATAAAAATATATAAAATCTTTTAGTCTAGTAAGAACATGATAACTCATTCATTGTTCATTGAGAGGATGAAACAAAACATTGTCACATGAATAACACTCATACTTTTTTCCTAATGAAAAACACTAAAAACAATAACAAGAAATTAAAACAAATATTGCTAACATATAGAATCATATACACCAAAACCTTTAAAACATCTTCCAATTAGAATAAAAATACGGATTATAACAAAATTGGAGATCTATAATGGGGATCACCATTCATATAAGCTATATTGGGCTCACCCGTGAGCTATAATGGGTAACATCCCTTCGTATATGATATTTTGAGCAGGCCTATGAGATAAAATAGGTCACACACCCACGTATAATCTATATTGGTCTTATGCATGAGCAATTACGAGGCTCAAAGAATCGTAAAAGCTATATCGAGCTCACCAGTTTCATATAATGCTCTTATAGAATTTCAAAATTATAACATTTTCATTACAAAATCCCATTTTTGAATGATTAAAATAATACAATATGAATAAAATTTCCATGTTAAAATAATGTTTTTTATTTAAGAACCCATTTAAAATACAGAGATACATTAATAAAGAATTAATGGATTTATTTTCATTTCAAAAGTCATTATGGCTTATAGAATAATCCACATATCAAATAACGGTTACAACATCAGATAAGTCATTGATTTCATATACATTTAGAAATATTCTTATTTTAATTTTGTAAATACATAAAAACATTTCTTAAAAAATTATTCCTTTTGAAAAAATTGAATGAATTTCACGATATACATATAATTTTGTGTATATTTATTTCATAAACATAAAAATTAATATGTAATTTAATATCATGAATAAAAATATTTGATTATTTCATCATTAAATGATCTAGGTGTTGCATAAAAAATTTATATTTAAATATTAATCACAATGATATAATAAAAATCATTATTATATATAAAATATTGATATTAAATGGCATAGTGATGGTATATACAACTTATAATAGAATAGACTTTCTTATTGTTGAGAAATTCTTTAATGACAGATCTTGAGATGGAGTCCCTTAACATGAGTTTTACATTTCTTGTTCATTAATTATTTTCCTTAATTACAAAAATATGTTAATTTCAACTATATTTATAATAATTTTATTTTTTATTATTCATATTATATTACTTATTACATTCTATTGAAAATTATTTATTTATTTAATTTCATATTGGATGTTTTTTCGATGATAAAAATTTGAGTCAAAATTTTACATCTTTCAGTGGAAACTATCCATATGTTCACAATTACATAATATTCAGAATATTATCCATGATTTATTAATCATATATATATATATAGTATATATTTATTTAGAATATTACATAACATTTTGACAATATCAATTAAATGAACCATTCATGGAGATGGAAGGTCGCAGGTATGTATGAACACTACTGTCATTATTTTTTTATATTAAAGGTAAAAAATAAATAATAATTTATATATTATAATTGTGATATAATATATATGTTTTATATGTTACATAATTTCATTAACTACATCATTATTATATTCAATATATAACAGTAATGAGCCATATCACATTGAAGGGAAGTAGTCCAGACATCCCAAAATAAAATTATCTTATTTACTCACTATGGAAATAAAAAAGATTTTTTAAATAAAATATAAATAATCATAGAAAAAATATAAATATAATATATACAATATATAAATATGATTCCATCATAATGACCCCATGAGAGGTGGGAGGAGAAAATTGAACAATCATCATTTTGTAAGGCGGTAGATCACCTTACAAAGATACAATATGTTCTATATCCATTTGGTGGAGATGTGTGTAAGTGTAGGTTGAACTATTTTCATAAAAACTATATAGATTGTTAACTATTTTCTTTTGTTATAAATGAATTTAATAATTAAATGTTATGTGGTTAGAGGTGGAAAAATGGAAGGAGATTGAGAGGAGAAGTTACATCTAAATTGAGTGACTCCCTTTAATTTGAGCCAATATAAATAATCAAATTTAATTTAAACCTAGTTAAGGATTTAAGTCGTAAGGAGGGATTTTTAGAGCCTATTTGAGTAGTTTTTGGATGAATCAAGGGGAATGAGAGGTGATAGTAAGTGGTTCTTTGTGGTGTCCTTTTATACCATGGATGAGGGGTACGTTAGGAATGCCAGGAAAAATTATTTTCTTATAAATTTATTTTCTAATTTTAATAGTTTAAATGTGAAATAATTCGATTACAATATGATAATGGGTTGATATCCTATCAACCAATAGCTTTTATTCATGTTTAGGTTACAAAATTAACATTATCTTTTTTTTCATTGATCCTTAGTTAAAAACATTAACTCTTACAAAGTCTTCTTGTAGTTTCATAATATATAGTTACTATACTCACTATAAATTGACATTAAAATTAAATACAGATAATGTACGTTATTATTAACATTATATAGGTCATTTGGCCGAATCATTGATTTTTAGGATTATTATATCATTTAATAATATATTATTTTTTAAAATAATTATTAAATCAATTTGGCACTATATAAAAGCGATTTTTTCTAAATTCATTTAAAAATAATTACATCAAAAAAATAATTATCTCATCTATGTCATATATATTTAGTCCAAAAAATCCAGGGATGGAATAAAAAATTTCAAATTAAATTTAATATAGTATTTACAATATCCTTAAATTGTATATTTCATTAATATGGTAATTGATGCATTATCAATGTGTAATAAATATATTTATTTACATAAAATATATAAAATAAAAATTATATACCATGATTTGGGAAATATTTTTATCTTTGTAATTAATATTTATAGTTTATGATATCATCTATATACCAAAAATTATTACTATTCTAGTTTGGTGATTGATGTTCATTTTAATATTCCCTTTCCATTATATTAAATATTATAAAAGTTCATTAACACACCAAATTGTATTTAGGGGATCCTAAATAAGACCCAAGGATTCTAATTGTTAGACATACACTATACTATAAATTTAACACATGTATTAGGGATGTTTTATGTTATTATAATATCTTTTTACCCTTATTTATCTTATTTTCCATTTAGCCATGGTAGATAAAAATAATTAATAATGTTTCTATTAAAATATCCAAAAATAAAAGGAAAATATTTCAACAATTTAGAACATATGATTCAAATCATAGAATCAATTTTTTTGAATTCAAAACCCTTATGTTTCAGTAATAATTTCAAAATTCATTATGGTTGTCAAAATGATAAAATATTTTTTTAAACTAATAACCTTGAAAACATTGATAGGCATTTTTTGCTAATTTCAACGTAAAATTACTTCCAATGTCCAAAATTGGATTAAATGATAAAAACATAATCCCATTAAACATTAAAACTAATTAATTGTAAAATATAACTATTTATATAATATATTAAAGACAATATGAAATTATAATTTTGTATATTTCACAATTAATTAAAAAAGAATTTTATGAGAAAAATAACAAAATTTAGTTAATTTAAATTTTCATTTCCCTTATCTTTAACAGAATTTAATTTTTTAAAAAATAAATTATATAAATCTGATAAAAAAAATTTATAGGGTTCCCCATCAAATTGTAGTGAAATTGTTTTATTGAAAAATAAATCATTTATAAGAAAATGGATTTATTCATATATCATTTTTAGAAAACATAAAATATGAATATAATCATTAAATTTAATATATAAATTATATTTTTCATTAAATAAAATAACCATAAATAATTATATGGTTTTATAAAACAATTATAATATTTTAAATATGGTTTCCTAAAAAATATTTTATATTCAATGTGTTTTCATTTCTATTTCTAAAAAAATTTGGTAACTAAAAGAATAATTATTTAAAAACGTGTAAACCATATTTTCATAAATCATTTGAAACCAATAATTCATTCCATTACAACAGCTAGGTTATAATAGAAATATATAAATAATTATATTTAGTTTTTCATTTACGCATTAAGTAATGTATCATGTACGCTATTGAACATAGTGTTTCTTTCATAAAAATCAGGATGTTACAAATAATGATTATTTTTTCAAGGATGTAAATAATTTTTATATGTTTAGTTTATATAAATATAATAAAAAATTTGATTAATCAAACTCTATGTATTATACATTGCCTTTATTTATGTTATTTGAGGAATATTTTGATATTATACACCTATATTAATTTATTATGAGTACATAGAACTTATATGGAATTCCATATCCTTAATTTCTCTATTATAATCATACTTAATGATTTATAATGTTATTATTTCAATACGGTTATGACCAAAATGCTTCAAAAGTGATAATAGATTTTTCATTTAAAAATCATCTTTTACTGTTATTCTATTAAATATTTTTTCATCCTTATCATGGTTTTGAAAATTATTTTATGATGGACATGTGTGATTTTTCAATGATATTTATGATTTTATTTAAATTCAATTTTTTTAAATAGTAATAATTTTTTGCATTATTGTATTTAATTAAAAATGACCTCAATTATGTTCTATTTTAATATATATGGGGATAATGAATTTGAAAAATGTTGTAACATTTATTTAAATCTATAAATCCATTACAATAAATCATGTTTTATTCAAATAAAAACCCCCATTTCATTTCTATATGTATATTTTAATTGTAATTATGGTCATAAATGAAAATTTAATTTGAAATTTTAAAATGGCCTGTTAAAATGTAATTAATTTTTATATTTTAAATTGATTTAAATAATATTTTACAAGTATTTTACGAATATTTTAAGACAAAAATTTTAATTATTAAATATTTTTGTTAATGATATGGTTCTTAGACATTCTTTATGATGTTCTGGGCCCTATTATATCTCATGGATCATATTGATATAATATATATAATGGTTGAAAATGTATATCACCGCAATATATTGGTCAATATACATGTTCACTGTAGAATTTTATTAGAAGTTTTTCAATTGGGATTACAAATTTTTTAAGGGCCCTTTAATGTTTTTATAAAACATGTTCACTGTAGAATTTTATTAGATAGTTAATAAATACTATTACCATATAAACCCATACATTAAAGGTTAACACATATACTCAATATTGATTTTCACCATGTGCTCCCCTTTTAGAGTAATATGATATTATTTTCATGAAATATCATAATAATATTCATTTTTTCTATTCATAGTCCTTACTCATGATTTAACTTGTGAAAAAATTTAAAAACATGGGATGATCTTATAAAGATCTGAATGGGACACAGTGAATGTAAAGCATTAGTCAATGACAAAATTAAAACCAATTAAAGACATTTTTTTGAAATAAATTTGCACGGATAGAAAACTCATATATATTCCTTTAGAAATCATTACCATTTATCTCATTCATTTATACTTATGAAATAAATAACTATATATTCAACATCCATATAGAGAGTAACCAATACATTGGAGAGAATTGATGGAGATCACCAGCCTTTATATAAGCTATAATGGGGCTCAACTCATAATATCATATGCTTTTATGGTTCAAAAGTCATAAAATATTTATATATAATGAATATTTCATAATAAATTATTTACAAGGAATATATCAAGAATTCAACCCTTAAATACTCTTTTAATCCCATGAGAAAAAAACATTGATATGTCAAAATAATTTTTTAAAAACACTTTTGAAATATAATGTCCACCCTCGTAAAAATGAAACCATTTTATGAATAAACTTAAAAAAACACATAATAGAAACAGAAAATAAATAATGAATCAAAAAATAATGAGACAAATCTCATATTGTATAAGTAAAAAACATTACATTTCAATTTTTTAATTAGAATTGAAAAAAACATCAAATGAGGGTTGTAAAAATAAATTATCTTGCATAAAACCATAAAAATATTAAATTTTAGAAACAATTGTGAGAAAATATAAAATTTATATTCCATATAAATAATTTCTTTATTATGGAATTCATAAAAATAATTTTATAAATTTCTACCTGAAAAAGAATGATTTAGAAAATTAAACGTTAATTTTTTTTAAAAAAAGATAATTTTTCCAAAAAATCCCACAAAAATATCATATCATTGAAGTTAAAATTAATGAAAATAATATATTATTTATATATTCTAGAAATAATAATTAATAAATGGAAAATATTACATAAGATATTCATATTTCATTTCACATGTAATCTTATAATTCTATTCTCATGAAGTTTAAGTTTAATCTGAAGAATCGATATTGGTAATGAAATCCACAAAAATATTTTCATGAGTAAAATCAAATTAAAAATGAATTATTATCAAAAAACATTATATATAATTGGAATTAATATATTCATTATATAAAATTTTAAAATAGCTTTATGTGCATATAAAAAATAATTTAGGTAAAAAACATTAAAATATGCATCAAAATAAAAAAATTGATCTGATGTCCTTTAAGGGGAGTCTGGATCATCATGTGATTTGTTTATAATAATTAATAATAAAATAATGTTAATTATTTTCTATATTTATAACCATTTTATATTTTTTCCTTTAATACAACATTTTATCATGTTTTAACAATTAAATAATTATTGATGTTCATGTCAGAAATTTTGATTATATTCGGAACCTGAGTTATAAATAACCTGGGTATGTTCTCTATATTCAATATGTCAATTAGTACATCACATTAATTATATTAACAATTTATCATTTATCATTTTTATAAAAAATTATACTTTTTTGAAAAACCATTATTTATGGATATTAAATATGAAATATGTTATTATCATAGAGAAGGTTGGTTGTACGTAGGCATGAGTTATATATCCATTATACAATGATAATAAAAGAAATGAGGTATGCATTATTTTATTTACCCATATATATAATAATATATTTTATATCATATATATAATTTAAATATACATATATATTTCATCTGTGTAATGGGTTGAGGAAAACCCAATCACATCGCTTTGTGGAGTTGATTATTCACTCAAACGCATAAATGAAATTACCTTTTTTTGAATATGGAATTAAAAGAATTTAAATGGTATACAATTATTTTATAATGATAAATATATCATTAATATGATATATAAACATTAATTAAATAATTATATCATGTTTTGAGAAATAGTGACAAAAAATAAATTATATCGGTTCACGACGTGGTAGTCAGTCATACACTTGAACAATTAATTATTTTAACATTTGATGGAACAAGATATTGATTTTGGTGGTGATGTTAACAAAATAAAAATTAATTACATTTATTTTATTTTAATTATCATTTTATTAAGGATTAATGATATTTAAATGAAGTGGAAGATAAATTAAAACAATAAACTTGATTAAAAAGATACAATTTATTCATAAAATATCTATTTATTAACACCTTAATACCACTAAGAATGATGTTATTTTTATAATAATATTTCTAAAATATTGGTAGTGATTTTATAGAGTTATTTCAGATGATATTTTTCTGAACTAAATAGTTTATTAAATATTTTGAAAAGATAAGTATACGTTCCCTTTTAAATATGATGAATGTGCCACTCTTGGATTTTATTCACAATAATAAATTAATATAAATGAAAATATTTAATAGACAAACTAAAATGGATTTTAAAAAATTATGTTAAAATATATGATTATTTAGGGATGAAATAAATTCATATAATGATATTTTGTAATGTTTTGAATTATTTTTAATCCATATCAATTTTTAACCCTTATTTATCATATGTACCTATTATGATAACAACATGTTTCTTTAGTCAATTATGGTTAACATGGCACCTATAAAATTAAAAAATAACAAAAAATTAATTTTTCTAAAATTTTAATCCTAATACTTATCTTCTGATGGTTGTTTTGTTTTTATTGAATTTAATATTATTTAATAAAATATTATTTATATTAATCTATCCTTAATTTTCATTTTCAAAAAATTCATTACATCATTTTATTATAACATCATATAAATAATATATATTCCAAAAAACATTCTAAAAGATAAATAAAATGTTAAATTAATAAAAAATATTATTATATGACTTTAATAATTTCATGTTATATTTATTTTATTATTTTTAACACAAATTATATGATATATTCTATAATTAAACAATTACTACATCATTATGTAGTCACTAATTGATGTCGTAATTTTATCATATAAAAGTAATAAATATATTACCATTTCATATATATATAATTTTTATATTAATTTGATATTTACAGTCATATATATATTATAAAAAATGCTATATTAAAAATGTTATAGTTATTAAATCATAAGTTTGTCATCTTTTATTTTTCATTAATATATAATGCTATAAAGGTATTAAAGTCATCCATGCGGCTCCATGAAGTCATAGTGTCAGAAAAAGTATAATTTTGTTATAAAGTTACACATAAATTGAATTATGACTAGTAATAGTGTGATTATATAATAATTATAATATTATTTTCACATTTGTTACCCAATTTACCCATAACTGTTGACATAAAAATTATTAATATTACTATTCATATTTTCCAAATACAAAAATTAACCTTTAAAATAAATATATAAATTCGGATTAAAATATACAATATAAGTTTCTTAATTCAAAACATATAATTGTATAGGAATAGTTAAATTTTAGTCTCGTTGGATGGGATAAAAATAGGTTTTTAAAGTTAAAGTATACTAAAGATTTAAAAAACTCTAAATAAAAATTCAATTTGAAACAGAATCTAATGACCTAAAATGGAAACAATGATATAAAATTTATCTAATTTATCTTGAAAACATATGAATCAAATTTTGTAAACATATAAATTATTTAGAAGGAAATACAAATTTCATTTAAAATATTATAATTTTTACAGTTCTTCAAAAAATAATGCATATTTGATAAATAAAAATATTAAATATAGTAAATTTTTATATTAATCATTCAAATAAGATATTATTTTTTAAAATAGAGATAATATAAGTATATGAATTTAGTTTTAAAAGAGTTATTCTATTAAAATTAGGCAATTCTTGTTTTAATGTACAAAATATTTATTCGAAAAATTTGATTTACACTTTTCTTAAGCATATCAAACACATTAAAAGAACATAATTTTTCATATGAATTAATAATATATATATATAATAATTATCTTCAATTAATAGTGTTTAATTTAATTTAGTTTTATAAAATATTATTTTAGTAATAAAAAAATCTCATAAAAAACTAATCCATTATATTCAATTAATTTATTGAATTTAATTTAAGATTTATTTCTAATCAATATAATTTTTATATAAACATGTATAAACCATACTTTTATAATATAGATAAATGGTTCATAAACTATTTTTTAAATACTATTATATAATGTTAATAATAATATTTAGTTGTTTTTTATGTTTAATGTTCCATATCTTATATGATATATAACACAATTCTTCCTTTTTTTAATCATGGTATTATACCTTCTCACCCAAATTAATAAATTTTGTTTTTGCATAAAATCTCATACATAGTAACCTGGGTTTGAAAATTGAAAACACCTTTATTTAAACCCCAAAATGGAACAAATTTTAATAAAACAACATCATTTAATGAAAAAAGGGAAGTATATAGGTCAGGTGAGATAACATATATTAGTATGAAATGTATTAAAACATGAAAATTTTATATGTAACAAACTACTAAATTTTGATGGATAGTGATATATAACATGGTTATTATAATTTTATCAATCAAAAACCACATATATGTGATGATTCCTAAAGTCATTATTATAAATGTAAAAATTTAAAAGTATTAATAATTTATTTTATTGTTATCTTAAACTATATTATTAATTCATTTACTTCCATCTTTGTTAAATGATGAAAATCTACATACTTGACTGGTATATATTCATCATTAATTTATTTACCACTACAAATTAATCTATTTCTTTGAATAATGAGTATTGAAGACACATTTTTTTTAATAGATACATTAACTTGTATAGATAACAAATTATAGAAAAAGAAAATAATATTTCCTCTTATCATTAGAAATTAAGAAAAAATAAATTTTTAGGACATGATAAAATAATTATCCAAAAAAATATTCCTTTATATGATGAAGATATTATTTAATCTCCAAAAATAAAATACTAATAGTATATGTTAAAAAAATATCATTAAATAAATAATTGTTATTAAAATAATATAAAATATTTTAGACTATTATTTAAACTAAAAATTAAGTAGGATATGATAAAATTGTTCTTCCTGCTAAATTAATCATTTTAATCGCATAATAACATCAATAATTCTAAATTTGTCATATGAAAAATAAATTTCCTTAAATAAAATATTAACCATGTATGATAGTTGTCTACATATATAAACCCACCCCCCCATAAATCCATCATAAAATAATATTTTTCTCAGAATAAAGTTAAACCATTATTTCAAAGAAAATCGAATAATATTCTCTGTAATTTAATAATACATTGTTCTTAAAATTGGAAATATATTCCTAAATTACATTAATCACATAACCACAAAATCATTATCCAATCCCAATGTAATAATTAAAAAAAATAACTATATATCAACATCCATATATAGAGTAACTAATACATTGGATATAATTAATGGAGATCAACAACCTTAACATGAGTGATAATGGGGCTCAACTCAGCATATTATAATATTTTTTGGGTCAAAAATCATAAAATATTTATATATAATGATCAATTAATAATAAATAATTTATAATTAATATATCATGAATTCAAACCATAAATAATCTTATAATCCCATGAGAAATAAAACATTGAGAAATCAATTTTTTTTAAATCAATTTTAAAATATAATGTCCACCCATATAAGAATGAAACAGTTTTTTGAATATAATTAAAAAAACACATAATGGAAACAATAAATAAATAATGGATAAAAAAATAATGAGAAACCTATCATGTTTTAGATGTAAAAACATTCCCTTTCAATTTTTTAAATACAGTTGAAAAAAGAAACATAAAATGAGGGTTGTAGAAATAAAGTATATTGCATAAAAAATAAAATGAATAAATTTGGAATTTTTTTTCAAAAAATATATAATTTATTTTTAATAAAATTAGTTTTATTATTATGGAACTCGTAGAAATAAATTTAAAAATTTCTACATAAAAAAATAATCATTTGAAAAATAAACTTTACGACATTTAAAAAAAGGTTAATTTTGTGAAAAAACTCCCACAAAAATATCATATCATTGAAGTGAAAAGTAATGAAATTAATATATAATTTATATATTCTATAAATAATCATAATAAAATTATAAATATAACATAATATATTATAATTTCATTTCACATATACCCATAGAATTCCATACTCAAGAAGTAGAAGTTTAATCTGAAGAATCTATATTGGTAGAGAAATCCACAACAACATTTTTATGAGTAAAATAAAATAAAAAGTAAATTTTTTATAAAAAATATATCATATAAAATGGGAATTAATAAAATCCTTATATAAAATGTCAAAAATACGGTTATGTACTTTAAAAAATTATTTAGGTACATAACATCAAAATATGCATCAAATAAAAAAAAATTGAGATGATGTCCCTTATTTGGTGTCTATCTCATCATGTATTTTGTTTATATTAATTAATAGTTAAATAATGTTAATTATTTACTATACTTTTAACCATTTTATATTTCTTTCCTTTAATACCACATTTTATCATGTTGTATCCATGACATAATTATTGAAGTTTATGTCAGAAACTTTGATTTTATTCGGAACATGATTCATAAATGACATGGGTATGTTCTCATTATTCAATATGTCAATTATTACATAACATTAATTACATTAATAATTTATCATTAATAATTTTTATAAAAAAATTATATATTTTTGAAAAACAATTATTTATGGATATGAAATATGAACTACGTTATTATCACGGAAATGATTGGTTGTACATACGAATGGGAATCATTTCCATTATTCATTAATAACAAATGAAATGAGGAATGTATTATTTTATTTTCACAAAAATATAATTTTATATTTTATATCATATAGATAATTTAATTAAACTTATATATTTCATCTGTGTGATTTGTTGAGGAAAAAAAATCAGCTCACTTTGTGGAGTTGATTATTTGCACAAAAGCATAAACGACATTATCTTCTTCCATTAACATGGAATGGAATGAATTTAAATGGTATATAATTATTTCATAATGATAAATATTTCATTAATATTATTTATAAACATTAATTAAATCCTTATATCTATTATTAATAGAGAGTGACAAAAAATAAATTATATCAGTTCATGACATGGTAGTCAGTTATACACTTGAAAATTTATTTATTTACAAATTTAATGGAAGTTGTTATGGATTTAGAGTGTGATATTTGCATAATAAATATTTATTATAATTATTATTTTTTATTTATCATTTTATTAATGTTTTATAACATTTAAATGAAGTGGAAGATAAATTAAAATAATAAACATGATTAAAATGTAAGAATTTAATTACAAAATCTCCATTGATTAACACATTAAGACCAATAAGAATGATGTTATTATTAATATGATATGTCTAAAATATAGGAAGTGATTTTATAGAGGTATTTGGGATGATATTCTTCTTAACTAAATAGTTTATTAAATGTTAAGAAAATATATGAATATTTTCTCTTTTAAATATGATGAGAGGGTCACTCTTGGATTTATTCAGTATAATAAATTAATATAAAATAATATATTTAATAGAAAACATAAAATGGATATAAAATTATTTTTTTGTAATATAGTATAATTTAGGGATGAAATAAATTCATATGATAAAATTTTGAAATGTTTTGAATAATTTTTAGTCCTTATCAATTTGTGACCCTTATTTATCCTATGTACCTATTACCATGGCAACTTGTGTTTTCAGTCCTTGAGGGTCAACATGGTACCTATAAAATTACAAAAAACCAATAAATGTAAAATTTATGAAATTTTAGTCCTTATACCTATCATTTTTAGGAAGTTATTTTTTGTGAATTTAATATAATTTAATAAAATATTATTAATTTTAATGTATCAGTAATCAAAATTTTGAAAAAATTCATTACATCACTTTATTATAACATCTTAAAGATAATATATATTCAAAAAAACCTCCTAAAACATAAAAACTTGTTCAATAAATAAATAAAATTATTATATGACATACATAATTTGAAATTATATTTATTTTATTATTTTTCAAACAATATATATCATATATTCAGCAATTAAACAATAACTGCAACATTATTGTTTCAGTAATTGATGTAGTAATATTTTCATATTAAAGTTATAAATATAAAACCATTATATATATAAATAATTTTTATATTCATTTGATATTTAAAGTTATATATATATATTTTTAAAAAATTCCATATTACAAATCTTATAGTTATTAAAACATAATATTTTCATCATTTCATTTTCAATAATACATAATGCCATAAATGGGTTAAAGTCATCGATACAACTCCATGAAGCCATAGAGTCAGAACATGTATGAATTTTATATAAAATTACTCATTAATTCAATTATTAAAAGTAAGATGGTGATTATCTAATATTTATAATATTATTTTCTCTTGTATATACATAATTTACCCATCATTGTTGTTATAAAAATTAATAATGTTATTATTCATATTTTCCAAATACAAAATAAACCTTTAAAAATAAATATTGTTTTTTGGATTAAAATATATAATACATTTTTCATATTTCAAAACATATAATTTTATAAAAATAGTGAAATTTTAATCAGGTTAGGGGGGGTGAGAAAATGGGGTTTTAACTTGAAAGCATATAAAAGATTTAAAAAATTGTATAAAAAATTAATTTGAAATAAAATCTAATGACCCAAATTGGAATAAATGATTGACAGTATGTATAATTTATATTTAAAACTAATTTATAAAATTATTCAGACATTTAAAATATTTTAAAGGAAAAGCTACTTTTAGATAAAATATTATAATTTTCACATTTATTCAAAAAAAACATATCTGAAAAAAAATACTAAATTTTTCTATTATTAATTAGAAAAATAAAATTATTTTTTCAAATAGAGATAATAAAAGTTTATGAATTTAGTTTTATAACATATTTTCTATTAAATTAAAGTAACTAATTTTCTTAAAGTATAAAATATTTATTTAAAAAATCTTATTTACTCTGTTCCTAAGCATATCGAACATATTTAATGAACATAAAAAAATTAATAAATTATTATATATATATATATCTTTAATATCATTTATTTATAGTGTTAAATTAAAATTATCTTTATCAAACACCATTCAAGTAATAAATAATTGTTTTTCATAAAAAATCTATTATATTCAATTTGTTTATTGATTTTCATTTATAATTTATTTGTAATTAATGCACTCATTATATAAACATGTATAAACCATATTTTTATAATATAGATAATATGTATCATAATCAATATTCTAAATAATAATATACAATGATAATAATAATATTTAGTTGTTTGTTATGTTTAATGTTCCATATTTTTTATGATACGTAACACAATTATTCTTTTTTAAAATGACATGATACTATCTTATCACCCCAATTAATAAATTATCTGTTTTTATTTGTTATCATACATAGTAACCTGGGTTTAAAAATTTAAAAACCCTTTATTGAAATCCCAAAATAGAACCAATTTTAATAAAACAACACCATTAAATGAAAAAAGGGAATTACATAGGTCATGTGAGATAACATATATTAGAATTAAATGTAATAAAAAATGAAGATTTAACATAAAACAAACTACTAAATTTTTATTGAGGATGATATATTACATTGTTATTATAATGATAGCCATTAAAAACCATGATTATGTGTTGATTCCAAACATTATTGATATCATAGTAAAAAATTTAAAATGATTAAAAATTACATTATAGATTCTTTTATATAATATTACTAATTCATTTAAAACAACCATTATTAATAGATGAAAATATAAGTACATGATAGGTATAGTTTCATCTTTTATTTTTTTTCCACTACAAATTAATCTATTTCTTTAAATAATGATTATTGAAGATACCTGGTTTTAGTATTCTATGGATTGAAACATTTAAATCAACTTATATAGATCACTAATTACACAAAAAGATAAAATTATTTTCTCTTATCATTATAAATTAATCAAAAACTAAATTTTTTGGACCAGAAAAAATAAATATCCAAAAAAAATAATCCTTTATATGATGAAGATATTATTTAATCTCCAAAAAATTAAATAGTAACAGTAAATGTTCAATAAATAACATTAAAAAAATAATTATTATAAAAAGAATATAAAATATTATAGGCTATGATTTAAATTAACAATTAAGAAGGATTTAATAAAATTTTCATCCTGATAAATTAATCATTTATACCCATCATAACATCAATCACACGTAATTTATCATATGGGAAGTTAATTTCTTTAAATCAAATTTTAACAGTGTATGATAAATGTCTCCCAAAAATAACCCTACTCCCCTTAAAGCCATTAAAAATAATATTTCTCTCTTTATGAAATTAAACAATTATTCCACTGAAAATGAAATAATATTCTATGTACTTTTATTATATAATGTTCCCAAAATTGGAAATTCAATCCAAAATAAAATTAATCACATATCCAGAAAATCATTATCCAATCACTATGTTATCCACTAAATAAAATATTTGTTCCTAAAATAAAAAAAAACCTATCAGTTTTTGATGATTTAAGAGAAGAAGGTTTTTTGATATTACCCTTGACATCGTAGAGGAAAATATTAGGTGATTCACCCATGTCTCCCTTCAGTTGTCGGTTAAATTATAAGGGGATTGTGAGACGTGATGGGTTGTCACCCAACATTTGAGTTTTACTATTTATAAAACTATACAATTTATATAAAATTAGAAAATATTTTCACAATCATAAAAAATAACATTAATATTCATTAACCTCAATGGTTATATCAAACATTTAATTTTCCATCCAAAAAAGTAATAAATAATAATTAACTCAAAAATATATTTATTCATAAATAATTTTTGTCATTATAAAATTTATTTCTCTAATGAATAAAAGGGGTTTCCAATGAAATTAAACATAAGATCAACCTTAAAATTATAAATCCATGATGGTATCCCTAACTTATAAGAATACGTCTTCATATCGAAATATGTCTAAACCATAATTTTATACCAAATATACATACCATTTAATTACATAGTCAAAAAGCATTAATATTATCGAGTTTAAGATGAGAACATACATTCATTCACAATGAGCATATTTTTAGAATTAGTGTTTTTTATACTTAAGGCATTAAAAATACACAGTATCCCAAAATCACACATGAGGATACCCCTAAAATAATAGCTATTTCCTTCAATCTATAAATTTTTTAAATGAAAATTAATTTACCTAGAAAATATTCATAAAATTTTTCTTTAATTAATTATTTATCGTACAAATCATTGTAACATTTCGAAACACATTTGAAAACATTGTATTATAATGAAAAACTACATAGGGGACATATATAATGAAATAATTAATCGAGTGAAAATATAAAAACCTAATTAAACACATTTTATAAAAACACATTATCATGAATATAAACATAATGCGGTCACATTGGGATATAAAAACTCATATCACTCTTACAATAACCCCCACACATTGAATAACCATTCATTCAACTTTTATCTCTAGAGTACCCAATGTATTGAAGAGCTATAATGTGGATCACCCATCATTTATTGATAGATAATGAGATCATCCTAACGTATCATGAGTAATAATAGGCTAAAAATATATATTTATCTATAATGGTCTCAATGAAAAAAAATGTCCACATAAATTATCATAGTAATATATCATTATGAAATCCGGAGAAACCAATTATACAATATATAAAAAACTATCGTTTTGAATTTCATTAATGAAACTTTTAAAATGATTTAAAATGTAATGCCCCGAACAAATATTATTGGAGTTAGAAATAATATAATGGTATTGATATTTTTATACACAAAATATACACATAATTAAACATAATATTAACTAAAATTCATCATAAAAAATAGCAATACCACATAGTGAATTATGTAAGTGTTTAACCAAAATAATAGAAATTCTTTTATGAATTCTCATACCTCAGTTTAGTCTTATAAAAAATATTTTTAAAAATAACATATATTGGTTAAAAGTGTGTTTTTAATATTTTAAATAAATATAATCTTGTTTATATAAACTATTATGATCATTTTATAACATCATTTAACCCATTTAATAATATGTTTTTTTCTTTCCATTGTTTCTGGTGCCTTTGTTACATGATTTCCAATGTGAGTTTATATTGGATTTCCCTATTGAATGGAAGAAAAAAAATGAAATTAAATGACATGTTAACAAAAAGTTTCAGTATTACTAAATTATTCTTTAAATAATTTTGGTTATATGGTATTACGGATAATAATTAGATAAATCATTAGTAATAATCCTAAATTTATTTTGGTGAATTGTTATCTTTAGGAACCAATATTTTTTTATTAATTAATACTATGTATAAAAATTATTCCAGAACATAAGATCTCTTATAATATGTATGATAAAATATTATTTAACCATATAAATTGTTTTATGACCTGATTTGTGAGAATTATATGATAATGAAGACACATCAGCCTTGATGTTAGTAAATAGACACATCATACAAGAGGCTATTTTTGAGAATAAGTGCGAGAGGAGAAAAAGAATGTTAATGAATTTTCCATAAAAAATAATATTACACAATATATATGATGTAGATATATATTGACTATTTTATAATGGAAGTGCAAGATATTAAAAGAAAATAAAATTAATTGAAATGAAAATAATAGAAAGTGGAAGATAATATTGACCTCTTAATCTCTTCTCCTTGATATCCTCCTTAAATCCTTTGGTATAGGCCTTTGAGTGACACCATATTGATTGGGACATAGGAAAGATACTTGGTGTAAGGATGGAAAAAATTGGGTTAATTATCAATTCATGAAAGGATTGATAGGAATAGGGGTGGTGAGGTTAGTATTTATAGTAGAGGAGAGGATTGATTTTCCATTATTTTAAACATTAGAATACTATTGTTCATAAATACTATGAATATACATTCTTCATGTGACCCAAAATTGTAAAGAGAGTATGATATTTCTCACCAAGGTTGCCTACATTAACCATGATACTAGGAATAGTTTATTTAAAATATAATTTATATATAATGTAAATTATTGTATTTCAATATTCAATAAAAAAGTCCAGTATATCTGAAAAATCACAAAATATCTCCATAAAATTTTATTGACTTTTTTTATTATAAAACTATCTTCAATTTATAAATATAATTTTTCGGAAACCTAAAAATTAATTTTTTAATAAAATCATAATTTTCTACTGAAAATAAATAATTTCAACCTATATTTTATTTTATAACACGATTAAATATTTATAAATGTATCATATATTATAATAAATACATTAATTTTTGTTTTTATTATTTATTTGGCCATATTACTATTGATAAGTGTAATATTACTACTCATAAGGGTAGGTTACTTTTCCCCAATAATTATATTTTCTTATCAGACTCCAAAAACATAGTGATCACAAGTGTGTGTGTCTATATTTAAAAATTCAAATCATAAGAGGGGAAATTATATTTAAAAACTATAATACAATAATCTCATTAAAAAATGTTTAATTTTTTAGACACTCATAGTTTCTTGCATTTCATTATTTTCATAAAAACATGCGGTTTTACATTATTCCCACCATATATGAATTACATCCTTGTCATTTTTTTACTTATTAAATTTGTGGGGGTAACATTAACTCATAGTATTTTTAGATTACCATGATTCATCATCACACATTTTGTATATTCACATAACCATTACTTGGAAAATCAGCTTATTCATAATACTTTCTTTATATGTTCAAAAATATGAACTTGTGTCAATTCATAAAAAAAGGCAGTCTTCTAGGAGAACAACATCTAGGATCCAAACAAGAGATGAATCTGGAACATAAATTCTCAAAATTGAATCAAGCATATTATCATGTACATGTTATTAATATGGAAGAAATATCTCTTTCCATTCCATCCCACTAGTAATATATTGGATGATATCTATACATCATTGTGCTGGAGGATGAACATAAAATTGAAAAAAATGAGAATATGATAGTATAACATTTATAAAATGAGAACCACAAGAAACACATAATCTATTCAAAAACCTAAATGAACAATCCTTATTAGCATTAAATTCTATAAAAATACCCATTTAAAAAATTAGACCATTTTCTGTAACTCACTATCACCTTTCTGCATTGGCATTATTATGTCTGATAGAGAAGATTACACTGAAACCAGAAACAAAAAAGAGGAATTTCAAAAAAAAAACAACTAAGAAAAAATTTATCATGTCATTCACAAAAAGGGTCATGTTATAAATGTATCATGGATAATGTATCACTTTTTTATAACAGTATACATCAGCCACTCTGGTTGAATTTCTAGGATGGTAATGAATCATGAAATCATAATCCTTGATTAGTTCCTTCCATCTTTTATGTCTCATGTTTAATTACTTATGAGAAATATATAATATAAACATTTACGGTGAGTACCTTTTTTACATTTTACTCCATAAAGACGATGCCTCCCATTTTTTTGTGTGAAAACAAAAATAGAAAATTCATATTTATGTTTAGGGTAAATTAAGTAATTTGATTTCAACCAACGTGAGGGATAAATATATACCTGACCATTCTATATCAGAATAGAAGGAAGTCCCATAAAAATTCATCATTTTTGATTAAAAAATTTACACATCAAGAAGGTATACTCAGAACCCGAGCATTCACCAATAATGATTTTAATTATAAGAAATAATCAATAAATTATTTATCCAGATTAATTTAAATCTAATTTGACTTAACTTATTCAGTTGGATAGAAAACCATGAAAGTTTTTCAACAGAACTCCACTAATATCGTTTCCATCTTTCAGTGTTATGATTCTTAGTTATATTTTTGGGTGTCATCCATTCATCAATAACTTTGGTTTTTACCAGATCATTAATTATTCCTTCATTAGATGCAATGTGTCTAGGGAAAAAAACATTTGCGACTAAAACACACACTTTCTGAATTTTTTTCCATACACATTATTTTTTATTAAGGATTTCAAAACAAACCATATATGTTTTTCATTCCCCTCTTACTTCTTGAATATACCATAATTTCATAAATAAACATAACAATTTGAAGTGCCCAGATCAGTGTGAATCACTGAGAGGGGGAGGGGGTGAATCAGTGATCCCTTAAAACTTTTTACTAATTGATTCTTATCAATTAAACCACTATGGCTGGTTAAAGCCTCGATCCAATCTTCTTGTGTCTCTCAACCTTTCCTCGAATAATGCTGTAAATATAAAGGCACTGGACACAAGGATTTACAAGGTTCGGCACCAAAGGCCTACGTCCTTTCTATGTTGGTTAAACACCCCAACATGGATTCTCCACTATAATCTGTCAGAATTACAATGGTCGGTATAGAGTCCCACTATACCTCTCCTGAGTCCCACAGGAGGATCTTTATACTTATTCACACAGTGTTACCAGCGTCCCACTGGCCTGCTCCAGAATCCCACTGAATACTTGTTCTCCCTGAGTCCCACAGGGTCTTCTCTTGGCTCCTCGAGTCGCATGAGTAGCTCTTTTTATGTTCAAGCTCTTCAAGTATCCTCAGCAGCCTAGGATAAAGGTTGTTGGCCTTGCTCCTCTTCTGATCACTTGTGGTGAACAGGTCTTCTCGTCTTGCTCAGGATTTATCTCCTTCTTCTAAGGATGACCTGGCCTCTCTCTTCAAGAATCTTCAACAGCATCTGATAAGGTCTGTTGGTCTTGCTAACATCTTCTGATCACTTCTGTTGATCAGGGTCTTCTCAATTACTGAAAACTCAGACAACAAATCTCATTAACTTCAGTATGGCTCAGTCTCACTTCAGAACAACTTCATGCACTAAGTGCATGGCAACACTGGATCTTCATGCACTGATTGGATGTCTTCTCAAAACCTTCTTCAAGATCTTTCAGTCTTGGTCAACTCAGATTCACACAAGCTGGTTTGGCTTTGTTCACGTGTTCATGTGCATGCATGCAAGCATGGACTCCCCTTCTTCTCTTCCTTGGTGTGATAAACACTCAAAGAGTGTAATTTATCCTTATGCACACACACCTTCTTCACTCACACACTTTGTTCAATTTTTTCAGACACTTAATGTGTGTTGTACTTTAGTGTGGATGTCCTCTTCTTTATTCTTCTAAATGTGTACACTTTTCACACACCTAGGTTCGGCCTCTTCACTTTGCACACACAACTTCTTCACTTTGCACACACTTGATTTGGCCTCTCTCCTCTTCTTAAGGGTGTTCTTCAAATTGCATACACAAGGTGAAAGCCTTCCTCATTTTGTACACACCCAAGGCTACGACCTTCTCCAATTCTTAACCACAAAAAATGTGAGGTCTTCACTTTGCACACAAGGCACTAAGGCCTCGTCCTTCCTCTTCACTTTCCACACACAACTTGGTGTAGTTCTCAGCCTCTCCTTCTTGCACACACCCAAGACTATGGACTTCACTTCTTTTAAGAACATACACAAGGCTCGGGTCTTCCTCCTCTTCTCAACCGCCGCGCAAGTGTGCAATGTGCAACACCGCGGGCTCCTTCCTCCTGCCACGCAAGTGTGTGGGCAGAGAGGGTGGTAAGAGACTCGAGCGCGCAAGTATGCGGCTCGGCTCCTTCAAGCCTCAAGAGTGCAAGAGCACCTCGAGCACGCAAGCTACTCCTACCGCGCAAGTATGCGGGCAGAGAGAGCTCTTCCTGATGCGCAAGTGAGGCGCACAGGGGACTCCTTCGGGCCTCGGGTGGCACCGGGACTTCAACCGCACAATTTTGCGCGGGGCTTCTACTTCGTGAGGCAAAAAGGCACTCACGGGTCTTCCAAGATTCAGAAAAGTATCAGCAAACCTCTCCAATGCCTCGGGCTCTCCTTTTATAGGCAGAGGAATGCCTCAGATCTTCCGCGTGAGATATCTTGAATCCCCGAGATTTTCGGGCTTTTAAAATCTTCAAAATCTGGATTTTTATCTTTCTGTCAAACGCGGGTTCCATTTTTATTTTTCTCTATGTGCATGCGACTTAGAACGCATGCACAACCTCTTCACATCTATCACATGCAAAACACGAACTCCGCATGGCCTCGGCACATTCTTTTTCCTCAGCCGAACTCCAATTTCACCACTCAATGTGTGCATGCATATTTTATTGCATGTATTGGTTCAGTAGGCTCAGAAGATCACGAAAGACACTTCGGATCGATCAAAGGTGGCCAAGAACTCAAATTCTGGTGCTCGGAGGGATCTGGTTCGAACGGAGGTGCGCGGGGAGCCTCGGCTAAGCTCGAGGAAGGAGACGCCTCATATCCGTCGGATGCGGCGTTTAGAAGATCATCAACGGCTAGATTAGATCGCGGTGCGCGGCAGATGAGATGAGCGGCTGTGATCCAGCGCGCGATCGATCGTGCGGCCAAGATGCGCTCCTGGTGAAATTTGTGCATCCCACATCGAATCGCCGAGCGGATTTTCCGCCGTTTATCAACCAGCCGCTCCCAGAGATGGCCAGTTGAACTTCTCCCTCCACAGTGCTTCCCCACACCGTGTTCTCTTAGCGGGTGTGCTCTTGCGCCCATCCCTGCCACTCGGGCGCGCCACTGACGCCCACTGTGCACCTTCGGGCATGCGCCCATGCTGCGCAGGACCTGATCCCATGCGTGTCCCCGGCTTACACAAGGTCGCGGCCTCTCGGGATGGCCCCATGGGATCCCCCTTGGGAGTGGCGACCTCAAGTCCCACATGTGCCTTGGGGTTGAACCCTTAAGGCTGGCCCTTGGTGGCATCTTTTTTGCATAAGTATAGAACAAGTCCTTTGTGTAAAAACAAAGTGACCAAGTTCAAATGCCAAATGCCACTTCAACCTCTAATCCACTTCTTTATCTTCTAAGCCACTTCTTCTTCTATTCTCTAGTCTTATTCTTCATTAGAATTCATCATTCTTCTAAAACATATAATCAAAATTTAAAAATGGAATTCTCGAAGGTTCTTCATCAACCGAACTCCTTAATCACATATTTTCTTCCATGTTCTTTTTTGATCTAATCAGAGATCAAATTGGTTCTTCTTCAAATTCACATGCACTAAGTGATAGTGCATGGACTTAATTAGCACCACATCAAACACCTAGTGATTGTGGATGGATCACTTCATCTCCTCATGCATTGTCAATACAATTCATGGTCTTCAAACATT
Source organism: Viscum album (assembly GCA_963277665.1). Classification (NCBI taxonomy): domain Eukaryota; kingdom Viridiplantae; phylum Streptophyta; class Magnoliopsida; order Santalales; family Viscaceae; genus Viscum; species Viscum album. Next base: position 2,070,588,803 of record OY728152.1, on the reverse strand, counting down.
GTTGTTACATTGTATCCAGTTGATACAAGTTCTTGGATCTTTAAGAACAGCTCAACAATCATCTGATGTAATGATGATTCTCCATCATCATCCATTCTTCAAGTGGTGTAACTTAGTATCATCTTGATACAAGTATTGAAACATTGAGATCAGTTCTAAAATCGTCTGATATTCATAAAGAATGTTTCAACCATAAACACTTATGCCACTTAGTGAATCTTCTAAGTGACATTCATCTTAACACAATGGCCATCCTCCATTCATCACCAACACCATCATAGCCTTTGTCATTCACATATTGACTCTCCTTGACATCCATTCATTCTTTGACATCTTCTGATCAACAACATACCTTATTGACAACAAATGCAACACAGTGCACTTCAATATCCCCCTTTGTATTTGTTGTCAATACCACTAGAGCACATATTGTCAATCCAATCAGTAGAACATATATGAATGGGTCAATATGTGTGCCACACATTTCTGGAGCAATATGTCAGCTTCTCTCCCCCTTATTGGAAACCAGATGCAAAGGTGTGGTGTGGTGCCTTTTCAAAATATCACTTCCTCCCTTTGAAAAGTATTTTCTTGAAAAACACTGAGAGAGGGATGATGTCACATGTTCTCTTTAGCCAAGAACCTTTAGTAAATCAACTCTAAGTCTACTTGGGCTAACCCGGTGTAGAAAAAAAGAGTGATGTAACCAAGGTACTCAATGCTGTCCAACATTCACTATACATGTGAGATCATGCTTCAAGGGGATTGAAATTTTTCAAATATATCAATGAATTGCTAAATCCTTCACATACATCACCAAACACGTCAGAAAGTTCAGGTGCAAAGATAAAGCTCCCCATTTCATCCATTTTCCTTCAATCAATACTCCCCCTTAATTATCATGATGAATACATTTAAGAAACAAGGGATGAAAGTATGATTGGAATACCTTCAGCTTTTCATATGATGATATTAAATCTTATAATACCATCTTCTCCAGATTGGCTCCCCCTCAAGGGGTGCACTCCATTATTTCCAAACCACTCTCCATATGAGAATGATCTTCATCTTCAATTCCCTGCAATGTTAGCACATGGAAATACCAGAAGTATAAGGGAATAAGATGGAACCTCCTTGGTTCATCAATGTGAACAACAAGGTTGAGAAGATTCTCTCAACCGATATGTCCCATTTACACCATTCCTCACACTTGCACATTTGATCTTCAATGATGTTTGTGTCGGTGTGTATCTCAACACATCTTCATCTGAAATCTTCTTCATCCCTTTTGACTTAGCAATTGCCAGAACATCATCTTCAGCTCTTTGCAGATCTTTGGCAAGTTGCAACTGATTTGGCCATGTGACTAGTAAGTCACTTGTAAGTGTGGCCTCAGTTCTGGAAATTCCACATGGTTCCTTCGATGCTTTCAAGCTACCTTTCTTAGGCAACTTGTTTTCAATCAATCCCTTCTGCTTCATCTGGATTGATTGTCTGTTTGAGTCCAGTCTGCCTCTATTGAATTTCATGTCTTGTCTACAAAGATCCATGATATGTCCTTTCTTTCCACAGTAGAAGCATGTTTTCTTCTTGGTGGTCCCTCTGGATGCATCACCCTTCTTGGATTTCAAATCCAAGGACTTAACTTCCTTTGACAAAATCTTCTTGGAAGCTTCTACAACATTCTTCTTCTTGCTTCCCAAGGATTCCATTTTAGCCAGGTTCTGTGATATTTTCTTCTTTTGAGCTCTGGATACAGTTGGAGATTGACATGTATCTATTTGACCACTTTTTCACACATCCCAGATGTTATCAATAAATCCAAATCTGTTAGCAGTAAACAGATGTCTCTGGACCTATGGATGTTGGTTCTTTCCTTCTAGCTTGCTACCCCTTGGCATGGGCTTCCTCTGTGCTTTGGCATTCAGTGGATTGTACCTACAATCCTTTGTACAATGCCCATACTTGTTACAACACCAACATTGACCCACAAATCTTGACTTTTTGATTCCTTTTGATTGTAGGGTACTTGTCTTGAATTGTTGTTCTACTTCAGGAGAGATTTATTTCTTCATTGTCTTCATCCATACTTGTTTGGAATTATTCTTCCATCCTTCACTTTTTGTGGAAACACAAATAGAAGCATTAGTACCAGATGGGATGGATGGTCCCTTCCTTTTAGAAGATGTTTCCCTTTTATTAGAGGATTTCATTCTTTTAGAATCATCCTGGTCAATGCATACTTGAGTAGAAACATTTCTCCTTTCAGCTGACTGGGAGGATTTGGATTTGGGTGATTGCTGATTTTTCAATATCACCTCCAGTTCTAAGCATTTCATATTGAGGGAGTTCTTCTCATCCTCAATAGTTCTTAGCCTTCCTTCACATTTCTCTTCCAGCTGCTTTATCTCGTCTTCATGCACCTTTTTTATTTCTAGAAATGAATTTTCCAGCTCATTCACCCTGTTTACTTTGTCTTCAAGTCGAGCATCTCTGACATTCATTGAAACTTTGTGCCTCTTTTCCAGTGCATGGAAGACATCTTTGACCACAGTCTTAAATAATTCGTTCTCAGAAAGGCTTCTTTGCAATTCTTCAGTATTGTCTTCATATCATTCATTGCAAAGAGATACTATTTCATCTTTAGCCTTCACCAGCTTTCTGAGAGTGTTGGTTATGCCAACCCTTTTATCCAACTGATCTTCCATTGTATTGGCTTCTTCTTCTAGCTGTAATTTTTCTTCTTGAAGTTCAAGGATGCATGTAGCTATACACATTGCCACATCCTTGGGGACTACCTTTTGAAGATATTCGATTGAACATTGAAGATCTTTCATTGTTACAACATCATCAAAGCTAGGACAAGCTTTCTTCATCTTCTTGGCCTGTTTCTTCTTTCTATTTTTCTGAGTCTTGGCAGATATCTCTATTTTAGGCTGGTCGCTCATTTCCTCAAATCTGCACTTCATAAAGACTCCCTTGGATCTTTTAGAGATAACATTCCCTCTGATACCAATTGAAGTGCCCAGATCAGTGTGAATCACTGAGAGGGGGGGGGGGGGGTGAATCAGTGATCCCTTAAAACTTTTTACTAATTGATTCTTATCAATTAAACCTCTATGGCTGGTTAAATCCTCGATCCACTCTTCTTGTGTCTCTCAACCTTTCCTCGAATAATGCTGTAAATATAAAGGAACTGGACACAAGGATTTACAAGGTTCGGCACCAAAGGCCTACGTCCTTGCCATGTTGGTTAAACACCCCAACATGGATTCTCCACTATAATCTTTCAGAATTACAATGGTCGGTATAGAGTCCCACTATACCTCTCCTGAGTCCCACAAGAGGATCTTTATACTGCTTCACACAGTGCTACCAGCGTCCCACTGGCCTACTCCAGAATCCCTCTGAAGACTTCTTCTCCCTGAGTCCCACAGGGTCTTCTCTTGGCTCCTCGAGTCGCACGAGTGGCTCTTCTTATGTTCAAGCTCTTCAAGTATCCTCAACAGCCTGGGATAAAGGCTGTTGGCCTTGCTCTTCTTCTGATCACTTGTGGTGAACATGTCTTCTCGTCTTGCTCAGGATTTATCTCCTTCTTCTAAGGATGACATGGCCTCTCTCTTCAAGAATCTTCAACAGCCTCTGATAAGGTCTGTTGGTCTTGCTCACATCTTCTGATGGCAACTCTGCATCTTCATGCACTGATTGCATGTCTTCTCAAAACCTTCTTCAACAACTTTCAGTGTTGGTCAACTCAGATGCACACAAGATGGTTTGACTTTGTTCACGTGTGCATGTGCATTCATGCAAGCATGCACTCCCCTTCTTCTCTTCTGTGGTTTGATAAACACTCAAAGAGTGTAATTTATCCTTATGCACACACACCTTCTTCACTCACACACTTAGTTCAATTTGTTAACACACTTAATGTGTGTTGTACTTTAGTGTGGATGTCCTCTTCTTTATTCTTCTAAATGTGTACACTTTGCACACACCTAGGTTCGGCCTCTTCACTTTGCACACACAACTTCTTCACATTGCACACACTTGATTTGGCCTCTCTCCTCTTCTTGAGGGTGTTCTTCAAATTGCATACACAAGGTGAAAGCCTTCCTCATTTTGTACACACCCAAGGCTACGACCTTCTCCAATTCTTAACCACACAAAATGTGAGGTCTTTACTTTGCACACAAGGAACTAAGGTCTCGGCCTTCCTCTTCACTTGATACACACAACTTGGTGTAGTTCTCGGCCTCTCCTTCTTGCACACACCCAAGACTATGGACTTCACTTCTTTTAAGCACACACACACAAGGCTCCGGTCTTCCTCCTCTTCTCAACCGCCGCGCAAGTGTGCAAGGTGCAACACCGCGAGTTCCTTCCTCCTGCCACGCATGTGTGCGGGAAGAGAGGGTGGTAAGAGACTCGAGCGCGCAAGTATGCGGCTCGGCTCCTTCAAGCCTCAAGAGTGCAATAGCACCTCGGGCGTGCAAGATACTCCTGCCGCGCAAGTATGCGGGCAGAGAGAGCTCTTCCTGATGCGCAATTGAGGCCCACAGGGGACTCCTTCGGGCCTCGGGTGGCACCGGGACTTCATCCACGCAAGTATGCATGAGTCTTCTACTTCGCGAGGCACAAAGGCACTCACGGGTCTTCCAAGTTTCAGCAAAGGATCATCAAACCTCTCCAATGCCTCGGGCTCTCCTTTTATAGGTAGAGGAATTCCTCAGATCTTCCGTGTGAGATATCTTGAATCCCTGAGGTTTTCGGGCTTTTAAAATCTTCAAAATCTTGATTTTTATCTTTCTATCAAACGCGGGTTCCATTTTTATTTTTCTCTACATCCATGCGACTTAGAACGCATGCACGACCTCTTCTCTTCTATCCCATGCAAAACACGAACTCCACATGGCCTCGGCACATTCTTTTGCCTCAGCCGAACTCCAATTTCACCACTCAACGTGTTCATGAATATTTTATTGCATGTATTGGTTCAGTAGGCTCAGACGATGACGAAAGAAACTTCGGCTCGATCAACGGTGGCCGGGAACTCAAATTCTGGTGCTCGGAGGGCTCTGGTTCGAACGGAGGTGCGCGGGGAGCCTCAGCTGAGCTAGAGGAAGGAGACGCCTCAGAGCCGTCGGATGCGGAGTTTAGAAGATCATCAACGGCTGGATTAGATCGCGGACCGCAGAGGATGAGATGAGAGGCTGCGATCCAGCGCGCGATCGATCGTGCGGCCAGGATGCGCTCCCGTTGAAATTTGCGCGTCCCACATCGAATCGCCGAGCGGATTTTCCGCGGTTTATCAACCAGTCGCTCCCATAGACGGCCAGTGAACTTCTCCCTCCACGGTGCCTCCCCGCACCGTGTTCTCTTAGCGGGCGCGCTCTTGCGCCCACCCCTTCCACTCGGGCGCGCCACTGACGCCCACTATGCACCTTCGGGCATGCGCCCATGCTGCGCAGGACCTGATCCCTGCGTGTCCCCGGCTTACACATGTCTGCGGCCTCTCGGGCTGGCCCCATGGGATCCCCCTTGGGCGTGGAGACCTCGAGTCCCACATGTGCCTTGGGGTTGAACCCTTAAGGCTGGCCCTTGGTGGCTTCTTTTTTTCTTAAGTATAGAACAAGTCCTTTGTGTAAATAAAAGTGACCAAGTTCAAATGCCAAATGCCACTTCAACCTCTAAGCCACTTCTTCATCTTCTAAGCCACTTCTTATTCTATTCTCTAGTATTCTTCTTCATTAGAATTCATCATTCTTCTACAACATATAATCAACATTTAAGAATGGAATTATCGAAGGTTCTTCATCAACCGAACTCCTTAATCGCATATTTTCTTCCATGTGCTTTGTTGATCTAATCAGAGATCAAATTGGTTCTTCTTCAAATTCACGTGCAATAAGTGATAGTGCATGGACATAATTAGCACCACTTCATCCACCTAGTGATTGTGGATGGATCACTTCATCTCCTCATGCATTGTCAATACAATTCATGGTCTTCAAACATTATTGTGACATTTTATCCAGTTGATACAAGTTCTTGGAACATTAAGAACAGCTCAACAATCGTCTGATGTAATGATGATGCTCCATCATCATCCATTCTTCAAGTGGTGTAACTTAGTATCATCTTGATACAAGTATTGAATCATTGAGATCAGTTCTACAATCGTCGGATATTCATAGAGAATGTTTCAACCATAAACACTTATGCCACATAGTGAATCTCAAAAGTGACATTCATATTAACACAATGCTATCCTCCATTCATCACCAACACTATCATATCCTTTGTCATTCACATATTGACTCTCCTTGACATCCATTCATTCTTTGACATCTTCTGATCAACAACAAACCTTATTGACAACAAATGCAACACAGTGCACTTCACAATTTTTCCCCTGAACTTATTAAATATTATATTTATATGATCAATTAATATATAATGTTCATAAGATAACCAAACTGGTATAAATAAAAATTCATAATGACCATTTCTAGTATAGAATGAAGTATTTGTGATTATTCCATATATTACATTAATATAAAGGTACCATGACCTCAGATCAGCCATCGATAAAATTATTAATCCCAGGAGTTAATCAAACAAATAACAGATATGTGGCTAATGATGCGTGTTTTTTTGTCATAATATAAAAATATTATCAATAGGGTGGTGAATTGTGTATTTTCAACATTTTCAAAATTTATTCAAAATTCATCCTTTTGATGTCGACTAATTAATATTTAGATAAAACAAATCATTGATCGATAATATTGTACTCCACCATAATTGAGTTAGAGTAGTCGAAACTCTCCATAAAATTTTATTTGTAAAAAATATTCTGGTTCATCATAACTTTTGAAACAACTGACGGTAGATGGATTTTCTTCTTCAAAAAATACTATCATCAGGAAAGAAGAGTTTTGAAGTGATCCTGTTGAAATATATATTTGAAATTAAATCATCTAAGAATATCAAATGTAGACCAATATAAAAAAACAAAATTTTTAATATGTAACTCTCCACTATAACATCTTCAATAGAAAACATATTCTGATCAATTGTTGCAATAGATTGGAAAATTAGATTCACAAGAATCAAGTTTCCATCATTAATATATGTCTCATTATATTTCTCATTGTATTTATCAATATATATATTCTTCTATGAATTATACTCACAAACATATCTATAAAATACACTTATCGAATGAACTATGCCGTGAGCTAGGGTTTTAACTCTTGATCAATGAAAATTGGCGGATAAATCAAAAAAATTCTAATTTATGAGATCTCTCAGAGTAGACTTATCATTTCTTTAGAATTGTATATAATTTATCTAAGTAATACGATTCAATGATTTAAACATAATAATATATGAATAATTTTAAAAATGAGCTTTAAATCTTCCTGATATTCCCTAATAATTATTGCACGAAACTATGATAAAAACATAAATTCAAATCTTCAATGACGAAAAACAAACATATTGGTCATTCATTAAAAAACTAATTACCAATCCTATTATTAAATGAAAAAGTGTAAAATTTCCAAACATTAGGTTGAATATGTATGGTTGATCACCAATGTATGGATGATGATCCATATATTTTCTTCATAAACGCAAGGTTCCATACATATCTATGTTTCTTTAACAATAAGGTTTATCATTGTCAAACATTATTGTTTATCCCAACATAAGGTTAATTATTGATACATTTCTATTAATGTATGTTTGATTAACCATATTCACTTAACCATCCACATATGGTAAAATTAAAACAAAGGGTTTGTTTGGTAGCTTATTTTTTTCAATGTATGGTGTGAATAATGTATTCAGAATACACATAAGAGCATTCCAATCACATTGATGAATTTTCGTTGTGAATAATAAGTATGAATGTAATTAAAAATTAAAAAATATAGATAATTTTAATTTACGAAAATACAATTACTGTAATATCATTAGTAACTAATCCAGGGTATTAGTGACCATCAAAATCAATAATATTTATAGTGTACTTTTAAGATAATACATGCCAAATAATCATTTCCTTTTTGATGATCACAAAAGATATAAAATTGATAATAGAATTTAGAAATTTTAATTAAATTTAATAAAATATTTTAAATTTTATTTTACATAATTATTTAAATAAAATTTTTTTTTTACCAAATCATCTCCCAATTTTGATGAGACCAAAGAGAAAGTTTAGAAAATGAACAAAACATAGTTAATTTTACACAGAACTGTAATAGAATGTTATAATAATCTATATAAATAAATTACACCAAATTTTATGATTCTAGACATAAACATAAAATAATATGATATAATGTACAAAAAAATTAAAATATGTAGATTTTATTGATTATAATTTGTATTAAAATAATAATCAGTTTGTCTGGGAAATATGATTAGCCAACTGAAATGCTTATGGTTCAAAATATTAGGTAGGAGATGCCATGGATAAGTGTTCTAAAGATTTGAGAAACATAATCATTAGATAATCCCCTAATTTTTTAATCAAAATTATAGAATCTTGACCGATATTAAAATTATCTATAAAATTGAAATTCAAAAATTCATGCAAACACACATATTTGTGCATAAACTGATCTAAAATTTTTATGGATTTGATTATTATAAATTCAATACCGGGTTCATTCAATGACAATAGGTCAACTATGAATTTTATATTTCACAATATTAATAATATAGGATCATTATTTCCCTGATGATTTTTAATATGGTCATTCAAATATACAATAACAATGGTGATTGCTAAAAATCATCCAATCCGATCTGGAAAGGTAGTGGGAGTGGAGGTAGATGTACTGGTCTGAGAAATAGTACTCATGATTGATTGAAATTGATTTCCCATATACAACATTAGATCTAGAAAGTCAGACTTATAATTGTATTTGACTTCTTCATTCAAACATCATTCATCATGTCTAATTTGAATGAATCAAGTTATTTCAGGGGGAAAAATATTCATTAAGGCCTTGTAACGTATTCATAGAAACTTACATATCTTTTCAATGATTTAAATTTTCTTCCTGGGACTTATAAAATTTCATTACAGTCTCCTCATCTCGATTTGAAAGGGAATCAAAAGTCCTTTTATTTGGATATTGAGACTGACCAACAACCAAAATTTATTGAGATTTAGATCAATATTTTTCTACAAACATCTCCATATGGTTTTCAATTAATTTTTCTTTTTAATAAGACAAAATATTAATAACATCCATTTTCCTTTTGAAGAAGATCCTTGTCTCTCATCCACATGATTATAAATAGTGAAAAATAAATTCTTGACAATTTTTTATCCCACATTTTCATATTGGATCAATTGTTTCTCGTGATAAACAACTTGTTCTTCCTCTCATACAACTGATAAATCAATAGTATGTGGGTCTCTTCTATATATTTAAAAATATAGATCTTATTGAAAAAATGTTTCTACTAAATGTATTGACCTACAATCCTCACCTGAACCCAATTCATGTTCTATAGGAGATAGATCTACATATTTCAATGATTTACAAACCAAATAATTTTCAACAACCAATTATTCTACTTCTTATTCTTATTCTTCAACAAGCCTAAATTTTCATTTTGTATGATTAAATATTCTTTCAACTTGGAATTCACAAATTCATTCATTCCCAATTTCACTTCCCCGCTAAAATAAATATCATGAATTTTTTTTCATCAACATCAATCAAAATGAGTTTTCCCTTTCTTGTACTATAGTAAAAGGATAATTTCAACAATGTTCCCACATTGAGTACATATCTATAATTCCACTAGATTCAATAATGTATCAAAATAATCATTTCATTCTTAAAAAACATTTGATGGATTATACTTCCATAAGGATAAAAAGTCATCCTATCATCTGGTTGACACAAGTAATTTCAATATCTGAACATATAACATGGAAAATTTATCTTTATTTCATTCATAAATATAATCATGATATACATGAATAGATGTTGAATATTTTTCATATCATTCATTCTAAGAGAATGTACTATTTAACTAAACATACCAATGATATTTTGATCATCCTTCAAATTGATGATTTTTTTATAATTTATGATGATCCAAATAAAAATACATACTTTCTTCACATTTATAGTACGTATTTTTAATAGACCGTAGATTAAAATGAGAAATCCCTCATGACTATAGTTCATGATTTGAGAAATTTCAGTCAAAGAAATTAAAAAATCCTTATCATCTTTTTTTCAAAAAACTTATTTTTCAGGATCACCAAATCAAAAAACAACACTGTTGTAGAAAAATTATAGGTCAAACTCGTATAATAATTTTGAGTTTGGCTCATTAAACACAGATTCCAATCCTTGGAAATCTAATACTTTCTTCCAGGGTATATTGGCCTGATAGATCCATTCAAAATAAAATACATTACACTGTAGAATCTTCATTCTATAAATTTACTGACGCTTCGGGTCTCTAGCTTCACATTCCTCAGTTCTATTATTTTTCATCTTTTTTTTGGAAATGAAGGATTTGATTTTTTTGTGTTTTTAGGGATATGATAATAAAAGAAAAAAACAATGGTAGATAAAGGTAAATAAGGTGTTTTATTTTTGAAAAGATCATGTGTGTCAAAAAATTTTGATATTCCAAATGGTTCTAATAATTCCTTTTTCCATTGTGATTACATTAGATAATCATTAAATTTTATGAAAATAGGCATCCAAAATATATTTAAGACTAATATAAATTAAATAAAATGTATAGAGGGAAAGGCTATTAAAAATCATATTTAAATGAATTATTAAATAATTTTATCATAAATAAACAGGATTAAATAAATAATCTGAATAAGAATAAATAAATATTAATAATTAAAATGATTAAAAATATTAACGTTTATTCGAAAAAATAAATTAAACTAACTCCCATGAATAAAATAAAAACTCTTAGTATGAAGGGGTTTAGTAAAGATATCATCTAGTTGATATTCAATATTTAAAAATTCAAAATATGTATCCCTTTTTAGAATTCAGTATCCTAGAAAATGATTCCCAATATCTATATGCTTAGTTCGTCAATGTCATATTGGATATTTTGAAAAATTTAAAGAACATGAATTGTAACATAAAATATTTTAACTATTAAAATTTAGTTCAAATTCCATTATTGTGTTTTTCATCAACAATAATTGTGCACAAAAACTTCCTGTAAATACAATATTTTCTTCAAATATTGACTGGGAATATCAGTGTTGTTTCTTACAATTCCATGATACTAATGAATTTACAAAAATGTGACAAGTTATTGAGGTATATTTTTATATATAATAAAAAAACTCTATAATTGGCATCTATGTATGATATTAAATTAAATTCATATTTTTTGGATAAAGAAGGTATTAAATAGTTCCTTACATTAAATATATATAAATCCTTCTAATGATAGTACGATAAGATTATTTATTATTTTTTGGATTCATTCACATAAACATATCAAAAAACTAAAAAAATTCAAGCTAAAAGTAAGATATAACATACTACCAATCATACCCCTATATAACTTTTTTTTTCATGTATTTCAGGCTTCATCCAAATAATTTTTTATATTGGAACCGATGGGAGTCTTATATGTCTATTTTTTATCAAGACCAAACATTTTCAATAAATCAGTAATATATTTACATTTTTTTAAAATATTTATATAATATTATTTATAAATTTTATTTCATAAAAATAATTTCTATTCTACCATCTTACTCATTTATAAACATTTTTGCAAAAGTTTTAAAAAGATCACTACAATATTTTTTATTGGATGAACTAAAAACTACCTCTTGAAAATAGATTTGAACTAATAATATATTAGAAAAAATGATTTAATTAAAAATATTTTGATATTCAATTGAAATAGTTAATCAATTTTCCAAATAAAAGAACTATGTCATTCAAATGAAGCTATATCTGCCTGATTAAGGTAATAGATAGCAATAGTTTGTAAAAAACAAAATTTAGTTTTTGAGAATTTTCCAAACAAGGAAGTTTTTCAATATAAACAACATCCAATAAATTTCCATTATAAAAATAATATTTAACATCCATATTATATAATTTAAATTTCTTATGACATGCATATGCTAATGTAATTATAATTGCTTCAAATATTGCAATAGAGGAATATGTTTCATCATAATCAATAACTCATTTTAGAATATATCATGTGATACTAATCTATAATTTTTTCAAGTTATAATCCCTTGATCATATAATATATTTCTAATGACCTACATAGTTTATATTACTTGGTAATTTTATTTTCATTTAACTAATTCTCGATCTTGGTTCCTTCTTCATTGGTTTAGATAATCTTTATTTGTTAACATCCAACTCTCATATTCTAAAGATTCATTAAAATAATGTTGTTCTATTTGGATAGAAAGGTAGAGAATACCACTTTCCTTCCATTATTCATTCAAGATATTATTAATATGTCTAGTTCACCTATAATAGTTTCTAATGGACGATTCTGCAGGGTTCTAGATTATTATGGTCAAACAATTTTTGGTTTATCATTATCTTGTTTTTATGATATGGTCTAAATTTTATTTATCATATCTGAAAAATGTTTTTTATGATTTAAAGTCTCATGTTGTTAGAGGAGTCACTAGTTTCATCAGTTTGATATTTCTCATAAATAAATGGGTAAGTTTCTTCATATTTCACATGCATTTATTTTTCCACAATCCAAGAAATTGTATAAAATAGTCTATATGCACTAGAGGTAATAAATTATCTTAACAATATTACTTCTTCATATTTTTGATCAATCTTACCAAGATTATCCTTACAATTTATTATATACAGTATATATAAAAAACATTAAATTAAATTACCATAGGTTTTTATTATTCCAATTTTCATATGCTATATTTCTTAAAATAGGCTGAATAAAAAATCTATTCATGATATAATAGTCTGTTGTTATAGATTTTTTCCTGTAATTAGGTAGTTAGACTGTATTCATTTAGCATTGTCATATACATTTCTTGAATAGTTTTTTTTCATAATTCGAAAATACCATTTTATTGACATGTTGTTAGTGTATAATTAGTGTTTTCAATAACCGGATTTGAAAAAAAGGAATTTAATTCATGATTTTGAAATTATACACTATGATCTATTCTTAGTGAATTTTTCATAACAACCTTTTCATTTTGACGGAATTTATAGAAACACTCATGAATAGTAAAACCATCAATTTTGAGTTATAGAAAATATATCCATGTAAATCAAGAGTAATCAACCAATAAAACAATTAAATATAATTTTCTATCCAAAAAAGCTACTCATCACAGTTAAGTTAGATCTATAAGGATAACTTCTAGATGTTTTGTTTTAGGATTTTTTAATAGATTTGAATGAATATTTGAACTTCTTTCCAATTTGGAATGCATCACAAAATTTTTAAATATCAAAAATTTGCCTTGATAAATCAAAAATTAAATATTTCATAGATAATTTTGTTAATAATATATAATGAAATTAACAATCCACATATTCTATATCAAATACTCATTTATATTAGCAGTTAAACAATTTTCATTCTATTTATAAAAGGAATTGAGATTAAAAGTATACACATTATCTATTATTGGTGATCCAAACATAAGTTATTTAAGTTTACATACAGAGATTGAATTTTCAGAAAAATAAACATAATAATCCCAATCATATAGTTGAGATATACTTATTAGGTTATGATTCATCCCTTGTACATATATAACATTGTAGATTGAAACTATTTTTGGATCTCTAACTATTCCTAGTCCAGCTAACTTTCATATGGAATTATCACCAAATCTTACTAGACCTACATATATTTGAGTCCATGTATTGATGTTTGGTGAGTTTTCACCCATAATAATACAGTGGCCACTATCCATGTACCACATATTTTTTCATTCTCTACAACATGTATTTAGCAATGTAAATTAAGACAATATTTTGTTTTGAAACCAAATTCTATTAGATCTAGCGTTGTATGCTATAAATAATACCAAAATCATGATGTACATTGTATTTCCGTAAATCATATCATTCTCTTTAGATAGACTATTTTAGATAAAAGATTTTTTAATTCAGGTTGTTTGAGGATTTCATATATATGATTTCTATTATATATAAGACATTCTATTCCCCACAAAATAAGTGTATCATTTTTTAAGTCAGTGACAAAATAATTGCAATATAGTTTAGATTTTTCACCATAAAATCTCATACATATTATTTTATTTCTAATGACATTTTTAACTAGAATTTCATTCAAAATATTTCAATTTTTTAAAATAATATCGATGAGCATATATAAGTTTCTACTTCATCTTGTAATAATTTAATTTAATTTTCCTTATCAGCAATATTTGTGAGAGATGAGAAAAATATTTCAATTAACTCTTGACGTTGCTTATGTAAGAAATATATTAATCTTGAAATATATTTGTTAATATTTTTTAGAGATTTTTATTTATTTAATAAGGAGTTATATTTTCATTCAATCATTTTGAAGTAAGAAACCAATTTATTATTTGATAAATCTGAATTAGAATCGGATGTTGATTAATAATAAGTTTATACTTGATCTTATTTTTTCCATGAAGAATATATTTTCTTTTTGTTGTTATTCCTTTTTTTATGAATCATATTTTGATAGGATGGTTTAGGCGTAAAAAACACACCATGTAGCCATCATTAGTATTTTTTTATGTTAATAATCATTATTTTATTAATATTTATTTTATATATTTCTCTTTTCACTATTTATATGGGGACAATCTGGTCTGATATGACCTAATTTATTACCTTTATACCATATAATGTCCCATGTTTCTTTCTCATTATTCAAAAAGGGTTTTCTGAATCCTTCTGTATTTTTCTAAAATGTTCAAATAGTGTTGATAATTGAATCAATTCCTTTTCTGAAACAGATATATGAAAATTACATTTTTAATGATTTAGTATTATAATTTACTTATGTTATGTTACCATTAGAGAATTATTAACCTTTTTAATAAGACTTAAAGATATTTAGCATCAAATTTAAATTCATCTAAATACATCATCAATGTTCCAATTAATTCCACCATTATCACATTTTGACAAGTGATTATTTTCACATTGAAGTTGATATACAAATGCATTTAGTAGGAAGTACTCTAGGTACCTTCAAATCTTGATCCTCTTATTTTATAGGATCCCCAAAGGCTGTGGAATTATTATTAATATCCATAATAATTATAGTCATCTGAGTGAAAATCTTTCCTCCAACCATTCTGAATGTATAATTATTTTATTCATCTGTTTCATCCTCATATGTCATAAATTTAATATTCCTTCATATTAAAATGTAATATTTTTCTGAATTTCAAAACCAGTATGAAATTATGATACATGGTTGAATTCATCTAATCCAATACCAAGAATAATAGTAGTATGAAATTTTGAACCGATTGATTTATAGGATCACCTATGGCTGTGATATTACTAATAATATCTATAATAATTAATGTCATCTGAGTGATACTATCTCCTTCAATCATTTTGAATGTATAAAACTTTTGTTCATCTGTTTCATACCCCATATGTCTTTCATTTTATTGTCCTTCATATGAAAATGTAATGGTTTTATGCATTTTAAAAGCTATATGAAATTTTGATACATGATTGATTTCATCTGATCCTACACCTCAAATAATAGCATTCATAGCTTTAGAATTAGTGTCATACTCATCCAATGTAGTAGCAGTCCATGTTGCATGATTTTTAAGAATTATATTTGGATTAATTATCAATGAGTAGAAAATGTATCCCAGATTCATCAAATATATAATCATCTTTGATTTCCAAAAACCATAGTTTTCTCCATTAAAATAAGGATCACAGACAATTGAAATTCATTCCCTATCATTAGTCATTTCTTCCATTATATAGACCGTATAATTATATCTTGGTATATCTATTATTAAAATTTGTCCACTGATAATAATTATTAGGATGGAATATAAATATATTTACAGTAGGGATGAATTGTGCCTTTTTATGATTTTTTAGATGATTTCATAATTCTTCATTTTGATGTCGAGTAATGAATACACAGATAAGTAGTGTTTATCTTTTGTATGGAATTATGAGAAGTGGATGAAAAAAGAAATATAGTAGATGGATTTTTATAGTGGTGAGAGGAATATATATCCCCATGTCCACTCCACCAATTATGTTATCTTTGAGTTTGGAAAATTTCAACATCCATGTCCTTATATCATAAGACTAATCCACAACTCAGTGAAAGAAGTTTACACATTTACAAACAAGATCAAAACCAGAATATTTTTGTTCTATAATAGTGACAAAATAAACCACATCATCGATCAATAATTTGATACTACATGACATCTATGAATGATTAGATTAAACACATATTGAATAAAAATGATTCTTTTTTATCGTTATAGTTGAAACAATAACTAAAAATAGATGGTTATTCTTCTTCAAAAAATAGTTTTTTCTCGAAATAACAGTTTTAAAGAGAACCGATTTTATTAGATATTTGGAATAAAAAGATTAATGAATAGTGGATGTAAACATACCTAAAATACTATATTATTAATATATATATATATATATCTACTGTATCATATTCTTTAAAAAACTATGTCTGATCAATTATTATAGTAGATCTGAAAAAATCCGTAAAATAATATAGTTTCCATAGTCAATATGTGTCGTAATATATGGCTCAATATAAATCCGAATAAATTTATTCTTATCTGATTCATACAAAAAAATATATATATAAAAATAAAATAATAGAATAATAAAATTAGATATCAATTTTTTTTAATTCAATATCCATGATGATTTTATGATAAATCATAAGAATTCAAATTCTAGAGACAACTCAGAGTAGTCAAATATTTATTTATGAGAAGATGGAAATTTCTTAAATAATACCATTCATTTAAATAATCATAGTTATCATTGAATCATTTGAAAAATGGTGTTTACTTGGGAATGATATTCTGTAAAAACTATTGCATGAAACTCAAATAAAAACATATAATCAAATATTCGATGATGAAAAGTCAAATGTCATTTTTCTTTGTAAAACAACAACATAGAAAGTGTAGGGTTCAACTATATAGCATTACATCATCGACAATATGGTTTGAAACATAATTTTGACCTAAAAAGTATGGTTTATGATCTATATGTTTTCTTCATAAACATACGGTTTCATAAATATGTTGGTTATTTGACCATACAATTTCTCTTTGACAAATTGAATGTTTCATCCAAACATAAGGCTTTTATTCATATGTTTCAATCAATTTAGGGTTTTTTAAACATACAAATTAATCATTTAGCATAAGGATTAATACAAATGTAGGGGTTATTATTTATGTCAAATTTTTCAACATACAATATGAAAAATTATTATATAATATACATATGACTATTATGAAAACATTGACTGATAATACACATGAACAATAAGATTTCATATAATTCAAAAAAAATATACAGATTATTAATTTCTTAAAATACCCATAAAATAATATAATTAGTAAAACAATAATTTATTTCTTGTCATACAAATTAATAATATTTGTATATTATTGTTGAGGCAATACATTCCCAACATTTTTAACAGTGATGTTATTCGAGGCACTATAATCAATGAAAATTCTCATTGAACATTAATTATTTTTAACAAAGAATATTGGAGCTCCCTTTGGACATGTTCAGGGTCAAATGAAGACATTTTCTTACAATTTCAGAAAACTACTATTTTAATTCCGGAATATCCATTTTATCACTTCGATATGGTGGTTTAGAATTTTTATTATAAAAAAGAACAATGTCAATATTAATCACAACATCTCTATTGTAAATAACACTATGAAATCATCTAGAAAAATATCTAGGTATTTATTTAACACTAAAAAATCCTTAATCATGATAATTCAATTATCATAAAATATATTAGCATTATAATTATCATTTCCATATTTATTCATTTTATTAGCTTCCTGATATGTCATCATTGGCATGTGTTCCTTCGTGTACCCAAACTAAATCACATTACGAAAAAATACATATTTTATCTATAATCTATTATATAATTATAAAAATTAATTCATCTAATTCTCAAAATAACATCAAACTTTAGTAGAGTCAATAAATTTTTTTTAGTTAAAAATTTCCCACATACAATGAAATTTAGATTCATATAATTTCATTTTTCAATAATATTTCCTCTATTTTTCATTACCATGAGTTCTGGTTCCATTTCATGAGGTGAAATTCACAAATTTGTATAAAATATTTCAAAAATTAAGGACTACGTATACACTAAATCAAACAATATATTCAAAAAATATATATAATAAGAAATGTACATGATATCACATCATTTACTTGCTAAACATCTTCTAAACTAGTTTAAAATAATATTTTCTCACCATTATGCTTCCACTCTTTCGGATTTATTATTTGAGTATCTATTATTGGTCAAACATTATAAAAAGGACCCAATTACATATAGTTATATAATCACAACATTAGATAATCATTAATTTCCATATCATTTTACTTTTACTCATGGGACATGGGCTAAAAAAATTCATCATCGGTAGCATTTACTAGAATTCAGAAGACATTCACTGGGATTCTTTTTACGAAACATTTCATATTAAGGGAAATTGGGTTTCTGTCATTTAGTTTTCTAGGAAGAATTATTTCCTATAGCCTTCTAATATGACAACTTTATATTATTTTCATCATGATGCACATATATGTCAACAAACTCCATTTTATATTTTTTAACACAACCAGAAGATTCACAGATCTATTAAACAAACATGAAGAGAAATAAATTTTTAAAAATGGGTTCATATGAGAGAAAAATATATTAATTTTATAATAAAAAAATGAGTTAAATCAGGTGCACACATCAGTGGTCTAGTAAGATCATATTCATATACATCCATAGAATCATATTCTTTGTGATTCATTTCCATGAACTAATTCTCTATTTCGAGTCCAATAGACATTGAATAACATTTTTCCTTAAAAATACAAGAAAAAATAACTCATTCCATACATTAATGATCATATATTTCCCTCATATTTTCACCCTTATGGAAAAATTGATTTCCCTCAACTTCAAAATGATAAATGTATAGTATTTCCATTTTACATTCTGAACATCCAATGACATTAAATATAATTTCATGAGAATTGATCCATCCATCAGATATCACTAGATCTATGGTTCCACTGAATTCTAGAGGATGTTTCCTCATGAAATCGTCAAATGATGAAATGATTCTTTACAGTAGGTCATGATCCTCCATATTAGAGACTCCAACACTATTTATTTCCAAAGTCATTAGAGCCATTATTAACACAAACTACTAAGATATAATTTCCAGCATTCCTGGCTATATATTCATACACATATCAGCCTCTTGGTGACTTCATACTTCAGTATCCAATTTTCTTCTACAGAAAACAATTCTAAAAATACATATCTTTGATAAAAAACATGTTACTCATTAAAATCTATATCATATCAAATAAAACATATCGTAAAAATGATTTTTGGTATTTTATTAAAATCATGCAAACATCAGAAGTTATCTAATCCACCATCACATTATAATTACAAGAACCTAACTGTAATACATTACTTATTTTTGAGTTTTATATAAGAAAATAAATTCTTACAGAATGAGGATATTTTATGGATTTGTGTTTTAAAGAATTAGGGCATAGAAAATACATAACATTTCATAATCATACATAATGATACCTCTAAAATGGTATATATTTATTCCCAAATAGTAAACTTCTTAAATAAGTCATTATCTCATTGAAATTCATTATTAAAATTAAAAAGACTTACCTATTTATCTTACACATCCTTATTACTTATGAAAAAAAATTAAGAACATAGGATGAGAACCAAAATCCTAGTTAGGGTTGTAGACAAAAAAATTTAGTCATTAGATAAGATAAAACCCAAACGTAATGCATTTCATAAAAACTTGTTAGCAGTTTTGTAAACATAATTTATTTTTATTGGTAAAAAATTACCGTATCACTTTTACAATCAACCTTACTCATAAATTTATATTAGGTAATATTCCATCAATAGAGTACCTCGACCATTATGATGTTATAATGGGGCTCACCATACATATCTTGATCTATAATGGGATAAACCCAACATATCTTGAGCAATAATGGGCTCTAGAAAACATGTCATGAGGTATAATGTGGTTAACCCTACATAAATATGTCATTGGAACATATAATAGTAATAAATAATCAGGAAATCCTGATCAACCCCTAATTCTATATATATTTAAGAATATCCTTTTGAAGTTCAATAATGATACATTTTAAATTATTTAAAAAGGAAATCCTCTTACAAATATAATTATATTGAAATTTATCAGAATGGAATGAATTTGTATACATTGTAAATAAAAATTAAACAACATAATATAAATATTAATTCCTCACACAAATAATCTCAAAAACCATAAAATGAATAATGTAGATGGTTAACCTAATGAATGCAAATTTGGTTACAAATTCGATTATATTGGGTTTGTGTGAAAAAAACATGTTTAAAAATTAATTGTAATGGTTAAAATGGTTTTTTAATATTCTAAAGAAGTATAATCAAGTTTATAACACCTTATGTGATTACTTTATTTCATCATTCATATTATTTATTAATAATTACTTGTTCTTTCCATTGTATTGGTAGTATTCATAACATCATTTTCAATGTTATTTTTTAAAGAAATTCCATGTCGAATGAAAGAAAAACATAATAAGTTAAATTAGTATTTATTAAATTCTTTTTGAAATGATATATTTTCGTTTAAATCATTTTGTTTATATGTTATAAGGATGAATCATTAGAAAAATAAAAAGGGATAATCGTTAGTTCAGTTTTTTTATTTTTGATCATTATAAAAAAATTGTGTTATTAATTAATATTATTCATTAACACAAGTTACATGACATACTATTTCATATAATATATATAATAAAATATTATTTTACATTATTAATAGTTTAATTTGAACATTTAAAGAGGGTAAATGAAATTGAATACACATCACCCATGATGTTGGTAAATAGACACGTCACAAATGCTGTTTTTAATTTCAGAATAAGAGTGTGTGGAGAAGAAGTGAGTTCATGAGTTTTCCATAAAAATTATATATTTATAATATATATAAATATATATATATATATATATATATATGTTTATGATACTATAACAATAATTACTCTTGGGTTTCGGGAGGGTAATAGAGTATAAGAAAATAAATAAATAGAAATTAATATAAAAGAAACTGAAAGAGGATCTCTACTTCTTGATCTCATCTCCATGATATCCTCCTTATGGACACTGGTATTTTCCTTTTTTGTTAATATAATTTCGTGGACGTGGGAAAGATACTTTGAAAGAATATTGGGTATAATTTATCCGATAATAAAATATTGAGAGGTCTGAGAGGAAGAGTGGTGAAAGGGGTATTTATTGTGGAGGAGATGAAGGGGATTTCAATTATTTTAAACGTTAGATTAATATTTTTAATCAAGACTATTATTAGTCTTGATTAATCTGACCAAAAATAGTAAACAGGGAATTTCATATAGAACTAAGTGTTCTCAAATCAGCCATGACACTATGAATAGTTTTTTTAACGTATAATTTTTATATATTGTATATTACAGATATTTTACTATTCATAAAAATTTGTGTAGTTTAGAAAAAAATATAAAAAACCACCATCACCATTTTTTCATGTTTAGAATTCCAAATTGAACACCTTTTTGTCATGATAATTAATTATTTATTTGAAAATAATTTTTTTGGATAAATAAATTAGTTATTGGAAAAATAAAAAATATAAACCTATAAATAATTTAACAGTACATTGTAATATAAATTAATGTCTCATAAATTAAATGTAACAAAATAATTTCTGAGTTTAATATTAGTTTTATAATATTATTATTCATAAGGATAAATTTATATTTCATTATGGTAGGTGAAAATTAAATAAAAAAAATTATTTTCAATGAGACATGAAAAGACATGTTGATCACAACTATTTGTGTCTGTTTTTTCAAATTCCAAGGGCAGTAGTAGAAAAATTATATTTAATGTATTGGTTACAACTATCTCTTTAAAATAGTTTAATTATGTAGAGACTAATATTTTCAATGATTTTTTTAACATGGAGAGTTACAAAACCAGCCTTGAACATTACATATTCTATTATGACCCAACTAGAATTCACATTTGATGATATATGAAATTTATTATTTTTTTATTATTTAAAAAAAATATTGCAAATTAATGACATGAATTACAAGTGGACACTTATACTAAATATCATTTTTTCAAAAAATTCAATACTTTTGAAAAAAAACATTTTTTTTCTTATCATATAATCACATTTATCATTATCTCTAAATATTTCACCCTACTCATAATTTACCCTATGAGTAAAGTATTAAAATATTTAGTGATATAAAAAATATCTATAAAGGAAAGAATGAAATTAAATCATTATTCCTATGAAAATTTGGAAATAAATTAAATTCCCTTTCATAATACCTAATTATCATAAATTGAAAAATAATATAAGTGTCTTCAGACACTGTTTATATATCAATAATAAATTAACCTTCATATTGTGAATAACCATATGGTTAACTTCTGTATCTATAGTACCCAATGCATTAGATATCTATAATGAGGATCAGAAATCATATCGTGAGCTACAATGGGAACCAAAACCTCATATCTTGTGTTATAATGGGGCTCCAACCATCATATCATGATCTATGATGTAATAAACAATAATAATAAAAATTTCTATGGAACATATAATGAATAAATTCCTTGAAAATTATTTTAAATCTGTAAGATAATTCCATTCATATATCAAAATATAATTTTATTTTCCAAACCACTTTTTCAATATAAAAATCATTCGAATGAAAATGGAAACATTTTCCCTGAAAGGAATAGTGAATAAATATAACAGATCCATTAATGTAATAAACATTCATGAATATTGTAGGTACTAATAATGCTATTTAAAATAAAATTTCAATAGACTATTTTTAGAAGAGTAAAAAGACCTTTAAAAGTGGGTTGATATATAATATTCCATTTAATAAAATCTGGAACACTCTTATCTAATTGGTATATATCCATTTAACTATAGACATGTTTTTTAAAATTAGTGGATATTGGTATTTACACTATGTCTATATCAATTTTTTTATAATATAATTGAAATAGGGTATATTTTTTAAGGATATTGGCACAACTCAGTGAAACTATGGATATAACATATTCATATAGCAATAGATTCTCTATGACAAGGATTATTGAGTGTTTTTACTGTATTTATAACCACAATTAGCATAAAATTGAGTCTATCATGTTTTTAGGTTATATAGTCATTTTGTTCAAATCATTGGGATATATTGTTCTTTGGGCTATAGCGAAGCTTGTGAAAAAACATGGATATATTGAATATTTCATTATTCTATATTCATGGATTCATGACATCATGGATATAGGTTTCCAATGAAAATTTGGATAAATTTTCCCATACGAATATTGAGGTAAGACAATTTTCCATTTTTTATTTGCTACATCCACTTTTTATAAAGAAATATATATATATATATATATATATTTCAAAATATAAATATTAATTTAATTAATTCTCAGTATGGTGGTTGTAATGTGGATGGAAAATATATTAGAGTTGTGGAGATCAAATCCCTATAGTTACTTTTTATTTAATCCCTTTAGAAATGGTATCCATGGAATGTTGTAATGGTTGTGGAACATGGATGTTGAGGCTATAGCCATGACATAATCTGTGAATATGGACCTATTTCCATGGTGTACAAAAACGAGGGCTATACCCACTATATGCAAGGCCATGCCTATGGAATCTGTTACCATTATGGAAATACTATAAATATCCCACTAAAATAGTTGATATAACATTGGTATATATTAAGACTAATACATGGAATGACCTATGAGAACAATGAATATAGTCTATAGTTATGGTTTCATCATCTATAGCCATTGTTTTGGTCGATGGCTATATTAAAATTTGTTACTTATATATGTATTAAATTTTTAAATCAATTGACGATAATTAGAAAATTAATTATTTATAAAATTCATTTCTATATTAATACGTTAATTAAAATAATTTTAAAACCATAAATATGAAGGATAAATATTTAAAAAATAAATATTTGAAAGAATTAAAATAAGGTTTATTTGTTTTAAACGTCCCTTACTAAGATTCTATCATTGAAGAGAGAATTAATCAAATGAATCAATTATGTGTTTCTACCATAAATACAATAAAAAATTTCAAAAAAGAACCAAAAAATTCAAAATTCATTTCACTAGTATACTGAGTATGAAAAAATCAAAAAATTTTGTTAAAATCAATGAATGTTTTTATGTAATAATTATCATAATATATTTTAATTTGTTGAATAATATTCATAATGAAGTAGTGACATAAAACAATTAAATATCTTTGTAATAAAAATATGTATGATATAAAATTTTAAAATAATGTTATATATACATTAGAAAATAGTATGGTTTCATAACATGAAAATATTTTTCAATGAGATAAAATTTATATGAAGTCACAAACATTGAGTCCAATTCGTCAAATATAATCTTTATATTCCAAAATAATAAAATGAGGATAATTATTTATTTTATTTAAAAACTATTTAAATTTTATTATTTTTTCTATGTCAATTTTTATCATGCTATAACAATTAACTGATTATTTAAGTTCTTATCTAATGATGTTATGATATTTAGTAATTGAGTCCAAAGTATAATTGATACGACTTCAATTGAAAATTATGTCATTTTTAAATCACAGTCAGAATAATATTAATGATATTTTTTTTCATATTTATAAATCATTTATAATTTTATGTCATGTCATTGTGTATAATAATGAAAACTTATCTACATCACCATCATGGAGATTCTAGGTCATAAAAACACATGAGTACATTTCCATTTAAATTTTTTTATAAAGGAAAAATGGTAATCATAATATTATATTTCTATAATTATGATAATATAAATAATATCATATTATTAATTTAAATATACCTATATATACCATCAAAATGATGTGGTTAATAAAAATTAAAACATCACATCATGTGTGTTATAATTAACACTTGCGCATAAATGACATTATCATTTTTATGTTCATGGAAATGTATGAATGATGATGAAATATTATAAGATAATAATTATATATATGTTATGAATATAGTATATAAATAGTAATTCCACCATTATAAGCAGTCTTATGAGATATTGCTGGAAAATGAATTATATCGACTCGAGAGGAGGTAGTATCCTATGCACACAAATGATTAATTCATTTCTCATTTTTTGAAAGTAGACATGAATTTATGATATATCATTAACATTATAAAAACTATGGGTATTTATTATATTGGATTTATAATTTAATCAGGGATTAATAATATTTTATGGAAGTTGGAAATAAAATCTAACCAAAATACTTAATTAATAACAATAAAATTTCTTCTGAAAATATCTTTTTTAATGACACAATTTTAGTAAGGATGTTTTTTTACATAAAATAAGATCATGTTAATGTTATAATATATTTTGGGGTGGTATTTTGGATGATTTTTTATAAATGAAAATGGTATTTATTTCTAAAGAGATAAAGATAAAATGCACCATTTAATAAGATATAGGAGGGTACTCTTGGAATTCATCAAATTAATAAATTAATATTAACTTCCATACGAATCCAAATATATTAATTTAGAATTTATGATTATTATGAGTCCAAATTAAATTATAAATTGAAATTTAGACTAGTTTTGACAATTATCCTCATCTTTTTGATTTAACCCTTAATTGATTTCTTTATCTATTATAGTTGATTTTTTTTAATATTTAATGGTAAATATATTTAACATAAAATGAAAAATGAAACATTATATAATCATTTCTAAAATTTTAAATCATTTCCCTATAATTTTTTAGAATTTTGTATTTTTAGGGTTTTAATATCGTTCAATTAAAAAATATTTTTTTAATGTATTATTATTTTCAATTTTATCAAAATTCATTATAGTAATTTATGAAAAAAGTAAAAAATATTAAACAAATTATTCTAAGGAATGGATAAATTGTAAATTTAACATATAAAATTTTTAAGACACAATATTTTTTTTAAATATATATTTTTATATTTTAAAATAATTTTATTCTTTTAATAAATAACTAAATACTTTATAATTATATAAGAACATAAATAATTATTTTATAAACTAATAATTATATATATATACTACAATGAGGTAAATAATTATATTATATTTTAGTTTTGTATTTATTTTCAAATATATCATTTAAATAAACCTATATTATAAATTTTATGGTTATTAAACCATAATATGATATATTTCTATTTTAGTATAAATAATTTTCATTAAAGGGATTAAATTCATCCATGTAGATACAAGAGGTCATATAATCAGACCAAATATTATTTTGGTCTAAAACAATTCATTAAAAAAAGGGCATGTTTTTGCATAATTACCAAATATTTATAATATTATCATTACCATTAATTATCCATTTTAACCATAACTATGGTGATACAAATTAATAATGATACTATTCATATTTTGAAATGGGTTCTAATATTCTAAAAACATTCCTTCAAATTAAATATATCGAATCCATTTTTAAAATTTAAAAACACAAAAGTGTATAAATTAAATTTTTATTAATTTATGCGATGTGGTAAAAAAGATGTTTTTAAAGTGAAAACATATAATGTATTGAATTTATTTATATTTATATTTATATTCAACATTAAAATAATTAAAATTAAAAAAAATTTATTAAGTGAACACAATATTATCTAATTATATATTATAAAGAATAAAAAAAATTATAAAGACCCGAACCCGAACAGCCACCCAAACAATGCTAAACGAGTCGGTTGTTACGACCATATATGCACCTCCCTGAATTCCAAAGGCTACCGACTAGAAGTGATGGTCTTATAGGTATATTGGGAAGGATATACCCTCTCAGAGGATAATAATAAGGGTATTGGTCCATGTATAAAAAAATGCAGCACAATAAAAGACTCAGCTGACTCGAACCAGACCTATTGAGTGAAAGCACAATCAATGTAGATAAACTGCGGAAACAGTATATATAAACAACAACAGCAGAAATAAAGACAACATCATGCTGATAACATGTAACTACTACTTAACAATAAAGCATGCATCCAAAGCAGGTCATACATATCTGAATATAAAATGGCACCAATGGCTAACCAACAATAGGTACAACAAGTAAGCATTCTGATATTAAAAAGAAACCAAAATAGAGAAACTCTAGCTAGGTATGGCCTCAAGGTCTATACCATCTCCATGCAAAAGCTAATACATCCCATTTCTTTAAGCGGGCCTCTTTCCTGCACGTAAATATGTAAGTTCTTCATGGGTCCCAAAGGGCCCATGTAGGGTGTGAGACAAATCTCAGTAGGATACCACCAAATAGTGTACAACTAATATAAGTGTTCAAGCAGGCATGAATTTATAAAGAAAGTAGTAAATAAAACAATACACAAATAATAACAAACTCCAATGTTGCTCAGCAGCCACCATGGAGTGTCACCTGCTTTGGCCAACGTTGGAATCTCTGTCATGTTACCCGGGACCATGATACGTATGACACCAAATGTCTTAAGTACCGACGTTCCTAAAGAATTCCCAAGAAGTAACACAGAGAAACAGCGATGTCTGTCCTCAAATAATTAACCTGAGGGACAACGTTGTGTACCCTCAAATTAGTAGTTGGAGGGACATCAATGTATACCCTCAAACAATGTTTCCAGAGGGACAATGATATCTTCTCTCAAATAACGGTGATCCTCATCCCCAAACCCAATAGCCTTAATGTTATCCATTGAAGGCTCCTCACCACCCATGTGGCTTCCTACGGCAAGCACCCCCAACCAAAAGTACCTAACCAACAACTAATGGGGGCCTCTACCCACATGAGTGGTCAAAACCACCTCATCACAAAGAATCTCTTTGTGCACACTCCTAAAATTCTAGGTGAGTGGTAATCACCAAAAATATTACTGAAGCCACAACGTCTCTGACACCTCGTGTCCCTGTGACCATGTCGCTCAAATATGATGGCATCTCCATCCTAGTTTCCCGATACATGCCCAACCTGAATGTCATCATGCCTCAAGCTAACCTCCAAGATGCCCAATCCCAATTTTCAAAACCAGACCAAGTCACCCGGGCCAAGCCCGTCCTATGATCAACATCACTCAAGAATATCTGGGCCATGCCCAACACCACCCAAAGGGTCCAGCAGATGAAATTCAGCAATTTCATATATATCATATTTAAATAGAAAACATAAATAGGAAAAACAAACTAAACAATTGTATTGAACTATGGAAGGTGTTTTCCCATACCAGCACTGAGGTCTTAAATTACTCTAACAATTATAAACGACTTAATGTAATTAAACTCAACAGTATCTAACCATATTAAAACATAAATAACAATTTTGGAATTCCCCAGCTAAAATGACCTGATGAGCTATAGCCCCTTGTCCGACCCCACTCAAGAGAAACTGGTAACTTGGTACACCCAAAGGAATCCCATAGATCCAACAAAAAATTCAATATGAAAAATCTTATAAAACAGGTCCTGCTCAAAATACTTGGAAACGCGCTGAAGGCCTTATTACCCAAACTACCACAAATACATTAAAAGAGGTATGCACCACCTACCTAAGACTCATACGATGCTACTCCCCTGCTAATAGCCTCCAATTCTGTCTAAAATGTGGTAGATCTACAAATGAATCCAAACCGTTCAAACCCATATAACTCATTCTATAACAGAAATCAAACAAAACAGCTCAAGAGGAATTGAGGTCTTATCGAAGGGGTTCCAATGCATCAATTAGTGTTCAGATCGGGGTTTGAATGAAGAACCAGGAGGGATTTGAATTCCTGATCAGCTAGGTTCACGAAACCCAATAGATAAAAATGATTTCCACCCCAAAACGACACTACTACCTGTTTAAATGCAAAAATTTAAATTACACGGCATGTACTTTATGAATACATTCCATTTATATCATTTAATTGTTCATTTGGAGGCTGTAATTCTACAGACATACATTCCTAAACCTCCTCACATGAGTACACAATGTGTACCTATGGGCACACGACGTGTACTTGGTTTTCCTTATCTTCCTCGCCGACTTACCCACATGCCATGTATATCCCTTATACACTGATATAATTCTTGGTGTGTATAAAGGGAAGATGGCGTGTTCTTGGTTTAAACAATTCTCTCTAGCCAACAGGCCTAGATTCCATGTATGGCTTCCCTACATTCTCCGGTACACGACATGTCTATAACTACACGTCGTGTAGAATGAAATTTTCAACACAGTCATCACATGGGAGGTACTCGGCGAGCACACGTCTAGTCACTCACTTAACATAAACATGGTGTGTACTTAATGTACACAGTGTATAGTCTGTAAAATACTATAAACTACAAATTTATTCTAGTTTCTTCAGAAACTATTCAAAAATTCAAACAGGGTCAGCATTTTGACCCGATCTAAAAACTCGGGTTCTTACTATCTCCCCACTTTAAGATATCTCATCCCGAAGCTATCAAACAAAACTCGTAGATGGCACCATACACACCACCCCCATTAAAGTAACCTCAATTCCCTGGTCTCGACGGTCTCGACTAAATTCTTCATGGGGATCCCCACCTTATGAATCGCCTAACCCAGTCTCAACACATAAAAACAAAAAATAATAAAGGGTTTTCTAACCTGTTTTCTTGGACCCATAGTCCTCCCATGAGGCATCGTCACCCTTGAACCCCATTGGAGCACATGTGGAATTCCTGACACTGAACGTGTCCCGCACCACATCGGCGTCCTCCTCTACGAGGTCCTGGTTCCTAGCACCTCATGTAACCCGCATCCTCTATTCATTGATTCCCTCGTCACCTCATGTAACATGCATATTTGATGCCCCAAATTCTATACATCACATACATATATACATATATATAGAAATAAATCATGCACCCGTTATGGAGTCGATCCCACTAACTAGCATATAGTCATTCCACATGGATCATGTTCACCACTTGCACTCAAAACATACATGCCTCTACATGTCATACCAAAAAAACATGGGATTCTCGGCCACACAGTGGTGTTCCTCTAACCGTCATCGGCTCACCAGCCTACTCTGCCTCTGGCAGCCTCACAACGTGCACCTAGCCTGATACACAACTGAATGATGCATGATGACCCTTTGGTGCTGCTCCAGTCACTGGCCACTGACCCCTCAACTGGATCCCATTGTCTTTGTGACATCGTCCGCGTGTAGCTAAATGTCGGCTACCCTATCTTGGTACTAATCCAGAACCAACTCCTGATGCCACTGTTTGTCCTGGTCCCTGTCTACCAGCTATCTACGAAGGCTTCCAGCAAAACCTATCTTGGTGCCTGACCTATCCATATGCCTGGTACTCCTTCGGAGGACTATCACACTGAGTCCAAACATGTCACGGTCGTCCACACTAAATAAATCACTGAAGAATTACCATGAGGTGGTATATCTGATTCCTTGGCCTGAACGCCCTACTGGAACTCAACTCATCCTCGCTTCATGCTATCTTAACCATCACCTGTAGGTGTCACCCGACCAACCTAGAGCTTATCCCTCTAGTTTGCCTCCACTATGAGCGCTTGGTTCACTGCCTCAGAGAAGGATCCCAGCCTGAAGATGGTCACCTGGACCTGAATGGCGTGTGGTAAGCCATCTTCAAAGCACCTCGTCCTTTCCGCGTCATTGCTTACCATATCAGGCGCAAATTGTGATAGCTTAGTGAATGTAGATGCCTTGTCCATGACGGACATTTCTCCATGCAGAAGTCACAAGAAATCCCAATCTCTCTCTGCACTTTGTATCTCCGAGTAAAATATCTCGAAGAAAATGTACTCGAAGTCCTTCTATGCCAGTCCCACATTCCTACGAGCCTAAACCCGCACATATCACAAACGCTTTTTAGGTCCTCTCAACGTGTATGTAATCATTGTGACCTCCACCCTGAATGCGTCTCGAGCTTCTCGCTGATTATCTGCATGCTATCGATCTAGTTCTCAGCCAACTGTGGACCTCCCTCGCTCTAAAATAGCGGCAGGGGCTGCGACTAGAACCCTCTCGTCAGATATGCCATAAATGGATCTGTATCATGTGTGCCTCTATCAATCCCATGAAAGACATGCCCCAGGCTTGCCCAGAGCTACTCGTCGATCCACATCCCAAACGATGCCAAAACTGGATGATGTCCTGCCTGCATTGGGTCCTGAACCTAATCATGTCACTAATCATGTACCTGTGGTTTGTACATTACATGTACAAAATCCTGAACTTTATCATGCACCCACGACACTGTATCCTCACTCGTCTGACGCTCCATTGAGACATGTAGGACGAACCTATTTAATAACATAAATGGGCAGATATCCCATACTTATATATATATATATATTCTATATAGATAAGAAAATAGTATAAGGTATTTCATAACTACTACCTTTAATTTCCCCTACTGCAATAGATGCCACACGGCATCCCGGCCTCATGGCCTCCTTACCCGCCCTTAACAAAGCCAAGTATCAAAAGTACCTCGGGCCATGCATGTCCTGACAACCAATGTTTCCTCAACCAATGTCCAAGTCGCCTATTCCTGGTGATCAAAATCACCTCAACTGATAGTACATGCCTAATGTAATATGAGTTAGACCAAATTATCCTACTATATGCAATTCTACAAAAATATAGCATGGAATACACATTGCAACAAAAAGAAATTCTATCCAAAATTTCACCTTTTTACATTTCATGCATATAAATCATGGAAATATATTTATTCACATGGTATTATCACATCACAAATAATACGTGAAATTATGAAATTGAAATACCCTAAAATGCGCCTATCAAAATCCAAACAACAAGACGTTCCATACTAAGACAAGGACTAATTATCCCTTACCACACCAGGTCAAGGGTCACATATCATAATTAATAACCTCACACACCATGTGAGCCACCGAGGTGGGAATCATATAAACTGTAATCTGAGAAAAAAATCAAACAACAATACCCAACCAAGGTAACATGGTCCATCACTCATACCTGGTGCTGCAGGCACCCAAGAACAAGCTAAAAACCCATTTCTAGTGACAAACTATCTCCATTCTACCATATACCAAATAGTACAACTCATATAAATAAAGGGAGAAATCTAAATATCATTAGTATTAAGCAAAACAATGCTTCTAAATCCCTATCATGAACTACTATGATTCCACTTTGTAATGACCCGGACCCTAACAACCACCCAAATAGTGCTAAATGAGTTGAGTGAAATTACCATAGGAGAACCTCCCCTAACCCAGAAGGATTACGACTAGCAGTGTGGGTTTAATAGGTATAGTGGGGTTACAATACCCTCTCGGAGGAAAATAATAACCGTACTGGTCTGAGGATATTGATAACAATACAGTGGAATAAAATACTCATCAGACTCAAACCAGACCCACAGAGCGGATGAATAATCAATATATATAAATAGAGGAAGATGTAAATATAAACAACAACATCAGAAATAAACACAACTGAATGATGATAACATGTAACTAATATTGAACAATAAAGCATGCATCCAAAGCAGGTCATACATATCAGAATATATAAAGGTTCCAATGGATAACCAACCGTATATACAACATGTAATCATGATGATACATAAAATAAAACAAAACAGTTTAACTCCAGCTAGGTAAGACCTCATGGTCCATACCATCTCCATACAACAACTAATATAACCCAACTCATGAACCTGGCCTCCTTCCTACACATAAATCCATAAGGTCTACACGCGAATCGAAGGTCTCGTGTAGGGTGTGAATCAAATCATAGTAACATTCCACCCAATAGTCCATACCTAATATACGTGTTTAAGAATGCATGCATTTATAAGTAACTCAGTAAACAGAACAATGCACAAATAAACTGTTACTACACTGGTGCTCAGTAGCCACCATGGAGTGTCACCTATTTTGGTTAATTCTAGAATCTATGTCATGCAACCCAGCACCATGTTCCCACTAAAACCATGTGTCTATAGTGCCGGCATCCCAAAGTAATGTCCAAGAATTAACCCGGAGAAACAGCAATGCATGTCCTCAAATATATAACCAAAGGGACAGCGATATCTGCCCTCAAATTAGTAGCCATTGGGAAAACGGGGTCTACCCTCAAACAAAGTATCCGCATGGAAACTAATATATTCCCTAAAATAATTGAGATCCTTGTCCCCCAAACCGATAGCCTCAATGATATCCCCAGAATCATCCTCACCCCTCGCGTGGATTTCTACGACAAGAACCCCAAACCAAAAGTACCTAAAACACAACTAATTGGGGCCTCTACCCACACAAGTGGTCAAAACCACCACGTCACAGAGTATCACCGTGTGCACACTACTCAATGTTCGGTTGAGTGGTAATCACCAAAAATAGTATCAAAGCCACAATGTATCTGGCACCAAATGTCCCTACGACCATGTCGGTCAAATATAATGGCATCACCATCCTAGTAACTCAGGCCATGCCCAACCTGAAAGTCATCCTGCCTCAAGTCGACATCCAAGACGCACAATCCTGTTGTCAAAACCACCCAAAGTCACCTGGGCCAAGCCCATCCTGTTATAAGCATCCATTAAGAATTTTCGGTCAAAGCCCAACACCACCCAATGGGTCCAACAGATGCAATTCAGCAATTTCATATATATCATATTTAAAAAACTACATAATTTGGAAAAACAAACTAAACAGTTTAATTTCACTATTCACGGTATTGTCCCATACCAACACTGAGGTCTAAAATGCTTCTAACAGTTATATATGGCTTAAAGTAATTAAAATATACAGTTTCTAACAGCATTTAAACAGAAATAACGATTTTGGAATTCCCAAGACAAAATGCCTGGATGAGCTACAATCCCTCAGCTGGTCCCACTCATGTGAAACTCGTAACAGGGCACACCAAAATGCATCCCATAGGTCCAAAAAAATTCAATATGAAATAGCAGATTAAACCCGTCATGCTCAAAATACCTGAAAACGTGCTGAAGGCCGTGTTACCCAAATGACCATGAAAACATGAAAATATGTATTCACCGCATACCTGAGACTTGTACTAAGCTAATCCTTCGGTAACAGCCTCCAATTATGTCTAAAACACGATAGATCTACAAAATAATCCAAACCACTCGAACCCCAATAACTCATTCTAGAATAGAAATAAAAAACGACTCAAGAGAAATCGAGACCTTGCTGAGGTTGTTCCAATACATCAATTGTTGTTCAGATCAGTGTTCAGATGAAGAGCCAGGGGTATCTGATGTCTCCAATATCTTGGTTCATAAAACCCAGTGGAAGAAAACAAGTTCAGCCTCAAAATGATTATAGCGCCTGTTTTATCACAAAAATGAAAGTACACGGTGTGTAATTCATGGATACACGCCGTTTATATCATTTAACTATTCATTTGGTGGCACAAATTCTGCTAAGTTACTTTCCTGAACCAGCTGACTTGAGTACACATCGTGTACCTATGGGTACACAACATGTACTTGAATTCCCTTCTCTTCCTGATTGACTTACCCTCACGCCATGTATATCCCTTATACATGACTAGACTACATGACATTTCCTAACAAAACATTGTGTGTTCTTGGATTAAACAATTCTCCCTGCCCAACAGGCCTACAAGCCATGTATGGCAGCCACATGGTCTCTAGTACACAGCGTGTCTATAATTACATGGCGTTTAGTAAGAATTTTTTTTCTACACATTTATCAAATGGTATGTACTCAGAGAACACAAGGCCGATCACTCTCTTAACATATACACGAAGTGTATTTAAAGTACATGGTGTGTTGTCTAGAAATTTCTATAACTTCCAATTTCTTTCAGTTTCCTTATAAACGAGTAGAAAATTCATGAAGGGTCATATTTTTGACTTGTTCTAAAAACTCAGGTTCTTACAAAATAATGTAACATTATAAATTATTTAGATGAAAATTAGTTTTCAATTACAAAATAGTATATTTTTTTACTATTCATTACAATGTGAAATCTATATCAATAATACCAAAAAAATAACATCCATTGTAAATTTATCTATTCCTATGACAAATGAAAATATTTATTGAGAATTAATATTAATAAAATTTAAAAAATGTGATATAAAACATGGCTTCCATTAAATAGTGGTAAAAAATCTTTTTAAAAAAATTATACTCTTAATACATACAATTAGATTTATTATTATCTTATGGTTATCATGCATATTGGATGAATTAAAAAAGCAAAATTGAAAAAATAAATTTTTATATAATGTTCTTAATTAATAGTTTTTTATTTAATTTATAAGTATATAATGTGATTTTGGTCATAAAAATAGTGTTTTCATAAAAACACATCCCTTATATTAAATTAATTTATAATTTTTAAAAAAAATTAGAAAAAAATTAATTAATTTTATAAACATTATCGAACATGTTTTATTTTTTTAGTTAATATGATTCAGACAATCTATTATAAATTTTAGTTCATGCTAAAAATTATAATATTTGGTTGTAGCGTAAGCTCAAAGAGGAATATCTTATATACTATATAACACCATTTTTTCTTTTAATGATCTAGGAATATTAAATCCCCCAACATTAATAAATTGGGTCCTTAAAATTTGAACACGGTATTTGAAACCATGGTTCAACTAATAAAAACCCCTTTATTGAAACCACACATCAGAACTAAGGTCAATAAAAATACACATTAATATAATGAAAAAGAAGTATAATGTTCACCTGAGATAACATTTATTAGGATTCCATATTGACCAAATGAACATATAATAGAAAATAACTATAATTTTTTTATAAATATTGATATGGAACATGGTAATTATAATGTTCACCATAAAAAAAGCTAAAATGAGTCATAAGTTCGATGATTTCTCAGTAAGAAAAATAAAAGTTATCATTTCTGAAATAATACTATGTTCAAGGGTTTGAGGAATTATTTTACAACCTTGATTAAATACATAATTGTTAATACATAGATTAAAAGTATAGTTTCATCCAATATTCAATAAAAATCTTCATTTTATCGAAAAGGTGAGTTTTTAAGATGATTTTTTAATTTTTTTTACGTCCCAATGAATTATAGTTATCATTAATGGAACACTAAAAATGAAAGAGAATGAAACTATTTTCTTCCTATAATTACAAATTATACAAAAAATGGTTTGGTAAGTGGTTGATAAATCCCCAAAAAATAGGAAACCATTATATGATCATGAAAGGCTTAAATATCTCAATATTACACAATATTACCCAAAAATATATAATGGAAATTATAAAAATAAATATCCTTCAAATTAGGCAAAAAATTCTAACATAAATTTAAAATTCAATGTTAAAATTTATTGGATCATAATTTTTGTCATCTCAAATTTACCATTATTCTCCCAAAATAACATCATGCAATATTAATATCACATAATAAAAGTAATTTCTATAAATCACATAATCTCTATGTAAGCACATTATTTTTATATATTATCTAAATCACCAGAAATCCATTATAAAATCTTGTTTTCATCTAAACACAATTCAACCTTTTTTATTTAAAATATATCATAATATTATATGTATATAATCATACAATGATCCAAAAATAGAAAACATATTCATAAATAACATTATTAACAAAATTAACATATCAATCTCCAATATCAAGGATATCAATTCGATAAACCATACATTCCCAAAATATACATAACCATTCTACTTTGAAATATTATATTCATTTCAAAAATGTTCACACTGACCAGGACATCAGAAAAGTATTGGTATGTAATGTATCCCTGTTTCCCATCAAATGTAGGTTAAATTCATGTGGACTTATTATACATGAATGGTTTTCTCACAACCTACATGTATGACGTTGAATAAAACTATATTATTTTTATACAATTTAAAAAACATGATAAAATCATAAAAAATACACATGAAATGTTTTATCATCAATTTCATTCCCATAACCGTAATTTGTTTTCTATAAAAATAATAAACGACAATAACCTCAAAACAAATTCCCAAAAATTACTAATTTCCATATTAAAATTTCATAAAATATAGCCTCATAAGGGTTTTCAAATAATTTGAACATATGATAAAAATTAAAATACAAAATCCTTAATGATCTCCATTACAATGAAGAGTACATCATTTTCTCCAATGATGTTTAAACCATCATTTTATACCTACTATAAAGACACATCCATAAACATTACAAAATGTCGTGTTTTTAACTAGAATTCACATTTGAAAATAATTTTAGTCTCATGTTATATAAAATTTTTAAAATCTCTTTCAATATAGACCCATAAATTTTAGTATAATAATTATTCTCCATATAAGATTTTATAACCAAAGGGAACCCTTTTAATATTGAACATATTTTTATTTCGTGAAAAATCAATACAATTTTATTCATGTACTCATCCTTTATGCAAATCATATTTGACATTGTGAATAACAATTAAAAACATTGTACGAGTAATAAATATGATAATAATAAATAAATAAATTAAATTGTATGTCTACTAATGACATGAAAAACCATAAAATTTTTTTCATAATAATAACAAGAAAGAATAGAAAAATCATATAGGTTCCTTGGGACATCATTTCAATATAACTCTTCCATTCACCCATATATATGAACAAAATGAACAACAATCATCAATATATAGAGCACCCGATGACTTTAAGAGAAATAATGGGGCTTACCTGTCATACAATCACTAATAATGAGGATCAACCCATCACATCTTGGGCAATAATGGGTTTCATATAATAATATCTTTAAATATAGTGGAACTGACCCATAATAATAAATTTATATTGAAAATATCTGGAATAAATTCATTGAATAATAATTTAAATACTTGAGAAAAACCCATCTGATATCAAAATACAATTTTCTTGTAAAAATTACTTTTTTAATAAAAAAACTGTTCACATTAAAATGACATCATTTTCATCAAAATACATCTAAAAAATGTAATGGAAAAATTAAGGTAATAAGTAATAATTAATTTGTTTTAAATCATACATTTCATATGATAAAGATAATCCCATCACATTTTTAAAAATATTTTTAAAACGATCATTAAAAGAGAATTTTAAAATGAATTTCCTTTTCATAATATAATTAAATTATTCTATTTGGATAATAATCCACAGAAAATTGTATTTAACAAAAATATCAATAAAAAAATTCATTAAAAAATTATATAAACATATAAATAAAATATAATTATATAGAAAATAAATCAATAAAACGTTTTTGAAAAATGTTTATTTAGTTTAGAAGTCCTGTACAAAGATAAAATAATTGATTTCACATTTAATCAATTGAATATATTTATTGAATAAAATAAAAATCCACATAATAATAGTGTAAATAAATCTTTATCTATTTCAAATGAATTTGATAGATAATCTTTTTAAGACATAACCAAAAATAAGAAGTTTATCACAAATAATATAAATTAGGTTAATAATTCTATTAACACTTTGTAATCAGTCGAATCAAATTCAAAATGATTGATTAACATAATACTAATTATTAAATATCATTATAATAAAAAATTTAATGTTAATAAATTTAAATATAGTACTATAAATATTTAATTTTATAATATATGTCCATAACATGAAAATATTCCTCAATGATTGAATAATGAGAAGAAGTCCCTTATAATGAATCACAATCGTCATGTACAATATTTATCTTCTTGAATAATAATCATAAATTGAAAATTAAATTTCATGATAAAATTATAAAAATAAATTATTCTTTTTATATCAATTATAATCTTATTATAAAATTTACTTATTTCTTTTCTTGTCGGACATTTTTACAACATTCGAAACATATGTTAGAAATGCTATGGTTATAATTTCTATTGTCAAGGTGTTAATTTTTAAAAAATCACTAGAATATTATTACTTATATTTTTTTTTCTACCACTCAATTATACTTATTATTCAAACCATTATACATGTTTATAAATATTAACTATTTTTTTGTAAATGAGTTTGTAGGATATTAGTACACATAAATATAATTTCCATTTTACAATGATGATTATGGAAATAAGTTATGGAATATTTTATAAAATTATGGGGCCGAATCTTCATTAAGTATATAAATAAATAACAACATTAAAATGGGGTAGAGGGGGAGACATTACAGAGCCTTAAGACCCAAGACCAAGTGGACTGAATACAAGGCTCGATAGCTCATTTTTTTTGCCCAAAGGGCCCTTCAGTGAATAGTACTGCAATAATACACGGGCTGCTACAATACCCAATACAGTACCACCACCACTAAAGCTCCTAGCACATTACCTCTACCACTACAGATCTGCCGCTGCTACAGTTATACTACATTACCTACTACAGTTCTTTCTATAGTGCTGCTACAATGCCCGAAATTTCATCCCTACCCGGATTTGATCCTTGGTCATTTCGATACCAATAAAGTTCCTTTACCACTTGGGAATAGGGTTGTTAGAAAGAGGTTATGTAATATAATATTTTTACATAATTATAATATAATAATTAATATAATATTATTCATTTAAATATAATTATTTTTATCATCCACTTGATGTGGTGATGAAAAATGAATCGTATCGCTTCATGAAGGTGATAATTCACACGTACGCATGAAGAACATAACCATTTTTATGTGAATTGAATAGTCAGAAATCAAAATATTTTTTATTTATTAATAATGGTAAATAATTAATTAATATAACCTATTTTAATTAATCATGTCTTCCTAACTATACTTTTGATATGGAGTTGGGGGAAAAATCTTCAGTTCACGACGTGGTTGTACACCGTACACATGAGTGATTAATTATTTTACCATTTGATGGATGTGGGGATTTATATAATTTATTATATTTTCTGAATAACATATATTTATATTTAAGATAATGGTCTTATTTTGTAATTATTGTTTAATAATATATTTGGTTAGTGGAAAAATATATAAAATAAAAATACTTCATTAAAAACGATACTGTTTTCTTTAGAAAAATACTTTTGATTGACCCCAAAGGATAACTGAGGATGGTGTTCTTCCTAAAAAGATATCTAGAATATGTTTAAGGATTGTATAATGAGATTTTTTTGAGACATTGGAAGAACAATATTTGTTATTATGTGTCAAGATAAGTTGAGAATATGTTCAGTTATATATTATAGGCGAACAGAACTCATGAAATTCTTCAAAATATTAAATTATTACATTATAAAATTAAATGAAAAATGATAAACACTTAATAATTTTAAATATGTTACAATGATGCGTCTAAATAAATTTATCCAGTGAATATTAGACATGTTTTGACCATTATTTAATCATTATATTTTTGTTCTAATGAAATTTTACATTTTTTAACTATTACAGTGGAAAAATTTGTTTTTACAATTTGATGTACAATAAATTTACAATAAAATGAAAACCCCAATAAATTAATGATTTTTTACATTTTAAACCTCATAAATATCAGTTGGATTTTTTTATAATTTTTTGAATTTGATATCATTTAAAAAATGATTACTTATTCTGAAGTATCTTTAATATCAAATTTGACAAAATCACTTACATATCATTTTGAAAGTATCATTACATCAAGATAAATTCTAACCAATTCAACTAAAACATAAATAACACTAATATTTCATGTATAAGGTTACTAAATGATATTAAATATTTCAAATTATATTTATTTTTTTAATTTTATTGTCTTTTATTTGATATTTCCATTATTTAAATAATTACTTCTTTATTATTGAGTCATAATTTAATGTAATTTTGTTATCACATAATAATTATAAATAAATTATCATTATATTGATAAATCATGTAGATTTAATTGTAATACTTATTATTATATATCTTAGAAATCACCCAATTTTAATAATTTTTATAATTATAAAAACATATGTATGACATCATTGAGTATTAGTTAAAACAAAATAATATAAATTTAATAAATTATGTCAAATGGATCTATGAGAAAATCAAATGAAAAAAATTATGATTTAGGACATAAATAACTCATACAATTAAATAAAGACTACTGTTCACATAATGTTTGAGTATTTTCATTACTTATTTAACAATTAATTATATGATTTATCGTTAATTGATGTAATAAAATTACTAAGGAAAATTTTTATATAGTCTAGTAATAAAAAGTATCCATTTTATTAACACAAACCTTATAATTCCAAATAAAAAATCAATATTTTAAAATATAAAACATATAAGATTCTAAAATTAATTTAAATTTAATTCTATTGATTGAGTGAGAAAATATTTTTTTAATGTGAAAACATACAAATTATTTAAATATTTTTTTATCAAAATTATTTGTGAAAAATGATTTCAATGACATCAATTGGTCTATATCATGTAAAATTGATCAAATTAAAATATAAAACTAATCAAAGAATACAATTTATCACTATACATTATTTAAATTAAAATATTGTATTTAATTAAAATATTATAATTAATCAATATTAAACTAAACATGAATGATAACAAAAAGATATCAAAAAATTAAAAAAAAATAAATGTTCATATTCAACACTAAAAATTGAAATTATTTATTAAAATAGTGACAATAAATGTTAATAAATATAGTTTTAAATCAATTCTTCCTTTAGATGGATAAATAATTTTCTAATAAAAATATAGAACATTTTATTTGTAAAATTGTGTTTGTTATTATATTAATTTTCTCAGAATGACGACTAAAATTCTAGAAAAAAATATATAATTACCAAATTTCATTAAGAGTGATCAATTTAATATATTCTGATAAAATTCTCTTCTAGATATCAAAAATATTTTTTAAAAAAACAAACATTCTATTTGAATTGTATTTATATTGTAATTTTTAATTACTTTTTAATCTATGAATTCATTTAATAAACTAATTCAAACTATATATTCAAAATTTATTTAATCTGGTTCATATCCTCAATTCTATGTTCTAGGTTATAATGGTATTAATAATATTTATTTGTCCAATTGATCTCAATGTGTCATAACTCATATTCTATCTAGTATATTGTCTCTTTTAAAACAAATCACTATTTTACATTATTAGCATGTTTTCAGGGAAAACATTTGATATCAAAAGTAATCATGATGATATTTTATAAGGAAATCCAATTCCCTATATCAGAAAACAAGTATGTTTATCTTAAAGGTTCATCATGTCATTTTATTTTTTTCATTAGTTTGAAAGACTAATTATTTTCTTGTTCACTATTATTAACACCTCCAATAATAAAAAAATATTCATATTTTAGTCTATGTAATGGAAAAGAATGTGAAATGAAAATTGTTATAAATATTATTCATGAAAATAAATAATTATTTATTTTAAATGTTTTATATTATTTGAAAAATTTATTTAAATAAGATATTTCCAATTTATCATTTATCATTTTGATTATATAATAGTATTAGACTATTTATTTAATAGTATAAACCTAAAAATATACTCTTATATAAATGATTAAATTAATGATATAAAACTTGTGATTATGTAATGGTTAAGGATATTTCAATATTTTGGCAATCAAATGATATATTGGATAACATTAGAAGTTCAAATTTTATTATAAAAATTACATTGAAT
The DNA here is from genome assembly GCA_963277665.1 of Viscum album. Lineage (NCBI taxonomy): Eukaryota > Viridiplantae > Streptophyta > Magnoliopsida > Santalales > Viscaceae > Viscum > Viscum album. Next base: position 2,070,545,646 of record OY728152.1, on the reverse strand, counting down.
GATTTTACTATATTGTTAGTTGATTTGATATTTCATTTAAAGGTTACCATTTCTCAACATCTATAAAAGTTCATCTTTTAATAGTCTTGTTTAATGGATTGACATAAGCTATAGTAGAAATGAATCGAGTAGAAGATATCCTTCCATATCATCTTCCAAATATGTTAAGAATCATTACATAATAGTGTTTTTAATTTATGTATCATTTAGAAGGTGATATAATCTGTGGTAGTATCCATACAAGATTGTAAAAGAAGAAAACATTAAAAAAATTCACTAGTAGATAAACCCATGAGATGGCATGCCCCCATCATGAGATAAACTATATTATCTTGTGATATCCAAAGGATGGATCCGTACCAAAGAAGAGTTATTATATATATATGTGGATGTTTTTAACATTGAAAGGCAACTAATACCATTATAATTTTGTATGGAGAGTAGGATCGATGGTGGTCCTAGTGAAGAATAAAACAGATCAATGCGATATTAATGCTATGGAATCAAAAGAGTAAAGGATATTTTTGACATTTTGGAATATTTCATATTGTTTGAAGACAATAAATGGAAAAATATATACAATTAAGGAAAATTTGGGAATATTTATTCAACTTGTAAATGTTTAACTTCTCCAAAATAGAATTATACATAATGTATGTTTTTTGAGAAGATAATTTTAAAATTAATATAGTATACTAGTGAATTAATCCATGTTTATGAAGAACATTATCTTTCTAGGAATCTAAATTCCCTGAGAATGATGTTTGTTGTGATGAAAATACTTGTATGATGTTTTTTTAAACATATATTCCTCTTGATGGTGTTTAAAAAAAGGGGTTAGGTTGGCTGGAGATGGGGAAATACAAAATATCTAATGGTATAAAAATGAAGATCCCATATTGTTGAATGTTGTTAAATAGAACAATATATAATCCCTTTTGAAAATATGGAAGTGTTACCATTGTGAAATATTTATCAATGTGGATTATAATTAAAAAGAAAAATGTTTGGATCAATCAAATAATGGGGTAAATAATAATCATAAGAGGTTAATGTGTTTTACTTTCTATAAGTTGGTCCATTTTGTTAATGTGTTCCCTCTAGTATTAATTTAACATGAAAATCAATAAAAAAAATATTAAAAGGGTTTGTAAATATATTTAACTACTACTAAAGAGGTTGTTTGGGTATAAAATTATATGTTGAAAGGTATGTCACTTTTTTTATATTATTAAAATATAATATTGGATTTAGGGTCTTTTTTGTAACATCCCAAGTAAGTAATGAATAATAGATATTTTTATATATGTCTATTAATGATTAAGATAGTGTTATAGAGGCTTAAAATGAAAATAAATACAATCTTATGCATGGAATACAATAATATTCCTAAAAGATTTTTTTACTGCCTTTTGATGGAAAACCATTTTTGAATCTGTATTTTGACAATTTTATAAACTATTTTTGTCAAAATAAACTTATTCTTTATGATTGGGACATCAAAATTTACCTTGTGTGAATTTTTGGTATTTTTCTGACAATGTTCATTTTTTTAATGAATAGTGAAAAATACTGCATTTTACATCAAAACTGCTTTTTAATCTAATTTATTTATATGATTAGATTGTCTTTTGAATTGGTCTTAATGTGTAATATGAATATATTTTTACCATTTTATCCAATTGTGGTCATTGGAATCAATTTAACTTTGAAATTAGACTTAAACTGGTGTCAATCTTTTGATACTTATTGTTTTGTAAAAACACGCTATTTGCTCTGGCAGCAGGAATTAATTATTAAATTAATTAATGTGACTTATATGATTTTAATTTTGTAAAATTGAATTCATTTTTGAATTCAGAATATCAAATATAGCTTAGGGTGAATTTTTGGTAATTTTCTGAAAAACTTCAATTTTTTATGAATAGTGAAACCACTAAGTGGTAATCAAGAAAACTGATTTTTCAGTTAAATGAAAGTTTACCAATAATGTGTATTGAATTTTGAAAATATGACATACATGGTTGTCATTAAAAGTAAAATTTGGTTCAATGAGATTAAAATAATTTTTTGGTGAATAGTAACTTATTAAGTTCTTAATCGCGATTAGTTGTAATTAGGGTAGTTTAAGGTATAAATAATGCATTAATAATTGGAAATGACATAGACACATGTCCCAACCTTATTGGTTGTGTCATGGACGACCAAGAAAAGCCATGGGTAAACTTGGGGACCCCATGGAGACACTTTGGTTTGGAAATGACATAAATAACTTTTTATTAAATGTTAAAGTAAAAATGACACAAACAAGAGATGTTTTACGAAAACAATTTGTACATGGGGTTATAAAGATCAGATTTTTTATTATAAATAGTCATTGGAAATATAAAAAGATTTCCTACATCATAGTATTTTTATAATTATTTTTAGACATTAAATAAATTAAATTATTTGTGACATAATAATGATGCAGCGATGACATCATTATTTGACGATTTAAATAAAATGGAAAGATAATATAAATTCTATGAACTACACATGTCCAAAACCAATTGGATGAGTGGATTTCGAACCCCTATCACCTTATCCACGAATTATATCAATTTGGGACCTTTTGAAACCGAAACTCATTTTCAAATAAAGTAATATTGCTTTACTTTCCAAAAGTGCCCCTCCTCTCCTCTTATAAAAGGCCCCCACCTCTACCTCATTTCACACACTCCTCAAGCCTTTGGCTCGGCCAACCCCTGCCCATTTACTTTCTCCACATCCCTATCCTCATCCTATAGGATTTCCTTTGGGAATAATCTTTTAAAAGGAAGCCTTTAGACTCAAATCAAAAGGAGTTACACTTTTAAAGGTAAATCATTCTCTCATGTTCATTTGTTTTATTTCGCTTATCCAACCCCCTAAACTCTTTTTATTTACTTCTTTTGTAACAAAACCAGTATCTTCAATATACTAGGATGTTGTTATAAGATTTATTTGAGCTAAACTCTCACACAACTACATCAAATGGTTAATGAACATACGGTTTCCGTGGATGGTGAAATTCTGCCTCCCGAAACGATGATTGTTCAATACTCATTTAACACCTTCAAAGGTGGCCATTATGATGTCACTATTTTTATATATGATATATAATATGATTATGTTTTCCTTATGCTTCTGTTTTTTTTTTCATTTTTTGCATACCTTTATGGTTTCCATTATGGGTAAACACGATGTCTTCATTTTATGAAGTGGGGACTACCGCCCCCTAAAAGTGATTTGATTCGTTAATACCATATGTGGGATGTGTAAAGGATAAAGTTAATGATATTATATATGTTATTATACTGGAATTATAATATACTCTTATATCATTATGATTCCATTCCAGAAAATATGAAATAGAAATGGAAGTAGCGTTCATGCGTACGTACGACTTACCGTCTCCATGAACGGTGCATTTCATTTCTTACCTCTAAATGTGATGTAATATTATAAATGCATGTATGTAATGGATATATATGACATATATGATATCTACATCATGAATACCATTCTGTATATAATGAAACTTTGACCAAATTAACAACATGTAAGTGTAAGAAGTCTATTTTTGACTTAAGAACCAAATACCGACAAAATAAAAATTATTAACTTAACTGATTACATGATGTTCATAAAATGGTATAAAAGGAATAATGAACTTGAAATGGATTCATAATAAAGTAGATATTAACTCAAGTTTATTATTAAGGAGATTAAAGAACGATCGGGTCAAGTCGGATACGAGGTATGGGACTTCGTCTCAATCTCCTTTCGTTGAGGCATATTTTATTGTATACACAACTTTCTTTTATACGGTGTATAAACCCCTTTGACTTTTACGAAATCTTTTTTATACGAAGCGTTTACTAAACGACAAAAGGGAATGTTTTTGTTGTATGTATGCGGCGACAACGACTTCTCCGCCGTCGTGACCGTTATTTGAGTTTCGGCTTCCTCTACAAGCCATACCTTCTTTTTAAAAGAAAAATAAATACCATGTTTTACTTTTATTTTATTTTAGTATTGAAAATGGTTTTCATAATTTTTTTATATCAATGTGTTTTATTGATATCTCATGATTGAAATGTGGAAATTTTATGTTTCCTTTATGCATGTTTTATGTGATATGATTATGTTATGGTTCTTGGGCATTATTATGAATACGGGTGGTTCCGTGATAAACTAAGGGCGGGTGAGCCCGTTATAGCTCTCCAATGCATTGGGTAACGCGAAGGAGTGAAACGTTAAGGTTTCTCCGAAGAGATTTAGGGAATATACTGTGATGGGTATTCCAAACGTAACCAAGAGGGTTACTCCCTATGTAAGAATGTTATTAATGCCTCAAGTTACCTTTACGTATTATGATTTCTATGATTTATTCATGATTTTATGAGGTATGTTAATGTGCCTATGTTTTATGGGTAACGTATGATTTCATTATTATGTATATATGAACTCATGTTTCCTTTCCATGTTTTTTTTATATAACCCATATTGAGTTTTTATGGTCATCCCATGTTTTTGAAATGTTTTTCACAGGTCAAGGGAAAGGTACATGATAAGATGATAGAGTCAAGGATGTGTCAAGAAATAATCCATGTTTTATTTTAAATGTGTTTCCATTGATGGGAATGAAGAATACTGTCTTTATGTAACCACTTTGTTCATATGTGGAATGTAATGCAAGTTTTATGATCTAATTCTCTAAAACTCTAAACCCGAAAAGATCCTCAATGTGTAATCTTGTAATAACTCAAGATTAAGTAAGGTTTAAGGGTGGGGCCTTATAGTTGGTATCAGAGGTCGGTTTAGATAACTTTAGGAGTTAGAATTATATTAAATGATTATCCAAAAATATTTTTTTTGAAATGATATAGCATTTGAAGATTACCATGTTGCTTCATATAAGATTTTTGATGTCATGGGGTGTTCAGAAAATCAAAAGGTTAGTCTTGCTATTTACCGTTTGGAGGGTGAAGCAGATCAGTGGTGGTCTATGGTTAAAAATATTAGGGACACCGATGAGATTGATGCTCATGACTGGGATGAATTCAAAGGTATATTTCATGAGAAGTATTTTCCTAAGGCTGTTTGACTTAGGATGGAAAAGAAATTCTTGGAATTGAGGCAAGAGGAAGACTCAGTGGCTGCCTATGAAGAAAGGTTCACTCGATTGGCAAGGTATGCTCCAAATTTTATCCGGGACCTTGATAGTAAAATCAATCGTTTTTACTCAGGATTAAAGCCAAAATATCGAAGGGCATTAGCTTCTCGTGAGTTTAAATGTTATGAAAAGTTTGTTCGATGTGCTGAGAAGGTGGAAATGGAGTTTGCCGATGACCAAGTGTTCTATAACAACCAGCAGAAGAAGAGACCGAGGTGGCAGTAGAAAGGTAAGAATTCTTCAAAAAAGTCTGATGGTAAGAGAACTAAGTTTCCAGTTTGTGATAAATGTGGCAAAAGGCATGCTGGGGAATGTCTTCTGAATTCTGGGAAGTGCTACTGATGTGGTAAGATGGGACATAAGGATCGTGATTGCACTGAAAAGGATCAAGGTGAAGGTATGAACAAATTTGATTTACAATTAGTGAAATGTTATAAGTGCAATGAGATGGGTCACTATGCAAACGAGTGTCCGACAGGGATCTTGAGTGATGGGAAGAAGTTAGACTACAAGCAGAAAGGGGTGGTGAAATCCTTTGCAACAACTTCAGCAGATGTCGGGCCATCAAATGAAGTGGTATCAGGTACTTTGTTTTTTTTTCAGATTATGCCAGTGTGTTGTTTGATTCGGGTTCTACACATTCTTTCATCTCTGAAACCTTTTCTAGTAAAATGGGAATTCCATCTCAAGAAATGACTCCTGAACTATTGGTAAAAACACCTGGGGGAAGTGTCGAGGCAAAAAGAATTTATAAGAATCATCCTATCCTTATCTGTGGAAAGAACCTGCTTGCAAACCTTATTGTTCTACCTCTAGTAGAGTTTGATGTTATCTTGGGTATGGATTGGCTCTCTATTTACCATGCTAAGATTGACTGTAGAGCTAAAGAAGTTTCTTTTCAGAAAGACTTTCAGTTTTTTTACAAGAATGAACCCTTACTTTTGATAACATATCAAGAGGCCGAGAAACTTGTAAAAGATAGAAATGAATGTTACCTTGCACACGTCGTTGAAAATAAAGGAACTGTTCAGATTAATGATGTGCCAGTGGTAAATGAGTATCCTGATGTTTTCCTAATGAGTTGCCTGCAATAATACCAGATCGGGAAGTTGATTTTACTGTTGACTTAGTTCCTGATGCTAAGCCAATTTCAAAACCCCCTTATCGAATGGCACAATTTGAACTTTTAGAGTTGAAGGAGCAATTGCAAGATTTTTTAGAGAAAGGTTTCATTAGACCTAGCACATCACCTTGGGGTGCTCCTGTTTTATTTGTTAAAAAGAAAGATGGTTGTATGAGACATTGCATTGATTATAGAGCCTTGAATAATATCACTGTTAAGAACAAATATCCTTTGCCTCATATCGATGATTTATTTGATCAGCTCCAGGGAGCTCAGTTTTTTTCAAGGATTGACCTGAGATCGGGGTACCATCAGCCGAAGGTAAAGGAGGCAGATATTCCGAAGACCGCGTTCCGTACGAGATATGGCCATTATGAATTTTTAGTAACGCCTTTTGGGCTAACCAATGCACCTGCTGTATTCATGGACTTAATGAATAGAATTTTCCATGAGTTCTTGGATAAGTTTGTGGTGGTTTTCATTGAGGATATTTTGGTGTTTTCTAAAAGTAAAGAGGAGAATGAAAAACATTTAAGGGTTATCTTGTAAACCTTAAAAGAAAAGAAACTGTATGGGAAATTCAGCAAGTGTGAGTTTCGGTTGAAACAAATTTCTTTCCGTGGTCACATTGTTTCTAAAGATGGAATAATTGTTGATCCTGCAAAAACAAAAGTTGTGGAAGAATGGCCAAGACCCACAAATGTAACCGAGATTCGTAGCTTCCTTGGTTTGGTGGGATATTACCGAAGGTTTGTTAGAAATTTTTCATGGTTATCTAGTCCAATGACTAAGCTAACTCGGAAGGGTGTTAAGTTTATCTGGACAAAAGAATGTGATGATTGTTTTCAGGAATTGAAAGGAAGATTGGTGAATGCTCCAGTTTTGGCACTACCTTCCAGGAATGGTGAGTTTGTTATATAAATTGATGCTTCATTGAAAGGACTTGGTTGCGTCCTAATGCAGAATGATCAGGTAATTGCTTATGCTTCACGACAGTTGAAAACTCATGAGGTAAATTACCCTACACATGATTTGAAACTAGCTGCTGTTGTTTTTGCTTTAAAACTTTGGAGGCATCATTTTTATGGAGTAAAGTGTGAAATATATACTGATCACAAAAGTTTAAAGTATATCTTCACTCAAAAAGAGTTAAACATGAGACAGAGGAGATGGCTAGAATTAATCAAGGATTATGATTGTACAATTCATTAACATCTGGGAAAAGAAAATAAAGTGGCTGATGCTTTGAGTCGAAAAAGTAATGCTTCATTAACAATGTTGAGTTTGGAACGTGATCCTTTGGTTAACGATTTGATGAACTTTGGCATAGAAGTTGTTGGTGCAGGAAGTCCTTCTGTTTTGTTTCAGGTATCAGTGAGATCTTCTCTATCAGATAGAATCAAGCAAGCACAGAAGCAAGACAGTGAGTTGCAGAAAAAGGTAGAGCTGGTTCAGAAAGGTAAGTTGCCTGAATTCAACATTGATAATGATTGTGTTTTGAGATTTGGGAAGAGATTGTGTGTGGCTTGTGATTCACATTTGAAGAGAGAATTGTTATGTGAAGCTCATAGTTCTCCGTTTTTAGTTCATCCGGGAAGTACTAAGATGTATAGAGATCTGCGAGAGTATTTCTGGTGGCATGGAATGAAAAGAGATATTTCTGATTTTACTGTGAAGTGTTTGACTTGTCAGCAGTTTAAAGCAGAGCGGCAGTTACCGAAAGGGATGCTTCAGCCTTTACTAGTGCCAGAGTCGAAATGGGAGAATATATCCATGGACTTTGTTGTTGGATTACCGAAGACATCTCGAGGTAATAATGCAATCTGGGTTATTGTTGATCGCTTGACCAAATCTGCTCATTTCATTTCTATACGAGATACTTTCTCTCTTGATCAACTTTCCCGTTTATATCTTAAATAGATAGTCAGGATACATGGAGTTCCTCTCTCCATTTTATCGGATCGTGATCCAAGATTTACTTCTAACTTTTGGAAAGGCCTTCAGAAGTCGTTGGGTACTGAATTAAATTTTAGTACAGCTTTTCATCCTCAATCAGATGGGCAGTCAGAACGAACAATTCAGACATTGGAGGATATGCTACGAGCTTGTTATATGGATTATCAGGGAAGTTGGGACCAACATCTTTCTTTGGTTGAGTTTTCATATAATAACAGTTTCCATTCCAGTATACAGATGGAACCATTTCAGACATTATATGGGAAGCGGTGTCGAACTCCAGCTTTCTGGGATGATGTGGGTGAAATGAAGTTGATGGGACCAGAATTGGTAGAAGAGATGGCAGAAAAAGTTCAGTTGATTCAAAAACACATGGGAACAGCTCAGAGCAGGCAGAAGAGTTATGCGGATAACTGGAGGAATGATCTATCTTTCGAGGTAGTTGATCATGTTTTTCTCAAGGTTTCTCCTTGGAAAAGTGTGATGAGATTTGGTAAGAAAGGAAAGTTGAGTCCAAGGTTCATTGGACCATACAAAATTCTGGAAAGAGTTTGATCAGTTGCATACCGAGTGGCTTTACCTCCGAGTTTATCTCACGTACACAATGTTTTTCACGTTTCGATGTTGAGAAAGTATATGCCAGATCCATCTCATGTTTTGAGTCCAGAGGTAGTTCAGCTGGAAGAGAACCTATCTTATGAGGAACAACCGGTCCAGATTCTTGACCACAGGGAGAAAGTGTTACGGAATAAGGTGATTAAGAATGTAAAGGTTTTGTGGAAAAACCACATGATTGAAGAGGCAACATGGGAATATGAAAATGCAATGAGGGATAAGTACCCCCATTTATTCGATAAGTAAATAAATTGCGGGGACGCAATTTTCTAAATGGGGGAAGGATGTAACATCCCAAGTAAGTAATGAATAATATATATTTTTATCTATGTCTATTAATGATTAAGATTGTGTTATAGAGGATTAAAATGAAAATAAATACAATCTTATGCATGGAATACACTAATATTCGTAAAAGATTGTTTTACTGCCTTTTGATGGAAAACCATTTTTGAATATATATTTTGACAATTTTATAAACTATGTTTGTCAAAATAAACTTATTCTTTATGATTGGGACATCAAAATTTACCTTGTGTGAATTTTTGGTATTTTTCTGACAATGTTCATTTTTTAATGAATAGTTAAAAATACTGCATTTTACATCAAAACTGCTTTTTAATATAATTTATTTATATGATTATATTATCTTTTGAATTGGTATTAATGTGTAATATGAATATATTTTTACCATTTTATCCAATGGTGGTCATTGGAATCAATTTCACTTTGTAATTAGACTTAAACTGGTGTCAATCTTTTGATACTTATTGTTTTGTAAAAACACGCTATTTGCTCTGGCAACAGGAATTAATTATTAAATTAATTAATGTGACTTATATGATTTTAATTTTTTAAAATAGACTTAATTTTTGAATTCGGAATATCAAATATAGCTTAGGGTGAATTTTTGGTAATTTTCTGAAAAACTTCAATTTTTGATGAATAGTGAAACCACTAAGTGGTAATCAAGAAAACTGATTTTTCAGTTAAATGAATGTTTACCACTACTGTGTATTTAATTTTGAAAATACTACATACATGGTTGTCATTAAGAAGTAAAATGTGGTTCAATGAGATTAAAATAATTTTTTGGTGAATAGTAACTTATTATGTTCTTAATCGCGATTAGTGGTAATTAGGGTAGTTTAAGGTATAAATAATGCTTTAATAATAGGAAATGACCTATACACATGTCCCAACCATATTTGTTGTGTCATGGCCGACCAAGACAATCCATGGGTAAACTTGGGGACCCCATGGAGACACTTTGGTTTGGAAATGACATAAATAACTTTTTATTAAATGTTAAAGTAAAAAATGACACAAACAAGAGATGTTTTACGAAAACAATTTTTACATGGGGTTATGAAGATCTGATTTTTGATTATAAATAGTCATTGGAAAGCTAAAACGATTTCCTACATCATAGTATTTTTTTATGATTTTTATACATTAAATAAATTAAATTATTTATGACATAATAATGATGCAGCGATGACATCATTATTTGACGATTTAAATAAAATGGAAAAATAATATAAAATCTATGAACTAAACATGTCCAAAACCAATTGGATGAGTGGATTTAGAACCATTATCATTTTATCCACGAATTATATCAATGTGGGTCCTTTTGAAACCGAAACACATTTTCAAATAAAGTAATATTTCTTTACCTTCCAAAAGTGCCCCTCCTCTCCTCTTATAAAAGACCCCACCTCTACCTCATTTCACACACTCCTCAAGCCTTTGGCTCGGCCAACCCCTAACCATGTACTCTCTCCACATCCATCTCCTCATCCTATAGGATTCCCTTTGGGCAGAATCCTTTCAAAGGAAGCCTTTAGACTCAAATCAAAAGGAGTTACACTTTTAAAGGTAATTCATTCTCTCATGTTCATTTGTTTTATTTTGCTTCTCCAACCCCCTAAACTCTTTTTATTTACTTCTTTTGTAACAAAACCAGTATCTGCAATATACTAGGATGTTGTTATAAGATTAATTTGAGCTACACTCTCACAAAACTACGTCAAATGGTTATAGAACATACGGTTTCCGTGGATGGCGAAATTCTGCCTCCCGAAATGATGATTGTTCAATACTCATTTAACACCTTCAAAGGTGGCCATTATGATGTCAATATTTTTATATATGATATATAATATGTTTATGTTTTCCTTAAGCTTCTGTTTTTTTTCATTTTTGGAATACCTTTATGGTTTCCATTATGGGTAAACACGATATCTTCATTTTAGGAAGTGCGGACTACCGCCCCCTAAAAGTGATTTGATTCGTTAATTCCATATGTGGGATGTGTAAAGGATAAAGTTAATGATATTATATATGTTATTATACTTTAATTATAATATACTCTTATATCATTATGATTCCATTCCAGAAAATATGAAATAGAAATTGAAGTAGCGTTCATGCATACGTACGGCTTACCGTCTCGATGAACGGTGCATTTCATTTCTTACCTCTAAATGTGATGTAATATTATAAATGCATGTATGTACTGGATATATATGACATATATGATATCTACATCATGAATACCATTCTGGATATAATGAACCATTGACCAAATTAACAACATGTAAGTGTAAGAAGTCTATTTTTGACTTAAGAACCAAATACCGACAAAATAATCATTATTAACTTAACTGATTACATGATGTTCATAACATGGTATAAAAGGAATAATGAACTTGAAAAAGATTCATAAGAAAGTAGAGATTAACTCAAAGAGGAATATCTTATATACTATATAACACCTTTTTTTCTTTTAATGATCTAGGAATATTAAATCCCCCAACATTAATAAATTGGGTCCTTAAAATTTGAACGTGGTATTTGAAACCATGGTTCAACTAATAAAAACCACTTTATTGAAACCACACATCAGAACTAAGGTCAATAAAAATACACATTAATATAATGAAAAAGAAGTATAATGTTCACCTGAGATAACATTTATTAGGATTCCATATTGACCAAATGAACATATAATAGAAAATAACTATAATTTTTTTATAAATATTGATATGGAACATGGTAATTATAATGTTCACCATAAAAAAAGCTAAAATGAGTCATAAGTTCTATGATTTCTCAGTAAGAAAAGTAAAAGTTATCATTTCTGAAATAATACTATGTTCAAGGGGTTGAGGAATTAGTTTACAACCTTGATTAAAGACATAATTGTTAATACATAGATTAAAAGTATAGTTTCATCCAATATTCAATAAAAATCATCATTTTATCGAAAAGGTGAGCTTTTAAGATGATTTTTTAATTTTTTTTACGTCCCAATGAATTATAGTTAGCATTAATAGAACACTAAAAATGAAAGAGAATGAAACTATTTTCTTCCTATAATTACAAATTATACAAAAAATGGTTTGGTAAATGGTTGATAAATCCCCAAAAAATAGGAAACCATTATATGATCATGAAAGGCTTAAATATCTCAATATTACACAATATTACCCAAAAATATATAATGGAAATTATAAAAATAAATATCCTTCAAATTAGGCAAAAAATTCTAACATAAATTTAAAATTCAATGTTAAAATTTATTGGATCATAATTTTTGTCATCTCAAATTTACCATTATTCTCCCAAAATAACATCATGCAATATTAATATCACATAATAAAAGTAATTTCTATAAATCACATAATCTCTAAGTAAGCACATTATTTTTATATATTATCTAAATCACCAGAAATCCATTATAAAGTCTTGTTTTCATCTAAACACAATTCAACCTTTTTTATTTAAAATATATCATAATATTATATGTATATAATCATACAATGATCCAAAAATAGAAAACATCTTCATAAATAACATTATTCACAAAATTAACATATCAATCTCCAATATCAAGGATATCAATTCGATAAACCATACATTCCCAAAATATACATAACCATTCTACTTTGAAATATTATATTTATTTCAAAAATGTTCACACCGACCAGGACATCAGAAAAGTATTGGTATGTAATGTATCCCTGTTTCCCATCAAATGTAGGTTAAATTCCTGTGGACTTATTATACATGAATGGTTTTCTCACAACCTAGATGTATCACGTTGAATAAAATTATATTATTTTTATACAATTAAAAAAACATGATAAAATCATAAAAAATACACATGAAATGTTTTATCATCAATTTCATTCCCAAAACCGTAATTTTTTTTCTATAAAAATAATAAACGACAATAACCTCAAAACAAATTCCCAAAAATTACTAATTTCCATATTAAAATTTCTTAAAATATAGCCTCATAAGGGTTTTCAAATAATTTGAACATATGATAAAAATTAAAATACAAAATCCTTAATGATCTCCATTACAATGAAGAGTACATCATTTTCTCCAATGATGTTTAAACCATCATTTTATACCTACTATAAAGACACATCCATAAACATTACAAAATGTTGTGTTTTTAACTAGAATTCACATTTGAAAATAATTTTAGTCTCATGTTATATAAAATTTTGAAAATCTCTTTCAATATAGACCCATAAATTTTAGTATAATAATTATTCTCCATATAAGATTTTATAACCAAAGGGAACCCTTTTAATATTTAACATATTTTTATTTCGTGAAAAATCAATACAATTTTATTCATGTACTCATCCTTTCTGCAAATCATATTTGACATTGTGAATAACAATTAAAAACATTGTACGAGTAATAAATATGATAATAATAAATAAATAAATTAAATTGTATGTCTACTAATGACATGAAAAACCATAAATTTTTTTTCATAATAATAACAAGAAAGAATAGAAAAATCATATAGGTTCCTTGGGACATCATTTCAATATAACTCTTCCATTCACCCATATATATGAACAAACTGAACAACAATCATCAATATATAGAGCACCTGATGACTTTAAGAGAAATAATGTGGCTTACCTGTCATACAATCACTAATAATGAGGATCAACCCATCACATCTTGAGCAATAATGGGTTTCATATAATAATATCTTTAAATATAGTGGAACTGACCAATAATAATAAATTTATAATGAAAATATCTGGAATAAATTCATTGAAAAATAATTTAAATACTTGAGAAAAACCCATCTGATATCAAAATACAATTTTCTTGTAAAAATTACTTTTTTAATAAAAAAACTATTCACATTAAAATGACATCATTTTCATCAAAATACATCTAAAAAAATGTAATGGAACAATTAATGTAATAAGTAATAATTAATGTGTTTGAAATCATACATTTCATATGAGAAAGATAATCCCATCACATTTTTAAAAATATTTTTAAAACGAACATTAAAAGAGAATTTTAAAATGAATTTCCTTTTCATAATATAATTAAATTATTCTATTTGGATAATAATCCACAGAAAATTGTATTTAACAAAAATATCAATAAAAAACATTCATTAAAAAATTATATAAACATATAAATAAAATATAATTATATAGAAAATAAATCAATAAAACGTTTTTGAAAAATGTTTATTTAGTTTAGAAGTCCTGTACAAAGATAAAATAATTGATTTCACATTTAATCAATTGAATATATTTATTGAATAAAATAAAAATCCACATAATAATAGTGTAAATAAATATTCATCTATTTCAAATGAATTTGATAGATAATCTTTTTAAGACATAACCAAAAATAAGAAGTTTATCACAAATAATATAAATTAGGTTAATAATTCTATTAACACTTTGTAATCAGTCGAATCAAATTCAAAATGATTGATTAACATAATACTAATTATTAAATATCATTATAATAAAAAATTTAATGTTAATAAATTTAAATATAGTACTATAAATATTTAATTTTATAATATATGTCCATAACATGAAAATATTCCTCAATGATTGAATAATGAGAAGAAGTCCCTTATAATGAATCACAATCGTCATGTACAATATTTATCTTCTTGAATAATAATCATAAATTGACAATTAAATTTCATGATAAAATTATAAAAATAAATTATTCTTTTTATATCAATTATAATCTTATTATAAAATTTACTTATTTCTTTTCTTGTCGGACATTTTTACAACATTCGAAACATATGTTAAAAATGCCATGGTTATAATTTCTATTGTCAAGGTGTTAATTTTTAAAAAATCACTAGAATGTTATTACTTATATTTTTTTTCTAACACTCAATTATACTTATTATTCAAACCATTATACATGTTTATAAATATTAACTATTTTTTTGTAAATGAGTTGGTAGGATATTAGTAAACATAAATATAATTTCCATTTTACAATGATGATTATGGAAATAAGTTATGGAATATTTTATAAAATAATGGGGCCGAATCTTCATTAAGTATATAAATAAATAACAACATTAAAATGGGGTAGAGGGGGAGACATTACAGAGCCTTAAGACCCAAGACCAAGTGGACTGAATACAAGGCTCGATAGCTCATTTTTTTGCCCAAAGGGCCCTTCAGTGTATAGTACTGCAATAATACACGGGCTGCTACAATACCCAATAAAGTACCACCACCACTAAAGCTCCTAGCACATTGCCTCTACCACTACAGATCTGCCGCTGCTACAGTTATGCTACATTACCTAATACAGTTCTTTCTATAGTGCTGCTACAATGCCCGAAATTTCATCCCTACCCGGATTTGATCCTGGGTCATTTCGATACCAATAAAGTGCCTTTACCACTTGGGAATAGGGTTGTTAGAAAGAGGTTATGTAATATAATATTTTTACATAATTATAATATAATAATTAATATAATATTATTCATTTAAATATAATTATTTTTATCATCCACTTGATGTGGTGATGAAAAATGAATCGTATCGCTTCATGAAGGTGATAATTCACACGTACGCATGAAGAATATAACCATTTTTATGTGAATTGAATAGTCAGAATTCAAAATATTTTTTATTTATTAATAATGGTAAATAATTAATTAATATAACCTATATTAATTAATCATGTCTTCCTAACTGTACATTTGATATGGAGTTGGGGTAAAAATCTTCAGTTCACGACGTGGTTGTACACCGTACACATGAGTGATTAATTATTTTACCATTTGATGGATGTGGGGATTTATATAATTTATTATATTTTCTGAATAACATATATTTATATTTAAGATAATGGTCTTATTTTGTAATTATTGTTTAATAATATATTTGGTTAGTGGAAAAATATATAAAATAGAAATACTTCATTAAAAACGATACTGTTTTCTTTAGAAAAATACTTTTGATTGACCCCAAAGGATAACTGAGGATGGTGTTCTTCCTAAAAAGAAATCTAGAATATGTTTAAGGATTTTATAATGATATTTTTTTGAGACATTGGAAGAACAATATTTGTTATTATGTGTCAAGATAAGTTGAGAATATGTTCAGTTATATATTATAGGCGATCAGAACTCATGAAATTCTTCAAAATATTAAATTATTACATTATAAAATTAAATGAAAAATGATAAACACTTAATAATTTTATATATTTTACTATGATGCGTCTAAATAAATTTATCCATTGAATATTAGACATGTTTTGACCATTATTTAATCATTATATTTTTCTTTTAATGAAATTTTACATTTTTTAACTATTACAGTGGAAACATTTGTTTTTACAATTTGATGTACAATAAATTTACAATAAAATGAAAACCCCAATAAATTAATGATTTTTGACATTTTAAACCTCATAAATATCAGTTGGATTTTTTTATAATTTTTTGAATTTGATATCATTTAATAAATGATTACTTATTCTGAAGTATCTTTAATATCAAATTTGACAAAATCACTTACATATCATTTTGAAAGTATCATAACATCAAGATAAATTCTAACCAATTCAACTAAAACATAAATAACACTAATATTTCATGTATAAGGTTACTAAATGATATTAAATATTTCAAATTATATTTATTTTTTTAATTTTATTGTCTTTTATTTGATATTTCCATTATTTAAATAATTACTTCTTTATTATTGAGTCATAATTTAATGTAATTTTGTTATCACATAATAATTATAAATAAATTATAATTATATTGATAAATCATGTAGATTTAATTGTAATACTTATTATTATATATCTTAGAAATCACCCAATATTAATAATTTTTATAATTATAAAAACATATGTATGACATCATTGAGTATTAGTTAAAACAAAATAATATAAATTTAATAAATTATGTCAAATGGATCTATGAGAACATCAAATGAAAAATATTATGATTTAGGACATAAATAACTCATACAATTAAATAAAGACTACTGTTCACATAATGTTTTAGTATTTTTATTACTTATTTAACAATTAATTACATGATTTATCGTTAATTGATGTAATAAAATTACTAAGGAAAATTTTTATATAGTCTAGTAATAAAAAGTATCCATTTTATTAACACAAACCTTATAATTCCAAATAAAAAATCAATATTTTAAAATATAAAACATATAAGATTCTAAAATTAATTTAAATTTAATTCTATTTATTGAGTGAGAAAATATTTTTTTAATGTGAAAACATACAAATTATTTAAATATTTTTTTATCAAAATTATTTGTGAAAAATGATTTCAATGACATCAATTGGTCTATATCATGTAAAATTGATCAAATTAAAATATAAAACTAATCAAAGAATACAATTTATCACTATACATTATTTAAATTAAAATATTGTATTTAATTAAAATATTATAATTATTCAATATTAAACTAAACATGAATGATAAGAAAAAGATATCAAAAAATTAAAAAAAAATTAAATGTTGATATTAAACACTAAAAAATGAAATTATTTTTTAAAATAGTGACAATAAATGTTAATAAATATAGTTTTAAATCAATTCTTCCTTTAGATGGATAAATAATTTTCTAATAAAAATATAGAACTTTTTATTTTTAAAATTGTGTTTGTTATTATATTAATTTTCTCAGAATGACGACTAAAATTCTAGAAAAAAAAATATAATTACCAAATTTCATTAAGAGTGATCAATTTAATATATTCTGATAAAATTCTCTTCTAGATATCAAAAATATTTTTAAAAAAAACAAACATTCTATTTGAATTGTATTTATATTGTAATTTTTAATTACTTTTTAATCTATAAATTCATTTAATAAACTAATTCAAACTATATATTTAAAATTTATTTAATCTGGTTCATATCCTCAATTCTAAGTTCTAGGTTATAATGGTATTAATAATATTTATTTGTCCAATTGATCTCAATGTGTCATAACTCATATTCTAACTAGTATATTGTCTCTTTTAAAACAAATCACTATGTTACATTATTAGAAAGTTTTTAGGGAAAACATTTGATATCAAAAGTAATCATGATGATATTTTATAAGGAAATCCAATTCCCTATATCAGAAAACATGTGTGTTTATCTTAAAGGTTCATCATGTCATTTTATTTTTTTCATTAGCTTGAAAGACTAATTATTTTCTTGTTCACTATTATTAACACCTCCAATAATAAAAAAATATTCATATTTTAGTCTATGTAATGGAAAAGAATGTGAAATGAAAATTGTTATAAATATTATTCATGAAAATAAATAATTATTTATTTTAAATGTTTTATATTATTTGAAAAATTTATTTAAATAAGATATTTCCAATTTATAATTTATCATTTTGATTATATAATAGTATTAGACTATTTATTTAATAGTATAAACCTAAAAATATACTCTTATATAAATGATTAAATTAATGATATAAAACTTGTGATTGTGTAATGGTTAAGGATATTTCAATATTTTGGCAATCAAATGATATATTGGATAACATTAGAAGTTCAAATTTTATTATAAAAATTACATTGAATGATTTTACTATATTGTTAGTTGATTTGATATTTCATTTAAAGGTTACCATTTCTCAACATCTATAAATGTTCATCTTTTAATAGTCTTGTTTAATGGATTGACATAAGCTATAGTAGAAATGAATCGAGTAGAAAATATCCTTCCATATCATCTTCCAAATATGTTAAGAATCATTACATAATAGTGTTTTTAATTTATGTATCATTTAGAAGGTGATATAATCTGTGGTAGTATCCATACAAGATTGTAAAAGAATAAAACATTAAAAAAATTCACTAGTAGATAAACCCATGAGATGGCATGCCCCCATCTTGAGATAAACTATATTATCTTGTGATATCCAAAGGATGGATCCGTACCAAAGAAGAGTTATTATATATATATATGGATGTTTTTAACATCAAAAGGCAACTAATACCATTATAATTTTGTATGGAGAGTAGGATCGATGGTGGTACTAGTGAAGAATAAAACAGATCAAGGCGATATTAATGCTATGGAATCAAAAGAGTAAAGGATATTTTTGACATTTTGGAATATTTCATATTGTTTGAAGACAATAAATGGAAAAATATATACAATTAAGGAAAATTTGGGAATATTTATTCAACATGTAAATGTTTAATTTCTCCAAAATAGAATTATACATAATGTATGTTTTTGAGAAGATAATTTTAAAATTAATATAGTATACTAGGGAATTAATCCATGTTTATGAAGAACATTATCTTTCTAGGAATCTAAATTCCCTGAGAATGATGTTTGTTGTGATGAAAATATTTGTATGATGTTTTTTTAAACATATATTCCTCTTGATGGTGTTTAAAAAAAGGGGTTAGGTTGGCTGGAGATGGGGAAATACAAAATATCTAATGGTATAAAAATGAAGATCCCATATTGTTGAATGTTGTTAAATAGAACAATATATAATCCCTTTTGAAAATATGGAAGTGTTACCATTGTGAAATATTTATCAATGTGGCTTATAATTAAAAAGAAAAATGTTTGGATCAATCAAATAATGGGGTAAATAATAATCATAAGAGGTTAATGTGTTTTACTTTCTATAAGTTGGTCCATTTTGTTAATGTGTTCCCTCTATTATTAATTTAACATGGAAATCAATAAAAAAAATATTAAAAGGGTTTGTAAATATATTTAACTACTACTAAAGAGGTTGTTTGGGTATAAAATTATATGTTGAAAGGTATGTCACTTTTTTTATATTATTAAAATATAATGTTGGATTTAGGGTCTTTTTTGTAACATCCCATGTAAGTAATGAATAATAGATATTTTAATATATGTCTATTAATGATTATGATAGTGTTATAGAGGCTTAAAATGAAAATAAATACAATCTTATGCATGGAATACAATAATATTCCTAAAAGATTTTATTACTGCCTTTTGATGGAAAACCATTTTTGAATCTGTATTTTGACAATTTTATAAACTATTTTTGTCAAAATAAACTTATTCTTTATGATTGGGACATCAAAATTTACCTTGTGTGAATTTTTGGTATTTTTCTGACAATGTTCATTTTTTAATGAATAGTGAAAAATACTGCATTTTACATCAAAACTGATTTTTTATCTAATTTATTTATATTATTAGATTATCTTTTGAATTGGTCTTAATGTGTAATATGAATATATTTTTACCATTTTATCCAATGGTGGTCATTGGAATCAATTTCACTTTGAAATTAGACTTAAACTGGTGTCAATCTTTTGATACTTATTGTTTTGTAAAAACACGCTATTTGCTCTGGCAGCAGGAATTAATTATTAAATTAATTAATGTGACTTATATGATTTTAATTTTGTAAAATATACTTCATTTTTGAATTCGGAATATAAAATATAGCTTAGGGTGAATTTTTGGTAATTTTCTGAAAAACTTCAATTTTTTATGAATAGTGAAACCACTAAGTGGTAATCAAGAAAACTGATTTTTCAGTTAAATGAAAGTTTACCACTAATGTGTATTGAATTTTGAAAATCCGACATACATGGTTGTCATTAAGAAGTAAAATGTGGTTCAATGAGATTAATATAATTTTTTGGTGAATAGTAACTTATTAAGTTCTTAATCGCGATTAGTGGTAATTAGGGTAGTTTAAGGTATAAATAATGCTTTAATAATAGGAAATGACATAGACACATGTCCCAACCTTATTGGTTGTGTCATGTCCGACCATGAAAAGCCATGGGTCAACTTGGGGACCCCATGGAGACACTTTGGTTTGGAAATGACATAAATAACTTTTTATTAAATGTTAAAGTAAAAATGACACAAACAAGAGGTGTTTTACAAAAACAATTTTTACATGGGGATATAAAGATCAGATTTTTGATTATAAATATTCATTTGAAAGCTAAAAATATTTCCTACATCATAGTATTTTTTAATTATTTTTATACATTAAATAAATTAAATTATTTATGACATAATAATGATGCAGCGATGACATCATTATTTGACGATTTAAATAAAATGGAAAGATAATATAAAATCTATGAACTACACAGGTCCAAAACCAATTGGATGAGTGGATTTCACACCCTTATCACCTTATCCACGAATTATATCAATGTGGGACCTTTTGATACCGAAACACATTTTCAAATAAAGTAATATTTCTTTACTTTCCAAAAGTGCCCCTCCTCTCCTCTTATAAAAGGCCCCCACCTCTACCTCATTTCACACACTCCTCAAGCCTCTGGCTCGGCCAACCCCTGCCCATTTACTCTCTCCACATCCCTATCCTCATCCTATAGGATTCCCTTTGGGAAGAATCCTTTCAAAGGAAGCCTTTAGACTCAAATCAAAAGGAGTTACACTTTTAATGTTAATTCATTCTCTCATGCTCATTTGTTTTATTTCGCTTATCCAACCCCCTAAACTCTTTTTATTTACTTATTTTGTAACAACACCAGTATCTTCAATATACTAGGATGTTGTTATAAGATTTATTTGAGCTAAACTCTCACACAACTACATTAAATGGTTAATGAACATACGGTTTCCGTGGATGGAGAAATTCTGCCTCCCGAAACGATGATTGTTCAATACTCATTTAACACATTCAAAGGTGGCCATTATGATGTCACTATTTTTATATATGATATATAATATGTTTATGGTTTCCTTAAGCTTCTGTTTTTTTTCATTTTTTGCATACCTTTATGGTTTCCATTATGGGTAAACACGATGTCTTCATTTTAGGAAGTGCGGACTACCGCCCCCTAAAAGTGATTTGATTCGTTAATACCATATGTGGGATGTGTAAAGGATAAAGTTAATGATATTATATATGTTATTATACTGGAATTATAATATACTCTTATATCATTATGATTCCATTCCAGAAAATATGAAATAGAAATGGAAGTAGCGTTCATGCGTACGTACGACTTACCGTCTCCATGAACGGTGCATTTCATTTCTTACCTCTAAATGTGATGTAAAATTATAAATGCATACATGTAATGGATATATATGAAATATATGATATCTAAATCATGAATACCATTCTGTATATAATGAACCTTTGACCAAATTAGCAACATGTAAGTGTAAGAAGTCTATTTTTGACTTAAGAACCAAATACCGACAAAATAAAAATTATAAACTTAACTGATTACATGATGTTCATAACATGGTATAAAAGGAATAATGAACTTGAAAAGGATTCATAAGAAAGTAGAGATTATCTCAAGTTTATTATTCAGGAGATTAAAGAACGATTGGGTCAAGTCGGATACGAGGTATGGGACTTCGTCTCAATCTCCTTTCGTTGAGGCATATTTTATTGTATACACAACTTTCTTTTATACGGTGTATAAACCCCTTTGACTTTTACGGAATCTTTTTTATACGAAGCGTTTACTAAACGACTAAAGGGAATGTTTTTGTTGTACGTATGCGGCGACAACGACTTCTCCGCCGTCGTGACCGTTATTTGAGTTTCGGCTTCCTCTACAAGCCATACCTTCTATTTAAAAGAAAAAATAAATACCATGTTTTACTTTTCTTTTATTTTAGTATTGATAATGGTTTTCATAATTTTTTTATATCAATGTGTTTTATTGATATCTCATGATTGAAATGTGGAAATTTTATGTTTCCTTTATGCATGTTTTATGTGATATGATTATGTTATGGTTCTTGGGCATTATTATGAAGACGGGTGGTTCCGTGATAAACTAAGGGCGGGTGAGCCCGTTATAGCTCTCCAATGCATTGGGTAACGCGAAGGAGTGAAACGTTAAGGTTTCTCCGAAGAGATTTAGGGAATATACTGTGATGGGTATTCCAAACGTAACCAAGAGGGTTACTCCCTTCGTAAGAATGTTATGAATGCCTCAAGTTACCTTTACGTATTATGATTTCTATGATTTATTCATGATTTTATGAGGTATGTTAATGTGCCTATGTTTTATGGGTAACGTATGATTTCATTCTTATGTATATATGAACTCATGTTTCCTTTCCATGTTTTTTTATATAACCCATACTGAGTTTTTATGCTCATCCCATGTTTTTGAAATGTTTTTCACAGGTCAAGGGAAAGGTACATGATAAGATGATAGAGTCAAAGATGTGTCAATAAATAATCCATGTTTTATTTTAAATGTGTTTCCATTGATGGGAATGAAGAATACTATCTTTATGTAACCACTTTGTTTATATGTGGAATGTAATGCAAGTTTTATGATCTAATTCTCTAAAACTCTAAACCCGAAAAGATCCTCAATGTGTAATCTTGTAATAACTCAAGATTAAGTAAGGTTTAAGGCTGGGGCCTTATAGTTGGTATCAGAGGTCGGTTTAGATAACTTTAGGAGTTAGAATTATATTAAATGATTATCCAAAAATATTTTTTTTGAAATGATATAGCATTTGAAGATTACCATGTTGCTTCATCTAAGACATGTTTGTTCAGAATGGTTTTTCGCCGACGAAACAAGGAAGCTGTGCTAGGAAGGCATACAGAAGGAAATAACCTTCCGAATCAGCATCCCGAGATGGTTAGAATTGGAACTGAACAGTTTGTTGCAGTAATGGCGCAGTTGACTCAAGCGATAAATGGCGGTGGTATCCATACACGAGATCATCCAGACCCACCGCAGAGGAACATGTCAGTGGTGGAAAATTTTTTGAGGCAACATCCCCCATCATTCAGAGGATCATCTGACCCTGTGCTAGCTGAAGGGTGGATTAAAGCACTGGAGAAGATTTTTGATGTCATGGGGTGTTCAGAAAATCAAAAGGTTAGTCTTGCTATTTACCGTTTGGAGGGTGAAGCAGATCAGTGGTGGTCTATGGTTAAAAATATTAGGGACGCCGATGAGATTGATTCTCATGACTGGGATGAATTCAAAGGTATGTTTCATGAGAAGTATTTTTCTAAGGCTGTTCGACTTAGGATGGAAAAGAAATTCTTGGAATTGAGGCAAGAGGAAGACTCAGTGGCTGCCTATGAAGAAAGGTTCACTCGATTGGAAAGGTATGCTCCAAATTTTATCCGGGACCTTGACAGTAAAATCAATCGTTTTTACTCAGTATTAAAGCCAAAATATCGAAGGGCATTAGCTTCTCGTGAGTTTAAAAGTTATGAAAAGTTTGTTCGATGTGCTGAGAAGGTGGAAATGGAGTTTGCTGATGACCAAGTGTTCTATAACAACTAGAAGAAGAAGAGACCGAGGTGGCAGGAGAAAGGTAAGAATTCTTCAAAAAAGTCTGATGGTAAGAGAACTAAGTTTCCAGTTTGTGATAAATGTGGCAAAAGGCATGCTGGGGAATGTCTTCTGAATTCTGGGAAGTGCTACCGATGTGGTAAGATGGGACATAAGGATCGTGATTGCACTGAAAAGGATCAAGGTGAAGGTATGAACAAATTTGATTTACAGTTAGTGAAATGTTATAAGTGCAATGAGATGGGTCACTATACAAACGAGTGTCCGACAGGGAGCTTGAGTGATGGGAAGAAGTTAGACTACAAGCAGAAAGGGGTGGTGAAATCCTTTGCAACAACTTCAGCAGATGTCGGGCCATCAAATGAAGTGGTATCAGGTACTTTGTTTGTTTTTTCAGATTATTCCAGTGTGTTGTTTGATTCGGGTTCTACACATTCTTTCATCTCTGAAACCTTTTCTAGTAAAATGGGAATTCCATCTCAAGAAATGACTCCTGAACTATTGGTAAAAACACCTGGGGGAAGTGTCGAGGCAAAAAGAATTTATAAGAATCTTCCTATCCTTATCTATGGAAAGAACCTACTTGCAAACCTTATTGTTCTACCTCTAGTAGAGTTTGATGTTATCTTGGGTATGGATTGGCTCTCTATTTACCATGCTAAGATTGACTGTAGAGATAAAGAAGTTTCTTTTCAGAAAGACTTTCAGTTTGTTTACAAGAATGAACCCTTACTTTTGATAACATATCAAGAGGCCGAGAAACTTGTAAAAGATGGAAATGAATGTTACCTTGCACACGTCGTTGAAAATAAAGGAACTGTTCAGATTAATGATGTGCCAGTGGTAAATGAGTATCCTGATGTTTTCCTGATGAGTTGCCTGTAATAATACCAGATCGGGAAGTTGATTTTACTGTTGACTTAGTTCCTGATGCTAAGCCAATTTCAAAACCCCCTTATCGAATGTCACAAATTGAACTTTTAGAGTTGAAGGAGAAATTGCAAGATTTATTAGAGAAAGGTTTCATTAGACCTAGCACATCACCTTGGGGTGCTCCTGTTTTATTTGTTAAAAAGAAAGATGGTTGTATGAGACATTGCATTGATTATAGAGCCTTGAATAATATCACTGTTAAGAACAAATATCCTTTGCCTCATATCGATGATTTGTTTGATCAGCTCCAGGGAGCTCATTTTTTTTCAAAGATTGACCTAAGATCGGGGTACCATCAGCTGAAGGTAAAGGAGGCAGATATTCCGAAGACCGCGTTCCGTACGAGATATGGCCATTATTAATTTGTAGTAATGCCTTTTGGGCTAACCAATGCACCTGCTGTATTCATGGACTTAATGAATAGAATTTTCCATGAGTTCTTGGATAAGTTTGTGGTGGTTTTCATTGATGATATTTTGGTGTTTTCTAAAAGTAAAGAGGAGCATGAAAAACATTTAAGGGTTATCTTGTAAACCTTAAAAGAAAAGAAACTGTATGGTAAATTCAGCAAGTGTGAGTTTCGGTTGCAACAAATTTCTTTCCTTGGTCACATTGTTTCTAAAGATGGAATAATTGTTGATCCTGCAAAAACAAAAGTTGTGGAAGAATGGCCAAGACCCACAAATGTAACCGAGATTCGTAGCTTCCTTGGTTTGGTGGGCTATTACCGAAGGTTTGTTATAAATTTTTCACGGTTATCTAGTCCAATGACTAAGCTAACTCGGAAGGGTGTTAAGTTTATCTGGACAAAAGAATGTGATGATTGTTTTCAGGAATTGAAAGGAAGATTGGTGAATGCTCCAGTTTTGGCACTACCTTCCAGGAATGGTGAGTTTGTTATATAAAGTGATGCTTCATTGAAATGACTTGGTTGCGTCCTAATGAAGAATGATCAGGTAATTGCTTATGCTTCACGACAGTTGAAAACTCATGAGGTAAATTACCCTACACATGATTTGGAACTAGCTGTTGTTGTTTTTGCTTTAAAAATTTGGAGGCATCATTTGTATGGAGTAAAGTGTGAAATATATACTGATCACAAAAGTTTAAAGTATATATTCACTCAGAAAGAGTTAAACATGAGACAGAGGAGATGGCTAGAATTAATCAAGGATTATGATTGTACAATTCATTACCATCTGGGAAAAGAAAATAAAGTGGCTGATGCTTTGAGTCGAAAAAGTAATGCTTCATTAACAATGTTGAGTTTGGAACGTGATCCTTTGGTTAACGATTTGATGAACTTTGGCATAGAAGTTGTTGGTGCAGGAAGTCCTTCTGTTTTGTTTCAGGTATCAGTGAGATCTTCTCTATCAGATAGAATCAAGCAAGCACAGAAGCAAGACAATGAGTTGCAGAAAAAGGTAGAGCTGGTTCAGAAAGGTAAGTTGCCTGAATTCAACATTGATAATGATTGTGTTTTGAGATTTGGGAAGAGATTGTGTGTGGCTTGTGATTCACATTTGAAGAGAGAATTGTTATGTGAAGCTCATAGTTCTCCGTTTTTAGTTCATCCGCGCAGTACTAAGATGTATAGAGATCTGCGGGAGTATTACTGGTGGCATGGAATGAAAAGAGATATTGCTGATTTTACTGTGAAGTGTTTGACTTGTCAGCAGGTTAAAGCAGAGCGGCAGTTACAGAAAGGGATGCTTCAGCCTTTACCAGTGCCAGAGTGGAAATGGGAGAATATATCCATGGACTTTGTTGTTGGATTACCGAAGACATCTCGAGGTAATAATGCAATCTGGGTTATTGTTGATCGCTTGACCAAATCTGCTCATTTCCTTGCTATACGAGATAATTTCTCTCTTGATCAACTTTCCCGTTTGTATCTTAAAGAGATAGTCAGGTTACATGGAGTTCCTCTCTCCATTGTATCGGATCGTGATCCCAGGTTTACTTCTAACTTTTGGAAAGGCCTTCAGAAGTCGTTGGGTACTGAATTAAATTTTAGTACAGCTTTTCTTCCTCAATCAGATGGGCAGTCAGAACGAACAATTCAGACATTGGAGAATATGCTACGAGATTGTTATATGGATTATCAGGGAAGTTGGGACCAACATCTTTCTTTGGTTGAGTTTTCATATAATAACAGTTTCCATTCCAGTATACAGATGGAACCATTTCAGACATTATATGGGAAGCGGTGTCGAACTCCAGCTTTCTGGGATGAAGTGGGTGAAAGGAAGTTGATGGGACCAGAATTGGTAGAAGAGATGGCAGAAAAAGTTCAGTTGATTCAAAAACACATTGGAACAGCTCATAGCAGGCAGAAGAGTTATGCGGATAGCCGGAGGAATGATCTATCTTTCGAGGTAGGTGATCATGTTTTTCTCAAGGTTTCTCCTTGGAAAAGTGTGATGAGATTTGGTAAGAAAGGAAAGTTGAGTCCAAGGTTCATTGGACCATACAAAATTCTGGAAAGAGTTTGATCAGTTGCATACCAAGTGGCTTTACCTCCGAGTTTATCTCAGGTACACAATGTTTTTCACGTTTCGATGTTGAGAAAGTATATGCCAGATCCATCTCATGTTTTGAGTCCAGAGGTAGTTCAGCTGGAAGAGAACCTATCTTATGAGGAACAACCGGTCCAGATTCTTGACCACAGGGAGCAAGGGTTACGGAATAAGGTGATTAAGAATGTAAAGGTTTTGTGGAAAAACCACATGATTGAAGAGGCAACATGGGAATCTGAAAATGCAATGAGGGATAAGTACCCCCATTTATTCGATAAGTAAATAAATTGTGGGGACGCAATTTTCTAAATGGGGGAAGGATGTAACATCCCAAGTAAGTAATGAATAATAGATATTTTTATCTATGTCTATTAATGATTAAGATAGTGTTATAGAGGATTAAAATTAAAATAAATACAATCTTATGCATGGAATACACTAATATTCGTAAAAGATTGTTTTAATGCCTTTTGATGGAAAACCATTTTTGAATCTATATTTTGACAATTTTATAAACTATTTTTGTCAAAATAAACTTATTCTTTATTATTGGGACATCAAAATTTACCTTGTGTGAATTTTTGGTATTTTTCTGACAATGTTCATTTTTTAATGAATAGTGAAAAATACTGCATTTTACATCAAAACTGCTTTTTAATCTAATTTATTAATATGATTAGATTATCTATTGAATTGGTCTTAATGTGTAATATGAATATATTTTTACCATTTTATCCAATGGTGGTCATTGGAATCAATTTAACTTTGTAATTAGACTTAAACTGGTGTCAATCTTTTGATACTTATTGTTTTGTAAAAACACGCTATTTGCTCTGGCAGCAGGAATTAATTATTAAATTAATTAATGTGACTTATAAGATTTTAATATTTTAAAATAGAATTAATTTTTGAATTCGGAATATCAAATATAGCTTAGGGTGAATTTTTGGTAATTTTCTGAAAAACTTCAATTTTTGATGAATAGTGAAACCACTAAGTGGTAATCAAGCAAACTGATTTTTCAATTAAATGAAAGTTTACCACTACTGTGTATTTAATTTTGAAAATCCGACATACATGGTTGTCATTAAGAAGTAAAATGTGGTTCAATGAGATTAAAATAATTTTTTGGTGATTAGTAACTTATTATGTTCTTAATCGCGATTAGTGGTAATTTGGGTAGTTTAAGGTATAAATAATGCTTTAATAATAGGAAATGACCTATACACATGTCCCAACCTTATTGGTTGTGTCATGGCCGACCAAGACAATCCATGGGTCTACTTGGGGACCCCATGGAGACACTTTGGTTTGGAAATGACATAAATAACTTTTTATTAAATGTTAAAGTAAAAATGACACAAACAAGAGATGTTTTACGAAAACAATTTTTACATTGGATTATAAAGATATGATTTTTGATTATAAATAGTCATTGGAAAGCTAAAACGATTTCCTACATCATAGTAGTTTTTTATGATTTTTAGACATTAAATAAATTAAATTATTTATGACATAATAATGATGCAGCGATGACATCATTATTTGACGATTTAAATAAAATGGAAAGATAATATAAAATCTATGAACTACACATGTCAAAAACTAATTGGATGAGTGTATTTCGAACCCTTATCACCTTATCCACGAATTATATCAATTTGGGTCCTTTTGAAACCGAAACACATTTTCAAATAAAGTAATATTTCTTTACTTTCCAAAAGTGCCCCTCCTCTCCTCTTTTAAAAGGCCCCCACCTCTACCTCATTTCACACACTCCTCAAGCCATTGGCTCGGCCAACCACTGCCCATTTACTCTCTCCACATCCCTCTCCTCATCCTATAGGATTCCTTTTGGGCAGAATCCTTTCAAAGGAAGCCTTTAGACTCAAATCAAAAGGAGTTACACTTTTAAAGGTAATTCATTCTGTCATGTTCATTTGTTTTATTTTGCTTCTCCAACCCCCTAAACTCTTTTTATTTACTTCTTTTGTAAAAACACCAGTATCTTCAATATACTAGGATGTTTTTATAAGATTAATTTGAGCTACACTCTCACACAACTACATCAAATGGTTATAGAACATACGGTTTCCGTGGATGGCGAAATTCTGCCTCCCGAAATGATGATTGTTCAATACTCATTTAACACCTTCAAAGGTGGCCATTATGATGTCAATATTTTTATATATGATATATAATATGTTTATGTTTTCCTTAAGATTCTGTTTTTTTTTTCATTTTTGGCATACCTTTATGGTTTCCATTATGGGTAAACACGATATCTTCATTTTAGGAAGTGCGGACTACCGCCCCCTAAAAATGATTTGATTCGTTAATACCATATGTGGGATGTGTAAAGGATAAAGTTAATGATATTATATATGTTATTATACTGTAATTATAATATACTCTTATATAATTATGATTCCATTCCAGAAAATATGAAATAGAAATTGAAGTAGCGTTCATGCGTACGTACGGCTTACCGTCTCCATGAACGGTGCATTTCATTTCGTACCTCTAAATGTGATGTAATATTATAAATGCATGTATGTACTGGATATATATGACATATATGATATCTACATCATGAATACCATTCTGGATATAATGAACCATTGACAAAATTAACAACATGTAAGTGTAAGAAGTCTATTTTTGACTTAAGAACCAAATACCGACAAAATAAACATTATTAACATAACTGATTACATGATGTTCATAACATGGTATAAAAGAAATAATGAACTTGAAAAAGATTCATAAGAAAGTAGAGATTAACTCAAAGAGGAATATATTATATACTATATAACACCATTTTTTCTTTTAATGGTCTAGGAATATTAAATCCCCCAACATTAATAAATTGGGTCCTTAAAATTTGAACACGGTATTTGAAACCATGGTTCAACTAATAAAACCCCTTTATTGAAACCACACATCAGAACTAAGGTCAATAAAAATACACATTAATATAATGAAAAAGAAGTATAATGTTCACCTGAGATAACATTTATTAGGATTCCATATTGACCAAATGACCATATAATAGAAAATAACTATAATTTTTTTATAAATATTGATATGGAACATGGTAATTATAATGTTCACCATAAAAAAAGATAAAATGAGTCATAAGTTCTATGATTTCTCAGTAAGAAAAGTAAAAGTTATCATTTCTGAAATAATACTATGTTCAAGGGGTTGAGGAATTAGTTTAAAACCTTGATTAAAGACATAATTGTTAATACATAGATTAAAAGTATAGTTTCATCCAATATTCAATAAAAATCTTCATTTTATCGAAAAGGTGAGTTTTTAAGATGATTTTTTAATTTTTTTTACGTCCCAATGAATTATAGTTAGCATTAATGGAACACTAAAAATGAAAGAGAATGAAACTATTTTCTTCCTATAATTACAAATTATACAAAAAATGGTTTGGTAAATGGTTGATAAATCCCCAAAAAATAGGAAACCATTATATGATCATGAAAGGCTTAAATATCTCAATATTACACAATATTACACAAAAATATATAATGGAAATTATAAAAATAAATATCCTTCAAATTAGGCAAAAAATTCTAACATAAATTTAAAATTCAATGTTAAAATTTATTGGATCATAATTTTTGTCATCTCAAATTTACCATTATTCTCCCAAAATAACATCATGCAATATTAATATCACATAATAAAAGTAATTTCTATAAATCACATAATATCTATGTAAGCACATTATTTTTATATATTATCTAAATCACCAGAAATCCATTATAAAATCTTGTTTCCATCTAAACACAATTCAACCTTTTTTATTTAAAATATATCATAATATTATATGTATATAATCATACAATTATCCAAAAATAGAAAACATCTTCATAAATAACATTATTCACAAAATTAACATATCAATCTCCAATATCAAGGATATTAATTCGATAAACCATACATTCCCAAAATATACATAACCATTCTACTTTGAAATATTATATTTATTTCAAAAATGTTCACACCGACCAGGACATCAGAAAAGTATTGGTATGTAATGTATCCCTGTTTCCCATCAAATGTAGGTTAAATTCCTGTGGACTTATTATACATGAATGGTTTTCTCACAACCTACATGTATCACGTTGAATAAAACTATATTATTTTTATACAATTAAAAAACATGATAAAATCATAAAAAATACACATGAAATGTTTTATCATCAATTTCATTCCCATAATCGTAATTTTTTTTCTATAAAAATAATAAATGACAATAACCTCAAAACAAATTCCCAAAAATTACTAATTTCCATATTAAAATTTCCTAAAATATAGCCTCATAAGGGTTTTCAAATAATTTGAACATATGATAAAAATTAAAATACAAAATCCTTAATGATCTCCATTACAATGAAGAGTACATCATTTTCTCCAATGATGTTTAAACCATCATTTTATACCTACTATAAAGACACATCCATAAACATTACAAAATGTTGTGTTTTTAACTAGAATTCACATTTGAAAATAATTTTAGTCAAATGTTATATAAAATTTTGAAAATCTCTTTCAATATAGACCCATAAATTTTAGTATAATAATTATTCTCCATATAAGATTTTATAACCAAAGGGAACCCTTTTAATATTGAACATATTTTTATTTCGTGAAAAATCAATACAATTTTATTCATGTACTCATCCTTTCTGCAAATCATATTTGACATTGTGAATAACAATTAAAAACATTTTACGAGTAATAAATATGATAATAATAAATAAATAAATTAAATTGTATGTCTACTAATGACATGAAAAACCATAAATTATTTTTCATAATAATAACAAGAAAGAATAGAAAAATCATATAGGTTCCTTGGGACATCATTTCAATATAACTCTTCCATTCACCCATATATATGAACAAACTGAACAAAAATCATCAATATATAGAGCACCCGATGACTTCAAGAGAAATAATGGGGCTTACCTGTCATACAATCACTAATAATGAGGATCAACCCATCACATCTTGAGCAATAATGGGTTTCATATAATAATATCTTTAAATATAGTGGAACTGACCCATAATAATAAATTTATAATGAAAATATCTGGAATAAATTCATTGAAAAATAATTTAAATACTTGAGAAAAACCCATCTGATATCAAAATACAATTTTCTTGTAAAAATTACTTTTTTAATAAAAAAACTGATCACATTAAAATGACATCATTTTCATCAAAATACATCTAAAAAATGTAATGGAACAATTAATGTAAAAAGTAATAATTAATGTGTTTGAAATCATACATTTCATATGAGAAAGATAATCCCATCACATTTTTAAAAAAAATTTTAAAACGAACATTAAAAGAGAATTTTAAAATGAATTTCCTTTTCATAATATAATTAAATTATTCTATTTGGATAATAATCCACAAAAAATTGTATTTAACAAAAATATCAATAAAAACATTCATTAAAAAATTATATAAACATATAAATAAAATATAATTATATAGAAAATAAATCAATAAAACTTTTTTGAAAAATGTTTATTTAGTTTAGAAGTCCTGTACAAAGATAAAATAATTGATTTCACATTTAATCAATTGAATATATTTATTGAATAAAATAAAAATCCAAATAATAATAGTGTAAATAAATCTTCATCTATTTCAAATGAATTTGATAGATAATCTTTTTAAGACATAACCAAAAATAATAAGTTTATCACAAATAATATAAATTAGGTTAATAATTCTATTAACACTTTGTAATCAGTCGAATCAAATTCAAAATGATTGATTAACATAATACTAATTATTAAATATCATTATAATAAAAAATTTAATGTTAATAAATTTAAATATAGTACTATAAATATTTAGTTTTATAATATATGACCATAACATGAAAATATTCCTCAATGATTGAATAATGAGAAGAAGTCCCTTATAATGAATCACAATCGTCATGTACAATATTTATCTTCTTGAATAATAATCATAAATTGACAATAAAATTTCATGATAAAATTATAAAAATAAATGATTCTTTTTATATCAATTATAATATTATTATAAAATTTACTTATTTCTTTTCTTGTCGGACATTTTTACAACATTCGAAACATATGTTAAAAATGCCATGGTTATAATTTCTATTTTCAAGGTGTTAATTTTTAAAAAATCACTAGAATATTATTACTTATATTTTTTTCTACCACTCAATTATACTTATTATTCAAACCATTATACATGTTTATAAATATTAACTATTTTTTTGTAAATGAGTTGGTAGGATATTAGTACACATAAATATAATTTCCATTTTACAATGATGATTATGGAAATAAGTTATGGAATATTTTATAAAATTATGGGGCCGAATCTTCATTAAGTATATAAATAAATAACAACATTAAAATGGGGTAGAGGGGGAGACATTATAGAGCCTTAAGACCCAAGACCAAGTGGACTGAATACAAGGCTCGATAGCTCATTTTTTTTGCCCAAAGGGACCTTCAGTGAATAGTACTGCAATAATACATGGGCTGCTACAATACCCAATACAGTACCACCACCACTAAAGCTCCTAGCACATTGCCTCTACCACTACAGATCTGCCGCTGCTACAGTTATGCTACATTACCTACTACAGTTCTTTCTATAGTGCTGCTACAATGCCCGAAATTTCATCCCTACCCGGATTTGATCCTGGGTCATTTCGATACCAATAAAGTGCCTTTACCACTTGGGAATAGGGTTGTTAGAAAGAGGTTATGTAACATAATATTTTTACATAATTATAATATAATAATTAATATAATATTATTCATTTAAATATAATTATTTTTATCATCCACTTGATGTGGTGATGAAAAATGAATCGTATCGCTTCATGAAGGTGATAATTCACACGTACGCATGAAGAACATAACCATTTTTATGTGAATTGAATAGTCAGAATTCAAAATATTTTTTATTTATTAATAATGGTAAATAATTAATTAATATAACCTATATTAATTAATCATGTCTTCCTAACTATACTTTTGATATGGAGTTGGGGGAAAAATCTTCAGTTCACGACGTGGTTGTACACCGTACACATGAGTGATTAATTATTTTACCATTTGATGGATGTGGGGATTTATATAATTTATTATATTTTCTGAATAACATATATTTATATTTAAGATAATGGTCTTATTTTGTAATTATTGTTTAATAATATATTTGGTTAGTGGAAAAATATATAAAATAGAAATACTTCATTAAAAATGATACTGTTTTCTTTAGAAAAATACTTTTGATTGACCCCAAAGGATAACTGAGGATGGTGTTCTTACTAAAAAGATATCTAGAATATGTTTAAGGATTGTATAATGAGATTTTTTTTGAGACATTGGAAGAACAATATTTGTTATTATGTGTCAAGATAAGTTGAGAATATGTTCAGTTATATATTATAGGCGAACAGAACTCATGAAATTCTTCAAAATATTAAATTATTACATTATAAAATTAAATGAAAAATGATAAACACTTAATAATATTTAATATTTTACTATGATGTGTCTAAATAAATTTATCCAGTGAATATTAGACATGTTTTGACCATTATTTAATCATTATATTTTTGTTTTAATGAAATTTTACATTTTTTAACTATTACAGTGGAAACATTTGTTTTTACAATTTGATGTACAATAAATTTACAATAAAATGAAAACCCCAATAAATTAATGATTTTTGACATTTTAAACCTCATAAATATCAGTTGGATTTTTTTATAATTTTTTGAATTTGATATCATTTAATAAATGATTACTTATTCTGAAGTATCTTTAATATCAAATTTGACAAAATCACTTACATATCATTTTGAAAGTATCATAACATCAAGATAAATTCTAACCAATTCAACTAAAACATAAATAACACTAATATTTCATGTATAAGGTTACTAAATGATATTAAATATTTCAAATTATATTTATTTTTTTAATTTTATTGACTTTTATTTGATATTTTCATTATTTAAATAATTACTTCTTTATTATTGAGTTATAATTTAATGTAATTTTGTTATCACATAATAATTATAAATAAATTATCATTATATTGATAAATAATGTAGATTTAATTGTAATACTTATTATTATATATCTTAGAAATCACCCAATATTAATAATTTTTATAATTATAAAAACATATGTATGACATCATTGAGTATTAGTTAAAACAAAATAATATAAATTTAATAAATTATGTCAAATGGATCTATGAGAACATCAAATGAAAAAAATTATGATTTACGACATAAATAACTAATACAATTAAATAAAGACTACTGTTCACATAATGTTTTAGTATTTTTATTACTTATTTAACAATTAATTACATGATTTATCGTTAATTGATGTAATAAAATTACTAAGGAAAATTTTTATATAGTCTAGTAATAAAAAGTATCCATTTTATTAACACAAACCTTATAATTCCAAATAAAAAATCAATATTTTAAAATATAAAACATATAAGATTCTAAAATTAATTTAAATTTAATTCTATTGATTGAGTGAGAAAATATTTTTTTAATGTGAAAACATACAAATTATTTAAATATTTTTTTATCAAAATTATTTGTGAAAAATGATTTCAATGACATCAATTGGTCTATATCATGTAAAATTGATCAAATTAAAATATAAAACGAATCAAAGAATACAATTTATCACTATACATTATTTAAATTAAAATATTGTATTTAATTAAAATATTATAATTATTCAATATTAAACTAAACATGAATGATAACAAAAAGATATCAAAAAATTAAAAAAAAATTAAATGTTGATATTCAACACTAAAAAATGAAATTATTTATTAAAATAGTGACAATAAATGTTAATAAATATAGTTTTAAATCGATTCTTCCTTTAGATGGATTAATAATTTTCTAATAAAAATATAGAACATTTTATTTGTAAAATTGTGTTTGTTATTATATTAATTTTCTCAGAATGACGAATAAAATTCTAGAAAAAAATATATAATTACCAAATTTCATTAAGAGTGATCAATTTAATATATTCTGATAAAAGTCTCTTCTAGATATCAAAAATATTTTTAAAAAAAACAAACATTCTATTTGAATTGTATTTATATTGTAATTTTTAATTACTTTTTAATCTATGAATTCATTTAATAAACTAATTCAAACTATATATTCAAAATTTATTTAATCTGGTTCATATCCTCAATTCTAAGTTCTAGGTTATAATGGTATTAATAATATTTATTTGTCCAATTGATCTCAATGTGTCATAACTCATATTCTATCTAGTATATTGTCTCTTTTAAAACAAATCACTATGTTACATTATTAGAAAGTTTTCAGGGAAAACATTTGATATCAAAAGTAATCATGATGATATTTTATAAGGAAATCCAATTCCCTATATCAGAAAACATGTATGTTTATCTTAAAGGTTCATCATGTCATTTTATTTTTTTCATTACTTTGAAAGACTAATTATTTTCTTGTTCACTATTATTAACACCTCCAATAATAAAAAAAATTCATATTTTAGTCAATGTAATGGAAAAGAATGTGAAATGAAAATTGTTATAAATATTATTCATGAAAATAAATAATTATTTATTTTAAATGTTTTATATTATTTGAAAAATTTATTTAAATAAGATATTTCCAATTTATAATTTATCATTTTGATTATATAATAGTATTAGACTATTTATTTAATAGTATAAACCTAAAAATATACTCTTATATAAATGATTAAATTAATGATATAAAACTTGTGATTATGTAATGGTTAAGGATATTTCAATATTTTGGCAATCAAATGATATATTGGATAACATTAGAAGTTCAAATTTTATTATAAAAATTACATTGAATGATTATACTATATTGTTAGTTGATTTGATATTTCATTTAAAGGTTACCATTTCTCAACATCTATAAAAGTTCATCTTTTAATAGTCTTGTTTAATGGATTGACATAAGCTATAGTAGAAATGAATCGAGTAGAAAATATCCTTCCATATCATCTTCCAAATATGTTATGAATCATTACATAATAGTGTTTTTAATTTATGTATCATTTAGAAGGTGATATAATCTGTGGTAGTATCCATACAAGATTGTAAAAGAAGAAAACATTAAAAAAATTCACTAGTAGATAAACCCATGAGATGGCATGCCCCCATCATGAGATAAACTATATTATCTTCTGATATCCAAAGGATGGATCCGTACCAAAGAAGAGTTATTATATATATATGTGGATGTTTTTAACATCAAAAGGCAACTAATACCATTATAATTTTGTATGGAGAGTAGGATCGATGGTGGTCCTAGTGAAGAATAAAACAGATCAAGGCGATATTAATGCTATGGAATCAAAAGAGTAAAGGATATTTTTGACATTTTGGAATATTTAATATTGTTTGAAGACAATAAATGGAAAAATATATACAATTAAGGAAAATTTGGGAATATTTATTCAACATGTAAATGTTTAATTTCTCCAAAATAGAATTATACATAATGTATGTTTTTGAGAAGATAATTTTAAAATTAATATAGTATACTAGTGAATTAATCAATGTTTATGAAGAACATTATCTTTCTAGGAATCTAAATTCCCTGAGAATGATGTTTGTTGTGATGAAAATATTTGTATGATGTTTTTTTAATCATATATTCCTCTTGATGGTGTTTAAAAAAAGGGGTTAGGTTGGCTGGAGATGGGGAAATACAAAATATCTAATGGTATAAAAATGAAGATCCCATATTGTTGAATGTTGTTAAATAGAACAATATATAATCCCTTTTGAAAATATGGAAGTGTTGCCATTGTGAAATATTTATCAATGTGGCTTATAATTAAAAAGAAAAATGTTTGGATCAATCAAATAATGGGGTAAATAATAATCATAAGAGGTTAATGTGTTTTACTTTCTATAAGTTGGTCCATTTTGTTAATGTGTTCCCTCTATTATTAATATAACATGGAAATCAATAAAAAAATATTAAAAGGGTTTGTAAATATATTTAACTACTACTAAAGAGGTTGTTTGGGTATAAAATTATATGTTGAAAGGTATGTCACTTTTTTTATATTATTAAAATATAATGTTGGATTTAGGGTCTTTTTTGTAACATCCCAAGTAAGTAATGAATAATAGATATTTTTATATATGTCTATTAATGATTAAGATAGTGTTATAGAGGCTTAAAATGAAAATAAATACAATCTTATGCATGGAATACAATAATATTCCTAAAAGATTT
Organism: Viscum album; assembly: GCA_963277665.1. Classification (NCBI taxonomy): domain Eukaryota; kingdom Viridiplantae; phylum Streptophyta; class Magnoliopsida; order Santalales; family Viscaceae; genus Viscum; species Viscum album. The sequence goes on along the minus strand of OY728152.1, from coordinate 2,070,506,347 downwards.
TTTTATTGCCTTTTGATGGAAAACCATTTTTGAATCTGTATTTTGACAATTTTATAAACTATTTTTTTCAAAATAAACTTATTCTTTATGATTGGGACATCAAAATTTACCTTGTGTGAATTTTTGGTATTTTTCTGACAATGTTCATTTTTTAATGAATAGTGAAAAATTCTGCATTTTACATCAAAACTGTTTTTTAATCTAATTTATTTATATGATTATATTATCTTTTGAATTGGTCCTACTGTGTGATATGAATATATTTTTACCATTTTATCCAATGGTGGTCATTGTAATCTTTTTCACTTTGAAATTAGACTTAAACGGGTGTCAATCTTTTGATACTTATTGTTTTGTAAAAACACGCTATTTGCTCTGGCAGCAGGAATTAATTATTAAATTAATTAACGTGACTTATATGATTTTAATTTTGTAAAATAAACTTCATTTTTGAATTCGGAATATCAAATATAGCTTAGGGTGATTTTTTGGTAATTTTCTGAAAAACTTCAATTTTTTATGAATAGTGAAACCACTAAGTGGTAATCAAGAAAACTGATTTTTCAGTTAAATGAAAGTTTACCACTAATGTGTATTGAATTTTGAAAATCCAACATACATGGTTGTCATTAAGAAGTAATATGTGGTTCAATGAGATTAAAATAATTTTTTGGTGAATAGTAACTTATTAAGTTCTTAATCGCGATTAGTGGTAATTAGGGTAGTTTAAGGTATAAATAATGATTTAATAATAGGAAATGACATAGACACATGTCCCAACCTTATTGGTTGTGTCATGGCCGACCACGAAAAGCCATGGGTCAACTTGGGGACCCCATGGAGACACTTTGGTTTGGAAATGACATAAATAACTTTTTATTAAATGTTAAAGTAAAAATGACACAAACAAGAGATGTTTTACGAAAACAATTTCTACATGGGGTTATAAAGATCATATTTTTGATTATAAATAGTCATTGGAAAGCTAAAAAGATTTCCTACATCATAGTATTTTTTAATTATTTTTAGACATTAAATAAATTAAATTATTTATGACATAATAATGATGCAGTGATGACATCATTATTTGACAATTTAAATAAAATGGAAAGATAATATAAAATCTATGAACTACACATGTCCAAAACCAATTGGATGAGTGGATTTCGAACCATTATCACCTTATACACGAATTATATCAATGTGGGACCTTTTGAAACCGAAACACATTTTCAAATAAAGTAATATTTCTTTACTTTCCAAAAGTGCCCCTCCTCTCCTCTTATAAAAGGCCCCCACCTCTACCTCATTTCACACACTCCTCAAGCCTTTGGCTCGGCCAAACCCTTACCATTTACTCTCTCCACATCCCTATCCTCATCCTATAGGATTCCCTTTGGGAATAATCCTTTCAAAGGAAGCCTTTAGACTCAAATCAAAAGGAGTTACACTTTTAAAGGTAATTCATTCTCTCATGTTCATTTGTTTTATTTCGCTTCTCCAACCCCCTAAACTCTTTTTATTTACTTCTTTTGTAACAACACCAGTATCTTCAATATACTAGGATGTTGTTATAAGATTTATTTGAGCTACACTCTCACACAACTACATCAAATGGTTAAAGAACATACGGTTTCCGTGGATGGTGAAATTCTGCCTCCCGAAACGATGATTGTTCAATACTCATTTAACACCTTCAAAGGTGGCAATTATGATGTCACTATTTTTATATATGATATATAATATGTTTATGTTTTCCTTAAGCTTCTGTTTTTTTTCATTTTTTGCATACCTTTATGGTTTCCATTATGGGTAAACACGATGTCTTCATTTTAGGAAGTGCGGACTACCGCCCCCTAAAAGTGATTTGATTCGTTAATACCATATGTGGGATGTGTAAAGGATAAAGTTAATGATATTATATATGTTATTATACTGTAATTATAATATACTCTTATATCATTATGATTCTATTCCAGAAAATATGAAATAGAAATGGAAGTAGCGTTCATGCGTACGTACGACTTACCGTCTCCATGAACGGTGCATTTCATTTCTTACCTATAAATGTGATGTAATATTATAAATGCATGTATGTAATGGATATATATGACATATATGATATCTACATCATGAATACCATTCTGTATATAATGAACCTTTGACCAAATTGACAACATGTAAGTGTAAGAAGTCTATTTTTGACTTAAGAACCAAATACCGACAAAATAAAAATTATTAACTTAATTGATTACATGATGTTCATAACATGGTATAAAAGGAATAATGAACTTGAAAAGGATTCATAAGAAAGTAGAGATTAACTCAAGTTTATTATTCAGGAGATTAAAGAACGATCGGGTCAAGTCAGATACGAGGTATGGGACTTCGTCTCAATCTCCTTTCGTTGAGGCATATTTTATTGTATACACAACTTTCTTTTATACGGTGTATAAACCCCTTTGACTTTTACGGAATATTTTTTATACGAAGCGTTTACTAAACGACAAAAGGGAATGTTTTTGTTGTACGTATGCGGCGACAACGACTTCTCCGCCGTCGTGACTGTTATTTGAGTTTCGGCTTCCTCTACAAGCCATACCGTCTTTTTAAAAGAAAAATAAATACCATGTTTTACTTTTCTTTTATTTTAGTATTGAAAATGGTTTTCATAATTTTTTTATATCAATGTGTTTTATTGATAACTCATGATTGAAATGTTGAAATTTTATGTTTCCTTTATTCATGTTTTATGTGATATGATTATGTTATGGTTCTTGGGCATTATTATGAAGACGGGTGGTTCCGTGATAAACTAAGGGCGGGTGATCCCGTTATAGCTCTCCAATGCATTGGGTAACGCGAAGGAGTGAAACGTTAAGGTTTCTCTGAAGAGCTTTAGAGAATATACTGTGATGGGTATTCCAAACGTAACCAAGAGGGTTACTCCCTACGTAAGAATGTTATGAATGACTCAAGTTACCTTTACGTATTATGATTTCTATGATTTATTCATGATTTTATGAGGTATGTTAATGTGCCTATGTTTTATGGGTAACGTATGATTTCATTCTTATGTATATATGAACTCATGTTTCATTTCCATGTTTTTTTTATATAACCCATACTGAGTTTTTATGCTGATCCCATGTTTTTGAAATGTTTTTCACAGGTCAAGGGAAAGGTACATGATAAGATGATAGAGTCAAGGATGTGCCAAGAAATAATCCATGTTTTATTTTAAATGTGTTTCCATTGATGGGAATGAAGAATACTATCTTTATGTAACCACTTTGTTTATATGTGGAATGTAATGCAAGTTTTATGATCTAATTCTCTAAAACTGTAATCCCGAAAAGATCCTCAATGTGTAATCTTGTAATAACTCAAGATGAAGTAAGGTTTAAGGCTGGGGCCTTATAGTTGGTATCAGAGGTCGGTTTAGATAACTTTAGGAGTTAGAATTATATTAAATGATTATCCAAAAATATTTTTTTTGAAATGATATAGCATTTGAAGATTACCATGTTGCTTCATCTAAGACATGTTTGTTCAGAATGGTTTTTCGCCGAGGAAACAGGGAAGCTGTGCTAGGAAGGCATACAGAAGGAAATAACCTTCCGAATCAGCATCCCGAGATGGTCAGAATTGGAACTGAACAGTTTGTTGCAGTAATGGCGCAGTTGACTCAAGCGATAAATGGCGGTGGTATCCATACACGAGATCATCCATACCAACCGCAGAGGAACATGTCAGTGGTGGAACATTTCATGAGGCAATATCCCCCATCATTTAGAGGATCATCTGACCCTGTGCTAGATGAAGGGTGGATTAAAGCACTGGAGAAGATTTTTGATGTCATGGGGTGTTCAGAAAATCAAAAGGTTAGTCTTGCTATTTACCGTTTGGAGGGTGAAGCAGATCAGTGGTCGTCTATGGTTAAAAATATTAGGGACGCCGATGAGATTGATGCTCATGACTGGGATGAATTCAAATGTATGTTTCATGAGAAGTATTTTCCTAAGGCTGTTCGACTTAGGATGGAAAAGAAATTCTTGGAATTGAGGCAAGAGGAAGACTCAGTGGCTGCCTATGAAGAAAGATTCACTCGATTGGCAAGGTATGCTCCAATTTTTATCTGGGACCTTGATAGTAAAATCAATCGTTTTTACTCAGGATTAAAGCCAAAATATCGAAGGGTATTAGCTTCTCGTGAGTTTAAAAGTTATGAAAAGTTTTTTCGATGTGCTGAGAAGGTGGAAATGGAGTTTGCCGATGACCAAGTGTTCTATAACAACCAGCAGAAGAAGAGACCGAGGTGGCAGGGGAAAGGTAAGAATTCTTCAAAAAAGTCTGATGGTAAGAGAACTAGGTTTCCAGTTTGTGATAAATGTGGCAAAAGGCATGCTGGGGAATGTCTTCTGAATTCTGGGAAGTGCTACCGATGTGGTAAGATGGGACATAAGGATCGTGATTGCACTGAAAAGGATCAAGGTGAAGGTATGAACAAATTTTATTTACAGTTAGTGAAATGTTATAAGTGCAATGAGATGGGTCACTATGCAAACGAGTGTCCTACAGGGAGATTGAGTGATGGGAAGAAGTTAGACTACAAGCAGAAAGGGGTGGTGAAATCCTTTGCAACAACTTCAGCAGATGTCGGGCCATCAAATGAAGTGGTATCAGGTACTTTGTTTTTTTTCATATTATGCCAGTGTGTTGTTTGATTCGGTTTCTACACATTCTTTCATCTCTGAAACCTTTTCTAGTAAAATGGGAATTCCATCTCAAGAAATGACTCCTGAACTATTGGTAAAAACACCTGGGGGATGTGTCGAGGCAAAAAGAATTTATAAGAATCTTCCTATCCTTATCTGTGGAAAGAACCTACTTGCAAACCTTATTGTTCTACCTCTAGTAGAGTTTGATGTTATCTTGGGTATGGATTGGCTCTCTATTTACCATGCTAAGATTGACTGTAGAGCTAAAGAAGTTTCTTTTCAGATAGACTTTCAGTTTGTTTACAAGAATGAACCCTTACTTTTCCTAACATATCAAGAGGCCGAGAAACTTGTAAAAGATGGAAATGAATGTTACCTTGCATACGTCGTTGAAAATAAAGGAACTGTTCAGATTAATGATGTGCCAGTGGTAAATGAGTATCCTGATGTTTTCCTGATGAGTTGCCTGCAATAATACCAGATCGGGAAGTTGATTTTACTGTTGACTTAGTTCCTGATGCTAATCCAATTTCAAAACCCCCTTATCGAATGGCACAAATTGAACTTTTAGAGTTGAAGGAGCAATTGCAAGATTTATTAGAGAAAGGTTTCATTAGACCTAGCACATCACCTTGGGGTGCTCCTGTTTTATTTGTTAAAAAGAAAGATGGTTGTATGAGACTTTGCATTGATTATAGAGCCTTGAATAATATCACTGTTAAGAACAAATATTCTTTGCCTCATATCGATGATTTGTTTGATCAGCTCCAGGGAGCTCAGTTTTTTTCAAAGATTGACCTGAGATCGGGGTACCATCAGCTGAAGGTAAAGGAGGCAGATATTCCGAAGACCGTGTTCCATACGAGATATGGCCATTATGAATTTGTAGTAATTCCTTTTGGGCTAACCAATGCACCTGCAGTATTCATGGACTTAATGAATAGAATTTTCCATGAGTTCTTGGATATGTTTGTGGTGGTTTTCATTGATGATATTTTGGTGTTTTCTAAAAGTTAAGAGGAGCATGAAAAACATTTAAGGGTTATCTTGTAAACCTTAAAAGAAAAGAAACTGTATGGGAAATTCAGCAAGTGTGAGTTTCGGTTGCAACAAATTTCTTTCGTTGGTCACATTGTTTCTAAAGATGGAATAATTGTTGATCCTGCAAAAACAAAAGTTGTGGAAGAATGGCCAAGACCCACAAATGTAACCGAGATTCGTAGCTTCCTTGGTTTGGTGGGATTTTACCGAAGGTTTGTTAGAAATTTTTCACGGTTATCTAGTCCAATGACTAAGTTAACTCGGAAGGGTGTTAAGTTTATCTGGACAAAAGAATGTGATGATTGTTTTCAGGAATTGAAAAGAAGATTGGTGAATGCTCCAGTTTTGGCACTACCTTCCAGGAATGGTGAGTTTGTTATATAAAGTGATACTTCATTGAAAGGACTTGGTTGCGTCCTAATGCAGAATGATCAGGTAATTGCTTATGCTTCACGACAGTTGAAAACTCATGAGGTAAATTACCCTACACATGATTTGGAACTAGCTGCTGTTGTTTTTGCTTTAAAAATTTGGAGGCATCATTTGTATGGTGTAAAGTGTGAAATATATACTGATCACAAAAGTTTAAAGTATATATTCAATCAGAAAGAGTTAAACATGAGACAGAGGATATGGCTAGAATTAATCAAGGATTATGATTGTACAATTCATTACCATCTGGGAAAAGAAAATAAAGTGGCTGATGCTTTGAGTCGAAAAAGTAATGCTTCATTAACAATGTTGAGTTTGGAACGTGATCCTTTGGTTAACGATTTGATGAACTTTGGCATAGAAGTTCTTGGTGCAGGAAGTCCTTCTGTTTTGTTTCAGGTATCAGTGAGATCTTCTTTATCAGATAGAATCAAGCAAGCACAGAAGCAAGACAGTGAGTTGCAGAAAAAGGTAGAGCTGGTTCAGAAAGGTAAGTTGCCTTAATTCAACATTGATAATGATTGTGTTTTGAGATTTGGGAAGAGATTGTGTGTGGCTTGTGATTCACATTTGAAGAGAGAATTGTTATGTGAAGCTCATAGTTCTCCGTTTTTAGTTCATCCGGGAAGTACTAAGATGTATAGAGATCTGCGGGAGTATTTCTGGTGGCATGGAATGAAAAGAGATATTGCTGATTTTACTGTGAAGTGTTTGACTTGTCAGCAGTTTAAAGCAGAGCGGCAGTTACCGAAAGGGATGCTTCATCCTTTACTAGTGCCAGAGTCGAAATGGGAGAATATATCCATGGACTTTGTTGTTGGATTACTGAAGACATCTCGAGGTAATAATGCAATCTGGGTTATTGTTGATCGCTTGACCAAATCTGCTCATTTCCTTGCTATACGAGATACTTTCTCTCTTGATCAACTTTCCCGTTTGTATCTTAAAGAGATAGTCAGGTTACATGGAGTTCCTCTCTCCATTTTATCGGATCGTGATCCCAGGTTTACTTCTAACTTTTGGAAAGGCCTTCTGAAGTCGTTGGGTACTAAATTAAATTTTAGTACAGCTTTTCATCCTCAATCAGATGGGCAGTCAGAACGAACAATTCAGACATTGGAGGATATGCTACGAGCTTGTTATATGGATTATCAGGGAATTTGGTACCAACATCTTTCTTTGGTTGAGTTTTCATATAATAACAGTTTCCATTCCAGTATACAGATGGAACCATTTCAGACATTATATGGGAAGCGGTGTCGAACTCCAGCTTTCTGGGATGAAGTGGGTGAAAGGAAGTTGATGGGACCAGAATTGGTAGAAGAGATGGCAGAAAAAGTTCAGTTGATTCAAAAACACATGGGAACAGCTCAGAGCAGGCAGAAGAGTTATGCGGATAACCGGAGGAATGATCTATCTTTCGAGGTAGGTGATCATGTTTTCCTCAAGGTTTCTCCTTGGAAAAGTGTGATGAGATTTGGTAAGAAAGGAAAGTTGAGTCCAAGGTTCATTAGACCATACAAAATTCTGGAAAGAGTTTGATCAGTTGCATACCGAGTGGCTTTACCTCTGAGTTTATCTCAGGTACACAATGTTTTTCACGTTTCGATGTTGAGAAAGTATATGCCAGATCCATCTCATGTTTTGAGTCCAGAGGTAGTTCAGCTGGAAGAGAACCTATCTTATGAGGAACAACCGGTCCAGATTCTTGACCACAGGGAGCAAGTGTTACGGAATAAGGTGATTAAGAATGTAAAGGTTTTGTGGAAAAACCACATGATTGAAGAGGCAACATGGGAATCTGAAAATGCAATGAGGGATAAGTACCCCCATTTATTCGATAAGTAAATAAATTGCGGGGACGCAATTTTCTAAATGGGGGAAGGATGTAACATCCCAAGTAAGTAATGAATAATAGATATTTTTATCTATGTCTATTAATGATTAAGATAGTGTTATAGAGGATTAAAATGAAAATAAATACAATCTTATGCATGGAATACACTAATATTCGTAAAATATTGTTTTACTGCCTTTTGATGGAAAACCATTTTTGAATCTATATTTTGAAAATTTTATAAACTATGTTTGTCAAAATAAAATTATTCTTTATGATTGGGACATCAATATTTACCTAGTGTGAATTTTTGGTATTTTTCTGACAATGTTCATTTTTTAATGAATAGTGAAAAATACTGCATTTTACATCAAAACTGCTTTTTAATCTAATTTATTTATATGATTAGATTATCTTTCGAATTGGTCTTAATGTGTAATATGAATATATTTTTACCATTTTATCCAATGGTGGTCATTGGAATCAATTTCACTTTGTAATTAGACTTAAACTGGTGTCAATCTTTTGATACTTATTGTTTTGTAAAAACACGCTATTTGCTCTGGCAGAAGGAATTAATTATTAAATTAATTAATGTGACTTATATGATTTTAATTTTTTAAAATAGACTTAATTTTTGAATTCGGAATATCAAATATAGCTTAGGGTGAATTTTTGGTAATTTTCTGAAAAACTTCAATTTTTGATGAATAGTGAAACCACTAAGTGGTAATCAAGCAAACTGATTTTTCAGTTAAATGAAAGTTTACCACTACTGTGTATTTAATTTTGAAAATCCAACATACATGGTTGTCATTAAGAAGTAAAATGTGGTTCAATGAGATTAAAATAATTTTTTGGTAAATAGTAACTTATTATGTTCTTAATCGCGATTAATGGTAATTAGGGTAGTTTAAGGTATAAATAATGCTTTAATAATAGGAAATGACCTATACACATGTCACAACCTTATTGGTTGTGTCATGGACGATCAAGAAAATCCATGGGTCAACTTGGGGACACCATGGATACACTTTGGTTTGGAAATGACATAAATAACTTTTTATTAAATGTTAAAGTAAAAATGACACAAACAAGAGATGTTTTACGAAAAAAAATTTTACATGGGGTTATAAAGATCTGATTTTTGATTATAAATAGTCATTGGAAATATAAAACGATTTCCTACATCATAGTATTTTTTTATGATTTTTAGACATTAAATAAATTAAATTATTTATGACATAATAATGATGCAGCGATGACATCATTATTTGACGATTTAAATAAAATGGAAAGATAATATAAAATCTATGAACTACACATGTCCAAAACCAATTGGATGAGTGTATTTCGAACCCTTATCACCTTATCCACGAATTATATCAATGTGGGACCTTTTGAAACCGAAACACATTTTCAAATAAAGTAATATTTCTTTACTTTCCAAAAGTGCCCCTCCTCTCCTCTTATAAAAGGCCCCACCTCTACCTCATTTCACACACTCCTCAAGCCTTTGGCTCGGCCAACCCCTGCCCATTTACTCTCTCCACATCCCTCTACTCATCCTATAGGATTCCCTTTGGGCAGAATCCTTTCAAAGGAAGCCTTTAGACTCAAATAAATAGGAGTTACACTTTTAAAGGTAATTCATTCTCTCATGTTCATTTGTTTTATTTTGCTTCTCCAACCCCCTAAACTCTTTTTATTTACTTCTTTTGTAACAACACCAGTATCTCCAATATACTAGGATGTTGTTATAAGATTAATTTGAGCTACACTCTCACACAACTACATCAAATGGTTATAGAACATACGGTTTCCGTGGATGGCGAAATTCTGCCTCCCGAAATGATGATTGTTCAATACTCATTTAACACCTTCAAAGGTGGCCATTATGATGTCAATGTTTTTATATATGATATATAATATGTTTATGTTTTCCTTAAGCTTCTGTTTTTTTTTCATTTTTGGCATACCATTATGGTTTCCATTATGGGTAAACACGATATCTTCATTTTAGGAAGTGCGGACTACCGCCCCCTAAAAGTGATTTGATTCGTTAATACCATATGTGGGATGTGTAAAGGATAAAGTTAATGATATTATATATGTTATTATACTGTAATTATAATATAATCTTATATCATTATGATTCCATTCCAAAAAATATGAAATAGAAATTGAAGTAGTGTTCATGCGTACGTGCGGCTTACCGTCTCCATGAACGGTGCATTTCATTTCTTACCTCTAAATGTGATGTAATATTATAAATGCATGTATGTACTGGATATATATGAAATATATGATATCTACATCATTAATACCATTCTGGATATAATGAACCATTGACCAAATTAACAACATGTAAGTGTAAGAAGTCTATTTTTGACTGAAGAATCAAATACCGACAAAATAAACATTATTAACTTAACTGATTACATGATGTTCATAACATGGTATAAATGGAATAATGAACTTGAAAAAGATTCATAAGAAAGTAGAGATTAACTCAAGTTTGTTATTCAGGAGATTAAAGAACGATCGGGTCAAGTCGGATATGAGGTATGGGACTTCGTCTCAATCTCCTTTCGTTGAGGCATATTTTATTGTATACACAACTTTCTTTTATACAGTGTATAAACCCCTTTGACTTTTACAGAATCTTTTTTATACGAAGAGTTTACTAAACGACAAAAGGGAGTGTTTTTGTCGTACGTATGCGGTGACAACAACTTCTCCACCGTCGTGACCGTTATTTGAGTTTTGGCTTCCTCTACAAGCCATACCTTCTTTTTAAAAGATAAATAAATACCATGTTTTACTTTTCTTTTATTTTAGTATTGAAAATGGTTTTCATAATGTTTTTATATCAATGTGTTTTATTGATATCTCGTGATTGAAATGTGGAAATTTTATGTTTCCTTTATGCATGTTTTATGTGATATGATTATGTTATGGTTCTTGGGCATTATTATGAAGACAGGTGGTTCCGTGATAAACTTAGGGAGGGTGAGCCCGTTATAGATCTCCAATGCATTGGGTAACGCGAAGGAGTGAAACGTTAAGGTTTCTCCAAAGATATTTAGGGAATATACTGTGATGGGTATTCCAAACGTAACCAAGAGGGTCACTCCCTACGTAAGAATGTTATGAATGCCTCAAGTTACCTTTACATATTATGATTTCTATGATTTATTCATGATTTTATGAGGTATGTTAAGGTGCCTATGTTTTATGGGTAATGTATGATTTCATTCTTATGTATATATGAACTCATGTTTCCTTTCCATGTTTTTTTATATAATCCATACTGAGTTTTTATGCTCATCCCATGTTTTTGAAATGTTTTTCACAAGTCAAGGGAAAGGTACATGATAAGATGATAGAGTCAAGGATGTGTCAAGAAATAATCCATGTTTTATTTTAAATGTCTTTACATTGATGGGAATGAAGAATAATATCTTTATGTAACCAATTTGTTTATATGTGGAATGTAATGCAAGTTTTATGTTCTAATTCTCTAAAACTCTAAACCCGAAAAGATCCTCAATGTGTAATCTTGTAATAACTCAAGATTAAGTAAGGTTTAAGGCTGGGGCCTTATATTTTTATTCAATAATATTGGAATATTTTGTTATAATATAAAGAATATCTCATCATGAACATATGATAAAACTGTAGGTTGAAATTATGAGTTGAATTATTAAAACCTCTATGATTTATATGAGTCTTGAAATTATCACATGTTGTATGGGTTTTAATTAAAATACTTGTCTAACTAGACATATTATAGATTATTTTCATTCTTTGTATGGTTTGGATTTCCTTTTACAATGATAATATAGATTTAAAAGGAAAAATGATTTATTTAGATAAATCATAACATTGATATCATATAATAAATATCTGAAAATGAAAAGATAAGGTAGTGAAATTTAACCATCTAATCTTGTTTAATTGAATGAAACTGTTATAATCAGTGATGTTCCAGTGGTGAATGAACACATAGTTGTATTTACTAAGGCTTTTAAATGTGTTATTAAAAGAAACAAGGTAAATCACAATGTTGAAATAGGTATATATTCTAAGCCAATACCAAAACCCCCCTTTTGAATGGATCAATTAGATAATTTGAAACTAAAAGATTTATTACAAAACGTAGTTGATAATAGTAACACTCCACCTATTCCATCACCATGACATGCTCTTTTTTTAAATAATAGTGTTTAATTATAAATTTTATTGATTATATATTCTTTAGTAACAGAGTTATTTTGAAAGATTATAATTTACCTTAATTTTGAGGATGTGTTTGATCATATCCAGAGAGCTCATTAATTTTTTAATGTAGATGTGAGGTATAGGTACCATAACATGAAGGTTATGGAGGATTAAACTCTAATGATATAAATTATGAATAAATATGGACTTTTTTACATTCTACTTATGACAATTTCGATATCTAATGAACCAATATTATTAATGATTCTAATTTATTTATTGTTCTATGTGTTCATGTATATGTTCAGGGTAACATCTATTGATGACACGTGATAATATATTAAATTTAACCACAAACATGAAAGAAACATGAAAATTATTTTGAAATTCTCAAAATAAATAACGATAAAATTAAAATTTATTATCAATGAATTATTATTGTAGAAAATGATTATTGCGTCTAAATATTGTTTATAAATATGACACATCTATTTTCACTACTAAATTAAAATTTGATTATGAATTTAAATTACCCAATAAGTAAAATATAAAAATTGTATTCTTGTATTATAATGTTACTACTTGTAATTGTATAAATTTTTTATATGTTTACTATCCAAATGAGAATCATGAATTTAAATGGATTAAAAATCACTTATAAAAATAAAATGTAATAATTATTTGTATAATATAAAAATTTGACTCGTGAACGCTTAAGTTTTTACACTACCTTCTAAAAGTGGAAAATATTTCATCCATAATTTAACTTTTTTGGGAAGAATTTCTACTGTCTTTATATATATATATTTATCATGTATCTTTTAAATTTTCATGTTTTTGGAATGCTTATGAGTTAAATTAAAATTAACATGACTGTGATTTAGTTTTTATGTTTTTATATTTATAAAAAATGAGTAATAATTTATATGGATTAATGTATAGAATAAATACTAAAACAATTTTGAATTATATATTTCATTTGAAAAAAAATTACATTATATAAAAATAGTGATGAATCTTATAAAAGATTTTTATTTCATAATTAAATACCATTGTGGAAAATAAAACTAACTGGGTGATGATTTGAGTTATAGAAAAATGATAATTTGAATCAAATTATTTTTGAAATGTGACCTTTTGTATAATGATTTATTGAATTTCTGACTAGATGTTGTGTATCATGGAACATCGTGTATATTTTTTAGGTTTTAGTGAAGTCATCTTTGTCCAATACTTTTAAGAAATATGATAAGTATGATGAAACTTTATAGTATATTCCAGAACTCATTATGAATTTTATTTTTTCTAATTTTAATATTACTATTGATTACGCATAATTATTTTTTAAAATATTACTTATTCCTCAAAATTCATTGTTGTAAGATTACATATTGATCGAATCATACTTTGTATATTTTCTATTGGTTTGGGTACACTAAGATAGAAAGAGTTTATTGGGAGTATTGATGATGGGATGGACTGAGAAGGGATATTATTGACATTATAAATAAAATATTTACCAATCCGTAGTATAGTGTTGAATGAAAATTATTGGAAGGAATGATTCCATTTTTTTTAGTTCCAGTATAGAAAATGGAAAAAATATCAATGGTTTTCATAGTGGAATTACACTAATATTCTAGTGGTAATAATTTTACATTGTTTATAATTGATATATTAAATGAATAAGTACATTTACATCCCAGAAGAGATTATATTTATTTCTATCATCTTTAACGAATGAATAAGAAAATAATAGATATGTTATATGGAATTCCTCTCTCCACTATATCAGACGAGAATCCTAGGTTCACATATATTTTTCGGAATTGAAATAATAATTAATAGGGGATTTAAATGTATTTTATTCTACCATTTAATACTAAATTAATTTTTATAAAAAGAAAACTATTCATACAATGTAATATATTATTTTGTCATGTTAAATGTATTAGAAGTTATTTTGGAATAATTATCATCCCTTGGTTTATTATTTTTATATCAATATTTTTTATTATAGAATAATGGTGGATCTTTTTATGTCAACATATGAAAAGAATATTTTGAAATAATATTTATAGATGAAGTAGGAGAAATAATTTAAATGTTAAAATGTTTTTAGAGGAAATGTCTAAGAAGGTGTATTAGGTTTAGAAAGATATGTTAATATTTCAAAGAAGGGATTAAAGTTATGTAATTAATCATAGAAATGATCATTATATCATAGTAGGTGGTCATGTATTTATTATTGTAAATCATTGTAAATTTTATGATATTTTTGTAAAAAGGGGATAATATGTCCATTTTTCAGTAGAACATATGAAGTCATACATAAATTTTGACATGTCTTATACTAAGTGTATTTCCCCCTGTTTGTATAAGGCAAAGAACATTAATCATGTCTTGGTGTTAATAAAATATGGGATATATTAATTTCTTGTTTTGAACCCCAGTTTTGTTTATTTGGAAGAGAACTATACTTCAGAAGAATATTTTATTGGGATTTATGATCATAAATAGATTTCTTTCTGAATACATTAACTGACTAGGATATGGTTTTATTGAAAAACGATGTTGTTGAAGAGAAAATATGGGAACCTAAAAACATTCAGAGAGAAAGTTATCACCACTATTTTAATAAAAGAATATAATTTAAATGATAAATTTTTCATATTCTGGTATGAATGAAACAAAATAGTTAATGATTGAATAAAATACAATCATTTTTATTTATATTTTTTATATTATTTATAAAAATATTCTGTAATTGTTTTATTCATAATGATAAATGATTTAATTAAAATATATTTATATATATTAATTAAAAAAAATTATTTATATTTTATAGAAACTTAATTTTAAAAATTGAATTTACTATTTGGAATCATAATATCAAAATTTTCATATGTTGAATTTTTTTTATTTCTCTTCTAAATATTTGTTTTTTAATAAATATTGAAAAATATTGATTTAAAAAATTTTATTTTTTCTGTAATTTATCTAATTTTAAAAAAATATGTTTTACATATAATTTAAATTGAAATAAGAATTATTTAATTATAATTGAAAATCTTATATGGTTCTTAAACAACATACTTTTTTATTTTAGTCTAAATTTGTTTATGATTTCAAAAACTGGACTGTCCTAAAACTAGATTTTCATAAAAACTATATTAAAGTGAATAATTATTATATAATATAACTAATTAATATAGTCCTTGTTGGGTAATACATTAAATGGAAATTATAGATTTTATATAAATTCATATTTATTTATATTAATAAAAACATTATTTTTGCTCATATAGTTATTAATAAATCATCTTTTTCTGGATAAATACAATTCATGAATGAATGTTTCATTACATGACTATGGTATTTATTTTAAATTAACTTTTTTCTATTACATGAATTGTATTGGGGAAAATGGATTAAATATTTTTAGTAATTATTTTTTATATTATTTTTTAATATGAATATTATTTTTTCCATAATGAATATTGAATACCAAAAAAACTATTTACTTTGGTCATGGTAAAATTAGATTTTATAAGTGGTAAAACATAATATATAATAGTTGAAATGACATAATAAATTGTATAAATTTTATTTCATTGGCATAATTCAGCCTTATAATGTTTAATTAAAATTAAGAATCTTTTTTGGACATTTTTTTATTTGATAAACATAGTCACACATTTTATTTCAAATAATACAAGTGTTCCTATAATGGCACTTATATAAGGACACCCTCATTCCTATCATATCAAAACCATAAAATCTATATATATATATAATTAATCTATTTATAAATAACTTATAAATTTTCATCCCAATAAAATAAATCTTTTATAGTGATCAAATATCAAAAATATGAATGATTTATGTGTTTACAGAAGGATATTTTCTGAATAAATATTCACATAATTTATCATGTGTCTAACTAGTACTTCATCTTCCACCTTATTCAACTGTTATAAAATTAGTATTATAAAAATAAAAATAATAAAATATACTAGCACATTTATGTGTTAATTATATAACATTAATACTTCCCTGATCTAATCAAATGTAATATGATATCACTATTCTTGTGTAAATAAATCTATCACCTCACAAGTTTTTTATATAAATTTTCCATAAACAGATCAAAAAAATTATTATATTTATGTATTTAGAGTATAAATATATTATATATTTAACATATTTAAACACATGGAGTTATAAAGTTACATATACACTAATAATTTCAATTTCATTGGGCTCACGATAACATTTCTAGTGTATTCATTGTAAAATGGATAAATTTCTCATGTATATGTGTGGACAACCAAATCCAAGAAAATATTTGAAAAAGTTAATTGTGTATGTGTGGACCACCACATCCATGTTGATATATGACTATTTTTTCTCAAAAAATCACATGGAAGGAATATATATTTCTATTTAAAGAATTAATATGGAATTTATGATACCATTATCATTATTTAGAGATAATACAATCAATATAATCATTCTATAGTGATCATTTCACACTACCTATAGCCTTCATTATCTTAACATAAATAGATTTTCATAAAATTATAACTTGATTGTTCAAAAATGTATAATTTATTTAGTAATATTATAATTATTTCTTTGTTAGTTATATTTTTATTTTTAATAATGTTCTATTTCAACAATGTTAAACCTACCATTTTCATTCATGTCATATATTCTAAATTCTGTCAAAACAATTGAACTAAACATTATTAATTATTTATTTATGACTTGGTAAACCTTGAATTAAATGGATATTTATATTTTTAAATGGTTGTTATGTATTTAAATATTTAATATATAGTTATTATTTAGGATGATAATGAATGAACAGATGAATCGAACTCGAAGTAAGGGAAATCATCCCAATTTCATTTCATTATGGTTGATTTTGATCATATACATAAATATTTTTGTAGAATGAGTATATTCATACACATTAATATGTTATATTATCTATTTCAATATTGTATCTTTATTTAATTTAATTTTAATTTAATTCATTCATGGGTATTATGATTAAAATGTTTCCAAAATGATAAAAGAAATTTCATCATAAAAATTTATTTTCATGTATTCCTTTTGATTATTCTTTTCATCATTTTCCTTTGTTTTAAAACAATTATCATTAAAATTTATGTTTTATAATATAAATTTATGCCTTTATTTCATATCTTTATTTAAAAAATGACACTTTTTTGCATATTGTGTATTTATTTTAAAAATAAAAATGAACAGTTCTATATTAAAATATAATATAATAATTAATTTTACCACCACTAAAACAATTATTTGAAGCTCTAATTTTTTATAATATTAAATGATTAATTTAAATAAATAATTTCTCAATGATATTTTTTGTAATAAAATTTGTAATTTACATGAAAAGTATATTTGTGTATTTAATTTTTCAAACAAATCCGTATTTTGATATTTAAAAGTGATTTTTATACGCTTTCAAAATTGATTTTAAAATGTTTTATGATGAAAAAGAGAATAAAAAATGTTTTTATACTGATTTAGTCCTTATAAATAAGTTAAATTTTTTATTTCATTATTATATCTCACAGGTGACCCATAATAGAATATTTGATGGGTGTACCTTGGAAACTCTCTTATTCAGTGGGTAATGATTTTTTTCTTTGAAGAATCATATTGGATTTTAGTCATATGGTTATCAAAATAAAAATGGTTTAAATAAATATCTGTAAGGGTTCATAGAGAAGATGAATTAAGGAAATTTTATTAAATTTTATGTTTTATTATGATCTTTATAAGAAATCATTGATTTTAAAAAATAATAAAAAGATATTATTTAATGATAAATGATTCCAATTACAAGACTAGAGGTTTGTTTTTTAGTAAATGTTTAACATGTACATTCATGATTATTATTGGAATAGAAAAAAACTTCATTCAATGTGCATTAATGATCTTTTCTAACCCATCATATCTTTTAAATTTTTTCATTGGGAATAAGGTAAGTAAAAGAAATGAAACATGTAATGTTAAATTTTTCTAATTTTTTTTAAGAAAATAAATTGTGAATTTTTTAATAAATCAATTATAATAGATCAATGGATTCTAATCAGAATAATCCCAATTGATATTTATTGTTTTAGTTTACTATGTGTAATATCATGTCTCTTCCTAGTGGGTCCATTTTTGTGACTACCCAGTGTGTGCCTCCAAAATTCTAGGGGTTGTTGACTAGCACCAAGTAGGAATATCCAAAAAACGGGAGGCATTTGAGTAAGTGCAGATACAGTAGAAAAAATTATTCAATACATTAATGATGAAATGTAAAAACACTGAGTAAATTTTTAATGAATAAACTAAGATACCAACAATAGATAACAATGATAGGAAACTGTAATGTACATAAGTTCATATATAAGACCACAAATGAAATAGTGTACAATAGTTAATTCAATAGTTCCCAAAACATATCTTTAGAAAACCATACCAGAAGGTTAGGTGTAGAACAAATGTCAGAAGCTGCTGAAGAACACCTCATCATTCCATTAACACTAAGCACCATTGGGTCCTAGTCAACCTAAAATAGAGTAAAAATTGATCATCTTCATAGGACACAACATTTATAGGAACATCCCATGTAGGTTTGAGTGAAACGTTGCTCAGTAGGGAACCCTGAAACCACAATGGAAAGCACCGTGAAATACATGAAATGACCAAACAAAATATATTCAAAATGTATACCACTATGAAATACACAATGTGCACCACAAAGAAAATACCTGGTAAACCCTATAAGAAACCCCGGAAGTACAGTCATCTCAGATAAGTATAACTCTATAGAATGAAAAGATTTATTATTAATCGTAGTCTATATATCACCCACTATCAGTAACACCTAGTGTGCCAATAACACTGAGACTGTTGATAGAACCTTAATTGTCTATAACCCATGGAGTTTCAATAACAGTAAATTTTTGATAACATACGGTGTGTCGTTAATCCATGAATCCCCCCAATTCTCGTAGTCACCATGTCATGTAGTCACAAAGCCAAATATTTACTGTGTCACTGTGAGCTACATGATTCAAATCATAGATGGATTTAATCAGGAGAACCTACATTACCAACCAATAGGTTGTATTCCAACATCCACAACAACACACATAGAGTTTCTCCAAAGGATAGTCTCTTCACAGGGGTCTCGACTCTGAATACATCATGTCAAATGGACAGACGAATTGTATATTATAGCAGTGTTTTTAAAACGCCCCATGATAGGTCTGGTCTTGTTCTGATCCAACCCACCAGTCCCATCCTGACCCAACGGGTGACCCAAACAAGCCTATCCAACCCGACTTGACTTGTTTTGAACCATCCGGATCCACTATGGGGGCTGGATATGGTAGGCTACACAACTACTTCCAGCCCACAAGGGTGCTGGATCGTCCCTAAACACTTAGTTTCGACTGTAATATGCGGTCCGGATTATAGTTTCCCCTGTGTTACGTCTTCAAAGCATGATTTTATGGACAACATGGATCTATGATTCATTTCACATGTCTAGCTTTTCTCCACCACATTCCATATACCCTCGCCGCAACGGGGTTCCTTTGACATGGCTCAGAGTTGCATCACAAGTCACCGACATCACCTCCTGGAGGAATCTCCAGTCCCCACTTGTGAGCTAAAATTTTGTGGGCCCCCAAACAGTATATTCTATACTTTGGCCTCACACATCACCAGTGGTGACCCTATTGGGGTCCCATCTGACTTACACCCCACCTTGAACCCGCATTCCCATAAGGCAGCATGTCGCCTCTACCTTAAATAGAATTATTGCCAGCATGATGTAGGCCACACACTCCACGGATCCCATCTAAAGGTATAAATCCATGTGTGGACATCAAATAATACCTTCAGTGAATCTCACAAACCCTTCACCATTACACCTTCACTATATTTTTGTGGTGTTAGATCCCCGAAATCAAATCATTGTGCCATGAATCTAAGGCGCATGGATCATCTGTTCATATTTTATGAAGAATGAGTAATAAAAACTAATTTTGGAAAAGAGATAAATTCACAGCAATTCTAAAATAAGGAATATTTCACTTTTTTGGGTCAACCTCTATCACTATATTTTATAAGGATCATGAGGAAAAAAATCAAGACACAGATCTAGTTCCCATTCCAAACCCACAAAGAGGTAACCATCCTAAATGAATAGACAAACTATGGATCAACTTGTTCATTTATTGTTCATGTTATTTGTATTAATTTATGAGGTGAATGAAATAATAAAGTGATCACACTCCCTACATGGCTTATGGATTAGTTTTTGGTGAAGAGAAAAGATGCATTGTCTTCGTCCATTGGTCCATCGAATCGTAGGTCCCTTATTAATGATTCTCCAATAAATCAACATTTGATAGAGGAGGCTATTTTTCATTTCCTTAGTGGGTTTATATCGTTATTCCATTACCATGGAATTATAATAATGGGACATACATAAATTAAACCAACATAAAGTCAATATAAATATTTCTATTAAATATTTTAATGATGTTTACGTCAAAAAGCCAAATTCTACCTTCGATTTCATGTTGGTTGAGGATAGGTCCTTCCAAAGGTAAAGTAGTTTTTCAACAACAATATTTACCTTATATATATGATTAAATAAATAATTATATGTTATGGTAGTTTTAAATAAAACATTCCCACATACTTTATTAAGAAACAAACATAAATCAATGTATTATTTCGAGCACACAAGGCCATAGAATCGGCCACCATCATAGAATCTTCTCCCAAAATGTTCTTAATCAATTTACAAAAATAAAATTGAAAAAAATTATAGACTTTAAAATTTTCCCACCATAGGGATATATGCCAAAAAAATCTACAAAACATTTATGCTCCACACAAATTTGATGATACTGAGAACAAATCTTAGTCTCCCACTCCAAGGTGCTCTCCCAAAAATTTCATGGGCTACAATAGAAAGGTTACCAGAGTAATTGAACACCAAAAAAGAATCGTATCATATCTATTCTTGATCTCTACTATGTACTATGAAAAATATACCCCATTATACAAGCCTACACCAGCCTAGTTGATGACATGTGATGGATTATGCACGTAACTCCTAAACTATGACATGTTGAAGACATAATGCATATTGTGTGACTAAGAGGGTAGAGCTTGGAAGAAATACACTTTACCAATTAATCACATAATATTAGAAGGACTAATGTATCTCAGCGATAACATTCCATCCCAACCAAATATCCACAATCCCAACAGAGGTATGACCCAAAGGAACAAATTTTATACCTCATCAAATAATATAAGAATCCATATCCAGTAAGCATATGACTTCTTCCAGCTTTATCCAATCCTTATAAACTCCAATATGGTCTGTATAAACCCATGAGTGATGAATCAACTAGGCCAGTCTAGCAGAGTGGTGACCAACATTGGAATCTATACAAGGCCTCGAAGGGTTTACACAAATGGAAAATTGGTAGCACTTATTGTATAGAAAATCCACCTATGTTAGGTGATGATATCAATAATGGCCAAATTCTAGGAACAATGAATGTAGCATGTCCTCTCAAACATGAATGATTCTCTCAATTAAGTCATCCATTTGTTGATGAAACATTGTGTTGAAGCGTAATTGATTCCCAAATGCATCCTTTAGTAATATTCATGGATGGGATGTGATATGAGAATAATAATATGAAATGATCATCTATATAAAATCATGAAGACGAATAACCTCCTACTCATAGAGGCATCGTAATCTATGTACTGGACTATTCTCACACATCGGTAGGAAGTGGGATGACTTGATGAATCCGTCAATGATTAACCAGATCGTATCTTGTCCCTTTGGCATCCACGCTAAACCCATCATTATGTAAATCGATATCCTATCACACTTATACTCTCTCACATCAAGTGATTGGGTTAAGACAGCTAGAACATAGTGCTCATCCTTCACTAGTTGATGTGTGTGGCATCACGAAAGGAATTATGCCACTGCCTTATTCATATGCTGATACCAAAACGTAAAATAATGGTTCTAGTACATCTTCTCACATACTAAATATACTTCCAATTGGGATGTGTGGAATTCTAAAAACAAATCCCTCTTCAATTCCACCAATACTATTGTGCTCCCTCTAAAAATATCAAAGGGAAAGCCACTTATCTAATATCCATTAGGGACATAACCTATGGACAACTTTACACATTGGGTATTGTAGTCGATATACCCAATTTGTTCCTCCGATATTCATTGTAATATTATAGTGTGGAAAGCCATCTAATGGAGCTATTTTCTTCCATCTTCACCCACAATGGATATCTGCAACATGGTAAAATGCCCGGATGCCTGACTCATCATCTTATTGTTTGATATCTTGAGAAGAGAATTCGACGCTACATTCCACATCATAGGAGTATACAAAATTGCAATTTTATAGTCCTTGTGGAACTGTAGACACTTCCACTTCCTTATGCCCATATCTTACTAAGAGATGATATATTGGAGACTCTGGTGGTAAGAGAAGACGATAAAACACTCTCCAATAATGTAGTGTCACCATATCTTCAAAGTAAATTCTACCAATACTATCTCAATATCATGGTATTTTTATTTATTCTCATGTTTTCTGAACTGAAACAAACCATTTTAAATCACTTCATTTCCATGCAACAGGAAAAAACAATATCGGTACCTGATGCAACATAGGGCAGTATATACCTGACACCATCCTCTAGTACACTCAAGATAGTAGTACATGTTAACCTATGTCTCAGCTCCTAAATTATTTTTTCCCATATATTTATCTATGGAAATGGATTATCCTTCTATGTCGAGTCCTTCTTAATTGGCACTACTCAAGAAAATTTAGGTTCAAAACATTGATATTACATTTCCAATACATGGAAACATTACAACTCGGTAACACTCTAGGGTGGATTCCAAGAAATTAATGCCTCATTAATCTCCAGATCCACAACATATCCTAAGACTAAAATTGTGTTTCCTAGAAAATGGACATCTAAATTCTAGAAATAAAACAACTTGATCTTCTAATAACTATGGTTCTTTCAGATTGTGTCCTATAAAATCCTAATGTATATTCTGTGATCCTCCTCAGACATCGAATACACTAGGAGGTCATCAATTATGGCTATTATTAACTGATCTATTAGAGTTTGGAAGATCCTTTTCAAAATTCCAAAGAAATTTTATTTTTTCAAAAAATATGGATTTTCTATGTACTCATTGTCTTCGTACAGATATTGGAATGCTATCTTTTGTACATCCTTATCCTAGAAACAAATATTTTGATAGCTATACCATAGGTTAATCGTAGAGAACCACCTCACTAAAATTAGATGATCAATGAGTCCTTTGATCCTTGTTGGTGGTTAATTTTTCTTATATTCACTTTTTTTAGGCACCGTATGTCTAAACATAACCTTAATATCCTATTTATTTTCATGGAAAAACAGGGGCCACCCAGGGTGAAATAATGGGTATCAAGTATCCCTTTCTCTACATTTCCTGATGTTTTACCCTCAATTAATAATGTTATTAGGGATACATATTATCTGTAGGCATAAATATTGCAGTCTTATAATGGTAAATATCAATGAATTATTCATCCTCCATATGGTTATTAAATATTCACACATCCTCAAGAAATACCTCCTTATACTCTACCTCCACTGTAAGAAACTGTGGACTCCTATCATCCACTTCACTATGGGGGAAATTTTCCAAATGATGACTAATATTCTTCAACCACCTTTGAGTATTTAAATCCAACATTGAACATGTTTTCTATTCTCAAAAAATGGAAAACATGGTCCCATCACCGAACACAAACCATACATTGTGCCTAAAACATTCAATATGGTCATGGATTGTGCATAACCAGTCCATACCGATAATGACATCATAATTTCTCGATTTTACTACCATGATCTCCAAACTGAAACTATATCTTCCAATAGTAGTTTAAAAAATTTCCACACTAATGTGTGATAATCGATACCTTACTCGAATATGTCTCTAAATGTAAGGGTCACATCAATTGATCAACTAGAATCTTCGAGTCTCAACAAGGAACATTGAGAAAAAACATGGACTGGAACCTCTGTCTATTAAAACAATGGATAAGGTGGAATATATACAAATATTTCCATTAATCATCTATGAAAAATTGTTCACATTCCATCAGCTCTTGCAGTTGTGCTCATCCCAATCCACTAGCCCCATATGCCTATGGTGGACCACCAATGGGTGGTAGCGGTAATAACACAAACCTCTGACCATTTCCTTCTTCTCAACCTCATCTTGTGCAATTCATTCAACTCATAGGTCCTACCATCACATGTATCCTACTATTCCATGATTTTCCCATTACCATTTACAAATTGGTCATATAGTTGGTATGGCAATCTCTTTCCTGATGACTCTAACAGTCGCACAAGTAGCACAGTCATTCCTTCACCTAAATCACATTTCCATGGGTTCACCACACCACAAAACATGTGTCATGGGTTCATCACATTGAATGGTTTCCCCTATTGGGTACCTTTATCTTTTTTTGACTATCTATTGTTGAAGATTCAGCTACCTCGTGCCTACAGGTAGCTCCCACCACTGGAATCTTCTCAACAAGAATGCATTCCACTATAAGAGCTCTCTACATTAGCTAAACATATTTAGGTAAGATAATAATTATAATGGAATACATGATCTCTTGGAAAATCCCCTTCTAAAATATTCTATCTCATATAAATGGTTCTCTCAAAATATCTATGTATTGGAAAAAATGATCAATAAACCTCATGGATTATCCTTCCACAGTCTGACTTCCCAATTATATATTCATGAGATCAATTATGTTCAATGAGAATAACGTAGCTGAGAAGAACTCAATTCAAACGAGTTGGTCTAAGTATACCCATGAGAGAGACTTCTCATCATTTTTCATGGTAACTATTCTCCAACACCGCCACACGTAAACCTAAAAAAGACTAATGGCTAGAACAACCATCTAGATTTATGTGTCTTAAAAATAGAATACAAAAGTAAATGCCTCTAGTGAATCCATAGTTACCTAGACGTTTGATTAACCTATAAAACCATGAGTTAACTTCCTAAGAACTCATGAAATAGACGTAATCTGTGTTCATCTTCACCCGGTAGTGCTGACAGTAATTATTTCTTGACATCCAGTGTTAAAATTTGTATACTACCTAGAGGTGCTATCTCTAGTGTGGAGAGCTTCCATGGTACAAGACATTGTACCAATGCCTCATATCTCAGAGTATCATACTCATAATCACACAACACAATCCTAGACAACAATCTACATGAAGTCATCCTGAAACAGATCAAGATGCACCAGAGTCATATTGTTTACCTGTTGAGCTTACTCCAGAAAGACACAAGGACACACCCAAATCATATACAATACATGTACAATATTTTGTCTAAAAACATGTTTTATCATGTACTAATCAAAATGAATAATTCAGAGTCCTGTTATATGAATACGGAATCCACCATACAATCCCAGGATTTCCAGGCCTGAATGCAGAATAAGAAAAACCTGACATTGTTGCTCCAATCCAAACTCACAGACTCTCGTTCCTTATGTATAACCAACCATCTATTTTATTACACTTTTCACGACCCAGCCTAGAGGGGACCTTGCTATGAGTACCCCATTCCAACCAATAATATTTTAGGGGATAGTGACTAGAACAGAGTATTAATATCTTAAAATTGAGAGTCTTTTTCCTATGTATATGTACACAAACACAATCTCCAATCCCAAAATGATAAAATTTCTTAATACTGAGTAGAAAATGGATTCACATTGTATTATACCCTCCACTGAGTACGATAGTAGGAAACAAGAAATTAAATAGGTCCAGAATACAATCCCACAAAATAAATATTTTGAAATAGTGAATATTCATGTTCCTAAAACACATCTATAGAAAACACAACCTGAAGTGTAGGTATAGAACTGTTTTCAAAAGTTATACGGGAACACCTCATATTTCTAAGAAATCGAAGCCCATCATTTCCTTAATCCACCATGAACTACTTCTATGTGTTAAATATCAAGACATGACCTGACACGTGTGAGAAAAACTTTTTTGGGGGTGATTTAAACATATCTCAATATGATTCCTCAAAACCACAATGGAATACCACTTTGAAATATATAATTTCAACAAAACTGAATTAAATGAAGTATTCCACTATGAAATTAATGATGTACACCACAATGAAAATAAATGGTAAACCACAAAGGAAACACCTGATGTAATATGAGATATCATATGTTTATGTTTAAAACAAGAAATGAAAGATTATCAAATGTAGTATATAGAACACTATGTATGGGAAACACACAAAGTGTCATTAAAAACGAACTATCAATAACAAAATTAAGTTCACAATAGATATAGTGTTGATAACACACAATGTTTCAATAACACACAGATTGTTGATAACACATAGAGTGTCCATAATCCATGAAGCATGTATGTCACGAAGTCAGAATGTCACGTTGTCATTATTTCACATAGTAACAATGTAACAACAACCCACAACATCTCTCATGTATCCAATATATACTACTATAACCTACTACACTATCCATTAGGTCATATGAAAACATCTACAACAACTCACAAAGAGTATCTCAAGTTTATTGTCTCATCACAAAGTTCTCAATGGTGTAAATGACTCATCAAATGAACATACAGTTTGAAAGATACAATTGTTTTTTGAAAAAGAATAGACATGAGTCTGGTCTGGGTCCAATCAAACCCGACAGGCCTAACCCAATCCATTGGTCACCTCAATCAAGTATTAGCAAGAAGACCCATCCCAGTATTGTATTGTCCATCCTGAACTGACCCGACCTGCTAGACCGGTGGGCCATTAGAGTGGATCATCTCCCGCTATTCCATCTGACCATTTGCTGGTCGGTTTGGAGTGCCAAATATAGTTTACCATGACCACATTCCTGGTTGGTCAACATTGCACAATTCCATTTTTCATGCAATCGTCCAGCCTCCTCTGCATCCCTACGATCATTCCATCAGTGTTTTCTCCTGCATAGCTCTGAGCCGTATGCCAACACACTATTATGGACAACACCACTAAGGTCTCCTACACTGTCTCACTTAGACATCGGCCATGTGATCCCCTATCATCCATCATTCTACTGGATCTTCTTCCTTTTGAACCACCTATAAACCTACATCCTACTACTCTTGGTTTCACATCTAGCAATGACATCCTTACTGGTGGACCATTGTGCTCCTAAAACACTTCCTGAACACTGTCGGAGCCACTTATCCCAACATCAATAGAAATCGCTACCTTAGGTGATTAATGATGATACTATATTTTCACACCACCGCTATATCATTATGGTGTCTGATCCCCATTCTCATATCATTATTCCCCAAATCAAATAGAAAATTATCCTAAATTCATATTTCACAATTAATTAAGAAGATAGAATGATAAGTGGAAATAGATACATGTACAAGAAAACTCAAAGAATGAATCATGGCCTTGTACATCACACAAGACCTTTACTAAAAAATACTTTTCAATGAACTATTTCAGGGACACCAGGTCTTAGAATTAGACACCCTCTCAGAGCGTGGTGACGGAATATTCAAAATTAATTTATATAAAACATTCCTATGAAAATTATAGTCATTTAATTTAATGAAATATTTATATAAATCAATAAACCAAAAAAGATACTAAATTTTACGATAATGGATTATTTACATTCAACCAATGGTAATTTTCTATTTAAGGAAAATCATTATAAATAACCTCGCATGTACAATATTTTGGGCAAGAGTTATGTTATTGTCTATCCATTGATATCGTAAATTGGTAACTATTTCCAAAATCATTGGATAGTGGTATGGATCCAATCCATAAAAAATTCGATAAAATAATATATTCAATATATCATAAATATTCATCATAACATAACCACAGCAAATGAAGAAGGACTTATAAACATTTCCTCATAGTATAACCCATGGAAATGAAATAAGTTTTATAATAATTTAATAAATTCAGAATAGAAAATCCCTTGTAAAGGGAATGGGACTATTGAAAATAATGTAATCATAATAATAAAGTCGAGAAAAATAATTTTTATGGTACCATTACATCATATACTATGTAAAAAATATGAACCATCATATTTTATTATTTTGGATGAACCCGAATTCTATAAAATGATAATTAATAAACTCATGATTATAATACACTTTTCAATTTGAAAATAAAACTTTGAAATATTAAAATATCATGAATATTATTTAAAAATCATTATTTAACGAAATTAACCTTTTAAATTTATTATTAAATAACGTAGTGGTCAAGATGATAGGTAATTTCATTAATGTTATACATGTTACACAATGAATAATTAGTCATTTAATATAAATAGAAAAATGACCTTTTATTGGAAATGAATAAACAATTTCATTTATTTCATTTCTGTTACATCTATATATTCTAAAAATATAATATTGTTTTCTACATAAAATGTAAAAGAAAAAAATGATCTTAATGGACCCCTATTATATATTAATTTATAATAAATATCATCCATAAAATGTAGAACATGCATCCCTAATTCTGAATGAACAATAAAATAGTACACCATTATATATAATCTTAGTTTGGCAAGTTTGAATATTACACCATAAATTATGAATATAATATGTATTATAAAAATATAAACTGAATTTCATCAACAAATATAAATTATAAATAAAATAATAATATTTTGACATAAAAATAAATGTTTTAAGATGTTTTTTAAAAAAATTGGTTTAGTCACACATTTCTATTAAATTTTAAAAAAAGTTTTACAACATTAAAAAAAATTTAATAAAATAATTATTATTATTCAAATAATCATTTATAATTTAGCTTGATGACAAATTATAGAATTTTTTTAAAAGGCTCATAATTTGTAAATTATAAAAATGATTATTTTTATAGAAGATAAATTCCTCATTTAGATTATATACACAATTAAATTAAATATTCAATTTTTTTTAATTTTAATGTAGAAAAAATGTGTTACTAGTTGACTTATTGAGTTTAATAGTATATATTTTATGCTAAATTTAAAAACAACGAAATTACATTCTTATGCAAATTTTCTATTTGAAACCCCGCATTTTCATCAGGTCTACTTTTAGGTTTTATATTTAAATTTTCTTTTTCTAGGAATTAAATTTTCTAAAATGGATTAATATATTTTAATTACTATAAATTATATATTTTTACAGCTCAACAAATTTTTTACATTTATGAGTATTGAATATACATAAAATCAATTACCATAATTTAAAAAAATGGGATTATGATGTAGTTAAACTAAAAGTACATAGGTTTAAATGACTTAATAAATTTTATAAAATAAATTTTATATAAATATTTTAACTCTAAAATTTATATTTGTCTAAGAGACTATGTGTTGGACCCTTTCGTGTGAAAAAATGTGGATCACGTATTTATTTTAAAGTATTAATTGTGATCCACTTACATCACTTACTAAATACTGAACCATATCCTCTGTTATTTACACCATTAACTCGTTAGTATTAATCCAATACCAAATCAATTCGCCTCCAAATTTCCATTATATCTTTGTATATTCCTTTTACTAGTTGTATAGAAATTATTAGAATATCGTGGTGTAATCCTTATAAGGTGGATTTAAATTATATACTTTATACGTGCATCATAATTATTCATGGGGAGTAATTATATACTATATACCTTTTTATATTTACATTTTGTAGGTTCTATGATATATTCACTCATGTGTATGAAATGCTACCCCATATTGAATATATGTAATTTTTCCACTAATAGTTTATATAACAGTTAATTGTGTCAAGGATAATTAATTTCTGTGACATACATTAAATTATAATGACATTAATAACATTTTTAGTAGTCTAAAGTGATAATATATTCGTTTATTTCGTAACATTCCACTAAATTGAATATCATAACATTGTTCTTGTATTTGTGGGAAAATGCCTAAATGAAAAGTTGTGACACTCATTTAACCACCTCACCTAATGGATGGTACATTATAGTATATTTATATAATTAATATTGTATTTATGATATTATGAAAATTTTGAATTATAAAATACTAATTACCTAACAGATAGAATAATTATTGAATAATGGAAATGTTAATCATGTGTGTGCATGATCTACCACCTCCATGATCATAACATATATAATTTATTAAATACACATACCATAAATGATATTTATGTTATTATTATTGTATTAATATGAATATTATTTCATACATTCAATATTATTTTCATGTATATGATGGAAATATTTAAAATCAATAATAACATCAATTTTCTTGGTAATGAATGATTATGGAAACATGGGCATTAACAACTGAAAAAAAAGAAAATGAGGAATGAATATTAAAAAATGAATGATAATATATTGTATATGGATATTATTTGATATTATTTATATGAAAAATCTTATTTAATAATATAATAACATGATTAAAAAAACTATATAGAAAATTAAATAATTTTCAACGAAAAGAACACAACAGGTAAGGGGCCTAAACTAAGGAATATTGTAATATTATGAAATTTAATAATTTTACAGTGTATATATACATCCCATTTTAAATTATCTGTCATTATATATTAATTTTTCATGGTATTTTTTTTATATTGAATTATTTAATCCATGTGGAATTATCTTTAAAAATACCAAGTGGTTAATAAATTCATATCTCATTTTCATTTCATTGGGTTTCATTACCTATTTGTTTACATGGATAATTTTAGATTACATGTTTAATGAATTTTTAAAAACATATTATTTATTTATAACTCTTATATGGATCTATATTTGATACATATATTATATTCATTTATTAATTCTCACTTTTGTTTTAATATAATTGTAATGGTTTATTTCACAATTTAATTTTAATGGGGTCTATTTATTCTTATGTTTCCATTAGAGGATTTTATTGTATAATTATAGTATAAAAGTAGATCATTTAAATATTGTATGGATATACATGATGTCTTAACGTAATGATATTATTTTACCTTTTTGAAACATAAATTTATTGATAATTTTTTTAGTAAAATATTATTCTATTTCACTGTTTTTTCAAAAATATCATTTTCTAAACCCGTGTATTTTTTTAATAAAAGTCTTCTGATATTTTAAAAAAAAACAAAAAAATATTAAGTAAATACATTTTTAACTGTGGATAATTTTTACAAAATGATTCGTATGTAATATTCATGTAAAATTCAATAGAATTTCCGACTTTAGTCTACTAAAAAATGAATGATTATTTTTATATGTAAGATGTATAATTAACATCATTATATCAAATCCTCTTTGTGTTTTAAATATTCACGAATAATATTTAAATATTATTTTCTATTAAATTTAGCATCAAAATATTATTTGAGCCTTTACATTATAAATATAATTTTCAAAAAGAAATATTTATATTTATCTAGATTTTTATATATTATTTAATGGATTTATCATTATTAGATGATAATAAAATATTTTTTTACACATACTACACTTGGGATATGTTTTATTCATTAAATAAATTTCATATCTCTAGATGGTTTATGAATATTTTAAACATGTATAGTACATAAGCTCACCTATTTTTTCATTTTTTGTAGTAAAAAAATTTCATTGATTTATTCAAATTCCATGGATCATTGGAAAATAAATTTCTACTAAATATCTAAATTAATTAACATGAATAAAAACATTACAATAAAAAGGTATCATTTCTTCAAACATTGTATTAATTGGAATTATGAATGATTGATATGGGAAATAATGATAATATGTATTATTTTTTTAGTAATTATATTTATTTTTATGTTATATTTTTCATGAGTTAAATTAATTATTCAATATATGTTAAATTAATTTGATATTTCGACCCTGTTTGGGAATTTTTATATATTCCCCCACTATGTATTAGTAATTTCATTAGGACAACCAAAATTATCAAATCAACTAGGTTTCTATAGATGGTTTTATGTCATCTTTTTTATAGTATTTATGGTAGATATACTAAGTTCCTAAGAAGAATATATCAAAAGATATTATATTTTATTCATTATGAATTTAGTTATATTATCCGTGATACTATCACAATGATATTATCTCTATATAAATTTTTTATGAATTATATTTAAAATTGTATGTGTTTTCAATAAATTAACATTCCATGTTAAATATTTGTTACATAATTATAATAGCATATTTATTTATTAAATCCAATGTGTGTTCAATTATTTACCATAACATATTTATTATTCTACATCTTATCCTAATTGTCTTAATATTTAAAGAGAATGTGTGTTAAATTAATGACCATTAACTATATTGTTATTATTAATATTATTTGTCATTTTTATTTTATTCAAATTATTAAACACATACTGTGCACTTTACCTAATCATTGATTATTTCATTGGTTAGAACCACGACTATTCTATGCACGAAATGTGGTTTGGTTTCTGTTTTTTTTAATCCTCATTGGAAGTTTATTGTGTTTTCCAGGAAATCGATCAAACAGTTCATGAAGACAACTTTATTGAAAGGATTTGGATTCCCAAAAAACATAGATATTTTCATGGAAAGTAGTTCCTTCATGAAATATATTGTGCATAGAATGAAAGGTTTTGCATGCCAGGATGGGTTTAGCATTCGGAAGACAGAAATTACTATAAATAATAGGTTACACCACTCATTCAACATCAAAGAAGACATAGAGATAATCCTAGTTCGGATGTGTGTAAAAGTGGTGTGAAATGGAAGTTTCACAAAGAATTTATATCTTCACAGAAAATTTATAGTTTCGTAGAAATGCCAGAGTTGCATGGAAAAGCTATAGTTGCACTAAGAATTTAATTTTGTGCAGATAAACTATATTTTCACAGAATAATTACTATTGAGTGGTAAATATTTAAGATGCAGAAAAAATTTATATATTCATGTAAAGGGTGATGTTGTGAGAAGTATTTTAAAGGTGAATTTAAAATCTTACAGGAAAAAGTTGGTCTTGCGTTCATAGGTAAAGGGTTGCGTTAAATTGTTACTGTAGACGGATTACATGTTCTGTTTATTTGGTTCAGTGGTTGAGTGCTTTCAAGTGCATCAATTCAGGACCTCAATGCTTGCAGTGTCTAATACTAAATAGATATAAATACTTAAATACAAATCTATTGAAGATATCATCATGTCGATAAACTGATTTTGACTCCTCTCAATGTAGAGATATTGTTGTAGTCGAGGGGTGTTATATGAGGGACGTAGTGATGTATAAATAAACATCTAAAAAGCAATTGTTCCTAGAACCGAGTAATAGTGTCCAAATGATATAATCGAATAACTTGTAAATATTTGTTGATTTAGGAATGACTAACACACTGTTTTTGTATACTCATTGGATGTATCCCTTTGCGGTGAACTATGTAAGATTTTTGTGTCATATCCCTTCTATATTTTACTAGAAATATTTAACAAGTCACCACCAAAATGGGAATAAAATTCACAACATTAAAAAGGTAATGTTGACACCCAGATTAACCCCTCCCCTATAAGGGTGTTTTGCGACCCTTCAAAATATACCAGGTATAGAAAAATTATACTTTCATGCACACATTATATATGGAATATAACAAACCTTATCTTTATTTCACAATAATTCTTTGATTATTACATAATATCACTCTAAATAAAACCCATATGATAAATTAGTATAATGTATTTGGTAATTTTGTACTTATAATAAAATCATTAAATGGGATACACCGACATTGATGGAAATTTCATTAACATTATTATAAAATTCCAAGGCTTTCAAAACTGCACGGGATAGAATAAGGAAAATCATAAATAAAGAGTGACCTATAAGGCCCAATGAATTAAATAATTTTGTAACATGAAGGTGATAAAATATGTTTCAAAATAGGGATATCAATGGGGGCATAAAGGGAATTTTAGCAATAATCCATGGTGTAACAAGTTAATTATAACACGGGGAAATGTATAAACAAAAAAAAACACTATAATATAAACATAGGTCATGGAAAAAAGTTAGACATCATGGTGGAAAACTACCATAAATTAATCAGTTTCTCTTTATGTCCCAATATGTTTAATCATTATACAAATAATTAAACAACTCATTGGATTGCTATGAAATTCTAAGAACACCTTTCACCTTCATTTCAATTCCATGCTTATGTATCCCAAACAGATAATATAACGTGTTCTCATTCATCATTACTATTTATTTCCCAATAACTAAGTTTTGAATAAATATATTTTAGTCCCCAATAAAAATTTATATTGAGAAATGGTGAACAATATTTATAAAAAATGGGTATGGTGTTTGATGAAAAATTTTAGCTTGGCCTAGAAAATTACGGTAAAATTTCAGCATCATACTAATACCACATAATGTTTCATCAATGTAGGATGATGAGAGATAAAGAGGTTGTTCAAAATAGAGAAATAAAATGCTAATAAATAGGAACATGAAAAATCATATCCCATTATTATAAATTTTGAAATAGAAAGCATATGGTAATGATGAAACATTATAAATGAAAATAATCATGAATATATTTCACATGGTAATGGGTAAATGAAAATGATCATAGTATTTTTAATGAGAGTGATTGAGGGATCCCATAATTAATAAATTAAATGTATATAATGGTGATTAATAAATAATATATATCAATATATTAAAATGGATTTCAATAGTCAAAACATTAAATAAGTGCTTGAATGGAAATGGGAAGACAAATATACCTTACTAAATTTTAGCATGGTAACGACTTAGGAAATGGTAAAAAGTGAGAAGATAAATGTTAAATCATTAAAATAATATCATTTGGAAAGTATAATTATTTTTATAAATGAACGGAAATATGAAAAATTGAAATTAAAAAAGACACATTTCAGATAAGGTATTTAAATTTAATATAGGATAAGAAGATCATATACACGTGTGTGCGACTCAAATTGTCTGGGAGGGGCATCTATAGATCATAGGGGTGACTTGGTAAGACACTATAGCATGTAGTGATGATAAATTACTTTCTACAAGGATATTGAGTGAATATTAAAGGGATATTGGGTGTGTTTATATATGAAAAGATGGAAATATATTTCTTATTTGAATTTTGGACTCTATAAAATAAATCCAAAAATCCCAAAACCATCCTAGGGGATTTTACATTCTCACTACCAATTAAGAGTGGGTATCATTTCTTTATAAGTATATTAGATGAAAATAAAAATATAATTGACGTTCTTATGTGTAGGTTAGTCATACTCAAAACGATATTATTTTCAATCCAAAATAATATTTTAATGGTTTTGGAGGATTTATATAGGCCTTAAAATATTAACGAAATTATAATAAAATTACATTATATTAATGAAAAAAATATAAATTGTCATTTATACACTATATTATATATAATATATATATTTTATATGTCAATATTAATTCATAATATAGAAACTATATTTCAATGATCATTAATTGTAACCATTAAATTAGAGTGTCTCAAAAAATTACGAAAACATCACCATTGGATATTTTTAACATTTTTTTCCAAATTATTTTATATTATCTACGTAATTTTCTAAATATGTGAATTTTAATTTTTAAAAATAAATACTAACAATTATTGAAAATGTTGGGTTTTTTAAATCACAGTTTTCGAACCCTTTTAAAAATTACGTTTAAATACAAAAAAAATATATGATAATTTATATATAACAATTTTATTATAATAATATTTTATTAATGTATTGTTTATTTTTTAAATAAATAAATTAATCAAAACAGATTCATTAATTTAAATTTAATGTTACTAAAAAAACTTGTTTCACCATTTTAAAATATATTCATTATAATAATGATTACATAATTATTAATAAAGTTAAAAAATTAAAGAATAAATGTAATAATAATTTCTATTAAAATTGAATATAAATAATCATCCATTTAGAGTTACATTTTTTTATTCCTGGTTAAATTATTATTATTTTTCTTGTTTTTTTTGTAATTAATATACTTTTTAATAATGTTATGACACATCTACGATGGAAATATATATTTACAACCTCTACTATCTATTTTATTAATAAATTATCATTTCTATTTTAACTAATATTAATTTAGATGATTCCAAAAATGGATTAATTTTATAGATTAAACACACATGGGTAGAATAATGTAATTTAATATAAAACAATAAAGCATAATGAAAATTAGTTTTTAGAAAAAAAACATTTCAATGGAAACATGATTCTTTTTATTTATATAACTGGAAATATTTATTATTTGAATTTCAATTCCTAAATATAATAAGTATTCTAAATATTTTTTTGGAAAATTTCTCTGTATGGTTTATTTTAATAAATTGAATTGGTGAAACATAATGTATTTTGAATGTATTTTTAGATAAATTTTTTTGTTTATTTAGTCCAAATATGAACTAATAATAAATTAGAGTATAAATATGAATTATGTAAAAAAATTAAAAAATATAGATAAGTAATAAATATTTTACATTTAAATAATATAAAATGAAGAATTTTAATTTTAAATTAATTATTTTATCCAATTTAATGACATTTATACATATAAATTATAATTTCCATAACTCATTCAAAATCAAAATTTTCAAAAACTGTAAAATCTTAATCCTAGGTTAATATTGATATGATGATATAAAAAATTGATATATTCTTTTAATAAATTATTCAAAATGTTATAGAAAATACTGTTAATGAAAATTAAATAAATAAAAATCATTATTTAAGAAAAACTATTTCGATGAACAAAAAGGCATAAAAATTGATTTATTATTTATGATGTATGTATCAATATCTTAAGGAAATATATTAAATTAATATTGTATGTTATGAAATTTATATCATAATATTTAAATAAAAAATTTATTAGTCAAATAATCATTTTTTTGGGCTCAGTATTTAGTATCACATGTGCAATAGAACAATGTCTCTCTTTAAAAACTCAAGGTGTTACATTCTTACACAAATGTGAAATTTCACCCTTGAAATTTAATCATTAATTAAGTTATTCATATCTCTATTCATTTTCTAATGAAGGTAAAATATGGAATTATTATTTTCAATCCATTAACACATAAATTGGAATTTGATAAGATTAATGGGATGACTTATAAATGATGTTTATTCAATAACATATGTATTTTTAGGATTCAATCGATCATTTCCTTGTTATATTTCAATAAAATATATTCTTATGATAATTTTTTTGTTCCCATATTAATTTTTCATAATTAAATTATAATTTTTCCAATGAATATCCCTCTATGTGTTTCAAAATATCTATGTTGGAAGGGTCATTGTCATGTACGAGGTGACACTATGTATGACCCTTCACAAATTTTCGGAGTTGTTACCAAATGATTCTTCTTTTCCAGAACCATTTTCATATTTATTATGACTACATTAATATATTATTTATAATCGAATTACTCTATACTAACAACCACTTGAGGATGTTTTCATATACTTAGTCTTATCTATAATTATTTCAGTAGATTTTTCTATTCCTAATCGCCAAAGGACTAATATTTTCCACTTATACCAACTATGATAACCCTGAATAGTATTATAAATGAATTCATGATTTATAATATAATATCTTCATTAATATTACCTAAAATAAAAATGAATTATTATATTTTTGGAACAAGTTAAATAATATAATATCTTGAAAATGTGATATTACCATATTATTGAAATTTGTAATTACAATTTTCTAAAATTCGATAGATATTAAAAATAGAGGGTTTAACCTTGGAAAAATTTTAGAAATGGGTCATATGTAAATACAATTATGGTAATAAACATGGAATAAATGAAATAATATGATACGTGTTATAAAATATGAACTTCAATTAGGAATAAAATTATCATGAATAATAATTCTTGATATAACATGATAGTGTTAAAATGATGATAGGTCGAAACAACTTGAAATATCTTTTCGTTGACATGGGTAAAATAAAAAACAAATATTTCATAGTGTAAAATGTCCCATAGGGTAATAAATTTCACTCCATTCCATATCATGATCTATCAGGATACTAGACAGAACACAATTAATTGGAGTGTTATATAATTACGGCTGCACCCATCAATTTCATTTCCTTCGCATGTGTTTTTATACTACCTAGATCTTACCACATTGGTTCATTCATAATAATAATTTATTCCATGATTATATAATGTGGAATATATACATTTAATTCACAAATAAAAATTCATATGTGAATAAATATTAACACCCTTGATCGTTAATAGGTGTGGTATTCCCTTCATAGTTGTTTTGTTATTGAAAATAACTATGAAATTTTAGCATCATAACAACATCAACTAAAGATTCATAAAAGTGGGTTGATGAGGGAAAAAGGTGTATCTAAGAAAAATGATGTAAATTTCACAATAATATATAAATGTAAAATGGTTTCCCAACATTATAATGTTTGAAATAGATATGATACGTTAATAAAGAAACATGAATAAGGAATGAATCTAAACTATATATCGGCATGGTAATTGGTGAACATAATGGATAATAAGAGTAATAATGATATTCAATGGGGGATATTTTCATTAATAAATAAATGTATTAGTAATTGAAATAATAAATAACGTATCATAACATATTATAATTGAATTTAATAGGCATTACATAAAAAAAGTTCTTAAATATAAATGATAATTAAAAATTTCTTACTACTTTTCATCATAGTAAATAAATACATTAGGTAAAAATGAGAGATGTTAAATGGTATCAAATTAAAATAACATAAATTTTATATAATGGTAATGTTTTTATATTATTGAAAATATATCCAATTAAAATTAAAAGAGATTATTTAGAAATAGGTTTTTATATTGAATGGAGGAGAGTAAGGTCTATTATTATATAATGTAGATAGAGTCCTAAAATAGTAAATTAATTTAATTTACTTATGTGGAGGTGATTCATACACTCAATGAAATTATTTAAAAACATAAAATATATTAATAGTTTTTGAGGATTGACCTGCACTTTATTAAATTAATCTACTAAACATAAATTCACATTATTTAAAAATAAAAAAATATATTTGGCCCCTTATAACCTTTATAATATTTTTTACATCTAATTTGTGACATTTGGATATCATATTACAAAAATAATTTTTATACAATATTTAATTATTACCAAAAAATTCGACTATCAATGAAAATAAATAATAATTCCGCATTAGACAATGTATGTATTATGATTCAAAATATAATATTAATTTTATCGAAATAATTTTATAAATAATTTAATTTTTAACCTATTAAATAATAACCAATATATAGGGGAAATGACTGGTTTATTGAAAATAACAGTTTTCAAACCCATTTATGAATTACATTTGACATCATAATAATTATATCATTATTTATATTTAATTAAAAATATTAAATAATTTATTTTATAGAATTATTATTTATTTCAAAAATCAATTAGTAGATTATAATATATTCCTTCATATTTATTTAATATTACTCCAAAATACAAATTTTGTTTTATGGTATCAAAATGATTTATTTATTAGAATGATTACATAGTAATGTGTCAGGTAAAAACAATATCGAATAAATATGAAAATCATTTCAATAAAAAATAAATATAAATATTAGTAATTTTTGGTAATTATTTTCATTCCTAGTTAGGTTATTTTTATTATAAGTATTTTAGCCTGGATTAACATATAAAACATCAACCACAGAAATTAATATGTATTCCATTTACATTTCATAATTTTAAGTAATTTAGTGACCCCTATTACCAAATATTAATTATTATGATTATATATATGGAATACATTTTATCAAAATCAAATAATAGAGTTGGAAAAATTAAATTTAAAATATATCCCACAAATATGATAGAAAGTGTCTCTAAAAATGCATTTTTTAGGGGAATGATAAATTTTCATTAAATAATTTACTATTAATATTTATTATATGAATTGAAATCCATAAATATAGATATAAATTAAAAAAATTATTTTAAATAATTTATCATTATCGGATATGTTAATAAATTAAAAAGGTGTAACATTATACATTTTTAAATAGTTTTCTGGAAAATGTTTTTAATCCAAAAAATAACATATAATAAATTCATTTAAAAATATAATTTATGTATAATTATTTTAATTAAATCTAATTGTTATTGTTGTGTGTTGCTTATAACAATTCCTATATAATGTTGTTTCTTTATAAAAACTCAAGGTGTTTCATGGAATCAAGATATTATAAATAGAATATGTTCTCATTTTAGTTTTAAAATTATTTATTCAAATCAATTATATATCTAGATTACTAATAATACTGAAATATTTGGTCATGAGGATGTACAACCATATACCATTTTCCTATGTAATAATGTAAGAATGAACTTCTTGACTAATGGATTTAGGATCATTGAATTTTTTCACCGAGTATATTTTATATTGTCCTTTAGAAAAATAATTATAAAAACATAAAATAAATATTATAATAATATAATATACATTGATGATAATTGTTTTGAACCTTCGTACAGTCGGGGTATGCATATTTGAGGAATATTGGGATTCATTCCATACATGCCTAATTTCTATGTGGGGAAGCCACATCCACAATGGATGGTGATGTTGTAATCTATATCGAAACTAGATGATGGTATTTCTATTTTTGCAATGAGATTCCTCCATCATGTTCATTTCCTAGACCGGTTCACCCTCATATATTTTCATCTTTTTTATGAAACTCATTCATAGTAGAATCATTTAATAGTCCCTAGTAAATTGTGATGATTTTCTTTGGAAGAAAAATATTAAATCATGTCATATGTTCTACATCATGTATAGATAGATAAAAACAAATTAATATGGATGATGGAAACATTTTAACATAATGTGGAAATAAAATATTAATAATAATTCCCCATTGGGTATGATCATATAGGTGAATCCATTTGAGGGAATACCATGATTCTTTACCAATGGTTCAAAATTCCATTTAGTGGTTGATCTTGTGTTGTGTCTCAAACAACCGCATAGAGGCCAATTAAGGATTGTAGATATGTAGGCTCCAAAGAGGTAGATCTAGTAGGGGTTTCCCTAAAAAGTAATATTTAACATGTAAAATATTTACCAATGGATTAGAACACCTTTTGGAGGTGTATTTGGGATAGAATTTTCTAAAATTCCCGTGAAAAATATCAGAGATTATGCACCAAAACTCTATTTTGAAGTCAATCTAGGTTTTTAGTACCATGATTTTAAGATGGCACTAGTGCAGAAAACGTTTTTTACGTCACCATTTTTTACGTCTGTTATATAAAACCGACGTCATAATATGTAAAACGAGGTTTTTTACGTCGGTTATTTAATAACCGACGTAAAAACCTGGTTCGGTACACCTTTAACGTCGGTTATTTTTATAACCGACGTTATTAATCATGCAGATTCTTTTGTTACGTCGGTTATTTTATAACCGATGTAACAAAAGATTCCACAGATGTTTTTGACGTCGGTTATGGAATAACCGACGTAAAAAATGCGGATTTTGAGCCCTTTATAACGTCGGTTATAAAATAACCGACGTAAAAAAAGAATCGGAGGAAGGTTTTTACATCGGTTATTGAATAACAGACGTTATAAATGTTTTTAAAAAAATTATAATGTCGGTTATTGAATAACCGATG
The DNA here is from genome assembly GCA_963277665.1 of Viscum album. Classification (NCBI taxonomy): domain Eukaryota; kingdom Viridiplantae; phylum Streptophyta; class Magnoliopsida; order Santalales; family Viscaceae; genus Viscum; species Viscum album. The sequence goes on along the minus strand of OY728152.1, from coordinate 2,070,464,105 downwards.
TGATAACTCATTTAAAAATTTACCCAGACCCGTGGATTGTCATTCGCGAGTTTTCCTTCGACAGTCGCGACTCGTCTCTCTCACGCGTAAACCCGAATCGGCTCGTCCATTTCGTTGGTTTAGATTTGTTTTGCGATCATCGTTTCTCATATTTAATCTCCTCGGATCAATCATCTAAACTCGTAGCACTCAGGTAATCCTCCCACTCGTTCGTTTTTTTTCGCGGATAGTATATATATATGTGCTGTGATTTTTTTGTTGAAACTAGCTAAGATTCTTCGATTGCAAACCCTTTTAACTCGTTTTGGCACCATAATCTTATTTATCATCCCTATATATATTTGTTCGACTTGCAATATTGACTAATTTTATGATTTCACTAATTTTTCATCGTATTCTATAAATCCCCGAGAGGGTTGGGGCGTGTCCAGGGGGTGTCCAGGGGGGTGTCCAAAGGGTTGGGGGGTGTCCAGGGGGCTGTCCAAGCAGGTCGGGGGTGGGGGGTTGTGTCCAGGAGGGGTGGGGGCTGTCCAGAGGGGTCGGGGGGTGTCCAGGGGGGTTTACAAGGGGGTGGGTGGGTGTGGGGGGATGTCCAAGGGTGTGGGTGGGTGTTGGGGGTGTCCAGGGGGGTGTCCAAGGGGGTAGGGGGTGGGGGTGGTGTTTAGGAGGGGTGGGGGGGCTATCTAGAGGGTTGTGGGGTGTCCAGGGGGGTGTCCAAGCAGGTCGGGGGAGGGGGGTTGTGTCCAGGAGGGGTGGGGGGCTGTCCAGAGGGGTCGGGGGTGTCCAGGGGGGTTTACAAGGGGATTGTGGGTGTGGGGGGCTGTCCAATGGTGTGGGTGGGTGTTGGGGGGTTTCCAGGGGGTGTCCAAGGGGGTAGGGGGTGGGGGTGGTGTTTAGGAGGGGTGGGGGGGCTGTCCAGAGGGTTGGGGGTGTCTAGGGGGTGTCCAAGAAGGTCGGGGGTGGGGGGTTGTGTCCAGGAGGGGTGGGGGTGCTTTCTAGAGGGGTCGGGGGCTGTCCAGAGGGGTCGGGGGGTGTCCAGGGTGGTGTCCAAGGGGATGGGTGGGTGTGGGGGGCTGTCCATGGGGGTGGCGGCCTGTCCAGAGGGGTCGGTGGGGTGTCCAGGGGGGTCCCCAAGGGGTTGGATGGGTGTGGGGGGCTGTCCAAGTGGGTGGCGGCCTCTCCAGAGGGTATTTGGGGTTGTCCGGGTGGGTGGGGGGGGCTGTCCAGAGGGTTGGGGGATGTCCAGGGGGTGTCCAAGGGGGTAGGGGTGGGGGGTGGTGTCCAGGGGGGTTTACAAGGGGGTGGGTGGGTGTGGGGGGGTTGTCCAAGGGTGTGGGTGGGTGTTGGGGGGTGTCCAGGGGGGTGTCCAAGGGGGTAGGGGATGGGGGTGGTGTTTAGGAGGGGTGGGGGGCTGTCCAGAGGGTTGGGGGTGTCCAGGGGGGTGTCCAAGCAGGTTGGGGGTGGGGGGTTGTGTCCAGGAGGGGCGGGGGGCTGTCCAGAGGGGTCGGGGGGTGTCCAGGGGGGTTTACAAGGGGGTGGGTGGGTTTGGGGGGCTGTCCAAGGGTGTGGGTGGGTGTTGGGGGTGTCCAGGGGGTGTCCAAGGGGGTAGGGGTGGGGGTGGTGTTTAGCAGGGGTGGGGGGCTGTCCAGAGGGTTGGGGGGTGTCCAGGGGGGTGTCCAAGCAGGTCGGGGGTGGGGGGTTGTGTCCAGGAGGGGTGGGGGCTGTCCAGAGGGGTCGGGGTGTGTCCAAGGGGGTTTACAAGGGGGTGGGTGGGTGTGGGGGGGTTGTCCAAGGGTGTGGGTGGGTGTTGGGGGGCGTCTAGGGGGTGTCCAAGGGGGTAGGGGGTGGGGTGGTGTTTAGGAGGGGTGGGGGGGCTGTCCAGAGGGTTGGGGGGTGTCCAGGGGGGTGTCCAAGCAGGTCGGGGGTGGGGGGTTGTGTCCAGGAGGGGTGGGGGTGCTTTCTAGAGGGGTCGGGGGCTGTCCAGGGGGGTCAGGGGGTGTCCAGGGTGGTGTCCAAGGGGATGGGTGGGTGTGGGGGCTGTCCAAGGGGGTGGCGGCCTGTCCAGAGGGGTCGGTGGGGTGTTCAGGGGGGTGTCCAAGGGGGTGGATGGGTGTGGGGGGCTGTCCAAGTGGGTGGCGGCCTCTCCAGAGGGTATTTGGGGTTGTCCGGGTGGGTGGGGGGGCTGCCCAGAGGGTTGGGGGATGTCTAGGGGGGTGTCCAAGGGGGTAGGGGGTGGGGGTGGTGTCCAGGAGGGGTGGGGGCTGTCCATAGGGGTCGGGGGGTGTCCAGGGGGGTTTACAAGGGGGTGGGTGGGTGTGGGGGGCTGTCCAAGGGTGTGGGTGGGTGTTGGGGGGTGTCCAGGGGGTGTCCAAGGGGGTTGGGGGTGGGGGTGGTGTTTAGGAGGGGTGGGGGGGGGGGGGCTGTCCAGAGGGTTGTGGGGTGTCCAGGGGGTGTCCAAGCAGGTCGGGGGTGGGGGGTTGTGTCCAGGAGGGGTGGGGGATGTCCAGAGGGGTCGGGGGGTGTCCAGGGGGGTTTACACATCGATTTGTTTTATATTTCAAAATTATTTACATTCAAATTATGATTTTTTTCATATAAACATATATTTGTCTTATCTAAAAAATATATATATTTTTACTATTTGTTATAGGTAATAATGAGTCGAAGTTGGATTACGGCACATCGAATAAGCAATGAATATGAGGAAGGTGTTGATTCCTTTTTGGAATTTGCTAAACGAAATGTTCCAAGTAGTGACATTTTTTTCTGTCCATGCCTGAAATGTCTGAATATGAAGAAGTTGAAAAGTAGAGAGTTAAAAGATCATCTGATTTGTCATGGTTTCAATCCGAGTTACAACCCTTGGATTTGGCATGGCAAAACTGGACAGAATGTCACTGATGATAATGAATCGCAAGATGGTAACTCCGATGGAATTGATGAAATGATTCGCGATATTGTAGCAGAACAAATTGAGATAGAACCGACAGTTTCACGTCTATATGGTGATGCCGAAAAACCATTATATCCTGGTTGTACAATTTTTACGGTTTTGTCGGCGGTGTTAAGATTGATTAACCTGAAGGCGAAACATGGATGGAGTGATAGAAGTTTTACAGAGCTGCTACAATTGATGAAAGACATTCTTCCAAAAGATAACGATCTTCCAGATTCATATTATAAGGCCAAAAAAATATTATGCCCGATGGGATTGGGATACAGGAAAATACATGCCTGTCCGAATGACTGCATTATATATAGGAAGGAATATGAATTTCTGAAAGAGTGTCCTTAATGTGGGACATCACGGTATAAGGTGAAAGAAAAATCACAAGCTGATGTAGAGATTACAAAGCTCCTTTCAAAGGTATTTTGGTATCTTTCTATAATTACTCGTTTCAAACGTTTATTTACTAATTCACATGATGCAAAAAGGTTAAGATTTCTTGCTGATGAGCGGGTATGTGATGGAAAAATACGTCATCCAGCTGATTGTCCACAATGGAAGAAAATTGATGCCCAGTACCCTACATTTGGAAATGAAATTAGAAATCTGAGACTAGGCTTGTGCACAGATGGAATGAATCCATACCGAACCCTTAGTAGCACACATAGTTCATGGCCTGTTTTATTGGTAATTTACAACCTCTCTCCTGAAGTTTGTATGAAGCGCAAATATGTCATGTTGAGTATCATGATCTCTGGTCCAAAGCAACCCGGCAATGATATTTATGTATACTTGTCACCGCTGATTGATGATTTGAAACTGTTATGGGCTGATGGTATTAGGGTGTATGATTCTTATAAAATGGAATATTTTCAACTGCATGCAGTGCTTCTATTCACTATAAATGACTTCCCAGCATATGGAAATTTTTCTGGATACAGTGTTAAAGGGAATAAATCATGTCCAATTTTCGAACAACAGACGTCATATTGTCAATTGCATCATGGGAGGAAAACAGTGTACATGGGTCATCGAAAGTTTTTGCATATGGATCACCCTTATAGAAGACTAAAAAAGGCATTCAATGGCTCACAAGAATTTGATACTGCTCCAAAACCTTTATCCCCAGATTTGTATTTTGAGAGGGTGAAAAACCTTGATGTGACATTGGGAAAGACACATAAATCTGGTAATGATAGACATATTTGGAAGAAAAGGTCAATATTTTTTGAGCTACCATATTGCAGGTATCATGAAGTCAAACATAATATTGATGTCATGCACGTGGAGAAGAATATCTGTGATTCTTTGATCAGAACATTGCTAGATATTAAAGGAAAGACAAAAGATGGGTTGAATGCAAGGTTAGACCTACTATCAATGGGAATACGTTTGGAGTTAGCTCCCACTCCTAAAGGAAGACGAACATTTCTTCCCCCGGCTTGTCATACATTATCGAAGAGGGAGAAAAGTAGCTTCTGTCAGTGTCTTCATGATATCAAAGTGCCTCAAGGTTATTCTTCAAATGTAAAAAATTTTGTCTCATTGAAAGACTTGAAGTGGATAGGTATGAAATCACATGATTGTCACGTCATGATGCAACAAATTCTACCAGTTGCACTGCGTGGAATATTTCCCATCCGTGTCAGAAAGACTATAATGAGGTTGTGTTATTTTTTCAATTCAATTTGTAACAAGGCGATTGATGTGAATGCTTTGAACCTTTTGGAAAAGGATGCAATTTTTATACTTTGTCATTTAGAAATGTATTTTCCTCCAACTTTTTTTGATATGATGGTGAATTTAATGATTCATCTGGTTCGAGAAATAAAGCTTTGTGGACCTGTATATCTTCGTTGGATGTATCCTTTTGAAAGGTATATGAAAATATTAAAAGGATATGTTAAAAATCCATATCGACCTGAAGCGTCCATTATTGAAAAGTATATTTCTGAGGAGGTAGCAGAGTTTTGTACGAGCTACTTTGCTACGGAGCAACACATAGGTTTGCCTCCATCTCGCCATGAACGGGTTAATAATGAGGGAAAGGGGATTCGTGGCTTGAAAGTCAATTCACTGTCAGCTGAACAGATGAAGAAGTTAGAATCATACATCTTGAATAACATAGCTGATGTTAAACCGTATATCACGTTGCATATTAATGAGTTGAAACAATGTCATCCAAAGAAGAAAGAAATGTGGATATTGAATGAGCACAACAAAACTTTTTTGCCATGGTTTAAAAAGACCTTTCATGGTAGATCAGATGTATCAGAGACATTAAAATTGATAGTGGGTGGTCCATCTTTAAATTTGATAACATGGTCCGCTTATGACATTAATGGCTATACATTTCATACGAAAGCTCAGGACAACAGAAGTGCAGTTCAGAATAGTGGTGTATTGGTGTTTGCAGAAGCAATGCATTTTTCCAGTGCTAAGGACAGAAACCCAATTTCTGCATCAAGTGCATATTATGGAGTGATTGAAGACATATGGGAGGCTGATTACTTTAAAATTAAAGTTCATGTTTTTAACTGTAAATGGTTTATCGGTAACAACAGTGTCAGACACGATGAATTTGGAATGACACTTGTTAATCTGAATAGATTGGAAGACACAGCTGATTCTTTTATAATGGCAACACATGCCAAACAAATTTTCTATGTAGTAGATCAATCAGATATGCAGTGGGCTGTTTTTTTACAAGGGAAAAAACAATATGTTGGTGAGGATGAATTTGATGAAGATGCTGATTTATGTGAGATCCCTACTTCCATGGAAATATTAATAGAACATAATGATGAGTATGTTGAATACATGGTTTGTGCCATAAGGAACGATCACGACGAAGGAATTTGGGAAAACAATCCAACTGCACATTCCTAAAATTACAGGTAACACATGTTTATTTCTTGTTTACATTTAGTTTTTTCATATAATGTTAGATATTGTAAATTTTTTACTTATTAAAACATGTATAAAACCAAAATGATAAAACAATAAAAACCGTAAAGAGGAGAAGTCCTGGGCACACCGGCCGGCCGGTGGGGGAGCACCGGTTGGCTGGTGGTCCAGAGCAAAGCTCTGTCTGGTCCACCGGCCGGCCGGTGGCACCAGGCAGTGGGAAAGTCTACTGCCTGGGTCCTCCGGCTGGCCGGTGAGCTCACACCGGCTGACCGGTGGACTCAGTGAGTCCACTTTTCAGCTTTCTTGGGCCAACTCCTTGGCAACCTTTTGCCTATCAACAAAAACACTTGAAAACAAGTTAGAACATAATAAGAGTGATTGTGATCATTAAAATCCAAGATAGAGGGGTACAACAGACTGTGTTTACCATGTTTATCATTTTTTAACATGCTTACCATATTACCAATGTTTACTATTATGTAATTTAGTACACTTTTCTATTTTCTGATTAAGTAGTATTACAATATTTGAATTTGTATATTTGTGAACTAATGTTTTTTTTTGATTTGAAGGAAAATGACAGATCAATCAGTTGATCAGCCACATGATTCTAGAGATGAGCATATTGGTCATACATCTGGGGAGGAACATTCACATGCTCCTATTACGAAAAAGAGTTCAAAGGTTGGTAAGCGTGGGTGCACATGTTTACCAGAATTATCACTTGCTCGTACGAAGGAGGAGAGGATAGTCGTGGAGTTTGATGATGATGATCTTCCTAGAGGTCCAAATGCTAAAGAATTTAAGGGTTTTGTAGCAACTCAGGCTAAGAGCAAAGTAAGCATTCTCTATGATGATTGGAGAAGTGTGGATAAGGCAATAATTTCTCAGTTGTGGGAGACCATTTTGGTAAGCTCGTTTGCTATTGTTTGACTGTTCTTTAAATGTTTCTAGTATATATAATATTTTTAACCTCTTTTGTATCAGATGACATTTGATATTCCTGACACTGGAGGAGTCAGGAAGAAATGCTTATCGTTGGCTGCTAGGAGATGGAGGGATTTCAAATCAACCCTCTCATCAGATTTAATTTATGGTCATAGGAGTCGTGAGAATCCATGTCGTATATATCCTTTTATAGATGAAGACACATGGAGACAATTTTTTGAAAGTAGAAGAAAAGAATCATTTTTGGTAAGGGAAATGTAAATTTTATAAGCTTTCTTATATAAATGATCTAATTATTGTTTTTTTAATGATTACTTATTCTTAATTTACAGCAAACAAGGAAAGCTCATCAAGAGATCCAATCTAAAAATTTATACCCTCATAGTTTATCTCGGGGAGGGTATGCATTATTGGAAGAACAAATGATGGCAGAAAAATTTCAACAACTAAGAGCTGAGTCTTCAAGCTCTGGAGAGGTGGCCCCTCCATCCCCTCCATCTAGACATAAGAAATGGAAAAGAGCTCGGAAGGGCAAAAAAGGACAATATCTTTCGGAAGAATTGAGACTCGTAGTTGAGAGGATTGTAAGATATCTATTTTATTTATTTAAGTTTACTATTTTCGTCATATATTTCCAATCATTATAGAAATGTTCAATTAATTATTACAGGACTCTCTTGAGGAGAAGAGTTCACAGGGGACATTTACACCATCTGGGAGGGAAGATATTTTATCTGTGGCATTGGGAAAGCCCGAACATCCTGGTCGTGTAAGAGGATATCTGGCAGGTGTATCGGTAAGAAAAGTGTTGCCACGTTCCTCAACTTCTAACGTTGAGGGAGTTTATAAAAAAAATAGAATCCTCGGAGGCTGAAGTCCATAATATTAATGCGACAATGGAGGACAAGATTAGAGCATTGGTGCAGGTTATCTTTGCAGACTTGCAAAGACAATTTCAGGGTGCAGCTCCCACTCCACCTCTCCCAGTAGCTCCCACTCCCCCACCTCAGCCTGCGGACCCCATTTTTGATCCTCCTCCTCCGCCGTAGCTACCTACTTATTTTGAGTTGTATGTTGATGATCCTCAACATCATATAGTTGCATATGGGATGGTATATTGTATAGGAGATACATTTCATCATCAACAGTTAGAGGTAGAGAATCAGAGGGTCACTGTACAAGATATTATAGATAGATCAGCTCAGATACCATTACCTACAGATGAGGTGACGACAGATGGACATAGTATCGGCCATTTTTTACTTTGGCCATCCAGACTTCTTCAACTCATTACCATAGAGGGATGGATGTTATATCTTTTCTTTTATATTTTTATTAATGTTTTATCATTTGAAAACTAATATATTTTTCAATTTATTTTTACAGGAATACTTCAAAGGTAAAGAAATACTGTATAGACAACAACAAAGACAGATAGCTATGACATCAGATGCAGATACTAGCAGTCTTGAAAAATTGTCAAGATATTCAAATTTGTTGGCGGATCATTATGAATTTACAATGGAAGCTCATGTCTGTGGACGCGAACTAAGTGTGGGGATTATGAAAACTGATATCATGGAGTTTTTCACTGGAGATAAGTTGGGCATCAACGTGGGGCAAATTTTTATCATGTAAGTCTTAACACCTTTTCCTTGCGTTATATTTATTAAAAATGTATACTTATGTCTGCTTTGTATTAGGTATCTGTATAAAATTTGTGAGAGGAATGAGCTGACAGATGTATATGGATTCGTGGACCCACAATTGATTTCCCCTGAAGCATGTGCATTGGATGAGGAACAAAGAATGATTTATATTGCTGATAGATTTGAAAAGAATGTAATCACACAGTGTTGGATGATGCCTTTTTGTGAGAGGTATGAAACACATCCCTCTCAAAGAGTTAATTATCTTTTAACATAAAAAACCACTAACGTTAAATTTCCTTTTATCAGGGATCATTGGATGTTAGGGGTTTTTTGCCCTAGGGAGAAAGCACTTTATTGGATATTCTCTCTCCATGATGATGTGCGAGAAAGTTTTAAGAATATATTGGAAATGTAAGTTTCAATTTCACAATAGTTTTATATATTATAATGAATTTTAAATTTACCCCATTCATATTATTTTCTAACAGGGCATGGGTCCACTTTCGAAAAAGCGCAATGAAAAGGAATTTCAAGATCAAATATGTACATGCGAAGGTAAATATCCATTTATAATTTCTACATTTTGATTTATTACATAAAAATAATATATTGAATTTACACTCATTCAAACAGAAATGTCATGAGCAACAAGTCATCATCGAATGCGGATATTACATGTTAAGATTTATGTATTAAATAATAACAACTGGGACAGTTCTGAGTTTTGACCTGGTAAGATTTCCTCTTTCTCATAATATTTCAATTTGATTTATTCATTATACACGTTGACTGCTATCCTTTTCCTTTGTAGCTTTTTGATGACCCTCAGCCCTTTACTGCTGAAGATATCAAACACTTACAAGTGGAGTGGTCAAATTATTTTACAGGTTTGATTGACTTTTAGTTGTTTGTAATGTAAAATTTAATTTTGAATATTGTCAATGTAATTGTGTATTTCGTAGTCGTTTAGGTTGGATTTAGTTTTTTTTTGAAGTTGACAGTGTATGTTTTGAATGTTATATAAGTGAATGTTTAATTTTTCTCTACTTCTTGTTTTGGCCTACTGTTGATGGTTTTTCTGGTCTGGATTTTGGTATGGGGGGAGAGGTTCCAAGGGGGTGGGTGGGTGTTTGGGGGGTGTCCAAGGGATATGGGAGGGGTGTCCAAGGTGTGTTTGGGGCTGTCCTAGGGGTCGGTGGGGGGTGTAAATGAGGGTGGGGGTGTCCAAGGGGTGGGGTGTCCAAGGGATATGGGAGGGGTGTCCAAGGTGTGTTTGGGGCTGTCCAAGGGGTCGGTTGGGTGTAAATGAGGGTGGGGGGGCTGTCCAAGGGGTGGGGGTGTCCAAGTGGTGGGGGGTGTCCAAGGGATATAGGAGGGGTGTCTAAGGGGTGTTTGGGGCTGTCCAAGGGGATGGGGCGGTTTCCAAGGGGTCGGGGGGGGTTTCCAAGGGGTCGGGGGGGTGTCCAGGGGGTGGGGGGTGGGGGGGCTGTCCAAGGGGTGGGGGGGTGTCCATGGGGTGGGGGTGCCCAAGGGATATGGGAGGGGTGTCCAAGGGGTGTTTGGGGCTGTCCTAGTGTTCGGGGGGTGTAAATGAAGGTGGGAGGGGCTGTCGAAGGGGTGGGGGTGTCCAAGGGGTGGGGGTGTCCAAGGGATATGAGAGTGGTGTCCAAGGTGTCTGGGAATTCTGTCCAAGGGTCCGGTTGGGTGTAAATGAGGGTGGGGGGGCTGTCCAAGGGGTGGGGGTGTCCAAGGGGTGGGGGTGTCCAAGGGATATGGGAGGGGTGTCCAAGGGGTGTTTGGGGCTGTCCAAGGGCTCGGGGGGGTGTCCAGGGGTCGGGGGGTGTCCAATGGGTGTTTGAGGCTGTCCAGAGGGGTCTTGGGGGTGTAAATGAGGGTGGGGGCTGTCCAAGGGGTGGGGGTGTCTAAGGGGTGGGGGTGTCCAAGGGATATGGGAGGGGTGTACAATGGGTGTTTGAGGCTGTACTAGGGTCGTGGGGGTGTAAATGAGGGTGGGGGCTGTCCAAGGGGTGGGGGGGTGTCCAAGGGTTGTGGTGGGGCTCCAATGTGGTGGGGGAGGGCTGGCCAGGTTGTTAGGTGGGTATAGATGAGGGTGGGGTTCAGTTGGGGCTGGGGGGAGGGCTGGCATGGTTATTTTTGTTGTTTGGTTTCTGGTTGCTTTTTGGTGAGAGCAGTGCAATTATTTTAAAAAATATATATATCGCTTTCACGTCGGTTATAAAATAACCGACGTGGTAAATAAATCGGGAGGGGTTTATCACGTCGGTTTTTTCAAGAACCGACGTGATAAACCGTGCCCGGGCCTTTTATCACGTCGGTTCTTAATATAACGGACGTGCTAAAAGGCCTGGGAATCGATTTACCACGTCGGTTATTGGATAACCGACGTGCTAAAACGTTTCCCAGGCCTTTTTATCACGTCGGTTATTTAAGAAACCGATTTGATAATAGGCCCGGGGAAGGGTTAATCACGTCGGTTATGTCATAACCGACGTGATAAACGATATCCCAGGAGTTTTATCACGTCGGTTTAGAAAATAACCGACGTGATAACCCCCCCCCCCCCCCCGCGCATATTTATCACGTCGGTTATTATATGAACCGACGTGATAAACACCGTGATGTTAGGGATGTTACGTCGGGTTTTAAATAACCGACGTAAAAAACGTTATTTATAACGTCGTCCGTATTAACGTCGCCTAAAAACCGACGTAAATAATGAAAAATAACCGACGTAAAAAATGTTTTCTGCACTAGTGTGGAACACATGATAATATTAAAAATAAATAAGAAAAACCCCTAGATGTGGATCTATAATTGTGGTTCAGAATCCCCCATGGTGGAGGATCTAAGATTGTTCATCATAACCCGATGAGTGGGTGTATCCAAGAGTTATGTACCTATGAAGAAAGTGTAACACCTAAATAGTATACTGATAGATCAGAAAACAATTAGGTGGTTGAATTGTAACTACTGATAATATCACATTGTAGAGTTGGATCCATGAATTTGTACAATAACTACCCTATCTGGAACGATTTGTGAGGTATTTCCCTTTGAGGAATGAAGTCACATATGATTAGTTTACCATTCGAAATGAACAACATGTGGACATGTATTAGTGGTTTCTTATTATAATAATTATGTTAGGAGGATCCACGATATTGGATCATAATTCCCCATGGAGGCCCCTATAAGATGTGTTTCTATATTATGATTTATTCTATAGCTTACTAGTTTACCAATTGATCAGAACACCCTATGGAGGTTGATCATAAATTTTGGATCTGAAACCTCTCTGAATAAATATTTTAATTTTTTCACATGAACTACCCATGAAAAAGAGTCCAATTCTAGTTCGAGTGATCCTCAAAAAATGACTGATTTGGATAATCCCATGTATAAAATTATGCTTTCTCATGTTTGGAGGTGAAGTAAAAGTTCATTAACCATCCAAAACAAAGAGTATGTGGAGTCCTGATTCAAAATTGGGTAAGAATCGTCTATTCTAAAACATTTAAGAGGCATACATATGTTAGATATAGTTTGAATATAATTTATAATCTCTAATTGAGGACATTTCTGTATCATGTATTAATAATTTATGGCACCCATGTTTGATAAAGGGACATATCATACATTTTTCAGTGGAATATTAATCCTTTCTAGGATAAGATTACAATATATCATAAAGAGTTTATTATTATGGGATTTTTGTATTAATGTATTACAACTCAGAATATAGGGACATGGTGTAGTATATGGTCATAAGTCATGAGACATAGAGCAGGTATTCTCCTTTGAATATATGTATTATGGTGAAGTGAAAACCCCAAATTGAATGATGGAATATGCGGTCATGTGTAACACCATTTTTTCTTGACAATAGTTTCACATAGTTTGAATTCAAGATTGATATACTTTAACTCATTTTTTAATGGAATTGAGCTCAGACCCTAGAGATATTACCCAAGAGTTATTTTTGTGATGTGAAACATACAACCCTATGTGATTTTGGACCAAAGACTCACACATTGAAAAAAACAATCCCCAGGATGACTCATTCTATATTTAATATCCTTTTTTAGGAATTTGTAATCATATTTTAAGGTCATATATTTCATACAACTATCATTATCATTGTAAATGTTCATAGAGCGTAGAAAAAAAGTTATGTTTATATTTAATATATTGGTACACATTCTACCATGACTCCTATAACCATGTTATTCAAGATTTTAATGAGACAAAACGAGTTGTGAGGAAATTCAAGAACATGGATGTACAAAATTGGGGAATGGAAATGTTGGTTTCATCAATTCACAACAACACTGACAAAGTCCATTAATGTTTATTGATATACATAACGGTAATAACAAATGTTTTTCTATTTTTCCTAATCATATGTATATGAAAATATTGAACCATGACCCCTTATATATGAGACAATATGACTGTTCCGTGACATTGAATAATAACTAATGAAAAAATTCAAAACAAATCATCAATTCCAGTTTATCAGTAATAGGGTTAATAAAATGAGGTTTAACGGATAATATTTTTTGAAACATGGTAAATGTCTTAGATTACAATTTAATATATTCCAATTCACTGATCGAGGATTATATTTGGTTCATTTTATCTAGGAACCATGTAATTAGTTGATCCACAAAAACACTTAAGAGGATGAGGATCTATATTAAGGGATATGTGATATGTGGTGTGCAGGGGTATTGGTGGAACTCCCATGTGGATACTAACATAATAGGATGTTCACCAAAATGAATTTGAGAACGTAAATGAGAAGTATCTAATAGTGAGATTCGAACCACTTCCTAGTGATATAGAGCTCTGATAGTTCTTCAATGGGGCATTGTAGAAGATATATTTTGAATTAATATTTCACTCTTATTTAAGGATTATAGAATTACATAATTTTTCATCATGTGATGGAAATACCGAATTATCTAACACTCGATATTAGATGTATAATTTTTTATCCACATAGGTTAAGGCTATGGTTTAAAGTCATGTGTTGAGGAAGATGTATATTTTGGTTAAAACCAAATAAAAATGAATTTCCATTTAAAAGATTAGTGTTTTGTGATTAGGAATAGTAGTGGATTTTGATTTATTTTAAATATAATTGAGTATGATTGTATTGGTTTTATGTGATGTAGCATGGAATCAATTGTCATAAATGATAACATTTTATTCCTGAGATGTTTTATCATAATTTAATAATTAGGGAACTAAGAGGATATTTATCACATATTACATAATCATGAAAATAGATATTTTAACTGAAATGGTTATAGCTATAGATGGATCGTAATATCCACCATTTGTCGATGGTTTTGGGTTTTTATGGAGATTGGTGGAATCCAATTAAGGGATTACCTTTCAAATCCCCCAACTTATGTGAAGATGTTCTCCAAGCATGATCTAGGCTATGTCATGAGGTACATTGCAATATATCATGTTGGGGATATAGTGAGGACCTCTGTAGTTATAGTTGGGAATAATAATTTGGAGATTTTACCTAACAGTCCAAAAAATGGTTGATATCTAAATCCATGTTGGATAACCATGCCTCTTTATGTTGTTGTTGGGGTGACATGAAGTGGACATAGGGCGGTAGGGGCCTTATGTGTTATTGGGGATATTTTTATAGTATTTTGGATGATATGAATTCACCTATGTGGGGTTAGTTTCTTTAGAAGGTAGCATCCTCACTGGATGGATGGGTTATTACTTATGATGTGGTTTGAAAGCTATAAATGTATGTATAATGGGTTGATGTTTTCTGAGAGGTGTAAAATCATGGTTATTCATCATTATGGGTGGATAAATCATAGGATGTTAGGAATCCCAAATTTTGCATCATGATGGTAATATGAATACCGAGAGGCATGATATCCATGAACATTGACATAACAGAGAGATGGCTTCTAGGAGTCATGGAATCATAGGTCGTCGATTTGATAGCGTGATGGAACATAGAATGAATGGAATCCATTCATTTTTGTTTGATGTTTAGATGAAACCCTAGAGGCCTAGATTCCTGGAATATCATTTTTATGGGGATATGTCACCCTATAGGAATAGATTACTAGAACATCAGAAAAACGGGGCAATAAAGACAGGGACTCATGGAATAATGGAGCATTATAACAGTGGGTTGATACCCCCTTGGATATGTGGAATCCTATAACAACATACTAATGGGTATAATTTTCTAGAGATGTGGGGATTCCATGAAAATTTGTTCTATGGGATGATTTTAACTAGAAATAATTGAATCCTTGAATATCTGGTTGATGGGGAGACTATACAATAGAGGCGTGGAATCCAATAGTTTCAGTTTGATGAGGTGGTGGCACCATATATGGATAGAATATTGGCTCATTATTATGATGGGTAGATGGTGCATAGTTGTAATAGAACCCAAGAACATTAATATGTAAATGTTATAGAACCCAGGAGGTGTGGTAGAATGGATTATTGGTTTGATGGGGAGATGTTGGTCGAGTGGTGAGGAATCATATATCTTAATTGAGATAGGGAGAAGGATCATGATATTCACGGAATCAAGTAATTGGGTTATGATGGTTATGGGTAACCTAATAGGCTAGTAATCCTGGATAATCAATAATATGAGGATATGAAACCTAGGTGGCATGGATGCTTGAATATTGTGTATGATGTGGAAATAGAGTCTGGGAGGCATGAAATCCAATAATTTTTTTACGACTAGGAGATTGTTCCCTTAAGGCTTGGAAGCCTCAATCATCTGTAACATGGGGTCATTTATCCATTGAGGCATTAAATCCAGCGATTGTCAGTATTATAGTGCAATGAACCTTGAGTAGTGTGGAAGCCTTGAACGTTGGTAAAATTGGCTGATATCTCCCATGATGCATAGAATACCAAAATTTCCAAATATAGGGTTGATGATTCTTAAGAGGAATAAATTACTATAATTTTTCTATGAAAGTGTGATGGTTCATAGGATTCCTTGAAGAAAGGGTTGTTTTTTTTGATGAGGTGACAGAACCTTGAAGGGAAGGAAGAATGGAATATCAGTTTGACAGGGCACTGGTGCCCAAGAGTCGTGGAATCTAGTATCATTTGAATGATGGAATGATGATACTGGAGAGCTATGGAATATAATAATATATGTTTGATGTAGGGATGGAACCTAGGAGGAATTGTATCCTGGACCATCGACAATACATTTCTTAGGTACCTAGGAGGCCTCAAATCCCAGAATTTCAATACAACATGTGATAACACCTGGATGTCATGGAAGCCATAATCATAGTGGAATCATATAATATATATTAATGGGAGAAGTGATCTATTTGACTAAACCCAATTATTATTGAAGAAGATACTAGATTATTATAATTAATGTGGGCATTTGATTGACCTACCCCTAGTTTGCATTGTTAGTTCAGTTGGATGGGAGACCTTCTATGCCAGGATGGACCATTCGAGAAAGGAATGTCTTTGGAATGAACGAAACCAATTTGCAGGTTGGAAATAGTGTGGGGGAAACCATACAAGATTTTCATAGTTCAGGAATGTCTTTATATAGGGGATTTATATGTTCATGGAGGACCTCTAAATTGGATGAGTGTGGTGATGGGGAGGGACACTACATACCATAGTGGAAGTGTGAGGAGGACCTCCCCTGGATGGTGAAGTAAGTGGCGAGTAACTTCATTACTATTGATGGAATTTTGGGGCATACCTCCTCACTGGATGATAATGAGATATGGAGTATCTCTATTACAATTTATGGCAATGTCGGGATGGCCTCCACACTAGAAAATGATGTTGAAGTGTATGAGATAAGTTTCAGTTGATGGTAGTGTGAGCAGGGCCTCTACACTGTGTGATAATAAAAAAGTGGATTACATATGTTCATTTTCATTGTAGTATGACAAGGATATCCACATTGACTATTGATGGGGATTTGGAGGACCTCCATTATTGTGCATAGTTCTTAAGGATATAACCTCCACACATAGTGATGATAGAGATAGTTAAAACAAACATGAATTTTTATGGGTGTACAAGGATGACCTCCATAATAAATATTATCATAACATGATTTCTAATAATATGTTTTTATGGTGTTGCAATGTGAGAGATCTAATGTGGAAAACATGTGAGGTTTTTGGGTTCTTTTTCATAGGTGGGTGGAGACAAATCAAAATTAACTAGTTCTAGGGATATGATGGAATACCCCAGAAGTGGGAAGGGTCATAGGAGTCCCTGAAGATACCTGTTTTCATGAAATGTTTTCAGTCCACCCAGTGCATCAATTTCAGCTTCTCTGGAATTGGGTGGATAGTGCAGGGAAGGATTTCACCTTCTCATCATTGAGTGGAAAAGACATCGATTGAAGAAACAAATAGGAATTTTATTATATTCGGATTCCATCGGTATGCCTCACCCATCCCCAACATCCATGTATGATAGGATTTGTCCATTAGATAGATTCACGAAGAGGAACATGTAGTGAGTTTTCAAAATAATGATTGTGGTTTCCCCTACAAGTGCCATTGTTGTAGAGGATTTAGTTGGTATCTTCTTAAATTTGGAGGGTAATCAACTGACTCAACCCCTGAAGGTGGTAGTATCAGTGAGGTTTTGATGGAATTATTTCAAGGATATAGCCTTTGTATCCTATGAGGGTGGTTATATCATTGAGGATGTGATGAAATTGGAGGGATAATGACAATTTCAAGATTCATGAAGGTGTTGGTTTTTGATATTATAAAACATAATAGGTTGATTATTCCACTGATCAATCCCATGATGATGGATGTGTTGGATGGAGCTGATGGAATTGGGGGGAGGATGCCCCTCTACCGAGCCCCTGAGGAAAGCAGTCTCAATGCGAAGCTGACTAAATTGGGGCTTGATGCCCCTTGTGAGGCTAAGTAAGGTTACAATGTCAGTGAAGAAATGTGGTATTTTGGGGTGGTTTATGAATAAAAATAACATTAGGGTTGGGATATTTCCATGGTGTTGAGAGAATTTAGTGATTTTCCATTATGCAACAAATTAGGGTTGCAGCATTAGTGAAGAGGTAATAGATCATGGCTGGTTCTCTCCTTAATGACCCATTATGGTGGTAGTCTTGGTGAGGTTTCATGATAATGGTGTTGGTATCTCTTATTCTTTCCATGAGGGTGGTGGATTTGGTTAGGAGTTGAAGTAATGAGTGGTTGTGTCACCCTATGTATTTTATGAGGTAGCTTGGGTCAATGAGTAGAAAAGGGAATATGGGTATTTTCTCACATTTTTTCCTAGGGGTGTTGTGGTTTCTGTTAGTTTGTGAGTGATTGGTGGTTCGATTACCCTTATGTTTCCAATGTGGGGTCGTGTTTTAAGTATTTTTTAGGCAATGTGTGGTTTTTTCCATCATCATGGTCAATGGGATCTATATTTTCATAGATATGTCGAGAGAAATGAGTGGTTTCCTCCTATATTTCCAAATTGAGAGATGATATCAATTATTTGTTGATGGAACGGGGGTGCATTACCCTTTCAAGGAATATGACAGAACCAATGTTGGCGGGTTTCTGATGGAATAAGGGTTGGTTTCAACCTGTGTGGACCATGAAGACTTCAATGTCGATAATTTAACAGGGTAATGTGGTGGTTTTCCCTTTCAAATACCATGAGGGTGGGTGTGTTGATGAGGTTTTTTTTGATTGGGTGATGGCTTCCCATAGTGTGTTCCATGAGGTTTATGGTGTTGGTGATGTGTGAGAGAATAGAGGTGGCTTCCTTCATTTCCACCCATTGGGGATGTGTTGTGACTGAGACACTGGTGGAATGGGGTATGCTTTCAACATTCATGTACCATAAGGTTGTATGTTTAGGTGATTCACTGAGGTAATGGTTGTAGGTTTTCCCCAATATGTCCCACGAAGGTGGGGGTATCAAGGAGGAGCCTAGGGAATTAGTGAGATTATCCCCCTACGTAGCCCCATAAGGAAGCTATGTCCTAGAAGAGATTATGGAATGATGATGGTATCTCCAATAACCTGGGAATGACTGACAGAAAATTATCTTTTTACAGTAAAATCAATTTTTATGAAAAGTGAGAAACTCGTCCCAGAAAATTTGGAGGTAGAGCCTCATATGATAAAGTGAACCCATCAAAGGAATATATCAGCCTATTTGTTCTTTCTTGTCTATAAAGATTTTAGCTAATAAGTCATACCTTAGAATTAGGGCCATTTCCAATAAAATCAACAACACGACATGAAATTTTGTCAGATGTTTGAATATACTCTTCATTACTAATTCTCCAATTATTGAAACTTCTCATGAAAATCATATATTGTTTGTTGATTCAATCCAAATTCTCGTTTTTGGCCTCCACTTGAATAGGTTTTCTCGTCCTCTCTGCCTCATCCTCTATTATTTTGACATAAAGAATATCCTCAACTGTCTCCTCCTCAGAGTAGAGGATATGTTCTTTTGAATCTTTTGTCGTTCTTGTTGAGTTTTCATGGTTGCTATTTTCCCAACCATATCTTGGGGATTGTTCTACAAAATAACCACAAGGGCTGAAGACATCTACTTCTCAGATGTTTTCAATTTTGTACCTGATTGTGTTTTAAGCAGTTTTTGTAAATGTGAGTAGTCCTTGCATCCTTTCCCCTTCTCCTTCCATTGTATATTCATATCTTCACAAGCATTACGATCCTCCTCAAAATGTTACATCCCATGTAAATGAAGAATAAGACATATTTCATATTTATTAATCTTTTTGAATTAAATTTTAATTTTACATTAACGCGGTTTCTATGTTCGATAGCGTACCCAATACACAACAACGGGTTTCTTTGGAATCTTACATTGCACAATAATAATATAATATTATTATTTTATATGGTCGTTAACTCCTAGTCATTTTATTGGAAGGAATAAATGAAACTAACTATAATATGATTATACGTGTTTATTAATTGTATTTACTTTTATCCAATAAACGATAGAGGTTTAAAATTTGAATGAATCTAATTTTAAACATAATTTTCATTAAAAGGCCGATTTACTACCCTTTAATGGTGA
This sequence comes from Viscum album, assembly GCA_963277665.1. NCBI lineage: Eukaryota > Viridiplantae > Streptophyta > Magnoliopsida > Santalales > Viscaceae > Viscum > Viscum album. The sequence goes on along the minus strand of OY728152.1, from coordinate 2,070,444,527 downwards.
ACCCTCTATAAATCTAGTTTTGGTCATTTCAATATGTTATATTTGACCAAAAAAATAATTTTTTTAGATTTGGGACATCAAATTTTACTTTGGGTAATTTATTTGTATTTTTTGGATAATGTTCATTGTTTAATGAATAGAAGAAAATACTGTATTTTAATTCGAAGGTGACTATTAATATAATATATTTATATGGTAAGATTAAATTTTTAATTGGTTTTAAAGTGTAACAAGAATATATGTTTACTATTTAATCCATTGTTAGTCTTTGGAAGAAATTTCACTTTAAAATTGTACTTAATCAATAGTCCATCTTTTGATAGTTATTAATTCTTAATAACACGCTTTTGTCTTGACATCGGGAACAAATTTGAAATTAATTTCTACTACTTCTGTGTTTTGAATTTGTAAAAATGGATTCTATATTTGGAATCAAGAGGTCCAAATTTTGTAAATAGATATCTTTAATTTTTATTTATTTTAAATATTTCCTTCCGTAAATATTTTATTTGCGTTGGTTAAAGGGTAAATTAGGTAAATATGGGTAAAAAATAAGATTATAATAATATAAAATTACCATTAAATGAGTAAAATTTCTATTGGCTGAGTCATTTATGACAATGAGAATCTTTGGGTCGATTTTGGGACCCCTTTAATCCACCTAGATGCGATAATGACAATTTGGATTAACTAATTTAATGTAACGACAAAATTGACATTAACAGAAATCTTTTAGTAATTAATTTTTATATAGTGTTATATAAGTCTTATTTTATATTATAAGTATTCATTAGAAAGCTAAAAATATTTCATACATGATATTATTTTTCAAAAAAAAATAGATATCTAATGAATTAAATAATTTATGACAAAATAATGATGCAGTATTAACCTCATCAATAAAAGATTTAAATATATAAGAATATAATGATTAAAATATTATCCAAAACAAGTTTAATTATGATTGAATGATTTTATTTAAAACACGAGTCATCTTATATTCATCTTTAATGATTTTTAGATCTTTTAAAACTAATGATATGTTTATAATAAAAAAATGTTTTCACACTTTCCAAAAGATCCCCTCCTCCAAATAAAATATAATGAGACCACTTCTGACCAATTTAACAAATATCTAAAGCCATTTGGATCATCCAAAATCTGCCCAATTAATCTCCCTACATCCCTCTCCTCCCCCTAGAAGCCTTACCTTAAACAGAAGGCACACCAAGAACTCCTTTTGGTTCAATCCAAAGGATGTTACTGAAATTAAAGGTAAGGGTTTCTTATTAAATTGTTTTCTTTTATTTAAATTCTCCAACCCATAAACACTTTTAATTATATTCATTAGTAACAAAACCAGTATCCTCAATATACTAGGATGTTGTTATTATAAGTATTATAACTACACATACACAAACCTCAATCTAATGGATGAAGAACATAATGTTTCTGTGGATGGAAAACTAACGCCTCACAAAACGATTATTGGTCAATTACATCTTACCACCTCTAATGGTGGCCATTATGATGGAAATATATTTATATATGTCATATATTATGTTTATTATTTTCTTTATTCTTCTGTAATTCCAAATTATATCATGCCTTTATGGTTTTCGTAGTGGATAAATACGATAATCTCATTTGAGGATGTGCGGACCACCGCGCCCTCAAAGTGATATGACTCGTTAATGCCTTATGTGGGATGTATAAAGGATGGATTTATGATATTATATATGATATTATACTGTAATTATAATATAACAATTAATCATTATGCTTTAATTCCATTAAAATAAGAAATAGATATGAAAGTAGCATTTATGCGTACGTACGGCTTACCGTTCCATGAACGGTGCATTTCATTTCATACCTCCAAATGATATGTACTATAATAAATACATGTATATACTAAATATATGTGATATATATGATATCTAAAAAAAATATCATTCTGTATATAATGGACTATTGACGACATGGACAACTTGTAAATATAAGGTGTTCATTATTGGCTCATGTACCAAATATCGACAAAATGGGATTTATTAACATAAATGATTAAATAATGTTAATAACATCGGAATAATTGATATAAAAGGAATGATAAACATGAAAAAAGTTCTTATGCAAGTATAAATTAACATTAGTTTATTATTCAGGATATTAAAGAACGATCGAGTCATGTCGGTCACGAGGTATGTGAACTTCTTAACCCAATTTCCATTCCTTGGATTAATCTCCTACTTTCAAATTATGTCATACTATGATTATGTCCTATATTGTAATTATAATTACATTATGTGTACATATAGTGAATACAAAGAATAGATCTATTATAATTACACAATGATCTTTGTAAGGGACATCATCTCAATCTCCTTTCATTGAGGCATATTATACTCTAATACACGATTTTCTTTTATACGCTTTATAAACACCTTTGACATTTCATTTCATTCAAACAGAATATTTTTATATGAAGCGTTTTACTAAAATACAAAAAAGAATCTTCTTTCTTTACATAAGATGTGACAATGACCTTTCCTCCCCCACGAGTATTATTTTATCATTGGCTTCCTTAACAAGATGGAATGTTTTTAAAGGAATAAAACAAATACCATATACACTATTTACGTATTTTGGTATTGAAAATAATTTTGAGAATGGATTTATTATTTCAATATCTTGAAATGATATTTTTCTATTACAATGTGGTAATGTTATCGTTTCGTTATGATTATGTTATCTGTTATGATAATTTTATGGTTCTTGGTCATTATTTTTGTATACGGTTGGTTCCGTGATAATCCTAGGGTGGGTGTGCCCGAGATAGCTCTCCAATGCATTGGGTAACGTGATAGAGGTAAACATGAATTTTTCTCCTAAGAGATTAAGGGAATATACTGTGATGGATATTTCTAAGTAACTCTCTATGTAGTTGTGATACCTAAAATGTAAGTATGATATAGATGCCACAAGTTACCTATATAATTAATGATTTCTATGTGTCTTTTATAGATCTTATAATTTCATGAGGTATGTAAATGATTTCTTGTTTTGTATGTATTTATGAAAAAATTGTTACATTATTTGTTTTATAACCCTTACTGAACGTTTTATGATCATCCCATGTTTTGAAATTTTTTCACAGGACTTAAATATGAATAGGGTCAAGGAAGGGATCAAGGAAAAGTCATGCTGTCTAAAACATGGAACTATAATGACTCCTTTTTTTAAGAGTTTTTATTTTTTGAAAAAATAGAAACTTTGTATATATGACTACCTGGTAATCTTGCGAGATGTAATAGTTATGTCCTAATTCTCAAAAAATCTTAACCTGAAAAGAACCTCATTGTGAATTATTCAATTAATTCAATATTATGTAATGTTTAAGGATTGGTCCTTATACAATCTACACATATTCTATAATTCGTCCATCCAGGTCATAGGGAATATCCTAGACAATCTCATATATATCCAAGCACTCAATTGAGTATTTAGTATTCACACCATTTAGAACAGAAGTTAATTTTAGAAGGAATAATACATTTCATAAATAGTTTCCCAAAACTGTACTATTTTCATGTCTTTAGAAACTCAGAAAAAATTATTATAACTGGGTGAATGATCTTTTTCATATCCCCTAAAGATATTGTCCATTATATTTCATCCTAAAACTATTCATTATATCCTAGAGAAAAGAAAACATAAAAAGGGTGAGATAAAATGGACAGTATGGTTGAATATTGGGAACAAAAAAATAATAAATATTAGAAAGTGAAAACATGAAAATAATGTTTAATTATCAAAATCTTCATTCATACAATAATTATTGTAATTTGGTAAGGCTTAAATCATAAATGAACAAGAATAATGTCAACATATCATTTACATATAACATGGAAATGTGTAAAAAATAATTACATATTATTATTCCCATAGGAACCCAAACATTGCTACTATGACCATCATAGTGGACAACGTCCATTACTGAATCATGTTTACACGTCATTCCATCCTAGTATTATTGAATGGGATTTTGATGTCATTCCATCTCTATATTATTGAAATGAATTTACATGCCATTATAGTAATGTTTATCTAATGAGATATTAATCATTACCCAATTAATTTCATGGAGATATAGTTACCACCCATCAAATTTTAAAATCATTCTTACATCTGCATAAAAAACATAAATCATTTACCATTACATAAAACATGAAATAAAATAGGTTTCTTAAAAATTATTCAATCCTGAACAATCCATGTAAAATTCATTATAATATTAAAATAATAAAATATTATTAATAATAGTGATTCAAACATAAAAATATTTAAATTTGATCATCTTATATGAAAAATAATTTTTATAACATCCTTGAACATAATTATTTAGAAAAATATGCTTTCATTCTCAAAAAAGTTTAATTTTCTCAAAATGTCATGAAAATATAAATGATACAAATTTATTTGGAAATAAATATGAAATATTGTTGTATAATATTCAAGGATATATGTTATAAAATAGAATTAAAATCCATTTGTTCCATATATGTTAAAAAACATTCTCCTCACAATTTTATCATAAAAATTGAAATTTTACCTCCAATGGAATAATGAAAAATTGTTCATTTAAAACTATTTAAAAAGAATCACCAGAGTGTAAATTTTACTTTAAAAAGTTTAGAAGAATATAAATTATATTACACATATAAAAATGGATGTAGATGATAAATATACCCCATTAAATATTAATGTATAAACAATCTCGTATAATAAAGATATTTTAAAATTATCCCTTACCATATATATGATTTCATATATATGTGTTTGCAATACATATATAGTGTGTTTATACATATTATTAACTTGTAACATAGTAATATTAGTATTTATGAAATCATATATGATTCACATATGACTTAATATTAACCATTCATTTATCAATTACATGTTAAAGGAACATTTTGGTTAATGATTATTTTTATAATCGTATGAGTTTTGACATGATATTAATGATATTATTACATAGATCATGTTTTTCATACTTCCAAAATATAAAACATGATTTTTCATTCATATATATTATGTATAGAAATATATTTAATTGTTAGATAAATGAAATGGAATACATCATTCATGGAGATGGTAGTCCATATGTAATCATGAACCTCATTACTGTTTCCTTATTGAATTGAATGGAAGCATGTAAATACTATATATATATACAGTTGAATTAATAATACATATGTTTCATTATTATTTACTAAAAATACTTTATAATAATTCTTGAATGGTCAATGTGGGAAATTAATCACATCTTGTAATGGAGAAGGTAGGCCGTATGTACGCATGAGTAATGATATCATTTAATTGATGTATAAAGCATTGGGAATTAAATGGTATATTAATTAAAAAGAATAGTTTTTATGTTATATACATTATTTAAATCCATTATAATCATCATTATACCCATGAAAAATAAATATTTTTGAAAAAAATATTACACCAAGACATAGAGATGATAAGCAGTACATACACAAGAATGGTTATATTATTATACTTAGGATGGATACAAAGAGGTTTAAGTTTTTCCCATAATTATAATAACATCTAATCTTGTATAAATAAATGTATTTATTAATTTATTATGAGAATAAATTTGAAGAAAATCTAGAAGAAGAAAATAATTTTTAAATGTGTGATAATACTATTACCTATTAATTAGTATCTATATTTGATTTGAACAAAATGTCTCCCTAGGAAAGATTTATTACTAAATTTATTCATATAAGAAGATAGTGGGGATGTTGGGGACTTATTTTATTCTGGGTAGGATGAGCCAAAGGGATTGAATGGTTTTAGTAAGTGACTAGATGTGGTGGCCATTTATAAGAATGAAGAGAGGCACATTAGGAATGTCTTGAAATATTAATTAATTATATATTTATATTAGGTTTACAGTGGTCCCAATCCCATTTATTTAAATTATACGATGAAAATGGGTGGATATAATCTCAACCAATAAAAATATAAATATATTTTGATTTTATTTTAAACAATATCATTATGATTTATCTTTATTTATTCTATTTAATTTTATTTGTGGTAATAATATAATAAATGTTAAATGGTTGTAGATATATTCTTATGCAATTTCAAATTTCCATTATTAGATACTTTATGATATTTTATACATTAAAATTTTTATTTTATATAATTTAATAATATTTTTTTATAAAATATCAATTGTGCCAATGTTGTCACTATTTATTTGTTTGAAATTAAATAAAATACACATAAAAGATAAATTCAATAAAAAAATATTTAATACATTCTTACCATGTTGGAGTCACCTAAATAACACGCGGAGAACATTAATTAGTTCATATGTTATTTATTTTAATATATTTAAAACTTTTTGTTTGATATTTTAATCAATTAAAATACTTATAATCACAATTGTGTTATCATTAAGGGTAATTATATAATATCTAAAGATTACAAATAAATTCACATTATGTAGATAATTTTTGTCACATTATAGATACTATTTATGTTTGATGTTTTATAATTTTTATATGTGTAATAACATTTTTATACATATAAGATATATAAGAGTGACCTATTGTTACTTTCTATTGTTTTACTTTTCAATACACCACATTCAAGACAAATATCAATTAAATGAATCCATTAATACCCATGGGTAATATTTTTATAATTTAAAATTAATCAAATTGAATTCTATAATGTGTAGGGGTAATTTTATTATCTTTATCATATTGTATGAAACCCAAATTTACCTGATTTGCCTATAACTATTTTAAACAAAAATTATTATAGTTACTATTAATAATATCAAAATATGTAACCTATTAACCTAATTTAAACCAACTGATTACAAATATTGAATTCATTTTTAAAAATTAAGAACAATTGAGTTGCATTAATTAATTTAAAATTAATTTCTTGTTGTTAAAATCAGAAGGAAGGTTTTTTAAAGGGAAAACTATCCAATGATTGGAATGCATTTATGTCTCGTTTAAATTTTAAATTACATACAATTAACAAAATATGATTAAACGGTAAAATATAATACAAAAAAACATTAAAACCAATTAAAAAAATAATATAAATATATAAATTAATATGAAGAAAAGGCAGTTTATAAATAAAATCAATTATTTTTGACTATTTATAAAAATATGAATTTTATGCGAAAAATATGAAAAATTGATCCAATAAAATTTTGATTTCTTTATTGCAAATAAGACATTTACTTTTTCAAATATTATATATAAATGCTTAAATAACTATATATTAAATTCCGGTGCCATCAAAAGGCATCAAAACTGCATTTTTTACTAAATACATATTGTATCTAAAATGTTGAATTTGTTCATATATAATCATGTAAAAAATAAATAAGATGATTTTTAATGTTTGGTAAAATTAAAAATTAGATCAATACTATTATTATGGCTATTTTAAATCACAATAAATTATAATATTATAACAAAATATCATTTTTAGTGAATCTCGTTATTGTATATAATGATATCTATCAAGGAATGTCATTCATGGGTGTAATAAAAGTAATGTTAGTATTGTGTTTATTAAAATATTCCTTCATTTTTTCATATAACATATTACAAACATAGTTAATTATTACATTAAACAAAATCTATTATCAGTGTTACATTGAATGAATTCTATAAAATGAACTTCAAATTGTGTTTAACACATGAAAAATATAGTGTTGCATATAATAGAAGCTAATAAAAGGTAGAATATAGCACAAGATAATCATGGTGTAATAAAAAGCAGAATACATAAATGAACTGAAATTTATAATATCTCATAAATTCATGGGGTGTTACATTATACCCCCTATAAAATGAATTTTTCCCATGATTTTTTTGGGGATAAAAACATTTACTAATTGAAATTGTCTTCCATTGAATCTGAAATCATAAAAATTAAATAATAAAACATCACAGTAAAAGGAAATATTTAAAACATTATGGTTATCTGATGTTACTCATCACCGGGTTTCTACATATGAGAACATATGTTGGATGGGATGTCATGGATATGGTAGAAAAATATAACCATCATGTTATGATGGATAATGAAAGAGAAAAATGTATAAATAATGTTAACAATTAGAAATCCATAAATATGTGATGATTTAAAAGAACATCTGATTCATCAGATAACAAGGCACTATGATAAAATCTTTAGTTTTCAAGGTCCTTTCCATAATGTTGATGAACTATATCAGAAACACATACCTGATTTTAGAACGATCACATCGTTAGTAGTTCATTGAACAATTTCCACATCATATGTTATTCAAGGAAATTAAATTCAATTTTTCATTCCTAATGGGTTATAATAACATGTGATCCATGAATATATTGATAGGAAATTCCATCAATTTCAATAAAAACGATAGTACAAGTTATCAAATATATATTAGTAAACCTATGGTAAGATATGACTTTATTCTAACTAATGTCATCTGACCTTTTATATATACATTCTAAAAATTTATAATCATAAAATCCTTATAAAAACTACAATATTAAAAACTATAAAAAATATTCACATACTCATGTAAACATTTATCCCCATATATCACAAGTTATCTTTGGATGGTCACATTGAAAATGTGTGAACACCTTCATTATATATTCACATTCTACACTATTACAACGTGAATTATCAGATATCCTCATTGAAATCATACATTTTTCCTAGTTTCAAAACATAGTGTATAAATTATTAAGCCCAAAAGAGTGTTATACTTCATCAATCATATAAAATACATCTTATCAAAAAAATAATAGTTAGCTCTCAACAAAAAAGAATCATCCAATTTACTTATTCAAATCATAAATATCATTTTCCAAGAATTGTGATCACAATACAAGAGACGTATTAAGGGTTATATTTCCCTTAATCAGGTGTTCTACACCTATGTAACCGTACCATTAAATCAATATTCTTTCTCTACAGAACTATTCAAGCTATCCATTCTAATCTTTAATTAAATTCTTATTCTAAAAACACATATATATTAAATGAATCATTTAAAATAATAATTGATATCTGAAACATATATTCCTCAATCATCCAACATTATTCATAAACCATTAATCATGACCCATCATCTTCACCATTATAAAAATATTAATCATTTATTTAGGATTATCAACCTAAAACATCTTAGTCTTAATATAAACAATACTGGAAGAACATCATATAACTTTACATCTTGTTTACAATCAATTTATCCTCAATAGTATGAAAAATACTCATACCATAATCCTGATTCATTTCATGATGTTTTTACATAATAAATCTAGCTTTATAATTCTCATAATTTAAATATCTAAAACATTAAATGGTTAACCATGTTCTATGTAGTACCATATTTTGACTAATACTGGAAATAAAAAATTGAGAAATACACATCAAATATTAAAAAAAACATAAGTAAGGTATATTACATATAATACCTCAAATAATGATATCTTAGGTTTAATCCTATATGATATATTAGTATCAAAAAACACTAGGATTATAACCAATACATGACATATCCATTAAAAATCCCTATAAATATATTCATATATATTTATAGGGTCCACACTAATGTCCTTGTATCCTTGTTTCTAATGGTTTACTAAATATTCTCTCTGATAACAACTCTAATGACACATGCATGAAATACATTTACAATGAATTTCTTTTTTGGAATACATAATATGTAACACAAATAGGCATACAAGGACATTACTATAATAGTGTCTTTTGAAACAAGGAACACATTCTTCTATATTTGTGGATGATATTAAACACAAAAAATAAATAACATACCCATTAGTTTTCTTAAATTTTTTTTATTCATATCCTTTGGAAATGAAAACATAAAAATAAAGAGATAAAATGATTAGTATGTTTCAACATATAAACATAAAAAACAAAAAACATTAGAATTTAAAAAAATGAACATAATGTTTAAATATAAAAATATTTATTCATAAAATATATATTAGAAGTTCATAAGGAATAAATCATATATGAACATGAATCATGATAACATATAATTGAAATAAAACATGGAATTATAGAAAAAAATAAGAATATAATATGATTTCCATAGTAAAATTTCATTCAAGTCAATCATATACGACAATGTCCAGTACTGAACTGGGTTTACCTATTTTTCTATCCATGTATTAATAAAAAATATATAATTGTCATTCAAACACTGTATTACTGAACCAAGTTAAATGTGTGTTCTCATCATGTATATATAATTACATATTAATCATTATCCAATGCATTGTATGGAAATATATGTATCAGCCATGTCATAAGGAATTTATTCTAATATTTTTTCACGAAAACAAAAATCATTTACAATATAATTATTCATGAAATAAAATGGTTTCCTAAAACATCATTATATCATAACATAATGAATATAAAATTTCATTTCATCATTAACATAGTCAAATAATTGTAATAATAGGGATATAAACAAAACCCTTTTTAATGTGCATCATCATATATGAAAAAAAATTGATAACACACAAGAACTAAATTCATGAGTAATATATAATTTCTTCTTCAAAAGTTATTTCATTTCTAAAAAGTTATTGAAATATTAAAGTAACCTAATACAGTTGAAAGTAAACATGAAATATTTTAGATAAATATTCATGGAAATAAGGAATTTAAAATAGATAAAAAAACCATTTGTTCCAAATAAGATAAAATACATTCTCATCATACTTTGGCCATAAAAGTCAAAAAATCACTCAAATCCTATAACAACAAAACATTCATTTCATAAAATTTAATAAAATTCACCAAAGCATCAGAATATCATTAAAATATTTTAGATTTATTGAAATAATATTACATACTTATGAAACATTGACTGGGATGATAAAAATACCAAAGTAAATACATATGTATAAATAATCTCAGTTAATAATGATATTTCGAAATTATTTATTATATTTAATATGATTTTATCCATATTTTTCAAAAACACCTATATAGTGGAATTAAAATTATTAAATTATTTTATAAAAACCATAATAATATTTATGATATCATATATGATTCAGTTATGAGATTATATTACTTGTTCATTTATCAATTTTATGTTAATGAAACATTTGAGGTAATAATCATTTTATTTATCATACATGTTTTGAATTGTTATTTATAAAATTATTACATATATCGTGATTTATTTACAACCATAATGTAAAAAATAATTTACCTATCTTATATATTCCGTAAAAAATTATATTTTATTGGTAGATATATGAAATGGGATACACCATTCATGGGGAAAATAGGCCTTAAATACACAAGAAAGTTGTTTTCATTTCTTTATTGAATTGAATGGAAGAATGTAAATGACACACACACACACAAAATATATATATATATAATTTATCATTATTATGTGATATATTTTATGCTTATTTATAATATATATGTTATAATCACACTTGAATGGATAACATGGAGAATTAATCTCAACACATAGTGGAGAAAGTAGAATGTACATACGTAGGAGCAATGATATGTTTCACATGATGGTTAAATGGTAGGGAATTGGATTTTATATTAATATAATGAATAATTATCATTTTATATTAATTATTTAAATCCATTATACAAAAATTTATTACCATTAAAATTAATTATTATTGTATATCAAATTACAACACTTTGTGTAGAAGGTAATTCGAAGGTACGAATGTATGGTTATATGGTTTTTCAAAGGATTTCTAAAAAGATGTATAATGGTTTTCAATAATTATAATAACATCATAGAATTTATTAAATTCTAATTTTATTAATATATTATGTGAAAATATAAGAATATAAAGTAGAAGATGAAAATAAATTTGAATGAGGTGATAAAAAATTTACATCATTTTTGGAGTATCCTATTTTGATTAGCACAAAAGGTCTCCCTATGAAGGATTTATGCCCAATTTGTGACCTCTTGGAGAAAGGGATGGATATTTGGATCTTATTATAGATGGTTTAGTATGATCCAAAATGGTTTTAAATGTTTGAGTAAGTGAGTTTAAGTGGTGACCTTTTCTATAAGGAAGGATGAGCACATTAAATATGTTTTGATATAATGAATTATTATAAATTCATTTTCTATTAAAATTGTTCCAAAACAAATTTATTATAAGATAATATGTTAATTGGTAGAAAACCCCATCATCAAAGAAAATTTATACATGTTTTAAATTTATTTTAAAACGTATCTTTTTGATTTATCCTTATATAATATATTTTATTTTATTTGTATTAATAGTATTCTGAATATTAAATTGTTATAAATATTAACATATATTTTATAATTTTTCATAATCGGATACATTATGAAATTTAGTAATATATAATTTTCAATTTGTAATTTTTAAATAGCTTTTTGATTTTTAAATAATTTATGAATATTTTATTTTTATAAAAAATCAATAGCGTCAAATTTGACGCTATTCCGTTAGTTGACATTAAATAAAATTTACATGGAAGATAAATTGTAAAAAAAAATAATTAATACTGACATACAATTTCATAGTAAACAATAAAAATCATAGAGATCATTAATTATTTTATATGATATTTATTTTATATTTTTTAAAACGATATATTTGATATTTTTATCAATAAAGTAATTTCAACCTCACTAATATGTCATTTTACATGGTAATTATTTAATCTATAATATTTATAAATAAATTAATATTATATAGATATTTTCATTAAATTTGTGGATTCTAATTATGTTTGATATAATATCATATTTATATCGACTTTAGGATTATTATACATATATGTTATTTGAGAGTGACATGTTGTCAGATTCTTTTGTATTAATTAAAATTACATCCCTTTTGTTGAAAAAAATTTATTAAATGAATCAATTATGACCCATAAATTATATTGGTCATCAGTAATTAATAAACTATGATTTTATCAAGTGGTAGATAAATTTTATTATAATTATCATTTTGTTTTTTGTCCTAATATACATGATTTAACATTAACCGTGGTAAATAAAAATTATCTATGTTACTATTCATAATATCAATGAATATAAAATCAAACCATTAAGATAATGTGGACCCAATGATTAAAAATATGGAATCTATTTTTTTTAATTAATAACATAGAAGATGCATTAATTAATTTAAATTTATTTACCATTGTTAAAACCAAAAGAGAATGTTTTTATGAAGTAAGAATTATTTAATGATTGACATTTCTTTATGTCCTATATAAATGTGAAATTACATCCAAAAAACAATATTGAATTAAATGATAAAAAAATAATATGGTTCCCCATTGAAACAACTTAAAAATATTATCTAACTATACTTAAATTATATGAAAAGGATGATTTGAATTAAAATGCAATATTTTTAACAATTCATTATAATATGAATTTTCACAAAAGAATAAAAAAATCAACCGATAAAAATTTTGAATTCCTTATTTGAAATAAGTAATTAATTTTTTAAAATAGAATATATAATGGTATTAAAAACATAATTTCCAATATCTGCGCCATAAAAATGCGGCAAAACATCTATTTTTAAAAAATATGTCTTTTATCTAATAAAGTGAATCTCTTCTTATCTGTTTTTCGAGAAAATTTATAATATGAAATTTAGTGTAATATATAATTAAAAATTTGGTTAATAATATTTATAATGTATTTTTTATATCCAATTATATAATAATAATTTAATAATATATCATTGTCTATTGAACCTTGATATTTCATACAAAAAAATCTATCGAGGAACGTCTCTCTTGTGTGTAATGAAAGAAATGTCATTGTTGTTTTTTTTGAAATATATCCTTCGTGTTGTGTATAAAATTATAAAAACATTGTTCTTTTATAGATTGAACAAAATTTATACTCAATGTTGTGTGAAAATTATTCTATAAAAAAACATGAAATTGTTTGAAACACAATCCAAGTATATTATTGTGTATACTGCAAGCTAATACAATGATTCATGTAGTAGAAGATAATCTTGGTGTATCATAGAATATAATACCTCAATGAAATTAAAAGTAATCTATCTCATAAAATCTCTTGGTGTGATAGTTTTCCCATAGAAGACCCATGGTGGTTGTGGTGTTGGTAAAATGGAAATGGAATGAGGGGTGTTTTACCCACGGCTCACCCAAGAGGGTAGTGATTTCAATGTGGAGTAGAGGGAATGTGGTGGTATCACACTATGTAGACCGATAAGGAAATTAATAATGATGAGGTGCCGAGGGAATGTGGAGGTGTTTTTTATAATACCCCGTGGTTTAACAAATAAATTTAATGAACTCCATGAAACACAAATTCATTATATAAAACAATTTCTTATGTAGATATATTTATAGTTTACTAATTAAACATAATTTTTCAACTTTTGTGTTTTGAATATGGAAAAATAGAGATACACGGTTGTGATCACTACGTTATTTATTGTCCGATAGAACCAACTTAATTTTTTATGAATAATAACATACACTAATGAGTAGAATTTTTGATATTATGAATAGTAATATGACCAAATGAATAGTGAAATCACAAATGAATATATTTATGATAATTTATAATAACTTCATTAATTTCTTAAGGTTATATAATACGTGTTATAGTTTTAAAATTTTTATTTTGGGATTGAATTGTTATTTTAATTAAAAATTAATTACTCATAATTGGAAATTTATTTTGAGAAAATATTTTACATCTTTGAATTCTACATGTCTAAAAATGGATTGGGTGAATCATGGGAATTTTTATGAAATACATGAATTTTTCAAGAATAGTAAAATATAATAATTTTCAAAATAAGCTAAATAATTTATTTATTGAGTCATTTAGGATGGTTTTTGAGGAAATCATCTTTGGTTCAAAATGATATGAAAAAATTCCTATTTTATCACTATAGTTAAAACTTCAATTAGCCTTCGAAAAAATAATAATCTAAGGATTAAAATAATGTAAATTCCTTACTCTCTACAACTATAAATACCATCCTCACCCCCTCTTCCCCTCTCTCCTCTAATGATATTTTCATTTCATAAATTATTTCCAACAATATTTTTAAGTCTCTTCCCCATGTCATAGACTTTATGGTCTCTCAAAAATGACAATACCAAATCCATGAAGTTGGATAATGAGGGGAAGTGATCAAAAGGTAACAATCCCATTTTTGTTTCATATATTTTTAATTAAATTCTTTTGTTTTATTATAATCTATTAACCTACCCATATCCTAGAGACATGAAAGTTTCAATTTAATATATATTCTGTATTTTTGTCATGTTATTGTAAGAACTCATCTTCATTCCTTTTCTCCTCTACCTTTATTTCTCAAAATAAAAACATCCATTGTAATGTGTTAATTTTCCAAAATCATAGATGATGTGTTTTCAGTTTCCAGTATACAATTAAATAATATATTCAATACAATTTTAAAGGATTAAATATACATTATTATGTACTTTATGGCCACTTTTATGTTCAGGAAATTACTTATATGCATAATATTAATGGTATATGATGAAAAAAGTTCGTAATTATCAAAGAACAACTAAAAAGATATAATCATCATTAATGTTTTATATAATGATTAATCATAATACATGATTAAAAATTAATTATATTATCTTTTAATATTTTTAAAACATGTCATCAAAAGATTATTTTTCTTCTAGAGTTTCTTTTTCATTCGATGGGAAAATACGTTGTGAAACAACCATGGGAATATTATAATGAATGGACTCAAAACAAAGGAAAGAATAACCTATTATTAATTAATTGGAGGAATGATGTTATTAAATAACCATATGTGGTGTTTGAAAAATGAATATAATTCTTTAAAATATTAATAACTCTCTTTTACCTGTTATACATGAGTATTAAATACGTTTGAAGGAAGTAGAACCCAAGTTAATATTTCCCCTCTTTCCCACTTTTATTTGAGAACCTCATCTATGATATGCCCTTTTATTTCTAACTATAATGATGGGGTATATTTTTCCAACTCCCACATACATCTATAATGATATATAAATGATAAGAAACCCCTTTATCCCTTATTAGTCCCTCTCAAGTACACCGGTTATCACGAATAAATTATTTAATGGAATTTTAAACCAATATCCATTCGTTGGGTTAAAATTATTATGTATTCATTATGTGGTATTAAGATTATATGTGAGATGAATTTTTAATTATTTATTATTGTATTATGTGTATTTATACAATATAAAAATATCAATACCATTCTATAAAGTCTATTTCCAATTATATTTTTAAGGGACATTCCATTTGAAATATTTTCTAAACTCCCTTTTATAATACTCAAAAACATTATATATATATGGAATTAGTTGTTTCTCTATATTTTATTATTATTTATTACTATGATAAGTTCCTTGGACATATTAATATTGGTTTTTACCTTATTATCTCACGACCTGTAGTGTTATGAGCATTATAGCTCAGTATATATTGGGTTGTTCCCACTATAGATCAAGATATAACCGGTTGGCCCAGTTATATATATCTAATGTGTTGGGTACTCCAAATATGGATGTTCACCACATGGTTATTCCATGTAAAATGATTATTTTAAGAGTGATATGGTAAATATTTGTTGGAACCAGGGTCTTCAAAGCATGATTTGGTGTATGGTTTGTGTTTGTTGACAATCCTCAGTGGATGTTCAGGATGTGTACCAACAAAGATATCATATCGTTCAAGCAGAAAATAGTTGTGAAGGTGGTGCCATTTCCCAGTGTATGCCAAATTTTTGGGGTCCAAAATCTAGAAGTTTCTGAGCATCGCGAAGAGTGGATTTCCAGGAAGATCATATTTTTATATGTAAAAGGAATGAGTTTTGTGAAGATGGGATGAATGGATTAGGTTTTGCAAAGACCAGATGAATAGAGGCGGTGACTCTTCGCGATTATGTCAAGCTTCGTGAATGGAAGAGGCTGAAGCGCATCACGACTGATAAGGGGTTTGCGAGGGAGATTTGTGGCGAAGGCGCCCGCAAAGAAGGAATGTTGACGGTGTTTCTACGCGATTACGATGAGCTCCACGAACGAAGGCACACCGCGAAGGTATGTTGACGGTGATTCTTCACGACTATGTCATGCTCCGCGAACGGAAAATTTCCGTGGTGCATCGCGATTTGGAAAGAATTCCGATGGAAACATTGGAGATTCACGATTTGTGATGATGTGGCATTGAATTCGCATAGAAGGGATGAGGGTCAGTGGAATCACCTAAAAATAGAGTCTGATGCCCTCGAGGGAAGTAGAGAGAATTTCAGAGAAAGTCCATTTCTCTCGGATCGCAAAGGTCTCTCGCGAAGGCAGTGTGCTTTGCGAATGAGGTGCTTCACGGTGGCTATTATAGCTCCGCAAATGGCGTGCACCCCGTGTTGGCTCAGTGAGCTTCACGAAGAGGCAGGAGCTTTGAGATTTCCAAACATTGCAAAGGCTGGAGCATTGCCAGAGTGCTTCGTGATTGAGCTTCACGAAATGGAAGGGGCTCCGCGAAGGCTTGTTTGAGCTTTGCAAAATTGGGAGCCTTGCGAAGTAGGGTTCTTTGCGAAGGCCTTTTCAAAAGGGTGTTTTCCTTGTGGACAAGGTAAAGGGGGTATTCATTAGTGGTTGGAATTTGAAACTAACAGAGCATTAACTCAGGACTCTGATGCATGAAAAGTCTCATGGTGAACAGGAGACAATGAACTTCATGAATATCAATTTAAGAGACCTTCACGTCTATAAACTGAGTGGGACTTCACCATCGGCAGTGAGCCAGGGGGAGTCAACAGGAGTGACACGAGGAAAGCAGAAAGATATCCATGAACCTTTGTAATGGCAGTGAGCCTAGGACAGAGTGACTGTACCCGAATCTTTGTAATCTATAGCTAGTGAAGCATAGTGGATTTAGGTACGACGGACAACCTGTCGGAGTACGCTCCTTGGACGTAGCCCTTAGTGGAGAACCAAGTAAAATGGGTCGTGTCTTCTCCATGCATGTGAATGTTTGAATTCTAATCATAATCATCATACAGGTTCAACAAGTTCCTACCAACGTGGGATCAAGATCCATCACTTTAAAAGAAAAAGTGGTCACCCTGATTCACCCCTCTTTTCTCAGGGTGTCCCGGGGTCCTACAATATTTCCCAGTTATAATAAAATATTTTTAAATTATTATAAATAAGTTTTTATGTGATATATTTTATTGGTTTCTAAATTCTCACTTGACGAACAATTAATTTATTTAAATCCATTAATTAACTCCTTGTAATCATCCCTTATTTTTAAATGTTTTTCATTGGGAATAATGATATGTAACAGATGTATGGAATACAATTTTAATGTTATTCATAATTTTATAGGAAATTATTTATAATTTGAAATGGTTTTAAATTTGGAAAAATGGCTACTATTTTAGTAGTATCCATGTGTATGATTATGCAATTCAATTTTTTGATTTATGTCCTAATTCTATAAAAAATTAAACATAAATAGATCCTCAATGTGTAAGGATGTAGGTTCGTGTCTAAAACTCTAGATCATATAATTTTTAAAGCCATGTCCATATAGTTGGTATCATATGGTTTTTTAGAAAATTTTTGTGCTTATGAATATTTTAATATAATAACATAAATTATTTTGAAATTATAAATATTTTAAAATGATATAGAATTTCAATATTACAAGGTTTCGGTGAATAAAATATATCTATTTAGAATTTTATTCCGTATAAGAAAAAGGGAAACTGATTTATGAAGGAACCAAGAGGGTAATATCTATCGGAATCTGCTTCCCGGAATAGTGGGAATCATAACAGAGTAGTTTGTGATCGAAATGGCTCAGTTGGCTCGGGCGATAAATGCTGGGGGTATTTATGCAAGATAGTAACCTGATCTATAAGGAAGAAACATGTGTTTCTTTAATTAAAATTTAATGTTGCAATATTTCCCAACATTTAATGGAACCACATATCCCATTACCATTGAAGGATGAGTCAATCCTCTACAAATGATATATGATATTAGGGGATGTTCGGACCATCAAAAGGTAATACCAGTAATTTATCATATTTATGGTGAAACCAATCAATTTTGGTCTCTTGTTAAGAATACTAGGGAAATATATTATCATTATTGTATGCAATGAGACGATTTTAAGAGTATTTTTCTAGAAACATATTTTCCTAAATTTGTTTCGACATAGAATATAGAAACAATTATTTCAACTGAAGTATAAAGATAATGATTCAATTAAAGAAAATGAATCCAAATTTAAAAAAAAATTGCTAGGTATGTACCATATTTTACTCACAATTTAGATATTAAAAAAGAAATTTCTTGTGTTTGATTCCATTTTTATGAAATGATTTATCATTATGGGGGTTTAAAAGATTTGAGAATATTCTTCATGGTGCAGAAAAATTTGAAATAGAGTTTGCTAAAGCGTATAAGTATTTTGATGAAAGGTATATAAATAATTCAGTTAGGAAGCAATTTTTGAATAATTTTTTAATGATATCTAGATTTAATAAAATAATGTTCCCTTCTTGTGAGAATTGTGTTTAAAATCATCCAGGTGAATGTCAATACAATTCGGGGAAATTCTACTGATGTTGAATGTTTGGGAACATGTCCCATGATTGAAAGGAAAATGATCCAAAAATTAAAGAGGAGTCTATGGTTTGATGATTTATCTATATGGAATTGTGTCATTTTTTTATTGTGTGACTAAATCTAGTAACTCAGGTAGGAAACCATCAATATTGGATGTACAAGTGTGTGATATCCATTAAATGTTGTGGTATTAGGTACATTGCATTTCATTACTGATTATTCAAATGTTTTTTTTCTTTAGGCCTACTCATTATTTCATTTCTATGAAATTGCCTACAAATTTCAGAATTCCACATCATGAAATGAATCCATAACTCATGGTAAAAACTCCTAGAGGAAATATTGTGGAAAATATAAATTATATGAACATACAAATAATTTTATGTTTAAGGATTTTATCTGCAAAATTTTTTTTTGCCTCTATTACAGTTTGATGTTGTTATATTTATCGATTCTATTTCTTTTTATCATTCCAAGATATATTGTTGAGTAAATGAAGTTTTTTCCTAAATCATTTTAGTCTGTCTACAATAATGAAACCATACCGCTGATAAAATACAGGGTAGATAAGAAAATATTAAAATAAGGAAATAAATTTTATCTAGCACATATTTTTGAAACCAAGAGAACCATTCATATTTAGTATATGCTAGTGGTTATTTTGAATAATAATGTATTTATTTAGGATTTTCTTAATATTATTCATGATCAGAGGGTTGAGTTTACAATTGACTTTTTTCTTGATATTAGTCTAATTTCAAAACCCCTTATTTAATTTCTCGAATAGAACCTCATGAATCTAAAATTCAGTTGAATAGATTATTTGATAAATACTTCATTCCCCCAAACACATCACCATAGAGTGATCCCATATTATTTGTTAAAAATAAAGAAGGATCAATGATACCAACATTTATTAAAGAGCATTTAATAACATCACTATTAAAAACACATATCATTTACTACATATAGATGATTTTTTTTATTCTCTCCAAGGAGAATTGTATTTTTTGAATGTTTACCATAGTTTACGGTATCTTATGTTAAATTTAAATGATAAAGTCATCCCAAAGACTATGTTATTTTCAAACAATTGTAATTATGAATTTGTATTTATTCGATTTTGGTTAAGTAATGAACTTTTTTCATTCAAATATCTTATGAATATAACATTTCATTAGTTCTTGGATATGTTCTTGGGTATGTTTATTCATCAATTTTTGTTATATTCAAGAATTAATGAATAGCATGGAAAAAATCTACAAGATATTTTCGAATAATATAATAAAATAAACTATATGGAAAACTCATAATGAGTGAATTTTGAATGCAATTTTTTTATCTTTGGTCCTATTGTTTTTAAATAGGGAATAAATATTGATCCTACTAAAATATGTTTTTGAACAACGGCCATGACCGAAAAATATAACCAAAATTCATAGTTTCATTTGGTTTAGAAGGCTATTACAGGATATTTTCTTAAAACCTATTAATGTTTATCTATACCACTAACATGGATTACTCTAAAATGGGTAATTTTAGTTTGAAAAAAGAATGTGATGATTGTTTTTAGGAATTTGAATGATGATTGGAGAATACATCACTTATGACCGTACCTCCCAAAAGTTGTTAATTTTCAACAAAAAAAGATGATTCCTGCAGCGACATGAATGCATTCTGAAGTATAATGGTTATATAATTGGATAGGTTTCACGATCCAAGTCGGTGGTCATCCAACCCAGCGCCCGACCCAGTCTGCGACATGACCCGAAGGGCGTTCCTGTTCCCCACGGGCTAGCACAAGTGCCCGTGTATCGTAAATAAAACGTGGGAACGATTTACCCGAATAAATAAATATAAAACAAACAACAAGTTCAAAAATTGAAATTAAAAATAGACAAACAAACAAAAACTTATACCATGTTCAGATTAAATGTTTACAACTTGAACTAAAATCCAAAAGATACTACATCATTAGAAAAAACACTCCAAAACAAACCTCTGTGCGACATGGGGAGTCACATCACAAAGAAACCACCACCAAACCAACACGAGGATGCCACGAACAACCTGAATCTCCAATGCTATGCTCGATTCCTCAACCTGGAAGGAAAGGAAATAGAATCTACTTACACTGAAAGGTGTATGTAGGGTGTGAGCTAAAATCAAATTAAGATTCTACCATGAAAAGGTTCCACGAATAATTATTAAATGGAAAATAAATTTTCAATTTAACGGATTAAATATAATTATGTGCTTAAAGAATTTTATTGAAAACAATTTTTAAGGGAAAAATACTCTAAATGGAGATCAACATAAATTAACACACACACACACACACACACTCAAACACACACACAGACACACATACTTTCTTGGTAACCCCAATGTCACACTGTGTGCCGATGGAGAGCACCTAGAAAAAGTGGAGTGCAATACATCCGAGAGGCCCTAAATATACTAACGAGAAGTGGGACCCTAGAACATCGCATCTTGGTGAGAAATAGTAAAAGAATACAATAATATATTTTCTCGTGAACAAGCCACTACTATGGGAAACACATCCATAACCTAGTGGTCTCCAACATCAACCAAAAGTTTAGTTAGTGTTGTAGTCATCAATCCAGTTAAGTGAAACTAGGCTGATGCCACTACCCAATCACTAGAACACTAGTCCTAGTCCGCCCACCTAGTACACATGCTTCTCATTTGTGCTCACGTAGATTAGTGTTCGTGTCACAATTCATAACCATACACTCAAATCAAGAAATACACTACACACGCCAACATAATCATTTGCACACACAATAAGCATTTGAAATAATATTCCCACTAAAACATTTTCCAAACATGTCTCACACCATTGACATAATATAATAATCCATTTAAAAGAAGTTTATAAACCCATAGAAAAAGGGTACCACATGGTTTTACACACACAAAAGTGACTATTTATAAGTCCAAAACACATTCCAACACCGCACCCACTCAAATACAATTTTAAAATTTGACCTGCACCACTCAACCAGTCTGATGAAAAACTTTACACAACATGTCAGAATCCTTTGCACAAACTACAAAATTTATCAAGGAAAAATATAAAATTTTATGAAACAATTCTAAAGAAGTAACTTGGTGTCACACTTTAACCCACACATAACCTTCTTTTACGACCAAATTCACTCAACACCATGCCAAAAACATACTTTTCACCCACATCACATATTAAATAGGTAATCATGCGATCTAAAAAATGGTAACTATCAAATATGGGTTTTTTGAGGAAAGTACATAGATAAAATAAACAATCCACCAAACCATTAAAATGAAAATCAATTTTTAGAAGATATAACATTTTCACTACATAAAATAATCAAATAATATTCCAAATTAACCAAATGTTCAATTAAATTAATCAAACAATAATTAGGCTTGGAACCACATGCCTCGGTGTAGACTGACTTTTCAATATGATGTGAAAACTCCAATCGGCTGCCCGTTGCACCGCAACAACTTATATTAGATGCTAAAATCTAGATATCAAACCCAAAATCAACACAAATGGACCTTAATAACATGGAATACATTCTCTCAATTCTACAAAAAACAAGGAACAATCATCCAAAGTAAAACGTACTTGCAGCAGGGTTTGCTAGAGGCCAATCGAGAATGATAGGGATGCAAGAGGTGAGCCACTCTGGAAGAATCCAACCAAAAAATGGGTCTTGGAGCAACGGGTTTATCCAATGAAAATAAATCACTGAAAGGGGGTGCTGGTTGGGTTGACACATGGGTGTATGAAGTAGGTCGACCCACCACGCACGTCGAATGGAGAGAGGTCTCCAGAATCAAGCCGACCGAAGACAAAGAGGGGAGTCTAGTAAGTAAGGGGGGTTCATCAGGAAGGAGATTCGGCTGATGTGGTATGGCCCAGAAAACAAAAGTGGTGTGAGGGAGGTTCTATGCCGGAGGAGGCTGGCCGGGTCGCCGGTAGCATGCGGGGAAAGCCAGGGAGGTGGTGCGCCAGTCCGGGTGTATCCGGACGAAAGTTGGAGGGACACATGATGGAATGAGGTCAGTGGGTGTTTGGTGCGGTGCATCTGGGTTCGCAAGCCGCCGAGGGTGGCTCGAGTGATGGGCGCTGAGGCGAGGCAGTCCATAGGGAGGAAGGGAGGGTGTCAGTCGGGACCAAGGGAGTAGGCTCTATGGTTTGCAGGGGATGAAGTCTATGAGTGAGAAATGTGGGAGAATAGATGTGAGGTGCGACCCACCACTAAGGAAGAGGGGGGAGGAAAAGAGGAAAAAACATAACAAAATACAAATATAATAAAACAAATAAAATGGAAATAAAAAAAATATAAATAGGATAAAAAGGGAATTGAAACAAACCACAACCCAAAAGAAATACAAGGAAAACATAATCCATTCTAAATAATTATAATTATAATAACAACAAGTTAATAATCCTATAATTATAACGTTAATTTAACATCCATGACTAATTAAATATATCAATTGAAATAATAATAAAAATAACAATAAAACTCTTAAATTAGTTAATCATTTATAATATTTTATTTTGTGTTTAATGTATTATTCAAAATGTAAATTAATTGATTACCCACGCACCAGGTAGGTCGCACGAACATCTGATGAAGCAATGCAGTTCGCCCTTTCCTTGCCTGCGCCTAACACTACCAAGCCAAAACACTCATTTACCATCAAAATGCATAAACTCAAGTCAGGACTGGTAACACGCATGGTCAAGGGCAAGGTGGAACACCCATATAATAACACTCTTAATAATAAAACATCATCCAATTAATGTTGGGAACTATACACAGTCATGCGTACGGGCACACTCCCTTATAAGATCCCAATTTTCTTTTCTAAAAATTAACCGGTTCAAACCAAAACTCAAAAATAATACCAAAAATAATGAAATTATAACAAAGTGTCAGTCAGGGTGTGAAAATGCTCCCGACCATGACCCTTTCTACCCCCAAAATGTCCTAAAAGACTATGTCAACCAAGGGTGCCAAGAGAGACGATCAAGACACAAAAAAAAAACTCAATCACTCGACGATCAGGCATTCAAAACACCCATGACCTGAAACATTAAAGAACTCAATGCCCAGATCACTTCCGAAAATAACCTATAGTAGATAACTCATATCCAAACACAACTATAACATGGAAAACTATTTCCCTCAGAATTTGGGGATAACCTCTTGGATGGGAGATTCAAACATTCCGATCGGTTTCTAATGGGTTCGTTCATAGAACCCGAAACATCCAATGATTCCACATCAATTTGGACCTACTTTCCAAAGGTAGGCTCTCATTAGCTCGGGAACAGATGAGGCTTAGGAATTTTCTTTGGTCGATAGAATGGGATGTCGGACTCATCACACCTTTTTGAGGGAAATTATTGTCTATTCTAGGACTCTCTTTATAGATTTAAGTTATGTTCGTCAATCCTTATTACATTACCAAGTATAAAATGAGCTTTCCTTCAGTTTTGACAACCAATGATTAAACATGTAAGAAAATTAGAGAATCTTTTATATGTATTTGAGGTTCTTCAACAATATAGAATCATCTATATCTATTTAGAGATTATTGGTCAATGGTATCCTTCAAAACATGTGTATAAGAGTCTATTGGTCATTATGATGACCAGGCTGGTTTTAAAGCCACTTAGTGGGGCACTTGAAGTTTATTGTCATTCAGAAGGACATGAATTATTTCAGAGTTGGGATTGAACCCGTATATGGGCTACCTACGTATCATTTGTATTGGAAAAGGAATCAGAACCCACGTAGTTTGAATAAGGGAGTATGATGTTTATGATTGATGGCTCAAAGTAGGATGTCATAATTAATTTTACCCTCTAAGTACACGTGAGTCATGCTCAGAGTGAGAAACAAGAGGTATTGGTAATAAAAAAGTCAATTGGACCATGAAAGATGTAATCATAAGAAATGGTTTGGGTCTTATGTATGTATGACTGCCCAGATAAATGAAGGTTAGGATTTACTTTAGGGATAAAATCCAAGAATAGGGACCATAAAGGTATATGTGCTTCATGGAGATTTGAATACTCATACTTGGGACTTATTCTTGAAAATGAAAACCAAAATTAGGAGAGGATTGATAACTGGGTTTTACTTTTGAGAAGGAATCCCAGATCAAAAGTAAATTAGGAATGGTTAAAGAGAAATTAAGGGATTTTGGGCTTACTCCTGAAAAGGAAGCCCAAAATTTATGATTGGGACTTATTCCTAAAAAAGGAGGCCCAGGTTAGGGGACCTGGGGCTTACTCCTGAAAAGGAAGCCCAAAATTATGACCAGGACTTATTCCTGAAAAGGAGACCCAGGATAAGGGATTATGACTAGGACGTATTCCTGAAAAGGAGGCCCAGGTTAAGGATTAAGGTTTGGGGCTTACTTATGAGAAGGATGCCCAAATTATAGGACTTATGACTGGGGATTATTCCTGAAAAGGAGACCCAGGTTAAGGATTCTCTCATCTTAAAGGATGTGGTTTGAATGAATGAACTCTCCATATTTAGTGACATAAGGATATTTAAATCACTAGGTTTTGATAGATATTCCACAGAATTCCTTTCAGATAGAGATGTAAAATCAATAAACCATGCCATAAATTGTTTTAAAGTGTGTCTTGAAGACTTAATCGTAAATAGGAAAGGAGTAATGGCTTAAGAGGGGTAAAATGGGCAATATGGGCACCCAAAAAGAAAGGGACGCGCAAGTCTTGGAAGACGCGCAAGTACTGTGTGGGCGCGCAAGTATTGGTCGCGCAGGTATACCTGCGCGACACATGGTGTATTTGCGCGATGGTCAACCAGCATTTGAAATACTGTAGAGACTCTTTATAAAATGCTTTAAAATCTTCTTGAGGTTCTTCCAGAAAAGGGAAGGACAAGTTCCAGTGAAGGAGTAAGGCGGCGCACAAGTGTGACCACTTCTCTTAAGGGCTGGCCACTCCGGCGTGCAAGTGTTAATGAGTTTCAACACTTAGTCCTTCCTCCCTCTCTTTAGATATTCCGTTATAGGTAATAAATTACGTTAGAAGTGTTTCTAAGGATTTGAGAAGAGACTTGGGCATCGGGAGCTTCAATCCGAGTTTCGGAAAAAAAGATCCTTCCTAATGCGGGGCCTACAGGGTCTATTTATAGTCAGGAGAAAACCCCAGGCGGTTACTGGGTGGTTATCAATTAATTCATGCAAGTGACTTGTGCGCCAGGTGTGTCACGCAAGTCCACTTGCGCGACCATGAGGAAACTTGCGCGGCCTATGGTTAAAGTTTTCTTTGTTCATCCCTTTGCCGATTTTTGATGTTTTCTTCGAAGGGCGAACCATTTTAATCTCAGATCTTCGGCTTTTCCAATCTTGAGATTCTATGATGAAAGGAGCATCAACAAAAGTCCCCCCTCAGAGTTGGATCCGGAGAGAAAATAGAGGATTTGACTCTGAGGAAAATCTAATACATTCAAAGCAGTAGTGGCGTGCATGTCTTAAGGGTGCAGAGGGAAACACGCAACTATTCGTCGCGCAGGCCTTGAGCGCACTGTATAAGGCGTGCAAATAGTCTTTCTGGCCTATAAATACATAGCCTTTGGCCGAAATAGATTAGAATTGACACAATTCCTTGAAAATTCATCTGAAAACATATTACCGTACTCAAGTATGAGGGAGAAAATAGTAAACTATGGCTTAAGAATATTTGAATCTGAGAAATGATACGAAAAATAGCTAAAAGGCATCAGAAGAAGTAATTTTACAAAGGTGAAGTTACTATTATTTAACAAAACCCGTTAGGTGGTAAAATTATGCAGGGCCACCTAAGGGCATTGGCTACATAGTTAAATAAAATAGTATCTTTTGGCTAAAAAGTCTGTTATGTAGACTGTTTATGCAAGTCCACCTATGGGCACGTGCTGTATGGTCAGGGAAAAGAACCCTCAGAATTTTACTTTCCTTGTGCTAAAAGCCAGTGAAAGTTTATGGAGATTCAAATTTTCCAATGTATATAGTTTTCTGTATGGAAAGAGGTACTTGAATATGGAGAAGACATTTCCAGACAAGATTATCGAAGAACTGGATGAATATCGCTCCTAAGAAGGTCTGACCTAAACGTAGGGAAGAAGAATAAACCATAGACTTGAATACATTCAGATCATGCAAAAGGATATGGGACAAATATGTTTAGGATGACTATTTTATTGTAGATCCCTACATACTGTCGTTTAAGACAAATAAGGACAAAAGAGGCATTCTTCCCATGAATGAAGTTACCATCATTTAACTAACTCGTTAGGGGGTTGAATTATGCAGGGCCACATAAGGGCATTGGCTGCATAGTCAAATAAATAGTATCCTTCGGCTGATAAGTCTGTTATGTGGATTGTTTATGCAAGGCCGCCTATTGGCACGTGCTGCATAGTCAGGCAAAATAATTCTCAGATGTTTGACATTTTTGTGACTAAAAGTCATGAAAAGGGTTATGAAGATCTGAAAATATTTATGGTTAGGATTATAACACATAAATATGGGTGTTGTCCAATGTATATAGAAATAAATAGGTCAATGATAACCATAAGCATGTTGTGGCTGGGTCTTGAATTGAAATTTTTGACTTCACTACATATCTCATAAGAATTAGAATCAATCCATACGTAGTTCTTGAAATGCTGTTTAACATCATGAAGGACGAAAGGATGAGAGATCTTAGTCTAGGGTCATAAAGTTCAGACTATAATAATTAATACACAGTGTGTGTTTTCATGAGGACTTTTCAGCCAAGGGACTGAAAGTAAAATTTGGGGTTAGGCCCAAAGTACTTGGGGCTGGATTCAAGGGATACATGAACGTTCCTATGTATCCCATAAGGATGAGAATCAAGCCATACGTAGTTCTAGAACTACCCTTTATACAAATTTGGTTCGTACATGTGAAGGGTGAAAAGGGACATTAGTACAATGATGGTTTAACCTGAGATAAAATAGTTTAGTCGTTGCCATGTATGCACGTAGTCTTTTGAAATGAAACATGATTGAAAAAAACAATGTAAATAATAGTTCCCTCTCAAATGTGGAAATCAATGAGTATTATAGTTTATTGTCATACTGGACAAAAGTGTTGTATATTTTAACGTCATATAACAAGGACGAATGTGAATCAATGTAACGATATTGATTCTAGGGGCGGTTTCACGAATCAACATCATATGAAATGGAGGTGAACCGATGTGAAGTGACTG
This sequence comes from Viscum album, assembly GCA_963277665.1. Classification (NCBI taxonomy): domain Eukaryota; kingdom Viridiplantae; phylum Streptophyta; class Magnoliopsida; order Santalales; family Viscaceae; genus Viscum; species Viscum album. The sequence continues at coordinate 2,070,415,492 of OY728152.1, read as the reverse complement.
ATTTTGGGCTTGAACCTTGGGAGGTTGCCTACGTACCCAGATTTAAAGGTAAGGATCAAAGTCCACATAGTTCAATTAAAGATTGAATTAATAATCAAGTTGTTATTGGGGATAACGAACCTAAAAAAATGATGTTGGGACTTACACATGGTTAGCGGCCCAAAGAGAGTGTTATGGTTGAGGTTTTCTCTAAGCTCACGTGAGTCATACTCGTTGTGAGAAATAAGAGGTAGAAACAACCTTAACGATGCACAGTTTAATGTCATGTAGCAGGGACAATATGAAGGGACTATGCAGTTTAAAGTTATACAGTTAGGACTATTGGTGCTGCACAGTTTAGTGTCATGTAGTAGGGATAAAATACAATTTAGCTTCATGGAAGATACATCAAGGACTTTCGGTACAGTTTAGCATCATTTAGTTAGGACGATGGGGACAATACAGTTTAATGTCATGCTGGACATAAGTATAGTTTAAGGTCATACAGGACCTTTGATAATTATGTAGTTTAACGTCTTGCTAGATGTAATGGACTTTCAAATAGTTTAGGGTCTTATGCATGGACCGTTGCTGTATAATTTAACATCGTATATCAAGGAAAAACTGGTGCTACACAGTTTAGTGTCTTGTTGTAGGGATATTATAGTTTAACATCATATTGGACGAAAGGGGGACTGTGCAGTTTAATGTCATGAAGGGAGGACAGATTAGTGTACCATTTTAACCTCATGTTGGATGCATTGTGGATTTTTTTTCATAGTTTAACGTCATATAGGACAAAAAAAGGACGTTACAGTTTAGCGTCTTGTTGGAAGAAAGTGCGAATAGTTTATGGTCATATGCATAGACCTTGGATGGTGTAGTTTAAAGTCATATAGGACCATGGTGTATTTTGAAGTCATACAAGACTTTTTAGGGAACTTTTTCACAGTTATACGTCATGTGGGATGAAGTTTCAGTTTGAGGTCATACTGGACCATTGCTGTATAGTTTAACATCATATAGCAAGGATGAACTGGCGCTGCATAGTTTATTGACATGTTGCAGGGACATCTAGTGAATATTTTAAGGCCCTATTGGACCAAGGAGGAGTTTAAGGTCATACTAGAGTGTTGCTGTATAGTTTAACGTCATATAGAAAGGACAAATTGGTGCTGCACAGTTTAGTGTCATGTTGCAGGGACATCTAGTGATTAATTTATGGTAATATTGGACCAAGGAAGAGTTTAAGGTCATACTGGACCATTGCTGTATAGTTTAACGTCATATAGCAAGGACAAACTAGTGCCTCATAGTTTAGTGTCATGTTGCAGGGACATCTAGTGAATAGTTTAAGGTCATATTGGACCAAGGAGGAGTTTAAGGTCATATTGGACCATTGCTGTATAGTTTAACGTCATATAGCAAGGAAAAACTGGTGCTGCACAGTTTAGTGTCATGTTTCAGGGACATCTAGTGAATAGTTTGTAGTTTATACATACTATTTCTTAAAAAATTTGGCATTAGTTGGAGTAGTGATGAGTTCTCCATCCATCGAGATTAATGAATTAGATCCATTGGAGTAGACCCTATGTATTGAATAAGGTCCTTCCCATTTTGGATCAAGCTTGGGAGGTTTCTTTCCTGGTATAATTGGAGTTCTAAGAACTAATACCAATTCTCCCTGAATGAATGAATGAAGACAAACTTTTTTGTTAAAAGCTCATGTTGTTCGATTCTGATAGATTTCCAAGTGCTGAAAAGTGCACAATATTTTATCATCTAACCATTCCAATTCATTCAATCACTCTTGGGATAGCTCATCTGTAGATAACTGATCACAAATGGCTATTATGAGTGAGGGAAATTGAACTTAAATTGTCAAGACTGCTTCTGTTCCATATACCAACGAATATGGAGTTGACCGTGTTGCATTGTGGGTGGTAGTTCGATAAGACCATAAAGCATGAAAGAGTTTATCAGGCCATGACCTCTTATCTTTATCCACTATCTTTTACAGTATATTTGATAGTGTCTTGTTAAAGGCTTATATTTGGCCATTGGCTGCCGCATGATACCGGGATGAATGGTTGGATTTAATGTTGTATTCTTGATATAATTTCTTCACCTTAGAAGAACAGAAGTTGGTTCTGTTGTCCGTCAATATGGTATGAGGGACACCAAATCTAGTAATGATGTTAGACTTGAGGAAGCTAACGATGCATTTAGAATTGACTTCTTTGAGAGGTACTACCTCTGCCCATTTGGAAAAGAAATCAGTAGTAGTAAGAATGTACTTAAACTACTTGGTCGTAGCTGAATGGTAAGGTCCCACCACATCCATTCCCCATGTGGCAAATGGCCACGAGTATTTAGCTGTATGAAGCAACTCTGGAGGTTTATGAATGAATTTGTCATGTACTTGACATGAATGACACTTCCTTGTGAAATTAACACAATCTTGTATCATTGAAGGCTAAAAGTATCCATGCCTTCAAATTTGATCATTCAATCTATGTCCAGACTGGTGGGCACCACAAACTCCTACATGCACTTCTTTCATGACAGCCATTGTCTCTTCACCATCAATGCATCTGAAGTGAACTCCATAAAAACCACGTTTGTATAGAATTATGTCTAGGTGGTTTGGTCTATTATAAAGAGTAAAATTGACCACATGTCGCCGGATTTGTTCTTTCTCAGCTCTATCATGTGGAAGTGTTCCATTTTGAAGGTATTCCCTGATAGGTGACATCCATCCTGTAGTATGACCATACGGTTCAGGAATGGGACTAATTTCATTAATTTCCTATGTTCTGGCTTGAACATAAGGTGAAATTGCATGACAGTGGGCAATACTAATGGTTGTCTCGTCCTGATTTGGATCTGCTAGAGCTGTGGCTATATTAGCCAGCGCATCAGCTTGAGCATTTTGTGATCTTGGGACATAAGAAAATGTCGGTTCTGAAGGGAATTTCGCCATTAACTCTCTGACGTAATCATACAGAGGGATTAATTCTTCTTTTCTGGTGGCATAATCCCCATTGGCTTGTTTGATTACCAGGTCTAAATCACTTTTCACCTTTAAATGATTCACTTGTGCTTGAAGCGCCAACACCAAGCTTGCGATAAGAGCTTTTCATTCGTCTTAATTATTGGTACCACCTTCCACCGATAAAAAGGAATAAGGTAACAATTCCTTATCTGGAGAAATGAGCACAATTCCTAAACCAACTTTGTTGAATTTAGGATTTTCCATTTTCTTCCCTTTTGGACTTCTGGAAGCACCATCAAAATACATTTCCCATGTTTGAGGACTCTCTTTAATAGAGAAAACTTTCTCATCAGGGAGTTAAATATCTGAAGACGTGTCTTCTACTGAAGGATGTTCAGCACGGAAATCAGCCAGAGCTTGGCCCTTTATTTCCTTTTGAGATACATACTGAGTGTCGAACTGCTGCAAAATAACTGCCCACCTTGCTAGATGTCCTATAAGCATTGGACGACTAAGGATGAATTTGAGCGGATTATTGTGAGATACCAATTGGACCTCGTGATGTTGTAGGTAGTGTCTTAATTTATGAACGGAAAAAATTAATTATAGGAAGCACATCTCAATACTTGAATATCGGGTTTCTACTTTAATCATAGTTCTACTGAGATAGTAGAGGCTATTTTCATTCCCAGCATCATTATTTTGAGAAAGAAAGACACCCAATGATCACTCTAGAGATGTCACATAGAGGATAAGTGGTCTTCCTTCAACAGGTGGCATGAGTACTGGTGGACTCAAGAGGTATTTCTTGAGAACATCAAACGCTTCTTGACATTCTTTAGTCCACTGGTAAGTGACTCCTTTTTTCAATAATTTGGTAAAGGGTAAAATTTTTCCTGCCAAATTGGAAATGAAACGCCGAATATAGGCTAACTGTCCTTGAGGTCCTCTTAATTCATTAGAATTCTGAGGAGGTGACATACCAATGATTGACTTGGTCTTCACGTGATCAACGTCAATACCACGATGGTGTACAACAAAGCCGAGGAATTTTCCTGAGGTTACCCCAAAAGCTCATTTTAAGGGGTTCATCTTCAAATTATGTTGTTGAAGCTTGTGTAATATGACGTCCAAATCAGACAAGTGATTAGAACGTTGTTTGGATTTAACCACCAAATCGTCTACATAGAATTCAACAAAATTCTCTATGAAAGGTTTGATGATATGATGGATGGCACATTGATATGTTGCACCTGCATTCTTTAAACCAAAGGGCATCACTCAGTAACAAAACACACCTTGAGGGGCTCTGAAGGTTGTAGATTCTTTATCATCTAGGGCCATTTGGATCTGATTATATTCGGAATATCAATCCTTGAAGGAAAGTACTTCATAGCCAGCCGTCACATCAATTAAGAGTTCTGTAATCAGAACTGGGAAATCATCTTTAGGGCAATACTGATTAAGATCTCTGAAATCGATGCAAACCCTAATTTGTCTGTTCTTCTTCTTTATAGGGACAATATTATCCAACCACTTGGGATATTTATCTTCTCTTACGATGTTAGCTTTGATCAGCTTATCCACTTCAGCTTCAATTTTGGAAGCATAAGTTGGGTGTGTTCTTCTCGCGGCTTGCATAAATCCTCGATGTTCTTTTGGTAAACCCAAATGATGAGTAGCAACATCAGGATCAAGCCCAGGAATTTCCGTATAGTTCCAAGAAAAAATATCTTTATTTTTCTTTAGAAAAGAAATATACATCTCATGCTCTTCAAGGGTCATGACTGCACTAATTAAAGTGGGGCGTGGATTTTTTTCTGTACCCAAATTTATTTCTCTGAGTTCATCCACAGTGGTAGAGATACCCTCTTCAAATGATGGAGGAGCATCTCTAAGATCTTCTTCTTCTTCTTTATCATGAGTTATTTCATCCGTTTCTACTTGCATAGTAGATGACAAAATTAAATTTTCATGATCAGAAGAGATGTCAAAATTTGCTCATTTTGAAGAAGAAGCTTCCATTTCCGACCCTATTGATGATAAAGGGCCTTCTTTGGGAAATAAAGAGGAGATGATGGAATGAGAATTGACATCATTATTCACCTCCGATGATGCTATAGCTTCTTCTAGCATGATTGGCAAAGTATAGACCTGTTGGATTTCAGTAGATGAAATGAAAACATCACCACTTATTCTTTCATCAATGTTTGGTAGGTTACCAATTTCTCCCATGTTGTCTGGCTCAATTGCCGTAATTGATATTATGGATCATTCCATAAGAGTATTTTGATTTGGGACTATTTTGTCAATTTGACTGATAGGTAAAACATAATCTGTACTCACATGTGTAAATTGATTTATTGGAATCTTCTATAAACTATATGGAGCATTAACTTTGGTAATTTGTTTTATTGTAGATTTCTCTCTTCCCTTCGTGTGATAAAATTCTGCCTCAAAGTATTGAGACTCACATGTCTTCAATGGGGCCTTATCACCATACAATGTTCGAACATGACCATTGAAACATTATTTGAGACAATGATGGTATGATGAAGGGATAGCTGCATGCTGATGTTGCCAGGGTCTTCCAAGAAAGACGTTGAAATATGAGTCTTGATCAACAATCATGAAATCTGAATTGGATTAAAGATAACCAAACTGAGTTCTGAGTGTAACTTCGCCCAGTGGTTCATGTTCATTTTTATCATATCCTTGTAACATCATGGTAGAAGAAGAAAAATCAGATTCCATAAGGCCCAATCAACGAAGTGTATGAATGGGCATGAGGTTGACTCATGAACCATTGTCAATGAAAACTCTTCGGATATCTACACCATTAAATTTTCTAGACAAGTACAGAGGTTTTATGTGCCCATGCACAACATCATCTTCATCTTTATTAGTAAAAGATATCACTGCATGGAATTCTGCCGAATTATTCTCTATGTGATAGACTTCAGCTGCAGCTATTTCAGCTTCAAATTCCTGAGGACTTGATAATACTTCGATGAGTGCTTCCCGAAGATCTTTTGACAGATTCAATGCATCCAAAATTGATAACATGGCTGGTAAATGGGCCATGTGTTTCAATATATCATACTTTTGATCAAGAGGTCTGCATTTCCCAACAAGAATATACGGTTTAACAGGTGCCTTGGAAGCCGATGATTTGGAAGCTGATCCATCTTGTATTGGGACAAAAGTTTGCAACATCCTTGGTTTTGGAAGATTAGAACGATTAGATCCATTTACTTGCTGAGATGAAGAAGATGGAACCTTTAATCGGTCTTCTAAAATAACTGTGCCATGACAAAGTTGTCTATTAGCAGAAGAACTTGCTTGTTCTTTTTTATCTCACTGAAGGGATCTACCACGAGTTTCTGCTGCATACACAGTGCTAGTAGGGGTATAATTAGAGTAGTGGCTTTAGAAAGATCCACGTCTTCCCCTGTATCCTGAACCTCGGGAACTTTCTCGGATTCCCTTATTTGATACAGGGAATTCAGGCTTATCAAAATTGAAATTATTACTGGAATATGGATATTTTAATTGAATCATATTAACAGAACTAAGATTTACTCTTCGTCGAATAAAGACTCTGCCTGAATATCCTGTTTAGGCTGTGTCGTTTGATGGGGAAGTGCCTGTGGCTTTGAAGTAGATGGAATAATGTCTGCCAGAGTCAAAGATAATTTAGGCTTTGACACATACTCATCTTCTTCTGATTCTTTTTCCTTCTTTGAATCAAGACATTTCATTGAGGACTTTCCCTCTAACGAAGAGGTTTTTACCACAATATTCATGGTAGAAGACACAATTGAATTCTTTAATTGTGTTCGTAAAATGGCATGAGTCCGATTGATTGTCTTTCTGACCATCCAGTCATCATACTTCTGTGCATTTTTTATTTTGACTTCTTGCCATTCACCTTCCTCCTCTGAAACTGTAGCAGTAACACATGCTACCTGAGTCAAAGAACCATTCAACTTGACTTGTCCCAAGTCGACCATCTTTTGCAGGAGGTCTTTTAAGACAAAACACTCCTAGATGGGATGCCCCAACATTTGATGAAAGGGACAATAATTGGGATGGTCTTCATCTCCATTTTTGCTTGGACTCTTGGGCATTGGTAATTGAACCAAATTATTTTCCCGAGATGAAATGAATTAACCTAGAACATGCTCATTTTGGAAAGAGTATGTTTTACTCTTAAAATCCTCAAATTGTTTTCGTCATTGATCTCTTTGATTAATTGGATGAAACAGCCTTTGTTGTTGGAATTTAGGAGGCGGATCCCTTTGAGAAGATAAAGGATTTGAAGTGGAAATAGGTACGGGCGCATGTTTAAGCATAATTGTAGCATTTTCCGCTTTACCCATTCTCCTTCCTGGAGCTAATGGAATTACACGAGATTTAGCCTTAGCTTATATAAGGGAATCTTCAATCTGCTGAGTGATTGAAGTATGGTCTCGAAACCCTCCTGTGTATTTCTCAGGGATCAATGGCGTGCGTAATTCATCACCCAAATTTGCCACACAGATTGGCAATATATCTTCCTGAGGGAGTGCTAAACTCAGGGAATATGTTAATCCCTTCCAGCGAGCAATGAAATCAGAGACTCTTTCATTATCCCTTTGAATGCAGTTTGTAAGATCGAAAACTGTCGTTTTTGGTAAAGTTGACCTAAACTGGAGAAGGAATTTTTGGCGAGGATCCTCCTATCGGATAATTGACCGGGATTGCAAGCTTGTATACCAGACAAAATCTGGTCCTTGCAAGGTTCGCATGAAGCATCTGAGTTTCACTGCTTCTTGCTGCTCTGGAGTTTCCATCATAGGATCACAACAAGATACGTAATGCGTCAAATGTTATTCAAGGTCTCCTGATCCATTGAAATTAGGGAAAACAGGGTTTCCAAAACTGTATGGAGGAGAAATTGAATATACCCATTCAGGGTAAACATTCTTTTCTGGTTGAACTTGCACCAGTTTCCCTTCCATAGTTTCTATCTGAGCTATTAATGACTCAATAGTAGTTATTAACTTTTGAGAAACATCAGGTTGAATTTGGTCTTGGGTAGGTGAAATGAATAGAGCTTGGACAGACGTGGTGATTGGCGCTGCAACTGATGGTAGCACTGCCAACCGTTGTTGCATTTGACCAGTAGGATTAGACCTCTGAGGGTGTACTGATAAAGGAGGATATTTCTGATCCATCACAGTAGCTGCAAAAAATTCCTTCGGCTTTTGAACATTTGCATTCATAAGAAAAAGACTACTCTGAAGTTGTTCTGCATTCAACATTCTTAATTCTTCCATTTCTTCCTCCTGTTGTGCATACCTTTGCTCTAATGAGAGCGATTGACCTTCTCCAGAGGAATGTTATGTAACCTGATTCTTTCCTCTCCTTTTGTTGGATAGTTTATGGAGAGAAGGAAGTGGATTACCTAGGTTCTGAGTAATCCTTTGACTTCATGTACGCACACCTTATTCATTTGTATCGGCGTGTACATTTTATTGAGTAGGACGCTCTTCATCTGAGTCCCCTGAGTGAGTCTCCGCTGGTGGATTATCAACAATGGCATTGATGACATTGATTGATGCATAATGAATCACATCCCTTCTACCAACATTTCTGTGATATTTTCTTCTTTCATGTCTTTGATGAGCCATTGCCTTTTGTTGATTTAATACTTTTGAACTTCTTGACAAGATATAATTTGTAGGGAATCTCCAAATAATTTGGATCTTCATTCCTCTTGGGGATTCTTCCCCAATCGAGAAAGGAATTATATTATCTGAGAAGGGGATTGATGATTTGAAAGAGTCCCCAGTCTTGTAAACTGGGGATGTTCCTGCTGCTTTCACTCAACTCCTCGAATCCCATTTTTTGACTCTGAGGGTTGGGTTAAAGGAGTCCCCAATCTGACAAGATGGGGTGGCTCTTGACATAATATGTCTGAGACCTTCTTAAAATCTCTCTTGATCTTGCGAATCTTAGTTCGGAAATTAGCCGGATGCATTAACCTGTATCCACTTTTATCACCTGGTTTAACAGAACGTTGGATGATTTCCGAGACATCTGTCATCTGATGATGTGTTTTCTCTATATGAGAGGCTTGTGCAATATTCTCTCCTGCTTGATGTAGGAGCAATTCAACAACGTGTTCTCTATATGCTTGATTTTGAGAGGAACTAGCTGAAGCCTATTCTTGAGCAATCTTTTGATTACGAACAAAGCCCATTGACTGTGGCCGGCCATGGGCAATAACATTGCATGAGACCATTTTCAGCGGGCTTTGCTGACTGGAAATCACTGTGAAATGTAGTGCTCCATGAACACCCCATCCTCTTATATGAACACCAGATAGAGTATTGGCAATTAACTGAAGCAATTTTCTTAGTGCGCCAAGGCATGAACGTTGAAGGGTTCTCTGTTGCTTTTCATCCTTCAGATACCGAGAGACTGATAGAGATGTCAAATCAATCTGACGTTGTATCCCTTCTATTATCTTAAGATTATTTTCATATTCATCATAATATACTACCTTCTTCTTTAATTGACAAATATTTTTCCATATGTTGAGACGAATATCATGGATTCCATCTTCCATCAACATCTTTGGAACGTCATACTGGGAGTCAGCCAGAGGCCAAAACATGACTGGTACCTCATTTTTCGCCAGTTTTTTTCTCATGTTCAGCATTTCATCTTCATCATTAATTGATGATTCTTCTACCTTTTTTGACCATAGTTTTTGTTTCCTTGTTGCTTCATCGGATTCAACAAGATTGGTAGAGAGATCATTTATCAAACTAGAAGATGCATGACTTATGGGTGGTTCGGAAAATGACCTACACCCTGGGATATCTTCAGACTGAGAAAGTATTTCACTTTCTAGCGATAAAGCATCAGACATGACTGGTTTTGCATTTTTAAGTGCCTCAAGATAAGAGTGATTTCTCGGCACTACATTGTCCACTGGAGTATTTTCCAGGAAATGTGAATCACTACTGCAGAGAGGACTTTCGCAGCGAAATTCATCATCATGGGGAGGACCACCATAATGGGTTACAAAAAATGATGATATCTCTTGCTCCTCAGTCTTCTGACCACACAGAGGGTTCCTGTGGCTCTCATCTGAAGACGAAACTTCAATATTGACCGAATTTTCACGAATCAAGCCTTCATGAGGAAGTTTCTGTTGAATACCTTTAGAATTAATGTTCCCGTTTTTGGGAACTGAGGTAGTAGAATCTAGAATTCCAATATATAAATGTCTGAGGGCTTCAAGAACTCCAGCATCGAGTAAGGCCATGTTACAGATTGGCCTTTGATCTCCTGACTGTACTGGGCATATCTTTTTCTTAGATGCCTTCTTACTCGCTTTGGAAACCACTTGTTGACGAAAGTGGTTGCTCTAAGCAGGTGTATGTGCCTGATCAGGAAATATGGTCAGGTTAGGCTGACGATCTCCACACATATCAGTTTTATGTGCCTGACTTGGTTGTCCGTACGATACGGGGGAGTATGCCCCATAACCCTCTTGGACTGGACCAGATGTGTGTGTCTGTTCCGGAGTGAATCGTTGATGTGTCACTCCACTGTTGGGGATAGATTTAGGTGTCTTTCCCTGAGATGATGCTGAAGCTATTATGATATCCTGGCAAGCATCCAGAATATGAGCAGGAATTTGCTCCTGCTCTTTCACCATTGACAAAATATGCTTGGTGACATCAGCTGCCGGAACAGGGATATACGTCCATTCCGGGCTTGGAGTAGGTGTATGTGCCTGCTCTTATCCTCATTTTCCTATCAGTACTCAAATTTGGAGGCAGAGAGTTGAGTCTGCCTCGTGTTTGTCGTCGGAGCATTCCGACAGACTTCTCAGTGTGCTACCAAGCGAGACTGTTGGTAGGCTTGATTAGTACTAGCAGGTGTATGTTTCGGCTGATTACACATCGCCAAACGCGGTTGATGAGATCCATCATATGTAGTCAGGTGAGCCTGCTGACTAAATGATGATGTATATGAAGGTGTATGTTCCTGCCTATAGTACTCCACCAGAATTGCCTGGCGGGATTGGCTTCATGATGCCAGACGAGTCTGCTGGACAGCGGAATTAAAACAGACAGGTGTGTGTGCCTGCTCATTGTTCACCACCATGATAGGTTGGTGGACTTCTTCGGAGATGGCAGAGATGAAAAACTGCCCATTATTAACTAGATTCCTTCTCTGGTTGTTCGCCTTTCCTGCTCGGGTTCGAGGAACCTGAGCCGAATGCCTGGAGTCGGTACCCTCATCATGTTGAGGGCGCACTACTGCACGAGTCTGGAGGCGATTGTTGATGGGAGCCCTCAGGAAGGACTCTGGTCTTTTTGAATTAAGGCCCTGAGTGACCTGCTCATTCACTTCCTCAGAGTAAGGGAGCGAATGGAAATTGCGTTCCGGGGATAATGACCCGAAACGGTTGGAGACGGTAGTTAGCACCACCTGCCTCTTGATCGTTGGTCGTTGTTGTCCGGATGACCTCTGTGAGTTGTTCACTTGGAGGGCCTGTCGGGCATCCTCTAGAGTTGGGATGGTACCGTGTTGACGGTACTCATTAACCAGTGCATTTGATACCCATCATTGAAGATGATGAGTAGGTGATGTCATCCTCAGAGCGGATGACGATCCAGTAGGAATAGTAGCAGTGGTATTTGCAGCATCAGTATTCATAGGTGTGATTTTGAGATCATCCATTATGGAAATACAGAAGATCTTGGAAAAGAGTTCATGTTTGATATAACAGACGTAATCAAGATAAATTCAGTTACTTCATCCTTTGAATGAGCACACATGTCAATGATTGTTTTTGTTATCCCTCTTATTGAGTTTAAAATAGGGTCTTAACAAATAGGAAAAATATTATTTTAACTTGGTTAAATAATTCATGCCGGGTTCACCATTTTTTAATTCCCTCGGAATTCGGGGATGACCTCCTGGATGGGAGATTCAAACATTCCGATCGGTTTCTAACGGGTTCGTTCATAGAACCGGAAACATCCTATGATTCCACATCCATTTGGACCTACATTCCAAAGGTAGGCGCTCATTAGCTCGTGAACTAATGAGGCTTATGAATTTGCATTGGCCGAGAGGATGGGAGGTCGGACTCATCACCCCTTTTTGAGGGGAATTATTGTCTATTACGGGACTCCCTTTATAGATTTAAGTTATGTTAGTGAATCCTTATTACGTTATCAAGTATAAAATGAGATTTCCTTCAGATTTGACAATCAATGATTAAACATGTAAGAAACATAGAGAACCTTTTAAATGTATTTGAGGTTCATCATCAATAGAGAATCATCTATATCTATTTAGAGATTCTTGGTCAATGGTATCCTTCAAAACATTTGTATAAATGTATCTTGGTCATTATGATGACCAGGTGGGTTTTAAACCCACTTAGTGGGGCACTTGAATTTTATTGTCATTTATAAGGACATGAATTATTTCAGAGTTGGGATCGAACCCGTTGATGGGCTACCTACGTATCCTCTGTATTGGAAAAGGAATCAGAACCCACGTAGTTCGAATAAGGGAGTATGATGTTTATGATTGATGGTTCAAAGCAGGATGTCATAATTAATTTTACCCTCTAAGATCACGTGAGTCATGCTCGGTATGAGAAACAAGAGGTATTGGTAATAAAATAGACAATTAGACCATGAAAGATGCAATCATAAGAAATGGTTTGGGGATTATGTATGTATGACTGCCCAGATAAACGAAGGATATGATTTACTTTATGGTGAAAATCCAGGAACAGGGTCCATAAAGGCATATGTGCTTCATGGATATTTGAATACTCTAACTTGGGACTTCTTCCTGAAAAGGAAACCCAAATTAGAAGAGGATTCATAACTGGGTTTTACTCCAGAGAAGGAATCCCAGATCAAATGTAAATTAGGAGTGGTTAAATAAAAATTAAGGGATTTGGGGCTTACTCCTGAAAAGTAAGCCCAAAATATATGACTGGGACTTATTCCTAAAAAAGGAGGCCCAGGTTAGGGGCCTTGGGGATTACTCCTGAAAAGGAGGCCCAAAATTATGATTGGGACTTATTCCTGAAGAGGAGACCCAGGTTAAGGGATTATGACTAGGACTTATTCCTGAAAAGGAGGCCCATGTTAAGGATTAAGGTTTGGGGCTTACTTTTGAGAAGGATTCCCAAATTAGAGGACTTATGACTGGGGATTATTCCTGAAAAGGAGACCCAGGTTAAGGATTCTTTCATCTTAAAGGATGAGGTTTGAATGAATGAACTCTCCATATTTAGTGACATAAGGATATTTAAATAACTAGGTTTTGAGAGATATTCCACAGAATTCCTTTCAGATAAGGAAATCAAATCAATTAATCATGCCATAAATGGTTTTAAAGAGTGTCTTGAAGACTGAATCGTAAATAGGAAAGGAGTAATGGATTAAGAGGTGTAAAATGGGCAAGATGGGAACCCAAAAAGAAAGGGGTGCACAAGTCTTGGAAGACGCGCATGTACTGTGTGGGTGCGCAAGTATTGGTCGCGCAAGTATACCTGCGCGACACATGGTGTATTTGCACGATGGTCAACCAGCATTTGAAATACTTGAGTGACACTTTATAAAAGGATTTATAATCCTATTGAGGTTCTTCCAGAAAAGGGATGTGCATGTCCCAGCGAAGGAGTAACGAAGCACACAAGTGTGACCACTTATCTTAAGGGCTGACGACTCAAGCACGCATGTTTTGATGAGTTTCAACACTTATTCCTTCCTCCCTATCTTTAGAACTTCTGTTCTAGGTATGAAATTACCATAGAATTGTTCTGGAAGCTTTGAGAAGAGACTTGGGCGTCGGGAGCTTCAATACAAGTTTCTAAAAAAAAGATCCTTCCTAATGCAGGGCCCACATGGTCTATTTATAAGCAGGAGAAAACCCCAGCCGGTTACTGGGAGGTTATCAATTAGGTCGCGTAAGTGACTTGCGTGCCAGGTGTGTCGTGCAAGTCCACGTGCGTGTCCATGAGGAAACTTGTGCGGCCTATGGGCAAAGTTTTCTTTGATCCTCCCTTTGTCAATTTTTGATGTTTTCTTCAAAGGTTGAACCATTTTAATCTCAGATCTTCGGCTTTTCCAATATTTTGATTCTGTGACGAAAGGAGCGTCAACAAACACCCCAACCCCCATCATAGGGATCACCATGGCCGCTCGAGATCTACAAAAACAAACGTTCAGCTACCCACCGTATGATCTAACCAATTAGCATGGTCAAGGTAAAGCATAGCAGAAACAAGGGGTTTCTCCAGCATGCGCACTGGAAAACAAAGTCTTACAGAAGCTTGTCTTATGGATGTCTCCCAACCATATTACGGTTGTAATCAAACATTGGTTCATTAAACTGAAAACAACTCACCAATCATACAAACTCTAACACTAGCATTACTATCCAAGCTCCCTACATTAATCCAACCAACATTAAAGGGGACGCTAGTGAGACCCACACTGGGACTCCCCACCATTTAAAATTTTTTTAACACCACATAACCCATGCAGGCATTCCATGTTTACTTTTAGAAATACTTACTGAACCCTTCATCATGAACCCACCACACGGGCCGACTGGCACAAATTATTCTTAAAGTGGAAAAAAATACACCACATGAGATGATTTTGATAAAAAACCCCTCACAATGAGGCAACCCAGACAGGTGCATGAAAATTCCACTAGACATGAGCATCTCTGACCAAAAGAAGCTTCACGGAACACACCAACTCGCTTTACAAGGATACCGATTTTTCGAACATCTTTAAGGCACAAGAGGAACTCCCATAAAATAAGACCATGATTAGTAGACAAAGGATCCACACCACTCACCTCAAGAATGGTGCTTCCAAAGAGGGTACCACAATAAGAAAAATTAATCTTTCCCCATCCTGTCACTATGAACATAAGTCGGATCAAGCTAATCCCACGTCCGACAAGTTTTTGACTGTGCGCAAGCTTCACCCCGAGAGCTATGGTTGGGCCCCTTATGTATGAAGCATCTACCACCTCGCAGTCATAAGCTGACAACATCTGACTGGAAAAAAACATGAATAATACTCCTCTCCCCCAAGAGGACACTCCATTAACATACCAACTAATGATTGTAGTGAATGTCTTAGGTTGTTTGACTGGCCACACTATAGGTATGAGATTGACCGGCCCATTAAACGCGTGACCCTAATTGACGAGAGGGGAACTCCAAGAACCTGTCTATTTGGTTCACACCCTTCTTTGGATGAGGAAACTACACTTACCACAATATGGACGAGACCATCAAATATTACAATATTTAAATTGATTGTTCTACACAACCTTTTGGGAACATGAATCCATCTCATAAAAAGGTCAACACACCTCCATCTTCGACTATTCGTTAGTCGAAATCCTCTAAAATCTACCACTTTCTCTTGCCTTCACTTCCTTGAGTGTTACCGCATAATGTGGCTAGTCTTCAGTATCTATCACAACATCCTCATCTTCAACCAAAATGGAACGATCAACATTTGCTAGTCTAGTACCACTCCTCTAAACACACCCGAGACAACTTACACCCACACAACATTTTGAGTTCCTCAAAAAATAGAGACACTACCAACTTCACAAAGCATTAAACAATACCCACTCGACCTCAACACCCACAATAGTTGACAAAACCAAACATGAACCAACTTTACCATTGCACTGGGAGTCTGGGTCGGGCCATGAACTGAGACAGACCTGCTGGAATCCAGGGAACGTTTTAAGGGGCATATCCCAAATAAGAAAAAAATAACATTCCACAAATCAAAACACATCACAGAACAAACATCCACATTCCAGGAATAAATCCAATAATTACAATTTAAAACATCAATTAATTATTAAATAAAAGGACTCACTTGGAAAACCAATAACATTGCGATATGTCCAAACAACTCTTTTGAACCCAATGCTTTAACTTTGGACTTGAAACCATTTTCCAATTCCAAAACAATTTATGCACTAAACCCCATTTTAGAGAAAACACCACTTTTCAGGAAATAAGGTGAAACATTAAAAATGATTCACTCACCACGGATATTCCTGGAATCCTTACAGACATCCATTTCCGTGCCACCCAGGCACCCATATCCAAAATCCACCAACTATCAAATAATCACTTCCACATGCCCACGTGAGCATCCATAGGAATACCACTAAACAAAGCAAGGTTCAACTTCTTTCAAAAATAAAACATTCCCAATATTCAGAAAATACTATTTTTTTCAAACAGTCATTTCAAAGATTCAAGACAAATTTTCAACAATATTTCCATTTCTAAAACAACCTACTTCAATTTCAGATAACCTAATACATAATTTTTGGAATTAATTTTTCAACAAATCAAACGCAAAATTTCGCAAAACCATGTCCAGGAGAAACTCACCCCAAATATCATGCAAACCACACAACAAAATAAAATAAGAGTAGAACCAATGTATGCTCCCCTTTTTAAAGGAAAATAATTTCGTGCCAATACCAAAATTGAAGCATGATATCACAAAAATTAAAGCACCTGAGTGGAGGACGAGTGGTCATGTCTAACCTGGATACATGGTTTAGCAGACCATGCCCTAGGTAAGAAACAACCACTAGGAGTGTCAAACTGTATGCTCGGGCATCAAATGTGTCACTACTCAATTTGAAAACTTGCACACTACCGGTTTACTCCTACTTTCATCCCACATCCACACAGAGTAATGAAAAAGCATAAATCTTAATCTACCCCTAGTTACTCAAGGATTTAAATGAGAATGAGTTTGTGGTTCTATTCTCACACCTACCCCTCGAGTACCGACAATCATATACCTGATCCACTTGACTTCCCAAATAATAAGAAAAAAAATCTTCTCTGGTACCATTTCGTCATGAACCAGGCTGGTTTTCATCTGACCCGACGCCCAACCTGGTCTTTTACATGACTCGAAGGGTGTTCCGGATTCCCATGGTCTGGCACAAATACCCGGGTATCAAAAATAAAACTTGGGAATGATTTTCTCGAATAAATAAATATAAAACAAACAACAAGTTGAATAAATTTAAACTAAAAAAACACAACCAAATAGACCCTTAAACAATGTTCACATTTAATGTTTACAACTTAAACATAAACCCAAAAGAGACTACATCAAAGGAAAACCAAAACTCCAAAACAAACCTCTGTGCGACACGAGGAGTCACATCCACAAGCCACCGCCACCAAACCAACATGAGGATGCCACTGACAACCCAAATCCCCGATGCTTTGCCCGATGCCTCAACCAGGAATGAAAATAAACAGAATCTACATACACCCAAAGGTGCATGTAGGTTGTGAGATAAAAGCCCAGTAAGATGCCACTGAGAAAATGTTACACACGTAATTCTTAAATGAGAAATACATTTTCAATTTAACGGATTAAAAATAATTATGTTCTTAAAGAATTTTAAGGAAAACAGTTTTTAAGGGAAAACTAATCCAAATGGAAAACAAGTTAAATTAACACACACACACACACACACACTCACTCTCTCTCTCTCTCTCTCTCACACACACACATTCTCAGTAACCCCAACGTCACATCGTGTGCCGATAGTGAGCGCAGGGAAAAAGAGGAGAACAATACATTGGAGAGGCCCTAAATATACTAAGGATAAGTGGGACCCTAAAACATCGTGTCTTGGTGAGAACTATTAAAAGAATACAATAATAAATGTTCGCATGCAGGAGCCACTAGTAGGGCAAAAAATCCATAACCTAGTGGTCTCCAACATCATCCAAAATTTTAGTTATTTTTGTAGTCGTCAATCAAGCTAAATGAAACTTAGCTAATGCCACTTCTGAATCACTAGCACAGTAGTCCTAGTCCACCAACCTAGTACCCAGGCTTCCTGTTTATGCTCAAGTAGTTCAGAGGTTGTGTCACAAGTCCTAACCATACTCTCAAATCAAGAAAGACACTACACACACCCAAAAAACCATTTTCACACACAAGAATTATTTGAAATAATACGCCCACTAAAACATTTTCCAATAACGTCTCATATCATTGAAATAATATAACAAATCATTTAAAATATCTTTATAAAAGAATAGGAAAAGGGTGCCACATGGTTTCACAAACACAAATGTGACTATTTATAAGTCCAAAACACATTCCCACACCGCATGCACTCAAATACAATTTTTATATGTGACCTGCACCACTCAACCACTCTGATGAAAAACCGTACAACACATGTCAAATTCCTTTGTACAAACTAAACAATTTATCAAGACAAAATATAAAATTTTATGAATCAATTCTAAAGAAGTAACATGCTGTCACCCATTAACCCACACAGAACCAAATTTTACGACCAAATTCACTCAACGCCTCATAAATAACATAATTCTCACCAACTACATAGATTAAATAGGTAACCATGTTATCCAAAAATTGGTAACTACCAAATATGGGTTTTCAGGAAATCACACAGATAAAATAAATAATCCACCAAAGCATTCAAATTAAAATAAATTTTCAGAAGAGAGAAACTTCTCAGTAAAAAAATATAATCAAATAATATTACAAATTAACCAAATTTTAAAATAAATTAATCAAACAATAATTAATCATGGAATCACCTACCTCGGTGTAGTCTGAATTCACAATATAATGTGGAAACTCCAATCACCCACCAATTGCACCACAACAACATAGATTAGATTGTAAAAACCAGAAATGGATCCCAAAATCATCAAAAATATACCTTAAAACACATGGAATAATTACTCACAATTCTACCAAAAATAAGGAACATCCATCCAAAGTAAAACATACCTCCGGCAGGGATTAAAAAAGGTCAATCGAGCAAGATGAGTATTCTAGAGGTGAGCCACACTAGAAGAATCTGACCGAAAAAGTGGTATCCGAGAAAGGGATTTTTCTAGAGAAAATAATTCACTAAAAGGGGGTGCTGGTTGGGGGCATGCATGGTTGTATAAAGTAGGTCGATCCACTAGGCATGTAGAATGGAGAGAGGTCACCAGAACTGAGCCGGTTGAAGGAAAAGAGGGTATTCTAGTGGGTAAGGTGGGTTCATCGGGAAGGATCATTGGTCGATGTGGTCTGGCCGAGAAAAAAAAAGTGGCCCAAGGGAGGTTATGCGCTGGAGGAGGCCGTCCGAGTCGCCGGTAGTGCGCGGGGTGAGCAGGGTAGGTTGTGCACTGGTCCTGGTGCAGCTGGAGGGAAGGTGGGGGGAGGAACGATGGAAGGAGGTCGGTGGGTGTTTGGTGCGGTGTAGCTGGATTCACAAGTAGCTTATGGTGGGTCAAGGATTGGGCGCCTGGGTGAGGTAGTCCGCCGGGAGGAAGGGAGGGTGTCGTCCAGGACCAAGGGAGTAGGCTCTAGGGTTTGTAGGGGATGAATGTGGTGAGGGATACATGGGGGAGAAAGGAGGTGAGGTGCGACCCACTATGGTAGAAGAGGGAGTGACGAAAAGAGGGAACAAAGAAAGTAAAAAACATGAAATAAAATAAAACAAATAAATTGAAAATAAATAAAATAGAAAGAGGATAAAAATGTAATTGAAACAGACCACAACCCAAAATAAAAATAAAGAAAACATAATCCATTATAAATAATTATTATTATTATTATTATTTAATAATCCTATAATTATAACATTAATTTAGAATCTATGACTAATTTAAAATATCAATTGAAATAATAATAATAATTATAATAATAATAAAACTCTTAAATTAATTAATCATTTCTCATATTTTAATTTGTTTTTAATGTATTATTCATCTTGTTGATTAATTGATTACATGTGCACCAGGTAGTTCGTACGAACATTTGACGAAGCCATGCGGCTTCGCCCATTCCTCGCCCACACGCCGGACACAACCATTCCATAACAATAATTTACCATTAAAACGCATAATCTCAAGTCAGGTATTGCAACACGCATGGTCGTGGGAAAGTTAGCACACTCGAATAACAACACATATAATAATAAAACATCATCTAATTACGATTGGGTGCTACACACAATTGTGCTTACAGGTGCACACTCGTATAAGATCCCAATTTTATATTCTAAAAAGGAACCGATTCAAACCAAAACTCAAAAATAAGACCCAAAATATTTATATTTGAATAAAGCATCAGTCAGGGTGTGACATTAGGCTTCACTTTAGTCAAAACATATTGATTTGAACTTCACTCAATATTATTTTGATGTAGCTGATATTGTTTGTTCATTAATAATTTGAAGTCATCACATTTGTGGAGTTAAATGTTAAATATATACTAAACATAAAATATTGTTTTATATATTTAAATAGAAGGAATTGAATAGGAGACAAAGAAGATGGCTAGAAATAATCAAGGATTATAATTTGGAGATCAATTACCATCATGGAATAACAAACATTGTGCTGCATGCCTTGAGTAAAAAACATCATTCATCATTAACTAAATTACCACTCAATAAATAAAATTTGATTAATGTTGTATTGAAATTTTTATAGGATGTTATTCGTGTAGGAAATTATTCTTATTTTTTCAGTTGGCAACAATGTTATATCTGTTAGATAAAATTAAGGAAGAACATAAACATGACAATTATCTAATGAAAAATAAAGAGTTCGATATAATGTTTATGTTACAAAAATTTAACAATAAAAAGGATAGTGTTTTGAGGATACAGAAAAGATTATATGTTCCTTGTGATTCTCAGATAAGGAAATAATTGTTATGTGAAGCTTGTAAGTCTTGGATTTTAGTTCATCATTGCAGCAAAAAGTTGTACAGAGATATTCGAGTGTAGTATTTGCGGGTCAAAATGAAAATGGATATTACAGATTTTACAGTGAAATGAATAACATGAAAATGTAGAGATTCTATTAATGAAGGGTATTCTTTATCCATTACCAGTGCTGTAGTGTAAATTAGAAAATTAATATATGGACTTCATTTTGGGACTATTGAAGACATATTTAGGGAACAATCTATTTTGGGTTATTATTGGTTATCTAGCTGAATTTGGAGATTTCATCATTATTCAATATGCAATGTCTATGGAAGAGATTTCCCAACTGTAACTCAAATATATAGTGATGTTACATGGAGTTCCTCATACAACAGTATCTGAAAATGATCTGATGTTTAGTTCTATCTTTTTTAAGGGACAATAGAATTCATGGTAAAATAATTTAATTGTAGAAAATAATTCCATCCATAGTCTAATAGACAAATATAGATAACAATATAGACATTGGAGGTTAAGCTTTGAGCGTGTTCAGTGGACTATCGGTGAAGTTGGGATATGAACCTTTCATTAGATAAGTTATTATATGATAATAGAATTCATTAAATTGTACTGATGACACCTTTTAATGATTTATATGAGAATAGGTGTTGGAATCTGTATTTTTTGTATGAAGACAGAAAATTGAAGTTGATGGAGAAAAAAATTAGTAGAGAATATGATATAATAGGATCACATGATTCAACAACACATGGGGATATCTCAGATTTTGAAAAAGAGTTATATAGATCAAAGTATAATGGACCATTATTTTTTTTTCATGGTCATTTTTTCCTTAAAATATCACTTTGGATAATTGTTATGTGATTTATTAAAAAAATATATTTAATCCCACCATTCATTTAATCATTTTAAATATTGTTGAAAGTTAGACTACTCGACAACTGAGTATTGTTGGTTCCACGATTTTATCTGATACACAATGTTTCCATGTTACTATTTAAAAGTTAAATAAAAATTCATCTCTTCTTTTGAGCATATAAATAGTCAAACTCGAAGTGAACCTCTATTATGAAGAGAGACCTATTCTAATTAAAATAATAGAGATAATGTATTGTAGAATAAAGTAATCTAACCGGTAATGGTTTTGTTTTTGAAATAGGAAGGGTAGATTAAGAAACATGGAATTCTAAAATTGCTATAAGGGAAAGGTACCCATACATGTTAAATAAGTATATAAAAATTGAAATGATGAAATTTTGAGAATGTGGGGAGAATGTAACTACCCGTTGGTTTACAAACACATTTAACAAAATGAATAAATAAACATTTAGTTATGAAACAAAATAGTTATTTAAGGATATATATATGGCATTTTCATTAAAAAAAGTTTTTTTACTAATGGGGTTTGAATTTTAAAAAACAAACATACAAGGTTGGGATTATTATTTTATTTAGAGTATTTCATAACCAACATAGTTTTTTGGTGAATAGTAACATACACTTTTGAATATTAATGATACCCATATGAATAGTAATATAACAAAATTAATAGTAGCCTCACCTATTAATGTATTTTGAATAATTTATTACACCTTGATTAATTGTCTTAGTGTAATATAATATGATTTACAGGTTTAAAATTGTAATTTTTTTAAAATTGATATTATTTAGAAATCAATTTCTCTTATTTAGAAATTTATTTTGATAAAATGGATTTTATTTCTGAATTCAACATGTCATAAAATATCTAGGGTGAATTTCTGGTTTTTTTCTAAAATACATGAATTTTTGGGGATTATTATAATATGATAATTTACAAAATAAGGTGAATAAGAGATTTTTTGAGTTATTAATGATATCATGATGAGGTATGAAGCCTTGGTTAAAACTCACATGAATATGATACTATTTTACACAATAATTATTATTATTCATATTTTGGATAATAAAAAATAATGTAATGATTAAAATAATGTAAAACCAATCCTCTCTTCCACTATAAATACCTTCCTGAACACCCTCTTCTTATCACTCCTCCCATGGTTTTTAATTTGAATAACTTCTTCCCAACCTTCTTCATAAGTCTAATCCCCACATCTGAGACCTAATGTTCTCCCAAAATGAAATATACAAAATTCCATAAAGAGGTCTCATGGAGAAGAGATAAAGAGGCAAAATTACTCTTCTATTTTCTTCTATTTTGTTTTAAATTATTTTTTTACAATCTCTTAACATACCCTTATAAAATCAGAATTAATGATCCATTAATATATATATATATATATATATTATTTTTATCTTGTTATTGGAATAATTCATCATCGTACTAATTATCCTCTTCATCTCATTCTGAATATAAAAACATTGTTTCTTATGTGTCAATTGACCAACATCGTGGAGGATGTTTTTTCAATTTCCTTTATATCCTAAAATGGTAGTTGTTAAATAGTTAAAATGGTCAAAACAGATTTTAATGATTATGATATGGCCTCACTTATGTAATTGAATTAACTTATTTTTAAAATATTTTAGGTATTAAATTAAACAAGTTCATGATTTTCGAAGAACTGCCAAAATTATATGAACATCATTAATGATTTATATAAAGAATAAACATCATATATATATATAAATATTTATCTTATAATTTTATTGTATGGAAAAATCATAACACTATTTCATTCAAATTCTATATTTTAATTTAATTCGATGGGAAAATTCCTTATAAACCAACAATGGGAATCATGTAAAGAATGGACCTGAAACCATCGAATGAACAAAATTTTATTAATTAATAGTTAAAATGATTTTATTAAATTTGTATATAATTTGTTATAAAAATAAATAGACTCTGTAATATTTTAATAACAATTATTTAACTATTAAACATGAGGGATAAACACTTTTGAATGAATTCAAACACGAGGTAAGGGATCCCCTCTTTCCCACTTTTATTCAATAATCGCTTATATGTTATGAACTTATATGTTTAATTCTTAATCATGGGGTATTTTTCTCACCACCAACATATTATACTTTTGTAATATAAATTATTATTTACCCATTTACTTCTCTTTATTCCCTCCCAATTACACATTGTACAATGACTATATTTCATAAGGGAATTTTAAATCCTATTTACTTTCTTTGGGATGACCTTCTAATTTATACATTATGTATTATTATGTTTTTTGTGATATATTTTTTAGTATATTGTGGTTTATTAGGTGTAATTATACTGAATACACATATTAATTACATTTTATTAATTATCACTCCATTTATATTTTCAGCGTGCAT
The DNA here is from genome assembly GCA_963277665.1 of Viscum album. Classification (NCBI taxonomy): domain Eukaryota; kingdom Viridiplantae; phylum Streptophyta; class Magnoliopsida; order Santalales; family Viscaceae; genus Viscum; species Viscum album. Next base: position 2,070,391,380 of record OY728152.1, on the reverse strand, counting down.
TCCTTTTTAAATTTTTTAGTCACTTTATGAAAAAATATAAGATCATTTATACATATATATATGTATATATTTATAGGGAATGAGTGATTTCTCCTATTTTCATGGTGTTTTGATACCATGATATGTTCCTTGGATGTAGTTATATGGGGTTTAGCCCATTATTGTTCATGATATGATGGGAGGTTCCATTATACCTCTATATTGAACTGGATACTATGGGAATGGAATTTGACTAAATGGTTATTCCATGGGTAAGTGCAGTTGTAATAGTGACATGTTAAATATGTCCCATGTCTACTATATAATGTTTTTACACATGTTAAAATGTTTTTAATGTTATTTTTTTTATTTTTATGATATCACAAGACAAAAATATATTTCATTATATCCATTACCAAGATCATTGTGACCATCCCATGTTTTTAAATGTTTTCAATGGGTATAAGGATGTGTAAGATAAGGAATAATGATAATTTAAATGTTATCAAGAGTATTCAAATATTGTATTTTTTATATCAATAGTAACATATTTTATAAAACATGGATTCTCATTTAGTATTATCCTAATGTATGATTATGGGATGTTATGTATGTTTTATGTATTAATTATATAAAACTCTATACCAAAAAAGATCTTCAATGAATATGAATGCATGTTCTTATTTAAAAATCGATATTATGTAATGTTTTAGGGATGTTTCCTTATAGTTTCACCAATCATATCCATTGAGTAAGGCTCTATATGGGAGGATTTTAGGGAATGGATGGTTTCCCCCTATTTGGTCCATGTGGGAATCTATGTAGGCAAGGAGCGGGAGGAATATAGGTGGTTTTCCCCTACCTGACCCATTAATGCTGAATTTTGGGTAAAGAGTTAAGGAAATGGTGGGTGGTTTTTCCCTATGTGGTCTAGAAGGATAGTGGTGTCAGTATGGTTATAATGGAATGGGGGTCGTTTTCCCATTTTTTTGGGCATGGGGGTGTCATTTAATGAAAGGAATCAAGGAAAAAATAGTTTTTTTCAGCTTGCATGACACATGATTGAGGCTGTGTTGTCAAAGAACCAAGGGAATGCGGGGTTAATGCACCTTATGTGGACCATGTTGGTGGAAATATTAATTTGGAATTAAGGTAATGGTGGTGGTTTCCCCCATCATGTAAAATGAGTGTGGTGGTGGTGGTGTAAAGATGATAGAATATGGGATATTTCCCCTAGGGTGTCCCATGAGGGTGGTAGTATCAGTGATGATCCAAGGGAATGTGGGTGGTTTCTTCCTATGAAAACCATGATGTAACTGGTGAACATGAGTATATTAGGGATTTGGGGGGTGATTCCTCTTTGGGGATAATGATGGCGGACGTTTCGGTGAGGTGTCAATGTAATGGGGGTGGATTCCCCATTCAAATTATTTGATGGTGGAAATGTTCATTAAGAGAAAAGGGGAAATGGTATTCACGATCCTAATGTATTTCATCAAATATCATATGTAGGACATGGGATTAACATAATAAATTTCATGATGTGGCCAATAGTTTTTAACTTCTCATAGTTTACAAATAAAAGATATATTTCGGGTTTACCATTTCATTTTCGGATTATTTTTGCATCCAAGACGTGTATCAACACAAAGAAATGTTTTTATTTACCAATATTCACTATATCCAATGGAGGTTAGCCTCATCAACCATAGATTTGTTTTTTTTGATCCTATTTAAAAATTGGATGATGGGATTTCAATTCCAATATCCATTGATTTTTCCTTGGATCTAATTTCCTAATAAGAGTCTCAATCATAATTTGGGTCAATTTTTTTGAAACTCATTCCGGTTGTCTTATATTTGTTTTAATTAGTTGATTAGGTTACATATTTATAATAGGGTAGAAATAACTTAATTGGAGTAGTCGGTAATGTATTTTAGGTCTTGGATTAATAGGATATTGGGTGTGTTGTTCACCTTCGATTTCATCCTTATTAGACAGAATATTGCACGAGTAATAATAGCATGAGACCCAAGGAATAACATGTCAATCAAATAGTATTTTATGTCACGGTTTGTCTTCCCATATTGATAAAGATTCATGTCATATGAATCAAATTATTAATGAGTCATAAAGTATCATTTTTTGGCCATGAGGTAGTAAACTATATGGGAATAATTCTTCAGAGTTGTTGTTCCATAGTAATCCCATGTTTATCATGTGGTAGATATCATTGTTCTGGGAAAAATTTCTACATAATGTGGAAATGGAGTATAAATTCTTTTTCATAGGGATCATAGAACATGTTTTACAACAAGATGAGATAAATAGTTGATTAGAATGCCCCTTGGAGTCGGATCAAGAAGGTGAATCCCTAGGCAGAAGAATTTTTTGTTTAATAATGGGAAATATTACAAAATGTAGGTGGATATTGGGTGTTAGATGAAAACACACCCTTTATGAAGATTCTATAATGTAGAAAAGAAACCCAATTGGTTGAATATAAGATAAGGGTGTCTCTATGAGGAGAGGTGTCACACCTAAACTATTTTCTAATGGATCAAAACACTACATTGAGGTGTATCCACTGTTGATATATTAGAATGTCCAACAATAAGGATCTGTGTTTTTTGTCTAGAAAACCCCATGTAGATGGATATTGGATTTTTGTCCCTATGATGAATGTTGTCTTATTATAATAGGTAACTAATTAATCAGAATACATGGTGTTGGTGTATACGAAATTATGGATCAAAACACCCCCTTGATCCTGTTTATATATTTTGTAATGGAAAACCCCGTAGAGGAGGATATGGGAGGAGTGTCCCTATCTGTAAATATTTCACAACTATATAGTTCACCAATGGATCAAAACACCATGTATAATTGGATCTATAAATGTGTATAAGAATTACCTATGGAGGAAGATCATAAATTATGGATCATAACACCCTGTGAATTAGGGCCTATGATGTTTGTACCTAGGAGGTATTATGTCACAATGTACAATTTTATCAATGAATTATAACAAACCAATGAAGATTATCTATAATTTTAGATCATAACTTCCAAGAAAGATACATATGATATTCTGGAAAATAATTCCTTATTTAGGTGGATCTGGTTGGTGTGTCCCTATGTGGAAATATGTCCCACAACAAAAGTGTACCAATGTACCATACCACCCTATGGAGGTGGATTCAAAATTGTGCATCAGGACACACTATGGATGTGGAAATGAAATTTTTTATTATAAAATCACATGGAGGTGGTTATACAGTTTGTTTCCAAAGGAAGAATGATGTCACATATGAATAGGATTCCAATGGATCTGAACACCATGTGAAGGTTTATTTGAATGTCCCTTACGATGTAATTAGGGATAATCGTAGTGAACCATGAGTTTACCATTGAAAGTATGAAACCATTTAGAGGATTCCTACTTTGGTTTCTTATATTATAGGTATTAAACCAAACTTATTTTTCTTCCACAGTATAGGGTCATGTGAAATGAATGATCTATATATTTTATCATCACACCATAATAAAACTTTTTTCTGAAGAATTGTGTAATCAGGAGATGGTGTGTTGATTGTATTTAGTGTAATCTCTTTTCAGGAGGTGTAGTCATTGTTAAATGGTGTGGGGAATTATATTGAGAATTCACTGTGTGGATATGAGCCTAGGGTATTGTGATGGATGAGGGTTTTTGGTAATCATGGTCTAATGAAGCTTGTAACTTCAATGATAATAGGGTCTCATGATGGATGGGGAATCACAATGCATAGGGATTCATGAATGAGGTCATGATTTTTAGGGGGAATTTATCAAATAGGAAAAATGATTTATTAATCATCAAGTTCCACATATGTACCTATTAATTTGGAATGGTGTAGGCCTTACCAAATGGTATATACACTATGTGTAGTTTACCTTCAAGGATTCTTGTGCTCATGAAGGGAGATCCACAAAATGGAACCCCACGAATAGTCCATTGTGAATAGACATTCAAAAAGAGGGTCTTCGTTAGTAGTTTTGTTAACAATATTTGAGACAGTGATAACATTAGATATGTAACTCCTTTCGTGTTCTATAGTTAAAAAAATAATACACTATGTAATGAGATACACTCCAATATTATGATTCTCAATAATTAGTATCTTCTTCGATGCATTTTTTCAAATACATTACCATTTATAGAATAACATAAAAAGGTTTTGGAAAGATGAAATTATGTTTTCTTTATAGAAAATAAATATTTATTTAGTACTACAGGTGGATGTAGATCATTCATATTTGTACATGGGTTTAGTAAATATAAAAATATTTCATTAAGAATGAACTAATAGTCACCTAGTATATAAATGCTTTCCTTAATACATACATGGATTGAATCATATAGTTCCATGCTTAGGATAATTTAAATTTTCATTATAAGCAATTAGAAATTATTTGAATAGATAGTAAAAATGAATGATCTATGTTATACCTATGAAGTGTCATATTTAAAAAATGTCTTAGGATTTAAAAATCAAATAAATGACTATATGTATCTTATTACAATTATTATTTCTCATATTTTTTTTTTCAGTTAATGACTAGAACCAAAAGGAACTGTTTTAAAATTAAATATGATGGACAATGTGGTGCCTATAGGAAAAAATGTGATGATGATGGGGTTGAAGGATAATGTAAAATTTATAACAGGTTTTCTGAAATAAGAATTACAACCTATACCTTAACCAAATTATGGACTCACAAAATAAGCGATGGATGGAAATTTATAAGAATTTATGTGTTGGAGAACATGAATGAGTGAAGGATTTATTTCAATCATTTGTGGAATTTGAAATGTGTCACTCTTGAAATTTCATCAAACGATTGGTAAAATTTTTAATATGTCGAATTAAATGGAATAATAAAATTATTTGGTGATAATAAATGATGATTAAAATTTGTCATCTGAAGTGAGTATCTAAAGGTAGGGGTTAAATGAGTAACCAATAATAAATTCTATTAAAATGGATATAAATAAAATACAAAAATATATATTAAACTACCCATTTTATCTAAAAATATTATGGATATAAGTTTTAATGTTTTAATACATATCTTAAAATACATATAAGGTCGTTAATTAAATAATTATGAATAATCCAAACTATCATATAATGTAAGTTTATGAAATGAAAATAATTTATAAATAATAATAAATAAAAAATATCAAATTATTCATTTTGATTTCTAGTTTAATATATATATATATATATATATTTTTAAAATAATTGAATAAAATTCATAGAAAACCCATAATGGAAATTTTATAGAAACAGTTTAGTATCAGTAAAAGGCTTATACCTCATTACATAGATATATTTTAATGCTATGGATTTAAAATAAAATAAAATTTTGATCCAAAAATCTAGATCGAGTGTCATAATAGTATGACAACTGACCATGCCTTATAAGGACCACATCCTTTGTTTTTTTGGCACTAAAAAATAAACTGCCCAGAACCTGACCTCTACCACAATACAAGGTAATTAAATAGTAATGATAGTTTTTTGAAGTTATCAATATTTATTCTTGTTTTTTTCCAAGGGACAATGTAACGAGCCAATGTTTTTCAATTGAAAAATCCCTTCTTATATCTATGTAATAATAACACAAAATAATGAACTACTTAGTGGTAAGTGACCTTTAAACATAATTTTGTCACCCCTATGTTTGGAATTTTTAAAATCCGACATACACGGTTGTGTTCAAGATGGTTTTTGGAGTCTAATAAAACAAAAACAATTTTTCGTGAATAGTATCCCACCCTAATGAATAGTAACTTACCCTTATGAACAGTAATATGACCCTTATAAATAATAATTAAGAGTAAAATTACCTATGGATAATAAAATAAAATTTAGACATCATAGAAAGTGATAATTTGACCATAGTAAACGTTTTTGTTATTTTATAAGTCATAAATAATTAATTATAATTAATTAATTAATTTAAATGAATATTTATTTTCCTGAAATATATTCATAAATTATTTAATCAATGTCTAATAGTTTTTAGATAATTTTATAAGACCCTATGTAATTTTTGAACGAACTGCAAAATCAATTTAAATTTTAAAAACAGTTTTTTAAGAAAATTATGATTTTAATTAAATATTAAATTAATAATATTTAGAAAATTATTTTTGAAAAATGGACATCATTTTTTGATTCTAAACGTCGAAAAATGTTAGGGGTAAATTTTTGGGTTTATTCTGAAATACTTCAATTTTCGGGGAATTGTAAAAAATACAGTTTTTTGCATAATCGGTGTACACTGAATTGCATCATTAATGATGTAATGATGACATAAACATTCTAGAACATTAGTTTCGGCCAAAACATTTGAAATTTCATAAATTGTTCCTTTAAAATCAAAAAATCAAATTCTCAAACCTAAAAAGAACTTTTCAAAGCCTAAAGTCAAAAGTTGATTTCTTAAAGTGTATTTTTCTCTTTCTTTCACTTTCTTTTTAATAAATCAATTAATTCTAATTATAAAGATGATTTAAAGCCAAAAAAATTATATTATATTTATATATGATTTAGGATGTCAAAAAACTACTATTACAAGTCTAACTCTTGATATATTATTTTATTTAATATTTTATGCAAAAAACACCTCCCTCATGTACAAATAAGCCATCCTCCTCCTCTTTCCAAACAACACCTCTCAAGCTTTAATAATTGTCTATGCTCTGCCCAATCATCTTCCCTAGACGCTCTCCCACGTCCAAGAGCCCCTGGTCTCATCAAAAGTCCAAGCTTAGGCCCTTAATGAGGTTCTCAAGAGGAGGATCCAAAAGGTGATTTCTCTCGCTCTTCTCCTTTAATTTACTTTCAAGTTCAAGTTCCTTTATTGATCTCTCCCTACATATCATCATACAAATTGTTTTTTAACTCCAGTATTATACATATACTGTAATCTTAGGATTCTAATGGTATATTATATCACCCCATACCCTTTCCCTTTTCCTTTTATTTTATTAAAGAGAACGTTGTTTATGTGGTGACAATTTATCACCTTCAAAAACAACATGCTCTCTTCTTCCATTTCTACCTTAAAACTGGTCATGAAACCATTTTATGGTTTAAATAGAATACGTTATATGTATTATGTTTTATTTGACGTTCTGTAAATAACCTATGGCCATACTACTGTGTGAAAAGTTAAAACGAGTTTGTTGTGATCCAAAAACCGCTCAAATTAACCCAAATAATCTTCATTTAATTCTTATCTAATGATTATTTCACTTGGATATAAAATAACTAATTATAAAATCATTCAAGATATTGTAATATCATTAATAACATGTAATATCAGTTCTGGATTTTTACCCATGATCTACCCAAACATCGAATTAAGAATACAAGTGGACTGCTGAAAAAAACCATGAAAACAAACATCCCCGATCAATATTTTTGAACTCTATAAGTCATCCAAAGGAACATAAGATAACATAATAAAACCATAATTAAACCTATTAATGTACACATGGATATGGATTTCTAATTAATGAATATAATGTCATTATACAGGACATTAAAGAGAAGGAAGCATCCAGGTACAAGGTAAGGGGAAATCTCGAACCCAATTTTCTTCCTTCAGGTTCTCCATCTTTCACTCCATTTTTTATATAGTTACTCCTCAAAGATCATGTTTTCATCATTTACTTTACTTTTATGGGATATAAATGTTTTTCACTAGTTTTTATGTCCATAAAAATTTTTTCCAAAGGAACTCTTCTTTCAAGATCTCACCTTTTACCTCTCATTCATGGTTGATGGTTCTTGTATCAAGTATGTTGTTCCCTCTTTCTTTTGGGAACCCAAAGCTTATGAATGTGTTATCATGAGATAAAACCCAATCCTTTTGATGGGTTATTTATGTACATGTTTGATATGTGTTCTATGTGGAAATCATGATAATGATAATGTTAGGATGTGACGGGTGCACCCGGAATTATATAGCGCAATATGAAAGTTTAAATGTGACGGGTGCACCCGGAATTATACAGCGCTCCAATGCATTGGGTAAGGTGATGAATCTCATGATTAAATGTGAAATGATGTGTGAACATGATGCTATCTTTTTTCACAGGTATGTGTGGTAGTTAACCACTAAGACATGATGTTTCATTTTTATGCATTGCCACATTTGAAGTCTTTTATTTATGCTCCTCTCATGTTCATGATCTTTTGCATATCTCGTGATTATGCTCACGCCATGCTATATTGTTCTTATCAACCCTCTTACTGGGCTTCTAGCTCACCCCTTTTTATGTATATCCTTATGTGGACACATTTACTAAGGAGAGGACTAGTGCCACTAAGAAGCTAGTGAAGAAAAAATTAAATAAATGTTTATGGTTGATGTTGTATTTGTTATGTATGGTCCTAGTTTTCCCATGACACTAAACCGCTGGATCCTCCATGTGTAATAATATTATGTTATTTATATTTGTAATTATGTAATAGAAATTTAAGAAAAGGTTGGGTCGCTATAGTTGGTATCAGAGGAAAGGTTTAGTTGATTTGGCGATTAGGATTAGTGAACCCTAGAGAAAACCTACAACATGAGACTAAGTGCAAATATGCACACAAGGATATTTACCTAGGGATCCTATATGTAGGATTTTGGTATAATTGTTTAAATGAATAATTTATTCATGAATTGTTTACTTATGTTTTGTTCTATCCTTTTTTATTTTAGAAAATGGTGGGAACCAGGAGAAATCAGGCCAACAACTCTTGACAGGGCCAATGCAATGATTTCCCGAATGACATCCCCAATGATTTGGGAGGTGTTGTTACAAACATCATGGATATGATTTCCCAAATATCTCAGGTTATAAATAATAACCATAATAATGGGGAATGTCCTCCTTCATCAAAGAGGGAGCAACTAGCTATCGAATGTTTTATGCAGCAACGACCACCGGCATTTTTTGGATCTTCTGATCCACTAGATGCGGGACAATGGGTCAACTCCATGGAGAAGATATTTTCTGTTCATCACTGTTCCGAGACAGATAAGGTGACTCTAGCCGTTTATCGTCTAGATGGAGAAGCTGATTAGTGGTGGTCTTTGATTAAGAACACCAATCCAAGGGAGGAAATTGAAGAGATGGAATGGGAAGACTTTAAGATAATGATTCTTAATAAGTACTTCCCAAGAACTCTTCGCACGAGGATGGAGAGAGAATTAATAGAGCTCAAGCAAAAGGAAGGAGAATCTGCCAAAACTTATGAAGCAAATTTCACAAGGCTCGCAAGGTATGCTTCGGGTTTTGTTATCAACAATGATAGCAAAATTGATAGATTCTTCAGTGGATTAAAACCACATCCTCGAAAGGCTCTTGCAATTCGAGGCTTTGGGATTTATGAAGAAGGTGTTCGGCGTGCTCTCAAAGTGGAGATGGAGTTTGTAGAATTGTCCCATGGCTATGGTGATATGAAAATAAAGATGGAGTTTCAAGCTGGTGGATCTAGTGACAAAGGTGGGAAGGAAAATCATCGACCCACGTGCCAAAAATGTGGTAAGTTGCACCATGGGAACTGCCTCAAAGGTACATAGAAATGCATTATGTGTGGGAAGGAAGGACACCATGCTCACGAGTGTCAAAAAGACAATAAAAGGAAGGATAATGTATCCGATGAAAGGAGGGAACCACTCGTGGTTCAATGCTACAAATATAGGGAGATATGGAACTATTCAAACCAGTGCACTAAACCTAGAGCTCTCGAGGGTAATCAGAGCCAACAGCCACCAAATCCAAAGGAACAAGGGAAGGCTTATGCCATAAATACTGCTGAGGTGGAACATGATAATGAAGTTGTACAGGGTACACTTAGTATTCACTCAAAAATCGCAAAAGACTTATTTGATTCTGGTTCTACACATTCCTTTATATCTTGCAATTTTGCTAGAACTATAGAATCGAAGCCTCGAAACCTTTAAGTAGAGATATATGTAAACACAACAAGTGGTGAAATCATTTCACCCCAAGTGTAAGATTCTTCTCCTGTTGACTTATGTGGGAAGATTCTTCCGGCAAATCTCGTAATACTTCCCTTGGTGTAATTCAACGCTATAATGGGAATGGATTGGCTCTCGTTATATAGAGCACATATTGACTATCAGGAAAAGGAAATATATTTTCATATTCCAAACCATCCCATCCTCTTATACAAATGTAAGGAAGATCATGAATATCCTTTGAAAAATCCTTAAATGGTGTGGGTGATGATTCCCTATGAAGAAGCATACCTCTCCCAAATGGTTGAGTCAAAGGAAAGTGTCAACCTTGAGGAAATGCCCATCATGAGGGAATAAAGTGATGTATTTCCCGAAGAGTTACCCAGAATTCCCCCGGATCGTGAGGTAGAGTTCTCAATTGAACTCATACCCGGAGCTACTCCTATCTCAAAGTGCCCCTATAGGATGGCTCCTATCGAACTGGAGGAGTTAAAGAAGCAGATGCAAGAGCATCTGGACAAAGGTTTCATACACCCTAGTGTGTCTCCTTGGGGTGCTCCAGTGCTCTTTGTAATGAAGAAAGATGGAACTATGTAGCTTTATATCGATTATTGGGAACTCAACAAGATCACTATAAAGAACAAGTATCCTCTCCCAAGGATTGACGACTTGTTCGATCAGTTAAGTGGAGCTCAATACTTCTCAAAGGCGGATCTTCGTTCTAGATATCATCAAGTGAATGTGAAGTAGGAAGATATTCAGATGAATTCCTTCTGTACAAGGTGTGGGCTCAATGAGTTTTTGGTGATTCCCTTCGGACTTACTAATGCCCTTACAATCTTCATGGATTTGATGAATAGATTCTTTAGACATTACCTTGACAAATTTGTTGTAGTGTTTATCGATTATATTCTCATTTACTCCAAGATAAAGGAGGAACATGAAGAACATATAAGACTTTTGTTGACGACATTGAGAATGAAGAAGTTGTACTCCATGTTCAGCAAGTGTGACTTTTGGATGAATCAAGTCACGTTCTTGGGACATGTGATCACAATCGAGGGAATTTCTGTGGACCCTTCAAAGACCATGGAGATTGAGGAATGGCACATGCCCTCTAGTGTCACATAAATCTATAGTTTTCTTGGATTAGCTGGGTACTATCAACGTTTTGTGAGAAACTTCTCACAAATTTCAAGCCCGCTAACAAAGTTAACAAGGAAAGGGGTAAAGTATGTATGGACGGAAGAATGTGAGGGATGCTTCAAGGAGATAAAGAGAATGTTGATCACTACACCTATACTCACACTACCGAAAGTTGGAGAAAGTTTTGTGATATACAGTGATGATTCAAAGAAAGTATTGGGTTGTGTACTCATGCAAAATGATAATGTGATAACCTACGCCTCACGACAGTTGAAGATCCATGAGCAGAACTACTCGACGCATGATCTAGATCTAGCAGCCATGATTTTTTCTTTGAAAATCTGGTGGCACTACATTTATGGTGTGAAGTGTGACATATACACCGACCACAAGATCCTAAAGTATATATTCACAGAAGAAGAACTCAACATGCGTCAAAGGAGATGGTTAGAGATAATCAAGGATTACGATTTCTCTATTCACTATCATCCTGGAAAGGCGAACAAGGTAGCTGATGCCCTAAGTAGTAAAGAACCTTCTACTCTATCCATGTTGAGGATTGAGAAAGACCCTATCTTCATGGATATGCAAAGGATGGATTTGGGAATCGTAAGGGCAGGGGATACATCCTACCTTTCCCAAATGATTGCGCAACCATCCATCCAACCGATGATTAAGGACTCACAAAGGGATGATGTGGAGATACAAATGAGGGTGAATGCAGTAAAGGAAGGGAAGCATCAAGAGTTCCATATCGACGATGATGGTGTGATTCGGTTTGGAATGCGGCTTTGTGTGCCTTTGTAACATCCCAAGTAAGTAATGAATAATAGATATTTGTATCTATGACTATTAATGATTAATATAGTGTTATAGAGGCTTAAAATGAAAATAAATACAATCTTATGCATGGAATACACTAATATTCTTAAAAGATTGTTTTACTGACTTATGATGGGAAACCCTTTTTGAATCTATATTTTGACAATTTTATAATCTATGTTTTTCAAAATAAACTTGTCCTTTATGATTGGGACATCGAAATTTACCTTGTGTGAATTTTTGGTATTTTTCTGACAATGTTCATTTTTTAATGAATAGTGAAAAAAACTGCATTTTACATCAAAACTGCTTTTTAATCTAATTTATTTATATGATTAGATTATGTTTTGAATTGGTTTTGAAGTGAAATTAGAATATATTTTTACCATTTTATCCAATGGTGGTCATTGTAATCAATTTCACATTGAAATTAGACTTAAACTGGTGTCAATCTATTGATACTTATTGTTTTGTAAAAACACGCTTTTTGCTCTGGCAGCGGGAATTAATTATTCAATTAATTAATGTGACTTATATGATTTGAATTTTGTAAAATAGACTTCATTTTTGAATTCTGAATATCAAATATAGCTTAGGGTGAATTTTTGGTAATTTTCTGAAAAACATCAATTTTTGATGAATAGTAAAACCACTAAGTGGTAATCAAGGAAACTGATTTTTTAGTTAAATGAAAGTTTACCACTAATGTGTATTGAATTTTGAAAATCCGACATACATGGTTGTCATTAAGAAGTAAAATGTGGTTCATTGAGATTATAATAATTTTTTGGTGAATAGTAACTTCTTATGTTCTTAATCGCGATTAGTGGTAATTAGGGTAGTTTAAGGTATAAATAATGCTTTAATAATATGAAATGACATATACACATGTCCCATCCTTATTGGTTGTGTCATGGCCGACCAAGACAAGCCATGGGTCAATTTGGGGATCCCATGGATCAACTTTGGTTGGGAAATGACATAAATAACTTTTTATTTAATGTAAAAGTAAAAATGACACAAACATAATATATTTCACGAAAACAATTTTTACATGGGGTTATAAAGATCAGATATTTGATTATAAATATTCAATGGAAATATAAAAAGATTTCCTACATCATAGTATTTTTTCTATGATTTTTATACATTAAATAAATTAAATTATTTATGACATAATAATGATGCAGTGATGACATCATTATTTGACGATTTAAATAAAATGGAAATATAATGAAAAATATAAAACCTACACATTGCCAAAACCAATTGTATGAGTGGATTTAGAACCCTTATCACCTTATACACGAATTATATCAATTTGGGACCTTCTGAAACCGAAACACATTTTCAAATAAAGTAATATTTCTCTACTTTCCAAAAGTGCACCTCCTCTCCTCTTATAAAAGGCCCCAAACTCTACCTCATTTTACACACTCCTCTAGCCTTTGGCTCGGCCAACCCCTGACCATTTACTCTCTCCACATCCCTCTCCTCATCCTAGAGGATTCCCTTTGGGCAGAATCCTTTCAAAGGAAGCCTTTAGGCTCAAATCAAAAGGAGTTACACTTTTAAATGTAATTCATTCTCTCTTGTTCATTTGTTTTATATTGCTTCTCCAACCCTCTAAACTATTTTTATTTACTTCTTTTGTAACAACACCAGTATCTTCAATATACTAGGATGTTTTTATAAGATTTATTTGAGCTACACTCTCACACAACTACATCAAATGGTTAAAGAACATACGGTTTCCGTGGATGGCGAAATTCTGCCTCCCGAAACGATGATTGTTCAATACTCATTTAACACCTTCAAAGGTGGACATTATGATGTCACTATTTTTATATATGATATATAATATGTTTATGTTTTCTTTAAGATTCTGTATTTTTCATTTTTGGCATACCGTTATGGTTTCCATTATGGGTAAACACGATATCTTCATTTAAGGAAGTGCGGACTACCACCCCCTGAAAGTGATTTGATTCGTTAATACCATATGTGGGATGTGTAAAGGATAAATTTAATGATATTATATATGTTATTATACTGGAATTATAATATACTCTTATATAATTATGATTCCATTCCAAAAAAAATACGAAATAGAAATGAAAGTAGCGTTCATGCGTACGTACGGCTTACCGTCTCCATGAACGGTGCATTTCATTTCTTACCTCTAAATGATTATGTAATATTATAAATGCATGTATGTACTGGATATATATGACATATATGATATCTACATCAAGAATACCATTCTGGATATAATGAACCTTTGACCAAATTATCAACATGTAAGTGTAAGAAGTCTATTTTTGACTTAAGAACCAAATACCGACAAAATGAACATTATTAACTTAAATGATTACATGATGTCCATAACATGTTATAAAAGGAATAATGAACTTGAAAAAGATTCATAATCAAGTATAGATTAACTCAAGTTTATTATTCAGGAGATTAAAGAACGGTCGTGTCAAGTCGGATACGAGGTAAGGGACTTCGTCTCAATCTCCTTTCATTGAGGCATATTTCATTTTATACACTACTTTCTTTTATACGGTGTATAAACTCCTTTGAATTTTACTTTTATACAAAATGAATCTTTTTATACGAAGCGTTTTACTAAATGACAAAAAGGAATGTTTTTTTAACGTACGCGGTGACAACGACCTTTTCCACCGCCGCGAGTATTATTTGATCTTTGGATTTCTCAACAAGCCGTAATGTTTTTAGAATAAAATAAATACCATATAATCTTTTATGTATTTTGGTATTGAAAATGGTTTTGAAAAAGGATTCTATTATGTCAATATATTTATGATATATTGTGATTGAAATGTGGAAATGTTATCATTCCTTTATATTGGTTTTATGTTTTATGATTTTATACTGGTACTTGGACATTTTAACGGGTGGTTACGTTATAAACCATATGACGGGTGGTGCCGTGAATACCAGGACGGGTGGTTACGTTATAACCTCCAATGCATTGGGTATGGAAGTCGGCCGTATGGCTATTCCATTAAGTATGTATGGAAATTGGCCGTATGGCTATTCCATTAAGTGATATGTGTGGAAGTCGACCGTATGGTTATTCCACTTAAGTATGTTTATGTCCCAAGTTACCTTTATATATGTTATGTGTTTTTTATGGGTTTTATGGTAATCCTTTGGTTACAAAAAGGTAAGTAATGATACTTTATTCAGTGAAGAGTTTTTATTACTTCATGATGGTGAAGGTATTACTTTGATAGAGTATATATGGTTTACTTGATTTTTGAAAAACTAACAGTTTTCATTCTTTCTGTATCCCTTACTGAGCTTTTTATGCTCACCCCAAGTTTTTTTTGAAATGTTTTCACAGGACTTAATGTGGAATAAGGTCAAGGATGGGATCAAGGGAATGTCATCCTATATAAAACATGGAACTAGATACGTTTCTTTTTAAGAGTTTTTTTTATGGAAACTTAGTAGAAGTGACTACTTTGTAATCTTTTGAGATGTAATAGTTATGTTCTAATTCTCTAAAACTCTAAACCTGAAAAGATCCTCAACGTGAATTATTCATTTAATTCAATATTAAGTAAGGTTTAAGGTCGGGGCCTTATAGTTGGTATCAATGGTCGGTTTAGACAACTTTAGGAGTTAGAAAAGTGTTAAATTATAATATGATTGAAATGATATAGCATTTACGGATTACCATGTTGCTTCGCCTAAGATATTTCTGTGTTCGGAATGGTTTTCCGCAGAGGAAACAATGCAGCTATGTTGGGATGACATCAGGAGGATGATAACCTTCCAAATCAGCAACCTGAGATGGTCGGAATCGGAACTGAACAGTTTGTTGCAGTGATGGCACAGTTGACTCAGGCTATAAATGGTGGTGGTATCCATGCATGAGATCAGCCAGATCAACCGCAGAGGAACATGTCAGTGGTGGAACATTTCATGAGGCAACATCCCCCATCATTCAGTGGATCATCTGACCCTGTGCATGCTAAATGGTGGATTAAAGCACTGGAGAAGATTTTTGATGTCATGGGGTGTTCAGAACATCAAAAGGTTAGTCTTGCTGTTTACCGTTTTGAAGTTGAAGCTGATCAGTGGTGGTCGATGGTGAAAAATATAAGGGATAGTGATGAGACTGAGGATCTTCACTGGGAAGAATTCAAAGGTATGTTTCTTGAGAAATATTTTCATATGGTGATTCATCTTAGGATGGAAAAACAGTTCCTAGAATTGACGCAAGAGGATGATTCAGTGGCTGCTTATGAAGAAAAGTTCACTCGATTGGCAAGGTATGCTCCAAACTTCATACGAGATATTGATAGTAAAATAAATCGTTTTTTACTCAGGGTTAAAGCCAAATTATCGAAGGGCTTTAGCTTCTCGTGAATTAAAAAGTTATGAAAAACTTGTTCGATGTGCGGAGAAGGTAGAAATGGAGTTTGCCGATGATCAGGTGTTCTATGACAAACAATAGAATAAGAGGTCTCGTTGGAAGGCAAAGGGGAAGAATTCATCAAAAAAGCAAGGAGGTAAGAAAACCAAATATCCATCCTATGAGAAGTGTGGTAAAATGCATCCTGGAGAATGTTTATCCAAGTCTGGTAAGTGCTTTCGGTGTGGTAAGTCTGGTCATATTGCACGTAACTGTAAGGAAGATGATCAAGCAGGAAATGAAAAGCCAACGGTAAGATGTTTTAAGTGTAATGAAATGGGTCATTATGCAAACGAGTGTCCAACGAAGAACTCAACTGGGGGAATGCAGCCAGACTACAAGCAGAAAGGGGTGGTAAAATCCGTTGCAACAACTTCAGCAGATGTTGGGCCATCGAATGAAGTGGTATCAACTCCAGGGAGCTCATTATTTTTCGAAGATTGACTTGAGGTCGGGGTACCATCAGTTGAAAGTAAAAGAAGTAGACGTTCCGAAGACTGCGTTCCGTACTAGATATGGCCATTATGAATTTGTAGTTATGCCTTTTGGGTTAACCAATGCACCTGCTGTATTCATGGACCTTATGAATAAAATTTTCCATGAGTTCTTGGATAAGTTTGTGTTTGTGTTTTGAGGTTTGTGAAGAGGTTATGTGTGCCTTGTGATTCACAGTTGTAGAGAGAGTTGTTATGTGAAGCTCATAGTTCCCCGTTTTCAGTTCATCCTGGCAGTACTAAGATGTACAGAGATCTGCGGGAGTATTACTGGTGGGATGGAATGAAAAGAGACATTGTTGATTTTACTGTGAAGTGTTTGACATGTCAACAGGTTAAAGCAGAGCGGCAGGGATGCTTCAGCCTTTACCAGTGCCAGAGTGGAAATGGGAAAACATATCCATGGACTTTGTTGTGGGATTACCGAGGACATCTCGAGGTAATAATGCAATCGGGGTTATTGTTGATCGCTTGATCAAATCTGCTCATTTCCTTTCTATACGAGATACTTTCTCTCTAGATCAACTTTCCCGTCTATAACTTAACGAGATAGTCAGGTTACATGGAGTTCCCCTCTCCATTTTATCTGATCGTGATCCCAGGTTCACTTCTAACTTTTGGAAAGGCCTTCAGAAGTCGTTGGGTACTGAATTAAATTTTAGTACAGATTTTCATCCTCAATCAGATGGGCAGTCAGAACGAACAATTCAGACATTGGAGGATATGCTACGAGCTTGTTCTATGAATTATCAGGGTATTTGGGACAAACAACTTTCTTTGGTTGAGTTTTCTTATAATAATAGTTTTCATTCCGGTATATAGATGGCACCATTTGAGGCATTATATGGGAAGCGGTGTCGAACTCCAGCATTTTGGAATGAAGTGGGTGAAAGGATGCTGATGGGACCAGAATTGGTAGAAGAGATGGCAGAAAAAGTTCAGTTGATTCAGAATCACAAGAGAACAGCTCAGAGTAGGCAGAAGAGTTATGCGGATAACCGGAGGAAGGATCTATCTTTCGAGGTAGGTGATCATGTTTTTCTCAAGGTTTCTCATTGGAAAAGTGTGATGAGATTTGGTAAGAAATGAAAGTTGAGTCCATGGTTCATTGGATCATATGAAATTCTGGAGAGAGTTGGATCAGTTGCATACCGGGTGGCTTTACCTCCGAGTTTATCAGGTACACAATGTTTTTCACGTTTCGATGTTGAGAAAGTATATGCCAGATCCATCTCATGTTTTGAGCCCAGAGGATGTTCAGCTGGAAGAGAATCTATCTTATGAGGAACAACCGGTCCAGATTCCTGACCACAGGGAGCAGGTGTTTCGGAATAAGGTGATTAAGCAGATAAAGGTTTTGTGGAAAAACCACATGATTGAAGAGGCAACATGGGAATCTGAAAATGCAATGAGGGATAAGTACCCCCATTTATTCGATATGTAAATAAATTGCGGGGACGCAATTTCCTAATGGGGGGAAGGATGTAACATCCCAAGTAAGTAATGAATAATAGATATTTGTATCTATGTCTATTAATGATTAAGATAGTGTTATAGAGGCTTGAAATGAAAATAAATACAATCTTATGCATGGAATACACTAATATTATTAAAAGATTGTTTTACTGCATTATGATGGGAAACCCTTTTTGAATCTATATTTTGACAATTTTATAAACTATGTTTTTCAAAATAAACTTGTCCTTTATGATTGGGACATCAAAATTTACCTTGTGTGAATTTTTGGTATTTTTCTGACAATGTTCATTTTTTAATGAATAGTGAAAAATACTGCATTTTACATCAAAACTGCTTTTTAATCTAATTTATTTATATGATTAGATTATGTTTTGAATTGGTTTTGAAGTGAAATTAGAATATATTTTTACCATTTTATCCAATGGTGGTCATTGAAATCAATTTCACTTTGAAATTAGACTTAAACTGGTGTCAATCTTTTGATACTTACTGTTTTGTAAAAACACGCTTTTTGCTCTGGCAGCGGGAATTAATTATTAAATTAATTAATGTGACTTATATGATTTTAATTTTGTAAAATAGACTTCATTTTTGAATTCTGAATATCAAATATAGCTTAGCGTGAATTTTTGGTAATTTTCTGAAAAACTTCAATTTTTGATGAATAGTGAAACCACTAAGTGGTAATCAAGCAAACTGATTTTTCAGTTAAATGAAAGTTTACCACTAATGTGTATTGAATTTTGAAAATCCGACATACATGGTTGTCATTAATAAGTAAAATGTGGTTCATTGAGATTATAATAATTTTTTGATGAATAGTAACTTATTAAGTTCTTAATCGCGATTAGTGGTAATTAGGGTAGTTTAAGGTATAAATAATGCTTTAATAATATGAAATGACATAGACACATGTCCCAACCTTATTGGTTGTGTCATGGCCGGCCAAGACAAGCCATGGGTCAACTTGGGGACCCCATGGATCCACTTTGGTTGGGAAATGACATAAATAACTTTTTATTTAATGTAAAAGTAAAAATGACACAAACATAATATGTTTCACGAAAAAATATTTTACATGGGGTTATAAAGATCAGATATTTGATTATAAATATTCATTGAAAATATAAAAAGATTTCCTACATCATAGTATTTTTTTTATGATTTTTAGACATTAAATAAATTAAATTATTTATGACATAATAATGATGCAGCGATGACATCATTATTTGACGATTTAAATAAAATGGAAAGATAATGTAAAATATAAAACCTAAACATGGCCAAAACCAATTGGATGACTGGATTACGAACCCATATCACCTTATCCACGAATTATATCAATGTGGGACCTTTTGAAACCGAAACACATTTTCAAATAAAGTAATATTTCTTTACTTTCCAAAAGTGCCCCTCCTCTCCTCTTATAAAAGGCCCCCACCTCTACCTCATTTCACACACTCCTCAAGCCTTTGGCTCGGCCAAACCCCGCCCATTTACTCTCTCCACATCCCTCTCCTCATACTAGAGGATTCCCTTTGGGCATAATCCTTTCAAAGGAATCCTTTAGGCTCAAATCAAAAGGAGTTACACTTTTAAAGGTAATTCATTCTCTCTTGTTCATTTGTTTTATTTTGCTTCTCCAACCCTCTAAACTCTTTTTATTTACTTCTTTTGTAAGAACACCAGTATCTTCAATATACTAGGATGTTGTTATAATATTTATTCGAGCTACACTCTCACACAACTACATCAAATGGTTAAAGAACATACGGTTTCCGTGGATGGTGAAATTCTGCCTCATGAAACGATGATTGTTCAATACTCATTTAACACCTTCAAAGGTGGCCATTATGATGTCACTATTTTTATATATGATATATAATATGTTTATGTTTTCTTTAAGCTTCTGTATTTTTCATTTTTGGCATACCATTATGGTTTCCATTATGGGTAAACACAATATCTTCATTTAAGGAAGTACGGACTACCGCCCCCGGAAAGTGATTTGATTCGTTAATACCATATGTGGGATGTGTAAAGGATAAAGTTAATGATATTATATATGTTATTATACTGGAATTATAATATACTCTTATATAATTATGATTCCATTCCAAAAAAAAATACGAAATAGAAATAAAAGTAGTGTTCATGCGTACGTACGGCTTACCGTCTCCATGAACGGTGCATTTCATTTCTTACCTCTAAATGATTATGTAATATTTAAATGCATGTATGTAATGGATATATATGACATATATGATATCTACATCATGAATACCATTCTGGATATAATGAACCTTTGACCAAATTAACAACATGGAAGTGTAAGAAGTCTATTTTTGACTTAAGAACCAAATACCGACAAAATGAACATTATTAACTTAAATGATTACATGATGTCCATAACATGGTATAAAGGAATAATGAACTTGAAAAAGATTCATAAGCAATTATAGATTAACTAAAGTTTATTATTCAGGAGATTAAAGAACGGTCGGGTCAAGTCGGATACGAGGTAAGGGACTTCGTCTCAATCTCCTTTCATTGAGGCATATTTCGTTTTATACACAACTTTATTTTATACGGTGTATAAACTCATTTGACTTTTACTTTTATACAAAAGGAATCTTTTTATATGAAGCGTTTTACTAAATGACAAAAAGGAATGTTTTTTTTAACGTACGTGGTGACAACGACCTTTTCCGCCGCCACGAGTATTATTTGATCTTTGGCTTTCTCAACAAGCCGTAATGTTTTCAGAATAAAATAAATACCATATACTATTTTATGTATTTTGGTATTGAAAATGGTTTTGAAAAAAGATTCTATTATGTCAATATATTTATGATATATTGTGATTGAAATGTGGAAATGTTATCATTCCTTTGTATTGGTTTTATGTTTTATGATTTTATACTGGTACTTGGACATTTTAACGGGTGGTTACGTAATAAACCATATGACGGGTGGTGCTGTGAATACCAGGACGGGCGGTTACGTTATAACCTCCAATGCATTGGGTATGGAAGTCGGCCGTATGGCTATTCCATTAAGTATGTATGGAAATTGGGCGTATGGCTATTCCATTAAGTGATATGTGTGGAAGTCGACCGTATGGTTATTCCACTTAAGTATGTTTATGTCCCAAGTTACCTTTATATATGTTATGTGTTTTTTATGGGTTTTATGGTAATCCTTTGGTTACAAAAAGTTAAGTAATGATACTTTATTCAGTGAAGAGTTTTTATTACTTCATGAAGGTGAAGGTATTACTTTGATAGAGTATATATGGTGTACTTGATTTTTGAAAAACTAACAGTTTTCATTCTTTCTGTATCCCTTACTGGGCTTTTTATGCTCACCCCAAGTTTTTTTTGAAATGTTTTCACAGGACTTAATGTGGAATAAGGTCAAGGATGGGATCAAGGGAATGTCATCCTATATAAAACATGGAACTAGACAAGTTTCTTTTTAATAGTTTTTTTTATGGAAACTTAGTATAAGTGACTACTTTGTAATCTTTTGAGATGTAATAGTTATGTTCTAAATCTCTAAAACTCTAAACCTGAAAAGATCCTCAACGTGAATTATTCATTTAATTCAATATTAAGTTAGGTTTAGGGCTGGGGCCTTATAGCCTTCATCAACCGGGATAAAGAAGGAGTTATTGGATAATGAAAATAACTCAAATTTCTCTATCCTTCCCGGAAGTACCAAGATGTATCATGATATCCAAGGACACTTCTGGTGGGATAACATGAAGAAGTAGATTGCGGAATACATATCAATGTGCTTGGTATGTCATCAAGTTAAAGCTGAGAGGAAAACGTCCAAAGGTATGACGTAGCCATTGCCTATACCCATGTGGAAATGGGAAAATGTTACTATGGACTTTGTCACGGGTCTCCCGAAGACATCAAAGGGAAATAATGAGATATGGGTTGTGGTTGATCGACTCACCAAGACATGAAATTTTATCGCAATTCAGGAAGGACTATCACATTAACCACTTGCAAAGATATATGTGAAGGAAGTGGTGAGACTGCACGGTGTTCTACTCTCAATTTTCTCTGACCATGATCAAAGGTTCACCTCTAAATTCTGGAGGAACCTTAAACATGCTTTGAGTACTGAATTAAATTTTAGCACAACTTATCACCCCCTAAATGACGGCCAGTCTGAAAGGACTATTCAGACGCTCAATGATATGCTAGGAGCATGCTATCATGAATTTAAAGGTGGTTGGGATCAGCATCACCCATTGGTTGAGTTCTCATACAACAATATCTTCCACTCGAGTATTCAGATGGCTCCATATGAAGCTCTTTATGGTATGTGATGTAGAATTCCAACCTGTTGGGATGAAGTTGGAGAAAGAAAGCTACATGGTCCCAATCTTGTGGAGGAGATGACCGAGAAGGTTCAAGTCATCCATAAACACATCAATGCTGCTCAAAGTCGAAAAAAGAGCTATGATGACAACCGTCGAAGGGACTTGGAGTTCAACATTGGAGATAATGTCTTCCTTCGAATATCTCGATGGAAGAGAGTCATGAGATTTGGGAAGAAAGGGATGCTAAGCCCAGGGTATATTGGCCCCTTTGAGATCACTGATCATATAGGAGTCATGTCCTATCGTCTGGCACTTCCACTGAATATGGCTCAAGTTCATGATGTTTTTCACATATCACTGCTGAGGAAGTACATTCCAGACCCCTCACATGTACTAAACTCAGAGGTGGTAGAATTGGAATATGATCTCTCCTATGAGGAGAAGTCGGTAAAAATTTTGGACCGAAGTGATAAGGTTCTACACAACAAGACAACCCGCCTTGTCAAAGTGTTGTGGAGGAACCATAAGTTTGAGGAAGAAACTTGGGAACCATAAGATGCAATTAAGGAGAAGTACCCACACCTATTTATGTAAAGTAAAATTTCGGGGGTGAAATTTCTTAAGGGGGGTAGAATGTAATGACCCAAAGTTTTTCAATGGAAAAATACATTATTATATCTATGTCATAAAAACACAAAATAATGAACTACTTAGTGATAAGTGACCTTTAAACATAATTTTGTCATCCCTATGTTTCAAATTTTAAAAATCCGACATACACGGTTGTGTTCAAGATAGTTTTTGGAGTCTAATGAAACAAAAACAATTTTTGGTGAATATTAGCCTACCCTTATAAATACTAAAATACCCTTATGAATAGTAATATGAACCTTATAAATAGTAAATAATATTAACATTACTTATGAATAATAAAATAAAATTTAGACATCATAGAAAGTCACAATTTGACCTTAGTAATCATTTCTGGTATTTTATAAGTCATAAATAATTATTTATAATAAATTATTAAATTTAAATGAATATTTATTTTCCTGAAATTTATTCATAAATTATTGATTCATTTTCAAATAGTTTTTAGATAATTTTATAAGACACTACGTAATTTTTGAAATAACTGCAAAATCAGTTTTAATTTTAAAAACTGTTTTTTTAAGTAAATTATGATTTTAATTAAATATAAATTATTAATATTTAGAAAATTATTTTTGAAAAATGGACATCATTTTTGGATTCTACACGTCGAAAAATGTTAGGAGAAATGTTTTGGGATTATTCTGAAATACTTCAATTTTCAGGTGAATAGTAAAAAATACAGTTTTTCATATAATCAGTGTACACTAAATTGCATCATTAATGATGTAATGACGACATAATCATTCTAGAACATTATTTTAGGCAAAAACATATTAAATTTCATAAATTTTTCCTTTAAATACAATAAATAAAATTCTCAAACCTAAAAATAACTTTCCAAAGCCTAAAGTCAAAAGGTGATTTCTTAAAGTGTCTTTTTCTCTTTCGTTCACTTTCCTTTTAATAAATTAATGAATTCGAATTATAAATAAGAGTTAAAGAGTAAAACTAATTATATAATATTGATATATGATTTAGGATGTCAAAAAAACAACTATTACAAGTCTAACTCTTGATATATTATTTTATTTAATATTTTATGCCAAAAACAACTCCCTCCTCATGTATAAATAATCCCTCCCCCTCCTCTTGCAAAACCACACCTCTCAAGCATAAAGAATTGTCTAAGATCTGCCCAATCATCTTTTCTAGCCTCTCCCCCACATCCAAGAGCTCCTGGTCTCATCAAAAGACCAGGCTTAGGCTCTTAAGGAGGTACTCAAGAGGAGGATCCAAAACGTGATTTCTCTCCCTCTTCTCCTTTAATTTCCTTTCAAGTTCAAGTTCCTTTTTTGATCTCTCCCTTAATATCTCCATCCAAATTGTTTTGTAACACCATTATTATACATATAATGTAATAATATTATTATAATGGTATATTATATCACCCCACACACTTTCCCACTTCCTTTTATTTTATTAAAGAGAACATTGTTCATGTGGTGATAATTTTTCACCTTCAAAAACAACATGCTCTCTTCTTCCATTTTACCATCAATCTGGTCACGAAACTATTTTTATGGTTGAAAAAGAATATGTTATATGTATTATGTTTTATTTTAAGGTCTGTAAATAACCTATGGCCATACTACTAAGTGAAGAGTTAAAACGAGTTCGTTGTGATCCAAAAACGGCTCAAAATAACCCAAATAATCTTCATTTAATTCTTATCTAATAATTCGTCCACATAGATCTAATATAACTCATTATAAAATCATTCAAGCTTCTGTAATGTCATTAATAACATGTAATATCAGTTTTGGATGTTTACCAATGATCTACCCAAACATCAAATTAAGAATACAAGTGGACCGGTCAAGAAAACCATGAAAACGAACATCCTCGATCAATGTTTTTGAAATCTATAAGTCATCCAACGGAACATAATATAACATAATATTACCAGAATTAAACCTATTAATGTACACATGGCTCTATATTTCTAATTAATGAATTTAATGTCATTATACCGGACATTAAAGAGAAGGTAGCATTCGGGTATCAGGTAAGGGGAAATCTCGAACTCAATTTTCTTCCTTCGGGTTCTCCCTCTTTCACTCCATTTTTGATATGGTTACTCCTCAAAGATAATTTTTTCATAATTTCCGTTACTTTTATGGGATATACATGTTTTTCACTGGTTTTTATGTCCATCAAAATGTTTTCCAAAAGAACACTTCTTTCAAGATCTCACCTTTTACCTCTAATTCAAGGATGATGGTTCTTATATCATGTATGTTGTTCCCTCTTTATTTTGGGAACACAAAGCATATGAATGTGATATTATGAGATAAAACCCATTCCTTTCCATGAGTTATTTATGTATATGTTTTATATGTGTTCTATGTGGAAATCATGATAATGATAATGTTATGATGTGATGGGGCACCACGAATTATATAGCGCAATATGGATGTTTAAATGTGAAGGGTGCGCCCGGAATTATACAGCGCTCCAATGCATTAGGTAAAGTGATGAATCTCATGAGTAAACTTGAAATGATGTGTGAATATGATGCTAGCTTTGTTCAAAAGTATGTGTGGTAGTTAAACACTAAGACATGATGTTTCATTTTTAGGCATTGCCACATTTGAAGTCCTTTATTTATGCTCCTCTCATGTTCATGATCTTTTGCCTATGTCATGATTATGATCACCCCCATGAAATATTGTTCTTATCTACCCTCTTACGGGGCTTCTAGCTCACCCATTTTGATGTATATCCTGAGGTGGATACATGTACTAAGTATAAGACATGTGCCACTATGAATCTAGAGAAGATAAAATTAAATAAATGTTTATGGTTGATATTGTATTTGTTATGTATGGTCCTAGATAGCCCATGACACTAAACCTATGGATCCTCCATGTGTAATACTATTATGTTGTTTATCTTTGTAATGATGTAATAATAATGTAAGAAAAGGCTAGGTCGCTATAGACAATGTGTGTTTTTTGAAACAAAGCGTAGCAAACACTAAATGTAATATAAATTTAAATTAAAAAATAAATGATTTAAAGGGATGTATTTATCAGTCTATTATGATTTGAAATTTGTGTCTCCATAAATGTGATTTTAACTGACACGTGTTTGTGGCATCAGAAGTTATTGAAAAACATAGTTAACTATATTATTTTTTCTTATCAGTTTCAAATAATTTTATGTACATTTTTTTTAGCTTCCTCAATAGAGCATTGTCTTATGAGATTTCATCATGTTCATGAAATAGGCACCGGCACAATTGAAAGAGAATAAATCTTAGTGTGTTTCGGTATTATACATAGGTTTCCTCATAGTTGACCTAAATTAGGAAGTTTTCTTCCACTTTTTTCTATAGAATAAAAATTAATAAGTTGGATCCTTTCTACATCCTCGTACTCCATGTCTAACATATTTTTAATGCATTTTCATCAATACATATTTTAAAAACCTTAAAATATTTCACATCATTAATGTCAAAAAACACTCCATTGGAAATATTTAATTACAAATGATATGTAAATGAAAAGGCAATGGTGATTATATTGAATGGGGATACTGGTGGTGTCTAAATCTGATGGTGGCTTAAGAGTCTGGTGATGAACCATTAAAATGGTCTATTTTTTTGTTGGTGAATCATCTCAAAAGTACTCCATCTCAAAATAATTCCATGTTCTTGGTTTAGAATTATTTCATATATGGTCATAGGTTATTCCGAGAGTTATCCAAATTTGGATGGTAGGGTTGAGACATAGTAAGTTAGTGTACAATTCATTGTTACATTTCTATCTCAATAATGACCCAATACTGATAGTGAGTCTTTATGATACGTTGGGAAAATATAATCTTGGTAGGGACTCATGTTGATGGTAGGTTATTCCATTACATATAACAATTATTGATCTCAATAGCGAGTCATGACTGATGGTGACTCATTATTTGTGGTAATACATTTTTGAATTTCCATAAGGAAAGAAGGAAAGTTTTTTATGGTGAATCATCCTCAACGGTGAGTCGTTATTTGACTGTGACCCATAAATGATAAATTTTCTCTATTTGTATATCATAGATTAAAATGATATTATCAAAATTACTACTCAATTGTTATCATAATAAATATGATTTTTTGATCATTAAAACACAGAGTTCAACAATATAACACTTTTATGAAAAAACATTATTGTATTTTACATACGTTACATCAATGATAAATTAGGGCATTTTACGCTGATGGTATCAATGAAAAAGAAAGGAAATATAGTTATAAAGGAATGATTCTAAACATATCAGTTATATATTAAAGGAATATAGTTATATCACACAGTATCAATGGATTATAGACTATATATATTTAAATAGTGAAATATAACCCATAAATAAATTCCATGTATATCTTTACCTTTTGGGATTATCAAAAAGTACATAATAAAATAAGAAATTTGAAAAACATGAATAAAATATGGAATGGAAAATTAAATGAGTAAGAAGAACATTAAATGTTTTGTTAAATCCCAAATGATGTTTATCCACAAAAAAATAACACAAATACAAAAGTAACATCCAAGAGAAAAAATTATAGTCATCAATAGTTTGTGGGATTTAGTGAATAGTACAAAGATGATTTTACATTTCCCTTATCTGAATAAAAAGGCTAAAAAACAAACAATGAGGGACTAACAATATGACTATCAACTTTAATTGATGAATGGAAAGGTTCTATGATCATGATCATCCTAAGGTGTTCTACAACATTTCTGGGAGTGGGATAAAAAAACTGGATGAATGCGAGAAGAGGTTCATGAGTATCTCTTGTCACTTCTGGTCTAATTTAATATGGATCAATAGAATGATTGGATAGATGATATTTAATTATAATAACTAATTGACTGATTATACCAATTCCATGGACAAGAAAAAATAGTTTCATAAGATATATAAAATCATTGATTTTTTTACCACCTTCTTCCATAACATGGAACAAGCCCATCATCTCTTCTATAAAATGTTTATGCAAAAGAGTATTCATTTTTAATTGGTTTACTTGTTCTATGAAGGCATGGAATATTAGTGGAATGCTTATATTTTCATCTATAAATATTAAGTGGGAATTCAACCCATGACTATTGAATATTCTATACCAGTTGTACTTGAAAGATTTTTTATTTTCACTTAAATAGAATACATATATTTTTTTAATTACTTATCATTATGCGAGCATGATAAATTTTGTGTTCAAAGATTCATATTGATTCAATTTTAATGGAGGGTTCAACATATATAGTATGTCAATATATTCTATGATAACTGATATGATCGTCTCAACATAAAAAATAGATGGTGGAGCACTACATCATAAATCTATATAAGGTTGATTTTCTATCATCACTGACATTGATTCAATGTAATTATCATATGAATATTTCTTCCCCTCAACATTAGATTTTAAGTATTCCAACATAGCAGACAATATTCTGTTTTCGATCTCATATTCATGGATGTAGTGCATCATATTTTGTTAAGTAAGATGAATTACCTATACAATAAAACATCAATATACATGTTCATTTGAAATGGTAACCAAACTAGGTTGATTCCTCAACTTCACATAAAAATAAGATAAAATATTCTCAGATAAGGCATCCAAGAAACATTTTTAAACAATATCAACTACAACTGGTGGGATCACATAAGTATAAGTATCATGTCCATTAAACATAACATGAAATATTTCGCATTTCCCTGCTGCATCCATATGATAAAAAAATGATCTTATATTATACATTTAAATTTATTGATTACAGACATAAATCTATTTTGGACTCAAAAATTTATTAGAAAACGTTTCCCTTTCATTATAAATTGGATTTTTCTAACATTATGACGGCTTACCAAGAAACCGAACCAATGATGGATTTGAATCTATAGACACCACTATAGTATGAACAACAACAAAATGGAACTCAACATCATATATATGAAAAGATATATTTTCATGAATAACATGTTCTTCAAGATATACATTCATAATCTTAGACACATACTACTCAATATAATAATCAATATTCATATATTTAACATCAACTAAATCTGAAATAAATTAATCATAAAATATTGATACTTTGTAATCATAAAAAAACATTTTATTCATTTAATAAACATTAGATTTAATCCACTTAAATTATTCTTCTCATTCTTGTTCAAAAGAAACAAACACTTCCCCTAAAAAACTAATAATATCCTCTATTTTGGAAGTAGAACCTCCATGTGAAGTAAGAAGAACATGATGAATCTGAATATCCTTCATTATAATACTCCCACTATAACCATTAAAGTCAGATCATCCATCATAATTATCATCATTATCATATACATTTACATCCTTAATTTCTTATCCACATACATTTACATTTTCACCTTCATTTTTATCACCACATTTATAGTCATTATCATCATCACCATATACATTAGCCTCATATGATTTGGAATTTCTCTTAAATTGACCATAGGAAAAGAATTGAGTATCTTATTCAATAATTAATTCTATCAAAAGTTTCACTTTTTGTGTGATTCGATGGTAGACTATGTGATTAATAATTAATAGATTGACATCCAGGAGAAAAGGAATTTTTTACTTCTCTCATTATTAGAAAACTCCTTATCATCTCTATCTTGAGATAAATCTGAATATTCCTTATCATGAATATTAGTGTACTCAACAATATAATCAGGTTATAGAAAATGATCTACAATATCTATCAGTCTTGAAGGGTGGATAATGAGATTAAACAAATCATACGACTTTTTATTACTAGGTATTAATTGCTTCTGCCATGGGATCCATATGAATTTCATCTTTCTATAGATTATTATTGTGATGGAGAAAACACCACATTTCCTATATCTTCCATGTAATCACAAAACAAATATGTTTTTTTTAAGAATATAAGAAATTAACAATAGTTAGATTAGGGATGTGGATCATCTAGTGGTCATGGTCATTTCTATCCTGTTAATCATAACGTATTTATAAATTATTATTCTATATCCTCATTTCATCAAGAACTACATGAAGATATATAGATGTGTCATTGTTGTAATGTTACCCTATTTTGGATAAAGTATACACTGTACGAATTAGAAAACCAATTGACGTTAACAATTCAACTATGAATCAACCAGTATTATAAGTATATTATACCCTATAAATTCAAAAAAATTATAGTCATTGAAAATTATTTCACCATCCATAGAATTGGATTCTTAATTATCATCAATCACGCCATTTTTTTGAAACATTACTTAACTCTACCAACTAAATTGACTAGAAGAGAACAACATTTATATAGATTAGAGTTCTTCTATACTGTTCATTTTCATGAATGGATATTTATACGAACTATTATCAATCATATTCCAAACTAGAATATAACATTATCTGGTTATAAGTGAACTAATCCACCAATTCATGGTTCTATATATCCCAAATAAATAATGAATTACTCAGAAATATGTATTTTATCTTTTATTATTTTGGAGAACAAACTCTATTTATAAATGATCTAGGTTCAATGACTCTATAAAGTATGATTTATATTATTACCTATATATTTAATTGATATAATAGTCTTTTATGTTTAAGATACTATTGTTCACTTATCTTTCGTTATGGATATTAGTTTCATTGGTTCAGGATAAGGGGAAAAAACATTGATAGTTGAGAGATATTGTAATGTATAAATTATTTATGGAAATTGTAGGAGTAAAGAGTGAATTGAATATAGTGAAATATTTTTAATTTATATCATTTCTATTTTTTCAGATTTAACTAATTTGAAAAAAAAATAAAATTAATGGAATCAAATAAGAAAATATAGTAAAAATTAATGGAATTTAAAACACGGGGATTGAAATATGTGAAATGAAAAACAAAAATTTTTAATTTTGAAATGGTATTGAAATAATTGTTTGAGGATTTGAAGGTGAGATGTTACAATGGTTCGAAGAAACTATAATGATACATTCATAATGGTGATACATTCATAATGGTGAGAAATATTCCATGGTGATAAATCATAAATTTCATGAAATATTCAACAGTGAGAAATATTTATCTATGGGAAATCATCAATGGGGATAAATATTAATCGGTATAAAATATTCAATGTATATAAATCATAAATTGTTAGAAATATTCACTGGTTTGAATTCTTAAATAGTGATAAATATTCGATGGTGAGTGACATAAAATTCATCTTTATCGACATTGATCATACATATTTTTTTTGATATAATTTATTCTCTTGTAATATTAAGGCGTAGTGAAAATATCATCAAGATGATGTTCTATGACACAATATTCAAAATTAACTTAACCTTTTTAAAATATATCACTCAAAAAGTGATATTTGTTTCATCGAAAATATTGGTGCACAACATCTACCTAAAGATAATGCTTTTGAATTTCTTCATCATCACAAATGTTACTGAAATTGTCATTTCAGACCTATATATTTGGTAGATTCTTGACTAAAAAATTCCTAGTAAAAATTCCATGTTAGTAAATTTTAGAGTGTCAGAATATATTATTTTGTGGCAAATATTAATTATGAAAGGATATCAAGATTGAATAATTATGAAAAAATAAATAATTATGATCAAACGAATAAATTTTTTTATCCATTAATGAAATAAAATATAAATAATATTTATAATAAAAAACATAACATGCATTATTTTAAATTTTAACATAGAAAACATCATCAAATTATTATGATATGATAAAAAATTTCACTTCAAACCATCAACCAATAATATTAATTAAATTAAATTAGAATTATTGATACCAAATTGTCAAAGGCCGATGATTTTCCCTCTATCATTGTCACCAATAGTGACTGTTTCGGTGCGGATGTGCGTCGGGTTTCTGTTCTGACGTTGTTCCGCCAGGACGCGTTCGCGCGTGCTCCCGTCGACCCGAGGGGATGGGAGCGTGGCTTGTGGCCCCGCAGTCCCGCTTTCCAAAGCCGGGCGGCATCCGTCCCTTATTCAGGGACGTCTTCTCCTTGATCGAAACCGCGATGATGGGATGTCAGCTCCTCCTTCCTTGGATGTCTCCTCGGAACTCGTCACCTAATCCGGGTCTCCCTCATAGATTTAAGACATGCTCGTGAATCTCGTTCCCGGCGCCATATCTTCATGGACACCGGTTAATTACGCTGCTTCCGGCCAGACATTCCAAGGAGTCTGGTCGGGGCAGCAACCTGCGGTGAGGAGACCGGGTGGCTCTGGGTGTTGGGGGCGTGTCTTAACACTGCGGCTCTGCATGTCTGTCTTCCGTCCCTAATAGGGCTTCTCGAAGGCGTGATGGCCTGAGGCATCCTGCGCTGGGTGCGGGGAACTGCGTTACCTGAGGTTTTCCACAGCTTCCCATGTTTAACACGGGGTATGCCGCGAGTTTAACGTCCAGCGGGGATGGCATCGGACTGATCAACACGAGGAGTGGATCAGATGACGGAACCCCTTGCGGGGAACCTCCAATGCTGGGGCCAGCACATGGGCGGCTTCCCGAGTGATGTGGAGAGGAATGAAATGGCATGACCCCACCGGGATGTGGCGGCCCGGGTAAGGATCAGGATGGATTATGGAGTGAAGAGATTGGACCCCGTAGGGGCTTCCTACGTACCGCGCGTTAGCACGGATCAAAGTCAGCGTAGTTCGGATATACAGTTTAACGTCATGCTGGACGTTGGCAAGCCGACTCACGAAGAGGTCGAGGCCGCCGGGCGGAGGATTGAACCGAACCACCTCGTACAGAGGGGGATGGAACGGCCGGGTGGATCACAGTTTCACGTCATGCTGGACGATAAAAGGAGAAATAGAAAAAGGGGCAGTGGGGAAGCATAATGGAGATACACACATGCAGTCTCCCACAGGGGCGGATTCATAGGTGAATCGACGCAAGTGTGAACCCTAGAGGGGTCCACTTATGGACGAACCGACGTGAATACGACCGGGACGACCAGGTGATGGGCTTGAACCTCAGGGAGGCTTCCTACGTACCCTGTTTAGGAGACAAGGATCAAAGTCCACGTAGTTCGTTCTGTCAGGAATTACACACTGAGGCAGCCCGGATGCGGCAAAACTCAGTTGGAGAGGGACTTGGGCCGAAAGTAGGAGACACCTCGATCCCAGTCACAGCCTCTACTGGCTTCGGCAGTGGGGAAGTGCAATGGAGATACACATGTGCAGCCCCCCACAAGAAACTAGGGGTTTGTAATACCCTACCCCCGTGGGGAAAGGCCGCTCTAATTAAATCGTCCCTAAAGAGGGGCAATCCCGACATCCCTGCAGAGACGAGCGGGTGGGGGCCACATCCAAACCGGGGGGGACCCTGCGTGCGAGGCACGGGATCGGGTGATGCGGACGGTTTAACGTCTTGCCGGACGAAGTACAGTTTAATGTCGTGTGTTGAGGACGAAGCGGACGGTTTAACATCTTGCCGGACGAAGTACAGTTTAACGTTGCATGTCGAGGACGAAGATGCTTGGCAGTTTAACGTCTTGCAGCGCGGACGTGGTGCAGTTTATCATCGTGCAGGACGAATGTGCAGTTTAACGTCATGTTGGACGAATGCTGTACAGTTTAACGTCTTTTAGCTTGGACGAAGGTGCTCGGCAGTTTAACATCTTGTCGCGCGGACGAATGCTGAACAGTTTAACATCTTGTAGTTTGGACGATGGAGGCTAGGAAGCTTAGCGTCGTACAGCTTGGACGTATGGTGCTGCCGATGGGTCCGTGTCACTTCGCGC
Source organism: Viscum album (assembly GCA_963277665.1). NCBI lineage: Eukaryota > Viridiplantae > Streptophyta > Magnoliopsida > Santalales > Viscaceae > Viscum > Viscum album. The sequence continues at coordinate 2,070,357,197 of OY728152.1, read as the reverse complement.
GAGCCTGGATGGCCGCACGGAAAGACAACGCACGGTGCGGGCACCCAGGATGAAGATCATCGGGCGCCACGCAGGCGGGTACCCTCAGGGGGTCAAAGGGGGCGACCCCGGCGGATTGCGCGCAAAAGAGGAATTGGCGCGCAATACCGCGGGTCGGTGCGCAAATGGGCGGGCTGGCGCGCAATTGGGCCAGTGCTTTGCGCGCAGATGATTGAGATTGCACGCACCGGGCTTCAGATAGCACGTGGGGGAAACGGCTCATTCTTTAACGAATGGCCACTTTGAAAATGGGGGTGCGCGCAATCGGGATGGATTGCGCGCACCAGGGGGGCAATTGCGCGCAAGAGACTTCTTTTGCGCGCGAATGCCTTTGGGTGAAGATTTGTCCAAAGGAAAGGAGCCAAGGGGATTGCGCGCGAAGGCGAACCCCGAGGCTTTCTTGCGCGAAAGAAAGGAGGTTACCTGAAGATCGGCATTGTGCGCGTAGGGGGTTGGATTGTGCGAACGAGCGACTCTTCGAATTCCGGGAACCTTCAAAATGTCGGGGGTCGCCTTATATTTATAGGCAACCCCGGGCGCGGAATCTCGTTCGCGGGCGCGGAATTTCCTTCTCGGGCGCGGAATTGGGCCCGGCGCGCAAGGGAGTCGCGTGGGCCACGGGCGCGCAAAATTGCGCGCTGGCCCAGTGCGTTGCGCGCATCCCGGGAGGTTTGCGCGCGGCACTGCAACTTTGCGCGCGGGTCTCCAAAATTCCGCGCAAGGCCTCCGGGCCCTCCGAAACATGCTCCTGACCCCAAATATGACCTCGCTTTCCGCATCCGGAACTTCGTTTGGGAACAACGGACTTTTCCGGCGTCTACAAAAGGCCCCCCTTGGAATCTGATCGGCGAGAGGTCACAACGATCGGGTTCCGAGGGAGACGCCGGAATGCCGAAGTCCTGGGTGGCGCGGGACTGCTGCGCGCAAAAGGGGCTTCAGGCGCGGAATTCGCTGGCTCGGTCGCGCAAAGCACTTTCCGCGCAGCGCGGACACCCAGCCTTGCCTATGAATAGGGGCCCTGGGTCCCCCGCACTGTACACCGGCCTTCCGCGCGACAAGCTTTTAAGCTGTCGTGCGAGAAATTGCCCTTTCCGGCACGGAATTCACCCGTTCGTCGCGTAAAGCTTTCCGGATTTCGGCCTGTCTTTGCGCGAACACCTGGGGTTTTACGCGACAGACTTCCCAATTGCGCGCCGTCCACTAGGATTGCGCGCCAACTCTCAAACTTCTCTACCAGCCTCGTCCGATTCCGCACGCTTCATCCCTTAACCCACTCGACTCCCGGAGCGTCTGAGATGGCCGCGAATCAAGGGAATGAGGGGGATGCCGCCATTCGCAGAGCTGAGATGTCGGCGAACGAGGAGGTCTACGGAGCCAAGGAGATTGTTTCCAACAATCAATCCTTGTTCGACTTGCTGACGCCGGCCCAGAAGACATATCCGCTGTCGGACAACCTACCGATCTGGAACTTTGGCATCCTAGATGAGGTTCCGGTGCCTGGGTTCGAGGTTGATGCGCCACAGACCTGGGTGACTCGGGAGGACGAGCTTCCCCGCTATAACATCGCCAACAATGGGCATCCTGCCAGGGAGACCAGACACTTAGATGTCTATGTCCTGAACCCGAGGACGCGAACCATCGTCGCGAGTGAGCCTACTGCGGAGAACTCTCCAGCCCTCTACTCGAGCACATATCGCCAGAGTGTCACTGACGACACCAAGGGCTGGCTGAAGGACTGGGACTTGCGGTCTGGGGGAAATTTCACCAGTGAGTGGGCCTGGGCGTTCTGGGTACGCCACACCTGCGATCACTTCGTGGAAGAGCTGCGGTACATCGGCCTGTTTGAGGCGGTGTGGACGTCGCAGTTCCACTTCTACCAGCAGTCCGAGCTCGGGCCGGAGCTGTTCACCCGCTGGTCCCCGGATACCAACACCTTCCATCTTCACCATGGGGAGGTTAGCATCGGTCTCTGGGACATCCACTGCATCGGAGGTATCCCACTGGAGGGTTACCAATACGATGAGTTCCTTCCCCTGAAGAACATCTGGGGCGACAGGTCACGGACTCCCATCCTGGCAGGGCATCTACTGGACCTGGCTACGGAGCGGCTCGGGGTCATGGACTTCCACAAGGACATAGACTACAAGGAGTGGTTCGGCCAGTTCTTGGAGCATGACCCAGCAGTCAAGATGCCAGGCAGGGGGAAGCGGTGCCCAACCGCAGCTCAGAGGAGCCGGAATGGGTTGTACTGGCGGGTCCTGGAGACAGGCGACTACCGCTCATGGGGGTACCGCTTCATCGAGGCTCGGGACCCAAATGTCCGGTACGCGGTGTTCCTGGCCGCCTTCCTGAGTGGGTGGCTCCTGCCAGTGCGGGACGCGAGAATGGGCGTCCGCCCGGCGACACTGGCGATGGCGGGCGCCATGGCCGCCAACAAACGATACAACCTCAGGGTCCTAGTGCTGGCGAAGCTGTATGCCATCCTGGGACGCATCTCGCGAGGGGGGTCGCCAAGAAGGATCTGTGGGCCCTTTCAATTCTTCCACGGCTGGGTGGCTGCTCACCTTGGTGGGTACACGTTTCCAAACGTCGTCATTCCTCCGGGCAACGGCCTGCGACCCTCCCTGCTGAACATCACGGGGGTCGCTCCGATGACCCTAAATGAGGAGGGCATGAAGATTCGGATTTGAAATAACGCCAATTTCATCTTCAGCCCGTTCCCCACTGCCGTCGGCCAGATGATCGACAATGGGCAGGGTCCGCTAGAGCAGCACGAGTACTTCCTGAACATGCGGGGCGGGGTGCTCTTGGCTCGGATCGACGAGAAGGTGATCTGCGAGCCTTACGTGACAACCCGGTTTGCCAGGCAGTTCGGGTGCCTTCAACGGATGCCGAAGAGGGTATTCACTGCTGTCCGGGAGGAGACGAACCCTTGCGTCCTTCGCCAGATGTGGCTGATGTTTGCCGCTTTCGGCTCTGGCGGCGTCATCACTCTCCCTCCTACCGGGGTCGACGCAGGCTTGGCAACCGAGTACGCCGAACACTGGGCCATCGCGTACCCCGAGGGGCTTCTACGGAAGACAGTTCGGCGGCTCGAGGTCACCCGTGCGGAGATCGGGCGTCAAGGAAGGAGGCGAAGCGCCGCCACACGGGGGAGAACGGAGGCGCGCCAAGCAGCGGAGCCGGCGCGGGCAGGGACTTCGGCGGCGGGCACATCGCAGGCTGCCGCTATGACCTCACAGCCCCGAGAGGGGGCACATGCGGTGGTCGAAGAGCGGCCCGGGAAGCAGGTAAGGCGTCTGCTCGAACCCTCCCACGATGCAGCCTTCCCAGCGCTGTGGTCGGCCTGGATGACTCTGCGGCAGTCACTGGGGACCGAAGCCATCTGGCGAAAGCTACTCAGAGAAGGAATCCACCTGCCAGAGGTCGGGTGCCTCCAGATCGCCGACAGGGTGAACTTCCACCGGCGGTATGCATATCTGATGGCCATAGACGAGTACGCGCGCCAACGTGGTCAGCATGCGGAGCCGTCCCTTCTGGTGAAGGTGATGCTCGGTCTAGAGCCTGCTCCAGAACAGATGCCACCGGAGGAAGATAATAGTAGCGATGACTCCGAGGAAGAGGAGGAGACGGGGGAGGATGAAGGCTCCGAGGGAAGGTCCCATCAGGGGAGCCCACAGGAGAGAGGCGAGGTGGATATCCCCGAGCTCCTCGAGGTCCGCTTCTATCCCTACTCAACCTGCTTCATCCATTCTCTTATGCAGCTTCTAACCCATTTATCCACCTTTCTCAGGAGTGCACGGATTTTGGTCAGGCGTCCTCAGTAGGAGTAGGAGGGGCGCTAGCAGGACAAGGTAGGGGCCAGACACCCATTATTGAACTGACAAGCGTTGAGGGGTCCCCTGCTGCAATTGCTCCTGCGGCGGCCGGGACAGCGGAAGATGACGCCTTGGATTCCCGTAAGTCTCCTTACCTTACTGTCGGTGCTTGTCGTTGATGATCCGTGACTAACCACGGCATGCCCTGCGCAGTGATCTCAACACTGGAGGCTCGTCAGGCTGCCGAACCCGGGCCATCCACGAGTGGACCAGTGGTAGACATGCCGCCTGCTCCGGAACAGACTTCCCACACCGAGCCGGCCCCACCAACTGCTGATCAAGGGGCTGCGGACGTCAGCGGTGCTGCCATCGGAGAGAGGTCGGGGGCTGACGAGGGTTCCAACGCCGGTGGGGAGAGGGAAGAAGGTCGCCCAGATGTTGGGGAACCTATCCCCCGTGAGGACATCCCAAGGGCGGACCCTGCAGCAGACCTGCTGGCTTCCTTCCCTGCCTACCGGCCTGCCGACCCCGAGGAGATGGACGACTCGGACGCGGAGGCGGTCGAGGAGAGCCGGATAACGCGACGCAGGGGGTGGAAGTACATCAAGCGCTTCCTCAAGCGAGACCCATCGGAGTGGCTGGGGTGCATGGGATCACTTCAAACCTAGCTGCGCTTCCTGTGTGCCGGGGGAGCTGATGCTCAACGCCTCCATCTGACGGTCCGTGATTTCATGGCCGAAAAGATGCGCGAGAGCCGCCGGCGTGCCGACGTCGCACAATGTCGGGACATGTCGGAGAGCACGCGGGCGCTCCTCGTGGAGGAGCAGGAAGTTCGGCGCCTCGAAGGGCAAGCGGCAGAGAAGGAGGCCTTCGTCGCAGCGTGTACTGAGCTTGTGGAGCAACTGACGGCCCAGCTGGATGACGCCCAGGTACTGCTGACGGAGGCGGGCCAACAGATGGTCGCACTTCAAGTCGAGCGGGAGCGTGCACAAGCCAGGATCGGCGAACTGCGTGCTGCGACCGCCGACGAAGAGAGGGCACACAGAGAGCGAGAAGCAGCTTTGGAGGCTGCCAGCCAAAGGGTAGCGGCGTTAGAGAGACTTATTCAGCACGCTAATCCCTAGGGGATTTGTTTTTGCCACTCCCAGAACATTTTGCTTCCGCTACTTTGATCCATTTGTATGAACCAATATATTTATCTGCAACTTTTGGCTTAACATGCTCAACCACAATTCATTGTCATGCGGGAGAGTTAACCAAGCTTCAGGCATCCACAATTGGGCATGGATCTCTAAAGATGAGAGGGAGGCCATTCCTAGGACAGGAGACCTCAGACCTAATCAATGTATCATCCCCCCAACTTGTTCCGACACACGAGTGGGACAACGCTAGGGGTGTTAAGATTTTATCCGAACATAGGGAGATGAGAAAGGGTGAATCTTGTGTCCCGAATCCAGAAATCCACGGCGGTCGGCCTTCCAGTAAATGCCCAAGACGGCAAGCGGACAATGGATCAATCGACCATACTACTGCAATAGACGGACCGAAGGTCATCATTCATATTGTAGAAGGCGGATCACATGTCATCATCAATTCCGCTTTGGGGGTTCCTTCAGGCACAAGGGTGGAAATCCAAATCAACAGGGCATGCGAAGTGTGGGGCGAAGTGACGATTTGTTCGGACAGAATCTAACGCTCTCAAAATTGCGCCACCGTGGGGAAAGCATATTAGGTGGATGCACTAATCTGGCCGTGAATCACCCCAATTATCAGACAGCACCTCTTTGACGAGGAAACTGTCGCTTCCCACCATTGCAATGGGGCATCCTGAGCTGAATCGGGGAGAATATCACAACTGCACCACTCTACCAGAAGTCAGGACAGACGGTCGGCGACGAGGAGGGGCGGGACTTAGTGATCCCTGAGGCTGGACCCGAGTCGAAATGCTTGGGCGTTCCTACGTACTCCATCAGGTTGGAGATCAAGCCATACGTAGTTCTGAGAGTGCAGTTTAGCGTCATGTAGGATGTAGAACCCCATTTAGGGAGATCTTAGTTTAAGGTCGTAGAGCTTGGACCAGAGGGGTAGATCTTAGTTTAAGGTCTTAGAGATCGGACCATAGGGGTAGATCTTAGTTTAAGGTCTTAGAGCTCGGACCATAGGGGTAGATATTAGTTTAAGGTCTTAGAGCTCGGACCATAAGGGGAGATCTTAGTTTAAGGTCTTAGAGCTCGGACCATAAGGGGAGAGATCTTAGTTTAAGGTCTTAGAGCTCGGACCATAAGGGTAGATCTTAGTTTAAGGTCTTAGAGCTCGGACCATAAGGGGAGAGATCTTAGTTTAAGGTCTTAGAGCTCGGACCATAAGAACCTCGATGTACGCAACATCATGGTCCTATCCCCTGGATATGCGAAGATTCACTGAGGGATAGTGTCATGAGTGTCGAGGTTTCTCCTGGTCAGAATGGGAGGTGGAAAATGTAATGTGAATCATGCGGCCATTCACTCAAGGACTGGGGGCACCGGCGTAACGATATGGGAGTACTGCCGACCGTGGCGGAAAAGCACCATCAATATCGCACTAACCGTTGATGGAATGAGGCAGCAAACGAGCATCGACCGCTCAATCGCAGGATTCATATCGATTTGCTTCCCGAGGCCATTGGGGGCACCAGCCCGAGTCGGTGGGAGAGCACTGAGGCATTGTGTCCAAACCGCTCACGGGGGCTCCACTCAGGGCGTAGGTGATGGGTCCAAATGAAAGGGAGCACGAAGCCTGAAAAGTGGAAGGAACCTGACCAAGCTGAACCTGACCCTCTTGGCAATAAACCAGAGTACTCTTGACACCGGTGGACCACTGTAAGGGGTCGAGGGACACTCCTTGAGGGTGACCCGAAGGCGGCGGATTCCCCAGAGAAGGGGGAATCTCTAAGAGGTGGGGGATGTACCCGAAGTTTCAAACATCCGGGCGTTCCTACGTATCCCATAAGGATGAGAATCAAACCACACGTAGTTCTTGAAGCGCGGCACAACACAATCGGGCACCAGCGCGGGGAGGGGTGCGGGTCTGACCCTCGCACACAGAAGAAGCGGTATTTTATATTTCTTGTTTTTCCTTAAAGGTGGATGGTTTTTCTTTGTGCGGCGACATGCCTGTGATTAAGAAATCCCTGGCGTCGCCACAATAATCAATCCATGAAAGGAATTGATAAATGGCGTGGTTATTAACCAACGCCCAACGTGAGTGTCCCCTGAGGAGAACATCACGATGCAGTGTCGTTTCTTGTCGGGCGGCCAAGACGATCACAGTTTACGGTCGTGTGGTAGGACCAGACAACACAGTTTAAGGTCGTGTGGTTCGGACCATGGAGGAATCCGCTTACTGCGATACGGCGGACCCAGCGGAGGTGGGAACATACCCAGCCCTGCGGTCACGCACGATTCCAGGAGAAGGATCCTGGGATAGGGGCCTGCGTATGTCCATCACCCGAGGGGCAGAGATTCTAGCCTCCAGCTATGCTGGGCCCAGAACGCGATTGTTCGGGCGACTCCTTCCTCCTTATGGGGACGAGGGGCCAGCTACGCATGACCCTTAGGGAGGACATCCGCATATATCCTTGGTGCTCAGATCGTGGGAGCCTCAAAAGACACCATTACCCTGGTTGGTCTGCCTAACGTGTAAAGGTATACTGAAGGTCAGTATGAAGAGAGTGTCGAGATTCCACTACAAATCCCAAAGGCGGAGTGTGATGAGGACTGCGCAACCAATGTTCAGAGCCTGAAAGAGCCGACATGGCGATCAAGGATGTCACTGAACATATTCGCAACACAAAATCTGATCGCGTCAGCCTATGATGGAGCAAGCAAACGAGCATCAACCGCTCAAACGCAGGATTCATACCGATTTGCGGCCTAGGACCCGCCGGTAAATCGACCCAGAGCGGTAGGAGAGCACTGAGGCATCTTACCCAAACCGCTAACGAGGATCCCTTTGAGTGAAGGCTCGAACAAGAGGAAGTGAGAGGCCTGAAAAGCAACACAGGACTTGTCGGGATTGAATCTGACACTACGAGTCATAGACCGAAGTACCCCAAACATGTTAACAGATCACCGGAAAGGGTCAGAGGACTCACCCTGAGAGCAACCAAAAGAGGGCAGATCCCCGTGATAAACCAAGAGACGGGGCTGGACCTGAAACACAAGCGTCCAGGCGGTCCTACGTATCCCATAAGGATGGGAATCAAGCCGTACGTAGTTCTTGAGAGGCAGTTTAACGTCATGCAGGACGATGAGGGGTGTGAGGTAGTCCCACACACGGGGGAGGCGTACGGCGCGGCTAGTAGACCGACGTGAATGAGGACATAATCCCCCGCTCATGCGATACGCCTCGCACAAAAAGAAGGGGAACTTGGGCCAGAGGCCCAACGTGGGATAGAGATTCCCGGGAAATGGGGCTGGGCCCGAAACATGAACGTTCAGGCGGTCCTACGTATCACATAAGGATGGGAATCGAGCCTCACGTAGTTCTTGAAGTGCAGTTTAACGTCATGGAGGACGAAAAATACAAGAGGGAAGCGGAAGGCATCCCCAAACGTGGGGGGCGTACAGCGTGGCGAGCAAACCGACGTGGATGAGGGAATAGCCCCGCGTTCACACCATACGCCGCATACCCAGAGACAACCGGGCCAAGGGCCCGAGATGGGATGGAAATTCTCGAAGGATGGGGCTGGGCCTGAAACATGAATGTTCAGGCGGTCCTATGTATCCCATAAGGATGGGAATCAAGCCGCACATAGTTCTTGAGGTGCAGTTTAGCGTCATGCAGGACGAATGCTGAACAGTTTAACGTCTTGTAGCTCGGACGTGGTACAGTTTAACGTCGTGTTGGACGATGTACAGTTTAACGTCATGTTGGATGAAGCACTTGGCAGTTTAACGTCTTGCAGCGCGGAAGAAGTACAGTTTAACGTCATGTTGGACGAAGCACTTGGCAGTTTATCGTCTTGCAGCGCGGACGTATGCTGAACAGTTTAACGTCTTGTAGCTTGGATGAATGCTGAACAGTTTAAAGTCTTGTAGCTTGGACGTAGTGCAGTTTAGCATCATGCAGGACGAAGCACTTAGGCAAAGTACTGCTTGAGGAACCTAGCGTTGGTGGGAGGAGTGACACGCTCACCATCCATAGTCGCTAGGGAGTACGCGCCATTGGGATAGATCTTGTGGACAACGAAAGGTCCCTCCCACTTGGGCTCCAACTTGGGCGGCTTCCTGCCGGGGATCATCGGTGCTCTTAGGGCCAGTACTAGATCACCCTGTAGGAAGGAGCGGAGGCGAACCTTCCTATTGAAAGCTCGAGCCATTCTGCTTTGATGCCTCTCCAAGTTGTGCAAAGCGCAAAGCCTATTCTCATCCAGTGGTTCCAACTCGGCTAGACAGGCTTCAGCAACTCTGTCCGGCGCTTGCTGGTCGTGGACCGCAGTGCGCAAGGACGGTAACTGGATCTCTATGGGCAGGACGGCCTCAGCTCCATACACCAGGGAATAAGGGGTCATCTGGGTGGAATTGCGAGTCGTCGTCCGATAAGCCCAGGGGGCGTTGGGGAGCTTGTCCGGCCAACTCTTCTTGTTCTGACCAAACATCTTTTGCAGAATGTTAGAGAGGGTTTTGTTAAATGCCTCGATCTGTCCATTTTCTTGCGCATTATAGCGAGATGTATGGTTCGAGTGAATGTTGTACTTGGCGTACAACTTCTTCAACTCGGCTGCTCGGAAATTGGCTCTGTTATCTGTGAGGATAGCGTGAGGCACTCCAAATCGATAAATGATGTTGGAGGTCACGAAGTCAGCGATAGAACAGGATTTGACCTCTCTGAGCGGAATCGCCTCTGCCCATTTGGAGAATAAGTCTGTGGAGGTCAGAATGAACCGGAACTGGCGAGCCGTCGCCGGCGGGTAAGGTCCCACAACGTCCAGTCCCCAGACTGCAAAGGGCCAGGAATACCTAGTGGTATAAAGAGGCTCCGACGGCCGATGCAAAAAGTTCTCATGAACCTGGCACGCATGGCACCTCCTGGCATACTCGATGCAGTCATGGATCATGGAGGGCCAGCAGTATCCCAACCTCCGAATCTGGTGGGACAGCTTCGGCCCAGTCTAGTGGGAGCCACATGAACCAGCATGAACCTCTTGCATGACTCGTGGGATCCCAACTCCCTGAAGGCAACAGAGGAGAACACCATCAAATCCGCATCTATAGAGGATCTGCTCCAGGCCGGGACTGCTCTGGAGGACAAACTGCGATGCGCGGCGTCGAACTCGCTCGCGCTCGGCCCGATCCGACGGGAGAACGCCATGTCGGAGGTACTCAACCAAAGGTGCCCTCCAATCAGAGGCTGATTCGACTTCCATATCTGGGGTACTAGGGGCTCCAGGCACAGGGGAAACCATGGAGAGATTACTTACCGATGGGCCGCGATCTCCCTCCGGGATAACGGGAGCAATGAGCCTGCGGTGCGTCACGCGGATGATCAGGTCGTCCTGTTCAGGCTCTGCGAGTGACGCAGCAAGGCTGGCCAAAGCATCTGCTCGACCGTTCTGCGACCGGGGAATATGGACAATTTCTGGCCGAGAAGGGAACTGGGCCATCAGGAGGAGGGTGCACTCCAGCAATGGCACAAGTTCGGGCTTCCTGACAACATAGTCGCCATTGATCTGCTTAACGACCAGCTCGGAGTCCCATTTCACGCACAGACGGGGCGTGTCGATCTCGAGATCTAACTCGAGGCCAGTGATGAGGGCATGGTATTCTGCCTCATTGTTGGTATAGCCCTCTGACAACAGGAAAGAGTATGGCAGCACGGCTCGCTCCGGGGTAATGAAGACGATACCCAAGCCCACTCTGTTGAGCTTAGGATTATCTAGTCTTCTACCGGTGGGGCTCCGGGAGGCACCGTCAAAGTGCATCTGCCAGCATGGATCGGCATGATTGACCGAGAGAATGGTCTCATCAGGAAAGCCTAGATCCAGCGGCTGATCCGCGGAGGTCGGGTGAGCTGCCAGAAAGTCTGTCAATGCTTTCCCTTTGATGGCCTTATGAGACACATACCTGATGTTGAACTGCTGGAGAATCACAGCCCACCGCGCTAGACGTCCAGTCAACATAGGCCGGCTCAGGATATATTTCAACGGGTCTACCCGAGAAACCAACTGTACCTCGTGGTGCTGCAAGTAGTGCCGTAATTTCTGCACGGCAAATACGAGCGCGAGGAAGCTCTTCTCGATGGGGGAATACCTAACTTCCGCATCGAGGAGCATGCGAATGAGGTAATAGAGGCTATTCTCCGTTCCCTCGTTGTTCTTCTGGGAGAGAAGGGAACCCAGGGACCGTTCCAGGGCGGTCACATAGAGGACCAGCGGCTTCCCGGATACAGGCGGCATCAGAACCAGAGGTTGAAGCAAGTACTGCTTGATTTCCTCGAAGGCGGTCTGACACTCTTTATCCCATACATAGGTGACACCTTTCTTCATGAGCCGAGAAAAGGGCTTACACTTTCCAGCCAGATTCGCGATGAATCGGCGTATATAGGCTAAGTGGCCTTGGAACCCTTGCAGTTCCCGGATGTTACCTGGGGGAGGCATCTGGCTAATCACCCTGATCTTCTCTGGGTCGATCTCAATACCCCGGTATCTTACCACAAATACAAGGAACTTTCCGGAGGTGACCCCAAAGGCACACTTCAACGGGTTCATCTTTAGGCAGCGAGACCGGAGGAAGCCGAACACTTTCTCAAGATCTTTGAGATGGTCCTGACGCTGGCGCGATTTGACCACCAAGTCGTCGACGTAGCATTCCACCAGTGTGCCGAGGATTGGCTTGAATATGCGGTGCATCGCCCGTTGATAGGTGGCACCTGCATTCTTCAGGCCGAAGGGCATGACCCGGTAATAAAAGATACCTTGGGGGGCCCTGAAGGCAGTGAACTCCTCATCATCAGGGGCCATCCGGATTTGGTTGTATCCGGTGTATCCATCCATGAAGGAGAGGGCTTGGAACCCTGCTGTGGCGTCGATCAACAGCTCTGTCACTGGAAGGGGAAAATCATCCTTCAGACAGTGGCGATTGAGATCGCGGAAGTCGATACAGATTCTGATCTGCCCGTTCTTCTTCCTGACCGGCACAATGTTGGCCAGCCATTTGGGGTACTGAACTTCCCTCACGAAGTTGGCTTTGATAAGCTTGTCAACTTCGGCCTCAACCATGGAACCGTGGGATGGATGCATCTTCCTGGGAGGCTGCTTGAACCCGCGATGGTTCGCCGGGAGACCAAGGCGGTGGACGACTACCTGAGGATCTAGCCCCGGCTTCTCGTCATAGCCCCAAGAGAACACATCACGGTGCTGCCTGAGAAAGTCCACGTACTACTGCCACTCCTCAGAGGGCATGTCGGCACTGACCAATGTGGGTCTTGGATCTGCCTCGGTTCCAAGGTTCACCTGTACTAACTCATCGACCGTGGTGGGGACACCATCCTCAAAAGCTGGGGGTGCATCTTCCACGTCCTCTCCACTCGGGGAGGGATCGTCCACGGGAGAGACTGCGTTGGAAACTGCATTGGGGCTACCAGATCCTGCTGGGCCGCTGGTGCTGGCGCGGGCGGTCGCGGTCATCTCATCAGGAGACTCACAGGCCGTCGAAACCATGGCTACGTCCAACAGATGGATCGGGAGGACGTAAGCGTCATCCAAACTGGCCCAGGGATCACTTGAAACAGCGACAGGCTCAACCTCACCTGCCAGGATCTGCTTATCCTTGCTCTTGTAATAGTCCGCGTCCATATAGCGGGATTCACATGAGGCAAAAGGAGAGGCATCTCCCTGAAGCACGCCTACTCGACCATTAAGGGATTATTTGAGGCATTGGTGGTATGATGAGGGAACCGCTGCATGAAGGTGGAGCCATGGCCTGCCCATCAATGCATTATACGCAGTGTCCTGAGAGACTACCATGAATTCGGTGTTGGCATCCAAGTCACCGAACTGGGTCTTCAAGCGTATCTTGCCGACCGGAGTTTGCTCGATGCGGTCGTACCCCTGGATCCTGAGGTCGGAAAGAATCAAGTCATCCTCAGACAACCCCAATCTCTGGAGCGTCCGAGTTGGAATCAGGTTAATCCCGGACCCCATGTCGACAAGACAGCGCCGGACTTCAAGGCCATTGAACTGGCCAGTAACATACAGTGGACGAATGTGTCCCTGTATAGGAGGGTCTTCATCCTTACCAGAGAACGAGATAACTGCCTGACATTCGGCGTCCTCGATCGTTTCGGCGTGAAAGGCCTCTGCAGCCGCAACCTATGTCTCAAACTGGAGGGGGCTCTTCAGGGCTTCAGCGAGTGCCTCGCGCATCTCAGATGACATGCGCAGAGCCTCAAGTATGGAGAGCCTTGCTGGGATGTCATCCAAGTGCTTCAGGACATCATACTTTTTGTCCAAGCGCGAGCCCCTGGTTGCAGGAGGTTGCTCCGCGGTTGGAGGCATGATGGGCCTTGCCAGTTGGACCGGCGGCCGACTGGTGCTTGGCGCATCTCGCTGTTCACTGGTTGCAGTCCGGGAAATGGTCACCGTACTGGGGTAAGGAGGCCGGGATGGACTCGTGGCAGGGTGGAGCTGGTCGCGACGCGGCTGAGGCGGTTCTGCCTGGTCCCACACCACAAACAGTGGCGGAGGCGAATCCGTCAACCCCGGATGGGGGGGCTGCGCGCGCTGAGCTCGGTTTTGAGCCTGCTGCCTAGTCTCAGTGGCATGCACGGCCTGGTTGGAGGTACCAACGGCTGTGCCCCAGCGACTCCTGTTGCTGCGGTTCTTCCGACGGTGGCGATGACCGGGGACACTAGGGAGGTTCACCTGGTGTTCTTCAACGTCGGGAACCGAGAAGGTATTTACCAGCTCGACGGTATTAACCGAAGCGTACCCAATACTGTCATCGGACGAATCATCCATCACCGGGCGGATCCGAGGAAGGACCCCCATCTCCGGGGGCATGAAATCGCCGAGAGTGCGGGATATTGGCGGAACTGGCGGGGCACGCTCTTCCTTCTTGCGCCGCCGCCGTTTGCTCTTCTCGGAAGAGGCAGGCTGGGACGACGATGCCGAAGCAGCACCCGCAGATTCTGGGGGCTCAGGATGATTCAAGCCCGCACGGATGATTCCATGGGCGCGAATGGTCGTCTTGCGGGCCATCCAGTTATTATACTTCTGGGATCCGCGGTCGGAGACCAGCTGCCATTCGTCCTCGTTGCCACAATCGTCATCTGATCCCACGAACACACCTGCCACTTGTGCTGGAGCTGGGCCCAACCTGATTACATTGTTGTTAATCTGGTCTTGGAGCCAATCCTTAAACACATAGCACCGCTGGATGGTGTGCCCCAGGGCCCGATGGTAAGGGCAGTAGCGGGGGTTATCCGTGAGATGTGCCTCCTCTGGCCTCCAACACTCAGGAAGTCGCACAATCCTCTTCTCCAGGGCGCTCCGGAAGTAAATGGGGACCTGATCCTCGTGGAATGAGTAAGTCAGGTATCGCGGGCCCCTGGGAGCGCGGTCTTGACGAGGAGCTGGAGCGGCCTTCCGAGGAGGCAGACCCTGATTATCTCGCCTGGGTTGTGGCGGTACATTACCCGGAGGGGCCGGCCGGTTCTGGTGCTGCCGCTGTTGGGTCGGGAACTGAGCCCGTGGAGGTGGATTCCTGTGAGGCTGTGGAGCTGGCCTCACCGGCAGCAGCTCCAACGGCCTGGGGGCCTCTATCTGGGCAACAACAGCGGGCTCAACCCTGCTGACTCTCCTTGCAGGAATCATAGGAGGCAGCGGGTGTGCCTGACTGGCCTATTGCATGGCTTCCTCAAAAGGTTGAGCTTTGTCTGAGAAGTCCCTGAACCCTCCGGGGTAATTCTGAGTGATCCAGGAAGGGACCAGCTCAGTCTTGACGTTCCCGACGCACATTGTCAGCAACTGCTCCTGAGTCAATGGCATGTCAAGGGAAGACGTGAGACCCTTCCATCGGGCGACGAAGTCCGCGACTCGCTCATCAGGCCTCTGCTTGCACTTGAAGAGGTCTGCGATACTCGTCTTCCGGGTCGTGGAACTGAACTGGTAGAGGAACTGTCTACGAAGGTCCTCCCAGCTAGTTATCGACCCGACGGGGAGCTGGCTGTACCAGACAAACGCTGGCCCTTCCAGTGTCTGGACAAAGCAGCGAAGCTTAGCGGCCTCCTGCTGCGCCGGAGTCCCCAACATAGGCCCGCACCTCGAGTTGAAATGGGCCAAATGCTGTGGTGGATCTCCAGTCTCGTTGAAGGGGGCGAAAGTGGGATTCCCGAATCCCGGAGGTGCCGGCATGTCATCCACCCATGCTGGGTATGGCTTGCCGTCCGATGGGATCGCCACCTGCCGAGTCTCCAAGGCTTCCAAGCGGGCGATGAGTGCCGCCATCGGATCGTCCGGACATGGGTTCCAGTCCTGGCGAGGATCTCTAACCACGAGCGCATTGCATGGCCCTTCAATCGGGTCGTCGACCGGGTCGTCGAACTCGGCAGCTCGTGGGATGGCGGGCGGAGCGGCCCTTGGGGCAGCGGGAGGAATCCGAGCGGGGTCTCTCATGTAGTCACGCCGCTCGGGAGGGTGTGGTGAAACATACCGCGCCCTCTTGCCATAGGCAATGGCCTCTCTCCTGTCGATGAACACGGCGTAATCACGGTTGCCCGGGAAAGTCTCGTCGAGGAGCGGTTGTTCCGGTCCCTGCTGTCCTGGACTAGGATCACCGTAGTCAGGCCGCTGCTCTGCAGCGCGCTCGGCGAGGAGCTGGTCAACTAGCTTCTTCTGCTCGGCGAGCTGTTGACGTAGCATAGCCTTCTCGGGATCCTCCTCTGCCCTCTGCATGGAGGCAGATGGGTCGGCGGGCTTCACAACCCCGCCGTGCTCTTTACCTTTACTGACGTTTCGGCTCAACGTCAGTGCTTCAGTGGGTGGGGGGAGACCCAGGAGGTTCCTCTGGTGACGAGTAACTCTCACCGATGGATCTAACGACGGCTTGGCTTCGGGGGGGGGGGGGGAAGCCCCCATCGAGAAGTTCCAAGTCGTTCCCCTCTCCCGACAGGTCAGCCATATTGACCGTTTCCGTCCCTGGGGACATACCCTCAGGGCCACCCAGCGAATCGGGCTGTCGGCGAATCGCACTGAAGCGTAGGGCAGCGTACTGCCCCCATCCACAGATATACACGTGGGGAGTGGCTTCCTCGATAACCTTGCGGAGTACTTGAAAACACTCAACGCATCGTTGTTGGAGGGCCTCGTGGTGCTCAAATGACCCGGGGTGCCGAACCGCGGGGGGCGTGGCCAGGTCAATTTGACGGCACTGCTCACCAATATCCTCCAGGTGCACTTGAATCCCGAGATATGGAATTTTTAGGCGGTGAAGACGGGAGTGAGTCTCCCGGAGAGTTCAGCGGAAGCATTCGAACTCATCCGGGGTGAGTGATTCGGGTGCATCAAAGCCTGGTCCTGCGACTGGCCAAAACTTCTCAGGGAAGTGGCCCTCTACAAGGACGGTCCAGAAGCTCCACGACTCAAACTCGGGACCCAGGTCTCATTGGTCCTCTTCAATGACTGGGAATGGACGGGGAACCGGCCGTGGTGCCGAGGCGGGCCGTCGGGCCGACGGGCTGGCCGGTGGTGAATACGGCGAGCAGGCCGATTGACCTCTATATCCCGGGCCGCCCTCTGAGAGTGGCGGTTCCCTAGCTACCACATCACGATAGGACGGGCCGGCGAGCGAACATCCTGCCGTGGCGTCGGTGCTCGCCGAGGGTGCACTAGATCGTGGTTCGACCGTCGGTCCCCAGAAAAAGTCTCTGGCTTCTCCGATCGAGGCGGAAGGCACTTCCGGAGGGGCCGGTACCAACCGCAAGCTTGATCCTTGGGGGTCTACCGGGACCTCGCTACTCCGGATATACCTTCAGAGAGAAGCGGGGATCATAGCGATCTTGCTCTCGGGGAGCACGAGGCTGACGTGCCACATTCCTACCCCTACCCTTGACTGGAGGGATTGGGGGGAGGGCTCTGTCGCCTAATCGTACTCCGCCTCTGTATCAGAGAAACGAACCGGTCGGATCTCTGTCCGAAATTCCCTAACATTCCTCCCTCGGCGTCGACGCCTTGCCTTCCTGCCCCTGGGTGGTTCTTCGGGGCATGACTGATCTTTGTCCAGGCGTCCTCCGGCCGCACCGGTACCAGGGCCAAGAGGACTGGAAACCAAGGAGCGAGGGGCACCGGGACAGATATCAAAGGGGACGCGGGGAGAGATGATTCCGGGCAGGCCTCCGGGCTAGGATCGGAAGGTGGGATGACCCATGACTCCTGGATCGGCCACACGGAGTAGACCCTGCTGGTGAATAGCGCTACCGCGAGGTGGTCCGCGGTGGCTATTGCCTGTACCAGCAACCGGGAGAGTCGACCCAACCTGCCTTTGGGGCGGTCGGGGCCTCGATCCGGGTCGGGAATAGACGTGCCCCTGCTCAGGATGCGCAGGGGCCTGGTGACTGGAGCCAGCATTGGCCTGGGCCAACGCGGCCGCTGTTGCTAGGGCCCCAAGGTGGGCATACTATTCCGCTCGTGCCCGACGTTGGCGTCGGGACAGAGGAGTCGGGATGAGCGGCGCAGGCAGGTGGAGAGCCCGTTCTTCGACTTGAGAGGCCTGGCGGCGGTGTCGCCGTGGCCTGATAGGAGCCCTTACCGCGGATCCCTGGAGCGAATCTCGGATATGGTGGTCCCGGACATCTTCCACCTCATCTGCATAGGGGAGGGAGCTGTCAGAGCGTTCCGGGGATAAGCTCCTGAAGAGGTTGGACGTCGAGGTAGGCAGCGGTGCCTCCCTGCGCGGCCCTCGGGGGCGGCGTTGGTGGCGAGGTGCAGCTTCCTCGAGGTCTAGCCGAGCCATGTCCCTGGTGGGGATGAATCCCTCTTCCTCATATCTCCGCACCAAGTTGTTGATCACCCTTCTTTGGATGACCTCCGAGGGGGAGAGAGGGCGTGGTTGCCCCGCAGCTGCGGCTGCTGGGACTACTGTGGAACGGGCGGGACCGCGCGGAGTAGCCGCGTCGGTGTTTCCCCTACCCCTGCGCCAGTGGGCGGGCGGTGATCGGGCACTAGATCAGACGACCTGATTCCTGAAGATAGGGAGAAGAACCCATTAAAAATTACTGGAAAAGGAATCGACTACCAATCATTAGTGCCACAATTTCTTCCGTGGGGGAAACCCAGGCCATAGACGTCGTGAGACGGAGTGCCCGGTTTCCCCTCCCAGCCCCTGGCGGGTCCCGTTCCCCGGTGCTGAATGCTCGGCCGGGCAACATGCCAATCTTCCAACACCTCTGAAAGACATCGGTCTTCGTATTGAGGAGAAGAGATTCATGTCGGGTTCACCATTTTTCTATTTCGGTGCGGATGTGCGTCGGGTTTCTGTTCCGACGTTGTTCCGCCAGGACGCGTTCGCACGTGCTCCCGTCGACCCGAGGGGATGGGAGCGCGGCTTGTGGCCCCGCAGTCTCGCTTTCCAAAGGCGGGCGGCATCCGTCCCTTATACAGGGACGTCTGCTCCTTGATCGAAACTGGGATGATGGGATGTCAGCTCCTCCTTCCTTGGACGTCTCCTCGGAACTCGTCGCATAATCCGGGTCTCCCTCATAGATTTAAGACATGCTCGTGAATCTCGTTCCCGACGCCATATATTCATGGACACCGGTTAATTACGCTGCTTCCGGCCAGACATTCCAAGGAGTCTGGTCGGGGCAGCAACCTGCGTTGAGGAGACCGGGTGGCTCTGGGTGTTGGGGGCGTGTCTTAACACTGCGGCTCTGCATGTCTGTCTTCCGTCCCTAATAAGGATTCTCGAAGGCGTGATGGCCTGAGGCATCCTGCACTGGGTGCGGGGAACTGCGTTACCTGAGGTTTTCCTCAGCTTCCCATGTTTAACACGGGGTATGCCGCGAGTTTAACGTCCAGCAGGGACGGCATCGGACTGATCAACACGAGGAGTGGATCAGATGACGGAACCCCTTGCGGGGAACCTCCAATGCTGGGGCCAGCACATGGGCGGATTCCCGAGTGAAGTGGAGTGGAATGAAATGGCATGACCCCACCGGGATGTGGCGGCCCGGGTAAGGATCAGTATGGATGATGGAGTGAAGAGCTTGGACCCCGTAGGGGCTTCCTACGTACCGCGCGTTAGCACAGATCAAAGTCAGCGTAGTTCGGATATACAGTTTAACGTCATGCTGGACGTTGGCAAGCCGACTCACGAAGAGGTCGAGGCCGTCGGGCGGAGGATTGAACCGAACCACCTCGCACAGAGGGGGATGGAACGGCCGGGTGGATCATAGTTTCACGTCATGCTGGACGATAAAAGGATAAATAGAAAAAGGGGCAGTGGGGAAGAAAAATGGAGATACACACATGCAGTCTCCCACAGGGGCGGATTCATAGGTGAATCGACGCAAGTGTGAACCCTGGAGGGGTCCACTGATGGACGAACCGACGTGAATACGACCGGGATGACCAGGTGGTGGGCTTGAACCTCAGGGAGGCTTCCTACGTACCCTGTTTAGGAGACATGGATCAAAGTCCACGTAGTTCGTTCTATTAGGACTTACACACTGAGGCAGCCCGGATGCAGCAAAACTCAGTTGGAGAGGGACTTGGGCCGAAAGTAGGAGACACCTTGATCCCAGTCACACCCTCTACTGGCTTCGGCAGTGGGGAAGCGCAATGGAGATACACATGTGCAGCCCCCCACAAGAAACTAGGGGTTTGTAATACCCTACCCCCGTGGGGAAAGGCCGCTCCAATTAAATCGTCCCTAAAGAGGGGCAATCCCGACATCCCTGCAGAGACGAGCATGTGGGGGCCACATCCAAACCGGGGGGGGACCCTGCGTGCGAGGCACGGGATCGGGTGATGCAGACGGTTTAACGTCTTTCCGAACGAAGTACAGTTTAACGTCGTGTGTTGAGGATGAAGCGGACGGTTTAACGTCTTGCCGGACGAAGTACAGTTTAACGTCGTGTGTCGAGGACGAAGATGCTAGGCAGTTTAACGTCTTGCAGCGCGGACGTGGTGCAGTTTAGTGTCGTGCAGGACGAATGTGCAGTTTAACGTCATGTTGGACGAATGCTGTATAGTTTAACGTCTTGTAGCTTGGACGAAGGTGCTCGGCAGTTTAACGTCTTGTCGCGCGGACGAATGCTGAACAGTTTAACGTCGTGTAGCTTCGACGATGGAGGCTAGGAAGTTTAGCATCGTACATATTGGACATATGGTGCCACCGATGGGTCCGTGTCACTTCGCGCGAGCCTCGAGGGCCGCACGGAAAGACAACGCACGGTGCGGGCACCCAGGATGAAGATCATCGGGCGCCACGCAGGCGGGTACCCTCAGGGGGTCAAAGGGGGCGACCCCGGCGGATTGCGCGCAAAAGAGGAATTGGCGCGCAATACCGCGGGTCGGCGCGCAAATGGGCGGGCTGGCGCGCAATTGGGCCAGCGCTTTGCGCGCAGATGATTGAGATTGCACGCACCGGGCTTCGGATAGCGCGCGGGGGAAACGGCTCATTCTTTAACGAATTGCCACTTTGAAAATGGGGGTGCGCGCAATCGGGCTGGATTGCGCGCACCCGGGGGGCAATTGCGCGCAAGAGACTTCTTTTGCGCATGAATGCCTTTGGGTGAAGATCTGTCCAAAGGAAAGGAGCCAAGGGGATTGCGCGCGAAGGCGAACCCCGATGCTTTCTTGCGCGAAAGAAAGGAGGTTACCTGAAGATCGGCATTGCGCGCGGAGGGGGTTGGATTGCGCGAACGAGCGACTCTTCGAATTCCGGGAACCTTCAAAACGTCAGGGGTCGCCTTATATTTATAGGCAACCCTAGGCGCGGAATCTCGTTCGCGGGCGCAGAATTTCCTTCGCGGGCGCGGAATTGGGCCCAACGTGCAAGGGAGTCGCGCGGGCCACGGGCGTGCAAAATTGCGCGCTGGTCCAGCGCATTGCGCGCATCCCGGGAGGTTTGCTCGCGACACTGCAACTTTGCGCGCGGGTCTCCAAAATTCCGCACAAGGCCTCCGAGCCCTCCGAAACATGCTCCTGACCCCAAATATGACCTCGCTATCCGCATCCGGAGCTTCGTTTGGGAACAACGGACTTTTCCGGCATCTACAGTGACTAAAAGACACCATTCATTAATAAGTTCCTCAAACTAGAATATTATCCCTTCATATTCCTTGAACATCCAATTTCTATGTACCATATAAATTTATAGCAGGACTTTGATTAATTTTCTTAAAAAAAATGTATACAAGGAATGATATTGGTAATCTAATAATGAATTGTCCAAGGGTATCTTATAAAAGTAGTGTATGGTTTTTGAAATGAACTTGTAATTTGTAACTTTTTAATAATAAATAGTGTAATGATGAATTAATTTGATCTAGGTACAAAAGTACGGGTAAATATTTTTTGTGTTTGTTATACTATTACTATAAGATATTTTAGAAAAACTTTATTTAAAGCAATCTGAGTAAGAGTTTCTCTAACATTGGTGAAATTTTATTAAACCTTATTCAGTTTTTCATTGAAAAATTAATGTTTATTTTTTTCTTATAACAACAAATAATTCTTCTATATCTCTAAAGCAAGGTCATATTAATATTTTTTAGTTAAATAATTCAATTTTTTAAGAACATTATATTTACTATTATGTTCATTATAATAATTTCCAAGAATTAAAAAATATTAAATAATTTCTTCATGCGACATGTCATCATCATTATGTTCACATTTAGAGTTATATGAATTAATAAGATGTGGAAGAATTGGTATCTTAGAGAAATTAGTCATGAATAACATGATAGATCTATTATAATTCTCTTCATTAATAGGGTCAAAATCACTTCAACTATTCAAATAAGAACATTGTGTTGCATTAATTTCATTATTATAAATTTAGTATACTTAATCATATTTAATTATGTATTTTAATTTTTTAATTTCACCATTAATATTTCCTTTCATCTTACACTAATAGTGTGTTATGTCATTATTTTGGTAATACATTTTCTTATATCACTTCTAGTTTCATTTATTCTTATACATTCAATTGTAACTCGGAGTTCTGAAAAAATTATTCATCCTTTAAAACTTATTAAATATCATGGTTAAATGGTATATTTCCTTAACACTATTTTTTAGTGACTTTTTGACTATGTAACATTCATCTTGTATATTTTAATTTTTTTTCCTATCTATCTGTATTTATTAAAAAAGAAATCGTCTAACCTTCATTTTTACTCATACTCTTCTACTATGTTGAGCTTCAAATATTTTTAAAAAATCTTCATATTTCATATCTCCCTTTGAAAATAATTTAACAAATTTAACTTGACTCCATAATTGAAGTAGACGAGCCTCTCTATATATTAGGATGGAATCATTTCAGTCTCATAATCTGTACTTTTTAGACATTGGGATTCTAATGGAGCTATCTATATTCATAGTTTCCTTGAACAATAGATACTTATTGAAATTAATTCATCATTAATAATTTTAAATGTATCATACTTAATATTATATGTATTCATTATCAACTCATTAACAATGGGTTTTCTTTCATGTGAAATAGATAATGTGTCCCAAATTTCCAATGGAGTTATCTATCATATTTTTTGTTAAATTATTCATCTTCTATGTAACATTATAATAAATGCATATATTAGAAATGACTATTATAGGACACCATTGTATCAAAATCCCATTAACTTCGAGAATTATTAGGTAAATTATACAAATCCTTAATAACCTATCAAATCCCAAAATATATGATTTCAATATGCATGTTCATTTTGAACTTCCACTGAGAAAAATTATTTTCATTTGGAAAAGGAGTTCTATTGGTAGTGGAACCATATTATCAGTTATCCATTTAATGAAATAACATTTTAACAAAAATTATTTAATAACATTCAATCAGTACTACAATAACATAAAAGTTTTATTGAATCAAATTGAATCCAAATCTAATTCTTTCATTCCAAATGTTGGCTATAGTGAGAATATCAATAAGTTGGAGGTGAAGTAATTATATAATGAAAATATTTGATAAAATAAATTAAAATAATATCCTCAAAAAATATAAATTACCCATGTTTATAAAAAAATTAAATTTATAGAAGTTTTAATCATTAAATTTATTTCCCAAATGATTGATTAGGTCTTAATAAA
This sequence comes from Viscum album, assembly GCA_963277665.1. Taxonomy (NCBI): domain Eukaryota; kingdom Viridiplantae; phylum Streptophyta; class Magnoliopsida; order Santalales; family Viscaceae; genus Viscum; species Viscum album. The sequence goes on along the minus strand of OY728152.1, from coordinate 2,070,334,025 downwards.
AATAATTAAAAAACATCATTATCATTTAATTTGAATTTACTAATATAATAATAATATCAAATTATAAAAAACTGTCCCTGTAGTGGGATTTTTCTAGTTTAAAATAGATATTGTTGTAATGAAATAAAAAAATTTAAAATAACACACATCATAATTTGAATACAAGAAGTGAAATCTCAATATGAGACTTATAAATCTCTAGTTGCAAATAACATACTACCAAAATGTTTATATAAAATTAACTACCCGCCCGCACCATGGATTCTGTGTCACCACAATATTATATCTATCTATGAAATAGAATGATCTATTCCATTTATTTCATGGGAGTAAAAATAACTTAAGAATAACCAATCCTATATACAGACATGTTATAATGAAATAGTTAATATAATGCTGATACGATATCTATGTATCAACCATTTTAATAAATTAGATAGTGAGTGTAGTTTTAAATACAATGCAACACACACAACACATACAGTATATGAAAATTAGTATAGTTATAAGATAAAATATTTATATGGATGTTTTTTTTCGTGATTATTAATGTTATGAACCATGTGACACCGTGAATTTGATTTTAAACTGAGGCTCATTTAATGTTTTAGATGATTCGGAATAATTGAGTGTTGTATACACTTTTTTCATAACTAAATGATGGCATTGGACGCAATATTTACTTGATATTCCTCTGTCAAGAGTATTCAGGTACGATATCTTCATGTTATTACAATAAGACCAAACTCCTTTGCAAGTGGATATTTTTTTGTGTGTTTATGGTGTATACACACGTACCCACTTTTCATCCCCACATGAGGGAGACTACATCCACTATTATCAAAAGTTAAAAATTGAATCATTTAGATCCACTCTGGATCCATTAAGATCATCCATGAAACAAATTTTATGGAATTTTTTTTAATAGATAACATAAAATCATTATATTATGTTTAATAATTAATTAGGTCATAGATGGTGGTAAAAGATTCTTTCACTTCTTTAGTGTGGGAAATTGGACATAGACTAGTAGGGTCTCATCCTTTGTCATATTTCCATCTCATCAGATACTCATTGCTGATAGTGATTCTAAATTATACATAGATAAAATATGATCTTGGTAATGGTATGTGGTTATAGATAGTCATTGTAGTACTTTCCAAATTGTAGATCCCATTGGTGAGTCAATGTTCATGTTGACACAATTTTGGTATTGTGATTTCGTGGTTGTTACTCAATTCTTTGGTGAGAATTTGTTATTCATGGATAAAAATCAATGGATAGTGAATGTATAATGGATAACCATATTTATGAAAATTTCACATATGAATATAATATTATAAAATTCTATCATCAAATATAAAACTCATTAGTTATCATAAAAAACATGTTTTGGTCATCAATAAACATGGAGGTCCACATAATAGAATGCGATAATTCTCATGAAGGGGATCCATTTCTTATTTTCTATATTAAATGGGTATATTAAGAGAGTTATACATGATATATAACTCATTATAAATAATATCACTAGATCCAAGAAAAACCAATGTAGAAATGTAATTGTCATATTATATTATATATTGGGAATCCCGAATTAAAATGAAGAATTATTTCTCATAGTTGTATTTTTGAAATATCTGTTCGGAATCATCTTATTATTTTGTTAGTTTTTATAATCATATATTTTTAAATAAAATTTAGCATTATAGATATCTTTATGTGGTTGTTATTTTATGCTTGATCATTATTTCAATTACACGAATAAAACAATTTTTCCTATGATTGGTGTTTTCAAATGTTAATGATAATCTTTAGAAAAAAAATTAACTCATATAAGGAATATTGATTTAGTATATGTATAAACGAAATTCAAATAAATAAATTTCATTTATTATTTTTATATTTTGAAATTTTATTATTGTTATTTGTAAATATTATGTTTTATCATAGCATTTATTTTTTATTAATTACAGGACATCAGTATTTTTGATGGTTATATTGACTATATTAATATAATTTTGGAAAAATTAAACTAATCACATCTAGAGATGGTTATAGGGCTTGACCTCATAATCAAATGATGATTATAATTCCTAACCTACCAATAGAATACAATGTATGAGCCTATATATATAACATATATATCATTCTATGTTTCTGAGGATGGTAGTTATGAGAGGAGGTTCAGAGTGTGTTTGGAGGGTTTCATATTCTGAAATCTAAATGATGGGAGATTAAGTGACATGTGATGGATTCATGTGAATCTATATTCAGTTAAACTTAGTTATGTTAGGTTCACAAGGATCTAAATATTTTGTGAATTGTTTGAATATAATGGTCAGAGGTGATGAGTTATTCAGTGAAACCTAAATACATATATTTATTGGAAGTGTAATCAATTCATTCCATTTAAATATCTTCTTCAATTAGGAATACAGGTTTCAAGGGGCCTCATATTTTCTATAAATCACAATTCATAACTCAAATTCAAATGGGATAAAAACCCTTTTACATAATGTATTTTGATTCCATTATTGTGGATCAATTCATGATTTCCCTTCATAAATATTTTGTAATTTTACGAGAGTTCTCAAATTATTTTTTATGATTTCTAAAAATTTTCAATCTTCTCCTACATTATCATCATTCCATGTGATGTTAGATAACCTCACATAATTATAATTGATATTCCATTTTTTTGATAGTGGGATTCTTATTTGGATTACATGAATGGATTTATCTACTTGTAGGAGAGGTGATTGGGATTATATATATAATTATGTTATTGTGTGGGAAATTTTAACACCATAGAGTTAGTAGATTAATCAACACTATTTTATTTACATTTAATCATGAATTGTGAATGGTTTATCCCATTGGATGAAAATATAATTAAACTAATTTATATTGAGATTGATTAAAGGAATTAGTTGTGGTATTATGCTTTTGATTTTGTTTATTTCTACCATAATAGAGGTCGACCTCATGAATAGTATAAAGATGATTTCTCATTTCCCTTATATGAAAAAAAAGACTAAAAAACAAATAGTGAGGGACTAACAATATGACTAAAAACTTTAATTTATGAAGGTATAGGTTCTATGATCATGATCGACCTAAGGTATTCTACAACATTTCTGGGAGTGGGATAAAATAACTAAATTAATGCGAGAAGAGGTGCATGAGTATCTCTTCTCATTTCTGGTCTAATTTAATATGGATCACCAGAACGAGGGGATATATGTTTTTTAATGAGAATAAATTCTTGATTGAATATTCCAATTCCATGAAAAAGAAAAAATAGTTCCATAAGATATATAAAATCCTTGATTTTTTGACCACCTTATTCCATATAATGGAACAATCCCACCGTATCTTCCATAAAATGTTTAAGCACAAGAGTATTAATTTTTAATTGGTTTACTTGTTCTGTGAAGGCATGTCATATTAGTGGAATCGTTTTATTTTCATCTATAAATATTAAGTGGTAATTCATCCCATGATTATTGAATATTCTATACAATTTGTACATGATAGATTTTTTATTTTCACTCAGTCAGATTCTATATCTTTTTTTAATTACTTATCATTATGCGTGGATGATAAATATTGTTTTCATAATTTCATATTGTTTCAATTTTAATGGAGGGTTCAACATAGGTAGTATGACAATATCTTCTATGCTAACTGATATGATCATCTCAACATAAAAAATAGGTGGTGGAGCACTATATCATAAATCCATATAAGGTTGATTTTCAATAATTATTGACATTGATTCAATGTAATTATCATAAGAATATTTCTTCCCCTTAACATTAGATTTTATGGATTCCAATATAGTGGACAATATTCAGTTTTATATCTCATATTCTTGGATTTAGTGCATCATATTAGGTTGAGTATGATGAATAACCTATACAATAAAAGATAAAATTACATGTTCATTTAACATGGTAACCAACATAGGTTGATTCCTAAACTTCACATCAAAATAAGATAAAATATTTTCAGTTAATGCATCCAAGAAACTTTTTTAAACAATATCAACTACAGTTGGAGGGATAACTGGAGTAGAAGTATCATGTCCAGGTAACATATCATGAAATATTTCACATTGGTCTACTGCATCTATATGATAACAAAATAATCTTATAGTATCCATTAGAATTTATTTATTACATCCATAAATCCATTTTGTACTCAAAAATTTATTAGACAGCGTTTCCCTTTCATTATAAATCAGGGTTTTCTAACATTATGATGTCTTACCAAGAAACAGAACCAATGGTGGATTTGAATGTGTAGACATCACTATATTATGAACAAAAATAGAATGGAACTCAACATAATATATCTCAAAAGATATATTTTCATGAATAACATGTTCATCATGTTATACATTCATAATCATAGACAAATACTACTCAATAGAAGAAACAATATTCATCTATTTAACAGAAACTATACTGAAATAAAGGAATCATAAAAAATAGATACATTGTAATCCAAAAAAAACACTTTATTCCTTTAATAAACATTATATTTATCCCACTTAAATTATTATTCTCATTTTTCTTTGGAAGAAACAAACACTTCACCTAAAAAACTAATAATATCTTCTATTTTGGAAGAAGAACCTCCATGTAAAGTAAGAAGAACAAGAAGAATCAGATTGTCCCACATTATAATACTCCCACTACAACTATTAGAGTCAGATTATCCATCATCATTATCAACATTATCATATCCATTTCCATCCTTAATTTCATATCCACTTACATTGACATTTTCACCTTCATTTTTATCACAACATTCTTCAACTTTTTAATCATCACTATATCCATTATCCTCATATGATTTGAGATTTCTCTTCAATTGACCATAGAAAAATAATTTAGTATCTTATTCAATAATTTCTTCAATTAAAAGTCTCTCTTTTTTTGTCGTGATTCCATGGTATACTATGTGATTAATAATTAATAGATTGAGATCATGGGGAAAAGGACAGTGGCACTTCTCTCATTAGTAGAAAATTCCTTATAATATATATCCTTAGATAAATATGAATATTCATTATCATCACTATTAGAGTACTCAACAATATTATCAGGTTATAGACAATGATCTAAATTATCTATCAGTCTTGAAGGGTGGATAATGGGATTAAACAAATCATATGATTTTTTATTACCAGGTATTAATTGCTTCAGACATGGTATACATATGAATTTCATATTTCTATATATTATTAATGTTATCGAGAAAACACCACAATTACCTATATCTTTAATATAATAAAAAAATAAATATGTTGTTTTAAGAATATAAGATATTACCAATATTTAGATTAGGGATGTGGATCATCTAGTGGTCTTGGTCATTTCAATCATGTTAATCATAACGTATTTATATATTACTACTCTATATACTCATTTCATCAAGAACAACATGAAGATATATAGATCTGTCATTGTTGTAATGTTACCCTTTCTTGGATAGAGTATACACTGTACGAAATAGAAAACCAACTGACCCTAACACTTCAACTATGAATCAACTAGTCTTATAAGTATCTTATCCCCTGTAAATTTAAAAATTATATAGTCATTGAAAATTATTTCACCATCCTTAGCATTGGAATCTTATTTATCATCAAACACGCCCTTTTTTGAAACATTACTAAACTCAACAAACTAAATTGACTAGAATAGAAAACCATTTACATAGATTAGATTTCTTCTATAGTATTCATTTTCATCAATGGATATTTATATGAACTGTTATAACTCATATTTCAAACTAGAATATAATATTATCTACTTATAAGTGAACTAATCCACCAATTCATGGTTCTATATATCCCAAATAAATAATGAATTACTCAGAAATATCTAGTTTATCTTTTATTATTTTGGAGAGCTAACTCTGTTTATAAATGATATAGGTTCAATGACTCTATATAGTATGATTGATTTTATTACCCTTATATTTCATTGATATTATAATGTTTTATGGTGAAGATACTAATGGAAACATATCATTCGTTATGGATATTAGATTCATTGGTTCGGGTTAAGGGAAAAAAGTTTGATAGTTGAGAGATAAAGTAATGTATAAATAATTCATGGAAACTGCAGGAGTAAAGAGTGAATTGAAAATACTGAAATATTTTCAATTCATATAATTTCTGATTTTTTGGATTTAATTAATTTTTAAAACAATAAAATGAATGGAATAAAATAAGAAAATATATTAAAAATTAATGAAATTTAAAACATGAGGATTGAAATATGTGAATTGAAAAACAAAAATTTTAAAATTTGAAATGGTATGGAAACAACGGTGTGAGGATTAAAAGGTGAGATGTTACAATGTTTCGAAGAAACTATAATGATACATTCACAATGGTGATATATTCATAGTGGTGAGAAATATACGATGGTGATAAATCATAAATTTCATGAAATATTCAACAGTGAGAAATATTTATATATGGGAAATCATCAATGGGGATAAATCTTCATTGATGAAAAATATTCAATGTAGAAAAATCATCAATTGATAGAAATATTCACTAGTTTTAATTCTTCACCAGTGATAAATATTCAATGGTGAGTGACATAAAATTCAACTTTATCGACACTAATCATACGTGTTTTTTTATATAATTCATTCTCTTTTAATATTTAGTCATAGTGAAAATATCATCAAGATGAAGTTCTATGACACAATATTCAAAAGTAACTTCACCTTTTAAAAATATATCACCCAAAAGTTGATATTTGTTTCACGGACAACATTGGTGCACAACATCTACCTAAAGCTATGTAGTTACATTAAGTATTAAAAAGAGAAGTACATTTTATTTTCAACTACACCATAAAACTAGATACTATTATAATGTTGAAATCTTCCAAATGTATATTTTCTATCTAAATTTCATCCCCTAATATATTTATCCTAAAAAAATAGTAAATAAAATTATTTCACTCTTGGATAAAATTGTCCAAAATTTGAAGTATATTTGATGTAATTTAAAATTATTTTTATAAAAACCAATTGTGACACATTATGACTCTCTTAAAATAGAGCTCACAATCAAACACTATACCTAAAAACATTTAAAATTTTAGTTATGTATATAACACTACCAATCATACCTCTATAAATATTTTTCTCTCCTAATTTTTGATTTTCATCAATATCATATTTATAAGTTGTTCTCATTCGAGGTTGACCAATATGAGTTTTTTACATGTTAAAATGTATTAGAATATCCCTATATTGTTTACCTTGGATAAAAATAATTCATTCTCTATTATGAAAATTTTGAAAAACCTAAACGAATTTACAGTCTCCAATTAAAAAAATTTCTATTTCATTCTTTATTAATATTTATAACCTAGTAAATAAATAATATATTGAAGTCCCAAAAATAATATCATCTAAATCAACATAAAATCCAAAATAATCATTGAATTATCTTTTTATAAAAATAGTATGATCGGAAAAACCATTTGAAAAAAAATTGAGATAAGAAACATGATGAGTCTGTCATACAATGATCTGGGGGCTTGTATGAAACCATATAAATTGATTTCTATTGGAAAAAAAATATTTATTATGGGTATTTTTGAAACCAATGGGTTGTTCAATTAAAACATTATCCAATATAAAACAATTTAACAACACACTATTGAAAAATATTTGATAATATTTTAAATCTCGAAGAATGAAACTGGAAAGAAGAATTATAAATGATTCATGTCTATCTATAGGTCAAAACTTCTCTTCATTGCCTATTCATACATCATTAAAATTTATATGTGAAACAATTATTGATTGGTTTCTTACTATTTTTCTTGGTTCACCTAAACTATTTATAAAAAACCATTCAGTTCCTATAGTTATGGTGTATTTGGATCAATCCATATGTTCTTAAACGTTATATCCATATAATTTTTAATTTATTTGTTACCTTGTCATTATGAAGAGTAAATCATTGAGTGAATCATTGATGTTATTGTGTATAATCTATGAAAATAATTCTTGATTTTCAACATGAATTCAAATTGAATATCTAGTATGAGTTAAATAATTTATGTCCCACTGCTATATAATGTAAAGAATGGTACTTTAAGATCCAAATTCATTTTAAAAAAGGGTCTGATCACCTTAGGATTCAATACAGGTTCGGGTCAATGTTCAAGATGTTCAATAAAACTATATTATTTTACATAATTCATCATAGTAGAATATGTATGTTTGGAATTTATATTTTGTGAAGATAAATCATCCATAAGGACTTATATTGATTTTTTTGAGATCATTTCATTCTTACTCCTACAATCATACCTGAATAAACAATTTTTTAGTCTTGGACCTTTTATTATATTCTAATTAATATTTATGTAGAGCATGAATATCTTTGGAAAAAACTATCTCCACTTTTGGAGGGAAACTTATCAAATACATATTTACTGAAATAGAAAATATTTATTTTAATGGGGAAAAATATTGTAATTAAATTTATGATAAATAAAATTTCAAAGAACATAATGTATCTTTTTAATAATGGTCTAACTAATGATATATGAATTATATAACAAGTTTTGTTCATGTTGTCTTCACAAATTTTGATAGGAAACATATGTTCATTTATAATAGTTTATCTTATTTGGTAACATGTACTATTTTGTAATTATATAACTACATTCTCCAGAGGTGTCCTATTAAATGATAATTTATGACTATATCCATTTTGTGAGAAGAATTATTAAACGTCAGATTCACAGACCCATGATTATGGTCTCTTATTAGGGTATTAATTATATATAATTGTTTTTTCTACTGATCTAACATAAATGGTAATGTAAGAATATGATTCACATTAATGAGTTGAAACGATCAACAAGATATATGTAGAAAATTCATATACAATTATATAGACATTATTCCTACCATTTCGACATGAAAATATATATGTTTCCAATAAATACATATAAGCTAAATCAAGAGGCTTTGTAGTTGAAACTATATATATTATTTATGATAATGATTTTGAATTTCTTTGTCATCACATACGTTACTGAAATTGTCATTTGAGATGTAAATGTTTTGTATAACCTTGACTAAAACATTCATAGTAATAATTCCATGTGAGTAAATGTTAGAGTGCCACAATACATTATTCTGAGTCCATGATTAATTATGAAAGGAACTCAGGATGAAATAATTATAAAAAAAATAAATAATTATGATCAAATGAATAACATTTTTCATCCATTAATGAAATAAAATATAAATAATATTTATAATAAAAAACAGAACATGAATTATTTTAAATTTTAACATAGAAAAAATAGTCACATAATTATGATATTATAAATAATATCACTTCAAACCATCAAACAATAATATTAATTAAAATAAATAAGAATTAGTGAAACTAATTTATCCATGGCCGATGATTTTACCCCTAACATTGTTACCAATAGGGACTTAAAAAGACCAAACATTATTAAGTTCCTAAAACTAGAATATTACCCTCTCATATTCTCTGGAAAATCAAATTTCAATGTACAATATACATTTACAGCAGGACTTTGTTTAATTTTCTTAAAAAAAATTGTATATAAGGAATTATATTGGTAATCTTATTTTTATCTTTCCAAGGGTATCTTATAAAAGGATTGTATGGTTTTTGAAATGAAAATGTAATTTGTAACTTTTGAATAATAAATAGGTGTAATGATGAATTAATTTTATCTAGGTACAAAAGTACGTGAATTTTTTTTTGTGTTTGTTATCCTATTACTCTAACATATTTTGGGAAAACATAATTTAAAGAAATATGTGTAAGAGTTTATCTACCATTTGTGAAATTTTATTAATCCTTATTCTGTTTTTCACTGAAAAATTAAGGGTTATTTTTTTCTTCTAACAACAAAGAATTATTCTATATCTATAAATTAATGTAATATTTATATTTTTTAGTTAAATAATTCAAATTTTTAAGAACATTATATTTAATATTATGTTCATTATAATAATTTCCATGAATTATAAAAAATTAAATAATTTCTTCATGCGACATTTTATCATCATAATGTTTGCATTCAGAGTTATATGAATTAATACGATATGTAATAATAGGTAACTTAGAGAAATTAGTCATGAATAACATGATAGATCAATTATAATTCTATTCATTAATAGTTTCAAAATTACTACACCTATTCACATACGAACTTTTTGTTGCATTCATGTCATTATTATAAATTTATTATACTTAATCATATTTAATTATGTATTTTAATTTTTTAATTTCACCATTAATATGTCCTTTATTCTTACACTAATTGTATGTTATGTCATTATTTTGGTCATCCAATTCCTTATTTAACTTCCAGTTTCTTTTATTCAAATACATTCAGTTGTAACTAGGATTTCTAAAAAACTATTCATCCTATAAAACTTATTAAACATCATGGATAATTGGTATATTTCCTCAACACTATTTTTTGGTGACTTTGTGACTATGTAACATTCATTGTGTATATGTTAATTTTTTTCCTTACTATTTGGATTTATTAAAAAAAAATCATCTAACCTTCATTTTTACTCATACACATCCACTATGTTGACCTTCAAGTATTCTTAACAAATCATCAGATTTCATATCTTAACTTTGAAAATAATTTATCAAATTTCACATGACTCCCTAATTGAAGTAGATGATCCTCTCATATTTTAGTATGTAATCATTTCAGTCTCATAACCATTACTTTTTAGACATTAGGATTGTAATGGAGCTATCTGTAATCATAGTTTCCCTGAACAATATATACTTATATAAATTAATTCATCATTTATAATTTTAAAAGTATCATACATGATATTATATATATTCATTATCTACTAATTAACATTGGGGTTTCTTTCATGTGAAATAGATAATGTGTCCCAAATTTCCAAGGGATTTATCTAACATAATATATGTAAAATTATTCATCTTCTAAGTAACATTATAATGAAGGCATAGATCAGAAATTACTATTATAGGACACCATTGTATCAAAATCCCATGTACTTCTAGAATTCTTAGGTAACTAATACATATCCTTAATAACCTAACAAATCCAAAAACCTATGATTTCAATATTCATATTAATTTTGACGTTCCACTGAGAAAAATTATTTTCATTAGGAAAATGTGTTCTGTTGGTAGTGGAACCATATTATCAGTTATCCATTTAATGAAATAACTTTTTAACAAAAAATTATTTAATAACATTGAATCACCACTAAAATAACATAAAGTTTTTATTAAAATAAATGGGATCCAAATCTAATCCTTTCATTCCAAATGTTGGTTGTAGTGAGAATCTCAATAAGGGGGGAGGTGAACTATGTATATAATGAAAATATTTGATAAAATATATTAAAATAATATCCGCAAGAAATATAAAATAACCATGTATATAAAAACATTTTATTGATATAATTATTAATAATTCAATTGATTTTCAGAATTATTGATTAGGTATCAATAAAAATAATTAATAAACCACATTATAATTTAATTTGAATTTACTAAAAAATTAATATACCAAAATTATGCAAAAATATCCCTATAGTGGGTTTTTTCTAGTTTAAAATATAAATGGTTTTAATGAAATGAAAAAATTAAAAAAACACACATCAGAATTTTAATACAAGATGTGAAATCTCATCATGAGACTTATAAATCTCTAGTTAGAAATAACATACTACAAAAATGTTTATACAAAATTAACTACTAGTCCGCAACATGGATTCTCTGTCACCACAGTATTATATCTATCTATTAAATAGAAGGATCTATTCCATTTATTTCATGGGAGTAAATATAATTTAGGAATAACCATACCTATATACCAACATGTTCTAATGAAATAGTTAATATAACTCTATGAAGACTTCTATGTATCATCAATTTTAATAAAGTAGGTACTGTGTGTATTTTGAAATGCAATTTAACAAACACAAAACATACAATATTTGAAAATTAGTATATTTATTAGATAAAATATTTATATGGATGTTTTTTTCTTGATTATTTATGTTATGAACCATGTGACACCCTGAAGGTGATTTTAAACTGAGGCTCATTTATTGTTTTAGAAAATTCATAAAAATTGAGTGTTGTATACACTTTTTTCATAACTATATGATGGCATTGGATGCAATATTTACTTGATATTCCACAGTCAAGAGTATTCATGTAGGATATCTTCATGTTCTTACAATAAGACCCAACTCTTTTGCATGTGGATATTTTTTGTGTGTGTTTATGGTCTATAAACATGTACCCACTTTTCATCCCCACTTATGGGAGACTACATCCTCTTTTATTAAATGTTAAATATTAAATCATTTGGATCCACTCTGGATCCATTATCATCATCAATGACACATATTTTAAGGAATTATCTTCAATATATAACATAAAATTATCATATTGTGTTTCATAATTAATTAGGTAATAGTTGGTGGTAAAGGATTATTTCAATTTTTTAATGTGGGAAATGAGACATAGTTTAGTAGTGTCTCGTCCATTTTCTTATTTACATCTCCTCAGATACTCATTTCTGATAGTGATTCTATATTATAAATTGATAAAATATGATCCTGGTTGTGGCATGTGGTTATACTGAGTAATTTTAGTACTTATCTAAATTTTATATCCCATTGATGAGTCGATGTTCATGTTGACACAATTGTGTTATTGTGATTTTGTTGTAGTGATTCAATTCTTTGGTGAGAATTCGTTATTCATGGATCAACCTCAATGGATATTGAATGTCTAATGGTGAATCATATTTATGAAAATTTCACAATTGAATATCATATTATAAAATTCTATCATCGAATATAAAACTCATTAGTTATCATAAAGAAACATTGTTTGGTCATCAATAAACATGGAGGTCCACATAATGGAGTGCGATAATTCTCATGAAGGGGATCCATTTCTTGTTTTCTATTTTATATGGGGAGAGTAAGAGAGTTATCCATGATAAATAAAAAATTTGAAATAAAAACACTAGATCCATGAAAAACTTATGTTGAAATGAAATTGTTAAATTACATTATATATAGGGAATCCCGAATTAAAAAGAAGAATTATTTTTCCTAGTGGTATTTTTGTAATATCTCTTTGGAATCATCTTATGATTTTGTTAGTTTTTATAATCATATATTTTTAAATAAAATATAGCATTATAGATATATTTATGTGGTTGTTATTTTATGCTTGATCATTATTTCAAATACATTAATAAATAATTTTTTCCTATGATTGGTGTTTTAAAAAGTTAATGATAATTTTTAGAAAAAAATTAACTCACATAAGGAATATTGATTTATTATATGGATAAACGAAATTCAATTAAATAAATTTCACTTATTATTTTTGTATTTTTAAATTTTATTATTTTTATTTGTAAATAATATGTTTTATCATAGAATTTATTTTTTAGTAATTACAAGACATCAAGATTTATGATTGTTATATAGACTATATTAATATAATTTTGGAAAAATAAAACTCATCACATCTAGAGAAGGTTATTGTTCTTGACCTCATAATAAAGTGATGATTATAATTCCTATCCTTCCAATAGAATACAATGTATTAGCCTATATATATAACATATAAAACATTCTACTTTTCTGAGGATGGTAGTTATCCATGGAGGTTCAGAGTGGGTCTGGATGGTTTCATATCTTGAAATCTAGATGATGGGTGAATACGTGACATGTGATGGATTCTCATGAATTTATATTCAGTTCAACAGAGTTATGGTAGGTTCACAAGGTTCTAATTAGTTTGTGAATTATTTGAATTTAATTTTCAGAGGTGATGAGTTATTTAGTGAAACATAAATACATATATTTATAGGACGTGTAATCAATTCATTCCATATAAATATATTCTTCAATTCAGATTACAAGTTTCAAGGGGCCTCATATTTTCTATAAATCACAATTCATACCTCAAATTCATATGGGATAAAAACCCTTTTACATGGTGTTTTTTAAATCCACGATTGGGGATCAATCCATAATTTACCATCCTAAATATTTTGTAATTTTACGGGAGTTCTGGATTTATTTTTTATGGTTTCTAAATATTTTCTATCACCTCCTACATTATCACTATTCCATGTGATGTTAGATAACCACATATAATTCTAATTGAGATACCATTTTTGTTGACAATGGGTTTGTTCTTTGGAGTCCATGAATGGATTTATCTACTTTTAGGAGAGGTGATTGGGATTTTCTATATAATTATGTTATTGTGTGAGGAATGTTGACACCATAGAGTTAGTATATTGATTAAAACTATTTTATTTACATTGAATCATGAATTGAGAAGGGTTTATCCCATTGGATTATAATAAAATTAAACTAATTTATATTGATATGGATTAATGAAATTATTTGGGATATTATGCTGTTGATTTTGTTTATTTCTACCATAGTAGAGGCCGAACTCATGATTTTCATGATTGTTTGATATCTATGATATGATTTGAAACAAGTTCATGTAATTGGATTCAAATGTTTTTTTTGTTAAATAATAAAAAACTATATTTAATTGTTAATTAATATGCACAATAATAAAAGGGATATTTATGTTGATAATAATATGTGTTCTTTTAAAATTAACTTCTATGATATTATTAATGGGTTATTGAATAGAATACAATATAATTCATGATGATAATGATTAAAAGGAAATATAATGGTTAATGGACCTTATCTTGGTTTTCTGAAACCTGAATATGTATTTGGAAATGTTTTTCCATTTATAGCCTTTTAGAGATTGATTCCATAGTTTTCATGTGGTTGGAAATTGTTATAAATGAAATATTAAATTCAATATTTAAATTGAACTTGGTTTATGATAAATATATTTTTCTAGGGTCTAAGTATCCTTTTTTTGTGAAGGATTATTCCATTATCTTTGATATATGTGATAGATTGTTTTCAGGTGAAGGATAAATGACCTTATTTTTTTCCATGATTTATCTGTTTCTTATTTTTTTCATTTCTTTCTTATGATGTTATTTTGATATGATTCTTTATGTATGACTCGTGTATTCAACATCTCACCCCACTTATCATGGTACCATTTTTTGGAGGGGGATAAAACAGTGGTATCAATGAATCTGGATGAGGGATTGAATGGTGATTATAGTTTGATACATGGGAGTTTTCATGGGTTGTTATATAAATGGTTTTCACTAATATTGCTATGTTATGGAAACATGTGATACCAGATACAACAATGGTATTTAATACCCCTTTTGATCTACAGAGTGGATCCTTATTTTATGTGATCTTATGAGATGACTTTATAATAGCTAGAGGTTATATACCTATGGAATTTTCATGCATAATTATTCTTTTCAATGGGGTTTTAAATTCTTATATAATATAATTTATTAAATAGTGAATGAATATATTAAAATAAGTTATTAATTAATTAATGTTAACTATTTCACAATTGAGGTTTAAATTTTCCATATTTTATTCTATATTTTTATGTAATGAATGTTTTTTGAAGACCATATCATGTTTTCATATATTATGTTTACCATGGTATAAAAAATATCATTATAGATATGTGGTTGGTGTAAATGAAATTAAGATTATGAAAATCCGTGTGTTTCAGCACCAGAGTCGACATAATTATGAGGGCTCTAATTTAGATCCAATAATTGAAGATTTATCTTAGGGTATTTATATATATTTTAGTTTAATCCATTTGTATATAGAGAACTAGGATAAATTACTTTCTAATATTATATATGAATCATTGAGTTGGGGTGGATCTTATTCCTTGATGATCGCAATGATTTAACAGTCTTGTTAGAGATGATTTGAGAATATATCCATGAAGGGTTTCAATCATCAACAATGATGGTTCCCAATTTCTAGTATGTTATTATCCGTATGTATGGGAGTTCTAATGTGAATGTGTTTTGTAACCATTTTATAATTCTTCTATGATATGCTTTAGATCTATTATTTGATGGTTGGGCTAGGGTTAAGAATTTTTTGGATTCTTTTCATCTAGGGATCAGGCACTAGGTCTACCCATTTATGAGGAATATGAATTTAAAGGTAATATAAATGGTAGAGGTTATAAATAGGACACTAGGAAGAATGGTTTCATAAAAATAGGTTATTTATTAGTATTCCCCATGAATATGAGACGATGTTTGAGGATCTTAGTTTTCAATAAAGAATTATTTTTTCTCATCCAGTGTTTTTTCCTCAACGTCATCATCTAGTTTCTCTAGATGAGGGGGATCATAGAACAATTATAGTGTGTCAAACACCTATTTTTATTATGTAGTATGATGTTATCAACATATAATAGAATCGACCATTTGGAAGAGTTATCCATCTATACAATGGCCCAAACGCCTTCTTTTTTTATTGATTTTGATAATCCACATTTCAAGGGGTGAGGTGTAACCTTTTTGGAAGCGTTAGCCTATTCCAGATGTTATGATTTAGGGTCCTCAATTGTGCCAGTTTCAACCATGGATATAATTATAGGGTGGTTTGGTTTGGGATTACTTGAGAAAAAAATGGATTATTCAGAGTGTAGCCTTGAGATTCTCCTCATCCTCTTAGATCGGAGTGATGATATGGATTTGGTCAACAGTTGTGTCTGAGGGGTTTGGGAGTTGGTCCTAATTAGCTTTATATTTATATTTTTTAGTGCCAGGTAATCTGAATTTCATTTGAGGTTACATCTATTATTCCCAAAATGGGAAAGATATTTTTTTGATTCAACTAAAACACCCTCATTTATATCACCCACCATTTTACATGTTTTTAGACATAAGGTATATAGGTTTACTATTCCATTTTCATTTACTATTCAATATGGAGGTCAAGCTAATATATATGACATATGTATTTACTTTGTGGTAGTTCTGAGGTATCTGTTCACTTAGGGATAATTTTTATGTTTGTGGATAAATCTATAAGACATCATCCTTGAGATATATATTCTATATTAGGTGTTGGATATCATTAATTTCATAATGATTCAGGATTATTTCCATGATGCTGATGGAGAGACACCAGTTTATGAGTGTGAGATTGACCCATGGGTCTGTTAAATTCATTTTTCATCCTAGAATTAATTTTTTTCCTCGTCTATTCCATGTTTATCAGAGGAACAATAGCCAGTGTTTCATATAGTTTTTTGATGTGTAACACAATATAATTTCAGCAAAAGGAATACTGTTACCCCCTCTATGGGATATCAATATTTGGATAGAGAAAAAACCAAGAATGTAACCTTTCTCAGTGACTTCATATAGAAATGAGCTTTATGTGTTTCATGATATGTGTGTATAGATCAATGTTATACTATAGGGAGGATTCAAATGAATATATGGGTCACCTTATGGTGCACCCATTTTTTTGGAAAAGAAAAATTTTAGTTTATGGATTTTTATCAATTATCCTCACTTGAACCATGTTATAGTGATAAACAACTATCCAATTCCACATATTGATGATTAATTCAATAAAATTAAAGTAGAAAGTATGTTCTCGAAGAACAATTTGTGTTTATTATTTCATCAGATGATAAGGAATTATGAGGATATTCATAAGGATTCATTATGTATTGATCAAGAGAATTATGAGTTCTTGGTGATGTAGTTCAATTTAAAAAATTATTTTGAGGTGTACATGGGGATGATGAACATAATGTTCCAATAACTAACAGATATGATAGTGGTGGTATTCATCAACATCAACCATATGTAGTCAACATTATTGGAAGACCAAATTGATAATATGTGTTTCATCATGACTTAGGTGCCACCAGTCAATTCCCCACACCGGTTGGTCACCAATACTCAAGAATGACATCCCATATTCCAAAGACATCTAACTAGTAGCGAGGGTATGAAATGTCAATCAAGTGGAGAGTATATCATATTTTAACATATTTAGTACCTCTGAAAATAATAAATAATCGTGGAAGAATATATATATATATATATATATCCATAAACATTACCAATATCTCAAGAAACACAATACATGAAATATAATATCCAACTAAAAATACAACATGTCATGCTAATGTACATATCAAGTGTCTAAAATAAAAACATAAAATAAAGATCCAACAAATCCCATGTTGGTCCCAAACTGCCTCTTGTTCTATCATACCTTAGTCATCCTCAAATCAGTAATCTATCCCAAGGATTCCTCTTTTAACTTTTCATCAATAAATAATGTCTATTTGTGTCTCGATCATGTAGCCTAAGTGGGGTGTGAGTACGACATTGTAGGCCACTGCTATAAATGTATAAAAACACATATTGTCACAACTAGTGTATATATTTGTATAAACAAATATTTTCAATGAAATACTAAATAGTAATAAAATGATCAATTTATATTTTTAACCACATAAACCACATGTTCTTATAGGAATATGTATCACAATAACAAAATTGATCTGTGATGATATATGATCAATCTTCATTGGACATCAGCTATTTCAATATCCATGTTTTCTTTTTCCTTTTCAAAAATTAATAACCTTGTTACCATTCATTAATCCCCACAATGGAGTGTCCATGTTACCATTCATTAAATCGCAAATGAATGACCATGTTTCCATTCATAGCTTCACACAATTAAATTACTATGTTAACATTACTTATTTCAAAAATTAATTAAAATGTTACCATTCATTAGTTTAACTAATTGAATGATGATGTTACCATTATTTATTTCACAAATTAAATACCATGTTACCAATTATTAATTCACATAATGTAATGAATGTGTTACCATTAATTTTTTCACAAATTAATTACCATGTCACCATTAATTATTTCAAATAATTGTATGACAAAGTTTCCATTAATTAATTCGAAAATGAATGTCAGTGTTACCATTAATTAATTTAGAAAATTTAATGTTAATTTAACCATTATTTGTTTCACAAATGAATAACCATGTTACCATTAATTTATTCACTCAATTCCAGGACCATGTTACACTTATATAATTATTTTTTGAATATTCATGTTATTATTTATTGTATAAAAAACACATGTATCATAATAAGACATTATTTTGTATATCTCATCCACCTATTAAATAATTAACTAATTAATTAATCCACTCACATTATCAACATTCAATAATTAATTCATAAATTAATTCTATAGAAACACAATTTAAATATCTAATAATTAATCCACCAATTAAATATCCAATTCATGACACAAATATCACAAAAATAACTTCCTTAGTTATTTATCCCAAAATCCTACAATTTAGAAATTATATAATTAATTAATTCAAAAAATTAATAAATTTTATTAGGAAATTAAATTTCTAACAAATCCACAAGTATGGTATTTTACTTTTAGACCACACATATTGATTCAATGATGAATGACATCCCAATATAAGAACCAAAAAATTGAATTGAACAAATACAAAAATATGGTTCATAATATTAGCATAAATTACATAGATAAAATAAAACTAGATCACTAAATTCAATATCTGGATCCATAATCCATGATATAGATTCCAGAAATGAATTTATAAATCATTCAATAAAATAATATATTTCATAAAAATATCTTTATAATGATGGACGATGAATAAGAAATAAATGGGATGAGATTCACATAACAGGAGTGGATAATATATTCAATCTAGGAATTAGATAACAATGAAAAAAAGTCATATGGCCTAAAAATCTCTATAGAAATCTCTGAAATCATTCAAACCTATAAGGGTCATGTTTGGGCCGGAATAGGTGAGTTTCAGGGGTTCGGTTGAATTAAAAACTAATTTTATGGAAAATTTACTAATCAAAAATAGTTTCAGGATCATGGGAACATATTATTCTCTTGTAATGTGAAAGGAATTCACATTATATTTGATGGTGCATGGTTTCTCCATTAATGGCACAATGTTCGGAAAACCCAGCAATATCCATTGGATAACCTAATGTCAAGGGTTTAATTGTTTCTGGGGCTGCGATTCACAGTTTTCATCAATAGTGTGCCAAATATGAATATCCCCAATTTCATTATTTTTTATAAATTTCTACCAAAAACACCCTAATGTACAACACATACTAAATGTACTCATAGATAAAAAAAGAGTACAATTAAATAAATTAATAAACATTCCAGAAGAGGTCATGATCTTCCAATCACCCCTACCATATAATATCTCTTCCCTACTGTGAACTGCCATTATTCTCTTTGATTTTGTGGTAGAAATATTGGTGTAAATATCCCACAAATATAATTACCTTTCCCATTATCCCTACATCAAATTCCCTTGTTTCAAAAATAAATTAACTACTATTAGGTTTATTTCCCACAAATCCTTTTCACTAAGATTAAATACGTATCAGATGCTCCTCAAAGGATGATTCATTGTCAACATAAAAACCATCCACATCAATCCCTTGATAATGGATAGTTTGATACCCCCATAGTTGTGATACTTCAAAAAAATCTTGCATAACAATCATTTTTTGTGGAATTTCCCATCTTTATGTCATCGTCGTGATTCTCTCCACAACCTAAAATGGATGGAAAAATTTGGCCACCATCATACTCTGCATTGGTATCCAGTAGTGTCTCAATCTAGGAGATACAAATTTAAATTCATGATTACCATTGTAAACATTAGTGGTCGTTGATGATTTTCAACATATTACATTGGACTACTCTGGGATGAAGCCATAAACACGTGGATTTGCTTCACCTACTATGACGTCTCCTATACGAGAATTAGTGACAAGAATTTTAACTCACCTGCCTCCATCCGGTATATGGTTTATTATCTGGGATAAAACAAAGAGACTATCATGGTTATAGTAGTGTTGTTTGTAGAAAAACTCTTTTATATTAAAATTACACTAATTCCATGTTTCAATATAAAGACCCACTCATGTTGAGAACATGCACTCAAAACATATAATAATGGAACTATATTGTATTCTTTGAGCATCCATATGTATGTGGGTGGAATGCCTAAATAAATAAATCCTATGTATAGAGCGATCTATTTAGTCCCTTATATAAAAATGAAATAAACTAAAATTCCCTATAATAATATATAGTTTTTGTCACCACATCCAGTTGTATTATCACCCAAACATCTTACTCTTCTAACTACTCTACTGAGAGTATCTCTCGTATAGCATGAAATAATTTACATTCCACATTTCATCCCCAAAAACCCTGATGTCATCGTTCATTATTTTTATCCTCATTATAACCACTAAACATTCCATGGACATGTCTTCTTACATCTATTCTGTAATGGATAACTGCTGTAACAAACCACAAGGTCGTTTATTCAATGTCGTCACTTGCAAAAATATATAGCATCGTTTCATGAATCTTGGTATCTACTTCTTTATGACTTTCCACCTAATCAATCATCATAGTTCATGGTAGATTTGAGATACACCAGGATTCACTACACACATTGAAGAATGATTTTCTTGCATAAACTCCGCACACATTCTCATAAGATCAAAAACGATTCTAGACGTACCAGATCAATTCCCCATCTATTCTCCCATATAAACGGGAATCCCAACCAAAAACATTTGAAATCATGTTCAAACACTCCAGAGAACCACTATTACCAAATAATATCTCTCTTAGAAGTGAATACTCTACTAAAACATATAGAAGAGTCAACTACTCTTCACTCTCTTAAACCGTCATATACATTTTAGAGAAAAAATCCATTATCTTGTAATCAGAACTAGAATATTGTACTATTTGATTCTATGATTGTTACTAAATTAATCATCCATAATGTTACCATTATTTGATATAAATGAAATCAAACAATGAAATGTCTATATATAATCCACCCATATCTACTACTAATGATTAAAATTTCATTGTTATGTGATTTAAATAAATCATTTCATGTGTGTATACATTAAAAACATATTGACCAATTGGTAAATATTACAACACATTAAAACCTAAGCCATACATTTCATCTTGAGTTAATGAGTAGGGTGTTTATGGTCATGTGGGCTTAGCTATCGAGATACATACCCCTCAACACAATCTCAATGAATCAATATTGTATTGAGTCTAATCTATAAATCATCACAATGATCAGTATACTCCTCTCCTATGTCTGCTGGGATCAACATCGATGTCGAATGAAAAATATTATTCAACTCCTATAAGGCCTTATCAGATGGTATTGACAAATTAAATATTTAACCCTTTATGGTCCAGCCCACAAGTTGTGCTTCAAAAAGGGAAAAGTTCAGGATACATCTATGATAAAATACATCCTCCCCAAGAAATCAAGATATATCAAAAAAACATTATTTGGATACTACCAAGAAAAAACTACTGGTAAATTCTATATATCTATTGAATCACCTTCATTAGAGATGATGTGTCCCATTTTGTATAACTAATAAATCCAAAAATAAATTTTTGATATATTTGCTAATGTCGATGCTCTCTCATTGTACACGGGATGATGTAATGTTCTTGGTCATGATCTACGTGTGTCTTGGAGTATATCAATATGTCATCCAAAAACACAACCACAAAATGATCCAGGTACAAATGGATGATCATGTTCATCATGGCCATAAAAACTAATGGTGTGTTCATAAATCAAAATGAAATTATGATGAACTGTTATGATCCATAACTATTAATGAATTTCATCCTCAATATATCATATGTATAAAATCTTATCTGATTGTACCTTGATCTCAAAAAAATAATCAAAAATAAAAAATTCCTATAAAAAATAGTTCATCAATACATTCAAAAGGATGGTGGTTATTTATAGGAATATTTTTTAATTTCTTATAATTGACACAAATGAAAATCCTCATTTCGGCCATTGTTGAAAAAAATATAGTTGGTCACCTAGTTGATGTACTCTGAAAAATAAACACATTATCCTCTCACTCCTCCACCATAGTCTTGAGCTCCTTAAAGTATGTTGGTTCCATTATTTATGGTGTAATAGACATTATCTATACCCTTTACGTGATATAAATAATGAATTCCACATCTCTCTTTTGTGGAAACCTGATAATATTCTTGAAGTAATTATTGAAATAGATCCAGCACAAGTGGAATGTTATCATGTTTTATCCCACCACCATCCAACATTAATCTAGTAACCTGGGTTGTGAGCTTTCTCAGATGTTGAGTAATTGTCCCTACTCACCCTGCCTAAATATCCCATCCCCTATGGTGAATATAATATTCACCATTAATGGATGTGAAGGATATTATTCAATGGTTATAGTCAATGTGGTCTTAGTATGGGACTATCCTATCCATAACCATAAACGGGTCAAAGCCTGAAATAAAATGAATGCAGAAATCATAGAGAAAATGATACATCGTGATCATGATAGAACATCCCTTCCATGAACAGATATATCTAGACCACAATACTAATGGATTTTCTATTATCATTAGAATTCACATAATATACACCTCCATACTCATACGATTAAAATTATTTTAAAATATAATGGAATGAGAGGAATTGTATGTAAAATAAGATCAAGCTAATATAGAATCTGTAATAATATAAACACCCATTATAGAAGGACCAATCTCTCTATCCACATGTATAAGATGAACTACGTGTAGTTGACCTACCTAACTCCCCTGTGAAGCATTCTGACTATCCTACGTCACATCAATCATCTCAGAAGGGTTCTCTTTCCTAGAAGAACTATGTCCCCTTCCTATTTGGCCTTGTCCTATAGAACTCTAACTGCCTTTTCGATGAGTTGTAGTAGATGCGCTTTTGGAAATCTAATAATATAAAAAATAATCCGCATTGACCATCAATCACTACATCTTATAGAACATATATAGAACTACCAACTTACAACAAGACTGGTACTCTTCAAAGTTAGGGATAGTCTCTACGAAAATGGTCTGAACTACTACAATGACAATAGACCAGCCCTGTAATTTTCTATACAACCAACCCTATTTTCTGTGTACTTTTCATTCCATTATTATGAAAAAAGTTGTGTTATCATCAATTTTTACTATCATAAGTCTTATTTCATGACCATTTATTAGAAAATGTCTACAATACCCTGAAAAACACTATTAGGTTCCACTGAGATTTGAGTTCCTGATCCAACACCACCGAAAAAAATCACTAATTGAATGATTTTTACATGTGAATTATTCTGACACTCATATTATTCCTAATTCCATCTCTTTATAGCCATATCATATACTAATATTGTTGGACTAACATTTTCTAGATCTAAAAATTTTCCAACATTATTTCCCAACGACCTGATCAACTAAGTTAGCCGCATGAACTCATCATCTCTCTCATATCTCAGAGTATCTAGGTTAATGTTCTGTAATATATTATCAAAAAATTACTTAAATGAATAACATTTGTCTACATAATATGAACATGAATGTACCAACACTTCTGCATCTTCATATGTAGCACATTAATGGAAATACTCTTTTCTCACCAAGAGTCTCTAAATGGTCCTGTATCATCTGGGTAGACTTAACCCAAAACGTAGATCCCTCAGGTCCACCCCCTCCAAAAAAAGTTAGAGGGTGATGAAAAAAATTACCTTGTCAAGAAACACATATTTTCTCAACAAACCATCAGTCTCATCCCTATAATTTCATGAAGTGTGAGAAGTTCTCTCTAAACATCTATCCTAAATACCTAAAATTCACAATAAATGTCATATATTTCACCCCCACTAGAGCATCTTTATCCACATATTATTCTCATAATCTCAATATGATTCATCATGGAGGAATTTCTTTATAATCCAAAAAACACAGCATAGAAATAAAAACACTATATTATCACATTTACATAAGATTAAAAATAATAACTCATTCCAATAGGTCTTCCTGAAAACAAATAACGTATTCAAAACTGAGGTGTTGTCACTTACATTATATATCCTACACCTATGTATTGGTTACTAATGGACAATCTTATTCTCATTTCAATTTTTTTCTTCTGGAACAAAAATAATCACATTATTTAATTTTTTAACACTTCTAATATCATAATAGGAACCATTTTTAATTCAATTTAACGAATATGGAAAATATGGTTGAGTTCAAAAACATACTAGAAACTTTCTATCCCATGTGTACCTAATATGATGAATGTAAAACAATTTTTATTTTTTCCTAGAATGATGAATTAATCCCTAAATATCATTCTATTGAAGTTGATGATTTAACTCTCATAAAATTAAAATAAAAAATCACATCACAAAAAAGGTTCTACATCCCTATGTGAAATAACATTAAATAGAAGTAGTAAAGATAAATAAAAATGATCCCACTATGGGCACTTCGATTTTCACTAGTACGTGGGTTTTGACTTCCCATGAAAGAGATTATAACCACATAATAAATTTTCCTAGTTTCCTAATAATCCATCCAAAAGGGATAAACATATGGAATCAAATGAAAATAGTACCTCTGATACCCCCATCGTATTACCTCAACCCAGATGACACATGATGATTCCATGAGCCAATCAATCATAAAACCTCATCCACACCACCCAGTATGATAGAGGATTCCGACTAGTATCTTGCGACTAAATGTATATAATGAGGAGACTATGTTCTCTAATTTCATTATAAATACTAGTGAAAATATTAAAATATATAGAAATAATATATATAAAATTATCCCTATAAATACATTATTTCTTGTTAAACAATGCCGGAAATTCAACATCAATCACAGAAAAACACATTTCATTCTAATGTATGGGACTAATGTCTAAATAGAAAACTGAATATGAAGACAATAATAACATCCATGTGGGTCCCATACCATATATGTTACCCTCATCTAATATTCGTTCCAAAATCAAAAAATAAAACATAGGACGTTCGCATATCCTATCATGCATTAATAATGTCTATTTGGGTAAATATTAGGCATCCTATGCATGGTGTAAGGAAGACTCAGTAGGTCTCCACAAATGGTGTCTTAAACAATATCAGTTTAAAAATAGTGTATATTGTATTATAAATAAATAATAACAATGAATAACTAAATTGTTATCACATTATCAATTATTAATAATTTATCTGTATAATCCTCATGTTCCCATAAGTGCATATACCTCAATATATGCTTTACCCAGTGACGAATTCTGAATTATTTAAAAGGGACATCACATGTTTAAATGTCCATGTTGCCATTATTATCATCACAAAATAATGCCCATGTTACCATTAATTATTTCACACAATTGAATGTCCATGGTACCATTCATTATTTCAATAATGAATTACTATGTTAGTATTCAATAATTAGAACAGTTTAATGACCATGCTTAAATTATTTTTTTCACAAATTATTGACCATGTGACTATATATTAATTCACACAATTTTATGACCATGTTACCTATTTTTATTTCACATGTGAATTCCAATGTTAGGATTCATTATTTCACAAAATTGAATGACCATGACACCAGTATTTATTTCATAAATTATTGACCACGTTAACATCAAGTAAAAACCCCAATTGAATTACCATTCTACAATTTGTTATTTCAATAAATGAACATGTTAAAATTCATTAATTAACCTAATTTAGTAATCTTGTAACCATTATTAATTATAAAAATTTATGACCATGTTACATTTCATTAATTCATGTAATTAAATGACTATGTTACAATTAAATTATTAATGGATGAACGTCGGGGTTACCACTAACCATTTAATATTGGAAGATATCAGTATAACCCAATATTATATATTCCTGAAACACCAATTAATTAATTCAATAATAAAATATTTATTTCATAATATCAACATAAAAAAATTAATTAACCGAATAATTCTCCAAAAACATATTTTCCATATATTTTAATTAATTCATGAATTAATTATCCAATTCATAAAATCATTATCACACAACTATTTCCCATGAATAATTATACCCAAATCTCAAAATTTCAAAATTTCGTAATTAATTAATTTAACCAATTATATAACTCAAATAGTAAATTAAATTTCTTAAAAATCATTATATTCCACAATTTTCATGCATGAAATAAAAATCAAGACTATGGGATTTAAATATTAGACCGCCAACCATTACCCATTGATGAATGATCACCTAATGAAAAAATTGAAATTGAGAAATACAATAACGTAAATCAAGATTCAAATCTCAAAATCCAAAATCCAGTTTAAGAGAAGATGAAATATTATTTCAAAGTCTAGATCCAGAAGAATATATATTGATTTAACAAATCATTATTTTGATATTGAAATATAAGTGATTATTTTCCATCAAAATACCTAGATAAGGATGGAGGATGAATAAGAATGAAATGGGATATGATCCAGATACTAAAAGAGGATATAATATTCAATCTGGGAATCAGATCATGTATAATGGAAATTAGACAACTATTGAATCCCTTAATAAAGATATAAATTCCCCAAAAATCATAAATGACCTACTTTTTTTAGAAATTAGGGAGTTTTGGGGGCCTTGGTGAATTAAAAACAAATTTTTAGCCCACATTAAAAATCCTAAAATCATTCTAAAAAATGGGAACACGGTTTTCCCTAACCATACGCAAATCGGTTTCATGTTATTTATGTGTTTCATGATTTCACATTTTAGGTCACCTAGTTTGAAAACCAATACAACGTCCATGAAAACCCCATTTATCCAATGTTTCATGATTTCTTATGTTTGGGTGAACAATTTTCTTTTACTATGCACCAATCATGCACACATATCATTTCTTATATTTCTCTATATTCCCCCAAATTACACCCGAAAGTAGATCTCAGACATAAATAACTCAGGACTAAAGAAAATATGACATATAAATATGTTTCTGACCATTCCATATTTGGCTGGGATATTATTACTTGTTATCAATTTTGGTGTTTTTCCTCATGATTAGCTACATGGTAAGTTTTCGATGGGTGTGTTCTGATCTAATGATTTTCATTTAATCGGCATTTTGTGTACAATTATGGATTAAATGTTGATCATTTGAGGATATATTTTGTTGTTTCATAGAAATTCACTAATATAGTAGAAGAGGTGTGACGTCTCCTCAATCATTTAGGCTATTAGCTATTATTTGTAGTATATTTCTTAGAGGATGTGACAACTATATGATATTCTAAGAAAACAAAATAGAATTCTTATGGGCATATTAATGGTTAGAAGATTTTGAGTACTTGAATGAGATGTTTCTCAATAATCTAATATTTTTTTACTATCAATGGGTTGACAAAATTTGTCTTTTCCATTATGTTTTGTAGACATTATGTCATTGTTGAGCATTTTGGGAGTTTTACAATCTATAAGATTTTAAGGTATGACTTCTTAATTATTATTTCAAAAGAAGATAAAGGATGATTACCATGTTCTTGGGGGGGTTCAACATCCATAATTTGTTATTGAAGGATGTGGGATGATATCGTGATGGACATAGTTATAGTGTAACCTTAATCATTTATAGGTTATGATGTTAAATGGGTGATAATAGTTCATTTGATGAAATAAACCCACATTATAGTGACTAGGGTGTTGTTCATTGTGTTGGTCTTTTGTGGAATTATATGGATGATGTTTGAAAACATCATAGATTCCTTGGAATTATCATCTCATATCAAGATTATTTTTTCCTCTATATTTTGGATAGATCAACATCTTTCATTTTGGTTCCCTGTTATGACATAGAACTGATTTTTATCCATTGAAGGAGGTTCTCGTATTGTGGACCATCAAGACTGTAGAAGTCATTTTTCACTGTTTATTTTTAAATTTTTGGATTTCAATAATGGGGAAACTACTTTTTTCTTATTTTAATAACAATAATACATTCCACTCATTTACTAGTATGAATAAATTTACATATTTTTAATGAAGACCAACTATTATCCATTAATATGAGCTTGAGTCAGAGAGTTATGTATAATATGGAGGGAACAAGTACACAATATGTCATTGATGGTTCTTGTAATTAATGAGATCTTGAATTTTGAATAATATCATCATAAATCCAATATTGATCATAGGAGGAGACATTTGGTGCTCTATTTTGAAGATCACATGTTCCAGAATGTGGATCATCATCAAAGGCATTGAAGTATTTTTAGAGGGGTATTATTTCTCCCCAATTTATTTTTATTTTAGAGGTTATTGATTTTTTTGGACCCATGGAATATTGGATAAAACATACCCTAAAGACAAGCAAGATTGTTTTTTTTATAATGTTGTACCTATGTAATTATTTTCATGAAGACACTCATGTCATCTATTGTGGAGAGAGAATGGTTGATGACTATTAGTCCCTCTAGGAACAACCATTAAAGATACAGGAACATCAGGAGAATGTGTTTCAAGGTATTTTAATTCCTTATTCTCATGTCTGGTAGTATCATTTTGGAATGTAGGAGAGTAGTTAGTAATATGGGTCAATGTTAGGAACTGAGTACTCTAGTTTTTTATGTACATCATCTCGTACAATAATATTTTTTAGTGAATGTTGTAATTTCGACTTTATGAGGTGGTTTTTAATGTTTTGTGTTTTTTATTGAACCTCATTTGAGATTTATATCCTTTGACAGGGTGATTATGAGCTGGTTTTTGTTGATTTATGGTTTCACATATTTCATCTATTCAGGTGGTTATCATCATAGATAGAGAGAAATTTTATAGGTATATAATGGGGTTGTTGTTTGTATAACCCCATTTTTCTCTATAGGGTCTGGTTTGGATTATTGATTATATGAAATATTTTATTAATATCTCTTGTTAGATAGTGAGTCCATTTAATTCAATTATGCTTATATTGCCTTGGATCGTAGTCCGACGAGGACTTCTAGAGTAACACCCCTATATTTTTGTTTTGTCTATTTAAAAATTAATCATTTTCTATAGTTTCTACATAATGAAACAACATTTTTAAAAATGTAATATAGTATTAAATATTACCATGGGAATAGTAATTTGACAATTAGGAATATTAATATGACCCATATTACAGTAAAATGAACCATTAAAGTTCAATGAAAATTTGTGTATCTTATAAATTAAAATATATTATATGTATATCATGGAATATGTAAATAAAAGTTATAAATATTATAAATTATGTCTCTGTGAATTTAGAAGTAAAAAAAATTAATATTTTAAAATTAATATAATTATTTAATAGAATTTTTCCCTAAAATTGATTTTGAATTTAATAATTTTTTTGTTTCGTACTAAAAATATATTTTATAAGTCCTAAATTATATATTCAATGTGTCAAAAAAGAGTTATAATTTTAAAATACATATTTTTCATGTAAATTTGGATGTTATATAAAAATAAAATTCTTCATATTTGAAATGTTATTTTAAAAATATGGATTTCATATTTTTATTTTAATGTTTCCAAATTATTAGGGAAATTTTTTGGATTTTTCTAAAATACAAGAATTATATGTGATTTCTAAAATATGGTAATTTACCATATATAACAAATACTTGATTTATTGGACATATATGATGAATGGATTATGTAATCCCATAATCAAAAACTATGAAAAATTATTTTAATATAATTATAAATAATGATAATACTATTCATATTGTTATGCAAGAAATAATAAAAATGATTAAAATGTTAAAAAAACACTCTTCTCTCCCCATTATAAATACCAACCATCGCCACGTATTCTACTCCAAATTAAAAATCCATAATTATTGTTTATATTCTTTTATTTACACTCCAACTTATCTCTCTCACGTTTTTTTATTTCTTTTGTGAACAATTTCTATTTATATGTTCCATAATGTTTTCCTCAATGAGAATAATTCTCGAGGTAAATACTTCTACATCCCCTTTAAATTTTTTTCAATTTTTTTTATTTTATACATACCTATTATGTACAAATATTAATGATATCCCCGTTAACTTATATTCATATATTAATTTTATTATTCTATTTTAATATTAATCATCACACCACTTCTCTTGTAAAATTTTATTCTAAATATGAAATCTTGATCCATGGTGTGTCAATTTTACAACATCATGGACGTTGAAACAACATTTTCCTTTACCACCTTCAATGAAGAAACTGAAACAAAAATTATGTTTTAAAAATTATTTTATAATATGTAATATAATTTATTTTTTATTATATATGCATTATATGTATAGGATATAAATTATCAAAGTAAAACTACTTCGTGACATTCAAAACCCCCTCAACATGATATAACCATAATCATTAATGTTTTATGAAATAAATCATCACCATATTTAAGATATAAATAATATAAAATACCATAAAATATTTTTTATATTAATTAATAAAAAATAAATTCTCGTATAAGTAATTATTTGCATATTATATGATCTTCCATTATTGACAAACGTTAGACTCATCATGAAAACCACGGAAAAGAGCACTTCTGATCAATGGAATTGAATATCATTTATCAAAATAAATTATATTAATGAATATAATAAAATTATCTAAAATAACATAAATGTTAAATATGATATATATTAAAATACTGAGTAATCTAATTTCATTATCTTGTACATTTAGTACTAGTGTAAAACACTTTCAAAAATAAGTCAATGGTCTCTTCTCAAACCTCATTTTGTATTTGAGTTATGTTTTATCTCTCTATAATAAAATTCAATTATTCATTGTTTTCATATAGTTATTTTAATTGCTTATTATAGAGTTCAAAATCTTTTATCTATATAATTTCATCTTTATGTTAGGTGGAAATAGATATTTTATATGTTCTATTTTTTAATTCCTCTCGATAAGCAAGCCCAAGTGAAGGAAGTAACATGATTTCTTACCCATTTTTACATACCATACATATTCTATTTTAAAACACTTTTATTATTCTAAAATAATAGATTTTGTCATGAAAATATATAAATTTCTTATTTTCTGTTTTATTCAATCATTTATACCCAATAAACTTTATTTCTTTATAAAAAATTCATCCTTTTCAATGTCAAAAATTAGTATTTATCTCAAAAATTACTCAAGTTTTTTATTAGAGTATTTTCTTATATTTTCAAACCACTTTTGAATGTTAATATTTATTTATATTGAAATGTTATGATTATAATCTACTATATTTTATTAAATGGTTAAGGATACGTTTTAGGATGGATGTGGTACCCTGATTTCATTCACCATATCACGTAGAATGGTTAGTGATTATGTTTACTAATTTAGGAATGTTATTTATATGTCATATTTTTATTTATTTTATGTTTAAACCCCTTATTATGAGTTAGGAATTTGATATTTTATTTAACAGTGGGGCCCTATATATCCCTAAATTTTATTGGTAGTTCTCAGTAGTAAAAACAAAAATATATTTTCTGGAGGACTTTTCCATTTATTTTCTGATGTCTTAATCGATTCCTCCATAGTATGTTTAAAATGTGTGGTATTATGTATTTATACATTGTGATTTTAATAATTAAAAATCCATTTTATTATTATACAATTATAATTTTCATGGTTTATATTCATTATATTGTGATGATTTGTCTTTCAGTATAAATTCAAATTTTATTAATTATTTATTTCAACAAAGATTTTATTGTATTAGACTATTTTCATGTCTTTCACCATTAATTATTGTATATATTATCATCCAATATATTAATTACCCATACTATTCATATGATAATACCCATTTTTCCCCTATGATGTGTAGATATATATTAAAAATGACTTTTATAGATAATCTATGGTATTATGGGTATTCTCAATAGAGTTTATATGTTGTTTATTTCATTAAATTTGTACTATAAACCTTTTGTCTATATTTGGATTTCAAAATATACTATTCTATTTGGCTGTTTGGGATGGGATATCTTTTACATAGTAAAAATTTAATTAAGAATGGAATAGACTCTGATATAATATGTTCTGTGATGTTATAGTTGAAATAAGATTGAATTTAGTAGATACCATAGAAACCACATTTTGAAAAAAATGATTAGAGAACATAACCATAAGATTGAATTTGAGGATATTCATATAAGAACATCCTATAATTTTTTTGAGGTATATAGTATGTGGTTTTTCTTATGAATAAAACCATATCTCGATACTACGTGTTTTTGTGTTTTGGGAATTGATGTTAGTTGGGGTACCAAATCTCACATGGTGAATCAGTCTTGTCTTAGTGTATCAATGAACATGACAACATTCATTACAATCCACCCAATTTTGAAACGTTCACGGGGTTTCCTTTGCATTAATCATAATTTTTATATTATTAGCTAATAATTATGTAACTTTTAAATTTTGGTTTTTAAAAAATTTAGTTAGATTTTAGTAAGAACTAATAATTTAGTTTTTAACAATTTATTTAATTTAACATTTTATAATTAATTAGTGTTTTGTTCATTTTATTATTTGCTAAAAATTCATTTTCAATGGTAAACGTTTTAAGTTAACTATCATTGAGTGACGCACTGATGTCGCGTAACACCGATCATTATATCACTGATCTTTTGTCACAATAATGTTTTTATAAATATTGGTGATTCATGAATCACCGATTACTTTGAAACACCAGTGGTCTCTCACCTTTATTCGATGTGGCAATGCACCGATCCTTTTCATCAGTTTTGGTCTCTTTTGCCCACTGTCTTCGGTATCACATTTTTAATTATCAGTGACTTGTATTTTATTTTAACTAATGGTTACACTTTTAACTATCAATGTCTTATTTTTATTTTCTTCTTTCAGTGAGTCATTTTATCAGTGCCTTGCTCTTTCACCCTTTGATTCCATTATTATTTCGGTGAGTCATGACTCACCGATCCAGTATTCTCATCGGTTTCACAATATACACTGATACTCATTTATTTCTTTTTGTTCCTTTTCAATCACAAATAATTTTTCTTCTATCTTATCTCAATATGACCGATATTTATTTTTTCATTAATTGAGTCATTGGATAACCTATCCAATCCTTTTTCAGTTTCACAACATTTAATTACCATATTAGTTTCACCATTTTTCACTTATTTATTTTCTTTTGTCTGTGTGACTTTACTCACCGATTTAAAACCTTTCCACAGGTTTCACAACCCTACATTGTAACACCTGATACTTTTATGAGAAATAATTTGTTTTTATGTTATATAAATCATCAAAGGAATCTTTTACTATAGACAACACTTTCTGGACTTGCTTTACACGCAATTGCGACCTTCCTCGATATCTTGTGTCGTAGGCAATATCGAGTTTCACTAAACAACGATATGCTTTTAAAATATTATTAAAACTAGCAGTTATGAATAGTAATAAACAGTTTTTGAAATTTTGAAAATTTTATTTTTCAAAATTGACTTCATTTTTGGATTCGGAATATCAAAATTATCCTAGGGTGAAATTTTGGTATTTTTCTAAAAACGTTCAATTTTGGATGAATAGTGAAACCACTAAGTGGTAGTTAAAAAACTGAATTTTTTATAAAGCTTAATTTTAATGCTTCTGTAATTGAAATTTCAAAAATCTTAGAGACACGGTTGATGTCAGTAAGTAAAATGTGATTCAATGAGATGAAAATAATTTTTGCTGAATAGTAACTTTTTTGTTTTTTTTACCACGATTAAAAGTAAATACGCTAATTAAGGGTAAAAATGTTATTATTATTACCCTAACACATGTCTTAATTCTATTGGATAATTATAATTCGACCAAAAACAACCGTAGGAATAAAATATGACCATTTAGGCCCACTTGGATTAGATTAGCACATTAATTATTAATTTATTTAAAGAAGGGTTAAAATAGTTAAAATCAAAGTTTAATAAGTATATCATTTTTAATATAGGGTTATACATAAGATAAATTAGACTATAAATATTCATTAGAAAAATAAAATAATTTCCTACATAATGGTATTTCATTTGTAATTTTTAGACATTAGATATGTTAAGTTATTTATGACAGAAAGATGATGCAGTAATTATCTTATTAATGAAAAATTGACATAATGTATGTTATAAATACCCAAATAAATGTAATTTGAAACATTTTATGAATTAAAATAATTTTATAGATTAATATGATATGTTATTATTTATTAAATTAACTTTTTTCGAACTGATCATTCAGTTATAAGTTTCACAAAAATCAATTACTAAATAGTGTCAAAATTGACATAAAATAGTTTTTAAAACAAATATTATATTATTAATTGTTATTTTATTCCTAAAAATCTAATTTTAGGCCACCATACTTATATCATGATAGTTATATCATTAATGGACCACTTGGGGGTCGCTTGGATGTATATGATATGTTTATTAACAATATAATATAAAAATACAAAGTGACATGGTAAATGTCAATCTAATTAACTAAGAGTTAAAACTAAAATATAAGGGTAATATAATTACCTAAACTAGTATAAATTCTATTGAATGAGAATATTTAGACCCAACCCCACATTAGCTTCTAAATATATAATTTTTTTTCTATTAAAAACCGAATTTGACTTTATAGTAAAATAATATTTTTAGTTATTCCAAAGGTACGCCTCTACTCCCTTATAATAGGTCACCTCCTCCCCCTCTTCCTCACACCACATTTAGCCTTCAAACTCGCCAACCCATGCT
The DNA here is from genome assembly GCA_963277665.1 of Viscum album. Taxonomy (NCBI): domain Eukaryota; kingdom Viridiplantae; phylum Streptophyta; class Magnoliopsida; order Santalales; family Viscaceae; genus Viscum; species Viscum album. Next base: position 2,070,298,237 of record OY728152.1, on the reverse strand, counting down.
ACTTTCTCCTACCCACTTACCTAGAAACATCCTACTGGTCCTGGTCTTCTTCAAAGACCGATTTTAGTGCCCTAAAAGGAGGTCTCAAAGAGGCGCTTCAAAGAAGAGGTAATGTTCGTTACCAATTCTATCAACTTTATTTCTTCATCAACTTCTTCTTCATTAGATGTTTCATTATAAAGTAATAACATCAGTATCACTCATATACTTATATGTTATTATAATTATGAAAAATCCATATTTCACCATCTATCCATCCTATGGAAAACGAAATCACCGCGCGTGCATACGTACGGAATACCGTCTCCACGCCGTGGTGTAATCTATTTTCCACCACCACCATACTGGGATGGGTATAATATTGTAAAGAATAAATATATATTATTATTTAAAAGTGATATTGATTCCGAAATAATATACATACAGTCCAATACAATTCCACGATCATGGGAACGATATCATCGCTCGTGCGTACATACGGAATACCATCTCCACGATGTGATGTGATTCGTTCTACATGATCTTCATTGAATAATGATTATATAAATGAATTGAATGGATTAATATGATATATATTACACTAATACCATTCTGTAAATGATGTATCTATAACCTAAAAAGAAGGATAAGAATTTATTCGACAAAACAACCATAAGGACAAAAAGTAATAAACACCTGAATAGCAAGTAGTAATGAAATATTACTAATAAGAAGCTAGGAATATGAACATATATGATATCATAAAAATACGTCGGATTATGGAATAAGTCAATAACATTATTTAAATCATTATACAGGAGGTTCAAACACTTACGAAGCAAATCAGACCTAAGGTATGGGAAAATATCACAATATCATTTTTATCCGAGATTGTTTATACTTTGGTATTTACTAGGGTGTCTTTTATCATCCACATCTATGTTTCCTCAATATGTAATATTATTTCTATCCACCTAAAATTGTTTAAATCCAATTTTACCCTTCGGTGAGTGTTTAGTAAAATATATGAAAGGAATCTTTTGTCATTTTTTGTACGAGGTACTTTTTGACTTTTCTAAAAAAAGTACGAGAAGAATGTTTTTCTAACTTATACGGGATGAATGGATTGTTAAAACATTATTTCCAAGATGCTTCCTTTACAAGTTTTCATGTTTATTTTTAATCAACTTATTTTAGTTTAAAATTTTATGACATGTTATGAATGGAAAAATGTTTTTGAAGTAGAAAGGATATTTTTCTCAAGAATGGAGTTCAAGTGTTTTATCAAAATTATTTTCCATCTAAGATAATATAGGGTTCTTTTTCTATCCCTATTATTAAATTGGTTTTATTATGTTGTGATGGAAATATTTTTATGAATTCCTTTATCTTATATAAATTTTTTTATGATGTCACGATGTTTAAGATTCCCATTTTTATTACATGGATTATTCTATGATGTATGGTTTATGATTTTGTGGCACACATAAGAATGGTATCATTATGACATGGGTATGACCTATATCTCCCCCCAATGAATTGGGTAATGATTTAATATCTCATGATATATACATGGCTAAAATGGAAGGTTAAACCGGTTCAGAGAAATAGGACTGAAACGAGGAGTGATGTCGGTTAAGAAATGGACTTTGTCCACTAAGATAAACTTGGAAATGAGTCTTGACTAATAAGAAATTATTCTCTATGATTATGTGCGTATGACACAAAGATTCATATTTTATGTTATGATTATTGGGATTACATTTCACTACTATGATTTATCCAATGTTATGATATTATGATCTCTTTTGCAGGTTAAGATTTCTAAAATGTTATGTTCTTATTAATATGATGTGATTGATATATCTTTTTTCCCTTACTGAGCATTTGAGCTCAACCTTTCATATGTTATCATTCCCCCAGGTCAGGAAGAAGGTTATTAAGTAAGATATGCCAAAAGGGACAATAGATATGATGAAATAAATGGGAGACAGTGTAGATGCTTTATGAACCAGTTGTTTATGTTTCCCAGTTTCTAAAGACACTATACCTATACAGTCCTTCTATGGTTTTGTTATATTATGTAATAAGTATGCTTCAATTTTGATGTATTAACAATGTATTTAAAGTATGGGTCGTTATAGTTGGTATCAGAGGAAAGGTATAGTCAACCTTTGGAAACTAGGATGTGAAAGCCTTTGTAAGATTCCTAAGGATATGTCTAAGCATAGGACACAATCTTAGTGTTTTAGAAATGGCCTTGAATAACCTAGGATAAGACCTTATCTTTGAAATTTTATTCTTGATTATGTGGTTTTCATATTATAATTAGTGTTTCTTACACTATTATTCTTGTTTTTAGTCAATGTCTGGAACCCGAAGGAACCGTGTTAATGCGGAATGCGACGGGAAATGAAATTATTGTCCCCCTGAGCAACCAAATGTTATGGGAGATGGAATGCAAAATCTTATAGCCATGATCAAACAACATTCTCAATCTATGAATCATGTAGTACTTCCAAACTATCAAAGCAAGGAGCAAAATTTTGTTGAATCCTTAATGAGATAGCATCCACCTTCATTCAGCGGGTCTACTGATCCATTAGTTACTGAAAAATGGTTTAGTTCTATTGAAAAGATATTTTCAGTTCTTCAATGTTCTGAACATGATAAAGTCATCTTAGCAGTGTATCTTTTGGAAGGTGATGTTGATCAATGGGGGAATATTATTAAGAATACGATTCAAAGTGATGAAATTGAGTCCATGGAATGGGACGAGTTGAAGAATTTATTTTTCAATAAGTACTTGCCTCATATTCTCCGAACAAAGATGGAGAAAGTGTTTCTTGAAATAAAGCAAAAGGATGATGAATCTGTTGGTACCTTTGAAGCAAATTTTACAATACTTGCAAGGTATGCTTCTGGTATTATTATCCAACCTGAGAGTAAGATCGATCGATACTTTAGTGGCTTAAAACCAAGTCTTCGAAGGGCGTTATCCATAAGGTATTTCAATAGCTACGAGGAAATCGTTCGATGGGATCTCAAAGTCAAGATGGAGATTGGAGTAACCCATCAGTCATATGGGTTTGATAAGAAGAGGAAAATGGAATTCAAAGGAAAATCTAAAGAGCACACTGAAAAGAAGATGAGTTTTCCCTTATGCTGAAAGTGTGGAAAAGAACATGGAGGGAGTTTTCTAAAAGGGACAAGTAAATGTTTCAAATGTGGAATGGAAGGTCATCGAGCATTTGAATTCCACAATTATGGGAAGAAGATGTCTAATGATGCAAAAAATGGAAGGGATAAACAGAATGAACCTACTACACTTTAATTTTTCAAGTGCACGGAGATGGGGAATTATGCCAATAAATGCCCAAATCCAAGGGTTGATGATGATGGTCGACGTCAACAAACTCTTAAGGCTAAAGACAAAGGAAAGTAACATGCAATTTCTATCAGCGATGCGGAGTACGATAACGAAGTGGTGAAAGGTACACTTACCATCCACTCTAATGTACCAAATGTTTTATTTGATTCTGGATCCACCCACTCTATTATTTCTGAAGAATTTTCTAAGGATATCATTGTATTACCTCAATAATTATATGTTGAGTTAGCTGTGACAACCCGTAATGGCACAACAGTCGCATCAAAAGTTTATAATTCTTCTCCGATTGAAGTTTGTGGGAAAGTGCTTCCTGCAAATCTTGTGATCCTTCTTATAGTGGAATTTGATGTTATTCTTGGCATGAATTGGCTTTCTTTATATGGATATATAATCAATTTCCAAAGAAGGGAAGTCACATTTCATATTCCAGATCAATCTATGATCATCTATCGATGCAAGGATGAACATCACCTTCTAATGGAAATTTCTTCCACTACTGGAAAAACGACCTATACCCACGGTTCAAAACCGTGGGTATAGCCCCCAAAACCGTGGGTATATCCTATACCCACGGTTTTGGGAACCGTGGGCTGGAACTCCGTCGGTATAGGTCCCCAGCCTATACCCACGGTTTTGGAAAACCGTGGGTATAGGTGTCCTGCCACCGTGTCACCGAAACATAGAGAATTTCCACGGTGTCAACGGCTTTTACCCACGGTTTCAAAACCGTGGGTATAGGTCCTAAAATAATGCAGGCACCGAGTTTCGATCCCGCAACCTCTTCGCTGCAAACACCGCGTCTAACCACTACCCTAACTTCACATATATGTATATATATATATATTTAGTTAAATATAGTTATAAAAACCGTGGGTATAGAGGGAAGAACCGTGGGTATAGGGTTCCCGCCAAAAAAAAATTCCTTCCCGCGGAAAAAAAATTTTCCCGCGCACACAAAATTGACCTATACCCACGGTTTTTCAAAACCGTGGGTATAGGTATTTTATCCCAGACCTATCCCCACAGTTTTCACCAAAACCGTGGGGATAGACCCCCCCTATACCCACGGTTTTCGAAAACCGTGGGTATAGGTGAATTTTCATGACCTATACCCACGGTTTTCCAAAACCGTGGGTATAGAGCCCCCTATACCCACGGTTTTGGCAACCCGTGGGTATAGGTCATGAAAATTCACCTATACCCACGGTTTTCCAAAACCGTGGGTATAGGGGGGGTCTATCCCCACGGTTTTGGTGAAAACCGTGGGGATAGGTACATTTTCCAGTAGTGTTCCATCTTATGGGTCTTAATTCCTCTAAATGGAGGTTATTTATCTCAAATGGTTGGTGAGAAACTCACGATTAAGAATATTCCTATTGTATGGAAGTTTGATGATGTCTTTTCGGAGGAATTACCGGGTCTTCCACCAAATCGTGAAGTTTAGTTTTCAATAGAACTCGTACCGGGTATGTTGCCTATTTCAAAGAATCCTTATAGAATGGCCCCAATTGAGTTGCAGGAATTGAAGAAGCAACTCCAAGAAAATCATGATGAGGGATTCATACGTCCTAGTGCATCACCATGGGGAGCACCTGTTCTGTTTGTTAATAAGCAAGATGGATCAATGAGACTCTGCGTTGATTATTGAGAACTTAACAAGATCACTATCAAGAAAAAATATCTTCTCCCACGCATTGATGACTTATTTGGCCAACTACTTGGAGCTCAATACTTTTCCAAGATTGATATTCGTTTAGGGAATAATCAATTAAGGGTCAATAGGGAGGATATACCAAAGACAGATTTCCATACAAGGTATGGACACTATGAATTTATAGTGATGCCATTTGGTCTTACTAATGCCCCAGCTGTCTTCTTGGATCTGATGAATAGAGTCTTTAGAGACTATCTTGGTCAGTTTGTGGTGGTCTTTATAGACGATATTCTGCTATATTCAATGATCAAGGAAGAACATGAAGATCACTTGAGAATTATATTAAAGAACCTAAAAAAGGAGAAGCTTTATGCCAAATTTACAAAGTGTGAATTTTGGTGTCAAAAAGTTAAATTTTTGGAACACATAATCTCAAAAGAGGGGATATCTGTGGATCCGGCAAAAATAGAGGTTATCGAACGATGGTCGGGACCAACAACTGTAACTGAGATCCGATTTTTTCTTGGTTTGGCTGGATATTATCAACATTTTGTGAAAGATTTTTCATGATTATCTAATCCACTCACTAGGTTGACTCGAAAAAGAGTTATGTTTGTTTGTATGGATGAATGTTAATAGAATTTCAAGGAGTTGAAAAGAAGGTTATCCAGTGCACCTGTGCTCACACTTCCTTGTAGTGGAGAAAGGTTTGTGATCTACAGTGATGAATCCAAGAAGGGATTGGGGTGTGTTCTTATGAAACATGATATGGTGATAGATTATGCCTCACGACAATTGAATATACATGAGAAAAATTACCCAACTCATTATTTTGAGTTTGCTGCGGTAATCTTTGCATTAAAGATTTGGAGGCATTATCTTTATGGAGAAAGGTTTGACATTTATACTGATCATAAATGTTTATAGTATATTTTCACCCAAAAGGAGCTGAATATGCGCCAAAGAAGATGGTTGGAGCTGATTAAGGATTACGGATACTCAATCCATTACCACCTTGGGAAAGAAAACAAGGTGGAAGATGCATTAAGTCGAAAAGACCATGCCAGTTTATCCATGATGAGTATCACAAAATCACCAATATTTATGGATTTACAAAGGATGGTTCTTGGAATTATAATGGAAGGTGAAAAATATTATCTTTATCAATTGAATTTTCAACCATCTATACATGTTAAGATTAAAGAGGCACAGAATGAAGATTTCGAGTTACAAAAGAAGGTGAGAAATGTTCATGAATTCAACCTTGATTGTGATTGGATAATAAAGTTCAGGAATTAGGTTTGTGTCCCTCCCATCCATGAATTAAAGAAGTAGCTACTGGATGATTCTCATAGTTCTTCATTCTTTATTCATCCTGGAAGCACGAAGATGTATAGGGACATGAAAGAGTACTTCTGGTGGGATGGCATGAAAAGAGATGTTGCTGAATATGTCTCTCAATGCTTGGTTTTCCAGCAAGATAAAGCTGAGAGACAGAAGTCTAAGGGGATGTTACAACTATTACCCATACCCGAATAGAAATGAGAAAACATCACTATGGACATTGTCACAAGACATTGTAAAACATCCAAAGGCAATAATGCTATCTGGGTCATAGTTGATTGTCTTAAAAAGTTTGCACACTTCATTTCTATCATAGAGGATTTCTCTCTGGATCAGCTTTCCAGGATATATTTGAAAGAAGTGGTATGATTTCATGGACTACAACTTTCTATTATATCTGATCAGGATCCAAGGTTTACCTCAAATTTTTGGCGAAGTCTTCAGCATACTCTGGATACAAAGTTGAGTTTCATCACTACTTATCATCCTCAGACAGACGGTCAGTCTGAGAGAAGAATTCAAACTCTAGAAGATATGTTGAGAGCTTTCTCTATGGATTTCAAAGGTGGTTGGGATCAACACCTACCTTTGGTGGAATTTTCATATAATAATAGTTTTCACTCTAGTATTCAGATGACTCCTTATGAAGCTCTCTATGGAAGGAATTACAGGACTCCAACTTTCTAGGATGAAGTTGGGAAAGAAAGCTATTAGAACCTGATCTTGTTGATGAGATGGTAGAAAAGGTCCGATCTATTCAACAACACATAAAAGAAGCTCAAAGTCGACAGAAACGTTATGATGACAACTGAATAAAAGACCTAGAGTTTGAAGTGGGTGATAAGGTGTTCTTACGAATATCTCCCTGGAAGAGGGTCACGCGATTTGGAAATAAGGGGAAGTTGAGCCCTAGATATGTCGGTACTTTCAAAATACTGGATCGTGTAGGGAAGGTAGTTTACCAATTGGCGCTTACACCGAATCTCTCTTGAGTTCACGATGTGTTTCATATATCTCTCCTGAGAAAGTACATACCTGATCCTTCAGATGTACTCAGCTCAGAAGTTGTACCGCTGGAGCAAGATCATTCTTATGAAGAATAACCGATAGAGATTCTAGATCGTACCGAAAAAGTTCCACGAAACAAGACCCCTCACTTGGTGAAAGTTTTATGTAGGAACCACCAATTAGAAGAAGCTACTTGGGATCTTGAGGATATGCTGAAGGAGATGTATCCTCATCTGTTTATTACAAAGTTACGAATTTCGAGGGAGAAATTCATTTTATGGCGGGTGGAATGTAACACCCGAGACTATTATGAGAAATCTTTATTTTTTATGTTATATAATTCATCAAAGGAATCTTTTACTACACACAACACTTGCTCAGCTTGCTTTACACGCAATCAAGACCTTCCTTGATAGCTTGTGTCATACACAATACCGAGTTTCACTAAATAACGATATGCTATTAGAATATTATTAAAAATAGCCGTTATGAATAGTAATAACTACCTTTTGAAATTTTGAAAATTTTATTTTTCAAAATTGACTTCATTTTTGGATTCGGAATATCAAAATTATCCTAGGGTGAAATTTTGGTATTTTTCTGAAAACTTTCAATTTTTGATGAATTGTGAAACCACTAAGTGGTAGTTAAAAACACTGATTTTTTTTAAAAAAACTTAATTTTACCACTTCTGTGAGTGGAATTTCATAAATCAGAGAGACATGGTTGATTTCAGTTAGTAAAATTTGGTTCAATGAGATGAAAATAATTTTTTTGGAATAGAAACTTTTTACTTTTTTTAACCACGGTTTAATATAGGTTTATACATAAGATAAAATAGACTATAAATATTCATTAGAAAGCTAAAAATATTTCCTATATATTGGTATTTTATTTTTAATTTTTATACTTTAAATAAGTTAATTTATTTATGACAGAAAGATGATGTAGTAATTATCTTATAAATGAAATATTGACATAAATGATGTTATAAATACCCAAATAAATGTAATTTGAGACTTTTTATGAATTTAACTAATTTTCTAGGTTAATATGACATGTTAGTATTGATTGAATTAACTTTTTTTTAGAACTAATCATTCATATTTTATTTTCAGAAAAATAAATTACTAAATAGAGTCAAAATTGGCATAAAATAATTTTTAAAACAAATATAATATTATTAATTGTTATTTTATTCAAAAAAATCTAAGGTTCGGCCAAGATACTTATATCATGATAGGTGTATCATTAATGGACCACTTGGGGGTCTATTTGATGTATATGGTAAGTTTATTAACTATATAATATAAACATACAATGTGACATGGTAAATGTCAATCTAATTAACAAAGAGTTAAAACTAAATGATAAGGATACTATAATGAACTAAACTTGTATAAATTATATTTGATGAGAGTATGTCGACCCATACCCACCATTCCTTCTAAATATATCAATTTGGATCTATTAAAAACCGTATTTGACTTTATAATAAAATAAAATTTTTAGTTATTCAAAAGGTGCCCCTATCCTCCCTTATAAAAGGAAACTTCCTTCCCCTCTTCCTCACACCACTTTGTGCCTTCATGCTCGGCCAACCCATGCCCATCTCCTCTCCACATCCCTAGAAACATCCTAGAGGTCCTTGCCTTCTTCAAAGACCAATTTTAGTTCCCTAAAAGGTGGTATCAAAGAGGCTCTTCAAAGAAGAGGTAATGTCTGTTACCTGTTCTCTCACCTTTATTTTTTCTTAAATTTCTTCTTATTTAGTTGTTTAATTATTAAGTAATAACATCAGTATCACTCATATAATGATATGTTGTTATAAGTATGAAAAAACCCTATTTCACTATTTATCCATCCTACGGAAAACGAAATCACTGCACATTCGTACGTACGGAATACCATCTCCACGACGTGGTGTAATCTATTTTCCACCACCACCTTAATTATATGGGTATAATGGTGTAATGAATAAATATATATGATAATTTTCTAGTGATATTGATTCTTAAATAGTATACATACACTCCAATACAAGTCCACAATCATGGGAATGATATCATCGCTCGTGCGCACGTACGGAATACCATCTCCACGATGTGATGCGACTCATTCTACATGATCTTCATTGAATAATGATTATATAAATAAATTGAATGAATGAATATGATATATATATTACACTAATACCATTCTCTAAATGAATTATCTATAACATAAAAAGACGGATAAAAATTTATTCGACAAAACACCCATAAGAACAAAAATTAATAAACACCCGAATAACAAGTACTAATGAAATATGACTAATAAGAAGATAAGAATATGACAATATATGATATCATAAAAATAATTATGATTCTGGAATAAGTCAATAACATTATTTAAATCATTATACAAGAGTTATTGACACTTACAAATAAAATCGGACCTAAGGTAAAGGAAAATATCACAATCTCATTTTTATCCAAGATTGTTTATACTTTGGTATTTACATGGTTTTATTTTATCATCCAAATAACTATTTCCCCAATATGTAATATTATTTCCATCCACCTACAATTGTTTAAATTCAATTTTACCATTTGGTGAGTTTTTAGTAAAATATATGAAAGGAATCTTTTGTTGTTTTTCGTACGATGTACTTTTTGACCTTTCTGACAAAAGTACGAGAAGAATGTTTTTTTAACTTAGACAAAATGAATGGATTTTTAAAACATTATTTCCAAATAAGATTCCATTACAAGTTATCAAGTTTATTTTTAATCAACATCTTTTAGTTTAAAATTGTATGACATGTTAAGAAAAGAAAAAAAAATTTTGAAGTAGAAAGGATATTTTCCTCAAGAATGGATTTCAAGTGTTTTATCAAAATTATTTTCCATATAAGATAATATAGGGTTCTGTTTCTATCCATATTATTACATTGTTTTGATTATGTTGTGATGGAATGATTTTTTTGAATTCCTTTATCTTATATGAATTGTTTTACGATGTCAGGATGCTTAAGATTCCCATTTTTATTACATGGGTTATGCTATGATATATGGTTTATTATTTTGTGGAACACATAAGAATTGTATCATTATGAGATGGGTGGGACCTATATCTCCCTCCAATGCATTGGGTAGAGATTTTATATCTCATGAGATAGACATGGCTGGAATGATAGGTTAAACCGGTTCAGTGAAACAGGACTGAAACGTGGAGTGAACTCGTTTCCGAAATGGACATTATCCACTAAGATAGTCTTGGAAATGAGTCTTGACTAATACGAAATGATTCTCTATGATTATGTGTGTATGATACAATGTTTCATGTTTTATGTTATGATTATTGGGATTACATTTCACTACTATGATTTATCCCATGTTATGATACTATGATATCTTTTGCAGTTTATGATTTCCAAAATGTTATGTTATTATGAATATGAGGTGATTGATATTTCTTTTTTTTACCCTTACCGAGCATTTTAGCTCTCCCTTTCGTATGTTTTCTTTCCCCCAGGCCAGGAAGAAGGTTATTATGTAATATATGCTAAATGGGACTATTGATATGATGAAATAAATGGGAGACAATGTATATGATTTATGAACCAGTTGTTTATGTTTCCCAGTTTCTAAAGACACTATACCTATACGGTCCTTCCATGGTTTTGTTATATGTTCTAATAAGTATTCTTCAATTTTGAATTATTAACAATGTATGTAAAGTATGGGTCATTATATAAACTTTCAGTGCCATCCTCTACTTCAACCGATAATGTACCTCTAACCATCGTAGAACCCACTTTTTCAACTTTTCCCATCTTCAACCACATTTTTACTTAGGAACTTATGATTGAATTCTCAAACCAGACAAAATTAGAGATTTATCAATCAGAATAATAAAATGAAATATCTTCAAAGAAGATGTATTGTAGGAGAACTGCGGAAAACCCAAATCACAAAGATTTGAAATACGTCGATCCTCCATTTTCGCTGATCCACAAGATACTGAAAAGGAAGAGAACGCCACTACTGAGACTTAGAGGAATCTTGCTCCCTTCAAATATGAGCCAGGAAACCACCATCAGACCAACTTCGAGGGATACTTCAGGTTGTTTGCTACCCGAGCTATCTCACTAGACAGAAGGAGGAGCCAACTTCCACTTCAAGGATGACATTTAGAAACCATTGCTATAAATCCTGGGAGGAGGTCGAGCTGAGTTGCATCGTTGAAGAGTTCTCTACACCCGCATGTCACTACTGAAGCATTCTGATGAAGCTTCTCGAATCCCCCTATCCACTAGGGTACCACCTGAATTGGGGGGATGAAATGAAGATAAATATAAAAAAAACTAAAACTAATTTAATACTAAATTAATAATAAAATTTAATAATAAATTAATTTACTATTAATAGTATAATTATATAATTAAATAAACTATAAAATATTCTATTTAACTAAAAAATATTTAGAACGAAAGTATTAGTTGTAATTATTAATTTAAAATAATCTAAATAATAAATTTATATATAATTAATTTAATATAACAATTTTTTAATTAGTAATTATAATAATAATAATAATAATATAAAATAAATTTTATTAATACAATATAAATTATAAATATTTTAATTACTTATTTACTTATGATGTTAAAATTTAATAATTTACATAAAAATGATAAACTAAAAATGTAGTATTTATATTTATTTACTTAATTAAATAAATAACATTTTAATAACCATGTGTTTTAACATAGTATTATTAAGTGAATAGTTTTGTACATAATATAATGTAAATAATAATTACCAATTAAGATATTTATTAAATATCTTTAGTCTATTTTTTGCGAGTAGCATAACATTAATTTAATAATTTTCTTTCTTTATTTCATTATGTAATTATTAAGATTTCTATTCTATCTATGTAATCTCATTAAATAGACTTCTACATGTCTAAATTCATTTATCTAACTCAGCTATAGTTAGTTACGTGACAAAAATTAGCGCGACGTGCTTGTCACAAAAGGAACACATGTGTGTGGTGCTTAAGTGAAGGACTTTTTGGAGTTGGTGGAAGTGGGTGGGGACTTGCATCATGTGACAGTAGGATTGAAGATCTGAGTAGAAACATAATTTTGGACGAACACTCATTCTGATTCCACGCAATACAATTCGAGAGTGAAACTCTCAGGAGACACCAAGTGTAGTAATGAAGAACTGGAGTTCCATAGGAGCAGGTAGCAGTCCATGATCTTTATATTCAATGGGAGGAACCTTCTCCCAAAAAATTCTAATGTTTTAATCAGAATTTATACTAATAAATTGAATACCATATTAGAATAACATGGCCGATCAAAATTATTTTCTTTTTGGTGGTTTATTTTTTCTTTTTCATCATTTTAATTCTCTAAATGAGAATCTGATTATTTTCATGATATTGAATCTAGTTCTAAATTCTTGATTTGAAGTTGCACCTTTTTTAACCTAATCTCAAACTCAATGATCGTTTAGAGAGATCGATAATTTTTTCTACATATTGAACATCCAATTAAATTTAACATCATATGGATCTTTTGGTGATAATGGTTTCTGTTGATTTCTTTTGATTATTTTACTGGCTGTATTTGTTAGAAGTGGTGAACTTCAGAAATATACAGAGCAGCCTGCTATTCTTATAGTGAGGAAGAATTAACCAGTCATATTATTGTACGAATTAAATAAGATGATGAATAAAAATTTAAATTAGTAGAATCCAAATCCCTTGAATAAGCATTTGGTTAATCCTCTGCACTCATATTCTATTGCACCTCTACTATTACCTTCACTTTTCCTTATTTTTTTTTACATTTAGTTTAGTAAAAAGGAAATCATAATACATGTTTCATTACTGCTTAATCAAATAAATAAAAAGTTATAAAAAATTAATAAAATTCACTACCTACACTATTGTCAACCATGGTGTTTTTTTTATTTTCAAAACCATAGAAAACATACATGCCTTCTATATGGATCTACCCAGCAATATTGTGCTAGTGTAGGTTAATATATGTAATTTTGAGGGCCACAATGACATTAGTTCTTTTCAAATTTTGATGACGTTTCTAGGGAAGGAATGTACTTAGAGTCCAGGGTTTGGAAAATAAAAAAACAAACAATAAAAAAACCTAGAAAATAAACATAAAAAATTTTCATTAAAAAACATTGAATTATACCTGATGTTTGTGTTGTATTTGGAAAACAATATGGTTCACTGTGAACAGTTATGTGTTTAATCTATTTCATGTAAATAAATTGATGTTCAGGAGAAATGGAATCAATTTGGGCTTCATTATGTATGTTCTGGTAGTTATGGACATAATACCTGTTAGTGTGTCTTTAAGTAGCCACAATTGGAAGATTACATTGGAAAAATGAATAATATGAATCTAATCTTGAATTCCAAGATAAAAATGAATTAATTGATACTAAATTGGATTCCATGGGGGATTTTTCGAATAAATGGTTAAATAAAACCCATGAAATTCAACTTAGATATTCTCAAGACAAGATAATAGTAGGAAATGATTAGAAAAAATGATCTTGGAATTACAACTATGGGTTAAAGAACAAGGAAAATTTTATTAAAATGAAAAGAAATATTTATAAAACATTTGAAAATAAAATTAAAGAGGAAAGTGAATATGAAACTGGGAAATAATCAATTTACATTGAAGAATATGAAACTGTTGAACAAAATCTTGAAATAACAAACTCATTAAACACTGAACACAACATTGAATATCGAATAAACAACCTTAATAGAGAAGACATGGAGAATTTTTAAGATTAATTGACTCAAATTGAAAATGAATGCCTCATTATTTTAATAATTCTTAAACTAGAGAAAAATCATTGTTTTATGAGTTTTGAAAAGAAAGTCACTCAGGTAGAAGAGATATTTAAGAATTAAAAATTGAATTTTAAAAACCCTTTAACCTAATCTTTTGAATTTGCATATATTTATTCTCAAATTGATATTGGGTATAATCTAGATGATTTCCTTAAGGTGGAATATTTATATTCTGAAATTTTTGAACCTCAATTGAAAACTTCACTTCCATGTTTTGAACCAGTAAACCAAATAATTTCTGAAATGTTGTTCACTGATGATGATGAGGTAATTATTTATGAAGAAATACTAACTAAGGAGTCCTAAATCACTTTTCTGAAACATTGTGCAATGAAAGAGAAATTAGAGTTAATCAACTTGAGGGGAATTATCTTATTTTCAACATTCACATAACATTGTTTTAAAAATTGATCCATTTTATCTTGAACTTGGAAGAGATGTTTAACACACATTTGATAATGGTTCCCTAATTTATTTGATATAAGTAGTGGAAGTTTAGTGTGAGTTAACAGATGTTGATCTTATGGAAGAGATTTACAACATTGTTAGACATGAATCTGTTTGTGATAAAATAAATTATCTTCTCTATCTGTCACTTCCATCCTCAACTATAAATTATTATGAGCCTTTTAATTATAGTGATAGTAGTCTAGAGGGATAATTAGACTTCATTTCCATTTTACATGATTCTGTTATGCACTATAATGAATCTCTTCATGAACCTACTATGAAGTACTCACCCGTATTCACCCTTGAATTTGAACTTATTAGTGTTTAGGTTAAGAGATATAGTGATGAGGTTAATTCTACACACATTGAATCACCTAAATCAATCTTTTACATTCATGTTTATTCATATCTTATAATTTCTGAACTTATTTTGGATGTGCACAACACGATACCCACTACTGTTAAAGGGTGAAACATAGTGTTTATTTTATGCTATAAGAATTTAGTTATTGATGGGTTATGTTTTGGTTCCAACATAATTCATTGTTTTGTTAAAAATATTTCGGCCAAACACATGTGGTGGTTCCTATAAACGAAACCACATACACCTAGTGATTATGGGTAGTTGTTATGTGAGTCTGTCTGTGGACTTTATGTCTAGCACTGCATGGGTGGAAACCCATGATTTTTTTTTGTGTCAATAAATAAAATTGTGATTAAATAATGTCTAATTGAAGACATTAAATTACGTACTTCATGGGATTAAACCCATTCTATTTTACTGTTTTTATTTTTGTACTATTTTGTATTGAATAAAGTGTTTCTTTGTTGTCTTCTGTTTGTTATGTCTCTACTACTTATTCGTGCTTAGATTATATGCTCTGTGTTTCTTGGATGATATAGCTATTTCATTTAATAAGTGGATTTCCCATGATCATTTTTGGATAATAACATAGTCAATGAAGTAATTAAACTTTCTTTATTTATTACTTATATTGTTTTTGCTAATATAATTTCTGCATACATAGAAAATTCTATTTCATGTTTGTTACCACAAAAGTGAATTTTTATTTAAAAAATATGCATGTACCTGTTTCTTTGAACATAAATTAATGGTTTAAAACCCATTCATTGATAGAAACTTAGTGTGGGGGGGGGGGGTACATGATGGCTAGTAGTTGTGTTTTTAATTGAAAATTATTAGTCTATAGGTTTTTTAAGAAGAATCTTTTTGTGATATTTAACATCCTTTTGAGTTATACTTTGTTAAAATGCTTACACCCAATTAATTATACCCCCGCACCATATATGATTCTTTTGAGATACATTGTAAATTTTTGTGACTAGACAGAAATGTTAATGTGTGTACATTTTAATGAACCTAATAATTATTTATTCATTTTGAAAAACAATATTTATTAACATTAATGTGACCCTTATACTGTCATAATTCTGCTTAATTTAAAATCTCTTTTAACCATGATTGAAAAATTGTTTTTCTCCACTTTAGAAGTCAACTTTGTGGAAAATATTTGGTGTCATGTGTTAGGGAGGGGACCAATTATTTAATGTGCATAACAATTCCTAATTTTGAGCTCTTCAATAGTTTCATCATAATGTCCACCATAAGATGCGGTAGTAGAAGATTGAACAATCATTGTTTCGAGAGGCAGTAGTTTGTCATACACTGAAAAATTATTCTCTATTCCCATTAGATGGAGGTGTGTGTTTGAATAGTTCAAATCCATCTAATAAAAACAACCTATTATATTCTGGATTATGGTGTTGTTATAAATTAAATTAATAAAGAGAGTTCAGTGGGTTTGAGATGTAAAATAAATGATGAGAACTTAAGAGGAGATGTATCCTTTAAATCATGTAACTCTAATTGGTTTGAACTAAAAAAGGATTCCTTGAAGTTATTTATGTCTAAGTTAAGGATTATAAGAGTAATATAGAGATGTAGGGAGATTTATAGGGTATTTTTTGGACGAGGATAGAGGCTTGAGAGATGTGAGTAATGGGTTATAGGTGGGTTCATTTTATAAGGGGGAGGAGGGGATCTTTAGAAGTATTGGAAAATATTATTTTATTATATAATTATTTTCTGTCTCATATGATCCTAACACATTAAAGTAGAAAATAAGATTAATAATGTTCTAAATAAAATCATCCAATAAGAATTGGAATGGTTTCGTATATTGTATTGATGTTAATATTCTTATTTTTTTTATATAATTTATTAATGAGTTTAACACTGCATAATTATTGTGTAACAAATAATTTTACTTATATGATGCCTAAAATTATAAAAAAGATATCCTAATGTAGGAACCCTTTTCATAGTTCATATTAATATTTATAGTCTATGAGATAAAATATATAACCCTATTTAAAAAAATTACCAAAAAATATATGTTATTGGCATTTCTGTCTTTACGTTAAATTAATTAATATAATGTGTCATTATTAATCTCATGCAGCTCCATGGGGTCCAAAAATTGACCCAAATAGTTTCATGGTTGGAAATGAATCATCCAATAGGAATAGTACAACTGTTAGTGTGATTTAATATTATTATAATATACTTGGTTACCCTTATTTAAAAAACTTTTCCTTTAACCATGGTAAATAAGATAACTACTAAAATAATATTCATAATATCTAATAATAAAAGTTAGCTATTTAAACAATTTTTTTCTCTTAATTATAAATAAGGAATTCATTTTTAAAAATTCATAACACAGAAGCGGTATAAATTAATTTAAAAATAATTTGCGTAGTCAAAACAAAAATCGTGTATTTATGAAATAATAATTATCAAAAGATTGACACTAGTGTATGTCAAGTTTATTGTGAAATTAAATCCAATGACCAAAATTATATTAAATGATAAAAATATAATCTAATGACACATTAAAACAACTCAAATGTATATTTATCACTATATATTAAATCTATTAAAGAAGTTGTTATCAATTAAAATTTAGTATGATTCCCTATTAATCAAAATATGAATGTAATTAGAAATGTTCCCAAACTTTATCCAAACAAAATTTTTATGCCCTACATCAAATGAATAATTTAATTTCATTAAATTTAATATATAAAAGACTCAAATATAGTTTTAAAAATAAGTTCTCATTAAAAGGCTGTAAAATTACAGTTTTTTAAAAATACTTATTTTATCTAAAATAAGATGAAATTTTTATTATATTATGTCTATGAAACAAATAATGTGGATTTTAAATGGATATTGACTATATAAAATTTATATTTTTGTCAATACTATTCATAACTGCTTTTTGAAAGGCTATTTTACTGTGTTGTGGTGCACTCGAACCTGGTGTTTCATGTAGTGCAAGACAATTTATTTCATGGAAGATATAATATACTCTGAAATATTGGGGGTTTAAAACCATCACCAATAATAATATCTTATATTTGTAGTTTTATTTGTATAGAAAGTTAATATTGATGTTTCATTCATAATTGTTTTTGGTTATCTTACCATTTGACCAAGATTACCCATAAAGTGGTTAATTAAATTTGGAAAAAATAATGAAAATAAGGTTTGTAAGAATAATAAAAGTCATTAGTGAATTCCTTTATCTTGACTCAACCATCAAGAAATGGATTATTTTTAATTTACAGTGATGCATCATAGAAAGTACAAGTTTATAACATTATTCATAATGATAGAGTTATTTTATTTACATCATGGTAGGTACAAAATAATTAAAGGAACCGTCATGTCATTTTCTTTAGTTATCTACTATTATATATTACCTGAACATTTGTAATCTCTATATATATAGTGAATTATGTAAGATATATAAAGATCACTACATTTTTTATGTATATATTCCCATAGAATGAACTTATCATGTGGGAAATTTGATTGCTTAAGCTACACATGTATTATGATTGTGCAATACACTACCTCCTATGGAATGAAAAAATTGTTGTAGATGCATTGAGATGGAATGATCATGGTGGTAATTGAAAGATGAATATTGAAAAGGAAACAATATAGATGGATCAAGAAAATATTTATATGGGAATTATCATGGAAGGAGAAAAATAATTACTTCTTCCATTAGTTACCAATAAATCTCTATAAGAAATTATGAAGTGTTATTAGTTAGATGATGATAATTTAAAATGTAAAGTTAATGTATTTAATGTTGTGATGTTTATATATTTCAATTATATGGTTCGAATTATGAAATTTGGGAAGAGGGTTTGTGTTCCCTCTAAATATGGTCGAAACAGGGAATTAGTAGATGATGATCATAGATACATTTTCACTATACACATCAATAGAACTAATATATATAGATATTCGAAAGAAATATTCATGTGGTATAATACAAAGGTGGAAATTTCTGATTATTTATTAAGATGTTTAGTATTTTGACTAGTTAATATTAAAGAAAACATCCTAAATGATTCATGGAACGTCATTACATTCCTTCATTGAAATTTGATAACCATACTATGTATTTTATTAATTAATTACCCAAAAAATCCAAGAAAGAATGATGAAATATGGCAAATTCGGTAAAAACATTCAAATATGCACATTTCTACTCTATAACGGATAGATTTTCACTAGATAACCTTGCATTAATATATATTAATGATGTTTTAAGCCATGATGGAGAACCTATTTTATTCCTTTTTTAATCCTGATCCACAATTTATATAGAAAATATAGAAATTTATTTAGAAAAAAATAGACACCACGCTTCCTTTTAATACATTTTCTCACCCAAAAACTGATGGGTAGTTTGAAAGGACCATTAAAACCTTAAAATACATATTTAGATCATTACAACTTGAATTTCATGTTATATGTGATTAAAATTTACATTTGGTATATTATTCCTACAATTAAAATTTCCATTCAAGTAATCATATTCCACAATATGAATAATTCTATGGAAAACTATTTCATACACAAATATGTTTGAATGATATTTGTTAAAGGAGATTTATAGGGAAAATATGAGAAGGATATAACAAACAATGTATATACTATTACAATCCATATCAATGTGGCTCAAAGTAAGTAAAAACTATATTAATAACTAAATAATGGATTTGGAGCATCATTTGGGGTACCATGTATTCCTAAATGTATCACTATTGAAAGGTGTTAAATGATTTGGAAAGAATCGGTAGCTAAACATGTGGTACAATGGACCATTTGAAATAATGGAATTTATTAGACCAATGTCTTATCATTTCATAATTTTTCCTAGATGTTATAATTTACAAAATCTTTTTCTATTTAGATTTGTTAATGATCTACATTTTAGACCCAACACATGTCCTCTCTTCTGAATGAATATAATTGGAACCTAATTTATCTTACTCTGAGGAGTATATCTGGATTTAGGATAGTAAATAACATTTTTAGAGACACCAATTGAATCGGCTGATGAATGTAATTTTGAAAATCACAAAATTAAAGACGTGATGTGGAAACTATATGAATTTATAATGAAAAACTACCCATATCATTTTATGGGGATAAATTATATAAATTTCAATGACCATTTTTTTATTATGGGAGAATGGAACACTGTAAGAACTCATATTATGTAAATTTTTTAATTTATCATTTTTGTTAGTTTATGATTCACTAAAAACTATGTTGAAAACTGCAATATTATATTAAAAAAGACAATTTGAATAGTAATGTCAACATTAATAAAATTAATATGCAAAATTAAATATTTAACTCACCCATTGAATGTAAAATATAATTTTGTATCTTATCAATAATAAAATATTTTATTTTTATCACAAGATAAGTTATTAAATGTTATAAAAATTATATATCATGTGTTGTGTTGTAATCATATATATTTAATTAAAATTTTATTACTAATATAAGGATTTAATAGAAATTATATTTTCATAAAATTGACTCATAAAATAATCTCTTATTGATATATTATTAAAAGATAATTTTATTAAACCATAACAAATTTTTAAATGTGTCATATAAAAAAAATATAATACTAAAATAAGTAATTTTTTTGAAAATAATTATTTTTTATAAAAATTATATTTCTTATATTTAGAAATATATGTTTATTAGATTTATTTTATTTTTGAATTCTAAATGTCAAAAAATATATTGCCTGAATTTTTGGGATTTCCATAAAATAACAGATTTTTTTATAAATAGAGAAATACAGAAATTTACGATATTTATTCCAAGAATTATTGTGTCATAGATGATGTTTTACTGATGAAATCAAATAATATATATATATAATACTATTTCAATATATTTAATGATAATTATTAAACTATACATAGTCTTGGGCGTATATAAAAAACAAATGACTTAAATATTCATAATAAATAATATATACCCACAATGATTACCACCCCTCACCACCTCTTGTCTTCAAACCAATAAGGCCATGATTATTTAACATATTATGCCCATTTCCTCAAAAATACATCATAATCACTTTTTTCTGTATTTTCACACCTAAATACTATTTTAATAATTCTTAATAAAGTACTAAAGGAGACAAATTGAAGACATAGATCCTTTTTCGTCTTCCCTCAAATTCATTTATTTTATTTTTATATTTTTATATCTGACCCATTAATTTAAAAACATACTATATAAATATATTATATTGTATATAATATAATTTTATCATTATAATTGATGATTTATCATCAAACCCCTTCTCTATAGCAATTTTTCCAAAAAAATCATCTCTGATGTGCCGATTTACCACCATCATGGATGATATGAATTTATTTATTATAACCAACACCAAGTTTATTGATAAAATAATAATTAAGGTAAAATTATATTTAACTAAATATATTATAATTTAGTTACTATTCTAAAACTGATATATTTAATTTTTATTAATTAATAACACAATACTAGTTTTTGATGACTGAAAAAACCACCAAATAATGTAATAAATAAGCATGAATGTTATATATAATTAATTTTCCTCATATTTAAAAATAATAATCTATATGACCATTAAATATAATGGATATTCAATTATATAATATCAATTGTGGATAATTATTTTAGTTTTTCATGATCTTTAATATTTGGTGAAATGTAATCGGATCATGAAAACCATGGAAATGAACACTCCAAAATAACAAAAGTGAAACTCATATAACATCTAAATGATCATAAATGAAAAAAAATTTATAAAAAATAAGAAACATATTGAATAGGTTCTGAATTAAAATATTAATGAATATATTTTCCTCACGTATAACATTAGGTACAACTGAAAAACAATTTATACATAAGATATGTATTTCATCCAAAAACTCGATTTTAATTTAGGATAAGTTTTCTCTCTAATTACACAAATTTAATTAATCATTTTCTTATATAAATATTCTAAATTATGTGTATATGTTCCAAAATAATTGATCCAAATAATTTTAACTTAATTTTAAGGTGGAAATACATATTTTATATGTCATTATATTCAAATCTTCAAGATAAGAAATCTCAATTAAAGTGATAATATTTAAATATTACGCAATTTCATCTACCATCCATAGTCATTTATAAGACCCCATTAGTTTTCTAAAATTTAATTTTTTCATTAATGACAATATTTTTTCATTTTTTGGTGTATACAATCTACTATGACAAGTTTAAATTATTTTTCTAAAAGAAACTTTAATTGCAATGTAAAGGACAGAATTTCTCTTCGAATATACTATAATATTATATTATAGTATTTTCAGTTATTTCAACACATATATTGAATATTATTAATTATTGACATTAATCTCTTATTTTATCATCTATCATATTTTATAAAAAACATTATGTCCAATTTGACTATGGGTGTTGAAATTTGATTCCATTCACCATATTACTCGAAATTGTTAGTAATTATATTTAATAATTGTAGAAATATACATATATATATATATATAGATCATATGTATATATTTTATATTTAAAATCACATTCTTTTTTTCATTCATTGGACAACATAAGGGATGGTTTAAGCCCTCTATATCCCCTCGTTGCATCAGTAAATTTTAAAAGAAAAAATATAGATTTGGTCAAGGCATTAACAATTTGTTTTAAGATGTCATAACTATGGTCATGATAGTATATTTCATATTTCCAACAATACACATTCACACATTCATAAAAAATCATATAAATAATTTATAATTCATTCAATTATTTGACTAGTCTAATATCCATTATTATGCATCATTCTCATGTGATTATTTATATGAAATTATTTATTTATCTACTAATATTTTCATTTGATACTGAATATTATATCATATGGGGTTCGGTATTAGTAACTTATAAGTAATTATTGTTTATGTTAGCTACTCTTATAATAAAAAACTTTTCTAAGAAGTGGATCTCACATCTTTATTATGTTTTATTTTCCCTAGAATATTAACAAGTATATTATGAATTTATTTTAGGGATAATCTATTAGTTTATGAGTATTCATAATGATCCTTCCATCATTAAATTTTTCAATTTATAATGAAAAACCTATTTATATAACTATATTTATAACCCTATTAAACAATTAATCCCTTTGAGTAACACTAAATATAAGTAAGGCACTAGTTCTAGGATAAAATGTTCGGGATCATTACATCCATTGTGATTATTGAGGGATTCAACTGTTACAACATTTCATATGGTTGATTACTTGATGTTTCGGCAGTTTTCATATTGTTTATAATTTGATAATAAATTTTAATATATTTTTATAGGGGTGAGTCATGGAATGTAAATATTCAAGATATAATTATTAGAGTCAGTAATTATTAAATACAACATGAATCACGACATTTAAACGGTGTATAATCCCTACATAATGTGTAAATTCCCACTACAGACTATATAATATGTATAATAAGGAAATGATATTTCTATAAAACATAAAACACTTTTTGAATTTTTGTTGTTAAAAACCCCACTTTCCATGTATATTGGTATTTCTTTTTTGAGGATAAATCATTAGTTTCATGTCTTTTATTAGTGATGATCTATAGTGAGTTATTCATTTGATTCTTGAGGATACTATACATTAAATATCATTTCCACAATTATCATGTTTCAATGTGTTAATTTATCATATAAAATGTTTTAAATTGTGTTTTAATGGTTTTTTTTGGTGTGGTTGTGCAACCGTTCTATTATACGAATGCAACTTGTTGCGGGAGAGGTGATCGAAATCTAATACACTGGTCCTTTCTTGTGGGAATAATATTGACATTGTAGTAGTAGGTGATGAGTTGAATATCTTTTATTTATATAAACATGAAAATTTATTATTTTTTTCTCTATATATTATAATTAAAAAAACCAAACAATTATTTAAACAGATTTATAAAATTGGTAGTGAACACATTTTATCGATGATTTTTCTTCGTTATGTGACAAGGGTTATCATCGTGATTTTCTTTATAGTGTGACATAAACTCAATGATTTTTTCAAATGTTATTATGAATTGAATATAATTTTTAATTTTATAAATAACATAAATCTAGAATTAATTGGTAGGTAATTGTAGTATGGAATAAAAAGAGTGACATGTTCCTAATATAGTGTGTAATATAAGAATGATATTCCATGATTTGATGAATTGGTAAATTAACCGACAGAATGAACAATATTAATGATAAAAAATATATAGTAATTTGAATTTATAATGTTACTTTTTGAGTTTTTTTTGGAATATGGATAAAATCATACTGGCATGGTTTCAATATAATAGCTTATTATAAATATATACAATAGGATTAATGTAGTTTGATCCTATAAATAATGAACCTATAAACTAAATATGGAATAATAATATATTTTATGATAAGTTTAATTATATAGGTCTTGAGATTCCAATTTAATGATAAGGAATGATGACAAATTTTGGGTATCCCTAAGATCTGAATTTCATGTTATTGAGTGATGCCTTCTCTTAGGTAAAATATTTCGGTATAGTTTTTTTTGCAATAAATTTTTTGTTATGTGATGTATATAAGAACCTTGTGATAGATCTTAATATGAATGAGAAATGTATTTATATTGTGGTCTGGGGAAGGGAGGTTATGATGTGATGAGTGCTGGGTATGGAAGATCCTAGGATGACTGATGAGATATATGTGGTTGGGTGTAGATGTTATGAGAACTTGTATTTCTAAGCCAAAAATCGATGATGAGAAATGTTGGAGGGGTATAATGAAATAGACATGCCATAATGGGATATTACATAATTATAGATGAATATTCATTACATTATAGAAAACATAGTCCTGTGGACAAGAATAGTTAACTTCTTTTGAAAAATGTAACACAATCATCAAATTTCATGAATAATATTTAATATCTCTAATAAATATCATATAATTTTGTTATCATAACTAAAACATTCATTAAAACATTTTGAAAAGAACCATATGAAAGGGGTCATATTAGATTACCAATAAGGTAAACAATAATGATTTCTAAAAAACTAGATCATAATAACACAAAAACAAGAATTTGTTTTAAAATCACCACTCTATAACATGTATCATATTATTGACTTATGTAATAAATCGTGATAAATCATAAGGAATAAATCACAAGGGAGCATGGCCCTTGATAAAATAGAATTGAACTAAAAAATATATTTTAAAAATACATAATCATAGAAAAACATTTCTTGAGTAGTCATGGATCTTTTCCATGACTATAATAGATTAATGGTTTCTATCCCCAAACCACTGTAGAAGCCAAACTCCATTAATGAATCGAGTTCACTCCTCATTGAAATCCAATATTACTAATATGATTTCCTTTCTTGTTATAATCCAATCAATCTCATAATATATAAATAATTAAGCAATGCATTAGAGGTAGATATTGGTCTAAACAATAACATAATGATAATGATGCATAAGTGTTCCATAATAACATCAATGATTCAGCATTAAACAACCCATTAAAATAATGGTGTTTTATAAACATAAATCAATCATAACGAAACCCATTGAAAAGAAATAGTTTTAAAACATTTAATACCATAATAAACATAAAACAACCACATAAAAAATTTGATCTGTATCATAGAATCATACCAAAAAGTGGTATAAAAAAATTTAATCTTAGTGGGAAAAAATTCATTAAGATCACATGAAAATAATTATTGGGAAAAATACCCTTTATTAATTGAAATAATTTTAATTTATCCAAATTTAATGATGTGTGAAGGTAAAAAAATTAATTTAAAATAACTTTGTGAACATATAATATAATATTCAAGCACATAAGGCATCATGATAGTGTAAAAACCCATTGTTTCTATATATGTTAAATAACATTTCTCTCATAATTTTTTCTTTAAATATCATAATCTACAATATTATGATTGTGAAAAAAAGATTATATAAAAACCATTTACTAAAATTTATCACATGGAATCTTTTTCACCAATTTTTAGTTATGAATATTTAAAAAATATTTGAAAATAGTTCTATAAAATATTGACATATAAGATATATTTTTCATAGTAGATAATTATGTGTGAAACGTCATGACTAATCATTAGATTGTGAATTTAACACTAAGAACATTATAATAAGTTGAAACATTTTCCTAATACATGTGATGAAATTATATGAATATTAAAATGACATAATATTATTGATAAGACTCATAAAATAGATTCATTGGATGTATATACACTATTTATAAGAAAGAATTATTGTATAATACTTGTGTCCTAAGTAAATAAATTTTTGAAATAAATCATTTACCTTAAGTCTCCACTCACTTCGTATGCATTCAAACCTATTGTATAATAAATATAAATTTTTATATATATAAAAAAATCAGATTCAAATATATATATTAACAAAAAAATTTATTTATCACTTTATATTACTCTCTTATTAACATATTCATGTTTTCTCCTTAATGACCCCTTTGTTTTTTGTTCATGGTTTGGCATGTTATCAATGGTCCTCATACATAGATCATGATCTCACAGTCTCTAGAATAATTTTAATTATATAAGTACTATATATATATAGTGAAATATTATTTCATATTTACCTATAATAGTTAGAGATAAGAAATAAAATACAATGATAATGGAGATGGAAGATAATATATACACATGAATGTCGTTTACATTTTACTGTCTTTTTAAATAAACTAAAATTATATAATATTTTATCATTCCACAAGACTTCTTATGTAATAGTTGTCATATATATCTAAAAAATTCATCTTTATTACCTTACATGTGAAATATAGATGACAATTGAATCCCACCACATCATGAATATGGTTAGCCAAATGTACCAAAGAGAGACGTAATCATTTCCTAAAAGATTATTCATTCAGCATGTTATAATTCCAATTTTTAAAATATGGTTGTGGAAAATGAATTTTAACCCTACCTAGAACTGGTAATACGTACTTACATAGAAGCATAGCATTCCTTGTTTGAATTTAAAGGGGATGTTTAGTGGTTTTTTCATAATCAGAAATAAATTATTCTATATTTAGGATTATAATTTTATTATTTTATTATATAAATATTAGGTATTAATATTACGTGTTGAAGAATTTAAAAATCTAGAGATTGGTTAGAGTAATTTACTCTTCATCAACACAGATTCTTTAGATCTTCTATAAGGTACTATAAAGTTGATCTTATGGTAATAAAAGAACCTATATAAAGTGTGCAGAGAAGGGTGTAAGGGAATTTAAAAGTTTTTGGTTGAAATGGAATGATATATAGGATATAATTAAGTGGGGGAGGGTTTCCCCTTTTTTAATTATGGTGAGACGAATTTCTTTAATTTTAAAAAATTTACTTTACAGAAATTCCATCTCATTGAAAAAACAAAAAAATAAGATTTACTCAAATATAAATGAATTTTTTTAAACTCTTATGAAATTATATTGTATACATGTTTTATTTATATTTTAATACTTATCATATAGATAATCATGTAGTTTACCAATTTTACTTTTGAATATGGTAATAAATTCATTAGTATTAACATATTTTAATAATTTAATACATTGACTATACTGTCAATAAATAGTCATATTTTTAAATTATCTAAAATATTCTATAATATTATTACTTTTAGTATTTATTTATAATTTTTATATTATTTAATAAAACATTATGGTAAGAAAATGTAAGTAGTGTCAATTTATTCACTATTCATTACATTAACAATAAAAAAATATAAACAGAATGATTAATTTGTAATAAATAATTTAACACACCACTATGATTTAATAGTAAAATTTTATATTAGATATTCACTTTATTTATTTAAAAAAACTATTTTATTTATTTTTAATATGATTTATTTTATTTTTCCTTTAGTTGAATAATTAATGGTCATAATTTGTAATTATATATGGTAAATAATTATATAATAAAATGAATAAATAAATAACTATAATTAATATACATAATTAATATATCCAAATAACATTTATAACAGAACATATAATTTGTAAACACTTTATTAAAAATGTTATAGATAGTAAAAACATGAATTTGAAATAATTGACTACACTTTGAATAAAATATTTTAAATGTCATAATTGTTTCCGTGTGCATAAAAATATAAATTATTTATAGACTTAAATTATTATTATCAAGATATAATCATTCCAAAATATTATTTCTAGGGTTTTGGAATTTTTGTTTCCTTTTTCATTTTAATTATAATAGTTTTATTGATTTTTCATCTGCTTGCTCATGGACAACATTAGTGTTTCATTATCATTAAAACTAACAATATCAAATAAATAATTTTAAAATAATTTGATATCATAAAAATTATTAAATAATTCCTAATATTATACATTATAATCATTTATAATCAAATTTGGTCTTTATGTAAACACATAAGGGATGTTGAATAAAAAAATATAATTTTGTGTCTTCATTTAATTTATGTATTATATATTTCATTTTTTTGGAACAATTTTATTTCAAATACTTAATTTATATCCTTTTGTGTTAACGGTATAATTTTATTCATCCAATAACATTTGATAAATTTTTGTAATAGTTTTCTTATATTTATGATATTATATTTACCCTTGATTATCTGATTTACGCATAACCTTGTTTACAATAATTACAAAAATGAAAACTCATACTGGAAAAAAAGAAAGTTAAATAATCACTAAATTTTGAGATTCTTATTCAATCCCTGGAGTCCATTATTCCAAATTTAATTCACAGAATATTTACAAATTATTTAAAAATTAATCCGGAATACATGATGAAACATAGAGATTTGAAACTAAATACGTTCAACAGATTGACTTGATGTCATAAACAAATTCAATGTAGAATATTTTCCAATGACTTAAATAGTATTATATAAGAAAAATTAATTTACATATAATTTTAAAAACAATCAATAATATATTTTAACACTATTATTTATTTCAATGAAAAATCTATTTTTAATATGAAATAATTATTTTTCACTATTTATCAAAAGAGGAAAGTTATCTAGAAGACAACAAAGACTTATCAATTTAAATTTTTAAATATTAATTTCAAATAATGATTTTTATTATTTATAATTTATAAATATTTTTAAAACTGCAGGTTTATTAAATCGGTGGAAACAAAAAAAGTTTATAAAAAATAATTCTTTGAGGTGTAAAATTGGATTTTTTATTATATAATGTCCAAATAAAATAATATGAATGTTTAACATTAAATTTCATATATTATATAAAATTTTTTCTAATATAATTGTACATGATTTTTTTATTTACTTATTTTTGTAAAATACAACAGTGAACATTGAAATGTTTTTCTAAAAAACAATTTATTTATTTTTTATTTAATAATTTATAATAATTATTAATTTAATGTCAAAGAACCATATGTAAAAGAAAATTTCATCATTTATTAAATCATGTTCATAACTTCTATTTAGATGGATAAAATAAAAATAAAATTATATTTCATGGAAACATAGTTTTTCATGTAAATTATTCTAAGTTGGTATTGCATGTATAGAATTAATAATTTGATGTAGAGTGTACCAGAATACCAAAAAGAAATTTAATTAATTTATTGGAAAAAAGGTTCAATAAAAATAACAGTGTCTCATTATACTTCCATTAAAATTAATTTCCCATTTAAAATTTGATATCCTCATAAAAATAAATGAATATTATTCTAATTCATCATATCCTCAAGATACCACACAACGTATTGGAAATTTTTGTTTAAACAAAAAAAATTAACCAGGTGAATGGTCACTTTTGTAGATTATTATTTATATAGTGAAAAATTATTTATAGTTTCTCATTGTAAGAAGAATTTTTTCAGTAATAAGACATTGGACTTTAGTACATGTAATGGGATAGGTTAGAAGCTCCTTAGAATAAGTACATGGAAAAAATCATGATCATGAGAGATATTTTGTTGTATTTCCAATTTAAATGCTACTATTTTGATATGTTCAATAATTTTAATGTGAAATTTTATACTTTATATTTTAAATTTTACATTGAAAATAAAATCTGTATGAATAATAATTTAATTGTGAGAAAAAAAATAAGAAATTTCTTAATTAATATTCCTATTAAAAATTATGAAATAAAATCTGTAAAATAATCAAATATCTACGATTTTGATTCAAAAATAATTAGTAGAATATGAAATCATGGACATAGAAAAGAATTAAAACAATCAAGATATAATTTTGAGAAATAATTAATATAATCTAAAGAAATATAACAGTGAGAAATCTATAATCCTAAAAGGATTTATGAATCCCTTATATTCATCAAAATAGAATGTACTAGGATAATGTTTATTGTTTCAAGATCATTTTGATAGAGTTGGTAAATTTTCGTGAGAATAAAGCGTACAATTTTGTTCATTATATATTGATAGAAATAATTCCATACATTCATTGTTCATTGATCAATTCCACTTCTTCACTTATTCCATAAAATTTTGGTGAATTTTTCATTCTTATATCATTAAAATAACATGAGATCCATAAATACTATGATAGATCATTCAATTTGTATTTAGTTAAATCCATAACAGGAAAGATAACATTAATAATCAAATATCTATAAATCCACATATGGATATATAATACATTAATCTACACAACATCATCCAAATTTTGATATAAAAATTATCATAAATGGTAACCATTATGATCCATCAAATAGATTAATATTTAAATGCATTGAAAAAATTCTAATAAAATACAAAAATAATTTATTCATTAATCTCCCAAACAATATGGTGTAGCTCTTAATTTTCCAACACCAAAAAATTGAAAATCATTACCATATATTCTCTTAATATATGTTAAATACATAACATACCATATAACCATATATAAAACATTAATAGATTAAAAACTTATACCATAAATCCGTGAATTCGATAAATTATTAATTGATATCCTTAAATACATTGACATTATATCTCTAATCAGTGATAAGGTTAAGAATACTATACCATTTAATCTATTCTTATAGAACATCTATTTATCCAAACTAATCACCATTTTACAAACATTAGGATCATGTTATGTATTTTATTTAATTAATAATTCTTCTCATAAATTATATGTTTTCATTATATCACATATTGAGGTCATCAAAATATTTCTCGTATTCCATCAATGATATAATAAAAAACATATACTATATAATAATTACATATATATATCAAAATTTATATTTATAAAATTAAAAAAATCAATCCTTTCAATTCAATGAATTTTAGAGATATTTTCATTCATTGGACTAGATTTAACTTCATTAGTTAAAAAATCAATTAGTGTAACTACCATGTTCCCCACACATGATACATTGAAACCCTCAACATTTATTCACTCTATGTACTTATTTTTACATATATAACATCTTATCATCCATTTTAGGAACTCTACAAGGGTCCCCTTCCCACCATCCTAAAATAATTAATGTTTAATCTTTATTACATTATGTTCATAATTGCACGATCTTTCAAGAAAATTTACCTTCAACTTATTCAATACTCAAGGAAACTCCATGTGTTTCACGCTATTAATAAGATAACATTATACCTAATTATGAATAATCACAATATATATTTCTACATTCAATATCAAATTTGGATTCTTATTGTCACCGAACATTATTTCAGATTAAATGAAAACATGATTTTGTCAGTTTCAAGAAAACAAATTAAACCAAAAAAATAATGTGAGAAACACAAATCATATTTTGATTTCCACTTAAATTTGGTGTACTTATTCTTATATTTCAAAATTTTAAACCTTATTTATAATCCTAGATTATTTATGATCAGTAGTAAAAATATAGTATTGAAACATATAAATATCTTTATCATTAGATACATTCCTATAAATATCCCTATAAATATCTATTGGTATCTTTTTAATGTTTTATAATCATGTTCCAAGAATTTTGGGTAAATATGTTCAATGATACGAACTATTCTAAATAGGAAATTTTTAAATAGATAATACATATTTGATTAATAGTATTTATTAAATTACCCAAAAACAATCCCAAGTACCATAATATTTGTTTACCATATTAAACATGAAACACACTCATAGAAATTGGTTAATGATTTTCAACATCTCCCATAATTATCTCACCCATTAATATTCCTACCTAAACCCTTATTTATTTATATGGAAATAAAACTTAAGAAAGTGAAAATTTTATATTACACATAACGGTAAAAATGGATGATATCCAGATAAAAATTTGCATAAGAATGTATAAAATAAGAAAATAATGTTTTAAAATCAGACCATATATCACATATTTTAAAATAATGAGTTAGGAAATTACTCATGGTAGTTTGTAAGAGATATACCAGAATAAAACAAGACTCATGCCCAAAATGGAATAAAACATTGAAATTATAAATAAATATAACCTTATAAAATAATATAATTTGTAGTCAAATATAATTTCAATACTGTAATATTGAAATGGGTTTACTCATTAAACCATTTTATATGAAATATCTATCACGTAACCAACATCACTCCTCATTCCAATCTTGTTCAACTGAACTAGGTTCAATTACTATTCATTTCATTTCAATGTCAAGAGATATAAATATTTACCCAATGAATTAGTGATATATATATGCCCCACCTACCATATAATGAAAACCATTAATATTTTTTAAAATTTAATAGAAACAATTCTTGACATCATAACACATAAAACGAATGGGTTTCATAGTCATTATTCAATAATAACATAAACCATGGAAAATATGAGTTTCATAAATATCATTAAATAATAATCATAATCCAACCATAGAAAGTATATGTATATAATACTTCAATAATATCCCTAATGTAATATAAAATAATTTCATATTAGATGGAAAATAATTCTCTAAGAACACCTTAAGAAAATATATGAGGAATATATCTTTCTTCAATTAAAATGTATAATTTTATTAAAATGATGCAAAAATAAAAAATATTTTATTTTATTTGAAAATAAAATTATATAATTTTAAGGGATGATTCAATTTATTATTGATTCAAGAAAGAAAGGAAATAAATAACATCATATATGTTAAAAAATATTCCTCGTGTAATTTTATTGGAAAAGCCAAATGTATCTTATTAGGAAAATAAATAAATGAATACATTCAAACCATTTCGATAAACATCACACAGAAATAAAAATAAATATAAAAATTGAATAAAAATATAAAAAATATTTTGGATATAATTTTTACTAATCATGGAAACAATAGTAAAATATTTCACAAAAGATAAATATGGATAATCAATCTCCATTAATAACGATATTGCGAAGATAATGCATACAACATTATAATCAAGAAAATAATATTTCCCATGGATTAACAGAAATTGTTAGGATATAAAAATATCTTAATATCCTATATTAGACTCTAAATAGATATTAGTATATTCCCCATGTAGAATAAAAAATTTATTGAATAATGCATGTATCCAATTTAAATAAAATGTATAAAAATACCTTACCTTAAGTCGAAACTGCATTGGAATATATCCAAATGTCCTATATAATAAATGTACGATTATTATAAATCATATATGTAACCATATTTCTATATATAACTCCATAATCATTTTACTTTTGAATACATATTACACTGTTATAACTAAAATTCACGTTAAAGATAAATTTCAGGTAATAATTGGTCTGTTTTTCATTTTTGTTTGTGCAGTAATCTATGATAAAACTACATAGGTCATAGTTACATTATATTTATAGTTAAAATAATTAGATTTAAATAATAAATAATTTTTATGTATATATTTATTCATGAGTACTAAAAAATCGATTGATATATAAATCAAATACAATGTTAATGGAGATGGTTGGTCCACTTATGCAGAAATTGTGTTTCCATTTTATTTTCATATCGATGGAAAGAAACGTATATGACATAATCTAATTATAGAATAAATTTTATTATATATATATATCACATATATTCATTAAATTCACATTTATTACCATTTATGTAATATATATATATATACATACATATAAATATATATATTAGTATGAATCACATCAGATCGTGGATATGGTATGCCATACGTAAGCATGCATGACGTTATCATTTCCAAAAATAGTTTCTGGTAAATAGGATGATATTATATTAACATTCCTGAGGTATAATTATGTCATTATTATCATATATAATAATTAAAACCATTATACATACAACTCGAAATGGATATTGATGGAAAATGAATTGTATCGCTACATGAAGATGATAAGTCGTAGGTATGCACAAGTGATACATTCATTTATTATTTGACAAGAAATAAGATATATAGTTGTGTCTTCACAATAATCAAAAAAATTAAAAATTTTAATATGCTTAATTTTTTATTTTATTTTTCTTAACATAGATTTTGAGGATCTAAAAAGAGAATAAAAATAGAGTCATTGGTTAGAACGATTACCTCTTCTTGGAACCACCTTATTTAGATCATTAATAAATGAACATTGAAATGGTATTTTTGGAAGAGTAGAACATATAAAATGTTTATCAGTATGTTTTTAGTAGAATATTGTAGATTTTGGAATAGATATAAGGCGCAAGATTATATAAAGAAGTTAAAAAAGAGGTTCTTTTTTATAAATGTGCTGAGGGAATCTTTTAGAAATTATAAAAATATTAACTAATATTAAATTCAAAATAAATTAAAAAACCTCCTAATGTTTTTTATATATAAAATAATATTATATAATATTTTAATATCATCATGTAATAGATTTTTGACATGATTTAGTGTTATTGGTATCCATATCATTTTTATAATCCCTAGGTTAAGTGATTTTGCTTTGAAATGTGGTAACATATTTATTTATATTAAAACATTGTACCATTGTCTTATAAGGATTATATTGAATATAAATATTGAAATAATGAAATTATAGAATATATAATATTAAATTATAATTATTATGTATTTATATTAGTATAAAATAATTTAATGGAACATTATTTTCATAAAATATTGTTATTGTCAATTTTGAAACTATTCAATATAGTGACATTAATATAATAAAAAAATGAAGAAAAAATATGAGTAATATAACATTAATACACCCTCAATTTGTCATAGTCACCTGTAAAATTAGTGGGTTGCATTAATTATTTAAAATTATTTCTTTTTTAATATTTTCAATATCATATATTTTATTTTTTTCATTAGTGGATTTATGATTGTATCATAAATTAGTAATAATTTAAGATAATTATTTATTCAATAATATTATTTAAATTAACTATAATGATGAGTAAAAATTACTTTATATTTATAAATAATATTTATAATAGATCTCTTTTTTGTAATACGTTATATGAAAAATGTTGTTGGTATTGTAAACCTGAATGTAAATACATTCACTTTACATTAAATAAAATATTATAATTTTAATAATATATTACTATTGTCTCAAAATTGTTATTAATTATAAATTTCGGTGATTAGGGTCTAGATATACTCATCTAATAATATTTATTCTTTTTTTGGGTATTTTAATGGTTATTATAATTTTAATTAACTTTTTTATTTCTAATCTCCCTGTATAATCACTACATTAGTCTTACATAAGCATTAAAGGTAATTACATCACATATAAAATTTCAAAAAAATTACTATCATATAAATAAATACATTATAATTATAATAAATCTCTATATTCCTTAATATATGAAATATTGTCCAAATGTCGACACATAAGAGATATTTAAGACAAAAAAGTGATGTTTTGTGTCTTTAATTAATTTAAATATTATATAATTCATTTTAAATGACATGTTAACTAATAAAAACAAAATTTCGATATATATGTGTTATCATACTTTGAATATTCACAATATTATAATACAGAACTTGTTACAGTAGTTTTCAACTATTTATTATATTATATTAATCCTCAATTACAGAAATTACAATTAATTGTGGTAATTAAACTAAATAAAATTACGTTTCTCATAGTATATAAATAATAGAAAATTAATTACTAAAATTTAAAAATATTATTCAAAATACTGTATCTATTTTTCTAAATTCAAATTATAGAATTTCAAAAAATTAAATATAATCTAATCAATTATAAAGGATGAAACAATGTGTCTTTAAAGACACAATGTTAAAACAATTGATATGTTTTTATATTGACATTAAATATAAAATAGACTCAAAATAAATAAATTAAATTTACTAATAAATAATGATCTAATTATAATTTAAATCGAATAAAAAAATTATTTTAAAAAATAATTTATTATAATGAAATGTTTATTTTAAATAAAATTTTATTATTTTATTATTCATAAATACATGAAACATTTCAAAAAAATAAAAATAAACAAAAGATAAATAAATATTTATTTACATAATTAAATGAATATTTTACATTTTTAAAATATACATTTTTTTAAATAATATTTAAAACAAGTGCACCATCAAAAGGTGGAAAAACTATTTTTTCAGTAAAATAATACTTTTATGAATAATTTTTTATTTGATAATATATCATATCTATAAATAACATAATATGTATAATAAAAATTAGATTTAATATATATATATATTAGAATGATTACAAATATTTAGTTTTTTATTTATTTGTATAAAAAGACACATTCAAATATTTATTTTTCCTTCAGAAAAACATTTCATTTTATTTAATTTTTTTAATTTAATTTTTAATTAATTGGTCAATGAATTTTTTTATAAACCATTATTTTATTATTTAGTTAATCATATTCAAATTTTTATTTTAAATGTACAATAATAATAAAATTAAGTTTCATAGAAACATAATGTTGCAAATAATGTGAGCTATGATGGGATTTCATGTAATGAATGCTTACCATGGTGTAGAGTATAACACATTAAATCATATATATATATATATAATATAATTTTGGAAATAAATTTTCATAGAAACACAATGTTGAACAAAGGTAGGCCCTGATTATGTGGAAACTGTTGACATATGTGATGGTGGGATGCATTTCTATATGCATGTTGTGGTTAGAGATAGAACTATAAATGACATAATAGGTTGATGTAGGAATTATCTATTGATGTGATAATGAGAGCGGGTAGGATTTATTTTTAACTCTTCAAAT
Organism: Viscum album; assembly: GCA_963277665.1. Taxonomy (NCBI): domain Eukaryota; kingdom Viridiplantae; phylum Streptophyta; class Magnoliopsida; order Santalales; family Viscaceae; genus Viscum; species Viscum album. The sequence goes on along the minus strand of OY728152.1, from coordinate 2,070,260,804 downwards.
GGATGTTGGTTGGTTTTGTTATTTTATTTACATTACATTCACCATTTCGTGAAGCAGTTTCACTTTTTGGTTTCATGATTACTCGTGTTTTTTTGGATCATTTTTCTAGAGTAGGTGGTTTAGTCAATAATTATTATTATTATTTTATAATTCAAAACCAATGTAGTTCGTTGATTATGGAATTAAAATATGAAAAATACCTTAATCTTCTCAAACCTTACTTTACATGGATTACTCCTGGGGGAATGGAATGTCACGACCCTTCCCCCGGGGCCCATGTCGTAACTACCCCAAGCCCGCCTTCCATTGGCCAGGGGCTGGCAACTAAAACCAAAGGCATAAATCCCTATAACTGGGAAGACATTGCATTTATGAAATGTAATCACAGAAACAACCCGAGTACAAGAGGAAGCAACACTAAGTAAACAATATAACAAGTGTGCTGAAAGTACAAAGGGGTTCGGAAATACAAGACCAAAAATAAATACAAGAAAAAGGCAAGAAATCACGAAGGTGTCAAGATTCTCCTGGTTCGTCCCCTGGAGTCCCAACCTGAAGGGTAGGTACATATGGCCACCTCATCTCTCCACGTCCATCTGTCACCTCTAGGAAATGTCTCTTTGTGAAGTCCACCTCAAGTTATCGTCTCATTGACAAGTCCACCTGCAGGTACCGTCTCATCGTGACGACCAACTCTGGGTACCGTCTCGTCATCAGATCCACCTCTAGGTACCGTCTCATCATAAAATCTACCTCCGGGTATCGTCTCGTTGAGAAGTCTTCCTATGGGTACCATTTAAATCTACAAGCTTCAACCATTATTAGTGTTGTCCACCATCTGCATCCAACAGAACAAGGTGCGGGCATAGCCCATGCAGAGGTTAGTATAACGATACTCAGTAGGGACCCCGAGATCCTCAAGGTCTCACTAAAACCAACAAGGATAAACCACAATGAAATACCTTAATAGATAATAATTACTTAGGTATATTACCATATATATTCCTATGTTATCAAGTAAATAATCTCAACCATGAGGTAAACACAAAGGTCATTGAATCAGCTCAAACCAGGATATTCATTATCGAAAGCACAACTACTAGAGAATTTCTCCTCTGTCAAGTAAAGTAGCCCGGTCATGACTCAGAGACGCTACTCACAAAACTTAAACTACTGATGTCCTCCTCCTATCGTGTACTGCAGGTCTGCGGCCAAATACCGAGTGCTCCATCCGTTGTGGGTCTGCCGCTAAATACCGGGCACTCCCCTTAATATTTGTCAGAGGAACTCATCTGGTCGAGTACCGCGAGTCTATTTCCAACTACCATGTGCTCTGTCTTCTGTGGGTCTGCCGCGAAATGTCGAGCACTCCTTCCACTGGGCTAATAGAATCACTCCGACTCAAATACGTCAAGAAGTCATCATGTCTACAACTAATAGGTCTCTACACTCCATACACTCATCTCCAGTAGGGTCCTCTCCATGAGACACTGGTCGATAATTCAAGTATCACAATGTCCCATGAAAATGTATCACAAAGGACAACCTCATCACATGGGTCTCAACGCAACAGACGGCGCGTCAAGCAGACGCCCGGTCTGTGAGTTATTATCCTTTTTGTCTCGGGGGCCCGATTGGTTTCGTGTACAAACCAACCCGACCATATATCAACTGTACCGTGAACTGTCATAGGTTATAATAAAAGGGACCATTTCTCAACGAGATTACCAAATCTACAGACGGTTTTTCAAATGGATGTCTGATCTGAATGTTATTAGATTTTCTGTTCTAGGGACCCAGTTGGTTCTTATGCTAAAACCAACCCGACAGTACTCCAACTGCGTCCAAACCTCGGGTGAAGTATGCCAAAAGATCCATCTCAACACTATTATTCCAAAAAAGTTGAATACATGTCATTCGGATGTCTGGATCTCATGTTATAAGTGTTTCTACTCTGAGGGCCCAGTTGATTTTAGGTTCGAACCAACCCGGCCATAATCAAACATCACCAAAACCTTGAGTGTAATATTCTGAAACGACCGTCCCGATCTGTGGAATCATACACAACTAACGGTGTGTCGATCTAATATCTGTATCCCATGACATGGGAATTTGAACGAAACAGACTGAAAATAGGGGGTTTGGGCCCGATCTGACTCGGCCTAATACCCACTGGGTCGGCCCGAACCACGTCGACCCGACCCGGGTCTGGGTCCGGCCCAATCGGGTGTGGCCCGGCCAGATGAGAGTGGTCGAGGCTGCTGCCCGGCTCGGAAGCCGACCGCGTGGTGCGAAATGGGGGGGGGGGGTGCGGCCCCCTCTGTTTTGAAATGGTGTCCACATCCGGTGGGGTCCGCCCTAGCCGGCTGACTAGGAGTTTCAACCCCCTGGTATTTCAAGAAATGGCCGGCCTTTATAACTGGCCAGTGCGGCTTCTGCAGGACCCCCGAGGTCCCACCTCCTGGTGTGCCGATGGCCGGCCTAGTCCATCCACCTCCTCCGAAACTGCTGCGGCCTTAGGCCACAACTCCTTTCCGACTGGCGCAGTGCGAAGGTTCTGCGACCATCCGTCACGGCCCACCCCTGTTGTGGCCTCCTTCCGTTTCACGGGTGTGGCGCGACGGCGCCCCCCACCACCGCCACAGCCCACTCCAACTGTGGTTCTATTCATCCCAGTGCGGTGCTACGGAAACACACCGCCTTCTCTTTGAAAGCCAATGTTGATAAACAAGGAAATGGGAGGGGGAATCGACTGTGATCGTGCATTCCGATCTCCTCCCATTACGTCAGTAACATTTGGCTGATATAATATAAATACACCAAAGAAAAATAATAAATTTACTAGAAAATAATTTAACACCTACCTCTTGCTCGTCGATCATTGGCAGAGTCGCGGAAGGAAGATGATGAAGACCGTCATTCATCTCGTCCGCCACACATCCCCAATTCTGAGCTGCGTTGTTTCGTTGTTGATGTTGCAGAGGATAGGTGTCTCAGGAAGTAAGGTCGAAGAAGAATCGTGTGGATGACCATCATCGGCGTTCTTCATGTTCTTTGTTGAGAGGATAATATTTCCCCATGTGTTGGGTGTTGCGATACGTTATCAGCGCTCCGTCGCTTTGTGAAGCCATTCCAAAACCTTCTCCCAATCTCTCTATATATAAGAGAGGGGGAGAGGTATTTAACCATTGTGAAATTTATGACTGTTCATTTATTTGGAACCTTTCAAAATTCCAAGAATGCGGTTACTTAATTTGAAAAGGGGGTCGGGCGAATTAAATTGCGTTGGAGCAATTTAAGAGATGTGTTAGCACAACTTAAGAGGGGAGGACACCAAAAGATTCCCCCACAAAGCCTGCATCAAAACATATGACACGAATTAATTTTATGTTTACACATAAAATTAAATGAAAAAAATTAATTTCATGTTGACACATAAAATTTACTACCATCAATTAATTTTATGTCGACCCATAAAATTAATTGAGTTCACTTAATTTTATGTCGACACATAAAATTAATTGATGGGGGGGGTTGAGTGCTTTCCTCTCCCTCCCCATTAAATTGGAGGTTAGGGTATGGTGGTTCCACCACCAACTCCCAAGTGGAGCTTCAATCCACTTTATCAGCACGACGTGGGTTTAAAAAAAAATAAAATAAAGTATTCGCTTATTTTATTTTGTTAACCCACGAAAACCCCTAAAAACTAACTTTCATACCTGATCATCTGCCGTCTAGGTGAAAGTCTTTATAAGAGAAAACACGCGCTGCGAGTTTAATGGTGCCCTCAAATTTCAATTCCTTGCACTGATTCATAAGATAGAAAAACTTGCTCGTATGTTTACTGAACGTAATTGAAAAAATCTTCAGAAAATTATTATCAGTCACCCTCAACCCAACGCGGTCAAGGATAGGCTCTTCCTAATAGAAACATGCCCCAACGAACTCAACGGTACTCTCAGATTTTCAATTCGAGTTGTCGTTTATAAGTAATGAATTTTAAAATAAAATAATTGTCACATAATTATTTTATTTACGGCCAAAAAGTAACTTTCTCAAGTGGCCCGCACTGTCCAACGATAGTATGTTCTTAATGAAAGAATACCCTCAAGAGTTCATCGGTGGTCTCAGATTTTTAATCTGAGTTTCCGTTTGAGAGTTGTAAGCATTTGAAAAATAATATAACTTTATTTAATTATGTTATTTTATGATATTCCATTTTCATGTTTTCTCACAGGAGGCCCACGCTGACTAAAATTAAGTCATGCGCAGGGTAAAACCGCTATCCTAATTACAACGGTGACTTTGGAATTCTGATCCGAGTAACCGTTTAACTATTATTCCACTTTTTCAGGAAAAATTCTTACACACATTAAATTAATCTCAAAAAACTTCATAAAATTATTCTGGGCACACCGGGCCTTGGAATCAGGTGATGTCAATAACTACGTACTTGAAAAATTACAAAAAATTTAGGAAAAAAAATTTCCTTGAAATTTACAGGTTTTTACATTACTCCCACCTTCGGGCTTTATGTCCCCATAATGCTACAACATGAAATATAGAAACTAAAGGAGGTACCAAGCACGCATCTGAGCCTCCCACTCTCAAGTTGTCTCAAGGAGGTTCTGGTGCTGCCAACGAATGTGCACCATGGTAATTGATCATCCATGCAGGACCCACTCTTCTTGATCCTAAATCTCCATTGGAACCTCCGTGAATGTCACCCCATCATCAATGTCCAACTCCCCGTGCTTGATGATGTGGGATGGGTCGTGATCACATCATCTCTGCTGATATACGTTGAAGACGTCATGCACCTGGTGAAACTGAGGTGGAAGGGCCAGGTGGTATGCCCCCTCACCTACATTCTACAAGAGATGCTAAGATTTCTCTTTGGCCAAAAAGGGAAATCTGGTCTCATCCCTTGGATGAACCTCGTTCTTTTCCTAATATAGTCAATCCTTACATGAACAGTACAACCCATTTCATGGATGACGTCATAAGGACTTGACGCTACTAACATGATATCCAATCATTACTCACGCCTCGAAGGGTTGAGTCACACTCTCGGCATCAGTGTGTGGTTGCTGGGTCTCCTCTAGTAGGAATCTCACAAGTGAAGGTCATGTCAAAAGTCTTAACCGGAACCTCTTAGTATCAACCATACCAAAGGATTTGATAATAAACGTCACAAATAAAAGTTTCTTTTATTACTTCATCTCAATGTACAAAGACACATGACAACCAAAAACAACAACAACATGTAAACTAGAAGAACCAAGAATAAAGGACTCCATGCTTGGAACTATTCTAGCTCTTGTCCACCTGCTTCCGGAGCTCCATAGTCATATGCTACAGCTGCCAGAAGTTGTGTTCTCCCATTTCCACCTGCTCCCTATGGTTAGGGTGGTCCTGCTGGTGGCAGTGGTGGAAACACCTCAAAGTGTCGTCCACCACCATCTACATGGCCATCATCTCTGCCACGGTCAGCTACTCCTTGCGGTCTGCCTTGATCGAACCTATAACTCTACATGGGAGGTTCTTCATCTATCTGTTGATCATCTGTATGGTGGGTTGGAATGTCATGTTCCATGTGACCAAGCCCACCATAGGAGTAACACTACCCTCTCTTAGCACGACTAACTCTGACTATACTCCGGTTTCCCCACACCACTGAACCTGAATCATGCCTTCGGCCATCGTTGTGTCTGGTCCTCTTGGACCCTTGTGTCATCTGTCTAATACCAGTTACAGAAGACTCTGTTGCATGTCGATTAGTGGTGGGTTCCACTATTAGAGACTGCTCAGCAAGGAAACTCTATAGTAGGAGGGCTCCCTCCAACACCCCTGCCTACGTCGGGATGCTGTGAGAAATGAATGATGCTCAAATAACTCACATGATCCCATGATCAAAGGTACGAGCCCTGGAGAATGGGTCTCATACCATTTCTTTTTAGTAGTGTGAGAGATCTGTGAATCTTTCCGAGTACTGAGCTACACTCATGCTGCCCTACTACAGATGAAGTAGATCTTGTATACACAAGGCTCGAAGGGAGGCTGGTACAAAATATGCCGGGATAGGCTCTCAAAGTCTGACCATAGGAGTGATTCCTCATCATGCATCTGAAACATCAGGCTCCCCCATCTGCCTACTGCTTCATGAAGGAGGCTGATAACAAGTATCACCATGAAGTCCGCTGGTGTACCTACTAGCCTGAATGACTCTCACCACATCCTCCAGCCAATCCTCAGCCTCCTGTGGATCAGTCTCTCCTCGGAACCTGGGTGCCCACTGGTGCTGGAACTTGTGAAGCATGCACAAGAGACGTTCATCGCCTACTGCTAGGGCTGGTGGTATTGGTGGACCAAAGGGTGGTTTTACCGCTGGTTCCACAACTGGAAGAGGTCCATGTACTGAGGCCTCATCGCTGGGCATGATGTAAGTAGGTACAACCCTCATGGATCTAGTTGGTCATCCGCGGGGAGGCATCTTGAAAGAAACAGATGCATCACGGTCAAATGACTATACCTTATGAGCTAACCTAGTTTGAGCTGACATAATAAAACTTTTGCAAACACAGATGCAATCAGTTTTTTCTTGCACTGAGTCGGAAACCAGAAGTCAGGGTCCTGGTGTATGGATACGTCAGTCTCCGCACCAACATTGGACTCCCTGAACTAAAAACCACACTAAGTATGATTAACAATATTGCTTCATAGAAAATAAAATATCAGAGTCCTATGTTCTGTGGTAGAACTGACTCATCTGATACTAATTTGTCACGACCTATCCCCCGGGGCACATGTCGCAACTACCCCAAGCCCGCCTTCCATAGGCCAGGAGTTGGCGTCTAGCACCAAAGCCGTAAATCCCTATAACTGGGAATTCATTTCCTTTATGAAACATAAACACACACATAACCAAAGTACAATCAGAAGAAAGCAATGAGTAAATCAATTTAACAAGTGTTTTGAAAATACAAAAGGGGCTCGAAATACAATCCCAACAATAAAGTAAATGAAAAAGACAAAACAACAGGATGGTGTCAAGATACTCCTGGATCATCCTCTGGAGTCCCTACCTGATGGATAGGTACAGATGGCCACCTCAGCTCTCCACATCCGTCTGTCACCTCCGGGTACCGTCTCGTTGTGATGTCCACCCCGGGTACCGTCTCGTCTTCATGTCCACCTCGAGGTACCATCTCACCGTGAATTCCACCTCCGGGTACCGTCTAGACATTAGATCCACCTCCGGGTACTGTCTCGTTGTAACATCCCCTTCCGGGTACCGTCTCGTCGAGAATTCCACCTCTGGGTACCGTCTAGCTCTACAATCCTCGACCATGATTAGTGTTGTTCGTCGTCTGCATCCAACACAACGAGGTGCGGTCATAGACCGTACATGGGTGAGTATAACGATACTCAGTAGGGACACCGATACCCTCAAGGTATCACTAAAACCAACAAGGATAAACCACAAGGAAAGGCCTCAACAGATAACCTTTACTTATGTATATTCCCATGCATACACCTAAGTTACCAAGTAACCCATCTAAATCATGAGGTAAACACAATGGTCATTGAATCAGCTCAAACCAGTATTGTCATTAACGAAACCACAACTATTGGAGAAATCCTCCTCTGTCGAGTACAGTATCCATGTCATGACTCCAAGGTGCTACTCACTATCCATAGATTGCTGATGTAATCCTCCTGTCGAGTACCATGGGTCTGCTTCCAAATACCAGGTGCTCTGTCTGTCGTGGGTCTGCCACCAAATACCGGGTGCTCCGTACACTATGCTCATCGAATCACTCTGACTCGAATCCATCAAGCAGTCATCAGGTCTACAACTACTAGGTATCCGCACTCCGTATGCTCGTCTCTGATAGAGTCTACTCCATGAGCCACTTTTCTATACTCCAATTATCACAATGTACCACGAAGATATATCACAATGTACCGCCTCGTCATAGGGGTTTCAACACAACATACGACACGTCAATCGGAGGCCCGGTCTGTGAGTTATTAGCCTTATAATCCTAGGGTCTTGGTTGGTTTTGTTTACAATACAACCCGACCATATCTCAATTGTACCCTGAATTATCATAGGTTATACTGAAAGGTACCATTTTTCAATGAGATTACCAAAGCTGCAGATGGTTCGTCAAACGGATGACTGATCTAAATGTTATTAGCTTTTCCGTTCCAGGGGCCTGGTTGGTTTCTAAGCTAAAACCAACCCGACAGTACTCCAACTATGTGAAAATCTTGTGTAATGTATTCCAAAAGAACATTTTCAACTATATGAATCCAACAAAGTCGACAACACGTCATTCGGATGTCTGGAGCTCATGTTATAAGTGTTTCCGCTCCGAGGGCCCAGTTGGTTTCAGGTTCGAACCAACCCGGCCATAACTATACTTCGCCAAATACATGAGTGTAATATACCAAAACAACCATCTCGATCCGAGAAATCCTACGCAACTGACGGTGCGTCGATTGAAGGTATGTATCCCATGATATGGGCGGTTGAACGAAACTGCCCGAAAATAGGGGGTTTGGGCCCGGTCCGACCCAACCAAATACCCATTGGGTCAGCCCGAACCGGGTCAACACGACCCAGGTCTGGGTGAGGCCCAATCAGCAACGGCCCGGCCCGGTGCGGGTGGTCTGGCCCGATGCGGGCGGCCCTGCCCGGTGTGGGTGGTCCGGCCCTGCACTACGGCCCGGCCTGCAGCCCGGCTCGGAAGCTATCAGCGGGGAGCAAAGGAAGGATGGCCCCCCTCTGTTTTGAAACGTCAGCCCCATCCTATGGTGTCTGCCATAGTTGTCTGATCGGGGGTTTCAACCCCCGGTAATTCTGGAAACAACCATCCTTTATGGTCGGCCGGTGTGGCTATCGCAGGACCCCTGCGGTCCCGCCTCCTGGCGTGCCGATGGCCGACCGAGTCCAGCCGCCTCCTTTGAAACTGGCGCGGACTTAGGCCATGGAACCTATCCAACTGGTGCGGCGCGACGACGCCACAGACCCCCATAGTGGCCTACCCCGGTAGTGGCCTCCTTCGGGTTCTCCAGCATAGCGCGACGGGGCCGCGCCTGCCCACCTCGGCTGCCCGCTCCGGCCGCGGTTCCTTCAGCTTCACCAATGCGGCCCAATGGCGCCACAGACCACCGCCACAACCCACTGTATCTGTGGTTCTATTCCTACCCCGATAGTGCTACGACACCGCACCGCCTTCAATTTAAAAGCCAATTTTGATAAACAAGGAAGCGGGGAGGGGAATCGACCATGTTCGTGATGTCCGTTCTCCTCCCGTTACATCGGTAACATTTGGCCGAAATAATATAAATATGCCAAATAACAATCTTAAATTTACTAGAAAATAATTCGACCCCTACATCTTGCTAATCGGTCATTGGCGGAGTCGCGAAAGGAAGACGACGAAGACCATCATTCATCACGTCTGCCACACATCCCCAATTCTGAGCTGCATCTGTTAATTCACGATGTTGTGTAGGATAGGTGTCTGGGGAAGGAATTTTGAAGAAGAATCGCGTGGAAGATCGTCGTTGTCTTGCTTCACGTTCTTCGTTGGAGAGGATATGTTTTCCACAAGTGTTGGGCGTCCCTATACTTTACCATCAATTCGTCGCTTGGTGATGCCATCCCAAAACCTTCTTCCTTGCTCCCTATATATAGTATAGGGGCAGAGGTATGTAACCATTGTGAAATTTATGATGGTTCATTTATTTATAACCTTCCAAAATTCCAACGATGATGTTACTTAATTTAAAAAGGCGGTCGGGTGAATTAAATTTCATTAGGAAATTTAAGAGGTGAGTTGGCACAACGTAAGAGGGGAGGATGCAAATAATATTCCCCCACATATCCTTCTTCAAAACATACGACACAAATTAATTTTATGTTGACACGTAAAATTAATTGATAGCAATTAATTTCACGTCGACACATAAAATTAACTAAAATGAATAAATTTTAGGTCAACACATTAAATTAATTCATTGCAATTAATTTTACGATGATGAATAAAATTAATTGATGGGGGGGTTGACAGGTTTCCTCTCCCTCCCCATTGATTGCGAGGTTAGGGTGTGGTGGTTCCACCACCAACTCCCAAGTGGAGCTTCTAACCACTTTATCAGCACTGCATGTGTTTAACAAAATAATATAAATTATTCACTTATTTCATTTTATTAACCCATGTAAAAACCCAAAAATTATCATTCATACCCGATCATAAGCCATTGAGGTCAACGTATTCTTATGTGAAAACCCACACTACATTTTCAATAGTGCCCTCATATTTCAATTCCAAGCACCAGTTCAAATGATAGAAAAGCCCGCTCGTACGTTTATTGAATGTACCCAAAAAAAATTCCGAACATTATTATCAGTCACCCTTGACCCACCGCGGTCAAGTTTAGGCTCTGCCTAAGATAAACATGGCCCATCAAACTGAAAAGTACTCTCAGATTTTCAATTCGCGTTACCATATAGAAGTTATGAATTTTACAATAAAATAATTGTCACTTAATTGTTTTATTTAGAGACAAAAACTATATTTCTCAGGTTCCCTACACTGGAAAAAGTTAGTATTTTATTAAATAAAGCATACCGTCACGAGTTAATCGGTGGTCTCAGATTTTTTTTCCGAGTTACCATTTTTGAGTTATAAGCATTGGAAAAATAAAATAACTTCATTTAATTATTTTATTTACGGTTATTCCATTTTCTAGTTTTCTCACAGGAGGCCTACGCCTACTAAAATTAAGTCACGCCTTCGGTAACCTGCCATCCTAAGCACAATGGTGCCCCCAGATTTATGATCTGAGTAACCATTTAAGAGTTATTCTACTTTTTCAGGAAAACTTCTTATACGCGTTAAATTAAGATTAACAAAACTTCAGAAAATTATTCGATTCACACCGGGCCTCTAAATTAGGTGCCTCCAAAAACGTCGTACTCGTAAAATTCCAAAGAATTTCCTTGAAATTTATAGGTCTTTACATGGAATATAATATGATGTTTAATATAATGAAATATTACGTAATTTTAAAAGATAATCAATGGTTAATAAATTAATTGATTGAAATAAATGATAAAATGGAAATATGTTATTTTAATATCTATTTAAAATGTTTTTTATAGGATATCCAATCATATTAGTGGAAGGATACAACATGAGTGACATAAGTTGTAGTTGATTTCAAACCTATATTTTTCCTATATTGTGGTGGTCTTCTATATTTTATCTTGTTAATTATTGGATTTCATTTGCATCCCCACCCATGCCGTTTAGGGAAACCATCACCATGTTGATAATAAATCGGTGTTTCCCCAAAATCCCAATGGGATTATGGATGGATGAATACCAGATCATACACCACCCTCTTCCAATGGTTGTCACATTTTCTTTTAAGAATGGAGGTTAGTATTTACCAGTTTGTGTGTAGTGAATTTTTATGTATTTTTTATTATATATATATTTATTACCAGATATACTATCTAATGGATTTTTCTATGTACGAAGGGTCTTGGATGTGGTGGCATGAGTTACTTACTCAGTGTATAGGATATAATGGATTGAGGGATAATACCTAATGTATGATAAATTTCATATTGTCTACGTTGGATACTTTATTCTACATGGTTACTATATATGGATATATGTCGTGAGATTTTTTGATTCATGAGATGTTTGTTGTGATTCCTTTTTTATGTGTGTAATGGATACCCTAAATAGAGAGAGATAGTTCATGATATTCGATGTTGGTGTATAGTGGAAAACCGGTGGCAAAGAAATAGGAGGGTTCCTTTGGAGTTCCATTATTGTATCGTATGATTTATTATATGTAATACATTATGAGAGTTTTACATTGTGAGCCTAGTAAGGCGTATACATAATTATGAGATGATTTAGTTTCACTATTGTCTACTATGATTAAGAAAACATTCATTATATTTTTTCATGAGAGGCTATAATGAGGATCCTACTATGTATAATGTTAATCTCATGGAATATATATATTTATAACTTTTTTCATGTCTACCATATAACATTAGATACTAGGATAGATATACACATCATTTTCTGTGATTCATGGACTCTTCAATATTAAACATTATCACATGTGTATTTTGTCGTATTAGATTCACATTACTATAAGAAATTTCATATGTGCACTTTATATATATATATATATCTGTGTGTGTGCGTGTGATAGGGAATGTATTGTTTGGTGTATTACTCATATCACCATATTCCAAAAATTGACTCATATAGGGTAATTTCAATCATATGAATGTTTATTATACTTGTGTTTATAGTCCCCAACCATGAGACTACTTGTCGTAGCACTCTAGCAGTCACCATCTCTCTACACTCATTGCAATATCATTATGGAGAGGGGTATAGTACCAACATGATGTACTATTCATGGACTCTGCAATATTAAACTTTATCACATGTGTATTTTATACTTGATAACAAAACTCTATTTGTTTTTTAAAATAGTTAGAGAAATATGGAAATCCTAGTTACACTTTTATGGAACATAAGATCCCTGAAAAAAAAAATCATTCAGAATACAAATTCAATTTTTGATATTCATTTCATATAGTACTTGACGAAATGGAAATAGGTCATTTCCGAAAAAAATATGAAGTTTTTCATATGAAATAGATACATATTAGGTAAAAATATTTTCTTATATAATTATATTGTAATGTCACGAACTGTCCTCGGGGCCCATGCCGTGACTACCCCAAGCCCGCCTCATATAGGCCCGGGGCTAGTGACTAGCACCAAGGTGTAATTCCCGATGAAAGGGAAGGCATTGAATTTGTATGTAAACAATCACACATAGAGTAAGCAAGCAAAAGTAAACACTATGTAAAACTGGATACAACAGCAAGTGCGGTAAAGTATGTGGGACAGTATACAAACCCAAACTAAAAGTAAAGTACAACTGAAAGGGAAAACTGCAACTAAAAGTAAAGCCACCACATCGAGTCGTCCACTGGAAGTCCCACCTGAAAGGTGGGTACAGATATCCTCCACATCTCCTCGGGTCCATCCATACGCTCCGAGTATGTCCTGTCTAGTGGTCCACCTCTAGGTACAGACCTACTCCGCAATCCCCAACCACGATCAGTGTTCTCCGTCGTCTGCAACCAACACAACGTAGTGCAAGCATAGACCGTGTAGGGGTGAGTATAAGATACTCATTTGGGACCCGAGACCCCCAAAGGTCTCCCAGAATCCTCAAAGGATAATCCATAAAAGAAATATACAATCAAGAAGTAACAACCAACACTACTTAGGTATATTCCCATACATATACCTAATTCATCATTTCCAGTTCAGCTCTAACATCTGAGCCGAAGCTCGATTACGTCCACATAGGATAGCACAACAGAATCCACATAGGAAAGCAAGTCAATCATATCGAAGATAATGATTGAAAGTAAAGATTTATCTCACACATGTATAATTCTTCTTAAGACGGTAGAGATGATCCGATGTAGCCACTGATTCATCTAAGCCATCGGACCCACTGGGAAACTATCCACAACCAACCACATTAATCTTTCATAAAGCATATCTCTTCTATCCACAAATCATGTTAGGAAAACACAAGCAGCACAACAAGTCCCTTCTTAGTAACCATCCAACCCATTATTTATTATTCATGTTCCATTAAAAATCTCCCAATTCATTAACTCTTCCACTTTTTTTATTTATTATTCAGAACCCATTTTTCATTCACATTAGAACAAAACCTTGTAGCCCCACTGCCAACCACCATAACCACAACCACACCGTACATCATTACCCCTTTAATACCATTCATTGTAGCCCCACTGCCCATCACCAATATAGCATTCCCACCAACCCACAACCAAGCCAACCACAGCCCTACTGCTCAGCCGATCCACAAAACCCATAAGAACATCCCCATCACATGCCATGTATCCAATCCAACACCCACATGTTCATTATTCTATGTTGATCAACCAGGGTGATCACACAAGGGTTTTAGATTTTATATCATCCAACTTTACATGATTATCCAAATTCCACATTCAAAAAAGTAACATTAACAAAATGGTCTAGATAGATATGGAAACATTTAACTGTGCAATAAAAGGCCCCTAACGACCGTGATTTTCCGTAGGCATAATCCTATTCAATTCACAACATAACAATGGGATAAACAAAGATAAACATAACAACTTCCCCATCCTCGTTCTTTAACCAGTTATTATATTTTTTTAATGGATCAACTGTTTCTCATGAAAACAAGAGGATACCCACCCCGCATGATGCACAATTAATAGATACAAAGTTAAGATCCCTACATCAACCGGTTCTAATCACAACGCTCCCCCGGATCAACTTTAGATGCCATCCGTCGGCATCCGTCACTCCTGTCAAATCCCAGAAAAACCTCCTCGGGTGGAATCTGGGAAGGAAAGGCCAAAGGTAAGACAACAGATCCAAGCTCAGAAGTTTCACATCGTTGTTAGAATCCCATGCCCGCTGACGGATCATAAATCGGAGCTCTAACGAAAAAGTTATGGAAGAAAAGGTGCCTTCGAGTCTCTTGGGAGAGCTCTGCTCAGAGGAAAGGGGAGGAGAGGAGTGATTTGAAAAGGATGAGGGGACCCCTCCTTTTATATGAGTGAATAGAAAAGGTACACGACATGTACTCTATGGTACACGATGTGTACGCAGCCATTTCACACGGTCACCACGCGGCTTCCAACCCAACCTTCAATGCCGCATGCGGCCGTTGATTGGTCAAAACACGGTTTGAAGGTAACGCATACACAGGGAGGGACTACACGGTGTATAGTTTTAGTGTACATGGCATGTAATCATTTATTCCACACAGTAAGGACACGGCTCCAACACAGCACACAGCCGTTGACTGGTCAACAAACGGTTTGAGGGTAATGCGTACGCGGGGAGGGACTACATGGCATGTAGTATTGGGGTACACTGCGTGTACCCATTTATTTCACATGGTAATGACACGGCCTTCAACACATGGTATACTCGGTGTGGGGGTACATGGCGTGTACTCACACTACACGGCATGTAGTTTAAAAATTCTGAAATGTTTGGGAAAAGTCCATTTTTCCCTCCAGAACACATTGTGACCGTGTTTTTTACAAATGAATGGGACGAAGAGGTCCTAGCCATTAAAAACCAAGAGCTAATTAGTGATATATGTTGCAATAAAAGTTCATACAATTTAATTACTTTCTTAATATGGTTTTGAATTATGATATTTTAGAATGGTGATGATGTTAACCATTAATGAAATGGTCATGATAAACATTAGAGGAGGTATTTATGCACTATGTTTTTGATGAAAACAATGGGTAAAGTTATTTTATTTATTAAACATATTTCACAAATTTGAATCATATTTTTGAGATTTTATTATTGTCATTTTATAAAGAGACAACACGGACATCAGGTGACAACCAATCATGTCTGATAGGGCAATGGGTATTGAGCCTATGACAAAATGATGATAAAGGGATTCACACCTAACACATGCCTACATGTCATCCTAGTTATGTATGATTTTTTATTAATAAATATTTATTCTGAAATAATTGTGAAACTTTTTTTCCTATTATTGAATTTACCATATTCCCCAGATGGGCCAAAATCTATCTTTTTTAGGTATTTTCGAAGACCCCTTTTCAATAGATGGGGGAACCCTTAAATGGACCATATACTTAGAGATTACATTACTCTCCGTCAATGAAGGAATATCTAGACTATAAATATATGAAACTGCTCCTCCGTATCATATGTGTCATGATATCAGCTCTCTTCCTTTGCATAGTTGTTTGGTTAGGCTTCTCGTGTATGCCTGGGTTGGTCCCGATGGTAATGGCATACCCTCTAATTCCCACAAATCTATTATATTTCCCTCTGGTGAATATGCTTCTATGAATCATCATCTAGATATTATTAATTTTATATTCTACCACTTCCATTAACCGTAATTTCTAGTGGCCTGAAATCCATTAGGTGGCCTGAAGGGCTTAAGGTTTCCCAATCGCCTTACTGGCCCGAAGGCCTTTGGTGGGATGAAGGCCTTAATGGTCCCGATGACCAAACTAGTGGTCCAAAATCCAAAATAGAGGAATATTTTTGGATTCTATAGTATCAAACCATACCTTCTATGTACTTTTTATTATTTATTATACATTACTGCTTTATTACACAAAAATATTTTTCCACCTGGTTTTGAAGTCTAGTATCTTGGATGCTCTTGTCGAGTCCTCAACAACTAGGTTGAGGTTATTGTGCTATTACACATATTGATTTTGATAAATATTAAGAAAAAAATAAATAAGAAACTCATTCTTTTATAGGCCTTATGATATTATAAATGTATATTTTAGCTATTTAGGCACCCGTGAAATATTTTGGACATCTATTTCATTATGTAATGCATAAATTAGAAATAGATAAAATCACCCCTAAAGAATGATATTTTTTAAATCAATTATGTATTTTTCTTTAAAATAATTGTAACTAGAATAATTACACAACATTTAGATTATGATAAAAATGTGTTTTCTTTATACATTAATTTTTTTGAACATATCCCTTTTAAACCATCAATTATTTATGACTATGAGGCCCTCAAATATTATTAATCACACTTTTTTTGTGATTGAGGATATCGATTGATCAAATTAAATAATTAAATATTTCCTCCATTTCAATTTTTTTCTCCCAGCCCTCTTCACTTATATAGAAACATATATATATGTTACATTGGGTAACTATTAAGGATACATATTTCCATATTTGGAGAAATTTTTATTAATAATTTTTTTGATGTGGTTTTTATAAAGGAAACATTCATGTATTAAAGAATTAATAACCCAGATGAATTAAGAGGGAGATACTAATTTTAAAGGGTGTATAAATTAATATCTCGTGTTTCTTTAAATAAATTAATGTTAAAATAAATAATCCTTTTTTATATTTTTTATTTTGGGAATCACGATAAAAGGTTTATTTTATGTTAATGTACTTTGTATGGCTTATATTATACACAACATCATGTTAATATTTTACTAAAAACAACAAAAATTTTATATAGCCCTATATAGAACAACAAGGTTACCTATCATTACACAAAATATTGTCTTCCATCAATGAATTTTATAATATGCATGATCAAGGATTGCTGAATAATATGATATTATTAATTTATAATTTGTTAATATAATAAAATATAACCATTAAATTAATTTATCTATTACAAATATTATAAAATAATTTATTAAATTTTATGGTTTATAGAAATATAAGATTAATTCATCGGTTACAATTCAATTATAAATTAATATGAAACTTAATTGAATATAAAGGGAAATATTATTATTTTTATGGTCATAAAGCCCTTTTACAAAATATAATTGAATTTATTATAAATATTGAGTTATATTAATATAATATTTATGTTATAGGTTCAATAATATATTTTTTAAATTTTTCCAATAGAATTTTTATACATAATGTTATAATAAATAAAATTGTATGCAAAAAATCATATATATATTAAATTTAGTTTTGTCTCCTTTTGATGGAAAAAATATTCTAATTAAATTATTTGAAATTTATATATATTAAATATATCAAATTAAAATATATCTTTGGAATAAAAAAATTTAATGTATGTTAGGTGAAATTTATGATATTTTCTTATGAAGTTTCATTTTTAATTAATAGTTAAAAATAATGAATTAAAATTCAAAACTATTATTTCATATAATTTATTTGTAAGGGCACACTATATATTAAATTATGCTAAATTTTTAATTAGATAGTATTTTTATCTTTTAATCCAATTTAGGTAGTTATGACCAATTTAACATTGAAATTTGGTATTAAATCGTAGCAGTTTTTTGATCATTTTTACATTAAAAACATGTATTGTCATCCCATTTGTATGAATAAATTAAAAATAATTTCTTCTTCATATGTTATTGGAATTTATAAAAATTTATTCAATATTTTTAATTATAATAATCTATAATTTTTTTTTGATCAAATTAGTTATTGCAATTAAATTTCTTCAACATAATTAAAATTAATTACATAGATTAAGGTAAAAAATTCATGACTTATGAGTAAATCGTAAATTAAGACCATGGATGTTGTTAAAGATACATTTTATGGCCTTATATAAATATTATAATACCTTTTATCTACATTTTATTTTTAATGGTTCCTCATTAGAAAATATTTTTTTCAGTAATTCTCACTTTAAAATATTAATAGAGTGACACTCCCCATTTTCATTTTCAAAAGATGGTTTGTGGGTTCCCGGTACCCCGAAACATGACTCCAAAACAACCAAATTTACCAAAACATAAAAACACCAAAAACCTCTAACCATGGCCAGGATACAACGATCCTGGATAAAAGAACTTCAGAGAAGATGGTAAAAACCACCCAGGAATACCTTGAGCATCCCCCGACGCGACCATCAGAGAGTGACACTCCTCCTACACTATGAAACAACCTCTATTCCTAAAACTTACTCACACCTCCAATGACATATGCCTTGAAAGAAATCTATTATAATAATCTAAAAACATACATAAATTCCTTTTTCAATCATCTCCTTTCTCATAATGAAATACTTATAATTCTTATATACAAATTAAAAAGAGTTATCCTATTAAGTTGTAACCTCTTCCCTTAAGTTCAATTATTTTATTTTTCTTATCTGACCCTCAAAATTCATCATTATATACATATATAACTAATATAGTATCATAAATATAGTAGGATTTTGTTATTATAATGTGTTTTATTACACATAAACACACATAAATTAAATGGTTAATGAACGTATTGTTTACGGGTACAGTGAACTATCATGTGAATAAACAATTATTAGCCTTTTTTCCATTACCACCTATGACGGTGGACATTATGCTGGAATATATGTTTATATATGTTTATATATTTAATTTATTTTTGTTTACACTTATGTATATAATTTAAAAAATATATCTTTTTACACTTCTTCTATGGTGTAAATATGACAATTTCATTTGAGAACCTATGTAAAAACGCTCCCTCAAACAATGTGAATCATTCACACACAACATCGAATGTATTAAGGATGAGATTAGTGAAATTATAAGATTTATATGTTATAAAAATTATAATTTAATATATATATATATATATATTTCATGTACATTGTTTCGTTCAATATGAAAATCAAAAAAGGAAACAACGTTCATGCATAGTTACAACAAAACATCTCCATGAACTGGTTATTACATATCATAATTCTATATTATGTAGATTATTATAAAACAGGTATACTGAATGTAATTAATATTAATATAATTACTTAAATTATAGAAATCATGATATATGTATAAGTAACAATGATATTACAAATAAAGACACAAGGGGAAAATAAATGGAATATTACTAGAAGTAGGACATGAACATGAAATTTCATACAAGTGGGTAATATGAATTAATAATAAAAACCAAAATTAAATTATATTTAAGATTAAATTTTTAAAAAAGATTTATTTTATATTTATATTAATTATAACGATGTATTGAATGAGTACGATTAGAGTAATGACATAGGGTAAAGGAATTTTATCGCACTTATTATTTCTATGAGATAAATGATTTACTCACCACCTAATATTTTTCTGTGGTGTGTATATAGAACATGGATATATTATATGATTATTATAATTAAATATATGTGTTTTTTCACACCAATTTAATTTTATTTATTTCATGGGTTTAGTGATTCAAATCTTGCCAAATCTGTAGAGTAATTGTATATCAAATTGTCATCTTTGTGATACATGTTTTGTTAAAAACCTATTGTCATTAAATAGGCATATATGATTCTAATTGACATGTTATGTAATTAATATTATTATATTCATGATATTTTATGATTCATGATATTTCATTATCTTACATGAAGATTAGGATCCCAAGTGACTAAGTAGAATGTGTTTATTTAAAAAATCTCATCAATTTAGGAAATGTTTTTTTGATTATGCTTTTTTGATGAAATATTCTGATCCATCTATAAAAAACAAAAATGTGATTCATTATTATAATTTTACAGAAGATATATCAATTTATAAGTACCATTTTTCCACTCTATGGTAATTATGATTATTAAAAAATATTTTGAAAAATATGATTGTCTCTCTCTCTGTTTTCGGAAATATATTTTATTTTAAATCAATTTTTAAAAAAATGTATTGATATTTGTTTTAAACTTTTTTTTGTAGATAATTTTCACAGAATGATTTTTTCAAAAATATTTTATTTTGTAATAAAATTTCATTATATTGTTCCAATTTTATTTTTATGAAAAGTATTTTCATAAAATTTTGTATAATTCTTAATATGTTTTAATGTAATTTCAATGAAATTGTATTCTAAATATTATCGATATTTCTTCTCATGTTGTGAATTTATACAAAATTAAAATTATTATTAATTTTTTTTTGAAGATTATTCTATAAGTTCTCAAGTAAATTTTATTTCTAAATTCATTTATTTATTCTTGATATGTTTTCATGTTATTTTCTATGAAAATTATTTTGAAAAAGTTTTATGATTTAAAATGACTTTTTCAATAAAGATCAAATATTTTTTAAAAGAAATATTTTTGATTGATATTTCGAAATTATCCCCCTTATTAGATGAAATATTTTAGATAAGTAATTACATTATATGAAATCATCTAAAGTATCAAATTTAATTCTTTCTCAGAGTGGGTTTTGATTTATGACATAGTCCTTATGAAACCTATTTATTTGTGAAGAGATATATTTTTATAAAACACAACAATATTTTATGGGTTATAAGTTTATGAAATCTATTTTTATTTCATGGGTTATATGATTTTGAATACAAAATCATTTTATGGGATATTCATTAATGAAATGATTAATAATCCAATAATTCTTTATGGGTTATAATGTGATAAAAAGTCATTAATATTGATTTCATTACAATTGTTATGATTGATTATTATAAAACCCTTCTCTTTTTATGAGTCATGATATAATGAATGTTTTATTTTAAATTAACACAATTATGTGTAATTTATTATGTTAAAGTTAGGATATATATCTATACCAATGCATTAGGTAGTGCTTCATGTCTGATGACCAAAAATGGTACACATGAGGGATTCCCAAGCCTGAAATATGAAATAAATTTGAGGACATACCTTGCCCGAAACAAGTTAGGTTAATAGTCGAAATTATAATCCCAAAATATTAATTTACAAAAGAGTATATACCATGCCCAAAATAAGAGGTAACATGAGATGACATCCTTATCCCAAAAAAAGAGGATACATGTGAGGAAATCTAACACTAAAAACAATAGGGGACAAGAGAGTACATCCCAATCGTGAAACAATTGGATACATTATGTGGCATAACAGTCCTAAAATAATAGGTAAAATTTTAGGAAATTCCAATCCCAACTCAATATTGTATATTATAGGGAATTCAACGCCAGATTCAGGTAAATGGGTGATTAACCCAAGTCTAACATGTTTTATTGCCTGTGGTAGGCCTCTTTGACCTATAGAATTTATATTCTTATGTTTTGTACCCAATTTGATTTATTATTCCTATGATATGTTCATATATATTATGTTCTTAATTTCATTATTATTCATGTATTATGAATTACTAATCCTTATTACGGTCTCCTATATTTGGGGTATGATCTTCTAATTCAATTCTCAATCCTAATACACTTTTTTTAGGTAATGTATACACATTTCCTTCATTTTCCAACATAGAGATTCTATGATCTTCAATTTATTATTATTCTATTCCCTATGTGGAAGATTTCTTTTATGTAGGCTTAATAATGGTTGATATATTTATAGGATATGTTGAAGATATTTCCCAAATGTAGAATATTTTTCCCATGTTTCTAAAGATAGTAAACTTTTAAAGTCCTTAGGAATTTAATTTGGAAATATAATGAAAATTTATATCAAATGATGTAACCTCCCGGTATGTAAACCTTGTTTTTCTACACTTATTTATAATAATATAAATAGCATTATTTGAATATTTTTATGTTCCACTTATTATAGAAAATTATTACTTCTTGGGTCATATTATCTCAAAATAATCAGTATCTGCAGACCTACAGTATGTTAGTGTTGTAGCTTCCTCGTAGAAATACATGAACAAGTTTGAAATATAATGTTTCTTAGGGTATGTTAGATATTACAAGAAATTTATACCTCAATTCTAACTCCATGTTTTACCTCTTACTAGACATACAAATAATATTTTCATGTTTTATGGTCAAAAGATTATCAGAATAAATATTAAGAGATAAAAGGGAGGCTTGTCTACACACTGATTCTAACTCCTCCAGATCTGGCCAAGGCAATACAGTATATTGAGATGCATCTTGATTTTGTTTAGTAGTTGTGTTGATGGATGATAATTGAGAAATTGTGCATGGATATTCATTGTAGAGACCCGAATCTTGACGTACATGGACATTACATTACTTTTTCGAAATACTTAGTACATAACAAAAAAATACACACAAGGACCGTAATAGTTTAGTGTGTTTGGAAACTCGGAATATAATCTTCTAATCATGGTGAAAGATATTCAAAATATCCCATAAATATCGTCCCTTTTTATACCTAAAATCATTCTTTATATCCTGGGTAAAAGAAAACATAAAAGGGTGAGCTCAAATGCTCAGTATGGGTAAACAAAAGAAATATCAATCACATCATATTCATAAGATCATAACATTTTGGAAATCTTAATCTGCAAAAGAGATCATAATACCATAACATGGGATAAATCATACTAGTGAAATGTAATCCCAATAATCATAACTTAAAACATGAAACATTTTGGAATACACACATAACCCTAGAGAATCATTTCTAATTAGTCAAGACTCATTGTCAAGACTATCTTAGTGGACAAAGTCAATTTCCGAACTGAGTTCACTCCTCGTTTCAGTCCTGTTTCACTTACCCGGTTTAACCTTTCGTTCCAACCATGTCTATCTCATGAGATATAAAATTTTTACCCAATGAATTATAGGGAGATATGGGTCCCACCAATCTCATAATGATACAATGCTTATGTGTACCACAAAATCATAAATCATACATCATTGCATAACCCATGTAATAAAAATTGGAATCTTAAGCATCGTGACATCATAAAACAATTCATATTAGATAAAGGAATTCATAAATATAATTCCATAACAACATAATCAAATCAATGTAATAATAGGGATAGAAACATAACCCATTATTATATTAGATGGAAAATAATTTTTATAAAACACTTGAACTCCATTCATGAGGAAAATATCCTTTCTACTTCAAAAACACTTTTCCTTTCTTAACATGTCATATAATTATAAACTAAAAGAATTTGATTAAAAATAAACTTGAAAACTTGTAAAGTAAGCTTGTTGAAAATAATTTATTAAAAATCCATTCATTCCATATAAGTTAAAAATCATTCTTCTCGTACTTTTGTCAGAAAAGTAAAAATGTACCATGTAAGAAAAATGACAAAATATTCCATTCATATCATTTACTAAAAACTCACCGAAAGGTAAAATTGGATTTAAAAAATTTTAGGTGGATGTAAATAATGTTAAATATTCCTTAAACATGGATTTGGATGATAAAATACACCCCGGTAAATACCAAAGTATAAACAATCTCAGATAGAAATGAGATTTTCACAATTATCCCTTACCTTAGGTCTGATTTTCTTCGTAAGAGTCTCATCCTCCTGTATAATGTTTTAAATAATGCCATTGACATATTCCAGAATCATACTCATTGTTATGATATCATATATGGTTCACTAATGTCTTTGTATTACCCGTTATTTTGTAAATTTCATGTTAAAAAGGTGTTTTGGGTAAAATCATTTCATTTGCCGTCCGTGTTTTGACTTGTAATTATTCATATGATTACTTAGATCATGATTACATAATTCCAGAATATAAAACATTATTTATATATAATATATATTCAGAATATACATATATATAATAGATCAGTAAATTGAATGAAATACACTGTTCATGGTGACGGTGGGTCGTACGTACGCATGAACGCTATTTTCATTTCATTATTGAATTGAGTGGAATTAAGTGGATGAAATAAAAATATATATATATACATAAATACAGTAGTATAATAATTTTATATATTTCATTATTACTTATTATATATACTTTATAATCATTAATGAATGGTTAACGTGGAGAATGAATCTAATCGCGTCGTGGAGACGGTAGTCCGTACGTACGCATGAGCGATGATATCATTCTCATGATCGTTAAATTGTATTGAAGTGTATGTATACTATTTCAGAATTAATATCACTTTAAAATAATATTATATAGTTATTATGTACCCAATTATACCCATCCATGTAAGGTGGTGGTGGAAAATAGATTACACCACGGCGTGGAGACGGTATTTCGTAAGTACGCACATGCGGTGATTTTGTTTTCCATATGATGGATAGATGGAGAAATATGGTTGTTTCATACTTATAATAACATATATGTATATGAGTGATGCTGATGTTATTACTTCATAATGAAACAACCTAATAATAAGAAGTGGAAGAAAAAATAAAGTTGACAGAATCGGTAACGGACATTACCTCTTCTTTGAAGCGCCTCTTTGAGATCTCCTTTTAGGGCACTGAAATTGGTATTTGAGGAAGACCAGAACCTCTAGTATGTTTCTAGGGAAGTGTAGAAGAGAATTTGGCAGTGGTTTTCCGAGCTTGAAGGCTCAACCTTGTGTGAGGAAGAGATGGAGGAGGTGCCCTTTTATAAGGGAGGAGAGGGTCTCTTTTGGAAAAACTAAATATATTATTTTATTATAATGACAAATTCGGTTTTAAATAGCTCCAAATTGATTTATTTTGAAGCCAAGGCGGGGATGGGTAGAAATCCTCTCATCCAATTGAATTTAGACAAGTTTATCTTCCTAGTTTAACCTTATCATTTATATTTAACTTTACGTTAGATAATTTTACTTTTGCCGTGTCTTTTTGTGTTCTTACACTATAAGGTTAATAATCTTACTATAAGAAGCCAATCGAACCCCAAAATGTTTATTATTAGTATATATAACTTTATCTATGTCATTTGGCCTAACCTTAGATTTTTAGGAATACAATAACAATTAATAGTATAATATTTGTTTTACAAACTATTTTATGTCAATTTTGACACTATTTAGTAATTGATTTTTGTGAAACTCATAAAAGAATTATTATTTCGAAAAAATTTAATTAAATAAATACTAACATGACATATTATCCTAGAAAATTATTTGAATTCATAAAAAGTCTTATATTACATTTATTTGGGTATTTATAACATCCATTATGCCAATATTTCATGAATAAGATAATTACTACATCATCTTTGTGTCATAATTACATTAACTTATATAAAGTCTAAAAATTAAAAATAAAATATCTTTATGTAGGAAATATTTTTATCTTTCTAATGAATATTTATAGTTGAATTTATCTTATGTATAACCTTATATTAAAAATTATTTACTTATTAAACTTTGATTTTAACTATTTTAACCCTTATTTAAATAAATTAATAATAAATGTCCTAATCTAATTCAAGTGGGACTCAATGGTCGTATTATATTCATAAAGTTGTTGTTTTTTTTATTACACTTATCCAATAAAATTAGGACATGTGTTAGGGTAATAATAATATCATTTTTACCCTTAATTACCCTATTTACTTTTAACCGTGGTAAAAAAAGTAAAAAGTTACTATTCACCAACAATTATTTTGATCTCATTGAACCAAATTTTACTTACTGACATCAACGGTGTCTCTCGGATTTTTGAAATTCCACTCACAGAAGTGGTAAAATTTAGTTTTATGAAAAATTTATTTTTTTAACAACCACTTAGTGGTTTCACTATTCATTAAAAAATGAAAGTTCCCAGAAAAATACCAAAAATTAGGCCTAAGCTATATTTGATATTATGAATTCAAAATGATGTATATTTTACCAAATTCAAAAAATATAAGTTTCATTAATTAATTTAAAAATTAATTTCCATCGTCAAAATAAATAGCGTGTTTTTAAGAGATAATAACTATCAAAAGATTGATAGTTGTTTATGTCTGGTGTAAATGTAAAATTACATCTAATTACCAAAATTGTATTAACTTTTAAAAACATATTCTAAATATACTTTAAAACCACTAAAATTAATAATTTATCACAATTAATTAATTTGATTAAAAAAGTTGTTTTTAATTAAAATTTAGTAATTTTCACTATTCATCAGAAAATGAAAGTTATCCGAAAAGTACCAAAATTTCACCTTAAGCTAATTTTGATATTACGAATCCAAAAATGAAGTCCATTTTGAAAATAAAATTTACCAAAATTCAAAAATTGGTTATTACTATTCATAACAGCTAGTTTTAATAATATTTTAATAGCATATCGTTGTTTAGTAAAACCCAGTATTGCATATTACACACGCTATCGAGGAATGTCGCGATTGCGTGTAATGCAAGGCAAGTCAAGGATGCATGTTGTGCAATCTCCTTTTGGTGTAGAATACAACACAAGACATTAGTGAAATTAAAAAAATATTTTCAATAAAATCTCAGGGTGTTATATTCTACACTGCATAAAATGAATTTCGCCCCCAAAATTCATCGGGGTAATAAATGGTTTACTACTCGAAAGTTTTTTTAATAGAAACCCACATTTTAAAAAGGAATACCAAAAAAAATCTTGAAAAAAAGTATGAAACGTAATGGTTATCCAAATAAACTAATCACTGAGTTTCCACAGAGGTGAAAATATGGATATGGAAGAGAAATCTAACCATCATGTTCTGATGGAGAGTGGTAGAGAACATGGATATGGAAAATCCAAAAATCACAAAGCCATTAAATTGTGACGATCTATGGTACCATCTGATTCATCAGATATAAGAGCACTAGGACATCATTTTTGGTTTTCAAGATCATTTCCCTAAAGTTGAAGAAATTGGAATAAGAAGAAATACTTTTGTTATTTTTGTGTAGTCTCACCATTGGTCGTTCTTTGGACAATTTACACTTCATCTCTTAATAAAATGAAGTTGAATTGGTCATGTGTGATGTGTTAGCAGATCATGTGTTAGAATGATGGGTCATTCCATCTATCTCAAACTAATGGTTAGAAAAGTTATCAAAAAAACATAAGTACATCTATAATGAGATTAATCATATATGGTTCCTAAAATGGACTTATACTTCATATATCATATTGCTTGATACAATAAAACTATTTTCTACTAAACAGGGACTTCTTGTAGGCCAATGGTAGGCGATAAAGGCCAGTCACACTTCAGTTGTGGGTTCAATTCCCACATCCTTGTCCGACGTGATGGGTTGTCACCCGTCCTATAGGTTGTCCTTTTTCTAAAACTACAATACTATTACATCCCTTCAGTAATATTGAACTAACTTCTATCCTTATACAATACTAACTTATGTCCAACATTAGCCATTCCAATATTTAGGCTTATTCATTATACTGCAGTCCACTCTCATAATATAGTGAAAATTATTAGCATAGATTTAATATAACAAGCATGTTAATACCATCGTTGATCCCCATATATCATAAGATATGTCTTTTTGGTCACATTCCAAATATTCTAAGGCATTAATCATGTATTTTATTGAAAAATGAATACCCATTGAATCCTACTAAAACCATGAGTGCTGTCAAAAGTTAACTCATTCCACATACCAAAAACCCAAAATTATATATACTCAAACCATGATATAACTATTTCCTTATATGATTCATGATATCATGAATACTATCAAACATTTAATTTTCGCCTTATACCTTCATTATGCACATATCATCTACATTCCAAAAATATCTGAATAACCTTTCATGGATACTGGTACCATTAATCATATACTTTCAAAACTCAAGTAATGCCAACAATGTAACAATTCCTTAGATGTCTATTTATTCCATAGTACCATGAGATTACTTATACAACATTACACATGATAAACATGTAATCATTCCACTACATTCTTAAACCATTGACCGAGCTTGAACAATTCTTTCATCTCACATATCGTTTGTAGTCTCATCATCATCATCAACATAAATACTACCCATATGACCATACTGATTCCCTTCATGAGACATTCCCTTAGGGAATTGGTTTTCATAATGTCCGTACATTCCACATTTAAAACATTTAACCATTGTTGATGTCGTAGCAATACCATTATCCTAATCCCTGGTGTTAACTGAACCTTTTACTTTGAACTTACTGGCTTTGTGTCCTTCTTTTCCACACCCAAAGCATCTTCCGGTTCCTTTGAAACATTATCCTTGATTCCTCTTCCCACATTATTTTCATAGGGGAAATTGAACTTTCTTTCCTCTATGATCCTCATGAAACTCCATCTTTCTCTTATTAGCCGAGGCAGGAAACTTACCTAATTTTACTTTATTGATCATATTATGTGATTGCTGATTCGGCATAATAATGATGTTTGGACTTCCAAATCCCATTTCATTTGGTTGCTCATGAATAATATCATTCCATTGTCCATCATATCATCCATTATCGTGAATCATCTTGTTTCCAGCCATTTTCTAAAACCCAAAAAGAATAGTGTGAGAGGCAAAAATCGTAATAAAGGGGGAGTAACTTCAATATCTATCATCTTTGGTTTAATCTAATATCGTTACCATAGTTTAAGGACTATATCCTATACGCATACTTATCCTTAGGGACATCCCTAGACATACCGTAGAAATATCTCTAGGGATATCACTAAATTACTCACATCCTAGTATCCAAAGGTTGACTAAACATTTCCTCTGATACCAACTGTACAGACCCAAAGCTTGATTTACATGGACATTACATCACTTTTTCAGAATACATAGTACATAACAAAAACACACACACAAGGACCGTAATAGTTTAGTGTCTTTGGAAACTCGGAATATAATCTTCTAATCATGGTGAAAGATCTTCAACATCTCCCATAAAGTTCGTCACTTTTTTTACCTAAAATCTTTCTTTATATCTTGGGGAAAAGAAAACATAAAAGGGTGAGCTCAAATGCTTAGTAAAGGTAAAAAAAAGAAATATCAATCACATCATATTCATAAGATCATAACATTTTAGAAATCTTAACCCGCAGAAGAGATCATAATATCAAAACATGGGATAAATCATACTAGTGAAATGTAATCCCAATAATCATAACATAAAACATGAAATTTTTTGGCATACACACATAATCATAGAGAATTATTTCTTATTAGTCAAGACTAATTGCCAAGACTATCTTAATGGAAAAAGTCCATTTCTGAACCGAGTTCACTCCTCGTTTCAGTCCTGTTTCACTGAACCGGTTTAACCAGCCGTTCCAGCCATGTATGTCTCATGAGATATAAAATCTTTACCCAATTAATTGTAGGGAGATATAGTTACCACCCATCTTATAATGATACAATTATTATTTGTGCCACAAAATCATAAATCATACATCATTTCATAACCAATGTAATACAAATGGGAATATTAAACATCGTGACATCATAAAAAAATTCATATAAGATAAAGGAATTCGTAAATATAATTCCATAAAAACATAATCAAATCAATGTAATAATTGGGATGTAAACAGAACCCTTTATTATATTAGATGGAAAATAATTTTGATAAAACACTTGAACTCCATTCTTGAGGAAAATATCCTTTCTACTTCAAAAACACATTTCCTCTCTTAACATGTCATACAATTATAAACTAATAGAATTTGACTAACAATAATCTTGAAAAATTGTAAATTAATATTCTTGTAAATAATGTTATAAAAATCCATTCATGTCGTATAAGTGAAAAAACATTCTTCTAGTACTTTTGATGAAAAGGTCAAAAAGTACCTCGTACAAAAAATGACCAAAGATTCCATTCATATCTTTTACTAAATACTCATTGAAGGGTAAAATTGGATTTAAACAATAATAGGTGGATGGAAATAATGTTAAATATTCAGGAAACATGTATTTGGATGATAAAATACACCCCTGTAAATACCAATGTATAAATAATCTCGGATAGAAATGAGATTTAAACAATTATCCCTTACCTTAGGTCTGATTTTCTTTGTAAGAGTCTAAACCTCCTGTATAATGATTTAAATAATTTCATTAACTTATTCCAGAATCATACTCATTGTTATTATATCATATATGGTTCACTTATGACTTTATATTACTCGTTCTTTTGTAAATTCCATGATAAAGAGCGTTTTGGGTAAAATCGTTTCATTTTTCGTCCGTGTTTTGTCTTGTAATTATTCATATGATTACTTAGATCATGATTAAATAATTCCAGAATATAAAACATGATTTATATATAATATATATTCAAAATATACATATATATAATAGATAAGTAAATGGAAATAAATACACCGTTAATGGAGATGGTAGGTCGTACGTACGCATGAATGCTATTTTTGTTTCCTTATTGAATTGAGTGGAATTTAGTGGATGAAATAAATATATATATACATAAATACAGTAGTATTATTATGTAATATATTTCATTATTACTTATTATATATACTTTATAATCATTCATGAATGGTTAACGTGGAGAATGAATCTCATCACGTCGTGGAGACGGTAGTCCGTACGTACGCACGAGCGATGATATCATTCTCATGATCATTGAATTGTATTGGAGTGTATGTATAATATTTCAGAATAAATATCACTTTACAATAATCATATATAGTTATTATTTAAACCATTATACCCATCTATGTATGGTGGTGGTGGAAACTAGATTACACCACGACGTGGAGATGGTATTCCGTACGTACGCACGCGTGGTGATTTCGTTTTTCGTAGGATGGATAGATGGTGAAATATGGTTGTTTCATACTTATAATAACATATCATTATATGAGTGATACTGATGTTATTACTTAATAATGAAACAACCTATGAATAAGAAGTGGAAGAAAAAATAAAGTTGACAAAATCGGTAACGGATATTACCTCTTCTTGGAAGCGCCTCATTGAGATCTCCTTTTAGGGTAATAAAATTTGTATTTGAGGAAGACAAGAACGTCTAGGATGTTTCTATGGAAGTGGAGAAGAGAATTTGGAATGGTTTGGCCGATCATGAAGGCTCAATGTGGTGTGAAGAAGAGAGGGAGGAGGTTCCCTTTTATAAGGGAGGAGAGGGGCTCTTTTGGAAAAACTAAAAATATTATTTTATTATAAAGAAATATTCGGTTTTAAATAGCTCCAAATTGATTTATTTAGATGATAAGGTGGGGATGGATCGAAATACTCTCATATAGTATAATTTCTACAAGTTTAGGTTCCTATTTTAACCTTATCATTTATATTTAACTTTATGTTAGATAATTTTACTTTTACAGTGTCTTTTTGTGTTCTTACACTATAAGGTTAATAAACATACTATAAGAAGCCAAACGAACCCCATGTTGTTTATTAATAAAATATATAACCTTATCTAAGTCATTTGGCCGAACCTTAGTTTTTTAGGAATAAAATAACAATTAATAATAAAATATTTGTTTTAAAAACTATTTTATGTCAATTTTGACACTATTTAGTAATTGATTTTTGTGAAACTCATAAAAGAATGATTAGTTCGAAAAAAGTTAATTACATAAATAATAACATGTCGTATTAACCTATAAAATTAGTGGAATTCATAAAAAGTCTCATATTACATTTATTTGGGTATTTGTAACATCAATTATGTCAATATTTCATAAATAAGATAATTACTACATCATCATTGTGTCATAAATAAATTAACTTATTTAAAGTCTAAAAATTACAAATAAAAAAGAATTATGTAGGAAATCCTTTTATCTTTCTAATTATTATTTATAGTTGAATGTATCTTCTTTATAACCCTATATTAAAAATTATTTACTTATTAAACTTTGATTTTAACTATTTTAACCCTTCTTTAATTAAATTAATAATAAATGTCCTAATCTAATCAAAGTGGGCCTAAATGGTCATATATTGTTGCTAAGATTGTTTTTGGTCGAATTAAACTTATCCAATAGAATTAATACTTGTGTTATGGTAAAAATAATAACATTTTTACCCTTAATTACACTATTTACTTTTAACAGTGGTAAAAAAAAAGTAAAAAGATACTATTCACCAAAAATTATTTTCATCTCATTGAATAACATTTTACTTACTGACATCATCCCTGTCTCTCGGATTTTTTAAATTCCACTCACAGAAGCGGTAAAATTAATTTTTAAGAAAAACTCATTTTTTTAACTACCACTTAGCGGTTTCACTATTCATCAAAAAATGAAAGTTTCTAGAAAAATTCAAAAAATTAGGCCTAAGCTATATTTGATATTATGAATTAAAAAATTATGTCTATTTTACCAAATTCAAAACATATCAGTTTCATTAATTAATTTAAAAATTAATTCACGTCGTCAAAACAAATAGCGTGTTCTTAAGAGATAATAACTATCAAAAGAATGACAGTTGTTTATTTCTGGTTTAAATGTAAAATTACATTCAATAACCTAAATTGTATTAAATTGTAAAAATATATTCTAAATATACTTTAAAACCACTCAAATTAATAATTTATCACTATTAATTATTTCGATTAAAAATGATGTTTTTAATTAAAATTTAGTAATTTTCACTATTTATCAGAAAATGAAAGTTATCCGAAAAGTACCAAAATTTCACCCATAGCTAATTTCAATATTTTGAATCCCAAAATGAAGTCCATTGTGAATAAAAAAATTTACAAAATTTCATAAAGTGGTTATTACTATTCATAACGGATAGTTTTAATAATATTTTAATAGGATATTGTTGTTTAGTGAAACTCAGTATTGCGTACTACACATGCTATTGAGGAAGGTCACGATTGTGTGTAATGAAAGGAAAGTCAAGGATGCGTGTTGTGCAAGCTTCTTTTGCTGTATCATACACCACAAGACATTAATGAAATTAAAATGAATAGTTTTCAAAAAATCTCGGGGTGTTACATTCATAGTTTAAAACCCATGAGGGAAATTAAACAATGCACCACATAGAGATAGAAGTAGTTTTCTATGCCTTACATTATTATATACACTATCTGAATGGTAATGGATTTTTGGTGTATAAATACCACAAATGCCAAAAATAAATCTTCTTAGAGTGTGGATTGAATCTCAGATATTGAAAATGGTTAGAATATATTTTGTAATTTTAAAATGGGATCTCTTGTATTTCTAGAAATGGAATTGTAGTTGATGATGTATTCTATGAAAAAACTCATCATATGACATATGGTAATCTAGAGAGGAATGTAAATTAATTTAACTATTTTATGAGATATATATGGAGTCTTACGATAGTCACAGATATTAATATATATCATCGTTTTATGTTTCCTCTTCCCTCTTTGAGACGGATAAGGCCATGAAATTTTCAGATCCAAAGGACTTATTACCATTTGAGATTATTTCAGGATACAAACAACCTAACGATTGGTATGTAGAGAGAGACTACATCATGTGTATTCATGGACTATATTGATTTAATATATATGATTATATTATATAGGATTTGATGCACCAGTACAACCATTATTAGTGGTAATTTTATCTAGGAATCTAAAAAATGTATTGATATATTCAACACCAATGTTGGTGGCATTGGATGAATTTTGAAATTGTATGATTTATCACTAACTACTCCACCGCTCAAAAAATGGAGGAGATGGTCTACAGGCCTATGGGATAGATATATACACTTCTAATTGTATAATGGAAATGGGAAGGTGTTATGATGAATTTGTTTTTATATTAACATGTTTTATTATAGGTACTTTCATTATATGGTTACTCATCGAACTACTGAAAGATGTAGCCAAATTTCTTCCAATCTAGGAGACTTTGAAAATTTATGACCTATTATTATATATATGTGATTTTAAAAAACAACACTGGGTACCTCATAATAATATTTCAAATAGTGAATCTTTTTTAAACTCACATTTCTGGAAGGCGTTATAGAAATATAAATGTACAGAGGTTCTTTTGAGCATAGATTTTCACCCACATTATCATGGATTGTTGAAAGGGTCGATACATTTTTTGAGGAAATTTTCAACGACACTCAATTTATTTCAACTAAAAACTGGATAATTTAATACCCCTAGAATATTTATCCAATATACATATCTCTCATGTGATAATTAGGAAGGTTTATTTTGAGGCATTGTATGGAAGGTCTTCCCATTCACCATTATTTTGAAAAAAGGTGGGAGAGGCATCTATACATGGTCATCGTCTCATGAATGAGTCTTCACAGTAGGTTTATCTGATCTGAATGTGAATTTATATTTCTCATTTCAAATGGGAATATTATTTGGATCATCGTTGATCACCTAACAAATTTTTCGGGACGAATAATTATTTCCTACGGGTATCACCTAGGATAGAGCATATACGAAAATTGAGGAAATGGTAGTTGTCAGCTAATTATGGACGATAGTTTGATATTATAGATATATTCACTATTGTATCCTATCAGATTTTACTTCATTGGAGGCATCATTCCATGCATGATGTCTAGCTGGATTTATAACATTCATGGAATTGTAGAAAACCATCCCTTACTTTTGATCCTATGAATGTTGAGCTAGATGTACACACTACATTTAAATAGTATAATTTAGGAATAATTTACAAGTGAATAACATCTCTATGAGGCCATTATATCCCTCTAGTATGGGTGATATGGTATCATGGCCTTTTACTTTATGTGACTTGGTATCAAGAGGCCGAATTATATTTCCAGTTGCTAGAGTTGTTCTTAGATAGTGATTCACTACACTTGGAAGGTGAAATCATGGGAATGTTCCTTTATTGGGTGGAGAATGTAATATCATAGATTTTTGTTGGGTATATATCATTAAAATCTTATTCTAATCATATATTATGAACATAATATGGATTCTTAATGAGTTTGAGAAGGTATCAGTTGTGGTATGTGACTTTTTAGGGAGCATAAACCTAGATATTTGGGAGAATTTACCATATACCATAGTTAAAAAATTCTATTATGGGAAGGCCACGTGGTTAGTTATAACATTGAGGGGATGGGATTTGAGTTGTATGAGTGGAAATTATTTACCAAACCATGCATGTTGGGATTCAAAACCATGAAAAAACTAGTGAAGAAATTATATAGGTTTTTTTTCACATTATAACATGGTTTCATAACTTTTTGGGTTCCCCTTCCAATAGTTGACCACACACAGGCATCCCATGATTTAGAAAACAATTTATCCATACCTTGTGGAATAACTTTTTGATTGAATGTTTTTGTTGTCCTATAAAAGAATATAAATCTACACCCTCATCTTATATCATTCTTCATCAAATAATACCTCCATCGTACCTCCCTTTTGATTCCAAAAATATATCTGACATTTCTTCTTGTCTTTAATCTCCATCTAGGGTTTGACTCAATCAATGATCATCTCATTATATCTATGAAGGTATGATATTGATATTTTTCTTTTTTTTCTTCATTCTATCAATTATTCTATTTATAAACATGATCACATTTCCTATTTTCACGGCATTTATATTTTCTTCAGTTCTCACCCAAATCTACCCAAGTTGTGGCTGACACTGGATGAGGATCGTCATATGAGTATGAGGTATGATGAGTATACATCATCAATCACGTATTTTCAAAATATAAATTATCATGTGTACACTAAAATCTATTTGGGGGTGACCAGATTAATATATATGTATTTCATATAATAGTGAGAAAAATACTCTAAGACCCATGGCATATATGTTGCTTCACATTGGTGGTTACATCCACAATTTCCACTACCCCTAAGTAGGTTGATTTCAATATTTATACATCTAGTGTCTAGTTATGATTTTATGGTTAATTACAACATACTAACTCTACCGTTTGGGTGTGTTTCTTGAATTTGTTAATGGTAATCTCCATTAATGAATTGAATTTTGAATTGATAAATGTGTAGAATCCAAAATCTATATCATTTAACATAGATAAGAATGCGGATCAAATTGTTTAATATAAATCTAAATAAAATGCCTTGTATAATTTGACGACTCAAAATTGTATTAATTAAAATTACATATTAAAATTATATTATATAGTATATATCATATAAAATCATAGTAAGATTATAATTCAAACACTATAATTGATAAAATAATGAAGTAAGACACATTTCTAATTGATAAGTAATATATACCGAGAAACTGTAATTTGACCATATGAACAATAATCCGAACCTTATGATTAGTAGAAAAACCTATTAATATTAACATCACCTATGAGTTTAAAAATAATATTTTTTATTTTTATAAATTAAAGTATGATATAATTATATAGTATTGAATGCAATTTAAAATTTTAAAAATTATAACTCATGTGTTTGTATTTTTATATGTCATATATATCAGATTATAATTTTCAAATAAATTTAATAATTAATATATTTTATATTAATGAAATATATTGAAAAAATGAATATTTTTTTATTATGATTTTATGGTAATATTATTATACCTTATAAAATATTTAAAATTTTTATAAATGTAATTATAATTTCAAAATTTTTAATCTTTGAGTAAATAATTATTTTTATTAAAAATTAAATTTCTCTTAATTATGAAATTATTTTTTATTAAAAAGAGTTTATTTTTGAGTTATACATATCAAAAAATGTTAAGGGTTGATTCTTTTTTCTGAAATATATAAATTATCACAATATTAAAATATGGTAATTTACAATTTATATACATTATAGGTAAAATATAGTATTACTTGTGTCCTCACTAATTTAATCACCATAATATCAAGACAATCTTCATTATTTTAATATATTTATTAATAATCCTCAAAAATATTCATAGTCTTGATGGTAATTTATACATTAATGAATTAAATAATGAGAAATCACCTATCTCATCCACTATAAATACCACCTCCCACTACATCTTCTCCCCAAACATAACAAAATCTAATCCTTGTAGGAACACTACCCAATCATTTCCCCAAGCCCCCCTATTTCCAATTTCGTTTTGTGTCAATAAAATAAAAATCTCAAGTGCCTCAATGAGGTTCTCAGGGAGATGGATTCATGTTATAAAATCCCAATTCATTTTTTTAATTTCATGGTAATTTCATTTCTTCTATTATTATATACTAACCTACACAAACACAATTGTTATTTTAACATAATTTTACCAAATGAAATTTTTTTTATTATGTTTATGGAATAATCCACCATCAATTATTTACCCTCTTTACTATTTCCAAAAAAATGTAAACATCATCGGTGATGTGTTAATTTATCACATTAAAGGACTGAAGGATTTCAATTTCTATTACTATATTCAAGGATAGTCATGACATAATTTAAATGATCAAACCATAATATATTATATTTATTATATCTCATTTTATTTTGTATAATTTTTATCTATTCCAAATAATAAATTACAATCCAAAATTAGTATTATATGATTGAATAATAGGGAAAATTTATCAAATTGATTAAAATTAACTTTAATATAATTATTAATCATTGTATCATTTAACCAAATAATATATATAAGAAAAATTAGTCATATTATGTAATAATAATATATAATTTCAATTCTAGTGAGTTATAAATATTCTATATGAACTTCCATTATCATATACATGGAAACTGATCATGACAACTACGAAAACAATCACTCCCAAAACGATGATATAGAAAACTATAAATCATAAAAATAACCATAAATTAGGTTAATTAAAATATAATATATCAGTTTATTATAAAAGTTATTATTTTATTATTAATTAATAAACCTAAATTTTCTATTCAAGACATTCATATCATGTACAAAATAGTTTCACACACAAGTTAAGGAATCTTTTCAAACCTAAATACAATGTTCATGTTATGTTTTTTCACTATTTAGTAAATATTAATGTCCTAAAATTTAATGTAATTCATTTCT
This sequence comes from Viscum album, assembly GCA_963277665.1. NCBI lineage: Eukaryota > Viridiplantae > Streptophyta > Magnoliopsida > Santalales > Viscaceae > Viscum > Viscum album. Next base: position 2,070,222,540 of record OY728152.1, on the reverse strand, counting down.
ATTTTGTTTATATATTCCAAAATCATTTATGAGGTAATAAATGTTTTAATATGTTTTCATTCACAAATATTCCTGAAAATAACACCATATTAATAGGAACATTCTATTTTCATACTCATTATCAACTGCAATACATAGTCTATTTTAATATAAAATCATATTTATAAAATCACTAATTTTAACATGAAATTATATCTTCATTAATCTTTGGTTTTATAAAAACAATTATTTCATTTTACATATAAATGAATCATTATTATTTTCTTTAAACAAAACTAAAATTTATTATTTCTGAAAATTTTAAATTTTTTTAAATGTATATAAATGATATATAACTATTTTCCCATATTAATTTCCATGAATTATTTAAATACAGTTTTATGGGAACCATTATTATATTCCATTATGTTATTCACTCAAAATTGATTATGATTCCAAATTCATTCCATGGGTAACCCATTTGTTTATGATTGATTAGAAATGAATGATTCGTAATGTCGAACACATATTCATGAACATGTTTTGATATGAAATCATATATAGTGATATTATGCATTGAGTAATTTTTAGTATAATAAGACATCATGTGAAATAGTCTTTGGGGTTTTACGTAACTAATGGCCCGTGTGCACCCGTCTTAGTGGTTTTCCTTGATAGGTTATCCTCAATATGTAATGAGCATGAATCATTATAAAGTTTTGCTTCATTATTTTTTCACATTAATATTATTTTATGATTATATTATCCAATGTACTATATTTTATTCTTCTATATTTTTAATCATATTCCATGACTATTTATGTCATTATAATATTCTTTCTAACCCATATGAAATGATTTATATTAATTCATATTTCCTTACATGGATTTTAAGATCACCCCTCTTTTCATGTATTCCCCTATGTTATCCTATGAATATGTTATGAAATAAAGGGAAATTTGAATCTCATTATGAATATTAAATAAATTATTTTATTATTTTCAAATCATGATGTCTAGTAATGTACCTAATCTCTAAGATAGTTGATCATATGATCATTGTATTTTAATTTGATATTTATTTATGACTAAAATCATTTAATGATATGTGTAAAAAGAAATGGTAACTATAGTTGGTATCATACCAAGATCAGGTTCTTTTTCATGTCTATGAATAGTAGTCTTTAGTATGAACCATATGGATAATACTATGTATGAGAAAACATCCATAAATTTTTATTAGTATATATTAAGTGTTCGATTAAGAAAATAGATTCCTTTTTTGGTAATATAATTTGACGTTGTTTTGGAATTGTTGAACCAAGGCGTAAAAACTCTTAAAAGTTGTTCCAATCTATACACTACATAACATGTTACATGATAATGGGCCTTATTTTGCACCAAGATTGATATTCCCTGGGGATATTCTTGGTAAAATATATAACCTCATTACAGACCACTATTAAGGGTACAAAAAAATTCTTATAATAATATATTTTAGGTATAAAATTATGAATAAATTACATTTAATGATATGGAATCATAAGTTATTACATAATTTTCATTTATATGGATATCCTTTTTATGTTGAAATATTATTTTTATATATTTATTTTGAGGTTGGGGCCAAAGCCTCGTTTATTATTAAAGAAAAGAAAACACTTCTTTAACTGGGTTGAGGTATACACATTACATATCCTGAAGGCCCAGTGGGCATATATCCCATTATAGGAAATGTTATTATATCCCTAATGATATTCCAAATATGAGGGAAAGATGTTACCAATGATTCCTGAAAATAAATTATCCACTAGATCATGTTATGAATAATAAAATGAATCACATGGAACACCATACATCTCTTAAGAGAGTGAATGTCTCCATATAACAATTTGAGAGGCAATATCCTCCCAGGATTATAGGATCTTATGATAAACAAGTTATAAAATTTTTTATTATCCCCATTGAAAATATATTCTATTTTTTCTATTGTATTGTTGAAGGGAAAGATGTTTCGGTGCTATATCACTTTGATTTGGAAGAATATCAATGGATTACCTTGACCAAGAAAAAAAGAGAAGGTTTAAATTTATTCCTTTGAATGGGTTTATTTCAAGAAATAATTTCTCATATGAAAAATTTTATTGAACCCTTCCTTTATAGATGGAAATGGAATTCCTTATACTAAAGTAGAATAAAGATGAGTCTGTCGAGGGGTATAAGGAAAACAATAAATGGCCTACATGGTATGCCTCTGACATTTTCATGAACACCAAATGAAATGTGAATCCATGAATTATAAATCTAATTCCACGTCTTTTGAAAATATACTCAATTTTATTATTTTAAATCTATGAATAGGTTGTTCAATGAGCCATTAAGGATGAAATCATGATTAGAAACTCTTAGTGGTCTTATGGGAATAGTAAAAAAATAAGAAAATTTATTGTATTCTATTATTATTAGTATATAAATCCCACGATGGAAGTAAACCCCATTATCTGAAAAGAAAAATTTATGAGAATAAGAATTTGTGGAATTGTTTAAAGGGAACAATGAAATGATACAAATGTGGAAGAATGTGGAATATGACTAATAACATCCAAATGGATAAGAAGATACAAAATAATGTTGATAATGATGGTATGGTTAAATTTTACATTCAACCTATTATGTAATTTTTAAACTGCAATGAACATGGTAAATATGTGAACCATTTCCCTTATTCAAGGGTTATTGGGGGGAAATCTGCAATAAAAACCTCCAATGTGGTAACAAATGGAATATTCTATAATTACTGATTATGTGGATTCAACATTGATGTGGTGAAAGGAATAACTATTTCTCATTCATGGATATAAAATTTACTATCTGATTCTAGTTCTATGGATTCATTCACATCTTACAAGAACATAAGGACTATTCAAACCACACCTCTAAATATGGATGTTTAGTTATCTTCGAGAATAGAAAATGATGAAAATATTGAATCAAATGTTTATAACTACACCCTGGTAAATTTTTGTGAAATGAATATCCAATGAAAACTTTTTATCCTCCCTTTCGATGAATTTTATGCTATTTTGGTCATGTATTGGTCGTCTTTATACAAATCGTACATCAACTTTCATATTGTGACATCCCTAATCACATTCGAAATCATCATCCAATTTTGTAAAAGTGTATGTTGGAGGATGAATCTTCTTAGTAATAATCATATCATTTGTAGATATTGTTTCATGGTGAGAATTAATATCTAGGTCAAATTATTGAGACAAATCCTAAAATCATAATCAATGACATGTATATTGTGAGGGACAACATAGACAAGTTCCCCCAAGAGTTTCATGGACTTTATCTTGTTTGATAGGTAGTGTTATCAATAGAACTTATTCACTGATCTCTACTTATATCAAATAAACCATAGAGAAAAGACTTTATTGAGATAGGATAATTGAATAATATGTTACAAGAAAATCTATATTAGTTTTTTATCCGCCAAAGTGTATCACCATGTAGTGAACCAATATAATTTTTCAAAAAGATGGATAGGTCAATGATCATATGAATTTATTAAAATGAGGTCAATAAAATCAAGATAATTAAAAGGTATCTCATAACATATATAAGTGAATTTTTTTATTTGGTATGTGGGCCTAGTTAATTTCCTATAGTGGAAAATAGGTCCGGATATCACCAGTTAAAGGTGAGAAAGGAATATATTCCCAGGAGAGCCTTGCATACAAGGTATGGACATTATTATTTCATTGTAATTCTTTTCAGACTCAATAATGATGCAACAATTTTCATTGATTTTATGAATTGAGTCTCTAGAGGCTAACATAATAAATTTCTGGTAGTTTATATCAAATATATTCTCATATACACCAGAGAAATTTGGAAAACATAAATCCTATGTATATTTTGCTAATGACTTTATGAATATATATGATATACTGAATGTACATTAAATGTGAGTTATTTATTAAGGAAGTATCATTCATGGGGTATTCTATCACAATTAAATGAATATTTATAGACCATTCTATATCAAAGGTAATCAGAGAGTGGCCATATATAACATCTGTAATGAAGTCATTTAGATTCTTTTATATATCATGATTATATAGATGATTTTTAAGAATTTATCGTGATTTTGAGACCCATTATCCAAGCTAACTCATAATGGAGTGTTGTAATTTTAGATGAGTGAATGATTTGATTTCAATAATATTTTGAAAAATATACATATCACTGCACCATTTCATAAACTACTGAAAATTGAGGAAATTATTTTATTATACATTGATTATTCATGGATGGTATTACACTATGTAATAATGAAAAATGATAATTGTATTGCCTAATTTTTAAGGCACGTTATGATACATCAGAAAAATTATCCTAATCATGATCACCATTGGTATAAGGATATGTTAAATTGATAACATTAATAGAAAAATGGATAACTCTTCATCTCATGATGATTCTGGTTGACAGTTTAATTCTGGATGTTCCATTTGGCGGCGTAGTGCTTGTGCTTTGGAAGGATATGGAATAAAGTCTTCTAGGGTAAATGAAAAATTTGGTCCTTACATGAGAACGTCTTCTTCTCACTGCAATTTTTTCTTTATAATCACTTCGCTTTATTGAGGAATGGAATTTTTATATTGGTGGTTTTGTTGTGGAAAGATTGGTAGAAGGCACAATTAGTTGTTTCAATTATTTTCACAAAATGGCATGAGTCCATTTGATCGATTTTCTAATCATCCAATCAACATATTTCCATACATTAATTATTTTGACCTCTTCCCATTCACCCATTTCCTATATATCATTTGCAGAAACACATGCTAATTGAGATGATGAACTTTTTATTTTTACATGTCCATAGTCTACCATCTTTTTCATAAGGTATTTGAAAATAAAAGACTTCAGATTGGGTTTTCCCAACAACTTTTGAAAGGTACAATAATTTCGAAGATCTTAATCATAATCATTAGTTGGCTTATGTGGCCTTGGAAATTGAACCAAATTGATTTCTAAGACATAGATGATGTAACCAGAAACTTGCTAGTACATAGATGAATAATGTTTATTCTTTCATTCCTCAAAATTTTTCATCCTTTGATCTATTTGATCATATTTTCATGGCGGACATTTCTGCTGATTCTTAGGAGGTGGAGCACATTCGAATGATTATGGTCATGAAATATATGCAGGTATGGGTTCATGTATGAGTGTGACTGTATAAACTTCTTCTTTTTTGATACTCCTCCCTTAAGATGATATAATTACATGATTAATATCCTTAATTTCTATAAAATAGTCTTTTATCTATTGTGATATTTATGAAAGCTCTTGAAACCCAACATTGTATTTCACAGGGATCAATGGTGTGCGTAATTCATGAAGTATATTTTCCACACAAATTGGAAAAAAAATCTTCTTTAGGGAGTGCTAAACTTAATGAATATGTTAATCTTTTCCATCATGCATTGAAATATTAAAATATTTCATTTTCTATTTTTTTACAAGTGTAATGAAAAAAACTGTCATGTTTTGTAGAATTGAGAAATATTGAAGAATGAATTTCCGATGTAGATTATCCCATCCACTAATTGATCAAGATTGTTAATTTCTATACCAGAAAAAATATAGTCCTTGTAATGAATGTGCAAAAGAAATAAGCTTAATGGATTTTTTGGGATTAAATGTTCCCATCATGGGATCACAATGATAAAAAATGTGTTATTTTTTGTTTTGTATCTCGCAAACAATTAATGATTGGGAATGAGGTATTCTGAAAATTTTGTGGGTGAGAAATTGCATCCATCCATTCTGGATAAGCTCTCTTTCCTGGCTAAACTATTTCATGTCAATCTTTCATAGCAAATAATTGATACATTAATGCCTCAATTGTGTTTATAATAAATTTGGAAACATTCCGATGAGTAGGAACTTGTGTATGTATAGCTACTAGAGATTGAGCTAGTGCAAGGACCGACAAAATTACTAATGGTGGTGCTCGTATAATCCTTAGATAACCCATGGGAACAGGCCTCCCAGGATGAGTTTGATCCTGAAATGATTGTGTACCCAGTGGAGGAAATTCATTATACGTGATTGTTGTTACTAGAAATTCACTCCATTGAGGTGATCTTATAGGATTTTCAAGTTGAGGGCCTGTCTAGGGAGTATGCCTAGTACAGATGATGTTTCAAAGTAACTCTTTATTGATTCTTTTCAATTACTTCTTTAAAAATTCTTGGTGTGAAAATATCTTCAAGAAAAATAGATTGACCTTCTCCAGAGGTAATATGAGATGCAATCAGACTATTGACTTTCCCCTTATTAGATGCCTTCTGGAAAGGGTGGAGTAGGTTATTTGAAGGAATAAGTAGATTCTGGGTAAGCCTCTGATTTCTTGTGCACACACCTTCTTCATTATCCTTCGTGTGTACCATATTATGGACAAGAAACATCATCTTCTATTTCCCCTGAACTGGTTTTATTTTTTGGAGGATCATATGCAATTTTTTAAATGAAATTTATTGACGTGTAATGAAATGATGGCATTCTGTTTGTATTTTTTTGAGATCATTTTACTTTATGTCTTTCATGAAACATTATTATCCGAAATAATGAATTCCCTGGAACTGTTTGGTAGAATGTAACATGAAGTGAGTCATCGGATTGTTCCGTTGTTTTCATTCCCTGTGGATTCATCCCAAATCAAGATAAATCTATCTTCTATTGAGAAGAGTATTTCATATGTGAAAAAGTCCCAAGTCCTACTGGCTGGGGTTGTTCCTATTATTTTTCTTAAAACCATGAGACATTGTTGAATGAACATGAAGGTTGAAATAAATGATCCCCTATCCTTGAAATATGAAGTGATTCATGATAAACTATTGATGAAATTTGTGCAATTGGTCTTCTTATTTTTCATATTTTGGTTCAGACAGCAGATAGATGCATAATTTTACAACCATTTAAATCACCTATTTCAGAAGAACACTGTTCTATTTCAGACATTTTCATTTTCTGACACCTTACATCATAAGAGGGATTCTTGGTTAAGATTATAATATACTTTATTTATATGTAACCCAAGAACATATTATCTTTGCGCCTGAATTTGATGTTAAATGTTTGAGAACTATTCTTGAGTGTACATCCTATTATATACAAAATCTATTGATTATCGCTGACCATGGGAAATAACATTTAATGAGACAAATTTTAGCATAATTTTTTGATATTGGAGTGCAGTGAAAGGAAATTATCCATATCCACCCCATCCTATAATATGGTCACATTATGGGGAATCAGAAATAAACTATTGAAGTCTCTTAAGAGCATTGAGACATTCATGATGAAGGGTTATCTCATGTTTTTCAACCATCAGCTGTTGTGAAATGAAGAGATTGTCTAAGTAAATTTGAAATTTCAACCCTTATATTACCTTTACATAATTTTGATATTCATAATATGGCAATACTTTGGTTCTCAAATGATGAAAAAATTTCAATAAGTAGAGACAGATTTCTTGAATTCAGTCATATATAATCAATTTTAGAATTTTATACTGGGAATTTTTCAAAGGCCAGAATGTGGCTAGTATTTCTCCATTTGATAATTTTTTACTCATTTTTAACACATCTTAATCATCCTTCACTTGAGGTTTCTCCACATGGTCTAACTAATGGGGATGCACTTTATTATAAGACAAATGACACAAGGGAGGTATGGTAAAACATTTTTCCAATAACATGTAATCTGGTTGATAAAGTGTGTCACCAGTAAATGAAAAGCCACCAGACATGACTGGAATTATGTTTTCAAGTACCTCGAGATAGGAGGGCTTTCCCATCACTACATCATCAATTATGTAATTTTATTCAAAATGGAAAATACTACTACAGAGAAAACTATCACAACGATTAACCTCATGGGGAAGATCACCATGATGGATTACAGAAATGGATAGATCTTCTTGCACCATGGACTTCTGGCCCCACGGAGGTTTTCATGGATCACATATAGAGATCGGAACTCTAGATTGACCGAATTTTCATGAAGCTATCCTTCCTAATGATTTTTACGTCAAGTAACTTTAGAATTACAACTACCACTCCCATAATTTGGTAATAAGAAGGTAGTATATTGAGCCGCAAAAGATAATTTAATGAGGGATTCAAGAACTACATCATTATGTGGAGCTATATCCAAACTTGACACTTGATTTTCCAATAGTTCATGGAGAGACATCTTTTTTGATGTTCTCTTATACATATTTGGGGCCACATGTTGGGAAAATTGGTTATCATGGGAATTTTAATGTGCTCTCCTTAGAGTGGTTACCAGAACAAACTGATTACCACTAATTGCAAAGGATGTATGTTCCCAATTTTATTTTCCCTATGATATGGGGGAATGTTCCCCATGACCCTCTTGAACTAGAACTGAAGTATGTATCTACTCTAGAATAGCATGGAATTGTGTCATCCCATATGTAAGGATTGATGTATGTGTATTTTCCCCTGATAGTGCTGAAATTGTTGTTTAATATCATGGAATGCTTCCAGAATATGGGCAAGGATATGAATCTACACATTCACCATTGATAAAACATGTTTGATGACTGCAACGACTAAAATGGTAATATACATCCGTTCCCTATCTAGAGTATTTTTATATTCATTCTCATGTACACATTTATATGTCAATTGATATTGAATGTACTCATGCATGGGGGTAGAGAGTTGGGTCGGCCCCAAATTTGTCGTTGTGGTTTTCTAAATGAATTTTCTAGGAGCTACCACTTGAGATAGTTGGTAGGCATGATGAACATTGACAGGTGTATATGCCAGCTGGCTGATTTCTATTAAGTATGGTTGATGGACTTCCATGAATGTAGGAAAATGAGACTGTTGACATCATTGGAGATTGTAATGTGATGTATGTTCATGTTTACCAGTTTCCACCACATTAGATTGGAACTATTTTTTATATGAAGTGTGTCGAGCCTGTTGACTGGCTGATGAATTGTAATCAGGTGTATGTTCAAGTTCACGGTACTCCACTAGGTTTATCTAGTGGGAATGGTGGGCTTATGTCAGATGGGTCTGGTGTGCAGTAAAATTGTTATGGACATTTTTATGTGCCCACTTGATGTTTTCCATCAAGTAAAATTGATGGACATCTCCGAAGAGGGAAAAGGTGATAAACTGCTCTCTATTGACCGACCATTTCCACTGGTGGTTCGTCTTTCATACTCAGGTATGAGAGTCCTGGGCCAAATGTCTAGAGGCAACCCCCCATCATGTTGAGAGTATACTACCACCTGATTTTGGCATCGATTAATTGTGGGATCCCTCAGGAAGGAATCAAACATTCTTGAACTGTGGCTTTGAGTTACCACTCAATCAATATACCTATAGTATGGGAGGCACTTATTATATTTTTCCAATGATAAGGACCCGAAATGGTTAGAAATTGTGGTTAAAACAGTATTCTTCATTATCATAGGTCGACATTCGCCTGATGTTCGAGGATTGTTATTGACCTGGAGTTCCTATTAAGCTACCTACCAAGACAAGATTGTACCATGATAGCGATAATCATTTCCCAACACATTAGAGACCCGACGTTGAAGATGCTGGGTTGGTGATTTTTTCTTTCCCATGGATGGAGATCCAGCTTGAGCAGTGGTGAAGAACTTCATAGATGATATAATGGAGAAAACCATTTTTGGAGTGAAGTGAATTCAAAGAATAAAAACATGAAAGAAAACTACAAACTCCATTAAAGCAACATCCTTCTAGAAATATATATTCATGATTGATTCCTTTTTTTGGACTTCCATTATCAATTGATAAGGGCCTAATAGGCATATATCATTATTAACATGGTTAAGGATTCATATCGAGTTCAACATTTTTGTTTCGTAGTTCCTTGAAACATCTGTTCTGTTTTTATGAATCACCACTTTGAGGCAGTTTCTATTGGAATTATGTTTGGAACTGGAAAATTCCAAGAGTTTATTATCTAAAGGGGACCTGCTTTCCAAATGTAGGCATTCATTATGTTTTAATGTTACGATACATAAGAACACGCATTGGTCAAGAAGATGATATATCAGACTCATCACACCCATTTGGGAGAATTATTCCCTACTCTAGGACACTCATTTTAATGTTAAGATTTTTTCATGATTCCTTAATAATTCACCAATTTTATCATAAGTATCCCGATAATTTACTATCACTTATGAACATGTGTACAATTTAGAAACATATGTATGCATTAAAGGTTCTACATTAATGGAAATATCAATATTTATTCGAGGGTTTCCATCAATGGTATCCTCTAATAAACATATTGGAGATTCATTTAATCATAAACATGAAGATAATGGTTTTTAAGCAACTTAGTGGGTCACTATAGAATTTTTTTTTCATCCATGGAGATGAAGGTTTGTTTTGATATTGGGATCGTACCCATAAAATGTGTTACCTATTTAACCTTTGGAAAGGTATCAGAACTAAATAAGATCGGTGCTTCTTAATTGGAAACATCACACCTTTTATGTTTATGTGATAAGAACCTATAATTGAAATGTTCTTGTTCAAAACATGTTGTGGGACTTATACTGAAGTAGACCAAGGAACATGGAAAAGATATGGGTTTCCATGTACAATCAAAACCTATTGAGAATATATTGCAAGTAGAACGTGGTTGATTCAGGATATTGGGTTTGAACCTCAAGGAGGCTTCTTACGTATCCCATATGTAATGGGAATTAATTCCCGCGTACATAGATAAGTCTCATAAGAGTTTGTGGTTCATTGAGAGAGATGAGTTTGGTATTATTTACTGGAGAGAATTCCTTCATGATTTTGGGTATAATTTGCAGCATATTCTTATGGATGGTGCTTAGTGAGCAAAGGCCTTGAAAAGGCTTCCTATGTATCCTGTTTTGAACAAAAAAAGAGTTCTCATCGTTCATTCGATTGTGAAATTTTGTGACCATGGCTAATTTATAATCCCACGTGACTCATGAGTAGTGTGAGAAACAAGAGGATGTCATAGATTCAAAAAATGCATTCAAATTTTAAATTTTATCTTCCACCGCTGGTATAAGACGACACACATATGGTGGCCAAGGATAATGAGGTTGATGTGACTATGGGAGAGGGAAAGGAAATGTGCCTTCCCACTTTTCTATTTACATTGGACAAGGGTCCAATGTATGGAGGAAGGGATGATCGTTAGGGGATTACACCCGGATCGAGTTACATTAGAGATTGGTTGGGTCTTAATCCTATGGAAGATTATCATTTGAGATTAGTTGAGTATTACACTTAATGAGTATGCCAATTTGATATTTATCCTACCATAGGAGTCAGGTGCTAAGGTGTGATGAGTTTCTTGAAGTGTATATCGACTGACGGTACTCAAGGAATCAATAAGGAGAGTTGAAAATTGTAACATGTGAATGTAACTAGGAGGAGTAACTCAACTCAAGGAACATCATTGAGTGTGATGGAGTGTATCAAATCATGGAATTCCAAACATTGATGTTAGGCAACATTATAGGCATAATGAAAATTTTTGATGATTGGATCTGAAAATTTCAATGTGCAAATGTCCATTTTTTATGGGGGTTAGTGACGATAAGGAATGGACTAGTCCAAAGGGCCGGGACTGTAGCCGAAACTGATCATGAGCAGAGTGTGGGTGCACAACCCACCCTGGTATGGATCAGTAGTGCCACGCATGATCTCCAACATGACGCATCACACTTGTGCTCTTCCAGGATTCATCGCATAGGTGCATTGCACATGTGCTCTGTGCTGGTGTGACCGGCAGGTGCATCATACAGGTGCTCCACACAGGTGTGTCTCGTAGGTTCTCTACGCAAGAGCACCACAAATCTCCATGAGTTTGAGACCTTGATAATAATTTGAACAATGTTTCCCCATTTAATTCTCTCTTCTACCAGGTTTTAGATAGCTACCTAATAAAATTTGGTGGATCATGGAGAAAGATATATGCAACATGAGCTTTAGGACTTTTTCCAACTTTTACCGTCTGTGAAATGTTGATCCCAATGGTCCTATTTATTGGGAAGGAGGGGACCTGGCGTAAAGGGGTATTTATTCAAAGGTCCTCTAGGTCTTCTGTGTAGCCCCACCGAGTAGTTCCTTTGCGTAGGTCCAATTTTTAAATTTATTCATCGTCCAAGTTCAGTATATTTTGATCTGTATGTCTGTTTGTGCTCTGGGACTAGTCAAATCATATGCCTTGAAGAGATATATACTTCGTGAGATAATAAATACACCATGTCTTCTCACATAAAACTCATAAATTTAATTTAATGTGTCACCACCTTTTTATCATCGAACATGGGAATCCACTGCCTACTCCTTGATAGAGGAATCATTACACTTGTCCATCATTATGGAGTAGTGTGTTGGCACACAGAAATCATTCCTGCATCTTCTTCCATTATGGCAAAACATCATTTCTTGTATGTGACTTTTTTTGACTATGTGATAATCATATCATTATTATATAGAGAATTATATGAAACACATTTTATGGGGTCTACAAATATGACATAAATATTTAATTAAAATTTTATGAATAATTTAAAAATTAAAATAAAATTATTTTTATAATTTTTGTTCATATGTATGTATTTTTTATGAGGACATTTTGATAATTTTATGTGGCGTTGTTTATTTTTATAATTCTTCTAAAAGTAGTTATAATTTTGAAATCTATTATTCCAAGTAAATAATGATTTTATTTTAAAAATTTATTTAGAATATTTATAAAATTATTTTCATAGAATGTAGTTAAATTTTTAATTAAACTTGATAAAATATGATTAGGGTTTTTCAGGGATTTTTATGTAATATTATAATTTATGTTGAAGTGTAAAATACTATTATTTATGGTATATATACATGAAAAGATAAAAAAAATTCCATGATTTTTCACTAATGTATTGAAAATAATCATGAAATACAATTCATTGTTTTAATATATATTTTTATAATTCTCAAGATATTCATTGGCTATATGAAAAATAGTAAACTAACATATAAAATAATGACAAAACACCCCTATCCAGCACTATTAATTTCCCCCTCACCACCACCTCTCCCCACACCTTCTAGGATTTGATCATTTTCATAATTATACACAATAATCTCCTAAATTTTACACAACATGTCAAAAATCCATTTTTATTAATAAAATACCTTTCATAAGTACCTCTAAGAGGTGCTCAAGGAGAAGACTTCTAAAGGTAAAATACCCTTTCACTTTCATTAATATATTTTTATTTTGTTCTATTTTAGTATTCTATCATCCTCTATAATTATATAATCTGCATGGTTTCAATAATATATATCATATAATGAGATTGATTTAATGTTTACTTAATAATAAATCTTATATTATTTCCCCAATAATTTTTTTTCAAACAAATTGAATCATCGATTGTGATGTATTAATTTATCAAATTTTGTGACGAGGGGATATCTACATCTACTACAAACATAAATGAGGTAATTAAAACCATATTTCAGGTTGAAAAATATTATAATATATGTATTATATCTCAATTATTTTAATTTAAATAAATTATATAAAAAATATTAAATGATAAAACAAAATTATTTTGTTGTGACTGAAAAATAAAAAAAAATAATAATAAATACTATGAATAACTTTTATCTAATTTTTCATCTTAATAATATTTAAAATAATATATATAAAAATTTTCAATTTTTGTTTTCCAAAAAAAATATTATTAAAATTTAGTAGAGTTATAACCATTTTACATGTACTTCCTCTCTAATATATAAGGGAACCTATAATGAAACTTGTGAAAACGAACACACTTGAATGATGAAATTTAACACTATAGGTCATAAAAATGGACATTAATAGACATAATAAAATTATACTATATCAATTAAATATATTAATGGTCTGGTATAATTAATCAATGAGTCACATTTGATTCTCATAGAAATTAAGACCTACTTTAGTTCCATTTTAGACATATTTTATGGGATCCCTTGTGAACCTCATCATTTAATTATGGTTAAAATTTACTTATTTACCAAATATAATGATTCATTAATACTATTTAATTATTATAAATTCTGTTTAATTGTCACGAAATTTTGTATCAATATCATATCATCCTTATTTGATGGATTGACACATGTTTTAATAAGGTTCCACTCTAAAATCTTCTTGAAATGATAACTCCATTCATGGGAACTTGTTTATTTATTACCAATTTTAAAGAACACTAATTAATGTGTTTTATAAAACAAGAATTTTTATAAAACCACCAATTTTATCATGAAATTATATCTTCATTAATTTCAGGATTTATAAAAACAATTATTATTTTTTCTTTCTAAACAATCTTTATTATATTCTTTGAACTGCACTAAAATGTTTTATTTATAATGATTCTTAATAAATATTTTTTACATGTAATCACTTCAGTATTATATGAAATATTGTGATATATGTATATTTTACAACATTAATGTCCATGTATGATTGAATCCCATTTTTTTATAGACTCCCATATGATATTCCATAATTTTATGCATTCTAACATGATTATGAGACATAATTATTTCTTGGGTTAACCCTTATTATTGTGATTGAATACTAATTTATGATTCTTATTGTGGAACAAATTTTAAAGAGCATGTCAGTATGAGGTTTCCCAGATTTTTTTCTAATAAATTCAATATTTTTTTGTCTCTTGAGACTTAATTTTCAATAGACATGGTAGTATGTCTTGGATCATGCTCCATGTTCAATGGCCATTGTGGTTAGCCATGAATCATTCCCCTCTATGTGAAATGATCTTTCACTCATTCAAACATATTTTTTATGTTTCTTTCACCTTAATATGATTAATTTATTATAAGATCCATGATCTATATGATATTATTTGATATTTTTAATCATGTTCAATGATTTTTTATCATTATGTTATTCCTTATAACTCATGTTCTATGATTTATTTTACTCTTCATTTTCCTAAAGGGATTTTTGGATCCAACGTTTTTTCATGTATTCCCCTAGGTTATATTATACTAATTTAAGGGCTCATGGGATGTTATGATATCTTATTATTGAATATAAAAAATTTTATTCATATTTCGGAAACATGTTTTTTATTTATTTAGAAAATCTCTATGACTCTAGAACTTATGATAAATAGATTTTAATTTGATGTTTAATTACTCTTAAAATCTTGTTATGATTTGTATAAATGGATTGGGTCAATAAATATATGTTATTCATGATATATGTCTTAATGAATTATAATTCAATTTCTTGGTTTCATATCTATATAACCATTTTCATTTTTTAATTGAATGTATTGGAGTCAACCTTATTAAATTAATTTTACTTCAATGGATTTGTATGTGGATTCATGCTATTGGTGATGTCACACTACTATAATGAAGGAATTGAAACAAATGAATATATTAAATTAAATTATCATTAAATGATTTAATTAATAAATAAATAAATTTTTAATGTTCTTTATATATTTACCTTGGAACAATTAATGGATTTGATCAGACATGAGGTGGATTTTTGGATTATCAAGGGATGTCCTTGAGCCCTCGTGAATTCCATTCCAAATCAAGGATACTGGTTTCAAAGGGTTATATAAAATAAGTAACCCAATCATTTTCAATATGTGTATGCATGGTATGAAACTGTACAATCCCTTCATTATTATTATAAGATACTCTGGAATCACTTTGTTGATCTAACATGGCTATGACAAACATGAGTAGCATGGATACATAGTTGGACCTCACCATTACCTGTCCCATTTTACCTTGGTTGTATTCTTTTGAAACTCTTATTATATAACTATTTTTTAATGCCTTTACTTATTCTCCATTAATTTAAATCTTACCCATTATATTGTATTTTGTTAAAGCTGATTTGGAGGCCCCTGGAGGTCATGGTTTCCTGGGTTATCACCACAGAATATCTTCATTTTAAACAACATCCTAGAATTCATGTTCAACTTGGATGCCTTATTACCATCATGCATTTTACGATATTACCTCACATGATGTACATATATAAAAATAGACTTAATTAATTAATTAACATATTCATGTTCAAAGACCAGTTGAGGGATGGATCATGTACCTGTGTATTTCTGTAACTATTCTACATTTCAATTTTATATGATTACTATTATACTATTATGTTTATATTAAAGAGACTAGATGTGAAAAACTCTATTTGTGATTTCCTTCTATGATTTATCACATATATTATCTATGAATCTATTGACACTCAAGCATATTACATGGATACATGAGTTGATGAAGGGAAGAAAAACACCTTAGAGACTTTATTGACTTATTAATATGTGGCTGGATAAAGATTACTAAGTTGGAGATTAGGATGACTGGGATAGTTTTTTGATTCATTTTTCAACTTTTTTATAGTATGTATTTTATTATTCATTTTCCCCATATTTTAAGTATTTCTAGATACATGGCATAAAATAATTTTCTTTTGTATATGAGTGTCAGCTGTTTTAGTTTTCTTATAACATAATACTATCTCCCACTACTAGTCCATAACATAATTTTTAGAGATGTTCTTAGGGCCATGTGTAAAATCGAGTTTGGTGAAGAATCAATGGAATCCATTTCTAGGATTTCATAGAATTAATAGTACATGTTTTATATACTTTTGTAGCAATAATGTTTAAAAAATGGGTTTTAAAAAATCTAAAATTATTTACAACTTCGATAAAAAATAAGTATCTTCAAAATTGTGTTTCTTATAAAAATATAATTTTTTTTTAAAAATTCAACATAAATATTCATTTATAAAAAAATTTATCATGTTAAACATTTTAAAATTTGTATTTAAGGATTATTAAATGTTGTTTTACAAAAAAATCCAATTTTATTTTAGCAAACAATTTAAAGGAATAATTGTTATTAATTGTGAACAACACATTTTCAATTTCATGACATCATTATCAATCAACCTTTTTAAAAATAATTTATATGATTATATGTTTATTTTCAAATTAAAATAATTTCAAAATGATTTTTGATCATTTATATTTCTTTTGATATTTTCTAATTGAAAGGGTTGTTATTCCCATGATGGTATATATTTTTCATTTATCTTATTCTTAATTATTAATTAAAACAACACTTCCTATAACATATACTCCTTTTAGGATATTTGGTAATCTCAACTTCCTAATTATTACTCAATATGAATTATGATTATTTTGACTATGTATAGAATTGACATCCACATCCATGATTAATTTTTATTCACATTATCATTACATTTAATTATTAATTTCAATCTTATAATTGGTCATAAGTTTTAAACTAAATATCAATATTATTTAACACTTATAGTATTCTATCTCAAAGCATATCTAATTTATAATTAAAATGTTGTCAATTTAATAGTATTTTATTAGGTGGGGAAATATTGATCATATTTTTAAATTCTTTAATATAGATATTTAATGGTAAGGAAATTATTGAATAACTAAAAAGATTAGTGGTTATATGTGAAATGTTTTAGACATGAATAAATGGGTGGATATTGGTCCTTGATCATTGATAACACCCAAATTCCTCATTATTATCATGATGCAATTAAGTATGTTATAATGAAATGTAAATATACCTACATTTTAAAACTATCATATAACAGGTCATGATGGTAAATGTATCCTGTTCCTAAGAACATGATGCCCAAATACTATTCAATTCCTTCATTAATATTTTTGTAATTTTTATCCATCATATTTTTTAAGAAATATTATCTTTGGATAAATTTAATTCTTGGTTATTTATTAAATTGAATGTGTTTTCAACTATTTTTCACTCCATATTGATTATGAATTATCTAGTTATCATAGTATGATATTGAATAAATCGATGTGTGTCTTGTTATTTATGTTTTAATATAGATTATTCCATATATAATCAGGATAGTTATGTAATTCAAATGTCATGTTTGTTCAATATTTTACATTTCAATATTGATTATTGTAATTGAACTATTGTAGTTTTTTGTCTGCATAACAATGGAAATGAATTGGACAATGATTTTATATTATTTTCATTAATAAGAATCCTTGAATTGTACAATGATTGATATGAATTGATATGATATATGGAATAATATTATTTTTTTAAAAATATTTTATTTTATTTAAGGTATTATGGGATTCATGAATTTATCTAGTTTACTATGACTACTAAACTATAATTTCCATTAGGATGTGATTCCTTCTATCATAATCTATTTTAATACATTAACACAATGGATCCAGGAAAAATTAACTGAGCTCATTACAATTTTTCAATGGTAATAAATTTGAAAACATTTATTTACAAAATCATTTTTGAATTAAAAATCATTTCACTATAAATTTTTTAAAAATCATGGTCATAGAAGAAAAGAGATTTTATGTAAATTAATAAATACAGATTATTTTTAAAAATTACATTATTTTGGTCAATAAAAATTATGAAGAGTGTAAAATGATTTGAAACATATATTCTACTAAAAAACATTTAATAAAATAAATGTGTTTATTTAGTTATATATTGTAATATTCTTTAATAAAAATCATTATCATAAAAAATACTATTTAACCATTAAAATTTAAATAAAAAACATACCAATTCATGACTATTTAATCATAGTATATATGAAATACTATTCCTTATTTGGATTATAATATCAGATATGTTTCATGAGAATAATCATAAAATAAATTCCTTGGTGGTATAAAAACCACTTAAAATATAAATTGTTGAAAATGGAATGTGTCCAAAATAAATAAAATTGAGATGAAAATCACGTACGTTATGGAAATATTTTGAATAGTATTTCCCATTAAAAAATAACATCAATAATGAACATAAATATTATTAAAATAATTATGTTCATGAAATATTATTTTTTATAGGAAATATATAATATAGAAAAATTAAATGTGTGTGGAATACGAAAAATATCATCGATAAATAAAATAGGGACATTAAATCAATTACCATTTTTATTGAATTCCATATTAGAAAATAGAATATAATTTATAACAAATTATGATGAATTATACATATATTATATAACCATATTAGTATATATCCTTTAATATCTAATTTACATATGACCTTTTATTACCTATTTGTTAATAATTCTATTTTAATTTCATGTTTCATTTAATGATTTCATCTTTTTCCATGAATGTTTTTTTTATTTTCAGAATAATTACTTTTATCAGGGTTCTATAATATATAAAACTTTATCCATGACCAAAATATCATATATTTTCCTTATAGAAGTATTTTTATTTGTCAATTAATGATATATATCAAAAATTAATTAAAATGTTCACGGAGATGGTATCTTGTCTGTATGCATAAACAATGTTTCAATTCTTTCAATAGTAAAAATGAAAATTGGATAAATATTAATTATAATTAATAGAATAATTTTTGTTTATTTTATTATATATATTAATTAAATACACCCTTATTACCATCCAGGTTAATTTATTTTTCAAAATGTATCACATCTCTTCAAAGAGGTGGTAGTCTAGACATACGCCTCAGTAACATAATCATTATCTGATGTATTAGAATATAATATGTTATATGTGATATTGTAATTAAGAACAATATTTTTTCATATATATAACTTATATATATAAAACACTTCATTATATCCATCCTTGAGATGTTTTGATGGAATATAAATTTCATACCTTCGTGAGGTTGTAGTCCACCATCACATGATTGGAGGATTTCATTCAAATATGATAGAATATAATAGTTATATAGGTTATTTAATCTACATTAAAACTCTATAATGATGGTTCAATATTATGTTATTATAAATTATTTATTATGAAAATAATATAGGTTGAAACAGAATGAGTAAAATGACTAAACTTATTGAACGAAATTAGCTTCACATAGAACAACCTCGATAGGATAACTTATTAATGATATTAGGGAATGTATATTGGGAGTTACAGTAGCTATATAAAATAGATATGCCTATTTAAGGAAAATTATTCTATTTTTTTAAACCAAATGACTTATGATGTGTGATGATGTGAGTTTTCATGGTTCTCTTTTATAACTGAGGAGGAGTGAATGTTCTCTAAATATAAAAAATTCAATATTTAGAATCCATTATCAATCCATGTGACACAATAAATGATAAATAAATTAATTTATGAATTATATAGCCTTCAAATACCCCCACCCAAGAATCATATGTTTGAAATATTTATTTCCTAATCATCTTTGTTTACACAGTTTAATAATTGAAATTTTCAATATAGTAATTATATTTTTTTCCCCAAGAGATTTATCCCTCTGACTAAAAAAATTCAAAAATATATATAATTTTTCCCACAGAATACAAATATTAAATAAAAATAATTAAATAAAAGTTCTCTGTATGTGGAAATTTTATTTTTTTATAAGATCATGTTACATGAAAAACATTGTTTTAACCTTAAATACTAATGTTATTTTTTTATTTCTATTGACAATTAATTTTAAAAAATATAATTATCTTATAAAAGTATATTACAAATTATTATTCATAATACTGATTTTTTTTTACAACAATCATGTCAAAAAAGTGCAATTAACTAAATTTAACATTATGATTTTCAACATGATGAGAATGCAATTTTTCAATGAAATGTTATTTCTAGAATAAATATTTTATCTAATTTTTTTTAAAAAAATCTATTAAAATGTTATAATACTGATGAATAATAATATAATTGAACTATTATTATTTTTTAATCATTTTAAAATAAATTTTAATACTTTAAATTCATTAAATGAAATTGTAGTTTTTATAAAAAATTATTATTCCATATTCAAGGTAAAAAATATGCTATTAATAATTTACACAAAAATTCCCTCAGGTATAATTTTAAAAATTTAAATAAAATTATTAATGTAATCATTTGAGATGAATTTCCAAAATGTGAAAAAATAATTTAAATTTAGGTACGAAAAGCATGAAGAATCATCTTCTTTGAAAATACTATTTTAAATCATTAAAATGTATTTATTATTATATTATTCAATGAAAATTTATTAGATGATTGATAATAAAATAACTAAAAATATGATATATAAATTTAATTAAAATAATTCTAGAATAGATATTAAGATAATTTATTATTATTAAAACAATTTGTGAGAATATACAAATAATTTTATAAAAAAATTATTGTATTCTATCAAATGGATTTTATTTTCTTTAATAAAATTATAAAGATTTAATTTATATTATATATGTATAATATATTAAATTTTTATAATTTGGTTTCAATATTCATAACAAAATTTAAAATTTCTTGTGTATAACAGTTATATTAAATAAAAATATTAAAATATTATATCATATTTCATTTGAACTCATTGGGTAATGTGACACAAGTTATCAATATCATATATTTTTTTCAAAATAGTGATATATTTCATAAAATCTTGTGGATCTACAAATCATATTATTATTGAGTAAAACTAAAATAAAATTATTCCCTTTAAATTCAATATGGGTTCCTATAATGAAATAATTCTTTCCATTTTTTCATTTAAATATTTTTATGGGTAATGGTTGTAACCTCCCTTAGAGTTCATTCTATCCACATTATCCAATCAGAACACCTAGAACCATGATAAGAACAATGTAATATCCTTATCTTGTAATCCCATTATAAATACATTTTCTAATATCAAAATATCTATATACATACATGTTGAATATAAAATTAAAATCTTTTAGATTCACCAAATAACTCCTTAAATTCTATTATTGATAGTCCACATAATTGATTAATTAACCATATTAATCTATCACAATAAATTTTATCTCAGGTGCATATATCACCTAAATTATTATCTTTACATATTCTTTATATACCAATTTAATATTCTCATAGATATATGGTGGACCACATATCTAATACATATTTTATTTCACCGATACATAATGAATTCAAGGTCCATCAATTAAAAAAATTATATTTTTGGTATTTTTAATAACTATGATGGATATGATTTATTTATCATTTCAGCTAAAACAATCAGATATCTCGTTCTCTTTCATACTAATGTAACGAAATGGGAAGCCACAATCATTATCTAACACCATTTATGTTTTCATATATATATTGAACACATTTTTTGTAAATATATACTTTGAAGTATTTGGAAAAGTGTGTGTATATATATATATTTATTTATTCCTCATATATATAATTCCACCATATCAACAAGGAATAAATTATTAGTGTCAAATATATTTCAGCCATATCATAATTTTCAATGTAATTTTTATTTGTAGATACATATATTTTATCCACACATAATGATATATAATAATACATGTATATCTATTCATTGAAGAATCATTATAAACCATAAAACCATCTCCAATATAGGGTAGTGTGAAAGCTTGTTTTAGGAAAAAACGTTTTTAAAACACCCATAATTTTTACAAACATTAATCTAACCAAAATTAGAAGACTCTCATCCATGAAAACATGGTGATTTTATTATAATTTCATGTATTATTATTTGAAAAACATCAATTATACTCATCCATGAAAATAAAACTATGTATCTTATTCATTGTTACATGTTTTTTCAATTTCTCAATGAAATTAATGATTTAATGATCCTAAAATATACCAAAAAATTATTTTTTAGGACCCCTTAATTAATATATTTAAATAAAAATCACATATTCTCAATATGGAATATAATTTATCATCAAAATAATCTTAAAACAGTCATAAAATGGTCATTATTATCATTATTAATCATTTAATATATACGAATAGCATTTATAGAAACTACCATAAATTGATTGAGGAAATTTCTAAAAAAATATATTCAATAAACAAATAATGATTAAATACGAACTAGTGAGTCCAAATAGACTATTGTTAATTCATATTATAAAAATAACATACATAATTTTTTAATATTTATATATGATCTTTTGACCCTAACTTGATAGTATTGACAATATAGGATAGTCATGGAAATGTAATGATATCCATATATTTAATAACAAAAATCATTAATACATGTTGAACAATGTTTTTTTCATTCTCTTTATATTTTTATGTCATGAATAACCCTTTAAATATTGGATTTGTCTATATTTCATCATAACAAGATGGATATGTCTGTCTCAGGTTGAATCATAGTATTAGATAAATACTTTATTGGAATTCTTCATTATTTTCTTCCTCAAGTACAATAACTCAATAATAGAAATCATGTATATTATCTTTGAAATAGTGGTAACACATGGAATGTGTTATATTGATTACATAACATAATTATTGCAAATAATAGTATGTAAAATTCATAAAAATTCATAAAAAATAATCAGTATAATAAAACTATCTTTCTTGTTGACTTTATCTCCAATCGTATTTGATAAATACCCTTTAGGAATATGAATAAAGTTAAAAAATAGAATTAATTACCATTGTAAGATCATTTTCATATTTACAATTATATGCTATGAAATTTTCATTATGAATATCAAATATGACATTCCATTAATTAACACTGATGTGGGATCTATATATGGAGTTATGATCCTTTCCAAATATCAAGTAATAATCAACTAGAGGGGGGTTATCATGAATTTTAAGAAGCATATTCAAAAAATAAAAATATAATAAGAATAAATTACTATATATATTTAAAAAATCACAGTATTTGTCTTTTCCATTGTTAATACCACTTAAAATTATTGAGGTTGTAATGTGATACACTTATAAAATTCATTATTTCTGAATGAGTGGGTAAAAGCCAAGATAAAAAAGAAATTATAAATTCTAGATAGGATGTAATATTTATCATTAAAAACATAGTTCTCCTATAACACATTATAAATAGTGATAATATGATATTTTTTATTATATTTAGGTTTTAGAGGTATCAGATGTCGATCATTGTCATAAAACCACATATGTGTGTTCTCTTAACTATATTTCCCATATCCCATTCGATTGAAACATTGTTTTTTAGAGGTATTTTATTTAGACCATTCTATCTATTCATATAATTGGAAATTCTCTTCCTATTACATTGGAATCTGATTCTTTGATGACATTCCTTTTCACAATTAATTTATTTACATATTCCCTTAATAAAATTTCATCCATTATTATATTGGAAAACTCATCTTCATTCCTCCATGGTTTCTATCATAATATATTATATTTAATTCCTTAATCCTTTTAATATAAAACAAATTTAATTGATAGTTGACACTAATTATTATTTATACCATCACAAAATTCATTATATCTATTAAGTCCTCTTATGTCAAACTCTCATTATAAAAAAATTTTCAATCAACTAAATATTCAATCAATAATACATTAATATAAAATTACAATACATGAGACATACCATCAATGTCCTGTAATAGTTTTTTATTGACTACTCATGGATTAATCACCCTTATAATTTATCTCATGGATTCCCTTCCTTGTTTTCATATGACGAATATAGAGACAATAATTTTTTAATAGTAAGATCTTAATCTCACATAACTGCATAGATTCTACATCATCTGGTTATGATAAATTTGTAACAATATTTTTCCGTTAACATTATTCTCCTTCCAAATGATAAAATGTTAATATAACATTTTCATGTTCATATTCAAATAAAATATATATTTTCGTTTTTTAAAAATCCACATAACAGTAATTAATGGATCAATAAAATAACTATGAAAATTGTCTGGTACTAGATTATGGACTCCAAAATATGTATATCTCTTCTTCTCATATTTAGAATGTCATAACGATTCATATATGTTGGATATTTTATAAGCATATGTACCTAATTTTTTATTTAATCTCTAATAACATTGTCTTCTTATGTGGAAAAGTCATTAAATAATAAATAACATATATCATTAACATGATTTCACCATGAGGTGTATATTAAATAAAACCAAGTATAATAGTGTGATGAATTATAATTATAGTTAAAAATTATATATTCATGAATAATCATTTGTTAGATGATAAATAATTAAAAATTATTGAAATTCAACATAAGAAAAGGTTTATCCCATTTTATTCACATTTAGAAGGATTACCAAATTCCTTGTTTGTAAAACCCATATAATAATAGCTTAGTTCTCTCTTTACACAAAAGAGTGATGTTGGAAAGGAAAAAAAAACGTTAATATATATGATGGAATATAATATAAATTGTGACTTAGTAATCATATATCAATAAAAGTTATATGTACTTATTATTTTATACATAGAAGATAAGATTCGATATGGAACACCATTTGAATTAGTTAGTCTATGTTAAAAATCAACAATAGAGAAATCACCAGAATAAATAATCTATTCTATAATAATTTGATGTATCAATTTTTCTTAAAAAATTAGATAATGTGGAAGAACTATCAAATTTAATCACATCACATCCTGCACCAAAATCAACAATAGTTTACAAAAATATCGTTAAAGAGAATTCATTCATCATCCTTGACACTCCATAGATAAGTGAGATGCATTATTATGGTTCTTCCTAAGGTCTTGTTTTAAAATAGGATAGCAAATATAATTTATTATAGTGGTTTCTTATAATACACGATTTTCATACCAACAGGGTAGTATCTATATAAATCATTCCTTATATATGAATGGTTCATAAAATATAAGGAATAATATGATTACCTTAGTTATGGTCCATATTAGGACCTCATAATATCAATGAACAGTAGATGCATTAAAGGACACTCAAAATATGTGGGCATAATGTATTGAAAAAATTCTATTCATAAGGAAGATTTGATTCCTTTTCATTATTACATATCAGGTGTATTGGATGAATTCCCATGACAACTTATACCATCTAAAATAGTGTGTTTTAAAAATTAATTTTATGATACGTAAGATATATCAACCTACACTCATATAGTTCCTCACAATGATAGAATGATTAAATTCATTGTAAATTGTAGTATTTTATCACCATTCAATACATTAATCATTAATAAAAAATAAATCAATGCTATAAGGGAATTTGTTTACCTAATTCCCACTAACGGATGACAAAAATGAATGTATATTTACCATAATAAACTATATTCAAATGAGAATCATTCATCTTCATTGATAAAATAGGGATAAATCCAATATTGGGAAGTAAAAATATTCTTTTTTGAATTTCTAATTTAACATAATCATTTCTAAAAATAGTGATTTTAAAAGGATATCTTCAAATTTAATGAAATAATAGAGAACCAATCCCTTATATGAGATGTAAATGTAGGTGATCATGGGTCCCATCCGAGATAAAATAACATCACCTATAAAATCGTGTGTTATTGGTAATATCTGGTATAAATGATTCAATATTTCATGGAGTTCACATTAATTGTCTATGTTATCTACATACATTGCCACATCAATCATCATATACTATAAATAATTTATAATGGTAAAAATCCATTTCAGTTTCCCATCTAGGAAATATTTTTTATAGAGTTATATGACACATTAACTTTCATGGATTCTATAATACATAAAATCAAATTATAACATCTTCAATAAATGTGTTGAGGTGATACTGCTCATGGGAATCAAAAAAACTGATATATTTTCTTTTAAAATGAATAAAATCTCTAAATTTGATTTCCTATATACAAAAAAACTAAAAATGGACACATCATCCAATATTCTGAGATGAAAATTATTTATCTTCAACACAAAATCTCATTCATCCATTCATCTAGATATAATGATGTAAATAATTGATAGATAGTAGGATTGAATAAGTCTCTATAAAATAAAAAATAAAATATTTCCAAAATAAAAAAAAAATGTCTATACCAAAAATATAATACATTCTTTATTGGAAACCACAAAAAAAATTAAACTATTACATGATTAAACTCATATTAATTCACATACACTATTGATGAGGTTTTATAAATTGAGGTAGAATAACCATGATCTCATGTCTCTATTTGAAATATAAAATCTACTTATGATTAATACAAAAGTCTATTTACTGATATGAGATAATGGATGATAAATTTTTATGTACATTGATTAAAATAAAACTCCAACATAATCAATCAAAAAGAGAAATAAATACGAGTGTTTTTGTTTACTAAATTCTACAGGGTTTGGTAGATTTTTTCTCCTAACAAACACATTAAATAAAAATTAGTCTCTAAATACATATAAAATTGGAGGGATATATGTGTTTAATATGTTTTAAAACTAGGGATACTACTGTTGGTTCATAATATATGGGGATATAATCACCTCACCCCACTCAGTGTAAAATTTATAAATAATTACATTACAAAACCTTCACATCGGAAAACAACATCCTCACTAAAATATGTTAAATAGTAATGATTATGCCTCTAATGTGTTCTGATAAACAATGTCATGAATTTTTGGGTTATATGATAAAAAACATAATATATCTAACCGCATTGCAACTTGACCGAAAATTAAATATAAATTTTCATGTCACTTCAGTTAATTTTTTATAAAAAAATATTATTGTTTAATTGTAACCCTTAAATTGATTATCCTATTTATTGGATCATAATTTGAAAGGAACGTTGGTTTGATAATCTTGAAAATATACTATAAACACCCATGAGTCAATTCCATAATAATTAAATATACATTTAGTTTGATAGAATTTCATTATAAAAAATTATTTAATGTTTACTCCACTATTCGTGACATTAAACTACTCATTATGACCCATACTCAAAGTAATTGTCCACAAAAATATTTTTTGAAATTTTTTGGGAGATTTTTTGGGTAATTAATGCACTTCATCAAACTAAAAAGTTAATTAATGCCTATTTTTACTACATGACATCTATATCTATATGGGCACCATGATGCATCATTTATCCTCATGTATAAAATAGAGTTAAATAAAATGTTTCCCACTCATCATTGTCAAATCTTGTTAATCTATTGTGCATGTAAAAAAATTTAATACACCATAAACATCATAGATTGATCTTATATGAATTCCTATTCTATGTTATTTAATAGATATATAAATGTAAGGATCCTCAATGTATAGCTCTAAACTCCAACTACTACACAATAAGGTAAAACAACATGTCTATGTATATGAATAAATATATGTGATTAGATTCCTTATATCCTAGGATATGTTGTGATGTGTGGTTCCACTATCCAAATAAAAATAATTAATTTTTAAAATTCTAATTTATGATTCCATTCATGCTATCCAGATACATATAGATATCCTTTCTCATATAAATATTCAAATTCTGGAAATATATTTTATCTCGTGAACCCTAATGTGATTGGTGTGATCCAAAATTTATATATTTTTCCTCGCCCAAATAATGACCCACATGGGTATAGAGGTCCATGATTAATAAAATGATTAACAATATTGAGATCAAACATATTCAATTCGTGAAATTTTATACAAGGTCTGCATTCTCTAAACATCATGACATAAGGTTCTCTATATATGACACTCCAAATGTTTTGATGTTTATTATTGATAAGATCCTTTATCTTACATTAGATACAATATTTTTAGAAAAATATTTATTCATTGATCGATATTTAGATAAAACTTTACCGACAATGATATAATTTTGTATTGATTATTATCTTTATATTATATGTTTATATGTTTTTTCTAAATATTGCCCATTCATAAAATTTAACATCCTATTAAAATACACTTCAAATGTGAAAACTGTTACTCAATAAATGTTCTTATACATTTTAAATCCATTCATGAATGATATACCACTATTAAGAAACTATTTTCTTCTTAATTAATATTAATTGAATATAAAAAGATACCATTTTATCCCTTATATAATGAAAATACATATTTTTGTCAACCAAAATTATATCTTCTTTAGATAATATATATATATATAGTCTTCTATAGTAAATAGTTAAAATACATTGTTTTATTCTAAAGGTCCCCGAATTTATGAAATACATGTGAAATGAATATATTTTTTCATCAGAAGAATATTGGTTAGTAAATTTTTGATATATTATCCCTTCAAATATGAAATCATTTTTATTTATTTTCATCATGTTTTCCATATTATTTCCTAGTATCTTAAAATCACTTAACATTAATGATTGACCAACCATCCATTTTCCTTTTTACATGATCCCGATAAAAATAATTTCCAATGAAGAACATTTAGTATATTAATTGTGTTAATTGGGAGAAAAAAGACATTATGAGATCCTCCATATTAAGTCTTGGTAAATTTTTAATCCTTTTTATCAAGAAAAATAAGGACTATTTTTTAAAAAATATAAAAAAATAATTTCATTATTTTGGTTTATAAATAAATATTCTTCTAATAAAATGCTTATGTCTATAATTTTTTATACTATTTGAATAGAATTATTGATTTCACCCAAATTTATTGAAATATTTGTTCTAGAAGGGTCTGATATTCATTATGTACAATATATGTATGTTTTTATAACATCACAATAAAATATTTTTTGTATGTCTTGTAGTGATGAAATAAAACTTATGAAATTAAATATCTCTGTAATATTGTTTTATAATACATGAAATCAATGTCCTTATCAATTATTGCTAAAATTTACAACATCTATGTCCTCAATACAATATTTTAAAATATATGATATGTATTTCTAGAATGCAAGAAATTGAATAACATGACATCTAATCCCAAATTAATTAAAATTAAATGGAACAACACCAAAAATATAAACACATTATTTAGAAATTAATGCCTTATATTAAAACTATATTATATGAGGACTGGATAATTTTTAGAGAGTATATGAAAATAAATGACTATTTTTTATATCACTTTTGGTGTTTTAATATATGTAGTAAGTTATATGTCTTATATTACATACTCATCCTTAGACCATCACTAATATTCATTCATCCGAAATGTATCATAATATCATAAACATCATTATAACGTGATTGAAAAAACTCTAACACATTTTTTTCAACACCAATGTTTCATGAACGATACATCATTCCCAAAGTGTCTCGTATTTTCATCAATTTTTTCTATCAATAGGTAAGGAGTTCATTAAACTAAAAGGAGAACATTTTTTGGGTATTATTAAATACAATAATTTAAATCTTTATAATACCATTAATATAACATGACCACCAATTTAATATGTTCATCATAATTTCATTGAAATCTTATATGTCTATGCATCAAAAACATAAAATAAAAACCATTCATTCATATTTGATTAATTGTATCCACTTTTTTAATAGTGGAATATCATTAATCAAAATTCAAAAGCATAATTTGGCAATTTAGAACACTATTATTCCATGTTACAATGTTTTAGTGTTTTTAAAATGGATCCCAATTATTCTATTTTTTAGAGATCCCCTTTATATGATGGTCAATGAATCATTAATTAATATTTTTATATATAAAATCCATTGTGATCTCAATGGATTTTATATATAAAAATATTATTTAATGATTGATTGACCATTATATAAAATTTGTAGTTATTCATAACATTTCAGCACTGTACTAGCCACTATAATGACTATAATAAAAAAATATTAGTAATTGTTTCATCATCTTAAACACTACTAGTTCTAGTCAATGTTGGTAAGAATTATAATCCTAATATACTGGTCAAACCAACATGAACTAAAAAATGGTAACCCATTTGATAAAATTTATATTAGAAAATGGTCCTCCATTCATGTATAGTTTTAAATTTCCCATGGTATATGGAATATTTTACCTTTTTGTATATATAGTATGATCATAAATTTACTAAACCATGGTTATATTATTATAACTATAAATAGAATAATTATCATATAATGTGAAAATCTATAATCTCAATACATAGTTCATATATGTTAAACTATAAACTCTATCCCCCAATGGTAAATATTATATTACATAATCTTAAGGTTAAAATTTGATGAATTATTTTAATATGAAAAAATATATTTATGTGAATCAGATTAAAAATCAACTCACCTCTTTGCAGAAATTAATATTTCAGAAATTAAGAAAAAGTAGACCATAATTAAGAATGAAAAATATTCATTGTCCCAAAATATGGACAAAGAAAAACTAAATATATTCTAATTTAACCAAATAATTGATATGAATGTCAGATAAAAAAATGTAAAATTATTTATCCCTAATAATGTGTTCAACAGATGTTGGAATAACATTTAGTGTACTAGAAACCTCCTTCAATACCACCATTTCTAAGATCCTTCTTCTTTTTTTAATCTCATGCTTCATCGTTAGTATTTCACAAATATCCCTAATGAATGTTTTTGACCCCATAAGAAACAATGATTTGAATATTCATAAAAACACATAGTAATACAAGATATATGTAACTAGATTATATCATTCCAATGATATATTTGAATTAATCCTTTTGGGAAGTTACTCAATTTTTTCCCACTAATTCCAATATTACAAATACTTTCATTAGAACATAGTTATAGAGAATACATTGTATACGTGTCTTATATAATCATCCCTAATTTATTGCATAAGTTTTTATTTTCAAATCCTAGTATCTAACCATTCAAGTGGATTTAATACCATCGATGATACATATTCATGAATACTGATCATTTTAAAAATATAGATGTGATATCCAATCAATCAACCATTTAATTGGACATTGTCACCTGACACTAAAATGAATTTCAAACAATTCATAGCTTCATCAACATATACTAAATTAAACTATTTGTGGGATATTTAACACCAATAATGGGCTTTACAGTCAAATAAAGTTTTCTCAATGGTTTTATCTAAAATTCCCCATTAATTTAGTTTCATCACTATGAACATAAATTTTTTTCATTTCCACTTGAGGATTTTATCTTATGTATGGGTGGGATCCAAATTCATATTATAAATTTCTGTTCCATGTGACTCTAAGTAGAATGTTTAAGTTTAAGCATATTTTTTCAACCAAAAATATCATCAACTAGTAGTATTACATAAATATACTCAAACATCATATTGAAATTTTAACATGATGTGGTGTTTTTGGAGATAATTTTTTTAATTTCATTGATATCTTGTGTTATATTCTACACCAATATAAATTTTCACAATATGAATTAATAACATATAATACTGTATGTGAAATACTATGCTCTTCCCGTGTTACACTCAATTTCATTAGAAAGAATTATTTTCATGTAAGACCTAGAAAATGTTAACAAGTAAATATTATAATGTTACCTTATATCATATCCATTTTCTTTTGATGGAGTACCAAATTTATATCTACTTTTGAAAGATTTTATATACAATTTTTTTTATAAATTCTTTTTATATGTAAATGGTTTATACAAATTTTCCTTTTTAAATTTTTGGTATTTATTAGATATGTTTTACTTTGTATTTATTTTAATAAATAGTGAATTTAATATTATGAATAAAAAATATTTTTTTGTTAGGGTATTTACTTCGTCGTATAACTTTTTATATTAGTTTTAAATTTAAATAATTTCTATTTGAATTTTCTTTATTTTATACACTGATTTATTATTAAATCATTTAGTTTTTTAAAATGACAATTTTCTAAAAAATTATTTTTTATTGAATTTAATTTTTTTAATGTTATATTTAATTCGAAAAAATATATTTCTTATGTTTATAAAAAATAATTTAATCATTATATTTAGAAGGACATAATATGAAATATAGGTCCCTTTTATTTTTAAGAAATATTATTATTCAACATGGTCAATATTGTTATCATGGAAAATGGTAAATTAGATAATTTAGGTTGATAATTTTACAATGTCTATAAAATTACCCTAAAATTGGTAATATTTTATTTTAGGAATGATAATCAACCATTAAAAATGAGTTTAAAATTTTGTCCCTCAAAGTATGCATGTCCCTGAAAATGACTTAAATAATATTTAAATCAATGACAGACCTAAAGTGTCATTTTCTTAATCTTTAATATCTAATATGTGTCCATGGGGGGGGGGGGGTAAATTATCATTATGAATTAATATAAATTCAATTTTTTTACATAAGAAACATATATTCAAGTTCAAATTTTATTATTGGTGTTTTGGGCAGTATTGGGGGAATTATGATGTTTATAATGTTTTAGATAATATAATTTAAAAGATGGCACATTCATGTTTTAATTGACAAATAATTTAAAATATATTGTTATACAATAAGATAAATTCAACAATAAATACTCATTATAACAATATTTTTTTATTTATCATGTTAATTTTTTTATAATATTTATAAAATAAACAATTATCATAATTTCTTATAAATTGATTTTGTAGAAATTATATAATTGGGGAAAATATATATAAAATAATTTCAATTAAATTGATAATAAATAATAAATAATAAAAACATTTCACAATATTTTTTATGGAGTATACATCGACCATAATCATCCAAGTGTCAATTATTAACAATTTGGATCCACATGGAATAGATTATGGCATTTATAATATTATATCAACCATAAGGTTAAAGGTATCTTATACATGATTATATATATATATAACATTTATAATGTGGGATTTTATAGAATCTATAACACACTATAAGAATTATTATAAAATTTAGTATATTTATCTTCATCAGGGTATTTTATATTTAATTTTTATCCAACAAATATGTATTTTAAATAATTAGAAAAAATAGGTATTGTAATTTTTTTCGAAAAATTAAATAAATGATAGTAAAATAATTTAAATAAATATTATTTATGATAATTAATATATTAAAGAATGTTTTAAATTTGATTTACCTAATAAGAATATAAAAAAATATTTAGTTTGAAGATACAATATTACAATGATATTTTTTAAAAAAATCGAAATAAATTGTGTCAAAATTGGACGCATTGATTTTTTATCTAAATAATTGTTTAGTAATTTCATTAAAAATAAAAGAAATCATAAAAATATATATTAATTATTATATGACATAAAATGTTTTATATTTTTCATTTATGGTCATATTGACATCAATTATGTATAGATTACACTATTTAAATATGTACTAATTTGTTAACATTATTAAAAATAAAAATATAATAACTAAGGGTTAATTTAAAATATAATAAATAAATTTACACAAAAACATTACATAAAATAATTGGTTTATGATATTACAACCTTATATCATCTCATCATAGAAACATGTAAATTTTTGATATTTTTTGATAGAATTTTATTTTATTATAAATTAATGTTTTTGGAGATTAAAAATGTGCACCTCGCCTCAATTATAAAAGGGACCCCCCTCATTAATACACAACTCATCAAGAAATAAATATCTCTTAACCCTTAATAATTTATATTATAATATTCCTTATTTAAATTATTGATTATCATGTATTCTAAAAATACCAACATTTATGCTTGTAAGAGGTGATCTTGAGGGAGCCTCTTGAAGAAAAGGTTATCTCTTATACCTATTCATTTAAATTATTCCATATTATACAAACTCTATATAATTTTTTTACTAGGAAAATTAATTCTTCTTGTATTAATTATGTACATATATATTATTATGATTATTGGAGATACATATCCCACCTTATATCCATGCAACGAAAAATGAAATCACATCACCTGCGTACATAAGGATTATAATCTCCATGACATGGTGTCATTTGGTTTACCCCATCAGTTTACTAGGATGGTTATAATTTTTATGAATATTCTATGATGTACATTAGAGAACCAAACCATATTTGACATATCATGCAAGAGAAAATGAAGATGTTAATATCCAAATAATGAGTAATAATGAAATATTATTACCACAAAAAGATAATTTTATCATAGACGTTATCTTAAAAATAACTAGGATTATGGAATAAGAAATGAAATTATATAATTTACTATATAATATAATTACATACATACAATGGTTAGCATACCTAAAATAAGGGATAAATTTTCAATGTCATTTTTTCACAGCTTATTTATACGTAAGTATATAATTTATAAATTTATTATTCATGTAAATGTTTTATAAATATGTATTAAAAAATATTTCTTATATTCGTAGATTATTTTTTATAGAGTGTTTTACACAATTTTACATTTTTATGAAATATAATGAATGAAATATTTTTCGCTTTCGTTACGAGGTACTTTTTGACTATCCAGAAAAATATGAAAATAATCTTTTCTTTTATCTTATACATCATTAATGGATTTTTATGATTTTAGGACACCATATTTACATGAAGATTATTTTACATTTTTTCAAGGATATTATGAATGAAATTATTTTCATTCAACATTACACTTTGTTTTATGAAAAGAAATTATTATCTAAGAATAAAGATTATTTTACTCAATATTTATTTTCAATTGTTTTATCATAATTAATTTCTATATATGACTATGGATATGATTAATGTATTCTATACCTATTAAAAAAATATTTAATTATTTTTATAACATAATTATATTTATCAAATATATTTGTTTTACATGGATTATATAATAAATGAATGTTGTTTAAAAACACCATTATTTTCTTTGGGTTATGTTATGAAGAATGATTTTTGATTTTATTGCACAAAAATGTATGGTTTCCATTTTGTGAAGGGTGGGGGCTATATCTCCCTTGAATGCGTTGGGTAATTATTTATATCTCATTGGTCATAAATGATTTGAATGGGATGTGAATTATTTTAAGTAATATAGAGCTAGAACGACAATTAAATATAGTTCAATAATACAGAACTGGAATGAAAAATAAATCTGATTAAGTAATACAGGTCCATAATGAGATGATAACTCGGTTTAATAATGACCTTTGTCCCCTATAATGGAATTTTCAATTAACCTTCTCAAATATGTAAATTATTTTATATTCAGAGAGTTTTTCAACAATTGATGTTTTATTCCAATGATAATTAATCATTGTTTTTGGTTCTTTTATCATTTATTCCTTATGAAATACCTTGATTTATTTTAGGACTCAATATGTTCATATTAAAAAGTTATTTTCATGTATTTATATTTTTATGTCTATGTTTTTGGTTGATGTTCAAAAAAATTTCCCTTTATGATAATTTTAGCTCCCCATTTTATATTTTATTTTCCTCATAATATAGAAACTTTATTTAGGTAGAAATATATATGGGGATGATCTTTATGGGAGATGTTGATGATCTTTCCCCAAGATATAAAAAAATGTTCCCGGTTTCTAGAGAAAGAAAAATATGGTCGTTGGGCGTATTTGAATGTATGGTAGTGTGTATTAATCTATAATAATGTAGTATCAATGTATGTAAAGCAAGGGTCTACAGAGAAATAGATACAGAGTCATTATTATTATAAACATGAATCTGATCCTAGGGTAATGTACAAGTTTATGATCACTATACATGAAGAATGCACGATAGATTAAAAAATATAGTAGTTAAATAGAAGAAAATTCTTTAAACATATCTGGTTTATAAAACACATATGGTTATTTGATGAAAATATGACTCCAAACTTCTATTTCTCCACGACTATGACTTGAAAAATGAAATGGTTACATATAAAAGAAACAATGGATGTGTAGTAAAAAATATTTACATTAAATAAGTCACTAATTTCCCACTAGGTCTATCAAAAATGGAAATATTTAGAGAACTCTTACATTCAAGTCATATTAATCAATGAATTCAGAAAAATCATAAAAATGGTACCCACTAGTACATGATCCCCATAAAAAATGTAAATCCTCTTTCATATTCACCACCCATAACGATCCTCATAAAATAGAGTCTTTTTATTCCATATTTGAATAGGACTAAAATAGTTCTAAGTGATTTATCCTATTATAATATCTATATATGATCCATACCTAGATTGAAATTTTTTACAACTGAAGGGACTAACCCTATTAAACAATAATGGAATTAATGCCTGAATCCATAAACTATTCGTTAATTGGAGTAAATATTCTTCATCTAAATATATAATATATAGTGTACAATGATAGATCCTTTTCCATTAACTGACCTCAAGCTATTTCATTAAATAAATTTATAACAAATATCTATGTATATTTATTAACTTGTTTTTCTCTAATATTTTGTTTAAATTGATTCATGATATCATTATATATTCATATAGGTCATCATTGATTATTATGTTGTTATAATTTAAGTGAATAAATAATCAATAATTTATGGCCTTCTATGTTTTTTTCATCAATGAAAATGAAGAGTAAAATATTAAATATAGTGTATCAAATAAAATTATCTAGGAATCATAATATTTACTCTTATTATACTAAGAGTTAAATAATATTTTATTAGGTATCATCATTTTCATTTTGATGTTGGGAATCTTCGTATACTTTTATTCATCATTAGAAAGAGTTCCTTCAAAATTAGAAGTGGTAAATTTTCAATTTTTTTCTTCTTCAATTTCGATGAAATGACTAGATATATACCCATTATTCATGTCCAATTTTGGATTAAAACTTCAAATAATGGAAAATGATCAATTTGATAAAAGTTTTGGTTCTGTTTCTACGTATATATAATGAGACTCTTCATGAGACAAAACAATACAGTGATTTGAAAATGTATTTTTTATCATTTCTAATGTATTAATTTTTGTGATTTATACTCATAAATCACTCTAAAGAGAACATAATTAGAACATTATTCATCAATTTTTATTAAAAATCAGCATACCCATGTGATTAGAAATTATAGCAGAGCATAGTCAATGTTTTTGGTAAGCCATATAGAGATGTTAGAGAGATCAAAACTCACAACCAGTTCTGGATAATTCACTAAGAGTTGTGTAATTTATAAGGGGATTGACAAATGGGTTCACAATATTTCTCAATATAATGGATATATTAAGAAACAAAATTCATCATTAAGGGATATATATCTATAACACCCCAGTATTATGTAAATATCATTCAATTTTATATATCTATTGTGTTTGATAACTTTTTTACACACAAAATTGAACTTATATATACTATAATATGAATTATTAAATTAATAAAAAATTTCTGGACAGTTATTATGAAATTGATATGAACAACAATGTCTCATGTAAATAGGAATTATAAAAACTTTTATTAGTGTGAAAAACATATATTCACATTCCACACATATTAATATTAATATTAATATTATTTTTATTTTTAAATAATAATTGATGTATGTATTAAAGTTAATAAGAATTAGAAAAATAAAAATTAAATCATATTAAAATAATTAAACATTAAAAATGTGTAATTAAAAGAATTATCTTAAAATTAAATTAATTATAAATTGAACAGAAATATTGTTATAAACATTTAATTTTTCCAATATTATTTTCTGATTGACTTTTTCATTATTTTTACATTAAAATATTTGTATATAATTATATATTTTCATTTTTATGAAATTCACATATTTATTGAATTTATCATATCAAAATTATTTTACATTTTAGTTCTAATATTTTTTATATTTTTTCTTGTTGTTTTAATGGTGAATAATAATTTTTAATAAAATTAATTCCTTTAAGACCTTATCAACAAGTAGAGATAAAATAATATCAATTAAAAAAAATTGCTATAAAATTTAAATTATGGGGTAAAATTAATTAAATACAAAATGTTTAAATTTAAAAATTAATATATAGAATTTTTATAATTAAAAATCATTCAAATTCATAATATTTTTAGTGTTTCTATTTAAAATTTGTTTTTCCAAGGTTGAATAAGGATTTAGATTTCAATTTTAGTTACATAACACTCCTTTAGATAATAGTACACAGTTTAATTTATTTAAAACTAGAAACATTTATAATTTCTCCCATATAATAATATTATTTCTTAAAGATAATATTATTCTAAAAATAGTTTTTTTATTATATGTGTAATTTTTGTAAATAAACATTCATAAAAAATTAAATTTTATTTGATGCAATTTATTTTCTATTTTGAATCATTTAGTATACCTAATTTTATATTACTAATTTTATTATAAATATTCAAAAGTAAATTTTTTGTCAAAAGATTTAGGACCATGATATTGAAAAAAAGTAAATTAATTAGTCTTAAAAAAAGAATATTTTTATAATAGTTCTAAAATGATTTTATACGGGATTATCCCACATAACACATCTACCGTTTCAACTTTTCCACTTTCAAACAACATCAAATGTGGAGAATGTTCCAACATTATTTTATATTGTGTTATTTAAAAAAATTCTTTTCCACCTTTTATAAAATGTAGTCACCCCCACCACATTTATCAACATATTATAATTTACATGTACTTTATCAATTAAAATTTATGGCATATTCTCCATTTTGTGTAATAATATAATTATAATATATTTAGTTTAATAAATGTTGAAGTGAAATTTTATGTGAAAAATTAAGGGATATGTATATCTAGAAATGTTTAAAATAAATAAAAACAATGTGAATAATTGAACAATTTTATTTATTTCATTATAGATAAAATATCATTAACATAATTCATTATCCTATAATGTATATAAACATCCAACAGTGACATAGAAAAAATGATTAAGAAAATTATGAAAATAAAAATAAGAGAAATTAAATATCATATAATTTCATCTAAATTTTTTCTTTGATTTGAGATCCAAGAGATTTCCTTTTTTTTAAATGATCTTCAATCATAATCACTTTCGAGAAACCTACATATTATTTGTTTATCAGCCTTGACTATTATTTTGTTTAAATTAAGATTTTATGATTGAATAATTTATTTCAATAATATCACAAATATTTTGTATTAAAAATACATAACAGGTAAAATTTTAAAAATATTAGATTCATGTTTTAAAATAATTGTTTTTTCATTCCCAAAAATAATTCTATCCACTTTAAAAAGTGATTTTTTTTCAAAACACCATGAACCATGGGTTGGAAATGGTATACCCATAATTATCTCTTAGTATATGCATTTTTCATTAATTTATTATTAGGGTTCATCATTATCATATTGAAGTTGATAAAGCTCCATACACCTGTATTCTTCATTATAATGATTTTGTTCAAAATATGAATAATGAAATTTAAAATTGTCTTTGCTTCTGAATTCACCTTGCATGGATTAACCACCAACCCTTTTTCCATTCCATGTTCCTTATTAAAAAAGAAATCATGACAATCTAATATATTAGATATGAATTATTGTTCTATTTATACGTCTATATAATGAGACTCTACATGAGACACTACCATAATGTAATTTGAAAAGTCATTATTAATCAATCCAAATTTTGATCAACTTCGGATTTCTACACCTGTAACTCTATCGAGATAACACATTTTATAACATTATGCATCAGGTTTTTTAAAAATTGTTATACACATGTGTTACAAAAATATAACTGATCTTATTGATCATTTTCAGTAAGACTTATAAATTATTTTGATGGATCATAATCTGTATGTATTTATATATAATTTATTAAGTGTGGTAAAATTTATATAGAATCTGAAAAATGTTTTCTAAATAATTCTCAATATAAGGTATATATTAAGAAACATACTATCTCAATGAGTGACACATATTTATAACAACTTGGGATTCCAATAAATATCATTCATTTAAATATTTACAATGTGTTTGATAATTTTTTTCACATACAAAATTGAACATAATGATATTATGATATGGATTATTAAATTAATAAGATATTTTACAAACAATAATTTTAAAAATGATATGGAAAATATCATTTCATGTAAATAAAATCTAAGGAAACTGCCATTATTTTAAGAAACATATATTTACATTCCCCACATATTATTTTTGTTGTTATTATCATAATTATTGAATAATTAATGTATTGATTAAATTTTATAATTATATTAAAAAATCATAAAATATTATTAAAACAAATATATAATTAAAATAGGTTATTAAAATTATTCCCTTAAGTATAATTAAATTATAAAATGATCAAATATATTAATAGGTACATTTAATGTGTCAAATGATATTTTTTGATAAATTTTTTCCATTTATTTTTTTAGTCTTCAATTAAAATATACATTTATAATCATTCATATTACACATTATGAAACATATATATTTATTGAATTTATCATTTAAAAATTATTTTACATTGATGTTATCTTATTTTTTTAATATTTCATATTTTGATGAATAGTTAAAACGTTATTTATACAAAAAGAATTGCCTTCAAGACCCAATCCAAAAAATAGGGATAAAAAAATAACCATTAAATTTTTTTCATTAAAATATTGAATTTTATGGAGTGAAATTAATCATTTAAAAACTAAATTTTTAATTTAAAAAACCCATATATTAAATTTTGATAATGACACAATATTTTTTGAATAAAAACTATTTTTAGTGTTTCAATTTTAATTTTGTTTTTCCAAGGTCTAATAAGGACTTGGATTTCATTTTACGTAACATAACTCTCATTTATATAACATTAATCAATTTAATTTCATTATAACATTAAATAATTTTAATATCTTACTAAACATAAAATTTACACATCAAGGTAATATTATTCTAAAAATATGATTCTATGCTTTATATAAAATATTTTTAAATTAAATATTCATAAAAGTTTAATATTTATCTGATATAATTTTTTATGTATTTAATCAATCGATATAAATAATTTTATGTCCCCAATTGTAATTTAATTCATCTAAAAATAATATATTTTTTTTAAAATATAATAACTTGATAAAAAAATTACTGGTTAATAAATTAGTGTTAACAAAAAAATTATTACATAATAATCAGTTAAAATGAATGTATGAGGGATTACCGATGATAACA
Source organism: Viscum album (assembly GCA_963277665.1). Classification (NCBI taxonomy): domain Eukaryota; kingdom Viridiplantae; phylum Streptophyta; class Magnoliopsida; order Santalales; family Viscaceae; genus Viscum; species Viscum album. The sequence continues at coordinate 2,070,180,551 of OY728152.1, read as the reverse complement.
CATCTACCTATTAATATTTTCCATTTTCGAACAACATTAAAAATGGAAAATGTTCCCACTATATATTATATAGTGATATTTACTTAATGTTATTTTCCCTCACATGTAAAATGCAGCCCCCACCACCCCATTTCACCACTAAATACAAAGTACTAGTACTCTATCAATTAAATTTCATTTCCTAATCCTTATTTTGTGTAATAATGTAAGTAGAATATATTTTATTTTATATAAATTAAAATGAATAGGTATGTGAAATAATCGTGGATATGAATAGATATAAAAGTTTTAAAGAAACTAAAAAATAGTATATGATTAAGTAATATTATAGATTACACATTAAAATTTCAGAGTCAATTATTTTAATAAATTTATAAAAAAAAATGTCCAAAAAAGTATACAATATATAAAATAATTAATATTTTATAATTTTTTATGAATTTAATAGATAGAATGTACTCAATATAAAAGAACTCATCTTACATGGAGCTCAAAAAATTAATAACGTAACAGAAAAAATGTTTTAAACATTTTTATTATCCTATAATGTATAAAACCTACCAACTATGAAATGAAAAAATAATTAAGATATTTGTGAGAAGAATATTAAATGAAATAACTATTACTGAATTTCATCAGAAATGGCTCATTGATTAGAGAACATAGAGAAGTTATTTATGAAAATGATCTCCAATCATCATCACTTTGAAGAAACCTAAAAATTAATAGTTTACAATCCTTGAATATTATTATAAAAAAATATATGTCCTAAGATAGAGTAATTATTTTTATATAATGTCATAATAGTTTTTAATTGAAAAAACATATGATGTAGTATTTCTAAAATAATATATTCATATAAAAAATAATTATTTTTTCTATTCCACTAATAAATATATCCAGATTAATAAATGAATTATGATTTTTAATTTATGAAAAACCATGAATCTTGGGTTTGGAATGATATACCCATAATTATAAAAATTTAAAAAAAAATTCACACACATTTAGCTTAACAAATAAAAGCTATGAAATTCCATGAAAAAGTGTAAAAACTATGTTATCATTATAAACAATAGATAGATAAATTTATCTTGAAAAATTATAAATCAGCACCATTTTTTCATCGATTCAATAGAAAAATACTCCCATGATGATTTAAATACTAGTATAACACAAAAAATAAAATGAAATAAATAAGGTGATTATTTATATTGATATTAAGGAAAATAATTTTTTGTTAAATGATATTTATCACATATTGGATGTTAATTTATATCCATGAATAAAAATTAATAATGTTACCAATAAGAAAAGAGGATAATAATGATTAAAAATCTATCATATATTATATTATTTGTTGAAAAAAATTAAAAAATTATATATATTAATGTCTCTAATAATATAAGGTTGTTAATAGATTTAAATAGTTTAATACATGTAGTAGCATGAAAAAATCAATATTAACACGGTTGGAGACATTAAAACAGGTATCATTCAATCAATATATTTTAATTGATAATGCAATTTCATCGATAGAGGAGCAAGATGATTGAACATGGTACCAAAATTTTCAGGTTACAAGTTAAATATTTTATGTACAATAGTTACTATAGTAGTGGGATTATGGATGTAGAATAGAACAAAATAGAATAATTACTTATGAGAGGCATTTTGGTTATAGTTGAAACTGAATCCTTTTAACAGTGAAATATTTTGGATTAATATTAATTTAATAATTAAAATATAATTCTAGTTAAAAATACTTTTATAGAGAAAAATGTTTGATAAAAAATATACATACATTAACATAAAGAATGGTTACAAACACTAAAAAATACCATGTGCATAATTAGAAATATTTCATTAGTAGGAATGTTACAAATGGAATATAATCACACTTATATTGAATGATGGTATAAATATTTAAATTTCATTATACATAACCACTCAATATATATAGATAATTGTTATAAGTACTACCAAATAAAACAAACATTAAATGTGAAAAATAAAATGTTCAAATCTACAGAAAATAATCCCCAATATTATAAAAAATGTATAATATTATATATAAATTAGATTATAACAGTTTAGTACATTATGTAATACATAAATATTGTTTATTTGTAATTTTATAATTTGACAATAACTATTTATAAGATAATAGAACCTCAAGTAAAAAATCTAAAAAAATGGATAACCATAATTTACTATATAGAATATATCATATACAAAAATGTTATTTAATATAAAATATTTCATAATTCATAAGTAATTTATAGAAACTAAAATCTAAAATCACTCAAAATAATAGTAATTAATAAATATAAATTTAGAATTGAATTATAGTCAGTTGAAAGTAGTACATTTTGAGTGAAAACATGTTAAAAAATAAATAAATAAGTAAGGTATGAAAATAAAAGGTATTTTAAAATTTCACATATTTTTAATAAAAAGATAATATATTGAACATAAAATAATAATATACATAAAATTTATAATCCACAAATAAGATGAAGATAAAATCAATTTCTCCTGTAAAACTGAATAACTCATAATATAATAATGTCATTGAAAGTGGTATATTGAACCTATAAGCCCATGGAATAATGTAATTTAATATGAAAAATGAAAAATAGATAACTTGAAGAGTGAAATATAACATTATATCCCAATCAATAAATAAATCATACAAAAAAAGAGATAGAAAATACGGACAAAAGAAATTATAACCGTAATTGGTGTAAATAATATATGGGGATAATAATATAGATCTAGAATATATTATTAGTTTTTTGAGTTTATTGTAGAAATTTATTTTCATAATACACAATTTGGATATAACTATAAAAATATTCTATAATATATTATTTAACAAAAAATAACATTTATTAAGTTAATAGTAAAAAAAGAATGGAAAAAAGAATTACGAATTTCAATGTTTTTCTATGGGATTGTTGTTTATTCAGGATGACAATCTAGATATTAAACATGAAATAGTTATCTAAAACATAAATTAAATGACTATAAATATACATTTTACATACTATAATTAATAGGTAATTTTATTGGGTATGGGAGGTGTGATGTAATCAAATACTAATAATAATGGTAAACATCCTTATTCTCATGCATTATTCTAATACCATTGTTCTTATTTTTGTTTTCATATATGGTAAAAATATGATAGAAGGCAGACACAGTGATTTGTTCTAATTTCACCAAGATAACATGATGGTATTGTGTGTTTATTATTTCAAAACATTTTGTTGCTTATATAGAGGATTTTTTGAGTGTTTTAAAACTAATTGTTCTATTAAATCATAGTAATACATCCTGGGAAGTGAAACATAATGTAATATTTCTACTAGAACTGAATATAAAAATCACTAAATGAGATATAATTAGGTTTAGAAAGAGTCCCTTTCAACAATACACTATTTTCTTAGGGGAGATTGTTGAGAACAATGCTCTTTCTATTTATATTGATTTTGATGTTCTCAAATTACATTGTGTGTTATTCTTATGATTATACCATAAGTGTATTTCATGAAACTAATAATAATTATTTCTCAATCTTAGAATAATATTAAACTATTTAATCCTCGTGGAATAATTGAAAAAATGTTCAAAATTCGTTTTAGGGTGTTGGGGTGTTCTGAAAACATTGTCCATGCTATACATGTGGGGAAGTCACATTGGAATATTCTAGAAACACTGTCCATACCCTACGTTGAGTGGAATAGCATAAGTATAAATCTATCATTTAATTTACGTTATTAGAAAATTATGGTTAACAAATCATACTTTATCATCAAAACAATGGAATAATAACCCTGTGTTTGGAAGGATCAATAAGATCAGTTTATCAAAAATTTATAGATGAAGAACACTGTGTTAGAATGGATGTTATGTTTGTTTCTCAAATGTATACTTCATCAACTGTACATTTATATACAACCTAATATTGTACCAAAATGTATGGATCATGGATCTTATATTTATATGATAATAAAAGAATGGATTATATAACGCACATTTGAGAGTTGAATAGAAATATATAGATGACTAACCTTACTTTTGAAGAATGAATGATCAACATTAAATTGTGTACCTTACTTTTAGAGAATGCATGCTATTCAGTTCACCAAGACATTTGGCATCAGAGATTGAAATATGAATTTATCGAGCAATAGTCAATATATTGATTATAAGGCTGATTAGAAGCCAAATTCAAAGCCTTAATTTAGAGCGATTCATTGAATGATTCAATGATTTTATTTATGATTCAATTTATCAATTTAAGTCGATATTTTCATACAAAATATTAAGGGGAGCTATGATGGCTCGGTAATTCTAGCATTTGTATATCACGGTTCTAAAGGCGACATTTTTTTATCTAAATTTGAAATGAAAACTTTTATCTTTTTATATATATCTATCATATTTTTTATTACCAAAAAAGAGGTGAATCATTGAATAGAATATATGGATAAAAAGATTTTGAGATTTTCAATTCTATAGTTTATAGAGATATACAAGCCACACAGATGTGCTGGTACAACGATCTATCAAACTCTGTTTTTTGGAAGAAGAAGAAACATGTTGAATATTTGTCGATTATACAACAATTATCTATTGTGAATAAACTATTGTTGAATATGATAAATTCATTTCATGATCTAATAAAATCGCATATGCTCATAACTTCTTCTACTTAAAGATCATTCTTTCTGGAGGGGACGATCCAACTATTGTCATTTTTGCGCTGTTGCAACTGTAAATAATATCTTGACTGTATTTTAAAAAAAATACACTTTTTTATTTTGAGTTATCTGATTCTCGTACTGAGATGTGTATTCAGTTATATTTATAAACTAAGAGGCTCAATATTATCCTTAACTTTCAAAATTTTAAACTACATACACATTATTGTGGACAGTCTGTTGATAAGAGGACCAGATAGTGAAAATCTCCTAGCTCATGGAGTTGAGCGTTTGTGGAGTGGACTAGGGGCCTTATATTCACTGAACTACTATATATAATTCTATTCTTTAATTTTTTTAATTTATACATCGTAAACATTTGGATAATGTAAAATTACAGATTCAGAAACCATCACGATTCATGAAGAATTTGTGAAAGAAACAATTTATCTACTCTTGTGTATATTTGGAATAACCATACAAAAAATTAATATAATAGGTGGTGACTTTTTCAAATATATAACAAGATAAAGGTTTTTGGGTTATAAAAAAAATAATGGATGATAAACGAGAATATATATCAATGGTTTGAGCTCCCTACTTCAACGGTGAAAATTAGGGATGCTGAATATCAAGGGTGGTCATTTAATGAAAGAACCTAGGATAAATAGTCAAATCAAAAATTATATCTCCCAATTTGATTACCAAGAAACCTGAAACATGGAGAGCTGACACAGAAGTTGAGTACGACGTAAACTTAAATGATATGAATGCTATTTTTTGTGGTCTTGGACCATATGAATTCAACAGAGTATCTTAGTACCCTACAACTTTTGAAATGTGCCAGACGATTATAGTTGCATATGAAGGAACTGAAATGTTCATACATATGAGGTATCCCACTACATAATTGAAATTCAACACATTCTAATTCGTTGATTGAGATTGAATCACCCAAATGAAGGGACTTATTACAGAAGTTATTAATAATATCACTGTATTGGGAGAACCAATCAAATAATCATATATGGCCCTAAATGTTTTAAGAGTATTACCACCTAAGTGGAATGGAATTTCAGATACTATTTGGAAACTATATCTAGTTAATGATCATACAATGAGAGAGTTAATTGTAAATATTATTGTGTATGAATATGAGACGGAATTTGAAGAAAACGATCATAATGATTTAATCAAAATAAAAAATTCTACATTGAATGTAACAACAAAAAAGAAAAGATGAAAAATTATGAATGAAATAAAAGTGAAATCATAGAGTTATAATTCATTTATTTTAGATGTGGAATTGTCTCAAAAAGCTAGAAAGTTCATTAAATTTTACAGAATGAATAATGGATTCTGAAAATCCATTACAAATGAATAAAAAGAACCAAGGGAAGTTGGAAGCAATGAATGAAAAATGATGGGCCATATTAGACATGACTATCCCCAATTATAAAGAGAAAATAAATATAAATTCTTCAAAAACAGTTATTATTAGTATAAATTAAAAAATGTTATAAAAGATACATGTACTGTCTCTTAAGACTCCCTCGTCTCATCATAGTATGACTCAAAAAAAAAAGAATCAAATATTAATGAAAACATGATCATTATGGAAAAAGATGAAGAGGAATCATGTCACAGAAGAATAAATGTTGTATGTAAAATGGACAGTGGCTTCTCCAAGAATATTATTGGAACCTCATATACTTTCAAAACTCTAACTGAAATGGATGGTGGTGTAGTCAAATTTTGTGACAATATCAATGGTAAGATAATTGTTATTCGAACTATTGGAGATCCAGAAGTATTCTCAATCAATAAATTACTCCATGCTAATAGATTGAAACACAATATGATAGGAATCTCTCTAATATGTGATGATGTATATTTTTCTTTATTTTTTTAACAACTAATGTTCTATTTTTTACATAAAATTTATTAAATTTAGAGCACCGAGTACTGATAATGTTTACACCCTGAACATAAATTTTCTCTATAAATAAAAAATTAAACTTCTTAACTTTTAAGATATAGGAATCATGGATCTTGCATATAAGATGTAGACATTTCAATTAATAGGCTTTAAATAATATTTATATGAAAAAATTATTTCCTGATTTTCCATGCCTCAAATTTGAACGTGATATATTTTGTGATGCATTTTATGATTGCAAGAAGAAAAAATAATCCTTCAAATTTGTTAACAAAATTTATACATCAAAACATCTACAACATATCCATATGTTTTTTTGTACCTTTATGAATAGAATGTTTTGCTGGTAAATTTTATGTATATTTTTGTCTGGATGAAAATTCAATATTTACATTGATTTTTTTCTAAAATATAAAAATTATGCTTTTAATATATTTTAAAGTTCATGATAAGTTTTTGAAAATGAATTATTTTAAAATAATTCCATTGAGAATTTATAATGGTGGAGAATTAGGGAATCTGGAATTTAATTTTTTTTGCTAAAATTTGGGTATTAAACACACATTTGTTGCACCAAGAACACCTTTAAAAAATGGAAGTTTTGAAAGATGAAATAGAACTATTCATGAAATGGCCAATACTATTCTAAATGAATACTATAATCCTAAATATTTCTATAGAGAAACTGTAAGAAAAACCTGTTATATAAAGAATACTTTTTTAATTAGGCCAATTTTTAAGAAGACACCCTTTGAACATTGGAATATCAGAAAACCTAATGTAAATTGAATTTTCGTTTTGTATATAAGGTTTAAAACATAATCCCCAAGGACCATCATAGAAAATTTGATCCAAAATATGATGACGGCATATTCATAAGATATTATGCTACTTCCAAATCTTATACTGTTTTTAAATAAAAGCCAAGAATTGTTGAAGAATTAGTTCAAGTGAAATTTGATGAATCTGATCCCTTTGAAAAATGGAAATACCGAATTGATGAATCTGACTCTATTGTTAAATTTATACTTAAATACATAAATTATGAATTTGAAAAATATATTAATTTAATTCATTATAGTTACAATATCATGACTTCGATGAACCTAATAGTGTACTACTAAGACAATCTATACCCTTAACTAATTATCCTTGACAAACTATTATAGGAGACCTAGACACTGGATTAAAACTAGAAGAAATGTAGGAAATATTGTAAAATTCTCAGCCTTTCTATTGCAATTGGAATCTAATACCATTTAAGAATCGTTATTTGATCAATATTAGATGATAGCAATGTAAGAAGAACTAAACTGGTTAATGAAAAACGGTGTTTGGAATTTAGTTGAAAGAACTATGAGCTATCAAGTTAGAGTAACTAAATTGGATTTTATAAATAAACAATATGATCAAGTACCAATAAATATAAATAAACAGATACTAGTAGGTAGATAATATAATCAAGAATTAGGTATAGAATATGATAGGTCCTTTTCACCTGTAGCTAGATTAGAATCCATGGGGATCCTTTTAGCCTATGCATCTCATATGAATAATAAATTATTTCAGATGGATATTAATATTTCCTTTATTACTAGTTATTTATTAGAGGATGTTTCTATTGCGAAAAACCACCTGGTTTTGTAAAATCACAAATACTAGATTCAATTTTTAATTTTACTGAAGATCTTTATGGATTTAAATAAGAAACTAGATAGTAGTCTGACAGATTAAGTTATTTTCTTTTGAAAAATGATCTTATTGTTTTCAGATAAAATCCCACAGTTTTTATGAAAACGTTTAATTGTAATATTGTATTCTTTCAAATTTATATTGATGACGTAATTTTTGGTTCAAAAAACAATAAAATTGGTCATTATTTTTCAAATTCAATGCAAAAAGATTTTGAAATTTCTGTGTTGTGAGATTTAAATTTTTTAGGACATCAAATTTATCAAAAGGATTTTGGGAATTTGTTAAATAATTAAAACAACATTTCTAATTTTCCAATTAATTTTGAATTAAAAACATAATGACATATAAAACTTCTATGTGTACTAATATAAAGCATGATTTGGATGAATCTGGAAAATCAGTTAACAACAAGTTATATAGGGGTATGCATGATAGTTTATTATATCTTACAACTAGCATAATAGATATAATTTATTTAGTATGTCATTGTTCTAGATTCCAATATGATTCTAATGAATCTCACAAAAGTTCTATTAAAATAATTTTCAATATTTAAAAAGAACAATTTTTCAATCACTACTCTATCAAAAAACATCTGATTTTAATTTAATTTCATATTCAGATGTAGAATTTCTATGTTAATGATTAGATTGAAAAAACACCTAAGGTACATATCATTTATTAGAAAAATCATTAGTTTCATTGTCTAGTATATAACAACACTCAGTTGCCCTATCACCAGTAGAGGGAAAATATGTATCAGTAGGAATCTATTATGCGCATGTGTTTTTGATGAAAAACACTCCTATAGACATTGGAATAAATTTTAATAAAACACATATTTTATGTGATAATAAAATTTTATAAAATATTTAAAAAAACCCAGTTAATCATTTTAGAACTAAGAATATTGATATCATATTTCTTTTTATAAGAAACCATGTTCATAAATAGGATATATTTTTAGAATTAATAAATATAGAAATTCAATTAGATGATATTATTACTCAAAAATATTCCACTACATGGTTTGATATGATTAATGGGGAGATTGCCTTTTTTATTATTAAATGGAATTTTAATTTTTTTTGTTCTTATTTACTTATTTTAATTATTAATTTTATTTTTTAAAATTTAATTTAATTACTTTTTTAGAATTATTTAAAAATTCTTTTGTACTACTCTTTAATTTTTTTGAATACAATTTACTTTTAAATAATGTAATAATTCCTATGTATATAATGAAAATGAAATCAGGGATGTGAGAAATAATTTCATACTAAAAACCATTTCCTTTCATCCAAAAGCTTTTTGAATCGGAAAAACCATACCACTCTTTTCTTCCCAAACATGATCCTTTAAATCCCTAGCTTATAGAACCTTTAGAAATATGTGATAGAAATAGTCATGTCCAAGAGAATCTAAGAAGGAGAAAATAGTAATTCCATTCAACAACACATGTATGGAAGGATGATTCTATAGGGAAAATTAATCTCCTTGAAAATGATGTGTCAAATAGATCTCATGTTTTGGAAATCCCAAAAAATTCAGAATCTCAAAAAAAATGTAAGTATCAAAATTTCAGAGTTTCTATATAAAGTAGATCATCTTCACATTACAAAATATGTTCAGCTTAGTCTTGGAGACATAGAGTACACCATATTTGTGAAAATTGAAGATCGGTATTTTTCAATTTCATCTGTGAAAATAGCTACAATCTTAAGCTTCATTCATGAGGGAGTTTATCATTTCAACATAAATTAAATTGGAGTTGATAAACATAAGTTAGAGGAAATGTTTTTTAATTTTTATTTTATTCTACATGTATATAAAAAATGTTAGTGAAATATCATCAAACTTATTAGAAGATTGTTGTTACGTTTTCCAAACCGGGATTGTGCCTATGATTTTAGAGATGGAAAAGATTTTTATTCCTGACATGTACATAATGTTTTTTCATGTGAGTGAAATCAAGTTAAATTTTCCATGATTTATTGTAAGATATCACATCTACTGCAGTCAAGTAGAGGCTAGAAAAAACATATATCTATATAGAATGTTCATTTCAACGTTTCTATTTTATTCTCATATGGTGAGATTAATAGATTCCAAATTAAGATTCCATTACAACAATGTTTTCAATGATGGAACACAAAATAAGATTGGATTCTTATAGTTTACTATGAAAGGAATGATTATACTGGTTGGAGCTGAGGAAGACATGGACTCGACTAAGGGGGAGAAACCTGATAAATCTATGGAAGGCATGGTAGAATATAGATCCAGTGTAACATCAAGAAGATTAATATTTGAAGCAGTTGATTCACCCTGCGAGGAGGGAATTCAAGATGTACTTACGAGGAAATGAAATTGAGTGGCTCAAATAGATGAGTGGCCTGTTCAAGAAAATATTAATGCAACTGATCCTTTTTAGAGAAATAGATTTATTAGATAATATGTCGTACAAATAATTGAAAAACCAATAGTTTCTCAGATTTAGGTGACTTCTTAAGTGGAAAAAGAAATTGTTCCTCAAATTGTAGAAAGTCATGGAGACATTTAACTGTATGTGCCTAAATTTTCTCATACTTTACAACCTTCTGAGATTTTTCAAGATGAATAATCTCAATAGGAACATTTATTAGACAACCCATTCTTAGAGGAAATCAATGAAGAATATGCTAAGGATATAAAATTACCTGTTAATTTGAATCCAGATGAGAACCCTTCTAATATTCACACAGTATTTATTAATGATAATTTTATAGAGATTAGTTAGTGAAGAACTCGAAGGATGAAAAATTAGACAATCCAGTAAAAAGATTGGATGAAGAGAAATCAGATACCGAATTCATACCCTTAGTATTGTTAAATCCAGTTGATGCTCAGACTGAAAATCAAGCACAATGTTCTTTTAATTCTATGAATGAAAATATTGAAAATCTATTTAGAAATTTAACCAGAGTTGAATCAGATAATGCTATATTGAGAAGAGCATATGAAAAATAAAATTAAGGATTTTAGAAATTGAATGCCACTTTTGTTTTAAAACAAGAAGTTAATGTTTTTTAGAAGGTTTTGTTGGATGAAGTTTCAAATTTTAAATCTGAGATGGTAATGAAGTTAGATTTAGATGTTATTAATATTTTAATAGAGAAATAATTTGCAACATAGAGGAACTATCATGCAGATACCTCAGGTACTTTTCATGATATGATAATGATTTTTTGGGCTATTACAACAATAATGGGAAATATGAATGAAAACTGGCCGGACCATCAGTGCAACATTTCTCCATTGTCTACCTTTTTTGAAAACCAAAATTAAATTATTGAGTGGTTATCATCAAATGAAACTGAATTAAGAAAAATGTTGAATTAGTTCACAGATAAGAAAACTATTTTTATGGACTATTTAGAAAAGATGTTTGAGTTCATTAGAGTAATTTTGATTTAGGATATTCATTTGAATCAAGAGGGAAGATATATCTTTATCAATTTGGGTGATGGATTAGTGACCAGGCTAACGAATCAGTTAGAAAAAATCATGAATGTAATCTAGATAAGATGATACCAGTTTCTAACACTACTGGAATAAGAGGTATATTTGACGGGCTATTTGTGACAGGATCTCGTCACAAATAGCACGTAGCAGAAAGAAACATCACAAATGATATTTTATGTGGTGTGCCTGTCACAAAAAAAAAACTTTTGTTATGGGCAATTTTCCAGTCATAAATATCTCTCTAATTATATAAATTATATATAAATAAATCATTTACAACGGACCCGTCCCAAATAGTATTAATCATTTGCAACGGGCGCATCGCCATTAGTAATCACGATGGGATGACATTCCTGTCGCAAATACTAATAAAAAAATTAAATTTTAATTATTTGTGACAATATCCCATCAAAAAAGATCCTATCGAAAATACTAAACATAATAATAAAAATATTTAATTAATTTATGATTAATGAAAAATAAAAAAAATATATGTTTTTTAAATAAATAAATTGCACCAATATAAAAGAAATAAAATATAAATAGTTCATATTTTAAAAAAAATAATTCAAATGTTTTTAAATCATTGGGTTTTTTAAATCACTGGGGGTCGTCTTCTGGAGGAGGCGGCAGAGCTGTAGGAGATGGTGGAGAAAACCACATCCATAAACTACGAGTCAGACGACGCATGTATTCCATCAGCTTGTGATTCTCCTACTGTTATTGCTGCTACCATCGACACATCTCCTCCTCTTGATGCTTCTACTACTTCTTCCATCGACACATCTCCTCCTCGTACTGCTGCTGCTATCGCTTCTGCTGCTGAAAAATCTCTTTATGCAGCTTCTGCAAACTCTCTATAAGATCAGTCTGAGTTTGAAACTGCTCAAGATACTGTGAGGCGGAAGATGATGCCTCTCAATGAGCTCATATTGATCTGGATGGAAACATCTTAGAAGTACCATAATTTGTAGTAGTAGTCAAACTAGACCTGATACCAACTAATCTATCCTTCTCAAAGCCATACTCGGTCGCCAACATCCATGTTGCCTCATCAAAATGGTGGGCACTGGTCTACTCATATATATCATCTGGACTCCCAGCCTATGTCTCAGAGGTCAGAAACTCATAAGACTCCTTCAATTACAATTTTAAATTAATATTGTGAAAATATTATTTGAAGTTAATTGTCAAATTGAAAAAAATACTAAGCACAATTTCACACTGGCGATGAGATCTTTTATCTCCAGTGGCTGGATCATTGAACATCCTACGATAAATATAGAACTTCATAATATCGGGATCCTAAAAAACCTAAAAAAATATAAATTAAACTGCTAATATTTAAAGATAAATAAAATATTAAAAAAATATACTTAACAGATGCACCCTATGCTTATTGAATTTATAGCTACAATCTTGATGCATCACCTCTTGTCTCACTTGGTTCTATCGTCCAACTAAAGATCCCCCCTAAAATCCACAACCCATCCACTATAAACATAATCTATCCCAAAAATGAGATGAAATGTTCTCTAGTTGGTGGGCTCTAAATGACTCATCAAATTATATCACTCCTACTTTCTTAATGGTCATTGTTCTCAAATTGTGAAAAAATTGATGGAAACGGTCAAGCATAGGCACCTACCATGCTTCGTAGATAACGTCAAAAATTCTATCATCAATGTGATTCCATAAACCCTGAAAATAATATATAATATCATGTTATTAATAAAATAAGTTTCAAAATAAATATTATTTATTTACATACCAGCCAATGACTAAACATGTTGAGCCACAAATCAATGGAAATCTGTTCCTATTTGATCCATGGATTGGAAAAATAATTGTGCATGATAGTGCAACCCTGTCCAACATCTATATGCTCAAAAATAAGAAAAAAAAAATAAATAATCAAACAATTAGTATATATGTAAATAAATTATTGAATTATAAAAAACATTATATAGGTTATCATTACTCTTTGTCCGTGGATCGATGAAAAGACGTGGAATTCATTCGGTGATATGGTCTGGAATCATCATTTGCAGAAGACTGCGCCCCCTATGTGTACCCCCTAAACTATCAATAGGTTGGGGGTCAAATGTTCCATAATGTCCCTCATCCAATGCAAACTCAACCACTTGCAACTCATGAAATAGATCATGATCTATTTAAAACATAAAATTATTGTTGTTAGCAGATAGTTCCAAATAACTACTATATAAAAATATATATATGTATGTATTAGTTATGATTATAACCAGCATTTAACTGTTTCAATGTCTATCTTCATCCTCATCTCCATAGATAACAATGTCAATGTATTCATCTTCCTCCTCAAAATCATTAATACCCATTTGAGTATCAGTTTCATCATCTCTTGTCATTTCAAAATCATTTATAACTTCATTAATATTGTTGACATCATCAATCCTTAATTGTGGTGTGTTATCATCTATGTTCATGTCTCATTGTAAAAAGGATTGATTTTTAGATGCCTCTTGAAAAATTAAAATTCCTTCCACTTCTGCGAAACCAAATTCAGTTTCAGTAAACCGATTTTCATGAGAATTCTTTTTTATTATACTCCACCAATCACCCATGTCTCTTGAAGTATCACAATATATTGAGTAATAAATTTTATGTTCCTATTGAGCCAAAAAATATGGTTCATTTACTGCAAGATGTCTTTTCTATTTAATATCGATGATTTTAAAAGTCGGATGGACATGCAAGCCTCTCTTAATTTCAATCCACCAACATTTAAACATTATTACGTAATTCTGTCCTAGATAACGCATCTTATTAATTTTATCCTGAATTATTTAAAAGTCAACTTCAGCTTCTCTGTTATTCGGTCCTATAATGAAAAATATACTGTTCATTATTATTTTTTGATTATATTTATGAACATATATGAAATCAAAAACCAATCACCACATATGCATTATAAGATTAAAGTATTTCAGATGGTGGGTTACTCAACATACAAAGTCACTTATCAATTTTATCAACATGTTGAGACACCTAAAAATTTGTAAAACAATTATCAATATAATTAATAATAAATGGAATTTTTATTAAACCATCAATAATTTCTATTACAATTTGTTGAAACCATTGAGAATTTTTTTTTCTATGTTCTTTAAGAGCAGCTACTGTAATTTTGGGAATTTGTTTCTTTATATGATAAGCATATATCCTAAAAATAGAATAAGTTTACAAACTGTAAAATAAATTATAAAATTAGTGATAGAATCAATCATAGAAAAATGATTTCATTTCCTCACAGTGGTGCAGAACATATTTATGAGATCTATGATGATCACCATCTGAAAGACATCATTCACGAACAACACCATATCCCTGAGTAGGTGACTAAAAACTGATAATTTATTGTCCATTTCGTCATTAACATTACCCTCATTTCACCCCATGCGATTGTGTTTTGAAGTATTTTTATATTCAATATAATGTGAGCCTGAAAAAGCAATTGCATCTTGCAAATAAGATTTAGCAATTGGGCATTCAAATTATGCTTTGTTACTTACCTTTTTCTTCAATTTCTGCATGTATATATCGAATGGGTAAGTCCATTGAAACTATACTAGACCTCCACATTTAGCATCATGTGGAAAATGTAATATCATATGTTCGATAGAGTCAAATAAATCCACTAGAATGATTTTTTCCAGTTTACAAATAATTACAAAAATACATTCTTCCAGATTAATTAGCACATCATAGTCTATTGTCGCTGAACAAATGTCGATAAAATAACCATTCTTAACACATCTTCCCAAATTGGAAGCATAGGCATCTGGAATCCTCGAATCTACGATCCACTGAAAAAATAATAAGTGACATTCATTTGATAGTGTATATGCTGCTATTGGCTCTGTTATCCTCTGTGCTCTAACATATTCAAATATTTCAAGTTATGGTCTCCTACAAATTTGGGAAGATCTAATTGTGACTTTACATTATATTTGGTCTTACCTGGTGTATCCCAAAATGTAGGAAATAAATTATCAAAATAGTTTTTCTCAATATGCGTGACATCCAACATGTGGTGGAACAACAAATCATACCAATATGGAATATCACAAAAAAAATCTTTGTTTTATCATATTATGTTATTTCTCAAAGCCATGAATTTTCTAATGGTTTACAATTGGCCCAAATGTGATGGGAGGTAATTAAAATACATCTGATTTTAACTCTATACATGAGATCATTTTTGGAGGTTCATCCCTTTCAATTTTACCTTTTCTGAATTGTGATTTGTTTATCTGAAAAGGATGATTGGTTGGATGAAATATACAGTGAAAGTCAAAATAGGTAGGTTTTTTCCATTGACGAGTATGAAGGATTTGTTCTCTTTTATAAAGTAAGGACACGATTTCGTACCAGGTGTACTCTAGCCTGATAACATGTTATATGATATAAAGTCACTAATCAATCCAGTCAATGCAGATTTTAATATAAAATTTTGTTTCACAGAATCATCATATATACTGACACCATCACTCCACAATGAATTTAACTCATTAATAAATGGTTTCTAATAAACATCAATATTAATTTTCAGATATCCTAGGATTAATATGGTAAAAAATATACATTGATCCTTCATAAAAATCCATTGAGGAAAATTGTAACGAGTTTAAAAGACATTACAACATGAATATTGACTACTATAAGAACCAAACAAATAGAAACAGTCAGTAGAAGGACCCAATCACATGTTTCAAGCATCTAAAAAAACATGGATGTAGACAGTCCAAATGTATCCATGAATCACCATCACATGGATGATTCAAGCTTTTATCAGTTGAAAAATCATTTTTTTGTGCCATAACATCATCGACATTGTGTTCTATGTCCAAAATAAATGATGCAACATGGGTATAAGGGAGAAATATCTAAACAGTTTTACTAGAATCGATCCTGACTTCCCTTTTTGAGCTTCTTTATACCTCAATTTTCTACATGAGGGTCAACTATCAAAAAAATAATTTTCACCAAAATATAAGATCAAAAAATTTGGATATACTTGAATCTTCTGATAACTAAGGCCTAGATTATGAACTAGCCTCTTGTTCTAATAGTAATTGTTTGGCAACCAATTTCCGTCAGGTAATAGTGTTTTAAAAAAATAATGAATCTGATAAAAATAGTTGTTTGAAATTGCATTATCTGATTTAGTAGCCACACATTTTTCAACTTCATATAATTTTCATATATTCCATCCCGGATATAATGCATCCTCAGCAGACCTCAGGAACTCATAAAATTCATATGGTTCTAACACAGGAGTTAAAACAACATCATCTTGAGTTTTAGTTTTTTGAAAAGATGGAACAACAACATCATGTACTAAATTTTAAAACTGCAAAGGATCCAGAATCAAGTATTTAATATCTTATCTAGAACTACGTTCACAATGTTGATACCAAAAAACATAATCTGGTTGAAACCCCAAACACAAGAGATGTCCCCCAACCTTGTCTAATGTGTCAAATGTTTTTAGAGATCATTTTTAACAAGTACAATTTATTATTCCTTCTGAAAATTATTCTTTTTTGATGATGTAAATGATAATAATGCTTCGACACCCTCAATATATACTGGATTTAAAATAGTACCGTTTGAATTTCTATTCTGATTTATCCATGTGCGACCATCTAATAATGACTATATTCAACTTCCATATTACATATTGTTCTACAAAATATAAAATCACTACGGTTTTTGAATAATTTCAAATTATAAAACAAATATCTAAAAAAGGATAAATAATTACCAAAACTTATTAATAATTACCATTATTTACAGGGGAGACAATTTCTAGTGGATTGATGGCATCCCTTTTGTCTTACGCCTCATTTACTTCATACTATTTGACATAGATATCACAATTATCATCGGTGAATCATCTTCTTGAAACTATCACTGCCTGAACACATTATGAAAAATGTGGTCCTACAAATGCATATTCGAACTCTTGCATACAAGATTGGATATGCTTTTGTTTAAGCATACTTTTCATAATGTTTTGAGTCTTTAAATGTTGAAAGGAGAATATTAATCGAGAAAAAGTAGTTTCATCAATCCACTAGAAATTGTGCCAAGTAATTACATGTTATTTCATGTTATTACAATTTATTATAATTTATTTTCTTCTTAATTGTTCTTATTTATTACTAATTGTTCCTATATCTAACTAATTTTAACTATTTATTACTAATTATTACAATTTCTTACTAATTTTTCTATTTCATACAAAATGTTACAATTTATTACTAATTGTTACAATTTATTCATAATTGTTACAATTTATTTGTTATTATTACAATTTATTCTTAATTTTTCGTACTTATTGCTGGTTATTTCTTTTCATTCGTACTTATTGAATGTTATTACTTTTCATTCCTTCTTATTGATAGTTATTGCTTCTTATTTCTAGTTATTTTAAGTTATTTCTTCTTATTGGTAGTTATTTTTTGTTATTGCAAATCATTGGAAATTATTGTGAGTTATTGCTAATTATTTCTAATTATTTCTAATTATTTCTAGCTTTTTCTAATTATTTCTATTTATTCAAATTTATTACAATTTAATGCGATTTATTACTATTTTTACTATTTTTACTATTTTTAATATTTTTAGTATTTATTACCATTTATTACTATTTATTACTATTTATTATTATTAAATACTTTTTATAAATATTTATTACTATTTATTACAATTTATTAATATTTATTACTATTTATTACTATTAATTACTAATAATTACTATAAAATACTATTAATTACTGTTAATTACTATTTATTACTATTTATTACTATCAATAACCATTTTTTACTATTTATTACTACATATTACAAATTATTACAAATTATCACTATTTAGTATATATAATTACAAATTATTAAAATTATTACATATTATTACAAATTATTAAAAATTATTCCTAATAATTTGTAATTATTTATATGTTTTCCAAATTATTCTTAATTATTCTTTATTGTACCTAAATATTCCTAAGTATTCCAAATTATTCCTAATTATTCATAATTATTACTAATTTTTCCTAATTTTTAATAATTTTTCATAATTTTACCTAATTTTTCTTAATTATTATTAATTATTATTAATTATTCATATTTATTCATATTTATTCATATTTATTCATATCTATTAGTATTTTTATCTATTTTTTACTAATTATTACTTATTATTACTAATTAAATTTTTTTATAGTATTTAATACTATTTCTTCCTATTTATTACTCATTATTCATATTTATTACTAATTATTCACATTTATTAATAATTATTCCTATATATTACAAATTGTTTTGATTTATTACAAATTATTACCTATTATTACTAATTATTATTTTTTATTACTAATTAATTTTAATTATTCCTATTTATTACTAATTATAACTAATTATGACTAATTAAGACTAATTATTTCTAATTTTACTAATTATTACTATTTCTACCGAATTATTCCAAATTGTTACTATTTATTTCTATTTGTTCAAATTTATTTCTATTTATTTCTATTTATTCAAATTTATTTCTATTTATTCCAATTAATTCCTATATATTCCGATTTATTCTTATTTATTTTTAATTATTCTGATTTACTACTAATTATTCTGATTTATTTCTATTTATTACTATTTATTATTAAATACTGTTAATTGGTATTAATAACTATAATTTACAACTAAAAATTACTAATAACAAGTAATTATTTATATACATAACTACAACTAATAATAACCAATAATTTCTATAAATTACTAATTTCAAGTAACAATAATAATTATAATTAACATTAGATATTAAATAAATAACATATTGAATAAAATATAAATACTTTTAAAACTGATCTCATATTGATGTAAAAGACTTCACAACTTCTCGGAAAAAAAACTAAATCAAATAAATTTCCACTCCAAAAATAGAGTTTAGAGAGAATGAGGAAATAAGAATTGAGGGAATGAGATTGAAAGAATAATGGGGTATATATAGGTTAGATTAGTTGTTATGGGACCCGTCGCAAATACCTTTTCCGTCATTAATTATCGTTGGTGGTTAAAAAGATATTTGTGATGGGACCCGTCGCAAAATTTGTCCTACCTACACACCTTTTGCGACAACCCGAGATCCCCTGGAAAAAAAATCATATACCACTTCTCGTATTTGCGATGGGTCCTGTCAGAAAATGTTTTCCACTAACACATATTTTCTTATGGGGCATGATCCCATCGTAAAATAAACAATCACTACATATGGTATTTGCGACGGTTTGATTGTCTCGTCGCAAATAACCTTCCTGCGGTTGGCGAGCATCCTACACCAAATTGGGCATTTAATTTTGTGAAGGGACCATATATCATGTCACAAATGACATGTTATTTATAATAGGTTGAAACCCCCATTTATAATAACCAATGTGAAGGACCTTTTGCGATGGGATTAATTCCCATCATAAAAAGCTTGTCGTAGAGAACTGTTTTTCCCATAGTTAATCTTTTTTTAAGACAAACAATGATTCCCATTTTCATTAATGTACTTGTACATATAATTTCTGTAAAATATATTTTCATCCCATGATTATGTTTTATTAGTTTTTTTACTATTCTACCTATTTAAGATTTCCAATAATCCATCTTCACATATTGATAAATAGGTTATCACAAAACTTACTTAAGTTCAATGCAATATTAAAAGGTGTTATATTATTTATTCCATAATTCTTTTCAATATCAAATTTTTTTTGAGATATTCGGATAAACATAATAATTTTTTAAAAAAATTTTGTTTCATGTTTATGAATGTTTTACACTGGGGGAGAAAATACATTTTAATTTATTTATTCATTCAAAATGGGAAATAAGGATAATCAAGAATGGGAAAATTTGTGGATAAATAGAAAAACAATCATTACTTATAATGGAAGGGATATTATTTTAATTTATAAAGGAGACGAAAATGTAAAAATTTTAATGTTTGATTATATATAAATAACTATTGTTAACAAATTGTTTATTTCTGGTTGAAATAATTTAGTTAAAATTAAATATTGTTTTTATCTTTTCAAGCTTATAAACATTGTGAAATTGATTTGGTAAGATAGTTTCATTTAATATTTCATGGGTTGTGTGATCATCCAAAATTGAGAGATTTTTGAGAATGTGTTGTTTTCCAAAATACTCTTTTTTATTAGGGGTGAATGTTGAAATTAATACTCTATCTTTTTATGATGATTTTGATGCCCACAAATACCCTTGTAATTTATTCTAATTATTTTTCATTAAGACTATTTTGGGAAATTAATACCCTTTATTTCCCTATGTTGGAATCATATTAAATCCTTCAATACAAATGGAATATTTAAAAAATGTTCAAAAATCATTTTATTGTATTTGGTCTTTTGGGAAACATTGGCCATGCTCTTTATGTTCGGAAATCACTTTAGTGTGTTCTGGAAACATAGTTCATAGCCTACGTTGAGAAGCTTAGCATAAGGATTGAATATGTCATTTACATTACGTTATCAAAAAAGTATGTTTCGCAAACCATATTTTATCAACAAAATTATTGAATAAGAACCCAATGTTTGGAAGGAACCATAGGATCAGGATATCAGAAAACTATATAAGAAGAACCTAGCATTTTATTGAACGTTATGTTTGTTTCTCAAAAGTATGGTTCATCAACCATATATTTGTAATCAAACATACGTTGTATCAAAAAGTAAGGATCATTTACCTTACATTTAAAAGATGATAAAAGTATGGATTATATACCACACGTTTTATAGTTTAAGATAAAAGTATATATGCTCACCCTTAAATTTTAATAATTAATGATCTACCTTATGTTGTGAACCTTACATTCAGAGAATGTATGCTATGCAGTTTTACCCTATGTTTGGTGTCCATGATACAAATATGACTTTAACAAGCAACAATCAATATACATATTCTCATGCAAATTACAAGCTATATTCAAAGACTAAATTTAAAGAGAATTATTCACTAATTTAAATCAATTTATTTTTGATTCAATGGATCGAATTAAGAGTATATTTTCACACCAAATTTTTAGGGGAGTTACAACCATTATGTTATTCCTATATTTGAATATCGCGATTCTAATGGCGA
Organism: Viscum album; assembly: GCA_963277665.1. Lineage (NCBI taxonomy): Eukaryota > Viridiplantae > Streptophyta > Magnoliopsida > Santalales > Viscaceae > Viscum > Viscum album. Next base: position 2,070,158,507 of record OY728152.1, on the reverse strand, counting down.
CATTTGTGGATATAAATTAGAAAGGTAAAAGATTTTATTTTAAAATATATGTGGGATATTTTGTTTTATAAAAAGAAGAAAATCTTTTGGAATAATATCAGGATAACAAGAACTCGAGTTTTTTACTTCTACAATTTCTAAATATATACAATTCGCATATATGTACTACTAAAAAGATCTATAAAACTCAGTTTTTGTGAAGAAGAAGAAACACATTTAATATTCATCAATTCTATATCAATTAGATTTTTGGAATTTAGTATTGTTGATGTTTCTAAATTCATTTTAAGATCTAATGCAACTGGATTAGCTCAGAACAACATATACATAAAGATCATTATTTCTGACGACAATTATCCATAGATTGTTAGTTGGATGTTATTGCAACGTTGAAAAATAACTATACTTTTTTTCATGACAAATACTCTTTTTTATGAGTAATTAACTTCTCAGACTAGCTATGTATTCGGTTCGGTGTATGAACCAGAAGGATCTGTTATAGCCTTAACATGTAAAGGTGTCAACAGCCTACACTCAGTTGTGGATGGTCTGTTGATAATAGGATCAGATAGTTAAAAGAACCTAGTTCATGGAGTAGAGAACTGGTGGAGTGGACTAGGGGCGTTATGTTTCCCGAACCACTATACATCATTGTGTTATTTAACTATTTATTTTCCGACAAATAAAAAATATGATTATGTTAAATGAAAAATTCTGCAATCTTCACGATTCATGAAGAATTCGTAAATGACATGATTTCCCACCCCACTTTTGTGTATTTTGTATAACCCGATAAAAAAATAAACCAAATGAAATCCTAGATATCTAATTGAATACCCGATCATCAGTGCAGGGCCCCATCTTAGTGGAGGAACTGAAGCTACCACTCGCTAAGCCACTGATACTACCATCCCCAGCAGTAGAGAGTTCACGCCACCTGAGTGCACTACACGAGTTTTAGTGACAGAGGTCGCCCAGGATCCGCAGAGTGACAGACCCTCAGGTAGCTGATGATTGGCTGGAGGCTATTGTCAGAGATTTCAGATTGGTAGGGTCACTTAATGAACATATGGTGATATTTCCCACGAGTCTATTGCATGCAGCAGGTAGATGGTGGAGCTTGATGCTCCAGGTGCATGACGAGGCATCTCGACTTTGGACAGACTTCGAGAGTCCTTTCGGCTCGGATTTTTTTCCAACCACCCTTCGTGATGTGCACATCCAGGAGTTACTTTATCTACAGTAGGGCAGCATGATAGTCGCCCCATGCTCAGCGAGGTTACCGACCTTTCATTCTACTCCACGGACATTGTACAAGACCCATTCTTTAGGGCCCAGACTTTTGACCAGGGACTGAGGTGTGAGATCATGGATTCAATGATCTCCCACAGTATTCTCACGCATGCAGGAGTGATGGATCAAGCACTTCATGTGGAGAGCTTTCTTGCTGAGCCGACACCAGCACTGAGACCCACATCAGGGAGACATGTAGCGGAGTCCTCTGTAGCCTACAGTACACAGATGTCGCAATGGTCCATGCGGAACAAGACATCAAGTGGGCAACCCCGGTAAGAACTCGGTTTTTTCTACGAAAGACTTTGGAATATTCTTGATAATATTCTAGGGCAGCGCCTTCAGACGGCGTGCGATTCCGAGCCCCGGAGTGGCCGGAATTAAATTTTCAGTGCGTTCACACTAGAAACTCTAAATAAATGTGATAACTCCTGAACAGTGATCTGGATCAAAGATCCGAGTGTACGGATGGGTCCGGAATGGGGTGTTTACCCTAGGAACGACATAAAACATGTCGGTGCGGGATGTTTGGACCCCTCGATCGCTTCCGGAAGGTTAAAAAGATAAATTAACAAAATAATTTATTCATTTAATGGTGAAACTCAAGTATCTCTTAAACAGTAGCTCAGATTAGAAAATTGAGGTCACCGTTTAGTTCGGAGCTTTCCGTTTACCCTAGTAGGGGTATAAGTTTCGCTGGCGCGGGCCGTTTGTGAAAAATGGCCCTAGGGGCATTTTCGTAATTTAGAGGCTTGGGACGATAAATTTTATATCTTTTGAACGGGGTCTCAGATTAAAATTACAAGACCTCCATTGTTCTCGGGAGGTGGTGTTTACCCTAGGGGAGGCTTATCCTCGACCCCGTCGGGAGTTTCGGATGTGGGTCTTTTTGGGGGGTTTTAAATTAATTAAAAAATTAATTAATTTATTTAAAGCCTCCCCCTCCCCCTTCTCCCTTGAACCCCATGGAGAAACCCCTCCCCTCTCCTCCTCCACTCTGGTGAGACTCCGGTGAGGTGTGGTGGTGCCGACGGATCGCTCGTGAAGCTTCGGGCAACGCCCACGAGGTAGGGTTTTGTCGGTTGCATTTCTATTCACGTACCTACATCGAGGCTGAATTTTTTAAATCAAGTCCCTGTGGAATTATCTAACTAATCCCATGAATGCGTAGTATACAATTTTCTCTTTCCTACGCTTGTTTGGGTTTTGAAATCAGAGTTCGTAGGTGTTCGCAATCGCCTGCCGAAGTTGGCGGGTTTTCAGTTTCCGGCGGGTTCGAGTGGCGGCGCGGCGAGGGCCGACGGCGCGGCAGCGGGGTGTCCGCGGGTGTCCGGTGGAAGCACTGGGCATGGTAGAGGGTGTCGGTGCAGGTGTCTAGTAGAGGAGTGGGGCGTCGGCAGCGGGGTGCTTGGGTGTCGGCGGGGGCGTCTGGCGGAGAACCTCGGCGAGGCAGTGGTCGCGGCGCGCGACCCCTGTGCGGCGACAAAGACCCGCACCGTGCGGGTATTCACGCGGAGGCCGCGACCGGCCCTCGTGGTCGGGCTACACGCGGACCGCATTTCCACGGCCAGCCTGCGCGGCCAAGCCGCGGGCCGGCCCAGGTCGGTCCAGCCCCAGGGGCCTTGCCCCCTCGGTGTTCGGACACCCGTAATTTCCTCTATGTGTGTCCGTTTTGAGCACCGTCTGTAGTAGTAGATCTGTATTGATGATACAGTCTTTTTGAAATGGTTTTGGCAATTTTTAATTCTCTTAACGTTGGGCCTCGGAGGCACGACGCGTGTTAAAGTGGAATGTCATTTTTCCGGGAATCTGGTTTTGAGCGGCGTAGACACATCCGGTGTCCGTTTTGAGCGCCGTTAGCGGCATTGTGGCCCTGGAATTGAGGAGGAGCTTTCCAAGGTGGTTTCAGGTGTTGAGGCTGAAGTTGAGGTGCGGGCCCCACGGCCCGTCTTTTGAGCTGTTTGAAGCTTTTAGCGACTTTTTCCTCGGATGTCCGTATGGGGCGTGCAAGTAGTCGATGTTGGGTGTTTTTCCGAGGGCATCGCGTTGGCGCAGTCTGCCCGTTGTAATTCTGCACGATGGTGCGGGCCCTGCGAGGGCCGCTTCAGGAGTTGACGGTGATTTCTAGCTTTATCATCGGGCGACCGTTTTGGACAAGTGAATAGTCCATATTGTGTTCTTTTTGAGAGGATTGCAACGGTGCAATCCGTTCGTTGATTTTCAGGACCGGGATGCAGGTCCCACGTGGCACCACTCGGGTGCGGTGCGCTGGAATGCACCTTTTTCGCCAGATATCCATTTCACTCAGGTGAGTAGTGCTTTTGACGTGGTTTTTTGAGAGCATTGCGATGATGCAGTTCGCCTAACCATTTTAAGAGACGTGGTGTGGGTCCCACCAGACACGGCTATGGTGAATAGTACCCTTTTCACCGGTTGACCATTTCGGGAAATTAAGTATTCGATCTCGCGTGTTTTCCCCGAGGATTACAATGGTGCGATCTGCTTGGCTGTGCGGAGCCTCTTGCGAGATCTTGTTAAAATTGGATGCATGGATGGAGCTCTAGTGGTGGTTCGCCCTACCTTGTTTGTAGCGGACCCTTAGTGTGTGATCGCACACTCTTGGGAGATTGATATAATTGGTCCATGAGATGTGGTTGGTCGTGCCTGGGCCATTGAAGTGGAGTTGTTACGTCACGCCTTCGCGTTGACGCTGGGTGTCGTGTGCATGATAGCCTTTGTGCTAGAACGATGTATACTCTGGGAGTACACGGCAACGCTTGGAGGTACGTGTGGTTTTTCGTACCTAAGAACGTTGGTGTGTTCAGTTGGGGTTGAGATGGGGCCACACATTGTGTGGGCCCCACGTGCGTGACGAGTTCTGCTTTGCGTACTTTGACCTCCCATGGAGTAGAGGGTCCCTCTGTGCTCGTTTGTTTGACTAGCAGGGTAGAGATTCTCCCCTAGCTCTGTGCCCATTATTTGGCCAGCAGGGTTGAGTTGTCTCCCCTAGATTCATTCTCGATGGATCGGCCGGTAGCGGTGCTAGTGTCACCTAGTGATGGGACATGCACTAAACCCCCTTTGGGTGAGTTGTGATAGAGTTGGGTGGTCCCGTGGGACCCACTCCGTGTTCGGTTGGCCAGTGTTGTACCCTCCAGTAGAGATGGCCAGAGCAGTTTTGAGTTTTACCCTCCAGTGGGGCTGGGAAGTGGGTTACTCACCGACTTCTTCGGGTTTAACCTTTAGCAGGGTTGTGTAGTGGGTTTCTCGCTGACTTCTTAGGGCCTACCCACCAGTAGAGACTGGGCAGTGGGTCACCCGACGACCTCTTAGAGTCTACCCTCCAGCAAGGCTAGGCAGTGGGTCACCCATCGTCTACTTCCAAGTTTACCCTCCAGCAACGCTGGGCAGTGGGTCACCTGACGGCTTATTCCAGGTCTACCCTCTAGCAAGGCTGGGCAGTGGGTCGCCTGTCGACTTGTTATGGTTTACCCTCCAGCATGGTTTGGCAGTGGGTCACCCAAAATCGTATCCCAGGTCGACCCTCCAGCAGGGCTGGGCAGTGGGTCGTTGGATGATGTGTTATGGTCTACCCTCCCGCGGGGCTGAGTAGTGGGTCGCCTGATGAAGTGTTTGTGTTTACCCTCCATCGGGGCTGGGCAGTGGGTCACCCGATATCTCGTTATGAATTACCCTCTACCAGGGCTGGGCTGTGGGACACCTTTTGGCATTCCATGCTCATTACTTTCTATTAGGCTGTTCTGCGGCTTTTCTCCATGACCACATGAGCGGGAACCTTGGTTGTATGGGTCGGTGATGGAGCGGCTTGGCATTGAGGAGACCTCTCGACTGTGGGGCAGTGACGAGTTGTGGTTTGACGTTCCCCTAGAACTCTCAAGTACGATGGGCACATTTCCCACCGAGACGTGTTCTTACAAAGAGAACTAAAACTGTGTGGGAGAGCCAGTGCCGCCCAAAGAGGATAGTGTCAAGGTGCGATGATTGAGCCCCTTGGCTTGCGGTTCCGGGAAGACGTGCGTGATGCTGGTCATCGATGATGGTGTTTCTTTTGGGACTATTGGCAACTCGTTTTGTTGGGATATGCTACAAGACGGAGATCCCCATACGACGTGGTTTGCATTTCTTGTTGAGCATACCGAGATGTATATACCTTGTTTTTAGGACCCAGTTCATGGGTTTGGTTACTCTCCTTCCAGGAGAGGCGAAGACGCGTGGGGTATGCCACATGCATTCTGTGTCTAATTTCTCATGGTTGGATGAGTCTACTCTCCTACTACAGGTAGCGAAGACTCGATGGGAATTTCATCTTCTCACCGTTTTCATCTCCTTGTGCCTTGACGATTCAACCTTCTTTCCTCTTGTTGGGTTGAGCTAGATTCTTGCTACACTCTCTGTTGTACTCCTTTACCTTTCATGTTCACTCTACTGCTCACCCATCGGTACCTCCTTTGTTGCTTCCTCGAGCCTTCGGGGTATCATAATGAGTATTTTTTACTCACCCCTGCTTGGGCTTTGCCCACACTTGGTGTGCCCTTACTGACGATGGACAGGTTGGTCGTGACCTTAGTAGAGCATAAGAGTTCAGGAGGTTGGACCGCTTGCGGTGGTCGTGGCCGGGTTCCAGGTGGGAGACTCGTCAGCTGTTTCCTTTTTGTTTATATGTTGCCGGGTTGTGGAACTTTTTGGTTGGGCACATGTTTTTCCCCTTTTCTTTTCAGTTTACTTTCAGCTTGTACATTGTACTATTTAGAGGTCGATGCACATCTGTGGTTTATGTATAGCAGTTTCCCTTTCCTTTTCATTGCTTTTCTTTACATATACGCTGCAATGTTGCATTGAGTGTGTTGCGCGCGTGTGTGTACAGGTGCTTAGGCAAAGGCCTCCCCGAGTTTTTGTGCCTTCGATGCTGGTCGCATGCCCCTGGCCTATGGAGGCGGGCTTGGTGTAGTTGCGGCTCGAGCCCGGGTAGGGTCGGGTCATGACAAAGTGCTATCAGAGGTGGTTCGTTCCTTGGGATGTTGTGTAGACGTCCCTAAAAGAGTAATTGGTTGGGATATATGGCAGCAGTGTTAATGTGTCTCGAGAGTGGCTCTCAGGCCAGGGAGTCCAGTGATGGTGCGGCGACCGACATATCTATTCACCAGGACCTTGATAACCCGCTTGTCGACTCGGCATGCTGAGACACTTTTGGCAGGGAAATTGGATTGTGCATCACATAGGATTGAGTCTTTGACTGTCATTCTTGAGTCATCTCCCCATCATTGTTGTTGTGGTATATACATATATGCTCATCTGACCGCGACACTCCTTGATAATATTCAGGATGTCTCCGCAATGACACCCAGCCAGGATACCAGCTTTGGTTCGTGATGACGACCATGTGAGAAATGAGGCCACAGTCTAGGACCCATCATGCGAGCCCCTTTCTCTGGGTAGGCTTCTAGCAGCACCACCACCTATTGAGAAGCAGGCAATTTCAACAGAGCAGGCAGAGTTTGAGCGCAGGTTGAGCGCGCTCTGTGAGTTCCATCGGTAGAGACCGTTGAGGGTCAGTGGTGAGCCAGACCATCAGGCAGCAGAGGTTTGGCTCGAGGCAGTGCTTAGCCTTTTCAGGCTTGTGCAGACGTTGACAGATCAGAGAGTGGCTTTGGCATCCAGCCTTTTCCGTGGATCGGCTTTGTGTTGGTGGACTCTGGTGACTCGGTTTCATGGAGAGTCGTCGCTTTCATCGGGCGACATACAGTTGTTGTTCTGTGAGGAGTTTTTTCCCTCCTACTTGCACTCAATTCGGATTCAGGTGCTCATTCTTTTTCAGCAGGGAGGGATGACGGTGTCCGAGTACGCGGCTAGTTTTGCAGACCGTGCACGCTTTTACCCGGACTTGGTCTGTGACGACAACATCCGAGCGCGGGAGTTTGAGCAGGGTCTCCGCGGAGAGATTCGTGATGTCATAGTACCCTTGGGAATTTCAACATATGTCGGTGGTTCTAGAGCAGGATCGTGTTCTAGTGTTTATGGTGGCAGCAGGTATGTTGGGGCCGAGACGTCTGCCGCAGCTAGTGGGCGTGGCCAAGAAGAACCTCGACGCGGGTGCCTTTCTAAAAACCGTACTCAGGGGCGTGTTCGTACACCACAGTGGTGCCGGAGAGCACTAGTTCAGCCCAGAGAGAGTCGGTTCTATGCTTGTGATGGGCGAGGTCACTTTCCACGAGACTGTCCGACCTGAGTTGCCGAGTGCTTCAGGTAGGCAGCAGGTGCACCACCACGACGGAGGCAGCGTAATGGTCAGAGTAGCGCCCAACAAGGTAGTGCTATCAGAGGAGCGGGAGGAGCTGGTAGTGAGGGACGACTTTACGTGGTCTTCTCTCACCACTAGGAGGTCCACGTCAGGCTCTGGGAGCTGACAGTTGGAACCGTGGGTAGCCGCGAGCTTTGGATGTCTACGATCCTGCAGAGCATGGGATGGTAAGAGGTACCCTGTGCGACTCTTCTACTTCTTGAAGTATAATTGTTAGGCTCTGTGTGTGAAAGGATTTTCTCCCTTCTCCTTGTTTGAGGTGTTACCAGGGTGATGCAGGGCGTTGGGTGTAACCCTATGTTGGTAAGGAAAAAGGTGTGAGTCCTTTTCCTTTTGGCGATCATGTTGACTCCTTCGCCTTTTGAGCGTGTAAGAGAACATCGACTATGGAACCTTGTGTGACCAGATATCCATGGGTGTTTCACCATATGGATATTTTGAAGGATGGAATCACCGGGCCTTGTTCCAGGTGCGGCGGTGATTCTAGTCACGATGTGCGACGTAGAGGTTTGACCGGGGAGGTGAGCAACACCCAAGAGCCTTCGGGTCGTTTGAGACCATGCAAAGGGATGTCTAGGTTGTCAACCGCCTCTCCCTAACCCCATAGTCTGGAGTGGATGCACGACATTGGCAAGGGGCTGACCTCGCATGAACGGATGAATTCTTTGGTCCGCGTGCGGTGACGCAGAGCTGTGCGTGGGTTCTTCTGGGTATGGGAAAGCCAGGTGTGGGCTTAGTACCCTGTATTGCTCCCTATTTTTTTCTTTTAGGGGATGAAAATATTAAATGATGGAATGATTTAAAAACCTTGTTTTTTCTATGAATGACTTTGGAATATTCTTGATAATATTTCAGGGTAGCGCCTTCAGACGGCGTGCGATTCCAAGCCCCAGAGTGGCTGGAATTAAATTTTCAGTGTGTTCACACTAGAAACGCTAAATAAATGTGATAACTCCTGAACAATGATCCGGATCAGAGATACGAGTGTACGGATGGGTTCGGAATGGGGTGTTTACCCTATTAACGACATAAAACATGTCGGCGCTGGATGTTTGGACCCCTCACTCGCTTCTGGAAGGATAAACGGATAAATTAATTAATTAATTTATTCATTTAATGGAGAAACTCAAGTATCTCTTAAACGGTTGCTCGGATTGGAAATACGAGGGCACCGTTGAGTTCGGAGCGAGCATTTTACCTTAGGAGGGGTATAAGTTTCGCGGTCGCGGTCTGTTTGTGAAAAATGGACCCAGGGGCATTTTCGTAATTTAGCGGCATGGGACGTTAAATTTTATAACTTTTGAATGGGGTCTCGGATTAAAATTCTGAAACTTATGTTGTGCTCGGGTGGTGGTGTTTACCCTAGGAGAGGATTAACCTTGACCCCGTCAGGAGTTTCGGATGAGGGTCTTTTCGGGGGTTTTAAATTAAATAAAAAATTATTTAATTTATTTAAACCCTCCCCCTCCCCCTTCTCCATTGAACCCTTTGGCGAAACCCCTCCCCTCTACTCCTCCACTCTGGTGAGACTCCGGCGAGGTGCGGTGGTGCCAGCGGATCGCCCGTGAAGCTTCGGGCAACACCCACGAGGTAGGGTTTTGTCGGTTGCATTTCTATTCCTGTACCTACATCATGGCCGAATATTTTGTATCAAATCCCTGTGGAATTATGTAACGAAGCCCATGAACACATATTATACAATTTTCTATTTCCGATGCTTGTTTTGGTTTTGAAATCGGAGTTCGGAGGCTTTCGCAATTGCCCGCCGAAGTTGGCGGGTTTTCGGTTTCCGGCGAGTTCGAGCGGCGGCGCGGCGAGGGTGGACGGCGCGGCAGCGGGGTGTCCGCGGGTGTCCGGTAGAAGTGTTGGGCGCAACAGCGGGTGTCGGCACGGGTGTTATGTGGAGGAGTGGGGAATCAGAAGCGGGGTGCTCAGGTGTTGGTAGGGGCGTCTGGCGGAGCACCTCGTCGAGGCGGCGTTCGCCATGGAGCGGCGACCGCGGGGTCACTGCGAGAGACCCCTGTGCGGCGACAAAGGCCCGCGCCGTGCGAGTCTTTATGCGGCGGCCACGACCGGCCCTCACGGCCGGTCTACGCGTGGACCACATGTCCGCGGCCGGCCCGCGCGGCCATGCCGCGTGCGGGCCGGTCCAGGCCAGTCCAGCCCTAGGGGCCTTGCCCCCTCGGTGTTCGGACACCTGTAATTTCCTCTACGTGTGTCCGTTTTGAGAGCCATCTATGGAAGTAGATCTGTATTGAGGAGACGGTCAAATTTGTGATGGTTTCGGGAATTTTAAATTCCTGAAATGATAGGCCTCAGAGGCGCGACGCGTTTAAGTGGAATGTCGTTCTTCCGGGAATCTTGTTTTGAGCGGCGCGAATGCATCCAATGTCCGTTTTGAGCGTTGTCAGTGGCGTTGTGACCCTAGCATTGAGGGGGAGCATTCCAGGGTGGATTCAGGTGTTGGGGCCAAAGTTGAGGCGTGGTCCCCACAACATGTCTTTTGAGCTGCGTGCAGCTTTTAGCGACTTTTTCCTTGGACGTCCGTATGGGGTGTGCGAGCAGCCAATATTGGGTGTCTTTCCGAGGGCATCGCATTGGTGCAGTCTGCCCACTGTAATTCCAAACAATGGTACGGGCCATGCGGGGGCCGTTTCTGGAGTTGACGGTGATTTCTAGCTTTATCACCGGGAAACGGTTTTGAAAAAGTGAATAGTCCATCTTGTGTGCTTTTTCATGAGGATCACAACGGTGCGATCCGTTCGTTGAGTTTCAGGACTGGGATGCGGGTCCCATGTGGCACCGCTCTGGTGCGGTGCGCCAGAATGCACCTTTTTCTCGGGATATCTGTTGCACTCAGGTGATTAGTTCTTTTAACGTGGTCTTTCGAGAGCATTGTGATGGTACAGTTGGCCTGACCTTTTTCAGAGACGTGGTGTGGGTCCCACCCAACACAACTACGGTGAATAGTACCCTATTCACCGGTTGATGGTTTCGGGCAATTATGTATTTGATCTCGCGTGTTCTTCCACGAGGATTACAATGGTGAGATCCGCTTGGTTGTGCGGAGCCTCTTTCATGATCTTGTTAAAAGTGGAAGCATGGAAGGTGCACTAGTGGTGGTTCTCCCTACCTTGTTTGTAGCGGACCCTTGGCGTGTGATCGCACACTCTTGGAAGAGTGATATAATTGGTCCACGATATGTGGTTGGCCGTGCCTGGTCCTTTGAGGTGGAGTTGTTACGTCACACCTTCACGTTGATGCTGGGTGCCGTGTGCACGATAGCCTTTGGGCTAGAACAAGGTATACTCTAGGAGTATATGGGAGCACTTGGAGGTACGTGTGGTTGTTCGTACCTGAGAACGATGGTGCGTTCAGTTGGGGTTGAGATGGGGTGACACATTGTGTGGGCCCCACATGCGTGTCGGGTTCTGCTTTGCTTACATTTACCTCTCATGGCGTAGAGGGTCCCTCTGTGCTCGTTTGTTTGACTAGAAGGGTGGAGTTTCTCCCGTGGCACTGTGCCAGTTGTTTGACTAGCAGGGTTGAGTGGCTCCCCCTAGATTCGTTCAAGATGGATCAGCCGGTAGCGGTGCTAGTGTCACCGAGTGATGGAACATGCACTGAACCCCCTTTGGGTGAGTTGTGCTGGAGTTGGGTGGTCACACAGGACCCACTCCATGTTCGGTTGGCCAGTGTTGTACCCTCCAGTAGAGATGGCTAGAGAAGTTTTGAGTTTTACCCTCCAGAGAGGCTGTGCACTGGGTTACACACCGACATTTTCGGGTTTACCCTCTAGTAGGGCTGGGCAGTGGGTTGCTCGCTGACTTCATAGGGTCTACCCTTCAACAGTGACTGGGCAGTGGGTCACCCGACGACCTCTTAGGGTCTACCCTCCAGCAAGGCTGGGCAGTGGGATACCTGTTGTCTAGTTCTAGGTTTACCATCTAGCATGGCTGGGCAGTGGGTCGCCTAATGGCTTATTCCAGGTCTACCATCTAGCAAGGCTGGGCAGTGGGTCGCCTGTCGACTTGTTATGGTTTACCCTCCAGTAGGGCTGTGTAGTGGGTCACCCAATAACGTATCCCAGGTCTACGCTCTAGTGGGGCTGGGCAATGGGTCGCTGGATGATGTGTTATGGTCTATACTCCAACGTTGCTGGGTAGTGGGTTGCCTGACGTTGTATTAGAGTTTACCCTCCAGCGGGGCTGGGCAGTGGGTCACCCGATATCTGGTTATGAATTACCCTCCAGCAGGGCTGGGCAGCAGGACACCTATTGGCATTCCAGGCTTAGTCCTTTCTATTAGGCTATTCTATGGCTTTCCTCTGTGACCACCGGAGCAGGACCCTTGGTTGTACGGTTTAGGGATGGATCGTCTTGGATTTGAGGAGACCTCTCGACTGCGGGGTAGTGAAGAGTTGTGGTTTGACGTTCCCCTAGAACTCTCAAGTATGAGGGGAACATTTCCCACCGAGTCGCGTTCGTGCGATGTGATCTAAAACCGTGCGGGCGAGTCAGTGCCACCCAAAACGGATGGTTTCAAGGTGCGGTGATTGGGCCCCTTGGCTTGCGGTTCAGGGAAGATGTGCAGGATGCAGGTCATCAGTGATGGTGTTTCTTTTGGGACTGTTGGTGACTCGTTTTGTTGGGCTGAGCTACGGGATGGAGATCCCCTTACGTCGTTGTTCGCGTTTATTGTTGAGAATACGGAGATGTATATACCTTGTTTTTAGGACCCACTTCGTGATTTTGGTTACTCTCCTTCCAGGAGAGGTGAAGACGTGGTGGGTATGCCACGTGCTTTCCGTGTCTAGTTTCTTATGGTTGGATGAGTCTACTCTCCTGCTATAGGAAGCGAAGACTCGACGGGAAGTTCATCTTCTCTCCGTTTTCTGCTCCTTGTGCCTGGACGAGTCTACCTTCTTTCCTCTTGTTGGGTTGAGCTGGATTCATGCTACACTCTCTGTTGTACTCCTTTACCTTTACTGTTCGATATACTGCTCACCCATAGGTACCTCCTTTATTTCTCCCTCGAGCCTTCGGGGTATCCTACTGAGTATTTTTATACTCACCCTTGCTTGGGCTTTTCCCACACTTGGTGTGCCCTTGCAGATGACAGACAGGATGGTCCTAACCTCAGTGGATCATAGGAGTTAGGGAGCTTGGACCGCGTGCTGTGGTCGTGGCCGGGTTCCAGGTGGAAGACCCGTCAGCTGTTTCCTTTTTGTATACCTGTTGCCGTGTTGTGGCACTTTTTGGTAGGGCGCATGTTTTGGACTTTTTCTTTTCAGTTTACTTTCATCTTGTACTTTGTACAGCTTAGAGGTTGATGCACATTTGTGGTTTATATATAGCAGTTTCCCATTCCTTTTCTTTGCTTGTCTTTACTTTTACTCTGCAATGTGGCATTGAGTGTGTTGTGTGTGTGTGTGTACAGGTGCTTAGGCAAAGGCCTCCCCGAGTTGTTGTGCCTTTAGCGCTGATCACCAGCCCCTGGCCTATGGAGGAAGACTTGGGGTAGTTGCAGCTTGAGCCCGAGTAGGGTCGGGTCGTGGCAACCCCAGGATACTGTTTCAGAGGTGCATGGCACATGAAACAAAGCTAGCCATTCGAGGTGCATGCAATGCTATTCATGCGGTGGGAATGGTCACATGGCTTTGGACTGACCAAACTGCAATGTAGAAGGGTGGAAGATAGAAGAGGGACCTCTCAGGTAGAAGAAGATGTTTGAACTTGGCGGTCTGTAGGGATTCGGCGGATGAGGTAGAGGATCTGGCCGAGCAGCGGGTGGTGGATGGCGCTTTGAGGCTCTACCACCACCACCACTACTATGAGGGCCACCCCGACCACAGGGAGCTGGAAGACAGGGGCAAGCTCAGTTCCAGGTAGTCGAGGCCTATGAGCACGGTGCACCTGAGATGATTCAAGATAGTATATCTGTCTAATCTACCCTTTCTGTAGTTCATATTTACACCAAAGAGAGTCATTATTTTATATATCCTACCCTTTTTAGAGCTCGGAAATTCCAACGGAGCCATTGGATCAATCCTTAAGGATAGAGACTCCTACAGAAGCAGACTCGATGATTACGCACTAGTGCTGGAAGTGTGATCTTACTCTAGGAGGTGGGTGCTTCTGCTGGGATCTTTTTGTACCAGCGTCAAGGCATTAAGATGTCATCTTGGGTATGGACTGGTTATCTACATTCCATGCCCAAATCGACCGTATTAGGCACAATGTGAAGTGTGTTCAAACAGATGGGAGCAGGTTCACCTTCACCATGGATAATGGAGCCTTTGTAGCACAAGATGGACTTACAAAGAGGAGAGGTCATCTAATCACACATTAGTTGGCTAGTATCCTCATAGGAGTGGTTGATGTGCGGAGTCCGAGTTTTCTTGTTGTGGTGGATCAGTACGCAGAAGTTTTTCCAGACGACATTCCAGGACTGCCTCCTCGTAGAGAGGTAGACTGTTATATAGAAATGTACCCTGGGACAACACCGATATCTACTACAGCATATCAGATATCTCCTACTATGCTTTGTGAGCTTCGGGTATAACTGGGGGACTTGCAGAGAAAGGGATTCATCCGACCCCGTGTTTCACCCAGGACTTCTCCGAATTAGTTCTCCAAGAAGGATGATGAAATCAAACGACTATGTGTCTACTACCATCGCCTAAATCATGTCACCATAAAGAAAAAATACCAACTCTCGAGGATTTACGACCTCTTCAATCAGCTCAAGGGAGCACAATGGTTCTTGAAGATAGACCTCTGGTCAGGCTATCACCAGCTCATAGTTCGAGACAAGGTTTTGTAGAAGACAGGCATCAGGTGTCGGTATGGCCACTATGAGTTCTTCGTTTTTCCTTTCGTCGTAACCAATGCTCCAACAGTATTCAAGGGTCTCATGAATAGGATATTCCAGCCTTACCTCGATTGTTTTATCATAGTCTCCATCAACGACATTTTGATTAACTTGAATAAAGGGGAGGAGCACACCTGCCACTTTTGGGTTGTACTGGACACACTCTGAGAGAACCAGCTTTATAGTAAGCTCCCAGAGTGCCAGTTCTAGATTAGAGATTTTCTTTTCTTGGGACATGTCATCTCAGAGGATAGGGTTTCAGTGGACCCAGTGATGATCAGGGCAATACATTCTTGGGAGCTACCCCGGAGCATAACGGAGGTGCAAAGTTTCCTAGTTATGGCTGGGTACTATTGGAGATTTGTGCCAAACTTCTCCAGATTTGCTGCACCACTTTCAGCCTTTATGAATAAGGGGAAACACTTAATGTGGTCAAATTTATGTCAGTATATCTTTCAGGAGATGAGGCAGATATTGACCAGTGCGCCCATCATGAGGCTACCGATGGAGGGCGTTGGGTACGTATTTTACTGTGACACATCGGGGACTAGACTAAGGTGTGTCCTGATGTAGGAGCGAGTCGTGATCGCTTATGGTTCATGGTAGATGAGGCAGAACGAGCAGAACTACGGTACTCATGACTTGGAGTTAACAACAACGGTCTTCGCCTTGAAGATGTGGTGACACTATCATATGGGAGAGCGCTTTGCAGTCTACTCTGACCACCAGAGTCCTAGGTACATCTTCTCACAGATGGACCTGAACCTAAGATAGTGGCGATGGCTCGAGTTCCTCCAGGACTATGACAATGAAATAGTCTATACTCTTGGGAAGGGGAACGTAGTAGTGAATGCTCTCAGCAGGAAATCGGGCATACAACTGCTAGGGGAGGCGACGAAGCAGCTAGCCACATTGTGGATTTCCTTTTTGGATTGTGATGGGTCAACCTTTCTACAGTCCCTCACAGTCACTTTTCCACTACTTTAGTAGGATAGAGAGGCACACCATGGAGATGTTGACTGTGAGACATGTCAGGCTCAGATTTCCACAGGGTAAGCCCCTGATGGATTTTATGAAGGAGGAGATCATTCCATTCTCTTTAGGGGACGGACTATGGTACCAGTTACAATACAGGAGGAAGTGTTGAGGGAGTTTCATATTTAACTTCTATCCATACATCCACGAGTGGTGATGATGTATCAGGACATCAGACGACAGCACTGGTGGCCAGGTATGAAGACGGTTGTAGCAGAGTTCGTTTCACGATTCCTCACTTTCCAGCGAGTGATGGCAGAGCACCATGTACCAGCAGGCTTGCTACAACCCTTAGAGGTTCCGAAGTGGAAGTGGGATGTGATATCCATGGATTTCGTGATTGGAATTCCAAGTACTTCTAGAGGAAACGAATCCATTTGGGCGATCGTAGACCGACTCACCATGTCGGTCCTCTTCCTACCTATTAGAGAGAAGGCCTATGTAGAGATCATGGGATGCCTATACATTCAGAATATCTCATGCCTTCAGGGTGTTCCATTGTCCATTGTCTCCGATCGAGATGCTCGCTTTACTTCCCTGCTTTGGAAGGGGTTTCAGGAGGCATTTGGGATGCAGCTACGCCTGAGAACCACCTTTTATCCTTATACGGATGACCAGATGGAGAGGACCATTCTGACTATCGAGGACATGCTTCGTGCATGTGTCCTTGTCTTTGGTCTCTGCCGGGAGGATAACCTATCCTTGGTGGAGTTTATGTACACAAACATATACCACTCCACCATTGGGATGAATCCTTATGAGGCACTGTATGACCGACCATGAAGATCACCTATGTGCTAGACAGACCCTAGGGGGTCAACACTTGTAGGAACATTGATGGTTCAGGCTATGACTGAGAAGGTGCAGATCATCCAGGAACGGATTAAGACTACATAGAGCAGACATGAGTCCTATGTAGATAGAAGACAGAGACAACTGGAGTTCGAGGATGGAGACCACGTCTTCTTATGGGTATCACCCCGATGTGGTCTATGGAGATTTTTTCGGGGTGATAGGTTATCTCTGCACTTCATTGGGCCTTTCTAAGTGCTCAGCATAGTAGGCGAGGTGGCTTACCGCCTTGCCCTGCAACCTCAGTTGCACCAGGTGCACGACGTCTTCCATGCATTTCAGCTGAGGAGATACGTGCACATCCCTTCACATATCATCGATCGTTGGGAATAGGACATCGATGACGGGGTGGCATTCATGGATGTCCTGGTGGAGATCGATGATCGACAGGAGTGGGTCCTATGTGGATGGTGGATTCCTCTGGTGCGAATTTGGTGGCATTATGGGAACCTCCTGGAGATCTCATGAGAGCGGGAGGCACAAATGCGAGCTCAATACCCTCATTTGTTCCCCTAGTGTATGTTTTAGATTAAGGTGACATAAATTCCTGAGGTTGGAGAAATGTAAAGACCTGAATATTTCAAGGAAATTTTTTTCTTAAATACATTGAAATTTTACGAGTCTGTGGCTTCTGACGGAACTTGATTCCAAGGCTCGGTGTGCCCAGAATCAATTTCCATATTTTGGTTTGGGTACGTTTAGTAAATATACGTGATGTTTTTTCTATCTTTTGAACCGGTTCTTGTAATTGAAATTCGAGGGCACTTATGAACTCGTGGCGCCGATATTTGCATAAGGGGACCTTTACCACAATTGCATTTTATACGGGTTGAATGTTAAAAATTATGGTTTAATTAAAAAATTAAATAACAATTTTATAACAATTATATATATATATATATGGAAGTTAATTCATTGCATGGAATGTTATTGTTGGTTCCCAAACCCACCCAAATTCCAATGTGTGGATTTTTGAATGGTGGGGCCCACAGGATCCCTAACCCTTTATCCCCCATAACCTCCATTAAACCCCATTTAAAATACCTTATTTAATACATGACAACCACCCTTAAATATGTAAACTATTCCTCTCCCTCTCTCCCTCTTTATTTTTTCCCAACACATGTTAATCAATTAATTCTAACTCATCAATTAATTAAATTAAGTGGTTTGAATTTTTAATTTTAAATTTCATGTGTTAATAAAATAACAACATTAACCTATTATTTTATATTTGGGGTATTCTTTGTGTTAAGAAGAGTTGGGAGAGAGCTCTTGACAAAGAGAGAATGGTGTTCTTCTCCGACGAAGAACACCAACCTTCAACGAAGAATGAATCAGCAAAGAACGTTCCACGATTCTCTAATCCTCTTATTCCTATGTGTCACGGGAGGAGACTCCACTGCGGGGAACACGCCAATGACGATGGTTCATCATCCGATGTTGATGGAGTGACATCGTTTTCCGCATCTATGATGAACAAACCATATCCAAGGTAGGGGTTTGTTCATTTTGAAGGGTTTATCCCTTACCCCGTTCTTTGTTCAAAATCATATTTTATTTTTTTCCAACTGCTACCACCTAACTCGTATGGTGTGTGACGAATTCACATGGATCGATGACCCTTTGTAGTCTCTTTTGATTGTGATGGAAATCATGTAATGAAGGTGGCGATGAATGGGAGTGGTGGTCGTGCGCCAGCCGCGTGCGGAAGAACCGCAACCCACAACCACGGGCCGCACAAACAATGAAGAACCGGTTGGCCATAGCCAGCCTGGCCGAAGGGTGGAACTACAGTGCCCCATGGCACCATGTTGTGGAAGACCGCAACCCGCGTTCCATGGGCCGCTTCGGTGGAAGAACCAGCCGGCCCGACGGCCATCTGGGAGGAGAGCCGCGACACTGGGAGGGCGCCGCACCAGATAAACCACGGCCCGCCCATGTGGGCCGCTTTCACAAAGAATTCTGGTCAGTTTAGCTGGCTGGTTAGGTATGGCGGCGCTTCTTGGTGCCCCCCCCCCCACCTCCCCGCCTCCGACCGCTCGACCCCCTCCGGATGAGCCACTCGGCCAGCTGGCCGGGCCGGGCCGTGCCCCCTCATGTAAAGCAAAGCCCCTTCGGTCTGGTCCATGCTCATCGGGCCAATCTGAGATTTACATCGGGTAGGTCTGACACCTCGTCCGGGTCACACCCACCAAAACTGGGTTAACCCGACCCGTCGGCCAACTGGGATTAACGGGTCAGGCCCGTTTTCACTACACGTGAATAACATAAAGACCGTGTGTCCTATTAACGCGCCGTCTACAGAACTGGGACCCTTACGATGATACAGTCCTTTTTCGATACTCTAAGTGAGTTTTCGAAGACATTGGAAAACGTCCAGGCTTGGAACAAGCATATTTCCAACTAGGACCCTATAACGAAAAGGCCAATATGTCTCATACCAGGCGTCAGATTGATGCGCTGTCTGTCGCGTTGAGTTCCTATTGATGAGATGGAACTTTGGGATACATCAACTCCAGAATTTTTTTATTGTTGATGTATCGACCCCCATGGATCGAGGAGCGGACGCTCCATGAATCGAGCGAGTTGTATGCGGGAACCCTAAATCTGGCTGCGACTACGACAACTACTATATTGGGATCCTTCGCGGGTACGACGACGAAGACCAATGTACTAGGATCCTCTGTGGGTTCGGCAATGATTAGGACTGTACATGGATCCTATGTGGGATGAGCCGCGAGGAATACTATACTTGGATCCTCCGTGGGTTCGGTAGTAGTGACGACTATACATAGATCCTCTATGGGTAGGGAAACGACGAATTCTGTACTAGGATCCTACATGGGTTCGGCAGAAGAGATTATTCAAGGGATACATCTAATCATCTCCACCCCTGTTCATGAGTAGTATACCTATGATATATGAGTCTTCACTTTCAATCATTATCATTGATGTGATTGACTTCTTTTCAATGTGGACTGGGTTGTGCTTGGGCTCAAGAGTTGGATCCTAACTGTAATTGATAACGTAGATATATTTATGTGAATATACCTATGTAGATTCGGTTAATACTTCATGTTTGTATCATTTATTTGTGGCTTATACTTCTTGGATTCTAGGAGACCTTCAGGGGTCTCGGGTTCCCTACTGAGTATCGTATACTCTCCCCTACACGGGCTATGTCCGCACTACATTGTGTTGGATGTAGACAACAGACAACACTAACTGAGGCGGAGGCTTGTGGAGCTAGATGGTACCTGGAGGCGGACCACCTGGAAGGATGTACAAATGGCGGACGGCAAGACTTGAGGAGCTGAGGATACCATTTGTACCCACCCTTCAGGTGGTATATCTGGAGGACGACTCGGTGGTTATGATTTTCTTTCATTTCTGTTGTACTTCATTTTCATTTGAACTGTACATTCAGTTGGGTTTGTATACTAGACCATTTACATTTTAGAACTCACTTTTTTACTCAGTTTTACTTAGTACTTCCTTTATTTGCGTACACTATTGTGTTTGTTTACTTTTATAAAGTAAATTCCTTCCCTTTAATTTGGATTTACACCTTTGGTGCTAGTCACCAGCCCCTGGCCTATGGATGTCGGGCTTGGGGTAGTCATGGAACGTGCCCCGAGGAAGTGTCGTGAGAAATGGTTAGTAGGATTAAAAATTTGAGAGTACCATTGGATTCTTTGGGGTGTGTTTCACCTAGGTAGATCCTATCCTCGATCGGCGTGAGTCGAGCGGTGATAGATAAAAATTTTCCGAACTTTTTTTGGGTACGTTCAGTAAACGTACGTTGGGGATTTTATATCATCTGAATCGGTCCTCAGAATTGAAATCTGAGTACACTGTTAAACTCACTAAATCTTTATTCTTTTAAGAAGACTTTAAACTTAATGGCAGATGATCAAGAATAATGGTTAGTATTTGGATTTTTATAAAAAATAATAATATAATGTGTACGATTAATTTTTTTTCTTTATAGCTTCCATTGGTGTGTGCGGGTAGTTGGAACCTCAACTTGGGAGTTGATGGTCGGACCGCCACACCCCAACCTCCCATGAGACGTTATGGGGGTGTGATCTACTCGAGCATAACCTCACGCGGGGGGTTACGACGTGAGGACCACCCGATACACATAACCCCTCATTAATGAGGGAGGGCCTATTGACCTCCTCTACATAATTAATCGTGCCAACACACATGCCAATTAATTGGGCCAACTCACGTTCCAATTAATTGAGACAACAAACGTGCCAATTAATTTCGGAAACATGTGTAAATTATTTATAGGGAGACTCTTAACATCAATCAATTTAAGTGATCCACCAGTCGTGAAATTAATTTAGTGGAACCAATTAATTTATTTTCCCTTTTTAAATAAAATAACCACATCATTGGAAATTAAGAAGGTTCTTAATAAATGAACCATCATAAATTTCACGATCGTTATTTACCTCTCCCCATCTCCTATATATATGGAGAATGGGAGTAGGATGTTGGATGGATTCACCATGCGACGAAGCGCTAGTAATGTAACGTGACACCCAACACATGGAGGTTTACGCTTTCTCCAATGATGGATGAAGAACGCCGACCTCCTTCGACCTCTTCCTCAAACCCTCAACCGACATGAGTGTCTTCCACGAGCCGACGCAGCTCGGGATTGGAAGCATGTGAAGATCGAAGAACATCATCATATTCTTTCTACAACACCATCAATGAACGTGGATCGACGACGGGTAAATAAAAGGTATGGGGTTTATAATTGTAGAAATTGTATCCTTAATCTGTCCTTCTTTAAATAATGATTAGGGTTTATTGCGGACGTATTTTTTAACATTATTCATCAAACTGTGATAAAAATTTTATGACCCTATAAACACGGAAGGTGCGGGCTGACTAACACGACCCGACACCCTATGCCTTTTGCATTTCTTTGGTCTACGGCTGGGTGATGAAGAAAGAGGAAACAGAGGCGCCAACGACAAAGGCCGAACTACCCGCAGCCTCCAAGAAGCACACGGCCATGTAGCACATGATGCACCCGGACGAACACCGACGACCAAGAGATGCCAAACCTGCACCCCACACACTGTATTGCAGCCCTACCAACAGACCATGACACCTCGCCGGTGCCTTTCCCGCACCTCACCGGCACACCGCCCTGCGCCATGCCACCCTACCTTGCACCCCCTGGTGCCCTGCCCGGTGCCCCATCACGCTACCCTGCCAGCCCCCACCCCCCCCCCCCCCCCCAACGCACTGCCCAGCTAGGCTGGTGCCCCCTGGCCCGCTGTCCAGCCTACCCGGTGCCCTTACACCCTACCGGCGGCCAGCCCGACCCCTGCAGGTCGCCCTAAAACCCTGCTCGGTGCACCCGCATCCATTCCGGAGTCTAGTCGGCCTGCCCATGCCCCATGTGTCTTGCCCTCTGGTCTCCCGGCCACCGACCACTCGTTCCATGCCCTTTACAGCACTGTCTGAACCAGCCCTGACTTTTGGGCCGATGCTGCCTGCGTGGCGGCATCTGGCCTAACAGCCCTCGCAGTCCGCTGGGTCGGGCCCATCTAACCGGGTCGAAACAAAGTGGGATTACATACCCAACATGCTAAGTAAGACCCAGTGAGTCTGACTGAGTCGACACGGACCAACTCGTCCAAGAATGCGTTGGTCAGAGTTGGTCGGACCGGGTCAGACCGGACCTGGGCCCACTATTGACTCATTGCTTACTTTGGCAATATCATTGGCACTGGACGTCCGTTTGACAAACCGTCAATGACACTAATAATATAATTGAGAAATACTCTCTTTGTGAATACCCCATGGGAGTTAGGGTTATAGTTGAGGTATGGTCTGGTTGGTTTGTAGACGAAACCAACCAGACCCCCAGAACTAAAAAGCTAGTAACTCACAGACCGAGTGTATGATTGACCTTTCATCTGTTACATTGTAACCCCTATGACATGGCGGAAATTTTTAATACTTATATGTGAGACATTGTGAGACTTCGTGAAACTTGTAAAATCAGCTTGAGACTCATGGAGCAGACCCTCTTAGTGACGAGCGAGCAGATTGTGTTGAACTAATAGATGGATGAGACTTGAAGACAGCTGATCAATCGAATCTGAGTGATTTGGATGGCCCAGTGGGGAGAACCTTGTTGTAGAAGCATACCCACGGTAGAGGAGCTCTTGATTGTAGCAGTGGACCCTCAATTTTTGACATATGGAGTACCTTTGTAGGCTATGAGGTGGAGTACATGGTTGTAACGACAGGCCCATGGTGGTAAGCGCTTGGTTGTAGCAGTAGGCCCATAGTACTCGACATGTGGAGTACTTCAGTAGTCCATGGTTAGTGGGAGGTGCTTGGTTGTAGTGGATGACCCACTATACACGACAGATGAAGAGTTATCCATCCACTGTGGTTTCGACATCATGATTGAAAATCCTATTTTGAGGTGAGTCAATGACCTTTGTGTTTTCCTCATCATTGAGATGACTTACTAGATAACTTAGGTATATGTATGGGCATATACCTAAGTAATGGTTATCCACGAATTCATGCATTTCCATTTATATTTGTTAGAATTTGTGAGACCTTGAGGGTCTCAGGGTCCCTACTGGGTATCGTTATACTGACCCCTACACGGGCTATGCCCTCACCTCATAGTGTTGGATGCAGAAGATGAACAATGCTGACCAATATGGACTGTACAAGGACTGGACGGAACCCAAAGGTGGACCTCACGACGTGACGGTACCCGAAGGAGATGAAAAGACATGGAGCACTAAGGAGGCTATATGTACCTACCCTTCAGGTAGGATCTGTAGTGGACAATCCATGAGAAGCTAGACACATTCCATCTGTTTGTCTTTTAGTTGTACATTTATTGTCTTCTCCTTGTACTTTACCGTGGGGCTTGTATTTTCGACCCCATTATCTTTGCAACACAACTTTTGTTATTCATTATTCTACTTAGTGTTTGCTTCCACTTGTACTATGGTTGTGTTTTTTTGCATTTTATAAAGCCAATGCCTTCCCAGTTATAGAGAATTATGCCTTTGGTGCTAGTATCCAGCCCATGGCCAAAGGAAGGCGAGCTTGGGGTAGTTACGACACGGGTCCCGGGGGACGGGTCGTGACATTTTGTTTCTAAATTCATTTCATTAAAGTTTTTTTTCTAAAATTGTATTCATGTAATAATTATTAAAATATCGTTTTAGTAATTTAAATTATATAATTGTTCTCATTTTTAAAAAAAAATGTAATTCAGTTAATGTTTTGGTAATGTATATTATTTTTAAAATAATATTTTAATTTTTATCTTTCAGATCATTTTAGAAATTTCATATGATTTATTTATTTTATATGGAATTAATAACATTTTAAAATTTTTTGACACATTAACAATGTAATGTTTGCATTATATTTTTTCAATGTTATTTTCAATGAAAATGGATTTATAATTCCATGAATGATTATTATCTTTCAAAATGTATAGTTATTTTGATATATGGAAGTTATTTAACATTGGATTAATAGAATTTTCAGGGGGATAATTGATGATATATTATGTTGAATTTATGTGATATGGGTGATATTAGTATTGATTATACTATCATATGAGCCATATCTTAGTTCATAGGTCACCCCAATTTAGTGCATATAAAGGGAGATCCCCATAACTAACCTCTAATTCATTGGGTAGTGATTATTATAGATCTGGATATATAGTTAATCCAATTAATAGGATTTTTTTATTGTTTTTATAAATATAATTATCCAATTTACTAAAATGGGTTTTAAATTTCTAGTTATGGGTAATAAGGTCTATGTTATATAAAAAAATGTGTTTTTTTAATGTGAAATTATATTATTTCATATATTCAATGAATATAGGTGGTAAAGATTAATATTTTCTGAGTTTTCATGATTTCATAAGTCTAAATGTTTCCTTAGTTTTATACCAAATAGAATTATTTATTTGTGTAATCAAATGTTTTCTTAAAAAATTTATATTTTTTACGGATACCAAGGGACAATGATCAGCTCAATATAAAAATTTGGATGATTTAAAATGTATTGAAATTATGTTCTACTTTAAAATAATATTTGTTTTGAAAAATAAATAAATAATAAAATTGTTTAGATTAAAAATGTGGGATTATTATATAATTGTTTCCTCATAATTTTATAATACTCAAAGAATGTATGATAAATTGTTTTCTTGTTATAAAATTACTAAACAAATTTATGCTTAAGGATGTTCATTTACAATTGTTATCAGAGAAGGGATTAGACAACATTAAAGAATAGTATTTCTTCATAATATTTGTTGATTGCATCATGGGTACATAATTTTATATATTATCATATTTTTAGTTTCATAGACACTATCATTGAGGAATTGTGTTGGATAATTTTATGGGGACACACAATATTTTTGGAAACATTATTTTTTATGGTAATTATGGTTTTTAAAAATTTGGGATGGAAATTAATATTATGGGATAAAATGTGAGGATAAAACGTATTATAAATTTTGGTAATTTTGTTTATATTTTTTTTTTAATTTTTAAAAAATATATAGATTTAATAAAAGGATATCCCATAGAAAATGTGAAAATATATTATGTCTTACAAGTCCATTAGAATTGAATCAACCACTAAATGGTAATAGGTGTAAAAAACATTCAATTTGAAATCATGATGTAGTTTTTAGTAAGAAATTTATTTCAATTCCTTCTATATACTAGATAATTATTATGTTTAATTTGGGAAAAAGAATTGTATCAATTAAATAACAGTGGGATTAGAATATGATTTGGGTAATAAAGGATTAGTGTTATTTTTTAAGAAGTAAACTATTTAAGGAATACTATTTGATAAAGGAAAATTTATTACCATAGGGAATTTATTTTAGTTTTAAATGATTAAATATATTACGGAAGAAAATATATTTCAATTCTATATTTTTATGGAATTATATGGTTTTTGGAAATGAATAGAATAACTTTTTGATCATGTAATAAGGAAATTAATTTTTTGTGTGTGAGATTAGGATTGATTGATTATATCATCGAATAAAATATGAACTATTACCATAATATTTTTTGGTTTCAATATTAGTTTGGACTATTTCATAGAATTTTAAGGAAATTTATTTAAAAAAGATCATTTTTAGACATTGGGTGTTACTATTGATTTCTTGATATTAATAAAGTGTTTCCTTTTATAATTGATTTTTTTTAAATTATATTTTCATATCCTAAACATTTTTCATAGAGTTAATTTATTAATACAGGTGTAAATTTTTGTATACATTTGTGTATTTCTTGATCTATACATGTTGATTACAGAGATTCAAGAATGAAAAATTCTTTATGAATACTAATTATTTAGAGTAAGAATATATGATCATGGAGGAAATTTATTCATGAATTATCAAATAAATTTCTTGTATTTATTATTTATGTTCGTTTTCTATCATTTTAATTGATTACACATATATATGAAAATTATATTGAAATAGGGACATCATCAATTTAGTATTCATAATAAGAAATCATGTCTTTTTAACCCAATAAATTTTTTTAGTAGTTTTATTATTCACTTACTCATTAAAACATTCTCGATAAAAATCCAACATAAAAATATAAATATATTTCTCTTAACATTATTTGTTTTCTTATATATAACCATAGAAAGTGTTATCTAATGTGACCTTCTAACTTCCCTTGATTTCATTCACTATTGATTTTTTATATATCTTTATCTAAAGAGGGATTTCAATAATGATATATTTGATAGTTTAATAATGGTCACCAAGACCATGTTAAAATAATAAGGACATCATTTATTAATGGGGAATGTAACATACAAGGAATTCAATAGTAAATATTATGTTCAATAGCTTACATGATACACCACATCAACCACGAACAAAAAACAAAGTATTATAATTTAAATGCAACCATCAAAACAGAGCTCTATGAATAGATGTATAAAATGGAATTACTAAATAAGGAAAAAAATTACACTTGTATATATACTGAATTATTTGGTGAAAAATTAATTTTATATTAAAATATGATCATTTTAAAAAACATAAGTATCATTTTTTGGAAAATAATTTTAATGCGCACGGTAGTGTTTTCATTCAATTTAATATAAAAGTCACCCTTGCTTGATTAGGTTAACTAAATCAGTATATAATTTATTCAATCTAATTTTTTTACATTCATTTTATTAGATATTATATATCTGATATCAAAATAATTTTAATCACAGTTAAAATGTAAGATATTATTATAAGGAAAATTTCCCACATTTTGATGACGCCCACGTTTTTGAATTAATATATAGATATTAATATTAGATTTAATGACAAATAAACTTAATGATTTTATGTGTAATTTCATAATTAGATTATATTTTTTATTAGTATCTTTCTGATATGTTTCATTTTTTTATTAATATTGAAAAATATTCTATTTTAATTAAAAATGAATTTTCATTTAAAAATTTTATGAGGATAAATTATTTTTTAAATTATTTTTAATTTTAAATTAGATAAATAATAATTCTATTAACCCAATTTATATCATTAGAATAATTTCAATATTGAATTTAGTTAAATATTCATAGTAAACATTTGGACATTTTCAATTTAAAAACTGTCTTTCTCACCCTGTTAGTGGGATTAATTTTAAATTAATTACATCCATTAACACATAAATGGATTTTAAAAATCGTATTACTTATATTGAATCATAAGGTCAAAATATTTTAAACTTCCCCCGATTATTTTTTAACAATATGAATATTAAACACAATATTTTTATTACATTAGTTAAGCATAATTTCTATAATTAATCGTAATCATATTATGATAAGTCATATCAGATTACCCTAAAACATGTTGAGTCAATAAGGTTTTCCTTATGAATTTTCCATTCCTTCTTGTTTTGAAAATCACAAACACCTTATATTTATGGAAAATTGTTTTTATAAGGGAAATTGCTTTTATAAGGAAAATTGATTTTATAAGGAAAATTGCTTTTATAAAGAAAATTGCTTTTATTAGGAAATATGATTTTATAAAGAAAATCTCTTTTGTAAGAAATATTATCATTATCATATTTTCATCCATATTATTCTTAAGTATATGATTCTGATTAATTTCTATTTTCTCATAATTGATTGAAACTTTGATATGAAGTATTCTGTTTTAGGATCCGAATTCTGGATAAAAACTATGATAAAGTTTCACTCCGAAATCCAGAATGAGAACTGTGATAATGTTTCATTCCAAATTCCGAATACAGTTTTACTCCAGATTCAGGATACGAATCCTTATGAAAGTCCACAACGAATTCTCTTTAATAATTATGATGAGTAATTCTCATTACAAATCCTGATGAAGAATTATCATTACGAATTCTAATGATGAATTTTCATTACGAATTTTGATGATGAATTCTCATTATGAATTCTGATAAAAAATTCTCATTCCAAATTCTCATTACGAATCCTGATGATGAATTCTCATTACGAATTCTGATGATGAATTCTCATTCTGAATTCTCATTCTGAATTCACCTATTAAATAGAATCTGATCATCTTTGTTTTATACACTCTGAATTTATTTAGACTCCAAAAATTATTTTTTGTTTACACTCCGAAATTTCATTCCTAACTTTTGAGTTTGATTTTAAACGGTTTCGTACATTCTATTACACTTGTTTTGTTATAAAACGATGTCGTCTATTCTGTTATGAACTAACTGTTGGTTAAGTTACACGTGTATATGTCCCTCCGATTTTTAAGGAAAATATGACCGTTGGAAAGGAGGCCGACCATACCTATAAATAAGAGGTCATTTGAAAGAGCTCAGTGCTGAAAGGCTGACTGATCTTCGACTCATGTGATTACATGCATGAATTGATTTCTAGAGAGAGACGCTCTTATAAAATCTCAATGCTTCGTGCGACTCCGAATGTTGGTGATTACATTCGAGGACTTCTGGGGATTGGAAGACAGAGTTTGCCGACTACCTTGAAGTTTGAGGGCTTCCTTGCTGAGGAAGACAGAGGTTGCCAACTACCTTGAAGTTGAGGGCTTGCGGGGATAACAAGACAGAGACTCTGATCTTCGTATCGAGGGCTTACCCTGGTTTGGGAAAGACATACTTGCTTGAAAGTATAAATCAAGGGACCTTTATCCAAGGTTATTGGATACCCTTCTCTTTGGGTTAAAATACTTATATCTTGTTACATGATGTTTTACTACCTGTTTATTTCCATTTAATTTTGTATTATAAGGAATGTATAACTTTCTTATAATTCCTTACTTGTACTCTATTTCATTTAGATTCTATATGCTTTAAGGTAGAATCTCATTTTGTAATCTTTTGTTAAGTCTCAATTTCCAGAACCATATTTCTGTAACCTACTTTCGGAATCTCTTTCCACGTTTTTAATTGGTATTATAGGTGTTGTGAATTTTCTTAAGATTAACTTTGCTAAACATAGCCCTTTCCTTTGATTAAGGAAAACATAGTTATTCATAACTAACATTAATGATTCCAAAGGAATTTTTTAATGTATACAATCCACCCCCCCCCCCTCTTGTATATTGAGCATCGACATCATTATTTCGATCCTAAAATTGGTATCAGAGAAGGTATATGAAATACTTAAACTCACGAATAAGTTTTTCTTTCTCATTTTACCATTCTGAACTTTCCCATTCCGAACTTTCTCATTCCGAACTTTGTTATTACGAAATTTTTCTACTAACATGTTTGTGTGCCAAAGGATATTTTAAGTATGGCAGGATTCAATGTAGGTTCAATTTATAATCTAAATCCTACAAGACCACCAATATTTGATGGTAATGATTAAGAGTACTGGAGAGATCATATGAAGACTTTTGTTATCAATACTCGAGTGGAAAACCTTTTTATGCTTACTGGTGATTATAAAAGTCCTGAAAAGGATGATAGAACTTTTACTAACCAGGAAAAGCAAGAGTATCAACTCAATTATAAGGTACACAATACTCTACATTGTTCAATGACTAGAAATATATATAGCCAAATTTCTTCTTGTGAAGTAGCTAATTGTATCTGGAAGAAGTTAGAGGTTACACACTTTGGAACTTCCAAAGTGATTGAGACTAGGAGAGCTATGCTTAGAACTGAATATCATGGCTTCAACATTCCTTATGGTGAACCAATCCATAAAGTTCAATAGAGATTTATGACTATAGTCAATAGCCTACAGTCTATGGGAGAGAAAAGTTTAGATGATGAAGCTCTTGTGGATAAGATAATTGATATTATGCCCAAATAGTGGGAAACCAAAAGAACTGCTATAGATGAAAACATGAAGGTCACTCAAATTTCTCTTGATGAGTTATTTGTAACTCTTCTACAACATGTAACCAAATTGAAGAGAGATGCTGACAACATCAAGAAGAATAATGGAAATGGTACTATTGATTTTACAACCACATCAAATCAGATGAAAGCTAGGACTCCGGAGAGAGTAATCAGATCCAAGTCTAAGAAAGTTATTTTTCAATCCGAATCTAGTGAGAGTGAAGTCTCTGAAAATGAATTAGAAAATCTTGCTTGAAATATGAACAAGATAAATGGTCATAAAAATTTCCAATCCAAGTATAAGAAAAAGGATATGAAAGATAGAAAATATGGAGAAGTTACTTGTTTTGAATGCAAGAGAGCTGGACATATTAGACCTGACTGCCCATTGCTCAAAAAGAAAAAAAAGGAAAGAAAGGCATTCAGACAGGAACAGAAAGAAGTATTATAAATCCAATGCTAAGAAAGTTTTGAAAGCTAATGACACCTGGAGTTCTAGTGGTGGTGACTCTTCAGATGAATCATCTGATTACGAATCTTCAGGATAGAAGAATCTTGGACGTATCGCCATATTACCTATTCACAATCATTTTTTATAGCTAAGGTAAGAAATGCTGAATCATTGAACAATGTTTATTTCAATTCCAATGATAGTAAGTATTGTAACTCTTCAGATTAAGAATCCACTTCTTATGTAAAAAATACTTTTCCTACTTATGAAGAAGTTTCTAGGTTTTCTGAACTTCTTGAGATTGAGAATTCTAAACTCAATAAAAAACTTGATAAGGAAAACTCTAGAAATTCTATTCTTACAAAATAAATATCATATCTTTCTAAAGATCATGATAGGAAAAATGCTGATTTTGAATGTATTTCAAAAAAATCATGAGGAAGTAAGTTCTGAGAAAAACAAATATTCTAAAGAATTAGAAAAATTAATTTCTAAGAAAAATATTTTCGAGACTAGCTCTAGTTATAAAACTAATGATTTTGAGGATAAAAAATTGGTTATAAAAATCAAGTATGAAATTTTTTCCTTAAAGAAGTGTTTATCTAACATTACCCATGGTAAGGAAAATTTTGATAAAATGTACTCCCAAATAAAACCTTTAAGAAATAAATCAGTATTTGGTTATACCCATACAAAACCAGTTTTTAGTGACAATTATTTTGTTCCTCAAAGTACCCCACTTTGTACCATGTGTCAATGTGGTGGTCAATGGGCAAAGAATTAATTCTTTAAACAAAACCAAATCTTTAGGATTTCACAAAGCTTACTTTTCTAAGAAGATGTGGGTTCCTAAAATTTTATTATCTGGTAATCTCAGATCCAAGAAAGTTTGGATTCCGAAAGTCTAATTCTCTTCTTGATTTCAGGAATATAAAGAGAGTACCAACAACAATACATGGTACATGGATAGTGGATGTTCCCGACATATGACTAGTAACAAAAGCTATTTTGAAATAATTATCAAAATGAATGGAGGAAATGTAACTTTCGAAGATAATGCTAAGGGAGAGATTTTTGGTATTGGTAATATTGTTCTTCTTGGTAAAACCATGATTTCAAATGTTCTTTTTGTTAAGGGTCTTAAGCACAACCTCATTAGCATAAGTCAGTTATGTGATGAAGGATACCTTGTGAATTTTAGGAATGATAAGTTCTTAGTTCACAATTCCAAGGAAGAATTTATTCTCTCAGACAATAGGCAAGAGAATGTTTACACATTGAACTTAGAAGACCTTAGAAGTCAAGATTTACCTTGTCTAAGTGCAATGGAAGATCATTCCAGGTTATGGCATAGAAGACTAGGTCACTGTAATCTTTGGATCCTATGTAAAATATCTAAGAAGAAACTAGTTAAGGATCTACCAGAGCATAGATTTGATTCTTCTTAAGTTTGTGATCCTTGTTAACATGGAAAGAAACATAAATCTAGTTTTAAATAAATTGGTGAAGTCTCAACAACTGATGCATTACAGTTACTGCACATGGATCTTTTTGGTCCAACACAAACTGTATGTATTGGAGGAAAATACTATGTGTTTGTCTTAGTTGACGATTACACTAGATTTACTTTGTCTATTTTCTAGCGATGAATTCTGATGCTTTTTCCTATTTCAAAAGTTATAGAGTGCATGTTAAAAATGAGAAAAACCTTCCATTGAAATATATTCATAGTGATCATGGAGGAGAATTTCAAAATTCTGATTTTGAAACATTTTGTAGTGAAAAAGGTATTACTCACAACTTTTCAGCACCTAGAACTCTTCAAAAAAATGGTGTAGTTGAAAGAAGAAATATAATTCTTCAAGAAATAACTAGAACCATGTTGAGTGAATATTCTATTGCTAGTCATTTTTGGGCTGAAGTTGTAAGTACTGCTTTCTATACTATAAATCGAGTTTTGATTAGACCTTTTCTTAATAAAACTCATTATGAGTTATGGATTTGTAGAAAACCAAGACTACCCTACTTCAATGTTTTTGGTTGCAAAGTATTTATTCTAAATACTAAATATAATCTACATAAATTCGCACCAAAATCTGATAAAGGGATCTTCTTAGGCTATTCCACAAATTCTAAGTCATATAGAGTTTTTAATAAAAATAGTTGTACTGTTGAAGAAAAAGTACATGTAAAATTTGATGAGACAGATCCTTTTGTTTTTAAACCACCTCAACCTACATCCTCAGATGTGTTTTCAAAAACTGATTGTCAACCGTTGATAGAAGAACCTTCTGATAAGGAAATTGTTCAAGAAGATACTTCTGAAACATTTACCCCAGAAGACTTTCTACCCTATGTTGACGAACAGGTTTTACAAAACCCAAATAAGGTGTTTCCTAAGAATCATCCTAGTGATAGTATCATTGGTGTTGTAAATCTACATGTAAGGACTAGAAGTTCCATAAGAAATGAATTATAACATATAGCATTTCGTTCCCAATTAGAACCAAAAAGCACTGATGAAGCTTTAGGTGATGATGATTGGATCAAAGCCATGCAAGATGAACTAAATGAATTCGAAAGGAATAATGTCTGGACCTTGGTTGAAAGACCTAGGGAAACATTTGTTATCAGAGTAAAATGGGTTTTCAGAAATGAATGTGATGAAAATAGAGTCATAGTAAGAAATAAATCTTGACTTGTTGCTAAAGGAAATAATTAGGAAGAGGCAATAGACTATGAAAAAAAAACCTATACTCCAGTAGCCAGACTTGAATCTATTCATATTCTACTTTCCATTGCAGCATTCTTTAATTTTAAATTTTTTCAAATGGATGTGAAATGTGCTTTTCATAATGGTTATGTGAAAGAGGATGTCTTTTTTGAACAACCTCCTATATTTAAAGATACAAAACATCCTGATCATGTTTTTAGACTTACCAAAGCTTTGTATGGTCTTAAACAAGCCCCACGGGCATGGTATGATAGACTCAGTGGATTTTTTCTTCAAAATAACTATGTTAAGGGAAATGCAGATCCAACCCTTTTCAAAAAGAATGATAAGAAAAATGTTTTGATTGTTCAAATTTATGTTGATGACATCATATTTGGTTCAACTCAGCAATCTTTGACCGACTCTTTTCCAAGTCTAATGAAATCTCAGTTTGAAATGAGTATGATGGGTGAGTTATCTTTTTTCTTGGTTTTCAAATCTCTCAAAAACCAGAAGGAACTTACATATCTCAACATATGTATATTAAAGATCTTCTTAAAAAGTATGGTTATGACAACACTAAGAGTATAAGTACTCCCATTGGTACCTCAAACTCATTAGATCTTGATGAAGATGGGAAACCTGTAGATCAAACATCTTTTAGAGGTATGATACGTGGTTTACATTACATAACAACTAGTCCACCAGACTTAATGTTCTCAGTATGCTTATGTGCAAGATATCAATCCAATCCTAAGGAATCTCACTTAAAGGCAGTAAAAATAATTTTTCGCTATCTTAAATAAACCATGGATCTAGGATTATTTTATACTTATAGAAATGATTTTGTTCTAAAAAGATTTTCTGATGATGATTTTGGTGGATTTAGAATGGATAGAAAAAGTGCATCCGGAACTTGTCATTTCATAGGAGATTTGTTAGTTTCTTGGTCCTGCAAGAAGCAACATTCTGTAGCACTCTCCACTGCTGAAGCTGAATATATAGCAGCTGGAAGTTTTTGTGATCAAGTGTTGTGGATGTAACAAAAACTCACAGACTATGGCTTGAGTTTTATTAAAACTCATATTTTGTGTGACAACACAAGTGCCATTGCCCTCAGTAAGAACACTGCACATCACTCTCGTGAAAAACACATAGATATTAGGCATCACTTTCTTAAGGGTCACACACTTAAAGGAGATATCATTCCTCAGTTTATCGGAACACAACATCAACTTGCTGATATATTCACAAAAGCATTGCCTTCTGAGAGTTTTGAATACATTAAACAGAAGTTAGGGATGATAATCATAAGGTAATCCTTCTTAATTAACTTTCTGTTGAAAAAGTCTCCCTACAGTAATAAAAACATTTACATAGGGAGAGTACATCTGATTGTTAGAATAAATTTTTTTAAAAAAATTTGTTTTCAAACTTTTTGGAACTAAAATTCTGGAATGGAATTTCCGAAACTAAAATTTTCTAGAATGGATATTTTCATATAGAAAACTTCTGAAATGGAAATTTTCATATTAAAAACATCCGGAATAGAAAATTTCGTACTGGTATTTTCATAACGGGATTTTCGTACCTAATCTTTCATAATAAGTTTTTCATTTTCAAATTTTGTAATGAAATTTTCGTATTGAGTTTTCCGTACTGAGTCTAATTTTCGTAGTGAGTTTTCCGAATTTAGGCTTTTCGTAATAATGTTTTGTTTTTGTTTTTCTTAATAATGATACCAATTACGAATAAACTTCCTATGCCAATCTGAAAGGTATGACTTCCTTACATAAGTTTCCGTAGTCATACTTTTCTTGATGGAATTTTCTTATATTTTGTTTTCGTATTATAATTTTCTTAATTCTTTGTTTTAACAAAAACCTCAAAATATCAGATTAAATTTTTCATAAGATTTGGTTTTCGACCATCAGATCTGATCTCAGCTTATCACAACCGTTCGATCAACCGTGGAAGTTGAACCGTTTTTTCATTGCCTATATAAAGGGGGCCGAAACAGTTGTCCCACATCGGTTTTCAAGCTCCAGCATAGAGAGGCTCTGCCTCTCTATTTTAAAACTATTCTGAACCTCATCTTTTTCCATTCCAAAGATCTCAGAGGACTTCAGATCCGAATGTCTGTGGAAGTAGCTTCTCAAGACATGTCTTCCTCCAAGCCGATTTTGAAGTGGTTAGTATACAGAGAGAGGCTGGTACATCCATATTTCTTCAACAAGTATGACTCTCTTATTTCGAAGAATATTAAGCATAATGGTTGGGAAGATGTTGCGCTGTCAAAACCCAGGAACCAAGATAAATTGTATTCATATTTGCTTTTTGAATTCTATGAAATAGTTTCCTTCTTTATGGAATATAATAGGGAAAAATTTTCTTTTAAGTCTTATGAAACGAATTATAAGCTTTCTTATACCAAGGCATCAAGCATGGTTTGGCTGACCTATGAAGGTGAAACTGAATTCATATCTCATATCTTGCCTGATTCGAAAGGTTGCTTTGATAAGGAAAAGGCATTAGAAACTCTCGAACTGGCAGATGACAAGGCTCTGAAGATTTCTTCTCTATCTACAAATTTCCAGATTCTAGAGTTATGGGTACAAGGTCTTATCATACCGAGGAAGGGTGAAAAAGATAGATTAAAGAAGATTGAGATCTACATCCTATATTTTCTAATAAATCTAAGGAAGTTTAATTTGATGAAGCACATTCTTATCACTCTTGAGAATGTGAAGAAAGGAAATCTGAGAGCTCAGATTATAATGTATCCAGCAATTCTATCAAAATTGATAGTTTGGTGCCTTGAGTCTTTCAAGGAGGCTTTCAAGTCTAAGCCAAGAGTTTGCAAGATTATGGTGGTGAGTGATGGAATTCTTAAGAGAATAGATGTAGCTTTTGACAAGAAATATGGTCAGTTTATCGATTTAACTGATCAAGGAGAAACAATTTTGAAAGTTTCTGATCAGGAATCCTCTAAGCCCGTAAGGAAGAGGAAGTTTAAAGAAGTCAAAGTAGAAGTAGAGAATCTCACGTCTATAGAAGTTCATTCCGCACCTCCAAAACCAATGAAGAAGAAATCTTACCCATATGAGGTTGTTGCTAAATGGAGGGAAATGAAAGAGAAGAGAGTGCAAGGGGAGCCTCAATTTGGCTTAGACACTGCGGAGGCTAAGGCCTTGAAGGAAAGAACTATGGACGAGCTAGAAAAACAAGCGAAAGAAAAGAAGCTCAGGAAGAAGATGTCTGAGGCTGAGGTAGCTCAGAATTTGGTAAAGATTATTGAGATGGTTTCAGAAAATATCCCTGTTCTGCGATCTCTTTCTTTGGAATCACTACCTGAGACTCCAGGAAGAGACTTTGTTGCTCCGGAAGAAGTAGTTGCTAAGCCAGTAGAGCAAGGTGAGAATGTTGAGCAAGTGGAAGAAGAAGAAGATGTTGCTGAAGGAAGTGGTGAAACTGGAGATGTATTAAAACAAGTAGATGATTATAAGGGTACTCCATCTGAACATTTATCTCTCTGATCTTCAGAAGCTAAATCATCGAAGCTAGTTACTCCAGAAATGGAAGAAGAGATAGGAGAAGAAAAAGTATCTTATCATGCATAGGAAGAACAACTCCTACAAGATGTTGCTCAAATGGAAAATGTAGAGGTTGCTGCTCAGAAAGTTGCTGGTGAGGAAGACAATGTTGTCCAAGTTTCTGATAGTTAGAAAAGAACTCCAGAACAGAACTCTATTCTGAAAAAGGACAAGGGAAAGAAACTTGTTGTTGATACCCCAAGCTTTATGGTGGTGAAGAAAAGGGAAGATGGTGACTCTTCTAAGAGGAAGGATGAGCATCTTGAAGAACATGATTCTCCAAGAAGAGTCTCGGATTCAGAGTCATCTTCGTTGGGGCATGACTTTGTTTTTCAATCTTTAATGAAGCCGGTAGGTTCTATTCCGGCCTTCCCAAGCATTGACTCAAGATTCCAGATGCTCCAACATACGTTGAATCAGAAAACAGACTCCGTATCTATGATTATGGACAAGTGTGTTGAAATAGCGGCTCAGTTCAAAACTTTCTTTGTCAGCTACGAAGCCCATAGATGATCTTGTAAAAGGATGACGAACTGGTCGAGGAAGACTTTAGAAGAGATGAGACTATTTGAAGAATTTCAAGACAATGTTATAGATGCTTTTGAGACTGAGGACAAGACGATAAATGAGCTGACTTCTTCCTTTGAAGAGAAGCTGACGGATGAAAAGAACATCTGAATTCAAGAAGTCAGAGATCTGAATGGGAATCTGAATTCTGTTTCTCAAAACTAGATGTTTGAAAGGGATCATCGGATTGAGTATGAAGAGAAATTGAAGGCTCAGGAAAAAAATATCAAAGCTCAAGAAGAAAATCTTCAAGCCCAGGAAGAAAATATTGAATCCCAATCTGCAAGAATAGTGGTCTTAAAGATGTAAGCTGAAGAAGATCATAAATAACTAAAGAAGATCAAGAATATTCTTAAGGGTCTCATGGCGAAGGAGAAAGATCCAAAATAGACAGATCCGAACTTTTTTTGTATCTAAACATCACTATTTTTGAGCTTTTCAAACTTAATGAAAAATTTGTTCTTGCTTGTTTCTTTTTGTTGTTACTACAAATTTTTCATGTACTTTGTTATATTTTCCATTCCCTCGAATTCTTTTTAAAAATCACAATGGGGGAGAAGGAAAAGATCAGTAAGAAAAAAGAACTCTAATAATAGTTTATTTAAGGGGGAGGTTCTCATTAAATAAGACTCTCTTATTCTTAATGAAAAGTCATTATGGACATCTAGAATACGATCCTTAGAGTTTCAAAGCCTAAGGGGGAGTTAGTCGTATTCATC
Organism: Viscum album; assembly: GCA_963277665.1. Lineage (NCBI taxonomy): Eukaryota > Viridiplantae > Streptophyta > Magnoliopsida > Santalales > Viscaceae > Viscum > Viscum album. The sequence continues at coordinate 2,070,120,695 of OY728152.1, read as the reverse complement.
AATATCCCTAAAGCAAAGGGAGATAAGCCTAAATATTTTGATTTCTTCTTAGAATTTATTTTTCGTAAGGATGTTTGTGCTTTCCAAAAAGGGGGAGATTGTTGAGTCAATATGGTTTTCCTTATGACTTTTCCATTCCTTCTTGTTTTGAAAATCACAGACACCTTATCTTTAAGGAAAATTGTTTTTATAAGGAAAATTTATTTTATAAGGAAAATTACTTTTACAAGGAAAATTTCTTTTATAAGGAAATTTTTTTTAAAAGGAAAATCGCTTTTTAAGAAAAATTATCCATATCATATTTTCATCCATATTTTTCGAAAGTATAAGATTCAGATTCATTTCTATTTTCTCGGAATTTCTTGAAACATTGATATGAAGTATGCTGTTTTAGGATCCAAATTCTTGATAAAAACTGTGATAAAGTTTCACTCTGAAATCCAGAATGAGAACTGTGATAAAGTTTCATTCCGAATTCTGGATACAGTTTTACCCCAGATTCAGGATATGAATCCTTATGAAATTCCACAATGAATTCTCCTTAATAATTCTGATGAGGAATTCTCATTACGAATCCTGATGAAGAATTCTCTTTATGAATTCTGATGATGAATTCTCATTACGGATTCTGATGATGAATTCTCATTACGAATTCTGATAACAAATTCTCATTCCGAATTCTCATTACGAATCATGATGATGAATTCTCATTACGAATTCTGATGATGAATTCTCATTCTGAATTCTCATTCTAAATTCACCTATTAAACAAAATCTGATTATCTTTGTTTTATACACTCCAAATTTATTTAGACTCCGAAAATTATATTTTTTACACTACGAACATTCATTCCGAACTTTTGAGTTAGATTTTAAACAGTGTCGTACAATTTTTGACACTTGTTTTGTTATAAAACGATGTCATCTATTCTGTTATGAACTAACCGTTGTTTAAGTTAGACGTGTACATGACCCTCCGATTTTTAAGGAAAATATATCCATTGGAAAGGAGGCCGACCTTACCTATAAATAGGAGCTCATTTGAAAGAGCTCAATGCTGAAAGGCTGAATGATCTTCGACTCATGTGATTACATGCTTGAAGTTATTTCTAGAGAGATAGGTTCTTATTAACTCTCAAATCTTCGTGCGACTCCGAATGTTGGTGATTACATTCGAGGACTTCTGGGAATAGAAAGACAGAGGTTGCCAACTACCTTGAAGTTCGAGGGCTTCCTTACTGAGGAAGACAGAGGTTTCCAACTACCTTGAAGTTGAGGGCTTGCAGGGATAGCAAGACAGAGACTCTGATCTTCATATTGATGTTTTACCCCGGTGTGGGTAAGACAGACTTGCTTAAAAGTATAAATCAAGGGACTTTTATCCAAGGTTGTTGGATACCTTTCTCATTAGGTTAAAAGACATATATCTTGTTACTTGTAGTTTTACTACTTGTTTATTTCTACTAGATTTTGCATTATAAGGAATGTATAACTTTCATATACTTCCTTACTTGTACTCTGTTTCAATTGGATTCTATACGTTTTATGGTAGAATCTCATTTTGTAATCTTTTGTTATGTTTCAATTTCCGGAACCATATTTCTGAAACCTACTTTCGGAATCTCTCTCCAAGTTTTTATTTGGTATTAGAGGTTCTGTGAATTTTCTTATGTTTAACTTTGTTAAACATAGCCCTTTCCTTTGCTTAAGGAAAACATAGTTATTCATAACTAACTTTAAAGATTTCAAAGGAATTTTTTAAAGTATACAATTCACCCCCCTCTTGTATATTGAGCATCTACATCATTATTTCGATCCTACAAAACTATTAATAATATTATTTTTATGTAAATATCTACCAAAATAATCATTTGAATAAATTTTTTTCTTCTAGATCCACATGTATTTCTTTAAGACCCTAATTATATATTTTTTAGAATAGTCAGAATTGTCAATCTGATATTTTTATTTATAAAATCATGATTAATATGTGGTAATATAGAATCTAAAATGAAATCTAAACAATGACATGAAATATAAAATATTTATCTTATTTATTCATTTTATAAATATTTTTGTGATAATATAATTAACATCAATGATTACATGAATCTAATTCTTTAATTATTTTATTAATTAATTAAAAAAGTAAATAAATTTATATCTATTAAAATAAATATATTTTTTAATAATTAATGTATTCTAAAAATATTATATTGAATATTAACATATATAGGGTATATTAATATTATTTTTTTCTATGCAATATTTTTTAGTGATTTTATTAAAAGTCACTACAATGAATAGTGTCTAATTTGACATTAATGATATTTTAATTAAATTATTTTTTACTAACTGTTATCAAATTATTAAAAATAATAATTTTGGACAAATTATTGGATATATGATTAAAATTTCATTCATGAGCCATTTATGGTAATTTTTATATTTTATTGTAACTATATTACCCATCAATGAGTAAAAATACAAGTCACAGTATTAATAATTAATCGTGTTAAATAAGTTTTAAAACCAAACATTGTGGTCTAAAAATAGAAATTAGGATTGTATATTATTTTTACAAATTTATTTAAACCAATACAGATATTAAATACTAAAATATTGATTTTTTATTAATTTGGAATTTAGAAATAATATTTATTAATTTAAAATTTTGAGAAATTCCTTGATTTCCCCTCCCCACTATTCTAAATGGAATACACCTATTCTAAATTCAACACATATAAAACCCAATTTTTCCATGATATAAAAAAGTAAAATACTATAATACCACCCCAAATTCATGTGGAATAATATTAGGTAGACCACCATTTTGTTGTTCTTAAGTTGTTAATTAGATGAGATTCTTTAAATAAGATGTAAAACTTTTAATCACGTGTTTCTAATTTTTTATTTGTCCACCCCAAAAAAAACCATCATATTACATTATAAAATAATATGTGTAGTATCCTCAATATATTAAGAGGTTTTTATGATCATTTCTTTACTTATAAACTTCTCTAATTCCAAAAAATGGGAAAAAAATATTTATTCATCATTATGACAGTATACTGCATCATGAAAACATTTAATTCATTTTTTATCATCATATCTAATTGGATGTTATAATCATTTTATTAATTTTGAAATATTATATTCATAAAATAATTATATTTACTATAATAAAATATATCATTTAGGTTCAAATGTTTTTAATCACATAAAAATAGATATATTTTTTCGTGTGTACATTTCAATTATCACCTCATAAAGCAATGTGAATATTTTTTATTCCCCACACAACATAAAGGATATTTATATGCATATTTACTAGAGTAGTATTATATTAATAATTTTATTATTATTCCTTAATGATATACCTTCTTTATATTATGATCATAAGAAATTGAAACATTACACAAGAGTACATATGGCTTATCATCCTAATGATTATAATGTACTTCATTTTTCATTAGAAATTTAATTGAAATATTTAAGAGTAATTTTTTTTAATAAAATGTAATTATTTAATTACTATTACTATATATATTATAGGATTATTAACACTTTTACTATAGATATCACAAAGATAAAATTCTAGAATCATGGTAAAAATATCATCCAAATGCCAGACCTAAATATTAATTATTAACTAATACATTAATGAAAATAATAAATTATATAAAAGGAAAAATAAAAATGAAAAATTTTCTAACGAAATAAAATAATTACACTATGTTTGTTATTTCCAAATATAAGAATTTTTTATAATGTGTCAATATCTATGTAAGGGATTTTTTAACTAAAAAAACCTTGTTTTAATATTTTTAAGGTATTATGTTCTAAATTCATCACATTAATTACAATGATTATAATAAAAATTAGGAATGTATAATTATACAAAAACTAATTTTATAAAGGCGACTTTCTAATTTCATACAAATTTCATCAAAGAATAATATTTTTATGGATTAATATAATATAATGTATTTACTAAAATTTTCCTTTAATGTTTTAGTTTGATCTCGTTATGTAACGAAAACAATAATTGTTTATAACATTTCTGTACAAAAAATTCCTTCTTTCTAGATTCTTTAGAAATTTAATGTTTCCATTATAATTATTTAAATTTTTTCTTTAACAATATGTGTTCATTAATATGTGTGGATTTTTTATATAATACAAATTATTGGAATTCTAATATCTGAAAGTATTATTACATGAGTTTAAAATAGTTTTCAATGGTTTATTTAATAATATGGTATGGAAGAATTAATTTAAACTGGTGATCCTATTATAAATTGTGTTAGGGGTTGATCCACATAGGAGCTCGTTGGTGAGCCGGTCAAAAATTATATTAATGGTTAAGCCCCATAATAGCCCATGAGTGTGCCCGATATTGCTTATATGAAGGGTTATTCTGATTATAGATATGATATTCCTTTTTTATAGATTATATTTAAATATTTGATTAAGATTATTACAAAAAAATGTTTGTAAAGAGTTTTCTTAGTTTGTTCCTTCCAAATACAAACAATCTGTTCTAAATTGATTGTTCTAAGTTTTAAAAGATTTTTTAAGTTAAATTTTTTTTCCTTGTTCATGGGAAGATGAATTACTTCAATGAATCAATCATTGAACATATATTTTAAAGGTAAACATTACATTAGTTTCATATTTTCATATGAATAATAGTTATTTTAGTTTATTTACTTTTCTAATATTTTTGGATTTGTTACATGTTTTCTAAAAACAGTTACCGATTTTATTGATGAGTAGGGACAATGGTGATATGTAGAAGGAAATTAGGATGATTTAGCATGAATAAAAATTATTTTTCTTTTTTTATGATTATATTTATGGAAAAAATGAATATTTGGTAAATAAAATTAAATCATTGGTTTATAATGTAAATTTTTTTCATATAAATATAAAAAATTAAATGAAAATGATATTATCAAATAGAATGTAATTAATATTTTTAAAATAACTACCATACCTTATGTTTTAGGATAATCATTAGAATAATGAGAAATACCATATTTTCTTAATTCAAGAGTAATTGTGACTAGGAAATGTTTGGATCAATGACGAATCATTTTCAATTCACAAAATAATTTATTTTATGTATTAAAGTAGATCCTATTCAAAATTAATATAACACATATAGAAATCCATGTTGGTATTATATTATCTTAATTATATTATCATATTAAATATTCATAAAGATATAATCTAAATTAAAATTTTATTGAATATAATCTTATAAAATAATATCAACAGGAACATGGTCTATAATGGATTTATATATAATGAATTATTATTTTCAATAATGATTTAAAATGATCATTAAAATTTCGTTTGAAAAATATTTATCATAAAAAATATGTAACATTTCAATCAAAATATCAAATTAAAATATCATTTTCTTAATCAATATGTATTATTCACAATAACTTCATCTTGATATATATTTTCATCTTAAAATTTATTAATAAATAGAGTATTGATTACTAGAACTACAAGATTCTAATTAACTACATTGAAAATGAAATATACCACATGTCCTTCTTCTATATATTTTACAACAACCAAAACCAAAAAAATTATAAACATTTTTTATCCAAATTTGTTTCCTAATCATAAGAATTTTCATGTATTATTGCACATTAATCATATTTTTTCCCTAACTTAATTAAAATATCATTTTTACAAAGAAGTCATAAAAATACCAAATAAAAAAATTATATTTGGATAATATGTTAAAAATTATAAATTAACACAAAAAATAAATCTATAATATTTTCTCTGAATGTAATATATGGGCTTTTTAATATCCAACTTATAAGAAATTCTAAAATGAATGTTTGACCACTTTTAACTGTTAAAACCAGATCTCTTAAAATGTTCTTTATTATACAAGCATTTTTTATAGATTCGATGATATCATTAAAAACATGAGGTTCATGGAATAATGTTAATTGTCCAACTACACCAATATCAAATTCATTGGTCTTTAGATTTAAAAAGAATGACACAATACATCATGACCCATCCCCCAAGGCCCTTGACGTGACTACCACATGCCCCCTTCCATAGGATATGGACTGTAGACTAGCACCTAAAGTGTATTCTTTAAAACAGGAAGGCATTTTTTTAATCCTGTACAAACACACCATCTGAGAACACAACAAAAAGGAATTGTGATGTAAACTACTGTAGTAAAAGAATTTTTGAATGTAATGGGGATGGAATACAAGCCCAAATGGAAAAGTACATGCACAAATGAAAAGTAAAAAACAACTGAAAAGATGGAAAGTAGTTTAGGATCGTCTACCATAGATCCTACCCGAATGGTAGGTACATCTAATGATCAGTGGTCCCTATTTCACATCAAATAGAATGGTCCTCCCCAGATCCTACCTAAAGGGTAGGTACATCTCTCAATAAGTAGTCCCTATTTTGAGTCACAACAAATGGTCCGTCTTTGAGAACCATCCATTCCAAGATCCCTCAGCCTCTATCAATGTCGTACGTGATCTGCACAATACATGAAAAGGTGTGGGCAAATATCAAGCAGGGATGTGTATAATGATACTAATAAGGGACCCTGAGACCTTGTAGGTCTCCTAATGTTTCACAATGTAAAAGAAACAATGAAAGACATCATCTCCATGTAGGCTTATGCCCATACATATACCTAAGCCTTCTAGATATACTCATCTAATACATGAGGAATTTATACCATAAAGGTAACACCACAAAGGTTGAAGTACAACATCGGTAACATTACAACACATGTTTCACCACGAATATAGTACCATAGAGGTAAAATTAACATGCAAGTAAAATACATAGTTCAAATAGAGTTTCATCTCAAACTAGGCATGCAACACAGGGAAATAGAATTCTGAAGTTTACCCACACATTATCACTATAGAAGACGGCATACAACTTCATATTCAAATGGCCTAGGAACATGAATCACTCCCAGTCACAACATTGAACACCACGACTACTTGAGAACTCCTCCAATATCGTGTATCATGGGTCCTCCACATCACACAGAGTCACCTCCCTCAATCCATGAACTACTAAGGTACTCCACCACTTCCTGTATCATGGGGCTGCTGGGTCAAACATAGCTTCTCCCACACCATGGCCTACTGAGGTACTTCTCCCAATGAGTTACTATGGCCTCTCCCCATCGTGGCCTGATGTCATACTCCCCCCATCACATACCATGGTCATCAAGTCACTCCGAGTCAAAAAGTCACCAGTAGTCAGATCTTTTCTAGTCATATGGTTCAGTATGTAGTGCGTTTGGGAGAACCACTCCCCAAGTGATCGGTCATATTTCAACCTTCACACAGTCTCACAAAGAAGTAGCCCGATGATCAATCATGTCCCAATGGTTACAATGCAACAGATGGTGCGTCATCTAGATGCCCTGTCTTTTTGTTATTGGAATTTTAGTGCTGAAGTCCTGGTTTGATTCTGGTGCCATCCACCCCATCCATACTCCTTGTTCCTCTAAAACTCTAATGGAGTATGTAAAAAGTACCTTATCTCTCTAGGGATCCCAAAGCCACAAAAGGATACTCAAACGGATGATCAATTCTCTAGATAAGTCCCATTAAGTGTTTTTGGGACCAATTCTATTCTTACCTGGTTGGACCTACCTGACCCGACCCGGCATAGCCTGGGAGGTGGTGGACTCGGATAGATGGGCCCAGGTCCGACCTAGACCACCAAAATTGGCGTCCCACAATGGAGTATCGACTCGTAGAGGGATGTCTGGCCCGTAGAGGGAAGCCTGGCGCGTATAGGACGGCCCGCAGAGGGGATGTTGGACCCGTATATGGAGGCCCCCAATGGGGTGGCCCGACCGACAAAAGGGAAGCCCACTAGGGTGCGGCAACCCTATAGGGTGGCTTCCGGGTATTGCGACAATTATGTTGGGCGGCGGCCCAGTTGGGGGATGAACCGCTAGGGCGGTGACCCACATGGGCACCGCCCACAGTACATCCACCAAACGACTCGGTAGAGCCTCTACCCTGAGATCCTAACAGGCCAGAGATCGTTCGACCACTGAAGCATCGGTGCCATGTGGGAACCTCCTGATCGCCAAAGAACCCTTTGGAGGAACAAGTTCCTCTTACTATATCATAGCATCAGTAACGGTCTCCTACTAACTAGCGACATGTGATGGAACGCCAACCTTCCCTTCCACGACCGACTGACTAGTCGACTGCCTTCTCTGACTATCACACCGGACGAGCCTGATCGGCTGGTACCGAATTATCTTATGTTCATCGTGGATTTTTGTCATGAATTACTCTAGCTGTGTTTGTTTCCACATCGCATCCATCATAGACAATTGGTGTTGTCGCACTGGTAGTCTTCAATGGTAGGCCAAAGTTAACAATGTTGCAGATGGTTCGATCCGGTCTCATTAGGACCATTCCCTCTACATTAGCATGTGATCAAAGGGGTGGGGGGGGGGGTAAATAGGTCTAACAATTCATTGTAGTGAACAAAAAAAAACAACAACGATACACCGTAACAACATCCCACAAAACGAATGACTCTTGAATAAAACCGTTATTCAGTTGAGTTGCGTTCTTCATATAATTTCATGAATGGGGAAAAGGTAATGAATAATGCACAAACTATATATCCCCTTACCTCATAACCTGTTGGAGAAAATCTGTGGCTTGAAATGAAATTAGGTTATTCATTTCTGCTATTGGTTCTCAACAACGACACTAAAAAGTCATCCTTCTCTTCATTGTTTGGTGTCACCCATCACCTCCTGCTAGGATTGGCTCTGTCCATTATGGTTTCAGTATCGCGCTGCCCCTTCATCACTTTGTTTCATGGAGAAGCTATGCAGATACCCCTACCCTCGCTTGATATATATAAGAAGGGGGGTGGTAAACAATGACGTTAGAGTTTAGTATGGCTTATCAATTAAGAAGATTCTGATTTTTATAACGATTTCATTACTTATAATAGGTATGTCATTCCATTTATTGGCTTGAATGATCATTGGACCCACACATTTGTTTCTCTGTTAGAGGATAAGCAATAAAATAAAAAAATTATTTTATTTTATTTTTTGAAATAGTGGCAAAACATAACTTGTTCTCTGATCATAATGTGGTCAATGTAAAGCCTACCTTAAGTGAATCCCGACGTAGCGGGTTCAGCGGTGCATTTGGATATATAATCCTTTTAATCATTCAGAAGATAGAAAAATTTGATTCCATTTTTACTGAATATACCAAAAAAAAGATCAATAAATTATTATCATTCACCCTCGACCAGTGTCGGTTGAGGTTAGGCTCTAACAGAGTAGAACACACCATAATTAATAAAACGGTTCACTTGGATTTTCATTCCGAGTTATAGTTTAGATGTTGTTTATTTTTCAATAAAATAATTTCTACTTAATTATTTTTATTGATGAACATAAAATAACATTCACTGGTGGCCGACATTTTCAAATCTTAGTTTCAACCTAAGGAATGCATACCCTCACAAATTCTGCAGTGGTCTTGGATTTTCAATCAGAGTAATCATTCATGATTAACAAGAATTTTAAAAATAAAATACTTTTAATTATTTATTTTATTTATGGTTATACAATATTGATGTTTCCCACTGGAGGACAATGCCGACAAATATAATGATGTTCCAAGTGTAAACACACCATCCTGAATGAAAAGGTTCCCTCATATTTCTGTTCCAGAAAACTGTATAAGAGTTATTCTACTTTTTCTGGAAAACTTCTTAAGAATGCTATTTATAGATTAAAAAAACATCGATGGACCATTCTGGGCACTCCGAGCCTCGGATTCATGCACTGTCTTTTTTCAAAGTCTCAAAATAATTCTATAAAATTAAAAAAATTATACATAATTTTTGGGATATTAAATTCTCCCCACCTTAGGGAATCATGTCATCAAAAAGAAAAACAATGACAAATTAAACAAATGAGGATACTAATCATTAATCAGATCCTCCAACTCACATTTCCTTTTCTATCATTCCTTGTGCTACCACTGAACTCGCACCAAATGGATCAACCATCAAAAAAATACTTGCAACTTCTGATCCTCTATTCCCACCGAGAACCCCATAAAATTCACCCAATCATCAAAGTTAAACTCTCCCTTTTCAATAATGTGCGATGGATAATGCACGCATCTCCTCAGCTGTGACACATGAATGTATTATGCACTTGGTGCATCTATGAGGAATGAGATATATGGTATGCCACCTCTCCCATTCTACTAGGAATCTAGAAAGGTTAGATAAACGTCAATGATAAATTGTCGCCGCAACCAAAACTCTGCAAACCTCATCTAGGTGAGACCTGTTAGAAGACATGACCTCTATCATCCTATCGGAAGAAGTCTTTTTCCAACTCTGTGCAGTCTTCAGTTTCTAACAAGTGAGGCATAATGATACAAAATCATCCACTAAATTCTTCATCTCTGGCGATTAGTACTGACGATAGATGTCCTAGTATATCTTTTCCACTCCATGGTATACCATTAATGGGGATGTATGGATCTACCTCAACACCTCCTCTCGATGCATCACCCATACAATGTTTTGTCCTCAGAAGAGAATGAAATTCTTCACACCTTTAGAAAATCCTTCAGGAGATCGTCGAGGGGATATCTATGCACGTTGGTACATGGAGTAAACAACAGAAGTTGTGATCTGCCAAATTTTATGATGAATTGGGGGAGTGGAAGTCATAATCTATAGGTAAGATTCTCTATCATTATCCACGAAGGATATCAGAAGTGTGACAAGCTATTCTAAAACCTCACTCAGTAGTTGTAGACAAAAACTCTTACTGAGTGCATCTGCTACCATGTTCCCCTTCCTAGGATTATATACAATCTTAGGGTCATAGTACTGGATGAACTATTGTCATCACCGATGTCACATGTTCTGGTCATTCTAAGAGAAGATATACCTAAGAATCTTCTGATTATAGTAGACTGTAAAACATTCGCCCATCAAGTAATGTCACCTACTCTTTTGGGCGAATACCACTGCTGCTTACTCCTGGTTATGAGTATCAATGTTCTGCTCATGCAGTATCCAATGTCATGTGACATAAAGGATCACTGCTTTCTCCAGCAATAGGACACACCCATGTCTGATACCTATTATGTCACAGTAGACTACATACCCAACACTCTCTTATGGTAGCCTCGATATGGGAGCAGTCATCAATTTCTCACCCTTCACCTAAAAACATGTTTGTCCTCACTTCGTCAATATGAAGGTATGTCCCTTCTTTGTCAAATATGACATAGGTTCCACAACCTTGGAGAGGTCTGGTATAAATCTATGTTGGTACCAAGCCAAAATAGAAGTCCCTCTCCCTTCGAGGATGTAATCCTAGAATCATCTTTAGAAAATATTTCGATGCACTGTACCACTCATGTTGAGATATAAAAATTCAAAACTCCTCCTACATTGTGGGTAGGTCTAGATGATTCAAGAGTGATTGAACACACCCTCCTATGCATGAGTTTATCCTTTTTTTCCAAGGTTTACTTTTTCTCTAACCAAGGAAATACCATTCCAATGTTATAGATACAACACAACCTTTTTTTCCTAATAAGTCAATCTGACTATGAAATGTGGATGTCCATTCCATACCCAATCTAACATCATAAGGCCTCGATGCTATCACCAGTAGGTTCTTACTAAATCTCTCACCTCAAGGGTCAGATCACATAGTGGGAATATGTTTGATTATAGAGTCTCTTTCTAAATTTATCTCTTGACGTGAGGTTCATGTCAATGGTTTAACAGAGAACTATAGTTCTTGGAATGATTAATGGAGGTAAAGAGTGATTGGTTCCTATGTCTATTAATACGGAAACTAGTAGTACACATAAACCTTACCTTGAAAAATTCTTCTAGCCCTTTGGTCACTCTCATTGACCCCATGTAGCTACTGCCTTCCCCTATCCTCTAGCTCTATGAGCCTCATGGGGAACAAAAAGGGGGTGGTATGTAAAATATAGAAGTTTGCACCACCTCATTCTACTCTCCTAGCCCTGATTCCACATTTTCAACCCTATAGCTTTATCTGCCACAATCAATTTCTCTTCCTGATTCATTTGATATGCCCAGGTCTCTGAGATTGGCATTAGTTTCCTGCTTTCCCATAGTTAACATTAACTGGATTGATATTCTCAGACAATGAACATTCAACAAAAATATTTATCTCTAGAACCCAAGTAGGAATGCATAAAAGAATATTGCGGTATTGGATGTTCCGGAAAACACCTCACACAGAGTTCCAAGCCCTGATGCACTAACTATACTATATTTTTCGAGTAATTATAACAGTCTGTATGCCTTGAGGAATTCTCAGATACTGGAAGGACATCTTGATGATGTTGTAGATGTTCTAGGGAACACTTAGCCACCTCCTCAACTAGTCCTTATCTTCTTGTGAGTCGGGCTCGCCTCAGAACCTAAGGGGTATCTAATGATGAAACACGTCTAAGGAACTAAGCCTACATGTGTCCCATACTAGGACCACCTGTTGTAACATCAGACCATCAAGCGGTGATTAATCCAGTACACTACCAAAAAGTACCATCTCGGGAAACTGTCCATGTACCTAAGCCACATCACCATGCAGACCATCCTCATTGTCATGCACAGATAAATACTATCAGTGAGGATAGTGATCTGATCAGTTGGTGTCCCTACTAGGGGGAAAACTCTAGCCACAACTTCCTTCCAGTCCTCAGCTGCCTGGGGATCTGTCTCGCATCGTAATCTTGGAGCTCTCTGCCGCTGAAACCTGTGCAACAAGCTCAGCCAGCAAGCACCATATATTAGTGGCACTAGTTCATCTACTTCTCAATGGGTGGTGGTGCTACTGGTGCACCACCGAAAGGTTCTAACACCGTAAATGGGCCATGTACTGAGTCCTCATCGCTCGGTGGGCCGTCATCGAGTACTCTATCGGGAATCCATGTTGACTGTTTCTGTGGTGACATCTTAAAAAAGAAAAGGTGCTACCTAATCAATATGATTTACCTGTTGAGCTAACTCCAAATAAATCAAAATAAAAACTTTTGACACTAAGGGAACGGTGATTTTGGCGACGGGCCTTTTGTGAAAGGAATAAATCTCATCGCAAATGGTCCATCCATGAGGTTATTTGTGACAGGGGTTACATCATGTCGCAAATAACCCACTATTTGCGATGTGATTTAGTCTCCCATCGCAAATAGTTTGGCACAGATAGCGCACCAAACAATGCTAAGGTTATTTGTGATAGGGCTCGTCGGAAATAACCGGTGGAAGTTTATTGCTATTTGCAACGAGATGTCATCTCGTCGCAAAAGGTGTTCAGGAAGGGACTATTTGCAACGGGTCCCATCAAAAAAATTGTTCTACCAGGGACTATTTGCTACGTGACCCGTCGTAAATACCTACCCCCACATTAATTTCTTTCGGCGGTTAAAAGGTATTTGTGACGGGCCCCGTCACAAATAACCTTAGGTGGTTTCTGGCCTTTTGCAAGGGGATTTCTTCCCATCGCAAAAGGTGTGTCTATAGAGACTATTTGTGACAAGACCGGTCATAAATAACTTTCTATCCACCGAAATTAATTAATGCAGGAGTAGGTATTTGCAACGTGTCCCGTCACAAAAGATGCTATTTGCGATGGGATACCCGTCCCAAATATTACCGTCGCAAATAATCTAACCTATATATACCCCCATCCATTTTTTTCCTTTCATTACCCACAAATTTTAGATCATGTTTCTCTCTAAACTAGGAATTTATAGTGATAATTTTCCAAAGTTTATTTTGTTGTTCACGAAGAAGTTGTGAAGCCGTATGCATCAATAGAAAATCTGTCTTAATGGTATTTATGTTTTCTAATTTATTAATTATTTCATTTTTATGTTAATTTTTTTATGGTTGATTAGTTTTAATTAAATTAAATTAAATTTGTTTTGTTATTAATATTTCTTTTTTCAAATAAATTGAAAATTTTAGTTTTAATTATTAATAATTAGTTGTAGTTATTATTTATTAATACGAATTAGTAACGTATATAATTAATTTGTAGTAATTAACAATAATTGGAAATAAATATAAATAAATTGTAATAATTAGGAATAATTAGGAATAATTAGGAACAATTAGCAACAATTTGAAATATGTATTAATAATTTGTAATAATTTGAAATAATTAGTAATAAATAGAAATAAATAGCAGTAATTATTAATAATTAGTAATAAATTGTAATAATTAGTTATAAATACTAATAATTAATAATAATTACGTATAAATACTAAAAATTAGGAATAAATAATAATAATTAGCAATAATCAGCAATAATTAGGAATAATTAGCTATAATTAAGAATAATTAGTAACAATTAGATGTAATTATCAATAATTAGAAATAAATTGCTATAATTGGAAATAATTAGGAATAATTAGCAATAATTTGGAAGAATTAGTAATAATTAGGAATAATTAGCAATAGATATCAATAATTAGCAATAATTAGCAATAAATAGCAATAATAAGCAATAAATAGAAATAATTAGAAATAAATACCAATAATTAGCAATAAATAAGAATAATTATTAACAAATAAGAATAATTAGTAAAAAATAGGAATAATTACTGATAAATAGGTATAATCAATAATAATTACAAATAATCAATAATAATTAGTAATAAGTTGAAATAGTTTGTAATAAATTTTTCAATAATAGAAATAAATTACAATAAATAAAAATAATTAGAAATAAATAGTAATAATTAGAAATAATTAGAAATAAATAGCAATAATTATTAATAAATAAGAATAATAAACAATATTAAGAAATAATTACTAATAATTAGGAATACTTACGTATAATTAGTAATACTAACTAATAATTAGTAATAATTACTAATAATTAGGAATAATTAGAAATCATTATGAATAGTTAGAAGTAATTAGCAATAATTAGAAATAATTTGCAATAATTAATAATAATTTGAAATAAATTGTAACAATTAGTAATAAATTGTAATAATTAGTAGTAAATTGTAATAATTAGTAAAGAATGTAATAATTAGAAATAAATTGTAATAATTAGTAATAACTACTAATAAAAACTAATAATTTGTAATAAATAGCACTAATTTGGAATAATTAGGAATTTTGAGAAATAATTAAGAATAGTTAGAAATAATTAGAAATAGTTAGAAATAAATAGTAATAGTTAGAAGTAATTAGAAATTATTAGCAATAATTAAGAATAATTTGTAATAATTAGAAATGATTAGAAATAAATAGCAATAATTAGTAATAAATACAAATAATTAGGAATAATTAGAAAAAATTAGAAAAAATAGAAAAAATTAGATATAATTAGTAATAAATAAAAATAAGTGATAATTAGTAATAAATTAGTAGTAAATAATATTAAATTATAAATATAAATATATCTAATTATTTATAGTAAAAAATTATATTATCAATATTTATGAAAACACAATATTAATATTATTAAAATAATTAAAAATTTATAAAATATTAAAAAATTTTATATTCACAACAGTCTTTGCTCTATGCTAACATTTCAAATCTCAAACGGTCGCCAATTGTCAGGTCATGTGCAATTCAAATTTTTCGTCAGCCATGTCCAATATAAACACTATAATTGTCCTTGCTTTGTTTATCACCTTTCACTTAGCATTGGAATTGGACAACCCAAGTCATGCCCTTCTCATCTATAAGAATTATCTTACATGACCCTTTACACATACCATCTTTCCTTGAAAATCTAAGTGAAAGATACAAATGTCCCCTCAAATTTTTAAGGATGAATGACCTTTGTAAAGGGAGTGAGGTGATTTATAGAGACGATAATGAAATTAATTTGGTTTTCCTGTTGCAACACTACTTGCGAGTTGATGAACCATGGAAGGAAAATTGTAGAGTTCACATTGGACATGTCTGAAAAAAACTTTTTATTGTGCATGACCTAACAATTGGTGACCCATTGAGATTTGAACATGTTATGAATAGAGAAAATCTTATTGCTAATATTGATAATTTTAATATTTGATAAATATTTTATTATTTTAATAATATTAATATTGTTTTTTCATAAATAATGATAATATAATTTTTTTTATTTTTAATAATTAGATATTATTATAATTAGAAAAAAAACATCTTGGATAATGAAGGAATAATTTGTAATCATCTCCACAATAATGATTACCAAATTTACTTTCATTATTTGAGAAAATTTTTATTTTCTTACTATTGCTAAGTATTGCTAAATTAGTAAAAATTAGACATAAATAGTCATAAATAGTAATAATTTTTTTAGGAACATTTAGAAAGAAATTTTATTAAATATTAAAAAATTCCAAGAACCGGCATAATTTCATGTGGATTGAGGACACTCCTTTTTCCCGATGAATTTTCTCCTTTAAGTGCATTAGTAGGATCATATTTTTTTTAATGTTTTCAGGAAGTGGAACTTGGAGGAAAACTATTCATCAACAAAAGGGGGGCTCTTTTGTCCGACATCTAATTTACATGCATCTTTATCACACTGAAATCACAATGATTAATATAGTCAGAGTTACATATATTCATTCACGTGCATACGAGAATGAATAAGCGTACCTCTAACCATATTTTTCATAGTGATTTTACTGTGAGAAAGATCCAAGTAAATGAGCTTTCGGACAAAAGAGGAGCTGTCAATCCACGGGAAATTTTGTCTCTTTTAATTAATGGTAACAATTAAGAATAAATAATAATTATTTCTATTATTTTTTCAAATAGTATTTTGATAATTTAAAATTATTCAAAAAAATGATGATAATATTTTTTTTTAAGAATATCGAACAAGGAAGTCGACATCATATATTATTAGATGATCGTGCTTGGCTAAATCATCACAAAAATCTAACTGGTTTTGGTTTAAATCATGTATATATTGAGGGTGTTGAAGCTTTATTAGCATTTGAATCATCAAAACCACAATATGTTTTAGAAGGCCAAATTATGTGTCCTAGTCGAAAATGTGCTCTATGAAGGTTTGTCACATTTGACAAGGATGGGGGACATCTCTCGTGGTTTGGATTTCAAGAAGATTATGTTTTGTGATATCAATATAGTGAAAAAAGTTCCGGAGAAGATACTAATAACTTGATTCTGGATCTATCGCAGTTCCAAAATTTAGTACATGATGTAGCAGGTCCATATGTTCAACAAAATGAAACTCACGATGATATTGAATTAACTCCAGAGTTGGTACCATCATAATTTTATGAATTGTTGAGGCCTAATAAGGATGAATTATATCCTGGTTGCAAGATACACAAATTATTAGCGGTTGAAAAATTTATGGCTATTAAATCAGATAATGAAATGTCAAACAACTATTTTGATCAGATATTTTCTTGGGATAAAACATTATGACCTGATGGAAATGTGTTTCCTACAAATTACTAGGAGATAAAGAGTTTGTTTCATAATCTATGCGTTATTTATCAGAAGATTCATGCATGTGAAAATGATGGCATCTTATATTCTGGTGAAAATTAGTTGTTGGATAGTTGTCCAACATCTGGACAATCGAGTTATAAAGAAGCCCAACCAGGGAAGTCTGGATCGATTCCTGTAAAACAGTTGAGATATTTTCCCCTTACACCCAGGCTGTAATGTTAATATATGTCTCATAACACAGTGTCAATGATATCATGGCACAAAACCAATATTTCAATGGGTAAATGCTTGAATCATCTATCTGATGGTGATTCATGGAAAACCATTTATCGTCTACATCCGTATTTTTCTTTAGAAGACTGAAACGTGCGATTGGGTATTTATACTGATGGTTTCTGTCTATTTGGTTTTTTTGGTAGTCAATATTCATGTTGGTCAGTCTTTATAACTCTATACAATCTACCTCCATGGATGTTGATGAAGGAACCCTATATCTTTTTGACCTTATTAATCACAATACATTCGAAAAAGAATATTGATGTTCATTTGAACCCATTGATTGATGAGTTAAATGCATTATGAAGTAATGGTGTTAGTACATTTGATGTTGATAGGAAACCAAATTTCACATTAAAATTTTCATTGATTTAGATGGTTATTGACTTTCTGGTATATGGCATGTTATCTGGCAGGAGTACACATGTCTGAAAACATGTCCTTACTGTATGAATGATGAAATGGTTTTATGCTCGTCCATGAAAAAAAACCTTTCTATTTTGAATTTCATATCAAATTTCTTCCAACAGATCATCCATTTTGAAGGAAAAATTCCCATTTTAGATACGGAATAATTAAAAGAGATGAACATCCAAAAATTATATCAGGTATATAGTTAAAATCAGTTGTATTTTTGTTACCTCCCATCACATTTGGTCCAACAGTAAACCAATAAAAAATTAATGGCTTGGGAAAGAACATAATTTGATAAAACGAATCATTTTTTGGGCTCTTCCATATTGGTCTAATTTGTTGGTCCGCCACATGTTTTATGTCATTCATATGGAGAAGTACTATTTTGATAATTTATTTCATACAGTTTTGGAAACACTAGGTAAGACCAAAGATACTTTAAAAGCATGATTAGATCATTCCCAATCATGCAGGCGACATAACATGAAATTTTTGAAAATATCTGATCACATTGGTTAATGCATCAAAAGAAAATTATACTGTTTCTAAAGAGATTAATTAATTATTTTGTCAGTGGATTGTAGATTTGATTTCTAGATGGATATGCTTCCAATTTGGGAAGATTTATTAAGAATGGTAATATTACTAGATTAAAAAGTCATGATTGTCATGTTATAATAGAATGAATTATGTCGATTGGATTCATAGGTTTGTTGAATTATTTGATTTTTGATTCGATAACAGACATATAATATTTTCTTTGAGACATTTTTACAGTGACATGTGACTATGATTCATTTAAGGAAAATGGATGAAGATGTTGTTATATTTATATGTATACTAGAAAAAATAATAACACCTACTATCTTTGACTAAATGGAATATCTGATATTACTTTTTCCAAAAGAAGATAAATGTGGAGGTCGAGTACAGTTTCAAAGGATGTACCCATTCGAGAGATACATGCAGAAATTGAATAAAAAGGACGTAACAAAGCATCAGTTGAAGCCTCAATTGTGGAAGCTTATTTGCAAGAAGAAATTTATTTTTTCTTCTCTCACTATTTTGAATAAGAAAATCTCTAAAAACCACATGATATGGAACAAATGATATTTTAATGATGATATGGAAAATAAATTATCAGTTTTTAACCATCCAAATATTGGCTACAGTGGAGTTCAAGAACGATGGAATTCCGATGATGAACATCACAGAGCTAATACATATGTTCTTCTCAACTATGAATAAATGGCATCATTTGTACTATGAGTGTTGCTATCACTTATTCTATAATTTATATAACACTATGTAAAATTATTTTGTTTGTAGGTTATATGATAATAATATCAAGAGAAAAGTTCTTCAAATTACAATAGCTTCTCTTGAAGAATGCCGAAAAAAAAATTTCACATATTTTTCAAAAGCTGGTAACAGAAATTATTGATGGCTTAATTTCAATTTAGTTTACTATTTATTATATTGATAATTGTTTTACAGATTTTCAGGTGTCTCAACATAGTGATAAAATTGATAAGAGACTATGTATATTGAGTAACCCACCATCCAAAATGATTAAATCATAGAAAGCATATGTGGTGAATGGTTTTTGACTTCATACACGTGAATATGGGGAATCAAAAAAACAATTAATAGTAGTGTTTTTTAGAGGATCACATCATTGATAAACTGAATTTGACTTATACGACATGCTAGATGAAATTATTGAGCTATGTTATCTTGGACAAAATTGAATAATGTTGTTTAAATGTCAGTGGTTGGATACTGAGAGAGGATTATGTGTTCATACGACACATGGAATCGTTGATATTAAATATAAAAGTTTTCTTATATTAAACGAAACATTTTTACTGGCTCAATCCGCACATCATGTTTATTACACAAAGTAATGTGCTACTTCTAGAGACCTGGGTGATTGGTGGTTCATAGTAAAC
This sequence comes from Viscum album, assembly GCA_963277665.1. Taxonomy (NCBI): domain Eukaryota; kingdom Viridiplantae; phylum Streptophyta; class Magnoliopsida; order Santalales; family Viscaceae; genus Viscum; species Viscum album. The sequence goes on along the minus strand of OY728152.1, from coordinate 2,070,100,514 downwards.
ATAAAATCTCGGGAAAATCCATTGAGTCAAACTGAATGTGGTTCCACTGAAGTAGAAGAAATTGAAATTTTTCAAGAGACTACTCAAAATACATATTTTTAACAATGAAACGTGAATATCGATGAGGAAACTCCTCAATTAATTGTCTATGGTGACAAATATGTTAATGATATTATAAATGAAATTGGAATGACAAGGTATGATGAAAGTGAACTCGTATGGATATTGATGATGCCGAGGAGGAATATGAAGACATTGACATTGTCAAATATGAAGATGATGATGATGGTGAACATTGGAATTGTTAAATTTTTGTTATGATCATATATTTATATATATAATAGTTATTTTGAACTATCAGTTAACAATAATTATTTTTTGTTTTAGATGGACTCTAATCTACTGTGTCAGCTGGATGAGGCTGAGCTACCTTTAAATGATGGGGATGTGGGATCATCTTATGCTCATCCTACTGGTGGTTCATGAGGTACGCAGATTGAGCACGGTCCTGTGAGACTGATGATTCTTTAACCTATCCTCGAGTGACGTCCACGTCTTGGCTTCGATCCACCCACAGAGAGGTATGGAAACCTGTATATTTTAGTTATATTTCATTAATTTATTTATATATATAATAATCGTTTGATTATTTATTATTTTTTTATAGTTTTTCGCTTGTAGTTGTTGGAAAGGGTAGTGCTATCTTTCGCAGTTATTTTTCTCATCCATAGACCACATTTGAACAGAATATCATTGATGTGTAGCTCGACTTGTACAATCATTGGTTGGTATGTAAATAAATAACATTTATTATGAATTTTTTTAATTAATTTATATTATAAATTATTGGTACTGTTTATGGTATCCCATCGAGGATAGCATGCATGATGCTATCCATGCAACTTGGGATGTGGCTATGCATAAGTGTTTGCATCAGTTTTTGTACATTTTGAGAAAGACAGCCATTAAGAAAGCATGAAAAAAAGTATTTTATTAGTCGTGTAGATCCCACCAACCATAGTTCATTTCATCTCTGGTTTGGGATGTATTATGTGCACACTAGTTGGGTGGTGGATTTTAGAGGAGGTCTTAATTTGGGTCGGTAGAACCGGGGGAGGTAGGAGGTGGCGCATCATGCTGGTAGTCGTATATTCAGCATGCATAGAGGGCATCTAGTAAGTATTTTTTCTAAATATGTTATATAACTTCAAGAATAAATAGTTTTTTTATATTAATATAGGTAGTGGAGCATCCCAATATTACAAAGTACGATGTTTTTAGGAGGATGTACAGTGATCCAGCCACCAGAGAGATTTGAGGTGATCGTCAATGCCAGAATGTGGTTAATATTATTTTTTTTCAGTTTGACAATTAATTGCATATAATATTTTCACAATTTTAATTTAAAATTTGAATTTTATGGAGTCATATGAGGCTACGACTTCTCAGACACAAGATGAGGGTCCGGACAAGGAAACTGATCAAACCAGTGCCCACCATTTCGATGAGGTGACATGGATGTAGGCGACTCAGTATTTATTTGAGAAGGGTCATGTAGTTGGTATCAGATCTCATGTGACTCCTAGTACTTATTAGGGTACTTCCGCGATGTCGGCGTCCATCTTGAGAGGAGCTTGTGGAGAGGTATCATCTTTTGGATCAAAGTTTCTGGAGCGGTTATGAGATCAGAATGACCTTATAGAGAGTTTGCAGAAGCAGAAAGAAGAGATGCGTCAGCAGCAGCAGCAGCGCGAGGTGGATATGGGTCGATGGCAGCAATAGCAGCAACAGCACGAGGAGGAGATATGTCGATAGCAGCAGCAACATCACGAGTAGATGGTGTACAAGGGCCATCTGACTCATAGTTTAGGGATGGAGTTTTCTCCACCAGCTCCTCCAGGTCCTCCACCTCCTCCACCTCCTCCAAAAGACGACCCCTCCAGTGACACGTTTTATATCAAAAACAGTTAAATTTAAATTTGTTTTTATTATGAACAATTTATTTTTTATGTCTTTTATATCGGTGCGATTATTACATAATTTAATTTTTAATATTTTATGATTTGATTTTGTGAATATTGAGAATTTTTATATTTTCCATTTTTTTATTTAAATAATATTAATATTATTGTTTTATGAATCATAATTTTATTAAATATAATTTGTCAGTATTATAAATTTTGAATATTTATTTATTTTACTATTAATAAAAAAATAATATTTATTGATATTTTATTTTTTTTTGAAAATTGAGAATTTTAATTTTTATTATTATTTTAATAATATAAAATTTAATTTTTCAATATTCATAATAATATTTTGTGATATTTTTTATTTTTTTTGTGAATATTGAGAATTTTAATATTTTTGTTATTCTTTTAATAATATTAAAATTATTTTTTCAACAATCATAATTTTATTAAATTTATTTTTTAAAAAAATTATTTATTATTTGTGGCGGGATCTGTTGCAATGGGATCCCATCGAAAATAGTCTAAATAAATATTTCATACAAATTGGTATTTGTGATACTCCTCTCGAAAATAGTCTGAATAAAAATTTTCAAAAAGCATTTGCGACGGGATTATGGGTCTGTCGCAAAAGAGTATTTGCGAGAGGCCCATCGCAAATGAACATATATATAAATATGTATATAATCGGAGACTTATTTGTGATGACCTGTTCTACTACAAGCTATTTGGGACGGGGCCCCATTGCTAATGATTATTTTCGATGGGATCACATCACAAATACTTTGAATTCTAGTAGTGTGAAAACACAGGAAATTATAGTTTTCGTGAACTGAGTTGGAAATCATTATTCAGGGTCCTGCTCTATGGATACGTCTTCTGTCGCAACAACACTGGAATCCCAAAACTGAAAACCACACTCATAACACATAAAACGGTTTCCATTGATAATAAATCATAGTTATAGTTCATTAGTAGGACCGACTACATTGATACGAATTTGTCACGACCCATCCCCCGGGGCCTGTGTCATGATTACCCCATGCCCGCCTTCCATAGGCCAGAGGTTGGTGACTAGCACTGAAAGGTGTATTCCATAAAATTGGAGGGAATTTCCTTTAAACATGTATAAACACACTGTACAAGATCACAATAAGAAACAGTAGTGATATAAACTGTTGTTGTAAAATTTAGATGAAATGAAAGGGGCCGGAATACAACACCAACTGGAAATGTACATGTACAATGGAAATGTAGAAAAAAACTGAAGAGTTGAATATATGATCCCGGATCATCTACCATGGATCCTACATAGAGGTTAGGTACAACTCACAATCTGTAGTCCCTACGTCGCATCACATCAAATGGTCCACCTCCGAGCACCATCAAGTTCTATCTCCCTCAACCTCGATCAATGCCTTATTTCGTCTACACAAAACACAACAAGGTGTGGGAGAATCCAGTGGAGGGGTGTGTTTTACAATACTCAGTTAGGATCCCATGACACCATAGGTCTCCTATAGTTCCACAATGGAAAATCTACAAATCTATACATCAACTCGACTTAGGTATATTCCCATAAATATACGTAAGTCATCTAGATATACTCATCTAATATATGAGGAATGAATACCAAAATTGTAACAACATGAAGGTAGTAGTACCACACCGGTAACAGTACCAAACATCTATCACGACGATGAAAATAAAACAGGATAAAAGTACCACATTGGTAAAAGAAATAGTTCAAATAGAGTCTCAGCACAAACTAGGCATACGACACAATGAAATAGAATTATGATGCTGACCAACATAGGATAGCTATGGAAGCTGATAGCCAGCCTCAGATTCTCTAGTCCTAGGAACATGTATCTTTCCCAGTAACAATGTCTATCACCTCGGCTATAGGATAACTCAACCACAATTGATTATAGTGGTCATACCACATCACCTATAGGTGCTTCCCACTAGCCTTTAGCTGCTTATAAACACTTACCTATTGTATACCAGGGGGTTGTTAGGTCACACAGAGCCACTCCCCCTCAGTGACTAGCTGAGGTACTCCACCCCATCATCTACATTGGCCATTGAGTCTCTCCAAGTCGAACAGAAAGTAGTTGTCTGGTCTTAGCCAGTTGTAGGGTTCCTTACATAGTTCGCTTCAGAGAACCTCTCCCCAAGTAATATGTCATATTTAAATAAGATTGATGTCTCAAAAAAAGCAACCTGATAATCTATTGTGTCACAAGGGTTCCAACGCAATAGACGACACGTCCTCCATACACCCGGTTTGTTTTGTTATTGTCATTTTAGTGTCGATGGACCTATTGGATTTAGGTGTGATCCAACCCATCCATACTCTATGTTTCTCCAAAACCCTCAAATATTAAGGAAAAAGGACCGCCTCACTCCAAGGATACCAATTCAATAGACGGTCTGTCAAACAGATGTCCAGCTCTTGAGAGAAGGCTCTTTAAGTGTTTCTGGGTTCGGTTGGACCCGTGTTCTGTCTGACCTGGTCTGACCAACCCAGCCTGACCGGGTCTTGGTAGGGACATAGAATAATCGTCCCACGAGGCCGAGGTCTGGCCTAGCCCAAAAAAAATTGTGTCTCGACCCATATAGGGAGGCCCACAATGTGGTGTCCCGACCCACAACTGGGCGCCCCACAATGGTGTATCATGTTCTTTATTTCAACAACAGGTTACAAATGATGGTACTCTTACATCATCCATTGGTTCGTGGTTTAGTGCTACCCATCACCTCTCCCTAGGATAGTCTCCGCCCTTTACGGGTTCGGTGTCATGAAACTTCTTCATCATTTGTTTTCATGGTAATGTTGTGTCGATACCCCTCCTCTTTCTTAATGTATATATGAGTAGGGTAGGGTATGTAACAAAGTTGGAGTTTATTGTGGCTCATCAATTAGAAAGCTTCAAATTTCTCCAAAGGCGTCATTAGATTGGAATCATTGTAAAATCCATTTAATGGCTTGACACATCACTGACCCACATCTTTGCTTGTCCATTGATGGATATAAAGAAAAATAATATAATTATTTTATTACATTTCTTTTAAAATGTCACAAAACATAAATTTTTCTATAGACCTACTATGGTAAATGTAAAGCTTACCTTATGTGAATTCTGATGCTGCAGGATAAATGGTTCCCTCATATTTTAAATTGTAGAAATGGTTCAGAAGTTAAAAAATGTTGCTCGCATGATTACTGAATGTTCGAAAAAAATTTCATTAAATTATTTATGCTCAGCCACGACTCATGCCATCTGATGTTAGGATATGTAAAAGGAGAAAAATCCCCAAAGAACACTATGGTACTCTCTTATTTTCAATCCATGTTACTATTTATATGTTATGTATTTTAAAATAAAAAAAGTTCCACTTAATTATTTTATTTACAACCAAAAACTAGCATTCACTAGGGGCCCGTGCTGGATAATGATAGAATCATCCTAAGGAATGAATACCATAATGAGTTCAGTAGTGGTCTTGAATTTTCAATCTGAGTTACCATTCGTGAGTTATAATCATTTGAAATATAAAATAATTTTATTTAATAAATTTATGTAAGGTTATTCGATTTTTACGTTTTTCCAATGGATGCCAGTACCGACTAATCTTATGTCGCGCCTAGGGTAAAACCACTATCTTGAACTCAACGGTGCCCTCCGTTTTTCAATCTGGGAAACTATTTAAGTGATATTAAAATTTCTTCATGAAAACTACTTATGAGGGATAATTAAATTATTTTAAAACATCAACGGATCATTCCTGGTACTCCGGGTCTCAGAATCACGTGTTGTTAGATTTCATAGTCTTGATATAATTCTATATAATTAAAAACATTATATAGAAATTCTGGGAAATTACCCAATATATTATTTGAGCATACAATAATTATTTTATGATCATTAATTTTATAATTCGATTTATGTTTTTAGTTATTCATGATTGAAAATATAGCATATCTATATATTTTTGAAAAATATAATTTTTTAATATATTATAACATGATCATTGATAATTCATAATAAGAAGATGTTATTTATTATTATAAAAAAAATAAGATAAAACATTTCACCTTTATGCCATGGGTATGTCTAATATATACATGTATAAGTATATTCAGTTAGAAAAACAATTTATATATATAGGAATAAAATTATTTCCATGAAATAATATAAAATAACATAAAATATATACATTTTATATCAATAAAACTATATAAATGATATCACCATTATCTATCATTTCTACATAAATATAATCATGTTTTAATAAAATATCAATATTTCAAATAAATGATTCTTTATAATGTCAGGTCATAGAAATCCACATTGTAAAAAATTCAGGATATTATTTAGCTTCTTTTAATAAGTAGAATATTTTATATAAAAAACTAATTTAACTATTCAAGCGTAAATAAGATAATATTTTTACCTATTAACTAATAATTACCATTATTATGAAAAAAATCATAAATAAAATCTAGAGATGAACAATAATTCCCCAAATAAATTATATTTTTATTTCATGAATAATAATTTCCAAAAAATTATAATGATTAGTGATCATCTTATATTATCAAGGAATTTTTATCAAGATCAATCTCACCCTCATATTGTGTGATATTATTTTTGTTTTAAAAAACACTAAAATTAATATGCCCATATATCTCATCATTTTAGTTTAAATATTAGGTCCCTCATTCTGATATATATCCATCATCCATTTCATACATAGATTCTTCATTAGTAATATATAATTTAATGATTATTTTATAATATTTACTATAGTCTGAGTAACAAAAAGTATACTTTATCATTTTTGAATATATTATAACTAATGAATCCTTAGTATAAAAAATATAAATAATACAACTGAGTACACAAATATGATAAATTTTTTCTCCATACCTTTAAAATTGAATAATGTGTTATCATTAAAATGGGACATAATAAAATATAAATGATACATATAATGTTGTATTTTTATCTCATTATTAAAAATATTTTGGGGTTAAAAATTTAAATAACATAGTTCTAGAAGTTTCAAATAGTGTTATACTATTTAGTTTTACAAAACAATTTTTTATGGTGTTTTATTGGATGAGAAATTATCGGGTATCCCATAATTTCCATAAAACATATTTTAATATATGTTCATAAATACCCATACCAAAATATTCATAATAAAAATGATTAAATATACCCCTCCTTTTTATCATGATTATAATTCTAAAAAAATTTCCAAAACAGTTTCACTTTGGTTTATTTAAAAATTTTGTGAATGTAAATATATTCATAAACTTTTTAAAACACATTTTTGTAATCTAATCACGATGTATATCTGCCTAAATATGTCAAGAAGTAGATGTATTTAGGGCATTACTATATTATCATTCATTCTTTTTCAAAAATAATATATTGTTGTTTTACCTTTAATAAATGCGTTGAAAATGTTTGTGACTTCCATGATTAAATATATCACTGGAATGACCACTATATTTTGAGATACTATTTAGAATAATATGAAATTTTAATGATTGATATTAATATTACTATTTTTTTATTTTATTGAATGAAACATAACATATAAATTTTCAACTATTTGTTTAAAAAAAATTATTATTTTAATGTATATAATGTTTCATATATTAATTTTTATAAGATACTCATTTATCATTATGAAATTTTGATATTCACCCCATCATAAAATCATTGAGAAATATTAGAGATATTATTTTTACCTGGAAATATATAGTTTTTTTATATTAATGTTGAATTAAATAATCCAAATACACTAAGCCCATTTATTACTCCTTCAAAATTGTCAACAAATTTAACATTTTATACGTCATATTAAATTATGGATACCAATGTATTATAATAACGTATAAAATTATTTGACAACTAAATATAAATGTATAACGTTTTTTTCATAAACAATATAAGGGTAACATCACAAAAAAGAAATATTTAAGGAAAAATTGGTACCTTAAAAACATGGGTGGAATCTGTATAGATAACATAATTTTAGAAAAAAAAATTATTAAAATTTTAATATGTAATTATTTTAGACAAATAATTTGATATAATGAAAATTGTGTGTACATAGTATGAAGTAAATGCCAATGAATATTAACCCTTATGTTTTCTATTTATTCAATATTTAATGAATAGTAATTTAAGGACACTTCTATTGGGTATTTTAGAAATTTTTTTGTACATTTTATGAAAATTATTCTCATATATATGAGAAGAAAAAATGTATCAGTTTTTTATATTATTTTAAAACTTATAATATATTTACATTCAAATATAATATCATGATAGATCTATTATTATGTTTTCAATTAAATTTATCACGTTCTAATTTTCTTCCAATGATGAAATAAATTTAATTTTTTATGTGTGATCACATTTTTAATGTTAATCACAATGATTAAAAATATCATTATGAAAAAATTATAAATCAGAATATAACTTCTATTTATAATTCCATTATTTATTTCTAAATGTAGCATTTCACTTAGGACATATCAGGTTTTTTGATAGATTTCTCTTATATATACTCAAAAGTTGTATTTATTATTATAAGATTTAGGAAATTCCATGGGTTTATCATTATAATTCATAATATAACACATCCATTATATAATTATTAAAATATTAATCATAAAATTATTTTCCATACAAGTAACATGATGTAAATTATCTGTTATGTGTATTTATGACTACTAACTTTAAGTATCAAATAATTTACACTGGGCTATATCTTCTACAATTCCCAATCAAATAGTAAAATATTCCTTATTATTTGTTCTTAACATATAATTCATCCATTATATTTTTTATTTAATGTTTTATATAACCTTTCCTACTGTATTCATAACATATTTAATAAGAAAATTAATTATATATATCATCTCCTTTTCAAATGGTAATATGACTATCTATGTAATTAATTTGTTTTGTTTTTTAATAATGATTATATATCATTTATGATATTTTTGGAAAACCACTTTCACTTCCAATTTCATTAAACTAGGAATATAACGTTTAGTAAAAATAAATTATTTTTGATTTCACTGATTCTAATTTTCTCTTATGTGATTCATCTTAATATATATTAATTATTTCAAACACATATTTATGTAAAGAAATAATAATAACCTAAATTTTATATTCCCTAAGATTATAACATTCATCAATTGGTGAAGTCATAGAATTATATTTTTGTGATTATCTCTTAAAAACATGTAAATAAAACATTATTATTTAATTATTCAAATAAATAATTCTTTCCATTTATAAAATATTTTAAGTGTTAAATCATTTGATAAATTATTAATTTTTCTTACCATCTTAAGAAATATATATTATACCATTATCATACAAAGAAATATTATTATTTTTTATCAAAACTATAACAAGTAGTTTGTTTAGTTCAAAATTTCATGTGTGGATTAATTTGTTGTTAGGTTGTTGAATACATTTTTATTTTTAATATAATAATTAATATTAATTATATTATAATTAAGTACACAATTCTAATTGATCACCACTAGTAAGAGTGTTATGATTATTTTTTGGGAGTTTATAAGATTTTTTTTAGGGTTTTCATGTTTCCAATATATATATGATTATACAAATATGTCACTAATTATACTCATCAAAATTGATATGATTTAGTATTTCTGATTCATACACACCATTAGATACGAATAAAACACTTTGAAATATATTAATTCCCCTAATTTTTATATCTTTGATAAATGTAATAAAAGACATATATATATATATAATGATTATATAAAAATTAATTTTAAGGTACATTCTACAATATTTATTGTTTGGTCATGATATGTATGATGGGTGAATGGTATGAATTGATGAATTGGAAAAAATAACAAATATTATATACTTATTAGTTATTAAGAATTATTATAGTGTAAAATAATATATAGAACAAGTATTCTATTTTAATTTTGATCATATTGATTATATATCTTGTAATCAAAGGCTTAACAAGACAATAAAGAGCCCCTTAATATTATGAAATGAAAATTTAAATGTTTAAAATTAAATTTAAGCATTTGTTTCAACCATATAGGGATCAAATTGAATACTAAAATTTCTACACGTTCTGTCACAACCCATAAAATGAAATCTTATACAGAAGAAGAACCATTAATGAATTTATTCAAAAAATGCAATATCCAAAACCCCTTCCTTTTACAAAACTACGTCACAATAAGAAAGCAACATTTTCGATACGCATAGAAAAAAACATGATTTTACTATGGGGTGTATAGATCAATACTAACATTATAGAATTTAAATATAAAAATAAAATTTTAATTAAATCACATATAAATGATAGATATAATGTGGAACTCTATAAACAAGGTGAAATAGGTAGACCTGGAGACTCAGGCAATAAGTCTTCTCTTTTATATTTAATGTATTAGAATGATATAGTCCAATAGTGTGTGATGCAAGGAAGATATTAAAATACATAATAAATATATATATTAAAAATATCCATTAAATGGATTATCATTTTACATTCTTAGTTGAACACTATATAAAAAAATTACAAAATACATTGTATCATTGATGATATTTTAGTACATTAATAGTTATATTATACTCTAATAATCTAGTAGATTCTATTATTCTTCTCCAGAAGAAATAGGTACACAAGTGAATCCATATTACTAAATCATTATTTTTAGTTCTTTCATTCCAAATAATACTTCTCATGTAATATATATTTATATAAATTGCATAGTATAATCAATTTATTTTTGGAAAATGATCCTGTATTGTTGTAAATTAACTAAATATTTGTTATAGTATAAACATTCCTCAACCAATTCAATCCTTTTTAATCATATATAATATGATTCAAAATAAATTATATCAAGATAGAAATATTTAAATAATATTCAAAAAAAGTAAATCAATTCTAAATTTTTTAATGGATATATAGTAAATATTCATATAAAGTACACGTAAAAACGAACCTATTTTCGAATTCATAAGAACCAAAATTTTATGTATGAATAATAATCATTTTTACCATCTGTTTATAAATTATGTTTATGTAAGCATATTATTTCTTATGCATTAATGTGTCCATGAATCATTCTATGTAACCACCATTTACATATTCAATATTAGTATCAGCTAACTATAAAAGTTTACATCTACAATCAACATCAAACTGTAATGCAACAATTAATAAGTTGTATCTAACTATAAAGATGATGTTTGTAAGAATCATCATATGTTAAATAAGAATAAATAAATGGTGTGTATTAATGATTCTATGGAACATAACCATGAGTCTCATAATTCATAACTAGTATATTATACCATATAATGATTATATAGGTATTGTAAGTATTACAAAAGTAGTTTGTAAGGGTCATTTTACACCTATAGGAATATAAATATATGATTTATATTTTGTGTAATGACACACATAATAATTGAATAAATTATAAATAAATAATTTATCAATAAAATTTTATCCAAAAAGTAGTGAATGATTAAAATAAATTTATTCACTTATGTCAGTGGTAATAAATGATGATTTTTTACATATAATAATATAATAATATAACCTGTCAAGGAGAATTTTTTTTGTAAATAATAATTATATTATGATTATTGAATGTTATTTTTGGACAATATATTTCCATAAATTAACAAAACATTATTTTTTAAGGAATTTATTATCTACTTATGTCATAAAATATAGATTGGTTATTATTAATAAACTTTTATATTATATTTATCAATATATCAAATTCATTTATATTTAAAACATTATTTATTTAAAATAGTATTTTAATATGTGGATACTGTTTTAAAAAAATATTCAAAATATATAAATATTACTAGTCATCAAAAATATCATCTCAAACTGTGAATATAAATATTTATTTACGAACTTCTGGATTGTGATGATATAACCTACAATTGGTTAATTAAATTTGTTATTATTGAGCTATGTTTTTATTTCAAGTGTATTTTGATAATTATCACAACATGTCTTTAGGTCATCAAATTTTCAAACATCGGGAAATTAAAAAAATGATATAAAAATTTTAATTTATATATGAATGTATTCAATCAAGAAAATAATGAACTATTTTAAACCCAGAAACTACGTAAACATAGAGAATCCTCATGTGAAAAAATAGTGATTGTGGAGTCAAAAATTGTGCTTTACAAAATGTGTGATATGTTATTTAATTAGAAATGCATTTTTTGAGTTCTATATTATATCTTTTATGATATATAAAATAATATATTTTAATCTTCATTTATCATCTTAGGTGATGTAGTTGTGATGATTTTCACTTCCTCAGATCATGTAGTTTTTTTCTCAAAAGAAGACCCAATATTAAACAAAATAAATATTCTACATACAATAATATTAATATTTTTATCATTATTTTTGAAAAATAATTTTCCTCCTTCTTTGAATAGTCATCATTGTTCAATAAATATCCGACATCAATCACGTGTTATTTTTAATTTTTGTCTGATATTAAAATATTTAATATAAAAGAAAAAACACTCAAGAGGATACATATGCAGATTCACTAAGTCTACACATCTTGAAGAAATATCAAATATAACCTTTCCCTAAATGATTCTTCATAATTGGAACCAATAAACATAGTTTATATATGGTTTATTCATGTCTGAACATTTTTTAGAAATATAGATATGGCATTTTCAATGATGCATGGATTCAATAATGTTGCAACCCTTTATATTGAATTGATAAATTTACAATGTATTTCTCAACGTCCTTATAAGGCACTTTTTACATGTAGAATTTGGGACTCCATTGTCCACATCACATATAATATATATGATGGGATAATGGACTTGTATTATGTTTTATTCTTTCAATATTCTTATATTTCGACCATATTAACTCAAAATAATGAAATTTATCACATTTACCATGGTGATTATTCCAAACAGGACATCTCAATACATTTCCAAAAATAATTTAATAACATAATAAAGTCATCATGTGAGTTAAATAACTCTTCTTTGATAATGTATTCCCTTGATAAATTTATTCTCTATATTTTTCAATCCATACATACAATAGCATTATGGGAAACTCGTTATTTTTTCCAAATGATAACAAGGATTATATATCATAAAGAGAATGAAGTGGCCCCTCCAGGCCCATCATTCAAATCTAATATCCCAATTCCAATATATAAGAAACATTAAAATGTTATCTCATCCCAGGTTTTAGCCCAATCTATGTTTATGTTGATTATTCATTCACCTAGAATGATAAATGACATGTGAGTAACCATATTCTGGAATAAAAAACACATGAAAAATCCAGACACCTATATCATTACCTGACACCTATTATGTTTAAACTCCAATAGTGGCTTATCAAGTGAAACCACCCGCGTCCACTAATTGATCCAATTTCTTATTGGGTAATGCAAATTCCTTAACCTGACATAGTTCCCTATAATAGGCTCAAAAATATTCTATGCTCATGCGATGTTAAACAGTAAAAAAACATCCTAATCACCATTTGATAAAATTTATATAAAAAACTCTTATCTATAGTGATAAATTTCAATGTGCACTCTTACTAAATCACAAAAAACTATGTAACCTGAACTATGTTCCCTTTAAAACCTGTTAAGTAAGTTAACTTAAATTCTTATAAATTCCTAAAATCACTTATTAGAATCCTTCCATATGAATTCTCAAAATGTCATATTGCTAATTAATCCACAAAATCCTTACTATCTAGCTTAATTTCCAATAATATCGGGCATCCAATCAAATAGGGTATGTTCTATGGTGAACATTTCATATTATGCCACAATATAGAGTAATTAAATAGCAATTTTTTTTAATATATCTATGATCCTATTTAATAATTTCATTACTCAGTATCCTATAAATAATCATTCATCCACTCCTTGTGTAATCTTAAATTTGGATGATACCCATAACTATTTCATATATGATATATTATTTTTGAACCACTAGGTGTTTCATATCCTCACAAGGGAAAAAATCATATAAAACATGTGGACATATTTCCAATAAACAAAAATCAACATTATAGATTCTTATTTTTTTTAAGTAGTCCAATATTGAATGATTCTGTGTATATATCACTTCATATATTTATACAAAACGTTTTCATAGTATCCAATTATTTTGGAATATATTTACCATTAAGAACCATATATATTCATGTATTATGATATTAAAAAATTATAAATATGTCCAATTATGTGGAACTGAACATCCCAAGTGATAATTTATTTCATAATGATATGTAAAACCCCCTACATATGGTCCCTATCCAATCACAATGAACACGTATTACATCATTGTATGTCTATAATATCTATAGTCACAAGATGTGTGGATTTTAAAAACATTTCCTAATGAATAATAAAAAATAATTAATAAGAATTTTTTTAGAACATATCATATAAATAGTAAGAACCATCGACCTAGAAGCAATGATACATACATACATATATATTCATATATAGAGAGGAAATATGATAAATGATAGTCATTGAAATCAATAATTTTTTTAATCCTAAATTTCTATGTGGTTTATTAGTTACACACTCGTATTTAAAAAATATTATTGAAGATGAATTATATTTTTAAGGGATTCCATGATTAGAGAATAATTACCCCAAAAAGATGAATTTTCGTTATCATTTATCTTGTAAAAAAACATAAAAATAATTTTGGGTAATATATCATAATTATAAACTTCCTTAGAAATGAATAATTTCCGTGATGATCATGGAAAACTATCATAGTCATTGATGATCATCTAAAGCCTCCATAATAAAAATATAGTGAATCAATCGACAATCAGAATAACGTGAAAGTGATCTGTTGAAAATGTTATAAAATGTGATGTACATTAATGTGATTTCTTATTTTTGTTTGATGATCTATATAGGAATTGTCAGTATTTTTACCCTTTTCCAATGATAATGTAATCATCTAGATGGAAAGGTACATTACAGCTAATAACAATGTTTTCTACCCCATGACTAAGATAATTTTATCTAAAACATAGTATCTACAGTTATTGTTTTTTAAGTAAATAATAATGGAGTACAACCATAGTGGTATTTTCTGTAACGTGTTATACGATTTTGAGTGATTTCAGGTTACTAATAAAAAAAATCTCATCTTTTCTATGTTAGTGCATGGTTTTTATGATTATATTAAATGTGAATAAATGATAAAATTAGGTTCAAAAAATTGCATTTTCAAATTATCATACATGAGTGTATATATAGTCTCAGTTACATTATTATTCAATGGCCCATCGTGATTAGAAGTTATGGTGTCCCATATTTCAAAATAATAATCTATATTATAAATACTATTACATTTATTAACACAATATGAAATAATCAATGAATTCATACATTATATTTATTATTATATTCATTTTTTGTAGCTTCAATCATGGTAACTCATGTAGTATTTGGTATTTCATAATGATCTTCTATTATATTCCAAATGTCTAAACCCATAATTTTTAATTTCATTTTAATTTTTATTTCTCATTATATCTGATTTTAACCATTAAAATAATGAGTTATATGGGTATCATATAATTATTTTCCATTATCCATAATGAACTAGAATTTAGAATTGACGGTAATTTGATATCATTAAAATAAATCTAAAATCATGTTTTATTGTATTATTCAAACACATTGATATGAAATGATGTTGGGAGTGAGATACTAAAAAAGATAGGAATTTAGTTCCCAATTAATGTTATATTAAAATAGATTCCAATTATTATAATAAACTATCTATTTAATAAATATATATGAAATAGATATTTGATATGTCCTTTTATATAATTTTTCAAAGAGTGACTATGTCTCAATTCAAAAAAAATTAATCATAGCAAATAATTATAAACACTATTTATGGAGGAGTATAAAAGTAATTGTTTTTTATTGATAAAAAGTGTAGTATTTGATGAAAAACAATATATAATAGTGGAATTAATGAGCTATATAGTCTATAGATTAGACATAATCCCCTCCACATTGAAATCACAATATTATAAAAATATATTAATATTTATAAATTATACCCACAATGCACATTAGGTGAAAAGAATAGAATAAAAATATCCAAACTCAAAATATTCTTCCACATTTTTAAATGGGAAAAACAATACATTCAACACAATGACTTATTCAATAATCATTATTGGAAAATAGACATAGAAAATGTTATAATAACCATTACTCTCCTTATAAGGTATGATGGATAATATTTTTATTATACAAAGTCAAAAAAAAAAAAAAAAAAAAATCAATATAATATTAACAGATTAGTGTTACATAGTCTATTATGATCAGAATAATCAATTTCCATAAATTATCATGGGTGGGTATTTAGATCTTAATTCTTGAAGGTTGTAAGAAAAAAATGTACCATAAGAAGTTTAATGAATGGTCAATTTGATATATGTTAGATAATATATTAGGGTCTTTAAATAATCTTTTTCATTTGTGTCATTGATCATTACCGAAGTGGAATCAGTGAATTGGTAAAAATTAACATATTCAATCCCACAATTTCTTCATTGGATTTTTTGTTAGTAAACATCATTTTTGTAGAAAGATTGTTCTATGGTTCTTCCCACAAAAATATCAGCAATAGTTAAAGGAAACAACAATCCATGAATCAGTATTGGTTGTGTCAATTATGACTAGGTCAATATATCCTTGAATATAAATGTTAATTTATTCATTAACTCCAAATTCCTCATATAAAAATAGTATCATGATGTATGAGGGGAGTCAACATTTGATGGTATCCCGTACTAGTGTTACCTTAAGATGGAGGTGACTCTAATTCTAATGGTGATAGGTCCTAGTAGTTGATCCATGGTTGAAACAATATTGTAAGTATCACTTCTAGTGATAACAAGTCTACTGGTGACCTCGGTTGTGGTGAAGACTCTAGATGTAAAATTTTTGGATGTAACTCTATTGGTGTTGACAGGGTTAGCAGTGACTTCACTGAGCATTGATCATCTATAGATGTGGATCCTTCTTGGTGGTAACTCACCTCAATAATTAGTAAAATTATCATAAAAACTATATTATGATATAAAATGATATCATAAATAAATAATCATCATTACTAAAAGAATCAAGGGTTTTGATGAATAAATTAATGAAGTTGTAAACATTCTAATCATAAGGAGTTTCTGACAACAATTAGAAAGTGGCATGACATATATAGATATTACACATCAAAAAATATTTTCAACATCGACAAAAAATATTGATTCATGTGTGATGATGAAACTTATGTTCTTGATGGGGAATGAGATATCCAAAAAAAAGTTCTATAATGATAAATATGAAGATGTTATTTATACTAGAAAACTAGAGGTTGGACTTGAATATTAGACATCCCTGAATCATTTATTCAAACCTAAATTCGTGGGATTCACCAAAATAAATAAATTAATGGATTTTACCACAAACCACCAACCACATTTGTATATTATGGATCTCACAATCAACGATTATTTTTCACGATTTGAAGACAAATTTGGAAATATTATGATTAATTTTTATTCTAATTAATAATGGAAATAGTCCCACTGAATATATATCCCAAGTAGAATTCAATTATTCTCCATAATAAAATTCTCAACATGATAAAGTGACTTGTCATATAAAAATAATACTTAATCACATACAAAGAGGAGGGTTTGAGAAAAAAATATTATTAACCCCTAAAGATAATAAATGATTCACATCATTTTGAATATTTTGTGGGATAATTTGATAAATCATAGATAATCTAACAACCTCAATTAAAATCTATTAGATGGCCATATATAATTCTCTATGTCAACTATTCCAAAATGTCTTCACAACTGTCCATCATAGTGAGACATCAAAACCCAATTGAATCCGTAAAAACTTGAATGGATTCTAGGAATATAAATAATGCATCGATGAATCCAAAATGGGTAAAATATCATGAATGTGGTAATGATACTCATCCTTTTCCTAATAATAGGAATCTAATGTTTATAAATTTCAAAGTGAGAAACGATTGAAAACATCAAATGAAACACATCATATAAAATTTTTTCCCCATTATGGGATCATTAAAATAATAATTTACTGGAACAGTAATATTTTTAATGTGTAGTATATAAGAACAATTTACTTCCTTTTATTACAACAATCCGTCATTTTATATCCCAATATTAATGGATCTATATAAAATTTTCTCTATTAATTCAACTTTGGTCAGATAAATAATGTGATCCTTAATATCTAAAATTGGAAACAAAACAAGAATGAAAGGATATAAAGATTTATTATGGATATAATGTAATTATATATTCCATTTCAGTAAAACTCTACCTCGAATATTTATTAATGTTATGATTAGAAAATTCACATCAATGTGTTGAAAACATTGTTAATTATATTGAAATATCCTTGATAATTTTTATGATCTTCTTGTTTTCATAATTTAAAAAATCATTTATTTTTTAAAATATGGTAAATTCACATAAAGTGAAATACAAATAAAGAATGGGACTCATCAAGGTAAATGTGATTATTATTATAATAAATATAATCATTTCCCACATGGTCTTTAAAGGTAATCATACTATAACATACATATCCTTCATAGTTCCATCATGAACAACATACCTCCCCTAAGAAGTAACATTGAGAATAAAAATATAAAATTTTAAATTATACAAATAAATTGTCATTATATATCATAATTATATAATTAAAAGATTGTTTCATTAATTCATTGACGACTAATTATCCCATATTATTAGAAAATTGGATACACAGTGACATTGGAATCATTGAAAATACAAAATTGGGCTCTAACCATGCTATTTTTGGGCACAAATTAAAAAGATATTTTTTCATAAATGTAAGAATTGGGAAACTGATTCCAGAATAAAAGAGATTTTTTTGAAATTAAACTACATATTCTATATGTTTCCCTTCAATAAAATCCAAATTCAATAGAGAATGGTTTTCATTATCATCGAAACATGCTCTCATTTTTTATAGGATGACCATGTTTTCTGTCAAACGAACATATGAAGTCATTGGGAAAAAACTAAGTCATCCTTTTATGTCCCCAACACCCCCATGAATTTTAGAAATAAATTTTTCATCATTTCCATCCAATTGTTAATATAAAAAGAATAATATATGAAAACATCATAAAAATAGATTATATGGGTACCATATCTAGTTTAATCACACAACAACTCATTTTATATCTACACTAGGAGGGAAAGAACCATTAATAAAGACATTATTGAAATCAGGATCCCATGAAATGTATTTTTTATTATACAAGTAGTTTAAATATGATTATTTCTATAGTAATCTCTTATAAAATCCCTTCTACAATAATGACGATATATATGTCCCATAGTGTATATTTTATAAAAGAGAATAAGGTTATTTTGGTTAACGAGGTTGTTGCTGATGATGATAGAATATGCCTCATTATTTGGGATCTATCTCAAATAAATCATTTAATTCCACATATATATGAAAAACCACCCCATTATGATCATCAAGAACAACAATCTAATAATTAATCCACTAGGAACAATTTATTTCCATTCATATTTTATGACCAAATTAAATATGTTTTTTTTGGATCAAAATATAAGAAGGATAAAATAATCCAACTATAAATTAATGAATGATACCCCAATCATGAGAAAAAGTAATGAGTAACTGATATAATTTGAATAAAAATAAAAACCAAACCGTGGGAATATTTTCAATAATAAAAAAATATTCACCTTGACTAGATATATAACCTACTAGAGATGCATTATATATTTTTACAAAACCTCTCAATTATATATTTACATCATCTATTAATGGAAAAATGAGGGGAAACAAAAAATAAATTTTTACCCATAATGAATTTTATTATGAGTTCAATTTAATATATGTATATCACATAGATAGTAGTTTAATGTAATTTCAAATAATTATCTCTTTTATGGAATAATATTTTCAGATCAACCAAATGGGAACAACATACAACTCTATGTCTTTAGATAACATAATGACATTAACATCTATCTATCATTAATTGAATATTATTTTTAATGGTTATCTTTAATTTCTAGACCATCTAATTATAATGACATGGTAAATATAATTTCCACCTCAATAATGAATATTAATGTGTATAAAAGAGTGATAATGTTCCTATTAATATTATTAATCATAGAACATAGTTAATATGGCTAATATATGACTCTAAATTTGATGTCACCTACTTGGATTTTGAATTAAACATATAATTAGAATGTTGATTCATAAAATGGATATAAAAAATATATCATTATAGTAACAATTATTTCATTACATTGTAAATGGTTAGGTATTTGTTTTTTACAGTGATAGTAGTCCGATTGAGCCCTATAAATCCCAATCTATAGAGTATGGATTATAGAAAATGGGGTTAGGAAACCAATCAAAAGTAATATTCTTGATATAAAAATTCCCAATGGTCAGAATATTTCCCCCATAACTCCATTAAATGAAATATTTGATGAATGTGTGAAACCCATCAATTAAGTTGATGAAATTTCCCTAATTTTGACTCTAATTGATTATTATTTCAATATTACCTATACTCATGAACATGTATAACCAATATTAAAATCACATAATTGGGGTTTTCCATCCAGTAATACCTTAACTCTAAAGAGATTATGTGAATTATTTTTACTCCATTAACAAAAATTATGAGGATATTAATGGATTTTTGAAAAGGCTCATGAGGTGAAAATGATCCCCTATGGCCTCTATAATCCATAATGGCTTCATCATCATTTTTAATCTATATGCCAACCATAGTATATTATTTTTTCGAAAATATTAGTATAATTAGTTATTATTTTAGAACATATCTACCACTGATGATAATATTTTATAGAGTGATAATGTTTTATATACCACAGAGTATGACATCCTTACAATAATACTGTTAGATTTTGGAGAATCTTCTTCAAGGTAAATAGTATATATAAATTTCAATATAATATTTTATGAAAAATAACAAACCCTCAATTAATTTTTTTATATTATTTATTAATGGATGGGAAATATGATATAGAAGAAAATCCTAGACATCCCCACTCAATCATTTGAGGAATATGCCTCAACCACTATTCACAAGTGTGGGGAAATTAACCTAATTAAGGATTTTTAATAGTAAGTTATATTGATCTTTTTCTCAATAAAAATATAATAATATGGAAGATAAATATCATTACTAATAATAAACCATGTGGTCAATCAATATAACTATTTTGATGTACACTACTATAACCCTTACATGATTACTTGTCATCTTGGATTTTTAGTTTACCAATGTGGTTAAAAAATTATCCTTGATCAATTATTCATATATATTCTACTAAAAATCATTATTTTAATAATATAATTTAATTATAACTTTAATATTTAATTATAATATCATAGGATTCATGCTGACATCATCCCCATCAAAAATAAAAATGAAAAATTTAGTTCATTAATAATTTTAAAAATGTCAATTGTCGTTGATAAATGGATGATTTCTCCAACACAATAAAAACATTATGAATATATTATTCAAATATACTAAATTATATATATTTCATTTCCATGATATTGGGGAAAAAATTGATATATTTTCCCCTCAATGGTGAACATTAAATTTCATTCAAATAAAACAAAAGGGTTTTTTAATTTTTAATGAATTTTAGATTGAAAAAAATATGTTACACCTGTCAAAATTAGAAAAAAAAAATATTCAAACCCTTATTGGGAAATATTTTAGAATGTTATTTATTGATCACTTTGTAAAATCATATCATTACATTTGATTATCTTTCCCAAAGTAAAATATAATTATTTTAACAAATACATCACTACCCGAAAATGCATTACATTGATGTGTTATTTCTAGGTGACATACATAAAATGTTCTGCTCTGTGGTATGTCTCCTCTTCAATAATACCAACCAAAAGAAGGAAAATATGACCATTAATAATAGACCTCAAGATCTCAATGATTTAAGAGATTTTAAGCAGTGTATTCCTTATATTTTATGCTTTATTGATAATCATAATAAATATTCCCTACTCATCAAATAATTAATGAAAACGGTAGTTACTAATCAATGACAAATATATTGTCAAAAATATTTCATAATTATTAATAAAATACATATGATATAAGGAGAATTACTTTTATCCATGGAGGTCAAACCACTTAACTTATAAGGGGGATCATTTGAATCATTGACATGTTCTCTCTTTTTAGAAATGTGTGACGTTGGTAGAGGAAATGGACTTTTATATAAGCGATAAAATATAACAAATAAGGAATAATATTACATTAATATACATTCATGTATCCTTACATTAATAATTGATTTGATGTAATAAAAATACAATGTACAACTCTATGATTATTGGTTAATCTCCCAAATGAACCTACTAAAGGACATCACCATTTTTACAATAGAAATAAGATGTATGGAATTCCAATATTTCATTCTCTAAATGTATGAAATTTTTATTCTACCATAGTATGAAGTAAAAAAGGAATAATTTAAAAGTACTTATCATATCACATAATTCTATACGAAGTACATTATTAAAAACATATCTCCCCAAAAAGACCTATTCTTCCTTAATGAAACATCAAATATTTAAGAGATTTATTTTGATGGATTCCCAGGATACAGAATTTTGTAAATATATAGAATGAAAATAATAACATGGTTGGATTTATAACACATATTTTCAGTATATAATCATAGTTTATTCTTTATTTCAACCTTTATTCATAATAGTGCACCAAAAATTATTCAAAATATAATGCCATCATTTTTGGACTAGTTTGAGAACTGTAAATATTATTAATAATGAAGCCCATCAAGGGAGAGTAAAATTATTTCATTAGGATAATAAATTGATAACCTTATATTCATAAGAAAGAGAGTGTATCTTTTATATTACACTATTACTATTTAGTGTAATATTTCTCTTGAGGACCAACATTGTATAAAATTACATGTTTCAAAAATGCATACATTAATACATTTGTAAATTTAACCATGTACCTAATAAATACATAAAAATATAAAAACAATATCTAAATTGTATATCATATTTAAATATGGACATTTAATAAATTTTACATAAGTTAAATAACTTCTCCACTTGAACAAAGAGATATCTTATCCCTACCAATAAATACATCAACTAGATTGATTTATATAATAAAAATATTATATAAACAGGTTAATCTGTCCATCTAGTCGAGAAAATAAGGAGTTGGTCTGGAATTGAATAGTAATATTAATCATCTTTATTGTCCGAAATTTAATAAATTTTCACTATAAATTTGGATTTTATGGTGTTCCCCACAATTGAATTGAAGTAGTTGATACCTTATTTAAATGAATTAATTT
This sequence comes from Viscum album, assembly GCA_963277665.1. Taxonomy (NCBI): domain Eukaryota; kingdom Viridiplantae; phylum Streptophyta; class Magnoliopsida; order Santalales; family Viscaceae; genus Viscum; species Viscum album. Next base: position 2,070,076,932 of record OY728152.1, on the reverse strand, counting down.
TTCACATGTTTCAACAATTCCCTTTGGTTAGGACCCATGCCCTTCCATAAAATTAATAGGCCATAAAATTGTTGGGAATTAATGATTCTATATATAATATGGTTTAATATAATGTTTTGTTCATTCTTTCTACATGTTGGAATCATTCAACATCATCTTGACCTATTCCATTAGAGGATTCATTATGTTTCATTTCCATCAAAATAATTTAATTTAATGGAGACATATCTACCAAACAAATAAAATAATTTATAATATTTAATTACTAATACTATTATCTCTAAATGAGTGGTCCCAACATCCCTCACGTGCATATCAAAAAATAATGTTATTAATTATTTGAAATAAAATATTGTGATTGTATTTAGTGTTCCTAAAACAATATGGATGGAAAATAGAATCATATTCATTTCTATAGATTTTAAAAGGATGTATCATGATTAAAAAGTAATATTTAACAACTGAATTGGATATCCGGTAGTCGAAAATGGACAGCAAGAGTCCTTTAACAATGGTCTATTGAAGATCTTCTTGAATATGATAGGAAAGGATAAGAAATCATTATCAAATAAATTTTTTTACGATGTGTGGTCTTTCCAAATTTCTATTTGTACTAAAACATGAGAAACCACATATTCTATTATATACTATAAATTACTAATTTTAAACAATGTTGTTTATCTTTTTTATGTTTTAGTTATTATTTAAAATAATCTAGAAGTTCTTCCGACTCAAATGATGCATGATTAGATAATGATATCCAATTAGAAGATGTAATGACCAATAACCAAACTCAATGTTCATCTAAACCAACTTGAGTAATCCATAAATAATTCAGTTCATTTATTATCATTCCATAATAAGAATCTAGTGGTATATCTCAAAACACCCATGATTAATAGTATGATGTCTTTCAAAGTGTAAAAAAATTAAAGGGACCTAATTTAATACACAATTTCAACAATATTAGACCATATACCTGGGAAAAATTGTATGGGAGTGCATATATCTCCCAAAACCCAAAAATAAAATATTTATGGATATATAATTTTTTAATTGTAAAAATGTTATTATTTATTCATCACAAAAAGATGTTAATATATAATATTTATGTCCCTTTTATATAATTATATTTTTTTGTGCCTTTTATGTATATAATAATGTTTAACTAATGGATCTAATAACCATGATGCAATATTTAAATCCCCATGAATTTTAAATATTTCATTATGAATAATTTTTTAAAAAAATTAATTTGTGAGGTTAATCTATGTAGCCAAGGTGCATGTCATTGTACTTGACACTACATGACACATTTTTCCAGGAAAAATGACCTTATTCCATTTTCCCTTTTTAATTTTATTCAAAAAGAAATTATTCTAATATAATAAGGTTTTTAGAATGAATTTTCAATAGAAAAACAGGATCCCACCATGCATGATAATAAAGAACTCAAAATTATCCTTTGACGTATTCTTAATCCCCAAAAATTTTGTATCAACAATTCTATAACTTGGATCAGTAATTTATCACATTCATCATCTTAGACCAATGTAAATTGTTAATTTTATAAACATTTGATCTACATGTGCATTGGATCATTGATGCTTATTTATTTTTCATATAAAACCCACTTAAAGGAATAAAAAAGAATTTCTATCCTTCTAACATTAAGGTGAAAAAACTTATATGTTCACAAATATTGAAAAATCATTAATATAATCGATCAGCCTACATGAATGAATCATACCCCACACAGGAGAAAAAAATAAAAATTAGTATCCACAAAATGTGGATATTAATTTATACCATTTCACACTATTGTAAACAACATTACTTTATATAATAATTATAATGTTGTTCCAGATTACTATTGTAGTATAATTAGTAGAAATTAGTGGATACTCTATACTAAGTCCATTAACAAATTATCATTAGTGATAGTATTTATCCACATCTTGAAATGTATATATATATATATACACACATGTATTAAATGATATTCAAATATCCCTTTACTGCACCCTCATGAAATTAGGATGATCCCCCTTTTATTTATTATCTCTCAATTAAATAATGAATCTCAAGAAAATGGATCTTGTATATGATAACTATAATTAAAATGATTGAGAAAAAATTAGTCTATTTTATATAATTTTGATTGGGTAACATTATATTAAAATAAATGAAATAAGGTCTTTTATATATAAATCATTGAAATATATGTTTGGGATTATTATTATGTAAATTTCTCTAACAAAAGATCCATACCAAAACAATGATTTTTTTAATTTATCCATAATAAGATTAATTACACAATTCAATGAGATTATGTGACACAATTAATGTTATTAATAGATAGACATAGATGTCTGGATTGTCTAACAAATACAATAGAAATGATTTATGTTATTAAATATTTCTTAATATTATGTGTAGTATTTATAATCAATTAATTTTATAGAAAATTAGACTCCAGGATGGAATGACATACCACAATTTATTGACTACATGTGGCTTGATTTTTATTCATTTAGAATGAATTATAAATCCAGATTACATTATCCAAGGTCCATCTATGAATATTATGGGAAAAAAAACCTCTCTTAAATGTATGACAAAAATGTATATACAATACATTATAATATATCTCCAAATCTATGGTCATATTCTAAAGGACCCTTTTTTGGAATGCTTGTGGAATGATAATTATTATCATGTGATACCCAATCATTCATACAAATAATTTCCTATGTGAAACAACATACCACATATGACTTATTCAAAGAAATAACGATTCTCCTCTTTCACATTGGGATTCAGATGTTCACATGAAATAAGAGAATTACCACATAATACTTTTCATTATTATGTGTTTAGATGTTAAAATATTTCACATAAGAACATTTTTTTAGAGTATTCATATTCATGTAGTGTACATATTATTTACTAGATCCGAATTCATAGACTAAGATTAATGTTATAATCAAATCATACCATGATGTGTATATTTAAAAATTGAAATATATATTATGTTTGTGAAAAATTCCTCCAAATTGGAATATCTGATTCTATAATTTTTCTCAAAAACCAATTAAATAATAAAAATATTCACATTATAATGTTTTTCCTACTTTAATGCCATTTATGATATAGAACATTGATTTGGATATTTTTTTAACACATGAGTTTAATTTTCAATTTGTTCCACATATGTATGTCCATAACTCATTATGTTAAATGACATGGTGTTAATGTGTGTAACAAATTTCAGACCTCATGGTTTAAAATTACATGAAATATGATTTTAAACTACATTATAACAATGTCTGCATCAAATGATGTTAAAATACACAAAACATATGTCCTCAACATATGATATTAAACAATGTAAAACATATATTTTTATTTTTAAATTATTTTTAACTTCATGACATCCAAGCCATCAACATTTGAAATTATATAACATGACACCTAATCCCTCATCACATGATGTTAAAATAAATTATATGCACATCATAGTCATATTATATTATACTATGTTATACAAGGACTGTCATATATGCCTATAGATTACTCTGTGAAATTTTTTCAATACAACCCAACTATCGAATAGACGGTGTAGAAAAAATATGGAGTGCATGGAAACCATATGAACAATTTGTCGAATTATTTTGATTATTTCAGGTTTTATAGTCGTTCCTAGAGCTTATATAATGGACTCATACACATAATATTAAGAATCTATACCTCATCCCCAATGATCATGATAATGTAATCATTGTATATAGATTTATTGAACACCTCAAACAGTATTTTGAAGCATACCTGTTAAATGAGTAATATTACATTCCAAGAGGGTCGTGGATATCAATAAAAATATCACGGATATTGGTAATGAGTTTATTTAGCATCACAAGAAAACACTATTGGTCATTCAATAATTGAATATATTTGGGTATTTATAAGATTCTATATTATATCCTCTCAACTGATGCCACAATTTCATCATAAGTAGATGTTACACTATTCATCATATATCATGATTGAATTAATCAAATGTCATTGTTAGAATTTTTTTATTAGTCAACAATTTCATACCATATAAATTTAATAATGGTGGATCTATGAACATCTAGTAATTCTTAGTATCATCATTAATCCGTATTCAATAAGTGTTGGGGTATTCTTCACCCTTGATACCCAGTTAGGTTGGTATTTCAAACATATCGAAAAATTATTTTTCCATGAATATCCAAATTAAATAGTCTTGATAAAACACACATTATGATATATTACACATGTGTAAATGGTTCTTTCCACAAATGAAATTGATATTTCACTTACCACTAGAATGACTACTATAACATAATTTAAAAAATATTGTATGACTATCAGCTCCACACAATCGGGTAAATTTTATTAAACATTAAAAACCCACTATATTAATAAAATCATTATTACATATGAGTAAATGTTCCCCTTTAAAATAATCTATGTAATAAAATGGATATCCATGCATGTTATGTTTTATTTTTTAAATTTCATATGCATAATAAAAACCATTGGTCCAGGAACTATTCCATAAATCTTTTTTTTGTTTGTTCAACGTTACCCAATAGTAAACATAAAATATTATGGTTAATGTAACTCATACATAAAATACATCTTATTTGTCAAATTTATATAACCGCAAACTGAATATCCAAACAATAAAAATATCATTACCTTAAACTGAAATTGAAAATGTCACAAAATTATTCCCTTAGTATACTAATTAATGGATACCTATGAAAAAGTATTGTCTATTATCTCCATTCCTTATAGTTATAGGACGTTGAAATAAATTAAAGAATAAATAAAAAATTTGTAATGATTTATGGCCACCCCATGTGACTCAATAATAAAAATCTACTCCTACTGGACAACGTGGTTCATGAAGATGTTGTACATATAAAATATATTATCCTTTTACCTTGATTATTTTTTCATTACATGGTATTCATACTTTGGGTTTACTAAAACACTCTATTAATACAATTTTTCATATAAAAAATCTTAATTTCATAAGTTTTCGAATCTCCATCAACAATTTTGAGATATCAGTAACGAGTGTTTTTATCTCCATGGGAAATAACTATTTGATTATGTATATATGATTTTGATATGAATTTTAATACAACCCCTCATTATATCATTCCAATGAGAGGAATGTTTTAATATTTATTATTTCTTTAAATAATAATTATATTCCCTAATAACATTTCAGAAAAAAAAAATATTTGAATAGGGTTAGTAGTAATCCTCAACATATTTTTCTTATATAATGATTCATAATTCTAAATCCGTGAGTTATGATTTAAATATCACATGATCTTTCCATTAGATTATTTAAAATATCATTGATACTATATCTTCATGCATTTATGTCATATATAATGTTTAGATGGGATATCTCATCATTGAACATTTAGAGTAGTTCATTTCAAATAAGCATAAAATTTAGTAAAAAAACAATAGATTCATCACCATACACTAGATGTCCTGCCTAATTTATAATACACATCAGTTTTTAGATCTATATTGTCATCTTTTTTTCAATATATTTTTCTATATAGACTACCCCAAACATGTAATATAATCACAATGACATTTATCTAAATACATTTTTTCACATGTATTACAGAAAATATATGGGTTGTCTCAAATTTCAATTCATGATCATATTTTCTTATATCTCTATGTATAATTATTAATTTTGTTCTACTAAGTCTGGATAGAAATATTATCTCTTTTTGGTATTACATGAATGGCCTAAAAAATTCCAATGGCAGAGATATAGAGCTCCTCGTATTGAAACCCCATAAAGGGAATATAAATAAATTAGTAATATATAATAATACTAACCTTGAATGAATGTTTTATAGAAGAATTAGGGCACATCAAAAATATGAAAATACATTAAATGTATGTGGTTGAAAACCCAAAAAAAAAGAAGTCTGAGAGAAATCGGATTCCTAACCGTCTAGGTCACCTCTGTTAGAGACATCAGTATAACTTAGGGTTTGGAAGAAAGAGACACAAATATCCAAAGGTTCACTATGTGTCAATATAATACATAAATTTTTAGTCTTTAAGACTACCATCCTAGGAAATAATTATTTCTGTCCACTATTGAATACAAATATTTATAGACACTCATAAAAAATTAATAAATTTTTTAAAAGATATTACATGATAATTCATAAAAAATTAAATTCTCATTCTATGTTTTCACCCGTCATGATCATCATCACATAGACCCAAATAATTATATATATCATTGGATAGAATTTAGAGTATGGGGATTAAACTTATGGAAATACCCACCTATGATCCATGCCCTGATATAAATCACAGACATTTATATAGAATAGCTCTATTGTATATGGATATAATAGATCCCTATTCTATTCCCTAATCAATGTTAATGAGGAAAACGTAGACAACATAATAGAACAACTGTAGTGTATGGTGATGACACATATTAAAAAAATTATATGTGAGAGACACTGAGGAGAAATATTTTTTGAACAAAATGTTTTTCTATATTAATAGACTTGTTTAATGAAAATTCATTGTCCAAGTGGTTTCACTTTATGAAGATGTTTTCATCCAGATCATCATATATTATTTCATTTTGACACTCAAATTATTGAACTAATTAACATTTGGCATCCTTTTATGTACTGAAATGTATTTAATTCCTAAACAAAATTGAGTATGAACATATATAATTTACATTCTCCCTAAAAAATAGTGACCATTAATAAAATCCATAAATAGATACTCTTTGACAAAAAATTTATTCCTTGAAATAAAAAAAATCATCGTGAATTTAATCTATCTCCATGGTCTTGTATTAATAGAATGAATGTCCTCTATTTTGTGAGTTGTTCCCTATTCCATAATTTTTTCATCTTTAGGTTTCTAGTTATGTCAATCGAGCTCCCCTTTAGACATTTCCTATTATAGATGATGAATTTACACTTGATCATGTGATTTATATGATATTTATTTCATTATTATTGATCCAAATATAAAAAATGAGTCATGTAATGGGAAATCATTGTTCAATGATTGGAAAATTAGGTTGTAAATAATTCACATAGAATTTGAGTATTTGATGTCTCCTCACTAACCCATAAATGGATATATTTTTTTATAAGACGATTGATCATCTAGTAGGATATAACATCCGATGAATTTTTGAGAGCATAAGGTCGATGTTGTATATTTTTTCATATAGGCCTTCTATGGGAGTTTTACAAATCATCTTCCATTTGAACTTATATAATTTTATTTTTTGTTACATAAAAACTATCAAGGGTTCCTTGAGTCATTTAGAAATCACTCATGAAATATGGAATATATTCAACTGCTAAATAATTCATAGAGGGACATGTCCTTATGATTCTATGAGATTTTATGATATATAATTCCATTATATAAATATTCTATTTTGATAGATTAATTAGAGGAAACATAGAACTGATTTAGACCATCAAATTCCTTAAAAATTAATAAAATTTTATATGAAACTTGTATATAAAAATTAAAATAAAAATACATAAGTTACAGAAAATGATAATAAATTTCATTATTACAAAAACACAGATATAAACTACATTCATATTATTTTTCTTATAAATGATTAATGTATTGATAAAATTAAATCCATAGAATCTAAATAAAAAGAGTATAGTTATTTAAACTATTAATAGTTAAAAATTAATATTTTCCAATGAACAAGTACGAATTTGATATGAATTGTAGAAAATTTATAAATTTATCATTAATAAAAGTGTTTTTGAATAAAAGTTGATAATTAATAAGAAATATTTTAACATAAATATAAATATAAATTGAAATGAAATAAGATTAATAATAGTAAATGATTAAAAATTTAACTGTCATAATATGATTTTTGACATATATCTCTTTTATTCATATAAAATTATTATTTGAATCATCATAATTTTAATTTTATGAATTGTATATGATTTTTGAATTTTTCATTTACGAATTTTCTTATTAAAATCATCATGGTCAATATTTATTAAATCTATAACATGATTGGAAAACTATGTTTGAACTGAACATATATAATTTTTCAATATCTAAAGAATAGGTATAACATAAGAAGAAATAAAAGATTATTCATGATTATAAATTGATTAATTTTGTGAAATAATCATTTAAAGAGTAATATTATTTATTTTAAAAACCCCATGTCTAACATTTTATAAAACTAATCATCATTTTCAAAAGAACACTATTTTCATTCATTAATTTTAAATTATAATTTTTCTACTCAAAACATGTTTTAGATTCAGTTTATAGTCACATAAATAAATATTATATAATCATAAAATTATAAACATAAAAAATTTCAATTTTAATAATTTTACCCTGAAAAATATTATAATGAAAAAATAGGTTTTTCTAAAAATATATTAATTACGTGTTACATTAATTTTTATAAATTTAATATTTCACTAAAATATAATTTTTTTTTTGAAAAAACTAATTTCATAATTTCATAATTTTATATATTATGTCTAGAATATGCTATAAATATGATTTTATTTTTATTCAAAGAAATTTAATTTCATCATTAAAAATTTGTGACTGTTATAAAAATAAATAAATTTAAGAATTATTATGTCTATGAGGAATGTACATAAAAACTTTTAAAAAAATTTGGAATGTTAATTAATGAGTTATTATCAATATTAAATCATCTCGAAATGTAATATTTTCCCCATTCTATGTGAAACTTTTTAACATATAATAATAAATAAGTTTTCATTAAAAAAAATACAATTCCACTATCTTATAATTAAAGCACAATATTACACTAATTATACAGAAATTATAAAGTAATATAAAAAAAGAACCAAATTTTTTTCTATGATAATTTACCGAACATTCTATAATCTCCAGTCTTTACCAAATTTCATCATAAGGATCCATAAGGTGTTACATAAGGGAGAACATCCAATGTTATAGGTAATGTTCTCAATTAAGCTGTAATAGGTTTTTACCAGTATTGTACAAAAAATAATAATAAATTGTAAAATTTGATAAAATCTATTTTAATAAAACTTTTAAATGTTAACATAAATGGAATATCTATTTTCTAACATTATCCAAATCCAGTCATAAAGATAATATTCATAATGCATATTTATTGAATATAGGCTCCATTAATCAAATATATTATTTTTCAACACCACCTCACATAAATAGAAATAAAATACTATTTAAATATTTTAAAATTCCTTATGATTAATAAACTATAATTCATTTTTAATATTCCACTTGATCTATGGTGAATTTTTTTTTCATATGTGTACGTATGGAATCCATTCTCCACGTCATTAAAATAATTCTCTAATTACTATAGTATTTTTTTAATGTTCAAACAATCATAAAAATAGATTCCTCACAATTGATCCACAATGATATATTCTTCAAAATTAATGATATCATGCTATAGGAATCACTTTTCAAACATAACAACCACTAGTTTATAGACTAATTTTTTTGGGTTGGTTTAGCCATGTACATGAATAATTCTCAAAATATATAGAAATGGTGACTAAAAAACATAATTCCTTATTATAGTCGTAACTGAAAATTAAATAATATTTTTTTGGTTTTATAATTTAAACAGTAATATATATCATGTTGTTATGTTACCACCCCTCATTCATGAAAATTTCCAAAATATTTATGTTTCCTACTATATCGTTATAAAACATAACAGTAATGATAATGATAAGAAATTAGAAAAATAAAAATAATTGTAAAACATAAATTTTAGTACCTATAATATTTTAATAATAATTATAATTTAATATATATATTAATCAACATGTTTATTATGTAACTAGTTAAAAAAAATTCAAATATAATAATATCATGTGGTTAATGTATAATTAAATTCACCAATACGCTGGTAATAAAATAAAAACTAGGATTAAAATGGGTTAATGTTATGAAAATGGTTCATATATAGTTGATTTTTATTGATATATATTTTTACAAGAGTTTAGTGTTTTTTTGGTTAAGCAATAATAATGGTAATGTAATTTGTTTCACTCAAAGGCCCTCTATTTGTGATATATTGGTACATATTAATTATATTCATTAAATAAATGGTTTAATCAACACTTTTGTTTTATATTACAATTTCCCATTTTAACTAGGAATAGTAAATCCTTTTTTTCATATCACCGTCCTTATTTAATATACTCTCAATAAAATTCTAACATTGTTAATATTTTTTTTTCATCTTCTTTAATGTTTATTTTTATTCCATAGTATTATTTCCTATTACCTATAATTTTATCATTAATATTTTTAAATAAAAAAATAGTAATCAAATGCTACAATAATATTTGAAATATAATATTTTAAAAAATATTTTTTGTTATCCATTTTTATGATGAGATATTTTAATAATGTTTGTCTAAAATATTAAAACTATTTTCCTTCCTTAATCATTTGTTAATATATAATTGAACATTTCCTAGAGATTGTGTTTATGTATTTTTAATGTATAATCTACTTATATGTATATTTTAAATGTAAATATTTTCAAAATAATTGACATCACCATTTTGAAGGAAAAATTTAAATGATACAGTTATCTTACCCATTTTATCATAATATTACAAAAATCATAATTCAATTTTCCATAAAACCGCATTATATAAATATTTTGGTCCTTATTTTCAATGAACATCCCAAACATCATTTTAAAATAGAATTTAGAAATATTTTGATTCATATTAATTTTTAATAGAAAATAATAATATTGTTCAGAAAAATTCAATGATTTCATTTATGAATTATATCCATACTAGTAAAATTGTATGTTAAAGGGTTGTGATTCCAAAAATAATGGCTTAATATTCATTCCAATTTCAGAAATAATAATCATTTATTAGATATTTATATATATATTTTTCTAAAATTTAATGCTGGATTAGAAAGGTAATTTATAAAATAATTCATCAATATCAGTGTAAGTATTTTTTAATAAATCACCTTATAATAGTTTTCCAGAATTTAAAAAAGGGTATATTTTTTATATGTTTAAAACAATATTCAATGAATGTAAAAAGAATTGTTTTATATAAATAAAAAATTAATCGAATTTATTTTACATTGTTGATATGATCTTATACCACCATCCACCTTTATTTTCTTTATGGCCTTCAAAATTTTCTATTGAATTATTAATGAAAATATATTATTAAGATGGATTACTTCTGTGATATTTAGAACCAAAATTATTCATTTCATCATGAAAAATAAATGGATAGATTAATAATATTATTATTAATTTATGGGTTCATGTATAACTTTTAAATTATATTTAGTTCAATATATCATGTTCTTAATAATTGAAGATTTTTTTTATCCCCATACCAAAAGGTGATTTGTGTATAATTTCATGATAAAGTGTCTATGTGAGAGAAAGTCAAATCCACATTATTTATATAGATAGAATATAAATACCAAGAAGGTTCATAGTTAGTATCCCATGCATTTTATGGTAAATAGATAGTTTCCCAAGACTAATCGGGAACATGGGTCGTAGGAAAAGTTTAAAGGGTATATGTGTATTTAAATAATCTAAAGAGGGTTCATGGGTAGAACCTCAAGCCCAAGAGTGTACATTGTTTTAATGAAAAATCCATATAGGGTACATAAATCATTATACTATATACAATTGGTTGTAAATGTTTAGTCAATTACTACTCTACTTATTTTGGATTTCTAATGATTTTCCACATTAAACATCTAAATTCTAAAAGACAACACAACCTATATTTATTGAGACAAGTTTTAAAACTCCAATAACATTGAATATGTTTTCTTATTTGATATATTTTTTATTCTATAATATCATTTTTAAAAATATTAATATTCAACTTATTTTTAATATGAAATTTCTCCCATGTTCATATTTTATATTCTTATTCTAAAACGATTGATAATTTTTTGATATATTATCATATTACTAAGTATTTACCACATCTCTACCTCATGTTTTCATTCAAAACATCATTAAAATTATAATAATTTATGAGGATAGAATTATATTGTGGTTTCTTTGATGATAAATGTTCACAAGTATCGAAAAATATTTTTTATTTTATTAATCTTTGTATACAATAATTCATCCATTCACGGTAATATATTATTATTTATAATATGTAATGTAACTCCCAATGAAACTATGGTGTATAAAGGGTCATATATTTTTTTTCTCATCACTTTATATTATATAGTGTTTTTAATTTTTTAAATTATTAAATCATTGTGTAATGGTCCTTGGAACCTTATTCTCAGCAACCCTAAATGAATTAATCCTTATATCATTTTGTGTTAGTACAATGCCTGCTGAATGGGATGTCAAAAATTGAACAACACAAATAGAATATTCTTGTGTTATTTTGTCTAAAATTCCCCCAATAATATTTAATTTTTTAATAAATAAATTAATGGATACAGTTAGTAATTTTACATTCACTATCATAATTAAGATTATTAATGGACAAGGTATAGTTTTCCTTTTAGAAGAAACGACTATTCTATGTCCTCAGAGAACATCCCCTAAATGAAATTGAGATGCCACTAGAGTCACTTGAGTAATTATCACCTCAAATGGATCATTATAGATTATTGGTAACTATAGGCTATTTCATTTCATAAATGTATAAATAAATATATTTGGATTACCCAGATTATAAAGGATATTCATTAATTCAATAACATCTAACCAAAATCTAACAATTTTTTCAACATAGATATATTAGACACAAAGTATTTAACCAGGTCCAAAATCTCATCTAAGACTGTCAATGTCTAATGATGCATGAGGATGCTGATAATTGAAGTGGGATTATTAATTTACATGGAATAATTTTTTAATTTTTTAATTTTCTATATTCAATGACATAAACATTATAAAGGTGTAGAATCCACTTTACCATATGGAGTTAGAAAACTCATATCCAGGTCGCCTGTGAAAAAATTTAGTAGAATTGAATTAATCTAATTTATTATGGGTGAATCAATTTCGACACCTTCTTCAGGTTATCCAAATGTAACATCCACATTAGCACTTTGTAGATGGAATCATGATATGGGTATTAGGGAGATAACATACCCTAAAAAGAAGATATATATTCTCACTGTTTGGACTCTAATCAAAAGTGAAAATGATCAAGGAAAAAATATTCTTGGTTGGGATTGACATACCATGATAATCTCCAGTAATGACATATGTGGAAACCCAATCAAGGAGAATGTATGTTTATTTCGTCAGGGTTGGTGTTACCTTGATAAATTTCTAACACTGTCTTATCTATGGAAAACTTATCCATTAATTAGTAGTCTTGTGACTATGTTCAGAGATAAGGGATAAAGAATAACACTATCTCGTATATTCTGAGTAAATATGTATTATTAATATGTTCTCCTATCTCTTCCCTGAAATATCATTTGTGTATAGTATTATTTCATGATTGGTTGGTAGCGGTGGTGGTAGAATGACTCATCCAGGGCCAAAAATCATTTTCTACAGATTTTCCTCCACAGATTGGAAGCATTTATCTCCAATTTCCTCCCCTAGAGGAGTTAATTGATATTATATTCCCCAATATCCTAATAAACTGATATTATGATGGAAAATGTTCATTTTTCATACTCCTCTATGAATATTGAGATAATCTATTCAGTTGTTTATAAGCATAAATAAAACATGAAAAGTGGATAACTATCATACCACTCACAGATAAGATATTAATTCATTTTCAATTTATACTAAAAAAGAATCAATTGTTCTATAGACTATTAAATTAAAGTTATATATCGTTAAATGAATGAAAAAAGTCCAAAATATTATATAATATTTCACCTTCTCATGATGGTATGTAATAATGATGTCAATCAGAGAACCTGTATACCTGAAACTAGTCAAGAAACTCTCCTCTGATTTCACAATACTCTAAGAATCCTCCAGAAATAGTTAAATCATACATTTAACAAATTACATATATTTTATTACAAATGATTTATCACGAGGATTGCATTAAAAAGTTAGTGATTCCTTTATTAATAGATAATGGCATGCCATCCTTACTATCAGTCGAAGAATATGATAAATTTGAGAAATCATTAGAGGAAATATATTTTAAGACACATCACTCTCTATTAATATGTTTGTTTCCCATTGTCAAGAAAATATATGTATCACCTTGACTATTTAATCTAATATTGATACATTTCAATTCATTTTTTATAAGATCTATATAACCCAATAATTTGTTGAAATTATAATTATGTATTTTATATATTAAATTGAATCCCAAATACTCTACAACTATGATAAATCAACATGAAATTATTTTTTGAAGAAAATATATGTTTCTCCTGTTGAAAATATGTATGATGTTTATGAATTATTTTTATAATACATATGAATTGTTTACCAAAATAATTGTGTGAATACCCTCATTGACCATCTCCGCATCAATTCCAGATACTAGGATATCTTCATTTAATTAAATGAAAAATACTTACACATCATTGTTACTACTCAAGTTATACATTGTAACACATGTTTTATGATTATATGGTTTTCATAGAAACAACTACGTAGATTCAAATAACTTTTTAATCCCTGCATTTTCTATAATTATGGCCTGACTATACCTATGAACATGATTTCTTTTCGTAAAAATATCCCAACGGAATTTCTTTCAAACGGGAAATTTTACCACAAGTTATGATATGTTATCCAAATCTAAATAACATATAGTGTATTTATAACCATGATGTAAAAAATCCCTTTTTAATGAAACCGAAGTGATTTTATAAATTTATCAACATTGGAATTGACATGTTAATGTGTCTTCATATTGTTAATTGATCCTCTATCATAATGTTCATGAGTCAGTAACAAGAATGGGACTCACAAACTATCCACCAGGGAGTTCTCAATATATATATATATATTAGCTATTAATAGTACATGGAAATCAAATCCAATTACAATATATAAGCCCTACTCTTTATACTTACCCTTTTCTAGAACTGGAAAATATAAATTTGGGAGTCCATGGGTCGGTAGTGATTTGTGTGTCCTGAAAACCCTATCCCATAACACATTCCCATTTAGTGAAATAAACCCATGATACCAATTCAATGGAGGAATATAATTCTTCTGTAGGGTTTCATATAAAAATATTTTTTAATTCATAATAATATGTTACATTATAGCTGTAGGTATGGTTTTTGAAATGTAAAATATAAAAAAGGATTGGAAAATTCATCTTACATATCCTAGATAGTTATCCCCATGTAATCATATGAACTTATTAAAAATATATTAAAAAGTATCCATGGACTAGTGGGTATTTTTTTAATAGATTCTGTATACTGTAAAACATCAAAATCATGTTCTTATTTTGGTTATAGAATTATTATGTTCCCATGAAACTAATTTAATCTTGCAACCCTGACCTCAAGTTCAATTTCTCCATATATCTTCCTAACCCATCCTCTTTATCATTGGTATATACAAAATAACCTCAAATTGATGACTTTATCTCTTTTACCAACCACAGTTTTAATTATGATCAGCCTTCTTTTGGACAGACATATAATTCTACATATCCTACTTCAGTGATTTCATTACATCCAAAAATTTCATGGGAGTATATCTCTAGACACATGCTCATAATAACAAACATATCTGATTAGGTGACCCTTTTATGAAATATTCTCTACTGAATTATCATGATATATGTTGATCAAAGGGGTGTGTTTATTTCTATTAGGTAGTTAAATGATAAGGACATAATTAATTAAACAGAATATATAAATTTATAGAATATTTTATACTAGATAATCATTAATAAGATTACATATATGTCATGAAGAATATAATGACATTGTATCACATTTTTCATTGAAATGTTATTATCTATAACATTCCTGGAATTCCATAACTCTTAATTAGTTCACATAGTACTTAGAAGAATCATGTTTTATAATGTAAATCATTTTTTGAATGAGTCGGTGAATTAGGATGAAAAATTGGAATAATAGAATATTATTCATTAAATATTTTGATATACTAAATGAAAAAATGATATCATTTAAAATACATGAGCTGCAAAGTATAATCATTGGTATATGGTTATTATTATAGTAGAAGTTCAATATGAAATAATAACTATTAAAACATGATGAAAAAAATTATGAATTGTAATGTACACTTCAAAAAAACCCTTATATTAAAAAATAGTCTATGAATTGTTCATACTATGTAATTTATAGTGAAAATAATTAAATCATAGTCTATTATTAAACATTATTGATGTAACTAGGATAAGATAATGGGACCTAATTATTTACATAGTAGTGGTCATTCACTCAAAGGAATTGATTAATTCTTGTGCATTATAACATATAATTGTATAACCTTTGATTCTATCTAACACCTTTCTAATGTGGAACTTTTTAATCCTCGTGAATTATTGAAAATCGTCCTAATAATAATATAATCAATAAGTGGATATTGAAAATTAATAATAAAAATAATTAATAGAGAATGGTAATGATGTACTTTTTTTATATAGAAATAGTGGTACCAAATTGGAACCCCATAGACCCCAATGTCATTGTGTGATTATAAAGAATATTCATCCACGAAGTATGATTATACAATGTGATACAAATTTGGTGATTAAATACTATTATTTGAGAGTCCAAGGTGGACACACTATATGATCATATTCATCATTTTATGTCGCTCATATTATGAAAATAGTTATCATGTTCTCCCACTAAATACCTATTTTGTACCAAATAATTTATATCATAATTCACTAATGGTTATAGATAAATTTATTTTATATATTTGAAAAAGAAAAATTTAAAGGAAAGAAAAAAAGGAAATATAGATATTGAAATGACACCAAATGGAAAGGGTGTGACATTTTTGAATGATTCAATTTTTAATATATTGTTATAATGTGTTTTATTCAGGATGTATGATTTGAAGAGGGGAACAATAAACATATTTTGTGGGTGGGGGTTTCTTGAAAAAAACAATGAGAAGTAGTATTTTAGGTAATTACTTATATAGAATCCACTAAAATAATGTACCACACCTCATATGTGAAATGGTTGCTCTCAAATGTACATGTTTTCTTATTTTAAGGCCCATAGATCATGTAACATTAATATCACTAATGGAAACTTTTTATAGTATTTTTATTATAGAAAAATCAACCTATCTGAGGACCAACAGTTTTACAATTAATAAATTTTTACTATATCATCCTAAAAAACATTCATGGATTTATTTACCCAAGGTCAATATAAAAATTAAGAATAATAAATACCACTATTTCAACCACCTAAAATGTATAATATTTTTATAATATGTATTATCATTTCATTACAGAATCATGTATTTATATAATAATTGGTATCTTTTGAATTATCATCCATTATAGTTAGATTCCTTAAGAAAATCAAGACAAAACATATTGGATCCAATGTGATTAGAACATAAAACAACCCCTCTTTTCCTATCCTCCAAAACATGTATTGCAATAACAGTCAATTATCCATATAAAAGTAGGGTTTCTTAGAAGATGTAAGTACTACCCATGAAACCAATATTGATTTTAGAGCCTCAAACCATTGAAAATCTCAGAAACAAATCACTTGGGAAATAGATACTCATGTTTAATCTATACTACTTCTCTCTATGATCCATATCACCATTATATGACTACTGAAAGGTGTAATCCCTAATAATGGAATTATTTTGGTATACCACCGCTGATAATTCAATGAGTTATGCCCTATAGGGTTTTCTCGATGTTATAGGACCACAAAATCTTCAATTACTGAAATATTAATGAAACAGAATAGTGGTATCATTTTTTAAAACAATATGAAACCCTATAAGTCAGATGGTTTTAAAATATTTGAAAAGCCCTAACTATATGACATTGATCATTATAGAAAAATCCTAACAGATAACCCCAAACTATAAAACTCAATATATGTGCGATTTTATTCATGTGAGTCATGATATATAGTACACTAGTACAAATTTCATTACCAATGTCTGTAATCTTTTTTATCCATTGTCATGGGTGTTTATACTTATTCAATCTAGTTATATACTTCCACATCGGGAAAAATTACCATAGTGTTAATAAATACTTTCACACTAGACGTATTGTTATATGTACAACACTATTAGAATATAGTTATTATGTAGTAATAACCAAGTCAATGGGCCATATACCTCTTGTGATTAACCATATCATTTGTACATTCCCCTAATAAAATAATATACCAACCCAATGATCCTTATTCAATTGGAGAAATCACATTATTCTATTCACAACAGATTTATTTCATATGATCCTATTAGTTGTTTATATCCTCGTATAGAAAAACAAATCACATTACACAAGTTTCCATATTCCCAAAAAACCAAATCTATTATTATTGTCCTATATTTACTTTGAAATAAAATATATTTGGAATATCATGTGAAACTCCCACCCCATAAAATAATTGTAGGATCATAATATGTGTGTATATGATCAATTTACAAGAGGGGGGGGGGGTGAATTTCATACATTAAAAATTAGTTTGGAATCTATAAATATGGTATAAAATTTTCATTCTTAACCTTGATGAAAACATTATTTAACAATCTTAGAAAATGTAAATTCACATGAACTCATAGTATGATAAACTTATTAGGTTTTTATATATGATTTCGGAAATAAAACACAAGAAAATTTTATATGGAAAATATTCTACATTAAAGCATTTATAATCTTGTTAATTAGTGTATACAAGTTCAACAATGTATAAGATAGTTATACTTTTTTTATTAATCATAATGAAGAGGATAATATACTTGAAATAATACAAGTAACAAGTATGAAATCTTTTATCCCAAAGAGAAGGGTATCCAACAACCCTAGATAATGGTCCCTTTATTTATTCATTCATGAAAGTGCAACTTATCCAAACATGGTAAACCCCTCAATAAGAATATCAGATTCTGTCTTGTTATCCCCACAATCCCTTGAATATTAAGGTAGTTAGAACCTCTATCTTCCTATCCCTAGTAGTCCTCAATTATATGAATCAAAAATTGGCGTCGCATAGTGAATGATGAACAAGATGTTCAGTGTGTACAATGAATGAGATTCTCTCTCTCTAGAAATCACTTCAGCGACATGTTATCTCTAGATTGATAGATCTGTTTTGAGATCATTAAAATGAGAAACTATTTATAGCCATTTCTCCAATGGTCGGATCCCTCATCCAATGGTTATATTTTTCCATGAATCTCCGGGGGACCTATACACATGCCACTCAAAAAATGGTTAGTGAGAAACAGATTTCACAACATCATTTAATTACTAAAATAAGTGTAACGAAAAGATGGTTGAGATACCAAATCCATTTTCTGATGTTTAAGAAAAAATAATGTTTGGAGTCTAAGAAAATAAAAATTCAGAGTCTATATTACCTGGATATTTGGATAATATTTATCAAGGTATTCAGTATAAGGCCCCAGCCATAAACATTACTTAATCTTGAGTTATTTCAAGAATACACATTGAGGATCTTTTCAGGTTTAGAGTTTTGGAGAATTATATCATAAATCATGCATTACATTCCACATTTAAACAATGTGGTTACATAAAAGATATTACTCATTTTTACCTTCGACAGAAACATATTTAAAATAAAACATGGATTATTTCATTACAATTCTATGACACTATCATCACATCATGAACCATTCCCTTGACCTATGAAAACCATTTCAAAAACTTGGGATGAGCATAAAAATCATCATAAAGTATATAAAAGTACGAAATGGAAACATTATTCCATTTATGAAATCATACTTTACTCATAAAACATAATAATTTTAACATACCTCATCAAATCAATAATAAATCATAGAAATCACAATACATAAAGGTAACTTGAGGCATTTATAACATTCTTATGTAGGGAGTAACCATCATGGTTACGTTTGGAATAACCATCATAGTATATTACCTAAATCACTTTGGAGAAACCTTAAAATTTAACCCCTTCTCGTTAGCCAATGCATTGGAGAGCTATATCGGGCTCACCTGCCCTTTGTTTATCACAGAACCACCAATCTTCATAACAATTCCCATGAACCATAACCTAATCGTATCACATAAATCATTCATAAAGGAAACATAACATTTCAACTTATCAATCACAAGATATCAATACAACACATTGATATAAAAACATTATGAAAACCATTTTCAATACAAAAATAAATGAAAATTAAAACATGGTATTTATTTTTTTTCAATTTTTTTAAAAAAAGTTATGGCTTGTAGAGGAAGTCGAAGCTCAAATAATAGTCACGACAGTAAAGAAGTCGTTGTCTCCACATATGAATGAAAAAAAAACATTCCATTTTATTGTTCAGTAACCATTTCGTATAAAAAATATTCCTTTTGAGTAAATTTAAAAGTCAAAGGGCTTTATACACCGTATAAAATAAAGTTGTGTATAAAAAATAATATGCCTCAATGAAAGGAGATTGAGAAGAAGTCCCATACCTCGGGACCAACTTCACTCGATCATTCTTTAATGTCCTGAATAATAAACTTGAGTAAATTTCTACTTGCTTAAGAACCCTTTTCATGTTAATTATTCCTTTTATATCACATATGACCATGTTATGAACACTATGTAAATATTTAACCTAATAATGGTCGTTTTGTCGATCATTAGTACTTGAGTCAAAAATAATCTCTTTATAATTACAAGTTGTTCTTGTGGTAAAATATATATTATATCCATAACAATCTTCATGATTTAGATATCATATATGTCATATATATTCATTATATACATGCATTTACAATATTACATAACATTTAGAGGTATGAAATGAAATGCATAGTTCATAGAGACGGTATGTCGTACGTACACATGAATGCTACTTTCATTTCTATTTCATATTTAATGGAATGGAATCATAATTACATAAAGGTATATTATAATTACAGTATAATATCATATATAATATCATTAATTCAATCCTTTATACATCCTACATATGGCATTAACGAATCAAATCACTTTGAGGGGGTGGTAGTCCGCACTTCCTAAAATAATGATATCGCATTTACCCATAATGGAAGCAATAAAGGTATTCCATAAATGAAAAATACAGAATCATAAGGAAAACATAAACATATTATATATCATATATAAATATAGTGACATCTTAATGGACACCTTTGAAGGTGTTATAATAATATTGAACAATCATCATTTTTTGAGGCAGAAATTCGCCAACCACAGAAACAGTATGTTCTTTAACCATTAGATGTAGGTGTGTGTAAGTGTAGCTTGAATAATTATTTTAACAAAATACTAGTATATTAAAAATACTGTTGGTATTACAAAATAAATTAATAAACATAGTATAGGGTGTTGGAGAAGAAAAATAAAACAAACGATCATTAAAGAAGACTTTACCTTTATATCGTGTAACTCCTCTTGGTTAGAACCAAAAGGGTTTCTTGAAGAGCTTTATGCCTATGTTAATGATTCTAGGATGAATATATGGATGTGTAGAGATAAAATAAGCAGAGATTTTCCCATATAATGGCTTTATATGTGTGGTTAAGGAGGTAGAGGTGGGGGGCTTTTATAAGTGGATAGGATGGGCACTATTGGAAAGGTATAAAATGTTACTTTATTTTCAGATGAGTTTTAGATTTTAAAGGTCCCACACTGATTTATTTTGAGGATAATGTGATAATGGTTCGCAATATACTCATACAATAGGTATCTAATAAGTTCAAGTCTTAGATTTTACATTATCTTTTCATTTTATTTAAATCGTTCATTAATGATGTAATCGCAGCCTCATTATGATGTCATACATAATTTAATTTATTTATTGTATAAAAATTATATAAAAAATAATATGATGTAGGGAATCTTTTTAGTTTTACATTGAATATTTATAGTCCAATAGATCATTTATTTAGACATAATTAAAAATGTTTTACTTAGCTGATACATTGTTTGTTATATTTAACTTTCTTTTAAAAATACAAAGATAAAAAGTCATTATCAAACAAAAGTGATTACATGGGGTCCCCAAGTTTGGAACCAGACATACCATGGTCAGACATGACACAACCAGTATCATTAGGACACATTTTGGGGTCATTTTTGATTATTATGATATTATTTTATTATCCTTAACTACCCGATTACTAATTAATCAAGATAATTAATGATAATTACTGTCATTACTATTCATAATGTTGAAAAACACAAGAGTCATGATTAAATAATTAAGATCTTCTGATTCCAAATATGTAATCAATTTTACCAAATTCCAAACATAGGAATTGCAATAAATAATTTAAAAATAATTTCTATTGTCAAAACAAATAGAGGGTTTTTTAGAAACAATATCTATGAAAAGTTGGGCACTTGTTTATGCCCAATTCCAAAGTGAAATTAATTATACTGACCACCATTGGATTAAATGGTAAAAACAAATTCTAATTACACTTTAAGGAAAATTGAAATATTAATCTAACTTTATAATTATATTATATGAAAAATCAATTTTGATGTAAAATGAAGTTTTTTCCACTATTCATTAACAAAATGAACATGGTCAGAAAAATTCCAAAAATTTACCCAAGGTAAATTTCAATGTCCGAATCATAAAGAATAAGTTTATTTTGACAAATAGAGATTATTAAATTGTCAATGGATATATTTAAAAATTGTTCACCATCCAATGGTGGTAAAACAAATTTTTAAAAATATTCATGTATTCCATTCTTAAGATTGGATTTATTCTCATTTTAAACCTCAAAAACACAATATAATTCATAAATAGACATAGATAAGAATTTCTTATTATTCATTACTTACTTGATATGTTACATCCTCAACCCATTTAGAAAGTTGCATACCTGTAATTTATTTAATTATTGAATAAGTGGGGGTATGTATCCCTCATTGCACTTTCACATTTCCATGTTGCCTCTTCAATCATGTGGGTTTTTCACAAAACTATTACTTGATTAATCACCTTATCTCACAAAACATTCCCCCTGTGGTCAAGAATATGGACTATTTGTTACTCATAAGATAGATTCTCTTCCAGCTGAACTACCTTTGGACTCAAAACATGAGATTGATCTGGCTTGAACTTCCTTAACATTGAAATATGAATAACATTGGGTACCTGAGATAAACACGGAGGTAAATACACTCGGTATGAAACTGATCCAACTCTCTCCAAAATTCCATATGGTCCAATGAACATTGGACTCATCTTTCCTTTATTACCAAATTGCATCACACTTTTCCATGGTGATACATTGAAAAAACAAGATCACCTACCTCAAAAGAGGGATCCTTCCTCCTGTTGTCCGCAAAACTCTTCTACCTGCTCTGAGCTGTTCTCATGTGTCTTTGTATCAGCTGAATGTTTTCTGCCAAATCTTATACCAATTCTGGTCCCATCAACCTCCTTTCACCTATTCCATCCTAGAAAGCTGGAGTTCGACACCACTTCCCATATAATGCCTCAAATGGTGCCTTCTGTATACTGTAATGAAAACTGTTATTATAAAAATAACTCAACCAAAGAAAGATATTGGTCCCAAATTCCCTGATAATCCATTGAACAAAACGTAGCATCTCCTACAATGTCTGAATGGTTCACTCTGACTTCCCATATGATTGAGGATTAAAAGATATACTAAAATTTAATTCAGTACCCAACTACTTTTGATGGCCTTTCAAAAAGATAGAAGAGAACCTGAGATCACGGTTAGATACAATGGAGAGAAGAAATTCATGTAACCTTACTATCTCTTTAAGATACCAACGGAAAATTTGATCTAGAGAAAACGTATCTCGTATAGTAAGGAAATGAGAAGATTTAGACAAGCGATCAACAATAACCCAAATTGCATTATTATCTCGAGGTGTCTTAGACAATCCCACAACGTTGTCCATGGATATATTATCCCATTTCCACTCTGGTACTGGTAAAGGATGAAGAATCCCATTCGGTAACTGTATCTCTGCTTTATCTTGTTGACAAGTCAAACACTTCATAGTAAAATCAGCAATGTCTTTTTCATTCCATCCCACCAGTCATACTCCTGAAGATCTCTATACATCTTAGTACTGCCTGGATGAATAGAAAATGGAGAACTATGAGTTTCACATAACAACTCTCTCTTCAATTGTGAATCACACAACACATACAATCTCTTCCCAAATCTCAAAACACAATCATTATCAATGTTGAATTCAATAAACTTACCCTTCTGAACCAGCTCTACCTATTTCTACAACTCGTTGTCTTTCTTTTGTGCTTACTTAATTCTGTCTGATAGAGAAGATTTCACTGATTCCGGAAACAAAACAGATTTACATCTAGCACCAACAACTTCTAAGCCGAATTTCATCAAATCCTTAACCAAAGGACCATGTTTCAAATGCAACATTGTTAATAAAGCATTACTTTTTCAAATCAAAGCATCATCAACTTTATTTGCTTTTCCTGGATGGTAATGAATTGTAGAATCATAATCTTTGATTAATTCTTGCCACCTCCTCCATCTCATGTTCAATTCTATATGAGTGAATATATACTTTAAATTTTTTTGATCGGTATATATTTTACACTTTACTCTATACAAATGATGCCTCCAAATTTTTAAAGCGAAAAAAATAGCAGCTAATTCCAAATCATTTGTAGGGCAATTTACTTCATGAGTTTTCAAATGTCATAAAGCACAAGTAATTAACTAATCATTCTAAATTAAGATAAAACTATGTCGTTTCAATAAAGCATCACTGTAGATAACAAACTCACCATTCCTGGAAGGTAGTTCCAAAACTGGAGCATTCACCAATCATCTTTTCAATTCCTCAAAACAATCATAACATTCTATTGTACAGATGAACTTATCACCCTTCCAAGTTAGCATAGTCATTGGACTAGATAACTGTGAAAAATTTCTAACAAACCTTCAGTAATAGCTTGCCAAACCAAGGAATCTATGAATCTCAGTTATATTTGTGGGTCTTGGCCATTCTTCACCAACCATTGTTTTTTCAGGATCAACAATTATCCCATCATTAGAAACAATGAAACCAAGGAAGAAAATTTGTTTCATCCAAAACTCACACTTTCTGAATTTACCATACAATTTCTTTTCTTTTAAGGTTTGAAAAATGACCCTTAAATGTCTTTCATGTACCTCTTTACCTTTACAAAACTCCAAAATATCATCAATGAAAACAACCAAAAACTTATCCAAGAACTCATGGAATATTCTATTTATTATGTCCATGAATATATCAGGTGCATTAGTAAGACCAAAATACATAACTACAAATTCATAATGGCCATATCATGTTCGAAACACGCTCTTCATAATATCTGCTTCCTTTACCTTCAACTGATGGTACCCCTATCTCATGTCATTCATTGAAAAAAACAAAGCTCCCTGGAGCTGATCAAACAAATCATCAATATGAGGCAAAGGATATTTATTCTTAATAGTGATGTTATTCAAGGCTCTATAATCTATGAAAATCGACATTCAACCATCTTTCTTTTTAAAAACTAATATAATAGCACCCCATGTTGATGTGCTAGGTTGAATGAAACATTTCTCTAATAAATCTTTCAATTTCTCCTTCAACTCTAAATGTTCAGCTTGAGCCATTCGATAAGGGGTTTTTGAAATTGGCTTAGCATTAGGAACTACACCAACAGTGAAATCAACTTCCCGATCTGGTATTATTCCAGGCAACTCATCAAGAAACAATATCAGGATACTCATTTACCACTGGCACATCATTAATCCAAACAGTTCCTTTCTTTAACAATATGTGCAAGGTAACATTCATTTCCATCTTTTACAAGTTTCTCAGCCTCTTGATATCTTATCAACAATAAGGGTTAATTCTTGTAGACAAACTGAATGTATTTCTGAAAAGAAACTTCATTCTCTCTACACTCAATCTTAGCATGGTAAATAGAGAGCCAATCCATACACAGGATAACATCATACACTACTAGAGGTAAAACAATGAGGTTTTCAAGTTGGTTCTTTTCACGGATAAGGATAGGAAGATTCATATAAATTATTTTTTCCTAAATATTTACCCTAGGTGTTTTGACCACATGTTTAGTAGTCATTTCTTGAGATGGAATTCCCATTTTACTAGAAATTTTTTAAGATATAAAAGAATGTGTAGCCCTCAAAACTAACAAGACACTAGAATAATCTGAAAAACAAACAACGTACCTGATACAACATCATTTGATGGCCCGAAATCTACTGAAGTAGTTGCAAAAGATTTCACCACCCCTTTCTACTTGTAGTCTCGCTTCTCCCCATCACTCAAGATCTTTGTTAGACACTCATTTTCACAGTGACCTATCTCATTGCACTGAAAACATTTCACTAACAGTAAATCAAATTTTGTCTTACCATCACCCTGATCTTTTTCAATGTAATCAAGAGCCTTATGTCCTATCATATAGAATCATTAGAACTTTACAAAATTTAGAAAACATTACCCAGCATGCCTTTTACCTCATTTATCACAAAGAGGAAACTTAGTTTTCTTACCGTCAGACCTTTTTGAAGACTTCATTCCTTTCTCATGCCACCTCAGTCTCTTCATATACTGGTTGTTATAGAACACTTGATCATCAGGAAAATCCATTTCTACCTTCTCAGCTCATCTAATAAGCTTTTCATAAATCCTGATCTCATGATAAGAAAAATACCTTCGATATTTTGGCTTTAATCCTAAGTAAAAATGATTGATTTTACCATCAAGGTCTCAGATAAAATTTGGATCATACCTTGCCAATCGAGGGAACATTTCTTTATAGGCAGCCACTGAGTCTTCCTCTTGCTTCAATTCCTAGAATTTCTTTTCCATCCTATGTCAAACAGTCTTAGGAAAATACTTCTTAAGAAACATACCTTTGAATTAATCTTAGTCGAGAGAATCAATCTCATCAGCGTCCCTGATATTTCTAACCATCGACCACCACTGATCTGCTTCACCCTCCAAGCGGTAAATATCATGTCTAAAATTTTGATTTTATGAACACCCCATGACATCTAAAATATTCTCCAGTGCATTAATCCACCATTAAGCTTGAACAGGGTATGCTGATCCTCTGAATGATGGGGGATGTTTCCTCATGAAATGTTCCACTACTGACATGTTCCTCTATGGTTGATCTGGCAGATCTCGTGCATGGATACCACCACCATTTATCGCTTGAGTCAACTTTTCCATTACTGCAACAAACTGTTCAATTCCAGTCTTGACCATCTCAAGATGTTGATTCGGAAGGTTATTTCCTTCCGTATGCCTTCCTAGCACTTCATCCATATTTCCTCTGTGGAAAACCATTCTGAACAAACATGTCATAGATGAAGCGACGTGGTAATCATCCAATGCTATATCATTTCAATTTGACCATAAAAAATATTTTTGGATACTCAAATAAAAAATTATAACTCCTAAAGTTATCTAAACCAACCTCTAATACCAACTATAAGGCCCCAACATTAAAAATTACTTAATCTTGAGTTATTTCAAGAATAGAAGTTGAGGATCTTTTTAGGTTAAGAGTTTTAAAGAATTAGATCACAAATCATGCATTACATTCCACATTCAAACAAAGTGGTTACATAAAAGATATTAATATTTTTCCCATAAACGAAAACATATTTAAAATAAAACATGGATTCTTTCTTAACACTTCCATGAAATTATCATCACATCATGTAACATTCCCTTGACCTATGAAAAATGTTTCAAAAACATGGAATGAGCATAAAAAGCTTAGTAAGGGTTATAAATGTACGAAATGAAAACATTATTCCATGTATGAAATCATACTTTACTCAGAAAACATAATCATTTTTACATACCTCATCATGTCATGAATAAATCATTGAAATCATAAGACATAAAGGTAAATTGAGGCACTCATAACATTCTTACGTAGGGAGTAACTTCTTTGTTACGTTTGGAATACCCATCTCAGTATATTACCTAAATCTCTTTGGAGAAACCATAACGTTTAACCCCTTCATGTTACCCAATGAATTGGAGAGCTATATCGGGCTCATCTGCCCTTAGTTTATCACGAAACCACCCATCTTCATAACAATTCCCAATAACCATAACATAATCGTGTCACATCAAACATTTATAAAGGAAACATAACATTTCCACTTTTCAATCACAAGATATCAATACAACAAATTGATATAAAAAATTATGAAAACCATTTTCAATTAAAAAATAAAAGAAAATTATAACATGGTATTTTTTTCATTTTTTTAAAAAATTTATGGCTTTTAGAGGAAGCGGAAGCTCAAATAATAGTCACAGTGGAAGAGAAGTAATTGTCACTGCATACGTACGAAAAAAACATTACCTTTTTTCATTTAGTAAACGCTTCGTATAAAAAAGAATCCTTTTGAGTAAACTTAAAATTAAAAGCAGTTTATACACCTTATAAAATAAAGTTGTGAATAAAACATAATATGCCTCAATGAAAGGAGATTGAGACGAATCCCCTTACGTCGAGTCCGACTTGGCTCGATCATTGTTTAACGTTCAGAATAATAAACTTTAGTTAATTTCTAATTTCTTAAGAAACTTTTTCATGTTCATTATTCCTTTTATATCACTTATTACCATGTTATGAAAACTATGTAATTATTTAAATTAATAATGGTCATTTTGTCGATCATTGGTATTTGTGTCAAAAATAAACACTTTATAATTACAAGTTGTTCATGTGGTAAAATATCCATTATATCCAGAATTATATTCATTATGTAGATTTCATATATGTAATATATATATATTATAAAAATTCATTTACAATATTACATAACATTTTGAGGTATGAATTGAAACACACCGTTCATGGAGACGGTAAGCTGTACGTACACATGAACACTACTTTCATTTCTATTTCGTATTTAATGGAATGGAATCATAATTACATAAAGGTATATTATAATTATAATATAATATCATATATAATATCATATATAATAGCATTAATTCCATCCTTTATACATCCCACATATGGCATTAACGAATCAAATCACTTTGAGGGGGCGATAGTCCACACTTCCTAAAATGATGATATCGCTTATACACATAATGGAAGCCATAAAGGTATGCCATAAATGAAAAATAAAGTTGATTAAGGAAAAAATAAACATATTATATATCATATATAAATATAGTGAGATATTAATGACCTCCTTTTAAGGTGTTATAAGAATATTGAACAATAATCGTTTAGAGAGGCAGAAATTCGCCATCCATGGAAACAATATGTTTTTTAACCATTACATATAGGTGTGTGTAAGTGTAGCTCAAATAATTCTAATAAAAACACCCCAGTTTATTGAACATACTAGTTTTGTTACTAAATAAATGAATAAAAAGAGTTTAGGGGGTTGGTGACTCAAAATAAAACAAAAGAACATTAGATATGCCTTTACCTTTAAATTGGGTAACTCCTCTTGGTTAGAACCAAAAGGGTTTCTTGAACAGCTTTCTGCCTAAGGTAAGGCATCTAAGATGAAGAGAGGGATGTGGAGAGATAAAATGATCAGAGCGTGGCTGATAATATGGCTTGATAAGTGTGGGTAAGTAGGTAGAGGTGGGGGCCATTTATAAGAGGAGACGAGGGGAACTCTTGGAAAGGTATAAAATGTAACTTCATTTTCAAATGAGTTTCAGATTTTATAGGTCCCACATTGATTTATATCGAGGATAAGGTGATAAGGGTTTGAAATATACTCACCCAATAGGTCTTTGAAAAGTGTAATTCTCAGATTTTACATTATCTTTTAATTTTATTTAAATCATTCATTAATGAAGTAATCGCTGCATCATCATGACGTCATAAATAATTTAATTTATTTAATGTCTAAAAATTATTAGAAAAATACTATGATGTAGGAAATATTTTTATATTTAAAATGAATATTTATAGTCTAATAGATCATTTATGTAGACAAAATTAAAAATGTTTTACTCAGGAGATACATTCTTTGTTATATTTAACATTCTGTAAAAATAAAAAGATAAAAAGTCATTATCACACAAAAGTGATTCAATGGGGTCCCAAAGTTTAGAACAAGCAATACCATGGTCAGCCATGAAACAACCAGAAGCATTAGGACACATGTTGGGGTTATTATTTATTATTATGATATTAATTAATTATCCTTCACTACACGATTACAAATTAATCAAGATAATCAAAGATAATTACCTTCGTTACTATTCATAATGTCCAAAAACAAAGGAGTCTTGATTGCATAATTTCAACCTTATGATTCCAAATATTTAATCAATTTTACCAAATTAAAAAACACAAAAATATGCAATAATTAATTTTAAAATAATTCATGTTGTCAAAAAAATAGCGTGTTTTTAGAAACAATAACTATGAAAAGTTTGGCACTTGTTTATGCCCAATTCTAAAGTGAAATTAATAACAATGACCACCATGGGATTAAATGGTAAAAATATATTACATTTAAACATTAAGACCAAATAAAGAGATAATCTAACCATATAATTATATTATAAAAAAAGCAGTTTTGATGTAAAATGTAGTATTTTTCATTATTAATTAAATAAATGAACATGGTCTGAAAAATACCGAATAATTACCCAAGGTAAATTTCAATGTCCCAATAAAAAATAATTAGATTATTTTGACGAATAGAGATTATAATATTGTCAAAGGATAGATTTAAAAATTGTTCTCCATCAAAATTTGGTAAAACAATCTTTCAAAAATATTAGTGTATTCCTTGATTAAGATTGGATTTATTATCATTTTAAGCCTCTAAAACACTATCTAATTCATAAATAGACATAGATAAAAATTTCTTATTATTAATTAATTACGTGGGATGTTACATTCAGAACCTAAAATCTATTTATTTTTGTGTATGAATTTTAAGGAATTCATATTTTAAATTCTATGGAAGTATTATTATGAATTATATATAATTCGGACTCGGAATTATGAGGAATTCTGAGTAGGAAATCTAAAGAATTAGAAGTCTGAATTATAAGAAATTAAAATTCAGAATTATAATAAATTCAAAGATTGAATTCTGCGAAATTCATAATATTAATTTCAAAGACTTCGGAATCAGCATTTTACAGAATTTGGAATCTGAATTTCAGAGAATTTAGAATCTGAATTTTAGTGAATTCAAAATCGTAATTTTAGAGAATTAGCAATCTGAATTTCAAGGAATTCAAAGTCAAAATTCAATGAATCTTGAATCTGAATTTAGATAATTCATACTCTGAATTTCAATGAATTCGGTCTAAATTAAATGATTATGGAATCTGAAATCAGAGGAATTCAGAATCTGAATTTCAAAGATTTTAGATTCTGAATTCAGAGAATTCAGTATCTGAATTTAGACTAATTCAGAATATGAATTCAGAATATGAAAATAGAATACACTATATATATATATTTATAGTATTCCATGGTTTTATATATGAAACAAAATTTTACAAATTGAAATAAAAGGAGTTAGATTTAGAGAATATATAACATGAACAAAGAAAAAAATGTTAAGGAGAGAATTTCTTTTATAATGGAAAATTTATATAGTATGATAAATACTTGTGGAGTAAATATTTACATGTGATTTAGTGTTTGTGATTTACAAAACATACTGGAATTTAATGGTAAAAAGAAAACCTTATTGAATCAACAATATTCCACTTTTTGGATAGAACAAACATCCGTACTAAATAGAATATTAGGACATAGAACTATTATGGGCATGATAATAAAAACTTATATCTAATTACATATATACAAAATGGAATATGACTAAACCCCCTCCCCATTATGCTTCAAAATCACTGAGGATCATATTTTTGATTTCTAGAATTAGATTTTATATTATCTTAGATATGATAATATTCATTGATATGAACTTCCCATTAGTTGAACTCCCGCTTAAATAGGGAAATATCTTTTTTCTTAATATTCTTTTTTATCATTCTTTATCTCCATTTTTTATTTTAAAAAAGAAAAAATGATTATAAAAAGAAATGGGTGCCTTAAAAATTAGTACTAATTCAAAAAAACAAAATATATAAAAAAACATCCAATATTTCATTATTGTTGAATGAATTTGTACAAGGAAAATTCGAAAAACAATGATCAGAATGAAAAAATAATTTCCATCATTATGTTTCGATATCAGCTTCATTACAATGGGTTTTAACTTCTCATGCTCTAAATGATCTACTTCCACACAATTAAGCAGCTGATCCTGGTCTTTATAATCATTCTACAAGGATATAATTTTTTCTTCCTGAGCCTTAAGGAATTATACCTGAGCTTTCATCACTTCGTATTGCTTAACACGCATCTCATCAATCTCAATTCTGAGATACCATTCCCTCTTTCAACTTGTTTCCACTGAATTAAGCATTACATTCAGATCCTTAACATCATGCTTCTAATTAGTCTGTTCTACGATTAAACTTTTCTAAAAAGTATTTGTATGATCCTTGATCATCTCGTATTCAGTGTCAAAAGTTTCCTTGAAATGTTCATGAAATTCATCTATGATTCTCATCTCTTTGATTATCTTATTTTTCCAAATTGTAATCTTCATTCATGATCTCTTTTGATCCTCATATCCAATGAGGATGGTTTTCAAATCATCCTCTATTTTGATACATTTTTCCATAACAATGAAAGCATAATCTGATTTTTGATTTATCATATGTTGAAGAATCTGGCATCTTGAGTCTATACTTGGGAAATGGTAATAGTAAGATCCATATTTTTTAATAACCGAACAACAAAATATTGTCCAAGGGAAGATGATTCTGAATCCACGTATTAGGTTTTTGAGGATTCTTCTTCTATGTCTTCAACATTCCTCTTTGATGAAAAACCAACATCATTCTTCTTCACCATATATTTACTAGGTGCATCTACGACCACCTTTATTCACTTATTAGCTCTCAGAATGATGTCATATTTTTTTGGAGATTCATATTCACTATCTAATTGCTGAAAATTTTTATCTTCATCTACTTCTTCTTTTTCATCTCATGCCACAACATCATGTAGTTGAATAAAATCATGATTTCTACTTTTATCTTTAGACAATTTATTCACTTCATCCTCACCCTTCTCATATTTTCCTAGAGTATCTTGTTTTGAAGACAGTACTTCAAGAGTTCGGATTGATAATTTCTCAGAAATAATTTCCTTCTCATGATACTCATATAATTCCCTTATCATGTCCTTAGTATCACCACCACTATCTTCTTTTCATTCTTCTTACACATCTTATTCTTGTTGATGTTATTCTAGAATCACCACTTTCTATCACAGAGTCCTAGGATGTGATTCTAGAAAAAAAATTATGGCACTGGAATTGGTTCTGATGCATTCTCAGATTCATTGAGAAGATATTTTACTATATTAGGCTTAGATATGTTCTTATTTTACTTATTATCTTTATATTAATTTTCAAGCTCTTTATAAGCCTTTATTTTTAAGGATTCTTCCACAGTAGGATCCAATACAAACTTTGGATGCCATTTTGTCATGTTTTTATTATCCTCTCTCCACATGGACACTACTTCATCAGGGTTGGTTTTTTCTTCTCTAGCTTCAGTGGGGATGACTGATATTCTATTGTTAGATGGGGTTTTCATCACACATATGGTTTTATATCCCTTGTCTTCCTTCTTTCTTTCTAAGAGTTTTCATCCTATTCTACCATCATTGATCAAGCTTCTACTTCTTCTGGGGTTGGAACTTCATGGAATTTTGAATGATTATACACAAAAATCTGTAATCTTTGAGAGAATATTTAGATTCATTATGAATTGTGATTTCAGATTTCCATTCATGAAATTCTCAATCATCACCAAGATATATTTTACCATTTTTATCTTCATTAGGTTCACCATGAAATCCATTATATAGATATCCCTCATCTTTAGAGTATCTTTATCCCATTTCATTCGATTTGTTATTCCATGAACCAATAGTTCAAGAATCCGTATATTTGTAGATAGAAGAACAATCTTCAGGGTCTTCTCTCCTTTTATGCCAATATTCTTTAAAACCTTTTCTTTATCAAAGGATCCTGATACATCCGTAAATTTGTGAGTGAATAATTCTACATTCTTTCATATGTAATTTCAATCAAACATGATGCCTTACTGTATAAAAGTGAATAAGACATTCCATAACACATAAAATTGTATTTTTCTTTAACTTATTCCTTGAAGTATACTTTCATATAATAGAACTCAATCAAAGAGTCTGGAAACACCGTATCATGTGCCTTTGGTTTTGAAATACAAAAAATCTCCCATCAATTCACCGTAATATTCTTAGAAATAATAGAATAATATTTTTCAATGAATTTCATATCCATTAACCATTCACAGTATTTCTGCAATTCATATATTTTTTTAACATTCGACATATAATTATGGGGAGAGGCTTCAAATTACATTCAGATCTAGGGTATCTTTAGAGATTTAGAATTACCAAAAGTACAAATACAGAGATTCATCACACGAAAACATGAAAAAATGATGTGGGACAATCATTCGAGGGGACTAATATAAGAAATTGGGGTAACAGTTCGACTTCTATGGTTGTTCTAATGGTTGAGAAATGTCTGATTAGATCTGACGATTGAGATGATAACTGAAGAAGGATTTTGATTGGATCTGATCTATTGAGTTTTCTAAAAAAATCATTAAGATTTATGTAAATGTGAATCTGAAAATTTGAAAAAAAAATTAAAATACCAACAAGTATAATGATTACTATAAAAAAAATAGGAAAGGAAACATACTCGGATTACGTAGGCTAAAATATTCATAATGAGGAAAATTCAACTCGAAGAACATTATATTTCATAAAATGACTACAAATAATTCAAAATAAGAAAAATTTATATTACGAAATGAAAATTTACATTACAAAATGATTTATAAAAAGAAATTTGTTTTTGGCTATGAATGATTTTGACTACAAAAATATATGTCTATTAAAAATACTGACAATAAAAATATTTGACTATGAAAAAACATTGACTATGAAAACAATATACTCACCCTATGGAAAGGATTTTCTTATTGTAAGGAGATATATTTCATGAAAAAATTAATATGGGATATTTCCTCATAGTTATCATTCCTAAATTATATTTAATGAATTCAAATATATCGGAGGGTAATGATTTTGTGAAAATATTAGCAAGTGGATATTGCATTCTAATAAATTGATAAAAGATATCTCTTTTTTTTGTGTGATCCCTAGGAATGTGATTCTTAATATCTATTTTTTTCATGAGATTTATGTGAATGTTTTTAACATTATTCAATGGAAATAGTAATATCATACAATATTTTTGTTTTTTTAATACTCTTACCATAGTCTATGAGTGTGTGTTGCATTTAGAATACTTGAGCACAACTACATCCACCTGCTACATATTCATCTTCAATAGTGGAATGTTATGATAATTGTTGCTTTTTTCTAGACCAAGAAAATAATGAATCTCATAAGAAATGGCATGTTCCTGATGTAATTTTCTTATCCATTCTACATCCACCAAATTATGAATCTGAAATTCATTTTAAGAAAAAATCACTTTTAGAAGTATATAAGATTCATAAATCCATGGTTCCCATTAAGTAGGGAATATTTTTCACTGCCATTAAATGAGGTTACATATTATAGGATTTATATTTTGCATATAAACAAACTAAAAACCTCATGTCTGGATGACTAGTTGTCATGAATAGTATACTTATCATACCTCTAAATGATGTTTGATTCACTGGTTTTCCAGCTTCATCAAGATCATGTGAATTTGTGGTACTAGTGAGAGTACTAATACATTTATTATCGTCATATCCATTTATTTTCCGGGGATATTTAATATATTTATGTTTGGATTTATAGATTCCTTCTGGTTTTTTAGAAATTTTAAGACCAATAAATTTTTTTAACTCACCCATCATTCTCATTCCAAACTCATATTTCGTTATACTCGCAAAAGACTTAGTTAAATATTGATGAGTTGAACCAAATAAAATTTCACCAACATAGATTTTAATGATAAAAATAATTTCAAATCTTTTAATATAAAAGGATTGGATCAGAATTTTCCTTAAAATAATTGTTTTGTAACAAAAATATTTTAATTCTATCATACCAGGTTATCGGGGCTTGTTTTAGTCCATATAAAGAATTGGTATGTTTAAAAAACACGGTCAAGATGTTTTGTATCTTCAATACCATGATGTTGTTCAACTAAAACCTCATCATGAACATAAAAATTTAAGAAATAATATTTAACATCCAATTTGAAAAATTTTGAGGTTAAATAATGCTGAAAAGGCATGTAGAATACTAATTGATTAGATACCATCTACTAGAGCATAGGTTTTATCATAGAATATTTCTTCTTGGTGATTATTTCCTTTAGAAACTAATTGTGCATTATTTCAACTATGATTCCATTTTCATCACAGATAATTTTTAAGATGAATTTTACTCCAGTAAAAGAAGATTCCTTAGCTCTTTCAACCAAGGTCCAGAGGTTATTTATTTTGAATTCATGTATCTCATCTTTTATTGCTTTTACCCAATCAATTTCTCCTAAATATTCATCACTGATGTTAGGTTATAATTAAGAATTGAATTCTAAATGATTTACTTCATATCATAAAGAAATTTTAGTCCTTACAGCTTTATTTACATCACCAATGATACTACCACTAGGATGATTCTTGAGAAAAAACAATTTTAGGTTTTGTAAAAAAATTTCATCAACATATGGTAGGAAACATTCTAGGGTAAATATATCATAATAATTTTCATGAACATTTTCTTTATCTGAATAATCTCCTATCAAGGACTGATAATATTTTTTTGAAAACACGATCAATGATGTATGTTGAGGTTGTTTAAAAACAGAGGAATCATTTTCATCAAATTAGACATGTACTGTTTCATCAACAGTACAAGTTTTTTTATTGAAAACATTATGAGACTTAGAAGTTGTGGAGTAGCCAATGAAAATTCCTTTGTCATATCTGGGTGAGAATTTATTGAAATTATATTTACTATTTAGAATGAATGATTCAAAACCAAATACCAAGATGTAGGAAAGTCAAGTTTTCTAAAATTCCATAACTCATAAGGGGATTTTATTAGGAAACGGTCTAGTAAAAACATGATTTATTGTAGAACAACATGTACTTATAGCATCCCCAAAAAAATGTTCTGCTATCGAATATTCACTCAACATGGTTTTAGTTATTTCTTGATGAATTCAGTTTTTCTTTCAACAACACCACTCTATTGAGTTCTTGGTGCTGAGAAGTTTTGATTAATTCTTTTTCTACTACAAGAAGTTTTAAAATCGGAACTTTGAAATTCTCCTCCATGATCACTACCAATAGTTATCAATGAATGGTTTTTTCCATTTTTAAAAGGGGCTATTATGATTTTAAAATAAGAAAAATATTTATATTTCATAGCTATAAAATAGACTGACATAAATATCATGTAATCATCAATTAAGACAAATACATAAATTTTCCTCGAATGCTTCTAGTTTGTGTTTGATCGAGAAGATATATATGAACCAACTTAATGAATCGGTATTTAAGACTTCACTGATGGATTTAAAACATGATTTATGTTGATTTCAATATTTACAAGAATCAAAAACTTTGGAAGAATAAAATCTATGATTCGGTAGATCCTTAACAAGTATTTTCATAGATAGTTTAAATAGGTTCCATATGATACAATGTCTTAACCATCTATGCCATATCAAAAAATGATCTTCTATTGAAATAAGTCATGATAGGTCTTGTATCCTATGGTCTTCTATGTTTAATGTGTATAAATTCTATTTCATATGCATATAAAGAATAAACTCTTCATTGGAATTGTGTACTAAACATTTATCATTCCTATAATTCACAAGGCAACCTTCAACTCATAATTGAATTATGCTAATAAGGTAGTGAATAAGACTATTAAGAAATAAAATAGTTGAAATCAATGTTTTTTCTAGATGAACAATGTTACTTATAATAATAATTTCACCCTGAGAATTATCTATAAATGAAACATTTCATCCTTTTGTATTTCTAATCTTCTCATCGAAACTTTTTTTACCATTCATGTTCCTAGAACATCATATATCCATGTACCAAGTCTTTCCGTTGGTACTATCATTACTTTTCATAAAAAATAGAGTTATTCTTTCAGAACCCAAACATTCTTGGATATGGAATCTTCAGAATGAAAATTTTTAAGAATACACATTTTCATAGAAAAATAAATTTTATGAAAACTTAATGACTATGTTTTTTTTCAGGAATAATTTTTCTCCCAATGTCCACCACACTGGAATTTTTTTCAGAATGGAGCTCTTTGTGGAAAAAGCTAATTATTACTAAAAACTACTTTAGAATATGTATATCAAAAAGTCTAATTAATCCTTATAGGTTGAATTTTTGAATACATCATATCAATGTTTTCATTTCCAAAGGTAAATTATGAAAAACACTTCTTCAAGGATTATATTTCTGACTTTAGTTTAATAACTATGTTTTATCCTCTAAAAAATAATCTTTAGCACTAGAGTTAATCTCTATAACACTTTCCATAAAAATTAATTTTTCTAGATCCTTTGAAATTTTATTCTTCTCTCAATTAACATCCTCATGGTTTTTTGAAATAATTTAAAAATCATAAATTATATTATAATGATCTTCAGAATGATCTGATACTTCTTTATTATGAATATTTATTCTAGGATTTTCCTTATAAAGCTTATTTTTTTTGACATTTAAATTATCATTATCAAGAAACATAGAAAAACTAGAATATTTTTCATAAGTATATAATGTATTATCTTCATCAAAAGAAGATTTTTCATATGAAGATTCAAAATATCTATTATCAATATATATTTCATTTAAGGAAACATTTCTTATATATTCACCACTGTGAACTTAGCCATTATACAATGATATTAAATATGTATTCTGGCTGGTAAACCAGGATTCTTAAAATAAAAATATTCATATTTCAAGGATTCATAAGAAGAGTCTCCACCACTGGCACTACATGTGTTATTAGGTTTCTAAACATTCATATATTTACCTTTGTAGTACAACTTTCAAATATTATTATAAATATTTTACATTATATCCTTTCTCTTCAGCATAAGTCAATCAAGCCTTATATGCTCTACTCATTTGTATCTATAACATCTAAATATAGAATCTTTGTGGCCCATTTTTTCTATCTTCTTAAATCTGTTTTGAAACTCTTTTTCCCAACTATATTGTTCTTTCTTCGAGTTATATTGTCATTCCCGTTCTTTGAATTTTCACTTTCACATCATTCATATATAACTATGACTTTCTCTGATTTTGATTTTGTAACCCTTTTTGGAGTTTTGACATTAGTAGAAGTAAATGCTACACTTCCATTTCCATTCTCATTCTTATTAAAATCATCATCTCTTTTTTTTCATGTCTCATGTTGAGGAGGAGTTCCAAAAATATCATCATAAGTTATCTGAGATACTTTCCAATTCTCATAAAATTCAGTTCTCTTATATTAACACTCATTCGGCATGGTATCTATTATCTTGTCCACAAGTGACAACTCATCTAAACCTTTTTCTCCCAAGGATATTATGATATTACCAATCATCATAAATCATTGGTGTACCTTGCATATTGGTTCACCATAGGGAAATAAAAATCTCTGATATTCTTCTCTTAGCAAAGCTCTTATAGTTTCTATAACCTTAGATGTACCAAAATGTGTATCCACCAATTTCATCCAAACACAATTTGCAGCATCAGAAGAAGAAATCCATCTATATGTATTCATGTTCATGGAACTCAATAATGTATAACATATATTATTGTTTAGTTTATATTCTGAAATTTCTTGATTTGTAAAAGTATTATCTTCTTTATCTGGAATCTTGTAATCTTTAGAAAGTATAAAATTTTTTCCCACTCCAGTTTTAATATAAATTGTATTTAAATGATATTTCAATATTGATAATCATTCCCATAAAATATATATTGTCTTGTAAGATATATATAGTCAATCGAACCTACATTAATTCATGCAATCAAAAAGAAACTATCTTTCCACAGAAACATGTAATTAGTAAAAGTTTATAAACAAGAATAAAATTACTATGCTATGAATATAAATAGAACAATGAAAACATGAATAAGAAAACCTCTATGTGAATATAAGTATTTCATATACCTTTTTTGATACAAATTTTAGGATCAAAATATGAATGCATATGCTCAATATACAAGGGGTGAATTTTATATATTAAAAATTCCATTGGAACCTTTAATGTTCGTATAAAACATTCATTTTAAACCGTGAGTAATAATATGTTTATCAATGTTAAACAAGGTAAATTTACAAGTCCTCATGGTTCTATAATCATTCTAGTATCCTGAAGTATGGTATCAGAAATAAAAAATAAGAAAATATTACAAAAAAATATTCTACCTTAAAAGAATATCGAATGTTATTCAAAGTGTAAACAAGTAAATGAAATTATAAGATAGTTATACATTCCTTATTAATCATAATTAAGATGAAAATAAACATGAAACAATACAAGTAATAATTATGAAATTTTTAACCTGAATAAAAGGGAATCTGACAACCGTGGATAAAGGTTCCATGATTTATACATTCAAGAAAGTATATCTTACCCACACTAGGGTGATCCCTCAAATGGAATATCAGATATTGTCTTGTTATCCCTGCAAGCCCTTAAAATTTAAGGTAGTCACCACATATGTATTCCTATCTCCGATGTCCGTAATTGTACACAGATACCATCAGAGTGGCATGCAGTATGGTGAAAAAGCTGTTCAGTACACCCAAAGCATGAGAGTCTCTCTCTAGAAAGCACTTAAGAATCATGTTTTCTCTATATTGATAGATTGGTTTTGAGATTGTTTAAATGAGATTCTATTTATAGGCTTATCTCCAATGGTCAGCACCCACGTCCAATGGTTATATTTTTCCATGAATCTCAGAGGGACCTATACACGTGTCACTCAAACAACTGTTTGATAGAAACAGATTTCATGATATCATTTCATTACTAAATGAAGGGTATGAAAAATATGGTTACTTTACCAAATCCATTTTTCGAAGTCTAAGTACAAATAATTTTTAGAGTCTATGAAAATAATCAAACGGAGTCTATATTACATGGATATTTGGACATTGTTTTAAAAGGTATTCAAATCATGAATTCTTTATATCTAGGCATGTGAATTATAAGGAATATAGAGTCTTAATTAAAAGGAATTCTATTTCTGAATTATAAGGAATTCGGAGTCTCAATTCTGAGGAATTCAGAGTCTGATTTCTTAGGAATTATTAGTTAGAATTCAAGGAAATTCAAGGTCAAAATTCGTAAGAATTCATAGTTTGAATTCTAAGGAATTCAGAATCATAATTTTCATAGAATTCGGAATCTGAATTTCAACCAATTTAAAATCTGAATTTCATAGAATTTGGAATTAGAATTTCAATTAATTTGGAATCTAAATTTCATAGAATTTGGAATGTAAAATTTAGTGATTTATAGATTGAATTTAGGGAATTCAGAATATAAATTTTAGATAATTAAAAATTTGAATTTCAAAGATTTCAGAGTCTGATTTAAGAGAATTATAAATTATAAATTTAGAGGAATTAAAAATCTGAATTTTAGAGAATTTAGAGACTGAATTCAGAATATTCAGAATCTGAATTCAGGGGAATTCAAAATCTGAATTCAGAACCTGAAAAACAGAACACACAATATCGATGTATTTTTTGGATTCAGAGGCTTTTAATATGAAACCAAATTTTACACTTAGAAATAAATATAGTTATATTTATAGAAACTATAACAAGATCAATGAAAACAATGTTAAGGAGACAATTTCATTGGAAAATGAAAATTTCATTCTTATGATAAATCATTGGGGAAATGATATTTTCCTTGAGATAATTTTTTAGTGATTTTCAAAATATAATGGAACTGAAAAGTCATATGGAAATATTATTGACTCATCAATAATTAAAACCATTAACCTTGTTGTTAGTCATTCATTGTTGATAAAACATCAATGGTACCGTGATAATACTTAACATGTTACCATTAACGATATTACTTTTATCGTTTTGTGGCACAAATCACTCTGGATTTTAATTCCTTTCATAATGATACATAGGAATCGTATCTTATGGGACTGATCCCAAGAACATTAATTTATCTCGTAAATAAATTAGAGTGTATACACTTTTAAATAAATCACTATCGTGATAATATGTACCAGAAGAAACAATAAAAAAACTGCATCATGATGTACTATGTATAAAATATTATTAAAATATAACAACTATAACCAAGTCGTGGGATTAGAGAGATTGAATAGGATGAACCCTATATTAAAATATATATAAATCATAACATAGTAAATAATTTTCTATCAGTAATTATATTAAAACTACTAAATTCTTATTGATAATAATGTAATCATATATGGTTACCAACAGTGAAAGATTAATATGGTCAATTTTTTAAATGTTTATTTTTTTTATATTCTATATTTTTATTAAAAATGTAAATTTATAAAATTTAAAAACTAATTTTAATAAATTCTATTACATTTTTGATTGTTTATATCAATCTTTTCCTGGGGGAGTATTTTAAATTTTTTAATGGTTCATTTCTGAGTGAATAGTAAAAAATAATAATTTTACAAATACAGATACTTTTCTGAAAATATCAGGAAATAGGTAGAAGGTTATTATTTTTATAATAATTAAGAGTAAAAATTTAGTAATATAATCTATAACTCATTACTCAATATTACACCTTTTGTAAATCTATGTACTTATTATTTCTAGTAAATTAATTTTTGGTAGTTCTATTTTAATTATGTTCTCAGAAATATTATTTGTGTTTTTTTTATAAATTCAAATATATCAAGTTTTATAAAAAAAATAACAATATATTATATGTGAATTAAATTATACATGAATTTGGTAGTAACTGATTTTTATGCCCAAATAGGGAATTAAAAATAGTAGTTCAGTGCGAAATAAGAAATTATAATGAATGAAAATTTTTACCAAATCTTAAAATTTTATATGGAAATATTGATTAAACATTTGTGATCATAATTTTCTAAAATTAAAATTACTAACACTTTAATTTTATACAAATTATTCAATTTCCATTCAAAAATTTTACCATCATGGTAATGTTTCAAAGATAATTATAAAGGTTAAAATAATCATATATGGTTTTAAAATCTCAAAAATAACATTAAATTATTTAATTTGATTATTTAAATTCTACTAATATAATCTTATATTGTAAAATATAATAAATAATTTTTAAATGGCTACAGACCATTATATTTAATGGCTATGACATAATCATTAAATAATATTGAGTTAAATATTAATCTCCCATTGAGTATAATTTAAGATTTATATTATATTGTAATTATTCTATAACAATTAAATAACTGCTCAAACATTAAAAATTTAAATCCTCAACTTAGTATACATTTAATTTCAAAATAAAACTCTTTAATATAAAAAATATATTTTTTGTTGATAAATTTTTTCATAACATTCATCTTCAGTTCTTTGATTCTATTACCCAACCATATATCTTATTAAAACCATTTCCAAAAATATGGATGAGCATAAATATTCACATTAAAGGAAAAT
Source organism: Viscum album (assembly GCA_963277665.1). Lineage (NCBI taxonomy): Eukaryota > Viridiplantae > Streptophyta > Magnoliopsida > Santalales > Viscaceae > Viscum > Viscum album. The sequence continues at coordinate 2,070,032,828 of OY728152.1, read as the reverse complement.
AAAATAATGAAACAATACATTATTCGATTAATACTTATGAAACCATACAGTCAAAAATTTCTCATATAAAACACATTCTCTTTAACATACCGTTTTAAATCATAAAATTAATGAAAAATATAGAAATAATAAACCATAAAGTTGAATTGTTTCATCCATATCATACTAACATTTTTGTATATATAGGTACATTGGTGGTAACTCTCATGTATACGTTTAGGATACGCAACACAATATCTTCCATAAATAATATAGCATAAAACTTATATCATTACTTAATCTCATTATACATTTCATTTTTGTTCAATTATAGGCTCACCCACCCTGGGATTATCACAAAACCACCGGTAATCAGTAAAAATACCCATGAACCATAATATAATTATAACGCATAAAAACATAATCGGAAAATAATATTTTTCATTGCAATCAAATGATATCATTTCAATATAATGAAAAAATCAATCCCTTCTTAATTCCAATTTCAATACCAAAATTTATAAAAAGGCAGTATATTATTTAGTATTATTTTCAAAACAATACATCATGTAGAGGAATAAAAACATTAAATAATGTTCGTGGGGGTGGAGATGAAGTTGTCAAATCGTATGTTAAAAAAAATTACATTTGTTATAGAGTGATGTGTTTTTTATAAATAAGATTCCTTTTGAAAACCATTGAATGAAATTAAAATTAAAAGGGGTTAATTATACACTATATAAAAGAAATTGGGGTATATTATCAAAATATTCCTTTCTAAAAGATGATTGAGACAATGTCCATTACCTTGAGTATCAATAATCGCATACAAAAATTATATTCCCTAATAATAATCATTGATTAATTTATAATTTCATGAGAACCTTTTTAGTTCATATTTTTTCATTTAATATCACATATTATCATGTTGTAAAAATTATATAATCATTTTCTTTCATATCATAAATTTTGTTGATATTCGGTACTTATATTGAAAATGAAATTGGATTGATGTCCAGAGTCTATAGAGTCATATGTACATCATCGATAGAATATAATTCATGATATAGTAATCACCTCTATACATAAGTTATACTTTTTAATTAAAAATATTCATTTATTGTATGAAAAATTAACAACTATATAATCATGATGATGGTAGGTTGTACATATGCATGAGTAACATTTTTCTATTTTTAACTGAACATTATTGAAACAAGGTAAATATCACTTTATCTTTAAATAATTAAAACAACATAAATAAAATTCTTATAATAATTTTGTTATACATATATATATCATACAAGTGATGGGGTGAATAAAATGATTAACATCACTTCATGGCGGTGGTAGTTTACACATATTCTCGAATGAAGTTATCATTATTATGTGCACGGATGGTAAAAATTTAATTGATATATTATTAATTAAAATTGAGAAATATGCCCTCAATATCATATATAATAATTTATTATATCATTATAATCAGTCATGTGTGATGGAAATGGATGAAAAATTAGATCTATTCATCGAGGTGATAGTTCATAACTACACAGAAACTATTAATTATTTTCCCATTTAATCGAAGTGGAAGTGGATTTATGTTATGAAATTAAAATAATAAAATATAAATAAATTTATGATACTAGTTTTATTATTGCCTCTGAGGATCATAATATTTGATAGAGGTTGGATAATAAATAATATAGATATACATAATGAAAATGATACCTCTTCTTCGGTTGATAACAATTGAAGAACCCATTAACACCACTAAGAAGGGTGCTAAGCTTAATATAATAACAGAAAGAATGTGGGGAGGGATTTTCATAAGGGTTTTTGGTATCATTGTTTTATCCAAAGGGTAATTGATGTTAAATTCATTGATAATAGTGGGTACTATTTTATAGGAGAGCGTATGATCACCCATGGAAACTCTTAAAATATTAAATTAATATAAATTAATTTTCAATCCAAATTAATCCAACAAGATATATGTATATTATAAAATTATCATAGTTGTAAATCTTCTCAAATTTTTTTTTGACTTGTTATGATTTTATTTTAAATCTTATCATTAACATTTTTCCTTAATTGTTCTCTTTATATTTTAATTGTGGTAACAAAATTTTTAAAATTTATAGTATAAAAATTTAACTTATATAGAGTCGATTACATATAACTAGACACTATATGATGTTTTATACATTTATATAAGAACATTGTAATTTTAAATTATTTTCTCATTTCTAAATTATTTAAATTATTTTTTTTATAAAATATAAATTAGGCCAATTTTGAAACTATTTAATTTATTAAATTTAAAAAAGCAATATAGAGACATAAATATTTTGCAGCCTTATAACAAGTCATAGCCAAATATAAAATTCTTGAATGACCAAAAAAATTATATTAAAATAATTTCAATATTATTAGAATCATTTATTTAATTATTCCTTTCAAAATTATGTTATCACATAATCATTATGTCATAATTAAACATAGTTATTATTTTTTAAATAAATATAAATAAATTACCATGATTCATGTTCTATTTTTATATTTCTAATGACAATATATTGAAATAGAACACATATAAAACACTATATTAATGTTTTTTTCGTAACAAGATACATGTTTTTGATATTTTAAATTTCAATATAGGTAAAATTTCAATAATGTCACAATCACACCCATGTTGCATCCAAAGGACACAATTTCGGACCACATATTTTATTTATTGGCCATAACTCATTCAATATTAATAGGGATAGTGTTGGTTAGTTTTATATTATTGATGTATTATTTTGACCCTTATTTTCTAGATTTTCCATTTAAGAGGGGTAAATAAAATATTAATGTTACTAATCACCAAATTTTTTTTGATCATAGTAAAAAACATTTATCATACTAATTAAAAAAATGCGGTCTGTTTTTTTTAAATTCAATTCCCAAAAGTGGATATAATTTTTTTACCGTTAATCTCATTGAAGGATCGAGGAAATAAGTTTTCTATGTAAATTGTTCAAAAATTATCATTATTTTTCTATTTAATCATAATTTGATATTACATATAATGAACTACATTGTATTAAATGTTAAAAAAATAATATAATTTCACCTTAAAACCTGGTAAAAGGTTGATCTACCAATGTAAATTAATTACTCAAAAGGATAAATCTGAATTAAAATATATTATTTTCACAATTCATAAAATGAATGAATATTTTCAAAACAATACCACATATTGAACTAAAGAATAAATATATTTCCTAAAATAGAACACATAAATGTGATATATATATATATATAAAGGCATCACCATCTAAAAGTTGTATAATTTCATTTATATAGAAATCTTTATGTTATCCATAAAATTTTATTTGTTATTAAATCACATCAATAAAAATATAAAAGATAAATTGTTGATAGTAGATTGAATTAATATTTCAATAATATAAAAAAAATGTTTATTTAATTATTCCATAGACACAACTAATCATGTGTAAATAGAATTTCATAAAAAACATCCTTTTATCCAATTTTATTCATTTCATTTGAAGTCAATTTGTCTACCAAATAAAAAAAAAAATTCCAAATCATATTTTTATAATTTAGTTAAAACTATTCATTCCCTTTATTCTAATGGCTAAGAGATAACTACCATATTAAATAATAATATTTAGTTGTTCATTTATGCGTGATGTGGCGTATCTTGTATGATATCGAACAATATGTTCCACTTTTAATATTTGTGATGTAACATTGTATTATTATATTTATAGTATTATTATAAGATTTCACATTTTCTAATACTTCATATATATTTTCAGATGAATACCAATATGTTTTTTATGGTCATAAATATTTATATTAAATACTAATATATTATATTTATCATAATAAATTTATTTAAAAAGTGAATGATACAATTAACAAAGGCACTTACTCATCGTTGATGCACTGCTTGTGTAGGAGGGTGATAAAAAATGTTAATAGTTTATAAATATTAATTTAAAAAATAGTATTATTTGTATACCATCTAATAAATTATCTATAACAATATTAAATATATTTGATGTTTTATATAATAAATTTATAACTACATTGTAATATTGATAAATATAAAGACATATAAAGTGAATATATATGAAAAATAATTTTGTGATATTTTTTTATAATCATTATTTAATTATTAATTAAAAAAATAATAAAAAACAATTGTTTAATAATGTCATTGTGAAATGGACTATATTATCAATCATATTCCACTTATAAACTACATTAATGTATATATTGACGTTGTTGAGCCTTTATTATAAACCTTATTTTTAATAGAGTTTGTTATAAAAGGATCAATGAGAGGTTAAACAACACAAATAAAGGATTAGAAAAACTAAAAACGTGTTAAATTCATATTTTTCAATGCATTTTAAACCTATATCTTCCAAATTTTTAAATGTATCTAATATTTATCTACATTTTTATATATGGGAAAATATATAATTTCAACATTTTTAATAATTACATGTGTGACACTCCCTTCACATAAAAAGTGATGCCCCGCTTTTCTCTTATTCACAACATCTTGAGAATATTATCTCATCTAAAACAAAAAAAATTAATTCTCAACTCCTCTATAAATGATATGGTTTTTTATTCTTCAAAAAATATTAATCTATATTCATTAATAATATATTTAAATGATTATTCTTAGAGATGTGTTAATGAAATTTACAAATTCTATTAATGTTTTTTAATCCTTTAAAATAGAAAATTTTTATTTTACCATATTATCATACAGAAATATAATAAATAATATCAACTACAATTTTATTTTTTAATGTAACAGATATTATATATTTATAATCTATCCTAATGTTAAATACAATTTTTATCATTCATACGCAGGGACTTGAATTTCAATTACTGATGTATTTTAATTTTTATCAATTCATCATAGATTAAATTAATAATTATATCATATATTTATATAATTATTAGTATGTTTTAATAATTAAAAAATTTATACATTCTATCAATCCTATATATTTTTTGATGAAAATTTACCTTGTGTGTCTATGTGGACTACCGCCACAAAGATTTTATGTGACCATTTTACATTTATAATCTATATGGATGGTCATATTCTTTGATTTAATTAATATAAATGATATATGATATAGAATTTTGTATTTATAATGGTGAATTACAATTTAAATTTCTTCTCATATCCATATAAATATTTTATAAGACATTGTCTATACATTAAGACTACAATATCCACAAAGAGAATATATATCTTTTTATAAACACCTTATATCAATGGTTTTAAAATTTTTAGATTATAGTGAATTAGGAAAATAAAACATGTATATTACATGATATTAGATGAATATTTAAAACATTAATAAAATAAACTAATATATATTTTAATAGTATAATGATAATTGGAGCTAGGAACCCAATATATTATTTTGTTAAAATATATTCAATGTTCCCCCCAATTAAATTCCACATTAGTTCTATTAATTTAAATACCCTACCAAAACCCATTCATAATAAATTGGGTAAAGAAAACATATGAAATGGTTATATAATATGATCAATATGGATAAAGAAGGTAGATATAATAGTATAACCTAAATAAAACTGTAAAAGAACATGTGTACAACATTTGAATATTATTAACAATATATAAAATATAATTATAATATCAAGGTATGGAATAATTATTGGAATTTCATTAGACATGAATATTTAGTATATTAAAATATTTGAGTAATCAGAACATAACAGAATAATATAACATGGAATTATTTCATACACAGAATAATATAATATAATTTCCTTATTAATGATGGATCACTACTAAATATGTAATATTTTAATGTGTTAACCCAAAAAATCATCATAGAAAAGAATGTATCTTAGTAAACTAGGATCTATTCACATTACAATGTTATCCTAATGAATTATGATCACTACCCATTCCATCCCTATATCATTGAACATGGATCAATCCATGTTCTAGTCATATCATAATGAACAAGAACCATTACTTATTCTAGTAATTATTTATGGAATGGGTTTCACTCTCCATTCGAGTCATTTCGATATCATGACATATAAATCTTCAACCAATTCATTATAGGTAGTCATAGTTACAATCATCACACATTAAAATCTATATTTATGTTCTCTATATGTTTATAATAATTCACCATATTATAACCAATTAAACAAAATGGGATTCATTAACGTGTCATTATATCATAACTTGTGTAAAAGAGATGAGTTTCAAAGTGATTTCATCATATAATAAATACTTATAATATTTGTGTTTCAAGATAACAACCTCACTATATAACTGATGGATATGAAATGGGTTTCGTAAAAATCATTCATGAAAAGTATTAATAATTTATGGAAAGAATATGAATTTTATCCTTGGAAAATTCTATAAGTATGGAATATGTAACAACAACAGATATTTTCATATATGGAAACTAAATTTGAATTATCATATTAGACCAGACATTAAATAAAAAGTTACATATAATTAATATTTAAAATTTAAAAAAATTAAAAATTCATTCTATTGAAAACAATTTTCAAAACATACAAATAAGATTTACAAATAATTTAATACATATCATGAGGAAAATATACTTTTTATTTAAATTTTTTTATAAAAATTATAAATTTATAATATAAATTACATGGAAAAATAACGTGAAAACTAATAAAGTGTTCTTCAAATCAATTAATGTCCATTATTATTGGAATTCTTTTTCATTTCGTAAATATTAAAACAAAAATTACATTTACATCGTTAGTAAATAATTATAATATTTAAGAAGTAAGAATGATTTTTAAATTAAAAAACATTAAAAAAATAAAACATGGGAAAAAATATATTTTAAATATCAATGGATATTAATAAATATCATAGGATAAAAAAATATAGAAAATAATGTTGTGTACAAAAATATATTTTTACCAATTAGAAAAATTAAGTCAGAATTTATTAATTTTTTTATCAAATAGATTATGAAATAAATATTTAAAAATTCATATTAATACTTGAAAATATCATTAATAAAAAACTGTGCAATATTAATGAATTTATTGGGAATATTTTTAAAAAAAATTATCATTATAATATAATCATAAAAAAACCCAATAAACTCTACGATTGTAACCTAAAATAATTATATCATTAGTAAATTTTGATTCATAATCCTTTTGAAGGATGAATATAAAATTGGGCATGAAATATTATGAATATAAAAAATTCCATTATATTACATGTTAATGTGACTATATATACCCATCAAGAAATAATATATGGGAATAACATGATGTACGCCTCAAAGAATGTGCATTAAAGCAAAAATACCTTACCGATATAATAAATTATGATTTATAAACCCTATTAAAGAGATACCCATAAATTGAAATCAATGTAAAAATTATTTTTAATAGAATATTTATAAAATACTTTCAAGGTTAAAATATAAACCACATAGAATAAATTTTTTTGTATATATCGGGGGTCACACAAAACTAAAAAGTGAGATAAGATTACCATACATTGTGTCCTGAATTACAAGGTACATTTTCAGAATTAAATTTTAATATATATATATATATATATATTATATTTATTTTGGTTATATATTAATATTTATCATTCCATATATGGTTTACATATGACATTTTATTACCGTTGTATCAACAATTATTTATTAGAGTCACGTTCTGGGGAAATTGCTTCTTCATCAAATAATTAATATTTTAATCATATTGGTCTTTTTAATTAATTCATGGTTCCATAAGTTCTAGAATAATAGTAATTATATAATTAAAATATATATTAATTATATACACTATCATTGTAATCTATACATTTTATAAGTAGAAAATGAAATACATTGTTCCAGTAGATGGTATGTTGTACATATCCATGAACTCTTTGTCAATTATATTATCAGATTAAATGAATGTAAATTTAATAATTTAGTACCATTAATTATTAATTATATATATATAATCATTTCATTAAATATATTCTTAATAAATTACATGTAAATAGTGAATGAATCACACCGATTCGTGAGTTGGTAGTCCTTTATTCACATAGATGACATTAACATATTCCCAAAAAATGTAATGACTGAAATCATGTGTGATATAAAAATTCTACAACAATAATATTACATCTAATATCAATTTAAAACAAAATAATTATTTTTTAAACACTTTGATTTGTTATTGCAAAAATAAAATATATCAATCATTGTTGAGGTAGATCACTGTGAAAACCAATGTTGAATTCAAAACACATTAGATGTAACATGGGAAGGTTGTAATTAATAAAAATATAATAAATTTACTCAAAATAATTTTTGATGATGGAATTTTTATATAATAACAGTTTAATAGAAATTTGTAGATGTGGAGATTGAAATAAATATCTTTTTTCTGTATTAACATTACCACTTCTTCATTTATACAATTTATGATTTTACAAAACACCATTCCTTGATGTATTTCTGTAAAAAAAATAAGGATTCTGGGATAAGGGGTAGGAATTTATGATGTTAATTTCGATGATTTTATATTAATAAAAATGGTATTACGGTGTGAGGAACAGATGAGAAGGGGAGGTCTTTCATAAGTGGGAGACGGTAAATACATGAATTTCTGAAATGAATTGACTGATCCATTGTATTATATGTGTAAAATGTGTAAAAATTAAATATTATATAACCATATATGTGTAATGGTATAAATATTCCTATCAGTTATTATTAGGAAATTATATATTTTATTTTTACCATTACAGTTTTTGTTTAACAACCCATGAATCCCATTTTCACCTTAGCAACAATTATTAGTTTTATCTACATTCACTATTAATTATTGTCCAAAATTAAGTTATGCCAAAAATATAATACTAATAGTTAATTTTCAAAATAATAATTACATTTTTTCAAATTCAATTAAAAAATTTAGAATATTTTAAATTATATTAAATATTATATACATGATATGAAAGTGGGATTTTAAACAAAAATGATCAATATATGATAATGATTTTTTATCAAATTTCAATGAAAAATATATTCCAATTACAAAAATTATATTAATATTTTTATAATTGAAAAAATTATACATTAAATTAAATTTATAATAAAATTTATGATTATGAATTAGTATACTAAAATTCACCATTCAATTAAAATTTTATTTTTTTAGTATTTATAAAAATTAATATTTTCTATGAAATCATGAAAGTTAATTATATGGGAAATTTAAATTTAGGTATTCATAAATAATTTCAAATTTATAAATATAATTTCCTAAAATTTTAAAAAATTAATTTTATTACTCTTTTCCAAAAGGCATAGAAAATATATTTTTTAAATTTTATATTTGCAACATATAATTAAATTAATAATAATTATGTATTTCATAATAAATATTATTTATTGGTATAAAAAATAATACATAATAATTAATAATAAGTTATAACTATAAATATCACTATGTTAAGTAGATAGGGTATAATTAACTCGTTTAAATAAAAATACTAATAACATATTATTATTATTGAAACATACTAGTGCATTTAATGAATTATATGACTATGTTTCATTTATGGGAATAATCCCATGGGGTTTCCTCTAGTTCGTGGTCTAACATAAATTTAACTCATTAAAAAAATAATGATACCCTTGTTTTTTATGTTCTTTTCAAATAAAATTAATTTCTCGCTCAAAATTCAGTATAATAACATAATCAAATGAAGATACTCTTTCTTCGTTACATACTCATGTTCCAAAGTACATTCCTCAAACTAGTAGTTTCAGGAAAAAAAACATTGACTATGTGAGAGGCCTTGTTTCCTAATTAATTATTTGTTTGATCTTGAATATATACTTGTTATTCCTTGTAAAAATAATTGTATATTCGAACAATCTCTAAAATACGTACTGCTGATAGATTAGGAATATACTCCCTTATTAGTGTTACATGGAATAGATCTTGAACCTGAGATAGGTTCAATAGAAATGTTAATATACTATTCTAATGTGATCAACAATTTTAATGTTTTTGATATATCTAGGGATTAGTATTTACTTTTTTTTCCCATGGGGAAATTCCTATAACGATACTCTGAGAATCATCAAATTCTAAAATAAATTAATGATTATCAAAATAACATTTACATCATTTTTTTATCCATACATTTTATATCTTTCTCCACCATCTCATCATTATTCGTAATTTATAAAAGATGCTTTTTTTATATTCATTCCAACAAATTCGATTGATTCACATAATTGGATAGAAGTATTTTTAATGGGGCATATGAATTCTTCAGTTAAAGTTATTGTTGAATAAAAGTCAAAATGATGAAGGTGTTAATCCCAACATCTTTTAAAATTCCATGAATAAAATCATAGCATAGACAAATGGGATTGAAATAATATCTTAAATTTACCATATTTCAGAGGGTATTACATAGTGATTAAACTCATCTCTTTATCAAGATCATCATGGTATCATTTTAAAACAATGAGGTAATTTCCATATTATGAAAATATATAGTTTAATTTGGTAATCTATAAAACCAAAGAACATATTAAATGCATATTATCAAAAACTGATCAAATGAGATATTATTATTGATTCAAATAATGTGTGATGACTATATAATTCGATCAACTATATCCCATAGTTATCTCAACATCAATGATAATAAAAAGTTAAATGATTTCTCACAGTTTTAATCATATTTTCACAAATTGTAATGTCATTACTACCCAAATAACATTTTCTCTATATACATATCCAAATAGTTGAAATTACATAAATTTATCTTAAAATATCATTAATTATGTTATCTATAATCTAATAAAACCACAATAGCGGTATCAATGAAATTGAGATTTTGATGAACCATAAATTTATAAATGCATGATGGTATTCGTATATCATAAATTATTAGTACATGGAGATATAAAAACATTAAAATATTAAATAAACCACTATTCATTATATAATTTCATAAAATCATGACCAAAGAGACACTAAATTATTCCTTGGGATGATCGGTCACAATGCATCAAGCACAACACCACGTATTCTAGAGGCTGCAGAGTTACAACATGGGTTTAAGGTGGTATAATGGGGAAACTATACTTTTATACTTATAGAAACCCAATAGTATCAAAAGTAAATAAATAATTCCTAACATAATATAAGTCAATAATAGAAGATAAATATCAATATATTAGTATTAGTAAACTTTTCTATGGAAAAATCATATAAAAAATTATGAATAAGTCATATGTCCAAACATAATTCCATTAATACATTACTATATGCCATCAATAAATCATGATAATACATAAACATTATCTAGTGATGATTAATATAGTGTAAAATCTAATGACTGTATCTATGTTGTATTAATTTAAAATTCATCATATGTAATCTGGACCCATTGAGTAGATATTTCTATTATATGTAATATAATTCTGAACTCATTTTGCAGATGTCCCAAATAAATTCATATATTTTTTAGTCCATGTAGTAGAAATGCACATGTAATTCAATATAATCATTGATTCCATATCGATCCATCCCTAATTAACTTCATCATATAATGAAATAAATGTTTATTTATTAATTAATACCAATATAATATAACCCATTTCAAATTATATTACATAAACAAACAAAAACCATCAATTCATCAAAATCATTTTATATATTCAATTTTAACTGATTTAAATTTTCAATAACCTGTAAACACATGGCATAAAATAATAATACATCTCTTAATATCTCATTTAAATCATTATGTCTCCAAATAAGATGGTGAGCCCACACACACCCTAGTGTGTTTTATAGACTGTTGAGGACACATCTTCACACATCAAGGCAGGTCTGGGATTAGGAATACAACGACAATCCTTTACAGGGTCCTGTGTTGGAATCCTATTGAGGATAAAGTAATTTAATCAATGAATCTAATAAATTCTAGGAGAAATGTATGATGGTATATATTGATACATAATGGAAACTATATAAAAAATAAGTATCCATCCTAATAATATTTATATATATACAACCTATTATAATTCCATGGAGGAACACTCATCTTATATCATCTCCTAACTAAAACTACATTGTATGAAAATATATAAACAAATATATACCCTTGAAATCTGGAATATTATATTTCACAAAAATATCAGTGTCCATACGATGAAAAACTATGAAATTAAAATAAATATTTGACAACTCAATATTTCACATCTAATGAGACAGACTAAAGGAGAATCAAAATCCAGATAATGTAATAATCTCAATCTGTGGCATAGTAATGTATAATATATTAATAGGGATGAAAAAAATTTTCCACATGTGGAATGAGAAAACTAAAGAAATTATATAATAATTTTTCATATTAATATGTCAATTGTACCCATAAACATGAGGTTGCATAGTACAACCACATACTTTGAAAAAAAATTCATCAAACAAGTGCACCTATCAAACTCAAGAACACTCAGGTAGTGTCCATTCATGAGTTTTTGTGAATCCATGTGAAATTCATGTGTTTTTTCTCTAAAAAATTGTCCATCCCTCACAAGGGTGTAAATCCTTGGGTTTATGGTTTCCCCCATAATTATTACCCAGTATAGTTGTTGGACCAACCCACATGATTTAATAAAACCAAATATCATTAGATCCATTGTTTCAAATTATTATGTGTCTTAGTTTTGTAATAAACATTTTATTTTGGGCTCCAAAAAAGAATAAAAATCCTTTTTACAACATATCATATAATGTAATTCACTATACGTAAAGAAATATTTAAAATAATATTCATGATAAAAATTTATTCATACAAAAATATAAGATCTTAAATTCATTCCCACTGAAGACAAATCATAATTTAGTTTACATCATGAGGGTTTTAAAGAATATAAATAAAGTTTCAACCACTAAACAATTACATATGCCTCTCCTTCAATGGTTTCTTCATATTCACATCTATGTTTATACTACACCTAAACTGAAGGAGCTTATTTTCCAAAAATATACTTCATTCTATAATCAATGGAACGTATTTAATTATCCTTCAAGGTTGAAAATATATAAAACTAAAACTCATTATGATGATGAGTATGAGCCGCGTTTGACTCAAAATGACTTATCAGGTATACATAGATGATGTTGTGCATTGGTCGGTATCTCTTTGGTAACAGAATATATTTTCCTATCATGCCAACTATCTACAAAATCAAGAGATTCAATAAAATAACGTAGTGAACATTTATTCTATCTATAAATCTATTTGTTCCCCATCCATGGAAAGACATATTACCACATCTCAAATAATATATATTTTTAATAGCGATAAATATAGGAATTGTTTCTTATAATCTTTATTATCCATATAATTTCTGATAAAATATACATTCTCTAAAATCTCCTACAAAATTTTTAGACTGAACATCACTTCCTCTCTAGCCTATAATAACAAATGATGTTAACATCATGGTATATTATAAAAAACATCTTCTAGCAATATCTGTATAATCAGATGATAACTATTATTGTATCATAATTCATATGTGGGTATATTTCTCTACCAAGAACTCCTAAAATTGAGGATGCATACTCTAAACATGTCCTCTACAACCTATATTGAGTGATCCAAATAGCCATATGGCTTGGGGGGGAATGTTGAGATATGAATAACCTATGTAATCAATTACCTCTTTAAGACTTGGAAAACACAAGTTGTAATTTGTTTTCCACTATCTAATTCAATGGTATTTGGATCCCCATGAAGGAACATAATCTCAAATATTATAAAGAAACTTGGATCCAATTTTAATAAATACATACTTATCAATATGATGTGGGAATCATTGTACTTTTTTATTAAAAACCCATATAATATCACTGCATTAGGGTGTCATCAAAAAATAATCCTGAAATCCATCACAATATCATACAATTTACATGATGTAAAAGTTGACATATATATGGTACCATATGGCCACTTTTGAAATGGATTCACCAAGTAATAGGTGGATCACATAATTAAAAATCCTCTTATTTCCTTTCTAGTGTCATCTGTCAAATAAATATGGTGTAAATATAGATACATATATGAACTTTTGGGTTGTAATACCCATTATATGTTATTAAATATACATATCAACGCCCATCATAATCCTATTAGAACCCTAACACATATTTGAATGTGCATGATCTAATCCTCATCAAAATTCCATCTAGGATGTGGGTCATCACCTTCCAAAATCTCGCATAGTACAAATCCCTTATAACATGATAGATGGATCACACTAAACCTATAAAAAGAGTGTATTTAATCAAAATATATGGGATAAAAGTCATCCTACGACTATCATACACATCCATGTGTATCTCTGAGAGAAAAATAAATAATATATATTCCATAATTACAACATGAACTATATGTTTTTGAGACATTCGGTTCGAAGAACATAGTACTTCATTTCCTTACCATGAATATATTTTTTCTCCATATCGAATGATTGGGGACACTCCACCAACATTTTGTGAAAATGTTTCAAGTAACAATATGAAAATATGTATTTGAGTATCCTTCGGTATGTGTAACAAAATTCTCTCCAAAAAATAGTGTGTCTAATGATGAAATATATAAATAATGACTGAAAAATAGAATTCATGTATTAGATTATTACACTCAAGAGGTACCAAATGGTGAGAATCATATACAAAAATTATATCCCCTGTATTTGGTAGTATCTAAACCCGAGGCCTAATTCCTAATAATAAACAATATAGAAACATAATAGAATTATATTAATCGGGATTAGTTCAGACATAGATAAATATTATAACTTTTAGAAGGCTATCTTTTAAAAATTTATCCATGTAAACATCACCCCATTATTTTCCAATCTCATATGTTGTTCTTCTGTTAATGAGAAGTCATCTATGAAGAACCTATAATAGCTGTTAAAAGCCATGAAACCCATAATATCAATGACATTCATTGGTTTCTACAAAGAAAACATAACACTCATCTATCTATTTCCTCATAACATCTATTCATTGATAATATAAGATGCATGTCGAGCACATTAAAATTTATTAGTTTGTTCATAAAAATTTTAATTTATTTTCCATGATTTTTTCATGTTCTAAAATACAGCATTATTTTATCTAAAAGTCCATCATGAATGGTTCTAATCATTTTTTGAATAACGATACATCAGATCCATGGAAATTGATGGTGATTTCTTGATACATAATGACATTATTATATATAAAAAAATCCCATAACATACATGAAACGATGTATAAAGAATATATATATGTATAAAATTTACCTTGTGTGAACCAGTCCTAAATAATATTTTCATAAAATTGAATTTAATTACAGATGGTTGAATTAGTCATTTATTTAAGGTAATGGATATTGGATCATAAACATAAACTAGTTAAATATAAAATAATCCCCACATATCTTGAGGGTTCTATCCACATTCATGGGAAAAAAGACTAAAAACTCCATATAGAATAATTTTTTATATCAATCACATAGAGTCAAATTTCTATATATTTCTCTAGGGATCCAGACTATCAGTAGTGGCCATCACAGAAGGAGTAATAGATATTGATGACACTCTAATAATTATCTTAATGGAGAGCTCTAATTGACTCTCATGATGTAGTAATGTAAATTATGTTAGGAATTCATCCCTAAAACTACATAATACCTTACCAAATCAATCCTATTACATTCCTAGATCATCAATATATCAGCTTGTAATCGAGGTTCCCATTTCACATATCCCAAGATACTATTTTCCCTCCCTAACATCTTAGACATCCAACTCTCCCATGGAGATATACATTCCTCCCTATTGTTATGTGAAGGGTAAACTCTATAAATAGAAATCAACAAGGACATGATAATAAACCAACCAAACAATTTAGATAATGAAATCAAAGCCATTCATATAGAGAACCACAAGATTCCATAAGAAGTGATACATATATATCACAAGGGGAATTCATTAAATTAATATATATACTCCTATTGAACCCTAACAATATATTGAGTGTAATAACAACATTTTATAACATAACAATGAGCCAAATATTATCCAGAGTAGGTAACTAAATGAAAAAATTTATTTACCTATATAAAAAATAATATACTAGAGTAGAAGCTACATTGATCATGCCTATCTCACTAGATGTACAATCACTCATCTCTCTGGGTATAGACTATATTCAACATATATTTCTTGAACCAGATCTCTAAGAAAAAACTTGACCTCCCTTAATAGTTAAACAATACCATTGAAGTGAAACTTGTGTCTTTCTCTCACATCCATGACCTCCTCCTCATCATGAATGATGAGTAGTACTCTAGCTCTTTACATGATAATGAGGTTTGAATGTTTTTCCTGAACTGAGACCTCATGTACACCCCCACCCATTGGCTAGTAGATACAAGAACCTGAAAATTGGTTTCATATGATCTATTCTACCATAATTTGTACAATAGACATATTATCTATTACTCTATTTCCTCATGTATCCCTACCTTAAAAATTGATGATAAAATAAAAACTACCATCACTAACATACATATTTTTATTCACCCCGTGATATGTATCAATATATTACATACTTCCACTGAACATTAAATCACAAGAATGAGTTATTTTACTAGCACTATTTGGGATCACATTTTCAATCAAATTACATTAATTAATTAGTTTCTAATTCACAATATCAGTTATATTAGTCCCTCAAAAAACAATCAACAAGGATTAAATGAAATTCTTTAATCCATTGTCAATGATTCTCAACCTACACATCTACTAAACAATATAAGAAGGTGAAAATAAATATACCTCTCTTAATTAAGATGAATAATACTTTAAGGTGATCACACATTGATTCATATTTAAAAACTCACACTATCTATCATCACATAGAGTTTTTAGAAATAAATTCACATAAAATTTAGACTGTAAATACCTCCCAACATTTTTTTGAGTCATATCATCCAGGTTCAAAACATTCCTAGAATTTATAATGTATACCCAAAAAATACTCATTACAATATTTACTCACATTTAAGTAGGATTATTCATGTTATAGAAGATCATCAGGATAGTATCCTAGCACAACTCAACAACCATCAGACCATCATCTCTTAAAAAAATTAGATACATGTCAGGGAATATCCCCCAGTGCCCATACCGTGACTACCACAAGCCCACCTTCCGTAGGCCAGGGGCTGGTGACAAGCACCAGAAAAGAATATCCCAAAAAGGGAAGGCATTTCCTTTATATTTGTACACACACAACAATGGAATATTATACAATGGAAACCACAAGTAAAAAATATGTACAGACACCACAAGGTACTTCCAAAAAGTGTAAATGGTGTAAACCGAATATAATAGTGAAAGAATACATTCCCAAGAACTCCCAATGTAAATAGAAATATCAATATCTCCTTTGATGTCTTTATATATAGTGTAGTCGATGTAAAGCCTGAGGTGGTAGATGTTTTCCCTGTCTGCTCCTGGATCATATATCTCCATTGGGTCCTAGACTAACAAGGTCTACGTTGTTGCATTAGTCATCTCCACAAGACAAATATCATGTGGGGAATGATAGTGCAAGGGTGTGTATAATGACTTTTTAGGGACCCTAAGACACATAAAGGTCTCTAAAAATCAACAAAAAATACCAAAAAGGAAGTACACCAAATATTATTCCGTAAATAAATATCATTAATACATAGAAAAAATTAAAATAAAACTCACAAAAAAATATAATATAATTACAGAAGTAAAAATAATAAGACGTAAGGATATATAATCTTATAATTTTGAGAGGATTTACTAAAAATTCTGGAAGGGCCCCTCTCATGATGATCCTTAGAGGATCAATCTAATTGATAATATGTAAAGTGTCTCTCTGTTGCTGATACATGTTGGGTCGCAATGTTGCTGATCCCTGAATTGTCTCTCTTCATTCTTCAAGTCATAGCCAACGACTTGATTCTGCACTATGCATGCTTTATTCTGGTAAAATCTTATACTCGAGCCATAGTTCATACTTCAACATCTCAGATGTCCCACATATAGTTACCCAAAAATCCATCTAATAGTAAGGGTCCCATTGCAACAGATGAGAGGTCGAACAGATGCTCGGTCGATAAGATATGGACACATTTGTATGAAGGGCCCAATTGGAATTGAGTACGATCCAAACCGGCTATATGAAGAACTCCACAAAATCAAAACTAATGTATCTCCAATGAAATTCCTTGTCACAATGATCCTTTTACTAAAGATGGCGCGCCAATAAGACTCTCATTTTGTAAGTAACAAGTGCTTCAATGAAATGGGTGCCGAATAGGTTCAGGCCCAGTTTGACTTGGGCTTGACATGATAAGGTCCATCTCGAGCCACATGGCATTGAGACATGACCATATTTAGCTCAGCCCAACATGTGGGATGCATCACACCCCCATCAACCTGGTTTGCTGAGTTGAGCTAACTTCTCCATCCGAGACTTGACATAGCCACAGCCGGTTCATCACCCAGTGGTTCCAGATGGTGCCATCTAACAATGTGATCGGTCCATGTAGCGGATTGTCTTGGTCTACCAAGAAGCTGCTCTATGGCGTCTATTTTTTCTAGCACAGCTGATCAAATAGTCATCTAGTCCTTCTTCAGACGGTTGACAGACTGCCTACCTCTAGCATGTCTGAGTGGCCCAGACACGGGCAGCCTCCTCAACGCAGTGCCGGTTGGCACCGCACCCCCATCGTGCCACTGCATGATATTTTCACCCTCTTCCACCATGGATCACCAACGTTCTTTAGTGGTATGATTCTTAAACCACAAGTGCCAACAGGAACCGTAGGGTGTAACAATTACTATGTATCCCTAAATATCGCTTTTCTTTAAACAAAGTCATTTTAACACAAATAACACTGGAGAAACGTCCATGGAGAAAGTTCTGGAGCCTTTTTGTTTATTCCCTCACCCTATGTGTTAGAGTTTAAAAATGTGGAAAAAATAATAATAACCACACATCATATTAAATCCCAATTTCAGTCTTGTATTATAACCCTCCTACATGAATGATCAGATCACGGATCAACAAATTTTTTGCTTGGTCCACCTTATTTGTTAACATCAAGACTGGGGAATGAAAAATCAATCAGAAAGAAAGCATAAAACCGTACCTAGATTGTTTTATTTTAAGAAGGCAATGGGAGATATTGAAATTGTTTTCCCCAATCTGTGAATCATTGTCATTCATCGTCGTTATTCAGTCATTAGATCTGATTTGTTCTCTAGTTGGGTCATCACTACATTTTTAATCTCTATCATTCATCAATTGAGTAGGTTTCCTTCATCATTTAATCAACGAAATTCTATGGTTGTTTTTCATCCATGAATCCGTGAATAACTAATAAAGAAAATGTATTGAGAATTGATGTGTCACCATGTTGTTCCACTAATGAGTGTCATTAATGAATGAAGTGTCACATCATCACCGCACCACAGTGCTGATGAAATGTCAATCAATGGGAAGAAAAAGAAAAAAATACTATGTTTTTTATTTTTCTACATTATGTCTGAAAAAATTTACTTTTCTGATCGACCTGTGTCGGTCGATGTTAGGCCATGCCTAGAGGAATCTCGACACTATGAGTCAAACGAAGACTATGTATTTCTTATCTGACCACCAGTTCAAAAGATATGAAAACCCACTAACACATGCACTTAAGTGAACATAAAATATGATTTAAATTACATTTTAGGAATCTTGTTCCCCATAATTACATGTCATCTTAGCACATGGTCTCAAAAAAATTACAAAAACTGCAAACATGATTTTTGGAAAATTCTGGTTTCTTACAATATTGCTAATAAAACACATGATTCATATATTCCATCGTAGAAGAAGGTTGTAGGACTTTTTGAACGGTCTGTACAAAACACTATAATCCCACTTGGAGTTGGGATATAGAAATAGAAATCATTATTTATATGTACTTTCTATAAGAGTGATAGTTGGAGGTTCCACTGGTGGCATAGGAACCACCACATCCAGAGCTATAACGACCCAATGTTTTCAATAGAAATTACCTTCTTCTAAAAATTTAATGAAATAACATGAACACACAACATAATGAACTACTATGTTCTAGGTGACCATTAAGCATAATTTTTTCACTTCTCTATTTGGAATTTTGAAAATTTGAGATAGACGGTTGAAATCAGTAAGTTATTTAGAGTCCGATATGAAAAACATATATTTTTTGGTGAATAGTAACCTACCCTTTTGAAAAGTAAAAAACCGTATGAATAGTGATATACCCTAATGAATTGTAACATTACTTATTATAATATATAAATAATATTCATGTTGAACGTATGATATAACAATATTTTAGAATGAGAAAATGAATATTTTCGAACTGATTTTTTATAATAAATTATAATATTTATTAAATATTAATATAATAATATATAGAAAATTATTTTTTAAAATGGACTACATTTTATGATTCACCACGTTGATAAATGTTTGGGGTGAATTTTTGGGATTTTTCTTAAATACATGAATTTTTTATGAATATTGATATATAATAATTTTCAAAATAAGATAAATAAGCTAATTTTAGAGTCATATATAATGTTCTGCTGATGAAACCCCATGTGGTTTGGGACCACATGATAAAATTACTATTTGTGGTCAAGTGAGACTCACTATTCAATGTCATTTAGGTAAATAATAAATTAATGAATTTTATAATGAGAAATCCCCTCTCTCATCCACTATAAAACCCCCTTTCACTCAATCTTCTCTTCACTCATCTAAAACCTTGTGCCTAGCCAATATTCTGCCCATTTATCTCCCAAATATCACCCCTCATGTGAAAAAGCACCTAGCCTCTTTATTATACATAGACCTCTCCCCCATATAGGTTCTCAAAGGATGAAGTCTCAAGAGGTAAACTCATCTTTCCAATTCAATAATTTTTTTAAAATTATTTAATTTTTGTGTTCCTTTCCTCACCTCCCTTCACCCAAATTGTATGATAAAACCAGTAACATACATGTACTAGAATGATTTCATTCTACTGGGATATTTCTCTATTTTCACCTTTTTCCACTCCATTTATTTGATTGTAATGAAATCAGCATTTGAGATGTTCTAATTTAGCACATTCAAGGACAATGATTTATCAATTTCTATTATAATATTTAATTATGGTCATGAAACCATTTTTATTACTACAGAACATGATTATTTTATCATTAAAATATACAATTTTTTGTAATGTGATCCTTCAGTCAAATTGTATTATGTTATGAAGACATTCTTTTTAATAAAATCTAGTGACTAACAAAAACGGTTGTCAATATTAATTTATATAATAGTTCAACATCAATCTAAGAAACCAATATAAATTTAAAAACATTAAATATCTTATGTGTTCAATGATATAATATAACTTAAATTAGGGACAACCAATTTCATCTTACTTGTTTATCTCAACCAAAATATAATTGAACGGATCATTAAAATCAAGAAAACAAATGAGCCCAAAGAGTGAAATTGAACCTCATAACCAATAAAAAAGGTAGTGAATGAACATAAAAGGATAATAATAAAACAATTAAATATATAAGGGGTTATGAAATTATTGATTAATAAGCCTAATTTGTTTTTAATTTCTTTAATAACATGTGGAGAACACCAAAAGATTTAAGGTATGAGATCATCTCCTAATCACTCTTAATAAAGATTCTTCTCTATGCTTTGACTTTTTTGTGTAATAACAATTGATGGGCTGTATTTTATCTCCTCCCCCATACATTCCTAATGTTATATAAGTAATGAAAAACCCTATACCTCTCTCATTAAACCTTCTTATTTAAATATGATACCAAGCTGATAAATCTTAATGGATTCTTCCCAAACCTCCTTTATTCCATCAGGTGGCACTAAATTTCTATTTACCAAAAGTAGTTTTATTTTATTTTTTTTGTAAAACTTATAAATTATGTTTATATGCTCCAAAATCATTTTCCAAGATTCATCTTCCATTCTCTTTCTGGGATATACATGTTTTATTGAATCCTTCCTCGATACATCCAAAAAAGAATTCACATTTTAAGGGAACAACCCAAATTTTTACCCAATTGAAAGATCACTATATAATGTGTTTTAAACAAGCATTGTTTTAATAAAATAATTATTTTTATTATAAAAATATTTTATTAAACTCTTTTTTTAAATAAAAATTTTCCTCTTTTCTATTTTAAATGATCTAAAGTATTTTTTAAAACCCGAACAAAAATGTTTCAATGATAATGTTTTCTCAAATAAATTCTTTATATTTTTTCACATTAGTATGAAATAGCATAACATGTAATATTAATATATTACCTTAACATGTACATGTATGTTCTAATCCCTTTCTTTCTGAGATACATTTATGATACGCTCATTGTTTATGCTTTATGTCATGATTGTGGTACCCAATTCATTCCATGGGTGCCCAGATGTTTTTGTATAGTTGATTATGTATGATTATTAATGTTGAAAAAAATATTTACGTGGAATGAATATTTATGTGGCATTATTATTCATGAATACTTTGAGATGGGTGCACCCAGATAATGCTCCAATGCATTGGGTAAAGTTAGGTCTCATGAGATTTGATGAGAAATAGGATTGGCGGTTATCCTTGACCCGTACTAAAATCAGAAACATTATTTGTGGATAGCCTTGACCCCTACTAATGAAATGTTTTATGATTATTACTTATTTATATGATTCCATGTTCATATAAACACATTATTTTATGGTATTATTTCAGAAGTTCAATGCTTGGGATATCATTAGGTCATGAATCCTATCTCATGATCTTAAGATGTATCCTTATATTCATTCTCTTATGCGGCTTTTCAGCTCACCCATTTGTTCATGGGTTCCCCTGGGTAACCTATGCAGATGTAATGGCACAAAGTATGTTAGGATCTTTTTATGATGATTAAATAAAGAGGTGTTTTAGCCCCATGTTTCATATTATATGTACCTAATCTCCAAAGACAATATACTTTATGGTCCTTGTCTTGTTCTCTAATGATTAACTATTCTTAAAATCATGTAATGTTATATGTAAATGGCTTGGTCAATATAGTTGGTATTATAGGATGGTCTAGTTATTTTTGGATATTAGTAATAGATCACCTTAGCGAGAACATATGAGAAGATACAAAGTATTATAAAACATTCCCAAATATATATGAGTATTGAGTATGTGGTTTATCATGAAAATAAATCGATGTATGGATACGAGTAGGTAGAGGAATCTCTGGCACAAATATACCTTCGTGTAAAACCTGAAAACACCACATTGTGCTAGACTTAAATGGGAATTGGTGCATGACCACATGCCATGCTGTACACTTGGTTATGAAACTCCTAGGGGATATGCTTTTTTAGATTCACTAGATTATTACAAACCATTATTAAGGGACAAAAAAGAGCCCATAATAATATGTGTTACGAAATAGATTGATCATAACCCAGATATGAAAATAAAGAATCTCATGTTAGGATATACTTTTTCTTTATAAGTTTATCCTTTTTATGATGAAATTATCCTTTTTATGCTAAAAAATAAGTATTCATGTCCTCTATTTATATTTTATCATTCATATTTAATGGATGGAAATAGAATAACACGTTGCAATAACCAATGTGATAGGCAAGGTGAATATTTCATTAATGATATGCCTGATATGACGGGTGAAGTAATCAATACATCATGATAGTAATTTATCATCTGGCTCGAGTTATGAATAATAACATGAATCAGGTGGAAATCCCTCCTCCTCCAAGGAAAGTCAAAGTGGTCGTTGAATCCTTAATGCTGAAAAGGCATCCCATGTTTAGCAGATATTCTAATCGCCACCTATTAAAACAATGGATTAACTAGATTTAAAAGATATTAACCATTCTCTAGTGCTCGGAAGATGATAAATATGTACTGGTGGTTAGTAGTTTTGATGGGGAAGGTTATTTGTGGTAGACACTGATCAAGAATACAATGTCCGAAGACTAAATTGATTCCATGGATTTGGTGGAATTCCAAATGATGATTTTAAACAAATATTTTCCATGAACACATCACCTAAATATGGAAAGAGAGTTCCTCGGACACAAGAATAATGAAGATGAGTCCATTAGGGCTTTGAAGAAAACTTTACATGGCTTGAAGGTACTCTTATGGCCTTGTCATAAACTCAGAAAGCATGGTGCATTTCATCTTGAGAATAATAAATCCAAGTCTATGAAAAGCATTGGAAATTCGATACATTCACAATTATGGATAGATTGTTTGTTGTTCCCTCAAGGTTGTAATGTAGATTGGAGACTCAAAGTGGTTTCATGGCCCCAATGATAAGAAGAAAAAAATGGAATACAACATCAGTGGTTTATCAAAAAATATCATGATGGAATGAAGTCTGAATTTTCCCATTGAAAACATTATTTGAATAAGAATATTTGTAACTACGTGTAAAGAACCAATAATTTCTTCACATGTGGAAATTTTGGTCATTTGAACAAGAACTACCCCTAATATACGAATAATACACCCAATTCAAAAGAAGAATATAAATATCACATCAAAACACAGCCGATAGTTTAGTTTTACAAAATCAAGAAGCATGGAAATTAAGCAAACAATTACCCTAAGCCGAGGGTGGTCAGAGGAAATCAACAACCGCCTCTAGGGAAACAAGGAAGGGCTTATTCTATCACTTATACTGAGGTCGATCCATAAAATGACATGGTGATAGGTGCTATCGTTATTCACTCCATAAAAGATAATGTACTATTTGTTTCTAGTTCTACTCATTCATTCATATCCTGAGTGTTTTGTAGAACTATTCAAAAACCACCTCAAAATATAGAGGAAAATATATATGTGAGAATAATGAAATGGGAAATTATTAAGTCAATGGTTTCTATCACCTCCCTAGTTTACATTTGTGGATTGAACCTCCCACAAAATCTCATCATAATTCCTTTAGTGGATTTTGACGGGATATTGGTCATGGATTGGATATAATTATACAAATACAACATAAACTGTCGGGAAAGGGAGATAACTCTTCACATCACAAAGCATAATCCAATTCATTATAAGTGTCAGGAGGAAGATGAATCATCTTTTGAATCTTCGTCTGATGTTTGGATATGGATTAATTTTTAGAAAGTATATATAGATCAAATGATTGAGAAAATGGATAGAATCATGCTTGATGACATGCCCATTGTGAGATATTACACTGAGGTATTCCATGAAGAGTTGCATGGTCTTCCTCATGACTAAGAGGCTGAGTTATTAATTGAACTTATCCCTGGATCTCTACCTATCACAACGACACCATAAAGAATGGACACTGTAGAGATAGAATAGATGAAGAATTTTTTACAAGAGAATATAGGGTATGGTTTTATATGCTCGAGTGCTTCACCATGGGGTGCGCCAGTCCTCTTCGTCAAGAATATGGAAGGATCAATGCGACTCTGCATTGAATATCATGAGCACAATATAATCTTGACTAAGAAAATTTTTCCCCTTCAATTGATAGATGACATGTTTGATAAACATCATGGTGCCAGTTATTTCTTTAAGGTGGACCTTCGGTCAGTATATCACTGACTGATGGTGAAGAAGGAAGATATTTCGTAGACTGGCTTTCAAACAAGTTATGGACACTATGAGTTCATAGTGATTCCCATCGGACTCACTAACGCTATTGAAATTTTCACGGATTTAATAAATAGAGTCTTTATAGATTACCTTGGGAAATTTGTGGTATTATTCATTACGATACTCTGATATACTTCAATAGAAAGTATGAACATGAAGACCATTTGTATACTATGTTAAAAACATTGTCATGGGATTAGTTGTATGCAATTTATAGTAAATTTGAGTTCTGGATCAAGGAAGTTTCATTCTTAGGGCATGTTATCACCACCTTAGAGATATATGCGGAACCATCATTGAAGAACGAAATTGAAGAGTGGCCCCAGACATCTTTTGTAACATGGATTCGCAACATTTTGGGTCTATCTGGGTATTATTGAGCATTTTTGAATAACGTTTCCCATTTTTCAAACACAATGACTTGGTTGAATGGGAAGGGCGTATTGTATGTCTGGACATATGAATGCGATGACTATTTCATGGAGTTGAAAATGTGGATTACCATTGCAACATTACTCACACTCACTTCATGATGATAAATCTTTGTGGTGTATAATGATGCTTCTGAGAAAGGATTATGTTTTATGCTAATGCAAAATGATACAGTGAATGCATATGCCTCAAGGAAGCTGAAAAACCTATGAAAAACACTATCCCATGCCTGATCTGATGTTGGAGACAGTGATCTTAGTGTTGAAAATTGGGCATCATTATCTCTATGGGGAGAAGTGTGAAATATATACTGAACACAAGAGTCTGAAATATATATTCACACAGAAAGAGCATAATATGAGACAATGAAAATGGATAGACCTCATCAAGGATTACTACTACTCAATCCACTACCATCCCGGTAAGGAAAACAAGGTGGTAGATTCACTATGTAGAAAGCATCTTGCATCATTATCAATTATAATAATTGAAAAATATGTAATCTTCTTTGATTTGAAAAGGATGGACATGGGAATCATTAAGGGAGTAACATCATCAATGATTTATCAAATGATTTCTCAACCATACCTCTGGGGGAAAAATTCTGCTCAACAAAAGGATGCGGATCTTTAGAAAAGTGTGGAAGCTATTAAAAATGGGAAATCCTCTGATATCAAATTTGATGTGGAAGGAGTCGTAAGATTTGGGACAGGATTATGTGTACCATCTAATATAGAGATAACGAAAGTGCTTTTGTGTGACACAGAGAGATCAACCTTCTCTATCAACCTAGGTAGCACAATGATTTATTGAGATCTCCGAGAAAACATTTGGTGGGACAAAATGAAAAGGGAGATTGCTGAATATACGTCATAGTTCCTGGTATTTCAGCCAATGAATGCTAAGAGAAAAAATTCTAAGGGGATGATGCAACCACTACCCATACCGGCATGGATGTGGGAGAGCATTACCATTGAATTTTTCACGAGAATTATAATGACATCTAGAGGAAATAAATCTATATGGGTCATTGTGGATCGTCGTACGAAGAAATCTCACTTTATAAAAGTTAGAGAGGATTTTTCAATGGGGTTTCTTTCCCAGATTTACATCAATAATGTTTTAAGGATACATGGAGTACCATTATATACTATGTCTAATCGTGATCTGAGATTCTATTTCATGTTCTGGAAAATTCTCCACCATTCGTTGAGCACTGAACTAAACATTAGTATGGCATATCATCCTCAAATTGTTGTCCAATCTGAGTAAATATACAGACAATGGAAGACATGTTGAGTACATGTTCTATGGAATTTAAAGGAGGATGGTACCAATATCATCCACTTCATGAATTATCCGATAACAAAAAATTCTACTAGAGCATATGAATGGCTCTATATGATTCCATTAGGGGAAATGGTGAAGAACTCTATTGTGTTGGGATGAAGTCGGTGAGCATAAGCTTCTAGGTCCTCAAATGGTCAATGAAATTATGGAGAAGGTTAAACCATTCAGCACCATGTAAGGGTGGCCTAAAGTTAACAGAACTGTTATCCAAATAATTGTCGATGTGACTTCAGTTAAATGTTGGAGACAAGTTATTTCTACTCATACCTCCTTGGAATATGGTCATTAGATTCAGAATGAAAGGGAAGATATGTCCTACTTACATCGGCCCCTTTGAGATCCTTGATGAAGTCAAAGGTGTGTCCTATAAACAGGAACTTCGACCTACCATGTCGAAAGTACATGATATCATTCATGTATCCATCTTAAATAAGTTCATACCATTCCATTCACATGTACTCTTCTTTGAGGTGGTACAGTTGGAGGATGATCTCTCTTACGAGGATCAGCTAGTGAAGATCTTGGATCATAGAGATAAAGTAATACGCAACACGACTACTCATATGGTCAAGTTACAGTGGAAAAAACATAAGTACGAAGTGGAAATACAGGAACCAGAGCATGAAATGAAGGTAATGTACCCACATCTATTTTTATCATATAATGTTAGTTGAAATTTTGAGAGAGAAATTTCTTATGGTTAGATGAATGTAACGACATAATGTTTTTCAAAAAAAATTCACATCATAGAAATATGTAATAAAATCCCATGAAGCACACAACATAATGAACTATTATGTGCTATGTGACCTTTAATCATAATTTTGTCACATCTCTGTTGAGAATTTTTAAAATCCGACAAACACGGTTGAAAACAATAAGTTATTTAAATTCCGATAAGAGAACATATTTTTTGTTGAATAGTAACCTACCAGTATGAATAGTAATATACAGTTATGAATAGTGATATACCTTAATGAATGCTCTATTTCTTATGATTATGTAAAATTAATATTAAATTTTATAGTATGATATACCTTTATTTTAGAATTGGTAAATAAATGTTTTGAAAATGGTTTTTGATAATAAATTATGATTTTAAATAAATATTAAAATAATATTATTTAGAAAATTATTTTTGAAAAATGGATGTCATTTTTTTTATTGTACATGTCCTAAAATGGTTATGGTGAA
This sequence comes from Viscum album, assembly GCA_963277665.1. Taxonomy (NCBI): domain Eukaryota; kingdom Viridiplantae; phylum Streptophyta; class Magnoliopsida; order Santalales; family Viscaceae; genus Viscum; species Viscum album. The sequence continues at coordinate 2,070,003,976 of OY728152.1, read as the reverse complement.
TTTTTGGGATTTTTCAGAAATATTTGAATTTTTGATGAATAGTGTAATACCGCAATTTACAAAATAAGCTAAATAAGCTAATTATAGAGTCATGTATGATGTTATTATGATGTAATCCCACTTAGTTTGGGATCACATGATAAAATTACTATTCTAGTTCAAGGAAGACTCTCTATTAATTTTCTTGTGGGGAAATAATAAATTAATGAATTTTATATTGAGAAACCCCCTCACACCTCTACAATAAAACCCCACTTCACTCCCTCTTCTCTTCACTCATATCAAGTATTCTGCCATGAAAATATTTGGACCAAATCTCTCCCTAAAATCCTCCCCCATGACCAAAACGTTTTTGTCACTTCATAATTCCAAAACCTCTCCCATTATGTGGTTCTCAAAGGAGAATGTCTCAAGATATAAATTCCTTTTCCAAATCCATTCATTTCTTGTAGGTTTTTTTATTTTTTTGTTTCTTTCCTCTCATAAATGCACAAAAATGGTATGATAAATATAGTAACATACATATACTTTAATCTTTTCATGATAATGGTATATTTCATTACCTTATCTCATTTCCCCACCCTTAATTGGAAGGAAACTAAACCTCCATTTCAGATGTCTGAATATAACACATTCAAGGGAAACACTTTATCAATTTCTATTATCATATTTAATTCGTGTCATGAAACCATTTGTGTTATAGTTGAACCAGATTATTATATATGTAATATAACCTATTTTTAGTTCGGAAATCGTTTTGTACAAATGGTAATATGTTATAAAGGAAAACATGTTATGAAATAAAATTCATCGCTTAACATAAACGGTTGTCACCAGGGTTTTATATAAACCATTGACTAAAAGAAAAGTAACCAATTTAAATATAAAATCATGTAATGACTTGGATATTAACTAATATAATATAACTTCAATTTTATGGGATCTCTTTCATTTTAAATGATTATAAAAACATAAATATATGTTAACCGGTCATTAAAATCAAGTAAACAAATGAGCCCGAACAATAAAATTGAACCTCATAACCAATCAAAAAGGTTATGAATGAACATAAAATTATTGTACAAAACCAAATAAATATATAAGGGGTAATTTATTTTTTAATTTACAATCCTAATTGGTTTATTTATGTCTTTAAAAACAACAGGATAAAACCAATGAATTTAATGTAAGGGATCCTCTACTTTTCACTCTTAATCAATATTGTTCTCAATGCAATGACATTTTTGTGTAATAAAATTGATGGGGTATATTGTTTTAAATACCTAATACTACCCTAATTTTTTATACGTGATGATAAACCATTGTTTAAATCATCAATCCCTCATAGTTACACCTGATACCATGATGATAAACCATGATGGATTCTACACAAACATTCTTTATTTCTTCAGGTTTCTCTATCTTTATTTTCTAAAAGATAAATATTTTGTTTTTATGATAAAAAATAATGTTCTATGATCCATAACCCATGCAATTTCAATGATATACTTGTTTTAATTGAAAATTCTCTTGATACTTCCCAATAAGCACACTTGTTTTAAGGGAATTTCCCAAAATTTTAACAAATTTCAAGACGGATCTATCCTATGTTTTAAGACACCATTAATTTTATAAAATCAGTATTTTTATTATGAAAAAATTATTGTATCATCTCCAGTTTAATATTAAAGATTTATTTCATTTCTATTTTAAAAGCACTATAGTATTTTCCTTAAAAACGCCCAAAACTGTTTTTATGCTAATGTTTCTCTAGTACATTCTTTATATGTTTTCAATTATTTTTGACATAAAATACCATGTTATATGCCTATATTAACTTATGAATGTCCATTAATGTTATAATACCTCTCTTTTAGGGATACATTCATTATACGATCCTTGGTTTTTCATTATGTCATGATTGTGGTACCCAATTCGTTCCATGGGTGTCCATATGTTTATGTATGGTTGATAATGTAGAATTATTTATGTGGTATTAATATTTTTTTGGAAGGAATATTCATGAAAATTTTGAGATCAGTGTGCCAATATAACCCTCCAATTCATTTAATAAAGGTATGTCTTAGGAGATGAGATTTGAAACAGGATTGATGGTTAGCCTTGACCCATACTAGAATGGGAAACATTATTGGCGGTTTGAATTTACCCGTACTAAAGAAATGATTTATGATTCCAAATCATTTATATGATTCCATTTTTATATTAACTTGTAACATCCCATGCAATTAAAGAATAATATATTTTTATTTCAATGTCTATTTATGAATTATATAGAGTTTTAGAGGCTAAAATTAGAATAAATCCAATCTTAAGCATAGAATGCTCTATTATTTATTAAAAGATTTTTTACCGCCTTTTGATGGTGACCCATTATAAAATCCATATTTTACAATTTTATAAGATAAATTTGTCAAAATAAACTTATTATTATGAGTTGGGACATTGAATTTTACATTGGATAAAATTTTGGTAATTTTCTGACAATGTTCATTTTTTAATGTATAGTGAAAAATACTGCATTTAACTTGAAAACTACTTTTTTAACTAATTTAATTACATGGATAGATTATCTTTTTAATTGGTTTTAAGTGTAATTATAATATATTTTTACCATTTAATCCAATTTTTGTCATTGTAATTAATTTCACTTTGGAATTGGGCATAAACAAGTGTTAAACGTTTGATAGATATTGTTTCTAAAAAACCCACTATTTTTTGACAACGAGAATTATTTTTAAATTAATTACTGCAATTTATGTGTTTTAAATTAGGTGAATTGGAATAAATATTTGGAATAAAATGGTCCAAATTATGTAATGAATATACTTTTTTTGTACGTTTTGAATAGTAATGATGGTAATTATATTTTATTATCGTGATAAATAAGTTATCGGGTAGTTTTGGGTAATAAAATAAAATCCTAATAATATAATATGACCCCAAAATGTGTCTTAATTCTACTTTTTGTGTCATGGCCGACCATGGGATTCCATGTTCCAACTTAGGGACCCCATGGAATCACTTTTGTGTGATAGTTACATTTTATCATTTTATTTCATAAAGAAAGGAAAATATAACAAAAGTATGTAACACCTATGTAAAACAATTTTAGTTTTGTTTAAATAAATGGTCTCTTAGAATATATATAGTCATTGGAAATCAAAAACTATTTCCTACGTCATGGTATTTTTTTTATAATTTTTAAAAATTATATAAATAAATTTGTTTATGACACCATGATGATGTATTCATTACCTCATTAATGAATGATTTATAAAAATGAAAAGATAATGTAAATCTAAGGCATAAACATGCCAAAAACCAATTGGATGGGTGTATTTCGAACCTTTATAACCTTATCCTCGAAATATATCAATATGGGTCCTTTAAAATCTGAAACTAATTTTATAATAATGTAAAATTTCAAGACATTCTAAGAGTGCCCCTCCTCCCTCTTATAAAAGGCCCCCACCTCTACCCCCTTACCCACACCTCTCAAGTAATTGGATCTTCCAAAATATTTTCATTTATCTCTCCACATCCCTCTCTTCATCTTATAAGCCTTAACATAGGCATAATGCTCTTCAAGAAACCCTTTTGCTTCAATTTAAGTGGAGTTACCCGATTTAATGGTAATGTCTTATCTTATGTTCTTTTGTTTTATTTTGCTTCCCAAACCCCATTAAATTTTTTTATTCCTCTTTTTTGTAAAAACATAGTATATTAGATATACTAGGATGTTTTTATGAGATTAATTTGATTTATACATACACACACCTCCGTCTAATGGTTAATGAACATTCTATTTCTGTGAGTGGCGAATTACTGCCTCACAAAACGATGATTGTTCAATATTCTTTTAACACATTTCATGGTGTCCATTTAGTTGTTAATCTATTTATATATGATATATATTATGTTTATGTTTTACTTTGTGATTCTATATTTTACAGTTATGGCACCCCTTTATGGTTTCTATTATGGGTCGATAATTTCATTTTAGGAAGTGCGGACTACAGCCCCCTCAAAGTGATTTGAATCATTAATACCATATATGGGAGGTATAAAGGATGGAGTTAATTGTATTATATATTATATTATACTGGAATTATAATATACGTTTATATAAATATGATTTCATTCCATTAAATACGAAATAGAAATCAAATTAGCGTTCATGCGTACGTACGACTTACCATCTTCGTGTACGGTGCATTTCATTTCTTACCTCTAAATGTTATGTAATATTATAAATGCATGTATATACTGGATATATATTATATATATGATCAGGAATATAATTCTGGATATAATGGATATTTTACAACATGAACAACTTGTAATTATAAAAGTTATATTTTTGACTCAAGTACCAAAGATCGAGAAAACAACCATTATTAACTTAAATTATTATATAATTTTCGTAACATGGTAATAATTGATATAAAATTAATAATGAACTTGAAAAAGGTTCTTGAGAAATTAGAAATTTTCTCTAGTATATTATTGTTAAGATTAATGAATGATCAAGGAAAGTCGGACACGAGGTAAGGTACTTCGTCTCAATCTCCTTTCTTTGATGCATATTTTGTTTTATACACAACTTATTTTTATACGGTTTATAAACCCTTATAACTTTTAATTTTATTCAAAATTAATAGTTTTATACAAATAATTTTACTTAACGACAAAAGGTAATGTTTTTGTCTTACGTATGCGGTGACAACGACTTCTTCGCCACTGTGACCATTATTTGAGTTTTAGTTTCCTCTACAAGACATAATTTTTTTTAAATGATAAATAAATACCATGTTTTACTTTTATTTTATTTTTGTATTGAAAATAATTTTGATAATGATTTGATTATATAAATTTGTTTTTGATATCTTGTGATTGAAATGTGGAAATGTTAAGTTTCTTTCATGTATATTTTATGTGATACGTTTGTGTTAGGGTTCAAGGGAATTGTTTATGAAGACGAGTGGTTTTGTGATGAACTAAGGGCAGGTTAGACGGATATAGCTCTCCAATGCATTGGGTATCGATAAGGAGTTAAACACTAAGGTTTCTCTAACGAGATTTAGGGAATATACTGTAATGGGTATTCCAAATGTAACCATAAGGGTTACTCCCTACGTAAGAATGTTATGAATGTATCAAGTTACCTTTATGTCTTATGATTTCTATGAGTTATTAATAAAACTTATGATTTTTCAAGGATTTACATCAATGATGTGGTAAGGATACATGGAGTACCACTATATACTATGTCTGATCGTGATATGAGATTCTCTTTGATGTTCTGGAAAATTCTCCATCATTCTTTGAGCACTATACTAAACATCAGTATGGCCTATCATCCTCAAACTGATGTCCAATCTGAGTGAACTATCCAAACACTGGAATACATGTTGATATCATGTTCTATAGAATTCAAAGGGGGATGGGACCAATATCTTCCACTTGATGAATTATCCTACAACAACAAATTCTACTAGAGCATCTGAATGGCTCCATATGATTACCTTTAGGGGAAAAGGTGAAGAACATTGTTGTGTTGGGATGAAGTGAGTGAGCGTAAGCTTCTAGGACCTGAAATGGTCGATGAAATTGTCGAGAAGGTGAAACCATTAATCACCATGTCAAGGCAGCCCAAAGATAACAGATGTGTTATGCAGATAACTGTCGATGTGACTTTGAGTTCGATGTTAGAGACAAGGTATTTCTACTCATATCTCCCTAGAATATGGTCATGAGGTTCGGAATGAAAGGGAAGTCATGTCCTAGTTATATTGGCCCCTTTGAGATCCTTGATCTTGTCAGAGTTCTGGCCTATCAATAGGAACTTCCACCTACCATGTCAAAAGTACATGATATCATTCATGTATCCCTCTTAAATAACTACATACCATTCCATTCACATATACTTTTCTTAGTGGTGGTACAGTTAGAGGATGACCTCTCTTACGAGGAGCATCCAGTGAAGATCTTCGATCGTAGAGACAAAGTTCTACGCAACATGACTACTCATATGGTCAAGGTACATTGGAAAAAGAATATGTACGAAGTGGAAACAAGGGAACTAGAGGATGAAATGAAGAAAACGTACCCATATCTATTTTTATCAAAGAATGTAAGATGAAATTTCGAGGGTGAACGTTCTTATAGTGGGAAGATTGTAAAGACCAAATGTTTTTCAATGGAAATTATCATCTTATAAATATTGAATAAAATCATCTATTATGTGTTATGTGAACTTTAATCATAATTTGGTCACTTATGTGTTGGGAATTTTTAATATCCGACACACATGGTTGAAATCAATAAGTTATTTTATGTTCTATAAGAAAACATATTTTTTGTTGAATAGTAGCCCAACCATATGAATAGTAACTTACCATTATGAATCGTGATATACCCTAATGAACAGTATATTTATTATGATTATATATAATTAATATTCCATTTTAAAGTATGATATACCTATATTTTAGAATCGGTAAATGAATGTTTTGAAAATCATTTTTGATAATAAATTATAATTTTAAATAAATATTAAAATAATCATATTTAGAAAATTATTTTCGAAAAATGGACTTCATTTTTTTACATGTCCAAAAATGATAATGTTTAATTTTTTGGATTTTTATAAAATAGTTGAATTTTTTATGAATAGTCTAAAACCATAATTTACAAAAGAAGCTAAATGAGATAATTATAGAGTCGTGTATGATGTTTTTCTGATGGAATCCCAATTAGTTTCAGATCACATGATAAAATTAAAATTATTTGTCAAGGAAGACTCACTATTCCTTTTCTTGTAGGGAAATAATAAATAAATGAATTTTATATTGAGAAATCCCCTCACTCCTCCACTATGAAACCTCGCATCACTCCCTCTTCTCTTCACTCATATCAATAATTCTACCTTGCAAATATTCGTCCCAAATATGCCCCAAAAATCCTCCCCCACAACAAAAACCATTTTAACTCTTCATAATACCAAAACCTCTCCCATTATGTGGTTCTCAATGTAGAATATCTCAAGAGGTAAATTCCTTTTCCAAATCCATTCATTTTTTTTGGATTTTTTATTTTTTTTATTTTTCCTCACATCCCTGCAAAAAAATTGTATGATAAATCCATTAAAATACATGTACATTAATGTTTTCATGATAATGGGATATTTAATTACCTTATCTTATTTCCCCACCCTTAATTGGAATGAATCTAGAGCACCATTTTTTATGTGTTAATATAGCACATTCGAGGACAACACTTTATCAATTTCTATTATCATATTTAATTCGTTTCATGAAACCATTTTTGTTTAGGTTGACCCAGATTATTATATATTTAATATATCATAATTTTAGTTTGGTAATCCTTCTGTACAAATGGTATTACATTATAAAGAAAAACATGTTCTTTGTAATCAAATCCATCGATTAACAAAAACAGTTGTCACTAGGGTTCTATATAAACCATTGACTATAATAAAAGTAACAATATTAAATTTAAGAGCATGTATTCACTTGGATATTCACTAATATTATATAACATCAATTTTGGTACTTCACTTTCATCTTACATGATTATACAAACATAAATATAAGTGAACCGGTCATTACAATCAATTAAAAAAATGAGCCCGAACAATGAAATAGAACCTCATAACCAATGAAAAAGGTTATGAATGAAAATAAAATGATTAAAATAAACTAATTACATATATAAGAGGTTATTTATTTATTAATTTATATGACTAATTGGTTAATTTATTTCTTTAATAACAATAGGAGAAAACCAATGAATTTAAAGTAAGGGATCCTCTACTTTTCACTCTTAATCAAAATTTTCCTCTATGATATGAAATTATTGTGTAATACAAATTGATGGTGTATACTGTTTCAAATCCCTAATACTGCCCTAATTTTTTATAAGTGATGATAAACCCCTTATCTCAATTATCAATCCCTATTAGTTACACATGATACTATGATGATAAAACATGATGGATTCTACCCCAACTTTCATTATTTCTTCAGGTTTCTCTATCTTTTATTATCAAAATGTAGTAGTAATTTTTTTATTTAAAAGATAAAAATTATGTTTTTATGATAAAAATCATGTTCCATGATCCATCTATCATTTAATTTCTGTTATATACATGTTTTAAGGAAAAATTTCCTCGATACTTCTTAATAAGCACCCTCGTTTTAAGGGAAATTCCCATATTTTTACACAATTTCAAGATCACTCTATCATATGTTTTAAGACACCATTGTTATTATAAAATAAGTATTTTTATTATAAAAAAATTATTGTATAAACTCAAGTTTAATATAAAATATGTTCTTCAATTCTATGTTAAAAGCTCTATAGTATTTTCTTTAATACCGCCCAAAACCGTTTTTATGCTAATGTTTCTCTAGTAATTTCTTTATATGTTTTCAATTATGATTGACCTAAAATACCACATAAATGCCTATATTAACCTATGAATGTCCATTTATGTTCTAATACCTTTCTTTCATGGATAATTTCATTATAAGATCCTTGGTTTTGCTTTATGTCGTGATTTTGGTACCCAATTCGTTCCATGGGTGCCCTTATGATTATGTATGGTTGATAATGTAGGATTATTTGTATGGTACTAAAATTTTTGTGGAATGAAAATTCATGAAAACATTGAGATGATGGTGCCCATATTGCCCTCAAATAAATTGAATAATGTTAGGTCTCATGATATGCGATGTGAAATGGGATTGACGGTTAGCCTTGACCCATATAAAAATGGGAAACATGATTGGTGGTTAGAATTTACCCGTACCAAAGAAATGATTTCTGATTCTGAAGAATTTATATGATTCCATGTTTATATTAACCCGTAACATCCCATTTAAGTAAAAAATAATATATTTTCATATTTATGTCTATTTATGAATTAGATAGTGTTTTAGAGGCTTAAAATGAGAATAAACCCATTCATAACATAAAATACTCTAATATTTTTTAAAAGATTGTTTTGTAGCCTTTTGATGGGAACCATTTTTAAATATATATTTTGACAATTTTAGAAGATATATTTTTCAAAAAAAATTATATTATTTATAGTGAGGACATTGAAATTTACTTTGGATAATTTTTTTGTATTTTTCTGACAATGTTCATTTTTTAATGAATAGTGAAAATAATGCATTTTACTTCAAAACTTATTTTTCATATAATTTAATTATAAGGTTATATTATATTTTTAATTGGTTTTCATGTGTAATTATAATATATTTTAACCATTTAATCCAATGTTGGTCATTGTAAATAATTTCACTTTGGAATTGGGCATAAACAAGTGTCAATATTTTGATATATATTGTTTCTAAAAAACCCGCTATTTATTTTGACAATGAGAGTTATTTTTAAATTAAATAATTCAATTTATGTGTTTGGAATTTGGTGAAATGGATTACAATTTTGGAATCATATGGTCCGAATTATGTCATTTTGACTCTTTTTTTGTATGTTATGAATAGTAATGATGATAATTATCCTTAATTATCGTGATTAATTAGTAATCAGGTATTTTAGGGTAATAAAATTATATAATAATAATATAAAGTGACCCCAACATGGGTCCTAATGCTACTAGTTGTGTCATGGCCTTCCATTGGATTCCATGTGACAACTTAGGGACCCCATGGAATCACTTTTGTGTGATAGTTACATTTTATCATATTATTTTTTAAAGAAAGGAAAATATAACAGATGTATGTAACAACTAAGTAAAAAAAATTTAATTTTGTGTAAATAAATGATATATTAGACTATAAATAGTCATTTTAATGCTAAAATGATTTCCTACATTGATATTACTTACATAAATACTTTGATGTATAAAATGGGCGTTTGGGAATTACTCCACGCTACATTTTGATGATCAGAATTGATATGCAAGACATCATAATCAATCCTCCCCATGAACATCGATGTCTTGATGTAGATAAGGTAATGTGTGTTTAAGAAATACTCCACACTACATTATCATGATTGATAAATTCTTGGTCGAGATATTCTTCGGTATCCCCACCCAAAGCAACTCATATCTCCTGACCGTGCAAATACTTGACATTAATATTCCTTAATTAATTAAAATGATATCATGAAGCATATAAACCTCTATCTTATACAAGGAATATTTCATAATTTCATGTTGAACTATTTGAAAAATCTTTGTGATGTTTCTTTATTTCTAAAGGCTCCATTTTCTATAGTAAATACATCGATAATAACAATAGTATTTAGCTGTGCCGAGCCTAAATAACATACATGGTATATTCATGACTGCAATTTTTAGTATTTCTTGACAAAGAATTATCCTATCACTACTGGGTAATAGTCTTACATTTATATTCATCACTAATTTGCTATGATTCATGTATCACTGAACTAGTGATTGAGTTTACCAAAAACGAAATTCATTTTAGAAACTGAAAGAATGTCTCCTTGCGTCCAAGGACACATGATATAAATGTTTGTGGTTATCCTCAACAATAGTTCAACACGAATGTTTCACTTGGCAATTAAAGAATTTGTGTACATCTGACCAATGGACTAGGTATCACCCTTTCAAAGCCTTTTTGGAGAATACACATGACTTCTACTAAGGTTTCTATACTAACGTGTTTATCGTATTAGAATACACATATGTTACCAGCATATTGTATTTAATATCTATGTTGTAAAAGGAAACATCACATAGATTAATATGCCTGATATAGAAGTGGAAACTTTCTTCTTTAAATTATTTTATTGGTTTAAAACAACCGTAAAATTATTTTATAATATGAAATGCATATAACCACTTTTAATACCTCATTAATTGAAGGATGTCACGTATGTGTCATTGGAATTTAATTCCTTTGACCTTTTCACATTGTCTTTCAATTTATCCGCCATAAGAATTAAATCTTAATTTTCTTTTATTCTTATTCACTTGGCGAACCTTACCTAGATGGGTAATGAAGAATTTACTCAATACTTGTTCGTTTTGTAAGTTAAAATGAGACTTCCTTAATGTGGTGAAAATTATATTTAAATTTCATGATCAATCATTAATTTTACACATGCCGGTGTAAACTTCCCCTTTTTCATGTCATTGCTTCACTTTCTCCTTTCAAACATCTCAGAGAAGAGACTTTATGTTATATCATCTATGTCCTGGTATATCGATCACAACTAACACCGGATGTTGAGGAAATCATAATGATATAACTATCATGTGATTTGTATATTAGTCTCCTCTAAGAAATTTTCACCCTAGCTTCTTGAGGTAGTTTAACAGTGTTGGGGACACATACACCTTGAGTTTCCTATATCATAGTACTATGCGCACGCACCTGTACTATTCATGGATACTCATGTCACTGTGGACATTTACATTGTCCATTGTAATATTACAGTTTTAATCTTGTGGTATAACATTCCATTTTTCTACAGAAATAAATTTTAGCAGATGAGTGCCTTTTATCTAGATAACTTGTTTAGACATTTTGATTAAATACATAAATAATTTAATGTCTTCCACTATTTTATTGAATTCTTGGAACCCTTTATGCTAGAATCAAAATAATCTGTCACTTGAGTATTCTAGTGGAAAGGATCCTGAAACCACCCCTCATAGTCTACAAGATAAGGCTACAACCCTAGTTGGAGGGTTCTAGGTAGGCTTTTGGTTGGCCGACCGTTGTAACATTCGGTTCCTTGATCGGTTGAGTGAAGTCCAAGCTTCTTAAAATCAAAAATTGATTTATGCAATGCTTTCCTCAAAAATGATAGCAATTTCGCCAGGGCAAATCCTTATTAGCACTTTAGTAAGGTCAGCCCATCATTCTAATAAGGACTCCACAGTAGTAAGAGGCACCCTCCGCTAAGGCATGACCAACATCTCAAACAGCTGGTTTTGTCTAAATTTGAATGATGGAAGGAAATTATGACTTAATATATCATTGGGGGTTTTATTATTTTTAGTGTGAAGAAAGAAATAATTTTCTAATTTTATAAGCACGTGCTATGTGATCAAACTAACAACTGACCGTGCAAGAAATAGAAATTTCATCACGTCCATGTTCATTTTATCTTCCATGTTTGTTTATTATTATACTATGTGATCGCACAATAAATTACAATGCACAAATATAATAAACCATTCAGAAATAAAATAAACACCTGATTATGAGCCAGTACTATTGGTTGATCCGTTGAGTGAATAACAGACCAACTGAAACCCTTGGGGTAAATACATTTAGTCGCGTGACTTGAAACCTGAATATAAATGTCTTCTAATCCAATTCATCCCACTAATATCTGGTGTGTCACCATCACATGGCACAAAATGTGTCACCGATCGTCTCATTATTATAAAATTGTACTCGCACATAGGAGAGGGGGTCTCGGGGTATAAATATACAACTCTGAGAATGGGCGCGCATGACCTTATACATATAATGACTCTGAGACAACACACATATCACCCTTTTAATTTAAAATAATTATTACAAAACAGCAAACCATAATTTAATAAAAAATTAAATAAATAAAAAAACACCATACTTGCATTTGTAGGTCTCAGCTCATGATCTGTCATATAAAAATTAAACTTGCATATATTAAATAAGTGTAGAATAAAAATTAAACATTCATTGAAAATTAACATGCGAAAATTTTGTTGAATTAAAAACATCACCCTTGTTTTTAATTCAATTTAACATTGTTCGGTCCCCATTTAATTAATTTAATTTTAAAAAATGAAATAAATAAAAAACACCAGACGTGCATTGGTAGGTCTCAACTCATGATCAGTAATATACTCATTAAACTTTCATATATTAAATAAGTGCAGAATAAAAAATTAAATATGCATTGAAAATCAACATAATTGAATTTTATTGAATTAAAAAAATAATTAATGTTTTTAATTCAATTTAACATTGTTCAGTACCGATTTTATTAATTTAACTGTAAAAAACTAAAAAGTAAATTAATTAATTAATTTCTGAAAAAATTAATTACACTTCAGTAACCATAAAATTAATATCTAATTAATTTAATTATCTACTATAATGAAATTAAATTTTTTTAAATAATTTTTGATTAAAATAAAATTCCCGAGCCCCTTAAACACTGTGCAGGGCCCGTGTGGGTCCAGGAGAACTGTCCTAGGCCCAGTTCAGGCAGTTCTGACGCCTATGCATAAACTTTATGGGCCGAGCAGGTCCGCTCAAACCCGTCCTGAGATGAGCCAACATGCTTGAACATGTTTCGGGGCATACCCATTCTATGAATATGATTACCTTCATATAGGAAGATCAGGCGGTGACTGGGGTTTGAGCTAGGAAGGGAGCTGGACAACTCCAGTGCTTGTAGCAAGGAGATGATGGCTAGCCTACGTGGCGTCCCCCAACTAGTGGCATGTCGGGATGGTGAAGTGGAAACCAGAAGGTTACTTTGGAGGAGTGGGGTGCCACCGCGCCAATAGCAGGAGGATGTAGCCATGTGGGAATAGGATTTATAGGAGTGGGAGGCGGCCAGAGGCATACGTGTGACATGGTGGCTAGCGGGATGCCGGTCTGGCATGCCTCGTCCACGGTGGGTAGCTCGGGGATGGGATTTCATGCGGGAGGGAGGCTGGTAGATCCTACAACCTATTTCATGGTCCATGCAGCATGCGAGAAGGATGCGGCCTCATTTTTCAGGTCACCATATATAGCCGCGCAGGCTTGCTGCACCGGGGTGGAGGACAGGAGGCAGTTCAGAGTGTCTCCTGGGAGATTTCTGGGGCACACTGGTGCACGATGGGGTGAGGGAGTGCGACCTTGAAGTGTGCTGCTATTGTGTCGCCCCATAGTTTTTTAACTTTCATTTAGTCTTTCTTTTGAATGTCCACCCCAACATCATTTTTTTAACAAGACCTAAAATATTGAATTCATCCCTTATTTTTTAATATTAAAAAGGCCTAAAATAAGGTCCTCTTCCTTTCATTATCAAAATTTTCTAAATCCTACATTTATGATAGAAAATATTAAAGCATACAATAATAAAATTATAATTATAATTAAACAATTTATATTAAAATAAAATTATTATAACAATAAAATTAATAATCTTCATTGGAAAATACTATTTCAGTGTAAATGGATTAAGATAAAATTGGTTCATCAAATTAGAACTACACTAAACAATCAGTTTTAATCCGAATTTAGAACTTCGGATGACTGTGGAATGGTCATCCAGTATCAGATTAAAACATGGTCTGCGGCTTTGTGACCGTATCAATGACCTATTCATAACTTAAGGAAATTTTAATTTTTCTTGGCATAAAATCAAAACACATCCCTATGATATCACTTGTTGGAACCGGGCGTGCAGCGGATTCCCCAAACATGTGGTTTTTAAATATTTTTCACCGCTTTTCAACTCGAAATTGTCGTCATCGGTGAAAAGCATCACGGTCAAAGATGAGGACAACGTCTAGTGGAGTTTAAGTACAAAAATTAAACCGTAAAATACTTGGATTAAATCTAATGTCGCGCAGGGAATCTGCTATTCGTTGGGGATCACTAATCGATGAATCTGAAGTCTAATTCCTCTAGATCATCCACACGGGCTTCAAAGAATCTGCAAGTGTGTCGTTGATCATAATCCAGGTTCTAGCACGGATTTACGATGATGCGTTCTACGCTTCAACGACCACAGCATCGCATTGCTAGCGATGCCAGAGAGAGAGCTCTATCTGAGCTTCTTGGATCTAGAGCATCTCTATCAAGAATGTGGGAGAGAGGAGAGAAGAGATAAGCTCTATTAATAGTGTTGGACAAATACCCCTCCTCTTCTATTTATAGTACCCAATTAAAATACCCGATATCACATCATCGGCCCCAGAATACTTAACGCACTATCAATGACATTTATTAATACTACACTTATTCATAAATATTATTATCATTTAACTATAATGTATTAAAATATATTTCAGGATAATAATTGAGTCATTAACCCAACTAATCACCGCCATAAATATTAATTGATCCTTGAATAATTTAATATTCATCAATTAATATTTTTTTCATTTATTTACTTAAAAACTCATAAATACATTTAATAAATAAATTCAATACTAATTATTATAAAATTGAATAATATGAATATATTTCTTAAATTTTTTATCGTTAAACTTTGGAAAATTCCCGGACCCTTGTGGCGGGGCCCACTATGTCCAATTCCTTTATTCAACTGAATAGGGTAGATTCATGAATACGCTATTGTGTGTGACCCTCTAGGACCTTATTTTGACAGCCGTGAATTGGATTCAAAGACCAAGAACAGGATCTAGCAACCCATCATGGCCCCTGAAGAAATTTGGATTTTCATTGCAACTACAACCAACCTACGAACATGCACTATGTAATATAATCTATTTTCCTTTAATATCTCATAAAGCAGGACACACTCTCGTGTCATCACCCTTTTATTGCTTTATTATTTTTTGATTTAACTGGATGGATTTACCCTCGACATCCATGGACATGGTATTATAAAGGTACTTCTATACATATCAACATGGCCATAGATATATTACATCAATAACCTAGAAGCGAAGAATCCTTTCATGACCATTCAACCAATGTCATGCCACCAACAACACTCCCGACACAAACTATCTCTCCAAAACATCATTGCCATGGTTTTTGTCTTGTATAAAAGTACGAAATCAAAAGACATACATTGGTAATGATCTCAAGTCATGAGAACATTACACATGATCGTAGATAAGAACATTAAATGACACTCAAATCATGTGGTGTTCCTATTGGAAGGTCTTTCCACATGATCTCACTACTAGAGATCACCAAGTGAGAACTTCATGAGAAGAAGTCTCAATGCTTATGAGCCCCCACCACTTAATGGTCAAGGATCTACTATGTCCAATTTTTAATATTTATATAGACCAGAGAACATATATTTAATATTAATGTGATATTATCTAGAATTTATCATTATAGCCTGGGAACTGCTATAACCATTCAATACGACAATTAATCTTTGGACACTTCCATTTCAATAGTGGATGCAGAAAAGTATACACTATAATGGAAAGATGAAATCATGCATAGTTAACTATATTCCTGATATGGTAATCAAAAGAACATAATAGTTGGGTCTAGGGCACCCAATATTTGAACAGAATTCTCTTCAAGAAACCCTTTTGTTTCAAACCAAGGGGAGTTACCTGATTTAAAGGTAATGTATTCGCTTATGTTCTTTTGTTTTATTTTGCTTTCCAAACAACTTAAACTCTTTTTATTCCAATATTTTGTAACAAAACTAGTATATTAAATATACTAGGATATTTTTATGAAAAGTATTTGATTTATAATTACACACACCTCCGTATAATGGTTAAAGAACATATTGTTTCTCTAAGTGGAAAATTACTGCCTCACGAAACAATGATTGGTCAATATTCTTCTAACACATTTCATGGTGGACATTAAGATATAAATCAATTTATATATGATATATATTATCTTTATGTTTTCATTATTATTATTTATTTTTCATTTATGGAATACATTTATGGTATCCATTATGGGTAAACGTGATTATTTCATTTTAGGAAGTGCAGACTACCACATCCTCAAAGTGATTTGAATCACTAATGCCATATGTGGGATTTATAAAGGATTAAGTTAATGATATTATATATGATATTATATTGGAATTATATATAAATTTATATCATTATGATTTCATTACATTAAATACGAAATAGAAAAATAAAGTAGTGTTCATGCGTACGTACGACTTACCATCTCCATGAACTGTGCATTTCATTTCTTACCTCTAAATGTTATGTAATAATATAAATTCTTGTATATACTAGATATATATTTCATATATGATATCTCATCATGAATATAATTCTTGATATAATAGATATTTTACAACATGAACAAATGGTAACTATAAAATGTATATATTTGAATCATGTACCAGAGATCGAAAAAATGACCATTATTAACATAAATAATTAAATAATGTTTTTAACATGGTAACAACTGATATAAAAATAATAATGAAATTGAAAATGGATCTTGAGAAAGTATAAATTTACTCTCTTTTTTTATTTAGAATATTAAAGAATGATCAAGGAAAGTCGGACACGAGGTAAGAGACTTCATCTTAATCTCCTTTCCTTGAGGCATATTTTGTTTTATAAACAACTTCCATTTATACGGTGTATTAACAACATTGACTTTTAATTTTATTCAAAAGCAATATTTTTATACAAATCGTTTTATTAAACGACAAAAGGAAATGTTTATGTCTTTCGTATGCGGCGACAATGACATCTTTGCCACCGTGACCATTAATTGAGTTTCGGTTTCCTCTACTGGACATATCATTTATTTAAAATGAAAAATAAATACCATGTTTTACATTTCATTTATTTTGGTATTGAAAATGGTTTTGATAATGATTTTATTATATCAATGTGTTTTTTGATATCTTATGATTGTAATATGGAAATGTAATGTTTCCATTATGTATGTATTATCTGATATGATTATGTTATGGTTCTTGGGAACTGTTTATGAAGACAGGTGGTTTGTTGATAAAAAAAGGGAAGGTGATCCTGATATATCTCTCCAATGCATTAGGTAATGTGAAGGAGTTAAACTCTAAGGTTTCTCTGAAGAGATTTATGGAATATACTGTAATGGGTTTTCCAAACGTAACCATGAGGGTTACTCCCTACGTAAGAATTTTCTGAGTGTCAAGTTACCTTTATGTCTTATGATTTATTTGATTTATACAACAAACTTAGGATTTTGTGAGGTATGTTATAGTCCATATATTATATGAATAAAGTATGATTTCATTGATTCTTATGTATACATGGAATAATTTTTTCATTCCATATTTTTATACCCCTTACTGAGCTTTTTATGCTCATCCCTAGTTTTTGAAATGTTATTCACTGGTTAAGGGAAAGTTACATGATGTGATGATAGTGTCGAGGAAGTGTCAATAAGGAATCCATGTTTTATTTTAAATATGTTTCCTTGATGAGAGAAAATTAATACTATCTTTTTTGTAACCACCTTTTTTAAATGTGGAATGCAATGCATGATTTATGATCTAATTATCTAAAATTCTAAACACGAAAAGATTATCAATGTGTATTCTTGTAATAACTCAATATTAAATAATTATTAATGTTGGGGCCGTATAGTTGGTTTCATAGATCAGTATAGATGACAATAGGAGTTTGAATTCTATTAAATGATTTTCCAAAAATATTTTTTATTGTCCAATTTAAATTATATAGAATTTTTAGATTACAATGTTATTTCATCTAACACATGTTTGTTTAGAATGGTTTTTCACAGAGGAAACATGGATGCAGTCCTAGGAAGAAATACAGAAGGAAATGACCTTCCAAATCCGCATCCTGCGATGGTTGGAATTGGAACTGAACAGTTTGTTGCAACAATGGAACAATTGACTCAAGCAATAAATGGTTGTGGTATCTATGCAGGAGATCAGCCAGATCAATCGTAGAGGAACATGTCAGTAGTGGATCATTTCATGAGGCAGCATCCCCCCTCATTCTGAGGATCGTCTGACCCTATTCTTATTGAAGGTGTATTAAAGCACTAGAGAATATTTTCGATGTCATGGGGTGCTCAGACAATCTAAGGTTAGTCTTTCTATTTACCATTGGGTGGGTGAAGCAGATCTGTGGTGGTCGATGGATAAAAATATCAAGGACACTGATGAGATTGAGGCTCTTGATAGGGATTAATTAAAAATTATGTTTCTTGAGAAATATTTTCCTAAGACTGTTAGACTTAGGATGGAAACATAATTATTGGAATTGAGGCAAGATAACGACTTAGTGGCTGCTTATGAAGAAAAGTTCACTTGATTGGAAAGGTATGCTATAAATTTTATCCTAGACATTGATAGTAAAATCAATCATTTTTAATCAAGATTAAATCCAAAATATCAAAGTGCATTGGCTTCTCGCAAGTTAAAAAGTGATGAAAAGCTTTTTCGATGTGCTGAGAAGATGGAAATGGAGTTTTCTGATGATCAGGTGTTCTATAACAACAATAAGAAGAGGAGACCGATGTGGAAGGATAAAGGGACGAATCCTTCAAAAAGGTATGATTATAAGAATACTATTTTTTCATTTTGTGATAAATGTGGAAAAAGGCATGCTGTGGAATGTCTTTTGAATTCAGGAAAGTGATACCAATGTGGTAAGATGGTACATATGGCTCGTGATTTCACTGAATAGATTTGGGTGATGGTAAGACCAAATTTTATTTACAATTTTTGAAATGTATCATGTGCAATGAGATGGGAAATTTTGGAAACGAGTGTTCGATAAAGAGCTCAAATGATAGGAAGCAGTCAAACTACAAACAGAAAGGTCTAGTGAAATCCATTTCAACTACTTCATCAGATGTTGGGCCATAAAATGAAGTTGTATCAGGAACTTTGATTGTTTTTTAAGATTATGTCAATGTGTTGTTTGATTCATGGTCTACAAATTCTCTCATCTCGGAAAAATATTCTAGTAAATTGGGAACTCCATACCATGATATGACTACTGAACTTGTGGTAAAAACACCTGGGGGAAATGTTGAGGCAAAAAGAATTTATAATAATATTCCAATCCTTATCCATTGAATGAACCTACTTGAAAATTTTGTTGTTTTACCTCTAGTAGAGTTTGATGTTATCCTAGGTATGGATTGGATCTCTGTTTACCATTCTAAGAATGATTTTAGAGTAAAGAAGTTTCTTTTCAAAAAGTCATTCAGTTTGTGTACAAGAATAAACCCTTATAGTTGATAACATATCAAGAGGCTGAGAAACTTCTAAAAGAAGGAAATGAATGTTACATTCCACATATTGTTGAAAACAAATGAACTGTTTAGATTAATGTTGTGCTAGTGGTAAATGAGTATCCTGATGTTTTTCCTGATGAGTTTCTTGGAATAATACCATATCGAGAAGTTGGATTGACTATTGACTTAGTTCCTGATTCTATGCCAATTTAAAAACCCCCTTATCGAATGGCACAAGAAGAACTTTTATAATTAAAAGAGAAATTACAGGATTTATTAGAGAAAGGTTTTGTTCAACCTAGCATATCACCATGGGGTTCTCCTGTCTTATATGTTAAAAATAAATAAAGTTCAATGAGACATTGAATTGATTATAGACCGTTGAATAACATCACTATTAAGAACAAATATCATTTTCATCTTATCGATGATTTGTTTGATCAGCTCTAGGGAGCTTAGTATTTTTCAAAGATTGTCCTGAGATTGGGGTACCATCAGTTGAAGTTAAAGGAAGTAGATATTTTGAAGACTGTTTTTCAAACAAGATATGTCCTTTATGAATGTGTATTTATACATTTTGGGTTAACTAATGCACCTGTTGTATTCATGGACCATATGAATAGAATATTCCATGAGTTCTTGGATAAGTTTATGTTTTCTTTCATTAATGATAATTTAGTGTTTTCTAAAATTAAAGAGGAACATGAAAGTCATTTTATAGTTATTTAGCAGACTTTAAAAAAATTATGGGAAATTTAGAAAGTGAGAATTTTGGTTACAAAAAATTTAATTCCTTGGTCACATTGTTTCTAAAGATGGAATAATAGTTTATCCTGCAAAAACAAAGTTTGTTGAAGAATGGCCAAGACCCAAAAATGTAATCGAGATTCGTAGTTTTCATGGTTTGGTAGGCTATTACCAAAGGTTTGATAAATTTTTCTTCACAATTATCTAGTCCAGTTATCATATTAACTCAAAAAGGTGTTAAGTTAATATGGAAAAAACAATGTGATGATTGTTTTTAGGAATTGAATAAAATATTGGTGAATGCTCCAGTTTTGGCACTAACATCCAAGAATGGTGAGTTTTTTATCTATAGTGATGCTTCCTTTAGAGGACATGGTTGCGTCCTAATATATAATTATCAGCTAATTACTTATGCTTCATGTCGGTTGAAAACCTAGGAGGTAAATTAACCTACACATGATTTGGAATTAGATATTGTCTTTTTCCCAATAAAAATTTTGAGGCATCATTAGTATGGTGTGAAGTGTGAAATATCTAATGATTACAAAAGTTTAAAGTATATATTCACTCAAAAATAATTGAACATGATACAAAATATATGGCTAGAATTAATCAAGGATTGTGATTTTACAATTCATTACCATCTGGGAAAAGAAAATAAAGTGTCTTATGCTTTGAGTTGAAAAAGTAATTATTTCATAACCGTGTTACATTTGGAATGTGATCCTTTGGTTAAGGATTTGAGGAACTTTGTCATAGAAGTTGTTGGTGTAGGATTTGTTTCTGTTTTGTTTCAGGTATCAGTGAAATCATCTCTATCAGATAGAATTAAGCAAGCACAAAAGCATGACACTAAGTTGCATAAAAAGGTAGAGCTGTTTTAGAAGGGTATGTTACCTAAATTCAACATTGATAATGATTGTATTTTGAGAGTTTGGAAGGGATTGTGAGTGCCTTGTGATTAATAATAAAAGAGAGAGTTGTTATGTGAATCTCATAGTTCACCATTTTCAGTTCATCCAAGCAGTACTAAGATGTATAGAGATCCACGGTTGTATTACTGGTGGGATGGAATTAAAAGGGATATTTCTTATTTTACTGAGAAGTGTATGACTTGTCAACAGGTTAAAATAGAGTGGCAGTTTCTGAAAGGGATGCTTCATCTTTTACCAGTGCCAGAGTGAAAATGAGAGAATATAACCATGGACTTAGTTGTGGGATTGCAGAAGACACCTCGAGTTAATAATGCAATATGGGTTATTGCTGATCTCCTGAATAAATTTTCTCATTTTCATTCTATATGAGATAATTTCTCCCTAGATCAACTTACTCATTTATATCATAAATAGATAGTCGGGATACATGGAGTTTCCCTATTCATTATATCTAATAGTGATCTCATGTTTACTTCTAACTTTTGGAAAGGCATTTAGAAGTCGTTGGGTACTGAATTAAATATTAGTATAGATTTTCTTCCTCTATAAAATGGGAAGTCAGAATGAATATTTCCGAATTTGGAGGATATGTTATGTTCTTGTTTAATGGACTATTAGGGAAGTAGAGACCTACATCTTTCTTTGGTTTAGTTTTTTTATAGTATCAGTTTTCATTCAAGTATACAGATGGCACTATTTGAGGCATTATATGGGAAGCGGTGTCCGAGTCTAGATTTTTGGGATAAAGTAGGTGAAAGGAAGTTGATGGGACCAAAATTGGTAAAATAGTTGGCAGAAAACGTTCAGCTGATACAGAAACACATGATAAGAGCTCCGAGAAGGTAGAAAAGTTATGCGTACAATAGGAGGAAGGATCTCTCTTTTAAGGTAGGTGATCATGTCTTCCTCAATGTTTCATTATGGAAAAGTATAATTTGATTTGGTAAGAAAAGGAAAGCTAAGTAAACGGTTCATTAGACCATATGAAATTATAAATAGATTTGGATCAGTTACCTACTATGTGTATTTACCTCTGATTTTATCTTAGGTACATAATATCTTTCATGTTTCAATGTTGATGAAGTACTTGATAGATCCATCTCATGTTATGAGTCCAGAGGTAGTTAAGCTGGAAGAGAATATATCCTATGAGAAACAAATGGTCTAGATTCCTGACCATATGGAGAAAGTATTGTGTAATAAGTTTATTCATCAAGTAAAGGTTTTTTTTGGAAAAAACACATGATTTTAGAGGCAACAAGGGAATCTGAAAATGCAATGACGGATAAATACCCCCCCACGTATTTGATAAGTAAATAAATTGATGGGAAAAAATTTTCAACAGGGGGGAGGATGTAACATTCTAAGTATTTAAACATTAATATATTTCCATATCTATGTCTACTTATGAATTAGACAGTGTTTTAGAGGCTTAAAATGCGAATAAATCCAATCTTAAGCATATAATACACTAATATTTTTTTAAAGAATATTTTACCTCCTTTTGATGTAAAACCATGTTTAAATATATATTTTGAAAATTTTATAAGATCTATTTGTCAAAATAAACTTATTCTTCAGAGTCGGTACATTGAAATTTACTTTGGATAAATTTTTGGTATTTTTCTGACAATGTTCTTTTTTTAATGAATAATGAAAAATACTGCATTTTACTTCAAAACTGATTTTTCCTCTTATTTAATAAAATGTTTAGATTTTCTTTTTAATTGGTTTAAAATTTTAATTATAATATATTTATACCATTTAATTCAACATTGGACATTGTAATTAATTTCACTTTGGAATTGGTCATAAACAAGTGTCAGACTTTTGATAGATATTGTTTCATAAAACCTGCTATTTGTTTTAACAATGGAAATTATTTTTAAATTAATTACTGTAATTTATGTGTATTGAAGTTTTTTGAAATGTATTCCATATTTTAATCATATATAAAAAATTATTTAATTAAGACTCTTTTGTTTTGGTACATTATGAATAGTAACGACGGTAATTATCTTTAATTATCATGATTAATTAATAATCGGGTAGTTATGGTTAATAAAATAATATCATAATAATATAAAATTACCCAACATGGGTCCTAATGCAACTGGTTGTGACATTTTAGACTATGGGATTCCTTTTTCCATCTTAGGGACCCCATGTAATCACTTTAGTGTAACAGTGACATTTTATCATTTTATTTTTTAAAGAAAGGAAAATATAACAAAAGTATGTAACACCTTTGTAAAACAATTTTAATGTTCTGTAAATAAATGATATATTAGACTATAAATAATCATTGTAAATCTAAAACTATTTCCTGTATCATGGTATTTTTTTTATAATTTTTAGACATATATCATGAAATTTATTTATGACACCATGATGATGTAGTGATTACCTCATTAAATAACGATTTAAATAAAATGAAAATTAATGTAAAATCCAAGACATAAATTTATCGAAAACCTATTGGATGGGTCTATTTTGAACCATTATCACCTTAACCTAGAAATATATCATTGTGGGTCCTTTAAATACCGAAAAGTACATTATAACAAAGTAACATTTCAAGTCTTTCCAAGAGTTCCCCTCCTCCCTCTTATAAAAGGCCCCCACCTCTACCCCATTACCCACACCTCTCAGGCCATTGGATCATCCAAAATCTGTTCATTTTATTTCTCCACATCCCTCTATTCATCCTAGAATCCTTACCTTAGGCAGAAAGCACATTAAGAATCCCTTTTTTGTTCAATCCAAGGGGATTTATCTAATTTAAAGGAAATGTCTTCTCTTATGTTATTTTGTTTTATTTTTCTTCCCAAACCCCTTAAACTCTATTTATTACTATATTTTGTAAAAACAACATTATATTAAATATACCAGTATTTTTTTATGATAATTATTTACTTTATACGTACAAACACCTCCGTCTAATGGTTAAATAACATACTATTTTTGGAAGTGGTGAAATAATGCCTCACGAAACGATGATTGTTCTATATTCTTTTAACACAATTAATGGTGGCCATTAAGATGTCACCCTATTTATATATGATATATATTATTTTTATTTTTTCCTTATTATTATGTATTTAACATTTATGGCATACCTTTAAGCTTTCCAATATGGGTAAATTCAATAATTTCAATTAAGGAAGTGTGGACTACCGCCCCCTCAAAATGATTTGAATCGTTAATGCCATATGTGGAACATATAAAGGATGGAGTTATTGATATTGTATATCATATTATACTATAAAGAAAATATAACTTTAAATCATTATGATTTCATTCCATTAAATACGAAATAGAAATGAAAGTATCATTCATGCGTATGTACAGCTTACCGTCTCCATGAACGGTGCATTTCATTTCTTACCTCTAAATGTTATGTAATATTATAAATTCATGTATATACTGGATATATATTATATATATGTTATCTACATCATGAATATAATTTTTCATATAATGGATATTTTACCACATGAACTACTTCTAATTATAAGAAGTTTTTTTTTGACTCAAGTACCAAAGATAGACAAAACGACTGTTATTAACTTAAATAATTACATAATGTTCGTAACAAGGTAATAAGTGATATAAATGTAATAATGAACTTGAAAAAGGTTCTTAAAAAAGTAGAAATTATCTCTATTTTATTATTCATGAGATTAAATAATGAACGAGTCATGTTGGACATGAGGTAAGGGACAACGTCTCAATCTACTTTGATTGAGGCATATTTTGTTTTATACACAACTTCCTTTTATATGGTGTATAAACCCCTTTGAAATTTTCTTTTATTCCAAAGGAATATTTTATATGAAGGGTTTTACTAAATGACCAAAGTGAATATTTTGTCTTACATATGCGGTGTCAACGACTTCTCCACCGCCGTGACCATTATTTAAGTTTTGGATTCCTCTACAAGCAATAACATTTTTTTAATAAAAATAAATACCATGTTTTACTTTTCTTTTATTTTGGAATGGAAAACAGTTTTGATAATGTTTTTATTATATCAATGTGTATTTGATATCTTGTGATAGAAATGTGTAAATTTTATATTTCCTTTATGCAGGTTTTATGTGATACGATTATGTTATAGTTCTTGGGAATTGATTATGAAGATCGGTGGTTCCGTGAGAAACTAAGGGAGGGAGAGTACTATATAGCTATCTAATGCATTGGGTAATGCAAAGGTGTTAAAATCTAATGTTTCTCTGATGTGATTTAGGGAATATACTGTAATGGGTATTCCAAACGTAACCATGAGGGTTACTCCTTACATAAGAATGTTATGAATGCCACAAGTTGCATTTATTTCTTATGAATTCCATGAGTTATTCAGAAACCTTATGATTTTTTGAGGTATGTTAATGTGTTTATATTCTATGAATAATGTATGATTTCATTTATTCTTATATATACATGGACTAATGTTTTCATTCTGTATTTTTATATCCCTTACTGAGCTTCTATTCTAATCCCATGTTTTTGAAATGTATTTCACATGTCAAGGGAAAGGTAAATTATGTGATGATAGTGTGGAGGAAGTGTCAAGAATGAATCCATGTTTTATATTAAAAAAGTTTCCTTGATGGGAGAAAATGAATATTGTCTTTTATGTAACCACCTTGTTTAAATGCGGAATGCAATGCAAGATTTATGATCTAATTCTCTAAAACTCTAAACCTGAAAATATTCTCAACTTCTATTCATGTAATAACACAAGAACAATTAATGATTACGGCCGAGGCCTTGTAGTTTGTTTGAGAGGTAAGTTTAGATAAATTTAGGAGTTATAATTATATTAAATGATTATCCAAAAATATATTTTTTATGGTAAAATTGAAATTATATAGAATTTTAAGATTACCATGTTGCTTCATCAAGGAAATGTTTCTTAACAATGGTTTTCCACAAAGGACACATGGAAGCAGTGATAGGAAGGCATACAGAAGGATATTACCATTAAATCATCATCATGAGATGGTCGGAGTTTGAACCGTATAGTTTGTTGCAGTAATGACATAGTTGAATCAAGTGATAAATGGTGGTTGAATCTATGCATGAGATCAGCATGATCAACCAAAGAGGAACATGTCAGTGGTGGACCATTTCTTGCGGCAACATCCCCCATCATTAAGAGGATCATCTGACCTTGTGATCGCTGACGGATGGATTAATTCACTGGAGAAGATTTTTTATGTCATGTGGTGTTCATACAATCAATATGTTAGTCTTGATGTTTACCATTTGGAGGGTGAAGCCGATCAGTGGTTGTCGATGGTTAAAAATATCATGGATGCGGATGAGATTGATGCTCTTGACTGGGAGGAATTCAAAGGTATGTTTCTTGAGAAATATTTTCCTAAGGCTGTTCGACTTAGGATGGAAAAAAATTCTTGGAATTGAGGCAAAAGGAAATCTCATTAGCTGCTTATGAAGAAAAGTACCCTCGATTGGCAAGGTATGCTCCAAATTTTATCTGAGAACATGATAGTAAAATGAATCATTTTTATTCGAGATTAAATCCAAAATATCTAAGGTAATTATTTTTCGTGAGTTCAAAAGTTATGAAAAGCTTGTTTGATGTGATGAGAATGTGGAAATAGAGTTTTTTGATGATCATCTGTTCTATAACAACCAATAAAAGAAGAGACCGAGGTGGTAGGAGAAGGGGAATATTCCTTTAAAAAGGTCTGATGGTAAGAAAAATAAGTTTTTAGTTTCAGATAAATGTTTTAAAAAGCATGCTGGGGAATGTCTTTTGAATTCTAGAAAGTGCCCCTGATGTGGTATGATGGGACATAAGGCTCATGATTTCACTAAAAAAGATCAGGGTGATGGTAAGATCGAATTTTATTTACAGTTATTGAAATGTTTCTTGTGCAACTAGATTGGTCATTATGGAAATGAGTGTTCGACAATGTGCTCAAATGAAGGGAAGTAGTCAGAATACAAGCAGAAAGGTGTGGTTAAATCTTAGTGCAACTACTTCAGCAGTTGTCGCACCATCAAATGAAGTGGTATCAATTACTTTGTTTTTTAGATTATTCCAATGTGTTGTTTGATTCAGTGTCTACACATTCTTTCATATCTGAAAACATTTCTAGTAAATTTGGAATTCCATCTCAATAAATGACTCCTCGACTTGTGGTAAAAACACATAGGGGAAATGTTGTGGAAAAAACAATTTATTAGAATCTTAATTTCCTTATCCATGTAAAGAACCTACTTTCAAACCTTATTATTCTACCTCTATTAGAGTATGTTGTTATCCTGGGTATGGATTGGCTCTTTGTTTTCCATGCTAGGATTGATTTTAGAGCTAAAGAAGTTTCTTTTCAGAAATACTTTCAGTTTGTGTACATGAATGAACCCTTATTGTTGATAACATATCAAGAGCCTGAGAAAAATGTAAAAGATGGAAATGAATATTACCTTGAACATATTGTAGAAAACAAAGGAACCATTCAGATTATTGATGTTCTGGTGGTAAATGAGTATCCTAATGTTTTCCTTGATAGGTTTCCAGGAATAATACCATATCAGGAAGTTGGATGTACTATTGAATTAGTTCCTAATGCTAATCAAATTTCAAAACCCCCTTATCGAATGGATAAAATTTAACTTTAGTGTTTAAGGATCAATTGAATGATTTATTAGAGATTGTTTTCATTCAACATAGCACATCACCATGGGGTTCTCCTATCTTATTTGTTAAAAAGAATGATGGTACAATGAGGCATTGCATTGATTATAGAGCCTTTAATAACATCACTATAATGAAAAAATATCTTTTTCCACATATCGATGATTTTTTTGATCAGATCTAGGGAGATCAGTATTTTTCAGAGATTGAGCAGAGATCGGGGTGCCATTAGTTGAAGGTAAATGAAGCAGATATTCGGAAGAGTGTGTTTTGTACAATATAGGGCCATTATGAATTTGTAGTTATCTTTTTTGGGTTAACCAATGCACCTGCTATATTCATGTACCTTAGGAATAAAATTTTCCATGAGTTATTGGATAAGTTTGTGGTTGTTATCATTAAGGATATTTTGGTGTTTTTAAAAAGTAAAGTGGAACATGAAAGTCATTTAAGTGTTATTTTTAAAACCTTAAACGAAATGAAATTTTATTGTAAATACACTAATTGTGAATTTTGGTTGCAATAAATTTCTTTAATTGGTTACATTGTTTCTAACGATGGAATAACTGTTGAACCTGAAAAAACAAAGGTTTTTGAAGAATGGCCAAGACCAATAAATTTAACAATGATTCATAGTTTTCTTGGGTTAAGAGGATATTACAAAAGGGTTGTTAAAAAAATTTCCTGGTTATGGAGTCCAATGACTATGTTAACTGGAAAGGGTGTTAAGTTCATTTGGACAAATGAATGTTATGATTGTTTTTAGGAATTGAAAAAAAGATTGGTGAATGCTACAGTTTTGGAACTACCTTTCAGGAATTGTGATTTTTTATCTATAATGATGCTTCATTGAAAGGACTTGGTTGAATCCTAATGCCAAATGATTAGGTAATTGCTTATGATTCACGTCAGTTGAAAACTCATGAGGTAAATTACCATACACATGATTTGGAATTAGCTGCTGTTTTTTTAGCTTTAAAAAATAGGAGGAATCGTTTGTATGGTGTGAAGTGTGAAATATATACTGATCAAAAAAGTTTTATGTATATATTCACTTAAAAATAAATTAACATGAGACAGAGTAGGTGGCTAGAATTAATCAAGGATTATGATTGTACAATTCATTACCATCTGGAAAAAGAAAAAAAAGTGGGTGATGCATTGAGTCAAAAAAGTAATTAATCGTTAACCATGTTACATTTAGATCATGATAATTTTGTTATGGATTTGATGAACATTGGCATAGATGTTTTTGGGGCAGGATGTTCATTTATTTTGTTTTAGGTATCAGTGAAATCTTCTCTATTAGACAGAATGATTCAAGCACATAATAAAGACACTGAGTTGCAGAAAAAGGTAGGGCTGGTTCATAAGGGTATGTTACCTGAATTCAACCCTGATAATGATTTTGTTTTGAGATTTTGGAAGGGATTGTGTGTGCCTTGTGTTTCACAGATAAAGGGAGTGTTGTTATGTGATGCTCACTGTTCTCCATTTTTAGTTCATCCAAGTAGTAATAAGATGTATAGAGATCATCGAGAGTATTACTGGTGGGATGGAATGAAAAGAGACATTGCTAATTTTACTATGAAGTGCTTGACGTGTCAACATGATAAAGCCGAGTGGATGTTACCGAAATGGATGCTTTTCCCTTTACCAGTGCTAGAGTGGAAATGAAAGAAAATATATATGGACTTTATTGTGGGATTGTTGAAGACACCTCGAGGTAATAATTCTATCAGGGTTATTGTTGATCGCTTAACTATATATGCTCATTTCAATACTATACAAGATACTTTATCCCTAGATCAACGTTCTCATTTATATCTTAACGAGATAGTCAGGTTACACGGAGTTCCCCATTTCATTGTAACTGATCGTGATCACAGGTTGAATTATAACTTTTGGAATGGTCTTCAAGAGTCCTTGGGTACTAAATTAAATTTTAGTACAGCTTTTCATCCTCAATCATATGGGTAGTCAGAATGAACAATTCAGTCATTGGAGGATATGATGCATGCTTGTTTGACAGATTATTAGGGATGTTGGGACATACATCTTTCATTGGTTGAGTTTTATTATAGCAACAGTTTTCATTTCAGTATACAGATGAAACCATTTGAGGAATTATATGGTAAGTGGTGTGAACTCCAGCTTTTTGGGATGAAGTAGGTGAATGGAAGTCGATGGGACCAGAATTGGTAGAAAAAGTTCTGCTAATACAGAAACACAAGAGAACAGCTCAGGAAAGGAAGAAAAGTTATACAGACAACATTACAAGGATCTCTCTTTTGAGGTAGGTGATCATGACTTCCTCAAAGTTTCACCATAGATTAGGGTGATGCAATTTGGTAAGAAAGAAAATCCAAGTCAAGGGATTATTGGACCATATAAAATTCTGGATAGAGTTAGATCAGTGGCATACCGAGTGGCTTTGCCTCCGATTTTATCTCAGGTACATAATGTTTTTCATTTTTCAATGTTAAGGAAGTACATGCCATATCCATCTCATGTTTTGAGTCCAGAGGTAGTTCAGTTGGAAGAGAATCAATCTTACAATGAACAACCAGTCCAAATTATTGATCACATGGAACAAGTTTTGTGGAATAAGGTGATTCATCATGTATAGGATTTGTGGAAAAACCACATGATTTAGGAAGCAAAAAGGAAATCTAAAAATGTAATGAGGGATAAATACCCTCACTAATACGATAATTAAATAAATTACAGGGACACAATTTTCTAAAGGGGGGAAGGATATAACATCCCAAGTATATAGTGAATAATAGATTTTTATATCTTTGTCTATTTATGAATTAGATAGTGTTTTAGAGTCTTAAAATGAGAATAATTCCAATCTTAAGCATAAAATACTCTAATATTTTTGAAAATATTGTTTTACCGCCTTTTGATGGAAAACCTTTTTCAAATATATATTTTGATAATTTTATAAGCTCTATTTGTCAAAATAATATAATTATTTAATTTTGGGACATTGAAATTAACTTTGGAGAAATTTTTGGTATTTTTCTGACAATGTTCATTTTTAAGGAACAGTGGGAAATACTTCATTATACTTCAAAACTGCTTTCTCATCTAATATCATTATATGTGTAGATATCTTTTTAATTTGAATTTAAGTCAAATTAGAATATATTTTTATTATTTAATTCAATTTGGGTCATTTTAATTAATTTAACTTTGGAATTTTGCATAAAAAAGTTTCAATCATTTGATATATACTATTTCTAAAAAACCTGCTATTTGTTTCCACAACGGGAATTAATTGTAAATTAATTACTGAAAATTATGTGGTTTTAAATTGGTGAAATGGATTCCAAATTTAGAATGATAAGGTCCAAATTATGTAATTAAGACTCTTTTTTGGACATTTTGACTAGTAACGATGGTAATTATCTTTAATTATCTTGATTAATTAGTAATCGAGTAGTTAAGGGTAATAAAATAATTTCATAATAATATAAAATGACCCCAAAATGTTTCTTAATACTACCGGTTCTATCATAGCCTACCATGGGATGCCTTGTGCAAACTTAGGAATGCAATGGAATCACTTTTGTGTGATAGTGTCATTTTATCATTTTATTTTTCAATGAAAGGGAAATATAACATAAGTATGTAACACGTATGTAAAAAAATTTTAATTATGTGTAAATAAATGATCTCTTGGACAATTAATATTCATTGGAAAGATAAAACGATGTCCTGCATCATGGTATTTTTTTTAGACATTAAATAAATAAATTTATTTATGACACTGTGATGATGTAGTGATTGACATATTAATGAATGATTTAAATAAAATTAAACGATATTGTAAACGCTATGACATACACTTGTAAAAAACAAATGAATGGGTGTATTTAGAACCCTTATCACCTTATCCTTGAAACATATCATTTTGGGACCGTTAAAATCTAAAAATCATTTTATAATAAAGTAACATTTCAATACATTCCAAGAGTCCCCTCCTTTCTCTTATAAATGGACCCCAACTCTACCCCCTTACCCACACCTATCACGGCATTGGATCATCCAATAAATACTCATTTTATCACTCCTCATACATCTCTTCATCTTAGAGGCCATACCTTTGGTAGAAAGCTCTTCAAGAAACCCTCTTTGTTCAAACCAAGGGGAGTTACCCAATATAAAGGTAATTCATTCTCTTATGTTCTTTTGATTTATATTTCTTCCAAAACCCCCTAAACTCCTTTTATTTCTCTATTTTGTAACAAAAACAGTATAGTAAATATACTAGGATTATTTTATGGGACGTATTTTGTTTACACTTACACACACCTCTGTCTAATGGTTACAAAACATACTGTTTCTGTGAGTGGTGAATTACTGCCTCACGAAACGATGATTGTTCAATCTTCTTTTATCACCTTTCATGGTGGCCATTAATATGTCACTCTATTTATATATGATATATATTATGTTTATGTTTTCCTTATAATTCTGTATTTTTCATTTATGGCATACCATTATGGTTTCCATTATGGGTAAACGTGATAATTTCATTTTTGGATGTGCAGACTACTGCCCCCTCAATGTGATTTGAATCATTAATGCCATATGTGGGACGTATAAAGGATGGAGTTAATGATGTTATATATGATATTATACTGGAATTATAATATAACATTATATCATTATGATTAAAATCCGTTTAAAAATAGAAATGAGGGTAGCGTTATGCGTACGTACGGCTTACTGTCTTCATGAATGGTGCATTTCATTTCTTACCTCTAAATGTTATTCAATATTATAAATTCATGTATATATTGGATATATGTTATATATATGATATATACATCATGAATATAATTTTGGATATAATAGATATTTTACCACATGAACAACTTGTAATAATAAGAAGTTTATTTTTGTCTCAAGTAACAATGATCGAAAAAATGACCATTATTAACATAAATAATTCAATAATGTTCATAACATGTTAATAAGTGATATAAAAGGAATAATTAACATGAAAAAGGTTTTAAAGCATGTAAAAATGAACTCTAGATTATTATTCAATAGATTAAATAATAATAGAGTCATGTCGAACACGAGGTAAGGGACTTCGTATAAATCGCCTTTCATTGAGGAAAATTTTGTTTTATACACAACATCCTTTTATACAATGTATAAATGCCTTTTACTTTTAATTTATTTCAAATGGAATCTTTTTATACGAAACATTTTACTGAATGAAAAAAGGGAATGTCTTTTCTTACGTATGTGGCGACAACGACTTCTCTGCCGCCTTGACAATTATTTGGGTTTCGGTTCCTCTATATGACATAATATTTTTTAAATGATAAATAAATTCCATGTTTTAGTATTCTTTTATTTTGGTATTGAAAATGTGTTTGATAATATTTTGATTTTATCAATGTGTTTTTGATATCTTCTTATTTAAATGAATAAATTTTAAGTTTTTTTATTCATGTTTTATTCGAAACGATTATGTTATGGTTCTTGGTAATTATTTATGAAGATGGGTGGTTCCGTGATAAAATAAGTGTGAGTGAGCCCGATATATCTCTCCAATGCATTGGGTAATGAGAAAGAGCTAAACACTAAGGTTTCTCTAAAGAGATTTAGGGAATATGCTGTAATGGGTTTTCCA
Source organism: Viscum album (assembly GCA_963277665.1). Lineage (NCBI taxonomy): Eukaryota > Viridiplantae > Streptophyta > Magnoliopsida > Santalales > Viscaceae > Viscum > Viscum album. The sequence goes on along the minus strand of OY728152.1, from coordinate 2,069,970,025 downwards.
AATGTAACAATGAGGGTTACTCCCTACGTAAGAATGATATGAATGCCTCAAGTTACATTTTTGTCCAATAATTTCATTGAGTTATTCATAAACAGTATGATTTTGTGAGGTATGCTAAAGTTCATATATTCTATGATTAAAGTATGATTTTAGTGATTCTTATGTATACATGGAATAATGTTTTCATTCCGTATTTTTATATCCCTCACTGATCATTTTATGCTTATCCCTTGTTTTTGAAATTTTTTCACAGGTCAACGGAAAGGTACATGATGTGATGATAGTGTCAACTGGGTGTCCTGAATAAATCCATGTTTTATTTTAAATATCATTCCTTGATGGATAAAATGAATAATGTCTTTTATGTAACAACATTGTTTAAATGTTGAATGCAATGCCTGATTTATGATCTAATTCTCTAAAACTCTAAACCTAAAAATATCCTTAATGTGTTTTCATGTAATAACTCAAGATTAAGTAATGTTTAAGGGTGATGCCTTATATAACCCATGCTTATACGATATGATTTCATAAGATTAATGTTTTGGATACCTTTATGTCATGTCGAATTACTCATGTTCTTATGATGTATCCTTATGTTCATTCCCTTACTGGGTTTTCCAGCTCCGCCCATTTTTCATGTGTTCCACTGGTTACCCTATGCTGATGTAAGAGCTCAAAGAATGTTAGGAGCTCATTATGGATATTAAATAAAGAAGTGTTTTACCCATGTTATATGTAATATTTACAATCCTTGTATTTTACTATGATGAATAAATATACTTATAATCATGTAATGTTACATGAAAAATTTTTGGTTCTCAATAAGATAATTTTCAGCCCCACCCTCTTAATGATTAACCGGACATATTTATTGTGGAATACCTCTATAATTTACTATCACACACCTCAAATACGATTTTTTAACAGTCAAATATTTTATATAAACATATGATATTTACAATACAACATATAATATGGACACAAACATTTTCCTACTCATAAAGCAATGACCCGTTAATATAATCTATTTGAAATAACACCAAAGACATGAAATACTTCCCAATAGTAATAAATGGTCTATTTAAATCTCCAAATATCATAAAAAATATCATAGTACATGGAATAAAAATTTCAATTATAGAGGAAAACCCCTTTATGTTGTAATTCACAAATCATCATAATGTAAACCTTAAAAATTTGTGAGTCAATTTCATTTAAAACAACTCTCATTAATTGAATATTTCTCTTATATGGTGGAATTATATAGATCACCACATAAATTTTTTCAATGACATATATAACATATAAATTTAATTTTTTTGTTCATTTTGTCCTAACCATAACACATTCCATCACATGAACCCAATAATCCATGAATAATAAAATATTAATTGATTGCTTAATGATTATGTTTTTGCCTATGTAGGAGAACATTATTTAGAAGATTTTAGTAAAATTAGGTACAAATAACGTTCATAAAAACCATAAAATAATTTTAGTTGATTAAAATAATATAACACCTGAATTCATAATAAATTTCATGCATTCAAGAAATATATACTATAATGAATTGAAAATGCATGGAATTTAAATATTGTAAGGACCATAAAATAACGCAACATTCATACTTCAATGCCTTATCAAGATAAGGAGAAAATAAAATTCTGCAAGCAGATTATTAATTACATTACATAACATGTGAATCACTGAATTATTTAATCGAATATAATATATTTTGATTAATATTGATCCAAAATTCCTCATTCGATGCAATATGGTAATTTTAATGAACAATTGGTAGCTACACCAAGGAAAAATTTATAATAAAGCTCCAATTCCATTATAAAATAATTAATATTGTCTCAAAATTGAAATGAAACAAATAAAACAAATTTGATGCAAATTTGTATCATTTAATTATATGATCCACAAAATGGAGCCCTACACTTGTGGGTCAAATGGCCTTAAGTACACCTCATCATACACAAGAGGCCACATACAATTTTCTACGTTCTATGGTGGGATAATGGGGAGTGTATACCATATTAATGTGATAAATGAATCAATATCCCTAGTAAAAAAATAATTGGATGTATAATATAAATCTGCATCATAAGATAAACATCTAGATGAATGTACTAGTAAAAAATAACAATATATTATCATATAAATCACGACGAATATTACATGACTCTATACAAAAGGGATTATATACATGGTAATGAGGAATCTATAAATAATGATACAATATCCACTACATCCTCTGTGGATTAATCCAATGTCAAATCCAACATCAATATATAAGGAATATAAATTTAAATTGAATCCCATTTAATCAGGATATATGGAGGTTAATTATTCTTGGACTCCAATATTATCCAGATTCCATGGAGTTGACATTTACATGAGATTCAATATAATTTTGAAACCATGGACTATGAATTTCTATAGAATTTAATGTAATAATCATAGATATATTGATATATCAATCATTAATATGATCACATATAGAAATCATGGTTCATTTCTAAAACTAAATTCTTTTCCAATTAAGCCATTTCATAATCCATTACATAAACATGCAAGATAACAGAGTGTTTCCAGACCATTTCACATTTTCCATTTAAAAAAATTGATTGTTTTAATAACAGTTAGTCACATGGGTCATATTCATAATACCTATCCCAATATACTATCATACTTATTATGTATCCCATTGAGATGTGGTGATCACACACATAATTGAAGTATTGGTATATAACGGGTTAAGTAAATAGAGACACTAAATAAATGGTCTAGATTGAGTAGGAAAAACTCCAACCAACACATGATTTTATGTGTGAAACCTAGTGTGGTTATAATAACTTAAAAAATAAATTTAATCAATTTCTAATCAAATTTTGGGAGTCCCAAAACTTTACATAATAGAAATTAGCTACAAAAAGCAGATATTGTAGGAAATTTGTAGATCGCTAACCATAATTCTGTGGTAGAATACTAATAATGTATAACCCCCTAACAACACCTGGATTAGGAGAAAATTGAGAAATTTAAAAACAACATGATATATAGAAAATTAATATTCACGAAAATAGTGTATCAATATGATGGAAAATGGTAAAATGGGACTAAGGAATAGTGATCTCACCGATATGCATCTAATGAGTCAGTTAGTGGAAGAATCATTATTAGGAAAGGGTAGTTCCACAAATCCCAATATTATATTTGATGAAGATCCCAAGGTAGAGGAATAAATATATATGTTTGATAGATTAAAGAAAAAGATAAAATGATATTATATTTTTATAGAAAAAACAATTAGTTTAACTAAAAACAAATGTTCACACGATTTAGGAACACAGTTTGCCAAAAAATCCGGCAACCAAATGTTCCACTATGAATCATGATCTCCCTACCTTAGTTTATTCACACGGACGAGGAAACAATGTGGAAACCATGTATTTTACTATGCTATAAATTGTGGATACCCTATATGGGAATGAATCCCATGATTCACGATTTCCTCAATATGTGCTACAATGGTTAATGGGTTTTACTATACCATATAATTTACTTAACACATGTATATTATGCAACAAAAATTATATTATTCAAGAAACTGAGTATTCATTTCCAAAAAGTATTTCATCTTGCTCAAAAAAATCCCCACACCCCACACCCCACCATTTCATCCATATCATCTATATGAACTCACATAAGTTAAAAATTAAACAATGTAATGTGAAATCTTAAAGTATCATAACTCATGTAAAACCACATGATATTTCAAATATTTAATCTATTACAAAAACATTTTTATTGGATTCTGGGATTAATCCTTAAACTGATTGAAATAAAAAAATTGTTCTATAATCTATGTTGATGGAAATAATTAAATGAGATTTTACCATAAGAATTTAATAGGAATATTTAAATAAGTTGAAAATGAAATTATATACTAAGGAAAATAGAGTAAGTTTTCCCTTAATTATCTTCATTCACTTCATCATTTATAATTTCTTGAGATACCACTTCATCCTTTATTCATAATTTGTTCTATCTAACATATACATTATTCCATGGATTGAAACATTGATTAAAACAATTCCCAAGCTCAAAACATTGATAAACTATATTACATATGTTGTATTATATGTAATATTTTCTCTAATCAAATTACTACATTACATTATCCTATCAATACAATAACAATTTCCTAATTACATTCCCTTATAACATTATAAATTTTAAATGTCCCAATAAAAAATCATCCATGCTTCATCCCTAACATTAATAATAATATAATGATAATATTCTTCTCTCTATAATTTTATGATTTTACTTTCAACAATATTTACAGATTCTTTTCAAATAATTGATATTGTTATGTAATTCCATTAATCATATAAAAAATGATACAAGCTTGAAAATTTATTTCATGACTATATAATTATTATAGATAACTACCTTTGGAGACTCAATCTCAAGCCGTGAAAGAATCTATAAAACATATATTCTGGTTTGATGATAATGACATCTACGTACATTTCAAGCCATATAATATTTGTCACATATGTTCCAATAGATTAATTATAATTTAAAACCTATGTAAAGCATTATTCATCATTATATAAAAAATATGTGGAATTTAATTATAGAAAATATTTTTTTAAAATCATATCAATCGAAGGAGTACGTTCAATACCTATTCAATGAAAAATTGAAAATATTCCCCCTTTGATCAAATTATCCTATATAATAATAGCCAAAGATGTAAAAAATCCATGATCTAAATAACGAAGAATGGAAAATATCAGATCAATGGTTTTGATCCACTATTAACAACTACTGAATCAAAATATCTTCTTAAATAAGCTTTTTGTTGCCTGATGAAGGAAATCCAGAATGTTATTCCATAATTTCTATGTTTGTATTCCTATCATCATTTTTATCATGATAAATATTGGTGATCATAGAAAAAAAAATTCAATTTGATGAGTGTACCCAGATCAATAATCCTTATTCTGAGTTATTACCCATAGGTATCTTTCATAAAATGATATTTCTAGTTATAGAATCCTTATTAGAATGAAATTTCATGGAAACCACTTTCTCTAACAATTTATAAAATTTAATGAAATTTTCATAACAGTTTAGACATCCTTATATTTGTTAGTATATTCATCCTATGTCATATATACTGAAATATCCCTAGGGATCTCACTAAATATTTTTTTTACCAATTTTCCAAATTTTAAATTCAACTATCCTCTAATACCAAATATAATGATTGTGGATTTCCATACATGCATATTATATATTATATATTAATACTAAAATCATTATCCAAACTCATAAATAAAAAACATTATAATTAACTATATTTGGAGACTAGATTCAAAATATTCTAATTTAGGGGAAGAGAATAAATTTTTTCCCACAAATATCAAATCTTTTTGTACTCATCATAAAAATACAATACATAAAAGATTCAATCATAACCATGGAATGAACAGATAATAATTCATGATCATAGATGATTAGTAACGATAATTAATGGAAATATGTCAGCGTATTTTAAATATAATATTTTGAGTTCATTTGAATTAAATTTGAAAATCATACAACACCTATAAAGGACTGTAACTGTGAGTCATTCCATTGATATTTATAACTATGAGTATATGAATCGTAATGATATTAGATAACATTCTATAATAGAGACTAAAAATAGAATAATAACTAAAATTTTTAATTATAAATATACACATAATAAAATTTCCATCGTAGTTTCTTTTACATGTGAAGGCTATCCTATTAGAATGGGTTCACTCTTCAAAAAATTATTTTAGAAAAAACACATTTCTAATATGGGTTCACTCACCATTACAGACAAATCATTTAGACCAGGTTAAACTATCACTTACATGTCAATCATATTAAATCTTATTTCATACTTTTTCTAGAATTATATTAATAAATAATGTTTACTCACAATTCTAGTATTATCTTACAAAACCGGGTTCCCTCCACATTTAAGTCTTATATATCTAATAAGAAATAAATTGTTACTCAATTAGATTATTGTAGATATATATCCCACTAAGAAAAAAAATAAAGCCATATTTACGTGTTAAAATAAATAATAATGATTCATTAAAACATAACCCATGAAATGAAGTTGGTATCAGAAATATTTAATCCTAGCACAAACTAGGGAAAACAGACGTGATTTTCCATAATTTCATCATAGAATTACATTCAAAAAAATATGGTTTTATTAGTATTTCCATATGGAATTTTCTAGGGAATATAAATCTATTTCATAATCATAATTCAATAAAAACAGAATCCATTTAGAGATATAATATGAATCGTATCCCCAATATGTTATATGTAACACCAATAGATTTGATCATTGATATAAAATAATTTTTAAACATAAATGAAATCATTTAATAAAGAGGGTGAATTTTCAATAAATATATTTCCTAAAATTTAAAACATTTTCCAAATCCCCATCTTTATGAATATAATACTAATAATAGAAATAGAGATTCAAGATAAACAAAAACATTTCATGGAAAAAAATACCATTTACACATTAAATTCCAAAAGACAAAATAAATTGCCATTTTTTGTAAAATCCAAACCAAAGTGGTTTTGGAAATCAATTGAAGATCCAGTTAAAAATATACTATAAAAAATCAAAACATGGGTAAAAATGATTTTTAATTTAAAAAAAGAATAATAATAATACTTTATTTATTTTTATTAAACATATTATTGGATGAAAGATGATTTCTAACTAAATTTATAAATAATTACAATATCCAAAATAAAATTTTATCAATTTTTGAGGTAAATGTGTAAATTCCCCCACCCAAGATTCCCATTGCTGGTGAAATACATTCCTACATTGGTGTGACAAAAAAGGATGGGAAATACCAAGGACCAATTACTATCTTTGGTTTATAAAACAAGATACAATCATACATTTTATACAATAATGTTAATGAAAAAATAGTATTCAAACTACATTCAAAACATCCATAACTCCTAAATTATCCCTACAATACATTCATAATATACATTTCACATCTTGACTGAAAAAACTTAATAAATTCTGATCTCATAATCTCATTAACGGTAATAATATAACATGATCTATCATAAAAAAATAAGGCATATTGATTAAATTAAATACATTCCTATCAAACATTATCATTAGAATAATATAATAGGAATAAAATATTAAATAATAATAAAACATAAATAATCAAATGTAATAGAACAGTAGATATTACAATCAAAGAATAATCCCATGGATTTTCAATTACTAATATCATCATGCGGTATTGAGTAATTTTCAATATCACAAACACAAAATCAAGGCATCAACCATGACATATGAAAAAAATTGTTAATTCCTCATCTAGATACACTTATGTATTTTCTCAAGAGACATACCAATGGATTGAGGTGATATAGAGGTCCCAAAAAACATCTTAGTAAGTCCAATAAATGATCCATCTATTTTTTCAGAAAAATTAAAAACATATATATATGAAATTTATATTAAATTCCCCAATATTTCTTCCATATTTCAACCCATTATGAGTAGTATGATGAATTGTATCAATATAGAACATACATAGTCAATCTGATCAAAAAAATTATATAAATTGTGGTTGATTATTATAATATGATATATTTATTATTAAATCACAACATTATACATAATTGTTGAAATAGATTTAAATACATTTATAAAATCAATGAGGAATTCTTGAGTGAAATATCACATTTCTTACTTTTCAATGGAAATTTCATTCAGAAAAATTATTTTAGTTTTTCATAATTGGTTGTATAAAATAGGAAATTAAAAAAATAAAATGTTTCAATAAAAAAACTATTTATATTACGAATATAATAGATTCCACTAATAGATTATGGATGGTACATGAAAATTTCTAAAAAATTTACTATTTCCGTTTATTCAGGAATGTGTATCGAGAAGAATTGAGATAAGAATCTTGTAAAACATATATTTTCCAATAAAATAATAAATAGAGGTTATAGATACGATATTTCAGAACATTTAAAACATTTATAGATGGTTTATATAAAAATTATGAAAAATTACATTTTTTTTAAAGTTGGAGAAAACATAACATGAATAAAATTTGAGATTCAGGATGAAAACCGTACATTATGTTCGAATTTTTAATGGACATGCGCTTAATATCCAAGGTAATAAAATTTAATTAATTAATAATTTAAATAATAACATATTATATAATATTTTATTTATTATAATTTAACTATGTTTATTTATTTGAGTTTTAATAAGTTATGAGATTTAATTTTGTCGTTCGAGGGTGTTCTTTACCATAGTTTTCATGATCTGTTTACTTTTTCACATATATGGATGATCAAAAACAATAAAAATAATTCCATATAATTAAAAATATATTTAATTAATGAACATAAATAAAATTCAATGGTTTTTTGTATTATTAGTCTTTCTTATCAGAGGTTGATTGAATATATATAACTTTATTAATACTCGTTTTGACCATTTATGCTGTTTTTTTCATAATCATGGGTTATTTGTATTAATAATTATTATGATGTACATATACTTGTTACTACATGTTAATAATCTAATAATGTGTATATTAAAATATTTTTTAAGAATATTTATTATTTTATGACAATCATTGATTGAGTAATTAAAAAACGTCTTGTAAAAAGATGGTAAATTTCAAACTCATCGATGATGTATTCATAGTTAAAATATAAGTAAAATGAGAATATAGATAATCATTAACTTTAAATTGACATAATAATATTATATTATATTATATATATAGTAGTTATAATTTTTTTGGATAAGTTATATAAGGTAAGTATAAAAAATGAACAGAAATTGATAAGAAAATAAAAGAATAGAGAGATGATTTATACCTATGGAATTTCTTTTCATTAGAAACACATTAAGGTTATTGGATTTTTTATATTGATGAGAAAAAACAGATATTTGAATTGGGGGAGGATCCAGGGAGATTTATTAGTCAGAATGTGGACATGGATTATGGTATTGAAGTTGTTAAGAGAGGAGGTGGTGATAGGTAGAATTTATAGTGTCCGACATTTTTGTTTTCCCATTATTTCATTTATATTCTTAATAAAAGAAATATATTTGATTTTTATAACTAAAAATATATATTGGTGCATGTTTTTTCCAACCAATGAACATGTACATCATCCATGAATAAATAAAGACTAAACAATTCAATTATTTAATGACACTGTAAATTAAAATATTTGTGTATTCACCAAAAATTCAATTATTATTGATAAATCTAAAAATTTCACCCTAAATATTTATTACATTCCTAATTAAAAAAGTAAATCAAATTTATGAATATAATTTTATAATAATTTTAAATATAATTTTTAAATAAAATTAGCAATTATTTGAAAATTATCAATTTTATAATTACATTTGATTTTATAACACATTTAAAACGTAATTAATATCTCATAAAATTATCTGACAAAAATATGAAATAAATAATTATTTTATGAATATACTTCATCAATGTAATTATCTTTTAAATAATTATATTAATTATGAAATTTTATTTATATATTTATGTCTTATTATAATAAAAGCACTTATTTTTAACACAATTAATTAATTATATCAAGATATAAATATATAATATTTTTTGGAAGATATCTAAATATTAATTATAATTTAATAGGTGATGTTTCTATTATATTCGTCATATATCTATTCTTAATGGTCACATTACTATTTCAAATGGTCATGTGATTGTTCCACTGATATAGGATATTTAACTTCTATAAATTCTTCTTATTTCGTTCATTATTAACTAGTAATGTTTTTATAGTATTTTATATTTTTTTATGTGAATCATATAATATTAAATAAAAATAAAAAGAGAGAATTTGTTAGTATAATCATGTTTCTTTTCATTCTCTCCACCTACATAAATATTATCATCAATATTTCTTAAATTATTCTTTATAAAATGATTTTGGTTGTTATTTATCATATCAACCTCTATTGCCCACATCACCTCTTCAAGTTTATGATTTTTCAAATAATCATATACCAACTGAGTCATCATATTAACCAACACCATCTAACTAGTGTTCAAAATCCTGATAGTCAATTCATAGTAAGGTAAATCAGGTTCCAATAATATTCCTTCAGAAGTTAGGATATGCATTGGTTCTGGCATGTATTACATAACAGAGAGTTGTGGAACACATTGTGTAAATTTGAGATATTTTGTATTTCAATATTATAATAGAAAGATCCAATTCTTTCATGTATTTAAAATGATTCAATGTACACGATTTGTAGTTTCCCCTTCGTTATGAATCTTACAAAACACATCAATAGAGATATTTTCAAAAATACATGATCTCCCACTGAAAAATTTAAATCATTTATTTGGTTATCATAATAAATTTTTTCTATATCCTTATTTTATTGTCATTTGATTAGTATTTAAATTTATCATTTTAATCTCCATAATCAATATTAGTATAGGCTTCCTCCCATAAATCTCATCCCAACTCGTTGTTGTACAACATATTTTTCAACACAATGCTTCATATTGTTCCATTTAAATACTAAAGTGTAAACTATTTTTGTAGGAGAATTAGACCAATGAAATATACTGATCACATATACCTTGAATATAAATTGGACATGATCTCAACATGTCTTTCAATGTTCATATAGTTCTTTTTATCAACCTATCTGTTTGATAGTGATTAATAGTAATATAATGATGCAATGTATCCAAATAATTCTAAATAATTTTCCTGATTTTTTTTAAAATCATGTCTATGGATTACATTAATTTTAAAGAGTTCCTCTATTATGTACTAAAACAACATTAATATAGATCCAATCAATGAACTCCAGTGAAAAATCTACCCTAATGGAATGGAATTGTGTATATTCTCTAAGTCAACCTACAACTACCCATATTGAATCATTATTTTTTGGATTTTCTGTAAATCTAATGACACAATGGATAACAATAACACCCAATTGTTGTTTAAAAATAGGATGAGGTTTCATGACTCTTATATGATTTTTTCAGCCTTCACCTATTTACAGAATAAAAATATTTATAAAGAATCGTCAATTTGTCACTTCATATTTTCCAGCTATAAATGTTACATCAAATCATTATACATAATACCACTATTATTTTGTTTAGGGAAATTTTAGATTTGGTCATCATCAAATAACTCCTTATTTATATCAGGAATATATTAGACACAATTTTTCTTTTAAGATTACTTAACTTCATCATCATACACAAAATTTTCCAAATGATAATAATTCAAATATTTAATATTCATTTCAAAATTCTCATGTTAAGATGAGAAATATTAATCCTTACTGATAATTATGATGAGGAAAATAATTGGAAAAGTAATTATGTTTCTCCTTCTTTCACAATTCCCACATCAATCATCACATTATCAAAAAACACACGATCAATTAAAATCCTAATTTTTTAATAACTCTATGATCCTTTTTTCTCAATTCATAAACTAGCATATTTTCCTTCCCAAGGTGGTAGTGTGTTAAACAGTAATACAACATTATTTCCTTGATAAATCATCTTTAATTCAGGTTGAGTTCATTCTATGAGAAGATTTATTTTATAATATTTTTAATTTTATATTTCTCACATATTTCAACATAGGGACAGTGTCTCCATATATTCATACGAAATATTACATCTACTGACTTAATATAATTAGTTTGATCATTATTTTCATGGGTTTTAAACTCCGTTGACGCATATGTATTATCTTTATTATTCTCTATAATGAAAAATCCATGTCCTTTCGATGATGCATAATTATAAAACACAAATCAACCATTTGTCAATGGTAGATTAATGACCGAATCATTGACTATTCTCATCATGAATTCCTTAATCATTCCTTAAATTCTTTTTCCCATACGAACTTATCCACTTTAAGAGTAAGATTGATTTCTTCATAGATATTTCAGAAAAAAATAATAAATTACTAATAGGATCCTTCTTAACCAATTAAACTACATTCATTGGTTATGGTCATAGGTTTATGCCATACCTGGAGTACATTTTTTATCATAGGATCAACTAATATTCTGTTATTAAAAACATCATGTAAAAGAAAAGAAACTTATTTAAGATAAAATTAAAACCTAGTAAACATACATTATAACTCTTTTTTCTAACTGTCTTTGGAACAACCTATATTTTGTTCTCATGGTTTTCTAAGAATATCTTTTCATTACCATAATAACATAAATAAAAGTCATAAAGAGCCATCATGATATTCCTAGATAACTATATTTAGTACACCTATGAAAATAGAGGGTTCATTAGTATGTCCATATGGTATTACATTAAATTGATAATTCACATACCTGGTTTAAAAGGATGTATTTGGAATATATTACTTTTTTAAATTAAATTGATGATATACAGAACAATGTTCAATATTCAAAATGTATTGACCACCATAATTCTGATCAAATAAATCCTCAATATGAGGCATATGATAATTGTTCATTATTCCAATTGAATTTATTTCACTATAGTTAATTCATAGATTCATGTATCCATCATTATTTTTGACAATTTGAATAGTTTATCACCATGTATAAAACCTATGGTGGAGAAATCGTTTATTACATTACTCCTATGGTTTTTTCAGCTCCACTAATTCCAAAATGTCCATTCAATACGGAGTCATTAATATTATCCTTTATACATAGATTAAATAGATAGAAAATTAATTTTACCTCTACAGATGACATCTAGGTAAATCCCATAGAAATAATTTACATTGTTCTATCCAAATATGTACATCATCAATTTGAAGATTAAAAGATGATGTATTGTATTCTTCCATAGTAATATCACATAGTATGGATGCATGTGGTGTATCTTGATAAGAAACATATGATGATGTTACTTCTCTAATGATAATGGGTTCTATATCTTCCTCACAAATTGATTCCACCTTCTTATTATAATAGATTTTCAAATCATATTTTGAATTACGGTTCATACCATGAATGATATCAAAATAATCCAAATTTATGATTATATTGTTTGAAACTAATGCACATTTATGTTCAATATAGGGGATTATCTGACCCATCATTATTGTAATGATACAAACATATGGTGTTTTAACAGATAAATCATTTTTTAAATAAATGTGGAAATTCTAATATTTTATGAATAATGGGAACATATAAAAAATAAGAAGGTCTTGAATCCAATAATGAATTGGATTAGTTTTAGGAAATGATTAAAGTACGTACCACTACATCATTAGTAAATTCCACTTATGTTGTTGTGATCACATATGTTTGGACATTATTTCATAGCAATTTCTTGTGCATGGACACTTGGATATATGGTGAAAACTTTTAATAGTGTCCCATCTCCACACAATTGTGGAACTGAACATTAGTATATTCTTCATTCCCATGAAATAAAATTATTTCTATCCTTTTTCTCCACACATATTATAGAATCATTTTCCTTTTATGTAGAACCCTAGGTGTTTTCCTTCCATAAGTATCAAACATAGGAAATTTCACAATTTTATTCTTCCATATATTGATTATTTACTATAACACCAACATAGTCTCTTGACTTCCATTAAATTAATTGGACATAGATAAAACTATGACATTATTCACAGCACATGAATCAATGTCAGCATATGATGAAATTGTTTGGGTGAATAGTTCTTTACGGATGAATGATTTTAACCCATCAATCATTTGATCAATACTTCTCCTTGGATCATTTATTTAGAAGAAGTCATTCCTTTATAACATTGTAATGATGACTATATACTTAGAATCATTTTTATTCAACTGTATTCATCAGACTCAAGAATTTTATCATTATATATGCTCATAGTTTTCGATGGATGTAAATTTCTTTGACAATTCCTTTAAAATCATTACAATGCGTATTAGTAATTTCCTCCCCATAATTTTTGTTTTGAATTAATGAACAAAATTGATATGAATCTCTCTATTGACGATTACGTCAATAATAATCTAGATTATTTGATTACTTCCCAAAGAGAGAAATATCTTCTCCATGGAAATAATCCACTACCTAACTAATGACCTGTCTTTAATCCCACCGAATGATTGTAATTGTTTCATCATGAAAGGGAGTAACATTTCCTATCTGCATTGTGGATTAAAATTCCTTATATGGGTAAGGATATAATTCATAAATTTACTAATATTTCCCAATATAGTTGTAAGATACTCATCTCTAGTCACATATCTAGTACAAATATAATTATATTTCCTATAAGGTAAATCTTTACATAGAATATGAACATTGATATGGTTACCATTCCATGTACCATGATTCATTTCTAAATAATCAAATTCACGATGATATGTTGTGAATAATAATTCATGATTTCTATACTAACATAGTAATCATAAATTGGAAATAATTGAATAGATAATATCATAATAATAAATATTATTTTTGTGGGGAGATAATTACTTTTAATTTCATTCTAGTAATTTATTACAAAAAATGTGAATTATCCAAAGAATATAACATAGGATTATCAAACCATGTCCAATGTAAGGCCATATTTTTTGTACCAAGTAACCTCGATTTAGGCCAATGAAAACTTGACAGAGTTTTTACCCATAGTTACATATGTTCTACTGCTGCATCCGTGTGTTGTATCCAGATAGGGATATATTTCTTGAAAGACCTACATAACCTCTACCTTAACTAAATATTAGGTTGTTATTTTATTTTCATCTTTAATGTCTATCTTATAGTTATTTTTCTTGAAATATATTTTCTAAATACAACCTAAAATATTTCCAGTAAGCAAAACAATAAAAAACTGTAAAATCCCCGACCCCAATTTCATAGAAGTGGGGCCATAAATTATTACATTTTTATAATAAGAAATGATTTATAATATTTAAATATTTTTTATTTTATTAGTTTTGAAATATAGATAAAAACATAAGTTTTACATTATATCATGAATGAAACAAAAACTGAGGAACTTCCTTGTAAACACACATAACTCATAGATTGCCCATGTCTGTTATTCATGAAATACTTATTAACATCGTGGAGGAAAAAAATATAACATATGAAATGGGTGAGAACATATGATTACTAAGTTTTAGAAATTAAATTGAAGCTATAATAAACATAATAAATATTTAATGGTGAATAACTAAAACACATTCCAAAAAAAACTTCATGAGCATAATATGGTATGAATAAAAGATGAAGAAATTATTCCATATAATTAATCACATAAAACTAACCATTGTTATTGTACTAGTTCAATGGTCATATTTATCATCTATTACCAATATAATAATGAGTTAATGCAAAATTATAGAAATAATTACCACACCGTGGAGGCCACCACAAATAATTCTGAAATCCAATGGTTAAGGCCTCATCTAAATCCATTATTTCTTAATCTCATAAGACCTACCAATGCCTGAAGGGTCTACATATATCCCATACATCAAATAATAAGTCCAATTAATTCCAATTTATTTATGATTTTAATAATAATTTACATATTAATATGAAATTTAAATAAAATTCCATTATCTGTAAACATATTCACTAAACATTCTTAGTAGTGTACTGAATGTTATAAGGATAGAATAACCATAGATAACCTTATCATAAATTATATAATAAAATATGTTAGATGATAATAATAAAAGATAAATATTAACAATTAATAAAATTAAATAAATGTCATTAAATATATTAAAATTATCAATGAAAATCATCATGTAATCCTTGATAGAAATACCAATTTTTAACATTACAAAGAATATTTCAATAAGAAAAAATATTTGTAGTTTTCATAATTGTTTGAATAAAACCAGAAATAATGAAAAATATTGTTTTTCATGAATGAAATTAGTTATTTTATAATCTTATTTATTTCATATAAGATATTATGAATAATACCTGAAAATAGGTAAAAAATTGAGAAGTTACCTTTCATCAGGCTTGTTTATCAGGAATAATTGAAAAGAGAACCACGTCAAAAAATATTTCCCAATAATATAAAGATGAACATATTAGGATAAATGATAGTCTAATATTAAAAAGGTAATATAAAAGTTTTATATTAAAATAATAAATAATTAATTTGTGTAATTGATGGAGAATGAACAACCTGAATGAAAATAGAGATTCAAGACTAAACCCTTAACATATGTCCGAAAGTGTTCCACACTTATACTCATTGTCCTGGTTAATAAAATATTATTCCATAATAAATTAATTAAAAATATTTTGAATATATTTTATTTATTAAATTTTTTTTTATTTCATTTGATGATTTTTTATGTGTTTGAAGATTCAATTTTTTCATGAAGGACTGTTCTTTTCATTAGTTTTCATGATGAGTTTACATTTACACATATATGGAAGATAAATTAAAAAGAAAATACTTCTCCATAAATAAAATATTATATTATTAATGGATATTTATAATATTTAATGGTTTAAATATTAATTTTCCATATATTAAGTTGAAACAAAAGATAGAACCTCTAGGATGATAATTTTGACCATTTTGGTTGTTTTTTATCTCGAGAGACTACATTTTTATTTATTATTATTATATAAATATGGAAGTTAAAGAATATTAAATGATATATAATAGGTATATTAAAATATTTATATCCATAATTTTGGTTTTATGACTAGAATTGAAGTATAAATTGAAATATTTCATCCATGAAGGTTGTAAATCGTCACCTCTCAGACAATGTTTTCATCATTAAAATAAAAAGAAAAGGGTATGAGTCCTAATGGTGGGATTTCACATGAAATAATAATATTAATGAATAAAAAATAATATTTATTAACATGTAAATATTTATATAGTAGGCGAGATAATAATAATGAAATAAAATTAAATAGAACGAAAAAAAAGAAAAAAAACATAGATTTTTACCTCTTGAAATATCCTCTCTGAGATTTTTATTAAGGGGAATGGTTTAAGTCATTTGATGATTCCAAAGGCTCTTGGATGTGTGGTGGGTATATTAGGAAGAGTATTTGGTAGTTATTTGACAATAATATAATAATTAATTGTGTGATGTGAGGAGGTGGCGAGAGGTTGTTTTTATAGTGGAAGATATGGGTATTTTCTAATTATTTTATTCAGTAGTTTATAGTTTCACTCCAGATAATTAATAGCGGGTATTAATGGTAATAAATATTGTAATTAGTGAATTTGAGTTAAAAAAGTGTTCTTGTACATCATTCTTGACCCATGAAAGGCTTACAATATCATTTATTTACTAATACTATAAATTACAGTATTTCATTATTCACCAAAAAATTCAACTATATTTAAATTTCTCAAAATTTTATTGTAATTTTTTTAGGTTTAAAATAAAATAATACACTACATTTTATGAAAATAATATTCTAAATAAATGAAAATTAGCTTTTAAATAAAATAATAAATATTTTCTAAAATACTAATTTTATCAATTTTAACGGCTTTTATAACTTGTCTAAAATTATTTAATATCTTATAAAATTAACGTATAGTCATAAGAATACATTTTATTAATTTATGAAATATTTGATGAAAATCAATTTATTTTAACTAATTATATTAATTATAAAATTTTAATATAGTATTTATGTATTTTATATATGTAAACACATATTTTTTAATCATTTAGTTACATATATAAATATATAAATATAAAAAAATTTCTTTTATAAAATTCCCATATTTTATTTATACTTTTAAAGGTGGAGTAACAATTCTATTCTTTATATTACTATTCTTAAGGGTCACAATATGAAATTTTAAGGTCATGTTACTATTCTATTGTAAAATTTTATTTAAATATAGAAATACCTCTTATTTCATTAATTATTCAATCATAAAGATTGTATTGTATTATATTTGTGATTTTTTGATCAATGCTATATGAAATAACTATATGAATGGAATTTTTATTGATATAATTCGATTTAGTAACTCAAAAAATAGTCATAAAATGGATCTATTACATGAAAAAACAATGAATAACCATTGGAAATAAATATTCCTATGATTTTTAAATATAGATCATAATATTATATAACTGGAAACATAAACAAAGGACTCACTAAAATATGATATTGCTATAAAAAGTCATTAAAAATATAGATTTTTTTTATTAATGAGTCCCCTGAAGGAATAATATAAAATGGATCTCAAAATATCAGGATAATATATAAATTAATGATATTCCATTTGAATTGGAATTTATATACACCTCATGAATGTATATAGGTGCATAACACAACCCATGTCTCAATAAAAAAATTAAGACCAAAAATCCATACCTACTAGTTTATTTATAAAATTTAAATACAATGAAAAAAATATTCTTAAATTAAAATATATATATCCATAATTTTCATGAAAATAATGAAAAAATAAAGTCATGGAATTTATTTACACCATATGGTGGAAAAATGTGGTGAATATAGAAAGTGTCTCATAAAATTAAAAAGTTTGATGAGAATCCCTTACCATAATCCATGACATACTTAATAAAAGATAAAAAATCATGTATAATACATAAAATTATTTCTATATCAATTAATTTATTAGATTAATATATAAAATATCAAATATTTTTTAAAATATGAACTTTTATTACATTTCTATTAAAAATTTCATGTCAAATTCACTTTTCAATAAAAAAACTAGATTGTTATTCTTGTATGTTTCTTAATTTTAGATTTTAATATATAATTTCAATAATAGTACCAAAATATGAAAAAAATTTATACATATATAAATATCATTTATATTATGTGTATTCATTTTTATCCATTTTATTTTAGTACATAATATCTACTGATATAAAATGAAACACAATGTTAATAGAGATTATTTTCCCTATGTTAGCATGAACGCTATTTCAATAAACCAATTAGAACGAAAAAATTAAATGATATTTAAATGTTATAGTAAAATAATAAATTTTATTTCATATATGTCACTTATTATAGTTAAACAAATATATAATACATTCCACATATGGTGATGAAGAATCACATTGCTTCATGAGGCGGTTGTTTTCCGCAAGAACGAGCAACATTTTAAAATTACTAATAAATAGAAATAATGATCAAATGAGTGATATAATAATTTAATAAACATAATAAAAGTTTAAATATCATATAAAAATAGTTAATCCTTAATAAGTTCCAACAGTAATCTGTGGTAATCGAAAAATGATGGACCTCTATTCAAAAGGTGGAGAACTTCCATTCACATAAAGATGATTTTGAAACAAATATGGAGGATGTGGAGAATGATTTATGAAATTAAATTAAAATAAAAATCATCTATGAGTATTTATGATACATATTATAGAATATAATAATGTAATATTAAGAATATAATGGGGAAGAGGATGATACTAAACAAAAATGGATATTGACAAATGTTACCACTACTTCACGTATCTTCCATAGGTTTTCCTTAAATATCATACAAGGATGGATTTATTTATAAAATAATTTTTAAAGGAATAGAAGAGTAATATTATAATTTTATTTGGTATGGTATTGTAAAAAAGGAATTTTTTTATGGTTCAAATAAGATACGATAGATAATTGTCTTTTCTTAGAGGGGGAGAGTATATAATTGGTATATTCATAAAAATATTGGATTCTCCTTGAGTTTTCTGACGTCAAAATGGTTCCAAAATGAAAAATTATAGATATTGTTAGGTGTTTATTTTATAAATAAGTATATAAATTATTTTTTTATAAATGTTTATAAGTAATTTTCATCATTATTTTTTTGTTTTACCCCTGATAATCCATTTATACATTATTTACTATAATAAATATTTAATACATTCACTATCAATTTTTTTAAAAAAATATCTTGAATGTAATATATAATATGAATTATAATTATTAAACATATATTTTACATAATTCATAATTTCATTCACATAAGACCAAAAAAATTATTTTCAATTTAATCCCATATATGTGCTGAGGATGTTCGTTCGCAAAGCGATAATTATAAATAGTTTTAAAATAATTATATCAAATTTCAAAATTATTTTATTCTAATGACCTAAAATGGAACAACAATATTATAATTAAATAAATGAAACATGCAATTTTTTTATTATAATTTAAATTGATAAATTAGTGAAATGAAAATTTCTTATCAATTAAAATACAGTCTTTTTCACTCTACCTCAAAAATGAATCATTTTAGAAAAATTCTAAAAATTCATCCTAATTTTATTTTGAAATTATTACTTACAATGTATTGTTTAATTTTTAAAATTAAATTCATAATATTTTCAAAAATTATTTTTAATATTTTTTTCAAAAACTAATGAAATCATTTTATTATAAAATATTATTTTTGAAATATACATAGACATTTCTATAAATAATTTTTTTTATTATCAATATATATTTATTATAGACAAAATTATGAAGAATATTTAAAAATTACTTATTATTATACATATAATTATTTAGTAATTTATTGATTATCACTATCAAACATAAATAACTATTTTAATAATATATGATTGTTTTTTCTAAAAATCAATGTTGTGTGTAACACATGAAAACCGAGTGTTTTGCGTATGGAATTCACGACATTTCTTTGTTTATTACACAATATATACATGAAATTTAATTTTTTTTGAAAAAAAATCATAAAAAGTCATGTTTTTACCTTATATAATTTTTATATATGATATTTATAAAACTCTTATGATTTAATCGATGATGAAACCATGGTTGAGGATCATGGATTCAAACTATTGAATTGAATCATGTCTAAAAAATGGAACTCTTTTCACAAAGAATTATGATTTTGAGATTGATTTTTTTATAACCGATTATATAGATATTATATGTTAATAATATATGGTTAGAAAATTACAAATATTTTTTTGATTATATTTATAAAATATTTATTTATTATATGTATGTTTATCGTAATTTATAATTATTGTGAGGCCCTATGTTATGGATTTCACATCACACTTTTATTTTCCTCATACATATTTTATATTAACCACACGTTTCAATTTTGTCTTGTGTAAACATCCCATTAATTTATTTAATGACTAATTTCCATGAAATTATGGAGATTTAAAAATACTTTTATTTTTTTAATTTATGAGGATATGATTCAAAGATTACAAAAACTATAAGGTTTATTCATCTCAAAAATTACTTCATGTGTCATGTTTATTATTTTGAACATATTTATTTTTATATTTTGTATATAATTCCCAATTTATATGTTATTTCAATATTATCATGATATTAATGGTATTTAGGGTTTTATTTTTTTGTTAATTAAATAATTGAGGTTTTATATTCAGTAAAAACAAAATCATTGGGGTTTTAATATAATATACATTTGGGGGATTGTGTTATATGTATCTATTAAGTCCAAAATATTTTACTATCAATTGGTCATTTCATTTGTTTTAATTTTTTCTTTTATATTGTATATAAATCTATTGCAAATATATAGGAATGAAAAGTTATATACATATCACTTTCGTTGGTGAACTATTCCTTCTATGTCCATGTTAATTAATATTTATTCCTGTTTTTTCTTTAATATAATGTCATTTTAATTTAATTTATTATTTAATCATATTTTAATTGATTTTTTCAAATTAAAAACAAATATATTGGTTTTTTATGAGTTCATTAATTATTATTTCTTAAAAAATGTGTTCAAGTAGTATTTTATTTTACACTTTCTAAACGAGAGTAATATCAAACCATCAGACAAATATTTTGATTAATTAATTTTTTATAATTTTCCATCATTATTTTAAATTAAAATATTATTCACAGTTTTATGGTAATTTTTAGTTTATAATGACAACAAATGAGTATGATGTTTTCTATGATTTCAATAAATGTTTAAATTAAATTCTAAATGTATTATTCATAAATTTAAACATATATTGAGGTTTGGAAACCTATATAGGGTATTGGATTTTATGACACCATCCACACTTCTTATCTGTATAGAAAATGATTCTAAATTATAAAGATTTTTCTATGAATCCATATAATTATACAATGAGATAATTATTTTATGAGGAAGAATTTTTAAAACCCATATATTTATAATTTTTTTTATCATATGATGAAATGATTAATGTTCTGATTACATTTTGTCACATATTAATATGACTTCAATTATATTATTTTTATCCCTTAAATTAAATATCTCTCCAATGTAGTAGGTACAAATTTACTTGTTATGGTATAATATAGAGGGGATTGGGGATTTGACTTAATACAATAATGTACTCTATGAACAATCATTATCATGATTGTGATCATTGAATAATGTAATGAAGAAATGTGTATTGAACACAATCCAACAGGGGTCTATGTCCACAATAATAGTTTTCAGTCTCTTAAAAATCATTTAAATAATTTTATATCATTTTATTTATTCCAAAATACTAATATTTTATTCTTTTGATGTCCTATAATTTCTTAAGTCATAAAATTAATTATTTAAAAATCTTATATAATATTTCATATCTATGATGTGTATTATGAAAATTATTATTTAAATTTATCTAATTTGTAATGAATTACATTATTTATTTTCATGTTATCATACCCTTATTTGTATCTTCTACTCCCTCATGATTATTGATTTGTATCTGTTATTTTTATTCTTTCTGAGAATCAATTATCAATATTTAATATATTTCCATTTCCAAAATTGATGATGAATAATATTATGTGTTATATGACTAGAAGTGTATACACTGAGGATATTTTTGTGGGAGGAAGTTAATTTATTTTATAGAAAATTAATACCCAGATGTAATTGGATAAAAAACCATTGTATGTGAATGGAATGGGAATTGATACATAAATGGCCCCTCCGAACTCATGAGTACCTTAAATATAAGATCTAATTAGAATATGGGAGAACAAATATTATTTTACTAATAATTAATTTATATATAATTACTGTTTGGAAAAATCAATAGATATCAAAGAGAATATGTAAGGAATAGATTTTTTTCAATAAATCTGGGTGAATGGGTTTCATGTTTCCTATGATTTCATCGGTGTATGTTTAAAATAAAATTACCTATTATGATGTTATCAAAAGAGGATAATCTATGAGTTAATAATACTATTATGGGTTGATATGTTTCTGAATGGCCATAATTAAAATGTAATAAATACTCTTTTTATGGCATATTATTTTTTATTTCATGTTTACTAATTGAATTTGTTAAAAAATTTATTGTGTTTAATTAATCCATTAATTAATATCAAACCCCGATGATTAACAAATTATATATTATCATGATATTTAGGAATAATATTATTGTTCACATATTATGAATGAAACTCATAAGCATTTTTGTTAATACATTTTTAATCCATGAAATTATTATGGTATATTTGGATAAAAGTGATAATATTTTAGGATTATATTTTATATAACAATTATATTTTAACATGAATTTGTGACTAAGTTATTTTAAATTTTATTTTATAATTTCTCTAATTTGTGAAAATTATAGATATATAATAGAATGATCATTATTTTAGGAAAATAAATTTTAATTTTGGATAAATGATTTATTTTAATTGAATAATCACTAATATTTTATTGTGTTTCATGGTGATTTCAGTTATCTTATGAAAGGATTTTTATATTTTTGATAATATAGGATTTCGTTATTTAAATTTATAATATGTGCTATTATGAGTTATTAATTTTAATTATGAATAAATATTATAAAAACCATGAATGAATATCATGTCAAACAAATGTGATATTTTATTTGAAAATAGGTTTTGAATATTTTGGATGATTTGTCATGTTATTTGTACATGAAATTATTTATCTATTAAATGGGGTGATATTGTAGAGGTTTTGGAAATTTATGTATAATGTTTATTTCACAATATATATTATATTAACATGTTATAACCATTTCATTGATGGTTAATTTTTATAAAAAAGTGGTCAAATTTTTAATACATTGGTAGATTTAGTGCTCCATTATATAATAATTGGTACTTCATGCATGGATAATAAAAAAATGTTATTTAGTATATCACATGTGATATATAGTAAAAAACATTGGGAACATAAACAAAAAATGAAATTTTTATATGAAATCATGTTAGAATATTCTCTCAGATACTTTACCACGACGGTATTAAACTTTTGCAATCTAAATAAAGATGAATATTAATCTATCAATTATAAAATAGAAAATATTGATAAATTATTATGTTGAGAAACATGACTATCATTAAAATGTATTGAAATAATAATGTTAAATAAATAGTATAAAAATATTATTTTAATGATATTATATAATGTTTGAAAATATAAAATATATTTTTTTTAAAAGAAATTTTATCGATCAATAAAAAAACATTGATATTTCAAAATATCTATATTCATCTTCCACAACATATAAATGGTTATGATATGTTTTGAAATTTATTTTATCAATAAAATTATGAATCAATCTCATTTAGTGAGGTATAATGTCAAACCACGTAAATTTATGATTTATTTACAGGTAAATTCATTCTATGTGTTATATCATGTAGCACACACAACATAAAACTAAAATAATACATGATATGTAAGAAAATATTATTATTTAAATTTTATTATTATAATCTAGATATTTCAAATGTGGTTATATATAGGATAAATATAATTATTGATTATATAAAAAAAATTATCCCAACCAAAAAAATATGTACTTCAAAAATATGTACTCTATTTTGACGAATAAGAATGAAATCATAAAAAGTAATAAAGAGAGAACATTTAAAAGTTGTATTTTTATGTTAAAGATATTTTCATTTAGATTTTATATTTAAATATAAAATAATTTTCGAAAATTATGAAATTATTTTTTTCTTAAATAAATTAGTTAATGTATTCATTATATAATAATATTTTAAGGGCATTTTTGGGAATTTTTAATTTATTGTTGTTTTTAGGTGAAGGCTGAAAATTACTAATTATAAAATTTTGGTTAATAATATAAAATTTTCAATATATAAGGTTGAATATATGTTTTATTAATCTATTTTTTGGAAGAAAATATATTTAATATTTCATATAATTTATTGAAAAATAAAATGCTGAACATATAAGTGTATTTTTAAAATTTTGGAAATATAAATATTATTTTTATTACAAGATTAAATATTTTCATTAAATATATATTAATAATGTTTTTAGATGATTAATTTTTATTTTGATTTATTTTTAATGTAAATAAGTATCATATAATTACTCTTAAATGAATTTCTTCAATAGAATTCGATATTATATATAATTTTTTGGTATAAAATAATTATTAGGATTAAAATGTGTATATATAATAGAAGGTTTTAAAATACATATTTTTGTAATATATTTTAATTAATTTTATCCAATTATATGAAAGAAATATTACAAAATAGATAAAATATTTGGTATCATCATGTCATCATTGATTATGAGGATCATTTCAATGATATTCATAATGAATACTAACAAAGGTATGAGTTTATCGCCTTGATAAAGGATAAAATGCATGTATCATGGTTAAATAAATAGTATAAGGCCTGATAATATCATAAAAAATTTATTCATTTAATTTGAGGACTATATATCTACCAAAACAACCTATATAAAAAATATGTCAATTTTATTCTATGTTCCTTTGATAATGACATTTATATCATTTTAAGTAATTAATAACTGAAAAAAGGTATCACAAATTACATTAAAATATATAATATGTTATCATAATAAATTTTGTATGGGATGTTTTGAAGGGTTATATTGAATTTCAAAAATCTATTTTTTCTATAATAATTATTTTTTACTTTTTAGTAATAATTATATTTTCTAAAATTATTTCATATCAGTAAGGAAACCCTAATATAAGTTAGAAAAAAATATAAATAGTTTAAAATTATGTAATGTGTTGTTTAATTGTTATTTTGGAGTCTTTTATGATTTTGATGTATCTTAATGAAAAGAAACTATTTTAATTAGATAGTTAATTTCCAAATATATTGTAATATTTATATTTTTTATTTCAAATTATATGAATAATTAGGAAAATAAAATTAAGGATTTTTAACGTTAATAATATAAAATGAATTTAATTGAAAATAAATAAAATATTTTTTCTGGTTAATGAGAAACAATATATAATATCAAAATGATTTATTTATGATCCACATTTCCTTTTCTAAATTCAAGTATTGACACCTAAACACAATGTTTGTTTTTAACATGATAAAGGTTAAAATATTTAACAAGAGATAAAACTAATGAGATTATGGTGAAAATAATATAAATACATGTCTTAATACAATTGTATGAATGAATTTCAACCATAAATCATAATAAATTATAAAAAACCACCTTTGATACACTTTTCATAGAGATTTTCCTAATATCAATTTGATCATAAAAACAACAACTATGACTCACCCCATTATAATACGAGGGACCATCTTATATTCTCTTATTTAAACTTTATTAATCCATATAGGTTAAAAAATATGTCATTTATTGTCTATTAAACTCTCACACACCCTTTATATGGGTTTTGGTCATCATTATTGACCATCTTTGGGTTCGAAATATGATATTTAAATGAGTTATCTAAAAGAATATCTTATCAACTTCCCCAAAAAAATTATGTTTTCTTATTATTATACTTCATATATATATATATATATTGTTTAACCATATAAATATATTTTCATAGATATAAATTTTTAGAACCTCTAGGTTTATATATGTGACCCGTTATTATGTATTTAATGTATCTAAAATAATTGGGTTATGTTTTTAAATGTTCTATGAGGTTTTGGAATTATTTGTGAGATTTTGATGATTTTTTCCATTCAAGAATGGTCAATATAAATAATTCACCCCATCTAGAAAACCATGAAGCATAAGGAATGATAGGTAGAAGAATTATACATCTAAAACATTTTCTCTTGAAACCACATGGATGAACATGTTAAACTATGCATGTCTATAAAGCATGGAAAATCAATAATGGGGCCAAATTTCTCTTATAATGTCATCCAACCATGTGAGGGATTGTATTAATGAAGTATCATCAAATGGTTGGAATACGGTTTTACAAATCATGGGTATTAACTATGTGTGTGTATAGGTGGACCTCTATAATATGTTTATCTATTCAAAATTTACTACATAAGCACTCTTTTCCCCTATTTTTCTACCAAATCAAGATCTATTTAATCCCAATGCCTTTGAGATGATACCCTACAAATCTAAAATGTTATCCTTTTGCAAATAAATAGGATTTTCAAACACATATTTTTCAATAATTTCACGTTCTACATCATTCATCACAGAAATGATTTCTATATCATTATATAATACATAAATGTAATATTTTTTTAGGTATCGGCTTAGATATTTTATGAAGTGATTTATTTCCCTATAAAATAAATTGTTTAAAATTTATAAAGGATGATTTTAAAATGATGTATTCATTTTATGCATATAAATTATTTTATGATATTTTTTAACTGAAGAAACTGGATTAATGTGATATTGTTTTCCTGGAAATATTTTTTTGTAATAAATTTGTATCATATTTTTTGATTAAATATTTGGGTCGGAGTTGAATGGGATGGATAATCATCGTGAATTCCAACAATAAAATGGTTGGAGTTTGGATTTGAAGTGCCAAAATAAATCGTAAATCAACTCTTGATTGTGTTTTTCTGTCATGTGTCTCTGGGAATAGAATTGAATATTCCAAATCAAATGAGATATTTTTAAGGAAATTTGTTATTCATTCCCAAAAAAACGGGTTCATGTCATTGATATGAATTTTTTGTGCATAAAACTATTTTAATAAACTATTCTAAAAATATTTTCCTTATTGGTGTGAGTTGGGAATTAATTTGGGGAAAAATATTGATGTTAGAGTCACCATCATTATGGGAACTATTTTGAATTTTCATTTTACATCTATCAAGACATGGGATATTGAATGATATCATATTTATTTATTCAATATTCTTGTCAACCTGGCATGACATATGATTTTTTATCATGGATGAATTTTCAGTGTTCCCATTTTTATCAATTTTAAGTATGGATTTTATTCTATTATTATCTTTTTTAGTAATCATTTAGGTTTTTAATTATACTCTAATATGGATTGTTTTTATTCAATTTGAAATGATTTCTATTTCATACTCTTTCATTATAAATAAGTTATTTTGGTTTTTTTTCTTGGTTTGAATATTATATTTTTAATATATAAATTTATCCAAGAAATATTCTTAACAAACATCAGATTTTTTGTAACCTATGTTATTTAGGATAATTAACCTACTCACAATTACTTCCAACACATATTCCCAAGAAAATTTTTGAGGGGTGAGATTTTAATACTGGTATAAGTATTCCTCATTTGGAAAAAAATCATCCAAATATTATTACTTTGTTTTATCCCTGAAAAAAATGCTTTCATTTATAATTAATCGTAGAGTGGTTAACAATACCAGAATATATCCTTTTATTTTAGTAATAAGAACGAGTGTTATAAAATTAAATGTTTAGAATTAAAATAAATAGATGACCGCTTTTTTCAAAAAAATTATGTTACATGACTGTTTGATACATAACTATTTTGGTATACTTCATGGATAGGTGTCACCTCATCATCAAAGGTCTAGATTATGAGATTCTCATACATTAAATATATATATATATTTATTAATTGTATTATAATTCTCATTTAATTCAAAGGAAATTATGAAATTTGATAAAATGGTCTTTTTTAAAATGAGAATAATTATTTTTAAGAGAAAGGTGGAGTATTTTAAAAAATTGGTAAAATTTTGGATGTGTATGAACAATGGAATTATATATTTTTATGTGTTTTTATGTGGTAAAATTTAATATCAAAGTCTTAA
This sequence comes from Viscum album, assembly GCA_963277665.1. NCBI lineage: Eukaryota > Viridiplantae > Streptophyta > Magnoliopsida > Santalales > Viscaceae > Viscum > Viscum album. Next base: position 2,069,940,890 of record OY728152.1, on the reverse strand, counting down.
TTTATTAATGATTGAAATTAAATATGGGTTTCTTTGATTATAGTGAATGGGGTTGGGTAGGAATCGTCAGAGCCAACAAGAAGAGGATACGAATAATGTTATTAGAGCTAAGCCACATTTGAAAAAAAATATTTGATATGAATAATTTTATAAGATATCAAATCTTTGTATAGTTGTAATTTTAATGAACAACCACAAAAATTTGTCCACTTGGTTTTCTTCCATAAGAAAAAACCACGAATATTACAATGAGAATTTGAGAAGAATTACAAATAAGTATGGTTGAATTTGATGAATCCATCCTTTTATTTATGATGGAAAATAGAATAGGTAAATCTGAATTAACAAAAACATATTTTTTAGGATATTTTATTATAATGGCGGTGATTATAAGTTCATGAAAAATAAGTGCAAGGCTTGCAATTTTAGAAATTTAATGATTTTTTAGCAATAAATTCAATCACCGTGCATTTCAGATTTCTAGAAATAAATTAAATCATCATATTGAAAAAAAAAATCTATCATTTACTATCTATTAAAATAATTTTATGAATTTAGATTGAATTTTCATTGAATTTTCAATTTTTATATCCATGAGGGCTTCGAAAGGATTATGTTCAAATACTCTCACAATGAATATTTTATTCATATAATTTATTATAAAGATAGTTCAATAAGTAGACTATAGTGCAAATATATATCATGAGATATATGTTTTTCGAGATCAAGTTTATACCTATACATCTATGTGTGATCATTAATACTTGTAATAAAAAAAGAGTGATGCCTATTTTCTGAGTGGTGGAAAACCTGAAAATTATACCATCAGATCAGTAAATATCCATCATTGAGAAAATTGTATGTTGGGATTATTTCTGATTGGTTCACAATACAAATATATTGTACCACATTAACATGAACATCAAACTACATTAAAAAGATGATATATATTCAGAACTATTGTCATAGTTCTCCATATATTGGTATTATATATGAATCTCATGCTTCTCATGCATCATATTCTTTAATGTGATGAGAAAATATTTATTCTGGTCAATTTAATATGTAAATATATGTTCATTCATGTTACAAAATCAGTCACTATACAATAAAAACTCATCCTTGTAATAAATAAAATATTTCAGCAAGTAAGATACAGTATGGGGTTATGAAAATTATCAGGGAAGATAAATCATGTCCTTTGATTTTGATATGTTAAATATAATTAAATTATTCCATATTTGATATTAGTTTTGTTTTTGATTTCCCACTCTTTTACTTCTTCTCATCCAGTTGATCATATTCTAATTACTTTAGAGATGAATAGTAAATTTTAGATCCGAAAAATTTACTAGACCAATGATAGTGTTGAAAATTTTTGTGTAAATAATTTTCCCTAAATAATGTTGTGGATAAGGTGATTTGGAATTTATTAGTGCTTAATATGGATGATTATGACTTTTTTGTGTATATATTGGATGAAATCATTCATTTCCCATATAAATATTATGATTGAATGGTTAGTTCCACATCTATAGATGGAGTCAAGCATCAATTTATAGGATATTAGTGTGTAAATGATAGTAAAGAAGCTATTTTGGCATAACTGGTTTGATCCATCACTTATCATTGTTTATCACATAACATCTAATTTGTCAAATATATTATAAATTGATACATTCCATATATATTTGATCATTTTTTTGAAATATTACTTAAAAACTTATCAAGTATTACACTGAAAAGGAAAGTGTTGAATATTATTTTTCTCATTCTACGAACCTATCCAATCTCACTTATCTCTTATTAAACTGAGTAAAATAAATTAAGGGAGTTCTAATTTTAGTTTTATGTGATTGAAATTAAAGGTTACATTCATAGAAATTATTCATGTGAATAACTAGTGTCATTTATAAAGTATATTGATAGACATCTTTAAATTTTCAAGGATTTTCATAAGCATAATCATGCGATCATACGTTGTAGACATAATCATTGTTGAATTGATGATATATTCAATAAATTTAGGGTAACATGGTGGTTCTAAAAATTTATATAAATTATTTTTTAACCAATTATGATTATAGATTATGGTAATATATGGAAATGATTTACAAGATAATATTGACAACAAAAATGAATTGTCATGCCTTTTTATTTTACTAAATCATGTTATTAAATTGTAACAGTGGTGAATTGAATCTTTCATTGGTACATAATTTCAATTTGATATATACTGGTTTATTCATAGACAATAGTGGATAATTTTTAAAATTTATAGAGAGTGTGGGGTATCTTGTGGAAAAATATTCAATTTTGATTTTTGTCAAAGTGTGAATTTTTTATTAAAGATGTTTGGTTGAAATTCCATGTAGTATCTAAAAATGATTATTTATATATCCAACAGACATAAAATATACCATCTCTTGGGTACTTCCAAATAACATCTTTGCAATATCATATTTCCTTTTGTTAAATTGATACTCTAGAAATTTTTTACGCGATTGTTCTTAATGGACAATATCGATGAAACCATTGATGAGGAAAGATGTTACTTTCTTACCGATTTATCAATTTCATAAATCCTATTAGAAATATAATTTTATAATAACATCAACACTTATATTCATGTTTATAAAATATTGGAGAGAATATGAATTTGTTTAATTAATTGAAAATTTGGAATGGATGTGTTCTCCAACATGGAGATCATATTACTAAATATGGTTAATGAATGATAACATTTGATGATAATAACTAAAAATAGAGTAACTGTAATTATATCTTTTCAAACAATATTTGAATAATGTTTTATATCACCACATTTGTGTAAACTTCATGGTGTTTTCGGATCATAATAATTTGAATCAAATTTTCTCACAATGATATTAAAATATAAGACATTATAGATAAATGATGTATCTAAAAAATTTTGTGATTGATTTGATGTATACACATGTTAATGGGAACTATATAGAAATTTCATTCAATAGGATGTCATATTCAAAGTTTTCAACAGAATCATATGACATAGTGAAACTATAGAATATCCTTTTAGATTAAAATCTATAATTATTTTAAAAAAATTGAGTTTCTTATTCATTACAGTTTTTCATGTTCCATGTATGGTTGATCAGGTAATAATTTCTCAAACATATCATCTATATTAGCTAACTAGGTGGTCAAAAATAAATTATAGGGACACAATTGAGTGTTTTAATCTATATTGATGTTCAATGATGTGTTTTTGATATCATATTTTTACATCATTATGCTTTTGTGGACAATTTTATAGTTTTTAAAAATACATGATATTTGTTGTTCTATCGGGGATTCAGAAAACTTATATACCCATAAAGGTATAATATTTGTTTTTTATTGTGTAAAGAGTTATAGTAGAGTATGTTTTGAGATTCCACTCATATAAATATGCATTGGAAGAGAAATAATGATCCTTATGATTGTTGTAGTATTGTCTAATTCCTATGTGGATGTGGGATAATATAGAAATGTAATTTTAATCATGACTTATAGTGAAAGAAATGGAAATATTTTTCCAAGTTTGTGATAGTGTATCATGAAAAAAACAATGATCAAATCATCCTATTTTGTAAACCAATTTAGTGAAATACCTCTCAATGATCATCATTCGTGAAATTATATTGACTCATTAAATTCTAGTCTCAAATTTATCATTTAGAGACCATATTATTATATATATATATATTGGAAATAATTTCTTCAAAGCCTTGAAAAACATTTTAATGTTAGTATTTATTATCAATTCCATATTGATGGGTATTCTAAACATATAATCTTAATGATCTTGGTCATTTATGGGGAATGAGTTGTGTATTTTCGTAGAAATTGGATGAAAAATTTACCATTATTATATTATTATATACAATAATGGAAATCAATATTCAATAAATATTACTAAATTTGAAGAATTATTTGGGAATCCTAGTCATTCTTATCTTTTCTTGGTTGGAATAGGTGAGATTCCGTTAATAAAACCCAGCTGAATAAATGATATGGAGGAGGGTATTAAATTGATCAAAAAGTTATTGGATAAATCATTGAGTCTACAAAATCATATACATGCCATTTTCAATGACAATTGTCTTTTTAGGTGAGTGATCATGTGTTTTAAATAATATCATCAAGTATTGGACACCATCAATTTTGTATTTAGGAAATGTTAACTTCAAGATACAGATGACCTTATGATGTACTTGAACGATTTGGTAAGGTGTAATATTGATTAAATTTTACACCAAGGATAATTTTAGTGGACAATGTTTTTCATATGTCAAAATAAAGAAGTACCAACAAAATCATGAAAATGGGAATAAATGGGATCATGTTTACCTATAGTTGGATGCTACATTGTTTCATGTTTTAATACATATTTTTCATATGTACGAAATGATAATTTTTTGGGAAAATAATTTTTATAGTATTTTTTTTGGAAGAATGGTTAGATAGTGGAGGAAAAGTTGGAGTGTGAAAGGAAATGGTTGTTAAATGGACCAAAACCTCAGAGGATAACATGAAATTTAAACATTGTGGGGAATTAAAGAAAAATGTTGGGGATAATGTATAACCCTTAGTTTGAGTTACAAGAAATTTTATTTTTTATTTTATGTATTTGTATGATCAATTTATGTTTTAGGTTGTCTGGATATGATTTAGAATTTATTGGAGGCTTTATTGGAGGATCACACATTTAGAACATTTAATTAAATTGATTCACCACATACATGAATTTCACATAAGAGGGTAAACACAAGGTTAATTAATAGTTTGTCTTTCTTTATGAGCTAATCCTGAGTGGGGTTGAATTTTGGTAGCAGCATTGCACGACTGGTGCATGGTTATCCAAAGAGTGTGTCCTAATTTTATATTTTCCAGGTTTCAGTCCCAAGAAAGTGGATATAATCACTCACACATCCATTAATTCTCACATAAGACTGGGTAATTTTTCTCTCAATTCATTCGAGTCGATCTACTTTAGTACATTATGGATCCAAAGGAAATTCAAAACACATCAAAGCCCCAAATTCATTAGTCAATACACGTTTATCCTCATTCATCATAAATTCAGGGTCCATTTCTATCTCAGATCCATATATATAAATTGTTATGGACAGATATATGTGTTATGAATGTATTATGATGGAATCATATTGAATCCAAAAAATGGAACATTATTGGTGATAAAATATTGATGTTTTTTGTATCGTTCATTTTTTTCACCATCAGATGAGAGTTATGAGAATTCTCTATCACCTACACCTGATTTAGAAAATTACAACTTAGTGTTAATTGAATTATTTTTTTAATATTATTATCATGTAATCACACAATTCTTGGAATAAATCTGCAGTTATTGTCTTGTAAATTTTTTAATGTAAATGGTTTCTATATTAAAGTAATTTTTAAAAATATAAATATTTTGATTCTAAAATTATTGTTTTATATGCAAGAAAATTATTTTTTAAGGTAATCTAAAATATTAAATTGATGTAATGAATATTTCATTCTCATTAATTTTATGTCATTATTTTGAAATAAATATTTTGGAGTGAGTTTATTGGGATGAATTATTGTTGTGAATCACCCCAATCAAAGCATAGACTTTTGAAATGATGTTCCACTATAAATGGAAAAACCAATCTATAGTGTTTCTGGTGTATGTGTTTTTTATTATATGTTTGGGAATAGAAATAAATATTCTCTATAAGATGAACAATAGTATAATTTCTTTATTCATGATTTTCTTATAAATGTAGTTCCTATAATTAATATCAAAATTTATTACTTCCTAAAGCTATTTTAATATACCTTTTTGACAATTTCTATCTTATTGGAATGATTAGGGTTTTCATTTGGTGAAAACATAATATTTTTAGACTAAAACATAATTTTGGTACTTTTTTACATATTTTATCATTCATGGCACATGTAATGAAAATGTGTCTCATTTAATTAGGGATTAATATTTATATCATGGCATGAAATTTGGAGATGTAGATAGGTGTGGTAATTGTGTTTAATATTCATGTTACATTCAATTTTATTGTTATTTGGCCTTAATAGTGATATAGAGTACATAGATTAGTTATTTATATACAATAATATTATTTTTGTAATTTATTCAGTAGTATTTCACACATATGGATCTTATAGAGTTCTATTTTGTAATATTTTTTTTTGGGTGTTATGTTTTTCAATAGGTTAATTCTCACCCATAATGTTATTGAGTCCCTAGGAATTTATTTCAATCCATTAGTGTCTTGTGGATGTAACCTAAGGCCCAGAAATACCAACAAATTATCATATACCAATTGGTGAGGGGATGAGTTTTTGAATTAAATTTATTAAATTCTATTAAAATAATATAATTACATTTTTCTATTAATTATCTATCCCAATTGAATTATATAATTTTATTATGCATACATTTAGACAATCATCCCATGACCAACATATTTTATTTTCCATCATCACCACAAATCTATAGTTACAATGAAATAATTAATGATAATATATGATGTATATAACATTATCAAGATTATTTAGTTTTGTAATATAATATTCCTTCAAACTCACATGCTTTATATTATGATAACCTCATTTGTGTGTCCGTGGGAAATCCCACATACGTGGAGCAATGTGATTTATTTTCAATTTAATGTTTATATAAATTGATATACGGAAAAATTTAATGAATATATAAAAAATATATTAGATAATAATGGCCATAAAAAATTTTATAAATATTTATCAATATTAGGTTTCATTAAATAAAATGTAAATAATATGAATTCTTGGTACATGGACTACATCATCCATGAAGTGATGTAACTACTATTTCATCGCCATATAGTACGAATGGAACTAGTATATAATTAAATGTAAAAATTTTATTTTAATTGAATGGCAATTATTAAGTGTATGGTTATATAATATCCAAAGTCGATATAGTATATCCTCTAAACTAAAACATTTATGGATAAAGATACAGTGATCCCCAAGAAAGATGATTTTACAGTAGAACAATGAATTAAAGACTAATTAGATATTTCCACTGATTAATATAATTTAAGATAAGAATGAATATGTTTCAAAAAATTATTATAAGACAAAATTTATTATATATGAGGTTAGTATCAAGTATGAAGAATGTTATGACCTGAGTTAAGGGTTGGTTTCCCTAATTTTATTTATCTCAAACAAATGGAACATTAACCACTTGTTTCTTCAAAGTAAAATATATAATAACCATGAATGTAATTATTTGATGCATTTATTGAAAATTATGGTGAATTAAAAAAATAATTCCATTATTTCCCCTTTTTAACAGATATTATATACCGATTAAAAAAATTAAAGATTCATTGTCTCAATATTATTTCATTGAGATGAATTTTATTTTATAAAAATATTTCTATATATATAGTGTATATAAATCACAAAAGATATGATATAGCAGTAATATAAAATTTTGAATTGTATTTAATTTTTCATATTATCATATTTTATTTAATTTGTGTTATGATTCAAAAGGCGGTAAATCATTAAGGTTTTATGTTTCAAATTCAATTTTTATCAGGACTTTTTATTCACAAATCTCCCTTATAGGAATTATAACTCATTGCCTCTTAAAAACAAAACATCATCTTATCCAATGGTTAATTATTTATATTTCATTATTTTATGTTCTATTTTACATAAATTTATTTTGAAATTATATTATATAAAATTACATTGTATTTCACCTTTATTTGGTTAAAATTTTTTCCATTAATATATTAGTTAAATTTTTTTAAGAATATATTTTTTATCCAATGATCAATTACATTCACCATGTAACATATAAAAAATAATTAAATTGTTATTTATATAATGTCATCTATAATTTTTCTATATATTTTTTTAATTTAAAATTTTAATTACTATTACATTTATCACATGAATGTATTTTCACCCATTTTGGGGAGCAATTTTTACTATTTATTCATTTAAAATTTTATATGGTTATTATAAATGAATATACATTCCAAAATATTGATGTTTTTTTATTTTATAAATACAACATAATAGATGGATATTTTTCACATTTTCACGATATGTCAAAATTATCTTTTAAATGTATTTATCATATATCTCTATATCCTTTATGGATTGTTATGATTTACATGGGATGTGATATTTTTGGACTATTAAATTTCAATCCATATATAGATTTTGATTCTGATGTTTTAGGAAGATTTTATGAAACCCATTACACTCCCATTGAGAAATTATATTATGAATAAATCATTTTCAACATGTTACATTTCTCTTGGATATACTATGATAAAATGATGAATGTTTTTATGAACTCTGTCACACTTATGTATAGTTTTCATTGTATTCTGGTTGTAAATGGGATTATATATCACACAAATTTATTATTAAACATAGGATATATTATAAGGTAATTTGGACCAGAATAAGGAGTGAACCAATTTAGATATGGGACTCTTTACACTATGATAATATTATTAGTGATCCTTGACTAGTTAAATGATATGAAATGATGTTATATAAATTATCCATTGGACAATTTCAAATATGATAGCCTATTATGTGAGTATAAAATAAGGAAATAATTTTATTTACATATTTCTATTACAAAACATCTATTTTACTCTGATTATATAATTTCTTCTCTCATGAGTGACTATTAATGATTTTACACTCTAATAAAATATATCCAATAATATGATAAAAAATTATCCCCATTATTAATTATATTTTTATGATTGGAGAAAATTAAATAAATTATGATATTTTTTTAAAAAAATTATGCATATTTTATTCCCATTTATGATGATGGATTGATATCTCATTTATTAATACTTACTAAACTTATGAAATCATGATTTATTAAGATTCTATTTCTATAGGGATTGATAAATGAGATATCATTATAGATTTATAGAAGTGTATGATTGAGGATAATTTTTTGTTTGATGTTGAAGTTTTATTTTTAATCCTGAATATCCTCTTATAATCATAAAGAATATAAATTTTATGAGAGAAAAATTAGTTTTTTTTTCATTATGGTGTTTTTTAAAAAACATTAAATCTTTAAAAAAGGGGGATTGATATGTATATAAATAATTTTTTCACGATGGTATTGAAATTATAGATTGTTAAATTTGGTTTAATATAGTTTATTTCATGTCTTTTGTCTATGGATTAGGTTTTTTGAATTTATTCATACTATAAGGGTTTCCTGTTTTCTTAATGAACACTAATAAAAACCCTAGATAGTGATAAACTAAACAGGTTCAACATTATGTGTTTAATTAAAAGTACCACAGACCAATGATTCAATAATAAACATAAATGATATTGATTCCCTACTAAACACACACATATATATAACCATATTCCGAGGACCTTCGATGCATATATAAATATTATCAAATTGATAGATTACCTTTGGTTATAGTATTAAATCGTTTAAATAATTTATTTTAAACATTAGAATTTAAGTAACATATCCAAAAATGGTTAATGGGAAGTACTCATAAATATGAATTAAGTCAACCAGATACACTATGAGTGTAACACCCTGAGATTTTATGAAAACTATTATTTTTAATTTCATTAATGTATTCTGTTTTACGCTACACCAAAAGAATCTTGCACAACAGTCATCATTTACTTTCCTTTCATTACACGCAATCACGACCTTCCTCGATAGTATGTGTAGTACGCAATAACGAGTATCACTAAACAACAATATGCTATTAAAATATTATTAAAACTAGCCGTTATGAATAGTAATAACCTTTTTTTGAAATTTTGTAAATTTTATTTTTCAAAATGGACTTCATCTTTGGATTCGGAATATCGAAATTAGCTTAGGTTGAAATTTTGGTAATTTTCGGATAACTTTCATTTTCTGATGAAAAGTGAAAATTAATAAAATTTAATTAAAAACAACCTTTTTAATCAAAATAATTAATAGTGATAAATTATTAATTTGAGTAGTTATAAATTATATTTAGAATATATTTTTACAATTTAATACAATGTTGGTTATTGGATGTAATTTCACATTTAAACCAGACATAAACAAGTGTCAATCCTTTGATAGTTATTATCTCTTAAGAACACGCTATTTGTTTTGACTACGGGAATTAATTCTTAAATTAAGTAATTCAACTAATATTTTTTGAATTTGGAAAAATAGAAATCACTTTTTAGTTCATAATATCAAATATAGCTTAGGCCAAATTTTGGGTATTTTTCTAGAAACTTTCATTTTTTTGATGAATAGTGAAACCACTAAGTGGTAGTTAAAAAAATTAATTATTCATAAAACATAATTTTACCACTTCTGTGATTTGAATTTCAAAAATTCGATAGAAACGATTAACATTAATGAGTAAAATTTGGTTCAATGTGATGAAAATAATTTTTGGTGAATAAAAACGTTTTACTTTTTTTACCACATTTAAAAGTAAATAGGTTAATTATGGGTAAAAATGATATTATTATTACCCTAACACATGTCCTAATTTTATTGGATAAGTTTAATTCGACCAAAAACATCCTTAGGAATAAAATATGACCATTTAGGCCCACTTGTATTAGATTAGGACATTTGTTATTAATTTATTTAATAAAGGGTTAAAATAGTTAAAATCAAAGTTTAATAAGTAAATAATTTTTAATATAAGGTTATACATTAGATAAATTTGACTATAAATATTAATTATAAATATAAAAATATTTCCTATATAATGGTATTTTATTTTTAATTTTTAGACACTAAATAATTTAATAAATTTATGACACAAAGATGATGCAGTAATTATCATATTAATGAAATATTGACATAATTGATGTTATAAATACCACAATAAATATAATTTGAGACTTTTTATGAATTCCACTACTTTTCATGGTTGATATGACATGTTATTATTGATTTAATTAACTTTTTTTGAACTAATAATTCTGTTATAATTTTCAAAAAAATCAATTACTAAATAGTGTCAAAATAGACATAAAATAGTTTAAAAAAATATTATATAATTAATTTTTATATTATTTATAAAAATATAAGGCTATACCAAATGACTTAGATAAGGTTATATATATTAATAATAAATAACCTAGTGTTCTTTTGGCTTGTTATAGTAAGTTTATTAACCTTATAGTTTAATAACACAAAAAGAGACGGTAAAAGTAAAATTATCTAAATTAAAGTTAAAACTAAATGATAAGGTTAAAATAGTAAATTAACATTTCCAAATTATATTTGATGAGATTATTTCGACCCATAACCACATTATCTTCGAAATAAATCAATTTGGAGCTATTTAATATCGAATTTGGATTTATAAAAAAATAATATTTTTAGTTTTTTCAAAAGACCCCTCTCCTCCCTTATAAAAGGGCACCTCCTCCCTCTATTCCTCACACCACTTTGAGCCTCCAATCTAGGCCAATCCCTTCCAAATTCACTTCTCCACTTCCCTATAAACATCCTAGAGGTCCTGGTCCTCTTCAAAGACCAATTTTAGTGCCCTAAGAGGAGGACTCAAAGAGGAACTTCAAAGAAGAGGTAATGCCCATTACCGATTCATTCAACTTTATTTCTTCTTCCACTACTTCTTCTTAGGTTGTTTCATTATGATGTAATATCATCAGTATCAATCATATACTTATATGTCATTATATGTATGTAGCAACCCTATTTACCCATCTATCCATCCTACGGAAAACGAAATCACCACGTGTGGGTACGTATGCAATACCGTCTCCACGCCGTGGTGTAATCTATTTTCCACCACCACCTTACTTGGATGGGTATAATGGTGTAAATAATAACTATATATGATTATTTTTATGTGACATTTATTCTTATATAGTATACATACACTCCAATACAATTCCATGATCATGAGAACAATATAATCGCTCGTGCGTACATACCGACTACCGTCTCCACGACGCGATGAGATTCATTCTCCACGTTAACCATTCATGAATTATTATAAAGTATATATAATAAGTAATCATGAAATATATTAAATAATAATGATATTTTATTTATGTGTATATATATGTATTTCATCTACTTAATTCCATTCAACTCAATAAGGAAACGAAAACAGCGTTCATGCGTACGTAGGACCTACCATCTCCATGAACGATGTATTTCTTTCCATTTACTGATCTATTATATATATGTATATTCTGAATATATATTTTATATAAATCATTTTTTATATTCGGTAATTAAGTAGTCATGATCTAAGTAATCATATGAATAATTACAAGTCAAAACACGGATGAAAAATGAAACGATTTTACCCAAAATGCTATTTAACATTGAATTTACAAAAGAACAGGTAATATAAAGTCATAAGTGAACTATATATGATATCATAAAAATGTGTATGATTCTGTAATAAGTCAATGAAATTATTTAAATCATTATACATGAGGTTCAGACAGTTACGAATCATATCAGACCTAAGGTAAGGGAAATATCATAATTTCATTTTTATCCGAGATTGTTTATACTTTGAAATTTACTGTGGTGTATTTTATCATCCAAATCCATGTTTCCTCAATATGTAATATTATTTACATCCACCTACAATTAATTAAATCCTATTTTACCCTTCAGTGAGTTTTCAGTAAAAGATATTAAAGGATTCTTTTGTTATTTTTCATACGAGATACTTTTTAACTTTTCTGACAAAAGTATGAGAAGAATGTTTTTCTAACATAAGCGGCATGAATGGATTTTTAAAACAATATATCCAAGAATCTTCCTTAACAAGTTTTCAAGTTTATTTTTAATAAACTTCTTTTAGTATAAAATTGTATGACATGTTAAGAAAGGAAATGTTTTTTTTGAAGTAGAAAGGATATTTTCCTCAAGAATGGAGTTCAAGTGTTTTATCAAAATTATTTTCCATCTAAGATAATAAAGTGTTCTGTTTCTATCCCTATTATTACATGGATTTTATTATGTTGTGATAGAAATATTTTTATGAATTCTTTTATCTTATATGAAGTGTTTTATGATGTCACAATGTTTAAGATTCCCATTTTTATTACATGGGTTATGCTATGATGTGTGGTTTATGATTTTTTGGCAAACATAAGAATGGTATAATTATGAGATGGGTGGGACATATATCTCCCTCCAATGCCTTGTCTAAAGATTTTATATCTCATGGGATAGACATGGCTGGAACGGCAGGTTAAACTGGTTCAGTGAAACAAGACTGAAATGAGGAGTGAACTCGGTTCAGAAATAGACTTTGTATACTAAGATAGTCTCGGGAATGAGTATTGACTAATAAGAAATGATTCTTTATGATTATGTGTGTATGCCACAAAGTTTCATGTTTTATGTTATGATTATTCGGATTACATTTCACTAGTATGATTTATACCATGTTATGATATTATGATCTCTTTTGGAGGTTATGATTTCCAAAATGTTATGTTCTTATGAATATGATGTGATTGATATTTCTTTTTTTTACCCTTACTGAGAATTTGAGCTCACCCTTTTATGTTTTCTTTTCCCCAGGATATAAAGAAAGGTTTTAGGTAAAAAAATAAGATCTTTATGGGAGATGTTAAAGATCTTTCACCACAATTAGAAGATTATATTCTGAGTTTCCAAAGACACTAAACAATTACGGTCCTTGTGTGTGTGTTTTTTGTTATGTACTAAGTATTCCGCAAAAGTAATGTATTGTCCATGTATGTCCAGCTTCGGGTCTCTACAGTTGGTATCAGAGGAAAGATTTAGTCAATCTTTGGAAACTAGGATGTGAGAACTTTTGTGAGATCCCTATAGATATTTCTAAGGTATGTATAAGGATGTCCCTAAGGTTAAGTATAAGTATATGTTATAGTACTAGAATTACGGTAACCAAAGATGTTAGATATTGAAGGTACTCCCCCTTTATTATATTGTTTTTCCTAGCATGATTTTTGCCTCTCACACTATTATTTTTGGGTTTTAGAAGATGGCAGGAAGCCGAAGGAACCGTGTTGATCAATGTAATGGTCAATGCAATGATTGTCCTACTGAACAAACAAATGTTATGGGAGAAGGAGTGAAAAATCTTATTTCTATACTTACACAAGAAATGATTCATTCTGGACTTCCAAATGAGCAGAGAAGGGAACAATATTCTATTGAGTCCTTCAAGAGGCAATGTCCACCTTCTTTCAGGGGGTCTTCTGATCCACTTGTTGCTGAACAATGGATCATTATCATTAAAACGATATTTTCAGTTATTCAATGTTCTTAACATGATAAAGACATCTTAGCAGTATATCGTTTGGAAGGTGAACCTGATCAATGGTGGAATCTTATCAAGCATATGAGGCCAAGAGATGAAATTGATTCCATGGAATGGGATAAGTTCAATAACTTATTTTTCAATAATTACTTCCCTTGTATTGTTTGAAAAAGGATGGAGAAGGAGTTTCTTGAACTAAATCAAAATGATGATGAATCTGTTGGTATATATGAAGAAAATTTTACAAGGCTTGCAAGGTATGCATCTGGATTAATCATCCAACTTGAAAGTAATGTTGATCGATTCTCTAGTGGCTTAAAACCAAATCTTCAAAGGCCATTAGCTATAAAAGACTTCAGAAGCTATGAAGAAATTGTGCGTTGTGCTATCAAGGTAGAAATGAAAGTATGTGTTACATATCTATCTCATAGTTTTTACAAGAAATGAAATATGGTGTTCAAGGATAAATCTCATAATAATGGTGAAAAGAAGATGAATGTATCATTATGCTCAATGTGTGGAAAGAATCATGGTGGAGATTGTCTTAAAGGGACTAGAAAATGTTTTAAGTGTGGAAAATAAGGTCATCGAGCATCTAAATGTCGAAGTAATGGAAAAAGGGTTTCTAATGATGTGAATAAATAAAAGACTGCAGAGAATGCACCACCAACACTTC
This sequence comes from Viscum album, assembly GCA_963277665.1. Classification (NCBI taxonomy): domain Eukaryota; kingdom Viridiplantae; phylum Streptophyta; class Magnoliopsida; order Santalales; family Viscaceae; genus Viscum; species Viscum album. Next base: position 2,069,925,866 of record OY728152.1, on the reverse strand, counting down.
AATGCTTCAAGTGCAAGGAAATGTGGTATTATGATAATAAATTCCCTAATACAAGGGTTAGTGATGATCATCATGAGCAAACACTTAAGGCAAAGGTCAAAGGGAAGTCACATGCGATCACTAATGGAAATGTTGAATATGACAACGATGTGGTGGAATGATTAAGTGTTTATGTAATGGGATTCCAAAATAATTTTCTATATAGTATTGTGGAATATTGGAATATTTATGTATTGGTCTATTGTGGTTTTCAATAATTTTATTGTACCGGTAACCATAGAAAGTGATTGAGATATTTTCGGTAAGCAGATGAAATGCGCATAATGAAGGGATAAAAAGATAATGAGATTTTTGATTGTATTCAGGAGCTCGTGATTGATAAAAGGACTAAGTGATATCATGGTTTGAGTATATATAATTTTTAGGATTTTGTTATGCGGAAAGAGTTAACTTTTAACTGCATTCATGTTTTCACTAAGGTTCAATGGGTATTCATTATTCAAGAGAATACATGATTACGATATTCACATGTTTATAACTTGACCAACAAGATATATCTTATTATATATGGGGGATAAATGATGGAATTCACGTGATTGTTATGTTACATTTCAAGTAATCATTTTATTTATACTATGAGCTTGGACCGAAGTATTTTATATAGTCTTAAAGATTGGAATGGATTATGTTGGACATAAGTTAGGATATAACTATTTTTGATATTATTGATGGGATGTTGTAGTAATATAGATTTATAAAAAGGACAACCTATAGGACGGGCGACAACCCATCGCTTCGGACAAGGCTGTGGGAATTGAACCCACAACCGAAGTGCGACTGGACTTTATCGCCATCCACTGGCCTACCGGAAGTCCCTGTTTAGTAGAAACTAGTTTTATTATATTATGCAGTATGATATAATAAGTATAAGTCCATTTTAGGAACCATATATGATTAATCTCACTATAGATGGAATTATGTTTTTTTTGATAACTTTTCTAACCTTTTGTTTGAGACAGATGGCATGACCCATCATTCTATCACATGATATGCTAACACATTACGAATGACAAATTCAACTTCATTTCTTTAAGATATGAAGTGGAAATTGTCCAAAGAACAACCAACAGTGAGACTATACCAAAATCACGAAAGTATTTCTTCTAATTCCAATTTCTTCAACTTTAGGGAAATGATCTTGAAAACCAAAAATGATGTCCTAGTGCTCTTATATCGGATGAATCAGATGGTGCCTTAGATCATCATAGAATTATGGATTTTTGATTGTTGGATTTTCCATATCCATGTTCTCTACCACTCTCCATCAGAACATGATGGTTAGATTTCTCTTCTATATCCATATTTTCACCAATGTGGAATCCCAGGGATTAGTTTATTTGGGTAACCGTTACGTTTCATACTTGTGTTTTTACATATTGGTTTTGGTATTCCTTTTTACGATGTGGGTTTCTATTAAAGAAACATTCGAGTAGTAAACCATTTATAACCCCAACGAATTTCGAGGGTGAAATTTATTTTAAGGGAGGTAGAATGTAACACCCCGAGATTTTATGAAAACTATTCTTTTTAGTTTCATTAATTTCTTGTGTTGTACGCTACACCAAAATGATCTTGCACAACACGCATCCTTGACTTGCCTTGCATTACACGCAATCGTGACCTTCCTCGATAGCGTGTGTATTACGCAATAACGAGTTTCACTAAACAACAATATTCTATTAAAATATTATTAAAACTAGCCGTTATGAATAGTAATAGCAAATTTTTGAAATTTTGTAAATTTTATTTTTCAAAATGGACTTCATATTTGGAATCAGAATATCGAAATTATCTTTGGGTGAAATTTTGGTATTTTCAGATAACGTTCATTTTCTGATGAATATTGAAAATTACTAAATTTTAATTAAAAACAAACTTATTAATCGAAATAATTATGGATTAAAATGTGGTTCATTGAGATGAAAATAATTTTTGGTGAATAGTAGATTTTTAATTTTTTTACCACGGTTAAAAGAAAATAGGGTAATTAAGGGTAAAATTGATATTATTATTACCCTAACACATGTCCTAATTATATTGGATAATTTTAATTCGACCAAAAAAGACCTTAGGAATAAAATATGACCATTTAGGCCCACTTGGATTAGACTAGGACATTTATTATTAATTTATTTAATGAAGGGTTAAAATAGTTAAAATCAAGGTTTAATAAGTAAATAATTTTTAATATAATGCAATACATAAGAAAAATTCGACTATAAATATTAATTAGAAAGCTAAAAAGATTTTATACATAATGGTATTTTATTTGTAATTTTTAGACACTAAATATTTTAATTTATTTATGACACAATGATGATGCAGTAATTATCTTATTAATGAAATATTCACATAATTGATGTTATAAATACCAAAATAAATGTAATTTGAGACTTTTTATGAATTAAACTAATTTTATAGGTTTATATGACATGTTAGTATGTATTTAATTAACCTTTTTCGAACTAATCATTCTGTTATAATTTTCAAAAAAATCAATTACTAAATAGTTTCAAAATAGACATAAAATATTTTTTAAAACAAAAATTATATTATTAATTGTTATTTTATTTATAAAAATCTAAGGATCTACCAAATGAATTATATAAGGTTATATATATTAATAATAAACAAATTGGGGTTTGTTTGGCTTTTTATAGTATGTTTATTAACCTTATAGTGTAAGAGCACAAAAATACACGGTAAAAGTAAAATTATATAACTTAAAGTTAAAACTAAATTATAAGGTTAAAATAGTAAACTAAACTTGTCCAAATTCTATTGTATGAGAGGCTTTCGACCCATACCCACCTTAGATTCGAAATAAATCAATTTGGAGCTATTTAAAACCTAATTTGTCTTTATAATAAAATAATATTCTTAGTTTTTCAAAAAGAGCCCCTCTCCTCCCTTATAAAAGGGAACCTCCTCCATCTCTTCCTCACACCACATTGAGCCATCATTATCGGCCAATCCCTGCCTAATTCTCTTCTCCACTTCCCTAGAAACATCCTAGATTTCCTGGTCTTCTTCAAAGACCAATTTTAGTGCCCTAAGAGGAGGACTCAAAGATATGCTTCAAAGAAGAGGTAATGTCTGTTACCTATTCATTCAACTTTATTTCTTCTTACACTTCTTCTTCTTAGGTTGTTTCATTATGAATTAATAACATAAGTATCACTAATATACTAATATTTTATTATATGTATGAAACAACCCTATTACACCATCAATCCATCCTACGGAAAATGAAATCACCGCGCGTGCGTACGTACAGAATACCGTCTCCACGACGTGGTGTAATATATTTTCCACCACCAACTTACTTGGATGGGTATAATGGTGTAAATAATAACTATATATGATTATTTTAAAGTGATATTTATTCTGAAATAGTATACATACACTCCAATATAATTCCAAGATCATGACAATGATATCATCGCTCATGCGTACGTACGGACTACCGTCTCCACGACGCGATGAGATTCATTATCCACATTAACCATTCATGAATGATTATAAATTATATATAATAAGTAATCATGAAATATATGAAATAATAATGATATTGGATTTATGTGTATATATATGTATTTCATCTACTTAATTCCATTCAACTCAATAAGGAAACGAAAACAGCGTTCATGCGTACGTACGGCCTACCGTCTCCACGAACGGTGTATTTCATTCCATTTACTAATTTATTATATATATGTATATTCTGTATATATATTATATATAAACCATGTTTTATATTCTGAAATTAAGTAATCATGATCTGAGTAATCATATGAAAAATTACAAGCCAAAATACAGACGACAAATGAAACAATTTTACCTAAAACGCTCTTTAACTTGTAATTTACAAAAGAACAGGTAATATAAAGTAATAATTGAACCATATATGATATCATAACAATGATTATGATTCTGGAATAAGTCAATGACATTATTTAAGTCATTATACAGGAGGTTCGGACACTTTTGAATCAAATTGGACCTAATATAAGGGAAATATCACAATCTCATTTTTATCCGAGATTGTTTATACTTTGGAATTTACTGGGGTGTATTTTATCATCCAAATACATGTTTCATCAATATGTAATATTATTTTAATCCACCTAAAATTTATTAAATCCTATTTTACCCTTCTGTGAGTTTTCAGTAAATGATATTAAATGAATCTTTTTCCATTTTTCGGGCAAGATACTTTTTGACTTTTCCGACAAAAGTACAGGAAGAATGTTTTTTTAACTTATACGGAATTAATGTATTTTTAAAACAATATTTCCAGGAATCATCCTTTACATGTTTTCAAGTTTATTTTTAATCAACTTCATTTAGTTTAAAATTGTATGACATGTTAAGAAAGGAAAAGTTTTTTTGATTTAGAAAGGATATTTTCCTCAGGAATGGAGTTCAAGTGTTTTATCAAAATTATTTTCCATCTAAGATAATAAAGGGTTATGTTTATATCCCTATTATTACATGGATTTTATTATGTTGTGATATAAATATTTTTATGAATTCTTTTATCTTATATGAATTAATTTATGATGTCCCGATGTTTAAGCTTCCCATTTTTATTACATGGGTTATGCTATGATGTATGGTTTATGATTTTGTGTCACACATAAGAATGGTATCATTATGAGATGCGTGCAACCTATATCTCCCTCAAATTAATTGGGTATATATTTTATATCTCCTGAGATAGACATGGCTGGAACGGTAGGTTAAACCGATTCAGTGAAACAGGACTGAAACGAGGAGTGAACTCGGTTCAAAAATATACATTGTCCAATAAGATATTCATGGCAATGAGTCTTGACTAATAAGAAATGATTATTTATGATTATGTGTGTATGCCACAAAGTTTCATGTTTTAAGTTATGATTATTGGGATTATATTTCACTATTATGATTTATCCCATGTTATAATATTATCATCACTTTTGCAGGTTAAGATTTCTAAAATGTTATGTTCTTATGAATATGATGTGATTGATATTTATTTTGATTACCCTTACTGAGAATTTGAGCTCACCCTTTTATGTTTTCTTTTTTCCAGGATATAAAGAGAGGTTTTAGGTAAAAAAATTAGATCTTTATGGGAAATGTTGAAGATCTTTCACCATGATTAGAAGATTATATTCCGAGTTTCCAAAGACACTAAACAATTACGGTCCTTGTGTGTGTGTTTGTGTTATGTACTAAGTGTTCCTCAAAAGTAATGTAATGTCCATGTACGACAAGCTTCGGGTCTCTACAAGGACTATGAAAATTTTCACATTAAAATGGTTTGGATGATACCATTCTACCACCCTCTCAAAAAATGCTAAATTGTATTTCTTTTTAGTAACTAATCCTTGTGTATATCTGACATTGAAATGTAAAACCATTTGGACACTCATTCCAAAATTACATGAACACAATATCATGTCCATTTTTTCCAATATAAGTAAAATTAATGAAACATTTATTGAATGGAATATATTTTTATGTCTTTTGGAGAATAATAGACTATATAACATGTTCTATATATTTCAAATGGTCAATTACATTTTAAAAAAAATTAATACACGAAAAGGATTTCGAATTAATCTTAACGAATAATTTTTAAAATAAATTAAAATTGAAATCTATCTATCATCTTATATCCAAAATAAAATAAAATATTTTCAATAATAATATTAAATTGAAAATATATTGTATTTTTTTTTAAAAATACAATTAAAAACAATTAAAATCCTTTTTACATTTTATTATTAAACCTTGGTATATATAAACATTATAACAATAAAATTATCAACCAATTATTACAAACATGATTAAAAATAAATATTTTATTTAACCAAATAATATATTGGAAAGTGATAAAATTAATTTTTGGATATAAAAGTTATAATTCAATAAAAAATTTATTTTATAATAACATGTCTTAATATTCAAACAAAAACCACATTCATACTTGTTTTTTAGTAATAATATATTGAGAAAAGAACATTTGTATTTAAATAAATAAAATGAATCATTATATTTTATTTTTCATATGTTAACATTATAATGATTCTATATATTTATCAAAAAAATATATATATTGAAATATATTTAACTATTTAAAAACATATTAAATAAGATGAAATATATAACATTTGTCTCAATGATTAAAAACTATATATATAATCATTCAATATTTAAATAATTAGTTATATAATAATTAAATTTCTACCCATTTCAGATATAATATAATATAAAACCCAATAGTTAAATAATGATTTATCTATATAAAAATATATCTTTCATAAAAATACCCAATTACTATATGTAGAATATAATTATATATCCAATGGACGTATAATCTCTATGATAATATACATTCTTACAGATAATTAATATTTTAAAATATTTTAAATACATTTTTTATTACTCAATACCAAGTAAAACTCTCGAGAATAAATATCAAAAAAATATTCTAAATACCTACATCCCTAATTTTTATTTACTCTTTTTCAGAACGTTATTCAAAAAAAATTATATTTTAAATTATATTCACTCATTCTATTATTATACTCAAATAAGTTAATCCCTTATGAATCTAAGAGAATGAATACATCAATAATATATTTACATTTTATACACATGTATAATGTACTCTTATAGCTATCCAATTTATATCTCATGTAAATATAGTATAATTTGTAAATAATTTTAATAATTTTCAAATTTTAATAAATTAAATGTTTTTGTTATAATTTTTTTTGTCAGGAATGTTTTTTAAATGGGATAAATTATTTAATTAAAATTTTATATAATATATTGGGTGATATATATATATATATAATTTGTCTTCAGTGGAATTGCTAAAGTGGTCGAATTAACAAGCTGGGAGGTGAACTCGTGTTAATATCATTTTATTTTTTTAATAATAATACATTTTGTAAATTATTAGCATCATGATTTAATCAACAGAAATTCACCATCCAATGTCTGTTAATATAAAAATATGTGATTCCACAACCCTAATTCCAATAAAAGGTTCTTATGGTTTATTGGTCACATTCATTCAAGGTATTCTCCTTGTATTCTTGAGTCTCTTGACTAGTAGGGAAAGAATAATGTGGTATAGTGGGGATATAATGCCCTCGGGACCATAGTATCATAATAGAGTAATTATGAGAAAAATATTTGAACCATAATAAATTGCAACTATGTAGGGGAAAGACATATTCTGGAGGAAATAACAAATATCCCATTAATAATAACATCCACTATCTTATAAATATTGATAATGGTTTATCTATATATCAAAGATACATATTTTGGACTCGATGCAAGAAGGTAATGAAATACATGTATAAAATGAACAAAAATAACGAAAAGCCTATATCTATATAATTATGATCAAAATCTCATTCATGTACTACCCTTCTCCCATGCAATAAAAAATAATAAATTAGCTACTTGGAGCTTTCTCGTATCCCTAATTGAAGCATCAAAACCTACATGGGTACCATCTGCATCCTAGATAGGCTATGAGAAAAACTGAAGTGGCCAACACCAAAAATGAATGCAAATATCTAGTTAGTGCATGTAATATGATAAATGTGTAGATAATAATTCAATAGAAGAATAAAAAAGGTAATAGGTGGACTGTATTTTTGTAGGTATCCCATACTAAGAATACAATCATTAGCATGTGTAGTATAATCTATGAAAAGGTAATGATATTTATACATATATTTGATATGTATACATAGTGACATCTACCTTTATATATGTTCATTCTACAACATGTATGCACTCATGGTGTAACTATTTATTGAATTTTAAGTAGCATGAGTATATCCAGTATCTAGGGACTCTATGCACTATCAAATAACATTACGAAAATCATTCCCATATATCATAACTCATAGGTGTCATCATTCCCAATCATAATAGTTTTTAAGGATTTCCATTCCCATTAATCAATATCTTTAAGGGTCTCCATTATAACATATCCTATGAGATAATAGTAACCATTCCATTTATCATAAGTTACATGTGGCCCCATTCTCACATATCATATGATATAATGGTAGACATGTTCTTTTATAATATATATTAAGGGACTCCATGTATATAAATCATGAATGAATAAAGGATTCCATACCTTAATATAACAACAATATAAAAGATTCTATTACCATGAATTAGAAGGGTATGGGACCCCATGTCCATATATCAAAATAATGGATGATACATCATAACAATTTATCACATGTGTAAGTGAATGTATGCATGTATATTACAACATTACGTGGGATTCTATTATATTATAATATTACAATATAAATGATCATAATTTACTTATATATTTACATTATATTCAGTTAGTTATTAAACAAATCTAATTTTTTGTTCATTATTTTTTTAATAATGTGGATTATTCCATTAAAATAAGTGACATTGTCATAAAATATAGTTTTTTTTTCAATTCAAATTTTTATAATAGGTGTGCTAGCCATGATATACCTATAATATTATACATTCCCATTTATATTCATAAACATTTAGAATTTAAAACAAATAAATAGTTGTGTGATTTTTTAATAAAACCATAACTGTCAAATTGAAAAATAATTGTAACACCTAAATGGGTGGATCATATTGAGGTTTACACCATTAAATATCATTTAGTATCTAAAAGAGTCATTTGGATCTAGAATAGGTAAATAATTTAATGCATATTAATTTTAGTGGAAATGAATTGAATGATCATTGTGTTGTAAATGAAACAAAATATATAGAATCATAAAATTTATTGATAAATAATAGTAAAAATACAAGATGTATATATGGAGGCACTTATCAAGTATCAACCATTAGTTTTTTCTAGATTGGATGAAAATGAGAAATTAGACATAGTCATTTAAAATAGAGTAGATAATCAATCTAATAAAAACCAAATTGTTAGAAATTGGATTGAAAAAACGAGCATAAGATGTTTAACTCGAGAGTAGTATAATTGAATGAGATGATTGGCTCTTAATTTCATCTTTGGATTGATTAATTTTATATGATCCTTATGGTAAAAATATTAAGAGCTCTTCTTGAGAGAATATGGACAACAAATCATTGATATTGAATAAAAATCAAGTGCTTCAACTAATATTTATGTATAAGAGATGTTTATAATTTATATATATTTTAAATATTTTATGTTCTTTCAACCCTTTTTCAAAACTATGAACCAACCATATTCCATGAACTACCTCAAGAGTACCCTCATAAAGGAGAGTCGCATGGTTTTAATAACAATGTGTTGCCCCTGAAAAACACCTATATCTCATGTTCGAGATATGTCACACATTTATGTGTCATGGGTTGCATAGTTAGGTAAAAGAATGCATCATATTTATCATATGAATGAAACTTTGCACGCTTAGAAGAAATTGTGTGGATTTTTCTACATGGCTTCATCTAACCAAATGGCATAGAAGTTTCATCCAATGGATTTGGTTCATAACTCTAACAATTCGTTGTAAACCCTTATATTATTAATATATTTGATACAAGACTATATAAGTTCAAAGTAATATAATTATTCATAAGAATAAAGGCTCCACAACGCGTATAAAAATAACATTCTTAATGTATTTTTAAAGACCCATACATTGACAGTGATAATTGTTTCCCAAAAATGTGTGGTATATTATTCACAAAAAAAAACAAGGTATTTGTTAAAGAATTGAATATATAGATAAATGAAACCATCAACATTTAAATTATATATGAACATTGGAAAATTATTACCATTTACATTGTGATCACTGGGAACTAAATTATTGATAATAAATATAATGTTATCATTATATTTTATATTTAAAATTTTGAAAAAGGAGAATTGATATTGAAATAAGAGCCAATGGATCAACTAGTAGAGCCATATCATTTAAATGAAAATTGTTAGATATTAGGTTGGAGAATTTATCAGTAGGTTTCACTCTAGAAAAATCCCAAGTCGAGTTTCAACAAGTGGATATTGAACAAAATCACCCATAAGGAATGTTCATGTTATTTGATACTACAAGTCAGTCAATGTTAGAAATGACACCCCATGAAACTACCATCACTGAACACTATACACATATTTACTGGGTTGGTGTAATAAGTGGTTATGTTCTTGAGCATTAGTTTGTAATTTCATTGTTTAAATAAAATTTATATTCTATTTTTCTATTTTAAGAATAGTTTTTCTTAATAAAATTGAGACGATTTTTATAAATTGATTTTTCTTATAGAGATTGCACATTATAGAATGTAAATAATTTTTATAATAAAATTTTATATTATGAAATTTTTTTTACTAAAATATTATTAATATAAATTTTTATTTAAATGGAATGCTTATATAAAATTTTTAATCAAATTTTAGAAATTTTTATATTCATTTGGTGCAATTATTTTTAATAAAAAAGGAAACATATATATAAAAGGTAAAATTCTCACATATATTTAAGGATTATGATAAATGAATATTATTTTATAAATTAATAATTTTAAATTATGCTATGGTGAATTTATGTTAATTTTCTCGAATACATCATTTTTTTCTTCTAAAGTAATAATACAGTTAGAGATTTTTTATATGTTAATTACATCATTATTTTTTAAAATTTATTTAACAAATAATTAAAAACAATATATTTCATAAAATATTTTATTTAATTAATATCATGTATTTTATTCGCTTTTATACAATTTATAAATATATAATTTAACTTCAAAATTCTAAAATGGAAACTTTTACTTAAAAATGATATTTTTCAAAAAAACAATTCCAATCAAAATTAAGTAATTTAAAACTATGGTATACACTTGTGGATCAAAATAACACAATAAGTGTCAAAAAATTTCAATATAAGGGTGAAATACAATAGAGAAGCACATTGTTTTTAATTTATAGTCCTAGTTGTCAGATGCCTTTATTTAGATATTAACAAACAAATCCCTATATTTTTTTTTCTAAATCCCATCCCATTAATACCATTAATTAACTCCCATTAATAATACACGAATATAAAATTATTTTACCTCAAAAGTCTACTGCAAAATGTTTCCATAATCCCCCATGGTTCTTATAATCATTATTTTGGAACTACTCTTCAAGTTAAGGAAAATCTAATCTTTACTTTTCCATTCAACTTCTATCTTTTTTTTGTATTTCATTATATTTTCATAAATAAGTTCTTATATATAATTTATAATACTCCATCACAATATAAATATTATTTTAGTTATGGGAAACCATTGTAACCATAGTTTTTAACCTTCATAAATCCACTATTTATACATATTATTTTACCAGTTTATTGTCTCAAAAGTTATATCTTCTCCTGATGAAATTCCCTTTTTTCCTTATAAAAATACCAAAAACTATTTCATTTATAGGTGTACTAACCAAGATGAAAAATTAATTTATTTTATTAATGAATATCAAACATAATATTCTTATTCTCTTCATGTGGGATATAAAGGACATAAAGAACATTTCATTAAATGTTTTTTAAAACACCATAATTTTTATATAAAACTAATTATATATATTATTCACAATTTATTTATGAAATAGTTTGTTATAATATATGGATCCTAAATTTATTAATAAATATTATAAGAATATCCAGATATCACACCGATGCATTGGATAAGGAAAATAATTTCTAGAGATGACAAGTTTTATGATACCTTAGCGAACATCCTTACTAATTATTATTACACCTCAGTAGAAAACCGTGGTGATATGATTATAAATGATTCAGTTGAATTTTTTAGCCATATTCCATATAAATATTCATATTTTTTTCATTAATATATTTTATTTTCTCTTTTCTCATTCCATGTGACATTCCCCATGTTTTTTTGATTTTATCTAATGATCACTTGTAAGATATTTCTATTTATTTTTCCTTTTCGGACTTATTCTCCCCATTTCCATTGATCTATGTACCTAGTTTATGAGATCAAGTAAAATTAATTAGGATGAACCATTGAAAAATCCTTCCACATGTTTTGGGATAATATTTTTTTGTATTAAATTCTTTTCTCTATGAAACTAAAATTTGAAACATCCATTGTATGTTCCATTTAAATGAAATGTTAGGTACTAAAAACGTGGGATTTCATAGTTGGTATCAAATCATGGTTAATTTATTTATGGAAATTAGGATCTATAATATATAGGAATACCATTATTATAATGTTAATATATAGTAAATAATCCATGTATTTTTTGTTGGTAATGTTTAAATGGTTTCTAACAAAAAAATTGATTTATGGATACGAACAAGTGGATGTATCTCTAACAAAAATGTACATAGGGGTATCGACTCATACAATATGAAATGGTCCTGACATAGTGTAACCTGGTATAACACTAGGGGCCTTACTTCACACATGGCTTACACTCCATCGGGTTATGTTAGGTTAAACAAAATAAAATTATAAACAAATACGTTGGATTAATAGAAAATTAAATTGTTGTAAATGAATTACATATTTACTAATGATGTTTTTAAATATCAAATTCTATTGGAGATGTAATATTATTAAAAGAAACATGTGTATCAAAATAGTTTTTCTATATTATAATATGGTTGGAAATAAATCTAACCCTGTAATTGGTAGGAATAGTAACAATGTGGTAATGACACTATAAATTAATGACCCAATTTAAAACATCATGAAAATGAGGAATCAAATTACTTGATTTATGAAAGTTAACATGAATAAAATCGAGAGACAAAATTCACCTCATAGTGGATTATGTTTATTTTAATCATTTATGCCTCAATTGACTCAATAATTTAGTAAATCTATCAAATCATTTATCCCTAAAAATTTGATAATATCTTTAGAAAAAATATTTTTAGTAATGTAATGTTTATAAAATTTTATTGTCACCCTAGACAAGTAATGATTATGGGGGAGATGATCAGTTATAGAAACCATTTATAAACAATATGCTATTATGGAAAATTTATTTTATGGATTGGGAAGTGTTTGGTGGAGCCTCTATAAAAACAACATTCACCAATGAAATGAGAATGAAAATGTAGAATGAATTCCAAGAACTGAAAAAAAAGGAAAATGATTATGTTGGATGTTATGTGTAGAACATTACAAGGCCTTCTTGCTACACCTCTTGCCATGTCATGATAAATAAAGAAATGAATGATAGGTTATTCTGTGGATTAAGAATGTATCTTTGGAATAATTGATCAAATAGAAAATATGATAGTAATGAGGAGATAATGAGAAGTGTTATTAATGATGATATATAGATTTTAGATACATAATTTTCTCATATATCAAATGAAATGAAATTATCTGTGGATAGAAATATGGGAAAAAATTAATCATCCCACATGAAAAAAAGGGGAAATTAATTCTTGGAACAACATGCTCAAGAGATGTAAATAATTCATGTGTGGAAAATAGGGCTATATTTATTTGAACTATTGTAGTGGGTAGAAGTCTAAACTTATCAACAAAAATTACATAAGGAAGATGGTGCTTTCCCAGACTTACATCCAATACTTCAAGTGTGGAAAGATTATGAACCATTCTAATCACTATCCAAGTCTTTAGATAATGAATGGGGTCACTAAAAAACAAAATATAGTCCATGGTAGAATTTAAATAATATTACTACAATTAGGGCAGAAGATGAAGCTCTAAATTATGTGATGGAAGGTAGTCTTGTTATTCTCAAAAATATAAAAATTAAATTGTAGATTATGGTTTTCATAATTCTTATATTTCCTCCATGTTTTCTAATAATTTATAATCCATCACTGAACTGCTAAAAAAAGGGGTAGCATTTATGAATATTGGATTGATTATCCGATAACCAAAAAATTAAAGAAACACTTTTATTTACATTGGGGATAATAGTCCAATCCCAAATATTCACCATTTCAATTCTATAATTAGGCATTATACTCGGGATGGAATAGCTCTCAAAGTATAATTCTATGTTTAACTAAGAAATAAAGGAAATCCTACTATTATTTAATTGAAACAATAGTGTTGTTTTTAAAAGATGTATATATGAACTAGATTGTTATCAAGAAGAAAAACCCATATCATTTTGAAGGGAAAATATTAGTGAATATGAGAAAGGAATTGAGATAATATAAATTTAAAATTTTCCCATTCTTTAGGAATACATTGACGAATTTTTTATGTTTTTGTCTTGAACGCCCATGTAAGATAGTTAGATGTCCCAATTAAACATATACATAAATGAAATACGATATCAAAAACCCACAAAATTTTTTAAACTGTGATGCTAGATGAATTAATTAAGAAAATAAAAGCTATATTTTTTATGGTGTTTATCCGGACAACTATGTCTTCTTGTGGAGTAAATGTTCTAATTTTGAATAAGAATGATGGATTTATACTTATGTGAATTGATTATAGAGAACATAATGTGGTCACTATAATGAACAAGTTCCATGTTCCAATGATTGATGATTTATGTTACCTGTTTCATATGGATAAACTCTTCTCCAACATTAATTTTTGATCAATTTATCATAAATTATGGATGAATAAAGAATCTAATATGATGAATACATTATTATTATTATATGAAAAAATCATTTTTTGTTATTCCCTTCAAATTGACTAATTCCCATGTTATATATAATGATTTGATGAATAGATTCTTAAATACCTCTATGATAATGTGGGAATATTTTTGTTGATTATGTTGTAATATATTCTAAAATTCATTAGGAGCATGAGGATAATCTTAGGATTATATTACAAAACTTGAAGTCAAATAGGCTATTTAGAAATATCCTTAAGTGTGAATTTTTGATTGAAACATATAGGATTATTAAAGAAAATTGTAACCAATAAAGTAATCTTAGTTGACCCTACATATAAAAATGTTGTGGATTAATGGCCTCATCCTATAATAGTAATTTTGATTCATAGTTTCATTGGATTAACATGATTTCAGAGGTGGTTTTCTGATATTATTTTATGAATTTATAATCCACTAACAATGTTATCATGAAAAGGTCCCATTTTTATCTGGACAATGGAGTGTGAAGAATTTTTAAATGATCTAAATAAGAAATTTATTACTAGAACTATGTTAAATCTATTATATATCAAACAATGATTCATTGTATTTAGTGATTCATATCTAAAAGAGAATGGGTGCATCCTAGTGAAAATTAAAAAGTTGATTTTATATGAAGATTGATAGTTTAGATCTAATGAGATGAATTAACCTACACATGACCGAGTGATAGTTGCAGTTATTTACACTCTAATGATATGAATGTTGTATCATTATATTGATAAATGTTATTTATACACAGAATACTAAATTTTCATGTCATTTTTTATACAAAAGTAATTGAACATGAGATAATGAAAATGACTACAACAGCGTAAATATTATGATTATTTCACTCATTATCATATTGGAAGAGAAAAAAAATGTTTCTGATGCATTATGAAAAAATAAACCTATTCTGATGGAGATGATGAGTATTCAACGATATCATTTGATCAAATACTGAATAAAAAATGACAAGGGAATCATTAAGGATGTTACATAATCAACATTATTTAAATTCATATATTAAGAATAATTCCTAATTTAGATAGAGAAACATCAATGAGAAGATCCATTATTATATTAGAAAAAAATGAAGTGTGGGATGCTTCTTGAGTTCAATATTGATAGAGAATGTGTACTGATATTTTGTAAAAGTAAATTTGTTCCGTCTATTCCAGAAATAAATGTGGTAATCTATAGAGATCATACCTCCACCTTCATTATTGAACCTTGAAGTAATAAAAAATAAATATTAATTCATTATATTTAAGGGAGGGATGACATGAAAAAGGGATATTTTTTAATACACTAAAAGGATCGTGTTTGGTAATCATATAAAGGAAGATAATAAACTTCTTAAAGTGGTATTACAACCACTACCCATTTAAATATATAAGCGGGACAATATACCTTTAAAAATTCTCACTAGTCTCTTGACATAATCCAATAGAAATAACAAAATATGGGTTATAACATACTATCTCAATAAGACTGTTGTCTTTATCTCTATGCAGAATTACTTATGTCTTGATTTACCTTCAATTAATTATGTAATGGAAGTGGTGAGGTTTCATAATGTACCACACTCAATCATATATAATCATGATCCAATGTTCACATAATAATTCTTGAGTAATCATCAATATTCTCTAAGTTATTAATTCAATTCATGTATGTCCTATCACCCAAAAATTAGTGGCTGGTCAAAAAGGACTATTAAAACACTTGGGGAAATTATGAAAATATGGTCAGTGTAATTTGGAGGTGTATGTAATAACCAAATCCTGCTATATAATCCCTCATACACCAATATTATCCATTCTACTATACATATGTCACCCTATGGACCTATAAATTGTAGTTGGACTGAACTTGTAATTTTGTGGATGAATTTTTTTTGAAGAAGGATTCTAGAGACAGATCTTTTATATAATGTGGATGAAATGGATCATTACATCCAACATCACATTATAGCTACCTAGATTTGGAAGTTGATTTATTCTATAAACCATCAAAGGGACATGGATTTTTTGTTTAGAAAAGAATTTCCCTTCAAATATCATCGTGGATGAGGTCCGTGTGGTTTGGGAAGAATGGGAATCTTAGCCCCAGGTATATTGTCCCATATAAAATACTGATCTCATAGGAGTGGATTATCATCTTTATCATCCTCTATATATATATGAAATTCATCGAATATTACATGTATCTCTCTTGAACAAGTACATACCAGAACCCTTACATGTTCTGCTTCCTAATGCGGTTTAATTGGAATAATATCCATCTTACAAGGAGCAGCCGGTGGAGATCATGGACCTTAGAGACAAAGTCCTATTTAATAATACTACCAACCTCATAAAATTTATATGAATGAAAATTTTATTAGAAGAAGGGACATGGGAACTAGAGTAAGACATAATGAATATTTACCTGTAAATCTTCTCAAATGGGATAAAAAGTTGAAATTTTGGGGGCATAGTTTTTTAATGTGGGAAGAATGTAATGAACATATCATTATTAGTTTTATTTCATTCCTAAAAATGCATGCTCTATTATTCACACAACAAAATTCTTTCTAAATGAAGTAAATATAATTTGAATTGTGACCAACTAGATTCAACTATTATATGACCATAGGGAAATTACTACTATTGGAAAAATGATTTCTGCGAACTAAACATTTGATAAAATTTTTATCATTATCATTTGAGTTTATGAGTAAAATTTTAACAAATGATAATTCTTACAGATTGAACATTTGATGGCCTCAACCAACAGAGTTGTGCTGAATTAAGGCGCTATGATAGGAAATCATAGGGATGTATAATAAATAGGGTAAATCCATGACCATGATCACTACAATCTCTAATACAAAAATCAATAATAAATCTCTAACAAAATATGTTCAAATTAGTGAAGATTTCCACTTGATCAGTGTTAGAAAAGGCACCCCATGAAACAATTAACATCTAACACCTAACTGTAAATTATTTAATGGTTGTATTAAGGGGTTATGTTTACTAACATTAATTTTTTATTAAAACATTTAAATACAATTTTTATTTCATAACATTCATTTTATATGTTTTTTACTAATAAAATTGAGATATTATTTGATTAATTGATTTTTTGGATATAGATTATATTTTAAAAAATATATATTTTTAATAAAAATATATTTTAATGTGATTAATTTCTATTTTAATTAGATATTGTGACTATAACACTCTAATATTATAATAAATAGAAAATATATTTTTACAACATTTAGAAATTTTACTATGAATTTTCAATCCCTGATTATTTTTATAAATATTGATTCTTATATTTTCAAGTTCAAAATAACATAATTAGAAAATCATTAATATAAATTCTATATAATTTGTTAAATTACCATGTCGAAATTATATTAGTGGGAATTTATGATATTTTTCTAAAATATATTATCTTTTGGGGAAAATTAATAATACATTTCGTGTTTTCTGGTATGTTAATGACACAATTATTAATCAATTGTGAAGTAATAACTGATTAATCAAAATAAAAGACTTTAAATATGTTATTATAATAATAAAATTTATTTTTATTTATTTAAATATACATTCAAATATATATTTTACCTTTCAAATTCTAAAATGATTACTTTATCATTAAAAATTCTATTTTTTATTATATTATGTTTCTTTGTAAAAACTATGTTATATAAAATAACGGTTAATTTATGTAGATTATAATCATATAATAGCTGCTTATAGTGTATAATTTTATGGTATAATACCATGGGTATCCCATGTTTTTACATTTACCACTTCCTAATTTTCCATTTAATTTATTTACTAATTAAATAAAATATCTACATATTTCACTATAAATAACAATGAACTTATCAATTTAAATTCACAGAAATTTCTTCTTAAAAATATATATGAAATTTCCACCTTCTAAGGATCACTCCCACAGTTCCTATGTCACCTATGGTCCCAATACTAATGTTTTAGGAACTACTATTCATTGTGAGTAAAATATCACTTCTCTTTTCCATTCATGTTCACTAAATCTGTGGTATGATTATCAACCATCAAATATATTATCCTAAAAAGAATTTATTTTAATCCTTTAATATATTATTTTACTTTTTGGAATGGTAGACCCATGTCCCATAAATTTTAATTCATTTCTTAGACAATGTTTTATATATGTTAGGATTTTGATTTTACTTCTCAAAATTTTCCTCATCTCATCCTAAATTTACCACTAGTTTTAATTATGTTAATACCCAAACCAAATTATTTTTCTATGGAATTATTAAAATTTAAATATTATTTATTTTACTCTATTATAAAAAACATTGTACTTTCATTTTCTTTCTATTGGTTATAAATTTTATAAATATCATGAATTTAAGCACCTTTTAAAACTCCAATATTATTATGTAAAACTTGTTTATTATATTATCCATGGGATATTTAGTAAATTGTTTATAATGACATATTTGGCTCAAATTAATTAAGATATACTATTTTTCACTGTTATAGCTCACTAATTCATTGGGTAAAGGAAGAAATAACTAATGATAACATGTTTTGGAATACCTTAGAGAATATCCCTTATAATTTTTATGACACATAAATGAAATAAATTACTGATATGTTATGAAAATTGAAATTTTTTTGTTGTAGAAACAATTATATATTATGATACATTTTTTTCTTATTTCAATATTTCCCATTTTAATGTTATCATTCAATTATGATATTTATCTTGATATTATATATTTTTCCTCAAGATCACACGTAATCAGTTTCTAATGTATTCTGTATCATGGCCTTTTGCTAATACATTCCTTTTATGTATATCCAAAAGATATAATATACATAAAAAGTACATATGTTGAACCAATAAATAATAATTTCATGTTTATTATAGCGTTATTTTATTTTTTCATGTATTTTAATCATTTTTCTAATAAAATAATATAAAAATGATAATATTTGTATAGTATATAAATAAAAAATATATTTAATAACAATGAATAATGACGTAGTTTTCTCCCATAAAATAATGGCTCCCCATGAATCCTATTCATAGGTTGTAAAATTTATGGATGAGAAAACATTTGACCCCTAAGTAAGTACACGAGCTGACTATTCACCATTATCTTCATGTAGATGCTCATTATTCCATAAAACCCATTCTAAAGGGACAAACTAACCTTGGAGAAACACCATTATCCTTTCAAATATTATTTTTAGATAATTCTAAAAATATTAATTGATATATATTTTAATATTTATTATATATGAATTATTGGATGGGTCGACATGATAAAAGCTTGGAATTGATATATGGAAAATGTTGTCAATTGAAAGGGACCATTGAGATAATATAAACTGATATGATACCACCCCAAGTCAATCAATTATATCAAATGTCTCAAAATACGATGTCACAACATATATTAACTCCTTGTGATTTTATTCTTAATTCTACATGCTTCCTTCAAGAAAACCCAATCCATGGACATGAACTCTAAGGGTCATAGACAATGTTTATTATATAATTTTGTTCTATACAGAGATGTATAAAGAAGTTTCATCATCAACATAACATTATCTAATGTCTCCAACGTAAGATGAAGACCCAGTATCACTACATCAGATACCTCTAACCGGTATAGTTGTTAATAGAATATACAACCATATAATGCCTCTCAGTGATAAAACCGAATAGTTTTCTAAAAGCAATTATTGTAGAAAAAAATAATGATAAGTTTATTATTATAACAATATCCATAAAAAAGGATTCATTATTTTATAATTTCATCCAATAATTAAATCTTTTTTTCTGACTAAACATCATAATGGGAGTGAAATGTTGGGCTTAAAAGCATCAGTGTATCCAATGATCTCTCGAACCCCAGTCAAGAACTTGATAAGAAATGAGTATCCCTATAGAAATAAATATTATTATTGGTCAATTTTAGCCATATAATCTCATAAAAATAATGTCTTCCCATATAATCAACTTGATAAACCTTCAAGGTATGTAATAAGGGGATTACCTATTTTAGTAAATCCCCAACTACCTAAATTTCATTGATAAATTATGGTGTCTTTACAAATCAAACCAAAAAATAGTTTAATGTTGTACCTTTTCCATTCTGATACTGATATCATCTAAAAAAACACTATGGGACTTTGGTGACCCATCATAAACTATTTATAGGTGGAAGTCCTAGTGATAACACCTTTTATCATTAATTTCATCCCCAAGACCAATACTACTGACATATATCAATATACATCAAATAGATACATGGATTTAATTACCACTATGAAGTATATGACTCATTCATCAGATAATATAACAAAAATTTCATAAACAATAAACTCCCATTTATACACGAGATTTAATCTACATCAAAAGAAAAGTATAGATGTAGGTGCAATCATGAAATACCCAAATGGTGGACCATGTATTAATGGTATGTGAACAAATTTCACATCACCCTCCAACATAGTGAAGATGTAACTTCTAAGACTACAATAAAAATATTTTTCTTTGCTGTTTTGAAACTCTATAATCATATTATAAATAAGGTTCATCAATACCCATTTATCAATAGCATCATAACATGAATTTGCATGTATTTTATAAATATTTAAATTAGAAACTAAATTTCCCCTTCCAGATATATAGTCAATATCAAAGTCATAGTAACGAATGAATTTGACTCATATTCTCTATCTAAGGATAAAATAATTCGTCATAAATATATATTTATGGATATGTTGGCCTGTATACATCACAATTTCTTATCCCATTATATAATTCCTACCGTGATGGATTGAATGAACATCTAATAGAATATCAAGGTCATTTTTCAGGAAATTATTATCATTAATAATAAACCTTCAAGAACCATACATAATGAATCAATCCTCCTAAATCAATGCCACACCCAATCTGATTTATATTGTCTCAATAAATACTACATATCATATGTTGAGATTTGGTTTAATCATAATTGGTTATGATGTAATCCATCATTTTAGATCATAAAATGATATATCATGTACTTCAAACCATATAGTCAAAAACACTATTTTTTCATAATCATAAGAGGTGTTTCTAACCATGATAATTCCATTATGATATTTCACGTATGACCATCATACACCATGAAACATTTTACATCAAAAATGATATTGGATAATTCTAGGTAACAACATCACCTAACTTTTATTTGTCCACTAACACCGATTCAGGTAAGAAAATATAACTCATGAAGTGAATCCTATCGATATATTAGTGGTAATTTCTGAGCATAAAATACAAATTATTCTCTCTCAGTTTACACAACAATATATCAAGTAAATTTTCTTTCTTACAGCAAGTATTATAATACAATCGGATATTGTATATGAAGACAATAAAGAAAGAATCTATCATGGGATAGAAAACCCTATTCATGAAAACCATGAAAATAGTGGTTGGATTCATCATACAGAATGAATTTCCATTTATGCATATAACGAATACCATCATAAAAATTTCATACATTTTATATCTAAAATAACGAATCACATTTGATGATAACATTATCTCATTTTGGCCATCTAGAAAATCATTGTTCATGTGATTTGGTAAAAAAGGTCATCTATATGAATGATTAGTAACAAGTTGTTTACATTAACCTAATTAAACATTCAGTAATCCTCATAGACCCAGATGTTTCCTCCTACCTTTTTTATGAAAAGGACATGTGAACCATAGGGAGATATACTGGGTCATAAAAATACCTTGGCCTCTAAATCCTCTAGAATCCTTTTGAGCACCTTAAACACAATATACTGAATCCTAAAAGAATGAATGGATAGTGGTGGAGCTCTAGGAACTATATTAGTATTAAAATCCACCTCTATCGTATAAAGTATATTGAAATTTCATTAGGTAAATCATTACTATTTAAATCAACTACATGATTGAAGTCATCCCGATGAAATAATTGGATATCAGTATAAAAACATGAAATCAAGGTGGCCACTCCACATATCCCATGATTATGTAGTAAATCTATTCCTACCTAGACAACCCACAATCCATTGTGAGTCTATGGAACAAGGTCTGGTAATGTGAACAACACCCTCCAAGGATAAAAATTCATGTAAGAATGAGTGGGGAAAAACCAGTCCATCATAGTAATTAATTCAAATCCTATCATCTCAAAAATGTGGTTGTATCAAAAGAATCCATGGCTTCTTATCTTTAAGGGGGTTCCATATACTGGCATTCACATTCATATCAAATTTAATATAATGTATCAACTGTAACAATGCCATATAATTATTTCAAATCATGACCAATGACATACCATATAGCCACATATATAATGAAATGTAAATCAACCATGTAAAATAAGGTATATAAAACATTAAAGTCTATTATAAGAGTATATTGAAAAAAAGATGGACCGAAACCCTTCATTCATGGTATAGGTTTCACTTAATTAATCTAGAATGATCCATGAGAATGTTCTATGAAATAACTAACCTTAGTGGGACCTCTATATTTTCACTATGTATCAAAATCATTGAGAGAATCTTCATGACCTACTCCACATATTGTATAACTATTAGTACTTCGTATCCATTATGTAGAGGTACCCTAGATTCCATTACTGGTGGTGGATATTATACGGTTCATTTACGATTAAGAACAAATGGGAATGTCCTGTAAAAATATTGATTTTGCTCAAAACTATACTATACATGAAAATAAATGTGGTCTCGATAAAATTAGGTATAATTATGAAATTTAATCACAAAATGGTGTATACCCATGAAACTATCAGTCGGTGTCACCTATCTATTGATCCTCAAATGTTTGTTCTCTAAAAATTTCTTCTAGACACATGTCAATCCATTAACATATTTCAGTTTTGCACTACCCTAGGCCACACCATTTTCTTCTAATGAATTTCACTTGATTATTATATTAAACATATTATTTCAAATACAATATCAAACCAGACAAACATTCACCTATGAATTAATAATATGTCTACATCCATCCAAAAATAGTATACACTTCACTGACTCAAACACATTATTTACAGTACTAATGCACTAAATCTCAATAAATTGAGATGAGTCGTCCATAATGTCATAGAACCATATGAAATGTTCATTATCACCATACAATGAAATGTCGTATGGGAATCGAGGAAGAATGTGTCTCAAAATCTAGATTGGAAATCCCTCTAAATCACATCCAAATTATAAATTTCATTGATTGGAGTTTCTCACAAACATTTGTAGGATCCTAAAAGATTATGTGTATGGGTATTTATTCTCATCTCTTGTGGTGGCTCAAGGAAATCTTATATATACATTATCATATAAAGACATAACTCTATAGCCTGGGGGAAACCATCTCTTAAAAGAGTGTGTTAATGGTACTACTAAAACTCTTGAGTTTACTCTCCAATATAAGGGTGAGGCTACATATCTCCCTATGGTACTAAAAATGTCAATAAAAACACCCACAAAATGAAACACAATTACCCTATATTGTATAATAGGTATATCCAAATGTGTAAAAAATTGATATTTCACTAGTTGGTCAAGGACCACCACCTCTTCAGCATGGTCATCACCACCCTCTAATACTATGACTGAAAGAATTTATGGGGTTATAGATCTTAAAATGAAAAATGAAATAATCATATAAGAATTAACCAAAATTAAATTTCAGATATAGGAATATAATTTGTACAATCTATTGTATATGAAATTCACACCACTCTTCCTACACCAAAATATGGGTATGATTGATATGAGTTATCATATGAGGTAATGATTTACTACAAGTAACTGAATACTGTGGTTTGGTCTAGTTAAATTTAAATTCTACATGTATATTGTCCATGTATACATAGATTATGTTTTAATTAACATGGAATACATAATTTAATATAAATTATAATCCCAATATTACAGTGACCATTTCATTTTAGAATTCAATTTCTTTGAATTACATTCTCATTTATATATTGATTAATTCAAAAATTATGAACCATGAGGATCACCACATCCTATTTACTGAGGTCCATAGACTATTCTATTATAATTGACAAATAAATTTAATCAAAACTACTCATTTATCAAATCAATGATAGAAATTTGATTCGAATTCAAGGTAATAAAATTAAATCACCAAAGCATGATACATGAAAGGCATGTTGTAAGTAAATATAGATTGGAATTATTTTTAACATATAAAAATTATAAGGTTTTTAATATTATGCATGGTAAATTCCTCCATACTTTAACATCCATGGATAATATATTATTTTCATCCATAATTATATGCTTCACACATCTTCTGTATCACCCAATGGTGGAATCAATTATTCTATAATACATATATAACAAAACTTAATCTTGCATCCCATTTAATTATGATTTTTTTTAATTATTGTTAGATAATCATATTAATAGAGTCATTATAAAATTACAGATGTTATTATTCTCATTTCTACCTACCCAAATGGTTAACATAAAAAATGAATTTGATACTAGTTTTAGAAGTCTCAACCCATATTCATCAAAATGGTTCCCTGATTTATTGGGATATAGGTCCTTAAGGTGACATCCCCATATATTACATGATTCCATATAGTTGTGAGGGTCCATGGTGGTTCGATGGGTATATTATACCCTTATGATTAAAGGAACACATTAGTGTAATAAACAAGTAAATTGTTGAATCATAATTCAATTCAACAAAAAGTTACAGTTAAAAATACATATGACATTAAAAAAACCCTCAACAGTAACATCTAATATCCTATAAAAAATGATGATAATTCAGGTTTCTATCAAAAGGAAAAAGGAAGTCACGGTAGTGGTCATGAAATATGATACATGTTTAAACAGAAAAAAAAGACCAAAAGAACTACATTAAATATCATTATAATTTATATCTTGGTCATTTGATTCACAGCTCACATCATATAATAAAAAATTAATTAATAACTGGGAAAATTCTATAAGGACCAAACCTTAAACAATACATAATATTGAATTAAATGATTAATTCACATTGATGATCATTTCAGTTTTAGAGTTTTATAAAAGTAGGTCACTACATTTAAATATCAACATGAAGATTACATGTATATAATTCAACCTAGTATCCATTTATTTCATAAAATAAAAACTCCTAAAAAAAGACTCATGTCTACTTCCAGGTTTTAGATATCATGAATTTTCCTTGATCCCATCCTTAAACATATTCATCTTTATGTCCTGTGAAAACATTTCAAAACATGGGATGATCATAAAAAGCTCAGTAAGGGTTATAATACAAAGGATGAAAACATTTTCTTATTAACAAATAAAAAACATGAACTCTCTTACATACCTCAGAAACTCATATGACTTATGAAAGACACATAAAATTCATATATCATAAAGGTAACTTGTATCATCCAAATCATACTTACATTGTAGTTATCACAGCTACATAGGGAGTTACTTTGGAATACCCTTCATAGTATATTCCATAAATCTCTTAGGAGAAACATTCACATTTACCTCTGTCACATTACCCAATGCATTGGAGATCTATCAGTGCCTCACCCACCCTAGGTTTATCACGAAACCACCCGTATACGTAAATAATGCTCAAGAACCATAACATGATCATAACACATAACATAAGCATAAAATAAAATAACATTTCCACATTGAAATAATAAAATATCTTTTCAAGATATTTAAATAATAAATCCATTCTCAAAATCATTTTCAATACCAAAATACGTTAATAGATTACATGTTATTTATTTTTCCTTTTAAAAACATCACGACTTGTTATGGAAGCCAAAGATCAAATAATACTCGCGGTGGTGGAATGGACGTTGTCACCACTTACATAAAAAATCATTCCTTTTTGTCATTGAGTAAAACAAATCGCATAAAATGATTCTATTTGAATAAAATGAAACATAAAAGGGGTTTATAGACCGTATTAAATAAAGTTGTGAATAAAACTAAAAATGCCTCAGTGGAATGCGATTGAGACGAAGTCCCTTACCTCATGTCAGACTTGACTCGATCATTTTTTAATCTCTGGAATAACAAATTAAAGTTAATTTCTACTTTCTTAAGAATAGTTTTCAAGTTTATTATTCCTTTTATGTCCCTTATTACTATAGTATAAACATTATGTAATCATTTATGTTAATAACATTTTTTTTCAATATTTGGTAACTGAGACAATAATGAACACCTTATATTTACAAGTTGACCATGTGGTCAATAGTCCATTATATCCAGAATTTTATTCATTATTTAAATATCAAATATATAAGATATATCTAGTATATACATGTATTTA
Source organism: Viscum album (assembly GCA_963277665.1). Classification (NCBI taxonomy): domain Eukaryota; kingdom Viridiplantae; phylum Streptophyta; class Magnoliopsida; order Santalales; family Viscaceae; genus Viscum; species Viscum album. The sequence continues at coordinate 2,069,898,766 of OY728152.1, read as the reverse complement.
TAATAGCACATAAAATTTGGAGGTAAAAAATGAAATGCACCTTTCATGGAGACTATATGACATATGTACGCATGAACGCTACTTTCATTTATATTTCTTAATTTTATGGAATTAAGGAGTAATGATATTAGGTATATTAAAATTATAGTATAATATCATATATAATATCATTATATTCATCCTTGGTACATCCCACATATGGTATTTGTCACGAACCAACCCGGGTCGACCCCAAACCGGTCACCTGAGTCGATCTGTGGCATTGCCCGAGAGGCGTTCCCGATCCTCCCAGGCTGGCGACAAGCGCCAGGGCATCACAGAGTACACATGGGAATGATTTCACCCAGTAAAAATTTAATAAGAAGCAGAAATAAACAAACGAAAATAAAATAAAAACACCAAAAACATTACTAACATGTCCTCAAACCAAACTCCTCATGACCCCAAGAGTCGATCGTCAAACTAAAACCAACTCTCGTCTACGGCGAGCAAGCTCGAATCAAACCTGCAACAGAAACTAAAAACAAGAAAACACTATAGGCGTGAGTATTAAAACTCAGTAGGTTAGCCCGATAAATGTATTCCCAAAGCACTGCCATTAAAAGAAGAATCTACCAACTTCAAGTTTGAACTACATTACAGAAAATATGGGTTTTCACACACACGTGCTTTCCATCTTGAAAACAAGTAATAGTCCATTGCCCTTTTTAATTTAGAAGAAGTTTAATGTTGAAAGAAACAGGTTAATTGCATTTTAAAACACTTTGCGAACAATTAGAAAACAAAACATTAGTTATTAGTCAAAAATAAAATCACACACAACACACACTAATGGCAATGGGAAAAACTGGCACACAAGGGTCGGCACCCAAACTCGACCTCTCAATCGTCTTCCTTATACAAATAAACACTAAAAGAGACATGGGTCGAACCTAGGATATCGTGAACAAACCAGAACATATTATACATCTGACTCATCCTGATGGCATGCCCTAACTCGATGACGTCATAACGCCCTAACGCCCGGCATAGCACTGCATGGCCTAACCGAGGGGCCCAATCCCCATAGCAGTAGTAACTCAATATTCCCCTGCTATGGGGCCACTAGACAGTGCGTGATCTAAACTAGTGCATCAATCATTCTCAGAAAATTAACTCAATATGCCAGGTTCCCATTTCAACACATATAATAAAAGAGGACTGCATCCATAATGTAAAACTAGTCAAGATGCACAAGCATCACATACCCAGCTCACCTAATCAACCAACACAAAAGATCACTCCAAAGAGACTTTTCAAAACATTAATTTCATTAAAAGTACCAAACGGGCCTCATGTACTTATTCAATACCAAATCAATTCCAAAAGAAGGATCAGACGTCGTCACATTTATAACCAGAAAACACACTTAAAATCTCATTTAGGTAAACCAAATCACCATTTTAATTCTGAAGTGAAAACATACGGGCCAAAGGGGCATTTTCACTATTGCGCCACAACTAATCAAGAAAAAGCTTTCGGTACAATGCAAAGAAAGAAGCAGTTCCAATTCCAGAAAATAACTACTCTAAATATAATATTTTAATACTACTTCCAATTTGATGAAAATTAAATAAATGACAAGAAATAAGTAAATTCTAAATTCAATGGCAAGTGCAGTGGGAACCTACCTCAACTCGCTACCCAATCACAATGACGCGACACGCCTCGCACTAGTGAACAAGAAACGCATGTCGACAGTTCCGATATCTCAGGAATACCTCGCCAGCGTGCTACAAAAAAAGTAAAACATTTAAAAACACATAAACACAGAATTAAAACAACTCTAATGAACAAACAATGAAAAACCACCCCGACACATTTTCAAATCATAACTTATAGTATCTTCATTCTTTACTAAACCACCTCAATGTTTATAAAACAATTCCAAATAATAACATATAGAAAACCAATATTCATACCCACACGTCATTTTGAGACAATTCGAACACCAAGGTACCCCCAAAACACAATCTGCACCTCATTTATAAGTCAAAAAATCATTAAAACATTTAATAAAACAATTATATGTAACAAGGGGAGACTTTCGTATCAAGAACACGCCCAGAGACAACTTCAACAATCAAACGCACACCAAAACACCATTTTCACAATTAAAATCACAAATTGCACAGTTTAATAAAATTTTTAAACAGTATATAACTGATTTCCATCAAAACGAACCTCATTTCATTAGATAAAATTTATTCCAACGATATCAAATGTCTAATTAACAAACAAGAATGGTGAAAACAACACACAATCAATGGAGTATAAATTTAAAGAATGTACACCATGGGTTACTGCCTCAATTGATGATAAAATTATGGAAATTGGTGCAAAACACCATTTGCACCTCAATCGCACCCAAGGAAGATTAAATCGCACCAAAAACAACCATACCGAACCATAAATATTGAAATCAAATCCAAAAATAAAATAAACCCCAACTAGGGTTTTGGTAAAATAGAAACTTACCAACGAAGGAAGACTTCCAGGGAGGAGGGGGGTTGTCGTCGGAAGGAGGACGCCGGTAAAGAGTGGCGCCGGAGAGGGGGAAGGTGTGGCTCGACTAGGGCGCGTGTGGTTGGAGAGGGGGAGGCCAGGACGCTGGCCGAGAGGAGGCGCGGCGGCTGGGTGTCAGCTGGGGCACTCGCGGAAAGAGCGGGGGAGACCGGGACGCCGGCTGGGAGGAGGCGCGGCGGTCGGCGTCTAGGAAGGGTGGCGGTGGCAGGCCGACGACGGGGAGAATCGCACACAGCTAGGGAAGGGGAGAAGCGGCCTGCGCGCGACAAGGGAGGGGGACCGCGTAGGGTTAGAGGAGAGTGGAAAAAAAGAAAAAAACAAAAGAAGAAAAAGAATAAGAAAAATGAGAATAGAATAAAAGGGAAAATAAAATTAAGACAAAACAAAATAAAACAATTTAACTTAATAATAATACTAATAATAAATTTGTTAATTAATTATAAAGGAAATAGTTATTAAAAATATACATACACATATTTACATATATCTAAACATATATCAAACATGTGTACGTATATATAAACATATATAAATATATATATATATACAACATACATAAATATATTGATAATTATAATATTAATAATAATAATTATTATTATAATTACAAACATATATACATATATATATAAACCCACATGAACAAATTTATTAACATACATATATGAACATACATGACATATTATAACCATATATGCATATATATACTCATATTCATAAACACATTTACGCATAAACATATAATGTTAATAAATATATATGCATCCGCATACGTGTATATATACACATATATACATACATATATGCATATTACGTCAAAAATAATAACAATAATATTTGAATATGTATTCCCATATACATACACATATATAATCATATATATATGTATGTATATATATATATTAATCCACTCAACAAGAGAATTTAATAACGTTAAAACTAAAAGACCGCGGGGTATGCGCACACCGTACGATACCCAAGTGGACTGCAAACGGGCTGCGCAACACAACCGTATGGTGTTCGCGCATTATCCCAAACCATAAACTCATCCAAAAAATAAAATTTCCAACTGGGACTCGCCCACACACATGAAAAAACACCCGACGCCATGATAAATAAAATAAATAAAGTAAAATAAAAACAGGTGTGACAATTCTCCCCACCATAAAGCATTCTTCCCCTGGAAAGCCATAACAAGTTCAAAACCCCAATTGAAACCCGACATTACTTAACAATTTAAAGAAAAATATAAAGAACGACAACAAAGAGATTGTGAAACACTCCCAAAAAGGGGAAGCGATAAACCAAAAGAACTCATATAATATGAACGAATTACCCGCTAAGTGTCACCCGCCCCCAAAAGTCTGGCCACCTCCAGTTGATCGCTTTAAAGGACAAAGAACTTTAACAATAGTAAATTGATGCCCAACATACCCCCACCTTAGCACCATTCAACAGAACCCAACCAATTATCCATTTTCAATTCAACCTTATAACACAACATCTGGAACAACACCAATAAAAACAGGACTACTCTTTTGAAACCAACAAACATGTCAAAACCACATCCAACATGTATCTCTTAAAACCTTACTCCAATATGACACCGGAACACTCACGCCACAACTCTTTACCAAAAGAAGAATATAGAATTTGGTGATTCCATATAAGACCAACCACAACCCAACCAAAACCCAGAACGAAACTGAGAGATTGACATGGGAAGTCCGAACGGACTCCTCGCTATACGAAACAAGCTAAATTGAATTTGGTGAGACCCGTGACGGTTATTTCCACCACAAGTGTCAAGTCAGTTCCCAGAATAGGACCAGAACGCCATCACTTGAGACAAAAATCAGGATGACCATAATTTTCAACATGGGGAGGTCGAATGGACTCCCCCCCATAATTCCTTCGAGATGAGAAGAACAAGATGACTTCCCAGCATTATCACCATCCATCACTGCCCACGGGTGGGAGGGGGGGCCTGCCCAACACACCGCCCCCACTCGGAAAGAATTAAGCGAGCGGCTCTTAATAAATGAGATCAACGACAACACCATGGAATTATTACACATAAACTAGGCATAATGAGGAAAATTATTACGACTACGTGCACTTACTGAGAACAACACCATGCCGCAAGACTTCACCTTTCGTTGGAGTTTCCCCGACTACGCGCTAGCTTCAGTCCGAGGCCTATGGGTGGAGCTCTGATTAATGAAGCATCTTCCGGCTTCGCATTCAGGTTTATGAAACCGCAAAAGCATGACACAAGAACCATAATTTTAACAATCACACATCCATAAGATCAAAAGTTTAAAAAAGTTCAGCCACAACCATTCTTTCGACTGAAAGAAATAAACACCACAAAACAGTACAGGTAACGACTATTACATCCAAGAAACATTACAAGAAGTAAACATCAAGCTCATACACCAACATCTCCCTACTCCTACTGATGGGATGAAGTAACCTTCGACGATCCAGGTCTGGCTTTATCACGCTTCTTGGAAACACCTCGGCAAAATCGCTTCATGTGACCTAGACGTCCACAAGTGTGGCAGGGTCTTGGAGCACATGGACATGTCGGCCTTTTGTGACCCTGTCTACCACACTGGTGACAGATCACAACATTGCACTATGAAGAAGATGACTGAAGGTTTGAAGGCCTCTTGATTCCTCTACCAGCAACATGAGCATCAGGTCGCTTATTACTCTTCATACTAGCATCATCTGAAATGCTTCCCAGTGCTGCAGGATTCGCCACCACAAGTCCTCCTACTAGCTCAGCTTCAGAAAAAAGGCTTGCTCGACAACATCTGAGAAGGTGGATAGGTTGAGCTCTTCCACTCTCGAACGCAGCTCAGGTCGGAGTCCAGACTCAAATTGTCAAGCCTTCCCAGGATCATTCGCAACAAACCACTGATCATACGGAACTAGGTCTACAAATTGTCGATAGAACTCCAGTACCGATTCAACGCCCCGCTGGAGACAACACAACTCCATCCTCTTCCTCAGCTTCGTCAACTCAGAGAAGTATTGTTGGATGAACGATGACTTGAAAAACTCCCATGTCAAATCATCCCCAGGCTTGTTCCAAGACATGGACTTCCACCATTTCCAGGTTGTACCTTCAAGCATGAAGGTATAAAACTTCACCTTTAATGACTCAGGTATACCAATGGAACTGAACTTCCTATCAATCTTCTGCAACCACTCCTCTGCCTCAAGAGGCCCTTCTTTTCCATAAAAGAGAAGAGGGTTCAACTTTTGGAACTGAAAAACATAATCGATGGGCTGACCAACTGGAAGATTAACTAAAGATGCACTACTTGAAGCTGCACATTGAGCATCCATCGAGCCTTCGTGGGGGCGAACACTACGGAACAAAGAAACAAGGAAATTGATCAAAACATAACCAATACCATTTGAAATTCCACATTACTCAATGAGTTTCAAAATGAATGAGAAACCCATTCACTAAAGGGGGAAACTAGTAATGATGGATGATTCGACCATATGGTTGGCAGCCATACGTCAGCCATACCATCGTCACTTAGAGAATTGTAGGTTGAAGTCTCCAGCTCCACAAGGCTTTCCAGGCCCTGTCAGCTCACGAAGCTACTTCCCAACTCCCTTTTCATTCCCCAACATAAAATAATCCAGAAGACCCAAAAGACACTAACAACCCGGACATCTCATGGTAAATCGAGGTTTAGAACGAGCAAGGGTTAATGACGTCCTTACCGTTCCAACGCCTCGAGTCCGAGCAACATTACTCCCTTTACCACGACAACTCCAAATAGAAATGGGCGCTCTGAAAAACAAGGTCTCCTCAGGAGCCGACCTGCTCTGATTCTATTTTTTCATGAACCAACCCGGGTCGACCTCGAACCGGTCACCCGAGTCGATCTGCGGCATGGACCGAGAGGCGTTCCCGATCCTCCCGGGCTGGCGACAAGTGCCAGGGCATCACAAAGTACACATGGGGACGATTTGACCTAGTAAAAATTTACTAAGAAGTAGAAATATACAAATGAAAATAAAATAAAATAGCCAAAAACATAACTAACATGTCCTCAAACCAAACTTCTCACGACCCAGAGGGTCGATGGTCAAACTACAACCAACTCTCATCCACGGAGAGCATGATTGGATCAAACCTGTAACAGAAACTAAAAACAAGAAAACACTATTGGCGTGAGTATTAAAACTCAGTAGGCTAGCCCGATAAATCTATTCCCAAAGGACTACCATTAAAAGAAGAATCTACCAACTTCATGTTTGAACTACAATATAGAAAATAAGGGTTTTCACACACACACACTTTCCATATTGAAAACAAGTAACAACCCATTTCCCTTTTTAATTTGGAACAAGTTTAATGTTGAAAGAAACAGGTGAATTTTATTTTAAACAATTTGCGAACAATTAGAAAACCAAACTTTAGTTATTAGTAAAAAATAAAATAACACACAACACACACATTGGGCAATGGGAAAAAGTGGAACACAAGGTTCGGCACCCAAACTCGACCTCTCAATCGTCTGCCATATACAAATAAACACTAAAAGAGACATGGTTCGAACCTACGAGATCGTGAACAAACCAGAACATACTATACATCTGACTCATCCTGAAGGCATGCCCTAACCCGATGACGTCATAACGCCCTAACGCCCGGCATAGCCCTGCATGGCCTAACCGAGGTGCCCAATGTCCATAGAATCAATAACTAAGTATTCCCCTGCTATGGGGCACTAGCCAGTGTGTGATTTAAACTTTTGCAGCAATCGTTTTCAGAAAATTCACTCAATATGCCAGGTTCCCATGTCAACACATATAATAATAGAGGAGTTCATCCATAATGTAAAACTAGTCACGATGCATAAGCATCACATAACCCGGTCACCTAATCAACCAACACAAAAGATCACTCCAAAAAGACTTTTCAAAACATTAATTTCATTAAAAGTACCAAACGAGCCTCATGTACTTATTCAATACCAAATCAATTCCAAAAGAAGGATCAGACGTCGTCACATTTAAAACATGAAAACACATTTAAAATCTCATTTAGGTAAACCAAATCACCATTTTAATTCTGAATCGCAAACATAAGGGCCAAAGGGGCATTTTCACTATTGTGCAACAACTAATCAAGAAAAAGATTTCAGTACAATGCAAAGAATGAAGCAGTTCCAATTCCATAAAATAACTACTCTAAATATAATATTTTAATAATACATCCAATTTGATGAAAATTAAATAAATGACAAGAAATAAGTAAATTCTAAATTCAGAGGCAAGTACAGTGGGAACCTACCTCAACTCGCTACCCAATCACAACGACGCGACACGCTTCGCACTAGCGAACAAGAAACCCATGTTGACAGTTCCGATATCACGGGATTACCTCACCAGCGCGCTACAAAAAAAAGTAAAACTTTTAAAAACACATAAACACTGAATTAAAATAACTCTAATGAATAAACAATGAAAACCCATCCCAACGTTTTTTCAAAACATAACTTGCAGCATCTGCATTATTTAATAAACCGCCTCAAAGTTTATAAAAACAATTCCAAAGAATAACATATAGAAAACCACTTTTCATACCCACGCGTCATTTTGAGACAATTCGCACACCAAGGTACCCCCAAAACACAATCTGCACCTCATTTATAAGTCAACGAATCATTAAAACATTTTATAAAACAATTATAAGTAACAAGGGGAGACTTTCATATCAAGAACACACCCAGAGACAACTTCAACAATAAAACACACACCAAAACACCATTTTCACAATTAAAATCACAAATTGCACAATTTAATAAAATTGTTAAACAGTATATAACTGATTTACATCATAACGAACCTCATTTCATAAGATAAAAATCATTCCAACGATATCAAATGTCTAATTAACAAACAAGAATGGTGCAAACAACACGCAATCAAAGGAATCTAAATTTAAAGAATATAAGCCATGGGTTACTACCTCAAATGACGATAAAATTCTGGAAATTGGTGCAAAACACCATTTCACCTCAATCGCACCCAAGGAAGATTAAATCGCACCTAAAACAACCATACCGGACCATCAATTTTAAGATCAAATCCAAAAATAAAATAAACCCCAACTAGGATTTGGGTAAAATAGAACCCTACCAATGAAGGAAGACTTCCGGGGAGGGGGGGTTGTCGTCGGAAGGAGGACACTGGTAAAGAGTGGCACTGGCGAGGGGGAAGGTGTGGCTCGGCTGGGGCGCGCGCAGCAGGAGCGGGGGAGGCCGAGACGCTGGCCGAGAGGAGGTGCAGCGGCTGTGTGTCAGCTGGGGTGCTCGCGGTAGGAGCTGGGGAGACCGGGACGCCAGCTGGGAGGAGGTGTGGCGGTCGGCGGCTTGGAAGGGTGGCAGTGGCAGGCCGGCGACGGGGAGAATCGCGCACAGCTAGGGAAGGTGAGATGCGGCCTGCGCACGACAAGGGAGGGGGAGCGCGTAGGGTTAGAGGAGAGGGGAAAAAAAGAAAAAAAAAGAAACAAGAAGAAGAATAAGAAAAATGAGAATAGAATAAAATGGAAAATAAAATTAAGACAAAAAAATAACACAATTTAACTTAATAATAATACTAATAATAAATTTTTTTATTAATTATAATGGCAATAGTTATTATAAATATACATACACATATTTACATATATATAAACATATATAAAACATGTGTACGTATATATAAACCAATATAAATATATATATATAAACATACATAGACATATTGATAATAGTAATATTAATAATAATAATTATTATTATAATTAAAAACATATATACATATATATATAAACCCACATGAACAAATTTATTATCATATATATATTAATATACATGACATATTATAACCATATATGCATATATATACTCATATGCATAAACACATTTACGCAGAAACATATAATGTTACTAAATATATATGCATCAGTATACGTGTATATATACACATATATACATATATATATGCATAATACGTTAAAAATAATAATAATAATATATGAATATATATTCCCATATACATACACATATATAATCATATATATATATATATATGTATATATTAATCCACTCAACGAATGCATTTAAAAACGTTAAAAATAAAAGACCGCGGGGTAAGCGCGCACCGTACTGTACCCAAGTGGACTGCAAACGGGCTACGCAACACAACCGTATGGTGTTCGCGCATTATCCCAAACCATAAACTCATCCAAACATTAAAATTTCCAACCGGGAATCGCCCACAAACATGAAAAAACACCCAATGCCATGATGAATAAAATAAATAAAGTAAAATAAAAACAGGTGTGACAGTATTAACGTGTCATGTCACTTTGAGGGGGTTGTAGTCCTCACTTTCTCAAATGAGATTATCGTATTTACCCACTATGGAAAACATAAAGGTGTGCTATAAATGGAAATTACAGAAGCATAAAGATAAAATAAAAATAATATATATCATATATAAATATAGTTTCATCAAAATGGCCACCATGAGAGGCGGTAAGATATAATCGAACAATCATCGTTTCGTGAGGCGTTAGTTTTCCATCCACAGAAACATTAGGTTCATCATCCATTAGATAGAGGTGTGTGTATGTGTAGTTGTATTAATTCTCATAAAAACATATTACTATATTGAGGATACTAGTTTTGTTACAAAATAATGGAATAAATAGTGTTCATGGGTCAGAGGAGTTAAATAAAAGAAAACAATTTAAGAGAATCTGTTACCTTTAATTTGGGTAACTTGCTTCAGTTTGAACCAAAATTACTTCTTGAAGTTCCTTCTGCCTAAGGTAATGCTTCTAGTGGGGGGGAGAGGGATGTAGGGAGCTTAATTGTGCGGAGATTGGGCGAGAAAAAAGGATATAGAGGTGTGAGGAATTTGTTAGAATTTTTCTACTTTAACAAGGGGAGGAGGGGCTCTTTAGGAAAGTGTGAAACTATTATTTTATTATATAAATATATTCAGTTTAAAATGGTAAAAAATTAATTGAATACGAAGATAAGATGAGTAATGGATGAAATAAAATCATCCAATCAGAATTGGTCATTTTTTGGATAATAATTTAATCATTATAATTTTATTCATTTAAATCATTTATTAATGAGGTAAATACTACATCATTATTGTGTCATGAATAATTTAATTTATTATATGTATAAAAATTATAAAAAATATACTATCATGTAGGAATTTTTTTTATATTTCCAATTAATATTTATAGTCGAAAAATAACTTATATAACACCATGTAAAATTTAATTTACAATGAGATATTTTTTATGTTATTTTTGTCTTTACATTAAATTAATTAATCTAAATTGTCATTATCACTCCCACGTGGCTCAATGGGGTAAAACAATCGACCCAAAGATGCCCAAGGTCGTAAATGACTAATCCAGTAGGATTAAGAAACGTTTACAGGTAATATTGTATTGTCATAATATAATTTTTTACCCTTTTTACCCGATTTAACCTTTAACCAGAGAAAATAAAATATTTTCTGAAGTAAATATTTAAATTTTCAAAAAATAAAAGATTCCTATTTAAAAAATTTAGACCTACTAATCCCAAATATGGAATCCATTTTTCCAAATTCAATAAACAGTAGTGGCAGAAATTAATTCTAACTAATTCCCATAGTCAAAACAAAAAGCGTGTTTTTAAGAAATAATAACTATCAAAATATAAACACTTGTTTATATCCAATTCCATAGTGAAATTAATTATAATGAACAAAATTGGATTAAATGGTAAAAATATATTTTAATTACACTATAAATCCAAGTAAAAAGATAATCTAGCCATATATATAAATTATATTAAAAGGCAATATTGAATTAAAATACAGTATTTTTCAATATTCATTAAAAATGAACTTTATCAAAAAAATACCAAAAAATTACCCAATGTAAAATTTGATTTCCCCATTATATGTATTTAGTCAAATATTGTATTAAAGGGAAGAAAAATATATTTAAAGAGATTTCTCCATTAAGATTTGGTAAATCGAACTTTTAATGTAAATAATGCTTAAAATTAGATTCATTCACAATTTAAGCCTCTAACTTTTATTGGATAAATGTAAATACATTTAGAAAACATATATAATCATATTTTAATTAGTTTTATTCATTCACGCAAATACAACAGCTATGATTTAACCACCATTTAAAATAATAATATTACATTAATAGTGTGCAACCTATGATTTCATGAATACCCATTGTTGCGTATCAGGTACACCATCGAACATAGAAACCCCTTTAAAGTAAACATAATATTAAATTCAAAAATATTAATAAATATGAAAATATCTTATTCTTCATTTAACTAGGATGTTACATCCTTCATCCCTTTTGAAAATTACATCCCTGTAATTTTTATTCACTTATCAAAATAAGTGGGGGTATTTATCCCACAGACTATTTTCAAATTCCCACATTGGCTCTTCAACCATATGGGTTTTCCAAAAAACATTTACCTGGTGAATTACCTTATTCCTCAACACATTATCCCTACGGTCAAGAATATGGTCTATTTGTTCTTCATAAGAGAGATTCTCTTCCAACTGAACTACCTCTGGGATCAAAACATGAGATGGATCTAGCATATACTTATTAAACATCGAAACATGAAAAACACTATATACCTGGGATAAAATGGAAGTAAAGCCACTTTTCATGTAACTGATCCAACATTCTACAGAATTTCAAAAGGTACAATGAACTTAAGACTCAACTTTCCCTTCATACCAAAATGAATCACACTTTACCATGGAGAAACATTGAGAAATACATGATCACCTACCTCAGAAGAAGATCCTTCCTCCTGTTATCTGCATAACTTTTTTTTCCACTCTGAGTGGTTCTCATGTGCTTCTGAATCAACCGAACATTCTATGTCATCTCTTCTACCAATTCTGGTCCCATAAACTTCCTCTCACCTACTTCATCCCAAAAAGCTACAGCTCGACGACGCTTTCCATATAATTCCAGAAATGTTACCATCTGTATACTAGAATGAAAAGTGTTATTATATGAAAATTCAACCAATCAAAGATGTTGCTCCCAACTTCCCTGATATTCCATTGAGCAAGCACAGAACATATCATCCAAAGTCTAAATTTCTAGTTCTGATTTCCCATCTGATTGAGGATGAAAAGCTATACTAATATTTAATTCAGTACCCAATGACTTCTAAAAGATTTTCCAAAATTTATAATTAAACCTGGGATCACGATCAGATAAAATGGATATGGGAACTCCATGAAACCTGGCAATCTATTTAACATACTACCGAAAAAAGATGATCTACAGAAAAAGTATCTCGAATGGGAATGATATGAGTAGATTTATTCAATCGATCAATAATAACCCATATATCATTTTTACCTCGAGAATTCTTCGATAATCCCACATCAAAGTCCATGGATATATTTTCCCATTTCCACTCTAAAACTGGTAAAGGATGAAGAATCCCTTTCGGAAACTTCTGTTCTTCTTTAACATGCTGACAAATCAAACACTTCATAGTAAAATCATCAATATCTCTTTTCATTCCATCCCACCAATAATACTTCTGAAGATCTCTATACATCTTAGGACTACTAGGATGAACTGAAAACAAAGAACTATGAACTTCACATAACAACTCATTCTTCAACTATGAATTACAAGGCACACATAATCTCTTTATAAACATCAACACACAACCCTTATCAGTGTTATATTCAAGCAACATATCCTTCTGAATGAACTCTACCTTTTTCTGTAGCACACTATCTTCTTTCTGTGCTTTCTTTATTCTTTCTGATAGAGATGATATCACTGACACCAGATACAAAATTGATGATTTTCCTGCACCAACGACTTCTATGCCAAAGGTCATCAAATCAAAAACCCAAGGATCTCATTACAAACGCAACATGATTAATGAGACATTACTTTTTCAAATCAAAGCATCAGACAATTTATTTTCTTTTCCCAGATGGTAATGGATTGTCCAATCATAATCCATGATTAATTACAGCCATCTCCTCTGTCTCATTTTCAATTCTTTTTTAGTGAATATATACTTTATGCTTATTTTATCAGAATATATTTTACATTTTACCCCATTCAAATGGTGCCTCCAAAATTTTAAAACAAAAACAACAGCAACTAAATCCAAATCATGTGTAGGGTAATTTAACACATGAGGTTTCAACTGACGTGAAGCAATAGAAATTAACAAATCATTCTACATTAGGACACAACCCAGTCCTTTCAAAGAAGAATGACTATTGATAAAAAACTCACCATTTCTGGATGGCAGTGATGAAACTGGAGTGTTCCCCAATATTATTTTAAATTCCTAAAAACAATCATCAAATTTATTTGTCCAGATGAACTTAACACCTTTTCGATTTAACATAGTCATTGGACTAGATAACTATACAAAATTTTCAAAAAACCTCCTATAATAACCTGCCAAACCAAGAAAAATATGAATCTTAGTTATATTTTTGGGTCTTCTCCATTCTTCATCTACCTTTGTTTTAGCACGATCAATAATTATGGCATTTTTTGAAACAATGTGACCAAGGAAAGAAATTTGTTGTAACCAAAACTCACACTTGTTGAATTTCGAATAAATTTTATTTTCATTTATGGTTTGTATGTTGAAACTTAAATGACATTCATGCTCCTCTTCAATTTTAGAATAATCCAAAATATCATCATTGAACACTACCACAAACTTATCCAAGAACTCAATGAAAATTATATTCATAAGATCCATGAATACAATAGGTGGATAGGTTAAGCCAAAAGGCATAACTACAAATTCATAATGGCCATATCTAGAATGGAACACAGTATTTGGAATGACTTCTTCCTTTAATTTCAACCGATGGTACCCATATCTCAAGTCAATCTTCAAAAAATACTGAGCTATCTAGAGCTGATCAAACAAATCATCAATACGAGGAAATGGATACTTATTCTTAATATTGATGTTATTCAATGCTCTATAATCAATGAAAAGTCCCATGGAACCATCATTCTTTTTAACAAACAAGAAAGGAGCATCCCATGATGATTTGAAAGGATGAATGAATCCTTTATCTTATAACTCATGCAATTGTTTCTTAAACTCTAAAAGTTCAATTTTAGCCATTCGATAAGGGGGTTTTAAAATTGACTTATCATGAGGAACCAAGTAAACGGTAAATTTAATTTCCCGATTTGGTTTAATACCTATCAACTCCTAATGAAAAACATCAAGGTACTCATTTACCACCGGCACATCATTAATCTGAACAGTTCTTTTGTTTTCAACAATATGTGCAAGGTAACATTCATTTCCATGTCATACTAGTTTCTCAGCTTCCTAATATGTTATCAAAATAAAGGGTTCATTTTTGTATACAAACTGAAAATCTTTCTGAAAAAAAACCCCTTTATCAATTTTTTCAATCTTTGTATGATAAACAGAAAGCCAATACATGCCGAAAATAACTTAAAACTCTTATAGAGGAAAAAAAAGAGGGGTTTCAAGTAGATTCATTCCACACACAAGCACATGAAGGTTCTTATCTTTGATTTTTTTCTCAACATTTCCTATAGGTTTTTTTACCATAAGTTCTGTATTCATTTATTGAGATGTAATTCCCAATTTATTAGAAAACTTCTCAGAAATGAAATAGTGTTTATAACCTAAATCAAACAACGCATTGGCATAATCTAAAAATTAGTGTACATGATAATACTTCATTAGATATCTAAATATCGGCTAATGTAGTTGAAAAGGATTTCACCAACTCGTTCTGCTTGTAGTCTGGATGCTTTCCTTTGGTTGAGTTCTTTATTGGACACTCATTTGCATAATGACCCATTTCATTGCACATAAAACATTTTACTAATTGTAAATAAGATTTCTTCCTACCATTACCCTGATCTTTTTCAGTGAAATTACGAGCCTTATGTCCCATTTATCCACAACAGTACCACTTACCAAAATACAAAAGACATTCCAATAGAAGCTTTTTACCACAATTTTCACAAACTGAAAACTTAAGGTTCTTACCATCATAGTTTTTTGAAGAGTTCTTCCAGTTCTCCTGACACCTCGACCTCTTATTCTGTTGTTTCTAAAAGAATACATGATCATAATGAAATTCTATTTCTACCTTCCCTGCACAACGAAAATGTTTTTCAGAACTTTTGAACTCATGAGAAGAAAAAGACCTTAAATATATTGACATTAATCCTGAGTAAAAATGGTTGATTTTACAATCAAGATATCGTATGAAATTTGAAGCATACTATGCCATTAGAGTGAATTTTTCTTCACAAGTAGCTACTGATTCATCCTCTGACCTCAATTCGAGGAATTGTTTCTCCATCCTATGAATAACCACACTAAGAAAATATTTCTCAAGAACCATACCTTTGAATTCATCCCAATTGAGAGCATCAATCTCCTCACTATCAATGATATTTTTCACTATCAACCACCACTGATCAACTTCACCATCAAAATGGTAAATAAAAAGACTAACCTTTTGATGTTCTGAACAACCCATGACATCAAAAAACTTCTCTAGTTCATTATTCCACCCTTCTTCTAGAACAGGGTAAGATGATCCTCTGAATGATGGGGGATATTTCCTCAGGAAATTTTCCACTACTGACATGTTCTTCTATGGTTGATCTGGTTGATCTCATGCAAGGATACCACCACCATTGATTTCCTAATTCAATTGTTCCATCACTACAAAAAACAATTCAGTTCAAATTCTGACCATCTCTGGTTGCTGATTTGGATGGTTATCTTCCTCCTGATGTCATTCCAATATAGCGGCCCTGTTTCCTCTGTGGAAAACCATTCTAAACACAGAAATATCTGTTGTGAAGAAACATGGAAATCTGTAAATGATATATGATTTCAATATTAAAATAAATTACTATATGGATATTAATTTAACAATACCCTAACTCATAATGTTACCTAAAATATCCTTAGATATAAAATATAAGGATCCATCCTTAAACAATACATAATATTGAAAAAATTATTAATTTACATTGAGGATCATTTTAGGTTTATAGTTTTAGAGAATTAGGTGATTACATTTACAAAACAGCATGAATATTACATGAAGAAAATTCTACCCAGTATCCATTTTTTTCATAAAATAAAAACTCATGAAAAAAAGAGGCATGTCTAGTACTAGGTTTTAGAGATAATGACCTTTCCATGATCTCCTCATTGACGCTATTCATATTTAAGTCCTGTGAGAACATTTCAAAATATGGGATGAGCATAAAAAGCTCAGTAATGTATATAATACAATGTATGCAAACATTTGTGTATAAATACATTCAAAACATGAAAACTCTTACTTTCCTCTTGAAATCATACGATTTATGAAAGTCAGGTAAAAATAAATCATCATAAAGGTAATTTTTGGCAACCAAATCATAATTACATTGTAGCTTTTTCAGCTACATAGGGAGTTACTTTGGAATACCAATCATAGTATATTCCCTAAATCTCTTCAGAGAATCATTCACGTTCACCTCTATCATATTACACAATGCATTGGAGAGCTATCTCGGGCTCACCCACCCTAGGTTTATCATGGAACCCCTGTATACATAAATAATGCCCAAGAACCAGAACATGATCATAACACATAACATAAGCATAAATGAAAGATAACATTTCCACATTGCAATAATAAAATATATTATCATGATATTTAAATAATAAATCCATTCTCAAAATCATTTTCAGTACCAAAATACATAAATAGTCTATATGGAATTTATTTTTCCTTTTAAAAATATTATGTCGTGTTAAGGAAATCAAAGATCAAATAATACTCATGACGACAGAAAGGTCATTATCACCACTTATGTAAAAAAACATTCCTTTTTGACATTTAGTAAAACAATTATTATAAAATTATTCCCTTTGAATAAAATGAAAAGTCAAAGTTCTTTATTAACAGTATAAAATAAAGTCATGTATAAAACAAAAAATGCATCAATTATAGGAGATTGAGACGAAGTCCATTAACTTGTGTCTGACTTCACTCGATCGTTATTTAATCTCCTAAATAAGAAATTAATGTTAATTTATACTTGATTATGAACCTTTTTCAACTTTATTATTCCTTCTATATCACTTATTACCATTTTATTAAAATTATGTAATAATTTATGTTAATAATGTTCATATTGTCAATATTTGGTACCTGAGTTAATAATGAACACCTTATATTTACAAGTTGTTTATGTGTTAAATAGTCCATTATATCGAGAATGTTATTCATTATTTAGATATCATATATATCATATATATCCAGTATATTGGTGTATTTATAAAAGCACATTACATTTTTATGTAAGAAATTAAATGCACTGTTCTTGGAGACGGTATGTCGTACGTACGCATGAACACTAATTTCATTTAGATTTCTTATTTTATAGAATTAATGCATAATGATACATAGGTATATCATAATTATAGTATAATATCATATATAATATCATTAACATCATCATTTATACATTCCACATATGGTATTAAGGAGTCATATAACATTGAGGGGGCGGTAGTCCACACTTCCTTAAAGAAGATTATCTTATTTACCCACTATGGAAACCATAAAGGTGTGCTATAAATGGAAATTAATGAATAATAAAGAAAACATAAACATAATATATATCACATATAAGTATATTTCCGTTATAATGTCCACCATGAGAGGTGGTAGGAGATAATCGGACGATCATCGTTTCGTGAGGCGTTAGTTTTCCATCCACATAAATTTTATGTTCTCCATCCATTAGATGGAGGTGTGTGTATGTGTAGTTTGAATCCATATCATAAAAAAGCCTAGTATATTGAGGATACTAGAGTGGTTACAAAATAAAATGAATAAAAAGTGTTTAGGGGTTGGAGAAGTAAAAAAAGAAAACAATTTAAGAGAAACTGTTAACTTTAATTTTGGTAACTTTCTTTTGATTGAACCAAAAGGGCTTCTTGAAGTGCCTTATGACTAAGGTCAGGCTTCTAGAGGTAGTATAGGGATGTAGGGAGATAAATTGGGAAGATTTTGGACGATCCAAAACGCTTGACTAGAGTGAGTAATTGGTTAGAAGTGGTCTCCTTTTATAAGGGGGAAGAAGGGTTCTTTAGGAAAGTGTGAAACTATTATTTTATTATATAATTATATTTGGTTTCTAATGGTCCAAAAATAATAAAGATAAATATATGATGACTCATTATAGAAGTAAAATCATCTATTCATAATTGGACATGTTTTGTAAAATATTGTAATCATTATAATCTTATTTATTTAAATCATTTATTAACGAGGTAAATACTGCATCACTGTTGTGTCATTAATAGTTTTATATATTGGATGTTTAAAAATTATAAAAAAATACTACCATGTTTGAAATATTTATAGGTTCCAAATTAATATTTATAGTCTAAATAAAAACATATATAACAGCATGTAAAAATTAATTCACAAAGAGATATTTGTTTATGTCATTTTTTTCTTTACTTTAAATTAATTAATCTAAATTGTCATTATTACTCATAGGTGGCTCAATGGGGCCCCAAAATCGACCCAAAGATTAAAAGGGTCGTTAATGACTCAAACAATAAAATTATGACACGTTTATGGGTAATTTTATATTATTATAATCTAATTTTTCCCTTATTTACATGATTTACTTTTTAACCACAGTAAATAAAATATTTACTGAAGTACATACTTAAAATGTGTAAAAATATAAGTTACCTATTTACACAATTTAGACCTCCTGATTCTAAATATGGAATCAATTTTTTCAAATTCAAAAAATATAAGTGGACAAAATTAATTCAAAATTAATTCCCGTTGTCAAAACAAAAAGCGTGTATTTAAGAAATAATAACTATTAAAATATTAACACTTGTTTTGTCTAATTTCATTGTGAAATTAATTATAATTACCAAAACTGAATTAAATGGTGAAAATATGTTTTAATTAAACTTTAAAACAAATTAAAATAATTATATAACCGTATAAATAAATTAGATTAAGAGGAAATTTTGAATAAAAATACAGTATATTTCAGTATTCATTAAAAATGAAATTTATCCTAAAAATACCAAAAAAATCACCAAAGTAATATTTTATGTCCCCATTATAAAGAAATATTGTATTTGGTCTAATATAATGTGTTAATGTAACCAAAAATATATTTAAAGAGGGTTCTCCATTAATAGGCATTAAATCAAACTTTTTAATGTAAATTATGCTTAAAATTAGATTCTTTCAAAATTTAAGCCTCTAACTTTTATTATATAAATGTGAATAAATATAACAAACATGTATAATAATATTGTAGTTATTTTTGATCATTCTCGCTAGTAGAATGGATATGAGTTAACTAACATTTAAAATAATAATATTATATTATTAGTGTGCAACGTATGATTTCAAGGAAACCCATTGTTGGGTATCAGGTATACTATCGAACATAGAAACCCCTTTAAATTTATCTTAAGATTACATTAAAAAATATTAATAATTATTAAAATCTTTTATTCTACATTTACCTAGGATGTTACACTTTACCTATTCCCAACCTACATCTACATTATATGCCAAAGTACCATTGGTGGTGTAAAACCCCAGGTAAATAAAGAATATGACATTTTCACATTTATCCATATTTGTGAATAAAATAATAATATTAATTTAAAGGGGACAATATGCTCGATGGCATACCCAATACGCAACAACAAGTTTCTTGGGAATCTTTTGTTGCACTCTAATAATAAAATAATATTATTTTAAATGGTAGTTAACGCTTAGCCATTATATTGGTGGGAATGAACAGAACAAACTACAAAATGATTATATATGTTTGTCAAATATTTTTACACTTTACAATAAATGTTAGAGGATTAGAAATTCAAATGAATCCAATTTTAAGCGTAAACATTCTAATATTCTATAAAAGGTCGATTAACCGCCTTTTGATGGAGAACCTCTATTCAATACACTTTTTTGAAAATTTTATGTTTTATATTTGAAAAAATAAAATTCTTCTTTAGAATTGGGACATCAATATTTACTTTGTGTAAATTTTTGATATTTTTCCGATAAAGTTCATTTTTTAATGAATAGTGACAAATGTTGTATTTTAATTCAAAACCACTTTTTAATCTAATTTATTTATATTATTATATTATCTTTTTAATTGTTTTTAAAGTGAAATTTGAATATATTCTTACCATTTAATCTAATAGTGGTCATTGGAATTAATTTCAGTTTGAAATTGGACTTAAACTAGTCTCAATCTTTTAATAGATATTGTTTCTCAAAAACACACTATTTGATATGACAGTAGGAATTAATTATTAAATTAATTAATTCAACTTAGATGTGTTGAATTTTTTAAAATAGATATCTTTTTTTTAATTCGGAATATCAACTATAGCTTAGGGTGACGTTTTGGTATTTTTCTGAAAAACATCAATTTTTATGAATTGTGAAACCACTAAGTGGTACATAAAAAACTTATTTTTCATTTAAATGAAAATTTACCACCTCGGTGTGTTGAATTTAAGAAATATTACATACATGGTTTTAATTATGAAGTAAAATTTGTTTCAAGGGGATTAAAATAATATTTTTGAGAATAGTAACTTTTAAGTTTTTAATTGCTCTTAGAGGTAATTAGTGAAATTTAAGGAAAAAATGATATTATAATAAAATTAAAATACCTAGACACTTGTCATAAACCAATTATATGAGTCATGGAAAAAAATTAAAACCCATGGGTATATTTTTGGGACCCCATGGAGCCACTTGGGTAAGATAATGACATTAATGACTTTTATTTAAAGTAAAAATGAAAATGTCACAAACATGAGTTGTTTACTAAAACAATTTTTACATGGGGTTATAAAAGTCAGATTTATGAAATATAAATAGTAATTAAAATGCTGAAATTATTTACTACTTCATTATATTTTTTTATAATTTTTAGACTTTATATAAATTAAATTATTTACGACACCAAGATGATGCAGCGATTACCTCATTATTGAATGATTTAAATAAAATGAATATATAATGTAAACTCTATGATATAAATTTGTAAAAAACCTATTATATGGGTGATTTCGAACCCTTATAACCTTATACTTGAAAATTATAATTTTGAGACCTTTTTTATCCGAAAATCATTTTATAAAAAAATATCTTTTCTTAACTTTCCAAGAGTGCCCCTCCTCTCCTCTTACAAATGCCCCCCACCTCTACCACCTTAAAAACACCTCTCAAGCCTTTGGCTTGGCCAACCCTTTTCCATTTTGTCTCTCTGCATCCCTCTCTTACTCCTATATGGCTCACGTTGGGCAGAAGTCTTCCCAAGGAAGCCTTTGAGATCAAATCAAAAACAGTTACCCTACTTAAAGGTAGTGTCTTCTCTTGTGTTCTTAGGTTTTATTTTTCCTCTCAAACCCACTAATATCTTTTTATTCATTTCTTTTGTAACAACACCAGTATATTCCATATACTAGGATGTTTTTGTAAGAAGGATTCTAGCTACACTTACACACACCTACATCTAATGGTTAAAGAACATATTGGTTCCGTGCATGGTGATTTTCTGTCTCACGAAACGATGATTGTTCAATTTTATTTTAACACCTTTAAAGGTGTCCATTATGATGTCACTATATTTTATATAAAATATATATGTTATTTATGTTTAATATATGCTTCTTTATTATATATTTAAAACATACCTTTATTCTTTTCAGGTCGTGAAAATGCGATAATTTCATATGAGGAAGTGTGGACTACCGCCCCCTCAAGTGATGTGACTCATTAATGAAATACATGGAATGTATAAAGAATTAAATTAATGAAAATATGTGAGATATATAAAATATATATTATAATGGAATTATAATATATATATATATGTCATTTATTTTTAATTCCATTAATATGAAAAAAATGAAAGTAGCGTTCATGCTTACATACAGCCTACCGTCTCCGTGAACGGTGCTTTTCATTTTTTATCTCCAAATGTTATGGAATAATATAAAATAAATATATACTGGATATATATGATATTTTAATCATTAATACTATTCTGTAAATTATTTACTTATAACTACATGGGCAATTATTTTCAAACAAGTTCATTTTTTACTCATGTACCAAACATCGGAAAAACATCTAATATGAACTAACATTATTAAACAATTATTATAACATTATAATATGATATATGAAGTGAATAATTATATTTAAATGAGGTCCTTAAGAAATTTTAAATTTACCAATTTTTATTATTCATGAAAATAAATAAACTAACAAGAAAAGTCGGACTCAAGGTAAGGGATCCAACGTCTCGCTTTCTTTTCAAGTAACATGTTTTATGTCATTTCATTTATGCTCCATGTTATTATGTTTGATGATGTTATTTTTTATGAACCATACTTTAATTTTTATTTTTATATGATAAGATACCCCCTCTTACTCTCATGAATTTGTTTTAGAATTTTTATGTGGCGTCGTTAGGCTGCCGAATTTTCGTAAGGGAACCTACCCCTCTCTTTATTTTTAAGTACACTCTTTTATGTCATTCCTTTTAAGCTAATATTTATTGTGATTGGGATGTTATTTTATATTAATATTACTGTACTATTTATGTTAATATGATGAGATACCCTATTTTCTCTCATCAATCCATTTCGGAAGTTTTGATTGGCTCCGTTAGGCTGCCGAATCATCATAAGAGATCCAACCGCTCTCTGGTTTTTAAGTACTCTCTATTATGTCACTTATTTTAATCTCCTCTTTTTTATGTTGGGAGATGTTATTTTATATTAATATTTCTGTAAATTTTATGTTAATATGATGAGTGAACTTATTTGACCTCATCAATCCATTTTTGGAAGTTTTAAGTGGCGATGTTAGGCTGCTGAGTTTTCGTATGGGATTCTTCATCTCACTTTTATTCCAGTGAGATTTATGCTACATGTTCCACCATTTCCTTTGTGTGGTATTTGTACTAAACTTTATTCTAATCTTTCTATAATATACATTCATTTATGAGTATTTATGTCAATTTGTATTATCCTTCTTTCATGTGGTGTATGTTTTGAAAGATACCCATGTCAGTAAGGGAACCTTTCACCCTCCTCTTTTTAAAAGACTTCATTTGTTATGTCTTTTAATTCACATACTATTATGTTGGGATATGTTCTTCTATATCCTTATTATTGTAAATTTTATGTGCAAGATATGAGATACCCTTATCTCTCATCAACTCATTTTTTGAATTTTCAAGTGATTTTGTTAGGCTGTTGAATTTTTGCAAGGGAACTTCTTAACCCAATTTTTAATCTTTGGGATAATCTTGTACTCCTTGAATATGACATTCTATGAATATGTGTGAATAACCTATGATTTTGTAAAAATTATTATCCACATATATTTGGTGTGTTTGTTTGTCACACATAATTATGAAATTGATTTATCCTTAATCCAAGGATACCATCTTTGTAAGGGACTTCGTCTCAATCTCCTTTCATTGAGGCATATTTTATATTATACACAACTTTCTTTTATACGGTGTATAAACCCCTTTGTCTTTTATCTATAGTCAAAATGAATCTTTTTTTACGAAGAATTTTACTAAATGAAAAATTGAATTTTTTTTGTCGTACGTATGCAGCGACAACGAATTCTCCGCCATCGTGACCATTATTTGAGTTTCGGCTTCCACTACAAGCCATAACCAAAACTTTTTTTAAAAATGAAAAATAAATACCATGTATTAATTTTAAATTATTTTTGTATTGAAATTGGTTTTCATAATGTTTTTATTATATCAATGTGTTGTGTTAATATCTTGTGATTGAAATGTGGAAATGTTAAGTTTCCTTTATGCATGTTTTATGTGATACGATTATGTTATGGTTCTTGGGAATTATTATGAAGATGGGTGGTTCCATGATAAACAAAGGGAGGGTGAGACCTATATGTCTCTCCAATGTATTGGGTAACACGAAGGAGTTAAACATTAATGTTTCTCCGAAGAGATTTAGGGAATATACTATGATGAGTTTTCCAAACGTAACCATGAGGGTTACTCCCTACATAAGAATGTTATGAATGCCTCAAGTTACCTTTATGTCTTATGATTTCTATGATCTATTCATGATTTGATGAGGTATGTTAAAATGCTTATGTTTTATGGGTAAAGTATGATTTAATACATGGACTAATGTTTTCTTTTCATACTTTATGCCCCTTACTGAGATTTTTATGCTCATACCAACTTTTTGAATTGTTTTTCACAGGTCAAGGGAAAGGTGCATGATATGATGATAGTTTCAAGGATGTGTCAGGAAAGAAACCATGTTTTATTTTAAATATGTTTCCTTTGATGGGGAAAAACCAATACTATCATTTATGTAACCACTTTGTTTAAATGTGGAATGTAATTAATTATTTATGATCTCATTCTCTAAAACTCTAAACCTAAAAGATCTTAAATGTGAATTATTCATTTAATTCAATATTAAGTAAGGTTTAAGGTCGGGGCCTTATAGTTGGTATTAGAGGTCGGTTTAGACAACTTTAGGGATTAGGAGTTTTTGTTAGACACATGATTTGTCCTTATATCTATTATTTCAGTTAAATCCTTGTTTTATAACATTTTTCCGGTCATTTAATGTCGGTTACGAATGGAAGGAGAAGGTTCTCAAAATACATTCCTATCTCTTCCGGATGACATGCTTGCAATTATTATTGCAATGTCTTGTTCGGATGATTGCGAAACGTTTTCTAGAATACAACTCACTTGAAAATAGTTGTTTGAGATGTAATACACCTACACAATACCTCATTATCATCGTGGATCATGGGTTGAATTTAGACAAATATTATTTTCAAAATATTCGCATATTTTCAAGAAAGGTAAATATTATCACGGTATTTTCAAATATTTTACCTTATCACAAGAATTTGAAGCATATTATGATTTTAAAAATGGTCCTCAGGAAGGAGACACTTCTGCAACTGATTTATATTTACTTTTAAAATATAGTCTCTCTTCACATACTTATGGTATTTTAACAGGACCAATAATAGAAATTTTCAACACAAATTCTCTCTGACTATTTTATAGAAATCATGTTTTATCATATGTTTTGGAATTATATGTCATACATGATTATTTTCCAAAACTATTTTTCTCTAAACACCCATATGACCCATGTTGTACATGGTGTATTTGGATGGAGGAAGCAAATGATTTTGAATGATCTATAAGTCATTGTTGTAATGCATGGGACTTCTACCAATGCGAGCAAGATGATGATGAAACTGATTGGAGGCCATGATCAATGTATGATGTTATTCATTTTGGGAATCGTTTTAGTTTATCTTATGGTGGTGAAATAAGACTTCACGAATTAAGATGTTGAGATCGTAATGAATTTGGATGAAAATAAGAGGTATAAGGAAACTATTGAGGTTAAAACATGTTAGGGTTATTTTTGGAGTTTTATAAAAAGGAAAACATGCAGACCGTTTGACAACCCATCGTGTCTGACAATGTTGTAGGAATCGAACCCAGAACCAAAGTGCGACTGGTATTTATCGCATACCAATGGACTACATGAAGTCCCTAGTTATTATGACTTATTCTATCTTGTTAGATGATTTTATGAATTAAGAGTAACTTTATTTTGGGTTATCTATGGAAATTATTAAATTTCATGGAGTATATGTGATTAGTTTAATTACTTTTCAATATGAGACTTTATGTGTAACGGATGTTATTTAGAGATAAGTGCTAATTTGTACCTTGGAGGACTATGTGATTAAATCCTTCAAATATATGGGTTTCAATCTTAGTTGGGTTTACTTTGAAGAATTTTATGGACAAATTTTTTAGTCAATGGTCTTTATTGAATTTTGGGTATTTTTTGACAAATTTTAGAGAATAAGAATATATTTTCTTATAAAGGATTATCCTTTTTGGGTATTATTTGATCTAATACTAACCTTTTAGGTTTTAGTTTTAGTTACGATCTAAATACATGGGATGTTTATATTTCTATTTTGTGGATTAGTTGATTCACTAGTAGTTGATTATATCTCTCTTAATGTCAACAAGTCTTCCTAAATACTCATTATTTGGGGAAAGTATGAGTTTGTGTAAGAAATATAGTAAAATTTGAAAGTTAACATGACAAGAAATTATGTCTCCATAAGATCGAAAATAAATTCCTCAATGAAAAGTAACTTAAAACAAAAATGTTGTTTATTATCTTTTCCTATGGGGGAATCAAATATCGTTTAACCCACCACAAGTATGTGATTTTCTTATGGTTAACTTTCTCCTAAACATGTTTTCTATTACTCTCCCTCGAAACATGACCCATTGTTTTTTCTTCCATATCCATGTTTTTCTACATGGAATCCTATTACGGGTAAACATGGGTGACCTTTTTTACTTCTCATTATTTATTTTAATGTGATTGTTTTGTTAACTCTTGTTCTAATGTGGGATTTTCAATGAAGTTTCCAAGCCCAATTTTAAAATTGTGAGGATGAAATTCTCAAAAAGGGGGCAAGGATGTAACACCCCAGGTAAATAAAGAATATGAAAATTTCACATTTATCTATATTTGTGAATACAATATTAATATTTCTTTAAAAGGGACGCTATGCTCGATGGCGTACCCAATACGTAATAGTGAGTTTCTTGGGAATCTTATGTTGCACTCAAAAAATAAAATAAAGTTATTTGAAATGGTAGTTAATGCCTAGCCATTGTAAAGGCTGGAATGAATAGAACTAACTAAAAAATGATTATATATGTTTGTGAAATATTTTTACTCTTTACAATAAATGTTAGAGGATAAAAAATGCGAATAAATCAGATATTAAGCGTAAACATTCTAATGTTCTTTAAAAAGTTGGTAACTGCATTTTGATGGAGAACCTCTTTTAAATCCACTTTTTTGAAAAATTTATGTGTTATATTTCCCAAAATAAAATTTTCGTTAGAATCTGGACATCAGAATTTACTTTGTATAAATTTTTGATATTTTTCCGATAAAGTTCATTTTTTAATGAACAGTGAAAAATGTTGTATTTTAATTCAAACCCTCTTTTTAATCTAATTAATTTATATGATTAGATTATCTTTTTAACTGTTTTTAAAGTTAAATTAGAATATATTTTGATAATTTAATCCAATAGTGGTCATTTTAATTAATTTCACTTTAAAATTGGACTTAAACTATTGTCAATCTTTTAATAGATATTGTTTCTTAAAAACACGCAATTTGTTATAATAGTGGGAATTAATTATTAAATTAATTAATGCAACTTATATGTCATGAATTTTTTGAAATAGACATTATTTTTTAATTCAGAATATCAAATATATCTTAGGGTGATGTTTTGGTATTTTTCTGAAAAACTTCAATTTTTGATGAATAGTGAAACCACTAAGTGGTACATAAAAATATGATTTTTTGTTTAAATGAAATTTTACCACCTCTGTGTTTTGAATTTAAAAAATATGACATACATGGTTTTCATTAGGAAGTAAAATGTGGTTCGATGGGATTAAAATAATTTTTTGGTGACTAGTAACTTTTTAGTTTTTAAACGCGATTAGAGGTAATTAGTTCAATTTAAGGCAAAAATGATATTATAATAAAATGAAAATTCATATACACTTGTCCTAACACTATTTGATGAGTCTCGGATGACCAATACAAACCATGGGTCGATTTTCGGTACCCCATTGAGCCACATGGGTAAGAAAATGACATTAATGACTTTTATTTAAAGTTAAAATAAAAATGTCACAAACAGAAGTTGTTTTACTAAAACAATTTGTACATGTCATTATACAAGTCAGATTTTTTACTATTAATATTCATTAGAACTATATGATGATTTAATACATCATGATATTTTTTTATAATTTTTTGACATTAAATATATTAAATTATTTTTGACACCATGATGATGCAGTGATTACCTCATTATTTATCGATTTAAATAAAATGTGAATATAATGTAAAATCTAAGACCTATACTTGTCAAAAACCTATTGGATTGGTGGATTTCGAACCATAATCACCTTATAATTGAAATTTATAATTGTGGGTCCTTTTTTATCCGAAAATCATTTTATAAAAAAGAATCTTTTCTTAACATTCCAAGAGTGCCCCTCCTCTTCTCTTATAAAAGTCCCCCAACTCTACCACCATACACACACCTCTAAAGCTTTTGGCTCGGCCAAACCCTACCCATTTTGTCTCTCCACATCTCTATATTACTCCTAGAGGCCTCACTTTGGAAATATGTCTTCCCAAAGAAGCCTTTGAGCTCAAATCAAAAACAGTTACCCTATTTAAAGGTAGTGTCTTCTCTTGTGTTCTTATATTTTATTTTGCTTCTCAACCCCCTAAACTCTTTTTATTCATTTATTTTGTAACAACACCAGTATCATAAATATACTAGGATGTTGTTATAATATGTATTCGAGCTACACTTACACACACATACATCTAATGGTTAAAGAACATACTATTTCCGTGGATGGTGCTTTTCTTCCTTACAAAACGATGATTGTTCAATATTCTTTTAACAACTTTAACGGTGGCCATTATGATGTCACTGTATTTTATTTATGATATATATGGTATTTATGTTTTCTATATGCGTCTTTATTTTATATTTAAAACATACCTTTATTCATTTAATGTTGTGCAAATGCGATAATTTCGTATGAGGAAGTGTGGACTACCGCCCCCTCAAGTGACGTGACTCATTAATGCAATACATGGAATGTAAAAAGAATGAAATTAATGAACATATGTGACCTATATAACATATTTATTATAATTTATTGATAATATATATATATCTAATTTATTTCTAATTCTATTAATATGACAAAAAAATGAAAGTAGCATTCATGCGTACGTACGGCTTACTGTTTCCATGAACGGTACTTTTCATTTTTTATCTCCAAATGTTAATGAATAATATAAAATTAATATGTAATGGATATATATGATATTTTAATCATTAATACTATTCTGTAAATTATTTACTTACAAATACATGGGCAATCATTTTCAAACAACTTCATTTTTTACTCATGTACCAAACATCGGCAAAAACATCTGATATGAACTAAAATTATTAAACAATTATTATAACATTATAATATGTGATATGAACTGAATAAAAATCTTTAAACTAGGACCTTAAGAAATTAAAAATTGAACAATGTTTATTATTTAGGAATATAAAGAAACAAACAAGGCAAGTCGAACTTGAGGTAAGGGATCCGATCTCTCGCTTTCTTTGCATGTACCTTCTTTTATGTCATTTTATTTGTAATCCATGTTCTTATGTTGGAGGATGTTATTTTATATTAACCTTACAGTAGTTTTTATTTTCATATGATGAGATACCCCCTCTTACTCTCATAATTTTTTTTTAATTTTTAATTGGTGCCGTTAGGCTGATGAATTTTCGTAAGGGAACCTACCTCTCTCTTTCCTTTTAAGTACACTCTTTTATGTCATTGATTTTAAGCACATATTTCTTATGATTGGGATGCTATTTTATATTAATCTTACTGTAATTTTTATGTTCATATGATGAGATACCCTTTTTTTCTCTCATCAATCTATTTTGGAACTTTTGATTGGCGGCGTTAGGCTGCCGAATCTTCATAAGAGATCCAACCTCTCTTTTTTTAAGTACTCTCATTTATGTCACTTCTTTTAAGATCCTATTTGTTATGTTGGAGGTTGTTCTTTTATATTCATCTTTCTGTAGATTTTATGTAAATACGATGAGATACCCTTTTTGACCTAATCAATCCATTTTTGATAGTTTTAAGTGGCGCTGTTAGGCTACCCAGTTTTCGTAAGGGGTTTTTCATCTCATTTTTATTCTCGTGAGATTTATGCTACATTTTCCACCATTTGTTATGAGTTGTATATGTACTTCCCATTATTCTAATATTTTTTTAATATACTTTAATTTTTTAGTATTTACATCAATGTTGTATTGTCTTTCTTTCATGGGGTGTATGTTTTGAAAGATACCCAAGTCAGTAAAGAAACCTTTCACCCTCCTCTTTTTAAAAGACTTCTTTTGTTATGTCTTTTAATTTACATACTATTAAGTTGGGATATGTTATTCTATAACCTTATGAATTTAAATTTTAAGTCCAAGTGATTAGATACCCTTTTTATCTCTTATCAACACTTTTTTGGAATTTTGAAGTAACGCTGTTAGGCAGTGAATTTTTGCAAGGGAACTTCTTAACCCAACTTTGATTCATTGGGATAAACATGTACTACTTGAAAATGTCATTATATGAATATTTTTGAATAACCTCTGATTGATTTACAATTAATATCCAATTATATTTGGTTTATTTTTTTGTCACACATAATTATGAATTTTATTTATCCTTAATCTAAGGATACCGTCTTTGTGAAGGTCTTCATCTAAAACTCCTTTCATTGAGGCATATTTTATACTATAAAAACATCTTTTTATATGGGGTATAAACCCCTTTGACATTTATTTCTAGTCAAAAGAAATATTTTTTTTATATGAAGCATTTTACTAAATGACAAAAGGAATGTTTTTTTGTCGTACGTATGCGGCGACAACAACTTCTCCGCTGTCGTGACCATTATTTGAGTTTTGGCTTACTCTACAATCCATAACCAATCCTTTTTTTAAATGAAAACTAAATACCATGTATTAATTTTTATTTATTTTGGTATTTAACAGGGTTTTCATAATGTATTTATTATATCAATGTGTTGCATAGATATCTTGTGATTGAAATGTGGAAATGTTATGTTTCCTTTATGCATGTTTTATGTGATACGATTATGATATGGTTCTTGGGAATTGTTATGCAGACAGGTGGTTCCGTGATAATATAAGGGCGGGTGAGCTCGATATATCTCTCCAATGCATTGGGTAACGCGAAGGAGTTAAACGTTGTGGTTTCTCTGAAGAGATTTAGGGAATATACTGTGATGGGTATTCCAAACGTAGCCATGAGTGTTACTCCCTACGTAAGAATGTTATGAATGCCTCAAGTTACCTTTATGTCTTATGATTTCTATGATTTATTCAGGATTTGATGAGGTATGTTAAAATTATTATGTTTTATGAGTAAAGAATGATTTCATACATGGAATAATGTTTTCTTTTCGTACTTTTATATCCCTTAATGAGCTTTTTATGCTCATCCCATGTTTTTTAAATGTCTTTCTCAGGTCAAGGGAAAGGTGCATGATATGATGATAGTGTCAAGGATGTGTCAAGCAAGAAACCATGTTTTATTTTAAATATGTTTCCACTGATGGGGGAAACCAATACAATCATTTATGTAACCACTTTGATTAAATGTGGAATGTAATTCATGATTTATGATAAAATTCCCTACAACTCTAAACCTGAAAAGATCCTCAATGTGAATTAATCATTTAATTCAACATTAAGTATGGTTTATGTCCGGGGTGTTATAGTTTGTATCTGAGGTTGTTTTATACAACTTTAGGGATTAGGAGTTTTTTTAGACACATGATTAGTCCCTATATCTATTATTTCAGCTAAATCCTTGTTTTATAACTTTTTTCAGGTCAAGTAAGGTTAGTTATGAATTGAATGAGAAGGATCTCAAACGACATTTCTATCTCTTCCTCATGACATGCTTGTAATAATTATTGCAATGTCATGTTTGGATGATTGTGAATCTTTTTCTAGCATACAACTCATTTGCATGCAGTTTTTTGAGATATCAAACACCTCCACTATACCTCGTTATCATCATGCATCATGGGGTGTATTTAGACAAATACTATTCTCATAATATTCTCATATTTTCAAGAAAGGTAAATATTATCAAGGTATTTTCAAATATTTTACCTTATCATAAAAATTTGAAGCATATTATGATTTTAAAAATTGTGCTGAGGAAGGAGTCCCTTGCGCAACCTATTTATATTTTATTTTGAAATACAGACTCTCAGCACATACTTATGGTATTTTAAAAGGACTAATAATACAAAGTTTCAACTCAAATTATGTCTGACTATTTTATAGAAATCATGTTTTATCGAATGTTTTGTAATTATATGTCATACTTGATTATTTTCCAAAACCGTTTATCTATGAACACCCATTTGACCCATGTTGTAAAAGGTGTATTTTGATGGAGGAAGCAAATGATTTTGAAGGATCTCTAAATAATTGTTGTAATGCATGGGACGTCTACCAATGTGAGCAAGATTATGATGAAACTGGGTGGACGCCATGATCAAGGTATGATGTTATTCATTTTGGGAATCGTTGTATTTTATCTTATAGTGGTGAAATAAGACTTCAAGAACTAATATGTTGAGATCGTAATGAATTTAAATGAAAATGAAAGGTATAAGTAAACAATTGAGGTTATAACATATTAGTGTTATTTTTTGAGATTTATAAAAACGACAACACGCAGACCGTGTGACAACCGATCGCGTCGGACAAAGCTGTGGGAATCGTACCCACAACAAAAGTGAGATTGTTATTTATCGCCTACCACTGGACTATGTGAAGTTCCAGGTTAGTATGACTTATACATTTTAGTTAGATGATTTTATGAATTAAGAGTAAGTTGATTTTGTGTTATCTATGGAAATTATTAAACTATTATGGTGGATATGTGATTAGGGTAATTACGTTTCAATATGAGACTTTAAGAGAAACTGATTTTATTTGGAGATAAGTGTTTATTTGTACCTTGGAGGACTATGTGATTAAATCCTTAAAATATTTTGGTTTCAATATATGTTTGTTTTACATTGAAGAATGTTATGGAATGATTTTTTATGCAATGGTCTTTGTGGATCTTAAGGTATTGTTTGAAAAATTTTGGAGATTAAGAATAGATATTTTTAATAAAGGGTTATCCTTTTTGGGTATTATCTGACCTCATACAAACATTTTAGGTTTTAGTTTTGGTTAAGGTCTAAATACATGGGATGTATATAGTTCTCTTTTTTGGATAAGGTGATTCTCTTGTAGTTGATTATAGCTCTCGTAATGTAAACATGTCTTCCTAAATACTCATAATTTGGTTAAAGTACGAGTTTGTGTAAAAAAATATAGTAAAAAATGAAAGTCAACATGACAAGAAAGTATGTTTCCTTAAGATCAAAAATAAATTCCATAATGAAAAGTAACTTAAAACAAAAATTTTGTCTATTAACTTTTCCTACAGGGGAATCGAATACCGTTTAACCCACCACAAGTATGTGATTTTCTTGTGGTTAACTTTCTCCTAAACATGTTTTCTATCACACTCCCTCAGAACATGACCCTTTGTTTTTTCCTCCATATCCATGTTTTCTTATATGGAATCCTAGTATGGGTTAAATCGGGTGACCTTTGTTCTTCTCTTTATTTATTTTAAATTTATTGTTTTACTGACTGTTGTTCCGATGTGGGATTTTCAATGAATTTTCCAAGCCCAATTTTAAAATTGTGAGGACGCAATTCCCCAAAAGGGGGGAAGGATGTAACACCCCAGGTAAATAAATAATATCTTATTTTCACATTTATCCATATTTGTGAATAAAATATTAATATTAAATTAAAGGGAACACTATGCTCGATGGCATACCCAATTCGCAACAACGAGTTTCTTGGGAATCTTATGTTGCACTATGATAATAAAATAATATTATTTTAAATGATAGTTAACGCCTAGCCATTGTAATGGAGGGAATGAAAAAAATTAACTACAAAATGATTATATATGTTGGTCAAATATTTTTACTCTTTACAATAAATTTTATAGGATTAAAATTGCGAATTAATCCAATTTTAAGCGTAAACATTCTAATATTCTTTAAAGGGTGGTTAAACCGCCTTTTAATGGTGAACATATTTTAAATCCACTTTTTTGACAATTTAATGTGTTATATTTGAAAAAATAAAATTCTTCTTTAGAATCGGGACATTAAAATTTACTTTTTGTAAATTTTTGGTATTTTTCTGATAAAGATCATTTTTAATGAATAGTGAAAAATGTTGTATTTTAATTCAAAACCTCTTTTTAATCTAATTTTTTGATATGATTAGATTATCATTTGAATTTTTTTTAAAGTGAAATTAGAATATATTTTTACCATTTAATTCAATAGTGGTTATTAGAACTGATTTCACATTGAAATTGGACTTAAACTAGTGTCAATCTTTTAATAGATTTTGTTTCTTAAAAACATGCTATTTATTATGACAGTGGGAATTAATTATTAAATTATTTAATTCAACTTATATGTGTGGAATTTTGAAAAATAGACATCATTTTTGAATTCGGAATATCAAATATAGCATAGGGTGATGTTTTTGTATTTTTCTGAAAAACCGCAATTTTTGATGAATAGTGAAACCACTAAGTGGTACGTAAAAAATTGATTTTTCATTTAAATGAAATTTTATCACCTCTCTTTTTTGAATATAAAAAATCCAACCTACATGGTTGTCATTAAGAAGTAAAATTTAGTTCAATGGGATTAAAATAATTATTTGGTGAATAGTAACTTTTAAGTTTTTAATCGCTATTAGAGGTTATTAGTGCAATTTAAGGAATAATTGAAATTATAATAAAATGAAAATACCTAGACACTTGTCCTAACCCTATTGGATGAGTCATGGAAGACCAATAAAACCCATGGGTTGATTTTTAGGACCCCATGGAGCCACTTGGTTAAGATAATGAGATTAATGACTTTCATTTAAAGTTAAAATGAAAATGTCACAAACATGAGTTCTTTTACTAAAAAAATTTTTACAAGTGGTTTTTTTTAATTTTTAGACTCTAAATAAATCAATTTATTAATGACTCTATGATGATACGACTATTACCTCATTATTTAAATATTTAAATAAAATGAAAATATAATGTAAAATCTAAGACATACACTTGTCAAAAACCTATTGGATGGGTGGATTTCGAACCCATATCACCTTATCCTTGAAATTTAATATTGTGGGACCTTTTTTATACGAAAATCATTTTATAAAAATGTATCTTTTCTTAACTTTATATGAGTTCCCCTCCTCTCCGCTTATAAAAGGCCGCTACCTCTACCACCTTACACACAACTCTCTAGAATTTCTCATGGCCAAAACCTGCCCATTTTGTCTCTCCACATCCCTATATTACTCCTAGAATCCTAAATTTTTGCAGATGTCTTCCCAAGGAATCCTTTGAGCTCAAATCAAAAAGTGTTACCTGATTTAAAGGTAGTGTCTTCTCTTGTGTTCTTATGTTTTATTTTGCTTCTCCAACCCCCTAAACTCTTTTTATTCATTTTTTTTGTAACAACAACAGTATCTTACATATAATAGGATGTTGTTATAAGAAGAATTCAATCTACACTTACACACACCTACACCTAATGGTTAAATAACATACTGTTTCCATGGATGACGATTTTCTGACTCACGAAACGATGATTGTTCAATATTCTTTTAACAGCTTTAATGGTGGCCATTATGTTGTCACTATATCTTATATATGATATATATGGTATTTAGGATTAATATATTCTTCTGTATTTTATATTTAAAACATACCTTTATTCATTTCATGTTTTGAAAATGAAATAATTTCATATGAGGTAGTGTGGGCTACCGCCCCCTCAAATGATGTGACTCGTTAATGCAATACATGGAATGTATAAAGAATTAAATTAATGAACCTATGTGACCTATATAAGATATATTTTATAATGGAATTATAATATATATATATATATAAATATATAAATATATCTCATTTATTTTTAATTCCATTAATATGACAAAAAAATGAAAGTAGTGTTCATGCATACCTACGGCCTTTCGCCACCATGAACGGTGATTTTCATTTTTTATCTCCAAATGTCATGGAATAATATAAAATGAATATGTACTGGATATATATTATATTTTAATCATTAATAACATTCTGTAAATTATTTACTTATAACTACATGGGAAATCATTTTCAATCAAGTTCATTTCTTTTACTCATGTACCAAACATCGGCAAAAACATATGATATGAACTAACATTATTAAACAATTATTATAACATTATAATATATGATATGAACTGAATAATAATATTTAAAAGAGTTCCTTAAGAAATTAAAAATTGACCAAATTTATTATTCAAGAATATAACGAAACGAACAAGACAAGTCGGACTTGAGGTAAGGGATCTGACCTCTCGCTTTCTTTTCAAATACCCTCTTTTATGTCATTTCAAATATGCTCCATGTTCATATGTTGGAGGATGTTATTTAAAATTAACCATACTATAATTTTTATTTTAATATAATGATATAACCCCTCTTACTCTCATCAATATTTTTTTATAAATTTTAAGTGGCGCTGTTTGGCTGCCGAATTGTCGTAAGGTAACCTACCCCTCTCTTTATTCTTAAGTACAACCTTTTATTTCATTCAATTTAACCTCATCTTTCTTATAGTGGAGATTTTCATTTATATTAATCATACTGTACATTTTATGTTCATATGATGAGAGACCCTATTTTCTCTCATCAATCCATTTTGGATGTTTTGATTGGTGCTGTTAGGCTGCCGAATCTTCGTAAGAGATCCAACCTCTATTTTTTATGTACTCTCCTCTATGTCACTTCTTTTAATCCCCTCATTGTTATGTTGGGGGATGATATTTTATATTCATCATTCTATACATTTTATGTTAATATGATGAGAGACACTAGTTGACCTCATCAATAAATTTTTGGAAGTTTTATGTGGCGTTGTTAGGCTATCGAGTTTTCATAAGGGATTTATCATCTCACCTTTATTCCAGTGATATTTATGATACATTTGCCACCATTTCCTTTGATTGGTATATGTAATGACTATTATTCTACTTTATGTGTAATATAATTTCATTTATGAGTATTTACAGTAATGTTGTATTGTCCTTCTTTCATGGGGTGTATGTTTTGAATGATACCAAAGTCGGTAAGGGAACATTTCACCCTCTTCTTTTTAAAAGACATCATTTGTTATGTCTTTTAATTCACATACTATTATGTTGGGATATTTTCTTCTCTAACCTTATTAATGTAAATTTTATGTCCAAGTTATCAGATACCATTTTTATCGCTCATCAACTCTTTTTCTGAATTTTGAAGTGACACCGTTAGGCTATCGAATTTTTGCAAGGGAACTTCTTAACCTAATTTTGATTCTTTTGGATAAACTTGTACTCCTTGAATATGTCGTTCTATGAATATGTGGGAATAACCTCTGATTGTTTTACAATTAATATCCACTTATATTTTATGTATTCGTTTGTCACGCATAATTATGTAATTGATTTATCCTTAATCCAAGGATACAGTCTTTGTAAGGGACTTCGTCTCAATCACCTTTCATGGAGGCATATTTTATACTATACACATCTTTCTTTTATACGGTGTATAAACCCCTTTGACTTTTGTTTCTAGTCAAAAGGAATATTTTTTTATACAAATTGTTTTATTAAATGATAAAAGGAATGTTTTTTGTAGTACATATGCGGTGACAACGACTTCTTCGCCATCGTGACCATTATTTTAGTTTCGGCTTCCTCTACAAGACATAACCAAACCTTTTTTTTAAATTAATATTAAATACCATGTATTAATTTTCTTTTATTTTTTTATTGAAAATGGTTTTCATAATGTTTTTATTATATTAGTGTGATGTATTGATATCTTGTGATTGAAATGTTGAAATGTTATGTTTCCTTTATGTATATTTTATTTGATAGGATTATGTAATGGTTCTTGGGAATTGTTATAAATACGGGTGGTTCCATGATAAACCAAGGGCGGGTGAGCCTGATATCGCTCTCCAAGACATTGGTTAATGCGAAGGAGTTAAACGTTAAGGTTTCTCCAAAGAGATTTAGGGAATATACTATGATGGGTATTTCAAACGTAACCATGCGGGTTACTCCCTACGTAAGAATGTTATGAATGACTCAAGTTACCATTATGTATTATGATTTCTATGATTTATTCATGATTTGATGAGGTATGTTAAAAATATTATGTTTTATGAGTAATGTATGATTTCATACATGGACTAATGTTTTCTTTTCATACTTTTATATCCCTTACTGAGCTTTTTAT
This sequence comes from Viscum album, assembly GCA_963277665.1. Lineage (NCBI taxonomy): Eukaryota > Viridiplantae > Streptophyta > Magnoliopsida > Santalales > Viscaceae > Viscum > Viscum album. The sequence continues at coordinate 2,069,859,849 of OY728152.1, read as the reverse complement.
GCTCATCACATGTTTTTGAAATGATTTTCACAGGTCAAGGGAAAGGTACATGATATGATGATAGTGTCAAGGATGTGTCAAGAAAGAAACCAAGTTTTATTTTAAATATGTTTCTGTTGATGGGGAAAAACCAATACTATCTTTTATGTAACCACTTTGTTGAAATGTGAAATATAATTCATGATTTATGATCTAATTATCTATAACTCTAATCCTGAAAATATCTTCAATGTGAATTATTCATTTAATTCAACATTAAGTAAGGTTTAAGTATGGGGCCTCGTAGTTGGTATCAAAGGACGGTTTATACAACTTTAGGGATTATGGGGTTTTTTTAGACACATGATTTGTCCCTATATCTGTTATTTCAGTTAAATACTTGTTTTATAAACTTTTTCAGGTCATGTAAAGTTGGTTACGAATGGATTGAGAAGGATCTCAAATGACATTCCTATCTCTTCCGAATGACATGCTTGCAATAATTATTGCCAAGTCATGTGCGGATGATTGTGAAACTTTCTCTAGCATACTACTCACTTGCAAGCAGTTGTTTGAGATATCAAACACCTCCACTATACCTCGTTATCATCATGGATCATGGGATATATTTAGACAAATACTATTTTCACAATATTCTCATATTTTCAAGAAAGGTAAATATTATCAAGGTATTCTAAAATATTTTACCTTATCACAAGAATTTTAAGCATATTATGATTTTAAAAATGATGATGAGGAAGGAGAACCTTGAGCAACCTATTTATATTTGCTTTTAAAATGTATTCTCTTAGCACATAATTATATTATTTTAAAAGGACCAATAATAGAAGGTTTAAAATCAAAGTTTGATCGACTATTTTATAGAAATCATGTTTTATCAGATGTTTTGGAATTATATGTCATACATGATTATTTGCAGAAACTTTTTTTATGTGAACACCCATATGACACATGTTGTAAAAGGAGTATTTGAATGGAGGAAGAAAATTATTTTGAAGGATGTATAAATCATTTTTTAATGCATGGGTCCTCTTCCTACGTGAGCATGATGACGATGAAACCGAGTGGACGCCATGATCAAGGTATGCTGTTATTCATTTTGGGAATCATTTTATTTTATATTATGGTGGGGAAATAAGACTTCAAGTATTAAGATGTTGATATCCTAAATAATTAGGATGAAAATGAGTGTTATAAGGAAACTATTGAGGTTAAAACATGTCAGGTTCATTTTTGGAGTTTTATATAAACGACAACACACAGACCGTGTGACAACCCGTCACGTCGGACAAAGCTGTGGGAATCGAACCCACAACCAATGTGTGACTGGTATTTATCTCCTACCACTGGACTACGTGAATTCTCCGGTTAGTATGACTTATTATTTTTAGTTAGATTATTTTATGAATTAAGATTTAGTTGATTTTGGGTTATCTATGGAAATTATTAACCTATCATAAAGGATATGTGATTAGGTTAATTACTTTTCAATATGAGACTTTAAGAGCAAAAGATTTTATATGGAGATAAGTGTTAATTTGTACCATGGAGGACTATATGATTAAATCCTTAAAATATTTGGGTTTCAATCTTAGTTTGATTTACTTTGAATAATTTTATGGACGAATTGTTTATTGAATGGTCTTTGTTGAACTTTGGGTATTGTTTGACAAATTTTGGAGATTAAGAATAGATTTTTTATAATGGATTATCCTTTTTGGGTATTATCAAATCTCATACTAACCTTTTAGGTCTTAGTTTTGGTTATGGTCTAAATAAATGGGTAGTATATAGTTCTATTTTGTGGATTAGGTGATTCTCTAGTAGTTGATTATAGCTCTCTTAATGTAAACAAGTCTTTCCAAATAATCATCATTTGGGGAAAGTATGGGTTGTGGAAGAAATATAGAAAAATATGAAAGTCAACATGACTAGTAAGTGTGTTTCTTTATGATCAAAAATTATTTCCTCAATGAAAAGTTACTTAAAACAAAAATGTTGTCTATTAACTTTTCCTACAGTGGAATCGAATACCGTTTAACCCACCACAAGTATGTGATTTTCTTGTGGTTAACTTTCTCATAAACATGTTTTATATCACTTTCCCACAGTACATGACCCATTGTTTTATCATCCATATACATGTTTTCCAACATGGAATCATAGTATTGGTTAACTCGGGTGACCTTTGTACTTCTCTTTCTTTATTTTAATGTTATTGTTTTACTGACTCATGTTCCGTTGTGTGATTTTCAATGAAGTTTCCAAGCCCAATTTTAAAATTATGAGGACGCAATTCCCCAAAAGGGGGGAAGGATGTAACAACCCAGGTAAATAAATAATATCATATTTTCACATTTATCCATATTTGTGAATAAAATATTAATATTAAATTAATGGGGACGCTATGCTCGATGGCGTACCCAATTCGCAACAATTAGTTTCAAGGGAATCTTACGTTGCACTCTAATAATAAAATAATATTATTTTAAATGGTAGTTAACTCCTAGCCATTTTAATATTTGGAATGAACAGAACTAACTATAAAATGATTATATATGTTTGTCAAATATTTTTACACTTTACAATAAATGTTAGAGGATAAAAAATGCGAATGAATCCAATTTTAAGCGTAAACATGCTCATATTCATTAAAAGGTCGATTAATCACCTTTTGATGGAGAACCTCTTTTAAATCCACTTTTTGAAAATTTTATGTGTTATATTTGACAAAATAAAATTATTCTTTAGAATCAGGACAACATAATTTACATTGTGTAAATTTTTGATATTTTTCCAATATAGTTCATTTTTAAATGATTGGTGAAAAATAATATATTTTAATTCAAAGCTATTTTTAATCTAATTTATTTATATGATTATATTATCTTTTTAATTGTTTTAAAAGTAAAATTAGAATATATTTTTACCATTTAATCCAATAGTGGTCATTGAAATTAATTTCACTTTGAAATTGGACTTAAACTAGTGTCAATCTTTTAATCGATATTGTTTCTTAAAAACACGCTATTTGTTATGACAGCAGGAATTAATTATTAAATTAATTATTGCAACTTATATGTATTGAATTTTGTAAAATAGAAATTATTTTTGAATTCGGAATATCAAATATAGCTTAGGGTGATGTTCTGGTATTTTTCTGAAAAACTTCAATTTTTGGTGAATACTGAAACCACTTAGTGGTACTTAAAAAACATATTTTTCGTTTAAATTACATTTTACCACCTCTGTGTTTTGAATTTAAAAAATCCGACATACATGGTTGTAATTAGGAAGTAAAATGTGGTTCAATGGGATTAATATAATTTTTCGGTGAATAGTAACTTTTAAGGTTATAATCACGATTAGAGGTAATTAGTGCAATTTAAGGAAAAATGATATTATAATTAAATGAAAATACCTAGAAACTTGTCCAAACCCTATTGGATGAGTCATGGCCGACCAAGAAAACCCATGGTTCAATTCTTGGGACCCCATGGATCCACTTGGGTAAGATAATGACATTGATGACTTTTATTTAAAGTTAAAATGAAAATTTCACAAACATGAGTTGTTTTACCAAAAAAAAATTTACATAGGGTTATACAAGTAAGATATTTGACTATTAAAAGTCATTAGAAAGCTAAAAATATTTAATACATCATGATATTTTTTTTATAATTTTTAGCCTTTAAATAAATTAAATTATTTAGGACACCATGATGATGCAGTGATTACCTCATCATTTGACGATTTAAATAAAATGATAATATAATGTAAAATCTAAGACATACACTTTTCAAAAACCTAATAGATGGGTGGATTTCGAAAAATTATCACGTTATCCTAGAAATTTATAGTTGTGGGACCTTATTTATCCGAAAATCATTTTATAACAAAGTATCATTTCTTAACATTCCACTAGTGCCCCTCCTCTCCTCTTATAAAAGGCCCCCACCTCTACCACATTACACACACCACTAAAGCCATTGGATCTGCCAAAAACTGCCCATTTTGTCTCTACAAAACCCTATATTACTCCTAGAAGCCTCACTTTGGGCATAAGTCTTCCCAAGTATGTCTTTGAGCTGAAATCAAAAAGATTTACCCGATTTAAAGGTAGTGCCTTATCCTGTGTTCTTATGTTTTATATTGCTTCTCCAACCACTTAACTCTATTTATTAATTTATTTTGTAACAACACCAGTATCTTCTATATACTAGGATGTTTTTATAAGAAGTATTCGAGCTACACTTACACACACCTACATCTAATGGTTAAATAACATACTGTTTCCGTGGATGGAAATTTTCTGCCTCACGAAATGATGATTGTTCAATATTCTTTTAACACCTTTAATGGTGGCCATTATGATGTCACTGTATTTTATATATGATAGATATGGAATTTATGTTTACTATATGCTTCTTTATTTTATATTTAAAACATACCTTTATTCTTTTAATGTTGTGCAAATGTGATAATTTCATATGAGGAAGTGTGGACTACCGCCCCCTAAAGTGATGTGACTCATTAATGCAATACATGGAATGTATAAAGAATGAAATTAACGAACATATGTGACATATAAAACATATATATTATAATGGAATTATAATATATATATATATATATATATATATCTCATTTATTTTTAATTCTATTAATATGACAACAAAATGAAAGTTGCGTTCATGCGTACATACGACCTACCGTCTCCATGAACGGTGCTTTTCATTTTTTATCTCCAAATGTTATGGAATAATATAAAATGAATATATAATGGATATATATGATATTTTAATCATTAATACTATTCTGTAAATGATTTACTTGTAACTACATGGGCAATCATTTTCAAACAAGTTCATTTTTTTGTATCATGTACCAAACATCGGCAAAAACATTTGATATGAACTAACATTATTAAAAAATTAATATAACATTATAATATGTGATATTAACTGAATAATAATCTTTAAAGATGTACCTTACGAAATTATAGATTGAAAAAAGTTTATTATTCAGGAATATAAAGAAATGAACAAGACAAGTCAGACTTGAGGTAAGGGATCCAGCATCTCGATTTATTTTCATGTACACTCTTTTATGTCATTTCATTTATGATCCATGTCGTTATGTTGGAGGATATTATTTTATATTAACTATAATATAATTTTTAATTTTATATGATGAGATACCCCCGCTTTCTTTCATAAATTTTTTTAGAGTTTTTTAGTGGCGTAGTTAGGCTGCCGAATTTCCATCAGGGAACATACCCCTCTCTTTCTTTTTAAGTACACTCTTTTATGTCATTCCTTTTAAGATCATCTTTATTATGATTGTGATGTTCTTTTATATTACTCATACTGTAATAATTATTTTCATGAGAAGAGAGACCCTATTTTCTATCATCAATCCATTTTGGATGTTTTGATTGGCGCTGTTAGGCTACCGAATCTTCATAAGATATCCAACCGTTTTTTATTAAGTACTCCCTATTATGTCACTTATTTTAAGCTCCTATTTGTTATGTTGGGGGATTTTATTTAATATTAATCATTCTATACATTTTATGTTAATATGACGAGAGACCCTATTTGACCTCATCAATCCATTTTTGGAAGTTTTATGTGGCGCTGTTAGGCTGCCGAGTTTTCATAAGGGATTTTTCATCTCATTTTTATTCCCATGAGATTTATGCTACATTTGCCACCATTTCCTTTGATTGGTATATGTACTTCCCATTATTTTAATCTTTCTGTAATATACTTTCATTTATGATTATTTACATCAATGTTGTATTTTCCTTCTTTTATGTGGTGTTTTTTTGAAAGATAACCTAGTCGGTAAGGGAACCTTTCACCATCCTCTTTTTTAAAAGACTTCTTTTGTTATGTCTTTCAATTCAAATACTATTAAGTTGGGATATGTTCATATATATCCTTATTAATGTAAATTTTATGTCCAAGTGATGAGATACCATTTTTATCTCTCATCAACTATCTTTCGGAATTTTGAAGTGACGTCGTTAGGCTGTCGAATTTTTGCAAGGAAACTTTTTAACCCAATTTGGATTCTTTGGGATAAACTTGTACTCCTTGAATATGTCGTTCTACAAATATGTGTGAATAACCTCTGATTGTTTTACAATTAATATCCACTTATATTTGGTGTATTCGTTTGTCACACATAATTATGTAATTTATTTATCCTTAATCCAAGGATATCGTCTTTGTAAGGGACTTCGTCTCAATCTCTTTTCATTAAGGAATATTTTATACTACACCCAACATTCTTCTATACAGTGTATAAACCCCTTTGAATTATATGTCTATTCATAAGAAATCTTTTTTTATACTAAGTGTTTTACTAAATGAAAAATGGAATTTTGTTTGTCATACATATGCGGGGACAACGACTTCTCTGCCGTCGTGACCATTATATGAGTTTCAACTTCCTCTAAAAGCCATAACCAAACCTTTTTTTAAAATAAAAAATAAATACCATTTATTACTTTTCTTTTATTTTGGTATTGAAAATTGTTTTCATTATATTTTTATTATATCAATGTGTTGTATTCATATCTTGTGATTTAAATGGGGAAATGTTATGTTTCCTTTATGCATGTTTTATGTGATACGATTATGTTATGGTTCTTGGGAATTATTATGAATATGGTTGGTTCTGAGATAAAATATGGGCAGGTGACCCTGATATAGCTCTCCAATGCATTGGGTAACTTGAATGAGTTATTCGTTAAGGTTTCTCTGAAGAGATTTAGGGAATATAATGTGATGCGTATTTCAAACGTAACCATGAGGGTTACTCCCTAAGTAAGAATGTTATGAATGCATCAAGTTACCTTTATGTATTATGGTTTCATGAATTTAGTCATTATTTGATGAGGTATGTTAAAATTCTTATGTTCTATGAGTAAAGAACTATTTCATAAATGGACTAATGTTTTCTTTTCGTACTTTTATATCCATTACTGAGCTTTTTATACTCATACCATGTTTTTGAAATGTTATTCACATGTCGAGGGAAAGGTTCATGATATGATGATAGTGTCAAGGAAGTGTCAAGAAAGAAACCATGTTTTATTTTTAATATGTTTTTGTTGATGGGGAAAATCAATACTATCTTTTATGTAACCACTTTGTTTAAAGGTGGAATGTAATTCATGATTTATGATCTAATTATCTAAATCTATAAACCTGAAAATATCCTCAATGTGAATTATTCATTTAATTCACATTATGTAAGGTTTAAGGATGGGCCCTTATAGTTTGTATCAGAGGTCATTTTAGACAATTATAGGGATGAGGAGTTTTTGTTTGACACATTATTAGTCCCTATATCTATTATTTCAGTTAAATCCTTGTTTTATATATTTTTTCAGGTCAGGTAAGGTCGGTTACAAATGGAAGGAGAAGGATCTCAAATGACATTCTTATCTCTTCTTGATGACAAGCTTGCAATAATTATTGCAATGTCATGTTCGGATGACTGTGAAAAATTTTCAATTATACTACTCACTTGCAAGCATTTGTTTTAGATATCAAACACCTCCACTATACCTCGTTTTCATTGTGGATCATGGGTTATATTTAGACAAATACTATTTTCATAATATTATCATATTTTCAAGAAAGGTAAATATTATCAATGTATTTTAAAATATTTTACCTTATCACAAAAATTTTAAGCATATTGTGATTTTAAAAATGGTGCTGAGGAAGGAGACCCATGCGCAACCTATTTATATTTTCATTTAAAATGTATTCTCTTAGCACATACATATGGTATTTTAAAAGGACCAATAATAGAAAGTTTCAACTCAAATTCTGTCCGACTATTTTATAGAAATCTTGTTTTATCAGATGTTTTGGAATTATATGTCATAGATGATTATTTTCCAAAACAAATTTTTGTGAACACCCATATGACACATGTTGTACAAGGTGTATTTGAATGGACGAAGCAAATGATTTTTAAGGATCTCTAAATAATTTTTGTAATGCATGGGACTTCTACCAACGTCAGCATGATGACGATGAAACTGAGTGGATGCCATGATCAAGGTATGTTGTTATTCAATTTGGGAATCATTTTATTTTATCTTATGTTTGTGAAATAAGACTTCAAGTATTAAGATGGTGAGATTGTAACGAATTTGGATGGAAATGAGAGAAATAACTATTGAGGTTAAAACATGTTAGGTTTATTTTTGGAGTTTTATAAAAAGAAAAACACATAGACCGTGTGACAACCCATCATGTCGGACAAAGCTGCGAGAATCAAACCCACATCCAAAGTGTGACTGGTATTTATCGCCTACCACTAGAAAAAGTGAAGTCCCTGGTTAGTATGACATATTCTTTTTTGTTAGATGATTTTATTAATTAAGAGTATGTTTATTTTGGGTTATTTATGGAAATTATTAACCTATCATGGAGGATATGTGATTATGTTAATTACTTTTCAATATGAAACTTTAAGAGAAACTGATGTTATTTGGAGATAAGTGTTAATTTATACCTTGGAGGGCTATGTGATTAAATCCTTCAAATATTTGGTTTCAATATTAGTTTGGTTTACTTTGAATAATTTTATGGACCAATTGTTTATTTAATGGTCTTTGTTGAACTTTGGGTATTTTTTGACAAATTTTGGAGATTAAGAATAGATTTTTTTTATAATGGATTGTCCTTTTTGGGTATTATCTAATCTCATACTAACCTTTTAGGTTTTATTTTTGGTTAAGGTCTAAATACATGGGAAGTATATATAGTTCTCTTTTATGGATTAGGTGATTCACTAGTATTTGATTTTAGCTCTCTTAATGTAAACAAGTCTTCCTAAATACTCATCATTTGGGGAAAGTACGAGTTTGTGTAAGAAATCTAGTAAAATTTGAAAATCATCCTGACAAGTAAGTGTGTTTCATTAAGATCAAAAATAAATTCCTCACCGAAAAGTAACTTAAAACAAAAATTATGTCTATTATATTTTCCTATGGGGGAATCGAATACCGTTTAACCCACCACAAGTATGTGATTTTCTTGTGGCTAACTTTCTCCTAAACATGTTTTCTATCACTCTTCCTCAGAACATGACCCATTGTTTTTTCCTCCATATCCATGTTTTCCTACATTGAATCATAGTATGGGTTAACTCGGGTGACCTTTTTACTTCTCATTCCTTATTTTAACGTGATTGTTTTACTGACTCTTGTTCCAATGTGGATTTTTCAATGAAGTTTCCATGCCCAATTTTAAAATTGTGAGTACGCAATTCCCAAAAAGGTTGGATGGCTGTAACATCCCAGGTAAACAACATATATGACAAGTTCACATTTATCCATATTTGTGAATAGAATATTAATATTACATTAAAGGGGACGCTATGCTCGATGGCGTAACCAATACGCAACAATGAGTTTCTTGGGAATCTTACGTTGCACTCTAATAATAAAATTATATTATTTTAAATGGTAGTTAACGCCTAGCCGTTGTAATGGCTGGAATTAACAGAACTAACTACGAAACGATTATATATGTTTGTCAAATATTTTTACTCTTTACAATAAATGTTAGAGGATAAATAATGCGAATGAATCCAATTTTAAGCGTAAACATTCCAATATTCTTTAAAAGGTCGATTAACCACATTTTGATGTCGAACCTATTTTAAATACACTTTTTTGACAATATTATGTGTTATATTTGACAGAATAAAATTCTTCTTTAGAATTAGGCTATCAAAATTTACATTGTGTAAATTTTTGGTATTTTTCCGATAGAGTTCATTTTTAATGAATAGTGAAAAATGTTGTATTTTAATTCAAAACATCTTTTTAATATAATTTATTTATATGAATAGATTATCTTTTGAATTGTTTTTAAAGTGATATTAGAATATATCTTTACCATTAAATCCAATAGTGGTCATTGAAATTAATTTCACTTTGAAATTGGACCTAAACTACTGTCAATCTTTTAATAGATACTGTTTCTTAAAAACACGTAATTTGTTATGACATCGAGATTTAAATATTAAATTAATTAATTCAACTTATATGTGTTGAATTTTTTAAAATAGACATCATTTTTAATTCATAATATCTAATATATCTTAGGGTGAAGTTTTGGTATTTTTCTGAAAAACTTCATTTTTTGCTGAATACTGAAACTACTTAGTGGCACTTAAAAAACTGATTTTTCGTTTAAATGAAATTTTACCACCTATGTGTTTTGAATTTCAAAAATCTGACATACATGGTTGTCATTAGGAAGTAAAATGTGGTTCAATGGGATTAAAATAATGTTTTGGTGAATAGTAACTTTAAATTTTTTAATCACGATTAGAGGTAATTAGTGCTTTTAAGGAAAAAATTATATTATAATAAAATGAAAATACATAGACACTTTTCCTAACCCTATTTTATGAGTCATGGACGACCAAGACAACCCATCGGTCTATTTTTGGGACCCCATGTAGCCACCTATGTAAGATAATGTAATTAATGACTTTTATTTAAAGTTAAAATAAAAATGTCACAAACATGAGTTGTTTTACTAAAACACATTTTACATGGGGTTATACAAGTCAGATATTTGACTATAAATAGTCATTAGTAATCTATAAAGATTTAGTACATCATTATATTTTTTATTATAATTTTTATACTTTAAATAAATTAAATTATTTATGACACCATTATGATGCTACGATTACCTCATTATTTAACGATTTAAATAAAATGAAAATATAATGTAAAATCATAGAACTAAATTTTTCAAAAACCTATTGGATGGGTGTATTTCTAACCCTTATCACCTTATCCTAGAAATTTATAATTTTGGGACCTATTTTATATGAAAATAATTTTATAACAAAAAATCATTTCTTAACTTTCGAAGAGTGCCCCTCCTCTCCTCTTATAAAAGGCCCACACCGCTTCCACCTTACACACACCTCTCAAGCCTTTAGATCGGCAATCCCCTGCCCATATTTTCTCTCCACATCCCTCTATTACTCTTAGAAGCCTCACACTTGGCAGAAGGCTTCCCAAGGAAGCCTTTGAGCTCAAATCAAAAATAGTTACCTGATTTAAAGGTAGTGTCTTCTCTTGTGTTCTTATGTTTTATTTTTCTTCTCCAACCCCCCTAAACTCTTTTTATTCATTTCTTTTCTAACAAAAATAGTATCTTAGAAATAATAGGTTTTTTTATAAGAAGGATTCGAGCTATACTTACACGCACCTGCATCTAATGGTTAAAGAACATACTATTTCTCTGGATGGTGATTTTCTGTCTCATGAAATGATGATTGTTCAATATTCTTTTAACACCTTTAAAGATGGCCATTATGATGTCACTATATTTTATATAAGGTATATATGGTATTTATTTTTACTATATGCTTCTGTATTTTATATTTAAAACATTCCTTTATTCTTTTAATGTTGTGCAAATGCGATAATTTCATATGAGGAAGTGTGGACTACCGCCCACTCAAGTGATGTGACTCGTTAATTCAATACATGGAATGTATAAATAATGAAATTAATGAACATATTTGACCTATATAAAATATATATTATAATGGAATTATAATATATATATATCTCAATTATTATTTATTCCATTAATATGACAAAATAAATGAAAGTAGTGTTCATGCGAATGTACGGCCTACCGTCTCTATGAACGATGCTTTTCATTTTTTATCTACAAATATTATGGAATAATATAAAATTAATATGTACTGGATATATATGATATTTTAATCATTAATAATATTCTGTAAATTATTTACTTATAACTACATGGGCAATCATTTTCAAACAAGTTCATTTTTTAACTCATGTACCAAACATCGGCAAAAACATCTGATATTAACTGACATTATTAAAAAATTATTATAACATTATAATATGTGATATGAACTGAATAATAATATTTAATGGTGGTACTTAAGCAATTATAAATTGACCAAAGTTTATTATTCAGGAATATAAAGAAACAAACAAGACAAGTCTGACTTGAGGTAAGGGATCTGACCTCTCGCTTTCTTTTCATGTACCATCTTTTATGTCATTTCATTTATGCTCCATGTTATTATGTTGGAGGATGTTATTTTATATTAACTATACTGTAATTTTTAGTTTTATATGATGATATAGACCCACTTACTCTCATAAACATTATTTTTAGAATTTTTAAGTGGCATCGTTAGGCTGCCGAATTTTCGTAAGGGATCCTACCTTTTTCTTTCTTTTTAAGTACACTCTTTTATGTCAATCCATTTATGTTCATATTTTATTTGATTTGGATTTTATTTTATATCACTCTTACTATAATTTTTATGTTCATATGATGAGAGACCCTATTTTCTCTCATCAATCCATTTTGGAAATTTTGATTGGCGCCGTTAGGCTGCCGAATCTTCATAAGAGATCCAACCTCTCTCTTTTTTTAAAGTACTCTCCTTTATGTCATTTCTTTTAGGATCCTCTTTGTTATATTGGGGGATTTTTTTTATATTTATCTTTCTGTACATTTTATGTTAATATGATGAGAGACCCTATTTGACCTCTTCAATCCATTTTTGGATGTTTTAAGTGGTGCTGTTAGGCTGCCGAGTTTTCGTAAGGGATTTTTCATCTCACTTTTATTCCCGTGAGATTTATGCTACATTTTCCACCATTTCCTATGAGTGGTATATGTATTGATCATTATTCTATTCTTTTTTTAATATAATTTAATTTATGAGTATTTAAATCAATGTTTTATTTTCCTTCTTTCATGGGGTGTATGTTTTGAATGATACCCTAGTCGGTAAGGGAACCTTTCACCCTCCTATTTTTAAAAGACTTATTTTGTTATGTATTTTAATTCACATACTACTATGTTGGGATATGTTATTATATATCATTATTAGTGTAAATTATTTTTCCAAGTGATGAGATACCCTTTTTATCTCTCATCACCTATTTTTCTGAATTTTGAAGTGACGTCGTTAGGCTGTCGAATTTTTGTAAGAGAAATTTGTAACCCAATTTGGATTCTTTGGGATAAACTTGTACTCCTTGAATATGTCATTCTATGAATATGTGTGAATAACCTCTGATTGTTTTACAATTAATATCCACTTATATTTGGTGTATTCATTTGTCACACATAATTATGTAATTGATTTATCATTAATCTAAGGATACCATCATTGTAATGGACTTCATCTCAATCTCCTTTCATTGAGCCATATTTTATACTATACACAACATTATTTTATACGGTGTATAAACCCATTTGACATTTATGTCTAGTCAAATGGAATATTTTTTTATATGAATCCTTTTACTAAATGACAAAAGGAATGTTTTTTTGTCATACGTATGCGGCAACAACGACTTCTCCACCGTCGTGATCATTAATTGGGTATTGGCTTCTTCTACAAGCCATATCCAACCCTTTTTTTAAATGAAAAATAAATACCATGAATTACTTTTCTTTTATTTTGGTATTGAAAATGGTTTTCATAAAGTTTTTATTATATCAATGTGTTGTATTGATCTTTGTGATTGAAGTGTGGAAATTTTATGTTTCCTTTATGCATGGTTTTTGTGATACGATTATATTATGGTTCTTGGGAATTATTATGAAGACAGGTTGTTCCATGATAAACTAAGGGTGGGTTAGCCTGATATAGCTCTCCAATGCATTGGGTAACGCGAATGAGTTAAAGGATAAGGTTTCTCCAAAGAGATTTAGGTAATATACTGTGATTGGTAATCCAAACATAACCATGAGGGTTACTCCCTACATAAGAATGTTATAAATGCCTCAAGTTACCTTTATTTCTTATGATTTCTATGATTTATTCATGATATTGTGAGGTATGTTAAAATGCTTATGTTTTATGAGTAAAGTATGATTTCATTCATGTACTAATGTTTTCTTTTCGGACTTTTATATCCCTTACTGAGCTTTTTATGCTCATCCCAGGTATTTGAAATGTTTTTCACAGGTCAAGGGAAAGCTGCATGATATGATGATAGTGTCAATGATGTGTCAAGAAAGAAACCATCTTTTATTTTAAATATGTTTCCATTAATGGGGAAAAACCAATACTCTCTTTTATGTAACCACTTTGTTCAAATGTGGAATGTAATTCATGATTTATGATATAATTATCTAAAACTCTAAACCTAAAAAGATCGTCAATGTGAATAATTCATTTAATTCAACATTACGTAAGGTTTATGGTCGGGGCCTTACAGGTGGCTAAGAAAATATTTTATGTAAACTATGTTGTTAATGAACAAAGTGGTATAAAAATATAATTTTAGTGGAAATAATATGATAACTATCCCGATTATAATAGTAAGGGGTTGAAAAAATGCTTGACTCGATTTTTTCAATGAATCAAGGAGGAAACATCATGATTCTTCCCGTACAGGATATGCTCTCAAAAAATAACCATATGCATACATATATATGGTCTTTATAAGTTGTTTCATATAAAACCATATATGTGTATACTAATAAAACTCATAAAAATGATTCATAGCCAACATGGCCATTATTATAAGCATGAGTTGCTCATGTGTTAAGGGGTTTCATTCCTAGTCTCATAATCGATGGGACGGAATTCTCCAGTATCATATCTGTTGGCGCCAAAATATTGCACGAAAGGAAGGGACAGAAAAGAAGGTCAGCCCGCTACCTCACAAAGCACCGATGCAAAGAACCCCGATCATCACAGTCCCACGATGCTCTAGAGGCGGTAACTCTCCGTGAACACATTTGACGTTCACGAGCCCACCGTGAAGCTCCAGAGGCGGTAACTCTCCACGAACACATTTGACGTTCATGAGCATGTCGTGAAGCTCCATATGCAGTAACTCTCCGTGAACGACGCTGACGTCCGCGTGCGTGCCGCGAAGCACCTGAGGCGGCGCGCATGTTCGGCTTCGCAGAGACCCTTTCATATAAATGCTAGGCTCCCCCTATGTCCCCAGGGGATAAAAGAAGAGAAAATGGGGGACAATCCGACCATTCAGCTTCTCGTCTCCAATATCGCGAATCACTCTTTGCCCCCGGGAATCATGAGCTCTGCGAGGTACTTCTACTTCGTGTGACACCTTTGCTTTGACTCGTGTTGATCCCCTCTTCCAAGAGGGAATCCCTTTGCGATGATCAAGGTAATTCATGAAGGAAGGGGATTCCCAAGGGAAACCGGGCAGCCGCGAAGCATTTATGCTTCGCAAAACACCCAACATGTACTAGTGATCCCAGTGCTAAGGCAGGATCGCTACCCATCGCGAAGCACACTCATCATAGCACCCTGCTTCGCGAGGAACCTCTTCTTCATGAGGCAGTTCTCTGTGAATACTGTTCCACTTCGTGAAGCACCCTCCACTCACACCTATGCCCCATGATGAGGCTAAGTCACTCTGCTTCGCAAAGCACACTCCTTTTCTTAGCCATTCCTCTTCCCATGCGACCCTCCAGGTATGCACGATGTGATTTCAAATTCCCATGGACAATATCACTCGTAGAGTTGCTTCTCCTAATGATTCCTCGCATAGGAATGCTAACGGCTATTGCTTCTTCGCATATCCACGCTAACATGGACCCCTCGATGGTTCGCTCCACAACCCACCATGACCATGGCCTTACTGGTACCTTCCCTCCCCCAAGGAGAAAAGGGTACCAGTTATGTAAGTCCTAGGGGTGTGGAGTGAACCTGCCTCATCTGAGCGGAGGGACCTTAAATTGCCAAGCACCACATCCTCAACACATGATGTTAAAATATTACCCGACCTCATGCCTCTCACAAAGGGTTCCCCCAGCTCGAACATTCTTTACACCACTCGTCTACACAGGAGTGGAATCACCCATCCACAAGGGATGATATCCTCCTTATTGGAGTGGAATATGTTCTCATGAGAGGGACGACCCTAGTTCCACAATGGATGGCTGAACCTCGACATCTCTATACTTCCCCACTACCAAGGTTAGTGGAGGGCATGATGGGGAATGAGGCACCTCCCATCATAGGTCCCAAATCCCTCTTTCACTGCGCCCTGTCACACTTCGGGCCTCTATTCTGGAGTAATTCCCAACACCATGGGCCACATAACATGTAATCCCCCCTTCGCTTCTCACGGACGCACCCTTCATGGCGTGATCATCCGGTCCTTGCTGCCTCTTGTTTCTCACATGGAGCATGACTCACGTGGGCTTAGAGTAAGAATTGGCCATGACAACACCTCATCCCGCATGACGTTAAACTGCATACCATCATCCAACATGACGTTAAACTGTATTCCCTTGTCCTACAAGACATTAAACTGGACAACCATTTGAACTACGAGGTCTATGATCCATGTCAAGGCATGGTACGTAGGAAGCCTCCCCAGAGGTCCAAGCCTACCCTTCATTTCTTCACGTCGGGTCCCATCCCCATCCAGCATGACGTTAAACTCCATTCCTATTCGACAAAAAGCCGTTGTGACCCACCGAACCGGAACTACGAAGAATTTTGATCTGTGTCAAGGCATGGTATGTAGGAAGCCTCCCTGAGGTTCAATCCCAACAATCATTGGCCCAGACCATCTCCTTGTCGGTGTGCCAAGCCCCCCCCCCCATTTCAATCAGAACTACGAGGACATTGATACATGTCAAGGCATGGTACGTAGGAAGCCTCCCAGAGGTTCAAGCCCACCCATCTTTTATTCATGTTGAGTTCTACCCTCATCCGGCATGATGTTAAATAGCATACCCTCTTCCCGCATGATGTTAAACTGCATACCCTCTTCCTGCATAATGTTAAACTGCATAACCTCATCCCGCATGACGTTAAACTGCATACCATCATCCAGTATGATGTTAAACTGTATGCCCTTTTCCCGCAAGACATTAAACTGCATACCCATTTGAACAATGAGGTCTTTGATCTATGTCAAGGAATGGTACGTAGGAAGCCTCCCAAAGGTTCAAGCCCATCCCCCATCGGACCAAGGACCCTCATTTACGTTGGTTTTTTGACACCCACCACCAGTCCAAAATACATGGACTTTGATCCATGTCAAGGCATGGTACGTAGCAAGCCTCCACGAGGATCAAACCCACCGCCTGTCATTTATTCTCGTCAGGGTTCACTACCATCCCACATGAAGTTAAACTGTATTCCATCAATCCATTGAACTATGAGGAATTTGATCCATGTAAAGGCATGGTACGTAGGAAACCTTCACGAGGATTAAGCCCCCCACTAGTGGACCCCCAGTTCTACTTTCACATCGGTTCACCGATGAAGCCCTTTGAACTACAAGTTCATTGATCCATGTCAAGGCATGGTACGTAGGAAGCCTCCATGAGGTCCGAGCCCACCACCACTAGGACCCTCCTGGTCCTCCTCATTCATGTCGGTTCGCTGATGATATTTATCGGACCAAGGTCCACCCTTAGGCCGGTTCACAGGCACAATCCTAAACTACGCAGACTTGGATTCCCTGCCATGGGTTTATGTAGGAAGCCCATTCAAGGCTCAAGACCAACTTTACTGTTGCCCTTGCGATGGTCCCTTGTCGTTCCCACTTCTACTTCATTCATCCACCCATCATCCACCCTGATTCTCACCCGGACTGTTATATCTCGGTGAGACCATATCAGTATGTTCCACTTCAAAGCCGCCCATGGGCTGGTCCCGGTATTGGCATCCCATCAATGGAAATCCCTCAATCCGATCCATTATAGCTAATGCCCTGATCGGGCTGATCCGTCTCCGCTAGACGTTAATCTCGCGTCATACCCGGTGCAAAACCCAGGAAGCTGAGGAAAACCTCAGATATGTGTCTATGGCATATAACTCCCCGCACTCGATGTGGGATGACTCAGGCTTCCACACCCTCGATAAGTCCTATGACCAGGGATAATGGATATGCATGCCGGTTCCCCAGCATCCAGACATGATACTGATGTTTCCACGTGACTACTCCCCCGACTGAAGGTTTATGCCCAGACCGGACCCTTTGGAATGTCTTGACATAAGTAGTGTAATTAACCGGTGTCCATGGAAACATGGGACTGGGAAGAGTTTCAAGAACAATGTATTAAATCTATGAGGGTGACCCAGACTAGGTGACGAGTTCCGAGGAGGAATCCACTGAAGGAAGAACTGGCATCCCATCATCCAGTTTCGATCATGGAGCAGATGTCCCTGAATAAGGAGCGAATGTCGCCCGCCTTTGGAAAGCGTGAATGCGGGGAAAAAGCGCAGCGCGTCCTCCCCCAGTGGACGGACGGGTGCGCGCGCCCCGGCGAAAAGCGTTGGAAATAGAAATGGTGAACCCGACGTTATGTTCTTCTCCTCAATGTGGATATTAATAGTGTTCGAGACACCAGAAGATTGACGTGTCACTAGATACAGATATTCGGTTCCTAGTCCCGCCAAGAAAATGGCGGGCCTATCATGAAACTCATTGAAAGTCGGGGCTGTAGAACGTGGGGCACTCTGTTCTGCAGCGTGTTGGCATGGATCCTTCTTACAAACGTGGATAATGGAAGGATGATGGGGAACTGGTTGTCAATCCTTTTCCTCACAGCGATGATTAGTTGATCCCTTCATTTTTCTGGAACTAGGTTGTTGTCACAAACACACGATAACCGCCCGCTTGTTTATGAAGGGGCAAGGGCAACACCGCCACAGCCCCCCCTTATGGCACCCCTACCGCCACGAAGGCCGCCACATCGCGGAATACGGGGTGCCCACATCCCCTTTCCCCATCAGAGGTCATCCAGCGAAGGGTGATCAACAACCTCGTACGCAGGTACGAGGAGGCAGGGGTCATCCCAACTCGGGATATGGCCCGCCTGGACCTAGAGGCATCCAGGCACCGCCATCAATGCCGCCCTAATAGGCCTCATAGGGAGCCCCTACTCCCCACCCCAACGTTAAAACGTTTCGGGAGCCTATCCCAGCAATGCCTTGATGACTCCTCGCCTTATGCTGATGAGGAGGGCGTCGTCCGGCTCGGGCTGCTCAGGGTCCTGACCCAAGAGCCCCAGGCAAGGGCTCCCGTCTAGCTGCGTCAGCGCCGCCATCCGACCCTGTAGGAAGAGTAGGCAGGCCATGCCCCTACGCCACCTGCGCCAGCTCGTCTGACCCGACTTCAGCGCCAGGCCCGGGTTGAGGATGATCACCCAGATGCGTCGACGTCAACAACTATAGTGGCCCGAGCCACCACCGACGTGCATCATGGAGTCCCTGCATACACCGAGCAGGGGCACTCCTTCACGCAGCCAGGATCGAGACCCCAACCGCCCCATGGGCAGGGTGGGTTGACTCTCCGGGTTGCAGGCCCGAGTGGTAATTGCCACGAACTAACCCACGGGGATGTCATCCCATACGGAGGCCCTCCCCTTTCCATTACTACTCATGGTGTGGGCCTTCCCCGCTCCGATGCTCATCATGGTGGAATGCCTCGTGCTACCCCCATCCAGAAGAAAGACCTACCCCGCGGCAGTGACGCTCGGTGCAGAAACCTCTCCTGCGCCCACTATACAGGGTATGGAGTACATCCTCCTGCCCCCGACCGCCGTTCTGAAGGCACTGTCCATCTGGTCCTTCTCCTGCATGGGGGCCCTCCATACGTCCTCTCTGCAATGGGTGAAGGTCCTCCTCGACACATCAACTTGGGTGGGTGGAGGTCAGCCTCGCTCCGCCCGCATCGACCATGGAGGTCCTCCCCATGCTCCTGCATATTCTAACAGAGGCTCCACCCACATGGGTGCTATCTATGGAGGTCCTACCCATGTACCCTTCCAGATTTTCCCAGGTGCCCCTAGAACCCCGGTTATCTCGACCGGGGGCTCACTCCGCCAAGGCACCTGCACGGCCCCGAGAATATATGTTGAGAATCAACCTAGTCCCGAAGATCCACCCCAGGGTGGGAGAGAGGGTCGTCGCCGCCACAAGAAGAGTCTTGGGATGGCCCGGGTGGAGATCAAATCGGCCCGTTTCTAGGATTCTGAAGCAGAATGCAACTCAACGATGGAACCATCTCCCTGCTCCTCTGTATCATGTACTGAGGCTGGAACCAGGCGTGTTAGCCTCATTATCCCAGAATTTGAGGTCCACCATATTCCCATCTCTCTCCGCAGGTACTTCCAGGAGGAAGAAATCGTGGAAATTCGACAGGTCTCAACTGTAAAATCGCCACCATTGTCACCAGAAGTGCCCTCTACATCTACTAGAGGTCACGAAGAGCTATTTTGGGGTTCAACAGTGGTAGAGCGACGACATGACCTATCATCGGAAACCGCAACTCCTGTGCCAGAAGCTGTAGCTATCAGCCCATCGTATCATGACATTGTGGCCAGGTCACCTCACTCTTCAAAGGATGGCCCGGAATTCGGCGACCAGTCAGCTCGTTCACCGTATTCTACCCGCCGAGTTTACTATCCCAGAGTTCCTCCTCGGTACCACTACCGGTCCCTCATCCACCCCCGGTTGACGAGTGGGGAAATACAGGGCCAGAACCCGAGTCTGAACCCATGATCTTCTGGATCATTCTCGCAGCAGATTACTTTCGGAAGAAGTTCTGGCCGACGGCGGCGCTGAACTTTACCGCACCAGAGTCCCTTACCCTTGAAGAAGTAGGGTGCTTTTGTCGAACCCTACGGGTGACACACTTCCTCCTTCATTACGAGCGGGTGGAGTACCCCATAAGTCAAGAGCACATTGAGGAGATCGGCGAGAAATCCCGCCTGATCGATTTGGCCGCACTCCTTGTGGCCCAGCACCCTGAGTCTCCAGGCCGTCAGAGCGCCCTTCAACGGAAGTTCATTTAGAGTTTCAAAGTACTCTACAGAGTCTTTAGGGAGGGTACCCCCCATGTGAAAGTTTGTGGTTGGGGACACTATGCCGCTCTATTTTTCAACCCTATCCGACGTCAACCCGATTCGTTATGCGACATCGAGGACATGCCCTCAATAGGGGTCGCTGTCCACATGACTGACGTAGTGGAAAAGGAAGAAGAGCTTGAATTTATTGATGGATATTTACCCCCCGTGGGCGTACCGCCATTGCTTGACCCATCAGGGAGGGTTGCCCATTAGTAGAGGAACCTGCTAGGCCTCCATGTACCAACAGATCACTGGAACTCAGTCGAAATACCGGCAAGGGTAAGGAGCACGTCAGAACTGTCAAGCACTCTAACCTGTCTGCCTCTGTGCATAAAACGGACGGAGATCCCGAGAAGACCATGTTACACCAGCATCTTGCTGAGTAGAAGATGATGGTTTATGAACTCTTGCATGAGAGCACTGCAAAGCTGTGACCTGACTATGTTAATCCTAGGCCAGGGCAGCAGGGGCAGGAACAATTTCCCTCGGTGAGATGCCTCTGGGCAACCCTGACCATGCTACTTCCACGGACATGGCAGAAGCCGAAACGTACATCAAGAGGGCGCGATACGTCTGCACCCCCCCCCCAAACGACGGAAAAATATGAAGAATCCAGTCCAGGATCCCCCAGTTTCCCCATAGGTCATTCCGCCAGTCGATCCATGAGATGCTGAATCTATCTACCGTGTTGAAGAACCTGACAACACACTTTTGGTTTGGGATCCTTGTCAAGACAGGGACCCTCACCCGGATGATCTTATAGCGGCACTCACAGCCCACATCGAAGCATTGGAAACGCGGCAGGTGGTGGTCCCACAGGATGGAAAGTCGTATCCCGTGTGGGTGGATGATATGCCCTAACCCCCGGGTTTTGGGAACCCCACTTTCTCACCCTTCAACGGGACAGGGGACCCGCCGCAGCACTTGGCTCATTTTTCTTCCACGTGTGGCCCCATGCTGGGGACCCCTGCCCAGCAAGAAGCTGATATGCTCCGATGTTTCGTACAGACATTGGAAGGTCCCACATTCGTTTGGTACAGCCAGCTCCCTATCGGATCAGTGACTGGTTGGGAGAATCTCCGCCGGAAGTTCCTATACCAGTTCAGCTCCACCACACAGAATACCAGCATTGCGGACCTCTTCATGTGCAAGAAAAGGCCTGATGAGCGAGTCGCAGATTTAATCGCCTCGTGGAAGGGACATACGTATTCCCTCGATATGCCAATGACTCCAGAGCAATTACTGACAATGTGTGTGGGAAATCTCAAAACGGATCTAGTACCCTCCCTAATTACCCAAAACTAACCTGGAGGGTTCAAAGATTTCTCAGATAAGGCTCAGCTCCTTGAGGTGGATCAACAACAGGCTAGGCATTCACGTTCGTTTCCCCCTATGATCCCAGCCAGGAGGACCGCCAGAGCTGAACCCACCGCGGTGGCCCAAATAGAAGCCCCTAGGCTACTTGAATTACTGCCAGCGGCACCATCCTCGCAACCCCGCAGAGGACCTCCACCTCAAGCATAGGCTCCTACCTAGTAGCGACCGCCTCAGAATCGACAGGTTCCCCCGTGCAATGCACCACCACCATCTAGGCGAGACAATCAGGCGCTGCCTCCTCGGAAGGCCCCTGCAGACCCTAGTTAGGGCCAGGCCCCCATGGCCCCCTATCTGGAATGAAGGCACTAGACTTATTCATTCAACAAAAATCAGGTCCCTGGTTACTTCCTAAGATCTCTAGAGCAAGGGATTGTCCACCTGCACGAGTGCAGAAAGAAGGAAGAGGAAAATTTCACCCATCACCCCAAATATTGTCCTTATCATCGGATTCTAGGGCACACCCTCAAGAAATGATATGTGTTTAATGACTGGCTTCAAGACCAGGTCGACAACAACATAGTCAGGTTGGGCCTAAAACCAGCACAAGTGGCGGGTGTCTTGGCAGGGTCAGAGATTAGCAGCGACAACGAAGGCGAGTGGTAGAAGGTTCCCAGCCTCGGATCCCGGAAATACGACGACTGGATGGCTCGAAAAACAATCGTACGTACCCACAATATCATCCGGGCGCGCTTGAAGCAGCCAGAACCATCAGAAGAAACATCCAGTACCTCTGCATTACCTTCACAGTCAACCTCTTACCAAAAGGGAAAGCAGCGACGGCGCAAGAAGAAGCAACGCGCTCCACTGGTGTTGTCATCATCCCGCACACTCGGAAACATTATGCCCACTGAAATGGGAATTCCTCCCAAAATCTGCCCGGTGGTGGATGAATCCTCGAGTGACAGTCAGGGGTACGCTTCGGTTAACACCGTGGAGCTGGTTAAGCCCTATATGACTCCTGCTGAGGGGGAACGCCAGGAGAACCTCCCCAACGTTTCCAGCCGACGTCAATGTCAGCAGAATTGCAACCGCGCTAGTCATCGAGGTACGTCAGCGGGCACCTTCAGCCAAGCCGTGCACGCTACTAAGACCAGACAGCAGGCTCAGCGCAGAGCTCAGCACACGAAACCCCACCTAACGCCATCATCTCTACCTCCACCGATGTTTGTGCTACTAGATCAAGGGGAGATGCCTCGTTCGTATCACAGTAAGTCTTGCCCGGCTACAGGCTAGCCTCTGCTATCCGATCCTAGTCCGGCGACTACTCTCCAGGCTTCAACTAGCGGGCAGCAGGATGTACCCAGTACTAGCAGGTCGTAAGTTCAACCGGCAGGACCCGCTATGCCTCCAAATGTCGAACGACCCCCTATAGGCAGAGGTTCGCGTTTGGAATGAAAGTATGATGTCCTAAAGCACCTGGATGGCATTCCGGCAAGGCTTCCTATCCTTGAGTCCATTCTCATGTCATCTGAAATGCGCGAGGCACTTGTCGAGGCCATAAGGAGCCCCCTCCAGTTTGAGACGGAGGTGGAAGCTTCAGAAGCCTTCCATGCCGAGACAATTGAGAACGCTGAATTTCAGGTGGTTATCTCATTATTCGGTGAAGATGAGGACCCTCCTATACAGGGGCATATTCTCCTGTTGTACATCACTAGACACTTCAATGGTGTGGAAGTCTGACGCTGCCTCGTTGACACGGTTTCCGGAATCAACCTAATTCCGACTCGGTCATTGTGAATGTTGGGTCTATCTAAAGGTGATTTAACTCCCTCTAACCTCGGAATCCAGGGGTACGACAGGACCGAGCAAACCCCAGTCGGTAAGATCCTCTTGAGGACTCAGTTTGGTGGCTTAATTTCCAGCACCAGGTTCATGGTCGTCTCTCAGGACTCCTCCTACAACATGTTGATGGGCAGGCCATGGATCCATCTTCATGCAGCGGTCCCTTCTTCGTATCACCAGTGCCTCAAATACTCACTCAACGGTTTAGTAGGTGTGCTCCAAGGAGATGCGTCTCCTTTCATATCTTGTGAGGCCCGCTATCTGGATGTCGGTTATTATAAGCGTAAGGATAAGAAAATCCTTGTAAGTGAGGATGAACCCACCCCGGTCCTAAGTGATCCCTAGGAAAGCATGGATGACACCTACATCCTCCCGATCCACCGATAGGAGGCCACGACCCCCGACATGGGGAAATGTTTTGTTTTTTTAGTTACACAATGAAGTCATGTTCTCGTGTCCATGCGACAATGGAAAATCACCTCGTACTCCTACAAAAACCAGGCTTAGGTGATCTTGGGACCTCTTACCCCGGTACAATACTGGGATGTCAAGATTATGACAACGGTGGTGCGCCATACGTGTCTCTTCCGCCGGGATGGAATCAACCGACATAGGCCGACACATCACCCCTACTTTGATATCATCAAACGTGGCCCCTTAGGCCAAAGGCCAGATGTGATAGGGTCAACTGCCTTCATTGCTATGGTCTCAATGGCGAGTGAGTCTCCAGATATGACGACCACAGGTTCCCAAGATGGAACCAGTTTCCCCTCAGGTTTTGATAGCCCAGAAGTATCTCCCGTCTCGGGAAATCCCCTCACGGGTGGGGAGGAAGACCTGGAGGATGCTCCCCCCACCTTTAAGAAAGGTGTCTCTACCATAGTTGATGAACTTGTACAGTTGAACCTTGGTAGCGAGGCAGATCTGAAACCCACATTGATCAGTGTAGCCATGTACCCCGAGGAGCAGCAGCAGTACATAGACTTTCTCAAACAATAACCTGACGTGTTTTCTTGGAGTTGGAATGAAATTCCAGGACTGGATCCCCAGGTAGCTGTTCACCGTCTAGGCCTCCCGGCAAACCATCGTAGATTTAAGTATCCTCCCAGGAAGATGAACCCTTCTCATGGTGCAATGGTTGAGGTCAAAGTTTACAAGATTATCAAAGACAACTTCGTTAAGGAAGTCCAGTACCCCAAGTGGCATGTCAACATTGTGCCAGTCAGGAAGAAGAATGGGCATATCAGAGTCTGCATCGACTTCCGCGACATTATTCTCCACTGCCCAAAGGATAAATTCCCACTCTCGGGGATAGAGTTATTGATTGACGCCACGGCCGGGTTCCAAGCTATTTATTTCATGGATGGATATTCTGGGTACAAAAATATCCAGATGGCCCCCGAGGACGAGGATTCCACCGCCTTCAAGGGTCCCCATGGTACCTTTTGCTACGAGGTTATCCCATCCAGTTTGAAAAATTCTGGTTCCACTTATTAGAGGTCCATGCATCGCACATTCAAGCCGATTCTCGGAACATTGGTGGAATGCTATGTAGATGACCTAGTGGTCAAATCATGTCAGTGCTAGGACTATCTCAAAGACCTCGATAAGGTTTTCGGTTTCATCCATTCCTGTCACCTGAAGAAGAACCCGTTGAAGTGTGCCTTTGGGGTCACCTCTTGGATGTTTCTGGGATTTGTTGTTAAATATCGAGGCATTGAGATCGACCCAGATAAGATCAATGCCATCAGCCAAATGCCTCCCCCGAGCAAAATTAGGGAGCTTCGAGGCCTCCAAGGCCACTTAGCCTATATTCACCGATTCATCGCAAATCAGACCGGAAAGTTTAAACCCTTTTCCCGGCTCATGAAGTAGGGTGCCTCCTACGAATGGGATGAAAAGTGTCAGACTGCCTTTGAGGAAATCGATCAGTATCTACACCAACCTCCGGTTTTGATGCCACCAGTCTCCGGAAAGCCGCTGGTCCTTTATGTGACCGCCCTAGAGATATCCCTCAGTGCATTGCTCACCCAGAAGAATAACGAGGGTACCGAGAACAGTCTCTACTATCTCAGCTGCATGCTTCTCGATACAGAGGTCAGATACTCCCCTGTCGAAAAGAGCTGCCTTGTGCTTGTCTTCACCGTACAAAATTTGCGACTTTACCTGTAGCACCATGAGGGGAAATTGGTCTCACGGGTAGACCCACTGATGTACATCCTGAACTGCCCAATGTTGACAGGTCTACTAGCACGGTGGGCGATGATTCTCCAGCAGTTTGTTATCAGGTATGTAATTCAGAAAGCTATTAAGGGATAGGCGTTGGAATAATTTTTAGCTACCCATACAACCTCCGCGGATCAATCCCTGGACCTGGATTTTCCTGATGAGACAATCTTCTTGGTCGGTCACGCCGTCCCATGTTGGCAAATGAATTTCGACGGTGCCACCCGGAGCCCCACCGGTACGAGGCTCAATGATCCCAAGCTCAACTGAGTGGGCCTGGGTATTGTCTTCATTACCCCGGTGCAATCCGTCCTTCCATACTCGGTCCTGTTGTCAAAAGGTTGTATGAGCAATGAGGCAGAGTTCCAGGCTCTCATCACCGGTCTCGAGTTGGCCCATGAGGTCAATGTGCCCCATCTACATGTGAAAGGAGATTCTGAGATGGTAATCAAACAGGTTAATGGAGACTACGTCGTCAAGAAGTCGAAGGTTGTACCATTGCTGGAGCACACCCTCTTCCTAATGTCGTAGTTCTTTTCTTGACCAGAGATTACCCATGTCCCGTGGTCATAGAATGGTCAAGAGGACGCCTTGGATGGCTTTGCCGCGTCACTCGCAGAACCCGATCAAGAATATTTGTTCATACATGTGGCACACCAGAGAGCCATTTCCCTCGTCACCCAAGAAGACAATTATGGTCTGTGGGTAAGTCATCTCACTGACGGACCCTCTATGTCAGCGGTCTCGGGTTGGTCAGACATAGCAGTTGAAGCCAATCCCGAATGGAGGGCACCTTTTGTCGAGTATCTCCAAAAGGGTCTCCTTCCGGACGACCGGGCCGAACGTAAGCGAATCTGATGCCACGCGCTGCAATTTACCCTCCAGAGCGTCCCCAATCTTGAACAGATCCTTTATAAGCAGAGCATCGATGGTGTCCTCCT
The DNA here is from genome assembly GCA_963277665.1 of Viscum album. Classification (NCBI taxonomy): domain Eukaryota; kingdom Viridiplantae; phylum Streptophyta; class Magnoliopsida; order Santalales; family Viscaceae; genus Viscum; species Viscum album. Next base: position 2,069,832,599 of record OY728152.1, on the reverse strand, counting down.
CCGTTGCACTCAATAAGTAGAGATTCCTCAAGTTATGAAAGAGGTCCACACCGGTTCCTGTGGCGCCCATCATGATGGGCCAAAGCTGTCCCATCAAATCCGGAGGTTGGGGTACTACTAGCCCTCTATGATCCATGATTGTATTAGGTATGCTAAGAGATTCCACACGTGCCATGTTCACACCAACTTCCTACATCGGCCATCAGAGCCCCTCCACCCCACCAAGTACTCTTGGCCATTTGTAGTATGGGGACTTGATGTCGTGGGACCATATCCGCTGACAACAGCTCACCAGTGTAGGTTCATCCTGAATGCTACAGATTTCTTCTCCAAGTGGGCAGAGGAAGTCCCAGTCAAAGAGGTGAAGGCCCATTCCATCGTCGACTTTGTGAGCTCCAATATTATCCACCGGTTTGGGGTCCCTCACGCAGTCCTAAAAAATAACGGAACCAAATATCGAGCGGCTGAACTGAAGAAATTGTATGCCAAGTATGACATTCGTTCAATCCATACCCCCCGCTACCACGCACAGGCAAACAGACACATCGAGGCATTCAACAAAACCCTCTCTAACATTCTGCATAAGATGGTTAGTCAGAACATGAAAATTTGGCCGGACAAGCTCTCCAACGCCCTCTCGGCTTTTCAGATGATGACTTGCAACTCTACCCAGGTGACCCCATATTCCCTGGTGTGTGGAGATGAGGCCATCCTACCCATTGAGATCTAGCTACCATCGTTACGCACTGCATTCTATGATCACTAGACATCAGATGAGGTAGCCGAAATCCGTCTAGCTAAATTAGAAGCACTGGACGAGAGCTGGGTTCATGCCCTCCACAATCTGGAAGGGCATCAGGATATGATAGCGAGGGCCTTTAACAAGAAGGTTCGTCTCCGCTCTTTTCTACAGGGAGACCTGGTACTGGAACTTTGAGCACCAATGATTCCTGGTAGGAAAACTCCCAAGTTAGAACTCAAATGGGAAGGGCCTTATATCATCCATAAGGTTTATCCCAATGGGGCGTACTCCATGGTGACCACGAATGGAGGGCGCATAACCCCACCCACCAATGCCAGGTTCCTCAAGCGGTACTTCGCCTGATATTCTATGGTCCCACATGAACATAAACTGCATTCCATGGTCCAACACAACCTTAAAATGTAAGGTCCTGCACGACCATAAACAATATCATCATCCTGCAAGACGACAAACTGTGAAATGGACCAGAATGAACTTAAACAGCACGTCATGGTCCAACACGACCTTAAACTGTACGGTCCTGCATGAACATAAACCGTATCTTCATCCTGCAAGACGAAAAACTGCGAAATGGTCCCGCTAGACCTTAAACTGCACGTCAATGTCCAACACGACCTTAAACTATAATATCCTGCATGACCTTAAACTGTATCTTCATCCTGCAAGACGACAAACTGTGAAATTGTCAAAGATCTATGACCTCAAACAAAGATCTCCCCGCATCCTTACTGCATGAATTTAAACTGTGAGCCAGTCAGGCCTTCCTGACTAAGGCTCAGCCTCAGGCCCCTTGGCCTCCTCGGGCCCACGTCTCCCTTATTCACTTCGAGACGTTAAACCGCAAGTTTTTCAGGTATCCCTGACAACGGTTTGGCCTCAATCCCCTTGGGTTTCCCCAACTCACCCTCTTGCGGGATAGTACGGTATGGTGTGGGACTACGTCCTCATTCACGTCGGTTTACCTGTTGTACCTTACATATCCGTAAATTAGATGCATCCTCGTCCCGCATGACGTTAAACTACATTTCAATAACTATGTGTGGCTTGATTCCCATCTTAATGGTATAAGTAGGAACGCCTGGATGCCTCGTCTCGAGCCCAGACCCATGCTTTTCTCTTCCACTATCCCCCTGGGAATAGTTTTCTTGGAGGATCCTTGTGTAGTAGGGTGTAGGCTTTCTTAATCCTGCTCAGACAAGGGTTGTAAGGGTTGCACCATGTGACCACTACCGTTCTTCTATCCTCCCTCGTCCTCACCACATGATGCTAAACTGTATGGACTCCAAGAACTACGTGTGGCTTGATTCTCATCCTCATGAGATATGTAGGAACGCCCGAGTATTTCGTATTTTGGCCCTGCTCGAATGCCAAAATCTTCCCCTCGGGTCAAGACGTATGGAATGGTGCACAATTATTCCACAACTCACGTCGAGCAAGCCTCGATTCGGCTGCACATCTCCCCTGGAGATGTTTTCCTCTTTCGTGGATGGATACAGCTTTGCTTCACCCACTCCCTGACTGGGATTCCATCATTTTTCACACCTAGAGGGACCCCCAAGAATGGCCTGGATACTACACCCAAGGGGTCTCCAACCAATACGGGCCAACGCCCCCGAGGGTTTTCAAGCAACAAGCTGATACAAGTCCCGCGTTGCGAATTTAGTCAACGTTCGATGCTCATTTGTTGCTCCCATATCAAGTCACCATAGGAAAGTTGTGTTTCAAACATGGTCGATAGTGTCCTGGATCTTTGGGTCCAACCCGAGATGTCCCAAACATCGAGTACAGTGATTCGTTCTACCCCATCCTGAAGTGACAAACTTCCCCCCAGGTGGTGCTAGAGGTCGGGCCCACGACCCTGATTCCCTTATAAGGGGTGAACGGTGTGGTGTGGGACTATGTCCTCATTCATGATAGGATCATGTACCATGTCGTACGCATTCCCTTATGAGGCCCAACCTTAGGCCCCTTGGCCTCCTCGGGTCCCCGACCCTCATCCTCATGTAAGACGTTAAACTACAAGCAGTTCATGCCTTCCTGACCAATGCCTAACCATCAGGCCCCTTGGCCTTTTCAGTCCCCATCCCAGGTCCTCTCATATAGGAGTGTATGGTGTGGCATGAGGTTATTTTCTCATTCACGTCGGTTTATTCTCTGTACATTACACCCCTCTTGTTTGGAGGTATATTACTCCCCCCTTCATCATGTATGAAGTTAAACTACATATAGAGAACTACGTGTGGCTTGATTCCCATCCTCATGGGATACGTAGGACCACCTGAATGTCTAGGATTCGGGTCCAGCCCCATCTCTCAGGAATCTTCATCCCATCTTGGGCCATTGGCCTACCCTTCCTTAATGAGAGGATTATATGGTGTGGTTTGGGATTATGTCCTCATTCACATCGATCCCATAATCACCACGCCATATACCTCTCCCTCCTAAGTTGTTTTGTCGATCCCTTATCGGTGGTTCACCAATGTGCCTAAGAGTACTCTGGTTTATTACCTGGAATGCCAAGATTTACTCAGGCACATCCACACCCACTTTCCAGGCGTTGTGTATCCCTGCACCAGGGCTTCGATCATCTTTCAAACCTGGAGGGACCCCCACGAACGGCCTGGATACTACGCCCAAGGGCTCTCCTACCGTTACGGGCTAACGCCCCCGAGGGTTTCGGACAACAAATAAATAAAATCCTGCGTTGCGAATATGGTCAGCGGCCGATGCTCGTTTGTTGTCCCCACCTCAGGCTAGCTTGATATCGACACTGTGCATCCACCATGGTTGAAATTTTTCCTCTATCGCAACACCAAACCATTAAGCCCAAAATGTCGGGTACACAATTCAAACCCTTAATCACCTCACCGTGTCCAAGTAGAGTCTCATAACTCTTGGTACTTTTCCTCCGTGCACGTCTGTGTGTTGGGGAAACAGGCCGCGTCAAAGGTGTCCTTCGGGGCTCTCTGCCGACTCCCCTATGAGGGATTCCCCATGTATTGCGATAAGGATGCCCCCTTGTTTCCCACAATGAGATTAACTCACGTGGGCTTAGGAATCGGGTTGACGTCTGCGCTAACTTGGGAGGTTGTTACCATTCATGGTCCAAGCTCCAAGACCTAAAATTAAGATCCATCCTGAACTACGTTCCGCTTGATTCCCATCATCATGGGATACGTAGGACCGCCCGGACGCTCTATCTTTGGGTACAACCCATTTAGGGAGCCATTCTCTCCCCCTGATTCACCTCTTACCTCTATATAGGCCCCTCGGCCTAAGGTCTCCCTCTCCGAGTGGCGTACGATGTGATGTGGGACCATGTCTCCATCAATTGTGTTTTATAACACTATGCACATTCCCCTCCTAGAATCATCTCTGCTACGTCTGCGATGCACGATGATAAAATGCATACATGGTCCTATCATACGACCCTAAACTGTGACATTATCGTCCTGGCCGCTCGACAAAAAATGGCACAACATTGTGGTGACCTCATTGTAGAGGACATCACATTGGGTATTGGTCAAGTTCCATTCCATTTGTCAACGCCCGTCACGGCTTGATACTTGTGGAAACACCACAACATACTACTCTAGGCCTGTCCCTTCAAAAAAACCACTCACCTTAATGGAGAAACACAATTTATCAAATTCTGGATCTTTTAGGGAAAGGGCCATGTCTGTAGTCCCCTTTTCCCCTGGAAATGGTATCTTACCATGTCACCTTTAGGAACTACATGTGGATTGATTCTCATACTCATGAGATACGTAGGAGTGCCTGGGCACTTCCCTGCGGGCCCAACCTAAACTTTGTGTTCGGTCCCTCAACTCGAGCATTTCCCCAGAGAACGCATGGTAAGTAGGGCTTAGGTCCTCCTTCACGTCAGGATTTTTTGCCATGTGTCCCCTTCTCCCTTTACCCATTTATGGTCTAAGGCCCATCAAGAACTACGTGAGGCTTGATTCTCGTCCTTATGAGTTACGTAGGAGCGCCCGTGTACTTCCCCTTTAGCCCAGCCTAACTTTCCCTTTTGGTCCCTTGACACAAAAACTCTCCCAAGGGGGTCGTGCGGTGTGATATGGGATTACGTCCTCATTCATGTCAGGCTGTTCACCACACCATACACACCACCCATTCCCATTCACACCAGGTTTTTGAGTTACTCCACCATGTGCCTCTTATGTTTCCTCCCATCCATGGTCCAAATTCTATGACCCTAAACCAAGATCTCCCTATGGGAAAGGACTCTTCTCCCCTATCTAATACATCTCGTTGTCGTACTCAGATGTGTTTTTACCAAGATCCTGAAGTGTGGGATTTTCATAGCGACATCCTCCTCATCCCATGACCATGCTTTGTGAGCTCGCTATTTGGATCCTCATCCTCTTCCACATCCAAAAGGACACTCGGACGACATGGATACTAGGCTTAAGGGATCTCCATGAATGCTGGAACTAAGGGCCCTCCAATTGTTTCGGGCCAACGTCCCTACGGATATCTGACAACATTTGTGACATGGTCCCGTGTTTCGAACATGGTCAACGGTCAACCCTCATTTGTTTGTCCCCATTCTAGGATAACGCGATAGGGATGCTGGGTTTCCACCACGGTAAACAGTTACCCTCCATCGTCATGCCGCCATCATCGTGATCCGAATCTCAAGTGCCATGATTCACACATTTCCACATCCTCATGTTCAAGTGGAATTCCATAATACTCGGCTCTTTATCTTCGCTCATCTAGGTGTGCTAAATGATCGTGTAAGTTTCATTAGGTCGGTATTCACCGAGAACCCCTTTTCCCTAACCTTCCCCTTTTTGTGTGAGGAAATTCCCACCACTACTACTTGATTCCCACACCGAGAACGACTCACGTGGGATTAGTAGTTTTGGCGGGATGTGTACCAACACGGTCAGGCTTCTCATCGTCCCGCATGATGTTAAACTACACTTCCAGAACTACGTATGGCTGAATTCCCATCCTCGTGGGATACGTAGAGACACCCTGGTATTTTTCCTAGGGTCCAGCCCACAGAAATCATTGATCCAATCCTTCCCCTTTCCGGCCCCCTGGCCAAACCCCTCGCTAGAGAGGCCCTGTCCTGATGAAGGAAGGATCCATGACCAAACCAATGTGCCCATCTAGCGTACCCCCACCACGGGGGTGTAACTACATAAGTGTTGGATTCTGGTCGGACAAACCATCACTCCATATTCCATTCTTTGTTTGCCCCTTATTCGGACCCTCGTCCCCTTTCATGTCTGACGGGACACCCAAACGACCTGGTCTAATGCCGCATCGGCTCACCTACTATCTAGGGACAACATTCCAGAAGACTGGACATGTTTGGAAGGATCCCCTAACAGTATGGATGTTTGACATATGGTCCACCAACTGTCCTGGGTCAATGTCCCGAATGATTGACCGACAATATTTGTGACATGGTCCCCTCATTCGAACATGGTCAACGGTTGACCATCATTTTTGTCCCACCTTAGGCTAACGCAGTAAGGATGTCGCTTCTCCTCCATGCTTAACAGTTGTCCCTTATTGTCATGCCATCCCCACAGTGGTCCGAATCTTGGGCATCGTAATTCACGCTTCTTGTTTCCGTCTGTTCGGACTGATTTCAATGCCCCTAGTGTTGCACCGTTCGTACATGGGGGAACGCCGAAGAAACAGTAAGTTGGCTGTTCTGAAAAGTTCCTTCTCCGGTCAGGCCCCACCCACCTTTTAGAAATCTGGACTGCTAATCCAAATCCTAGATGCCCGGAGAATGGTCTCCACTCCTACACTAGGTGGGACGAGAAGGTGATCGTCTCCTGTTTCTCACATCGGGCTCGACCCACGTGGGCTTGGGGAATAATCGCCGAACGTCCCAAAAACATTATAGGGATATAACGTGGCTATTCAAACAGTGGAAATCATGCATTCTAGGACATTCAATACAAAGAAAGAATAAATTGATGCACGAAAGTACCAATAAAAGGTTTCTGGTTTGTTACAATACACGGGGGGTCGACTTCTCCCATGGATGGGTTGACCCCGTCAAAAGAGCATTGCAGCTCTGCCACCTGTTGGCTTGTGGCGTCCAAGGCTTGCTGCCACTGACTTAGCTCCTGCTCCTCCTCAGCAGCAGCGGGACACAGTTCGTCAGCCTTGACTTTGGCACTCTCTATGCTAGCATGAACGACATCCATCTTTCCAGAGGCCTGCCTCATATGCTCTTCTGCCTCTGCCAGCTGGGCCTTCCACCATGAGATCAGCTCAGATTGTGCATTAAGAGAGGCTGAAAGCTCATCTTCCCAAGTCTACATATGTTGGACCTCTCTTTCAGCCTCCTAGAGCTTCCTTATGTTGGTCGCCTTCCTCCGCTGTCAGCCCACGCTGAGCCGACGATCATGCTCCCAGATCTTCTCAGCCATAAGATCTCAGATGAGTGTGTGAGGACGTTGGGAATCCACTCGCCCAGTGCATAGTTCGCACAAACGCGATTAGATTCTATCTATTTTGGCCATCCATTGTGCTTGGGGTGTCCTTGATGAAGCGCGTGATTTGATTCCACGACCGGCGGGGGACTATGCCGCTGTCTTCCTCGTCGGAGGTCATTTTTTCCTAGTCTGCGCGATTGGTAGGCTTGTACGCGGGATACACCTGCAAGAAATCCTCGGCATGATCTACATCTGGTGTTGAATCTTGTACGACATCTGGCACCGAAGCAGGCGTGACAGGACTGGGACTGACCGGTTGATCCTCTTCATCAGAGTCTACCTCAATGACTTCGGTCACAACCCTACTGGTGGTCCCGCTAGTGATGATGTGTGTTGCTTCTTGAGGAGATGGGGGGCTATCGCCCAAATCACCGGCATTCCCCTAGGAGGGATTCCACCAGACATCCCGAATAGTCTTTCCGTAGTAGCCCACGCTAGTCAGAGAACTGTATGACAGAGAGGGACATAAAATGTAAGTTGGCATAGTCTAAATATGACGACAAGGAAACCGGTAGAGGAAACATACATAGATTGACCGCCTGGCGCTGCTCTTGAGCCGGTACTGATGGGACCCCAAGGCTAGTCCCTCTTTATACAGTTGGAAGGTTTGGAGATTCCGGAGGAGCCACCTCAGGGGCTCTGGTACCACCAGACGTGGAACTGGACGCAGCCATAGGTGCGGGTTCTGATGGTCCGGCATCATCACCCGTCGAGGGGCGAGAACGAGGAATGTGAACAAGTTCCTCCTGCATGGCTCAAACATCGAGGAGAAGTATATAGTGGACCTAGAACAGACCATAAGGAAGGATGTTTGGAATGCTACCTTGAGAGCCTATGTAAATTCGTCGGAATCTGAGCCTTGATCTCCGACCTCGCCCTCCTCCAACGGGATCCCTCCTCCAGCCTCATACTCCCGAGAGGAGTCCTCTGATTCTTCCGGCAGGGCGAAGCGCTCCCTCGGATCGACAGCCGATAACTGTGGGGGGACCGTTCGATTCAGCAGTACCCTCACACGGTCTGTCATTGGGCGAGGTACACCACTGGATGGACGTAATCCTCCAGCTCGTCCATGCATTGCTCTGCCTCTGCCGGAGACGCCATGAATCCATCCCGGACTAGGCCTATGCCCAGTAATTCCATCCTGAGGCAATTAAGGTGGCCCATATGTCTGGTGGTCTGAGGAATTTCTGATTGACATCCCAAATGTCCCAGGCTTCCGGGAAGACGACATCCTCTTCCATGTAGATATGACATAGGCGCTTCCCCGGAGCCTTAGTGGATATCCTATGAAATCCCCTCGGTGGATGCCCCTCCGGATGGCCCTGCTCTTCCAGAATCACCGGATCCAGCGTTGCTGACACACCCTCAGCCGGTGCGGGTATCGCCGCCATGGCAGCCCTGCTACCGTGAGTGGCCCTAGCTTCCCTCCGACCCCGACCTCGAGATAGTGGAGGCTCGCCATCATCGACCCGAATAGTCGGTTGCTTCAACATCTCCCCTGGGTAAGCAGCATCCCAACTAATGGCATACCCCTTCACCAATCCGAAAGCAGCAGTGGATGGAGGCAATGCAATTCACATCTTCCTATCCACCCATGTGAACATGAGACACATCTGCCTCATCACACATGGGTGCTCCTCGTGACACCCCTCCTAGTAGAAATGCGGGGTCAGCTGTTGGAGGCACCAGAACTTCCTCGCAAACCGATACAGGGTGTACGGTTCGCAGATTGGCTCACGATCTACTCGTGCCACCAAAACTCCACCTCGAAAGGCTAGGAGGTAAGCCCGATGTTCTTCCATTCCCCGCCCGTCGTCAGTATGTATCCTCGTCGGCAATGGGAAGGGGTGGAAATTAAACTCATCTGCCCTCCACACCCAATTTAGCACCATCGGCACGACTAGTTTGAACAAGAAGATCCCGACCGCATTTAGGAAGGAGGGGCGAAAATTTGATCCCGGCGGCGAAATAGGGTCTGGATATTCATAAATTCCCCTGATGTGCGCTGAGATCCACCCATACAAGAGGTGGAAGGGCCTGTATATCCTTGGAGGATTCTTGCCCTCCGTAATGTGCCGCATCATTCTGTGTAGTTGGAAAGCATTGGAATCCCAAGATTGATCCGCTACCCCATGGACAGCATGGATGCCATAATAAACGAGTTGGGCCACACCCCCATTCTTGTATCCCTCACCGGTAGAATCCAACCGCAGATGAGAGCCGCGATGAACGCCGCCAACCTAACTATCAGTTGTTGTACATTGATGACACTAAAACCCCAAGTCTTCCATTGGCTGTCCTCCAAGACCCACCAATACAAGTGCCCCTTACCCAGTTGGTCCGCCCTTGGACAAGTTCGAGGCCTTGGAGGGATCTCTCGATTTTCTGGGAAATTCAGTAAGCACATGAACCATATCTTAAAGTGTAAATCCCTCACTGCATCCTTGTCCTCTCCAGGGATGAGTGCCATCAGCGCCAACGACAGTCGCGACATTTTCTCTGTATCCTCCAATGTGCTCAGGACAGGGAGGAACTCATCATACATGGCCCCCATGATCGGAACCCCAGAAATCTGGTGGACATCCCATAGGCTGACGCCCACCTCCCTGGGATGCAGGTGAAAGGTATTGGTCCCAGATGACCATCTGATCAGTAATTCCGACATCAGTTGTTTCGGTTGGTAAATGTGGAATTGAGAGGCCCATGCCACCTCATATAACCCCACTCTCCTAAGCTCAGCCCCAAACTCCTCGCATGAGTCGCCTACCCAGTAGTCCCAGGCCCAATCATCTGTAATGATGCCGCCCTGGTGCAGGTCCACTCATGGGACCATCCCTTCTTCGAATCCTGGAAAGTCGCCTTCAGCATGGTACAGTTGAGAGGAGGGGACGTCTCTGATTGCAGTGTATTACCGTCAATATAGTTAACATGGTTGTAGAGATAGTCAGCGGGGACGGTTGTAAAGTCCTCATGTGCATGACCATCGGCCTCCCTGAACCATTGGTGCTGACATGGTGTGCTCTTGAACCAGCAAGCTGGTTCGTCCCTACTCGCCTCAGGGATGAAGACGTCATCCCTCAACCCGATGTCGTACAATGGCAGCTTCTTACACTGTGGATAATTCTTCTGACTCTCCAATAGCAGATCTGTCAAATAAGTGTGGTCCTAGTGGTTGCGGACCATCTCCCCAAGGCCTGGACGGTTGGCCATCTCATCCAGACGGGCGGCGTTTGCATGCACCCCCAATACAGCTTCGCGATGGGCCATTTCAGTTCCGGCACTCGAAAAGATTTATTTTTTCAGAATGGATCTCGATGCTAGATCAAAAAGACGGATCGTGAAGGTCGGTCGTGAGACCAAACCGCAGAGTCTGGCCTATGCCGGTAAATAGGAGTTCTCTTGCCGCGGTCGCGGAGTTAGAGACCTGCGGTTCGCCACGAAGCTCGATTCGCGGAGAGCAGGCACGGAGTACGCGATGCTTTGCAAAGTAGAGATCACAAAAAGGCAAGGAATCCACGTGAAGTAAAAAGAGGTCGACCCCACTATTTATAGGCGGCGACCCCAGAGCATCGTGGCACATCTGCATCTGTGGCCCCAGTCAGCACTGCAGGCCCTTTTTGTGAAGTCGCATCACGAACCATCATCACTATTGGTGCTTTTCCATCAGACATCGACCCTCCACCCTCCACGGCTCCAATTCTGAGGGGGGAATTTGTTGGCGCCAAAATATTTCACGAAAGGATGGAATGGAAATGATGGTCGGCCCGCTGCCTCGTGAAGCACCGATGCGAAGCACCCCGATCATCGCGGTCCCGCGCAGCTCCAGAGGTGGTAACTCTCTGCGAATGCACTTGACATTCGTGAGCCCGGCGTGAAGCTCCAGAGGCAGTAACTCTCCGTGAACTCATTTTACGTTCACGAGCCTTCCACGAAGCTCCGGAGGTGGTAACTCTTCACGAACGACGCTGACGTCCGCGAGCACTCCGCGAAGCACCTGACGCGGCATGCGAGTTCGGCTTCGTGGCGCCCCTTGCCTATAAATACTGGTCTCCCCCTGAGTCCCAGGGGGAGAAAAGAAGAGAAAAAGGGGGGAAATCCGACCTTTCAGCTTCTCCTCTCCCAAATCGCGACACACTCTTTTCCCCCGAAAATCATGAGCTCCGTGAGGTACTTCTACTTCGCATGAAGCCTTCACTTTGACTCGTTTTGAGCCCCTCTTCCGAGAAGGATGCCCTTCGCGAAGATCAATGGCATTCGTGAATGAAAGGGATTCTCAAGGGAACCTGGGCAGCCGTGAAGAATTTATTCTTCACGGAACGCCCAACCTGTAATAGTGATCCCTATGCTAAGGCAGGATCGCTACACATCGTGAAGCACACTGCTTCTCAGCACCATGCTTCATGAGGCACCTTTTCTTCGTGAGGCAGTGCTCCACGAATACAGTTCCACATCCCGAAGCACCCTCCACTCACAGCTATGCCCAATTCTAAGGCTAAGTCACTCCGCTTCGTGAAGCACACTCCTTTGATTAGCAATTCCTCTTCCCGTGCGACCCTCTTGGTATGCACGAAGTGATTTCAAAGTCCCACGGACAATATCACTCATAGTGTTGCATCACCTATTGCTTCTTCGAATAGGCACGCTAACGACTATTGCTTCTTCGCATAGCCACGCTAACGTGGACCCCTCGATGGTTTTCTCCACAACCCACCTTGACCATGGCCTTACTGGTACCTTACCTCCCCCAAGGAGCAAAGGGTACCAGTTATGTAAGTCCTAGGGGTGTGGAGTGAACCCGCCTCGTCCGAGCTGCAGGACGTTAAACTGCCAAGCACCACGTCCTCAACACATGACATTAAATTGTGACCCGACCTCGTGCCTCTCAAGAAGGGTCCCCCCAGCTCCAAAATTCTTTACACCAATCATCTCCACAGAAGTGGAATCACCCATCCACAAGGGATGATATTTTTTTTATTGGAGTGGCGTATGTTCTCAGGAGAGGGGCGACCCCAATTCTCCAACAGATGGCTACACCTCTGCATCTCCGTTCTTCCCCACTACCAATGTCAATGGAGGGCATGATAGGGAACGAGGCACCTCCCATCATAGGTCCCAAATCCCTCTTTTGTTGCGCCCTGTCTCACTTCGGGCCTCCATCCTGGAGTAAGTCCCAACACCATGGGCCGCCTAACATGTAAGCCCCCCTTCGCTTCTCACGGACGCACCCTTAACAGCGTGATAGTCTGGTCCTTGCTACCTATTGTTTCTCACACTGAGCATCACTCACGTGGGCTTAGAACAAGCATTGGAAATGACAACACCTCGTCCCTCATGACATTAAACTGCATACCATCGTCCAGCATGACATTAAACTCTATGACCTTTTCCCTCATGACATTAAACTACACAACCATTTGAACTATGAGGTCTTTGATCCATGTCAAGGCATGTTACGTAGGAAGCCTCCTCAGAGGTCCAAGCCTACGAATCATTTCATCACGTCGGGTCCCATCCCCGTCCAGCAGGACGTTAAACTGCATTCCGTTCCGACGGCAAGCCGTTGTGACTCACCCAACCAGAACTACGAGGATTTTGAACCGTGTCAAGGCATGGTACATAGGAAGCCTCCCTAAGGTTCAAGCCCAACAATCATTGGCCCTGAATGTCTCATTGTTAGTGTGACAAGCCCCCCCATTTTCAATCCAATCTATGAGGACTTTGATCCATGTCAAGACATTGTACGCAAAAATCCTCCTAGAGGTTCAAGCCCATCCATCATTTATTCACGTCGGGTTCTACCCTCATCCCGCATGACGTTAAACTGCATACCCTCATCCCGCATGACGTTAAACTGCATACCCTCCTCCCGCATGACGTTAAACTACATACCCTCATCCCGCATGATGTTAAACTGCATACCATCGTCCAGCATGACATTAAACTATATGCCCTTTTCCTGCATGACATTAAATGCATACCCATTTGAACAACGCGGTCTTTGATCCATGTCAAGGAATTATATGTAGGAAGCCTCCTAGAGGTTCAAGCCCATCTCCAATTGGACCAAGGTCCCTCATTTACGTCTATTCACTGACACCCACCGCCAGTCCGAATTATGGGGACTTTTATCCATGTCAAGGAATGGTACATAGGAAGCCTCCACGAGGTTCAAACCCACCGCCCGTTGTTTACTCACTTCAGGGTTCACTACCATCCCACGTGACATTAAACTGTATTCCATCAATCATGTGAACTATGAGTACTTTGATCCATGCCAAGGCATGGTATGTAGGAAACCTTCACGAGGTTCAATCCCACCACTAGTGGACCCCCGTGTCTACTTTCACATCAGTTCACTGATGAAACCCTTTGAACTAAGAGGTGTTTGATCCATTTCAAGTCATGTTACGTAGGAAGCCTCCATGAGGTCCGTGCCCAACACCACTAGGACCCTCCTGGTCCTACCCATTCACGTTGGTTTGCTGATGATATCCATCAGACCAAGGTCCACCCTCACGCCGGTTCACCGAAACCATCCTGAACTATGCAGACTTTGATTCCCTACCACCGAGATACTTAGGAAACCTCTTCATGTCTCAAGCCCAACTTCACCGTTGCCCTTGCGATGGTCCCTTGCCATTCCCCCCTCTAATTCATTCATCCACCAATCATCCACCCTGATTCTCACCCGGACTATCATATCCTAGCGAGACCATGTCGGTACGCTCTTCTTCACAGCCGCCCATGGGCTGGTCCCGATATCGGCATCCCATCAAAGGAAATCCCTCTATCTGATCCATTATAGCTAATGCCCTGATCGGGCTGATCCGTCTCTGCTGGACGTTAAAATCGTGGCATACCCTGTGTTAATCTCAGGAAGCTGTGGAAAACCTCATATATGTGTCTAATGCATATAACTCCCCGCGCTCGATGTGGGATTACTCCGGCTTCAACGCCCTCAATAAGCCCTATGACCAGGGATAATAGACAGACATGCTAGTTCCCCAGCATCCAGACACGCTACTGATGTTTCAACGTGACTACTCCCCCGACTGATGGCTGCTGCCCTAACCAGACCCATTAGAATGTCCCGACAGAAGCAGTGTAATTATCCGGCGTCCATGGAAACATGGAACTGGGAAGAGTTTCATGAACAATGTATTAAATCTATGAGGGATTCCCAGACTAGGTGACGAGTTCCGAGGAGGAATCCACGAAAGGAAGAACCGACATCCCATCATCCCATTTCAATCAAGGAGAAGACGTCCCTGAATAACGAGTGAATGTTGCCCGCCTTTGGAAAGAACGAATGCGGGTAAATAGCGTCGTGTTTCATCCCCTGGCGGACGGACGGGTGCACGCGCCCCGGTGGAAAGCATTGAAAACCATATCCAATTAGGGTAATCATTACGATTAATTGTAATCTTATGGGTTTCCAAACCCATACCTTACAGTCTCTAAGGGTCACCTTGACAATTAATAATAACCCATAGGCGTCTTTATACCCACTTATCATAATCTATAGTGGTATCATGTCCATTAAAATAAGTTACATGGGACTTTATCCCCATTTTTCATAATTTATAAGTGTATACATTCCCATTTTTCATTATATAAAATATAAATCATACATGTATCTCATTAAAGTGTTGTTATTCCATGAATTTATATCACAACATTGTAAGGGATGTCATTCGAATATTTTTCATGTTTAATGGGTTTTATCCTGGTATATAACAACATTGTATGTGACACCATACCCATATATAACAACTATAATGGAATCCATGCCCAAATATGACAACAATTCATGGGGATCCAAACCAATATATCCTTACATTATAATGGTTATATGTTCATAGTTGTCATTACATTATAATAATTCCTGGTTTATGAAAATCCAATGGATAATTCATCAAATATTAATATAATTATTTAATAAATGAATTACCATTATCCCATTAATATAAGGGATGTGGTTGTACCACTCAACTCTATTAAATTATGACTATATGTATATGTGTGTTTATTGTGATTTACCACTATGATTATCCATTATGATTTATGGTATAATAATTTTGATGTCAATTAGCACACACAGATGGGTGTTTCGGTTATATTACCGTTAAAGTAATATATATATATATATATAAAGGGGTAACCTAATGTTGTGGATCACATTATGGTTGATCACCAATTATTTTTTTTGGAATTTAAAATATAAATTTTATTCTAAAAGAGGAAACCATTTTAAGAATGATTCAATTTTGGAGAAATGAATTGTGAAACTCTTGTATATCACCCAACATTAAATATTAAGAATCAAATCATTGAGTTAAATTTATCTTATCACCAACCACATTAATATTGAGGGGCACTACACTGGTATCATCCTTTGGATTAGTCTGTATTGGAAGAAATTTTCTGAACAAACAAACCACATAGAAATAAGCTATATGAATAAATACATAAATGGAATATATGATTGAAATTAGTATGAAAAATTGATATGAATGAGTGTATAAAATTTTAAGAGGAATGTTTTGAGGAAAGAGACTCGTGATTCTAAATTTATATAGAGGAATTATCAATAAAACTAGGTGGTCACGTCGTGTCATCACTTCAAGGGATAAATAAGATGTTATCATCTAATGGGATGAATAAGAATAAATTAGGGTAAATATATATAGATATACGTGTGAATTATTAATTTTATCCACCTTTAATGGGGGTCACAGGTATGCTACACGATTTTCCAAACCATGCACTAATTGTGGACCATGAATTGCTAAAAGAGGCACTATGCATGTGCTATGTGAATAGTATCACTCTATACTAACAATTCAAGTTAAAACCATATTTATAATGTTTATGAAAGTTCTCATTGCCATTATTTTAAGGTTATAATATTAGGGAAATAATTTTGGCCCAATTATTCTCATTGAAACACCTATAATGGTTCTCCTGGCCATTCACACTCTATGGCAGAGTTTCTACAAACCATTGTTTTAGATGTTACTCCCACAAACCAAGGGTTCAGGCTATAAAAAATCCATAGTCTCCAATTTTCAATCACTGATATATTAGGTGTTCATATTAGGTTGTCAAAATAAATATAATATTTTTTTAAAGGATCCCTGCCTTATTTAAAAACATTTTTCCTAAAAAATATGAAAGAGAAAACAATGTAATTTGACTTTTATATACCAATATAGCTATCTATATCATTAAATTATATTTATTATATAAAATACATAAATGTTTTGATAATATGATTATTTTATTACATGATAAGTGAATGAAAAATCCTAAAACCTCAATGTTATTTCAAAATAGATGTTATTTACTAATGGTTTTTTATACTTACTGTCACATGTTTAAAAAATTTATTCGAACAGAAATAAAAAAAATTAATATACACTATGATTCAGGATATCAAAATATATGTTCATTATAATGTTTTCGAATATAAATAACTAATTAAATATTTACATCAGAAACATCACTATCCATATGATCATTATGAAACAATCAATAATCACCATGACCTTTAATCACATCAATTCATTCTTTTTTGACCCAATTCATTTAATCAAATGGTAACATTGATGTTGAGATACATGTTTTAAATTATAAGGCTTGTCGATGATGAAATGTATATGTGATTATGGTGATATCTTTGTTACATCTTGTAGTGGAGGTCATGTGTACTCAATCATTAATCTGGATTCTAGGAAATTTCCCCCTCCAAAGATAGCTAGGATAAAAGAATCATAAAATGGTTTTGGGATGTGATTTTTGGATTCATGGATTGTTATTGGAGGCATGAACAATGGTGTAAAATTTCCATTGATGTGGTTTAATCAGTGATGGTTCTGTAGCTATTTAATTCTAAAGTACTATGTTTGTTGTTTGATATTTTAAAGATTTGGTGACTTTGGTTTCAGATCTTATTTAATAAATGGTGGGGATTAGGTTTTGTGGATGATGTGGTGATGGTGATGGTGGGCGACTATTGTTATGTCCATTTAACTTCGTACAATGATAATGTTCAGTGGTTCTCTATGGTACCAGAAATTGAATTGTATTCCTGTAGGTGTAGTTTTTAGGTTATAGAATGTCAAATGGTCAGCTAGTATCATATCTTTATGTAAGGGTATGGTGGGTATAATCCATGTGATGGTGGATGGTACATTTTAACGCATGAGATATCATGCTTCAGTTTCATTTTCTTAGTTTACCTGATTCAGGATCACTTTTCCCAGTGAGGTTTTGTGATTTAAGGATTGATATGTGTTTTTATATTTTTTAATATCAAAATTTTAGTTAAAATGATGTATTTTGAATTTGGATTCTGGGTGATGGTTTTGAATTTTTTAATTTT
This sequence comes from Viscum album, assembly GCA_963277665.1. Lineage (NCBI taxonomy): Eukaryota > Viridiplantae > Streptophyta > Magnoliopsida > Santalales > Viscaceae > Viscum > Viscum album. The sequence continues at coordinate 2,069,814,961 of OY728152.1, read as the reverse complement.
TTGTTACCTATAAACTGTAATTTTTATTTTATAAAATAATAATAAATTGATTTGGAGTGTGTCTCATTCATTACATTTATATTACTCTCAAACTCCTTCATAAATTATACTTAATAAAATTTTAATTTCTTCAAATTTTTTAATTCGTATTAAACATAAAAATATGCAAACATGATAACCCTATTTAAAACTATTATACTGTCCTTCAATAAATTGTCATATAATGGATCACTACTAAAATTTTTAGAATTTTTTATTTCAAAAGAATGAATTTTCACACCAATAACCTCGTAATTGTATATTTAATTCACTATAATTTTGATATTTAATTATGATATAAATTCATTATACATTTTCATCTTGATTTCCTCGAAATCATTGAAAAATTATATTACAATGAATGTGTGTAGCTCAAGTAGTGATTTCCACTTTAAAATATTTCTTTATATATCATTATGAATCATGACATAATAAATATTCAACTGGATATTTAAATCATTGATGAATATATCATCAAAAACATTATTAATCATTTCCTTATTTAAATCTATATATATCATATTTTATATTCTCAATAAATCAATAATTTTACAAACATATCAATCATATGATAGAATTTGAGAAATCATAACTATAAATTATTATAAATAATGTATTATCATAAAAATATTTTATGTGTGTATTTTACATAGTAAAATTTTCAAATTTCACTATAAAAAACATATATACTACCATTGAGAAATTGAAAATCCACTAAATGAATTGTTTTTCCTTTTGAAAACATAGAGATTGTACTGCATATTATTATATGAATATAATGTATCCTCTATACATTATTATTTATCATCAATTAATTTTTATGTATAAATTAATAAATATTATATTTATTTTACATACAAAAATCCTATAAAATAATGAAAAATGAATTTGAAAACTATTTATATATAATTCAATCAAATCTCCACCAACCATGTTATATAATCATAAAATATATTAAGGAATATAAAATAATCTCAAATACATTTTCAACAAAATTATTATTATTCTAAATATTATGTGAAAAAAAATAAATACTATATTAATAATTCCATGTGTTGTTGAATCTATCTCATTGGATAATTTTTTTAAAACCTGCAACATGAAACTAAACATAAAATTAATTCATTTCAAAAGGATAAATTTCATAACAACACTTAACCTAGAAATTTAATTTATATAATATCAACATACATTAATAAGAAATTTATGGAATGTGTATTAGATGTTATCTCATAATAGGTAACAAGTCTGACCTTGTATTCCAAAAATAAGTATAACAAGAACTCTATAATATTCTCCCATTATGAAAACAATGTCAAAAGTAATGTGGTTTATGAATAAAATCCTTACGTGAGAGGTAAATACTATACATGTATATATTTTTGTATTTCGTAAAATATATCCTTTAGGATGGATTAGAATACAATATTTGAAATATATCGATTTTTAATCATATATATTATCCTAAAACCCATATATTAATTATTACGTTTTAGTATAAGAAATTTAAAATCAGTATTCATGGATCAATATTGTTTTAATAGATTCATGTAAAATTATATTTCATAATATTTATAACATAAAAATATGATTTGATAACGAAAAAACATGTTAATGTATTTTAATATATCACTTATATTAACAAATTTAGGATAAGAACGTTCTGATGCCGCATAGTAATTTTCAACAGTGTATAAATATAGTAATTATTATTTCCTTCAATTCCATATTATAGAGCCTTCTCAAAAAAAGTAATTTACATACTATTACTATATTCGGGTTATTAGAATTTCAAACCCATTAAATATTATTGTACTGATATAAGTAATATTTTATCCACTTATATACATCAAATTATAAGTGAATGTTCCTATGATATGTCAGAGAACTCATTTGAGAAACATAATGTGATGTTATCTAGGTTTACATTGGTATGAAAATGAAATGGTTGATGCCTAAATATTTCAAATATTTTTATAGAAAAATGAATCAATCTTCAAATAATATTACTAAATTAAATTTTAGTCAAAAATTTATATGATTCATCATTTTCTAGCATCATACCAATTTTCATGAATGAGTGAAAATTTAATGATATATCCATGAAAATTAATTTAAAAGATAAATTTAAAATTAATTCTGATGGAATAAAAACTATTCTTATTTCAAAAAACATGTATCATGAGGATAAAAATATTCTCTCCAAATTTATATATTTCAAATCTAATTTAATATTTTCTCCCAAATTATATAAATTAATTCCTATTATTCCAAATAAATTTGATATAATCCCCAAATAAAATCTGAATAAGAATACTTTGTTCATTTGGTTTACATATGCTCTATTTTACACCATCCATTAAATTAAAATCGACCTGATAAAACTCATATCTAGCATAGAATAATATTATATAAGGGAAATGTTTTACACATAAAATACATTATTGAACCGTAATTTCTTGGTTATGTCATTATTAATGATAAATATGTAGTTTTTTTATAATAAATAGTTTTTAATGGTATTATTAAAAAATTGATAATAACATTTAAATAATAAATTTAAATGAGAAAATGTATTGTTAACAAAACATTGTTTCCAACGAATTAAAAAAAATTGGATCTACTCGTTAATATGAATCCAACAAAACTGACAGTGTGTAAATTTGATCAACAATATAGATGATATTGAATTTAGAAAATTGGAAGGGTAATACATAAAAAAAAATAGAAACTCATTTCCTCATAAACAACACACATTAAAAGGATTGTGAACATGGACAACATCCATATATGAACCTACATTCCATGTAATGATATATGTACATATGTGAAAACTCATAAATCACACATATCACCATGTGTTTCATCCAATGTTAATTAATACTCACAATAGAGTATAAATAAAAATGGAATCTATGAGGTTTTCTATTTAGGGATGGCCATGATCTGACATAGTTCCCCTTCCCCACTCCGAATTTTCTATCTCTTATCTATCATTTCCCCTCCCAATACTAGAGATGAAACATGTTTGTGAGGGACATAAAGGGGAGACAATTTATGTATATGAGTAGTGGTGTATCATGTGGAATTACCTAACCACATTCAAGGAAATAGTAATTAGTTATGTATTTCTCATCTTCCAAGGTACATGCCAAATCCTATGAAATATATTTTTATTTTTATGATGTTGAGCAAAAACATGTTACATATTATGATGAATATCTAATGTGGATTTTAGACTGATATGTGAAATGTAACATCCTAGATAAATAAGGAAGAATACACTGTTCATATTAATTAATATTTTTAAATTAAATATTAATATTACATTAAAGGGGATAGTATGTTTGATGGAATACCTGATACTCAACAACAGGTTTCTTTGAAATCTTTCATTGCACACTAATAATATAATATTATTATTTTATATGATAGTTAATGCCTAGCCATTTTAATCGCGCGAATGAACATAACTAACTAAAAAATTATTATACATGTTTGTTTGATGTTTTACATTTATCCAATAAAAATTAGGGGCTTAAAAAATGAATGAATTTATCTTTTAGAATTAATACTCTAATATTCAATAAAAGGTATTTACTGCCATTTGATGGAGAAACCTAATTAAATCTACTCTTGGACATTTTTATATGTTTTATTTGACAAAATATAATTTCTCTTTAGATTCAGTTAATCAAAATTTACATTGGGTAAATTTTTTGTATTTTTCTGATAAAGTTCATTTTTTAAAGAATAGTGAATAAAACTGTATTTTTATTGAAGTGTTACTTTTAGACTAATTTATTTATATAGATATATAATCGTTCTAATTGTTTTTTAAGTGTAATTAAAATATATTTTTAGCATTTAATAAAATGTTTGTCATTAGATATAATATTATTTTGAAATTGGACATAAAAAAGTGTCAATCTTTTGATAGTTATTATTTGAAAAAACTCACAATTTGTTTTAACAATGGGAATAAATTTTAAATTAATTATTTCATCTTATATTCTTTGAATTTTTTAAAATAGGCATCACTTTTTAAATTTGAAAATCTAATATATCTTATGATGAATTTTTAATATTTTTCTAAAAAACATCAATTTGTGATAAATACTGAAACTTCTTAGTAGTAGTTAAAAAACATACTTTTTCATTCAAATGAAATTTTACCACTTCTTTGAATTTAATTTTTAGAATATGTCATACATGGTTGTTATTAGTAAGTAAAATTTTGTTCAATAAGATGAATATAATTTTTGGTGAATAATAACTTTTGACTTTTATTTACTACGTTAAAAGGTAATTAAAATTATTAAAGGTAAAAAATATCATAATAATAAAAATTACATTCACACATTTCTTAACCTTATTGGATGAGCTACTTACGTGTGATAATGAAACATTAGATTAATAAATTTTAACTAACGTAAAAAAAATACACATACAAATATCTTCTGGTAAATTAATTTTTACATGGGGTTACATAAGTTATCCTTTCAACTATAAATGCTCATTAGAATGAAAAAAATATTTAATACATCATTATATTTGTTTATAATTTTTAGAAATCTAATAAATTAAATTATTTATGACACAATAATGATGCAGTGTTTACCTCATTAATAATTTATTTAAATAAATAAGATTATAAATATTAATATAACATCCAAAACCTGTTTAGTACTTATTGGATGAATTTATTTTGACTTTGAGTCATCTTATCCACTATCTTAATGAATTTTGAACGTTTATAAACAAATTATCATTATATAATAAAATAATATTATTAATCTTTTCTAAAGATCCCTTCCCCCCTTATAAAAATCCCTCACTTCTAACCAATTCCACACACCGCTCAAGCCTTTTGGATCCAAACTCTTCCCCATTATGCTCCCTACATCGCTTTACTCCTCTTAGAAGCCTTACCTTAGGCAGAAGGAACTTCCAAAAACCCTTTTGGATCATACCAAAGGGAGTTAACCAAATTAAATGTAACAATTTCTCTTTAATACTTTTTTTTATTTTGTTTTATATTACATCTACAACCCCTAGCCACTTTTTATTCCTTTATTTTATCATAACATACTGTTTCTCTGGATGGAGAACTATTTCCTCACGAAACGATGATTATTCAAATACCTCATACATCCTCTCATGGTGGCCATTATGATGAGACTGTATTTATATATGATACATATTATGGTTATTTTTTCATTATGCTTATGTATTTTTAAATTATTTCATACCATTATGGTTTCCATTATGAATAAACACGATAATTTCATTTCAGGAAATGTGGACGACCTCCCCTTCAAAGAGATATGACTCATTCATAACAAACGTGGTATGTATAAGGGATGAAGTTATTGAAATTGGAAATCATATTATATTGTAATTATAATATTACTATGTATCATTATGTTTTAATTAAATTAAAATAAAAAATAGAAATGAAAGTTTTGTTACTGCGTGCGTAAATCTTACCGGCTTCATAAACGATGTATTTTATTTCTTATCCCCAAAAATTATGCACTTTTTTAAATAAATATATATACTCAATTTATATGATATATATGGTATCTAAATCATGAATATAATTCTGTAGAAAATGGACTATTGACCAGATGGACAACTTGTAATTATAAGGTGTTCATTTATTACTAAAGTACCAAATATCGACATAATGACCATTATTAACTTAAATGATAAAATATTGTTCATAACATGTTAATAAGTGATATAAAAGGAATAATAAACATGAAAAATAGTAATTAATCAAGTATAAATTAACATAATTTATAATTCAGGAATAATAAGTAACAAACAATTCAAGTCAGACACGAGGTAAGGGATTTTTTTATCACACTGTTAACTTCGTGAGATTTCCATTGTTCACCACTTATTCATTTCATGTGGTGTATTGTGTCCAACCATTTGATATATAAAATAAATATTCTCATTATATTAAGGGAATTATATGATTTATTTTGTGGTTATTAACTTTTTTTCATACAACTCAGATGATTACAACATGGTAAAGGGTTTCATCTCACCTTCTATTCCAGTGAGATTCATGATATATTTTCCACTATTTCCATTTGTGTGGTGTATGTACTTACCATTATTGTACTCATTGTTTAATATACATTTATTTATGTGTATTTACAACTTTATAGTATGTTCATTCTTTCATGTGGTGTACATTTTGTAAGTTACCAAATTGGTAAAGGAACCTTTCACCCTCCTCTTTTCAAAAGACTTCTTTTTGTTATGTCTTATAATTTTCATATTATTTTGTAGGGATATGTTAATATATATCATTATTGATTTAAATTTTATGTCCAAGTGATGATAATCCATTTTTATCGCATCAACTCTGTTCTGAACTTTTTAGAGACACCGTTACAGTATAGATTTTTTACAAGGTAACTTCTTAACCCAATTTCAGTTCATTAGGTCCAAATTGTACTTATTTAATATGTCATCCTATGAATATGTGTGAATGTCCTATATATGTTTTACACTTAATATAAATTTGTATTGGATGTATTTATATTTTTCACACACAATTATGTGATTGATTTGTCCTTAATTTAAGAATACCATCTTTATATGTGATTTCATCACAATTTACTTTTCTATCGAGACTTCATTGTTGTTATGCCCCAATTCACTCTTATATGGTGTATATATTGTCCTTTGAAATATTATATTATGAATCCCATTATTCTCATCATATAATAATGTTATGATTAAATGTTATTCGTCAATTATTGATATTCAACTATCTCTCTTTTTGTTAAAAAATTATTCAAAAAAACATTATTTTAAATGTTTTAATGATTTATTATTCTAAATATTTATCATTAATTTCAATTTTTAAAAAATGAGTTTTAGGATTTATTTATATGGAAATTAATGTTTTCAAATGTTAATTCATTTAAAAGCCTCAATGTGGCATGCAACACTTTGATTCCAAAATCAATTCTTAAATGGTAGTGATATTGGTTTGATAAAGCATTATTTATGTCAATATACGGATTTGATATTGTGTGTTTGGAATGTGGAAATGTTATCATTACTATATTCTTCTGTTATATGTTATGATTATGGTTATTGTGCATTTATTTACGTATACAGGTGGTTCCATGATAAACATATGGTGGGTGAGCCTAGATAGGTCTCTAATGCATTGGGTAACATGACGGAGGTTGAGGTGATGTTTCTCCTAAGAGAATTAGAAAATATACTCTGATGGGTATTCTAAGTTTAACTCCCAACGTATTTGTGATAGCTATAGTGTATGTTCGATATGGATGCCAAAATTAACCTTCATTATTTATTATTTGTGTGTGTTATTCATAAATATTATGATTTCATAAGGCAGGTTATGATTGAATTGAATGGTTTCATTGATTTGTATTTATTGATGGGATAATGTTTTAATTCATTAATTTATAACCGTTACTAAGCTTTTAATCCCCATCCAATGTTATTGAAATGTTTTCCACATGACATAAAGATGAATAGGGTCAAGGATGGGATCAAGGAAAAGTCATGTTGTCTAAAACATGGAACCCTGAATGTTTCATTTAAAGAGTTTTTTATGAAAAAATGGATACTGAGTAGTAGTATCTACATGTAATATTCATGTTGTTATGTAATAGTTATGACCTACATCTCTATGTATCTAAACCTGAAAATATCCTCAATATGAATTGTTAATTTAATTCAATAAAATGTAATGTTTTAAGGTCGGGTTGTATCATCCCAGATCCAGGTTCCACACAACCGATGCCCAAAACCCAGTTTTCAGCTGACCTCAAACACGTTTCCCCAAAGTCCAGAGGCTGCCGACTAGCAGTGAGGTCTCATGTCTGAATGTGGAGAAAATATGCCCTCATTTTTCAAAGTATAGTGCAACGGAGAAATATAAACATACAAAAAATGGTAGCAGTAAATAATTTCAAGATGAAGTGGAAAATGGTACAGATGTAGTAGAAATAACCAAAAATCATATATCCAATGATTAAATATGTTTGTATATATAATAAATAAGCCAAAATAGGATACACTTAAATCTGAAACAATATTGTACAACGGAAAAATACAACAAAACCAAATAAAATAGCTCTGTAAGAACTCAGTAGCATCTTAATCCTATGCTCGGTCCCATGCTCTCCTACTCCTCTGCAACAATCATGTACCTATATAGTGACTCTATCCATTGTAAACACCTATAGAAATAAAATTTATTTGGGCCCAAGACATAACCGAAACTGCGTGTGAGAAATAAATCTCAGTAGGCAAACTTGAAAGTCATGTTCCAAACTATCAGTGATGTTGTGCAACAGAATTGTGCAGTAATGAAATCACAGTAAACAAGGAAGTACTCAAAATAATATACTCATACTAGTTCTATTTCTATTTAATTATTATGTAACAATTCAATATAATTTAATTATAAGTTCTAGAGACTCAGTCTCAGCTAAAAATCTTCTCAACAGTGCCGCATCTAAACTACAACAAGCTATTTAACACGCACATGTTAAAACAATACCAAGCCTATTTTTTTATCTTAGTTGGTATAACATGTAAAATTACAACATTGAATATACGATTTAAATAGTGTCCTCGATATATGATCATTTTCCCTCGAGCGAAATATAACCTTAATCTCAGGCTAAGTAGAATCACGCCCTCCGGCTAATCAGAATCATTACCTCAGGATAAACAGAATGGAAACCCTTAGGTGATTTCCCTCAGGCACAGAAGCTACATCCCTTAGGCATATGGAACGTTTCCCTAATTATAAACATGAACTTTACGTCAGGTTGAACAAACACTTTCCCTCAGTCTGAACAAACACTTTCACTCAGGCTGAATAGAACCTTGACCTCAGGCTAATCAGAACACTTCTCTCGGGCTGAGCAAGTAACCAGGTTGATAACAAAGCATAAGAAAGCATCATATATATTTTCTCTCCAAAAAACTCAAACCATTCAATAATCATGATATTCCCTTAGGTATCCATGACAAACAACTAAACAACGGAAACAATCCCATGGGGTGGCCCTGGATCAGGGAAACAATCACAAACAACTATTAATACATAATCATTAAATTACCTATGAAATTTTAGGTATTTAATTAGTCAATGACTCTTCTATAAGACACCCCAAACATGGGTCTGTAGCAAAACGATACACAAAAACAACATGACAGTAATAATTAAACTTCAGACCACCTACCTTGATCTCCTATAATCAGTATTCGTGAAGGACACCTATCAAAACATATGAGAATGGAATAGATCTAGGATAATAATTCTCCCAATCACGATAAAAAAACTTATCCTTGGGAATTAATTGGAAAGAAACACACAAGGAGAGGGAAGAACTCACGCACATGGTTCAAACCAGATCATCAGCGAAGGAATCTGAGTTTCGGTGTATGATCGGGAGCTCCTCCAAGCTCTGGACCACTCTCCTGTGCTCCAAATGAGTTCTATGCTTCATCTACTTAAAGAGAAGGATACTGATGGTTTATAAAAATACTACATGGCCAGTAATCTTATGTACACGACATGTACTGTACATTTTTTAAATGTTCCAGTGGAAACCTCTTTCCATAGCCTACTGTTCATCAGTCCACATGATTACACGGAATGTTTCCCTGAATACACGATGTGTAATATTGTTCCACTGCATGCTACTCCCACTACCTTACCATTCACCTACCGACTAATTACACACCGTGTATATACTAAGTACACGGTGTGTGGTCAGTTTTTACACCGTTCATCACCGATAGGCCTACACACCTCGTGTACTCATCCCACATGGCCTAAGTACATGTCATGGCGAAAATTACATAGCATGTACCCCCCAATATTTGGGATTTACCAAAATTTTAGTTATTTTCTTTAAAACAATTAAGGAAAAAAGAAATGAAGAAACCCATACATTAAGAATAAGAACCAGGTTCTGACACACATTCCTACATATATCAATTTGTCCCCGAATTTACCTTCCACGGGCGGTGAAGATAATGCTGAGAACAACTCTAGCCACTAAGCACGTAAATCGGTCTCATACTCCTAGGTTTTGTCCTGGACTCATCCATGCTCCCATAGCACCCATAATAGAGGAACTGACCGATATTAGAGAACCTTTGTGCTCAGATCAACAATACGAATTATATTTTAAAAAATGGATGCGTTGGACTAAACCTCAACCTCCTCGGGATGTAAGATATGAGACGGGTCTGAGTGATAACAGTGCAGCGGTGATACATGGAAGACATCATGAATGGCATGATGCCTTTTGGGTAAGTGCAACCAATAGGCAACCAGTCCAACATTCTCTAGAATCTCCAACGCCCCCACATAACTTGGTGAACGGTTTCCCTATCTCCTGATCTGCCTGTGTCCCAACCTTAGTGAAACACGGATGAAAACCTGATCCCCAACCACAAACTCTAAGGGTTGTTTGCAAATATCAGAATAAGATTTCTAATGAGACTATGCTGTAGCCATATGCTTCTGAATCAACTGGTGTTTCTTGGAAGTCTCTTGTATGAGACGTGGTCCCTATAATGCTGCCACACCTGCCTCTTAGCAGCACCGAGGTGATTGGCATGACCTACCGTAAAAATCCTAGAAATGTGCCATATAAAAATCATCCTTAAAACTATTATTTTAAGTTAACTCAACCAAGGGTATGTGATTCTTTCTAGTGCCCCAAATATCTTGGACGTATGCACGCAACATGTCCTCTAGCATCTATATCGTATGCTATAACTGGCTATTGGTCTAAGGGTGGTACGATGTGCTTAGAAGCACATGTGTACACATTGCCCTCTGAAAATTCTTCTAGAAATGAGACATTAAATGGGAATACATATATGAAATGATAGAATGAGGGACCCCATATAGACGTACTACCTATCCAATATACAACTTCCCAATCTCATCAACACTGAAGGTCTCCTTTATCAGAAAAAAGTGAGCTACCTTTGTAAGTCTATCCACAACAACCCACAAGACATCAATGCCTAGAGGTGACATCGGTAACCCTGTCACGAAATCCATCATGACATCATCCCCTTTCCACTCCAGAATGGGTAAATATTGCAATTGTCTAGTTAGATTCTGATGATTTCCCTTCAATTATTTCCAAGTAAAACATCTCATAACCAAACCATCTACCTCCCGTTTCATACCAGGCCACCAATACCGATGTCTCAAGTCACGATACATTTTGACAACTCAGGGATAAACTGCCCAAGGTGAATTATGAAACTACCACATCAACTCCTCGCGTATATACCCCAGAACCAACACATGTCCAAGGATAAGAAATACCTCATCATAGCCTCTCGTCTAACCAGTAGGAGGTTCAGCAATTTCCACCGACCCCCGTAGAACTAGGCCTTCTGAATATGATAGTTGTCTCATCCTCACTCTCTCTAGGAGGGTAGAAGTCACAACTAAGGATGAAATATAGGCTCACCCCTAACTATCGTGCTCCTCCAAATGCATCTCAGAGAACAAATCCATGAGCTGCCACTCACCACTGGCCTCCTGCACTGCTTGTATCTAAGTCCCCCTACTCAGTGCATTATCAACTGTGTTACCCATACCAGGTGTATATGAAATCTCAAAGTTGAAGGAATGATGGTATTCAACCCACCTTTTCTGTCTAAGATTTAGGTCACACTGAGTACATATATATTTAAGAATTTTTTGTTCTGTAAACACCACAAAATGATCTCTGGAGAGATAATGTATCCAACAGTGTAACACATGAACAAATTCAGCCAACTCGAGATCATTCGTTTGGTAATTCATCTCATGGGGCCACAACTACCGAGAACTGTATGTAACTACTCTTTTTCCCTGAATCAACACTACTCTCAACCTAATACCTGAAGCATCATAGTAAACTGTATAACCCTTCCCATGCTCTGGGAGTATCAGGGATGGTGCTGATGACAACCTTCCCTTCAGCTCCTCAAAGGCTATCTCAGAAGCATATGACCAAAATATCATCAAACCCTTCTTAGTCAAACCTGTCAATGGTGCTGTTAAGAAGGGGAAGTTATTTATAAATCGCAGTTAGTAACTGGCCATCCCCAAGAAACATCTTATTTCAAACACATTCTTAGGATGCTCCCAAGAAACTACTACTGTCACATTCACTAGGTCTAATAAAACTCTTTCCTTTAAGATAATATGAAACAAGAAGTGTATCTGGTCCATCCAAAAGTTGCACATTAAGAGCATAGAATAAAAATAATCATCTCTTTCAGTACTCAATATGATCTCATGATGGGTAGCATTGTTGTGTCAAGTGTGAGACTACACCATGATATCATCCACAACAACTACAACAATATAATCCAGATATTGGTAGAAGTCAAGATTAATCAGTGCCATGAAACTGATTGCGCGTTTGTGAGTCTGAACGGCATGACCAGGTTCTCATATAGACCATATCTTCTCTGAAAATTAATAAGAGGTTTGCCTAATGGTCTAACCCTTAATTGATGATATTTGGATCTCATGTCAATCTTCATGAACACTTGTACTCCTTGAATGTGATAAAAAAGATATTCAATCCTTGGAATGGGATATAGGTTCTTACCCGTCAAGTATATCAGCTTCAAATAATCCACACAAAGTCTACGAGTATCATACACCTTATTTTCTAAAACGATAGGTGAATCCCAAGGAGATGTACTTGGTCAGATGAATCCCTTTTCCAGAAACTCCTCCAACTACGTCTTGATCTATTTTAACTCTGTTTTATCAATCCTATAAGGAGGAATGGACACCAGTGCTACTCCCGGAACCTGCTTAATGGAGAAATCCACCTCTTGTTCTAGAGGTAGACATGAAGAGTCATCCGGGAGGATATCCCTGAAATGATCAACCATTTGATGGAAATCCTTCTGACGAGTTCCCTGGTCATCCAGATATAAACTCACAATCTATCCAGTCACACCATCTCTCCCATGATGCTGAGGTCCAGATCGGATCGCTTGAAAATCCCATTCCCCCATATATAGAAACTCTCCACCCTATGGTGACATGAAACTCACCCAGTGACGATAGAAATATACAAAGGCTCAAAGGGTACCAACCAGTCCATCCCGAGAATGATTTCATAGCTCATCATATCTAGGACATAGTGGTCCCATAGAAAGTGGAACTCACTAACCTCTAGGGGGATCTCCCTGCACTGATGCTCACCAGTCGTTATAATCTCCAACAGAGTGTCTAGAATCATGATATCAGAAGAAGAAGAAAGACAGAACCCAAGGATCTCCACAATGGGTAGAGATATAAAGCTATGTGTAGCACCAGTATCGAAAAGTACTGTAGATAAAATAAAAGAAACTAGAATAGTACCTATTACAGTGGAAGGTCCGAGAACCTGCTCTTATTGGGTATGTTGCACTACATATGTCTGCCCAATGCTGCGACCATGCAACATGTCTTGGCTTCCCTGAGATGACCCACCCTGTTGTCTCTGAGATCCTGGTGTCTGGCTACAACATCCATGACCACCACCTCATCCCGAACGACCTAGTGTATTCCAATTCATTAACTGGTTAGAAGATGTTGGTCCTACTCCTACATGCAGAGTCTGCACAGAACCCCTCTCACTATCCCCTGGTGGAAACACCCTACAATAACGATGTAGATGACCCATTTTGCCGTATGATCTCCACTCCACTGGGTCACGTGAACACTAAGGTCTATTCTTCCCTTATATTCCGCACTGGTAACAAATTATTGGGGCACCTGATGAAAATATTCTGGCTTGTACTACCACCGTGAGAGAAATATATATGCCTCATCCTCTTACCGGTAGAAATAGTACCATAAACTGTTATCGAACCACCCTGGACTACACCACTAGCTTCCCACAAGTTCTACTCAGTAATCAGTGTCTGATTCACAATAGCATGCAGTATAGGAAACCCTCAAACCGTCAATATCAAAGACCATCCTCTAAGCTTCAATCCCTCAATGTCTCATCACTCTTAAGAACGGTTGAAAGGCGTTGTATCTTGATGAGGAGGGGAGAATAATCCCTCACTTACATGGCGCCCAGTTGTAGATTCGTGGACTCTCGAGCTCGATCTTCCCTAAGATTCTCTGGAATGAAAAATTCATAGAATACGGCCTGAAAATATTCTCACAACATGTCTTTGTGATGATCACTCTGGGTGGTAACATTCCACCATCACATTGCGGAATCATGCAGCATGAATATAGAGAGCTTGAACCTTCTCCTAGAAGGCATCTTTAGATGCTCAAAGATAGTCTGTATAGAACCCAACCAAAACTCTGAAGCCTGTGGTCCACCATCTGGTGAAAACATAGGTGGATACTGCTACTATATTATATGTGTCATATTTTCCATAGATGATGCATCTGGTTGTGATCCCTGGTAGTTCTGCATGAACCACATAAAGCCTTCCTGGAACTGCACATTTACTCTAGCGTTTGGTATAATGGTTGGCACCTCATCTTTCACTACTGGAGGATCCATCGATAGCACATGGCCTACTGTCTCTAGAGTATAATCATTTCCACTCTCTCGGAAAACAACTCATGGTTGTCTCATCATCATGAATCTACAAGGTCAAAAAATCACCTTAGATCATGAATATCAAGGACTGGAAACAAGGAGTGTAAGAAGGGAACATGAAAAAGAAACATCCATGTTTTACAAAACAAGACTACACGGTGTTTATAATAACTACACAGTGTGTTCCCTCATGTCTTTCACATGGGTCTGTACATCATCCAAAACTAGTCGTGTAACACCCCAGACACATGACGTGTTGTCCACACACACGGGGTGTACATGAATTATCTTCCCTTTCTTGAGTATTTCTACATGGCATAGCGGTAAGGATCCCTTTTGAAAGAGACTACTCGGTATGTATATGGTCTACATGGCATGTACTAGATGAGCTTCTCCGACCCATGTTGTTTGCGACACGGTCGGGTACACAGCTCAAACTACACGTTGTGTTCTATATTAACATGGCATGTACGTCTTAGATTCCAACTGCCAGTGTTTTTAGTGACATGGTTTTCTAGTCGACTGACACTACACAGCTTGTGACACCCAAACATGGTGTGTAAACCATCTTGTTTCCCCAGCCTCACGACTAAGTCCACATGGCCTTTTTCCATCAAGAATACATGGTGTGTCCATCAGGCACACAATGTGTACTAGGCAAGATTTTCCAACCCGTATTGTTAGTTACACGGTCAAATACGTGGTTCACATTACATGACGTTTTCCATATGGACACGACATGTAATTTAAAGAATAACCCCAACCCGTGTTGTTAGTTACATGTATGGATTCCCAAATTAGACTAGACAGCATGTTCGAAAGTGACACTGCGTGTTTAATCGAATTTGTTTTCCACCCCTGTTGTACTTACATGGCGAACCCAGGGTCAAGACGACACGTCATGTACAACCGGTACACGGCGTGTTACCATAGAGTTTTCCCCATTCCGTGTTTTTGCCTACAAGACCTATGACACGGTTAAGAACTACAGAGCATGTTCATACATTACACAACATGTACGTAAATTCTTTTATTTTCTTCCCGAACAAAAGAGTACATGGCGTGTAGTGACAACTACACAGCGTGTATTCTGGGGTTTTCCCAGATAGAAACGCTTAGAAACTACCCCAGAGCCTAGAAAAACACTAAAACCAACACCTTAGTGCCAAATTCTGATTTGTGAGGGCCCATACACCCTGAAAATCAAATATTGACATGTTATATGTGTAATAAAAAGTAAACCAAGTCAATGATCCACAAAATTACCCTAGACGAGGGCCCATACTCCGTAAGAACCAAAGTTCGGCATTCATTCTCAAAACCTTATATAAAAATACCCAATAAAATAGTAGGAATTTTATAAAGTTATCTATCATAAAAACATGCATTTTCTTACACATCATCTATCACAACAACCTGAAATTTTTAATGTTCCTAAATGGAATGGAAACTATTCTAGGAATGTGATTCTAACGTGTCCCTAAATGATGCATTACATGGAATAACCTCATATCATTGATTTGAAACTAAATAGAACCCTGTAATAAAATATAAACATACACCACAAGTGTGTCACTGAATGGTGAAAATCAAATCAACTGTAATAATGAAAATATAAAAATCGCAATTTAATTCGAGGAAATCCAACCTTTACCTATACATGGGGTAAATACAGCTTAGCATAGTTATTACTGAACCCCTTCATAGTCTATCTTGTTCCATCATCAAAATATAATATTACTCAAAGAAAATAAAAATCATCTAATAACACATTTTAACATCCCCGATCTGGGTACCACTAAACGGGTTCCTTGACTACGATTGGTCACATGAAGTCCATCACATATCCTCAAATACCAGAGGCTACTGACTAGTAGCGAGGACCCATGTCTGATAGTGGGGAATATATGCCCTCATTTGTCAATGTTTAGTGAAAAGGATAAATATAAACATACAAAAACAGAAGTAGTAAATAATATTCATCTGAAAAGGAAAAAATAAAATAGAATAAAAACCAATTACCATATATCTGAGGATGCAATATGACTCTCTGTCTACAAAATAAGACAATATAGGATACACTACAATCTGTTATGATATAGTAAAATGGGAAAAAATAGCAAAGAAAAATAAAATAGCACAGTCGGAACTCAGCAGCATTGCAAGCCTATGAACGGTCCCATGCTCTCATACTTCACTACAACAATCAGGTACCTATATTGGGCCTCTTTCCATTATCTAAACCTGTATCCATATAATCTGGTTGGGCCCAATACATGACCCAAATAGGGTGTGAGAAATAAATCATAGTAGACAACCACTAAAGTCTCGTGCCCAACTGTCAGTGAAATTGTTAAACAGTAGTGTAAGGTACTAAAAACGCAATGAACAAGGATGTACTCAAAATAAGATATTCTTACTCAATCCATATAAATTTAATTATTATTTAAAAATTCAAAATAATTGAATTATAAGTTCTGAAGATTCAGCCTCACCCAAAAATCTACTCAATAGTGCCTTAGCAAAACTGCAACAAGATATCAAAAAAGTACAATGTAAAACAATACGAAGCCTGTGATTTTTCTTGGTAGGTATAAAATGTAAAATTTCCATAGTGAATATAAAAATTAAAGAGTGTCCTCAGATATAAGAAAAATTTCCATCAGGCTAAACAGAATCTTACCCTCAGGATAAACAGAATCACACCGTCAGGATAATCAGAATCATGACCTTGTGATGAATAGGAATGAAACCCTTCAGGTGATTTCCCTCAAGCATAGAAGATACATCCCTCAGGCATATAGAACATTTCCCTTAGTTTAAACAAACACTTTCCCTCAGGAAGAACAAACACCTGACCTCATGATGAACAAACACTTGCACTCATTCTGAATTGAACCATTCCCTCGGTCTAATAAGAACACTTTCCTCCTGCTAAGCATGTAACCAGACCGATCCCAAACCATTATCAAGCATCATGTATATTTTCCCTTAGGAAAACTTAAAGCATGCTATAATCACAACATACACTCGGGTATCTTGTCCAAAAGTATAAAAAAGGGAAATGCGCCTATAAGGTGGACCTATATCAGGGAAACGATCCCAAACAGCAGTTTATACATAATCATTAAATTAAAAATTCAATTCTAGGAATATAATTAGTGAATTTTCCAGCCATAAGACACCCCAAACATGGTTTTGTAGCACAACAGTACACAAAAACAATTTGGCAGTTGGAATTAAACATCAGTCCACCTATCTGGATCTCCTCTGATCATTATAGGTGAACGAAGCCCCCCAAAACACCCAAGAATGGCATAGATCTTGGAAAAATAATCATCCATTACAACTCAAATAACTTCCCCTTGAGAAATAAATTTATGGAAACACACAAGGAGGGGGAAAAATCACCCACACGGCTCAAACGAGACTATCAGTGAAGGAATATGAGTTATGGTGTATGATCAGGTGCTTCTCCAATCACTGGCCCTCTCTCCCAAGATCCAAATGTGTTATATGATTCCTATATTGAAAGAGGAGGATATTGTATGTTTATAATAATAAAAAACTGCACGGAGTGTACACTCAAGTACACAGCGTGTACTTTTAATTTTTTATATTTTCCACTGGCGGAAACTTTCCACTGCCTAATTGTTCATCAGTAAACATGATTACACGACATGCATTCTTGAATACATGACATGTACTGTGGTTATGCTGGCAGCTACTCCCACCACCTTACTATTCACCTACCGACTAATTACACGGCGTGTATATACTAGTACAGGGCGTGTAGTCAGTTTTACGCCCTTTATCACCGATTGGCCAACACGCCAAGTGTACTCATCCCACATGACCATAATTCATGGTGTGTGGAAAAGTACGTGGTGTGTACCCCAAAAATTTTGGGTTTCCCCCATTTTCCTTATTTTATCATGAAAAACTCGAGGAAAAAGGAAAAGAAGAAACATGTACCTCATGAAGAAGAACCCAGTTCTTACATGGGTCCTTATAGTTTATATCAGAGGTCGGATTGAACAACATAAGGGATTATGAGTTTTTGTTAAACAAAGGGTTAGTCACTAGGTCTATTATTTTAGTTAAATCCTTATTTTATAAGTTTTTCAGATAATGTAATGCTCATTACAAATGGAAGGAGGATGATCTTAGAAGACATTATTATCTCTTCCGGATGACTTGCTTGAAGTACTTATTGCAATGTCAAGTTCAGATGTATGTGAATATTTCTCTAGCATTTAACTCACCTAAAAGAAGTTTTTTGAGATATAAAACACCTCCACTATACCTCGTTATCATCGTGGATCATGGGTTGTATTTAAACAAATCCTATTTTCACAATATTCTCATATTTTCATGAAAGGTAAATACTATCAAGGCATTTACAAATATTTTACCTTATCAAAATATTTTGATGTATATTATGATTTTAAAATGGTGATGAAGAAAGAGAACATTGCACAACTTATTTATATATTCTCTTATAATATATTCACTCAGAACATAATTATGGGTTTTTAAAAGGATCGTTAATTGATCGTTTCAACTCAAATTCTGTCTGACTGTTTTATAGAAATCATGTTTTTTCAGATGTTTTGAAATTACATGTCATACATGATTATTTTTTAAAACTATTTTTATGGGAACACCCATATGACCAATGTTGTAAACGGTGTATTGGGAAGGAGGAAGCAAATGATTTTGAAGAGTCTCTAAATCATTGTTGTAATTCATTCACTTAATACCTATATGAACAAGATGACGATGAAACCAAACAGATCCATGATCAAGGTATGATGTTCTTCATTTTGGGGGTTGTTTTATTTTATCATATGGTTGTGGTATAAGACTTCATGAATTAACAAGTTGAGATCATAAAGAATTTGTATGAAAATGAATGGTATAATAAAGGTGCAAAGAATTTACTGTTATTTTTGAGTTTTATAAATAAGACAACCCTTAACAACTTACCGCATCTCGCAAGGCTGAAGGAATCGAACCCACAACAGATGGGAGACAATGGCGCATCACCTACCACTATCCTACATTTTGTACCTAGTAGGTATTACTTATTATTTTAGTAAAATTATTTAAAGGAACATGAATATGTTTATTTTGGGATCTTATGTTTTGTCAAATTTATATACATAATATATAAAATTGATTTAGTGATTAAGTGATAATGGTTGTTGTGTAAGACGTTCTCCCTTTTGAGGAAATACTATGTGCCTAAAGAAGATATAAAACTATAACGACCCATACTTTACATACATTGTTAATACTTCAAAATTGAAGCACACTTATTACAACATATGACAAAACCACAAAGGACCGTATAGGTATAGTGTCTTTAGAAACTGGGAAACATAAACAACTGGTTCTTAAATCTTCTACAGTGTCTCCCATTTATTTCATCATATCTAGGGCCCCTTTTAGCATATTCTACTTAATATCCATCTTCCTGACCTGGGGAAAAGAAAACATAAAAGGGTGAGCTCAAATGATCAGCAAGGGAAAATAAAGGAAATAAAAATCATATAATATCTTTTTGAAAATCAAAACCTACAAAAGAGATCATAATATCTTAACATGGAATAAATCATAGAAGTGAAAATGAGATCCCCATAATCATTACATAAAACTTTAAACTTTGTGGCATGCACACATAATCATGGAAAATCATTTCTTGTTAATCATGACTCATTTCCAAGACTACCTTAGCGGACAAAGTCCATTTCTGAACCGAGTTCACTCCTCGTTTCAGTCCTATATCACTGAACCGAAATAACCTTCCGTTCCAGCCATGTCTATATCATGAGATATAAATCTTTACCCAATGCATTGGAGGGAGATATAGGTCCCACACATCTTATAATGAATCCTTTCTTATGTGTGCCACATAATCATAAAACATTCATCATCGCATAACACATGTAACAAAAATGGGATTCTTGAAACATCATGACATCATAAAACAAACCATATAAGGTAAATGACTTCATAAAAATAATTCCCTCACAACATAATCAAATCAATGTAATAATAGGGATAAAAACAGAACCCTTTATTATCTTAGATGGAAAATAATTTTGATAAAACACTTGAACTCCATTCTTGAGGAAAATATCCTTTCTTATTCAAAAACACTTTTCTTTTCTTAAAATGTCATAAAATTCAAAACTAAAAGAATTTGATTAAAAATAAACTTGAAAACTTATAATGGAAGATTCTTGGAAATAATGTTTTAAAAATCCATTCATGCCGTATAAGTTAAAAAAACAGTTTTCGTACTTTTGTCGGAAAAGTCAAAAAGTACCTCGTACGAAAAAACGACAAAAGATTCCTTTCATATTCTTTACTAAAATCTCACTGAAGGGTAAAATTAAATTTAAAATATTGTAATTGGATGGAAACAATATTACATATTGAGGGAACATGGATGTGGATGATAAAATACACCCCAGTAAATACTTACGAATAAAAAATCTCAGATAAAAATTAGATTGTGATATTTCCCTTACCATAGGTCCGATTTGCTTTGTACGTGTCCGAAGCTCCTGTATAATGGTTTAAATAATGTTATTGAATTATTCCAGAATCATACATATTGAAATGATATAATATATGGTCATATTCTTAGCTTCTTGTTAGTAATATTTCATTGTTACTTGTTACTCGGGTCTTTATTGCCTTTTGTTCTTATGCGTGTTTTGCCGAATACATTCTTATTATTATTTTAAGGTTATAAATACCTTATATCCAGAATGGTATTAGTGTAACATATATCATATTTATTCATTCAATTCATTTATATAATTACTATGTAATGATGATCATGTAGAACGAGTCACATCACATCGTGGAGACGGTATTCCGTACGTACGCACGAGTGATGATATCATTCCTATGATCGTGGAACTGTATTGGAGTATATATATATTATTTCAGTATCAATATTACTTTATAATAATCATAAATAGTTACTCATTACACCATTATACCCATCCTTGTAAAGTGATGGTGGAAAAATAGATTACACCACGGCGTGGAGACGGTATTCCGTACGTACGCACGCGCGGTGATTTCATTTTTCCGTCGGATGGATAGAAGGTGAATTAGGGTTGTTTCATATTTATAATAACATATCAGTATGTAAGTAATACTGATGTTATTACTTTATCATGAAACAACTAAAAAAGAAGAAGTTGAAGAAGAAAGAAATTGAAAAGATCAGTAATGGATATTACCTCTTCTTTGGAACGCTTATTTGAATCCTCCACTTAGGGAACTAAGATTGGTCTTCGAAGAAGACCAGGACCTCTAGGATTATTCTAGGTAAGTGGAGAGGAGAAAATGTCAGGGGTTGTCCGAGCTTGAGTGCTCAATTTGGTGTGAGGAGGAGGGGGAGGAGGTGCCCTTTTATAAGGGAGGAGAGGGGCACCTTAGTAATATCTCAAAATATTATTTTATATTAAAGTCAAAATCGGTTTATAATGGTTTCAAAGGGTCTTATTTCGAAGCGAAAGTGGGGATGGGTCTAAATCCTATCATCCAATAGGATTTAGACAAGTTTAGGGTATTATTTTAACCTTATCAATTAGATTTAACTCTAAGTTAAATAATTTAACTTCTACCATGTCTTTTTGTTTTCTTTCACTATATGGTTAATACACTTACTATAACATGCCAAACGAACCCCAAATTGTTTATTATTAAAATATATATCCCTATCTAAGTCATTTGGCCGAACCTTAGATTTTTAGGAATAAAATAACAATTAATAATATAATATTTGATTTAAAAACTATTTTGTGTCAATTTTGACACTATTTGATATATGATTTTTATAAAAGTCATAACAGAATTATATGTTCGAAACAAGTTGATTAAATAAACACTAATATATCATAGTAACCTAGAAAATTAGTGGAATTCATAAAAAGTCTTAAATTACATTTATTTTGGTATTTATATTATCAATTATGTCAATATTTCATTAATAATATAATTACTTCATCATCTTTGTGTCATAAATAAATTAAATTATTTGATGTCTAAAAATTTCAAATAAAATACCATTATGTAGGAATCCTTTTTAGCTTTCTAATGAATATTTACAATCTAATGTATCTTATTTATAACCCCATATTAAAAATGATTTACTTATTAAACTTTGATTTTAACTATTTTAACCCTTCTTTAAATAAATTAATAATAAATGTCCTAATCTAATTAAAGTGGGCCTAAATGGTCATATTTTATTCCTAAGTTTGTTTTTGGTCGAATTAAACTTGTCCAATAGAATTAGGACATGTGTTAGGGTAATATTAATATCATATTTACCCTTAGTTACCCTATTTACTATTAACTGCGGTAAAAATAGTAAAAAGTTAATATTCACCAAAAAATTATTTTTATCTCATTGAACCACATTTTACTTACTGATATCAACCATGTCTGTCGGATTTTTGAAATTCCATTCACAGAAGTGGTAAAATTATGTTTTATGCAAAATTCAGTTTTTTAACCTACCACTTAGTGGTTTCACTATTCATAAAAAATTGAAAGTTTTCAGAAAAATACCAAAATTTCACCCAAGGCTAATTTCGATATTCTGAGTCCAAAAATGAAGTCCATTTTGAAAAATAAAATTTATAAATGTTCAAAAGGTGTTTATTACTATTCATAACGGCTAGTTTTAATAGCATATTGTTGTTTAGTGAAACTCGGTATTGCGTACGACGCAAGCTATCGAGGAAGGTCGTGATTGCGTGTAAAGCAAGCCAAGCAAGTGTTGTGTAGAAAAAGATTCCTTTGATAACATAAAAGTCTCGGGTGTTACATTCTACCCCCCTTAAAAAGAATTTCGCCCTCGAAATTCATCACATTGTAAAAAACAGATGAGGATAATTCTCCCTCATCATATCCTCAAGCTCCCATGTAGCTTCTTAAAGTTGGTGGTTCCTCCATAAAACATTCACCAATCGAGTGGTCTTGTTTCGTAGGACTTTTTTGCTACGATCCAGAATCTCTATCTGCTGTTCTTCATAAGAAAGATCTTACTCCAGCGGTACAACTTCTGAGCTGAGTACATGTGAAGGATCTGGTATGTACTTTTTCAGGAGAGATACATGGAACACATCGTGAACTTGAGAGAGATTCGGTGGAAGCTCCAATCGGTAAGCTACCTTCCCAACACGATCCAGTATTTCCAAAGGACCGATATATCTAGGGCTCAACTTCCCCTTCTTTCCAAATATCATATCCCTCTTCCAGGGAGATATTCGTAAGAACACTTTATCACCCACTTCAAACTCTAGGTCTTTTCTTCGGTTGTCGACATAACTTTTCTGTCGACTCTGAGCTGCTCTTATGTGTTGTTGAATAGATCTAACCTTTTCTACCATTTCATCAACGAGATCTGGTCCTAATATCTTTTTTTTCCCCAACTTCATCCCAGCAAGTTGGAGTTCTGCATTTCTTTCCATAGAGAGCTTCATAAGGAGCCATCTGAATACTGGAGTGAAAGATATTATTATAATAAAATTCCACCAAAGGTAGGTGTTGATCCCAACCTCCCTTGAAATCCATAGAGCAAGCTCTCAACATATCTTCTAGGGTATGAATTGTTCTCTCAGACTGACCGTCTGTCTGGGGATGATAAGCAGTGCTGAAACTCAACTCAGTATCCAGAGTATGCTGAAGACTTCTCCAGAACTTCGAGGTAAATCTCGGATCCCGATCAGATATAATAGAAAGTGGTACTCCATGCAATCTTACCACTTCCTTTACATATATCCTGGAAAGCTGATCTAGAGAGAAATCCTATCTAATAGGAATGAAGTGTGCAGACTTTGTAAGACGATCAACTATGACCCAAATAGCATTATTGCCTGTGGATGTTTTAGGAAGTCCTGTGACAAAGTCCATAGTGATGTTTTCCCATTTCCATTCGGGTATGGGTAATGGTTGTAACATCCCCTTAGACTTTTGTCTCTCAGCTTTAACTTGTTGACAAACCAAGCATCGAGATACATATTCAGCAACATCTCTTTTCATGCCATCCCACCAGAAGTACTCTTTCAGGTCCCTATACATCTTCGTGCTTCTAGGATGAATAGAGAATGAAGAACTATGAGCCTCATCCAGCAGCTCCTTCTTTAATTCGGGGATGGGAGGAACACAAACCCGATTCCTGAACATTATTATCCCATCACAATCAAGGTTGAATTCAGGAACATTTCTCACCTTCTTTTGTAACTCGACCTCTTCTTTCTGTGCCTCCTTAATCTTCGCATGTATAGATGGTTGAACATTTATTTGAGAAAGATAAGATTTTTCCCCTTCCAATATAATTCCAAGATCCATCCTTTGTAAATCCATAAATATTTGATCTTTTGTGATCCTCATCATGGATAAACTAGCATGGTCTTGTCGACTTAATGCATCTGCCACCTTGTTTTCTTTCCCAGGGTGGTAATGGATTGAGCAGTCATAATCCATAATCAGCTCCAACCATCTTCTTTGACGCATATTCAACTCCTTTTGTGTGAAAATATACTTTAAACTTTTATGATCAGTATAAATATCACACCTTTCACCATAAAGGTAATGCCTCCAAATCATTAATGCAAAGATTACCGCAGCCAACTCCAAATCATGTGATGGGTAATTTTGCTCATGGATTTTCAACTATCGTGAGGCATAATCTATCACCATATCATTTTTCATAAGAAAACACCCCAATCCCTTCTTGGATGCATAACTATAGATCACAAACCTTTCTCCACTATAAGGTAGTGTGGGCACAAGTGCACTAGATAACCTTCTTTTCAACTCCTTGAAATTCTCGTCACATTCCTTTGTCCAGACAAACTTAACTCCTTTCCGAGTCAACTTGGTGAGTGGATTAGATAATCGTGAAAAATCTTTTACAAAACGTCGATCATATCCAGCCAAACCAAGAAAACTTCGGATCTCAGTTACTGTTGTTGGTCTTGACCATCTTTCGATAACCTCTGTTTTTGCTGGATCCATAGATATCCCCTCTTTTGAGATTATGTGACCCAAAAATGCATCTTTTTGAAGCCAAAATTCACACTTGGTAAATTTGGCATAAAGCTTCTCCTTTCTCAGGGTCTTAAATATAATTCTCAAGTGATCTTCATGCTCTTCCTTGCTCTTTGAATAGACAAGAATATCGTCTATAAAGACTACCATAAATTGATCAAGATAGTCTCTAAATAATCTATTCATTAGATCCATGAAGATAGCAGGGGCATTAGAAAGACCAAATGGCATCACTATAAATTCATAGTGTCCATACCTTGTACGAAAAGCCGTCTTCGGAATATCCTCCCTTTTGACCCTTAATTGATGATACCCTGAACGAAGATCAATCTTGGAAAAGTATTGATCTCCGCGTAGTTGGTCAAATAAGTCATCAATGCGTGGGAGATGATATTTGTTCTTGATAGTGATCTTGTTAAGTTCTCGATAATCAATAGAGAGTCTCATTGATCCATCTTTCTTCTTAACAAATAGAACAGGTGCTCCCCAAGGTGACGCACTAGGGCGTATGAATCCCGTATCAAGATTCTCTTGGAGTTGCTTCTTCAATTCCTGCAACTCAATTGGGGCCATTCTATAAGGTGTCTTTGAAATAGGAAAAGCACCCAGTATGAGTTCTATTGAAAACTCAACTTCACGATTTGGTGGACGACCCGGTAATTCCTCTGGAAAGACATCATCAAACTCCCGTACAATGGGAATATTCTTAATCGTGAGTTTCTCACCAACCATTTGAGATAAATAACCTTCATTTAGTGGAATCAATACCCATAAGATGGATGAAATTTCCACTGGAAGATTATGTTCATCCTTGCATTGATATACAATCGTAGATTGATCTGGAATATGAAATGTGACTTCCCTTCATTGGCAATTGATATGAGATCCATGTAGAGAAAGCCAATCCATGCCAAGAATCACATCAAATTCCACTAAAGGAAGGATCACAAGATTTGCAGGAATCACTTTCCCACAAACTTCGATCGGAGATGAATTATAAACTTTTGATGCGACTATTGTGCCATTAGGTGTTGTCACAGCTAACTCAACATCTAATTTTTGAGGTAATACGGTGATACCCTTAGAAAATTCATTAGAAATAAAAGAGTGGGTGGATCCAGAATCAAATAAAACATTTGCTACTTTAGAGTGGATGGTAAGTGTACCTTTCACCACTTCGTTATCGTACTCCACATCGCAGATAGAAATTTCATGTGACTTTCCTTTGTCTTTAGCCTTAAGATTTTGTTGACGTCGACCATCATCATCAACCCTTGGATTTGGGCATTGATTGGCATAATGCCCCATCGCCTTGAACTTGAAACATTGAAGTGTAGTAGGTTCATTCTGTGTATCCCTTCCGTTGTTTGCGTCATTAGACATATTCTTCCCATTATCACGGCATTCAAATGCTCGATGACCTTCCTTTCCACATTTAAAACATTTACTTGTCCCTTTAAGACAACTCCCTTCATGTTTCTTTCCATACTTTAAGCATAAGGAAAATCTCATCTTCTTTTCCGTGTGCTCTTTAAATTTTTCATTGAATTCCATATTCCTCTTCTTATCAAACCCATGTGACTGATGGGTTATTCCAATCTCCATCTCGACTTTGAGAGCACATCGAACGATTTCATCGTAGCTATTGAAGTCCCTTATGGCCAACGCCCTTCGAAGACTTGGTTTTAAGCCACTAAAGAATCGATCGATCTTACTCTCAGGTTGGATAATAATACCAGAAGCGTACCTTGCATGTCTTGTAAAATTTGCTTCATAGGTACCAACAGATTCATCATCCCTTTGCTTCAGTTCAAGGAACTCTTTCTCCATCTTTGTTTGGAGAATACGAGTGAAGTACTTATTGAAAAATAAGTTCTTGAACTCGTCCCATTCCATAGACTCAATTTCATCCCTTTGCCTCGTATTCTTAATAAGATTCCACCATTGATCAGCATCTCCTTCCAAACGATACACTGCTAGGATGACTTTATCATGCTCAGAACATTGATGAACTGAAAATATATTTTCAGTAGTACTAATCCATTGTTCATCAACTAATGGATCTGTAGACCCGCTGAAAGAAGGTGGATGCTGCCTCATGAAGGATTCAACAGAATGTTGCTCCTTCCTTTGCTCGTTTGGAAGTCCTGCATGATTCATAGCTTGAGAAAGTTGTGTGAGAATGGCTACAAGATTTTTCATTCCAGCTCCCATATCTTTTGGTTGCTCATGGGGACAATCATTGCATTGCCCATCGCATTCCGCATTAACACGGTTCCTTCGGGTTCCAGCCATTGACTAAAACCAAGAAGAACAGTGTGAGCAACACTAATTATAATAGGAAAAACACATAATCAAGGATAAAATTTCACACTTAAGGTTTTATCCTAGGGTATTCATGGCCATTTCTAAAACACTAAGATTGTGTTCTATTCTTAGACTTATCCTTAGGGTTCTTACTAAGGATTTCACATCCAAGTTTCCAAAGGTTGACTATACCTTTCCTCTGATACCAACTATAACGACCCATACTTTACATACATTGTTAATACTTCAAAATTGAAGCAATCTTATTATAACATATGACAAAACCACAAAGGACCGTATAGGTATAGTGTCTTTAGAAACTGGGAAACATAAACAACTGGTTCATAAATCTTCTACAGTGTCTCCCATTTATTTCATCATATATAGGGTCCCTTTTAGCATATTCTACTTAATATCCATCTTCCTGACCTGGGGAAAAGAAAACATAAAAGGGTGAGCTCAAATGCTCAGCAAGGGCAAATAAAGTTAATAAAAATCATATCATATCTTTTTGAAAATCAAAACCTGCAAAAGAGATCATAATATCTTAACATGGAATAAATCATAGAAGTGAAAATGAGATCCCCATAATCATAACATAAAACTTGAGACTTTGTGGCATTCACACAGAATCATGGAAAATCATTTCATGTTAGTCATGACTCATTTCCAAGACTATCTTAGCGGACAAAGTCCATTTCTGAACCGAGTTCACTCCTCGTTTCAGTCCAGTATCCCTGAACTGAAATAACCTTCTGTTCCATCCATGTCTATCTCATGAGATATAAATCTTTACCCAATGCATTGGAGGGTGATATAGGACCCACCCATCTTATAATGAATCATTTCTTATGTGTGCCACATAATCATAAAACATACATCATCGCATAACACATGTAACAAAAATGGGATTATTGAAACATCATGACATCATAAAACAAACCATATAAGGTAAATGACTTCATAAAAATAATTCCCTCACAACATAATCAAATAAATGTAATAATAGGGATAAAAAAAGAACCCTTTATTATCTTAGATGGAAAATAATTTTGATAAAACACTTGAACTCCATTCTTGAGGAAAATATCCTTTCTTCTTCAAAAACACTTTTCTTTTCTTAAAATGTCATAAAATTCAAAACTAAAAGAAGTTTATTAAAAATAAACTTGAAAACTTGTAATGGAAGCTTCTTGGAAATAATGTTTTAAAAATCCATTCATGTCGTATAAGTTAAAAAAAACATTCTTCGTACTTTTGTCGGAAAAGTCAAAAAGTACCTCGTATGAAAAAACGACAAAAGATTCCTTTCATATTCTTTACTAAAAACTCACTGAAGGGTAAAATTGGATTTAAACTATTGTAATTGGATGGAAACAATATTACATATTGAGGGAACATGGATGTGGATGATAAAATACACCCCAGTAAATACTTACGAATAAACAATCTCGGATAAAAATGAGATTGTGATATTTCCCTTACCTTAGGTCCGATTTGCTTTGTACGTGTCCGAAGCTCCTGTATAATGGTTTAAATAATGTTATTGACTTATTCCAGAATCATAAATATTGATATGATATCATATATGGTCATATTCTTAGCTTCTTGTTAGTAATATTTCATTGTTACTTGTTACTCGGGTCTTTATTGCCTTTTGTTCTTATGCGTGTTTTGCCAAATACATTCTTATTCTTCTTTTAAGGTTATAGATACCTTATATCCAGAATGTTATTAGTGTAACATATATCATATTTATTCATTCAATTCATTTATATAAATACTATGTAATGATGATAATGTAGAACGAGTTGCATCACATCGTGGAGACGGTATTCCGTACCTACGCACGAGTGATGATATCGTTCCTATGATCATGGAACTGTATTGGAGTATATATATATAATTTCAGTATCAATATTACTTTATAATAATCATAAATAGTTACTCATTACACCATTATACCCATCCTTGTAAAGTGATGGTGGAAAAATAGATTACACCACGGCGTGGAGACTGTATTCCGTACGTACGCACGCGCGGTGATTTCATTTTTCCGTAGGATGAATAGAAGCTGAATTAGGGTTGTTTAATATTTATAATAACATATCAGTATTTAAGTAATACTGATGTTATTACTTTATCATGAAACAACTAAAAAAGAAGAAGTTGAAGAAGAAAGAAATTGAAAAGATCGGTAATGGATATTACCTCTTCTTTGGAACGCTTCTTTGAATCCTCCACTTAGGGAACTAAGATTGGTCTTTGAAGAAGACCAGGACCTCTAGGATTATTCTAGGGAAGTGGAGAGGAGAAAATGTCAGGGGTTGGCCGAGCTTGAGTGCTCAATTTGGTGTGAGGAGGAGGGGGAGGAGGTGCCCTTTTATAAGGGAGGAGAGGGGCACCTTAGGAATATTTCAAAATATTATTTTATATTAAAGTCAAAATCGGTTTATAATGGTTCCAAAGGGTCTTATTTCGAAGCTAAAGTGGGGATGGGTCGAAATCCTATCATCCAATAGGATTTAGACAAGTTTAGGGTATTATTTTAACCTTATCAATTAGATTTAACTCTAAGTTAAATAATTTAACTTTTACCATGTCTTTTTGTTTTCTTTCACTATATGGTTAATACACTTACTATAACATTCCAAACGAACCCCAAATTGTTTATTATTAATATATATATCTTTATATAAGTCATTTGGCCGAACGTTAGATTTTTATGAAATAAAATAACAATTAATAATATAATATTTGATTTAAAAACTATTTTGTGTCAATTTTGACACTATTTGATATATTATTTTTGTGAAAGTCATAACAGAATTATATGTTCGAACCAAGTTAATTAAATCAACAATAATATATCATAGTAACCTAGAAAATTATTTGAATTCATAAAAAGTCTTAAATTTCATTTATGTTGGTATTTATATTATCAATTATGTCAATATTTATTTAATAAGATAATTACTGCATCATATTTGTGTCATAAATAAATTAAATTATTCGATGTCTAAAAATTTCAAATAAAATACCATCATGTAGAAAATCTTTTTAGATTTCTAATGAATATTTACAATAGAATTTATCTTATGTATAACCCCATATTAAAAATGAATTACTTATTAAACTTTGATTTTAACTATTTTAACCCTTCTTTAAGTAAATTAATAATAAATGTCCTAATCTAATACAAGTGGGCCTAAATGGTCATATTTTATTCCTAAGTTTGTTTTTGGTCGAATTACACTTTTCCAATAGAATTAGGACATGTGTTAGGGTAATATTAATATCATATTTACCCTTAGTTACCCTATTTACTATTAACTGCGGTAAAAATAGTAAAAAGTTACTATTCACCAAAAAATTATTTTTATCTCATTGAACCACATTTTACATACTGATACAACCGTGTCTGTCGGATTTTTGAAATTCCATTCACAGAAGCGGTAAAATTATGTTTTATGCAAAATTTAGTTTTTTTAACCTACCACTTAGTGGTTTCACTATTCATCAAAAATTGAAAGTTTTCAGAAAAATACCAAAATTTCACCATAGGCTAATTTCGATATTCTGAGTCCAAAAATGAAGTCCATTTTGAAAAATAAAATTTATAAAATTTCAAAAAGTGGTTATTACTATTCATAACGGCTAGTTTTAATAGCATATTGTTGTTTAGTGAAACTCGGTATTGCGTACGACGCAAGCTATCGAGGAAGGTCGCGATTGCGTGTAAAGCAAGCCAAGCAAGTGTTGTGTAGAAAAAGATTCCTTTGATAACATAAAAGTCTCGGGTGTTACAAATACTATGGGATTTCAATTCTAGAAATATGGTTGAAATTAGAGTTTGGAAGAATCTATGTTTTTATTATAGATATATGGTGACTTGATTTATTTATGAAAATGATTAACCTATCATGGAGAATATGTGATTTCGTTAATTAATTTTCAATATGAGACTTTATGACCAAATGGTGTTATTTAGAGATAAATGTTATGATGTATCTTTAATGTATATGTAATTTTATCCTTATTATATTTTTTTACAATCTCAATTTTGATTAATTTTGACTTATTTTAGGGATAGTAGTTCATTGAATGGTCTTGGTTGATATTTGGATTTTTTTACAAATATTTGAGATTAAGAGTAGTTTTTATTCTTGTAAAAGATTTTCCTTTTGGTTATTATCTGATCTATCACTAACCATTTTGGTTTTAGTTGATGTCAGAAGGCTATGGGAATATATTTTTTATTATGGATTATGTGATTCTCTATAAGATGACTCTTGTGCTTTTGATGTGACCAAGTATTTTTGAATGTGCATTGGTGGGAAATATTATTAATTTTTGGTAGAAACTTATTGAATGATGAAACTCTATATGAAGGTAAGTATATTTCCTTATGTTCTTATTCTATGTAGTAAATGAATTCCTCAAAATTATGAAAAGGTACGTAAAACAAAAACATTGTTGGTTTAGGTTTCCTACTATTTAATTAATGAATATTTAACAGACCATAAGTTTGTGATATTCAAGTGGTTAACATTTTCCTAATTATGTTTTCTATCACCCTCCATCATAACCTGACCGTTTGTTCTATCTTACATATAAATGTTTTACTATATGGAATCCTAGTATAAGTTATCTCGGGTGACCTTTTTACTTCTATTTAATTCTTTTAAAGTTATAGTTTTTACTAACTCTCTTCCGATGTGGGACTTTTAATGATGTTTCCAATCCTAATTTTAAAATTAAGAGGGCGCAATTCCCAAAGGGGGGGGGGGAGGATGCAATATCCCAGATAAATAAGGAATAATATATTTGTCATATTTTTTAATATTTGTGAATAAAATATTAATTTTACTTTTAAAGGGTATGCTATGTTCGATGACGTAATTGATACGCCCAAACAGGTTTCATTGAAATCATACATTGCACATTAATAATATAATATTTTTATTCTTATTGATAGTTAACTCCTAAACATTTTAATGGAATGAATGAACATGAATAACTAAAAAATTATTATAACTATTTGTAAATGTTTTTACATTTATCCAAAAAATGGTAGCAGCTAAAAATATGAATGAATCTAATTTTCAGAATAAATACTCTAATATTCAGTAAAAGGTCAATTTACCACCATTTGATTGAAAAAAGTTATTAAATCTACTCTTATTCATTTTTATATCTTCTATTTGACAAATTAAAATTATTAATTGTATTTGGGACATCCAAATTTACATTTGGTTAATTTTTGGTCTTTTTCTGATAATGTTCATTATCTATTAAATAGTGAAAAATACTGTATTTTAATTAAAATGTGCCTTTTAATCTTATTTATTTATATGGTTTTATTATATTTTTTATACGTTTTAAAGTGTCATTATAATATATTTTTACCATTTAATCAAATCTGGGTCATTGGAAGTATTTTCATTTTGAAATTTGACATAAACAAGTGACAATCTTTTGATAGTTATTATTTCTTAAAAACACACTATTTTTTGACAATGAGAATTAATTTTAAATTAATTAATGCATCTAATATGTATTAATTTTTTAAGATAGAAATAATTTTTAAATTCAGAATATCAAATTTAACTTAGGCTGAATTTTTTGTATTTTTTTAAAAAACATCAATTTTTTATGAATATTGAAACCACTTAGTAGTAGTTAAAAGAAATAAATTTTTCATTTACATGAAATTTAACCGCTTTTGTGAATTTATTTCAAATATCAGAAAATCATGGTTGTTATTATCATGTAAAATGTGGGTCAATAAGATGAAAATAGTTTTTTCGGAATAGTAACGTTTGACTTTTATTTACCGTGGTTATAGGAAAATAGGAAAATTCAAGGTAAAAAGAAAATCATAATAATACAAAATTAACATAATACTTGTTCAAACCTTACTGGAAGAGTCATGTCAGACCATGGTCATCATTGGGTTGATTTTGGGTCCCGATGGATCCACTTAAGAGTGATAATGACACTTTATATTAAACAATTTAACGTAAAGGGAAAAATGACACAAACAATTATCCTTTAGTAAATTAATTTTTACATGGGGTTATATAAGTTATCATTTACACTCTAAATGTTTATTGGAAATCTAAAAAGATTTCATACATAATGGTTTCTTATTTATAATTTTTAGACATATAATAAATTAATATATTTATGACCCAATAATGATACAGTGTTTACCTCATTAATAAATGATTTAATTAAATAAGATTATAAATATTAAAATAAAATCCAAAACCTGTCCAATTCTTATTGGATTAATTTATTTCCACCATTAGTAATCTTATCATATATCTTTAATGAGTTTTGGACCTTTTGAAACTAAAGATCATTTTATTGTAAAATAATATTATCACATATTCCTAAAGAGCCCATCCTCCCACTTATAAAAATCCCTCACTTCTATCCAATTCCTCACAACACTCGAGCATTTTGGCTTATCCAAACTCTGCCAAATTAAGATCCTTACATCCCTCACCTCCTCTTAGAATCCTTACCATAGGCAGATGTCACTTCAAGAAACTCTTTTGGTTCATACCAAAGATAGTTATCCAAATTAAAAGTAACACTTTCACTTAAATTATTTTGTTTTATTTTGTTTTATATTACTTCTAAAACCACTGAACTCTTTTTATTACTTTATTTTGTAACAAAAACAGTATCCTAAATATACTAGGAATTTTTTATGATATTTCCTCTAACTACACTTACACACACCTCCATCTAATAGATAAATAACATACTGTTTCTATGGACGGCGAACTACTGCCTCACGAAATAATGATTGTTCAAATATATCTAACTTCCTATCATGGATGACATTATGATGACACTGTATTTATATATGATATATATTTTTATTATGTTTTCTTTATGAATCATTATTTTTAATTTATAACATTCATTTATGGTTTCCAATATGAGTAAAGACAATAATATCATTTGAGGAAGTGCGGACTACCGCCCCCTCAAAGTGATATGACTCATTCATACCATATGTGGGACATATAAATGATGGAGTTATTGAAATTATAAATAATATTTCAGTGGAATTATAATTTAACTATTTATTATAGATTTTCAATCAATTAAAATAAAAAATTGAAATAAAAGTAGTGTTCATGTGTACGTACGTCTTATCGTCTCCATGAACGGTGCATTTAATAACTTATCCTAAATGTGATGTAATGTTATGAATATATAAATATATTTGATATATAAGATATATATTATATATAAATCAACAATATAATTCTGGAGAAAATGGACTCTTGACCACATGGAAAACTTGTAATTATAAGGTGTTCATTTTTTACTCAAGTACCAAATATAGACAAAACGACCATTATTAAAATAAATGATTATATATTTTTTTTATAACAAGGTAATTATTGAGTCAATAAGGTGTTCCTTATGACTTTTCCATTCATTCTTGTTTTGAAAATCACAAACACCTTATACTTAATCAAATTGATATTTTACTTCTCTAAGGAAAATTTCCTTATGGAAATTTTCCCAAACCTAGATTTCTTTATATATATCTATATTTATCTTAACTATAAAAATATGATTCATACCTAAAAACTCCAAATCAAATATTACTTAGATATGAAGCATTATGTTATAGGATCCTAATTCTGGATATGATATCTAATGAAGTTCCATTCTGAATTCCGAATACGAACTCTCATATAGTTTGACACCAAATTCAGTATACGAACTCTCATGTAGTTCAACTCCAAATTCTGGACTCCAAACTTCTATGAGTTTGACTCCTAATTTCTATGAGTTTGACACCGAACTTCTATGAGTTAAACTCCAAACTTCTATGAGTTCGACTCTGATCTTATATGTGTTAGACTCATAACTTCAATGAGTTCGACTGCGAAATTCTATGAGATCGACTTCGAAATTCTATTTTTTCAACTCCCAACTTCTATGAGTTCAACTCCAAAATTCTACTAGTTTGACTCCAAACTTCTATGAGTTAGACTCTTAACATTTACTGGTTTGACTCCGAGCTCCTATGAGTTTGACTTTGATATCTGTAAGATCATATTCGGAATTCTAGTGAAACTAGACTATGAATTTCCTTAGAAATTTAGACTCTGGATTCCTACAGAATTCAGGTTCCAAATTCCAACGAAACAGAATCTGAATATCTCTTTATTATAGACTCAGAATTCCATTATGGTTAGACTACAAACTTTTGTTTTCATACATTCAAAATGTCATTTTTACATATTATTACACTTGTTTAATTTCAAAACTATGTCATGCTTTCAGTTAGACATGTTTTGTTATAAAAAAATGTCATCCATTCTATTTTTAACTAAACGTTGGTTGAGTGACACGTATACAGGTCCCACCGAAATTTAAGGAAAATATGACTATTGGAGGAGGGAGTCGACCGTTGCTACTAAGCATATAAATATGAGATAATATGAAAGAGCTCAATAATAGCTTGATCACTCTAGAGACCACACTCTTTTAAGGTGATTTCTAGAGAGAAGCTTTTCATGAATTGTGCGTATTGAACTACTCGTTCCGATTGCTTCATCTGACTCTGAATGTTGGTGATTACAATTGAGGGCTTCCGAGTATAAGAACACAGAGGTTCCACCTACATTGAAGTTTGGGGGCTTGCATGCTAAATAAGATAGAGGTTCCAACTATCTTGATGTTGAGGTCTTGTGGGGATAGCCAGACAGAGACTCTGATATTAATATCAAGGTCTTACCCGGCTGTGGGTAAGTCAAACATTCATGAATGTATAAATCAAGGGACCTTTATCCATGGTTGTTGGATACCCTTCTCTTTGGGTTAATAGATTTATACTTTGTTACTTGTTTTTGTTACATGTTTATTTTTTCCTCTGCATTTTGTATTGTATGGAATGTATACCAATATTATATTTCCTTACACTTGTACTCTATCTTAGTTAGATTATATATCCTTTAAGGTAATATCTTATTTTTTAAACATTGGATATGTTTCATTTTCCATATCAATATTTCTAGAACCTATTTTTCAGAATCACCTTCCAGAATTAAGCAAGTGTATAGAACTAGAAGTTTGTAACTTCAAACTATTTCCTAATCTTTCAATTGGTGTTAGAGGTGTTGTGAATTTTACTAGTTTAAATTTTTTAAACATAGATCATTCCTTGTGTATGGAAATTTTTAATGTGTACAATTCACCCCCTTTTGTATATTGTGCATCTACATCATTATTTTGATCCTACAATTGGTATCAGAGGAGGTCTCTGAAATACTTATACGCATATATATGTTTGTATTGCTCAGTTATCCATTTTACTATATTTTTCTTGATTAGTAATATTCTCCTTGAATATGAAATTTTGTTATTAACATGTTTTTGTGTAGAAATATTTTTAAGATGGTAGGAATCAATGTTGGTTCCATCGAAAAGCTAAATCCTACAAGACCACAAATTTTTGATTGCAATGATTAGGTGTATTAGAGAGATCGAATGAAGACGTTCATTATCAATACTGGAGTAGTAAATTTTGTTATTCTTACTAGAGGTTATCAAATACATGATAAGGAAGTTCATACTTTCAAAAACCAAGAAAATCATGAATACCAACTCAACTATAAGGTAAAGAATACTTTACTATGTTCAGTGACTAGGAATATATGTAGCCAAATTTCTTCTTGTGAAACAAATAACTGTATATGGAAGAAACATGAAGTTACACATTTTGGTACATCTAATGTGATTGGGACTAGAAGAGCTATTCTTAGAGATGAGTATCATGGTTTTAATTTTTTTATGGTGAACCCATATGTAAAGTACAACAGAGATTCATGACTATTGTGAATAGATTACAATAAATGGGAGAGAAAGGTTTGGATGATGAAGAACATGTTGAAAATTTCATAGATATTATGCCCAATGAGGTGGAATCAAAGAGAACTGTTATTGATGAGAACAGGAAGGATACTCAAATTTCCTTAGATGATTAGTTTGGAAGTCTTCTTCAACATGAGACAATAATGAAGAGAGATGCTGACAACATAAAGAATATGAAAGATAATGGTACTACTGCGTTTACTACAACATTAAATCACATGAAATCTAAGAATCCTAAGAGACTAACTAGATCAAAATCTAAGAAGGTTATTATCCAATATGAATCTAGTGAGGGTGATGTCTCAGAAAACGAGTTTTCCTATCTTGCTTGATGGATGAACCAGATAGCCGGTCAATGAAATTTAAAATCCATGTATAAGAAGAAGGAAAGGAAAGATAAGAAAGATTCAGAGGTCACATGCTAGGAATGAAAGAGAAGTGCACACATAAGACCTGATATCCCAATACTTAAAATGAAAGAATGAAAAGAAAGGCATTCTGAAAGAAATAGGAAGAAGTTTTACAAAGCTATAGCTAAGAAAAGTATGAAAGATAATAACATTAGGTGTGCTAGCTATGGAGACTCTTCAGAAAGAGAATCTTCAGAAAATTATTCCATAGCTCAGAAGAATATGGGATTCATTTATACTACTTCTTTTCCACATACATGTCTTATGGCCAAGGCGTACTCTACCGAGGTTTTAACAAATTTATCTCTTGATAAGAATTACTATTCCAAAAATAGTACCTCTAATGAAGATACTTCATCTTTATAAAATGAAGAACATTCCTATGAATATGTATCTATATTTTCCATGTTACATGATGCAATAAATTGGAAAATTTCAAAGAAATTAGACAAGGCATATACTAGGGGAGAAATTCTTACAAAAGTGATTTCAGATCTTACTACAAATCTTAGATATAAAGATGATCTTTTAGAAATACATTCTAAAGACCTTGAGAAAGCAACGTTTTTATAAGGAAGAAATTTCAAACATCTTAATATTGCTATTTTAGAGATGAATAATGTTGAGGAAAATTGAAACTCTAAGGAAATGATTCCTGAGGATAGGAATTTAGTCTTTAGACTAAAATCTGAAATATTTTTCCTTAAGAAGATTCTGGAATAATTTACCTCTGGGAATGAAAATTTTTAACAATAAGTATTTTCAAATTATTCCTCAGGGAAAAACTACTGGAGTAGATTATACTCACCAAAAACCCGTTTTCAAAAACAACTATTTTGTTCCTTCTAGAGCCCCTTTTTCCACTAAGTGTCAAGGTGGTGGGTAGTAGAAGAAAAATAGTTCTTTAAATAGAGTTCAATATCTTGGGTTTCATAAATAATATTTTTCTATGAAAATGTCGATACCCAAAATTTCTTTGACTAACAATTCCAGATCCACGAACATTTGGATTCCAAAAACCTAACTTTTATCTCATTTTCATGAAAATAGGAAAAGTACCTATAACAATACATTGTACATGGATAGTGGATTTTTCGGGCATATGATTGGTAACAAAAACAATTTTGAAAAGATTATCCAGACGAAAGGAGGAAATGTTACTTTTGGAGATAATGCTCAGGGATAAATTGTTGGTATAGGTAACATCGTTCTTCCTAGAAAAACATTGATTTCAAATGTTTTGTTTGGTAATGGTATTAAGAACAACCTCATTAGCGTAAGTAAATTATGTGATGTAATCTACCTTGTGAATTTTAGGAATGATGTGTGCTTTGAACACAATTACAAGGACGAGATTATTCTTTCTTCCCTTAGGCAAGAAAATGATTACACACTAAACATAGAAGACCTGAGGATCCAAGACTTACCTTGCCTTAGTGAAATGGATGACCATTCATGGTTGTGGCATAGAAGACTAGGTCATTGTAACCTAAGGAACTTATGAAAAATATCTAAGAAAGGTTTATTTAAGGATCTTCTAGAGCATTGATTTGATTCTTCTAAAGTTTGTGATTCTTATCAATATGGAATGATACATAAATATAGTTTTAAATCATTCGGTGAAGTCTCAACGACTAATGCATTAATGTTGGTGCACTTGGATCTTTTTGGTCCAACACAAAATGGAAGCATTGAAGGCAATTACTATGTTTTTATTCTAGTTGATGATTACACTAGATTTACATGGGTCTATTTTCTAGCAATGAAGTCTGAAGCATTTTCGAATTTCAAATGTTTTAGATCATAAGTCAAAAATAAGAAAAGCCTTCCATTAAAAACTATTCATAGTGATCATGGAGGAGAATTTTAAAATTCTAACATTGATTCTTTTTGTAGTAGAAAATGTGTCACTCACAACTTTTCAGCACCCAGAACTCCTCAATAAAACGGTGTAGTCGAATGAAGAAATAGAATTCTTCAAGAGATAACTAGAACCATGTTGAGTGAGTATTCTATAGCTAGAAAGTTTTGGGCTAAAGCTGTATGTACCGCTTGTTATACAATAAATCATGTTTTGATTAGACCTTTTCATAATAAAACTCTTTATGAGTTTTGGAATGGTAGAAAATCATGACCATCCTACTTCATGTTTTTTGGATGCAAAGTATTAATCTTGAATACTAAAGATAATCTACACAAATTCACAACAAAATCTGATGAAGGAAATTTCTTAGGCTACTCCCTAACTTCTAAGGCATATAGAGTTTTAAATAAAATCACTTGTACAATTGAGGAAACAGTACATGTAAAATTTGATGACTCTGATCCTTTTATTTATAAAACATCCCAACCGACATCCCTGGATGTGTTTTCAAAAACTTATTACCAACCATTGATAGAAAATACTTCCGATATGGAAAATGTCATATAAGATGTTTCTGAAACATTTACCCCAGACGATTTTCTACCCTATGTTTATGAACAGGTTTTTCAAAACCCAAAACTTTTATTTCTAATGAATCGACCCAATGATAGTATAATTGGTTATGTGAATAAACCTGTAAGGACTAGAAGATCGATGAGAAATAAAGTATAACATCTAGAATTTTTTTCCAATTGGAACAAAAAAGCACTGATGAAGCTTTAAGTGACGATTGCTAGAACAATGACATGATAGATGAGCTATATGAATTCGAAAGGAATAAAGTCTGGGCCTTGGTTGAATGAACTAAATAAACTTTTTTTATTAGAGTAAAGTGTGTCTTCAGAAATAAGTGTGATGAAAATGGAGTCATTATTAGAAATGAAGCTATAATAGTTTCCAAAATATATAATCAATAAGAGGGAATAGTATATGACGAAACCAATGCTCGAGTAGCTAGACTTGAATCTATTCCTATATTACTTGACTTTGCCTCATTATTAAATTTTATACTTTTTAAAATGGACGTAAAATGTGTTTTTCGTAATGGTTATGTCCAATAGGATGATTCTGGTGAACAACCTCTTTGATTTGAAGACACAAGACATCCGGATCATGTTTTTAGACTTACCAAAGCATTGTATATCCTTAAACAAGCCCCACGAGCTTGGTATTATAGACTTACAAGTTTTTTGCTTCAAAATAACTATGATAAGGGAAATGAAAATCTAATCCTTTTTATAAATAATGACAATATATTTTATTTATTGTTCAAATTTATGATGATGATATTATATTTGGTTCAACACGAAAATCATTAACTGATTCATTTGGAAATCAAATAAAATATTAGTTTGAAATGAGTATAATGGGTGAGTTAACATTTTTTCTTGGCTTTCAAATTTCTCAAAAACCAGAAAGAACCTATATATCTCAATAAAAGTATATTAATGATCTTCTTATAAAGTATGGATATTAAAACACTAGAAGTATGATTATTCCCATTTTACGTCAAACACACTTGATATTGATGAAGCTGGGAAACCATTAGATCAAACATCTTTTAGAGGTATGATAGGAAGTATGCTTTACTTGATAGCTAGTCAACCAGACATAATTTTTTCAGTATTCTTATGTGAAAGCTATCAATCAAATCCTAAGGAATCTAATTTAAATACAGTGAAACGAATATTTCGCTACTTAAAATGAACCATGGATTTAGGACTATTTTATACATCTGGAAATTATTTTGTTTTAAAGATCTTTTTAGATGCTAAATTTGGTGGATGTAGAATGTATAGAAAGAGTACATATAGTACATGCCATTTGTTTGGAGATTCGTTAGTTTCTTGGTCCTTCAAGAAGAAACACTCATAGATTTTGGCTTGAGTTTTACTATAACTCAAATATTGTTTGATAACACAAGTTCCATTTACATTAGTAAAAACACTATACATCACTCTCGTGTAAAACACATAGATATTAGAAATCACTTTCTTAGGGATTGCACACTTAACAGAGATATCATTCTTGAGTTTATCGAAATGCAATATCAACATGTTGACATTTTGACAAAATCATTACCTTCTGATAGACATGAATTCATTAAACAAGAGTTTGGAATGATAACTGTGAGGTAATATTTCTTAATTTACTTCTGGTTGAACGATTCTCCTTACAGTAATAAACTCTTTTTGATGGGGGGGGGGGGTACATTTTTTTGATAGCTTTCAAAATTTTTCTTAATGAGTTTTTTAAAAAATATCGTAATGAGTTTTTTTAAAAATTTCATAATGAGTTTTTCAAAATTTTCATAATGAGTTTTTTCAAAAAAAAATTATTAATGTATTTTTTCAAAAATTTTCATAATGAGTTTTTTCAAAAAATTTCATAATGAGTATTTAAAATTTTTTCGTAATGATTTTTAAAAAAATTTCATAATGAATCCCTTAAAATTTCTTTCGTAATTACTCTTTCAAAATGTTTCAGATTCAAAATTTTAGTAATGGAATTTTCGAACTGGAACTTTCGTAATGAAATTTTTATAATATAACTTTCTTAA
This sequence comes from Viscum album, assembly GCA_963277665.1. NCBI lineage: Eukaryota > Viridiplantae > Streptophyta > Magnoliopsida > Santalales > Viscaceae > Viscum > Viscum album. The sequence goes on along the minus strand of OY728152.1, from coordinate 2,069,772,112 downwards.
TGGAATTTTATTACTAAAACATTCGTATGGAAATTTTTGTGCTGGAATTTTCGTACTGAAGCTTTCGTACTAGAAATTTTAGTAATGAAATTTTCGTAATGAAAATTTTCATAATAAAATATTCGTACTAGAAATTTTCGTAATGATGTTTTCGTACTGAGAATTTTTGTAATGAGAATTTTCGTAATAGGAATTTTCGTACTCATATTATTCTTAGTGAGATTTTCGTAGTAAGTTTTTCTTAATGAGTTTTTCGTAGTCAATGTTTCTTCAAGAAGAATATTACCTATTACGAATAAACTTCTTATCCAATTCGAAAGGTATAATTTCATTACTTATATCTTTCGTAGTCATTTTTTAGTTGTAGTTAGTTTCTTTTTCTTATAAAATTTCTTGCGTCATTATTTTATTTTCTTAAATCATAATGTTTTTAAAACCACAGAAGATCAGATTGAATATTTAAATGCTGGTATATTTTCAACTGTTAGATCAAATCAAAGAAATTTTCATCCTTTATATTTCTTTTGGAAGTAGAATAGTCAGCTTTATCGCTTATATAATGGGGACCCCGATTGTTGTCCCACATCGTTTTTCAAGATCTCACATATTTATGCTCTATATCAGTTGATTAAAGGTAATTCTAGATCCTTCAGAGCTCCTCCATTCTGAATGTCTATTGAAGATATGTCCCAATATATGTCTACCTCGAAGCCAATTTCAAAATGGAAAGTGTTCAATGAAAGACTGGACCATACGTACTTTTACATGTACGATTCTATCATCTCTAATAACATCAAGTTGAATGGATGGTAAGATGTATGTTTATCAAAGACAAGTGATCAAGATGAGGTCTATCAGGATTAACTTGTATAAATCTATGAATTATCAAGATTTTATGAGGAAGAGGGAAGAGAAAAGTTTTCATTCAATTCTTTTTGAATGACTTACATACTTACCTACACCAAGGCAACAAGCTTGGTAGGGATAGATTATGAAAGAGAAGCTGAATTTTGTTCACATAAACTCTCGGATTCTCAAGGTAGTTTTGTTAAGGTTAAGGCCTTACAATGTCTTGGACATGCTGATGTGAAGACAACAAAGATTTCTCACCTATCTCCTAATAATCAAATTCATCAGCTTCGGGTACAATGCTTCTTGGATCCGAGAAAGGGTGATAAAGATACCCTGAAGAAAAGTGACATATATTTCATACAATTCAAGGTGAATCTACGAAAAATAAATCTGATGATGCATGTTCTTGTGACAATCAAAAACATCAAGGAGGGAAATTTGAGAGCTCGGATCATCATGTACCCTACCTTACTATCAAACTAATAGTTTAATGTTTAGATTCTTCGATGATTTCATGTAATTCCAAGGTTCGGAAGTGCAAGCTTATTCTTGTCAGTGATGACATGATGAATAGAATGAATATGGATTTTTCTAAGGAAATATGAGAGTTTTATAATTTCCCAGAGTAAGAGGCTGAAACCATTTCATAAAATGTAGAAAAAGATGAGCCATTGAAGAAAGTTACTAAGAAGAGGAAGCTTATAAATGTGGTCACAGAAGACAAGACCCCCCAAATATAAGGAAACCCAATCCGCACCTCCCAAGCTGAAAAAATAGAAAGCATATCCAGATGAGGTTACTACTAAATGGAGAGAAGATAAGGAGAAAAGGAAAGAAGGGGATCCAGAGTTCGTATTAGACCCTGTTGAGGCTAAGGATTTAAGAGAAAAAGTTGCGGATGACTTAGAAAAATAGGCCAAAGAGAAAAGGATGAAAAAAAAGATGCCAGAAGAAGAGATTGTTCAATATCTCTTGAAAGCCACAAAATAAACTTCTGAGAAGATTCCCATTCCGTAAACTATAAATTTCCAACAATTACTAGAGACTCCTGGGAATAAGTACTTCACTATGAAATTTTCCAAAGGGAAAGAGGTTGTTGAATAAGTAGAGAAAGCAGTTGTTGAAGAATTAGAATAAGAAGTTGTTGAAGATGAAGAAGAATAAGGAAGTGATGATCTGGATGACATGATCAATAAAGTGGAAGATTATCAAGAAAAAGATGAATCTTAAATGTTAGTCACTCTGGGAAAGGGAGTTTAGAAAGAAGGTAAGAGAGTTGATGTCGAGGAAGAAGAGAAAGAAAATGAATTATATGACGAGGAAGTAAGATATGAGAAGCATTATCTTGAAGAAGGAGTAGATAAATAGAAACCAGATGAAGAAAACATTGTTCAAGTATATGAATCTAATGAACACTATTATAATGAGGAACTGTTTCCGAAAGTTGATAAAGGGAAGAAAGTTCTTACAGACACCCTGAAAAAAGATATAATAAAGAAGAAGCAGGTTGATGGTTCTTCAAGAAGAAATCTGGTGGAAAATGATGAAGGGAAATCCCTAAGCAAGTTATCAGATTTCGAGTCATCCGCACTGGGTCATGATTGTGTTGTTGAATCATTGAAAAATTTGGTGGAAACCATTCCGATCTTTCCCACCATTGAATCAAGATTCTAGATGATGCAACATAGTATGAACCAAAAGTTTGAATATTTATCCATGGTGATGGATAAGTGTGTGAGATTGAAGAAGAACATAGAAATTTCCTTATCAATTATGATGTTCACAGGAAATCATGTAGAAAAATGACATTGTGGTATAGGAAAATTGATGAAGACATGGCAGAGTTTGATCATTTTCAGAATGATGCTAAATATTCTTTTAACACTGAGGATGCCAAAGTGAAGTATCTCCAGGAAAAGCTAAACATTGAGAAAAATTCTCAAAATCAACAAGTGAAGGACTTAAATGGGAAGTTTAACACTATATTTTAAAAAATATAATGGGAAAAAGATCTTTGGATTGAGCTCGAAGAAAATCTTGTAATGAAAGATGAAGTTCTTAAGGCGTAATCTGTGGCCCTAAAATCTGAATATGAAAGGATAAATGCATTGAAGAAGAAAGTTGAGGTGTATCAGAAAGATTTGAAGAACCTGAAAACCCTCTTGATGATATTAATAATAAAGGAAAAGGAAGAAAAATAGACTCAATCAGATCTTTTGTTGCATATGATCTTCCTTTTAAAAATTCATCTAATCATATTAGAACTATTTTATTTGGTTTTCCTTACATTAATTTTCTAATATTTCAGGTATCATATTTCTTTTCCATTCCCCAAATTATTTTTGAAAATCACAAAGGGGTAGAAGGAAATAGAACTACTCAAAAGAGGGAAAATGGAAAAATCCATATTTGAAGAACTATCATTAAGTAAGGGGGAGTTTCCCATTACAATGTTTTTCATTCCCATGATAATGAAAACTCCATTCCGGAAATCCATAATACAATCCTTAGAGATCAATGCCTATGGGGGGTTAGTTGTATTCATCATCATTTTTGAAAAAAGAGATATATATTGTAATTTCCATGATTGAAGTAATTTTTTCTAAGGCCTTATATTCTTTTTCGTATGGTTGTTTGTGCTTTCCAAAAAAGGGGATATTGTTGAGTCAATAAGGTTTTCCTTATGAATTTCATATTAATTCTTATTTTGAAAATCAAAAACACCTTATTCCTAAATAAAATAGACATATTACTTCTTTAAGGAAAATTTACTTCCTTAAAGAAATTTTCCCTAAACAAGATTTCCTTATACATATCAATATTTTTCTTATTTATAAAAATCAGATTCATACCTAAAAACTTGGAATCATATAATACTTAGATATGAAGCATTTGGTTTTAGGATTCTATTTCTGGATATGAAATCTAATGATGTTCAATTCAGAATTCTGGATACAAACACTCATATAGTTCGACTCTGAATTCTGGATACGAACTCTTATGTAGTTCAAATCCGAATTTTGGTCTCCGAACATCTATGAGATTGACTATAAACTTCTATGAGTTTGACTCTGAACATCTATGAGTTCGACGCCAATATACTATGAGTTTGACTCTGAACTTCTAAGAGTTTGACTCAGAACTTATAATAGTTCTACTCCAAACTTCTATGAGTTAGACTTCAAACTTTTACTAGTTCGACATCAAACTCATATAAGTTCCACTATGAACTTTGTATGTTCATATTCTAAATTCTATTGAAACTAGACTCCAAATTTCCTTAAAAATTCAGAATCGGGATTTCTACAGAATTCTGGTTCCGAATTCATACCAAATAGAATCTGAATTTCTCTTTATTATAGACTCTAAATTCCAATTTTGTTAGACACCAAACTTTTGTTTTCTTACGTTCTGAAAATCAGTTTTACTTATTCTTACACTTGTTTCCTTAAAAAATGATGTTGTGCTTTCAGTTACACATGTTTTGTTATAAAATGATGTCTTCTATTCTGTTTTTAACTAACCATTGGTTTAGTGACACATGTACATGTCCCTATGAAATTTAAGGAAAATATGACTGTTGGAGGAGAGAGCAGACTTTTGCTACAGAGCCTATAAATATGAGCTCATTTGAAAGTGCTGAATAAGAAGTTGATCACTCCAGAGACCACACACTGTTTAGGTGATTTCTTGAGAGAAAATATTTTCATGCCTTTTTCATACAAAACTACTCATTTATATTTCCTAGTGTGACTCTGAATGTTGGTGGTTACATTTGAGGGTTTTGGGGATAGTAAGAAAGAGGTGTCAACTACCTTGAAGTTCGAGGGATTCCTTGCTGATGAAGATTGAGGTTCCAACTACCTTGATGTTGATGGATTGTGGGGATATCAAGATAGAGACTCTAATCTTCCTATCGATGGATTACCCTAGTGTGGGTAAGACATACATTCATGAAATTATAAATCAAGGGGCCTTTATAAATGGTTGTTGGATACCCTTCTCTTTGGGTTAAAATATTTATATCTCATTTCTTGTTTTTGTTACAAGTTAATTTTTTCCACGGAATTTTGTATTGAAAGGAAAGTATAACATTCTTATATTTTCATACACTTGTACTCTGACTTAGTTAGATTCTATACGCTTTAAGGTAGAATCTCATTTTGTAACCATCAGTTAGGTTTCATTTTTCGGATCCATATTTCCGGAAACTGTTCTTCGGAATCACTTTTCTGATTTTAGAAAGTGTATAGAACTAAAATTATGTAACTTAATAATTTGTCCCAATCATTCAATTATTATTAGAGGTGTTGTGAATTTTCATAGTTTAACATTGTTAAAATAGATATTTCTTTTTTAAAAGAATATTTTTACATGTACAGTTCACCCCCCTCTTTTATATTGAGCATCTACATCAGTATATCGATCCCACAGAAATAAGTGATATAAAAGAAATAATAAACATTAAAATGGGTTCTTAATCAGGTATAAATTAATTTAAGTATATTTTTCTAGAATAACAATGAACAAACATGTCTATTTAGACGCGAGGTATGAGATTTACTTATCTCACTTTTAATTTCATGAGATTTCCATTGTTCGCCACATATTCATTGCATGAGATATATTGTCTAGTGACATTATATATATATAATCATGATTATAATTATATTCATGGAACTCTATGATTAATTTTGTCGTTATTAACTTTTGGTCATACGACTCAGTTGATTACAACGTGGTAAAGGGTTTCATATCACTTTTTATTCTGGTGAGATTCATACTATATTTACCAGCATTTATTTTTGTGTATTTTATGTACTGCCATTGATTTTACTATATGTGTAATTTAATTTCATTTATGAGTATCTAAATCTTCATTTTATGATCTTTCTTTCATGTGGCATATTTTTTGTAAGTTACCAAATTAGAAAGGGAACCTTTCACCCTCCACTGTTTAGAAGTTTTTTTTGATATGTATTTTAATTTACATTTTATTATGTAGGGGTATATTATTCTATATCATTATTGATGTGATTATTATGTACAAGTGATTAGATAACCTTTTTATCTCATCAACATATTTTCTGTATTTTAATGTGATGTTGTTAGGCTGTGGAAGTTTTACAAGGGAACTTCTTAACCCAATTTCAATTCATTGTGTTCAAAATGTACTTATTTAATATATCATTTTATGAATATGTGTGTATGAAGTTTGATAGTTTTAAACATAATATCCATTTATATTGCGTGTATTATTATTTATCTAACATAATTATATGATCGATTTATCCTTAATTTAAGGATACCATCTTTATAAGGGATTCCATCTCAATTTACACTTCCATTGAGACATCGTTATTTTTTATTCACCAATTCACTCATATATGGTGTATATATTGTCCTTTGACGTATTATATGATGAGTATATTTATTATCATTATATTATAATGTTATTATTAAATGTTATTCCTCAATTTTTTGTATTTAAGCATCTCTCTTTTTATTATGTAACTATTTTTCTAAAATATCATATTAAATGTTTTAATGATTTAATATTCTAAATATTTCCCATTAATGTCGATGTTTTAAAAATGGGTTTTAGGATTTATTTATATGGAAATGAATTTTTTTAAATTATAATTCATTTAAAAAATTCAAATTGTTATGGTACCCATTGATACAAAAATATCTTTTTAAATGGTTTTGGAAAACAGTTTGATAATGCATTGTTTATTTCAATATCTTTATTTGATATAATGTGATTGGAATTTTGAAATGTTATATTTCCTATATTATTTTGTTATGTGTTATGATTATGGTTATTAGGAATTGTTTACGTATATGGGTGGTTCCGTGATAACCCTAGGGCGAGTGAGCCTGAGATTTCTCTCCAATGCATTGGGTAACATGACAGAGGTAAATGTGAGGTTTCTCCAAAGAGATTTAGGGAATATAATGTGATGGGTATTCCAAGTGTAACTTCCAATGTTTCTGTTATAGCTATAGTGTAAGATTCATATGGATTCCTTAAGTAATATTTATAATTTATGATTTTGGTGTGTGGTTCATAAATCTTATGATTTTATAAAGTATGTTATGATTGAAAAGGAATGTTTCATTTATTTGTATTTATTGATGGGTTAATGTTTTCCTTCCTTATTTTATAACCTTTACTGAGCTTTTTATACTCATCCCATGTTTCTGAAATGTTGTCCATGAGACATAAATATGAATAATGTCTAGGATGGGATCAAAGAAAAAGTTATGATGACTAAAACATGGAACTAGACATGTTTCTTTTTAATAAAACATATTTTATAAAAAAAATGGATACTGAGTAGTTGTGTCTATATGTAATATTCAAGTTGTTTTGTAATAGTTGTGTCCTAATTATCTAAAACTCTAAACCTAAAAAGATATTCAATGTAAATTATTATTTTATCTTAACATTATGTATTTTTTTCAAGACGAGAACTTATATAAAATGACTCTATGGGAAAAAATTGATACCACTAATCTGGTTTCAATGGAAGCATTAATGGATACATAGAAGATGTGGGAATGTGAGTATGATGTTTGTACGTGGTGTCATTTATCCATTATCTATGATATATACCCAATGATCTATTTATGTATTGTAGCATTGAACAATTATACTCATTATCTAGGAATATATATTTTCATGATTGAAAATGGAGTTTCAATCCTTTTGGAATTCATCATTCCAAATATTTAAATATCATAATTAGATTACAGAAATTATGAAATTAGTGATCCCTTCATTTTGTGAATTATCATAAATCTAAAATATTATATATCATTAATAATTGATAATTATAAACTTCATTTCATGAATTCGATAATACATTTACATTTCGTTTTATTTGGTCCAAAAAATATTATTTCACAAATATACTCTAGCACCATTATCCATTGATTAATCTCATTATTGATAAACATATTTTAGTCATCTACACCACATTGTAATCCACGACATTTAAAGTACTGATCAAGACCTCGATTTTGTGATCTCAGTTCTTTCTTCAACTGATACAATTCCTTTACTAGATGAAACAATTTATTCACATTTTTGTAAAAATGAAAACCATTCATCAATTTTTTGGAACCCTCCCTCCAACCTCCAATTATAAAATAATATTTAATATCTATCCTAAAATAATTGATCATCTATTTTGATAATATGTATAAGAATATGTTGATAGAAATTATCCACAAAACATATAAAAATTTCTCATCAACATTCATTCTTTAATTTTAGAAGTATCACATGCATATCATTCAAGAGTTTTTATGAATAGCCCTGTTATATTAATTTAGTATGCTCTTATGAATCGTTTTTTCCGGATGAAATTATTTTCTACCAACCTCAAAAAAATTTCCAGAAATGTTTTTTATTTATTATAACTATCAATTAATCACATGAATCCTATTTTGAACTCATAAACCTTCATCAAAACAATTTTTATATTTTTTAGAGGAATGTTTATTTCCATAAATATTTCATTCTCTATGTTTCCACTGATTTGGATGATCGTTTTTCAAATTATACCCAAAAATGTCGTATTTCTATTTTGGATTCTATTTAATATTATATTTGGCTTACTCATTATCATTATATGTATCTTATTTAATGTATTATATTGAAACATTCATTCCCCCAGAGGTACATATCTATTCATCGCATTCCTTCATATACTTTTATCAATCGTGTTAATGATTTTGTTAGTTTTGAACCACTATATCATCATTTCCCTCAAAAACTATTTGTATTATTTCATAGAATAATTTACATTATCTCTTTTTCGGTAGTATTTATGAAATATAATAATATATTTATTGGATTAAAACATATCATTTATATCATTTATGATAAAAAATCACTTATATCTTATGACTCAAAAGTGCATCAATATAAGATTTATTCCATACAGGATCTCATATCATATATTTTCTCATCTTAGATACTATATATATCTATTAAAAATGTATACCAATTTCAAGGTATCATATTTCATTAAATTTATTTATTGTAAATCTTCTACAAGATCTTTTTAAAGAATTTTATATATGATTCATTTTCACCTCACATGTACACCATTTTACTGAGGTGTAATTATTACTGAGAATTGGTTATATATCCCCTGCATTACCATTAATAATTAATGTTAGTGTTCATAAACATCCTCAGATTGAAAAAAATTAAATCGATAATATTATATCATTTAATACAGTCTTCCTATCCCTACAATTTTTTATGTAATTGGACAACTTGTAGTTGTAGGTAATGATGAATATCCATTTAGATATTATGTAATCAACTATTAATATATCACAGTATCTCTACTCAATTATTTATTTTGTTGAGATATGTCAACACATCAATATACACCAACTATAACAATATTATTGATTATAAATCAATTTATAGAACTTTTTTATTCACCGTCACTTGTTGACAAGTATCGCATATGTGTGTATGATAACATGATAGCATAGATAGATCTTGGTCCCCATCACATCTCACCAAATCATCTAATGATAGCTGACTCAAATGTATAATATGACTATTAAAAAATATTATCTCATATTCCATGTAAAAACCCCCATATATTATTTACTAATCATAAGTTGGTGATTAACCTTTTTTATCTTCCCCTACCACACCACTGTAAAGTTATTCCCTTAATAACAAACATCCTATTTGTAATGTATTTTTCATTTATTTGGTCACACGGTACCTAGAAACTATGATGAATTTTATTAAGACCATCAAAATACATAGAATCTATATGTTGCATATTATTTCACCCAAAGAATGTATTTTCTGATCCCATAATGTTAAATACATCTAAAATTTAATTTTTTTAAAATTAATTACAATTCTTACAAGATATCAATAAAAAGATCCTTATTTTATTTTATATTTAATGGGATCTAGTATCAAGGATATATAAAAAATAACAATATAATATGTTCAGGTAAATATCTGCTGCAATAACCAACTAAACACCTTCCATAATGATTCGTGTCTTTCATTTAATAAAATAATTTGATTGGTCCTCTAGATATTCCATAGAGTAATGAAGATCAAATTCATCTCAATGTTTTTTTACATTGATTTTTCATTTTCAACTCATTTTATGATTCATTATACTATTGATTATTTCCACATTGGGTTGTAAGTAGTGCATTTCTCAACATTTTCAATGAGAAATACCAAGAATTCTGTCTAAATTATCCCATGTAAAAATAGCAACAATAAAAAAATTTCCAATAATATTTACATTTTCCCACTACCTATATATATCATTAATCTTTTAAGGAATCATTGTTAGGGAACATAAATATTAGGAATTTTCTATAAATACATAAAAATAACAATTAATACAAGGTGAACTCAGCTATATCTTTTTTGAAGAACTATTTATTCCATAGGTTATGAAAAAAATTTATTCAATTTTGTTCCTAAATCAATCATCAACTTTAATGACACTTTTTGTAGTATGGAACCAATTATATGTATTTTTTATAACCAAACCAAATACATTTTCAAATGTACTTATGTGTTTTATACATCTTCTAAAAACCAATTGTCTAAGTTATTATTTATCTTTACTAAAATATCCAATTTTCCTCTAATTTGTGACATGCATTACATATATCATACTGAGGGTTAATTGTTCCTCCTAGACATCTAATTTTTACTATATTTTGAGATCTTCCTCTTTAAATTATTAGATACTCCTAACTCAATCCTTAAAATTGGTAAAAAAAACCCATTACTAACCATAATATATTCTTCCAATTTGATATTGTACCCAATGAACATGTCTAATATCTCTATTATTTTTGAATTTATAATTTTAATTAATACATTAATCTTATAGTAATCCTCATTTACTAATTTTATATATAGTTTTACTATATGAAACACATAGTTTTATTTCATTGGTATGTTTCTCTAAACGTTAATCCCATAAATAGTGTATTCTAAATCAACATTGAGATATCCCCTAAAATTACCTTATTCCTCAACATTTTTTCTATAATAAATTTTTATTAATTTTCTACAATCACCGAAACAATATTCATTCAATCGTATTATATTTTACAGTTTATTTTGAATTAGTTTCATCTAAGTATTTATTTTTATAAATATAAAGGATTTTATTCATAATGATGTTTCACATAGTTAGTTTACAAAAATTAATATTTACTAAAACATCATTATAGAAATTTTAGAATCATCATCATCATTTTCATCAATCCTCTTATTTCAACTTTCTACAACATCTCTATCCTTTAAACGTCAAAAACACATGACTGAATGTTTCCTTGTCATCATTCATCTTGCATTTTTTAAATTAGTGGAAATTAATTGTATGATTTTATCATCTCATACTTCATCCTACACATACTCTACTGTAATAATTTATATATTTTATTAATTCAACATACATATACTTGAATATTCCCATAACATCATTATCATTGTTTTTCATATCACATGTTATAGGATAACTATGAATCTAAAATATGCTAGTAATTTGGGATTTTTATCATTAGGTATAAATAATTTTGGGTCTATTCACAATGGAAATCACATTATTATTCTTTATACAATCATTACATCATAAATAATATATTCAACAATAGCAAAAATCCCAAAAATAAAATTTCTCAGATAAAATAATGTATTAATATATTCATTAGTCTGTGTCCTCATGACCTCTTAATTTTTCATTAGAACATGAAAATTATGTACTCAAAAAATAAACCATTTTTCCCTGGTATATAATATCATTAATTACATGGAATGTAATGATTTACAGAACATTACATTCATATAAATTATACTGGATATGTCTCCCATGAAATAATTGATTCCTCCGGTATTTAAATCATGTTCTACTGATATAGCATATAATAATTTATTTTACCAATAATAACTAAGATTGGATACATACAACATATATTCCACTAAATTACTAAAGATAATAATTTTTGATGAAGTAGATTATTTGATAATTTGATATTTGTTCACTTGATAATTAGAATCCCCAAGGGATTAATATCTTCTATATCTTCAACTAAGTGAGAAGCAATGAAATTATCAATTCTCAATAATACCAATTATTGGCACCACAAGGTTATGTTCTTTATAGGGGAATAAATCATGGAATTGAATATAAAAAAAACCATATTTGGATCATGTTTCATCATTAAATCCAACATTATTTAACTTACATCTCATTATCATATATGAGAAGAAATGAAATCATACATGGGATAATATATTTTTACATGGTTTAACCATAATAGGGATAATATAGATAGGATCAAAATGAATTGTGTATATATATCCATTCCATTATAGTTACCTACTATTGTAATTTCTAGAGACAACTAAGTGAACATCTTATTTGACTACCAATATCATAGTTAATGATAACTTATATATTAACTAAATGTTTCACACTACACCGCTATATTGCTCAACCATTTCATACACAAATAAATTATTTATAGGATATATATTTTCATTTATTATGGGAGGAAATCAACTACATCAAAAATATTAATTTACCACGTAATCTATAAGAAATTATTAAGTCTTAAAGAATCTTCCACTTTACTACAACCTTTTCACAACATTATCACAATATCATTAAATTTTTACCATTTTTATTCAAATAGAACAACAAAAACACATGGACTGAATAGTTTTTCATAATTTTAAAACATTCATTAAATAAATATATTTTATAGAACTCACTTGTTCCTAGAGATAGAATTTATTTTCGTTGTTGTATTGTTGGTAGTTAAGTTGCATCAGACAAATAAAAATTCAATCATTGAACCACTTCAACATTTAAGTGGAAAAATATTCTATAAGGGATGGACATGTAAAATAATGGGGGGAATGGAAATATTTATATTCGTTTCCAACCATTCAATTAAATTAATATTACCACAATAATTAGTTTCCATATTTCTTGTTCCCTAAAACTTAATTACATAATATCTCCTTTAGTGAGGAAGACAGTAATATCAATAAATACACCCACGCACATAAATATAATATGTATATAAATCCCTATCTTAATTTTACATCAATGAATTTTTTGAATCTAATATACATTACTAAAACAAATTCGATAACTATAATTTTATTTTTGATGATAAAATATTTATTATCACAAAACAATGTTAATATATTTTATATTTCCACCACATATTTTATCTTGTGAAAAAATCATTACATTGATTTAAAAAGAATATCCAAATTTCTCAAACATTCTGAAAAAAAATACAAAAAGTATGAATCAAATCCTCTTTATAATTTTTTTTTAATATCTTTTAGTGATTTCATAACACTTTTCGTGATTCGTTTAACATTATTTGTCAATAATTACTCATAAACATCACAAATGAACATTTAAACTATCATATTCAAAACACCAAAGCTACCAAAAATTATGATATTTCCACCTTGGATCAATTTACCAACATTTTATCATCCTATAATACTTCCACTCACCATTATATATACTACCCACACAATCATTAGTTTGATATGATTCAATATCATCATTATTTTATTCATTTAAAACATATTCACTCAAACTATAAAAAATTGAAAATTATTATATATATATATAATTTTATGACTAATTGGTTTTACACAAAAAACTATATTATTCTTCCCATCACAATAGCCCTCCATCATTTATAGTTTATTATTTCTACATTTTTTACTATTTAGATTTGTTAAACACCCCATGAATAGTATATCCCTATATTTTTCATTATCATTTCCCAAAGATGCATACATTAAATTGATCATCAATATAATACCAAAAAAATAAATATATGATATATTTTTATTTTCCATGTTTAATTTTTCATAGGTAGAAATGTTAGTTTTATATCTCCCTAATTATTTTTCTTAAATATTATCAGATATACTCACAACTTCTCAATATAATAATTTTAAGTGTTATGGACCCACAAGAATCATTATTCCAATATAAAGTGTTCATTTTTTATTTCAATAATAAAATATAATATATTGATGACGGTATATGGAAATTTTTTTTTTTTTAAATACATAATTTTCATCAAATGCTTTAAATTAATTACTCACAGAATCTTATAAATTTTACATTCTCAATAAATGTACCTAAACTACCATCACATTATACATTTCTCTTATAAATCTATTTAACATATCTAAAACATCATACATGTGTTATATATTCAATATACTGTCCATTTAGAGGACATAATTGTTTTGTATCATTAAATTAATGTCAAATTGGGTGGATTAATTTCTTATGGCCACAAATAAATCAGAATAAATTTATTCATCTGTCACGATAGATTGAATGCCAACATTTTTTTGACTAACCTAAAAAATTTCCCCTTATTCAAAATTTTCTAAAATATATTATCATTTATTATTTAAATGTTACTTATATCCTATAAAATGATAAAGAAAAATAATTCACAAAATATATTGATTATCTTAAAAAATACAACAATAGAAGGTCAAAATCTAATATTTCTTACTCCTTAAAATGAGTCAATAGAATTTTTAATTTGGAATATATTATTGTTTTCATTCTCCTAATGATAAATCAATTCAATGCCTTAATTTATTGATGATGATATAGTTCTTTTATAAAAAATTTCATTTAAATTGTCACATAGTTACCTGATCATCAAAAAAAATTTATTTATGTCTATTAATATATAGTATGTCATTAAATATTAAATTTATATCCTCAATCTAATCTAAACAAAATTATTTTATTATTATGTATTTTTAGTTAAGAAATTTAATTAAACCCCATCTGGATCATTTCTATTTGTTCGGATTTAATTACTCTATCCATGGGGATAAAAAACTACATAAAATCCATGTCTTATTTCTTTAATTGGTTCAAAAGACACCTCAATAAGATGTTATCCATTACAATTATGGATTTTACTTTTAATTAATTTGAAATATTATTTATCATAACGTCCTGCTTGGTTTCATAATTTATTCACACTATCTTGATGTAATTTTTGAAATAACATGATTATTAATAGGTAGAATTATAAACCTTTTTATAATTATTCCAGTTATTTCATGCCATTAGAGATTCTATAGAAGTATCTTATTGTACTTTGTAACATAATATATATTATCACACAGTATATGAAACAATAAATTAAAAATTTATTCATGATGATTGACAAAAATATAAAAAATTGAAATTAAATCGATCTAGTATATTGATGTATCATCTGATATATGTTTTCCATTTACATTTTGGGATATACTATATAACATAAATAACATGACATTTTCATATATTATTATCATTCATATAGTTTTTCTGTAAGAATGTTTTCATGATTAGTGTCAAAAATAGCAGTATTTGTAATGACTGATTTAACAAAATATAGATTCATAATTGAAAATTGTCAAAATTATTTAAATCAAGAAATATACACCTCTTGATATGATTAAAATTTATTTTTATAATTTTTAAAATATTAAAATAACTTCATTAAAGTGTTTAATATTCAAATCACATTTATTGAGAATTAATTATATATAGTTATATAAGATAAAAAGTGAATTCAACATATTTCATCATGTTATCTTGTACACTATGTATGAATTTTATACGGATGAGTTTTATAATGAAATAATATTAATTTTTTAGTAAATGAACAAAAAAATAAATTTATTATTATAATATTTTTTGTGAAATATGATATATTTCTCATGTTAGTGGATTTTTTTAAATTAATTGAGATAATAATTAAAAATATATTAAGTGTCAGTTTCATCGTCATCTAAAATAACTAATAATGTAACATCATATTCATTAAAATGTTTTATGGATATAAATATTTTAGTAAGAACCTATTTTGAATCAGTATATTTTGATGAGACATTATCATCTTTATTATTGATAAAATTATTTTACATGATCCTTATTCATAACAACTTATTTAAACGATAATGATTATTAGTTTTTCCCCAATATTTTGGGGGGAAAATTTTCTATCAATTAATTATGAGTCTTAATATTTTTTACTTTGGATTGTAAATAATAAAATGTTATATTATTTTAATATATTTAGTTTTTAAGGTAATATTTTTTTTTCATTTTCCTCCCACCCTTCTAAAATTCATTAAAATATGAGACATTATCATTTAATAAAATTTATTTATTCATCATATCAAGATAAAAAATATATTCATTATTCAAAATCATTTATTGTATTATCTAAATTTCTTTAAATATCATATCATTATTTTCCAAATTAAATTTCCTCAAATTTCTACTCTTTTTATTTAACTAGTAATGTCACGACCCGTCCTCGGGGCCCATGTTGTGATTACCCCATGCCCACCTTCCATAGGCCAGGGGCTGGCAACTAGCACCAAATGCGTAAATACCAATAAAAAGGGGGGGATTTTCCTTTATAAAAGTACCAACACAACAGAGTACAAGATGAATCTAACACTAAGTAAAGCAGTAAACAAGTGTGCTGGAAATACAAAGGGGACAGAAATGCAAGCCCAACAGAAAGGTACAACTACAACTGAAGGTAAGGTACAACTCAAAGGACAACATGTGAAAGGTGAAAAGCATCTCCTGGATCGTCCACCATGGATCCTAACTGAAGGGTAGGTACCGATGTTCTCCACAGCACTCCGCTTTCATCCGTCTGTCTCCTCCGGGTACCGACTCGTCATGAGATACACCTCCGGGTGCTGTCCAGCTCAACAAGACTCAACTACGATCGGTGTTGTCCATTTTCTGCAACCAACACTATGAGGTTCGGGTGTATCCAGTGTATGGGTGAGTATAACGATACTCATTAGGGACCCTGAGATCCTAATGGTTTCAATAAAATCCAACAAGGATAAACTGCAAATAATAATCTCAATGGATAACCTTTACATAGTGTATGCCCTTACACACACCTAAGTTATCAAGTAACCCATTTCAATCATGAGAATACACAAAGGTCATTGACTCAGATCAGACCAGGATTTAAACATGATGTCAAAACCACAACTGCGGGAGAAGTCTTCCTTTGTCGAGCATAGTATTCCTATCACGACTCTGAGGTGCTACTCACTTACCTTAGAATGCTGAAGTACTCCACCTGTCGAGTATTGTGGGCCAGATACTACAACTAAGAGCTTCCCACAATGGGTATGCCGCTACAACTAAGGGCACTCGCTCATTGCCTAGAGATGTGCTCCTTCTGTCGAGTACCGTGGGTCAGCGGCTACAAACAAGTTCTCCTCTTCCGTGGGTCTGCCGCTACAACCAATCACACCCCACTAGGCTATCCGAATCACTATGAGACGATCGATCAGCAGTCATCAAGTCTCAGCCAGCTACTAGGTCTCTGCACTCTGCTAGCTCGTCACCGGGAGGGTCCGCTCCTTGAGCTAGTTGTGAATACTACAAGTATCACAAGGTGCCACGAAGAAGTTCCCCAAAGGTTTTCCACGTCTTAGGAAACTCAACACAATAGACGTTGCGTCAATCGGACACCCGGTCTGTGTGTTATTAGCCTTTTCGTCACAGGGGCCCGGTTGGTTTCATGTACGAACCAACCAGACCATATCTCAACTGTTCCCCGAACTCTCATAGGTTATACTCAAAGGGACTGTTTCTCAACTTGATCAACAACACCACTGACAGTTCGTCAAATAGACATCCAGTCTGACAGTTATCAGCCTTCCGTTGTAGGGGCCCGGTTGGATTTCGGGTATAATCCAAGCTGGAACTACTCAACCTGCATCCAAAACATAGGTGAAGTATTCCAAAAGAACCATCTCATCATGAGGAATCCAAAAAAGTTGACGACACCTCAATCAGACGTTCGGTCCTTATGTTATAATCGTTTCTTCTTTGAGGACCCGGTTGGTTTCGTGTTCGAACCAACCCGGTCATACGTCAAATGACACCGGTTATCAAAACCGATCACACCATTATTATCCATATAGAAAAACACACGAGATGGACTACCCATTGGTCCAAAACGGATAGTCATTGAAAAAGTTGTATTTCACTACAACACGTGCGAACCGAGCCTCGTGGATCCCGCGCCTTAACCTCGACTTAAATATCCTAATTTGGTCATAAAACATCCATCTTAATTCCAAGGTCCCAACCTCGCAGACTTTTCGACATTCCGGCACCGTATGAGAGAGATATATCCGATACAAGATCCCGTAATAATAATAATAATATTATTATTCGGTTTTCCGTGGGCCCGATCCACGAACCGGTATTTATTATTCAACATTAGACATGAATAGACCATATTTATGTCAGGATTACTTCACCACTGACGGAAATCCAATCGGACACCGCACTCATGAGTGTTGTGGAGGACATATGTACCTACCCTTCAGGTAAGATCTGTGGTGGATGATCCAGGAGCTTCTTGTCACCTTTCAGGTGTTGTCCTTTGAGTAGTACATTACATTATGTTGTAGCTGTTCCTTTCCGTTGGGCTTGTATTTCTGGCCCCTTTTTATTTCCAGCACTCTTTTTTACAGCATTACTTAGTGTTATATTCTGCTGGCTTACTGTGTGAGTTTGTGTAATGTCACGACCCAATCATTGGGGTCCTATCCCACACCAGCAAGAACATCAACGTTGTGGTTCATCTGTTTAGTCCCTATCGAAGAGATGGGAGTCGCCCCGAAAAAGAGGATGATGGTGTGTGTCAACCTTGAGACCATTGGTTCTGAGTTGGGTCCACTCTCGGGATGTGTCCATGGTAGGACGAAACTAGTGAACCTCACATATGAAGAGCTTGACGGGTGAACCACACCCGCCTTGGAGGGGGTTGGGGTGCCACACAGGTGAACTACTGTGCTGAGACGCTCAGCCCATGACAAGTGTTATCAGAGGTAATGTTGCTTGTGGTGTTGCAGAATGCTACCAGACAGACCTTGGTGGTGGGAGCGGAGCCCCGGGGTGTCATGCTGAGGTGACACGACAGAGAAGGTCATGCTTAAGAGAAGTCTGAGGCAGAGATGCCACTACGAATGATCTGTCTCGTGGAGGTGGTTTTCGACCCTATGAGGTATGGTGGACCATGGTGGTTTTCAACCCAGAGTGTGGGTGGGCCATTGATGCCAACGACAAGGAAGGAGCGTCCCTTGAGGCCACGCTTGGTAACCGGCTAATTAGAAGCAGTCGTGGACACAAAAAAGGCCACAATCCTACATGAAATAGGGCGTTCATGGATTCGTGGTGGGAGAATGTCATGACCCAATCATGGGGGTCCTGTCCCACACCAGCAAGAACAACAACGATGGGGTTCATCTGGTTAGTCCCTATCGAAGAGATGGGAGTCTCCCCAACAATGAGGATGATGGTGTGTCTTAACCTTGACACCACTGCTTGGGAGTTGGGGCCACTCTGCTAATGAGTCCATGGCAGGACGAAACCAGTGAACATCACATATGAAGAGCTGCAAAGCTGAACGCCACCTGCCATGGAGGGGGTTGGGGTGCCGCACAGGCGAACTGCTGTGCTGAGAGGTTCAGCTCGTGACAAGTAAAATGAATATCAGTCAACTAATCATGAGACAATCCATATATAACTTTTAATGTAGAAACCATTAAATAAAATATATCACAAATCATCTAGTTATTTTCTTAAAAATGAAAAATATTCCAGACTATATTTTAATTATTTGATGTTATGGTTAATAAATTTATCATTTTAGAACATTTTATTTATTGTTTAAACATAAATCATGTCCTCATTATCAATTAGTTAAAAAATAATTTATAGGCATTCGCCTTTAACTTTAAAATATCCTAAAATTATATATTTTGATATTTATTATGTATCTTCATTCATTTTCAATCACAAAACCAATGTATAATAATTTTCACATATGAACATTACAGTTTCTTTCAAACCATTTCATAAAATTCTCAATTATTACTATCATCATCTATCATGGTTCATATTTATAATTGGGGTAAAAATAATTCTAAAAGCACCAAAAAATATAATTATGTTAAGGGAGATAATAAATATTTGTGTTCAATTACTAATAAAATTTATTTTCACAGAATATTAGAATTCCAATACTTGTGAAATATTTAGATTCACCAACTATTTGATTAAAAAATAACATTTCTCAATTCAGATAAATAATTATTTAATTATAATTAAGTTTATAGGGAACTCTGTTTTTCATTATAAATGGTTTTAATTAATGTCATTAGTGGTTTAGAAAATAACTAAAATTATCCAATATAAAATTTAAATATTATAATACTCTAATCATTTTACCGCATCCACAGAAACATGGAATGTGTAGAATATAATGTATGAAAATTTCAAATTTAATTAGAATTGTAGTACATACAAAATTAAATCTTTTGTGTTGATTATGAGTTTTATATGTATGATTAATATGATAAATTTATTTCACGATATTGGAAGGTTTCATAATTTAATATGGCTTGCTAACTAAGATGACAAATAAGGAGGGGATAAATCGATGATAATATTGTGTTTTTGATAAATTAATATTCGTCTACGCTTATGGTGAAGGAATAGTCATTAACATAAACTTTTCATGTGATTACATCGCAATTAATGTTAACAGTATTTACCCTAAATATTATCTATTCATGTCCACTATTTTTTAATAGTCATATAGATAGGTTCCCAATATATTCTTAATATGTGTTAGAAGAAAATAAAAGATCATATTTAGTTTCTCATAGGATTTGGAACTAAATAAATATTGTCACTGATGTCTTCTGAATATTGATATTAAATTAAAAATATACCATTAAAAATTAAAATTAAAATGATTATCTATCTAATTAATGATAATCCCATAACCCTAAATTCATTTATCTTGTATTGATTTACATATAGTTATTATATTACAAATAGAGACATTATATCACTCATTATCAATATTGTGTACCTTTATAATCTCCAAAAATTGATTATAATAATGTAATAATTGATTTAAAAATTTAATGATGAGAAATCCTGCAAATTAAACCATGTGACATTATAATTTAAAATAGTTAACTAATATAAATTAAAATTTCCCATCTTTGACATAGATTCATAATTATTATATAGTACTATTTGAAACTATAATATATTTTTTTAAAAAAATTGTTCTCATAATTTATTGATATAATTCTTTTTTATTATCATCATTAATTCCATTTTATTTATTACAAAAATTTATGATTAATATAAAAAATTTAATGGTGAAATAAAATTTTAGTTAAATATTCTATCTCAAAAAATATCTTCATATTAATTATTTACATAAAATATAAACTTAAATCTCAAAAAATATATTTAATATAAGGATATTTAAATCGTTGAATAATATATAGCAATATATTTTAACACCCAAAACCAGAAGCTTATATCTGATGCATTATTTTAATACATTGGAATGATTAAATTAAATCACATCTTGAATGAACAACCTGTTTAGTAGTATTAGAAAATAGATAACATACATGAACTTTAAATTACATTTTATAATGTAAAATTATAGATAGATAATCCATTATTAATACCATTATTCTCCTTGCTTCAACCTACATAAAAATCATAATACACTTATTGGAATATGGTGAAATTGAATCATAAGAATGGGGTGAGCTCAGATGCTTAGTTTCGATAAACAATATAGTGGAAGCTATCATAACTAATCATTAAATTTTATAGAAATGAATAAAATTGAAACACAAGACATTTAAACATAAAATTAAGAATAATATTGAAAATAAAAATCAAATAATTTTGTTTACTTATTCACTTTGATATTGTACTAGTCAAAAAAAACATATGTAATATCAAAGAAATATTTATCAGTGATTGAATATATAATGTTAGACATCTTGACCACAAAGTGAAGGCCTAGTGCCAAGACCCTAAATAAAAAATATTTCATGGCCTTGTGCCATGACACTAGTTTGTCTTATTATACCTACCGATTCATATAGGGGATATAGAAGGCCCTGCGTACCACATAATAAGTCTAATGCATTCCACATATGAAAATATTGAATCATCACATAAACATTTGTTTTAAAACAAGCATAATAAATGTCAATACATTAACCATAACACATGAATTTTATAAAAATAGAATATCCAAATTACATCATATCTTAACTAATTCAATATAATATATACGATTGTATTATAATATATCAACCTCAATCAATAATAATATCAATTAAAAGGATGTTGACTAAGTTGAAAATGATCAGTAAAAACTCTTTGAGAGAAAATCCATGTTTTTGATATCATTTTAATGCCCCACATTTATAAAGTAAGTCATTTAAGAAGATATTTTTTAATTAAATTGTCCCATTAAACATGGATACCTATGATATAAATTAAAATTTTAAAACAACAGTTTATTTGTAAATAAATCCTTAAAATCCTTAAAAAACAATGACATTATTTAAAATGATTTTGAAAAATAAATTATTAAAATATTTAAAATGAAAATATTACTAAAAATTAACATAAAAAAACATAAAATATTCCTTTTGAAAATATTTTTATGAATCATGTACATGGATGATAAATATGCCCCATCAAATATTTACTCTTAAACAATCTCAGTATTAATGAGATTGTGAACATAACCATTACCTGGTACTTTAATTTTATCAAGGGTATGTTTAACCTAACTTATTATGACCATTGTATGTTATTAAATTATAATAGATCAATATAAATATTTTTTATATCATATATGATTAATTTATAACCATATACTAACAATTTAATAATATTTAACATGTTAATGTAACATTTTGGGTAAAAAATGCTTTGTTTATCACAAGTGTTTTTAAATGTTATTATTTATCGTATTACATAGATCATGATTTACATACATCCATACTATAAAACATGACTTATATATCATCTATATTTAGAATATAAAAATGTATAACAAATAGATATATTAAATTTAAACATTGTTCATGTAGAGGGTAGTTCGTACGTACGCATGAACCATTTTTCCATTTTCATATTGTATAGTGTAGAAGTATGTAAACGACATATATTAATCTATGTATTTTTACAATAGAAATATATTTTCATAATCATCAAAATTAATACATATATATATATATTCTGGGAGGGTCATAATTGAAGATTATATCACCGCGTCATGGAGATGGTATGCCATTTGTAAACATGAGTGAAAATATCATTCTATTGATGCTAAAATAGTGTTTAATTGGATGTTATATTTTATATAAATAATAATTAATATTATATATTTATTATTTAGATCAATTAATCTCATTATTATACACATTAAAAAATTATAGTGTACAATATCAAATGAAAACACGACGTGAAGAAGGGATACTGTACGCATGCACGTTTGCTGACTTTGTCATTCATATGGTGTATATAATAAAAAAATGGATGAAGAATATTTTTATTAATAGCTCAATATTTATAAGTAACTAGATATACTATTTTATAATTGAAATAAAAAAGAAAGAAGAAGTAAAAAGAAGATATGAACTTTGAAAGAGGTGATAAAATAAAAACATCTTATTTAGGTGCTTCCTTTTGATTAGAACAAAAGGGATCTATTTTTTTGGGTTTTTGATCAATAATAGTACTCTATGATTAATTGATGGATTCTATTTTTGGATATTTGAGCAGGGTTTGGCCGAGCGAATGACTTTGGAGGTGTGAATTTAAGACATGGTGAAGTACTACTCTATGGGAGAGGTGAGGGGGACTTTTGGAAAAGCTTGAAATTTTATTTTTATTATTAAATCATTTTCAGTTTCTAATTTATGAAAATGGATTTATTTCAAGGATAATGTGATTATGAGTATATATACTCTCTAACAATATGTTTTAGTCATGTTTAGGTCACTGTATTAATCATATAATTTATATTTAACTTTTAGTTAATTTGTTTAAACAATAAAGTGTCTTTTTATATTATTATATTTAATGGCTAATAAACTAACTATGAAATGATAACCAAACCGCAAGTGGTTCATTAATGACATATATATCATTATACAAGTCTTTTTATAAAATAATTTATTTTTAGGAATATTAGATTACTTAATAAAATAATATTTGTTCTAAAAACTCATATATTTATATTTTTCCACTATTTAGTAGATTTTTTAGTAAAGTAATAAAAACATAATTAATTCAAAAAAATTATATTCAATCGACCCTAACATCTCATATTCACCTAGAAAAGTCATGGATGGAATCAAATGTATAAATGTAATTTTTTTTAATATTTATAAATTAAATAATTTTAATCATTCTTGAATAAAGTATTTACAGCATAAAAATTATGTCATAAAGAAAATTAATTATTAAATATATATAAATTATAAATAAAATAACTTTATTTAGAAAATAATTTTAACATTATAGTGAATATTTATAGTTTATTTTATCTTATGTATCACTTTATATTAAAAATGGTTTAGTTAATAAATTTAAATTTAACAATTTTAACAGTTATGTAAATAATATAAAATAATTGACCAAATATATTCTGAGTGAATAAAAAATGATAATATTTTTGGTCTAATGATGATTTTGGCCGAAATACACAAATAAAATATAATTAGTACATGTTTTGGGTAATTATAATATCATTTTTACCTTTCATTATTCTATTTTTTTAACAGTGGTAAATAAAAATAAAAAGCTACTGTAAAAAATTATTTTCATCACATTGAATAACATTTTTATAACTTATCATAACTGTATAAGTAATATTTTTTATCTTCAATTCACAGAAGATATAAAATAACAGATTTTGAAAATTAGTAACTGTGCAGAGAAGGTTGGTAAAAGACATTAAAATGCTCATTAAATATTTATATGTCTAATATTATTATAAAATGACTATAAATAATTATATTGTACTAATATATTTCTTATTTATATATTTTTTAAATTAATTTAATTGTTTTAATTAGAAAGATTTATTTCAATGAAAAATTCAGTTTTTATATTTAACAATGTTTTTTAAACAATTCATCAAAAATTGATTTTTTTTATAAAAATTTAAAAACATCACCAAGAGTTAATTTCGATATTCAATATTTAAAATTTATGTATATTTTAAAAATTTATAATCATAGTAGTTGAATTAATTAATTTAAAATTAAGTCACGTTTTGAATATGAGAAAAATTGTTTTTGAGAATTAAAACTATAAAAAGATGGATATGTGTTTATATCCAATTTTAATTTAAAAATACTTAAAATAACCAACATTTTATTAAATGATAAAAAAATTTCTAATTATACTCTAAAACCATTAATATTTATAATTTTTTCAATATAAATTATTTTGATTAAAATTGTAATTTTTAGTTAATATTTAGTATATTTCACTTTTCAACAAAAAAAGAATGTTATCAAAAAACCAACAATATGATTACCAAATTACATTTTTATGTACCTGTTTTAAGGAAGAATATTATTTTTTCAAATTTATTATATAAATGTGTCAAATAAGGGATTTAATATGGGTTCTCCATTAAAAGGCGGTAAATAGCATTTTTTTAAAATTGCTTTTTTTTCTCAAAAAATGAATTTGTTCTTATATTAAGTCTATGGAACACATAATATTTAAGATAAAATTATATGGAATATAAAAAATTCAGTTAATACAATTCATAACCTCTCTCTTATAGGCTAGTTTGATAAGTCATGGTTCCCTCCAATGTGGTGTTGCATGTAGTGCAAGCTATTGAAATAATTTAACGAAAAACATACTATTAATTCTAGGGTTGTTAAATTCTCCCCTACTTCAATTAATTTCATTTTAACAATTTGAAATTTTACATTGAAAATAATTTTTTTAAAATAGAAAATAATTTTTGGGAAAACCCACATCGAAAATAGGGTTAAAAAATTTATTCTTAAAAACATGGAAATGAGAATGATAAATTACCCACAAAATTACAGCTTTGAATATGAGAACATTGGTGGAAATTATAGACACAAAACTAGAGGGAAAACATAAATATTTATATGGAGTGATTAGCATCATCAATCACAAACAAGTTAAAAATAAATGAAAAATTGGGGGCATCAAATCCATTGATCTATGATGATTTAAAATAGCATTGGTTCAACAAAACATAAGATATTAGGATAAAACATTTTTTTAATATCGTTTCTCTAAATTTTTTGAATTAATTTCATCATAGAATAATAAATAAATACATTACAATTACAATTCAATCCATTAACCAATTTCTACTACAAAATCATCATTTATTTTTAAATATAATAGAAATCAAATATATTTTATTTATCCAATCATATTAGTTCCAAAAAAAATTATTTATAATTCATCTGTTAGACAATTTAATAAAAAATACACTATACAAATAGGAAATAACATATGATTGTGGTTGTTGATGTTCACTTATTGACCTTCAATTGCAGGTTCAAGTATCACAACCTTTCAAGACACGACAAGTTTTCTTCCAACCAATGGGTTTTCTTTTTTATAATAGTACAAAAGTATTGTTTTAAAATTTAATAATAGTATAAAATTTACAACATAATCCATTCTGCCTTTGGACTTATCCAAAATACATTGGTCCAAAATCTCTGTCTGAATTTTACCTGGAATGTAAACATAATGATGTTTTATTCTTCCCATAATAACATGTGAATAACATCAACATTTATTCTTTTAAAACATGGTAACAACAGAAAATACCATAAAACCATATTTATTACCTTAATGCACCCTTATTTCTAATAGAATTATTGATATACAACTTATATCCAAACATTTCGTAAACTCAAACTATAATGGAATAAACAATCAATTAATTAGTTTTAAGGTAGAAAATAATATCAAATATAATTTATATAAATAAATCATATCTTATTATGATATGATTATATCAAATTTCGAAACATATCAAGGGTTATATTTCCCAATACCATATATTTTCCAAAATGATTAACCTGAAAATTTTTCACATTACATGGTACCATAAAATCTCAAATCCTTAATGAAATAATACATCATTACAATCCTTATATACTCTATACTTATTATAACTGTAACATAATTAATAATATAATCCAATGACATAATTCATTAATAATAACATAAGAACACTAATCATTCAACTTCAGCTGGAATAGTATCATAACATAATTATTATCTAATAACATCATTTCTGTTATACTGTGATGATTGGGACATTGATTTGCATAGTGTCCCAAATCCTTACAGATGAATCATTGTTTATATGAACCCATTTTCATACCCTTGAAATAATGAACAATGTGTCATTTTTTATCCACACTTATAAAAAAGTCTCATTCAATTAATGAAGATCCCAGGGTGATTCATTCCAATGTTATCACATATGGAAAATGCTTCATTCCCTTTGTCCCAATATACTTCTTCCTCTCAACCATCAACATCATCACTAACTTCCATTCAATGAAATAAGACTCAAGAAATTATTTCCTTGTCTTATTAACCCATGATACTATTTCTTCATGTGACGAGAATACATGGAAGACTATTTCTCTTTTAAATGATAGCTTAAGACAAATAAAATAGATGATGATTTTTACCCTTTGGATATTTTATATTGCTAGAGCTATCATTATTTCTAATGGGTGCCATTTATAAATGACAAAAAACACAAGTTTAAATAATATCATAATATATAATAAAAAACAAGAAAAATTCAATAAATTAATTAAATATTTTTACACATCCAGACTCATAATCCTAAAATGGTTTCTTTTCTGTTATATATAATCATAATTCCTTAATAATGGGATCTAAGGAAAATTTAAATTATATAAAACATATCCCCAAGGATTGTCCGACTAGGTGCACAATAAGGCCTGTTTTTAGGTACTAGTATACCTCGGTTCAAGCACAAAAATCTTTATCATAGTTTTCAATCATATGTTTATTTGTTCTAGCACTACATCCACTTGTAGTATCCATACACGAATGTATTCCATGGAATACTCACATAATAACCAATTACCATAATTTTTTGATGTTATTATACATAAATCATCAAATTGTATCTTATAATGTTTTTTCCTAAATAGAGTTTATCTAAATCTATTTACATGTTTGTTGTAAACCATTTCATAATAAAAACTATAATTCTCTAACCCCAAAATCTCAAAGTGAGTGCATTATTTTAATACATTTTTATGATTACAAGGAAAAATGACCTGTAGGGCAGACTGTGAAAGTATTATTTGTAAAAAGATTACATACATGAGCATTAACATCAAATTTATTACATAAAATACATCATAGAAAATCCCTTGATAATTAAATTATTTTCATATCATTAACCTGCATATAAATCATACTACTAATCATAGCATCCTGGGAAAATAAAACATAAGAATGGTATGAGCTCATATTTTCAGTATGGATAATCAAAATAGTTGATGCTATCATAAATAATCATAATCTAATAAGGAAAGATATAGCATTGAAACAGAATACATTTAAACATAAAATATTTCATAATGTAGAAATGATAACTCAAAAAATTCCATTTACTTACTCACATAGACATTCAATCAGTCGAATAATCACATGTAACATCAATAACAAATTTCATAATGATGAAATGCATAATGATGTACATCATTACCACAAATCCAATTCCTTGTTCTGATACCCTAAATACTAATTTTTTCATGGCCTTGTCCCAAAAAAATAGTTTGTCTCATGATACCTACAAATTAATCGAGGGGCTATAGTCGGCCTTTCCCATCAATTACAATTTTCAGTGCATTCCTCATAATAAAATGTTGAAAAATAACATAAACATTCATATTAAAACTAGCATACAAAATGGAAATACTTTATCAATGAACCATGAATAGTATATAAATAGAACATCCAATGTCAATCATATCATAAATCGTTAAATACAATATCGAATTTTTTTATAATAAATCAACCTAAATCAATAATAATATCCAGTAATGTATGTTGATATAGTTGAAAATGATTAATAAAATCTCATTCAGAGAAATATCCATTTTTTTGAAATCATTTAAAAGTACCACTTTAATAAAGGAATTCAATTAAAATATATTTTTAAATAAATGTTTCCTATACCACTTTGAAACTTTTTAAGGATATTAACATGTTAAAACAATCATATTTATAT
This sequence comes from Viscum album, assembly GCA_963277665.1. Lineage (NCBI taxonomy): Eukaryota > Viridiplantae > Streptophyta > Magnoliopsida > Santalales > Viscaceae > Viscum > Viscum album. Next base: position 2,069,742,973 of record OY728152.1, on the reverse strand, counting down.
ATAAAAATATTTAAAATCCATTTTAAAACATGGACATCAATTTTAATGATTTAGAAAAATAATTCATTACATCAGTTAAAATGATGACCTTGCTAATGATTCCCTTCCACAAAATGTAAAAATATCCATTTTAAAAAAAAATTTAAAATGTCCATGGATGATAAATATATCCCCACAAATACTTAAACATAAAAAAACCTGAATAATAATGAGATTTAGAAATTATTCATAACCTTGTACATTCCTTTAGTCGAGTTTATGTTTGACCAATTGTATAATTACCAAAGTATGTTATTAAATTATAAAAAAACCATATTAATATTTTTGATATCATATATGCATCATTTATGAGTTTATAGTACCCATTTAATTAAAATTTCAATGTTAATAAAACATTTCAGGTAATAATCACATTCATTACCATAAGTGTTTTAACTTCTTATTCAAGATCGAATCAGTTAGATCATGATTTACATTCATCAAGACTGTAAAACATGATTTATATATCATATATATTAAAAGTATAAATATTTATAATAGTTAGATATATGAAATTGAAACAACGTTCAGGGAGATGGTAGTTCGTACATACACATGATCTTTGTTTCTGTTTTCTTATCGTATAGTATGAAATTTAGGAAAAAATCATATTTATATATGTAATATTATAGTTGTTATATTAGTTCCAAAACCTCATAATTAATATATATATATATATTAATAAAAATTCATAATGGTTGATCACTGAAGATGATTCTCATCGCGTTTTTGAGATGGTAAGTCGTACGTACACATGAGTGAAAATATCAATTTATTAATGGTAAAACTGTGTTTAATTAGATTTATATTGTATTTAGAGAATATTTAAAATGGTTTATTTAATATTTAAATTAATTATAATTATTATTATACCCATATGAACAATATAGTGTTGAATAACAAACTACACCACAACATGGAGACGGTAAACCATACGTAGACAGATATCGAGACTTCATCATTCACAGGTTGGATAGAATAATGAATATGGATGTAAAATATTTATATTAACATCTCAGTAAGTATAAGGTATTGGATTTATTATATTAGTATGGAAATAATAGTTAAAGTGGAAGTAAAAGAAGTAATGAACATTGAATGTGGTGATAAAATAATTTCCACTTCTTGGGGTGCTTCCTTTTGATTTAAACTAAAGGACTCATTTGGATGTATTTCTGTTCAGGGTAAGGCCTCTATATTACAGTGAGGGAAGTTGGGAGGGGAATTGAGAGTTATTAATCATGACAAATGGATTTGGATGTGTGAATATATGAAAAGTAGAATTACACTTTTATAAGAGAGGTCATGGTAACTTTAGGAAAATCTTGATATATTATTTTTTTATAAAATCATTTCTGGTTTCTACTGGCACCAAATAGATTATTTTGAGGATAAGGTGGAGAAGTTTCTAAATACACTTATCCAATAGGTTCTAGACATGTTCGGTTCATCGTATTAACTATATCTTTTAGATTTAACGTCTAGATATATATTTTATCTTTTAACATATCTTCTTGTATTTTTATATTACATGCTTAATAAACATACTATAAAAAGCCAAAAAACCCTAACTGGTTCATGAATGACATATATATCATTATATAATTCTTTTAGTTAAATTATTTATTTTAAAAAATATAATATTATTTAATAAAACAATATTAGTTTAAAAAAATAATTGATGTCAGTTTTGACACTATAAAATTACATTTCATGCAATTTAGTAAATGTTATTAAAAGGTTGGTAAATGACATTAAAAAAGTTCTATAAATTTTTATATGTCGAATATTATTATTAAATTACCCCAATGAATTAAAGTAAACTAATATATATTATGAATATATTATGACCTTATGATATGTTTTTAATTATAAATAATTATATAAATGAAAAAAATTGATTTTTATCTACAACGTTGTGATTTCACAATTCCTAAATAAATTGAATGTCTTCAGAAAAATATCAAACATTCACCCATAGATAACATGGATATTACATATTCACAATTGATTTTCATTTCCCAAAATTCAATACATAAATGTTCCAATAATTATTTAAAAATTAATTCCCGATGTCAAAATTTGAAAATGGGTTTTGGGGAAGTAAAAACAATCAAAAGATTGATATGTGTTTATGACAAATTTAAATGTGAAATTATATCCAATTTCCACCAATTGGTTAAATTATAAAAAAATATAATCTAATTATACTTCGAAACCATTCAAAATTATAATTTAACACTATAATTTTTTTGATAGTAAATGTTTTTTTAAAAATAAAATTTAATTTCTTTCACAATTCATAAAAATGTTAATGTTACATGAAATTAAATATCCAGACTAAATTTTTATTTCCATATTTTAAATAAGTAGTTTATATTGTAAATTTTAATATATAAAAGGGTAAAATGTTGGATTAAAAAAGATTTCTCCATTAGAAGGTGGTAAAATTTCATGTTTTTAAAATTACTTCTTTTACCTGAAAAATTGAATTTATTATAATATAATTTATCAGAAACAAATAATATAGTAGTGAAAAATTTATTGAGTATCAAAAATTTAGTTAGTACTATTCATAATCTATTTTTGATTGGCTCGTTTGGTATGTCGCAGTGCACTCGAACATGGTGTAGCATTTTTCGCAAGAAGTTGAATTACATTAATGAAATAACGTACTATGATATCCAGGGGTGTCACATCAACAATATTAATTCTATTTTTAATAATATAATAAAATCTCACCATTGATAGTCTAAAAAATCATGTAACATATAGTCAAGATAAATATATGCTAGATACTAAAAAAAATATTTATTTTTTAAATATACCCTTTTTATCATCGAGAAAATATTATTAAATTTATTATAGCTTATAAAGCATTTAAATTTTGATATTGAAAAATAAAATCTATTGTATATGTGTTAATGTGTATCATATGAATGTTGTTACGAGTACTTTTAAAATATCAAATTTTCTCTCATGTATTATTAGAATGATCTTACTTATCCTCGAATATAAATTATTTATCATTAGTTAAATATTATATATCACGGAGTAAATATATGTATATATTACTTAGAAAACAAATGAAACATGTTCAATCTATAATTTCTGTAATTGAAAAGTACAAATACATTAATCCATCAAACATGTGTCATATTTAAACATCACCAGTCATAACATATCTACTAAAATACATTCTCCAAAACATTTTAAATATTTATTAAATATTATTAATTTTTATATAAAATAAATATATCACAATCCATGAATTCAATGGATTCTCATACATTAATAATTATTAATGGGATTGTAAAGATATATTGTATGGTTCTATAAGTTATTAGATAATCCACAATTATTTAATTTGTATTTAATTATAATTGTGGAATGAATAAAATAAAAAAAAATTATTTTCTATTGTATACCAATTTTATAAAATAGATCATCATAAGATACCATTTTAAATATTTTGAAAATTTTACTAGGAATTTTTTTTGAATAGAGTATAATATCATTTTTCAAGAATACAATGTGAAATATGTAAATAAGTTGTTTGAGATGAATATCGTAAACATAGATTAATTTCATCATTTATATGTACATATTCTGTTTTTTGGAATGCTACTATTGGGATAAGATAGAAAACTATATGTAATCGAGGATTTATTCATGTTTGGAGTTTTATTTTTTGATGGTCTTAAGGTTTTTCAAAACTATATGAGATCCATCCAAGAAGAATCACCACACATGAAGGCCAATAATGCCTATTATTTCTGTATTCCATATGTCTTTGTCTTCAGGTTTTTCATAACTATATGTTTAAATAATATAAACATATTAAAATTAATAAATTATACTAATTTTATCGCTATTGGGTATGCTTCTCTACATTATTGACTTTTTGTAATTTATACTATTTAAAAAGATTTTAATAAAATTAAAATTATAGTTTTATATAAATTTAAATTAATAATAAAAATTAAATGTATCATCTAACGAATTATTTTATTAGAAAAAATTATAATAAATACTCTTAATGCCGATAAATCCATTATTTTGAAAAATTATTTTTATCATCTTTGTGGATTCAATTGAAATTTAATAAAAAATTTAAATTATGTCATATAAAAATAATCTGTATCTGGAATAATAAAAATCCATATAATTTATAATTTAATTTTTTCTACAGACAATGAAAGATATAATTAACTAATTTAGTCCATATGTTAAATGTTAAAGAGTTATTGTGAAAGAATTGTTTTCATATGTTTCAAATCATTTATCAAAATAAATTTCATAAACATACTATTATTTAGGAATCTAATGTAAGTTTTATGTACAAAAATATAAATAACCACTTATATAAATTAATAATTATTAATAAATAAAAATAATCATCATTAATGATTAACGAGTTAATTTTATTTAAAGACTATTTTCTATACATATTTATTTTAATTTAGAAGTTACTTATCCTATACCAATAAATTTAATTATAGTAATTAGTTCCCAAATATAGAAACATAACATTTAGTTTTTCTAATAGTTTCTATATTCTATTTTTAATAGAAAAAAATAGTATAAAGGAATATATTTTTACAAGGTAAAATTTAAAAAGGGGTAATTTAGAGGAGACATATATTTTAATTATTAAATTGATTTAATAACTTTTTAAAAGATCTATTTTTTTATAATATATACCACATGTTTTTAAATAAATTATTTACCTAAATTATCTAATTATTAATTGATTTAATTATTACACAATAACATAAAAAATATTCCAATGAAATGTTCCTCATATTTAGTTGTAAATAGAGCTAGATTACTCTCTTAATGTCTAGGCCTATCAAGAATTTTTTTATTAGAAATTTGGAATCTTTTCCTCCTTGATATTCAACTTCAACATTGTCTAATATCTCGTATTATTAATTTTTCATCAATCCTCCATTTCCATGATTCCCTCCAAGGGATGTTTCCTGATCTCAGTGGGATAATTATCTAGTGAAAATAATTTAATCTCTATTGTTATCAATAAAAATATCATAAAATATACTTCATAAGTTTAATAGAACCGAACTAATATCATTATAAATATAAAATAATTATATTATCATTAAATAATCACATTCATTACCATAAACTACCATAAATTATAGATATTACTCATATTTGTTAGTGTATCCACCACTTAGAATGACAATATATATTTATTTAAGGGGTCACTATGGAAAATTATTTATGGTAAATATATGATATTAATTTAAATTATTAGAATAATATTATTTTGAAAGTCTACCATAAAAAATGAATGATCTATGTAACATATCACATTATTCCCAAAAAATTACTCAAATAAATATAATATTGAATCATTATTTAATGAATATATCCATTATTTCATTAATTTTATAGAGGGTATAATTAATTAATGAAAATAATCTACCCTACAAAATTTAACAATAAATTATTTCTGGCCTCATTAATAATAAAAGGGAACTGAAATCAATGTTACAGAACATGTACTAAACAAAAACATTCTATCATTTGATGATGAATAAATATATTTCTATTTAATATGTATTAGATAAGTGTTTATAAATCAATATAGTAAATTTTATTAAGGATTAAATTTTTTATAAAATGTGTTATTATTATGTTTATTGAAATTCTATATAAAGGTAGAGAATGTCTAACCATTCATGAATCCATAGTAATTTATTATATTGATTCAATATATTTCATTGAGTATAACTAATTTATCTTCATAATTTTTTATAAAAAATATTGATTTTCTTTTTATATGTTGATATTATAAGTTATTTTATTTTTTATGTTTTTCAAATCATTCCACTAGATTCCTCTTTCTTTATAACATTATTTATTAACAAAATATAGAATTTTTATGAATAATTATCATTATTTCAAATTAATATTTCAGATATACAAACTAGATAATTAATTCAATAAAACATTATATCTTATTTTTAAATATAAATATGTATCATATTTTTTATAATTTGTTTTTAAAATTATAATTTCTCAAAATGATGTTATATAAAATTTTCATCAATACGAGTTTTTAGTTAAACATTATTAAAAGGAATTCCCTTTTGAGGTTAATTTTTACAACTACGACATCACATTTACTAACATGAAAATTATTCCCTGTCTTGGAACCATTATTATGAAAATATTTTATTTTTTTTGTAAAATAAAATTCACCTCACGATTTGAAATAAATTTGATAATGCGAACCCTATCATTATCAAAATATTATAATTTAAAGATTGATTATTGAAATCAATTTTTATGATATCAAATTCATTTTCCACCATTTCCCAAAAATGATATAGTTATTATAATTAAATTTCATGATCAATTGATAAATTGTATTAGTATATTATTAATTTTATATATATAGTTTTTGGTGTCAACATATCTATTTTATGAAATATTTTTATACAATTCAATTGGAAAATATTAAGTATCCCATTTTCTTTCACGTGGATTTCATGATGGGTTAAATGATTTATTTCATGTGTATTGTATGTATAGGATACCATTACACAATGGGTATGTGAATATATATCCCTCAAGGTATTGTAATCTTTTTTATGTCTCATGTAATAGTTATATTATGTGTCAAAAAAAATTTCTATTTTTTAACATTAAGCATGAATACTTTTGTTATGTTCACACTATGATGTGAAGATATTATTTTTATTTTCAACACAATATATATGAAACTATATGTAGTTAGATATGACCCAACTTTTATGATTTTCTATTATTATTCTAATTAAATATTATCAATGCCTAATTTAATATAAATTGATATTAAAATATTATCTTTTAATATGATTTTTTAATTGTTCACAAGTACCCTAGACATGGTATACATTATATACATTATTGATGGTTCATCTAGGATGCAATGATCGCATCCAATGATTAATAATGTTATATCATTTCAAATTAATATACCAAATGTTTCTATAGTTTTTAACTAAATATTTCTATCACATTCTTGTTTTCTCACACGTATTACATCAAACTCGTTATCACTCCAGAATTTTCATCCTTTACTATTAATTATATCACACCAATTTTACCCATTAGCAAAGGAATAAAATTAAGCATTATGGTTCAAATTAAGTGCTAGATACAACATTTTGTGGAATATGTTATAGCAATATTGTATAATAATTTATTTTTGTATATTTTAGCAAAAGAAACTAAACCTTTTGGCATCTTGGTTTAGTAAACTATTTAAGAGACTTGATTATTAAATTATCAAAATAACCTTAAATATATATTATTTTATCTCAAGACATAATAGTTTATATAATAGTGGTGTTTAGTTATTTTAATGTATTAGGAAAGGATATTTAAGAGATCCAGAACTAATGTAAATGAGGTCATACACAATGTGTCACATGATAAAATAATTTCCTCCCAAAATAATATACAGTTAATTTGAAATTTCATATTGTTATTTTTTTAAGATGTTATATTTTAGACTCATGATTTACCCGTTATTATTTATTTATTTTTTTCAAACTGAATCATGTATTTTATGATGAAATTGGTACACTGATTACAAAAAACATCTTATTTGAATAGAGTTATATGAATTCCTTATTATCAAGAATAAACTATTATAAAACAATTTCATATCTTCACACACGTATTGAATCATGTATTCCAAACTATTGGCCATATGATTTCAACAAAGGAATTCAACTATTAATTGATTGAGATTTATATAAAGATTCATATTTATCAGGTTCTTGTTCTCTAGTAATTGGTTTGATATTTGTAATCAGTTCTTTGTCCCAATATGGATCTCCAAACTATTAAAAAAATCATGAAATCTCATTTCATATAACAAATTATCCAATTATTGAATATCAATGTAATGAAAATGAGGAAAAATATATTGAAATCTAATCTATTAATATGGGTAGTGATACGTAATAATAAATAAATAATATCACAATTGTTTGTAAAATAATTCTACTAGACATACATTAAAATCAAGTAGGAATATATTGGTGTATTTGTTGAGGATCTTCTAGACCTTCTCTCTTAATGTGAGGAACTATTTTCTATTAATTTAATTCATGATTTTTCATCAATATTAAATATTCCAAACATAATGAAAATATTTAATTAGTATAATTTAATAAATATCTTTAAAAAAATCTAAATAAGGTCTTTAAATATCCCCGCATATGACCATGGGGTGAACAAATTACCTTATTCATTACAAATGATTTATTAATACTATTTTCTTATATGATCATGAACATAAAAAATTCTATATCTAGTAAATGTATAACCTTAACAATATTAAATGTTTTTTGATCAATTAATAAGGATTTATTACTTCTAAAATGTCATAATTTGTTTGGTATAACATCAATTGATTAAAAAAAGATATGTTTATCCATGAAAAAATACTAAAAAATATAGATATTGTTAATTCATGGTTATGAGTTTGGGATATAATAATACCCTCATCATATATATATTTATAATGAATATAGTGTTTACTGATTTACATTGAAAATTATTCATTGTTTCTATCGACTATATTATAATATATTTTGTGGCTAATATGGAATATTAAGTGAATCCCAGAATGTTCTAAAAAAATTACTAAATAATTTTTTTTGTAAACATTAAAAAGTGTGTGTTTTTTCTAAAATGTGTATCCTCATTGGTAACAATATTATTATAAATTTTGAGGGCATGGAGGAAGATGATGTATAAATAAACCTAAAATATAATATAAGGGATATAGTACAAAGTTTCAAGTTCTTTAAGAAAAATCGTTCACACTATCTTAACCTTGAATATAATTTATAGGGCCCCAATCATTATCTATGATCGAATGATATATATGAAAATAATAATGAAAGTGATAAATTCCATCCTTTCCCTAATGAAGGGTTGAAAAATTGGATAATAAATGAAATAATGGTGTAAAAGGTGGGAATTATAAAAGTTATATATATATATATATATTTAATGATATTTATAAGAGGGATGAAAAATAGTATCATAAATACATTTTTATGAAAAAGTGGTTTGTATAAATTAAAACAATATGTCTGATGAGTAATGAAAAATGGGAAGATATATTAATATATATCCAATTTAAATTTTATTTTGAAAAATTAACAATATGTTTGATTATGAAGAGATGTATAAATATTTCTCATGTTATGAATAAGAATATGGTTATATACTAAATATTTGAAATTTAATTAAATTTAAACTGGAAACATTCTAGGGTTTTAATAGTAAATTCATTAAGTTTAAAAAATTTCAATTAATAAATAAATAATGAAATCAAAATAAAATCAGGTTATTTTCTAAAGGGATAATATACAAATTGAATAAAACAATCAGATGTTGAATAATAATATCAAATGTAATAACGTGATAGATCATTAAGGGAAACTCATAGAAACAGAAAGCTATGTATGTTTTAATAAAAATTCATATGGATAAAAAATAATTTAATAAGAAAATAAATGAATATTCAAAATTATTTAAATTAAAATATGTTATATCAAATGTAGGTTAGAATAACATATAAAATAAATAAGTTATGTTTTAACATAAAAATTATAAATTTAATCAAATTATGAATAACATTTCTTAATTGAATCACAAATATTTAATATCATAAGAATATATAAAATTGATATATAATCATATCTATCCAAAAAATAATGTGTTTTTAATTAATAATACACTCCCATTGAAATAATAAATCATAGTGCAATATTTTACAAATTCCATAATATTTTCAAAATAACACATTTTATCATAGGTTATGCAAATTATGTTGATATATTTTTTTTGTAGGATTTTTATTCTCAAACACTCTTCATGATTATTTAATATGCCTTTATAATGATGAACAATTGAATCAAGGGGGAAAATTCAAATAAGATTAGATAATGTTCAATAATTAAGAAATATATTATTCAGAATGCGATAAACCTATTACTAAAATATTGATTTTTCTTTTTTAGTTCAATTTAAGGAAGAAGTGGCCTAAATTAATATTGTAATCTTGAATGTATTAAAATTACCCCGTCTAAATGTTCCAAAAACATGAAAGGTAAAAGAATATAAATTGTTAATCATGATGAAAAAATCTTATTATTGACTTTTAATTAATAGAAACAAACATATAATAGTTGAGATGTGGTTTATCATTATACAATAGTGGTGGTACAATAATATATTTAAAAACAAAGTACATGATTACCAGGATGCGAAATTTTAAAATGACTATTTTATGATATTTAATGGTGTCAGTACTACTGATATTGAATCATTAGAGAATAAATGAAAATATTAACTATAGTTTGGAAGGGTGTAAACTAGATTAAATAATTTTAATATAGATATTTAATTATATAAATTATTTTTTCCATAATAAAAATTCTCAAATAATCAATAATTTAAAATTTGGATGGTTCGTCTTTAAACGATAATGAACATGTTAAATTCAATTTCAAATTATTGATTCGTATGCTTCTTATCGGGAAACAAATATAATAATAAAATATACGAAAAGAAAATTATTCAAATTGGTAAAAAATATGTGAGGTAAATCTCACATTATTTTATTTGTAGAGACTTAAAAATTAATAAAATTTATATTCATTTATTATTTAGACTATCAATAATGATTTTTTTAAAAAAAATTATAAAGGAATTGTAATTTATTCTATAAGAATATTTGATCATATAAATAATAATGTGATCAATCCAATTAGAGAAATTTGAAAAAATGTGACAAATATATTAATATATTAATATATGCATATATTTAAATGAAAAATTCTTGTTTTTAAACACTATTCAGAGGCATTAAATATTTTAAATATAATTAAACAATGGGTTGGGAAAGGTTCATGTGTTTAAACTAGAAAAATGGCATAATTTAATTACATAGAATATAAATGTAATTATATTAGATGTATACCTTAAAATAATTGAATAAATCACCAGTATATCATAGTGTGAACACTGTATTAAAATTTCATTGTTTAAATAAATAGGTGAAATATTTTTGGGATGAAACAAAACAATATAGAATAAAATACACAGTTAAGAATTTATATTGAAATGTAGTTTTTACAAAAATTTATATTAAAAGTGTATTTTCACATATAAATATGAACTGGATGAAGCCATATTAAATTAGGTATAAAAAAATCCAGCATTGATATTATTTTATGTTTTTAAAATCCATTATTATCTGATGACTCGATAAACTAAAAATGTAAATATATAAAGAAAAAAATAAAGAAGGTATACTAGTTAGATACTCACCCACTAAATTTATTTATAATTGTATAAGGAAAAATATGAATTATTTTTTAATTTATTCTATAGGAAATTTATTGAACGTAAACTCAAGGCATACATGACTAGTAAATAAAAGGATTAAAATATTTTATCTATAATCATTTAGATTTTGGAAAATTAAAATGATAAAGAAACAAAAAATATGAAAAATTATATTACGACTTATTATGACCAAAATTTGTTTTGATTATCATATGTTGATAAATAATATATTGGTTCATCAGATACTAATCAGGTTTTTTTATTATGAAAATATTATTGGAAAAAATGATTCCAAAGATCAGACAAGGATTTAATTTTGTCATGAAAATAGAATTTCCATTTTTATCAATTTGAATGTCAATATATTAAAGAAAATGTTTTTGTTTTAAAAATTTCAATAGTATGAATGAGGAATACAATAATATTAATAAGTAATACACTCTAATATATTTTAATATCATAAAATTTTAATTTATATTATTTATGTGTTTAGAAGAAAATTGAATGTGAATGGTGAAGTGTTATGAAACAAATACATACATACATGAAATGTATACTTAGAAATGGGGTCTATATAATTTCAATTATCATTATAATAATTATAGAGGAAAATGTTAATTTAAATTTCCTTTATAATTTGAATAAAAAACAAAATACGAGGATGATAAAATTGATTTGAAATATTCAGTACTTAATAATTATTTAGAATAATTAATTTTCATAGAATAACTATAGAGACTCATTAATTATAGTTACTGAGTTATAATGTTAAGATTATCTTTTTATTTTTATTTCATAAAAACTCTAAGATACATATACTTTAAATTTTTTGTTTCTTTTGATATGAATGTTTTATATAGATGAAAGATAAAATCATATTTGTGATATATATTTCCCTGGGAAAATAGATTTTCATTTTTGATGTTCATGTCATTATATTTTATAGTGAAATTTTAATATCTTTTTGGGGAATTATAAAACAAAATGAAGATGTAAATTTATATGTCTATATTGGGGATATGTTGAAAATTCAATGATTAAAATACATATAGAAAGAATAAAAAATTATTATTATGCCAAGGAAACCATGAAAAAAATTATTCAATAAAATTTTTATGGAAAATTTTTATGGAACTTGATCCCCATTTTAGTTATTTAAAATATTTAAATATATATTACACTATGCAGTGTTAAAAATATAATTATAGATAATCATTGGATGTTGAAGTTAGAATACACAAAAATTATATATATTGTGATCATATTAACTCTTTGTGAAGTGATTCAAACTAATCCTAAATTGTCTGGTATGATCATTGCAAAAATAATTTTAATATATTTTTATGTCATACAAACACGTGACATGATATAAAATTATTATTTGACGTTAGTCTTATGGGATAAATAGATATATATTTTGATGGATATGTTGAGGGAAAAATTCAACCAATAAAGTATTTATTCATAGTGAAAAATATGTGACTCCTCGTCTAATGATGTGGAATTATATTTCATTAACTGATGAAAAATAATATTATATTTCACTTTAACATGTATGTACATTTTTTTAATTCTAGTGTAACCAAAATAATTTAATGTTCTGTATGAGAAAAAATGGATAAATTATTGTGATAAATAAATAAATTTTTTTATCAAAAAACAAGTTCAATAGAATACATAAAATTATGATGACATGTGATATCTCTTCATTGAAGAGATAGTGGCCAATAGTTATTTCAAACTTGAATGCATTTAAACTAAAATATATATTTAAGAAAATTTTGTAATGGAAATGAAAACATGGGTCTTTATTGAATTTAGTTTTATTATTATTATTGGGACTTCCCCCATCCTAGAGTGTGCCCAAATTATTAATCATTCCCAATAAATCAAATATGGAGATGTTATTACATTACCAATTCATTGAAGGATTAGATAATTTAGGTCCCTCTTATCACATTAAAATATTGACAATTATATATTTTCATTATAATGAAACATTAATAATTTCATCACATAAATATTAATATAAAAATGAAATTGGGTTTAAGAATAAATCGACCAAAAATGATCATAATAAATCAAAATGAATAATATGGTTAGTATTAATGTATAACAACTATAGAACAACAATATAATTATGAGGGGATATTTACATAGAAAAAAATTATAAGAATATTGTTTACATGAAAATTCATATAAAATCACATAAAAATATATCATTAATTGCATCATTAATCTCCTCAAGTACAATATCCAAATGGAAAAAAAATTCAAAGGATTATTTTGAGAGAAATAACTAAATCTACACTAAAAATTTAAAATAATTTTTTACAATTTTTTAGGGAGATAAATGTTATATCATGAAATTAATTTTTAAAATATTTTTTTGATGGTTATAAAAAACAAATAAATATATTAAAAAGCCCGTTTTTCTAGTTGTAGAAATTATGAAATATACTACATTAATTTTAAAAAAATAATTATTTTGAAACCTTGATAATAAATGATGTTATTGAAATTAAAAATTTAGTGTAACTGAAAATATACAATATTTGAAGGAAATTCTTTCCTTATTTATTTTATATTTATCCATTTTTTATGATGAAAAATTCACAGAAAAATGAGAAATAAGATTACTAAAAAACTATTTTTATGTGAAATTAAATAATGATATTGATGAATGGAAATAATATTATTTATATACATAATTAAATATATTATAAAAATTAATTGAATAAGATACAATAAAATTATTTTTATGAATATATATAAAGAAAATCAACAGACGTTAAAAATTATATAATAAAAAATTATAAATTTGCGTAATAACATTCAAGAAACAATATACTGAATATGGACATATATGATAATAATTCTTGAATGTTATATAGAGCTATGGTGAGCTCAAACTAAATTCATATTTTTTGTGGGATTATGATCCAAATAGAAATTAAGTTGAAATAATATTAATAATAATAAGAATAAATAATTAATAATAGATTTTATTTTTTGAGATAAAATCTTTAATCATATTAACAAAAAATATTGATTTAAATGTTATCATTGAATGAAATTATTATGAGATCAGTAACTTATAAAGTATAATTTTCTAGTAAATGAATGGATACAAGAAAATTTAAAAATAATTAAAGTACAAAATTTATAAAAAAATTCATGGTCATTATTTGTATTTATATAAGTTAAAATATGTATTGGAATGACAATACATGAAATGAGGGAATTGATGGAATGATAAATGTAACCATTAATGTTACATGAGAGGACACAATATACAAATGAATAAATAAATTGAGTGAAATTTATATCCATATTAAATATGTATAAATATATAAAATATGAATCATATAATTTACATAAAAAATTAAGAATTTAACATATATAATGAAGAAATCTATAACTAAATTAAATGAAAATATATTCCAAGTCACATAAAAAATAGTGAAACTTTTAAAAAATTAACATGAAAAGATGTTGGTAAATTTTAATTTATTATCAAATGAATAAATATTTGTATATTATTGAATAAATGAATTTTAAAATGAATAAAACAATTAAAATAAAAAATAAATCCTTATCCTGAATTATGTCTCGTGGAATAGTAATACTGACACTGAATCCTTATATTGGATTCCTTATTATTCAGGTCTACTCAAAATTCGGGATCACAAAACAAGATTTAGTAGTAATTTATTTTAGATAATTATTCATATGTATTAAAATCTATATTATTATACAATTTTAATTTATTACAAATCCAAAATTTTTTATATAATATTAGTCTTAAGATAACAATTTTAAAAACCCCTTTACTTTAAAGATATAATTTTTTAGTAATCACACAATTTTAAAGATTCAATACTCTTTGAATTGTCAATGGTATTATAATATATTTATGGTAATGATTTATTAGGTGCCCCATTTATTAATGGGGTTTTATGTAAAATTTTCTCAATATGTAACCCATAACATTCTTATTTCTATAAAATTAAATGAATAATATACTGTCAATTATATATGGGAAAAATTTTATATTACCATTTGAAAAAAAATATATTTAATTTCATTTACAATTAGTAATTAATTTTAAATTTCATACATGAAGGATAGTTATTTCATCATTTTCATTTTTTGGTAGAATTGATTCAACAAAAAACATGTTATAATAAATGTTTGATTATGAATCTACTATTATATTTTTAAAATATCAACATTATAAAAGTATAATTATAATATATATATATAAATGAAAGAGATAAATTACTATATATTACATTAGAATTATTAATTTAAATGATAAATGACTAAAATAATTATTACATACAATATGTAAATTATATTCCATTATTAAATAATTGTTCTTTTTATAGAATTAAATAAGTATTACAATAAAATGGGATCAATTACAAATATAGGGATATTTTGGGAATAATATATGTAATATTTTGTGTATGGAATAAATAAATTGATCATTAATTGATGCATTGGTGGATGGGGCATTTTATATGTGATAATGCTAGTATTTTTTAAATTTATTACAAACAAATTGATATCCAAGCTGGGTAGTTGTAAAATTAATAATTAATGATGATTTTATGAGGTTTTCTCAATTTTATTCACATAAAGTAACATAATGAAAAATATTTACTAATATTCCATGAATGAATTATTTAATAAATTAAATTTCACCATATTTTAGACATTACTATGACAAATAAGATTTATATTAGTAAATTATTTTTGTCACTAATAATTTAATTGAACCTATTTCTTATTTTGAATTTACGAAATCAAAACACAATGATAATTATATGATATATTATTTATAGAGTTTATTTAAATTAATTTATTTTAATGATATATATTATACTAGAAACAAATAAACTTTAAATAATGTATTTCAAATCATAAAAATTATCATATTAAATATAGGATATTGATTATTAATAAAATATATTTTAATGACATTTTAAGGTTTTTTATAAGATAATATAGATTTATTTTAATTTTAAACCAATACAAAATAATGTTAGATATTTTTAATACATAATTGATTTAAGTGGCTCAATATGGGTTTTATAATGATATAATATATCATATATTTCAAAATTTCATGACTTTGTTTGAAATATAAAATATTATTTCGTAAACCTAATAATATAATTTTAAAATAAATTATTATTCTATTATAATGGATTCATTCAATTTTTAGTAAATTATAATAAAACTATAGTATTTTTAAAGAATTAAAATATGATCAATAACATATTTGATACACAACATTTAGATTAAATAACCCATGAAATATATGACCGTTATAACATCAAAATTCAATTTGATGGTTGAAATTAAATTAAATATATTTTGAAGTGTAAATATATATATATATATATATATAACTCAATTTTAATATAATTCTAAATTCTTAATAAAAAATGTCTACATTTATAATAAAGTAATTTTTAAAATAAAAATAGATTTATTTAAAATAAATTTCTTTTTATTTTGTTGAGTAATTTTTACAGTTAATTATATTATTAATTAGAAATTGTTTTTTATAAAAATAACATAATTTTTTATATCATAATATGAAAATTAACTGAAGGATAAAATTTGAGATATTTCTGAAAATATTTATTTTCCTTTTAATAGTGAAAAATATATATTTTATAAAAAATACATTTTTTGAAAAAATAAATATGTTATTCAAATGTACCATAATTATTCTTATAATATCTAATGATTAAAAATAAATTATTTTTTTATACCATGATACACAAGCATAAATACCAATTATATATTATTATTTAAATAGGACCATTATAGCCTATCTCTTAAATTGGATGCCAGAAATAAGATTCAAAAAAATTTGAAAAATATTTATATATATTTTAATAAATTAATATTTATAAAATAATTTATATGAATGAAAAAAATCAATTTTTAGTTATGCATTTTTAAATTCACAAAAACAAGTTTTAATAAAAAATTTTTTATTAATATGATTGATTAGAGTTAATAATATATATATTTTTTGGAGAATCTTGAAATTATATTTGGAATGAATTATATGATTTTTTATATCACCATTTCAAATTCATCTTGAGATTATTCTATTACATTTTTTGGAAATTAAAAATTCATAATGAAATGAAAAAAAAATTCAATTGAAAACTATATTTTCTAAGAATACAAAGATTTTACTGTGATTCGTTTTAAAATAAAAACAATTAATTTCTATATAAATATTATAATTTTTTTGAATTGAACTTTATTAAATATTTTTTATACCGCAAATTCAGGCTTAGAAACAATTTTTTTCAAAAACCCTTTCATTCATAACATTTTTTAGTTTATTTTTTAATTTAAATAATGCAAATTATCCAAATTTTGTTTTATAAATTGAACTAAATATTTGGAATCTAGTGGTAAAAAATTATTCTATATCCTTATTATAGTAGTAGAATTTATAAATAGTATAATTTGTGATGATTTCTACCCAGGTAAAGGGTAAATCAAATAATCAATGGTAAAAAATGATAAGGACTAAAAATGAATATAACATATGTATAAATTTTATTAGAGGGATAATTTTCCTCCATAATCATTTATGGTTTTAGTATAATAAAATATAATTGATTTTGATATTGATTATAACATGTATAAATTTTTATATAGTGAATAGTAAAACATGTCACAGACTATATTTTCATAACAAAAATATATTTAATATGGGGTTATATATAAAATATAATAGACTATAAATATTATTTAGAATTTAATGATTTATCTTATTCATGCTAATTTAATATAATATTTATGAATAATCTAATAATCATACATCCTTACACCACATTGACATAGTAGTAATTTCAATAAATGTAAATTAATATACCAGAAAGTCTATCCAAAAGAAATTCGTTTGATTTTTTATTAAATAAAAGAAAAGGTATAAAGGAGACAGGAGGGTTAAAATAAAGGGACATTCCCACATCCGTCAAATTAAAATGTTACAGAACATAATAAGATATATCATTCTCATAATCAGATTTATCAGCAGTTTCCCATTCAGATTGGTACTTACCCTGATTGAAGATTTTAAGAATTTCAGAGTTAAACATGAAAGATAACTTAGAAGATCACATACACACAGTACGAGATGTGTTATAAGAGTCCTTCCTCAGCCTTCTCTTTGAAGAAACCAGATTGTAGTCATTAAAAAATAATACAATTGATATTATAAATAATGAATGAATTTTAATTTGACATAATTATGGTCATTCATGATTTTTTAATTTATTTTTTTTTGATATAAAAAAATAACTAGTTCAAATTACATGTATATTATGGATGTTATTAATTTGAATGTAATGACTAATGTTACATTTCACATGATTGATATTTTTTAATATAATAATTTATTAAATTTTTCAATAATTAATATAAACATAAATAAAGACCAATTGGAATTTTTTTGGTATAAAATATAAATAAAAACTCATTTATGGTCTAATTGAATCATAAAAAGTATAAATTACAAAAAAAATTATTCAAAATGTTTTCACTATATTGAAAATTAAAATAACTTAACTACGGGATAATAAAAAGGATAATGATAAAAAAATTTACCAAAAAATATCAAAGAAAAATTTGGTAATGAAATTAAAACCTCATCCTACTATATCTTCTTATTAATTAATATCTTAGTGTCCTTTTTAAAAATTGAATTATTATTTATTTATTTTTTCAGAAATATTAAATGTGTATGCACACTAATCTAAATAAGACACCTCTTCCATCAATACATTAAACTAATTGTATCCAAAAATAAGGGAAACTTATTTAAAAAATCACTAATAAAAATCATAATCAACATTATGGATGTTATGGTGTTGTCAAAAGGATAACTCTACTAACATTTACTAGAGATCTAATGGGGACATTTTGAAGAAGTGTTAATTTTCATATTCAATAATTTTTTTCTTTCCCTAATTACCTCCTCTAAATATATGATATTTTTCATAAAAATAAAAAACATGACTTAAAAATATTCATAAATTATATTAAAATGATAAGAACAGTTTATAAAACATATTTCCCACATCATTAGAAGTGTAATTATTCCTTGTAAGTTCGTAGAACTTAATATTTCCACATATCGACACAATTTATTATTCATCAACATCTTGTATGGATGATTATAATGATGTGAATAATATTTATATATGATATTTATGAAGTAATTTTAATTGAATAAAAATAATATCATGTTTATGTTTTTTATCATCCAATCTTTTGGTAAACGATAATGAGGCTCGTGTGTATGTATAGACTACCATCTCATCGATGAGTTGTTAGAATCTTTTCATTTATATTTCACATGTATTACAGTAAAGATTAATTTGATAATCATATATGATATAATAATGTTTTTATATATAAATATTTATTTTTATTCAATAAAATGACTCAGTTGAAAAAAAATTAAACATTTTTTTTAAAATCGACCAATTGCCTCAATAAACGATATAATTCATTTCTCTGTATATATTTTTTATGAATGATTATTAATTTGTAATATAATAATTATATATGATCTTTATAATATGATTAATATTATGTAAATGATTGTATCATGGTCAATGTATATGGTCCAATATATCCAAATTGATACATACGTAAATTGATGCATTTACCATCCGAAATGAGCTATTTAACAATGGTTTGATAATAAAATGAATATCAAATATTATAAGAAAAAATATGTTTTATGAAAGATGTTATGGTATTGTTATATAATATATTTATAATAATCTAATTTTTATTATACATTATTTTTGAACTTGAACAATGGAAATCAAAACTGTGTCATGGATATTCATCTCAATTTTTCCCCAATAATGAATATTTCAATTTTTACAACCTATAATATTATATGATGTTTATATAAAAATCATTGTACAATATATTTAATTAATTTTATTTATATAATTTTACAAACTATATAACTAAATTCTAAACATTCATATTTCATAATGTTTATGTGATTACAAAGTGGTGAGGTATCTTCATCATATTGTATTCGGACACAAGCCTTATATGATAAAAATTTCATTGATTTAGAATATAATGATATCATAAAGGTATTTTATGATTATTATAATTAATATTAATGTTTATAAATATCTATATAAAGTTATATCATTCATATAGATTATGATTTAGAAGATACCAATGTTGTTAGGGTTTATCTCACAATCTTTTGATTATTCGACATTGTTTATGATTTTGTCTCCATTAGGGGTATATTTTTATTCTTTATCCATGAATCAAAAATAAATTAAAATAGAATTTATTATTCTTCTAATAATTTTAAATTATTTTTTTCTTTTAAAAAAGTTTTTGAAATGAAATCCATTTAATAATTTCTAAATGAGGTTCTTTTTGTATTTTTCAAACAAAAATAAATAGGTTCTTGGTAAAGGGAGACCCATTACCTTGTTTGAAGGCTCAATGGGAATATAGCCAATTCAATTGCCTATATGACTATATTTTTTGACCCATGACCCATTCTGTTAATCGTCCTGCTATAGTACCCACCTGTAACAGTTCCAGTATAGTACCTGTTGTTACTACAGTGTCATGTCACCGCTATAATTCCCCTCATTTCTACAATTCTACCGCAGCTCTAGTACACTACGATTCATCTACATTAAATGTGCCCAAAAGGATTTGATCATCCACTTCTTAAGTAGGATTACGTGGATATTAAACTAACCCAAACTCGACCTACATAGAATGTTTTCATTTATAAATTAATTTAAATTTAATGAAATAACATCTAAATAGAAAGTTTATTTGTCTCAATAATTATTTATAGTAATATTTTAAAATAATTTTCATATAATATAACATTATTGTTTTTTCATATGATTGAATTTTAAAATGAACAATGTATACCATCATTACTATTCTAATAATTTTCCTATGTTTTCAATCGTATGATTATTATAAAATTTATTTACTCACCATTGGTTATGTTACGATGAAATGTTTATGAAATCCATTATGTTATATAATTTCTTAAATGCTGAATTATATTTTATCTTGTGGAAGACATATGTATGTTTTAATTATATGACAGGTGGGAACTGTATCTATTTAAAAACTTTTAGGTATCTATTTATATCTGTTTCTATAAACAATACTATAACTGAAAGTGAACACAATTTAATATAAAACGTTTTCTGGTATGATGGTCATGATATTGATCCTAGATGAATATGTTTTCTTGTGTAGTGAACACTTTTCACTATGATAAAGTGTATTCTTATGGTTGTGTTTTTATTTTCGTCACATTAGGTTTTCCCACCAATGGATTTTATATTCTTACATGTCCTCTACAATTTAATATTTTATGAATACGTTATAATCTCTTGTATAAATTCATTACATCCTTTATGAATCATTTATTTTAAATTCCCATGATTCATTTCATGACATAATATTATGATATTTTATTTTTACGGAAATGTTTTATAATGGTAAGATAATGTTATGAAAATATTTTTATCAAATAATTCTTATATTATCTATGATATCTCACTTATTTTCCCATAAAATAATTTGTACTCAACCTAGTTTTCATTTCATTTTATTAGTCTTTAAGGAATCTTGTTAAATTAGTTATATCTTAATGTATTCCATATGGAGGCTTTTTATGACCAATTGTGAAATATGAAAATATTTTTATAGGTGGATAAAATGTTAATATTAATGAGAAACTTGTGTATGAGTCCATGTCATTATGTGTATTTTATATTTATATACTAATCTATAATTATAATATCTTTTTGTATACAATTGATCCAGTATTATCTTTTTAAGTTGAATTATTCTGATTTAAAGTAAAAATTGGGTCCCATTTATTGGTATCAAATCCATAAATTTAATGGTTCAATTTTTAGTGATGTATTTGTATGTATCATTCAGATTATTTTTAAAATTTTATAAGAACATGGTTTAGATAAATTTGAAGATTATAATGTTTATGTGAGATGTTTCCCATTGAGTTAAAGATATCATCATGGGAATGAAAATTTGATGTTGATCATAAGTTTAGATTCTTAGACATCCCATTTTAGATTTTAAGTGACTAATTTCTAAGGTAACAAATTATATATTTGAAACATGTTTTTATTCAATTTCTGGTACACGAAATTCTTAATATTATCATGTGAAATTTTTATATTAGAAATAATAGATCATATAATATGTGGAAAACTATTTATGTTATGGGTAAAAAAGGGGATTGTATTGTCATTGATATTTAGTTTGATTATGAGTCATTACATTTTTAGGTGAAAACTAAGAGACATCATATGAGGTTAAAAATATTCAATTATGTATTATATAATAATGTTATTTAGTTTAAATTTATTAAATTTATTGTACTATTATAAATATTTTATTAATATTGTCCATGAAAAAGTAAAATCTGTAAGATGATTGAGAAACTATCATGTTGGAAAAGACCATGAGGTTTCAAGCCGCATGTGATGGGTGACTAGGTTTCATCACTTATCACATACCAATGCGATATACTCATAATTATATCTTATATTTTTAATTTATTTGAATGATATGATTGATAAAATTTATGAAAATTTTGTGAAGAAGTGTTCTATCGTATAGAAAACCATGGGATTGGAAATTGATTTGATGTTTAATTATTAATGATATTCTAGAACTATTAAATTAATTTAAATTTATTATTATGGTTTTTTAGGAAGAAAATTAAATATTTTATTTTGGAGACATATATGGGTTTTCGTGGATTTATGGAGACTAATGATATTATGAAAATGCTTTTCATATCGTTGAGATTTTATGTGTCTGGAGTTCACAATTTGATAGGTAAATAAGAAAATTCTCCTAGAAGAATATGTAATCAAATGAATCTAATTTTTGTTTTGATCTCCATTTGTAATATCAAAAGGAAATTGGGGAAAGTAATTTATTAAATATCTAGGTTTGACTTTTGATATTATTTAAAACATTTTGATATCAATATATTATGATAATTACCAAAAATGGAATTCCATTTATTAGGATAAATCATAATGATATGTGTAATAAATTTTATTTTTATTTCTTATCTGAATCATTAAATGTTTATTTTAGTGCTTCACCCATGAACATTTCATGTCAGCCACTCCTTGTTTAGAGAAAAATATGACGTTGTGGTTGAAATTAGAGGATAAAATTCTACATTTCGATTATGTATACCTTTTTATTCCATTATGAATTCCTCAACACTTGAAAATTTGTTTTTACTTAAAAAATCATTCCACATAATATTTGTACCATCAATTAAATGGACATAAAACCCATAAGAAATTTACAGTTTTGTGATGGTTAAAATTATCATGACCATGTTTCTATTATAATATAATAGTCCCTGGGGTATATTTATCTCCTGTACATCAATGTTTCAAATTACCATTAATTTTTTACTACATGGTATCCAATAATGTGTTATTTTAGATAACCATCATACTTCCATTAATCCCATTTTAAGATGAAGTTATTTTGACTTCTTTTCTCATGTGGGATTTCAACAAAAGAATTATAAATATTAAAAATCCAACTACAGGTACTAAGTTAAAATTCCATAGATTAAATTTATTAATTTTTACAGAATATAATATCTAATAAATTTATATGGAATAATTATGATTGATAGCATAAAAAAGCTGTTATAATTGAACCATGAAATTTAATTATTTAAATATGCAAATTTTAAAGTAGCTATTAAATTGGGGAATATTTGTTAGTAATAGTTATTCAAAGTAAAAATGTATAAATTTAATCCAATATGTTTCCCAAATATATTAGTGTATTTCATTACTACCATATAATATATTATTATATAATTCATAAAAATATGATTTTTTACTATATAATATTATTATTGTATTGTATTTTTTATGAAATTCAAATAGATCTCATCAACTAAATTATAATAGTTAATATCATAGATCCATAATTTATATAGTTTTATAATTCTATATTTAGTATAAAATGCCTATGTGTATCATAAATGTACGTATAAAAATTCTATATTTTATGTTCTTCACAAAAAACCACCCCTAGAGCCCTTTCTAAATGATCTAATGAGTCGTTTCAATGAATATATAATTGATCTGACTGGTCAATTTATTTTTATATTCATAATTAGGTATAATAATTTTATTTTATTTATCATAAATTTATAAACTAATGATAATAAATATTCATTAATTTTATTTTTATTATTAAAACACTTTTTCACACCTCCGTTCCCATTAAAATATAAGTGCATACATTGCTTTTGAATATGGATGGCTTACCATCAACATATACTGAAACATTAAATTTTCCTTAAACTATATTTTATTTATAATTATAATTATTGGTTTGATATTTATAAATTATTTTCTTGAAATTGGTTTATTACTAGATTTTTTGTATAATGTCTATAATCTAATATTCTAGTCTTCTCGGAAACAAAAGCATCAGCCATGCATATATATGAACTACCATCTCTACGATGTGATGAAATTAGTATTTAATTTATATTTTATGTGGATTGTAATTAAGATTAATTATATGAATATATATGATATATAATATATAATAAATATTTTTGATAGATAATTATTATTATTCTTTCATTCATTTTATCAAGAAAAATTAGAAACAGTCTTCATGTGTTAATACATCCTACCATCTCTATAAACTATTTAAATAATTTTAAAATATATAAAATTAATTAACGATAATAAATTTTTATATCATTAATATCTGTTATATTTATACAAATATTACCCATTTATATATTATTATACCATTATATATGTATAAGGACTAAAACACCTGAACAGAATAATACATGAAAAATAAATTAGTGACCACTAGAAAATATAGATTCTAATATTGAAATTACAATAAATATGTAATAAAATATATTTTTTAAATTATATAATGAATTATATATATTATTAGGGCTAATATAATAATTATTACTCATTGTTATTATCATATATAAAATCATCTTATGCACTAAAAATACGTTTTTTTAAACCCCCTTTACCTCAAGCGTGTAACTTTTATTTTATGTTTAATTAAGAATATTATTTTAAATTAACATAGTAATTTTATTTAAGTGATTGAATTTTAAAAATTGTTATTTAACATAACAATTTTATCTTAATTTTCTATCTTTATGATTAGTTCAGACCTATGAAATTTATTACCACATTTAAGGTGAAATTGAGATTTTATGGGGATAAACAAAAAAATTATTTATTAAAATGACATAAAAACCTATATAAAATCTATTTTATAGAAATATTTATTCTTGAATCAAAAAATATATCTTTAATGGCTTCTTTGGGATAATGTTTTTTTATTTTTATTTTGCGTATAAAATTTTATTATCAAATACACATATAATGTATTCACCCACTATTATAAAAGGCCATTATCTCTCCTCCCTACATCACACTTCGTAATAATTTTTTATCTTCCAACGAATGAATAAATATATTACTTATTTCAGTTACCATGTCATAGAGAATTAATTTCTATAAAGCTAATCTAGAATGTTTTTAGACATATTCTAGAATATGTTTTCAAATGAATAGGTTTCATTCTAAATTGGACATTATATTTTATCATATTCCACCTCTCCCAAAAAATTCATAATCCATAGTGAAATAATATAATTATTATCTCACAACTATATATATTTTATTATGTTGATTTTATATCTATGATATATATATCCATTACATCTAATAAGAAATGAATCATTCTTTTCTTCTATACAAAAGATTACTCCCTCAATAACTGATTTAATTTATTAACCCTTATTTCATTTCAACAATGATCCGGATAATGGATTTAAACTTTATATTTTATAATAATGATGTATTTCACATTTTTAATGGTTAATATATCATATATTTTGCAACCATTATATTAATTTCAAAATTATAATGTTATTCATGCATATGTGTGGCCAACTATATCCAGAGAGTAATCTGATTAATTTTTCAACACCACGTAATAAGAATGATATATTAATATATACATTTTAGGAAATAATATGATATTTTTTGAAAAAACAATTTATTAATTTATTATTTAAAATAATAAATAACATAATTTCATAGTGATCATCGAATAATGTAAATGTTTCTTATTCGTATATATTACATACTAACTCAATGAGTGTATCAAATAACATTTTTCTTAACAATTATTCATGGTTTGTATAAATAGTATAATTCATTCATAGAAATGATAATAATTTCATGATAATTAATATGGATATGACTGGAAAATATCTATATTGACCGCGGTAAAGATACCAAATATTTTTTTTTCTTATGGTGCAAATTTAAACAAAAAGATTCATTTGGACTTAACTGATTCAATATTTATTAAATTAATGAAAATAAATAAATTAAGTAATTTAAACCTAGGATATTGTTCCAGGAATATTTTAAAAAAGACTATAATTTATATAATAATATTTTATGGGATATAATGGTAATATATGATTAATCTCGACTTGTGGTAATGTTTTATCAATTCAATTTTATTTATCTTTTTTGCAATCCAAATTTATAACCCCAAACCCCAAAATCCATGATATATTGATTTATTATTTTATATTTTCATAATTTCATGATTTCTTATCCTGAAGGACCTCATAGATTATCCGATCTAGAAATATGTATTATCAACATGACATCCCAAATGAGTTGGGAAATGAAAATAATTAATTACATATGAAAATGCATAGTATCCCTGTAATGAATTCAATTTATTTCTCCTTATAAAATGGGGAGGGAAACATAATATGGGTGAGACCAAATTCTTAGTAAGGGAATGTAAACAGAAATGAATATCTATTTTAAAAAATAAAATAAAATAGAAATTTTAAGAATAGATAGAACATGGAATTCAAATTACTATATAAGGCATAACCAACAAGTCATGATAAAAAAATGAAACACATACAATTTAATCAATATAATTTGAATTAAATTCTTAAAATGATATATTGATGAAAAATATTATTGATTCTTATTAACATAGTGTAAATGAGAGAAATTATTATTTATTTAATTTAATGGATATAGCATAAGAAGACATATACTTTTAATACCTATAACAATATTGTTCAAAAATACAGGTAGTAACTTATATAATTTTATCAACTTATTTTTCCCATGGTAACAAGTCAGTGCATCTATTGGAAATATAATATATATTAAACATATATGGCTTCAAGTCCAAAGCATTTTTCATGTCGAATAAATGAGATAAATAATAAATAATATGTAATATAAAAAGTATACCCATTGAAAATATAAGGAAAAAATATCAACAATTACGTAGTGAAAGAGTTTTAAAATAAATGGTTTTTTATATTGACGTATTGAAATACTACATAATGATTATTAAAAATATCCATAAGGAAAATAATCATTAATCAATATAATGAATACCATGCCTAATTGAAAAATTTGAATTATAATCCCAATCAAGGAATACCAATCAATAAAATTTAAAATTTCATGATAATACTGATATTCATGATTTATAATATAAAAATGAAGTATATATGAAATATAAAATAATACAACATATATAAAATTAATATATCTCTCAATGAAATTAAATTTAGATGAAATCCCATACCATGAGTCCAACATATCACATGTGAAATTATCTTCCTAAATGATAATTTTTTTTTATTGTTTAACAATGTTAAGAATCTTTTTACAGATTATTTCTAATTTTAATTTAGTTATTACATTTTTCTATACATCTACTTGAACAATTATGTATACTTTTGGTTTTTTTTCTGAATTTGGTCCACGTGTAAAAAACAACATTAGTTAAATGAAAATGGAAAAAGCATAATTTTAATTACAGATTCAAATAAATAATTTCATATTTATCATATTTACTCATAAAATATAGTTTTAAAACCAATCAAGAATTATTTTTATAAAAAATCAACCAACGTTACAATCATTAAGATGGTAGGTCATAGCCACACAAGAGTAACATTCCCATGTTTCAATGATAAATATAGAATGAAGGTAATTAACATTATATCATTATGTATTGATACTTATATGATAAATACCAATTTATTTAATAGTATTCCATTTTAAAAAAAATTCATTCAATGTAAAAAAATCACATTATGTTAAGAAGGTGGTAGTCTAGAGGTCTAGGACTGACATGATAACATTTTATTATGTAAATAGAGTCATAAATAAAATTATATATTTATGTTATTGAAAAGTAATGATGTGACATATATCATATAGATGTTATTTATTAAAAATATCATTATGTAAAACCATCATCTATACATTCATTGTATAGTATTAACTAATGACATCACTTTGAGTAGGTGGTAGTCCGCATGTCCACAAATGTTGTTATCATATTTATGTAACATCAATTGAATAATAGTATTTTAGATAAAATAATTAACAATAAATAATAAAATAATATATAATAAATATATATTTATATTTATATCATATATTAATAGTGTTTCTGTCTAATTTCCCAACCATGAAATTTGGTAGTTAAAAAATGAATGATCTTCTTCCATGAGGTCGTAGTTCACCCAAAAAATAAATAGCACATAAATTACCATTAGATTGATGTGTGTGTCATTTTATGCAAAGCCTAGAATATAACAACATATAATTAAATTAAGTATACATTTTTACTATATAAACATTTAATGATAATAATATTTTGGTGAGTACAAGGAAAATAATCTTTGGATCTTGAACAATATTGTAACCTCTTATACGGGTAAATTGATTTGGTTTTCACGAAATGCATTTAGAAGATTTATTTTTAAACAATGCGAGTGTTCAATTATTATTGGATTGGTTTTGATGAGAATTTTTTAAGATCTTGTGCATATTATTATGGATTGATAATTTTACGTAGGAGGTATGGGTTAGTTATTTTTTAATGTGGAGGGGGAGTGACAGTCTCGTAATTTTTTTTGAAATGAAATTCCACCCATGGTTTTCCCATGTGGAGTTGCTCCCATAGTGATAAGAACTAAAGGAAAAGGATTATATGCTTGATATATGGAAATAAAATTCAGTTTTTGATAATTTTATAAGTCATTTTTGGTCTTAAGATTGTTGTTTTTAAATTTATTAAAATAATTTATCTCTTAATTGTAGCAATTAATTTTATACAACTTTACTAATATTTTTGTTAAAAAAATAATGTTAACATTATATGAAAATATATATTATTATTATTAAAAATATTAAATCCTTTTTTCCAAATTCCAATCATATAAATGGCATATAATAATTTAATTTTAATCCTATTAATGGGATAACAATGTGTGTTTTTAAAGTAAAAACATTCAAATGTATTATATTTTTATATATCTAATTAAAAATTAATTTCTACATCCATTGAAAATAATTGTATTAATAGATGATTAATTAATATAATATTACGTTAAAACCAATTACAATTATAATTCAACATTATATATAAATTATACTAAAAAACATTTTTCGAATGAAAATGTATTATTTTGATTATTCAAAGAAAATATAACATCATGGAAAAATACAAAATATTAATCCTAACCTATTTTTTATGTTTCTCATTTAGAAATGAATTTTATTTTTCTTAAATAATATATAAAATAAGAACAAATGGTTTTAAAATGTGTTCATTAAATTGTTGTAAAATTGCATTTACAAAAATAATGGGTTTTATTTATAAAGTATAGTTATATATTATCTTATGCCTGTCAAATAAATTAGATAAATATAATAAATAAATAAATAATATATATATAATTAAAATAATAAAATCATAAAATTTATATTATTTTATTATGGTAAAACTATTTTTTTTCACAGAAAAATAGGCTTTTATAAAAATATACTTACTATTTTCATTTGGTTTATATATTTGTCTATAATTAATTTTAAACGATTAATTAAAATATATATTTCAATAATATAGTTAAAATTATTCATAATATATATTTTATATACTAGTTTATTTCCTATTATATTAAAAAATGTATTAATAGTATATTAGTAAATGGTAAAACATTGTATTTCTTGTTGTAAAATACATTTATGAAAATCATTTTTTCATGTAAATCACACTAACACAATATAATCTTAATATAATGTTATATCATATTTTTAATTTATTTAAAATAATAATTATATTGTAAAGCTTCAAGGTATTATATTACCTTACACGCTTGGTGATGCATGTGAAACATGCTATGAAATAAATTGTTCATACATTCGAATTTCAATGTGTCGCATTGTCCCAACCCTAATTAAATAATATCCCACCAATTTATAACTGATAATAGTAATTTATTTATTGGTATTTAAAAATAATATTTTTTTAAAATCCTATATCATAAATAGGGGTATGAAAACATATTCTTAATAAGAGGGAAAATGATATATAATGGTAACCACAAAACTAGTTTTTAGAATAGAAGAACATCACATACAACCTAAACTCGGGAATAATTAAATATTTCATTTTTTTGAAGATTGTGACAGAAAATGAGTTCAACTAAATATTTTACATCACAAAACCATAATCCAATGTTATTAATAATGTTCATTTTTATCCTAAAAAATGATGATAATATGAAAATATTATTAGCTGAAGACCTTTTTCAAAGAGTCGATAAATTTTTTCACTATCCTATAATATAATAAACTGTAGATTTTTATTTAAATAAAAATATTGTCCTCTTTTTGTGATATAAACTATCTTTTATTTCTTTTGAAATATTTCATTATATATTTATGTAAAACAACAATCTATAAAATCTTGTATAAATATATGCTTATGCAATTTAAAATGTTTTCATCATTTAAAAACGATTTTGATCCAAATATTTATAAGACATTCAATTTAAATTAAAAAATATCAATATCAATATCAATTTATAAATATAAAGCAGTAATACATTTTCACATTTGAACCATTTGAATAACTACTTTATTTATTCTCTTGAATCTTCTTAATAACATGAACATACAATATAAATTTTTGGGGATATGGATATATCCTTATTAATTATGTGAATAAAATTTTATTAGATATGTTTTATAAATTCAACAGTGTTGTAAACTACATCAGTGATAGAATAAACCACTTTTGACAAATCCTTAATCAGGTCCAAGGTAGTTCAAAATTATCCATATAAATAATTTCATTATCCAAACAAAAAATTCTCAATATTAGGAACATATTAAGGCTTTTAATTCTATACAAAAAATATTTTACAAAATATTTTACTCTCTTTTAGGTCAGTTTTCTCAAAAGCGGACAACAAATGATCTCAAATGCTTAATTAAAAATTATTTGTTGTAAAATCACAAGAGAATACATAATTATTATAACTATAACAACATTGATTTCATAATCAAATTAAATATCTCATATAACAAAAAATAATATCATTAATCAATATTATTACTTTGTGGTGCTAGTATAATCTTGACCATGAACCATTAGCCTCTTTTGTGTTAAAATTAATTGAAATTTGATAAATTTATTTTCATTGTGTCTTATGTCCTTATAGTTCATGAATATTACATTTCAATTTTCATTCACTCCCTTGAAAGCATGAACACGATGGACCTTTTCTCAAAACATATATAAAATTGTCATTCACCTCAATTATGAACAAGTTTTTTCTTAAAAAAAATAGTATTTTAGAAAATAGATCATTTCATTCCTCCATTTATGTATATTTTTACATTCCATCATATTTTGTTCCAACATTCCATCGATTGATAATACATAGTTAATTCATTACCAATCTAATTATAACATGATATTAGGTCCTCATATAATCGTAATGATTAGGATACTATTTCACATTGAAAAATTGAATAAAGCTATAAAATATAAGATCCTTATTACTCATTCGATCAACTATATTGGGGAGGTTCATGGTCTTTCTACAGTGATTCATTTTCAAATGACGAAAGACACAAAATTAGTTCATATCATTATAAGAAATTATTTATAATCCAAAAAACATGAAAAGTAATTAACATAAATTTAATTGGTTATGTATATCGAATCTAATCATAATTAACATGGAATAAATGTGGATATTTATCCAATTAAAACATACATAATAGTTTGTAATAAAAATGTGAGACTTCCAAAACGTACCCCCAATTGTGTGTTAGAAAAGATTCATAGAAAGTCCTATAGTCATGTACTAGGTTATGCCGAGATAGGGTTAATGCACCTTGTTTGAGTTATTAATACTATATATATATCTATTGAATAACCTTTTCCACTTGAATTATCTAGGCATTGATGAATTTAAAGTTTTATCTACATGATATAAGTAAGGATCTGACATTAATAATTTACATAATTCAAATATTTATAGAAGACCATACATTATTACACATTGATGATATTTTTGGGTTTATATTTTCAATGAATTAGGGTAACATAGATAACATGAATACCACATTCATATAAGAGGAAACTATTAATGAAGATTTCATTTTTTCAAAACTATAAAACATAAAAACATAGATCTCAATTTTTTTAACAACACTCTATCTCAAACATCACAAATATCTTCTTACTATTACCCATACTTATATTAGATGAATTCATTTATAAAACATAAGATTAGTATAAAAAAATAAGGGATATTGTAACATACCATGTAAGTAATGAAAAATAGATATAGTTATCTATGTCTATTTATGAATTAGATAGTGTTTTAGAGGCTTAAAATGAGAATAAATCCAATCTTAAGCATGAAATACACCAATATTTTTAAAGGATTGTTTTACCGCCATTTAATGGAAACCCTTTTTTAAATAAACCTTTTGACAATTTTATAAGCTCTATTTTTCAAAATAAACATATTATTTATGATCGGGACATTGAAATTTACATTGTATAAATTTTTTGTATTTTTCTGACAATGTTCATTTTTTAATGAATAGTGAAAAATAATGCATTTTACATCAAAACTGTTTTTTCATCTAATTTAATTATATGGTTATATTATATTTATAATTGGTCTTAAAGTTTAATTTGAATATATATTTATCGTTTAATACAATGGTGGTCATTAGGATTAATTTCACTTTGGAATTGGGCATAAACTAATGCCAAACTTTTCAAAGTTATTGTTTCAAAAAAACCTGCTATTTGTTTTGACAACGGAAATTATTTTTAAATTGATTATTTCATTTTTTGTGATTCTAATTTGGTAAAATGTATTATATATTTTTAATAAGAAGTTACAAATTATGTAATCAAGACCCTTTTGTTTTTGGATATTATGAATAGTAATGACCGTAATTATCATTAATTATCTTGATTAATGAGTAATCGGGTAGTTAAGGATAATAAAATAATATCATAATAATACAAAATGACACCAAAATGTGTCCTAATGTTACTAGTTGTCTCATGGCATACCATGGTATTTCTTGTGCAAAACTTGGGGTCACCATGGAATCATTTTTGTGTGAAAGTGACTTTTTATCTTTTTATTTTTAATGAATGTAAATATAACAAAGAATGTATCACCTGATTAAAACATTTTTAATTTTTTCCACATAAAATATATTTCTGTCTAAAAATATTAATTGGAAATATAAAATTATTTCCTACATCATATTATTTTCTTATAATTTTTAGACAATAAAAAAAATGAAATTATTTATGAATCATGATGACGAAAAGATTACCTCATTATTTAATGATTTAAATAAAATAAAGAGATAATGTAAAATCTAATACCTACACTTGTCAAAGACCAATATGATTAGTATATTTTGAACACATATCACCTAATCCTCTAAATACATCAATGTGGGACATTTAAAATATGAAACTCATTTTAAAATAATGTAACATTTTGTAACTTTCAAAGTGTGCCCCTCCTCTCCTCTTATAAAAGGCCCCCACATCTACCTCCTTACCCAAACCTCTCAATACTTTGGCTCGGCCAAGATCCGATCATTTTGTATCAACACATCCCTATCCTTATCTTAGAAATCTTACCTTAGGCAGGAAGCTCTTAAATAAACCCTTTTTGTTCAATCCAAAGGGAGTTACCCGATTTTAAGTGAATGTCTTCACTTGTTGTATTTTGTTTTATTTTGCTTCTCCAAACCCCTAAAATCTTTTTATTCGTTCCTTTTGTAATAAATAAATTTTATTAAATATACTAGGATGTTGTTATAAAAAGGATTTGAGCTACACATACACACACCTACATCTAATCATTAATGAACATACAGTTTCTATGAATGGTGAATTTCTGCCTCACGAAACGATGATTGTTAAATATTCATTTAACACCTTAAAAGGTGTCCATTTATATGTAAATATATTTATATATGATATATAATATGTTTTTTCCTTAATCATCGGTATTTTCAATTTATGTCATAACTTTATGGTTTCCATTATGGGTAAACGTGATATCTTCATTTTAGGAAGTGCGGACTACCGCCCCTCAAAGTGATTGGATTCGTTAAAACAATATGTGGTATGTATAAAGTATATATTTAATGATATTATATATGATACAATACTAGAATTATAACACCATTATGTATCATTATGTTTTAATTCCATTAAAATAGAAATGGAAGTAGCGTTTATGCGTACGTACGGCTTACCATCTCCATGAATGGTGCATTCCATTTCTTACCACTAAATGTTATGTAATATTATAAATGAATGTATATAATGAATATATTTGATATCTTTGATATCTTCATAATTAATATAATTCTAGATATAATAGATATTTTATCCCATAACAAAAATGTAATTATAAAGAATTTAATTTTGACTCAAGTAATAATGATTGAAAAAACACCATTGTTAACTTCAAAATTTAGATTGTAATAAGTTATATAAAAGGAATAATGAACTTGAAAAGGTTCTTAAGCAAGTAGAAATTAACACAATATTATTATTCAGGAGGTTAAAGAATGATCTAGTCAAGTCGGACACGAGGTAAGGGAACTTCTTAACTCAATTTCCATTATTTGGGTTAATCTCCTACATTCAAATTATGCCATGATATTATTATGTACTATATTTTATTTTAACTTTATTTATCTTTAATTATAGTGAATACACATAATAGATCTATTTTATTTAAAAAAATAACTTTGTAATGGATTCTATCTCAATCTCTTTTCATTGAGGCATATTTTGTTTTATAAAAAATGTTATTTAATACGGTGTATAAACCCCTTTGAATTTTATGATTATTCAAAAGGAATATTTTTATATGAAGTGTTTACTAAACAACAAAAGGGAATGTTTTTTTGTTATTTGTAAGTGGCGAAAACGAGTTCTCTGCCGCCATGACCATTATTTGAGTTTAGGCTTCCTCTACAAGACATAAAATTTTTTGAATGAAAAATAAATACCATGTCTTACTTTGGTATTGAAAATGGTTTTCATAATGTTTTTATATCAATGTGTTGTATTGATATCTTGCGATTGAAACTTGGAAATATTATGTTTCCATTATGCATGTTTTATGTGATACTATTATGTTTTGGTTCTTGGGCATTGTTATGAAGTCGGGTGGTTCCGTGATAAAATAATGGTGGGTGAGCCCGATATAGCTCTCCAATGCATTGGGTAACGCGATGGAGTTAGACGTTAAGGTTTCTCTGAAGATATTTAGTGAATATACTATGGTGGGTATTCCAAACGTAACCAATAGGGTTACTACCTAAGAAAGAATGTTATGAATGCCTCAAACTACCTTAATGTCTTATAATTTCTACGATTTAGTCATTATTTGATGAGGTATCTTAAAGTGATTATGTTTAATGAGTAAGTATGATTTCATTGATTCTTATGTATACATGTACTCATGTTTCCTTTCCATATTTTCATATCCCTTATTGAGATTTTTATGTTCATCCCACGTTTTGGAAATGTTTTTCACAGGTCAAGGGAAAGGTACATGATATGATGATAGTCTCAAGGGAGTGTCAAGAAACAATCCATGTTTTATTTTAAATATGTTTCCATGAGGGAAAAAATTAATACTGACTTTTATGTAACCCCTTTGTCTAAATGTGGAATATAATGCATGTTTTATGATCTAATTCTCTAAAACTCTAATCCTAAAAAGATCCTCAACATGTATTCTTCAAGTAACTCAGGATTATGTAATGTTTATGGCTAAGGCCTTATAGTTTATATCAATTGTAGGTTTAGATAACATTAGGAGTTATAATTTTATTAAATGATTATCCAAAAATATTTTTTTATGGTCAAATCGAAATGATATAGCATTTAAAGATTACTATGTTTCTTCATCTAAGTCATGTTTGTTCAGAATGGTTTTCCGCATTTGAAACAGTGAAGAAGTGCTAGGACGACATACATAAGGAAATAACCTTCTGAATCAGCATCCTGAGATGGTCAGAATTGGAACGGAATAGTTTGTTGTAGTAATGGAATGTTGACTGAAGCGATAAATGGTGGTGGTATCCATGCACGAGATCAGAAAGATCAACCGTGGAGGAACATGTCAGTGGTGGAACATTTCATGAGGCAACATCCCCCATAATTCAGAGGATCATCTGACCCTATGCTAGATGAAGGGAGAATTAAAGCACTGGAAAAGATTTTCTATTACATGGGGTGTTCAGACAATCAAAAGGTTAGTCTTGCTATTTACCGTTTAGAGGGTGAAGCAGATAGGTGGTGGTGTATGATTAAAAATATCAGGGACGCTGAAGATATTGATGCTCTCGACTAGGATGAATTCAAAGGACTATTTCTTGAGAAGTATTTCCCTAAGGTAGTTCGACATACGATGGAAAAACAATTCCTGGAATTGAGGCAAGAGGAGGACTCAGTGGCTGCCTATGAAGAAAGTTTCACTCGATTGGCAAGGTATGCTCCAAATTTTATCTGAGACCTTGATAGTAAAATCAATCATTTTTACTTAGGATTAAAGACAAAAAATCAAAGGGCATTTGCTCCTCATGAGTTTAAATGTTATGAAAAGCTTGTTCGATGTGGTGAGAAGCTGGAAATGGAGTTTTTAGATGATCAAGTGTTCTATAAAAACTAGTAGAAGAAGAGACCGAGGTGGCAGGAGAAAGGAAAGAATTATTCAAAAAGGTCTGACGGTAAGAAAAATAAGTTTCCAGTTTGTGATAAATGTGGTAAAAGGCATGCTGGGTAATGTATTTTGAATTCTGGAATGTGCTACCGATGTGGTAAGATGGGACATAAGGCTCGTGATTGCACTGAAAATGATCAAGGTGATGGTGAGAACAAATTTTATTTACAGTTAGTGAAATGTTTTAAGTGAAATGAGATGGGTCACTATGAAAATGAGTGTCTAACAAAAAGATCGAGTAATGGGAAGCAGTTAGACTACAATCATAAAGGGGTGGAGAAATCCTTTACAACTACTTGAGCAGATGTCGGGCCATAAAATTAAGTTGTATCAGGTACTTTGTTTGTTTTTTCAGATTATGCCAGATTGTTGTTTGATTCAAGGTATACACATTCTTTTATCTCTGAAAACATTTCTAGTAAAATAGGAATACCATCTCAAGAAATGACTCCTGAACTTGTGGGAAAACACATGGGGGGAATGTTGAGGAAAAAAGAATTTATAATAATCTTCCTATACTTATCTTTGGAAAGACCCTACATTCAAACCTTATTGTTTTACCTCTTGTAGAGTTTGATGTTATCCAGGGTATGGATTGGCTCTCTATTTACCATGATAAGATTGACTGTATAGCTAAAGAAGTTTCTTTTCATAAATACTTTCAGTTTGTGTACAATAATTAACTGTTACTGTTGATAACATATCAAGAGGTAGAGAAACATTTAAAAGATGGAAATGAATGTTACCCTGCTCACATTGTTGAAAACAAATGAAATGTTCATATTAATGATGTTCCAGTGTTAAATTATATTATTGATGTTTTTCCTGATGAGTGGCATGGAATAATACTAGATCGGGATGTTCAATTTACTGTTGAATTAGTTCTTGATGCTAAGCCAATTTGAAAACCCCCATATCAAATGGCTCAAATTGAACTTTTATAGTTGAAGGAGAAATGGAAAGATTTATTAGAGAAAAGTTTCATACGACCTAGCACATCACTATGTGGTGCTCCTGTTTTATTTGTTTAAAAGAAAAATGGTTCAATGAGACTTTTCATTGATTATAGAACCTTGAATAACATCACTGTTAAGAAGAAATATCCTTTCCCCAATATCGATGATTTGTTTGGTTAGCTCCAGGGAGCTCGGTATTTTTCAAAGATTGACCTAATATTGGGGTACCATCACCTAAAGGTAAAGTTGGGCTTACCAATTCACATGTTGTATTCATGGACTTAAGGAATAAAATTTTCCATGACTTCTTGGATAGGATTGCGGTGGTTTTCATTGATGATATTTTGGTGTTTTCTACAAATAAATAAGAGTATGAAAGACATTTGAGGGATAGTTTTAAAACCATTAATGAAAAGAAATTGTATGGGAAATTCAACAAGTGTGAGTTTTGGTTCCAACTAATTTCTTTCC
Organism: Viscum album; assembly: GCA_963277665.1. Classification (NCBI taxonomy): domain Eukaryota; kingdom Viridiplantae; phylum Streptophyta; class Magnoliopsida; order Santalales; family Viscaceae; genus Viscum; species Viscum album. The sequence continues at coordinate 2,069,703,829 of OY728152.1, read as the reverse complement.
TTGTTCACATTGTTTCTAAAGATGGGACAACTGTTGATCCTGCAAAAACAATGGAAGTTGATGAATGGCCAAGACCCACAAATGTAACTGAGATTCATAGCTTCCTTGGTTTGGCAGGCTATTACCGAAGGTTTGTTAGAAATTTTTCACGGTTATCTCGTCCAATGACTAAGATAACTTAGAATGGTGTTAGATTTATCTGGACAAAATAATGTGATGATTGTTTTCAGGAATTGAAAAGAAGATTGGTGAATGCTCTAGTTTTGGCACTACAATCTAGCAATCAGAATTTTGTTATCTACATTGATGTTTAATTTAAAGGACTTGGTTGTGTCCTCATGAAAAACGATCATGTAATTTTTTATGCTTCACGACAGTTGAAAACACATGTGGTAAATTACCCTACACATGATTTGGAATTAGCAGTTGTTGTTTTCGCTTTAAAAATTTGGAGTCATCATTTGTATGGAGTAAATTGTGAAATATATACCAATGACATATGTTAAAAGTATAAATTCACTCATAAATAATTGAACATGAGAAAAAGGAGATGGCTAAAATTAATCAAGGATTATGATTGTACATTTCATTACCATCCGGGAAATGAAAATAAATTAGATTATGCTTTGAGTCGAAAAAGTAATTCTTTATTAAAATGTTGCATTTGCAACGTGATCTTTTGGTTAAGGAATTGATGAAATTTGGAATAGAAGTTTTTGGTGCAGGATGTTCTTCTGTTTTTTTTCAGGTATCAGGGAAATCTTCTCTATTAGACAGAATCAAGCAAGCACAGAAGCAAGACAGTGAGTTGCAGAAAATGGTAGTGCTGATTCAAAAGGGTATATTGCGTGAATTCAACATTGATAATGATTGTGTTTTGAGATGTGGGAAGAGATTTTGTGTGCCTTGTGATTCAATGTTGAAGACAGAGTTTTTATGTGAAGCTCATAGTTCTCTGTTTTCAGATAATCTTTGTAGTACTAAGATGTACAGAGATCTGCGGGAGTATTAGTGGTGGGATAGAATGAATAGAGATATTGTTGATTTTACAGTGAAGTGTTTGACTTGTCAACAGGTTAAAGCAGAGCAGCAGTTACCAAAATGGATGCTTCGGCCTTTACCAGTGCCAGAGTGTAAATTGGAAATATATCCATGGACTTCGTTGTGGGAATTTCGAAGACACCTCGAGGTAATAATGCAATCTGGGTTATTGTTGTTCGCTTGACTAAATATGCACATTTCATTGCATTACGAGACATTTTTTCCCTATATCAACATTACCGTTTTTATCTAAAAGAGATAGTCAGGTTACATGGAGTTTCTCTCTCCATTTTATCTGATCGTGATCCCAGGTTCACTTCGAACTTTTGGAAAGACCGTCAAAATTCGTTGGGTACTGAATTAAATTTTAGTACAGCTTGTCATCCTCAATCATATGGGTAGTCAGAAAGAAAAATTTAGACATTGGAGGATTTTCTACGTTCTTGTTCGATGGATTATCCGAGAAGTTGGGACCAACATCTTTCTTTGGTTGAGTTTTCTTATAATAACAGTTTTCATTCCAGTATAAAGATGGAACCATTTGAGGCGTTTATGGGAAGCGATGTGGAATTCCAGATTTCTGGGCTGAAGTGGGTGAAAGGAAGTTGAGTGGACCATAATTGGTTGAAGAGTTGGTATAAAAAGTTCAGCTGATACAAAAACACATGAGAACAGCTCAGAACATGCAGAAGAGTTATGCGGACAACAGGAGGAAGGATCTCTCTTTTGAGGTAGGTGATCATGTTTTTCTCAAAGTCTCACCATTGAAAAGTGTGATGTGATTTGGTAAGAGAGGAAATCTGAGTCCAAGGTTCATTGGACCATATGAAATTCTGGAGATAGTTGGATCAGTTTCTTACCGAGTGGATTTTCCTTCGAGTTTATCTTAGGTACACAATGTTTTTCATGTTTCAATGTTAAGGAAGTACATGCCAGATCCATCTCATGTTTTGAGTCCAGAGGTAGTTCAGCTGGAAGAGAACCTATCTTATGAGGAACAACCAGTCTAGATTATTGACCACATGGATAAAGTGTTACAGAATAAGGTTATTAATTACGTTAAGGTTTTGTGGAAAAACCACATGATTGAAGAGGCAACATGGGAATCTGAAAATGAAATAAGGGCTAAATACCCCCACTTATTCGATAAGTAAATAAATTGCGGGGATGAAATTTTTTAAAGGGGGGAAGGATGTAACATCCTAATTAAGTATTGAATAATATATATAGTTATCTATGTCTATTTATGAATTATATAGTGTTTTGGAGGCTTAAAATGAGAATAAATCTAATCTTAAGCATCGAATACACTAATATTTTTAAAAAATTGTTTTAACGCCTTTTGATGGAAAAACATTTTTAAATAAAATTTTGAAAATTTTATAAGATATATTTGTCAAAATAAACATATTAATTATTATTGGGGCATTGAAATTTACATTGGAAAAATTCTTGGCATTTTTCTGTCAATGTTCATTTTTTAATGAATAATGAAAAATTCTGCATTTTCCATCAAAACTGCTTTTTCATCTAATTTATTTATATGATTAGATTAACTTTTTAATTGGTATTAAAGTTTAATTTGAATATATTTTTACAATTTAATACAATGGTGGTCATTAGGATTAATTTCACTTTGGAATTGGGCATAAACTAATGCCATACTTTTCATAGAGATTGTTTCAAAAAAACCCGCTATTTGTTTTGACAACAGGAATTATTTTTAAATTAATTATGGAAATTTCTATGTTTATAATTTGGTAAAATGGATTAAATATATGTAATCATAAGGTCCAAATGATTTAATCATGTCTCTTTTGTTTTTGGACATTATGAATAGTAACGATGATAATTATCTTTAATTATCTTGATTAATGAGTTATCAGGTAGTTAAGGATAATAAAATTATATCATAATAATATAAAATGACACCAACATGTGTCCTAATGCTACCGGTTGTCTCATGGCCAACCATGGTATGCCTTGTGCCATACATGTGGACCCCATGGAATCACTTTTGTGTGACTGTGACTTTTTATCTTTTTATTTTTAAAGAAGGTAAATATAACAAAGAATGTATCACGTGAGTAAAACATTTTTAATTTTTTCTAAATAAATTATATTTTGGACTATAAATATTCATTGGAAATATAAAAGGATTTTCTACATCATATTAGTTTTTTCATAATTTTTATACATTAAATAAATGAAATTATTTATGACATCATGATGATGGAGTGATTACATCATTATTTAACGATTTAAATAAAATAAAATGATAATGTAAAATATAAGACCTACACTTGTCAAAGACCTATCTGATGAGTATATTTTGAACCATTATCATCATATCCTAGAAAAACATCAATGTGGGGCCTTTAAAATCCGAAACACATTTGAAAATAATGTAACATTTTGTAACATTCCCAGAGTACCCCTCCTCTCCTCTTATAAAAGTCCCCCACCTCTACCTCCTTTCCCACACCTCTCAAGCCTTAGGCTCATCCAATCTCTGATTTTTTTGTCTCTACACATCCCTATACACATCCTAGATGCATAGACCCTAAGCTTAACGTACATGAACATTACATTACGTTTGCAGAATACTTAGTACATAACAAAAACACACACACAAGGACGATAATAGTTTAGTGTCTTTGAAAACTCGGAATATAATCTTCTAGTCGTGGTGAAAGATCTTCAAAATCTCCCATAAAGATCTTAATTTTTTTATACCTAAAACCTTTCTTTATATAATGGGGAAAGGAAAAAATAAAAGGGTGAGCTCAAATGCTCAGTAAGGGTAAACAAAAGAAATATCAATCACATCATATTCATAAGAACATAACATTTTGGAAATCTTAACCTGCAAAAGAGAGCATAATTTCATAACATGGGATAAATCATGGAAGTGAAATGTAATCACAATAATCATAACATAAAACATTAAACATTGTGGCATACACACATAATCATAGATAATCATTTCTTGTTAGTCAAGACTCATTTCCAAGAATATCATAGTGGAAAAAGTCCCTTTCTGAACCGAGTCACCCTCGTTTCAGTCCTGTTTCACTGAACCGGTATAACCTACCATTCCAGCCATGTCTATCTCATGAGATATAAAATCATTACCCAATGCATTGGAGGGAGATATAGGTCCCACCCATCTCATAATGAAACCATCCTTATGTGTTCCACAAAATCATAAATCATACATCATTGAATAACCCATGTAATAAAATGGGATTCTTAAACATCATGTCATCATAATCCATAAACAATTGATATCATTTCATCATAAGAAAATTGAAAACATTTAAATCATAGAGACATTTTACTTGAAACATACATATCAAATAATTTCATCTTAGATGGAAAATAGTTTTGAGAAAAACACTTGAAATGAATTCTTGAGGAAAATATCCTTTCTTCTTTAAAATCATTTTCTTTTCACAAAATTCCATGCAATTTTAAAAGATAAGGGTTTTGTTGAAAATAATCATGCAATCTTGTAGAGGAAGCTTCTTGAAAATGAGGTGTTATGAAACCGTAAAAATCCTTTCACACCGTATAAGTTCAAAATAACATTCTCCTCGTACTTTTTTCGAAAAAGTCAAAAAGTACCTTATATGGTAACCAACGGAAAGATTCCATTCATAAAATGTGGTAGAAAGTCAATAAAGGGAAAAATGACATTAAAAATTCATGGAAGAATGGTAAACATTTGGTAAAAACATTTTTAGAAAACATGGTCATGGATGATAAATGTAACCCCAGTAAATACTTACGTATAAGCAATCTCGGGTAAAAATGTGATTGAAATTTTATCTCTTACCTTAGGTCTGTCTTGCTTTGTACGTGTCCGAACCTCCTCTTTTTGACGCGCCTTTTCTTAGCCTCCACATAAAGAACTAAGGATGGTCTTTGAAGAAGACCAGGACCTCTAGGATGATACTAGGGAAGTGGAGAATAGATTTTGGCAGGGGTTGGCCGAGCTTGAAGGCTCAAAGTTGTGTGAGGAAGAGAGGGAGGAGGTGCCCTTTTATAAGGGAGGAGAGGGGCACCTTAGGAATATCTCAAAATATTATTTTATATTAAAGTCAAAATCGATTTATAATGGTTCCAAAGGGTCTTATTTCGAATCTAATGTGGGGATGGGTCGAAATCCTACCAACAAATAGGATTTAGACAAGTTTACGTTATTATTTTAACCTTATCAATTAGATTTAACTCTAAGTAAAATAATTTAACTTTTACTGTGTCTTTTTGTTTTCTTACACTATATGGTTAATAAACTTACTATAAATGCCAAAATAACCCCAAATTGTTAATTATTAATATATATATCCTAATCTAAGTCATTTGGCCGAAACTTAGATTTTTTGGAATAAAATAACAGTTAATAATATAATATTTGATTTTAAAACTATTTTGTGTCAATTTTGACACTATTTGATATATGATTTTTGTGAAAGTCATAACAGAATTATATGTTCGAACCAATCTGATTAAATCAACACTAATATATCATAGTAACCTATAAAATTAGTTGAATTCATAAAAAGTCTTAAATTACATTTATTTGGGTATTTATAATATCAATTATGTCAATATTTCATTAATAAGATAATTACTACATCATCATTGTGTCATAAATAAATTAAATTATTTGATGTCTAAAAATTACAAATAAAATACCATTATGTAGGAAATCTTTTTAGCTTTCTAATTAATATTTACAATCGAATTTATCTTATGTATAACCCTATATTAAAAATGTTTTAGTAAATAAACATTGATTTTAACTCTTTTAACTCTTCTTTGAATTAAATAATAATAAATGTCCGAATCTAATCCAAGTGGGCCTAAATGATAATATTTTACACTTAAGGTTGTTTTTTGTCGAGATACACTTGTCCAATAGAATTAGGACATGTGTTAGGGTAATATTAATATCATTCTTACCCTTAATTACCCTATTTACTTTTAACCGTGGTAAATAACAGTAAAAAGTTACTATTCAACAAAAATTATTTTCATCTAATTGAACCACATTTTACTAACTGACATCAACCGTGTCTCTCGGATTTTTGAAATTCCATTCACAGAAGTGGAAAAATTAAGTTTTATGAAAAATTCAGTTTTTTTAACTACCACTTAGTAGTTTCACTATTCATCATAAATTGATGTTTTTCAGAACAATGCCAAAATTTCATCCTAAGCAATATTTCATATTCCGAATTCAAAAATGAAGTCTATTTTACCAAATTCATAACATAGAAGTTTAATTAATTAATTTTATAATTAAATCCCGCTGTTAAAACAAAAAGCGTGTTTTTAAGAAACAATACCTATCAAAAGATTGACACTTGTTTATGTCTGGTTTAAATGTGAAATTACATACAATGACCAACATTGTATTAAATTGTAAAAATATATTCTATATATACTTTAAAACGACTCAAATTAATAATTTATCACTATTAATTATTTCAATAAAAAAAGTTGTTTTTAAATAAAATTTAGTAATTTTCACTATTCATTAGAAAATGAAAGTTATCTGAAAAGTACCAAAATTTCACCCTAAGCTATTTTCGATATTAAAAATCCAAAAATGAAGTCCATTTTGGGAGCTAAAATTTCTAAAATTTTAAAAAGTGGTTATTACTATTCATAACGGCTTGTTTTAATAATATTTTAATAGCATATCGTTGTTTCGTGAAACTCAGTATTGCGTACTACACACGCTTTCGAGGAAGGTTGTGATTGCGTGTAATGCAAGGCAAGTCAAGGATGCGTGTTGTGCAAGATATTTTTTGTGTAGCGCACAACAGAAGACATTAATAAAATTAAAAAGAATAGTTTTCATAAAATCTCGGGCTGTTACATTCTACCGCCCTTAAAATGAATTTCGCCCTCGAAATTCGTCGGGGTTATAAATAGTTTACTATTAGAAAGTTTATTTAATAGAAACCCACATCATAAAAAGGAATACCAAATCTTGGCTTTAAAAACTAAAGTATGAAATGTAACGATTACCCAAATAAACTAATCACTGGGTTTCCACATAGGTGAAAATATGGATATGGAAGAGAAATCTAACCATCATGTTCTGATAGAGAGTGGTAGAGAACATGGATTTGGAAATGCCAGCAATCAAAAAGCCATAAATTTGTGATGAACTAAGGTACCATATGATTCATCAGGTATAAGATCATTAGGACAACATTTTTGGTTTTCAAGATCATTTCCCTAAAGTTGAAAATTTGAATAAGAATAAATACTTACTTTATTTTGGAACAATCTCACTGTTGTTCGTGCCTTGAAAAATTTCCACTTCATCTCTTAAATAAATGATGTTGAATTTGTTATTCGTGAAGTGTTAGCAGATTATGTGATAGAATGACGGGTCATTCCATCTGTCTCAAACAAAAGGTTAGAAAAAGTTATTAAATATACAGAAGTCATTCTATAGTGAAATTAATCATATATGTTTCCTAAAATGGACTTATACTTCATATATCATACTTCTTAAAACTAGCTTCTACTAAACAGGGACTTCATGTAGGCCAGTGGTAGGTGATTAAGGCCAGTCGCACTTCGGTTGTGGGTTCGATCCCCACAGCCTTGTCCGACGCGATGGGTTGTCGCCCGTCCTGCATGTTGTCCTTTTTCAAAAACTATATTACTATAACATACCATCAATAATATCGAACAAACTTTTATCCATAAACAATACTAACTTATGTCCAACATAATCCATTCCAATCTTTAGGCTTATCCATAATACTGCAGTCCACTCTCATAACATAGTCAAAATGATTACCAGATATTTAATACCATCGTTGATCCATATATCATAAGATATGTTTTGTTGGTCAAATTCCAAACATTCAAAGTCTTTAATCATGTATTCTATTGAATACCCATTGAACCTTAGTAAAAACTTGAATGCAGTTAAAAGTTAACACTTTCCACATACCAAAATCCTCAAAATTATTTATACTCAAACCATGATATCACTTAGTCCTTATATCAATCATGAGCTCATGAATACTGTTAAACATTTCATTTTCTTGTTTTCGACATATCATCTTATTTCCAAAAAAATATCTCAATCACTCTGAATACCACATTAACCTAATACATAAATATTCCAATACTTTATTATACAACATTATTTTGGAATCCCATTACATAAACACTTAATCATTCCACCACATCGTTTCCATATTCAACATTGCCAGTAGTGATCGCATGTGACCTCCCTTTGTCCTTTTCCTTAAGCGGTTGCTCATGTCGATCATCACTAACCCTTGGAATAGGTAATTTATTAGCATAATGCCCCATTTCCTTGCACTTGAAGCATTGAAGTGTTGGTGGTGTGTTTTCTGCAGTGTTTTCTTTATTCACATCATTAGAATCCCTTTTTCCATTACTTCGACACTCAGCTGCTCGATGACCTTCTTTTCCAAACTTAAAACATTTTCTAGTCCCTTTAAGAAAATCTCCACCATGCTTTTTTCCACACTATGTGCATAAGGAAACATTCATCTTCTTTTCACCATTATTCTGATATTTCTCCTTGAACTCCATCTTTCATTTCTTGTCAAAACCATGAGATGAATATGTAACACCAACTTCCATTTCTACCTTGATAGCACAACGCACAATTTATTCATAGCTACTGAAGTATCTTATAGCTAATGCCCTTCGATGACTTGGTTTTAAGACACTGAAAAATCGATCAACTTTACTTTCAGGTTGGATGATAATGCCAGATGCATACCTTGCAAGTCTTGTAAAATTTGCTTCATATATACCAACAGATTCATCATCCTTCTGATTCAGCTCAAGAAACTACTTTTCCATCTTTGTTCGAAGAATACAAGGGAAGTACTTACTGAAAAACATGTTTTTTAACTCGTCCCATTCCATGGACTCAATTTCATCTCTTGGCCTCGTATTCTGGATAAGATTCCACCATTGATCAGCTTCACCTTAAAAATGATATACTGCTAAGATGACTTTATCATGCTCAGAACATTGAAGAACTTAAAATATCTTTTCAGTGGTACTGATCCATTGTTCAGCAACAAGTGGATCAGAAGACCCACTAAAAGAAGGTGGACGTTGCCTCATGAAGGACTCAATAGAATATTGTTCCCTTCTCTGCTCATTTGGAAGTACCGAATGATTCATAGCTTGTGTAAGTATAGCAATAAGATTTTGCATTCCATATCCCAGAACATTTGTTTGTTCAGGAGGGAAATCATTACATTGTCCATTGCATTGATCAACACGGTTCCTTCGGGTTCCATCCATCGTCTAAAACACAAAAAGAATAGAGTGAGAGGAAAAAATCATGCTAGGGAAAAAAACATAATAAAGGGGGAGTACCTTCAATATCTAACATCTTAGGTTTAATTCAATGATTGTTAGAGTAATTCTAGTACTATAACATATATGTGTACTTAACCTTAGGGACATCCCTAGACATACCTTAGATATATCTCTAGGGATCTCACTAAAGTTCTCGTATCCTAGTTTCCAAAGGTTGACTAAACCTTTCCTCTGATACCAACTGTAGAGGCCCTAAGATTAACGTACATGAACATTACATTAAGTTTTCGGAATACTTAGTACATAACAAAAACACACACACAAGGACCTTAATAGTTTATTGTCTTTGGAAACTCGGAATATAATCTTCTAATCGTGGTGAAAGATCTTCAACATCTCCCATAAAGATCTTCTTTTTTATAGCTAAAACCTTTCGTTATATCCTGGGGAAAAGAAAACATAAAAGGGTGAGCTCAAATGCTCAGTAAGGGTAAACAAAAGAAATATCAATCACATCATATTCATAAGAACATAACATTTTGGAAATCTTAACCTGCAAAAGTGAGCATAATTTCATAACATGGGATAAATCATGGCAGTGAAATGTAATCACAATAATCATAACTTAAAATTTTAAACTTTGTGGAATACACACATTATCATATAGAATCATTTCTTGTTAGTCAAGACTCATTGCCAAGACTATATTAGTGGACAAATTCCCTTTTCTGAACCGAGTCACCCTCGTTTCAGTCCTGTTTCACTGAACTGGTATAACCTACCATTCCAGCCATGTCTATCTCATGAGATATAAAATCATTACCCAATGCATTGGAGGGAGATATATGTCCCACCCATCTCATAATGAAACCATCCTTATGTGTTCCACAAAATCATAAATCATACATCATTGCATAACCCATGTAATAAAATGGGATTCTTAAACATCATGTCATCATAATCCTTAAACAATTGATATCATTTCATCATAAGAAAATTGAAAACATTTAAATCATAGAGACATTTTACTTGAAACATAAATATAAAATAATTTCATCTTAGATGGAAAATAGTTTTGAGAAAAACACTTGAAATTAATTCATGAGGAAAATATCCTTTCTTCTTTAAAATTATTGTCTTTTCACAAAATTCCATGCAATTTTAAAAGATAAGGGTTTTGTTGAAAATAATCATGCAATCTTGTAGAGGAAGATTCTTGAAAATGAGGTGTTATGAAACCGTAAAAATCCTTTCACATCGTATAATTTAAAAATAACATTCTCCTCGTACTTTTTCCAGAAAATTCAAAAAGTACCTTATATGGTAACCAAAGGAAAGATTCCATTCATACAATGTGGTAAAAATTCAATAAAGGGTAAAAATGAATTTAAAAATTCATGGAAGAATGGTAAACATTTGATAAAAACATTTTTAGAAAACATGGTCATGGATGATAAACGTAACCCCAGTAAATACTTACGTATACGAAATCTCGGATAAAAATGAGATTGAAAATTTATCCCTTACCTTAGGTCCGACTTGCTTTGTACGTGTCTGAACCTCCTCTTTTTGACGCGCCTTTTCTTAGCCTCCACTTAAAGAACTAAGGATGGTCTTTGAAGAAGACTAGGACCTCTAGGATGATAATAGGGAAGTGGAGAAGAGATTTTGGCAGGGGTTGGCCGAGCTTGAAGGTTCAATGTTGTGTGAGGAAGAGAGGGAGGAGGTGCCCTTTTATAAGGGAGGAGAGGGGCACCTTAGGAATATCTCAAAATATTATTTTATATTAAATTCAAAATCGGTTTATAATGGTTCCAAAGGGTCTTATTTCGAATCTAAAGTGGGTATGGGTCGCAATCCTATCAACCAATAGGATTTAGACAAGTTTAGGTTATTATTTTAACCTTATCAATTAGATTTAACTCTAAGATGAATAATTTAACTTTTACCGTGTCTTTTTGTTTTCTTACACTATATAGTTAATAAACTTACTATAATATTCCAAACGAACCCCAAATTGTTTATTATTAATATATATATCTTAATCTAAGTCATTTGGCTGAACCATAGATTTTTAGGAATAAAATAACAATTAATAATATAATATTTGATTTAAAAACTATTTTGTGTCAATTTTGACACTATTTGATATATGATTTTTGTGAAAGTCATAACAGAATTATATGTTAGAACCAAGAAGAATAAATCAACACTAATATATCATAGTAACCTATAAAATTAGTGTAATTCATAAAAAGTCTTAAATTACATTTATTTGGGTATTTATAATATCAATTATGTCAACATTTCATTAATAGGATAATTACTTCATCATCGTTGTGTCATAAATAAATTAAATTATATGATGTCTAAAAATTACAAATAAAATACCATTATGTAGGAAATCTCTTTATCTTTCTAATGAATATTTACAATAGAATTTATCTTATGTATAACCATATATTAAAAATGTTTTAGTAAATAAACTTTGATTTTAAATCTTTTAACTCTTCTTTGAATTAAATAATAATAAATGTCCTAATATAATCCAAGTGGGCCTAAATGATAATATTTTACACATAAGGTTGTTTTTGGTCGAGATACACTTGTCCAATAGAATTAGGACATGTGTTAGGGTAATATTAATATCATTCTTACCCTTAATTACCCTATTTACTTTTAACCGTGGTAAATAACAGTAAAAAGTTACTATTCACCAAAAATTATTTTCAACTCATTGAACCACATTTTATTTACTGACATCAACCGTGTCTCTCAGATTTTTGAAATTACATTCACAGAAGCGGTAAAATTATGTTTATGAAATATTCAGTTTTGTTTAACTACCACTTAGTAGTTTCACTATTCATCAAAAAATTGATGTTTTTCAGAACATTGCCAAAATTTCATCCTAAGCTATATTTCATATTCCGAATTCAAAAATGAAGTCTATTTTACCAAATTCATAACAAAGATGTTTCATTAATTAATTTTATAATTAAATCCCACTGTTAAAACAGAAAGCGTGTTTTTAAGAAACAATAACTATCAAAAGATTGACACTTGTTTATGTCTGGTTTAAATGTGAAATTACATCCAATGACCAAAATTGTATTAAATTGTAAAAATATATTCTAAATATTATTTAAAACCACTCAAATTAATAATTTATCACTATTAATTATTTCAATAAAAGAGTTGTTTTTAATTAAAATTTAGTAATTTTCACTATTTATTAGAAAATGAAAGTTATCCGAAAAGTACCAAAATTTCACCCTAAGCTAATTTCGATATTATGAATCCTAAAATGAAGTCCATTTTGAGAGCTAAAATTTCTAAAAAATTTAAAAAGTGGTTATTACTATTCATAATGACTAGATTTAATAATATTTTAATAGCATATCTTTGTTTCGTGAAACTCAGTATTGTGTACTTCACACGCTATCGAGGAAGGTTTCAATTGCGTGTAATGCAAGGCAAGTCAAGGTTGCGTGTTGTGAAAGCTCTTTTTGGTCTAGCGTACAACACAAGACATTAATAAAATTAAAAACAATAGTTTTCATTATATCTCGGGTTGTTACACTAGAAGCCTTAACATAGGCAGGAAGCTCTTCAAGAAATCCTTTTGTTTCAAACCAAAGAGAGTTACCCAATTTTAAGGTAATGTCTTCACTTGTGTTCTTCTGTTTCATTTTGCTTCTCCAACCCCCTAAAATCTTTTTATTAATTTATTTTGTAACAACTCCAGTATAATAAATATACTAGGATGTTGTTATAAAATTTATTCGAGATAAACTTACACACACTAACATCTAATGGTTAAAGAAAATACTATTTCTGTTGATGGTGAATTTCTGCCTCACGAAACGATGATTTTTCAATATTCTTTTAACACCTTCAAAGATGGTCATTTAGATGTCACTATATTTATATATGATATATAATATGTTTATGTTTTCCTTAATCTTCTATATTTTTCATTTATGTCATAAATTTATGGTTTCCATTATGGGTAAACGCGATATCTTCATTTTAGGCAGTGCGGACTACCACCCCCTCAATGTCCTTTGATTCGTTTACACCATATGTGGTACATATAAAGGATAGATTTAATGATATTATATCTGATACCATACTATAATTATAATACTATTATGTATCACTATGTTTTAATTCCATTAAAATATAAATGGAAGTAGCGTTCATGCGTACGTACGGCTTACTATCTCCATGAACGGTGCATTTCATTTCATACCTCTTAATGTTATGTAACATTATAAATGCATGTATATAATGTATATATATGATATATATGATATCTAAATAATGAATATAATTTGGGATATAATATATATTGTATCTCATGAACAAACATGTAATTATAAAGAGTTTATTTTTGACTCAAGTAGCAATGATCGACAAAACGACCATTGTTAACGTAAATAATTACATAGAAATAAGTGATATAAAAGGAATAATGAACTTCAAAAAGGTTCTTAAGAAAGTATAAATTAACTCTACTTTATTATTCCGGAGGTTAAAGAACGATCGAGTCATGTCAAACACGAGGTAAGGGAACTTCTTAACACAATTTCCGTTCTTCGGGTTAATCTACTACATTCAAATTATGCCATGATATTATTATGTACAATCTTGTATTTGTAATCTATTTATGTGTAATTATAGTGAATACATATAATAGATCAATTTTATTTAAAAAAATTTATTTTTGTAAGGGAATCCGTCTCAATCTCCATTCATTGAGGCATATTTTGTTTTAGATACAACTTTCTTTTATACGGTGTATAAACCCCTTTGACTTTAACGATTATTCAAAAGGAATCTTTTTATATGAAGAGTTTACTAAACGACAAAAGGGAATGTTTTTTATGTCGTACGTATGCGGAGAAAATGTCTTCTCTGCCACCGTGACCATTATTTGAGTTTTACCTTCCTCTACAAGCCATAACTTTTTCTGAATGAAAAATAAATACCATGTTTTACTTTTGTATTGAAAATGGTTTTCATAATGTTTTTATATCAATGTGTTTTATTGATATCTTGTGATTTAAAAGTGGAAATATAATGTTTCCTTTATGCATGTTTTATGTGATACGATTATATTATGGTTCTTGGGCATTGTTATGAAGATTGGTGGTTACGTGATAAACTAAGGGACGGTGAGCCCAATATATCTCTCCAATGCATTGGGTAACGCGAATTGGTTAAACATTATGGTTTTTCTGAAGAGATTTTTGGAATATACTATTATGGGTATTCCAAACGTAAGAAAGAGGGTTACTCCCTATGTAAGAATGTTATAAATTCCTCTATTAACCTTTATGTCTTGTGATTTATATGATTTATTCATGATTTGATGAGGTATGTTAAAGTGCTTGTGCTTCATGAGTAAAGTATGATTTTATTGATTCTTATGTATACATGTACTCATGTTTCCTTTCCATATCTTCATATCCCTTACTGAGATTTTTATGCTAATCCTATGTTTTTGAAATGTTTTTCCCAGGTCAAGGGAAAGTTACATGATATGATGATAGTGTTAAGAGAGTTTCAAAAAAGAATCCATGTTTTATTTTAAATTTGTTTCTTTGATGGAAAAAATGAATACTACCTTTTATGTAATCACTTTGTCTAAATATAGACAGTAATGCATGTTTTATGATATAATTCTCTAAAACTCTAAATCTGAAAAGATCCTCAATGTGTATTCATGAATTAACTCATGATAATGTAATGTATAAGGCTGGGGCATTGTAGATATAAAAAAATAATGTGTTTTTTATAGATAAAATATAAACAAATAATACCCATAATCTTAAAAAATCATATCCATAGAAACACCATATTGTTTCATTGAAACATATTTACCATATTGATCTTACATTCACCCTTACACTTGGAAAGAATATTTTCTTATCTTCCATATCTAGAGTACACAATGAATTGGAGAGTTATAATGGGGCTCAACTATCATATCTTGAGCTATAATGGGCCCAAGTCAACAAATTTCGAGCTATAACCAAACATATCATGATATATAATTGGCTCAAAACCAACATAACTATTACCATGGAAAATATCATGGTAATAAAGTATCAATATTTCCGGATAAACCACTCATTCCATATACATAAAAAACAAATCCATATTAAATTTATTAAAGAGAGTTTTAAAAATATTTTAAATGAATGTCTCCTAAAATATAATTAGAATGAGAATTAATAGATTGGAATGGATTTGTGTATAAACTATTAATACACATAGTGAAAAATAATATAAAAATCATTACACCAATATTCCTAAAACAACATTAATAATAAAGAAGAATGTTAATAGAAAAACTGGAATTTATTTTAAGAATTCTCCTACCTTGGGTTGCTAATAGTTAAATAGTGTCAAAAACTACTGTATAAATTGGAATAATTTGTTACTAATAACATAATGTAACATATTAATTTTTATAATACCTTATATGATCATTTTACAACTTCATTCAGCATATTTATTAGTATTATGTTTTTATTTACATTGTGTTGGGTGTGTTCTTTATGTGGATTCCATGATTTGTTCAAGATGAATATTATTATCGATTGAAAGTGAAAAACCGAAATTGTAATTGAATGGTATTTAAATATTTCAAGAACCATAAATTATAAGATTTTATATTTTTCATTATTAAATGAGAATGATTCCTATGTTAAGACATTATTAATATTTGTTTAGGTCATTTTAGTGATTCTTTGATCGAAATGAACTCATTTTGAATTATAAATTAATCATAATTGTACAAAATGAATCCAGAACCATCTACAAGATATAATACATAAATTATAATATGATTAAATTATAAATTTGGTTTCATGAAATTCAATTAAATAAGTAATATAAATTTAAATGACATCGTCAATGATGTCAGTAAATCAGCACATCACAGACGCTGTTTTAATTTCTTGAATAAGTGGAATATGAGACGAAATGTATTGGTGAGTATTCCCTATTCATGATGAAATGAAGAATATATATTTGACTAGTTAAATCATGACTATTGGAAAATGGGAAGAGATTAATGAAAAATATAATAAGGTAATCTCGAAATAAAATAAAATTTTGGAAATCTCTTAAGAAAATTGGGCAGACTAACTACATCGCTTGAAATTTTATAAAAAAATTTATTGAGAAGAAAGGGGTATATCTTCATTTTTACATAATATAGGGAGTAAGTGGGATATCAAATGACATATACCATCATAATCCATATAAAATTAAAAATAATAATATAAAATAATAGAAAATTATGAAAATAAAAGGGAATGTTTTCCTCTTCATCTCTCTTCATTGAGATCCTCCTTAAAGCCACTGGTTTTGGACATTTCGTGAGACCCAAAGCTCTCAGAGTTGGGGAAAAGTCTTGGGTAATGTTTTTGGACTAAAAAAGGTATGTCTCAAGTCTTGAGAGTGGAGGTAGGATGTGAGGGAATGAGATTGGTATATATAGTTGAGAAGAGGAGGAATTTAACATTATTATAATCATTATTATAATATTTTTCTCAAGACTATAAATATTCTTAATTTAGGTTACCAAAAATACAAATAAGGGCACGTGAGTTCGAACTAGGTTCACTTACATCACTTATGATGTCATAAATAGTGTATTTTACTAATAATTTTAATAGAAAGAATTTTACCATATTTCACTATTTATCTAAAATTCATGTATTTCAGACAAATTCCAAAAATTGAACCCAAAAATTTTTCAACATGTATAATTCAAAAATAAAACTCCATTTTTTGAATATAATTTTCTAAATATTTTTAATTTAATTTAAAAAAAATATAATCTATTAAAAAATTAAATATTTTAACTCAATAAATGCTTTAGTATTACATTGAAAAATTAACAATGATTTAATTATCATGATTACATAGAAAATTAATATAATAATATAATTTAATATTTAGTAGGGAAATATTACTATTCAATTTACTATTCATAAATGTATCTTACTATTCTCAAAATATACAAGTTGGTTTCATCTGAAACCAAATAACATACTGAACACAATTTTAGATGAATATTTTTCTAATTTCAAAACATAGAAGCATCAAAAAAATATGATTAATGGATACTTATAAATATCTACCTGAAAAAGTGTTTCATTCCTTTCATTGATTTTTTAAAATATTTTGGGTGTTACATTATCCCATCTGTTTTTAAATTTTGACCTCAAATTTTTAATTTCTGTTTAAATAAGTCAGTTTAACATTCCCTCAATACATTTATAGATTACTCTGAGGCCTATTCAAAAATGGGGATTCTCCACAAAACTATTACCAGGTGGATTTCATTAATCTGAAATACATGTTCCCTTTGATCAAGAATATGAACTGCTTTCTCATAATAAGGTTCTCTTTCAGCTGATCTGCTTAGGGTCTCAAGACATGTGATGA
Organism: Viscum album; assembly: GCA_963277665.1. Classification (NCBI taxonomy): domain Eukaryota; kingdom Viridiplantae; phylum Streptophyta; class Magnoliopsida; order Santalales; family Viscaceae; genus Viscum; species Viscum album. The sequence goes on along the minus strand of OY728152.1, from coordinate 2,069,685,973 downwards.
ATCTGGAACAACGTTTCTCATCAGTGAAACATTAAAAATATCATGTAAGTGAGATAATCTCGAAAGAAAAGCATATTATCTTGAAACATTAACTACATTGTCTTGGATTTAAAATGGATTTATAAATCACAAATCTATCCTTCCTTTCTCACCTAAATGCATCATACATTTCCATAGAGATATTTTAAGGAAATCATGGTCATGTACCTCCAAAGACAAGTCTTTCCTTATGTTATATATATATATATATCTTTTTTGGATACTCTAGGATATTCTCACATGTTTCTAGATAATTTTCACTCTATATGCTACTTCATATATTGATTTTAGTCTCTTCAATATCCATTCCCTAACGTCATCCAAAAAAATAAGGAGTTCAACACCACTTCCCAAAAAAATTATAAAAATGATCCATCTGTATACTAGAATGAAAAATAGTATTATAATAAAACTCAACTAAAGAATTTTGATGATCCCAACATACTTGGTAGTCAATTGAACAAACTCTAACTATATCCCTTAATGTCTCAATCATTCGTTCATACTGTTCATCTGTTTGAGGATGAAAATATGTACAGAAATTTAATTTTGGTCCTTGCGACATATAAAGGACCTTAAAAAAGATAAAAATGAATCTATGATTCAGATCAGATATAATTAAAATAGGGACTACATGTAACCTAACAATATCTTTGAGGTAGAGTTGAGAATGATGATCCACCAAAATTATATATTCAATAGAAAGGAAATGTGAAGATTTTGTCAGCCAATTCACAATAACCCAAATTGCAATGTTACCTTGAGAATTATTAGGTTGTAACACCTCGATTTTATTTGACATAATCATCCATTTCTACTCTGGAACAGACAAAATCTGAATCACCCCCTACAGTAACAGCCGCTAGGCTATAACGTGATGAAATTTTAAATATTAAATAGTGAATTCTACAATATCCCTTTTCATTATATCCCACTAGTAATAATCCGAAATGCCTCGGTACATCTTAGTACTTCCAATACAAAATTAAAAGGGATAACTATGAGCATCACACAACAAATCATTCCTTAACAGTGATTCACAAGGAACACAAAACCTTTTTCCAAATCATAAAACACAATCATTATCATGGTTAAATTTAAGAAACATACCAATTTTTACCAATTCTTTATTTATCACATAGTTTTCCATCTATGATTTGATAATTCGGTTTGAAAAAAATGATTAAACTAAAACCAAAAAAAGTAAATGTATTCCATACACTGAAATCATATATGCCAAAATTCATCAAATTAGTAATCTACAGATCATGATCCAAATGTAACATGTTTATTGATTGATAATGTTTTTGACTCAAGGAATCCACCAAATTTATTGATTTTACCGGACAGTAATTGATAATGAAATCTTTATCCCGTATTAGTTCAATCCATCTTTTCTACCTCCTTTTTATTCCATCTAAGTGAATATATAAACTATAATTTTATGGTCAATATATATTTTTTATTTTTCACTATATAAAAACATCATTAAAATATTCAAATAAAAAACATAGATTCCAATTCAAATCATGTAAGGGATAGTTTTACTCATGAGTATTTATTTGTATTGATGCCTAAATATTACCAAATCATTAGGCAGTATAACACAACCAAGTCCCTTCAATTAAGAATCATTGTAGATGATAAAAATCACAATTTTGGGAAGGCAATGAAAAAAATAGAGCATTCACCAGTATCTTCTTTAGTTCCTGGAAACAAACATATCATTCTTCCGTCCAAAAAATTTTAACCTATCCATGTGTTAACTTTGTTAGTTGGCTAAATAACCATGTAAATATTTTAACAAACTACCATTACTAACCTATTTATCAAAGAAGACTAAGAATCTCGATAACATTTGTAGATCTTTTCTTTTCATCAAACGTTTTTTGACTGGATCAATTGTTAGTCCATAAATATTTACAATGTTCCAATGTAAATAAATCTGTCACAAATAAAAATAACATATTCTTAAATTTTCTTACAGTTTTATCTCTTTTATGATTTGAAAAACATTCCTTATATGTTTTTCATACTCTTTTTTACTTCTATAATATACCATAATGTCATAAATAAATAAATTCAAAAAATATCCATGAAATCCAAAAATATTCAATTCCTAAGACACATGAATAGATCAGGTGCATTAGATAATCCATAAGGCATAGCTAGAAATTCATAATCACCATACCTAGTATAGAACGACGTCTTCACGATGTCTTTGTCATTTAATTTCAACTGATATTACCCAGACCCCAGGTCCACCTTCAAAAAATATTATTCTCTATAGATCATATCAAACAAATAATAGATATGATGCAAATGATACTTATTTTTAACAATAATTTTATTTAAGTCACTATAATTTTTTCAAAGTATCAATGAATCATCTTTTTTAATAAAATACATGGTAGGAGTTCCCCATGGTGAAGTGCTAGGTTGGGTGAGTACTTTTTAAAATAATTCATGCAATTGATTTTTTAATTCTAGAAGTTCCATTTTGGCCATTTAATATGGAGATTTAGAATTTGGATTAGCATCAGGAACAAATTTAAAGGTAAACACAACCTCTCAATAAGAAATATCACCAGGAAATTCATCAGGTAAAACAACCAAGAATTTACTGACCACATGTACTATATTAATCAGGATAGTTCCCTTATCATATAAAATATGAGAAATATAAATTTCATTTTTATTTATTATAAGTTTCCTAGATTCTTGATATGTAATTATTTTAATGGGTAAATTCTTGTAAATAAATTTGAAATATCTTTTTGAAAAACGACTTCTTTTTTCTCTGCAAGTTATCTCATTGTGATAAAAAGAAATCCAGTCCATATAAATAATAACATAAAACTCTACTAGAGGAATAACAATAACATTTTCAAGTATACTCCTTCCACAGATGAGGATAGGCATAATCATATAATTTATATTTTCCATTATATTTCTAATAGGTGTTTTTACTATGAGATATGATTTAATTTAATGAGGTTGAATTCCTATATTTTCTAAATAATTCAATAAAATATAGTAATGTGATGACCATTAATCAAAAAACACATTTTTGAAATATGTAAAATCAAAATATTTAGGTGATACCACCTCATTCGAATGATTAACGTTTACATAAGTTGTTTCAAATGATTTTTCTAAACCCATTGGCATCCTATCATGCGTATTCTCTACATGAGAAACTTGACTCAGAAAACATTAGAAAAATGATCCAATTCATTATAGTTAAATCATCTCATCATTGGATTCCCATTAATTATCATATCATTTTACTTTCACTCAGCAGACATGTTTCCAAACATTACACTTAAGAAGCATTTACCAGAATTTAGAAGACAATAATCAGGATTCCTTTTACCATACTTTTCACATGAAGGGAAATTCATTATTATACCTCTAAAAATCATTGATTAATTTTTCCCCATTACTTTCATACCAGGTTTCTTCTTATTATTATCATCACAAGTACCATACGTTTTACCAAACTCCATCTCATTTTTTCAGCACAACAAACAAGCATCGAAATGCTTTTAATGAATCGTGGGGACAAATCTCTTCACATGAATTGTTTCAAACTAGAGTAAAATCTATTAATTTTATTTATAAAATACTGAGTAAAATCCATTTCATACCAGACCATTAATATAAAATTGTCTTCATACGCTACCCCAAAATCATCATCTTTTTTTTTTCTCATTTCCAAAAATTGTTTCTCCATTCTAAGTCGCACATCATTGAGAAAATATTTCTCTAGAAAAAGATGGTTTAAAGCATCTCAATCCAGACTATCTAGATAATATATTTTTCTCGTATTATTAACTAGATATCACCATTGATAATCCTCACCTTCAAAATGATAAATGGATACTTTTATAAGATATCATTTTATGATTTTAATAGTTAATTTTTAATAATTATTTGGACTTCTGTAAACTATGGTTGAAAGTTATTTTCAAGTTTTTTATTTTATTCACATTAAGAATTATTTCTCTTGTCTTTTATTTTAATAATATCATTGGAATGATCCGTTATATTATTGATTGATCAAAGACCATAAAACCCATTATATTTATTAAATATTGAATAAAATTTATATAATAAAAAATATTACTTCATTTAAATGCGAAATGATTATTATGTTTAAATCAATAGTTTTCCTAAAACAATTTTTATCCACATTAAATTATATCATAAATTATTTATCCTATATAGAAAAATTTATTATGATTGTCCTGACCTGTCCCTTGAGGCCCATGCCAGGACTACCCCAAGCCCACCTTCTGTAGGCTAGGGGCTGGCGACTAGCACCAAAGGCGTAATTTGTCTCAAATTATGAAGGAATTTCTTATATAACCTGAATACACACACAACAGAGTACAAGGTAAAAGTAAAACACTAAATTAAACTGTATATAAAAGAGTGATGAATGTAGGGGTGCTGGAATAAAAGACCAACATGAAAGTACATGTACAACAGAAGAGAGGTAAAATACTTAATCAGTTGTCCACCATGGATCCTATCTGAAGGGTAGGTACAGATAGCCTCCACATCACTCCCCGTTCAACCATCTCCTATGTGAACTGTCATGTTTTGTGGTCTACCTCCAAGTACCATCCTGTCCTAGTACACTCAGCCTCGATCAGCGCTTTCTATCATCTGCATCCAACACAATGAGGTGCGAACATAGATCATGCATGGGTGAGTATAATGATACATAGTAGGGACCCCGAGACCTTCATGGTCTCAAAAAATCCCATAAGGATAAACCACAAAGTATGAATTCAATATATAAAACAACTTAGGTATATTCCCATACATATACCTATGTTATCAAGTAATCCATCTCAATCATGATGTAAGCTCAAAAGTAACTGACTCAGCTCAAACTAGGATTTCATCTAGGGGTAGTATCATTTCAAACCCTCAGATGCTAGAGAACTCCTCCTCTATCAAGTATAGTGGGTATGTCGCATCACACAGGGGAACATCCCACTAACCTTAAACTGTTGAGGTATTCCTCTTGTCGAGTATGGTTGGTCTTCTGTGTCACATAGAGGTGATTCCCACCAGGGGTATCCCACATCACACAGAGGCGCTCCCCCTCATAGTCTACTGAGGTACTCCTCTTGTCTAGTAAAGTGGGTCTTCCGTATCAACAAGGTGCTCCCCACTGTGGGCCTGCTGCAACACCAAGGCACCCCCCAATGGACCAGCAGAGTCACTCTATGTCAAATGGTCAGTAGTCGTTAGGTCTCAGACAGCTATTAGGTTTCCGCACTAATTCTCACTCGTCTCCGGAATATCTACTCCATAAGAAACTGGTCGATGCTCCAACTTCCATGAATTCCCACGTAGAAGTATCTCAAAGTTCTGACACGTCATAGGGGTCACAACGCAACAAACATCACGTCAATCGGACGCCTGATCTATTAGTTATTATCCATTTTAGTCCCAGGGTCCCGGTTGGATTTGTGAATGATCTAAACTAACCGTAACTCAACTATATGTTGAACTCAAGTGAGATATATACTCAAAGGGACTGTCATCCTCCGAAGTGCTGTGATCATAGGCCTCAGCTACCTGGAGCTGAGATCTCCACATTCCACCTGCTACCAATGGTCGGAGTAGACCTCCTGGTGGAGGTGGTGGTAAAAACTCGAAAAGTCATCCACCACCTACAACACGGCTTTCACATCTACCACGTCTTCATGCACCATGTAGACAGACTCGATTGAATCTCTTCCTATGTATGGGTAGTCGTTCAACCATTTGTTGATCATCCGAACGACTGTTTGGATAGTCATGCGCCATGTGACCTTTCCCGCCGCATGAGTAACACTGTCTATTCCAGGCATGTATGTCTCTAACCTGGGTGCCCCTCCCAACCGATCCTGGGTCATGCGGTCATCCACCGATGGGTCTGGTCCTCTTGGACCTCTACAAAATCTGTCTACTTACAGCTACAGAAGAATACACTACATGTCGACTAGTAGTGGTTCTCAGTGCTGGATACTTCTCAACAATGATACTCTCCACCAGGAGGGATCTCTCTAGAACAACCAGCTACGTCGGGATGGTGAGTGAGATTGTCAAAGCACTGATCTCTTTTTATATCCCTAGCTCAAAGGTTTGGGCCCTGAAGAATGGATCCCATACCATATTTGTGGAGTAGCGTGAGAGGTTGGAGATCCTTGATGAGTACTGAGCTATAGTCATGATACCCTGCTGTAGACGCAGTAGCTCCTATATCTGCACTACATGTTGGTTGGCCGGGACAAACTCTTCCCGAATCATGATTTTGAAATATACCTAGGTTAGTGTCTTCTCATCGTGCACCTAGAGCATTAGGCTCTACCATCTACCTGCTATTGCCTAAATGATACTCATGACAATGTTCGCCATGAAGTTATCTGGTGTCCCTGATAGGAAGAAAAATCTTACAACAGCCTCCTGCCTATCCTCTTCTGCCTGCGGGTATGTCTGTCCCCTGATCCTGGGAAACCTCTGTTACTGTAACTCGTGCAACGTCCTCAAGTGGAGTGCCTTGTCTGCTGCTAGGGCCGGTGTCATTGGTTGACCAAAGTGTAGTGGTACCACTGGTGCCTCCACTGGAAGAGGGCCCTGCACTATGGCCTCATAACTCAGTGGGATATCAACATGTACAAATCTCAGAACTCTCGTTGGTCATTCATAGGAAGGAATAGTAATTAAAACAGATGTGACACGGTCAATGATTATACCTGGTGAGGTGACCTAGATTAGCTGACCTAAAGATAAATTTCAAAAACACAATTGTAATCAGTTTTTTCATGCACTGAGTCAGAAATTAGTAGTCAGGGTGTTGGTGTATGGATACGTCGGACGCTGCACTAATACTGGAATCCCTGAACTGAAAACCACACTCAGTACCCTTAACACTATTGCTTCAGAGAAATGATCAGCGTCCAAAGATATAAAGTTGATCTGAATCCTCTGATACAAATTTTTCAGGACCCATACCCAGATCCCATGCCGTTACTACCCCACACCAACCTTCCATAGGCCATGGTATAGCATCCCACCATTTTATAACATAAACGTTCATTACATTACACAAAACTGAGGATCGTTAAGGTTTAGTGTCTTGGAAACAAGGATCATAAAACACAAAAAAAAAACATAAAAACATTCTTCTTAAACACTTGAAAGGCTTCTCCTTTAGTTCATCCTATGTTCATTATGCATCTCATAACCTGGGGACATACATCAAAAGAAAGGGTGAGCAGAAGGCCCAGTAAGGGAAATAAGAGGAACATTTTACATGTGAACTTGAGATACTTCAATAAGTACATGAAAAGAACTTTAAGGCATAAGAAAGAAATCATGAGGCATTTCATAATAAAAATAACATTTTTCATAACTTGAAGATGTGGCTACATCATTTAACATAGACAATCATGAACATATCACCAAGGTCCATCCCCAAGGTGTCATTTGAAAATTACCAAGGTTATTCACCAAGGTATCGTGAAAATTGTAATCTCTAGTGGTTACATCATTACCCAATGCATTGGAGCGCTATCAGGGCGCACCCTTAAATTTGCCTTTATTATCATGTGAGCCACATATATCATCATCAAACATTTCATAAATAACCCACATAGCATAAAATAAATGGGTTTCCTTTCATAATCATAACGTTTTAAAAACTGCTTTAAGGACATGATCTTTACGTCACTTTAAACCCACGGAAAGGGAAAGCGGGTCTCATGTATGTAAATCCCAGAATTTAAAATGGAACATTTTGATATATATGTGAATACCCTTGTAGAAATAAGAGCTTTGAGTATTCACTTTATAACATAAAATAATTTTTGAGAAAAGAGAGAGGCATTTTGAGGGGAAAATTCTGCAGCATAACGGCTAAGTTTCGGGGTTTTAGAAAACGTTGAAATGAGAGGGGACATGGGTCACCCACTCATAAATGATCCATAAAACAGTATGGTGAAATAATAAGAAGGAAATATGGACATGGTAAAGAAATTTTAGGGACATACCATTTGAAATGAAAAACATGGAAGGAAAAAGATTAGATTTCTCTTATGAAAATTCGGCAGCCTTACGGCGTCACTTAACTTCAAAAGAAAATGATTTGACAAGATCAAAAAGGGTCCCTCATCATATGATCATAAGAGATCAGTATGATTGATATAGAGATCATACCCCAACATAATAAAAAGGAACTTGAAAGACTTGACATGAATATTGAACTTGAAAAATGAGAAGGGTGAAAGAATCCCTTAAAAATTCGGCAGCCTAACGGCGTCACATAAACTTTCATAAAACGAAATGATGAGAGTAAGAGGGGATCTCTCATCATATAAACATGAAAGGGCAGTAAGAGGAATATAAAAGAACATCCTCTCACATAAAAACATGGAGCATGATAGGAATGACATAAAAGAGATTTCATGAAAAGAAAGAGAGGGGTCGGATCCCTTACCTTAAAATGTAACTCTTGAAACTCAAAGGATTGGACCTTGAGGGCTTGGGGGCACCTTGGGAGGACTCCTTGGAAGGTAAGAAGACCAGAACTTCGTTGGGGGAGAGTTGGGAGTGAAAACTAAGGGAGGAAAGGGTGGGTATTTATAGGGAAAGTGAGGGGACAAAGCATTAATGGTCAAGGGACACCTCACTAGTGGTTTTGGCAAAACCATGGGCTTGCCCATGGTATTTGCCCATGGTATTGGCAACTTGGGACACCTCACACCTTATCTTACTATTCATAATTCGACCATATTGAATATATACTTAATACATCATTTAATGATGTCATTAAACACCCGTAACTTAAAAACTATACTTTCACTATTCACCAAAAATTCAACTTTCTCAGAATAATCCCAAAATTTCACCTTAACCAAATATCAATGCTATGATTTCAAAAATGAACTCCATTTTACAAAAATAATTTTCTAAATATTTTTAATTTTATTTTTAAATAAATACACTATTCATCGAAAATTCATTTTTTCAGAAAAATCCCCAAAAATTACCATAACATAATATCGATGCTCTGAGTTCAAAAATAAAGTCATTTTTATAAAAATAATTTTCTAATTATTTTTAATTAAATTTTTAATTAAAAAACACTATTCATTCGAAAAAACTAATACTTGAATAATAATTTATGAAACTGTTATTTACCCATTTTATTGAATCACATTACTTAATCAAGGTGCCTAGATTATTTTAAAACATTCTTTAAGTGAGATTACTAATCCATTTGGTCACATTACTAATCCTAAGCGTAAAATCACTATTCATAATTTACTATTTATCAAAAATTAAGTTGATCTTATTAGACTCCAAATTCCTTAATGAACACTTTTGTAGAAGACCATTTCTTGAAAATCATTACACATCATTAGTTATTTAGGGTTTACATAAATATTTCAAAATATCCCTTTTTCAAAATTCATCAATAAAATACATTCTAAAATTATCTAGACATTTGAAATTTCACAAACATTACTAAAGGAAGAAATCTCAATTTATTCATCCGAAAGGATTACACAAGGAAACTAGGGTCTCATCACATAGCCCCTTATAACACTAGCATAAGACCTAAGTGTAAGGTGTGCTATGGTGATAGAATCTGAGGGAGTCTCAGATAACATTTCCCTAGTAGCAATCTCCACTAACTTGAACTTCTCCTGCAAGCGTTTTCGTTCAAGCTTGACACGCTGGAGCTCGGATTGGGCTTGGTCCAAAGCGAAGCCCACAGATGCTACCTCCTTCCCAAGCTCTGATAAGTGGGCTTCGTAAGGGTTGAATCTACTGGATGAAGCCATCGACTCCTCTTTCTGCATTAACCATTAACATCTTATTAAATAAATAAGAGTAAGTTAATATACTACTCAAAAAGATTGGGTCGTTACATTCTTCCCCCCTTAAGAAATTTCGTCCCCGAAATTTATACTTGAGGCCTAGTTGAAAAGGTGAGGGTACTTTTGCTTCATCGTTTCCTCAGGCTCCCAAGTCGCTTCTTCATATTTATGATTCCTCCACAACACTTTCACAAGGTGGGTAGTCTTGTTTCGTAGGACCTTGTCTCTACGGTCCAATATCTCCACTGGCTGCTCCTCATAAGAGAGGTCATGTTCAAGTTGTACCACCTCTGGGTTCAGTACATGCGAAGGGTCGGGTATGTACTTCCTCAAGAGAGATACATGGAAGACATCATGAACTTGAGCTAGGTTCGGTGGAAGTGCTAGACGATAGGCCACTGCTCCTATGCGATCAAGGATTTCATAGGGGCCGATGTACCTAGGGCTGAGCTTCCCTTTCTTCCCAAACCGCATGACTCTCTTCCATGGAGAAATTCGAAGGAAGACTTTGTCACCAACACCAAACTCCAAGTCCCTTCGACGATTGTCAGCATAGCTCTTCTGCCGACTCTGAGCAGCCTTTATGTGTTTTTGGATGGCATGAACCTGTTCTATTATCTCTTGCACAAGATCAGGCCCAAGAAGCTTCCTCTCACCAGTTTCATCCCAACAAGTAGGAGTTCTACACCGCTTTCCATACAGAGCTTCATAGGGTGCCATCTGAATACTCGCATGGAAGCTGTTGTTATAGGAGAACTCCACTAATGGGATGTGTTGATCCCATCCACCCTTAAATTCCATTGAGCATAATCTCAACATGTCTTCGAGTGTCTGAATAGTCCTTTCAGATTGGCCATCAGTTTGAGGATGATAGGCCGTACTAAAATTCAATTCAGTATTCAGAGCATGCTGAAGACTTCTCCAGAATTTTGATGTGAATCTTGGGTCACGATCAGATACGATGGATAGTGATACCCCATGAAGCCTTACCACTTCCTTCACGTATATCTTGGCAAGATGATCTAGAGAGAAATCTTCCTGAATAGGGATAAAATGGGCTGTCTTTGTGAGACGGTCCACAATAACCCATATCGCATTGTTCCCTTTGGATGTTTTCGGGAGACCAGTTACAAAGTCCATAGTGATATTATCCCACTTCCATACTGGTATGGGTAGCGGTTGTAATACCCCCTTAGGAAGTTGTCTTTCTGCCTTTACATGCTGACACACCAGGCACCTTGTAGTGTAATCGGCAATCTCCCTCTTCATGTTATCCCACCAATAATGATCACGAAGGTCTCTATACATCTTAGTGCTTCCCGGATGTATAGAGAAAGTAGAGCTATGAGCTTCATCCATCAGTTCTTTCTTTATCTCCGGAATGGATGGAACACATAGTCTGGTACGAAATTTCAACACGCCTTCTTGATCAATATTGAAATCAGGGAACTTCCCATCCTTTACAGCCTCGAACTTCTCCTGCAGCAAAGGATCTTCTTTTTGAGCCTTCTTGATCTTCTCTAGTAATGAAGGTTGATAAATCATTTGGGATAGGGTTGATGATGTCCCTTTCCTTATAATTCCCATGTCCAGTTTTACTAGATCTTTAATCAAGGGATCTCCCAGGATCCTCATTGTTGCCAGAACAACAGGATCTTTCTTTCTTAACGCATCCGCGACTTTGTTTGCTCTTCCAGGGTGATAATGAATTGAACAATCATAGTCTTTAATAAGCTCCAACCATCTCCTTTGTCTCATGTTCAATTCATTCTGAGTGAAAATATACTTTAGACTTTGGTGGTCAGTGTATATATCACATTTCTCCCCATAAAGATAGTGCCTCCATATCTTTAGAGCAAAAACAACTGCCGCCAGCTCTAGATCATGCGTAGGATAATTCTGCTCATGAATCTTCAACTGTCGAGATGCATAAGAAATTACTTTTTCATTTTGCATGAGGACGCACCCAAGCCCTTTCAGAGATGCATCACTAAAAATAACGAATCCTTCTCCGATAGAGGGTAGTGTTAACACAGGTGCAGTAACCAATCTCTTCTTCAGCTCTTGGAAACTTTCCTCGCATTCCTTTGTCCAGATGAACTTAACCCCTTTTCGAGTCAACTTGGTTAGCGGATTAGAAAGCCGTGAAAAGTTTTTCACAAACCTCCTATAATATCCCGCTAAACCAAGGAAACTACGAATCTCAGTTACTGTTGTGGGTTGAGGCCACTCCTCCACAACCATTGTCTTTGCAGGGTCAACCGAGATTCCTTCATTGGTTACGATGTTCCCCAAGAAAGCCACTTGTTGTAACCAAAACTCACACTTGCTGAACTTCCCAAAGAGCCTCTCCTTCCGTAGAGTTTTCAAAATAACCCTCAGATGATCTTCATGCTCCTCACGACTTTTTGAATATATCAAAATATCGTCAATAAAAACTACCACAAAGTTATCAAGGTAGTCCTTAAAGACTCTATTCATCAAATCCATGAATATAGCAGGAGCATTAGTCAAGCCGAAGGGCATAACAGTAAACTCATAATGCCCATATCTTGATCGGAAGGCAGTCTTTGGAATATCTTCCTTCTTCACCCTCAGTTGATGATAACCAGATCGAAGGCCAATCTTAGAGAAGAATTGAGCCCCACGAAGTTGGTCAAATAAATCATCAATTCTTGGAAGAGGGTATCTGTTCTTCACTGTGATCCCGTTCAGTTCTCTATAATCAATGCATAGCCGCATTGATCCATCCTTCTTCTTCACAAAGAGAACTGGTGCTCCCCAAGGAGACACACTCGGTCGGATAAACCCCTTCTCCAACAAGTCTTGGAGTTGTTTCTTTAGCTCCTCTAGCTCCATATTTGCCATTCTATACGGAGTCTTTGATATCGGTTGAGACCCAGGTACGAGTTCAATGGAGAACTCTACCTCTCTTTCTGGGGGAGGTCCAGGTAACTCCTCAGGAAATACATCCATGTATTCTTGAACAATCGGAACATCTTCAATTTGTATGCTCCCTTTCCCTTCTTCCTCATCACCGATTAACTCCATAAAGAAAGCTATAGGAGGTGCTTCTAGATAGGGATCAGTTCGGGATATCTCTCCTCGGAAGATAACTGTAGGTCGTTCATTCAAGACTACTGAGATTTCCTTACTTCTGCATTTGATCATAGCATTATACTTTGAGAGCCAGTCCATCCCTAGTATAATGTCAAATTCCATCATGGGAATGACTACTAGATTTGCGATAAGATTGTGCTCACCAAAGTAAACACTAGAGTCTCTAAACACTGTTGATGCATGGATAATCCCACTTGGAGTCTTGACTGACAACTCTACCTCAAGCAATTCGGGGATTGATTCTATATTCTTTGCAAACTTGGAAGAAATAAAGGAATGCGTAGAACCAGAATCAAATAAAGCACTTGCTAGTTTTGAGAGGACAACAAGAGTACCTGCTACCACATCGTTCGGAACTTCAACTTCAGTTGTTGTGATAGCGAAAGCACGACCTTGCTCCCTTGGCCTCTGCTGAGGTTGATGGTGATTCCCCTCCACCACCCTCGGATTTGGACATTGATTAGCAAAGTGCCCAAGCTGTCCACACTTGAAGCATGTGACTTCGGGTAGGGCCAGAACCATCTTTCCTCTGTCGTTAGTGTTGGGAAGTTGAGGCTTCACATCACCACGACAATTCCGAGAAATATGGCCTTCTTTTCCACACCTATAGCACTTGCCACTTCCGATCAAGCAGTTCCCCAGATGCTTCTTCCCACATTTATTGCATGTGGCATGTTGCATATGCTTTCCACCTCTTTCCTGATCAAAACTTCTTCCCAGGCTCGGTTCTAGAGTTCTATTCTTCTCATTAGATTTGTGAGACCACTGTGTCTCTCCAAACTCTAGTTCAACTTTCATAGCACTTCGAACTATTTCTTCATAGCTATCGTAGTCCCTGTTGGCTAGATTCTTCCGCAGATGTGGTCGTAGTCCGCCAAAGAATCTATCAACCTTCCCATTAGGGTCCATGACAAAGCTTGAGGTATAACGGGAAAGCCTTGTGATGTTCATCTCATAGCTTCCGATAGATTCGTTCTCCTTCTGCTTCAGCTCGAGAAACTCTTTCTCCATTTTCGTTCTCATGGAACGAGGGAAATACTTGTTAAAGAAAATTCCCCGAAATTCTTCCCACTCCATAGCTTCCATCTCTCCTCGTGGCTTCATGTTTTTGATAAGTGACCACCACTGATCAGCTTCTCCCTCTAAGCGGTAAACATCAAGGGTGACTTTTTCTTGTTCCGAACAATGAAGTACAGAAAAGATCTTTTCAATGGAGCTTATCCATTGTTCCGAAACCAATGGGTCAGTAGATCCACTGAATGTTGGTGGTCGTTGACGCATGAAGGACTCAACAGAAAGTTGTTCCCTTCGTGGTGAGGTCGGCCTCTCAGCTTGATTCAAGTTATTACTCATAAATTGAGTCAGTTGGTTCATCATCCGCATGAATGTTTACATTCCGGCTTCCATCGGAGGGCCGTCAGCACATGGTGCATTGCGGTCACCATCGGCACAATTTCTCCTATTGCCCGCCATTTTCTAAAACAATAAAACCTTAGTGAGAAACTTATTTCATTTATGAATCTTTTAACTAAGACTTCATGCTTATACAATTACACTTTTCTATAATTCCTTCATAATGATTCATAAAAAGCTCGTGATTAACCAAACATATCCCCCGGGAGTGTCGTAACCAAGAGTGCAGCAAGGCCCGTTATCGTGCACCAGTTCCCGTTCGAGTCTAGCTCAAAGCGGTGTTTTCGGGTTTTACCCCTATGTACATCTGTGCCAGAGCCGCCTCTACCTGGTCGTATCCAGACAGGGATGTATTTGTTTGATAGACCACTTACTCAATACTTACCAAAATACCAGGAAGTTTTCCTATATTTAAACTTTTCTATAGGGTTCTTCCTAAAGTTTTTATATCCTAATTTCCACAAATAACTAAAATATCCTTTGATACCAACTATAGCATCCCACCATTTTATAACATAAACTTTCATTACATTACACAAAACTGAGGATCGTTAAGGTTTAGTGTCTTGGAAACAAGGATCATAAAACACAAAAAAAAAACATAAAAACATTCTTCTTAAACACTTGAAAGGCTTCTACTTTAGTTCATCCTATGTTCATTATGCATCTCATAACCTGGGGACATACATCAAAAGAAAGGGTGAGCAGAAGGCCCAGTAAGGGAAATAAGAGGAACATTTTACATGTGAACTTGAGATACTTCAATAAGGACATGAAAAGAACTTTAAGGCATAAGAAAGAAATCATGAGGCATTTCATAATAAAAATAAAATTTTTCATAACTTGAAGATGTGGCTACATCATTTAACATAGACAATCATGAACATATCACCAAGGTCCATCCCCAAGGTGTCATTTGAAAATTACCAAGGTTATTCACCAAGGTATCGTGAAAATTGTAATCTCCAGTGGTTACATCATTACCCAATGCATTGGAGCGCTATCAGGGAGCACCCTTAAATTTTCCTTTATTATCATGTGAGCCACATATATCATCATCAAACATTTCATAAATAACCCACATAGCATAAAATAAATGGGTTTCATTTCATAATCATAACGTTTTAAAAACTGCTTTAAAGACAAGATCTTTACGTCACTTTAAACCCACGGAAAGGGAAAGCGGGTCTCATGTATGTAAATCCCAGAATTTAAAATGGAACATTTTGATATATATGTGAATACCCTTGTAGAAATAAGAGCTTTGAGTATTCACTTTATAACATAAAATAATTTTTGAGAAAAGAGAGAGGCATTTTGAGGGGAAAATTCTGCAGCATAACGTCTAAGTTTCGGGGTTTTAGAAAACGTTGAAATGAGAGGGGACATGGGTCACCCACTCATAAATGATCCATAAAACAGTATGGTGAAAGAATAAGAAGTACATATAGACATGGTAACGAAATTTTAGGGACATACCATTTGAAATGAAAAACATGGAAGGAAAAAGATTAGATTTCTCTTATGAAAATTCGGCAGCCTTACGGCGTCACTTAACTTCAAAAGAAAATGATTTGACAAGATCAAAAAGGGTCCCTCATCATATGATCATAAGAGATCAGTATTATTGATATAGAGATCATACCCCAACATAATAAAAAGGAACTTGAAAGACTTGACATGAATATTGAACTTGAAAAATGAGAAGGGTGAAAGAATCCCTTAAAAATTCGGCAGCCTAACGGCGTCACTTAAACTTTCATAAAACGAAATGATGAGAGTAAGAGGGGATCTATCATCATATAAACATGAAAGGGCATTAAGAGGAATATAAAAGAACATCCTATCATATAAAAACATGGAGCATGATAGGAATGACATAAAAGAGATTTCATGAAAAGAAAGAGAGGGGTCGGATCCCTTACCTTAAAATGTGACTCTTGAAACTCAAAGGATTGGACCTTGAGGGCTTGGGGGCACCTTGGGAGGACTCCTTGGAAGGTAAGAAGACCAGAACTTCGTTGGGGGAGAGTTGGGAGTGAAAACTAAGGGAGGAAAGGGTGGGTATTTATAGGGAAATTGAGGGGACAAAGCATTAATGGTCAAGGGACACCTCACTAGTGGTTTTGGCAAAACCATGGGCTTGACCATGGTATTTTCCCATGGTATTGGCCACTTGGGACACCTCACACATTATCTTACTATTCATAATTCGACCATATTTAATATATACTTAATACATCATTTAATGATGTCATTAAACACCCGTAACTTAAAAACTATACTTTCACTATTCACCAAAAATTCAACTTTCTCAGAATAATCCCAAAATTTCACCTTAACCAAATATCAATGCTATGATTTCAAAAATGAACTCCATTTTACAAAAACAATTTTCTAAATATTTTTAATTTTATTTTTAAATAAATACACTATTCATCGAAAATTCATTTTTTCAGAAAAATCCCCAAAAATTACCATAACATAATATCGATGCTCTGAGTTCAAAAATAAAGTCATTTTTATAAAAATAATTTTCTAATTATTTTTAATTAAATTTTTAATTAAAAAACACTATTCATTCGAAAAAACTAATACTTGAATAATAATTTATGAAACTGTTATTTACCCATTTTATTGAATCACATTACTTAATCAAGGTGCCTAGATTATTTTAAAACTTTCTTTAAGTGAGATTACTAATCCATTTGGTCACATTACTAATCCTAAGCGTAAAATCACTATTCATAATTTACTATTCATCAAAAATTAAGTTGATCTTATTAGACTCCAAATTCCTTAATGAACACTTTTGTAGAAGACCATTTTTTGAAAATCATTACACATCATTAGTTATTTAGGGTTTACATAAATATTTCAAAATATCCCTTTTTCAAAATTCATCAATAAAATACATTCTAAAATTATCTAGACATTTGAAATTTCACAAACATTACTAAAGGAAGAAATCTCAATTTATTCATCCGAAAGGATTACACAAGGAAACTAGGGTCTCATCACATAGCCCCTTATAACACTGGCATAAGACCTAAGTGTAAGGTGTGCTATGGTGATAGAATCTGAGGGAGTCTCAGATAACATTGCCCTAGTAGCAATCTCCACTAACTTGAACTTCTCCTGCAAGCGTTTTCGTTCAAGCTTGACACGCTGGAGCTCGGATTGGGCTTGGTCCAAAGCGAAGCCCATAGATGCTACCTCCTTCCCAAGCTCTGATAAGTGGGCTTCGTAAGGGTTGAGTCTACTGGATGAAGCCATCGACTCATCTTTCTGCATTAACCATTAACATCTTATTAAATAAATAAGAGTAAGTTAATATACTACTCAAAAAGATTGGGTCGTTACACATGGGCTGGCGACTAGCACCAAATGGGTAATTCCATCAAACTGAGAAGGCATTACAATAATAACCTGAAAACTCACACTATAGTGTACGAGTTGGAAGAAAAACACTAAGAAAATCTATATCCAAAAGTGTGATAAAAGTAGGGGGGCCAGAATAGAAGCCCAAAAAGAAAGTACAAGTATAATAGAAGAAAGTAAAAACAGTTTTTGGGTTATACACCATGGATCCTACCTAATGGGTAGGTACAGATAGCCTCCACCACACTCCACATCCATCCGTCTCCTCTGTGTACTGTCATGCCATGTTGTCCACCTCCGGGTACCGTCCAGTCCCAGTACACATAGCCTAGTTCATCTTTGTCCATCGTCTGTATCCAATACAACGAGGTGCTAAAATGGCCCATGAATGGGTGATTATAACGATACTTAGTACGTACACCAAGACCCTCACGGTCTCACAAAATCCAACAAAGATAAACCACAATATATTTATTCAATAGATAACCCCCACAGTTATATACCCATACATATAACTATGTTATAATTTAATTCATCTCAATCATGAGGTAAACGCAAAAGTTACTGACTCAGCTCAAACCATGATTTCTACGACAATTATTAACATTTCAAACCATCAGTTCCTAGATATCTCATCCTCTGTCGATTACAGTGGGCCTGCCGCATCACAAAAAGGAACTTCCCACTAACATTGAACTTCTAAGGTACTTCTCATGTCGAGTATAGTGGGTCTTCCACGTCACATAGTGGTGCTCCCCATCGTGGGACTACCGCGTCACCCAAAGGCGCTCCCCCTCATAGCATGTTGAGGTAATCCTCATATTGAGTACCATGGGTCTGCCATGTCACAAAGGCGCACCACGTTGTGGGTCTTCCACAACACCAAGGCACTCCCCACTGGGCTAGTCGAGTCACTCCGAGTAAAATCATATGTAGTCGTCAGGTCTCAGCCAGCTACTAGTTTCCCACACAAATGTTTGCCTATCTTCGGTTGATCCCCACAAAAACGTATAGGTCTATGCTCCAACTACCACAAAGTCCCACATAGAAACATCTCAAAAGTAAGCAACATAATAGGGGGATCGACTCAATAGACAGTGCATCAATTGGACGTCTGGTCTGTGTGTTATAATCCTTTTAGTCCCGAGGGCCTGGTTGGATTAATGCACGATCCAACCTGACAGTAACTCAACTATACCCCGAAACATCAGTGAGGTGTACTCAAAGGAACAGTCACAATCCAAGATTACCATTGTTGTTGATATTTCATCAAATTGATGTTTGGTGATAATGATATGGCTAAAAGAATGTAATAGGGGTCGGTAGTGGGCCCAGGTCTGGTCCGTCCCGGTTGGACTGACCCAACACGACATGTTATAGGCCAAACTACTCTTGGTCGACCAGGCCAGACCTGTTTGGTCTGGAACGAACCATTGGGTGGGCCAGCATGTTAGGTTTGGCTAGGCCCGTTGGGCCTAGCCCATCCGGCCACGAGGTTGATTCGGCCCAGGATCGGGGCCGGTTTGGCCCGAAGCAGCGCGAGGGCACGACCAGTCCGGTTCAGCCAGGGCACCACAAGGAGGGCCGTGAGCTAGCTCGAGAGGGGGCCGGGCAGGCTGGGAGGTGGCCGGGCAGGCCGACAGGTGGGCCGGAGGGTGGTAGAGTGGCGGCTCCGCCAGCGCGGGCCGGCGGGTTCTGGTAGAGAACAAGAGAGGAACGAGAGGTCGGGATGCCGGGCTAGCCTGGTTCAGCATGGCTCCGGCCAGCGGTGCTCGGTCGGGGCACACGAGAGGTCAGTGGTGGCCAAGAGCCGAGAGGCATGGGCCGATGGAATTGCGGCTGGGGATGCATTCCCAATTCGTCAAGCAGATGGTGTGGCCTAGGCGGCCCAGCCGAAGGGCCGTGGTTAGTCCTGGAGCACTAGAGTGCCAATGGGTAGGCGTGGTTTGTGGAAGCTGTGGTTAGAGCAACCTTTGGTGTCGCTGACTTTGTCATTCTTGTCGATGCATCACCATGCTGATGTTCATCACAAATTAGATAGGTGGAGGGGTCATGCCATATCAGTTTGAACCGCACACTTCACGGTTAGGGTGATTACAAGAGGCTCACATGTATGAAGCACAAAAACACTCATTTTTAATTTTTAGAGAAAGGTAGAAATTGGAAATAGATCATACATAGATAAAATTAAACTCCTACCTTTGTTCTTGGTTCTTCATTCATTGATGGAGTTTCGGAAAATAGATGAAGAAGATTGTCATTCATCGCATCTGCTACACGCTTCCAATAACGAGATGTGTTGGATCGTTGACGATGATGCAGATGGTAGGTCAGTTAAAGATGTCCCACCTCGGTAAAATCTCATAGGATGAAGTCTAAGATGGTCGGTGTTCTTCGTTCTTCATTGGGAGAGTTCTTACCTCTTATCCCATGGTTCCACAAAGATGCCATAAAAAATATTAATATATAGGTTTATCTATTATTTTGCTGGCACAGAATTCTATAAAAAAAGAAATAAATTAAATTGGATACACCTATTTATTGTGGAGGATTAATAAAAGTGAATTACGTGAGTTTGAAAATATTAATTAAAGGGAAGGTGGAACCATAAATGAGGTAGGGTGTGGAGAAACTGTCCCTCATTAATTAGGGGGGTTGACTGGTTTTCCGCTCCCGCCCTAAATAGGTAGTTTAGCCTCCGTCTGGTCCCCATGTCATAACCTATTATATAAGGTTAGATTCAGGTGGTCCCCACCAACATAACCTCTCATGGGATGTTAAGGTGTGGTGGTCCCGCCTCCAACTTCCATGAGGAGATTTCAATCGTCAAATAGAAATAAAGCCAGACACTTTATTTTTATTTAATTCAGTCTCTAAAACCCCAAAAAAATATTTTATTCTCGACTCATTACCATCGAAGTAAAACTATCCTTAGTAGAATACTAGCATTGTGAGTTCAACGCAGTACTCAGATTTCAATTCTGAGCACCGGTTCAAAACTTATAAAAACCCCCTTGTACGTTTTCTAAACTTACCAGAACAAAACATCAGAAATTGGTTCCTATCACACCGGGCCATGGAATCATGTACCGTAAAATTTAAAGAACACATAAGATTCCCATGTATTTAAAAATAATCCCCAGTATTTATGGGTCTTTAGAAAGTTGAAATGAATTAAAAATATTTTACCTTCAAATCATCAATTTCTTATAAGGCCATTTTTTATAAATAATAATGTTTTTATGGAAAAAACATTTTTTATAACGATTAATGAAATAATGTGTTTCAAGTTAATTAACTATGAGATATAGATTAAAATTTTTATAAAATTATTATATGTTATTAATTTAGTTTTTTAAAACTCTATCGGATGTTTTAATTTAATTTTTGGTTCTATTTTAAACAATAAATGATATATCTATATGTTTATATATTACATCAATTATGTATTTCAATGTTTTTCATTTCCATATATTATAAAAGGGAATAACTTTTCCTCCATTATAATAAATTTCTAAGACTTCTATCATGGAGAATAAACGAAATAATACCCACATTATTTCCTTCATCATATCATAGTGCTTATTTTTGCTTCAAAATACCATCATTTAGAGACGTAATGTGAATTCCAAAGGAGGATTTTCAAGGAAAGGTATGGAACATTATTTAGTATTTTCAATTTTATTTCTTCTTCAAACTCTGATAAATCAAATTATAATCATTATTATATAATAAAAATTTTTATTAAATATATATATTTAATATAAATATGATTTACAATCATGAAGTGATCTGTTTGGATTTTAATATTCTCTTCAAAATAAAATTTATAATAGTTAATATAATGTAAATTTATAATATTTATGATATATTATTATTTTATAAATATTAATTATTATTTATTTTTTCTTTCATTATATCCATATAATGTTTGAATCATTACTCATGTGTACATAAGGAAATACATTCACATAATGTTATTTAATGTATTCTTCACAAAAAATTAATATGAATATGTATAATTGTGAATATAATGATTATGTATTATACTCATTAATTGATTAGAATTCTGGATACGATGTAACAATAAAAAATTTATAAAATAGGGATAGTTTTTTATTAAAAATGAACTTATTATCAACTAAATTAGTTATGTTAATATTGATTTTTATAAATGGATTATAAACTATAATAATTAATTAAAATATATAGTTATATATATTTGATTATAGTTCTTGAAATTTTTTATTATAAATATATATATTATACTGATTGTTTTAACATGTTGGAGAAAATTAAAGACTTGCGGTAAATCTCTTATGTTACAATTTCATTTCTTTTCTTCATTTCTTATGGTATGTTTTATTAGAAAAATATTAAATATATGTTATCCTTTAGAAACCCATATATTTTATTTTTTTTATTCAACGAATTAATAAGTGATATTAAAATTTTCCACTATTATCTACTTGAAATGAGGAATTATATTTTAGAATAAGTGAAATTATTTCCCCTTTAGAAGGAAGTATTTTTTATACATGTCCATAATCTATTTAAAATAATTTAGTATTGTTTTTATTATTCCCCAATGAACTATTAAATTCATTTTTGTTTATATTTTACATTCTTAAGGAAAACTTAATTGGAATATCAATTTAATTATTGGAATGAGTTTTTTTTACTATATGTAGAAATAATATTTTATTAATGAATAATGAATTAATAGTTTTACGCCCATAATGAAAATATAATAATTTAACATTCCATTAATGGATAACATAGTTAGTATAAAAGGACATTTTATCTAGATTTTTTGAAAATTTCTATATTTTGAACGTAGTTCTTTTTAAAATTAATAATTTTTAATTTAAATAATTATCTTCCATGATTTATATTCTGATAATATATTATTTAGTTATAAAATAGGATTAAAACCATTTATTATACGTATAATTCAATTAGTAAATGATCAAACGACAACATAAATAATATTTATATTGATGATTGTTTTTTTAAGGGTAAATATTGATAAAAAATTTTTATTATCATTTTTTAACTAATGAAAAATGTTAAATGTTGTCAAATACTTGTGCTATATATATAAATATATAATGTTTATGTGTAAATTTGGTGAATTATAGCCCAAATATGAATAGGGTATTTTGATTTTGTTATCTTGGGATGTGTGATGAAATGTATGGAAATGGATGTGAATAGATGTCATCACATTTGAATGGATGATATTGATTTATTTTAGATATGATCAGAGGATTAAAAATTTTAATTACTATGAATTTATAAGTTCACATATTGATCCATTAGTACAATAACTTGTATCTATGAACATAGGGTTAGGTGTGGACATGATTTCAAATTATTATGTTCCCAAAATTAGGATTAAAAAACTTATCAAGCAACATTCTTTTTATATGAAACTTGAATTATGATTACACCTTTGACACTTTTATAAATTATGATAATATATATGAATTACTTTTGGAGATTATGATATATAATTTCTTAGGGAAAATTATATTATTCTTTTATAATGAACATGAATATGAAATTATGCACTTATGGACATATTATGATCTATTATGACTGATATCACCCATTCTACCTTATTAACAATTTGAACAAATAATTTATTATGTATTACATCGATTGATTTTGATAGATAGATTTATGTTTCATATGTCTGTAGGAGAACTAATATGAAGATAATTATGGGAGGTGTTGAAAATATTTATAGAAATGATTTTATTATGTTTCTAGCATCCAATGACATTGTACCTTTATAATCCTCAGTAGTGTATGTTTTTACATGAAATAGATATTTATCAAATTTGATGCCATATATTTTTTGTTAATATCATGTTTTTTAGTGTTTAAGAAAGACATCTCTAGTTAAAACATAAGTGAAAACCCTTAGGATAATCCTATATACATGAGATCATATAATGTTATGATATTGAATTATGTTTATTTTTCTAGGAAAATGAATCCCTATTTGGAGAACAAAAAGTGGATTTAGATTTTTAATACATATAAATAATATGAATAACTCATAATGGGGAATATTGTGTATTAAATCACTCTCAATGATCCATGATGAGTGAGACTATGATTGAATACCCATATAGACACTATGAAGGGATATTTCTGTGTTAATTTTATTTTTATATTTTAAATTTCATAAAGTTTAGTAATTTATAATTACATTCAATAACCATGGTTATTCATGTGGTTCATAAAATTAATGTGAACTATATTTATTAACGACTCTTGTGATTTCTTCATCATTTATTCTAAATATGATGTTTAAATTTCAAGCTAATAATTTTTGGATAAGTAGGGGAATGATGATAGAACACTTTGTTTTTTTGATTACATAATCATTCAAATAATAATGTATATTCTTTGAGTTTATAATTTTGAAATAATTTTTATCATGATAATTATCTATATATTTTCATTCATACCCATAACGATTACATACTGATTTGGAGGTTAATACCATTTATGTAATGATGATCATATGTCAAATCTACGACTCTTCTATGATAGAGGATTTTGGGAATATAGATAATGAATTTCTTGTGACTATCCGTATAGTTTTATTTTATATGATAATAAGTATTTATTTTATATATTTATATAATGTTAATTTTTTTTACAAAGAACGAAAATCAAGATTTATATTTTGAATCACAATATGATTCATATTTGTGAGAGGATATTTAAGAACAAACATTGGGAATTACTGTATGTATTTTTTCATATACGATATTTATTTCAAATAGCTGGATATAATTTCTTGACTTAAGTTATTCCAATAATTTGGAATATGTTGATGTATTTCTAAATGACATGCATTTTCTTTGCCAAAAAATTATTTTAGTTTACAATTGAACTCATAATTAGTGAAACACAAATTTCAAATCAACAATTTCAATTACACTAATCAGGTTTTAATAAGTAAATAAGGTACTTCATATGAATTTATAAAAGGGTATCAAACACTTTAGCGAATCATCAATGGTGATCCTGTTCTTAATTTCAAGAATATTGTTATAAATATTGTTCCCTACAATGATTATCAATAATTTAATGACAAAATTAAAAAAAATTCAAATTACATATACTGATGACTGTTTTTTATCAAAAACATGTGTTTTAGTTATATTCAATTATTGACCTTAATTTAGGGTATCATCAATTAGATTCAAGAAGAATGATATATTGAATAAAAACACCCATAGAAGGCATGCTCACTATGAAATTTAATTTATTTCAATTTAGACACATCAATTATCTTGTTATAATCATGTATTTAATTATTATAGAATTTATATATTTAGTTGATCAATTATTGGTTGAGTTTATAAGTGATAATTTTATATTTTCATAGAGAAAGGAATGGAGTGAATGTTATATAAATATTTTTTTGAAGAACATAATGTATTATTAGTTGTTAAAAAATTAAAAAGTAAATATGGTGGATAAATAATTTTCCATTCACGGGCCATATAATCTAATTAAGGGGTTTATCAGAAGATCCTTCAATGAAAAAAATATTGATCAATGGAATATACCAATAATAGTAATGTATGTTCATATTTTTCTTAGTTAGGTGAAGTATTATTTATTATTTTTGATGAATTTATCATGGATATGTAATACTATATTAATGTTGGCATATAAGGTAGCCAGTTTCTATAGAGAGATGAATTTGTGAACATTTTAAGGAGATAAAAAGAAGGTTGATCAGGGTAGCGGTGCTCACAGTCTACTATATTACTGAATGCTTTATAATCTATAATGATTCATAGTAAAGGAACTAGGATATATTATGCTTTTATACGATATGGGGATATCAAATTCCTCTCTCCAATAAAAAATTAAAGATAAAAAATATCTTATTTTTAATTTAGTGATATAAATGGAAATTCATTCATCTATACAATAGTGGAATTATCATTATAATGAACATTGAGATATATATACTTTTTATAAAATTTTTACCTAAATATTCACCCTAATAGGGTTTATTACGCACTAAAGGAGATGGTTGGAATTAATTAA
This sequence comes from Viscum album, assembly GCA_963277665.1. Classification (NCBI taxonomy): domain Eukaryota; kingdom Viridiplantae; phylum Streptophyta; class Magnoliopsida; order Santalales; family Viscaceae; genus Viscum; species Viscum album. Next base: position 2,069,660,048 of record OY728152.1, on the reverse strand, counting down.
TTAATATTATAACACATTACAGTAATTCTGATGGATGGTGAACATAGTTTGTGATTCATCATGATTGAATTAATATTCATGTTTTCCTTTTAAGATTATTTAATGATAAATAAAAAATATTTATTTTCATAATATTTACATTTAAATAATAATGTAATGCGGAAAATAATCTCTTCCTATGTTAAATTTTCTCCCAACCATAAATGTGAGGATTAATTATTTGAAAAAAGAAGAAGTATAAATTTTAAAGAATATTACAAGTGATCCTATTCACTATAATGATTATAAATTTTTGTGTAATATTTTTTATTTATACGGGATAATATTTAGACTGAAAAATTGACCAGAATGTGATTCTGAGGTCCAAAGAACCTAGAACGGAATTTTAAACTTTTTTAACGGTACATTCAGTAAACTTTAGTGCGGAATTTTCGAACATTTGAACTATCGCTCGGATCAATAATCCAAGGGCATCGTTAAATTTAGAATGTCGGGACTCTCTTAGAAATTACATAACTTTTGTATGCAAGGTTCGATCAGAAATATTATCATTAGGACTTTCCGAGAAAAATAATAAAATAATTTAAATATATAATTGTTTCTCTTTCTCACATCAGAGTGGTAGATGACGACGTTGCAGGGAAGTGAGAGGGTGGTGATGATGAGCATAAATGTATCTCAATAATGGATTGATAAACTCATAGTGTAACAATTCTGTAATGACGTGTAATAGAGATAGTGTTTCAAATATAAAATAACATAATGGCAAGACGTCACATCATAATTGGAACACTAGGACATGATCGAAATTATTGTTCAATGTGCTGGGAAATATGGAATAAATATTTGTTGGGTTCTATGGAGATCCTTTGAATGACATTCTCACCAGTGTATAATGATGAACGTCAGCATAACTACATCTTCATCATCAGTCATTTCGATGATCGGATCTATGATGTGACGTACACATCTTAACATCTCAAGAACAAATGTTTGACAAAAAACATCTATCAGGTATAGGGTTTTGAAATTTTTTCCTTCCCCACCAATTTCTAAATGATGAAGACTGATTAACACACGAATAGGTTAATCGTTGGACCTTTCATTCTTGTGATAGGGGGACATATATGGGGCTAATTTATTTGGGATATATTTATTAATTCAAATCAAATTAAAATCCTCTAACCTCACTTATTTTGTAAACATCTAACATGGAGGGACCAGGAAGACATGAACAAGGAATGATACCCCTCCCCATGGGTGTTATTCGTGGCCTAACATTATAATAAATGACAAGGAATTTTTGAGACCGTTGTGCTGGATAGGAAGATCCTTATGAAACACAGGCGCAAAAGGCATGGCGAACGAACCACTGATTCAGAATCAGTGGCCCCTGGATGAACTTGCTGATGCACTGGCGCCAAGGGATAAACCAGAGACTACCAGTTGTGGCCCACATCGATGTCCATGGGATGGAGGAAACTAACCACAATTGTGTGCTACATGAAAGGCTGCAGCAGGAATGTGCTCTCGCACAGCAGAAAAAGCCATCGTCCAAGCTGGCAGCTGGAGGAGGTAGTCACGGTCTGTTGACTACGTTGGAGGGTAGAGGGCAAGGCATTGAGACCCATCCGACTTTACGGGCCGAATTCGCTAGACTGTGTAGAAGTTTGTGCCTCACCGTGATATGAGAGGTGATGGAAGAGGAATGGACACATGCCTAGACCACGTTCAACGAGGCAGACCTTTCCACATCTTGCAGACTGGATGGAGTGAGAACCCCTAGCAGCCCGGACCTGCACTGCTGGCCACACATATGGATCCCCAATCCAGGCCATTCCTACTACCCAGTAGGATGGACACGCACCTAGAAGGCCGAAACTGGGCCATCCTCATTCTAGGCCAGACATGTCTGGTTCGCCGGGTGACTCGACATGCTGGACCCTCAACCAACGAGGCCGTGTCTGACGAATCCTATATGGACATGTCCACATGCCAGGATAGATTATAATGACCCTGACCCACACCAGGTCAGTTCAAGATAGTTTGAATGAACATGAGTATGTGGAACCCCTGAGCCTTGATGGTTGTGTGGGTTTTACCTGTTTGGACCGTGCCCCATCACCGTCGGGCCCCTAGTTAGTAAAATGAATGTGTCTTGAAAACGGTTAGTCAGATTGACAGGTCCTTTACAGTGTTGGGACCCTCTCAATGTGGATGAAAATTCATCCTAATTTTTGTTGACATTCATGGACTCTGATAATTGATGATTTTCATGGGGAGTGGTTCTCCCACGAGTTCAACGTATGGATCCTTGTGGTTGTCTAGGACCTGAATATTGAGCGATGATGGACCAGTGGGAAGAAGATCTGTGTGTCCCATTATGCATAAAATGGGTAGAGGCTCTGTGTAACCTAGAAGTACTATAATACTCGACAGGATTACTACATCATTTCTAAAAATGTGGGAAGTGGCTCTTTGTGACCCGATAGGCCCACGATGGGGAGTAGCTCGGTGTGACCCAACATACCCAGGATACTCATTAAGGATGATTAACACATCAGTTCAAGGTTAGTGGGAAGAGACTCTATGTGACCCAAGAGACCCACTACCCTCGATAGAGGAAGAGTACTCCAATTGCTTAGGAGTTTGACATTTTTTGATAGTTGAAGATACTATTTGTACCCTAGAATATTCCAAGTTTGAGTTGTATTGTGTATTGTTATTTACATAGAGAATTGTTGTGTTGTCATTACTTGTTTTTTTGGGGTCCCTAATGAGTATTAGGTTACTCATCCTTTGATGGGATTTTCCCTCAAATATTCATTCTGTTATAGACTACCAACCTTACAACATGGGTGATCAAAAATACTAGACTGTCAGACTCTACGACTATGGACTTGTTGATTTTGGGCCAGGTGGGACCTAGTAGGACCAGGCAGAAGAGACATAATACTACAACATCCTGTATCTTCACTGATCTCTCGATCAGGAGGTATTTTCTATGGATTTCCATCAGGGATTACTTTTATTAGTTGTTTTTTTCATTCATTATTTTGTTTGTATTCTGGTACACATACATTTAGTCATATAATCACAATGCTTTGTTTTAGTTTTACTTGTTTTCTTATTTTTCATTGTGTTGGGATGTGGTTGGGTGTGTTTGGGTATACGGGTACTCAAAAAAAATGCCTCACACTTGCCGATGAAACCTTCGGCTTGAGCCTCTTGGCCCTGGACTTCAGGAGGCGGGCATGGGGTAGTCACCACAAGAGCCATGAGGGATGAGTCAAGGGAATATGGAATCATATGGAGGTTTGTTCCCCATCAATGACTTGGAGTCTATGTTTGGTTATTGAGAAACAAGGTTAATTGTTTTGAGATCGACATCAGATATGGGTAGACCTGTAACGGTGTGGCGGCCGATGTATCCACACACTATGAACATCAATTCTATTTTCATCTCAATAGATGAAAACACTAGTAGCAAAAATGTCTCTTTATTTTGAATCATAGTTAGCTCACCAGGTATAACCCTCTAACCATGGTACATATTGATCTATCTTAGGATGCCTCAATGTAGATGACCATCCAGGATCCCAAAAAGAGGTTGTGATTACATCCCAACTATAGAAAAGGAATTCATTTGAGTACTATACATAGATATGAACTCATCGTGTGCTACACCAGTGCTATTTCCATCCAATGGATAGAATCTACAGTTTTCAGTGTCAGTAGAGGAAATTTTTATGCTTAGTTCCCTAAATGACTTTTAGAGATAGAGACCTCCCAGTTTTAGGGGATACATGAATCTTCTTGTCGATGAGGACTGGATGGAGGTTGTGACATGGGTCATCTGATTATTGAGGACACCACCCAACCAGATGGAAATCATGGAAATGAGCCATATATATTCCTTAAAAGGGAGATGGTGGATTTTAAACATTATGACTAATGAACAAGTGACCCTCATTTAGGTTGACATCGAGATACTTTTCTTAAAGGAGTTTTTCTTGTGACCTTCTGTTCTCTGCGCATCCAGTAGCTACTTCACCTATAGCTGGACAACATTATTGTAGACTATTACACAGTAAGGATTAGAATGATTTCTTACTACTCAATATATATGATGAGAGAACCTTTATTCAGGGATTGGTCATTTGATAAGGGTCTCCAGCAGGAGATTAAGTCATAGTGGTGTCTCTCAGCATCCCTACCCATGACGGGGTGCTGGAATTATAACATCGGAAGGAGATAATCTTGTGGAGAAGGTTCTGACAGCTTGAGCTATATGACGACTCTAGGAGGGTAAGTCTTCGGTAGGCTGTAGACATTAGATGTTAGGGTTCATGTGGGATAGGTCCTACAGAGGCCTACACCAGGACTCAGGGTCGACAGTGTGAGCCTCCCAGGATAGAGGGAGTCTGATGGGGCCTAAACATTACTAAAATTTTGGTGGGCAAGGAAACATGGAACATGGCTTCCAAAACCGACATATAGATGACCAGTATATGATTAAGTAGTTGTCATGGTAGAAGTGGTGGTTTGGGCACGTAGGTATGCTGGGTGGAAGACGTGGTCGGGAAGATTTATGAGATGTATTTGGTGGGCGATGGTTTGAGGATTTACCGCCACCACCATCAAGTGGACCATAGTGAACAAAAAGTGTGTGAAAATAAGGGAGAGATCTGCTTCATGCAGTAGAGGATTACGAACACATCACTCTGTAGATTATATGATGAACAATATGTGCTTTCTCCACCCTAGATGTTGTAATTATAGACACAAGTGCTAGTAACTCCATCCATTCTATGACTCCCATTCATTGCTCATAGATTCTGGTGGAGTGGTTCGCTCGATAATTATGAATAGAGACTCATACGAGATGGTATTAGACGATTATAAACTTGTGATGGAAGTGTGGGATTACTCTAGGTGGCGATAGCATTGTCTAGATTCTCTTAGTAGCAGCATCAAGGCCATATGATGTCATCTTGTTTATGGATCGATTATCCACATTCCAGGATCATATCGATTGTTCGAGGCCAATTCATTGGTGTTTCCATGGAGATTGGACTAGGTGTTCTTTCACTAGTGAGAATAAAAAACATACGGCATAAGACATACTCACTCAGATGAGGATGAAACCGATCAATCACCAGTTTTCTAGCCTAACCCATGGTATAATGGAGGAGAGGATTTGATGCTTTCACGTAGTTGTGGATGAGTACATGTTTTCTATTATTGTTGGGGTTCCATGGCTACCTCCTCATAGATAGGTAGACTTCTATATCAACATATACCCTAGGGCGACACAAATATCCACACTGGATAATCGAATGGCGCCCTTTGAGCTTATCAAACTAATGGTACAATTAGTGGACTAGTATGAGAAGGGGTTCATAAGGGACATTATTTCCCCATGGGAATCCTCATTTACTTTTTAAAAGAAGGAATATGGGAGTTTGAGGATGTATATTGACATTTGTCCCTAAAAACAAGGCCACCATGAAGAACATGGACCCACTGTTGATAATCAATGAACTTTCTGACCCGCTAATGGGGGACAATTGGTTCTCAAAGATAGAACATGGATCAGGCTACCACCATCATCAAATATGAGATGAGTATGTGTCAAAGACAACCTTCTAGTGCCGGTATGTCCACTATGTGTTCTTGGAGATACCATTCGACATTACTAGCATCCTATTAGTGTTCATGGGACTCCTGAACAGGATCATCCAGCCATACCTCAACTAGTTAGTTGCAGTCGTCATCGATGAAATATTTATGTATTACGTGATGGAGGAGGAGCATGATGTACACCTGATGATAGTCCTGAATACACTCTGAAAGTACTATCATTATAGTAAGCACTTGAAATGCATTTTTGAATTCTGGTGGTCCATTTCTTAAGACACGCCATCTCATAGGCTGAATTTATGTTATATCAAACCAAGATAGAGGCATTGCATACATTATAGCTCGTATAAGCGTTACTGAGGTACGAAGATTCTTAGGGTTGGCTGGTTACTATCGAAGGATCATTAATATAATTTTCTTGGAAGCAACACCCATATCAAAATTGAAAAATGATGGAAAATCCTTCGTGTTGATGATGAAATGTCAGTAGAGTGTCTAAGAGTTGAGGTGAAAACAAACTAGTTCCGCATCTTGAGACTACTAGAAGAGAGTTTTGGGTATGTAGTTTACACCAACACATCAGGTATCGGACTCGGTTGTGTCCTAATAAAAGAGAAAGTTATTATTTTCTATGGCTTAAGATAGTTGAGGAAATAAGAGAGGAATTTTGAGACCCAAGAACTAGACTTAGAAGCAGTGGTCATTATGCTGAAGATGCAGTTGTACTACTTGATGTTGGAGGGGTTTACAGTATAATCTGACCACAAGAGACTTAAGTATTAATTATCCAATAAGGACCTAAACATGAGATAGTAGGGATGGCTATAGATCATCAAGATCTACGATTATACTTCATGAATAGAGAACATCGTGGAATATGTCCTCAGTATGAGGATAGAGTTGCATCTCCTGAGTGGGGTGACCGAGTAGTTAGTCGTGATGCAGGTATCCCTCATGGATGATGGTGAAGATACTTACCTCCATTCGATGGTTGTTACTCCCCCAGACATATAGAGAGTTAGGGAGGCATAGCTGGGGGATGTTGACTATAGGGACTGACATGCTCACATTTACTTAGGACGAGATCATGATGGATTATTGATAGGTTGGGATCAAACCATTCTTTTTCATAGAGAATAACATAGTACTAGTGGAATTGCGGGAGGAGGTGTTGAGGGATCTCTATACAACCACTCTGGTGGTGAATCCAATAGTGGGTAAGATGCCCCAAGACTTCTGGCATCCGTGATAGTCTCCAAGGATGATGAATTAAGAGTCCATGTACGTTTCACAATTCGTCACTTGCCACCATGTGAAGGTCGAGCACCGGGTTCAAGTCGTCTTGACTCAACAACTCAAGGGTCCATAGTAGAAATGGTGATGTATCTAGATAGACATTGTGATAGGTTTACCACATATTTCAAGATGTCATGACTCAATATGGTTGATCCTTGACTGACTCACCATGTTGTCTTACTTATTACCCTTCCAAGAGCATGGGATAGAAGAGGGATTGTGATGCCTCTTTCTCTAAGTGATAGTAAGGCTTCACTGAGTTCCACTGAACATTTTCCCAGATCATGACACCTTCATTACTTCTAGGCTCTGGAAGGGATTACATGAGTCATTTGGGATACAACTGTGTTAGATCACTACTTTTAATGCTCAGTCTGATAGTAAGACATAGTGAACCATACATACATTGGATGACTTGTTAATGCTTTCAAATTTGACTTTGTTTATAGTTGGGAGACACAATGCCACTAGTGATTTTGTCATACAACAACAAATATAACCCCCATTGTTACGGCACTGTTTATATCCTTCAATATGAGGTCTTGTAGATCACCCATTTGTTGTAGAGACTTAGTGTAGTCAACACTCATAGGTTCTGAGTTGGTACGAGCTATTGCTGAGAAGGTGCAGATAAAGAAGGAGCAGATGAGGATTGTACGTAGTAGGAATAAGTCTTATATTGATAGGAGATATAGACCCTTGGATTTTGAGTAGGAAGACAATGTGTTCCTTCAGGTCTCCCCCCGATGAATATTTCAGAGATTGGGCTGGGGAGGTATGCTATCTCAGAGGATCATTGATCATTTTATGAACCAGATTTGTATTGGAGAGGTGGTATACCGCCTTTATCTCCCCCCACATATTCAACAGGTGCATAATGATTTCCATGTGTCATTTCTCTGGAGGTATGTGCATGATCTGTCGCGCGTTACCGATTGTGGCGATCTGGACATTGAATATGGGGAGGCATTTGTGGAGTTACCAATGAAGATAGAGGTTCAAAATGAGTGGATACTATTTTAGATCTTCATTATTCTTCTGCATGTATGATGGCAACATGAGAATATCAAGGAGTGAACATGAGAGTGGGAGGCTCAACTTTGTGCTCATTGACCCATAATTTATGAGTTTTTTGGTTTGGATTTCAGTTATGAAAATACCATAGGCGAGGAGAATAAAACACCTATGTATTTTTGTGTAATTTTTTTATTTATATAGATTTATATTGATACTGAATGAATTGATGGCACACGAATCAGCGTTACAGAGTGACCAGAACAAAATTTGGGAATTTATTTATGTTACATTTAGTAAATGTACGAGCATGATTTTATATCTTTTTATCCATAACACATATCTAATATCTCAATGACCATTGATTCAGAATACCAGGATTCACCTGTAAATGACTTGACATACACCATAATGGCCTGAGTTAAAAAAAGAATCTGAAATTTTGATAAAAATAATAAAATAATCCAAATTAATTATTATTTTTTCAATCTAACTTCCTAGTGGGGTACAGTGACACTGTGGGGCAGCGATAGGGCGGTGATGATGCACTTCATTGAGGATCATTAATTGATCATTAAACTCATAGAGCAATGACACATTAATGATGCATAATAGTGACACTGTTACAAAAATAAAAAGGCTTAAAAATGAGACTTCGCATCATAATGGAAACACAGCGATGTGTTCCTATTTATAGTTCGGTGCGTTGGGGAATATGGGTTTAAAATTTGGAGGATTATCTCAATAATTCTGACGTACTTCCTCCCCAATGATGAATGATGAAATCCAAAGGATCATTATCATTTTCCTCCCGCATTTCCAAGATCAGAGTCGATATTAAATGATGACGTCTTAACCCCTCAATGAAGAATGTGTGACAACAAACATATAATAGGTATGGGTTTTTGATTTCATCATTCATCCTCATCAATTTATAAAAAATGAACGAGGATTAACCCACAAACATGTTAATCCAATTACCATTCATTCTTTATGGAGGGTGACTTCATTGGGTTATCTTTATTTTGGATTTTATTATCATTGTTGTTCAAATTAAAATCCACAGTCCATCCTTATTTTGTAAATATCTAATGTTAAGGGCCTTGGCCAACACAAACAAGGCCCTGAGACCGTCCACCGTACGTGTTATTTGTTACCAAAAATTCAAATCTACAACAAGTTAGTATTTAAATTGTCGTAGTGGAGAGGTCAATCCTTGGAAAATGCAGGTGCAAGCGGCATGAAGAACAGACCGATGGTGCTGACCAGGTGGTCTGTGGAATAATCTATTGGCCCGTCGGTGTCGACCGTGGCACTAGAAATTAACGGTTGAGGCTAGAAGAGTAAGGATATGGTGAGATGTTGAGAACCACAATGGCTTGCCTAATTAAATATTCATGACAGACCAAGTGATGGAGCAGTAGGTGAAGCTGCCAGATGAGCTGATGGTTGGAGGTGACGAGCGCAGTCTCATGACCACGTCAAACAACAACAGATGCGACACCGAGATGTGTCTCTTTATATGGGAATATGATTCATGAACACGGAATAGGAGTCACCCCACGGAGACCCATGAGTCAAAGGAGGGGAACAGATGTGACTCTATACGATTTCTGTCAAGGAAAACCAGTCCGAATCTTGTGGATCGAAGAAGACACAAACCCTGAGCTAGCCGGACCTGTGGATCACAAGGTTGGTATCATTTTTCAGCAAGATGGATCCAAGACTATCAGGAAAAAACATGGAAGTGGTTTGTACATAGACTTAATGCGATATAACCATACTAGAGGGTCAGACCCATGCCCTCTTCGATCAGGCCACACCAGGCCGGGTAGCCGAGAAACACAGCACGTCAGAGAATCGACCAACCAGGTCGGGTCCAACAATGCCTATTGGGCCTGACCAACTAGTCAGGTCAGAACAAATAGACCCCAACCATCCCCATGTTAGTTTTAGTATGTTATAATGAACTGCGTTTTGGGGAACCCTAGAGCTGTGTTTTTCGGGTCAGACTGGGGCCCAACACAACTGGCCTACTGGTTACTAAAACACCTAATCCTTGGAAAACACATGTCTAATAGACAAGATGTTTGGGTCGTTGGGCTCTCTCGAGGTGATGGATCATTTGGAATGGTTTTTGGAGACTTCCATGGATGTCGAAAAACAACGAATAGATTAATGAACAGTTATCACAAGAATGTTATATATAAAACGATGCATTTTTCTAAGACCTAAAGACTACTCGGCGATGGACCAAGGGGATGCTGCTCAATGTGATATAGCAGGCCCTTGGTGGGGAGCGACTATGTGTGACCCGATAGATACATTTTTATTGACAGGTAAAGTACCATAGTTCGGAAAAGGTGGGATGCAGGTCTATGTGACCCAGCATGCCCACTATGGGGAGAAGCTCTGGGTAACCTAGCATACCCACGGTTTACATCATTGATAAGTAACAAAATAGTTCTCAGATTGTGAGAAGTAGCTCTTTGTGACTCTGCAGGCCCACTGTACTCAATCGCGGAGGATTTCTCCAGATGCCAAGGAGTGCGGCCATTGTTATTGATAATTCTATTGATTCTACATATAAATATACCTACTATGTGATGTCTAGTGTTTCATTATTTACTTTGAGAATTGATACATGTACTTTGCTCCATATATTGGGGCCCCTACTATGTACTATAATACAAACCCCTACACTAGCTTCGACTACTTATGTTGTGTATAGTGAAGACTACCGACATTATGACAGGGGTGGAGAGGGAGAAAGGACTGTCGGACACAATGCTAGTGGACTAGGTGGAATAGGACCAGGTGAGGCCGAGTTGGACCTCGTGGACATGGTTTACTACTTCAGCTTCAAGTATCTTCACTAATCTTCTAAACATGTGGGGTAATTTGCGTATGGCCATAAGAGTTTTCTTATGGTACTTTCTATTTTATATCTTTCTTCGGTGTGAATTCTATCCCACATACATTCAGTTGAACTTGTAACTTTTCATTGTTTTAGTTGTACTTGAGTCACCTTTTTCAATGTGTTGGGATTTGGTAGGGTGTATATGTGTGAGTACATGTACTCAGGAAAACCCCCCCCCCCCACTTGCAGGTTGACACCTTCGGCTCTAGTATTCATCCCCTATCCTTTGGGAGGAATGAATGGGGACGAAACTCACGTCCCTCAGGGGATGTGTTGTGACATACTCATCCCTGATTATAATAGTATTTTATGTTTCATGAAAAAACGGGTTTCATATCAATACCATACATGATGAATGAAATATTTGATGAATCTCATTGTTAAATGATCTCTAGTCAACCTGGATGAAAACATATGTATAACCATATAAAAATTAAAACATGTGGTGTAATATAAAAAGTGATATTTTATATTTTTTCTCATGGTTATTGGTATATTAAATTTTTTAGTTGACTGATTTATGTTTAATAGAATTTCAGATCCATTAATAGTAATATAATGAATATTAGGAAACATTACATAGGATTTCATCATCGGATTGGCCAAAAAATATTTTGCCAAACATGATTTTTCGTTATTAAATCACCTAAAAATTTAGTAATATATAATTGAAATAAGTGAAGAATTAATTATTAGTATAATTTCATGGAAATAAATTATTTAAGCTAAATTTATTTTTTATGTACTACATCATGTTTAATGTGTCAATGATATGAGGTTTAAATCTATGATATGAAGAAATCCTCAATAATATTTGAATATGGGGGGGTGAACATTAGATCTATATATAATCCATGGATATATAGTTAGTTGGAAATGACTATATAGACCTAGTAAATTGTTCTGAAGGAATTTTCTATGGACTTCATTGGAGGTTGGGATCAATACATTTCTCGTGTAATTCATTATTTTAAAATTATCATTAACTCACTAATTCATATGACTCTTTATGAATTATTTTATTCATAGAAGTGTATTGGACCTATTTTTTGAGATAAATATAGAGAATTAAATTTATTAGGGCTTGGGATTGTAAGGGAAATGTAATGCCAGTTTAGATCCATTCAAAATCACAATTTTACTGTAAAATGTGGAATGAAATTAAGAGATGTAAATCATCAATGATATATAGAGTTCATATTTGGTCAAAATATATTTCTATAAATATATCCCTTATCGACAGTTTTGATCATTTCTCTAAAGGGAAGGATGATCCCAATTTTTCGAAGTAAATTTATAAATCTTGATCAAATCTTATCAATTTGATATTACACCGAATTTCTCTTTAGCCAACATAATGTTCCATCTGTCTCTCATAAGGATTTGTAGATATGATCTTTCATATGGAAAAAACTCATAGGCTGCACCCTATGAGAAATAAATTTTGTATCCTATAAAATATCTATACAATCCAGACTATATAATAAAATTGGTGTGAAATAACTGCGTTGTCCTGGTGAATATTTTTTAGTGAAACCATAAATTAGAGGAAGAAATATGGACACCTGAGGGAGTGATGAGAGAAAGGGTTCATTATTTAGTTTTGTTTGAGTAATGCAATATGAAGGTTAAATTTATTATAAGGGTGATTAATTTAACACCTCAATATTTAGGTTATATTTCACTTCAAAAATTATTATTTCTCATATAATTTCCATTCCAGCTAAAACCAAGAATAAATGAACAAAAATATAATATTAAAATTTTATTACATAATGTTGAATTTAGTTCTTGGCAGTTTGATTGGTGGGTATGTATATGTCAAAATGAATTATAAAAAAATTACTTATTTAATATGTATAAAATGATACAATTTTTTATCAATAGGTTAAAAATGAAAATAAAATCATTTGAAGTTTAATTTAATGTTTTTTTGAATAATTAATTTATTTTTTGTATAGTGTGATTTTATCTCATAAAATTAACATAAATTTTATAATTATTTTTATGAAAATTGTTTTTTATATTTTAAATAAAATATATTCATATACAAATAATTTTTTTATAGTGGATAAAGGGTAAATCTAGTTTTATAAAAGAAAAAGTTTATATTTCTAAAAAACTTTCTGTGGAATTATTCATGATTATTTTGAAAAAAATATTCTAAATATATAAAATAATTTTTGGAAATAGATTATATATTATAAATAATCAATATTAAAATAAATTAATAGTATCATTTTTATAATTAGGTGTTGTAATAATGGAAATTATTTGTCACCATGTTTATGGAAAAATAGGTTAAACATTGTTAAGACTATAGATTAAAAAATTAAAATATCTATAACACATTTCTTCAGTCTAATTAAATGAGTTTTAATTCAATGATAAATATGTTCTTGGTGTAAATAATTCATTTTGATATATTATTTTGAATTTTGGATCCTAATTATTATGTTTTTCAAGATGTGATAAATTTTATTTGAACTAAAAACTATTTTTGGTTCATTAAATTAAATTATATGGTTGAAAGGGTTGTTTTTTATTAAAAAATTGATATAAAAAATACATCAATATTATCTAATTAATAATATTAATATATAATTAATTTTCATACATTATTTAAATGTAAATATTTTTTTAAACCGAAATCATATATTTTCTAAAAAAATATATTTTATGTTTATGAATTATTTTATGAAAAATAATTACCTTAAACGATATTAATGAAATAATAGATAATATATTTACAATTTGGAATAAAATTATGATAATATATCTATATGGAACACTGTATTTTTCTAATATAAATATGTTTTTATGGTAAATTATTTTGTTCTCACAATTAAGGTTGAAATTGGAATAATGATGATTAATTTGGAGGTATTTTCTAAACATTATAGAAAATCCCAAATGACATTGGATGAATTATTTTTCCGCTATAAAATATTTGTTACTAATTTTCCATTTTTTAAAACATTTAGATAATTATGTTGTATATGATATTTAATCTTTTACATAATTGCATATGTTTCCTTTACTACACTTATTAAATTGTTTTCTATCTAATCTATTATACATAATTATTAATCATTGTATATTGTAAAATATCACACATAATAATATATTAGTGTCATTCCCCACAACTTATATCTTCCAGTCATCTTAAAGTACCGCCCTTTTAAGGATTCAGTTTTAAGAAAAATGATATTTCTCAATGAATATATATAGCTCTTAAATATTGTAATTCATATTTTTTTTTATATTCTAACTACTCTAAAAAATACTTTTTTTACAAATTTAAAATATTAAAATAATACAATTTAATATATTGAATATTTTTTTATATAATTGAATAGTTTTTACTATCATGCAATAATTTATATTGAACTCATATTCATCCTACGGGAAATGAAAACATCACCCATGGAAACGTGTGGACTACAACCTAGGAAAAGATATGTATTTAGTTTACCAATAATTATTATCATATATTATTTTAATAATAGATTTAATGAAAATATATGATATATATGATACTATTAATGTTATATGGTGTTTAATTATTACTAAATATTCTTCATTTACATGCATTGAAAATTTGAAACATCATTCCTACATATGTACAATCTACCATCTCCATAAAGTGGTGTAAATAATTATTTGATAAAAGGAATTTTTATTGAATATTTTATTGATAATAAATGACAAAATTTCCTCACATTGGGTTATATATGATCAATTATGGAATATTTGGGATTAGATCACTCAGTTGAAAAATTGATGCAAATTCCCTCTTTACCCTTTTAAAGTGCAATGTGCTATATTATAAATAAATATATTTATTCCTAGAATTAGAACTTAATATTTTGTGACAGAATGAATCTCTAAATTTTCTACAACTTTCATTCAGGAAATGGGAGCTAGATCGTGGGTTTACTTGGTGTAAATGGGCCATGAATACAAAGCTGGTCTGGACTCGCTGGGCTGGATAGTGCTTCTGTATTTGGGCCATAACATTGTTATCCGTGATTGGATGTGGACCAAATTTGTAGATCATCTAAGAGAAAAAAATTCGCGCAAATCATTCATCTGGAAGAGCAGCTGGATCGCGTGGTTTGGAGGTCAAACAGGCGGTGCAACTTGGATTAAAATATTTTCCCGAATTTCCACATTCACACTTGAAACCATTTGTAACCCTAGCCCTCGCCAACTCAATTTAAAGGACATTTTCACTCTTTGGGAGTCTGGTTCGGAGTTTGTTCAATGTGTATCCGAGAGTTGGTTTCCTAAGAACTCTTCTAACCCCTTGGAAGAAGTGAGGCTTTGTGCAAGGATCTCTTCCAAGAAGGCTCTAATCTCTCACCTCCACTAGTGATTCTCTGTTTTCATGCTTGTAACCTGTCCTTTTCATCAATAAAACTTCATCCTATTATTCTTTTAATATATTTTTTTTTCATCTTGGTTCTAGAATCTTAGAGTGGAGACATGATTGGGTATTTTCCTTTCAATCCGTTGCTTATGAAAAACGTCTCCACAATGAAAATTACAACCATGGAAGAGTAGTTTCGTTCGTAGTAGATCTAATCCCTACCCCTTAATTTATTCATTTTGAATTCATGAACATACTATAATTCATAATTTGTGAACAATTAATTGAGATTTAAGTTTTATGTAACTCAATCGACTTGTATATGACCGCGAGGTCGGTCCTGTGTGAATCGAGAGAGAAAAACGTCAATTGTAAAATCTAATCAACTTGGGATAGAATTCTAGGGTTAAACTCTCATCCCTAAACATAATTAATTCTCAACTCTAGAGAGGAGGTTATGACCTAATTGACCATTGATTATAAGTTGTATTTGGACCACAATCAAAGTAGGGTACTGCGATTGGAAATCTCAAAGACAACCAAGTGCTCATTTCTTCAAATACATGTGGTTGTGTAAACTTTTGTAGGGTTCAGGGGTTGACAAGGTTAGGGGGTAACATTTTAATGAATTATAATCATATGGGATAATGATTAAAGAATGGTGATGGGGTAGATTAGGTTGTCTATGACTTCTCATAGTAGTGATTTTAAAGAAACAATGTTTGTGATTGTCTTTTACTCCTTCATTGCCTTGATTGTTTTGTTTCGTGTTCTAAAAGTCATTCAATCAAACCACCCCCATCTTTTATCATTTTGTTATTTTTTGTTTCTGAAAGCCTTATAAGGGTTGTTAAACTAATTCCTCCACAAGAGAATGACCTAGGTCATCCATTGTACTGCACTGAGTAAAGAAACAATATCATTTGAAAGCGCCCACGACAACGCCTTTCAAATTTGGCGACGTTGCTGGGGAGGAAATAGTTTTCTCAATCAATTAGTGGTACTTGTATTTTATTTAATTCTCTTCTTCCTCTTCTCACTTTCTTCTTTCACCTATCTCAATATTGGTTCATTTTTCTCTTCTTAATCTTCTTAATTTTTTTTAGACCATCAATTGAACTCCATTCTCATTATATTGTGGTCTATTATTTTTCTTCATTTCTCTACATTTATATGATTTATGACACAACCCAAACATGAGGATCTCCTTGATCTAGACCCCGAGATTGAACGCAACCTTAGGGCTCGAATCAGGAAATATCGATCCACAGGAAGTGTCGACATTTACCCAACAGGAGAACTACTCCATTTTGGAAACACTAAAATTGGAAACACATATAAATCCAAACTAAAACAAGAACCAATGGCTGAGTATAATTGAAATGAACATAATAGAACCATTCGAGAATTAGCCGCACCAGATATTAACAATCAACCAAATTGCATTGCATACCCAACTCTTAAATCCGACCGTGATGTTAAATCTGGACTAATTCACCTTCTTCCAAAGTTTCATGGATTATCTAGTGAGGACCCAAACAAACATTTAAAGGAATTTAATGTAGTATCCTCGACTCTTAAACCATGAAATGTCTCTGAAGATCATATTAAATTAAGAGCATTCCCATTCTCACTTGACAGAGCTGCAATGGATTGGATGTACTATTTACAACCTGAAGACGTAACATGTTGGAACTATTTGAAACGTCTTTTCTTGCAGAGGTTCTTTCTAGAATCAAGGACAACGTCCATTTGAAAAGAGATATCAGGGATCAAGCAGGCACAAGGGGAGTCGATGTATGAGTACTTGGAGCGCTTCAAGAAGTTATCTGCAAGATGCCCACATCACCAAATCAGTGAGAAACTACTTATCAAGTACTTATAAGAAGGCCTCACACCTATGTAGAGGAGCATGGTGGATGATTTGACTGGAGGAGAATTGGTGGACAAGACACCAGTAGCTGCACGTGCGTTGATCGCCAAGATGGCCCAAAACTCCCAAAAATTTGGTGATAGAGGTACACCACATGTCAGCGGAGTACATCAAGTATGTCCTTCTCATTAAATTCATTTGATTGATACTAAGTTGGATGAATTGACCACTATAGTGAGGAAAATTGCATTGGAACAAAAGACATATCTACCCCTCCTTCAAGGCCTTGTGGTATTTGCACTGAGACAAGCCACCCAACTGACTGTTCCCTACAACTCCATGAAACAGAATATTGTGCAACAGTGTTCCATGGGAGACCATTTCAGCTGCAACAAAAACAACCATATCCCCAAAATAAGTATGATTCCTTTGCACCAACATTTAATCATGTTTGGAGAGATCAATAAGATATGAGTTTTGGCTCTGGACATCAACAAAGGCCCCCCATTAAACAAAGCTTCCAGCAGCCTCCTCCTTACCAACAAGGTTTCCAACAACCCCAAAATAGATTTGAGTCCCAAGCATCAACAAGTAAGCAACATGGGAGTTCTCAACCAAAGGTAGATTCTAATACTGATGATCTTTTGAAAAAAATTGTTCTTAATCAACAGAATGAGCTGAAGAGTCAAGGTTCTGAGTTGAGGGAGTTGAAGACACAAATGAGCCAGATTGCCACCTTCCTGCATGAACTGGTAAGTATGAACTCTGGAGCCCTTCCTTCCCAAACTACTCCCAATCCCAAGGGGAATGTCAGTTCCATCACATTGAGAAGTGGGGAGAAAATAGTTGATACATATTCACCTACAATACCACCAGGATTCACCTCAACTCTTGATAAGCCCCATCCCTTACCAAATGATGAGAAACCCCAGAAGAAAGATAAAGGTAAGAAAAAGGTTGATGATCTTCCTCCTAAACCCCTTCCATTCCCAAATAGAGTTGTAAAAAATAAGAATATGGGTGAAGAGGCAGTGAAAAAAGAGGTTTTGGATACATTCAAGCATGTCGAGATCAACATCCATCTACTTGAAGCAATCATGCAAATACCGAGGTATGCGAAATTCTGAAAAGAACTGTGTACAAATAGAAGAGGGATAATGGGAAATGAGTGGATCAACCTTGGAAGGAACATATCTACACTCATCACACCAACCACGTCGATGCCAACGAAGTGCAAGGATCCTGGGACATTCACCATACCATGAACCATAGGGTAGTTACACTTTTCTGATGCTTTATGTGATTTAGGATCTTCAAAAAATGTGATTTCTCACTCCGTATTCTCTTCTTTACAGGTTGGTTAATTGAATCCGACATGAGTAGTGGTGCAATTGGCGAATAGAGCTACATCATATCCAGTGGGATTCCTTGAGGATGTGCTTGTCTAGGTAAGAGACATGATCGTTCCAGCAGACATCTATGTGCTCAGAATGGTGGATGATCATGTAAGTTCTTGTGCTCCCATCATCTTAGGTAGACCCTTCCTCAAAACTACTAAAACTATCATAAATGTACATGAGGGTACAATTTCCATGGAGTTTAGGGATGAAGGTGTAGTCTTTAATGTTATGGAATCCATGAAGTATCCCTTAGAGGACCATTCTTCTTTTTTCATCTCCCATTTTGAGCCACCAAATAAAACCCCAATAGAATTTGATTGTCATATGCTTTTAAATATTATGAGTATTGGTTCCCATTTGATGTCTTAGAGCACTTCCAAACCTTTTTTTGATGGACAAATCTCTTTTGGATTTGATTTTTATGTGGATGAATATTATGATTTTGATCATGTGAACTCTAATTATGACATGTCTATTGAGTATGATGATGGATTTGATGCTTTATTCTTTGATTTTGATGATGTATATTCTGATACTGATGCTCTTTGTGCACATATATCAGTTCCTTCTATGTCTCCATCCATACTACACCCTTCTTCATTAGATCTCAAGCCATTGTCACCAAATCTAAAATACTCATACTTGTTGAGTGGTGAGATATTACATGTTATCATTGCTAACAATCTCCCTTTTGAACATAAAGAAAAGCTTTTGAATATTTTGAGGGAGAACATCAGGGCGATTGGGTGGACCTTGGATGACATATCAGGTGTTAGCCCCTCTATTTGCATGCATAGGATTCTCTTGGAGGATGTGGATAAACTTGTGAGACAGCCACAAAGGATACTCATTCCCACCATCCTGGATGTTGTTAAAAAAGAAGTTGGGAAATTTCTCGAGGTAGGTATAATCTTTCCCATTTCAAATTCTCAGTGGGTTACCCAGTCCCTGTTGTACCAAAGAAAAACAGTTTCACTGTTATGAAAAATGAAAATGATGAGTTAGTTCATGTGAGGGTAAAAAACAGTTGGAGAGTGTGTATTGATTATAGGAAAATAAATCAAACCACTCGTAAGGACCATTTCACCCTCCCATTCATTGATAAAATGCTCAAGAGACTAGCTGGGAAAACACACTATTGTTTCTTGGATGTATTTTCTGGATATTTTCAGGTTCCTATAGCTCCATAGGATCAAGAGAAGACTAAATTCACCTCTCCCTTTGGCACATTTTCCCACCGTAGGATGCCATTTAGACTTTTTAATGCCCCAGGTACCTTCCAGAGATGCATGGTGAGTATTTTTTCAGATTTCATTGAGACCTACATGTAGGTATTTATGGACGATTTTACAGTGTATGGTTCCTCATTTGATGAATGTCTATGTAGTTTGGAAAAGGTTTTGAATCGTTGTATTGAGAATAATCTGGTCTTGAACATTGAAAAGTTTCATTTCATGGTAGATCATGGCATTGTCTTAGATCATGTTGTGTCAAATCATGGCATTGAAGTTGATAGATATAAGGTGGACATCATTTCATCCTTGTCATGTCCTACATTTGTGTGTGATGTTCGATCTTTCCTAGGGCATCCAAGATTGTATTGGCGCTTCATCAAAGACTTTAGTAAGATTGCTCTTCCTATGTCACCATTACTTCAAAAAGATTCTGATTTTGTTTTTTATTATTCTTGCAGGACGTCCTTTGATGAGTTAAATAAGTGTCTGACCACTCCGCCTATCATATAGTGCCCATGGTGGGAGATTCCTTTCAAGCTTATGTGTGATGCATCCAACTTCGCGATTGGAGCTGTCTTATCTCAGAGGGTGGAGAGAAGTTCACATGATATTGCCTATGCATTGAGGACACTAGATTCAGCCCAATCCAATTACACCATAATGGAAAAGAGTTTCTTCCTGTTATATTTGCTTTAGATAAATTACCTTCATATTTATTGGGATCTAAATTAGTTGTCTTTTCTTACCATGTAGCTTTGAGGTACCTCCTAAAGAAGATAGATGCAAAGCCCCGGCCGATTCGATGGATTCTCCTTCTTCAGGAATTTGATATTGAGATAAAGTACAAGAAGGGGTCAGAAAACATGGTGGTAGACCACATGAGTAGGCTTACTCACACACTAGAGGATGACACCTTTTACCAGGTACCACTTCGGGACACTTTCCCTGATGGGCATCTTTACTCCATCTTAGGTATGCATCCTTGGTATGCTGATTTAGTAAACTACCCTATTTCATCTGAAATCCCTAAAAATTTAAAGAAACATCAAGTCCAAAAATTGGATAGTGTGTTTAGGTTTTATGTTTGGGATGATCCTTACCTCTGGCGCATGTGCAGTGACCAGGTAATTAGGAGGTGTGTTCCTGATAATGATTTTGAGTCTATCCTACATTTCAATCATACACTTGCCTGTGGGGAACATTTTGGACCACAACAGACAGCTAGGAAAGTCTTAGACTCTGGATTGTATTTCCCTAGTTTATTCCATGATGCCCATGTGGTTTGTAAGTCATGCTCTCGTTGCCAACACACTGGGAAAATTTCTAGGAGACATGAGATGCCCCAACAACCCGTACTATTTAATGGGATTTTTGATGTATGGGGAATTGATTTTATGGGTCCTTTTTCTAGTTCCTTTAGGTTTTTATATATTTTAGTTGCTGTTGATTTTGTTAGTAAATGGGTGGAGGCTAAGGACACTAGTACTGATGATTCTCATGTTTTTGTGGGATTTGTGAAAGCACAAATTTCTTGTAGGTTTGGAATGCCAAAGGTTATCAACAGTGATCAGGGGACACACATCTTCAATCATAATTTGGCTTCCCTCCTTTGGATGTATGGGGTGACACATAAGATATCAACACCATACCACCCCCAAAAAAATGGCCAGGCCGAGGTTTCAAACAAGGAGTTGAAACAAATTTTGGAGAAGACCGTGCAGCCAAATAGAAAGGATTGGAGCAAGCACTTGGATGATTTGCTTTGGTCTTATAGGACTGCATACAAGACTCTAATTGGTATTTCCCCATTTCGGATTGTTTTTGGGAAAGCATGTCATCTTCCTGTGGAGGTCGAGCATCGGGAATATTGGGCTATAAAGAAATGCAACATGGATTTGGCCCAAGATGGAATTCAAAGGAAGCTACAAATTCAAGAGCTTTAAGAGATTAGATTGAAATCATATGATAACTCAAGGCTCTATAAGGAAAGATCAAAATCATTCCATGATAGGATGATCCAAAAGAGGGAGTTTCATGTGGGAGACAATGTCCTTCTCTACAGTTCACGACTGAAGCTGATGCCCGGTAAGTTGTGTTCCAGATGGTTAGGTCCTTATGTTGTATCTAATTTTTTTCCTTATGGTGCTGTGGAGATCACTAAAGAGGACACTGTAAGGAGATTTACAGTCAATGGGCATCAGTTTAAGCAATACATTGAGGGATTCCCCACACATGCAGTTGATTCCATCACACTGCATGAGGCCATCATCAATTGAGCATATCAAGCTGTTCCTAACCCTTTCACTTTTATATTCTTTTTCCTATCTAATTATACATTTAATGTTCATATATCATCTCATAGGTTCACATTGAATAAAATGCAATATTTTAAGTGTGGGGGAGGGGAGAACAATTTAGGGTAGTTATTTAGGATTTTTAATTGTGTGTCTTGTGTGTTTTTAATAAAATTTAAAATACAAAAAATCAAGTTGCCAAATCATTTACAAGGGGAAAAATGAAAAAAGTCTTTTTTAAATTTTATCAGTACCATGGTAATCATTACCATGAATTTATCATCAAGGGTTGATTTTTCTAAAAACCGATGTTGATGATATGAGTGGTTATATCATTATAAAACCTCTTAGATTTTGAAAAGAGTCATTGTGATGTTTGTTCATGGTTATATTGTGTCATTGAATTCTCCACAAAATTTTTCACACAACCATTCCTTGTGAAATATTTCATACTCAATTGAAGTTATAGACATGTTACGTAAAAAAATTCAATGGTTTATCCACACGTTCGTTTCTCATCCGATCATTTTCATTACTGTACCGAATTGACCTATGCGTGTGGACCTATTATCTGACTGTTGGACACCCTCAATAAAATGGGTTGTGTCTTGGGTAAGTCGAAAACCACTCTTCCCCAGCCTTTGATCTCATTAAAAATATTACAATTAGTGTCGTGATGAGATCAAACAAGGGTTGGGAGTTGAATGTGAGATTTTTCCTGAGTGCAACTTTCGAATAAAAAACAAATAAAGAGGCGAATACAACATATGGAGATATCTAGGTCGGGAGCTTAATGTTTGACATTCAGGAATGCTGAAGTGAGTGGGTCTTGAAAAATGATTGTAAATGAATGTAGAACAGGTTCAGTGGTTTAAACCAAGTATTAATTGTTTTACTTGACTTGAATATGCTGAATAAAGGGTGGAGATATGAGCTTGAAATGGTTGACACACACACACGTGGGGAATTGATGGCATGGTAGACCCATAAAATATTTAAACATTATTTTTTCCCTTAATCTCACAAGATTTTGTTTTGATACAACTTATGAGACCATGAATTTCATATTTAAGATTGACTCTTGTTGTGATTCTTATTTTTCTTATATTGCTACAATGGATTTATAAACATGCATATCTTTTCATAGTTTGAGGTTTTGCCCAGGAGTGAAAAAGAGTAATTGTGGGGGAGTTGATAAAAGGAATTTTTTTTGACTATTTTATTGATAATCAATGACAAACTTTCCTCACATTGTGTTATATATGATCAATTATGGAATATTTGGGATTAGATCACTCAATTGAAAATTTGATGAAAATTTCAGCTTTACCATTATAAAGTGCACTGTGGTATATTATAAATAAATATTTTTATTTCCCGAATTAGAACATAATATTTTGTGACCGAATTCCTCACTAAGGTTTATACAACTTTCATTCAGGCCATTGAAGCTAGATCGTGGGTTTACTTGGAGTAATCGGGCCATGAAGACAAAGCTGGACTGGACTCACTAGGCTGGATCGTGCCTCTATATTTGGTCCATATCATTTTTATCCGTGCTTGGATGAGGCCCAAATTTGGAGAGAATATAAAAGGCAAAAAATTCTCGCAAATCATTCTTCTGGAAGAGCAGATGGATCGCGCGTTTTGGAGGTCAAACAGGCGTTGAAATGTGTATTAAAATATTTTCCCGAATTTCCACATTCACACTTGAAACCATTTTTAAACCTAGCCCTCCCCAAATCTATTTAAAGGAAATTTTAACTCTTTGGGAGGCTGGTTCGGAGCTTGTTCAAGGTGTATCCGAGAGTTGGTTTCCTAGGAACTCCACTATACCCTTAGAAGAAGTGAGGCTTTGTGCAAGGTTCTCTTTCAAGAAGGCTCTCCTCTCCCACATCCACTTGTGTTTCATTGTTTTCATGCTTGTAACTTGTCCTTTTCTTAAATAAATCTTATTTGTTATTATTTTACTATCGTCTTTTTTGCTTCTTGGTTTTGGAATCTTAGAATGGAGACAAGATGGGGTATTTCCCTTTCAATCTGTTGCTTATGCAAAACGTCTCCACAATGAAAATTCCAACCATGGAAGAGTAGTTTTGTTCGTAGTCGATCTAATCCCTACCCCCTTCATTTATTCATTTTGAATCCATGAACATACTGTAATTCATAATTTGTGATCAACTAATTGAGATTTAATTTGTAAGGGACTCACTCGACTTGTATCTGACCACGAGGTCGGTCCTGTGTGAATCGAGAGAGACAAACATCAATTGTAAAATCTATTCAACTTGGGATAGAATTGTAGGGTTCAACTATAATCCCTAAACCAAATTAATTCTCAACTCTAGAGTGGAGGTTCTGCCCTAATTGAGCATTGATCATAAGTTGGATTTGGACCACAATCAAAGTAGGGCACTGTGATTGGAAGTCTCAAAGGCAACCTAGTGCTCATTTTTTCAAATACATGTGGTTGTGTCAAATTCCATAGGGTTCGGGGGTTGACAATGTCAGAGGGTCACATTTTAATGAATTATAATCATATGGGATAATTATTAATGAATGGTGAAGGGGTATATTAGATTGGCTACGACATCTCATAGTAGTGATTTTAATGAAACAGTGTTTGTGATTGTCTTTTACTCCCTGATTGCCTTGACTGTTTTGTTTCGTGTTCTAAAAGTATTTCAATAAAACCACCCCCATATTTTATCATTTTGTTTTTTTTTCAAGCCTTCTATTGGTTGTTAAAATAATTACTCCTCAAGAGAATGACCTAGGTCAGCCACTGTGCTGCACTTAGTAAAGAAACAATATCATTTGAAAGCGCTCACGACATCACCTTTCATTATTCATCACCAAATTATTTGAATTGTTATTAATGATTAAATAATTGTTATATATGATACTAATTAAATAATTAAATTTTTATATATTATAGAACCATTATCAATGTATAAGTATCAAGACTACGAATGTGAAAAATGCATGAAAAATATCTCCATTATCAACTAAACATTGATTTTAATATATGTTAGTCAAACAATGGTGAAAAATATTATAATTAATTCAATAATGGTTTGATATAAATTATTATTTTTATGTAATACATTTATAATAAAAACATATTTATTAATTAGTGTTTTCAAATGTTTATGAATTATTATAATACTTGAGGTAATGGTGTTATATTGCATACTTATTTGATTATGGGATTTTCATTTCAAAATATCCATTGATGTATGTTATATAGATTTTATAATATATATCACAATTTATTTTTTACCCATAATTTAATAATGAAATCATAAAAATAATAGTTTCATTTTACTCTTTCTTGTTCATAAAACAATTCAATTATGTTTTTAGGAATAAAAGACTTTATTATTAATTTTACTGGATAGCATTTTCTATGATGTCTATATCAATTTAAATTTAATTAAAGAATATATTGAATTTTTACTAATGATTTTTATGTAATTTAAATTCATATTTCATTTTATAATTATTTTTTAAAAAAATATTCTTTTTATTGTTTAATTATTTATTTTTATCAATGTTGTGAAGGAAATCAATTTTTTATGTATTCCAAAAAAATGAAATCATCCACGATAATAAAAACTATTTTTTGAAGTCCCTTATACAATATTATGGCGTTAATTTCATCGAATATTTTATCTAATATTAAAAATAATAATATTATAAATAGTTGGATTGAAAATTAATGGTAAAATTTCACATGAAATGTTCCATTGATATTTTATGGTATTTTCATCAAAGACAAGATGCAGTAATGTAGAATATTCTTCACTATGGGCGTGATATAATAATACCATTATTAATAATATATATGTTTTTATGATGATGAAATATTTTTTAAACCTATTTTATTTTCTTTTTTTATTATATATCAAATTGTTAAATTTTTGGAATACCTTCTCGTATATAAATTTATAAATTTTGGATATCAAAATATTTGTTGCATTGTTAAACTCCAATAGATTTTGCAATTTGAAATTGATATATCATGATATGGTGATGAAATGTTTTGAAATTTTTGTTAACATATAAATCCACATTTTAATATTTGTGTATGATTTCTTTCGGTTATGGTCAAAATACTATTTGTGGGAATGACTACAAATAGCTATATTCAATATTAGATTTATGACTATAATCATGATAATATTTGACGATATTATTTTATATGAACATAATTTCAAATTTTTATGTTCAAATGATTTTGGTTTCATATTATTATGAGTCCATGTTAGGTTTTATGACTCTTGAATTATCATTACACATTTTAAACTATTATTTAAATTGATTATAAATATGAAATGATTTTTGAGTTCACGATCTATTATTTCCATTTTAGGAATATATTTTATTTGAGAATATAAAGTTCATTATATTTTCATAACATTATTATAATCATAATATCCCTTATGACAGATATCTCTAATGTTTAAAATTATTTTAATTCTCTCTTCATCCGTTATTATGTTTTCTAATCAATACTTTTAATTTAATTATTTTTTTGTGATATATCTATATGTGTTGTAATATAATGTTTTTGGGGGAGATATAAATTTTTTTAATAATTAAGTAAAATATATATCTTTTATCAAAACAAACTTATCATATACGGTCCTTATGTGCGTATATTTCTGATATGAAATAAATAGTCATATAACATGCATTAATATTTAAGGTATTTATATAAATGTAAATAGAATATTCTTTTTATTATTATGTTACATTAATAATATTTAAAAGAAAATATTATTTTCCACTTCACAAGTATTAAAACAATTCCAATCATTGGTTAATATATTTATGTATATGTATACATTAAGAATTACAATACTATTATTTTAAATCATTTATATTAATTACTGGTTTTGTATATACATGATTTTTTACCCTTCATGTAATTTCCTTCATCAATCATGATATTATATTCTAATAATATTTTGAGTTTTACTCATGAAATATATAAAAATATATTATAGTCTTTTTTAATTCAACGTTTCATGTGATATAATCTATAAAAATTGTATCTATTTAATGGAAAACATTTAATAAAATATCAATGTAATACTTTGTAACCGATTATATAAATTGATTTCTATAAATTTATATTTCTCTCATTGATGTTGGTATATTAGTATTTTATTAATAAATTCATGACTCATGATATAATTTTAAAATTGAAATATACTTCATTCTTCGTAGTGTGAGTAAAAATGTCATTATTTTGTTTTTATAGTCATATGGTTACATTTTCATTTTTCATGACCTTCTATTCCAAATATATATCATTAGTTAGATATATAGTTTTTAGTATCTAAAGGAATAGATTTACCAATTTCATTTTTAAGATTATGCACACAACCGAATACTATGATATTAATTTTGAATTAAAATAACTAATAAACATATTAGAATGAACAATGATTCATATGTGTCTAATCTGTAAACTTTGACTATTTAACGGACTATATATTAATCATTATAATGAGTTAAAACTATAATTATAGTTGGTCATCCTGGATTTCATCATTTTTTATCATCTTATTATCAATTGATAAATCATAAAAAATATCACACAATCTTCATGAAAACTCAATTTATATTCTCGACCAACATTTCACTCCCAAATGTATTAATATTTTCATAAAATATTTTAAATTTTAATGACATCTAATTACAAGAAAATCCCTAATATTATATCATTTCATAATCCCAACATCATTTAATCATTTCTATTAATTATGAATTATTGGAATTATATTATAAAAAAGATAAACATTAAGGGTTATCTATACCTCAGTCATGTGTTCTTTAGAAAAAAGTAAATAAAAACCTCCTAAAATATGATTACACACAATAAAATATTATCATCTAAAACCTAAAATATTTTATCCATTCAATTATACTTATGATTAACATTAAAAATATTCACCCATTATGGTGTCCAAAACACATAACAAACCCTCATAGGATGAAATATTTATATAAAATTTTCTCTAAAATTTACAATGATACAAACATGAAAAATCCAAACCAAATGGCCCATAATTTAACTATCTATAAAAAACAATTTTTTTTATTTACACCTAATAAGATTCATTTTTAGCATTTATTATGAATTTGGAAGACCTAAAAACGATATGGTTCCCATTTAATAGACATTTTACCACCTAAAAAAATTAATTTTTTATAAAAAGTAATTATCATTTCACACACCATTCCCTTCAATTTAAAAAAATATGGAGATATAAAACAATATATGTTTGTTCAAGATATAAAGAAATGAATAAATAATATTGGTGTTATAAAATACTAGTCAAGGATAATAATAATTTATAATAATAATTTATCACGATTCATCACACTATAATCATCTGTGTATAAGCACATAATCAATGTACACGAATACATAAGATGTAAATCATACCCAATAAAACATAGATCACAATTATATAATCATAGAATAATTATTTTTTAAAAATTAAGTATATATCATAGAATTATAAAATACAAATATTTTGGAATGAAAATTTAACATTACAATATATAAATAATCCAAGGCTCACTACCAAGAAAAAAAATAGTTCTGTTGAAGAATTATTTCACATTCACTGTATATAGATTATCAAAAAAAACTAAAACGGACTGAAATTCACTAGGGGAATATATAATTGAATTTCAATCCATAAATTCATAATTTATAAATTCATATTTACAGAACACAATAAAACATAATGAAATTCAATAATGAATAATTAACTTGAAAAGAAAGGGGTTACAAGATGATTACTAAAACCATTATGATAATAAATCTCAGAAAAGAATACTTACTATATTATTATATAATTTCTATAATGAATCATACCAATGGATCAAAGAGATGAAAAAGAATTTTATGAAAATATTTATTACATACCCAATTTGAACTCTATTACATAAGACGATATCATAACTCTTGTTTATATACAACAACATCAATAAAAAAATGAAATACATCATATGAGAATTCAGATATTGATTAATAAAAATAACACCAATTGATATGGTCCTCATGTTTTATAATAGGAAAATAGATTTAATATTCAAAATAAAATTTTCTAAATAAAATTTAATATTAATTTAGGAAAATATTATAGGTCACATGAATGATCCATTTTAAGTGGGTAGAAAGATATAATGGAAAAAAATAATATGTATATATTTAAAATAATTAAATCCTTGAAAATAAATTGTGTTAATGATATTAATTGTATAGTATGTGATAAAAAATTACCAATGTATAAAAGAATACAATTATTCAATCCTAAAAACATTTTCTTTTTTAAACTAAAGATTCAAAAAATATTAGGAATATTATAATAATTGGGAACATATAAAACAAAATAATTGAATCATGATAATGAATAATTCATATAACTGGGGTAAATTTTATTCAACCCTGAAATAATAACAATTATTTTTTTTAACATTTCTGTAATGAATGATATAAAAATTAATGTATGAGAAATGATAAAAAGACATCGTTTAGTCCATTTTACTAATAGTCAAAGGTAATATAAAATTTCATAATATAGAAACTCATGTAGATTGAATAAAATTATTATAACCATATAATTAATATTTATATTGTGGAGAATGACTTCTGATCCTAAATAAAAGAGAATGTCTACACCCCATACAACTAATATTTTGATTGAGATTAAAACCAAAAAGATAATAAATATGAATAAGACATATAAATAATATGAATTATTATATTAGAATAGAATATATGGATTTCAGGAGATATGTATCATAAAATTTCATTTTACCAGAGAATAGTCACATTAATTTTGGAAGTAAAACTGAGATTGAAAAAAACTAATGAATAATGTAAAATATGAACTGTAAATCCATTGGGAATTATATAACAACATTAGTTCATAAAAATTTAATATAAAAAATGGTAAAAAACTATTAACGATTCATACAAGATATAATTTTTATTTTTTTAATACTTTAAATGATTGGATACATGGAATAGAAACCATTACCACGATTATAACATGTCAGGTAAAATTTATCAGGTAATATTTTCTATAAAAAAGGTTATATAAACAAAAATCATGTGTAAATTAAGGAAAAAACTTTTTTAGTGTGTAATTAAAAAAATAAAAGAGTAATATATTAGACAAAAAATGATACAAATGAAAGATAGTTAAATGTTTAAGGAAATAATTTTTGAATAGAAGAAAAGAGATAAGTCAAATAAACATAGAAAAATGATCATGAAACATATTTTTTAAATAACAAGAATAAAATAGTATTTATGATTATAATTTAAAATGGTTTATTTTTTACATAATGGTCTATAAAATTACTAATATTGTAATAAAACAATTTAGGTTAACCAAACAATACATCATTGTCAGCCATGACATGGTGAGGTGAAACAAAAAAAGAACTGAACAAGCCTTCAATATCAAAAGACAATACATACAACTATAATATTATGAAGAAGGGTAAGATACAAATAGACCCATAAAATCCATTCAAAAGAATCTATGCCGTATATTATTAATAATGTAAGACCAACATGTATCCTTCTGTCCAATATTCAAATCCAAATGGAACTGTACATAAGGAATTGAGAACAAGAGAAGATGTTAGGTTACAACTATTTCAATACATTAGTAGAATCATACAATAAATCATCAATAATCATATAAATAAAAATATAAGTTTTTATTAGAAAGACATACAATATACCACAACTGATTCTATTTGAGGCATAATATAACAAATTAATATTTTTATGAAATAGATATAGTTTTAAGAGGACTTTCCATAAATACAAATCATTTACAAAGATTTTCCCCATTGGTTTTCAGAAAAAATATTTATACACTAAAAACATAAAAATGTGATGTTAATTTTATTAAATATGAAATCATAAACATGAATCATAATGTAAGAACGTAAAAAAAAAATATATAAAACATCATCATGTGATTTCATGTGATATGATCTTGTATAAAACAAGTGAGAAACAAACAACAAAAAAACATTCACGTGATAAAAAAATTTAAATTAAAAAGAAAATAATAAATTGGGACATATCCTCTAGGAAAATACACTCATGACATAAAATATATTTAAAAATAAAAACGTGTAACCACACTAATATCATGTCACACCCCAATCCATTAGTATCCCTATGGATACCTATTAGTGGAACCAAACACATTTTGGTTAGTCATGTATATTTTCTCATCCACCCAAGTATCCCAAAACCCATATTTTTTAATGTACTTCAAAACCATGCACATGATTTTATAAAAATGTTTCCATGTCAATCCAATAAAATTCAGTTTTGAAGACTTGTATCGAAATCATTTTATATTTTTTTCAAATTAAAATCATTAAAATTTTTTTCCAATTTAATAAATAGTACATAATAAAATATCTGTAAATATGATTTAAATAAAAAATAATTGATTAATAATTAAATGATATTCATTAGACCAACCCATTAAATAAAAACACAGACCTCACAATTGAATAATCATTTCCCCCTCTATCAATATTGATTAAACATTAATAGATCTCCCTTCAAAAGATGTTGAATGGTAAGGGACTGGAAATGATACATATAATTCAAGGTTTGATAATTGATAAGAACTCTAAAGATATGAAATATAGTTCCCATGGCCAGTGCAATGAAAAAAAAATAAGGAACAATTACTCAGAGAAGTTCACTGCAACTAACCAAATAACTGATCGATGAAAAAATTGATCTGTAGGGATAAAATATGTGAGTCATTTCCTATGGTAATATATGGGTTGAGAAAATTTTGTTTTATGTGGGATGAAAAAAATAATCTTATGTGTTTCTAAAACATATGGGATGTTCAATTTACATGCCATGTAATCCAATTAAATGTAATAAATTCCATGAAGAATGAAAATGCTGAAAAATGTGTCTCCTATTTAATAAAAAAACAATCTATTAAATTTAGTGAACATAATACATGGTATGTAAACCATTAATTCCCTGAAATATATTTTTAGATTCTATCTGATGATCATTACACAGTATAAAGCCCCTTTTCACGGTTTGTAATCATATAACGTTCAATAAATGGACTAGTTCAGGAAAAATACACAATACCAAGTTCAAAATTCATTGACCGTCGAGATAAAAAAGTAATTAATTTAAATGAATCATACCAAGATTCCATTAAATTAAATAAAAATAAATCACATAACATTATATTATTTTACCTAGATAATTCTCAGTATCCACTGTATTCCCTTGAACACAACCAAAAAAAGATGATAAAAAAACATAAACAATTAAGTACCTAAATTTTCTATGTATGAGTTACATGGAACATAATGATAATGATTTAATTAGGAATATATAATTTTAAAATTAACCTCTAACATGGAATCATTTATTACATAGTAATTACATTGTTTTATTAATATTGATCATTGATTGTAAGTAGTTTAAAATATTTCATTTTAATTTATTTATAATGGTTATGAAAATAAATTCATAATAAATATTTCATAATCTATAGAGTATATTTAGAACTAAAATATTTGATTAATTTTAATTTATTTTCATAAATTTTAATTTTTTGGTTTTTTAGAGTATGATTATTCATGAAGAAATATTTAACGTGCTTATTGAATAATTTAATAATTTTCAATGAATAAAATATTTTATAAAAAATAAAATTCAAACAAAAATATTACATTTACATAAAAATAAATTAATAATTAATAATTTATTAATTTCATATAAAAAATATTATTAGATTTTCATATCAATATTAAACATAACCTTACAATATTTATCTTGTAGGTGGAAAAACCCCAAAAAGAATGCGCTTAATGAATGGATGAGCATTATTATATACAAAATTTATTTTTAATATTACTATTATATAATTATAAATATTTTATATACGTATTAATAATTTTAGAAATTAGTATTTAATAAATTTTAATGTAGATGATAAATGAAAAATAATGATTAAAGGTTTTTGTAAATAAAGAATAAAGTGCACATCTTCTTAAAAGCAAATATTGTTTCTAGGAAATTTGAGAATTTTTTTGAAACAATATGAAAAATAAAATTTAGGGGGAATGTTATAGAACTAAATAAATTATTTTTATAATGGATTATTATTTTGTTATTTCCTAATAGGGTATAGGGTGGGGTCATTTTATTTGTTATAGGGTTGGATTTTTTTGAATTAATAAATATAGAATTCCATATTTATGTCAAGTGGATCCAATATTTAAAATTATGAATATTAAGATGTTATATATTTTAACACACACTAATACATTATTTTAGGAAATATGTTTTCATATTTCATTACACTGTCCCATAATTTAATCTTTGAATCTGTTTTATCTTTCATCTTAATAAGTGACTCTCACCTTGGTAACTGATTTTTTAAATAAAACCAATTTTAACCTAAATAACTATTCTGAAAATTAGTATTCAAAATGTGGAAAAAGCATTACTATATACATTTTATTGATTTTCTGAAAATATTATTTAATATAAGACCTAATATCATTATAAAATAATTTTTAGGAAAAACAAATATGGATAAAGTTGAAATTTTTTTTGAAATGTATTTAGAATAGTATATATTAATGTCATATTTATTGGTGTAATATTTAAAAATAATGTATAAATCCTTAAAAACCAATTCCAAAATTTAATTTTATCTTGGGGATACTTAATAAAAATAAAATAACAAAAAATGTGTTTGTATTATAAAATTATAAAAACATAGATCGAAATTTAATGCATAGGTTTATAAATTCAATATATAACATTTAAATTAATTGTTTTACAAATAAAAATATATTTATAATCATGATAACGGTTTAATTTGTTTTCATATCTAATATATATTATTATTATGTCATAAAAGTCAGTGTTTTTGTGAGAACTATGTTAAAATATTCATAAACTAAAATTTCAAATATATCATTAAAAATAAGCAAATATTGTTTAAACATGTTGAATCGAAATGATATTAACATTTTAAAAATAAAATACCAAATTTTTTGGAATTTAATTTAAAAAAACAATATAATAAAAATCTATTTTTATAGGAAGATTTATTTTCAAACATTATGTCATGTTAATGTTTTTTGCATCCATGACCCCAGTATCCTGGAGTCACTGAATTGATTATTACATTAGAATAAGATACAAATGATGGAATCTGGAATTACCAAATAGTTTTTCAATCATGGTAAATACGATACCTAAACAATACTTATAATGTATTTTAAAAAAATTCCACATAATTTCATTTTTCAAGATTATAATTATTACCAAATATTATCCGTTAATATCAAAATATTTACACTTTATAGATTCAGAAGAAATTGTGACAATGAAAATGTTATCCCAAATGATTATTAATGTTTATATATTTCGGAATCTATCATGTATTAATAAAAATAATAAATATGGACTAGTAAATAACATAACACTCTTTTCTTGTAATATTTAGATTGTGAATGAATTTTTAACAAATTTAGTATTAATGGAAAAATAATATGCATATTAATAAAGATGGACTGTTAAATATCTCAAAAATAGTTTTAATCAATAGTGTTACTATAATTCCTGGATAATGAATAATAAATATGGGAATATGAAAAAAATACAAATTAACGTAAATTTATATGTGATAATGAAATCCATCCATAGGTAACATCATTAAAAATATATCATGGATATTAATTAATAAAATCCAAATTAATTTAATTATTAATTATTACATTTCATGTATATGGAACATTGTACCTATACTATCAAAGAGATTCAAAATATTGTTTAAAAAATAAAAAAAAACCAATTTAATGATCTCTAATATATTCGTATCATGATATATATTAATGCATCTCAGGGATATATAATATATCAACACACACGAGCTACTGGTCGATACTCCAAGTATCACAAGGTCCCGCGAAGAAGTGCCTCAAAGGTCCGTCTCGGCACAGGGGTCTCAACGCAACAGACGGTGCGTCGACCGGACGCCCGGTCTGTGAGTTATTAGCCCTTTCGTCCCAGGGGCGCGGTTGGTTTCGTGAGCGAAACCAATCCCGGCCGTATCTCAACTGCACCCCGAACTCCCATAGGGTATACTCAAAGGGACCGTTACTCAACGTAACCACCAACGCCGCTGACGGCTCGTCAAGCGGACGTCCTGTCTGAAAGATATCAGCTTTTCCGTTCCAGGGGCCCGGTTGGATTTCGGGAACAATCCAACCCGGCCATACTCCGACTGCATCCAAAACTCGGGCGGAGTATGTCAAAAGTTCCGTCTCATCAAGAGGAAGTCAACGAAACAGACGGCGCGTCAATCGGACGTTCGTGGCTCAAGATATGAGCGTTTCCGCTCCGAAGGCCCGGTTGGTTTCGTGAACGAACCAACCCGGCCGAACTCAAAGTAACCCGAAACCTTGAGTGCGATATATCGAAACGACCGTCTCGATCCAAGGATCGCGTTGCCGTAGACGGTTCGTCATTCGGAGGTCCGAAGCTCAAGTTATGAGCCAAAAACCAAAACAGGTTCGAAACGGGTCGGCCCGACCCCCCCCCCCCCCCCCCCCCCCCCGGGGCGGTGCGGCGGCGGCGCGGCGGCCGGCGGCGGACGGCGGCGGACGGCGGCGGCGGGCCGCGGCGGCGGGCGGCGCGGCGGCGGCGGCGGCGGCGGGCCGCGCGGGCGGCGGCGGGCCGCGGCGGCGGGCGGCGGCGGCGGGCGGCGCGGCGGCGGCGGCGGCGGCGGCGGGCCGCGGTGGCGGCGGCGGCGGGCCGCGGTGGCGGCGGCGGGCGCCGCACGGGGTGGTCACGCGGGGGGCTTGATTGCCCCCGCTGATTGAACAAGGCGGCACGGCTTTGAGCCGTGCCTTTGCCAAAAAACGGCCCCCGCAAGTGGGGGCCGGCTGGACGAACCGGGGGGGCTTTGCCCCCCCCCCCCTCCTTTAATTGAACCGCCCCCCCTCATTAAGAGGGGGGTTTGAAGAACCGGCTGGGGGTTTAATCCCCCGGTTTTATGACATCTGGCCGGCCCGCTGGCCGGCCGGTTTTTACCAACGGGACCGGAATTTCCGGTCCCGCCCTCGACTTCCGACGCCGGCGGCCCGGCCGCCGGTCTTTCCTTCCGCCGCGGCCCGGAACCGGCCGCGGTCTCCTCGTCCCGCCGCGGCCTGGAACCGGTCGTGGTCTTCGTCGTCCGGCGCGGTGCGACGGCACCGCGCCCCTTTCGCCGTGCCATGAATCCTCCCAACGCGGCGCGACGGCGTCGCGTTCTTGAAGTCTCTCCTCGGCGAAGCGCGACGGCGTTGCGTAAATTAATCGCACGGCAAACCGCGTGGTGCGACGGCACCACGCCACTTTGCTTCCAACGCAAGAATTTAAACAAGAACGTTGGAGGGGGGATTCGGCCGTGTTCGTGCGGTCCGGCCCCCCTCACGTTAAATTAATAACGCAACTTAAATAAATTATGCCACACGTTATACTTGCTATTCACGATCAAGAAAAGGAATAAAGAAATAAAGAACCAACAACCCCTACCTTGTCGTCGTCGTCGGACGAAAGGTCGTCGTGGGATTGCTCGTCGCGGAAGAAGGGGGATCGTCGCGTCGACGCGGTATCCGGCGTCGCGTCGCCAATCTCCGGATCAAGATCAAACGGATTTAATTAGTTTAAATCCGTTGATATTGAAATTAAAAAGGGAGAAGAAGAGATCCGATTCTCACCTTAGTTGCCGAACGAGGATCGGCCGCGGAAGAAGAGGCGTCGCCGAAGAACGTCGCGGGTAAGGCTCGTTGACGTCGCAGATCACGGTGTGCGTCGTCAAAATCCGGTCGCCGGCGTTCTTCGCGTTCTTCGCGTTCTTCGCGTTCTTCGCGGGGAGATGAAGAAACAAGGATCCTCTCAAATCCTTTCAAAGGATTTTTAGGTTGGTCTTATTTTATAAACATGCCAACAAACGTAAAAGCGTAAGTAACGAACCATTTAATTCGTTGAATTAATTCAACGAATGAAACAGCCCATTTAATTCACGAAATAAACCGCCCAATTAAATAGTCTGTTAAGAATTAAAGAAAACGCGTCGGTTGACTTTTCAGTTACTTTGACGGGTTTTTGCGGGTGCGTTACTTAGCGAAAGAAACGGCGGGGCTCGTGCGGGCCCCACCTCACAAATATCCTACCAAGGGGTAGGATATTTCTGGATAGCATCCTATCCAGTTCAACTCAGTTCAAGCCGCCTTTAAGTGGCTTCAAGTGGCTTCCAAGTGGCTTAAGCGAAATAAAATAAAGTTGTCGCAAAATTATTTTATTTCTTAACTTTAAGCCCGAAAATTAAAAACCACACCCGAGCAAACGCAACTCCGGAAGAGGCGTTTCTAAGCGAATACCGGCGCTGCGATTTCATCGGTGCCCTCAGAATTCGATTCTGGGCACCTGTTCAAAAGATAGAAAAACCCGCTCGTCCGTTCACTGAACGTACCCGAGCCAAAACTTCAGAAAATGATTCCGGGCACACCGGGCCTCGGAATCAGGTGCCGTCAGAAACTGCATTCTTGTAAAATTCCAAAGAAAATTAAGAAAGAAAAAAAAATTCTCCTTGGAATTTACGGGTCTTTACATTACTCCCACCACAGGGCTTTACGTCCCCGTAAAGCTTCACCAAAGACTTAGGGAAACAAAGCGGTACCGAGCACGCATCAGAGCCTTCCGCTCCCATGTGCTCACCTGGAGATTCCCGCGCTGCCAAAGAAAGTGCACAAGAGGAATCGACCATCCTCCTAGGATCCGCTCCTGTCGATCGTCGATCCCCACAGGAACCTCCGTACTTGTCGCCCTGTCATCGACGTCCAACTCCCCGGGGTCGATGACGTGTGAAGAAACATACACGTATCTCCACAGCTGCGACACGTGGTGAACATTATGCACCCGGTGCGACTGAGGTGGTAGGGTCAAGCGGTAAACTTCCTCGCCTACCCTGCTGAAGATCAAAAGGGTCCATCGAACTTCGGAGATAACATGCCGCCTCGACCACATCTCCGAAACCTCATCGGGTTGAGACCGTATAAGAACGTGTTCGTCACCCTCGAACTCAAGAGGTTTCCCTTTTTAGGTTAGAACTGAACTCAAACTCCTGCTGCCACAGGGGTAGGGTTGACCAACTCAAGAGTGATCGGTCACACCCTCTTATGTCTGAGTTTAACATGAGCTGCCCAGGGTTTCCTTTTCGCCGACCAAGGAAAACCCATTCCGACGTTTGCCTAAAACAGTCAACCGGGGTATGATTTGTGAATCAAAACCATACCCAGATCAACGTCGTAAGGCCTCTACGCTGCCACCAAGAGATTCCAACCGAAACTCTCGCCTCGAGGTCAAATCACACCGTCGGCGTAAGCGTGATTATCGAGTCTCCTCCCAAAGGTATCTCCAGACGTGAGGGTCAAGTCTACGGCTTACCCGGAACCTCTAGGTCTGGGACATGATTCGTGGAAGGGTAGAATGATTGGTTCCTATGTCTATAGATATGGCAGCTCGTAGTAGACATAATTCGTACCCCGAATCATTCTTAGAGCTCCTGGGTCACACTCCTTGACCGCAAAGCAGCTATTCTCCTCCCCAGCCCTCCTGCTCCCTGAGCCTGGTGGGGACTACTAAGTCGGGTGGTCGTAACATGTCGAAATGTACACCACCACATGCTGCTCTCCAAGCTCTGCTTCCACGTCTGCTACCCTGCAGATTCATCTGTCCTTAGCACTTCCTCCTCCTGAAACATTTTACACGCCCGAGTCTCTGAGACTGGCGCTAGTCTCCTGCCTTTCACTGCTAACGTTCACAACCACAAAGGTTCTCTCTAGCATCCTAGCATAGGTAGGAATGCATAGAGGAAAAGAAATGGTTCAGATGTCCTTTAGACACACTTCGCTCAGAAGTTCGAGTCTAAAGAACTGATCACAACGTAACCAACGAGTACCAAGATTGATTGGTAAGCCACGTTGAGTGCTCTGCTTCCGACATGTCGTACTGTCGAAGCTGTATTAGCTCCAGAAAACTCACAACCACCTCCTCAAGCCAGTCCTCAGCCGCCTACGAGTCAGGCTCACTTCGAAACTTGAGGGATTTCTGATGCTAAAACATATGTAAGGCACTAAGCCTGTGGGTCTCTGCTGACCAACAGGTAGTGACATAGCTGGCGCTCTACCCGTAGGTACTAATCCAGGTATCGGTTCGCGTACCGAAGCCTCGTTACTATAAGGACCAACCTCATGGTCACTCTCTGGAAACATCTGGAGCTAAGATCATCATCCGCTCTACTAGTATCCAAGCTAGGCGTAGAACTCTAGAATTCGTCTCCATCCAGTCCACTGCTGCCTGGGAAATCTGTCTCGCCTCGTATCCTCAGAGGCCTCTACTGCTGGAACTCGTGCATCGCGCTCTGCTAGCATGCACCGTCAGCTAGTGGCATCTGCTGCCTAACGGGTGGTGGTGCTGCTGGTACACCACCCGAAGGTGCCAACACTGAAAAAGGGCCCTGCACTGGAGTCTCGCTGCTCGGTGGGCCATCATGAAAGAAACAACGTAACACGATCAAACGATTATACCTGGTGAGCTGACCTGGTTGAGCTGTTTTAAGGGGAAAAACCTTTGAAAACACACACGCAATCAGTGTTTTCGTGCACAAAGTCGGAAATCAGTTGTCAGGGTCCTGGTGTATGGATACGTCGGCCGCCCACACCAACACTGGACTCCCTGAACCGAAAACCACACTCGGTACTCTCAACACTGTTGCTTCACAGAAAGAAACATCAGAGTTATAAGTTCTGCGGTAGAACTGAACTCCTCTGATACCAATTTGTCACGACCCGACCTCGGGGCCCGTGCCGTGACTACCCCATGCACGCCTTCCATAGGCCAGGGGCTGGCGACTAGCACCATGGCGTAAAATCCCAATAACAGGGAAGGCATTGCCTTTATAAGTAACAACCACCACAGAGTCAGCAAGCGGAAAGTAACTACAAGTGCAGAAAAGTAAAGGGGGCCGGAAATACAAGCCCAACTGTAATGTACAACTCGAAAGGGAAAAACAGAAGCTGGAAGAACGAAGCGGCTCCTGGGTCGTCCGCCTCGATTCCTACCTGAAGGGTAGGTACAGATGGCTCAGCTCCTGGATCGTCCACCACGGATCCTACCTGAAGGGTAGGTACAGATAGCTCCTCTACTCCACAGGTCCTGTCGTCTACTCCGGGTACGTCCGCCCAGTGGTCCACCTCCGGGTACCGACCTGCTCCGCAAGTCTCAACTGCGATCTGCGCTGTCCGTCGTCTGCAACCAACACAACGAAGTGCGCGCATAGCCCGTGCAGGGGTGAGTATAAGCTACTCAGTAGGGACCCCGAGACCCTTAAGGTCTCACTAAATCCAACATGGATATCCACAAGTAAAGGCAGCAATCACGAAGTAACGTCAGACTCAACTTAGGTATACGCCCATACATATACCTAAGTCATCAAGTAACCCATCCAATCTCAAGGATACACAAAAATCATGAAATCAACGGATAACCATCACCCAGGTATATGCCCATACATATACCTAAGTTATCAAGTGACCCATCTCAATCATGAGGAAACGCAAATATTCATTGACTCAGCTCAAACCAGGATTTTCATTATCGAAACCGTAACTGCTGAAGAGCTCCGTCTCTAGAGTGTACAGTGGTCCTGTCACGACTCCGAGGCTGCCGCTCACTAACCTAGGACTGCTGAGGTACTCCTCCTGTCGAGTACTGCGGGTTTGCGGCCAACTACCGGGCGCTCCGTCCGCTGAGGGTCTGTCGCCAAATACCGGGCGCTACCCAGATAGCCTGCTGAGGTACTCCTCCTGTCGAGTACCGCGGGTCTGCTGCCAACTACCAGGCGCTCCGTCCGCCGTGGGTCTGCCGCCAAATACCGGGCGCTCCGTCCACTGGGCTAGTCGACTCACTCCAAGTCGAGTCGGTCAAGCAGTCGTCAGGCCTCAGCCGGCTACACGGTCTCCGTACTCTGCACGCTCGTCTCCACCGTCGCGGGTCTGTCGCTACAACCAAGCGCACACACTCCGTAGAGTATCGCGGGTCCGCCGCTACAACCAAGCTCTCCACCGCCAAGGGTCTGCTGCTGCATCCAAGCGCACCACCACTGTCAAGTACCACGGGTCCGCTCCACGAGCTACTGGTCGATACTCCAAGTATCACAAGGTCCCGCGAAGAAGTGTCTCAAAGGTCCGTCTCGGCACAGGGGTCTCAACGCAACAGACGGTGCGTCGACCGGACGCCCGGTCTGTGAGTTATTAGCCCTTTCGTCCCAGGGGCCCGGTTGGTTTCGTTAGCAAAACCAATCCCGGCCGTATCTCAACTGCACCCCGAACTCCCATAGGGTATACTCAAAGGGACCGTTACTCAACGTAACCACCAACGTCGCTGACGGCTCGTCAAGCGGACGTCCTGTCTGAAAGATATCAGCTTTTCCGTTCCAGGGGCCCGGTTGGATTTCGGGAACAATCCAACCCGGCCATACTCCGACTGCATCCAAAACTCGGGCGGAGTATGTCAAAAGTTCCGTCTCATCAAGAGGAAGTCAACGAAACAGACGGCGCGTCAATCGGACGTTCGTGGCTCAAGATATGAGCGTTTCCGCTCCGAAGGCCCGGTTGGTTTCGTGAACGAACCAACCCGGCCGAACTCAAAGTAACCTGAAACCTTGAGTGCGATATATCGAAACGACCGTCTCGATCCAAGGATCGCGTTGCCGCAGACGGTTCGTCATTCGGAGGTCCGAAGCTCAAGTTATGAGCCAAAAACCAAAACAGGTTCGAAACGGGGGGGTCCGGGTCCGGGCCGACCCGGCCCGACCCCCCCCCCCCCCCCCCCCCCCGGGGCGGTGCGGCGGCGGCGGGCGGCGCGGCGGCGGCGGCGGAGGCGGGCCGCGCCGGCGGCGGCGGGCGCCGCACGGGGTGGTCACGCGGGGGGCTTGATTGCCCCCGCTGATTGAACAAGGCGGCACGGCTTTGAGCCGTGCCTTTGCCAAAAAAACGGCCCCCGCAAGTGGGGGCCGGCGGGACGAACCGGGGGGGCTTTGCCCCCCCCCCCCCTCCTTTAATTGAACCGCCCCCCCTCATTAAGAGGGGGGTTTGAAGAACCGGCCGGGGGTTTAATCCCCCGGTTTTATGACATCCGGCCGGCCCGCTGGCCGGCCGGTTTTTACCAACGGGACCGGAATTTCCGGTCCCGCCCTCGACTTCCGACGCCGGCGGCCCGGCCGCCGGTCTTTCCTTCCGCCGCGGCCCGGAACCGGCCGCGGTCTCCTCGTCCCGCCGCGGCCCGGAACCGGCCGCGGTCTTCGTCGTCCGGCGCGGTGCGACGGCACCGCGCCCCTTTCGCCGTGCCATGAATCCTCCCAACGCGGCGCGACGGCGTCGCGTTCTTGAAGTCTCTCCTCGGCGAAGCGCGACGGCGTTGCGTAAATTAATCGCACGGCAAACCGCGTGGTGCGACGGCACCACGCCACTTTGCTTCCAACGCAAGAATTTAAACAAGAACGTTGGAGGGGGGATTCGGCCGTGTTCGTGCGGTCCGGCCCCCCTCACGTTAAATTAATAACGCAACTTAAATAAATTAAGCCACACGTTATACTTGCTATTCACGATCAAGAAAAGGAATAAAGAAATAAAGAACCAACAACCCCTACCTTGTCGTCGTCGTCGGACGAGAGGTCGTCGCGGGATTGCTCGTCGCGGAAGAAGGGGGATCGTCGCGTCGACGCGGTATCCGGCGTCGCGTCGCCAATCTCCGGATCAAGATCAAACGGATTTAATTAGTTTAAATCCGTTGATATTGAAATTAAAAAGGGAGAAGAAGAGATCCGATTCTCACCTTAGTTGACGAACGAGGATCGGCCGCGGAAGAAGAGGCGTCGCCGAAGAACGTCGCGGGTAAGGCTCGTTGACGTCGCAGATCACGGTGTGCGTCGTCAAAATCCGGTCGCCGGCGTTCTTCGTGTTCTTCACGTTCTTCGCGTTCTTCGCGGGGAGATGAAGAAACAAGGATCCTCTCAAATCCTTTCAAAGGATTTTTAGGTTGGTCTTATTTTATAAACATGCCAACAAACGTAAAAGCGTAAGTAACGAACCATTTAATTCGTTGAATTAATTGAACGAATGAAACAGCCCATTTAATTCACGAAATAAACCGCCCAATTAAATGGTCTGTTAAGAATTAAAGAAAACGCGTCGGTTGACTTTTCAGTTACTTTGACGGGTTTTTGCGGGTGCGTTACTTAGCGAAAGAAACGGCGGGGCTCGTGCGGGCCCCACCTCACAAATATCCTACCAAGGGGTAGGATATTTCTGGATAGCATCCTATCCAGTTCAACTCAGTTCAAGCCGCCTTTAAGTGGCTTCAAGTGGCTTCCAAGTGGCTTAAGCGAAATAAAATAAAGTTGTCGCAAAATTATTTTATTTCTTAACTTTAAGCCCGAAAATTAAAAACCACACCCGAGCAAACGCAACTCCGGAAGAGGCGTTTCTAAGCGAATACCGGCGCTGCGATTTCATCGGTGCCCTCAGAATTCGATTCCGGGCACCGGTTCAAAAGATAGAAAAACCCGCTCGTCCGTTCACTGAACGTACCCGAGCCAAAACTTCAGAAAATGATTCCGGGCACACCGGGCCTCGGAATCAGGTGCCGTCAGAAACTGCATTCTTGTAAAATTCCAAAGAAAATTAAGAAAGAAAAAAA
This sequence comes from Viscum album, assembly GCA_963277665.1. NCBI lineage: Eukaryota > Viridiplantae > Streptophyta > Magnoliopsida > Santalales > Viscaceae > Viscum > Viscum album. The sequence goes on along the minus strand of OY728152.1, from coordinate 2,069,616,136 downwards.
AAATCTCCTTGGAATTTACGGGTCTTTACATTTTATGATGTCACGATGATTAAGAATCCCATTTTTATTACATGGGTTATGCTATGATGTATGGTTTATGATTTTGTGGCACACATAAGAATGGTATCATTATGAGATGGGTGGGACCTGTATCTCTCTCCAATGCATTGGGTAATGATTTTATATCTCATGAGATATACATGGATGGAACGGCAAGTTAAACTAGTTTACTGAAACAGGACTGAAACGAGGAGTGAACTCGGTTCTGAAATAGACTTTTTCCACTAAGATGGTCTTGGAAATGAGTGTTTACTAAAAAGAAATGATTCTCTATGATTATGTGTGTATTCCACAAAGGTTCAAGTTTTATGTTAAATTTATTGGGATTACATTTCACTACTATGATTTATCCCATGTTATGAAATTATGATTTCTTTTGCAGTTTAAGATTTCCAAAAGTTATGTTCTTTTGTATATGATGTGATTGATATTTCTTATGTTTACCCTTACTGAGCATTTGAGCTCACCCTTTTATGTTTTCTTTTCCCGACGATATAAAGAAAGGTTTTAGGTAAAAAAAGGAAGATCTTTATGGGAGATGTTTAAGGTCATTCACCACTATTAGAAGATTATATTTCGAGTTTCCAAAGAAACTAAACTATTACTATCCTTGTGTGTCTGTTTTTGTTTTGTATTAAGTATTCCATTAATGTAATGTAATGTCCATGTACATCAAGCATCGGGTCTCTACAGAAATTGTGAAATGAGCATGAATGTGTGGGTGTGTTGTGAACAATGTAACTACTATTGCAAATTATATGATTAATTTTTATTAATCATTAATTAGTTATTCTTCTATAGAAATAACTTACTATAAATAGGATTCATTTTGTATTTTTTCACTTGGTTGATAATGGTTTTTTTAACTAGTTTATATTTGGGTATATAATAATTTTGTAAATTAATTTATATAAATTATTTCATATAAATGTGGCAAAAATTTCTCTCCTAGTGGCATGAGTTGGGACGTCATTGGTGCAAACATTTTTTGTTATACACTAACCTAAAATTTGGAACATTGGGGAATTCGTAGATAATTTCTTTCAAGATAGGGGAAAATGTAACATTTACCATGATTTTTGCACTACCTTGTGACATATGGGTTATTCTGTGATTGTGGTTCATGGAGATTATGGAGCATGGAGTCCTGTGGTATCTAGAGTGTCGTTTTTTAATCTGATCTGTACTTTGAAACTTGATTGGATTCATGTTTTGGAAAAGATTGATGTTGTTTTGAGATACAAGAATATTTTTTTAATTTGTTTTCTTCATGCATAATTTAGTGATTGGTGTTGTAATGGATTTTTTGGTTTATTGGTTCATTTCGTAAATTGTAAATTGTCCACCACTTGTATTTGAAACACTTCAACATTTCTTTACAACCTTTGATGAATTGTGGGTGTTTCTTATGTCCATGTAATGACTCGTTGTAATCTCAATACATTGGGAATTGGCCGGTAATTATAGTTTTTAACCCTTATATTATATGTTTAACCACAAACAAATCCATTTATAAAATTTTAGAGGTAATTAATTTTTACTATTTTAACAATTAAATTTATCAACAACTAGTATAACCATTTCAGATATTATATATTGTTTTCTGATTAAAAATAATTTTATCCATTTATTAATATTCAATTCAAATAATTGATAAAATTTACTATAAATTAATCTCACAAACATGATGAGAGTAGCCTTTTAAACAAAAACATGATGAAATGTTTACATGGTTAATATATAAATATTCAATATCAATTTGATTATAAGTTCCAAAATTGAATTAATTAATCTATAATTGAGTTTATTTCACTTTTAATCCAACTATAAATAACATTATTAATTTTTTAAATGAAATGGTAGATATCATTTAAAATTCATAATTTTTCATTACTCATTGAAAATTGAAATCTTTTAGAATAAATAGAATAAATATTTAACAGGGATATATTGATATGATTATTAAAGAAATTAATCTAATATTATCATATATTATTTCTATATGTCGTAAAAATAAAATTTAAATTATGTGTCCATAGAGATACTAATAAATTATTTAGAATAACACAGTGATTCAGAAACCATTTCATTTGTGTTTAAATAATATTTTTTTTATTTATTATCAATATAAAAACATAATAATTTTATAATTGTGTATAATATTTATATTATTTAATTTTAAATATAGTTTAAAATGATATACTACATTACGGTTCATTTGTACTTTGTTTTGTGTGTTAGAAAAGATATCAAAGATATTTAATTAATTGATATATATTCTATGGGTTATTTAGGAATAGATTTTTGTTGTAAAAACTATTTTTAATAAAATTGAATTATTTTATAATTTCAGGGTTTCACATTGTAATTATTATGTTAAAAATATTTTTATTACTATTATTTTACATTATGTCTTGAAAATCACCACAACATTTAATTTAAGGACAATAATAATTCTCTAAGAAACATTCTATAAAAGAAATTTATTATCTTTGATTGTATTAGTCTTTACCTATAGATTTCAGTGACTTTTATAGTGTATTCTCAAACCATGTCTTAAAATATTATTTATCTAAAAAATGAGATCCTTATCTTTCTGAGTAACATACAGTTTCCTAGAATCTTTTTTCCATAAAATTTTGAAGCTGATTTCTCCTGAAATCAATCACATGTTTTCTTTGAATTTAGACTCAGATTTCCCTAGAAATAAAACACTGATTTGATCTGAAATCTGAATCTGATTTCTTCAAAAATCAAAAATCAATTTATCTTGAAATGAAACTACGAATTCTTATAGATATCAGACTTCGATTTATCATGAATTTGGAAAATTATTTATTCTGATAACAGACTTTGATTTCTTGAGAAATTAGACAATGATTTCTATTAAAATTAGACTCTGGTTTTTATGGAAATCACACTTTGATTTTTCTAAAATTATATTTAGATTTCCTATGAAATCATATATTGAATCCTTTAAAATTTAGTCTCGCATTCTCTATTATTTTAGAATACTGTTTTTGTTATTTCATAAATTTGATTTTTAATATCTTTTGAATATGTTAAAATTATTTTCTTACTGTTACCCCATTTCTATAATATAATGTTTAATTTCATCTGAATCTAATAATGTTAATATTTATTAAACATGTAAATGTTTCATAAACATCTAAATGTTTCATATAAGTATTAATTTTTCATAATCATTATAAATATTTCAATATTTTATTACGTGGAAAAATGTCATAGATTCATTATCTTAATGATTTTTTAGTTGAGTGACATGTGTAAAGGTTCATCTGAAATTTATAGAAAGATAGGACTGCAGGAGGGGGAAGTCAACCATCGGAATTTACGGATATGAATACCCAATCGATTCACTTTTTATAAAATAATGATATTGTTTAAGCCTTTCATTATGCGAGAGTTCTACTTGATATTATTTGAATGTTTGAAATAATAAACTTGTTTTAACAAGGAAAATCTCATCCTACCTACTTAGTGTGAATCCAATTATTACAGATCAGTTGATGGACTCCAAGGTCAGGATGTCAGAGGTTTTCTTCACCATAGATATCAAGAGCTTATGGGGCTAGCAATACAGATTCCTATCATCGTATTGATAGCATAAAGTGGTGTGAGTAATATATAATTAATTGAATGTATAAATCAACGGACCTTTGTCCAAGGTAGTTGGATACCCTTCTATTTATGAGAGAATATTTCTCATACATGTTTACATGTTTTCATATATGTAATAATTTCACTAAATTTTGTTAATAAATTAATGAATAACATTCTTATTCTTTATTTTAATTATATACTCTTATATAAATTATATTCTATATGCATTATGGTAGTTTTATTCCCTAAGTAATCATGTCTCAATTTTTCATTATGGGATCCATATTATCGGACCCCAATTATGCTAGTCTCTTAGTTATGAACAAAATAAGGTTTTTGAATTTATATTTTATAACCTTGTAAAACATTTAATTTTATAAGGGTAAAAATTCAATGTTTTTAAACCCAAAATTCTTCCCCCCATCTTGTAATTGACCAATCTACATATACATTACAATCTTGTAATTGGTATCAGATCAAGTATCGGAAATACTAATAGTTTTATATAGGTATTCTTTCTCATCATTACATGATTAACATTATTTGTACACATTTTCTATAATGATTTTAATTTTTTATAGTATGTTTCTACTAATCATATTATGGAAAAGATCTTTTGTATTTTTCTTTTCGAATTTCAGGAATGAACATGGGTTCTATAAATTATCTAAATCCTAGAACACCACAAATCTTTGGTGAAAATGACTGTGAGTACTAGATACATAGTATGATGTAATTTATTATCAATACCAGTGTTGATAACGTTTTCATGTTAACTATAGACTAGAATATTCGTGAAAAATAAATCAAATAATTCACCAATCAAGAAAAAATTGTATTAGCTTAAATATATGGTATGGAATACTTTATTATGTTATATTAATAAAAATACATATATCCCAATTTCATCTAGTGAATATTTAAATAGTATCTAAATAAAATTAGAAGTGACACTTTTTGGAACATCCATGTTCATTGATATAAGAAGGGTTATTCTTAGAGCTAAATATTATGGTTTTATAATTTTCTATGGTGAAAATGTATTCAATGTTCAATAATGATTTATTACAGTTGTCAATAGACTTCAGTCAATGGGTGTGACATGATTTGATGATGATATTATTATCGAAATTATAATAGATATTATTTCCAATGTGTGGGAATCTAAAAGAATAGTTATTGATCAGAGTTTTAATGTTTCAAATAACAATCATGGTGAGTTATTTTGGATTCTTCTATAGCATGATATTATAATGCAGATTGATGAAGTGATAAATTTGAAAACTAATGTTAAGGGAATTGTTTTATTCACTACTACATAAAATTATATGAAAACCAAGACTCCAAAACGAATTACTAGATAAATAGAAAAGAATGCTACTATTATATCTTAATCATGTAATAGAAATCAATCCAATAATCAACATTCCATTCATTCATAACAGATTGAAAATATTTTGAGAATGAATGGCTTCCAATATTGATAAAATAGGAAAGATAATAGTTATAATAATAATTCTGATGTATCTTCATATGAATTATATAAAGAAGGTCATATTTGGAAAGACTGTCTTATGCTAAAAAGGAAAAAAATAAAGGATTTATATTCAGAAAGAAACAAGAAGATGTATTATATGTATAAATGTTTGAATTTAAATAAATATAATTACACTAGAGTGAAATTGGAGGTGATTATTATGATGAATATTATGATATTGAATATTTTATAAAAAATAATATAAGTCTTTTATTAATAATTCTTATTGAAAATCATTATTTTCTTGTTATGGTATATATTTTGGAATTTTTAACCTATATTTAATTAAATGAATATTTAATTATTAATGAATATTATGAATCATTAGATGAAGAACCATCCTGATAAAAATATAGTACTTTACCTTCAATAGAAAAAGTATATGGGTTATCAAAGTTACATGGAAATGAAAATAGTATAATAAAAAAGAAACCTTATTTGAAAAATTCACGAATCTATATTTTAACGAATTAATTTTCATATCATTCAAAAAATATTAATCATAAAATTAATGATTTTGAAAATATTTCCAAAAACCATAAATATGTAAATTATGAGAAATATAGTTTTCTAAGGATCATGAATATGATATTTCTATGAAAAATATTTTAGATACAAACTAAAAATATATGACTAGATACTATGACGATAAGAATTTCGCTGTTAGACAAAATTATGAAATATGTTCCATAAATAATCTTTTAGAAAAATTAATCATGAAAAGGAAGGTGTTTGAAAAAATGTATTCGAATATTCATCCTTATATGAAAAGTTATAGATTTGGTTATTCTTATTCAAAACCAATTTTTAGTCAAAAATATTTTTCCCCAAAGAGATAATTTTTATCAAAGTGTCAATGTGGTGGATATTGGGAGAAATGTTTTTCTTTCAATAAAATCAAATCATTAGGTTTTCATAAAGCTAATTTTTTTATGAATATTTTTATACCTATGTTTTTTTTTCAAACATTGAAGATCCATGAAATATTGTATTACAAAAGTCTTACATTTTCATTTTTTTAAAACAATTATAGTGACCACAATAATTCAGGGAACAAGGAATGTGGATATTCCCGTCACCTAACTGGTAACAAAAAGATAATTGGAAAACATTATCAAGATTAAAAAGAGGAAATATAACATACATAGATAATACTTAAGGAGAAATTATTGGTATAGTTAATTTTTTTCATCGTGGAAAAACAATAATTTCATATCATTTATTTTTTGAAGGTATTATGGATAACCTTATAATCACAATTCCATTATGTGATGAATGATGCCTTGGGAATTTTCGGAATGGTAAATGAATAATACAAAATTCCAAGGACAAATTTATCCACTCTACCCATAGACATGATAATGTTTATACACCGAACATAAGAGACCTTAGGATACATGACATATCTTTCCATAGTGAAATGAGAGATCATATCTCATTATGGAATGGATGACAAGGTCATTGTATCATTAGAAACTTATGATAACTCACAAAAAATATTATTGTTAAGGATATAATTGATATTATATTTGACACTAAAAAATAATTTGATAATTTTCAATATATAAAGAAAATAAACTAAATATTTAAACCAATAACTGAAGTAGAAAATTCTAATTCATTACAGCTAGTGCACATCGATCTTTTCTGTCCGACATAAATTGGAATTGTTGAAGGAAAAAAATATAGAATTTGTTTAGTTGATTATTTCACAAGATTTACATGGGACAACTTTCAAGAAATGAAATCTAATTAATTTTCTTATATTGAATCATTCTTATCCAAAGTTAAAATTTATATAACCATCAATTCATTAGAATTCATAGTGATCATGAATGAGATATTGACTTTTTATATTTTGGATCATTTTATTGTTAGAATGGAATTACTCATAACTTCTCAACTCTATCAACTCCTCAAAAAAATGGGGTTGTTGAATGAAGAAATTTTATTCTTTATAAATTATAAATAACCTTGTTGAGTAGATACCATATTTTAATACACATTTTAGTTGATGTTTACAATAATTCTTGGTATACTATAAATCAAGTATTCATAAGACCTTTTCTTAATAAAACACATTATATGTTAAGGACATGTTGAAAACCTATTTTTTTCTTAATTGTATTTGTTTGAAAAATATTCATCTTGAATACAAATTATAACATACATAAATTCACATAGAAATCTGATGAATGAATTTTACTAGTCTACTAATCTTCTTCTAATGATTATTGTGTTCAACAAAGGAAATTGCACTATTTAATAATATGTACATGTTATGTTGGGTTAAACTGATCAATTTTTTTAAACAACCCCATCTTATAACTTTGTGTTTGTTTTCAAAAACTATTTATCGACCATTATTTGAATATTCTTATTGTAATGAAAATTCTCATGAAAACATTTCTAATGTATGTACCCTAGAATAATTTATATCTTATGTTGATGAACATGTTTCAGAAAACCCAAAATGTAATTTCTAAATAATTATCCCATTTATAGGATCATTGGTTAGTGCAATAATCCTGTAATAAATATAAGTTCATTATGAATTGAAATATATTATCAAGAATTTCATTCACTATTAGAACCTAAAATCACTGAGGAAGATTTAGAAGAGGGTAATAAGATTATTGCTATAAAATATAAACTAATCTAATTCGAAAGGAAATAATTCTGAAGCTTCGTTGGATGACCACATTTTTTTTTGTAAATGGAGTAAATGGGGTTTTAGATAGAAGTCTGATGAAAATGGAATCATTATAAAAAATAATTCTTGATTAGGTGATAAAGTCTATAATCACCAAGAAGAAATATACTATGATGAACACTACACTATAGTAGCTATAATTTAATTATTTAGTATTCTATAACTGTTCACATCCTTTTTAAATTTCAATCAATTTCAAATTGTGGTAATGTGTGGATTCTATAACAGATATGTTCAAACATAATTTTCTATTGAACTACCTGCTATATTTGGGGAAATAAATCATCTTGAACACATTTAAAATCATTCCAATGATTTATATAGTCTTAATAAATCCCTTAATGAGTAGTAAAATAGTAATACAATATTTTTAATAAAATAAATATTATGTTAACAGAAATTCTTATCAAACACATTATTTAAATAATGAAATTAAAATTGTTTTGATTGATCAAATTTATGATTATGACATTATATTTAGATCAACTCATAAATCCATAAATGATTCATTTGTTGATACCATGAAATCAGTGTCTGAAATGAGTATTATGGATGATTTTTTCATGGTTTTTAAATTTATCATAAACTAGAAGGAACATATATATCTCAACATTAGTGTATTATTATTATTTTTAAAAATTATGGTTATGACAACAATTATTTATAAGTACTCTAATCGGTACCTCAAAAATTGTTGATCACGATGATATTGAGAAACTAGTAGATCAAACATATAATAGTGGTTTGATAGGAAGGATATTATATTTAACAACTAGATATCAACACTTAATGTTTTCAGTATTCTTAAGTGAATGATAATAATAAAATCAAAAATAATCCTATATAAAGGTAGAGAAATGTTTTTTTGGTATTTAATGCGAGCCATGAGTTTTTGTATATTAGTATATTTTTGGAAATGATGTTTTAAAAAAATAATATGATAACATTGGTGGATGTACTATGCAATAGTAAAGTACATATGGAACCTATCATATCTTATTAGATTCATTAGTTTCCTGTCATTCATGAATCAAAATTCATTTTCACATTTCTCAACTGAAGGTGAAAATTTAGAGGCTGGAAGTTGTTGGGGTCATGTGTTTTGAATTGAACACAAACTCATAGACTATAGTTTGTGTTTTACCAAAACAATGTAAATGTGTGATAATAGTAGTTCCATTTACCAAATAAAAAAACATGCACATCACTCTCATGCTAAACACATATATATTATTCTTCTCATTGGGGTGACACACCTAAATGATATATAATTATATAATTTAATGGAATGCATGATCCAATTGCTGTGATATTTACAAAATCATTACCCTCTGTTAGATTTTATATATTATAAAAATTTTGGAATGATAAACATAAGGTAATCATCCATAATTACTATTTTTAAAACCCATCTCTTTACATTATGAAATAACTTTTCATAAGAGGAGTACAAATATTTACTATTTAATATATTTTTCTCTGAAAATTAGAATTTATAATAACCTAATAAATTTATGTAACTTAAATTTCTATATTCCCACTCTCTTTAATAAATATTTTTGATCCTATTTTATTTTCCTTTCCTAATATTTTTTTTGTAAATTAAAAAATTTTCACTACGTAAAAAATGTTCACAACCTAAATTTTTTTCTTTTCCTAATACATTTTCAGAACCTAATTTCATCAATAAAAACCTTATCTTAGTGATAAACCTATCAATTAAATCTAGATTGTATGTTTCTTTACATAAATCATTATATTTGGAATTTTGATTTTTCGTTCTTTCAATTTTTTTATCAATATCATTATTGAATTGGCATTACTAAAATATGATTTTTTCTTAAAACCTCAAATTATTGGAACCCAAAAGTCCTTATTCAACCTTTTATCAACCATCATATCATATTGGTTAAATTTCAACCATTGGATTAACATTAGAGTATGAACATTCCTTATTAATTCTATATAAAGAACCCTATTTCGCATACCATATCATTTTTTTCATAGTTTCTATTTCAAAGAACTACAACTCTTCAAATCCAACATTCAATATTTCACTTTTTTCATCAACTCTAAATGATTCTTGAAATCTCATCTTAGACTCTGATGGTGTCCAATAATGAACATAGGGAATAGATTATAGATAAACCCAATGATCAGAATGAAGTGATAAAGTGCTAGGGAGAATTTTCATTTGTCTCAAGATGGAAGAAAATTTAATATATAAAATAAAAATCATGAACATGAAGATTTGATCAAGTAGTTTGAACAAGATTATAACGAATTAGGAAACATTAAGAGCACCCTGAAAAGCATGATTCCAAAGTAGAAAAAGATGGATGAATTTTTTTCTCATAAACACTCATATTTTAATGTATTTTACATCATATTTATTTTATCATAATGAAATTTGTTATCATTTAATTATATATCTTTGTATAGTCCTAACATTTTAGGTACAATTTTTTCTTTATCCACTATACTTTTTGAATATAACAAATGGGAAAAAATAATGATAAAAATATTATAAGAAAAATAATTCTTATTTAAGTGTAGAATACAAAATGAGGGAATTATTTTGTATGAAAGAGTTATTTCTATAATAATTTCAATAATATGATCCTAAAAAAATTAGAAACCAAACTGTTAATTAGTTGAATATATTTTGAGACATAAATAAAAATATATATAAGAGTTCCTTTAATGTTTAATAACTAAAATCTTAGTCATTATATTATTTTGTGATTTTTTGTACATTCCAAAATGGTAAATATTGTTATGTCAATAAATTTTCTTTAAAATTTTGTATTCCTTTATTTTTTTTTAATCACAAATACATTTTTGTAAAAAAATTATCTTTCTTTATGAAACATTCTATTAAAGAAAAAATATGTATTTTAGAATGTCATTTTATAAATGGTATTCAATGTTATATCTAGTGTATTCATAAAAAACTCTAACAATATTTTTAAAAGCTAAAAATAATAACCTTAAATAACTATGAACCATATAGTTCCATAGAATCCAAATTTCTTAGAATTCTGACACCGATGTTTCTTTAAATGAGACTCTGATTTCTTTTGAAATCTGATATTGATTTCTCATAAAATTATGCTCTTATTTCATCTAAAATTAGACTCTGATTTACCAATATATTAGACAACAATTTTTTATAAATTCAGGTTTTTATTTCTCTTGAAATCAAACTCTGATTACTTCTTAAATCATCTATAATTTCTTCTAAAAATTATAATATTATTTCTCCAGAAACAAAATGTTTATTTCATCTAAAATCAGACTCCTATATATTTTTAATTCATAATTATATTTCTTAAGAAATTAAATGATGATTTCATCAAAAATCATATTCTGATATCTCTTGAAATCAGATTCAAATTTCTTCTAAAATTAGAATCCCATTTTATCTAAAATCAGATTTCGAATTCATCATAATTGAGACTTTGATTCTCAATTAATATAGTATCTGAAAATCAATTTTTAAGGATTATATATTCAATTGTATAATAATTTGATTAAATGATTTTCTTATAGAAACCTAATATTTTAATGTAATATTTCATTTAATCAGTTCATAAATATGTAAATTTTTCATAGTCATGTTAATGCTTCTTACGCAGTATAATTCATGCTGTGTTTTATTTCATGAGATGATGTAGTACATTATGTTTTTTAAATAACCCTTGGTTGAGTGACATGTGTACATGTCTAACATAAATTTATGGGTAAATATAAAATTTGATACGGAAGTTGACCATGGGAATTAATTCCTATAAATACCCATCTATTATCACATTCATGATAAAACAATCACGAGGATCTCTTATGTGGTGTAAGAGGTATACTCTATCTTCCTTGTGCATTTCTTGAGAACAACATATTATTACTGAGAACATCTTGTTCAACTTGCCTAGTGTTAATACAATTATTACTGATCAATTGAGGTATTTTAAGGATATGAAGAGAGAGGTTCTGATCACCTTAGAGATCTAGGGCTTGTATGGATGGCATGAAAGATTACATTCTTTGTATCAGGGGATTACCCGGATATGGGAAAGATAGCCATTCTTGAATGTCTAAATCATAGGACCTTTATTCAATGTTTTTTTATACCCATTTATTTTGGTGAAGTGATTTCTTATTGTTCTCCTATTGTGCTACATTTTTTATTTCCACTATATTTTTTAGAGATATATAGGGTAATATGGTCATTTTCCACTATTTTCAGGAAATTTAATTGTTGTTTTAGTAGCTAAGAATTTATATTTTGATTTCTTTTTGAAAAAGAAATTATTGTTAAAAATATTAAATCATTCTATCAAAAAAATATAATGGGAATTATCATGATCATATTTATAGTCAACTAATTTAGTTTATAAAATGATTAAAATAAATGAATGTGAATAAATGGACATGTAACAAATGAATATACAATTATATGCGGTTATTGATCATAATAATATGAATGATCAATGAAATTTTATAGTCCTCAAAACCATAAAATTTTGATGATTTAAAATAACATAGGATTTAATGGATATCATTGTAATGTGATTAACTGTTTTCAATAACATATTCATATATGTGAGGAACTAATTTATTGATTAATAATATAAGGAAATATGAATAATATAAATTTTATTGTATCAAAATAATATTTTTATCCATTAATAAATCATTGATAAATTTAAAATTCATCACTTATAACAATATTTGAATATTCCAAATGAATTTTTTATTCTTAAAGCAATAAAAGTCACATTAAATGGATTCAAAGATCCATAATATGGTGAAATTTAATTCCATAATTCTCATTTTATTTTCGAAAATAGAAATTGTTATCATATGTTATCGTATAAATCAATATCCAAACAAAAAAATACCCCTTTGGATCATCAATAATAGTTTCTCTCAAATATTTTTTAAAAACAATGAATTATTAACCATTAAAACCCATATTCCATTTGTATGTTCTTAACCCTTATTATAATTTAGTAATGTGATCAAGCCCCTATGAAATTCTAGATGCATTGAGTTTCCACCCAAAATATGGTTTTTCTTATTAATAATAATTATATTGGTATATCATAAATTTTCATGTTAAAAATAAATTAATAAATATCCATGGAAATATGGCTTTCAGTGCAGTAATTTTTATTTCAAATTCTAAAAATCATATTTGACTAGTATAACATTGTAATTATTGATCATGTTAACCATTGTGGTTATTAATTCCACTAAAATTATGTCTACAATAAGATAATTTGTTATTCCTAAAATTAAACTTCCACTAAAACATATACAAATTTAATGGGGTGGATTTTTCTTAATATATCAAAATGTATCCTAAAAATTATAGTACTCCAAAAAAACTATTATTAAAATTGTTATTTTAGAATATCAACCAATGATCAAAATTAAACTTTTGATCCAATTATGGTATCCATAACTATTCTGTTATTGAAAAAAAATTGATTATAAAATTTAATAAAATTATTAACTATTTCAATATTATTAAATGAAAATATAATTTGTAATAATACTTCTATGATATAATTCTTGAACTCTATCAAATATTACAACTTCATTATTTCAACATAAGTTCTTCCATCATCAAGTATTGAACATTTAGATGAGGTAATTCACTTATATACTTTCCTGATTATCCACATTTAAAGAAATGGACAACAAATAAATCCCTAAGAAGATATTCATTTAAATCCATCATAATGTTCATTATCTCTTGGAAATTATTTTCATTATAACCATTCATTCCACACAAACAACATATTACAATTATTTAAATACATATTCTATAAAATATATTATATAATAGGTTTAAACAAATTGATTTGTTGTTATCATCAATTTAAATACATTATAATTGGTTATCTGTAAAAATTGAATTATCTTAAGAAAAAATCAAGGAGTGTCAATCAAGATGAGTAGTAAATCATTTTTTTACATGTAGTGATGATTGAGTCAAGAACAATATTCCATTTTCATAATTTATACCCTTGGGTACATATATTATTAAATCATTAACCACTGGTAGCATCCATAATAACATTTAATTCTAGAGAAATATATATAATATCTTCCTTAAATAGAGATTAAAATGTCATTATAAAATTATCCTGAATGCCCAAATATTGTTTGTAATCTTTAATCTATGTTTACCAAAATCTAGTTTCATGGAATTCTACTGAGCATTCCAACACCAATATTCAAGAGTCTCTAAATCCATTATTACAATGTTGTATGATAGAAGGAATCAAAAATTTAAAGTCTTAATTGTTTATCATTAATTTAAAACTAAATAAATACAGTTTTCATACATTACATTTGATTAAGAAATTAAAGCATAACATTTTTTTGGAAAAAAAAATTTCCATCAAGAATATCCTTAAATTTCAGAAAAACTGTAATTCATAGATCCCTGAGAAAGGAATAAAAATACGTGTTATCTCAAATAATAATACATGGATTATTATAATATATGATATCATAAATCAATATGATTAATCAATATATATTGTAAATTAATTGAATACACATCCCATGTAATCAATAAATTGGGAAGAAAGTGAATTCATAATTAATATAAATTGATAAATTTCATAGAAAATAATCAATTTGGCTTGGTTAATAAATAAAAAAAACATTTAAATTAGTCAATTAAATAACTATTATATCTAGATACAACATAAATAATATAGTTACAAAAATATCTGAATACACATTCCATTAAATCAACAACCTGGAATAAAATTCATCCTTACATAATATCACTATCAAAATTTAATTGATAACAATAACTAATTTTTGAATGAATGAAATTATTATAATTTGACATTATGTAATGAACTTTGCACATGAATAATAATCTTTTTTATTTTATAATTAAATATCAAATATTTTATAAATTTATAATGAAATAAGTTGTATTTATATTAATTGAATTATTTAAAATATGTAATAGTAACTTGACCCTATGAATAGTAATATGAACATTAGGATTAATAATCCAAACAACAAAATAGTAAACCAACTTTTGAAAGTATAAATAAAATTTTATCATATTAATATTTAAATTATGAAATATTTATATCGTATAATAAGAGAAATTTTTTTAAGAAAATTTATAAATTATGTGTTTTTAATTTTTGTGAGTCATAAATATTTAATTATAATTTTTTAAAAAATATAATTTTTTATAGATATGTATTTATAAAATAATATTTTATTATATAACTATTATGAAATAAATTTATGGGACCATTATTGGGTTTTAATTATATAATTATATTAGTTATTGTTTCTAAATTGTTATTTTCTAGATATATGATAATTTTAGTTGAAAATGAAATTTTTAAAATTTATATTTTTTTAATAAAATGGGGTTTATTGTTATATGATACCTGTAGAAAAATAATGGTCATAATATTTTTGGTATTTTTATGAAATACATGAATTTTTGGTAAATAGTAAAACACAATTATTTATGCTATTTAAGGAAGACATGAATTTTTGATTAAAAAAATATTTTAATATTAGGTACAGAAAAAATTTCAAAATTTCCTTCATTGTTTTAATATATTTAGTAATAATTCTCAATTTATTCATATTTATGATCCAAAATAATAATCTAATGAATATAATAAATAAAAAACACTCATCTCATCCACTAGAAATATTTCATATTTGCACCACATCTCCTTACAACACAAAGCCTGGTAACTTGATTAATTTCGATCCATTTCCATTCCCACATCTCATCCCCATGTCCAACACCATCTTGAATCACCTATGGTCCAAAACCAATGTCCTTAATGTGTTTATGAAGGAGAATAATTGAAGAGGACAATTCATCATTATTTTATGTTTAGTTTCATTTCATATCATTTCTTTTCTTATAATCTATTCACATACCCTTATCAAAGATGAAATAATACTCATGTATATTTTGATATATTTAAATTTTATCATGTTTATGGAAAAATTCATCATCAGACTTATTCTCTGGTATATTATATTCTATAAATGATAACATCATTCTGGATGAGTCGATTTACCACCATCTTGGATGATACAATTTCATTTATCATTACCTAATATAGGGATATTCATAAAACAATTAATATTTTCAAATAATATTTTATTACAAATATTATATTTTATCTATTTTCAAGGAATCATAATTTAAATAAGACATTAACAAAATTATTTAGGTTCATGATCGTTGTAAAACCAACAAAAAGAAAAAAATTAGTTAACATTAATGTTTTATCTAATGATTTATCCTATAATTAAAAAAAATTACATGCGGTGTCATTAAAAATTGTGGATTCCTTTTAACACAATTTCATTCCACTTATATAGTTTTTCTCCCGTTTGACATGAAAATCCATCATGAACCAACCATAGAAACCATGAAATAAAGGCACCATAAACAATGAAGATACCAAAATAGTAAAAATAAATAGGTTGGAATATATTATAATAATATCATATAAATAAATAAATAAACTAATATGGTAACATAATATATTAATATTACTCTTTAATAAATTATAAATGATTTTTTAACACATTTGACGTACAGAATACCCGATGTAATAGAATTCTTATCCCAATATCTATACATTGGAATATATATCTACATCATTGATTATATAGTACAATGATTATCTGTGAATTGAATTTTTATAAAAAAAATTAGGTGTATATATATTTTATAGAAATATTCATTTATTTTAATATTTTCTCACTTCTATTATATGATATATGTAATGGAAATTTCATTAAAATTTTATTTTATCAATATTCAAAAGAAATATTTTTATGCTAGTATTCATCTTTTTTGAATATGTTTTGGTAATTGGGAAATATATATTAAATAGGTTGGGACCAATATATCCTCTAATGTATTTGATATTTTTATGTTGATGTTGACCATATGGTGACTCCAACTGTTACATTGATGGTTACACCATATGGTTATCATCACAGTAACATTGTAAGGTATCTATAAGGGTTAAAGAGTAATGAAGTTGTGATGGATACAAATAAAATGGTAGATATGACGGTTTCGATATTAAGTATGTAATTCTATAAGTTATCTTGATGGTTTTATTTATGATTTCATTGTTTTATGGAATTCAATTGTTTGGACTATGTATGTATATGAAACATTATGAATGTGACATATATTGTAACAAAATATTATCATATGTGTTAATGTATGTAGGGAATAACATTATATTTAATTCTTTTTATTTCTATTTTTATTATATTTTTGATCATAACATGTTTTTTAAAAAAAATTCCCTAATATTAAGCATGTGAAAGAGAATATAAATAAGAAAATATGAATGTTAGGAAGAAGTAATGCTGTTATTAAAAAATAATCATTATTGTAATAATTTAAATTATTTTAGGAATACCCATGTTGTATCCTTGTGGGTTAATATATATGAAATAATTCCTAATTTTTTAGAAACAGTGAAAAAATATCTTCGGCAATGTAAAAAAGCGATTTTTAAAACAATTTACTAGATTGTGCAATGTTTATGGCCAGGTACTTATAGTTGGTTTCATTTCACATTTTAGATAACATTATGTGCAAGGATTATTATAATATAATACCAAAAAAATTATTATTGTTATATTGAAATGATATATAACATAATTAATTCCATATTAATTCATCTACTATATGTCCACTAAGAATAGTTTTATGTTTCATTAATAGGGAAGCTGAAATAGGATGGAATCGATACGATGATATATTTGTGAGTCTATAACCTATAATGGTGGAAATTGGAACAAAAACATTTGTGACAACAATGTTTATATTGAACCAGGATATAAACAGTGGTAGAATCCTTGGAAGGGAAAACTAGAGATACCAATAAAGAAAATGTTGATTATGAAACATTTTATGAGGCAAAAACCTAAATAATTTAGTGGATATTATAAACCAGTAGTGGTGAAGGGATTGACTAAATCCCATGAAAATAGATTTTATGTTATGAGACGTTTGGATAGTAAAATGTCATATCATAATATTTAATTTTTAGAAGGTTTTGGATACCAATGGTGGTCAATGTTCATGAATTTTAGTTATAGTGGTGATATTTATTCTTGGTGATGGGATGTGTTTAAAAATATTTACCATGAAATGTATTTTCCTAAGATGATTCGATCAATGAAGGAATAGAAATTCCTTAAATTAAAAAATGGAGGAGGATTTAGTGTTTGTGTATGAAGAACCTTCACCAGAATGAAAAGAAATGCTCTAAATAATATTAGATATCATAATTGAAATATCAAATGTTCTAAAAAAGGATTATATCCCTGATATCAATTGGAATTGGACTCCCATGAATTCAGAATATATGATTAACATTTCTAATGTGCGGATTTGGTTGAAATCATGTTTTATGATGATCGCACATACTCTGACATAAGGATAAGTCGATGTATAGATGGAAGGTGATGGGTAACAATCAATTAATGAAATCTGATGGTAAAAAATTAGAATTTTCAAATTTTGAAAAGTGTGGGAAAAAGAACCATGGGGAATGAATTAACAAAACTATGATGCATTTTTAATTAGGTATGTTTGTGCATATTGATCGAGATTCAAATGAAATGGATTTTCAAATTAATTCTGATACAGAAAATGTAAAATGTATTAATTATTATGAGATAGGACATTTATAAAATACTTACCCAAATAAAGATCAAAATTATGAAAATTATATAGAAAATAATCCAAAAAATTAATTTAGATCTATTGTGACCACAATATAAGTTTTAAGGCAATCTAATAAAGTGGTATCATGTTATTTTTTTATTTAGTCAAATTTATATAATGCCTTTTTTTCATGGGGTCAACTAACTACTTTATTTCTATGTAATTATCTTGTACATTGGAAATTTCCCATCATTAAATGAGACTATAACATAATGTTAAATGAATTTGGAGAAATATTATGAAAAAGGAATGAAAAAAATCTTCTTATTGGATTCTGTAAAATGAAGTTACCTGAAAACCATGTTGTATTTCCCTTTGTAGTGTTTGATATTATTTTGGGGATGGATTTACATTCTATTTCTAATGATATTATTTATCGTATAGTTGAATAATTTTTATTCTTAATTTTTTTTAACTATTGAAAATATGAAATTTATCAAAAATAAAGAAGCTCATATACTATTAAATAATCGATATTTATGTAATATTTAACATATTGTTGAATATATGGTAAATATTTAGATTAATAATGTCTCAAGGGTAAATTAATATATTGATGTTCTTCTTAAAAAGTTACCTAGTGCTATATATTATCAAGATGGTTTATTAAATTGTGAATTCATTTCAAATGCTATGCTAATTTCAAAAAACCCCCCTATCTAAAAGCTCAGGTTTAAATTAATTAATTTAAAATTAAGTATGATGGGATTCATGATAAAGGATTAATTCATCCTCGAACATCACCATAGGGTTCCCATTACTTATTCACAAAAAAAATAAATATGGTTCTATTATAATTATCATTGACTATAGAGAATTTATTAACATTACAATTAAGAATAAGAAACATTTTCCCCATATTGATGGCTTCTTTAATGTGCTCAGGTTGGTGTAGAATTTTAAAAATATTTAAAAGAGATCTGGGTACCATCTTTTTGAGGTGAAATAGGATGAAATTCCGAATATTTCATTACATACTATATATGAGAATTATGAATTTGATGTCACTTCTATTGGTTTGAAAATAACAACTTCAATATTCTTGCACCATTCGAATAGAATATTATTTGAATATTAGGGTAAGTTTTTTTGTTATATATATTGATGATATTTTGTTGTTTTTGAAATATTATAAGGATTATGATGGAAACTCTCAAAAAAAATAATTATATGAAAACAATATCAAATGTGATTTTTTGATTGTATATATTTCATATCAACAGAAATTTTTTAATAAGGATTGAAAAATGGATCATTATTTTCTATAAAAGTTATCGATGAAAGGATATGACCTAGAAAAGATAAATAGATTCATATCATTCTTTGATTACAAGGTTATTGCTAATGGTTTTTTAAAAAATTGCAGTTATCAGTCTAACCAAATAAGCTAACACAAAAGGGTTTAAATTTATTTGGATAGAAGAATGTGATGCTTGTTTTCAGAATCTGAAGAATTGATTGGTGAAATCTCTAGTTTTAACATGTCCTTTGAAAAATTGTGAATTTATTCATCTAATTTTATACTTAAATGTAGGGACCTGGGTGTGTCCTATTGCAGAATATTCATGTAATTGCTTATGCATCAAGACAATTAAAACCTCACTAGGTAAATTATCTCACACAAGATTTGGAAATAGAAACTGTGGGGTTTTATTTGAAAATATTTACTCATATTTTATATATATCCAAATTTGAAATATATACTGACCATAAAAGTCTGAAATACCTATTCACTCATAATAATTAAACATTTTCTAGAGATGATGGCTTAAACTAATAAAGGATTATGAATACAAAAAATTTACTATCCCATAAAAGAGAACAATCTGGTGGATTTCGTGTCTTAATAAAATAATTCATCACTAAACATGTTTCGCTTGAATCATAATGTCTTGATTAATATTTTGATAAATTTTTACTTAGAATTTAATGATGTAGAAAAATATTCCATTTTGTTTCATGTTTTAGTGCACTCAACCCTATCAGTAATAATTAAGGAAATTTTTATAGAAAACAATGAGTTAAATAAAAATTTATAATTTGGAAAAAGGGTATGATTTTAGATTTTATTATTGATAAATATTGTTTTTATGTTTTTTGAAGAGATTTGTATTCCTTCTGATTCCAAATAAATAAATAATTTTTTTGAAACATACAGTTCTTTGATTTATATTCATCCTAGAAGAAAAAATATGTATACATTTGTTCGATAGTATTATTGTTTTGATTTAATAAGAATATATAATATTGATTTTACCAACAATTTATTTAATGGTTTATGTGTTAATGTAGAGTGACAACTACCAAAGGGGATGATTCAGTCTTTGATAGTGATAAATTGGATATGGGAAAATATATTCTTGGACATTGTTGTGGGATATCCAATGTGTTATCAAGATAACAATGTGATTTGGGTTATTTTTGACTGGCGGAATAAATATTGTCATTTCCATCCATTTAATGATACTATGTATTGGGAATATATATAATTAATATAGGTAAAATGGATAGTTATGTTACATGGATTTCCACTTCCCATCATATTTAACTATTATCAAATGGAAACATATTTCATTTACAAAGGCCTTGATAATACACTAGGCATAGAATTAAAATTCATCACTTCTTTCTATCATCAATCTGATGGATAAGATAAGGGAAAATTCATAAATTTTAGGATATTCTTGAATCATGTTCAATGTACTACCAAGGAAGATGAAATCAACATCATTCCATAGTTGAGATATTAAATAATTTTTATCTTCATTCATTTGTATAGATAGAAATTGTTAAGGAATTATGTGAAAAGTGGTTCCAAACTCCATTTTTCAGGATTATGTTATGGAATGGATGTTTATTGTACCATATTTAATAGAGGAATTGTCTTAGAATGTGAATATTATCTTGAAACACATGAAGAAAACATAAAGTAGGAATAAATTTTATGTAGATAACAGGAGGATGTACTTTTCTTTCAATATAGGTGTTCATGTTTTTTTTCGAACATCTTGATTGAAAAGTGTTATATTTTTTGTTATGATAGGAAATCAAGGTCCATGGTTCGTTAGAACATTTGAAATACTATAGATTTTTTGACCAGTAACCAATCAAGTATCTTTTCCTCTGAAATTATCTCAGGTACACAATGGTTTTCATGTTTTCTTGTTAATAATGTTCATTCTAGATTCATCTCATTTTTTGATCCTAGATATTTCAGCAAAAAGATAACTATTCTAATTAAGAGTAACCTATTCATATTTATTATTATATAGATACTATTTTAAGGAATAAGTTAATTCACCATGGTATTGTTTTGTGGAGAAACGACATAGTTGATGAATCAACATGGGAATCTTAAAATACAATGATAGGATGGTTCCCACACTTGTTTAATAAGTAAATAAAAATTTTGAAGATGAAATTTCAAGAAGGTGGGGAGAGTGTGAGGAACCTCATATATAAATAATATGTTTTATTTATTTTTTCATTAAATTGTTAAAAAATTATAAATTTTTAAGGAAATAAGTGGAAGTCATATGCATTATGTAATTATAACAGATAGAAGAGTTACACAAACATTGTAATAGGAACATTACCATTTTGAATAATTTTATGCACAGTAGAAAATTAGAGTCCCATAATAATGCATAATAAATCAAATCCATCTTATAAGTTAAAATATGATTTATTTGGCTTATTGAATGGGTACATGTTTAAAAAAATTATGCTTTGGTATATTCAAAAGTCATAAATATTTAAATACAATCATAAAATTAATATAATAATTTAACTAAATTATTTTCATAAAATATATTCATAAATTAATATTTTTCCTTATCATTTGATTAAAATTTTATTACCCCATGATGAGTTTTTCAAAACATTATATTATCATTTATAATTTTAAAATTCTTATTTTTAATTTAAATATTATCTTTCTGAGAAATTAATTTCCTCATATTCATATTAATATTTTCATAAAATGGAGTTAATTTTAGAATTCTTCACATTTTAAATGTGTTGGGGTTAATTTTTTTTAAGTTTTTTAAATACATGAATTCTATGTTAATAGTAAAATACTGTAATTTATGATATTCCAAAAATACATGATTTATTGAGTCATAAATGATGTAATAATGATATATTCCCAAAATGTCAAACTATATTTACTTATTTTAATATTATTATTTATAATACTCAATAAATTCATTTTATTGACCAATTATAATAAACTATTTAATATAATAACGAGAAAAACACCATCACAATCAATATAAATACAACATATTCTCATCACATCTCAAATCCTTGTAGACTATTTTAATTATACCAAATTCCCTTCAAAATTATCTTAATAATGTGATAGTATAATTAGTATCACCTAATGATTTTATCTAATGTCCTTAAGGAGGTTCTCAAGGTGGATAATTTAAGAGCGAAAATTTTCTTTTTTTTATTTTTTCCCTTTCATTTTCTATTATTTTATTATTATCTATTCACCTCCACATATAAAAGTGTCATTAGAAATATTGTATATATATAGATTATTATAATCATGTATTTGGATAAAATCATTATAAATTTTCTAATTGTCTAAATTTTATTTTAAAAATTATAACATCATTCGTGATGTGTCCATTTACCACCATCATGGATGATAGAGTTTCATATTTCATTATCACCTACAGAACCTATCATAAAACCATTAAGATAGATAAATATGATCTGTTAATACGTCTAATAAGTTATTTAAAAATACATAACCACTATATATACTTGATATTACAAAAATGAATTGAGTTAAGGATGGTCATAGAAACAACAAAAGTATAATAATTATTTCTAAAAAATGTTTTATATAATGATTATTCCTAATAACAGGAAAATGTTTTATAGGGTATCATAATTATTTAAAAAAATTATTAACTCACTTTAATTTCATTTATATATTTTTTCTACCATTTGAAATGAAAATCCATAATGAACAAACCATGGAAACCATGAAATAAATGCCTAAAAAGAATGAAAATAACAAAATATTATTAATACATTGGGGGAAAAAGTGTTATAATAATATCATATAAGTAATCATAAATATTAATATGGTTTATTAATATATTATTAAAACTCATTAAACCAATATACACTAGTGTTCCAATTGTTTGATGTAAGAAAAACCTAAGGTATGGGAATTCATAACCAAATTTCTTTTCATTGGGTTAACCTTCTACTTCATGGATTATGTATTAATAAGTTAATTTATGGACGTAATTTTAATAATATTATGTTATTTTTTTGGATTTATATTTTATACACATATTATATTCTTATTGTTGTTTCTCTCATAAAATATATGATATTTTTAAGGGGTTTTCATTAAAACCCCTCTCAAATTTATATTTTTACAAAATAAAAAATGAAAACATTAATGAAAGTATTATTATTATATTATTATTTTGCGGTTGATTTGAATTTTTTATGATGAATTATATAACATATATCTCCTTCAAATTCATTTTTTATATTTTTATTAGAGTTCGAATGCATGGCTACTCTATTCGAAACTACGATGGTTACACCATAAGGTAATTTTGAGGGTTAAATTGAAATGTGACCATGAGGATTACATTATAAGGTATCTATGAGTTTTACAAATCATATGGTAGAAATTATCATTAGAATAATATGTAATTAATGCTCCAACATACTTTTATGGTTTTATATATGTATTATATGTTTTTCTTAAATTACTAGTGTTCAATGTGTATGTATATGATAATTCATAGAGGAGAAGTATATTTTGTGAAAAAAATTAATATATGTATAATTATTCATTAAATAACAAATTAATTTCCTTCATTTTATATACCTTACAATGATTTTATTTCTCTTTTGTTGTTTTTTTAAAATATCATTGGATTTGACGATGGTTATGAGAAAAGAAAAAGAAATGATAAATGAAGTGAAATGACATGTTTTTATTACAAACGCTTCTATTAATGGTGAAATTAAACCTTATTTAATAGAACCAACATTGTATGAATATGGGTTGACATTGATTCATTTTGTCATAATCTTCTAAAAATATAAATAATTTTTTTTGGAAATTAATGTGGTGAATGATAATTTAATTTAATTTATTATCTAATGTTTAAGGTCTTGCCTTTATAAATCATGTAATAGGCCAATGACACGTTTATCTTCATGGCTATTGAAAATATAGTTTAAAAATCAAGTAATTACCTATTTAATAAAACCCTACATTATTTTTTCTTGAATCATACTGATTAATCATGTGGTTATATAATATAGGTCCCCACCCATCACTACAAGACCAAAGAATATGTCATATATCAAATTTTCAATTTTATCTAGAATTCAATATTCCTTATGATAAAATATTTTTATTTATTAAATAAAACATATTTATCAATATTTCTGATATAAAAAATGTAATTAAATGCATGACACTAAATGTAGAAATGATATATTATTTATGAAATAATCATATACATTATAAATAATATGTATATTTAGGAGAACTGTTTTTTTCTCAATGATTACTAGAGAGTAATAATTTCTAGGGATAGTTTTTTATTAAAAAATGATGAGTGGAAATGAATTAACTTAACTTACATTGTCAAAATAACCCTCAAAATGCTAGAGTAATAATAATTATGGCATCAATATAACATATCAACATTTAAATATCTGTAATATAAAGGATTTTTGTAATAGATGAATAAAAATATGATAAAAATTTAATTAAAATTTTCATGAGGAAAATATCCTTTTCATTTTGAAAATATAAATTTTAATATAAAATATAAAAATGAATTTTTAAACTAATATTCATTTATATTATCATATAAAACATATAATTTAGTTCTTTAAAACATTTGGTTGTCATTATTGTAATATATTCCATTCCTTACAAGTATTTTAATATCAATATTCATTTAAAATTTTCTGTAATAACCAATCATTAATTTATTTCAAAACAAAATGATAACTCAATTAAGAAAATTATTTAAAAAAATTATTAGAAAAAGGTATTTAATAAATCATTTTTAAAAGGTTACGAACATTATATGAATTTTTTTATAAAACGTTGTTTTAGAAGGAAATAGATTTCGAAAAAATGATATAAATTAAGTCATGTTTTTGAAATACAGATATTTCTAAAATATTTTATGTAATAAATAGGGGAAATGGTACCATTATGTGAAATATATTATTCAAAACTCTATGATATTATAATTTAAAGGGATTATTATAAATTAATCAAAAAATTCTATTCGATAAAATTAAGAAATAATAATAATTATTAGAATGAGTTTGTGAAATAAACCCTTATAATGATCATAACGTTGATATGAGAATAAATAAATGGATTCATTTTCGATATAAACAAACAATACACGTATTAAAAAGGAAATAAAACATTTGGAAAATTAATAATTATACAAATATTCTTATATTATTATTGACATATAATTATAATATAACGAAATGATAATTAATTATGTTATGAAATTATTTTCCACTCACTACCTTTTAATTAAAATCTTCATATTTAAAACAATTAAAATTAAAACAGAAAATACCATTAATAATGAATTTATAATTTTTTTACATGAAAAAGGGATAGTATATTGACAATATGAAATTAATAATTTTAATAACATTAGAATCATTTTCAATCAAATGAAATTTAGATGAAATCAAATTCATCACACTTAATTTTGGATGAACATTCAATAACCTATAATATAGTTGTTTTAATCATGGTATTAACTTATAAAATAATAACAGTATTATTTATAATTCCATATTAAATCCTTTTATAACATATTATCACTCTTATATTAATAATCATCCATTATTTTTGGTGTTCCATGTCATAATTTCATTATTTCATGATGTTTGTTATTTCCAGAATGATTAGCTCTGAGAACATAGTTTATTTTTCAATCAACAACATAATTATACTCATGAAACAATAATAATATACATACACCAATTTTACAATTTAATACCAATCATGAATGGTGTCATAGAAAATTACATTATGTTATAATCATTGAGACAACATGCATCATGTATGCATGTATAACATTAATATTATTAAACTATCTTATGGGAAAATGTACATAATATATTGTTATTAAATAGTTTTTATAATATAATAAATATTATATTATATATTTATATATATAATCTATTTGGAATAGTGGTGATAATATAGTCTCATTTTTTTTGAAGTCGGTAGTCCATACGTTGACAAAAGATGTTATCATCAATATGTTAGTGAAAATTTCTTAATGAAAATTTTATATTTTAGATTTTATATAATTATAAAAATATATTTAATATCATTATTAAATCAATTTTATGAAATATAATACAAAAATCCGTCCTCATCACCTTTCAGGTTAACCATTGTCAAAAAATGAATCACATCACTTTGTGAAGCGGTAGCCTATTATACACATTATAGAAATTACCATTAACCGTTAAAAATGGAAGAAAATTATATATTTGATTTAAATTATAAAAATATTTAATTATCTTATAAATATAGTACACATACTTTAAAATAGTAATCTTACCCAACCATGAGAGGTGCTAGCAGAGATATTATTGATATCAGTTTGTGAGGAAACAATCTTCCATATATATGAATGATAATTTCATAAATGATTGGATGGAATTTGTGATTGAAGTTGTTAATTAAATAATTATAACAACATCTTATCATATTCATGATAAATAAGATAATATATAATCTCATTTTGATAATAATTTAATGGATTGGATGAAGAAATAAAATTGAAATGCTCGTTAAAGAATGCTATATCTTCATTGTGTATTCTCTTTAGAAATACACAAAATCCTTCGAATGATATACTTATTAATAAAATAAAACATTTAAGATCATTTGATAAAATATTGTATATAAATATTAATTTTTTTAATCTAAACCAAATTCATTTGAGGTTTTGAATAAATATGTAGTGTGGGTGGCCTGTAATATGATGGGTGAGGGGAATAGTGGTAGTTATCCTAAATTAATCTATGATACCAATGATTGTACCATGGAAAAGTCACCAAAAAATATAAAATATTAAAACTATATGGTATAAGGTCAGCATTCCATAAACCCATATGTCTTTTATATGATAGGATATGATTTTTACAATTATCATTTCAGTTTGACCCCCCATAAATTCATTATTAACATCACCATGGTAATTAATTTTTGTTATTTCCCCTATAAATTTTTGGTCAAAATTTATTTTAAAAAATTATAAATTATATATTTTGGTTATAATAAAATTGAACTTATTTTCTAGAATTTTTTTTATATAATTGAAAATTATTAATGAAAATAATCTTATGGCTGTTGTGTGAATGTGGGGTTTTAAAGGGAAAATATTCCAATGATTAGAATGTTTTTCAATGAAAAAAAATTTGAAATTGATTAAAATGAATCATATAGGATACATATTCTTTAATTAAACTAATTCTGCTATTAAATCAATTCATATTAAAATTTATCATTATATATTAATTAAAAAAATGTAGTTTTTAATTAAAATTCAGTGTTTTTGACTATTAAATGTATAATGAAATAAAATATAAAAATCCCAATTGTTCAACATAAGATAATATTTATAGGAATATTATAGAAATTAAATAAATTTTATAAAATTATTTTTATAATTGTGGTGAAATAAAATTTACTATTTTCTTCTCAAAGTGGGACAAATAATTCTTATAATAAAATATTGTTTTTAAAAAATTATTATATTTTTCATTTATTTTATTTGTATTTAATTTAAAAAATATATAATTATAATTTATTTATTTTAGATAGTACTAAAACCCATGTATTATAATAACTATTTATAATAGTACACTATAATATAGTTTATTTAAAACATTGAGTTCCATGTTCTGAAATATATCCATGATTTAAATTATAATGAAATATATTTTATTTGTTTTCTGAGCTCCATGATTTATCATTGAAAAACTTTATAAAAAATTATATTCTATTAGAATTTATTGTTGTTACAATATTTTTTTTATCAATTACATAATAATGCAATTTTATTTCATTATTTTTCCATAGATCCATTTAATAATATTAGAAAATTAAATGTGATTAATTTAATTAAAGATAATAAATTAAAATCACATTAAAAATTGTGTATCCTAAAAATATTAATTATTTAATTTATATGATTCTAATAACATCAAAAATTATTATTTTTCTATTCAAAAAAATTATTACGCCTCAAATCATTTATTAAAAAAATATAACGAATTAAAATACAATTTTTATATTAAATCATTAGACATTACTATTTGTTACAAATTTTATAGAGTTTATAATATAATTGTATTATTTTAGTGAAGTTTGACATTATAATATATTAATTTATAAATATTAATAGATAATTGAGAAAATATTTTAGTATTTTATAGTTTTCTGTTTATTTTGAAAAAATATATTAAAAAAATAATTGTCTAAAAGAGAAATATTGACTAAAATCATAGTGTTCTGAATTAATGATGAAAAAGGTATATTATACTCAAATGTTTGATATATAATATATTATGAAACATCAATAATGTATTATTCATTTAAAAATTTTAGAATTTATTTTGAAAATCGTAACATTCTTTAAATCAATTTCAATATTGATCTTTACTGAATTAACGATCATAGATCAAACATTGATTCAAATAAAATGGATGGACTTTTTTTCAAACATTGAAAAATTATTATATGTAAGGATTGAAATTGAAGGAATAAGAATAAATCCATTGTTTATTCTTCAAAAGGATATAATCTATAATCATCATTATATAATTCAAATGGGTTGATTTGGTGTGGTTCATAATTTCATAAATCATAAGAAAATAATAGAGATGTAACGCCAGTTAGGTTTTTTGATATTAAGGTTATGATATTTCATCTCACACTATTAGATACAATAAAATATATTTAATAAAATATATTCTGATGAAATTGATGGATAATGACAATTCTAAATCATATTGTTATACATAAAACTATATGAGAGTAAATGTCATAAAAGTGATTTTACATGAATATAATTTTAAATTTTTATCTAATTGATAATAAATGATATGGAAGGGAGGTATAAATTATCAGTGATAAAAATAGTTAATTGAGGATATTATATTGAGTGATGAGATAATTCCAACATGAACCGTTAATTGTGATTATGTGATGAGGATCTCTTTATGTTGTTCTACATTGAGAATACTCATTATGATAGCCTGTAATTAATTTTTTACAAATGGAATAATTATGGAATAATAGGAATTTTTCTTCTAGGGGATGTAGCATGAGTTTAATTATGGGAGTAGTAATAAAAAGATATTGATATAAAAAATGACTGAATTTAGATGTATATAATTATAAAAATTTATATTGATATCTATAATATGAAATTATTAGATATTGAGAAATATTATAAGATAACTAACTTATGATAATTCATGTCTCGAATTGAATTTATTTGGAAAGGTATCTCTTTTATATAGTAGGATAGGTCTGGGGGTAATCTATGTGTTTATACATAATAAAAGAAAATAGGAAAATCAATACTGAGAACATAATTGGAGAACTATTAGTATTGTCTGTTCTCCTTAACCATGCATTATTTAGATGTTGGTTCCTGGTTGTGGGAACCATTCATAGTGGACATAGATAATGTACAACCCGAGCTCCCACTTTGACAATGGTGAACTCATAGCCACCACATTGTTTTTAAACCATGTCTGTGACCTGTAAAAATAAGCATCCCAATGTCCTATTGTACTAAGAGAACCCCACATTTGTCATATAGTTTGTAAAACTATCCATCCAACCCATCATCCTCAATAAAATATGGCGATTTATCATTTTACCTCTCATCCTTATTTCATTCTCACCCGAATACCACCAAAATTCAACTCTTTAATATAAAGGTCGTGATTATGGAGATATCCCTCCTACATGGGTGATTATCCATTTATTCATTTGTTTTTGTAGTATTATTAGGTGGGAATAAAATTTCTAGGGATGACTATGACATCTTTTCAATAATTTTTTGGAAGAGGATTGGTATTCTGTTTGCACTCAAACCAAAACTCATGTCCACTTTTTATAGATTAAAATTTGTTGTGATTTATGAGGATATATTATTATGAATCATGGGTGGAATTTGTGAAATCCACTATTAGGTTTACCATAATCTTTTTTCTAAAGTTTAATTTTTTTATAATTGTATTTTGTTGTTACCATATACTTATGTGAAATTATTTAATTTATTGGACAACAGATATTAATTGGGGCCTTAGATTTATTTATGAGACCCTTTCTTGAGCCCCATCGTATTTATTGAAGATGTGATAATGAATCAAAGGATAAACATGGTGTGTGTTAAACCCTAATACATATTAAAATTATTTGGTATATTTTGAGTTAAGGATACTATAATAGTGATTGAGTAGGGGTTGGTATATAGATTATGGTCATGATTAATGAGATTAATTAAATAGGTATATTTTATATTCTATAAAAATATTATGAGGCTATTCAAATAGATTAAATGATGTGGTGAATATTTTGTTCCAGTTTTGGTTATCAATGTTTCTATATGATGATATAATGTTATTAATGACCTAACCAAGAGGTATTGACCAAAAATGGGCTTGAAAATGGGGTTATCTTAGTTGATTT
Organism: Viscum album; assembly: GCA_963277665.1. Taxonomy (NCBI): domain Eukaryota; kingdom Viridiplantae; phylum Streptophyta; class Magnoliopsida; order Santalales; family Viscaceae; genus Viscum; species Viscum album. The sequence goes on along the minus strand of OY728152.1, from coordinate 2,069,584,659 downwards.
CATATGAGGGTTTGAAATGAGTATTTGTTTCCAATTTTCATTAAAATGAATTGATATCCAATTCTAATGAATGAAAATGGAAATGAAATCCATGGGTTGTGGTTTGGTTTTGAATGTGGATCTCCCATGTTTTAAACTACTTATTTTATATTATTTTGGTAATACTATTTTGTTATGATTTATTTCCATAAATGGTTATCCTTTATCTTCACAATTATGTGATTTCCAGTGTCCGCTGAGACCATCATAAATGAAATGATAATATGAGAAAATGTGGTGAACTACTAATGAATTATATCAATGTGTTATGTAGAATGGATGTGTTATTTTCTTAATGGTATAAATCAATTGAACCATAATGAATTATTCAATAGGCCACACCAATTTATTTTATGGCCATTATATTGTATAGATCCTCATAATCTGTGGTTTTCGATAGAATATGTCTTTTGTCCGAACTAATGGTTTTTCGAATTTTAGATATATGAGTGAGGATCCATGCTTGTATATTTACACTGGTTTTGTTGTCAAAATGATATTGTATGCACCAAATGTATGTAAATAATATTTTTACATGGAATTATTATCCATGGTAAATTATTTAATTGAATTTATTAGTGAAAAAAATTGGAGAAAAATTATTTGACCCCTTTTTCTTATGGATTTGGATTTAAGTATAAACAAAGATAGTTAGGTATCACAGATTACATGATAGATCTTAAGTGGATAAAATGGATAATTAATAGTTGGTTAATTTTAAAACATGTTTCTTTTATATAACCACCTTATTTATTACACAATATTTATCTACATACAATCTTGTACATACCAGTTAATTCATTAGACACCATCGTTAGTTCCCTACCATGTTGTACTCAAATCCTTATCTGGGCACCATAGAAATTTAGTACCCTATAGGATACATATTTTTTCTATTATAGATTAAGGACATGGACCTAGTGTATAGTATATGCATGGGATAATCAATTAGATCCGTGGATGTCAAGACATGTTTAGGACATGGTATTATATGTGATGTCTTTTATGGTTTGGTATTCGGATTTTTTTTGTATGAGTATATGCTATTTTTTTGAATTCCATGTTATTAATATTATTCACTTGAAATATTTCAATCACTGGACTCTAGTGTTTACATGGAACTGTTTAATTTTTCAGATAATTCTTTTGATATTATTAATACTGATGTTTTACTTTGATAATATAATATAGTATCTTTATTGTATCTTTATGGTTTCGTGCTACTAATCAGAATAATATTAGGTATCGAGAACCATGTAATTAGTCTTGTAGAAATCATGTTCAGTGAACCAGTTATTGTGGCTATTGTGGATGGTCCATACAATGTGATATAAAATTAGTTTTATTTTTCTTACGTATTTAGGAAATGGTAGATAGATGGTTAGGATCTTTTCAAGGGTTGTTTATAAACTTACACCTGGGTTCCTACAACCCTATTTATGTGAGGAACCCCATGTTTTAATGGTTGGGGATTGATGTTTTGTTTTGGGCTTTTATTGTTGGTCGATAAATCCACATTGACTAAAAAACCTGGATATGTTGTTATTGATTAATGGGGATTGTTTTCTTATTAATTTTTGATAATATAGGGTGTGTGGGTTAATGTTGAATACATGTCACATATGATTCATAGTTAATCCACTTATTATATTTCCTTGATAGTTCCATAGGATTTACATACTTGTATTTTTCCTTTTATCAATGGAATTTTATTGTTGATTACTCATTGAAATATATGATTATGGGAAAGTTTAAAAAATAATTTAAATAAAATGATGATTTTTTATTTTTCGGTAATTTGTGGGTTTTGAAATTTTATACCCCAATTTAAAAAATCTAAAAATTAATTAAAAAATAATAAATCTAAGTGATGGAACTGTTGGAGAAAACGGTGGTGTGGAACCATTTTATAGCTATCAATTTTTATTATATTTTAGGTAATAAATGTTCCTGAGCATGATACTATTTTTTTTCGTTAGGCCTTGATGAGTTTTGATTTGTGGATACATGGTTTTTTCTTGTTTTTCATTTTACTGGGATGTTATGTTGAGGTAGTGATAAATATTTCCATAGCATGAAAGTTGTATCCCCTGTTGTTTGATACCTTGAATTTTTTTTGTATCATGTAGTGGTTCATTGGATAGTACATACATTTTTATAGTGTCTGTATCATTGGATTGAGACATATATAAAACTATTTCTTATGTTCATTGGGTATAGTGTGATTTTAAATAGAGAAAGTGTTCCTCTCATGCAGGGATAGATATTTTATATTTATGTGTATGTATTTTAAGTCGAGTCATTGTCTCGTTATATACATGACTCTATTTTTTAAAATTGAAATTAATTTATTGTAGATGATGACCATTGAGAGAGGATGGTCAGGTTTTAGGTACTTTTCGGATAAGGCATAAGTGGAGGTTCTAGGATTTTTATATGGATACTAAGAGTGTTATCAATAGTGTGGGATTGGCCAAGAAGGATGTGTGGAAAATCCAATAGATTTGGAGGCGTGACTCGTGTTTTGGATATATGTTGGTGGTTTCGAATAATCGAGTGTAGCCTCAATGGGCCTAAGATAGTGTTGCAGGTTCCTTAGAATATGATGCATGGTTGTGTACATCGAATATAGAATAAATTCACAATGGGTGCCATAAATTTTTTTTATAGTGTCTGGCTATAGCATGGTTTCTTCTTTGGTTATCATTAGGGTGATTTTGATTTTTTTTAATATTGGTTTTTAAGTAAATAATTTTTTAGTTATCTAGCTCAACTATTAATCAAACACATACTGTGGGTATTTTTTAAGCACATCATGGAAAATTGTTATATTAGTGTGATACCTATGGTAATGGATTGTCAGATGTTCGAGCTTATTTTGATATTTTTTAGGTAATATAATGTAAACATTGAGGTTGACTTGAATATGATGTCTTGATGGTCTAGGGGTAATGTTTAGTAAAGTGAGTTAATATTTGGGGAAATATTCAGTGATGTATTCCTCGGGTTATATAGTATTGAGTTTCATGAATGATCATTGGAATGAACATGAAAATGGTGGGTGTGATGAGGAATCATTGGTGGGAATGTGTCAGAGAATAATGAAGGCATTTTGGTTATGTAAACTATGGGTTTGTATGAAAGAGCAAGTTGGTCTTCCAGAAATCATTATCGAAAGATACTGGTATACGATATGATATTTTTGTTTTGGATCTGTTTTAGTTGTTTTGTTAAAAATATACTATTGTAATTATATATTCAAAATGAACATACCAAATATAGTGACATCATTCTAGGTTCACTGATAGATAATTATCTATATCAGAAGCTATATAAGGTTTTATTTTAGGTATATTAAGGGCCATCTTGAACATTGTGACATTAGATAATGTTATTAGATAATATATGCGGTGGGTTGTGCATATCAAGCTATCGTCAAATGTGGTATATGGTGTTTATTCATATTGATAAATGTTGATGTTTCAATTCTTGGAAGTCGGGAATGTTCATTGGTTAACGATTTTTTTCTATAATGAATGAGTGATATTCATGAACACTTAATTGAATTTGAAGTGATAGGGTGGGATCTACGGTGGTGTGATCTTTTATGGGAAGATCAGTTTGGGAATCTCTTGTAGTGGGGAGTGGTATGTCAAAATTAGATGTAAAGAGAAACCCATGGATTGGATATTGTGGAATAAACATGGAATAGTGAATCATATGAGGAACATGATATGATTACTCAGAAATGAAATGTGTGAAAAGTATGTGGGGGTTGATTATACCACTCATTGGCATCATGAATTGTGTGGTTCTCAAATCCATCCATAGTTTTTGTGTAGATGTTGTCTCAGTGTGAAATATAAAACTACATGATAGTTTGGTAACATTTTCTCCAATGATGGGTGATTTTTTTATATATTTGGGTAGAATCTATTTGGAATGTCCAATTATTATGGTATTTTATAGGGGATATGGATACAATTATAGGTTAAGTGGTCATGTGACAACTATGTGGGATTGGTATTTTAGGATGAATAGGCTTGCAATTGTCTGAAACGACAAAAAAAGGGGACAAAAGTTTTGTATTGTAGTCCAACATTGGATGATATATAGAATTAAAACGTTTTTTTAATATAAAAAGCTGTTTAGGAAGAAAAAAGTCATATTTTGTAACGCCCTGACCCCAGTTACCCAGAGTCGGTGCATTATTACATAACATTGGCATGATCACAAGAAATATCAAATCTCGAAAGACCGATTTGTTTAGTATCCTTGGAAACACTAGATATATTCATAATGTTTTACATTACATCATAAAGTGAAAAACTACTACAACAACATAATGTCTCCATAGTCCACACTATTATCCCCTCATAATATCCCTGTAGGTCATTCATAACATACTTCTTCACATCCTGGGCAAAATAAAACAAAGAAAAGGGGAGAGCTCAAATGCCTAGTAAGGATAACAATATAGCGAAAACTTTCCAAAATAAGCATAAACATTTAAGGCAATGTATAAATAAAACAAAATCCTTTTAAACTTGAACATCAACATATTATGGAAAAAGTAAAATGAAATAATTCCATTTAATTATTCACATGGTTAATCTACTAATCGAATAATCACATGCAATATCAATAACCACTTTCATAATGATGGAATGCATAATGCCAGACTATCATAACTACATAGCCAAGGCCTCGTTCCAAGACTACAAATAAGATTTTGCCAAGTCATTGTGCCAAGACACTAGTTTATCACATTAGAACTACCGATGCATCGAGGAGCTATAGCGGGCTCCACCCATCACTTACTAAGTCCAATTCATTCTCATAAGAAAAGGATTAAACATAACATAAATATTTTTATTAAAACTAGCATACGAAATGTCAATACTTTCTCCATAATCCATGAATGGTATAAAAAAACACATCCATAGTCAAATATATCACCAAACCTTAAATACATTATGGAAGTTTTGTATCATAATAAATCAACTTCATATAATCATAAAATCCATCAAAGGATGTTTACATAGATGAAATAAAAACTATTTGAGGGAAATACCTCATTTTTTTGAAATCATTTAAAAGTAACACATTTTTAAAGGAAGTAATTAAAAATATATTTTTGAATCAAAGTGTCCCATACAACTTTAAAACTATTGAATGGAATTAACATTTTAAAAACATTCATGTCCATATAAATAAATCCTTAAAAACAATTTTGAAGACATGGATATTAATTAAAAATATTTAGAACGATAAATCTTTAAAACATTTAAAATTCTGATTTTGATAAAGTGTACCTTTCCGAAATTCTTAAAATATTCATTTTGAAATCATTTAAAAGTCTCATAATTATAAAATAAATCATTTACATTTAAAATTACCTTTTAATCTTGTAAGGGAACCGTTGAATATTTAATAACGGCGAAAAATAGCCGCACCTGCTGTATAAGATAAATGAATCATTCTTACCTTAATTTTGTCGAAAAGGTTAAAAAGCGCCTTGTTTGGAAAATAACGGAAAGATTCCTTTATAAATATCTTATAAAAAGTCAAAAAAGGGTATAAATTACTTTAAACCATATTCTAGTAAATAGTAAAAGTGTTTTGAAATTTATTTTTATGAAACATGGATTTGGATGATAAAGAGATCCTGGTAGATTATTACGTATAAACAACCTCGGATAATGAAGAGATTGCGAATTAAACCCTTACCTTAAAATTTTCCTTGGTTGGGGTAGGTTAAAATTCCGTATAATGGTGAAATAATTGTTATTAAATTATTCAATAATCATATACATTAATATGATATTGTATATGATCTTTTAACATTTCTTTTTTAATAATATCTAAGAATTATCTTCGTTTCGGGTGTTAACTTACTCATTTTCTTTTATATGTTTTGTTACGTAATCCATTTTTGTAATGGATAGGTTTTATATTATTCATATCCTTAATGATATCAAGTCTTTAGATACAATTAGTAATCAACAAATGGGAATTATACTTGAATCGATACGATGGAGAATGAATCTCATCGCGTTCATGGAGACGGTAGTCCGTACGTACGCACGAGCGATAATATCATTTTTTTGATATTAAAATAATATATAATTGGATGGTATATCATATATAAAGAATCCTAATCATGTTATATTTATTATTTACATGAGTTACACATCATTATTATACCCATACAAATTATAATTTATTTAATAACAATTACACCACGACGTGGAGACGGTAAGTCGTACGTACGCACATATGGTGACATGTTATTCAAAGGATGGATAGAATAGTGAATATGGTCGTACCATATTTTTCATAACATCACAGTATATATATGATACTGGAATTATTATTTTATAATGGTAACAACAAAGGAAGAAGTAGTGGATGAAGAAAGGAACTTGAAAAATGGTGGTGAAATCATTACTTCTTCTTCGGGTTCTTCCTTTTGATTTGAACAAAAGGGCTCCTTAGGATGGCTTTATGATAAAACTAAGGCCTCTAAGTTGTAGTGAGGGAAGGTGGGAGATAATTTGGGAAGAGTTTGGCAGTTCAAAAAGGCTATAATGGTGTGAATAAATGAGAAGGAGGAGTGCCCTTTTATAAGAGGGGTGGGGGGCACCTTTGGAAAAGCTAGAAATATTAATTTATAATAAATTCATAATCGGTTTCTAATGGATCCAAAGTTGACTATTTAAATGTTAAGGTGGGGATGGGTCGAACAAAACTCAACCAATATAATTTAAATAGGTTTGGAAACTTATATTAAACTTATAATTAAGTATTAATTCTATGTTAATTAGTTTCATTTTTACAATGTCTCTTTGTATTTTTATATTATATGGTTAATAAACATACTATATAAATCCAAGAGACACCCAAGTGGTCCATTAATGATTAAACTATCATGATATAAGTCTCTTGGCCGAACTATAGATTTTTTGGAATTTAATATCAATTAATAATATAATATTTGTTTTAAACAATCTTTTATGTCAATTTTGACACTATTAAATAGTTGATTTTTGTGAAACTCATAACGGAATGATTACTTAAAACAATGTTAATTAAATCAATCATAATATGTCATATTATCCTATAAAATTAGTGTAATTTATTAAAATTCTCAAATTATATTTATTTGGGTATTTATAATATCAATTATTTTAATTTGTCACTATTATGATAATTACTGCATCATCATTGTGTCATAAATAAATTAAATTATTTAAGTATAAAAACTATAAATAAAATATCATTATGTACAAAATATTTTTATCTTTCTAATGAATATTTATAGTCGAAAATCCAACATATATAGCCCTATTTAAAAATTCGTTTTCTAAAAGATATATGCTTATGTTGTTTTTGTACTTATTTTAACTTAATTAAAATAAAGTTTTCCTATCACCTACAAGTGGATCCATGGGGTCCCAAAATCGACCCAAAGATTCCTATGGTCGAAAATGTATCAACCAAAAAGGTTAGTACACGTTTTAGTGTAATTTAGTATTATTATAATATTATTTTGTTAACCCTTATTTTACGGGTTTTCCCTTAACCATGGTAAATAAAATATTTACCGAAGTAATTATTCAAAATGACTAAAAATAAAACATACCTATTTACACAATATGAACATCCTGATTCCAAATATTGAATCCATTTTTCCAAATTCAAAACAAAGAAGTGGCAGAAATTAATATAAAATTAATTCCCGTGGTTAAAACAAAAAGCGTGTTTTTAAGAGATAATAACTATCAAACGATTGACACTTGTTTATGTCTGATTTAATTGTAAAATTATCTACAAAAACAAAAATTGTATTAAACGGTAAAAATATATTCCAAATATAGTTTAAAACCACTAAAATTAATTATTTATCACTTTTAATTATTTTGATTAAAAAAGTTGTTTTTAATTAAAATTTATTAATTTTCACTATTCATCAAAATATTAAAGTTATCCGAAAAGTGCCAAAATTTCACCATAGGTGAAATTCGATATTCCGAATCCAAAAATTAAGACCATTTTGAGAGAAAAAATTTTAAAAACTAGGTATTACTATTCATAACAGCTAGTTGATTGGTTGTGGTGTGTGTTAAAACTCAAAGTTGCGTACAACCCACGCTACTGTATTATTCAAAGGAAAGCGTACCGTGGAAGCTTGGGACGTTTCATTTTAAATTTTTGATGTCCCCATTTATTCAAGATGTTTAAAATATTGTATTTAAAAAGGGTTCACTATTAAAAGTTGATTACAGTGCAATACTGAAAATTAATTTGTTCTTGCATTATGTCTAAGAAACTCATAATATGGATTCTTAAATTATAAGGATATATTAGTTTAAAATTTATTTAATACAATTCATAACCTTTTTTTAATGGCTTGTTTGGTAATTCATGGTGTGATTGAACGCATTATTGCATGTAGTTCAAGTTATTGAATTATTTTGATGAAATAACACACTATGAAATCTTGGGGTGTTACATTCTCCCCTTTTTAAATAAATTGCATCCTCGCAATTTGAAATTGTTTTTCAAAAATAAAAGGTTGAAAATAGAAAATATCTCTGTGGGGAAACCCACATCAGAAATTAGGTTACTAAAATTTAGTCTTAATATGATGAAAAGTGAAATGAAAGGGTCACCACCAAATTATGATCTCTATTCGGAGAACATTGGTTGCAATTAGAGACATATAATTAAAGGAAAAATTTAAATATTTATAAATAGTGATTGAGGTCATCAATCACAAACAAGTGTAAAATTTAGGTCCTTAAATTCATCAATATATGATGATTTGAAATACCATCGGTTCAACACAACATAGGGTATTAGGATAACAAATTTTTGGTTTTAGTATTCCTTAGATAAAGTACAAGAATTATTTTATTCATAGAATAATAGAAGGTGAAAAATATATTCATGACAAGTAGAGTTTCATCCTTTAACTAATTTCTACCACAAACTCATCTTTCACTCTAAAATATAATAGAACGTAAAAATAATATTCTGTTTATCCTATTCGTATAGGGTTAAAAAATTGAATTTATAATTCATCTAGAAGAAGCATTAAAAAAATACATTATTCAAACCAAGAGATCACGTGGGTCAGTGGTAGGTGATACACCCTTGTCACCCTTCAGTTGTGGGTTCAAGTCTCGCGGCCTTGCCGGATGCGACAGGTTGCCGCCCGACCTTCTGGTTGTCCTTTTATGGCAATTCAAAATAATCCAAACTAGAACTATCCAAAATACTTCATTCCAAAATTTAAAACGAAGGTAAACACAATGAGGATCCTTTTTTTGTCACGTAATAACATGTGATCACCTTCATCATTTATTCTTTTAAAACACTGCAACATCCAGAATTATCATAAAACCTTATTGATTACATTCATGATCCCTTATTCCTTATAGAATAATAGATATACTACTTCAATCCAAAAATGTTGTAAACCCCAAAAATGATGGAATATACAAATTATTAATCAGGTTCAAGGTAGTCAAGAATATTCAATATAATTTATCCAAAACAATCATGTATTATTATAAAATCACTACCTCAGTATCAGAATTATATTATGGTTTATCATTCTCTAAACCATATATTTTCCAAAAAATTATCCTGCAATTGAGTCACTTTTCTATGTTCCACACAATATCAAGTCCTTAATGAAATAGTACTGTAGTACAATCCTTATATACTCCATAATTATTATAACAAGTACATTATTGATACAACACTCAATTGACATAATCAACATAAGAACTCTAATCATTCATCTTCATCTGTGGTAGTATCATAACTTGATTATTATCCAATATAATCATCTGCGACATAGTCTAATGACTGGGACATAGGTTCGCGTAGTGTCCAAACTCCTTGCAAATGAAGTATTGTTCATTTGAAACCATTTTCTTACCCTTGAAGTCAACTACTTTGTGCCCTTTTCCTCCACACTTATAACAAACTCTCATTCCTTTTAGGAAATTTCCTGGGTGTTTATTCCCATAGTTATCACATATAGGAAAATTCTTTTTTCCCTCTTCCCTTTATCCATCTTTCCCTCTTCCATCCTTTTCATCTCTTTCTTCCCTTAAAATCCAAAGGATTCGGTAAACTCTTTACTTATCTTATCAACACATGATATTATTTCTTCATAATATGATAATACATGTGAGACTATTTCTCTTATAAATTCTAGCTTAAGACTATGAAGGATATGATCCTTCCTTCTCTTTGGATCATGTGCATTGCTGGAGTTCTCATTCCTTCTACTGGGCGTCATTTCTAAACAATGACATAAACTAGATTAGTTTATGAATATCAATACCTAATCCCAAACTTTTAAAACACATAACATAAATTAAATAGTTTATGGATATAATCCATACTCATAAAAATGTCTCCTTTGAGGAAGTATATACTCATAAACCCTTCATAATGGTTTGTAAAGAAAATGAGCATTATCTTAAAAATATCCCCCTGGAGTGTCGTAACCGAGAGTGCGGCAAGGCCTGTTGTTTTTCACCAGTTCCCATTCGAGTCTAGCTCAAAGCGGTGTTTTTAGGTTTTACCCCTAGGTACATCTGTGCCAGAGCCGCCTCTAACTGCTCGTATCCAGGCAGGGATGTATTACTAGGAAAACTCACAAAATATCTACAATACCAAAATTCTAGGAAGTTCTTATATACTAATCCTCAATGTACATCTTAAATCTATGTTCTCTAATCAGAGTTTATCAAAATCTAGCTTCCATGGTTTGTACTAAACTTCCTCCGATACCAACTGTAATGCCCCGACCCCAGTTACCCAGAGTCGGTGCATTATTACATAACATTTTCATGACCACAAGAAAGATCATATCTCGAAAGACCGATTGGTTTATTAGCCATGGAAAAACTAGATATACTCATAAATTTTTACATTACATCATAAAGTGATAAACTACTACAACAATATAATGTCTCCATAGTACACACTATTATCCCCTCATAATATCCCTATAGGTCATTCATAACTTACTTTTTCACATCTTGGAAAAAATAAAACATAGAAAAGGGCTGAGCTCAAATTCCAGTAAGGATAACAATATAGCGGAAACTTTCCAAAATAAGCATAAACATTTAAGGCAATGTATAACAAAAAAAAAGCCTTTTAAAATTGAACTTCAACATAGTATGGAAAAAGTAAAATGAAATAATTCCATTTACTTATTCAAATGCATATTCTACTAATCAAATAGACAAATGCAATATCAATAACCACTTTCATAATGATGGAATGCATTATTCCAGATTATCATAACCACATAGCCAAGGCCTCGTGCCAAGACTACAAATAAGATTTTGCCAAGGCCTTGTGCCAAGATGCTAGTTTGTCTCATGAGACCTACCGATGCATCGAGGAGCTATAGTGGGCTTCACCCATCACTTACTAGGTCCAATGCATTCCCATATGAAAAGGTTTAAACATAACATTAACATTCGTATTAAAACTAGCATTTGAAATGTCAATACTTTCTCCATAAACCATGAATGGTATAAAAATAACAAATCCACAGTCAAACATATCACAAAACCTTCAATACATTATGGATGTTTTGTATCATAATAAATCAACTTCATATAATCATAAAATCCATCAAAGGATGTTGACATAGATGAAATCAAATCTATTTGAGATAAATATCTCCTTTTTTTGAAATCATTTAAAAGTCACACATTTATAAATGAAGTAAATAAAAAGTTATTTTTGAATCAAAGTGTCCCATACCACTTTTAAACTTTTGAAAGGAATTAACATTTTAAAAACATTCATGTCCATATAAATAAATCCTTAAAAACAATTTTGAAGACATGGACATTAATTAAAAATATTTATAAAGATAAATCTTTATAACATTTAAAATTCTGATTTTGATAAAGAGTACCTTTCAAAAATTCTTAAAATTTCAATTTGAAATCATTTAAAAGTCACATAATTATAAAATTAAACATTTACTTTGAAAATATCCTTGTAAACTTGTAAGGGAAGCTTTGAAAATTTTATAACAGTGGTAAATAGCCGTACCCGCCGTATAAGTTTAAAATAACATCCTTACCTTAATTTTGTCGAAAAGGTTAAAAAGAACCTTGTTTGGAAAATGACAGAAAGATTCATTTATAAACCTCTTATAAAAAGTCAAAAAAGGGTATAAATAACTTTAACCAATATTCTAGTAAATGGTAAAAATGTTTTGAAATTCATTTTTAAGAAACATGGATGTGGATGATAAAGAGATCCCAGTAGATTACTACGTATAAACCACCTCGGCTAATGAAGCGATTGCGAAATAAACCCTTACCTTGAACATATCCTTGGTTGGGGTAGGTTAAACTCCTGTATAATGGTGAAAAATTTGTAATTAAATTATTCAATAATAATATACATTAATATGATATCATATATGATCTTTTAACATTGCTTTGTTAATAATATCTAAGAATTATCATCGTTTCGGGTGTTAACTTACTCGTTTTCATTTATATATTTTGTTACGTAAGACATGTTTGTAATGGATAGGTTGTATCTCATTCATATCCAGAATGATATCAAGTTCCATATATAATATTATTAATCATCAAATGAGAATTATACTTGAATGGATACCATTGAGAATGAATCTCATCGCGTTCGTGGAGACAGTAGTCCGTACGTACGTACGAGCGATAATATCATTCTATTGATATTAAAATAATATATAATTGGATGGTATATCATATATAAATAATACTTATCATGTTATATTTATTATTTACATGAGTTACACTCCATTATTATACCCATCCAAAAATTAATTTATTGAATAACAATTACACCACGACGTGGAGATGGTAAGACGTACGTACACATGTATTGTGACATGTTATTCAAAAGATGTATAGAATAGTGAATATGGTTGTACCATATTTATAATAACATCATAGTATATATATGATACTGGAGTTATTATTTTATAATGGTAACAACAAAGGAAGAAGAAGTGGAAGAAGAAAGGAACTTAAAAAATGGTGGTGAAATCATTACCTCTTCTTCGGGTTCTCCCTTTTGATTTGATCAAAAGGGATCCTTAGGTTGGCTTTATGGTCAAACTGAGGCCTCTAGGTTGTAGTTAGGGAAGGTGGGAGAGTATTTGGGCAGAGTTTGGCTGAACCAAAAGGCTTTGAAGGTGTGAATAAATGAGAAGGAGGAGTACCCTTTTATAAGAGGGGTGAGGGGACCTTTGGAAAAGCTAGAAATATTAATTTATAATAAATTCTTATTAGGTTTCTAATGGCTCCAAAGTTTATTATTTAAAATTTAAGGTGGATATGGGTCGAAAACAACTCAACCAATAGAATTTAGACATGTTTTTTTACTTATATTAACCTTATATTTAAGTATTAATTCTAAGTTAATTAGTTTCACTTTCACAATGTCTCTTTGAATTTTTGTATTATATAGTTAATAAACATACTATATACATCCAAGAGACCCCTAAGTAGTCCATTAATGATGAACCAATCATGATATAAGTCTCTTGGATGAACCTTAAATTTTTAGGAATTTAATATCAATTATTAATATATTATTTGTTTTAAATAATCTTTTATGTCTATTTTGACACTATTCAATAGATGTTTTTTGTGAAACTCATAACAGAATGATTACTTCGAAAAAAGTTAATTAAATAAATCCTAATATGTCATATAAATCTATAAAATTAGTTTAATTCATTTAAAGTCTTAAATTATATTTATTTCGGTATTTATAATATCAATTATTTTAATTTGTCACTATTATGATAATTAATGAATCATCATTGTGTCATAAATAAATTATATTATTTAAAGTCTAAAAATTATAAATAAAATATCAATATGTAGGAAATAGTTTTAGATTTTTAATTAAAATTTATAGTTGAAAATCCAACATATATATCCCTGTGTAAAAATTTGTTTTCTAAAAGATATATGCTTATGTCATTTTTGTACTTATTTTAACTTAATTAAAATAAAGTGTCCCTATCACCTACAAGTGGATCCATGGGGTCCCAAAATAGACCCAAAGATGCCTATGGTCGAACATGTATCAACCAATAAGGTTAGTACATGTTTTAGGGTAATATAGTATTATTATAATATTATTTTTTTAACCCTTATTTACTGGAATTTACCCTTAACCATGGTAAATAAAATATTTACCGAAGTAATTATTCAAAATGTCTAAAAATAAAAGTTACCTATTTACACAATTTGAACATCCTGATTCCAAATATGGAATCCATAATTCCAAATTAAAAACACAGAAGTGGTAGAAATTAATTTAAAATTAATTCCCATTGTAAAAACAAAAAGCGTGTTTTTAAGAGATAAAAACTATCTAAAGATTGAGATTTGTTTATGTCCGGTTTAATTGTAAAATTATCTCCAATGACAAAAATTGTATTAAATGGTAAAAAAATATTATAAATATACTTTAAAACCACTAAAATTCATTATTTATCACTTTTAATTATTTTGATTAAAAAAGTTGTTTTTAATTAAAATTTAGTAATTTTCACTATTCATCAAAATATTAGTTATCCGAAAAGTGCCAAAATTTCACATTAGGATAAATTCAATATTCCGAATCCAAAAATGAAGTCCATTTTGAGAGATAAAATTTTATTTAGAAGGTATTACTATTCATAATGGCTAGTTGATCGGTTGTGGTGTGTGTTAAAACTCGAAGTTGTGTACAACACACGCTACTGTATTATTCAAAGGAAAGCGTACCGTGGAAGCTTGGGATGTTTCATTTTAAATTTTTGATGTCCCCATTTAGTCAAAAAGTTTAAAATATTTTATTTAAAAAGGTTTCACTATTTAAAGTTGATAAAAGTGCAATACTGAAAATGAATTTGTTCTGGCATTGTGTCTAAGAAACTCATAATATGGATTCAAAAATTATAAGGATATATTAGTTTACAATTTAGTTTAATACTATTCATAACCTGTTTTGAATGGATTGTTTGGTATGTCATGGTGTGATTGAACTCAGTGTTGCGTGTAGTGCAAGTTATTTATTTATTTTGAAGAAATAACACAGTATGAAATCTTGGGATGTTACATATTTCATTAATATATCCATGAAATAAAAGCTTTCATTTTGGCTAGTTTCAATGGAAATGAAGGTTTTTGTTTTTGGTGTTATATATCAAGGATGTTTGGAAATAATGATTTGGGAAATGGTGTTAGTTTTTTTGGAAGAATTAAATTGAGACTATAGTTGTTATTTTTATAATGATGGAGTTTCTAAAAACATGTAGATGGTGGTTGTGGGATAAATAATTTGGTTGAGTGCACAATACCATGTGATTGGTTAGCTGATTACATAATAGCGGTTATGTGTTTGATTGGATCAGGTAAGTTCCATCTTGGGTTTTTTATTTTGTCAATGATAATTGGGAATGATTTTGATTGGTTGTGTTCTATTATATGAGAGTTGTTATCTGGTATTATTTCTTATAAATGGAATGAGGTCATTGATAATAGATTAATAAATTGTCTTAAGTTAGGGAATGTTATTGGAATATAATATGTTTCATTAAGAGACATAGGTTATTTTAGGATGTTTTAGTTTTTTTGAGAGAATCAGACTAAGGGTCCACTAGTTTTCACCCTATTATCGTATTATATATATCTCTCTCTCAATGTTTATTTTCCCGTAGTTTCAGTGGTATTTATTTTTATTTTTCTCAATGTTCATATTTCATGTGTTAATAACGATGACTTGAGGTTTATGCATCCAATGATGATTATTAGGTTCATTTTAGGTATCAAAATGGGATAATTATTCAGGAGAGTAATGTATCCATATTACTATTATAATGATGGAATAGCCACGTATGAAGGAAACATGGGAGGGAAATGATTAATGGTGGGGATTTGTCCTAGCCACATTTCTTAATGGCTTGGTTATGAATGATAATATAGGTTTAGGATGCGTTTCCCTGAGATTATAATATTATTATATCTTAATCATAACATAAGGTGCATCCAATAATCATTTTTTCATTCATGAAAATTTTTAGGGGACTGGGATTGTCTCAATGGTGTTATGGAAATTTAGAATGGAAAAATAATTAACATTGGCCAATATTTATTGAGATCAAGGATTGAGCATGGTTAATAATGTTCGTAAAATTTATCCATGGTTCCCCCAAAATAGGGGAGCATTTTCTGGGAAAACCTGATGGGTAGCCAACGAATCCTTGAAACTAGATATATCACCTTAGGCAATATTGAATTCAAGGCCAACACCGGGTTTGAAAAACAATATAGAGGTTTTTAATGTTATGTGGTTCAATTTTCCTTATCGATGTAGGGAAATTCAAAATTGTTTCATGGTTTGGAAAAAATACATATAATCCACGCATCTCATTAAAAAACTAGTTTTTTCCATTTCTCTTACTACTTTATCTCATTCTCATTGATATTTCTCACATATTTGACCCCTATATCATGTGTGATGTTCAAAAAGATATCCTCTCCTCCATTAAAAATTCACCATTGATTCTTTTTCATTTGGTGTTTCTTTGGGTGTGAATCAAACGTCATGGTATGTATATAACTATATATCCTTCCATTATAAGGATGATTATTGGTGTGTTTTATAATTTCATCCATATCTCTAAATTATTTAATTTCATGTATTTTATTTTTGATGTATTATATGACATTTTAGTTCGATATATGGTTGGAATTTTGTCATGATTTTTTCTACAGGCATGAGGTAGGTGGTCTATAACATTTTATGAATGTATAAATGTTCTATAAGTTTAAGTGGTTGTCACAAGGTACTTAAATAATACATATTAATTTATTTTAAAGAGGAAAGTAATTGTTTCCTTATATTGTGGTGCATCACCCTTCATGGACTCCACTGGAATTGTTGATGATGTGTGATTGAACCAAGGGTTTCCCATAGGTTGTTCCAAACCCACCAAAATGGTGAACCATGTTTGTAAACATTTATTGACTAAAATTTTGAGTGTTAATGGGTGGGGTTTGTACTTATATATGGGAATAGATAACGTGACAATTAAAATGATTATATTCTAGTTCACATTAAACACATGAGAGAATATTCATATTGTTTAAATGATTTGTTTTGGATTTTGATATTTTGGTGTTCATTAATGATGGAATATGATGTTTTTAATTTGTTATGTTTCCTATTTTATGTGAAAATAATTTAATATCTATTTAGAAATGATGTAAATGTAAACGAAACGATCATGGAGTTTTTTAGTTCTTCAATGTGGGAACATAATTTTTTATTGGTGGCATATAGGTTATTTTTGAAAGATAATTTAATTTTATTGTTTTATCCATAAGAAATGTTATGGGATTTATCTATGACATGATTTGTTATTAATGGTCTGTTGGGAAAAATAGTAAATTAGATTATTATATGGGTATATCTACTGAACTGTTGGAGAAGCACATACATGGTGTACATTGTATGAATGACCTTTTTAATAAAGGACCTACTATAATAGGTTGGTCATGACTGCATTTCTAGGAACCATAATTATATTTAATGACTCTGAATTTTTAGAAGATAACATTATCCATGGGGAAGGATAGACATAGGCTCTTGGACCCACAAATGATTTTCAATGATAAGGATTTCATTCATAGAATATATTGGGCTATATTTTAAATTGTTTGGGAACCTAAACTAAGGATCTATTATCCCAACATATTTTCATTATATGGTAAACTAAAATGATTCTTGTTGGATTGTTATTAAAATTAATTGATTAGTGAATACATTTTTTGACTAAAAGTTTGTTTCCCATTTTTCTATGGTGTGAGATTCTTGAAATGATATAGTGAGTTTGGTTTGTTAGAATTCATAATAGAATTTAAATGGATTAAATTATTAATTAGTTTTTTTAATGTGAAACATGATTCAATTATTTTCCCTATTTATGTATTTCACCATGATTATATGGATTTAATATTTTAAATGTATGTTAATTATTTTGAAAAATAATTGGTGGCCTACTGAGTTATACACACACAAATTATTATGTCCAACATGGAACATGGGTATCCACATAGATAGTACATGTTTTCATATATAGGTTTTAAAAATATTCATATACTTTTTTTATGCAATGTATTATTTGTTGGAGTAAGGGATGTTGGGACTGGGCTGGTAATTGGGTCTATTTTTGTGATCTTTTAGGTTTTTTTGGGTTTTTGTGTGAAATACAGTCCTATTATGTAAGTATATAATATTTATATTTTTTATTGGGTTATTATTGGTCCCAGACTATTATTATTCTATTGGACTATTTCAGGTGGATGATATATATGTTGATATAATTTCATCTATGATTTTACCCTAATTATAAGTATCCCCATTGAACATTTATAGACTCATGATGCAATCTAACAAACTTGGGATCATGGGGAGGCACTCTATAATTCATGTGGATGTACATCACGAGGAAACAGTTACAGTAGATACCAGTTTGAGGCATTATAAAAAGAAAAAAATTAGATCAACAACTATATATACATGAAATGAGATACCCTACTTTTTTATTTTCATTATATCATATAACTGGATGATTATAATGAATGGATAAAAACATTTTTTAAGATATTATTCAGCCATTGTGAGGAAGATGAATATCAGTTATAAAAGAAACCATAATTTTCTTGTGATCTTATATTATTTTTATTAATGTTATTGAAATCAGGTGGATTTTGTGTTATGTAATGATTCCATGTAATATAGTTAAACACTCATAGGTATTTAATAAAACCTCCATAATGATCACTAATTATTGAATCATTATATTGTAGAATCTTATAGTCTTACACATGTGTCAATTCATTTTATTGGTAACAACAGTGTGACATCTCCGTGTATTATTTTTGTACTTATGATTGATTGATTTATTTAGTTTTTATTTGGCAATAATTGTATAAATTTAATATGATCATGTAATAATATATCATATTTGTTTATTTCGTTATCATTGAAATTATAAAATATTGTGTAACACCCCAAGATATCTTAGTGAGTTATTTCTTCAAAATAATTCAATAACTTGCCCTACACGCAACACTGAGTTCAATCACACCATGACATACCAAAAAATCCATTCAAAATAGGTTATGAATATTATTAACTAAATTTTAAACTAATATATCCTTTTAATTTTAGAATCCATATTATGATTTTCATAGACATAATGCAAGAACAAATTCATTTTCAGTATTGCACTTTTATCAAATTTTAATAGTGAACCCTTTTTAAATACAATATTTTAAACTTTTTGACTAAATGGGGACATCAAAAATTTAAAATGAAACATCCCAAGCTTCCATGGTATGCTTTCCTTTGAATAATACTGTAGTGTATGTTGTACGCAACTTCGAGTTTCACGCACTCCACAAACGATCAACTAGCCGTTATGAATAGTAATACCTACTTTTTAAAATTTTATCTCTCAAAATGGAATTCATTTTTGGATATCGAATATCTAATTAATCCTAAGGTGAAATTTTGTCACTTTTCAGATAACATTAATATTTTGATGAATAGTGAAAATTACTAAATTTTAAATAAAAACAAATTTTTTAATAAAAATAATTAAAAGTGATAAATAATGAATTTGAGTGGTTTTAATGTATATTTAGAATAAATTTTTACCATTTAATACAATTTTGGTCATTGGAGATAATTTTACAATTAAACCGGACATAAACAAGTAACAATATTTTGATAGTTATTATCTCTTAAAAACACGCTTTTTGTTTTAACAACGGTAATTAATTTTAAATTATTTTATGCCAATACCTTGTTTTGAATTTGAAAAAATGGATTCCATATTTGGAATCAGGATTTGAAATTTTTTTAAATAGGTAACTTTTATTTTTAGACATTTTGAATAATTACTTCGGTAAATATTTTATTTACCATGGTTAAGGGTAAATCCGGTAAATAAGGGTTAATGAAATAATATTATAATAATACTAAATTACCCTAAAAATTGTCATAACCTTATTTGTTGATACATGTTCTACCATAGGCATCATTGGGTCGATTTTGGGACCCCATGGATCCACTTGTAGGTGATAGGGACACTTTATTTTAATTAAGTTAAAATAATTACAAAAAAGATCTAAGCATTTATCTATTAGAACACCAAATTTTACATAGGTTAATATATGTTTTATTTTCGACTATAAATATTAATTAGAAATATAAAAATATTTCCTACATAATTATATTTTATTTATAATTTTTATACTTTATATAATTTAATTTATTTATGACACAATGATGATGCAGTATTTTCCATAATAGTGACAAATTAAAATAATTGATATTATAAATACCCAAATAAATATAATATAAGAATTTTAATTAATTATAATAATTTTATATAATAATATTACATATTAAGATTGATTTAACTAACTTTTTATTGAAGTAATCATTCTGTTATGAGTTTCACAAAAATCATCTATTGAATAGTATCAAAATTGACAAAAAAGATTGTTTAAATCAAATATTATATTATTAATTGATATTAAATTCATAAAAATCTATTGTTCGGCCAAGAGACTTATATCATGATATGTTCATCATTAATGGACCACTTGGGGGTCTCTTGGATTTATATAGTATGTTTATTTACAATATAATATAAAAATACAAGGGGAAATTGTAAAACTGAAACTAATTAAATTAGAATTAATACTTAAAGATAAGGTTAATATAAGTACCCAAACCAGTCTAAATTATATTGGATGAGTTGTTTCTGACCAATACCCACCATAAAAGTTAAATAATCAGCTTTGGAGCCATTAGTAACCGAATATGAATTTATTATAAATTAATATTTCTAGCCTATCCAAAGGTGCCCCTCACCCCTCTTATAAAAGGGTACCCATCCTTCTCATTTCTTCACACATTCAATGCCTTTTGGTTCGGCCAAAATCTGCCCAAATACTCTCCCAGCTTCCATCAATACAACCTAGAGTTCTTAGATTGATCAGAAAGCCAACCTATGGATCCCTTTTGATCAAATCAAAAGGAAGAACCCGAAGAAGAGGTAATGATGTCACCAAACTTTTTCAAGTTCCTTTCTTTTTCCACTTATTCTTCCTTTGTTTTTACCATTCTAAAATAATAACTCCAGTATAATATATATACTGTGATGTTATTATAAATATTTTACAACCATATTCACTATTTTATTCATCCTTTGAATAACATGTCACCATACGTGCGTACATACTTCTTACCATCTCCATGTCATAGTGTAATTGTTATTCAATAAATTCTTATTTTTATGGGTATAATAATGATGTGTAACTCATGTAAATAATAAATATAACATGATAAGGATTCTGTATATATGATATACCATCCAATTATATATTATTTTAAT
Source organism: Viscum album (assembly GCA_963277665.1). Lineage (NCBI taxonomy): Eukaryota > Viridiplantae > Streptophyta > Magnoliopsida > Santalales > Viscaceae > Viscum > Viscum album. The sequence goes on along the minus strand of OY728152.1, from coordinate 2,069,563,103 downwards.
ATCAAAATAATGATATTATCGCTCGTGCGTACGTACGGACTACCGTCTCCACCAACGCGATGAGATTCATTCTCCATCTTATCCATTCAAGTATAATTCTCATATTATTATTAATAATAGTATCTAAGGAGTTGATATCATTATAGATATTAATTATATAAAACCTATCCATTACAAACATGGCTTACGTAACAAAACATATAAAATAAAATGAGAAAGTTAACACCCGAAACGACGATAACTCTTAGATATTATTAACAAAGTAATGTTAAAAGATCATATATGATATCATATTAATGTATATGATTATTGAATAATTTAATAACAATTATTTCACCATTATACAAGAGTTTAACATACCCTAACCAAGGAAAAGTGCAATGTAAGGTTTTATTTCTCAATCTCTTCATTATCTGAGGTTGTTTATATGTAATAATCAACTGGCATCCCTTTATCATCCACATCCATGTCTTTTAAAAATGAATTTCAAAACATTTTTACTATTTACTATAATATGGGTTAAAGTCATTTATACCCTTGATTGAATTTTTATAATAGGTTTATAAAGGAATCTTTCCGTCATTTTCCAAACAAGGTGTTTTTTAACCATTTCGACAAAATTAAGGTAAGAATGCTTTTTAACTTATACGGCGGGTGCGGCTATTTACCACCATTATAACATTTTCAAAGATTTCCTTACAAACTTACATGGAAATTTTCTAAGTAAATGTATTATTTTATAATAATGTGACATTTAAATGATTTCAAAATGAATATTTTAAGAATTTCAGAAAGGTACTCTTTATCAAAATTAGAAATTTAAATGTTTTAAAGATTTACATTTCTAAATATTTTTAATTAATGTCCATGTCTTCAAAATTGTTTTTAAGGATTTATTTATATGGATGGAATGTTTTTAAAATGTTAATTCATTTCAAACATTTCAAAGTGGTATGGGACACTTTGATTCAAAAATCTCTTTTTAATTACTTCCTTTATTAATGTGTGACTTTTAAATGATTTCAAAAAAAGGAGATATTTCTCTCAAATAGTTTTGATTTCATCTATGTCAACATCCTTTGATAGATTCTATGATTATATGAAGTTGATTTATTATGATTCAAGACTTCCTTAATGTATTGAAGGTTTTGTGATATGTTTGACTGTGGTTGTGTTATTTTTATACCATTCATGGTTTATGGAGAAAGTATTGACATTTCCTATGCTAGTTTTAATAATAATGATTATGTTATGTTTAAACCTTTTCATATGGGAATTCATTGGACTTAGTAAGTGATGGGTGCAGCCCGCTATACTCCTCAATGCGTCGGTAGGTCTCATGAGACAAACTAGTGTCTTGGAACAAGGCCTTGGCAAAATATTATTTGTAGTCTTGGAACGAGGCCTTGGATATGTGGTTATGATAGTCTGGCATTATGAATTCCATTATTATGAAAGTGGGTAATGATATTTCATGTGATTATTCTATTAGTAGAATATCCATGTGAATAAGTAAATGGCATTATTTCATTTTACATTTTCCATACTATGTTGAAGTTAATGTTTAAAAAGCTTTTGTTTTAGTTATACATTGCCTTAAATGTTTATGCTTATTTTGGAATGTTTCCGCTATATTGTTATCCTCACTGGGCATTTGAGCTCACCCCTTTTCTATGTTTTATTTTTCCCAGGATTTGAATAAGTAAGTTATGAATGACCTACAGGGATATTATGAGGGGATAATAGTGTGGACTATTGAGAAATTATGTTGTTGTAGTGGTTTTTCACTTTATGATGTAAAGAAAAACTTTATGATGATATCTAGTGTATCCAAGTCTACTAAACCAATCAGTCTTTCTAGATTTGATCTTTCTTGTGATAATGACAATGTTATGTAATAATGCACCGACTCTGGGTAACTGGGGTCGGGGCGTTATAGTTGGTATCAGAGGAAGTTTAATTCAAACCATGGAAGCTAGATTTAGATAAACTCTGATTAGAGAACATAGATTTAAGATGTACTTTGAGGATTAGTATGGAAGAACATCCTAGAATTTTGGTATTGTAGAGATTTTGTGAGTTTTACAAGCAATACATCCATGTCTGGATACGAGCAGGTAGAGGCGGCTCTGGCACAGATGCACCTAGAGGTAAAACCTGAAAACACTGCTTTGAGCTAGACTCGAACGGGAACCGGTTCACGACAACGAGCCTTGCCTCACTCTTGGTTACGACACTCCCTGTGGATATCATAGGATAATTCTCGTTTTCACTACAAACCATTATGAAGCGTTTATGAGTATATAATTTCTCAGAGGAGACATTTTTATGATTATGGATTATATCCATAAACTATTTAATTTATGTTATGTGTTTTACAAGTTTGGGATTAGTTATTGTTATTCATAAACTAATCTAGTGTATGCCATTGTTTAGAAATGTCTCACAGTAGAAGGAATGAGAACTCTAGCAATGCACATGATCCAAAGAGAACTGGTGCACGACAACAGGCCTTGCCTCACTCTTGGTTACGACACTCCCAGGGGATATCATAGGATAATTCTCGTTTTCACTACAAACCATTATGAAGAGTTTATGAGTATATACTTTCTCAGAGGAGACATTTTTATGATTATGGATTATATCCATAAACTATTTAATTTATGTTATGTGTTTTACAAGTTTGGGATTAGTTATTGTTATTCATAAACTAATCTAGTGTATGCCATTGTTTAGAAATGTCTCAAAGTAGAAGGAATGAGAACTCCAGCAATGCACATGATCCAAAGAGAAGGAAGGATCATATCTTTCATGGTCTTAAGCTAGAATTTATAAGATGAATAGTATCCCACGTATTATCATCTTATGAAGAAATAATATAATGTATTTATAAGATAAGTAAAGAGTTTACTGAGTCCTATGGCTTTGTAGGGAAGAAAGAGATGAAAATGATGGAAGAGGGAAAAATGGATAATGGGAAGAGGGAACAGAAGAATTTTCCCATATGTGATAACGGTGGGAAGAAACACCCTGGAAATTGCCTGAAAGGAAATGGAGTTTGTTATAAGTGTGGAGGAAAAGGGCACAAAGTATGTGACTTCAAGGGTAAGAAAATGGTTTCAAATGTACAATGCTTCATTTTCAAGGAGTTTGGACACTACGTGAACCTATGTCCCATCATCAGACTATTCCACAAATGATGTTATTGCATAATAATCATGTTATGATACTATCATAGATGAATAGGAATGATTAGAGTTCTTATGTTGATTATGTCAATTGAGTGTTGTATCAACAATGTATTTGTTATAATAATTATGGAGTACATAAGGATTTTACTGCAATACTATTTCATTAAGGACTTGAGATTGTGTGGAACAAAGAAAAGCGACTCAATTGCAGGATAAATTTTTGGAAAATATATGGTTGAGAGAATGATAAAACATAATATAGTTCTAATACTGAGGTAGTGATTTTAGAATAATACATGATTGTTTTGGATAAATTATATTGGATATTCTTGACTACCATGAAACTGATTAATTATTTGTATATTCCATCATTGTTTGGGTTTACAACATTTTTGGATTGAAGGAGTATATCTATTATTCTATAAGGAATAAGGGATCATGAATATAGTCAATAAGGTTTTATGATAATTCAGGATGTTGCAGTGTTTTAAAAGAATACATGATGAAGGTGATTACATGTTATTACATGACAATAAAAAGTATCGTCATTGTGTTTACCTTCCTTATAAATTTTGGACTGATGTATTTTGGATAGATCTAGTTTGGATTATTTTGGATTGACATAAAAGGACAACCAGGAGGTCGGGCGGCAACCCGTCGCGTCTGGAAAGGTCGCGAGACATGAACCCACAAATGAAGGTCGACAAGGGTGTATCACCTACCACTGACCCACGTGATGTCCTGGTTTGAATAATGTCTTTTTTTTAATGGTTCTTATAGATGAATTATAAATTCATTTTTTAACCCTATATGAATAGGATAAACAGAATATTATTTTTACGTTCTATTATCTTTTAGAGTGAAAGATGGGTTTTTGGTAGAAATTAGTTAATGGAGGGAACTCTACTTTTCAAGAATATATTTTTCTTCTTCTCTTATTCTATGACGAAATTAATATTTATACTTTATCTAAGGAATCCTAAAACCAAAAATGTGTTATCCTAATACCCTATGTTTGGATGAACCGATGGAATTTCAAATCATCATATATTGATGAATTTAAGGACCTCAATTTTACACTTGTTTATGATTGATGACCTCAATAACTACTTATAAATATTTACGTTTTTCCTCCAATTACATGTCTCTAATTTCCGACAATGTTCTCCGAATAGAGATCATAATTTGGTGGTGACCCTTTCATTTCTCTTTTCCTCATATTAAGACTAAATTTTAGTAACCTAATTTCTGATGTGGGTTTCCCCACAAAGATATTTTCTATTTTCAACCTATTATTTTTGAAAAACAATTTCAAATTGCGAGGATGCAATTTATTGATGGAGGGGAGAATATAACACCCCAAGATTTCATAGTGTGTTTTTTCTTCAAAATAATTCAATAAATTTCACTACATGCAACACTGAGTTCAATCACACCATGAAATACCAAAAAAGACATTAAAAAGAGGTTATGAATAGTATTAGCTAAATTTTAAACTAATATATCTTTATAATTTTAGAATCCATATTATGAGTTTCATAGACATAATGCAAGAACAAATTAATTTTCAGTATTGCACATTTATCAACTTCTTATAGTGAGACCTTTTTAAATAAAATATTTTAAACTTTTTGACTAAATTGGGACATAAAAAATTTAAAATGAAACATCCCAAGCTTCCACAGTACGCTTTCCTTTGAATAATACAGTAGCATGTTTTGTACGCAACTTCGAGTTTTAATACACACCACAACCGATCAACTAGCTGTTATGAATAGTAATACCTACTTTTTAAAATTTTATCTCTCAAAATGGACTTTAATTTTGGATGCAGAATATCGAATTTATCCTAAGGTGAAATTTTGACACTTTTTGAATAGCTTTAATATTTTGATGAATAGTGAAAATTACTAAATTTTAATTAAAAACAAATTTTTTAATCAAAATAATTAAAACTGATAAATAATGAATTTGAGTGGTTTTAAAGTATATTTAGAATATATTTTTACCATTTAATACAATTTTGGTCCTTGGATATAATTTTACAATAAAACCGGACATAAACAAGTGTCAATCTTTTGATATTTATTATCTCATAAAAACACACTTTTTGTTTTAAAAATGGGACTTAATTTTAAATTAATTTCTGCCACTTCTGTGTTTTGAATTTGGAAAAATGGATTCCATATTTGGAATCTGGATGTTAAAATTGTGTAAATAGGTAACTTTTATTTTTAGACATTTTGAATAATTACTTCGGTAAATATTTTATTTACCATGGTTAAGTGTAAATCCGGTAAATAGGGGTTAAAAAATAATATTATAATAATAATAAATTACCCTAAAACGTGTCCTAACCTTATTGGATGATACATGATCGACCATAGGCATCTTTGGGTCGATTTTGGGACCCCATGGATCCACTTGTAGGTGATAGGGACACTTTATTTTATTTATGTTAAAATAAGTACAAAAATGACATAAGCATATATCTTTTAGAAAACCAATTTTTACATACGGTTATATATGTTAGATTTTTTACTATAAAAATTCATTAGAAATATAAATAGATTTACTACATAATTATATTTTATTTATAATTTTTAGACTTTAAATAATTTAATTTATTTATGACACAATGATGATGCAGTAATTATCATAATATTGACAAATTAAATTAGTTGATATTATAAATACCCAAATAAATATAATTTGAGACTTTTAATTAATTACAATAATTTTATAGGATAATATGACATATTAGGATTTATTTAATTAACTTTTTTCGAAGTAATCATTCTATTATGATTTTCAAAAAAATCAACTATTGAATACTATCAAAATTGACAAAAAATAGTTTTTTAAAAAACATTTATATTATTAATAGATATTAAATTCCTAAAATCTAAGGATAGGCCAAAATACTTATATCATGATAGTTTCATCCTTAATTGACCACTTGGGGGTCTCTTGGATGTATATAGTATGTTCATTAACCATATAATATAAAAATAAAAAGAGATATTGTAAAAGTGAAACTAATTAACTTTGAATTAATACTTAATGATAAGGTTAATATAAGTACCCAAACCTGTCTAAATTCTATGGGTTGAGTTGTTTTAGACCCATCACCACCTTAGAATTTAAATAATAAACTTTTGAGCCATTAGAAACCTAATATGAATTTATTATAAATTAATATTTCTAGTTTTTCCAAAGGTTCCCCTCACCCCTCTTATAAAAGGGCACCCATCCTTCTCATTTCTTCACACCTTCAAAGTCTTTTGGTTCGGCCAAACTCTGCCCAAATACTCTAAAACCTTCCCTCACTAAAACATAGATTCATTAGTTTGATAATAAATCCAACCTACAGAGCCCTTTTGATCAAATCAAAAGGAAGAACCCGAAGAAGAGGTAATGATTTCACCACCCTTTTTCAAGTTGCTTTCTTCTTCCACTTCTTCTTCCTTTGTTGTTACCATTCTAAAATAATAACTCCAGTATAATATATATATTGTGATGTTATTATAAATATGTTACAAGCATATTAACTATTCTATCTATCCTTTGAATAACATGTCACTATACGTGCGTACGTATGGCTTACCGTCTCCACGTCGTGGTGTAATTGTTATTAAATAAATTATTATTTGGATGGGTATAATAATGATGTGTAACTCATGTAAATAGTAAATATAACATGATAAGGATTCTTATATACGATTTAACATCCAATTATATATTATTTTAATATCAAAATAATGATATTATCGCTCGTGCGTACGTACGGACTACCGTCTCCACAAACGCGATGAGATTCCTTCTCCATCGTATCCATTCATGTATAATTCTCATTTGATGATTAATAATAGTATCTAAGGACTTCATAAAATTCTGGATATGAATGAGATACAACCTATCCATTACAAACATGGCTTACGTATCAAAATATATAAAATAAAACGAGTAAGTTAACACCTGAAACGACGATAATTCTTAGATATTATTAACAATGTAATGTTAAAATATCATATATGATATCATATTAATGTATATGATTATTGAATAATTTAATAACTATTATTTCACCATTATACAGGAGTTTAACCTATCCCAACCAAGGAAAAGTGCAAGGTAAGTGTTTATTTCCCAATATTTTCATTATCCGAGGTTGTTTATACGTAATAATCTACTGGGATCTCTTTGTCATCCACATCCATGTTTCTTAAAAATTAATTTCAATACATTTTTAATATTTAATATAATATAGGTTAATGTAATTTATACCCTTGTTTGACTTTTTATAAGAGGTTTATAAATGAATCTTTCCATTGTTTGCCAAACAAGGTGCTTTTTAACCTTTTCGACAAAATTAAGGTAAGAATGTTTTTTTAACTTATACGGCAGGTGCGGCTATTTACCGCCATTATAAAATTTTCAAAGCTTACCATACAATCTTACAAGGACATTTTCAATGTAAATGTTTTATTTTATAATTATGTGACTTTTAAATGATTTCAAAATGAATATTTTAAGAATTTTGGAAATGTACTCTTTATCAAAATCAGAATTTCAAATGTTTTAAAGATTTATCTTTCTAAATTGTTTTAATTAATGTCCATGTCTTCAAAATTGTTTTTAAGGATTTATTTATATGGACATGAATTTTTTTAAAATGTTAACTACTTTCAAAAGTTTCAAAGTGGTATGGAACACTTTGATTCAAAAATCTCTTTTTGATTACTTCCTTTATAAATGTGTGACTTTTAAATGATTTCTAAAAAGGAGATATTTCTCTCAAATAGTTTTGATTTCATCTATGTCAACATCCTTTGATGGATTTTATCATTATATGAAGTGGATTTATTATGATACAAAACTTCCATAATATATTGAAGGTTTTGTGATATGTTTGACTGTGGATATGTTATTTTTATACCATTCCTGGTTTATGGAGAAAGTATTGACATTTCGTATGCTAGTTTTAATATGAATGTTTATGATATGTTTAAACCTTTTCATATGGGAATGCATTGGACTTAATAAGTGACTGGTGGATCCCTCTATAGCTCCTTGATGCATTGGTATGTCCCATGATACAAACTAGTGTCTTGGCACAAGGCCATGGAAAAATCTTATTTGTAGTCTTGGCATGAGGCCTTGGCTATGTGGTTATGATGGTCTGGAATTATTCATTCCAACATTATGAAAGTGGTTACTGATATTTCATGTGATTATTCGATTAGTAGAATATCCATGTGAATAAGTAAATGGAATTATTTCATTTTACTTTTTCTATACTATGTTGAAGTTCAAGTTTAAAAGGCTTTTGTTTTAGTTATACATTGCCTTAAATGTTTATGAATATTTTGGAAAATTTCCGCTATATTGTTATCCTTACTAGGAATTTGAGCTCACCCATTTTCTTTGTTTTATTTTTCCTAGGATGTGAAGAAGTATGTTATGAATGACCTGTAGGGATATTATGATGGGATAATAGTGTGGACTATGGAGACATTATGTTTTTGTAGTAGTTTTTTACTTTATGATGTAATGTAAAACTTTATGAATATATCTAGTGTTTCCAAGGCTACTAAACCAATAGGTATGTTGATATTTGATCTTTCTTGTGATAATGCCAATGTTATGTAATAATGCACTGACTCTGGGAAACTGGGGTCAGGGCGTTACATATTGTCACCACTGACTTATCCATTAACTCACTCTTCAGAGTTCTGAACCCCTTGCATGTATCACATTAATATTTTTATTACTTCATTGTTATATTAATTAATGATATGTTGATAAAATAATGATCTGATAAGGGTAACAAGGAATATATGGTCATAATATTGGAAAAATTGAGATATCACCATTTTTGCCCCGAACATGAATTTTTGTTTTTCTATGAGGAGATAGATATTAATCATATTATCATAAAATGTGGAATAAATATGGGTTGTAATATTTTGTAAATATTCATTTCATGGAAAATTGTTTAGAACATTTTTGAGGTCAATGGATGATTTTCAACATATATGTTATTATCATCAGTGCATTTAATTTTTCCCTCATCTAGATTGACATTTGAAATAATTTAATAGCAAATGAGTAATGTTTTATTTTGTTTGTAGATATAAAGTTTTATTTATTGAGTCTATGAATAAGCTAACATGAAATCCAATTATCATTCTACCCATTAGATGGAATAAATTTGAGGCATATTGGGATGATTCCAATATGAATATATTATTTTTACTTATTAATGATGGTGGATGGTGAAAGGTAATTACAGAAATTGTGATTATATGAGAAGAATTAATCAACTCATGACCTTGATTTGTTGGTATTTTTTCATCCACTAAAATTTTGTTTTTAATTGTAGAATCATGATAATTTTTCTTATACACTGGTAATAAGGTATTCAAGTATTTATTTTATAAATAATATTTAAATATCTTATAATCCATGTTACGAGAATATTATTATATATTTGTTTTCATTTTTATTTTATACTTTTAGGAAATAGTTGAATAATAATTCATATCTTTGTTCTTTATTCATTACCTATTCCAGAGCATAAACATGACAATGTCTTAATGGATTTCATGATATAATTTAGTTTCTTATTTTTTAATATGGTTACATATTTTGATTCAATTAGAGTGAATGTAATAGTTTATTTAATTTGGATAAACTTATATGATATTTTAATCCATTAAGAGATAAAAATAGGTAATTCATAATAGTGGATAACCAAATCATGATGTTATTATATTTCTATGTGTGATTTTGGTTATTGGTTTTTTTTTTCTTTTTTATGGTTGTATTTTTATGAAATGTGAAAATTACAAGTTATTTTATTTTATTTTAATTAATAATAACATTAAAATTAGTTTTATGTTATTTTAAAATAATTTTATATAATTCTATAGTTATATATATATATTATTAACATAATTAAGGTAACAAAATTTAATTGTGTATGGATAAATTTTACAACATGGGTTAAATGGGAAATAGTTATTGAATATGATATTATCATTATTAGAGTAAAAAAAATGTATTTAAGTTAGCTAAATTTTTTTGAGATGTTTTATAATATCATTTTTATGATTGAGTCTATATACATTAAAACTAAAATTCAACACATTGATTTGAAATATTTTTAATTTATTGTTTGAAATTTTTGGTGAATGTGTTCGGTTTTAATTAGAAGAATAATTTTAGTTACATGATACTAGATATGATGTGTGGAAATAAAAAGTAATTGATCAAAATAAATTAATAGTAACATTTGTAGATTCAATAAAAAAATTAGTTATACATTGTTTTTACAAAATATAAATTAAATTATATTAGATTAATAAAATGGATAAATCTGAAATAGAATAAGGAATACATGTTTAGTAGAAATTTATTATTTTAGAGGTATAATTTCTTATTTTAATATTTATTGTGATTATTGAAATTATGATATCATATTTTAAATATATTGATTGGAATATTAGTGTGATTAAAAATATAGGAAAAATTATTGAGTGATATTTGGGGAATTACATAGGGTTGTTTTTTATCTTGTTGTTCCAATATTAAACATATTTTTGTGATATTTTTATATGAATATTTTCATATAATTTTTTAATTTTTGAAATATAAATGATACCTTTGGTAAAATTATGATAAATAATGATGAATTGTGGGATTTTTTGGATGTGAATTATGTTTGGATTAGAGTATATTATATTCCATGAGATTGAAAAATTAAAGAAATATTCAAATTATAAGTATTTTTTTCATGGTTAATATATGAGCATCCAAATATTCTAGATAATGTGATTATAAAAATTTACGTGAGACTATCATTTCTATAAAAACAATTATTTCATATTCCAAAACAATAATTTAAATAGTAAAATTGTTTTATACATTTTATAAATATTTAAATTAAACACAACGTTATGTTTGGGGAAGTATTTTCATTGAATAAATAATTTTTTATCGCTCCCTTACTAGACACAAATAAATATGTAAAAGCTCGAAATGATAAATCAATAAAATTATACATGTTATTAACCATATCAATATGGTAAACCTTTCTTATAAGAATAAATAGTTATTAATCAATTTTTATTGAGGTATGGATTGGAGTTGTGATCAAAATGGGTGACCCCATTAGAAGATTCCAAGGGTGCGTGTCTAGGATCAAAAGCAATAAAGGACTCCCTAAGAGGGGATGTAGTGTCCACCATTATGATTTATTTCTTTATTAATTGGGATATAGTAAAAAAAAAATTAAAGTGTTTAAAAGATAAATTCTACCAAAAATGTCAAGAAGGCCTATATTTATATTGAGATCTTACATAATTATATATTCATAAATACATTTCTTCCATGGATTAGAGACCAATATGAGTTTCCTAATATGAATATTCTCATGTTGTGCGAGAGTGAGGAAAAATTACCTTTGAAAAATCTTTTGTATGAATTTTAGGACAATCATTAGTATGATGGATTGTTTGAGTATGTGGGTGGGATATATGGAGGAAAAAACATGTGTCTATAGAGTAATTACAATTCCTTTGGAACCAACATCTCAAATTCTATATACATATTATATGAATAAGCCAATTTGTAAAGCCTATAGTCCTTATTGGCTAGGAAATGATGTTATTATGCAACATGGAGAAATTTTATTTCATAAACTGTTGGTTGTTGAGGGGTATTACATATAATATTTTACAGGTCATTTATGTTTTATTTATTTAGCTATGGTTCATGGTATATATTTTGTGGGAATTTTTTGATGTAAGATAAATATAGTAATTTATTTAATGTTATAATTTTTATAAATTAATTTTCCTTCTGATTTTAGATATATTATGTTTTTTCATTAAATTAAGAAATTTTGTGGACCATTACATGATAAATGACTACATATAAGATATGTATAATGACATGATTATATTTTCAAACTTTTAGTGAATGTGTATAACACATAATGTGTTTTGAATCATTTCCACCATAGAATAGTTAGGCATATATTACTTGTTAAACTCTTAATTTTCATTTAATAATCATTTGTTTATATCAACATGATCTATGCTATCAAATTAATCCCAACATGATACTACTTTATAGAAAACACTACTAGGGATTATATAGAGATTTATATACCAGTATCAGTCTCTATGGACTAATTAAATTAAATGGTGAATCTTTTTTGCCATAATTTAACCTCAAAAAATATTAACCCAATGGATTTCCACATCAGATATTAAATGTCTACTAACAATGAAATTTATTAAAATTTGAAATTAAATATAAGTCTATTACAACTTGCGAAAATAGTTTTTTATCACCTGAAATATTTTTAATCGTACACTTTTTCCTATATGATTTATATGTGTACAATAAAAAGGTGGTTTATATAAAAATATATATAATTTCTCTCTCTCTCTCTCTCTAAATAATCACAAACAAGATCATAAACGAGCATAATGTAATAATGATCACCAATGTGTATAATGTTTAATAACCTTTTCATATTAATAAAAATGTTTATATAACAATTTTTATCATTTATTTGAAATATAAACCAATAATGAAATAACAACATCATATCAATATAAGTATTGTTTTTTAGTATCCATAATGACGGGATTATATAAAACACATTTTCTAAAAACAAATCATACAAAATACAATATTGATATCAAATATTTGTGTGTCTAATGATCTATTTCACGTTATCCCTAAATATTTTTACCTAGGTACCATATATATTCTTATAAATTTTAAAAAATACCTATAAAAATAAATTATAAATAATTCAATTAAAGAATTTCTATAATCATTAAAACAACATTTATTATGACATGTCAAATTATATTAATTAAAATGACCTATCATGACATAGAAGAAAGTTTTATTATTTTTACAAGATGGAAAATGAAGCCAATGTTTTAAAATCACATGGTCTGTAATGGTAATGCATTACATAGACCGTTAAACAAACTCTAAATGAATCAGTATCATCATACCTCATGGTCTGGAATGGAATAGGGGCATAATTAGGAGGAAATCAATGGTCTCACCCATGACTTAACTGTTCAATATATATAAAAATAGTTACAGTATATATATTTAATCTAGCATATTCAAAGATACATCATGTACTCATATGCAAAAAATATTAAAATTTATTTTTAAAATATCATATTTATGTTCTTTGAAATAAATTATGAAAATAAATTAAAAAACATTTTCATTAAAAAAATATACACGATTTTAATGAAAAATAATATGAAATTATAATGAAAACATAAAATCTATATAATTTAATAAAATTATATGATTTTGTAATTTAATTTTAGGTTATGGAATTATTTTTGAATTTAAATTTAATGAAAATAATGTATTCTAAATTTTAAAAATAAAAAAACCATTTTATTTAAAATATTAAAGAATAATTTTATTAAAAAACCTGTAAAATAAAAAAAAAATCTATAATAATGACAATTATATATACATAATATTCTCGTAAATAATTATTTCATTGATATTATTATACTCATTTAGATAACAATATATGTTTACTACTTGTAGTATGATAAAAATTTTAAATGATGCATACTTAATTTATTAATTATCACATAAATAGTAATATCAATTTCCATTGGAATTATTTATGATAAATTGAACCCTTATGTAAAATTAAATTTTTTATTTTCAATAGAATTTATTACATTCGAACCTAAATTTTTATTATTTTCAATTACTACAATTTTAAAGGATGAATAAGAAAATTGAATACAAAAAACAAAACATACCTGAAATAGACAACTAAATAACTCATCCGATGAGGGTTAATCAACACCATCCCCTATAAGTTTAATATTTATATAGTTTTTGTCAATTTTCTGACCCCATTAAAATATGAATTTATCCAATATTTGCATTCTAGGAATGAAACCATCTATTTTCATTGAAATCATTCCCTTCAACATAATACGTTATTTTAGATTGAATTTACCTTAATTGAATACCCAAAAAAAATATTAAATTTAGTGTAAGTGAATTAATATTTTGGACAATGTGGATAACCTAGTGATCTATTCCAAAAATACATTTGATATCATCAAAAACATCTTGAATAGTAAATGAACTTATAAAAACACTTATTATGTATAAACAAATAAATAAAATATTCTGACAATTTTTTGTATTATATTCTCTAAAATATATCCATAATTCTCATACTAGAAATTGTTGAAAATATCCCTTAAAGGGGGATCTATCTTCTTATAATCTTGTGGCTTCATCCAATTCATTCAAGATTTATTATCCATGGGGTTTAAAAAAGGGTAACCATTAATATAATTATTTTATTAATTCATTGATAATAAATCATCAAAAAATAATATATTATAGAGACACTATTTTCACTACACGAAATCATAAAAATATAAATAATGATGAGGGCCTCTTCACACATGATAAGTGATTGAAAATACGCCTGGATAATGTGATTTATTTAATATAAATATGGAAAAAATGTTACATGAATAACAATTAGATATTATACTATATTAATAAGTTCATTATAAATCCTTTTATATTAGTAAAAATATTGAGGTGAACTCAAAATTTCATGATATTAGTAATGAAAAATATTATTGTTAAATTATATTATATTTTAAGGGATTAATAAATTATTGAGAGTTGTTTTATACAATTCAATATGTATTGTTCCTTAGTAAATTTTATTTATTTTTATTTTCGGACAATGGTCCTAAAAAATTCAATTTTAAATTAATTCCTAGCTTGTGGAAAACAGATTAAACAATATTGAAATCTTTAAATTAATTTCATAGAATTTTTTGGATATTTGATTGCCTCACTAGATACTAGTATAAAAACCTTTCATGATATTAGAAAAGTAGTTTTTTCTCAAGGGAATCAAATGTTTTTAGTAAATATTTCCCCTCTTGTTTTCTAAGACTAATAGTTTTATTAATATAACATGTTAGTCATGATTTTTTAACATATAATTATTATAGTTGTGTTTAAAATGTATAATGTAAATAATACAATATAAAAATTAATTTATGATATTTCAATCATGTATTTTATATTATTATTTAATCCTTGGAATCTTAGTAATCATATTTTAATTGTGAATTTTATAGATTTGTAATCAAAATATAAATTTGGAAAAAAGTTATATATATTTATCCCCAATCGATATATAACATGTATTATTATTGTCTGAGATGTGATTAAAAATCATAATTAAACTACAGGTTTTCTAGTCATATAATTAGTTGACACATGGGAATACATGTTCTAAACATTCAAATGAGGACTGATTATTATTAAATTAAAAGATATATCCAATATTAGTCATTGAATATCATTCTATTATACAATTATTTTATTTAGATACATTATCACACATAATATTTAATATATTATTTTGATAAATAGTGAGTTTTTTTACATTAACAGCAATTTGGAGGGAATTCATAAGAAAATATATTTTTTCTTTCAATGAAAAAAATGATATTAATAAGAAATAATAATGAATTATATTAACAAACCCTGATGTTGTAATGAGATGTGTCAATTTATGTTTTAATAGAATACTCAATGTAATTTATTTATCACATCAGCAGAGAAATATAAGATCTATTACCAAATATATCAACATCATATTGATTAAAGAGAAAATAGAAACCTACTGTAATTATATGTAAACACCATGATCTATTAGATCAAACCCAACCATCTTATTTAATTTATAATAATTACGCATTATTGGAAACTATTTTTGTTTCCGTAGTTTATATACACTGTTTAAAAAATTATAGGTGGATAATATCTTTATCCCAAGTAATAGAATGTGAAAAATCAATAGGTAATACAATATAAAGAATTTATCATAAGTAATTAATCTATATATTTAGTTTCTTTAATTTCATTCAAACATGCTTAAATATATTTCATAAATTTATTAATTATTTTTATTTACATTAAATTTTGATGAAATAAAAAATTTAATATAAAAAACTATTATTTGGATAACAATATTTATTAAATATGTATTTATTTAATAAAATGTATCAAAATATGATCTACATTTCTGTTAAAATATGAAAAATATATCTCTATATTTTCAACATGTTTAATGGAATTAAATGTAATAAGACATATAATCTATTAATTATTAATTGATACCATATTTCATTTTAAATAAAATTTTTCATGAAATTTTATATCTATTTTAATTGAATTGGTGTATTTTGGATTATATATTACTTATTATTGAATAATATTAGTAGTGCCTATGATGAATGCGTCCTTTGGTCGTCCCAATAATTCCCAGAATTTGTTTCTTTCAACTTGATTATGTTCTTCTTGCATAGCCATTAACCAAAATTCATCATTTATTGCATCATTAATGTTTTTAGGTTCAATCTATGACAAAAATGCTTGATGCTCAACCTGATTTCTAAGACAAGCTCTAGTCTGTGTCCCTCTATCAAGATTACCAACAAAAGTATCTAATGGATGATTCTTTAGGATCATTGTTGATCTAGTAAAGGTGACACTAGAAATTTCAGGTTCTTCTCTAGGTTCGGGTTCAATAGAATCATATTCTGGTAAATTTCAAGAACTGGTTGACTTCATGACAGGTTCATTAATTTTATCATTAAGGTTCAGAATTGATAAATCTTCTTCATGATTTTCAAGAGAAGGTTTAGGTTCATGAGGATCAGTTTCATCAAATTTGATGTGAATGGAGTCTTCAACACACTTGGTTCTTTTATTGAAAACCTTATAGGCTTTTCTAGTTATAGAATATCCCATAAATATTCCTTCATCGCTTTTAGAGGTAAATATGTCAAGATTGTACTTGGTATTAAGAATAAAGACTTTGCAACCAAAGACTCTAAAGTAACTAACCATAGGATTCCTATTGTTCCACAACACATAAGGGGTCTTCTTAAGAACATGTCTAATCAGGACTCTATTTATGATATAACAAGCTGTATTAACAGCTTCAGCCCAAAAGTAAATAGGAAGGTCATACTCATTAAGTATAGTTCTATCAATTTCTTGAAGGGTTCTATTCTTTCTTTCTACTACACCATTCTGTTGAGGTGTTCTAGGGACAGAAAAGTTGTGACAATAGCCATTGTGTGAGAAGTAAGACTTAAACTCATGATTTTCATACTCATGGCCATGATCACTTCATAAGGTCTTAATATTATGTCCACTAAGGTTAACTAAAGACATGGAGTATTTAATAATGTATGAATAAGCTTCAGTTTTATGATCTAGGAAGTATACCTAAGTATATCTAGATAATCCATCTACTAAGACCAATTCATTGTTCTTCCCATTTAAACTAAAAACTATAGAAGTCCCAAACAAATCCATGTTAACAAACTCGAGAGGCCGAGAAGTTGAAAATTCATTCTTTAATTTAAAATAAACATTATGTTGCTTTCCCTTTTGACAGGGATTACATAATTTTCCTTTTGGAATCTCATGTTTCGGTAGGTCTCTAACTAAGTTCTTCCTAGTCAATTTTCTAAGTGAATAAACGTTGCAATCTCCTAATCATCGGTTCCATAGCCACAATTTTCTATTAAAAGCATTTAAACAAGCATCATTTTGTTTAGCTAATGAACTAAAATCAACCGCACAAACATTTTCATTTCTCAAGGAAGAAAATACTAAAACATTTTTAGAAATAAAAAAATTACAATAATCATTTAAAAACATCACATTGACACCGTCGTGACATAATTGAGAAATACTTATCATGTTTTATTTCAATCCATCAACAAATAAAACGTTAGAAATTAAAATTGAGTTAGTGTTACCAATTTTTCCTAGGCCGATGATCTTTCCATTAGAATTATCAACAAAGGTGATATAGCCTCCATTAAACTTTATTAAGCTTTTAAAGAATGAGTAATCTCCATACATGTGACTTTAACTTCCACTATCCATGTAACATATTTTCCAATAGGAACACTTTAAGCATGTCTCCTAGAAAATAGATTCAGTTGGAAAATGATTTTGGTACCCAAATTTTCATGGGTCCAAACAGGTTAGAAAGTAAATCTTTAGGTTCCCAAATTTGCCATATAGTATTCAAATAATTTATAGAATCAAATGATTTTTAAATAAAAACTCTTTTTGATTTATAACAATGTGAAAAACTAGTTGAAGAATATGAATTTCCAGAACTAGAAGTAGCATAATTTTGTCCAGATTTAGGAATAAATCTATTTTTGGTAAACTTTCTATGTCTAGGTTGGTATCCCAAATCAGTAGTATACATTGGTTCCACTTGTTTACCTAGAATTTGAGTTAAATTGTTCATCCCATTTGTTAACATTTCTATGTCCTTTCTCAGTTTCTCGTTAGACATTTTCTGTTTAGTATTTTCTTTTAACAGTTGAGCATTCTTTTCCTTTTCAATCTCAAGGGCAGACATAATAGTTCTTGATAAATCTTGTTGTTTCTTTAAGGATTTGTACTTGTCCTTAAGTTCAATACATTACTCTTCTAGCATATTACAATATTCAAATAATTATTCACTAGATGTGTTTTCAGATTCAGAATTAGAATCAGAATCAACTCTATAATAGTATGAATTTAAATTAGGAGGCTCCAGTGTTACCTCAGATGTGTTTGTCGTAAAACACATGTTAGCTTTATGATATCAATATCCTTAGAAGAATGGGAATTACATGAAGATTCTTATTAATCACTCCATGTTCAATTCATTTCTTAATTATACATATTTTCCTTATAGTCATGTTTCTTCTTGAACATCAATTTTGGATAGTAAGCTTTAATGTGACCTTTTCCCTTGAATTCATAGTAGATAACTTCATCACTCTTATCAGCATTCTTCCAGTCCTTTTTTCAATGACCTTTTTTGTTATATTTACCTTTGTAGTTTTATTTTATGAATAATTTCCTCTTCCTATATAATTTCTTAAATCTTAGGCCTATTTGATCCATCTCAACATCACTATCAGAATCTAAACTTTCACTTTTTGAGCTTTCAGTTTGCATGTGAACATTCTCTTTGTCGTTGTTCATTGAGGAAGTAGACTTAAATTCCACTGACTTCATTTTAGGTTCATCATCTTCTTCCTTATTAACCATGAGTTCTTTCTCATACATCATAAGCTTACCAATTATCACTTTAACAGGAAGAGCACCAATGTCACATGACTCTCTTATTGAAACAGATGTGCCTCTCCATCGGTCTGGAAGAAATCTCAATATTCTCATAAGTTGTTCCCTTGCTAGAGAAGCTTTTCCAAGTGAGATCATAGTGTTGACAATCTCATTGAACCAGAGATACATATCAAAAATATGTTCATTAGTCTTATTTTAAAAAATATCCTATTTAATAGTATAAGTGTTCAATCTCATTTCTTTAACATTGGTTGTTCCTTCATGAGAAACACTCAATGTATCCCATATTTCATAAGCAGTTTTTCAAGAAGATATTATAGTAAACTCTTCATCTCCTAGAGCACAATACACGGAATTCATAGCTTTATAATTATTATTGTAAGCTGCTATAATAGGTTCATATCATGTTGTTCTTTTAGTTTCTGGAATCTTATATTGAGTCTCTATAGGAGTTCAGATGTCAAATCCCATAACCTCTATGTGAATTTTCATTTTAAGATTCCACTGGGCATAATTTATACCATTAAAGAAATGTGGCATGTTCGTAGCAGCACCTTCTAGTCTATTGTCCATAACTATATTTTAAAAAATATATTTAAAGAGATAAAATTTTGAACTAACAGAAATTTAAGATCTTAAAAGATGCTACTAAAATCACATTTGAAAAACTGATTGTTTTGAAATCTTTTAATAATAAAAAAAAATTGTGATACCAAATGTTGGTCGGAGTAGATACTCGAGAAGGTGGGGTGGTGAATTGAGTTCGAATTAAAATTTCTGTTAAAAAAATGTCTTTTGAAATCCCCAATTTATAAAACAAGTCCAACTGTACTGAATTTCTAAAACTGTAGAGGTTCAATTAGTTTTTTAAAAGATAGATTAGGCCTCAGTTAATTTAATTATAAGATTATATTAGCTTTTGAAACTAATCTACTAATTTACTATTGTTACAAATGATTTCTAGATTAACTATCAATGTAACATTAAAAAATATTTTTATTTCAATGTAATTAGAAGTGGAATATAAAATATATAGTATACTATAAAATTAATATAATAATGCACAGCAGATGTAAAAAAAGTGGTTCAGTCTCATGACGAGACCTAATCCACTCCACTTTGTGATCACCTGTCACCAAGTAGTTTATATAAATAAACGTCTGATCCACACCTTGGATCGGTGTTAACAACAGTTCACACTG
The DNA here is from genome assembly GCA_963277665.1 of Viscum album. Lineage (NCBI taxonomy): Eukaryota > Viridiplantae > Streptophyta > Magnoliopsida > Santalales > Viscaceae > Viscum > Viscum album. The sequence goes on along the minus strand of OY728152.1, from coordinate 2,069,542,480 downwards.
TCCAGGCCAAGCAGGTACTTCTAACATAGTTTTCATGGGAAAACAAATAATGATCATGCCACACATGGACCTCTTCCATAGTTGTCGTGGGTAAACAAGAGTAAAGAATACGGTGTGAATATTTTAGAATCCTCCAGTTCTATGCAGAAGACAGAGTTTGTGTAAGATATATATAGCATAGACACTGCTCGAATGTAAACAAAATAATCACTTAGAGTATCTAGAAAAGAGATTAGAAAGATCTAGTTATTAATAGTGCTTCTATGGAATCGTCGGATTCAGCATAAATGCTTCAGAGTCCTTCTATGGTTTTTCTGTTGAAAAAAAACTGGCGTGGTTTAGCTTGTGTTCTTTACCAGTAAAGATGTTCTCTTGATCTCAGTGTACTTCGTGTGTTTTCAGTAGTGTTGGATTGCATTCATGGGAAAACAATTTTCCTGATGATCTTGCAATATGTTCTTCAATGATGTGCTCAGGATTGTCTTTCTGTTTAGTACAGAGCACTCGCTTGTATTATCTGCACATCTCTACTTTTTCTTTAGAACACTTCTTTTTATCATTGAATGAATGCAGTTGAGCCTATAGGTTTCATGTGTTTTGGTCCTCGTACCTCATACTACATATAAAAATAAATATTAATTATGTCAGTGCATTAAAGTTGTCAAATATAAATGTTAAAAGGTTAAATAGTAAAACGACAAAAGATTTTAAGGAATGGTGTCACAATAGTTATGAAAAAGGTGACACTATGATGGTATGTCCTTCACGGTGTGTCCTTCACGGTGTGTCCTTTATAGTGTGTTCTTCACTGTGTCTAAATCATGGTGTCTCCTTCATGATACCTCGCTCACGGTGTCTGAGTCACGGTGTTTGTCTTTAGGGTTTCTGGCATCCGGTGCCTTGCTCATAGTTTATGAATTCATAGTCCCTTGATGAATGTATCTTGATAACTCTGTTTGGAACTTAGGCAAATAGAATTTCTATCTTACAGGGTCTATTCTGAGTATCTTGCTTCATGGTGTCTGGCGTACTGTGTCACGGTGTGTTGTGGTCACGGTGTCTCACTGGTCAAATTGCCCATGTCTTTCTCATAGTGTCTGACTTACTGTATTAAGCATCATAGTGTCTTGTACATAGCTAAATAACTATATTCGGACATAAAAAATAATATCCCTAAAAATAATTGAGCTTACCCATTATAAATTATCAAATAACATGAAACATAAATACACATAAATGATAAGATATGTGAGATTTATTATTATGAATACGATTAGTAATTATTATTGAGAATTGTAAACAGTAATGAGATTTGTGATCATTGAGACATGATTAATACATGACCAGTCCAACAAACCTATAATATTATCAAATGATTTTTATCACATAAAATTATGTCTCAATTTATAAATCATAAAAATCACATAAATAAACCAATAAAACATTTTATTCATAAACTAAAAATGATACATTAGTTAAAAACTAACAAATATACAATGGAATAATGAATATATAATATGATAAAATGTATATGTAAAATATTGTCTTCTCAATCCCCAACAAAGACATCACTCATTATCAAAGATATAAAAATCAAATACATTTTAATAATTAAACATTAATTTTGAATGATATTGTTTAAATTAACCTAAGAGAAAATATAATTTAATGATTAATGAAGTAAATAATAGCAAGTTATAGAATATATGGAGATTATATGATACACAAAAAATTTGACCATTGGAATATTAATATGATTGTTTTTATATAAACATTAATGTTTAAATAATAATCAAAATGTTGGGAATTGTAATAAATCTATTAGAATACTAGAATCCCCAATTGCAGTATTAAATCAGGATTTTATTATATAAAACGAAAATATGAAATAATAAAACCGTTTTTTCGGTTTATGAATGTTTTTAAAATAAAAAATTATTTGTTTTTTATTTTTTTTCAAAAATAGTTTTAAACACACATTAATAATAAATATATTAGACTAAAATAATTTTTATTCAAATTGAATATATTTATAAAATATATTGTAGTTATTTATAATGTGATGATATTTTTATGAGAAAATTTGTTATTTTTATTAGGTTAATAAAATAAATTCAATAATTAAAGTACAATTTTACACTAAATCATCATTTTATTCAAAAATTACATTTTCCAAATTTAAAAAATTATTTTAAAAACATGGATTCCATTTTTTCAATATAATCATAAAAAATATTAGGTATTATATTTTTTATTTTTTAAATATAGTTGAGTATTTTGTGAATAATGAAATATTATTGTTTCTGGTATTTAATATTCTAATCAAAATAAATGAAATTATTATTCTTGGATGATGTCCGGTCCAATTTTCTTAATATAATATTAAATACATACTTTACAAAGTTAAAAATTTACTATTTATAGTCCTCATCCAATATAATTAAATAATGAATATATTATTCAGAAACACCCATCTCCTTCATTTATAACACCCACCACCACTATCGATTATCTTCAATGAATTTAATGTAATATGTTTGCAAACAAACAATAAAACCTTCTAATACTTACTCAAAACCCTATCCATGCGCTTTTAAATTCAAAAAAACTCAAATTCATTGATCGATAAGGGTTCCTTTATAGAGGCGATATTCAAGAGATATCATTCTCATAATCCACTTTAAAATTCATTTTTATCGTAACTTATCATCACCGCCTTCTTACAATAATGAATTATAAATATAGTATCATTTGTATACACGAAATATATATTTCAAAAAGAATAACTTCTTCTACATCATTTCATCTCTCCTATAATTCAATGAAAAATGAAACCAATGCCCATATTATGTCGCTTAACCACCTTCATTGATGTTGTGTTTTCATTTTCCACCAATGCCATGATTACATGTTTAGATTAACATGTAAAATATTAAAATTATTTTATTATGAGTACTTGATGTTTATTCACAATCTAAAAAGGAAATATATACATAAAAATATATATAACAGAACTTGTTACAAATGGTTGAAAAACCAACCAAAATAACCTAAACATTTATCACGAACACTTTATAAAATTAATAATGAAAATGATAGAAAAAAATATTAAATTGGGCCATCTAAATAAATGTAATTTAATTATTGAAATTAAATTTAACATTTGTATTTTTAGTAAAAATTAATATAAACATCCATATTTATAATTAAGTGAAGAAACCATGAAATGAGAGAATTAATGCTCTTAAAACAACAACATTAGACATTATAAATCATTAAAAATAACAAAATTTAACAAAATAAAATTATAAAAATAAAATATATGTAGAGTGTGTTATTAATTAAGTAATTAATAATTCATGTTATTTTATCATGGACAATAAGTGTAACATTACAAAAAATTCTTACAAATGTTAAGTGATCTCTCCAAACAACCATATTTCATTTGGGATATGCTCACTTCCTTTTTCTCAATTTACCTCATTAATATTCTTGAATAATTCTAAAATATTAATTATATGTGTTATAAAAAAATAAATAAATCAAAAATAATTTTTATTTTGGGGATATTTGATGTTTTTAAATGGTAACCTTCCTAATTATTATAGAAAAAAACAAGATTAAATAGAAAATCTCTATTTCATTGAAATTTTTATTTACAGTATATAAAATGTTTTAGACGACCATATTATCATAAATCAAAAATTCATTCTGGAAAAAATTACATTTCATTTCTGGTTCTATAGAAATAATATACATTTTTCCACCTTAAATCCTCGTTATTCATTTATGTAAAATGGGTCTTACATGCCAAATTTATACTATAATATAGCCCCTAGATTTCATTTTTAAACATCTCTTGGAATGTATTTTCAAGAATTATTATTTTTCTAATTATTTTATCCCAAAAATGATTTAAATACATTAATTCATGGAACCATTATGGTACACCTTTTAGTTATTCCTTATGACATTACTACAAGACACATATATTTCAACAGTTAACCCCTATGTGTATTTAATAAGATTGAAATTATTATGTAGAACACAAATTAATGTACATCATATAATGGGTTTTCTAATATATCAATATAATTATTTGGGATATTTTTTGTCTCCTATGATGTTATGCATTGTATTATAGAGAAATCATAATCAAATATGGTACTTTGTCCATTATTTGATGTCATATTTTCAGTTATACGTGAGTCATGATTATGTACCATTATATATAGATTCCACATCCCTATAAATTCTTTATTCGATGATTCCATTTCATTATGTTATTCCTCTATAGGCATATTTATGAAAAATTTATTCATATAGTCATGTTGTTCGTACCAACTCATATATTGTGCTACATTTCCATGTCTATTCATTACAATGTAATTTAGCTCACCACATTTGTTTGTGTATTCCATTTGTTATCCTATATAGGTTTGTGATATCAAAATTGAGTAAAGAGATATGTATTTTATATTAAAATAAATATATATATATATATACGAATATCATTCTGTTTAATTTGGTACATAACCTTCCAATGACAATAGTTTTGTCAATCCGTGGTTTTTATATAATGGATTTTTATGTTTAATATCATTCATCGATATATTTAAAAGATTTTGGTTTATATAAATTGTATAAGAGAGTGGTCGTGTTACATTTGGGGATTATTATAATTAATCATTAGTGGGAATGAATAGTGTGTGCCTATGTATTTGATTAATTGCCATGGATAACCATTATGGAAAAATAGGTACACATATGTTTGGATATACTTTTCATTTTAAAGTTATTATTTATAATTTTAGTTATAACATTTTATATAATCATTATCATAGTATTAAAGAAAAGAGTATTATTTTTATTTTTTATTTAATTTTATGAAATTAAATAACTCATCCCAATATCTAATATTATAATAAATGTGATTATTTCACCGATGAGATTTAAATCTAATCTAAAAAAAGATATGAACATCTAGATAATACTATCACAACGAGCTCAAGTTATGAATAATAACTTCACTATAGTGGTTTTCCCATCTCCATAAAAAGATCATGTTAATGTTAAATTCATAATGAAAAAACGGCATGCGAACATTGTTGGATCTTTTAATCCACACATCCTGTGATATTGTATTAACACCATTAATAATATTGTATATATACTCAAATTATTAGAGGATGAGAAACTATGAATATCAGCATATCATTTTTAGGGAAATTTTTATCAATGCTATATAATGACTAAGAATACAATGTCCAAATGGAAAATCTATTACAAGGATGTGGGTAGAATCAAAAATATATTTTGGATTAAAATTTTACTTATAACAATCAATCTAAAAATGGATTGGGTGTTCCTTATATTAATGAAAATGGAATTTGGGTCTATCGAAGAGTATTATTTAAAGTTTTCAAGGAAAACATGATACCTCTCCAACATTTTTCAAGAACATTTAATAAATATTTGGATATTATATAGAGTGAATGATAAATGAGTTTCTGAAGATATATGGTGATTAATTAAATTTACTTCCTTGGGATGATTGTATGTTGGGCACTTATGATTGACATAAAGATTGGTGATTATCAGTGGTATTGTATTCTTGATGAAAATAATTGTAAAATGGATTTTAATATTGAATGATCAATATATAAATTCCATTATATGTAGAAAATAAAACAAAAAAATAATTTAAAAAATGGTATGAATGATCTAAAATATCTACCTAATGAAATCCATCTGATGTTTCAAATGATGTAAAAGGGGCATTATGATTTTAATTCGTAGGGGGATTTAAAGAATCACACAAATCTGTTAGATGAATAGATAGTTAATATGAACATAAATCCTATGTTATAGATTTTAAACTACATCAAACATGGTCCTTATGCAATAAAATTCCCTAATATATTGGTCATAATGATCTATAAATTCTAACAAAATTTAGGGTAGAATAGAAGAAAATATTCAATCGATAAATTTGAGGGGGACCATGATAATGATTTAGTTACAAGTATGGCAGTAATTCGTTCAAGAATAAAAAAATGACCTATTTTTTTATATTCATTTTTTCGTATCAGTTACTTTTTGTATGTGTACACAATGAACTCCTCAAAACATTGATGATAGGTAATCTATTAAAATATCATATAGTTTAATTATTTAAACTCAAGAAAAAAATCATCCTCAGTAAATTTTATTCCCTAAAACTCCTATAAAATTTATATATACATCCTTTTCTAGGGTATTATGCTATATATGTTGTGATTTTTCTATCTAATATAAATCCAACATCAAATTTTTGTAATGATATACTTCATTAACATCTTATTCCACCCTTTAATTTTTTACTACAATAAGGTGGAGGGTGAGTCTACATTGGAATCACACTCTCATGTGTGGAAATTATTTATTCTGGGAGAAAACATATCAAACTCAAATGATTGAGACAAAGGATAGAATCATACTATAACACATTCCCATCATGAGGGACTACATTTATGTGTTCCCCGATGATCATTATGTTGTTCCTCTTGAACATGAGGTTGAAACACCGATCAAAATTTTATCTAGGTTTCAATTAATGTCCATGAATCTATATATAATAGTCACCATTGATTTAGAAAAACTGAGAATGATGATACTATATAATCTATAAAAATTATTTATATGTCCATGTTATTCAGCATTAGGTCTGTTGATCCCATTTTCTAGAATAATTATTGGTTAATGTGCCTATAAATTTATTAAAATGATCTAAAATACATCACGATAAATAACAAGCATCCACTAACATTTGATAAATAAATTCCTTAATTAACTACATGGGGATTATTTTTTTAATAAAGAGGTTATTTTAGTTTGGATATGACCAATGTAGGGTAAATAAGGAATATATTACAAATATATCTACTCAAACAACATATGGAATCATTGATCTCCTAGTAATACCCTTCCATAATAATAATTATGAATATGATTTCATAGACATACTTAATATAGTATTTTGATATTACCTCAAAACAATTAGTGGTAGTCTTTATAGATGGAATCCTAATAATCTCTAACAGTTTGTAACAGAATGAGTTGAATTTGAATTATGTGATAAAGAAATTAAAAAATGATAAACATTATTTAATGTATAGTTAACGTGATTAGAGTACTTTGGATGTATCATTACTTGGGATTGTTGTCTCCAAAGGGATATGTGCTATTAAATCTATGATAAAAATGTTGTATAGTGGCCCATTCCAGAATCAATAATGGATATCTCTAGCTTTTTTAGTCTATATTGTAATTTATTCTGAATTTTTATAATCTTTTTTTTAATTATAATGAATTATGACCTTGATGAATCATAAGGGATTATTGTTTTTTAGAAATGAATGTGAATAGATCATCAAGATTTTAAAAAGACGATGATCACTAAACCATTACTTAGACTTCCCACATATTGAAAACACTTCATGGTAGGAATCACTTCATAAATTAAGGTATTGAGTTGTGTAATGATGAAAAAAGATAAATTTATAGCCTTTTCCTTAATTGTAAAAAATTACGAGAATAACAATCCCATGAATGATCTGGAGTTTGAAACAATGATCATTGCCTTGAATATATGGAGGAACAATCTCTATGTTGATATGTATGAGATATATATTAATCACAATATCCTCAAATATATATATTTACACTTATGGAGTATAATATTTACTAGTAACAAATTTTTGTGCTCATCAATGATCATTCCATATTCATTAACTACATTCCTGCGAATGAAAATAACGTCACAGATGATCATAGTTAAAAGGATAATGATTGTAATAAATGATGACAATTGTGTTGGATCAAATATTCAATTAATTGTAGAGGATATACATGATAATCAAAAAATTTGAACATTTTATATCATTCAAAAATGAATTTTAATGAATCCTTCATTGATAATATAATAGGTACATAAAATGATGAGACGAAAATTCTGAAAAAGGATGATGCTATCAAAAAATGGAAAATCATCCGACTGAAAAATGGATATGAAATGAATTTTTAGGAATGGGTAAACACTGTGTGTATCATAAAATATCAAGATAAATAACATTCATTTGAATTATGATTATTTCATGACCATATCCACCATCCTACTAAAAAGGAAATATGTATTTATATATATTAGAGAATGATTGGTGTGACAATAATGATGAAGGTCTTGGAATAGTCATTATTGTTCTTGGATTGATATCGTGTGAATGGATAATGGAATATTTATAAAAGAAAGATAAAACCATTCTATATAGTAATATAGAAATAAAAATTTCACCATAGAACCTTCAAATGGTATTTCAAAGACACCATAAAGAAATATTTCTATATTACACGTTGTGGATCATCTTGCGAAAACATATCACCTCATTAAAAATAAATAAGTCTTCCCCAAGATAAAATTAAAAAAATATATATTCGAAAATTTTTGAGTCTTTATAGAAATACATTATCAATTTAACCAGTAATGTTCAATTATTTACCTCCATGCTTTGTAAGAGTCACTACGATGATCCAAAAAATGAGATGACCACAATTAAAGAATGCCACGACTAGACAATTAGATAGTTTGAGAAGATTATTTACATTTCAGAAGACATTTTGAGAGCCTGAATGATGGAAGTTAGAGGAAGTGAAAAAATTCATCCACTGATAGATTACTCATAAAGAACTTGTTTCCACTAAATCATTTAAATGGATTAATATAATTCCCTTTATGGGAAGTGATATAGAACTATGAAATTATAGGAAAATGATGGAAAATTTGAAATGATGGGACCTAAAATGCCTGAGTAAATTGTATAAAATTACAATATCATTAATCAACACATCAAGGATGGTTAATTTTGATGAATTTTTTTAAAAATAATCCTCAATGGATGTATATTTTGAGGTTAGAGGTTTGGTATTAAAATACATATCTCAAGGGAAGATGTTACTGATATTTTAGAAGAAGGGTAATCAAAGTCATATATACATTAGTTCCGTTGATATTCATGATAATTTGAAATAAGATCCCAATAGTAAGTCCTTCAAAAATCTATATCACAAATATATGATGTTTTCTATGTATCCCTCAAAAGAAAATACATACTATGACACCAACTTATACTGAACTCAAAGGCTCTACAACTCAAAAAATAATATCTCTTATGATATGTATGTGAAGATAAGGAATAAAAGGAGAAATATTGTAATATTTTTCCACATAGTGTGTTAAATATATTTTTGAGGGATAAATTTCTTAGGTGGAATGGGATTAATGTAACTAATCATAATTTTTTCAATTGAATATCCCTTAATATAATTATTTCTTATAGTATGGCACACATAAATAAAAAAATGAATGATCCCAAATATAATTCATATAACTAAAAAATGATATATTATTTTGAAACTAAACTATTAATATTTCAGAATATTAAAATGGGATTAAAAATATAAAATAAATTTTCAGATATATTTCAATTTATAATTGCTCCATCCACCAGAATAATTGTAATCATGAACAATGATAAAGAAATAAAAAGTAATTTAAATGTTAAAATATTCAGTTTTATGATATAATTATATATAAGATTAATAGAAATTAATATGATTAATGATTTAATTGAACACTGTGCATTTATATAAATTAAAAAACCCAAATAGGCCTTACTCATCTGTCTATTAAAATAGTAATCATACTATTGGAATAGTTACTTGAATATATGAATACTAATATGGCCATCAGGAATAATAATTTATCGATTATAATTGTATGATCACCTATAAATGTGTAAAATATTATTTAGTATTAATATAAAATTAAAATATGATATTTTAAAATCATGATACAATTAAATAAATTTCGTAAAAATGCAAAACTAATTTTTGGTATTTTTATAAAACATAATTATTTTAATCTCACATTAATATTAGAAATAATATATAAAATAATATTTATTTTACTAAAGTGGTTTTAAAAGATAAAATATATTTATATTATATTGATATGAAAATTTTACGAGAAAATATTAAATTTTCAAAGGGATGAAAAATTGATTGTAATATTTAAATTGGTATATTTTAAAAAAATGATGATTTAATTCAAAAATTTAATTTCTCATCTTTTGGAAGTTATTTTTATAAAAATAATTCCACTTATAAATATACACATTAAAATTTTTTTTCGGTGAATAATTTTATGTTCTCCTTTTATTGTTGAATTTTTGGACGATAGAAGAATAAAAAAATAAATTTATTTAACATTAGAAGCTAAATACATAAAATTTTCAGTATTTTATGATGTAATAAAACAATATCTCAAAATCCCATTTGTAACGCACCGACCCCAGTTGCCCAGAGTCGGTGCATTCGTACATATCATTGGCATGATCACAATAATGTTCATGTCCCGAAAGACAGATTAGTTTAGAAGTCTTTGTATCACTAGATACATTCACGAAGTTTACATTACATCATAAATTGAAAACTACAAAAAAATCTTGTCTCCACACTCATATCCCATTATACTATCCCTAAAGGTCATTCATAAAATACTTCTTCACATCCTGGGAAAAATAAAACATAGAAAGGGGTGAGCTCAAATTTCCAATAAGGATAACAATATAGCAGAAACTTTTATAAATAAGCATAAAATTTAAGGCAAAGTATAACCAAAACAAAATCCTTTTAGACATTAAATTCAGCATAATATGGAAAAAATAAAATGAAATAATTCCATTTACTTATTCACATGGATATTCTACTAGTCAAATAATCAAATTCAATATCAATAACCACTTTCATAATGATGGAATGCATAATTCCAGACTATCATCACCTCGTATCCAAGGCCTCGTTCCAATACTACAAATAAGATTTTTTCAAGGCCTCGTTCCAAGACAATAGATTGTCTCATGAGACCTACCAATTCATCGAGGACCTATAGCAGACTCTACCCATCAATTCTCAAGTCCAATGCATTCTTCATATGAACCGGTTTAAACATAACATAAATATTCGTATTAAAAATAGCATACTGAATGCCAATACTTTCTCCATAAACCATGAATGGTATAAAAATAACACATCAACAATAAAACATATCACAAAACCTTACATATAATATGGAATATTTGTATCATAATTTATAAACTTCAAATAAGCTTAAAATCCATCAAAGGTTGTTGACATAGATGAAATCAAAACTGTTTGAGAGAAATATCTCTTATTTGAAATCATTTAAAAGTCACATAATTATAAAATAACAATATTAATTGGAAATAATATTAGATTCTTTTTAGGGATGCTTCAAAGATTTTATAATGGTAGAAAATATCTGCACCTGCCGAATAAGGTAAAAATTCATTCTTACCTTAATTCTGTCGAAATGGTCAAAAAGGACCTTGTTTGGAAAACGATGGAAAGATTCCTTTATAAAAATCTTATAAAAAGTAAAAAAAGGGTATAAATTACTTTAACAAGTATTGTTTAAAACCGTAAGAATGTTTTGAAACACATTTTTAAGAAACATGTATGTGGATGATAAAGAGGTCCCTGTAGATAATTACATATAAACAACCACAGAAAACAAAGAGATTGTAAAATAAACCCTTAACTTGTACTTTTACTAGGTTGGGGGTAGGTTAAACTCTTGTATAATGGTTAAATAATTGTTATTAAATTATAAAATAATCATATATATTAATATGATATCATATATGATCTTTTAACATTGATTTGTTAATAATATGTTAGTATTATCATTGTTTTCGGTGTTAACTTACTCATTTTCTTTTATATGTTTTGTTACATAAGCCATGTTTTTCATGAATAGGTTGTATAATTTTAATATACATAATTTTATCAAGAACATAAACATTATTTTTATTCATTAAATGGGAATAAATCATGAATGGAGACGATGGGGAATGAATCTCATCACGTTCGTGGAGACGGTAGTCCGTACATACACACGAGCGACAATATCATTCTTTTGATATTAAATTTATATATAATTTGATGGTATATAATATATAAAGAATAATTATCATGTTATATATATTATTTACATGAATTACACATCATTATTATACACATCCAAATAATAATTTATTGAATCACAATTACACCACGACGTGGAGACGGTAAGTCGTACGTACGCACATATAGTGACATGTCATTAAAATAAAGAATAGAATACTGAATATGGTTATAAAAAATTTATAATAACATCAAATTATATATAAGATTCTGGATTTATTATTTGAGAATGGTAATACAAAATAATGAAGAAGTTGAAGAAGAAAGGAACTTGAAAGAGGGTTGTGAAAACAATACATCTTCTTCGGGTTATACTTTTTATTTGATCAAAAGGGCTCATTAGGGTGGATTTAGGATCAAAATAATGCCACTAGGTTTAATTTAGGGATGTTGAGAGAGTATTCGGGCATGGGTTGGCTGAGAAAAAAGGGTTCTAATGTGTGAATTTGTGAGAAAGGTGATTTCCCTTTTATAAGAGGGGTGAGGGGCACCTTTGGAAAAGCTAGAAATATTATTTTATAATAAATTCATATTCGGTTTCTAATGGATCCAAAGTATATTATTTAAAGTTTATGGTGGTTATGGGTCGAAAACAACTCAACCAATATAATTTAGACATCATTGGGTCATTATATTAACCTTATCTTTTAGTTTTAACTCTTAGTTAATTAGTTTGACACTTACCATATCACTTTGTATTTTTATATTATATATTTAATAAACATACAATATACATCCAAGATATCGCAAAGTGGATCATTGATGATACACCTATCATGATAAAAGTAATTTGGCCAAACCTTATATTTTTATGAATATAATATAAATTAATAAATTAATATTTTTTTTAAAAACACTTTTATGTCAATTCTGACACAATTGGGTATTTTGTTTTTTATAATTTCATAACAACATTATTACTACAAAAAAAATTTATATAACCAATAATAATATGTCATATTACCCTAAAAAATTAGTGGAATTCAGAAAAAGTCTAAAATTACATTTATATTGATATTTATGATATCAATTATTTTAATATTTCATTAGATAGGTAATTACTGCATCACCATTATGTCATAAATAAATAACATTATTTAATGTCTAAAAATTATAAATAAATTACTATTATGTAGTAAATCTTTTTATCTTTCTAATGAATATTTACAATCGAAATTATCTTCTATATAACCTTATATTAATGATGTTTTAGTAAATAAACACAGATTTTAACTCTTTTAACTCTTCTTTGAATTAAATACTAATAAATGTCCTATTATAAAACAAGTGGACCTAAATTATAATATTTTATTCCCAAGTTTGTTTTTTTGTGGAGATAAATTTTTCCAATAGAATGAGGACATATTTTAGTGTAATATTAATATCATTTTTACCCTTAATTACCCTATTTACTTTTAACCATGGTAAATAAAAGTAAAAAGTTACAATTCACAAACAATTATTTTAATCTCATTGAACCACATTTCACTCCTTTATATTTACCATTTCTCTCTTATTTTCTAAATTGCACTCAGAAAAGAGGTAAACTTATGTTTTATGTGATTTTCAAAATTCTCATAGGAGGTGGGTAAAAGACGGTGAAAAAGTTCAATTTTTTTTTATATATCTAAAATTATTCTAAAGTATCTCCAATGAATTACATTTAACATATATAGGTATTATGTATATATTTTGACCTTAATTAAATATAAATAATATAAATAATTATTTAAATAAATATTCGGTTTTAAACTATAACTTAGTGTTTTTTCACTATTCGTCAAAAATTGCAAGTTTTCAAAAAAATACCAAAATTTCACCCTAGGCTAATTTTGATATTCAGAATCCAAAAATGAAGTCCATTTTGAAAGATAAAATATATAATATTTCAAAAATTTGGTATTCCTATTTATAACGACTAGTTTTATTTGTTGTGGTGTGTGTGTTATAACTCGAAGTTGCGTACAACGCATGCTACTGTATTTTTCAAATGGAAGCGTACCGTGGAAGCTTGGGTTGTTACATTCTCCCATCCTTCAAATAATTTCTTCCTTTAAATTTCTAGAATACTACCGCATGAATAGAATCGGGTGGTTTATCATCATAAGTTCCATGGGTTCCCACGTTGCCTCTTCCATCTTATGATTTCTCCACAACACTTTTACCAGATGAGTCATCCAGTTTCTTAGTACTTGTTCTCTCATATCATGAAACCTGATAGGCTCTTCGCAATAAGACAGATCGCGTTCCGGTTCTAATTCCTCATAGGTGAGTACATGAGTTGAGTCAAGCATGTAATTCCTCAAAAATTATATGTGGAACACATCATGAACTTTGGAGAGACTTGGCAGCATTTCCAAACAGTAAGCTACAGCCCCAATTCTTTCTAGAATTGTGAAAGGTCCGATGTATGTAGGACTCAATTTACCCTTCTTATCGAAACGTATAACTCCTTTCCATGGAGATACCTTCAAGGAAACCAGATCTAATACCTAAAATTCAAATCCTTCCTTCGGTTATCAGAATAGATATTCTACCTACTTTGAGCTGCTTTGATATGGTTTTGGATAACATTTAACTTTTACATTATTTCCTTTACCAGTTCTAGGCCTACAAGTTTTCTTTCACAAACGTCATACCAACAGGTTGGTGTGTGACATTTCATTCCATATAATTCTCCATATGGTGCCATCCAAATACTTGAGTGGAAACTATAATTATAGGAAAATTCTACTATAGGTAAATATTGATCCCACATACCCTAAAAGTCAGGTGTTCATGATCTCAACATGTCTTCTAAGGTTTGAATAGTCCACTCTAATTGTCCATCTACTTGAGGGTGGTAGGCAGTACTCAAACGAAGTTCAATATCCTGGGATTTCTAAAGACTCATCTAGAATCATTAAGTAAAACGGGGATCATGATCAGAAACAATCGATAGGGGTACTCCCTGAAGTCTCCCCACTTCATTAATATATAGCCTTCCTAGACGTTCATGTGGTAAATCTTCCCTTATAGAATGAAAATGTTATTACTTTTTAAGACGATCAACAATGACCCATATTGCATCGTTCTTTCTAGGAGTCTTTGGTAGTCCCATGACAATGTCCATCGTAATATTGTCTCATTTCCACTCCGGTATGGGAAGAGGTTGCATGACTCTTAAAGGTTGTTTCCTTCCAGCTTTCACTTGTTGACAAACCATACATCTTGACACAAAATCAGCAATCTCCCTCTTCATGTTGTCCCACCAAAAATGTTCTTTCAAGTCTCTAAACATTTTGGTGTGCCCATGGTTTATAGAGAAATTAGAACTATGAGAATCATCCAACAATTCTCTTTTTAGATCAGATATATTGGGAATACAAAGCCTCTTCCCAAATTTCAAAATTCCATCTTCATACCAAAAGTCATTCAATCTCCAATCATTTATAGCTTTAATCTTCTTTTGAAACTCTTCATCACCAGTTTGAGAACTCTTTATCCTTTCTATTAAAGATGGTTTGGCAACTATTTGAAAGATTATAGATGTTTCACCTTCCATGGTAATTCCCAAACCCATCTTCACTAGATCCATGAAAATAGTATCCCTTTAAATTCTCATTATGTTCAAAACTCCATGATCTTTTCTTCAAAAAACATCATCCACCTTATTTTACTTCCCCATGTGGTAGTGTATCATGCAATCATAATCCTTGAGTAGTTTAATCCATCTTCTTTGCCTCATGTCGAGTTATTGTTGTGAGAAAATATACTTCAAACTCTTTTGATCAGTATAAATCACACATTTGTCACAATAGAGGTAGTGCCTCAAAATCTTCAAAGCAAGGATCATAGCTACTAATTCGAGATCATGAGTAGGATAGTATTTCTAATGAATTATAAACAATAGTGATGCATATGCATTAATCGTATCATTATGTATAAGGACACAACCAAGTCCTTTCATTGATGCCTCATAATAAATAATGAACCCATAATTCACCGATGGTGGTGTCAATATAGAACAATTCACTAATATTCTCTTCAGTTCTAAGGAACATACTTCACACAATTTTTTCCAAAAAACATTTAACCCCTTTTAATGTGATTTTTGTTAATGGTTTATCCAACTGGGAAAATTTCTGGACGAATCATCGATAATAACCAGGTAAACAAATAAAACTTTGAACCTCAGTTATACTCGTCTGTGCATGACATTCTAAGATTGCATTTTTCTTAGAAGTATCAATAGAGATTCCATCTTTAGAGACAATATGGCCCAGAAAATAAATCTCCTGAAGCTAGAATTCACACTTGCTAAACTCTCCATAAAATTCATGACTTCTCAGAGACTTCTGGATAATGAGCAAGTAATTTTCATGATCTTCATAGATTTTGGCGTATACCGAGATATCATCAATAAATACCAACACAAATTCATCTTGATATTACCTGAAAATTCTATTCATTAGATCCATGAATACAGAGGTCACATTAGTCAGCCCAAAAGGCATTACTGTAAACTCATAATGCCCATATTTGGTTCAAAATGTTGTCTTCGGAATGTCTTCCTTATTCACACACAACAGATGGTATCCAGACCGAAGGTCAATCTTTTAATAGTATTGAGCTACATGCATTTTTTTCAAATAAATCAACAATGGGAGGTGTCATATACTTTTTATTTATTGTTATAGCATTGATCTTCCTCTAGTTGAAACATATCATCATAGATCCATCTTTCTTTTTAACAAAAAGAATAGGGTCTCCACATGGAAAACCACTAGGTTTTATAAATCCCTTATTACTCAATTCCTCTAGTTGATTCATTAGTTCAACTAATTCTACATTGGACATTCTATAAGGGGTGTTTGATATAGGCCTTCATCAAGGAATTAAATCAATGGAAAACTAAACTTCTCTTTCTAGAGGATGTCCAGGTAAATCTTCTAAAAACACAACTATATATTCTTTCACAATAGTTACATCCTCTATTTGAACAGTCCTTTCCTCGCAAACAATCATTTCATTCTCGTCCTCCACAATAATTGAATTTAGTTGAGCTACTAGTGGTGTGTCTAGATAAGAATTAGGTGGTGACGATTCTGATCTAAAGATAAGGTCTTCTTTATCATCATCATCAAAAATCATAACCTCCTTATTCTTACAATAAATCATCGCATCATGGTCCTAAATATAATCCACACCGATGGTTATATAAAACTCAATCATAGTTTTGATGATGACATCAGCGGATAAAGAACATTTATGTGCTCTAATGTGGACTGATTCACAAAACATTGTTGCAATGATACATCCATTAGGAGTTTAAACTGAAAACTCCCTTGTTAAATAAAATTTTAAATATCTAATTTTCATAGAAAAATTGGAAGATACAAAACAATGTGATGATCCAGAATCAAATAATGCATTATCTACACTTGAGGAAACCATTAAATTACCAGCCACCACATCTTTCGGAGCTTCTACCTCAGTAATAGTGATAACATAAGCTTTGACTTGATCCATTGGCCTTTTTTGAGGTTAGTTCCCCTGATTCTTAGGAAATTCATTTTCATAATGTCCTATCTCCCTGAAATTTTAGCATTGGACATCAGTAGCTTCCTTCTTCCCCTTGTAATCACGAGCTTGGTGGACTTTTTTACCATACTTGTAACAAACTCCCATTCCTTTTAAGCGATTACCGGGGTGTTTCTTCCCACATTTACCAAAGGATGGATATTAAACCATTCCCTTCTTCCCCTTATTTCTATTCCTAGATTGATCAACAGATCTCTTCTTCTCTTTCTTTTCTTTAAATTAATAAGACATTGAGAATTCCTTTTTATCTTGATAGCACATGAGACAATTTCTTTGTACGATGATAAGGATTGTGAGACTAGTGATCTATAGAGAATCAGTTTTAGCCCATCAAATAAACAATCAATCTTAGTTATTGGGTTACATATATAATCTACAACATACCTTTCTAAACATGTAAAGTAAGCCTCATACTTTACAACATTCTATTCATTCTTTTGTCTCAGACTTAGAAATTTCCTTTCCATATCTGCTCGATGGTCATGAGGAAATTATTTTTCTACGAAAATCTCTTTGAACACCCTCCATTACATATTTGATACATCATCATCTTCCTTCATGTTTTGAATCAATGAACACCTTTGATCTGCATCTCCAGTGAGGTGATAAACTAACATGACAACTTTTTCCCTTTCAATACTCATCAAAGCATGAAATATTTTCTCTAGGGAACTTATCCATTGCTTAGATACTAATGGATTTGTACTCCCATTGAATGTTTGTGGTTTCTGCCTCATGATGAGATCTAACATCAATCCTCCACACGGTGGATCAGGGTGCTCCATGCAGGTAAGGTTATTATTCCAAACCTGAGTGAGTTTTCCCAGTATGGTGATGAGTTGATCTGCCCAAGTTGCATCTCCAACTCCACTATAATTATATTGAGTAGGAGGGAAATCTCTACATGGAGTGCGTGCATTGATACCGTTTCCATTTCTTCCACTAGCCACCATTTCTAAACAATGGCATAAACTAGATCATTTATGAATCAAAATACATACTTCTATACATGTAAAACACTTAAAATAAATTGAAGTATTTATGGATATTATCCATAATCATAAAAATGTTTTCTTTGAGGAATTATATACTCCTAAACCCTTCATAATGATTCTTAAAGAAATTTAGATCTTTATTAAGTATATCCCCTGGTAGTGTCATAACCAAGAGTTTATCAAGGCCTGTTGTCGTGAACCAGTTCCCGTTTGAGTCTAGCGCTACACGGTGTTTTTGGGTTTTACCACTAGGTACATCTGTGCCAGAGCCGCCTCTACCTACTCGTATCTAGACATGGATGTATTGCTCGAAAAACTCACAAAATCTATACAATACCAAAATTTTAGGATGTTCTTTTATACTAATCCTCAAAGTCCATCATAGATCTCTATGCTCTAATCAGAGTTTCTCTAAATCTAGCTTCCAAGGATTGTAATAAGATTCCTCTGATACCAACTGTAATGCCCTAACCCCAGTTGCCCAGAGTTAGTGAATTAGTACATTTCATTGGCATGATCACATGAAATATGAAGTCTCGAAAGACTGATTAGTATAGTAGTCTTGGAAACACTAGATACATTCACAAAGTTTAAATTGCATCATAAATTGAAATCTACAAGAACATCTTGCCTCCACACTCATATCCCCTTATAATATCCCTAAAGGTCATTCATAAAATACTTCTTCACATCCTGGGAAAAAAATATAAATGGGTGAGCTCAAATGCCCAGTAAGGATAACAATATAGAGGAAACTTTTATAAATAAGTATAAACATTTAAGGCAATGTATAACTAAAAAAAAGGCTTTTAAACTTTAACATCAACATAATATGGAAAAAATAAAATGAAATAATTTTATTTATTATTCACATGGATATTATACTAGTCGAATAATCACATGCATTATTAGTAACAACTTTCATAATGATGGAATGCATAATGCCTGACTATCATAACCACATAGCAAAGGCCTCGTGGCAAGACTACAAATAATATTTTGTTAAGGCCTCCTTCCAAGACACTAGTATGTCTCATGAGACATATCGATGCATCGAGGAGCTATAGCAAGCTCCACCAGTCACTTATTAAGTCCAATGCATTCCTCATATGAACAGGTTTAAACATAATATAAACATTTGTATTAAAACTAGCATACAAAATGTCAATACGTTCCCCATAAACCATGAATGGTATAAAAATAACACATCCACAATCAAACATATAAAAAAACCTTCAATAAGAGATGGAATATCTGTATCATAATAAATAAACTTCAAATAAGCTTAAAATCCAACAAAGGATGTTGACATAGATGAAATATAAACTATTTGAGAAAAATATCTCTTTATTGAAATCATTTAAAAGTCACATAATTATAAAATAAAACCTTTACTTTTAAAATATTCATAGAAATTTGTACGGGAAGCTTCAATGATTTTATAAGGGCGGAAAATAGTCACACTCGCCATATAAGTTAAAAAGACTTTCTTACCTTAATTCTTTCGAAAAGGTTAAAAAGGTCCTTGTTTGGAAAACGACAGAACGATTCCTTTATAAACATCATATAAAAATTATAACATAGCTATAAATGAATATAACCCATATTTTATAAAATATTAAGAATTTTTTGAAACACATTTTTAAGAAACAAGGATGTGGATGGTAAAGAGTACCAAGTAGATAATTACATATAAACAACCTCGAATAATGAAGAGATCGTGAAATAAACCCTTACCATGTAATTTTCCTTGGTTGAGGGTAGGTTAACCTCCTGTATAATGGTGAAATAATTGTTATTAAATTATACAAGAATCATATATATTAATATTATATCATATATGATCTTTTATCATTTATTTGTCAATAATATCTTAGTATTATCATTGTTTTGGGTGTTAACTTACTCATTTTCTTTTATATGTTTTGTTATGTAAGCAATGTTTGTCAAGGATAGGTTGTATCTTATTCATATCTAGAATGATATCAATTCCTTGAACATTATTGTTAATCATTAAATGAGAATTAGTCTTGCATGTATACGATGGGGAATGAATCTCATCACGTTCGTGGAGATGATAGTCCGTACATACGCACGAGTGACAATATCATTCATTTGATATTAAAATAATATATAATTGGATGGTATATCATATATAAAGAATAATTGTCATGTTATATTTATTATTTACCTGAATTACACATCATTATTATACCAATCCAAATAAAAATTTATTGGATAACAATTACACCACGACGTGGAGACGGTAAGCCGTACGTACGCATGTATGGTGACATGTCATTCAAAGTATTGATAGAAAACTGAATATGGTTGTACAAAATTTATAATAACATCACAGTATATATAAGATACTGTATTTATTATTTTATAATGTTAATAATAAATAAATAAGAAGTTGAAGATGAAAGTAACATGAAAGAGGGTGGTGAAAACATTACCTCTTCTTCGGGTTCTTCCTTTTGATATGATCAAAAGGGACCCATAGGTTGGATTTATGATCAAACATATGCCTCTAGGTTGAAGTGAGGGAAGTTGAGAGAGTATTTGGGTAGGTTTGTCTGATAAAAAATGCTTGTAATGTGTTAATGAGTTAGAAGGGGGACTTCCCTTTTATAAGAGGGGTGAGGGGAACCTTTGGAAAAGATAGAAATATTATTTTATAATAAATTCCTATTAGGTTTCTAATGTCTCTAAAGTGGATTATTTAATGTTTAAGGTGGATATGGGTTGAAACCCACTCATCCAATATAATTTAGATAGGTTTGGGTCATTATATTAACCTTATCTTTTAGTTTTAACTCTTAGTTAATTAGTTTTACACTTACAATGTAACTTTGTAATTATATATTATATAGTTAATAAACTGACTATATACATCCAAAGATACCCCCAAGTGGTCTATTAATGATACATCTATCATGATAAAATCTCTCTGGATGAACCTTAGATTTTTAGGAAGAGAATATAAATTAATAATATAATATTTGTTTTAAAAACTCTTTTATGTCAATTTGACACTATTGGGTATTTTGTTTATGATAATTTGATAATAAAATTATTACATTGAAAAAAATTATATAATCAATAATAATATGTTATATTAACCTATAAAATTAGTGAAATTCATAAAAAGAATCGAATTACCTTTATTTTCATATTTTTAATTTCAATTATTTTAATATTTCATTAAATAGGTAATTACTGCATCACCATTGTGTCATAAGTAAATTAGATTATTTAATATCCAAAATTTATAGATAAAATATAAATTTGTAGGAAATCTTTTAGATTTATAATTAACATTTACAATCTAATTTATCTTCTGTATAACCCTATATTAAAAATGATTTAGTAAATAAACATTGATTTTAACTCTTTTAACACTTCATTGAATTAAATAATAATAAATGCCCTATTCTTATCCAAGTGGACCTAAATGATAATATTTTATTCCAAAGGTTATTTTGTGGTCAGGATACACTTGCCCAATAGAATTAGGACATGTGTTAGGGTAATATTAATATCATTTTTACCTTTAATTAACCTATTTACTTTTAACAATGGTAAATAAAATTAAAAAGTTACTATTAACCAAAAATTATTTTCATCGCATTGAACCACATTTTACTCCATGATATTAACCGGGTCTCTCGGATTTTGGAAAGTCCACTCAAAAAAGTGGTAAAATTATGTTTTATGTGAATTTCCAAAGACTCCTAGGAGGTGGGTAAAAGATGGTGAAAAGGTTCAATAAAATTTCTATATATCTAAAATTATTCTAAACTGACTCCAATGAATTACATTGTACTTAAATCGGTATTATGTATCTATTTTTACCTTATTTAAATTTAAATAAAATAAATAAATTTTTTAAAAAACAATCAATTTTTAACTATAACTCAGTGTTTTTCACTATTCATCAAATATAAAATGTTTTTAGAAAATTACCAAAATATCACCCTAGGCTAATTTTGATATTCCGAATCCAAAAATGAAGTCCATTTTGAAGGAGAAAATTTATAAATTTTCAAAAAGATTGTATTACTATTCATAATGGGTAGTTTGATTGGTTGTGGTGTGTGTGTTAGAACTCGATGTTGCGTACATCACACTCTACTGTATTATTCAAAGGGAAGCATACCATGGAAGCTTGAGGTGTCAAACCATGTAATATTTACTATATATATTTTCATGAATAAATATTAATTATAATATTGTTCTATAATAGTAAAAAAATGATTATAATCTAATAAACACCCCACTCTCCTCCAATTATATATACCACCCCTTCACCTCACACCATATAAGCATTGAATAATTCCAAATATCTTCTAAGTAATCACCAATGAAATCTTCCCCATTCCCAAGGTATTCTAGTCTCACCAAATGTCCTCTTACATATTACTTATGTGGTCTGTCATGGTTAAATATTCCATTGTTAACATTCTCTAATGTCCTCTTTTAAAATCCATGTCTTCTTCTACCGTACCCTCACTATCATCTTCTAGAATCAAATAATTAATCACATATCATTTATATAATATAATTTTATATTTTTTTGAATGAATTATACCCATCCTTTTTCTCATCTAATATATTTTTTAAAACCTAAATGATTAAAACATTACTAGAGGATTAGGGAATTTTGGACATGCTAAAGCAGGGCATGTAGGTAGTTACACCATCCAGGGATTTCATCAATGTGGGTACCATTGTGGTTGTAATGGATTAACATGAATTAATAAATTTATTTTGGATCCTCCACTAATTGAGGATTCCATTGCTGGGAGTGGGAAAAATATTTAATTAACGTCTCCAATGGTCATGAGTCCTCAAAGTGAAGTGGAATCCATTGAGCTAGGTAATCCTATAGAATGATTACCTAATGATGATTTGATTCTAGAGTATGAGGATGTTGTGAATAGTTAAAGGGATGATGAATTTTATTTAACTAGTGAAGCATCGTTAAAGTATGAAACCTGTGATTGTAAAGCCAATAGTGAAGAATCATTACTTTGGTATATTAATATACTAACACACTACCCAAATACATGGTCCATTGATTTATTCCACCAATTTTATTGGATATACCTCTATAGGATATATGGGATGGGTATCATTCCATTTTCAAAGAAAACATTAAATTATGTAATGAGATTCAAAAATTTCATATCTCTATGAAAGACTTTGTCATGTGGGAGAATGTATCTAATGATGATAAGGAGTATGGTGGTAATCCACCTGAATGTAAAGTATCATTCAATGATATTTCACACATGGGATGAAAAATGACTTTTCTCCTCTAATGAAAATGTCGACGAAGATTAATATAATATACCAAGGATAGTGTCCACCTAGTACTTCTCAATGTTTTTATGATGGATTGATGCTGAGGTGTTGACGTACATAAATGAAGTTAAATCTCTATATGAATGGAAAACTAATAATGATTTGGATCATGAGAATGAAGTATCATTCAACAATTTTTAATTTGTATGTTTTCACTTTTATTTTCTAAAATATTTTTGAGTAGGTTTTCCAGAATCATGAATCTTCTGGTTATTTCTGTTAAATGCCTTCAATGGAGATGTGTTTTTGTTTTCCATAATTTTAATCATGGAAGATTTCAGCTAAAATATAATATAATTAAATAAATTATTTGTTTATATTAAATGTTTTATGATAATTTATCTATTATATTTATTTAATTTTAAATAAAATTAAACTACTTTTACTTGGTTAGAAATACACCAAAATAAAATAATGCTTTATCATTTACATTTTATTAAATTAATCACCCACATGTATTATTATAAATTTATATATGAAAGAATTTAAAAATTCATAATCACTTTAATAACATTTATTTTTAAATCTATATTCTCATCCTCATATGTAATGAACTTCCAAAATTATTGAAAACTGATGTGACCACACAAAAAATAAATGAACTACACTATAACAAAAAAATTGAACATTATAATTCATAAAAATGAACTTTAATTAACATAATATGATAAAAAAATAAAATATATGTCTAATATTTAATTAATTATGAAATTAATATAGATATTTCATTATCTAGGAAATTATGTGCAATTTCTGAATGAATTTTTAGATAATGTATGGGATGTTCTAAACCTCCGTATTTTATTTTTGATATTATTTTGATATATTTTAATAAATTTATCACTTAATTTATATTATTTTTCTCACTTATAATAATTTAAATATTATAAATATATATACCATCATTGATTAATTTTTCTTCAATGGAAAGACATATTTTTTATGGTTCCCAATTCAATTCCTCTTAATAAGCAAACCCGAATAAAAAGAACATTTTTGTTTCTTTCCAATATTTATTTATATATAATAAATAGATATAACCCTCATATATTTTATAAAATTTCTAAATATTTCATGTAAATCAATTTTATTTCATTTCTCTTTTTATGTAATTAATTATGATTTTATCCAATTCAATTACTATTCATTTCACAAAAATGGTGATTGTGAGGCATCATTCTTAAGTTATCTGAAAACATGATACCATGGTTTAACATCCTCCAAACATTTTTTATTAATTAATTATATATAAATATATGTATATGTATATTTTAATTTCAAAAAATAATTAAAAATATCTACATACATAGTTAATATTATGATACATGATATGGTTATACATAATAACACGAATATAAAACCCAATTTCATTCAACGTTTAACCCTTTAGTCCATACAAAAGTTTTGTATCAATAATTTGAAAAAAATTATAATATACATGATATTATGTGTGAACTTAGATAATGATCCAAATAATTTTGAAATGTTTTAGTCTCATTAGATGTTATATATGGGACGAGGGACGAAAACTAATTCATTAAGAATAAATGTGCACTATGTAATATCATCATGGAATATTTCTTTTACCAATGTTTATATCATGATATATGTAGCTTCAATATTCCTATTTTTCCATTATCATATGATTCTATATTATTTATGTTATTACCCCCTTAAAATATTCATTATCCATGACATTAGGATATCTGGTTATGCTAACAGAAAAATAAGATATTATACATTTCCATGTTTATAACATTACATATATATTTAGAATAACCCATTTTTTCCATATTTTTGATGTTATCCTATGATATTTTAGGATCTCAATGGATTTGGTAATATCATTATGGATATTAAAATAATTATGTTTAACTTTCCATAATTTTTTAATTTCTGTACATAGTATTCCAAATATACAAGGATTATAGATCATTTGTTCATATTTGACATATATCTATGTTAAATATCATATATATATATATATATATTAATGTATTAGGTGGATATATTTATTGATTTATAATATTTGATAAATTCATGTAACTTGACATTTACAATACATTCCCAATACACCCCCCCCAATGTGTAAATACTAAAACATTGACTAATGAAAATTCCTCTTGATCTAGTTTTATGTAATATTATGTTATATGGTTATATAATGTATGCACTTAATTGGCTTCATGTTTTTTAATTTTTATATACTGTTAGAAATTTAGACCGTTTCAAATATAGCTATTGAATAGTCGTCACATGATTACTATAAATATTGGGCTTCAACAAAACCAATTAACTCAAAGAATGGAAGCGATGGCCTAATCCAGTAGACATGACCCATTAACAGTCCATTTTTTCGAGCTCGTAAAATAGTTAGTGTCATTGGTCTTCGATCTTGTCTATTCGCAAGCCAAACTTTAACATGTTAAGCTCCAACGGAATCGCCTACGGGAGAAGTGGATGTTGATTGAGATTACAAGCTGAGCGATGTAATTCCAGCTACCCCATTCATCTGTCTCCATTGAACAACTTACCCTTCGTTGTTATGAATGTTTTATAAGGGGTTATGTAACAATACCCAAGTACTATGATTATGTACATTATTAATATATATAGTATATAATTTATTTTTATTATTGTTACTTTGTAAATAGTTTTTTAAATGAAAAAATAATAGAATAATTTAATATTCAATTAAGAAACTAATTTTGATGAAATAATGTATTATTCAATAAAATAATATTTTCATTTAATATTATTAATAAATTATTTTTTACTAAATATAAATAATCTCATATCTTTTATGAATATTGTAAATATTTTTTATGTTGTGGAATTCATTTTTATCAAAACACATGAGTTTTCTATGAATGTCAGTTTTTATTTTAAAAGTAAACATTAGAATATTTAGAAAATTATTTATATAAAATTAATATTATTTTTGGAGTCATGAGGTCAAAATTATCCACTGGTTAATTTTTCTTAATTTTCCAACACGGTCGATTTTTTTGGTAAAAATTAAATATTGTTAAAATATGTAATGTGTTAAAATATCATAATGACCCAATTGAAAGATAATAACATAAAATAAACACTACGTTCAAAAAATATATGTTTTAAAATTATAATAATGTTATTTTATGTTTTTTTATTTATATTAAAATGCTTTAGTGGATCATCAAATTCATAAAAATTTTTTTTTTATTTAAATTGGTTTTCTTGAGAGTGAGACACTCCTCCATAAAAGAAACCATATTATTTTAAAATTTTCAGACATTGGAATTATAAAATATTTTTTCCACTCCCATTTGCAAAAAATCATAGGAAAAACATGTGATAGTATGTGGTTTTTGATTAGTTTAATGTGTGGTGTTTCAAACCTAAATAATAAAAAATTCCATCTACTATGGTATATAGACCCACGCAATATTCAACATCCTCTTCACTCAAAGACCATTTATTTCATCTAACCTATGTCCTCTTCTATCTATAATCCTTCCATGGTTCCAGAAGCTCCCTAGATGCTGCTCTCAATCCTCTCCCAATCCTTTTGGATCAAACAACCAAGTAAGAGGTTTCTTCCTTTCTCATTTATGTCCATTTTTTATGTTGTTATTCCATTTTATTTTCAATTAAAAAAGTTGGATTATGATTTTCCCCTTTCCCATACAGGCATTTTTATGATTTAATGATGAGATATCCCTTTATCTCCCAATAATGCCTCTCATTTACACTTATTACCATGCCAAAATTTCGTAATGAATTTCTCTCTCCTCATTTACATCCATGCAATTCATTTTTAGTAGGAATATAAATTCAACTAATTATGTTGGGATATGTATTTATAAGACCCCCATACATTCCATTTCGTGTACATATTATATGTACCCATTGTATCTCTTATAATCCATTTTAATGATGTCTTACATCACACCATTATGTTGTCTAAATTGCATAACCATTTTCCAATCCAAAAATCATTGTGTATTTAAAACAATTTCCATTTAGCTATCATTGGTGTTTTTCATTATGAACATTTAGTTATTGGTTTTTGAGTTTCATTTATTAATATAAAATTCCTTTATTGTGGAATAAATTTTTATCTTTAATGATTTAATTTTGTATGGTCTATGTGCCACACTTATACCTAAAATGAAATGTTTTCGAAGGATTCTCTCTAATATCACTCCAATGCTGTGGGAATGGTATATTATAATTGTACATCAAGTCCAATGGTTTTTTACTCAAACTAATTCAATTGAAATTAGGGGTTACTCTTTCTTCATCTGCAATGAGGGTTTACTCATTCTCCATGCGCAATGGTCCTGGGATCAAGCAAGTTCCATGTTAAGTGTCGTTTCCACATATCTATGTTATGATTATCAGGATTTATCATGACTTTATGTTCATGTTTCTTTTATGTTCCATTGATATGTCTATTTCCAAATATTTATTTTATTCTTCATGTTATTCCTTATTTACTCCATTAAAGGACTTTTTATGGGACTCTTTTCTTAGGAATGTACTCATGTTATCCCATACAATGCTATGTATGATTTATTGTAGTGTTCATGTAAATGATGTTATCAATAAAGATGTCGTTTTTAATGTTCTAAGTCATTATGTAATGTTCTTAAACCCCAAAGACACTAGACCTATCAATATTCTATATTTTATCAAGTGAATTTCTTATGTAATAAATCATCTTTATGAGTGTAATACAAAAAATGGTTTTTATAGTTAGTATTGAAGGATAGATTTAGTTATTTTTTGAATTAGGATTAAAATCCCTAGTGAATAATTATAGACAACACTAATTATAATAAAAACATACAAAAATTTTAGTGAGTATTGAGTAAGTAGTTTATTAAGAAAATACATCCCTGTTTGGATACAAGAAGGTTGAGGTATCTATGGCACATATGTACCTAGGAGTTGAAATTCCGATAGAAAGTTTCATGCCTATCCAGAGGTATCAGGGTAAACAACAACAATCCTTGTTGCACTCCTGATTATTAAACTCTTGAGGGGTATGGTTTAATAAATTCACAATATTATAATTATCCCATATTGATGGAATTAAAAAAAATTCCCCCAAGAATATATTATATAATTTAGATCATTTATTACATAGATTGAATCCAATAAGTTAATTAGTTAAGCAAATAAAAGTAATTTATAAGTAATCCCTTTTGCCTTTTGATTCCCCTTTTTGTGTTTAATAGTTTAAAGGTTCTCATCCTAAGTCTATATTTTATAGAGTATAATCAGACTAAAAATGTGAAAGGAAGGGTTATCACGCATAGTTATATGCATTATTTTATATCTCGAATGTTTAGTAGAAAAATCCCAACACCACCAAAAAACATATATGTAATGATGTTTATAAGTACAGAATATGGTTAATTAATAACATTCCATGAATATAACAACTCCCCTTTTATAATTTGTGTATTAAACATCATGATGAATCTCATCACACTCCCTCTGGTGGAATTTGATGATATGCTAATCATGGATTGAATTTCCTTACATAGAGACAACATAAATTGTTGGGAGGGGGAAATATCTCTCTAAATAGAAAAATGACCGATGATTATATAGGTGTTCAAGGAGGAAAATTAATCTTCTTCAGCACTATCATCTCAAGCATGGATATAACTACCCTATGAGAACACGTATCAGGATCATAATATTTTTTCCAAAGAAGCAACCATCTTTGAAGACATGCCTATTGTGGGAGACATTGGAAAGTGTTTCCTATAGAAATTTTCTGGTATTACCCCTAAAAGAGAGGTCAAATTCTCAATTGAACATATACCTGGGGAATTTTTTATATCCATGATTCGGTATGGAATGGTTGTTGTGGTGCTTGAGGAGCTGAAAAAACAACTATTGGGGGATTTGGATAATGGTTCTATACACCCATGTGTTTCACCAATGGGTTCTCTAGTCTTCTTTGTTGAGATGAAGGATGGGGCAATGCACATGGAATAAATTTCCATGAGCATAATTAAATCACGGTTAAGAACATGTATCCTATGACAAGAATTTATGACATGTTTGATCTGCATAGAGAACAATACTTCTCCATGTATAATTTGATGTTAGGATATTATCATGTAATGGAGAAGAAGGAGGATACCCCCAAGACTATTTTTCATAAGAGATACGACTATATGGATTCATAGTAATGCTTTTCGGACTAAATAATAATTTAGAAATCTTTATGGACATGAAAATAGAGTATTTAGAGATTACCTTGACAAATGTATGGTAGTATTTATAGACTATATTATAAAATACTAGAAAATTAAGGAGGATCATGGGTAGTATCTAAGAACTATACTAGAGACCTAGCTGAAGGAGAAGATCTATGAAAATTACACAAAGTGTGACTTCTATTTAATGGTCTCATTATTTGGACCTTCATCACATGAAAGGGAATATTTGTGGATCCCTTCAAGACAACTAAAATTGAGGGATGGTAGAGGCCAATTTTGGTAATAGATATCCATTTCTTCTTAGAGTTATTTGGATATTATCGCCGATTTTTGTGAAATTTCTCACAATTTTCCAACCCTTTTAACATGCTAACTAGAAAGGGAGTATGTTTTTTTGAAGTGATGAATGTGAAAAGAGTATCAAGGAGTTGAAATATGGATTATCACTATGGTCGTGATCACTTTTCCCACATGAGTATTGCTTTTTGTGGTATCCAGTGATGCATCGAATAAGGGAATTTGTTTTGTGATGATGATGAAAGATAAATTAATAGCCTATGCCTCAAGGCTGCTAGAAATCCATGAAAAA
Source organism: Viscum album (assembly GCA_963277665.1). Classification (NCBI taxonomy): domain Eukaryota; kingdom Viridiplantae; phylum Streptophyta; class Magnoliopsida; order Santalales; family Viscaceae; genus Viscum; species Viscum album. The sequence goes on along the minus strand of OY728152.1, from coordinate 2,069,511,638 downwards.
AATATCCCATGCTTGATCTGGAGTTGGAGACTTTGATCATTGCTTTGATAATATGGTGTCATTTTCTCTATGAGGAATGTGCGAGATAAATTCTGATATCAATAGACTCGTATATATATATATATATATGTTCACAAAAACATTGCATAATATGAACCATGGAATATGGATAAAACTCTTCAAATATTATGAAAACTCGATCCACTACCATCATGGTAAGGCAAAAATTGTGTCAGATGCTCTATATAGAAAGGATCATGCGTCATTATCAATGATGAGAATTGAAAATGATCAAATCATCATAGATTTTCAGATGATAAAAATGAGAATTATTTAGGGAGGAACATCATTAATCTTTTTTCGATTGATTGCTAAACCGTTTTTCATGGATAAAATAGAATATTCTCAAATAAACAATTTAGAAATTCTAAAAAAATGATTAGGCCATCTGAAATGGAAAATTATTATATTTTGTGGTTGACAAGGATGTAATTTTGAGATTTTTGCCACTATTATGTGTAGCATATGATCCAGTGATTAAGAAGGATCTTTTTTAATGATGCACATAGCTCAACCGTCTATATTCACATGGGGAGAACAATTATATATCGAGATATCCATGAAAAATATTGGTGTGACAATATGAAAAGGGAGACTACTAAATATACATCAATGTTCCAGGAATGTTATCATGTGATGGCTGAGAGGAAAAAGATTAAGGGGAAGAAGAAACCACTAACCATACTAACATAAAAGTGGGACAACATTACCATAGACTTTGTCACTGGAATTTAATGGAAATTAAGAAGAATCATTGTTATATGGGTTGCTGTGGATTGTCTTAGGAAGTCATATCACATTATCGTGATTCTAGATAACTTTTCATTGGATCAACATGCAATGATTAACCTCAAATATGTGGTGAGGATCCATGTAGTACCGACATCTATTGTATCTGATCATGATCCTAGATTCTACATGATGTTATGGAATCTTATCCATCATCCTCTAAGCACTGAACTAAACATCATTTTGAACTATCATCCTCAAATTGATAACCAATATGTGTGAATAGTAAAGAAACAAGAAGATATGTTATGATCATGTTTAATGGACATAAAAGGAGGATGTAGAATGCATCTTCAACTAGTTATATTCTTCTACAATAATAGTTTATACTCGAGAATCTTAATGGTACCATAGGAATCTCATTACTGGAAAATTTGATGAACACCAGTGCGTAGTGATGTAGTCGATAGGCGTAAGCTTATAGGATTTGACATGGTCTAAGAAATGGTGAAATGGTGAAATGGTGAAAACTATTAATCAACATATCAAGGAATCCCAATGTCGACCGAAGTGTTATGTAGATAACTATAGATGATACCATGAGTTTCATGTTGGAGACATGGTATTTATACAGATATCTCTGTGGAATTGGGTCACAACGTTTAGAAAGAATGGGATGTTAAGTACTAGGTACATCAGCCCCATCCGGATTCTATATTGTGTCACGGGTGTGGCCTATCGACTAGCACTTTTACCTACCATGGATAACATACCTGATTTGATTCATGTATTATAATTAAGGAAGTACATACCATACACATTCCAAGTATTATCTTTATTGGTAGTTTAGATAGAGGATGATCATTCTTACAAGAAAAAACCAGTTAATTTCATAGATCGTAGAGAAAAAGGTCTTTGAAATAAGATAATTCCCCTCGTTTTGGTGTTATGGCATAACAACATGTTTTGTAGATGAAACATGGGAATTAATGGAGGTGATGAAGAAGACTTACCAACATCGGTTTTAGTGTGGGAAATGGAAATTTCAAGGGAAAAAATTCATAAGGGGGGAGATGGTAACGACACAATCTTTTATTAAGGATAATTCATATGGTTGAAATTGAATGTCTGATTATTTAAGATTGTAATATAATGTATGAACATTCTTAGTTTTGTGTATTTGGACTATAAAATACCAATATGAATTTTTAATGTTGCTAATATAGTGGCTGAACAATGATGAGATGATTAATTTAAATATAAGGCTTTGACAAATCCAATTTACTCAGGCAAAGGATGTGATATCGTAATCAAGATGACTTTCCCTATATGAATCTTATTTTTTGGTTCTTGGAATGGATGTGGTTCATTCTTTTTCACCAATTACAAATCCCAAGCTGAGAATCAACATGTTAAAATCGAATGGAACCAACTATGGGAGATGTGTAAGTTGATATAGATTACCACATGAGCGAGGATATCTGAGCCACCCCAATTGTTTGTCAAAATCACAAACCATAATATTTGGCCTTATTTTACTATTATATGGGGTTACATAATGAGCGTCTAGTACTATGATTATGTACATAATTTTCATATAGAGAATAAATTTAATTTTTATTATTGGTACTTTGTAAATAGTTCTTAAAGCAAAAATTTCATTTTTAGTTAATAATAAAATACAAATTATATTTTGATGAATTTATGGATTTGGAATAAAAATATATTATAATTAAATGTTATTACTAATTTATTTTTTTAATAAATTAAAATGATGGAATAATTTTTATGAACACAGTAGTGATTTTTAATAAGTTTTTTATGCTGTTTTTATCAAAACAAATAAATTTTTGATAAATGTATGTTTTTATATTAAATATAAATATTCACATATTTATGAAATTATTTATATGAAATTAATATTATTTTTTGAAACATGACATTGAAATTATCCAATAGTGAAATTGTCATAATTTTTGGAGACAGTTGAATTATTGTGTTTAAATTAATCACTATTTACAAATATAATGTGTTTTATGACATCCTAATGACACAATATTGATGTAATTAAATATTATAAACATTATTTTATGCCAATATATTTTTTACAATTTAAATAATGTGTTTTGGTTGGTTTGATTTATTTTTCAATGCTTCAGTGGACCCTCCACAACTTATAAAACATTATTCCTTTTTAAATAGATTACCTTGAGAGTGTGACTCATCTCCATCAAAGAAACCCAATTATTTTAAAAAAATTGGCCATTTTCCTTATAAAATATTTTTTCCCTATCCTCTTTTAAAATAAACATAGGAAAAGAAGGCCTGGTTTTTGGTTTTGATTTGTTTAATGTGTGATGTTTGAAACCTATATAATAAAAAATTCTTTATCTTTTCCTATTTAATCCCCCCATTCTCCCACATCCTCTTCACACAATGTCATTGTAGTTCATCCAACATATTAACTACTATTTTTATAATCCTAAAATGTAACCCCATGATTACATGAAGCATTTATGAAGCCTCTCCCAATCCATTAGTATCACACATCCATGTAATGGATTTTTTCCATTCCTGTTTTTTACTAATTTTCATTAATTTTTTATTCCCTTTTATTTTCAATTACAAACATTGGGGGTATGATTTCAGTAATCCCACATACTTCCCTCTTTATGTTTTAATGATAATATACCCCTTAATCTCACAGTAATGAATCCCATGTTATGTTGTTAACATAAAAAAATTCCTTATGAAATTTATCTCTCCTCATTTACAATAAAGAAATTAATTAGTATTATGAATCCAAATTACATTACTTATATTGGAACTTGCATATATATGACCACCTTACTATAAATATTATGTAAATATGTTGAAAAACCATTTTCTCTCTCATAATCCATTTTATGATTTCTTATGTCACACCGTTATGCTGCCAAAATTGCATGGACATTTTCCAAACCAAAATCATTGTGCAGTGAATACCATTCCCATTTATTTGTTAATTGTATTCAAATTTATAAAAATTTAATTATTTTATGTTGAGTTTAATTATATAAATCAACATTATTTTATCGTGAAATAAATAAGGATCATTAATGATTTCATTTCATTTGATACAAGTGTCATACTCATGCATGAAATGAAATAATTAAGAATGGTGTGCCCTGAGAGAAATACAATGAATTGGGTAAAGTATAATATCACAATACATCATGTAAAATGGGTTTTGACTCATGATAATTCAAGTGCAATGAGGGTTCACTGGTTATTCATTTGCAATGAGGGTTTACTCACGCTCCATGTTCAATGAGCCTGGGCTCAGTTTAATTCCACGATAAGTGTTGTTTTCACATCTCTATGTTATGATTATCATGATTTATAGTGCCTTTATGTTCATGTTTCATTTATGCTCCACTAAAATATCTATTTACTAACATATAATGTATTATTCATTTATGCATTTTTTACTCCCTTTTTGGTTTTATATCTCACCCTCTTCTTAGGAACATCCTCAGGTTATCCCATGAAATGCTAAGTACGAGGGAATATAGTGGTCATGTAAATGATGTTTTCTATAAAGATGTTGTGTTTCAAGTTATATGTCATTATGTAATTTTCATAAGACCCAAAGAAACTATAACTATCGATCTTCTATCTTGTATCTAGAGAATATTTTATATAATAAATAATTCTTATGTGTGTAAAAAAACTAGGTTGTTATACAAAAATTCATTGTTATTTATGGTGAAACCACCCTTGGATTCATAAAAAGTTTCTAAAGTGTGGAAGATCCACTCATTCCCCATGATTTATTAACAATTTCCTTTTTTATATTATCACCATGAATTATTGATGGATTTTTAATAATGATCTCTGAAGCATAATCCCCCTCAATTATATTTCAAAGTTATCTACATCGGCATGGAATTATACACATTTTTTCTATAGATCCCACCAACAGGAAGTCAATTTGAGTATTTTTCAACATGTATATCACTGAATATTTGTAACTATTATTTTTTTATGTTACTAATGATAGTACCAAACAATTTTTGATATGAAAATAACGAATTAATTTAATATAGTATATGATAATTTGAACAGATCACGAATTTATAAAACGAAAAAAATTCTGAACATTACAAAAAAGTATTCTATAATTCAGATGACTTCCTCATGCTAGTTTTGTTTTATCATTAAAGTTATATATCCAAAAGTACATACACATTATGATTTATGATCGTAAATGCCAAACTAAATTATATAAATACCATAGACATAATATGGATATAAAAAGTAATTATTGAAGGTGATAAGGAAGAAATTTCAATTTAATACCAATTCGTAAGAGCACAACCCTATAAAACCCATAATGTGACTTTTATAAGCCATCAATATTTCATGAAATGTGTTATATATTATAATTTTCTCATGAAAATAACTTGAGTATCATATAATGAAAAATGGAAATATTTTCACACTTTAAATAAAAAGACTTTGATATAACACGATAGAGTATCATAATTGAAATCAAAAATATATCTTATGAAAAACATCCCTACCAAGAATTTAATATACAATAATAGAAAAACATCTTTAAAAATGATTATAAAATAAAAATAGCATAGAAAATGAATCTTCCCATTATTTTATCTCCTCATGAACAAAATTCACCAATATACCAACCCAAAAAATGGAAATTCGAATGAAGGATGATCTGTCCTCCACTTATCTCTCTTCCCCTTACTTCTTCCTTATAAAAAAAGATGAAAAATTTATAAAATGTATAGGTTTGGTGTATTTAATAAATAAAATAAAAAATCACTAATTATTCTATATAATATAAATCACCTACAATTTCCTAGATGTTTTATATATATTATGTTTAAATCTTATCCATACATAATCATATCAAATATAAAAATGTCCTTTTATTTTTTTTTTAAAAATTTGGCTTATCTAAAATCCATAAAACACAACCCAATATATATCCATGAGCATCGGAATATTCTTAAAATCATTATCAATAATAAATATTCATATCATATTTTATAAAATAAATATAAAATTAATATGCATATATTTTATCTATTATTTTGAAAAATAAAAATCACAATACAAGGGTGTAAAAAACTAAAAAGCACAATGATTAAATATCCCAAGTTAGTGAATTTGAAATTCCATAAATATAAGTTTCCCGAAAATGAATCATAAAAAACCATGGACTCAACGTCACATCCATTAGTGATAGATTAATTGAAAGAGAATATTGTATATTTAGTTTATACACAAACTCTTATACCTCCCACTGTGTTATCTCATTATTTAATTTCAAGAAGACATATTTATGATGAAAATAATTTACATGGTAAATCAAGTTCGTTCCAATTCCCATAATATAATAAAAACATATAATATATTGAAATCACATGGTTTGCTTAATAAAAAATCCATTATATTTTGAAAACCTTCATTGAGCAACTTTCGAAAAAACATAATGATCATGACACCCAATTTCCAATGAATATCCATTGTAAAAAAAATCTCAAATTTCAAAAAATGATGAAAACCCAATATATGTATTTTATTTCATAATCAAAACCCATAGAAAGTACTATAACTTGGAGATATCATAGGGATAGATCATAATTTAGATATATTAAAATCGTCAATAATAATGATATATAAATCTTAAATAATTATGATGGAAATGAATTGATCATTCCCTTATGAGCCTAGATATAAGGGAAACATCATAAATTTACCCAAAACCCACTACATCTATTAAGAAATTGTATAAGTTTTATAATGTTACATGGGGATGATAGACCTGGAGAATATGAATAGAATATAATGGCATCAATGTGAAAACCCAAATATACATCTACAAGATCCACTAGACATAATTAAGTATCCCCAAGGAATCAATGGGAGAATTCAATAGATTATCATAGTGAGGATGGTTCTATATAATGGGAGATTATAAAGGGATTACAGTTAATACCACGTGGATTTGTGTCATTTTATATTTTATGAATATTGGATCGAATATTGGGGTTAAACCATAAAATAATAGAAATGGTGCACCAACCATGAAGCATCCAACACCACTTTAAAACTAATTCACAAATATTCCTTGTAATATCTACATGGTTTTAAAAATCAAGTGCAATATATATTATATCCTCTATAAACTAACCAAAAAATAAGCATGGTCTTTATAAGACTCATATGGTTAGTAAAACTACACTGGAACTTTATAAATCCCCAACATTAAGGATTTTTCCATACCACAAGGTAACATTATTAAAAAATAATGTAGATAAATTGTGCCCTTAAATATTTTCCATAAAAGAAAATATTTCCAACCCCTGGACTCTGAGAATCTTATATAACCCCAATCATGATAATTAATTTTGAAAAAAACATGCATGTGACCTGGAGGGTGGCACATATTTGATACAATTTGAGTATATTATTATTTGGATTCTATAGAAATTAATATATAGGATAACATAACTATGAAATGATATCAATTTTAAGGATTTTAATGAGGTATAGATAATATGTTGTATTATGTGTGTGAAAAATAATCAAGGTGGCCATTTCTATTAATATTATACCATATGAATTGTTTATGATGATGTTGGTATTAATAAATGCTTAATATATTAGAATTTTGGTATGATACATTTGTAAACATAATATCCCAATTACATTTTATAATATGAATACAATTATTTATATGATGGGTCACAATTATAATAACATAAACTCATGTATCAATGGTTAAAAGTTGTTTTGTGAAATGATACATATAGTGATTTTTTTAAAGGAATCCATACTAATAGATGGAGGGAAATAAATAATGTTGACAACTAAATGAACACGATGGTATGTTGTGGTATAATAAACACCCATAAAGGTTACACAATATATTCCCTTAAAACAATGAACAAAAATATTGTAATAATCATTAAAATAAATAATAGAGTGATTCTGTATTTCTTTGAGAAACAATTATACATGTTTATTCACCATCTAAAAAATTCAGTAGAATGGATATAATGGATTTATATTTTTATATTGTATTATTATTACATATCCAAAATTATTCATATGTTTTTTATATAAGATTTTTTTAAGATATGTTCAATGGGTTTATATTTGTTTATAGATACTTTTATATTACCATTTGTGGTAAATGTTTAGATATTATTTCTCCCAAACCAAGTTTATTCTCCTATAAATCACGTGGAATGTGGATGATCCACCTAAGATGTAGCATAGTTATGTCTCATAGATTATTATTCTGACAATTTTCACCGTAGAATATAAAAAAAATTATTGTATCTAAAACAGTAGTTGTATCATGGTTTGTAAATATGGAATATTTTCAATGATAGGTAGTATACATCATTGTGTTAGTGCCTATTTTTCAAAACCATGTAACAAATTTGTTTGTGTGTAGGGGGTGTTTAATGATATTAAAATCTCATGTAATGATAAATTATTTCCTATTTATAAAATTTATACTTGATTTACGTATCTCTCCCAATCCTAGAGACTTCACATTTATCCCTAAATAATTTCATCTCTATATAAGGTTGATTCTAGAGGATCCTAGTTTGTTTATGATTATGAATTTATGTATGTGATCATTGATCCTTCATCATTTGGGTTTATACAATATTTGAAATTCATCACATGTTATGAATCATATATCCATCATTTTGTGGATAAATTATCGTTATATAATTCCATTTAATGATGAAATAATTAATTTCTGGGAGAATGGTGAAGGTAGTAAATGTTTAATGAATACTTATTTAGTCAAAGTAATTTCTGTCATCGTTGGATGTTCCCAAGAGGTATGATAGTTTAGACACTAATATATTAAAATTTAATATTCATCAATATACATTTTTAATAGTTATGTACTTTTGTAACACGCCAATATTTTTTGAAATCATTTTGTTCAAATCATTCTATTTTCATCAATATATTGTGTTACCAACAAAACCTATTTTTTCAAACAACAATATACTATTAATATTATTATTTATAAGTAATGGTTACAAAAATGTTATTAAATATGAAGGGGTTAAATTTACTAAAAACATTTTAAAATTTATTAAAAATATTTAAATAAATAAATTATATTGAAAAAATTGTTTAACTATAATAGAATACTTTATTTTTTTTTCTAAAATACAATTTCTCAAGAAATTTGTTTTTTTCACTTCTTGTGAAAAAAATAAAAAAGGGACTTTTTCTAGTTCATTTATAATTTATCTTAAATATAAATTATTTTTTGAAATATAAATTTTTCTATTACATTATGGTGAGTCAAGGTGAATTTTCATAACGGATAAATTTTTCCATTATTAATGAAACAATTGAAATTTATTAAAAAAAAATTCATCAAATTCAATGATTTTGGAAATAAAATATTCTTTTGAAAGGAATTGAAAATATAAATTAGTTAAATTGTAATATTATTAATCCATTTTTTTTGGAATGTATTTTATATTAATTTTTTATATAAAAATATCATACACATAGGTAAATTATTTTTCTATGCAAATGAGTATTTCATAGCATCTGCTTGCTTACTTTTAAAGTATATTATTCAAATTATTTAAATTGGATCTGGTAAAATAGATTAAATATTTTTAATAATTTGAATAAATATTAGATATGAATTATAATCTTAATTTATGTTCATAATGAATACTAAATAAATAATTGAATTATTTAAAATTATTTAGGTTAAAATGGGGTTCTAAGAATTACATGTTCCTAAAAGGTAACCTAAACCACTCACTTTATCAAACAACTTCTTATATTTTTATAAAAAAACCTAAATAATATAACATTAAAACATTTTTATTCCAAATTTTAAAATTTATGGCTGTTCTATATTAACAACCCAATTGCCCTTAATAAGATATCTAGAGGAAGATGTTTTATGCATTTCCAATTATTATTTCTAAATCCTTATTTTTTATTTTTTTATTCACACCTTCTTTAAACTATTGTTAATTAAAATATAATAATATAATAATATAAAATATATACTATTCTTATTTTATTATTTATATAGAATAAACAATATCCATCCAATACTCCATCAAATGGAAATTAAACCATCAATCCGGATTACGGTGAACTACCGTATCATGTAACGATGTAATTTATTTTCAATCACAACATATAACACCCCGAGATTTTATAAGGAATGTTATCTTAATTACTCTTATGTCCTATGTTGAACAGTACAACAAAATTATCTTGTGTTATACGCTACCCTGTATTAGCTTGTAGTATATGCAACACTATTCTTGGCTCGTGCTACACAAAATTTCAAGTTCATTTTGTAGAAATTATTCTACGCAACATTAAGTATAGATTTTGTTTAATGTATAAATGAAATAAGTTTTGAATTATGTTCTACGCCATAACAAAGGGATATTGCACTGCATGGAACCCTGACCTGGCTTTCATAACACACAATCACGACCTTCCTTGATAGCATGTGTGGTACGCAATACTGTGTTTCACTAAACTAAAATATATAGTTATAATATTATCACGAACAAGATTTTATTAATATTATTAACTAAAATTTTAATTTTATAACATTATTATTCTTCTTACTCATTTTATAGAACATGGTATAAGAATAAAATAAATTTTTTCCAATAAAAGAAGTATTTAAAAAAAATGATGTTCTGTCGCCTTTTGATGGCGCACCCACCTTATATCTTCATTTTTAGATGTTTATAAGTTCAATTTTACAAAATTAAATTATTATTGGGAATCAGGATATAAAACATTACCTTTGATAAATTTTTCATATTATTCTGATGACTTTCATATTTTAATGAATAGTAAAAACAAGCTATATTTTAATTAAAACCAACTTTTTTCATTGTAATAATTTCTGTGGTTAAATTATAAAATTTAATAGTTTTAAAGTATAAATAGAATATATTTTACCATTTAATATAATTTATTTCATTATCATTGATTTTACATTGAATTCGTAGGTTAAATCAATTCAGTCTTTTGCAATGTTTTAAACAAAAACCTGATTTATTTTGACAACGGGATTAATTTTAATTTAATTTATGCAACTCCTGTGAATTGAATTTGAAAAAATGGTTTCAATATTTGAAATCGGTGGGTCTAAATTATATTAATAGACTACTTTTTATTTTTGGGCATTATGATTATTAACTACTGTAAATTTTATTCACCATAGAAAAAGGTAAATAGGGTAATTAAGGGTAAATATAATATTATAAATTTACCCTAACACTTGTATTAATAAAATTGGATTATTATATTTCTTCCTCAGTCATATTTAGGTAGAAATTTAATCCATTAGAACCCACTTGGAGGTGATTAAGACGTTGAGTTTATTTTATTGAAAGTAAAGTGTAATATGTCTCACTGAAACATTAATATTTAAAGTAATTTTAATATAGGGTTATACGGAATATAAATTTGGTTATAGAAACTCATTTGAATGATAAATTGTTTTTATTTGTGGTTTTTATTTATTTTTTAATTTTAATAGTTATTTAATTACCTTATTATCTTATACATTAATGATGGAGAAATTATTTATTTAGTAAAAAATTCAATAATATTGTTTTTATTGAAATAGTAATACATATTAAACAACTCAAAAACATAAAAAAACATATATTTAGTGTATATATACAACATAAGAATCCAATGACCCAATATATGACCCTTTGGAGTCTTATAAAAGTGATTATGACACCTATATTATATTATTTTATATGTTGTCAAAGTTGTCACCTTCATAATTTAATAAATATAATATATTAAAATTTTGGTTTTTTAGATGATAAATCCGACTAAATGTATTATAATGAAAAATATAAGATTTATCTTCATCCTAGTATTTTATTTTACATTTTGATGCAAAAATTAATTATATTTAATAATTATACAAAAATGTAGTTGTAATTATTTTATTAAGAGAAATATCAAATAAATGGTTTTACAAATAGTAAAATAAATATTATATGAACTATTTAATGTTATCCACTAATTTTCTAGATTACTATTACATTTTAGGAACCTATTAAATATTTTATTTTGAATATTTCCTCTGTGTGGATATTATTTAAATTCAAATAAATGAATAGTGTCAAAATTGACACTATTGTTATTTTATAAAAATAACATATTATTAAATTGTTTAAAAATCACAAAAATACTAAAAAATTATAAATTGAAATTTATATATTCTGAAATGTAAATAATTATCTAATTATTGATAATTCACAGCACATTATGTAATTATTTATAACAAGTTAAAATTTAGAATCTTATTGCCACAAATAAAATTTAATAGACTAAATAAGGATAAATCAAGTTGATAATGTTTAAAATAAATTCCCTACAAGTATAAATTTTATTGGTTGATGAGATTACAACTGTATATCATCTCATCTTTGAATATGAGTCATTTTTTGAGGTTTTTAAGTGGGGATAGATGTATTATAACTTAATATTTTTAATATTTCCAAAGGTTCTCCTCTCCTCTTTTATAAAAAGGGAACCCCTTCCCACTTGTCATCACACCCTTTTGAGCCTTAAATATTGTCCAAACCCTGCGAATTACTCTTCTAAGAATCTCTAGTTATATCATATCAGTTTTTTTCTTCTCAAAAGGCCAACCCTAGTGCCCTAAGAATATGTTTAAAGGTGGTGCGTCGAAGAAGAGGTAATCTCTTCTACAGATTCTTTCAAGCTTTGTTCTTATTCAACTTATTCTTCTTTAGTTTATTCATTATAAAGTAATAACATCAGTATAACTAATATATGGATATTTTATTATAAATATTAAACAACCCCATTTCACCTTCTATCCATCCTACAGAAAACAAAATCATCGCGCGTGCGTACGTACGGAATACCGTCACCACACCGTGGTGTAATCTATTTTTCCAACACCACCTTACTTGGATGGATATAATGGTATAAATAATGACTATAAATAGTTATAATAACATCATACTGATTCTGATTTATTTTATCATCCACTCAAATTCAATTCAATAATTATGGGAACGATATCATCGCTTGTGCGTACGTACAGAGTACTGTCTCTACAATGTGATTAGATTTATTCGCCATGTTAACCATTCAAGAATGATTATAAAGTATATATAAGAAATAATAATAACATATATGACATTATAAAGATACTGGATTTATGTATATATATATTTCATTTACTTACTTCCATTGAAGTCAATAAAGAATGGAAAACAGAGTTCATGCATACGTATGGCATGTGGTCTCCATGAACGGTGTATTTCATTTCATTTTTCTATATATTATATATATTTATATATACTGAATATATATTATATATAAATTATGTTTTACATTTTGGAAGTAAGTAAATCATGATATATGTAATAATAATATCAAGAACAACTAGTCTAAACATGTACGATAAATGAAACGATTTTACCCAAAACGCTACATTAACAAGAAATTGACAAATGAATGGGTAATAAAAATACCTAGGTGAACCATATATGATATAATAACAATTTATATAATTTTGTAATAACTCAATGAGATTATTTAAATCATTATATAGGATATTTGAAAACATACGAAGCATATCGGACATAAGGTAAGGGATAACTATTCCAATCTCATTCTTATCCGAGATTGTTATTCGTAAGTATTTATTGGGGTTATTGTTATCATTCATGTCCATGTATTCTACAAATATTTTCATGTATTTTTAAAGTCCATTTACCCATTTTCTAAATTTACCACATGTTACGAAAGTAATCTTACCTTTATTTACCACATGAGGAACTTTTTTACTTTTCTGACAAAAGTATGAGAAGAATGTTCTTTTTAACTTATACGACATGAACGGATTTTTACAGTTTCATATTGCATTATTTAAATGATGATTACTCTACAATATTTCATTAGTATTTTAAAAAAAAACCATTTATTTTTCAAATTTCATGGATTTTTGTGAAAAATAAATTTTTTTGAAAAAGAAATGATATTTTCATCAAGAATTTATTTCAAGTGTTTTATCAAAACCATTTTCCATCTAAGATAAAATAGGGTTCTGTTTCTATCCCTATCTTTACATTGATTTTATTATTTTAGGATGGAATTAATATTATGATGTCGTTTTATCTTATATGGGTTATGTTATGATGGCATGATGTTTAAGAATCCCATATTTATTACATGGTTTCTACTATGATGTATGATTTATGATTTGGTGGCACACATAAGAATGGTTTCATTATGAGATGGATATGACCTATATCTCCCTCCAATTGATTGGGTAAAGATTTATATCTCATGAGATAGACATGGCTGGAATGGTAAGTTAATCTAATTCAGTGTTACAGGACTGAAACGAGGAGTGAACTCGATTTCAGAAAGGGACTTTGTCCACTAAGATGGTCTTGGAAACAATGCCTTGGATACCATGGAAATCATATTATGTGATTAATGTTTTTCCAGAATTAATAGTTTTATTTCCAAGATATTTTATCATGATTGATGTTACATTATGATATATGCCTTACGTACTGCCATTTTTATGTCATTGCCCACAATTTTGATGTTTAAACATTATGTTCATGTTTTTATGTTTAAATGTATATGGTTTGTTTTATTTTCTCCAAGATTACCCTTAATGAGAATTTCATCTCACCCCTTATATGTTTTCTTATCCCCAGGATATAAATAAAGGTTCTAGTTTACAAAACAAAGAGTAATATATTTATGGGTGATATTGGAGAGCTTTCACCATGATTAGAAGATTATTTTTCTTAGATTCAAAGACACTAAACTATTACGGTCCTTGTGTGTTTGTTTCTATTATGTATTATATATTCCATAAAAGTAATGTAATGTATATGTATGCTAGGATTTATGTCTCTATAGTTGGTATCAGAGGAAAGGTTTAGTTAACCTTTGAAAACTAGAATGAGAAAACATTAGTGAGATCCCTAGAGATATTTCTAAGGTATGTCTAGGGGTGTCCCTAAGGTTATGTATACGTATAGGTTATAGTCCTAGAATTATGGTAATGATATTAGAATTAAACCTATATGTTAGATATTTATGTTACTCCCCCTTGATTATGATTTTTTCCTCTCACACTATTCTTTTTGGGTTTTAGAAAATGGATGGAAACAAGAATATTCACGATAATAGAGGACATGATGGGCAGTGGAATGATATTATTTATGAGAAACCAAATGAAATGGGATTTGGATTTCCAAACATCATTATTATGACAAATCAACAATCTCATAATATGATCAGTAATCTCAACTTTAGTAAGTTTCCTGACTCATCTAATAATAGAAAGAATGAGTTTCGTGATGATCATAGAGGAAAGAATGTTCAATTTCCCTCATCAAAATCACGTGGGAAGAGGCATCAAGGAGAATTTTTCAATGGAACTGGTAGCTTCTTTGTGTATGGAATGAAAGGAAAAAAATCAATTAAGTTCAAAGGAAAAGGTTCAGTTAACACCATGGACAAGATTTAATCGTATTGCTACGACATCAACAATGATTAAATGTTTTAAATGTGGAATAAATGGGCATTAAGCAAACTAATTCCCTAAGGGAAAGTATCATGAAGAGAATCATCAAGGTCATATGGGTAGTATTTAAGTTGATGATGAGGAAGAGACTACAAATGATATGTGATATTAAAGAATTGTTCAAGATTGGTCAATGGTTTAAGAAGGTTTTGGAATGATTACATGTTTGTCAATAGTAATGTTGTAAAGTAATCTCATGGAACTATGGAATAAAGAGACATCTAAGGATTGTTACACAATTCTTTTCCTAGAGTATTTGAAATTATATGTTGAATGGTACTGGTAACCATGAAAGGTTATTCAGATATTTTTGGAAAGAACCTAATATGTGCATAATGAATAGATAAGGAGAAAATAATATGTTTGATAGTATTCATGATCTCATGACCAATATAAGGACAAAGTGATACCATGGTTTGAGTATATTGAAATTTTGTGATTTTGGTATGTGGAAAGAGTTAACTTTTGACATAATTCATGTTTTTAGTAAGGTTCAAAGGGTATTCATTTTTTCTGAGAATACAAGATTATGTTTTTCACGTCTTAGGAATGCAATCAAAAGGATATATCTTGTGATATATTAAAGATACATGATGGTATTCACGTGCTTGTTATATGATCTTTTTATTAATAATTATCATTATACTAAAAGATTACATAGATGTATTTTTGAAAATCCTTAATCTTGGAATGGATTAATTTGGACATAAGATAGTATTGTTTAAGGATAGTGCTTTTTGAAATTATTATAGTATAGTTTTAGAAAAAAAAGGACAACATGTAGGACGTGTGACAACCCATCCTGTCGGACAAGGTTGTGAAAATCAAACCCACATCTGAAGTGCGAAAGGCCTTCATCTCCTACCACTGGCCTACAAGAAGTCCCAGGTTTGTATAAAATAGTTTTATTTTATTCCGTGGTATGATAGATGATTTATAAGTCCATTTTTGGAACCATGTACGATTAACCTCACCATAGATGGACTTATATATATTTAATATCTTATACTCACATTTTATTGTGATAGATACAGAGGGAATGACATATCATTATATTGTGTGATCTTATAATACTTCAAGAATTTCAAATTCAACTTCATATCTTTAAATATGAAATGAAGTGGAAATTTCTCATGGAATGAACAATGATGATTTTACAGTAAAATCAAGTAAGTATTTATCCTTATACAAAAAATTATCTACATTAGGGAAATGATCTTGAAAACCAAAAATGTTGTCTGAGTACTCTCATATCCGATGAATCTACGATACCTTAGATCATCACATATTTAGGGATTTGTGATTGTTGGATTTTTCCTAGACATGTTCTCTACCACTCTCCAATAGAACATGATGGTTATATTTCTCATCCATATCCATTTTTTCACCTATGTTCTCCTATGTGGAAACCCAGTGATTAGTTAATTTGGTTAACCGTTACGTTTCATAATATAGTTTTTAATGATATGTTTTTATATTCCTTTTTACAATATGGGTTTCTATTAAAGAAACTTTCAAGTATTAAACCATTTATAACCCCGATAAATTTCGAGGGCGAAATTCATTTTAAGGGGGCTAGAATTTAACAACCAGAGATTTGATGAAGAATATACTTATAATTTCATTTATTTATTGTGTTTTACACTACACAAAAACTATCATGTACTATACGCGGCCCGTATTAGCTTGCAGTATACACAACAATATTCTTGGCTCGTGCTACCCACAATTTCAAGTTCGTTTTATAGAAATTATTCTACAAAACATTAAGTATAGATTTTCTTTAATCTATAAATGAAATAAGTTTTGAATTATGTTTTACGCAACACCAAAGGGATATTTCAGTACATGCAACCCAGACCTGGCTTGCATTACACGCAATCGCGACCTTCCTCGATAGCGTGTGTTGTACCCAATATCAGGTTTCACTAAACAACGATATATAGTTATAATATTATCACGAACAAGCTGTTATGAATTGTATTAACTGCATTTTTAATTTTATAACATTATAATTCATCTTACTAATTTTCTAGAACAGGGTATGAGAATGTAATAAATTATTTTGGGTAAAATTAGTATATTTTAAAAATGCAGTTTTGTAGTCTTTTGATGGATCACCCACATTAAATCTAGTTTTTTACATTTTTATAAGTTAAATTTTACAAAATAAAATTATTCTTTGTAATCAGGATATAAAATTTTACCTTGGATAAATTTTTCATATTATTCTGATAACTTTCATATTTTAATGAATAGTAAAAACAAGCAATATTTTAATTAAAAACAACTGTTTTCATCATAATAATTTATGTTGTTAAATTATAATATTGAATTGTTTTAATGAATAAATAGAATATATTTTTACTATTTAATATAATTTATGTCATTAGAATTGATTTTACATTGAATTCGTAGGTTAAATTAACTCAATCTTTTGTAATGTTTTAAACAAAAACCCGATTTCTTTCGACAAAGGGATTAATTTTAATTTAATTTCTGCAACTTCTGTGTATAGAATATGGAAAAATGGATTTAATATTTGAAATCAGTGGGTCCAAATTATATTAATAGATTACCTTTTATTTTTGAGCACTATGAATAGTAACTGCGGTAAATTTTATTTACCGTAGTATAAGGTAAATCGGGTAATTAAAGGTAAATATAATATTATAAAATAACCCTAACACGTATCTTAATACAGTTGGATGATTATATTTCATCCTAAGTCATATTTAGGTCGAAATGAAAACCATTTGAACCGACTTGGAGGTGATTAAGACCATTAGTTTATTTTATTTAAATGAATGTGAAATATGTCTCACTCAAACTTTAAAAATAAAAGTATTTTTAATATAAGGTTATACAAAATATAAATTCGGTTATAAATAGAAATTTGAAATCTATAATTTTTTTCTTTATCATTGTAATTTATTTCTAATTTTTAAGAGTTATTTAATTACCTTATTAGCTTATACATTAATGATGCATAAATTATTTATTTAGTAAAAAAATAAAAAATATTATTTTTATTGAAATAGTAATACATATTAAATGGCTCACAAACCTGACCAAAAATTATTGGTAGTGTATATATATACCAAAAGAATCCAATTACCTAATATATGACCCTTTTAAGTCTTATATAAAGGATTATGACACTTATATTATTTTATTTTATATGATGTAGAGGTTGTCACCTTCATAATTTAATAAATTTAACTTTTTAAAATTTTTGTGTTTTAGAAGATAAATCCGACTAAATGTATTATTATGAAAAATATATGATTTATCTTCATCCAAGTATTTTATTTTTAATTTTTATGGAACAAATATGTATATTTAATAATTATACAAAAATGTAGTAGTAATTATTTTATTAATAGAAATATTAAATCAATGGTTTTACAAATAGTAAAATAAATGTTATATGAAATATTTAATATGATCCACTAATTTTCTAAAATAATATGACATATTAGGAACCTATTAAATATTTTATTTAGAATTTATCTTATTTCTGGATTTTATTTAAATTCAAATAAATGAATAGTTTCAAAATTGTCACTATTGTTATTTTATAAAAATAACATATTATTAAATTTTTTAAAAATCAATAAAGTATTTAAAAATTATAAATTTAATTTTATATAGTCTAAAATGTCTGATATTATCTAATTATGGGTAATTCATAGCACATAAGTAATTATTTATAACAATTTAAAATTTACAATCTTATTCACATAAATAAAAGTTAATAGATTAAATAAGGATAAATCATGTTGATAATGTTTAAAATAAATTCCCTACCTACATAAATTTTATTGGTTGATGATATTAACACCTTATCATATAATAATCGAATATGATTCATTTTTTGAGGTTTTTAAGTTGGGTTAGATTTATTATCAATTAATATTTTTAATATTTCAACAGGTGACCCTCTCCTCCTTTATAAAAAGGGAACCCCTTACCACTTCACTTCACACCCTTTTGAGCCTATATGCTTGGCCAAACCCTGAAAATTCCACTTATCTACCTCTCTAGATATATCATATAGGTTCTAGTATTCTCAAAATACCAACCCTAGTGCCCTAAGAAGAAGTTTAAAGGAGGTGCGTCGAAGAAGAGTTAATCTCTTCTACCGATTCATTCAAACATCTTTCTTCTTCAACTTATTCTTATTTAGTTGTTTCATTATAAAGTAATCAAATCAGTATCACTAATATAATTATATGTTATTATAAATATGAAACAAATCCATTTCACCATCTATCCATCCTACGGAAAAATCAATCATCGCGCGTGCGTACGTACGGAATACTGTCTCCACACCGTGGTGTAATCTGTTTTTCCAACACCACCACACTTGGATGGGTAAAATGGTGTAATTAATAACTATGAATAGTTACTATAACATCATAATAATTCTGATATATTTTATCATCCCCTCCAATTCAATTCAATAATTTTGGGAATGATATCATCGCTCGTGCGTACGTACAGACTATCGTCTCCCCGACGCGATGAGATTCATTCTCCATGTTAACCATTCAAGAATTATTATAAAGTATATATAAGCAATAATAATGAAATATATTACATTATAAAGATACTTTAAATATATATATATATATGTATTCTACTTACTTCAATTCAAGTCAATAAAGAATGGAAAGCAGCGTTCATTCGTACGTACGACCTACCGTCTCCATGAACGGTGTGTTTCATTTCATTTATCTATATATTATAAATATATATACATATAATCAATATATGTGATATATAAATCATGTTTTACATTTATTAATTAAGTGAATCATTATATAAGAAATAATAATATCAAGAACAACAATTCTAAACATGTACGATAAATGATACGATTTTACCCAAAACGCTACTTTATCATGGAATTGACAAATGAACGGGTAATTTAAATACCTCATTGAACCGTATTTGATATAATAACAATTAATATGATTCTATACTAACTAAATGAAATTATTTAAATCATTATAATGGTGGTTCGGATACATAAGAAGCATATCAGAAATAAGGTAAGGGATAACTATTCCAATCTAGTTCTTATCGTAGATTGTCATTCGTAAGTATATACTGGGGTTATTGTTATCATCCATGTCCATGTTTTCTGAAAATATTTTCATGTATTTTGAATTTCCTTTTACCCATTATTGAATTTTACCACATGTTATGAAAGGAATCTGACCTTGTTTTACCACACGAGGAACTTTTTGACTTTTTCGACAAAAGTATGAAAAGAATGTTATTTTTAATTATACGGCATAAATGGATTTTTACGGTTTCATAATTCATTATTTTCATGAAGATTAACCTACAATATTTCATAATTATTTTCAAAAAAATCCGTTTATTTTAAAATTTCATGGCATTTTGTAAAAGGAAACTGTTTTTAAAAAAGATAGGATATTTTCCTCAATAATTTATTTCAAGTGTTTTATGAAAACCATTTTACATATAATATAAAATTGGGTTCTGTTTCGATCCCTATTTTTAAAATGATTTGATTGTTTTATGATGTAATTAATTTTATGATGTCCTTTTATCTTATATGGGTTATGTTATGATGGCGTGATGTTTAAGAATCCCATTTTTATTACATGGGTTATGCTATGATGTATGATTTATGATTCTGTGGCACACATAAGAATGGTTTCATTATGAGATGGGTGGGACCTATATCTCCCTCCAATGCATTGGGTAAAGATTTATATCTCATGATATATACATTTCTGCAATGGTAAGTTAATTCGTTTTAGTGTTATAGGAATGAAATGAGGAGTGAACTCGATTTAAAAAAGGGACATTTTCCACTATGATGATCTTGGTAGCAATGCCTTGGCTACCATGGAAATATATCATGTGATTAATGTTTTTCCACAATTACAAGTTTTTTTTCAAGCTATTTTATCATGATTGCTGTTTCATTATGATATATACCTTACGTACTGCCATGTTTTATGTCATTGCTCAATATTTCGATGTTTTAACATTATGTTCATGTTTTTTTGGTCAAATGTATATGGTTTGTTTTATTTTCTCCATGCATACCCTTACTGATAATTTGAGCTCAACCTTTATATGTTTTATTTTCCTTAGGATATAAAGAAAGGTTTTAGGTAAGAAAAAAAGGGGGAGATCTTTGTTAGAGATGTTGAATATCTTTAACAATGATTAGAAGATTATTTTTCTGAGTTTCCAAAGACACTACACTATTACGGTCCTTCTGTGTTTGTTTTTATTATGCATTAAGTATTCCGCAAATGTAATGTAATTTCTATGTATGTCATGCAGCGAGTCTCTACACAACCTATCCTGGATTGATATAATTATGGATAAAATGATTATATATAATATTTATTATATATTAAAACATGTTTAATTATAATATATAATCAATCATATTACCATCCAATCCATTGAGAAATGATAATGTTGCTTGTGTGTTTGTATGGAATACTACCTCCACAAAGTGATGTGGTTTTTTTATTTTTATTTTGAAGTGGATTATAATAATGTTATTTTATGTTAATATATACTGATTCTATTACATGAAATTTATTGATTTATTTTTAATTTATATTTACTTATCTCACGCTCTATCCATCAAGAATATTGAAATATTTATCTTGTATACGTACGACATATCATCTCTCTAATTGATGTAATTCATTTTTTATGTAAAAAACTTATCGATGAATATATAAATATATATATTTGAGTAATTTCTTATTTTTTATGTCATGGTTAATATAACTTATATTCTATAACCATGATCAATGAGAAAGGACCAAAAAAATATCATAAAACATACATGAAAAATAAAGTACTTATTTCACAAAATGTTATTTTTAAATGTAATTGTTAATAAATGGGTAGTAAATTTTCAAATTTAAATTATATATTTCATAATTTCATTGATTTATTTTATTCAATTTAAATTAAATAAACCAATATTTATTATATTGTAATCTTTCACATCTATAATCTATTTTGAGACATAATTTGGGGGATTTTAAGTCTCCATTTTGTTTCATAGAGCCTTCTATTATTCACCAATAGATTATTTTATTCAATGTCAATAATTCTCAGTTCAATTGTAAAATCAGGAATATACTTCATATATGGATATTTAATGTTTCATTTTACATTTTTGTTTAATTGGGATTGTGACATAAAATATTCTAAAGCTGTAATGACTTTTCATTTCACATTTATTTCTATTTGATACATTCCATATTCAAATAATCACTTATTCATCCAGGGTATATATCTCTGCTGATTTTTTAATTACTATTATTAATTTTATAGGACTTTACATATCAATATATTGATTTTACTTTAATGACAATTAAACTTATAATATTAATAATGATGTGAGAGTTTTTTGTTATATTCTCATTGTTTATTGGGATTTTTTGTGATTATGTCTCTGATGACAAAATGACATGGTTTATAAAACATGAAATTGAATAAATTTATTCTATTATAGGTATTTAAATGAATTAATTATTTTTATTTCATTGTTCTATACATATCTACTCAAGATTCTATAAGGTAGATTTTATGGAATTCCAATGTTATTTATTTCTGTGATAATAATTAATTTATCATTAGTGTCCATTTTTATAAAAACATCATTTCAAGAATGTGTTTACTAATATTAAATGATTCATTAAAAAAATGACTATTTTAGAATTTTATAAAAAAAATTTAAAATTATTTTTTTATAATTTTCCCAAAATTTTCCTTTTGGTTTTTTTTCAAAATAGGATTGGAATATATATTTAATAATGATTGTCATGAACATAATTTTCATGTCTCCATAACTGATCAATGAATTATTTCTTTTATCACAAGTTTCG
Source organism: Viscum album (assembly GCA_963277665.1). Taxonomy (NCBI): domain Eukaryota; kingdom Viridiplantae; phylum Streptophyta; class Magnoliopsida; order Santalales; family Viscaceae; genus Viscum; species Viscum album. Next base: position 2,069,488,289 of record OY728152.1, on the reverse strand, counting down.
ATTAATATTTTTAAATAATTTTTTTTTAGTTTTTCAATTTTTAAAAATTGATTTTAATGCAGAAAACATATTTTTATCTAGAAATGTTCTAGTTTATCATTAAAAACCATTTTTCATATAAGTCTACATCCTTTGACATTATATATTCTTTAATTGTGATAAGATCAAACAATAATATCCTTATTATTTTTCAAGTTGATCATGTTTACGATGAAAATTTTATTATGAAACAAATTCTTCTCCATGGGATATTCTATGATGATATGATAAAATGGAAATTTAATACCTTTATTATACATGGGTTATATTATATTTAGATGTTTTTGAATCCAACTTATTTTTATTTGTTTTGATATGATAAATAATTTATGATCTTATAGAACAAATATGTATGGTTATTTATAATATGGTTAGTTGCATTATAAACTAATGAGGGGATATTATAGCCAAAACTGGTGACTAGTTAGAGAATTATCTATCTATATCTAATTGGGTAAAGTTAAATAACTCATCATTTAATCATGTTTTCTATGAAAAAAATTTCATATTAAATTTTTTTCCATTGAGCTGGTTTCATTGCTAAAATGAATTGTATAGACCTAGTTCCATGTTCTTAATGTTATGCGTGGAATTGATTCATGAACAAGATTTTATATAAGGGAATGATTATTTCCATTACATAATAATTAAAACAACATCTTTTTTAACATGGTTTCAGTAATCATATTTTTAAAAAAATTATTATTTCAATATCCTAATCACATGTATAACCATTATTTATTTTCATCATGATCCATGAATTATGTCCTTAAATTAATTATTCTATAATATTGGATTATGACCTATGTTATGATGAGTATGGTTTTGATATATTAATATGGTTTCCTCATAACATTATGCTCAGGATATGTTATGATATCGTTGATATATCTCATTCATATCCTAATATGACCATCTAAGATCACACTTTCTTATTTTTCATTATCATATATCATGTATAATTGTTTTATGTAGTGTACATATATGAAGAATAAAATATTAGGTTGTATTTGTGGGAGATTTCAATATAATTCATGAAATAATACGATATTTTTATCTACTATCCAGAAAAACTGAACTATGCATCTGAGAGAGTTTACCTTGGTTTTATAACAATGAAAAGGGAGGATTGGGCTTGACTCACTCTCCACCTAGTGTCTAACAATGAGCCTTGATACACAAAATATATGAAAATCCTTGGCAATTGGTGTGGGTTAATTCACATATTCATTATGGTCTTTTATAAAGGATTTAAATATATGATAATAATTAATTTCCTTAGTTACTAGTAAGTTTTCCTTTGTTGAAAATATTGTATCATAGTTTTATCGTACTCTAACAGATATTTAATTATTATGTGGTTCCAAAATATTATCATGGTTGATCACACTATAATTTTTCTTTTTGTTAATGAATGTGACCCCATGGGACCATGTTAGTATTGAATGCGATGGTTAATTCAATAATTTTCCACCATAGAAGATAAATTATTATTAGATGGAAATAAGAACATTTTATCCATGATCACACTACATTCCCATGCCATGAATAATTTAGTGTATCCATACAATCTAGGGGGATACTTTTTTATTTAATCTAGTAATAATTAATATGCACCTTATTTTTTTTAGGTTCACTTGCCCAATAGTGTCTAGGAAGTGGACTACTAATATTGTAATGATGTTTTTGATTCTATGTTTTTTATTAACTAACAATTTATTATTACAATTTAGTGATTAGGAGGTAAAGTGGATAAATGGTGGAATTTTATTAGTAGTATGAGCCAAGTAAATGAAATTGACTCTATTGAGTTCAATGATATGATGTATATATTTACTAATAACTATTTTCCTTGTATTTTTCAGACACAAATGGATTTGGAATTGCTGATGATTCAAAATAATGTTGAACAATATCTTGGAAATGATGAGGATGATTGGATGCTATGTTGAGGCTATTTGATATCTAATGAAAGTGAAAATAGATGTTGGATTCCGTTGTGTTTCTAGTGATGAAAAAATGAAGATGGGTTTTTAGGGAAGATCAATGGAAAATTCACATCATGGGAAAAAGTATTCTACATTCATGCCTAGATAAAATGGGGGAAAGATAAAAAAGGATAATTCTAGAAAGGAAAAAGACTATTTTTAAAGTGTGGAAGGAAAAAACATCATGAAAAATAATGTATAAAAGATGAGAATATACTAATTAGTTGATTGATTTGTGATAGGAATTAATAGAATTCACCAACCAAACTAATGTATTTTCAATTCATGTGGTTTTTAATTTATGTTAATCAATTCTCTAATCTATGTTCAAATAGGGGTAATAAACCACAAAAACCACTATTGACAACAGAAGATGATAAATACATTGTATTCATAATTTTTTATATGATTCATGATAATTTGGTAACTCTTTTTCACAACCAACAAGTTGGTTATTTTATGTTGGTGTTTTTAGGAATGATGTCAATGAAAATCATATTATTAATAATTTAGGGAAATTTGATGAAATTTCTATATTTGAAAATATCTCTCAATATAGTTCCAGAATAATGAAATTATATTTTATATTTTAAATCAATATATGTTTTTCTAATGGTTCCTTGTATGTTAATATTTTATGGATGTGAACCCAATTATTAATTAGATTGTATAACCATCACCCAAACGAAAATATAAATTGGTAAACATTATCGAATAATTTTTCTGGGAACTCACAAAAATTATAAAGGAAATAGTGTAATGTTCACTGTATATAGTTTTATAATATACATAAAATACATAATAACCATTAGAAAACATTTTGTGAAAAATATTACTCTAATATAAATTAAGAAAATTGTTATATTTCATGGAGTTTCAATATCAATCATTTTTGACCAGGATATATGGTTTAAATAATTTTTATGAAGAATCCCTTAATAGGATCTGGATAAATAGTTGAGTTTCTTCATGACATATCATCCTCATAATGGTTATCAGTTTGATAAAACCATTTAATATATAGTTTTTATGTTGATATATCATTCATTGTATTAAAAATAAGGTTGTGAAATCCTAAAACCATTACTCAATTTTTCATATTAAACATTATTTTATGCATTCATTAAGATTAAGTATTATAAATATCTCTTGGGAAATAAGTTTTAAACTACAATGTGTTGGGATAAATTTTTATATAGAATGCTATTGGTATATATTCTATCTGAATAAATGGAATATATGTTTATATTCATTTAGCAAACATATGGATAACACAATTTGGATAAAAATTTATTCGGAGAATTAATGACATGTTCATTAATTCTATTTTAGTGAGATGTTAATTCTAAATATTTCTCCATTGGATAAGGTTATGTTATTCATAAATTATTAAAATATATATCCTATATATACTTGACCTTTTTATATTATTGATTTATTAGGTATGTTTTCTTATCATTCGACACATCTACTAAAACGATATCATGTTAATAATGTGTCCCATATATCTCTCTAGATAAATTAATTACCCAATCTTACAAATGTGTTTCACTTGTAGGAAAACACATGTATTATGATCATTACTATGAATTAAAATAGGTGTATATTCTATATCATTGAAATAAAATGTTTCATAATAATACCACTCATTTAGTCAATGTTTTAGGGTGAAACCACCAACAAAAAGATGCTATGTTGAAAACATCAAATGATATGAGGATGAGGTATCATCAATTTTGTATTTAAAATTAATATTATTTGAATGGTGAAATTAATTTTATTGGGTATATAATGTAATTACCAAAGATATTATAAAATATTTTTTCAAATAAATTTAATTTTATTTATAGATTACATTACACAAAACCATAATTAATAATTAACAACAATTTACTATTAATAATATTATTTAAACATGATTGATATTTAAAATTTATTAAACTTATTTTTAACAACATTGTACCCACATTATTCTTATTACACACCATCTATTGAGTTACCTTTTTTATGGGTGGATTTTGGGACTGTTAAGGAATGAGAGAGGTTGCTGGGAAAAATAACATAACATATAGGGATTTATTTCTACATAAATTAATAAAGTCTATGTTAATATTTGTTTATGTAGTTTTGTGGTTCTCTTCATTATTAAAGAACACTTTTTTTGTAATTTATTTTATGAATAATCTTTGGGATTGACTATCTGATGGGAAGTTTCATGCCTTATATGATTTAAATATAATTAAATTTTACAGACCATGTAAAGATTTCATGTCATTTATTGGTCACCAATTAGATTTCATGAAATGGTACAAGGCGTGAATAGGATAAATTACATAAAAGGGTTCACATCTTATAATCTATTATTAAATTAAACAGTTAAATTCATTAATTTTTTAAATACTTTTTAATTATTTCAAATCCTAAAAATTTAAAAATAAGAGTTTAAATCTAAGGTATGTTTTATTGAATTTATTCATCGATTATAGGATGTGATATAGGGTTTGACATAGGGAAATTATTATTTCATGTTTTTTTAAGTATTACAGGGATGATTTAGATTTTATTTTTCGGAATCTTCTAATATCTCAACCTATGCGAAATCCCAAGGGATTATCATGTACATTTCTACAATAGAATCATGTTTTTCACTAGTTGAACTCTATTCAGTTGTGGTACATTTCCCAATGAGAGTAATCCTAATAATTTGTCATTGTCATTGATCATAATATCACCATTATGTTGAAATATTGTATCTATTTTACTACGATGGAAATCATTAAGATATTTTCTATATATGTTCTATGATATTCTTCTCGGGGTCGATACGTCATTGGATGTGGTGCAACTGGTGCATGTTTTGTAATGTATTTTCATTATCATTCATTTGTTCAATCTGATTTTTTATGTTTTTGGGATGTGATTGTAAATCAAAGGACTGAATCTTAGGTCTTCCATTCTATAAAATATACTCCTTTCTAGTATATAGATATTGTTTTCAGTGTATGGACCCTAAATTTGAGATAGGCGGTTCAATCTCTCAAATATATTGGATGATCTATTTTGATCAAGTATTAATAGATTTTTTTCAAAATAAAAATATTTTATTTTTTGATTAGTTTTTATATATATAAATGGGATTTTTGAAAATATGGTTTCACTATTTTTTGGTATTATAAAAATATATATTAATAAATTTAAAAATGGATTTTCGAAATAATTTAAATTAATGGTTTATATGAAACTGAATAGAAAATATATCAAATAAAATTTCATGTGTTATTAGGGTTGAGTTGTATTAATAGGACATGTAATTTGATACTATTAGAGAGATCATTTTGGGTTCTTCCTCTAATACCAATGCATGCTAATTGAGGAACTTGAGAGACATGTCAGAATGTTCACATTTTTTATTGTTCCTATACTCTATTTATTTCACTAACATGTCAAGAAGATTTATGATTGAAACTATCTATTTTTTTGGATTGAGGTTATTAGCAAACCATATGAGTAAAGTGCACTTTCATGATGTCACTGGTGCCATTTTATTGTACTATTTGAACTTGTACTATATTGTATTTGATATGATATGTGATGACTGTTTTTTATTGAATGGACTAAATTTATATATATAATGTGTTCATTCTATTATACAAAAATTTTCCTTGGAAATGTTGGTAACGTGGATATTAAATGTTTTCCCATGATTTAGAGATATAAAATTTTTAACTAATTATCTGGTACTTGTTATTTACTATTGAGATTCATATGATTGTTTTAAATGGTAGTTTTATAAAACACCATATTACGATCCTATATAGCCTATTTTCTCACACCATGTCCACCACATCATAATATCTTACACATTTGTATTTATTTTGATGAAGGAAAAGGAATGTTACTATAGTGAGGCGGTGATGTTATGATCAGCTTCATGTAGTTAGTATTTGGGGAGATAGTGATATTTTTAACTTGATATCAAATTGTTTAGGTGTTATCGTTACAGTTTTTCTTTATTGTTTGACTTTTCTCTTGAATATTTTTTTAACTACATTAAGATGTATTTCTTCTTTTATTTCATTTGTTATTCCACAAATCATTATTTCTTTTTATGATTATTCTATCCTTCACTTGTATGTTTATATGTTATTTATTCTATATCATATTGTAATATATCATTTTCCATTTATATTTTATAGTTTTGTTTCAGTATAAACCTTGTGGGGATGGGGAATTCCCAGTGAGTCTATGGATATTATTTTCATTTTCTAATCTGAGAGGATTTGCATGTTGATTTTCCATTGTTCGGTATCAATAGTGGTATTTCATTAAGATTCATTTTCTTGAGATGTATGCTTGACTACATATAGTTTTGATGAGACATAAAATTAAGGTTTCGATTAGCCTCTGTCTATATATTCTCTTGATGAGAATCATTTTACAATACAATGTTGAAATGTGTTTCTCCATATTTTATGGATATAAATCTATGATTTTTATTTCTCTCTATGATGAAATGAGATTATTTGTTTTCATGATAATTTATTCCATTTCAGTGAGTAAATTAATTCCTCTAAGATTCCTACTATGGGTTCCTCATGAAGGTGAATTTGATGCACCTCAAGGGAATCATCACTTAGTTATGAATATTGTTAATTATATCATGCAAAAAATGTGTGATACGAATCAAAACATAACTCATGTCCAAAAAAAGATATTGAGGTACATCTAGGAGTTCTATGATCTATGTATTGTTCAAAGTTGTTATTAAATAATAATTCATCTTTCATTAAGGGTTTGAATGAGCCACAGTTTTTTATAGACTACAAGGAAATGATTGATTAAATCATTGACATACAGGAAAAGCCTATGTGTGTCAAGGTTATGTGTGTGCGGATATCGATATAGGGACACAGCAATAAATTTTTGGATTCCATGTTATCGGGATATATTTAGGTGGTCTTGTATTTAATTTGTTTCAATATACTCTACATATATTGTTTTCCTGGAGTCATTAGTGATGGAAATTTATATAGATTTCCTCTCTTTATTGTAGGGATATGCTTTTATGTTAACATACACTAATAGTTTTTCTTTGGGTTTTTTGATTTTCCCCAAAGGTAGTTTTGAATGACTATTTGAAGTCATAGAATTACCAAGATATATTTTATTCAAACATCATAATGCATTTTTTTATGGTAAATCATTCAACCAATAAAGAGATAATATATTGTTAAATTATAAAATAGTAAAACATGGTTAGAAATTTTGGTTTTTATTTCAATAATATTTTTCTTATATGTAAAATAAGTGGTATTCAGGGAAAAAATAAATTGGAAAGGCCACTATATGATTTCTAAAGTTTGTTTTTAGAGGAATACTTCATCTACACCTTTAGTTACTCCTAGTAGAGTTCAAGTAATTTTTTATCGGCGTGGAAATGTTGGATACACTTATATTTCCCTTTCTTAAATTGTGAAAATGTTATATTAATGTAGAATCAATGAAAATATTCAATTTTATATTTATTTCTAATATTATTTTATGTTATTTTTATCAATCATCACATCTAATGGTTACTATTGAAGAGTCATGTGCTTTATAAACTATAGGGATCAATCAATATCCTTAAATAATGATTTACAATCACATAGCAGATGGGTTTTCAATGGATGAAGCCATGGGTATTTGGATAGATTAGGGAACAATATTTTTTAATTAATTAGTAAAAACATATTTATTCAATATTGGTTCTTCACACACAACTATATCGGCTTATTTTTTTGATATGAATAAAATTTTAATAGAGCACATTCCCTTTATTATAGAGTTTAACAAGAAATATTTTGAATAATATCTCGTTTCATAAAAATGTTTTTTTACTATTACATAATAAAAATATGTATGTATAAATGAATTACGACCATATTTTTACCATTATATGGTCTATGGTTAATTTTAATGCATAAAAAATAATAAATTTTTTATGCTATAATTAATTATTTTAAATAGAAATGATAATGGTCATTTAATGCAGAAATAAGAGTCAATGGCCTCATCCAGTTGACTTTGGACATAAAAAGCCCATTTTTTTGACCACGGGAATGAGTTACCTCTACTAGGCCTGTCACTAGACAATGACTATACCGAGCATCAATATATTAAACATAAACGAAATCACTTATGAATGAAGTTCGAGTTAACTGTGATTACACCTATGGTGATATTATCTGAAACTCCCAAAGAGTCCATCACCATCACACACAATACCATTTGGTCATAATCTGGATTTTAGGGTGCTATGTGTCCAAACTATAGTTAATTAAATTTTAATCCATTTTAAAATATATATTTTATTAATTCATTTTCTTTTCAAAGAATGATTTTGTGAAAAATCTCTATAGAATTTGATAAAAAAAATTCTTGTAAAAATTCTTGTTTAATGAAGTATATATACTGTAATATTTTATTAGAGATTTATAAATAATGATTATTATAATTATATTTTGATATTAACTTGTCATTATTAATAATATATTATAAATGATTTTTTTTTAAATGAATTTTTTTTTACTATGCTTGTAACTCTACATTTTCTATTGGGTTTTATTTTTAACAATGAAGTATTTTTATAGTTAAAAGATAAATTTATCATATTTAGAGAAATATTATGATAAAATTAATGAAATTTATGAATTAAAATGGTCAATATTAGGTTATGGTGAATGCATGTGATTTTTATAAAATATTTTATTTTTTGATAATTAATACATTTATAGTTATGAGTTTTCAGTATGTTTAATGATATAATTTGTGCTACAAGAATGATGTAATTTTTATTGTAGTCAATTTTGAAATAAAATATGATATGTGGTTTCCCATTTGACCAAATCCTTTCAAAATCCCATTGTTCTAGAAATACCACTAATAAGGCGTCCTTAAAATCTAATAACAAAGCAACCTATCTTTTAAAATAAATAACTTACATTCCATATTTTAAATTGATTAAATAACATCCAATTTGAATATATATTATTATTAATTCTCCATGAGTCCACCCAAGGTTTCTTATTTCCCACATCAAAGGGATATCAGTGTTTTAGAAGTTACTCTTCCATGTGAAGAAATTTTAAACTTATCTTTTCCATTCAAAATATGGTTAATGTCGTATGTATTTAATATTTACATAACATGTTCTTATTTTCATAAAATGCATACCCTGTAAAATATTATGAGTCTTTTGAGTGTTTTTTACCCTTTATAGTACTCTTTTTATTTTTTTATAAAACCATATCTCATTCTTATTATGTGGTAGAATATTAGTCTCAAAATCTCCCACTTTTTCTCAATAAATTATTTTTTTTCATTATGAGAATACTAAAACCTCTTTAATTTCTAGGGATATTCATAATAAAATAAAATTTATTAAATTTATTGTATATTTTATTTACATAAAACTCGCATTCCCATTCCATGGGTAATAAAAGGCATTATTATCAATTTTTAAGAATTTTTTAAAATGCCATGATTTTGTTATGAAACCCATTTATTTTTTTTCAATATGGGTTCTGAATGAAATTATTAATTATGGACTATGTGTATTGAATAAAAATAAGGGAATAATATATGGCCTCTCGTATTTCTCAAACATTCTTTGTTTAAATTAATTTATCTATATAGATGACTAGTTTTAAGTTACCTTAGTGAATAACCTTTGTAATTTTTTGGACACCTTGGAGATAGACAATGGTGAAACTCTTTTGAATGTATTATTTAGGTTTTTAGTCATATATAGATGTTATTATTCATGATTTATTATTATTATATTCCACTTTCTCATGATTTTAGGAAAATTAACCATGTTCTTATTCATATCTCTCATCTTCACTTGTAAATTGTTTCTTTTTTTATTTCCTTACTGGGCCTTATGATCACATTTTCTATTGATTTAAGTCTATAAGTTAATAATAAGTTCAATTTAACAAAGGATGAAAATATAGGGATGCCTTTGACATATACTCTAATTATTATTTTTTGTTTATATACCTTATTTCCAAGACAGTAAACTTTTAAGACCCTCTATATGGTTAAATTAATTGAGAAGTTTCATAATAGAAAAGAAGGATTCCATATTTCATATTAAAGGATTGTTTAGTAATATATATAAATTAGGATTGAATGTTTTTTGGATGAACCCTAAAAAACGTTTACATATTGGAAAATGTGGTGACATTTTGGTGAAAGTTTAACTGGTTTTCAAAAAAATTGATGTCGGGATAAAAAAAGTGGATGTGTCTCTGGCATAGATGTATCTTGGGGTAAAACAAGAACATAAAACTTTTATCTATACTCAAACATGAAATATTTCATGAAAATGGGTATTGATACAGTCATGGTTTGACACACCTTAGGGATATGTTTGGTTAATAACATGATTTTTATTAACCATTGTGAATGATTTATAGAAAATGTTGTTTTTATTAATTAATACAGCGTTTTAGAATGATATTTTTAAACAAAATAAATACATTAGTGTTATAATATTATTAAATGAAATAAGTTTCACACAACAATATTCATTATTTATAAAAATCATGTAAACAGGTGGAACCATGAAAATGTTGAATGCAATGGACAATGGATTGATGGCTCTGTGATGAAATCCAGAATGGAAACAGTCATAAGAATATTGAATAAAATCACTCATGTTATGTGGATTTCATGAATCGCGATTATAGACTAGTTTGACCACTAAGGGGACGATTTTCTATTGATTCATTCTTGAGTCAATAACTAAAAATGTTCAGGGGATCTATTAACCAATTGATTTCAAAATAGTTAATAATCTCAATAGAAAAAAATTACATTATTGTACATCATTTTTTAATACAATAGGATGTCACCCTGTGTATTTACCCCATAAAGTTAGAATCTGATTAGTGGAGGGATATGATTAAAAACAAGAGTTCAATAGTGGATATTGATGCTATTGAATGTGAAAAGTTCAGATGGATCATCTTCAATAGTTGTATCCCTTATATAATGAGTACAAAAATGGAGAAGGTGTTTCTCAAGCTATAATTGAAGTAGAATTAATTTTTGGGAAGAAATGAGATTAACATCACATCGATTTCACAGTACACCACTATCATTGAAATGATTCATAATGAGAAGGTTTATATATAATTTGGGGGATTGGGACCTCATCTATGGAATAATATAGAAACATAGACTCTGTAAACTATTAGGATATCTCATGATGTGATATAAAAGATGAATTAGAGTTTGTTGAAATACTATGGTAAAATAAATCCAATGAAAACAAGAGATAAATGGATCCATTAATGGGGAGGATCTTAGATTAATGAAGAGGATTAAAATGAAATGAAACTTGTAACATGTAATATATATCACATGAATCATTTGCGGAACTACATGTTTTTGAGTGGCAAGTGTTACAAGTGTGGACGTAATGTCTATATTTATCGAAATTTTTATAATGAGGTGAAGCCTCACCTTCCCAACAGTAATGAACACGATATGATAGTACTTTCCCAACCTAAACTCCAATTATTTAACTGTTCACATCTTGGGAAATTTTTCAATAAATATCTATATATGAGGGTAGTGGAGGGGAATCACCGTAAACCTCAATAAAGGCCAAGGGAGAATTCACTTGATTTTTTTATAATGATTTTTGAAGTTGATTTTCCAAATGATGTGGTGGATGGAACTCCTATTGTTCTATCAAATCTAGAAATGACTTTTTTTTATCCTAGATCAACACATTCCATTAATTTCTCTATTTGTGGAATGAATTTAGAATAAACTTCTCATTTTCCAATAGTAAAATTATTAGCCTAGACACCCAATGGGATTTTACAAGCATAAAAAATGTTTATAAACAATACAATTTACATTGGTCATCCAAATATCATCACAAATCTAGTAGTAATTCCCAAGATGATGATTGACATTTTACTAGTGATGGACCGTCTTTCAGATTATAATTCTATGATCAAATGTAGACTCATGTATATATCAGTGTTCTTGAATGGATATCTTATACTTATCTTCCATGTAGAGATATATTGACCAGGTCTTTTTTCAAAACACCTCCTATAAAAAATATTTATGATGTCTACTGGTGAATAAGAAGAAGGAAATGAGAGTATAATGATATTGAATTCCCCCATATATTGGGAATACATTGATGTATTTTTGGATGAGTTACATGGAGAACCACTAGAAAGGGGGTATAGTTTTCTATTTAACTCATACTAAGATCTCATCATATATAAAGACCCCATACGAAATGAAATTTTTTGAGATATATTAATTAATGAAGAAACTTCAATATCATTTGGTTAAATGGTTTATATTACTGAGATTGTCCCCTTAGAGATATCCTCATATCCTGGTGAAGAATAAGGTTCAATCAATCCATCCATGCATTGATTGTAGAAAAATAAATGGGATAAAAGTGAAAAACATATATTCCCTTCCATGAATTAATAACCTATTGGATCAGATTATTGGGGCTCCGTTTTTCTCCAAGATTTATCTCTGATCTGGTTATATTTAATTGATAGTGACGAAAAACGATATTCCAAATGCCGCATTCAAATGAAGATGCTTGCATCATGGGTTTGTTGTTTTTCCATTCATCATGACTCATGATCCATTTATTTTTATGTATTTGTTGAATTGTGTCATTAGGGACTTCCTTGATACTTTTATGGATGTTATTATTGATAATATTATGTTATATTCTAAAATTCAGGAGGATCCGTAGGATAATAAAATAGATATATTGAAAACTCTAAAGTAATAGACGTGGCTATGAACATTAAGAAATAATTAGTTTTTGTTACAAAATATTTCATTCTTGGGATACATAATACCTAGTGAAGGAATATCATTTTAACCAACCAAGACAAGGGTTGTGGAGATGTTGCCTCATCCTAATATTATAATTGAGTTTCATAGTTTCCTTTGATTGGAAGTATTTTATATGAGGTTTGCAAATATCTTTTTCTGACTTACTAATGAAGTAACCAACTTTACTCGAAAGGGGTATATGTTCATCTTGAAAAAGTTGTCTAGGGATTTTTGACAATATCTATTGATGAGAATGGACACTACTCCTATGTACACAATTTCCCTTATTTGAAAAGGATTTTTTATTTTTAGTGATGCATCTCTAAAAGGATTTGTATACATCCTCATGGAATATTACAAGGTTATTACTTACGCATCTTGAAAACTAATGCCTCAACAGAATAATTATCCAACAAATTTTCTATGGATGGCTGCAATTATTCTTTCATAGATGTTATGTAAGAACTATCTTTATGGGGAGAAGTGTGATATACACACAGACCATCAATGATTAAAGTATATTTTCACACCATTTTAATTGATCATGTGAAAAAAAAGATTGTTGGAACATCTTAATGACTATGATTTTCAATTCATTGTCAAACTAAATCTGAAAACAAAGTCACAAATGCATTATGTAAGAATGACAATGTTATTTGGGAACTGGTGAGGATTCAAAGAGATCCCTTGATGAAATAGCTAGTGAAACTGTACTTGGGAATCATAATAAAAGTGACATCACCACCACTATCCCAAACGATATCTCAAATGTAATTACGAGATAAGTTTTTAAAATCACCCAGTGAATATAAATGGTCATATAAGAAGTGTAATGGCCCGAACCTCTCCGACCCATTCCATTGTCAAAAATGGTCATGAAGTATTCTGGAGGGTAAAATGGACTTTTCCCACACTTTCCGGAATTTTGAAACTACACACCGTGTACCCCCTTGCAGGGTATACCCATTGTTGAAGGTCGTGTCCTTTCTATGTGAAATAAATGGGTACACGCTGTGTACCCAATACTACTCGTCGTTTAGTGTCTCCCCGCATACGCATTACCCTCAAACCGTGTGTTGACCAGCCAATGGTCCTGTTCCATGTTGGAGTTGTGTCCTTGTCGTGTGAAATAAATGGATACACGCTGTGTAGTGTCTCCCTGCATACGTGTTACCCTCAAACCATGTGTTGACCATTCAATGTTCGTGTGCCATGTTGGAGCCATGTCCTTGTCATGTGAAATAAATGTGTACATGCCATGTACCTAATAAAACACGTCGTGTAGTGTCTCCACACATATGCGTTACCTTCAAACCATGTTTTGACCAGTCAACGGCTGCATGCCGCGTTGAAGGCCGTGTTGGAAGCCATATAGTGGCTGGGTGAAATGTCCAAGTACACGCCATGTACTATAAAGTACATGCAGTGTACTTTTGTTTTCACGCCTATAAAAGGAGGTTTCCCCTCATCCTTTTTCAACACACCCCTCTCCTCCCCATTCCACTGAGAAGAGATCACCCAAGAGAATCAAATTCTCCTTTTCTTCTAGAGCTTCTTCGTCCGAGATCTGATTTACGATCCATTAGCGACAACAGGATCGTAACAACGAGGTGGAACTTCTAAGCTTGGATCAATTGTCTTTCCTTCTGCCTTTCCTTTCCAACATCAACCCGAGGAGGTTTTGATGGGATTTTACAAGAGTGAAGGACGCCGACGTACGTCTTCTAATGTTGATCCGGGGGAGCGTTGTGATCAGAACCTGTTGAGGTTGGGATCATACATTTGTCTCTCAAATTTTGGCATCATGTGGGGTGTGTATCTTCTTGTTTTCATGAGAACCAGTTGAACCATTAAACGAAGATAATAACTTGTTAAATAACATGGATGGGGAAGTTGTTATGTTTATCTTTCTATTATGTGATATTATGTAGTGAATTGAATATGCTTATGCCTACAGAAAATAACGGTCTTTGGGGGCCTTCTCTTGCACAATTAAATGTTTCCCTATCTTTCTAGACAATTTTTGTGAATGGAACATTATTGAATGTAGAATTTGGTTAATCACGTAATGTTGGTTCATTTAAAATCGGAAACCCTTGTGTGATCACCCCAGTTGAACAAAATGGAATAATGAACATGTGTGAGTTGGCTTGGATACGTGGCATGTGATGGGGGTGTTGTTTTGGTTTTTGTGGATCGGGTGAGCAGCGGGGCTGCGGTTGGCTTGGTTGTTGGTTGGTGTGAATGCTATGATGGTGATGGGCAGCAGGGCTACGATAAATGGTATTAATGTGGTGATGATGTACGGTGTGGTTGTGGGTATGGTGGTTGGCAGCGGGTTGCAGGGTTGGGTTTGAATGTGGATGAACTATGGGTTGTGAATAATAAATAAAAAGTGGAATATTTTATGAATGGAGGTGCCTAGTAGTGGAACAGAAATAATAATCAATGTCATTGGTTGGTTAATAAGAGGGACTTGGTTGTGTTGCTTGTGTTTTCCTAACTTTATTGTGGATGGTAGGGATATGTTTTATGAATGATTGATGGTTAGTTGTGGATAGTTTCCTAGTAGTTAAGGAACTAATAAAATAATTATGTTGAAACATGAAAATGTAAATGGTGTTTCTGGATTGTTCGTTGTATGCATGCTTCATAGTAGAAGTGCCAAGCCACGTGCTCAGTTCTCTGATTAGAAGCCATAGGTTGGGCTAAGTGTTTGGAATATATATATATATATATATATATATATATCTGTATCTTTTTGTTTTATCGCACCCCACCCATGTTGAGCACTTAGTGCCAAATACTCCCATTTCATCGGAGACGGTGTTTTCCCCTTAGTTACTAGCTCTTTCATGCTCCTTCTTTCCTAGGCTGTGATGGCATGAGCCGAACATACACCCATTATTCTTCGGGTAGGTTTCCATTGGGGTGGTTTTAGCCCATGACTCTTTGGGCAGGTTTTACTTTTTTTCAATGAACCTTCAGTATGAGGCCCATGTGTGTGCGGGCGGGATACGTGGTTGTGAGTCCGAGGTGTGTGCGGGAAGGATACATGGTTGTGAGTCCCAGGTGTGTGCGGGCGGGATACATGGTTGTGAGGAACAGGTGTGTGCTGGTGGGAAACGTGGTTGTGAGGGATAGGTGTGTGCGGGCAGGATGTGTGGTTCTTGAGGCCCAGGTGTGTGCGGGCGGGAAGAGTGTGAAAGCGTCCGGACGTTTTCCATTATGAAGAGAAGCTAACTATTGGGAAATGGTGTGTGTCACCCATTACTCTTGATCTTATATTCTACTACTACCCGTTTTTTGTGTTTTTGGTGAGTGTGGATGGTGAGGTTGGGTGGATTGAATTCCTTGTTAGGTTTTTGTTTCTTCTGTTGCTCTCACGGGACATTAGGATGTATCCCCCACTTGTGCATGAGAGCTTTAGGATTCCCTATCGTGTATACTTGTATGATCACCCTATGTTTACTTACAGCTTTCCAGGAGGACAACCAGGGCCGTGCGGGACCCTACTGGTCAGTAAAGTTGTAGTAGTTGCAGTTGATGTACTCTTGTTTCTTTTGATATTGTACTTTTTGATCATTCTTGTAATTGTACCTTGTTTTAGAACAATTAATACATGCATGTGGGATTAGTTTGGTTATATTTATATACACTTGATTATAAAGTGTATTTCCTCCCATATTTGTGATAAATCATAACCTTGGTGCCAGTCGACACCGCGGGGCCTTCTGGAGGCGGGACTCGGGGGTCATCATCTCCCTTCCACCATTTCCAGCTCAGGAGGGGCATCATTGGTGGGAGGGGGTCATGACAGAATGGTATCAAAGGTGATAGTTGAGAGATACAATGGAGCCTGGAGTTAGGAACAATGAGGATTGCATGGGATGGTAGGGAAACAGTGTTGGATAATCTTTGTGCGTGACATAATCCAGGGAAGACCGGCTAGGAAACGGGATTTTAGGGCCCCCCGTGATTCGATGCAAGGACTCTGAGCCTACCGAACGACCAAGTGAGAGCACATTGATTCCAGGGTAGAGTCCCTAGGGAAGTTATATGCATCATCATGATTGTGTTTTACATTATTTTGGCATTCTGGGAACGAAATTGAAATAATATGATAAAATAAAACCATGATAAATTTTCTTTGCTACTTGGTCTTAGGCGATCCTTGTTTACCGTACAGCTATGGGAGAAAGACGTCATCCCCGAGTGATTTAGACGGTCGTGGCCCAAAAAATTCAGGTGGTCGATCATTTGAGGATTGACTGAGAGGAAGAATATATCCAGTGGCAGAATACCTTCCATTTTTTCCATCGGCAAGCCATCATGAAGTGCGAGGGTAGTACTTCGGATATGCAGACAAAGGGGTGGCCTGAGGAGCTGGGGATCGCTTTTACCTTGATTCGTGCTCCGAGGGAGTATTGGGTTCCCCTATCACTCAGTCAGCTGAGAGGTGCGGCGCAATAGTGGGGGACACTCTACCTCGGAGAGAGAATAGAGGCAGAGGTTTCATGGGATGACTTTGAGAAGGAATTCCAAGAGGAATTCCTTTCTTACATCATCAAGGAGGATAAGCGGCAGGATTTACTCTCCCTCGAGTAGGGGATTATGTCTATACGATAGTTGGGGATCATGTTCAAAGATCTCCTACGCTTCTCTTCGGATCTCATTCCAGATGAGGAGCCTCATGTGAGACGATTGGAGGAGGCTCTTCATCCTTCTCACCAGTATGTTGTCACCCCTTTCACCCTTTAAAGTACTTGGCGGTAGAGCAGAAGGCAGAGGTTTTAGAGAGGATGCACTCGCTGGGAGGTGCACCAAGAGAGGGGATCTATCTAGGTTCGTCGAAGGGGAAGGCAGTCAGCAGCATGTCTTCTGCGACGGGACCTTCCAGGTTCAGGCCAGTGGGGAGCAGGCCCCAATAGTTCCAGTTCAGATCTTCGAGTCCCCGTCCCTTTTCCATGAGCCCATGACCGATGTTTTTTTCTTTTAGAGGTTTCAGGCATGTTCAGAGTTGGTGCCCGACCCGAGATCAGTATAGTGGAGGTGGGTAGGTTCATCTCCCACCTCAGCATCACCAATTACCAGTGAGGCCCTTCCAGCAGCAACAAGACCATGCTCCCCCGAGGGCAGACATTGTAGGAGGAGGCCGACCTCAGGGTGCTCCTCAGCGACCTCGAACATGGTGTGGTCGGTGAGGTGGATGACATCAGAGAGGCAGAGGATCTGGGTGTGGATAGTTGCACCAAGCATAGTTGTCAGCTCCAGCAGGACTAGAGGCGGTGCACGATACGATTTGTTTTTTCTAGCACTCTCGTTTCTGCTTTGTTCGATTCAGGAGCATCGCACTCCATTGTTGCACTTGGTATAGCCCATGCGTTGGGACTAGATGTAGAGATACGTTCCATACCATTGCTGCTGAGTACAATATTTGGGGGCCAGACTAGTGTATCTTGTGTTTTCTGGGGATGTGGGCTGACGTTGGGACCACATAGATCTAGTGGGGACCTCTTTCTGTTACAGATGCACCCATACGATGTCATTCTATGCATCGACTGGTTGTTTTCTGTTAATGTCGTTATCGACTACTTCCGAAGAAGAGTCGTGTTCTACGACATGGACGTGTAGCATGTATCTTTATTTGGTGAGAGGAGTTATATGGTGGGAATCCGGCGTGTGGAGCCTCTCCTTTCTTTGTTAGGCGAGTTATCAGTGGTTCCAACTGATGAAGACATGATGGATGTCCCAGAGTTTGTTGGGGAGTTCATTGATGTTTTTACTAAGGAGGTTGTGACTCTACATGTAACACCCGAGACTTTTATGTTATCAAAGGAATCTTTTTCTACACAACACTTTCTTGGCTTGCTTTACACGCAATTGCGACCTTCCTTGATAGCTTGCGTCGTACGCAATACCAAGTTTCACTAAACAACAATACGCTATTAAAACTAGCCGTTATGAATAGAAATAACCACTTTTTGAAATTTTATAAATTTTATTTTTCAAAATGGACTTCATTTTCGGACTCAGAATATCGAAATTAGCCTAGGGTGAAATTTTGGTATTTTTCTGAAAACATTCAATTTTTGATGAATAGTGAAACCACTAAGTGGTAGGTTAAAAAACTGAATTTTGCATAAAACATAATTTTACCACTTCTGTGAATGGAATTTCAAAATTCCGACAGACACGGTTGATATCAGTAAGTAAAATGTGGTTCAATGAGATAATAATAATTTTTTGGTGAATTGTAACTTTTTACTATTTTTACCGCAGTTAATAGTAAATAGGGTAACTAAGGGTAAATATGATATTAATATTACCCTAACACATGTCCTAATTCTATTTTAAAAGTGTAATTCGACCAAAAACAAACTTAGGAATAAAATATGACCATTTAGGCCCACTTGGATTAGATTAGGATATTTATTATTAATTTATTTAAATAAGGGTTAAAATAGTTAAAATCAAAGTTTAATAGGTAAATCATTTTTAATATGGGGTTATACATAAGATAAATTCGATTGTAAATATTCATTAGAAATCTACAAATATTTCCTACATGATGGTATTTTATTTGAAATTTTTAGACATCAAATAATTTAATTTATTTATGACACAAATATGATGCAGTAATTATCTTATTAATGAAATATTGACATAATTGATAATATAAATACCAAAATAAATGTAATTTAAGACTTTTTATGAATTACACTAATTTTCTAGGTTACTATGATATATTAGTGTTGATTTAATCAACTTGGTTCGAACATATAATTCTGTTATGACTTTCACAAAAATCATATATCAAATAGTGTCAAAATTGACACAAAATAGTTTTTAAATCAAATATTATATTATTAATTGTTATTTTATTCCTAAAAATCTAAGGTTCGGCAAAATGACTTAGATAAGGATATATATATTAATAATAAACAATTTGGGGTTCGTTTGGCATGTTATATTAAGTGTATTAACCATATAGTGAAAGAAAACAAAAAGACATGGTAAAAGTTAAATTATTTAACTTAGAGTTAAATCTAATTGATAAGGTTAAAATAATACCCTAAATTTTTCTAAATCCTATTGGTTGATAGGATTTTGACCCATCCCCACTTTAGCTTCAAAATAAGACCCGTTGGAACCATTATAAACCGATTTTTACTTTAATATAAAATAATATTTTGAGATATTCCTAAGGTGCCCCTCTCCTCCCTTATAAAAGGGAACCTCCTCCCCCTCCTCCTCACACCAAATTGAGCACTCAAGCTCAGACAACCCCTGCCATTTTCTCCTCTCCACTTCTCTAGAATAATCCTAGAAGTCATGGTCTTCTTCAAAGACCAATCTTAGTTCCCTAAGTGGAGGATTCAAAGAAGCGTTTCAAAGAAGAGGTAATATCCATTACCGATCTTTTCAATTTCTTTCTTCTTCAACTTATTCTTTTTTAGTTGTTTCATGATAAAGTAATAACATCAGTATTACTTACATACTGATATGTTATTATAAATATGAAACAACCCTAATTCACCTTCTATCCATCCTACGGAAAAATGAAATCACCGCGCGTGCGTACGTACGGAATACCGTCTCCACGCCGTGGTGTAATCTATTTTTCCACCATCACATTACAAGGATGGGTATAATGGTGTAATGAGTAACTATTTATGATTATTATAAAGTAATATTGATACTGAAATAATATATATATACTCCAATATAGTTCCACGATCATAGGAACGATATCATCACTCGTGCGTACGTACGGAATACCGTCTCCACGATGTGATGCGACTCGTTCTACTTGATCATCATTACATAGTAATTATATAAATGAATTGAATGAATAAATATGATATATGTTACACTAATAACATTCTGGATATAAGGTATCTATAACCTTAAAAGAAGAATAAGAATGTATTCGGCAAAACATGCATAAGAACAAAAGGCAATAAAGACCCGAGTAACAAGTAACAATGAAATACTACTACAAGAATCTAAGAATATGACCATATATGATATCATATCAATATGTATGATTCTGGAATAAGTCAATAACATTATTTAAACCATTATACAGGAGCTTCGGACACGTACAAAGCAAATCGGACCTAAGGTAAGGGAAATATCACAATCTCATTTTTATCCGAGATTGTTTATTCGTAAGTATTTGCTGGGGTGTATTTTATCATCCACATACATGTTCCCCCAATATGTAATATTGTTTCCATCCAATTACAATATTTTAAATCCAATTTTACCCTTCAGTGAGTTTTTAGTAAAGAATATGAAAGGAATCTTCTATCGTTTTTTCGTACGAGGTACTTTTTGACTTTTCCGACAAAAGTACGAAGAATGTTTTTTTTAACTTATACGGCATGAATGGATTTTTAAAACATTATTTCCAAGAATCTTCCATTACAAGTTTTCAAGTTTATTTTTAATCAACTTCTTTTAGTTTTGAAGTTTATGACATTTTAAGAAAAGAAAAGTGTTTCTGAAGAAGAAAGGATATTTTCCTCAAGAATGGAGTTCAAGTGTTTTATCAAAATTATTTTCCATATAAGATAATAAAGGGTTCTGTTTTTATCCCTATTATTACATTGATTTGATTATGTTGTGAGGGAATTATTTTTATGAAGTCATTTACCTTATATGGTTTGTTTTATGATGTCATGATGTTTCAAGAATCCCATTTTTGTTACATGTGTTATGCGATGATTTATGTTTTATGATTATGTGGCACACATAAGAAAGGATTCATTATAAGATGGGTGGTACCTATATCTCTCTCCAATGCATTGGGTAAAGATTTATATCTCATGAGATAGACATGGCTGGAACGGAAGGTTATTTCGGTTCAGTGATACAGGACTGAAATGAGGAGTGAATTCGGTTCAGAAATGGACATTGTCCGCTAAGATAGACTTGGCAATGAGTCATGACTAACAAGAAATGATTTTCCATGATTATGTGTGCATGCCACAAAGTTTCATGTTTTATGTTATGATTATGGGGATCTCATTTTCATTTCTATGATTTATTCCATGTTAAGATATTATGATCTCTTTTGCAGGTTTTGATTTTCAAAAAGATATGATATGATTTTTATTTCCTTTATTTGCCCTTGCTGAGCATTTGAGCTCACCCTTTTATGTTTTCTTTTCCCCAGGTCAGGAAGATGGATATTAAGTAGAATATGCTAAAAGGGACCCTAGATATGATGAAATAAATGGGAGACACTGTAGATGATTTATGAACCAGTTGTTTATGTTTCCCAGTTTCTAAAGACACTATACCTATACGGTCCTTTGTGGTTTTGTCATATGTTGTAATAAGTGTGCTTCAGTTTTGAAGTATTAACAATGTATGTAAAGTATGGGTCGTTATAGTTGGTATCAGAGGGAGGTTATAGTCAACCTTTGGAAACTAGGATGTGAAAGCCTTAGTAAGAACCCTAAGGATAAGTCTAAGCATAGAACACAATCTTAGTGTTTTAGAAATGGCCATGAATACCCTAGGATAAAACCTTAAGTGTGAAATTTTATCCTTGATTATGTGGTTTTCCTATTATAATTAGTGTTGCTCACACTATTCTTCTTGGTTTTAGTCAATGGCTGGAACCCGAAAGAACCGTGTTAATGCGGAATGCGATGGGCAATGCAATGATTGTCCCCCTGAGAAACCAAACGAAATGGGAGCTGGAATGAAAAATCTTGTAGCCATGCTCACACAACTTTCTCAAGCTATGAATCATGAAGGACTTCCAAACGAGCAAAGGAATGAGCAACATTCTGTTGAATCCTTCATGAGGCAGCGTCCACCTTCTTTCAGCGGGTCTACTGATCTATTAGTTGCTGAACAATGGATTAGTACTACTGAAAAGATATTTTCAGTTCTTCAATGTTCTGAGCATGATAAAGTCATCCTAGAAGTGTATCGTTTGGAAGAAGATGCTGATCAATGGTGGAATCTTATTAAGAATACGAGGCAAAGGGATCAAATTGAGTCTATGGAATGGGACGAGTTCAAGAACTTATTATTCAAAAAGTACTTCCCTCGTATTCTCCAAACAAAGATGGAGAAAGAGTTCCTTGAACTGAAGCAAAGGGTTGATGAATCTGTTGGTACCTATGAAGCAAATTTTACAAGACTTTCAAGGTACGCTTCTGGTATTATTATCCACCCTGAGAGTAAGATCGATCGATTCTTTAGTGTCTTAAAACCAAGTCTTCGAAGGGCGTTATCCATAAGGGACTTCAATAGCTATGAGGAAATCGTTCGATGTGCTCTCAAAGTCGAGATGGAGATTGGAATAACCCATCAGTCACATGGGTTTGATAAGAATAGGCAGATGGAATTCAAAGAAAAATCTAAAGATCACACGGAAAAGAAGATGAGCTTTTCCTTATGCTCAAAATGTGGAAAGAAACATGGAGGGAGTTGTCTTAAAGGGACAAGTAAATGTTTTAAATGTGGAAAGGAAGGTCATCAGTCATTTGAATGCCGTGATAATGGGAAGAAGATGTCTAATTACGCAAACAAAGGAAGGGATACACATAATGAACCTACTACACTTCAATGTTTCAAGTGCAAGGAGATGGGGCATTATGCCAATCAATGCCCAAATCCAAGGGTTGATGATGATGGTCGACGTCAACAAAATCTTAAGTCTAAAGACAAAGGAAAGTCACATGCAATTTCTATCAGCGATGTGGAGTACGATAACGAAGTGGTGAAAGGTACACTTACCATCCACTCTAAAGTAGCAAATGTTTTATTTGATTCTGGATCCACCCACTCTTCTATTTCTAGAGAATTTTCTAAGGGTATCACCGTATTACCTCAACAATTAGATGTTGAGTTAGATGTGACAACACCTAATGGCACAACAGTCGCATCAAAAGTTTATAATTCTTCTCCGATCGAAGTTTGTGGGAAAGTGCTTCCTGCAAATCTTGTGATCCTTCCTTTAGTGGAATTTGATGTGATTCTTGGCATGGATTGGCTTTCTCTACATGGAGCTCATATCAATTGCCAAAGAATGGAAGTCACATTTCATATTCCAGATCAATCTACGATCGTATATCAATGCAAGGATGAACATAATCTTCCAGTGGAAATTTCTTCCATCTTATGGGTATTGATTCCACTAAATGAAGGTTATTTATCTCAAATGGTTGGTGAGAAACTCACAATTAAGAATATGCCCATTGTACGGGAGTTTGATGATGTCTTTCCAGAGGAATTACCAGGTCTTCCACCAAATCGTGAATTTGAGTTTTCAATAGAACTCGTACCGGGTGCTTTGCCTATTTCAAAGACACCTTATAGAATGGACCCAATTGAGTTGCAGGAATTGAAGAAGCAACTCCAAGAGAATCTTGATAAGGGATTCATACGCCCTAGTGTGTCACCTTGGGGAGCACCTGTTCAATTTGTTAAGAAGAAAGATGGATCAATGAGACTCTGTATTGATTATCGAGGACTTAACAAGATCACTATCAAGAACAAATATCCTCTCCCACGCATTGATGACTTATTTGACCAACTACGCGGAGCTCAATACTTTTCCAAGATTGATCTTCGTTCAGGGTATCATCAATTAAGGGTCAAAAGGGATGATATACCAAAGACGGCTTTCCGTATAAGGTATGGACACTATGAATTTATAGTGACACCATTTTGTCTTACTAATGCCCCTGCTATCTTCATGGATCTAATGAATAGAGTCTTTAGAGACTATCTTGATCAATTTGTGGTAGTCTTTATAGACGATATTCTTGTCTATTCAAAGAGCAAGGAAGAGCATGAAGATCACTTGAGAATTATATTGAAGACCCTAAGAAAGGAGAAGCTTTATGCCAAATTTACCAAGTGTGGATTTTGGCTTCAAAAAGTTGCATTTTTGGGTCACATAATCTCAAAAGAGGGGATATCTGTGGATCCAGCAAAAACAGAGGTTATCGAAAGATGCTCAAGACCAACAACAATAACTGAGATCCGAAGTTTTCTTGGTTTGTCTGGATATTATCGACATTTTGTAAAAGATTTTTCACGATTATCTAATCCACTCACCAAGTTGACTCGGAAAGGAGTTAAGTTTGTCTGGACAAAGGAATGTGAATAGAATTTCAAGGAGTTGAAAAGAAGGTTATCCAGTGCACCTTTGCTCACACTACCTTGTAGTGGAGAAAGGTTTGTGATCTACAGTGATGCATCCAAGAAGGTATTGGGGTGTGTTCTTATGCAAAATGATATGGTGATATCTTATGCCTCACGACAGTTGAAAATCCGTGAGCAAAATTAACCAACACATGATTTGGAGTTGGCTGTTGTAATCTTTGCATTAAAGATTTGGAGGCATTACCTTTACGGTGAAAGGTGTGATATTTATACTGATCGTAAAAGTTTAAAGTATATTTTCACACAAAAGGAGTTGAATATGCGTCAAAGAAGATGGTTGGAGCTGATTATGGATTATGACTGCTCAATCCATTACCACCCTGGGAAAGCAAACAAGGTGGTAGATGCATTAAGTCGACAAGACCATGCTAGTTTATCCATGATGAGGATCACAAAAGGTCCAATATTTATGGATTTACAAAGGATGGATCTTGGAATTATAATGGAAGGGGAAAAATCTTATCTTTCTCAAATGAATTTTCAACCATCTATACATGCGAAGATTAAGGAGGAACAGAAAGAAGATGTCGAGTTACAAAAGAAGGTGAGAAATGTTCCTGAATTCAATCTTGATTTTGATGGGATAATAAAGTTCAGGAATCGGGTTTGTGTTCCTCCCATCCCCGAATTAAAGAAGGAGCTGCTGGATGAGGCTCATAGTTCTTCATTATCTATTCATCCTGGAAGCATGGAGATGTATAGGGACCTGAAAGAGTACTTCTGGCGGGATGGCATGAAAAGAGATGTTGCTGAATATGTCTCTCGATGCTTGGTTTGTCAACAAGTTAAAGCTGAGAGACAAAAGTCTAAGGGGATGTTACAACCATTACCCATACCCGAATGGAAATGGGAAAACATCACTATGGACTTTGTCACAGGACTTCCTAAAACATCCAAAGGCGATAATGCTATTTGGGTCATAGTTGATCGTCTTACAAAGTCTGCAAACTTAATTCCTATTAGAGAGGATTTCTCTCTAGATCAGCTTGCCAGGATATATGTAAAGGAAGTGGTAAGATTGCATGGAGTACCACTTTCTATTATATCTGATCGGGATCCGAGATTTACCTCAATGTTCTGGCAAAGTCTTCAGCATACTCTGGATACAGAGTTGAGTTTCAGCACTGCTTATCATCCCCAGACAGACGGTCAGTCTGAGAGAACAATTCAAACCCTAGAAGATATGTTGAGAGCTTGATCTATGGATTTCAAGGGAGGTTGGGATCAACACCTACCTTTGGTGGAATTTTCTTATAATAATAGCTTTCACTCCAGTATTCAGATGGCTCCTTATGAAGCTCTCTATGGAAAGAAATGCAGGACTCCAACTTACTGGGATGAAGTTGGGGAAAGAAAGCTATTAGGACCTGATCTCGTTGATGAAATGGCAGAAAAGGTTAGATATATTCAACAACACATAAGAGCAGCTCAGAGTCGACAGAAAAGTTATACCGACAACCGAAGAAAAGACCTAGAGTTTGAAGTGGGTGATAAAGTGTTCTTACGAATATCTCCCTGGAAGAGGGTTATGAGATTTGGAAAGAAGGGGAAGTTGAGCCCTAGATATATCGGTCCTTTCGAAATACTGGATCGTGTTGGGAAGGTAGCTTATCGATTGGCGCTTCCACCGAATCTCTCTCAAGTTCACGTTGTGTTCCATGTATCTCTCCAGAGAAAGTACATACCAGATCCTTCACATGTACTCAGCTCAGAAGTTGTACCGCTGGTGCAAGATCGTTCTTATAAAGAACAGCCGATAGAGATTCTGGATCGTAGCGAAAAAGTCCTACGAAACAAGACCACTCGATTGGTGAAAGTTTTATGGAGGAACCACCAACTTGAAGAAGCTACATGAGAGCTTGAGGATATGATGAGGGAGAAGTATCCTCATCTGTTTTTTACAAAGTGACAAATTTCGAGGGCGAAATTCTTTTTAAGGGGGGTAGAATGTAACACCCGAGACTTTTATGTTATCAAAGAAATCTTTTTCTACACAACACTTGCTTGGCTTGCTTTACACGCAATCGCGACCTTCCTCGATAGCTTGCGTCGTACGCAATACCGAGTTTCACTAAACAACAATACGCTATTAAAACTAGCCGTTATGAATAGTAATAACCACTTTTTGAAATTTTATAAATTTTATTTTTCAAAATGGACTTCATTTTTGGACTCAGAATATCGAAATTAGCCTAGGGTGAAATTTTGGTATTTTTCTGAAAACTTTCAATTTTTGATGAATAGTGAAACCACTAAGTGGTAGGTTAAAAAACTGAATTTTGCATAAAACTTATTTTTACCGCTTCTGTGAATGGAATTTCAAAAATCCGACAGACACGGTTGATATCAGTAAGTAAAATGTGGTTCAATGAGATAAAAATAATTTTTTTGGTGAATAGTAACTTTTTACTATTTTTACCGCTGTTAATAGTAAATAGGGTAACTAAGGGTAAATATGATATTAATATTATCCTAACACATGTCCTAATTCTATTGGACAAGTGTAATTCGACCAAAAAAAACTTAGGAATAAAATATGACCATTTAGGCCCATTTAGATTAGATTAGGACATTTATTATTAATTTATTTAATGAAGGGTTAAAATAGTTAAAATCAATGTTTAATAAGTAAATCATTTTTAATATGGGGTTATACATAAGATAAATTCGATTTTAAATATTAATTAGAAAGATAAAAAGATTTCCTACATGATGGTATTTTATTTGAAATTATTAGACATCAAATAATTTAATTTATTTATGACAAAACGATGATGCAATAATTATCTTATTAATGAAATATTGACATAATTGATAATATAAATACCAAAATAAATGTAATTTAAGACTTTATATGAATTCAACTAATTTTCTAGGTTACTATGATATATTAGTGTTGATTTAATCAACTTGGTTCGAACATATAATTCTGTTATGACTTTCACTAAAATCATATATCAAATAGTGTCAAAATTGACACAAAATAGTTTTTAAATCAAATATAATATTATTAATTGTTATTTTATTCCTAAAAATCTAAGGTTCGGCCAAATGAATTAGATAAGGATATATATATTAATAATAAACAATTTGGGGTTCGTTTGGCATGTTATAGTAAGTGTATTAACCATATAGTGATAGAAAACAAAAAGACATGGTAAAAGTTAAATTATTTAACTTAGAGTTAAATCTAATTGATAAGGTTAAAATAATACCCTAAACTTGTCTAAATCCTATTGGTTGATAGGATTTCGACCCATCCCCACTTTAGCTTCGAAATAAGTCCCTTTGGAACCATTATAAACCGATTTTGACTTTAATATAAAATAATATTTTGAGATATTCCTAAGGTGCCCCTCTCCTCCCTTATAAAAGGGCACCTCCTCCCCCTCCTCCTCACACCAAATTGAGCACTCAAGCTCGGAAAACCCCTGCCATTTTATCCTCTCCACTTCCCTAGAATAATCCTAGAGGTCTTGTTCTTCTTCAAAGACCAATCTTAGTTCCCTAAGTGGAGGATTCAAAGAAGCGTTCCAAAGAAGAGGTAATATCCATTACCGATCTTTTCAATTTCTTTCTTCTTGAAATTCTTCTTTTTTAGTTGTTTCATGATAAAGTAATAACATCAGTATTACTTACATACTGATATGTTATTATAAATATGAAACAACCCTAATTCACCTTCTATCCATCCTACAGAAAAATGAAATCACCGCGCGTGTGTACGTACGGAATACCGTCTCAACGTCGTGGTGTAATCTATTTTTCCACCATCACTTTACAAGGATGGGTATAATGGTGTAATGAGTAACTATTTATGATTATTATAAAGTAATATTGATACTGAAATAATATATATATACTCCAATACAGTTCCACGATCATAGGAACGATATCATCACTCGTGCTTACGTACAGAATATCGTTTCCACGATGTGATGCGACTCGTTCTACATGATCATCATTACATAGTAATTATATAAATGAATTGAATGAATAAATATTATATATGTTACACTAATACCATTCTGGATATAAGGTATCTATAACCTTAAAATAAGAATAAGAATGTATTCGGCAAAACACGCATAAGAACAAAAGGAAATAAAGACCCGAGTAACAAGTAACAATGAAATATTACTAACAAGAAGCTAAGAATATGACCATATATGATATCATATCAATATGTATGATTCTGTAATAATTCAATAACATTATTTAAACCATTATACAGGATCTTTGGACACATACAATGCAAATCGGACCTAAAGTAAGGGAAATATCACAATCTCATTTTTATCCGAGATTGTTTATTCGTAAGTATTTACTGGGGTGTATTTTATCATCCACATCCATGTTCCCTCAATATGTAATATTGTTTCCATCCAATTACAATAGTTTAAATCCAATTTTACCCTTCAGTGAGTTTTTAGTAAAGAATATGAAAGTAATCTTTTGTCGTTTTTTCGTACGAGGTACTTTTTGACTTTTCCGACAAAAGTACGAAGAATGTTTTTTTAACTTATACGGCATGAATGGATTTTTAAAACATTATTTCCAAGAAGCTTTCATTACAAGTTTTAAAGTTTATTTTTAATCAACTTCTTTTAGTTTTGAATTTTATGACATTTTAAGAAAAGAAATGTGTTTTTGAAGAAGAATGGATATTTTCCTCAAGAATGGAGTTCAAGTGTTTTATCAAAATTATTTTCCATCTAAGATAATAATGGGTTCTGTTTTTATCCCTATTATTACATTGATTTGATTATTTTGTGTGGGAATTATTTTTATGAAGTCATTTACCTTATATGGTTTGTTTTATGATGTCATGATGTTTCAAGAATCCCATTTTTGTTACATGTGTTATGCGATGATGTATGTTTTATGATTATGTGGCACACATAAGAAAGGATTCATTATAAGATGGGTGGGACCTATATCTCCCTCCAATGCATTGGGTAAATATTTATATCTCATGAGATAGACATGGCTGGAACGGAAGGTTATTTCGGTTCAGTGATACAGGACTGAAACGAGGAGTGAACTCGGTTCAGAAATGGACTTTGTCCGCTAAGATAGTCTTGGCAATGAGTCATGACTAACAAGAAATGATTTTCCATGATTATGTGTGCATGCCACAAAGTTTCAAGTTTTATGTTATGATTATGGGGATCTCATTTTCACTTCTATGATTTATTCCATGTTAAGATATTATGATCTCTTTTGTAGGTTTTGATTTTCATAAAGATATGATATGATTTTTATTTACTTTATTTGCCCTTGCTGAGCATTTGAGCTCACCCTTTTATGTTTTCTTTTCCCCAGGTCAGGAAGATGGATATTAAGTAGAATATGCTAAATGGGACCCTAGATATGATGAAATAAATGGGAGACACTGTAGAAGATTTATGAACCAGTTGTTTATGTTTCCCAGTTTCTAAAGACACTATACCTATACGGTCCTTTGTGGTTTTGTCATATGTTGTAATAAGTGTGCTTCAATTTTGAAGTATTAACAATGTATGTAAAGTATGGGTCGTTATACTACCCCTTGACATAATTCTGAGTTAGGGACAGACTTACAACCTAGTGCCCATCCGATTTCGATGGCCCCTTATCGGATGGCACCTTCGGAGTTGCAGGAGTTGCGAATTCAGATTTAAAATCTGATGGAGAAGGGTTTGGTTCGACGCAGCATGTCGCCATGGGGTCCTCCACTTTTGTTCATAAAAAAGGCATATGGTGGTCTCAGGCTATGCATATAATACCGAAGGTTGAACCAGGTAACAGTCATGAACTGTTATCCCTTTCTATGGATATATGATCTCTTTGTCCAGCTGAGGGGAGCTGGTTGGTTTTCTAAGATTGATCTGCGATCGGGATATCATCAGCTGAGGGTGAAGGAAATTGACATCTTGAAGACGAATTTCAGGTGTAGGTATGGGCACTTTGAGTTTGAAATGATGTCGTTTGGAGTTATGAATGCACCAGCAGTGTTCCTGGGACTTATGAAATTTTTCATCCAAGAGTTTCTGGACCTCTTCATCGTTCTGTTTGTCGATGACATCCTGATCTACTCATGAACAGAGGAGGATCACATTGAGAATCTCAGGGCAATCTTGGATGTCCTTTTAAACCACAAGAATTATGATAAATTGTTGAAGTGTATGTTCTAAACACAAGAAGTGCACTTCCTTGGGCACATGGTGTCTCATAATGGAGTGTTAGTGGACCCATCAAAGGTGGAGGCAGTTGTTTCTTGGGAATCACCCAAGAGAGTAGAAGAAGTTATTAGTTTCCTGGGGATAGCAGGTTACTATCGGAGTACGTTTTGGACTTCTCTCAAGTTTCTATTCTATTGAAATCCTTGACATGGAAGAATCTAGTCTTCCTATGGAGCGAGTAGTGCCAGAAATCTATCGACTACCTGAAGGAGAGGTTGGTCAGTTCTCTCGTACATAGGTTTCTAGAGGAAGGGTTGTTGTATGAGGTGTTTCGTGATGCTTCTGGCCTTGGTTTGGGTTGTATACTGATGCAGAAGAAGGGTGTGATATGTTATGGATCTAGGCAGTTACGCCCTCACGAGCGTAACTATGCCACCCATGACCTGGAGCTTACAGTAGTAGTGGTTTCATTGAAGTTGTGGCGACATTACATCTTTGGGGAGAGCTTTGTGGTCTTCTCAGATCACAAGAGCTTACATTATATCCTCTCCCCGCATGACCTGAACTTGTGGCAGTGGAGATGGGTCAAGTTTATCCAAGACTATGACTTCGAGATATCTTAAACTGAATGTAAGGGAAATGTTGTGGCTAATTCCCTAGGCAGGAATTCACATAGGGAAATGGTTCAGGAATCTAGTGATGCTTGGAAAGCAACAGGAGTGTTTGATTCCTTGCACTTGGACACCGGTGTAGAGGGTGTTAGAGGCTATTTGTTTCAGATGACGGTGCGGTCCTACTTGTAGAAACAGGTGGAAGAGTCTCAGTGGGGGGACTCTGAGGAAGAAGTGATGCGGGATCATGTCGATAAGGGAAACACCCCAGATGGATGGTCAGAGGACAGCCGACATCAGATGCTTTTCCATGGAAGGTTGTTTGTTCCGGAGGTGATGCATGAGGGAGTTATCTGTGAGTTCCATAGCTCATCATTGGCAGTACATTTGGTAGTTTCAAAAACGTACGAAGGCCTGAGAGAACAGTTTTGGTGTCCTGATGTGAAACAGGCAGTGGCAGAATTTGTGGAAAAATACCTAGTGTGTCATCAAGTGAAGGCTGAACACCGGGTTCCCAGTGGTTTGTTGCATCCTTTATATGTCTCCGAGTGGAAGTGGTATGATATTTCGATGGACTTTTTCACAGAACTACCCATAGAACAGGGAGGTTATGATGCTATCTGGGTAGTGGTGCATCGTCTGATGAAATCCGCTCACTTCTTAGCAATTAAGTAGTCGGGCCCGGTGAGTACCTTAGCATAGAGGTACATAGACGAGGTGGTTCCTTTTCATGGAGTTCCAAAGACTATCATATTAGACCGGGATACTCGGTTTACCTCACGAGCCTGGAGGGGGTTACAACATGCTTTCGGCACCCAGCTATTCCTTAGCACTACATTCCACCCCCAGACCGATGGGAAGACCGAGCAGACTATCCAGACTTTGGAGGACATGCTGCAAGCATGCATTCTAGATTTCAGAGGAACATGGGTACGAAAATTGCCAATATTAGTGTTTTCATACAAAAATAACTTCCACTCTACTATAGGGATGGTACTATTTGAGGCTTTTTTATGGAAGACCATGTCGTTCACCCATTTGCTGGGCATTGTTTGGTGATACAAGTTCTCTTGGGCCAGAGGTATTGTAGATCACCATAGAAAAAGTACAGCTTGTACGTGAGAGGATAAAAGTAGCTCAAGACCGACAGAAGTCTTATGATGATTGTCGAAGGAGACCTTTGGAGTTCAAGGTGGGAGATCATGTGTTCATGAAGGTTTCCCCTCGACGGGGGCATCAGAGGTTTGAGAAGGGGGTTAAGCTCTCCCCTAGGATCATCAGACCTTTTGAGGTGCTGAGGCGAGTCGACGAGGTGGAATATCAGCTAGCCCTGCCACCTCAGTTAAAGAAGGTTCATGACATCTTTCACGTATCCCAGCTTCGTCGGTACTTACATGATGACTCTCATGTTATCATCTAGGGATAGTTAGTTATTGGAGACAATGGAACCTTTGAGGAATGACCAGTTAGAATCGAGGATCGTAAGGAGAAAGTGCTTCGTGGATAAACCATCACCTTGGTTCGTGTGTTGTGGAGGCTTGGCAGCCTCGGGGAGAGAACTTGGGAGTGGGAGACCCCGATGCTCGCTCAGTACCCGGAGTTGTTTTGACATGTTTTTTTCCTTGTTCTTCTTACCTTTGTTTTGATGTTGTACTTTGTACCTTTGATATATGGAATGCTTGGCTCTTCGGTTATGAGACCTTTTGTTTCCTTGATTCTCTGGAAGTTTGTAACATGTCCGGGAATGTGGGGAAGGGAAAAACCCAATACTTAATCGAGACACATTAATGAGGATGCGATTGAACCCATGCAAGAGAGTCAGTGCCGCTTAAAGCAGATAATATCTTGACAAAGGAAAATGAATTTTTCCCGAACTACGAGTTCGGGTAGTGTGGGGGTTGTGCGTTGTTGGGGGCATTGTTAGTTGAAAAAAATCCTAATGTATGGAAGTGGGAAGACCTGGTTCTTAATTAAGACACATTAATGAGGATGCGATTGAACCCGTGCAGGCGAGTCAGTGCTACCTAAAGTGGATAATATCTCAACATAGGAGAAGGAATTCCTAACACCTATAATTAGGGTTGATGGTTGGGTTCCTGTTATAATGAAGGCCTGAAGTGGTATCTTGTTGGGTTCCTCTGGGTTGGCTTTCAAATTCTCAAGGATGATAATGTATTAAGAGGTATCTGATGTAATGGTCCGGACCTCTCTGGCCCTTTCCATTGTCAAAAAGAGGGTTATGAAGTGTTCTGTAGGAAAAAATGGACTTTTCCAACACTTTTCAAAATTTTGAAACTACACACCGTGTAGTGTGAGTACACGCCGTGTACCCCCTCGCCGGGTATACCCCGTGTTGAAGCCATGTCCTTTCTGTGTGAAATAAATCGGTACACGTCATGTACCCAATACTACACGCCATGTAGTGTCACCCCGCATATATATTACCCTCAAACTGTCTGTTTAAAAGTCAACGGTTGTGTGCCGTGTTGGATCCTTGTCCATGACTTGTGAAATAAATGGTTAAATTCCATGTACCCAATACTACATGTTATGTAGTGTCTCCCCGCGTACGCGTTACCCTCAAATAATGTGTTGACTATTCAATGGCTATGTGCCATGTTGGAGCCATTTCCTTGCCATGTGAAATAAATGGGTACACGTTGTGTACCCAATACTACACGCTGTTTAGTATCTCCCTGTGTATGCGTTACCTTCAAACAGTGTATTGACCAGTCAACATCCGCATGCAGCATTGAAGGGCGTGTTGGAAGTCGCGTGGTGGCCGTTTGAAATGGCCAAGTACACGTCGTGTACCATAAAGTTCACTCAGTGTACTTTTTTTCATGCATATAAAAGGAGGGGTCCCCTCCTCCTTTTCAATACACCCTCTCCTCTCCATTCCTCTGAAAAGAGCTCTCCCAAGAGACTCGAAAGCTCTTTTATCTTCCATAGCTTCTTCATCTGAGCTCCGATTTAAGATCTGTCAGCGACCATTGGATCAAAACGATGAGGCGGAACATCTGAGCTTGGATCTGTTGTCCTTCCTTCGTCTTTTCATTTCCAACTTCCACCCAAGGAAGATTTTTTGGGATTTGACAAGAGTGACGGATGCCGACAGATTTCTTCTAAAGTTGATCTAGGAGAGTGTTCTGATCATAACCTGTTGAGTTAGGGATCCTACCTTCATCTCACTAATTTTTGCATCATGCAGGGTGGGTATCCTCTTGTTTTCATGAGAACCTATTGAAATTTTAAATTAAGATAATAACTGGTTAAAGAACAAGTATGGGGAAGTTGTTATGTTTATCTTTATGTCCTATGATATTATTTTGTAAATTTAATATTCTTTTTCCTACTGAAAATAAAGGTCGTCAGGGGCCTTTGCTTGCCCAATTACATATTTCCCTATCTTTCTAGACCTCTTATGTGAATGTAACTTTGTTGAATGTGGAATTTGGTTAATCATGTAATGTTGGCTTATATAAAATCTGAATCGCTTTGTGTGATCACATTGGTTGAAAAAAATTGAATAATGAACATGTGGTTGTTGGCTTGGATACGTGGCATGTGATGGGGGTGTTTTTGGGGGTTGTTGTAGATCAGGTGAGATGTGGGGATGCGGTTTGCTTGGTTGTGGGTTGGTGTGAATGCTATGATGGTGATGGGAAGTGGGGCTGTGATAAATGGTATTAAAGGGGTGATGATGTACAGTGTGGTTGTGGTTATGGTGGTTGGAAGTGGGCTGAAGGGTTGGGATTGAATGTGAACGACCTATGGGTTGTGAATAATAAAAATTAAATGGTAGAGATAATGAATGGTGGGGCTGACTAGTTGAAAGGAAATAATAATACATGGGGTTGGTTGGTTAATAAGAGGGACTTGGTTGTGTTTCTTGTGTTTTCCAAACATGATTGTGGATGGTAGAGATATTCATTATGAATGATTGATGATTGGTTGTGGATAGTTTCCTAGTATTTAAGGAACTAATAAACTGATTATGTATAAACATGAAAACATAAATGGGGTTTCAGAATTGTTTGTTGTATGCATGATTCGTAGTAGCAGTGCCGAGGCATGTTCTCCTTTCTCTGGTTAGAAGCTATCGCATGGAATGAGTGTTTGGTGTATATATATATATCTCTATATCTTTGTGTTTTATCGCACCCCACACATGTTGAGAACTTAGTGCCGAACACTCCCATTTCATTGGAGAGGGTGTTTTCACCTTAGTTACTAGCTCTTTCCTACCCCTTCACTAGGATGCGATGCATTGAGGTGACCATACACCCAATATTAATCGGGTAGGTTTCGATTGTGGTGGTTTTAGCCTAAGACTCTTCGGGCATGTTTTAATTTTTTTTCCAAGAACCTTTGGGATGAGGCCCAGGTGTGTACGGGCGAGATACGTGGTTGTGAGGCCCATGTGTGTGCGACTGGGAAGAGTGTGGTAGCTTCAGGATGTTCGACATTAGGAGGAGCAGCTAACTAGTGGGAAATGGTGCGGGGTACCAATTACTCTTGATCATATATGCTAATACTACCTGTTGTTTGTGTTTTTGGTGAGCGTGGATGGTGAGGTTGGGTGGATAGAATTCTTTGTTAGGTTTTGGTCTCTTCTGTTGTTCTCACGGGACATTAGGATATCTTCCCCAATTGTGCACGTGAGCTTTAGGTTTTCCTTCTGAGTATACTTTTATGCTCACCACACTATTACTTACTGGTTTCCATAAGGTCTATCAGGGCCGTGCTGGACCCTACCAGTCGGGACAGTTGGAGTTGTTGAAGTTGTTGTACTCTTGTTTCTTTTGGTATTGTACATTTTAATATTTCATGTAATTTTACCTTGTTTTATAACTATTTAAACATGCATGTGGGATTGGATTGGGTTTATTTCTATACAATTGTTCTTTTCTTTTTTTTTGGTGGTGGATTTTTCCTATTTCCCGATCATAAACAATAAAAAGGTTAATGCCTCCCATATTTTGGAAAACTCATACCCTTGGTGCTAGTCGCAACCCCAGGGCCTACTGGAGGCGGAAATCGGGGGTCATTATCTCCCTTTCACCATTACCAGCTCAGGAGTGGCATCTTTGGTGGGAGGGGGTCATGACAAGAAGATTGATGGTGTGAAAGATAAGATGTTTCCTTATTTCTTTATTGATCAAGAAGGTGTACTGATATTTTATACAAGACAACATGTTCTATATATTTTGGAAATAAATAAAGAGTTAATGGACATTTCTCATAGATCTACAATCTCTATACAATTTAAATGATCTAAAATATATAAGGGAGTTCATGATCAATGTTGGTGGAATAACATGAATAGGGAGATTGTCGACTATACTATAGGGTCGTAGGTGTGTCATCCTGTGAAAGCTGAGAAAACAATTAATGAAGGGATATTACAGCCACTTCACATACCATCATGGATGTGGCGATATATTACTATATATTATGTCACATATCACTAGATAACATCCAAATGAAACAATGTGATACGAGTTATAGTGGACCATCTCACCAAGTTTTTCGATATTATCACAATTAAGAATTATTTATCACTTTATGAATATGCCAAAATTTTTGTGATGTAAGTGGTAAAGTTGTTTGGGCTACCACTCGATATCTTATCCATTATTGATCAAAGGGTCACATAAATATTACCAATAATTCTTAGACATTAATTGTGAACTGAATTGAATTTCAATACGACTTATCACCCCCAAAACTGATGTCCAGTCTAAAAGGACCATTCCATCACTTGATGACATACATAAAACATGAATAACAAAATTTAAGTAATATGGAATCAAAATATCTCATTAGTTGAGTTCTATTACCCTAGAATATACTATTCTAGAATTGAAATGGAACCCTATAAACCCCTATATTTATCGTAATGTAGAACACATACTTGTTGGTACAATATTGATGAAATACTACATCTAAGGATTGATCATCAGGAATTGATGACATAAAATGGTCATTCCATCCAAAAACCCATAATGGATTATCAGATTCTATATTACTGTTAGGATAACAAACATTGAAGGGATATGGAGTTTTTTGTTGGAGAACGAGTCATCCTTAATTTACCTTGGAATAGATTCATAATGTTTGGAAAGAAAGGGAAGCTAAGACCAAGGTATTTTAGACCCTACAAAATCCTTGATCGCATATGATTAGTGGACTATCAGATTACACAAACCCTCAGCTCTAGAACTTGTTCATGACCTTTTAAATATTTCATTCTTGAGAAAGTACAAAAAAATTAATTCAGATGCACTGAATCATGAGGTGATACTACTAGAAAACATACTCCCTTATAAGAAGTAGTTAGTGCAAATGTTGGATCATATAGATAATGTTCAACACAATATAACTACCCACTTTGTTAATGTGTTGAACATGAATAAAAAATGTGATGAATCCATATGGGAAATAGAGGAGAAATTGAGGAAAAAGTACACACACCATTTCTTTACTAAGGGTACGAGTTGAAATATTAGGGATGTAATTTATTAAGATGGAAGAATATAACAACATGAACTTTTGTATTATAATTTTTTCCCTAAATATATTTTTTTACTCTATAATAATCAATTACAATATATAAGTAGAAATGAAATATGACCATATAGATTTGACTGTTCTATGAGAGTTGGTTAATATAACCATTGGAAAACAATTTAGCATTATAATTATATATCATATATATAAATTTTAATTGTTGATAAATGAAAAAATAAGATTCCATGGCCTCAAAATGTTGAATCAGGCTATTCGAAGAAAAAAATTTAGAGATTTGGATAGAGGTAGTTTCCCTCATCCTTTCTCTTAACCAAGCCCTGTCTGATCATCAATATGTTAATCTTAAATGATGTTTCCAACGTGATCAGTTCATGTTCATTGAGATTTCCACTCATATAATGTTATTTGAGAAGCCACAATATTAAGTCACCATTGCAATCCATACACATAGGATGTATGTAGGGGTTTTAAGGTGGTATGTTTCAAAGCCCTAGTTATATAAAATGTATTCCATTAGTCTAAATGTAATTTTAATTTCATCATTTTTTTAATAATTGTTTAATAAAAAATTGATATATAATTTGATAATATTTTTTTGGGTAAAAATTGTACTCTTATAAATTATATTAAGTGTCATATTATAAAAATAATTTATTAATGATGAATATTATAATTAAATAGTATTATAAAAACACGCTATTTTTATTTAAAATTATAAAACAATTTTATTTCTTTAAAGTGTCAGAGATATCCCAAAGCATGTTTATATACCTTAATCATCATTATTACCCCTTGATTGGATCTTCCCTTCACCATGTTGTGCTGCTCTACAGAAATCAATTGTTGAATAAAAGGAGACACCCTTTTTTTCATGATAAATGAGAATATTTTATATGGTAAATGAACATGCTCATAGCCCTATAATGTGGGAGAGTGGAGGGGACTTTGATCTTTGGAAGGAGAAAAAACGTAGTAGCACTGGCCACTCATGGAATTTTTCCTCCTCTACAGAAAACTATAAGGTCCAATACAATGTCTTTGTGAACAATAGATCAAGACACTCTATAAAAAGTCCCTGGAAAGCCCTCCCAGACTAGATCACTCATAATATTATGGCTCAACATGGATTCATGAATCTCCTTCTCATACTTCATCGCATCGAAGGTCATATTATCTAGTCTAGAGGCATGAGATGGGATCACATCAAATAATGTATCACAATAGCTTGGATATCCCTCAGGTATATAGTGTTTGGGGCCCGCATGTAGATCAGTAAAGTATGAAAAACCCAACCCACCAATAACATCCATGTATTCTAAGTAGGAGACACCCTCCATAGTCAAATCTGGTTTCATATAACGTATCTCATTCTTGATTATGTCATTGAAGAAAGAAATATTTTGATCCCCCTCAAGTATCCATTTGATCCTCGATTGTTCACAAGCCATATGTTATTGTTTATGTAACCTCTCTACCAAACAGTCATTATTATTATCATGATCATCAAACACCTAGAAATTCCTAATATCATCAAGGCTAGATTCTCACTATAATCTCACAATGTTAAAAATCATGGGTGCCAAATTTATATTCCTCTAAATCCTATGGTGATCCAATATGAGTGAAACTCAAAGAAACACACAATCACCCACTATGAAAAATGTGTTTGATGATTCCAATCAACATATGAAATATTACTATTCAATTCTATATTCATACATTTTTTATCTTTTGAACTCATTATTATATTTACTAAATGGTACTCAGTCCCAACCACTAGAAATCACTTACCTCTATCTGATATAGAGGTGATCTCTATTGCCTTCCATAATGAACCATGTTTTGTTCCTTCTGAATAGTCGCATGGTAAATTTAGTTATAGATGAATTCAATGAGTACTGACTACATATCTAATGACCCACTATAATAAAGCATATAGGATCTCATATTTTCCTCTCAAACATGGATAATGAAATATTATTGACTATATATCTATGGTTGGATATCCATACATAGAAATTAATGTAAGTCCGACACCTTATGAAAGCCTTTTTAATTGAATGAAGTATAATGTGAGTTGCAGTCCAAAGAAATAAACATTGCACCATATGTAAGAAAAATATCTCTTAAAAATACATCTCCTATAACATTTCCATTTTAGAAACTTCTTTGAAAGGTGTGAAATAGGCTACCTTTTTTAAACCAGTCCATAATAACTGGAACCATGTCATTCTTCTGCGGGATCTCTGATAGGCCTAATACAATGTATGTAGTAACATCATCCCTTGTCTATTTAAAAATGGTATATTTTTGGTTAAAACCACCCAATTATTGATGCTCATCCTTCACCAGCTAATAATTGTAGCATCGTGTCACAAAACCTATGATCTCATTTTCCATATCCGAACACAAATAAAGCTGAAGAAGCTCATATTTCATTTTTCATAACCCAAGTTACACCACCCATATCGAGTTATGAAACTCATCAATCATCTCTACACATATATACACATGGTCACAACTACTTGGTTCCAGATTTAGATGATCTCATCCTCATCTAAAGTCCAATAAGATGGTGAATTCCCTCTTATAAGGTTCTCCTAAAAGCCCATGAACTTTGGGTCCTCATATTTCCTCTCCCTAATGTTTCTCATAAGTGTATCCTCCACTGATACTGATCTATGATCCTCATCCACTAGAACTCTAAATCCTCAATATGCATATTGACATGAAAATTCATCACATTACACAATGAAGTAGACTATTAAAACTCCTGATTCATTTCATCCATCCTATTGTGTCTACAATAGGTTTTTAATTCTCATGTTAATATTTTAGATCAATGTAAAATTATATTATTTACACAACCCACATAATCTAAAAAGATAGAAATATTCATGTGAAATGCTGAATCATTTATTTTTTCAGTATATATAGTAATTTTTTCTCGTTTCCTAATGTCTCCATAAAATTAATACATAAAGGAGCATATGTAACTCCAGATCATGTGTTGTGTAATTAAACTCACGAGGTGTTAATTGTTGTGAAACATAAAAAAATCAATTTACATGCAGAAACACTGGTCCATGTACCACAATAAGTTCATCACAAAACATTTTAGTCTCCTCACCTGGCTCAGTTAGGATGAATATCAGTGTGGTAGAAAAATTCTACATCAAAAACTGATGGCATTATCACATTCCCATGACCATTTAAACATGATCACATTGTTTTTCAAACCAAATAGTGGTTCTCAAAATTTAGAAATTACATCGATAAACCTATAATAAAAGCCCACAAACCTATTAATGATTATTATATCCAAAATATTCATAGGATTTTGGTTAGAATCCACTGCATGAATATTCAATAGATACATAGAAGAACCATCCTCAGAGATGAGGTCTCCCAAGAAATGTGCTAAGTGAATCCAGAATTTACATTTCGATTAATTTTTATAATTATTATAATATCCCTTTATATTGAGGACAATTTCATGATGTCATAAATGATCATCTTGTGTCATGGAGTGCACCATGATTTCATCCAAAAATATTTCCAAAAATTATTCTAGTTTAAATTGAATATTTTTTTCATCATTTCAACAAAATTTTCTATAGAATTAATCATCTTGAACAAAACCCAAACGATCTAATAAATCGCATACCTACTTCAAAAATAAATCCATGATATATCAAATGTCCTAACATGCAACTGATGATTCCCCAACTTATTTTCAACCATAGAAAATACAAAATATCCTCTCAAATGATCCAAGAGACCATCAAGATGAGGATGAGGATATTGGTTCATAAGTATCATCTAGTTCAGCAACTAGTAATCAAAACATTAACACTACTTCATTTCTACCGTTATATAAATAAGAACTTGGGAACTCCAAGTATAAGTAACATGAAAGATAAATACCATAACCATTTACTCTTCCAGTTGATTCAAAAGATCTTGAATATATATTGTTCCAATTAATAATGGTGTAATTTTAATTGGCTTAGATCCTAACATGATCTCAATTGTAATATAAAAACTTTCCCCAAGTGAAATCCCTTAAAATTATTCTCTAAATATATCATGGAACTCATCCACTATAGGCGGAGAGACATATTGATTTGTATCCCCTTCATCCATGAAATTACATGCAACCTAGGTGGTGAGATCCCCTAGTTAGTAATATAATAGATCTATTTAGGCTTCCTATATATATTATTCTCCATGATTAAAATATTTTTTACACTTGAAAAATGTAATGGTTAAACTGAAATTTCAAAAATCTATATGAGATTAGTATTATACCTACTATCTTACCACTAAAATCATATAAAAACCTAATATTTAATGTATGTAAATATCCCAACAAGTATCATCCCACAAAACCCCAAGAGAACTCCCCTATATAAAATAATATTCATTCACTATGATCACAATGATGTATCAATCATTATCACCCCATTTATTAATTCCGCATCCAGGCCAGATCCAATAAAATGTAGAGAATATATAATATTTGGAGAGGATCCTATATCAAATATACTAATAGAATGTGGAGAATATATAATTATATTACCTATAAATATTTGTGGTCGAGCCTTTATTTCTACATGTTT
This sequence comes from Viscum album, assembly GCA_963277665.1. Lineage (NCBI taxonomy): Eukaryota > Viridiplantae > Streptophyta > Magnoliopsida > Santalales > Viscaceae > Viscum > Viscum album. The sequence goes on along the minus strand of OY728152.1, from coordinate 2,069,445,255 downwards.
GGTTTGGAATTCATGAAAAAATTGTACCAATATATATTGTGACAAAGTTTGAGTCCCCAGAACTATAATACCAAATAGATACATTTTCACTTTCCAGGATGTACCATGTCCACCACATCTACCTCAATTCACAGAATAACAGAAATTTCATGAACAATATGTGGTAGTGGGCCCTATTAATTAACTTTGATATGAGGTATATATTTCATCATTATTAGTCATGTAATTCTGCAATACTTATTTATGTGATGAATCCTACCACATGTCTCATAATCCAATTAATTTCATGGTAACTAGATAACAATGTGACCAAACCTACCACCTTTTGATGTATACTCAGCTACATATTTGAGTAACTGGTGAATATATTGGTAAACGGGGTGTTCCATTTCACTTGTTGACATTGGAATAGTGATGATTCATACACTCGAATAACAATCCTATTGTTCATCATGAAGAAACTAGATCCAGCCTATTGGAAACCTGATTAAATTTCACCTTAGAAATGAAAGCATGATTCTCCACCATAGGAAACATTTTCAGCCAAAATTTTTTCTCATGGGAAATAATCTCACATATATTTCCATCCGATAATCATGTCAATACGGTCACCTCATCCCCTTCCAGTGATGGGACAATGAACTGCAATTATATGATGTAATGATCATATTCCATCACAGACATACTCCATTAAGTCAACCTCATAAACTATACGTCCCACTGCATTTTATGTTTCTCTATGTATACGTGTGCCAATGAGTATCCAGATACTCATTCCACTACATTCTCTCCATCATATCATCATGAATCATTACATTAAAAAGGTTCTTCAATGACCCATACAACATATTAGAGTAAACTTTTAATCTATATACTCAATTAGTCTCTAAATGTTCATCAAACATCTACATAGGCTCATTATGAACCTCAACTCCCATAATCCCACCTTCTTCGGTGAAGGTATGTGGGTGATTTAACTAGAATTCTAGTTTCATGTGAGACATAATCCTCCAAGCCCACACTATTTATCAATCCATATCTATAAATATTTTACAATTTTATCAGGATACTATCCTCCAGATCATTCATATAAAACTATTGGAATCATTTTTTATAATCATAAATGCACAATTTAAACCATTGAATCTTATCATCTTATTTATAAACATCATCAACAATACATGTCTATACATTTCCACACACATAATTTCAGAAACATAACACATCATTATAACATTTACAAGAGTGTTTCACATAAATATATAACAATTCATCCTCATAAACTCTATCACATTTTTAATAATGAGCTCTATCACATCCTTTAACCAACCCTTACATGCATCATTTAGAAAACATGTTAAAATACATTCATATTTAAAATTATACAATTAGAAACTCATTATTTACATTAAAATATAATGAAATAGAATCATTTTGACCACTATAAATAATAATTAGTAACTATTTTTTCAAAATAAAATATTAATGGAAAAAATTTCCATTTCAGCCCCTTACAAAAAACATTTTATCAGTTTTTGGTGAAAATTAGGCATTCCAGATCAAATTTTGGAAGCCTTTAATGATGCATGTATACTCAACATCTATTACGTACCATTCCATGAAAAAAAACTATAGAAAACTATAAAAGCAAATAAAATTTTGAATTACTAAGGTGAAATAGCATTAAAATGAAATAGAAAACTTCTCGAACAACAACCCCACCATGGGTACATGGTTTTCCACCAAACACAGGTTATCTTACACCATTCATTAGCTTTTTAAAATCCTATACTCATTCTAGATAACTATATTTCATCCCACAATATTATGATAATAGAAATGAAATTAATATCAATTTGATACAACTTTGTTACATAACAAACAACATTATAGAAAGTGGTTCCCCATGATAGTTCGTTACATGACCATAGACAGAACTCCCCATCCTCTAGAGGTTGTCAACTAGTATAAATGGTCTATGATTGTTATGGTGAGATTATAACATCATTATTAATGAACCCAAATAGAATTAGTTAATAATTAAGATATAAATTTTTACAATCAATAACTATGATAATATGAAATGTAATATGAGATAAATATTCACATGACGATCCCAAACATGGAAATTTTCCATCCACTACCCCTTTACCGGTCTATCCGGTGTGGTGGTATTACTGGAGGTTCAGTTATAGTTTTTTTCGAGTGGTAGTGTTTTCCAGGAGATGCTTCATCTTGTGGACTTGATAGTCTACATTTCGTTATTTTGGTTTTTAATGTGGTTTCAGTGGGCTCTAGTGGACAATTATCTCGGGTGACTAGTGTGATGAGAGGATGGTGATAATATCAGTGGAGACAGGATGAAAATAGAACAATGGTATGAGATGTGGTGTTTTAGTGGGAAAGGATTTTGAATGGCATAATATATGAAGTAGGTGGGTGGCATAAGACTACCATTATATCAGTGTGATGGTGCTAGGTTTTTCTATTTCTTATATGAATTTTGAATTTTTATTATTCTATCATAAATCTCAATAAAACTGCGATTTGGGTGAGAAGTTACTAGAATTTTTAATTTTATATTAAAATTTTTCATTTTTAATTTTGAAATCTAGAATGAACTATTTATTTAATATTTGGTTACTATAAAACTTAAAAAGATACTTTTATAGAATGAAAAAATAGATTTGGAGTGAGTAGAAAATAGACATAAACCAAATTGTTATATATATCATGCCTTATAATTATCATGTGTAAAAGAACAAAATAATGAAGAACAGGAAGCTCTTTATTTGGTACCGATGTCTTGTTTGGTTCCCCTATACATGATTCATTATGAATCCAAAAACCTCAATATAACGTAGGCCTCCTACCCTTATCATGTCTAGTGATGATGATGTACCTTTTGTGACCATTAAGATAGCCCTATTAGTGTGTCAATAGAACATAGTTGGACAGAAAAAACCACATCTAAACCAATATCCAATCTATAATAGTGTATCCAATTTTTTAAAAAATAATATTCACTATGATGTTAGTGAGGATTAACTTTTAATTAATCATTTTTTATTAAACTAGTCCCATGGTACCAGTTTGACTACAAAAAAAATCTTACCCTCTCCAGCCCATGTCGAATTCTGACCCATACACTATATTAATATCACAATCAATTTTGTCATCGAATTTCATTATTACCATAATCTAAAATTTTCAATCATACATTATTGTGACTATTAGATTGATCTAGAACCCCATGTATATTTCGAGCTTCAATTGATATGCCACCACTCATTAGTCTCTTGCAATAAATTTTTCTTTTGGGGGAATATAGTAGTATTTTAGAACCACATGGTCAGTTAGAGAAGCATTACCTGACCCAAAACATAGTATACACATCACTTACAAATTATAAAATATCAAGGAACCACATTCATATATGTTTTTTCAATAAATATAAAAAAAAAATTATTCAAAAAATTTCATAGTCCCATTATGAAATATATTACATAATATCATATATCAACCATGAATTATGGATCTGAGTCAATAAAAAATATAAATTAACCACCTTTTATAATTTTAAGATCCTCATTAAATTATATTTTTCAAACCCCATGGATCACCATCAACCTAGTCTTACTGTATACAATGGGTCTAATAGGATCCATAATGGGCCTCATAATCACATTGTATGTCAATTAATTAATTTAATTTAAAATAAAATCAATTCATACAACATTGAAATTGTAATTATAAAATTACATATATATGACTATATTCATGAACATTGGGGGTTGAAAATTACACCACCCACCTCGTGACCATTGATGACACTCACAAAATTATAACACTAAATTTGATGATGAATTGTCCAAATCATAATAGTGAATGACATATAGGATAAAACACAAGGATCAAGATCAATAAGAAATGGATTAATCAAAATCATGATATTCAGCCGTCGAAAATGTGGGAAATAAATCCCTCTAGAAGAAGAAATAATGGTCAGTGTGACTAAGGAGCAGAATTGAAATTAGATTTAATATTGATAGAGGGGTCTATTTATTCCATCAGATCATCAATTTTTTCTGAAATCAATTTTGGGTTATTAGAATCATTAACATAGAATGTTCTATTTAATTAATATTATTTAGATCAAGATGGAGTGATTAGGGGTGACAACAGGGGGTGTTCACGCATTATAATATTATTTTAGGGGTTTTACTCTCTAATGAACATTGTTCTCTAGGAATGGCTGCATGGTTTTCCAATTTGTGAACCCCTACTATATGGATTTCGTGATTTCTCATAAGAGGCACATTATTTGAAAATCTATGAACCATTCATGAAATTACCCTCTATTGGGGAAGCAACCTTTTTTGGGGGTCGGCGTACAGTTTGGGAAAATCGAGCACTAGTTAAAACCTATAAAAAGGATTCCATAACTCACATGAACTCACAGAAGAGAATATACCACCAAAACATGATAAAAAATTTATAAAAGTTACCTAATATCAATGATAGTGAATACACTAAATGGTAGACATATTACATAAAATATGGAACGAAATTTATAATAAATGTCGTTCTTTTATAATTTAATGTCCCTGGTATGTGAGCAAGATTAGGATAAGGGTAATGCATAGAAGGAGTTGTCAGATCTATCACACAGGTGACAATAGATATGGAAAAACATAAATGTAGGGTTTTTAAGAGAAATCCCCAAAAAACTAAATAAAAAATACTATATGTGTTGTGGTTTATCTTATAATGAAGATAACATACATTATTTTTATATTAAAGGATTTTTTATCGCAATTTTACTCAATTAACCATTACAGTAGTAGTAATATTTCATGTGTTAAAAATATCAAAATATTATTATTGTGATCTGAGTATTACCTCATGGTCATGAATTATCCTTTAGAAGTATTTGCATAGATTCTTTTCTTCCAGCACTACATATCATCCTCAGAGAGATGGTATGTCTACTTTAACCATTCAATCCCTATTTGATATGTTGATGTTTTTTTAAATCTGTTTAAAAGGTGATTGGGATCAACATCTGTATTTTTTATTGTTTTCATACTATAATAGACTTATCTAAAGTATTCATAGGTCTTATTAATAGTCCCTTATCTAAATGATCTGTATAAATAATTTATTTTGTGATGAAAATTGATAATGAAATATATTAGGCCCTGGTTTTTTTATGAATTGTAAGTGAATGAAAATTACATAATGTAACACATAAAAACGTTGATTGAAAATATATCTTAATAGTCATCAGTGTGAAATAGAACATGAAGTTGGAGAGGATGATTTGTTCTGGCATTCTTTATATAATGTGGTCATAAAATTTAGATAGAAATGAATGTTATACAGTAATTATTTGGGACCTTTATAGTTTATTGATCAAGTAATTATTTTTTATTATCATATAGTGATTCCAATGAAACTATCCCATGTTCAATGTTTCTTCAATGTATCAAACATGAGTAAGTACTATAAAGAACCTTTATATATATTATAATCAATGGTAATTCAAATGAACTATGATCATTTATATGAATAACATTTATTGGATATTTTGGATAAATGATAAAATGTTATACCAAAAAGACCACTCACATGGTCAATGTTTTGTCACAAGACCACTTACATGATGATCATATGATGAAACCTGGGGTAAATATGAAGTAGATGTATAATCTATTTTTAATTCAATGTGACTCAATATTGAATGAAAAAAATTAATTTTTCATGGGTATTAATTAATCACTCTAAATATATATAAATAATTCATTTAAATATTTATAATTAAATTTATATCTTTGTTTAAATGCAAAATATTGTATAAATGAATCACAATATAAAATTTTTTTAAAAATTTAAAATACATGTTTAAAAACTAGTTTTTAAACATTTTAGTATGAATATGAATATCAAAATTTTCAAAATTATATATTATGATTATATATAAATAAGACATTTTGATATAATATATCTTCATTTTTTAGATCCTTTATATGTATAAAAAATAATTTTCCTCAAAAAAAATCTTTTAATTATTTGGGAATAAATAATAGTATATATATTTTAGGCTTACTTAATTATTTTAAAAAGGATGTTGAATTTGAATAAATAATCTGGTAAAAATAATATCAAACTGAATTGTTGTGACTTTTTAGGAAAAAATAAATTATTATTATTTAGGGAAAATTCTAATTTTTATAAAAAAACATTTTTAATTAGTGAATTTACATAAACCATTTTAATTTTAGTATTTTTAAGAGTAAATTTATTTCAATTTTATTATTTTTCATCGAATTTAGGTCATTGTAATTTATTTTATATTCACTTTCAGTATAAAAATATCTTATACTAATGAGATATTTTTATTTTGAAAATTTATTTTTTTTCCTTCATATGGGATTTATTTTAAATTATACTCTAAAGCATATATGAAATGAATTTTTTATAATGGATTCCTTATTTTTAATAATCATATATTATATAAGGTAATAATTCAAACTTAAATTATAGGCATTATTATTCGTAACGATATTAAATATTTAAATGTATTAGTTAATGTTAAAGGAGGATTTTTATTATTATATTCCAATAGGTTAATATATATTATCCACACATATAGAATGTTTCTAATAAATTATAATTCATATTTCAAACTATTTTTACTATGTTATCTAATAAGTATAATTTTATTTTTATGGATAAATGAAAAAAATGGTAAATAATATGTATCATGTGTGAGTGGATACAAATAATATGGTAAAAGTCAGTAAAAATAGAAGATAAGGTAATATAAAATTTTAAAAATGTAAATTTTTGTGCTATATTTTTATCTCAACCATATCATCCCACTGCTAAATTATTTATCGACATTGGAGGTAGATGGTGTGAGAGTGACTCCCCATTGATGAATAATTATGGGAATTTAGATAAATTTTACTCTTTACGAAAAAAAGAAACAACCTAACATTAAATATTACAAAAAAATATAACAAAAAAATATTTTAAAAGAGTGACATCATATGTTTTCACATATATGAAACCCGCAAACAATCTTGTGAGAGAATATAACAACTTGAGACCCAATGATATAAATATATATATAAATTAATTCAAACTATATTATATATTAAAATGAATCATAATATAGTTTTATATTATTTTATGTAAAAATATAAGTTTCTATTGCATTATATGAGATCATGTGTTACACACTACAATGATATTAAACATAACATTATACACTATTAACATTATATTATTTAGTTTGATGATTAAAACACTAGTATTTAAATAGCCTATATGAAATTTATAAAATATATTATGAACATAAATGTTTATAAAAAATTATAAAATAATTCAAATTGACATCTCTTTATTTAAAATAAAATAATGATATTTGGGAAGAGAAAATTTTTTTATCGAAAAAACTACGCTTTTTGAAAACTAAAGTTGTCGTGCATTGCACATGTAATTTAAAAATATTTTGAAAAAATTATTAATAATTTATTAGATAATATAAGCATTACTTTTTAAATTGCTATTTAAATATTTTCATTAATTGATGATTCAAATTTTTTTTGAAAAGTTTAATTTTTTGATTAATAGATATAATTATTGATATTTATTGAGAAGTTAATTTTCATTAAATATATTCATATAAATCGTAAAATATTATTTTAAAATGGATTTAAAGTATAATTAGTTCTTTTTTATTAATATTTAAAATAAATAGTTTTTTGGAATAAATTTTATATTTTATATTTATATTACTACATTCTGTACTTATGAAAATTTTTTCGTTGGGGAATTTCTATTTTGTAACATTTGAAGATTCATTTTGAATATAATTGTAACAATTTTGAGAATTCATTTTATAAAAATAAATTCCATAATTGTAAAAACCCTAATATATTTAATCTGACATTTCAAACTAAATATGATACTATAATAAATAGTGAAATAGTAATAAATAAGGGTCACAATTGATGAAAATTTTGGTATACCATGGTGTTATACTAAAATGATAAAGGATAATAAGACATTAAATTTTCCCAAACCCAATTATATTAATATATTTATTCATTATAAGCAATATGTTTTTATAATGACTGGATTTTAAGGCTTTTTAATGGTAAATATGTGGGTTTAAATTAAAATATTGAATAATTCAGTGTGTCTCATCACTATATCATAGAAAGGCACAATCAATGTCATCTAATTTTTATACTTAAAACCCCATTTGGATCAAAAAATAAGTACCCAATTAAAATTATTAAATTTCATTATGCATAATATAGGAATTATGTTTATTACTTATCCTTCATATGATAGATTCAGGTATAATCAAATAGGGTCTCTCTATAGAAGTAGTAAAATTATTAAATATCAATAATTTCATTATTTATTTTTCCACATCCTTAAAAACATATACCAGTAAAATAATATAATAATATCACTATATAATAAATAATAATATATTATTATATTAATTTTATATGCCTGTTAAATCTCCACATCCATCAAATGGGAAAAGAAACAATCGACCATGTGTAAGGAAGACTACAACATCACGAACATATATAATTCATGTTCCACCACCACCATTCATAGATGGATATAATAATTTATTTTACTTATTATGATTATATAAATATTATTTCTTAGACTTATTAATTATTTTATCACAAACAACTTATTAATTTTCATTTTGTGGAGGATATGATAATGTCACTTGTGTGTACTACGGACTAATGCATTGTGGGGAAATTTTATTTGTTGACTTTTACACATTACGTTGATGGTAGTATGTTAAAGTATTATGAATATATGTTTTATTTATGACCTAATATTACTTATTAAATCATTATATCACATATAACATGTTACCTTCCAATCCATTGTAAAATAATTACATAGCTCTTGTTTACCTGAGGACTACTGCCTCCACACAATTATTTAATGTTTTTTTTAAATAGATGGTTGTATGAATGTTTTATAACAGTAAAAGTGATTTAAAATAAATTATAATTATTATTTAATTATCATTTAATTATTATTTTCCTTTATTTTTATCCATTGATTATATTTAAAACATTATTAATGTGTTCATACGACCTACCATCTCCCTGAACAGTTTAATCCATTTTATATATAAACATTTAATTAAATAATATAAATAACTATATAATTTATATATATGATATTTATATCATTTTTAAATTTCTATAAATTATAAAAGAATAATATAAATATAATTTACAAAATTAAAAATCTAAAACATGCTGGAAAGACAAATACATTATCACCCGAAATATTTATTTACAAAACAAATAGTTAGTAAAAAGATTATAAAATAAAATATTTAAATTATATATGTTATTATATATATATTATAAATTGATAAATGTTTTAATATAAACATATATTCATTATAGTGGATTTTTAGACACAATAAAATGTTATTGATCCTTAGGTACAGAGTTGTCTTCCAACTTTTACATCTCTAAGACATATATCATATTTACTATTTCCTTCATTTGTTTGTTGTGTATAATATATATTGATAATTTATGTCACTAATTTAATTTTTTAATGGTTTTTAATAATTTTTTATTTCATTTTCTTTGTGTGTCCTACGATTCAGATGTTACCAAATTGGTACGGGTTTATTTTACAGTCTCATCATTATCATATATTGATTTTTCAAAAGTATCCATTGGTAGAATTATTTAAAATATATTTATATATGTAAATAGGTTTTTTCTATAATGGTTCTTCAATAACATTATTATGTGATAGTAATACTTTTTAAAAAATATTTTACTTAAAACGAATGAAAAATTATAAATAAAAAAACCTCCATTATTTTTTACTCTGATTGAATATACAATGTCATAAAAAATCCTTGTTTTCTAAAAATTACTACTCAAATATGTTTTAACCATTTTCATAGGTTTTAGTTATGAAATTGTTTCTCATATTAAATTATAAAAAAATATAATGTAACATTAATTTTCTTTTAAAAATAGAGTCTACTTTTTTATTAAAAATGTCATAAAGATCATTATGATAACTTATGTGGAATGAATATAAATATATTCTTTTAGGAAAAATAAAATTTTTAAATCATATTCTATAGTTTAGTAATTTTATGTTAAAATACAGTTATATTCAAAATATTATGTTAAATTTTTATTTTCAAAAGTTTAATTTAATTGTGAAAAAGATATTTTCAAAAAAAAAGTTTTAATGACATTTTCAATACTTCTAATCATCAATATCTTCAACACATTTGGGTAATTATGATATAATAGGTATATGTTTTAAGGATATGATATAAATTTTCAATTTATAAAGTTAATGAGATGTTTTACTATGAATGTAAAATTTTTCCAACCGCTATATAATTATGCATAATTTATTATTTTGTTTATTTTTTGGGTTATGTGTTTACTTATAGAAATCACTTTCCTGAATTTTAAAATGTTAATATGTTTTATGTTTCACTATAATAAAAAAATTAATTCATTGTAATCAGTATGTGATGGGTGGTCTTGGTTATTTATATCCCCTTGATGTATCGACAGGTATCATGAGACAAATTTGTTGGCCAATTTTGATGGGTTTATACTAACACATCAATACAATATTCTTAATGGTATCAACAGTTTCAGATTATTAACATTATGTCTTCCCTTATTTTGTGATTACTTATTTACATTTTCTTAGTCAGTGAGTTTGAATATAAGTATATAATTACTAGTAATATGTGAATATTTATAAATATTAATTTGACTGATACTAATTTCTATCATATATAAATCAATTTATTAATTAAATTGAATTTTTTATATTTATATTCATCTTTATATTTATTATACTTATTTAATAATGACAGATTCAACATTATTCTTACCCTAATAGAGATTATGAATTCACCCCTTTGATATGTTCAATTTTCCATAAAATAGAAAGTAGTGATTTTTGATTAATATGAAGGAATATTCTATGTATACCAATAGAATTCTCCATGAGATCATTTATCATACTATAAGTTTTCAATCATATCATATATTTAATATTTTCATCATTATTATAAATACAATAAATTATATCATATTTTAAGGTGGTATTCCTTCTATATTTTTCCGATATAACAATGAGGTCACTCACTCTGGCTAACTATAGCCGGAGTCAATATAATTGGTATCAATGGAAAATCAGTAGAAACCACAAGGAATATATTTAGAAAAACATATATCACAAAATATTACATAATAATTTTAAATGATTATATTCATAGTAGAAAAATTTAATGTTTCTGTATTGTTGTGATTATTTGGTTTTTCTTATAAATATATTAATTTATTAAAACTATGCGTGGACGTAGTTCAAGCATAGATTATCATAGGGATATAAATCTAAAAATTCATGTCAATCTATACATGGTAATTACATTGAATATGAAAAAATTGTTATTATAAGAAGTATGACACACCCAAGGGTTATTATTAGGTTAATTAGAATTTTCAATATGATCCATTATGTACGATGTAAATGATACCCCTCAATAATCATGGATAAAACATTATTGTAATTAACTGAAAAGGTGTTTCCATGATTTAGAAATTTTATAATTTATTCTTAAATACTATGTGATTTACTACTATGACTTGTGTTTTACACATTGTTATTTTTTGTGTTAGTGAATGGAGGTAAACTAAATAATATTTGTTCTGTTGAATGAAATAAGAAATGTTTTTATTAAAAATTGTATTATGATTAGGGTAAAAGAAATTTTCATTATACATAATATTTTATCATGTGGTATTATTAACAACATTTACCTTTAACTACTCATGGAATTTCTATATAAGAGATATATTGAGTCCCTTATGAGTTTCAATAAAAGAATCTATAGAGGAAATAAGTATTGATTTCATTCATATCAGAAATAGGAAATGTGAAAACCATGATAATGTCACCAATGAAAAAGAAAAAATACTAGATTTTTTATATAAATACATAAGGTAATTAATTTCCAATGAAATAATAAAAAATCTGATAAATAAATAGATGATATTTGTGGTATTCAATAGGCATTATCGATGGTAAAATGATTTATAGTTAGAATTTATGTTAATTATTCAGATTAATTTCCTAGAATAATATATTGTGAATATAATAAGAATTTTTTTTGAGTTATTGATATATTTCTTAATTATAATGAGTTAGATAATAACATAGTAAATGATGTATTTATTAATGAATAGAGGACGAATCCATGTTAATGATTTAATAGAGAAGTGGAATGATTAATGTAAATTATATTGGATTAAATATTCATTATAGGAGTATATTATAAACGAAATTATTTTTATAATAATTATAAAATTTATAATAATTTTATTTTCATAATTTTTCTTTTAATTATTTGAGGGCATTGGTTGAGTGGTAGAAATGAAACAGAAAAGTGAATTAGTGGAAATTTTATCTTTTTGGAAAAAAGATAATTTTGGGTTGAAAACCCTTTAACATTTTATTGGTTTTGAGATAATAATGATAAGGATATGTTTATGATATATTATTAGTGTTCAAGAAGTTGTTTATAAATTTGTTTTATGATGTCATCTATTCTTGAGTTAGCTAGATTGTTTGATATTTGAAATATATTAGATAAAAAAATTTCCATTTTGGATGAATTACATTTTTCTTGAGTTTTATTGTTATCATGGAATTTAATCATTTAGAATTGGTCATTATGATCTACATAATATATTTTGGGGAATATAATTTTGATTTACTGACCTTATATCCAAATATTTTGATAGTGAATTTGGTGATAACTATTTTGGATTAGAGTTTGGGATATCCATTTTTTAAATAGATATTTTTAAGCAATTGGAGTTTCTATTGTGGTATTAGGGTATATTTCAATATGTTGGATATCATATTTAAATTATTTTGTTTTAGTTAGTGATTTGAGGAGTAACTTTTTTACTCTTATGTTGGTATAATGAACCATTAAAAATTAAATTTAGATTTTTTGAACAAAAAACATATTTTATATTCATTTGTTGGAATAAGAAATTATGTACAAAATAATGATGAAGTTATTATAAGAAATATATAACATTATTATACTTTATTCTATTATATATCAAGATAGTAAAATGTATTCATATTTTGGAAATGAGTTTTTAAACCAAAAAATTATCCTTTAAATCATGTGCATTGAATCAAATATCCAATAAATCTTCATAGATTTATGGTATTGAGGTCCTTAACAATCCATTTATTACTCAAATTATTTTGATCAAAGATAAATATCACCCTATATAATTATTTATACTTTTTTCCATGTCGGTATGTTTTCTTACCACAATTATTATCCAATTTTTAATTATATAACATTTTATTATTTGTAACCTTCTCACTTACCATCCTCTGTTATAAATATAGATTTTTTATTAATACTTTTTATGATGTGGGATATTATAAAGGAATTTTCTAATGTCCTAACCTTGATTATTATGATCACATATGATTTTTGAGGATGAAATTTAATAACATGTTCTATAATGAAACACCATTATATTTTAAAATAGTATCACCAAATTTTATACTACATGTAACATGAAACAAAAATAATAAAATATTATTTTACACCCATAAACATTAATATATATTTAATTATAAAGAAATAATAACTTATCAATGTCTTAAAATGCATGAAACACCATGCTAATATATTTTTTATACACAACACAGTGTTTATCTAATGTTCTATGTAACCCTGAGTGTACCATGAATTACACCAAAAACTAATTTCAAATTAAACTTGTCAAAATATAAAATTATTATCATTTAATATTATATTATTCACATACCGATTCAAATTTCACATATGAATAATATTAATTAAAATATAAAAATATTTTGTTGATACATGTATAAAATAAAATCAATGTTTATCTATTGATTCAATATAAAAATTAGAACCACTTGATTTATAATGTTATGTTTATTTAAAAAAAATTACTCTATTGATTGGTGTATTTATTGATACATTAATACATAATTTTTTAAAAAATTATTCCACTTTTAAAAAATGTATTTGAAGAAATGTTATTCTATTTTTATTTATACATGTAAAAATTAACTTTTGCTTATTTTTTATATTTTACTTATTTGATTCATTTTTAATAAATAACAACTTATATAAATAAAATCATTTTAAAAATGTTATTTCTGAAGTAAAATGATATTTTAAATTCGTTTCAATTTAATATAAAATCACTAATATTAAAATATAACTCATTTATGTCACTAGAATTGGTATTATTTTTAATTTTCATTTTAAATCACTCTATATATTGGATAGTTTTCTCCTTGGATAAATACACTTTTTATAGTATTTGAGGTTTAAATATAGATTTAACTATGCTACTTATGATAATTTATTTTCAAAAAATTTATCAAATATTATAAATCTAAATAATTTTTATATTTTGAAAATTTAACATATTTTAATACTTGTAACACGTATATATTTTTAAAACGAAACATCCTATTTGTTAGTGTATATGGAATCTATTCAGAGGTTTGGTATAGAATGATAAGCCCAAATAAAAAATGATATATTCATATTTAAATAAATTTTATCACTTCTATTGATTTGATTCCATTCAACAATAGGTTTGAATGAGACCTGATACTCCATTAGAATGATTTTTTTTAAACATTACAATTACAACCTTGCCATGAAGTTAATTGATATTTGTATTATGAACTATATTTTAAAATTTATATGGTTAAAATATTTATAAAATATATTCAATTATTATCTGTAGATTATAAATATAATAATAGTATTTCGAAACGAAAAAAGTTCTTTCAAAAACCAATTATTTTCCAACAAAAGGTGTCTACACTCACTTTGTACATAAAATTCAAAAAAATATATTTCAATTTTAGAAAAAAAATTACGAATATAAAATATATTTTTGATATATTCATTTCAAAATTATTATTATTTAGATTAAATTAATTTGATGAAAATTTTAATGAATAATGAATAATACTAAATTTTATTTGAATAAAAAAATTTCATATTAATTATTATGAAATATAAATATTATTTTAATTTGATTAAAATTATCATTAGTCAAATATCAAATCAATTTAGTCTAATTTAATTTATTAGAATCATTTTAATTTCAAATATAAATATAAATACTATGTAATTTTTTAAAAAAAATCCCATTGAATACCCATGTTCTATTCAAGTCTATGAGATTTATCTAAAATAAACCAATTAATGATATGTGAAGAGAATAAATAAAAAAAATATCCACATTTCGAGTCAACATATTCTTATTATCAACACTGATCATCTCAATTTTTAACCATAATAAATATTAAATACAGTAAAATTTATTTACTAATGTTGAGAATAAAAATGATTTTCATGGGGTTAAACTAAGAACATAAGGGTAAAAAATTGACACAAATCAAATACAAAAAAATCTTTTTGAAATAATAAGACATTATAATTTGTGTTTCTATATAATAATCCATTCTTTTACCTTTTTTCATGAGGAAAACATGGGTATAAAGTTTTATTTTCAAATCATATAGGTGTGCTAATCAATGAATATATAATATGACACCCCTCCCCATTGTATATCATGCCTCAAAACCCTTTTGTATCATCCACTACATTAAAAAATAAATCCACAACTTTTATAAACTCATACTAGAATCCTTTTTGGGTTTGTATATCATTGTTGGAATACTGTTTTTGTAAATAAAAATATGTGATCTTAGAAGTGTAAAATTTCCTAACTATTCATTTTCTTCATTTATTATTACACCACAATCACATATTATTCATTTATACTTATATATTAACCCCATAATCATCCATATAATGATATTTAATTATTTTTTATTAATTCCCATTTTCCAACTCTTCTTCACTAAAATGGTAAACTATAGTGTCGCTCGTGTATACAGTGGACTACTGCCACGTGAACTAGGGAGACATATTTTCTGTCAAAATCTCTCTTGTTTGGGAATTAGGATTGATGTAAAGTATATATACTATATTTAAAACATAATTATACCTATTTTTTCATTATTATGTCTTATGCAAAAATTTTATTTCTATTTTATAGTGGATAAAATAATGTCTCTCATGTTTGTGGAAGCCTATCACACACTGTTCGATGTAATTTTTTTTATCAAAAACACATCACATGTATGTTAATTAGGATAATGTTAAATAATATATGAGACATATATTAAATAACAGTGATTTGATAAACTATTTATCATTCTATAATTGTAATATATAATTTATACTTTTTTTTCAATTGTTTAATGGAAAGATCATATCAACATCTATGTAAGTGGGGGCCACTACATTCATAAAGAGATGTGAATCTATTTTAATCACCACACTACATAAATTATATATATATAACGAAATTTTTTTATTAATGATATTATTATAATTTATAACAATAATATATTACATAACTAAATTCCATTTTCATTTGTGAAATATGGCAACATTACTCATGTGTATGTATGGGTACCTTCTCCATGATCAAAAAACAATAAATATCTCATAAACTATTCAAATTATTAGTATTTAAAATATAATTTATATATAATTATTATAATAATTTTGTGATTAATATATTTTAATAGGTTGAAATAATGACTTATAAGAACAATAGTCAACCTAAATAATTCATTTTCGAGGCATAAGTCAAATATCATTAAAACAAACTTATTTTAAATAATTTATTATGTAATTATAGATAAAATTATAATAATTGAAATACATGGAATAAAAAAATTGAAAACAATTCATAAAAAATTATAATATTAGCAGTTATTTATTAGTGAAGAAGATAAAAAACATACATGAAACGATTGAATGAAGGTATGGGTTTCTCATATTAATTTCAATATAGCGAGACATTGTTAATATTAAAAACTAAATACATTGTGTGTGGTATATAATTACATAATGAGATTTTATATAATGAACATATTCATTCTAATTGTGTTTAATTTTTAATTTGATGTAATTTATTTAATGCTTCATACAATTCTGTACTTTCTTACGTTATAAGGGTTAATTTTTATATCTAATCATTATTCAATATTATTTATTTGTATATTATCCATGGGAGATTTATATTGATATTTATATATTAAAATGAAAATATTTTTGTAAAATTTGGTCATTTATGAATGGTTCATAGTAATAGTTCCATTTTACACTCTCTGAGCCTAAAATAATTTAGAATATTTTTATGAATATCAATCATTATTTTTTACATCATTCAAAAATCGTTTATAATCAAAAACTTGGTTTTAAAAAAATAATCCATTTTTAAATGCATTTAAAATAGTTTAATAATAATATTTTTACCTTCATTTTGATTTTATAAAAAATTGAATTCATAATTATTGGTGTTGAATAGAAAATTATCATTTAACTTATTCTAAAACTGTGAAATGAATCATTATTTAAATGTATCTGTAATGATAAAAACATTCCACTATCTTAAAAAATAATTATTCTAAATTTTTTTTATTACTAAAAGTATTTTTTTGTGGTATTTTCTCATCTTTTTTAACACATTATTTTCAAATGTGGATTAAAAAAAAGAAGTTCATCTTGTATATTAATTATTTCAATAATCATTTCGGGGAATTAATATTTATCAATTTCATCAAAAATAAATTATATTTATTATCTATTAAATAAATATTTTATTGAGACCATATTTGTTATTATCCAGATGCTTTATAATATTTTTTCATTCAATTTTTTTAATTCACCATCTTACCATGGATATATTGTAATTATGTTGATTTATTGGGGTATGTATTAAAATATATATGTTAGTTTTTCATTATTAATATTTATATTGAATATGTTTCACACCATGCATGTGAGGACTACATTGGACATATTATGTGATAGAGGAGGACTTCTATATCCCCTCGAGGAATTAAAAGGTCTCATGTGCCTTCCAAGATTGGGATTTCATCAAGTTCTTTCCCATTTATTTATTTGTATTGACATTAGAAAAAAAATATTTGTTTTAAGAGTTTGAAATTATTCATTCTATCATTATGAATTCATTTATTGATATTACATGAGATAACTATATTAGTAAGATTATTTTTTAAGATCGTGTAATTATTTATATAGAATAATTTGAGAACCATTTATTCCTTCCATATTGGCCTGAAGATATAGATTAAATAATTTTTTATTTATTTAACAATCCATATTTATTATTTCATATTTGATCATAGCTTCATCAATGCATTTACCCATACTGATCACTTGAGTAAAGCCCTTTATTATATATTACTTTTCCTATGTTAGGAGGAAGTATTTTTTATTGATATTCCAAGATACTCCAAAGGTAATAATGGAATTATCAAACAATATTATTTTTTTATATCCAATGTTTTAAAATGTAATGTGAATTTGAAGTATGTATATAGTTTAAAATGAATACGAAAATATTTGATTCGTCATGATGGTATCATTTTTCTATAGTTATAATGTAATGTTATCAACCCTTTCTCTTAGCTTATGGGGACATATTCACAACATTTAACAAAAATAAATGTGAATGTAATGAGAATTTATTATTTTGATTAACGTAAAAATGGGATTACTGAGAGTTTAAAATAATAATATAAAGGTTAAAATTAAATTACCATGTCCAAAACCTAGTGGATTTCTATTTTTATACCTCATAT
This sequence comes from Viscum album, assembly GCA_963277665.1. NCBI lineage: Eukaryota > Viridiplantae > Streptophyta > Magnoliopsida > Santalales > Viscaceae > Viscum > Viscum album. The sequence continues at coordinate 2,069,426,418 of OY728152.1, read as the reverse complement.
GTTTTGACAATTGATATTGACTCATTTTTTTACTCTTTCCATGTAAAAGATATATGTATCACTTAATGATTTCAAAAATATCATTTTTGTCATCTACCCATCTTTTAAAAGGCCACTCATACCCTATCATTATAAATTATACAAAAACATTTAATTTATACAATATAATACCAAATTAATTCCTTAATTCAATATATATGTAATCTAGGCCTTATTTTGAGGAGGAATACCTTCAGTGAAGGCCATTTTTATAATCATAATATGACTCATACAATGTGTGGTAAATTCTTAAAGAACAATATATTTATTATTTATTATTTTACCACCATCATAACATATTAAATATTCTTAATTCCGTACAAATTGTTTTACATATCAAATAATATTTTATTACGTTAATGCAATATCCCAAATCCATCTTCTCCTCTATCATATGGGAAATAAAATTGTCGATCGTTTCATTGGAGGACTATCACCTAAGGAACTAATGTAATATGTTTTCAATTACCACATATCTTGTATATATATGGAGATGTATTTAACATGTTTATATAATATTTATGTCATTTTTAAAATCATTTAATTATTATATCATAGATACCTTGTTACTTTTCATTTTTTAAGTTATATGATACTGTCTCTCTTATAAAAGGTGTACTACCAACTTTTGATGTAATATAATTTGTTTTTTATTATGATTTGGATAAATGGTATTATGGTTGAGTATAATGAATATATTTTATATTTATGATCTAACCATACTTACAGAAATTAAATACAACATCTAGATTCATTCCTTTGAATACTTTAGAAAACAATATATTTACCCATCTGTAAGTGTGGAACACCTCCTCACTATGGTGATATGTACTGTTTTATATCATATATTTATATGGAATATAATAAGGGATTAATTGATTAATGAAATATATATATAATAATATAATGATTATAAAAATATTAATTTGTATTAATTTCTCTTTCATTCCATTTGTTGATAAAATTGGAGACATCGTTCATGTGTACGTACAACCTACAGTCTTGTTGAAAGGTGTAATCAATTTTCTATATAGAAATTTAATAATTTAATATAAATAAATAAATTATATTACTATTTACATTTATATAATTAATAAAATTTTACTTATTAACTATCTATGACAAAATTAAATTTAAAAGTATTCCTAAATGAAAATGTACATGAAAAATGATGAAATTATAACCCTAAATAGTGATTTTAAATAATAAATCATAATAAATAGATGATAAATTTATATTACTAAATCATATATGGTATGATATATATAATTATTTTAGAGTAATATATTCATCATAAACATATATTTATTATATTGTAGCTATATATTCTAACAAAGAATATCAAACATGACGTATGTGTTTCCCATCTTAGTTTTATTTTTATGATACATTATTGTCATTCCCCACTTGATTATTTTTTTTAGTTTGTATAATGAAAATTTCAAATGTTATGTTGTGAATACAACTATATTTTTTGTAATTTAAAGATTCAATTTATGATATTTAGTTTATGAGCATTATGAATCAAAAGTTACCAATGTGGTAAGGTTTATTTTACAATATCTTAATTTTTTAGTATTATTTTAATGTATGTATCAGTTAGAGGAATTATATTATATTTATATATCAAAATAAAAATATCATTATCCCCTATGGTCATTCATGATAATTTTCAAAACCAATTTCTATTCCTATACTCATTATAAATACAAATTATAGAGAAAATGAAATTAAGAAAATTCATTTTTAATTATCTCTTTGGTTGAAAATTCTATTTCATAACCTTTATTTTTTTAAAAAAATAACTTTTTAACAATTTAAAATGATTTATTAAAGACTGGTTTGCATATATATAATATTTAAAAAAATTTAGGAAGTAATCTTTATTACACTTTCAATAAGGCAATGTTATTTTTATATTCAAAATGTGAATGGAATCTTGTTTTTTTAATTTAAAGAATTAAAAAAACTGTTATCCTAAACATTAACTATTTTCAATAGTAATAAACATTTTTAATGATTTTATTTTAAAATATGTATTTTTATAAAATAAATAAAATATTTTAAAAATGATTTCTATGTGAAAAATATATTTTCCACATGAATGGTTTTAACGAAATTATAATTGTATTTATATTCATAAATGGCATACCCATTAATTGTACAGATTGTACACTATGGATATTATTTATTAATATCATCCATATTCTATATTCGAAAGACTTATAATCATTTTGAAGGAGGATGTAACCTTTTATTACCATTCACCACATTATGATGGATGATTTATAATTATGTTTATTTGAATGAGGTATGTATTAAAATATCATGACAATGTTTTTAAATATTAATGTTTATGTAGATTATGTTTCACACATTTCATATTAGTAATTTATTAGAAATATTATGTGACTAGTGGGGCCGGGAATTAGATATCTCCTTGATTTTAAAGACATTAAACCGAGTATACCAAAGAAAGTTCCTCACATTATAACTTTATAATAGATACAAGATTTAAATCCCAAACGTCTGTTTAGATTAGTAGTATTAGAAGAAAAATTATATACATGAACATAAAGAGGATTTTACAACATAAAATACTATAAAATATTCTTTTAAAAAATCATTACTACCCCATATAATCCTTATACATCAGTCACAATATAGATATTTTAGTCCTTTATAAAATCTATAACAAAGGGGTATTCAAATGTACTCATTATGGGTAATCCAATAGAATAATATATTATGAATAATATTCATAGAGATTAAGTAATGGTGTAAAACCAAATCACAATACATTTAAACATAATCATTAGTTTAATATTTAATTAATAAATTAAAAAAATATAATTCTATCATGACCCCTACCTCTAGAAATGCCCCTATAAAGCTAGAAATGGAGGATGAGAGTTAATGACCCTTGAGTACCACCTCTCATAGGCCCCATGGTGGTGACGAACACCATTGGTATAAAAATATCACAAAAATTGGTGGAATTAAACATTCTACGGTAACCACGTTTAGGAGATAAGATGTTCCATCCCGAGACAAATCCAAAGAATTTATAAAAGTAAAATAAAAATCCCTCCCGCATGTATGATTTCAAGTAAAAATACTACAAATAAAATGAAAATACACATTTTAATTACAAAAACAAAAAATTTAACCAGAGACAAGGCATATCTCCACATGTCTGAGATGGTAATTCCCAACATGGTCTACAAGGTATTAATGGAAAAATTAATGTAGTTTTATAACATAGGGTGACAATATGAGTATACATAGTAGGAATACCCTAATACCTCATGAAAAAGTGAATAATAATACTAGTGTTACTCTGAGATAATAGTATATAACAATAGATCCTAAAAAGGTATATCAGGCATCCTAACCTAACCAAAGTCTTGCTCACAAAATAATTCATGTAAAGTAAATTAATAATGAGTACATTGGTGATACTGTATACCACACCACATTCCAACTGTCTAGCCACTCTCACAACATAATGGAAAAAAATTGTCTCTCCCTCTGCTTTCAAAAGTACCACTTCACTACCTTCCATCACACACATGATCATCACATCTAGTCCCACAACCTAGGAAAATGATGCTCATAACATATTTACCACACATACCAAATCGTCAATGCCACATCCCACTCATAGATACTAGATCCACATACCAGGTTAATACTTAAGAAACATGGGATAGCATTACACATATCACCCACAATGATATCTAGGAAATCAGATCTCATGTCACACAGTCATACAAAATATACATTTAAAATGGAACAACTCATCCACACACAAATGGGACACATAATCCATGACCTTCCTAAAGAGTTTTTTGTTATCACCTCATGGAAGAGGGAAAATGTAAGAGCATGGCCGCATTCATCCATACTCCACTGGGATATTTCTGAATGACATCATCGCCCATGATAATGGTGGTGTTCTACACATAATTCTGTACTAGGGTAGAACTTGTATAGAAAACACAAGGAAAATACAGGTATATATATATATTGTATCTACCACCGATGCCCAACCTATAGGTTCTTAATAAAATAATCAACCACATTGTGATACTCTTAAATCTTATATTGTCTCTAAATTAATTATGTATCACCTAAAACATTCACATCAACAGTGGATAAATGAAATACATTCAAAACAAGAGATAACAAACACATCCCCCCCAACCGAAACTTTTAACAAATTATCATTATTTACTAAGGAACCCATTTATTCATTCCAACCCCACATGGGAAACTAATAATCACATCACACAACAAGACACAGTATAAATTACACAGAGGGGATGATAACCACCATAGGGCAACTCATTTTCCAATTTCAACTCCATTTACAACTCTTACCAACCACTTCAATCATCATTCATTGATTTCATTCATCATAATCTACTATATTAAGAAGAAAACCACCTAATCATAGAAAAAAAATATCCCAAATCATCTCAACTAACTCAGCATCTCCCCTATATAACAACACCACACCCATCACACCATGAAATATAAACATAGGAAAACTAGAGCCTACAAACCCATTACTCAAACCTTTACCATCCACTCCACAATAAGTCAATCTCTCAACTTTAGATTACTTTACACCAACCATAAAAACCCACCATATATCTGTGATCTAAACCACATGGAAAAATAACTACAAATGTCACAGGACATAACAAAACCACACCTAGCACAGACCCTTATAAAATAAAGAATGGTGTATTCAGATTAATCAAACACACTTTCTTTAATTTACCTTTGATAATTCCGTGGTTATCATGGAACATTCTTGATCATTGGGAATCCATTTATTTATCTGAATATATGCTGTTAATAAATTTAATATATAATTACATTAAATACCTGATTAACATTAATCCATAACAGTTCATCAGGATTTCACAAATAAAACAACCAAAATCCATGATTTTTAGTCATAATAAAGCCCATATAAATCACAATATCAGTAAACAATGAAACGAAATCATGTTCTACAGTTACCGAGCCACTATATATTTTTTTAAATCCATTTCAATTATCATTGTTAAATTTTGATTCAACTTCATTTACATGGAAATCATTCAAACACCGACCCTACATGATAACAAAATAAGAGTGATGAAGGTAACCATACACCATGAAACAGAAGGTAAACACCTCCTCCTTATTCAAACAATGGGGTGTTCAAGGAATCAAGGAAACCCAAACAAAAGATGAAACATATAAGTATAGATCCTCAAAGAATAACATTTCTAGGATGCCCGAGTGTCAATAGAAAAGGGAACGAATGAATGAAGGAATGGATTCTAACTATTAAGGACAAGATCCATCTAACAAGGTATTGATAACCATTTCACCTCCCCATTACAAGTAGATATTTACTTTTTTTTACTAACATAGATACTCCCAAGATTTATGAAATTAAAGATATATTTTACATCATTTATAATGTCATAAAAAACATAAATATTGTTTAAAACAATTTTAATTTCAAATAAAATGTTAAAGGGGAGAATTTTAAACAACTATAAAAACCATAGAATTTTGAAAAACACTTCGAATTGATTCACCCTTGGGTGAGTCACCATTACAAGTCACTCGTGTGTGAGTCACCAGTGGATGAATCACCACCAAACGAGTCACCAGTGTGAACTATCGATGGAAATTTGTTGTTTTTTTGGTTGAGTTTCCATTGTGACATACCATTGTGACCCACCATAAGAAAGTCAACATTTTGAATCAAAAATGAGACCCATTTTTAGTGAGTTTGTAACACCCCAGGTAAATAAAGAATATGTAATATTTATATTTATCCATATTTGTGAATCAAATATTAATATTACTTTAAAGGGGATGCTATGCTCGATGGCGTACCCAACACGCAACAACGAGTTTCTGGGGAATCTTACGTTGCACTCTAATAATAAAATAATATTATTTTAAATGGTAGTTAACATGTAGCCGTTGTATTGGTGGGAATGGATATAAATAACTAAAATATTATTATATATGTTTTTAAATGTTTTTACATTTATTCAATAAAATATAAAGGCTTAAAATACAGAAAGAATTCAATTATAGGCGTATATGCCCTAGTTTTCACTAAAGGTTCACTTATCGCCTTTTGATGGAGAACTGTCATTAAATATAGTTTTGATCACTCTTATACATTCTTTTGGACCAAATAAAACTCTTCTTTAGAATCAGGACATTAAATTTTACTTTGTGTAAATTTTTGGTATTTTTTGGATAAAGTTCATTTTTTAATGAATAATGTAAAATGCTGTATTTTAATTCAAAACATCTTTTTAATATAATTTATTTATATAATTAGATTATCTTTTGAATTGGTTTTAATGTGAAATTAGAATATATTTTTACCATTAAATCCAATAGTGGTCGTTGGAATTAATTTCACTTTGAAATCGGACTTAAACTAGTATCAATCTTTTGATACTTATTGTTTCATAAAAACACGCTATTTTCTCTGACAACGGGAATTAATTATTAAATTAATTAATGTGACTTATCTGTTTTGAATTTTGTAAAATATACTTCATTTTTGAATTCGTAATATCATATTTATCTTAGGGTGAATTTTTGGTAATTTTCTGAAAAACTACAATTTTTGATGAATAGTGAAACCACTAAGTGGTACTTATAAAGACTGATTTTCCGTTTAAATGAAATTTTGTCATCATTGTGTTTTGAATTTCAAAAATCCGACATACATGGTTCTCATTAATAAGTAAAATGTGGTTCAATGGGATAAAAATAATTTTTTGGTGAATAGTAACTTATTAAGTTCTTAATCGCGATTAGTGGTAATTAGGGTAGTTTAAGGTATAAATAATGCTTGAATAATATGAAATAACCTAGACACATGTCCCAACCTTATTTTCTGTGTCATGGCCGACCAAGACAAGCCATGGGTCAACTTGGGGACCCCATGGAGACACTTTGGTTGGGAAATGATATAAATAACTTTTTATTTAATGTAAAAGTAAAAATGACCCAAACATAATATGTTTTACGAAAACAATTTTTATATGGGGTTATAAAGATCAGATTTCTGATTATAAATAGTCATTGGAAAGATAATGATATTTCCTACATCATAGTAGTTTTTTTTAATTTTTAGACATTATATAAATTAAATTATTTGTGACATAATAATGATGCAGCGATGACATCATTATTTGATGATTTAAATAAAATGGAAAGATAATGTAAAATCTATTAACTACACATGTCCAAAACCAATTGGATGAGTGGATTTAGAACCCTTGTCACCTTATCCACAAATTATATCAATGTGGGACCTTTTAAAACCGATACACATTTTCAAATAAAGTAATATTTCTTTTCATTCCAAAAGTGCCCCTCCTCTCCTCTTATAAAAGGCCCCCACCTCTACCTCATTTCACACACTCCTCAAGCCTTTGGCTCTGCCAATCCCTGCCCATTTACTCTCTCCACATACCTCTCCTAATCCTAGAGGATTCCCTTTGGGAATAATCCTTTCAAAGGAATACTTTAGGCTCAAATCAAAAGGAGTTACACTTTTAAAGGTAATTCATTCTCTCTTGTTCATTTGTTTTATTTTGCTTCTCCAACCCTCTAAACTCTTTTTATTTACTTCTATTGTAACAAAACCAGTATATTAAATATACTAGGATGTTGTTATAAGATTTATTCGAGCTACACTCTCACACAACTACATCAAATGGTTAAAGAACATACGGTTTCCATGGATGGCAAAATTCTGCCTCCCGAAACGATGATTGTTCAATACTCATTTAACACCTTCAAAGGTGGCCATTATGATGTCACTATTTTAATATATGATATATAATATGTTTATTTTTTCTTTAATCTTCTGTATTTTTCATTTTGGGCATACCTTTATGGTTTCCATTGTGGGTAAACACGATATCTTCATTTAAGGAAGTGCGGACTACCGCCCCCTCAATGTGATGTGATTCGTTAATGCCATATGTGGGACGTGTAAAGGATGGATTTAAAGTTATTATATATGATGTTATACTAGAATTATAATATACCTCTATATCATTATTATTTATTTCCAATAAAGTATGAGATAGAAATGAATGTAGCGTTCATGCGTACGTACGGCTTACCGTCTCCATGAACGGTGCATTTCATTTCTTATCCCCAAATGTAATGTACTATTAAAAGTATATGTATATAATGGATATATATAATGAATGATAAAGATAAATGATGAATATAATTCTGGAATTAAAATATACATACCTATCATTTAATTTTAATTCCATTAATATGAGAAATAAATGAAAGTAGCGTTCATGCGTACGTACGGCTTACCGTCTCCATGAACGGTGCATTTAATTTCTTACCTCTAAATGATTATGTAAAATTATAAATACATGTATATGCTGGATATATATGATATATATGATATCCAAATCAGTAATGTCATTCTGGATATAAAGAACCTTTGAATACACGAACAACATGTAATTGTAAGAAGTCCACTTTCGACTTAAGAACCAAATATCGACAAAACAAACATTATTAACTTAACTGGTTACAAAATGTTTATAACATGGAAATAAGTGATATAAAAGGAATAATGAACTCTAAAAAGGTTCTTAATCAAGTAGAAATTAACTCAAGTTTATTATTCAGGACGTTAAAGAACGATCAAGTCAAGTCATACCTGAGGTATGGGACTTCGTCTCGATCTCCTTTCATTGAGGCATATTTCGTTTTATACACAACTTTCTTTTATACGGTGTATAAAACCCTTTTGACTTTTACTTTTATACAAAAGGAATCTTTTTCTACGAAGCGTTTTACAAAATGACAAAAAGTAATGTTTCTTTTAACATACGTGGCGACAACGACCTTTTCCGCCGCCGCGAGTATTATTTGGTCTTTGGCTTCCTCAACAAGCCGTAATGTTTTTAGAATAAAATAAATACCATATACTCTTTTATGTATTTTGGTATTGAATATGGTTTTGAAAAAGGATTCTATTATGTCAATATATTTATGATATATTGTGATTGAAATGTGGAAATTATATCATTCCTTTATATTGGTTTTATGTTTTATGATTTTATATTGGTACTTGGACATTTTAACGGGTGGTTACGTTATAAACCATATGACGGGTGGTGCCGTGAATACCAGGACGGGTGGTTACGTTATAACCTCCAATGCATTGGGTATGGAAGTCGGCCGTATGGCTATTCCATTAAGTATGTATGGAAATTGGCCGTATGGATATTCCATTAAGTGATATGTGTGTAAGTCAACCGTATGGTTAATCCACTTAAGTATGTTTATGTCCCAAGTTACCTTTATATATGTTATGTGTTCTTTATATGGGTTTTATGGTAATACTTTGGTTACAAAAATGTAAGTAATGATATTTTTTTTAGTGAAAAGTTTTTACTACTTCATAAAGGTGAAACTTATTACCTTGATAAAGTATACATGGTTTACTATTTGTTTTGATAAACTAATAGTTTTTATTCATTGTGTATCCCTTACTGAGTTTTTATGCTCATCCCAAGTTTTTGAAATGTTTTCACAGGACATATCATGGAATAGGGTCAAGGATGGGATCAAGGGAAAGTCATGCTACCTAAAACATGAAACTAGACATGTTTCTTTTTAAGAATTTTTATTTTATGGAAATTTAGTAGAAGATACTACTTTGTAATCTTTTGAGATGTAATAGTTATGTCCTAATTCTCTAATACTCTAAACCTGAAAAGATCATCAATGTGAATTATTCATTTAATTCAATTTTAAGTAAGGTTTAAGGCTGGGGCCTTATAGTTGGTATCAGAGGTCTGTTTAGATAACTTTAGAGGTTAGAGTATTCTTTAAGCATAAGTGACATTACCATAATGGTTAGGATTTCAGACAGAGTACTAGTTTTAGATAAAGTGAATGAGTAAGAATATCTTAGTGTTTATCTTCCCCATTAGTACATGATGGTTTTGTTGTTATACTCACACTGACCCTTTTTGGTTTTAGTAAATTGCTGGATCTAGCAGGCACCAAGGTAACAGTGGATGTGAAGGAAACTGTGATAGTTTTCTAAGCGAGCAACTAAATGATATGGGAGCTATAATGAGAACTCTTGTGTTTATCCTCAACCAACTATCTGGAGTTATGATTGACCACCTAAACCTTGGTGATTTCTATAAGGCATCATGTATGCGAGAAACAAATACCTACATAACTACAGGTAATAATCATAAAGGTAAGTGTGTTCAAAAACCAATGTGTCAAAGATGTGGAAAGAAACACCTAGGAAAATTTTTCAAAGGGACCGAAATATGCTATAGATGTGGAAATGAAGGTCATAAAGCAAGAACCTGCCATGGAAAAAGGAAGCATCCAGTTGACTCGAGGAAAGGGAATGAAGTTCTTTCTGAGGGATCAATTGAATGTTTTAAATGTGGGGTGCATGGACATTATGCAAACACATGTCCTATGAAGAAGTTTCGTGAATGGGGTCACCAAGAGCATACAAATGTTTGTTTACCACTACCTAATGCCATTCCGATTGAGGATGAAGAAACTGACAATGACCAATCAAAGGTATGTATTTTTGATGACAATTGTTTTCCTATTTTGGAATCATAGGATATGATTCATGATTTTGTTTTTAGGAAAGAGGTATTTCAGAATAAGTTGGAAAGGAATTGTTAATGGATCATGAATAATGTTGAATAAGTAAGATCTCAACATATAAGGGCTTCAAGAGTTATGGTGAAATTCTTAAGAGTATTATGTCTCTTTTGATGATGGGGTTACATTAGAATACATTTTATATTATGTGTAACCCTGATGTTTAATATATGAAATTTTATTCAAGGAATAGTTATCTCTTCTTTTGTGGACATAGTTATAAAGAACCATTTGGGTTTATATGATCCTAACTTTTGAGGTAATTATGGGTTAATATATGTTATGATTGAAGTGAAAGGCATGAGATAAAATTGAGGATATATTATGTTATGGTTATTTTTGATGATTTTATCCCTTTTTGGGGAATTATTTAAGAGTTATAGAGTTTTGAAAAAAGGACAACATGCAGACCGTGTGACAACCCGTCGCGTCGGACAAAGCTGCGGGAATCGAACCCACAACCAAAGTGCGACTGGTATTTATCGCCTACCACTAGACTATGTGAAGTCCCTGGTTAGTTTGACTGATTCTTTCTGGTTATATGATTTTATGAATTAAGAGTAAGATGATTTTGGGTTATTTATGAAAATGATTAACCTATCATGGAGGATATGTGATTAGGTTAATTACTTTTCAATACGGGATTTTAGGAGGAACTAATGTTGTTTGGAGATAAATTTTACAATTTAACTTGGAAGACTATGTGAATAAATCCTTAAAATGTTTGGGTTTCAATCTTAGATTGGTTTACTTTGAGAAATTTTAATGGACAAATTTATTTATCGGATGGTCCTCGTTGAACTTTGGATTTTGTTGGACAAATTTTGGAGATTAAGAATAGATTTTCTTTTTATAAAGGGTTATCCTTTTCTGGATTATCTGACCTTGTAGTAACCTTTTTGGTTTTGGTTATGGTTAAGGTCTAAAGATATGGGAAGTATATAGTTCTCTTTTGTGGATTACATGATTCTCTAGAAGTTGATTATAGTACTCTTAATTTGAACAAGTCTTCCTAAATACTCGCCTTTTGGAGAAAATATGAGTTTGTGTAAGGAATATAATAAAAGTTGAGAGTCAACATGATAAGTGATTATGTTTCCTTATGAATAAATTCCTCAATAAAAAGTAACTTAAAACAAAAATGTTGGGGAATCGAATACCGTTTAACCCATCACAAGTTTGTGATTCTCTTATGGTTAACTTTCTCCTAAAAATGTTTCTATCACTCTCCATCAGAACATGACCCTATGTTTTCTCCTCCATGTCCATGTTTTCATACTTGGAATCCTAGTATGGGTTAACTCGGGTGACCATTGTACATATCTTTCTTCATTTTAATGTGATGTTTTACCGATCCTTGTTCCGATGTGGGACATTCAAGGATGTTTCCAAGCCCAATTTTAAAATTGCGAGGACGCAATTCCCAAAAGGGGGGAAGGATGTAACACCCCAGGTAACTAAAGAATATGTCATCTTTATATTTATCCATATTTGTGAATAAAATATTAATATTACTTTAAAGGGGATGCTATGCTCGATGGCGTACCCAACACGCAACAACGAGTTTCAGGGGAATCTTACGTTGCACTCTAATAATAAAATAATATTATTTTAAATAGTAGTTAACATGTAGCCGTTGTATTGGCGGGAATGGATATAAATAACTAAAATATGATTATATATGTTTTTAAATGTTTTTACATTTATCCAATAAGAGATAAAGGCTTAAAATACAGAAAGAATTCAATTTTAGGCGTATATGCCCTAGTTTTCACTAAAGGTTCACTTATCGCCTTTTGATGGAGAACTGTCATTAAATATAGTTTTGATCACTCTTATACATTATTCTGGACCAAATAAAACTCTTCTTTAGAATCAGGACATTAAATTTTACTTTGTGTAAATTTTTGGTATTTTTTGGATAAAGTTCATTTTTTAATAAATAGTGTAAAATGGTGTATTTTAATTCAAAACATCTTTTTAATATAATTTATTTATATAATTATATTATCTTTTGAATTGGGTTTAATGTGAAATTAGAATATATTTTTACCATTAAATCCAATAGTGGTCGTTGGAATTAATTTCACACTGAAATCGGACTTAAACTAGTATCAATCTTTTGATACTTATTGTTTCATAAAAACACGCTATTTGCTCTGACAGCGGGAATTAATTATTAAATTAATTAATGTGACTTATATGTTTTGAATTTTGTAAAATAGACTTCATTTTTGAATTCGTAATATCAAATTTAGCTTAGGGTGAATTTTTGGTAATTTTCTGAAAAACATCAATTTTTGATGAATATTGAAACCACTAAGTGGTACTTATAAAAACTGATTTTCCGTTTAAATGAAATTTTGTCATCATTGTGTTTTGAATTTCAAAAATCCGACATACATGGTTGTCATTAAGAAGTAAAATGTGGTTCAATGGGATAAAAATAATTTTTTGGTGAATAGTAACTTATTAAGTTCTTAATCGCGATTAGTGGTAATTAGGATAGTTTAAGGTATAAATAATGCTTGAATAATATGAAATGACCTAGACACATGTCCCAACCTTATTGGTTGTGTCATGGCCGACCAATACAAGCCATGGGTCAACTTGGGGACCCCATGGAGAAACTTTGGTTGGGAAATGACATAAATAACTTTTTATTTAATGTAAAAGTAAAAGTGACACAAACATAATATGTTTTACGAAAACAATTTTTATATGGTGTTATAAAGATCAGATTTATGATTATAAATAGTCATTGAAAATATAAAAATATTTCCTACATCATAGTAGTTTTTTTATAATTTTTATACATTATATAAATTAAATTATTTATGACATAATAATGATGCAGCGATGACATCATTATTTGACGATTTAAATAAAATGGAAAGATAATGTAAAATCTATGAACTACACATGTCCAAAACCAATTGGATGAGTTGATTTAGAACCCTTATCACCTTATACACAAATTATATCAATGTGGGACCTTTTAAAACCGAAACACATTTTCAAATATGGTAATATTTCTTTACATTCCAAAAGTGCCCCTCCTATCCTCTTATAAAAGGCCCCCACCTCTACCTCATTTCACACACTCCTCAAGCCTTTGGCTCGGCCAAACCCTGCCCATTTACTCTCTCCACATCTCTCTCCTAATCCTATAGGATTCCCTTTGGGAATAATCCTTTCAAAGGAAGACTTTAGGCTCAAATCAAAAGGAGTTACACTTTTAAAGGTAATTCATTCTCTCTTGTTCATTTGTTTTATTTTGCTTCTCCAACCCTCTAAACTCTTTTTATTTACTTCTTTTGTAACGAAACAAGTATATTAAATATACTAGGATGTTGTTATAAGATTTATTCGAGCTAAACTCACACAAAACTACATCAAATGGTTAAAGAACAAACGGTTTCTGTGGATGGCGAAATTCTGCCTCCCGAAACGATGATTGTTCAATACTCATTTAACACCTTCAATGGTGGCCATTATGATGTCACTATTTTTATATATGATATATAATATTTTTATTTTTTCTTTAAGCCTCTGTATTTTTTATTTTGGGCATACCTTTATGGTTTCCATTGTGGGTAAACACGATATCATCATTTAAGGAAGTGTGGACTACCGCCTCCTCAAAGTGATGTGATTCGTTAATGCCATATGTGGGACGTGTAAAGGATGGATTTAAAGTTATTATATATGATGTTATACTATAATTATAATATACCTCTATATCATTATTATTTCTTTCCATTAAAGTATGATATAGAAATGAAAGTAGCGTTCATGCGTACGTACGGCATACCGTCTCCATGAACGGTGCATTTCATTTCTTATCCCCAAATGTAATGTACTATTAAATGTATATGTATATAATGGATATATATAATGAATGATACATCAAAACGATGAATATAATTCTGGAATTAAAATATACATACCTCTCATTTAATTTTAATTCCATTAATATGAGAAATAAATGAAAGTACTGTTCATGCGTACGTACGGCTTACCGTCTCCATGAACGGTGCATTTCATTTCTTACCTCTAAATGATTATTTAATATTATAAATACATGTATATGCTGGATATATATGATATATATGATATTCAAATCAGGAATGTCATTCTGGATATAAATAACCTTTGACCACACGAACAACATGTAATTGTAAGAAGTCCACTTTCGACTTAAGAACCAAATATCGACAAAACAAACATTATTAACTTAACTGGTTACAAAATGTTTATAACATGGAAATAAGTGATATAAAAGGAATAATGAACTCTAAAAAGGTTCTTAATCAAGTTGAAATTAACTCAAGTTTATTATTCAGGACGTTAAAGAACTGTCGAGTCAAGTCAGACCCGAGGTAAGGGACTTCGTCTCAATCTCCTTTCATTGAGGCATATTTCGTTTTATACACAACTTTCTTTTATACGGTGTATAAACCCCTTTTGACTTTTACTTTTATACAAAAGGAATATTTTTCTACGAAGCGTTTTACAAAATGACAAAAAGTAATGTTTCTTTTAACATACGCGGCAACAACGACCTTTTCCGCTGCCGCGAGTATTATTTGGTCTTTGGCTTCCTCAACAAGCCGTAATGTTTTTAGAATAAAATAAATACCATATACTTTTTTATGTATTTTGGTATTGAAAATGGTTTTGAAAAAGGATTATATTATGTCAATATATTTATGATATATTGTGATTGAAATGTGGAAATTATATCATTCCTTTATATTGGTTTTATGTTTTATGATATTATATTGGTACTTGGACATTTTAACGGGTGGTTACATTATAAACCATATGACGGGTGGTGCCGTGAATACCAGGACGGGTGGTTACGTTATAACCTCCAATGCATTGAGTATGGAAGTCGGCCGTATGGCTATTCCATTAAGTATGTATGGAAATTAGCCGTATGGCTATTCCATTAAGTGATATGTGTGGAAGTCGACCGTATGGTTATTCCACTTAAGTATGTTTATGTCCCAAGTTACCTTTATATATGTTATGTGTTCTTTATATGGGTTTTATGGTAATACTTTGGTTACAAAAAGGTAAGTAATGATATTTTATTCAGTGAAGAGCTTTTACTACTTCATAAAGGTGAAAATTATTACCTTGATAAAGTATACATGGTTTACTATTTGTTTTGATAAACTAACAGTTTTTATTCTTTGTGTATCCCCTACTGAGTTTTTATGCTCATCCCATGTTTTTGAAATGTTTTTCACAGGACTTAGCTTGGAATAGGGTCAAGGATGGGATCAAGGGAAAGTCATGCTACCTAAAACATGAAACTAGACATGTTTTTTTTAAGAATTTTTATTTTATGGAAATTTAGTAGAAGAGACTACTTTGTAATCTTTTGAGATGTAATAGTTATGTCCTAATTCTCTAAAACTCTAAACCTGAAAAGATCCTCAATTTGAATTATTCATTTAATTCAATTTTAAGTAAGGTTTAAGTCTGGGGCCTTATAGAGTTACATAAATGATTCAACAACAAAACAGAGTTTCAGTGATTCACCAATGTGATTCTTCTAAAAGACTCATTGTTAGTGAGTCACCGACATGAGTAATCGATGCTACTCACAATTAAAAAGTCACTAAGGCGACTCACCATTAGAAAATCACCAACACCACTCACTGTAGTGATGACCTACCTTCACCACATAAAATCAACAAATCACCATTTAAAAAAATTGATTATTAATAAACTCTATAATCGTGTAACTGAATTTTCTTAGAACCCCTATCTTACCATATATTAAAAATGTAATGGATTAGAATGGTATGATCCATTATAAATTCAATATAAATAATTACATCGATATTATCTAATTTGAAAAATCACACATAATATCAATTACTAATATCATAATGATGTAATGAATAATTTTTCACATCCTAAACATTGAACCAATTCTTGGTGCAACAGATCATAAATAAATGTTTAAGACATCATCAAATTCCCAATATACATTTTCTTATGAGACCTAAAGATTCAATGTGGTTCTATAGAGGGACCCTCTCACGACATACTAATTCCACAACATTTTTAAAATTAAATGGTGGAAAAATAAACAATACAATCTTTTGATTTCAAAAACTAGCATACAAAATGGTAATACATCAAACATAAACACTATATAAGATCAAAATTGCACATCCACAGTAAAATTGATCATAAAAACATCAATACAATATGGAAAATTGTATTGTGTGTGTTTAACCTCAATCAATAATTAGATCCAAAAAATGATATTGACATAGATGAAAATACTATAATAAAAAAATTTATAATTTCTTGAGATAAATACCACTTTTTACATTGTCATGAATTTTTAATAAGATGTAATTAAAAAAGAAAAAAATTTCATTGAAAATAACCATGTAAATTAGAAGCTATTTTTCAAAACATTATGGCTTCATTATTGTGAAAAATTCACTGCATACAACAAATGTATAAAATTAGTCTGACATTTTTTTTGAAAGAGACATAAATTACTTCATGTAGAATACGATAAAAACCCATAAAATAAATTATAAAAATATAAAACATTATAAAAGTTAATTAAAAATTTTACGAGTAATAATAAAAATATTTTCGTTAAAATTAATATGAATCACATACATGGATGTTAAATATTCCCTAGCATATACATACATATAAATTACCTATAATACTAATGAGATTGTAAAATAAACCCTTACCTAGTATATTATGTTTTTTGAATTTTCTATAACCTCATATATAATTATTTAAATACTTTAATTAATTTTTATAGAATCATATAAAAATTTAGGACTTTATATTAGATATTATTATATAATTGCTTAATAATATTTGGTTATTTTCAATGTTTCTAGTTTTAACCGCTTTCTTTTCCATTGCACATTTTGTTAAGAACGATTGTTTTCTTATAGAAAATATATTTTCATTTCATCAACATATATATATTAAGTTAAAATATATTATATTAATCATTATATTCTTTTTCATAATAATTCATCCATGGTTATCACAGAAAATTAATCTCTTCGCGTTGTGGAGATGATATGTCGTACATATGCACGAGCGATGATATCATTCCATAAATGGTGAAAAGGAAATTCTTGGATTTTTATATTATGTATAATGAATAAATATCATATAATATTTATTATTTATATAAATTATGTCCATAATTATACCCATCTAAATAATGTGGTGTTAAACAACAAATTACATTAAGTTATGGAGATGGTAAACTAGATGTACACACACGATGCTATTTTTCTTTTTCATAGGAAGGATAAATAATGGAATATTCTTATCAAATAATATAAATAATATTTAAGATATATCAACCACTAGTTATTAATTTATATTGGAAACAAGAAATGATGATTATGTCGAAGAATATATGAACAAGTATGAGTTGGTAAAACAATTACATTTTTATCTGTGGAATTCCATTAGAATTCTTTTCAACAGATTTGTAGTTTGTATTTTTAGATGACTATGACCTCTATGATATAGATAAGGTCTTTTTATGGTGAAATGAGATTATTTTGGTTGAACTTCAAATCTCCAAGTGGTGTGATAAATTGAAGAAGGTGGTTCCCTATTATTAATGAGGTGGGGAATAAGATTGGAAAATCTAGAAAATGATAAATTAATATAAACTAATATGTCATTAATAAATAAATAATAAGTGATTTATTTAATATATAAGACATTTATGTGTCTTAAACAGCTGAAAAATTATTCTAATAATGGTTTTTGTCACATTCTTATAATAATATATTTTTATTAACCCTTATTTAATTACTTTAACTCTTACCATATAAACACGTGTTTTTACTACTAATAGGTAAATATTGTTACATTGATATTAAAACAACCCTAAAATTATTCATGAATGAAATCTTTATCCTTATACCAATCATTTTGGAAAATTTTATATATTATGAATTTTATATCATTTGATTAGATATTATTTATTATTCTGTTCAATCAATATCTATTTTGATACATTTCACTTCATTGCCTTTTTAAAATATCATAACTACATGATATATTCAAAAGGAAACCTATAATACGATTTTATTATGTCTAGGTCATAAAAATAATAATTTTAGGACTTTAATTGAATCAAATTATATTTATTTTCATTTTTCTATTATCATTTATTTGATATTTCAATTATTTAAATGACTACTACATCATCCTTGTATAAGACAATAAGGTAATTATTTATTTCATAAAAATTAAAAATAAATTAACATAATGCTGATAAATATTTTATATTTCAATTTGATATTAATATTATATTTTATCCTCTATTTTTCTCCATATTAAATAGAGATATAATTATTAGAAATATGAGTATGAAATAAGTATCTTATCTTTTAAAAAATATAATAATTGTCACACTCTCATCCAATTGGATTAAAATGGTCATAATATCATCACATATTGGATTTTGGTAGATAACCAATTATTAAATTATTTATTTCAACTATAAGGGTAATGTTCTAATATTAATAATATTATTTTTACCCATAATTAGTCAATTTACCTTACTGTGTGTTAATAAAAAAATTACTAAAGATGCTATTCACGATACCCAATAATAATATAACCCAATTTACATATTTTTTAACCAATGATTACAAATATGGAATCCATATTTAAATTTTTCCAAACATATAATAATTAATTATTAAGTCAAAATTAATCTCTTCGATGGAATTAGAAAATGGGATTCTAAAGTGAAATATTTAAAATACTGAAATGTTTTTATCCAAATTCTATGTTAAATTTATTACAATGAACTAAATTGAACTGAATGAAAAAACATAAATATAATTATACTTAAAACCAATTTATAATATAGTTTAACAATAAATATTATTTATACATAAATTTGTTTGCAATTAAAGTGAAATATTTTATCTCTACGTATTAAAAAAATATATTAAAAATAATATTCAAAATTTATCCAATGGAAATTTTGATATTGATATTTCAATAAAGTATTTAATTTATTCCTATATAATTTATAAATGTGTAATAAATATTTTTAATTTCAAATGAACCAGCAAAAGGCAGTATTTCTTTGTTAAAAAAAATTGCTTTTTAATGATTAAAAGTGGATTCATTATTTTCATATTCCTATAAAATATTTTTTATCAATGTAAAAACCATAAATATAAAAATTTCATAATTCTTATAATATTATTAATTTTTTCTATTTTAATGGATATGTTATAATGATCAACTATTAAGAGATCATGGTGCATTCGATCTCAATGTTACATGAAAAACATTCTTTTAAATTTATGTTAAAAGACATTATATCATAAAATCATGTAGGGTTACATTATTCCACAAATCCAAAAATTCAGACGCCAAAATTTATAGAATATCACCTATTCAAAATAGTTGTCTAGTTCGTTATCACAATTTTATTAGGTTTCTACATCACCTCGTCTATATTATGATTTTATCCACAGCGAGGTTACTATTTTGTTCTTATAATACCTCAAATAATTTTACCTAGTAACAAAAATCTAGATATTAACATCAATGTAAGATAAATACACATCCAATAATATTTCGTTAGATGTTATAACATCTGTTGGGTCTGGCATGTTATTTCTAATTTATGATATTTTGAATACATCGTGCACTTTATAAAGGGTAGGTAAAATTTCCCAATGAAAAACCATATTTACTATTTATTCTAGAATTTCAAATGGTTTTATATTCCTACGTAATATTTTTCCTTTCTTACAAAATCATATAAGACCTTTCCTTATAAAAAACATCAAGAAAACATGATCTTAAACTTTAAAATACCAATCTTTTATTTTATTATAAGAATAGCCCATTTAACTACTTTGATATAATTTGATATAGGTTTGAATACTCTTTACCATTCCTATTTATTCAACATATGTTATGGGCATATAATCATATTTTCAAAAATATCATCCCGAAATGTTGGTATAGTACATCTATTTCTATAAAACCCATCATATGGTTCCATTTAAATACTTTATGAGAAATTATTATTTTTGGAAAATCATACCCATGGTTATTTTTTATCCCACATGCCTTGAATATCATGTGAGAAGGACCTCAACATATATTCATATGTTTGTATATATCATTATAACTACCTATTAGTTTGAGGGAAGTAGGTAGTTCTCAAATGAATATCATTATCTATATCATTCTGAATACTTTTCCAAAATTAAAATATAAAACATGAGTGGAAATTAGACACATTTGAATGAGTTGATCCATCATGACTTAAATATTTATTATTATTGAATATTTCTAGGTGTTTTAGAGGTATACCTTCTTTGACAGTTAGAAAATGTACTATTTTTGTATGGGGATCAACAATAACCCATTTCACATCATTCCTTAATGGAGTCCATGTTAGTTCCATTACTAAGTACATCATAATATTATCCCATTTCAAAAAAGGTTTTGTAATATGTTTCATGACTCATCTAAGATGTTTTCTCAGATCCTTCTCTAGTTGAAAAACCAAAAAACAAGATACATAGTTAGCAATTTCCTAATTAAATTCATCATATATATTATTTTCATTCCCTGGGTGTTAGTATATTGATTACACATAATACATAATTAGTTCAATCAATAACATTTTTCTAATTTAATATTGTTTTGGTGAGAATATATATTTCAATGATTAGTGATTTGTAAATATATTGTATATTTATACATAGAGATAGCATTTCCCAATTATGAAAGGAAATATAAAAAATCATAACTAAAAATCATAATTTAGAATGTTTTTTTCATGAGATTATTGAATTTTGGAATTCTTATTCAATAACTCTATCATTCGTCATAAGGTGAAATCATAGTACTTCAATTGATACATTTCTATTAATAAAAAATCCACCGTTTCATGATGGTAAACTAATGATACGAGCATTGACCAATAATTTCTTAATATTTTCAAAACATATTATTCAATTTATTTCCAATATGATCATAATTTTTTTACATGTGATCTAGGTTAATGGGATATCGAATTAGGAATGTTTTTGATTGAAATTCTGATAGTAACCAGCTAATCCAATGATTCTATATATCTCATTTATGTTCATTGGTACAATCTATCAAGGGGTTTATTTTTTATTTTAATGATATATATTGATTCCTTCTATGGAGAAATATAGTGATTAAAATAATTTTTTAGATGATAAAATTCACACTTTCAAAATTTACCATGTATTTTCTTAACTCTAATAGTCTCCAGACTGATCTTCAAATGATAATGATGGTCTTCGTAGATTTTAAATACATTTTAATATAGTCAATTTATGACATAAAACCCATTTTGATATTAATGGATTAATAAATTCATTAAATATTGAAAAACTGTAAGTGATTTATTCAATCAAAATGTAATTATCATAAAATCATAATGTATATACCTCGTTTAAAAAGTAGAATTCATAATTTACTCCATAATTAAATATAGTTTATGATATTTTTCATGAAGTTCAATCATAAAGAAAGTTTAATGACTGAAATGTTTGTTAATGAGAATTCCTCTTGATCTAATTAAATGTATCATTATATAAAATGGTAATATAATATATGAACTTACTTTAATTTATGGTTTTGGATTATAAAATACCATTAAAAATCGTGACCATTTATTTATTAACCATTAAAATAAAATCACATGATTATTATAAATATAGGTCTTTAACAATTATAATTTAGTCAAGCAAAGCGATGGACTCATCAAGTAAGATTTCTCCATAAGAAGCCCATTTTTTCAGAGCCTGGAATGTAATGGGAATTGCTGGGATTTTCTCTTAACGAAGCTGAAGCCAAGATTCCACAAGTTAGTATCAAGTGGAACCACCTATGGTAGAAGTGGAATTTAATTCATATTTCCAACATATCAATGTTATCAAAGCCCCCCCCCCCCCCAGGATTTTTTCACCATCACACACCTTACCATTCAGTCATATGTGGGTGTTATAAGAGGTTTTGTAACAGGACCATAGCACTATGATTATTTTCATTTTGTTTACATTATTAAGAATATTCATTAATTTTATTATTGTTACGTTGTAAATAGTTTTTAAATACAGAAGGTATTTTTATTATTTTTAAATTATGAAATCCATTTTAATGAATTAATTGATTTTTTAATTAATTAATATTTTATTAAAATATTATTATTAAGTTACTTTTTATTACATATAAAATGTGGTATAATTTTTTGGTAAACAATTGTAATAATTGTTAAGGTTTGAAAGAAGTTTATGTCAAACCCCATAAATTTTCAATAAATATCGGTTATTATTTTAAAAAAATCACATCTTTAGAAAAAATTTAGATAAAATGAATATTATTTTTTGAAACCTGAAGTCAAAATTATACAACAGTGAAATATTTATAATTTTCTGATATAGTAGTTTTTAGGGTATTGAATTAAATACAGTTTAATTAAATAACGTGTTTAATGACATCATAATGACCCACTAGTTATATAATAAAATATTATAAGTGGATTGTTCTTCCAATATTTTTTTATGAATAAAATAATGTGATTTAGTTTTATTTTATTTTCTTACAGAGCCATAGTGAACCCTCCATGATTTATAAGAAATTTATTTTTTAAATATAATTTCCTTGAGAGTGTGACTCACCTCTACTTAATAATGAATAATATTTTATTATGTTATTTCATTTATCTAATAACGTACTGTTTTCCAATCCCCTTTGGAATAAAACATGGAAAAACCCATGTGCTTGTTTGGGGTTTGGATTAGTATAATGTTTGTTGAACAAAACATAAATAATTAAAAAATCCTTCTTTTTTCCTACATAATCCCAACAAATATCCCACTTCCTCTTTTGTCAAAGCCTTTGGATCTTTACCAACTCATAACCTAATCTAACTATAATCCTACCAACGCTCCACAAGATCTCATGAAGCCTCTCTCAAGCCCTTCTAAAGCCATTTGGGTCACACATCCAAGAAATGGATGTATTCCTTTCTCATTTTATTTCTAATTTCATTAAGTTTTTTTGACATTTTATTTTAAATTAAAAATCTATGGGGTGTGATTTTGAAACTCTCCATACCTCCCTATTTATGTTTGAATGTGGATTTACCCCTTTACATCTCATAATTCCTCCCAGGTACACCTGTTACCATGCCAAATATCCTTATGGAAATTCTCTCTCCTCATTTGCATTCATGAAATTCATTTGTATTATGAATATAAAATTACATTACATATGTTTGGACATGTATATATATGACCCCCTTACTATCAATATCATATAAATATTATGAGACACCCTTTTCTCTCTCATAACCATTTTTATTAATTCTTATGTCATGCAGTTTTGCTGCCAGAATTGCACATTGATTTTCCAAGTCAATGACATTATGTCATGAATACCATGCCCATTTCTCTATCAATAGTATTAACCATTATAAATGTTTAATTATTGGTTATATAGTTTCCAATATGAATTCCACCTCCCATTATTTTGGAATAATGTATTATCTTTAATGATTCCATGTTGTATGATCCATGTGGCACACTTATGAATGAAATTAATAGTTTTAAGAACGATGCACCAAGATAGCTCTCAAATGTATTAGGTAAATTTTAGTATCATGATATGTAAAATGAAATAAATATTTACTCATTATACCTCATGTTCAATGAGGGTTTACTCATGCTCCATGTGCAATGACCCTTTTATCATGTTAATATCATGTTAAGTGTTGTTGCCTCATTTCTATGCTATGACAATCACACCATAACTTTCTTTGATGTTCATGTTTATTTTATGCTGCACTGATATTCTTACTGACTAAAATGTATCTTATTCTTCATGTTAAATTTGGTTTACTCTCTTACTGAGATTTATAAATCACCATTTTCTTATGTCTGTGCTCAGGTTATCCCATGCAATGCTATGTATGAAAGAATATAGTGGTTATGTAAATGATGTTTTCTATAATGTTGTATGTTTTATGTTTGAAGTTGTTGTGTAATGTTCCTAATCCTTGAAGACACAATACCTCTCTATCCTCTAATTTTTATCAAGTGAAGAGATTATGTCATAAATCATGATTATGTTTGTAATAAACATCGGGGTTTTTATGGTTGGTATCAGAAGATATGTTTAGTTATTTTTAACATCAGGATTAGAAAACCCTAGCGAAGCCTTAAAGAAAAGAATAATTATAAAAACATCACTAAATTTGGGAGAGTATTGATAAAGTGGATTATAAGGAAAATAATCTATGTTTGTATATGATCAGGATGAGTCGGCACAAGAACAGATGTACCCAGACGGGAAAACTACAGTATGGAGTTTCGGGCATGACCCAGGGTATCCTAGTACATGAAAACGGGACTTGTTGCACTCTTGTTTATGACACTCCCAATGGATATGCTTTGGTATAATCATTGGAATATTATGAACCATTATTAAAGATAAAGAATGCATAAATTAATATATTTTTGGAATTAGATCATGGATAACATAGATTAACAGTTATACATGTATAAGTTAAGGAATTAAAATTAATTTATAATTCATCTGTTTTTTCAATAGATTCCACATTATGTGTCTAATGTATTTAAAAAATAAATTTGTTATGTTTTTGGATAATGTAGAAGAATATAATGAGATTCAGTAAGTGAAAGGTAGGGTAATCATCCATGGTTCTACAAATTATATTATACCCTAAAAGTTTATTAGAACAATCCTTACACTGCCACAAACCATGTAAGTAATGATGTTGTTGAGAATGAAAAATGATCAAATATACGTATCCCATGAATATAACTCCTCCCCATTCACATTATGTGGACTAAACATTCCAAAAAACCTCATCATACTCCCTCTAGGAGAATTTGAGGCAATTATCAGTATGGATTGACTTTCCATATATAGAAACAACATAAATTTCCATTGGAGGAAAATCACTCTCCAAATGGTGAATTAACCCTACATTCAATAAAATTGAAAAGATGAAGATGAATATTATTTAGCACAATCATCTCTAGTATTGAAAATATTGACCTCTGATAACACTTTTCTTTCCTAGATTCTTGAGTCTAAGATGATACTCTCCTTGAAGACATGCCAATTGTGAAAGAATTAGATAAAATGTTTCCGGCAGAATTTTTGGGTCATCTTCCTTGATGAGATGTTGAATTCTCAATTGACCTAATACCTGGGAATTGTTAATATACAATACTCTATATAGAATGGTTATTATGAAAGTTGAGATCTATGGAATAAACTATATGAGAATCAGGATAAAGGGGTTATATTCCCAAGTGATTCACCATTGGGTGCACCAGTCCTCATCATCATGACTAAGATGGGTCAATGAGCCTTTGCATTGATTATCATGATATCTACAATATCATGATAAAGAAAATGTATCATCTACCCAGAATTGATGAATTGTTCAATCATCTATATCGGGCATAGTACTTATCCTAGTAATATTTGTTGGTGGGATATTACCATGTAAGGGTGAAGAAGAGAGATATCCTCAAGAAAGATTTTCGTACAATGTATGGGCACTATGAATTCATATTGATGCCTTCTGGACTCACTAATGCTCTATCAATATTCATGGACATGATGCATATAGTCTATAGATATTACCCCAACAAATTTGCAATAGTCTTAATAAAAGATATTCTAATATACTCCAAAACCAAGGAGGATCATTAGGAGAATCTATGAATTGTACAAGAGACCCTGCAAAAGGAGATGCTCAATGCAATGTACAGAAACAATGAGTTATGTTAGAAGGAGTTCTCATTATTGGGATTATCATCAAAATCAATTGGATATATGTGGATCTATCCTAGAAACCTGAAATTTAGTGATGGATGAAGCCAACGTCTATAATAGATATCCATACCTTCTTGGGGTTAGGGGGATCTTATCGTTGATTTGTGAAAAAATCGCACGATTGTCAAACACTATTACCAAGCTAACTCAGAAGGGATTAACGATTTCTTGGAGAGATGAATGTGAAGATATTTTAAAGTAGCTGAAAATGAGGCTTATCACTATTCCCATGATCATTCTACCCACAAGTGAGGATCTTTTTGTGGTATCTAGTGATGCTTCGAAGAAGGGGATGTGTGGAGGGTTCTTGAAAAAATGACAAATTTATTGCCTATGCTTCAATGAAATTGAATGTTCATAAGAAAAACTATCCAACACATGATATGATGTTGGCTGTAGTGATTTTAGATTTTTAAAATTTGGAAGCATTATGTTATTTAAGAGAAGTGTGAGATATATACATACCCAAAAGCATCACAGAAATAGTTGAACATGCTCCAGTGAAGATGGTTAGAGCTGAACAAATACTAAGACTGACCAATCCATTACCACCCTAGGGAAGTGAACAAGGTGGTGGATGTTGTATGATAGAAGGACCCAATGATTCAATCATTGATGAGAACTGAAAAGGGTACAATCATATTAGAAATTATGTGGATGGACATGGGAATCATAAATTAAGAAAAAAATAATCAATAATTTCACAAAGGATTTCTCAACCATCTCTTTCAGAAAGGTTAATTGATGCTATAAAAGATGATGTGGGACTTTAAAAGAATTTCAAAAATATTAGAAATGTAAAATTCTTGAAGTTAAATGCCAATAAAAAATGAATTCTGAGATTTGGTTCAATATTATGTCTACCATCGAATATAGAGTTAAAGAAGGAACATCTGGATGATGAAAATAGGTTAAATTTCTCTATTCACCTAGGAAACACAAAGATTAATCGATATCTACAAGGGAATTATTTTTGGGATAACATGAAGAAGGTTATTTTTGAATATACATCAATGTGGATGGTATTTCATCAATTGATGGCTGAGATGAAAATGTCTAAGGGTAGGATGCGACCATTACACATACCATCATGGAATGAGAGAACATCACCATGGACTTTGTCACTGGACAGGTGCAGACAACCAAAAGAAACAATGCTATCTGGGTTTTTGTGGACCCTCATACAATGACAGCACACTTCATTCTAATTTGGGAGGATTTCTCACTCAATCAACTGGAACAATTATAAATTAAATATAGGAAAGGCTTTATGGAGTTCCACTATCGATTGTATCCAATAAAGATCCAAGATTCACCTCTATGTTTTAAAAGAGTCTTCAATATGCTTTGGATAATAAGATGAACATCAGTGTGTATTATCATCCATAAATGGATGGCCCATTAGAGCAGACTATCCAAACACTTGAGTACATGTTTAGAGCATGCTCAATGGACATCAAATAAGGATTGTATCAACATTTTCTTCTTGTTGAGTTCTCATACCATAACAATTTAAAATCAAGAATCCAAATGGATACTTAAAAATCCCTGTATAGGAAGAGGTGTAGAAAATTGTCTTGTAGGGATAAATTTGAAGAGAAAAAACACCTATGTAAATAAATGGTTGACGAAATGGGGGATATGGTTAAGAAAATCCAACAACATATTAAAGCTACTTAGAGTCAACAAAAAATCTACGATGATAATCATTGATGTGACCAAGATTTTGATGTCAATGACATGGTATTACTCTTCATATCACTGTGGAAGATAGATATGAAATTTGGGAAGATTAAAATGGTTAGTCCAAGATACATCGTCCCTTTTTTGATATTTGATCGCATTGGAGTTGTAGCCTTTCGACTAGCACTCCAAGATAACCTATCTGAAATACATGATGTATTGTATGTATCACTCTTGAGGAAGTACATACCTGACCAATCATATATACTCAATATAGAGGTTGTAACATGAAGAATGACCACTACTATGATGAGAAGTAAGTAAATATATTAGATCATTGAGAAACAGTTCTACGAAATAAGACAATACCACTTATCAAGGTGTTGTGGCGAAACCAAATATTTGAAGAAGCAACATAGGAATGAGAGGATGTGATGAAGCTGAGTTATCGACTTCTATTTTAGTGTGGGAAACATTCATTTTGAGGGTGAAATTTTTTAATGGGGGAATATTGTGACAACCCAATATTTTGTAAATGAAAATTTATCTTAATCTAATTAAATGTCTCAATATGAAAAATGGTTATATAATATATGATCTTCCTTGGTTTTATGTTTTTGTATTCAATAATACCATTAAGAATTGTGACCATTTCTACTATATCCCTTGAATAGTGATCACAAGATTAGTATAGATATATGGCCATAATGAATCCAATTTACTTAGAAAAAGGAGGAAATGACCTCATCCTGCAGAATGTTTCCACAGAAATCAAATTTTTTGAAGCTCAGAAAGGAGGTGGAATCATGGGCCTTCACTGTTTGCAAATACCAATCCAGGATTTATCATGTTAAGCTCGAGAGGAACCACCTATGGGATAAGTGTATGTTAATAGTGATTACCACCCTAGTGATGTCATTCGAGCCCCCCATCCCCCACCAATATTCTATTACCATTGAACACATAACCCATCGGTCCTATGTGGGTGTTATAATGGGTTATGTAATCTCACCATAACACCATGATTATGTGCATTATTTCTGTATATAATAAATAATATACATTTATTGTTTTATTTTTTTAGTAAATTTTTTTAAAAGGAAATATAGTATTTTTAGTTAATATTCAATTATGGAATCTATTTTAACAAATTAATTATTTTGTGAATTAAATAATATTTTAAAAAATTATAATAACTAAATGAATATTTATTAAATATAAATGATAGTGTAATTTTTAAAAATAAAATTGTTATTTTTATTATGGTTTAAAATCTTTTTTTTCAAAGCCAATAAATTTTCGATAAATGTTGCATTTTTTAAAAGTAAAAAATCAACTTTTTAGAAAAAATTTTAGATAAAATTAATATTATTTTTTGAATAAGGATCTTGAAATTATCCAATGGTGATTTTTTCACAATTTTCTTATATAGTTTAATTTTTGGGTAAAAATTTAAATACCTTTTTATTATATAATGTGTTTAATAACATCATAATCACCCAATAGTGATGAAATAAAATAATATCAGTAATAATTTAGGATAATATAAGTTTCAAAATTAAAATAATTTGATTTTAGGATTATTTTATTTATTTTACAATGCCTTAGTCGGCCCTCAAATACTTTTATAATATTTATCCTTCTAAAATGATCTACATGATAGTGTGACTCACCTCAACATAAGGAAGTCTAATATTTTAAGATGTTCATCCATTGTCCATATAAAATAATGTTTTCCACTCTCCTTAGGAAAAACACATTGGCAAAAAAATGGGTTGGTTTGTGGTATGGATTAGTTTAATGTGTGGTGACCCAAACCTAAATAATAACTAATTCCCTCCCCTTTCATATATAAACCCACCCGTTCTCTAACTTCCTTATAACTCAAATTCTTTTTTTTCTAGATAAAACCATGAAATCTACTCTCTATACTCTTCAAATGGTGACACATTTTCCCAATAATCCTCTCTCAAGCCACTCTCAATCTTTTAGAATCACACTTCCATGCATGCGATATATTCTTATGTCATTTTTGTCCAATTTTCATTACATTTTATGCCCTTTTATATTCATTTAATAATGTTGTTGTTTAATTTTTCATCTCCCTATACTATCCTTTTTATATTTTAATGATGAGACAAACCTTTCTCTCTCATAAATTTCTCCCATGTACACTCGTTTACATGCCAAAATTCCATAAGGTATTTCTCTCTCCTTATTTACATTCAAGATATTATTTTGTATTATGATTCTAAAATTATGTTACATATGTTGGGAAATGTATATATAGTACCCCCCCTAATTATCCATTTCATGTACATATGATGAGACTACACTTTCCCTCTCATCAAAAATTTTTATGAATGCTTATATCACGGCGTTATGCTACCGAAATTGCACAGTGATTTTCCAAGACAAAGTCATTGTGTTGTGAATACCATTCCCATTTCTCTATCAATGGTATTGAAAATTGTGCTTGTTTAATTATTTAGTATAGAGATTCAAGAATGAATTCCACATTCCCTTATCATGGAATAAATGATGATTTTTTTGATTCCATGTTGTATGATCCATCTGCCACACATATGTAGGAAATAAAATATTTTAAGAAGGATGCACCCGGATAGTGCTCCAATGCATTGGGTATAGTTTTTTATCATGATACATCATGTGAAATGAAAATTCACTCATTATAACTCTTGTGAAATGATGTTTTACTCATGTCCCAGGTGAAATGATCTTTTTCTCATGAGAATATCATGTTACGTGTTGTATTCACTTTTCAATGTTATGGTAATCATGCTATATATTACAATAATGTTCACATTTCTTTATTAAGCCTTTGATTTTCTTTATGCCTTAAATGTATTGTATTATTCATGTTATGACTTGTTTATTCCATTTCTGGACATTATATCTCACCATTTTCTGATGTGTGTCCTCAGGTTATCCAATGAAATGCTAAGTATTATGAAATGCAGTGGTCATTTAATGATATATTCAATAAAAATGATTTTTTTCTATTTGATATTTTTATTTAATGTTATTAATCCCCTAAAAAAAATAGAACAATCAATATTCCATGTTGTATCAAGTTTAATGTTTGTGTAATAAATCTTGTTTAAGTGTTAAATAAAAATCATGGTTGTTATAAAAAGGCACTATGATGTTGATCAAACAAATCATCAATGGGAGGTAGATAATAATTTTAATTATTGTAATATAATTAATATCCCAATATAAGATAAAAATTATAATCTATCCATATTTCATCTAAAAAATAGGTTTACCATATATAAAAAACACTTGGTTTAATAAATCCCTTTTTACATAACTCTTCATGTTGTTTCTTAATATATGTAAATTCCACTATGAAAATACTCCCTATAAACCTCAAAATCCCACATTGGCTTTGACTATACGATTCATAAGGAAATACCTCATTGTATCCATTATAATAGGTTCAATATCAATTTTAAGATTACATTCCTCATCCCATGATTTTTTTTCTCCTACTCCCATTTAATTCCAATCAGTTGAGCTACTATGGATGGATAAAGATAAGAATATAGTGTTGAAGTTATTGATATAGAGATAAGGGATTCTTCTTTTTCATCAAAAATCACATTTTCCATTATATTGAAATAAATTTTCACATCATATTTTTAATGTTAGTACATACTGTGGATTTTATTATATTAAACCATTGTTATGATGAAAATTCTAGAAGATATGTGCATTTATGTTTCATTATTGGTACTGAATAACACATCTTTGTTTAAACAGAGACTTAACTTAAAATATTTAAATAAAAAAATACTTCATTAATCCAAAAGATAAATGTGTTTCTTTTTTGAAACATGTGGAGATATAATGGAATATTAAGTTCTATTATAAAATAATGTATTAGAAATTTTTGTGATGAAAATTAAAGTACCTACTATAAAATCATTATGAACATCGATCTCAACATTTGTGATTAAATAAGCTTATCATTTATCTCTAGGAATATTCTATGGAAATATTCCTTTTCACATAGTACATTCAAGTTCATAGTGTCATATCTCATTATATTTGAGACATAGTGCATTATTGACTTATTTAATTTCAATTCAATAATATTCTTGATGGGCTTTTTATCTACACTTTTAAAAAATTCGCTTACCTTGTTGGCATGTTCAATGACGTTTAATTGCACTTTTATTATGGGATATAATGACAAGTATTCCTTTATATCAATATTCTTAATTTCGTTTTTTTATAGTTTTCACATATCATATTCTTCTCTCAATGTCCCAAAATGTTATAATACATAGATAATTATTTTTCATTCATGATTGTACATGAGACAATAACATCAAGTGATTAAAAATATTGGGGACCAGTTCCCTTCAATTAAATTTTTTCTCCACAAATAATCAAATAATAATTCACTTTATCATATTTACATAATCCATACCATTTATTTCACGCCATTTAATTTTAGATTCATATTGTGTAACGCATTAATCCACCATTTTCAACAAATTCAAAAACATTATGTCTTTATCATCCCATTATTCTAATGGAATAAAATTTTAAAAGAAAATATCTATAAAATACATCCATTCAATGTTACTTATATATTCCTCCTTTTTTTATATTGAATCAGTGACCTCCATTGATTTACAACTCTTGATAGGCAATAAATTACCATGTGAACTGGAACTCTTTTGTTTCATCAAAATATAAGAAACATATTCACTTACAATCATATCCATTAATCAAATATAAATAGAAATATAATACCATATAAGGATGGAGGGTTTTAACTCATGATTTTTCATAACATTATAGCTAAGAATTGTGGACCAACAAGCTCTAAATGGGTATGTTTATTCCTCATAACATGATCCAAATGTACAAATATTGTAATATGTTGTTCAACATGAGTTGTAGACCCATCTCCAATATAATTATCTTTCATCGGAGGGAAATCCCAACCTGGATTACATGTGTATATATATATTCCATTACTTTCACATGGTACCATTTTCAAAAAATTGCATACATTAGATTAGGTTATAAATAGTATTTTGTAATTACAAACTATAAAAGCACTTAAAATAAATTGATAATTTTTTTATAGGGATCTCATAATCATAAACATGGATTCCTTATGTACATGGTTATTTTAAATTCCTCCATAATTTATCTTAAAGAAAATATGAACTATCCACTGCATATCCCCTATAAGCATCAAACCTGGTTCGTAGTAAGGTATGTTGTCATGTCATAGGTGATACTGAGTCCATTTGGATGCACCTTGGAAGAGTTTACACCCCTATTTACATATATGATAGAACCACATCCATATATATAATAAAAATTGTTATGCATTTCTATGAATACCCACATAATATCTACCATTCCAAAATTATACAATGTTCTATTATACATACCCAAAAAATTTATCATCTTATTATGTTTCTCAGTAACATTTTCTTAATCTAGATTCAATTATTTTAAAAAAAATCATTTCAACTAAATATAATGAACTATACCCATTTTCCAAGACCGGGTGCCTCAATTTAATACATTTTCATAGATACAATATTCAAATCACAATTGTCCAATTAGTTTAGTAGCATTGGAAGAGAGAATACAAATGTAGAACTATAAGTTATATTTTATAACTAAAAATATGACATAAAAAATCATTCCAGGTCACCATTATTCTTTTATCCTTACACATTATATATGTAATAATATACATCTTGGAATCCTTGTAAAATATGAATAAGAATGGCTTGAGCTCAGATCCATAGTAATGATATGTGTACAACATATGATATTATGAATAGTGGGCCTAACATTATGTACGAGTGTATACCTAAAACAAAATAAATATAAACTTAATTATTATAATAATATGAAATTAATATACGAAAATGTTATAATTTAATATAGATAACCTAATGGATTTATTAAAAATTGAATAATCACATCAGATATAAATTTCGAATATCATAATGAGGGAATAAATATTATAGAATATATTAAAAAAATATTAAAAGATTCATCCAACACACCATACATAAAAGGGTATCACATCAGCTAATACCCAAAAAACATGTCTCATGAGACCTACCAACTCATCAATGATATATAGTTGTCTATTCCCATTACTTACTAATTCCAATTAATTTTAAATATGAAATGGGTAAAACATAAACAACTAAAAAATTGATATCGAAAAAATAGAATATGACAGGTAAATACATCAACCATATACAATGGATTATATCAATATAACACATCCATTATCATATTTATCATAAACTATCCAATATAATATGATTTATTTTATCATAAGATATCTACATCAATTAAATATACGATCCAACAAAAAATGATAATAAAGATGAAAATACTCCAACAAAATATTTTAAAATATCATCATATAAATACACCTTTCTTGATATGAAATAATTTATTTAAAGTATGTGAAATTTTAAAAAAATAATTTTCAATGAAAACATCATTTTAAACATTTATAGGTTCCGTATATACATTAAGGCATTTTGTTGTCCTGAAAATATCATTATACGATGAAAACAATCCCATAATCAATATGTTGAAGGATGGAAGAATTCTAACAAGCATATAAAAGTGAATTGACACAAATTGATCTACATATATCAAAATAAACTTGAAGGAATTCATTTTTTCAATGTATTTTTATGTGGCCCGTGTATGATAAGTTTGAAGGGTTCGCAGACTGCCAGGATTGCAAACCATCTATATGCAGAATGATCATTGTGGCGATAGACCATGGACTATTGCCCAATGAGCCTATTCAATCACTAACCACATCACCGAATGATTAATGCGCCTAAATTCTTTCTGTTTTACGTCTCGTGAACTTAGATGTTCATGGACGGAGAAAACTGGTATAGTTTTGCAAACCAAGATTTCAAACTGCAGCCTCCTCAAACCCCAATTGAATGAGTCTTCTGCGGGTCAGGATATATTTGCAGGTACCTCTGAAAATGGTGTTTCATGCCCATAAGTATGTTTTCCCCCGATTGTATACAAAAATAGAACAAATAAAATTGATCATAGGTAGGAGAATAAAGCTAAATGTGGACCCTAGAAGTTGTATTAAAGAACTCAAAAAAGATTTCGGCTTCAATATTATATCATCGGCGAAGCACAAATTAGAAACCATGATCTCTATCGATATATCCTTATTTGAACCACAAAATGGGGGAACATAATAATAAAAGGGTACCATGAATATAATTAGGTAAACCATGAACCTCGTACTTCTCATTGATGAACATCTTATTATTGATAGTTCCCATCACCCTCCTTCCTTATGGTGTTTCATGTAGTTTATAGCTACATATATTCACTTAAATATCGTGTACTGCATCAGTATGGAGATAGAAACAAATATGGCTTGACATACTGCATCTAGGACCACATATCACTATGGTGCATGGTGGTCCATACCTATTCCAACATACTCGTTTGGTAAGCAGACAAATCCTCATCCAGGAAAGTACTACGGTATGCAGAGCTTCCCCCTTCCCACATTAGAATAAAGTACATGGAATGGGGTGTTTTGAGGTTATTATTTTTCATGTTCCAATCATTCCCCTTTGTTACCTTTTAGTCCTCCTTAATCCTTCTACAAACTAATCCACCAACAATGGGTAAAATCATCCTCCAAACCCACCAATCACATATGATCAGGATATTAGGTGCATCATTGCACATCTTTGAGTATACATAACCATGTCAAGAGGTGTCCCTAAGGATATTATCAGATTTTTTTGGGATCTTAAGGTGTCAATGGGTCATCATTCCCTAGGTAACTCAAAGTCCAACAATGGGATGTTGACTTGAACATCATTGATATAAGGATTAATCATGGTCACCTTCATTTAAATTCAATAAGAAATTGTAACAAGTCAATGGGGTTATGTTCGACTCAACTTGTAAAAAGGAAAATACCCATCCCCTTCCTACAATTCATTCTGGGGAGGTCCCACTGATGTATCATCCCAATCAATTCAGATCCAGATGCATGACCTTTAATGTCATTTCACATCGAAAGGTTCATCAATCTACACCATCACACCATCCACTTCTGGAATAGGCTATCCCTCTCCTTCCATCATGAGTGAAAGCTTGTGGTTGGTTAGATGTCACATATCTTCTTGTTTCTCACATAGAGCATGACTCACATAGTCGTAGAGGTTTGTGAGAATTGCAACACCAACAAAATTTTGAACATTGAGAAATATCATTCTTGACCAAATCATGATATGTACGATGCCTAATTGAAGGCCCAAACACATAAGGATGACCTAAAAATGGGTTTAACAAAACATAAACTCTAAACTGGGAAAATTTTATCCATAAGCCCCAGCAATTCTGAAATACATGGATTCAGATTCTTCTACAAAGGATACATAGGAAAACCATATCATTGATCTGATCCCGAAATCATGTCACCTTCTATCCTACCTAGATGATGTTAAACTCCAATGTGACTTATTGTATGGCTCAATATAGAATTACCTTTATAGAACCAAATCCATGTTTCCCTTTGACTATACGGAAAACTAGGGGTAGGCCATGTACACACTCCACGCGAATTAACCAAGGATTTAAGGACATATGAACACAACTTAATTCTATAATAGAGTATAAGAATAGGAAATATTTTTCCCAAAAAGTGTTGTGGTGAGCCTGACATTCCATTCTCTCTACCGATAGATTCCAAATGTGTTTTTCATCCAAATCATTTTCAATGTGTACCTTCCTTCAGAATGAGGGTCCATGAATCCCGGATAATAGGGGTTATTGTGTGTTTCAGGCTCTACAAATAAACTCGTTCAAGACGATCTGATGAAGTTATATCTGAGGAGAACTAATTGCACAAGTACACGACCCCATGAAATTCCCTGTTGGGACCATCTGGTTTTGGAGTCTCCATCGCAATATAGGAAGTTAAAATTACACTATCCCTACAGGTTCAATCCATCCCTTCATTAATGGTTAATGACATAGAATAGTTTGAAACCAAGGAAATGGTTAATTTGACAAGAAACCATCCATATAAAAGGGACTAGTAATGATTATCATCAGACCATTTCCCCATTACCAGATTTTCCTACCTCAGAGGTGAAACAAAAATGATGAACTCAACATTAATCTCTAACCAAGGTGTCGGTCATACCCTACTCAATCACCTTCTCCACATAATGAAAAAAATGATGAAAAACCAATCTGAATCATCAAATATGAATAGGTTTAAAAGAATTATACATTGATAATTTTTTGTGGACATTGTATCATATTTGTATATTCCATGTTCCCACATAGAAAACATATATTCAAATTAAATACCGACAACCGATATGAACACATGCATCAGTGATATAGCATGTTTTTAGGGCCCCAACGAAGAGCATGACCCCAGCCCACCTAGAATCTTCAATACTGGTTATCAAACATGTTGATCATAGATTACCACCGAAAAGGTTCTCTAAAAATAGTGGATGTTGAATGATATACCCTCTTTTCTGAGAAGACTCACCAACAACAACCTCAATCGTAGATAGAAC
Source organism: Viscum album (assembly GCA_963277665.1). NCBI lineage: Eukaryota > Viridiplantae > Streptophyta > Magnoliopsida > Santalales > Viscaceae > Viscum > Viscum album. The sequence goes on along the minus strand of OY728152.1, from coordinate 2,069,388,430 downwards.
CCTAGTTCAATGTGGCCCCAATGGTCATCTCAAAATGTTTCAGGGGCCTTTCCCAAGAACTTGAAAGTGAGTACCTACCTTATCTTAGGGGGTCAAATGAAGTTTATGTGGTCAACATATCTCAACTGCATAGGGGTACTAATCATGAGACCCCACTAGAGAGTGTCTCTACAGACACCGAACGACCATACCACCTTCTTCTGAAGAAATCCATATCTTGGAGGTGCCTGCTGATGTCCTGGAGACCCATGCTCCTCTGGCTACCCACCAAGGGCAGAAAATATATAATAAGAAACACTCAATCACTGTTGTTCATGAGGATAAACTATTCCAAAATAACTCTAATAAATTCAATCAGCAAACACAGGACTCTTCCGCCTTTAATCAAGACCACCACATAAATAGGGTGGCACAAGATGAACACATGAATAACCCTAATATTTCTCACCAATCCCACCCTAGAGACAGAGAAAAAAACTACAGGAAAATGCTGGTTTCTTCCAAGGCACAATAATCCATTCATTCAAATATTTTAGAAACCAACAATACACAGAGCTGATACACAACTATGTCATCATCTAAATATGGATAAAATAAAATATTAGTAGAGAAAAATTCCTACGAATGTCAACAAATCCTTTGATACAAATATAGTTTCAAGTGAGTAGTTGAAAATTAATTCTTGGAAACTATATAAGACAACTATGGGTATACTCATTCCTTTGTCCCATCACTAGATAACTACCTATATCTACAGGAAAATGATGGAGGTCCTGAGTAGGAAAAAACTCTATCTCTAATATAGAAATGGACCATCATTCCCATTCCAGATAAAGGAGTATCTAAACACATTCTAACAATGATGGAAGATCTCACATCGATCTCAAGCCATATCATCCAAAAACTCAACAATATTATTGCATTAGTGGAAAAGGAATGAGACTTTTCCCATGAAATATTTTCCTTGAATAAAATAACATACTAAAAAAATAGTTTCGTCACCCTTGATTAGTTCATCTTCCCAAGTACAGTACAAAGGGTCAACAATAACATCAAAAAATAAACATGCAGTCAGATTTGGAATAAATACTTGTTCCAAGTAGGGGACCCTGGCCAAATGTGGTGGCCGCTTTAGAGTAGGCATATATCCCTTCCAAAACTCAAGATTTCTATCAGTGTATCTGGTGACATCATGGGGCCCAATAAGAGAGGTACATGTATCAATAGGTGGTTACAATCAACTGGCTTCCCATGTTACCCATAAGATAGAACTCAAAAATAAAATGCACCAAAGGCAACTAGAAAATGAAGAGCGCATATATAATCCCTATATGGTGGAAGATGGGGGTTTTGAAATAGTAAAACATATATAAATAAATGAACAATGCCCTATCAGAACATTAACAAATTATAGAAGTCGAAATAGCTATTGTGAAATCCCTCCCAGCAATGTTGCTACCAGCAGCTCAGAATGTCCTCCCTAGGGAACCCATGGGGGATCACTATGTGAGCCAAGAATGATTTATCATGAGACCCTATCTCCTAATGCGTGTTTGGGTTTCCCTCCCATCGACCTAAAGATTAAACTACAAGAAGGACCTCCCGTTTCAGTCATCCACCCTCATGGTCCTTACTATGGTATATGTTTTAGATATGCTTCTTCCTATAGTCAGACATCAACTCAAGATGGTAGTACATTCTATGATGGATGTAATTGAAAAGGCCATACCTGCAATTGATGTTTATATATAGGCCCTCCACATAGTAACATAGAAAAATGATAAGGTCCTCCCATTATCATAGTAGTTCTTAAAGGCCCACCACAAGATGTTAAATGTAGAAAATTTCCCAATATCTAGGTATCAAACTTTGATAGTAGTCCCCGCTATAATAACAATCATCGAGATTGTCCTCCCCTCAATGAAATAAACCTACAAGAAGGTCCTCCCCTGGATATAGTCCACCCTAATGTTCCCCCTCAAGGTATATGATATAAAATTATTTCATACAGTATGGAATTGTGTTCCATAGTATTACTCTTCATTAAGGCACCAATTGAGAAGGTCCTCCCCGAAACCAAATTTTTTTATGACAAGTAGGCCTTATTCATGTAGGTACAAAGATGAAAATACCACCTATGATGAGGCACATGGAAAAAAGGAGTAATAAAAATCATGAAAGCCATCTATAATGAATGATATCCTATCACAACAAGATGACGGTCTGATGCCACACTCACCTTGTAAGCCACCCCCGTGATGTTAAAATATTATTGAGGTTCCCACCTACCCAGTTGCGTGGAATGAAATTATTAAAAAGCAGTTGAGATGGGAATATCAGGTAGATTATCCCCAAAAATAACAGCAATATGATATGTTTCTTGTGAGAATAAAACTAGATAAAGATAATATACTAGTGATGTAATATCCTTTGGCCACTGCTCACTTTGATAAACCAAGAGAGTGGTATGGGGAATATACGCATGAAATTTGCCTCAATATATGGATGAACCTTCGCCAGATGAATAAAAAATTCCTACCCTAAAAGGGTATGTAGACCATGTCAACATGATAGGTTAGTTTCATCATATAATCAACTGAAAAGATCTCATGTCCTCATGGAATCTATAATGAGACAGATAAAAAAACATTTATCTAGTCAACCTCTGTGGGCTGCCCATGTGTCCTCACCTCATTAATGAATCTTCAACTGGAGTCAATATTCGGGGATAGGCAGAACATGGAGCTCTCCACTTCACCCCACATCCCATCTAGACAACCTCATTAGAAATTACACCTTGTATTTTTATCACACAAAGGCAATAATCAAATGAAATTCCTTATTAATGAAGATGGGATACTCAATAAAAACCATCTCGGGGTGAGACTCAATAGATTTATAACAGAAGATATCTTTCCATAAAAACATCTGAGTTAGGATACCAAGAACACCCAGCAGGCTTTCTACCTAAGGGAGGACTAGAGAATTTGTGAAGCCCAAGTTCCATACATAGTAAACACAAGTGTAGGGGTGAATGAAATTAAAAAGTAGGAAAAAGTTTCAACTACCACCATGATTCGAGAAAAACTCTATCCCACAAGGATGTGTATTTCTATATCAAAGATCCCCCTATAAGGCCATTAAACCCAGGTTGTAGTGCCTCAATCAAGAAACTGGATCAACCTGACCCCGAAGTGTTGGGGGCCTTTTTACGTTATGTCCCTACACTGCAGACATCTGTCTTCTCCTGTCTAGATAATTTGATGGGAAGAGGTGTCACATGTTCCCCCACTCATCGTTCATTGCACTCGTTGAGAATAAAGCACATTACATGGTCAGATCATGGATCCATTCAGGTAAATCCTCATTCTGAAACCCAATTAATACCGTAGAATAGAAGGATAAAATCCATAAAAGGACGCAGAAGCCTTCTTACCTTTCAGCACCGGGTACACTGCCCCCAATGTCGTAGGCATCCGTAAATGTGGTAAATTTCAACCCTATAATGACATAGGAAATGAAATAGAGGGATAGTACACAAGGTAATATGATAATCTCCAAGAATCATTCCACACTGAACCTAATCATGTTCTAACATGGAACCAAAGTGCGGTCCTAAATTTATGTTCCACCTCAGTTAATATGTCACTACCTCAGTCATGAAACCCTAATAGGGAGAAGAATAAATACAAGGAGATATATGACCTGTGTCATCCACCCTAATATTGTGTCCCTCACTCTCGAGAAATTTTTCAGCATGTAGGAGGAATAAATGAAAGAGCTCACATGAATTAATGTTGATCTGCATTGAGGGAGATACCTCACCAGATTTGTTTCCCTAGTGAAACGTCCATAGGGTTTTCCATAATAGCTGCCCTTACCACATTCACTATTCTTAGGGAATGAATACAATATTAGAGGACCTTTTAATCCAGCATTGGTACCATCATCTTACTTAAACCTGGACCTAGAAAAACATCATGGAAACACTCTAATCAGAAGGAAACCCTAATATACTCATGTAAATCAACAAAGGATACTTCGGGCTGGGTATCCACCCCAAATACCGGTAGCGCCAGCATAACCAGCATTGGACACAACCGCACTAGCAAAAACTCAAGCCTAACTGATGAAGTGTCAAGGGATACTAAACATCAATGAGTAACTTCTCACTCCACTTGAATCCATGTAGGGGAGACACACTCTGATGAAACAAGAGCACAAACATTACACTGAATGGGTGAGAAATGTTCCACCATCACTAAATTAAATAAACCTTATATTCCTAGTATTCAAGGGCTTAGGGGACCCAAGAATTCATCTAATGCACTATTCCTTTTATGAAGACCCCATAATGGGAAATCCAGTGCTGCAAGAAACTATAAAACTCGGTTATCTCGTACGAACCCTAAAAAGATCAAGCGTTTTATGGAATATCAACTCTCCAGCTAACTCAATAACATTTTAGGAGGACCTCTAGAGGCAGTTTCTATTCTAGTTCAGTTCAATGAAAACTAATAAAATTATTAGTGATATCATGAACTACAAGCATCATGATAAAGAAAGAGTCTCAAAAATCATTTCTAGATGAAAAACCCTAACTTATTCTCTAAACCAACCAATCCCCTACTATTAAATGATCACAATGTGCATTGTCAATTTTCATAATGAATTGCAAACACCACTCATTCTGGTGTAGTACATGAGTGGGTTCTGATTTTTCTCAATCAATTCCCAAAAAATAGAATAATTTTTTCAAGGGTATAACCTCATGTTCTTAGTGGCCCCAAAATCCCCAAGAAAAAGAGATGAAAATGCTAATGCAACTTTTTTCTTGCTTATTCCACCCCTATCACTAGCTCATGTTGCGAGGACTATCAACAACACTAGTTGTGAGGCCCCCAATTAAATTTTTAGGACCCCTAGATGCTAACAGCCACCCCGACCTCGACAATATGAGCATTGTGGTACTAAAAGAAATAATTTTAAATAATGATGATATAATTTCTACTAATTTTGAGATGAAAACATCTTTGGAATCATCATAACCTCTGTGAAATGAATCATTCTCCAACTATAAGAAAAAAACGTTCCAATGATGTGGTTCTCAATGAATATCCAAATAATTTTCCCTAACACTGGATACTTGGACACACCATCCATGATTTATTTTTTTCAAGGACTCAAACAAAAGATACTGGATTATTGGAAATTCATGTTGGGACCACTACAAGCACAGATGGGATATGTTTCTAACTCAAACTCGAGAGAGGAAGATGAATGGAAAATAATATATAGTAAGAAGGAGTAAAAATTTGTCAATTATATGACCTGGATGATAGTCAATCATGTCCATGTCATACTCTAGGAATTGTTGAAACAACCGACCATTCCCTAAAAAGTTATTGATACAACAAAACCATCCTCCTCATCCATACCTTCCTCTAAACATGTGAATGTAAAAAATAATGTTTCAAGAAGATTGGTTGACACTATAGACGATGAATGTGATGTAACATGTAGATTTCATACAAATTGACAAAGAAAAATGGGCACCACCCCACTAATTGGTTCAACATGCACCGCCCCAACAAACAATACCATCTGAAGTAGACTATTAGAACGAAATGTTGTTAGATCAAGAACTGATCTTTGACTCCATTAATTTTATTCACATGATGGTCTCATTTTTTAAGGAAGTCTATTCCCACAACCCCGTATTCCCTATTCCAAATTGTAGATCCATAGAAAGAGGCTAAAGTGGCCAGAGGATTCTTGAATGGAATGATCATAGGATGAGTCAAATTCCTGGCTACACAATGAATCAAACCATTAACAACATAGATACTCATGGAAAGACCATCCAACTGGTGCAATGGGAACCAGAATTCTCCACTTCTCCCATAAAAGGATTTTTAAACCTAGATATATTAAAGTATACAATGTAGAGAGAACAAATATCATATATCCCAAGGAATATAGGATAAATGGTTCATCCAAACCTGAAATGGACTGCAGCACCACCATCCCCTGACGTAGAAGACAAACCAACTATGTCAAATTCCTTAGTCCCTATTATGTCTGTGAAAATGAAAAATTGGGTTTAGAAGAACCAATTATTAGAGAATAAATATGATATTAAAATGTACATAGCATTAGTACCAGCAATGTATTCAACACTAGAAGTGTTATGTCTATCCATTGATCTTATGGAGTCCCTCATCGACACCTTACTATGTCCCAAGGAATTCAGGTTCGATGTAGGAGTTGCCAAATTCTATAGGATGGAGGGAAATCTCGATGAATGTCACACCATCATCTCCTTCACAGAAAGGGATCGGGACCCCATCATTCAAGGTCATGTCAAACAGTTATATGTGTATGAAAATATAAATTGAATAGATGTATAATATATATTCATCAATAAGAGATCTGGAGTCAACCTCCTCCATCTATGAACACTTCTTCGGTAGGGCTATGTTGAAGACAATTTGACATCGTGCACCACAACTCTACTAGGATATGTTAAATGTGAACAAGAAACTATTGGGGAAAATCAAGCATAAATCATAACTTGAAGACCTCATGTTAGATTCTGAGTTCATGGTAGTGAATCAAACTATGGCCTTCAACCTCTTATTAGGGAGGCCCTCGCTTCCTCAACAAGCTATAATTCCATCATCATACCATCAGTGCATCATGGATTGCACTAATGGAATAAATGAAACATTACACATAGATTAATGTCCATTTGAGTCTAATGAGTAACATTATATCGACACAAGGTTCTATTAATTTTATGAAAAACATACTTCGGCTGATGATGTGGATTGGATTAATGACCTAAATGGATTGGAAATGGCTCATATCGACCCCCTGTAGTTTCTTGGGGAACTGTATTTATTACACATAAACCATGTTGAATGTATCAGTGCAAGTATGGATGCAGACTCAATTATCTGCCAGATCTCCATCTAGGGAACCATGTCTAAAGACATGGAAGGGTGGGATAACACCAATTCTATCAACGTAATCCATAAGAAAGATGCTCATGTCCAGCTCATAGGACCCCCAACTACCCATTCCTTACACACTAAGAAAAAAAGATGACTTCTCTCCCAACGATGAATATATATTTCTGTGAATCCTCTCTCTATTATAATTAGAATTATATGATAAATAAAAAGACAAATAAGACCCCATAGATTCACCTCCCTCAATTGAAGACTCTGTCTAAATGATAATCGATGAAATTAGAGATATAAATCTGTGCACCATAGATGACATGTGGCCCACTCTGATTAGTGTGGATATTCATGTCAAGGAGCATGATCCATGTACCTTCTTCTTAAAGAATAATAAATATTTGGTTTCATGGATCAATACTTAAATTCAGGGCCTTGGTCCGGAGGTCACTACATATCAACATTACTTAACTGAAGTTTATCTGGGATATTAGCTAGCAACTGGAAGAAACCACCCAACGCATGATGCAAAATAGTGCCTAATGTCGAAAATCTAATTAGGAAAACTTAATTCAAGAAGTCATCAATCTTTTCTATCTGAAAAAATTGTCCATATTAAAAATAAGAAGTGACATATTAGAATAATTAATGACTGCAGGGAACTCAAATGAAATTTCATTAAATATGATTCCCCAGAACCAATTACAGAATTATTGATCGATGAAACTACATGATATGAGGCCCTCTCTTTAATGGATGAATATTCTGTGAAAAAATAGATTCAGATGGCCCAGGGAGATGAATATGCTCCCAATTTAATGCCCCTCAAACATTTTTCTATTCTATGGTGGTTCCAGTTGGTCTAATAAAATTCAAGTTCAACATATCAGCACTCCATACATCACATCATCAATCCCTTCTTGGTAAATTTTTTTGATTATTATGTCAATGATATGGTGGTTAGATCATTACAGTTCTCAAACCACATGGCCGATCTTGAAACAATCGTCTACAAAAAATGTCATAATAGTTTAATGATGAATCCCTTAAATTGTGCCTTTGGCGTAACATCTGGGTAATTCCTTAGCATCATCGTACACCAAGGCGATATTGAAGTAGACAATGAGAAGAAAAAAAGAAATCAATGGTATTTCCCCATATCACTACCTCACTTGGTTGAGAGGTGTCTAGGGGCATGTAGCCTACATCCGACTATTCATATCCATCATTGAGGTTAGAAGTTTACCTTTCACTTGGATAATGAAAAAAGGGTTACATATGAGTGGGATAATGATTTCCAATAATCTTTCAATAATTTCATAATATATCTCTTGAGCCCATCGTTGATGATGCTACCAATTGAGTGGTGACCACTAAATCTATACGTAACCTCCAAAAAATGGTCCTTAGGATCCTTTTCCATGTATAAGAATGAGGTTGGTAGTCAAAATAGCTTCCATTACATCAATAAAACAATGATTAATGCTGAAACATGTTATTAAAATTTTTAAAACAACTACCTAGCCTTAATCATTGTTGTTCATAATCTCAGACCTTACTTAAATAACCATGAGGTCCACCTTGTATCTTATTATTACCCACCCAAATATATCTTCAACCATCCAATGATAAATGGAAAACTCTCAATATGGGTGGTCATCCAACCACATTTTGAGGTATATTTTGTGCCTCATAAGGCCATCAAAGCCCAATAATTAGTAGAATTCATGGTTGAGAACCCCTCCTAAGAAAAAAAACATTTGTATGCCGAACATCTAGATGAAGAGGATTTCTCCATCCACGAGGACCCCAAGACATGGAAAATGTTATTCTATGGTGATTTCAGAAGCCTAAAAAGGATAGTAATTGAGAATCATAGGTTAAATAATGTGGAAAAATGAATTATAATCGTCTCCCCAAAAAAATCCATCATGTCTTACTCTTTCCTTCATTTGGATGGGTTTATAACTAATGAGTTAGAATATCAGGCCCTAATTGCGGGCCTAGAACTGGCTCTTCATATACAATGGAAACACCAAAAGATAAAGGGTGATTCAGAAAAAGTCATCAAATAAGTAAATGGTTAATATTAAATTTAAAAATAAGTATTGTCCCTCTCGAATAACCATTTTTGAGAAATGATGGAAGAATTTCCATTGGAAATAATTTAGAACTATGTCCCTTGATCTCCAAATGCTTAAGACATTGCCTTTTCAACTGAATCCCTGGCCTTGTCTGATATAAGACTAGGATGAAATAGTAATTATAATTTCACACTCCTATATTGTCTTTCCATTTATCCAGAATTGTACATATGAGATAGATGAAATTGGACTCATTTTTTACCCTTATGGTCTCACCAACAGCAGGATGAAACCCATTGAAAATTACAATCAGAATGGGGAACTCCAAAAAGATAGGGCTAGAAGGGAAAATGTCGGATGATGGGTAGTCAACATTTTCTTGTTCAATGAGTAAAAACAAGAATAGTTTCTCTACCAATGACACCTTGATAGTGTCTTTCTCAGGTGAATTTCTGGAGCAGAGACTTATTCCATCGTGAAAGAAGTACATGTTGGATCTTTTGGAGTGCAAAAATCAGCATTCCAGATCTCTCATCCAATCTGATGGCTCGAGTATTATTAGCACACTATGATACAAATCTGTACCATATTCACCAATATGTTCCCTTCCTATCATGTTCATGTCAATTTTATACACTGACCCCTAGAGTTACTTCATTCAACATCACACACCTATCCATTTTCCTTATGGTGGGTGGATGTTGTCGAACAATATCATCCGGCCACATCCAGACAATTCATATTCATACTCACATCATGCAACTTCTTTTCCAAATGGGTCAAAGCTATTTCCCTAAAATATGTGGGGGGTAAAAATCATTGTTAGATTTATGAAGGATAAAATTATTACTTGATTTGGTGTCTCTAATATAATATTGACGGACAATGTCCCCAACTTATGCTCTGCTGAGTTGGAAAAGTTATACCAAGAGTATGAAATCAAATTCAACAATCCATCCTACAACCACACGACGTCTAATGGAATGATTGAGGCTTTCTACAAGTCTCTGACCAACATACTCCAAAATATGGCCGATAAGGATAATAAATCATGTCCAAGAAGTATCTGACACCCACTCACTAGTATATGAGGCATATGTAGTTTTATATATCGAACCCATGTTCCATAACATTATGTGGCTATTTCTGATCAAATTTACATTAATGAGAAATCCCATAGACCGTTTAATGAGTTGTAGAAACTATATTAGTAAAGGATTTACACATTATATCATTTATAAATTTAGAAAAATCAAATCACATGAGCCTTAAACAAAAAGTTTCTCCTTTGATCATTCCTCAATGGAGAAAATGGATTAGTCCTCAGAACCTCGATGATAGAATGGAAAGATCACCCAATGCATAAAACATAGTGGGGAAGACCATATTTCATAAATAGGAATAATTATAATGGATAATATTCCTAGATACCAATGGATGGAAAACTCATCACAACACCCACAAATGCAACATTTCTGAAGAAGTATTTTTCATAGTAGTACTTTGATGTCCTGGTCTCAAATATACGAACATAAAATATGAGATGAAGTATCATGATGTAACGGTAAAAACCCTATGAACCTAAACTATGAGTCATCTTCCAATCCATATGAAATTAAACTACAAACATGTTTTACCTGAAACAAGTCATAACACTGTGACACATTTCCTCACTGAAATAAGTTAACATGCCTAACACTATGCTCCTAATTTCATAATGGTAAAAAGGATAATATCTCATAGAATAACATATTTATTATTTATTTCCCTCACCTGATACATAGTGATGAATCAGTCCTCTATCTTGGACCATCCTCTACCAAAAATAAAAATTCAACAATCATATCCTCTATCTATCCACATTAGCATGGGGAACCCTTCTCACTCCTTGTTTTTCATGTCAACTATATATCACGTGATCTAAGGATAATTTATAAATATTATCTTATAAAAATAAATTAATGATAAATATAAAAGGCCCAACACCTCTAGAAAATTTAAAAAAAATGTTTCTTCCCCAATGTTTGAACTAGATCTACACAAGGAAAATTCAAACCTAAGTACATCCTAATTCCTACAATTTTAGGATACATAGTGATGCTCGAATTTGGAATCCCAACCCATCCCCTAAATCAAATTCTGTCACATGTCCCTACACATGGACCAAACAATTGAATGGAACGATCATAACTAAATGTGTCTTGATTCCTACTATTGGAGGATACAATGTGACATGCAGATTTGGCATCTCGGCCCGGCCATTGAAAAAATATTCCATCACATGTCCCTACAAATAGATGAACCATTTAAAGGTAACGTTCAAAACTATGTGTGGCTTCATTTCTTCCCTCTTCCGATATGTATTGGTGGTTGGATATAGCATCTTGGGTGATCCACCATTAAAAAAATTCCCCTTCAACCGTGTGTAGGCTAGACTTGTATATGGAGTCCTTTAATGACCCTATCTGCATGACATGATACTGAAAGATACCTCATGAGTCAGGTGAGGCCCGATTCACGTTATTAGGAACCTACCCCCGATTTCCCACACATCGAATTTGACTAGATGATTGAAATTCCTAGTCTGAATTATAAAACTTATTAAAAGAAAAAAATATTTCCTCCCCCTATATATACGAGTTATATCTATGTGAAATCTCTAGTAGTTCATAATTAATCATGGTCTCTGTATTTATTACATTCCCACAAACATCTTTCAAAATTTATCAAACTTCTTACTTTTGGATGAATCATGGATCCACATAAACATTCAAGACCTTCTGAGACAGAAGGATAGTGTCTTGTAGGGACTTTTATTCTGATAATGCACATCATGCCCCGGTGGCTGAACATTATTTCCTACAAGATGGCCTCTAATCAATGGAAAATTTTTCCCTAAGAGAGTCATATCCTATTTTAGTACTCATAATGGATTCCAAGTCCCATGTAACCCCTCCCAATTCAGGTTGATACTGGGACTATGGTAAACACCATCTATCACCACTGACTTTTATGTAATTCTAGAACATCCTGATTGTGATTAAATAAATATTGTTAATGATATTTATGAAAACGTAATAATACACACAACATCACTATAAACTGAAAAACAACATTTATTCACCATGTGACATTAAACATCATGTTCAAAAAATTTCAATGCTATATGATGTTAAAAATCATATAAATTGTCTAGGATTTAAGTGATCCCTGATTATGATTTTATTATTCTTCGTTGGTGACCATAAATTCTCAAAATCCCTTTTTTCTCCCATTGAGAATAGCTCACGTGAGCTTCAAGATCATATAGAAAAGTACATTGTGACATTATGTTAACATATTTCAGAAATTTGGTCCAAGCAGCATGACCCTAAATGGCATGTCAAATTTCCCATCCCGCAAAAAATAGCATTTCATAACCATATGACATTAAATTACACGGTACCCCAATGATGGGAAGAATTCCTCACTATGTTTAAAAGTTAGATATACGTTAGGGATACCTGATTCCATTAGTTAATCACATCTTTAATATCACTGATATACCTTGATACACTCATGAGAAACCTCAAACTCCATTCACTGAGAATTCATGAATCCAGATAATATTCCATGGTCATCTGAGATGGAAGGCCAGAGTCCTGGGGACACCATTCTCAGACTAATAAAATAAATCCCAACAACTCTACACATGTTTCCTATAAAAAAAATACACAAATCTAATGAAATATTTTCCCATGAGAGTAATCTCCTATCTCAGTATGGCAAATATTATTTTAGGCCATATTACATCCCTCTTGATTCAAGGTCCCTTAAAGTCGTGTTTTACATTCACCTTCAAACTCATGTACTAAATATATCAGAACATGAATGATTGATATATCTGTTATCTCTATTTATGTTTTGGAAAAATAAATATTCCCCATACATATGTGTTATGTTTATTTACATACAAAAGAATAGTACCACCACCAATTTCCGAGTTTCTCAGAGAAGATCAGTTAAAATTTCTACTTTCTAGTTCAGTTACACCCCCGTCAAAGTACAAATATATTGTTCAAAAATTTCCCAAATTCCAAAATAATTCATATGAATTGGATAGGGTACTCTAGTGTCCTGAAAACACATTTTTCTTTATATGAACATAAATCCCCAGAGTTTCTACATATACCACCTATAAAACCATTGTCAATCAATGAAAAATCCATTCTTAGGAGTGTCATTTCCATTTTCTATATCCGTAGATGATATTCATATACCGTCGAACCACGGATTTGGAGACCCCTGGATAATGGATTGCATACCTTACACATTCCAAATGCACCTATTATAAGAAAAAAGTGGGGAAGGGGGATTTATAACTGAATTGATCATTCACCAGGTCTCCCATATGAATGTAAGAATTTTATAGGAATAGTTGTTCACCAAATGCCGATATTAAAATGCATAATAACATTTTGTACCATTACTCAGACCGGCCATCCACTATGGATCACAAAATCATAATACATTCAATGATTTAAATATTCTACCAAACCGATCAGAGGTGGAAGAATAGTCTCATGCAGAAACCATTGATTGACAATGTACTTCATTTCCGTGTAGCTCAGTATATGTTGCCTACAAAAATTCCATCACTCATGAGTAAATTCATCATCATTAAAGTCTTCTCCTACCTTTGTATGCTCAATACATCTATCTAGATACATGAATTTCTAAAATTTGCAAATTTAAAGTTAATAAAAAACCTTAATCCATGTATGAATGATAGTACAAAATTCTTAACTATGGAATCCTAAATTTTGGCCTTTTACCTATAATGTATGGTAAATGTTCTCACCCTAAAATAGTATAAATGAGTTTGAATTGAAAGACCATAAACATACAATGAGAAAAAAAACATTGTACTTTCTAGAGGGAAATTCCTAAAATGGGTTCTTTGGATAAATGATGGGTAATACTTCATTAAACCTACACAATGTATGTTTTAGTAGAAAAATATTGAGCCATTGTAAGAGTAATAATTCTAGTTATGATGAAAAACCCTTAATGGATGGCCTATGAAAAATTCATTTTATGCCCACTAATACCATGTCATTCTTGCAAGGGAAAATTTAGGTAATAATTAAAAAGTCATAAAAGTTAATGATATGTTCCATAAAAACTCCACAATAGTAGAACTATGACTGTTGAGTTAAATGGATCATGAAATAATTTTATCCAGAGTCAATTATTACAATTTTATTGTTTTAAATTAGGGTATAACATTAATACATCATCCAAATGATGTCTATATGATCGATTTTGAACAATTAAAATGAAAAGAACTGATAAATAAAAATTATTTGAGGGAAAATCATTTTCATTGTGTTTAGAAAAAACCAAAGAACATCCCTAGATTAGAGTCTCTATAAAGTATCAAAAAGTAAATAGTAAATATCCAGATATGGGGGAGCTGAAATAATTCCCATCTATCCATTTCTAGAAATATGGACAGTGAGAACTTCATGCCATAAATATTTTTCTCACATGATTCGCCCTCTTATGCTTCATCCCTGATGGTTGGATACACCCACTTCAGAATGACCCTATGTTCCCATCCTTCTACCTAGATATCATTATAACTAACACACGAAGAGGGAAATTGATCCATAAACCTTATTGTTGGGCATCTCACAGCCATAGATCTTCTTTTTGAGTGACCACTAAATCATGATCATTCACCTATTTTGTTGTTAGGTGATCGAATACTACAGAAACATCTTGGATGGTCCTCACCTGTTGATGAGAAGAATTTATCTTGGCAAGTAAGTCCTCATAAGAAGTAGGGTCTTTCTGGATAATGAAAATTTGATAGATTATGAGGGGTAAGTGCCGATAATAAAATCCATCAGAACGCATATCGGATAATAACTACTGAATTATTCAAGCGTCATCAGCAAAATTGGCCATAGGTATCTCAGTAGAAATGGAATATAACTGATTCCAGGCATATTTTGGCACTTCTTTGTGCCCCCATGTGGCACCAGTACCTTGATCCTCACATTAAAAAATTATTCTATAAGTTAGATGTGTCATTACAGGAGGGATAAGTGACCTACAATAGGTCACCCCAGATGGGGGAATCTTCATTCCCTCAGATGGTTTGACCGCTGGAGCCAAACATGGAGGACTAGTCACATTTTTCAGGGTGTCCAGTGATACTCTACTAGGGACAGCCTCATTAGGGGCATGAGTAGTATCTGTATGATGGGAGAAATTAAAATCAATGCCCACAGTGATTTATTCTACTGATGATTACACTTCCTAGTGCTTCTAGTGGAGAATCAAGCATCTTCATAACATAAGAAATGGAAGAGGTGGCGTATCATCTCAGTTGCCATTGGGATAAGAAATCATGTTGTAGTCATTTCACTCATCATTAAATAATTAATGTGTGGCATGGTAGTCGCGGTGAGGATGGGGTGGAGAATGGAAAGAGGATCACACACCCACCACACAAGTTTCATCATCACCTAGTTAAGGTAATACCCTGTCCAAAGTGGGGTATAATATAATGAAATAAAAGTATATCCCATCGTATTGGAGATGATAAACTATATAGTGGAACCTTCTTTCATAATCATAAGATATAACTTGTGAATAATTGTGGGATGAAACTCTCTCTTTAACGGAATAGAAGTAAAAAAGTACAACTTATTAATGGAACCTAAATTTCATGGAAAAATGGTAAGGGTGGTATGGCTCACAAAAAGCCAATTGATATAAATGAGGGCATGAGCATCCCATCCCTAAGAATAACTTTGTTTGAGAATTATTCTAATGAATTGAAATTGTCAACTCTTAATGAACCTTGTCGTGTAGGATTCGTTGAATATGAGAATCAATAAGCATCATTTATTAGCAAACTGCATCAATAATCTTAGGGTCATGGGAAAAATATAAAAAACGTTGAGAAGGACAGACTGAATGTCAGAATGAGAAACCATTATAGTATAATGAAATTCATAATATGTGATGTTTTCTAAAAGCAACAAAAATCAAAATTGAAACAGACCACTAAGATGATATGGAGGACTATAATCTGGTATATTTTTCAACAAATAAAAATGTTAGGGTAGAGTAGTAATGGAAAAATTTATCGGTCAACCTACTGCAAGCATGATCGCCAACATCAAAGTATTTCCCCAAACACTGTTATATATATCATGGGATGGGAAATTATACTTAATAAAAAACATGGTAAAGAACCCTACTCATAAAAGTGATGGTATCACATCCAGTTGATGCTCATATCCCTATGTGGTGTATGATCCCGCTTTAAGGGTAGCATAATATGACCCTAGAGTACGGCAGGAATGATGTGATTATTGATTTCAACTACAGAAATCCATTGGTTTGGGTATATTATCTAGAAATAATATACCTATCCATATCTCTAATGGGATAAGAGAGAGATCATGGATGGTATGATCATGTAATCCCTCTACAATATATAATATAATTCTTGTTAAAGGGGATTAATGGTCAGTGTCATTCCATGTAATGGTAGTCGGGAGAAATTGGTCGTGATTCTCCCCATGGACGGGGATTCCAAAAATCTGATGGACATCCCATAACATTATCTCCACCTAAATATTTGATAAATGGAAGGAGGTGGTGCTTTAACACTGGTGTCTTAGTAGCTTAGTAAGGAATTACCCTAGGGAAATGTTTCCATGAAATGAAACCCCGGTAGCTGGGTACATGTTCACCACCTTCAACTAGTCCGGGAAATCCCTATAGGATTGATGTTACTAGAATTCCAGGGCCCATTCGTTAGAGAAACATACACAAACCTGCTGATCCCACTTGGTTCTCCACCCACCATTGGGGTTTTCTTGGGAAATAATGATAATAGATTTGTACTGTTGGGAGATAAGTTTCTGGATAGTAATTTGAAACCTGAGATTTCCATGATTCCACAATTATCCTCCTATTATGATGAAATTTTCTTGAATTAGATTTGTTATGACTTCTACTTATAAGAAAATGTTTTCCTGGAAATGTAGTTGGAATATTTATATGAGAATGAAAGGGGTATTGTTGTTAGCCAACAATAGAAGAATGTCATCAGAGAGACCATAACTGTTAAGTGGAAACTGTACAGACAGTGGGTAAGTGTGGATAACTGGATTCAGGATATATTTTATGAAGCTTGTATGGGAAATAATGTTGGATTGATGTTGATCATCACTATCCCGGACCATGTTCACCCACATCTTCGCCAATTTTATCATAGCCTATAAAAGATCTATTGTAACGAACTTTAGAAGATCCAAAAGCCATTAAAATGTCAGTCCAAAAAGTTTGTTGGATAAAGGAAACATAAGAATGGATAAAAAATTAATCCACATAAGGAACATTTTAATATTCCTAGAAATGGTAAGTGTAAGGAATATCCCACTTACAACCTGATGTGTTGATGAAACATCTGCATAATGTTATGGTATGCTGAAGTGTTACACTATGAACAACCGTGGTACGTGAAGAAAAAATGAGGAGCTAGGCCAAGGAGCCCTGGTCAGCCAATATAAGGGTTAGTGGAAGGAAGATATCATGAGCTGTGGACTAGTCAAGTTCATTTTCAAAGGATGCAAATTAAATTTTTTTTTTGAATTATTTAGTCTAAATGTTCTGCTAGATGGTTCAATATCGGTATGTAGAAACACATGCAGTGTTGTATTCTCCTTTGAAAAATCCTGGTTTTAATTTTAAAATACTAAAATTCCATTTGGAAAAACCAAATTTGGATTGTGGAAAGATTAATGGAGAGAATCTTAGTTTTTTGAATGTACTATGAAGGTCGCAAATAGAATTTTCTCAAGAGGAATGGTTTGAAAATTCACTGGATGCTAGGGGAGCTGAGAAAACTTTTCTCCATGAGTAAAGGTAAATGAAAAATCACATTATTCTCTACATATAGGTGTTGTCCCCTCTTTCTACCATATCTCTTCTACTATGAGCCATTTTTGTTCAGGACCACTTCTACCTCAGAATAATAATCTTTTCATTCCAAACAGATCCCATTCAAATTTGGGTAAATTTTATTGTTGAAAAAATATATCCAATTGAAGAAAATACTAATTAAATAACTTTACAGATGGACGAATGTGTTCCTACAATCCAAATATTAGGAATGGACTCCAATTGAACTACAAACAACAGAAGAAACTTCAATGATTTCATGTTTTTAAAGGATTTGTAGTTTTCTCTGTACCATCACTAGGAAGGGTTCATGGACCTCCTAGATTGAAAACCAATGGTGGGTAGAACGACTCATGAGCCACTAGCCCACATAGAGATAGCCAGTAGACCAAGTCAATCGTGAAACACATCGCTGAAGGACTCATTCATGCAAATGTCATCTGCATACCATCCTGAGAACACAACAGTTCAGGGACAATGAAAACTGGTTGGGTTCCGAGAACCATGATAACGAACCACATCCTTTGAAAACCCCAGTTGACCGAGTCAAATTTGGGTTAGTATATATCTCACAGGGCCTGCAAAAGTGGTTCAACATTAAAATATGTATGATTTCCCCTGAATATCTATTACAAGAGAACGTAAGTAATTGAGTATGGATTGATGTAGGAAGCCATAAAGGGATCCCCGAGGTTGGATTAATGAATTCAGAGAAGATTCCAGCATCAGTATTAAATCATCGGTGAAGCCTAATTTAAAAAGCATGTCTTCCATAGGTATAGGCATCCAAGAACCAATAAATAGATGAAAATAGAAATAACAATTGGACCGTTAAATTTTTTTTTCAAACTATGAACCAAAAACTTCTCGTTGGGAAACATACCATGAATGATTGTTGTTAAGACCGTACATCAATATGGTGTTTCACATAGTGTTTAACTATACATATTCAACATAGAGACATGTAATTCAATAGTACACGAATGGAACCCAAAAAGTCATGACAGACCGCATCTAGGACCGTATACATCTATTATTCATGGTGGTCCAAAACCATTCCTCTGTACCGCTGCGGTATGCGGATGACTCCTCTAGCAGCATACTACTACAGTATGCATAGAATCAGCCATCCAACAGAAGAAACAAGTACGTGGAATGCGGTGTTTTGGGTTTATTTTCCCCTTGTCCCAATTTGTCCGCTTCACTACCATTGTGTACTATATAATCCCTCCACAAACTAGTCACCATGAATATGTCCAAAGCCTCTTCCAAATCCTCCAAACCAATGTGATCATTATATCAAGTGCATCATTACACCCCTTGGAGTCTACATTCTAATGGTAAGCTGAGTCATGAAGGCTCTCCACATAATGGTTTAGGCACTACAGTTTTCTTTGGGTCTACATTTTTCTGGTAAACCATAGTCCATTCTTGGGAAGTTATGTTGAACGTCACAATTCTAGGGATTAAGGGTGATCACATGCACTTCCACTCAATGCAGTATGGTGATCAATCAAAGTTTTATATTTTCTTCCACTTGCGATAAGGAAGGAACTCCTTCATTTCCCAGAACTCATTGTGGGGAACTACCACATAGTTAAGTCAGCAATATTGTGAGGTAGATCAGTATGAACCTTAAATTATTTTCACATTGAATGGATAATCACTCAGTGCACTCTCTCACCATCACCCTAGCCTCTTTCTCTATAGGCTCCACCTCTCCCAACAGTAGTAGAGGCAACATGTGGTTGGTTGGATCTCTCACATCCTCTTGTTTCTCACACCAAGAGTGAATCACATGAGTTTAGAGGTTTGTGATGATTTCAACATCCACACAATTTTGAACAACGAGAACATTGATTCCTGATCAAACCAGGTTACATAGGATAGCTACATGATGTCCTGAGCTCAAAAGCGTTCCCTTCATAAAGGTTTACCCAATCACGACCTATCAAATGTGAAGTATGTATATGTAAGCCCCCGAATATTTGAACTATATTTGTTTTGATTCGTCTCCCTATGATATGTAGGAAAACCATCTTATTGTTACACTACTGACATCAAGTCACCTTAAATCCTCCCTAGATGATGATAAACTCCAGAGTTCCCTATTGTATGGATCCATTCAACATTACCTCTATATCATGAAATCCATGTATTCCTATGACAATCGAGAAAACTATGGGTAGCCCATGGAAACACTCATTATTTATGCACCATGGATTACAAAATATATGGACACTAGTTAAATATATTTAAGAGTCCTAGAATATGATATATTTCTCTGCAAAAGTTCTGCAGCGATCCCATCATCTAATCCTCTCTACCATTGGACTCCTTAAGTGTCGTTGGCCAAATAATTGTCCAATGTGTACCTTACTTTAAAAGTTATATCAATGAATAATGTATACAATGGATGTTGGGTGTTTTGAGATCCATGAATAAACATGTTAGAGACAAATCTGGAAAAGTTATATTTGACGATGACTGATTTCTCAAGTACATGGCCACTATTAAATCTTTATTTGGGACCATATGGATATGGAATCTCATTCACAATTCTGATAGGGAAAATTATATAGTACCAATTGGTATAATCTAACCCTTTCTTAAGTAATAATGAAACTGAATGGGTTAAAAAAATGAAATGGTGAATTCGTGAAAAAATGTCCCTATAAAAATGGATGGGTAATAATTCTCATCAGACCATTTCACGATCACCAGAACGCGCCACCTCAGATGTTAAATAAGAATCCTAACTACAAATAAATCCACTAATGCTTCATTAGTAAAAAATTTATTCAATTTTTTTGAAGAATTCATAATAAACCTATTATATAAAAAAATATTCATTAATATAACATTCATATAATAATAATAAAATCGTAAAAATGAATTAATAACATTATGGGAAATAATAATTATTTTTTTTGAAAACCTTTATAAGGTCAATGGGAATTAATGTTAAATATCTGTTAAATGATACTTATGTATAAGTATCCATGAATAATAATGAGATTGTGAAATTAACACATAACATGAACATTCCAATAGTTTAATGTTATTTGAACTCATATAAAATGTATTAAACCATATATTTATGTTATTCCAAAACCATAAATAAGTATATAATAACTTATAAGATATTATTATATCGATTTGTTAAGAATATTTTAATTTTTCCTTTTTTTATTATATACTACATCATATTATTATAAATGTTTTGTCATCTATGTAATGATTCATAAGTATATGATTTGTTTAATTATTCTCTAAATTGATATTATGTTCACATATATTACATTTAGTAATTATAAATTTTTTTAATAACCATTCTATAATGGTTAACTTAAATAAATCAATATTTTCTCATCTTGGAGATGGTAGTTCGTACGTACTCATGAGTTATGTTATCATTACTTTAATGATGACTGTGAAAGAAATTGTAAGGTATATTAATAATTAATAATTAATTTTATATACTATTAATTATTTATATCCATTATATCCATCATTATACAAATCTAAATAATGTGGTGATGGAGAATATTTTTTACCATGATGTGGAGACGGTAAGTCGTATGTATGATAGCAAAGAAGTTTTGTTTATTATATAGTAGATAAAAGGTGTAATATTGTTTTCCCAAAATAATATAATATAATAATATAGAGGATACCAGATCTATTAATTTAGCATGAAAAAAACACCTTAATAGGTCATAGATGATGAATTTAACTTGAATGAGTTGGTAAAACAATTTTTACATTTCAATGGGAATTCCATTATATCTCTTCCCAAGGGATTTGCAGTTAGTCTTTTATGTAGTATTAAACCTCCATAACCCAGATAAGGATTTTGGGGGGAAATATTTTCAGGGATTATTTGATATATAAGCCTTATTGTGGTGTCATGAAGTGATGGAGGATGTGAAATTTTATAATTGTGGTTGGTGACAGTTCTAGAAACATGAAAAATTTTATATTAAAATATTTTTTAATTCAAAATGGATCTTAAGTGAGTTATTTATAAATAATATCATTAGGGGTTGAAATCCTATCAAAAAATAATTTTTAGACATGTTTAGATAACATTTTATTACATTTTCTTGTTTCCATTGGCTCATATTTAATCTCATAGTCTTACAATGGTAGTATTTGTTTTTACTATATAATTTTCAATATTATAAATATAATCTTCCAAATGAGACTTAAATGAGTCCTGTATGACATTAATAACATTATCCAAATTATTTTCCCAAATTTAATATTTTTATTATCTTTATATATTTTCATAAAATTTTATTTATTTTTATATAAAATTTAATTCAAATTTGAATCTATTTATTTCATGACTTTTTTTTTTAAATTACCATAAAAACCTGATATCATCGAACAAAATCAATTAATATATCCTAAATATTCATAGGCAATCTATAAAATTCAGTGATTAAATTAATTATTTAAATTATATTTCTTAAAATTTTTAATATCATTATCTTTATATTTTAATTAATTTAATAATTATCTAATTGTCATAGTATAATCCTGCAAACTAATTATGTATATCTATTAAATTAAAAATAAATTATCATGATGAATATAATAATTATACCCTTCGATTCTATATTTATTTTCATATTTTTCACCTTTGAAACTCAATATAAAAAATGATATAGTTATTAAAAATATGACTATGGCATCATTAACATATCTTTAAAAAAATATTACCAATTTCATACTCTCAGCCAAGTTCCTTCCAAAAGATTTAATATTATAATGGGGATATTTATTTATATAACGAAATTTCCAAAAAGTTTTTTATAATTTTTGTGGAATATATCTAATATTTACAAAATTATTTTTACAGACAATAACTTAATTTACCTTTAACTATGTTAGTAAAAATGACTAAGGATAAAATCAATAATAAATAAAAATACAAGAAATCCATTTACATAATTTAGAAAAATATATTCATAATATAGAATCCATTTTAAAAAATTCAATACAGATGTTTTTTTGTAAAAAATAGAAAATATATCTCATTGAAGAAATGAGAAAACATATTCTTAATATATAACATTCAGAATATTGAAATATTTTTGTATCCAAATACAATTTAAAATTGATTAAACTTGAAAACATTGGAATAAAGGAAAAAATTTAATCTATTTACAGTTTACAAATAATATTAAATATAATTTACGAGAAGAATTTTTTATATAAAAAGAATTTTAAATAAAAATTAAATATTTTATTACTATTAATAAATAAAAAAATTTTTTTAGAAAAATACAAAAATATAAAAATAAGAAAGATTTTATATAACTTCATCAAACAATATGTTTATTTTTTTGAAATATTGTTTTTAAATGTTAAAAAACAATATTTAAATCAAGTTCACTTTCAAAAGCTCTTACAAATTCATTTAGAAATATATAGACTTTAATCTATAAAATTGTATTAAATATTATAATGTTCTTATAAAATAATGAAGATGAATTTAAAAACATTAAATATTAAAATTTAATATATTTTTAATATTATTAATTACCACTATTTTTATTGAAAGGTTATGCCACACATTTCTCAATAGATAATGGTGTATTAAAACTAAGTGTCGCATACAACACAAGTTTTTAAATGTATTTAAAAATAAAAAATTCCCTAAAATCATCAAGTGTTAAAGCGATACGCCAAGATCTCTCTTATGAAAAATCAGCTATCCATGATAGAATAGTTTATACCTATAGATTGAAACTATCATGTCAATGGGAATTTATAGTTTCAGATTTATATTAATATGAATTCCCTCACCAAGAGATCACATAAAACCATGTGATTATTTGACTTCTTATAATAAACATGTATAAGATTTATTATGAGGTTGTTATTTAAATGAATTTATTTTACCATCATTAATTTATACAACATTATTCATAGTTTTTTGATTAATTCAAAAAAAATTAGTTATTTACTATTTCAAATTGATTATTTTAATTTTTTCATTATAGCCTAAAATTTAAAATTACATTTGGTTATCAATTGATCTGGCCCTATTTTATGTTTTTCTATGTAGGGTTATAATAAATGTATTGTTATTGATAAAATATTTTATGAATTAAAAAATAATTCTCATCTCAAAGAAAATAACTTTATATATTGTATTTCTTAAGTATTAATGTGTCATAAATTTATTTGTTTATTTTACCATGACTAATAAAATATTTTGTCTGTCAGATTCTGATTCATTATATCCAATGAAAATGTTATATAATTGATAAAGAATTCAGTTAAAATGAATTTATCGGTCGTTATACCTAGAAATCCATTTGTTTTGACAATGTATAGCCATAATATCTATAAAAATCCATAACAAGATTCTATAGATTTTATTTTTTCCAAAAGGCCCACAATGTTGTCCTTAATAAGAGATCAAGTGGATTTTGTTCGAAGCGAAGATAACAATTTTAACTATGCTATTCCTTTTTTACAGCATTTTTTAACATATTCATTCATTTATTAAAAATTTAAATATAATAACACTAGTATAGAAAATATTCTAATATTGTATTATGTTAATGGAATAACATATTTACATCTCTTACTCCATCCAATGGGAAATGAAACTACTTATCCTGTGTACGGAGGACAACCGTCTCATGAACCAATGTAACTCCTTTTCCATCACTAAAACTCATATATATATATATAGTGATGGATTTAATGTTTTAATATGGTATTAATGACATATGTAAACTCTTTTAATTATGTTTTGACCTCTAAATTCTAAACATTTTATCTGTAAAACATGACATCATAGTTTTCACATACTATTGTACAACCACCTCTAAGGAGTGATGACATTATTTTTTAATTAGGTAATTACATTGAATTTAATGAGGATAAATTTTTTTATTTGTATTTTATTCATTATATAAATATTAATTTCATATGGTGATACACTATTTACCATTCTCATAATCAATTTGTTGTTAAAATAGAATCATCAATCATGTGTTTGTATGGACTACAATCTACATGAATATTCTTATTCAATTTAAAAATATATATCTTATGGATGTCAAAAAATATGAATATAAATAATTTATATTTTATTAATATCAAGATTAACATTATAGTGACGATGTAAGCATGATATTTTTGTGGGACACAAGCCATATAAAACACTTTTTTATTTTATATGGTCTATATACTCCACATTAATTTATTTAATGTTTCTTCATACAAAATTCATGATTATTTTAATATCCATAAAATTTCATTAATTTCATGACGATTTTTAGTCAATAGTTATCATAGTGGCGAATGTTTTATGTCACAATCTAATTTTTTGGTTGGGATTATTTATGATAATTAGTAGGATAATTAAGTATGATTATATAAATCTCAATAAACAGATGAATTATATTGACATATGATTATTTCATTAAATTACATGTTTTCTATTAATTTCCCATTCCTTATGTACTTAGGAGTTCTTTCACGACCCACCTTCATTAAATGGAGGGAAGGGATAGAAGATTGTCAGGCCCCTGCTTCATTAAGTTGAAGGAGAGATAATGACCCCTGAAACCCTCCTTCAATAGGTTCCGGAGAGGCGACCAACACCAAGGGTATTAAGTCACACACTAAATGGAAGGCACTACCCTTTTTCTTTTAATAGTATTGGGAGATAATGTATTAAATCCAACAACACCAAGACTGAAAGTAAAATGTAAATCCAAGTACCATTCCCAATGCATGATACAAAAGTAAAATCCAAAACGCATAAGGAGACTACAAGGAAAAGTACCAAAAAAATGAACAACAACATCTGCGATGATCTACCACAAGGTCTGAGCTAGTACGGTCCAACACAATCTCCGAAGTCCTCATGGAAACCTAGAAGCAGTTTTATATATGTATGGTGAGAATATAGGTATACTCTGTAGGGAAAACCAAATACTCTAATGCACAAGTGGGGAGACGTACAAAAGTCTCATTAGAAGCAGACAACCAACACTATCAAGGATTTCATCAATCCCACTCACCGGCCACACTCACCAAATAACGCACGCAAGTAATGTATAAATAAAGAACATCGATGTTTGGGTACCCCACGCCACTTTCCAACTGATTATTGAATACATCCTATGCAGCGAACCAATCCCACCATTCTCATCGCAGTCCCACTGCCATACCCCGCCCGTACACACCTGGGCCACAACCTCACTGTAGTACCACTGCCAAACCCCGCCCGCAAACACCTGGGCCACAACTATCTCACGTAACCACACCTGCAAACACCTTGGCCAGAACTATCGCCGCCACACCCGAAAACACCTAGGCTAGAAGATCCACTTCCACGCCCGAAGACACCTGGGCCTCATCCCGAAGACACTTGGGAAACCACCCGCCCGCACACACCTGGGCCAACCACCACACCACCCTACCCAAAGATTGTTGGGATAATAATGGAATTCATGCCATCATAGCCTACCCAAAAATACTTGGGCTATCCGGGAAAGGGACCATAATGGAGCTAATAACCATCCACTAATAGAAGTTTTGGGGAAAAACACCCTCCACCCTGAAATGGGGGTGTCCGGCACTATGTGCTTAACTTGGGTGGGGCGCGAATAAAAAACACAAAACTAAAAATATATGTATAGGTAACAAGCACCCACCCAATAATGGTTTTTCTTCAGCCAACCTAAATATCACCATCCCCAAGTAATAAATCACACCAAACCAAAACCCATTTGTCCCTTACGTGTTATCTAGTTCAGTAATAATGTACAATTAGTTTATTCACCTACATAGCCAACTAGAAAGCATAATAATAAGCCAAGGAAAGAGTACAATCAAACATAAACCTAAATAGTCACACTTGGATCTCCTGTAAAGTCACAACAACAGAGGGATAAGTGAGTTCCCTCGAAGTACTGGCACCAAAGGAAACCCCAAGATACAACCCCATGTCCCCAGGATCTAAGAGCATATGGTTTCTCAACAACAGAGGATCCCACCCCAATTCGTGATATAATAATGGTAACCACCCTACCATAAATTCACAACCACTAGAATCATAACAACAGGGGATACCATTACCACCCACATCATGCAACAATTGGCCCGTGAAGAAAAAACAACCCAACATGCACCACAACACAAAGCAGGCGCATCCCGATATTTTCAGATTTAAAAGCTTTACCATACTCCATGATTCCAACTTCTATGTGCTCTAATCGGGGATATCATAGAAAAGATTGATCCTGGTTCTTTCAATTTATTTAGCCACATGTACGTAATTAACCAAATTCCTTTACACAGCAAGGGTTCAAAAACACAATACAATCCTTTTAAACATCACTAGAGGTAAGGTTATGTTAGTGCACAGAGAAAGACCTCCAATAGCCATGATTTTCAGTAGGCATAAGCCCAAACAATTCAGAAATCATTAATCATGGAAGATCATAAAACAAAGTAGCATCATTGATCACACCCCTACCCCTTCATTTTATAGAATCCGTTTGATAAATTCATTAACGGTTGGTTCATCTAATTATATATAATCAAAATCATTCCCACCACACAAGATACACATAAATGAGAGATGAAGGTGAAACCCCTACTTGATTGATCGACGATCGAAGTATATCTTCACGCACCAAGAACTGAAGATGCGTGATTTGCAGGGGTGGGGCCTCATAGAATCAAGGAAGAGCAAAAGAATCGATGGGAGAGAGATTGGGAGAAAGAAACCAAGGAAGAACCCTTTAGTTTATAAGGGCGAGGGACTGTTGAGATAAGAATGTGAAACCGTGTAAGGATCAGGGTCGTGGGTTGACCACGCGGCCCCACACCTCAATAAAGGGTCCACACCTTTATGAGAGGTTTAAACCGATGCACACCAAGGTTCTTAACTTAATCTAACTCCATTAACTTGAGTTAATGGGCTTTAAAACAGGCGTAAAGGGGTCAAAATAAGGTTTAAAACTCAATTTTCATAACAGGTAGGTGATACTGGCCATCCTGTGGGGGTTGGCAAGGTCTACAGGTTAGCCGAGATACTGGTAGGCTAAGTCTACCGGTAGACCGCACTACCAGTAGGCTGCAGCTACCGATAGACCGAGCTACCAGTAGGCTGCAGATACTAGTAGACCAAGGTTCTGGTAGGCCGAGCTACTGGTAGGCTGAAACTACTAGTATACTCAGCTACCGGTAGGCTGTAGCTACAGGTATACCGAGCTACTAGTAGGTGTGCTACAGGAAGGCCGAGCTACCAGTAGGCTGTGGCTACCAGTAGACCGAACTACTGGTAGGCTGCAGCTACCGATAGGACAAGCTACCGGTAGGGCGGCTACCGGTAGGATAAGGCTACCGGTAGGCATACCATGGGTCAAACATCACCACACAGTTCCCAGACCACACAGAACAGCTCAAAAATCAAAATTTTAATATGTATTCGACCTCCAACAACCTATGACATTACATTCAAAATCATTTTATCAATGAAAAATGGCGTTATTTATCTAATCAGTCAAAAATAACTTTTCATCAATATATATTTCATATAAATATAATGTAATTGATGTTTTTAATTATCTAAAATGGTTTTTAATTATATATTTTTCCATGTTTTACATTTAGAAAAAAACAAATGAATCATGTTATCATTTTATGTAAAAAGACGTATATTTTCCTCATCAAATGTTTCAATTGAACGTAAAATATTGATTTTCATCAATGAGGAAATCATTTAAAATTAAATAATATTTTTTGGAGGTATTATCGAATGATACGATAGTCATTCTTTCTGTAAATCGATTATATTAACGAATATAATATTACTAGGAAAACCTTTCATTTTCAGTATATTATGCTATGTGAATGTGAGGAAATGTATATTAATCAATTTCATTCCGTATAGATTATGCTCTAAATAAATATTAATAAAACAATTTTATTTTTATGGGTTCTAAAATCATGAATTTTTTCAAATCACATGGTACAAATATTTTTTGTATTCTTATGTTTTGTGAGGATCTTTTATAAACCATGGACATTTGGTTTTATTATAATCTAAGTATGGGTGGTCATTTTATATGTATCAAATTTATTTGGTAAGGATTTATAACTCATGATATAGTGGGGTTATGTGTGAACATAACATTAGGTTCACTATGTTATATTGGAAACTATTTCTATATGTATAAGGTTGTGTTTGGACCTGGTTTCATGTCCATCAGTATTTAATGGCATGGGATTCATTTCCATTTTTTTATGAATGGGCATTTTATTGGACTATAAAAAATTAGTGTACTTATTTTTAATTATACATGTTCATAATTAGAATGCATCTTCCCACATCCATATGTCTTCGTTGTTCTTGGATATAATATTTTATGAATTTTATTTATGATTCATGTATTAGAAACTTCAACTCATTATGAAATGACTACTGATTATGATCTATGATATGTTGGGTATAGGTTTGAATTGTTATGAAAATTTTATAAATACCATACCATCATGATGTTCTTCTTTGATCATGGATAACTACCTTTCATTCCATTATTTGACATATATGGTTACCGTTAATAATATTTCCTTCCCTAATTCAGGAGAAATCATTCAATGTATGGTTTGTCCTTGTAGAACCCTATTTGGGAATATATTCTAATAAACCATGTGGTCCGTCTATGTATATTATCTTTTCAATATTTTGAGAATATTAAAATTGTATTAGTTTTAATTTTAACACATTTTGAGTTAATATTAAGTTCAAAATACTTGTATTGGTTGAATTTATGAACATTTATTACGTAATATGGCTTTATTTGTTGATGTAATTTTAGTGTTATAGTGGTGATTTTAAGGAATATAAGTAGAAAAAATCTTAATTTAGAATATAACCAAATAAATTACTTAAAATAATGAATCAAATATATCCATATGAACCAATTATTAGGTACGAACTAAGATCAACCACATCCACGATCCATCATAGTGTGGCCTGTGGAATGTAAAGTAAGGGATTGTTTGGATTTTTGATATCATGCACCACAACTTGGGAAATGATATTCTACCTTTAATAATAATTCATGAACTTGAATCATTTGATATTATAACTATACATCACATAATCAATTCTATAATTCATATTCTTCATTCATATATCAATTGTGGAATTTTATTCATCAACACTTCATCATGCAGTGATGATCTGATCAATCATGTCATTGAATTAGTTAACAATTTCATTATCAAGATGATTCTAATATTATTAATTCATCATAAAACATGGATTAAATAAATTTATGAAGAACTTCATATTGAAAAATTGAGATTATGAAAAAGAAATTTTCAATGACGGTGATTTCTCGTTATGTACAGATGTAGGTATTGAGTTCATGTGTTTTTTAAATAGATTGATGTATATGTTTTTCAGGGTACTGTGTTAGTGAAATTTTTCTAAAAATACCGATGATGTAGTTCATTTTATATATGAGTATATCACATAACTGGGAAACATGTTTGGGAAAGAATCCTGATAAAATAATTATACTGCCTTTTTTAAGGAGTTTTGTGTGATTGTTCTCATTCTATAAAACCCTAAATGATCCTATGATGTGTTCTCTTTTAAAAAAATTATTAATTTGAAACTATGTTTTTATGAAGTAGAAAAGGTATCCCATTTTTTCATTTAGATGAAGTAGAAAGACAATAATAAATGAAATAATATTCTTGTGTGAAGTATAATTCATGATAATGTTTGGCATTTTTATATTTGACTTGAGTAATAATAAAGTAGCTCCATGTTTGTTTAATGAAGAAATTATGAAAGTAAATTAATTATAATTGAGTTATGGGAAGTATCCTTTATCCGAAAATAGTTGTGTTGCCTGATATTTTCCAATTAAGAGAAGTAGAGTTAATTTCCTGAAATTATTTCACATTGAGCATGCATAGAATTTGTCTGATAGAATTGTGTTGGAGAGGATTTATAAATAATAAAAAGAATTATAATATGACTATGTAGTTTAATGAAATGTGGTAGTGAGATTCATGATCATATGTGTAATTTGAATACACTAGTCAACACATTCATGAGCATAGATTAACGAATACATGAAATTTTAATCGTTTTCATATGTTTTATTACACAATGTAAGATGATGATCAATTGTGTCAAAATATAGATCTAGTATCCATTCGAAACACCGCTAAATCCCATCTATAGAAAGGAAAAAGGGATTCCTCATTCCTCGTAGGATGAAATGAGTTCCCGAGTATCCTAAATAATAGTTTTGGAATAATTTACCCGTTTTTGGAATCATAAAAAAACCAACCATAATAAATAAACTGAATTTGAATATTTAATCCAAAAAATACTTAAATAAAAATTTACAGTTTCAATACATTGGTTTGGGAAAATCACAGTAGGTAAACAAACTTAAATTATCTAACAACAAAACCCAACAACTACCACACCAAATGGAGACATAATCCCAAATCCTTATACACAACACTGCACTGATGATGGAATATAACAAACTGAAATACCGGTTCTGAAATCGTTCCCAAAACATGTGAAAAAAATCACATAGTATAATAATACAAAATGGTATATGTATTGTGTGATTCTACACCCAATATGATTCCACCAAAAATAATCAACGTGTAAAACACTTTAAGAGAAATTTCTTGCACATTTTCATAATCCTGATAGGGTAGCAACATTTTTCTAAAAAATGAAACATTAAATTAAAATATTTTTCAAAGAGAAATTTTAAGGATCAAAAACCATTAATTAAAATGTATATGATACCTAATTTTCCATCCAAACACAACATATGATTATATATAATACAAAATAACCAACGATCACTAGTCACTGAAACACACCTAAGAACATACTAGTTGTTGACCCTATTTACCTCATATATCGGTGAAAAGTAACCATTACAGGTATCTGTTCTCATGAATGAACCACTAGAAGTGAACATACCAATAACATATAGGTCCTTAAACTCAAAATAATATTTTATGTAGTGTTATCATCATCAATCATTCTATGTCAAACATGGATGAAACCACTCCGAATCCTTAGAATACATGTACATGTCTTCCAACCAAGATGCCCTAGTTTCCCCACTTATTCTCAATGAATATCCACATATTATAAAGTACCAATTGAATATTATACTTACATTTTAAAATCACACACACACCAAAAAGACCTCACACATGTCACACAATACCATTTTTTCATTCAAATTCATTTTAACATCATACTCACACCAAACAACCCGCAAAATGTTTCATATATCATTCACATTTCACTAAATCCTTAAAACAATTTTATTATATATTGTTAATAAGGAACATATCACATAAATATGATTTCCAAAAAAAATGTACCATTTCAAAAACATTCATTGACTACAATTTTTTCAGCATGATTACATCTCTTATATATATCAATTAACCATTGAAAATATTCCTAGAAAATTCATGACAAGTATAACCAAGAATTTCACCTAAAATAAATCTAAAACCCTTATTTTAAAAACCATAAAAACTATAATATCACACCAAACCATGTTTTTCATCCCTAAAAATGATTAATAAAAATATTTCATTAACTATATGACAACCACAATCAATACCACAAGAGTTACACATGAACAAATCACATTTTTAATAAATAATGCATCATTAATACAAAACAATTAACCAATTATACCAAAAATGGTTTTATCACCACATAAGAAATATTATAAAAATTATAATTGAATTTATAATGAAATATAACTCATAATTAAATTCAGACACATGTAATCACCTACCAAAGTTGTCAAAAACGACAAATCATTGTACAAAAATCTAATTGCACCACTACTACACCACAATGAGGTAAAATGTTCTAAAATCTATCTGATTGATCAATGAAACTCCAGCGTAAACTCTATGTATGAATCCCTAATATATAGAAATTAATAATTTCAAGGATTAGATAAGAAAAATACATTAAAAAGAAAAAAATAACGAGTCAATCATTTTTATGAAGAAATATGGAAGTTTACCAACAAAAAAACCCATAAAAAGGTTTACACAGAATATTGTGGGATCTATGTGGCCTCCCATGGATGATAAGGTATAATGGGGGAAGAATGGGATTTTAGGAAGTTAATATTTTGAATTAAAAATAATATTTTAAAGGTGTTGGACAATTTTCAGGGTTTGGATGCATGATTTAGTAAATAGTGCGGCTTGTTTTGTACACCCAAAAAATTCCATTTTCTACTAATTTCATGGGGGACCTTGGGGTATTCAAGGGGTATGTATTAGAAAAATATAAGGTATGTAATACCCAAAAGAAAACGCCATTTCACCTGATGTCTCGTCTATCTCAAGGTTATAAACCACCCCAAAAACATAACCCACAAATGGTTCCCTAGGAGTGTAAAAATTTCAATTCTAAGTCTTCTCATCCTTATAAGTTTCCATTAATAAAATTAAATTTAATATACTATTCATGAAATAAAAGAATAATTAATTAGATAATGAACACATTAGTTAATAAATAAAAGCCCTAAAAACACATAACCCAAGAGAAAACATATAACCAAAAAACGTTTTTTATGAAGAATTGAATTGAAAATATGGATTTGAAAAATATTTACACATGAAAAAATATTCACACATATATGAATTTATGATCATTCATGAAGGTTGAATAAATTAAAATGTGATTAGAACTACTTATTCAGTTTATAGTGTTTCAATATTGAATATAGAGCTTTATTTTAATTTTTTTATTTAAGTATTTATTATTTAGTGAAATCTCCTCTTAAATAGGAGAAAAAATATTTTACTGATAATTTTGGTACTATGGTAGAAAACCTTCAATAGGTGAATATAATTGATTAGGATTGAAATGAATCAATAGAATGGTACATGAACTGTATATAAGAAGGTGTGACCCAAAGTTATCAATGATGTAGATCATGTTGTATTCCTATCATAGTATAATATCACCCAATAAAGAACGACGAGTATTGGATTGGTGGAATAAAGAGTTTCTGATGAAGTTTGAGATAGTATGTTGTCTAACCAGTCCAAAATTTTGTGTTTCTATCCAACTGAGGTAGAAGAGTATGATTAATGGGTGTATAACCATGATTAAATCAAGGACAAATTTCTTGAGTGTATAAATAATTTATTCATGAATCACTATAATTATAAATAATAATATATTGTATGATCCCTTTTGGGGGTTCAATCAAAGAATGGAATGGTGTATGTATTAGTCTGAAAAGTTATAAATTTTTTTTGGTTGTGTCTTATTTACATTTATCATTACAAACATGATCCAATCAAAAAAATAGTTGATTTTTTGAATTAAATGTTTAAAATGAATTTTTAGAAATAGTCACACCTGATTACACCCACCCTCAGTGTGTATGAATGATCCATGGGTACTTCAAATGGAATCACAAAAATTCCCACATCTGGATATGTATATGTTAATATTTAGTTATTTATATCATTACTATATTAAGTGTATATTCTATTTTAATGATAATTTATATATTTCTTACATGAAAAAGGCACACACAACTCAGGATGTTATAATTTTTGATGTTTTAATCAGGACTCATAAAAAATATCATATGTATTAAGGAATCTAATGAATAATATAAATATAAATTAAGTTCAACAACTAGAAGAAGGAACTCAGGGTATTAATGGGTCAATGAAATCATTGGATAATAATATTTATTAATCAGGATTTAATTATTATAATGATAAAATAAATTATGAAATTATAGATCATTTGAAGAAAGATCCCAATGAAGTTATCTTTTTTAGGGTCAATGTTTTAGAGGTTATCGGGAATTATAATTATAGATAGAAGAAGAGGAATATGATTTGGATGAAGAGTTTCTTAAACATTTTCTCATATATAACACTCTTAAAATACTTTTTATGTAATGAATGAAACAACATCACTTTTCAATGAATGAAATGATGGTTTGAATATACAATTTCAAATGACTTTTTGAGAAAAATGTTCTTGAAATGGACTTTCTGGATGTTTTCCTTTCACATGAAAAAATTCAGAATACATCAATAAAATTAAATGAAAATTTTATTGATGATGAATTATAAATAATCATGTGAAATTATTGTTTGCCACTAATGAAAAATTAGATGAATTATGATTATAAACTGAAGGTAAAGATTAAATAAAATGAAATCATGAAATCTATTAAGTATGTTAATATTTCCATCAATAAAAATTGTACGTAACTCTTTGTAGAACTCAATAATATGCAAGATAAAGAATCTAGGACTTCCCATTTTAATGATTAAATATTTATTTCCAGGGATACATATGATAATAGTAATATTTCTTTATTAATCCTATATACTAGAAATAAGTGATTGATATTATCAATTTATAAATAAAATACATTATCATTGAAGAAGACTACCATTTGTTTTGAAAAATCTATGTGTAATGATGTAAAATTTTAGAAAAATGTATATTCCACATTAAAGTCTAGTACTACATGGCTGAATAAATATTATTAAGAATCCAATAAATATTTAATAATGAATGTGGACTGGTTTGGAAATTCTAGTTCCCAGTGATTTAATACAATAAGTAAAACACCACCCAATAGGAGAAACATTTCAGGTATAGAAAAAATTTGTCACATAGGGTGACATCAATATATGTTATTTTTTAATTGTGATTTTGAAATTTGGATAATCAAAAATAAATTATTTCATTTAATGTCATTGTTTGAAAAATAATAAATTGTAAAACATAGGGGGAGTAAAGAGGAAGAAAATTTGAAACCTTTACAAAATTGATTAGAATCTCAATAATAGAATCAGTAAATCAAAAATATATGCGATAATTTTGAAATATTTGTGATTATTGAAATAAAAGTGAACATTTTTATGATCAATTATAGTATGTAACAATCATGATAAATAATCTATTTATATGAATAGAAGACCAAAAAAACAAGTGAATCTAGTAATAAAAAATGATTAAATGTTTTACTTAAGATGTTAACAATATAACAAGTTTATAAAAAATTAATCATTTATGATGATTGTGATGAATGATGAGTAGAATTTTTTTAAAAATAAAATATGATTATTTTTTTTATAAAATTTCACATCATGGACTATTTAGAATAAGACATGAATATCAATAATAAGATATTTATGTTGGTATCCAATCCATGAACAATTCATAGGAGAAAAAACTGTAATTATTTTGTGAAATATATATATGGTGATGAATCTACAAATTTTATTACATAGGGAAACATTTAAAATGATAATATAATGTGTGAATTGTTTAATATGTGTATAAATTTTTATAAGAAATTTCTTAAATGTTTTTAATGATAAGAATAATTCCTAAATAATTAAATAAATGAAACTATGAATTCATGTGCTAAAAATATTTTTTTGATGATTTATTATACATAAAAAGTGAATAATAATAAATATTTCGACTCAATGCATCCTCATGTTTCCAAAATAGTTGGAATACGCAATAATGATAGACATAGATGATAAGGGTAAATCACATTATTAAAAATGTAAAGAACCCTTTTTGTATATGAATATTGTTGGGTGGATAATAGACTCACTATCATGATTCCCTAGATGAAGATCATTGAAGAACAATATTATTACCATATATATTTTTTTGTTTTTATTTCATAACGAGAATCGATTTTGAAAAATTAATTAGGTGGGATATATAAATTTAATAAAGTCTATTATCATTATATATATATATATATAAGATTTTCAATCCCAGAAGATTGTCTGTATTTCGTTCTCTTTCTGATACCCTAATAAAAAATAAAATGATTAATTGTATTTATTTTGGAATAAAGTCAATAATCATGATGAAATATATATTGCATCTCTTATGGGGCAGCATGTGAGATCAAAAATTAGATATTTTTATCTCATTTTATATCTTATTAATATAATTTTTTCTCATGTGATATGAATTTTTTAATTATACATATTAAAAATATAGGGATTTAATAATGTAATATTTATGTCATTTTGATTATATTATAATATTTCATGTTGAATAATAAATTATAAAATGGATATATAGATTACATGATGATGAATTGAAATATAACTCCATAGGGGATGTAATTTTTTAATAGTTGACAGTTTTAAATTAGTTTTTTTGTAGATCCAAGTATAATATTATATGAATAAAACATCAACTGTCCCAGGTAAAATATTCCATGGTTTATATCACATTATTGAAATGTATTGATAACATTAATATTAAATTTGACAGAATGGTTTTGCTAATAGATAATTTATCAAATAGACTTGGTGTTTGTTAATTTTATTTCATTTATATTTTAGTAGTGATTAAAACCTAATGTAATGTAAATAAGAATATAAATATCATGTGAGGTATGTTGTTATATTTGAATTGTAAATTTTAGAAACCATTATTTTACATTTACCTTTGGATTTATTATTATTAATGCGTAAATATATCATTTGGTTTTTAATTAAAATTAGTAATGAAAAAAATAAAAATCCTAATATTTAATAACCCTTGTAATTTTTTGTATTTTTTTAATAATATTATAAGAATAAAATTAAAGGATTTTTAATTATGATTTTTTATGAGATGAGTTTATGTTCAAATTTAAATATTTGGAGTTATTAAAGAACGTTTTTAATCTATTTGAGTATTAAGTTAGAGTATTTTGTCTCGTTTAGAGGTGTTATTATGACATGGAGTTAGAAAATAATTCATTTAATAGTCTTCCAATAAAATGGAATTCAAATAGTAAGCCGTGGGATCCATGTTCGATATATTTTAGTTGGGGAGAATGATCAACCACAACTGATTCCTAATAATTATAGGATTATGGCATTCATAAACTGACTGTAATAAGGAATATGGGTTTGGAGATTCACTGTATGGGGAGACATGGATGCAGAAGAGGGTGATAACTTGAGGTAGTGCCTGAATATAATGGGTTCATACTCTATAATATCTTTTGGATTGTCTATGAATTAAGTATTAGAAAATTTTCCATGTTACCAAATTAATATTTGATGTGGGATGCCAATAATAGGACACTATTAATATTCTTTTAAATATACAGACTGATCTATCATCATTAAATCATATATCTCTACACCACATTACCTATTTCAATAGTTTTCTTCACAATTTATTCATCATCATATGAATTCTATTCACAGAGAGTTCTTCATGTAGTGAGATGTGATTGATAGTGTTATGGAATTCATTCCACATTTAATCTTTATAATGATCCTAATAATATTGAATAATCATTATATGTTGTTTTAATGATATATATAATAACAACCCAAATGAAAACACAAATGATTAACATATTTTTGGAATTTATTGTAATTTTTTTAAAATTTCGAGATGATGTAATAAGCGACTAACTTATTAAAATAGTTATTGATCCATGTTTTATGGACCAATGAGTTGCGGATAATAAAATATAAATACCTCATGATGATTTCATTTATTATATGATCTCATAAAATTTTTGATATTAAATTTTGATAGAGAAACATATCAAACAAAATTCTTTAGGTTCATAAAAGAGTACGATGATCTTGTGTTATTTCTACCTATACATATATGATCTCATGATTTGGTTTTTATTTTCAAGAAAATATATTTATATTAAAATTGTGTATTTAGAATACCCAAATGGATCCCTAATATTCTATTTTTTATATAGATAATGGGAACAATGCGTGAAATAACATTTATTCATGAAGAGTGGTCCATATTAAAGACATTATATTTCAAATATTAAATTCATAATGATACAATGTCTTTATGTATGATGTGAAATATAACAATGATATTATATTTATGATAACTGAGTTACTTTTGGAATACATCATGTGGTGAATTTTGACATTCCAGGATACATTTTCATGAAGATATGCAGCGCACTTTTCAAAAATGTATTTTTGAGAGCGTCTGCATATTGTTTGCATAAGAGACATAATATGAGAAATTTTAATACATAAGTGAAGGAAGTATAGTGTGATTAGGTGGTGTAAAACAATCATGGATACTATAATAATTTATGATAGTGTAATGTTAATACACAATTCAAAAAATGAAAACACATGACCTAAACTACGCAAGAATATTGAATGGTTGGGATTTCTTTGAAAAAGTATGATGACCTAGAATTGATACACCAATAAAGAGAGTGAAACATCTATGTAATTCTGATCTCAAATAAGGAGTTCAAAAATTCACATGTATTTATAAATCCTTAATAAGTGTGTAATGTTTTTATACTGATGTCCGAGTCTTATTTCTAAAGGACTTCATATTAGAATTTTCAATATTTAGTAGTGATAGTTCCTCAAAAGATGAGTGTATATAGTACCAATAATTTTTTTGAGGAATTGGACTATCCAGAGGTGATTGTAATTTTGTGATCAAAACCATCATAATTTAATAGGTACTTGAATTTTTGACCATCTATTGTTACCCAACAAGTACATGTAGGATGATTGAGTGATTCTCATCTTAGTGGACTAGATATTCCTAAAAAATGATCTCGTCACATGTGGGAATATATTGTTGAGGATGAGGCTTGACATCCTGGGTTTTCTAACTAGATGAAAAGATTTGATGTCTGACCAACTTAGTCAAAATAGTTAGATCGATGGGTGGTAATACCTGGATCAACTATAGGGTCGAATACTAAGGTGTATAACAATTTGATTCATGGATAGTTTTAATTTAAATAAACACTACAGTGGAGAATTCATATCGTTGGGTATAACTAGTATGGTAAGGAGTATGAATTATAATAAAATATTAAGAAAATATTTTTTAATTGTATCATTAAATTTCTTCGTTGAATACAAAATACATTCATCATAATATTTGAAGGATGTTTGAATATAAAGGTGAAATGAGTTTGACAAAAACAGTCACACTTGATTCACTACCCAAAATTTTTGTGTGACTAAACGACTAATTGTAAACCTCATATTTTTTTGATATGGTCAATCTCATTTTGAAAATACAATGATTGTGTATCTGGTCATTAATGAAAATAATCCTTATAGTGCTCAGAGATGAATTTGAAAAATGTATTGAATATTCATCTATTATGATATAATATTTATGTATATAGATCCTTGGCCATTATTGATTGTGTTGGGATAGGTTCTAGGTGTCATTGTATTCTAAAAATGATACAAGATATCATAACATAAATTTTTTTATATTTTCATAGTCTAAATGATTATGTTAGGCTACAAATTACCTTTTGGTGTCCATCTTTACTCTTGTTTCCTTGATTTCATACTTGTTCTGGTGTATGTTATTTGACCAAAATTGATAGTGATGTCATATGTGTGGGACCCATAATACCCAATTACATTTCAGGATTCTGTGACTATGTTTATTCATATTTTGACCATTTTTTATATTTAGAATATATATGTATATGTTGCTGCAGATTCTCATTGAAACAAGTTGTGTTCTAATTGTATTTTATCTATTATATTTTTTATTATTATCATACCATTAGAATAATTTATAATAGTTTATGAATAGTTATTCCATTATGTTATTATAATCCCATATAAGAGTCATATACAACACGAAATGTCGAAAATTATAGACATGAACATGGGTTAGGGGGATGATGGCATTAAGGCCAGTCTCATGGATGTAGAATCAGGGGTAAGATAACCTTTTATTCTGACCCAATCAGTACATAGGATATGTTTTCTTGATCCCCCACCAATGAATGACATGGGATTTAATGGTATTTACTTTTATTCAAGATGGAGGTATAATGTGGTGTCCTTGTTGTTAAATCTAACTTAATTAACGTTAACCACATATAGACATGTTCATAAATCTGGTTTTTATATCTGAATTACCTATAACATCCATTTTGATTATCATTACTACATGGTAACGATGTAGGTCTGGTTTGTCATCATGGATGATTTTATATCAATTGAATGATCAAAATATGATTTGAAAGGAAGATTTTTTTTAAAATTATCATGGAATATATATGTTATACTTCTCAATTAATGTTATGGATGAGTCGGTGGTTTCATACAAGATTTTATTACTCAATCCAATCATGATAATATGAATGTATATGAAGACCTCTTGATTAGGGTTTCAGGTAAGGTAAATGGTCCCATAAAATATTATTGATCAGTAGATTATGATGTCATTGTCTGTTTAGAACTAAAATATGGAGGGTTCCATGATATTTCATTATTTATTTACATTCACATTATATGCACAATTTGGTGTCACCACATTGGGGTCTGGTTTATTTTAAATGTTTTACACCTATGACATGTTTTATTACATTATTTTTTTACTTTATCATCCATATAATACATTAATAATTATATTTTTTAGGTTTATAATTTATGTTTATGATTCCAAAGAGTATAGTATCCAAACTACACCTATAAACCCTCATCACTAGTTGAAAACCTCGTTATTATGAGGTAGAACACATATGGTCATGTACCATCTCTAGTAGGGTGTCAATTAGAAAAGTCTAGGTTGTGGGTTTACGAGACATTATTAGATCTATATTTACTTTTCATTTCATATTTGTAATTATATAAAAATTTGAATGGAAATATTTTTTTTGGAAGTTGAGTAAGGGATTTTTCATGTTCTATAAAGTGGTTATTTAATTAAATATATTATACATTGACTTCTTCTATTATATAGCTATGTTATTTATTATAGTGATATGTTTATGTTGTAATTATTTTTCTTTACATTCATTATATATTTTGATTTTTTGAAATATTAGTTAAAATTAAAATAATATTTTAGTTATTTTGTGTTATATATAATAGTTATTTCATGTTGTGTTACATGATACACTATGTTTGGATTATATTTCACACACTATTGAGTTCATATTTTATTACATGAAAAAACATGGTTTACTGATAAAAATAAAATACAAGTAACATTATTATTTAATATATATGAAAGTATTTAGAAATTAATGAATTAATATAATTAACAAAACTACACAAATATATAGTTTAAATTTTTTTATTTGATTTTCTGAAAGGAAAAAAAATGGAATCACCTAAAAAATGAAATATTATATATAAACTATATTTTTCAGGAATATGGATTAGTCTTTCTTGGTTAAATTAATATAAAATTATTTTTTATAAATTTTATGAAAATTATGACAAAATAAATTTTTTCATCAGCATCCGAAAATTATCATAGTGTTATTTTTTTTGTTTTTCTAAAATTTCCATTTGATGTACAGTGAAAAGTTATGAATTATAATTGAAAAATTACTTTTATTTAAATAATATATAACCTAAAATTATATTTTTTTAATAGTTTTAATTTATTAATAGTGTTGTTATATATCGATTAATAGCATATTTGTCCATAGAATTTATTTCATATTTAATTTTGATATAAATACATTATAAATATTTTAACATTTTATCTCTGACAACCTGATTTATTATCGTGTCTTTGGGTTTAATTTAAATTATATTCCAGAACATGGGATCATTTTAATTATAAAAATGGATTCAATATTAATAATTATTATAACATATATTATCTAACAAGGGAAAAAAATTAGCAGAATTATTTGCGATGATTGTTAATTTCAATAACCAAAATTAGGTTAAAACTATGTATTTTAGCTTAGATGAATTTTCACTGAAATTTATAACATATAAATATTTTTTATTTCTTTATTTGAGGATTAATTAACAAGGCAATCTAAAAGATACAATTTATCAGTTTAAAAATTTAAATGTATAAAATTGATTTTAATTAATGAATTTAAAATTACATGATAAAAACGTGTCATATCCTTATGGTGGAGCTCTTTCTCAACCAAAAAATTTCTCCACTCAATTATTGGTCTATTTTGGAGGCACATGAGTCAAAAGA
Source organism: Viscum album (assembly GCA_963277665.1). Lineage (NCBI taxonomy): Eukaryota > Viridiplantae > Streptophyta > Magnoliopsida > Santalales > Viscaceae > Viscum > Viscum album. The sequence goes on along the minus strand of OY728152.1, from coordinate 2,069,345,372 downwards.
TACATCATAATAAGAAATAAATTTGGCAATTAAATAAAATCACCGTTTCTCAATTATAAGAGGGAACTCACTCTTATAATTTATTCACACATATAAAGCCAATATTATCATCCAATACCATCCAAAATCACATAAAAATTCCATTTTCCATCAAATAATCATTATTTTGGAGAGAAATATGACCAAAATTGATTTTTCTTAAAACATATTGTGGATACCTGAAGAACTGGAAATGGTCATAAATATTCAATTTTTATCTATCCACCTAATTTATATTTTATTATAGTATACAGATATAATATCCACAAGATATCACTAATTCTAAGACATTTTAAAGCTAATTTAATGACATATATACATATATATTTCAACAAAATGTCTTCTAAAATAATCACTCTTTCATATGATAGACTACCACCTATCGCAAAGAAGTAATTTATTTTTCTTTTACCACCAATAATTAGGGAATATAATGAGGTATTTCTTTTTTATATATGATATTTTTTAAATAATTATCTTTAATAAATAATTATATCCCCCATAAAAGTGTGCAATCATTTTTTTGAAATATAATAATGGGGCTCATGTGTACAGAGGTCTACTACTTCATGAAGTGAATTGATCTGTGCAATCATTACATAAAAGTATTTAAAAATGATTTTAATAAAAATATTTTAGGTAAATGGAATAAATATAATTTATTTAATAATTATATTTCATTTAATTTTATATTATTCAATTTGAAATGAAAATGGAAACAATGTTTAGGCACATGTACTTCCTATGATTTTCTTGAATAGTGTGTTTCATTTGTAATCATTAAATATTATGGATTGCTCTAAATATATTTGTAAAGAATATATGTTATTTTTATTTAATTTTTAAATAGTTTTAGTTGATCATATAATGAAATAATTATGAGGAAAAAAACAATCAAATTTAAAGTTATACAAATAAATGATGTTATTTCCCAAAACATTATATTATCATAAAATTTTCAATACACGGGTAATACACATTCATAATAATATATTATATAGTATGGTATATATATATATATATATATATTTAATATATGTATTGTAAGATTATATATATCGTACATGGTATTTTAATGTGTTAAATGGAAGTCAAGACATATTGTAAGGGTATTTTGTCTCACAATTTTAAATCTATGAAAAAAAATAGAATTATATACTTAAATTTCATTTATAAGGGATATATTATTCCCAAATTTGTTTTTTGGATGATAATAACTATGATTATTCATGTTAACATCCCCATTTTATGATCTCCCTCCTCATGGTTTTTATGAATTAAAAATTACAACAGATGTAAGTTATTTTAATTTCTCATTTATTTATGGGATAAAAATTAAAACTCAACAATAATATATTTTTTATAGTGTATATATGTCCTCATTGACAAGTAATAGTAGGAATAATATTATTCTTATGAAATTTATTTTTTATTTTTATTTCATTCGTGATTTGGATTTATAATTCATTGGATAACTAATGGGGAAGTAGATTTCTAGTATCACTTTTAATCTAAGTGACATCCACAAATTCCCCACTCATATATTTTTTGGTGTATGTACTACTCATTATTAATGTAATAACATGATAAAAATAAAATTATTTTAATTTTAATTTCCATTTATTTTTATATTTTATTGAGGAATATGATTCAAAATATTACTAAATGTGTAAGATATTTTAGTCTCAATTTTCCTTCTTTAAGACTTACGCCATGTTATAAACCTATCTAAATTTATGAGATGTATATATTTCCCCTATGAAATATAGTATTAAAATTTCATTTTTAATTATTATATTATTATTATAACTTAATTTTATTCTTATATTGATCTTACAATTCAATGTTATCTATAAAAAAATTATATTATGTTACAATCTCAATATTTATCGATATTATTTATGTATATATTTCTGATACTAAACCCTTATGAACTACTTCTAAGGATACTAATGGCTTTTACTTCTATTAAATTAATTTATTGAGAATAAATTTCTTCCAAAATTTCTACTCAAAAGGAAAACATAAAGTTTTACAAAAAAATGTTTTATTGATCGGAAACCATTTCTCATCCAAAATAATATCTTCATAAAAATACTAATGTATTATTTTTTATTTTTATTTCCAAAATATAATTTATATTTTCTATTTTTTATTATTCATTTGTTGTTTATTATTCATTTATATAATTTCATGTTTAGTTTCAATAAAAAATATTTTCAAAATTATAGGTTTTTTATAAAATTGTTTTTAATGCCGAATATGATATTTTCCTCATGAAATGTTTTAAATATATCCTAAAACCCCTTTTATTGTAAGGAGACATCTATTGATGTTACCTCTTCCATAATAGTGATATAAACCAAATATATTATTATTATTTTTTTCGTAATGGTTTATGATTATGATTCAATGATGTTGATATAACCTTTTTATATTCCATTATTTATTCCATGAAAAAAATTATTATGATACCTACATCATTTTATATAGGTTTCGTTATGATGATATAATGATATGATTATGAAGAATATATTTTTTCCATAAGTTAGGATATTAATAAATTTTGATAAAATCCATTTAATTTGATTGGTTATGAAATGATGTGTGTTTTCTGATATTTTGTGTCACATATGAATGATTGTCCATATGTGAGGGAAAATACACATATATTCCTCCACTTTATTAGGTAAATATGTGTAACAAATAAATTAATATGTTATGAATTAACAAAAGTACATGTTCAAAATTTTATGTGTCAATGTGACTATATATTCATAATGTTTTGAGTGAAACTAATTACATGTTCATAATGTTTTTGTGGAACTATTCATAATTATATAATATTATTAATACTCCCATATTTCATATCAATAATGTTATATGTGAACCTATAATTTATTCCTTTGATATTATTCAGGGAACCTGTTTCATGTCCATAAGTTTATTTTAGAGACTTATTTCATGTTATCTATGTAATAATTGATCCTTTTATATTTACACATGTTCATAATCGTTTAGGATGATGTGAATTCCCCAACACAATGTCATAAATTGACATTAATATATGATGTATGATGTTAATTTAATTTATAATAGTTAATATATTATGAACATAAAATATTTATTCCATGACTCAATATTATTATGATTAATATGCAGGATTTATTGGTCAAATATTATGATCATATTCTTAAACTATTATTCTCATGTTATTCATGGTATCACCCAATATTACCCTTATAAGTAATATGAGATCACCCTTCATTATGTTTCGGTACCATATGTTAGGAATATATTTTTTATGAATGCTATATTTTGATGAGTAGTAATAGGATTGATATCAATTAGATACATTGAATATACATCACCAAAAATTAAGAATATTGTGTTCCATGATTCCAAATACACCAAAATATTATGGTTATTTGGCATTATTTTATTTAATATATTGAATATTCATTTAAGAAGATAAAATAACCAAATATGTTAAGCCTATGTAACTATTGAATGTATCAACAGAATGGTTTAGTTAACCATTGAAAAATATGATGTAATATATGTATAGAAATTCTTACGGATGCTTCAATGTATATGTCTACTGATGTCTCAAAGGATAATTATAATGATGGGTCCAATAATATTAAAATTTACTAGAATTTTTAATGGGTAGTGAATGTGGTTTGAATGTAATTATTTCCCTGTCTGGAAGCAATATGTGGATGTATCTCTAGTATAGAATTAAAATTGTGTAATAACTCCAAAAAATCATTATTTTGGAATCAATAATCACATTGTGTAAAAAATTAGGCATCATTGAACACCTGGTATCACACTATTATGGGATATTATTGGAAATTCAAAATCTCTTTATATACCATCATGATGGATTTTAATTGAATTTGGTCATTTATAGCCAATTTTAATCCTAATGCATCACCAATATTAATTATTTTATCATTATTTAGAAGTAAAATATGTTTTTTATAATTATGTGTTTTTTTGTGATGGGTGTTGGTCACATTATGATTTTTGGGATTAGAAAAATTGTAGTAATATAATGGAACTTAGTTAATGATTAATGTTATGGGATATTATTTGATGAGGATATATATGGTTTAATGACATGGTTGATAAAAATATGATTAGTCCAAATTTATTTATTCTAGAACAATAATAACAATGCGCCCCTTATCAAATAGTTAAAAAAATAAAGAATATAATGAAAATATTTCCCATAGATTTTGGCTAGTAGGGAAAATAAAACAAACAAGATTAAATTTATCATATATTGAGAATGTGTAAAAAATCACTCAAGGTTATGTATCAAAGGAATAATAATTTTATTATATGTGGAGAAGAATATATTATAGAATAAAATTTACAAGTCAAATGGAAATAAGTGTTATAGGGTAATATGATGAATCCCGGTAAAAAATTTGATTCGGAAGTGGTATGATCATAGTTTTTATGTGTTGTAATTAAAGGATTATATAATATAAATCACGAAAATTTAATGCATTTTTTGTAATAGGATTTTCATTAAATATTTTGAAAACTATATTAAATGGAACTCAAAGACAACATAAGTGATTAAATGGAAAAGTGATATTCCTAGAAAACAATTTATTATTGTAGACAACCCTTAATATGTTTCAACAGTTTAGATATTTAATTATGGATTAATATAATTTTGATATGAGCAATATAAATTTGAAGGTATTTATGACCATGGATGTAATTAATGATTTGTGGAAAAAAAATTTGTTTTATCATTGATTGAGTGAACAACATTATTTGACTTGGGGAATATATTAAATAATTTATATTATTCTTTAAGGGATAATGATGAATGCATTTTTTCAATAATGTTTATTAGAAATTTTGTTTATTTTTTTAATAAAATAGATGACGAAGGTACTCACATGTTTTTTGTACATGAAAATTATGTTCTACTTCATGATATTTGTGTGATAAAAATTAATTTGATCTATTTAAAACAAAATAAATTATTTAAATTTATTTTGGATAGGTTATAAGGTAAAACATTTATGGAATGAGATAAATTAAATTTTGGATGATGTTTTACAGAGTAAAATATTATTTCCCAAAAAAATATTTCTTATAAACAAATTTTTTCTAACTGTAGTTTTTATAATAGAAATGATATAAGGTATAAAATATCCATCTATAATGAATATTTTGATCCATTAAATGTGATTTTAGGATATTTGGGTATTAAAATTATTTTTTGGTAATTTATTTCTTGGGTTAAGTATTGAATTGGAAATTGATCAACCTCGGATAAAAATGTTATTTTGTAATATAAATGCATCAAGTTCGTATTTGTAATTATATATATCTTTACTAAAAGTGTTACTCAACATTACAAAAATAATATAATAGCATAATATTATCCTAATACTGTAAATTTTGTTGAACTTATTGACTTTTAAATCATTATAAATTTATGGTTCTTAGGAACTTAACATTCAATTGATCATTCAGTATCATATGATCAATTATTTGTATAAATATTTTTAATTATTTACTCTTTTCATACACATCGATATCTTCACATAAAACTTGCATTTTCTTATATGGAATCATTGATATATGTTACAGTAGGACACATTTATATTTCCAGCCTCTCTTTTTATGGTATTTTAACGTATTCATTTGTTTGGTGTGGGATTCCATGAAATAATTTTCAAATGATAATCCTTTGATGACCAACATGAATTTATGGGCTCATTAATAGATGATTTAGACTCTTCATTTTACAATAAATCATGTTATTCATACACATAAGGTCAAGCCCCTAGAGTTGAGGCATGATATATCTATGTAATGGATCATGTTTGGGTAAACTATGAAGTGGGACCGTGGACATTTCGACGTATGGTATTGATCACCGATTATCTCACTACTATAATTTTTTATAAATGTTTTTCTAATTAATTTATATATGATATAGATGTTTCTATTATATGAATACCAAAGATGTTATCTTTTTAATTTTATTCTCTCTCCATACCCTTCTATATAAATGTAAATAATATATGGACTTGTTCATATTTTATATGTTTTTTTTATATATGGAAATCATTGTGATTTTATGATCCTTAAAATGACAATAATTTACATGATACATAAATTGATTGGATGACTATTTTTTATTCTCACATTTTTTATTATCCAAGTAAATTATCCTTTAATTCACACAAGGATGTTATTTTTGGGGTGACTATTAATTTAGATGTTTTTTCTAGCTGAGTGGGATCAAATTTGATCCAGATTGGTTCCAATATCTTTTACATATTATTCGTAGCCCATATAGAATAAATATATTTTGGGGAATATTCTTTTACTCATTATTTTATCTAGTACAATATAAATCATGATGGGACTTTTCAGGTCTTCCTCTAATTCAAGATGAGGTGCTTGTAATAAATCCCATGTGTAGATTCCATACAAGGTCAATTACTCCTAACATTTGGATTCAAATGAGTATATAAATTAATATTCAATTGAAGAACTTGACACGAACTGTTTTATGAAATTGATAAAATTTCTAAGAGGTTTCTTCCTTGTTTCCTTCCATGATGGAATAAATTATTCTTTAACATAATGAAGACTAATAGAAGCAGAATAAATTATTTGTGAATAATAGGATTCCTTTAACCCGGATAGATGAACTCATTGATCAGTTATGTGGATCGATGTTGTTCTCAATGATTGAACTTCACTCAAGAAACAATCAGTTATGGGTTTAAAATAAGGATATTCATAAAAATAAATTCGTGTGTAGATATGGATTTTATGGATATCTTGGCATGCCATTAAATATGATTAATTCCACATTACAGTTCATATAACATTAGGAATATATTTTTCGACAATATATCACCATATTCTTCCTGAACTATATTTATTATACCATAATATATTCATATAATTCTGAGTTATAAGTCACACACAATGATATAATTCTGATTAAAATCATTGAACAATGGATTTATGTATTGGTTTTACATTTTATCATTAATATTGAATTGTTATTTGTCCTAGGTTATGTGATATTTATGTCAGAACATTCTATAACCTAGAGAAGGTGGATATGATGATGTCTTAGTCTCAACATAAAATTTTTTTGAGACCATCAAATTCCTAGAGTTGGATTCATACTATCAGTGTTTCAAAAAGTATTTATCCTCTTACTAGAACTAACAAAATGGAATGCCAAGAAGGGGGGTGATGCTAGAATGTTCGGATTTCTGCGAGAAAGATATTATTTAGTAAAAGTGAGATTAATGATATTTAATTTTATATTAATCTATTTAAATTGATAAGATACATAGTATTCAATGATTCCATAGTTTTTGCGATAAAAGTTGATAAATTAAAATGGGTTTGGAAGGTTCTAATGGATCATGTTATTTATAACCCCTTAAGCATATATACTTGAAACTTTTCCTTGTGTTAGAAGATGTCTACCGGGTTAAAAAAAATCTCTAATATATTTTCTCCCAAAGAGATATAAATTTTTTGAATTGTAATTGGTTGTATAATCTATAAAAAATGATATTAAGATAACCTACACATTATGAATTGATAATGTCATTGATTATTCTGTAAGAATGAATAATTTATAGATGTTGGATCATAGCGATTATAAATCATTAGAGAAATTGTGTCTAATCATCATCATGGAATAATGGATTAATGATGATCCTTGGGATCACATTACAATTGAATGGGAAACATTAGTAATCACATCATTATTAATGAACCTAGAGAATTATTCCAAGGAAAAAGAATAAATGTGTATCGCTATGTGAGAATGTTTAGTATGATGTATCGTAGTCTAATGTTTCAATATATGGTGATGAAATGATCAGTGTATATGTTTTTATTATCATTAAATCCTTATTCAGAGATTATTTGGAGAGATAATATTTGGAATAAAAATCGGTAGTGAATCGTGGTTTTTCAAATATGTACCATTAAATTAGATGATAGTTATGGTGGCCTGGTATATAGAATAAAATCATAGGATTTGATTCACAATGTCTTACCTTCCAGAGATTAAAGACCAATCATCAGAATTCATTTTGATTTTATGTATCCCCATTATATTCTATAGAGGATCTAGAATTATAGAGTTATAAAATTCATTATGTGGTTACCGTGAAGTATAATGATTCATCATTTTTTGGGTAATAGTCTGTTGTTTATTGAATGTTACTCATTTTTTCCAAATCCATGATGCTCATTTTGTGTATGTAAAGGCAATTTTATACATATATGATATTGTAAATCATAATGGAATAAATTATAGAAATTTAGAAAATAAAAAATTCATATATCACATAATATTTTAAATTTTTTTAAAAGGGCTTTGGGTACTTGACTAAAATTGGGTACAACATTCCATCTAAAAACTGATGAGCATTTAAATATTATGATTCTTATATTTTTCAACAAATATTTGGTTTGTGTCCAAGGTTTTTTGGATATTTATATGATCATCTATCCTTGGATGAATTAATATATAAATAATATATTCTTTGATTCCATTAAGAGAGTACATTTTGGTGATCATTATGGATGGGCATTTCCGTCATCGTTATGGTAAAATGAGGTATGTGAGGACAATATAATGGAGAAGATCATGGTTCATGAGGAATATAACATGGTTCAACTAGTTAATAAGTGTTTGAAGACATTATAGATTAAGAAATCATCATTTGTCAACTAGTGGTTGTGATCATTAATTTTTTTTTCTTGGAATTGAATTTTCATGTTAGTGACTCCTGTTTTAGGTAATAAATGGTTTTGGAAACATGGGAATATCACAAAAACATTTTTTGGGCTATTGGAGCTTTGAAAGATTATCTGGAATTTGTAATATCATCTGGATCATCCATTTTTGACTAATGTATCCTTGATTAGTTTAACATGTTTCAGCTGTAGATCCACAAAACTGATCCAAAAAATGTGATCAACTCTGAGGATATTGATCTACTTGATGACACATCAAACATTAAATACATGATGTGTGTAAATGAATTGAGTGATAATGATTTTTGGGGAGGGGATGTTAAACTTATATAGATCATATGGTAGAATGGATGTATCTAGGTGGAGTTATGGGATTGGGAGTCTAGTTTTCGAGACCAATGTATTGAGATGTTTGATTCATATATCTATAGTCTCTAATTGACAATGATAAGTCATTAGATGGTGTTTTTGTAATTACATTTTTTTTAAGTACTGTATGTGCTAATTTCATTCTTAATTATTGTTTTTTATAGTGAATATTTGTGATTAATTTTCAAGGTTTATTATTGGTTTTGGATAATTTCAAATGAGTATTTTTTGGTTTTTAGTTTGTTAATGGGTTTTCAAAACTATTTATAACTTCTATGAAACATACTTTATGGTGGAATATACACTATTTATAGAGAACCGAATGATATAACTTATCGAATAACACCACCATTGAAACTATGAAATATTTTCTAGTATCCAAAAACATAGTTGGTGTATTGTTTCAAAAAAACATGTGATTAAATCAATTGTGTGATAAGAAGATAGAGTAAGACTTGCATTAGTGATGCATGGATTGTAAGACATTATGAACGAATAATTTACATATGTGTTTACCATAAAAATAAACACTTTAATGAAAATTAATTCTTTATTATGGCACTTTTTTCTTCCCCTATGCATCTCTAAATAACCTAGTCACAAGATAAATTTCCTTTAATATAATCCTATTAATATAATATATATCACGACTAATCCAAGTGGGTATTTGGTCAATAAATAAGGTTTCTGATTAGTGATCCTTCATTAATGGTTGTCTTTAAGATCAACCCATTTTAACTTGAGATAAATATTTGATCTTGAATACCAAAACAATATCTACAGACATTGATTCAAATTAATGATAATGTCATGTATTATTTATATAATTATAGAGGATCCAGAGTATTACAAATTTCTTTATTGATCATAAATTATTCTAATATCTTTGGAATATACTTATAGTTGTGTTGGTGTATACCCAAAATTATTGACATTTTATGTTCTTGAATATCATTATATATCCTAAAACAGATTGACATCTTATTATTTATTTGGATAATTATTGTGTTGTCCCAGACTATGGCATGATATCTTTGTGAGTTTCTCGGGTTTTCTTCAAATTCATGGCTTGGAATTTTCCTAATAATTTTCATCCGTAATATAATATTGTTCCCCACATGTGATATATATTTTTTAATATCTAGTTTGAAAATTATTTTTATGATTTAATTTTTTTGTGTGTCTATTTCATTAGACCCATATAAGATGTATGAATCCATGAGTATACAATTGTAGCTTGTTAAAGAATGTTTAATATTGATAATCTACATTCTTATGTTGCTACTTATTCATCTGATGATATTTTATGATCTACATATATATATTATCCAACATATTAGGTTTGATTATTATACCATTGGTGGTATTGATACTAGTATATGTAATAGGAGGACATTCTATAAATAGATAACCCATAAAGAGGGAGTACACACAGTGAAATGATAATGAAAATTGAGATGAATAAAGAGGAGTATAATAGCCTTGATTGCAAACTCATGGTAGTGCCAATCGGGTTGGACATAATTTCTTCCTATTCCATGGAATATATGGTATCTAAATTCATTGAGGTACAACCTATTACAGATATGTGTTTTGATGTTCTTCAGGAATAAATTGTGATGTATTATAGGCTTGATGTCCTTATGGGAAAATATACCTATGTGTGTTTAAATTATCAAGAAATTTGTTCACCATTGATATTTATATCTCCTAATCAATTCTAGTATACTTTTTAATTATTTATATGATATAGATATAAAGTAGAAATAGTCAGGGATCTGGGTTGCTCAGATCTGTCCAAAGTATTGACATGTTATTGTAAATTCATTATTGTTAATTTAAACATATCATGTAATAAACATGTTATACAAAAAAATGTTATTGAAGCATTGGTGGTGTTCTAATATATAGTATTACTCAATCCCAACATTGGTATCTTGATACTCTTGTATAATTTATACTTAGGGATCTCAGATGAGGATTTGGAAATGGGAAATGTAACTGATTTTTGGAGGGTAGATATGGTTGTAGGCCAAGAGAGACTCTAGATCATTCAATAAAAATTACTTATTTCCTTCCCAAACATAATTAATTTTTTTTTGGCTTTCCACATTAGTAAACTGATCATTTTAGAAGAATATCATGAGTGAAATTTTTTTCACCTAATGTTTGATTTATATTCTTGTTGATACTATGATTATTAAATTTTAATTATTTATTTCATGGATTAATATGTATATAGAGGTTATTTTCTCCCCATATTCCATATACACCATCACCACTATTCTATACCCTATTTCATATATTGAGGCCTGCATGCAGACATCAAATGATTTATTTATTCAAATAAAGTATTTATGCAAACATTTTTTCCTAGGGATTGTTATTTTGTTACCTTACAGTCATCTTCTAGTGATGTGTAAGTAAAAACATCAATTATTAGTGTAATGATTATTCATGTGAAAAATGACAGGAAATGATATAAATGTATTCATTCATTCTATAATGTTGGTTTTTATATACTTAATGTAGAATGGTGTGGATACAAATGATTCATCAGGTAGAAAACAAGATTAAAATTAATGTTTATATCGAAATCCCCTTTAGTAATTTTACCAAGATTGGTAAAAAAATTAGTTTGATTACTCCAAATGCCCTAACTCATTCAGTTTGAAACATTTTTTTAACAATATAATATTTTGATTTATATGAATAATTATTTTTTTCATTTTAAATTCATGGGTGCATCACAATAATTTAATTTGGAAAGTCACAAATTTATTAATAAAATTCTTTGAAATTGTATCTTTAATTATTATCTACACTGGAAATTTGGATACAATTATCAACAACTAGTTTTAATTTTATAAAATATTTTTTGTTGACTTATTATTATGAAATAATTTATAAGCTAGAATATGTAATTAGTGCATAGAAATTAAATAAAAACTTATATTTTCCCAAATTCCTTATGATAAAATATATTTATGACACCATAATATTGATGCAATGTCCAAGGAGAAGAATGTGTGTGAAAATGTGCCATTTAAAATAATATATTTTTTTAGAAAAAATATATATTACCTCAATTCATATTAAAACATTACAGAAATTAATAAAAAGTGAGGTCTTTTATAAAAGTATAATAGTAAGAATAATTAATCAATTGTTACATGTAAAAATGCTAAAACATATATTCATTTAAATTCATAAAATATGAATATACATTATGGGTATTCATTTATCATTTGGAAATGGGTTGACAAAAAACATCATAGGGAACCAAAACAAAAAAAGCATGAATCACTTTTTTGGATACATAATCATCTATTATTGCCATTGTGTATCTTGTAACTCAATAAAATCTCTAGAGTCATAAATGAACTAATTAGGTTATTCAGAAAAATATTAGAGAAGATTTTAAACATTGGTGTCCATTATAAATTTCATGATATAATTGTATGATTGATTTATAACCTAGAGGTGCTATTTCCCCCCAAAATGTTAACTATGATGGTTCATTTGATTATTCATTTGGTTGGGAAAGATAAATTTGGAGGACAAAAACACTATAAATGGACACGAATCATAAAAATGTGTTGAATTTTTATATTTTCCACAAAATAGAATTATATTTTTTCCAAATTGTATAACATATCGGTATTAGGTGATCATTACAAAAGTCACATGTTCATATGATGTCTTATATGACAAATATAACTCATCCAGAAAGATCTATAACTGAAGGTAATATAGTCAAATAGTTTCTCACATTTTTTTAGATATTTTAATGTGTTTTAAATATGATTCATTTAATTATTCAATGTAGTTGAAAACTAAAAATATATTCCCTCTTTTAAATATTTACCATTTATTATATCATTTTTTCCTCATGTTAGAAATATATAATCATTTTCACTAACTATTACATGGTTTATACATGCATAAGAATTTTTACTACTAAATAGTTATACTAGAGATCCATTATTTGATGAACTAATGAAATAAATAAATAGTAGAATTTAAAGATAAACTCTATATGATAATGAAATAAGAGAATCTACAAAAAAAATAGATTTTTTATTTGTTTTAATGTTTGGTATGTTCTTATTTTGTTGCATTTTTTAAAATATATTGATTATTTATTTTTATAAATATAAATATTTTAAATCCATTTCCATAAATCATGACCATTTATAAATAAGAAGATCAATTTTATTATTTCATGTTTCTTTCTAGAGGGCTATTGAAGTGGTTGAGAGGATTTAATTTCTATAATATTAATGGATTCACGTTTCATAATGATTATCATTTAAAAATTTTTATAAACATAAAATATAAATCTTTACAAAATTCATATATTTGGAATATTATGTAATTTTTAGGCATTATTTAAAAAATAATAATGTTTTGGTGAATAGTGAGGAATTCTATTTTTACAAATTTTCTTTAATTTTATTCAATATTTTTATATATGAATGAATTTTAAATTTATTGAAAATTTTATAAATTTTTTTAGTTGAATATATAAATTAAAAAATATCATTAATTTATTAATATATGGTTTATATTTTAGAAAAATATTTATTATTTTCTAAAAAAACTAGATAGTTTTTTATGGAAAATTAAAAATTAATTTTTTTCACTTTTATTTGGTAACTAAAATGAAATTGATTTTATATTTAGAATTAGTGAATCTAAATTATCTATTTATTACCACAATAGAATTCGGAATAAATATTATCTAACATGTTATAGAAAACTAGCTACAATGGTAAAAGCGAAAATGATAATAGTAATAATTTAATGTGTTAAGGGAATGAAACATTATAAAAAATACCTATAATGTAGTGTATGATGTGTGGATCTTCATTTTTTATTCGTTGTTCAATTATATCACAATTTCGTGGTAATATGACATGTTTAACTAGATATCCCTTTATATTATATAGAAATATTTTAACTAATTTTTCTCATCACATATAAATGGGGATACTCCCCAACAATTAAATGTAATTTAAGAAATTTTTTTCCTCTTAATAACCTTACATCATTCCTTCCCATATAAATATAATGTCCTATGTTTTTTTCTAATTTAAAATATCCAACTCATTTAAATTATTCCAGTTTTGTGATCGTGTAAATTTTTTTCTATTTTATATTAACATGATTATATGATTATGTTTTCCAAAAATAAATATTTCTGCGTGATTTAGATGATTTCATTGTTACATAGGGTTTGAGTGTGTATCGGGTGCCTGAATGGCTATGAATAATGATTTTTAGTTTTCGTAGATTGAGCTATCCAACATAGACAAACATTTCATCTTCATTGGGTAACTATGTGGTCATCCCACATCAATGGGAATAATTTATCAAATGTTTAAGGAGGTGTGACATGGTTGTATGTAACCTTTTATGATTTAAATATATATAATTCATATGGTTATTACCCTATTATGGAAACCTTGTGATTACGGTTCTTGACATAAGGAACTGCCTAGTTTATAAATGGTTTTCAAAACCATGTAGTTATTATGATGCCTCTCTAAAAATTAAAATGAATATTCCCCCACCACAATTCTCATTTACAGGGTTTCCCCACTTTTCATTCCCCTATATGAGTTCCACTTACTGGATTCTGTGGATCCTTAATCCTCATCATCAAGTCTTTGGCCTCATCCATCCTAGATAACATTGATCATGAATCTTTTAGAGGCCATAAGTTCATCTTATTAAGACCGTAAATATTCAAGACTCGATTCCTTATTCCAATGATCAAATGATATAGAAAATCAATGTGATATTTTTTAATCTAAAGACATAGAATTAGTTAAAAGCACAAATTTAGTCAGATTATTACCTGTATTAGAGGATAATATCAGATGAGCACGAACATACCAGTGAGATATTTTATGTGAACATATTTTTCCTTGATCCAACGTGTGTTTCTAGGGATTGTTTCATATTAACAATGTTTGTAAACCAAGGAAAACATCATATAATTGAATTATTTTTAAAAAAATTAAGAATTCATTTTCAGTGATGTCGTTTGGTATACCCAATAATATTTTTAATTTATGATCCTAGTGAGGGGTCCCTAATACCACTTGGAACGGTTCGGTCTAGTGGTTTACATAAACTAAGTTTATTTTATGTATTGAATTTTTTACATCCATGGAAACATGTTGGGATTGTCTTGATGAATGAGGTGATGTTGATCACCTTGACTAAGGTGATCTGATTCATTAGGTTTGGCTAGTACTGGGATATTAGGGTGATGATTATCACATATTGGATAAATTGTTCATCAGAGTGAGGTTAGGTAATCTCATTGATTAAGTAATTTCGTCCATGATTCAGACAGTGGTGGCCACATGATTAGCGACACGACCACTAGATCATGAGGTTCCATGAGGAGGTGTTTTCGAATATTAGTGTGATTTCAACTTACTATATGTAGTATGACTTGTCATTGGAGTCATTTCCATAGAGATAAAACTCCATATATGTGGTTTTGAAAACATTTCTGTTTTTAGAGACAAATATAAACATTGTTTCTTAGGTGACATTGTTGTCCATCATTAATGTATGGGGTTTGTCATCAGCAAAATCAAGGTGTATAGTGATAGATCTTCACTTGTTGGTGATGAGACAATTAGTTGGGGGATGTGGATCAATGTATTTCATGACATCATTCGGATATAGTACCCAGAGTATATACTTCCATGTGCCTATTGACATTAAGAATCTATCCAATAATGATGTTTATTTATAGGATTTAAATTTGTGTGTCACGATTTACTAGGATTCGTGGTGAGGGGTGATTTTGAGATGGGGTCGAAGAGAAAATATACATTTTGATTTTGTGTTCTGTTTAGATTCTAGATTCTATGAAGGAGGTTAAGGGGTGTGGAGTGATATTTTAGAGGTCAAAACTAATTGTTAACATGTGATTCAATTTTTTGGGATTCATTTGGCATGTTTTTATGGATCCTCAGCACTTCATATATACATATAAACGCATGTGTTTTATTCCATGTATATAATTGTGGTCGGTGGTATAATGGTGTTGGAAAATGTGGATGATTGTTTCCTTATGGTTTTTTTCCACAAGGGACAATGGTTATTTATATTTAGGATTTTTCCACCATTTATATGCTATATATATCCCACATTACCAAGGATGTAATATAGTAACTAGATTATGATGGTATACTGAGATTTGATTTGACACCCTACATGAGCACTTCGAGATGTGTGATGAAATTATTGTTTAGTGATCATGTATGAGAATGAGACAAGGATATGGATCTTAAGAATCAATATTTACCTTTTTAAGGGCTTATGGAAAGGGACAATAGGGATTCATTAATCAGATGGTCTTACATATATATTTCTCTTTTTATGAGCATGATTATTATAATTGTATGTACTAATGGTCATCCATTAGAGAAAGTTTTTTTTATATTCATCTATGACCTCATATGAGTGGTTGAACATGTCGAAAAAATTATTTGGAGGATTTTTTTTATTACTACAGATGTCTGATTAGGAATGCACTATTCAATTTGGTTTCATCAATATATTTATTAGTATTTCCTTGTTTTATAATTACATATACCATTATAAATATAACTTTATGACGGTATATTATCACCACTATCACCATACTACATACTAATTTCAAGTCATAACCCTTTAGTGTATAGAGCGGTGCACTAAAGTAAAATTGATCAGTCATAATAATGAAATATGTAAAGGGAATACCAGATCAAGGTGCTTAATATGGTATAATAGTGATTCATAACTATGAAATTAGCAGTCATGTTCAATTGGATACAAATAATGCCAAACTATTTTCTTTATTCGGTCTTACTATATGAGTTATGGTATATCAGATACTAGTATAATGATAAAAGTTTCTTTAGTGCTCTTGTTTAGATTCATCAATCCCCATGTGCGGGGGACATAAAAAAATTCTATTGTGGGAAATTGATGTTCTATATATTTATTTTATATTTTATATGATATAAACGATTAATGTAGAATACTAGCACATTGATTTACTGTTATAAGGATCTTAACACATAGCTCTAGGTGGAATGTGAGGTTTGATTTTTCATTATTTGTGTATCATAGGGTATTTCCATGTATGTATGTTCTAGTTTTTTATTTCCAATAGGACCATGATTTATCTATTAGGGGCAGTCTTTTAAATGTGTTAAAAAAGGATACAAAACATTGTTTTCTATCTTGTCAAATCTTTTGTGGAATTATTCTAAACATACTAATGCATGTTGTTCTAATGAGATTTGTAAGTGATACTGTGTGATACGATATGCATGTGATAATGTTTTCTCACTCTGATATGAGTAGTAAAGAACAATGATTCGTTGCGAGTCTTTAAACGTTTTAAAAAGAACCTAAATAATTTTTTTCCTGCAGGGATTCTTTAGGTTAATTCGTATTAGATACCTTAGGCTATATGTTATAATTGAACTATTTATGTGTATAAAATGTGACATGAGGACACCATATACAAGATACATGATCGAATATGGGGTTTTAAGGGGTTTCAATGACATATATCATGAGATAAAGAGCAACAAGGGTCTCTGAGGGTGGTGAGATGTGTTGCATGTTACATATTTCTCTATATATATTACTAATATATCTACTATTATGGATGTATAACCATGATTTTGGTATTTAGAGTGATACAACCTAGAATACATCTAGAGGAGCATCATGATGTTGGTGTGGTGGGGTTATATGAGTGAAAATGTTCCAAGTACTGTGAGCATATGAATGCAAAACTGAAGGGTCGGGATAATTCTAAGACATCAATACAGAAAAAGTTAAAGGCATCGGTGCATGTCAGACAACTAAATGATATAGAAAATTTTCTATCACAACATGACGAGCAGATTGTGGTATTCCTAGTTAATGCTATCTAGGGAATCTATAGGAGGATTATAGATAAATCCATCTATATAATACCAAACTAGAGAGTTTTTTTCATAGTACCAACCACTATATTAGGGTAATGGGGGTCTACATGAGGTCTATAACAGAACTGATTCAATCCTGACCAACATCAACAAGCTCGAGACACCTCTAGGAATGATGGGGAAGCTATTTGCCTATATACTCCTAGTCTTGAAAAAACACAGATTGATTGTAGAGGTATAGGTAGGAATACATGATGGACTGTCCAGGAAAATTATTGAGTTGATGTTCTATGGTCAGTTTGTTATGTAGATGCAGAGGGTAGACTGATCCCTATAGTTCTTGAATTTCACATAGCAATATAGTTCATTCATAGAGTACATATCTAATTTCCTGAAACTATTGGATTAGGAACCTACAATAGTGTGAGGGGACATTTCCAAGGTATAGGTTTTTCAAGATGGATTAATGGATTATATCTTGTGAAAGGTTAATATAATATGGTTGAAAACTTTTTCAGTTGAGAATTACCATGAATTGATATATGAATGAAATATGGTAGTCATTTATTTAATTATACCAAGGATAGAACCATTCTAAGATAGAGGTGATGATTCCAATATCAGAAAACTGGACTAATAGGAACCTTAGTAAGAAATATAGGCCAAAAATTAAGAAAAAACAAAAAATGAGGGTCTTCTACATTATTATTATAGTGCAGGAATCAAATACAAGTTTAGACATAGTGTGTGAAGCTTTCATTGAAGTGCCAAGATTCTGGAATAATGGTTCGTCTCGATATGTTTTTCAATAATCCTCCTAGTTCATCTGGTATCCAGGGACTAGGGTAGGATCACGAATCTATGGTACAACATGATGCATTATTAGAAGACGGTATATATGATTCATCTAATCATTGGGGTAATGGTTTATATAGTAGAACCTAGGAGTGGGTTTAACAGCTCATGAATTTTTCAGGTATTTTGAGTTGGAATGCCTTAAGCTATCAGGCATTAGGCCACGTGTATGATGTGGAGATTCTAGAAGCAAAGGAGGCCAAGGAGGTGACTAAATTAAGATATACACTAATTATTTGAATGAGTTACAATTTATATGTTTCATAAGATAGTTTTGATTCATGAAGTGAAATAGTATCATTTTTGGACAATTTATGGTAGGATTAGAGGGTTTGAATTAGATTTGAAGTGTTATATATATATATAAACATATATATATGTTGTGTCTTGGAAATTGAATTCTTTTGAGCAACGATTTGATGCATGTCTTATCTAACGTGTGTTGGAATTTTGGAATTGAAATGAATAATGTCATATATGAGGTATGAGACACAATGATTGTATTGGAATATTATTAATTTAGTGTATGATCTGTTTCATTTATGGAAATAAAATGACATGATACCATATGTGGTAAATGATTGACAATTTTCCATGGATGTATAATTAGTCTACGGAATGTTAATGGAAAATAGGATTCTTTGTGTTTTGGTTCGATGTGTTTAAAGGTAGGTAACATGTAGGTTGGAGAGCACCTTGAGAGAGGATAATCTAAGTCCAAATGAACAGAGTGTATCAGGGAATTGTAAAGGATATGAGTATGTTTGGATAAATATTCGGTAATTTACTTATACATCAAGGATATGATATCTTATGGTTTGGGAGAACGTGATGTCACATGTTTTTAGGGGGTTTGAAATCCCAATCCTATTCAGAGCTTTCATGTTTCTTTATTTGTATAATTCATTAAAAGATTATCCGATCCCAATTATTAGAGTTTATTTGACACAATGATAAGTTTATATATTGTTTTTGGAGCTCATAAAGTTCCTTATAGTTTCATGAGTGTTTCATGTGTGTTGGAGGCTATCAACTAATGTTTGTAGTGAGTCAATATATAAGTGTATGGTCTTGAATATCCATACGACCTACCTTTGGCAACCATGTGTCACTCCTTCTTCTCAAAGAATATATTTTGGGAAATGTTGCTCATGGACCATGTAAATTTGGTGATTGGAAATTGGCCCCCATACCATTTAATTTTGGTTTTATAGACTATAAATTCTCTTCAAAGAAGAAAAATATTCATATTCTCTTATTTTACAAAATAGTGGTTCAACTATTTTCTTCCTCCCATATAATATACACCTTAATGAAACTATATATCTATATTTTACCTATTTTAGACTTAATAATTATCCATATGCACAAACTGTGATCATAGATCTATTGGTGGATTCAGGTTCTCCTATATAATCCCTTTGATATTCCATGATTTTTATTTTTTCCATCTACATATGGTGTTCAAAATCGGTGAAATAATAGGTTTTTTATTTTTTTATTTTTATGTAAAATGTTTATTTCATAAATATGGATTTAGATATTGGCTGGTATCAGATGATAATAAATCTTCTCGAATATGTTATGAGGTTACCACTTCATGATTTTATAGTGTTTTGGTGGTTCACTTCATACCACCTCATGGGTAGATTGATAAAGACCACTAGTAATTACAATACTGTTAATAAATTGATTAATTGTGGATGCGGGATGATTTTTGGTATATTGTAACCTATTTGATATTGATTATCCTAAAATGGGGAAGGTTAAGTCTATATGGGATTGTTAGGTGATGTGGGTTATATGATTTAAAAAGAAATTTTAGTTATTGAATTTTTTGGTTTGGTTGTAGTTTGATGAGTTTGGATCATGGATTAATGTGATATTGATCATGTTTGTAAGAACCTGGACCTTTTTTTAGTTATGTTTTTCCCTTTTCTGGAGTTTTTGAGAAAAAGAGGAGAATCTGGAAACTTTCAAAATACACGCCATGTACTTTATTAGTGCTCTCTATGTACTTCAATGCTGCGCAATGCTGTGTGTTGGTCGTGTCTGGGCCACACACATGGTGTGTAGGGGCGGTGTGGAGGCCACTTAAAGCGGAGTACGGAAAATCCATGTACATGCCATTTACTTCAAAAGTACACACAGTGTATTTTCTTTCTTTTCATTAAAGGGCCCAGGGTCGCGTCTAATCGTAAGAATTGTCTTCTTCTATAGCTTCTTCAACTGGGTGCATCCCATACGGCCTCAAACATCCTACGAGCCCTAGATCCTTTGTCTATTCTCCGAATTGACCATCATCAATTGCGTTGGAACCGAAGCAGTGAGTTCTTCCTTCTTCTTGAGTTTCATTCGATGAATTTATCTCTTCCTCAAGATATCATGGGTTGAGCGTTTTGGACGTTTTCTCAGATCTATGAATTTCTAAGGAGAATCACTCATTGTGGTTCTAGTATATTTATCTCCTAGCATCCAAGTAGGTGGCTTGTGCCCTTCCGTTCGATATATTTGTGTTTTATGTGCAATTTTCTCCAATACCCATGAACAGGGTATTGCATGTTTACTGTTTTTTCCCTTTTGTGTTCCTGCCATTCTTGTATGTGTATATAGAGGTAAATTTTTGTTATATATGAGGATAATTGATGGGCTTAAATTTTTTTCTCATTATTGTTCTGTTTAGGACCTTTTTTCTTATTCTGCCTTTGGCTGTTGTACCTACTTTCCATGCCTCGTGACCGTAGGATGGAGCCTTGTTTTTCTTGACATGCTTGCTAAGCTATAGACTAGCTAGCCAAGTAGATCTGTAGGTTTACTTCGGCCATATAGCATTATTATTCCCTCATTGGCATGAGGACGTGGGAACCTGGTGCTTTAGACTATACGGGATACACCGATGGAGCTTCCCAGAGAGTATTAGATATTATAGACTATAAGGGATAGATAGATTAATATTTATATAGAGTCTTGGATGTTAAACACTACAGGATGTTAGAACGAGTGATATTACTTAGAAATTAATGAGCTTATAGACTATAGGGGATAAACCTAGTGAGCTTCCCATTGAGTCTTGGATATAATAGACCATAGGAGGGTAGACCGAGTGAGCTTCCTAAGAGGGTCCTTGTTTTTTTTGTTGAATTCCTTAAACCATTCTAGGCTATAAGAGGAATTGACCAAGTGAGATTCCATAGAGAGTCTGTGAAAGACCATAGACTATATGAGGAGTTGAATGAGTGTGCTTCCTCATAGATTCTCTAGACCTAGGGGCTATAAGGGGACTAGACTGCGTGTTCTTCATCAGAGAGTCCCTTACTACCTTTGACTATAAGATGAATTGAATGAGAGTGCTTCCTCAGAGGGTCTTATAATTTCGTATTACCAAACTAGAGGGGTAAGGCTGATTGTACTACCCATAGGTTTATTGGTACATTTGGATAGAACCAGAGGGATCGACGGTGAGTACTTTTAGAGGGTTTCCTATTTTTGGTTAGCTGTTTTCTTCAGTGCTGCTTGTTAAAATGTGGATTGTTTGCTGTTGTGTATCATCCTATTACTTCTTACTATTTACATCTTATTGTACTATTACCTAATGACTGTTTGGGACAGATATTTGGGTGGTTGCCTATTGGGATTCAGGCTCACACCCTATTTGGGTCATTTTTTGGTCCCAAAAAGAATATATTGTAGCCGGTGAAGACAAGGGAAAGCAACCTTCGACTTTAGGTACATGAATTGAATTGGAGTAGGAGAGCATGGGACCATGCCGAGGCTTGTGATGTTGAGGAGTTGCTTATCTATTTTATTTTTTCAGTTTGGATCAGTATTGTATTCATTATTGTGACTTGTTTGGATGCTTTCATGGACATATGTATTAAGCATCATTTCATATATATGTGTGAGCTCCAGTTGTTTATTTTTTTAGTCTTCCATTGTTAACTTGTGTATGGTTGTTACCTCTTCTGTAATTGTCTATTATTTCTCTTTTATGATTGTGTACTCTTCCAATCAGGGCACATTTTCCCCATTATCACACCCAAGGCCATCACCGCAAGTCAGCAGCCTATGGCTTTCTGGGAAATGTGCTTTAGGCCATGTGACCAACCGGGTACAGGGCACCTTCGGGTGGCTTCTGGAACTGGGACGTTACAAAGTGGTATTATTGGGATTCATTTATCTTGACGTAATGTGTGGAGCTATTATCCAGGGATAAGAAGGAAGAGTTACATGATAAAAAACACTACATGGGAGTAGCGAACCCATGTACAGGGAAAAAGACAATCTACCTCTCTTATTGCATTTTCTTGTTCTGCTATGTAACAGTTGATTTAATTTCTCCTAGACATATTCACAAGCTTTGTGTTGTTACTATTTTTGTTATTGAGGTTTTATTTATATCGCAACCTCATGAGATGAGGGTATTCCATCTCATGCATCATATAGGAACTTTTTATAAATCACATTCCATGCATTCATTCCAAGTTATCTATGATGCATTAGAAATTTCATGTTGTTGTGATAGACGTTGTGTAATTTATGTATGCTGTTGGGATAGATGTTTTGGTATAATTTCTGATGTTTGATAGTCAATTTGTTTATATTGTGATTTACTGGAATGAACACCAAATGTTGATTCATGAGGTGTTTTGAGCCCTCATGAATTGGAACATGGTGGATCATTAACTTTTTTCCCTTGTACAAGAAATGTATGAGATTCCAAGAATTGATTCGCATCGATTATGGGCCTTCAATGATCAGAAATTGGCACCTTCATGATTGTTTTTCTGTGTTTTTATTGGCTTCAGAGCAGTTTTTGAGCTACTGCACAGAAAAACCCAGAATAAACTACGTGATCTTATAAATACACATTGTGTTGTTTTCAACCCGTGTTGCCGACTGTGTGGGAAGAAATACGGGGTTATGAAAATCCTTGGGAACAGGCTGTGTACGGTATATACACGCCGTGTTGTAGAGATCGGGTGTCTACCCATGTGACTAATGACATGGATGTATGAAACCTTGACTTTACATGATGTGTCTTATTTTAACATGTCATTCCATGTAACCTACGTAATCAGTTGTGTCACGAACAACACAGGTCGAGGAAAACCTTCAAGTACATGTTGTGTTCTCAAGGAGCACACCATCTAGAGTGAACCATGTAGCTGGTTGTATAACTAAAAAAATTGGTCATTGAAACAATTTCTAGTACACACCGTGTGGAGGTCATACACACCGTGTAGTCTAGGATTAAGAGGACCGTGTGGGTTAGCCATGTATAGATACTCAAGCAGGTTAATAGAGTTCAAGTACACGCTGTGTGTGGAGATGACACGCCATGTGGGTTGGGTGTTAGATGACCAATTATGGTGGAAGAACACGCCCATGTGAACAGCATAATAGAACATGTCGTGTAGTTATTATACACATCTTGTATTCATGTTTTGTAAAAAATTAATGTTTCTTTATCCTGTTTTCCTCCTGCACTCTTGGGTTCTATCCTTGATAATACTGACCTAAGGTTTTATTTTGATCTTTAGGAGTAATTCCACTGAGACGTCCTCCGGTTATACATTAGCTGCAAGATGGTGATTAGACACCGGATTTGGATGATCAGGGACCTCTTTCAGATCCTCCTATTATGATAGCCTTAGCACTTACAGTTATACCAGTTATTGGTGCTGATGCGAAGTTTAGGGAGGGTTTCCTTTTGTTAACGCAGACCATTCAGGGAGCATCATCTCTTGCCCTGTCGTTGGCTAAGTTGACATGGGTATTCTAGTATCAGCATCCTCCTATGTTATCAAGGGATGGAAGATCTCAGGCTGTAGAGTTCTGGATAGAAGCCACGCTAAAGATCTTAGAGTATCTAGAGATTCCTCTAAGGATGAAGGGGGAGATCGCGACCTATATGCTCCGTGACTCCGCCAGGAGGTGGTTGGAGGTGATCTCACAGTCAGGACGCCAGTAGGGTAAGACATGGGAGGAGTTTCGGTACATCTTCCACAATTACTTCTACTAGAATACCTTGAGGGCCCATCGAGCCTGAGAGTTTATGAATCTGGGGCATGGTACTTTTTCTATTATGGAATACTCATCTCGCTTTACTGAGCTCCAGTGATTCATGCCTATCCTAGGAGGTGATGAGTTGTTCCTTGCGCCAAATTTTGAAGATGGTATAAGTCATGAAATCTTTTTGTAGGTGAGCATCTTTAGGTTGACTTGAATATCAACTGTCGTCAACCAGGCGCTAATCACGGAGCGTAATCTGAGGGATTCGGGGGCAGCGTGCCAGGGCAGCTCGACCTCAAGAGGTAGTGTTCCTCCTTTTGATAGTAGGAAGCGCCACATGGATCTTTCTTGGGGATATCAAAGTCAGTAGAGTGCATCTTCTAGTATCCACGTAGTATGCGACATATGCGGGAGGAGTGGGCATACTAGGCCTTACTTTCAGAGAAACCCAATGGAGTACCGATCATGTGGAAAGATGGTCTATATAAAGAATTTTTGTCAGATCTTCTGATATATGTTTGATGGTAGGGGCTCTTCTATAACCCTGTATTCAGGAGATGTACCTCCAGTTTCTCACCAGTTCTTGAACTGGAGTTCATTCAATTGTTCATGTCGAGGTGGAGGTCGCGGTCGTGGTGGTCAGTCACCAGGTTATCAGCGACAGTAGTGTGGATTAGCTTAGGGTAGTCAGCCTGGTCGTAGGGCTGTGGTAGAGGCCAGACTTTTGCGGTGGAGAAGACCCATTAGGAGCAGTATCGCAGACCTTCTACAGTTAGTGGTACGATCTTAGTAGCCTCTGTTTTAACTTCAGCACTTTTTGATACTATTACTAATCATAGAATTATCTATGTTTCTGTCGTGGAGATCCTTGTGCTCTCTATCTTTTCCACTGCTAGTACTTTGACTCTAAAAACACCGTTGGAGACCAGATCGGTTGGCGTACGTCAGTGCATTGAGTGTCTTCTTGAGGTTGTATATTGTCACATCGTATGGGACCTCTATGTCATAGAGATGACGAGCTATGATTTCATTCTTGAGATGGACTAGTAAGTCCCCTTTCAGGCAGTCATCGACTGCTATCTCTACAAAGTGAGTTTTGTATCACATGATGGTGAATCTTTTATTCATAGAGGTGAGTGAGTTGTCAAGGTGAGTTCAGTAGGACCCGGGTAGCATGGGCTAGGAGGAATCCCAGTCCAGATTTATATTCTTTATCTAGATGACTAGGGGACATCACAATTATACATTCCTCCAGTGGTAGATCGTTTTAGAGATGTCTTTCTAGAGGAATACATAGGTTCTCTCACAGAGCATGAGGTAGACTTCTCGATTGATCTTGTGCAAGGAGTGGCATCGGTGTCCATTCATCCTTATAGGATGACTACACCAGAGTTGCAGGAGCTCAATAAGTAGTTGGAGGAGTTGAAGGGAAATGGTTTCATCCTAACCAATACTTCTTCTTGGGGATTGTTTGTCCGTTTTTCAAAGAAGGCTGACGGTACCCTTCGACTGTGAGTGGATTATCAGAATTTGAACTAGTTGAATTTCAGAAATTGATATCCATTCTCAATGATTGATGGCCTCTTTGATCAGCTTTGAGGTGCTTGAGTGTTCTCGAATATTGAATTGATATCGGTCTGTCATCAGTCACATGTTAGACCATCCGATATACCTGTGACAGCCTTCAAGAGAATGTATGGTCTCTACGAGTATATAGTTCTTCCATTCAGTCACATTAATGCGCCAGCGGTTTTCAGGGTGCTGATTAACTAAGTGATCCATCCATACATGGATTTCATCTTGGTTGTTTTTTGGACGATATCATGGTGTACACTCACACTTGACACGACCATGATACCCATCTTGAGATGGTTTTGAGTACACTAATAGAGCATCAGCTTCATGAGAAAATATCGAAGTGGAACTTTTGGATGGATCAGATTCACTTCTTGATTAACATCATATTAGAGGAAGAAGTATCAGTGGACCCCGAGAAAGTGAGAGCTGTCGTTTCCTGGGAGTAGCAAAATAAAATCTCTGAGGTGTTGTGTTTTCTACGGGAGGATTGATACTATAAAAACTCTATTAAATACTTTTCATGCCTAGAAGCACCATTGACATGTCTAACCAAGAAATAGATGATGTTATTATGGTCTGATTATTGTGATTCTACATTTCCAAAGCTGAAATGGATGTTAACTTCAGCATCAATACAAATCATGCCAAATCCGGGAAAGAGCTACACCGTCTATTGCGATGAATCAGGTATCAGACTGAGGGATGTTGTTATACAGGGAGAGTGATTCATTGCATACGGTTCTCGGCAGTCGAGGACACATGATGGGAACTACCTGATGCACGATCTGTAGTTAACAGATGTTGTTCATGACTAATGCTATTGGAGACACTCTCTTCTGAAAGGGGCTTCAGAAGGCTTTAGGAACAGATGTACTTTTGTGTACACCATACCATCTCCAGATAGATGGTCAGTCCTAGCGTACGATTCAGGTTCTTGAGTATATTCTCATAGATTCATGTCTAGACATTGGGGGTTATTGGGAGAAGCATATACCTATTATGGAGTTTTCCTACAATAATAGTTTTCAGGAGACTATTCAGATGGCACCTTATTAATCCTTATACGGTAGGTCATGCCAATCGCTTTTATCCGGGCTGGACGGTAGGAGAGGCAGTCATTCCTAGACCTCATCTTGTTCAGGAGACCATATAGAAGATCAAGTTGATTCGAAAGAGGATGGCTGCTGCACAGTCTCGACAGATGTCTTATACTGATCAGTGGAGATGACCTATGGAGTATGAGGTCGTGGATTAGGTTTTCTTTCCAGTCGCGCCGAGGTTAGGACACAAGAGGATTCAAAGATAGGGTAAGATTTCACCGAGCTACGTTGGTCCGTTTGAGGTGTTGGAGAGAGTTGGGCCGGTAGCCTAAAGGTTGTAGTAAACTCAGAGGTACCATGATATTCACGACGCCTTCCACCTTTCTCAGCTCCGACATTACTTTTCAGACTTATCTCATGTCTTTCAACCTGAGAAGGTTGAGCTTGAAGCAGATGCATCATTTCATAACCATCCTATAAGGATTGTCGATCGTAGTACAAATGTTATCTATGGTCGGTCTGTTCCTATGTTATTGGTGTTATGGCAGCACCAGCGAGTATAGGACGAGACTTGAGAGAGAGATACTGATGTACGATCACACTGGCTGGAGTTTTTTGGGGTTTTCTCTTTTAAGCCTCGCTAGGGAAATTTAGGGACAAATTTCTTAAAGGGGGGCTATTTGTAAGAACCTGGACCTTCATATCAGGTATTTTTTTCCCATTTTATGGAGTTTTTGAGAAAAATAATAGAATCTGGAAATTTTAAAAATACATGCTATGTACATTATAATTACATGCCGCATACTTAGATGTCATGCCAGGCTGTGTGCTGGCCATGTTCGGGCCACACACACGGTGTGTAGAGGTGAAGTGAAGTCCACTTAAAGAGGATTACATAAAATCAAAGTCCAAGCTGTGTACTTTAAAAGTACATGCTGTGTATTTTATTTTTTTCTTTAAACGGGCCGGGGTCGCATCAAATTGACAGAATTGTCTTCTTCTCTAGCTTATTCAACATAGATCATATCGTATGGTTGCAGACATCCTCCAAACCCTAGAGCCCTTGTCCATTCTCCAAATCGACCACCATCGATTGCGTTGGAACTCAATGGTGATTTCTTCCTTCTTCTTGAGTTTCATTCCATGATTTTCTCTATTCCTCAAGATATTGCGGGGTTATTTTTTAGGACGTTTTCTCATATCTTTGACATTATAAGGAGAATAAACAATCTAAGATCATTTATATCAATATCCTCGAATCCAGGTAGGTGGTTTGTGCCTTTTCGTTCAATGCCTTTGAGTTTTATGTGCAATTTCCACCAATACCAGTGAACGGAGTATTGCATGTCTACTATTTTTAACCTATTGTGTTCATTCCTATCTTGTATGCCTGTGTAGGAGAAAATATTGGTTATATATGAGGATAATTTCTATGGTTGGATCTTTTTCCCATTCTTGTCTGGTTTACGACCTTTGGTTTTGTTCTGCCTTTGGATGGTGTACCTACATTCCATGACATGTGACCATAGGAAGGAGCCTTGTTTTCCTGACATGCTTGTTAAACTATAAACTTGCTAGACAAGTAGCTCTGTAGGTTTAATATGGCCATAGAGAATTATCATGAATTGATTGGAATGGGGACATGGGAACCTGGTGCTTTAGACTATACAGAATATACTGAGGGAGATTCCCAAAGAGTCTTAGATATTATATACTATATGGGATACACATAGTGTGCTTTCCAAAGGGTCTTGGATGTTATATAAAACATGAGGGTGGACCAAATGAGCATCTTTAGAAGGTAATGAGAATATATAATACAGGGGCTAGACCGAGTGAGCTTCCCAGATAGTCTTATATTTTTTAGACCATAGCAGGGTAGACCAAGTGAGCTTCCTCAGAGGGACTTTGTTTGTTTTGTTGAATTCTGTAAACTATTCCAGGAAATAGAAGGAATTGACAAAGTGAGATTCCACAGAGAGTCTTTGATAGACCTGATGCTATAAGATTAATTGACCAAGTGTGTTTCCTCATAGAGTCTCTAGACCTTGGGCTATAAGGGGATTAGATAGTGTGATCTTCCTCAGAGACTCCCTGACTACCTTAGACTATAATGGGAATTGACTGAGCGTGCTTACATAGAGAGTCTTAAAATTTCGTATGACCAATCCATTGGGATTAGGCTGTGTGTACTCCCTATAGGGTCATTAGTACTTTTTGGGTAGAACTAGAGGGGATGACTGTGAGTACTTCTCAGAGTTTTTTTTGTTATTGGTTAGATGTTTCCTTCACTATTTGCTACAGATCCTTGGGTGGTTTCCTATTGGTATTTAGTCTCACACCCTGTTTGGGTCCTGCTTTTGGGCCAAAAAAGATTATATTTTTGCAGGTGCCGACAATGGAAAAATCCCTTCTACTTCAGGTACTTGATTTTCATTGGAGCGTGGGAGAATGGGACCAAGACAAGGCTTGTGTTGCTGAGGAGTTTCATATCTGTTTTCTTTTTCAATTTGGCTTAGTATTGTATTAAGCATTGTGACTTGTTTTCCTACATTACTAGATATTTGTATTATGCATCTTTTCTTATATATGTCTGTGCTCCTATTGTTTATTGTTTTTGTCTTCCATTGTTCACTTGTTTATGGATTGTTACTGCTTCCGTTATTGTTTATTATTTCTCTTTTTTAATGTATACTCTGACAATAAGGGAATAATTTCCCCATTATCACACTCAAGTCCCTCGCTACTTGTTGGAAGCCTCTGACATTTGGGGAAATGCTCTTGAGGCATTGTGACCAACCAGGTACGGGGCACCTCTAAATGGATTCTGGAACAGGGACGTTACAAAGATTTCTGAGGCAATGTGATTCATTAGGTTGGGCTTAGCCTAGTTTGTAAGGAATATATTGATAAATATGTTAACAACATATTCATAAAATTTAGTTGATGAAATCATTAGATTTGGGGAAAGGACAATGTTATATTAGATAGTGATGACCCTTGGGATTAGAGAACTAGTCACAAGGCGAATGATCTGTCGGGATGTTGTGGAAGAGGGTGTTTGGGTGATTTTATCTCACCATATATTGGATGATGTTATATTAGACTAATATACACATATATTGGGTTAAGATCGAGTGGTTTTGACCACTCATTGTTGGTGGAGGCCCTTATAAACTACACAACATAGGTGATGGTCTTAATCATAAGTTACATTTTGTGGTGCCCACCATAAAAATCCATGTAGATGTTGATAGACCATAAATTGATGGTGATGAGAAATGTATTTTGGGGGTTTGTATAATCATATTTCATTAGGCTTGTTGTGTAGGTTAATGGGAGAAAATACATCGCTATGCATTGGGATGTTGGTCTTCATGCTTCTACTGATTCATATTTAGGGTAAATACATGGATGTTCCATAGGATGTTAGCCATTAACTTGAAAATTTCTTTTGAGATGGGTTCTTTGAGATCATATATAAGTAAACTATGTCTTTCAATTGGACTCCATGTTATATTAATTCATAAAATATGGGTTAGTTTCATTTTTCTGGGGGTACAAGAGGGTTTTCCTAGGACTCATTTTATTCAGGGGATGCATTATGATATATAATTAGTATACTCCCCACTATACCTAAACATATTCATACATTTGATGTATTTTATATATATAACATGGGATATGTTATATACCATCATTAGTTGAAAGAGGTTATCATTTCCTTGTGGATGTTCGGTAAAAGAGAAGAAGGTTGTTATTATTTATACATATTCTATTCTTTTTTATACTACGACATCTACATTAATAGAGATGTATGATAGGTACATGTTAGTGGTGGTATACTAAGATTATTCTTAAATGCTACACAAACCCTCTGGGAGAAAATTAGACCTTCTGATATTATGATCAGGTAGGCGACTGATCTCATGACCATGACCTTATGGGACTAGATGGACCTTCTTCATTGGATGGATCGAAAGGGAATGTGGGGGTTCTTGTATTATGTGGGTATAATTTTGACTAATTTTTTTAATTATAATGATTATTGAATATTTAAATATAGATGGTTGTGTATGGGGACCCTTCTGTTTATTTCTACTTCTGGCCTTCTCTGACATGTTTTATATGTACTAAAATGGTATGTTTCAGAATGTTTTTTATTACTTATTATCTCGATAAATTTTTATACTATTATACATTATTAATTAATATGTGTTTTTATCTTTCTAACTCAAGTTCATATACATAAACCATCAGTAATGTCACCTTATGATGGTATAGTCTCCCCACTATCACCATTTTTCACCATTATTTTGTGTCGATATCTTTTTCCATTTGGAGAAGAGCTCCTGAGGACTAATGGTCAACCAGCCCAGAGTAGTTAGTGAAATGGAATCTAGGTTAGTGATAAAAAGAAGTCCATTTAAGTCTATTTATCTTCTAATTAGATGATATAATCCTATGACATTAATTTAATAGGTAACATCAATTGAAATATCAATTTGTATGACATGATTAAACATTTTTAATTAACTTCCCACTTTTTTTATTTAATATTATAATTTTTGACTCCCTATATATTGAAGAATGTATTTTTAATGTATAAATTCTATTTTCAAAGAATATTAACATTAACATCCATTTCATTTTTCTTTTAGGGGGAATGATATAATAATTTTTTCACTCTGTGTACTACCTCATTAAAGAAGCTTTATGTTTTTTCATCCATCACCATCGTAAAAAGATGGTATAAAATATGATTTTAATAAATTATAATTAAATTTATATCATTTTTATTATTTATAATTAATACACAATATTAGTAATTTCTATTTTATTTATTCATTAAAAACCAGAGATATTAGAGGAAAATGAATTCATCTTTTTTACATAATGAGTTAAAATAAATTGTATTCACTTTATAAATACCAATAATTCTAATATATAACAATAATAGTAAAAAAAATATAATTATACTTCTAGTGCAATGATATTACCACTATTATCACCTTATGACCACACATTAAATGTAGTTGCATTATGATTGGGTTGGTATTGTAATAACCCATTGTTTTATCTATTGAAATTCCTTCTTTTATCACATTAAGAAACAAAATTAAAATTCATGATTACATGAACTAATATAAAATAGATGACATTTATATACTAGTTGATAAACTTAATTGTTTCACATATATTATTTGAATTTTAAAAATATGACATACATTGTTATATTTAGTAAGATATTTTGAGTCTGATAAGACAAACATAATTTTTTTGTATAGTAACTTACCCTTACGAATAGTAACAATGTCCTTATGAAGAGTAATATGAACCATGTGAATAGTAAATCGTCCAAGTGAATATCTTACATTCTAATGAAAGTGTAAAAAATTTACCCATCTCAAAACACATAATATGTTATAATTATAACAAAGGATGAAAATAAATAATTTATAATTGTTTATTTATGTTTATAGTATTTTTATAAGTCACAAATATTTAATTAAAATTTTATGATCAGTTAGAATGTTGAATTAAAATTTATATTAATAAAAAGTATTTACAAATTAATATTTTTTTCTTTATTACTTTGAGATAATTTTATTAGTCCTTACATAATTTTCAGTGTTATACTATCAGTAATAATTTTAAATATGTATCGTCCATGATTATTATGATTTTAATTAAAAATTAAATTACTGATATCTAGAAAATTAATTTCATAAAATGGATTCTATATTGTATTTATATATGTTAAAAAATAATTATGGTTATTTATTTAGGGTTTTTTTATAAAATAAATAAATTTTTAGTGATTATTCAAATATGATAATTTACGATAAAATCTAAACATCATAATTTTTGTGACATCCTTTAGTCATGGATGATTTTACAATTCCATTGTTTCGAAATAAAATGGACTAATTAATGTACTTTTACACAATAATCCTCACTTTTTCTTTTCTTGATAAAAAATAATAATCATATAATTAAAAAAATATGAAAACACCCCTCTCAGCCACTATAAATACCACCCCTCACGCCCTCTTCTCCTCCCAACTCTCATGATTTTATAAATTTATATATTATATAAAATATTATTCCCTAATACTTTTCTCATATCCATGAGCTCTTTGTGTCACAAAAATACCTATACTAGGATCTTGTAGGGGGATCTCAGGAGAAGAATTAATGAGGTAACTCCTCTCTTCGTTTATATAATTTCATTTCAATTTCAATTTCCTTCATTATTATCTTGTCGCCTCCATTAATCAAAATGTGATGATAATTAATGAAATTATATATATTATATAATTATTTCATGTTAATGGGAGATAATAATTAAACTCTTCTATATCTCTCGTTTATCTTTTAAATGATATCCTCACATGTGATGTGGTAATTTATCGACATCATGGGCAATGCTCATTCATTTTCCATAAAAATATTAAAGGATATATTTTAAGATCATTAAATGGTATAAAATATTATAAATTGTTTCTTATATCCCTAATTATGTTATGTAAAAAACAAATTCTCATAGTACATAATGATAAAAAATGAGTTTGTTGTGTTCGAAATACATCCAAAATAAACATAAAATGATCGTCATTGACTTTTATCAAATGAATCATTCTCAGATAAATAACTACATCCTTTATAAGACCATTTATGATTATACATTATTATTAGTAACATAAAATAGAAATTATTTATATTCATCCTAATTTAAATGGGCTTCAATTCATGTATACAAATGAACCGATTATGATAACCGTGCAAATGAATTCTCTAGATTGATTATATAAAACAATATAACTCTTCAAAATACCAATAAAAGAACATAAAAAATAATAATAAGTTATATTAATTTATAAAAGGTTGTTTAATTTTAAAATAATGAATATACTGTGATTATATATGATTCTATTGAAAAAGGATGCTTTCAAAATAACGGTATGGGGAATTTTCAATCCCAGATCATTTTATCAATTTATTCCATATTTCACACAATTTTTATTAAGGATAATATTTAAATAATAGTTATTCATCATTATATTTCCATATATGGGATATAAATGTTTTATAATTGAGTTATTTATATCCAAAATGTTTTCCAAAATATCTATTCTTTAAAAAAACACACCTTTTACTTCTATAGATTGTTTCTTCTTTACTTAAATTTGATGATTAAAGTATGTCATTGGCTCATTCATTTGGGAACCCAAATTTAAGAATGTGTTCTTATGATATGAAACTCATTCCCTTCAATTGGTTATTTATGTTCATGGTTGATATATGTTCTATGTGTCATGAATGATAATATTAATGTTATTATGTTATGGGTGCCCCCAAATTATTTACGACTCCAATGCATTGAGTATTATGAAGATACTCATTAGTAAAGTGAAATATGAATGAACATGATGCTAGATTGTTCCAGAACTATGTTGGGTTCTTGACCACTAACACAGGATATCTCATTTTTATGCATTTCCACATTCCAAGAATCCTCTTAATGGTTTCTGTCGTGGTTATGAGCATATGTCTATGTTATGATGATATTGGTTAGGCTCACCACATGTTAAATTGTATAATGTAATTATAAATCATATTATAGGTCTTTAATTTCAACACTATTATATGCATATCCTCAAGAGACTACCTGTACTATATAGAACAAAAAGGAAAATCATAATCCTGAGAAGCGGGAATTAAATAAATTTTTCTACATTATGTAATAAATTGTATATATAGTCTTATATTTCCCATGAAAATAATCCTTTGGATCCTCATTGTGTTTTTTTCAGTGTTGTTTATCATTAACAACATGTGATAGTATTTTTTGACATTGTAGGGTTTCTATTGTTGGTATTATAGGGTCGTTTAGTTAATCGTGGAATTATAAAACGATTACCATTGTGACAGCCCATGGTATGAGACAAATTATAAGTGGTAGCCTAAGAATCATTTTTATGAAGATGATAAACATAGGGATACCATAATATATTCATATAAAATTTATTTCACAAATGAATATATTATATATTTCGGACTGGTTGAGTGAGGTTTTTTTAAAACATTTTCTATTTTTGAAAATTGTGTGTAACAGAAGAAACTAGGAAAACAAACCATGTGAGGGAAAATGCAGTTATTGTTCTAACGACATCTATGATTCTATGGGAGAAGGGATTAAAATTTTCACTATGATGATTACCTAGAATTTTCATGTAATAAAAAACATCTTAAATAATATAGAACATCTGCATTCACCTAATATGGAGAAACTAGATATTGAGTGTTTTATGTGAAAATTTCCACCGACAGTCATTGGATCTTCAGATCCGCTAATCATAGAAAGCGAGTCAACTCATTGGAAAATATAATTTATAGGATTAAATGTATTGTGATGGAAAGGTTTTCTCTAGACATTAGTCATCTATATGGAGACGCTGACCAATGGGGGTGATTATTAAGAACACCAAGACTATGGAAAAAATTGATGAGATGGAGTGGGAAGACTTTAAGAAAATGATTCTTAATTATTATTTCACCCTAAATATTCAAATAAATATAGATATTTAATAACTATAGTTGAAGAAAAAGGAGGAAGAATATATCATGTCCTTTTAATAAAATTTGACCAAGATTTCAGTGTTTTCATTGGGTTATGTTAGCAATAATGATAGAAAAGTTGAGAGTTTTTTTAGTTGATTAAAACCAAGCCATCTAAAGGCTTATAAATTTTGAGACATTGGGAGTTATGAAGCTATTATTTCCCATTCTCACAAAGTGGATATATAGTTTGGAGAATAGTCCCAATTCAATGGATATATGAAACGAATGGTTGAGTATTAAAGAGTTAGATTTTATAAAAATGTTGTAATGAAAATGCAACCACCCAAATTTCAAAAATGTGAAAAGAATAATAATGTGAACTACCTCAATAGAATATTAAAATGAATTAAGTGTGTTATATAATCCCACCAAGATCACAAATTTCAAAAAACATGAAGATGTACAACAATGTGGTGGTGAAAGGAGACCACCACCCATGGTCCAATCATACGAATGTAGAAATCAAGGGAAATATTCTAGATACAGAACTAAAAATCAATTTCATATGGAAATAAGAATCATAATACACAAATGAAAAATTAAAAATGGAAGTGTTATAAAAACACTACAAAAGATGTGGAGAATGAAAATGAATTTGAACAGGGTACACTTCCATTTCATTTAATAATGGAAAACGTATTATTGATTTTGTCTCTATACCTTAATTTTTAACTCGAATGTTTTATAAAACTATTAAATTTAATCCAAGAAACACTAATGTGTAGATATAATTAAAATAAACTAGTGGTTAAACCAGTAAAACCAACGCGTTCGACTCTCATCATGTTGTGTATATGGGAAGATTCATCTAGTGAATCTCATGATACAACCCTTTGTGTAATCTGAATCTATAACGGCAATAGATTTGCTCTATTTATATAGAGAACATTTAAAATTTAATAAAAAGGAAATTTATTTTCTTATTCAAAATTATCTTATGATACTCTACAAATTCTAGGAAGAGTATAAATATCCATTGAAAATTCCTGCAATATTTTGGTTGTTAATTGCATGTAAAGAATCATACCTCGCTCAAATGGTTGGGTCGATGGAAGGTGTAAACCTATGGGAAATTCACATCGTGATTGAATACATTCATGTATTTCTTAAAGTGTTACATAATATACCCCCAGATTGTGAGGTAGAGTTATTAATAGAACTCATACATAGAGCTATCCAAATCACAATCTCTCTCTATAGGGAGTATATTATCGAACAAGAGGAGTTAAAGAATCAAGTTCAAGAGAATTTGTAAAAGGGGTTAATATTCCCTAGTTTATCAGCTAGGGGTCTTCCAGTTCTCTTTGTCATGATGAATGATATATCAATGAGGCTACGTATTGGTTATCCAGAACTCAAAAAGATCACCACAAAAGAAAAAATTATCCTATAACTTGGATTTATTACTTGTTAGATTAGGGGAGAGGATATCATTAATTCTCAAACCAGGATATCTATTCTTTATATCATCTTATAATAGAGAAACGGTAATATTTTCAAAAGACTGAATTCCATAAAAGGTGTGGGAACTATGTGTTTTTGGTGATTTGATTTGGACATAAAAATTACCTAGTATAATTAATGGAATTTATAAATATTGTCTTTAGAAATTACATTTACCAATTTTAGGTATTGTTTATTGATGATATTATTATCAATTACATGATCAAATAGGATCATGAAAAACATATAAGGCTTGTTTTTGCGACATTAATGAAGGAATTTTTGTACAACATGTTCGTAGCATGTGACTTTTAGATGAAAAAATTAGCATTTTTTGGACATGTGATCATATGTGAGGGATTTTCTGTACACCCTTCAAAAAAAATGACGATTGAGGAATGGACCAGACCCTCTAGTGTCTCATAAATCAATGGATTTATTGGATAAATGGGGTACTATCAACATTTTGGGAGAAATGTCTCACAATTGATATGCCTACTAGCAATGATAACATGTAATGGTGTATAGTATGTCTCCTCAGATGAATGGGGGAATGCATCATGTGGTTAAAGGGAAGTCTTATCACTCTAAATGTACTCACATTACTATAATGTGGTGAATGATTTTCATGTACAATATTTATTCTTAGAGTGGATTGGGTTTTTTCTAATGAAAAATGATAATATGATATCATTAACCTCAAGGATGTTGAGGATCTATCAAAACAACAATTGGACACATGAACTAAAGCTAGTAGCTTTGATTTTTTTCATTAAAAATCTATTAAAATTACCTCTATGGCAAGAATTGTGACATATATACCAATCAATAGAACCTAAATTATATATTAAAATAATGTAGATAAACATACTTCAAATGAGATGGATAGATATAATAAAATACCATTATATCTATACTCACTATCATACTAAGAAGGAAAAAATGGTTGATAGTGTAATTAGTAGAAGTGAACCTATTTCTCTTTCAATGTTATGGATTAAGGAAGTCTATAAATTCACATACATTGAAAATGATGGATTTAGAAATCATAACATCATGGAATACATCTTACCTTTCCCAAATTATTTCCCAACCATCTATCAATGTGATAATTAAGGATTCCGAAAGGGACAATATGGAGTCATGAAAGATGGTAACTGCATTAAATGAAGGCAATATATTTGATGGTGGTGTAATTTAGTTTGGAAAATTGATCTTCGTCCCTTTATACCCAGGGATAAAGAATGATTTTTTGGAAAATTCACATAGCTCATATCTCTCAATCTATTCATGGAGTACAATGATGTACTGTGATATCTGAGTACACTTATAGTGGGATAAAATGATAGAGAATGTGAATATATCTCTATTATCGTTAAATTTATATAAATTAAATTAGAGGGAAAAGGTATAAATATAATATGAAACCATTTCATATACCCATATGAAAGTGTGATAATGTCACCATTAACATTGTCAGGGGTCTCCTGAAGTCTTCTGAAGGAAATATTGTGATATGGGTTGTGGTGGACCAACTCCCCAAGATTTATGAAATTATATATATTCAAGAATATAAATATCTTGAACATATTGAAAAGATATATGTAATGAATGTGGTGATACTTTATGGGATTGCACTATTGATTGTCTCTGATCATGATCCTGGGTTCATGTCTAGATTCTGGAGGAGTCTCCAACATTCCTTGAGTAATGAATTGAATTTCACCATTACCTATCACCACAAATTGATGGTAAATATTAAATGATTATTGGAAGATCAATGATATTTTAAGTGTCATCTCTTAGAATTCATGAGAGTTTTGGATATTCATATCCTATTGGTTGATTTCTTAAATAACATTATATTTTACTCAAGTATCCATATGGTTTTATAGGATGTTCTTGTATGGAATGCAATGTAAAACTACAACCAATAGGGATAATGTTGGTGAAATAAAGCTACATGGGCCAAATCACGTACACGAGATGAGAGAAAATGTTCATCCCATCCATCAATATATCAAAGCTTCTTCGAGTTAAAAAATGATATTCTAAAAACCGTTCAAGTGAAATGTAGTTCAACATTGGAGATTTATTCATCCTTCAAATATCCTTATGGAATAGAGTAATGTTGTTTGGAAAGAAAGGGAATCTTTGACCAAGGTACATTTTCCCATTTGAGATCCTTGATCTCATAGGATTTTTCTCATATCGAAATGAGTTTCCCCCTATTATGGCACAATTTCATGATGTTTTCCACATATCACTCTTGAGGAAGTACATACAAAACCCCTCACATGTACTAAACATACAGGTGTTATAGATTAAATATTATCTCTCTTATGAGGAGCAGAAAGTAATGTTTTTAGACTAGAGATACAAGGTTCTATGCAACAAGACAACACACCTTGTGAAATTGTTGTAGAGGAAATATAATTATAAAGAAGAAACTTAGAAATTAGAGGAGGTGATAAGAGAAAAATACAATATCATTTGAAAATAAATAAAAAAATTTAGAGGGAAATTTAAAAAGTGGGGAAAAATGTAACCACCCAATGTAATATCATTGGAAGTTTTATTCCAATAATATAATTATGAAACATAATTCCACATCAAAATTAAATGAACTACTATATATATTATTTGACTAATATAGACTAGTTATTAAACTTAATATTTCATCTACTTTGATTTTAATTTCTAATATATGACATACACAGTTGTGATCAATAAGATATTTGGACTTTGATAGAGAATACTTAATTTTTTTGAATATTAACTTTTCTTTATGAATAGTAATGTTATCCTTATGAATAGTAATTTGAACCTTAAGAATATAAAATGGTCCAAGCGAATATTAACACTAAAAATTAATGTATAAAAGAAAATTTTCCATTTTATAAGTGATATTATGATATAATTATATCATTTTTTAAGGAAATAAATATTTTTAAAATTATTAATTCTATGTTTTCATTTTTAGATGTAATAAATATTGAATTATAATTATATGATGAATTACATAAATTAAAAGAAAATTGATTTTCATAAAAAAATTATAAATTATTTTATCATTTTCTCATGATTGTTTGATAATTTTATGAGATCTAACATATATTTTAAATTTTTTATAAAATCAATTATCATGTTAAATTCTCTATTTTTAAAGTTAATAATGATTTTAATTATAATTTTAATTATTCATACATAGATATTTTTTTATAAAATGGAAATCATTATGGAATTCCAATCATTGAAAAATGTTTAGGGCAAAATTTTGGAAGTTTTATGAAATAATAGAATTTCTGGTGAAGAGTAAAATATGATAATTTAAAATAAATGATGACTACTAGAATTTATGAGTCATGATAGAGTCTTTGTTGATTTAAGTGGCCAATGGTTAAAAATAAAAAACAATAATTACCATGCTTTTTCACAATAATCTTCACTATTTCTTTTCTGGTGAGAAATAATAATCTAATTGTTAAAATAATTAAGAGACACCCCTCTTATCCACTATAAATAATACCCCTCATACCCTTTTATCCTCATAGATCTCAAGCATTGATCATTTCCTATATTCTAACTAGTACATTTTTAGTTTCCCTCACACATTTTTAGGGGCTCTTCATCTCATCAAAATACCATGTCCATGTTCCTTTTGGAGGATAACAAGAGGTGAATTAAAAAGGTAAATCCTATCTATTTTATTTTATTTCTCTCTCAATTTCTACTTTTTTATTGTTCTCTACTCACCTCACATAATACCAATGGAAGGATAAATCTATTAACATACATATATTGGAATTATATAATTTTAAGGGATGGTCCAACGTTAAACCCCCCACTCTCCAACTTTTATTTTAAAAATGAAATTTTTGCCCTTGAAGTGCCAATTTACCAACATTGTGGGTGATGCACATTCATTTTACATAAAAATTTTCAATAATTTTAATAAATCCATTGAATGTATTAACAAAAATTTACATTTTATTTTATAAACTTTAATAAGTTCTATAAACTACAAACACTCGTAATACTAAATGATAAAATATAACAAATTCATTGTGAAAAAAAAACTGGAAAAAACTATCCTAAAAATCATCATTAAATTGTATATAATGAATCATTCTCATGGTATATAATAATATAAATTTTATAAACACTTAATATTATATAATATAATTATTAACATATTATAAAAATATTTGGTATTCATCCTCATTTTAATCTAACATCCATTCATGTATACTAACAAACCGATTATGAAAACAATGAAAATGAATGCTACTGAATGATGATATTAAACAATATAACTCATATAAATGAAAATATAAGAACCTAAATAAATTATAATTTGTTATATTAATTTATATAGGGTAATATAAGTATTAATTAATAAATAAAATGTTATTATATAATATATTAATGTTAATGAATAATTCAAACAAAAGTTAAGGGAAATTATCAATCCCAGCTCACTTTATTTTGGTATTTCAATATTTTACCTCCTTTTCTATTAGGATATTATGTATATATAATTTATTCATAATTATATAGTCTTTTCTAGGATATAGTTGTTTACTAATTGAGTTTATTTCAAACGTAATGTTTCTTAAAATAACACTTCATTCAAACATTTGTACTTTTAGTTGTCGGGATTGTTTCTTCTACAGTCAAAGATGATATTTCAAATAATTTATTACCAGATTAATTTGTGAAAAAAAGTTTATGAATGAATTGATATGAGATGGAAGCCATTCCTTTTCATGGGTTATTTATGTTCATGATTTATATATGTTCTACGTGGCATTCATGGTAATGTAAATGATGTGATGTGACCTATGTCCTACGACATATATATCCCTCCAATGCATTCAGTAATTTGACTAACCTAATTAGTAAATTCAAATCTGTTTGAACATGATTATATATTTGTACACAAATTTATATGGTGGTGTACTATTAAGACATGTTGTTTTATTTTTATTCATTGACAAATCCAATAGAATTTCATAAAACTTCTTATGATTAT
Organism: Viscum album; assembly: GCA_963277665.1. Classification (NCBI taxonomy): domain Eukaryota; kingdom Viridiplantae; phylum Streptophyta; class Magnoliopsida; order Santalales; family Viscaceae; genus Viscum; species Viscum album. The sequence goes on along the minus strand of OY728152.1, from coordinate 2,069,302,638 downwards.
TATAGTCTTATGCCTATGTTATTTTGATAATGAATATTCCCACCCCATTAAATAATGTTTCTTGTACTTCTCTACCAACTTCTTGGGATTTTAGCTCACCCCTTTTATTATATATATCCTAAGGAGAATACATGAACTAAATAGAACATATGGGAAATCAGAATCAAAAGAAGAAGAAATTAAATAAATGTTTTTTTATGTTGTAAAATATTGTGTCTTAGTTTTCCCAATACACTATACCTTTGGAAACTCATTGTGTAATGTTTTTATGCTATTTTCTATTCAAAATTATGCAATGATAATATTAAAATATAAGGATCACTATAAGTATGAAAACCTAATTGACCAATACAATAAATTTATATCAAATATTACTCTGATAACATATTTACTATTATATTATGACATAAATATGTAATTATTTATTTATTGTTTTCATAATGGTTATGTAACTATTTTACTTATTAGTTACGAAACTATAATTCTTCCATTAGAATCCCCTAAAACAAATATATTGTTGATTTCCACCCCATGTTTCATAGAAAAAACATCAATGAAATAAAATTATATCGTTATATAATATCAATGAACACATATTATTGTACATTTAATTACTATTTTTTATAATTAGGAATACCCACAATTACATTACGAAACTAGTTCTAAGCAATAATGATTTTTTATAACATATTCTAATAATATGGAATTATTAAATTATATATATATAATTATTATAAATGAAAATATAATTGTTTTTTATTAATTTGTTTCAATATTTGGTATTAAATTAAATTAATTTCATTATTTATGACTTCTTGGTGCTTGTGGTGAAAAATCTGGATCAATGGTAGGGTTTTAGTCTCATTTTTTTCCCTATGATATATGTTTTGTATTATGAAACAATTTTTTTTTATTCAACCTATATGATATTTTATATCATGATTAATCAATTAATCATGATATTTTTTGTTCAATTAGAAAAACTCTCTATATATATTGTTTTGAATATATTTTTAGTGAATCCGCAAGGGATTTCAGGAGGCCAAATATGATTAATTGACACATGTTATATTCTTTAGTCAATTTTTCAATTATATATTGTTCTATTAATTTAATATCTATGAATATATATAATATAATTTTATTTTGTGGTATAAACAAGATTTAGAGTTTTTCAGAAAATTTATTTTCATTCCGTGGTTATAATTCTTCAAAGTGCTTTAAATAACTCAATGTTAATTCATTGAGTGGTGATCATTAACTAAATGTTATTTAATATAACATAACTATATTCATCCCTAGGATTATAATTTGTGGTATTCACTTATTTTTTTTTTACATTTTTAACACTTCAACTCCAACTTATATTTATCATATTTCATCAATTATATTTCTCATATAGTATATCAATAACTAAAATATTTGTTCTTTGATATAATTGTTTTACCTAGAAAATTTGTTTTCCATTATTAGGTTATCCCAAAAATAAATTTTATATTATAATAATTCATATATTTCTATATTGAAAAGTATTTTATATTTAGTATAATTTTTTATCACTCACATTATAAAATGTGTTTTGAAAAATTGAATTATCAAAATAAGAAAATAGTTTTTCTTTTCACATTAGTTAGATTTTTATTCCAATCCAAATTTATAATACATAATTATTATTCCTTTTAAAACCCCCATTATTATATATTACATTAGAAATTTTTTTCAATATTTCACAAGACATTTTCCAATATTATATTTGTGTGTGAACTATAAATATTTTATTTTATATCAATATTATAGTTGTATTTTTAAAATACCCTTGATGTTCTTATTCAAACTTATATTATTATTTTCATATGTATTTACCCCAATATAGGTTATGTTTCATGATTTATCATATAATATACAAACATATATATATATATATATACTAATTCGTAATGTGTATTGACCTTATGATCTCAAAAAAAATATTGATCCCTTCGTCTGTGATATCATTCAACGAATTATTATTGTGAGGATGTTTTCAATTTATATCAACACTATTCTAGGTTTCATTTCATAATTTTTGTTGTGATCTACATTCTCCATCAACATTTTTCAAATGAAGAGATTGTGATCAGGTAATTCTATTATTTAAATATCTATCTACTCATTTCTCTTTATGTTGTGGAGAAATTTTTTATATAATTTTTATTTTATGATTTTTTCATATAAGGAGTGTGATTAATTAAATATGGGTAAAAGAATGTTTTTAATGTCTATACTCCAATTAAGATTAATATTTAAAAATTAATAATGTGTTGTTTAGCCATACATATTTTTTATATATATGGATTATGATAATGTTATCTGTATTATTAATTTGGGGAAATGTTTTGTACATTATTAATGATTATTAGAAGCTAAAAATGACAATTATATACCTCAATTATGCCTTTATCATTACACAGATGGCCATTTTTTATTCAAATAATGTTTTATTCGAAAATGGTATTAATTTTATTGATTACTCTTTTGGTGAATTTATTAATTACAATCATCTTACTTGTGGGGATCAAAATTATAAATCCCCACAATGCATTGAAATTATTCATGAGAAAAAACATATTGGTTTTTTGTGAATACATTTACCCATAATATGAAAAAATATTGTAATAGTGCATTCAAAACATGTCTTTGATTTCTATCATTTTTATTACATTTATATTAGAATTGTATCAATAATATCCAAGACATAATTTGTTATAATGGATATAGAATGATCTCAATTTAATTTGACTATGGATTTATTCATATTTCTTATTCTTTTTATATTATTTATATGATGATTATTTTTGAGAGTTCTGATTATTTTTTCCATTTATTAAGTATTTTATCTCACCACTTTTTTCGTTTCCTTTTCCCATTGTTGTGAATAAAATTAGTAAACATAATATTTTTAATAAGAAATTTTATGTTGATAATTTATTTGATATATGGATGATTTATTGGGAACTAATATGTTTCTCATGTATTAGAAAAGAAATATCAATTAGTTTGGAAATATATAGAATCCTTTTGTTTAGGTTTTTTTCATAGTTATCAAAATATCTCATCTTAACATGTCAAGGGAATGTATATAATAGAACATTACCTTTAGGTGATGTTATTATAGAATAATTAGGTATGATAATTTATAGTGGTAAGAGTCCAATATATAATGTATGAGTTTTTATATCTAAATACATTATTTTTGGGGATGAGGTGTAATATTGTAGAGTACAATACACAAGTTATAAAAAATTATATTATATTTATAATATATTTTTTATTGGTTGGAATGTTGAAGTAAATGACAAACTAATAGGATTTTATGATACGAGAAATGGGTTTCATGAAGGATTATCATATAGTGAAGACTATCAATATGAAGTTAATGATTTAACTTTCCATGGTGAAATTAAAAATATTAGTATAAATTTAGAGGGTGATTAAGAGGAAATACTATTAATGATAGATTATTACAATCCATTATGAATGAAATAAGTATAATTTTAATGTAATTCAACTTAGTAATTCACAATTTTTACTCTTATAAAATATAAATTAATTATTTACATGAGTTTTAAAGATATATGATTCTCTCAATTTAATTTATAAAATATTTATATTCTTATTTATGGTGAAAAATTTTCAATTCTAATATAAAATCAAAACATGAATGAACGATGAATTTCATGCTTTTAATATAATTAATTATTGTCCTTTAACAAGTATATGTTATTGGTATTAGTGTTAGATTTAAATGATTGGAATAAGTAATATATATAATTAAATAGACATTTGTATAAAATAAATTATTTGTTTTTAAAATAAAATCTACAATTAAAATACAGTCATTTTACTAAAAAGTTTTATTTTGGTAATATCAAATTCTATTATTTAATGGAATCATTTTAGATATTTTAATTTAATTCACTATTCATTATATTTTCATTAATAATTCTCTGGACTAAATATTTTGAAGACAATATATAGTATGTATAGTATAATGAAACTCAAATTCCATGAGTGAAAATACCTACATCATTAAGTAAACATCCTTCTAATTTCTATCATATTTCAACTTATATAGGGTTACTACTATATTTGAGTGATTCTACGTTGATTCTAATAGTTCATTTCCATGATGAAACTATACATATTGTGTCAAATGTATTATCTTGATGGTATTTGTGAGTGGAATTCATTGTTATTATTGTTATGAATACATTATATACAACATCATTAAATGTCCTATTGATTATTTTTGTTTTACATTTAAACATAATCCTGATAAATATTCAAATAGAAAAAAATTATCTTTTTATGTAGAAGAAATTAACGTTCTTTTGTGATACATGATAGTTTTAGGGTGCTTAAAAATGATGTGGGATGAATGTACACGCCTTTTTTGAGTTATCTAAAAATTTATCAGCTGACCCTTTATAAGAAATGTCATTATTGGAGGAAAAATTAAATTATATAGATGAATAAAATCAATAATAATCAAATAATGAAAATTAAAATAAAATATTTTTAAAATATTTATTACTTTTGTATTATTATAATATTTTTTAAACAAATAATTTCCATAATTCATATTTTTAATAGATATCCCATTTTTCCTTCGATCATTCCATTGTGTATCTGTGAATTTTATAATATTTTGAAAATAGAATGATTTCATGTACAATTTATATCTTTTGTTTAGGGACTACTCAATACACCATAACTAGATATATGATTAGGTACTAGAAGGTATAACTACATAGTATAATGAGTATTTTTTTATAATATTAGTACATATACATTTATTGTATTTAAAAAACATGATAATATATTTCAATTAATATCTTAACCACATTAAATTTTCATTTCATAATGACATATCTTTTGAAAATAATACATACAAATATTTATTAAAATTTATTTGAAATACATATTGAAAAAAGGTAAAAATATAATCCCACACACCTCGTTTAAATATAATTGTTAGGATAGGATTGATAATAATAATACTTAATTTATTAATATATATATATATATATATCATTGTGTTCAATTTCTTGTCATTAACATTTTATAATTGTGAAAAAATTTCATTAAATAAATATGAATTAAGGGTTCCTCCTCAAGTTGAGCAGACAGAGATATGATTCAATTAGTATAATTTTTTAAATGAGGGTTATGTGAATTATCATACGTAAAGAATTTTGGTTAACTATTTTAATGATTACATTATTTTACTAAAACAAATTTATATTTTTTATTTTTTAATTCGTAGGATATAATTATGGTGTCATGATTTGAGAAACCACTATTGTTATATTGACATCACAAAGTGATTCTATCACCCGAGTTTTGGTAAATTATCATCCATATAATGTGTGTAATACTGTTTTTTGTAACATCCTCATCCTTATTACTTGGTAGGTCCCAAAAGTCCTTCGTTCTAACAAATTCTTCTACCCCATGTTCTGGTATAATTCAACATCTAGTTTTACAATATGAAAATTGAGTTTTTGGATACCCAAATGTAGAATAATGATGGTAATACCCTAAGATATTACGTTGTATTACTATTTGAAATAAATATTATTTATTTGATATTAGTCATTACACATAAATCACTGTTTAAAAAATCTATGATATACAGAAATATACAATTATTTACGGTGATATTTATCACCTATTAATCTGATTATTTGAAGTGTATAAGATTAACTAAATAATGAAAAGTTTATTTTTATGAATTTATTAAATGAATTTATTTTTTATAAATTTTAATGAAATCAAAATGAAATAATTTGATAGGGAAAAAGAGTAGTTTCTAAAAAATGTGTTTTTATGAAAAAATTATTTTTATGCTTAAAATGAATTTTTATGAAACCTAGTTTCATTGTGATTGGTGAAATTATTTTTAAAATGAATTTGGTCTACATATAAAATTTTATTAAGTTAAAATTTATTCTATATTTGGGTTCATAATAATTAATATAATATTATCGTGTCAATATAATATTTATCACTATGAATACTTATCATTTTAATGATTTTTCACCACGGTAATGTTAAAATAGGTAATATGAGGTTATACTATGGGGAACAACTTTAAAATATCTCCAATAAATTGGTTTGCAAAATTTTATTTTTTTTACCACAAAATATAATTTAAATGTGTAACAAATAGTTTTTAAAACATTGTAATGGATTAGATTACTAAAGCACGTGTTTTTTGAAGATAATTGACTATTCATTCATATTATATATTAGTTACTGATTTTATCACTTCATTTTATTGTTGAATTATTAAATTAAATATTTTAGTGATTTAGTGGTATATAAATATTTATTTATATTATTAAACAAAAAAATTAAAAACAAAATTTGTACCTGATATTAATGAAAAATGTTTTTATGCTATAATTAGATATTTTCCAAAAAATGTGGTTTTCATTGGTTTTGATTTATTATATTAAAAGTAATATAATCACCCTATATAAATTAAATATGATAATATGGACTCAAATATTTGAATATTTATTCCTAAATATTGGTCCAAGACCTTGTAATGATCCAAAATTTTATTAATGGAATTTCCCTTTTTATAATTGTGTCATATTTTATAATGTATTATAATTCTCATGAAACACATCATGAATCCTACCAAATTTTGTTATGTTTATTATATCATTATGTTTATATAATAAAAATTACTACAATAAAATTTAAAATACATGTAATTAAATAGAAATTTATATAAATATAATATAAAAATATTGATATATTTGACTAACCAAAATAATTTCCCTGATGAACAAAAATGATATAAAGAAAAATAAATATATATTTTTATTAAATATTAATATATTTATTGAATATATATAAAATCATGATTAAAATATAAATTTCTATGTAATGAATCTAAAATGAGGTGTTTTTTGAATGGGGGGATCCCATTTGACTATTACAAATCTTAACAAAAAATTTTTTACCTGATCATTAGAATAGTTAATTAACCATTATAAAAAATATCTTAAAAATTAAAATAGTAATCTCACATTTGTGGGAGTAAATTAATATGTATGTTTCTTATGAAAAGAAAAAACCAAATTTTTTATCAGGACACATGTTATTAAATTCCTTACCATTTCTTAAATATTTGTTTTTGTTGATGAACAATATGTATGTTTTATTTTATTTTTTATAACCACATATAATAATAAAAAATTATTTTGTATTTTCAAAAAAAAGATTTATTTATTTATATTAACTCATATTATAATGATAAAATAATTATATGAAACATTATTTAAATTTTCAAATGATCATAAAACATAACCTAATATTAAAATATATAAATTTCAAAAAAATGAGGATATAAATTACTATTTTAATTTTATATATAAATATATAGACTATTTTTCAAAATATTTTTTCTTTTATTTGAATATGAATGTGTACGAATTATTTGGTTGTATTTTATTATTTTTATGAAATTATTTAATTTATTGAAATTTTAAATATAAGTATATATTGTATCTTACACTATAAAATAAATAAATTTACATATAAGTCTTGGATGATTTAATAAATTGCGATATACCATTGCCTTGATGAATATACAATAAGGTTATGAAAATAAATAATATTGATATTATTGAGAAAAAATAATAATAAAATAAATATATTTATATATTAAAGTAGGATTGTCCATTTAGGATTGTTTTCATTCCACAATAAAACTAATGAATATACTAATCAAAACTCCCATCTCACAACATTATAAATAACATGATATCACATAAAAATTTATTTTATTTTAATATTTTCCAACTTTATACACAATCCCAAGAAAAAATATCCCTTCAATGTCTCAGGGTTTTAGGTATCATCCATATATCATTTCAAGGTTCCTTGTATTGTTTAAAAGACGATGAAATATAAAGGGTTATATGATATACCTATTTTAAATTGCATTATTCTTATAAATTCCCCTAAAACCCCCATCCAACTTGTAAATTTAACTATAGTATACTTAATATAACAAAAAATATTTTTCTAAAATCATTATTTATATTTTACAGTCCATTATTTATAGAATATAATTAACTCTTCAATATAATTTGGGTTTTCTGCCCATTACATATGAAAAAACATTCATTTATCCACCACCTTCAAAGCCAGTAATAAAAAAATTTAATGGTTAAACTATATTATAATACGAATAATATAACATATATTATGTTTTCTAATGAAGAAATCATCATATAATTTAATAAAAAAAGTTTATTTTATGGTAGTCATTAAAAACTTTTATATGAATGAATCGAATGAAATTTGCATTTTTTTCAAAAAAAAATATTCCTATGTCATAAAAAGTGGATATTTATGAATATTTATATTTATCTATGTATATTAATACAATTTATGATAATTTTTTTAGACATAATCCAATTTTACTTGATCATTATTGATTATATATAAGTTACTGGGTATGGAAACCATGAAATGATTTCCCATGAAATGACATAATCAATCAATAAATCTCATTAAAATGTTTATAAATGAAAATTAAAATTTTATAGCAAATCAAATAAACACTTAAAAGCATATGAATTATGTGATTTTCTAATATAATGTTTTCATCAGAGACGTGAAGTTACACTGCTATGTGTTTCTAGAGAAAAGGTGAGAGTTTTCAATAAATTCCCATTTTACATTAGGACACAAAACATTCCTCCAAAGTGAAAAATTTTCACATTCATATGATTTAATGAAATTATTATAATTTTGAAAAATATTTCTCTTACATGGATACCAATATTATTATCCATTTATTTAATGGGTCTATAAATTAATTATGTTTATTTCTCCAATCGAATATTTTTTAAATCTCTTTGACAATAATATGAGGTATGTTTAAGAATCCCATTTCATTTCATTGGAAATTTATATGTTTATTCACATTGAATTTTTTTGTTATCATAAAAAATAATAATGAGCATGTTAATATAGATTCACCAAGATTATAATCCAATAAATTCTTTTGTGTTTTTTTGACTTAGGATACATTATCTTTGTGAATTATGAGTTACCATAATCGATGGTCTATTTCTATACACCATGAGACTTTATATTAAATTATTTTATTGCCTTTTCTTAAATCATTCATATATATTTCATCAATATTACAATATTTAAAAAATCAAGTTATTCTATATTTTTATTCTACTTTCCCATATTGTTTTTTCGGTAAAAATGCATTTTATGATATCTTGTTATTTTATCTAACTCACATGATATTCTTCATTACCATGTTTATTCCATTACTGGGAATTTAGGATCACAAAATTTTTAATTAATTCATCAGGTTATATTATGTAGTTTTATGTTGTCAAGGGTAATTAGATATCATTATGAGGATTAAATTAAAATTGATTTATTATATTTTATTTTTTATTTATTAATATCTTTATATTCTTAGGATAGTAGGACTCATTATCATTGTGTGGTTTCATTAGATGTTTCTATTAAAAAAACATGATATAATTGGTTTCCAATACATGGTTTAATATTGTTTGTGTTTTTTAATGTAGCGTATATTTTTGGGGATTAGTAATATTATAAGGTAGTTATAACCAAATGTTTCATTATATATATATATATATGAGAATAAATTTTAATTTTTGAGATGCATTGAGTGAGTGTCTTATAATAAATTTTGTAGCTCCACCGGCCCTAGTGTTCCAGTGTTGGAGGTCACTTTATTACATATCCAAAACATAAAATGAATATTATCCCAAAGGATAGAATGTTTTAGAATTTTTTTAAAACAAGATAGACACATGAACATTATATTACAATTTAAAATATCAAATACAACATAGTAAATCTATTTTGAACACCATTATTTATTAAAAATAACCCACAATATGAATCCAATTAATTTTCATAGCATAGTAGGTAAAAATAACACATCATACATTTTTATATGAAATTGTTAGTAATGATTATCTAATTATTAAGATATCGTATATAAGTATAAAAAACTAAGGAAATTAATTTAACTGAAATACATGACATTTAAGCAATAAATATAGATTGATATTTTTTTGTAAATATATGACAAAATACTTTCATATAAATAATCACATGGACTATAAAACATGATACTTACAATTATAATAATATGAAAATAACATGGAAAAAATTAAACAATCTCCAGATGGGGGAATTCATAATTTAGCACATCATAATCATACTTTCGAGGTTTTGGCCAAGAATAAATATAGAAATAGCTAAGATGTAACCCAATACTGAATCCTATTATTGTTTCTTTCATGAGACCAACTAATGCATCAAGAGGATATAGTAGGCCTAATTTGTCACTAACTATGTCCAATGAATTAATTATATTAAATGAGTGAAGAATAGTAAAAATCATATTGAAGCTATAATATGAAATTTTAATAACTTTTCCAATCAATAATCATAATTGTAAATCATCTAGAGTAAAATGATGAATTTTATTAAAATAGTTAATCCTCAGTAAAACTACTCATAATTCATTTAATAAAATATTGATGATGGTTTCATATGGGAACAAACAAAATGAAACATAATATTCAAAAAATAGATATTGATATATATTAAACTAAATCAAATTATATCATTTAAATTCTTCGAGTAAAATTCATTTTTTTATAAATCAAATATATTCAAAAAAATTTGAAATTATAAAATAATTTTATTTAACACAACCATTTAAAGTTGTAATGGATTCCTCAAATTATTTAAAATTACTTATGTCGGGAATATTTTCTAATATCATATATGTTAAAGACGTATTCTTTTTGTAATTTTTTGGGAAAGTATTTATCAACATTTTCTACAAATAAATAAAAAATACCTTTGAAACCATTTGGAAAATTTCAATCCTGATTAAAGAATAAATTTAAAAATCAAAGGATAATAGTAAAATCATTTTGGGAAATTTTTTATAAAACATGTAAATGGATAAAAAGTGTTTGTAATGGGAAACATTAGAAAGATAATTTTTATCAAATAATGTCTTTTAAAAAATATCATATCATCTAAGTTAGCCTTAATAAACTAATATTTTTAGTTTATTAATAATTAATATAATAATAAAATGTTTAACTACAATCACAAGATAATTAATTTTTTTTCGACATATTATCTTAGAAATATATAATAAATTTTGAATAATTATAACTAAATAAACTAAAATTAAGTTAATAAATACCATATGGATTTTATTGAGTCAAATAATATTCCCCATAAAATTAATCATTATAAAATTAAAAATATAATACTATGAATTTGTGGATATTAAATATATCATATAATAAATTGTAGTATATACTCTACAAAAAAGAGATGACATGTGAATAAGGCCTATGTTTCATATATATAATATTAATATGAGAAACTTTTACCTCAGACATCCCAGAATTATTCCATAAGTCAACCTATTGTATAATGATTAAAATATTGTAATTAATTTATTAAATAATTATAATAATTATTAAAGTTATTTAGATTATTCTTTATAAATTATTATCACCGATTAATTAACAGTATTTCATTATTTTTATTGTCTTGCGTGCTTTCATTTCATGGATTTTTCACATGTGTATAATTATGGATATCATTTTGGAATCGAAATAAATATAAAGATGATAAATTAAATCGTTTTGATGTTGTTAATTTTTTTTAATTTTCCCATATATCAATTATTATTTTGACTTGGGGATGATTCATTTGATAAATCATTAATGATCAATGTTTATTGTATATTGGATATTTTTCAACCAACATATATTATTTTAATTTCATTTAATATTATGAATAAATATTAGTTCCATATCATGTAATTGGTTATTATTAAAATCATTAATTATTATTTAATCATAAGAAAACTTTTATAACTATACTTGATGTTGGTAATGGAAAATTAACAAAATCAGTATTCACTAAGATAGAAAATAATCATAATTTATAGAGTGGTACTATTTTATTGAATTAGTGGAGATAAGAAAATTTATAGATATTATAAATTTAATTTTTTTTATAAAATTATATTATATACATGATTCAATATTTATTAGTCATTTTTTATGAATGAGGTGAGGAAAATCTAGAGGAATAAAATAAATTAAAAGGGGTGGTTTGAGAAAGATATCTCTTGAATATCACTAGATTGAATAATCTTGTAAAGAACATGTAATTAGAATTTGGGTGACCAAATAATAATTAGTCATGGGGATAGTGGGTTTTATATTTTTAAGAACATATTTGAAAATATTCAATTATTTTTCACAGAAATGTTTTAGCGGTGGGTGGTATTTATACTTCAAGAGTGCTGGTATTAAGTTAATAATAAATTATTATTTTAAATTTATAGAAAACCATATTTGGATGGAATTAATTACATATTATATTCATGATATTTAATTTTTTAAGGGCTATTTAATGTCAAAATTACATTATATTTTCATTGAATGTTCTATATTTACGTATTGTAATCATTATCTTTTTAACGTTAACATTAAACATTATTTTACCAATACTTTTGTAGATATTTTTTTACAACAATATTATTTTTCTTCCTAAAAATGAAAATCACCTAACAACCTAAATTCTACCTATTTATTAATTATATATAAATCATTTTAATTTATTATATTTAAAAAATTTACAGTCTTCATTTTTAAATATGTGATGTCTATAACTCAATAAATAGTTTTTTATTGTTAAAATCAAAGTTTTCAAATTTATTATAATTTTTTTTCTAAAAATAAAACCATATGAATTATATTGTTAATAATTTTTTTATGAATAATAGGGATTAATAATAATTAAATAAATATCATATAATAATTATTTCATATGTTTCATTACATATCGTAAAAACAACATTTTCAATTTTAAATCCAAAAATATTTTTTTAGAATATTACTAAAAAATTAAGCTAATTTTGATATTTTCAGTCATGGAAATTATTTTTTCAAAATAAATTTTCAAAATTATTTAAAAATAATTTATATTTACGTTCTCATACAAATTTGTAAAAATAAATTTATGATGAAATCATATATTTTAACAATAAAATTACTTTACTAAAAAAATGTGTTCACCTCCTAGGAATACTTAATCATGTATTTAATATAAAATTAATAGTTATTTCTTAATATAATAAATATATTTCCAAACTTACAATTTAATGTCCAGTTTATGATAATACTATTAAAATAATTTAATTTTATAGTTTATTTAAGATTACTATTTTGTGCAATATAAGACACAAATAATAGGGTTATTTTAAATTCATAGGGCTTTAGATTCTCTACTTAATAAATAAAATATTTCCTCTCAATTTATATATGTGATTACTAATAATGAAATTTACATTCTAAAATTCTATTTTTGAAATCCAAAAAACTAAGAGAGGTTTTATAAATTATCCTCTTATAAATTTGAAATGGAATGTAAGGAGGTCACCAAGAAACATGGTTTCTTTATAGGAGAATACTAGTCGGAAGTGAAAATTGAGATATGGAAACTAATTATAACTAAGACGTCATGATGTAGAGTGATATATAATGTGGTCATTAAAATAAATATCATCACAAAAACATAAATTGGTGATGGGTTAATGGGATACTGATTTATCTGTATGAAAATTTAAAGAATGACATTTTAGATGTAATATAAAATTTTAGATTTTAACAGTAATATTAAATCCAATATTAAGGTATTTAGGAAATATACATACTTAATAGGAAAAGATTCATCCATTAAAAAATTTCCACTACAAACTCATCTTCTTCTACAAAAGTTAAAAAACATTCAATTTTCCATAATCATATAGGGTTGATAGAATGATATTATCATTTATCTATGATATAGTTTTTTAAATAAAAACTATGTTATAAAAACCCCGAAGTCACATTAGTCAGTGGTGGTTGAGGCACCATTGCCTCCCTTTGATTACAAGTTCATGTCTCACATCCCTGCTAGATGCAATTGGTTATTTCCCAAACTATGGGTATAAACTTTTCTAAAATTAAAATAATATAATACTTACATAATTAAAAATTTAACCATCATATATTAAACATTAAATAATTTTTTTCCAAAAATATTATCACATAGGTGTCATCTAGAATTTCAATAAATATCATATTCTATATTTATTCATTCATTCTTGGAGTCTATGGAAATAAAATGAGAAATTATATAGTAATTTCATCCTCTATTCCAAGAAATTAACATTTAAATATTTTTTCCAATATCACTAGAATTTAATTTTAATGGATCATAAGATCTACAATGATTGATCATTTCCTTTGTCATTCTCAAACTATTTTCCAAAACAAATGTTGCTATCTCATAGTATCTAATATGCATAAATACGATAATTTTTAAATATCCACACACATTTAAACATAAATAATTTTACACATAGTTAAATATATGAACTCCCTAAAATATTATGATCCAAAATATTTGAATTAAGGTTAATGATTTTGAAAAATTAACATACCAAAAATCTCTCAAAAAACATGAAGTAGATATTAATAATGATATTATGAACATGTTAAAACCTTTATATTGTATTCACATTAAACATATAAATAACATTAATTAGATTAAATCATTAATACAAACATATATGCATCATTATTCCTTAACTAAAACATAAATTACTCGATATGATCCTTAAATCCATATTTTTTGACCGCATAAATGGTATCATAAAATGGTTTTTAAAAACAATTAATTATATCTATGGTAGTTAATATGAGATAATTTATATTACCTATATCATTCTTGTCTTTGTACTAATCTCATTATCTAAATATTAGGAACATATTAATGGTTATCATTCCGTAAATCTTGTGATTTACAAAAAGTTGATCTTTCCAATAAAATATTTTTACTACAAATTGGTACCATTCATCATATTCTTTTATATCCATTGTCAAAATAATACTAAATTAATTTCAATAAATGTTTCTATAATATAATAAATAATATAATTTAAAAAAACCTCATATACCAATAAAAAACTTCATTAATTATTCCACTTAATTTTCAAACCATTTTCCATGTCTCATCACCTTATTCCATATTAACTCCTTCAATTCATATTTTATTTTTAGTTTTATTATCATAAAATGTGAAAACATTACTTATAAAATCATCATAATAATTTATTATAGGACTAAGATTTTTATAATTCCCATAAATTGAATATTTAATACATTCCAATATTAATTACTCTATAGTGGTATTTTTATATTATATTTTATTTACCAAACCATTCCTTATTTTCTCTATAGAAGTTACTATCATTATATCCTTTTCCAAAACATAAACCATTTTAATTTTACTTTAATACATTCATATTGGTGTTATCTATCACATTCTTGAGATATATAAAATTGAATCATCCTTCTTCCATTCCATACTCCACTCAATCACTCATTAAACATTATGATTCACTTCAATTGGGTATTTTAGAGTTGGTTACCATTAATGTTTTTACTGATAATTCACGATTAGTGGTTATGCAAAATCACAATATTATCCAATCCAGTCATTACACCACTCTATTACATGATTACACATTCTATGTCACATTCATTATTAACATAGTTCTATCTGGTTTCATATATTAACTAAAACCAAAAATCACTATGTCAGAATCAATAATCATTGTCATAAATATCATAATAATGAATATCTAGTCAAATAATGCATGAATCATGACACATTATCAAAATATGAATTCTTAGTTTTTTCTAAGGGTATCCATAAATGTTACAGAATATAATAGATATTATACTATATATAGACTTCTATTCAATTTAATTCATATGTATATGTTCCATATTCTAGGTTTTATTAAACCTGGTTTCCCGGATTATACAATATATCCTTTATTTATAACATTAATTCCCCCATCGGAATTCCACAAGGGATATTTGTTACTTTATTACATTGCAATTATATGCGAGGAATCACATCCCGATGATCCAGAAAATGTAGTATATTTGGAAATCTAGATACATAATGGACCATTACGTTGAAATAAAAAAAATCAAATAAAACATAGTAAATCCTTTGAGAACAATGTTTTTCTTCAACCTTAACCTAGAAAATCAATCATAGTAATATCCTTAACATCCTAAAAAATAGAAAAACCAAAAAAATGGGGGATTCTAGATTATTAGTAAGGTTTAAGTAGATATTATGATAATATAAATAATCATAATCATTTATAGAATGGTAAATAACTAAAAATAATTACATGTTATCAATAAGATGATCATTATAAGGACGAAAGAAGAATTATCATGTATTTTCATATAAATAATCCAATCTGCTTGAAAACACAACCATGAATATAATACTAATCAAACAATCACTCTGATATAAATAAATAAAATCATAATCATGGAGTTTGTATTTGTAGAAATGATAAACATAACAACTGGGATCTTCCAAGACACTATAAATTAATGATAAAGGCCTAAGCCAATAACCAAACATGTTTACCTCATAAATCATTCTAATGCATCAATGGGATAAAGTTGTTCCCATAGACCATGTACAAAGTACATTGAATTAATAAAATTAGAGGGGTGATATATAGTTCTAATAAACCATAATTTTGTAACTATCATAGGAAATGTTAATTATTTTCCCAACCAGTAGACAAAATCATATACCATTAAAAGTAATATAGTGAATAGTATCAAAATAGTACATCCCATGTAAAATTGATAATAAAACATCTAATAAAATATAAAATATGGAACTATAATAGCATATCCTCAATGAAGAATAATATTCTAAAAACGATGATAAAACATTTGAAAATAAATCAAATGATATCACTAAAATATTCAGGAGGAAAATATTATTTTCACTTTCAAAATAAAATATTTTTAAAATTATTTTCAATTAATAAAGTAAAAATTTCATCGAATATGATCATGTAAAATTTTAAAAGTGGAATGAAATAATTATGTTGTCATGATAGTGGAAAATAATTTCATTTCATTAAATTTTAAATAAACATTCCTTTCATAATCTTTTAATAAACACATCACATAATCTTCTTTAGAAATGAATGAAATATTCCTTCTAAAATAATTTTTAAAAATAATAACATGAAAAAAATATGGCATCAATCAATCATCGAAGACTATTAAAAAAAAAATTGAAATCAATTTCAAAAAATTTGATATTAATTAAAATAGTGTTTTATAAGAAACATTGAAAATATAGTTTTTTATAATAGTATTTATCATTAAATGTATCATAAAATTGAAGTTATCGTTAATAATGTTGAAAGATTGTATATATATAATGACCCAGGATTTTCATACTCGTATATTACATCAATTTATATTATTCATTATTAAAGTACACAAAAACAAGCCTAAAGACCATAATTGAATAGTGAAATTGGAATCATGGACCAACATTGTAAATTTTTTTTGAAATATCATCGTTATCTCTTGTATTGAACTTCCCCGTTAGTATTAAAACATAACATAATTTTTTATAACTTTGGTATTAGAGACATATGAAATAGTTGATTTGAGAAGCATTTAATGGGTATATAAGGATTATATAAAAAACATGAGGATAATGATTTAATCCTAAAAGAATAATTTAAAAATCATTATATATATATATATATTATATCTTAGTTTTCTATATTTTAGTAAATATTGATAATTAATAAGATATAAATCATAATGGGACATGATCCAAAAAATAGCATTGGAATAAAACATGAAATTTGAAAAACCATATAATCATATAAAATAATATCTCTAATGACCAGGGATATTTTCTAAGACAATCATAGTGGAATAGTCTCAATCCAGAAAACATCATAGTAGACAATGTTAATTACTAAACTTATTTGACTCTTTATTGCAATCCTCTTCTATTAAAGAAAATTCAATTACAACTTTAACAATATCAATATCATGAGAATTGAATTATTTACCAATGAATTGGAAGGTGTTATAAGCCCCTATTATAATACAAAAATCTCATACATATTTATTCTAAAATAATATAAATAATTCATAATATTTTAACAAATAAAATGAATTGGTTTCATAAACATCATCTTTTCATAACATAGCACATGAAAAAACATGTGTTTTATAAATATCATTCCATTATAATTATAAACCAGTGATAGAAATAATATAGATACATCATTGAATCATATACCCAATGTAACCTAAAATAAATACATCTTAGATGAAAAATAATTCATCCAAATCTCATGAAAATAATTCATGAGGATTATATCCTTTATCATTTAAAAATGTTCTATTTTCTTAAAATGTAGTTATATTTTAAAAGAAAAAATGTTTTCTAAAAATAAAAAAGTAATATTTCAGTTAATTTATCAAGGAATTAAGGTATCATAAAACATTTAATTTCTATTCATATCATGTTAGATAAAAAAATATTTCACTAATAATTTTTCCTAAAATGATAAAAATACCTCATTGCCAAATAAAAAATGATTCCATTTAAAATATTTATTAAATCATCACAAATGGATCAAAATAAATTTAAAATTCTAGAATAATTGTTTCAATATTATGTATATATTTTTTATGAAACATTCACAACGGATTAAAATATTTCAAATTAGATACATACGTATAGACAATCCCAAATAATAATGATATTGTGAAATTAAACATTTCATATTTATAATTAGTCAAACAATATTTTCTATAAAACAAAATAAATTTTATGTATTATAAAATAATATAATATTCATGATAATACTCATGAATTTAACTATTGTTTACTATATGCACAATGAAGAAGAAATATGTAGTGTATAAGGCATGTGTCCCACAGAAATAAAAGAAATAAAAAATTCATTTACTATAAGTCATAAGATTATTCATATATATTCCAAATTCCATTATAATAAATATTTTTATATTATAAATATAAAATAGATCCATATTTTATATATAATACCATTTATGATTTTATTATGGCTTAATATTTCTCTCTAATTATGAATTTAATTTTTAATCATATATTTCGTATAATAACTGCATTAATTTTTGTTGATTTTTGGACTTGTTATCCTCTGTCATCATACATAGATCCGTATTTATTCATAGATACATTGATATTCATTATATAAATAAAATATATATTATTAATATATATATCTATTCATGTTGATCCCAAATACAAATGATAATCATCAAAAATACCTCCTTCATCGAGATGGTAGGTCATACCTCATGAACAATGTTTGGATTTTCTTTTCATATCAATCGAAATAAATTTATCGGACATATTATTATTATAGAATCCTTCTTAATATATATATATATCATAAATTTTTTTAATGTTCATATTTATTATCATCCATGTGAAATATAGATGAAAAAACCTCATCACATTGTGGAGACGTTAATCCATACTTACACATGGGCAAAATTATCATTTGAAAAATATTATGTGGTGAAATGGTAGATATGATATTTTCAATACATAAGTATAATTATGTTAGAAATATCATATAAAATTTTTAATGTCATCATAGTACACACTCATAAAATATTTTGATAGTAAATGAATTGTATCACTATGTGGAGATAATAAGTTGTATGTACGCACAAGTAATACATTAATTTCTTGTTCGATGGGAAAGGGGATGAATAGTAGTTTAATTATAATCATAATAATATTTACAATTTTTGGTAATTATTATGTTATTATTTTATAATATATATCATAGGATAGGGATGATAATGTAATATATAAAAAAGAGTTATTCGTTAGAGCGATTACCTCTTCTCAAAAATATCTATATTAGATCTTTTATAATGGACTTTAGAGATTGTTTATGGGGATGAATACTCTCAGAAACTAGGCCAGGATGTCATTCTATGAGACACAAGACCCATTCCATGGCATTGACCAATAAGGTTTCTATATCTCCACAGGCTAGTAGACAGTATAAGATGTAACCGTTTCTACGGAATAGTCTAAGAATGAATAAAAAAATAAAGAAATTGAGCATGCAGTAATGATAGAAATATTAATCTGTAATATATATAATAAAATTTATCAGTTATAAGATAAAATTGAATAATCAAGAAACAAAAACAAAGACCAATCTATGACCAACACGCAATCTTAGTGACCCCAATGTCTCCACTATCCACTACACTGAAATACTCCAATAGCCATCTCAACAAGGAAACACAAAAAAAGAAGTTGAACCTATAAATTTTTTTATTACAATAACACTAAAATGTACATGTATTTTTTGAGATTCACATCTCAGTAGAAAACCACCAAAGAATACATGTGACTCATAGTCCAGAAAAAATTCATTATGAGTAGTTTAAAATAAATTTATAAAAAGATATGTTTTTATAATTGTAATAAAAAACAAAGAATTTTTTTAAAACAATGAACATAACATATAAATTTTCAATATTGGTGAATATTTTACTACATGGCCAATAAATAATCTAATATAAATAGTTCCAAGCTATAATGAATAAATAAATATGGATAATAAACAACAAGTAATTTGTAATAGTAGATAAAAAAGAAGACATAGATAGTAACCATGTTATTTTCCGAAGCATTGCTAGATTGATCCCTTCAAATACTATATTCAGCCCCACCCTCAGGAATATTGTGAGGATCCCTAGTCAATAACCAACTACCATCCCTCTACATACCATTCTAAAGGTTCATACCAACGAGCCTCTTAGAAAATCTCAGGGTGACAACTCATCTAATCAGGGATGGTAATCAACTATCACTCGATCCTATAAAAGATGCACCAAAACTCTTGGTGGAAGTGTATTCTATCAGAAAGAGGCCCTAACATGATTGTATTATCTTTCTAGCTATCACCACACTTTCATACACCATAAACTGACACCACCTATATGAAACCCATAAAGGGAATTCACTCATATGATTTTCCCAAAAAAATATAGATATATATATATACCATCATCTAGGTTACAATAAAACTTCCACAACATATAAACATTGAACCCCTTTATTAAAAACATACTTTTTTATCTAAATATTGAATTAATTTTACAGAAAAAATGATCTTTCCAAATACAATTCAAATAATTTTCCATGATAATGTGAAACACCTTAATTACATAAAAATTCAAAATTGGACTTCACATACTAAAATCAATTCCACATTATCAGAATTTTATAGCATATATAAGAATTAAAAAAATAGTTACAGATTCCAAATGAGCCTTCTTACTATTTAAAAAGTTAGTTTTTTTCCAATACACCAAATGGTCAAAAAATTTCAATAAAATAGTGAAGCCACATTATGTTATTTAGTGAATTATGTAACAATTTATAAAAACAAAGGTTCTATAAGAGAATATGTTGATCATTTTTTTAAAAATAAAATATTTGAGAGAGAATCAACATGAATGCCATTTTCATTATAAATACCATCCAAGTGGAAACTCTGGGAACCAATGGATATTACAACATCAAATAGAACACTCCATGTATCCATGAATGAATTTTAAAATTATTTTTTAAAACACCACTTTCTTTTTAATCAAATATCTTGATTTTTCATTTTTCCAAGACTATAAATTATCCTTTTCAAAACATTCCAACACAACCATCAATCCTTATAAATTACTGGTTCACACAAACAAAGAAAAACACAAAATACACCAAATTTAATATAATAATACAACATAAAAATCATCCAAATGTCACATGTTTTATACAAAATCACAATTCAAAATATTATCAAATATATCTTTTTTACATACACATATAATAAAAATTAATAATCACATCAAAAAATATGTCTAGTAATTTCTCCCAATATGAATACCTTGAAATAGACTATCTATATTCATTATAACGATGGGTATAATATTAAAAAATTTACATAAAAACCCAAGAATAAAATATATGGCAACAGATATAAAAAGTTTGGATGCACCTACCTTAATCATGTGTGAACGTGATAAATACTCATAGAAGATAGATTGAGGTCGTAATGACCATCTAGGCACCCTATATCCCAAGAAAAATAGTATATACATCAACCCTGATATATAGAGTTTAGAGAATAATGTGACTACGACATAATTACAATGAAATAGAGAGTGGAAGAGAAAAGGATAGAAAAATTAACACAAAACCCTAAAAGAATTCCTTGGAACATCAAAGTTGGATCTATGGAGGGGGATTACATCCTGGTATAATGGGATAGGGAGCTTCTTTCAAGTGTGAAAAACAACCAAATAGGAGGGTGATGAAATGGGGCGAAAATGATTTATGGGTAGAATAGTATTTTTTATGTTAACAAATTTATGTGAATTACTGACTATTTGGATGAATGGATTATCAAACCATGCCCCAACTGTGTAGTAGATTCAATCCATGAAGAGATAGACCACATGAATTCCTCCCATAGGTTGTGTGATCGGGAATTAATTAAATAATAGCTTCTATGAAAATCATAAACTGATAGCTAGGTCAAGCCACATGGTTTGTGTGACTATGCAAAAATAGTAGCGTAGATTTTTAATGATACTACAACCTCCCACATGAATACTTATTTTAAACCCCATGGTTTCTACTAATTATGTGGTGCCTATTCATAGACTAAAATCTACCAATGATCCATAAAACTAAATTTTTTTACCATATCTCTACACGATCATTGACCTAAATTTTCCAAGACAAAGAAGTTAATAAAATAATTGAGTTGTTGATGTTGGGCTGTGAAAATGCTCCCCACCAAAAACTCATTCTACCCCCAGAATGTCAACAAGGTAAAACACAACTAAAACCTGAGTCCATATATAATTAAAACCATGAGAAAACATATACCTTAGGATTAATATTATTTCCACAAGTCACACCTGACAAAATGAGAAGAAACTAAATCATAATAATGAGATGATAACATGATGGGGACATCCCAATAATATGTACACAACTAATATGGAAGCTTTAAAACCCAAACATAACATTAGAAAAATTAAACAAGTAACACACTATGGTGTGACCTAGAAAACTTGGACCCAAAGAACAAACTCAACATCCCAACACTAACTAAACACCATCATTACTACAATCAGGTATTTTTGAACTCCAACCATGAACACAATCAATATCCTTTACACGTCTAAAACAACAACACATCCATAACATGAAAAATCCCACCAGTAATGAACCACTAATCTAGGGGAACCCCAAAAAAGTTACTAAACACAACAATTGAACCATAACCATTTTAAAACAATTCCACAAAACTCATGAATCACCAAAAAATAATTGTTCAAACTAAATCCACCCCACCAGAGGGAGAACGCAATCAATGAAGAGAAATTTTTTTATATAAAAACTTTTAGATAAACACAACTACATAGTTTATGAATGACCAAGTTCGTCACATAATTGAATGATAAACATAAAAAAATAGGAAAACATGAACATGTAAAGATAAAATATTTACATCCCAACTTGAGAGACAAGCACTGGGACAACGGGGTTTCCCACACCCCCTAGAAATTCCTAATTATGCGCGTGATTCACTCTAATGTTAGTGGATAGAGCCCTAATAATTGAACCATATCCTGCCTCACAGTAAGGAAATTGGATCACTCGATCACAACAACTTCTCTAGGTAATTCTTCTTAGAAAACATCTTTAGATTACCCATGCATCCATAATAAAGAAAGGTCTTTAGAGGGATGCTACAAGAGGCTTTTGAATGATTGGACTAGCAACACTAATGGCACAATAAGAAAAGGACCCAATGATTTGAAGACCTAATGTTGGGAATGAATCATTGGAAACATTCGGTATCATTCTTGGTTGCATGTTATAAATAATAAAAATATCACAAATACTAGTCAAACATTAAACTGAATAATAATCAAAAGAACACCTCGATCTAATGAAATGGGATCAAATGAAAAAAAAAATCACAACCTTAATCCCAGTTTCAAAAATATCATTTCAATTTTAATTTTAAAACCTTATCCTTCCATTATCAATATGCAAATATGAAACACCAGTTTTTAAAACAAATTCATTTAAAAAATTTATTTCCTCTTGGAAAATAATTTTGTAAAAACAAGACCAAGATTTTAATTTAAAATACTCCATCATGGAATACTATGAACTCTAATATATGTGTCCATCCATATTAATACACATGTGCCAAAACACACTTTACACACATACTGTCACATGTGAATAAGTTCATTATTCAAAAAAATAGTTATAGTTACCAAATAATTGTAAAAAATCATGAATTTGAAAATATTCACTATTAAATTTTTTCTTTTTATTTCATATTTTTTCAATCCAAACCCGTTTGAAATAATTAATTTACATTTTAAAAAAACTACATTATTAGAAAAATCAGCTCAACATGTAAAAAAAATTGAAAACATTACTCTATAAAAAAGGACAGACCACAATAGAAAACTATTATCAATCAACTAGAATGAGGAATTGGTGCCTATTACTAATGTGGACACATGGTTGTGGAAAATTCCCCAAGTAAGAACCTACAATAAAGGACATTGAACCATGTACTCAGACTCTAAATGGGTCACTACTACACGTGACTTTACAAATGAACATCGAGTCACTGTCATTGTCATTCCTAAATCCAAAATTGGAAAAAAGACTCAAATACGAGAATACCACAAGAAAATCAGGTCTCATCATTAGTATTGGTTATCATGAACAAACCTATAACATTCCTCCTGATACCCAACAATCCAAGACTCTGAATACTTAAAAAACCGTGTAAAATGTACTATGATACCATTTTCTAGGCACTAGGATGTGATGATATCCAACCCAACAACCGACCCAAACCGGGACATGGCCCAAAGGGCATTCTAAATCCACACGAGCTGGAAAATAGTTTCATGAATCAAATAAAATATACGAGTTTAAGATTCCATCCAAATAAACCATGATCAAATAAAATTAATAATCTTTTTCAGCTCATGGAAATGACAAAAAAATTACTCTAAGAAAAATATATCAATACAATTCAGTTACATGGTCCAATTGATCAAACAAGATACCAAAACAAAGACCAAACCACAACCAACACAATCTCTTTGTTTCCTCAATGTCACCATCGTCTAATAGACTAAACTGGACTAAGTTAAATATCAACAAATAAATTTGAAAAAAGTAGCTGAACAAGAAAAATATTTTATGTATGTTAATAATAATTAGTAAAAGTAGGGTGTGATCAACACAACTTAGTAGGAAACAACCAAATAATCCATGTGTATACCTTTCCAAAAATATACATTAACTCTATTTTTAAGTAGTTTTATAAAAAATATGTATTTTTAAATTATAATAACAAAAACTACCTTTCTTTTTAAAACAAGGCACACCATATCTCTATTTCCAAGAAGGGTTACTATTTATGTACCAGAACGCAGGTACCAGGATATATATAAATAATAAACAAGAAACATAAAAAATAAATTAGATGAATTATAAGATAATCAAGAATACACATATCATAACTATAAGAATTTTTAAACATCCATATAAGGATTGAATGAAGTACATATTTTGGAACAACCTTTCAATGAATCAAGAATCTTTATATTCTATGAACAACTGTTCACCCTCAACTAACCTATCTAGTAGAACAAACCACCGGGCCTCCTAGAAAATCATTGGGGTAAACACTACTAAAATCACAGATGGAAGAAAACTATTCCTCAATCATTTAAAAGATTTATATGCACCCATGGTGAATGAATACTATGTATATAGGAGGACCTTGCATGCGAGACACATCATAAATACAAACAATGTAATTTCCTAACTCATACATAAACACCACCTATATGATAACCAATAAAGAAAAATCCCTTCTATTTAGGTTCCCCCAATATATAGTTATATAACAACATCATGATTCCAACAAAGTTATCTCATCCATTGAGAATTCAACTAATTCTTTATAACATAATAGTTTGTAAAGATAATCCTTTAATTTTACAGTAAAAATTTAATTTCCCAAAAATCATTTTATTGCCATTTCGAAGACAATATGAAACTTCGCATCAAAATGTTATTTATAATTGGGTCTCTAAATTCTAAAACCATTTACACATCCATACTATTTATAAAAAATTAAAAAATTCACAAAATAATTAAATATGCTAAATGGACCTTCAAACCATTTAAAAGCATTTGATTCTTTCTAAGACAAAAAACAAGCCATAAAATTAAATACAATCCTCAACCCCCATTTTTCATTTGGGGAATCATGAGACCATTTTAAAAAATTTGGGGAAGAGAAAATGATAGACCTTTTTAGAAAAAAAAATTTCAAGGGGAGAATCTCTTTAAATTCCGTCATATTTTGAAATCACACTCCATGTGTCTATTAATATTTTAAGAATTTTTTTTCAAAAACACCTCATTATTTTAACCAAACACATTGATTTCACCTAATTTATTATGTATAAATATCCCCTTTCAAAACATTCCATCACAACCACCAGTCTTTATAATTTAATTATTTTGACACCCAAAGCCAAATCCACATGTTATCCAATTTAATAATATATTCTTAAGGGAAAAAATCAACTAAATCAACCATGTTTTCTATCAAATTGTAATTTGTATCTCATCAAACCCAATCGGTATACATACACATATTCATAGAGAATTAATAACATTGAAATCAAATTTTATAAATTTCCAGAAACATGAAAAAACCCCAATAGAATAAAAATATGAAATATTAGTGTGTGAATCATATTTAATTATTAATTTAAACACCCAAGCATCAAATTGATTGCATCATAAATGAATAGTATAGATACACCTCTTCAAAGATGTGAGAATACGGACAAACTCTCTAAGACGGGTGATTATGGCCCCAAGGATGATCCCTCAACCCTATATCCAATTGCAAAACTGATACACATCAAACCAAACATCAACTGGTTATCTGATAGAGTGACATACAATGAAAAGGAAACAAATAGAGAGGGGAAGTGGGGAAAGAGAGGGAAATGAAAATGAATCCCAAAAAACTCACCATGTAACATTATGTTTCGATGCATTGAGGAGGAGGGCACATGAATAATGGGATAGATAGATCCCTTTATGTTCTAAAAAATTACCCAATAAGAGGGGGAAATGAGGTTAAAATTATGTAATGGTAGAAAAGGGTTTTATGTTTTAAAATATTTAGGCAGATGACACGATTTTTCCATGTAATTTATCAAATAATACATAAACCATGTGCATGAAAATTTTCACCCAGACTATGAAAACAAAAATATCTCGCATGGTTAGTTTTATTTTTAGAAAATTGTGATATATCTTAATCCTAAATCCCAAATATATCGAATGACCAAGCCTCAATATTTTTGCAACTTTGTGCAAACCACACGGTAGCTTCTAGCTAAACCTAGATACTACCACACTCGTACCTGCGATGAAACACATGATTACCACTAAGCATTAAATTCCAGTTCACAGGCTGAAATCCACCAAAACATCCAAAAAATTAGTAAAATTAACTGGTTCTCAAACTAAACCTTAATCGTAAAGATCCAATAAAAAGAAACAAATAAAATGTAATAGTATCTATGGCTAGGATGTGAAAATAATAACCCATAGAATGTGTATAGTGAATTGGAGTGAATATTTTTTTCTAGTTTTTAAATCCTTAAGTCTCACTATAATGTGAACATGTCAGGGAGATGGTTCACAGTTATAATTGGGGTGAGGGTGACTTTACTGATCCCTACAAATATTAATTTATAATAAAATAAATATCATTCCAATCACCACCAAAATGATATGGAATCGAATATAAGATAATATAATTGTTTATTCTTGTCATAAAATAGTTTAAATAAATGATTTAAAAATTTATGAATCCTTATTATTTTGATTAACCATTCTTCTATCAATTTTACTTTTAACATTAGTAAAAAAAATTAATATTAAAAAAATTGTTTTTACTTATTGTTTATAAATTTTCCATAAATAATCCTTTTCAGTATTTTATAACTTATCATAATCAATTATAATTATTTAAATATATTAATTATTATTAAATAACATAATAACGATTTATATAAAAAAATATAATTACTATAAAATTTGATAGAATTAATGAAATTGTTTTTAATAAAATATAAAAATAAATATTATATATAATAAATGATTTAATACACCCATAATATTTCATGTAATCCTAAATAATGTTTGTATAACATTAATTATTTATAATTTTATTTATTTTAATATTATTGATATCATTTATTTCATTTTTTAATTAAATTAATAATTATTGTATTATAATTAATTTACTATTTAGGTAAATAATTTATTCAGAAAAAATAATGAATAATTTAATATGATGAATATAAAATTTTTAAATTCCCTAATAATATATACTATTGTATATATATTCAATAAAATCCTATATTAAAAATAAAATAGTTGATAAAAACATGAATAAAAAAATTGAAATTATATAATGTAAAATATTAGAAATGTATTAATATTATCTATTTGGCTCGATATGTTTATTATTTAATCCCTTGAATGATTACTGTTTATATTCACACATCCAAGAAAATTTATTAATGTTTTTTGTATTTTAATGGTTCTTATCATATTATTTAAAATCACTGTATTGATTTTTTATTTGACCATAGAGGCACTACATCAGGGTTGCATGGGCATTAAAAGAAAATTATTTCACAAAAAAAAATTTAAATTAATTTATATTTTTAAAATAAATATACTAATCTTATTTTAATATTTTATAGTCATTAATAACCTAATTTTGTCCCTATCTGGTCAAATAAAATGTATTTTTGGTAAAGAATGTGACATTTTGTGTCTTTTATGGATTTTAATATTATTAATGTCATTTCCAAAAAACAATTGTTAATTAAAAAAAATAACATAAGAACATTTATTTTAATTTTATAATTAACTTCATCTAATTAAATTTGATCAATTTTTTGGGTAGTTATCTCATATTTATTATATTATTTTGACATCTAATTACTAGATTTCCCATTAACGGTGGACTTAAAAATTTCTAAAATTTCTTTTCTCATTGAATAAAAATAAAATCAACATGATGACTATATGTGGATCTTTTGATTAAAAATATGGAAAATATAATTATAAAATCAATAAAAATAATTTTCTTATATTAATTTAAAATTAATCCTAGGGACATTATGAAAAAATTAATTTTTTAATGTGAAAACATTCAAATGATTGATTTGTTTTTATAAACAATCAATATAAAATCGAATTTAATTTCTTATATTGGGTTAAATGTTAAAAAGAATTATTTAATTATAATTTTAATCCAATAAAATATATAATTTATCAATAAATTCAATTTTGAAGGAAAATCTATTTTAAATTAAATTTCAGTATTTTAAACTATTTATCAATTCATTAAACTTATTAAAAAAATACAAAAATACAGAAAGATATATTTTGATATAATATATAAATTAAGAAGTTTATTTTATAAAATTTAATTTATAAATTTGTTAAAAACATGATTCAAAATATGTTCACCATAAAAATAACAAAAAAGATTTATATTTTAAAAAAAATTACTTTTATACGTAAAATTTGATTTGTTATTATATTTTCTCTATAAAAACGTAATGTGAATGTAAAAAATATATTTAATATCATATATATATTATTATAATTCAATATGAATGACTAGTTTAATTATTGAAATAAAACATATTTTTTCAAATTAAAATATTTTTTAGAAAATAAAATATACTAATTATTAAAAAGGTTATACATTCAGTTATAATTAATTGGTGAACCAATTATGTGTGACCAAAAAATTAATAATTTTGTAAATAATTTTCATACATTCCATTCGAACATCTAATATTATGATAAAATGATGTTTTGAAAAAACATAATTTTTTGTGTATTTCAAACATATGATGGTGTCGTGTATTACATAATAATTCAAAGAATTGTTATTTTTTTATGAATTAACATTTGATAAATTCTCAAGGTTATACATTCAACCCCCATTGTGATGAATTTTCCTTATAGATTAATCATTTTAATAAATAATGAAGAAACTACTACCCCATTTAATGATCATGTATTCATGTATACTATTCAGACTAGAGGTTCATCCAATTTATTTTTATGAGAGGAAATACATAATCGATATCATAAAATTTCATAAGCACAATCACATTCTTTTTATAATCCCATGATCAATCCCACTTCATATCATATTCCATTAAATGAATATAAAAATTTCATTCCTAAAAAAATAATGGATCAAGGAATCCATAAATAGAATGAAAGTCCATTCAATCAATATTTAGTAAACATCACAACAAAAATTATAACATGAGTTACCCAATATGAATAAATAATCAAGCATATATATAATAATTTATTCACTAAAACCTCCTCATAATTTAAGCATAAAAAAATAATAAATGGTTACCTTTATGATCTTTTTAAAAGATTGAAAATGGGAAAAGAGATGTTTTGGAAGCTTGGTTTTCTGAAGAAAAAAAATTTCTTGAAGATAAAAAGGGAATTATTTTAATCAATATATACATATATATATATTATTTTTATTGTAGAATATTTTATTTTATATTAATATACAATCATTTCAAAAATTCCCTAATATTGAAAATAATTGGAACTTACACTGAATCTCTAAAACTAAAAATATATTATTTGGACTTTAATTGTAATATATTTACAATCCTATAAATGTCATAAAATGAAATATGTTGAATATTTGATAGTATAAAATGGATGAACTAGATTTCTAGTTGATTTTATCACATATTGTATTAAAATCCTAAACAACGAAGTGTCTGGAATGCATCTCGTGATTATCATACTAAAATGTCCAATTTTTTATCATACCATGGATTTCGATATTCCAATATCACTACTATTGTAATGATATTTTATTACACAATAACATTTTTTATTAAAAACATATTATACTGAAGAACAAAAAACAACAAATGATTAAATTAAATTTTAAATAAACAAATTCTATCCAAACTAAATATTATATGGGTAGTACATTTAAATCATTTTTATTATTTCATAAAGAATTAAAAAATTATTCCATTGAAAATATTAATATAAAAAAGAAAAAAATATAATGATAAATAAAAAATAAATAATTTAACACTTTTACCAAAAGAATAAACCCTAACTAATCATAGATAAATAATAACATATGTTGAAAAAGAGAGACATTCATTTAGGTTTTCTTTTAAATTAAATCATTGATAATGGAAAATATAGAATCATTCACTATAATTTAAGAAATATAAATCATTTCATTATATAATTTAGAACCCAAAAATAAAGGTTTACATTTTTTCTAAGATAATAATAAATTAGTGTAACGATATAAATACAACACATGTTCTAACTGATCTATTTCAAATATAAACGGAATCCATGAAATAATAAATAAATAAAACATTCAATAGGGGTTTTATTAATTACAAGATGAAATCGCTAACAACCAAACCATTCACAAATAAAGTATTCCTTAAAAATTGTGTGTGAAAATCAAGATTAAATAAGGGGAGATACAGTAGCCATCATCTCATTTCCTGATGTGCACACAATTAGAGACGGACTCCCATATGGGTTTATTAAGAGTGGAATGTTAGAGGGGTTATCTCCACTTTCTATTCTTATTCAAAAAATGGGGGATTTACCTTTTCTTAAAAAAATTACATTAACATAAATAATAACATTTTTATAAAAAAACTACCAATAAAATATCATATTACACAATATATACAAGTAAAAATGAAACAAACGATCGATATTAGTTCCATAAAATAATATTCTTAGTTTTATATAGTCTATATGGATATTAGGAGATGAAAAAATAATAATCTAAAAGGTTATAAAACTAACATGATTACTGTGAACATTTTTCAATATATAAAAATAGTTATAATAATATCACTACCCATTTTTAATAACATGATATTATTGATGTGAACATATTTTTTTAGAATAATGAACACATAGAACCTTATTATTAAAAATGATCAAATGTTATATTATACATTAATTGGTGATTTTACATTTTTTGCTGAATAGGTATGAAATTAAGAAGTAGTATAACTGCATGAGTGCAGGAAACATGGGAATCACCTTTTTTAAAGGGAATGTGAGAGAATATTAAATACACAAAAGGCATGATTTATAATTTAGTTCATAGAAGATATTATGACCATGAAATGAGGTCATATTTTTTTGAGCATCCTTAACATATATATTATACATAGAATCATCGTATCCACAATAATGGTTGATTATCTTTCAAATCAGACCCCATTCTAATTCCATTATTTATCCATTTGGAAAGAAATAATGAAATAATACATTTCAGCCTCATGTTTGGTCCAATGTTCACATTGTCTATGTATACAGCCAATTCTCACTCCATTATGATCCCTACTAGTGATTCCAAAGACTGTTGAAACATGATTTCCTTTGTGAGTGTCATCAATGTTTCACATTTTCCATTCCATGAATCGTGAAATCAATAATAATCTACCATACCCCAAGTGGTTCTATTATTACATTGGATGTTGAGGCACCTGAGAATAGAAAATTAACCTAATATATTCTTAAAGTTCAATTTCTAGAGATGGTTGTAATTTTGAACATCCCATATGTTTTCACAGAGATTAGATTAAATATTTAATGGGGTGTGATCATATATTAGTTTATTTCTCACTTGCCATACCACATAAAATAACTCATCACAGGTGACATGCAGATGGTTATTACTTTATCTAGATAACTGTTGATTTATAACATATTTAACTATACCATCCATTATATGATTTTGTTTGGAATAACGGTTGAACATATGAAATTGTGAGTTTCATACTGTTTATTCCATAGAACATGATAGGAATTGGTGGTTTATATCATACATATGTTTAGGGAATATAGAGAACCTGGAGTATAGTTTAATACCTATGTGTTACTGACATGTATCGACTAGAACACATTAGGATGAAATTATTTGTAGTAGGAAAAATTGCAATAGTTGCATGCATATTTTTGTTAAAATCACAATCCCAAATATTTTTCCCTTTTATATAATTATTGTAGATGTTTTGCGAGTCCAACACACAATTTGGGGATAGTTCCCTAACTAGGAATTCAATATGTTCTATGATTACCCGATCTGAGATTCTATCATATAAGACATCTGGTAGGAGAGTCATGTATCTCAGCTAATCTTTAATGTTGATATCACTGTCATTATTTAGATTCCATAATGTTATATTATTCAGAAAAATAGTTTATATCCATTTCTTCTGCCAAAGTTTTAGCGATTATTTGGAATACACTAGCCAGTGATATTTTCTATACATCTTATCAAACACAGTTCGTATTCAAGAACATATCTAGGATTACATGTAATAAAACATTCCATACATTAGCCATGCCATTAACTAGATTCATATAAATCCCATGTCTTTAGATTTTCTATTGTACAACTCCCATATGAATTAAGCCAGAAGTGATTGGTTATACACTTCCAGATACTTGATGTCCTGTCATTAAGGTTTTATGGTTCGAAGATATCTTTTATGTTCTTAGTGATGAATTTTCATTCAATTATTATAACACTCGTGATAAAGTACCTCATTAATCCATTGATGATTTTAATCAGAGTGATCATCCATAAATACTTAATAAAATTATAAAAAAAATCATAGAAATAACACTTTTGTTAATAATTTATATTCTTCTTGTAATTGATAGATATTTTTCTTTCCTAGAGGACAATTATCATATGATCTATATCAAAGTTTTGGTGATATAATAAGCTCTCTTTATTCCCCAAAATTGGGGGACGCGTAGGCAGTTGAAGGGAAGATGAACTTTTTTAAACCCTAAGTGTTTAGAATTCCTAAAATCGTGAAAGTATTGATGTGTTTTACTATATATATGAAGGTTCACAGAGCCGATTTCTTGTCCTGATACTCATTAATAGTGCGTAAGAGAATTCTTAATGTTTTTGATGTTTTTCTTGCATCCTTGGTTTAAAAAAAAAATTCTTGTAACAAAAATTGATGTGAGGGAGTGGGGGTAACTCTATTAGCTTTAATAATCATAAATACACCTTTTTTATCCATTTCAATGAACGTTATTCATAGATAATCTAAAAAAATTGTAATGATGATAATGCAAATATGGTAACATAACATAATCCCCTTGACAATGTGAGTTATAATTTTTGTGATCTATTTATGATAATCAATAAATGAAGTGATCCAACATTAATATTTCTCTAGAAAATGAATTTCAAATCAATACCAATGCTATGTAGAAAATTTCCTATGATGATTCTATCCACTATATCAATTGATTTTTTGATGTCCAGTTTGTGAGGTACAACAGCTCCTCTAATTGGTTTCTTGAGAAGTATCAAACATTCTAATTCCATGATAATACAATCTTTAATAATTCTTACCATATTTAAATTAAATTTATTCCATTAAATAGAAATTATCTTTAGTTCATGACAAAATGTTTTATATAATTTGGTGACCACTTTGTGAATGATATTAACCAAAACCACTAGTCTAATATGGATAATGTCAATGGAATTATCTTCGTTATGTATTAGGGAATGAAATTGATAATTCATACAATCCACTTAATATCCACTCTTGAAGAAGTATTTAACCATATTGATGACATCTCATTGTATGATATATGAGTAAACCTGAAATAATTGGATGGTAAATTCATCCAGATTGGAGGATTTCCTTTTGTTTTTACCATACATGTCACCTTTAATTTCATGATCAATGGGGGATGATGTAATTATATGATTGTCCAATAAAATTACTAGAATGACAATAATACATTCCATTAGGGATGTATTTTAGGGTGGATCATTGAAAAGGTTAATATAATAGGATACAACCTGTCTAGATAGTTCATGTCTTCCCTCAATGATTTCGTCACTATACTTGAGATGAAAAATATGAAGATAATCCCTCCTCGAACAGTATTGGTCATTGAATAATGTTGAATTTAACTCCACATTATTATAAAATAACACTTTTAAAACGTCATGTTGGTTTTTGTATTTTTCTTGAAATGCTTATGGATCATGGTAGACAATTATGTTTCTTGTTTAAAGTTCCCAATGAAGTTGTATTTGGTGATGGACACTTTGAGGGAATGTAAATATAATTGATGTTCTTCAATATCTTCATCCATGAAACTGATGTTTTTTATTTATCAATTTATTTAGTATTAATTTGAGCCGTTTTTGTTCAGTGACTCAAGACATGGGGTTTTTTTTCCATCTAAATAATCCCAAGTATCACGATTAATTTTTTCTATTATATTATTGAGCAGTCTGTGGATTGTTTAATCTGATGGTAATAAGATTTATTTCTTATATAATTATATAGTTAAAAATAATATGGGTATGGTCAATGTTGTTTCCAGGTAGGGTTATAGATGTAAATAAAATCTAACATAAAATAGGGATGTGGTTGAAAACAGATCAATCAATTTTACTAGCCTAAATTCCATTTAGATGTTTTATATAATTGGGAAATTTTTTTCCAAATTGATTGATCTCGGTAAGATTAATTTCTTCAATTAATTCCATGATATTATTAATGGATCGAGAGTGAAAAACTGATCCTAGATTATCCTCTATGGATAAACTAGAGATAAAATAACCAATATGAATCCATTGATCTGAAATGGTTCTTGAATGATTTATCAAATGTGATAAGTTATATATCCTATCAATGTAGGGGTTAAATCCATATATATTAGAGATTTAGGAGCCATTACAAGAATCAAATAAATTTCTTGTGATATATCTTTCATCTAAATAGTCTAGAATGAGATCAATCCCGTCCTTCTAAACCAATAACAATTGTATATCTGTGTTGTTTCTAATCTAGTTTTTTCCAAGCATTATATAATTCCGTTTTGAAAACAGAGTTTCATCTTCCTAAAGATATTTTATCGACATAGAGAGACCAATTATTTTGGTTTTATAATTTACTATATTGAGTAGGGGGTAAGTAAATATTTTAGGGTTCTCTATTTCCTGATGGTTCCCTAATATCTTAATTTTAATCTTGTTTTGATGTAGTAACACCCTTTGATTTTCTTATGTGAGAATTGTGTCTCAGTTTTCCAAGATGGTTCAGATTATACTTAAAACTGGCTATGTGTTGTGGGTATTACTAAAATCATGAGGACTATCAAATGTGAAGGAATATTTCATTTCAATAGAGGATTTGATCAGGACTATAGTAATCAATAGTTCTATAGAAATTTGAATCTGTTAAATATGTGGTTTTATTATTGGATCTAGAGTGAATTAGACCATATTTCTAATTTTGTGTTTCTACTATTCTAAAGGTAATATCATATCCAAACCATTATCAATCTATTGAACTATGTAAAAATAATATTGAATTGAACTACCCAGGTTAAAAAAATCAATGAAATAATCATGCATGTATTCCTCATCCTTTTCGAATGTAATGTCCTTATTGATTAAAAAAATATCAGACATATCAAAAGAATATAGATATTCCACATCGTAATATGTTTCTTCCCAACTTCCACTATTTCATTCGTTGACATTGGATTTCCTAATAACCACGCTTATCAACAGATATGGGGATATATTTTTATTTTACTTTTTCCATTTATTCCATTCCATTTAATTTGGTATTGGATTTGGTTTTTAATGGAAAATTACACATTACTTTATAGATTCTCTAACCATTTTACAATACACACAAATCATGGGTAAGGCATTAAATTGAAATTTTGATATTAAAATATTTCTCATTGGAAAGGAGGGAGATTTCCTCTAGATTTGGGACTTTCATATCGATATCAATTATCACTCTTGTAAAGAGACCAATTTCACCATTAAGGAAATGGAAACCATAATCGATATAAAAAAAATACCCATTAATAAGTTTCCCATCAATATTTTTCCCATAATAGTAGACTTAAATAAATATTCGAGTCATTATATCATCTTTTCATCATTATTAGACAATTACTTATAGACATATAGTATCAATACATTATGGAATTTTCATAGGCATCACAATTTAGAAACTATAAACATCTTATAGATGTATCACCAACCTCACCATAAGATACTCCCAAGTATGTCTCTTTATGGAAATGACACCACTGTGTGACTCATATTTATAAAATCATATTACATAGATTCATAAGTAATTTTTAATTAACTAGTCTATTAGCTATTAAATATATTCCCAAAAGAATGATAATAATTCAAATACTGGAAAACATGTATTAAGTGATATATTCTTATCATATTGAGTAGTATTTCCTTTCTGTAATTATATAATGCTATCCCACTTGTGCGAAAATATTTTTACACATAGCTTGTTTTTTATTTTGTACTTCATATCATTGCCACCATTTCCTAAGGAGGAATAATAAATAGACTACAAGGTTGGTAAAAAAATTAATCAATTTAAATATATATTAGAAAAATAATTATCATTTATTTAATAATCAATGTAAAAAATATATAACATGTCTGCTTTTATAAGAACGATGTGAAAAACAATATCCCATGGATTTTTAGGTTAGTTTATTATTATTTAACGTAGAAAACATAATTCCATATTGGTTATTTTAAAACTGATTTGAATAGACTTCTCGAAAATGGTTTTTATCATTGGTTGACTCATAATCGATGTAACCAATAAAAAACTTATTTTTAATATTGTTTGTTATATAAATGACAAAAATAACTTGTTTTTTTAACAAATTCATTATATCATTCCTTTCCACAATCAAGAAACATAGGAAAATAAATAAACTAGAAAAAATAGAAACAAGTTGCAAAATTACACATTCACAATTACAATATTCAGAATTACTACATTAAAAAATAAATATATTAAATAAAAACAAAACTATATCAAACAAAAATATGTACCAACAACTCATTTTCACTTAAAACATATAGAAATACTATATTCAATTAAAATGAAAAAATCCGTCCAAGCATATAAAATTATTTTCCCATTCTAATTCAATGTGTATATGCTCTTGTGGACCATATATACCATGGTTGAACTTCCTAAGTATTCTAGTTGAAATTATTTAATATATAAATCATAAAAAATCTCTTGAAAGGTTAGTGTTCTTTTTAGAAAATTGTGATATATCTTCATCCCAAATCCCAAATCTATCGCAAGACAATGCCATACAATTTTTTCATCTTTCTGCAAACCACATGGTAGCTTCCGGATAAACCAAGATACTACTTCATGCGTACCTACGTTGAAACACACAATTACCACTAAGAATCAAATTCGATTTCACATCCTGAAATCCAAAAAAACATCAAAAAATTTAGAAATATTAATTGGGTCTCAAACTAAATGTCAACCGTAAAGATCCAATACAGAAAAAAACAAATAAAATCTCAAAGTATCTAAGGTTAGGGTGTTAAAATCCTAACCTATAGAATGTGTATAGGGAAGTGGAGAGATTATTTTTTTTTCTATTTTTTAAATCTTCTAGTCTAACTATGAAGTGAACATTTGAGGGAGATGGTTCAGATTTATTATTGGGGTGAAGGGGATTTTTGGAATCCCTACTAATATTAATTTATAATAAATTTAATATCATTACAATCACCACCAAAATGATATTGAATCGAATATAAGATGATAAAATTGTTTATTCTTGTCATACAAAAGTTTTAATAAATTATTTTAAAATTTCTGAATCCTAATCAATTTGATTAACCTTTCATATAACAAGTTTTTTATTCACATTAGTAAAAAAATTAATATTAAAAAAATTACTTATTGTTTTTAACATTTCCTTAAAGAATCCCTTTTCAGTAGTTTTGATCTTATAGTAATCAATTTTAAATTTTTAAATATTTTTATTATTTTTAAATAACATAATAAGGATTTATATAAAAAAATATAATTATTATACATTTTGATAGAATTAATGAAATTGTTTTTAATAAAATATAAAAAGAAATATTACATATAGAAAATGATTTCATACACCCATAATATTTATTGTAAACCAACATAATTTTGTATAATAATAATTATTAAAAAATTTATTTATTTTCATATTCTTGATATCATTTATTTCATTTTTCAAATCCATTAATAATTATTGTATCATAATTATGTTATTATTTAGGTAAATTATTTATTAAGTAAAAATATAAAAAAATTTAATATGATGAATATAAAACATTTAATTTTCCTATTAATATATACTATTCCATAAATATAACATTTAATCCTATATTAAAAATTAAATAGGTGATAAAAACATGAATAAAAAAATTGAAATTAAATAATATAAAATATTATAAATTTATTAATATTATCAATTTTTCTCCATATGTTTATTATTTAATCCCTTGAATGATTATTTTATAAATGGACTCGTACAAGAATATTTTTTAATGTTTTTTGTATTTTAGTGGTTCTTATCATATTATTTAAAATCATTGTATTGATTTTTGTTTTGATCACAGAAGCACTACATCGGTGTTGCATAAGTATTAAAATAAATTTTTTTCAAAAAAATTTTAATTTAATTAATATATTAAAAATATATATATTACTCTTTTTATAATATTTTATAATCATTAATAACCTAATTTTGTCCCTATCTAGACAAATAATATGTATTTGTGGTAAAGAAAGTGACATTTTGGGTCTTTTATGGATTTAAATATTATATATGTCATTTCCAAAAAAAAATTCCCCATTAAAAAACATAACATCAAAACATTTATTTTCATGGTATAATTAACTTCATATAATTAAATTTGATCATGTTTTGGGGTAGTTATCTCATATTTATTATATTATTTTGACATTTAATTTCAGATTTCCCATTAACGGTGGTAATAAAAATTTCAAAAATTTCATTTCTCATTGTCCAAAAATAAAATCTACATGATTACTAAATGTGGAAATTTTGAATAAAAATATGGAAAATATAATATAAATTCAATACAAAAAATTATCCTATATTAATTTAAAATTAATCCCTAGGGCATGATGAAAAAAATAATTTTTTAATGTGAAAAAGTTCAAATGATTGATATGTTTTTATAAACAACCAATATAAAATTGAATCTAATTTCTTATATTTGGTTAATTGATAAAATTAATTATTTAATTATAATTTAAATCCAATTAAATATATAATTTATCACTAATTTCAATTTCAATGGAAAATCAATTTTAAATTAAAATTCTGTATTTTACAATATTTATCAATTCATTTAAATTATTAGAAAAAAATACAAAAATATATATATCTTTATAAAACATTAATTAAGAAGTTTATTTGGTAAAATATAATTTATAAATTTGTTAAAAAGATTATTCAAAATATTTCCACCATCAAAATTCCAAAAAAGTATTATTTTATAAAAAAAATAATTCTTATATACATAAAATTTGATTTCTTATTATATTTTTTTTATAAAAACATTAGGTGAATGTAAAAAATAAATATAATATTATATATATATATATATATATATTATAATTAAATATAAATGACAATTTTATTTATTGAAATAAAACATATGTTTCAAATTAAAATATTTTTCAGAAAATAAAATCTGCTTTTTATTAAAAAGGTAATACATTCAGTTATAATTAATTGCTGAACCAATTATGTGTGAAAGATAATTTAATAATTTTTTAAATCATGATCATACATTCCACTCCTACATATAATATTATGATAAAATGATGATTTGAAAAATTCAATTTTTGTGTATTTCAAATATATGATGGTGTAGTGTATTACATAATAAATCAATGAAATGTAATTTTTTTTAAGAATTAAAATTTGATAAATGCTCAATGTTATACATTCGACCCCCCTTGTGATGAATTTTCCCTATATAAAAATCATTCTAATAAAAAATGAGGATACTACTTCTCCATTTAATGATCATGTTATCATGTATCTTATTCAAACTAGAGGGTTATCCAATAAAATATTTACCACGTGAGTGGTTTGGTTTTGTATTGCATTATCTCAATGATAAAATTTTCCACCTGTTTTTCATCATATAAAAAATATTTTTATAGTACTATGAATAGATTTATTAGTAAATATGAGGGATAAGGTATGTAATTTTCAATAGAGTTACATGGAAAACATAATGGCTTTGATAGAGATATGGTGGTAGCAGAAATTAATAATCTATATTTTTGAAATGATTAACATTTAAATAATTAAAATATATTCTTTAAATTTGATATTTCTTTTTCAAAATCAATGGTGGATGTCTCATGAATTCATTTTGTGAACCCCACACCATAAAAATGGTTAATTAAAATTCCACGTAAAAATACGGAATGCAAATGTATAATATAACCACCTAATTAGGATTTATAATTCGATAGAATTAGATGAATGTAAAAAATAGGACATGGAATAAAATTAAATCAATAAGTTTTTGATATAGGGTGATATATAACATGGATATGACTTAATGAATTTTTTTATTATGAAAATAATTTGGAATAAAAATTGAGAAACCATACATGATGCCACCAATAATCCACTTCACCTCTTCACCACTTCACCCATTATCCACATATCCACATCTCCATTTCACCTCTTCTCAACTTCACCACATAAAACTAGACAATGTTTCATAGATGGAAATGCAATTGTCATGTAAAGGTTGAGGTACCATTAACTAGGGTACAAAAATATCACAAAAGATGGACAATCCACAGAAATAGTCTCCTAAGGTGCCCACCGATGTGATCATCGACATCATCCCCAATCCACAAACCCATTGTCATACTCTAGTCAGAGTTCTCCCAAACCCACCATTGATGGGAGATGACTAAAAGATCGTATCCCCAAAGGGATTTGGAGAAACCATAATGAGGATGATCAGGTTGTCCGGATGCTACACCCATCTTCACAGACACTACCGCACAACCATGAACCAATCGACAATACTCAAACCAAAATCAATTTAGTCACAAAATAATCCATCATTTATTGGGAGGATCTGGCCTCATTGTGTAGTTTTGAAGGCGGCACTATGTTCTGTGATTGGCGTTTGGTTGGCTTCAAGTGATTTTGCATTCGAGATGTCATCTTGTTAGTGATGTTATTTTTTTGATATTTTTACTACAATTATAGGTTTTGGATGAGGGGATTTACAACAGTGGCTTTTAGTACTGACAACACTGGGTAAGTGACCATTTGATTCATTAAAAAATAATGTATTATGATAAATTTTTCCTGGTAACATGATACTTCCCCTAATGTTGAGTAATTTTATATGAGAGGAAATACACAATCGATATCCTAAAATTTCACAAGAACAATCACATCCTTTTTTTAATCCCATGATTTATCCAACTTCGTATCATATTCTAATTAATGAATTTAAAATTTTCATTCCTAAAAAATTGATGAATCAACTTATCCATAAATAGAATGAAAGTCCATTCCATCAATATTTAGTAAACATCAAAACACAAATTGTAACACGAGTAACCAAATATGAATAAATAATAAAGTAGATATATAATAATTTAATCACTAAAACCTCCTCATAATATTATCATAAAAAATATCATAAATGGTTACCTTTATTACCTTTTTACAATATTGAAAAATGGGATAAGATATGTTCTGGAAGCTTGGTTTTATGAAGGAAAAAAATTTCATGAATCTAAAAAGTGAATTATTTTAATATATATATATATATATATATGATTTTTATTGTAGAATCATTTATTTTATATTAGTATCCATGCATTCCACAACTCCCCTAATATTGAAAATAATTGGAACTTACACTGAATGTCTAAAATAAAAAATATATCCTTTGTACCTTAATTATAATATATTTACAATCCTATAAATGTCATAAAATGATAGATGTTGAACATTTGATAGTATAATATGGACGAACTAGATTGACAGGTAATGATATAATATATCATATTAAAATCACAAACAATTAAGTGTCTGGTACAGATCTCATGATTATCATAATAAAATGCCCAATTTTAAATCATAACATGGATTTTGATATTCCAATATCACTACTATTGTTATGATATTTTATTAAACAATATACTTTTTTATTAAAAAGATATTAAACTGAAGAACAAAAAACAAAAAATGATTAAATTATATTTTATATAAGCAAATTTTATCCAAACAAAAAATCATATGGGTAGTAATTTTAAATTAATTTTATTATTTCATAAAGAATTAACCAATTATTCCATTGAATAGACTAATATAAAAAAGAAAAGAAATATAATGATAAATAAAGAATAAATAATTTAACACTTTTACCCAAAGAATAAACCCAAACCAAACATGGTTTAACAATAACATCTGTAGATGAAAGAGATACATGCATTTAGGTTTTTTTATAAATTAAATCACAGATAATGGAAATCATATAATCATTCACTATAATTTAAGAAACATAAAACATTTCATTATATAATTTAGAACCCAAAAATAATGGTTTACATTAGTACTAAGCTAATAAAACATTTGTGTAACTATATAAATACAACACATGTGCTAACTTAGTTATTTTAAATACAATCGGAATCCACGAAATAATAAATAAAAAATACCAAATGCAATGGAGGTTTTATTAATTACATGATGAAATCACTAACAAAAAACCATTCACAAAAAAATTACGCCTTAAAAATTGTGTGGGAAATCAATATTAAATAGAGGGTGATACACCAGCCATCATCTCATTTCCTGATGAGAACAAAATTAGAGACGGACTCCCATATGGGATGATTAAGAGTGGAATATTGGAGGGTTTAACTCTAATTTCTATTCTTATTCAAAATATGTTGGATTT
The DNA here is from genome assembly GCA_963277665.1 of Viscum album. Taxonomy (NCBI): domain Eukaryota; kingdom Viridiplantae; phylum Streptophyta; class Magnoliopsida; order Santalales; family Viscaceae; genus Viscum; species Viscum album. The sequence goes on along the minus strand of OY728152.1, from coordinate 2,069,258,507 downwards.
TCCTTTCTATATAAAAATTATTTTAATAAAAAAAATAACATTTTTATAATAAAAAAACTAATACAATCTCATATCACACACTATATACATGTAAAAATGAAAAAAATGATCGATATTGGTTCCATAAAATAATATTCATAATTTAATATAGTCTATATGAATATTAGGAGATGAAAAAAAGAATATATTAAGGTATAGAACTAACATGATTACTGTGAAAATTTTTCAATCCATAAAAATAATTATAATAATATTACTACGCATTTCTAAAATCTTGATATGATTGACGTGAACACATTTATTAGAATAATGAGAACCTATAACATTATTATAAAAAACAATCAAATGTTACATTATACATTAATTAGTGATTTTACATTTTTCTGAATAGGTATGAAAATAAGATGTAGTGTAACTGCATGAGTGCTGTCAACATGGGAAACACCATTTTTTAAAGAGAATGTGAGGGAATATTAAATACACAAAAGGTATTTGTGATAATTTAGTTCACAGAAGATATCATGACCATGAAATGAGATCATTTTTTTTTTGAGAATTCATGACATATGAATGATACCTAGTCCCATTACCTCCATAATAGTTGTAAATTCTCATTCGAATCAATCCTCATTATAATTCAATTATTTATCCACGTGGACATAAATAATGAATAAATCCATTTCAACCTCATGTTTTGTGCAATTTCCACATTGTCTATGTATAAAACCGATTCACACTCCAATATAAACCCTATTGGTGATCACAAAGACTGCTGGACCATGATTGCCTTTGTGAGTGTTATCAATGTTTTACATTTTCAATTCCATGAATGGGAAATCAAAAATAATATACCATTGCCCAAGTGGGTCTATAAATACAATGGATGTTGAGGCAACTAAGCATAGAAAATTCAACTACTAAATTCTTAATGTACACTTTCTATAGATGGTTGTAATTTTGAATAGACCATATGATTTCAAAGAGATTGGAATAAATATTGAAAGGGGTTTGTTCATATATCAGTTTATTTTTCACATGCCATACCACATGAAATAAATCATTATAGGTGACATGAAGATGTTTTTTTATTTATTTGGATAACTATTGATTTATAACATATTTAACTAGACCCTTAATTATATGATTTTGTTTGGTATAAATGATGAACATATGAAATTGTGAGTTTCATAAGGTTTATTCCATAGAACATGATATGAATTGGTGTTTTATATCATACCTATGGTGGAGGCATAGAGATAACCTAGAGTAGAGTTTAATACCTATGTGTTGCTGACATGTATTGACTGGAACACATCGGGAGTAAATTCTCTGTAGTGGTAAAGATTTAAATAGTTTCATGTATATTTTTGTTAAAATCACAATCCCAACTATGATTCCCTTGTATATAATTATTGTATATGTTTTCCGAGTCCAACACACATTTTGGGGATAGTTCCCTAACTGAGAATTCAATATGTTCTACAAGTACCTGATTTGGGATTCTACCATATAATACATCAGGTAGGAGAGTCATGTATCTCAGATAATCTTTAATGGTGATATTATTATCATTATTTTGATTCCATAATGTTATATTATTCTGAAAAATAGTTTATATCCATTTTTTCTGCCAATGTTTTAGTGATTATTTGGAATACACTAGCCAGTGATATTTTCTATACACCTTATCAAACACAGTTCTTAGTCGAGGTCATATCTAGCAGTACATGTAATGAAACATTCCAAAAATTATCCACACCATTAATAAGATTCATATAAATCCCAATTCCTTAGATTATTTATTGTACGATGTCCATATGAATTGAGCCTAAAGAGGTAGGTTACACTCTTCCAGATACTTGATGTCATGTCTTTAAGGTTTAATGGTTAGAAATTAATAATTTATGTTCATATTGATGAATTTTCTTATAATGATTGTAACACTCATCATAAAGTACATCATTAATTCATTGATGATTTTAATCAGAGTGATCATCCATCCATACACATTAAAATTTAAAAAAAATCCTAGAAATAACACTTTTGTTGATAATTTATATTCTTCATGCAATTGATAGATATTTTTCTTTCTTAGAGGATAATTATCTTATGATTTATAACAATTTTTTGTGAAATAATAAGCTCTATTTATTCCCCAAAATCAGGGGACGCATAGGCAGTTGAAGGGATGATGACCTTTTTTATACCCTAAGTGTTTAGAATGCGTACACTTCTTGAAGTATTGAAGTGTTTTTCTATATATATGAATGTCCCACATAGCTGATTTCTTGTCCTGATACTCATTAATAGTGTACAAGAGAATTTTTAATGTTTTTGATGCTTTTCTTGCATCCTTGATCTAAAACAATTATTTCTGTTATAAAAATTGATGCAAGGAAGTGGGGGTAACTCTAGTAGCATAAATAATCATAAATCCAACTTTTTTATCCATTTCAATAAACATTATTCATAGATAATCTTCAAAAATAGTAATGATGATAACAGAAATATGGTCACATATCATAATCCCCTTGATAATGAGAGTTATACTTTTTGTGATCTATTTATGATAATCAATAAATGATGTGATACAACAATAATTTTTCTCCAAAAAATGAATTTCAAAACAATACCTAGGATATGTATAACATTTCATATGAAGACTCAGTCCACTATATCAATTGATTTTTTGATGTCTAGTTTTTGAAGTACAACATCTCCTATAATTGGTTACATGAGAAGTATCAGACATTCTAATTCCATGATAATACAATATTTAATATTTCTTCCCATATTTAAATTAAATTTATTCCATGAAAAAAAATTATCTTTAATTCTTGACCACCTGTTTGATAGAATTTGGTGACCACTTTGTGGATGATATTAACCAAAACCACTAGTCTGATCTGTGTAATGCCAATGGAATTATCTTCTTTATGTATTAGGGAAGGAAATCGATAATTCATATAATCTACAAAATATCCACTCTTCAAGAAGTATTTAACCAGATTGAAAACATCTCATTGTATGATATACGAGTAAACATGAAATAAGTGGTTGGTAAATTCATCAGGATTGTAGGATTTCCTTTTATTTTGACCATACATGTCATCTATAATTTCATGTTCAATGGGGGATGTTGTAATTATATGATTGTCCAATAAATCACTAGAATGTGAATAATACAATCCATCAGGGATGTATTTTTGGGTGGATCATTGAAAAAGATCATATACTAGGATACAACGTGTCTAGATAGTTCTTGTCTTCCCTCAATGATTTCGTCACTATAGTTGAGATGAAAAATAAGACAGTTAAACCTACTAGAACACTCTTGTACGTTGAAAAGTGTTGAATTTAAATCCAAATTATTAGGAAATATTACTTTTAAATCATTATGTTTGTTTTTTTATTTTGTTTGAAAAGCTTATGGAGCCTTATAGACAATTATGTTTCTTGTGTAAGGTTCCCAGTAAAGATTTATTTAGTGATGGACACTTGGAGGGAATTTAAATATAATTCATGTTTTTCAAAATCATCACACATGAAAATGAATTTTTTATTTATCAATTTATTTAGTATTTACTTGAGTAGTTTATGTTCAGTGACTCATGACATGGTGTTGTTTTTTCAATCTAATAAATCCCATGTATCATGATCAATTTTTTATATTGTATTATTGATCAGTCCATGCATTGTTTAATAAAATGTGGTTGAAATAAGATCAATCAATTTTACTAGCCTGAATTCCATTAAGATATTAAATATACCAGGGAAATTTTTTTCCAACATGGTTGATCTCAGTATGATTAATTTCATCAATTAATTCCATGAAATTATTAATGGATAGGGAGTGTGAAATTGATCCTAGATTCTCCTCTAGGTGTAAAATAGAGATAAAATAACCAATATAAATCCATTAACAAGAATTGGTTCTTGAATGATTAATCAAATGTGATAATAGATGTCTCCTATAAATGTAAAAGTTAAATGCATATATAACAGAGATTTTGGACTCTTTACATGAATCATATAAATTTCTTGTGATATATATTCATCTAAATAGTCAAGAATGAGATCAATCATGTCCTTATAAACCAATAAAAAATGTCTATCATTACTGTTTCTAATCTAGTTTTTTCCAAGCATGATATAATTCTATTTTGAAAGAAATGTTTCATGTTCTTGAAGATATTTTATGGACTAAGAGTGACCAATTATTTTTGGTTTATAATTTTCTATATTGAGTATGAGGTAGCTCACTATTTTAGGGTTTTCTACTCCCTGATGGTTCCCTAACATCTTAATTTTAATCTTTCTTTGATGTAGTAACCACCTTTGATTTTCTTGTGTGAGTATCGTGTCTTAGATTTCCATGATGCTTCAGATTATATTTGGAATAGGCTATGTGTTGTGGGTTTTACTAAAATCATTGGGACTTTCATATGTGATCGAATATTTCATTTTAATAGAGTATTCGATCAATATTATAGTAATCAATTGTTCCATGGAAATTTGAATCTATTATATATGTGGTTTTATTATTGGATCTGGAGTGAATTGCACCATATTTCTAATTTTGTGTTTCTATTATTATAAATGAAATACCATATTGAAAACATTATCGATATGATCAACTATGTAAAATTAAAATCGAATTGAACTACCCAGGTCAAAAAATCCCATGAAATGATCTTGCAGGTATTCCTCATCCTTCTAAAAATTAATGTAATTATTGTTTTAAAAAAATCTCAGACATATCAAAAGAATATGGAAATTCCACTTCATAATATTTTTCTTCCCATCATGCACCATCTCCTTCAATGTCATTATATTTCCTAATCACTGCGCTTATCAACAGATATGGGGATATATTTTTCTTTTCCTTTTTCACTTCATTCCATGCCATTGAATTTGGTATTGGCTTTGTTTTTTTATGAAAAAATCATAATTATTTTATAGATTCTCCAACCATATTACAATACAAAAAAATAATGGGTAAGGCATTAAATTGAAATATTGATATTAAACTCTTTCTCATTGGAACGGAGGGAGAATTCCTCTAGATTTGGGACCTCCATATTGATATCAATTAGTACTGTTGTAAAGAGACCAATTTCACCATTAATGAAAAGGAATCCCTAGTCGATATAAAACCATAACCTTTAATAAGTTTCCCTTCTATTTTTTCCACAAGAGAAGACTTAAATAAATTCTCGAGTAATTAGATCATCTTTCCATCATTAATTGACTCTTTCCTATAGACATATAGTATCAATAGATTATGGATTTTTCACTGGAATCCCAATTTAGAAACTATAAACATCCTACAGATGAATCACCAACCTCACCATAAGATACTCCCAAGTATGTCTCTTTATAAAAATGACACCACTGCACGACATATATTTATAATATCTTATTACATAGATTCATATGTAATTTTTAATAAACTACTCTATTAGCTATTCATCATATTCCCAAAAGAATAATAATAATTCATAAACTCCATAAAAATTTATTAAATGATTTATTCTTATCATATTGAGTAGTATTTCCATCATGTAAAATTATATAATGTTATCCCACTTGTGCAAACATATTTTTTTCACATTGGTTGTTTTTGATTTTTTACTTAATTTCTTCACCACCATTTCTTATGGAGGAATTATAAATAATATTTATGTTTGGTTAAAAATTTAAACATTTTAAGTATATATTATAAAAAACATATCATTTATTTAATAATCAATGTAAAAAAATAATATAACAAGTATATTTTTATATGAACTCCGTGAAAAAACAAGAACCCATGGAATTTTTAGGTTAGTTTATTATTAACTAAAGTAGATAATATAATTACATATTGGTTATTTTAAAAATGACTTGAATAGGCTTCTCGAAAATGTTTTTTTACATTAGTTGACTCATAATCGATGTAACCAATCAAAGAAAACATATTTTTAATATTGGTTTTTATAGAAATGACAAAAAACCCTTGATTTTTTAAACAAATTCATTATACCATTCCTCTCCACAATCAACGAACATAGGAAAAAACATAAACCAAAAAAATTGAAACAAGTTGAATAATTACACATTCACAATTACAATATTCAGAATTACTACATTTAAAATTTAATATATTAAATAAGAACAAAACTAAATCCAACTAAAATAACTACCAACAACTAATTTACACTTACAACATCTAGAAGTAAATTATTCAATTAAAATAAAAAAATAAATCCAAGCATATAGAATTATTTTCCCATTCCAATTCTAAGTGTGTAATCTCTTTTGGACCATATATAACATGGTTGAACTTCCTAAGTGTTCTAGTTGTAATTATTTCATATATAAATCATAAAAAATATCTTGCATGGTTAGTGTGAATTTTAGAGAATTGTGATAAATCTTCATCCCAAATCCCAAATCTATCGCATGACCATGCCACATAATTTTTTCTACTTTGTGCAAACCACCCGGTAGCTTCCGGCTAAACCCAGATACTACTACACTTGTTCCAGCGATGAAACACACAATTACCACAGAGCATTAAATTCTATTTCACAAGTTAAAATCCACAAAAACAACCAAAAAAATAGAAAAATTAACTTGGTCTCCATCTAAACCTTAACCATAAAGATCCAATACAAAGAAACAAATAATATTTTAGAGTATCTGAGGTTAGGGTGTGAAAATCATAACCTACAGAATGTGTATAGGGAAGTGGAAATAATATTTTATTTCTAGTTTTTAAATCTTCAAGTCTCACTATGATTTGAACATGTGAGGGAGATGGTTCACATTTATAATTGGGGTGAGGAAGACTTTTGGAATCCCTACTAATATTAATTTATAATTAATTTAATATCATTCCAATCAGCACCAAAATGATACGGATTCGAATATAAGATGATATAATTGTTTATTCTTATCATACTATAGTTTAAATAAATGATTTTAATTTTTTTGAATCCTTGTCATTTTGATTAATCATTCATCTAACAATTTTACTTTTAACATTAGTAAAATAGTTAATATTAAAAAAATTAACTTTTAATTATTGTTTTTATATTTTCCTTCAATAATCCTTTTTTCAGTATTTTTGAACCTATCGAAATAAATTTTAATTTTATTTAATATTTTTGTTATTATTAAATAACTTAATAAATATTAATATAAAAAAATATAATTACTAGAAATTATAAAAGAATTAAAGAAATTGTTTTTAATAAAATATAAAAAAAATATTACATATAAAAAATGATTTAATACACCAACAATATTTCATGTAAACCTAAATAATTTTTGTATAAAATTAATTATTAAAAAATATTATTTTCATATTCTTGATTTATTTTATTTCATTTTTCAATTACATTAATAATTATTGTATCATAATTAAGTTATTATTTAGGTAAATTATTCATTCAGTACAAATAAAAAATAATTTAATATGATGAATATGAAACATTTAAATTTCTTAATAATATATACTATTGTATATATATTCCATAAATTCCTATATTAAAAATGAAATAGTTGATGAAAACATGAATAAAAAATTGAAATTACATAATATAAAATATTATAAATGTATTAATATTATTCATTTTCCCCATATGTTTATTACTTAATCCCTTGAATGATTATTGTTCATATGCACTCATCCAAGAATATTTATTAATGTTTTTTGTATTTTAATGGTTCTTATCATATTATTTAAAATCATTGTATTGATTTTTCATTTGATCACAAAAGCACTACATCAGTATTGCATGGGAATTAAAAGAAAATTATTTCACAAAAAAATTAAATTAATTAATATATTAAAAATAATTATATTATCCTTATTGTAATATTTTATAATCATTAATTACCTAATTTTTTCCCTATCTGGTCAGATAATATGTATTTATCGTAAAGAAAGTGACATTTTGTGTCTTTTATGGATTTAAATAATATATATATCATTTCCAAAAAACAATTGTCAATTAAAAAACATAACTTCAAAACTTTTATTTTAATGGTACACTTAACTTCATTTAATTAAATTTGATCAAGTTTTGGGGTAGTTATCTTATATTTATTTTATTATTTTTGACATTTAATTACCAGATTGCCTATTAACGGTGGTCATAAAAATTTCTAAAATTTCTTTTCTCATTGTCCAACAATAACATCAACATGATTACTAAATGTTGAACTTTTAATTAAGAATATGGAAAATTTATTTATAAATTCAATAGACATAATTTTCCTATATTAATTTAAAATTAATCACTGGGAGATGATGAAAAAACAATTTTTTAATGTGAAAAAGTTAAAATGATTGATATGGTTTTTTAAACAATCAAAATAAAATTGCATATAATTTATTATATTGGGTTAAATGACTAAAATAATTATTTAATTATAATTTAAATCCAATAAAATATATAATTTATCAACAAATTCAATTTCGATGGATAATCTATTTTAAATTAAATTTCATTATTTTACACTATTTATCAATTCATTAAACTTATTAGAAAAATTCAAAAAATACAAAAAATGTTTATTCCGCTATAAAAAATAATTTAAGAAATTTATTTTTTAAAATAGAATTTATAAATTTGTTAAAAACATGATTCATAATATGTTCACAATCAATTTTCCAAAAAAGTATTTTTTAAAAAAATTATTTCTTTTATACATAAAATTTGATTTATTATTATATTATTTCAATTAAAACATAAGTTGAATGTAAATAATATATTTAATATCATATATATATTATATTATAACTAAATATGAATGACTAGTTTATTTATTGAAATAAAAAATATTTTTTCAAATCAAAATATTTTTTAGAAAATAAAATCTATTATTATTAAAAAAGATATAAATTCAGTTATAATTAATTGGTGAACAAATTTTGTGTGAACAATAATTTAATAATTTTGTAAATAATTTTCATACATTCCATTCCAACATCTAATATTATGATAAAATGATGTTTTGAAAAAACTCCAATTTTGTGTATTTCAAACGTTGCATGGTGTAGCGTATTACATAATAAATCAAAGATATGTAATTTTATTAAGAATTGGCATTTGAAAAATGCTAAAGGTTATACATTAAACCCCCATTGTGTTGAATTCTCCCGATAAATTTATCATTCTAATAGAAAATTCAGAAACTACTACCCCATTTAAGGATCATGTTATCAAATATATTATTCAAACTAGAGGTTTATCCAATAAAATATTTACCACGTGAGTGGTTTGGTTTTGTATTGAATTATCTCATTGATAAAAATTTTCCCCCGATTTTTCATCATATAAAATATATTTTTCTAGTACTATGAACACATTGATTATTAAATGTGAGGGATAACGTATGTAATTATCAATAGAGGTAATGGAAAACATCATGGCCTAGATATAGATATGGTGGTAGAATAAATTTATAATCTATATTTATTAAATTATTAATATTTAAATAATTAAATTATATCTTGAAATTTGATATTTTTGTTCAAAATCAACGGTGGATGTCTGATGATTTCATTTTCTGAAACCCACGCAATAAAAATGGTTAATAAAAATTCCACTTAAAAATATGGAATGTAAATGTATAATATAACCAACTAAATAGGACTTCTAATTCTATATAATTAGATGAATGTAAAAAATAGGACATGGAAGAGAATTAAGTCAATAAATTTTTGATAGAGGATGATATATATCCTGGATATGACTGAATGAATATTTTTTTATTATGCAAATACTTTTGAAGAAAAGTTGAGAAACCATTCATCACTTCACTAATTTTCTACTTCAACACTTCACCAATCCACCCATAATCCACATATCCACTTCACCATTTTCTACCTTTTACATATATCTACAGCTCCACATCTCCATTTCACCCCTTCTCCAGTTCACCACATAAAACATTATAATGTTTCATATATGGAGCTGAAATTTTCATGTAATGTCTGAGGTACCATTAACATGGGTACAAAAACATCACAAAATATGGAAAACCACCTAAACAGTCTCCTCGGGCACCCACCAGTGTGATCGTCAACATCATCTCTAATCCACAAACCCATTGGTGGACTCCAGTCGGAGTTCTCCCAAACCCACCATTGATGTGAGATGACTAAAAGATAGTATCCCAAAAGGCATTTGGAGAAACCAGAATGAGGATGACCAGGTCGTCCAGACGCTACAACAAACTTCACAGACACTACCACACAACCATGAACCAATCAAAAATCCTCAGAAAAAAATCAATTCAGTCAATTAATAATCCATCATTGACTGGGAGGATCTGGCCTCATTGTGGAGTTTTGAAGGTGGCACTATGTTCTGTGGTTGGCATGTGGTTGGCTTCTTGTGATCTGGCATTCGAAATGTCATCATGTCGGTGATGTTATTTTTTTCATTTTTGATATTTTTACTAAAATTATAGTTTTTGGATGTGTGAATTTAAAATAGTGGCTTTCAGTGCTGACAACACTAGGTAAGCAACCAGTTGATTCATTAGAAAATAAATTATTGTGATAAAATTATTCTGGTAATATGATACTTCCCCTGATGTTGGGTAATTTTTATAAGAGGAAATACATAATTGATATCATAAAATTTCACAAGCACAATCAAATTCTTTTTTAAATCCCATGATATATTCCACATCGTATCCTATTCCATTAATTGAATTTAAAATTTTCATTCTTAAAAAATTAATGGATTAAGGACTCCATAAATAGAATGAATGTCCATTCCATCAATATTTAGTAAACATCAAAACACAAATTATAACTTTCGTTACCCAATATGAATAAATAATTAGTAGATATATAATAATTTAATCACTAAAACCTCATCATAATTTAATCATAAATAATATCATAAATGGTTACCTTTATGATCATTTTAAAAGATTGAAAAATGGGAAAAGATAAGTTTTAGAATCGTGTTTTTCTGAAGAAAAAAAATTATTAAAGATAAAAAGGAAATTATTTTAAACAAAAAATATATATATATATATATTATTTTTATTGTAGAATCTATGATTTTATATTAATATCCAAGAATTTCACAAATCCCCTAATATTGAAAATAAGTGGAACATACACTGAATCTCTTAAATTAAAAATATATTATTTGGACCGTAATTATTATATATTTACAATCTTATAAATGTCATAAAATGAATGATGTTGAACATTTGATAGTATAATATGGATGAACTAGATTGACAGTGGATGATATCACATATCATATTAAAATCACAAATGATGAAGTGTCTGGAACACATCTCATGATTATCATAATAAAATTTCCAATTTTATATCATACCATGGATTTCGATATTCCAATATCACGATTATTATTATGATATTTTATTACACAATATCATTTTATATTAAAAACATATTATTCTGATGAAAAAAACAACAAATGATTAAATTAAATTTTATATAAACAAATTTTATCCAAAAAAATATGGGTAGTAATTTCAAATCATTTTATTATTTCTTAAATAATTAATCAATTATTCTATTGAATAGATTAATATAAAAAATAAAAAAATTATAATGATAAATCAAAAATGGAGAATTTAACACTTTTACCAAAAGAATAAATCCAAAACAAACATGGTTTAATAATAACATATGTTGAAGAAAAAGATACATGGATTTAGGTTTTTTTATATATTAAATCATAGATAATGGCAATCATAGAATCATTCACTATAATTTAATAAACTGAAAACATTTCATTATATAATTTATAACCCAACAATAAAGTCTTACATTAGTACTATGCTAATAAAAAATTAGTGTAACTATATAAATACAACACATGTTCTAACTGAGTTATTTAAAATATAATTGGAATCCCTAAAATAATAAATAAAAAATACCAAATTCAATGGAGGTTTTATTAATTACATGATGAAATCACTAACAACCAAAACATTCACAAAAAAATTACACCTAAAGAATTGTGTGGTAAATCAAGATTGAATAAATAGAGATACACCAGCCATCATCTCATTTCTTGATGATCACACAATTAGAGATGGACTACCATATGGGATGATTAAGAGTGGAATGTTGGAGGGTTTACCTATCCTTTCTATTCTTATTAAAAATATGGTGGATTTACCTTTCTATAAAAAAAGTTAATAATAGTTATAACATTTTTATAATAAAACTACCAATAAAATCTCATATCACAAACTATATACATGTAACAATGAGAAAAACGATCGATATTGGATCCATAAAATAATATTCATAATTTAATATTGTCTATATGATTATTAGGAGTGAAAAAGAGAATATAAAAAGTTATAAAATGAACATTATTACTGTGAACATTTTTCAATCAATATAAATAATTATAATAATATCACTACCTATTTTTAATAACATGATATGATTGATGTGATCATATTTTTTAGAATAATGATCACATAGAACCTTATTATAAAAAATGATCAAATGTTACACTATACATTAATTAATTATTTTACATTTTTTTGCTGAATAGGTATAAAAATAAGATGTACTGTATTGCATGAGTGTAGGAAACATGGGAAACACCTTTTTAAAGAGAATGTGAGAGAATATTTAATACACAAAAGGCATGCATGATAATTTAGTTCATAGAAGATAGCATGACTATGCAATGAGATCATATTTTTTGTGCATCCATGACATATGTTTGATACCTAGTTCCCTCACCTCCACAGTAGTGGTTGATTCTCAGTCAAATCAGACCTCATTCAAATTCCATTATTTATCCATGTGGAAAGAAATAATGAAAGAATCCATTTCAGCCTCATGTTTGGTGCAATGTCCACATTATCTATGTATACAGCCAATTCTCACTCCCTTAGGATCCCTACTGGTGGTCCCAATGACTTCTGGAACATGATTTCCTTTGTGAGAGTCATCAATGTTTCACATTTTCCATCCCATGAATGGGGAAATAAAAAATAATCTACCATGCCACAAGTGGTTCTATAATTACATTGGATGTTGAGGCACCTGAACGTAGACAATTCAGCTACTAAATTCTTAATGTACCCTTTCTAGAGAAGGTTGTTATTATCAACAGCCCATATGATTTTAGAGAGATCCGATTAAATATTTAACGGGGTGTGTTCAAATATCAGTTTATTTCTCACATGAAATACCACAATAAATAACTCATCATAAGTGACATAAATATGTTTTTTACTTTATCGGGATAACTATTGATTTATAACATATTTAACTAGACCCTCAATTATATGATTTTGTTTGGCATAATGGATAAACATATGAAATTGTGATTTTTATAAGGTTGATTCCATAGAACATGATAGGTATTTGTGGTTTATATCATACCTATATTGGGGGCATAGAGAGAACCTATAATAGATTTAAATACCTTTGTGTTGCTGACATGTATCGACTGGAACACATCAGGAGGAAATTCATTGAAGTTGTAAAAATTGTGATAGTTACATGCATATTTTAGGTAAAATCACAATCCCAAATACAAGTCCCCTGTATATAATTATTGTAGAAGTTTTTCGAGTCTAACACACAATTAGTGGATAGTTCCCAAACTAAGAATTCAATATGTTCTACAATTACCTGATCTGAGATTCTAGCATATAAGACATCAGTTAGGAGAGTTATATATCTCATATAATCTTTAATATTGATATTAGTATCATTATTTTGATTCCATAATGTTATATTATTCAGAAAAATAGTTTATATCCATTTTTTCTACCAATGTTTAAGCGATTATTTAGAATACACTAGCTCGTTATATTTTCTATACATCTTATCAAACATTGTTCTTAGTAGAGGACCTATCTAAGATTACCTATAATGAAACATTCCATACATTGACCACTCCATTAATCAGATTCATATAAATCCCAAGTCTTTAGATTTTCTATTGTACAACTCCCATATGAATTTAGCCTGAAGAGCTAGGATACACACTTCCATATACTTGATGTCATGTCTTTAAGGTTTTATGGTTGGCAGTTTTTTTAGGATCATAATGATGAATTTTCATACAACGATTGTAACACTCATGATAAAGTACCTCAAAAATTCATTGATGATTTTAATCAGTGTGTTCATCCTTACATACACATTAAAATTATAAAAAATTCATAGATATAACACTTTTGTTGATAATTTATATTCTTCCTATAATTGATAGATATTTTTCGATCCTAGAGGACAATTATCATATGATCTATATCAAAATTTTGGTGAAATAATAATCTCTCTTTATTTCTCAAAATAGGGGGATGCATAGGTAGTTGAAGGGAAGATGACCTTTTTTATACCCTAAGTGTTTAAAATGCGTAGACTCCTAGAGGGATTGAAGTGTTTTCTTATATATATAAATATCCCTCAGAGTGGATTTCTTTTCCTGATAGTCATAATAGTGCACAAGATAATTGTAAATGATTTTGATTTTTTCTTGATTAATCTGTTTGAAACAATTATTTCCAGTACAAAAACATGATGTGAGGGAGTGGGGGTAACGCTAGTAGCTTAAATATTCATAAATCCACCTTGTTTATCCATTTCAATGAACATGATTCTTTGATAATCTTCAAAAATGGTAATGTTGATAATGAAAATATGGTCACATAATATAATCCCCTTGATAATGTGAGTTATACATTTTGTGATCTATCTATGATAATCTTTAAATGATGTGATCCAACAATAATTTTTCCCTAGAAAATGAATTTCAAAACAATAACAAGGCCATGTAGAACATTTCTTATGAATACCCAATCCACTATATCAATTGATTACTTGATGTCTAGTTTGTGAGGTACAACACCTCCTATAATTGGATTCTTGAAAAGTATCAAACATTCTAATTCCATGATAATATAATATTTAATATTTCTTCCCATATTTAAATTGAATTTATTCCCTGAAAAAAATAATCTTTAATTTTTGACAACCTTTTTGATAGAATTTGGTGACCACTTTGTGGATGATATTAACCAAACCCACTAGTCTAATCTGGATAATGTCAATAGAATTATCTTCTTTATGTATTAGGGAATGAAATCAACAATTCATAAAATCCACTAAATATCCACTCTTGAAAATGTATTTAACCAGATTGAAAACATCTTATTGTATAATATATGAGTAAACATGAAATAATTGGTTGGTAAATTCATCTAGATTGGAGGATATCCCTTTGTTTTGACAGTACATGTCATCGTTAATTTCAAGTTAAATGGGGGATACAATAATTATATGATATTCCAATAAAATTAGTATAATTAGAATAATAAATTCCATTAGGGATGTATTTTTGGTTGGATAATTGAAAAATATCATATAATAGGATACAACGTGTCTAGATAGTTCTTGTATTCCCTCAATGATTTGGCCACTATACTTGAGATGAACAATAGGACAGTTTTCCCTCCTAGAACAATATTGGTCATTGAAAAATGTTGAATTTAAATCCACCTTATTATGATATAGGACATTTAAAATTTCATGTTGGTTTTTTCATTTTGTTTGAAAATATTAAGGAGAATGGTAGACTATAAGGTTTCTTGTGTATGGTTCCCAGTGAAGTTGTATTTGTTGATGGACTCTTGGAGGGAATGTAAATATAATTCATGTTCTTAAATATCTTAATCCATGATACTGCTTATTTTTATTTATCAATTTATTTAGATCTAATTTGAGTAGTTTAGGTTCATTGACTAATGACAGGGGTTGTTTTTTCCATCTAAAGAATCCCAAGTATAACAATAAATTTTTTCTATTGTATTATTGAGAAGTCCATGCGTTGTTTAATCTGATGGTATAAGATTTATTTCTTATATAATTATATAGTTAAAAATAATATGTGTGTGGTCAAAGTTTTTTCTATCTAGGTTTACATATGAAACGAAACTCCAACTTAAAAGAGCAATGGGGTGGAAAAAATATCCATAAATTTTAGTACCCAGAATTCGATTAAGATGTTTTATATACCAGGGAAATTTATTTCCAATCGGGTTGATCTCGGTAAGATTAATTTCTTCAATTACTTCCATGAAATTATTAATGGATTGGTAGTGCGAAATTGATCCTAGATTCTCTTATATGAGTAAAATAGAGATAAAATAACCTATATAAATCCATTGATTTTAAATTGTTCTTGAATGATTAATCAAATGTGATCAGAGATGTCTCCTATCAGTGTAGGAGTTAAATCCATATATAACGGAGATATATGACTCTTTACAAGCATCATATAAAATTCTTGTGATATATCATTCAACTAAATAGTCCAGAATGAGATCAATCATGTCCTTTTAAACCAATAAAAAATGTTTATCAGTGCTGTTTCTAATCTAGTTTTTTCCAAGCATGATATAATTCTGTTTTGAAAGCAGAGTTTCATGTTCATACTGATATTTTATGTACTTATAGAGTCCCATTATTTTGGGTTTATTATTTCATATATTGTGTAGGAGGTAACCCACTATTTTAGAGTTTTCTATTACATGATGGTTCCCTAAAATCTTAGTTTTAATCTTGTTTTGATGTAGTAACCCCCTTTTATTTTCTTGTGTAAGCATTGTGTCTCAGATATCCAAGATGGTTCAGATTATATTTGGAACTGGATATGTGTTGTGGGTTTTACTAAAATCATTGTGACTGTCATATGTGAAAGAATATTTCATTTTAATCGAGGATTTTATCAAGTCTATTATAATCAATAGTTCCATGTAAATTTGAATCTATTATATATATGTGGTTTTATAATTGGATCTAGAGTGAATTGGACGATATTTCTAATTTTTTGTTTCTTCTATTCTAAAGGTAATTCTATATCCAAATCATTATAAATATGTTTAACTATATAAAATTAAAATTGAATTAAACTACCCAGGTCAAAAAAATCCATGAAATGATCTTTCAGGTATTTCTCGTCATTTTGAAAAGTAAATTCATTATTGTTTTAAAAAAAATCTCATACATATCAAAAGAATATGGAGATTACACTTCGTAATATGTTTCTTCCCATCTGTCACCATTTACTTCAATTCCATAGTATTTCCTAATAATTGATCTTATCAACAAATATGGGGATATAATTTTATTTTCCATTTTCACATCATTACATGCCATTATATTTGGTATTGGAATTGGTTTTTTATAAAAAATTCTGTATTATTTTATAGATTCTCAAACAATTTTACAATACAAAAAAATCATGGTTATGTAGTTAAATTGAAATATTGATATTAAACTCTTTATGATTGGAAAGGAGTGATATTTCTTCTAGATTTGGGACCTCCATATTGATATCAATTATCACTCTTGTAAAGGGGCCAATTTCACCATTAAGGCAATGGAAACTGTAATCGATATAAAACCATACCCTTTAATAAGATTAACTTCTATATTTTCCCACAAAATAAGAATTAAATAAATTCTAAAGTCATTTGATCATCTTTTTATCATTATTAGACTCTTTCCTACAGATATATAGTATCAATAAATTATGCAATTTTCACAGGTATCCCAATTTAGAAACTATAAACATCTTATAGATGTATCACCAACCTCATTATAAGATACTCTCAAGTATGACTCGTTATGGAAATGACACCACTGCGTGACTTATACTTATAAAATAATATTACATATATTCATAAGTATTTTTTAATTAACTACTCTATTATTTTTTCAATATATTCCCTAAAGAATAATAATAATTCACATACTCCATAAACATGTTTTAAATGATTTATTCTTATCATATTGAGCAATATTTCCTTCATGTAATTATATAATGTTTTACCACTTGTGCAAAAATATTTTTTACGTTGGTTGTTTTTAATTTTTTACATAAATTATTTTCCACCATTTCTGAAGGAGGAATTATTAATATTCATTAGGGGTGGTTAAAACATTAAACATTTTAAATATATATTTGAAAAAATAATTCCATTTATTTAATAATATTTGTAAAAATTAATTTAACACGTCTGTTTTTATATGAATGATGTGAAAAAATATGATCTCATTGCTTTTTAGGTTAGTTTATTATTATCTAACGTATAAAACCTAATTCTATATTGTTAATTTTAAAACTGACTTGAATAGGCTTCTCGAAAATTGTTTTTTACATTGGCTGATTCATAATTGAAGTAACCAATAATAAAATATTTTTTATATTGGTTATTATAAAAATGACAAAAAAACCATGTTTTTTAAACAAATTCTTTATACCATTCTTCTACACAATCAACGAACATAGGAAAATACATAAACCAGAAAAAATATAATGAAGTTGCAAAATTAAACATTATCAATTAAGATATTCAGAATTACTACATTAAAAAATAAATATATTAAATAAAAAAAACTAAATCGAACAACAATAACTACCAATAACTCATTTACAAATAAGAAATTTATAATTAAAATATTCAACTAAAATACAAAAAAATCATCCAAGAAAATAAATTTTTTTTCCCATTCCAATTCTAAGTATGTAAGCTCTTGTAGACCAGAGGTGGAGGAAAAATATTAGGATATGAAAAAGGATGTGGGGGTGGGGGAGCTTCTTATAGAGGTAGATTATTAGAATATGCTATCTGAAATAGTCTTTTCTTGTCTACAAACATGAAATCTGCCAACTCTCTAATCATTTGCCCCATCACTTCTTTAATATTTTAAACATCATCATAAAAATATTATAATTTTTAAAAATACACTCCATTATGGAGGGAAAACAATGTGGTAAATATTTTTTCTGTGATACACCTATCAGGTATCCTCAAACATGACCACGGTGATCTAGATTTCCCAATGATGTTGGTAAAATATCTTGCCTCCCCTTATCTTAAAACACACCATGTTTTATCTACTCCAAAGGATAATCCTGTATAAATTATTTAAAAATTATGTAATGATTAAAAATATACATAGAATTTACTTACAATAAATAAATAAATAAAATACACATCTTATAATCGTCACAACTACGACCATGGATTCTTCCTTAACATAAATTCCCTTTTTGACCATTTATGCCCTCTTCCATTTTTCATGTCTAGTTGGGGGGATATAGTGGAAAACTCTATAGAACATGAAGACTTTATCCTTAGTTTTCTTGTTTTTTATCCAACATGTGTTCTCCCCTAAAACTATACCCTCCATGAGATTATGTATAAAGTTATACATTTTTATATTCAATCTCCTGATGAAATATCTTAAATTTCTAAAAATTTATATAATTAAATCAATAATAAGATAATTAATCGAAGAATAACTCTATAAGATTACATTTCACTTAAAAATAAGTCTTCTTGTTCTCTACAATAAAAAAAAAATTCTGTGCGTCTTCATCTACAAAGTGATATATATGTAATGGATTTTCATGTTTCATGTGCCCTCAAAAATGACATTATATTTGAAGGTTAATTTTAAATCCCTCTATCTCCTAGAATACATTGGTATGCATTTCCTTCAGATTCATCCAATGTTATGTATATCACATGTCATCCGATATGAAGTGGGAAAACATAATATACTATCCAAATTAAAATATAAGTAATGAAATAACAAACAAGATTACCAAAATGGTTTCCCATAACTATGATATTATTTCTTTCTCAACACGTCTCTAATCATTAAACCAAATAAAAACCTTAATTTTTCCATGAGAATATATAAAACCCTTGATTTCCCAGGCATTAGGACCCTCTGGAATATCATTATCATAAAATTATATAATTGTCCTCTTGCCTTGGTTATGAGAAAATAATAATTTTTGGTAAATGTTTGATTCCATTTTTTCCAACACTCAAACTCTTTTTTTTATTTGGGGCGGTGTATTAGAGTTGGGGATCACCAAGAGGAGTATTTCCAGGTTCCTCTCGATAGGCGTGATTGATAAATAAATATCCAAAAGTATGTGTTTGATAAGATGATTGACACATCATTATCATTCAAATCAAATTAAAAACAATTAAAAAAATATAAAAACTCACTATTAAAAGACTAATGTATATAAAAAATGAAATTTTAAGAAACATAAATGTAAAAAAAGATAACACATTGTTATTAATAGTATTTATGGTTAAATAAAATACTAAAAATAATAATAATATATGAAATTTCATTGAAATTAATATAAATAATCCAAAATTATTGTAGGAATATTTAAAATAGTCTATCCTAAAAAATAATTTTTTACACAAAAAAACATATATTTCAATATACTATTATAAATTTTATTTATTTTAAATATTTGATTTAAAATAATTATATTTCAACAAAATCAGTAAAGATTAAATTTACATAATGAAAATCATGGTAATCTACTCAAAAATAAAATAATAAAATAGAAAAATTACATATTAGTTTTAATATGTATTATAATAAAGAAAAAAAATTAAAATATCTACCCTTTATGAAAATAATGACTGTAAATGAGAAATAAACTTATGTTACTTATAATATTCGGAATATACTAATGAATTGTATTTTATAAATTTTTTATTCATGATTTTTCTTTTTGGAACAAACAATATCTATGATGTGATTATAATTATTATTTGTTAATCATTCTATGGCGGTTGAGAGCTCACATAAAAAAATCATCATCAAGTTGATCATCATAATCAAATTATTTTTTCCATCATAAAACAATAGACCACTATATATTGGATTGATCATGAGAATAAAAAATTATTTTTCCATGTTTTTTCATTATAATATAATCAATTGTGTCTTATAATATATTCACATAAACATTTGTTATTCCAACTTCATCATGTCTAACACTATTTATACCGATTAAACATTTATTTTTAAACACTATATATTTAAATGTAATGAAATCAACCTCTAATATATATTTAAGGATTCAATATTATGTTCGGTATGTATAAATTGGTTTTTTATTTATTACTCAAAAAATGTAAACCCCAATAAACCACTATTATGATCTTCTCATCTATTATCTTGATCATTCATATTAATTGAATATCAATTAATGTCATTATTGTACCATGTTATCTCATTAAAACATATAAGTCCAACTAACCATCTTTATGTCTCTAATGAATATTTTATACGAAGCATGGTAATTTTAAACGATGGGAAAATATTTTTTTATGCTCATTCAAAATTCCATTTTTTTCTTCTTTGTATGACATCGTTTAAACTCATTAATATGAAATGTTATATAAGGTTTATAATTATCTATATTGTTCAATATGTATAAATGTACATTAGGTATATGTTCACTAAACAAAGATTTTTCTTTCAATCCAAAATTCCTCTTTACCCCATAATTATCTCGTTCATTGTTAGATAAAAAACCATACTGATTCACTACAGACATATTGCTCTTGCAAAACTCTACAACCTCCCCAAAAATATACTATCTAAAATTAGAGTCTTTGGGTAGATATGTATTCTAAACATACACTTTTAATATCATTATATACCTTTCAAAATGATTCCACCAATATAGATATATAGGTAAAAAATGAATTATTTTTTGAACAAAATAAACTATTATGTGGAACATTATAACAAAAAATGAAGTTGGAAATTAAATTTCCAATTGAAAAAGTCCCTAAATTGGAAATATTCTCCAAAAATGGTCACTACAACTAGATCAATCACCTTATTCTAAATTGAATTGATGAAATAAAAAACCTTCATAATTGTCTTTCAATCACTAAGGATATTTATTCCAGGAAATAAAACTAGTATAATATGTCTCGTCATAATGTGTCTATCATGAGATTTTATAATAGTAAACTTAAAATCATCAAATGATTCAAAAAAATTAAATTTGTAGAATAAACATATCAACACTTAGATATCATGAAGGCACAAAAAAATCAATATTTCTCCATCTGGGATAATGTATGACATGCTGGGCGAAGAAATGTTCTCCTTCCATCAGGAGTGGAAGCTAACACCAACCATATTCCCATTGATAGTAAGTAAAACATTACATTCAACCCATCATTAATCATTCCATTAATATCTAAAAACTTTCCAATAAATATTTCACATATATTATTATCAAAAAGCATGACATAAAAGTCATGATCCACATCATGATATCTTAAATATGGTTGTTCCAAAAATATGTACAGTTTTTTAATGATATTTCGATCAATACACGATTTTTTGTGTCCTTCCAAATGTCACATCAAGGTTTCTCAACCTCTCAAAATACTCATTAGTGGATTAAGGTTCTAGAGAGATATTAAATTCTTATGAGATATTGAATCTGTTTTCAAATATTTAATAAATTTTCTCCATTTAAAATTCATTTGATTAGATATTTATATTGTTTTCCTCTAATGATGAAATTGACAATAGGATGTATGGTGTTCATAAATTAGACATGCATTATTCACTTTAACACTGTATCCATACTAGTATCCATATACTGTGAAGTCATTTATAATGATCCTAATCATTGAATATAGTTGAAAATATTCCATTTTATTAGAATCATACTCACTAATACCATACTCGTGTATGTGTTTCAACTCATAAAAAATTTGTGACATGAGATAATCAATATCATTTCTGAGTTACATTGGTCAAGTGATCATTAATATGAACATGAAATATTTTATCTTCATAAAGAATTTAGGTGAATGGTTATAGATTAATATTAAAACATGACATGAATGTGTGATCTACTATGGATTTGATATGGATTTTTTATATCCATTCAAAGTACAACTCTGATGTTGTGGATATCATTTCAAAATATAGGAAACATGTGATCAATTTTCTTTTACTATTGAAAATCATCTAGATAACATATTTTTCCATCACATATCCACTCCTCATCAAGACAAATTATCATTTTTGAATCATGTAAATAATAATATAGATGATTTAAATGATTTATTGCAAGAATATACCAAAATACATTGGTTGGGGTCTCAATAACCTCTATATTATCCCATAATGTTACGTTCAACTTATACTGCGATGTCCCAAATTTAGGACAATCTGAAAAAATTCATAATTTTTCATATATATAACATAGTCATTTGGGCTAACATGTATTTTTTTATTCATAAATTCCATCGAGTATAATATTTTCTTAGCTAAATAATGTGAATCAGGAATATCATTGTCTTCCAGAAGAATGTCTTTCGACAATTATCGAAGCCCTATAAAACACTTTTCACTCCATACGTGAATCAAATTCAGATTAATAAATCATAACACCAATGATAAAAATATAAAATCCATACAATCGAGATACTAAAATATTTCAGAATCACCATTTAAATGCTCAAATATCAATTCATTCTCAATTTTCCATGATTCTATACCATGATTCATTTCATAAATTTCATTAGAGTTACTATATTTCAACGTGTCATAATCAGTAGATTTTAAAATATACCTAGTTCCACCATATCAGATCTAAGGGTTGTAAGTCATTTTAATACCATAAAAAATATAGAATCATTTATTACTCTAATTTATAAATTCTTAATATTTAAAAATTTTAGTCATGGACAAACAATCATCTCATTTTTTAAAAATTTTATTTAAAAATTTTAAAAAAAATCA
Organism: Viscum album; assembly: GCA_963277665.1. NCBI lineage: Eukaryota > Viridiplantae > Streptophyta > Magnoliopsida > Santalales > Viscaceae > Viscum > Viscum album. The sequence continues at coordinate 2,069,234,872 of OY728152.1, read as the reverse complement.
TCTACATCTTTCTCATTTTAATCACTCATTCGATGTGTTATTATCTAACATAAAAAAATTATTACATTTAACAAAAAATATATATATATATTATCTTTTAAGATAATCCAATTTAATATTAATATGAAATATTACATAATTTGAATGTGACACATTTTCAAAATATAAAACAAATATATGGGTATTTCAAAAATATAATTAAAAATTATACACAGTAATTGATCATACGATTAAATATAAATCAAAAATCATAAAACTATATGAAGGGAAATAATTTAAAATTGAAAATACTATTACATAATAAAATTATATATTTTTTTGAAATATTAAATTATTTAAAAATAACAAAATTTTTTATTATTAAACAAATAAATGCATATGAAACCATTATATTTAAAAATTATACATAATAACTAATGATAATTTTAAATATAAATGTTAAATAATAAGAAGATATTCGTTGATATAATTTGAAAAAATAAAATATAGTTTGATAAGATAATTTTATATTTATATTAAATATTCCAAAATAAATATGTAACACAATTTGTAAATATAAAAAATATATATGCATATTTCAAAATGATAATTGTATTGTTTTAGAACATTATTATAGAAAAATACAATGTAAAAAATAAATAACCTCCACTTGTGTGATGTAAAAGCAATGAATTTTTTTTTGTCAATTTAACATATTGACTACTCAATTCATAAGAATAAAACCATAGAATTCATATAATAATTCACTATCACTTTGACTAATCAATTCATAAGAATAAAACCCTATATATCATATAATAATTCATGAACACTTTATGTCACACTGTAGTTTAACATATTTATGTGAGATGTGGTATATGAATAATGTCCAAGGGATAAATCATTTGATTGAAATATTACTATTGATAAAATCAAATCCTCTTTATTGAATTTTCCAAACATTTGAGATAAAGTATTATCTTGAAATTTTGGGGGAACAAATATCAGTTATCATATGACCATTCTTGAAAATGAGATGACTCAATGGACATAATCAATCCAGATAATGTATTTCATTTAATCCATTTTTCAATGACACAATATATGAGAATAATTAATTTTAGGACTAGATTATTGTCTGATGATGTCTGGAGGTTCATGGATTCCATTTTTTATTTATATAACATATATTCATACAATAGATATTTTATATCAACAATAGTAATTCTAAAATAATTATCTAAATATTCTATGAATATTTGAATAATTATTGAAGAAACCATCTAGAGCATGTTTTTTGGAACAGTTACATTTCTACATGACGTCTACCAAGGAAGTGCAATCTGTGTACAAATATTTGTATCCATTAGATGAGAAGAAAAGAGTGGCATGTCATTTAGGCTAATTTTAGGTATTTTTATAACCTATTTACCAGCCATAAGAAACAAGGTTATATGGGATTCATGGGATATAAAATTTGTACAAGATTTTTAACAACACTTGGAGTCACGTAATACGAGACAAAGAATATATTTATTCCAAAAATGGGGAATGAATACTATAAGAACTATATGTTTATGTATTTTCATGATACATTGACTTATATTGAATACATATTGTGTAATTTTAATACAATCCATGTACCACATAAATTATCAAATGTATTGGTAACTTACATCCTTGGTAGATATGAATTAAATGTGATTAAATAAGTAAATTAAACAAAATATTTCAATATTTTTCAATCCTAAATGGAAAAACGTAGTTTCATGGAATTCGTAAAAATAGACTAACAAAAATTAAAGAATGTGATACTTACATGAGATATACATGTTGATTCGATATATGTCTCAATGAATAATATATTAAACAGAAATATAAAAACAAGTTGGGAGGCCACATGATTGACGAATCGATTCTATATTTTCCACACAAGGGAGAATAAATTCATTGTAGCATAAACAGAAAACATCACAATGACTCAAAATAGGAAATCATAATTTTTTAATAAAACAATCTTATTAAAAAACAACTTTCATATCACCAAATTTTTGTAAAAGAATACAATTGTTATCTATTAAAACCCATTTTATATACATAAATATATGAAAAAACAATGAATCACATCAAAACCAATTTATAGAAATTTCTTCTAATAATAAATCACTATAATAGATTACCCATGTGCATTATAAATATGTGAATCAAATTTAAAAATTAATTCATACACCCAAGAATCTAATATATTTCTTTAGAAAGGAATCGTATGGAGACACATACCTCAATTGTGTGAGAACAAGATGAAACTCTAAGTGAAGGGATATTTGAGATCCAATGAAAATCTGAAAACCCTGTATCAAAAGAAAACCAAACTACACATCAACCCTAACATCTATGGTTGTCCAAGATATGGACTACCAATTAAGAATGAAGATATGGACTATGGAATAGATCAAAGATAGAAAATGACCATGATGACCTAAAACTCACATTGGAACATCATGGCTCTATCCATGGAGGTGGATGAGCCATGGAAAAGAGGATTTGGAGATCCATTTTTTGGCCATAAACTATATAAGTGCATGGGGATAAAATGGTGTAAGCATTTTTCAAGGATAGAATATGTTTTTCTAGATTCAATATTTATTATTGGATCTCATGGTTTATCAAACCATTCAAAAACATTGTAGCAGCTTCTGTACAAGAAGAGAGAAAACAAAAAATTTCTGAGATGATGTGCAAAATTTATTGTAGGATCTGAAGAAATCCTAGACCTATAGAATGTCCTGGAAATAGGGTTTGTGTGACAACACAGAAATAGTGTTGCAGCATCTGGACAAATCCAGAACATCCCATTCAGTTACCTGGACTAGACAACACAATTTCCACTAAACCTATGATGCCCATTCGTAGACATAAATCCACCAAAACAATGAATAAAATTAAGAGTGTCTCATATCTCACCATAAAATAAAATATCAAAGACCAATTATAAATTATATAAAAGAGAATCTGAATTTGGGGTGAGAAAATTCTACACACAGAAGACACATTCTTCCCAAAATAATTGACCATGTAGACAGATAACCAAAACTAGAGTCTATGTTTAATCCAAACCGAGAGAACCATATACCTTAGGGTAACTATTCATTTTAAAATTTACACATGAAAAACCTTGAATAAACCACAATATATGAATGAGGGGTGAACATGAGATTGGTTATCCCCCCATAAAAAATCAACAACCATGGAATCATTAAAACTCTAATAGCACTATGAAAACATTAATCAATAAACAAACTATGGTGTGACATAGAAAACTGGGTCCTTGTGTACTAACAAAAACTACCCACACTAACCAAACAACACATTTAATATAGTCAGGATCTAGGTAAGTCCAAGCAAAAACACATCCATCATCCATTACACAACCAAAACAACACCACCACTAAAACATTGATCATTCCAAAAAATCCTAACCCTCAAACATGGGGAAGAAAAAAAAATAACTGAATCTAAATAGTGAACACTAACCATCATTCAAAAATTTCAGAAAACTCAAGAATCATAAAACAAGCATATTCAAACCCAAAACCATCCCATATAAGGGCTAAACCCACTCAATGAAGGAAAAATAACTTTAAATAGATCGTTTTTTATAAATACCACAACTCATATTATGAAATAAAAAGTTCATTACATTATAGAATGATGATAATACAATATTAGGAAATGATGAATAAAAAAACCTCAAAAATTTACATCCCAACAGGAGAGATATAAACATACCCAGGGGTGTTATTCACTCCACTATAAATTCCTGACAGTGCCAGAGCTTCACTCTGATGCATGTGGCTCTAGCCCTGACGACTGAAGATTCTTCCATCTCATAGTCTAGAATATTAATACACCGATGAAAACCTCTTCATTAATAAATTATTCATATTATACAAATCTAGATGTCCCGTTTAGACACAATAATTGAAGGTCTTTAGAGGGTTGCAACAAGGTTACATTGAATGCCCAGACTGACCACAAATATGAAACACAAGAGAAGGGCCTAATGAACTGGAGACCAGAACCAATAAAGGATACTTCTTAGGGAAGTTTTCCCCTAGTATACAATAATCTCTAGATAAGGATGCATCATGAGAAAATAGGGACACCAAATTTCCAACTGTATATTCTCTGGGAACTGACATTTTCCGAAATTCATAGTCCACCATAATCTCGATATGAAGAACCTTATAGGATATGTCATTCTCGTCTATCTCATGATGATGTACCATAATTAAAAGAGAAGTATTCAATAAAAACCACTACACTACCTCAATATAGTAGGATACTAGCTTCGTAAGGTGGTCATTTTTACTCTTCACTATCAGCTGTCCTTAACGAATACACATGATCTCTTCTCTTTTCTTTATTTTCACTATTCCATGTATGAACATTTAGATGAATATAGACTTAATGAACTCCCACATAATCCCAAATTTATCTGATGTAGGGGAAACCATGTCCCATTTTTCCAATTATAAACCCTAAAATTGTCCTAGAATGGCTTAAACTCTAAGAAGTCTGCATTTTCCATGTTCATGAAGACTCACTCGACTAATTCAAGTTTCATCAATTCCTCCAATAGACGTCAATCACAAAAAAATAATATGAATTAACAGAAAATGATTAGAAATTGGCCATTACATATTGGAATAATTTTGGACATTTTTGTGGAATATTATGACTAATTTAATGTGAAAAAAACTAATACCAACATCAAATTGAATCACACTCTAAAAGATTGCATCGATCCAAAGTAATAGGACCACAAGACCGAAAAATAAAAAAAATGTCAAAAATCCCAATTTTAGAAATCTCATTTCCATTTTAATTTTTAATACCCTCTTCTCGTATGGATAATTTCCAAATACCAAACCCATTTATGAAACCAATAAAATTTATGAAATTATTTTCCCTTTATAAATAACTATAGAAAAACATGGTCAAGCCCTTAATTTTAAATTAACTACCAAGAAATACTATGAACCATCAGATATGTGTCCATAAATTTCAATCCACATGTGCTATCATGATCTTTCCACAAATATCATCACATGATAAAAAGTTCATAAGGAACAAAAGGGATACAATTACTATTTTATTATCAAAACTGAAGAATTAACCAAATATTCAATCCTACTTTTTTTCCTTTAAAATAATTTTTTCCCAAATAAAAAAATTGGGAATAATTAATTCCCTTTTTAAAAAACCACTTTATTTCCAAAATCGACACAATATGTGAAGTAAAAATTAAAACATAACCCTTAAAAATAATTACCAACCAAAAAAGAAAACTTATATCAAACCAATATAATGGGGATTTTTTGACTTTGCCTAAAATAGAGACATGGTATTGGTCTATAACCCGACTTATCCCCAATACTAAGAGGACCTTGAACTATGTACTCTGACTCCAAATGAGTCACCACTCTATGTGAGGTCATTGCATAACACCGAATCACTTTTTTCATTCCTAAAACCAAAAAATGTAAAAATACTCAAATTACAGACTACCCCTGGATAATCTGGTCTCAACATGAGTGGTGTCAGTCATGAACTATCCCATAAACTACCTTATAATCCTTGAAAATAATATACTCTAACTTCCAAAAACCCAATGTAAGAAGTCCTATAATACAAATATTTTATAAACCTAGACTTGATGCAATCCAACCCAACACGTGACCCGGTCTGTAGTATAGAATTATTTGTAATCCCAACACCCATAGGTGGGATAATAGTGTCTCGAATTAAATAAAAATTACAAGGAAATTATATCAGCCTAGTAAAGCAAGATAGAATAATAAAATAATCAAATTAAGAAAAATGTAATGACCAAAACCAAATCCAAAACAAATATAACAAAACAATCTTGTTTTGTGATCAAATCGAACAAATAAAAATCCTAAACAAAAAAAAACCACTATCAATGTGATATCCATGTGAACTCATTGTCACCATCATCAACAATATTTATCTTCTCCAAGAATAATCTCAAAAATGAAACTGGAACATGAAGTAAGACTTGTGAAACATTTCATGTCTACCGAAACGAAATGAAAACTGTAGGGTGTGAGCTTCACAGCTCAGTTAGCAACCATAAATGTAATCTATTTGTTTCCATTTCCAAAATAATATTTTAACAATAATTTAAAATACATTTTAAAATAAATATTTGTTCCCTCTTTTATGTAATCAAAACTACCTTAATATTCAACAAATTCACTCCACATATCTATTTTCATAATGTGTCACCATATAAGTAAGAGTACCATAATGAAATTGATATGCTGACAAATATGTCATAAAAATTAAAAAAGTAACATTTTATTTTTGTTAAAAAAATAAAAATATCATTCAAAAAGTAAGATATAAAATGAAACAAATTTTGTGATTGTTTAAATAATATTTTAGAAATTCATTTTTATATGTGATGAAAATAATATGCTAAAAATTATAATATCATATATAAAAATCATAGTGCAATAACTAAAGATAACATCTATGATTATATATAGAATAGTTTATGGGAGATGGACCAGCCTAGGATTGAGTTAAATACAAATGAAGGAAACAATACATATACTCATAAATTAAAATCAAAGTCTAGAAGAATAGGAGGGTTTAACAAAATATTACTAAAATAATGAATATTATGAAAAATATTGAATTCGATGGGACATTAACCCATATATAAGAAAACTATTTATTGAATGTAAAAAATGGATTATATTCCAAATATAAACTATTATAGATATAGATTGTTTTTTCTTATGAATTTTACTATTCCTTGAGATTTTCTCTATCTATTTGACAGAAGAAGTCTTTTTTACATGTAAAGATTATATTATAAAAATTTAATCATTTTCATTGGGTGGGTTTATAGTGGTTATTATATGAATAAAATTAATCATCAAATGGATAATATTCTAAGGTGTGACAATGTGGGTTTCCCAATATTAATACTCTAGTTTTTTATCAGGTATTCTATCATTATATTTTTTAGGTATTTGTTTTTTTCTATTAGGTATGTGTTTTTCTTTTTAGTTATTTTTTACTATCATCTGATACCATTTCGTAAATTTTAATTAATTTCAAATCATTAATTATTAATTTAATATATTATACTATTCATTCTGTATTAATAACAAGTGTTACCAATCATTGTCTAGTTTTTAGGAAAACAATATTGAACCATGTACATTCATAGTGTAAAAATTTTAGGATGTATACTTTTGAATTTATGGATGATTTCATTGTTTTATTTATTTCATAATATTTCGGTTTATATTTTATATATACGTGTTCATTTAGAGATATATTAGATTTATGTTAGGGTTTATTAAGTATTATATATATCTTTTATTGAAATTATGTTTATGGATTGTTATCATTTTTAATCTTACAAAAATGGGGAAGAATTCTCATATCCCTGTTGTTCAATTTTGTAATTAAAAAAGATGTAGAGAATTTTGATTCAAATATTCCAATTTTATTTATTGTGTTTTTATAATTATATAATTTTGTTTAATATTTTATTTTATTTATTTCATTCATATATTTAATGATTAAATGTTTTAAGAATTATTTCAAAGAATACATTATTTTTCCAATAAAAGAATTATGGCACTGTTTATATATTTTATATGATTATAAAAATTCATTACTCTATAATTATAATTTTTATAATATTCTATGCTGAGTAATATTTACTATGTAGTGTTAACTATATAAATATAATTTATATATAGAAACCCTAGTTTTACGATTTAACATTATTAATGTTAATGACACATAAGTTTTCATTTATTGAATAAAACACTTTTGATGACAATTTTTTATGTTTGGATTCTTATATTTAGAATATTTACTACTATTATTCTTATATTTATTGTCACGTTTTGATTTTTTCAATTTTTAATATTGACTTCAATGGAATTTTTTAAAATATTTATGAAACATAAAAGAATTTACTATTGTTATTTTTACTTATGATTATTATAAATATAGAATAGAATCTACAATGAAGATTCAAATACCATTACATCATTAGATACATATACAGGTTTCTTTAAAGGTGAAATATTAATCTAAACTCCATCATGATAGAATATAATGTCATGAGAATGAATGTAAACTGAAATGTATGAACACGTTGTTATGTGCATGTTTAGTGGTATCATTATTATGATACTATTTATCTTAAACAATTTATTCTTTCTATGTTATAAATATTATTTTAGTTTTATCATTATCATGTATCATTTCAAAAATTATTCTTATCATTCAAAGGTATTTTCGTTGTTGTTGTTATGTGTGAATTTCAATGTTGATCAAGTTATTGGACGAAGATTATTATAATTATTCATTATATATTAATATTAAATTTAATCCAACATATTATATGGATGCCACATGACTATTTGATATTTTTGAAATATTAGATCAGGATGAACATTTGTATTACCTAATTGTAATATACTACAAGATATTTAACTCAAAATATGTCAGTGTGGTTTTTGATTTCTATAAGATGATAAAATTAAATTGAAAAAATTATGTATAATTAATAGATTAAAAATGTTAATGTTCATGGATACATATTGTTAATTGATACAATCTGTATCTATTAAACTGGAAATATTATTAAAATTATTTCGACATTTTTTTTTCTATGTTTGATTGAAAATTAAAATTTTATAATTTCATATTGAAAATGTATCATATTTAAAGATTATTAAATGATATGTTTTAGAAATTTTACTGAGTATTGTAGATTTAACTTCATGAAAACATCATAGAATGTATAAGATGAATAATATATAGAATATAAGAAATATAATATAAAATTCATTAATATTTTATATTTTTCTAAAAAAATATTTTTTTTGTGGAATTTGAGGTTCTATTCACATGAATTTTAGCAATGACTATAGTGGAGGAGATCATGTAGATTCTTGATAAATTTTGATATTATAAAATCTTCTATAATTGCTTAATAATATAGGTAGTATTTGAATAAATTATATATAGGCTTTAATGTTTTTGATAATGTGATATAACATTTTAATGAATGTATTTTATTATTTGTTTTCCTATTTATTGAAGCACATCAAGTTTATCTACTACATCTGTTAATGTTCCATGGATCATTTTTTCTACATGACAACATCATCTACCATATTCGTAGAATTTTTTGTTTTTTTATTTAATGGTTTGTAATTTGGAACACTATAAAATTTATTACACATGTTTTTTCAAAATTAAAAGATATAACATAGTTTTTCTACAAGGCCAAAAATAAATATTTCATAGGATATTCATAATCCATCTAGATATGATTTGGTTAAAGTTGTTACGTTAAAGGGATAGATTATTTATCTACCTACATAAATGGTTGTGTTATTATTTGTACCATTCTAATATATTGTGTTTTTTTTAACCAAAAATGTATTTTTTTATAATGGATATCCACAGTCCAGATTGCATGAGTGTAAAGAATATACAAATAACCTTTATGATTTTAACGAATATAAATTAAATTTCCTCTTTGATTAATTTATATCATTTACTCTTCAAAATAATATTGCTATATTGTCTTTTATTTATTTATGTATTAGTATCTTCCAACTTATTACTATTTATAATTTAGTTACACCTAATATATAATATTTCTTAGTCTCCCTTCACCACCAATAGTTTTGAACTTCTATATTATGACCTAACAATGCATTGGAAGCTAAGTTATATTTGATTTATAATTTTGTACCCTAGATGTAATACATTAATAGAAATATCTACCTTTTAATTATATATTTTCCTGATGTATATTATTAAAATTCTACATGGCCTATAAATATTATTATAAATTATTATTTTTATTAGAAAAATGGAATATATAAGTTTTTAATGAATAATTATAATGATAAGTAGTTAAATAGGGAAACATTTTATAAATGTATATATGTTTCAAAAAATAACTTTGTTAGAAACGATTATATTAAACATAATTTAAAATATAATGTTACGAATTGTATTTTTTATTAGTTGATGTGTTTATCATAATATTTATTCACAAAAATTTACTTATTAAAATTATTATATATTGAAAGTCATAAATTAATGCATTGAAAAATTAAAAATGACTTAAATTTGAATCACATGGTTAAATATCTTGATATTTCGATGTTTGAGAATGAAATTGTTCATGATATGTTTAATAGGTTTATAAATTACAAAAAACTATCAAATTCTATATGATATCCTGGCCTAAAGCCCAATAAATTTATCTCTAAGTCAATGGGTAACATGGACTCATGCACACCTCCCCATACACCAGAGGCTGACGACTAACTATGAGGTTATACAATGGTACCACATGGAGACTATACCAACATGATTAGAGTATCATAGTGGAGTGAAAAATAAATAAATAAATATAAATATGGATAGATAACTAAATATAGTTAAATAAATTAAGAAATTAATAGTGGAAGAATGATAATTTCCTACTTGTAGTTTAAGGTAAATTATCCGTATATAATAACAAATAATTCAAATATAGTAACAAATGTAATCATGTACACAATGATTTAATATCATGTATTTATCCAAAGAAATCATCCAGGAATGAAAGAATGCATGTAATACAACACATGAATAAAAACAATAAAACCCAAAATATTTTATCCAATTTAATCATGATCTATGGATCATTACTATTCTTCCCGGCTCACATTATATAATCACTTTAGAATCACCAACTATGAACTTTCCATTTTCCCATCCTATATCTAAATAATCGACATGGGTACCATCAATGGCCATGATATGCTGTGAGATAAAATTAGTTTTCCACCACCATTGGTGTCTTTTAATATCCAATAAATACATATAATTTGAGTAATTTTCATTTAAAATAATGGTAAATAGTAATACAATATGAAAAGGGTTCGTCTTTGGTTATTATAGGACACTAGGATAACAATCCTTACATTGGATCATTATTGATAATATCTTAACAAGTAAGAACATGTGTACATGTATACGGTCTATATGTGTAGTGATGTATACACCCATATTATTGGTTATTTCAACTATTTTATAACCTATACATAACACACCAATATATTGTCACTACCTAGATTCACTTAAGTGTCAAGGGATGACATGACCCATCGCATAATAGTGTGTACATCATTCCCATTATCATAACCCATAAGGATCACCAATCACATTCATAAAAAACTATAACAGTACCCATTAACATTCAAAAAAATACAATAATGTCATATATTTCCATTCATAATAAAACATATGGGCCACCATGAATATTTTTCATAATCTATAATGGTTTCTATGCCCATTTATCATAATCTATAAGTTACTCTGTGCATGTATCTCATTAAGCTGTAATATACACAATTCTCATATATGACACTACAGTATGTGATGACAAGCTCATATATCATATTTTTAATGGAATTTATGTCTGTATATCACAACAATTTTTTGGGTTCCATGCTTGTATATCACAAGTTCATGGGACTCCATGAATTTCAATAATAATAGTGTATGGGGTCTCTATGAACTTGTATAGAAACAATATTAATGGTCTACATTCCCATATATCAATATAGTATTAATGTTCTCTATTCTCATATATTATTAAATTATAAATGTTTCCATTCTAATATATCATTTAAATAGAATAAATAAAGGGCTTCTGATGATCCAATTGATATTTCATATTTAATTATTAATATTCTTTAGCAATGGTGCAACCATTGATCCATTAAATCAACAGATGTGGTTAAACCACTCACCATTATTAAATTATTTACAGTCAAATATAATTTATATCCATGATACACTAGTTCAAATATCTAATATAATTTGTGATATAACTATTTTTGAAATCAATTAAAACTCACTAATTGGTGTTTTGGTCATATAACCAACAAAGTCAAAAATAAATATAAATGGTACCCCAAAATGATTGTATCACATTGAGGTTGATGACATTAAACATGTTTTCGGATCTAAATGTGTAAATTTGTTCTATAATAAGAAACTAATTTAAAGGAAATTAATTTTTTGGAAATGAATGGTGAAACCAGCATGGTGTACATGATGCTTAAAAAAAGAACCACAATTTTGAGGGATAAATACTATTCCACCTACATTATTCAATTAGAATAATACCCCTCATGTATCTTCCATTAGTTTGTTCATGATATGAGAAAAATGAAAAAAATAGAAGAACACTACATGAATAGTCTGTATGAGATAAAAAATAATTACATCATCGATAGATATAAGAATGAAACAGGGATTAAATTGGTTAATAAATTTACTGTTGGCTATAAAATGTGACAAACATATCATAATTCTATAGTCTGTTGAAGAAACAAGATAAATTCCTATGATTGGTAAAAGGAAGAGAACCCAAGGGATGTGGATGGGTCCTTTTTCTGTAGTAGAACGAAAAATGGTGGTGGGTTATGTTATAAATAATTAGGGGCATTTTAGTCATTTTCAAAACTATCAAGAGGCTCACAGTTAGGCTACATGACATGAATAATTGTACATAAACTATACAACCAAGAGTGTATAGGGAGGGAGATCACATGTGTCATTTGAATACATTGGGAGACAATGTAAAAATCATTAAACAAGTCTTTATTAAAAACTATAGAGACTATTAATTTTTGATAGGACTAGGTCAAATTGCTATAAAAAAAATTATGGACAATTAGTGAGCACAGAAACTCCCTAAACTATTAAGATAAACTATGCAGGATAGGATTTACTATTTCTACTAACAATGTGTCCTAGTTTCTTCTTCCACTATTCATGGATTTGGGCTTTGAACTATCCAAAAATACTATTTCCCCTCATATTATCACTAAGAATCCATATTAGGTCACACAAAATGAATTAAACCAAAATGTAATAGTTTCATACCTCATAGAAGACATCGTTACATAAGATTATACACTGTTAATGGAAATCACCACCCAGATTCCACTCTATGTATTTTAAAAAATTTCCTAGAAATAACAATGACCACTAAGAATGCAAGTCAGACACTTGTTCAAAAGTATCATTATGTAAATAGTCATTCTACAATATCACCTGTAATAAAGGTATATACCATCCTCAAATCACCTTCATTATATAATCAATCTGGAAAAGGGATAATGCTCAAAACAATTATGGAAATCAAATTCATGATCCTAGATATCATAATCATGAGATGGAACCAAATGATAATGATGATATTTTGAAACATAGAAGATGTATTACATGTATAGGTACCTCTCAGGTAATAGGAATATGTAGGATACTGTCCAAAATCGATCTAAAATAACAAATAACCTTGAATTCCAAGTAAAAATGAACCCCTTTCCTCTATATACACCTTTTCTTTTGTTAGGTAGACTCCTGTAAAAAAACACAATTCCTATTTATGATTTATAGAGTTCTCTGATGGTTATCAGTGTAAGATTCTTACATAGACATGAAAATATACCAGTGTTTCATGAAATGATTTACCTACTCCTATGTCTCTTAAATGAGACATGGTCCCAATGTTAATGCATCTGCAGTCTCTACCTTGCACTGTATTAAATATAATTTTCAGTCAGGTAGGTCCTCATTAGGGTTTATATGTATGGTTTCTAGGAAGATATTAATATATGATATCATAGTGATATATAATTGATTTTTCAATGAACCATTGAAATTAACGATGAATTCAAAGATCACATCCTATAAAACCGTTATTTTATTCTTAAAAAGACCATCGATCAATGGGCGATAATATTTACATAATGGAACCAATGAACATAGTGCAGACTTCGACCCCCACCATAAATATTAAATTAAAAAAACATTATTTTATTGACATGTTTAAATGTGAAAGAACACTGTGTTAAATGAACTCATGTATGCATGTCATCTTGATCTAATCCACTAAATGATTCTCCCGAAAATTAAAAAATATGTGACCTTTGTTAACCTATAAATTTTCACCCTCATGGTGTCATTTCCATGAGGCCATCCAAGGAAAACCACCATGACTGCTAAGGGACCAAAAATAAACATCCCATATTTGTGTGTTTTATTGAAGAATTTTACTTTCCTTGACATTGATTTGTTTTATAGTTTTAGTGAATCAGGCCATAACTCATTTATAAAAAACAATAATATATAATGTGGACACATTCGAATATTATCTATTTTCCTAAAAATTGGAGCTATTAAAATAAGTCATTATCTACATTATGAAAACTCTTTATCAATTTCAAAATTAATTTTTCAAATCCATTACTCAACATTATGTACAATAATAAAAAATAAAAATTGTGGTATGGGAATAAATATTTCAATAATGGATATAATATTTTGGAAAACATTTTTTTTATAAACATTCAACCCATGAAACCCATATCATAATGTAATACATTCCACCTTTAATAAATATTATATACATTATGTTGAAACTAAACAAATGTATTGCCTTTTATAAAATCATTTTAATACCATAAGATAGAATTAATTAGTATAAAACACATAATGTTATTCTGGGACATTATTACACTTCTAACTTTTAAAAATAGAAACAAAATTTTTTCTATTTGAATAATTTTCAACCATAAAAATGGAATATTTATATGGTCAACTTCTTTAACCAATGCATTGAAGGTTTATCATGAACCCACCCATCATTAGATTATTATGGAACCACCAATCATTTGATTATCATGGAACCACTCGTCAAAGGTCCATATACCATTATATAACCCAAACAAAAAACTATTAATGTTTAAACATTTCACTCATATTATATCATTTGAACTCATAATAAAGAAATTAATGTTATTAAAACAGACAATCAATTTTCAAAACCACTATTAATTAAAAAACTCCATAAGACTGGAAAATATGATTCTTATATAATAAAACAAGTAATAATATAATTATTGATAGAAATCAAACAACAGTCTTGATGATGGAAATGTTTTCTAAAACATGTACCTCAATAACATATCATTCTTCGGTCAATTAATAAAATTTTCCATATAAATAAATTTAAAATATTATTTTTGAACACCAAGGAATGAATTTTGATATAGAAATAATGGTTTTTTACAATATATTTATATATATAAATTTAAATATTTAAATTAATATCAAGAATGTTGACCTAGAGATAATGATTTTGAAATTAAATATTTCAAAATTCAATGTGTCCAATGCCACATTGATCATTTAAATCATAGGCCCCATGAAATAATAACATTTAGTCAAATCATTAAATAACTTGATCATAAATAAATTCATGATATTACCATTTAAATAGTTTGTATATAAAACTCATAAAATAAGTCGGGTGTACAACATCATGATATTCATCAATGAACATATGATGAGACGAAATCCCTTACCTTGAATATTACTAGTCACAAGTGACATTATATTTCATAAATATAAACATATGTTAATTATTTACATGGTTGATAAATTTTCTAGTCTATAATTAATTTTGTTTGTCTTTTTACATTTCATTAACAAAACTAATTAAACAAATATGTTCATGATGGGTGTTTTTACCATATTTAGGTAACGTATTAAAAAGAACATTGGTATGTAAACTATGGTCAAAGTGGAAAATAGTGAAATATATATAGAATAATAATAATGACATAATTTTCATCTTATAAATTATTTATACTTTTAGATCCATTAATGAATGATGTTGTGAAAAATAAACCAATATTTCTATCATAGAGATAGATGGTTGTATGTACGCATGAGTGACGTTCGAATTTAAAATTGATCATTATGAATAAGAGTTATGTAAAATTTATTATTTCATAATGTTCATTATACAATGAATAAAAATATATTTAATAATACCAAATTACATATTGAATTTATGTTATATATAATTAATCACCACACATCAAGGATGTGGTAGTCCACACATCCACGAACGATGTTATAGATTTGTTTACTGTGTTAAAAGGGTAATGAATTAAATTATATATTATATATATTGAAATTAAATTTTATCATTAATTACATTTATATTGTTTATGTAACAAATTTTTATTATCATTTTACATAATAAATTACAATTAATGTGTTAAAGTATTACATCGCTTTCAGTGGGCAGTAGTCCAACGTCCACAATCTTTGTAATCATATTAAAAAAATCATTAAGGTATGTGTATATAAAGAATACCAAAGTATGAAGACATCATAAATATCATTTATATATAATATAAAAATTTTATCGCATCACATTTCCCATGATTGAGATGTGGTACAAGAAAAATGACATCGTTTCTTGAGGCGGTAGTTTGTTGTAAACATGAATGTTAATTTCATTACCCATTTGATATAATTGAGATAAGGTATTGGTAGACACAATGACATAAAAAATAATTATATTTATGACCATTATTTTATTTTATAAGAATGTAATATTAATACTTTATTGGGTGATGAAAAAATATTTTATAAACGCACGTTGAAGAATGTTACCTTCTTTTCTGGTAACTCCATCGACTTCACTCCAAATAAATTCCATGGCTGGATTAATTCACAAAGCGAGTTATATAGGGTTATGTGTGGTATGATTGAATCTTAATTGGATATTTTTTGGATGATACAATAGGCTTGATAGTTATGAATAAATGGGTGATGAGTAGTTCCTTTTTATAGTGGAGGAGGAGTTGCATTCATGTAAATATTTAATGGTAAAGACTATTGGGAGGTCTACATTACGTAATGTACCACCATTAATGATTCATATTTGGAATAATAGGGTATATAGTTGAAAACTTCCCTGAAAATCAATTTTTTATATGTTTCATGGCATTTTTTGACTCTTAATATTAATGTTTATCTACTAAGGAAAACTTTTTTTCATTAATCACTGTAATTAATTTTAATTATTTTCACTACTATTTTTGGTAAAAACCAAAATTTACCACACTAAAAATTATAAATTCGGATTGTTAAAAATATTTTATCTATTTTAAATTATTCTAATTACAAAAAAGGTATACATTACTTTAAATTTAATTTGATTTACAGAATGACTAATCATGTTTTTAATGTGAAAATGAACAAAATATATTTTATGTTTTTGTATCTAGAATAAAAATATATGGATTCAAATATTCTATATAGTGTTAAATTTTGTATAATTTATTTAATTATATATTAAATGATTTAAAAATGTAATTTAACTATATAAATAAATTATAAGGAAAATTAGTTTTTGATTTAAAATTCAATATTATTAACTATTAATTCAAATAAAAAACTTCTCATAAAGTTACAAAAAATTCAAACAAAAATTATTTTTATATTTAGATTTTAGAAATTAGGTTTATTTTATCATATAATATTTAGGGGAACCGAGATATAATTTTATAATAGGTACACCATTACATGATAATAAATGTTCATTTTCTAAAAAACCTAGCTTTTAAGCATAAAACTTAATTTAAATATATCATATTCCTTTAAAATGTATTGTAGGAATATAAGAACATTTAATAAGCTTTATTAAACATAAGTTATTCACTAATAAAATAATTGAGTTCTTAAATCCTTCCCCCTTTTTTAAAATCGCATCCACACAATCTTATTCACTTATTAAAAATATTGGAAAATTTATCTCACATAAAATATTAATATTCATATTTTTCTTCATCATCATTGTGGTTTTACTATAAAAAATTTGTTCAATAACCTTATTTATATAACCATTCTCTCATTAGTTAATAATATGTATTGGTTGATCATCCTAATAAATATTCTCATCTAAATGAACAAATTTAAGCACAAAATTGATATTAATCCTGTACTTATATCCAAAACATAAAAAATGAAATATGTTCTGTACATGGGATAATCATGAAATTAAAACCACATGCTAGGAAAAAGATTCAACATTCTATAATATTTATTAAATTGGAATAAACCATTGACTTTTCATCCCCACATTAACATAAAGCATCACACTTTTCAATGAGAAACATCTCGAATGACATGATCAAAATCATTGAATAAAAGATATTCCATATATTTATCTAAAAAAAATCTACCTATTTTAAGCTATCTCCATGTTTCAATGAATCGACAAATAGTTCAATTCCATTTCCTATACCATATATTGTTCATTCAACATCATTTTTTTTACATTACCTGAAAACACTATAATTTGAATCCTCTATTCATATAATGCCTAAAAATGTTCTATCTGAAGAAAATTATTCCAACCTATAAAGTGTATAACCATCCACGTTAGAAGAATCAGTGAAGAATGATTCTTGAATTATGTCAATGAATGATGAAATGTATCAAATAGCAAAGAAACATTCCTAGGATCAAGTTTGGAGACTAAAAAATCCCATTGACAATGAAACAATTTGGATTTAAAAAAATCAATGAGAATGAAATTATAATCATTAATAAGGAACACAAGGTGTGTATAAGGTATGAAAATATTAAGGGAATATCATTTGAATAATATCTTTCACATGATTCAAGAATGTATTTTATTAAGGACATTGTTTAAATGGAAATTCAATGAGGGTACGAATTTTAATAGAGGGGTCTCAAAAAAGAATTTCTAAATTTTTTTCTTGATGAAGAGTTTTATAGTGGAATACCACTTGGATTTATGATTGGAAATTATGATACAACAGTTTTTTGATTGAAAATAGACTTGTATGTTTGTAAATATTCACCAAGAGCTTGGTATTCATTATTGGATACTTTTTTGAATAATTATTAATTTCAAATAGGATGTGTTGTCTATAATCAATGTCTGATGAATTCTAAAAAAGAACATTTTATTCTTCCTGTATATGTGGATGATATTAATTTTTACGGAATAAGGAAAAGATCATGGATGAATTTTTTAGTCACATGTATTATAAATTTTCAATGTTTATAATTGGTGAAATCACATATATTTTGGGTTTTCATTTGGTTTAATATAATAATTATATCTTCATTTCTACAGAACAATTTTCAAGAGTGATAATAAAAAAATTTAATATGCATGAATCTATAACAATCTTGACTAGGTTGGAAGAAAAAAGGAAAACACATGGACAGTTAATCAATAGATTACACCTTATATAGGAGTATCGTTGGAAACCTATTATATTTCATTGCATCATGGCTGAATATCATCATTGAAATATTATTAATTTCTCCTTACAAAAGTAACCCAAATAGAGAGAATTTTGCATGTGTTAAAAGAATCACGAGGTTTATTCATGGTAATTTTAATTATTTATTTATATTTTTATCAGTAATAGATTATGAATAATCGTTATTTTATTAAAATTTCTATACTAGTGATTATGTGAATTGATATTCTACATGTGGTGATTCATTATTAATTTTAAAAAAGGGGTCACCTTACATAGTAATAAATAAGAAATGATTACTTTTAATATAGGTGAAGTGGGATATATCTCTGGTATGAAGGCAAGGAATCCACTATTGTGGATGAGGATATAACAGACTCTTATTGATGATGTGGTTAATCAAATTATGGTGATTAACTTTGAAAACAATAGCATGATAAATCTAATTAAAAATATAGTTTTGAAAATATTATACCAAAAATATTGATATTATATATTACATCTTTATTGAAGTATTTGACCAAGGTGTACATAATATAGTGCAAGTTTCAATAGATTAACTAGTATATGAAATCTTAAATAAGACCTTGGTAGTCACAGTGTTCTAGAAAAATTGATCACACCTCGGTGTTCATCAAACTATCAGCACTTTAAGAGGTTACAACTGGTCCCCTACATTATATGTGTTAACACTTTTAATCTATTAGTGAATGTGATACAGGTATATGGGGGATATTCAATCTAGGGGTAGTTTTTTAGTACTAAAAGTAACAGTATTCATACATTTAAATTATTGATAAAGGCATATATATGTGAAATTAAATGATCATAGGTATTATATGACTTATCTATAGGATTCTATGAATTTATTGTAGGATAGGTTGGTGGTCTATGGTGGTATAAAATTTTCATTTTACCCTCCTGATTTCAATATTGATCTTTCATCACATGGACATATATTATTGGATGAGTTGATTCCATCATTTCAAAGTTTGTATTGAGAATTATTATTTATTGAATTTATAAACATATTTTCCACAAACCCAAATGGATAGACTACTAGAATAAATGTTTTTCATAGCAATAAATGAAATGTGTTTTAAATTTTTTTTCTATACACACTATGCCTGATTATGTAGTATTCATAGAAAGTGAAATTAGGAGAATATGTCGTTAATGTTGAATGTTCTAAAATATGTAGAGCTTTTTGAAGGAATCTGGTGTCACAAATTATTGATGTTTCATGAATATGAGAGTAGAAGATGTTAATCCAATGTGACCTTGAGAAGTTTCATGAATTGTTTAATATCACTACTGATTTATGAATAATACATCTTCTAGAAATGGAAGAATAGGTTCATAAAAAGTTCGATGGGATCTTGAGATCTTTACATTGTGGTGAGTCAATTAATATGTGTCCACACATCATTTGAAATAAAGAATAGAATTTTAGAATAGAATGAATTAGTATAAATTGATGAAGTACAGGATCTAGGATGGATCCCCACTCCCCCCTACATATCTCTCTCTCAGCGTCCCCCTCTCCAAGGGTTTCCAGTGATGCTTCAATGGTGAGGTGATCCCCATTTCCCTACTCCCTCATTCCTCAGTTCTCCACATGGGGTCTCTCTCGACGTCACTCGTTGCTAGGGGTGTCATGGGTGGCCCTCTTCTGCATTGGAGATTTAGGGATTCTTTTTCATCTTCTTTGTTGGTGGCCATGTTCTTCATCCCTAGGTGATTCAAGGATTGTTTCTTATACCCTAGGTTGTGACCCTATATTCGATCCATTTCCCATTTCTCTCTTCCATCTATGGATTGTTGTTTTTTCTGGATTTCTACATTTCTTCAGTGTTAGGGATCATATTTCTAGCTATGTGTTTATGCATCCCATGGTCCTGTTCAACCCCATCACTGATCTTTTCTTATTCACCATCATGATAGACACCAATTTTGGTTTAGAAAAATGGTATGCTTGGCGGATTGGGATTGTGGGTTGGAATTATATGGGTACTCAGTTGTTTCGTGTTTCGGTGTCTCTCTCGTAGTTTGTTTCGTATTCTTTGCACATCAATGATTTGTTCATTATTCCTCTACTCTGGCCACAGTATTCACCACAATTGACTACATATGGATTGGTGTGATGACCCTCAATGGTGGTTTGGGATTGTGGTGGGGGTTTTTCGTATATACGAGTCTTCACCCTTCGTTTGTAGTGTAGGCTCCAGAGGTGTTGACGCTGCTCATGGTTGATGGCTCAATTTTTTCACTAGAGTTGTCGCGATAATGACTGATAGTTTCTCTCGGGTGCTTCATTTTTGTTTTACTATTTTTCAATGGGATTTTCTGACATTGTGTGTTCAAGTGATGTTTTGAATTTCCTTGGTGATGATCATCAATGCCTGGTTTGATTCTGATTTATTGTTGTGTAACGAGGTTCGATATTGTTCAAGGATTATGAGGTATTATTGATCATGATTCTAGATGTGTGGGTCTCTAATGTGCATTTTTTCAAGAGGGTCATAGTGGTGATGATGGATGTTTTTGATGAAAGTTGGCTTCCACAGTCATGGTGATGATGTGGGGAAAAGTGTTAGTGTTGGACTTGAGGTGGCGCCTATATGCCAGTTTGCAATTTGAAGTTTAAATTTTGAAATTTGAATCTATTTTGGTTAGAATAGGGTTTGAATTTTAATCTGTTTTTTTTGTTGCATTTGATCTTAACAGTTTGTGTGGGTTCCACTTAACCCATAAAAGTGACTTTTTCTAAAAATTCCAAAAAAATGAGTTTGCATGATGATAAAGACTGGGATCTTATAACTATGAAATTATATGAATGATTATGAATCTCAAAAATAATATCAAATTATTGACTGATTATAATGATTTTTATAATAGGGGGTTTCGTGATGAATACATGTTTCACAATGACATTGGGTTCCCTAAAGGCTCTGAAAATCGAGATATTTAGATCTTATTAAATGTGTGTTGGTTTACGATGGAATTTATTTTATGGAAAACTAATAGGGGGTTTTCAGTTGATGGGAGATTCAAAAATAGTACGTTTGATAATCTAGATATACTAAACAGTGAATTCATTGCCATAAACTCATGCATATGATTTTTTAGAGTCTCATCCACATCCAGTACACAGACTAACATTCCATGTCTAATAAAGAGACATTAATGTTCTTTGACTGAGTATGACATATCTAAAGGTAGTGATAAAGGGAGATAAAGATGATGTGTTTTGAATGAAAATGTGTTTTATCTCTAAAATTCATGTAATGTAGTGCACCTATTAGAATGTGACTATATATAATATTCTATACTAAAAATTTAATAGTTATGCTTAGTTAATTTATATACGAATGAAACACTATCATCAATTACTCCTTTAAAACCCATATAGTGGTGAACGATGTAAAATTATTGTCCATATACCTGAATATGAATGTTTGATGAATGCATAATTCCATCAGTTGGGTTTCACAAGTTCCTTATGATGTGGGATAAAGGTATGTCACATTATACAAAATATGAACCCCTATTCACCCCTCCACTCTCAGTGTATTCTATGGTCCTATAGTAATTCAAATTGTGCGGCCTCAACTTGTGCGACATGTATTCCCTGACTTCTTCCTCCTACGTTAGTTTTACACTTATCCCAATTATTCATACATCATAATATATAGTATAAATCCTTCCAATATCTAATAGTATTAGGATCAGTGCTAATGTCGATCTCTATTTGAAATCCATAATGGAATTCCCATAGGTTTCGAAATATATTATGTACATACCCTTATAATTCAATAAAATAATTGGTTATTATATTCAATATATGTTTATAATTGGAACCCTATAATAACCATCTTTACTAGAGAAACTCTGTATTTGGAATACCTTATTGGGATTCTCCCATATAACTATAAAACTTATAGTCTCTAGGTCAACTAGTATTTATTATTCCAAGATAACATGACCTACGTAGTGCACCTTTTTCATCTAGAAGTGGATATTATTTATCTTATAATATATATAATTTTCCATCATTAATCTTGTATGATCTCAAGATATATGTAATGGTCACATCGAGTATGAGAATACACCAATATTTCTCATACAATGACCACTGTGAATAATTCAATGTAGTATAAGAGAACCATATTCATAGTGTCGTGAAAATAGTGGATGTGTTTGTATGATTGAATGACATAACCATATAAACATATATGTTGTATTGTATTAAAAAGATATGTGATATATATCATATGTATTATATCACACATAATGACAACATAGTCTCAGGTTAAACTTTGATAAAAATCAATCTCCTCTAAAATGGACATAGAGTACATCTATATAAGTTATGGGATAATGGTTCTTCATAGTATAATCATTCAAATTATATTAATACCAATAGGGCCTCAATGCTCTATATGTATTCTTCTAGAAAAAGTTCAATGAACCCATGGGAGATGTAATAGGTCCTATAAAACCATTGGCCTCTAAATCCTATAGAATCATCTAGATATCTAGAAAATCATTAGTATCTATAAATGTAGATGTAATTGATACCAATGTTTCTATAAAAAATATTATGATATAAAATTTTTTCTATATATAATAAGGTATTCTAAAAAATTTGTTACGGTAAAAACCCATAATTGATCGGAAAAATGAAATAATTAATCATGATGAAGTACCTAATAATCCATATATATATATTGTAAATACGGGGGATCAGTATACATAGTCCATGATTCTGTTGTCTAACTCTACTTGACTGAACATCCCACCAATCCGGGTGAGTATATGCAATACGATCTAGTGATATAAATGACACACTCAGGTGATAACAATTCAATTATATTTGATATGGTGTGAAATATTCAATATTTATAATGACATAAAATTTTATCATCTTGAGGAAGAATTTATCTCCTATGTAATGATGGATTCCTACCCAAGGGGGAATTCCTTACACCATAGCACACTATCTGATCGATTCCCCAAAGGAGTGACTGGGGACATATTCCCATAGAAGTATTCAGTATCATGACCACTGATATACACAATAGAAATAGATATTTTCGAATGTGAAGAAATTATATCTAATAAGGAAGACACAATAATATAGTATACTATAATAGTGCCACAGATATTTGATGATCAGACACATACATCTCTGGTATGGGATACACAAAATAAATATGGCCTAATCCATCGACTTATATCGCAACCTAACTACCATGAATATGTTTTATCTACTAGTGACGTGTATCTGAATCCTAGCTACATCATCCCAAACACACTCATCTACATGTACTATAAGTATTACTAAAACTACCTGCCAATTTTTGTTCTCTTAATCCCTCCCAAATTTGAATAGCTAGCATGGAGTATCTCATACTATGATCAAATGGGATGATCCTTCATAATTGTTATTAATTCCCCAACCATCCACAACTTCAAAACTCAACATTGAATCCGGAACCATAAATCTTATTATGCTTCGGGTACCCACATTAGTGAAAATATATGTGAGTATCAAAGGATGTCACGTAACTGTATCTTCTCTCAGGCTCATTATCATAGCGTCTCTTCTGGCCTCAAGTAAAACCATTATCATATCACAAATAGAACCATCCTAGGTAACTCCATCATCTTCCCTAGGATTTCACACAGAAATGAGAGCCTAGAATACTATATCTAACATGGTATCCAACCAAAAAATGATCACATGAGAATTAATATGATTCCTAAGTCCATCCACCAATCATCTATCTTTAATTGGATCATTAAAATTATATAAAGGCCTAATGTAGTAATGATATATGAAATGATCTTATAGATCATAAAAGGAAAAGAAACCCAACTGAAGGATCATCGAATCCTTTTCATGCTAATCTTTCAGGGTCTTAGGGATGAAATATTCATAGAAGATAGATTTAAATTCCCTCTAAATCACTTCCTAACTTGATCCTTTTTAGTCTAGATTATCTAACAATATTTTTCAAATCCTCAATTAATTTAATTATTTTTCTTAACATTACACTGAAAATATATCACATGGTAATAAAAAATTATTATTACCAACTCATTCCATAACTCTATATCTTGGGGGATTCCATACCTTTTAAATTTATGTAGATGATGGTATGAAACTCATGTGTCAGCTCTATCACGAATGGTTCGGTTTCATAGTTCCTTATATATTTTTATATAATCTGCAAAACTCCCCTATAATCTACAAATCATATACCAAATTAAATATTATAAGGGACTGTGAACAATATATATTGAATTGTGGAATCCATTTAGTCATGAATTCCCATTAATAAAGTCCTATCATGATATTTTATCACAATTTGTGGAAACAGACATAAAGCACAAAAACATTTTACATGTAATAGACACATTAAGTGAACAAGGCATGGAATAATGGACGACATATAAATCGTGTAAATATGAAAAAATTATTCATGATCAATTCCTACTTTTCATATAGTAAAACGATAAATTTTAATCCAAAATCATAAAAACAAAAATGAAACATCATCCACATGACGCAAATGGTGTACTCAAAACCACTATAGAGAGAGAAAACTAGAACAATATATATCATCCTAGAAAATTTTGATTTTTATTATACATGGCTTAGCAACTATAATGCCTAGGATCATGACCAAATAACTTCTAACAACAGACTCTTTTCTAACATTCCAATAGGTCATGGAATCAAAATAGTATGATTGGATATAACATTTGGATTTTGCATCCCATGTTCCACTAAATAGTTCCACGTGCTAATGGGTCGCTTGGCCACAAGTTCTTATTCACATACACTAGAAGATCTCTAATAGTAGTTAGGGTCCAAGTAAGTACAATTGGGACATTATACCCTCGTGATTAGAGTAGCATAGTGGTGTAATAAATAAATAAATAAATATTTATATATATAAATAGCTGAAGAATAATAAATAGAAACATGTAGTATAATGTTATGTATCTTGATGTAACAATAAATTATACATCAATAGTACCATCAACTATCATATAAAAATAGGTTTAATTTCATGTATCTATAAAAATTCAATAGTCTAGCATGGTAGAGGTCTTGGAATAAAATAAATGTATTAAATTTTATAAAACGATTAAAAATTTTGTCTTTAATAGCATCACGAGTCATAGCTCTATCTCATAATTCACTACACACAATTTATAATCACAAAAGCATCAAGAATTGGGTAGTTTCACCTGTCCCTACATGCATTTACAAAAGATTCTCATGAAACATTGGTAGTTAGAAAAATGTGTGAGAGAAAATAAATATACCACCCCCAACGGTGTCCATAAATATTCATCTGTCTTATAATATGAGCAATTAGGAGCTACATTAATGATATAATGTAATAAAATACTATAAATGGGTCTGCCCTTGTTCCTTAGGGACACCAGGCTGACACTACTTACTTCAGCCAATACAATATGATGTCGAAAAATTATACATGTCTGTGTGTCTGTGTGTATATATATTATGTATGTGAATTAAAATATAGTAAATATTTATGTGGATATTTCTAGTACTTTTTACCTGAGGCGTCGAATGTGCATTGATGGTTTATAGAATGAGACTCTCAAGTATTGAAGGACATCAATCACAACCTTATAATTGTTGGATAATCATGCCTATGTATCATAGATGATATTGGATTATAGGATGATTCATTATAATATGCAAGGATCATGAATCCCATTTATCAGAGTCCATAAGGATTGAAATTAAAATTCATCATAAGTCACAAAGTCCGCCACAAAAAAATTTCAAAATATATAATGGCCACCATTCTTTTTTAACATTAGTTATAAATTACACCATAACATATCTAATAAAATTACAATGGGAACCACTCCTTGCATATCATAAAAATCATGTCATACAATGATAATATATAACAATGTCAAGGGAAACCATTCCCATATATCATAAACACCAATGGAAGTATGTTCTTGTATGTCACAAGTGTATGGGTCACCAAATCTATATATCAGAATAGTATAAAGGGTTATCATTATCTTATATCACAATAATTTGAAGTGCCTCAATGATTATATATCCATACATTATAAATGGTCTATGTGCTAATATATCATTACATTATATGAATACATGGAATAGTAGGATCCAATAAATAGTTCATAGTTCATTGGAATTATTATTTTAAACGGAATAACCATTGTTTCATTAAAATAAGTGAATTGGTCATACCAATTAATTCAATTAATTTCAATAAAGTTTGCTATGTTACATATGAATGATATATCTCTAGTATTATCTAATATAATTTATGATATCACCATTTTGAAGACAAACCGCACATAGTATAGCGACCCTTCCTTTTCCTACATTACTATAAAATCATTTCATAGATAAACATCATAACAGTATTATACATAGAGTATTCAAAGGTTTAGGGTCTTGGGAAAACTAGTACCACACATAACAAATACAACATCAACCATAAACATTTATTTAATTTGTTCTTCACTAGCTTATTAGTGTCACTTTTCCTCTCCTTAGTACATGTAGCCACCCGAGAATTTACATAAAAAGGGGTGATCTAAATTCCAATTAAGAGGATATATAAGAACAATATAGCATGGGGTGAGTATATTGATGACATAGGAAGAAGATCATGAACATGATAGGAGCATAAATAATAAACTTGAAATGTGGAAATGCAAAAAAATGAAACATCATGTTTAGTGGTTAACTACCACACATGCTTGTGAACCATGCTTGAATCTTGTTCACACATCATTTCACATTTACTCATGAGATTCATCACTTTACCCAATGCATTGGAGTGCTATATAATTTCAGGTGCAACCTTCATATTTAAACATTCAAATTGTGCTATATAATTCCAGGCGCACCCGTCACATCATAACATTATCATTATCATTCATGCCACATAGAACACATATCAAACATGTACATAAATAACCCACAGAATGTAATGGGTTTCATATCATTATAAAACATTCATAAGCTTTGGGTTCCCAAAATAAAGAGGGAATAACATATTTGATACAAGAACCATCAACCTTGAATGAGACGTAAATGTGAGATCTTGAAAGAAGAGTTGTTTTGGAAATTTTTTTGATAGAAATAAAAACCAGTGACAATGATTTATATACCAAAAAAGTAAAGGAAATTATTAACAAATGATCTCTGAGGAGTAACCATATCCAAAAATGGAGTGAAAGAGGGAGAACCCGAAGGAAGAAAATTGGGTTCGAGATTTCCCCTTACCTTGTACTAGAATGCCTCCTTCTATTTAGTGTCCTGTATAATGAAATTATATTAGTTAATTATAAATTATATAACCTTTTATACATTAATAGGGTTCATTCTGGTTTCATTATTTCATATTGTGTTCCTTTGGATGAGTTATAGATTTTAAAAACATTGATCGGGGATGTTTGTTTTCATGGTTTTCTTGAGCGGTCCACTTGTATTCTTAAATTTATGTTTGGGTAGATCATGGGTAAACATCCAGAACTGATATTACATGTTATTAATGATATTATAGAAGCTTTAATGATTGTATAATGAGTTGTATTAGACCCTTTTGGGCGAATCATTAAAAATAATGATTATTTGGGTTAATTTGAGCGGTTTTTTTGGATCACGACAAACTCATTTTAACTTTTCACTTATTAATAAGGAAATAGGTTATTTCCATAACATAAAATAGAACATAATAAATATAAAATATTCTGGTTCAACCATAAAAATGGTTTCATTCCCAGATTTGAAGGTAGAAATGGAAGAGGAGAACATGTCGTTTTGAAGGTGATAAATTTAACACCTCATGAACAACGTTCTCTTTAATAAAATAAAAGGAAGAGGGAAAGGGTGTGGGGTGATATAATATACCATTAGAATCATAATATTATAGTATATGTATAATACTAGAGTTAGAAAACAATTTTGATGAAGATAGTTGGGGAGAGATCATGAAAAAAACTTGACCTTGAAAGGAAATTTAAGGAGAAGAGGGAGGGAAATTACCTATTGAATCCATCACATGAGAACCTCTTTAAGGGCATATGATTGGTCTTTTGATGAGACCAGAAGCTCTTGGATGTGGGTAAGGGGATAGGTGAGATGTTTGGATAGGATCATAGACAATTCTTGAAGCATTAGAGGTCTGGTTTGGCAAGAGGAGGGTGGGATTATTTATACATGAGGAGAGAGGTGTTTTTGGTATACAATATTAAATAAAATAATATATCATAAGTTAGACTTGTAATAGTAGATTTTTGAAATCCTAAATCATATGTTAATATAATAAAATTCGTTTTAGGCTTTAAATCTTGTTTATAATTCGAATTCATTAATTTATTAAAAGGAAAGTGAAAGAAAGAGAAAAAGACACTTTAAGAAATCATCTTTTGACTTTAGGATTTGGAAAGTAATTTTTAGGTTTGAGAATGATATTTATTGTATTTCAAGGAAAAATTTATGAAATATAATATGTTTTTTCCGCAAATAATGTTCTAGAATGTTTATGTCATCCTTACATCATTAATTATGCAATTTAGTGTTCACCGATTATGCGAAAAAACTGTTTTTTCACTATTCACCCGAAACATGATGTATTTCAGAATAATCCCAAAAATTTACCACTACCAATTTTCGATGTGTAGAATCCAAAAATGATTTACATTTTTCAAAAATAGTTTTTTAAATATTATTAATTTAATGTTTAATTAAAATAATAATTTACTTAAAAAAACAGTTTTTAAAATTAAAACTGATTTTGTAGTTATTTCAAAAATTATGTAGGGTCTTATATAATTATCTAAAAACCAATAGACATTGATTCAATACATTATGAGTACATTTTAGGGAAATAATAATTCTTTTAATTTAATTAATTAATTATAATTATTTATTTATGACTTATAAAATACCAAAAAAGTTTACTGAGGTCAAATTGTTACTTTCTAAAATGTCTAAATTTTAATTTATTATTCATAGGTAATGTTTCTCTTATTTACTATTCATAAGGTTAATATTACTATTCATAATGGTAGGTTACTATTCATAATGGTATGTTACTATTCACCAAAAATTATTTTTGTTTCATTAGATTCCAAAAACTATCTTGAACACAACCGTGTATGTCGGATTTTTAAAATTCCAAACATAGGGGTTACAAAATTATGTTTAAGGGTCACTTATCACTTTGTAGTTCATTATTTTCTGTTTTTATGACATAAATATAAGAAGGGAATTTCCCATTGAAATTCATTGGGTCGTTACGCGCAGTGATCGGTATTTTCGTTATATTACCATGAAATTAAAAAATAAATATAATGGGTTCACACAATGGGGTGGATCACATTGAATATGAAGTCCTTAAAAAATATTTTGGGTCTAAAGGATTAATTAGGTTACAATATTGGAAACCAATTTATGTAGATTCATTTTAGGGGAAGCACAAGATGGAATTAGTGTCTGGAAGGTTACCCCTACTATTAATAATCACAACATTGAGGGAAAATCACAAGACTAGTTTCCTTATATCTGTATAGGATCAGTCATCTTGTATCGACCATTGGTTGGGTCAATTTTAGACGATAATACAATACCAGACGAACACATAGAATATAAGGCATATAATCTTGAAAATATATATATTATTAGAAAAATAAATGAATTAAAACTAAAACCTAATGAGTTAATCACATATCAATGGATATCCAAAAAAACAGATCATGATTCTAAGGTCAAAAAAAGAAAATTTAATAAATCCTTGGTTAGGAAATTTCAAGAGATCTCAAGGGAGTAGGGGCAGTCCTCTATCCATTATATGAAGAAAACAAATGAGGTTCTATGTTATAAATATGTGGGGTGTTGTAATCATTTATTACAAATTTTCAGGATTTCATGTTTTGTCCACTTGGTTTTCAAATCCATTATCCATTCATGTGTCCAAATCTATTAAAGGTGAGAGATTTCACTATTCATGGACATGGTTTCAAAACCATGTGAAACACATGCTACATGGATCCTGGAAAAACATATATTAAATTCCACATCTATGAGGAATGGATCACATGGTTAAAGAAAACTGTGAAACCAAAAAAAATGTTCAACGAAATACCTTGCATGGATAAATTAAACAATTTGGAATGTGGAGCATGATTTACAAAAACTGTGTGGCCTAGTTTCTTCTTCAATTGTTCAAGGTTTTGGGAGTTTAATAACACTCAAACACCATATTTTCCACAATTTTGTAACTAATAATTCTCATTAGGTCAATCCAAGGAATTATAACAATGATAATAATAATTTTATCTCAGAGAGAATCTTTTCATTTATAACTACTCTTAGTTAGGCAATTGGGAATTGGGTACAAATTTAAAAATTTATTCATGAACTACTCTACTGGTTTTATGCCAAGGATGTGGGAAATGAATAAATCATGGAATTTTATAAATAAATCATGTATTGTATTATAAATTCATTATTCATATATACATTTTATAGGATGACTATTTAAAATAATGTAAATGAAAGAATGTTGGTAACTATACTTTCATTGTATATATAGATATTTCTATAAAATATAGTGTTTAATAAATTAGTATTTAAATAAATACATAAATTATTTTAATGGAAACAGATGAATCACAGTCATTATTCTGATAGTTACTGTTATGAATGAAAAAAGTTGTGGTATGATAAATACAATTTTAAATTTATTAAAAATAAAAAATATTAAAATAAAAACTAAAAGAATAAAAATATGAATGAAATGGTTGGTGGATTGGGGTTTATTTAATACTATGATTTATGTAATGACTCTAAAAAATAAATGGACATTTTAAATGTAACAAACTCGTCCCCAGTAGCCTACAGTCTGTGGTTATTTTTTTACAACGTCATAGATTAATGAGATCACATCAACATCGATCGATCAGTATAATAGTTTTAATGAAATATATAAATATATGGTTTCTATGTTACATTTTTAGTTGATCATTAAACATAATAAGGTAAAATAAAAAGCTTCCAAGACACCAAATCAATGATTTCATTCTCTTATCCTGAGGAAAGAAAAAAACATAAGGGTGAGATAAAATTATTTGTAAGGGCTGTATGATTAGAAAAAAGACTCAATTATAATTGAATCAGAAAAGATATTTAATAATAAATATGGAAGTGTAGATATCTAACAAGTATCCATCCAATCAATAAATTGATAATGATAATACATCTATAGATTTTTTAATTATGAATATCCTCTCAACAATAAATGCTCAATTAAGAATTAATTGAATGATAATTTTTTATAATCATGTATCTATAACAAGGACCACTAAAATCAACACCTTTCACAGGATGTTTAATTTCTATGGGTAGATACCTATGTGATACTTTGTGGAAAAAAATAAGAAGGTTTGTTGTCAGTTGATTTGACTTGTGATACCTTTTGATGCATCGAAAGGATATATTATTTCAGGCCCACCCATCAAATAAATTCAAAAATATTTATTAATTATTAAACTTATTTTATTAAAAATATCTTTATCAAAATATATGGATTGAGTAGAGGATACATATTTATCAATATTTCCCAATTTAATCATATAATATTCAATGTAAACACCCTATATATAAATGGTTCCTGATTTATAATGTAATAATATCCATGATACAATAAACATATATATAAAAATATATATACAATTTTTGATGATTGAAAATAAAAGGGGTTGAACTGATAGGTAATAATTGAAAAATATGTACTATGTATAACAAAAATAAAAATGAGACAAAAAACCCTTACCTTATTTCTAAAAGAATTCTACATTTCTACATAATGTCAAAAATAGTCAAATGTGAGTAATTAATAAATTAATTCAGAACCTGTTAAACATATTTTTTATTTAATAAAATTTTCAAAGATTAATATAAGTCCATTAAAATAAAATATAATTATTAATTTTTTTATTTTAGGAGCATTCTTTTTGTAATTTTATGGTCGGTTCCCGTATTTATAATTTTTGGAGTTCTTTTCAAATGGTAATAAATAATCAAAAATTGAAATTATTTACTTTTAATGATATTATATATTATTGAATTTTCTCTTATAAATTTTTATTATATGATTTAATGATGAAATTTTTTAAAAAATATTGTCCAAAATGTTTAAATTTATATTCACGGTGTGACGAACATCCTGAAAATGCTTGGTTTTGTTTTTTAATATCATGCTATTTTTTTCAGTCAAAAATTGTTTTAACATACATATTATAATATGATATAACCAGAGTAATTTTTTTATGAATATAAATTATATATGTAATTAAAAATAAAAACTATATGTGGTGAATGTGGTTAATTGACATGACCTGGAAAATGATAACATTTTTCAAATAATAAGAGGATTGAAGATATTTAATGGCATATATTACATTAACATAGTAATATAAAACTATATATATTATATTAGAGTTATCACTCAACTATGGATTACATTAGGTTAAGATATAGTAATAAAATTTAATAAAATACAATATAAAGATGAATAATTTTGCCTCTTGAATATCCTCTCATTGACAACCTCCTTTAGTCAATTGGATCTTCCATTTGGCAATATTAGTAAGTTCATGACATGATGAAGAAGCATGGGAATGTAATTTTCAATAATATATACATCCCTCAAGGTGTATATAATGTGTGGAGAAGGGGTGGTGCGGTTGATATTTATAAGTGAAAGATATTATTGTTTTTATCTTATTATTCGTTTATTATTTGGGATAAAGACTATCAGTGATGCTTATTCTGATAAATATGTATAGTTAATTTTCCATGTGAGTTACAAATATTGATTTCATACCACATCTATATATCATTCATGACAAAAAATAATTTTTCTACTTATAATGGAAAATATCATAAATTACCATATTTCAATATCCACAAAAAATATCTATTTTAAAAAAATTGCAAAAATCACCCCATCCATTTTTTGACATGTAGATTTCAAAAATTGAATCCAATTTATGAGTAAGAAAATTTATATTTGATACATTTAATTTCAAATTTAAATTAATAATTTATTTTAAATATAATGTTTTCAAAACTATAACCGATTTCAGGGAACAATGAAAAATAAAACATTATCATATATTTATAATAATATATAAATAATAATTAATTAATATATTTTATAAAATAAAAATTTTATTTGAATGAATATATTTATTATAAAATTTTTAATAAACATTATAACTCTGCAAAATTACCTACACAACATTTTTAATTTTTTAACCATTTATCTACTTTTTCAATGTCTAAAATAAAACATAATTTCACTTATGAGATACTTAATTTTCTTTTAACATTCATTTGTGATGTTTTTATTCTAATGGTTACATTAAAATTTCTAAAGGTCGCATTACTATTCTAATTTTGAGGTGAACATTTAATTTCATAACACGGTTCTTTTAAGATCAGTGTTGCAAAAAATGTATGTTATTGGAAAAAATTAATTTATTTAAGAAGTCATGTATTGTGTTCTTTATTAATATGTCCTTTGAAAATTTCATCCATTATATTTTCATTAATATTTCCTTGAAATTTGATTATGGTTTTTCTTTTCCATTGCATCCTTAGGTCCCAATGTTGCTTCTTCCATTTCATAATTTCAACATATAAAAATTACTAGTTCAGTCATCTAAATTCAAAGTACATTCTATTTAGTTTTATAAATCTTGATATACCTTCTAAGTAATATTTCTATTTCATTATTGTTTATTATATATAATGTGACATTAGTTTAATTATTTAACAATGAAAGGTGGTAAAGAACATGAAATTTAGAGGGACTTGGTAATTGGTGAGATGAAACACCAATTCATTCCTATATTTCAAATGGACTACCATACCATAGTTTAAGTTTAAATTTCTTACCCATGTTTATAAATAAAATCTATGGATATGATTCTACAAATACATTATTTCTCACATGATATTACCAATACTTTATTCTGTTGTGTGAATATATATTTCTACTACATTAAGATGCTTTTATATAATCTACAATAGTATTCACCATTGTCATTGTATCATTTACAATTTCTAGGAAAACAATTTTACTATCACTAACATCATCAAAAAAAAATATTTCAAAATATCGTTCAAAATAATGCAATATATAGGGAAATTAGAAAACATGAATGAAATTTATTATTGTTTTAAAACTGTACTGAAGTTAAATTATAATCTCTTATAACATGAAAATCATGTGAGAGTGACCTAAAAATGCCTTCAGATTATTCAATATTAATTTCATACGCACTTTCTGTTTAATGGGGATAATAATTTATAAAATTAAACAGAATAACCTTATAGATCTAAACAAGTTATTAATATCTATGTAAAATAGGGATCTCACTAATTAACAATTGGTATTGGGTCACCGTGAATTCAAACAACATCATTAAAAAAGATTTATTATATGAAATCAAGTTCTAATTGATCAATTATAATATGAATAAATATTGATTTTTTATTTTGATCCACAATAACCCATTCATATAATTCACTAATGGAGGTTTTGGTAAAACATTATTGTTGTTGAAATACATTTCATATCACTTCCACATAAAAATTAGTTGAAGTTGTATGAATCTTATATGAATTTTTCTATCACCTAAAACTTATTGAACAACATAGAATCCTGATATTCTTTCAGAAATTTACCAATTCATATTATCAAACCATAAATATTCCTTAATATCTCAATATATCATGGTACTATAAGAGAATATAGTGAAATTTGAGCTTTGATATTCATATTCTTTTACAATTTTTAGTTCGGGTATTGATGGAACATATAACCAATTTTAAAATTACATAATTTAATTCTATCAAACAATTTCATCCAATCATCCATCCTTAATGGATTTAATTTTACATTGAAAAATATCATCATCAGATTTAGAGATTTTTTTTTCAAAATAAGAAGGGCTCACAATGTTATAAAAAGGGATTGATGTTCCCTCCTCCATGAAAACTCCAATATAAATATTTATAAAATCCATGATTATATTGTTTTCCTAAATCCCCATTTGGGTAAATAATCCATGATCATTACATCATAATTCTTTCTCTACTTATAATCAATTCTTCAATGGTAGTGTAATATACAATAATAATCATTGAGTAACATAAAACTTTTTATAGGCCTCTTGATTATTTAATTCTGTGAAAATATGTATATAAAACTCTTGTGATAAATATATATATCACATCATTTTCAATAGATACAGTGTCTCTATATCATGAAAAAAATTATATATATATTGAAAAGATCATTTGTTGGATAAACGTTTTTCCATAAATATTCAACTACACTGATTAATATGAAATATCATTATCATTTTCATAATGACATAACCCATTAATTCCTTTGATACATCACCGTATATAAAAACCCCATAATTTACTAGTAGTAGAGTCCAAATATGTGCATTTAATAATCATCTCATAAAAGTTTCAGACCATTTTCACTTTATTTTGTGCATGTGAACTTAATCCCCTTATGTGTGAGATTTTTTAATGGTTTATAGAATAATGAATAATTCTGAATGAAATATCAATAGAAACCAACTAAACAACTGATACTACATATTTTGGCTATATTCATTAAAATTAGACATTATTGGTTTGATCATTTCATCATAGGATGAATTGTGATTCCATCCATAGAGAAAATATGTCCAAAAGAAGAAATTACATGATGTAATAATTCATACATAAAATATATTCTATATAAATCTTTATTTATTAGTGTCTCAAGATTTATCTTCAAGTGATTCTCTTATTGCAAATAGATTTTATAATACATAAAAAATAAAATCAATGATTACTATAATAAAATCGTCAATATATTCCTTGAATAATATATTCATTTGATATATGAAAACTGAGGGTGTATTATAAAATCCAAAAGAATTTAATGTAAACATGAAAAGAATATAAAAAATTCAAAAATATTTGTTGGGGGGTATATTACTCCTTTACACAAAATTGATGATTGATAAAATAAATCCCAATAATCAATGAATATTGATCTGCATATAGTTGATCAAATAAATCATGAATGAGAGGTTTATGATATGTATTCAATACACTAATATCATTGATTTATATGTAGTTAATACAAGACCTCAAGGATCTATATTTATTCTTAACAATGAGAACAATGTCTCCCATGGAGAAAAACATTTAAGCATACATCCCATTTTACTCAACTCCTCCAGTTTCTTTTTCATATCCAATTTTTTACATTGTCTATTCTACTAGGATTCACTGAAAATTGTGTTTCATGATAAGTTAAATCATTAGAAAAATAAATATTATGCTCTCTGGGTGTTTAGGTTATTCATTTGAAATAATTAAATGTATTCTTATAGAATTGGTACATCACCAATTCAAATATTTCATTAATCATCACTGGATAATTTTTTTCTCTTCTTCCATAAGAATATCATTCAGTATAGTAGCTAGTGTTATATCTATATAAGTATAATATTATGATGTTTCTACTCTAAATATGAGGAATTATACATCCTCCTCACAAATTTTTATTTCATTCTTCATATAATAAATTTTGACATTATATTTTTATGTACACTCCATAGTGATAATTATATCAAATGTAACCACTAGTTAGATAAGTAGGATAACAAATAAATCACATATATGGGTTATAATGGATAATTATCCAAAAAAAATTATATAATGAGGCTTTATTTATGATCTTTGAATAACAACTCCATTACTTAATAGAAATGGGAAAATGTCAAATTTTCGTAGAAAAATAGGTAGATATAATATAGTTTGATGATCCATAATCAAATAATCCACTGGATAATTTTTTTTATATGATTAATTAACCTTCTAAAAAATCATTGGTGACTTGTACTTCAGTTTGGGTGTTCACTTTAGATTAGCTACCTCTCATTGGCCTCTTCTATGGTAAATTCCCCTGATGGATATGTCACTTATTTTAATAATGCCTCATTTTATTATATTTTATTAATTGAAAATCATTAATTTTATTCATCCCTTTCCATTAATTATCTTGATATCATTTTCTATGCTCTTATAATAGACACCCCTTCCATTCATGAATTCAGAGTATGATTTATTCCATATTTTTGAATAAAGGCAATTGATTCATTACTCTCATATTCTTTTATGGTTAACCATTTATATGTTAATCAATAGAAAAAATTTTATATATATTTCTATAATAAATAACTGATAGAAAATATTTCATCTCCCTTTTCGTGGAACCTAATACTATTACATCATATGATAAATTTTTTGGATAAGACAGTTCCCTTGAGAGACTTGGTATAACTCCTTAAATAAAATGAAAAATCTTGTTTTATGAATAACATATGTAATATGTACCATACATGTCAAGTATTGTAGTGATATCCACATACTCTACAGCCCTATAATCATTATTTTATTATATGTTATCAAATTTTCCCTTCATTTATATTCGTTTCTAATGGTAGAATGTTTTGTCGAATAATAAGTCAATACTATTTCTGCATTATTAGTCTTACATTTTATACTCCTCTTTAGTAAACGAGATCTAAATCAACCACTGATCGGTATCTATCATGAGGAAAAATACCACTAATAATACCTTTTTCTTATCATCACATCCCAATTACATATAAATATTTTCATGGGACTTAATCCACAACGCAGATACCACAAGATTATTAATCCCACTAAAAGATGTTGGATTCTTCTATATAAAATGATCCAATATAGTGTGAGTATTGGTATTCATCATATCATGAATATTTTGAAAAAATATTTTCATGTTATTATCAAATCCAACAATAGCTATATATACATTCTCTTTCAGTTAATCCCTACATTTTTTGCTTGTATTTATTTTATTTTTTTGATTACCCACTATCACTATATTTTGAAACACACTAATTTAACACATAATAACCAATATTATTGATCCATAAAATTAATATAAGGAATTATTATAATTATAGGGTTTATATAACATAAAGAGCCCATGATTAGTACTAATCCAATTATTATACCAACATTAAAAACCCTTACCCCAGTAACCTAGAGGTAGTGAATATATTTTTACAATAAGATTGATACAAGAGATGACATCACCATGAATCATTCAATTATGTAGTTTTAATGAACTAGATTAATACAGGGTTCCATTATTACATTGGAAATGAAATATAGAATATAAAAAATAAACTATTCTACCTCATTGATGCTTATTTAAATATATCATCCATATAACATGATAAAGAAAAATATTGGGGAGATTACATGATCGATAAGGGATAAATACTAGAGAAACATGGATCAATGATTATTGATGGATAATAAAAAAGGAATAATCTATATGGAAATGTAAATAATTAAAAAATGTTTTTTAATAAATAAACTGAGAATGAAAACTAAACAATATATTTTTGCAATCCAAACATCCTATGGAAAATAATATATGAACACATAATAAAGGATATTTTTAATCATTATATGTCACGTATCTAGAACATGATCAACCACTGTTAATTTTTTTCATTATATAATTTTTGTTTATGAGTATAAACATGTCTAATTTTTCTTGGAATAAAATATGATGGATTTGTTTCTGACTGATTTTCCTCATCCGGTGTATCAATGTGTAGAGGGCCTATATAATGTTGTGCCCCACCCATCACTACTAGATCAATGAAATATTCATACATCGATTAAATTTAGGAATACATACCCTTATCAAAATCTCATTATTCATTATAGGTTAGAAAGTTATCAATATTTCACTAGATAATCGAATACACTTAAATGTAAATACCATAGGAAAAAATTGTATAAAACATAGAAAATAGTCATATCCATGACATAATATATGTGGGTATTTAATTAAATAATAAATCACTAATGATCATAAATTAAACGGAATGTAAAAAATCTTATAAGTGATTAATATGGAATATATCCCATTGAAATTTATGTGATGCAAAAAACATATACCATATGCCTGAAAAAGTTATGCACTTGAACTTAAGGTCCAATATATTCAAATTATACTCATTAATTAAATAATTCAAACCTATTAAACTTATATTTGTTATATAATATGGTTGTTATGTTAATTTAGGTAACTTCTATTAAGATCTTATTATAATTATGAAATATATTTTTTAAAAAATAATTTCATTTTGTTGATGACTTGCATTACACAAAACACATATATAGCTTGTGTTAAACACAACACTAAGTCACTATGAAACATCATTTCATAACTATCATTATTTAAAAATGAAAAATATAATGTAGAGATTAAAATCGATGGTATGAATAGTATTTAATTAATTTTGAACTATAGTTTACACATGTATAGTTAATTATATGGCCAATTAAATATAAATTATTGTCAAAAAATATTATAAATTAAAGGAAATGGGTTTTTAAAATACATTATAAATGTGCACAAGAATGTTTTATACCAATAATTATACGGACAAAAAATTAGATTATATTTTTAAATTTTTTAACATTCACCATATGTGTTTTATTGAAAAAATATTAGATCAAATATAATATTATCCATAAATATGCATTTTTTTTAAAAAAGAAAGTTTTTATTCCTTTTAATGGTTCATTTGATTTAAGAACTATTATATGAAACATTGATAAATTATATAATATAATATATAATACTAATTTTAAACAATTATTTTAAAATTTACATATGTTGAAATTTTTGTAATTTTAGGTAATGTTCCATGTTATGATGAATAGTGGAAAAAATTGCATTTTAACTGAAAAATTGTTTTTTCAACTAATTAATTTATATAGATAAATTATTTTTTTAATGGGTATTAAAATATTATAAGATCTATTATTTATCTTTTAATCATATTTTGTTCAATTGAATCAATTTCGTGTTGAAATAAAAAAATAATGAAATTTCAAACACCATGTCATTTTAAAATTAAAATCAAGTTTTCCAATTATTTCAATTAGATTAGTTTTAACATAAAATTATCCAATTATGTTTTTTTAAATGGGGAAAAATATATTCAATAATTGGAATTAGAATATATAAATATACAAAAAAAGGCCCTATAATATTTGGAAAAAGTGAATAGAAAATTTAGATATTTCAGTTTCCATAGTTAAAGGTATAACGTGTAATTAAGGGTAACAATATAATTATAAATATTAACTAATTAAACTAACACATTAGAAATTGGTATTGGATGAAGTTAGTTCTTCCATTAATGATAAATATTATAAATAGATTAATTTAATGGACACATCTCCATAAAAATGACATGGCTATTTTTAAAAAATGAAATAGAGATACCAAATGTAACAATCACACTTTTAATAACTATGTTATTTTTCTTTTGAGGTTAATTAGAAATAATTCTTGTATATATATATTATTTTGAAATATAAATTCCTTACATGTTCCATAGACATTTATTTTTAATTCTTACTATATTAATAGTCATTGAATTAGTTACACAATGATGATGTAGTAAATATTTAAATAATGAAAAACTCAATAATGTGATAATAAAAATATTAAAAAAATTGAATTAATTAATTTAATATATATTTTTATTATGGAATATTTTATATTATGAGTGTTAAAACGTAATTGTCTTTATTTGATGTTGATATATTTAATTTTCTAATGTTAATGTAATAAATAATCTCAAAATGGACACTAATGATATTTTTTAAAATAATATTTCAGAAAATTAAATAATAATTATAAATATTCTAAAATGTATAATGGTGAAATATTATGGACAAAAATAATCTAAATTTAAAATTTTAAGATTAATTTATACATTATAATTAAAACTATCACCTTTTATAATTGAATATTAGTTTTCCTATAATCAGAATTAAAATTAGTTAACAAAGGGTTAATAAAAAAAGATAATGATTCATATTAAAGAAAAATTATAAAAAAATATTTTTTTGGTGATATAAAAATATATCACACATTATATTTGAATTCCATAGAATGTTTATGTATTTTACATAATATTTCAATTATTACAAAGTATTATTTTGAGAAATTTCAAAAGTGCATGTCACCTACATTATAAAAGGACATATACCCCCTCATATCATTTCCCTCATTGAGTCATATCCCACTAAATATATATTCCATATTATCTTTTCCACTTCTTCATAATGATTCTATAGGTGATGGTCTTCCCAAAGGACCAGTTCTAGGATCATTTGGAGGAGATATAAAAGAGACATTTGAAAAAAGAGTTAACCACTCTAATAGATCACTCTCATTTTATACTCATCTATAACTCACCTAAATCAATGATATATATAATAAAATAATAAAATAATCATAATAAATGATATATTATTTCATTATTATTTTTACACATAATTATACATTACATTTATTGTCCCGAACCATCATGGGTTGACCCTCTATAGACCCCCCATGCCAGCCCGCGACATAGCCTGAGTGGAATTCTTGATCCTCCCTGGTGGGTGATAAGAGCCATGGCATCTATAGAGGCAATCATGGAATGATTTCACCGAATTAAAATAAATAAAGCAATGGAATGAAAATATTTCAATGCAATGTAAAAAAACAACAGAAAAAGAAAGAATGACAAACAACAACAAATGAAACTGATCATGACCAAAACTCCTCGCAAACCCCGAGATTCGCTCACCAATCTGCAACTAACTCTCTCCCATAGTGATTAATCTCTAGTCTAACCTGAAACATAAACTATATATAGGAAATCACAATTGGTTTGAATATTAAAACTCAGTAGTTGTTCCCAAAAATCTATTCCCAATGCTCTACGTTTAAATAAAGAAGTTATTAATTTCTAGTTTGAACTAAAATCTATAACTTATTTGTTTTCACACACACTTTCAATTCTAAAACAAGTAGAAGTCCATTACCCATTTTAATTTTAATTTTTTTTAATATTTGAATATAGAAGTCGCATTACATTTAAAATCATTTTTTAAATGGATTTAGAAATCCAAATTTAAGTTCTTATTCAAGAGTAAAAACACACACAACACAAAACGCACAATAAAGGAAATGGGGCTGTAGAAAAAGGGGATTAGAAACCGAACTAATCCCCCTAAATCAACTTCCACATACAAATAATAACTAAAGGAAACATGCGTCGAACCTGGGAGCTCATGAACAATCCAGGACATACTATACAAGTTACTAATCTTGAAGGAATTCATAATCTTGAAAACATCATAACGCCCTAATGCATGATCATCACCCAACCTGACTAGATCAAGGGGACAAATCCCATATTAATAATAACAAAATACCTCTATGATATGTGTAATAGATTGTACGTAATCTAAAATTGGGTAGCAATCATTATCAGAAGATTTAAAAACTATCCATGGTTCCCATGTCATCGTGTATAATAAAAAATAAAGGTGTGAGTCAATAATGTAAATAATGTAACCAGTTACGATGAACAAAACATCGCACTGAACTCCCACTATCAAGAAACAGAATAATACAACCCCTGGGTCTCCCCAATGAATGTTTGTCTAATTAATTTCTTTCATCAATGTGACAAACATGACTACACCACTTTTATATGAAACAAAATTTCTCAAGAGAAACAAAATCATTTGTTCACGCCTAACAAGAAATCATTTAC
The DNA here is from genome assembly GCA_963277665.1 of Viscum album. Classification (NCBI taxonomy): domain Eukaryota; kingdom Viridiplantae; phylum Streptophyta; class Magnoliopsida; order Santalales; family Viscaceae; genus Viscum; species Viscum album. The sequence goes on along the minus strand of OY728152.1, from coordinate 2,069,190,839 downwards.
CATCAAACCAGTACACCATTTGAAATCCCATGAATTATTTTCAAAGGAAAAATGAGCATTCATTTACTATTGTGAGTCAATTCATCATGAAAATATTTCACCTATAATGTATAAAATAAACATCTTTGATTTACATCATCTAATTATACAAAATGAATAATTATTTATTACCCTTTATAATTTATAAAAAATCAATTAAATATCATGTGATTAAAAAATTCACAATTTAATGTACATTACATTGGGGGGCCTACCTCGACTCGTAGTCCAAGAATGATGACATGACAAGCCTCAAGCGGGAACATAAGAATGTGCATGATAATGACACAATTTGGCATAAATACCTTCCAACATGTTGCAGCAACATCAAAATGACAAAAAACATAAAAACACTAATTTAATTTTTTTCAAGCGAAAAAAAGCACAGGAACTCATCTACACATTATAGAAAGTGAGACGATGTGACCCCAATCAACTTGACTTCAGCGGAGGATGCTAGTCACACATCAAATTGAGAACAAGGCACAAGTTTGGTCACTCAAACTGAGGGGGAATCAGAAACAATTGAATTGGTCGTCAAGTCCTAGAAGATCTTCGTGGGGCTGTTAGGTTCCTGAATAGTCACTTATATGGGTGTGTGGTAGGGAAGGGTTCACTGCTGGGTAGATGGTATGTGACGGGTCAGAAGTCACATGATAGGTTTCAACTGGATAGTAGGAGTTGTGTGGTAGATTATAATGGTTTTTGTGCACCATTCATGAGGGTCGATGGCCAGAAAAAATTTCAAATAGGGGTGGAGGGCCACAAGTAAGGGAAGCGTTGGATGAGAAGGGAGACGATGGTTGATGGGTGTTTGGGCCAAGGTCATGGAAGCAGTTATTCCCAAAAAGGGACCACCAATCAAAATGGGAGGCGGAAATGAGGTTCATCACTACCCAAAAGAGAGGCAGACATCTGAGCGGATATGGTGCGTGTGTGGGGGAGAGGGTTGTTAGGTCGAACGGGGTGGATGGATGGCGTGTAGGAGGGCACTGGGTGGTCGGAAGTGCATAGGATGAGGGCATGGGTGTAGAGGTTGGGGAAAACCCAGGGGGTGCTAGAAACAGATGGAGGTCAGGGGTGGCAGGTTATGGGCTGGTGATACATCATTTTAGGGCTAGAGGGATGGGAGGCTGGTGGTGCGCTATAGGAGGGGCTATGTCGGTGAGACATAGGGCCTTCGGCAGTCCTACTCGCACTGAAACATGGGAGAAGATAAAGGCTGCAGATGAAGGGGAGATTCTCGGATGGGGGAGGCAGTGCAGTAGACATCCAGAGAGAATAGGGGAAGGCATTGGCTTAGGGAAGAAGGGTGCAGCAGAACTGGGGTATCCAGGTGGCTGGAGGCGGTGAGAAGATAGGATCTGGGTGGTGATAATAGGATGTAATGCGAGGGTGTGTTTAGGCCTGGAGGGCGGCGCTTCCGCTAGAGCTCTTTGGTGTAACATGATGTGGGCTGTTGTACTGAGGAAAAATGTAGCGGCGGAATGAGGATGGGCGAGCTACTACAGGAGAAGTGGAACAGGGGGAGTTGCGCAGGCTAGGACAAAAGGAATGTGGGGTGGGGAGAAGCCACATGGAAGAAAAAAATACAAGAAAACTAAAATGTAAATAATAATAACAATTTGATAATTATAAATAATTATAATAACTTTAATAAATATATAATATTTATAAAACTATTCATTTACTAATAGAATTTACTTAATAAAAATAAAAATAAAAATAATTATAATTTATAATATTAGTAATCATAATGATCATAAGAAAAAATATTACAATTTTACTTTTTATATTAAAAGTGTCATTAATAATTTTAATAAAAATATGCATAATAACTAATAATGATAATTTCATTATAATAATAATTTTTTATTTGAATAACGCAACTTGACATTCTGTGTGTGCCTCTTGTGGCTTTGGGCAAACCATGCGTGAACTATTGTCCAATAAAATAGTTGTCGCACCAATGCCTGGGTTGTATGCACAGTCTCTGCTAGCCATGAATTTCATATGCACTGGTCTAAAACACAACACAAAAATCCCATAAAAATAATAAAATAATAATTATACATTTAGGAGTTTGAAAATTCTCTTCACCATAATGCTTTTCTCCACCAGAATGCCATAACACGATCATGAATCAAAGATATAACCCCTAATGTGTCACTCACCCCCAAAAGTATAAGTGCCTCCAGTTGATCAATCCTGACGAACACTATTCTCCCATTACATGCTAAATATCCTTAAAACATGAAAACATTAAACAATACAAAAAACCTAAGGTGAATCTATTATACTGACACGGAGAGGCCCGTATGGACTCCCCACTATAGGAAACAATAAATACTGAATTCAGAAGGACACGTGATGGGTCTCCCAACCATAAGGACTGATGAGATTTACTGATCTTGAATTCTTCCCACACAGACCAAAAACCCCACCACAACTATATGTGATGGAATGACCTAATCATTATAGCATCAAAACTATTTCCATTTCCATTTCAACATTTTATCCCCCATATAAGATCACAAACCATTCCACAGTAATGAAAAAATTTAAAACAAGGCCATTTTTCTCCATTGGGGTTCACTTGACTCTGCAACTACATCACTCGAGACCTATGGCAGGAGATCTGTTGATTGAAGCACCTCCAGCCACATAGTAAGGCTTCAAAAACTCCCTAATATGCCTCATGAACCATAATTTCACCAAACACACACCCAATAGAAAATATCTCAAATAGGTTCAACAATAAACCTTTATGAGAAATGGAGAAAAAGAAAACCCAAATAACAATATATGTGATGTCTACTACCTCCATAGATCACATTAAATAAAAAACCTCAAACAAATCCATAAAATATAATTACTCCTTCTGACGGGATAAGGGGACCATAGATGATCTAGGTATTGCTTCAGCGAGATTCATGGAATCACCTTGATAGAATCACTGCACATGCCCCGGGCACCAACATGAGTGGTAGGGTCTCAGAGCACTTGAGAACATTAGCCTCTTGAGTACTTTCCTACCTCCCTGGTAATAGATCAAGGAATTGTGTGGTGAGGCAGATAACTGATTGTCTGAAGCCCTCTTGAATCTTCTACATATTCCACTAGAATCAGGCCACTTTCCACTCTATTTATCTATATCTTCTGCACTACTTCCCAAGTCCGGATGAGGATTCACCACCTCGAGTCCCCCTACTAAACCAACTTCGGTGAGGGATCCTCGTCTCCCAAAATCAGGGAAGGTGATTACGTTGAACTCTTCCAACATTGACAGAAGCTCAAGAAAAAGTCTGAGCTCTAAATTCCAAACATTCAAGGGAACATTTCAAACATACCCCAGTTCATATGGATCCATGTCCTGAAAATAAAAAAAATAAATCCAAAACCGAACCAAAACCATAGTGAAGACCACACAACTCCATCCTCTTCCTCACAATTGTCAGCAAATGAAAATTATTTTTGGATTAATGATGACTTAAAGAACTCCCATGTGAGATTTTCTCAAGCCTTGCTTCAAGAAATGGGCATCCACCGCTTCCATGTGGGATCATCAATCATACTAGTAGCCAATATCTTCTTTAAGGACTTAGTTTGCATGAAAGTTCCTTTCAATCTTCCATAGCCACTCCACTGCCTCTAGAGGATCTCATTACCCATACATGAGGGGAGGGTTCATCTTCCATAACTCAAGGATTTAGTCCATGGGCTGATTAGCTATAGGATTCACTAAGTGTGCATCACCCAAAGTTTCACCTTTGGAATATATCGAACTAATATGTGGGTGAAAACTAAGGAAAAACAAAAATAAGGAATGAGATCAAAACAAGGTCATTTTTATTTCAAGTACCAAAATAATACTTTTCACAATGATTTACATAATGAAGGTAAACCCAAACGATTCACTCAGGGGAAACAAGTGTTGACGTGTGACTCAGACATATGGTTGGTGGCCATACCCTAGTTATATCTCCATCACTGTGAGCATTCTAGGGTAAATCACCCTGCTCCACATGTCTTATTAGGTCCTAAAATCTCACAAGGAAACATTCCCAACTCTATAATAATTTTCTAATGTAAAACAATACACAATAATAAAGGACACCAACATTCCTGAACATCCCATTGTTACCCGATGTTCGGAATGGGAAAGGGTTCTTGAAGTCATTATTGTTCGTACACCCGAAGTCCTGAAAATTATACTCTTTATACAATGAAAACCCCAAATAACAATTGTTGATCTGAAAAAAAAGATCTGTTAATGATCCAGCCTTTACTGATTCCATTTTTCAAGAAACAGTGAAGGTTGACCTTGAACCGATCACTCGAGCTAGTCTGCGATATGGCCCAAAATGTGTTCTCGATCCTTCCAGGTTGGGGACATGCTCTAAATAATAAAAATGGATCAAGATGGAATGATTTCACCCAATGAAAATAAATAAATAGGTAGAAATAAAATAGTTCAACACAAAGTATATAAATGACATAAAAAGAAAGAATGACCAACAAAAAAATGATCATGACAATGTCCAAAACGCCTTGCAACCCTGTGAGTCACTCACCAATCCACAGCCATATCTCACCCATAGTAAGAAAGCTCCATTTAAAGCAGAAAAAAAAACTAAAAACATGAAAACAAAAAAGGCATGAGTATTAAAACTCATTAGTCATTCCCAACAATCTATTCCCAATGCACTACCTCTAAATAACGAATTTACCAATTCACAATATGAACTTAATTATATAAAATATTTGTTTCCACAGACACATTAATTTTTTAAAAAAGTAATAGTCCATTTTCTTTTTTAATTTTACAACATATTAATATTTTAAGGGAAATGTGAATTAATTTTTAAATCATTTCCATGAATGCTTTATAAATCCAATTTTGTGTGGATTGTCATGAGTAAAAACACACAAAACACAAAACACACAATAACGGCATAGGAAAGTATCAAATGGAGACCATAAACCAAACTAGGCCCCTGAATCATCCTCCACATACACATATGAACTAAAGAAAACATGTTTCAAACCTAGGATCTCATTAAAAATCCATAATGTTCTATACATATGACTCATCTTGAAGGCATGCCTAATCTTGTTGACGTCATAATGCCCTAACACCCAATCATCTCCCTACCTAGCCTGATCGAGGGGCACAATACCATATCAATAATAACGCAAAACCTCTCTCCTAGGTAACACTACCCAGTTCATATTCGAAATTAGTGAAAAAATCATTCTCAAAATATTCACACACAATTATAGATTCCCATGTCAACACGTATGGTAAAAAGAAACATGGTGAGTCAATAATGTAAATCGCATAACCAGTCAAGATGCACATCCATTCAACATAACTCACACAACAGAGTTAAACTATAAGACCACCCCTAAGTCATCCCAAAGAGATTATTTCAAATCAATTTATTTTATTAATGTGTGAAACATGCATTACACAATTTTTCAATGAATCAATATTTCCCAAGAGAAATCATAACAATTTATCACACATCAGAAGAAAAAATTTATCATCAAACTAGAACAAAACATAAAAGTCCGTGAAATATGTTCAAAGTTCAAATTATCATTATTTCACAATTATGATTCAATTCATTATGAAAATATTTCAAGTTTAATGTATAAAAAAAAATCTTCGATTTACATGAAGTATTTTTTCCACATGAATAATTATTTAATTCTCTTTCTAATTTGTAAAAAATAAAGGAAATATCGAGATATTAAAAAATTATATTCTTAATGGAGAGTATAGTGGGGGACCTACCTCGACTAGTATTCCATGAATGATAAAATGACACACCTCGAGCAAGCCTAAAATCAAGTGCAAGCGGAAAATGACAATTTCATGGAAATACCTGCCAACATGTTGCAGCCATTGCAAAACAACTAAAAGCACTGAAACACCAAAGGAAAATAATTCAGGAAAGCAAAAATCACAAAACGTCACCTAAAATCTAGAGTCGTTAAGTCGATGTGAACCCAAACTACTCACCTTCATCAATGGACGTTCGTCACGTGAAAAATTGAGAACAAGGTGAATGGATGGTCAAATGAACATAGGTGGAACTATAGCTGACCAAACTTTCTGTCCCACCCCTGAAGGTCAGCGAAGGGCTGAAGGGAGCATGAAAATTCACTGGTAGGGGATTGAGGTATATATGGTTTGGCATCTGCTCAGAGGGCCCACGATGGGTCGGATGGCGCAAACAGTAGGGCCTCCGCCAGTCGAAGTTGTGCGAAAAATGAAACAGGGTGGTACACACCATTCGAGATGGTCATTGGCCACAAAATGTGGTCGTCATAGATAGAGGGATACTGGAAAGGGTGGATTAGGCCTAGAAGGAAGATAATAGTCCCACAGTGTTTCTGGAGGTTACAGTAGCAGGTGTTCCCAATAAGGGATCACCGACCGGAAGGTGTGGTGCTAAGGTGGTTTTTCACTAGTATAAATGGATGAAAACATTAGAAAAGACTGGGGGTGTATGCTGGTGAGAGGGTGGTCTGGTTGAACGGGGTGGCTAAATAGCACGCAGGAGGGCATAGTGAGGCTACAAGTGCACAGGATGAGGGTATAAGCATGAAGATTGGAGAGCTAACCCGTGGGGTACCAGAAATAGCCGAAGGGCAGGGGTGGCAGGTCATGGGATATTGTGGTGTCCTCCGAGGTCCAGAGGACTAGGAGGCTGATGGTGGGCTAGAGGAGGGAACTAGGTCAACTAGATAAGGGGCTTGTAGTGGTTCTTCTTGTGCTCCCGCGAGGGAGAAGTAGGAGGTCGTTAGTGTAGGGGTGCTTCTTGGATGGGGGAGGCAGCGTCAAAGACAGTCAAAGAGTATGGCTGAAGGCACTAGATTGGGGAGGAAAACATATGGAATAAGAAAAATAAAATAGAAGAAAAATAAAATGTTAATAATAATATTAAAAATAATAATTATAACCTTAAAAAATATAATATTGATAAAAAAATTCTTTTAATAATAAAAAATATTTATTATTAATAATAACAATGTCCATAATAATTAATAATAATACTTATTATATTTATAATAATAATAAATTTAACAATTTTACAAATTTAATATAAATTTTCAATACTAATTTCAATAATAGAAATTGTAATTACTAATAAAAATAATTTAAGACTATTAATAATAATTTTATTTGAATAACGCAACTACATGGTACATGAACACCTATAGATATTTTGACTGAAATGTGCATGAACTTTTCTCTAATATAGATGTTGTATCACCAGTACCCAGGCTATCCACACGGTCTCTGATAACCATGCGGTTACCATGAATTGCTCTGAAACCAAACAAAAAAATTATATCAAAAATAATAAAATAATAATTAGATAGGTTGGGCTGTGAATTTATCCATCCATCAAGAAGATATATTTTCTCTCATGTGTACATATTGCTTATCGTCTCCATGTAGTGATGCAATTCAATTTTCATCACTATCTTTTTTTATGTGAGAAAAAATGGTTTTGATGTTTATATATGATATTAAAGAAATATTTAAAATAATAATATTATAAATAACATATATATTTTTACACTTTACTTTTTTGGGATATGATAATGCCACTCAAACATACATATGGCATATCATCTCCATAACGCGATGTGATTCGTTTGTAAACTATATTTCCATGGTTGGTAATAAAGATTAATTTTATGAATATATAAGTATTATATAACATAAATATGATAAATTAATCCCAATATATCATATAACATTCTTTTATCTAATATGAAAAGAAAACGAAAAAATCATTAACGCATATGTTGGACCATCCATCTCCAAGAATAGTGTTATTCATTTTCTAACTCTACCTTTTATATATCACCAAGAATTCACATATTCTGAATATATATGTGTATATATATATTATATTAATATCATTGTTATCTTACTCAACAAGATGAAATAATAATATATTTAAGATGTACAAGGATAGTGAATAAAAAAACCACAAAATATAGTTATTATCCAAAAAATCCTTAAAATGGAATTGATAATAAATAGTAAAAATACATAATTAAATTATATATAGAATGTTATAATTAAATTAGATTATTTAATATATTTATTATAAATTTTTATTTATTATACATGATATTTTAATTAGTATGTATTGAGTCAAGAAAAAAGGAATTTCTTTTCTCATCTAACTTTTATTTATGTGATATTTATTTTATATTCCCCACATATTCTATTTTTGTGATGTATATACAAACATATGAAATGTTATAACATGAATCTTGTATATTTGATGATATTAAATGATTCAATTTGTTATACTCTTTCATGGGTATTATGTCAAAAAAGTTACTCAAGTAGAAATTGAATTTTGTCTCACTTTTATTTCAATAGGACACAAGACGTATATAGTTCATATTTTTATGGTTTATATTCTACCCATTAATGAATTTATATGAATATTATTCTGAATATTATGTTATTTTTATATACAAATAAATTTACTTATTTCATGGGGATAATATTCTTCTGATTATAATGTGATGTGTGATTATTTTACAATATCTTCAATATTTGGGGTTGTTTCATTTAAAATAACTGTTGTGGACTATTTATCTTACTCAAATGTATTTTATAAAAATTCATTCAAATGTTTGTTTATAATTGACCAATGATTAATTATTTTAATTATTTCAATTGTTTACTTTATTTAATTTTTTTCAAATGACTATTTTTATCATTTTCCCAATGAGGTGCATTGTGTCTTTTTAATCTAAATTATAAAATGATTTTCATTTATAACATATGTGGAAGGAAGAATTTTTTCCACATTCATGATACCTTAATTCTTTGATTCTTCATTCAAAATCATGAAAATATATTTTCAAAGGAATAGTTTTCTATTAATAGTGTGCTACATTTTAAGAAAAGTTGGATTTTTAAAAAATAATTATATTTTCATTATGAATTATATTGTGGTTTTATATAAAAATTAATTTACATATATGATGCCATTAAATAAAATTAATAATGTCTTAGTGGGGTTTTTTTTCAATGATGATATTCTTATTTATATAATAGAACCAATTTTTTATTTTTTTCATTAATTTATTGGTTGGACCAATATCTACCTCCCATGCATTGGGTGAGTATTTATATCCATTGAGAGATTATTGTGAATTAATATTACTGGCTATATCCACTATGGTATGAAGTAGAGACCTTATCCTCTTTTGGATAAAGGGGAAACTCAATCATTTACAAGGATGATATTACGACAAGGGATGGTGGTGTGTCCTTCCTAGTATGTATATTTCCCATAAAGTGCCCTAATATGTTATGGAAAAGCGCACTTACTAATAGTTAATGATATTGCGCAATTATTGTCTTCAAAAATTTCTTGTCTTATTTCAATGTTTTTCTTTCGTTGTTTATTATTTTGAATCTCTTATAATTCATTCCATTTGAAATGAAATTTTATTATTCAATGACTCATGTATATGATATATAGTATTCATGGTGTGATATTAAAATATTATTCTTCGGTTATCATAAACATAGTTACATTTTTTCTCATGTATCCAACAATTTTTCCCTTTACTAGCATATTAGATCACCCTTTAATATGAGTGCTTTCCCTATTTTATAATTAATGAATTTAAGTAGGTGTACTAATGGGTAAGATCATTATTGTAGGTTATTATGTTCTTTCACCAAATTTCAGCTTTAGCTTTCTCTGTATCCAAAGGCAAAAAAAATATTAAAAACCTCAAGAATATGTTTTTGAAATATAATTTATTTTCATCTAAATAATTCAATATTCGTGTATGAGAATCCCATATCATTATTGTTGGAATTAAATAAAAGTTATAGTTAACCATTGGAAACTAGTATGTTAAATGTTTTCTATGATCACTAGATATATTTATAAGGATATGTATATGGATGTATCTATTGATAGGTATTATTATTGGTTATAATAAAATAATTTTCATAATATTCCTGAATTACCTATGATTAATCCAATGCTGTAACATATTGAAATATTATATCTAATTTCAATTTATTATTAGGTTCTTCCACCATGGCTAGTATTTCTCACATTATGATTTATGGTTTTAGTTAATGGATATATCCCAAAAGAACCATGATAATAGTGATTGTGATGAGAATTTTAATGATTTACCACCTAAGAAAATACTGTTATATTTGTAGGAATGATAAATCTTGTTTCCAAACCCAAAAAAATTCACAATCAATGAATAGTGTAGGACTTTAAAATAAGTAATAAAGGGAACAACACTAAATTGATTTTATCATGTGGATGAATACACTTCTATCATTGGTTATTCTATTCAACATATGGAAGAGAAAATGATTGCTACCAATGAAATGATATTATCAGTTATCCAATGTTCAAAACTTGATACTTTAATTTTGGATGTTTATAATTTGGAAGATGAATAAGTTCAATTGTGGAATATTATCTTGAATTTCTCTAAACAAGAGAAAATTCTATAAGAACCCGGTTCTTATTTATGAGGTATGGGCTTCTTCTTTTTCCTTTTCTTTAAGTGTTTTTGAGAAAATATGGAAAATTGGAAAAAAATGCTAAATTTCAAAACTATGTGTTGTTTACATTGTCCACACGCCGTGTACTTTTGGCCGTGTTGGGATGAGTACATGGGGCGTGTATCCATGTCAGTGACAAGGGGTGTAGTAACCGACTACACGTCATGTAGTGTTACCTTGCACGCCGTGTAGTCAGTCAGAAGACTTGAATAGTAAGGTGGTGGAGTCGCTACCAGTGGGGCGACAGTACACGCCGTGTACTCAGGAGTACATCTCGTGTACTCAGGTCGACGGGTGAACAGTGTAGTGGTGCCGCCAAATGAGCAGTTAAATGAAAGAAGTACACGTCGTGTACTCAAAAGTACATGTTGTGTAATTTTTTTGTTAGGCTTAAAATAGGCAGTAGCCTCCTCATTTGGCAGAGGAGGCGTTTGAGCCACTTTGGAGACAAGGAGGAAGATTGGACCATTGAAGATCTGTTGGGTGTTCGTCTAGAATTCGATTCGGCTTCGGATGATCTCCTGGGAACCGCATAGGCAAGACCTTTCTCCTCCATAAGTCATTCTTACCAATTCTTCCACTAACAGAAGTTATTTACGTTTTAATGGGTTTTTTACTTCATTATATCTACATTGTTCTTGGGAGTTTCGGGAGTCGATGTTTGGGTAAAACATTTGTTGGAATATATGGTAGGTGGTTTGGTGTAAATTTCCAATTGTCATGCATTTTTGTGCATTTTCGTGCAACGAACCCTTGTTGGGGTGTCGTGTGGCTGAGGTCATTGCTATATTTAATGCCTAGAATTGAATAGGTGACTAAATCATGATAATAAAATGCAGGTTGGGATCGTTTCCTAGATCAGAAACCACCCCGGGGTTGTGTTTCACTGTTTATCCATTTGGCAAGGATACCCGAGGGTATTCCTTAAATGTAGTAATTGTAGAATTTCCTTAAATGGAATTGCTTGTTTACTGCATTTTGATAAGTGGGGCATGGACCGATTACCTGTTTAGCCTAAGGGAAGTGTTGTGATTAGCCTGTGGGCACTGCACTATTTAGCCTAGGTGATGTAGATGTTTTCCGTGTGAGGGAAACTTCTTCCGTGCCAGTGGGAAGTTGATTATGTGCCTGTGGGCGACACTACCTACGCCTGAGGGAAAAACTCTATTATGCATGAGGGAAGATTCTATGTTGGATACACATTACCCGAGGGTATGAGTTTATGTGTATGAGGACACTAGTTGGTTACTTAGAAATGCACTGTGGTGATTTATTATATTAAATGGATTAAATGAATAATAAAAATGGAAATATAATTGGTTGTTGTTACTTTTGAGTACTGCTTAATTTACGGCATTCATTACTGCATACTTTTGTTGCATGCCTACACGCAGTTGGGAACGGGCCTTTAGTGGGTGCCTACTGAAATATATTACTCACACCCTATTTGGGTCATTCTTTTTGGCCCAAACAGATTACATTGCTGCAGGAGTAGACAGGGGAAAGAGTCCCTATACAGGTACTTGAGAGTTGCTTAGGAGTAGGAGGGCATGGGATCGAGCCTTCACTCACAGTGTCGCTACTATCTGTTTCCATTGTTTTGTTGTACTCTATTATTTGGTGTATTGTATTGATGTATAACATGTTCTGGCTGTTTTCTTATAACTTGAAACATGTAGCATCATTACTTATATACTGTTGGTTATAGCCACTGCTTTAGTTATTTCAGTTGTGTATGTTTACCGCTTCCGTTGTCGTTTTATATTTATTTTGGTATTCTGTTGCACTACACTTTGACAAATGAGGTCATAGTTTCCCCACTATCATACATGGGCCCTCTCTTCTAGTCGACAACATCTGGCATTTGTGGAAATGTGCTTGAGGTCACATGGAGAACAGGTTTTGGGGCACCCATTGCATGGCACCCGGATCCCGGACGTTACAAAGTAGTATCAGAGGGTGTTTCTTTTCTTTGACTTACTATTTGGAGCCTTAGTTAGGGATATGATGGATTGGTAGTTGGTAATAAGATGTGCCAAGGCAAAGCTAACCCTTGTACGTGGAAAAGACAGTCTACCTCGTATTTTGCATTCTTTTGATTTTGTAATTTTACGGTTGATATGTTTTCACCGTTGGGTGACACACTTGAATTGTGATGTTTATATGAGATGAGGGTATGTTTTATCATGCATCATATAGGCACATGCTAGATATCACATGCCATGCATAGTTTCCATGCCATGTAGGTGAATTAGAATTTTTTTTGTTGTTGTGATAGTTGTTGTGCTATAAAATCATGATGTTTTGATAGCTTCTTGATAAATACCTGCCTTGTGATATGGTGTTTTTGTATGAGCCAGTTTATAGAATGGACACCAAACTTTGGTTTTTGGGGAGTATGGGCCCCCATTGACAAGAATTTGGGGGATCCTTGACTGTTTGTTTGTTATAACACACATAAGATGTCAAACATTAATTTGTGGGGAGTATGGGCCCCCACGGGTCGGAATTTGACACATAGGTGTTTGTTTTCAGTATTCTCTGGGTTTTGGGAAAGTTTTTGAGGCATACTATCCAGAAACCTATTATACACCATGTGCAATACTTTATACATGCCGTGTATGTTCTTCTGTTCGGGAATAAAAATGATCTTTTTGAGTACACACCGTGTAGTCTCTTCCCGTGTCACAAACTGTGTGGGCGGCGACACAGGGTACCGAATGGCTTGGGTAAAACATGCCGTGTAAGTTTTTTCACGTCGTGTAGTGTTGACACAGAGTCCGCCTATGTAACTAAATACACAGGTCAGTGAACACCTTTACAGAACACGACGTGTCAATGATGCACACGTCGTGTAGTGTTACCTGGGGACTCAGATGTGTAACTAACAACATGGGATGGTGTCACCTCCCTTTTAACACGCTGTGTACCTATGGGACATGCAGTGTAGCCTTGTTCGAGGACAGACCGTGTGGAGTTAGCTGTGTGGATGAGAAACGGGGTGATGTACACACCATGTATGGGTGTAACACACCGTGTGGTGTTAAGCTGAGTAGTCGGTCGTGTCACCGATGACACAAGCAGTGGGAAAGTAACACCATACACACCGTGTAGATTAAGTACACGTCGTGTAGTTTTGATTAACTGGAGTCGTGTGGCTTAGTCGTGTCGAAGGACCCGGGTAGGGGAATGGAAGTCAAGTATATACTGTTTAGTCAGTATACACGTCATTTAGTCTTCATTTTGAAAATTTTGTGATGCCTTCTTCTTCTTGTTCCCTTTCTGGTTTCTTCATTTTAGCATTAATAATTTTGAATCTAAGGCATGTTTTTGACCTAGTAGTGTCATGCTTCCTAGACGACCACAAGTTGTTCGCCAGGGCAGCGGTGACAATTATACTCCAGAGATGGTGGTCTATGGGCTACTAGTGGATCCTCCAGCAAAGCTAGATGTGGAACCAGCAGTAATACTAGACACATGCATAGAGGTGCAGTTCCATGAAGGTTTTATGCGGTTTATTCAGACCTTTCAGGGAGCACCGCAGGCTGCTGCATCTGTGGTTGAGCTGACTCTTATCTTCCAGCAGCAGCATCTGCCTACATTTTCTGGGGATGGAGGATCACAGGCTACAGAGTGTTGGCTAGGATCGATGCAGACTATTTTCGAGCATCTTGAGGCGCCTCCAGGGCGGAGGGTCAATCTCGTGACATACATGCTATGTGATTCCGCCATGTGGTGGTGGGATGTTACCACCCAGTCAGAGCATCACATAGACATGGCATGGGATGATTATCAGGAAGTCTTCTATGAATTCTTCTTTCCCGAGACACTGAGGGCAGATAGAGGATGAGATTTCATTAATCAACAGTAGGGAGCTATGTCAGTGATGGACTACTCTACTCATTTTGCGGTGCTTCAGTGCTTTGCACCCATACTGGTGGGTGATGAGATGTTGAGAGCCAGAAGTTTTGAGGATGGTCTTCGGTATGACATCTGAGCACAAGTGAATTACTTTAGGTTTCAAACAGTACACACTATTGTAAATAAGGAACTGATTATATAGAGGAACCTATGGGAATCCAGTGGTGTGGGCCAGGGCGGTTCAGCACAATTTACTGGTACTTTTTCTATTGGCAAGAGGAAGAGACAGGTGGACTTCTATCAGGGTGGCTGTACTATCCAGAATAATGTTTTATGTGGCCAGGTTATTTGCTACCAGTGTGGTATAGAGGGGCACAAGAGATAGTAGTTTCCACGAGACCTAGTGAAGTGCCGAGCTTGGGAAAGATAGGTTATCTTAAGGGCTATTACAGGGTGTTTCTACCAGTGGCTAGTGAGAGGGGTTCTGTGATGACTCCGCATGCGGGAGCAGGACCAGTGGCTTCTTACAAGTCTGGGAACAGGAATATGTCAGGGCTTGCGGGCAGAGATGGTGGTTGTGGCCATGGTAGCAAGAAACCAAGATCGCAGAGGCAGAAGGGCGGGATAGCTCAGGGTAGCCCGGCTGTGTCGCTGGGTCGCGGCATTGGGCAGGCATATGCACTGCAACAAACCCATCATGAGCAGGATCCCGAACCCTCTACAATCAGAGGTACTATTTTAGTAGATTCTATCTTGTCTTCATTACTTTTTAATATGGGTGTTATGGATAGTTTCATATCTGTACCCATTGTGGAGAGCATTGGGCTCAGTGTTTCTTCTTCTTGTGATATCATGACGCTAGACACTCTTTTGGGAACTAGAACGGCTGGTGTCCATCATTGCAAGGAGTTCCCCCTTGAGGTTGGTGGGTGTCACTTCCTTTGGGACCTCTATGTCTTAGATATGACGAGCTATGAAATCATTCTCGGGTTGGACTGGTTGGTTCCATTCCGAGCCTTTGTAGACTGCTATCGTCGCAGGGTGCGTTTCACGTCACCAGAGAATGGTGATTTTCTATATTAGGGCGAGTGGGATGTTCAGGAGAGTCAAGATAGACCAGAGCATCATGGGCGAGGTGGAGTCACAGCCCAGATTGCGATCTTATATCTGGATGACCAGGGGACTTGTCAGACAGATTTCCCTCCAATTGTGGATCGTTTTAGGGATGTCTTTCCGAACAACTTTTCAGGTCTACCTCTGGTGCGTGAGATCGATTTCTCTATCGAGCTAGTTCCAGGAGAAGCACCAGTGTCCATTCCTCCTTATAAGATGGCCGCACCAGAGTTGCAACAGCTCTAGAATCAGTTAGAGTATCTATAGGAGAAGGGTTTTATCTGATCCAGTACTTCTCATTTGGGTTCTCTGGTCCTTTTTGAGAAGAAGTTGGATGGTACCCTTAGGCTTTGCGTGGATTATCAGAAGCTGAACCAGTTGACGGTTAAGAACCTATATCCCTTTCCAAGGATATATGATCTATTTGATCAGCTTCGTGGAGAACGAGTGTTCTTGAAGATTGACATGAGATCCAGATATCATCAGGTGCACGTTAGACCATATGATATACCTCTCACATCTTTCAGGAGTAGGTATAGTCTATATGATTTTATGGTTATGCCATTCGTACTGACGAACATGCCAACAGTTTTCATGGCTCTGATGAGTCGTGTGTTCCATCCATATCTTGATTCATTTTTGGTAGTATTCATGGATGACATCTTGGTGTTCTTTCACACTCCACAAGACCATGCCACCCATCTTGGGATCGTATTCTGTATACTGAGAGAGCATCTTCTATATGCTAAGCTCTCAAAGTCCCACTTTTGGATGGACCAGATTCACTTCCCGGGTCACATTATCTTAGAGGTAGGAGTTTCAGTTGACACGAATAAGGTGAAAGAAGTATTTTCTTGGGAGCATCCTACGAATGTGTTTGATATACAAGGGTTTGTAGGGTTGGCTAGTTACTATAGACGCATCATACAAGACTACTCCTGCTTAGCAGCACCATTGACAGGTCTAACTAAGAAGGGTGTGAAGTTCATTTGGTCGGAAGCTTGCGAGGAAGCTTTTCAGGACCTGAAGGGAAGTTTGACATCAGCACCAATCCTGATACTCCCAGAGTAGGGGAAGAGCTAAACAGTTTATTGTGATGCATCAGGGATTAGGCTGGGAGACGTTTTGATGCAGGGTGACCGAGTTTTCGCATACGGGCCTCGGCAGTTGAGGCCACATGGGAGGAATTACCCGACTCATGATCTCTAGTTGGCTGCAGTTGTTCTTGTGTTGCGCTGTTGGAGATACTATATGTTGGGGCAGAATTCTTTGGGTTTCACCGACCACAAAAGCCTCAAGTATATCTTTACTTAGCGTGACCTGAATCTAAGGCATTGAAGGTGGGTCGAGTACATACAATCCTTTGATTTTGAGCTTGGCTATACACCTGGTAAAGGTAATGCAGTAGCTGATGCACTGAGTAGGAAGAATCAGATACATGAAGTGCAGGAGGCCAGTGGTGAGTGGCAGCTTATGTCTTTGTTCTCTGAGATGCATCTGGAGGTGCATGAAAGTCAGTGGAAGACTTATGTTTCCTCGTTTTCAGTGACTTCTACTATCTTGGATAGAGTGAGGATGAGGCAACTATCTGATTCATAAGGCCTAGTTATACGGTAGTCAGTGGGAAGTAAGGAACCTCCTCCCTGTTTGATGATAGGCGATGATGAGGTTTTGCATTTCCATGAATGAGTATGGGTTCGAGGGGATATACACGAGGAGCTGATGCGGGAGTTTCATGCTTCAGCTTGGGCAGTTCATCCTGAGGTTACCAAGATGTACCGAGACTTGAGACGTCAGTACTGGTGTCCTGGTATGAAGAGAGAGATAGATGGGTTTGTTATTAGATGTTCCACTTGTCAACAGGTGAAGGCAGAGCATCAGAGACCAACTGAACTGTTATAGAAAATACCCATTCCAGAGTATAAATGGGATGATGTCGTGATGGATTTCGTGACGGGTTTGCCGAGGTCAACTCATGGTAATAATGCTGTGTTGGTTGTTGTGGAATGACTCACGAAGGTAGCTCCCTTTTTGTAAAATCCTGATTCTTATTTTTGAGGTACAAGATTATTCTTTTTCCTTTTCCTTAAGTGTTTTTGAGAAAATATGGAAAATAGGAAAAAATTCTAAATTTTGAAACTACACGTCGGGTACTTTGTCCACACGTCGTGTACTTTTGGCCATGTTGGGATGAGTACACGGGGTGTGTAGCCTTGTCAGCGACGAGGGGTATAGGTACCGACTACACACCATGTTGTGGTACCTTACACGACATGTAGTCAGTCTACATGATTGAATAGTAAGGTGGTGGTGTCGCCGCTAGGTGGGCGATAGTACACGCCGTGTACTCAGGAGTACATGCTGTGTACTAAGGAGTACATGTCGTGTACTCAGGTCGATGGGTGAACAGTGTGGCGGTGCCGCCAAATGAACTATTAAATGAAAGAAGTACAATCTGTGTACTCAGATGTACATGCTATGTACTTTGTTTTTTCGGCTTAAAACAGGTAGTAGCCTCCTCATTTGGAAGAGGAGGAATTTGGGCCATTTTGGATCCAAGGAGGACAGTTGGACCGTTGAAGATCCGCCAGGTGTTCGTCTGGAATCTGATTTTGCTTTGGACGATCTCGTTAGAACCGCACGGTTAATCCATTTATCCTCCTTAAGTCGTTATTACCAAGTCTTCCCCTAACATATGTTATTTACGTTTTAATGGGTTCTGTTCTTCGTCAGATCTACGCCATTCATGGGCATTTCTGGAGTCGACGTTCGGGTATTACGTTCTATGGCATATAAGGTAGGATCCTTGGTGTAAATCTCCAACTATCGTGTGTTTTTGTGCGTTTTCATGCCACGAACACATATTGGGTTGTTGTGTGGCTGAGTCCGTTGCTATATTTAATGCCTAGAATTTCATTGGTGGTTAAATTGTGATAATAAAATGCTGATTGGGTTCATTGCTTGGATCCAAAACCACCCCGGGGGTGTGATTCACTATTTAGCCGTTTGGCCAGGATACCCGAGGGTATGACTTAAATGTAGTAATTGTAGAATTTCCTTGAGAGTAATTGCTTGTTTATTGCATTTGGATATGTTGGGAATGGCCTGATTACCTGTTTAGCGTAAGGTAATTGTTGTGATTAGCCTGTGGGCACTATACTATTTAGCCTGTGGGCTACAGATGTTTTTGGCCTTGAGGGAAACTTCTTTTGTGCCTGTGGGAAGCTGATTCTTTGCCTGTGGGTGACACTACCTACACTTGAGGGAAAAACTCTGTTATTCCTGAGGGAAGATTCTGTATTGGATACTTGTTACCTGAGGGTAGGAGTTTAAGTGTCTGAGGACACTAGTTGGTTACATAGAAATGCACTGTGGATATTTCTTATATTAAATGGATTAAATGAATAATAAAAATGGTAATATAATTGGTAGTTGTTACTTTTGAGTACCACTTACTTTACTGCATTCATTTCTGCACACTATTGTTGCATGCTTACATGCAGTTGGGCACGAGCCTTTGGTGGGTGCCTACTGAGATATATTTCTCACATCCTGTTTGGGTCAGACTTTTTGGCCCAAACAGATTGCATTGCTGTAGGAGTAGATAGGGGAAAGAGTCCCTATACAGGTACTTGAATGTTGATGAGGAGTAGGAGGGCATGGGACCGAGCCTTTGATTGTGATGTCACTGCCAGATGTTTGCTTTGTTTTTCTATACACTATTTTCTGCTGTACTGTATTTATGTATAACATGCTCTGGCTATTTTCTTAGAACTTGAAACATGTAGCATCATCACTTATATACTGTTGGTTATAGCCACTGATGTAGTTATTTCAATTGTGTATTTTTATCGCTTCCGCTGTCGTTGCATATTTATTTTGTTATTCTGCTGCGCTACACTTTGACAAATGAGGGCATAGTTTCCCCATTATCATACCTGGCCCCTCACTTCTAGTCGGTAGCCTCTGACGTTTGGGAAAATGCACTTAAGGTCACGTGGTGAACCGGGTTTGGGGCACCCATTGTGTGGCACCCAGATCTGGGATGTTACAAATTCAATCTATGGTATGAGAATAGTTCATTAATTTATAATTGAATAATTACATTCCACGTATTCTTTATAAGAAAATGGAAAACAAATTACATTATTTATAGAAAAGTGGTGATGAATATGTTTGAATTTATGTGGAATATTATACCACATATGAGAGGTATGCTTATGGAATTATCATCTAAAAATAAATTAAGGTCGGGATAATCATTAGTTTCATAAAACCATCCATTAAAAGGGATATATTCATAAGATTATCTAGAATATATGAATATGTTTTATGTTGTTCACTCAATATAGAAATTGACTAAGATATAATTCTATCTAATGCACCACCAAAAAAATAATAAGTCAAGTGTAATGGAAATTGAAATTTATCTCCTAAATACCAAGATCCAAGGGCTAATGGTGATTATCAATTTCTACAAACTATTAATGATAAATAAATTTGGAAATTTAATGTTATAATTATTAGAAATGTTGATAATGATAACTATGTTGTTGAATGATTTAGTATTTTTGTAATAAGACTCAAGAATCATTTTCATGAATTATTTTATGCAATTATAGAATAATGAAATATCTATGTTTTGGTCTATAATAGTTTTTCTAAAATATTTAAGAGAGTATGTTAAATGGTAGAGTTATATCATTTTAAAAACACATATTTAATAGAACCATTACCCATAATATTAGGACAATGTTGGGTAATGAAAAATAGAGATGATTTATTACAATAAATTTAATGGGATACTGTTGATGACCTTATGACTGATAATATGTCCAGGTTTTTATGATATAATATAATAAATTAAATTAATTATTTTATTTATTGTATTTGGAATGAAATAATTTTAGAAACTTGTCATTCTTTCACTAATATTTTATTGAGATTTTCGTTATATCCATGTTTCAATAAAATAAAAGATAATGGTCTTCAGTTGTTTAGTATGTGAAAAATATGATCAGCATCAAGATTTTTTAGATATTTATGATTAGTTAATTTTTGGAGTTTAGTTAAATTCTTGTAAAAATTATTGTAATCTATTCTATTGGAAGGATAAAAAGTTTATCCATTAATATAATTGTTTAAATTTAAATTTGTATTATGATTTAGTGATTAATGTTTCATAATATGAATATTTATTAATAAGAGATAACTTTAATTAATATTTTTTTAGCATGACAAATGGGATCATCTATAATTATATTTTTGGATATAATGATTTGTTAATTCTTCATGAATAAAAAATTTACCTTCATTTCATGGAATAATAAATAATGTGGAAATTTTTATGGCAATAAACAAGAATGTGATTGTGCATATAAAATATAATTAAATCAGTTCTGTATTTATCCAAATGAAATTATTTCAACTCTGGAGAAAGGATCCTAAAACCCAAAAAAAAAATATCCTAATACCATTTTCTATAAATCAAATGGTTCCTTAGATCATTGTATATTTATATATTTATTATTGTAAACATTCAATGGGTCATTTTTTTCATCCTCTCCCCATTCAAAAATGATATATTGATTTATCTTTGATTTCCTGGTTTTCACATACCACATATGATCCAGTATATGGCTGCATAGTCATTAGTTATTTTTGGATAACATTATATTTCTATCATTTAAATTTTAAAATTGAGTTTTAGTATTCAATTTTATGATGTTATATTTTATTAAAGGAACATTAGAGTATTAATTTTTTGATATTCCAGACAAATTTTTTGTGAAAATGTAATTTTTAAGGGATTCATATTTTACAACCGATTATTTTTATTAAATTTATATTTTTATATAATTTTATTTCTTTGATGTCATTTATTACACATAACACCAACTTAGATAGAATTACAGGTAACACTAAGATTATATGATACAACACTTTATTGATTTTATTATTTTCATAAGAAATTTATATGATAGTCCTTTGGATAGTGGGTATTAACATGATTAAATAAAATTTGAAATATTTTTTACAAATTTATATATAAAATTTTGGTCAATAAATTATAAAGGAATGTATAACCATTTTTAAAAAAAAGAAATGATTTATTATCTAAAAAGCAATTTAAATGTTCATAAGTGTGTTTTATATCACAATATAATCAAATAAATCCTGTTTTATTAAATAAATTTTTTTATTAACATTCTTATTATGTATTTTCTATTCATGATATAAGAAAACATCCACTTTTATTCATAACAATGTACTTTTAGAAACCAAATATTTTAACATATTTTCATTGCACACTTGTTTTTAATCTATTTTTTGAAACTATAATAAATTACTAGTTAAAAATAAAAAGTCTAAATCTAGATATCAAAATTTACTTTGATTTATTTTTTCGTATTTTTATGTCAATTTTTATATTTGGATGAATACTATGAAAAATTCATTTTTAATTGAAAATTTTTTTATCAAAGAATTTCCTTTTGGTGTAAAATATTATTTTTAATAAGTTTTAAATATTAATTTCAAATTTTTTTTATAATTTAATCCAATAATGACATTTGATCCAATTTCACTTTTTTATAGTAAATAAAATCATTTCCAACAATAAAAAAATTTAAATTTAAAATTTTTTTTTCTCCTTACAACAATATGATAAATTCAAAATTAAATTTATACAATTATTTCTATATTTAATTTTGATAAATAGATTCTATAATTGAAAAAATGGTAAATAATTTTGAAACATATCATATTATTTTTGGTAACATGAATTGTAACTAATAATTTTTGTTAACATGGTTATGTGTAAAATGGGTAATTTAAAGTAAAAATAATAATATAAATATTATACAACTACACTAATAATTTTCTAAATGATATTTTATAACCATAATTATACCCTAATCACATAATTATTTAAATAGAAAAATTTAATAGAAAATATTCAACAAAAATGACATTGATATTATTAAGAAAGAGACTTACAAAATGTTAAACTATATATTTTAATTAGTATTATACTTTTATTATTATTTCATATAGTATATATGATCATATATATATATATATATTATTAGAATATAAAATTCATCTATATATAATTAAAAATTATTTTGATTTATAGTGAAGAAAAAATTATAATAATTAACATCGTAATAATAATGTACGCATTAATAATTTTATGAAAAACATTATTAAGTTATAAAAAAATATTAAAAACCAATATTAAATTTATTAATTAACATAATGAAATAATTTTATCTGTTAATATGACATATTTTGAGTTTATCAATATAATGTTTTTGAAGTTATGTGGCTTTATTTATTTTATTAATTTTCTTAAAATAAATTGTGTTGAAATTAACACTAATGATATTTTATGAAAATATCATTTAATTAAATTACATAAATATAATGAAAATCATAAATAAGTAAAATAATGATAATTTACAATTTAAAATAAAATAAATTGCCCATTTAGGGTTCAATTTATAATTTATAATTATAATAATAAAGGTTTTTTATTGAATATTTTGTTACCATGGCTAAAATTAAAATCGGTTAACAATTGGTTAATTGCAATGATGTGGTTGAAAATTACAGAAAAAATTGTAGAAAATCTTTTTGATGATGGTATTACACCCAATAAAATATTAAAATTGGATTAATTCCTATTTTGATGTATTTGAATTGAGAATTAATTTTCTAAAAATTAAAATTTTTGAGAAATTCCTCTAGTCCCCCTCACATTCATTATAAAAGGACACATCCTCCCTTATCTAACATCAATTATGTGAGTCTTCTTTGTAGAACAAAATATAAAAAAGAATATCTTTTATAAGTATATTTAAGCATTATATAAGTTCTAATCTTCCCAATGCGGCAACTCTACGGTCTTTTAAGGGACATCTAAAGGATCAATTTCGAATAAGACGAAATGTCTCCAAAAACCCACCCTCTTTTTTAATCATATAGATATCCTATAAATATATGATATATATCATAAAATAATATCTTCATAATAATAAATATTATTAAATGTTAATATTATTTAAAAAAACCAGTATTGTAAAGACCCGTAAAATTCAAGGGAAATTTTTTCTTAATTTTTTTTGGAATTTTACAAGAGTGCAGTTACTGACGGCACCTGATTCCGAGGCCCGGAGTGCCCGGAATCATTTTCCGAAGTTTGGCTCGGGTACGTTCAGTGAACGAACGAGCGGGAATTTCTAACTTTTGATCCGGTCCCCGGAATTAAATTCTGAGGGCACCGATGAACTCGCAGCGCCGATATTCGCTTAAGGAGACCTTTTCCGAGGTTGCGTTTTATGCGGGATGAAAGTTAGTTTTGGGAGAAATTATAAGAAGTTAAATAAAAATGTGGAAACACATTTTATTTTTATTTTGTTGGTTAACTTCTCATAAAGGGAGTTAAAGGTGGGACCCACATCCACTTAACCTCCCTTGGGAGGATTAAGTGTGGTGGGGCCCACACAAAGCATAACTCTTCACCTCTTTTTTTTAAACTCCCTTAAACTCCCCTTTTTAATGAACTTGACAACATAGGTTATTAAATTGGTTGAGTTGTTTTTTTTTCAAACCTTTGAATTTCAAATGGTTTGGTTGAGTAAATTAAATAAGACCTTAGCATATTTTATTTGGGTTAGAATTCTCTAGACAATCTTGAGAGAATTTGGAACCTACTTCTTCTTCTTCTTCTTCAAGCTTTGACGAAGAACGCGATGAACCTTCGAACATTGACGAAGAAGGCCATGTTCTCAGGAACCGTCTTCCTCGACGTCATACCCGCGATTCCGACAACGTACTTATTCTGCGTCTTTTCTTCCACGACGATTTTACCGCGACGAAATCGTCGTCAATGAACCTTGAATCTTCGTTTCACGACATCGACGTCCTTATTCCGTGATGCCGACCACCGCGACGCGTCTTCCGCGGGTCGTTGGCGATCGTCGTTCTTGAAACCGAGGTAGTGTTTTGTTGCTGATTATTTATTTACTCTCGTTCTTGGTTCTAGCATAACAAACTTGAGGATAAATGTTTTTTTGTATTATCATCTAACGAGAGGGGGGGTCGGACCACACAAACATGGCCGAATTCCCCCTCTTTTGTTCTTGAATTTATTTTTCTTGCGGATGAAACGAGATGGCGTGGTGTCGTCGCACCACGCAGGAATCGAAAGATTATAAATTGCGCGGCGCCGTCGCGCCGCGCCGCGGTAAGATTATCAAGAACGCGACGCCGTCGCGCCGCGTCGAAGGAAACCGAAGGCGTCACTGCCGGAGCGGGGCCGCGGCGGACGGGCGCGGTGCCGTCGCACCGTGCCGGATGATGAAGGCCGCGGCCGGTTCCGGGCCGCGACGGAACGGGAAGACCGGCGGCCAGCCGTGCCGCCGGTGTCGGAAGACGGAAGGGGGACCGGCTTTTCCGGTCCGTTGAAGAAGAACCGGCCGGCCAGGTCGGGCCGGCCGGAAGGGGAAAAAACTGGGGGAATTTAATTCCCCCGACCAACTTAAGTGGCCCCCATTTTGAGGGGAGGCCAGTTTCAAAGGGGGGGGGGGCAGCGCCCCCTATTTTCGCACAAGAAAGCCCCCACATGGGGGGCCGGTTTCTCAAAGGCGCGGCTTCAGCCGCGCCGCCAGAGAGAAGAGGCGGGGGCCTTGCCCCCCGCACGGGGAACCCGTGCGGCGCCAGGCCGCGCCGCCGCCGGCCGGGCCGCGCCACCACGCTGGACCGTGCCGACGCGCCGGGCCGGGTTAGACCCGGGTCGGGGCGACCCGGTTCGGGCCGACCCAGGGGGGGTCGGGCCGGTTTGGCCCGGACCCGGACCCCCCATTTTCGAATCGACTTCGGTCTTTTGCTAATAACATGAGCTACGGACCTCCGATTGACAAACCATCAGCGGCGATGCGATCCTTGGATCGAGACGTTCGTTTCGGTATATCGCACTCTAAGTTTCGGAATACTTTGTCTTTGGCCGGGTTGGTTCGTAAATGAAACCAACCGGGCCCTCAGAGCGGAAACGCTCATATCTTGAGCTACGGACGTCTGATTGACGTGCCGTCAGCTTTGTTGAGTTCCTCTTAGTGAGACATATCTTTTGGCATACTTAGCCCGAGGTTTGGACGCAGGTGGAGTACGGACGGGTTGGTTTTGCCTTAAAAACCAACCGGGCCCCTGGGACGAAAAAACCAATAACTCTCAGACCGGGCGTCTGATCGACGCGCCGTCTGTTGCGTTGAGTTCCTGTTGATGATACAGAACTTTTGGATACATCAACTCTGGACTTTGTGACAGTTGATGTATCAGCCTCTCGGCTCGTGGAGCGGACCCTCCAGAACGAGTTTGCTGTGTGCGGGAACCCTAGAGCTGGCTGCGACTATGACTGCTACTGCTACTGCTACCTACTACTGCTACTGCCACTGTGACTATGTCGATGACAGTACTGAGATCCTTGGTGGATTCGACGATGACTACAGCACTCAGTGATCCTACGTGGATCGGTGCTACAGGTCATGTGTGGGCCCGATCCTGTGTGGGTCCGATCCTGTGTGGGTCTTTGCACTCAGCGGTCCTGTGTGAACCAGCGCCTACAGGTCCTGCGTGGGCCCGATCCTGTGTGGGTCATTTCGGGGGTTAGTTACCAATCGGTCCTTCGTGGGTCCGACAACTTAGATGGATCAGAGATCATCTTTATCGTCCTTTGAAGAAGTATACATGTGTGAGCTGAATCCTGTTACTTTCCTGTGTGGATTGAGTTGTTCTATCTTGTGTGGATTTTGTTTTGCTTTCCTGTGTGGAATACGTTTACTTTCCTTTGTGGACTGAGTTGTACTTGGGCTCGGAGGTTGGAGCGTATTGGAATTGAAGACATAGGTATATGTATGGGCATATACCTAAGCAGTGTCGGTTGTTACTTCGTGTTTGTATCTATCCTTTGTGGTTTATCCTTTGTGGATTTTGGGAGACCTTCAGGGGTCTCGGGGTCCCTACTGAGTATCTTATACTCACCCCTGCACGGGCTATGCCCGCACTACGTTGTGTTGGTTGCAGACGACGGACAACACTGATCTTGGCTGAGGCTTGCTGAGCAGGACGGTACCTGGAGGTGGACCACTGGGTGGGAGTGTTCGGAGTGGACGACGGGACACGACGAGCAGTGGAGCTATCTCTACCCACTCTTCAGGTGGGATTTCCAGTGGACAGCTTGGTGTAGCGGCTTTTACTTTACAGTTGCTGTTTTCCCTTTCGAGTTGTACTTTACTTTCAGTTTGGGTTTGTATACTGGCCAATTTACTCTTCCGCACTTTCAGTTGTACTCTGTTTTTACTTAGTGATTACTTTTCCGCTTTCTTACTCTGTGGTGTTTGTTTACTTTTCAAATGTAATGCCTTCCCTTTTTACATGGATTTACACCTTGCTGATAGTCTCCAGCCGCTGGACTATGGAAGGCGGGCTTGGGGTAGTCACGGCACGAGCCCCGAGGACGGGTCATGAAAAATTGGTATCAGATGGATTCGGTTCTACCGGGAACTCTGATCTTTTCTATGTGAAGCAATAATGTTTAATGTATTGAGTGTGGTTATCAGTCCAGGGAGTCCAGTGTTGGTGCGGCGGCCGACGTATCCGTACACCAGGACCCTGACTACTGATTTCCGACTTAATGCATGAAAACATTGATTTCGTGTGTGTTTAAAAGTTTTCTTTGTGATTAATTTATATCAGCTCACCAGGTATACTGTTCTGACCGTGGCGCACCTATTTCCTTTTGAAGATGGCCCCACCACGGTAGCCAGCGAGGGTTCTGAGAGTCAAGTGTCATGACAGCCCACCGAGCAACGAGGCCTCCGTGCAGGGCCCTTTTTCAGTAGTGGCACCAGCGGTAGCACTACCCGTCGAGCCACCGATACTTCCAGCACCAGCCGCTGACGATGCACGTCGCCTCAGTGCACTGCATGAGTTTCAGCGCCAGCGACCACCCATGTTTCGTGGGGAGATGGACCCCCAGCCAGCTGAGGAATGGATGGAGGAAGTGGTACGTGTGTTTAGGCTAGTGAGGACACAAGCAGACCTCATGGTGATCCTCGCTGCGAGCCTACTACACACAGTAGCAGGACGATGGTGGAGCTTGATTCTCCAGGTGCACGATGAGGCATCTCTTCTTTGGACGGACTTTGAGAGCCTCTTTTTCTCGGAGTTCTTCCCATCCACCCTTCGTGCGGTGCGTATCCAGGAGCTTCTTCAGCTGCGACATGGCAGCATGACGATCACTCAGTACTCGGAGAGATTTACTGATCTCTCATGCTACTCGACCGACATGGTACGGGACCCATTCTTCCGGGCCCGGACCTTCGAGCAGGGTTTGAGACACGAGATCAGGGCATCACTGATCTCCCTCAGCATACCGACTTAGACAGGAGTACTAGAGCGCGCCCTTTTGATCGAGTGCTTCCTTGCTGAGTCTGCACCAGCGCCGAGACCCACCGCAGGGCGGCACGTAGCAGAGTCTTCTGCAGCAGGCAGTCGACGGATGACTCAGGGGTCCAGACAGACCAGACCCTCAGGCAGACGACCTCAGGACACTGGCTCAGCAGTGCGGGGCACACAGCACGGAGCCAGTCTTTCGAGAGGCAGACAGTGCTACTCGTGCGGCGGGCAGGGCCACATGGCTCGTGACTGCCCACTCGTCGTGCCGAGGAGCAGCAGATGGTTTAGGGACCACTGAGGCAGAGGTAGAGGGTCGACCGTGGCGGTCTACAGGGAGGTGGCGGATGAGGCAGAGGAGCTGGCCGAGCAGCAGGTGGTGGGCGACGCTTTGAGGCTCTGCCACCACCACCACCAGAAGGTCCACCCCGACCACAGGGAGCTGGCGGGTAGAGATAGGCACAGCTCCAAGTAGTAGAGGCCTACGAACACGACGCACCTGAGATGATTCGAGATACTATCTGTGTTTATTCCAACCTTGCTGCAGTACTTATAGACACATGAGCGAGTCACTCTTTCATAGGTGCTTCCCTTGTTCGGAGCTCGGAGATTCAGACAGAGCCGTTGGCTCGATCCTTACGGCTAGAGACTCCTACGGGGGCAGACTCGACGATTACGCACTAGTGCCGACAGTGTGAGCATACTCTAGGAGGCGAGAGCTTCGGCTGAGATCTTCTTGTAGCAGGGTCGAGGCCTTACGACGTCATCTTGGGCATGGATTGGCTATCTACGGTCCATGCACAGATTGACTGTTTTAGGCGCAAGGTGTG
Organism: Viscum album; assembly: GCA_963277665.1. Classification (NCBI taxonomy): domain Eukaryota; kingdom Viridiplantae; phylum Streptophyta; class Magnoliopsida; order Santalales; family Viscaceae; genus Viscum; species Viscum album. Next base: position 2,069,161,946 of record OY728152.1, on the reverse strand, counting down.
ATGTGTACGCACCGACGGAGCATGTTCACCTTCACCAGTGAGAAGGGAGACTTTGAATCATAGGATGGACTTCTGCGGAGGAGAGGACCTCCCATCACTCAACAGTTGGCTAGCCTCATCCTAGGAGCAGTTAATGTGCGGAGTCCTGGTTTACCTGCAGTGGTGGATCAGTTTGCAGGCGTTTTTCCTGACGACGTTCCAGGGATACCTCCTCGCAGAGAGGTAGACTTTTATATTGACTTGTACCCGGGACATCCCCCATATCCACTCCAGCATATTGGATGTCCCCCGCCGAGCTTCAAGAGCTATGGGTAGAGTTGGAGGACTTGCAGGGAAAGGGGTTCATCCGACCCAGTGTTTCACCCTGGGCTTCCCCGATATTGTTCGCCAAGAAGGCGGATGGTAGATTGCGACTTTGTGTTGACTATCGTTGCCTGAACCAAGTGACAGTGAGGAACAAGTATCCGCTACCGAGGATTGATGACCTCTTTGATCAGCTCAAGGGAGCACGGTGGTTCTCGAAGATAGACCTCAGGTCAGGCTATCATCAACTCAGAGTCAGAGACGAGGACGTGCAGAAGACGGCCTTCAGATGTCGGTATGGCCACTATGAGTTTTTGGTTATGCCTTTCAGCGTAACCAATGAGCTAGCAGTGTTCATGGCCCTCATGAACAGGATCTTTCAGCCATACCTCGATCGGTTTGTCGTGGTCTTCATCGACGACATTCTGATTTACTCGACGACTGAGGAGGACCACGCCTACCACTTGCGAGTTGTACTAGACACAATCCGAGAGCACCAGCTTTATGGTAAGCTCTCAATGTGCCAGTTCTGGATTCGTGAGGTCCACTTCATGGGACACGTCATCTCTGAGGCGGGAGTTGCAGTGGATCCTGTGAAGATCGAGGCTGTGTTAGCATGGGAGCCACCTAGGAGCGTAACTGAGGTTCGGAGCTTCATGGGACTAGCTGGATACTATAGGAGGTTCGTCCTAGACTTCTCTAGAGTTGCGGCACCACTCACATCTTTGACGTAGAAGGGGAAACCCTTCGTGTGGTCAGACAGATGTCAGCAGAGCTTTCAGGAGCTGAGACAGAGATTGACCAGCGCACCTATCTTGAGGTTGCCTGAGGAGGGATTAGGGTACGTAGTCTACTGTGATGCATCAGGGACCGGACTCGGATGTGTTCTGATGCAGGAGCAGGCAGTGATCACCGATGGATCACGCCAGTTGAGGCCACATGAGCAGAACTACGCTACCCATGACCTGGAGCTAGCAGCAGTGGTCTTCGCTCTGAAGACATGGCGACACTACCTGATGGGCGAGCGCTTTACAGTCTTTTCTGATCATCAGAGTCTCAGGTATATCTTCTCGCAGAAGCACCTGAACCTGAGACAGTGGCGATGGCTCGAGTTCCTCCATGACTATGACTTTGAGATAGTCTATACTCCTGGGAAGGGAAACGTAGTAGCCGATGCCCTCAGCAGTAGGACAGTAATTCAGCTACTTGAGGATCCGACTGAGCAGCTAGCCTCTTTGTAGATATACTTCGTGGATAGAGATGGAGCATCCTTCCTTCAGTCTCTCACAGTCACCCCTCCACTTTTGCAGCGGGTCAGAGAGGCACAGCGTGAGGACGCTGACTGTGAGACACGGCGTGCACAGATATCCTTAGGACAGGCACCTGATGGTTTCTCCCTTAGAGAAGATCATGAAATCCTTTTTAGAGGACGTACCATGGTACCAGTCGCTTTTCGAGAGGAGGTGCTGAGAGAGTTTCACTCTTCTCCTTTGGCTGTACATCTAAGAGTGGAAAAGATGTGCCAGGATCTCAGAGGACAACACTGGTGGCCAGGAATGAAGAAGGTTGTAGCAGAGTTCGTTTCTCAATGCCTCACCTACCATCAGGTGAAGGCTGAGCATCAGGTACCAGCAGGCTTGATACAGCCCTTGGAGGTTCCGGATTGGAAGTGAGACGGCATATCTATGGACTTCATGACTGGACTTCCACGCACTTCCAGAGGTCAGGACTCCATCTGGGTGATTGTTGACCGACTCACCAAGTCGGAACACATCTTACCCATCAGGGAGTAGGGCTCAGTGGAGAGCTTGGGACGTCTCTACGTTCAGGAGATTGTGCAGCTCCATGACGTGCCATCATCTATCGTCTCCAATCGAGATGCTCGCTTCACTTCCTGGCTTTGGAAGGGGTTACAGGAGGCATTCGGGACGTAGCTACTTCTGAGCATAGCCTTTCACCCTTAGACGGATGGTCAGACGAAGAGGACCATTCAGACTCTCGAGGACATGCTCCGCGCATGATTCCTCGACTTTGGTCGTAGCTGGGAGGACCGCCTACCCTTGGTGGAGTTTGCGTACAACAACAGCTACCACTCCATCATCGGGATGGCACCGTACGAGGTGTTGTACGACCGACCATGTAGATCTCCTTTGTGCTGGACAGACTCTGGGGAGTCAGCACTTGTGGGACCGAAGATGGTCCAGGCCACGACAGAGAAGGTCCAGGTCATCCAGGAGCGGATGAGGACAGCTCAGAGCCGGCAGAAGTCATACGGTGACAGGAGGCGGAGGTCACTAGAGTTCTAGGATGGCGACCACATCTTGTTGCGGGTCTCACCTCGACGTGGTATTCGGAGATTTTTCTGAGGCGGGGAGTTATCTCCACGCTTCATTGGACCCTTCTAGGTCCTCAGCAGGATTGGCGAGGTGGCTTATCGCCTGGCTCTACCACATCAGTAGCACCGCGTGCACGACGTCTACCACGTGTCTCAGCTGAGGAGATACGTGCACGACCCGACGCACATCATTGACCATGGGGAACATGACGTTGACGATGGGGTGACTTTTACGGAGTTCCGGTGGAGATCGAGGATTGAAAAGAGTGGGTCCTACGTGGATGGTCGATTCCTCTTGTGTGTATCAGATGGGAGCATGTGAATCTCCAGGAGAGCACATGGGAGCGGGAGGCTCAGATGCGTGCTCAGTACCCTCATTTGATTCCCTAGTTTTTGATTTATCTTTACGGGGATGTAAAGCACTGAGGTGGGAGTAATGTAAAGACCCATAAAATTCAAGGGAAATTTTTTCTTAATTTTCTTTTGAATTTTACAAGGCCGCGGTTTCTGACGACACCTGATTCCGAGGCCCGGAGTGCCCGGAATCATTTTCCGAAGTTTGGCTCGGGTACGTTCAGTGAACGAACGAGCAGGAATTTCTAACTTTTGAACCGGTGCCCGGAATTAAATTCTGAGGGCACCGATGAACTCGCAGTGCCGATATTCTCTTAAGGAGACCATTTCCTAGGTTGTGTTTTATGCGGCATGAAAGTTAGTTTTGGGAGAAATTATAAGAAGTTAAAAAAAATGTGGAAACACTTTTTATTTTTATTTTGTTGGTTAACTTCTTCCAAAAGGAGTTAAAGGTGGAACCGACATCCACATAAACTCCCTTGGGAGGATTATGTGTGGTGGGGCCCACACTAAGCATAACTCTTCACCTCTTTTTTTTAAACTCCCTTAAACTCCCCTTTTTAATGAACTTGACAACTTAAGTTATTAAATGGGTTGAGTTGTTTTTTTTCAAACCTTTGAAATTCAAATGGTTTGGTTGAGTAAATAAAATAAGACCTTAGCTTATTTTATTTGGGTTAGAATTCTCTAGACAATCTTGAGTGAATTTGGAACCTACTACTTCTTCTTCTTCTTCAAGCTTTGACGAAGAACGCGATGAACCTTCGAACATCGACGAAGAATTCCACGTTCTTGGGAACCGTCTTCCGCGACGTCATACCCGCGATACCGATGACGTACTTCTTCCGCGTCTTTTCTTCCGCGATGAGTTTCCCGCGACGAAATCGTCATCCAAGAACCATGAATCCTTGCTTCACAACATCGACTTCCTTCTTCCATGACGCCGACCACCGCGACGTGTCTTCCGTGGGTCGTTGACAATCGTCATTCTTGGAACCGAGGTAGGGGTTTGTTGTTGATTATTTATTTACTCTCGTTGTTGGTTCTAGCATGGAAAACTTGAAGATAAATTTTTTTTTGTATTATCATCTAACGAGAGGGGGGGGGGGGGGTCGGACCTCACAAACACGACCAAATTCCCCCTCCTTTGTTCTTGAATTTATTTTTCTTGCGGAACAAACGAGATGGCGTGGTGCCATCGCACCACGTGGGAATCGCAAGATTATAAATTGCGCGGTGCCGTCGCGCCGCGCCGCGGTAAGATTATCAAGAACGCGCCACCGTCGCGCCGCATCGAAGGAAACCGAAGGCGCTGCGGCCGGAGCGGGGCCGCGGCGGAGGGGCGCGGTGCCGTCGCACCATGCCGAACGATGAAGGTCGTGGCCGGTTCCTGGCCGTGGGGGAACGGGAAGACCGGCGGCCAGCCGGACCGCCGGTGTCGGAAAACGGAAGGGGGACCGGCTTTGACGGTTCGTTGAAGAAGAACCGGCCAGCCAGGTCGGGCCGGCAGGAAGGGGAAAAAACAGGGGGAATTTAATTCCCCCAGCCAACTTAATTGGACCACCATTATGAGGGGGGCCGGTTTCAAGGGGGGGAGGCAGCGCCCCCCCCCCCCCGTTTTCTCAAAAGGAGGCCCCCACGTGGGGGGCCGGTTTCTCAAACGCGCGGCTTCAGTCGCGCCGCCGGAGAGAAGAGGCGGGGGCCTTACCCCCCGCGCGTGGCAACCGTGCGGCGCCAGGCCGCGCCGGACCGCGCCGCCGCACCAGGCCGCGCCGCCGTGCCGGGCCGGGTCGGACCCGGGTCGGGTCGACCTGGTTCGGGTCACCCCGGTTCGGGCCGACCCAGGGGGGGTCGGACCGGGTCGGCCCTGACCCGGACCCCCCGTTTTCGAATCCACTTCGGTCTTTTGCTCATAACATGAGCTACAGACCTCCGATTGACGAACCGTCAGCAGCGATACGATACCTGTATCGAGAAGGTCGTTTCGGTATATTGAACTCAAAGTTTCGGAATACTTTGAGTTCGGCCGGGTTGGTTCGTAAACGAAACCAACCTGGCCCTTAGAGCGGAAACGCTCATATCTTGAGCTACGGACGTCTGATTGACGTGTCGCCAGCTTTGTTGAGTTCCTCTTAGTGATATGGATCTTTTGGAATACTCCGACCGAGGTTTGGATGTAGGTGGAGTACGGTCTGGTTGGTTTTGCCTTAAAACCCAACCGGGCCCCTAGGACGAAAAAGCCAATAACTCTCAGACCGAGCGTCCGATCGACGCGCCGTCTGTTGCGTTGAGTTCCTATTGATGATACAGATCTTTTGGATACATCAACTATGGACTTTGTGACAGTTGATGTATCAGCCTCTCGGCTCGTGGAGCGGACCCTCCCGAACGAGCTTGCTGTGTGCGGGAACCCTAGAGCTGGCTGCGACTGTGACTGCTACTGCTACTGCTACCTGCTACTGCTACTGCCACTGTGACTGCGACGACGACAGTACTTAGATCTTTGGTGGATTTGACGACGACTACAACACTCAGCGATCCTACGTGGATCAGTGCTACAGGTCCTTTGTGGGCCCGATCCTGTGTGGGTCATTTCGGGGGTTAGTTACCTATCGATTCTTTTTGGGTCCGTCGATTTAGATGGATCAGAGATCATCTTTATCGTCCTTGGAAGAAGTATACCTGTGTGAGGTGAATCCTATTGCTTTCCTGTGTGGATTCAGTTGTGTTATCCTGTGTGGATTTCGTTTTTCTTTCCTGTGTGGAATACGTTTAATTTCCTGTGTGGACTGAGTTGTACTTGGGCTCCGAGGTTGGAGCGTATTGGAATTGATGACATAGGTATATGTATGGGCATATACCTAAGCAGTGTCGGTTGTTACTTCGTGTTTGTATATATCCTTTGTGGTTTATCCTTTGTGGATTTTGGGAGACCTTCAGGGGTCTCGGGGTCCCTACTGAGTAGCTTATACTCACCCCTGCACGGTCTATTCCCGCACTATGCTGTGTTGGTTGCAGACGACGGACAGCGTTGATCTTGGTTGAGGCTTGCAGAGCAGGACGGTACCTGGAGGTGGACCACTGGGCGGGACGTGTTCATAGCGGACGACGAGACCCGAGGAGCAGTAGAGCTATCTCTACCCACTCTTCAGGTGGGATTTCTAGTGGACAGCTCGGTGTAGCGTCTTTTACTTTACAGTTTCTGTTTTCCCTTTCGAGTTATACTTTACTTTCAGTTTGGGTTTGTATACTGGCCCATTTACTCTTCCGCACTTTTAGTTGTACTCTGTTTTTACCTAGTGATTACTTTTCTGCTAGCTTACTCTGTGGTGTTTGTTTACTTTTCAAAGGAAATGCCTTCCCTTTTTATTGGCATTTACACCTTGGTGCTAGTCGCCAGCCCCTGGCCTATGGAAGGCGGGCTTGGGGTAGTCATGGCACGGGCCCCGGGGACGGGGCGTGACAATTATACTTACCCATTCACATTAATCAGAAAATGAAATTAGCACTCATGTGTATATACAACTAACAGTCTCCACATAGTGATAAAATTAATTTTCTATAATGATATTTTATGAGTTGTAATTATATTGATTTTAATTATTATCTTCTATATTTATGATAAAATTATACTATATTAATGATAATATCATTTCTATTATTTTAATTTAAAAATGTTTCAATTATGATAATGCCAGTCATGTGCACGTATGATTTACCATCACCACGATATGACATGATTCATTTTTTATATATATTTCAAATCAGTGTTAATAACGATTAATTTTCTTGATATATAATTTATATATAACATAATAATTACTATTTAATGACAATATATTATATACACTTATTTCATCAAATATGTAGTGAAAATGTAAACATATTTCAGGTATACAGATGACCTACTATCTCCATGAAAAGGTGTATTTTATTCGTTACCTATAAATTTTAGGAATAATAATTCATTCATATATACTAAATACATATATATATATATGACGTATATATCATAGTTATAAATTTTTAACTGGTTAAATCATGATCTATTTAAGAGTTCCATATAAAAAAATCATAGAACATATGAAAAACAAGGTAGTTATTACAAGAAATGTATCTTCAACATGAAATTATTAACAAAATGATAACATAAGTACATAAGTATATAATATATGGTATTATATGATTGGATAATATTTTTCAAATAAGTATAATACTTTTTTAAATTATATTGGACAGTAGAATGAGTATGATGTTATCCAAGGCATAAGGTATGTTTTTTCTTACCACACATTTGTTTCTATGAAATATATACTATCATAATTACTTGTTCTAATTTATTGTTGCATATAATGAATTTTTACATGTAAATTCCAAAATTTAATTTATTTCCTGATATTCAATGATTCAGAATATTTTACACATTCACGTCTCTCATGAAAAAAAACTACTCAAGTAGTTTGTGATTTTTGTCTCACTATTATTTATGTGGAACACTATCCATATACACTACTAGTTCCTTTTCTATGTTGTATATTCTTCAAATGAATGTATTTTATGAGTCTTAATTTTAAAATAATTTAATTTATATATTGATATTATTTTCAATCATTATTATGGAATATAATACTATAAATTATTTATTTATATGCCATTACTTTACAATATCATCAGTAAACGGTGTCCTTTAATTTTGAATATTTATTTTGAGTATTTATTTTTCACGTTTATATTATCAAAATATACATTAAATAATATTTTTTAAATTATACTATGAATATTAATCATTATTTTTTAACATGGTTTAATTTTTAATAAACTTTTTGAAAGGAATATTTTAATCATTTTCCAAATGTGTTACTTTGTGACTTTTTTTGGAAAAATTACTAAAATAATGTTTTTTAACTAATATGGAAGCAATGGATTTTTCCATTTCCATGATGATTTAATGATTTAAATATTCCATTAAAAGGAAAAAACATTATTCTAAACAAATTTGTTTGAATTAAATTTTTTTGTTAATTTTAATAAAATAATGAATTTTAAATGTAAGAAAGATATTATCAACAAAAATAAATTTCTTGGTATATCTAAAAATTAGTTCTATATATTATAAAATTATTTTCTGTTACTAATTTCTTAATGGAAATATTTTTCTCAATGATACTATCATAATTATTACTATGGTTATTTTATATTTTTGATGGAATGATATTTGTAAAACCAATTTAATTAGATGGGTTATATAATGATTGAATAATGTTTTTGAAACCCATTAAATTTCATTGTTCTAATTTGATCAATGATTTATATCCTTTTTATAACATCCCAAGTATTTATAAAATATTACATTTAATTTTCATTTAATATTTATGAATATGATAGTAATTCTATGTTATAGGGGACACTTTTTCTGAAAGTGTACTCGACAGGCCACAACAGGTTTCGCTGAAATCATACATTGCACACAACATTGATTTATACTAAAAAACCACACAATAATTATATTTTTATTTTAAATGGTCTTTAACTCCAAGACATTGGAATGGTGGGAATTAATAATATAAATTGAATTTTGATATATGGTATACATATGATTAAATATTGATTCATTGGTTTCCTAATTTATATGAAAAAGAAATAAAAACCAATTGAATTTAAAGGATAGGTATTAATGAAAACCTATATAAAATATAATAATTTTTTTTAAAATAAAATCACCCGTAATGGATTTTTATTTAATGGAAATTAAATTTTATATATTCAATGTAGTATTTTTAATTAATCTTATATGTTTTCTATATAGGAAATAAGAAAAAATTAATTTCTTCAAGTAAAAGTAGTATTTTTTGAAATAATATCTTTTACAGCATTTTAATGTTGAACCATTTTTAAATCTATTTTATGTCACTTTTATATATTCTATTTTGAAAAAATAAACTTCTTATTTAGAAATATGACATCAATTATTACATTAGTTAAATTTTTGGTAATTTTCTATTAATGTTCAATTTCAAATTAATAATGAAAAATAATCATTTTAAATTATAAACTACCATTTCATCTAATTTATTAAATTAGTTAGATTAAAATTTAAATTTGATATAACATATAATTGGATTAGGTTTTTATCATTTAATATATATATATATATACATTTTATGTAATTTAACTTTTAAAATAGACATAAACATTCTTCATTCCTTTAATAAGTTTTTACTTTTAAAAAACCTATTTTTCATTTGACAACGAGAGATAATTTTAAATTGGGTTTTAAAATTGTATTTTTATAATGTGGAAAATTTTATTCTATATTTTGAATAATAAGTAACAAATTATTTTAATAGTTACCTTTTGTTTCTGGACATTTATATTGTTAAATTCAGTAAATATTTTATTTACCATGGTAATAATAAAATTCTAGTAAATAGAGGTAAACATTAATATAAAAATAATAAACAACTCTAACAAGTGTCCTATGAATATTGATTTTGGTATTCCTAATCATGGGAATCCTTGGTGCTATTTGGGGACAACATGGAGCCACTTGGTTGTGATAATTCCATGTTTAAAAAACCAATTTAATGTTTAGAGATATATAACATAAATATGAATGTTTTACTAAAAACTATTTATATACATTTATATAACTAGTATTTTTATCTATAAACAATAATTAAAAACATAAAAATAATTCCAACATCGTGGTATTTTATTTATATTTATTATACATTAAATAAATATATTTATTTATTACACAATAATTATGTTGTGATTGCTTCATCAAAAACATATTCAAATAAATGATATTTTAAATTTTAAAATAAATATAATTTAAAATAATAAATATTACCAACGCATTTTCAGGATAAGGATGAAATTTTATGATTGACTTAATTTTTTTACTAATGGAATAATGTTTTATGAATTTGTAAAACGTCATGTGGGAATAGTGTTTAAAATTGAAATAATTTGTAACATAAAATATAAAATAGTTTATTAAATGGTTTTAAATTCCAAAAAATATAATAATTATATACATGTTTATGAGAAGTCTAAATATCTCATACATGCCTTTTGTGGGTTTTTCACAATAAATGGTTATTACATTAACACACTATATGTAAATAATAAGATATAGCGGTAAGATTAAAACGTGTAAAATATGGGTTAAAAAAAAGATAAGGAAAAAAATTAAAACATGCATAAAAATATTTTATTATGGGTATTAGAACCAAAATATTCTTATATTTTAATTATATTAATTTTCAATCATTTATAATAGAATATTAATTTATAATAAATTAATATTTCAAGACATTCCTAAAGTTCCTCCCTCCCTCTTATAAAATGCCAACACCTCTTCCCACATAATCACACCACTCAAGCCCCATGTATCCTAAATATTTTTCTCAAATAATCTCTCAACATCAACACAATCTTCTTATATTCTTAACCTTAGGCATAAAAAATCAAGAATGCCTTTTGGCTAAAAAAAGATGTTTCTCGATTTAGAGATAACATATTCTCACAAGTTCCTTTCCATTATTTACCATCTCAACTGCCTATTCTATTATTATTATTTTATTACAAAAAAAAACATATCCTTAACTCACTATATGTTTTGTTTGATATTTATTCTAATTAAAATTACACACACCTCCATTTAACAGATACAAACATATTGTTTCTGTGTACGGTGAACTAATGTCTCAAGAGACGATGATTCTTCAATTTTCCCTACCTCCTCCCATGGTGTGCATTATGATGGGACAGTATTTATATGTTATATATATTATATTTATATTTTCTCTATGACTTTGTAATTTCTATTTAAAATATAACATTATACATTCCATGATTTTAAAATATGATATTATCATTTGAGTAAATGTGGACTATCGCTCTCTCAAAGTAACATGACTGATCCATGAAATACATAGAACATTTAAAGGATGGTTTTAACATATAATACATAAATGAAATAAGTATAATATTAGTATTATAATATAAATTTATATCATTTGGATATTATTCTTTTTATATTAAAAATAAATGAATGTAGAGTTCATTCATACGTACGACCTACCATCTCCATAAACAGTGAATTTAAATTATTATCACCAACTGTTATGGTCAATTATAAATACATATATATTTATATATATTAATATTAAATCACTAATAGAATTATATATATTAAATAATATTTAATTCATGTAAAATTTATATCAAAACATGTACATTTTCGACTCAAGTATGAATTATCAACAAAATGACTGATATTAACTTAAGTAATTATATAATTATTATAACGTTGTAATCAATGATATAAAAGTAATAATAAAAATAATGTTTTTTAAAGAAATTATCAATTATGTTATGTTTAGTATTTAAGAATATATATAACGAATGAGATGTGTAAGAATCAAGGCAAGGGAACTCCTTAACAGAATTTCCAATCGTTTGGTAAACCCACTACTTCAAGATAATTCATGGAATGATTATGTGAGAAATTAATATTGATATCCTATCTTTTATATATAATTAAATTCTTTTTATTTATAGTGAATACACATAATCTATCTTTTTTATTAATAAAATGATATTTGTATGGGAAACTTTGAACCTCCACTTTTAGTCAAACAATTTTTTTTATATATTTTAATTTCTAATTTCTTATATTGGGATATATTATTCTAAATCCTTTTTATTGTCCATTTTATGTTCAATTGATGGAATACCATTTTATCTCTCATAAAAAATATTTATGAATATTTTATTTTTGTTTATAGGCTTCCAAATTTTCATAAGGGGATATCTAGACTCAGTTTCGTCTCATTGGTTTTACTCATACTTTATTAATTATATTATGCAAAGATTGTTTGTTGAATAACTCTTTATTTTAAAATTTTGTACTTTTCTGCTTACTTAGTGTGAATTAAATTTATATGCACATAATCACACCACTGATAAATTCTAATGTACATTATACGAACATTGTAAAGGAAATCTCAAATCACTCTTTATTAATTGAGTTAAATATCCATCTCATTGGTTTTGCATTTTTTTAGAAATATGTCTTAATAAACCTTGATTGTTTAACACTTAATATACACTTATATTGGGTGAGTTTATATTTTCCTCAAATAATTATCCAGTTGATTCTACTTAATCCAATGATATGAACTTTGTAAGGGATTTATTCTCAATTTACATACTATTATGATATATTTTCTGTTTTTGACCATTTCACATTTACATGGTGTATGCCCTTCTCTTTGACATATTATATCATGAATCTTATTTTTCTCATGATATTATTTGTTTTGTTTAATGTTATTCTTAAATTATTTTTATGTATATATTTTCTCCAATGGTATGAAACTCTTTTACTAAAACATCATTTCAAATGTTTTAAAATTTTATTCATCTAAATCATTCTCATTAATGTCCATTTCCTAGAAATTGTTTTAAGGATTCACATATATTTACATTTAATTTTTTAAATGTTAATTTTATTTACAAATCTTATTGTTTAATGGGACACTTTGATTCAAAAATATATTAATTAAATTTTTCAATTGACTTTTTAAATGGACTGAATATTTCAATATCTTGAATTTATTTTTGGTGATTGATGAGTAAAATACTCATAATTAAAATATATTTTGTCTTATTATTATGTAACTATACTTGTAAATTTGATTCTTTGTTATATGATATACTAAATATGGATTGTTTCTTAATAAATCTCTGGTGGTTGATCTCATGATAGCTCTCCAATGCATTGGGTAACGAGACTGTGGAAAAAAATAATGTTTCCCCTAAAAGATTTTGGAAATATACTATGATGGGTATTCCAAATGTATCCATGAAGGTTACCCTCTATGTATTTATGAATAATATAGTGTGTTTTGTTAGGGATGTAATAAGTTACCTTTATTATTAATGATTTATATTAGTTATTCAGAAATCATACGATTTTAGAATGTATGTTAAAGAGCATATGTTTTATTATTTTATATAATGATTCAATTGAATTTTATATTTTCATAGAATAACTTATTTTCCTTAATTTATATCCCTTATTTAATTAATTATTCTCATCATATTTTAAAAAAATCACATGGTACAAGGATGGGAAAGAGAAATTAAGAATTCCAGAATATTTATATCATGGAAATAATTCTTGTTTTTTAAAGAGTTTTATTATAGGAAAAATGGATAAATTTTAAGTGTCTAGATTTTAATATTTCATATATAATTGTAATGGAATAATACGATAATACCCTAAATATAAAAATCACTTCGATTTGAAATAAAGATAATTCTTGATCAAAATTCAAGATTATGCAATGTTTAAGGTCATGGATTTACATTTGGTATCATAGGTCAGTATAGATAACTTTATAGGTTAGGGTGTCATTAAATTAGAAGGTACATGTTTTATATAACCACAGTGGTTATAATAATATAATGAGTCATAGTTATATTAGATAAATTTAATTATTTTAGATGACATGAATATGTTAATCATAGTTTTTACCCTTTTCCTAAGAAAATATATGATGAATTTACTAATATACATACACCGACCTTTTAGGTTTTAGTAAATGGATGGATCTAGTAGGAACAATCATAAAAAAATGATGTGAAGAAAAATATAGTGGTTTTATTGATAGAAAATTGACAGAAATGTGAGCTTAAATGAGAACTAGTGTGGTTATTCCTAACCAAATATCTATATTTAGAATTGACCACTTTAACCTTGGGGATTTATCAAAGGCACCATATATGCGAGAATGGAATCTCTTTGGAATTATTGGTAATTATCATAAAGGTAAGTATATTCAAAAACCAATGTGTCAAGGATTTTCAATGAAACACCTACTGAAATATTTCAAAGGGATGAGAAGATGTTATATATGTGGTAAGGATGGTCATTATGAAATAACCTTCCAAACGAAAAATGATGTCTTTAGTTGTCTCTATAAAGGGGAATGCTGGATTTTTTTTTCAGGGGATCAATTGAATGATTTAAATGTTGTGTGTATGGAAATTATGAAAATAGATGTCCTATGAAGAATTTTCATCAATGGGATCAGTATGCTCGTAGAAATATATGTTTAAAAAGACCAAATGACATTACAATTAATGATGATGAAATAGAAAATAACCTATGAATGGTATGGATTATTTCTGATCTCATTTTTTCACGTTATTTAATCTATGAAATTATTCAGGAATTTTTTGGAACTATTTATTAAATAATAAGATAGGAAAACACTGATAAAGGGTCCTAAAAATTGTTTATTGTTTAAGATGTATAAAGTTTAGGAATTTAAGATTTACATTGTATCTATGGATGATGAAGTGTTTAAATTTATTAATTATATGGTTACATTTTCGGTCATCTACTATGTTTAAGCCTTGTTTTTTTATGGTAAAATGTTAATTGAGGAATAATTTCCTTTTCTTTTGGTGATATAGTTATAAATTACCTTTAGGGTTAATATGATCCTTGAATATGAGGTAATTACAGATTATTATAGTTTGAAAGGAATTAGATAAACATACGGATAAATTAATAGTTTATCACATGGTGGGAATGTCATAAGAATTATATTGTTATATAAAAAAGGAAAACCTTTAAGAATGGTGAAAACCCATCACATCAGACCAGGCTTTGTGAATTGATCCTGCAATATAAGTGAAATTGATATTTATCACCTACAACTGGCCTATGTGACGTCCCTAGTTTGAATGAAATTTAATTTTTTATTTTAATGAGTTCATGGAATCAGTATAAGTTGATGTTTATATATAATGTTTTATCAAATTAATATGTTTAGTATAGTAAAATGATTTTGCGATTATGTGATAAAAATTATTTTGGAAGACGTTCGCTCTTTTCGGACTACTATATGCCAATGTAAAATCTAATACAATAGGGTTTCATTTGTGGAGTAATTATTAAATTATTATTTGGTAAGAATTTATGATTTTATTGTGAAAAATATGTTTATTTTATTTATATATTAATATTATTAACCTAACATATAAACTATGTGATTACAAGAATTACATTTCAGTATGAGACTTTGATAATAGACGGTGTTAGTTAGATATAAATGGTAAGATATATTGAGGAAGACTATTTGAACAAATGCCTCTGAATTTTGAAATTAAAACATATTTTGGATTATTTTGATGAATTTTAAGGATACCATTTTGGTGAATTTTAAATGTTGATCTTTGGGTACTATTTGTTGAACATTAGAGATTTAGAGTAGTATTTCCTTTTACAATGGATTATTCATTTAGGGGATTATATAATCATGTACTAAACCTTTTTTGTTTGGTTAATATTTCAATATATGAGGAATATATAATTAAAATTTGGAGGATTATTTGATTCTTTGTAAGTTCATTATAATTCTTCATTGGAAACCAATTCATATATATACTCATCATTTGGAGAAATGATGAGTCTGTTGTAAATATTTATTAAAAGATGAAACTATACTTGTCAAGTAAAAATTATTCTTTATGTTCTTAATAAAGCTCATAAATAAATTCCTAACCATTATGAATTGACCTTAAAACAAAAACATATTCCATTTACTTTTCCAAATGGGGAATTAGTGATCATTTAAACCATCCAATGTTTATGGTTTTCTGGTAGTTAACATTATCTGGACGATGTGTTCTATAGCTCTCCATGAGAACTTAATGGTTAGTTTTTTTCTTCCATATCCATATTTTCCTATATGGAAGCCTAATATTGGTTATCTAAGGAGGCCTTTTTACATTTATTTCTTTCTATTAATGTGGTAGTTTATTAACCTTTAATTCGATGTGGTGTTTTTAATTAATTTTTTTATCCCAATTTTTACATTGTGACGATACAATTTCAAAAAGGGAGAAATGATGTAACAACCTAGGTAATTATAAAATAAAAAATTTTCGTTTCAATTAATATTTATGAATAATATTTTAATTTTACCTTAAGTTGAATACTTTTCCTGAAAGCATATTTGAAAAACAACAAAATGTTTCTTAAAAGACTTACGTTGCACACAATATTCAGTTATACTTAAAATTAATACAAAAATATTATTATTATTCAAAAAATAATTTAACACATATCCCTCAAATTGGAGGGTGTGAATAATATCAGCTGAATTTTAAAACATGGTATACAGATCTGTAAATAATTATTCATTTGTTACCAAATTTATTAGAAATGGAAATATATTAAATTGAATATAAATGAAATATTTTTTTGAAATCATATATTAAAGTGAATTACAATGTTTATAAAATTATATAACTATTTAAGAATTTTTTTAATAAACAATTTCAGTTATATATTCAATGTAAAATTTAAATTCATCTTATATGTTTTCCAGATATGATATAAAAAAATTCTATTTTTTCTAATAAAAGAAATATTTTTTAAAATTCAATTTTATCACCATTTGATGGAATAGAATTTTTTAATACAGTTTATATCACTTTTATAAGTTATATTTGACAAAATAAACTTATTATATGATAGTAGGAAATAAAAATTTACATTGGATATATTTTTGGTAATTTTCAGAAAATGTTCATTTTTTAATGAAGTGTAAAAATACTAAAATTTATTTCCAAACTGCATTTTCATCTAATTGATTTATTCAATTATAGTTTAATTTTAATTTTTTAAAATATTAATCGGAATAATTTTTTATCATATAATACAAATATGTTCATTAAAAATTATTTTTCATTAAAATTGGCCAAAAACACATTCAATTCTTTTGATTGATTTTACTTTTAAAAAACCCGCTTTTTGGATTTGACAATAGCTGTTAATTTTAAATAAATTTAATCAAATTATGTGTTTTAAAATTTGGAATATTGACTCTATATTTTGAATCATATTGCCTGTATTTTTTAAATTGGTATTTATTTGGAAATTATGAATAGTAACTTCTGTAGTTAATTAATTTAACATGGTAAAATGGATAATCTGGTAAATAAGGGTAAAAAATAATATTATAATAATATTACACTGCACATACTTCTATCATAATACTATTAAATGAGATATTTCTGACCATGGTCATCCTTAGGATTATTTTGGAAACCCTTGGAGCCACTTGGGCGTGATAATGTATTGTTATAAGAATTAATTTAATGTAATGAAAAATATGACATAAAAATGAATCTTTTAAAAAAAATTATTTACAGTTACATTATTGATCTCTTAGTCTATAAATATTCATTATAAATAGAAAAATATTTCTTTTATCATGTTATGTTATTTATAATTTTTATACATTAAATAATTAAATGAAATTATGAATCAATGATGATGTAGTGATTTCTTCATTAAAAAATTATTCAAATAGATGATACTATAAATATTAAAATAAATATTATTAGACCTAATTAATTACATACACGAATTATAAAGGTGTATGTGACATTTTTTAATCGATTCAATTTTTTTAGATGGAATAACGTTTTTAAAAATTTGAAAAATGTGATGTATGAATATTGTCCAAAAGATGACATAATTCCTAACATAAAATATAAAATAGATTAATAAATGATTTTAAATTCATAAAAATATGCGATACATTCAAAAGGATAATATAAGTCCAAGTATGTCATAACTTACTTTTTTGGGGTATTTTGTCATGATATGTTAATTATATTAAACTAAAATGTGTAAATAACATGATATCACGGTATTATTATAATGGATAAAATGAGTGTTAATCTAAAACATTAAGGATAAATAAAATTTCATATTTTTATAAAATTTATTTTCTGATGTGTATTTGAAAAATAATATATTATATTCTAATTAAATGACTTTTTAACCATTTATAATCGAAACTGGGTTTATAATAAATAAAAATTTGTAGTGTTTCATAATGTTCTCCTCCTCCATCTTATAAATGGCCACCACCTCTACCCACAAAATCACACATATAAAGTACCTTTTCTTGTCCAAATAATCATAAAATAAGATCATAACATCAATAACTTCCTAATTAGAGCCTCACCTTATGCATATAGGAATTCAAGAATGCCTCTCGGCTCAAAACATGTAATGCCCCGACCCTAGTTACCCAGAGTCGGTGAATTATTACATAACATTGGCATGATCACAAGAAAGATCAAATCTTGAAATACCGATTAGTTTATTAGCCATGGAAACACTATATATCTTCATAAAGTTTTACATTACATCATAAAGTGAGAAACTACTAACAAAACATAATGTCTCCATAGTTCACACTGTTATCCCCTCATAATATCTCTTCAGGTCATTCATAACTTACTTCTTCACATCCTGGGAAAAATAAAACATAGAAAAGGGGTGAGCTCAAATTCCCAGTAAGGATAACAATATAGTGGAAACTTTCCAAAATAAGCATAAACATTTAAGGCAAGGCCTCGTTCCAAGACTACAAATAAGATTTTTCCAAGGCCTTGTGCCAATACACTAGTTTGTCTCATGAGACCTACCGATGCATCAAGGAGTTATAGAGGGCTCCACCCATCACTTACGAAGTCCAATGCATTCCCATATGAAAATTTTTCAACATAACATAAACATTCGTATTATAACTAGCATACAAAATGTCAATGCATTCTCCATAAACAATGAATGGTATAAAAGTAACACATCCAAAGTCAAACATATCACAAAACCTTCAATACATTATGGATGTTTTGTATCTTAATAAATCAACTTCATATAATTATAAAATCAATCAAAGGATGTTGACATAGATGAAATGAAAACTATTTGAGAGAAATATCTCTTTTTTTTTTAAATCAGTTAAAAGTCACACATTTATAAAGGAAGTAATTAAAAAGAGATTTTTGAATCAAAGTTTCCCATACCACTTTGAAACTTTTAAAAGAAATTAACATTTTAAAAACATTCATTTCTATATAAATAAATTCTTAAAAACAATTTTTAATACATGGACATTAATTAAAAATATTTAGAAAGATAAATCTTTAAAACATTTAATATTCTGATTTTGATAAAGAGTACCTTTCCGAAATTCTTAAAATATTCATTTTGAAAACATTTAAAAGTCACATAATTATAAAATAAAACATTTACTTTGAAAATTTCCTTTTAATCTTGTAAGGGATCCTTGGAAAATTTTATAATGGTGGTAAATAGATGTACCCACCGTATATGTTAAAAAAACATTCTAACCTTAATTTTGTCGAAAAGGTTAAAAAGCACCTTGTTTGGAAAACGACGGAAAGATTCTTTTATAAATCTCTTATAAAAAGTCAAACAAGGGTATAAATGACTTTAACCCATATAATAGTAAATAGTAAAAATGTTTTGAAATTCATTTTTAAGAAACATGGATGTGGATGATAAAGAGATCCCAGTAGATTATTACGTATAAACAACCTCGGATAATGAAGAGATTGCGAAATAAACCCTTACCGTGCACTTTTCCTTGGTTGGGGTAGGTTAAACTCCTGTATAATGGTGATATTATTTTTATTAAATTATTCAATAATCATATACATTAATATGATATCATATATGATCTTTTAACATTGATGTCTTAATAATATCTAAGAATTATCGTCGTTTCGGGTGTTAACTTACTCGTTTTCTTTTATATGTTTTTTACGTAAGACATGTTTGTAATGGATAGGTTTTATCTCATTCATATAAATAATTATATCAAGTCCTTAGATACTATTATTAATCATCAAATGAGAATTATACTTGAATGGATAAGATGGAGAATGAATCTCATCGCGTTCGTGGAGACGGTAGTCCGTACGTACGCACGAGCGATAATATCATTCTTCTGATATTAAAATAATATATAATTGGATGGTATATAATATATACAGAATCCTTATCATGTTATATTTATTATTTAAATGAGTTACATATCATTATTATACTCATCCAAATAATAATTTATTGAATAACAATTACACCAGGACGTGGAGACGATAAGCCGTATGTACGCACGTATGGTGACATGTTATTCAAAGGATGGATAGAATAGTGATAATGGTTGTACCATATTTATAATAACATAATAGTATTTATATGATACTGTAGTTATTATTTTAGAATGGTAACAACAATGGAAGAAGAAGTGGAAGAAGAAAGGAACTTGAAAATGGGTGGTGAAATCATTACCTCTTCTTCGGTTTCTTCCTTTTGATTTGATCAAAAGGGCTCCTTATGATGGATTTATGATCAAACTAATGCCACTAGGTTGTATTGAAGGAAGGGGGGAGAGTATTTGGGCAGTGTTTGGCCGAACCAAAAGGATTTTAATGTGTGAAGAAATGAGAAGGAGGAGTGCCCTTTTATAAGAGGGGTGAGGGGAACCTTTGGAAAAGATACAAATATTAATTTATAATAAATTCATATTCGGTTTCTAATGGCTTCAAAGTTTATTATTTAAATTTTTAGGTGGGTATGGGTCTAAAATAACTAAACCAATAGAATTTAGACAGGTTTGGGTACTTATATTAACATTATCATTAAGTATTAATTCTAAGTTAATTAGTTTCACTTTTACAATGTCTCTTTGTATTTTTATATTATATGGTTAATAAAGATACTATATACATGCAAACGACTCCCAAGTGGACCATTAATGATGAACCTATCATGATATAAGTCTCTTTGCCGAACTTTAGATTTTTAGGAATTTAATATCAATTAATAATATAATATTTGTTTTAAAAAATCTTTTATGTCAATTTTCACACTATTCAATAGTTGATTTTTGTGAAACTAATTACAGAATTATTACATCGAAAAAAGTTAATTAAATCACTCATAATAAGTTATATTATCCTATAAAATTAGTGTAATTCATTAAAAGTCTAAAAATATATTTATTTGAGTATTTATAATATCAATTATTTTAATTGTTCACTATTATGATAATTACTGCATCATCATTGTGTCATAAATAAATTAAATTATTTAAGTCTAAAATTATAAATAAAATATCATTATGTAGGAAATATTTTTTTATTTCTAATGAATATTTATAGTCGAAAATCCAACATATATAACCCTATGTAAAAATTAGTTTTCTAAAAGATATATGCTTATATCATTTTTGTACTTATTTTAACCTAATTAAAATAAAGTGTCCCTATCACCTACAAGTGGATCCATGGGGTCCCAAAATCTACCCAAAGATGACTATGGTCGAACATTTATCAACCAATAAGGTTAGGACACGTTTTAGGGTAATTTATTGTTATTATAATATTATTTGTTTAACCTTTATTTACCAGAATTACCCATATCCATGGTAAATAAAATATTAACCGAAGTAATTATTCGAAATGTCTAAAAATAAAAGTTACCTATATACACAATTTGAATATCCTGATTCCAAATATGGAATCAATTTTTTCAAATTCAAAAAACAGAAGTGGCTGAAATTAATTTAAAATTAATTCCCGTTAAAACAAAAAGCGTGTTTTTAAGAGATAATAACTATCAAAAGATTGACACTTGTTTATGTCCGGTTTAATTGTATAATTATATCCAATGACCAAATTTGTATTAAATTGTAAAAATATATTCTAAATATACTTTAAAACAACTCAAATTCATTATTTATCACATTTAATTATTGTAATTAAAGAAGTTTTTTTAATTAAAATTTAGTAAATTTAACTATTCATTAAAAAAAATAAAGTTATCCGAAAAGTGCCAAAATTTCACCTTAGGATAAATTCGATATTATGAATACAAAAATAAATTCCATTTTTAGAGATAAAATTTTGAAAATTAGGTATTACGATTCATAACGGCAAGTTGATCGGTTGTGGTGTGTGTTAAAACTCGAAGTTGCGTACAACACACGCTACTGTATTATTCAAAGGAAAGCGTACCGTGGAATCTTGGGATGATTAATTTTAAATTTAAGATATCCTTTTTTAGTCAAAATGTTTAAAATATTGTATTTAAAAAGGGATCACTACTAAATGTTGATAAAAGTGCAATACTGAAAATGAATTTGTTTTTGCATTATGTCTAAGAAACTCATAATATGGATTCTAAAATTATAAGGATATATTAGTTTAAAATTTAGTTAATACTATTCAAAACCTCTTTTGAATGGCTTGTTTGGTAAGTCATGGTGTGATTGAACTCAGTGTTGCGTGTAGTAAAATTTATTGAATTATTTTGAAGAAATAACACACTATGAAATCTTGGGGTGTTACATTTTCCCCACCTTCAATTAATTGTGTCCTCGCAATTTGAAATTGTTATTCGAAAATAAAAGGTTCGAAATAGAAAATATCTTTGTGGGGAAACCCACATAGGAAATTAGGTTAATAAAATGTAGTCTTAATATGAGGAATAAAGAAATGAAAGGGTCACCACCAAATTATGATCTCTATTCGGAGAACGTTGATGGAAATTAGAGACATATAATTGGAGGAAAAACGTAAATATTTATAAGTAGTGATTGAGGTCATCAATCACAAACAAGTGTAAAAATGAGGTCCTTAGATTCATCAATCTATGATGATTTGAAATACCATCAGTTCAACAAAACATAGGGTATTAGGATAACTCATTTTTGGTTTTAGGATTCCTTAGACAAAGTATAATAATTAATTTCTTCATAGAATAAGAGAAGATGAAAAATATTTTCTTGACAAGTAGAGTTCCATCCTTTAACTAATTTCTACAACAAACTCATTTTTCACTCTAAAAGATAATAGAACATAAAAATAATATTCTGTTTATCCTATTCGTATAGGGTTAAAAAAATGAATTAATAATCCATCTAGAAGAACCATTAAAAAATATATTATTCAAACTAGGATATCATGTGGGTCAGTGGTAGGTGATACGCACTTGTGGCCATTCGGTTGTGGGTTCAAGTATCGCGGCCTTGCCGGACGCGACGGGTTGCCTCCCGACCTCCGGGTTGTCCTTTTATGGAAATCCAAAATAATACAAACTAGAACTATCAAAAATACTTCAGTCCAAAATTTATAAAGAAGGTAAACACAATGAGGATCCTTTTTTTCCGCGTAATAACATGTGATCACCTTCATCGTGTATTCTTTTAAAACACTGCAACATCCTGAATTATCATAAAAACTTATTGATTACATTCATGATCCCTTATTCCTTATAGAATAATAGATATACTCCTTCAATCAAAAAATTTTATAAACCCCAACAATGATGGAATATACAAATCATTAATCAGTTTTAAGGTAGTCAAGAATATCTAATATAATTTATCCAAAACAATCATGTATTATTCTAACATCACTACCTCGGTATCAGAGCTAGATTATGGTTTATCATTCTCTCAAATATATATTTTCCAAAAATTTATCCTTCAATTGAGTCACATTTCTTTGTTCCACTCAATCTCAAGTCCTTAATGAAATAGTACATCAGTAAAATCCTTATATACTCCATAATTATTATAACAAGTACATTGTTGATACAACACTCAATTGACATAATCAACATAAGAACTCTAATCATTCCTCTTCATCTGTGGTAGTATCATAAATTGATTATTATCCAATAGCATCATTTGGGGCAAAGTCTGATGACTGGGACATAGGTTCGCATAGTGTACAAACTCCTTGAAAATGAAGCATTGTACATTTGAAACCATTTTCTTACCCTTACAGTCACGTACTTTGTTCCCTTTTCCTCCATACTTATAACAAACTCCCATTCCTTTCAGGAAATTTCCAGGGTGTTTCTTCCCACAGTTATCACATATTGGAAAATTCCTCTTTTCCCTCTTCCCTTTATCCATATTTCCCTCTTCCATCCTTTTCTTCTCTTGCTTTCCTTCAAAGCTATAGGACTCAGTAAACTCTTTACTTATCTTATCAACACAAGATATTAATTCTTCATAAGATGATAATACATGGGAGACTATTTCTCTTAAAAATTCTAGCTTAAGACCAAGAAACATATGATCCTTCCTTCTCTTTGGATCATGTGCATTGCTGGAGTTCTCATTCCTTCTACTGGGCACCATTTCTAAACAATGGCATACACAAGATTAGTTTATGAATAAGAATAACTAATACCAAACCTGTAAAACACATAACATAAATTAAATAGATTATGAATATAAAACATAATCATAAAAATGTCTCCTTTAAGGAAGTATATACTCATAAACCCTTCATAATGGTTTTTAAAGAAAACGAGAATTATCCTATGCAGATCCCCCGGGAGTGTCATAACCAAGAGTGCTGCAAGGCCCATTTTCGTGCACCAGTTCCCGTTCAAGTCTAGCTCAAAGCGGTGTTTTCGGGTTTTACCCCTAAGAACATCTGTGCCAGAGCTGCCTCTACCTGCTCGTATACAGACAGGGATGTATTTCTCAGAACACTCACAAAATCTCTACAATACCAAAATTCTAGGAATTTATTCTATACTAATACTCGAAGTACATCTTAAATCTATGTTCTCTAATCCGAGTTTATCTAAATCTAGCCTCCACGGTTTGTACTAAACTTCATCTGATACCAACTGTAATGCCCCAACCCCAATTACCTAGATTCGGTGCATTATTACATAACATTGGCATGATTACAAGAAAGATCAAATCTCGAAAGACTGATTGGTTTATTAGCCTTGGAAACACTAGATATATTCATAATGTTTTACATTACATCATAAAGTGAAAAACTTCTACAACAACATAATGTCTCCGAAGTCCACACTATTATCCCCTCATAATATCCCTACAGGTCATTCATAACTTACTTCTTCACATCCTGGGAAAAATAAAACATAGAAAAGGGGTGCGGTCAAATGCCCAGTAAGGATAACAATATAGCTGAAACTTTACAAAATAATCATAAACATTTATGGCTATGTATAACTAAAAAAAAGCCTATTAAACTTGAACCTCAACATAGTATGGAAAAAGTAAAATGAAATAATTCCATTTACTTACTCACATGGATATTCTACTAATCAAATAATCACATTCAATATCAACAACCACTTTCATAATGATCTAATGTATAATGCCAGACTATAATAACCAAATAGCCAAGGCCTCGTGCCAAGACTACAAATAAGATTTTTGCCAAGGCCTTGTGCCAAGACACTAGTTTGTGTCATGAGACCTACTAATGCATCAAGTAGATATAGTGGGCTCCACCCGTCACTTACTAAGTCCAATGCATTCCCATATGAAGAGGATTAAACATAACATAGACATTCGTATTAAAACTAGCATACGAAATGTCAATAATTTCTCCATAAACAATGAATGGTATAAAAATAACACATCCACATTCAAACATATAAAAAAACCTTCAATACATTATGGAAGTTTTGTATCATAATAAATGAACTTCATATAATCATAAAACCCATCAAAGGATATTGAAATAGATGAAATCAAAATTATTTGAGAGAAATATCTCCTTTTTTGAAATCACTTAAAAGTCACACATTTATAAAGGAAGTAATTAAAAAGTGATTTTTGAATCAAAGTGTCCCATAACACTTTGAAACTTTTGAAAGGAATTAACATTTTAAAAACATTCATGTCCATATAAATAAATCCTTAAAAACAATTTTGAAGACATGGACATTAATTAAAAATATTTATAAAGATAAATCATTAAAACATTTAAAATTCTGATTTTGATAAAGAGTACCTTTCTGAAATTCTTAAAATATTCATTTTGAAATCATTTAAAAGACACATAATTATAAAATAAAACATTTACTTTTAAAATGTTCTTGTAAGCTTGTAAGGGAAGCTTTGAAAATTTTATAACGGTGGTAAATAGCCGCACCTACCGTATAAGATAAAAAAACATTCTTACCTTAATTTTGTCGAAAAGGTTAAAAAGCACCTTGTTTGGAAAAGGACGGAATGATTCCTTTATAAAACTCTTATAAAAAGTCACACAATGGTATAAATGACTTTAACCCATATTCTAGTAAATAGTAAAAATGTTTTGAAATTCATTTTTAAGAAACATGGATGTGGATGATAAAGAGATCCAAGTAGATTATTACGTATAAACAACCTCTAATAATGAAGAGATTGCGAAATAAACCATTACCTTGCACTTTTACTTGGTTTGGGTAGGTTAAACTCCTATATAATGGTGAAATAATTGATATTAAATTATTCAGTAATCATATAAATTAATATTATATCATATATGATCTATTAACATTACTTTGTTAATAATATCTAATAATTATCGTCGTTTCGGGTGTTAACTTACTTGTTTTCTTTTATATGTTTTGTTACGTAAGACATGTTTGTAATGGATAGGTTGTGTCTCATTCATATCCATAATGATATAAATTCCTTAGATACTATTATTAATCATCAAATGAGAATTATACTTGAATGGATACGATGGATAATGAATCTCATCGCGTTCGTGGAGACGGTACTCTGTACGTACGCACGAGCGATAATATCATTATTTTCATATTAAAATAATATATAATTGGATGGTATATCAC
Source organism: Viscum album (assembly GCA_963277665.1). Classification (NCBI taxonomy): domain Eukaryota; kingdom Viridiplantae; phylum Streptophyta; class Magnoliopsida; order Santalales; family Viscaceae; genus Viscum; species Viscum album. The sequence continues at coordinate 2,069,135,415 of OY728152.1, read as the reverse complement.
ATATACAGAATCCTTATCATGTTATATTTATTATTTACAAGAGTTACACATCATTATTATAACCATCCAAATAATAATTTATTGAATAACAATTACACCACGACGTGGAGACGGTAAGCCGTACATACGCACGTATGGTGACATGTTATTCAAAGGATTGATAGAATAGTGAATATGGTTGTACCATATTTATAATAACATCACAGTATATATATGATACTGGAGTTATTATTTTAGAATGGTAACAACAAAGGAAGAATAAGTGGAAGAAGAAAGTAACTTGAAAAAGGGTGGTGAAATCATTACCTCTTCTTCGGGTTCTTCCTTTTGATTTAGCCTAAAGGGCTCTTTAGGTTGGCTTTATGATAAAACTAATGCCTCTAGTTTGTAGTGAGGGAAGGTGGGAGTGTATTTGGGCAGAGTATGGCAGATCTAAAAGGCTTTGAAGGTGTGAAAAAATGAGAAGGAGGAGTACCCTTTTATAAGAGGGGTGAGGGGCACCTTTGGAAATGCTAGAAATATTAATTTATAATAAATTCATATTCGGTTTATAATGGCTCCATAGTTGATTATTTAAATTTTAAGGTGGGTATGGGTGGATAAAAACTCAACTAATATAATTTATACAGGTTTGGGTACTTATATTAACCTTATCTTTGAGTATTAATTCTAAGTTAATTATTTTCAATTTTACAATGTCTCTTTGTATTTTTATATTATATGGTAAATAAAATTACTATATACATCCAAGCGACCCCCAAGTGGTCCATTAATTATTAAATTATCATTATATAAGTCTCTTGGCCAATCCTTTGATTTTTAGACATTTAATATCAATTAATAACATAATATTTTTTAAGAAATATTTTATGTCATTTTTGACACTATTCAATAGTTGATTTTTGTGAAACTAATAACAGAATGATTACTTCGAACAAAGTTAATTAAATCAATAATAATATGTCATATTATCCTAGAAAATTAGTGTAATTCATGAAAAGTTCAAATTATAATTATTAGTTATTTATAATATCAATTATTTTAATTTGTCACTATTTTGATAATTACTGCATCATCATTGTGTTATAAAAAATTAAATTAATTAAAGTATATAAATTATAAATAAAATATCCTTATGTATGAAATCTTTTTATCTTTCTAATGAATATTTATATTCGAAAATCCAACATATATAATCCTATGTAAAAATTGGTTTTCTAAAAGATATATGATTATGTCATTTTTGTACTTATTTTAACTTAATTAAAATAATGTGTCCCTATCACCTACAAGTGGATTTATGGGGTCCGAAAATCGACCCAAAGATGCCTATGGTCTATCATTTATCAACAAATAAGTTTAGGACACGTTTTAGGGTAATACAGTATTATTATAATATTATTGTTTTAACCCTTATTTACCAGATTTACCCTTAACCATGGTAAAACAAATATTTACCGATGTAATTATTCACAATGTCTAAAAATAAATGTTACCTATTTACACAATTTGAAAATCATGATTCCAAATATGGAATCCATTTTTCCAAATTCAAAACACAGAAGTGGAAGAAATTAATTTAAAATTAATTTCCGTTGTTAAAACAAAAAGAGTGTTTCTAATAGATAGTAACTATCAAAAGATTGACACTTGTTTATGTCCTGTTTAATTGTAAAATAATCTCCAATGACCAAAATTGTATTAAATGGTAAAAAAAATTCTAAATATACTATAAAACAACTCAGATTCATTATTTATTACTTTTAATTATTTTGATTAAAAAGTTGTTTTTAATTAAAATTTAGTAATTTTCACTATTCATCAAAATATTAAAGTTATCCAAAAAGTGCCAAAATTTCACCTTAGGATAAGTTTGATAATCTGAATCTAAAAATGAAGTCCATTTTGAGAGAAAATTTTTTAAAAAGTAGGTATTACTATTCATAACGGCTAGTTGATCGGTTGTGGTGTGTGTTAAAACTCGAAGTTGCGTACAACACACGCTACTGTATTATTCAAAGGAAAGCGTATCGTGGAAGCTTGGGATGTTTCATTTTAAATTTTTGATGTCCCCATTTAGTCAAAAAGTTTAAAATATTGTATTTAAAAAGGGTTCACTATTAAAAGTTGATAAAAGTTCAATACTAAAAATGAATGTGTTCTTGCATTATGTCTAAGAAAATCATAATATGGATTCTAAAATTATAAGGATATATTAGTTTAAAATTTAGTTAATAATATTCATAACCTCTTTTGAATGGCTTGTTTGGTATGTCATGGTTTGATTGAACTAAGTTTTGTTTGTAGTGAATGTTATTGAATTATTTTAAAGAAATAACACACTATGAAATCTTGGGGTGTTACAAAACAAATGAAGTTACCTGTTTTAGAGGTAACATCTTCTCCCAAGTTCTGTTCCATTATTTTCCATCACCAATCCCTATTATATTCTAATTATTTGATTATAAAAAACATGTATACTCAATATATTATGATCTTTTAATGAGAATTATACTATCTACCCTTACACACATCTCAATCTAATACATACGAACATACTATTTCAGTGTATAACGAACAAGTGCCTCACCAAATGAATATTATTCATTATTCTCCTACCACATCTCATGGTAACCATTATATTGAAAATGAATTTATTTATGATCTATATTATATTTATATTGTCTCTATTATTGTGTCTTTTTTAAAACATAGGTTTATCCTTTTTATGATGTTTAAATATGAAAATTTTATTTGAGGAATTATGGACTACCACCCAAAAATGTTATATGAATTTTTCATGATAAAAATGGAATTTATAAAATATGGTTTTATTAATCCTATGAGACATACTTGAAATAAATATAATATTGGTATTATAATATAAATTTATATCATTTGATTATAATTCTATTAATATTAAAAATAAACGAACGTAGCGTTCATGCGTGCATACAGCCTTCCGACTCCATGAACTGTGTGTATAATTTAATTTATATATATGTTATCCACCATTATAAATACATTTATACTAGATATATATGTTATTTAAATCATTATTATAATTCTTTATATTATTTAGTTTTATCAACAAAATTTCATTTTCGTCTCAAGAAATGAATATTGACAAAATGAACAATATTAACATAAATAATTATGTAATTTTTATAACTAGGTAATTTTTGATATAAAAAGAATAATAAAATCTAAAAAGATTATTAAAAAATTATAAATTGAACTATGTTTATTCTTTTACAATATAATGATCGAATGAGACAAATCAGACTCAAGGTAAGAGAACATCTTAACCCAATTTTCATTCATTAGGGAAATCATATACATCTAGATTATGCCAAAATATGATTATGTGAGAAATAAATTTTTATATAATATATTGTATTTATATTTTTTTATTTGTATTTATATTGAATACACATAATTGTTCTATTTTATTAATAAAATGATCTTCTTAAGGGAATCTGTCATGACCCATCCCCAGGGGCCCGTGTCATAACTACCCCAAGAACGCATTCCATAGGCCAGGGGTTGGCGACTAGCACCACAGGAATAAATCCCTAAAACTATGAAGGCATTGTATTCGTAACCTAAAAACGCACACCACATAGTACAAGATGAAATAAAAGCAGTAAGTAAAACTGTATAACAAAAGAGTGATGAAAAGTAAAAGGGGATGGAAATACGAGGACAACTGTATGGTACAAGAAACTGGAAAAAGGGGAAACAGCTCCAAGATCTTCCACCAAGAAATCCTACCTGAAAGGTAGGTATAGATAGCCTCTAAAACACTCCACTTATGTATGTCTCCTCCTTGTACCTGCACATCATGTGGTCCACCTCCGAGTACCATCCAGTCCAGGTACACTCAGCCTCAGTTAGCATTTTCTGTCGTCTACATCCAACATAACAAGGTGCAGGAAAAGCCCATGCTGGGGTGAGTATAATGATAATTATTAAGGACTCCAAGAACCTCAAGGACTCAAAAAATCTAAAAAGGATAATCCAAAGGGCATGATATCAACAGATAACCCCACATATGTATATGCACATACGTATACCTAAGTTATCAAGTAATCTATCTCAATCGTGAGGAAAAATCACAAAAGATACTAACTCAACTCACATAGGTCTAGAGATTTTGTTCAGAGTTCAATATTATTTGATGTAGCCACCAAATCATCTATTATGTTGAACCTACGTAGGATACAGGAACAGAAATCAGAACTGTCAAACCCATACATGACCTAAAAACAGTATTCAGAGTTTCCAACCCATATAGGATACAAGAATAGGTGTCGGAGCTTTCGAACCCACAATGGTTCCATGAACAGCAGTCAAAACTATTGAACCCACAAAAGATCTAGGAATCGTAGTCAAAACTACCATACCCAAACAGGATCCAGGAAAAATAGTCAAAGCCTTAGAACCCACACAGTATCCAAAAAAACAACCTTCAGAACTAACAAACCCAAACAAGATCTAGGAACTGTAGTCAGACCTTTCGAACCCACACAAGATCCAGGAACAGCAGACAGAACTATTGATCCTACACAGGATCCAAGAATAATATTCAGTGCTGCCGAACCCACAAAGGATCTTTGAACAGTATTCAATGTTGTCTCACACACAGAAGATCTAGGAACAGCAGTCAGAGCTGTCGAACCCACACGGGATCGAGGAACAGTAGTCAGAGAGTAGGCAGCCACAAGTATTCCTCACAAAGCACACATGATTCTGGGAGGTTCCACTCCTCAAGCCAAGTGTCGATATATCAAATTCCACGAAGTCCCATGAATAAGTATCTCAAAGGTCATTCATGTTATAGGGGTGTCAACGCAACTGAATGCATATCAATTGGTCGTCTGGTCTGTTAGTAATTAGCCATTTATTCCTGGGGGCTAGATTGCATTCATGCTGGATCCAACCTGACCATATCTCAACAATATGCTAAAATCATGTGGGGTATATTCTAAGGGACCATCATTCTCCAATATTTTCAGTGTCGCAGATGGTTCGTAAAATAGACATATGTTACCAATGAAAGATCTAAATGAAAATAAAGGGTTGATAATGGACCCGAGTCCGGTCTGACCTAGTCGGACGACCCGACTAGACCCAGACTAGGCTGACCCTGTCTGGGTCGACCCAACCTAACATGTTGGGTCTAGCTTGGCATATTATGCAGGTCATACCATTAGATTTGGCTCGGCCCACTGGGTTGCGACCAGCGGGCTGCAACAACGCCAACCGGTCGTGAGGGCATAAACCGACTAGAGGTTGGAATGAGGGTGGTTCAGATTGGAGGGTGACATGTAGGTAGCTTGGCATGGAATCACGGAGCCCGTTCAGTCCTGAGTGACATGGGGGTGCGGTTCAGCCGACTTAGCCTAGGAGGTTGGGGCCGGTTCGGCCCAGAGTGCCATGACGGGCGATGTTCGGGCGGGGCGGACTGAAAGGCCAGGAGGCTTTGGGCGGCCATGATCCAGAAGTGTCGGGCATATGTGGTTCATTCGGGGTGCACGGGATGTCTACGGTGACCGGGATCCAGGTGGAGCCATCTAGTGGGGTTCGAATGGGTTGCATGAGAGGGAGGCTACCTCAGGGAGCCAGGTGGCGCAGTCCAATGCGATTCATTCAGGGTGAATGGGACAACAACGGCGGACAAGAGAGGTGTTTCATGGGTCGACAAGGTTTGGAAAGGGCGCACTAGAGGCTGGAGAGCGGTCAGGAGCTAGTTCATCCAAAGGGCCACAAGGGTGGCATAGGTTACGGAGTCTGCGAGTTGCACGGTAGTTTCATGTCGCCTCCATTTCATTGTAATTTCACTGCCATTCCAAAGAACATCACAAAAGATATTAGAGGAGGGATTCGGGCATTGTTAGTTTGGCACAAACCCTCCAGAGTTTGAGCGGTACCAAGTTGTCCAAAACCTTCTTGACATTCAAATAATTGTCAATAAAATAAGAGATAAGAAATACACCCCACATATTCCTACAAATAAAAATTCCTAACTTGCCTATTAACATCCATAATGATACTTTGTTTTAGAAGAGAATAAATATAGAAATATTATCATATTCAGAAAAACTCCCTAAATTTTCATTGTTTTCCGCAGAAGTCTTGGGGAAGTGGAGGTCGATTCGTTGTAGATGAGGAGATCAAAGGTCGAAGGAGGTACCGAGGAAGGAAGTCGAATTCGAGGTCGAGGTCGACGTTCTTCATCGGTTGTAGCATTCATTATTGGGAGATTTGTCCCATGTTCTCTCATCTCCCAAGTTCCACCAAAATGAGAATTCCAATCCAAAATAATATATTAAGATATCTTTTATTTTGTTGGATGGAATTTTAAAAGTAAATTTATTAATTTGTCTGGAAATATTAAATGTAAGAAGGGTTAGAAAATTTAATTGGCATGTGAGTTGGCACAATTGATTGGGTAGACGTGGTCAAGAGGCACTCCTCATTTATGAGGGTGTTAAGTAGTTTCTTCATTTAATTAGGGGGTTTAGTCCTTGGTTTTCCCATGTCGTAACCACTTCTGGGAGGTTAGGTTCAGTTGGGACCCACCACTATAACCTCTCAGGGGAGGTTAAGGTGTGGTGGTCCCCACCTCCAACTTCCACATGGAGGCTTTAACCGAGAAAATAAACATAAATCTACAAAACTTCATATCTATTTAATAAATTCACTAAAAAAAATCATTTATTATCTACCCACTACTGTCGAGGTGAAAGTCTCCCAAAGAGAATACTGGTACTATGAGTTTAACGATGCCCTCAGATTTCAATTCCAAGCAACTGTTCAAAAGTTAGAAAACGTCACCCGCACATTTACTGAATGTACCAGAAAAAAAGTTTCAAAAATTATTATCAGTCACCCTCAACCCTTGATGGTCAATGTTAGTATTTTCCTAGTTGAAACACTCCCCAACGAACCCAATGGTACTCTCATATATTCAATCCAAGTTACCGTTTAGATGTAATGAATTTTACAATATAATAATTGCCACATAATTATTTTATTTGCGACCAAATTATAACTTTTTCTAGTGGCCCACACCAGCCAAGGTTAGTATCTTCTTAAAGAACGAATACCCTCATGTGTTTAGAGGTGGTTTTAGATTTTTAATTTGAGTTACTATTTGTGAGTAATAATCATTTGTAAAATAAAATAATTTAGTTAATTATTTTATTAACAATTATGCCATTTTTTGTTCTTCACATAAGAGGCCTGCGGGGACTATCCTTAAGTTGCGACTAGGGTAAACACGCAATCCTGAGCACAATAGTGCCCTCGTATTTCTGATCTAAGTAAATGTTTAAGATTTATTCCACTTTTTCAAGAAAAATATTTATGCCAGTTAACGTAAGCATAAAAAATCTTCAACGGATCATTTCGGGCACTCCGGGCCTTGGAATCGCACGACGTCAGATTTTGTGGACTCGTAAATTTGAAATATATTTAAAAAAAATTACATGGAATTTCTGGGTCTTTACATTATCCCCACCATAGGGATTTACGTCCTCATAAGACATAACTCATAACTAAGGGAACGATTGGGGGTACTGGGCATGAATCTGAGCCTCCTGATTCCATGTGGTCTCTTGGAGATTCTTGTGATGCCAATGAACGTGCAGTAAATGTATCGACCGTCCACAAAGGACTCACTCCTAACAATCCTCATTCTATACTTGAACATCTGTAAAATTCACCCCATCTTCGACGTCAATCCTTCCATGGTTGTTGATGTGGGAAGGGTCATGCACATATCTCCTCAGCGAGGATACTTGGAAGACGTCGTGCACCCGATGCAACTAAGGATGAAGAGTTAAGTGGTAAACCACCTCCCCAAATATTCCAAGAACATAAAAAGGTCTGACTAACCTTGAAGATAATTTTACACCTCAATGAAATCTATGTAAACCTCATCGAGGTGTGACTCGAAGAAAGGCTTGTCTGCCATTCTTTAACTCCAATGGTCTCCATATCTTGTCACCATATGACTTCTGCCTTATTAATGCAGTCTTTATCCACTCCTGGATGAACATTACCCTTTCTGTGGTAGCCAGTACAATCACTTACCCCACTAGTGATGACTCCCCAGGGTCAGCCAAGCACAAGGGTGATCTGCAAGGTCGCTAATATAACGTCTCAAAAGGTGTCATCCCAATGGTGGAGTGATAGCTTTTGTTGTATAGAAACTCCCACAAAGGTAAATGATCCTAACATCTATGACTGAAGTCGATGAAATAATCATAGAGCATGTCCTCTAGGGTCTAAATGGTCTGCTTAGTCTGAACATCAGTCTGAGGGTGGAAGGTGGTTCTCAAATGAAGTTGCATCCTAAAAGCCTCCTACAACAACTTCCATAGTCACGAAGTAAATTTTGTGTAACAATCATAGATAATAGTCGAAGGTGATTCATATAGTCTCATAATCTCTTGCACATAGAGGCATCCCATTATCTCTACTTAACCCTGATCCCAAATCAGTAGGAAGTGAGCCGTCATGGTGAGTTGATCGTTGATCACCCAGATAGAGTCATGACCCCTCTATGTACATGGAAGTCCTGTCACAAAGTCCATGGATATCCCATCCCACATCCACTATAGGAAATATAAAGGCTAAACCAAGCCTATTAATACTTAATACTCTTCCTTATCTTGTTGACAAGTGAGGCATCGAGAGACATACTCTTCGACTGCTTTCTTCATTCCTGACCACTACTACTGTCGTTGGAGATCCTGGTTCAGATTTGGCACTCCAGAACGTACTTCAATAAAGCAATTTTGGAACTCCCTCAACACTTCTTCCAAATGTGACATTTGTACCATGGTACATTATTTAAAGAGGATAATGTGCTCCCCACCATTAGAAAATAAATTATGTGTATGCCCTATGAATATTTGTGCACGACATGTCTCGTAGTCAACGTCCCCATGCTGCACCTCCCTGACACACTGAAAAAGTAGAAGAGTGACTGTAAGAGACTGAATAAAATATGCTTTATCTCTATCCATAAAGGATATATTCAATGATTCTATCAACTCTATTGCATCGCCTAGAAGCTGAATACCAAATCTTCTGCCGAGTAAATCTGCAACAATGTTCCCCTTTGCAGGGGATTAGAGTATCTTTAAAGTCAACTTCTTCTGCCATGAGGGTGAGGATGGCCCACCCACGATTGATTTGATGCACCGTCTTATGCATGAGTTTATCTTGTGCATCTTGAGATTATTTTTTCATAGACCAAGGAAAACCCCATCCCAACATTTTTGATAAGCCACAACCTCTTTTACTAATATAGTTAATCTGAGTGTGAAATGTGGATGACATGTCCAAACTGAAACTAATTTCAAAAGGCCTCGACACTTCCACCCTGAGGTTCCATCCGAACCTCTCACCTAAAGGCTCAGATCACACCGTCGGCGTAACTATGATTATCGAGAGTCCTTCAAAAGGTATCTCCAGATGCGAGGGTCCATTCAATGGTTTAACGGGAAACTCTAGGACTTGGACAAGATTCTTGGAAGGTTGGAATGATCGATACCAATGTATATTGATATGGTAGCTATTAGAAGACACAGATCATACCTCGAATAATTCATAGATTTCTAGGGTTGGAATCCTTGACCACATGCAGCGACTTCCCCCCCCCCCATCCTCTTGCTCCCAGAGCCTGGCAGGGACCACAATGGGGGGTGGTTGTAACATGTAGAAATGTACACCTCCTCATATTGAACCCCTAGAATTGGTTCCACATCTAAAGCCCTGTTGATTCAACTATTTAAAACATATCCTCTTTTCGAAACATTTTACATGACCATGTCTCTGAGACTAGCCCTAGTTATCTGCTTCCCTACAGCTAACATTCACTGGTTGTCTTTGTTGAGCCAAAGAACATTCAACCAAATAGTTCCCTCTTGCACCATAGCATAAGTAGGAATGCATAGATTAATAGTGTTGGCTCAAATATCCTTTAAACACACCTCACATGGAATTTTTATCCCTGAAGAACTGATAGTATCGTATTTATCAAGTACCAAGAATGATCGATATGCCTCGATGAATACTCAGCTACCGACATGTCATCCTGCCAAAGATGTAGAAGTTTTAGAAAACTCTCAACCACCTTCTCGAGCCAGTCCTCAGACGCCTGGTAGTCGGATCACCTCAGAACCTGAGGGGTATCCGATGCTGAAACACATGTAAGGAACTAAGCCTACACGTGTCTTCTACTGGTACCTCCGGTTGTAACTACTGACCAATGGGTAGTGATATAGCTAGAACACAGCCCCAATGTATTATCTCAGGAAACGTTCCACCTACCAAAGCCTCATAACCAATCAGACCGTCCTCATGGTCCCTCACATAAAAAGACTAGTATCTTAGATCATTGTCTTCTATACTGGTGTCACAAATAGATGGGGAACTCTAGAAATAGCCTCCAGCCAGCCCTCAGCTGCGTGGGAAACTATCTTGTCTCAAAACCTTAGAGGCCTATACTGCATGAACTCATGGAACGCACTCAGTCAACGTGCATCTTCTGCCAGTGTGGCTGGTGTTATATGATGCCAAATGTGTGGTGGGGATGCTGGTACACAACCCGAAGGTGCCATCATATTATGAGAGCCCTGCACTGGAGCCTTGTCGCACAGTGGGCTGTCAGTGCATACAAATCTTGGAACTCTACCTAGCTATCTGCATAGAGTAATCCTAAAAGAAATAGATGTGACATGGTCAATAGTTTATACCTTTTGAGCTGACCTAGTGAGCTAACATAAAAAATCACAATGTAAACACACACTCAATCAGTGTTTTCGTGCTTTGAGTTAGAAATTAGAAGTCTTGGTCCTGTTGTATGGATACGTCGGGTGTAGCACCAACACTGGACTCCCTGAACTAAAAACCTCCCTCAGTACCCTTAATACATTTACTTCACATAAAATATCAAAGTAAAAGTTCTATTGTACTACTGACTCCTCTGATACCAATTTTCCACGACCCGTACCCTGGGGCTCATGCCGTCACTACCCTAACCCCGCCTTCCATAGGCCGGGGGCTGGAGACTTGCACCAATTGTGTAAATCCCTAAAACTAGGTAGGCTTTTCCATTATAACCTAAAAACACACACAATAGAGTACTTTTTGAAAGCAAAAAACTATGTAAAAGTTTATAACAAAGGGATACTGAAAAGTAAAAGGGGCCAGAAATACAAGCCCAATTATGAAGTACATGAAAATTGAAAAAGGGGAAACAACTCATAGATCGTCCACTGGGAAATACTACCTCAAGGGTATGTATAGATAGCCTCCACAACACTCCATGTTCGTCTATCTCTTCCATGTACCGTCACATCGTTTGGTCCACCTTCGGGTACCATCCAGTCCTGGTACACCCATCCTCAGTCAGCACTGCCCGTTGTCTTCATCCAAAACACTGAGGTGTGGGTGAAGCCCGTGCAGGGGTGAGTATAATGATAATTATTAGGGACTTCAAGACACTCAATATCTCACAAAATCCATAAAGGATAACCCATAAGGTATGAAATCAATTTATAACCCCACATAGGTATATTCCCAATCATATACCAATGCTATCAAGTAATTCATCACAATCATGAGGAAAAAACGAAAAAGATACTGACTCATCTCACATAGGTATGTAAATTTTGATGAGAGTTAGATATGATTAGATTTAGTCACAAAATCATCAATTCTATCAAACCCACGTAGGATCCAAAAACAAAAATCTGAACTGTCGAACAAACACAGGTTCTTGGAACAGTATTTAGAGCAGTCCAACCCACACAGGATCCAAGAACAGGAGTCAGAGTTGTCGAACCAACAAAATATCCAGGAACAACAATCAAAACTATCGAACCCACATAGGATTTAGGAACAATTGATAGAACTGTCGAACCCACACACGATCCATGATCAGTAGATAAATTTGTTGAACCCACACAGGATCCAGGAACCGTCATTAGAAAAATCGAACCCACACAGGATCCCGGAATAGTACTTAGAGCTGTCAAATCCACACAGGATCTAGGAATAGCAGTCAGAACATTCGAACCCACACATGATCAAGGAATAGTATTCAGAGATGTCAAACCCACATAGGATCCATGAATAGTAGTTAGAGCTATCGAATCTATAATGGATCCATGAATAGTAGTCAGAGTGGTCGAACCCACATAGGATCCAGGAATAGCAGTCAGATAGTAGACAACAACAGAGTTTTCATACAAATCATGTTTGATTCTAGGAGGGTCCACTCCTAAGGCCATGTTTTGATACATCAACTGCTATTAAGTCCCATAAATAAGTATCTCAATGATCATCCACATCACATGTGTCTTAACGCAACTGATGGCATGTCAATTGGTCGCTAGGTCTGTTATTAATTAGCCTTTTAGTCCCGGGGGCTCGGTTGGATTTGTGCACGATCCAACCTGACAGTATCTGAACAATATCCCAAAATCCAATGGGGTACACTCTATGGGACCTTCATGATCTTATATTACTAGAACCACTGACGGTTCGTCAACCGGACGTCCGGTGTCAAATATATTTCCAAAAGAATGTAAAGGGGTGGTAGTGGACCCAGGTCTAGTCCGACCTGGTCAGACCAACCTGGCCCAACCCTGTCTGAGCCAATCTGGTCTCGTTCAACCCAGTCTGAACCTTTGGGTCTGGCCCAACCCTTTAGGCATGTCTGTCCGTTAGATTCTGTCTTTCCCACGGGGCCCAGCCCAGTGGGCTGTGACAGTGTAGACCGGTCACGGGTCAGCGCGAGGGCGGTTCGGCTCGGAGGGTGCCGCGAAGGTGGCTCAGCCCAGAGGCACAGATCTAGTTTGGTCTAGAGAGCCACATGGGCATGTTTCGTGTGACTTTGTCGGAGAGTTTGGGGTTAGTTCGGCCTGGAGCATCACGAGGGGCGCGGTTCGGGAAGCTCAGCCCGAGAGGTCGGGTGGCCATCAGGCGGCTGGGAGATGGAAAGAAATGGCTGGTGCAGTTTGGTCAGGGAACACAGGAGGTCGGTGGGGCAGGGATCCGGGGGGCACCGGCCAGCGTGGTTCAACCGGCGGTTGCGGAGTCCACCGGTAGTGCGGTCGTTGTCTGTCGCCTCCGTCACCATGTCGTTTTGTTGCCATGCTGACGATCATGAAAAAATAAATCGGTGGAGGGAGTTGGGCCATGTTATTTTTCCCAAACCCTACCGCGTTTAGAGTATTAACAGGCGGTTCAAAACCCTATTGATTTTCAATTAATTGTCACGAAAAGAAGAGAGAAGAAAAAACCCCACATCTTCCTATAAATAAAATTTCCCAACCCATAAAGTAACATACACAAGGTTAATTTGTTTTATAATAGAATAGATATAGGAATAATATCTTATTCAAATTAACCCCCTACATGTTCGTTGTCAGACGATGGAGTTGCAGAGAAGTGGACGTTAATTCGTTGTAGACGAGCAGGTCCTATGACGAAGGAGGGTCCGAGGATGGAAGCCGAACTTGAGGTCAAGGTCGATGTTCTTCATTGGTTGGAGTGTTCTTTGTTGGGAGCTTTCTCCCATGTTCTCTCCTCTCCCACGTTCCACCAAAATGATATTTCCAAGTAAAAGTAAAAGATTATGTTATCTATTATTTTGTTGGAAGGAATTTGAAAAGTCAATTGATTAAGGTGGCGGCACAATTGAATGTTGGAGGGGTTTTCACATTTAATTAGCATGTTCACTGGCACAATTAATTGGGTAGAGGTGGTCAAGAGCCTCCCCACATTTATGAGGGTGTTAAGTGGTTTCCTCGTTTTAATATGGGGTTTAGTCCCGGGTTGTCCCCACACCGTAACCTCTCTTGAGAGGTTAGGTTAGAGTGGGACCCACCACCATAACCACTCATGGGAGGTTATAGTATGGTGGTCCCAACCTACAACTTCTACTTAGAGGATTTAACCAACACAATAAAAATAAAGCTTCAGAACTTTAGTTGTATTTAACCCTTCCAATAAAAACACCAATATTTATCTTTTATTTTTGACCACCGCCATCGAGGTGAATGTCTCCTTAAGCGAATACTGGTCCTATGAGTTCAACTGTGCCCTCAGATCTCAATTCTGAGCACTAGTTCAATATTTGTAAAATGACTCTCACGTGTTAACTGAACCTACCAGAAAAAATGTTTGAAAATTTATTATCAGTCACCCTTCGGCCATGCCGGTTTAGGTTAGGCTCTGCCTAAGTGAAACACGCTCTAAAAAACCTAACGTGAACCTCATATTACCAATCTAAGATACCATTTAGATGATTTTAATTTTAAAATAAAATAATTATCACTTAATTATTTTATTTACGGCCAAAAACCAACTTTCTCTGGTGGCACACACCGGACAAATTTATTATCCACTTAATGAAAGAATACCCTAATGAGTTCATCGGTGGACTCAGATTTTTAATTCAAGTCACCATTTGTGAGTTATAAGCATTTAAAAAATAAAATAATTTAACTAATTATTTTATTTACGATTATTCCATTTTTGGGTTTTCTCACAGGAGGCATGCCCCGACTAATCATAAGTCGCACCTAGGGTAAACCCACCATCCAGAGCGCAATGGTGCCCTAAAATTTCTAATCCTTGAAACTGTTTAAGCGTTATTCAACTTCTTCATGAAAACTGCTTACACACATTAACATATGATTAAAGAAACATCGTTGGATCATTTCGGGCACTTCGGGTCTTGGAATCACGTGGCATCAGATTTCACTGTCTCATAAAATTTCAATATATTTAAAAAAAATTACATGGAAATTCCGGGTCTATATGGGAATCATTCTTCATCATCTTTTATTCGAATAATTAATTTCTGTTATGTATTTTAATTTCCATTTTATTATGTTGGGTAATGCTATTATATATCTTTATGGATTTCCATTTTGTGTCAATGTTAAGGGAGACACTTTTTTCCCTCATCATCCCATTTTTTTAATTTATATGTGATGTCTTTATGCTGACAAATATTTCTAGGGGATTTTCTATACCCAATTTACTATCACTGCGTTTTTCATATATTTTTTATAATATTATTCCATGATTAGGTGTGGAATCCATTTTTATTTATTAATGTTGTAATTTTCACTTCCCATTGAGTTGATATAATTCTTCTACACATAATCACCACATTGATACATGTCTATATATTTTATGTGAACTTTGTCAAGGAAATCACGACTCAGTATACATACTTTGAGTTATATATCGTTTTAATTTGTTTTATTTAAATATGGGAGAATGTACTCTAATTATTTTAAAAATTATATACACTTATATTGGGTGTATTTATAATTATCATGCACAGTTAAGTCATGGATTTATCCGTAATCTAATTAAACTATATTTTAAAGGGATTCCATCTCAATATACATTCCACCGAGACATATCTATTGTTATGAACCAATTAGATTTTATATGGTGTATTTACTACAGTTGACATATTATATGATGAATCTCATTTTTTTGTGATAATATGAGTTTTGTTTAATATTTTCTTCACTTAATATGTACTCATGTATTTTCTCAATTCGTAAGGTACTATTTAACTAAAACATCATTTTAATTGTTATAATGGATTATTCTTGTGATTTATTCTCATTAATTTTAATGTTATTAAAATGGTTTTAAGGATTTACTTATATTGACATTATAGATTTTAAATGTTAATTTCTATTAAATGTTTCAAATTCGTAAAAGACTCTTTGATTCAAAAATAACATTATTGAATTTTTTAAATAGTCTGGGAAGTGGATTGAATATTCAATATCTATAATTGATTTATAGTGATTTATTAGTGAAGTATTTATAATTTCATTGTTTTATGTGTTATGATTATGTAATGTTACATGGGTATTTGATCGGTTGTTATGTGATAAACCATATACGAGTGGTTCTATGATAAACCTATGGTGGGTGAGCCTCTGATATATGTAACACCCAAAGATTTTATGATAAATATTATTTTTAATTTCATTAATGTCTTCTGTTGTACGCCACACCAAAAGGATCTTGCACAACACGCATCCTTGACTTGCCTTGCATTACACGCAATCATGACCTTTCTCGATAGCGTGTGTAGTATGCAATAACGAGTTTCACTAAACAACGATATGCTATTAAAATATTATTAAAACTAGCTGTTATGAATAGTAATAACCAATTTTTAAAATTTTTTAAATTTTATTTTCCAAAATGGAATTCATTTTTGGATTCGGAATATCGAAATTAGCTTAGTGTAAAAATTTGGAAATTTTCGGATAACATTCATTTTCTGATGAATAGTGAAAATTCCTAAATTTTAATTAAAAACAACCTTTTTAATCAAAATAATTAAGAGTGATAAATTATTAATTTGAGTGGTTTTAAAGTATATTTAGAATATATTTTTTCAATTTAATACAATTTTGGTCATTGGATGTAATTTCACATTTAAACCATACATAAACAAATGTCAATCTTTTGATAGTTATTATCTCTCAAAAACACGCTATTTGAATTGACGACAAGACGTAATTTTTAAATTAAGTAATGCAACTGATATGTTTTGAATTTGGTAAAATAGACATTAGTTTTTAGTACATAATATCATATATAGCTTAGGCATAATTTTTGGTATTTTTCTGGAAACTTTCATTTTTTGATGAATAGTGAAACCACTATGTTGTAGTTAAAAACAATGATTTAATCATAAAACATAATTTTACTGCTTCTGTGAGTGGAATTTCAAAAATCTGAGAGACACGGTTGATGTCAGTAAGAAAAATGTGGTTCAATGAGATGAAAATAATTTTTGGTGAATAGTAACATTTTACTTTTTTTTACCACAGTTAAAAGTAAATAGGGTAATTAAGAGTAAAAATGATATTATTATTACCCTAAATAATGTCCTAATTCTATGGGATGAGTGTAATTCGACCAAAAACAACCTTAGGAATAAAATATGACCATTTAGGCCCACTTTGATTAGATTAGGACATTTATTATTAATTTATTTAAAGAAGGGTTAAAATAGTTAAAATCAAAGTTTAATAAGTAAATAATTTTTAATATAAGGTTATACATAAGATAAATTCGAGTATAAATATTAATTAGAAAGATAAAAATATTTAATACATAATGGTAGTTTATTTGTAATTTTTAGACATTAAATAATTTAACTTATTTATGACACAATGATGATGATGTAATTATCTTATTAATGAAATATTGACATAATTGATGTTATAAATACCGAAATAAATGTAATTTGAGACTTTTTATGAATTCCAAAAATATTGTAGGTTAATATGACATGTTATTATTGATTTAATTGACTTTATTCATGCTAATCATTCTGTTATAATCAATTACTATAGAGTGTCAAAATTGAAATAAAATAGTTTTTAAAACAAATATTATATTATTAATTGTTATTTAATTCTTAAAAATCTATGGTTCGGCCAAATGACTTAGATATGGTTATATATGTTAATAATAAACAACTTGGGTATCTTTTGGAATGTTATAGTAAGTTTATTAACCTTATAGTGTAAGAACACAAAAAGACACGACAAAAGTAAAATTATCTAACATAAAATTAAAACTAAATGATAAGGTTAAAATAGTAAACTAAACTTGTCCAAATTCTATTGGATTAGAGAATTTAGACCCATAAACACCTTAGCTTCGAAATAAATCAATTTATAGCTATTTAAAACCGAATTTGGCTTTATAATAAAATAATATTTTTTGTTATTCCAAAGGTGCCCCTCTCCTCCCTTATAAAAGGGAACCTCATCCCTCTCTTCATGATACCACATTGAGCCTTATATCTCAAATATCCCATGCCAAATTCTCTTCTCCAATTCCCTAATAACATTCTAGAGGTCTTGGGATTCTTCAAAGTCCAATTTTAGTACCCTAAGAGGAGGACTCAAAGAGGCGCTTCAAAGAAGAGGTAATGTCTGTTACCGATTCTTTCAATTTTATTTCTTCTTCCACTTCTTCTTCTTAGGCAGTTTCATTAGGAAGTAATAACATCAGTATCACTCATATACGGATATGTTATTATAAGTATGAAACAACCCTATTTCACCATCTATACATCCTATAGAAAACGAAATCACCGCGCGTGCGTACGTACGGAATACCGTCTCCACGCCGTGGTGTAATCTATTTTCCACCACCACCGTACATGGATGGGTATAATGGTGTAAATAATAACTATATATGATTATTGTAAAGTTATATTGATTCTGAAATAGTATACATACACTCCAATACAATTCCACGATTATGAGAACGATGTCATCGCTCGTGCGTACGTACGGACTACCGTCTCCACGATGGGATGAGATTCATTCTCCACGTTAACCATTAATGAATGATTATATAGTATATATAATAAGTAATCATGAAATATATGACATAATAATGATACTGGATTTATGTGTATATATATGTATTTCATCTACTTAATTCCATTCAACTCAATAAAGAAACGAAAAGAGTGTTCATGCGTACGTACGACCTACCGTCTCCATGAACGGTGTATTTCATTGCATTTACTGATCTGTTATATATATGTATATTCTGAATATATATTATATATAAATCATGTTTTAAATTCTGGAATTAAGTAATCATGATCTAAGTAATCATATGAATATATACAAGTCAAAACACGGACGACAAATACAACGATTTTACCCAAAACGATCTTTAACATGGAATTTACAAAAGAACGGGTGAAATAAAGTCATAAGTGAAGCATATATGATATCATAACAATAAGTATGATTCTGTAATAAGTCAATGACATTATTTAAATCATTATACAGGAGGTTTAGACACTTACGAATCATATCAGACCTAAGTTAAGGGAAATATCACTATCTCATCTCTATCCATGATTGTTTGTACTTTGCAATTTACTAGGATGTAATCTATCATCCACATCCATGTTTCCTCAATATGAAATATTATTTCCATCCACCTACAATTTTTTAAATCCAATTTTACCCTTCAGTTAGTTTTTATTAAAATATATTAAAGGAATCTTTTGGCGTTTTTCGTACGAGGTACTTTTTGACTTTTTCGACAAAAGTACGAAGAATGTTTTTTAAATTATACAGCATGAATCGATTTTTAAAACATTATTTCCATGAATCTTCCTTTACATTTTTTCAAGTTTATTTTTAATAAACTTATTTTATTTTATAATTTTATGACATGTTAATAAAGGAAAAGTGTTTGGATGTAGAAAAGACATTTTCTACATGAATGGAGTTCAAGTGTTTTATCAAAATTAATTTCCATCTAAGATAACAAAGGGTTATGTTTCTATCCCTATTATTACATTTATTTGATTATTTTGTGATGGAATTATTTTTATGAATTCCTTTATCTTATATGAATTGTTTTATGATGTCACAATGTTTACGAATCCCATTTTTATTACATGGGTTATGCTATAATGTATGGTTTATGATTTCTTGGAACACATAAGAATGGTATCATTATGAGATGGGTGGGACCTATATCTCCCACAAATGCATTGGGTAATGATTTTATATCTCATGAGATAGACATGGCTGGAAGGGCAGGTTAAACTGGTTTAGTAAAACAGAACTGAAATGAGGAGTGTACTCGATTTAGAAATGGTCCTTGTCCACTAAGATAGTCTAGGCAATGAGTCTTGAATAATAAGAAATGATTCTCTATGATTATGTGTGTATGACACAATGTTTCATGTTTTATGTTATGATTATTCGGATTACATTTCACTACTATGATTTATCCAATGTAATGAAATTATGATTTCTTTTTCAGGTTAGGATTTCCAAAAGTAATGTTCCTATGTATATTATGTGATTGCTATTTCTTCTGTTTACCCTTACAGAGAATTTGTGCCTACCCTTTTATGTTTTCTTTTCCCCGGGATATAAAGAAAGTTTTTAGGTAAAAAAAGGAATATCTTTATGGGTGATTTTGAAGATCTTTCACCACAACTAGAAGATTATTTTATGAGTTTCCAAAGACACTAAACTATTATGGTCCTTGTGTGTGTTTTTTTTATGTAATAAGTATTCTGCAAAACTAATGTAATTTCCATGTACGTTAAGCTTCGGGTCTCTACAGTTGGTATCAGAGGAAAGGTTTAGTCAACCTTTGGAATCTTGGATGTGAGAACTTTAGTGAGATCCCTAGAGATATTTCTATGGTATGTCTAGGGATGTCTCTAAGGTTAAGTATATTTATAGGTTATAGGCCTAGAATTGCGCTAATGATCTTAGAATTTAACCTAAGATGTTAGATATTGAGGGTACTCCCCCTTTACTATGTTGTTTTCTCTAGCATGATTTTTTCCTCTCACATAATTCTTTTTGTGTTTTAGTTAATGGAGGGAACCAGAAGGAATTCGGTTAACATTGAATCCAATGGACAAATTGGTGACTATGAGAAACAAAATTGTGTAATGCCTAGAGGGAAAGATATTATGATTATGCCGAATCAGTCATCATGATATATGATTAACAATGTGAAATTTCGTGGTATTCCTAATTCATCAAAGAAGAGGAAGATAGACTATTATGCATGTTCGCATGTTGAGGAGCATAAAGAAAGGAAGATTTATATTTCTAAAGAAGGGAAAAAGAACCTTGAGGAATACCTCAAATGGAGGGACCGATGTAATCTGTGTGTAGAAAAGGGTCATAGAGTGATAGAATATTATAGAGTTCAATGTATTATTTGTAGAGAACTTGGGCATTACCCAACTCAATGCCCTGACCTAAAAAGTTACATCTAAATCAAGGAAGGACTTATTCCAGGACAATAATTGAAGAGTATGTATTGAAGTGTTTTTGTATTGGGATTAAAGAATAATGTTGTTGAGTTACATTTATTGTGTATTATAATATTTTTAAATTATTCTATTGTGGTTTTCAATAATTTTATGGTACTGGTAACCATGTAAAGTGATTGAGATATTGTTGGTATGAAGATGATATGTGCATAATGAAGGGATAAGAAGATAATGAGATGTTTTATTATATTCATGAGCTCATGATTGATATAAGGACTAAGTGATATCATGGTTTGAGTATAATGAATTTTTAGGATTTTGGTTTGTGGAAAGTGTTAACAAGTAACTGCATTCATGTTTTCACTAAGGTTAAATGGGTATTCATTCTTCAAGATAATACATGATTAAGGAATTCACATGATTGTAATTTGACCAACAAGATATATCTTATGATATATGGGGGATAAATGATGGCATTCACGTGATTGTTATGTGACATTTCAATTAATCATTTTCTTTATACTATGAGCTTGGAACGAAGTATTTTAGATAATCATAATGATTGAAATGGATTATGTTAGACATAAGTTAGTATTTTTTAAGGATAGACCTTTTTTTGATATAATTGATGGGATGTTATAGTAATGTAGTTTTAGAAGAAGGACAACCTGCAGGATGGGCGATAGCCCATCGCGTCGGACAAGGCTCAGGGAATCGAACCCACAACTGAAGTGCGACTGGCCTTTATCGTCTCCAACTGGCCTACAGGAAGTCCCTGGTTAGTAGAAAATAGTTTTATTTTATTACGATGTGTCATATATGTTGTATAAGTTCATTTTTGGAATAGTATACGATTAACCTCACCATATATGGACTTATGTATATTTGATAACTTTTTCTAACCTTTTGTTTGAGACAGATGGAATGACCCATCATTCTATCACATGATCTTCTAACACATCACAAATGACAAATTCAACTTCATTTCATTAAGAGATGAAGTTTAAATTGTCCAAATAACAACCAACTGTGAAACTATACCAAAATCACGAAAGTATTTCTTCTAATTCCAATTTCATCAACTTTAGAAAAATGATATTGAAAACCAAAAATGTTGTCCTTGTGCTCTTATATCTGATGAATAAAATGGTTCCTTAGATTGTCACAAATATATGGCTCTGTGATTGCTGGGTTTTCCATAGCCATGTTCTCTACCACTCTCCATCACAACATGATGGTTAGATTTCTCTTCCATATCCATATTTTCACCTATGTGGAAACCAGTGATTAGTTTATTTGGGTAACTGTTACGTTTCATACTTTTGTTTTTAAATATTGGTTTTGTTATTCCATTTTACGATGTGAGTTTCTATTGAAGAAACATTCATGTAGTAAACCATTTATAACCCCGACGAATTTCGAGGGCGAAATTTATTTTAAGGGGGGTAGAATGTAACACCCTGAGATTTTGTGAAAAATGTTCTATTTAATTTCATTATTGTCTTGTGTTGTACGCTACACCAAAAGGAGCTTGAGCAACACACATTTTTGACTTTCCTTGCATTTCATGCAATCACGACCATCCTCGATAGCGTGTGTAGTATGCAATAACGAGTTTCACTAAACAACGATATGCTATTAAAATATTATTAAAATTAGCTATTATGAATAGTAATAAAAAATTTCTGAAATTTCGTAAATTTTATTTTTCAAAATTGAATTCATTTTTGGATTCGGAATATTGAAATTAGCTTAGGGTGAAATTTTGGTACTTTTCAGATAACTTTCATTTTCTGATGAATAGTGAAAATTTCTAAATTTTAATTAAAAACAACCTTTTTAATCGAAATAATTAATACTGATAAATTATTAATTAGAGTGGTTTTAAAGTATATTTAGAATATATTTTTACAATTAAATACAATTTTGGTCATTTGATGTAATTTCACATTTAAACCAGACATAAACAAGGGTCAATCTTTGGATAGTTATTATCCCCTAAGAACACGCTATTTATTTTGACGAAGGGAATTAATTTTTAAATTAAGTAATGAAACAAATATTTTTTGAATTTGGTAAAATAGAAATCATTTTTGAGTTCATAATATCAAATATAGCATAGGCATAATTTTTGGTATTTTTCTGGAAACTTTCATTTTTTGATGAATAGTGAAACCACAAAGTGGTAGTTAAAAATATGAATTTTTCATTAAACATAATTATTCCACTTCTGTGAGTGGAATTTCAAAAATTCTAGAGACATGGTTGATGTCAGTAAGTAAAATTTGGTTCAATGAGATGAAAATAATTTTTGATGAATAGTAACTTTTTACTTTTTTTAACAGCAGTTAAAAATAAATACGGTAATTAAGGGTAAAAATGATATTATTATTACCATAAAAAATGTACTAATTCTATTGGAAGACTGTAATTAGACAAAAAATAAACTTAGGAATAATATATGACCATTTAGGCCCATTTGGATTGGATTAGTTCATTTATTATTAATTTATTTAAAGAAGGGTTAAAATAGTTAAAATCAACGTTTAATAAGTAAATAATTTTTAATATAAGGTTATACATAAGATAAATTAGAGTATAAATATTCATTAGAAATCTAGGATTATTTCCTCCATAATGGTATTTTATTTTTAATTTTTAGACATTAAATAATTTAATTTATTTATGAAACAATGATGATGCAGTCATTATCTTATTAATAACATATTGACATAATTGATGTTATAAATACCAAAATAAATGTAATTTGAGACTTTTTATGAATTAAACTAATTTTCTAGGTTAATATGACATGTTAGTATTCATTTAATTAACTTTTTTCGAGCTAATCATTCTATTATAATGAATTACTAAATACTGTCAAAATTGACATAAAATAGTTTTTAAAACAAATATTATATTATTAATTGTTATTTTATTCCTAAAAATCTAAGGATCTACCGAATGAGTTAGATAAGGTTATATATGTTATTAATAAACAACATGGGGTTCTTTTGGCTTGTTATAGTAAGTTTATTAACGTTATAGTGTAAGAACACAAAAAGACACGGTAAAAGTAAAATAATCCAACTTATAGTTAAAACTAAATGATAAGGTTAAAATAGTAAACTAGACTTGTCCAAATTCTATTGGATGAGAGGATTTCGACCCATCCCCTAATTAGCATCTAAATTAATCAATTTAGAGCTATTTAAAACCGAATTTTTCTTTATAATAAAATAATATTGTTTTTTATTCCAAAGGTGCCCCTCTCCTCCCTTATAAAAGGGCACCTCCTCCCTCTCCTCATGACACCACATTGAGCCTTCAGCCTCGGAAAACCCCTGAAAAATTCTCTTATGAACTTCCCTAATAACATCCTAGAGGAACCTGGTATTCTTCGAAGACCAATTTTAGTACCCTAAGAGGAGGACTCAAAGAGGCGCTTCAATAAAGAGGTAATGTCTGTTACCGATTCTTTCAATTTTATTTCTTCTTCCACTTCTTCTTCTTAGGCTATTTCATTAGGAAGTAATAACATCAGTATCACTCATATACTGATATGTTATTATAAGTATGAAACAACCCTATTTCACCATCTATACATCCTACAGAAAACGAATTCACCGCGCGTGCGTACGTACAGAATACCGCCTCCACGCCGTGGTGTAATCTATTTTCCACCACCACCGTACATGGATGGGTATAATGGTGTAAATAATAACTATATATGATTATTGTAAAGTGATATTGATTATGAAATAGTATACATACACTCCAATACAATTCCACGATTATGAGAACGATGTCATCGCTCGTGCGTACGTACGGACTACCGTCTCCACGATGTGATGAGATTCATTCTCCACATTAACCATTAATTAATGATTATAAAGTATATATAATAAGTAATCATGAAATATATGACATAATAATGATACTGGATTTATGTGTATATATATGTATGTTATCTACTTAATTTCATTCAACTCAATAAGGAAACAAAAACAGCGTTCATGCGTACGTACGACCTACCGTCTCCATGAATAGTGTATTTCTTTCCATTTATTGATATATTATATATATGTATATTCTGAATATATATTATATATAAATCATGTTTTATACTCTGTAATTAAGTAATCATGATCTAATTAATCATATGAATAATTACAAGTTAGAACACGGATGACAAATAAAACGATTTTACCCAAAACGCTCTTTAACATGGAATTTAAAAAAGAACAGGTAAAATAAAGTCATAAAGGAACCATATATGATATCATAACAATAATTATGATTCTTTAATAAGTAAATGACATTATTTAAATCATTATACAGCAGGTTCATACTCTTACAAAGCAAATTAGACCTAAGGTAAGGGAAATATCACAATCTCATTTCTATCCGAGATTGTTTATACTTTGGAATTTACTTGGATGTATTTTAACATACACATCAATGTTTACTCAATATGTAATAGTATTTCCATCCACCTACAATTTTTCAAATCCAATTTTACCCTTCGGTGAGTTTTTAGTAAAATATATGAAAGGAATCTTTTGGCGTTTTTCGTATGAGGTACTTTTTGACTTTTTCGACAAAAGTACGAAGAATGTTTTTTAACATATAAGACATGAATGTATTTTTAAAAAATTATTTCCAAGAAGCTTCATTTAAAACTTTTCAAGTTTATTTTTAATAAACTTCTTTTAGTTTAAAATTTTATGATATGTTATGAAAGGAAAAGTTTTTTTGAAGTAGAAAGGATATTTTCCTAAAGAATGGAGTTCAAGTGTTTTATCAAAATTATTTTCCATATATGATAATAAAGGGTTCTGTTTCTATCCCTATTATTACATTGATTTGGTTATGTTGTGATGGAATTATTTTTATGAATTCCATTATCTTATATGAATTGTTTTATGATGTCACGATGTTTAAGAATCCCATTTTTATTACATGGGTTATGATATAATGTATGGTTTATGATTTTGTGGCACACATAAGAATGGTATCATTATGAGATGGGTGGGACCTATATCTCCCTCCAATGAATTGGGTAATGATTTTATATATCATGAGATAGACATGGCTGGAACAGCAGGTTAAACCGGTTCAGTAAAACAGGACCGAAACGATGAGTGAACTCGATTCAGAAATGGACGTTGTCCACTATGATAGTCTTGGCAATGAGTCTTGACTAATAAGAAATGATTCTCTATGATTATGTGTGTAGGCCACAATGATTAATTTTTTATGTTATGATTATTGGGATTACATTTCACTACTATGATTTATCCCATGTTTTGAAATTATGATTTTTTTCCAGTTTAAGATTTCCAAAAGTTATGTTCTTATGTATATGATGTGATTGATATTTCTTTTGTTTACCCTTACTGAGCATTTGATCTCACCCTTTTATGTTTTCATTTCCCTAGGATATAATGAAAGGTTTTAGGTAAAAAGGGAAAGATCTTTATGGGAGATGTTGAAGATCTTTCACCACGATTAGAAGATTATATTCCAAGTTTCCAAAGACACTAAACTATTACGGTCCTTGTGTGTGTGTTTTTGTTATGTAGTATGTATTTTGCAAAAGTAATGTAATGTCCATGTATGTTAAGCTTCTGGTCTCTACAATATCTAGCCACTACATTGGGTAGCATGATGAAGCTTAATGTTAATGTTTCTACTTTGAGATTTATAGATTTTATTGTGGTGGGAATTCCAAACAAAACCATGATGGTTACACACTGTGTATCTATTAAAAATAAATATTATGTAATGTTCTATACCAGGGCCTTACACTTTTTGAACACATTTTTATGGTTTTCATTAATGGATGGGTGAAACCTATATCACCCTTCAATGTATTTGGTGATTAATTATATCTCTTGATATAATGGTGTTGAATCAGTGGATGTGATTGATTTACCATGGGAAAATGGGGTATCCTAATCCAATATATGAATGGTGAAACCCCATCCCTTACATGGAATGGAATATGACTGGGGATGGTGGTTTGACTCTCCTAGTAGGTGTAGTCCATATTAAGTTCCCTAATAAGTTTCTAAAATGCACCATGATTTATTGAGAATTATATTACGTGATTCAATTTATTCCATAATTCCATGCCTTATTTTAATGATATGCTTTCATGGATTATTATTTTGAAAACCATCTTATTAATTCCTTATGATCTGAAAAATCTTATTTTCATGAATTATGTATATGATTCTTATATTTCATGGTATGAACTTGAATAGTTTATTTATGTTCTCATTAAATTATTTAAATGATATTCTTAAGTATCTCTATTATTTTATGTCACTAATAATCTGATATCTCCTTTCATATATTTCATTACCCAATGTTATAAAGAAATACTTTATGTATGATAACTAAATGGTAAGGTCTTAATATGTGAAATTGAACATCTTTCCCCAGTATAGAAGATTATTTTTCCTAGTATCTTATGATACTAAACTATTATGGTCCATGTTAATGTATTTGTGAAATTTAATAAATATTCATCTAAAAATATTTAATTTACATTTGTGAAAATATGGGACCATTAATATCTTAATTA
The DNA here is from genome assembly GCA_963277665.1 of Viscum album. Taxonomy (NCBI): domain Eukaryota; kingdom Viridiplantae; phylum Streptophyta; class Magnoliopsida; order Santalales; family Viscaceae; genus Viscum; species Viscum album. The sequence goes on along the minus strand of OY728152.1, from coordinate 2,069,107,960 downwards.
TTTAAAATGATTAATTTTTTTGTTCCATGAGTGTTCATGTTATGTTTTAATGGTTAGTTCCGTTATTTTTAATTAGGGTAGTCATTTTAAATTTTGTGAAAACCTCATATGTGATATTATTTACTATTAATTAACTACCAAAATATCAAGTAGTCTAATATATCTTTTTTATTTGTTATTATTATGAATCATTAGAAAAAATATTCATGAAAATGTTTTAATATATTTTTGTGGGTTTTAGATCATCATGAAATTGTTTTGTTTTGTTTTTTAATATTATGTAAATATATTTGATACAAAAGATAAAACAAGTTATCTTTTAAAAATTATAATCTTATTTGGAAATAATAATGGTGTTTTACCCATCCATGAATGAGTAAATTTAAAATGAAAACTCATCATCCATGAAGGTGGTGAATCAATACATCATAGAAGATTCATACATTTTTAAATAAAAAGAGGAGTAAATAGATTTCATATTTAATATCCCATTAATATTTTACAATTATGATTTATATATGATACTAGAGTTATTATGAATCATTAAATAATGGGTAGTTAGGTGATATTAAAAAAATTAAAAGAAAATAAAAAAAGAAATAGTGTTTTACATCTTGAATATCATTTCTGTGGCAACATCTTTCAGACACTAGGATCTGGCCTTTTAATGTGATCATCAGGTCCTAGAAATTGGGATGTTTCTTCGAAAGTTAATTGGGATGAATTTAGATTAGATTTATGGATTAGATGTTGTGTAGAGATGAGGTGGTGAGGGGAGGTATTTATAATGGTAGGAGTGGGGTATTTTTTATTATTTTATTAGACACTTCATTATTTTGGATAACTACTATCAATATTGTTGATTCATAGTACTAAGTAATATAAATTGTGAATTTGAATAATAAATATTGAGTTCATACCACATCCATATATAATCTGTGACTCAATAATTAGTATATTTTCTTATAAAATTAAATATATTAAATTCTTGTATTTGAATATTGACCAAAAGATAAAATATTTTATTTAAATCCCAAAAAATCACCATAAATTTTTCTACAATGTATATATTATATATTTAGTCCATTATAATAAAATAATAAACATAAATTTAATTTTTAATCAAAAGAATCATTAATTCAATCAAATTGGTTATAATCTTTAAAACAATTTAATGACATATTTTATATTGTATTATCGTCTCGTATAATAATAATATAGTTCTAATAAAATAAAAAATTAAATAATGAATCTATTTTATTAATATAAAATTTATTTTCAATCGATATATATGTTATATAATTTAAAATAAAAAAATTTCATTTTTTACAAAATTGACTAACATTATCATTTCATTTTGAAAACATTTATTCACTTATTCTTTGATATAAATATATTATAATTTAATTTTTGATAATCATAAAGCTTATTTATAAATTCACAAGTGATGTTATTATCTAATTTCCACATTACTATTCCTAACAATCACATTAAGATCTACATTTCCAAGATAATATTATTTATTATATCATCATTCATTTTAGCTTAATGTTGCCTGAAACATAATATTTCTTATAATTTAATTTATTTAAGAATATATAGATTGAATAATATTGGGGTGTTATTGATGACCATAGTATGAGGGTTGACATAATTAAGGGTGGTAATATTTCTTTAGATTTATCATGTTTTTATTAGTTAAAATGCAATCTTCTATGTGTTAAATGGGAAAAGTGCAAATTATCCTGATGAAATTAAGAATCTTATAACCATGTAAAAAAATTATAAAATAAAAGATGGTTTTTATAGAAAAAATATATTATTTTGTAAATTGATAATATTAATGATTCCATTTCTAATAATGATGAAGAAGGAAATATATAAATTCAATGTTTAATTGAATTACATGTGTAATGTAAGTATTGATTATGATTTAATTTCAAATATTGGTTTGAGAACTAAAGTGAGAAATGTGATAATATATGTTATACACAAATGGAGAATTATATTCATAAGGACAGTGTTATATATTTAAAGGAAAAGGTTTTTATGTCCACTATGGGGTGTCAATTTGTTTATTAATTTTATATATTTCAACGGATGAGTAAGCATGGGAGAATTTAAACTATCATTGTTTCATTGAGAGACTTCCTTGGATGTCGAAATTGGTTTTTAAATATAAATAGGAATTTAGTTCATCTATTAATTGGAGTATATGTGGATTATTAATTCATTGTGCATGCGGACATTACTTATGTTTTGTGTAATATATTTTTAATAATTATTATTTTATTTATTAATCTATTATCATTGATAAAAATTCTACCCCTAATTTTAAAATTTTTTCTTAATGGTTCTTATATGATTATAATTAAAAACAATACATTTTATATTCCCATGTAAGAATATTTTGGTGGGATATTTTTCATACCTTTATTGTTTTATTTTCGTGTATATTTTTATGTGCATTTTTTTGTTAGGTTTTTATTTTGGTCAGTGACAAATAGTTTATAATATTACACAATTTTTTACAAGAATATAATAATTATATGTAATTTTACATTCAGTGAAATTATTTAAAAATTTTAATACAAAATTTAATTCTTATAAAATTATTAATTTTTTGGATCCTTCATTACTTTTTATATAGATGGGTTTTGAATAATTTTAATTTACTTTCTAATAATTTTGTGAGATAACTATTTGATTTGGGAGGAGAGTTTATTATTTATTTTTTTCAATGAATAGTTTTATTATTTATATTCATATATTTATAGGTATTGATAGTTGTTTTATATTATATTTTATAAATTATAACCTTGATATTTTTATTAACATTCATTTTAATGATATTATTTTCCAATTCGTTAAAAAAGTTAGACATTTTGGTCTATTCACAATGTTTGATTTTAATTTTATCAAAAATTTATAGAATATAGTGTACATCCTTACCAATTACATTATTTTGTTTAGAAAATTATAAATATATATATCTCCATATTTTTTTAATTCATTAAAATTTTATGCTTCATGTTTTAAGGTTCTATTTATTTTATTGAAATTTCACTTATTATATAAGAAAAGAAATATGTTTAGTTTTTATCTCATTATTTATTTTTATTCATTTTTATTTACTACGGGTATTTTAATACCTATAGATAAAAATCCAAAAAATGAAAATTCCACTAACATGTGATAGATAACAAAACCCAAAAATATATTCTCGATCTATTACAAACATTGTTGGACGAATACCTCTAATTGAACATCTGGGATATCCTAATGTCAAAATTGATCCAAAAAATATTTCTCATTGTATGTTTTTTATCTATTTTTTTATGCTCAAATGATGTACATATTAATGATTTTGGAATTTATATATGGACTGTGTATATGTTCATGAACCATTTGACCACACTAAATTCAAGATAGAAATATGATGATGATAAAGGGGTTTTTGGTTTACAAAGTTTTCATAAAAAATATTAAATTCTGTTTTTTTTCATGTTAAAATGAATATTATCTTTTTTGGATATGAAAAACATTTATTTTTTTGTAGGGTTTCATATTAAAATTTTTAAATTGTCTCTAAATTTATATCCTTACACTAAACCACCCCCAACCAACTTTTTTATGGTTTGATTAGTCTATGACATAATTTTAGCGTACTATCTACTATGTTTCTACTTACTAATCTAATTGGATACCATTTAATATTGAATAAAATGAGAAATTAATTCAAGAACATCTTTTATATGGTTTGTTATTAATTTTTTATGTATAAACCTCTTAGATACCACATTTGGATCCTAAATAGAGAATCAGCTTTCTTTTATGTTCTAACAAATGATAATGATTAAATATTAATAAAAAAAATTTATTGAAATTGGAAATTTATCAAAGGATTGTGATAAGAAATAATCATATTTATTGCCTTCAATATAAAGAATTTCACATTGGGTGTAAAAGGGATATGATAATATTATTTCAATTATTTAACCCTAATGATTCATGGGATTTTTTGGGATTAAAAATTTCATCATCATCACGTTGCACATTGGGGAGAATGATGATTAAAATTTTGATGTGTATCAAGATGTTGTTATGAACTTGCATAACTCATCAAAGAAAGATGATTTATCTATGTTTTTTTAATAAAGCTTCCATGTATAATATTGTCAAAAATATATTGGCCACAAAAACTAGAAATTAGGTATATATTGACATGGGGATATTGACCATGGGTTTTCCAACTATCTCTTCAAAATTGTAGCCACCCTCCGTATTGTCAAAGTAGGAGGTCAGAAATGTTTTTGGAAAAAATTATCTTGAGTCAGATGAAAAATTATATCAAATTATGATTAAAATATATAGTTTTATTCCCTAAAATAAATAATATAGTGGTGGAACAAGATATCTTTATATCCCAAGAAACTAATACGACTAGTAAATTAAAGGATTAAACTATTATAGAGATTATTATTGTTACAAGATCCATTGAGATAAAAATGATTTAAAAATGATAATAATCCTCAACCGGTTCCATTGAACACCAACTAAACACATCCTCATCATCATAGGAATATTTTATGTAATATTTCAATAATATTATGAATGAAACACAAATTATAAAATAAGATCACTGAAAATAAATTCATACGAGGGTTTATGAATAATTTTTTATTATTTTAACAATGATAAAAAAGGGTGAGATATTTTTGGATAATTACCTTGAATATAGTGTCTATTGGATTGATATAATTTAATATAAATTAGAAAAAAATTGAAATAATTCTCTAAATATTTTTTACGAGTAGTTTTTTTTTCTCATAGGTTTTTTTATTTTAGGTTACATTCAAGAATCATCAACTTTGAGTCTAATGGTTGATCAATAATTATACATTCATAGGAGTGGAAATTAAGCTAAAATTAAATGGTTTTGTAATTGTAACTAAATACTTTATATGAATATAAAAATTGACAATGCATTAGTTTTAATATTTAAACATATATTTCTTGGGGACGCCATTATGTTTTGATGTACTATCTGTAAAATTTTACTCCAAAAGATTTGATGAATTTTTTTAATGGACATATTGAAATTATATTGAAATTTTATAACATCATAATAGTTGAATGAATGTCTAAATTTATAATGGAATGTTCTAACCTTTATATGATTTTCATTTCACTAAATAGGGCCAACTTTTAAATTTCATGATAAGGAGAATGGTTCGACATGATGGAATGCAAATCAATTCGTGAAAGGTACAAGTCGCAACATTTTCTTGGAAAATTACTATATTTGTAAGATACATATTTTTTCTAATGAATTGTTACTCTAGATCAATAAAATGAAGATGTTTTATGATAGAAACAATACATTTTAACTCATTCATTCAAAATACTAATAATATTTAAGGAAATTCCGTAATATTCTATGTTTTGTTAATTTTTTCTAGGGGACGGATCCATAGGGTGGAGTTTGTTGATATTTTTATTAAATTATTATAATTCATATTGTTAATGTGTATTATCTATATCAGATATGTGAATATTCAATACTATAACATTTTATCGGATTGGTTTTTGTGGTAATGTAGAGATATTTATGTTCCTATATATTTTTTAGTATTTATAATTAATTTTCTAATTGTTGGTTGACATATTATTCCAATGGATTGGTTATGAGCAGATAAAAGATAAATTTATTGAATTTTTTCTATGATTATATTGTTATGCTACATTTCCATTTCTATTAATTTTTTTGAATAGTATAATTATTTAATGGTGGTCATTTTTTTATGTTTTATTGTCAATTATTTGTCAAAATTTACACTCATGAAAAAAGTATTTGAATTCCATGAAAGAACTTATAAGTATCTATAATAAGTAATATAACATTCCAAGATTCAATTATATATGTTTCATATGGTATTAAAAAACATGAATGAATGAAATCATACCATATTTTATTCATTTAACCTTGATTATCATTGTTTAGAAGGAAGAATGTTTTTCTATAATGGAATAAAAATATTTAATTTATATCTAGAAAATCAATAATCTAATATGGAATGATTCCACCGGGATGTAGTTTTTTCTATGAAGATATATACCATTTACTATTTTTAAAATTGATGTACTGTTAAAAATATATTAGTTCTAGTCATTTAGTTCACAGAGAATTATTTGTTAGTTAAAATAAATTCATCATCAATTAATAGATTTTTAATACATTTTATACAATGAAATTTTGTTGAGTGTGAGTTTTATTCAAAATCAAACTTCAGAAAAATTTCAAATTATTCATTATTTTATAATTATTATTTTTACAATATTCTATAATAAATATATTTTAGTATGTATTAGTATTAATCATATTTAACTTTTATATTTATAATCTTTTCTTTGACATTACTTTTTTCTTGTTTAGTAAATGACCAATTAGTTTAATTTTTTGAATGTTATGATTTGGATATTCAGAATTTACATAAACCTTGACTCCTATATTTATAATATTGACACATACATTTATTATTGACTCTTTCAATTTTATGATTTTAAAATTTTTTATGGAGTGTAATATAATTATTTTATTTTGATTAATGTATTTAATGAATCTAGTCTTATTATTTTTACCAAATATTATATTTATATAAAAATTAACAATACATTGATGCTTCACATTATAGCATTGCTAGACCTCCATGTCAAGGATTCATCTCAATGTTATATAACAGGAAATGAAATTTCATATTTTAACATATGCTTATAACGATGATGATATACTCTATAATATTAAAACATGTTTCTAAGGATGTACTAATGAAATCAGAAATGTGATGTGTTATTGTTCAACATTTTGATATTATAATCATTATCAATTATATTCAATTGACTATTTTTATTTATCTCTTCCAATATTATTCATATATTCTACCCTTATAATTCATAATTGTTATGAACTATTTTTTCTAGGTTTATCATGTTTTATGAAAAATAAAATTCATTTTTTATTGAATGTATCGATTATGTTGAAGGTAATGTTTTTTTCATACGATAAAGAAAATTATAATTTTATAGCAATTTAATATAATTATTCACCCTGTTATATTATGTAAAAAATGTATTTTTATGTATTTACTAGGGAGTACATTACTATTTTTTTAATTCCAAGAGTATGTAGAAATTACATTTCAGGTGTTGATATATTATTGAAAATGAAAAAAAATTAATTTCTAGGGAACACATATTTTTAAATGAAACCATGAAACATCATTGATAATGACATATAATTAATGTTATTTTCACATAATGTTAATAGGAAAATATAAATTGTTTTTATTTTTTTGAAATTGATAAATTACATTGATAATTTTTATGAATTATTCAATGATGTGTTTTTGAAATTTTCATACTATTATAATGTGTGAATTTAATTGAGAATAGTAATTAGATTTTAAGAATGATATTTTAGAAAATTTCATGAAATGTATATATAATTTTATTTCATTAAAATTTGAACAGTTATAATAATGTTATTTATATTGTTTCATGATTTGATGTCATAATTTATTACTTTTGAGGGGATCATGGAGAGTTTTAAATAAATTATCCATTGGATAGTGTTATATGAAATATAAATCATATGGGTTGTTGGTGAAATAGATGATACACAGTCACCATCATTCAATTGAAATGAGTTATAACATTTTAATGAATTATGTTTTATAAATATATTTTCATTTATTTTCAATCACTAGAAAATCTATTGATATTTTCATCCACAACTTCTTCAAATAAAATAGGGTCATAGTTTTCACTCCCTCACATAAACTAAAACGTATAGTGGTTTCATTTGTTTCTGACTTATTCGTGAATTTAGCGTATACACAATGAAAATATTTAAAAATACTTGTACCATTATTAATAAGTATTTATTGGATCTAATACATGGACAAAAAACATATAAATGGGTAGTCTCTTAACATTCTAAAAAAATAGTCAGGGTTTCTCCACACCAACCCTTAGTTTTTATATCCCCAAATATATTATTTTGTTAGGATTCTCATTCCATTATAATATGTAACAGTTGGCCACCAATATTAATTTAATTTAATTAATTGGGTATCCATTCTATGGAGGTTGACAATATGAGGATTCATAGGATCTTTTGGCTCATAATTTGTAAAAATATCATAGTATCACATTTTACACTACAAAAAAAACTGGGTTTAGCAGCGGTTTTGTGGCGGCGGTTCACAAAACTGCTGCTAAATGTTTTCAGTGAAAGGTTTCACGTCAGTTTTTAATAAACCACTGTAAAAACCTATTTTATTTAAAAAACCAAGACCCTTTCCCCTACCCCTGCTTCGGTTACCCCACAAACCCCCGCCCATCTTCCCCGATCCCCCCTCTTCCCCGATCCACCCTGGCCCCGGCGACACCCGTGCCCCATGTGCCCTCCAGCGACCCCCGCACCCCTCGTTCCCCCCATTCCCTTCGGCAAACCCCACACCCCCCCGGCGCCCCCTCGACCCCCAGCGACCCCCGCGCCCAGCGCGCCCCCACGCCCCCCGTGCCCCCCGTGGCCTCCGGCGACCCTCGCACCCCCCGCGGCCTCCGGCGACCCCCGCACCCCCACGCCCTCCGTCGATCCCCGAACCCCCCCGGCGGACCCCTCGTCCCCTATCGACCCCCATGCCCTGCGCGCCCCCCATGACCCCTGTGCCCCTCGTGCCCTCCAATGACCCCCGCGGCCTCCGGCGACCCCTGCACCCCCCAGCGCCCCCCGCGACCACCTTCTATTTTGGTAATTTTTAGTTATTTCATGGTTCTTTGATTTGAATCATGAATTTGTTACACAATGTGAATCTAATATTGGGTAGATACTATGAGTTTGGTTTAGATCTTGATGAATTATAAGTCATAAAACATTTTCATGTTTTTAATGGGTTGATTAGGATTAATTCAATCTAAGGATACTTTTTTGGGTATTTTTATAAATCGTGGAATTCACACCATGAAAGGGGTTCATGAAATTAATTACTTAAAACCAATGGTTTTTATCATGATTTACATATTACCCTTCTTACATTCAATGTGAAGACCTCCCTCATAAATCCTAGAATGATTTTAGATAATATTGGGTATCTTCCTCTACCAGATTTCTTTTCTTGGAGCATTTGTTCACTAGTGTGGTGGGTTGTCTTCCTTTGGGTACGTGTAATATCATTCACTCTCTTTATCATTTATGTTCTTGGTTTGGTAGTGTTGTGTGATATGGTTTCTATGGTTTCATAAATAATATGTGTTATCAATCAGTCCATTGTGGTTTTCCCTCATTCCTTTTCTATTTGAGGACTATCTTCTTGTTTTCAATTTATGTTGTCGAAGGATATTAGGATCCTTATCTTTATAAGGTAGGTGTATCTATACAAGCGGTTCTAATATAAAATTTCCTTATATTCTTATTAATTTCGTTGTCTTGTTTCATGAAATTGATGGATTTAAATGGATTTTATGGAAAATATACATGTTTTTAAAGAGGTTTTTCTTCAAAAATGGTTTTTCTCAAAAAAAGTGGTTGACTAAATTCATTATGGTTTGGCCTATTTACATTGAATTTTTTATACTAATGGATGATTATATTTATTTTTTATTTTAATTTGGTTTCATAACTTCATTATCTAAGACAAGATACTACATTCATGTATCTTTATTACACATCTCCATGTATAAGACCATCTTGGGAGACTTGCCTAGTTTTCCCAAGTCGGTTCTATATAAATTAATATCAAAAGGAATATTGAGCCTGGAATGTTACGACACTTCCTAGTTTTGGTTTAGTTTCATTGGTAGACTAGATTTAGTAGCACTAGAATTTAGTTAATATGTGTGGGATGGTGCCTATACATCTCACCTCAATGTATGAATTCACGTTACTATGGGTGGTTAGTTATTTTTGAAAATATTGTCACATGGTCTTTGTTGTTGATTGAATAAACTAGATTTGGTGTCTATTTAAAAAAAACCATTCCTTTATTATGTTTTAAATTTCATTAATAAAATTCATAAATTCATAAAATTATTATTATTTTAAATCATTAATATGGATTATGGATGTTGTTCTATGATTTAGGAATTTTCTCATGACTAAAGCGGTTTTAATGTGGTATTTGTTTGACGATTCCAACTAGAAGAGGTCTTATGAATCTAAGTGATATATTTATGAGACTGGTTTAATAGGAGAATCCCTTAGTGGTATCTTCTTTAGTGGAAGTTATAATATTCACTATTCATACTTTGGTTATGAAAGTATTAAAAACCCAGGAGGAGTACTGGATCATGACTCATAATTTACTAACAAGAATCCACCTATCTTTCATGGTGATAATGGAATCTAGAAATATGAGGATAGTATTGAGTAGATTGGTAGGAGATTTAAAATTATAAAGATTCTCAAGGAATCTAAGGGGTGGGGGTAAACATATATTCTTGACGGATTGGGAAGGAAATGGTAAGGCTCAGTTGTGCATGCTATATTTTATGAGGATATTACATGGGAATCCTTCATGAAAATATATAAACTATAGTTTTATCCTAAAATGTTACATGTGGAAAAGACCCAATACTTTCTAACATTATAAAAATGGGAATGTATTTTTATAGTGTATTCCACTAACTTTTCTAGGTTAGTGCATTTCAAAGTGGATATTATTACTAATGTTTACATGAAATCTCTAAGGTTTGAGATTGTGCCAAGTGTCTCCTAAGAAACCTGAGTGTGACATGGATTTATATTTATAGTGACACTTAATTTTGATATACCTGCACACTATTCTTTGTTTTATATTCGTGGACTAGATTATGCATTAGAAACCATTAGTGGTGGCCTACTTAATATACCTCACACCATATTCAGTACATGTATTGGTACCCATATAGTCTTCTTTGTCATAGGAAATATGACTTTGATATGGTTGGTTGTGTATGAAACCATTGAGAAACATCATTCCTCTTGGAGGACATCTAAGGTCAAGCCTAAACAATCACATAATGTCTCAGGTTTAAAATGCATTATGATCAGTTTTGATCACACATCAATGGGATGTTGTTTGAGGCAACATAAATGTGTGATCGATAGTGTTATGATAAGTGTGTAACCTGATATTCTTATTGCTCCTCAATGAGGTGTTGACGCTGTCTCCTATGGGCCAGAATTTTTCGGTTGGTCTGAAGTGGTAAATGTGATCAATGAATCATCTTTATTATATTATGAATACTTTATGATCAATTGTTCATATTTATTATATTATGTTTCTGTAATCTTACACTATCGTATATTTTGTGTAGGCACATTGTGATATAAATGGATAAAATCTGGATCACATTACCGAGGAACACACCTCAATATGTTAATGGTTTGAATGAGTTTTTAGATTTTGCTATTTCTAATCGATCCGTTGAAGGGAGAATAAGATGTCCATGTCCTAAATGTAAATTTAGAACATGGTTGAAGAGAGATGAAGTTTATGAACATTTAATACTGAAGCAATTCCATGATCAATATTTGTGTTGGATTTGTCATGGAAAATCATACAATACGGAAAGATTGAAGACTGATGTTAATCCACAAAATGAGTTCCCAAGTTTGCCTCCAATGGAAAATGAAATGAAAAACCTCATAAATGATTCATTCGGCACTGCATGACACCACTATGAGCATCAAAACATATCAGAACAACCAGAATAGGGTGCTACAAATTGAAATGTGGCAAGTAATGTTTTTGAGACTGTAACACAAGTAGATCAAGATTGTAACATATCATTGGATCCTCCTCTTGATTCTGTGGAGCCAAATGTAAGAGAAAACTTCATTTATGAAAATGCATTTCATGATTTATAAATATGAAATAATATTTAATTTTCAATATAATGTTTCTATAGGTGGCAGCCGGTATTGGAGATGAAGGTGGAGAGGTTGACGATGTAGCATCAGATGATGAGTAGTAGTGTTGTTGATGTGTTGAACAAGTATGAGAATGGTTGGTTTGTATATGTAACATGCATGGCACATAGTTGCCACCAAACATTTTCATGTCCTAACATTTTCTTGATCTCTCATGGTTCCTTCTATGCATTTTATTTATTTATGATGTTTCATTTTATGTCTTGATTTCTCGAGTGTGGTATAAATCATTCCATTTAGGCCTGAGCTTGAATTGGTACCACATCCAATCAGAATACCATATATGTAACCCATATTAATACCATTTCTACTATATAGCAACATTTGGGTATCCCCATTGTGTAAGCTCGATTCATATCATAACTGATTCATAGAAGTACCTAGGTAGTCCAAATGTGTAAGTCCCATTCATATCATTGTTGCTCCATAGCAGCACCTGGGTATCCTAGCTGTTTAAGCCCAATTCATACCATCACTATCAAGGCCCAATGAGCCACAACACATTACACAAGCATGAATAAATTCTATCACATACCAAATCCCTAAACATTCAATAGTATAAAGACAACCAAAACAACAGAAGATAAAAATATCACTGAAGGGCTTCCATAAATTCTAACACATCCTTAGTTCTACACTAGGTTGGTCTACACATGCCCAACCTATATCCATAATCACAAGCAAAGTATATCCCCTTAGAATAAAATCTCATGAGGGAGGAACAATCACCCCATGTAACACTTAACAAGGAAGAAGTTATTAGGTAACATATTGGTTTTATATATGCCAATTTTTACTAGATACTCCCCTTTTCAATCAATTTCCTTACTAAGTGGAAGATAAAGAACCTATCTAATGGCCCAATGTGTTTTAGTTTAGAATAGACATACCTCTATTGGATCCATATCCAATATTTATCACACTAAAAGGATAATCCCATGACCATAAATGTCTAAGGCATGAAAGGTTAATGATAAAAGGATCTATCATGGCCTTAAAATTTTTACACCACTCAAATGGGTCAAGGAATACCAATTTGTTTTTAGTTTAAGGTTGATATAAAACAAGCGATGAGACCACATATCACACGTATCATAGAATAATGTATAAACCATAGGAAGAATGTTCAAGGACCATCTAATTGTAATAAAAAGTGCATCAAAATATGTGTCATTTGGTATCCCAATGCGCTAACCATCTTGAGAAACCTTGCGTCTCCGCAATTGAACAAACCCATACATTAGGAAAGCATCACATGAAACAAACATGGATTGATAATGTCCCCAAGACCAAATTCCCAATAGTCACATTAACTTCATCACTAAATCTCTCTATCTATGAGATCAATGAAAATCCAACAATTAATATAAACCACATGTTAACCAAGTAAAAATACACCTAATTACTACCCAAATCCCCACCTGAAACGCTAATCTTAGACTATACAACCAACATACCGATTATGTTAATAAAGAACTCACGCTCTTACTGACATGGAAAGAGTGTATCTTGGAATCCTCCCACAATACCTAAATTTAACCGTTATTAGTATAACATGAATCTAAGAACGTATACACTCTATTAAAACACCTAATATGCATCATTACAATAACATCAAAATAATCATAGTTTAACTTAAGTTATCACCCAAATAACAATGTCAATTATTCATGTTAGACATAACAAAACACAAGCACTACCCATGCTTTTAAATTCACAATACCAAATACAATGATATTACTAACTGAATACCAAACCACAATCCACCTATATACCATCACTATAGAACAATGTTTCTAAACATACTTTCATTTATTTAATTAACTCATAGACCTAGGATAAGTCCTCTCTTGGATTACATACATACAAGAAAACCCTCATCAGGTGGAAATGAGAATCTCTATTTCACTTGAATAGAACACTCCAATAACCAATATCCCAAGATACATCTCAATATTACTAGTCTCTCTCAACCCTAGTTCACATGTCACATCCTATATAGGATAAAACCCATGGAGAAGCATCTATGAACCCATCTCAAATATCACGAGGAAAATCATATGCCAATATACCCACTCGAGGGTTCTCATGCATATCACAAATACCATACCCAATCCAACTATGAAATCTAGGTTACTAATACTAACTAGAAATCGACACACCATACTTCCCCTGACGGATAAAGATCACATACATGCACATATATATTAATGACATTATCTTATGATAATAACTATTTTAAAAAATCAATATCATTTGGTTTAGTTAAGTATAATTCCACCAATATGGTATTTAGGAAAACATTAGATAAGTTTTTATTGAAATTTTAAAAAACTCAAACCTAATTTCTTTAAGGAAGTCAATAACAACTATATCATGATGCATCCCATCCAACCTGCAACATGATGACCATCTTGGGATGTATACATGAAACTCTTATCCCATATCCAATGACATAACCCAAATCCTCAATAGGAATCATGTATAACCTACAATATCATAAACCATACTCTCTCAAGAACCATGCACGGTTAGCCTGTTGTCCAACCTAAAACACAAGCCAATTCACAAGTTACCCATTTTCTATAGTAGGCATTAACAACCAACCCAAAACACACAACAAACCATACCATACCATACATTCTATAACTACTCAAACATCCATATTTGGAACAAATTCTATACCCATATAAACATAATTTGTTCTATCCCTTAACACAAATCCATTGTTAAAATAACCCAACCCATATCACAATCCACCCATGGATGTTATATTGGCCAACATAGAGCATAACCAATTACATATCATTACACATCACCATGGTTAGCATGATCACATAAATTGTATCAAAATTCTTCACCATTTATTATATAGAGTATTAGTATCCATATAATATAAATCTACCCTTCTTAAAACACATAAGAAATTAAAGAAGCTAAAAACACATATACATCTTGGGGGTTACATGGATTGGTTACTCACCAAATTATGATACATAACATTCCTTAGTTTGGACTCCATAACATACAATATTTTCTCATATCCTATTTTTCAATGAATACTACCACGTTATTTTTTTGTATGGCGTCTCCTGTTCAATATTCTGGTTTGATTTGTTTTTCAGGGCAGTGGTGTGGTAGGAGCATAAGAATTTTTTTCATGGTCAACATTTCTCCGCGGTTTTAACAGCCACTAATGACTTACTGGTCAGCATTTATCGGCAGTTATAACCACCGCTAAATGTATTATGTTTAAATTTAGCGGCGGGTTTCACTGCCGCGACATAGGCGCATCAAACGCCAGAATATAGCGGCGGATAAAACCGCTGCGAAAAAAATCTCATCTACGCATAAAACCGCTGTGAAATGGACAAAAACTGTCGCGAAAAGAGGCATCTATAACGCTTTTCTTAAACCACCAAAAAATAGTAAAAACCCCCGCTAATAGATTGTCGACGCCCAGTTTGGCGGCGGTTTTTGCAAACCATCACCAAACCCTATAGCGGCGGTTTAAACCACCGCCAAATGAAAAAAAAAACCGCCGCTAGGGGCTGGTTTTGTTGTAGTGTTATTTTAACTAGTTTAGTCATTATTCATACATGGGTCTATTTTTTTATGAATTAATAGTAATTTTAATCCATTTTTTAATATTTATAATTTATGTCACAATAAATATTTATGATTTATTATTCTCGCAGATCCACCACTTCTATATTCAATATAGCTAGTTTTTACTAAACATGTTCTTTATATATTATATTTTATTAAGAAAATTTAATGTAATGAGAGGTCCTATAATAATCACCATATAAAAAAACTTAAATTTTGCACCATTTTTTTAATAAAAATCAATATATATAAAAAATACTCAGGCCTGATGAGCATAATGGTTTATTTTCTTTGCTAAATACATATATAATCCACTTATTTAAGAAAAAATTATTATCATCTCACAAAACAATATTCATATTAGTACATATGTAGATCTATGGCACATAATTACATATATCATGAACTAGGGAGGGAAAATATATGAATGTGTGGGCTCAATTGCACAGTAAGGTTAAACATACGATATGTGAATCATAAGACTAATTTAGATGATTATAAGGGTATGATAATAGAATCATGTTAATGATATCAATATAACAGATTAATAACTGTGAAATAATATATTATAAAATAAAAAAACATATTTGGAATCATATTGAATATGGGTTTCAGATAAGTAATAATCATTCTAGACACAATAAAAGGGAATGTGGAATTATTATCCTTGGAAAGAAAAATCCTTTGAAAATAGATTTTTGTAATCATGTATTGGAAAAATAATATGATAAAGGTTCCAAGAAATCAAACTCATTTATTTAAATATGAACATAAATATTCATAATTTTGTACATTAAGAATCTTGTGGGATTTTCCAGAAGTAATCATATGCATGCTTCAAAATGAGAAACATTTAATATCAATCTGTTAATTCTTATAATACTCATGTCATGAAATATCAATATCACATTAGGCATTGCATTATAGGGTCATTATAGTCCCAATAAGAACATAATTGTAATACATTCTTCTTTATACAAAAAGGTCTTGAAAGCATTATTTTTCTAAGGATTAACCCATTAAAATAAATTTAATTTCAACAATATTTTGTATTCTTATTCTATATCAATGATGGAATGAATAAAGATTGTTTCATTGGATTATATCCCTACTAGAGAATACGAAGTATCAAAGTATAGCTTTGTTGTCATAAATATATTAAAATGACAATGAGAATTTTCATTGAGGAATATGCCATTTTAATTTGGAAATGAACTATTTAAATCCTAAATTTATACAAAATGAAAGGAATACATTTTCATTGATCAAAACCTTGATATCATGAAAAGATATATTAAATAATAAATATTGAAGATATTGGAAAAAATATTTCATGAATTAAATAATTTTTTTTTCAATTAATATATTTTTTAAATATATTTCATTTTTATATTTATAAGATGATTACATTTAAATGTTTTTTGAAATTAAATTATATGAATGGTGGAATTAATTATTCATTAGAGAATATTAAAAACAATTCTTGAAATTATTTTGATGAAAATACTGAAACACCCCCAGGATGATATATGTTACGGTTTAAAGATATTTGTTTTATGTTTAAATACATTGGTATTATTTTATAATAGATTTTATAGGATTAAATGGGATCGAATCTAGTTTTCAAATATGCGAAAAATATCTGCCATGAGTAGTCTATTTATAAATGAAATTTTTGATTGTGAAAAATTAGTGACATTATATATATTATGCATTATTTTCACAATTTAATGGGATAATTTGACTCTTCATATAAAAACAATCAACTTCTTGAAAAAAATTTACAGAAATTAAATCCCTATTAGCATGTTTTTCAGCATAGTTCACATATCGACTATTCACAACATGAATGTTGAATTCATGCTCTGGATAGTTCAGTTACATACTATTTTAATCCATCATAATTTTTTAAATAGCCATTACATTTCATTTTATTTTCTGCCAACATCTATCAGTCACTTATGAACTTTTCACTTATATTTGTTGTGTGAACTCTAATTCTAGGGAATCTTTCAGTTTTAATTTGTGGAAATATAATTTTAGGGTATTTTTCTTCATTTATTTCTTTAATATTCGTTGTTTTAACATATTATGACTTTAATAGAGAATAATTTCATGTGCCTATGGTTTTGTATTTTTTAGGGGATCTTTCTATGTTTAATAGTGTAAATAATGAATGTGTCTTGACCGATGGAATCATCTTAAACCCCCCATGACAATCTTACTCTATGTGGGTGGCCTCTATATCACTAAAAATTATTAGAACATGATTACTTTAAGGTGTTTAAATCAAAATTTTCATTTATTTTGGAAATATCATGCAGATTTTTATAGTTAAATTCATTTTGTGATATAATTTATATAGGGTTAAATTTATTTGATAAAGGTATGTTTTATTTTAAATGGACCTCATTGGAAATTTTGTTTCAAATAATTATTTAAATTGGAAAAATGGAAGATTTATTTTTTTTTGTATTCATATTATTATGGGATGTACCATGGCTTTAATTACCACAATCAATTATTTTAAAATATGATATAGGGAATGATGTGATGCACCACCATGAAACTATTTCACTATGGAATGGATTGGTGATTGTATGAATCACCATTCAAATGTATATGGAGTTTTCTGGTTGAAATCATAGTGTGTGTACATGGGTATGAAAATAATATTACCATGACATCTGGTATGAAATGGAAGAAAACCATGCTTAAATTTTTACATATATTCATATTATTTATCTTTTAGAATAAATTTCTTATCTACTTATATATTTTTTTTATAAAATGTGATAACATGATCTTCTCTTAGAGTAATGTGTTGGGATGTCACTATGTATAACAAGTTGAGTTTTATATGTCCCCTACATATAATATTTTTAGTATTTGAATATTTCATCTACTAAGATATTTGTAAAGGATAGGTTTATAACAGTTTGAGTGTCATTATGTGATAGAATAACTATGGGGGATGATTTGGAGTGATAGAGTGTCTGTTCCGTGGTCTATAGAGTTACTACATTATTCCCTAGGGTTTTATTTTACAAATTTTATACTTTATATCATATTCCATTTCACTAGTGAAACTGATATTGTTTTAAATGTATTTTAACTTGTTTTATTTTTTATGGATTCATGAATTATATAATTTTTTATTGAAGATATGTGTTAACCTAATAGTATTTTGTGGAAGTATAAAATATCATATTCCCAAATTATCTTTATCTCCTACAATTTATTACTATCCTTTGGTTATATTGAGATGACACATAAGGTTAGTATCACTTATTTATCCTATAAAACTATTGATTTATGGTTTTTTGTTACAAATGGAATCGGCTATTTGAAACTTTTAATTTGTTTGGTAGTAAGGAGAATGAAATTTTAAAAATTGAAATGTATATCCTAAAAAAGTTAAAACTATGATATTTATAATGAACCACATGTTGACAAGTTGGTTTTCTATAGTGGGCTTCAAAGACACTTATCGGAATATTTTTAAATAATTTTCATTGGTTTTCCAATATGACTATCATATCATGTATTGTTGTTGAGGCATCCCACCATGACTATATTTTTCATCTATTTTATTATGATATGTAAAATATAATTCATATATTATTTAATTATTATTTACAAAATTTATATTAAAGTGATGGTTTCATACACTAATTATAATTTCAAAAGCATTCCATTTCATGATACAGGTTACTAAATGGTGTATCGTTCTTATTATAAATAATATAACTATCTAGATTCTATAAAAATTAGCAGGAAAAGGTTGTGTAACATGTTTTTGTACCTATGTAACAGTAGACCCATTAACTTTTTTATCTCATTTGGTAATATTATTGAACAATTTATAAATGTTAAAGGAGGAGATAAAAAAATAATGTAAACAATGTATTGAAATTTCAAAAATAGTATCCAAAATTTCATAAATAGATATTGGGAAAGAAAAATTTAAATCGTGTATCCCCTAAATGAATAGAATATGTTATTTTTTTATAATACCTTAAATGCTAATTTTAAATACAAAGACCTTCATGTTGGAGGATCATTGAATCTTGTGGTGAGATTTAGCAACCAAACAAATGTAGGCCATGGAATTGTGGGATATGGATTTGAGGTATTGATCAATAAAAAATTATATCCCTACCCAATTGAGAGTGAAAGAATAATTCAATTATTAATATAAAAATAATAATAAAAAAATTTGGAAGATTATGTATTAATGTTTATCAAATTTGTTCACTTTTTATTGGGTGTATTTGTTAGGGCATCCATTATGGCACACAACTTATAGTGGATATTGCATCTAGAGACTCGACCCAAAATATTTTTCCTTGATATTAATGAATAAATGTGTATTTATAATAGGTAAAAGTAGTGTAGAAGGGTCTTCCATGAATTCTTGTGGGTTTTTTGGGTCTGTTTCCATTTTAATTGGGGGAAACTTTAATGAAAGTCAGTAGAAAAATAGGGTCACATATTCTCTATAATGTGTCACAACTCAGATCCAGACATGTAAATTGGATAGAATTCAAGAAAAATACCATAAAAATCCCAGTAACTTTTATTGTGATTATCTTATAATATACATGAATTTTGATAACAATGGTAATAATGTTTTTGTAAAGATGCATTGTATTAAGCATTTATAAATTTATAGAGAAAAATCTAATCAGAAATATTTCTCTTATGTTTAGTTAATACCATCCAATTAGTTGTTTTATATACCATAGACATGGGGGAATCCATAAAATCTTATGAACACATTGGTTGTATAGATGACACCCCAATAGAGAATAATGTCATATTGTATTGAAATTAATAAACATCCTTATACAGAATAGTGATAAAAAATAATCAAGATGTCTTGTGACAAGCCTAAAATGTATACCCTCTCAAGCTACTACGAGCCCCCAATTTCTATATACCCAACAAATATAACTACATATATTAACTAAATATTTTTTAATTAATATTTAAATATAATATTCATTCAATTTTTTTTTCAATTCAATACTCCACAATTTTTAAATTCTATTATTCTATCAACACTCCAATTCAAATTGAGTAATATATTTATGTTCCTAGTTATATGGGATTAATATCGAAAATATAGAAACCCTGTTTCATAGACATTATAGGGGTTAATGTTAATCACCCAAGGATTTTTCTATTTTTATATTTTATTTTACTTCCCCAAAATACCCATATATGTTAGAACATATTTTGATCCATCAATATTCAATTTAGTTAAATGAATATTAAAATATCATTTTCACGTAATGGGGAAAAATATATCTTAATGGATTCAAGTTACATTATCTTATTTATATCTTTGGTTTCACACTATTGTTCAATGCCCCATAATTTCCTCGTATTATTTATAAATTATACGGATTCATTTCGAGAAACATGCTCAGACGACAATGATTCTTAGTCCCGGTGTTCCAGGAATGGAATTTTGATCTTTTTTAATGAATGTTTAGTATGCATGCCATTGACGTTTTCTAAATTCGGAACCATTGCTCGAATAAAAAATATAAGGGAGTCATTGAACTCAGAATTCCATGATTCTCCTTGAAAAAAACTCACTTCAGTCGGAAAGGGTTGAATGAAAAAATTAATTTTCGAACTATTTTATAAAAATAATAAAATATGATAAAACTTTATCTTATTTCATTTCCCACAGATGAGTGGTGAAACGAATATGCTGAGGTGAAATGATAAGGTATCAATGAGGTTCAATAATTTTTCTCATTATTTTCCAGTTAACATTCATTGTAACAACGCTTCTATGACATTAACAACGATGCAATTACATAAATGAAACAACCTACGGATGTGACATCACAACATAACACAAACACTGTGACGTGTTTTACATTTAATAGTTTCTAGTGTTGGTGGAATGAGGATTAAATAATGATAATTCTATGATGAACCTATAAAATATTTCTATCCCAAAGTAGAATGATTAACTCTGATGGGACGTCATCAACATCGACATACATCAAAAAACAACGAATGCCATCAACTTTTTGGATCCTCACAGTAGAAATTTTGTGGCAACGAACTTCAAAGATGTAGGGATTTTTAATTATTTAATGTTTCCATGTACCTTTTCTAAATTTTAGACATCGATTAACAATAGAGTAGGTTAATATTCATATCATGCATTCTTTCAGGAGGTTTTGGTTCAGAGGTTATCTCTATTCGGGGTTGAATTAATCTTTTAATTTATAGAACATCAATCCACGACCCTCCCCAAGTATTTAAACATCTCACATGGAGTGTGTGGGCCAAGAAAAACAAGGAATGAGTCCTTACACTTTGGTTTTCTTCATGACCAAATTATCAAGTGGACGATAAGGAAGAATCAAGGCCATCGCAGGGATGGGGACGTCCCTTAGAGGTAGTAGGTGAAGATGACATGGTGAACAAACCATCAGACTGTATTTTATGTTCCACTAAAGACCCTATAGGTGAGTCTGTGTCATCCCTAAAGTCGGAGGGTTGTGCACCATATTGGTGTGCAGCGGTGTCCAGGACAGCCACATCAGCATCACTCCCACGCGAAGGAGGATGCGACCTTTTGTAGTGGGGCTTTTGGATGGACAACGGGCCTCCAAGACACCACCTAGAAGCAAGACGATGCGCTGCCACACCATGTCGGTCATGGAAGAGTTTCATTAAACTGACTATTGTTAAAGAATACCCCCACAGATGAACAACGAGGTAGTAGGTGCTGGATGCAGCTCCCGACCGCATTTAGGAGGGTCTAGATAGGATAGGTCTGCTATTGGAAGACCACGAAGGAGGGTTATCCAAAACCTGGAATAATGGTCCATACCTATACCTAGTGGCCCAGACCCTTTCTCAACAGGTATGACCCACACTTGAAGGCCATTCCCACACCCATCGGGTTGGGATGGATGAGATCAGGTCGTCGGGTGACCCGATAGGCTAAACCCTCAGCCAAGCTCAGCCATGTCCAGTGAGCCTCATTGCGCCTGGACCACATTCTAGGCCGGAACAAACATACCCAAACCTGATTCTATCTTTGTAGATTTTATTGAATTAAACTAGGGTATGTGGGACCACTGTTCAGGGTTGTTCGGGTCAGTTGTACATGACCTAGATGCATCCAGCCCCTGTTTTCTAAAATGATAATAATTTTCCCACCAAAAATATGATTGACACACCATCTATGGAACAATGACGCTTTCAATGAGACATAACTTATGATATAATCTATGGGACTTTTGGTGTGGTTTGGAATAATGATGGATTGGATCGGGCTTAAATCCAACAAGGTCCTTATTACTAAAAACCACATATCTTATATAGTGGGTGTATGTTCGATGTGTCCTTTATTGCATTAGAACCCATATTATGAGGCAATCATTTAGGTTATTCTATGTGGTAGTTCTTGGAAATTAATAAATGACTTATGTAATGAGAATCAACAATGGGGATCCCTGTTGTCCTGAAAGGTGAGCGACATACATGTTAATCCTTAGTGGTCAGACAGTCGAGAGGAAGCCGTGTGGATATATAGTGGCCCAGATGATGTTATGTACCCATGTTGATCTTTAATGGCCCAAAATATGAGCATTATCAATGTGTATCTTTAGTGGACTGAGATACGAGTAGAAACCATGTGGATCCATAGGGGCCCGATAGACGAGCATCGATTAATTAGGGATGAGTTACTCAATAGTTTGAAATGTTCATTACTATAACCAATGAACCTTTACTACTCTATAATATACCTAGTGTGTTGTTTCCATACTTGATGTGTTTGCTTTGTGGTTTCTTCAGGGTATTTATCATTATTAGACTAGAGTCCCATACTTATTAATATATTATCCACCCCTATACGGGCTTCGCTAACAGGTGTTGTGTCTTCTGCAGATGATAGATGTTTTGACTGAGGACTTGGTTTCCTAGGAGTAGGAAGGGATTAGTAGGATCAGGCGACATGATGTACAAAATTGCCATCTAGTTGATACACTACTCTTACCTTCATGTGGGGTTTTCGGTTGATGGATATTTGTGTCCCTTTGTACATTCATGTTTTAGTTCATCTGTTGAATTATTTTTTTCTATCGCAGTTGTTTTCAATTGTACTTGTACTCATCACTTTTTGAAACATAATTGATTTAAAATTTGAGTTTGTGGGATGTAGTTTGGTGTGTCTATTTATACAAGTACTAAGTAAAATGCCTCCATGTGAAAGTTGATTCCTTCAGTGCTAGTCAATAACCCATGGCCAATGGGAGGTGTGAATAGGGTATGTCAAAGCACGGATCCCAGGGGAAGGGTCATGAAATAGAGGAGCTACATTCAGTTATTCAATGAGATAAATAAATTTCATTATATCAACAATTTAAAAAATGAACAAAACAAATCATATCAAAATATTTATTAGTTTAAGATATTATTCTTTTTTTATCAATAGGATTCTGAGAACATAAAAATTATGATAGTATTCTACCTATATTAAATATGTATTAATGACCACTATGATAAAAAAACACTTCATCATTGCGATGATTTACCCATTAATATTACAAATATATTTCAAAACAAAATAGCATCAAATTCATTGATATAATCTGTATCATTTAGAGAAATATGAAAAATATACATCCATTTATACTTCATATTTTTTATTTCTTTTTGGGTTATTTCAACATCAGTGTCAATTCATCTCTTTTTGTATAATATGTTCTTTGATCATTCATCAATTTCATAATCTTCTATTGACCATTTTCAAAAAATTCTGGTAATTATTCATTTTAAAACATTTTAAAATATTCATCTTCGAAAAATAACCTTTCACAATTTTAGATTCATGATTTTTCAAAAGTACAAATCCTTTTAATAAATAAGAATAATCATATTTCCTCATTGATTGATATAAGAATTCAGGTTTTTATCAACTTTTATTACCCCTAATTTTCTATCTTGAGGTCAAAAACCTTATGCATATGTTTCATTTGTATCTTTTTAATCCCCCATAACCATCACTGGTAGAGTGATATCATATTTTAGTTGTTCTTTTTTACATTGATGATTCATTTACCAATATTGATGCTCTATCTATGTTTTTTGTCATGCTCTTGAATAACACCTTTAATTTTCTCAATGAGATCATCAACCCCTTCCCAATAAATTTCTTCTGAAATATTGTATTTATAATTATCAAAAATTTCTATAATATCTTGATTTCTATAAACCATAAAAAAATTCAATACCTCTTCAGTGAAAAAACCCTATCATACACTTTTTATCAATTAATTATATTACACAAAAACCAGATTTTTATTGTTTTTGTATATATTTTTTTTCTTCTCGATTAAAAATACATACTAATTTTATGAAACATAATAAATCATTTCAATACATTGTATCAGGTTCATACATCTTTCTTCTATACATAAGATAATTCAATGCTAAAGAAAATACAATGGAATATTAGTGGTATACATTTGTTTACCTAAATTAAATTCACATATCTTAGAGGATAACAATTCAAAACATAAATCCACTCAATATAAATGAGTATCAAGTTTTATTATAGACTTAAATTTCCTCTATTCTTCTCACTACCTCATTATTACATTTTTCGTCACTATAAACCCATTTGCAAATAGATTTCAATGTAAATCACAAATAGGTATAATTCTCATCACAATGTATGAAAATTTCCTCATATCACTATTTCAATTTACATAATGAACAATATCGACGATTATTTTGAATAATATATTAATATTTTAATTATTGATTATCCAAAAAAATTTAAATTATTGTGAGGAACTTGTATTTTAGTTTTCTTCAATTTTAGACCACCTTCATGATATTGGATTATTTTCCCATATCACAGTAGAGAATGTGAAACTGCTATGTACGACATAGATACCTGATCAACATTAAGATAGGGTTAATCAATGGCAATACATTTTCATTTCAAAACCATAATCATATAATTTTTATTTATCATTGATCACTCAAACATCCAAATGTAAAAAATAGAATATTTTTTTAATGTTTTCCCCTCCATTATTGATGAATAAATTCTTCGTTAGTGGTGGTTTTAATTTTATTCGCTCCATGATTGTGAAAAATATACCAGATATAATTAGCAGCTCATCATAATGGGAAGGTATCATAGATTGGAAGATGTTGGGAGATTGAGATCAAACTTTCAATGATCAGACATACTGAATTACTACCCTAAGGTTATCTCATTAAGACGATCACAAAATCCATCAGTAAATCATTCAATTTCCACTCACGAATGGATGAATTTTGAAAAACCTAAATAGGTCACTGGTTCTCTACCTTCACCTTCTGACTGGTGGAAGACCTCATGATTAAACCATCAATATACCTCTTCATACTAGGACACCAACACTATACACATACATCTCAGTACATCTTGATAATGTTATGGTGAACAACACAAACATAAATATTTTATTACCTCATATTCAATTACAATTTGTATGATGAATCCTATACTCATCCATATAAGAGATGGATCTCATTGATTTTGACTACATGACAATGTAGTGGGTTCTCACTTGAGACACTATCCCTAATGATGAGGCCATCTGGAATTGAATTATTCCTCATTTATACCCACTCTAATATGGATTATTTCATTCTAAATGCTTCTAAAATATGTTTATCATGATATTATTTAACCTCTATCATTATTTTGTAAAATATTCCCTCAACTACCAGTCACTACAAGACTCTTCTAAATCATTTGTATGTGTCTTCATGGTCAAGGTCTTAGCGATAACATTTACATTTCCGAGTGTATAATCCAGATCAATGTCGGGTGAATTGTAAGTACTCCACCCACCTCCAATGCCTCAAATTTATGTCTTGCAGTGTGATGGCATAATTTATGATTTTATGTTCTATTTAATCAATGAACTTCTCCACTAGAATATAATTCCACCTACAATAAAGAAAATTGGTCATCATTCCTAAAGAGTAAAATTAAGGAGTATATCATTTATCTAGCTCTATAAGAATCTAGACCTACATTGAATTCATTATCCCATTGAGCTCTTGATAGGCATTCTCAAAAGCATTAGTATAGATTAATTTCACACAATTCTTATTCTGTCTCATAAGTGGTACTACAAAGAATGATTAATCCTAAAGTAACTACCTGTTATAGCCATCAATCTGTATGAAACTATATTTTTCGAACACATTATTTTTATTCCCATAGGAATACATGACATTTATCTTCTTTAGGAAAATAGATATTCCTTTAAAATTATATGGATGAACAAGTGAAACATATCAATCCAAAAGATTCATTTAATGATCATAGCATAAACATGATGCTGTCATGGTGTATTAATGTTGATATTGAGATGGATTAGATGATCATGTATTGTGAGAGAATACACCAAGATATTTTAAAAAATTACTACAAAATATCATCCATGTACTAGTAGAAACCTTGGTTCATTCAAGCCATTAAAAGTGTCATCACTTTCATGAGGCTAGATATAATAACAATGAACTCCAGAAAGTCATACCTATATATTAAAATTGTATGTGGGGTGTATAATGGTATGAAAAAAACCTGATCATAGTTTTTCATCAAATCAATCATATAGATTCATTATCACCTTTTATATAGTCAAATAAGACATCCACTTAAGTTAATGGGTACTGGTTCATCACCATAAGTTGATTCAATCCCCATTTACCAATGTAAAAAATGGGTGTATTATTTTCCTTCTTGGAGAAAATGATATGTAAACCCCATGGGGAATTACTTGGTTGAATTAAAATTGCGTCCCCTAGATATACCCACTTCTTTTTTAGTATTCGACGCTCTTTAGGTTCCATCCAATATGGAGGAAAAGAAATAGAACCCACACATAGAACAAGCTCAATTTCCAACTCAATCACTCTAACCAGAGGTAAATAAGATAAATCATTAATTATGACATCTGTAAATAGATTTATCATAGTATGGAATTCAACAATTATCAATCCTTGATCTCTCAAAAAGAGACTCTCCATCTCAGCCATCACCTAGCCAAGAACAATACACTTGGGTCCCAATCAAATGGTAAATATAGTCAATTTTATATTTTGAATATTATTTTTACCCTCAAGTTATATAAAATACAAACTACAATGATTGATGTAAAAATTGTATCTACAAGGAAGAAGCAACAAAACATAGATATGGACAACAAATGTGGTCATCTCAAGGATAAATATATTGCATATGAATTAGTACCCACTTATCTCAAAGGGATATAATTGAACTATAATAAATAATTTTATATGTATATCTTTTCCTCATCATCCTCATTGGCTTGGTCTTCTTATAGTGTAATAGATCCAAGCCTGGCTGAAAGCAACTGATCTAATCACTGAATTTTGGGATAGTAAAATTCACTTCTCACTAGATACCCAAGGTAAAACTCATTAATTGAAATATTGGATACCAATCCTACCAAAATATAAGAACTAAATATGTTTCCTCATACATTGGAGTTTCTTTTTTGATTTCCATCACATTGGGGGCACACCAAATTTCTATTAATATGTTTCTCCAATATTGCACTTCCCCTTGTGCAACCTGGAAAAGTCGATTCCTAGTAATTGATAAATATTCTCCCTTATAGGAAGCTAAAACACCGTGGATAAATTTTCTACCATCCCATAAGTTATGGTCTATGATAATGACCTATTAAATATATCTATAATATCATTCAACTAAAATAATTCACTTCAGATCAAATGGGGTACACAAGAAAATCCTCAAATATTCACCCTATCTTCAACTCTTCACCATTAAATGTTAGGGTAAAATAGTGGAGCTAAGTAATATGTGTTTTATACTCCCCAACTACCAAAGAACCAATCTATATGTGCATAAAAAATTATGAACAATATTTTTCCAATATATGTGGGAATAATTAGTTGTAGTAGGATATATGAAATCCTTCCAAGACTATGCCCTAATGTCTCTCCTAGCTAATAAAATACCACTAATGTTTAGAATATTTTTATAGAATTTAGGTATCATTCATGACCCACTACTATGGTGAAAAATATAGATGGTATAATATAGGTATCATTTTCTCTAGCAATGAATTGGAAGCATGAGGAACACAATACCTAGAAATGGTGGGAGGATGATGCAATTTGAACTCCCTTGTTTTGTTTTTCATAGTATGGATGGGTAGTATGGATTCATTTATAGACTGCATAAAGTGATATGAATCCTCCTAGAACTGAGGACTTGTACCCATATGAAGATCAACAAGTGGTACCTATAGTTGAAATATAGGAGATAATGTATGTGTCTTAGGGCCCACCACCCCAAGATCATGGTCGTACCCACCCAACCAACACATAAAAAGATTTTATTGAGGTAGAATATATATTCCATTTTTTATTGGACATCTAAAATAATATTTCACATCAGATAAAAAATAAAACATAAGAATTTACATTCCCTCATCCATTCTCTATCAATTCACACCCTAATGCTTTCTCTTAAATACAGGTCTATGAGATAAAAGAGATCTTCCTAGACTAGAATATACACATCCTACATCCCACTAAATTGGCCAGGTCTTGGAATTAGTATCATAAAGATGAGGTATAATTCTATCCAGTATCAATTCCAAGGTATATAGTAAAGCTCCCTTTACAATAAAGTTTCTATGTAAAGGACCCTATAACACCATGAGTGGGGATAGGTGAATCAAGGTGTAATAATTTTCTATAAAACTATTTAATCTTGTTCCCATTATGGTAAAAACCTTTTAAACCTATCTAATGAGAATGAGCACAAAAATAACCAACAATATGGTCAATACACAATAATTTTTCATTGATCCCCAATAAAGGATATGTTAACTGAACATATATCAACTGGTTGAATGTCATACCAAAATACACAAATCATCAATAGTTGGGGAGTAGGAATGTTTAGTATTGTAAATTTTTTCCAAGTGCACTTCCATTACAATGTTATAGGGAAACAACTTTATGAAGCTATGATAATTATTATTGGCTCCCCCCTTCTTAATGTATTTTGAATAATTTATGCTTTTTATATCAACTTGATGGTTTCATCACAAGGTTGGTATTAAATCATACATCATCGACCATAGATTGAATCCCTATTGATGTTTTATTTTCACCTGTATAAGTATTCCAATTTTCCATGAACTATTTTTTCTCAAAATATTCATTTGAGTACTGACCTCTTTCTTCCATGAATCATACTAAATTGTGTACTGTGAGTGCTTCCACCACAAACTACTCCTACTACTCCACGTACTGCGTTACTTCCATAGTGTACTTCTTTGATCTATGTACTCTAAAGCTTCTTCCACATACTTCTCTACTTCATGTACTAGGCAGATTCCTCCAATTACTTCTTCTGCACACAAATATGGAATACTACCTTCACAAACCATGTCTTAAAACTTTTTCATATCTATTGAACAACTCCTCCTATGTGAATTGTCTTCCATGAACTGGCCTTCTACCTCTATGTAATGTCTTCAATGAACTATTATTGACGTCACTGAATTTCATTTTTGATTTTTATTTAAATTCATTGTATGCTTTTATTCCCATGAACTACTTCCAAAACTCTCCCAATTCATGTAATATTTATAATCATAAAACCACAACCTAATGAACATATTTGTGCTCTTTATATTAGAAAATTTATCATAAAAATATTCTATACTTAGATTTACCAAATCTTCGATACAAAACAGCCTTTGCGACCAACCATTCATATCTTAGGAAATCATATTCCAAATGTGTCCAACAAAAAACCATTACTCCAACAAGGTAGCACAAATCAGCCCCACATTTCTGGAAACGACACCCTTTATGGTTTCTCAGATATTCGCCTTGTTTTTGTGAAAAATATTCCATCCCAAAAACCATTTTCCTTTCATGAACATAATGCCATCCCATGAACCTCCAATGCTCCACAAACCATTCTCCATACACAGTGAATTTAATTTTTTCCATTCTATATACCATTATTTTTGTCCGCGTAGCACCCTTAATCATCTATGAACTATCCCTAGTACCTTCTATGTGGTTCGTATCTCGTGCTACGTGATTCCATTACTTCGTTGATTTTCTTTTATATTACACCTTACATTGTTTCCAAACGTATCCTTATTTATTTGTAACCATTTTATCTTAAAAAAGTCAATTTATTCATGTTTAATAATATTTTAAACATATATACATCACATCCAATATAATTAAGTCACCAATTACGTGGTTGAAAAGGTATATACTCAATATAAATTGATATTTGAACTTCTTGTATCGTTGATCTATCTTGTACATACTATATCTGAACATGGAAGGACATTTATAGTGATTTTTTTTGAATGATATACAATTCCATGTTTATATATGTACATGCCTATTACTTTTTTTATTTACATTCATAAATAAAATATTATAATATTTCATCCAATGAAATAATATTATAATTTTTAAAATGTGTCATAATTTTCTAATTAAGGTGATGTCAACTATATATGAGGGAATACACCATTTATAATGATGTTGT
Source organism: Viscum album (assembly GCA_963277665.1). Taxonomy (NCBI): domain Eukaryota; kingdom Viridiplantae; phylum Streptophyta; class Magnoliopsida; order Santalales; family Viscaceae; genus Viscum; species Viscum album. The sequence goes on along the minus strand of OY728152.1, from coordinate 2,069,076,743 downwards.
CACATTAATTAATATAGATTTGATATTCATGGATAATCACTAGAACATATCAGGAAATGAAAACATGTTACTCACATTAATCACATGAAAAAGATTCAATGCACTATGAAATATTGATATGGAATGGCATAATTTATGATATTTATGTGAAAAGATTCCTAATTTGATGAATGAATTGATACACCCTCCTCTCATCAGGATATGTAAAATTAATTATATTGTTATAATATCAACAATGATTACATCAAGAAACATAAGAGTCGCCCAACGGTGATATCTTAAAGAAGGAATAGGTAAAATCAAAAACAAGATTAACCCAATCCATTTATTTAGGGTTTCCCCTATATGTGGGTTAGTTGCACCTAGGAATAGGATTATTATTAAATCCTATTACATACTTGTATCATTTCTAATAAAAAATGTAATAATGAAAGAAAATATTTCTTTTAATACCACCCAGGAATCTACTAAGAGGTATCCTGAGATGGTTGGACACAAGAACTCAAGAGTGCCTCCTCGTAAGCTAGATGATGATAAAATAATTGAGGCTTATGGTGTTTCATAGGGGATACTATAAAATCATGAGTTAGAGTGTATCATAGTGGTAAATATTTAAATATAATTACAAATAACAGGATTATAAAGCTACAATGGATGAAAAATATAAATTTTCTATGATAAATAAATAACATGAAGATGAAAAAACTACGTACATGATGATGATAATGATGATGAGGTATCCATAAATATTAGTACACTAGATAACATGGGAAACATGTATATACCAGATTATAAGAAATACCATAATAACCTAAAATATCTACTACAAGCATCACGAGCATAGGCGGGATCCACTACTTTCATATTCCATCATATAATATAGAATTAATCATTAGAAGATGGTTGCTTCCATTAATTTGTACCTGAAATCATGATTTTCTCTTGGGTACCAAGGGTAGCACGTGAAGGGTGTGATACATAATCAGTATGCTACCACCATAAGTGTCTAGATCAGTCCATTTTTCACATTTAAATTGAGTAGAGTGCCAATAATTATAAATATATTAAAATTAATTGATAAATATGCGGTCATGTGTTCCACGAAGGATACCCGACTCATTCTACATACTTTATCATAATCCGGGTGTCTATAAACCGAGGTGAACCTATACATGTATGATATACTGTATAATGTGACATAATATATAATTTATCTACATATAGACACTACCCATGTATGTGATTTGACATGGAGGACACATCTGTGGAATTTTGAATACACATTATTATTCATCAATTCAAATTTCATATATATTAATTATTAAGATCAACAAAAATCGCATTAATTTGATCTAGAAGGAATAGAATATATCACTCCATGTGCATTGTAAAGGCCTTGTACCTAATGATTCTATACATAGAGATCTATAGATGGAATCCTATGTATCACTCTCAACACGTAGTGTATCAAACTCTATAAGAACATCCTTGATCTCTTACGTAGGGGATCGAGTATCACTTGTGTCTTAGTATGAAAATCAATATACTCATCTCAACCACATTATTTCCACTAGGGAACTATTAAAGCCCATACGGAGTTTAGGGAAACATATAGTGATCTCATCCTGGGAATATCTTTTATCATTCCCTTCATGTGTATAATTCGTATAAAGTTTCATTTATAATGTATGATAAGATTTTCCATGTAATCCTTATGTCACGAAGCTTGTATCACCCTCTACATTGTATAAATGTAAGATAGATTTCAATAACTCAAATTATTTAACATTGAATTTTAATGACGCTACATTAATCATTTTGGATGGTTCATTTAATTATGAAATTCAACATACTAAATTAACAAAAAGGCCTCTAACATGTCCTATCATTTTAAATTTTTCAATATAATATAAATTTTTTTTATAATGTAAAATACACATCAACATTTTTAAAACCATATCTGGAAAAGGGATGATAGGCATTTGTGGAATAGTGAACCCATACGAGTGGATCATGATTGGGAGATGATCCCAATGGTTGATTATCTACTAGATAGGGCCACAAAATTGTTTAGAAATAAATTCAATTTATCTTATGAAACATTTAAGAAGCATTACTAGAAAGGCCAGGCAAGGGAAAAACAGTTCCAAATATAAAATATGTAATCATAAGGTAACAAAACTATTCAATCAAGCATAGCTTCATATATGTCCACTCATCTATTATTGGCCTTATAATAGAGCTATAGAGGGTGAATATAGAAAAATATATGGAAACCCTATAAATATATAATATGTTATTTCAATAAATAGAGGGAAATATAATATGATAAATGATGGATGGAAGGGAGAGGATCAAGGATCTTACCATTGGGGATTAAGAGTAACCAATGGTGGTAGAGACTGATTTTAGATGAGGGAGCTATTGAAGAACCTTGGTGAGGTGTTGAAGGGGGACCTCATCCCCGACACCTACTAGGGGAATATATGAGGCCTTTTCAAAATATGTTATGCCCCTTATTTTTTAAAACATCCCTATGTAGTAACATAACATGTAAATTCATTACAAGTCGTGTATGTATCTTCATTTTCACAATGGTTAAAGATTATACATTAATTTATTTGAGTCCAGATATCCTAAAAAATTTCATGTATTTAATAAAAACTATGGATTTAACTACACACCATGTAATTAGGTATGCGTCGTGGAATGAAGAGGAACTCAACAAGGTATAACTGAAGTCCACGGTAAAAATACATATATAAAATTTCACAATATTACAATTTTAAATAACTTTATTCTAAAACATAGTCTCTCTAATGATTTGAATCAGAACTGGTTATTCTACAATTAAATTATTTTCATCAATGTGAACTTCATCATTGACCAAACCATGAAATGATTTCAGAACATATTTTCATAACATTGGAAAATAAATTACATTTTGTACATGAGATAAACTAGTTGTTAAAGCCACATGGTATGTAACTAATCCAAATTAATCAATAATTTCATAGAGTCCTATGAACTGGGTTCCCATCTTCCCCCTCATAGAAAAATGCATCACATATTTCTAGGGAGGGACATTCAAAAATACATAATAACATTCAGTTAACAAATGATCATTCCCTCAGTCATCCTCATATCCTTTTTCCAACTATGATATTTCCTCACATGACACTAAATCAACCCATCATTCTATATTATTTCCTCTATCAACATTATTTTCATAAGAAAACAATCTTCTCTATCATTATAACATAATAAAATATATCACCACTTTTCATATATTGCCACAAATGGTTCCATCTGTATACTAGAATAAAAACTTTAAATATAAAAAATTAATCCAAATAAATATTCTATGCCTGAAATACCTTATTATTCATAGGAAGTGAATAAAAAAATATCTTCCATATTATGAATCATCTTCTCAGATCGTCCATCAAATTGATATTTAAATTTTTTAATAAAAATTTATTTATTACCCAATGAATTTTCATGTACTATTCCAAAATTATATTTGAACATGGGACCATAGTCTGATACAATAGAGAAAGGAACATATTATAACTTCACTATATACTATAGTTATAGGTGAGAATTTAGATATGTATAAAATATTTGTTAAATACTAAAAAGATGTTTAGATTTAGTTAATTTATCATCAATAATATTAATCAAATTGTTACCTCATGATTTCCTTGGAAATCCCACCTCAAAAACCACTGATATATTTTCACAATTCCACTCAAGGATATTGAAATGTTCAAGAATCCCCTTCAATAACATTAATTAATTGTTAATCAGAATAAAAACTAAATAATTCAATATGACATTATCAATATATATTTCCATTACATCCCTTCTATAATACTCTTCTTTTACTATCTACATCCAGGTGTTACTTTGATAAACAAAAAATGGAAAACTAGGATCATTATTGATTATATATCTCTCCATTATGAAATCACAAGGAACACATTGTGCTTTCAAATTTCTCAAAATATTTAAATAATCAATATTAATATCATAAAATATTACCATCATAATAGATTCCTCATTTTCAAAAAAATTGTCATTCTATTTTATCTTTTTTTTCTAACAGTGTCCACTAATCAAAAGTTCAAAACAATATATAGGATTCCCCTTAATCCATGACTTCTAGGCTAAAAATTTTCAAATCATTTACATATGGTCACATTCCAAACATAACATGGTTATAGTGGAATTATTTTTTCTACACTAACATTCATCCACAATAATTGAATTTTTAGGATTGTAATGAATTGTGAAAAAATAATCCTTTATTGGTTATGACTGTCTATTATATCTCTTTTCTAATTCATTTATGTTAATATATATTTCAAATTTTGTGATCATTAAATATTTCACACTATTCCCCATAAAATGATACCTTAAAATTATTATAGAAAAAAACTGTATCTACTAACATATCATGTATATGGTAATTTAACTCTTAAGGATTAAAATGACATAAATTATATGAAATTACTTGATCGTTAGTCATTTGATAATAACCTTATACATTCAATGAACCATCATTTTTTATGGAAAATTACCATTTAGGTATGGAAGGGACAGAACTTATACATTTACCTTTCATCTATATTTTTTATAGTAACAATAATCAGATTCTATTATCTGAATGAACATATCTCTATTTCAAGGTAACATATACATTTAACTAGTCAATTGATAATTTTTTTCATCAAACTGCTGGTAGTAACACGATAATTTATGAATAAAATTAATCAAGCTAAAATTTATGGGTTATTTCTATTCTTCAACATGTTTTTAGAAGGTTCAATTTTGGTTCCATATTTAAAAATAATATGTCCATGGATTGAAATTTATTGTAACAAAAAATAAAACCCTCAAGACTTTCCATTCATGTTCTTTTGTTTTATGGTTTTCAAAACAACCATTAAGTGTATTTCATGTACCAAATGAATTTTAGAATATATTTATTTTTTATCAATAATCACAACCATTTTCCTAATAAAATTGTCATTAATGAGTCTATTCATAATCTTCATAAATAAAACTAGAGCATAAAAACACAAATTTTCTAAAAAATGCATATATTTCATATATTGTTAGAAATATAGTCTTCAGAATTCATTCTTCCTTCACAATAGATAAATTATTCCCAGACATCATAAAACCATTCAAAAAATTGTAATATATGGATCTGATAAAAAAATCATTGATATGAGAGCAATTATTCATTTTATTCATAGTGATTTTGTTAAAGTCTCTATTATAAATTCAATTTTTTATTGTACCATCATTATATTGAAGAAAAATTATAGGATCACCACATGTTGATGTTTTGGGTACAATAAATCCTTCATAAAAAACACCTACAATTTATTTTTCCATTATAATTCTTCATCTTTATCCTTTCAATAACAAGAAATCACAATAGTCATATAATCAAGAAATAATTATACATTAATATCACCCATTTTTCCATGAATAACACTAGTAATATCATTCAGAAAAACATACATGTTGTCATTCACATCTCTAACGTCACTGATTTGTTTAGATTCGTTAATATTAATAATATAATTTATACAACATGTACATTTATCTCTGAAAATTTCCATTGATCTTGGTATATAATTTAATGCACGAAATCATTGAAAAAATTTCATAGAAATTAAATATATCTTATTATAATAAATATAAATCCAAACCATATAAATAAGGATGTAAAATACCCATTTGTGTAATTTCATTATGATTTGTTGGAATTATTATCACACTTATAATAATATGATTATTTTTATTAATTTCTGTTTATTTAATACATATTGATTTAGTAATCTCAGAAATATTTATCATAATTTAATTAGGTTATATTCCAAATTTACCTTAAAATTTCTCAGAAAATAATGAATTTGATGATCTTGATTCAAACTAGTTATTATGTTAATTTGAATCCACAAGGTACATACCTATCATCACATTAATTGAAGGCCCAACATGAAATGTAGTAGTTGGAAATGACCTTGCTAAAACATTCTGTTTCCAATCATAATAATTTCTATCTTATGTAACTATCTTGGAAAAAACATTATCGAAATGACATAATTAATTACAATATAAAAAACATTCAATTTTATGGCTATACGTTACCCCATTCATTGATTCTTCATGATTCAATTCATTGAATTTTTATGCAATCTAGCCAAACAACCTCCCAGAAATATGCACCCTTGCCATGGAACCATGTTTGATGTAAAAGTTGATAAGCTCATCAAAAACAACATCTTCAAGGATGTCTAGTAAACTATGTGGTTGGCCAATATCATTCATTTTATGATGAAAATCATGAATATCAGAGTCGACATTGACTTCTGGGACCTGAACCACCATTGTATGGAGGATTATTTTCCCCTTCTTATAAAAGAACTACTGATCATGTCCACCTATAGATTCTAAGCTTCCTCCTTTACGGATTGGTATTCCAAATACCATAAAAGTTGAATGGCCCCCATGGTTAAAGATTCCATTGCTTTCAGAGATCTTCAAGAAACGTTTTGTTACCTGGTAATTAGTTTTTTTTAAGAATGAAGAAGCTACCAACGAGTGTTCCATGAACTTCATATTAAAACTGATCCTCATGACATTGGTGTATTTCTACATGGATGATTTGGTGGTCAAATATTGTCATCGTTGTAATGACCCACCAATTATTATTGGCTTCAGAACTCAATGAGTCATTACAAGGCCTTAAGATACATCCCCAAGGCACCAAATCCTGGAAATAAATGCCAAAGGGTTTCAAAATACATGGGGGACGATTTAACCTTTATCTGAAAACAACCAAAAAATATAGAAACTAGATAAAAATCTCTATGAAACCACTATATGATGCATGATTTTAAACCAAAAAAACTCAACCATTAATTTTATGAAAAACCAACCAAAAGTAGCACATCGAAAACCAATGCTAAACATCAGAGTAAACAGCGGAAAGGCAACTCAAAAACTATAAGACAATAACCCAACTCCATGATACACAAGGTCCAATCTCCTGCATTATGAACCAGACCAAGTATCATGTATCAGTTCTCTAAACATGTGACACTTTACCTTTTCCAACGTCCTGGTATATGCCATCTTCAAAAGCACCAATGTGCCAAAGCAGGGGGTGAGTAATGAATCTTAGTAGGTTTTCCACCATGCCTTCCCAACCCATTCCTCTAGGATAAAACGTGTTATCACATTTATATAAAACAACTATATAAAAAATTCCAAATATAGTTCACAATATAAAATGTTCCATGTCAAAGCCATTTTTCCAACAAAACCATCTTTCTCAAGAAAAGAAACCAAGTAAGATTTTCAATCAAATTCACATTTTCATTTTTGGAATATTCATTCCATTCCAAAAATCCACCCAACCAACCAGGCATGCATCTTGGACCTCCCAATACTCGCGAGTGGTATGTTATCCTTCCACTAAGTCGTCACTTAGTGAACTACCTTGACATGGGTACATCACAACCTTATCTGTACAAACCTAATGATGGAGGGACATCTCACCTTTATCCATCAAAATCTTTTGATTGGTGGGCTTCTCACCTTTATCCATCCTAATTCATATGAACACACACCATAACCAGAACCAAGTGTGTTAAAAACCATTCAATAATGAATCACCTCTTTTATTGAAAACCCCTTTTCCCACAAACCATTTTCCAAATCCAGGTAATCCATATTTTAAAATCACCATTTTATAATCATGAAACCAAAACACATTGCACAACCATTCTTTCAATTTCCACAATTTCTTCAAAACCCATAAATCATCAGTAAATAAGATTTATAACATGTTTTGAACCACAATTTCACAAGAATATAAATTGATTTTACCTAAGACTTCATGTTCTATGAAAGAGGAATTGAGAGTGATGCCACCCACCTCATTAAATTGGGCGAAACCAAGCCATAGATGAAGAACGTTCAAGAACCCTTGGTCAAAAATCCAAAAACTCTCCTTAGATCTCTTCTACTACACAATCAAGACCAAATATTGTCATATTTGGCATCCAAACCCTTATATCTACCCATAATAGGTGTAGATATAATAATAATAGAGAAGAGGAGAAGTAGATCTAAGTTGATCTAAGAAACCAATTAGGAACGATCACATACCTTAAGAATCCAACTTCGATTTTCCAAGAGAAGCCTTAAAATCGCCTCTGGAATGCTTGGAAGAGGTCTTCCAACATTTAAAAGAGATTAATCCCGAGTTTGGGACACTTAGGGGGTATAAACAAGGCAACTAGAGGCAAAAGGAGATAGATTCACAATTTAAGGATCTCATTTTATGTGACTGCACAGTTAGTCCGCTTGGTTTGAAAAGTTGTGAGCTAACCGTGCATTGGCTACTACTTCAACCATCCTTCTCACAAGGTTTGGCCACACAGTTAGACAAACCGTATGCCGACCATGTGGAAGCCACTGCCCCCAAGACCCACATCATATGGTTTGGTTGCACGGTTTGACAAACCGTGCGCCAACTGTGCGACTTCCCCTTTGCCTCAAAACATCATTCCACGTTCTCTTGACCCTCCCATTCAACACCCTTATTTTTTAAACCAAGAAAATCATAATGTAAGGGTTATATACCAGAAACCGGGGGTACTACATTGTCCCCACTATTGGACTTTCTGTCCTCGGAAATTAGAAAACCATTGCTTTCGAGAAAGAGTTCTGGCCACTGCTCTTTCATCTCTTTCTTGAGTTCCTAAGTCTCTTCCTGAATCTGACCATGAGGCCAAAAAACCCACACTAGACCAATGCTTTTTCCATGTAATGATATTTTTTCCTATCCACTATTTGTACAAGGATATGTATCATTGAAGCATCTAGTTCTAGGTCAACGTGATCCCATCTGATCACATGGTCAAGATCAGGCTGATAATTCTTCAACTAATATACATGGAACACATTATGCACTCCATTGAACCATGGTGGTAATGACAACTGATACACCAATTCTCCATCCCATTCCAGCATCTCAAAAGGGCCTATATATCGAGAAGATAATTTTCCCTGATTCCCAAAATGACGTTGTCCAAGCCTTAGAGAGATTCTCCAAAAGACATGATCACTCACTACAAATAATAAAGGTCTTTGGCGATGGCCCATATAATATTTCTAACAAATCTGAGCCGTATCCATCCTCTTTCTAATATACTGGATCTTCTCCGTTGTTTCTTGGACAACGCTCGACCCAACTAGTAAAGTCTCACCTGTTTCCACCCAATAAAGTAGAGAACGGCAAGGACACCCATACAATGCTTCAGACGAAGCCATGCGTATCAAGGCCATGTAACTGTCATTCTATGAGAACTCCCCTAAGGGTATATGCTCCTCCCATGAGCCACAAAATTCTATTACACAAGCCCGAATCATGTCTTCCAACGTCTGTATCGTCCTGTCGGATTTCCCATCCGCCTGATGATGATACGTCATGCTCATAGTCAACTGAGTCCCAAGGTCTTATTGTATGGATTTCCATAAATGAGATGTAAACCTCGGATCTCAATCTGAGATGATATAATGGGGTACACCTTGTCTCTTTACCACTTCCCAGAAATATATTTTTGAATTATCTTCCACCGTTTGAGTTTCACGAATTGGGATGAAATGGGCCGACTTGGTTAGATGATCCACTATCACCCAAATGGCACAGTGTTTCTAGACCATTCCTGGAAGACCTATAACAAAATCCATAGATATCTAATCCCATTCCCACACTAGGATAGTTAATTATTGTATCATACCAGTTGGCCGGTGATGTTCTGGTTTAACTGGCAGACAAGTTAAACACCCTAAAACAAATTCAGCTACCTTTCGCTTCATGATGTTCCACCAAAACTGTGCCTTCAACAACTTATACATCTTCTGTGTACCCATATGTACATCCCATCTTGAATGAAGGTAGGCATGAAAAATTTGTTCCTGACCAGCTAAGGGTACAACCATCCGATCTCAAAACCACAAAACTGAACTACCATCCTGCTTCAATCCCTCATTGGTCTCCCCACCATTGAGTTTTGAACTCATTGCAACACATTATACATCAGATGCATGTGAGCACTTTACAATCTACACCAAATCAGGAACAAGAACAACTTGAAAGAAAATCGAAACATCATTTTCGTCTCCCCATTCCATACGCATGTCGGCTAGGACCGACATCAACTGCCACTCATCTGAAGCTTTGTTTTCAAACTGAGCATACAACTTCCTACTTAATGCATCGGCCACCAAATTTCCCTTACCCGGTGTATACATTAAGTCAAAGTACAACATTTGAAGATATTTTATCCATCTCCTCTGCTTCAGATTCAAATCTCACTATGAGAAAATGTGTTTCAAGCTTTTGCGATCCGTAAACAAAGTAAATTTCTCACCAAAGAGATAATGTATCCATGATTTCAAAGCATGGACAACTGCATCTAACTCCAAATCATGTGTTGGGTAATTTTTCTAATGCACTCTCAACTTCCTTGAGCCATAATCAACCACATGGTCACCTTTCATGAGAACACAACCCAAAACTGTTCCCGAAGCATCACAATACACCACATACCCCAGTCCTGGTTCTAAAAAAATAAAGATGGGTGCTGATGTAAGGTGAACTTTCAACTCTTGAAAATATATCTAACATTATTTAGTCCACCAAAATTCATGGTTCTTCTTTGTCAATGTTGTCATAGGTGAATCTAGTCATTAGAATTCACAGACAAAGCATCGGTAATTACCAGCTAGAACATGAAAACTTTGTATTTCCAAGACATTCTTTGGCGGTTTCTAATTGAGAAAAACTTCTATTTTTTCTAGATCTACTTAAACCCATTTCTCAAAAACAAAATAGCTAAGAAAACATAACTGTTGTATCCAAAAATCACACTTTGATAATTTGGCATACAACTGATGGTCTCTCAAGGTTTCCCACACTATCGCCAACTGTAGCTCATGCTCAGACCTTGTTTTTGAATACACCAATATATCATCCACAAAAAACACAACAAAAGAATCCATATATCACTGAAATATATGATTCATCAATGAAATTAAGACTTTTGGTTAATTCATAAGACCAAAAGGAATGACTACATATTTTTATTTTCCATATTTTCTTCTGAAGGATGTCTTCGGAATATCATCCTTCCGAACTCGCAACTTGTTATATCCAGACCGTAAGTCTATTTTAGAGAACCAATAAGATCCCCTGAATTGATCAACTAGGTCATCAATGCGTATATGTGGATATCAATTCTTTATCATAACTTGGTTACGTTTATGATAATCCACACATAGCCTCAAAGTTCCATCTTCTTTCTTTATAATCAAAACTGATGCTTCCCACAGAGACACGCTTGGAAAAATGAAACCCTTGCTTTCCAGCTCCTCCAATTGTTATTTCAATTCCTCTAACACTTTTGGGGCCATCCCATATGATGTAAGTGAGATATGACTGGTCCTTGGAGGGAGATCAATCGTAAAATCAACGTCTCTTAAAGGTGGTAACCCTGAGAATTTTTTCAGGAAAAATATCAGGAAATTGATCCACCACAGCTGGAAAACTATTTTCCCAAATCTCTACCATTGATGCCAAATTCAATGATGGTAATTGGTAAGAGATTGTTCCCACCATTGGTTCCAACAAGCTCTTTCCACCTTTCTTTACCATTCTCTCTCCTCTAAAGAGATGGTATTTCCCTTCCCAGTCAAGAAACTAACCCTTCTCCTATGACAGTAGATGTGAGCCTTAAACCTTGCCAACCAACGCATAACCAGGATTACATCATAGACATCCATATAAAACATGGTGAAGTCCCATTCCAGCTAAGTTCCATCACTATTTATAGAACATGTTCGACACACCAAGGCTTGACATTCTATTTCACTAATAGGAGTTTGCAGTTTCAACACAGAAAGCATCATTTGTAGTTTTAAACATAGCAAGTCAGCAACACGAGAAGCAATGAAGGAGTGTGATGCACTAGTATAAAACAACATATGGATGGAGGTAGAACTTAAAAGAATCATGCCTCTCACCATAGATGGTCCATCCTAATCATCGACCATAATTTTCTCAGCTCTATACAATTGCTTCATCACTGCGTTGCGTTCCATGTTGCCTTGTTGAGATTACCCTCATTGAGGTGTCATGAAATTCCTAGAATCACCATAAGAAGCTCTGTTCTATTGGAAATACTGATTTTGATGTCCTAACCCTATTGAAGCAAAATATTCTTGCGACACTTGAGATGTATCACGAACACCTGACCGTGTAGCACTCTTACAATTTCTCTGAAGATTCCCTCTCTGCTTTCAATTGTGGCATGCTCTCGGTGGTGTTGTACATTCTCGTTTAATGTGATCAGTCGAACCACATTAAAAGCAAGATGTTTTACCCTGGGGTTTTTGAGGAAGGTTGACTGACTTGCCGTCTTGTTCGAATTTGTACTCCAACCTCGGAAGTAGATGTCTCTCTTCCGCATGTTCCCATCATTGGAGTTCCCACCTGTTCATGGGGGTATCATCATGCCTCCTCCTATTGATCCTGAGATATCACGTTCAGCAACGGTTGATCTGTTCACCATCTCTGTATAATCCGTATTACAAAGAACATATATTTTCGAGTGAATAACCTATCGAAACCATGATTCAAGGATGTGTGCCTTCAGCGATGCACTTGCCGCAACTTCTGGTGAAAAGTGCTCAAAATACATGAATTTTGCCACATATTTTGTGACAGATAGATGCTCTTGCTTCATGATGAAAACTTATGTCATCCTATAGATCTAGAATATGTGAGTATAGAATTGTTTGTTGAACAATTCCTCAAATTTCTCCCATCTCAGGCCTTGATCTACATTAGCCTGCACCACTAGCTCCTAGAACTGTCATGCTAGATCCTCCAGCATATATGTCCCCATATATACTTTCAATTATGATGGTTTTCTAATGAAATCGAAGATACGATTCATCCTACACATCCACACCTCCACTCTTTCTGGTTCCGAATCACCCCAGAAGATGGTTGGATTCATCTTTTGGAACTAGACAGAATGGTCTACATTCCTTGACTCGTCTCTTCAATTACCTATGTCCACAACCTAGGATGAATGAACGATACTATGAACCTAATCTTGGTTCACACATGGTTCAGGTGAAACCACATTCTCAGTAGCTTCATTAGGTTGCTTTCTATGATGCTTAACAGGTGCCATTTTCTATACAAAAAACGCACACCGTTGGTATCACTACCTAGTAACTAATGGCTTATCATATCAGTCTCTATTGCACCACTATCACATCATCAGTTTCTAACAGTTTCTAAAACAAAACATGACATTCTTTTAAAAATCAATCTATTTTCAAAATACATCAACCATTGTCTCTTCAAAATCTTTCATTTGAAAACATGCGTAAAATTTCCAAAAATCATGCTTTTGCATCAAACCATAATCCATTTCTCAAAATGATTTATGCAATCCTAGTGGGAATTCATTCTTCTATAATTCATTCCATGATCATCTCATTGTCTAAACCCATGACAATGATATTTCCAACATTCTAGAAGTGTATCCAAAACATTTATGTTCCCAACTTCCTTGTAACGTGATGTTCAGCATAAATGGGTAAGCTACGTCCTTTTATGATATACATTTCAAGTTCTGAAAATCTTTCTCCTATCTAATAAGACCACCAAAGGAACAAACAAGAATGAATTTCTACTCCAAGACCATGAACATCGATGACCACTCGTTAGGAATGGACCAAACAAACTGATACCATTTGTAATGAACTACCAATTCTCATTTTCTTGAGATCTCAACGAGTGATTACTAGTCCTTAAGCGGAATTCCCAAGGCATCAAAGGCTAGAAATAAATGTTGAATGGTTTCAAAATACGTGGGGGATGATTGACCCTTTAACTGAAAATAGCCAACAAACAGAGCAACTAGATAAACAACTCCAAGCAACCACTATATGATTCATGATTTAAAACCTAAAAACCTCAACCATTAATTTTATGAAAAACCATCCAAAGGAACAACAGAGAAAACCAACACTAAACATCAATGTAAACAATGGAAATGCAACTCCAAGATTGTAAGACAACAACCCAACTCCATTCTCCACAAGGTCCAAGCTCGAACATTACAAACCTGCACAAGTATCCTGAAACAGTGCTCTAAACATGTGACACTTTACCTTTGCCAACCTCCTGGTATATGACATCTGCAAAAGCACCAACGTTCCAAAGAAGGGGGTGAGTAATGAAACATAGTAGGTTTTCCCCGATGACTTCCCAACCCATGCCTCTAGAACAAAACATGTTACCACATTTATATAAAATAATTTATATATTACAATTCCAAAAACAGTTCATAATATAACCAGTTCCACATCCAATCAATTTTTCCAACAAAACCATCATTCTCATGAAAAGACACCAAGCATGATTTTCAATCAAATTCATATTTCCATTTTTGGCATATTTATTCCATTTCACAAATCCACACAACCAACCATGCATGGAACTTGGACCTCCCTATACTCACGAGAGGTAAGTTATCCTTCCACTAAGTCATCACTTAGTGAACTACCTAGATATGGGTACTTCACGACCTTATCCATCCCAACCTATTGATGGGGGGACTTCTCGACCTTATAATTACCAACCTTTTGATGGGGTCACTTCTCGCCCTTATCCATCCCAATGCATATGAACACACACCACAACCCATGCAATCCATGAACAGAACCAAGCATGTTCAAAATCATTCAATAAAGAATCACCCCTTCTATAGAAAACTCCTTTTTAGTGAAAACCATTTTCCAAATCCAACAAATCCATATTTTAAAATCACCATTTTAAAATCAAGAAACCAATACACTTTTCACAACCATTCTTTCAATTTTCAAAATTTTATCAAAACCCATAAATCATAAATAATGGCAATTTATAAGATGTTTTGCACCAAAATTTCACAGGAAATGAAATCAATTTTACTTAATACTTCAATTTATAATAAATAGGAATCACGAGTGAAGCCACCTACCTCAAAAAATTTGGCGAAACCAAGCCGCAGATGAAGAACGCTCAACAAAACTAGATCGAAATTCCAAAAAATCACCTTATATATCTTCTCCTACACAACCAAGACCAAATCGTGTCATATTTGGAATACACAACCTTAGATAAACCCATAATTGGTGTAGGACTAAGGAAACAAGAGAAGAGAAGAAGTAGATCTATGTAGATCTACGAAACAGATCAAGAATGATCACATACCTTAATAATCGGTCTTCGATTCTCCAAGAGAAGCCTTCGGATCACTTCCGGAACGCTTGGGAGAAGTCTTCCAACCATCAAGGGAGAGTAATCCCGAGTTAGGGCCACATAGGGGGTTGAAAAAAGTCAATTAGAGGCAAAACGATTTAGATCCACAATTTAAGGATCTATATTTAAGTGACTGTATGGTTAGTCCACACGGTTTGACAAATTGTGCGCTAATCATGTGTTGGCTACTATCTCGACCACCCTCCTCTCGCGGTTTGGCCTCATAGTTAGACAAACCGTGCACCGACCGTGTGGTAGCCACTACCTCCAAGACCCACTGTGCACAGTTTGGTTGCACGGTTTGAGAAATCGTGCACCAACCATGCGACATCCCCTTTTCCTCAAAACATCATTCCAAGTTCTCTCGACCTTTCCATTCAACATCCTTGTTTTTAAAACCAAGAATAGAGTCAATTAAGGGTTACATACTAGAAACTGGGGGTACTACAATCGTCATGTCCATATCATATAGCATTATAATGTGATTAACTTCCTATGTTACCACCATTTAATGATGAACCACTTGAATTGTGCCTTCGAGGTTACTTCTAGGATGTTTCTCAGACTCCTCCCCAGATACAGAGGCATTGAGATTTATTTAGGGAAGATAATGGCTATAGTCAGATGCCTCCTATGAGAAACCTATGAGATCTCTGAGGCTTGCAATTACAATATGAATATCGGATCCATCTACCAATGATATGGTGAATTCCAGACCACATTTGAAAAGTAAAGATATGCTTACTCTTTCCTTTTAATCTGATCCGGCCTATCTATTGAAATCAATTTGTTGATTATGTGACCCCCTATAATGGTCCCTCCATCACTTATCATCTTGAAGAATAATGAGAGGGATATAATGGTTTATATGATCTAAATAGCATGCTCCTAGACACATAGATGATATATTTCTCTATTGAGAAGAGTTGTCTTATGTTGGTCATTGGGTTGTAGTAGCAGTTACATTATCTTCAGCTTCATTAGATACATTGGGTATCCTATGTGGATTTGAAAATTCTTTTTCCTAAACGACCTTTGATAACAGGTCTTCTATCTCACTGGGAAATGATCTTCTTGTTGTTCGACATCGTGTTCATCAAAAATAAATCTATTAAGGGTCAGGCACTTGTAAACTTATGTTCTGCCCAAATAGCTCCCACAACATATTCTATGGATTTTGAATTTCTAGATGAGGTCATTCTATTAGTGAAAAACACTATTCCATGTTTGAAAATACACTTTCATGGAGCTTTCTGATGTCTGACCAGCATAAGACTCAATGACCCATGACGCAACAGAGTAGTTATGGGTATCATTTTCATCATGCCTATACATGATATCTTACACATAATGATCTTGTTATTAAAAGGATTCACCATCCATGAGGCTCAGTACAATTCTTGTAGAGACCCGATGCTTGACTTACATGGACATTACATTACTTTTGCAAAATACTTAATACATAACAAAAACCGACACACAAGGACCGTAATAGTTTAGTGTCTTTGGAAACTCATAATAAAATCGTCTAATCGTGGTGAAAGATCATCAACATCTCCCATAAAGATCTTCCTCTTTTTTTACCTAAAACCTTTATTTATATCCTGGGGAAAAGAAAACATAAAAAGGGTGATCTCAAATGCTCAGTAAGTGTAATCATGGATAAAATAAAACATACTATATACATTTGAACATAGAAACATGAACATAATGTTTAAACACCAAAAGCATGAGCAATGACATAAAACATGGAAGTCTGTAAGGTATAGATCATAAAGAAACATTAATAATTATAAAATAGCATGGGAATAAAACATGTAATTGTGGCATCCAGTAAGCACCTGTAACGATTTCCATAGTATCCAAGGCATTGCTGCCAAGACCATCTTAGTGGACAAAGTCCCATTCGGAATTGAGTTCACTCCTCGTTTCAGTCCTGTAACACTGCACCGGATTGACGTACCGTTCTAGCCTTGTCTATCTCATGAGATATAAAATATTTACCCAATGAATTGGAGGGCGATATAGGTCCCACCCATCTCATATTGAAATCATTCTTTCGTGTGACACAATATAAACATACATCATTCATAATAACCCAATGAATAAAATGGGTTTCATAAACATCATCCCATCATTACACAATCCATATAAAAGAAATGGATATCATTTCATAATAAGAAAAGTGAAACCATGTAAATCATAGAGACATTATACTTAAAACATACACATATAAAATAATTTCATTTTAGATGGAAAATGGTTTTTATAAAACACTTGAAATTAATTCTTGAGGAAAATATCCTTTCTTTTTTAAAATCATTTTCTTTTCACAAAATGTCATTCATTTTTAAAAGAAAAGGATTTTCTTGAAAATAATTATTAAATATTTTTGAGGAATCTTCATGAAAATCAATCTTTATAAAACCGTAAAAATATTTTCATGCCGTATAAGTTAAAAAAACATTCTTATCGTACTTCTGCCAGAAAAGTCAAAAAGTACATCGTATAAAAAATGACAAAAGATTCCTTTCATATACATTACTAAAAACTCACCGAAGGGTAAAATTGGATTTAAACAATTGTAGGAGGATGGAAATAATATTACATATTGAGTAAACATGGATGTGGAGGATAAAATACACCCCAGTAAATACCAAAGTATAAACAATCTCGGATAAAAATGATATTGCAATATTTCCCTTACCTTAGGTCCAATTTGTGTCATAAGTGTTCGAACCTCCTCTTCTTTGAAGTGCTTCTTTGATACCTCCTTTTAGGGCACTAAAATTGGACTTTGAAGAAGACCAGGACCTCTAGGATGTATCTAGGGAAGTAGTGAGAATAAATTGGCAGGGTTTGGCCGAGCTTGAAGGCTCGAATTGGTGTGAGGGGGATAATGAGGAGGTTCCCTTCTATAAGGGAGGAGAGGGGCCCCTATGAAAAAACCAAAAATATTATTTTATTATAAAGCCAAATTCGGTTTTAGATAGCTCAAAATTGATTTATTTAGAAGCTAAGGGGGGGGGGGATGGGTCGTAATCCTCTCATCCAATAGAATTTATACAAGTTTAGGTCCCTATTTTAACCTTACCATTTAGATTTAACATTACGTTAAATAATTTTACTTTTACTGTGTCTTCTTTTGTTCTTACACTATAAGGTTAATAAACCAACTATAACAAGCCAAAAGAACCCCAAGTTTTTTATTATTAATATATATTACCTTATATAAGTTATTTGGCCGAACCTTAGATTTTTAGGAATAAAATAACAATTAATAATATAATATTTGTTTTAAAAACTATTTTATGTCAATTTTGACACTATTTAGTAATTGATTTTTGTGAAAATCATAATAGAATTATTATTTTGAAAAATGTTAATTAAATCAATACTAACATGTCATATTAACCTATAAAATTAGTATAATTCATAAAAAGTCTCAAATTACATTTATTTGGGAATTTATAACATCAATTATGTCAATATTTCATTAATAAAATAATTATTGCATCATCATTGTGTCATAAATAAATTATATTAGTTAATTTCTAAAAATTACTAATAAAATACAATTATGTAGGACATGTTTTTAGATTTCTAATGAATATTTATGGTCAAATTTATCTTATGTATAACCCCATATTAAAAATGATTTTCTTATTAAAATTTAATTTTAACTATTTTAACCCTTCTTTAAATAAATTAATAATAAATGTCCTAATCAAATCCAAGTGGGCCTAAATGGTCATATTTTGTTCCTAAGGTTATTTTTGGTCGAATTATACTTATCCAATAAAATTAGGACATGTGTTAGGGTAATAATAATATCATTTTTACCCTTAACTACCATATTTACTTTTAACCGTGGCAAAAAAGCAAAAAGTTACTATTCACCAAAAAATTATTTTCATCTCATTGAACCACATTTTACATAATGATATCAACCGTTTCTCTCAGATTTTTGAAATTCCACTCACAGAAGCGGTAAAATTATGTTTTATGAAAAATTCATGTTTTTTAACTACCACTTAGTGGTTTCACTATTCATCAAAAATTGAAAGTTTTCAGAAAAACACCAAAAATTATTCCTAAGATTAATTTGATATTATGAATTCAAAAATGATTTTTATTTTACCAAATTGACAACTTATCAGTTACATTAAAAAATTTAAAAGAAATTTCCCGTCATTAAGACAAATAGCATGTTTTTAAGAGATAATAACTATCAAAAGTTTGACACTTGTTTATGTCTGGTTTAAATGTGAAATTACATCCAATGAACAACATTGTATTAAATTGTAAAAATATATTCTAAATATACTTTAAAACCACTCAAATTAATAATTGATCAATATTAACTATTTTGATTAAAAAGGTTGTTTTTAATTAAAATTTAATAATTTTCACTATTTATCAGAAAATGAAAGTTATCCGAAAAGTACCAAAATTTTACGCTAAGCTAATTTTGATATTCCAAATCCCAAAATGAAGTCCTTTTTTAAAAATAAAATTTACAAAATTTCAAAAAGTGGTTATTACTATTCATAATAGCTAGTTTTAATAATATTTTAATTTCATATCGTTGTTTAGTGAAACTCGGTATTGCGTACTACACACGCTATCGAGGAAGGTCGCAATTGCGTTTAATGCAAGGAAAGTCAAGGATGTGTGTTGTGCAAGCTCCTATTGGTGTAGCGTACAACACATGACATTAATGAAATTACAAAAAATATTTTTCATAAAATCTCGGGGTGTTACATTCTACCCCCCTTAAAATGAATTTCGCCCTCGAAATTCGTCGGGGTTATAAATGGTTTACTACTAAAAAGTTTTTTAATAGAAACCCACATCGTAAAAAAGAATACCAAAAAAATATTTAAAAACAAAAGTATGAAATGTAACGGTTACCCAAATAAACTAATCACTGTGTTTCTTCATAGGTGAAAATATGGATATGGAAGAGAAATCTAACCATCATGTTCTGATGGAGAGTGGTAGAGAACATGGATATGGAAATTAAAGTAATCATAAAGTCAAAAATTTGTGACGATCTAAGGTACCATCTGATTCATCAGATATAAGAGCACTAGGACAACATTTTTGGTCTTTAAGATCATTTCCCTAAAGTTGATGAAATTGGAATTAGAAGAAATACTTTCATGATTTTGGTATAGTCACACTGTTTGACGTTCTTTGAACAATTTCCACTTCATCTCTTAAAGAAATGAAGTTGAAGTTGTCATTCGGTAGGTGTTAGCAGATCATGTGATAGAATGATGGGTCATTCCATCTGTCTCAAAAAAAGGATAGAAAAGTTATCAAAAAATACATAAGTCCATATATATTGAGATTAATCATATATGGTTCCTAAAATGGACTTATACTTCATATATCATACTGCTTAATATAATAAAACTATTTTCAACTAAACAGGGACTTCCTGTAGGCCATTGGTAGGTGATAAAGGCCAGTCGCACTTTGGTTGTTGGTTCGATTCCCACAGCCATGTCTGACGCAATGGGATGTCGCCCGTCCTATAAGTAATACTATTTCTAAAGGTATATTACTGTAACATCCCATCAATAATATCGAAAAAAGTTCTATCCTAACCTATGTCCAACATAATCCATTTCAATCTTTAGGATTATCCAAAATAATACTATCTAATCTCATATTATAGTGAAAACGATTACCAAAGAGTTCATACAAATAGCATGTTAATACCATTGTTGATCACCATATATCATGACATATGTCTTGATGGTCACATTCCAAACATTCAAAGGCCTTAATCATGTATTCACTTGAAAAAAAATGAATACTCATTGAAACTTATTGAAAACATGAATGCCCTTAAATGTTAACTCTTTCCACATACCAAAATCCTCAAAATTCTATATACTCAAACCATGATATCACTTAGTCCTTATATCAATCATGAGCTCATGAATACTGTCAAACTTTTCATTTTTTCCTTATCCCTTCATTATGTGCATATCATCTTTTTTCCAAAAGTATCTCAATCACTTTCCATGGTTACTGGTACCATAAAATTATTGAAAACCACAATAGACAAATACATAAATATTCCAATATTCCATGATACTATATACAACATTATTTTCGAATCCCATTACATAAACACTTAATCATTCCACCACATCGTTGTCATATTCAACTTCGCCAATGGTGAGAACATGTGACTTCCCTTTGTCCTTTTCCTTAAGTGGTTTCTCATGTCGATCATCACTAACCCTTGGATTAGGGAATTTATTAGCATAATTCCCCATTTCCTTGCACTTGAAGCATTGAAATGTAGTAGGTTTATTCTGTGTATCCCTTCCATTTTTTTCATCATTAGACATCTTCTTCCCATCATTATGGCATTAAAATGCCCGATGACCTTCCTTTCCACATTTGAAACATTTACTTGTCCCTTTCATACAATCTCTACCATGATTCTTTCCACACATTGAGCATAAGGAAACATTCAAATTCTTTTCACCATTATTCTGAGATTTATCCTTGACCTCCATCTTTTGTTTCTTGTCAAAACTATGAGATGGATAAGTAAAACCAACTTCCATTTCTACCTTGATAGCACAACACACAATTTCTTCATAGCTACTGAAGTCTCTTATAGCTAATGCCATTCGAATATTTGGTTTTAATCCACTGAAAAATCGATCAACTTTACATTCAGGTTGGATGATAAAGCCAGATGCATAACATGCAAGCCTTGTAAAATTCTCTTCATATATACCAACAGATTCATCATCCTTTTGCTTTAGTTCAAGTAACACCTTCTCCATCTCTGTTTGAAGAATACGAGGGAAATAATTATTGAAAAATAAGTTCTTCAACTCGTTCCATTCCATGAACTCAATTTCATCTCTTGGCCACATATTCTTGATAAGAATCCACCATTGATTAGCTTCACCTTCCAAACGATATACTTCTAAGATGACTTTATCATGTTCATAACATTGAAGAACTGAAAATATCTTTTCAGTGGTACTGATCCATTGTTCAGCAACAAGTGGATCAAAAGACCCACTGAAAGAAGGTGGACATTGCCTCATGAAGTAATCAATAGAATATTGTTCCCTTCTCTTCTCATTTGGATGTCCAAAATGATTCATAACTTGTGTAAGTATAGAAATAAAAATTTTCACTCCATCTCCGATAACATTTGTTTGTTTAGGAGGAAAATTATTGCATTGTCCGTTGCATTGATCAACAGGGTTCCTTCGGGTTCCAACCATCGTCTAAAACCCAAAAAGAATAGTGTGAGAGGCAAAAATCTTGCTAGGGAAAACAACATAATAAAGGAGTAGTACCTTCAATATCTAACATCTTAGGTTAAATTCTATGATCATTACTATAGTTATAGTACTATATCCTATACGTATACTTATCCTTAGGTACATCCCTAGTCATAACTTTGAAATATCTCTAGGGATCTCACTAATGTTTTTGCATCCTAGTTTCCAAAGGTTGACTAAACCTTTCCTATGATACCAACTGTAGAGACCCGGAGCTTGACTTACATGGACATTACATTACTTTTGTGGAAGACATAACACATAACAAAAATAGACACATAGGACCAAAATAGTTTAGTGACTTTGGAAACTCTGAATAATATCTTCTAATCGTGGTGAAAGATCTTCAACATCTCCCATAAAGATCTTCCCCTTTTTTCGTACCTAAAACCTTTATTTATATCCTGGGGAAATGAAAACATAAAAATGGTGAGCTCAAATTCTCAGTAAGGATAAGCATGGATAAAATAAAACATACTATATACATTTGAACTTAAAAACATGAACATAATGTTTAAACATCAAAAGCTTGAGCAATGGCATAAAACATGGAAGTGCGTAAGTCATAGATCATAAAGAAACTTTAAGAATTAAAAAATAGCTTGGGAATAAAACATGTAATTGTGGCATCCATTAAGCACATGTAATGATTTCCATTGTAGCCAAGGAATTGCTGCCAAGACCATCTTAGTGGACAATGTCCCATTCTGAATCGAGTTCACTCCTCGTTTCAGTCCTGTAACACTGAACCAGATTAACTTACCGTTCCAGCCATGTCTATGTCATTAGATATAAAATCTTTACCCAATGCATTGGAGGGATATATAAGTCCCAACCATCTCATATTGAAATAATTATTTTGTGTTCCACAATATAAACATACATCATTCATAATAACCCAATGAATAAAATGGGTTTCATAAACATCATCCCATCATAACGTAATCCATATAAGATAAATGGATATCATTTCATAATAAGAAAAGTGAAACCATGTAAATTATAGAGCCATTATACATAAAACATAAACATATGAAATAATTTCATTTTATATGGAAAAGGGTTTTGATAAAACACTTGAAATGAATTCTTGAGGAAAATATCCTTTCTTCTTTAAAATCATTTTCTTTTCACAAAATTTCATGCATTTTTTGAAGAAAAGGATTTTCATGAAAATATTCATTAAATATTTTTGAGGAAGCTTCATGAAAATCAAGCTTTATAAAACAGTAAAAGTCCATTTGTGCCGTATAAGTTAAAAAAACATTCTTCTTGTACTTTTTCGGAAAAGTCAAAAAGTACATCGTACGAAAAACGACAAAATATTCCTTTCATATACTTTACTAAAAACTCACTGAATGGTAAAATTTTATTTAATAAATTGTAGGTGGATGGAAATAATATTACATATTGAGGAAACATGGATTTGGATGATAAAATACACCCCAGTAAATACCAAAGTATAAAGAATCTCGGACAAAAATGATATTGCGATATTTCCCTTACCTTAGGTCTGATTTGCGTCGTAAGTGTCCGAAACTCCTCTTCTTTGAAGTGCTTCTTTGAGACCACCTTTTAGGGCACTAAAATTTGTCTTTGAAGAAGACAAGGACCTCTAGGATGTCTCTATGGAAGTGGATAGAAGAAATTGGTAGGGGTTGGCTGAGCATGAAGGCTCAAATTGGTGTGAGGATGAGAGGGAGGAGGTGCCCTTTTATAAGGGAGGAGAGGGGATCCTTTGGAAAAAATAAAAATATTTTTTTTATTATAAAGCCAAATTCGGTTTTAAATAGCTCTAAATTGATTTATTTCGAAGCTAAGGTGGGGATGGGTCGAAATCCTCTCATCCAATAGAATTTAGACAAGTGTAGGTTCCTATTTTAACCTTATCATTTAGATTTAACATTAAGTTAAAAAAATATTCTTTTACCGTGTCTTATTTTGTTCTTACACTATATGGTTAATAAACATAGTATAACAAGAAAAACGAACCCCAAGTTGTTTATTATTAATATATATTACCTTATCTAAGTCATTTTCATGATCCTTAGATTTTTTGGAATAAAATAACAATTAATAATATATTATTTGTTTTAAAAACTATTTTATGTCAATTTAGACACTATTTAGTAATTGATTTTTTTGAAACTAATAACAGAATGATTAGTTCGATAAAAGTTAATAAAATCAATACTAACATGTATTATTAACCTATAAAATTGTTGTAATACATAAAAAGTCTCAAATTACATTTATTTGGGAATTTATAACATCAATTATGTCAATATTTCATTAATAAAATAATTATTCCATCATTATTGTGTCATAAATATATTAAATTAGTTAACGTCTAAAAATTACAAATAAAATACCATTATGTAGGAAATATTTTTAGATTTCTAATTAATATTTATAGTCGAATTTATCTTATGTATAACCCAATATTAAAATGATTTATTTATTAATCATTGATTTTAACTATTTTAACCCTTCTTTAAATAAATTAATAATAAATGTCCTAATCTAATCCAAGTGGGCCTAAATGGTCATATTTTATTACTAAGGTTGTATTTGGTCGAATTATACTTATCCAATAGAATTAGGACACGTGTTAGGGTTATAATAATATCATTTTTACCCTTAACTACCCTATTTACTTTTAACCGTGGTAAAAAAGTAAAAACATACTATTCACAAAAAAAATTATTTTCATCTCGTTGAACCAAATTTTACATACTGATATCAACCGTGTCTCTTGTATTTTTGAAATTCCACTCACAGAAGCAGTAAAATTACGTTTTATGAAAAATTCAGTTTTTTTAACTACGACATAGTGGTTTCACTATTCATCAAAAATGGAAAGTTTTCAGAAAAATACCAAAAATTAGTCCTAAGATATATTTGATATTATGAATTAAAAAATGATGTTTATATTACCAAATTCAAAACATATCAGTTACATTAACTAATTTAAAAATTAATTACCGTCGTTAAGACAAATAGCATGTTTTTAAGAGATAATAACTATCAAAAGATTGACACTTGTTTATGTCTAGTTTAAATGTGAAATTAAATCCAATGAACAAAATTGTATTAAATTGTAAAAATATATTCTAAATATTATTTAAAACCACTCAAATTAATAATTTATCACTATTAATTATTTCGATTAAAAAGGTTGTTTTTAATTAAAATTTAGTAATTTTCACTATTCATCAGAAAATGAACGTTATCCGAAAAGTACAAAAATTTCACCCTAAGATAATTTCGATATTCCAAATCCAAAAATGAAGTCCATTTTGAAAAATAAAATTTACAATATTTCAAAAAGTGGTTATTACTATTCATTACAGCTAGTTTTAATAATATTTTAATAGCATATTGGTGTTTAGTGAAACTCGGTATTGCGTACTACACACGCTATCGAGGAAGGTCGTGATTGCGTGTAATGCAAGGAAAGTTAAGGATGTGTGTTGTGAAAGCTCCATTTGGTGTAGTGTACAACAAAAGACATTACTGAAATTAAAAATAATTTTTTTCATAAAATCTCAGGGTGTTACAATTCTCTCATCATTGGTCTCGATCTGGCACTTGAGAATGGACTTTCCCTCTTACATATAAATGGGGACTTTGAGATAGTCCCCAAGAAGTTAAATGGTGACTATCTCATCATGGTGTCAGTACTCATTCCACTCTTAGATAATAGTCACTTGCGAAAGGCCATGATACATTCTCTACCAGAGGCCACTCAATTTACTCATTCAAATAATGGATGAACCAATTCGTTGTCCAACCTTTTCCTTCCATTATTGAGCCTGATAAAAAATATCTGATTATCAATGTCGCGCATAGAAGGATCATCGCTCTAGTCATCACGAAAAATTATGAGTCACAACATGTATTTAATCATACCATTGATTCCTCCACATCCACCAACCATTTTATAAAATTCCCATGATTATATGAATCCTTTTGTTGAGTATCTCTATCATAGAGATCTCAAGATAGATATATTTGAATGTAAGAGAATATTTTTGTGTGAAGTAAAATTCACATTCTAGAGTGTTCTTAGTTGAGATTAGTTCCCCAAACATGTGGATTTAATGGAGTTCTCCTCCACTACATCCAAGGAGAGAATATTCTCCAGGTTTTGTAAGAAGTCCATTCTGGTTCTTTAGGAGCTCATCATGTAGGGTTTTTCATACTCACTAGATCTGATGATTGGGAATCTTCTATCCCAATATGATCTATTACTATATCGATTTATCTATGAGGTATCATGCATTATTTATCCATTAAAACATTTTGCATTAGCCACTAGATTCCCCCCATACTACTAAGTACTCTAGGGCCTATGCAGTATGGGGACACGACATCGTGGGTCCTTACCCACCAGAAGGCACTCTCTAGTGCAGGTTTATCTTGAAAACCACTAATTTCTTATCCATGTGTGTATAACAGATACTACTTAAGGAAGTAAAGCCTTATACTATTATTGAATTCCTGAGATCCAACATCATTCAACAAATTTAATTCATCACAACATTCTCAGAGATAATGATAGAAACATTTGTGAAGCTGGGATAACAATAATGTATTCCAATTACATCATCTGGTTTAACCACACTTCTCTGTATCATGTGCATGAAAATTGGATGATTGAGGTGTCTATATTAACCCTCAATATTATTTTTCAAAAGATGGTTGACCGGAATTAGAAGAGATGCCCAAAAATAAAATTCCCAATGCTCTCTTAGCTTACAGGATTATGAATCAAAATTCAATATTGGTGATGCCATATTCCCTTGTGTTTGAGTCAAAGTTAGTATTTCCCATCGATATTAAGTTACCATGACATGGAATATTTATATAATATAAAAATACATCCTAAAAAGAAGTATAATTACTTCAAGATAAACTAAAAGCACTCGATTGGAATAGGTTCTTGGACTTGCACAATCAACAGAGGCCCCAGAACAAGATAGATAGAGCATTCCAAAAAATAATTCACTTTTGTTCCATCATCCAGGGTGGCATGATATTGGATATGAGGATTCCAATGAAACCTAGAAGGATGCCACCAATGTTGGATCCCTTGTAGGATGGGAACTACATTATCTATAAAGATTTCCTAATAGATGTGTATTGTTTTTTCACCATGGATGGTGTGAAAAAAACTTATCCCATTAATTATATAATTCACAAGAAGAACATAGCTGGATGAAACCATTTTCAGGATTTCAAGTAATAAAACTAGCAGTAATAACCATCCTTCATGACGCTAAACTACATTGAATCATCCTGTATGATGTTAAACATCTTAAACCCCATCCGAGCTATAGGACATAATACTAAATTTCCTTTTTTCCAACATGACCTTAAATGTACTAATCCTATATGAAAGAAAACATTCATTTCATTCTAATCACATGAAAATAAATTGTGTAGAACCTCAACATATTTATCTAAGAGGGTGTCACTTATTTTCCATGGTTCCCCCCCATAAGTACATTGGGTGATGTTGGATTATTTTTTTCCCATTCATGTTGGGCTTACAAAAACCCCACCATGTACCCTTTATGATGATATTCCTCCTCGCAACCTCCACCCTTATAACATGATATTAAAATTCAAGGCCTTTCCAAACTACTTGTGTCTTGATTCCTTCCCTCGTAAGATACATTAAAATCCCGAACATTTTTTCATGGGGTCCATCCTAAGGTACCAAAAATTCGTTCATTATTTTGGAACTATGGAAATTGTTACTGATTATTATTATTCTGAATTGAGGACTTTTGATATCACATTCACGTTGGGATTGCAACAGTCACACCATGTACATTCCCCTTAGGTACCTCCCCATTTTTTTCATCTCAGATACAGGATGTTAAACTGCACAATAGCATTTTCCTAAATGATGCTATAATATACCCATGTCCTCAATTATGATGCTAAAATTCATTTCGTATGACATTAGATATCTTTATAAGGATTTATTCATACCCTCCAATAAAACATAATATTTCCTTGATATTTTATCTTCAGTCGTAGACTAGGTGTGATACTTCGATTCATCTGGTGATATTTGTATTGTCGTATGATACCTCCTTCATCCTCTTTCTTGTATGGTTCATTACCTCTCCATGCGATGTATACCCATTATAAATCCCCACTATTCTAGGTTACCTTCCATAAGAAATTGAACCATTCAACTCCCTTAACGCATGAGGTTAGACTACAATGCCATTTAGGACTACTTGTAGCATTATTTGTTCTTTTAAATGATATGTATGAAGGCCTTGATATTTTTTGTTTTGGTCCATCCATGGGTACCACAAATCTACCCATCTCTTTATGGATTCATGGGTCAGGATCCCTTTTGGAATACACATGGATTGTTGTTGACATACTTTTCCATCATTCACATCGGTTTTACAGTAGAAGTCCCATGAACCCTTTTAGAGCATTCTCTTATACTATGTCCATGCAACATGATGTTAAACTATACATCCTTTCAGACATATATATTTCTTGATTCATTCCATTGATTGATATGTAGTAATGACCATACATTTTTTTATCGGTTCCATCCCTATGTCCCTTGAAATTTCCTAGTCCATTGGGCATTCCATTTTGGCCTGAGTTCTATGAACATAAACTAAGATCCCACATGTGATGTGTGGCTTTAATCGTTTATGTCATGTCTATAAGGCATTAAATTTAATTACCTTAATGGTTCATTCTCAATTACCTCAAATATGAATTAACTCATTTTCTACATGACATGAAAACAAGCTTGTTTTCATTCCTGACTCTATACATCTATCCCTTTGGTTTGAGTTTTATCTTGGGTGCACATGATGAAGTGTGGGATCCGTATTTCCTCATTAAAAATGTATTATTCAACCACAATATGTGCATACTATTTGAGATATCATTACTTGAATTTATTCTTATCATATAAAATTAAACAGAACTACACTTTAAAATAATGTATAACATGATTCCTTGTATTAGATGATATTTGGGAATGCACAATCATTTTTTGGGTAATGATCAGGTTTATTATACATATTTTGTCTCTTTCCTCCATTCTTCTTATCAAGTCACCACCCGTTAGTCGGATACATCCATTTTATCTTCCTCATTATCAGTTTTATACGTGTCATGTCATGGAAAAAAAATTGTTCGATTTTCCATGGTCATTCTATTATTCCACCGTCATGCTTCACGTGTCCCTTTATATGGGTCACCATAATATTTCACATCCAAAAGGATCTCAAATTGAATGGATTCTCAGCATTAAGGCTCACCTACGGTTCTAGGACAACACCTAAGAAGATCTTGAAGGACAACTTGAAATATGTTCTACCCACATTTTCAATATGATTAGTGGTCAACCCATTGTTGTTTTTTCCCATATCAGGCCACATGTAATGGTTATTATGTTTCAAATATGGTTAGCAGTTACCATATATCACTATTCTATTGAAATTCCATCCCAAAATATAGTCACATAATTCACATTCCATCTCACATCCTTATGTTCTGATGTAGCTTTAATACTCATGGGTCTATCCCTTCGTGAATCGTTACATATTTAGTGGGTGGACCAGCATCATGGCATTTCCCATGACTCTAACTCTCTATTCCCATTTTTTTACATACATGAGATGTAATGATCATATTCTCCCCTTGTCTCTAACACCATGAATGTATCATGTTGGTTTAGGGTTTATTGATATGTTTTACATTCATGGAATATTCGTACGACCTATGATTTGAAATCTATGATCATAAACTAGGATTTCAGGTCTCAGTTTCCAATAAACATGGATTTAAACACTATATATAATCTCTCTCATATATGTGATGCTGTGTAGAACACTTTTGTCCTTATTCACATTATGATTCTATTTCAAACAATGTTACACATTTTTCCATTGAAATTATCAGTTAAATTGTCCATACGATATGACATTATAATAGGATGTTACCATATTCTATCACACTATATATTCCCCCATTAAAGGTAACACTACTTGGTCCAGGACTTATACCCTTAAACTATGGGTGAGGTTTCTCCCTAGGGATGTGTGATTTGTTGTGGACATCATTGTTTTTCATTCACATAGAGTTTTTTTTGTTCCCACCACTACACTTTTTCTCATTGAGACAGTCCAAACCCTTGACCATCAATTAATATTTGCAGCGTCTTGGATTTCATGACATTAAATGTTGTAACAACCTTGGTTCCCCCTAATTAAAATGATATTTCCCCTATGGAATTGGCAATTTTACACTATCCATCTATGGTTCATATGGAATGATTCTCATCCTTATGATATACGTAGAAATTCATGGATCTTTCATCTATGGACTGACCGTAGAATCACCAACTCACCCTTTTCAACACCTCTCAGCATGGGTACACAATGAGAATATGGGGTGGGATATGGGAATTCCTTTTTCCACATTCATGAAAATTCTTATCCACACACCACACATTTCTCCAATGTCCTAGTCACATGAAAATAAACTATGTGACTTCATCACCCTCACCTCCTGATGTTAAACTAAATGAGTTTTTACCACGAGAAAGACATTAAATTGTGCACCCATGGTCCACATTCAATAACCATACAAAAAGATATTCATGTCTGAGTGACATGAACATTAAATTTCTTCTAATCACCCTCTTGATCATTATCCTTGAAGATGGGTATGATCCTTCGTAGTGATGTTCCACCCATGCATGCATGAATATGTGGTTAGTAAGGACCCGAAGTGATGGATTCTATAGTGACATTTACCCAGATTCACCTCAATCATTCACATGTACCTTTATTTGGTTCTCCAACTTCCTTGAAATCCAAAAGGACCCCAAAATGGTATGGATTCATGGCCTTAATGCTCACATACTATTCTAGTCAATTCTCCTAGAGGATTTCCGAAAAAATCGTGAGACAAATTTGACCAGTAATTTGAATATGTACATTGGATGACCCCATTTTTCTATTCCATTCTGAGGATACATGATATGGATGATTTTTTAAAAATGTTCAACAATTATAATCTATCATTATTCCTCTCTAATTTCACCACAATACTAGGGAGTTTTTATTCACATTCACCCACCATTGTTATGTTCATGTAGATTTCCAATTCCCATGGTGTTGTCCCTCCACGCATTCCCATATGTTGAGTAGGAATTCATGTATGGATTAATTCTCCCACATCATGATTCATTTCCCATATTGTTAAATCTTATATGATGTGGAAATATTGACATCACTCATTGTTTCCCACATCGAGCAAGGCTAACATGGGAATACGAGTTTCGCTAAGGTCATTATGTATTACTATTATGCTACATTATGGCCCTCATTCTACGACCTTAATATAGGATCTCATTAATCATTTTGATGTAGAATTAAACTATGATGTCTCCAACCACATGACATTAATCAATTTTTTCTTGAAACATAACATTAATATGCATGGTTATGTCATTTCATATGACCATAAACAATGACATCATCATCTCGGATGCATGATGAAAAAAGGAACCATATTTTTATGTTCTCACCTCAGAAGGAATCACCTTTTTGTATGAGTCATCCCCCATGCCACAGTTTAAGACCTTAATATTTTGTAATTCATTTAGAGACAACCATAATTTTAAATCAAGGATTTCTACTCCAAATAACACACATACATAAAGGAAAAAAGAAGAAATATCAAATTTATATGTTTCTCTATGTAGGTTAGACCAACATGTCATTAAAGAACTATTAATTGCATGATTATAGCTATATTGGGATACGTATTGACACTCATATCATTGATCTCAGGTCTATAGTCGACATCATTTCCCCCTTACATTGTCGTTATCACACAAAAATATACCATAACCATACCCTAGACAATTTTTGGATACCCATGATAATTACGGTGTGATCCATCTTCCTTACTAGAGAGTATTTCCTTCACCTCTGTTGGTCTCTAGCTATACTGTACTTAAAGAACAACATGTGTATTAATTGTCATCCATTTGGGAAACATATTGACACCTGGAATCTTTTTCATCCGGTACAACCATAGTTCTATTAAACTCCTTGTCCCTTCATCCCAAATTATGTAATGAACCCTGTGACCTTAAACTAGGTGCCTCAAAAGAATATGTGGTGCGAAATTTGTTTAAAAGGCTATATAGATTTGATTCATTTTGGGTTTTTCCCTCACCACATAACATATGCCACTTTTACCTCTATTCAACGGTATTTATATGACTTGAAATCATCCCTTGCCTCATTCACATCATATTCCCTTCCCTTATTGAAAAAAATAAATTTGCGAAAATATATTATAGACCATGTAAAATGAATTTTATCTATTAGCCAGGGTATGAAATGTATGACCATAAACTATGTGCAACGTCCTAGTCATATGATGTTAAACTATTCTATGAATAACTATCACCCTATGAAATTAAATTTTGTTTATATGGTTATCATATATTAAGTATCACTGGTAAACACTACATTGGTCCTATCTGGAAGAAGGTTCGATCCTGGTTCAGAGAGATACGCTCACCCAATGTTCTCCATCATGGTGGTGGAATCTTATGAGTGTTGGAAACCATTCAAACATCACATCACTCCATCCCCATAATCCATGTGTTGTTTTAGTGGATCCTCACCCTCTACCATGTTTGAGGGGAACCCTAATGATATTTATCCTAGGACTCATAGACCACCTACAATTATGGGACTACATTTTAGAAATCATTGGACACCACATCAAGTTAGTACCTCTTCTCAATGTCCCAATTTAAGGCTAATGTGATATGTATGTTTTGTATTATGGTAAATAGGTATCCATCATCATCACGACCCTCCCAATTACATCATCTGGTTTAACCACACTTCTCTGTATCATGTGCATGAAAATTGGATGATTGAGGTGTCTATATTAACCCTCAATATTATTTTTCAAAAGATGGTTGACCGGAATTAGAAGAGATGCCCGAAAATAAATTTCCCAATGCTCTCTTAGATTACAGGATTTTGAATCAAAATTCAATATTGGTGATGCCATATTCCCTTGTGTTTGAGTCAAAGTTAGTATTTCCCATCGATATTCAGTTACCATGACATGGAATATTTATATAATATAAAAATACATCCTAAAAAGAAGTATAATTCCTTCAAGATAAACTATAAGCACTCGATTGGAATAGGTTCTTGGCCGTGCACAATCAATAGAGGCCCCAGAACAAGATAGATAGAGCATTCCAAAAACTAATTCACTTTTGTTCCATCATCCAGGGTGGCATGATATTGGATCTGAGGATTCCAATGAAACCTAGAAGGATGCCACCAATGTTGGATCCCAAGTTGGATGGGAACTACATTATCTTTAAAGATTTCTTAATATATGTGTATTGTTTTTTCACCATGGATGGTGTGAAAAATACTTCTCCCATTAATTATATAATTCACAAGAAGAACATAGCTGGATGAAACCATTTACAGGATTTCAAGTTATAAAACTAGCAGGAATAACCATCCTTCATGACGCTAAACTACATTGAATCATTATGTATGATGTTAAACATCTTAAACCCCATCCGAGCTATAGGACATAATACTAAATTGCCTTTTTTCCAACATGACCTTAAATGTACTAATACTATATGAAAGAAAAAATTCATTTCATTCTAATCACATGAAAATATATTGTGTAGCACCTCAACATATTTATCTAAGAGGGTGTCACTTATTTTCCATGCTTCCCCCCATAAGTTCATTGGGTGATGTTGGATTCTTTTTTTCCCATTCATGTTGGGCTTACAAAAACCACATCATGTACCCTTTATGATGATATTCCTCCTCGCAAACTCCACCCTTATAACATGATATTAAAATTCAAGGCCTTTCCAAACTACGTGTGGCTTGATTCCTTCCCTCATAAGATACATTAAAATCCCGAACATTTTTTCATGGGGTCCATCCTAAGGTAACAAAAATTCGTTCATTCTTTTGGCACTATGGAAATTGTTACTGATTATTATTATTCTAAATTGAGGACTTTTGATATCACATTCACATTGGGATTGCAATAGTCACACCATGTACATTCCCCTTAGGTACCTCCCCATTTTTTTCATCTCAGATACAGGATGTTAAACTGCACAATAGCATTGTCCTAAATGATGCTATAATATACCCATGTCCTCAATTATGATGTTAAAATTCATTTCGTATGAAATTAGATATCTTTATAAGGATTTATTCATACCCTCCAATAAAACGTAATATTTCCTTGATATTTTATCTTCAGTCGTAGACTAGGTGTGATACTTCGATTCATCTGGTGATATTTTTATTGTCGTATGATACCTCCTTCATCCTCTTTCTTGTATGGTTCATTAACTCTCCATGCGATGTATACCCATTATAAATCCCCACTATTCTAGGTTACCTTCCATAAGAAATTGAACCATTCACCGCCCTTAACGCATGAGGTTAAACTACAATGCCTTTTAGGACTACTTGTAGCATTATTTGTTCTTTTAAATGATATGTATGAAGGCCTTGATATTTTTTGTTTTGGTCCATCCATGGGTACCACAAATCTACCCATATCTTTATGGATTCATGGGTCAGGATCCCTTTTGGAATACACATGGATTGTTTTTGACATACTTTTCCAACATTCACATCGGTTTTACAGTAGCAGTCCCATGAACCCTTTTAGAGCATTCTCTCATACTATGTCCATGCAACATGATGTTAAACTATACATACTTTCAGACATATATATTTCTTGATTCATTTTTATGTAGTAATGACCATACATTTTTTTATCAGTTCCATCCCTATGTCCCTTGAAATTTCCTAGTCCATTGGGCTTTCCATTTTGGCCTGAGTTCTATGAACATAAACTAAGATCCCACATGTTATGTGTGGCTTTAATCGTTTATGTCCTGTCTGTAAGGAATTAAATTTAATTACCTTAATGGTTTATTCTCCATTACCTCAAATATGAATTAACTCATTTTCTACATGACATGAAAACAAGCTTGTTTTCATTCCTGACTCTATATATCATTCCCTTTGGTTTGAGTTTTATCTTGGGTGCACATGATGTAGTGTGGGATCCGTATTTCCTCATTAAAAAGGTATTATTAAACCACAATATGTGCATACTATTTGAGATATCATTACTTGAATTTATTCTTATCATATAAAATTAAACAGAACTACACTTTAAAATAATGTATAACACGATTCCTTGTATTACATGATATTTGGGGATGCACAATCATTTTTTGGGGTAAAGTCTGGTTTATTCTACATATTTTGTCTCTTTCCTCCATTCTTATTATCAAGTCACCACCCGTTAGTCAGATACATCCATTTTATCTTCCTCATTATCAGTTTTATACGTGCCATGTCATGGAAAAAAAATTGTTCGATTTTTCATGGTCATTCTATTATTCCACCGTCATGCTTCACGTGTCCCTTTATATGGGTCACCATAATATTTCACATCCAAAAGGATCTCAAATTGAATGGATTCTCAGCATTAAGGCTCACCTACTGTTCTAGGACAACACCTAAGAAGATCTTTATCGACAACTTGAAATATGTTCTACCCACATTTTCAATATGATTAGTGGTCAACCCTTTGTTGTTTTTCCCATATCAGGCCACATGTAATGGATATTATGTTTCAAATATGGTTAGCAGTTATCATATATCACTATTCTATTGAAATTCCATCCCAAAATATAGTAACATAATTCACATTCCATCTCACATCCTTATGTCCTGATGTAACTTTAATACTCATGGGTCTATCCCTTCGTGAATCGTTACATATTTAGTGGGTGGACCAGCATCATGGCATTTCCCATGACTCTAACTCTCTATTCCCATATTTTTTACATACATGAGATGTAATGATCATCTTCTCCCCTTATCTCTAACACCATGAATGGATTATGTGGGTTTAGGGTTTATTGATATGTTTTACATTCATGGAATATTCGTATGACCTATGATTTGAAATCTATGATCATAAACTAGGATTTCAGGTCCCAGTTTCCAATAAACATGGATTTAAACACTATATATAATCTCTATCATATATGTGATGCTGTGTAGAACAGTTTTGTCCTTATTCACATCAGGATTCTATTTCAAACTATTTTTCACATTTTTCCATTGAAATTATCAGATAAATGATCCATACGTTATGACATTATAATAAGATGTTAACATATTCTATCACACTATATATTCCCCCATTAAAGGTAACACTACGTGGTCCAGGACTTATACCCTTAAACTATGGGTGAGGTTTCTCCCTAGGGATGTGTGAATTGTTGTGGACATCATTGTTTTTCATTCAAATGGAGTTTTTTTTGTTCCCACCACTACACTTTTTCTCATTGAGACAGTCCAAACCCTATGACCATCAATTAATATTTGTAGCATCTTGGATTTCATGACATTAAATGTTGTAACAACCTTGATTCCCCGTAATTAAAATGATATTTCCCCTATGGAATTGGAAATTTTACACTATCCATCTATGGTTCATATGGAATGATTCTCATCCTTATGATATACGTAGAAATTCTTGGATCTTTCATCTATGGCCGGACCATAGAATCACCAACTCACCCTTTTCAACACCTCTCAGCATGGGTACACAATGAGAATATGGGGTGGGATATGGGAATTCCTTTTTCCAAATTCATGATAATTCTTATCACCACACCACACATTTCTCCAATGTCCTAGTCACATGAAAATAAACTATGTGACTTCATCACCCTCACCTCCTGATGTTAAACTAAATAAGTTTTTACCACGAGAAGGACATTAAATTGTGCACCCATGGTCCACATTCAATAACCATACAAAAAGATATTCATGTCTGAGTGACATGAACATTAAATTTATTCTAATCACACTCTTGATCATTATCCTTGAAGATGGGTATGATCCTTCGTAGTGATGTTCCATCCATGCATGCATGAATATGTGGTTAGTAAGGACCCGAAGTGATGGATTCTATAGTGACATTTACCCAGAATCACCTCAATCATTCACATGTACCTTTATTTGGTTCTCCATCTTAATTGAAATCCAAAAGGACCCCAATATGGTATGGATTCATGGCATTAATGCTCACATACTATTATAGGCAATTCTCCTAGAGGATTTCCGAAAAAATCTTGAGAAAAATTTGACTAGTAATTTGAATATGTAAATTGGTTGACCCCATTTTTCTATTCCATTCTGAGGATACATGATATGGATGATTTTTTTAATATGGTCAACAATTATAATCTATCATTATTCCTCTCTCACTTCACCACAATACTAGGGAGTTTTTATTCACATTCACCCACCATTGTCATGTTCATGTATATTTCCAATTCCCATGGTGTTGTCCCTCCACGCATTCCCATATGTTGAGTAGGAATTCACGTATGGATTAATTCTCCCACATCATGATTTATTTCCCATATTGTTAAATCTTATATGATGTGGAAATATTGACATCACTCATTGTTTCCCACATAGAGCAAGGTTAACGTGGGAATACAAGTTTCGCTAAGGTCATTACGTATTACTATTATGCTACATTATGGCCCTCATTCTACGACCTTAATATAGGATCTCATTCATCATTTTGATGCAGAATTAAACTATGATGTCTCCAACCACATGACATTAATCAATTTTTTCTTGAAACATGAAATTAATATGCATGGTTATGTCATTTCATATGACCATAAACAATGACATAATCATCTCGGATGCATGATGAAAAAAGGAACCATATTTTTATGTTCTCACCTCAGAACGAATCACCTTTTTGTATGAGTCATCCCCCATGCAACAGTTTAAGACCTTAATATTTTGTAATTCATTTAGTGACAACCATAATTTTAAATCAAGGATTTCAACTCCAAATAACACACATACATAAAGTAAAAAAGAAGAAATGTCAAATATATATGTTTCTCTATGTAGGTTAGACCAACATGTCGTTAAGGAACTATTAATTGCATGATTATAGCTATATTGGGATACGTAGTGACACTCATATCATTGATCGCAGGTCTATAGTCGACATCATTTCCCCCTTACATTGTCGTTATCACACAAAAATATACCATAACCATACCCTAGACAATTTTTGGATACCCATGATAATTACGGTGTGATCCATCTTCCTTACTAGAGAGTATTTCCTTCACCTATGTTGGTCTCTAGCTATACTGTACTTAAATAACAACATGTGTATTGATTGTCATCCATTTGGGAAACATATTGACACCTAGAATATTTTTCATATGGTACAACCATAGTTCTATTAAACTCCTTGTCCCTTCATCCCAAATTATGTAATGAACCCTGTGACCTTAAACTAGGTGCCTCAAAAGAATATGTGGTGCGAAATTTGTTTAAAAGACTATATGGATTTGATTCATGTTGGGTTTTTCCCTCACCACATAACATATGCCACTTTTTCCTCTATTCAATGGTATTTATATGACTTGAAATCATCCCTTGCCTCATTCACATCATATTCCCTTCCATTATTGAAAAAAATAAATTTTCGAAAATATATTATAGACCATGTAACATGAGATTTATCTATTATCCAGGGTATGAAATGTATGACCATAAACTATGTGCAACGTCCTAGTCATATGATGTTAAACTATTCTATGAATAACTATCACCCTATGAAATTAAATTTTGTTAATATGGTTATCATATATTAAGTATCATTGGTACACACTACATAGGTCCTATCTGGAAGTAGGGTCGATCCTGGTTCAGACAGATACGCTCACCCAATGTTCTCCATCATGGTGGTGGAATCTTATGAGTGTTGGAAACCATTCAAACATCACATCACTCCATCCCCATAATCCATGTGTTGTTTTAGTGTATCCTCACCCTCTACCATGTTTGAGGGGAACCGTAATGATATTTATCCTAGGACTCATAGACCACCTACCATTCTGGGCCTACATTTTAGAAATCATTGGACACCACATCGAGTTAGTACCTCTTCTTAATGTCCCAATTTAAGGCTAATGTGATATGTATGTTTTGTAATATGGTAAATAGGTATCCATCATCATCACGACCCTCCCATTATGTTCCACATTTTGGGTATTATGTTTCATTGTTTTTAGTCCCCTTTGTTTGTATTGATTCTATCACCTTTGGAATTTCCCCACTCATGCATTAATGAACATCGGGAATGGAATATTGGATGCTTCATTGACTATATTCCCTAGTGACTGCATCCCTAAACTCAAATTCTATAGTTGGAAAGCTAATGATACAAGAACTTGAGTATTCGTTGATAAACTAATACTCTAATACAATGTCGGTGGCTATGTGATCATCCAATATTTCTCACACCAAGAAGGACCCACCTGATCATTAGGATATAAATTTATTTGTTTTGAATATATAATCATGGTGATTTAATAAAAATAAAAAATAAATATGTATATGCACACATTTTTAATTGGAAGGTGGAATAAGAAAGTGTCTCTCAGTTTGGCTAAAACATGGCCCTTACAGATCAACTCCCTTAATGGAATGATTTAATACTTCCACTCTATAACATGAAACTTCTAATGTTTCCTTCATATTCCCCAATTCCTTATCCTCATCAATGGCCACATATTTATGATCATAACCCATTATCTATGTTCAGTCTTGTTCAGTTTAATGTTATTCCACTTGATGTTTTTCCTATACTAATCGTTCTTAGTCCCCCGCTATTCGGGTCATCAGTTTCTCAATGAGCCTTGTCTGCTTAGAAATGAATACGAAACTCTTTATCTTCTTCCCATAAATTCATTTGATCATTTTAATGGTCTCACGGAGTTTCTATATATTTTCATAATTCATCCGGTACCACTCAGCATCCATGTGTTGACTACTCGCCCACATCTTCTAAGCATGTTTTTCTCATTCCAATGTGTGTAGATGTCACACATATACCCCAATAGAACATATATATCAAATACAAATTATAATTCATACCATTTTATCTATCAACTGTGATTATGGAATCTCATTAGAGAAGAAGATAATTAGTTTCCTTGTTGAGCATTGGGCCTTCAACCTATCCACAACTGCACCATTTTAGGATTCATCCATCTACATGGTATCACCCAGTTCATACTCATGAAAGTCCTCACGTTGATCAATAGAAGGATCTTCCCCATGAATATACTTTTAAGAATTAGTCCCTAGGTTTT
Organism: Viscum album; assembly: GCA_963277665.1. Lineage (NCBI taxonomy): Eukaryota > Viridiplantae > Streptophyta > Magnoliopsida > Santalales > Viscaceae > Viscum > Viscum album. The sequence continues at coordinate 2,069,035,681 of OY728152.1, read as the reverse complement.
CTGGTTGATCCTCGTCACATAATTCAACCTTGATGATGTGAGGTGGGCTAGCTCCAGGTTCTCCCCACTAATTGATTCACCTACCATCATGATTGACCACTAACCATGAACCATATCCTGGCCATCGTGGGTACTTAATACCATATGGACCATCGTACCTCTTTGTAATGGGGCCTCGAGTCCTCCAGACAATAATATAAGTACTGCACCTGCAATTTTAAGAACTATTCAGTCAAGGGTTGTGTCTGTCATTTTGATTGAACAAAGAATAGGTGTTGCTATAATAAGTGGAACAATTATGATGGTCAAACACATATTCCCACATATGGATTTCCAACATGAAAATACATGGGAGAGATACCCCATATATGATATTGAGCAATAATGGTTCTGTAGATTCTTCCCCTACCTCCCCAGTGCTACGGGATTGTACACCTATTTGTTTCTTTAGAAGCAAGTCATTGTGCATGGTCCTCTACACTGAGTTTCACATCTACGTCCCAAATATTAGAGTTGTTATTCACTATTTCCTCCTGTATAATTAGATGTTGGATGAGGTAATAAGAAAAAGTGGGAGAGAAAATGGTGTAATAAATCTGATACAACTTACTTCAAGATTTCAGGAAAATCCTCCTTGGGAATTCTCCTATGAGTCCATGATATGACCATCTTCTAGAGAACCTCCCTTGGATGATACTTCCTCCTAACCATTAGAAGGGTCTATCTGTTGACTTCCTCCCCCTAGGAAATATTTGATTTATTATAAAGGGGGAATTTCTCTTCTAATTGAGCAAATAATAACAATAGAGGGATGTTTTTTCCAATAGAACCCCCAGTTGTAGTGTTAGTGGATGTAAAGTTCCTCGGTAGTACATGAATTCCAATACCTCGGGTATTTAATTTATTACAATTGATGGGTCCATGTTGAATCCATCTTAAATAAATCTAATTCCTCCCATCTTGATCATGTGATTTTTCTGGTTTACCAAGATGTTGTCAAACATGATGAAATGTATGTATAATTCAAAGTCATTCTAATAAACAGAATTAGGTGGAATCATGGCTTGACACACCGAATTTTTGAGATCCGAATTATGACACTTTCCTATTCCACACAATTATTCCAGAAATTTTATAGTCACTTTTTTTGGAACTTCCAGGTTAGGCATAATTGCCTCCCTTTCTTCACCCTATTCCAGCACTGATTCATAGCCTACTGCTCTTACATCTATAGACTCATAACCATTGACCAATGTTTGCACAACCGTCCTGACATAATGTTTCATCCACATGACTCAGACCTTAATTTGTGGGAACCACTATATTACTAGCCCAGATTTTTGGCATTATCAAATTCTCACCTGGGCATGGAGCTTCCTTGCTTAGCACATATTCATGGATTTTTCTAGAAGAAGCAGTAAGTGGTGATAGCCCATTTAACCCGTTCACACCCCTCTATGTGAACAAAATCAATGGTTGTCTCCTAAAAAATAGTTGGTTCTCAGTACACATACCCAAATTGTAACCCCCTGAGATTTTATGAAAAATATTCTTTTAATTTCATTACTGTGTTGTGTTGTATGCTACACCAAGATTACCTTGCACTATACGCAACACTGTATTAGCTTGTAGTATACGCAACAATGTTCTTGGATCGTGTTACACACAGTTTTGATAATAGTTATTTTATGAAATATTGAGTATATATATATATATTCAATGTATAAATGAAATATGGTTGGATTCTGTTATACGAAACAATGAAGGATTCTTTCACAACACGCAACCCTGACTTGGCTTTCAATACACGCAATAGCGACCTTCCACGATAGCGTGTGTTGTACACAATACCAGGTTTTACTAAAAAACGATATATTATTATAATATTATTATGAACTAGCCATTATGAATATTATTAACTAAATTTTAAAATTTATAACATTATTATTCATCTTACACATTTTCTAGAACATAGTATAAGAACAAAATAAATTTTTCGGGTAAAATAAGTATTTAAAAAAAATCAGTTTTGCCTCCTTTTGATGGCGCACCCACTTTAAGCCTAGATTTTGACATGTTTATAAGTTCAATTTTAAAAAATAAAATTCTTCTTTGCAATCAAGAAATAAAAATTTAATTTGGATACATTTTTCGTATTATTCTGGTAACTTGTATATTTTGATGAATAGTAAAAACACGCTATATTTTATTGAAAAAAATCATTTTTCATCGTAATAATTTATATGATAAAATTATAATATTGAATGTTTTTAAAGTATAAATAAAATCTATTTTTAAAGTTTAATATAATTTATGTCATTAACATTTATTTTACATTGAATTCGTAGTTTAAATCAATTCAATCTTTTGCAATGTTTTAAACAAAAACCCGTTTTCATTCGACAACAAGATTAATTTTAATTTAATTTATGAAACTTCTGTGTATTGAATTTGAAAAAATGGATTCTATATTTGGAATCAGTGGGTCCAAATTATGTTATTAGTCTACATTTTATTTTTGGGAATTGAGAATAGTAACAACGGTAAATTTTATTTAACATAGTTAAAGGTAAATCTGGTAATTAAGGGTTAATATAATATTATAAAATTACCCTAACACATGCCAAAATTCTATTGGATGGATAAAAGTAAACCCATATCAACTAAGGGTCATATTAGATTCATTTTATGGACCTTTGACCATGAAAATAATTTAATTATTATTAAAACCAAAGAAAGTGACAACATGTCACTCTCTTAAATCATATAAGTTTAATAATTATAATTTAGTGATAAACATCATAAAACATCAAAAATGAATAGTCTACATAAATCTAATAAAATTATATACATCATGATAATTTATTTAGAATTTTTGGGGATTAAATAATTGTCATTAATGGTGATACATTAATGATACAGAAATTATTTATTAAGTGGAAAATAAGTAATATAGTTTTTATTGAAATAATAATACCCATTAAAAGGCCCACAAACCTGACCAAAACATATTGGTAGTGTATATATATACCTTAATCATCCAGGGACCTAATATATAACCGTTTGGATCCTTATAAAAGTGATTATGACACTTATATTATTTAATTTTAAATGATTCCAAAGTTGTCACCTTCATAATTTAATAAATATAACATTTTAAATATTGTGATTTTAAGATGATAAATTCTAGTAAAAGTATTATTTTGAATTTTAATATATTTATCTTCATCATAGGATTTTATTTTAAATTTTTATGCAAAAAATCAGTATATCAAATTATTATACAAAAATGATGTAGTAATTATTTTAAAAAGAGATAAACCAAATAAATGGTTTTAAAAATAAATATTATATGAACTATTAATTGTTCTCCACAAATTTTCTAGATACATATGGCCTTTTATGAATATATTAATGATTTTAGTTCGAACATATATTCTGTATATATTTTATTTAAATTCATATAAATGAATAGTGTCAAAATTGACACTATTGTTATTTTAAAAAAATAACATATTATAAAATTGTTTAAAAATCACAAAAATATTTAAAAAATTATAAATTTAAATTTATATGGTCTAAAATGTTATAAATTATCCAATTATGGAAAATTCACAAAAAGAAGTAATTTTTTGTTATATTATAAAATTTAGAATGTTATTACCACAAATAAAATTATATTGATTAAGTAAGGATAAATAAAGTTTATAATGTTTAAAATAATTTCCTAACATGTCTAAATTTTATTGGTTGATGAGATTAAAACCCTATATCATCTTATATTCGAATATGAGTCATTTTGGAGGTTTTTATGTGGGGTTAGATATATTATAAATTAATATTTTTAAGATTTCCAATGGTGCCCCTCTCCTCCCATATAAAAGGGCGTCTCCTCCCTCTCCTCCTTAAACCAATTCGAGCCTTCAAGCTCGGCCAAACCCCTACCAAATTATCTTCTCCACTTCCCTAGAAACATCCTAGAGGTTCTGGTCTAATTTATAGTCCAATATAAGTGCCCTAAGAGGAGGTTTCAAAGAGGCGTATCGAAGAAGAGGTAATTTCTTCTCCCGGTTGTTTCAAGATTCATTCTTCTTCAACTTATTCTTCTTTAGTTGTATAATTATTAAGTAATAACATCAGTATCACTAATATACTTATTTGTTATTATAAATATGAAACAACCCCATTTCCCCTTCTATCCATCCTACGGAAAACAGAATCACCGCGTGTGCGTACGTACGGAATACCATCTCCACGCCGTGGTGTAATCTGTTTTTCCACCAACACCTTACATGGATGGGTATAATGGTGTAAAGAATAACTATACATAGTTATTATAACATCATACGGATTCTGATATATAGTATCATCCACTCCAATTCAATTCAATAATTATGAAAACGATATCATCGCTCGTGCGTACGTACAGACTACCATCTCCACGACGCGATGAGATTCATTCTCCATGTTAACCATTTAAGAATGATTATAAAGTATATATAAGCAATAATAATGAAATATATGACATTATAAAGCTACTGGATTTATTTATATATGTATTTCATCTACTTAATTCCATTCAACTCAATAAGAAAACGAAAACAGCGTTCATGCGTACGTACGACCTATCGTCTCCATGGACGGTGTATTTCATTCCATTTATCGATATATTATATATATGTATATTATGAATATATATAATATATAAATAATTTTTTATATTATGGAATTATGTAATCGTGATCTAAGTAATCATATGAATAATTACAAGTCAAAACACGGACGACAAATGAAACGATTTTACCCAAAACACTCTTTAACATGGAATTTACAAAAGAACGGGTAATATAAAGTCATAAGTGAACCATATATGATATCATAACAATGAATATGATTATGTAATAAGTCAATGACATTATTTAAATCATTATATAGGAGGTTCAGATACATAAGAAGCATATCAGACATAAGGTAAGGGAAATATCACAATCTCATTTTTCTCCGAGATTGTTTATACTTTAGTATTTACTAGGGTGTATTTTATCATCCACATCCATGTTTACTCAATATGTAAGATTATTTCCATCCATATACAATTTTTTAAATCCAATTTTACCCTTTTTTGAGTTTTTAGTAAAGGATATGAAAGGAATCTTTTGTAGTTTTTCGTACGAGGTACTTTTTTGACATTTCCGAAAAAAGTACGAGAAGAATGTTTTTATAACTTATATGGCATGAATGTATTTTTAAAACCTTATTTCCAAGATGCTTCCTTTATAAGTTTTCAAGTTTATTTTTAATCAACTTCTTTTAGTTTATAATTTTATGACATTTTAAGAAAGGAAAAGTGTTTTTAAAGCAAAAAAGGATATTTTCCTCAAGAATGGAGTTCAAGTGTTTTATCAAAATTATTTTTCATCTACGATAATAAAGGGTCCTGTTTCTATCCCTATTATTACATTGATTTGATTATGTTGTGATGGAATTATTTTTATAAATTCCTCTATCTTATATGAATTGTTTTATGAAGTCATGTTATTTAAGATTCCCATTTTTATTACATGGGTTATGCTATGATGTATGGTTTATGATTTTGTGGAGAACATAATAATGGTATCATTATGAGATGGGTGGAACCTATATCTCCCTACAATGCATTGGGTAAAGATATTATATCTCATGATATAGACATGGATGGAACGGTAAGTTAATCCGATTCAGTGTTACAGGACTGAAATGAGGAGTGAACTCGATTCAGAATGGGACGTTTTCCACTAAGATAGTCTTGGCAGCAATGCCGTGGCTACTATGGAAATCATTACATGTGATTAATGGATTCCACACTTACATGTTTTATTCCCATGATACTTTATCATGGTTTATGTTCCATTATGATCTATGCCTTATGTACTTCCATGTTTTATGTCGTTGCTCAAGATTTTAATATTTAAACATTATGTTCATGTTTTTAAGTTCCAATGTATATGGTATGTTTTATTTTATCCATGATTACCCCTTACTGAATATTTGAGCTCACCCTTTTTATGTTTCATTTTCCCCCAGGATCAAAAGAAAGGTTTTAGGTTAGGAAACAAAAAGTGGAAGATCTTTATGGGAGATGTTGAAGATCTTTCACCACAATTAGAAGATTATGTTCCTAGTTTCCAAAGACACTAAACTATTACGGTCCTAGTGTGTTTGTTTTTTTATGTATTAAGTATTTAGAAAAAGTAATTTAATGTCCATGTACGTCAATCTTCGGGTCTCTACAGTTGGTATCATAGGAATGGTTTAGTCAACCTTTGGAAACTAGGGTGCGAAAACGTTTGTGAGATCCCTAGAGATATTTCTATGGTATGTCTAGGGATGTCTCTAAGGTTTAGTTTACATATAGGTTATAGTCCTAGATTTTCCCTATCGACCTTATAATTTAACATAAGATGTTAGATATTGAGGGTACTCCCCCTTTAATATGTTGTTTTCTCTATCATGATTCTTTCCTCTCACAGAATTCTTTTTGTGTTTTAGTTAATGGAGGGAACCATAAGGAATTAGGTTAACATAGAATCCAATGGAAAAATTGGTGACTATGAGAAACAAAATTGTGTAATTCCTAGAGAGAAAGATATTGTGATTATGCTGAATCAGTCATCGCGATATATGATTAACAAGGTGAAATTTAGTGGTATGCCTAATTCATCAAAGAAGAGGAAGTTAGACTATTATGCATGTTCGCATGTTGAGGAGGATAAAGAAAGGAAGATTGAGATTTCTAAATAAAGGAAGATGAACCATGAGGAATACCTCAAATGGAGGGACCGATGTTATCTGTGTGAAGAAAAGGGTCATAGAGTGACAGACTGTTATGGAGTTGAATGTCTTATTTGTGGAGAACATGGTCATTACCCTACTCAATGCCATGACCTAAAAAGTTACTTCTAAATCAAGGAAGGACTTATTCCAGGAAAATCATTGAAGAGGATGGATTTAAGTGTTTATGTATTGGAATTCATGATTAATGTTGTTGAGGTAATTTTATGGTGTATTAGAATATTTTTGTATTAGTCTATCGTGGATTTCAATAATTTTATGGTACCGGAAACCATGAAAAGTGATTCAAATATTTTGGAAAGCAGATGATATGCACATAATGATGGGATAAGGAGAAAATGAAATGTTTGACAGTATTCATGAGCTCATGATTGTTATAAGGACTAAGTGATATCATGGTTTGAGTATACAGAATTTTGGGATTTCGGTATGTGGAAAGAGATAACTTTTAACAGCACTCATGTTTTCACTAAGGTTTAATGAGTATTCATTTTTCAAGAGAATACTTGATTAAGCCCTTCGCACATTTGTAATGTGACCAAAAAGACATATCTTATGATATATGGGGATCAACGATGGTATTAACATGCTTCTTATATGAAATCTTCGGTAGTAGTTTTCACTATAATATGACAATGACCTGCAATATTATGGATAAGCCTAAAGATTAGAATGGATTGTGTTGGACATAAGTTAGTATTGTTTAAGGATAGAACCTTTTTTCGATATTCTTTATGGTATGATATAGTAATGTAGTTTTAGAAAAAGGACAACCTGAAGGACGGACGACAGCCCATCGCGTCGGACAAGGCTATTGGAATCGAACCCACAACCGAGTGTGACTGGCCATTATCACCTAACCGTGGCCTACAGGACATCCCTGGTTAGTAGAAACTAGTTTTATTTTATTAAGCAGTATGATATATGAAGTATAAGTTCATTTTTGGAACGATATACGATTAATCTAACCATAAGAAGGACTTATAACTTTTTCTATCCTTTTTTTGAATGAGATGGAATGACCCATCATTCTATCACATGATCTGCTAACACATCACGAATAAAAAATTAAACTTCATTTCTTTAAGGTATGAAGTGGAAATTGTTCAATTCACGAACAACAGTGAGATTGTAACAAAATCATGTGAGTATTTCTTTTAATTTATCAACTTTAGGGAAATGGTCTTGAAAAAAAATGTTGTCCAATTCCCTTATATCCGATGAATTAGATGGTACCATAGATCATGACAAAGCAATAGCTTTGTGATTTTTGGCTTTTTCATAGCCATGTTCTCTACAAATCTCCATCAGAAATTGATGGTTAGATTTTTCTTCCATATTCATATTTTCACCTGTGTTCTTCTACATGGAAACCCAGTGATGAGTTAATTTGGGTAACCGTTACATTTCATACTTTAGTTTTTAAATCCATGTTTTGGTATTCTTTTTTACGATGTGGGTTCCTATTAAACAAACTTTTGAGTAGTAAACCATTTATAACCCCGACGAATTTCAAGGGCGAAATTCATTTTAAGGGGGGTAGAATGTAACACCCCGAGATTTTATGAAAAATATTATTTTAGTTTCATTAATGTCTTGTTTTTTATGCTACACCGAGATTACCTTGTGCTATACGCAACACCATATTAGATTGCAGTATACGCAACACTGTTCTTGGATCGTGTTACACACAATTTTGATAATAGTTCTTCTATGCAACATTGAGTGTATATATATATATATATTAAATGTATAAATGAAATTTGGTTGGATTCTATTATACGAAAAAATGAAGGATTCTTTCACAACAAGCAACCCTGACTTGGCTTGAATTACACACAATCACGACCTTCCTCGATAGCGTGTATCGTACGTAATATCGGGTTTTACTAAAAACGATATATTATTATAATATTAATATGAACTAGCCGTTATGAATAGTATTAACTAAATTTTGAATTTTATAACATTATTATTCATCTTACACATTTTCTAAAACATTCTATAAGAACAAAATAAATGTTTCTGGTAAAATAAGTATTTTTAAAAAAAATGCAGTTTTGCCACCTTTTGATGGCGCACCCAATTTAAATCTAGTTTTTTACATGTTTATGAGTTCAATTTTACAAAATAAAATTCTTCATTGGAGTCAATAAATAAAAAGTTTCTTTGGATAAATTTTTCGTATTATTCTGGTAACTTTTATATTTTGATGAATAGAAAAAACACGCTATATTTTAATGAAAAACAACTTTTTTCATCGTAATAATTTATATGGTTAAATTATAATATTGAATGGTTTTAATGTATAAATATAATATATTTTTACCATTTAATATAATTTATGTCATTAGCATTGATTTTACATTGAATTCGTAGGTTAAATCAATTCAATCTTTTCCAATGTTTTAAACAAAAACCCATTTTCATTCGACAATGAGATTAATTTTAATTTAATTTCTGAAACTTCTGTTATTGAATTTGTAAAAATGGATTCCATATTTGGAAAAATTTTGTCCAAATTATGTTAATAGGATACTTTTTATTTTTGGGAATTATGAAAAGTAACTATGGTAAATTTTATTTACCATAGTTAAAGATAAATCAGGTAATTAAGGGTAAATATAATATTATAAAATTACAATAACACATTCCAAAATTCTATTGAATGGCTAAAAGTAAACCCATATCAACTAAGGGTTGGAGTAGATTCATTTTATGGACTTTTGACCATGAAAATAATTTAATTTTTTTTAAAACCAAAGAAAGTGACAACATGTCACTCTCTTAAATCATATAAGTATAATAATTTTAATTTAGTGATAAACATCATTAAATAATTGTCATTAATGGTGATAAATTAATGATACAGAAATTATTTATTAAGTGGAAAATAAGTAATATAGTTTTTATTGAAATAATAATACCCATTAAAAGGCCCACAAACCTTAGCAAAACATATTGATTGTATATATATATATACCTTAATCATCTAATTACCTAATATATAACCGTTTGGATCCTTATAAAAGTGATTATGACACTTCTATTATTTTATTTTAAATGTTACCAAAGTTTTCACCTTCATAATTTAATAAATATAACAATTTAAATATTGTGATTTTAAGATGATAAATTCTAGTAAAAGTATTATTGTGAAAGGTAATATATTTATCTTCATCATAGGATTTTATTTTAAATTTTTATGCAACAAATCATTATATTAAATAATTATACAAAAATGTTGTAGTAATTATTTTATTAAGAGATAAACCAAATAAATAGTTTTAAAAATAAATATTATATGAAAAATTTAATGTTCTACACTAATTTCCTAGATACATATGGCCTTTTATGAATCTATTAATTCTTTTAGTTCGATCATAACTTTTTTATATATTTTATTTAAATTCATATAAATGAATAGTGTCAAAATTGACACTATTGTTATTTTATAAAATAACATATTATAAAATTGTATAAAAATCACAAAAATATTTAAAAATTATAAATTCAAATTTATATTGTATAGAATTTTATAAAGTATCCAATTATAGACAATTCACAAAAAATAAGTAATTTTTTGTTATAATTCAAAATTTAGAATGTTATTACAACAAATAAAATAAAATTGATTTAGGATAAATCAAGTTGATAATGTTTAAAATAATTTCCTAACATGTCTAAATTTTATTGGTTGATGAGATTACAACCCTATCTCATCTTATATTCTAATATGAGTCATTTTTGGTGGTTTTTATGTGGGGTTAGATTTATTATAAATTAGTATTTTTAAGATTTCCAAAGGTGCCCCTCTCCTCCCTTATAAAAGGGAACCCCCTCCCTCTCCTCCTCACACCAATTTGAGCCTTCAAGCTCGGCCAACCCCTAACAAATTATCTTCTCCACTTCACTAGAAACATCCTAGAGGTTCTGGTCTTCTTTAAAGTCCAATCTTAGTACCCTAAGAGGAGGTTTCAATGAGGCGTATCTAAGAAGAGGTAATTTCTTCTCCCGATTCTTTCAAGCTTCTTTCTTCTTCAAATTCTTCTTCTTTAGTAGTTTCATTATAAAGTAATAACATCAGTATCACTAATATACTGATTTGTTATTATATATATGAATAAAACCCATTTCACCTTCTATCCATCCTACAGAAAACAAAATTACCGCGCGTGCGTATGTACGGAATACACTACAACAACCGCAGCCCTTAGCAGCGGTTTTTTCCCATTTAGCGGCGGTTTAAACCGGCACTAAACTTGGCGTCGGCAATCTTTTAGCTGCGGTTTTTTCTATTTAATGGCAGTTTAAAAATGTGTCGTAGATGCCTCATTTCCTGGTGGTTTCTCTCCATTTAACGGTGATTTTATGGGTCTGCCACATTTTTTTATTCGCGGCGGTTTTAACCGCCACAAAATTATGCCGTTTGATGCGCCTATTTTGCGGTGGTAAAAACTGCCTCTAAATATAAACGTAATATATTTAGCGGCGGTTTTAACCACCGCTAAATGCTTCCCAACAAGGCATTTAGATGTGGTTTTAACCGCCGCTAAATGGTACCAAGTATGACATTAGTGGCGGTTAAAACCGCCGCTAAATGATGAACTGGAAAAAAAATAATTTTGGTTCTACTACACCACTTCCCTGATAAATAAATCAAACCAGAATTAGAGATCACCTAGGTTTCATGGGGATCTCTACCCCCTTCTTGGTAGTGTAGGATAGCGGTATAATAAATAGAGAAACAACATACAATAATTAAATCAACAATAAATGAAAGACAAAGCATTGGATGAATAATAAAAACTAAATATAAAAGGACAATGACAATTTACAACGATGAATTCATGTCCAGATGAAGATAAAAAACTAAAAAATAGTATACATATAAAAGGTAGCATGATACACATATCACAACCTGAACCATAATTCCTTCCTCTATGAAATCCCGTGTTTACCACAAGCACATTCACATAAGCCCATACCTAACATTCAATGAAATTTCGTAGTCATTCCATCACCTAACCATTTAATACATTATTCCCCAGCATGAACAAGGGTGGAACCTAGATCCATCCCACTATAATCATTACCCTTTAAACATCACCTTTGAGTCCGACGATAAGTTTGGGATAAAATAAGATCATCAAGTTAGAGTCCAAGTAACTATCCCTAGGTATTCCATACTCCAATTTTACAAGTGAGATATTGGTAAAAGACCAAAATATCCACATAAGATCATTGACTGAGCCAAGAATGACATTCATATAGTGATCATGTCAAAGGAAATAGTTGGTGTCCAAAAGTCTGTCCAAGGCATTCCAACACAGGAACTTAGGTATCACACAAGAACTAACCATGCCTCAATAAAAACCATGCATCCCGCATGAAACATTGATAAAACCTATTTATTAAAAATGAATAACACATGATAGCTTTAGATCGGTATATAACCGATGCTCTCTTAGTGCATCGAGGATGACGTAAAGATAGGGGACATGCTCGTTGCTAAGGAAGAGTTCACTAAGAGAGTATAAATATTATCAAAAGATTGGAGACACTTCCATCACCTCCAAGACACTTCCAACACATCTACTACCTAGAAGGACATTTTTACTATATCTTACACGAAGTTCCCCAAATTAGGAGTGTCCAAGTCATGAAAAGAAGAGATAGACCAACTGCTCATAAGAGAACTAGGTTAGATTCACCTTAATCGCACATGTGTCACTTATCTGATTCACACTCACAAACTCCATAACATTTGTCATAAAAGATGTAACCAACCCGACCAGCGTGTCAGAACACCCAATCCATTTATGAATTGAGCTTACACAATGGGGATACCCGAATGTTGTTATATAGTAGAAATGGTATTAATATGGGTTACATATATGGAAATGTTTAGTGGAAACTATGTGCCATAAATGTTACATATACTAACCAACCGTTATCATACTTGTTCAACACATCAACAGTACTACTACTCATCATCTGATGCTGCATCGTCACCCTCTCCCCCTTTATATCCACTACCTGCTGCCACCTGTAAGAACATTATATTGAAAATAAAATATTGTCGCATATTTATAATAAAACGTAAAACCAATAAAAGTTTTCAAACTAAATGATTTTGATTTTTTTTGTGCTTTACCTGCTCACCACTACCCGATGCACTACCAATGGGGGCATATCTGATCATATACTGACGTATTTCAAGAAACTCTTTCTGGAAACCAGATATCTGATCCCCCTATTGGTGAACTGTGCTTCGTAGAGAAGACATATCCCTCTGAGCATCTTCAGGTATGAAATTACTATAAGTAGGAGTAGATGTAGCCGAAATCACTGATGGAATGCAAAATACCTCAGATGGTACAGGTCCCAAACCCATCCCGCGCACTCTACCAGGATGCTCTTTCCCAAGGACTTTACCAACAGGGTCATCCTGGGAGACTGAGTAGGATTTCCCAGGATGGGCATCCCATATTTCTTTAATTTTTACCTATAAATCATATATCAATATATATTAACAGAGTAAAAACTGATAATAAGTTATTATAATAAATAATTCATTTCATACCCCAACTTCTTTAGCAGGTTCATTAACAAAACTTCCATCTATTTTTTTATGAACATCCAGCCACAGTTCTGTTCGGGATGCATCATGCCCTAAAATCTTTGACTACATTAAACAAAGATAAATCAACAATTAAATATGTTAAATAGATAATATTATCTTATAAATATTTAAACTAATTAATATATTACCAATGAGATTTGGCTTCTTGAAAATCTTTTTGAACCCGCAGTGTGTGGGTTGACCTACTTTGCCCGGTTTGAAGCATTTTGTCTTGAGAGATCCTGAAATAAATAAATTTCAATTTAACAGTATTGTATTCAATGTCTATCTCCTCTTCATGTACATGTATAAATGTAAAATGAGGATAATATAATAATATATATTTCAATACCATCCTCTTCTCATCACGATGTCTATCGACCAAAACCTTCCATTGTTCTTTTGGTACCCCACTGGGTAGCTTCTCATACATCTGCTGCAAGGTCAACGAAGTATCGTTGACATCACACCACAACCTCCATTTGAAATCTTTCTATTTTTTCCATGATTTTTCAATGTCCACTTACGTGCTATCACATCAGCAACGGTAAAGTGGAATAACATCTGTATACAGAAATTCATTTTGAATATATTAGTAACATGAAATTCAATTAAACAATAAAGTAATAAAATTACCTTTATCTGAGAATCGTAAAATTCATTTATCTAGTTTGGAGGCATATTCCTCCAATCATCATATGAAATAGGAAGGGAAATGGGCTTCGCTGCCAGCTGACCTATAATCTGACCAAGTAAACTCGCACCGTCATCCGTCGGGACCCCATAAGAATCAAATGGCACCACTATCTTCTCGCCTTGCATGTTCCAAACATCATAACTATTTATGTGTTTTCCCAAGGTTGCATTGTTTTCATCTGCAATGAGAAAACAATTACTATAAACAAAATGCAATACATTTATTTAATTAAAATTTGAACCTATGACTGTGACCCTCCAGAATGTCCATGATGAACTGGAAGGGCCGTGCCGCTGCCCCACTACTGAGGCTCCTGTAGGGGGAGGCGATGAGTCATCCTCTAATGAGGCATTCACTGATGGTGTCAGAGATGGTGCAGGGGGAGATGATGTAGGGATGTAGGAAGATGCTGCCTCAGATGTCGTGGGGACAGACGGATCGTCATCTGTTGCAGAAGTAGAAGGAATGGTGTACCACTTCTTACTTGGCATTATTGTCATTTAATCAAATAAAATTAAGTTCAGAATATATATTTCAAAATATTTATGCAGAAAAAAAATTAAAAATGATAATAGATGCCTAGTACTAACAAACAAAATATATATAACAATGATAATGAATGACTACAGAAATGAAACAAGTGGTCGCTGAATGAATAAATAATTGTTCATACAATCATTTTCCGCTTTAATCATGTCAGTTTTCTACTCCATTGCTTCATCCACTTCATTATTCCTTTCTAGACTAATATTTTCAATATCATGGTGGAAAAATAATTCTGCTTCCTGTTTTTGATGAAATTCAATTGCTGGGGTCAAATCTTCCACTTCATCACCCATATCATACAAATCTCTTTGTATTACGTGATTAACTACACTCCACCCTTCATCCACAACATCATTCACATAATATACCATTTTTGCCTGCGATGCTAAGATATATGGATCATGCAGTTCATGATCACCAACATCCATCAAGAGAGAGAAGTTTACAGAAGTAAATTGCAAGGAATCTCTTTTAACACCTCTAATAATATCGACCCATTTTCATTTGAATAAAACAACATAAAAATTCCCGTGGTAGTTTAATTCAATAATATCATGCAACTTTCCATAGTATTCCACTTCCGCAAATGAAAATATACCACTATTCTGTGTTTTCAAACCCACTTCTCGATCGACTGTACGAAATCTAAAACCATTCAGATTATAAGCGCTGAACATTCTAACTTGTTTTATAGGACATCTAGCAAGAAACCTCAAATATTCTGAAAAGTCTTCTCGAGTATCAGTATTCATGATCTGAAAAAAAATTAATAGATTTGCAAATTGAATGTGTCAAACTAATATTCGTATTTATTGCAATATTTATAAACATACACGTCGTGCAAACCATTCTACCATCTCTTTATTCACAGCTTTCGTTATATCTTTTTCATTTCGTGTTTGGCCTCTCATTCGTCTCTTTGTTTTTATCCTCAACTCTCTAACAAATGGATCTGCAATTTCACTATTCAACAACACATATCTATGTGCCTGTAATAATTCCAATTTTGTTAGTGTCGCGTATGAGGTCCTCCCAACTGATCGTCCAATAGTAGGAAATATTTTTTATTTCTGATGCATTTGAGAATGAGTTGATGTATCGTCAACACGTCCAACTCGATTAAATCTTGTCTCAATATCATCAAAATATCTTGAACAAAAGGTGAGACACTCCTCGGACAAATAGCCTTCAGCAATAGAGCCTTCTGGTTGAGCTTTATTTCTCACGTATGCTTTCAAATGCCCAAGATATATGTGAAAAAAATAATAATATTATGAATTTATTTAAATTCCAATATTTGTTTACGTAACTGGAAACATATAAATAAAATAACTCTTAATTGGATACACCCATCGATAATGAACGGGGCCTCCTAATTTAGCTTCGTCAACCAAATGCACAGTTAAATGCATCATGACAGTAAAAAACAATGGAGGAAAGATCATCTCCATTACACAAAGGGTAAATACACACCACTCCTATAGGTTGTAAAGCTGAAATGGATGTAGAACATTCTCACATAATTGCCTGAAAAATGTGCAGAATTGGAGTACAACAGCAGTAAATTTTTCAGGTAATAATGTACGCAATGCCAATGGTAGTAACTGTTGTAACAAAATATGTGAATCGTGACTTTTCAATCCATATAACTTACGATTCTTCTAGTCAACACACCTCGAGATGTTACTCGAATACCCATCAGATACCTTCACATTCTATAAAATTTGAAGGAACGTATCTGTATCCGTATTTTTCATTGAAAAAATGGCTGAAGCATACTTCTCATTCTCATCTGGCCAGAGATCACGTTTTATGTTCATTACTTGTATGTCTTTGCGAGCATTGAGATGATACTTCGACTTTCCATGCTCATTAAGTAATGTGAAAATCAAATTATCACATACATTCTTCTCAATATGAATCACATCAAGATTGTGGTGCAAAGAATTAAATTCCCAATACAGAAGTTTGAAGAATATACTTTTTTTCTTCCATTGTTGTGTTCTGATTTCACTTGACGATGCACTTCACAATCTTTTTCCTCTATCATTCAAATGATGAACCTTCCCAAATTTTGTTTTAACATTTTCAAGATGTGTCAATATTTCAGAACCAGTTAACAACATTGGAGGTGGTCTACGATCAATGTAACCATTAAATTTTGATTTGTTCAGCCGAAATCTATGAGATGCATCATGAAATATTCGATGGCACAAGAAGCACAATTTTCTACTATGAGGTAGCCGTTTGGGCTCGAAATCAAAGTTACAAACGGGAAAATCCAAACCCGTATAAATGTTCCAACCAGATAAATTCCCAAACCTAGGGAAGTCACTAATGGTCCACATTAAAGCAGCATGCATTTTGAACATTGTTTTAGAAGAAACATCAAATGTCTCAACACTGTTGCTCCATAACTCCTGCAATTTTTCAATCAAAGGCTGCAGGTATACATCAATATCATTTCCAGGCATTTGTTTTCTAGGAATAATCACCGAAATGATAAAATATGTTTGTTTAATACACCTCCACGGAGGCAGATTATAAGGGATCAAAACAACTGGCCAAATGCTATAACTCGTACTCAATGTCCCAAATGGGTTGAATCCATTGGAAGCCAATCCCAATCGAACATTCCTAAAATCAGCTGAGAAATCTGGATGTAATGAATCAAATGTCGTCCACGATTGGGAATCTCAAGGATGTCTCATTAACCCATCATTGTTATTATCTACATCATGACACTTCATGTGTTCGACGGTTTTTGATGGCATGAATAATCTTTGCAATCGAGGCTTCAAAGGAAAGTAACGCAAAACTTTTGCAGGTGTGTCCCTTTTCTACATCTCCATGAAATTATGTTCAGTCATACTTCTAACATTACCCTTTGACTGCCATCTAGAAGAAGAACATTTCTTATAATTCTGTCTACTTGAATCCTCTCCCCAGTAAATAATACAATCATTGGGACACACATGTATTTTTGTATAATTCAGACCAAGCTTCTTTACAACTTTTTTCATGTCATAAAACGATTCTGGGATTTCTGCTTCAGGAAATGCATCAAAAATCAATTCCAAAACATAGACATTGCCTTATTTGTAATTCCACAAAGACATTTGATATGGTACAACATCAGCAGAAATGAAAGCTTTGAATATTTCAAACACCCACTATAAAACTCTTGATTTCCATCGTCAACTAAATCATGAAACGCATTTTCCTCACTGAAGTTTTCCCTTACATTTGGATCCACAGAATCAAGAGGAGGATACAGTGATATGTTACAATATTGATCTTCTTGTGTTACAGTCTCAAAAACATCACTTGTCACGTTGCAATTTGTAGCATCATCTTCTGGTTGTTCTGATATGTTTTGATGCTCATAGTGGTGTCTTGCAGTGCCGAATGCATCATTTATGAGGTTTTTCATTTCATTTTCCATTGGCGACAAACTTGGGACCTCATTCTGTGTATTAACATCAGTCCTCAATCTTTCTGTATTGTTTGATTCTCTATGCCAAATCCAACACAAATATTGATCAGGGAATTGCTTCAGTATTAAATGTTCATAAACTTCATCCCTCTTCAACCATGTTCTAAATTTACATTTAGGACATGGACATCTTATTCACCCTTCAACGGATCGATTATAAATGGCAAAATCTAAAAACTCAGTCAAACCCTTATCATATTGATGTGTGTTCCTCGGTAATGTGATCCAACTTTTATCCATGTATATCCCAATGTGCCTACACAAAAATATATGATAGTGTAATATTACAGAAACATAATATAATAAAGATGAACGATTCATCATAAAGTATACATAATATAATAAACATGATTCATTGATCACATTTACCACTTCAGACCAACAGAACAAGTCTGGTCCATAGGAGACAGCGTCAACACCTCATTGAGAAGCAATAAGAATATCGGGCTACACACTTATCATAACACTATCGATCACACATATATGTTTCCTCAAACAACACCCTATTGATGTGTGATCGAAACTGATCATAATGCATTTTAAACCTGAGACATTATGTGATTGTTTAGGCTTGACCGTAGATGTCCTCCAAGAGGAATGATGTTTCTCAATGGTTTCATACACAACCAACTATAAAGAGGGCCACTATGTTAACTTTATTCATCGAAGTGTCACCTCTCTAGGTTTGAGTATTACAAGTCAGACATTTATAATCATGTATTCAACCATCGACATATAAAGAACCAGTTTTTTATTCAAGGGTTTTCATAGACATTGAAACATTATTAATCTCATTTATAATAATTTTATTTTAATAAAAAATTTAATTTTTTAAAAGGGTTCGATCACTATAGTGGTGACAATGTAAAACACATACATACATCAAATTCATAAAACACATGGGAAATGCAGAAGGACTATTCACATCAATTCTATTTTTTACACTTTTTAAGAACAACCCTATAACTCTTGTCTATGATTTTTTAAATCTGAAATCATATCTTTAGTACCTATCTCATGGAATAACACCAAATACATAATTATATACAATTTATAGTTAATTATATAGTTTTATTATAAAAATTATAATTTATTTCAATTAAAACCAACAAGGAATAATTGCCTAAAAATCACCAGCCCACCTCATCACACATATATAATAACCAACCACTTATGTATTGTTTGTGGTGAACACCAACCTTTATCCCAAAAAAAATACCTATGAAGTTGAACCAAGTCAATCAACAAATTAACTTAACTTAATCTAATTTTAATTAAAACTATTTAAAAATTATAAATGGTGATGTACCTCTAACCCAATGACATGTTACAGCATGAGATAATAATGTTGGGACATCTCATATCAGTTTTGAGAAAAATAATTATCAGGTCAGATGATTTATACAATGATCCAGTGTAAATAATCTCCAAAATATAACCAAAAAATCCAAAAATAAATGAAGAACAATGTGAAGGTAACATCAAAGGTAGTCATACATAATGGAAATAATACTACATGTTTGACGCCAACCATGTCCATGAATGATGTTGTAGAGGAATTTATCCAAGGTTGATGTAAGTAGTTTATAATCAAATGATGTCCTATTTGACATTAGCATCACCTTTTTGATGTGTTGATTACATATACTTCTTCCTATCCATATAATTTATTCCCCTTCCCCTTCTCTATCTATCTGCCTCTACCAAAAACATTGTCTACATCATAGGAATATATGTTGGTATTTTGAAATATTTAAGTCATGTAGTTGTTGATAAGGTGGCATGTATATTTGTCATTATTGAAATAATTTTTTAGATATTTCATTATTTTGATGACCCATGTGTTTTTATTTTCCATTATGGTTTTTTGAGACTCAGCGTAGTAATGACCTCCTCACGGTGGAAGACTAGGCCCCCAAAACCCAATTCTTTCCACCATAGGCCATTTTTTAATGATAAGTGACGAGAAAGAATAATTATATTGGTAGGCCTCTTCATAATGTACATGTAGGCATGCACCCAACCATATATATGAATATGTTCATAATAATAAAAATAAGAGAAAATAAACTAAATATTTACATTCTATCATGTTATTCACTTTAGAGAATAAAAAATAGTACAATAGGTAATATGAAAACAAATGGAAAAAATATACAACTAATAGGGAAATATTACATATCCTGACAATAATATGAAACGAATGAATTATAGAGAGATCGACTATTGATCTATAATCACCGACCACCATGTAAGGTCAAATTAACCCAATTATCCCTTTTCCCAACATAATACACAACTAATTTGTACATTATCTATATATACATTACATGTGTGGGAATAACTCAATTAGGTTTGAGCACATATATACCCAACCTTCTGCATCCAAACCCGATATAGGAGGAATAGAATACATGTTAATATTAGACATCTGAGCCTAAATATTGACGAAAAACTAACCCAACAATAAAGAGATATGTTCTTCAATGAAAACCAAAAAGGAGAGAAACGATATATCTATATTAAATACCAGTCCAAAATAATGGTTTAACAACTTCTCTAATGAAATATCATCAATGCCCAGTATCATGCTAATCTGTTCAGGGAATTATGATGAGGACCAACACCTCATCAATTTTCTATAATCTATTATATTTTGGAAAGAGTAGATGTAGGCCATATTTTTCTATCTTGAGGCTCCCCCTTGAGAGGTGGGTGAATCTTTTTGTTTATAATATTTCATAAAAATGAAGGATTTTTGGATTTTTGGTCTTTGAAGACCAAAATATGGATATTTCCTTCACATAATTTAAAAAAACCAGCATCAACCCCCGTGTGATTGCATGTGATATAATAACCACCCTAGTCGATGGAACTTATTAAAAACTGAATAGAATTGAAAAAATAGTAGTAACCCAATTAGATGTCATGAAGTGCTACTAAAAATAACCCTTGATCACATTATAGGTCTTCATAAAGTTTCCTCCTTCCTCAATCATATCTTAAAATTAAACTATAGATGAACAAACAACCACTCATGTATAGTAGAAATATTGATATCAAATCCCACCTGATTCACAACATCCAAAAAAATATGCAATCATATAAAGTTATAAAAGTTATCAGGACAATTTTTACAAGAAATTTTTAGACATTTATGAATGAAACCAATTCAATAAAACTACAAAACATTTACTGAAATGTAAAAATATGTATATAAAAGTTCATTAATCTCTGAATGATGTAAATCCAATTGAAATTGAAGTGCAATAAAAAGTTCTAGAGAATGAAGAGGAACCACAAGCCTAAGATGTTGTCTATATTGACTCCCTTGTATTTCTCATTCCAATGCAGTTTTTTGTGAAAGTCTGCCCCACTTAAGAATCCTCGTCCATATTGTCATCAACGACCATCATTAAATACTTTTATTTCCACAACATAAACAATGTATAATCAAAGTATATAAATACACATAAAAGTGTTCATAAAAATGTCATATAGATAAGAAAAATTAAATTGAGAATCATAATAGTAGGACCAAGATTTTCCAAGGCCGCAGGGGGCGCGAGGGGAGCGAGGGTCGCCGGGGGTCAAGGGGGTCGCTGGTGGTCGAGGGGGCGCCGGGGGTGCGGGTTTCCCCAGATAGCATGGGGGTGAGGAGTCACCGGCTGCGCGGGGGGTGGGGAGTCGCCGGCAGCATGGGGGGGTGGGGAGTCGCCGGCAGCGCGGGGAGGTGGGGAGTCGCGGGCAGCGCAGGGGTGCGGAGTCGCGAGGGTTAGGTCACGAAGGGAAGGGGTAAAGGGACAGAGTTTGTGTAAAATAATTCAGGTTTCGCAACGGTTTATTAAAAACTGCCGCAAAACCTTCACCGAAAAAGGTTTAGCGGCGGTTTTGTGAACCGCCGCCACAAAACCGCTGCTAAACCATGTTTTTTTTGTAGTGATATCGTCTCCACGCCATGGTGTAATCTGTTTTTCCACCAACACCTTACATGGATGGGTATAATGGTGTAAAGAATAACTATAAATAGTTATTATAACATCATAATTATTCTGATATATTGTATCATCCACTCCAATTCAATTCAATAATTATGGAAATGATATCATCGCTCGTGCGTACGTACGGACTACC
The DNA here is from genome assembly GCA_963277665.1 of Viscum album. Classification (NCBI taxonomy): domain Eukaryota; kingdom Viridiplantae; phylum Streptophyta; class Magnoliopsida; order Santalales; family Viscaceae; genus Viscum; species Viscum album. Next base: position 2,069,013,352 of record OY728152.1, on the reverse strand, counting down.
GTCTCCACGACGCGATGATATTAATTCTCCATGTTAACCATTTAAGAATGATTATAAAATATATATAAGCAATAATAATGAAATACATTACATTATAAAGCTACTAGATTTATGTATATATGTATGTCATCTACTTAATTCCATACAACTCAATAAGAAAACAAAAACAGCATTAATGTGTGCGTACGACCTACCGTCTCCATGAATGGTGTATTTCTTTCCATTTATAGATCTATTATATATATGTATATTCTGAATATATATTATATATTAATCATGTTTTATATTATGGAATTATGTAATCATGATCTAAGTAATCATATGAATAATTACAAGTCAAAACACGGACGACAAATGAAACGATTTTACCCAAAACACTCTTTAACATGGAATTTACAAAAGAACGGGTAATATAAAGTCATAAGTGAACCATATATGATATCATAACAATGAATATGATTCTATAGTAAGTCAATTAAATTATTTAAATCATTATACAGGAGGTTCAGATACATAAGAATCATATCGTACAAAAGGTAAGGGAAATATCACAATCTCATTTTTATCCGAGATTGTTTATAATTTAGTATTTATTGGGGTGTATTTTATCATCCACATCCATGTCTCCTCAATATGTAATATTATTTCCATCCAAATACAATTTTTTAAATCCAATTTTATGCTTCGGTGAGTTTTTAGTAACGTATATGAAAGGAATATTTTGTCGTTTTTCGTACGAGGTACTTTTTTTGACTTTTCCGACAAAAGTATGAGAAGAATGTTATTTTAACTTTTACGGCATGAATGGATTTTTAAAAAATTGTATCCAAGAAGCTTCCTTTAAATGATTTTATGTTTATTTTTAATCAACTTCTTTTAGTTTAGAATTGTATGACATGTTAAGAAATGAAAAGTGTTTTTGAAGCAGAAAGGATATTTTCCTCAAGAATGTAGTTCAAGTGTTTTATCAAAATTATATTCCATCTAAGATAATAATGGGTTCTATTTATATCCCTATTATTACATTGATTTTATTATGTTGTGATGGAATTATTTTTATAAATTCCTGTATCTTATATGAATTTTTTTATGAAGTCATGTTGTTTAAGATTCCCATTGTTAGTACATGGGTTATGCTATGATGTATGGTTTATGATTTTGTGGCACACATAAGAATGGTATCATTTTGAGATGGGTGGGACCTATATCTCCCTCCAATGCATTGGGTAACGATTTTATAGCTCATGAGATAGACATGGATGAAACGGTATGTTAATCCGGTTCAGTGTTACAGGACTGAAACGAGGAGTGAACTCGATTCAGAATGGGACTTTGTCCACTAAGATGGTCTTGGAAGCAATGCCTTGGCTACTATGGAAATAATTACATGTGCTTAATGGATTAAACAGTTACATGTTTTATTCCCATGCTACTTTATCATGGTTTATGTTCCATTATGATCTATGCCTTATATACATCCATGTTTTATGTCGTTGCTCAAGATTTTAATGTTTACACATTATGTTCATGTTTTTAAGTTCCAATGTATATGGTATGTTTTATTTTATCCATGCTTACCCTTACTGAGAATTTGAGCTCACCCTTTTTATGATTCATTTTCCCCCATGATCAAAAGAAAGGTTTTAGGTCAAGAAACAAAAAGTGGAAGATATTTATGGGAGATGTTGAAGATTTTCACCACGATTAGAAGATTACGTTCCATGTTTCCAAAGACACTAAACTATTACGGTCCTTGTGTGTGTGTTTTTGTTATGTATTAAGTATTCCATAAAAGTAATGTATTTTCCATGTACGTCATGCTTCAGGTCTCTACACAAATATCCATTCAGTTTCATCCTTTGTATACATAAGAATTTTATTTCAAAACCTTGTTGAGAATATGGGTCACATATGTGTTTTTAAGCCACCCAAGATGCAACCAAACTCCCATGGAAGGACATTAGATACAACTACTTCTCTATCAATTATGAACTATAATCATTGTATTCTCCAGTCGGTAGGGGGAATGGGTTTTAGTTAAATTTATTATCTTGAGAAATCTTGTTCAGCAAAACCATCAAATCTAGCAAGAGAGGGGAGGTCCCTTTGATATTCAAAATCACTGGATGAGAGTGTATCCTAGGTGGATTGATGGGATTGAGGTATTTGTAGTTTTCAATGTTCAATGTGACTTATAAATATAGGAAATAGAAGGGACAAAAAACATGTAAGGGAAAATTTGTATTCCCTAATGCATCGTAGCATATGATACATCTTCTCTAGCATCATGATGCCCTAGATGATGCATATTACTAAGGATATTTTCTCCACCAAGATAAAAGAGCAAGGTCATTACCCCATTTTCCCATTTCATACACGAAAAATCTATCCACATATTAGTGATGAGATTATTATTTCCTTCATACTGTTATCTGTAGGTTTTCTTTTATGTTGTATCCTCATTTATTCCATGAGGTATCATCCATGATTCAGAAGTATAACCCAATCATTTCCTCACTGATATCCCCTAAGGATGTCGGTGCCCAGTAGGCAGTTTATTAGAACATATAATCACTCATCTATATATTCAAAATGTATCTAAACTGTTACATTATGGGGAAGTCCCTAGTGTTCTACTTGTCATTTTTTCTTGTTGGAACCAAGTTCACCAATGCCTTTTCAAATGGAGGAATATTTTTTTTGCATTATCTAAGGCAATCACCTTTGGGGGAAGTCATCATAAATTCCTCCCAGATCAAGATTACAGAGATCAAATGAATACCACATTGGATGATACCAACCTCCCTAATATGCAAGTAGAATGTGTTGATTTCCGGAGACAACTACCTTTGAAGTTATATTATGATATCCTTCAATTGGAAAAACTGTAATTGGGAAGTCGATGGCATGTCATACATGAATAATCACTTGAGAACCTTCTTGAACTCAACAATGAATGTGCACACCCATTAGGCATGGACCCACTCATCTATGAAGATAATTCCAATTACATATCACAACAATTTATCCAACCTTTTTTATGGATTCCCATTCCCTTATTAATTAATTATTTTTAATTTTTTCGGGATTTCTCTTTAGCCTAATTCATATCAATTTGGTTGTTGACAAGATTGTAGAAGTAGTTCACTATATAAGGGATATGATCCTTCCCTACATGGAAATCCCCAACCCTATAACACTGATATTGTATTATGTTCTCACGAACCATTAGATCAACTCATCCCCACATGCCACAAGAATGAAGATGTATTATTGAATGCTAATGAGGTACAACATTAGTCTCTTTCATAGTGGGTTGTACATATGAGAATATGATAATAGTTACATCATCATGTAAGGTTCTAAATTACTCTGAACGTACTCTCCTATGTAAATTTTTTTTACTATTTCATCCTTTCGATCTATGTCAGCAAGAACATCCCATGCATCCTCCTGAGAAGCCATCATCCCGATACATGGGAACATTTTATAGTTTTTGAAGGTGATGTTCACAGATAACGTTCATAGAGATTATATCTGAAAGATTAGTCTTCAGAGTAGCCTTTATATCAGTCTATGTCATAACAAATAAATATTTCACAATGTAATGGTTCACGGGAAATAATTCATGGAGCTCCAGAAAACCATGAGTGTATATACTCAGGGGTGCCTCTATTCGTTTAGGATCTGACTGCGAACATATATCATCTATGGTGCCCATTTTCCTTCATGATTTGGCCGTGAATGTGTATTATTTAAGGCAAAACATATCATTAATTATCTAAATATGAATGTTTCTTCTCCATGACGCACCATTTATTCCACAAAATGAGCACCGTGATTTCTACCGGCCTCTATTTCCTATAAATAGATTTCTCCCACAACTAAATTTTTTTAACTCCGAACATTATCCATCCCATATCTTACGTAATGAATATATTAGAAAACCTAAATATGCATAGAATAAGGTACATGAGAATTGTGATCCATACCTCCTTTTGATCACTAATAACTCCACATCTGGTAGGGATTCCAATTATGAAGTTCTGCACCCTTTACAAAGGAGGGAGATCCTTCCGGTTTCTCAAGAATCCACGAATCATGAAGACTTCCAGAAGCACTATACAAATAATTATCTCTTTTCTACCACAACACTCTACTCTATCAATGTCCTAACTTTGTGAAGCCCCATTCCATCACGAAGAATCTTATATTCACATAGCACTACTACATTACAATGCTAATTTCCATTACGAAGCTCCTTTACCTCAGGAATCCATTCTTATCGAGATCCTTGGCCTCAGAAAACCCTTTCCTGAATGACCCTCTTTGCAATTATGACGTGATTTAACAGTTCCTATAGTTGTGTTTCACAGAGTTTTCCTTACTTATTTTTCTTCACATATTCATACAAATAGCTATTGATTCATCTCCTGTCCACATTAATGTGAGCCCCTCGATTGAACACTCCTCCAACACATTTTTTTCTATCCTATATTGTTCCTTCCATTCTCCCATGTGTGGGTTAGTTAATGTTATGTAAGTCTAATGTTTTAGGATTGAGTCCTCCTCATCCGAGATGAATAACATTAAACTTCCAAAATGACTCATCCCCAACACATGATGTTAACATGTTAATTTCTTCTTGAATGGAATGATTTAGAGAATACAAATGGGAATATGAATTATAGCTATCATTCAATTTCAATCCCTTTCAGATTTGTAATGATGTGCTCATCATACAGTCTTCACTTATTCCATGAAACAATCTAATTGGGAGTTCTTGGTATGATGGCAACATCCACCTCATACATTGGATGACCCTCATCAGGCATCACCCATATATTATGTCCCAATCCCTAGCATGGAACTTCTCAACCCCAGTTACCCATAGTTAGTGCATTATTATATAACATTGGCATAATAACAAGATTTTTAGTTTTCAAGAACTGATTAGTTTAGTAGTATTTGAAGTACTAGATAAATACATAAGTTTTACCTATAATTTTTAAATGGAAAAACACCATCATTGTGTTCTCGTTAAATACACTCATATTCCATAGCCTATCCCTACAGGTCAATCATAATATACTTATTCTTATCAAAGAAAATGACATAATAAAGCGGTGATATTAGAGGCTTAGTAATGATAGAAATATAGTGTAAACTGTTATAAATAAGCACAAAAAATTTAAATAAAAGTATATGAATAAAAAACAAGAGTTTTAAACATAAACATCAAAATAATATAGAAATTCTACACCCAATAATTATATTTACTTACTAACATTGATATTCTACTGGTAAAATAATCTTGAGTAATATCAATAGCTAATTTAATAATGATATATTGTGTATTGATGGACATGATAACAATATAATCAAGGCCATGTTCCCTGACTACAAATACATATTTTGTCGAGTCCTTATGCCATTAAATATGTTTGTCTCATGAGACCAACTACTTAACCAAGGGCCTATAGCATGCCCCAGACATTACTTCTTCAAATGCATTATTTATATAAAAAATTGAAAAAATAAAATTAAAAATTATATTAAAACTAAAATAAGAATTGTTAATACTTAAAATGAAACATGAATGGTATAAAATATCACATCCACATTCAAAAATATCTCAAAACCATCAATGTAGTATAAAAGCTTGTAACATAAGAAATCAACTTCAAATAGGTGTAAAATCAATCCAAGGATGATAACATATAAGAAATAAATCCAAAAACTATTTGAGTGAAATATTTCATTCTATATTGAAATAATTTTACCCTTAGTATAGGATATAGTAAAAAATATTGAAATACATTTTTATGAATCACAGATGTGGATGAGAAATAAGTCCCAATAGATACTTATGTAAAACAATATTTGGATAATAAAGATATTATAAAATTAACTACTACCATGTACATTTCCTTTGGATGATACATTAAAATCGAGTATAACTGTGAAATAATTGTTATTAAATTATACACGGACCACATACATAAATATGATATCATATATGACTTTTTTAAAAAAAATTGTTAATAATATTGCACTAAGATTATTGTTTTGGGCATTACTGATTTGTTTTAATTTATATATTTTGTAACGTAAGAAATATATTTATGGAAATGATATATTTTATTCATGTCCATAATGATATGATGTTCCTTAAAAATTATTTTTATTCATCAAAAGAAAATTTTTCGTGAATGGTTACGCTGGGGAATGGAAACTCATCGCATCATGGAGACGGTAAAAAGAATGTATGCAAGAGCGAAAATATCATTATATTAATGGTGACATAGTCTGTAATTCGAAGGTGTATTATATTTTCAGAATAATTAACATGTTATATTTATTATTTACATCAATTATACTCATTATTATAATCATCCAAAGAATGAGGTGTTGAATAAAAATATACACCATGACGTAGAGACTGTAAGTAATATGTATTTACGTATGTTGATATTGTCATTCATAGGATGAATAGATTAGTGAATATGGTTATACCATATTTATAATAAAATAAAATTATTTTTATGGTATTGGATCTATTATTTTTCTATGAAGACAACACATAATTAGGATTTGGAAGAAGAAAAGAACAGAGAAAGAGGTTATGAAATAAATATGTCTTCTTTGGTTTCTTCATTTTGATTTTATCAAAATGGATCCATATGATTGCTTTCAATTTAAATAAAGGTATTTTGGTTTCTATAAGGTCAGTTGGGAGGATATTTGAGAATGTTTGGCCGAGCCAAATTCCATTTGAGTTTTGAAGTAAAGTTAAGGTTAAGTACCCTTTTATAAGGGCGGTGAGGGTCACTTTATGAAAAAAGCCTGAAATATTATTTTAATATATAATCAGTTTAATTTTATAATGGATGAAAATTTATTTATTTAAAGGCTAAGATTTGGATGGGCTGAAATCCTCTAAAAAAATCGGTTTTAGACATTTTTAGGTCCCCATATTAACCGTATCTTTTAGATTTAAATCATAATTGAATAGTTTATCTTCTCCCATGTCTTCTTGTATTATTACACTATATGGTTAATAGTCCTACTATAAACGGCCAAGAGAACACCAAGTGGTTCATTAATTACATATCTGACATTTTTTTCCTTTGGCTGAGCTTTATATATTTAGGAATATGATATCATTTAATAAAATCGTATTTTTTTTAAAACTCATTTATGTCTATTTTTACACTATTTAGTATTTTGTTTTTGTAAAAGTCATAAAAATCTAATTTATTCGGAAAAAAATCAAGCAACCCTAACATGTTGTATTAACCAGTAAAATTTGTGTAATGAATCAAATGTCTCAATTCAACTTTATTTTAATATTTATAACATCAATTATTTTTGTCTTTCATTAATAAGTTAATGAATGCATCATAACTGTGTCATAAATAAAAATAATTATTTAATGTTTAAAAATTGTAGATAAATTAAAGTGATGTAGGAAATCCTTTAATATTTCTAATGAATATATATAGTCTAATTTATTTTATGTATAGCACTATATGAAAACAAAATTTCTATTAAAACTTATATTTAACACTTCTAACTCTTCTGGATTTAAATCATATTAAATGTTAAAATACAATCCATGGGGATCAAAAAGGATCATATATTTTTCCTAAGATTTATTTTGGCAGAAATAAATTCATCCAATATAATTAAGGCATGTTTTAGGGTAATTATAATAAATTTGTTTACCTTTAATTAACCTTTTTTTTAACCGAGGAATATAAAATTCAAAAGATACTATTCATGAAATATTATTTTCATCTTATGGAACAAAATATTACCTAGTAATTTAATCCATGTAACTCATAGTTTTGAAATTATATTGACATAAGTAGTAAAATTACATTTTATGATAATTTGAAAATGATCCTAGAAGGTGGGTAAAAACTGTTATAAATTTCAATAAAATTATATATATATATATAATATTATTATAAAATGGCCCAAATGGATTAAATTGGAAAAATATTGGTATTATGTATCTATTTTATCATTAAAATAAATTTAGATAAAAATAAGAAATATTTAAATAATATTCAGTTTTAAACAATAATGTTTTTTCACTAATCATAACAAAATTTAATTTTCAGAAAAATACCAAAATTTCACCCTATGCTAATTATGATATTATGAATCCAAAAAAAATTATTTTTTGAACAATAAAATTTATAAAATTTTCAATATTGTGTATTACTATTCATAAATTCCTTTTTAAATGGCTTGTTTGATTAGTCTTAGTGTGCAAGAACTCTATGTAGCGTAAAACGCAACCAATTGTATTATTCCAAGAGAAATGTATCATGAATGCCTGGGGTGTTCCATTTTCCCCTCCTTAAAATAAAATCTTCCGCTAAATGTTGAGAATATTTCTGTATAAAATGATTCTGGTGGTTCTTTAACATAATATCCTTCGGTCCCATCATTTCCTCTTTAATTTTATGGTTTCTACAATAAACTTTTACTAGATGAGTCATCCAGTTTCTCAACACTTGATCTATGGTATCATGAATCTTGATAGGATCTTCCAAATTAGACTGATCAGGGTCCAGATCTATTTCATCAAATTTGAGTACATGCATTGGGTGAAGCATGTATTTTCTCAACAGTGATATTTGGATACCATTATTGTCATTAGATTGACCTGGAGGAATTCCCAAACGTTACGATACAACTCTAATTTGTTATTTAATTTTGAAAGATCAAAAATACATGTGACTTAATTTACCCTTCATATGAATTGTATAACACCGATATATAGTGATACCTTCAATAAAACTTGTTCACCTGCTTTAAATTCCAAATTCATCCTTCTGTTATCAGTATAACTATTTTTCTTACATTGAATTGCTTTGAAGTGGGTTTGAATAACACTCACCTTTTCCCTTGTTTCCTCAACATGTTCTGGGCCTATGAGTTTTCATTCACTAACATCATCCCAAAAATATAGTGTGCAACATCTCTTTCCATATAATTCTTCATATGGTTTCCTCTAAATACATTAAAGGGAGCTATTATTATAAGAAAATTCTACCAGAGGTAAATATTTATCCAACATAATGTGAATGTCATGTTTGAAATATCTCAACATATCTTATAATGTTTGAATATTCCGTTTTGATTATCCTTTAGTTTGAGGGATGTAGGAAGTGATCAAATAATGTTCAGAATCTATGGATCTATGAATACATTTCCATAATATTTATGTGAAATAGAGATCAATGTAATATATAAATTATAGAGGTACTCCATTAATTCTTACAACATCATAAATATATATAGATTATAAATATTCAAGTGGTAAATCTTCTCTTATAGCGAGAAAATATGATGATCTGGATAGATGATAAAAAATTACCCCTATTACATCATTCCTTCTAGGAGACTTTGTTAGAACCATGATAAAGTTCACCATATTATCATCCCATTTCCACTCTGGTACGGGAAGTGGTTGCATGACTCTTCAAGGATATAGTCTTCTAGCATTAACCTGTTGAAAAACCATACATCTTAACACATAATCAGAAATATCCCTTTTAATGTTTCCCCACCAAAAATGTTTCTTCAAATATATATACATAATAGTGCTGCCATGGTGTATAGACAAATGGGATCTATGAGAATCATCCAACAATTCTTTTTTTAGATCAGGTATATCTGGAACACAAAGTCTCTTCCAAAATTTTGAAACTCCATCTTCATATATGAAGTTGATTAGTCTCCCATCATTCACAGCTTTAATTTTCTTTTTAATATCCTCAACATGAGTCTGACAAATTTGTTTCTTTTATATTAAATATGGATTGTAAACCATTTGAATAATTATCGATGTTTCACCTTCCATTATTATTTTCGTATATATCATTACTATATCCATAAACATAGGATCCCTTTTAACTCTCATCTTTCTCACAACTACATGATCCTTTCTATTCGAAGCATATTCCTCTTTATTTTCATATCCCAGGTTGTAGTGTATCATTAAATAATAATATTTATGTAGATAAATCTTTCACCTTTTACTCATGTTGAGTTCATTCTAGGAGATAATATACTTCAAACTCTTTTGATCAGTTTAAATTTCACAATTATCACTATAGAGACTGTGTCTCCATGTCTTCTAAGCAAATATTACAGCTTCTCACTCAAGATCATGAGTAGGATATTTATTTTCTTTAATTTTTAGCTATAGTGATGCATTGGAAATAACAATATCATTCTGTATAAAGACACAACCATGTCCTTTCATTTATGTAACGCTATAAATATCAAACCCATAATTCTCCAATCGTTGAGTTAATATAGAATAAATGAATAATATTATCTTCAATTCCTCAAAACATTCATCACACTCTTTTTCCCAAAATAATCTATCCACTTTATGTGTGAGCTTCGTTAATGGGTTAGCCAGTTGGGAAAAATTCAGCACAAAGTGCCAATAATAACCTTATAAACAAATAAAACTACGTACCTCAATTATACATGTCAATGCTAGCCATTTTGTGGGTTTCCATTTCCATTAAAGGATCGACAGATATTCCATCCTTAAAGACAATATGGCCATGAAAAAAAATTACATGATGATATAATTCAAACTTGCCAAACTTCCCATTTAATTTATTTCTTCTATGTGTCTTTACAATAGTACCCAAGTTATTTTCTTGATAGTAAAATAGTTTGATGTATAACAAGATATCATCAATATATTAAAGAATAATTTCATTATGAGATTCCTTGAAAACTATGTTCCTTATATCCATGAAAATAGAGGTGTATTAGTTATTCCCAAAGGCCTTACTATAAACTCATAATGCCTCTACCTGGTTCGAAGTGCAATCTTTGGAATGTCTTTATTTTTCAAGCAATACAGATGGTATCCATATCTAAGGATAGTAATAGTAAAATATTTATCTCCCTGATGTTGATCAAATAAATCATCAATATGAGGTAAGGGATACATGTTCATGATTACTATAGCACTGATCTCCCTGTAGTCAATGCACAACCTCATAGATCCATTTTTTTTCTTTAGAAAAAGAACAGGGGCTCCAAATATAGATTAACTAGGCGGAATAAATCCATCATTACTCAATTATTCTATTTTTTCCTATGTTACACAAATACTACAGTGTACATTCAATAAGGGGTTATCGATATAGGCCTTGTACTTGGAATTAAATCAATGGAAAACTCAATTTCTCATTCTAGAGGATGTCCATCTAAATCTCTTGGGAAAACATCAAAACATTCTTTCATAGTGGATACAAATTATATTTGAACATTATTTCCTCACCCTTAGATATTTAACTTTCATACACACTTATAAATGAATTTTGTAGAGCTACTGGGGGTGGATCTAGATGATGATCAGATGGTGTCGTTTTTGCTCAATGATATGGTATTCCTTATCATCATCAAAAATTCTAACCACGTTTTTCATCAAATATATTTTTCCATCATGGTTTGAATTCCAATCCATACAAATGATAATATCAAACACAATCATAGGAATGACGATGAGATAAGTAGATAATGAACATTTATATACCATAATGGTTACTGATTTACAAAACATTGTTTCAATGATACTTTCCTTAGGATTTTGGATTGAAAAATCGATTGTTAATTCAAATTGGAAACATATAATTTTCATAGAAAACTAGTAATATATAAAATAATGTGATGACCTAGAATAAAATAAATAATTTCCTAAATTTGAGGAAACTATTAAAGTACCTTCCACCATGTCATTATGAGATTCAACCTTTGTAGAAGTGATCACATGAGCTTGAAAAATATCCCTTGGCATTTTTTGTGGTATGATTCCTTTGAGCATAAGACATTCATTTGAATAATTCCCCATTTCTCTATAACTGTAGAATTCAACATTGATATCCTCTTTATTTATAGTTCAATCATGAGTTTGGTGTACTTTATCTCTACAATTGTAACATATTTCCACCCCCATTAGGCAGGTATTGGGCTATTTCTTCCCACATTTTCTACAAGGTGGGGATTTATAATTTCTCATCATTCCCCAATTTCATTTTTTAGAGTGATAAAATGATCTCTTCTTCTCATAGTTTTCATTAACGTCATAAGTCAAATATAATTTCTTTTCTAACTTGATAGTACATGAGACGATATATTCTTGTAATGATATATATTGTGAGATATATTCTCAATGGAGAAATTATTTTATCAATATATGAATTGAACAATATTAAACCTTTGATTACATATATAATCTGTAGAACGCATTTCTATCCTTATAATGTAAGCCTCTTACTTTGTGACATTATCATTCGCTTATATCCTAAGACTCAAAATTTTCTTTTTCATATCTGCTCGATGGTCATTAAGAAAATATTTTTCTATTAAAATATTTTTAAACTCCATATATTCTATATTTGATACTTCTTCATCATCCTATGAGGTTTGAATTAATTATCACTATTGATCTGCAACATTTGTGAGGAAAAAAACATCCATGAAAACCATTTCACATTCACAAATCACTAAATTTGGAAATATTTTCTCTAAGGAACTTATCCATTTCTCAGATACAAATTGATTTGTATTCCCATTAAATGGTGGTGGTTGTTTCTCGATGAATTCATCTAACATTGATCCTTTGTTTTTTGGATCAGGGTTCTCCATACGGGTAAGGTAATTATTCATAAACTATGTGAGTTATCCTAGTATTGTCATATTTTGTTCAGCATCAGTCACATCTCCCACTCCATTATAATTATCATCAGTAGGAGGGAAATCCCTACATGTATTACTTGGATTGATATGGATTCCATTCCTTCCACTATGTGCCATTTCATAAAAATGGAATACAGTAGATTAGTTTATGAATTGAAATACATAATTCCAAACTAATAAAATACCTAACATAATCTAAACTTCTAATAAATATAACCAATAATCATATAATAAATGTTTTATTTGAGAAGTACTTACTCATAAATCCTTCATACTAGTTTGAAAGGAAAATGATAATTATCCTAATCATATCCCATGGGAGTGTTGTAGCCGAGAGTGAAACAAGATGTTTATAGTTCACGAGTTCCCATTTTAGTCTATATCAATGCTATGTTTTTGGGTTTTATCACTATATACATCTATTTTTGAACCTCCTCTAGCTTTTCGTATCCAGACATTGAGGTATTTAATGGAAAATTAACAAAATGTCTACATTAATGTTTTTTGGGAAATTCTTCTATACTAATCTACAAGATTTATCTTAGGGTAATGTTCTCTAATCAGAGATTTTATTAATCTAGTTTCTGTGGTATGTACTAAACGTCTTATTATACCAACCTAAACACCCTGAACCTAGTTATACAAAGTCTTTGTATTATTATATAACATTCTAGGATTACAGTACATCATGTCATGAATGACAGATTTGTTTAGTAGCCTTTGAATTACTAGATACAAAGATAATATTACATTATATTATGAAATAGAAAAACAAAATCATTTTGTCCCCATTGAACACACCCATGTCCAAAATCAAATCCCTATAGGTCTATCATAATATAATTATTTTCATCTGTGGAAAAATAAAACATAAGGAAGTGGTTAGGTCATATTTCCAACAAGGATAAAAAAATAGAGGAAACTATCATAAATAAACATAAATATTTAAGATAATGTCTAAGAATAAAATAAAATACTTTTAAACGTAAACATCAGAATAATATGGCAATGATAAATCAAATTATTCAATTAAATTATTTACATTGATATTCTACTAGTCAAATAATCACATGTAAAATCAATATCTAATTTCATAATTAGGGAATGCATAATACCAGACATCATAACAATATAGTTAAGGCCTTGTTCAAGGTATAAATATAATGATTTGGTCAAGCCTTATGCCAAGACACTTGTTTATCCATTGGGACCTACCTATGCATCATGGGGCTATAGCAGGCCTTTCCCATCACTTACTACATCCAACAAATTTCTCATATGAAAAGGATGAACCATTACATAACCATTCATATTAAAACTAACATAATAAATGTTAATACTTTAATAATGAACCATGAATGGTATATAAATAAAAAATTAGTAGAAAAAATATCAAAAAAATCTTCAATAATCTATGGATGATATTATCATAATCAATCATCCTCCAAAAAGAGTAAAATCCATCAAAGGATGTTGACATAGATGAAATCAATCAACAAGCAATTTGAGTGAAATATCTATTTCTAAAATGAAATAATATAATGTAATGAAATATTTTATTATTTAAATATACCTATAATATTTTAAGGGATGGTTCAATTGTGTTATAATGGTTTTAAATGGCGACACCCGTTGTATAAGTATAAAAAACATTCTTTCTTTAATTTTTCAAAAATGTCATAAAACTCCATGTTTGGAAAACAATGGAATGATTCCAGTCAAACTATTTTATAAAAAGTAAAAATGGGTATAAATTACATTACAAAATAGTATATTATATAATACTTTTTTTGAAATACATTTATAAGAAACATGGATGTGTATGATAAAGAAGTCCCAGTAGATACTTACGTAATTTTTTTTTCAATAATTAGGAGATTATAAAATTAACCGCAACCTTGAACTTATCTATAATAGAGGGTACGTTAACCTCATGTATTATGGTGAAATAATTGTTATTAAATTATAAAATAACCATATACATAAATATGATTTCATATATGATCATTTAATATTGATATGCTATTAATATTAAATTAGTATTATTGTTTCGGGTGATATTAATTCGTTTTAACTTATATGATATGTTAAGTTAGTCATATATGTACTGGATAGTATATATTTGATTTATAAAAATAATTATTTTCTGTTCTTTAAAACTTATGTGTTGTCATCAAATGTAATTAATTCGTGAATGGTTATGAAGGAGAAATTAAACCAATCGCGTCGTGGAGATGGTAAAATGTAAGTACGGATGAGTGAAAATATAAATCTTTTAGTGGTCAAAATCATATGTAATTGGATGGTATATTATATATAGAGAATCATTGTCATTTTATATTTATTATTTACATCAATTATACACATTAGTATACCTATCCAAATACTGTAGTGTTGAATAATAAACTACACCACGATATGGAGATGGTAAGACATATCTACGCATGTATAATGACATTTTCATTCATATGATGGATTGATTAATGATTATGGTTGTGCCATATTTATAATAACATCACAGTACATATAAGGAACTATATTAGTTATTTTTTTTAAATAAAAATTAAATTGTAAGTGGAAGATTTAAATGTTTTGAAAGAGTTGATGAAATAATTCCCTCTTCTTGTGGGTCTTCAATTTAATTTGATCAAAAGTTATCCTTAGCATTTCTTTATGATCAAAGTACGGTCACCAGTTTGATTTGAGGGTATATAGGAGGATATTTTGTGTGGGGGTCATTCGATCTTAATGGCATTGGAGGTGTTATATTAAGAGAAGTTTTAGTACGCATTTATAAGAGGTGGCTGTCACTTAAGAAAAAGCATGAAATATTATATAATTATAAATTAAATTTCAATTTTTATTGGATTAAAATAAATTTATTTTCAAAATAATTTTGGTATGGGTCTAAATCATCCCATCCAATTGACTTTGTGCATGTTTTGGTCACCATATTACCCTTATATTGTTTTATTTAACTCTCACTTAAATAGTTTATCTTTTACCATGTATTCTTGTATTTCTACACTATATGGATAATAAATATACTATAAACTTCCATGAGAACCTAATGTAGTTCATTAATAAAAAATATAAAATTGTTTAATTAATATTTCTAAACCATATATTTTTAGTAATATTAAATCATCTAAAAAAATCTATTTTAAAAAAAAAACTCATTTATTTCAAATTTGACACTATTTAGTCTTTGGTTTATGTTAAAGTAATAAAATTCTGATTAAAGAAAACCGTAAAATTGAATAAGACCTTACATGTCATATTATCCTATATTATTCTTGTAATTCATTTAATGTATCAAATTTTTATTTATTTTAATATTTATTACTTCAATTATTTATCCATTTCATTAATAAGATAACTACTTTATCATTTTTGAGTCTAAAGTAAATTTAATGATATAATGTCTAAAAAATATAAATAAATTACAATGAAGAGTTAAATATCATAATACTTATAATTAATATTTATAGTAAAATTTTTCTTATGTATAACCCAATTTAAAAAAAATAGTTATTAGAATTAAAATCTAACACTTTTAACTCTTCTTTAAATAAAATATTACAAATGTTTTAATATAATAAAAGTGGATAAATAAGGATCATATTTTTTTCATAATGATTTTTTTGGTCGAAATACACTTATATAGTAGAATTTCGACATGTTTTAGAGTAAATATAATAGCAATATTATCTTTAATTACCCTATATAATTTTAAATATGGTATATAAAATTTTAAACTTACTATTGAACCAAAATTATTTCTGTACTATTGAAAACCATTTTTCATAATGATGTCTACCATGTCAATAATATTTTTGAAAATAAATTCATTGAAGTGGTGAAATTATGTTTTATTAAAATATGCAAAAGTATCTAGAAGGTGGGTAAAAGACATTAAAAAGTCAAATACAATTTTATATACCAAATATTATTTTAAAATGACCCCAATGAATTACATTGGAATAATATATTTATTATGTATATATTTTGACATTAAAATAAATTTATATAAAAAATATTATTATTTAAATAAAAGTTAGTTTTAATTAATAATGGACTATTTTTAACTATTCCTCAAAAATTTAAAGTTTTCATAAAAATAACAAAATTTTACCGATGAAAATTTTGATATTACGAATTGAAAAATGACGTCCATTTTGAAAAAAAATAAAAAAAATAAAAAGTCAGTATTGTTTTTCATAAATTATTTTTAAATGGTATGTTTGATTGTTCGTGGTGTGCTAGAATATGATGTTTTGTACAACAAAATCTATTGTGTTATTCAAAGAGAAACATATTGTGGATTTTTGGGGTGATACATAACATTGAAAATGGATTCATATATAGCAACATACCCTTATGATCTACTATTATCTATTGTTTATCACATTGAGCAATACTCACATGGGCATAGATTTTAGCAGTGACATGAAATCCACTCGGCCCACAAACCACAATAAGTCCCATTGAACAAGTCCCTTAAAAAATTAAACAACATCCATATGAACTAAATGAACATTGTTTTGTGTCACATATAAATGATGTATAGGAAGCCTATCATTGGTTAAATCCTGTCAGTCCCAGCAATCCAACCATTCTGTATGTTTCATGTCAGTACACCTTCATCCCACATGATGTCAAACAGTACACCCCATTGAACAACACACATTATGATTCCCTACCACAGGGATACATACGAAGCCTCTCCGAGGTCCAACCCCAACCTATAGTAATCTCATGTACTCCCTCTTAAAGGACATACCAACCTGAAGGGATACATTCCTTTTTTTGGATTCATCTCCTGGATCATCTTATCATTGTTATTATGTTCTACATGGAATTTTTAACATGAATAATCCTCACCCTTAACCGTACTCCTCCAATGAAGATTTTTCCAGTTGTGATGGGATGACAACCATGCATAAATCCCTCATGGTCTCTGATTTTATGTCCTTTGTGTATGCCCCAATTCTATTTCCGCATCCCTTTGAAAAACATGGAATATGATTCATTGACAATGGGATACATTGGAAGCCTCCCCTAGGTTCACGATTATCACTCATTTCCCATTGTGGAATTTATGTCTATCATTTATGTCTTAGTATAATCATACCCTATCATAAAGGTTCTTCTTGCTTTGGGTCCCCATCCATGATTTCCATTGTCAATGGCCACCTCATTAAGTGTATCATTTCAGCACTAAAATATAAGGATATTTATTGCAATCCATTACTATACATAGGATGCGTCCTTGAGATTAATTCTTAACAACACTGTCATCATCAATTGGGGTACATCCCATTCATGTCATTCATTTCATTAAATAATCCAAAATCAATACAACTTTTACCCAGGTTTCCACATCCTGGTTATATGATCTCATCCACCAGTGTATCTGTCAATGAATATGCCACATCCATCCAATGGATTCTTCTAGTGGAACTCGGTTCACTAAGCATGTGAATTCTACATGTTCCCCCTACTAACAATGCGACTATTGATTCCCAACCATTGAGATATGTATGAAGCCTCCAAATGTTTAATCCCAACCAATGGAAATTGTTTGTGTCCCCTTTTTTGGGACCTACATTCTCTAACCCACTCATTGTTGTGTCCTGATCATTTTCAGGGTGTGGAACCTTCCCATTTTGGGAGATGCCATACAGGGTCCTTCCTCAGGTATATTTTGACACATCCACCTGGTAAACCTTTCAGGTTCTTCTACATAAGGGTGTATCCATCTGATCAATCATTTTCATTTTTTAACAGTCTAATCAATATGTATAATATATTAAACTCAAGTAATACCCCATGTTAACCATGGAAATCCATGAAAACCCATTTAGACATCCCTCTTCCATAATATTACTCGCAATTGACATGTGATGCCAAGATATTTCATGCCCTCAGAAGCCATCTGATAAGTAATAATTCATGTCTACCAAGTTTCCAACGATAAGAAGTTCCCACTATTCCAAATGTGACTACTTTCATGAATGAAGGTCTATTCCCTAACATAACCCTTTGGAATTTTTTAACAAAGGGTTTAATTAACTAGTATCCACAAATATACGACATTGAGAATGATTTCCTAAACATTGTATTAATAGATAAGGGAAACCTAACTACGAAATTAGTTTGGAGTCTGAATCCAAGTAATGAGAAACTAACATCTCATCATCCCATTTTGATCAAGAAGAAAATATTTTTGAATAAGTGACGGATGTCTCCCACCATTGGAATGTGGGAATTTGGTGAATAATTCCACTGTTATTAAGCCTCAATGAGGCATGTGACATATATCTCCCCAGAAGAAGTGTGAAAAAATATTTTTCTATCATATTCCTCAATAAAAATAACCTAGGTTATCTTTATATAGACATAATTATCTTTCTAACTATTTATAAAACCACCATTTTAACTATTATTGAATTGGGATCAATGAATGATCAATCAAGACACTAGAATTGTGGATAGAATCAATTATTGAATTGGTTTTATAACACATTTAGCGCATATTTTTATCATGAGTGTAACACCCCGACCCCAGCTACCCAGAGTTGGTGCATTACTTCGTAACATTGGCATGATCACAAAAGATCAAGTCTCGAAAGACCGATTAGTTTAGTAGCCCTGGAAACACTAGATACATTCGTAAACGTTACATTACATCATAAAGTGAAAAACTACAATAACAAAGTCTCCATAGTCCACACTCATATCCTCTTCTGACAATCCATGCAGGTCATTCATAAAATACTTCTTCACATCCTGGAAAATATTAAAACATTGAAAGGGGTGAGCTCAGATGCTCAGTAAGGATAACAATATTGCGGAAGCTTTCATAAATAAACATTAACATTTAAGAAAATGTATAACTAAAACAAAATCCTTTTTAAACTTGAACTTCAGCATAATATGGAAAAAATAAAATTAAATAATGCCACTTACTTACTCACATGGATATTCTACTAGTCGAATAATCACATGCATAATCAATAACCACTTTCATAATGAGGGAATGTATAATGCCAGACATTCTGAAACATTTTGTCAAGGCCTCGGCCAAGTTGTCTAAAATGATTAAGGCCTCGTCCAAAACCATAAATCAAATTGGGAAAGGGCCTTGGCCAATTCCACGTCTAGTTGTCTCATTAGACCTACCGATGCATCGAGGAGCTATAGCGGGCTCCACCCGTCACTTATTAAGTCCAATACATTCCTTATATGAACAGGTTTAAACATATCATAAACCATAACATAATCGTATCACATAAAACATGCATAAAGAAATCATAACATTTCCACATTTCAATCACAACATATCAATAAAACACATTGATATAATAAAAACGCTTTCAAAACCACTTTCAATACCAAAATAAAAGAAAGATAAAACATTGTATTTATTTTTCCTCAAAAAAATGATGGCTTGTAGAGGAAGCCGAAACTCAAATAATGGTCATGGCGGCGGAGAAGTCATTTTCGCCGCATATGTACGGAAATAAAAACATTCCCTTTTTTTCGTTTAGTAAAACGCTTCGTATAAAAATATTCCTTTTGAATAAACGTAAAAGTCAAAGGGGTTTATACACTGTACAAAAGAAATTTGTGTATAAAACAAAATATGCCTCAATGAATGGAGATTGAGACGAAGACCCTTAAAAAGATCATTTTTAAATAAAATATATCTATTATGTGTATTCAATATATGTACACATAAATAAAGTATAAATACAATATATGACATAATAATATCATGACATAATTTGAAAGTAGGAGATTAACCCAATGAATGGAAGTTGGGTTATGAAATTCCCTTACCTCGTGTCTGACTTGACTCAACCGTTCTTTAACCTCCTGAATAATAAACAAGAGTTAATATATACCTTATTAAGGACCATTTTCAATTTCATTATCCTTTTTATATCACTTCTTATAATGTTATGAACATTATGAAATTATTTAAGTTAATAACGGTCATTTTGTCGATCTTTGGTACTTGAGTCAAAAATAAACTTCTTATAATTACAAGTTGTTCATGTGGTGATGTATCCATTATATCCAGAACTATATTCATGATATAGATATTATATATCTCTTATAAATCCAGTATATAAATGCATTTATAATATTACATAACATTTAGAGGTAAGAAATGAAATGCACCGTTCATGGAGACGGTAAGCCGTACGTACGCATGAATGCTACTTTCATTTATATTTTGTATTTAATGGAATGAAGTTATAATTATATAAAGGTATAATATAATTCCAGTATAATATAATGTATAATACCATTTAGTCCATCCTTTATACATCCCACATATGGTATTAACGATTCAAATCACTTTGAGGTGGCGGTAGTCCGTACTTCCTAAAATTAAATTATCGCGTTTACCAATAATGGAAATCATAAAGTATGACATAAATGAGAAATACAGAAGGATAAGGAAAACATAAACATAATATATATATCATATATGAAAATAGTTTCATCAAAATGGCCACCATTATAGGTGTTAAAAGAATTTGAACAATCATCATTTCGTGAGGGAGAAATTCGCCATCCACAGAAATAGTATGTTCTTTAACCATTAGATGTAGGTGTGTGTAAGTGTAGCTCGAATCCTTCTTATAACAACATCCTAGTATATTGATGATACTGGTGTTATAACAAAATAAAATAATAAAAAGAGTTTAGGGGGTTGGAGAAGAAAAATAAAACAAAAGAACATAAGAGAAAACACTACCTTTAAAACGGGTAACACTCTTTGATTTGAGTAAAAGGATTCCTTGGGAAGCATTCTGCCCAAAGTGAGGCTTCTAGGAGTAAGAGTGAGAAGTTGGGAGTGTATTTTGGCAGAGGTTGTCCGAGCCAAATGGCTTGAAAGTTTGAATAAGGTGGGAGTGGTGGGGGCCTTTTATAAGTGGAGAGGAGGGGCACTCTTGGAAAGTAATGAAATATTACTTTATTACACAATGATTTTAGGATTCCAAAGGTCCCAAAATTATATAATTATAGTATAAGGTGATAATGTTTCGAACTATACCCATCCAATAGGCTTTTGACAAGTGTATACCTTGGATTTTACATTATCTTCCCATTTTATTTAAATCGTTAAATAATGAGGTCATCGTTGCATCATCATGATGTCATAAATAATTTAATTTATTTAATGTCTAAAAATTATAAAAAAATACTATGATGTAGGAAATCTTTTAATCTTTCCAATGAATATTTATAGTCAAAAATATGACTTGTATAACTCTATGTAAAAATTGATTTAGTAAAACGTTTCATGTTTGTGTCATTTTTTACTTTAACATTAAATAAAAGGTATTTATGTCATTTTCCAACTAAAGTGGCTCCATGGGGTCCCCAAGATGACCCATGGGTTGTCTTGGTCGGCCATGACTCATCCAATAGGATTAGGACAAGTGTCAAGCTCATCTCATATTATTAAAACATTTTTTTACCTTAAACTACACTAATTACCTCTAATCGCGATTAAGAACTTAAAAGTTACTATTCACCAAAAGATTATTTTAATCTCATTGAACCACATTTTACTTCTTAATGAAAACCATGTATGTCGGATTTTTGAAAATCAAATCACAGAAGTGGTAATATTTCATTTAAACAAAAAATCAGTTATTTAACTACCACTTAGTGGTTTCACTATTCATCAAAAATTAATGTTTTTCAGAACAATGCCAAAATTTCACCCTTTTCTATAATTGATATTCCAAATTCAAAAATGATGTCTATTTTAAAAAATTCCAAACATATAAGTTGCATTAATTAATTTTATAATTAATTCCCGCTGTCACAACAAATAGCGTGTTTTTAAGAAACAATTTATATCAAAAGATTGGCAATTGTGTATGTCCAATTTCAATGTTAAATTAATTCTAATGACTACCATTGGATAAAATGGTAAAAATATATTATAATTATACTTTAAAACCACTAAATAGTATAATTTATAACTATAAATTATTTTTATTAAAAAAGTTGTTTTTAAGTAAATTTCACTATTCATAAAAAATTGGAAGTTCTCAAAAAATTACAAAAAATTCAACTTTGGATAATTTCGATATTACGAATACAAAAATGAAGTCCATTTTGAAATATAAAATTTCTATAATTTTAAAAAGTGGTTATTACTATTCATAACGGCTACATTGATTAGTCGCAGTGTTTTAGAACTCGAAGTTGCGTACAATGCAAGCTATTGCATTATTGAATGAGAAGCATATTGTAGAATCTCGGGGTGTTATATTCTCCCCTCCTTCAATAAATTGCGTCCTCGCAATTTGAAATTTTTCTTTGAAAATAAAAGGTTCAAAATAGAAAATACCTTTTTGGAAAACCCACATCGGAAATAAGGTTAATAAAATTTAGCCTTAATAAGAGGGAAATGGAAATAAGAAAGTCACCACCAAATTATGATCTCGATAAGGAGAACATTGGTGGAAATTAGAGACATATAATTGGAGGAAAAACATAAATATTTGTAGGGAGTGATTGAGGTCATCAATCACAATCAACTGTCAAATTGAGGGCCTCAAAGCCTTCAATATATGTTGATTTAAATTATCATCAGTTCAACAAGACATAAGGTATTAGGGTAACACATTTTTTTTAATATCTCTTTAATAAAGTTTAAGAATTAATTTATTCATTGAATAACAGATAGGTATATATATATATTTATGCTTTAAAATTAGAGTTTCAACCTTCAACTCACCTTTCACTCAAAAAGATAATAGAACCCAAAAATATTATACTTATTCTAATTGTATAAGGTTCCAAATGTTAACACATACCATTTAGATTAGTAAAATTATTTTCTAATAACCAGGGACTTCCTGTAGGCTAGTGGTAGGAAATAAAGGCATGTCGCACTATGGTTGTGGGTTCGATTCCTACAGCTTTGTCCGACGCGTCAGGTTATGCCCCACCCTGCAGGTTGTCCTTTTCCTAAAACTATAGTATTATAATATTCCAAAAATAATCTTCAGAAATGTTTTAACCTTAAAAAATACTATCCAAAGATCAACTTAATCCACTCCAACCTTTATAGTTATCCAAAATACCTCTGTCCAGACTTTCTCTAAAAGGTCTCTTAATTCCAAAATCAATTTATCAGATTCCCCAAACAAAGTAAAGTTTCTCTTATTGTCACATACTAAAAATATAATTACCTTCATCATATTAAAAACTTACTAAAACAACAAGTACTACAGTACAATCCTTATATATATATCACATTATTCTAATAACCAGAATATAATCCATGAGTCCAAAAGCACCAATACATTAATTATTCCGCTTCAACTATAGTCACAGCATATGATTGGCCTTGATCCCTTGGCCTTTTTTGAGGTAAGTTTCCCTAATGCTTATGACATTCATTTGCATAATGACCCATTTCCCTACAATTATAGCATTCAACATTGATAGCCTCTTTATTTCCCTTACAATCAAGAGCCTGGTGACCTTTTTCTCCACATTTGTACAAACTCCCATTCCTTTTAGGCAAGTACCAGGGTGATTCTTACCACAATTATCACATAATGGAAAATCCTTCTTTCCCCTTTTCCCTTTATCTGTCTCTGGTTCCACCGTTCTCTTCTTCTCTTCCTTTACTTTGTTGTCATAAGACTTAGAGAATTCCTTTTCTGTCTTGATAGAACACGAGAAAATATCTTCGTATGACGAGAAGGTTTGTGAGACTAATGCTCGACGGAGAAATGGTTTTAACCCATAAAAGAAACGATCAATCTTACTTATTGGGTTACGTATATAATCTGCAGCATGTCTCGCTAACCTTGTAAAGTTGGCCTCATACTTTGCGACATTCTCATCCTCCTTTTGTCTCAGACTCAAAAACTGTCTTTCCATATCTGCTCGATGGTCATGTGGAAAGTATTTTTCTCAGAAAAGATCTTTGAACTCTATCCATTCCATATTTGATACTTGTTCATCTTCCTTTGTGTTTTGAATCAATGACCACCATTGATCGGCATCTCCAGTGAGGCGGTAAACTACCATGATAACCTTCTCCCTTTCGCTACTCCCCAAGGCGTGGAATATTTTATCTAAGGAGTTTATCCATTGCTCTTCTACTAATGGATTTGTACCCCCATTAAATGTTGGTGGTTGTTGCCTCATTAAGCGGTCTAACATTGATCCTCCACGTTGCGGATCAGGGTGCTCCATATGAGTAAGGTTATTATTCATAACCTAAGTGAGTTGTCCCAGTATTGTAATAAGTTGATCAGAACCAGTTGTATCTCCAGATCCACAATAATTATTTTGAGCAGGAGGGAAATCCCTACACGGAGTGCGTGCATTGATACGGTTTCCATTCCTTCCACTAGGCGCCATTTCTATACAATGGCATAATCTAGACTAGTTTATGAATCAAAATACATAATTCCATACTTATAAAATACTTGACATAAATTGAACTATTTATGGATATAATCCATAAAAATGTTTTCTTTGAGGAAGTATATACTCATAACCCTTCATAGTGGTTTGTAAAGAAAATGAGAATTATCCTAAGAATATCCCCCGGGGGTGTCGTAACCAAGAGTATAGCAAGGCCCGTTGTCGTGCACCAGTTCCCGTTCGAGTCTAGCTCAAAGCGGTGTTTTCGGGTTTTACCCCTAGGTACATCTGTGCCAGAGCCGCCTCTACCTGCTCCTATCCAGAAAGGGATGTATTGCTCGTAAAACTAACAAAATCTTTACAACAACAAAATTCTAGGAACTTCTTCTATACTAATCCTCAAAGTATATCTTTGGGATATGTGCTCTAATCAGAGTTTATCTAAATCTAGCTTCCAAGGTTAGTACTAAACTGCCTTTGATACCAACTGTAACGCCCCGACCCCAGCTACCCAGAGTCGGTGCATTACTTCGTAGAATTGGCATGATCACAAAAGGTCAAGTCTCGAAAGACCGATTAGTTTAGTAGCCCTGGAAACACTAGATACATTCGTAAACGTTACATTACATCATAAAGTGAAAAACTACAATAACAAAGTCTCCATAGTCCACACTCATATCCTCTTCTGACAATCCCTGCAGGTCATTCATAAAATACTTCTTCACATCCTGGAAAATATTAAAACATTGAAAGGGGTGAGCTCAGATGCTCAGTAAGGATAACAATATTGCGGAAGCTTTCATAAATAAACATTAACATTTAAGGAAATTTATAACTAAAACAAAATCCTTTTTAAACTTGAACTTCAGCATAATATGGAAAAAATAAAATTAAATAATGACATTTACTTACTCACATGGATATTATACTAGTCGAATAATCACATGCAATATCAATAACCACTTTCATAATGAGGGAATGTATAATGCCAGACATTCTGAAACATTTTATCAAGGCCTCGGCCAAGACGTCTAAAATGATTAAGGCCTCGGCCAAAACCATAAATCAAATTGGAAAATGGCCTTGGCCAATTCCACGTCTAGTTGTCTCATGAGACCTACCGATGCATCGAGGGGCTATAGCGGGCTCCACCCGTCACTTATTAAGTCTGATACATTCCTCATATGAATAGGTTTAAACATATCATAAACCATAACATAATCATATCACATAAAACATGCATAAAGGAAACATAACATTTCCAAATTTCAATCACATGATATCAATAAAACACATTGATATAATAAAAACTCTTTCAAAACCATTTTCAATACCAAAATAAAAGAAAGATTAAACATTTTATTTATTTTTCATCAAAAAAATGATGGCTTGTAGAGGAAGCCGAAACTCAAATAATGGTCACGGCGGCGGAGAATTCATTGTCGCCGCATATGTACAGAAATAAAATCATTCCCTTTTTTTCGTTTAGTAAAACGCTTCGTATAAAAATATTCCTTTTGAATAAACGTAAAAGTCAAAGGGGTTTATACACTGTACAAAAGAAATTTGTGTATAAAACAAAATATGCCTCAATGAATGGAGATTGAGACGAAGTCCCTTAAAAAGATCATTTTTAAATAAAATATATCTATTATGTGTATTCACTATATGTACACATAAATAAAGTATAAATACAATATATGACATAATAATATCATGACATAATTTGAAAGTAGGAGATTAACCCAAAGAATGGAAGTTGGGTTATGAAATTCCCTTACCTCGTGTCTGACTTGACTCAACCGTTCTTTAACCTCCTGAATAATAAACTAGAGTTAATATATACCTCATTAAGAACCATTTTCAATTTCATTATCCTTTTTATATCACTTATTACAATGTTATGAACATTATGAAATTATTTAAGTTAATAACGGTCATTTTGTCGATCTTTGGTACTTGAGTCAAAAATAAACTTCTTATAATTACAAGTTGTTCATATGGTGATGTATCCATTATATCCAGAACTATATTCATGATATAGATATCATATATCTCTTATAAATCCAGTATATAAATTCATTTATAATATTACATAACATTTAGAGGTAAGAAATGAAATGCACCGTTCATGGAGACGGTAAGACGTACGTACGCATGAACGCTACTTTCGTTTATATTTTGTTTTTAATGGAATGAAGTTATAATTATATAAAGGTATAATATAATTCCAGTATAATATAATGTATAATACCATTTAGTCCATCCTTTATACATCCCACATATGGTATTAACGATTCAAATCACTTTGAGGGGGCGGTAGTCTGCACTTCCTAAAATGAAATTATCGCGTTTACCCATAATGGAAATCATAAAGTATGACATAAATGAGAAATACAGAAGGATAAGGAAAACATAAACATAATATATATATCATATATGATTATAGTGTCATCAAAATGGCCACCATTATAGGTGTTAAAAGAATTTGAACAATCATCATTTCGTGAGGCAGAAATTCGCCATCCACAGAAATAGTATGTTCTTTAACCATTAGATGTAGGTGTGTGTATGTGTAGCTCTAATCCTTCTTATAACAACATACTAGTATATTGAGTATACTGTTGTTGTTACAAAATAAAAGAATAAAATGAGTTTAGGGGGGTTGGAGAAGCAAAATAAAACAAAAGAACATAAGAGAAAACACTAACTTTAAAACGGGTAACACTCTTTGATTTGAGGCAAAGGATTCCTTGGGAATCATTCTGCCCAATGTGAGGCTTCTAGGAGTAAGAGGGGGAAGTTGGGAGAGTATTTGGACAGAGGTTGGCCGAGCCAAATGGCTTGAAAGTGTGAATAAGGTGGGAGTGGTGGGGGCCTTTTATAAGTGGAGAGGAGGGGCACTCTTGGAAAGTAATGAAATATTACTTTATTACACAATGCTTTTTGGATTACAAAGGTCCCAAAAATATATAATTCTAGGATAATGTGATAATTTTTCGAAATATACCCATCCAATAGGCTTTGGACAAGTGTATGCCTTGGATTTTACATTATCTTCTCATTTTATTTAAATCGTTAAATAATGAGGTCATCGTTGCATCATCATGATGTCATAAATAATTTAATTTATTTAATGTCTAAAAATTAAAAAAAATACTATGATGTAGGAAAGCTTTTAAGCTTTCCAATGACTATTTATAGTCAAAAATATGACTTGTATAACTCTATGTAAAAATTGTTTTAGTAAAACGTTTCATGTTTGTGTCATTTTTTACTTTAACATTAAATAAAAGGTATTTATGTCATTTTCCAACTAAAGTGGCTCCATGGGGTCCCCAAGTTGACCCATGGCTTGTCTTGGTCTTCAATGACTCATCCAATAGGAGTAGGACATGTTTCATTCTCATCTCATATTATTAAAACATTATATTTACCTTAAACTACACTAATTATCTCTAATCGCGATTAAGAACTTAAAAGTTACTATTCACCAAAAATTTATGTTAATCTCATTGAACCACATATTACTTCTTAATGACAACCATGTATGTCAGATTTTTGAAAATAAAATCACAGAAGTGGTAATATTTCATTTAAATGAAAAATCTGTTATTTAACTACCACTTAGTGGTTTCACTATTCATCAAAAATTAAAGTTTTTCAGAACAATGCCAAAATTTCACCCTTTGCAATAATTTATATTCCGAATTCAAAAATTATGCCTATTTTAAAAAATTCCAAACATATAAGTTGCATTAATTAATTTTATAATTAATTTCCACTGTCACAACAAATAGCGTGTTTTTAAGAAACAATTTATATCAAAAGATTGGCAATTGTTTATGTCCAATTTCAATGTTAAATTAATTCTAATGACCACCATTGGATAAAATGGTAAAAATATATTATAATTATATTTTAAAACCACTAAATAGTATAATTTATCACTATAAATTATTTTGATTAAAAAAGTTGTTTTTAAGTAATTTTCACTATTCATAAAAAATTGGATGTTCTCAAAAAATTACAAAAAATTCAACTTTGGATAATTTCGATATTACGAATACAAAAATGAAGTCCATTTTGAAATATAAAATTTCTATAATTTTAAAAAGAGGTTATTACTGTTCATAACGGCTACTTTGATTAGTCGTAGGGTTTTAGAACTCGAAGTTGCGTACAATGCAAGGTATTGCATTATTGAATGAGAAGCATATTGTAGAAGCTCGGGTGTTACAATGAGATTTCTATCATTATAAAAATAATTGGATAACAATTTAATTTTGGCCCCACCCATTCATTGTTATAATGTTTCCACGATCATTCTCTTATAAAATAAAGACCATCCATGGTTATAATAAAAAACCAATCCTTTTTATATTTTAAACCAATTCAAATAATATAATCCATACATATTTGTGCCCCAAAATCATAAAACATTCCTTGTATCATCACATCATAATCCATGAAAATAAAATAGGTTTTATAAACATTTCATAAATTAATCACAGTATAACCCATTGAAGTAAAATGGGTACATACTAAAAATTAAAATCTCTAATACCTAATACTGATGGTTTCATTGGATCATATTCCATGTAGTAAATAATTAACAAAAAAATATTATATCGAATTTAATAAATAATATAATAGAACCCAGATATATTTCATGAATAATAATAACTATTCAACATTGAATATCAATTTTCCAAATTAAAACACATAATATATTTTATTAAAAACATTTTCATATGAAATATCTTAGGAAACATGTAATGGAATAATCAAAAAATTGAGTGGCCATGATAGTGGGATATTTTTTTCATGTAATATAATTTAAATGAAAACATTCCATTAACTTATTTGTAAAAGGGAAAGGGTTCATAATCTCGAAAAACAAAAAAAAAATCATTTTTGATAAACCAAAAATTAAATACTTAGATGAAAATTAATTAAAGAAATTATTTTATAATAAAATAATTATTCACTGTGTTTTTTTATAATATTTGGATATGAATGAAAGGTTTTCTTAATAGAAAAGAGAAATAAATCATATTTTCATTAAAGTAATCTTGTTAGTCTCTTGAGTACAAAAGTTAAAGAAAATGAAAAAAAATATCTATTTACAAGAAATAAATATATAGTAAAAAATTTATTATTTTTATCGTGTTAAATATCATAACTTTCCAAAAATAAAAACATTATAAAAAATATCAATTAAAAATCAGATTATACGTAAAATCATGCCTCTTTGGTAACATTTTCAATATATTACCCATGAAATAATGTGTAATGACCAAGAAATTTTATCCAATTACATATCCAAAAATATTATTTTTTAGAATTTGGAGGTTGTATGATGTGTTTTTTCGGACATGTGATTCATTATAATATTGATTCATTTCTACAGTTTTTCAAATTTGGAGTTTTCCATTGGTAAATCATCTTATCCATGACATGCTTTCTAGTGACTCGTCTGGTGATTAACTATTTGGCTGTATATAATCATACAGAGACTCATTTGTTGGTGACATGTCCTAGTCGTGAGTAGTATGGGAGTGACTCATTTGGAAATGACCCTTTTAGAGGTGACTCATCCTAGCAGTTACATTTCTAAAGGTGGTTGTTTAAGAAATGATGCTTTTAGTAATGATTCATCTCGTAGTGACTCCTCCAATCGGTGATTCGTTTAGTAGTGACTCACCAATCAATGACTCATCTGATGATGAATTTTTAGGTGTTGAATCATCCATAAATGAGCCATCTAGTGATTACTCTACCTATAGGCGACCCATTTGGTGGTGAATCATCGGGCAATGACTCATTTAATAAATTTTCCATTTTTTTAAGAATTTTTCTATTTTCCCTTAATTTACTAGATTTCCAATTTATCTTATTTTTAAAGAAAAGAGTTTTTAAATTCCATAACTTTTGGTTTTTATGTCTCGTCCTAACATCTGTATAGTATAATTATTTTTATAAAAGACCAAAAAAACTTCTAATTGTTTAAAATGTTGGGTATTGACAAGATCTTATTTGATGGAATTTAGAAACTATATCTAATTTGAAAAATTAGGATATAATATTTCTATAGCAATGATTTTTCTTGATATATTTGTTCATGGATTTATCATGAGATATGTTATTCCAAATCCTTCTTACTTTGATTCATGTAACCTAGTTGATGTAGTTAGTTTCTATTTTCCCTAAAGAGTCTTATTTTGTATGTTCTCTTATGTTTTTAGTATAGTAAGGTTTTTTATGTTCATTATTGCAGGTAAGATTTTTCATCAATTATTAATTATTTTTATCATGTGTTATGGTAATATAAATATTATCCTTAAATATATGGTTGAATCTGGTTGATAAAGATAAAGAAATTTAGTTAAATTAAATATTAAGGGTTAGGGGAATGTGATGAATGATCTAATAAATTATTTTTAATTTATAGATTATATGAATTGTATGGGATAATTAACCACTTAAAATCATGATTTTCATTGTTCATTGATTGATATTATATATTGTGATATATGGATTTCATAATGTGTTTCGTTGCTGATAAACACATCATATGTAATTAACTAATTACATATAGTACATAAACAAAATAAGTTCCATGGGCCTTATGTATTTAGTGATAAAATGCTTAAGTAATGTAGTAAAATTAAATAAGTTCAATTTATTTTTTAAATAAAAATATAAGTTATGTTGTGGTATATGGTGTGATGTGTGGAATGGTTTTTGATTGTGTGTGTGGGACTGATGTGATGTGTGGAATCTATGTTAGGATTTGGGGGGTATATAGTGTTATTATGTGATTTTGTGGACAGGTTGGGATGTTTATTATGATATAATGGTGTAGTAGGGAGGTGATGGTGGTTATGGTATTGTTATTAATAGAATATTTGAAATATGATGTGGCTATAAAATGACGTCGGTGTGGATATTAGGATGTGAAGTTGTTCTTATGTTTTGTGGTTGGTTTTGTTATATTTACCCAATTATTAATGAAATTAATTCTATATTTTAAACAAGGTGTCTTAGTAAATAAAATATAATGCTAACCATTTTCTGAGTATATAAATTAGAGAGGTTGTTAATGTTTATTTTATTTATAATGTATAACTCAATAAAATCAATTAATGAATTAAATTTGAATTATGACTTCTATATTTTTTGCATGAATTTTATACATTTTGATGTGGAAATGATCATGTAATAGTTCTGTGAGGTGGTTAGTAATTGTTCAAAAACCCATATGATGGACCTTTTTATGAATATATTTACATTTATACCCTATATTTTATTTCAATTTCTATAATGAACCCACCCTCATCGATCACAATCTGCTGACACATGCATAGCCAAAAGGGGTAATCTTTACCATTATCAATTTTGTAGGATGCATGTATGGACACCCTATCTTACATGTTCCCTCTTCTAGTCAATAATGGATGAGGTTTTTTCAGGTGATTATTGACGAGTGCTCTCATTTATCTTCGGGATGGGTTGTGATGTGTGGTCCTAGTTTTCTTCTGGGTGATTTTTGTTGTGTTACCCCATATGTATTCCCGATAAGGTATGATGTATCCTCACATGTGTGTTTTGAATATCATGTGTTGTTATGGTCTAGATGTGTGCAGGCGGGATATGATATTTTGTGAAGAAACCGGTGTGAGTGGGTGATATGTGATGTATTGTGATGGCCCATGTTTTTACAGGAGAGATTTGATGCGATGTATTAAAAAGATTTGAGGGCACCATGATGTTTTTTATTAGGGAGTGAGAGCGACTAATCAGTGGAAAAGTGGCATGTGGTAACCTATTATCGATGTTCCAAATATTATTATATTTTACATGGAAGTGTTTTTTGGGGATGGAGCCTTTTTTAGTTTGTGGTTACGATTATTCTAGATGTTTGGTGTTGTTTGGTTTTAATTTTTTTCTTATGGGTGTATAGCATACTACTTCAACTTGTTCACCTGAGACATTTATATTATTAGTGATTATACCGGTATGATCACCATATATATATATAATCTAGTATCAATTTTCCAAAAGGATTACATAGTCTATTTTGGGAATCTCTATCTTGGACCATTGGATAGTTATTAGGTTGAAGCTATAGTTTTTTCTATGTTTTTCATTGGATACTTTTATTTTTATTGGTTTTATTTACACATCCAATGTGGGATGATTTTTCAATTTCTTGTATATATTTAATGGATATTATATTAGTTGATTTAGTATATCTCCCATTCTTGTTTCCTTATAATGGTTAATGCCTCCCCTGTTGTGAGATATGTACACTCTTGGTGCTAGTCACAAACCTGAGGCCTGCTAAAGGACAGACTGAGGGGTCACGATCTCTTTCCCCACATTAAGGTATCTTTGGAGATGGGGTCATGAAATAATGGAATCGGAGTTGATGTTTTAGAGATACAGTTGAGTATGGAGTTAAGAATATTGAGTAATGCTAGGGTTTGTATGGAAGCTGTGTTAGATGATCTTTGTGTGTGTCATAGGACAATAATAACAGCTATTATTTGGAATTTTAGGGGCCATTATCCAATACATGTTCAATGATCTGGTTGAATGAACTAGTGAGGTATTACTACATGCGGGATAACGAGCTAAAAATGGTACATGAATCATTATTAGGGTTATTACTATTTAGATTGGGTAATCCGAGGATGCTAAAATTTATTATATAAATAATAATATTTTATATGTGTTTATTGGTATTTTTTCCAGTACAGTATTCATAATAATCTTTTATAAATTGTATAATGATTCATATAAACAATAGTAAAGTGTAAAATGACAATTAACTTCCCTCAACTATTTATTTAAAACCATCATGATGGTTGAATGTGTCATTTCTTTTAATGTTATAACAATATTCATAATTACTTGAATTTTTTCATCATTTATTTGTAATATATACTATCAAATATATTTTAACTATTGTTTTCAATTCTTATATAATCATGATAAATGTATTTCTTTTGTTATCAATTCATTAATTTTGGAAACCCATGTGAAGCACATAAGCTTGAAATAGATTTCACACCAACATGATGAAATAAATTATATTGAAACTATTCTTATATGTATTCTAGATTCCAAATGAAATATTATGTCTTTTATTTCATTCCATTGGTAATTATTGATGATAATATATTATAAAACTATTAAAAAACTAGGTTTAAACATTAAAATTCAGATATATATAAAAATTATCATCTTGATTATTTATAATTTATTTTAATTTGGAAGGAAAATTCATGAATAAATTCCTCAATATTTTCCCCTGATGGTAGTTCTACATTATTCTTATAGCCATATATTTTAGTTATGTGTTGTGTTTGAAAATTTTGTGACAATTACTTCTCAAATTTTTAATATTATAATATTTCTTTATGGTAACTTATTGTGACTAAAATCATGTTAATGAGAAAACTTATTATTTAACTATATATAATAATTTTTTATTGTTATGGAAATTAAATGTCCTCACAAGTTATGTTCTGATTAGTTTGTAAATAGAGTAATGTTTTATTTGAAATCATTTTTGTCGTATCTATGGAAGTTCTAGTATGATTGAATTGATTTTGTATAGTTTTTAAATTTTTATTACTTATTATTCTATAAAAAAAAATATTGTACTAAATTCAATATATTGTAACATGTTCTATAATAAATAAGTCATTAAAGAAAATTTAGAATGACTATGATACTGAATGAAACAAAATAATACAATATGTTTATTTAAGTTTTGTAGCCTAAAGGCATGTTTTATTTTGATTATTTTAAAATAATTTCATGAATGTAACTTGGTATTTGAATTGAAAACAAGTTCTTAGAATCTAAATATTTTCAAATGAAGTTGTATATATATTTCCTCATCAATATGATGAACTAGTACTGTATTATTTAATAAAAGTTAACAATATGTTGTAGATAAAATGTAAATAGTTTCATCTATATCTTGGATTCATGTTAGAGAGATTAATTTAAATACATGAAAATTTACTGGAACTAACCATTAAATGTTTACTATTGTTTTTTGTTTCATTGTTATCACCGCATTGATGTTTTCATGTGCACTTCTAAAAATCAATATTGATTTAAACGATTCTTTCTCAATGATTATTGTTGATTATGAGACACAATATTTGAATTCATAATTAGTCTAACCATATATTAAAAGGATAATCACATATATGTAGTTACTGAATTGGTATTTTGATAAAAAATTGAAATTGTTATAGATTACTCAGGATGAATAATGTGGTTAAATAATATCGGACTAAAAATAAATATGGAAGATATTATGTATTGATGTTATTTGTGATAGTTCTTGTTGGGTTTTAATGTGTGATGTATGATTAAAACTTTCAAGTATATGAATAAGTGGAAATGAAATTATAAATGAATATTTGTTATATTTTTTTTCCGAAACCACGCGGGTGATTCAGTGTCACCTAAAGATGATATTATCAATAAATTGGAAAGGGAGTTTCATGATTTCAGTGACAAGGGATTTATTGTGTAATGGATAATTTGAGAGTTTATTGATGAATTTTGGGGTATTATGTAGAGTATGTGGTTATGTTAAAATTTTTATTTCTTATTGATGGTATGGAAATGAGGTGATGTGGTAGTGTGAAATGTCTAGTGGGAATTTTTTTTGGTGGGTATGTTTGTCCATTTTTTATGTTTTGATGTGGTTTTTATTTGTTGTTTAACAGATATGTGGATGTTATGGTGGGATGGATTTTGATATGTTATGTTATGATTAGAAATATAGACTCCATCTCCACTCGTTAAATATTTAATAACATAATGTTAGATATAAATTAAACTGTTCATTTTGGAAATCATAAAATTAATAATGATGGGGTTTCCTCCCATACCTCAATATTTTTATAAAATAAGTACTGAGAATTTTTTAATACTTTCTTGGTGATTTTATTTATATTCCTTTTTATTTTGTTGAAATGTATTATTAACTCAAACATATAATAAGAGGGAATTTATTTCCTTCTCTAAGTGGTGTTATATTAATAAACATCTTAAAACCATACAGGTGAGTTAGTTCCACCCAATGAAAACTATATCATAGTGTGGTGGATTATTTCTTTTGATTTGTATACTTCCTGAAACACATTCTTAGTTAATGTGAGTTCTTTTTTTGATTATGAAATGTTACGAAAAAATTGTTTCATTAATAATATCATAGTTAAAAAATTAGATAGAAAACAAGGGAACATTTATTACTTGATAAATTCGATAATTCTAAACATGTGTTTTATTTTGTTTATGTTGTAAATCATATTTCAAATTTTAAAGACATTTATATGGTTAAAACTGTGAATGGTAAATTTTTTTCAAAATAATTTATTCCTCATAACTAATTTGTATGTATTGCCGGATTTTTTATATAACAATCTATGTGGCTTCTTCTATTTGAGATGTATCTTCCATCAGAGAATGTTTTAATATATATTTTAGATTTAAATTTCTTCTCCCAAGTGATTATTGTGGTCCATGTATATTGAGAAACATGAGAGGTATCTCATTGGATGTTTTCTAGACCACCATTATCATTACAACTAGTTTTCTTTTTATTATCAAGGATGAACCATTCCACTTGTTCATGAGATATAGAGGCATGGTGGCCTTTAGGAGAGTACTTGGTGGCATGAGACACAGATGCGAGCGCAGTACAGAAAGTTGTTTTTTCTTATCCATTTTCTACCATTATTGTGTTATGTTTTCAAAACATGGTGTTTTATATAATACCTTTTATTCACCTTCATGTGATGTGTGTTTTGTGATGTGTGATGATATTTCAATATGAGAAAAAATAGAGATCTAAATCTCAATAAAGATGAATTCTACTATGAAGTGGTTAATCCCATGTTTGCGAGTTAGTACTACACAATGTGGATAATATCCTGACATGTAGATTTGAATAACCTAAATCATATATCCATGATATTATGGTATTTAGATATTATAATAGATTGTTTTCAAATGATTGATTAGTGGCACTATTTCAGGTGTGACGAAATCCTTGAGAGGTTTCTCAAGGGATGCTATTTTGGACCCTCACTCTATATTCATCAAGGATGGTTCTAAATTATATCGGGTGAGAATAGTTTTTTAGGGACCCAAAGCTTGACGTACATGGACATTACATTAACTTTGCAGAATATTTAATACATGACAAAAACAAACGCACAAGGACCATAATAGTTTAGTGTCTTTGGAAACTCGGCATGTAATCATCTAATCATGGTGAAAGATATTCAGCAACTCCCATAAAGATCATCCCATTTTGGTTTTCATACCTAAAACCTTTCTTTATATCCAGGGAAAAATAAAACATAAAATGGTTGATCCCAAATGCTCAGTAAGGGTAAACATATAGAACATAAAACAATCCCTAAACATTTGAATGCAAAAACATGAACATAAAATCTAAACATCAAAATATTGAGCAAAGACATAAATCTTGGAAGTACGTAAGGAATATATCATAATGGATCAACAATCAAGATAAAATAATATGGGAATAAATCATGTAATTGTGGAAAACCATTAAGAAGATGATATGATTTCCATGGTAGCCAAGTCATTGCTGCTAGAACCATCTTAGTGGACAAAGTCCCTTTCTGAATCGAGTTCACTACTCGTTCTAGTCATGTATCACTGAACATGATTAACATACTGTTCCAGCCAATCTATCTCATGAGATATAAATATTTACCCAATGCATTGTAGGGGGATACAGATCCCACCCATCTCATAATGAAATCACTCTTACTTGTGCCACAACATAAACAAAAATCATTCATCATAACCCAAATAATAAAATGGGTTTCGTTAGCATCATCCAATGATAACATAGTGTATATAAAACAAATGTATATCATATCATCATAATAAAAGAGAAACCATGTAAATCACAGAGACATTATACTAGAAACATACTCATATGAAATAATGTAATCATAGATGGAAATTGGTTTTGATAAAACACTTTAAATGAATTCTTGCGGAAAATATCATTTCTTAATCAAAATAATTTTCTTTTCACAAAATGCTATGAAATATTAAATCAAAAGGATTTTGATGAAAATAGTCATTAAATCTTGTTGATTAGGCTTCATAACGATGCATATCGCTTCCTCGGATCACAACGCGTAGACTACCTACGGTGCTTCTTAATGTCATATGGAGGAAAACTAGCTCTGGAAGCATAATCACCCCAGCTCACAGCTCTAGAGTCTCTCAGATTGCGCTCCGCAATCAGTGCCTGGTTAACGATGTAAGTGATGGAAGTCAACTAGAAGAGATTCACCTACTAGCGGATCTCCCGCCTGAGACCATCCTCAATATTTTTCGATAAGAACATCCCATCCCCACCCTGGAGGGGTGTGAAATGCTATAGCTTGGAGAATATGAGAGAAGTAATCCATAACATACAGAGTACCCTACACTAGTCTCATGAACTCCCGGGCTCGGTCGGCCCTCAGGGTCTCTGGGTAGAAGTAGTCATAAAATATGTCCTGAAACTCCTCCTAAAAAATAACATGCTGATGAACCTATTGTGAGATCACGTCCCACCCCCACATGGTGGAGTCTTATAGCATAAAGGTAGCGACATTTACCCACCTCTCTAGAGGCGTCTCTATATATGCTCAAATATGGCCAACATGGCTTCCATCCGCGACTCTGCTGCATAAGGACCTCCTTCCCCCGAGAAAGTGGGATGATGCTGTTGTTGGAAAACCCGCATCAAGTCTTCCATAGTTGTGGTAGGAGGTGGTTCTCCCTGAAAGTTCTGCATCATCCTCATAAACCCTTACCTGAATTTTTCATTAGCAGCTGTAACTAGTATAACACTTGGTGCCAAGGCTGG
This sequence comes from Viscum album, assembly GCA_963277665.1. Lineage (NCBI taxonomy): Eukaryota > Viridiplantae > Streptophyta > Magnoliopsida > Santalales > Viscaceae > Viscum > Viscum album. The sequence goes on along the minus strand of OY728152.1, from coordinate 2,068,974,243 downwards.
CCCAACTAGAGGATCGGCAGGAAGTCCCTGATCAGCCACATATAGCGTCTGATCACTGCCTAACAACTGACGTACAACCAAAGGATTTCTTAAAGGCATATCTCTGAAAGATCAAAACATACATTAGTTTAGGAAAACAAGGATAGAGAACCAAGGAGTAAAAAACAAAAACAGGAGAAGGAAACATGATATATTTACAAAACAAAACTACATGACATGTATAAAATCTACATAGTGTGTACATAGCTATGTTTCCCTGCCGGTTTCTCCTTTTACGGCTAACCCACACAGTCTTCTTAATCTAAGACTACAAGGCGTGTGCCTAGTGGACACGGCATGTAGTAGACAAGGTTTCAATGATTTGTGTTGCTAGCTACACAGCCGGCTACACCGCTGAGACTACACAGGGTGTTCTAAACTAACACAGCGTGTATGTGAAGATTTTTCCTGACCCGTGTTTTTGCCGACATAGCCAAGTAAATGTCTAACCCTTACACGGTGTGTTACGAATAAAAACGGCATGTATGGAAGAAGATAACACTGACCAGTGAGGCTCGTGACATGGCTGGGTACCTGGAATAAGACTACATGGCGCGTTTCTATCCAACACGACGTGTTCTACTCGAGCTTCCCCGACCTGTGTTGTTAGTTACACGGTCGGGTACATGCTCACTACTACACGGCGTGTTCCTGGAAATTTTCAAAACCTGGGTTTCTTCACACATAGTCAAAGACATTGTTTAAAATGCCACAGTGTGTATATAAAAAGTACACGCTGTGTATTCTGGGTTTTTTCTCTCCAGTAGCTCTAAAACTACACTGAAGCCCTGAAACCACCGAGAAACGAGAATTATGGTGCCAGATTCTGATTTGTAACGGCCCAGACTCCCCAAAAATCAATTCTTTTCATCCATTTAAGAAAATTATGATAGAAACAATCCTCTAACAAATAGTATACATTCTACCAAAACATCTATCTCAACAGCATGCATAATCTACACAAGGTCTATCACAACAAAACATGCAATTGCTAATGCACCGTAGCTGGCATAACAAGAATGTATGGCATGTGATTTATCGAAAGTGCCTGTATGATGCATGAGATGGCATACCGTCATCTCATCGGGTTGCGACATGAAATAGAACCATAATAGAAACAATAACAACAACACAAGACATATGAATCAATCTAGGTGAAATCATATCAACCATAAATCTCAAAACCAAAAACCTTCAATAAATGAGGTAGTATGGCTTTTCCATGTATCGGGTTAGCTAATCCTGAGCATAGCTTTACACCAAGTACCGAATCCGTACTATCCCTGTATAAAGGCTCCAAACTGAAAATCAATAAAAAATAACCCCTATGGTACCACTTTGTAATGTCTCGGTTCCGGAAGCCACCCATAGATGTCCCATGCACTGTTCACCACATGACCTCAAGAGAATTTCCCCAAACACCATAGGCTGCTGACTAGTAGTGACGACCTTGGTATGTTCTTGGGGAAACTATTCCCTCATTTGGTAAGGTATACAAAGAAAATAAATTAACTCTAAATAGAGGAAGTAGTAAACAATATGCAACAACTGAACCAAACAGTGAAAGAAATGAATATATAGTAATGAAGATAATGATGAAGTATGTACATGTATCTAAGGAACACAGAAAACATAACAACGTGCTGAAATACAAGTAAAATCAATGTAAAAAATAACAACAAATCTTGCAGCTTTGCAAGCCTAAGCTTGGTCCCTTCCTCTCTAACTCCAATAAAACAAGTACCAGAAGTCGAAGGGCACTTTCCCTTATCTATACCTACAACATCAAAGTATTCATGGGCCTAAAAGAATGGCCCAAACAGGTTGTGTGATACAATCCCAGTAGGAAATCACCCGAAGCTCTATGCCTAACAGTCAACAAATACAATGCAAGTAAAAGTGCAGGAAGCAGTAAATAGAAAAAGAACATAGTAGCTACAATCCACATTTCTAGCATATAAATTACACAAGTAAACAACCAACAACAAGTAGAAAACTGGTAATCCTCTGGGTAGCTCTCACAGCCTAACCCCTATGGTTAAACGTATAAGTACTAGAAACCCCATATAAGGCACACACAGTCCCACCCCTCTGGTTCAGCTAGGAGTAGAATTTCTGTGGAACCACTCACCTTCAATTCCCCAAATAGTCTCGTATCGTGCAAAAGGTTATCTGCGAAAGCACTCAACGTCGCATTTCCCATGTGGCCCATGTCGAGGAACTACAGACTCTCTTAGGAATCACGCATCAAAAATTCCCCTTATGGTCTCACATCACATTAAAAGACACTATAGAGAAGCCCTTACGTTCATTCTTTCTATGGTCTACTACACTTGGTTCTCACAGTATTGTGTGAAATAAACAAGCTCAGAGCGCATGTATCATCCCAAGTAAACCTCAAGAACTACTTGGCTATCATTGTAAGCCACAACAACATAACTGTATAACAACCCCATGATCCTATAACTATGCATGACAACTGCAAAAAAGCCTAATAAGGAAAACATGTAAGGCCAAGCACAGTACCACTGTATAAATTTTACAAATTCACGAGAAATTATCTCTACTCAAGCAATTAGGAAAAGCAGTCAAAAGACTGGGGAAAATAGGAAACCCACAATTCCCCATTCATTAGAATTAGTAGAATTTGCACAAAATATTCAAAGACTTCATACGGAAAGGAACAAACCACCTACCTAGATGCTAGGAGATCAAAATACATGATCCACACAGATTGATTCTCCTTATAACGGCGAAGATCTATGAAGACGCAAAAAACGTTCAACTGTCAATAACATGAGAAAGGAGAAGAATAGGTAAACAGGGCTTCAGGAGAATGGAGTACTCACTGATGTGGTTCCAACGCAATCGACGACGATCAAAACAGAGAACGGACAGGGGAACTGTGGCTCAGAAAATATCTACAACCACACGGGTCGCTCTTGGATGAAGAAGCTGGGGAAAAAAATGTTTTCATGGATTAGGCGCGACCTCGGTCCATTTAATGAAAAAAAAGAAAGTACATGGTGGTTACTTTTAGAGTACACGACATGCACTAGGTTTTTTCATACTCTACTTTAAGCAGCCTCCACATCACCCCTACAGCTCACGTGTGTGGCCTGGGCACGGCCATCATATGGCTTCGAGAAAGATAAAATTACCCGGCATGTACTCTGAAATTACACGGCGTGTACATAAAAATTTTCCAGAAACTCTATTTTTCTAAAAAAACTCCCAAAAAAGGAAAGATATACCTCAAACGAAGATCCAGCTTCTTACAGTGGATCAGGAGGCACCTCATTCATATAATACATCAGGATATACCAATATTTTAATGTAGTTGAAGACAATGGACATTTTTTCCATTTAATCTCATGAGATATAAAAACATTGAAAATTCATTAGAATTTAATATGGGTCCCACCTATCAAATAATTAAATCTATTATTTTGTGTTGAAAATATTATTAAGACATTCAAAATATATTCGCATCAACAACCAAGTAATGAAAATTGAATTCATAAGCATTCAATAAATTCTCTTTAGCATGTCAAATAAAAAATCATTGGTTTTTATAATAATTTAACCGACATAAAAATTAATTATCCAATGAAATAATATGAGTGCTATAATTAAATTTTATAACCATTAAATTGATATTAATATAATGAAATTACATTGTATATAAAATACTATTTTAGAAGATTACGTAGATCATTTATTAAAGAATATATTATTCCACTTTGAAGAAAACATTTTTAAATAGAAATCATTTTTGAAATTATTTTACTCTAAAAAATTCCTAAAATTATTTATATTAATATTTATATAAAAGAATTTTCATTATATGTATAAATTATGTTTGTTTTATACACATTAAAATAATGTTTCATTTCACATTTTTGGTAAAGGCCAAATGAGAATTATTTTTAAAACAAAATAATGATTCCATTAAAAGAATATTTAATAAAATAAATAAAAAATAGAATATTTATTTATTAATTATTGAAACAATTTTTTATAGATTGAAAACATTTTTCGAAAAAATGGTTTTTTGGAAATTTGTTTTTTACCAAATAGAGAAATAATGAATGTTTTTTCAAAAAATTATTCTTTTGATATATTGGTTACATAAAGAGAGTAAAATTACGTGAATCCTATTATTCACGTTACATATATATGGGATAATAAATTATATGATTTTAATTATAGGTGTATCATAATATTTCATCATCAGATTCATAAACATTACCAATATTGATAAATGATGAGATTATATTATAAAACTGTTAACTATTTGGTAACATTTAATCTTAATCCCATGGAATGATATATAATAAAATTGATATATATATAAAAATTTTATTTAGGATAATAAATATAAAAAATTCAAGGATATTATATCAACAAACTAAAATAAATAGGTGTTGAATATGGCATGTGTCTCTAAGAAGTAAAAAAGATATATGGAAATCGCTTACCCCAAGTCACGACATCCTTTTTAAAACTCAAAACTCCTGTATAGTAAATATATATTTATTATAAATATATTAAATAACAGATATTTTTTTAATAACATATATTATTTACTAATAATCATCCATTACACTTTTATAAACAATTTCATAACAAATACATGTTTCTATTAATAATAGTAATATTTTTTCTCTATGACTTGATTTGGTTTTTTAAGACCTATTACATGGATCATGGTCCATTATATCTATAACATTAACAATGATAAAAATATAAAATATATTCATTTATATTAATCAATAATTTTAATAGATATAAGATTCAATAAAATATTCATGGAGGCAGTTGGTCATAAATAAGAATTAATGTTTTTAAACATCCTCAATATTTGAAATGAAATAATGGTAAATAATATATTAAATTAAGAATAATTATTTTCGATCTAGTAAATTATTATTTGAGAATACTTTAATTCTCATGTTCATTTTAAATAGTTCATGGAAAATGAATCACATCGCTTCTTAGGGTTATAGTCTTCCGTACACATGAATAACTTATAATTTCCCAAATGGGATGGAATATATTAAGTTAGATGTGATTGAATAATATTTTATGATTAATAATATAATAAATATAATATTTATTAATTTAATATATTCTTATTAAAATACTTGTAAAACAAAAACAAAAATAGCAGCGTATAGATTTGTGATGTGGTAGTCCAATATACTCATGATAAATGTTAATATATTTAAAAGGGTTATGAGTTAATAAGGTAGATGTGGTATATTTTTTAAAAAGGTATAGTAATAATAAATATATTATATGAGCAACAAATCCATCATTATATAGAGTCAGAGGAGTTGGTGATAGAAAACGAATAACCTTAGTTCATGAAGTGGCAATCCACCGCACACACGAATGATTATTCAATATTAAATTTGATGGAATGTGAGATGGAAATAGTTCATTACAATTAAAATACTAAGTAAATGTATCTTTAATATACATATGGGTATATATCATCATGGTTTTATAATAATTTCTGGGGTTAGAGGAGGAAATTAAATAAAATACTCACTTTGGGTCATTACTTCTTCTTCTTGAAACATCATTTGGTTTGAAGTAATCACTTCCTGGGTGAGATTTCTATCAAAAATATTCATTCTATGATAATATGGTGTAATTATGTATTTTATTGGGTAAGGTCATAAAATATACCACTAATTTTCTAATTGTGAATAGGATATAAGAGGGAGGATTTTATAATTGAGGATATGGGAATAGATGAATATTTTCAAAAGAAAAACAAGTACCAATTGGTTTCACAATAATGATTTCTCTAAAACAAATCATATCAATACTATAAGATATATTTCCAAAATATTTTAATTAAATGGGTGTTGGATTTTTTTTTCTTTTTTATTGTTTATTTGTTTGGTCTAATCCCTATTGAATCGTTTTATTAATAACTATAGAACCAAATATTGTATTATTTTACATTAAAATATGCTAAAAAAGTATGACAAACATTATATATAATAAAAATTATTTTGACTATAAATAATTAATATATTGTTTTGAAAACAATTCCAGGATGTATCAAAATATAAAATTAAATTAATCTTTTAGTCACAACCAAAAATTTGTTTTCCTATGTGAAAAGTTTCAAATGAAAAAACTATTTTTTATAAGAATTAAATTTTAAATTTATTAATTTTAAATAAATTATAATAATAGAAAAAATTGATGTTATTTTTATTTTAAACCCATATTAATATATTTATTCATGTTTTGAAATGATTTTAGAAAATAATTATTCATTATAAAATTAAATTTTATTATTTTTTTTTTTGAAATTCATCTTCATATTAAATTATCAAAAATTAAATATAATAATAAAATATAAAATTTTTTTAAAATTGATTTTTTTTAAATAAGGTATTTAAAATTTCAGATTTTTTGATTTTAACATATTTATTTAAAATGGGAGGAAACTACTCTTTAGAAAAATACTATTTTTAAGAAATAATAATGTATCAATTCTAATCTATTATATATCAATATAACAATATAAAATATAAAAAATTAACTAATACATAAAATATAAGATTCATTTTAGTTATTTTATAAAATTATTATATTTCATTTATTGAGGTTGAAGTATAATTTTTAATAAAAATATTCTTTCTACAAATAAATTTCCATAAAATTCAAATATTTTTAAATTTAATTTACAATTAAGTAGTCTCCAACTTATTAATTTTATATACAAGTGTAACCTAAATATTTTCATAAATTTGATAATAAAATTCATTTCCACTATTTCAATTTTTAGGAAATTAATATCATATTAAATTATTAAATTTTAGAAATATGTTATGGTTATATAAAACATGGTTTTGTGAGTAAAAAAATATATATTAATGTTATTATGTGTAATAAAATATAAACTTAGTTATTCATGTATCAAAAGATAAAATAAATTTTTTTTATAATTGAAAACATTTAATAGTTCAAATTTATTTGAAATATATATATTTCAGAAAATATAAGTGTGATACCTTTTACCCCCTTAAATAAATTGTTTCCACAAAATTTTAACAAGTTATTAGAAAAATTGGTTTAATATTTGAAAACCCCATTGTGGAAAAGCCAAATCATAACAAGGATTTATAAAACATCCCTTACAAACTATTGAAATGGATGAGAGAGGATCATCTAGAATAATTCGTGTTAGGATTCCAAAAAGAAGAACACAGGTGGGAAGTAAATACTTAGACATAGAATAAAATCATAACATACAAACAATGATAGAGTGTTAAAATATCATTAATCATGGAAAAAGTGAATGATCATATGAAAATCAACATTCACCAAACCATAACCCAAATAGTCATGGAAGGTTCAATCATATCATCAGAAATGATGGTAGTGTGATAACATTTAATTTAAAATTCATTTTTATAAATATGAAATATTTCTAAAAGGAAGTATGCATACATCTTTGTTTCTAATTTATAAGAACAATATCATCCTCAAATTTTTCTTTTATCAACTTCCATTATATACCTTAATCCAAGAAATAAAGTTGAATTTATTATCTTCGAATATTTAATGGATAAGTATATCCATAATTGAATGATAAGATAATATTTTAGTCTCTAGTCATCATTATAAATCAATTTTCAGAACATTTTATTTCGTAATCATTAATCATCATATGTGGAAGTAAAATATAAATATCTAAAACCACATCAAGATTTCAACAAAATAACATTTCACAATGTTTATCCTATTGACACTTCCAAAATATTAACATTATTAAAAATTATAAACAAGGTCCATATTTTAACAAAACAAACTAATCATTAATTCATAAAACACAAATATATATCATTTAATTTTCAAATAGAAAAAATGTGGAGAAAATCATCAGGTATTTTCCTAAAATATAATTACAACCTGAATTAAAATAAAACCAAATTATTAAGAAACATTTTTTGTTACTGCATTTAGGAAACATATATATCTTTTTATTTTCCCGAAAACCCAAAAATGATGTAAACCGATCAATGATTTCTCAAATATATTTTCCAATAAATAATTAAGCAGTTCTAAGGTAATTAAAAACCCCAATTAATTTTATTCATTACTTTAAATCACTTTATGTATTAATCCATATCCCAACCTCAGGAATATATTTAAGGATATCGTCCCTTAATCATGGGTTTTGTTAAAAATACCACCTTCCTATTAAATCAAAATTCATTTTAGAATGTAATAATCAACACATTATTAAAAATACTTGATAAAAAATTATACTTAACAATCCTTATATATTTTATAATCATTTAATTTCATTATATAAACACATTAATAATTTTAATTCATTCTTAAACCCTTAATTATGATCGATCATATAATTCCATAACACCTCCTTACATTCCTATTTCATTTGCAGTATCTTCATTATAAATAATAATACATTTACATATATGGACTTCTGGATCCCCTTATTGACCATTCCCCATTGGAGTTTTATTTTCAAAATGTTTATACTTTCCACAGCAAAATATTTCATCCATTGTTAAGACCATAGAGAGAATAACATTAACATTCATTTCATTAATTAAACTTTTTATTTTCAATTGGAAGTTAAATTCATAATACCCTTCTTCTTCACGCATATATCATATCCTAATTCAATTTAAACATTCCTCAGTGTAATTTTTCCAAAATTATTAACATATTTGAAACTAGATCTATATTCTTCTATTATATACCAAAACCATACTCTCAAAAAACCTTACCCTTCTTTTCCTTATTTAGTCTATGAGTTTGTTAAGGGGAATGTTCATAACCATATATATTAATATATGATTAAGAATAATCACTATATCCTTTAATACTCTCATTATATATTTGGTTTCTGATAAACATGATCTCTATCGGATTCTAAATTAATATTGTTCTTTATGGTTCCCTCTATTTAATAAAACACAAAATCGTACTATGTGAAAAAATATTCCTTTTTTGTAAACCAAATAATCATGAAAAAAAACCCTTTTGAAACACTAAATAATTAAACATTATATTAAATTAAGGAAAACATGGGCTTAATATAGTTAATTCATAATCACTTTTTAATTATTCATGATTGTTCATGAAGAGTTTGTTAATTTACTAATCAAATCACCACAAAGTGTTTAACCAGGAGCCTAGAAAGGCCCCTTTTTTAGGCACTATGTGGTGATTGATTATGAATAAATGCACGCTTTTGGAGTTATTACACCAAGGTACTTCAATTAAAGAGATACGTCAAGTTATAGTATTCATATAAGGATTTAGGTTTTTCAAAACCACTATTATTATACGTTACTAATATGATCATAATTTGATTCATTTATCCCAAGAAAAATTATTTTCATTATATTTATTAAAAAATGATCACTTTAAGTGTTATAATTTATATTATTGATTTATATGATGTTAATATATTAATCAATTTTTTTTTGTTAAATTTTTAAAATTTACATGAAAGAAATTATTTTTTTCAAATAATTGTTTATGTTTTATAATTTCATCTTTTATTTATTTTATTTTATTTATTAGTTTTTTTATAAAAAAATTATTATTAATTTATTAGGTTATAATTTAATTAACGAAATATTTTGTGTTAGTTTTAATTTTATTTCCGAATATTAAATTAATTTATTTTTCCATGACTGTACATAATTATAATTATAATTATATTTAATGTTAACTAAATTCTGTATGATTTTTTTATATAGTGATGTTCCACCAATGTATAATAATTTTTTTACTATTGAGTAAGATGAAATTATATTGGTTTTCTTACTATAATTCCAAGAACATAACTATAATTGTTGACACCTGTTGTCGATAAATTTAAACATCCCACATGAAGTAATATATTTTAGTAATATTTTGGGAATACTATTGTGTCGCCCACAAAACATAATTATCCTCCCATTAAACTTATTCAGAATGCCATTTTATGATAATATAAACTACTGTGTTTGAGAGAAACTCAGAGGATAAATTGACATACATGATTTTGGAATCCATGAATCAGATCATTGAATGAGTCTTAAGATGATGATTTTTTTAATATTTTTGATTCATAATCATCAATTATGAACAATTTTTTGATGTGAATATTAGTTATGCTGTTGATTTAAGAAGAATCAAAGATGAAATCCAATTCTAAGATCCCACTTGATTTGTTGTGAATGGCATTGATGATTGCTAGTGCTAGAATCATGTGTTCCACTATCAGGTTTTCCTAAATGATCCCATGGTGAAGCTTAATTGTGATGGGAGATGGCGATTTATGGGAATTTCATCCTGATGTTTAATGCTTCAAGGTAAATACAACTCATTTAGGAATCTACATTTGATATCGGATCATATGTTTTTATAATAAATTGATTCCAACTGTACCAGATCGATATTGGTTGTGTGAGCCACCAATATTCTTGATGTAAATACCAACCATGGTAGCCAATTCAATCTTTTTTTAGATCATTAACTGTAAATTATTGCACATTAATTACTTGATAATGCCACATTTGAACAATTATTTGGATCAAGATTGTTTTAAGGGATCATGAACTTTTTTGGTTTCAAATTAATTGTTTGATGTTTGTGACTGTGATATGTTTAATTAAATTACATGTGTTGTTTTGTTTGATATTATTTAAATTCAGGTTCAATGAATAATTAATGAATGGGTTTTATTGGGAATATTAGTTAGGATTCTCAATCATGTATCGGGATTTGGAAATATTAATACCGATGATATTATTTTCATTCTACTTAGAGATAATTTTTTATGTTGACCTGTTTTTTGGATAATGGGGAAATATCTATATGGAGAATGAATTTATGGGAATGTGGTTTATAATAGAAATTCATTAATGAAGAAATATATTGAATAGTGACCTTCTTTAATTTTTGTTTGAAATATGTTAGATAATTTTTTAGGAGATTTTGTTAGTTAGGGTTTTGACTGACCACCAACTATGAGATAGGTGGAATTTATTGTTCATGCAGACACTGTAATACATGGGGTAGCAACATCTTCAAAAGGAGTTATATTTTTTCACATATATATGATGAAATTTGAGTTAAGGATACAACATTGAAATATTTTTTTGAATAATAATCCTATTTTTTTTTCATATTCTTTGTTATTAAATATTTCATCATGTCAATAGTTAAGGGAGACCGCCTTGATTATTTGGTTACAATTTTTCTTAGTTAATTATCTTTTTATTATATTGATTTGTATCTATTGATATTCTTAAAGGATTTTAAATAAAAGTTTTTAACTTTTTTATTTCTCGATTTGGAATATCCTCCCCATGAACTTCAATGACTAACTCACATACCAATTTCTAACAGGTGATTCTCATCATTGCATTGAGATCTAGTATTAAGTTTGATCATCGATATAATATTCACCTTTGGAAAATTAAATTCTTGAATTGAGGTGTTGCGACAACAAATATTTTTTAGGGATTTTTTTCTAATATCATCTTTTAATTCATTTTTCATATAATTCTTTTTCCAACTCAATTGAGTTTATTTGGAGAGGTTGTGTGGTTTTTCGGCCAATTAGATATAACATTTTCATGGGGAGAGATATTTTGTAAAATTTATTAAACATTAGAAAATAATTCAATGATATGTGAGTAATCATGTATGGGGGATATTTTATGTGATTTATCATTTTTTAAATTGTGATAGGTGCAAGAAATAAGAGATCGAGTGTGCACTTCCTGATGTAATGAATTGGAGGATTAATTTTTTGTAATCAATGATAGGTGATAAAGTAATTCATATAAGAATTTTATTTTTCTTAATAAATGAAAGTGTTCTCTGTTATTAAATTTTTATTATTTGTTTCTATTACAATAATTTTCAGTTCATCAATTTATATCCTCTGTTTGAGTTTTTGTTTTATTTTTTTCAAATAATAAAATTGAGAAAACATTTTAGAAGAATATTAAAATTGACATAATTCATCTTTGAGACCATCACAAGGTTTAGTAGTTGTCCTGTATCTATGGAATAAAAAATATATTCTTGAAAGTTCATATGAAATTGTATCCAAAATTGGCACTATTTCTTGAGTGGAATGCTTTTTATGATTATTTGTTTCTAGTTTTTTATTTTTTTAACCATAAAAAAAATATTTTATAAAATAAAACTTCTTCTATGACTAGATTTCATTATGGGAATAATTTTATATAATTTAATGTATCATATAAAATTTATAATTAATATTATTTTCTTCAACTTATTGTTGATAATAAAAAGATTTGGCAACATACTGTGGAATATTTTTGAAAACTACATTAATAATTCTCAAAACACTTCCCTATGTATTATTAATAATTGGTTCACCGAGAGGAAAAACACTACCATTAGATTTTGAAAAGATCAAGGAAGATGACACATGGATGTAAATAAAATATCCATGTGTTGTGGACTATAGTATCATCAAGATGGATATTTCATATGTACAATTTTATATAGTTGGATTTATTTTTAGGAAACATTCTATTTTTTATTTTCATTATGACGAATTTTACTATACAGTCTTGACTAAAAAATTGTTCATTTTTTTCCAAGAATAAAAATACCCAGGAATAATTCTTTATGTTGTGTAATATTCCACAGATGATGACATATATTATTAATAGAATTTTTAGGTGGCTTACTACCTCTCTTGTGGTTTGGAAACAAAAATAAATAAACCTACTATTATTGATGAATAAGTATCTTACCAAACTAAATAAGAATTTTACTAAATTGTTTAATGATTAAATTCATGTTATTTTTATTTTATTATATTTTTCACTGATATTTTATCTCCCTATGAATGTAATGTAGAGCTAATTGAGCTTTATTTAATTCCATGAGGGTCATTAAAAGAATTTTTTGGTGCCAGATTACAAACTCCAAAAACTCCCATGTGGAATTTTCAATACATGCTTTGGCAGGATGATGACCAAGAGGAGGTTTTTGAAAATTGAAATTTTTAAATGATGTATGATTATACATATGTTATTTTAATATTTAATTTTTAGAGGAGATTGAACTAGAATAAAATATATTAATATATTTTGATTTGTTTCAAAATTTGAACAATTTTTCTCAAGAATCATAATATGGGAATACCCCATAAGTTTAAACCTATAAAAGACTATATATTGGATGTTATTATTCCAATTTAGAATAAGAAAACAAATCTAAAAAATGAGGCATCCAAAAGTTTCCTAATATAAGTACTAAAACTAGGAATAATATGATATGGTGGTTATTAAGCAATAATACACATCCACCAAGTTATCATAAATTATATTAAGTTTTTTAGTTTTGAAATGTGTAAATATAAAACCATATGGTGGTTTAATCACACGATAATATTGTTACATCGATTTTATAAATAGTTTTCTATTGTCTTTCTTTAAGAAATTATTTATTTTTTCTTGAAGGAAAGTAATAATACGATAGTACATTCCACATTTTTTATATCAATATTAGGTAACCCCATTTTGACCTTGAATCTCCCATGTTATATATTTCTTCTCTTAATTTTTAATGAATATAAATAAACATTTTTGATTAAAATTATTTATTCTATAGGGTGTTTATTTTTTATACAACTCTTACTTTTGTGATAGAAGAATTAAATGTATAACATGATATATAGATAAATTTTATTTATATTCAGTTGTTTTTTTATTAAAAATAATGCATGTACATTTTTAAAATATTATTATTTATTATAATTGTTAAAATATTAATTCACTTTTGTAAAGAATAAATTGCAATATTTCAATGATAAAGATAAGTATAATATTAATGAAGACAATTAATCAATATCCCTAATTATTTTCTCTGGTTTTTAAATATTTTGAACATAAAAATTAACAAATTTAATTATTGTATATACCAATTTTTCTAAGATTAAAATTTACATACAAGGATGATTATTTCACTATTTAAAATTGGGGGCTATAAAATCCAAAATTATAAATTATAAATATTCTATCAAGTGGAGTAAAGATTCATATTTTACATTTTTTATTACGATATTTTTCATAATTATTCAAAATCGTTTAGTTTCATCAATGATTTAATCTAAATATCATGTTAAAAAAAAATTTGAATTATTATTTTAATAATATGATGAAAAAAATAAATTTAAATTCTTACAAGTGTCAATTTAGAAAATCAATAATATGTTTTTTAGTTTTTTATGTTGTTACCAGTAAGAATAGTTTGTGCATAGAGTGTTAATTTTAGGATTCAAATTAAATTTGTAATTTTATTGTGACCCTTATAAAATGAATACTCCACATGTGATATAATTTTATTAGTAAAATGTTAATTATTTATGTTTTTATATCCCTGAGATTCACTTTTATAACAAATATGAGTTTTATGTCGGGGGGAGAGGGTCTTCAATGATAATATTACTTGTTCGTTAATGTACAAACCATCAGATTAAATAAATTTTTTTAAAATTTTACGATTCTAAATATTTTATATTTATTTTAAAAGGGTAAAATTTTGTTTGATTTAAAATATTGTGATGCCGTTTTGATAATGTTAAATTTTATTACTCAATTGATTTAATTAAGAACATAAATTTTACATCCATTTGGAAAAAAAAATTTATAATAAATTGTAATGTATTACAATTTTCATTACATTATAAAGTTTTTAATGAAATGAAACTCATAATATATGAATTCACATGGACTATTAAATTACAATACTAATCTAGGTAGATTGATAAATTCATCATTGTTTTATTCTTTCATTCTTCATGTTGGGGGAAGTGTTATTTATTTGGCTTCATATTATTAAAATTGAACACCCATGAATAGTGTATATATATTTTCCTTTTAATATTGTGTGTCATCTTAACTTGACGTAAATATAAATTCGAACAAAAATTTGGAGGCTATGTTATGTTTGATTTATTCTTTTCCATATTTACAATTTCAATCATTTTTGTGACATTGAAAACTGAATTTTTACTAATTTTTACAATTTAAATGCGGAAATTTGTAAAATCTCTTACCTGGAAGCCACTAACTGGTTCTTTGAGGTAGGTGGATACATGACCCTATGATATTTTCGCCATATTCCAACTGTTTTCAACATGCAGGGGGTCCAAATAGTCAATTAGGGATACTATAACCTGTTTTATTGGAGTAATCCACCAAATAAGATAATCAAAATAGAAGGATAAAAACCAATCATATAAGATCATGCATCAACATAGATTCCCCTAACAGGGAACAACCATTTACAATAGTAAATAATCTATTCAAGGAAACAAGTGAAAATGTAATAAAACCTAAAATGAAGATGAACTACAAAATCCCCAAAATTGTATTGACACCATGTCCGGGTCCTCCACTACATACACCCATGCCTACCCAACATCCTAGAAAGGGCCTTTGACCATCTTCTGAAATAAAAACCTGAAGTCTTCTCAGGTACCCAAGGGTGGACTAAGCTATGTGTGAGTAAAAATCATCAGGCCACTACCAACAATGTCTACAAAATATTCGCTAATAATAATTATGCATGAAACATGGGAATGAATAATAAATGTAAAGGAAATGATAGAGTCCCCTTAGCTAGTTTAGTTCCATTACCAACATTTATTACTACTTCCATATCTTACTAATTCATCTCATTTCTTATTAATTACCATTTACAAAAAATTTAACATGGTTTCATCAAACACAATAAGTTTGATGGGCTTAAAGTACACAATCACCTACATGAGGAAAACATATTGAAATCCTATCTTAATAGGACTAACATCCCTATTTCAACTATATCCTTACCTCGAAGCCTCAGTCCGATTGGATAAAACTATTTGGGGAATAGATCCGCAGTCTTATTCTCTATCCCATTCTTTCAGGGTGGAGTTTAGAGCCTCAATCCAACTCGACCAGTGAGAGTAGAACCTTACGTAAATACCTCACTCTACCAAGCCATGGGGACATTCTATATAAATATATATCAATCAACCATCAACACATCATCACAACCTTTTCCCCAAGAGTCATAAATCACAAAAATAAATGAGATTTATTACCATCCCCTAACACATAACACATTTACCAAGTTTCCCATTATTTGGATATTTATCCCAATTCTCTGTTATTATTCTTATCTCACTATGCATTCATTCAGTATGACTATCTCACAAGGAATCATTCATCATGCCTAACTCACTTGGATTTTATCTAGACGTATCATCCGTTACATTATGGAATTTAATCATTTCAACATATTAACCCTTTTATTTATTCATCACTCTCCTGTATCAAACCATTTAAAAATTCCATCACTATTCATAATTTATCCTGAATATCCATGTTCAACCCATATAAACTACTTCCTTGTTAACCCAATATCCCTTATGTTAATATTTTATCTATGTGCATCAACTAGATTTTATTCCAACATATTTAAGCACATCAACATGTTTATCAAATCCTCTATAGAACTACACAACAATCTCACTTGTTAGTTCCAAATACCTAGGTCCGAGAAAGATGTCACACCCCATGGGTGGCCCTAGATTAGTCACATCACCCTTGACGCATCCCATGGATATATTGAGAGATTCCATTAACCTTAATGATAATCATTTTACCTAAACATTCCAAGGGTGAATAAAACATACGAAGAGCCACCAAAGAACAAAACTACTCATGCACAAATCCATAATAAACCATGGGATGTTACATGTAGAACACAAACCATGATTCCGTGAGTGAAAAAACTCTTAATCAAGCTCATAGATTCCTCTTCCGACAACCCTTGATGCTTAAACCTAGATCTCACCCAATGAGTAGGGTTTTAGAGCTTCAAAAACAAAGGATAAGTAGATACAATCTCAAAACTCAAAAGTGAAGAAAGAAAGGGATTATCCTTACTCAGATCTTCAATCTTCATTAATTGGAACAAAAAAGATCATAGAAACAGTGGAGATTGAACTCTTTGAGCACTTGGGAGATTTCATTCATCCCTCGGGTGCAGCTGGGAGAAATGAGAGAAAATATTTAGTGGCTGATTAAAATCCCAACGTGGAAAATTTTTAAAAAATTTAAATGTTTCAAGGACGCACATTTAGCCAAACCGTGTGAAAACCTTTCAGAGGACACTATCCAAAATCCTACCTCCTGCACAGTTTCCTTGGTTATCCACATTTTGATGACTTACCCTGATCAAACACTGTTTCTTACCAATATAACATCTTTTTCAACTTTTTCATGACTTTATCCCTTAGAAAACCTCGAGCCTTATTAAGGGATTTGGTATGAAATTAATAAACCAAAAAAGGATTCAAAAAAACATAAACCAGGACATACATTTCAAGAATCTTATATCTTATAACCACCCGACATAATAACTGCTCATCCTTGAGTCGAGATCCCCAGATTAATTACAATAACTAGGAAAATAGTGTTGGAAACTATGCCTATAGATATAATTCATACTCCCATGTTTCATCCTAATCATTCCCATTCTTGTTTTGTACTCAAACTGAATGAAAACAATTTCCCATAAAGACTTTCTCACAACAATTCATGACACGAACTGGCTACTCCTCAAAGGATGCATCAGCCTCATGCTCAAAAACCTAACATCCACCACCTGAGTTTGGTCGGGGTGATATCTCATATGTTATGACACATGAAAAATGTCACACATCCAGCTATACTATTGTGGAAGACACAATCGGTACTCAAATGGAATGATCCTCTCCATAATCTCAAATGGCCTCACAAACCTGGGTGCCAACATGACCTGCTACTGAATCTGTTAGTGAACCAACAATAGTGAATGCCTATGAAACAAAATTTTTCAGACATTGAACTTTTGAGGTCTACACCATTCATCTGCAAACAACTTATAAATACTCTATAAAGTTTCCATTCATTTCTGAATCAACTCATCTTTCTTCGATGTCTTGTGCATGAGACTCGGTCCCAACATCATAGATTCACTAGCCTCCAACCAACACATTAGAGATCTACACGGCCTCCCATAGAGTGCCTCAAACTATTCCATCTGAACCATAGCCTGGAAAATGTTGTTGTAGGAAAATTCAACAAGAGACATGTGATTCTCCCTAGAAACACCAAAATCTATGACACAAGCCCTCAACATATCATCCCAAACATGGATTGTAAGCATGGACTACCCATCTGTTTGTGGGTGGAAAGATGTAATCAAAATCACCTGAGTACCAAGAACCTTCAATAACCCATTCCTGAAGCACAATGGGAAATGAGGATCAAGATCAGACACTATAGTTCGTGCTACACAAAAAAACTGTGTTATTTCCCGAACATACAACTCACCCAATTAATCAACATTATATGTCTCTTGAATATGTTATAAATTTTCTACATTTGTTAGCTAATTCACAAGTACCCATATTTCATTATTCTTTAAATGAATCATTGGAAGACCCACAAACAAAACAATCATCACATCATCCCGCATACATTCTGAAATGGGCAATGAATGTAAAAAAACATGGGAATTGATGTTCGTCTGTCACCTAGTGATAGGTAAGGCATTGTTCCATAAATTTTGCAACTTTGTATTTCATTCCCAACCACAAAATATTCCTAAATAGATCACGATATATGTTGGTCAAACCAAGATTCACTTCCCATTTTGATGCATAGAACACATGCATCAACTCTTCCCACATGGACACTGGCACAACCACATTACAATGAAATCAAATCACCCCTTCTACCAAGATGACCCCACTAGAAGGTTGATACCCTACTTTATTTCTTTTCATCATGGCTTAAAATACATGATCGACGAGCTGGAATTCCATAACTGAACCTAAAAGAGTTAACTAAACCACAACTTAACAAGAGTCACCTGACCATATTCTTCATGAACCTCTAGTTTTATATCAGCGAACAAATCCATCAACTTCTACATTGGCAAGATTCTTGGACCACTTGGTTCTAAGCCATCCTTCATAACGAATCAGAAAAAATTTTCCCTTTCCCTGGTGTATATACCATTTCAAATTTGAATGACTATAGATACTCAACCCTATCATTGTTGCTGATGATTCAAATACCACATTGAAAAGATATACATTAGAATCTTGTGGTCGGTTTTCAGCATGAACTGTTCCCCCCAAAAAGTAGTGTGTCTAGCACATTAAGGCATACAAAACTGAAGCAAACTCAATATCATGATTTGGATATTAGTGATCATGTGGTATCAATTTCTATGAAGCATAATCCACAACCTACACATCTTGCATCAACACATCCACAATCCCAATACTAGACACATCACTAAATAAGACATACTTCTTACCTAGCTTAGGTAAGATAAAGATCTGTGAAGACATCAATCACTTTTTCAACACTTGAATGGCATTCTCACAATCCTTAGACTACTCAGACAAAATTCCATTATTGTTCATTCCCGATAGTTGTCCTACTAAGAAAGTGATATCCTGGATGAACCTCTGGTAATACCCATCCAATCACAAAAAACACCAATCATCTAAAACACTCTTGGGTTGACCTCATGACATGAAAACCTACTCTTTCTATGGATCTTGCAACACACCTTCCTCAGAGATGATGTGATCCAAAAAAATAAGTTCGCCAATCTAGAGTTGTCACTTTGAAAGCATAAAATATATACAATTCTCTCTTAGTGTAATCAGAACGATGTCACGATGTTCCAAATGATGGTCATGAATTTTTAAATACACAAATATTTCATCAACAAATACAACCACAAAATGATCCATATAAGTTTGATATATTTGGTACATAAAATCCATGTACACTTTCAGTGCATTGGTCAGGCCGATTGGCATCACAGAAAACTCAAATACTTGTATCGACTAATGAAAGTTATATGTGGTAAGTTAAAAGGATTCACCCTAAACTTGTCATAAACCATTCTCTGATCAGAATTATAAAACACTGATACACCCCTCAAATGTCATAAAAGACATCAATTCCAGGAAGAGGTTACCTATTTTTCACCGTAATCTGATTTAACTTCTAAAAATATTCACACAACCTTAATAACCTATCATCATAATTTCCAAAAAGCGTAGGTGATCCTCATGGAGACATACTAGAATGTATAAACCCCATATGCTTCAACTCTACAAGCCGCATCATTAACTCATGGAATTATACCAGTTCCATTTGGTATAGTAGAATAGAATCTGGCTTCGCCAACTGTAGAAACTCAATTGTGAACTCAACATGCCTCTCAGGTGGAAACCTAAAGAAATCCTAAGGAAACACATCCTGAAAGTAGACCACCACTATAGGAATGATATACAATTCCCATCTACCATCATCAAGAATAATTCATGATACATGAGTCCAGAACATACCAAAATAGCAACAAAATGATCATGAACGACCAGCTCGAACATCCCACTCTCGGTGATGGACACAAGTCTCACCCTCAAGTGACCTAAACTATACCATGTTATGGTAGAAGTCTATGTGATCTTGATACAACACCAACTAGTCCACACCCAAAATCAAGTCAAATCCTGATATCTTGAGAATGAACAAGTGTTATGGGAAACAATACACACTAACTTCTAGAGCACAACACTTAAACTTTCTAGTATCATACTTTTTCACCCCCAACATAGTGTCAATCAACATAACCCCATAGACACTATCCACAATAAAAAACCTAATGCTACCTTAAACATAGATAAACTAAATGATAATGTGGACCTAGTGTCAAAAAACGCTCTATAAAGACTAGGGGCTCGTAGATTTGTACCTTGAATAGTTGATGACCCAACCTCGACATCACTTGGAGTATACTGAACATCATGAAGCTAACATTCCCCTCTACCTTGGGCTCTAACATGTGTTCCCTACACTGCACTACCCTTCTGATGTGGGAGATCTATCCCCAGAGTTCCACATCCACTGCCCTTACCAGTACGGCCCATGGAGCTCCGGCTACCTCACGGATTTTTATTAACTGATACCATGCCTCTATTTGGTGTCTTCCTGACACCAATATCCTTGTTAACCTGTTGAGGGTTCTTGAAGACCCTCTACTCATGTCCCAATCTACTAAATCATTATATGTCAATTAAAGGCCAAGGATACTGTCCACGCATGTGCCCCAGCCTACCACACTAATAAGAGAAGACATGATCAACACCCAGAGAGTTGACCCTCTCTTCTGACCACCTATCACACTTCCACCCTACTATAAACTTCCACAATGATGTTTTCTAATCTTGGAAGCTGCACCACTTGTCTGCCCAGATAACGCCTCATTCAAACACCTAATACTCCATTTATGTTCCCTTATAAGTCCATCTCTTGATCTACTACCTCTATAATACACTTCTAGAGAATGATATTCACTTGAGACCTGATCTCTTATCTCAACACATCTGGAAAACTCTTTATAACTACTGCCTCATCCCCTGCCAACTAGGGAACAAATTATTGCGGGTCAGTGAAGCGGCCAACATACTCTATCACCGACATCGATCACCGACATAGCCTCATGAACTCTGAAACCCGGTCTTTCCTCAACGTCTCTGGGTAGAATTTATCCAAAAACATTTCTGGGAAATCATTCCACAACATCCCCTCAACCCGCTCTGTCTAATTCAGGATGTCCCACCAATGATATTTCTGGCCCAAAAACATATAAGCTACCAAATATAACCACTTCCCTATAAGATCCTCCAGATGATAACTCTCCATCTGGATATACTCTATCCATAACTATAATACCACTTTCCCACCCACTCTAGTTATAGTTGGGGGGTGCAACAAGTGAAACTCCCTAGTTAACTTAAACACACTAGGTGCAACCCTCCTTATTTCCAAGTCCACAATCTTTAAAAAATGATCCATGTTCTCCTAGAACATATCTTACTTACTTTCTAGGGTCACCACATTCTCTGGATCTTCTACTGATGGACTTTTCTCAAAAAACATCTTCTTGTTTCCCAACTGACGCTCATTCACGTGGTGTAATTTCTCTACATTTCCAAACACAAGGTTTAGAACATATGCTATAAAATATTCACAACATCATAAATGGAATAACCTTCAACAATTACAACCACCCAAAATATAATAACCATCCCCACAAGCCTTAAAATTTTGAAAACATCACCTCGACCATCCCAATATCATAGAATTGTCCACTATGGGTAAAAAACCTTTCACCACCACAATGATCACACTAAATGTTACTAATTTTTTTTCCATTCATAAAAAACCATTAATTCCACATATTTAATTAATTATCACATGTCATTATTTTATCTTCACCAACATTTATTGTTTCGTTGTGACATTTTCCCTTTAAATTTTCAAAATGCAGGGTCCATTCTATCATTCCGTCCTCACACACCCAACTCATGTGTGCCTACAATGATGCATTCCACATATCTCTCCAGGTTCCTATAATGATTCATTAATGAACAACCTTCTATCATTATGTCCACCATCCAAATGTCATAAAACCATCACATCACATAACATGGGCATCACCTAGTGGTAATATATCATCAACTATAACATTGCTCAATCAGGAAAAACAACTTCCACTATGGGAGACTTAGGTTTTACCTCTACATGGGTTAGCTACTCTCAATCATGAGATAATTTCCAAGTCCCAAAAATACTTAACTATCATCTACTATACCAAATAACTTCATTCCAGATAAGGATAATAAATACATCTTATGATACCACTTTGTAACCTCCCTGACCTAGAATACACTAAATGGTGCTACGAGCCAAGTGGTTACATGACATTAATTGTGCCTCCCCATAAACAAAAAGTTTTCATGAGAATTTAGTGACTAAATAGTCAATTTTAGGGACTATAAACTCTTTTTATCGGAGTAAGCCATGATATAAGATAAAAAATATCTTTATAATAACCAATAATTAAAGAGCATGCCTAAAAAACCATTCCTAAAATGAGGTAAAACCATATCCAATAGTAAATATTACAACCCATACTACATGTGAAAAATGTGAAAAAAATCCAACATGAAGATGAACTACAAAATCCTCAAAATGGTTCAGATACCAAGTTCGGGTCCACCTCCATGCACACCCTTGAAACCCATCTTCTTAGAAAGGGACCTTTCTCTTCTCTTGACTTGAAAATCTGAAGTCTTATTGGGTAAACCATGCTGGCCCTAGTAGGGTGTGAGAACAACGTAGTAGGACACTACCAACAGTGCCTAATAAATATACTATAATTACAATTGTTCTTGTAAAAGGGGAATGAATAATAAATGAAAAGGAAAATATTAAGTGACCTTATCCAATTTAGATCCATTAAAAAAAATGATTACCATTTATTTATATTATAGATTCATTCCATTCCCCTTATTTACCATTTACAACAAATTTAACATGGGTTCGTCAAACAAATCAAGTTACAGGGGAATAATGTACACGATCACCTGTACAAGGAAAACTAACTATTATCAAATCACCATAAACTAACATCCTCATGCCAAACATATCCTCACCATGGATTCGCAGCCCGATTGAATGAAACAATAAGGGGAACATATCCACAATTCTCTTACCTAACCCATAAATCAGTGGTGGTGTTTAGTGCCTCAGTCTAGCTCGGCCGGTGGGAGTAGAACATCAATTCAATAGCCCCCACAACCAAGTGATGTGAACCTGATATATAAATATATATCAATCAACCATTCACACAACATGACAACCATTTCCCAAGGCATCATAAATCACAACATTTATATGATTGTACATATCGTTCCAATACCCACTATCACATTTACCGCATTTCACATCATTTATCCCATTATCCCAATTCTATTTTATTACAATTATCTCACTAAGCATTAACTCATCATCCCTATGTCACTAGTTTATGATCATCATTCCTAACACACTAGGATTCATTACCAGACTCAAAATCTTTAAAATTTTGGTCATTAATCATTTCAACATATTATACAATTTTCCTATTCATCATTCCCATGTATCAACCCATTTATACATTCCAACCCTATTCAGAATTTCTCTATAATAGCCATGTTCAACCATTATAAACCACTTCCATGTAAACCAAATAAACATTAGGTTATATTTAACCAAAGGTGCGTCACGTAAATTCCATTTAAACACAATCAATCACATCAACATTATTATAAAAGGCTTTACATAACCACATTATTATCTCACTTTTCATTACTAATCCCTAGGTTCAGAAAAGTCGGCACAACACATGGGTGGCTCTAGATTAGTCTCATCACCATTAACACATCCCATATAGATCATGAGGGTTTCCAATTACCATCATTAGAACCATTTTTTGTAAAGGTAAAAAGGATGAAAAAATCATACCAAGAGACACCCATGAAAAAAAAACCAAACAAGCACCAATCCACAATAAACAATGGGATATAACTTGTGGACTACCTGTCACAATTTTGTAGGTTAAAACCCTCTTAATCAAACCCTATGATTATACTTCTACCAATACTTTAATCTTCATCGTAGATGTCACCCAAAAAGTTGGGTTATAGAGATTTATAAAGAGAGGAGATTAAGATAAAAATCCGAACCTCAAAAGATAACAATGGATGGGATTTTCCTTACCCTTATCTTCGATCTAAAAATTGTGGTACATAAAACTCATCTGAAATGAGGGAGATAGATCTCTTACAGATCATGGGAGATTTGGTACATCACTAGGGCGACGTGTGATGTAATGGAAAGAAATCTAGAGTTGGTTATTATCATCGTGGAGTGGAAAAAATTTAATTTTTTAAATGTATTTGTGCTTACTAGTTTTCATGCCTGGTATTCCAAACCGTTTACAAAACATGCAAAGGCCACATTCCAAAATCCCACCTATTGAACAGTTTACTGGGTTGTCCCCATTGTTGGAACTAATCATGTGTAGACTGTACGACTAACCCCGAATGTCTATTTATCTATTTTTTCACCTCTTGTACACTTGGAACACCCCGAGCCTCCTTAAAGTCATTTTTAATAACCTAATTAACCAAAACAAAGGATTCAGACTAATTCCTAAATGAGAACCAACAATTTAATGATCCGAGATCATACAAATTTTATTTTTAAACATGTGATAATCCCTGGAGTAAAATTCATTTGAACAATAATTCTTCATGGATTTCATTTTTTCACTCTTAATATTATTCAATATCCACTAAACATGGGAAATATTTTCTTGAGGATAATAAATTATTACATGAAGTTGAATTTTAAGTGTCCTTGATTTGATGTATTTTTCAGATTTCATTTCTAATATATAAAAGTGGAATGATTAGGTATTTATGATTCTTATTTTAGTTTCATGATTTCTATGTTGTTTATTAGTAAATCGTATATTGTGTTCAACTAATTAAATATATTTTAAAATAATTTTTTTGAAATAATATTTTTTCCATGTTTCGTGATTTATACTTTTGTTTATTTAATATTATATTATATTTTATTAATTTTATGTACATAGATATATTATTGATGTTTTTATGTTTAGTATAACTTTATAATTTATTTCAGTTAAAATTTTATTTTGAAGAATTAGATATGTTTTATTTATATATTTAGTTTATTTAATTTATTTATTTTTCGGTTATGAATAAAACCGAAAATTTCATATTTTATATTATAGTGCATCGCCAATAGTGTATGATAATTGGGTGTAGAATGAGTAAGAAATTTTTTAGTGATTTTCATAAATGAATTTTTATCACCCTAAGATAATTTTATACCCTGGTGTGGATATATTTCAATAACCCTTTGTAAGTACTATATTTCTTCAATAACTACAAATTAAAATTATATCTTATATGTAACACACTTATCTTCCATGTAACAGAATTCAATTTCACATTTTAAGATAATATATAGTGTTGATAATAATAAGAATACCAAAGGATAATTTATTATTTATTATTTTGGAATAAAATTTGCTGCCTTTTGGATCAGACAAGGGATAATGATGTGTTTAGAAATTTTTTATTCAACCATATCAATGATAATTTATTATGTGATTTAGATACAGAGAAAATTTTTATTTCATGATTCAATAATTCTGAACGGGTATAATTTTGATAATAGTGTAGCTTCCTTCCAAGCATGATGATGCTCGAATCATGTATTGTACCATGATTTTTTCCTAACTGATGCCTCGATGAAGCGTCATTTGGATGAATATGGTGATTTCTTGGATTTTCGTGATCTACTTTAATGCCTGACGGCTAATAGAATCTGTGTAAGGTTATTAATCTAATATTGGATTGGGATTCTCAAAAAAGATTAATGGCAACTAAACTCGATAGATTTTTTTCTTAGCATCCATCATTCTTGATGGAAATTCCAACCAAGGAGGTCGATTATATAATGGTTTAGATAATTTGATCTCCATGACTTTTCCTCCCTCATTTTCTATTAACACTATTGATCTAAATGTTTGATATAGTATGTTTTAAGGGGAATTAAGTTTTTCTTGCACACTTCTTTTAATCTAGATTTCAGTGAATGTAACATGTTAGGTGAACATCCATGAAGAGTTTTTTTATAGTTGATATATTCTTGTCTAATGAAAAATATGTGATTTTGTTTTCATTTTGGGACATGGGGTGATAATTATTGATCAAAAGTCATATATGGGAATGATGAATGTTGAAGATTTATTTTTATTTATTTAGAATGAAATTTTTGATATAGATATATTGTTGGGAGTATGATAACATTTCAATATAGAGAATGAAATTCAGGGTTATAGTTTTGTCAATAAAAATTCATGGAGGGAGAAGAATCCAGGATAGTTACCTTTCTTAAATATTATTTGCCTTATTTCGTGTCATTTTTTCAGATATTTTATCATTTTGGGTTTTTATTAAAACCCATTCAGCGGAAATTTGAAATTTTTCAAGACACCTACACCATGGAATATCAGAAAAGAGGCATTTTTAGAAGTTTTTTAACATTTTTTGCTTATAGAGCATGTAATTTGACTGAGGTATTAGTCATCAAATTTATTTTTTTACTGAAATATTGTTGGAACCTCTTGGTTTTATCACTCAAAAATCATTTTAATTATTTTTTATTGATTTTTATGTTTTATGATTGCATATTATGTTATTAAAAAATTATGTTAAAAGTTTGATGACTGTTGAAATGAATCATCATTAAGGATAGCTCACCACTATAAAAGACTCAATGTTAAAGATGAATCCCTGCCTAGAATATATAATTGTTGGAATAGAGTCACTATAAATATTGAGTGACCCCCAAACATTGAATACCTTTATAAAGGATCCACCACTGAAGATGGTGCCTTTACACGATTCACCATTGAGTTGATTCACCATTGAGAGATAAAAAAGTTGTGACCTGTCACCACTCTGATGAGTCACAATTAAGAGGAGTCACTTCTAAGCAAGGGACACTACAATACATTATACACTATCAGATGACCTACAATTATCAGACACACTATTATCCCAAATCACAATGAGACATGATTTACAACGAAATTGAATCACAATTGTTTTTATGAGAAATTTAAATTAAATGATTCAAATAGATATATTAATGACTTTAATTATGATTATTATGTTAATGTATACTATTAATCTCTTTCCTTGAACATTAGATGATTTAACAACACAGTAAGAGGAAATATGTAATAACCCCAATTTTTAGTCAATCGGTGTTCCCTTCTTTTAATTATTTCATATATTGTAATTGTAGAGACCCTTTCTTGCCATATAAGGACATTAAATTTATTTTTGTGAAATGATTAATAAGTTACACAAAAATATTACTAAATAAATTTTTATTTTAGTTTCATTAGAAAAATGGAACATCATCTTCTAACATGGTGAAATATCTACAACATCTCCCTTAAAGATCTTCCCCATTTTTTTCCTACATCAAACCATTGTTTATATTCTGGGGAACAGAAAAAATAGAAATGTTGAGATAAAACTCTCAATAATAGTAAGAAATAAAAATATAAAAAAATTAACATTTAAACATAAAATCATGTACATAATGGATAAAATTAAAAATCTTGAGTCCTGAAATAAATCATGGTAGTACGTAAGACATAACTCATAAAGAAACATTAACCATGATGGAATTTCATTTGAATAAAAAATGTTATTGTGAAAAACTAATAAGTACATAATATTACCTCTATATTAGCCATGAAATTTCTTCAAATGCCATCATATTGGACATAGTCCATTATTGAACTAGTTTTACTTGTCGTTCGGGCCATGTATTACTGAACCAGATTTACTTTTCATTCCAACCATGCATTACATAACTATATTTTTTATTCCCTTCCCGTCATGTTTGTCTCATCAGATATACTTCTATAGCCAATTCATTGGAGGGATATATATTTCCTTCCAATCTCATAATCAAAAAATTATTACATATGGCAAAGTACTTAAAAGAACATTCACCATAGAATAACCCATGAAATAAAATGGGTTTCTTAATAATTATTCCATAACGACATAACCCATATAAAATATCATTATATCCTTAAAAAAAATAAATCATAATTATAATAGGGTTAGAAAAATAACCCTATTTAAGAGAGTCATCGTAGATGGAAAATAATTTTGATAAAACCCTTGAACTTAATTCCTAAGAAAAATATTTTCTCTTCTTCCAAAACATTTTTTCATCAAAATACTGTTCGATATTAAAAAAAATTAGTAGAAAATAAACTAAAAAATTTTATACGAAGATTCATGGAAATAAGGCTCTATTAAACTATAAAAATCCCTTCATGTTGTATAAGTAAAAATACATTCTCCACGTACTTTTGCTGAAAAAGTAAAAAAGTGCATTGTTTGGGAAAAAAGATTCCTTCTATACCATGTAGTAAAAGTAAAAAATGGTTAAATATGAATTTAAAAATACATAGAAAAAAATGTTATGATCTAATTTTTTTAAAACATGATCATGGGTGACAAATATATCAGAAGTAAATACTTACTTATAAACAATCTCAGATAAAAATTTGATTTCAAAATTATACCTAACCTTCGGTCTGATTTCTTCCATATGTGTCTGTAAAAACTATTTGGTGGGTTTAAACATGTTATTAACTTGTTACAGAACCAAAAAAATAGTTATGACATCATATATTATTCACTTTTGACATTATATTACCCATTCATTTTTCAATTTCATGTTAATGTAATGTTTTTTTGTAATAATCCTTTTATTTATCATACGTGTTTTGAATTGTTATTATTGATATTATTACTTATACCATGATTTAAATACATAATTAATGTATATCATGGTTTATGTATCATATATATTCAGTATATATATATATATAATAGATAGATAAATTAAATGGAATTCACCGTTCTTGGAGACGATGGGACATACGTACCCAAGAACGCTGTTTTCATCTCCTAATTTAATAAAACGGAAGTGAGTAAAACAAATAAATATATATATAGAAATAAATTAAATTAATTATGTAACATATTTCATAAATATTTATTATATATACTTTATAGTTATTTTTGAATGGTTAACGTGGTGAATGAATCTTATCGTGTCATGGAGATGGTAATCCGTACATGTGAACGAGTGATGATATCATTCCCATTACTCTTTCATGGTATTAAAATGGATGGTTTATAATATCATAGAATTAGTATAATATTATAATAATCAAATATGGTCACTATTTCCACCAATATACCCAACCAAGTATTGTGGTTGGTCAAAACAAATTACACCACGACAATGAGATGGTAAGTTGTATGTACACATTCGTGGTGATTTTGTATTTCGAAGGATGGATAGAAGGTGAAATAGTGTTGTTAAATATTTATAATAAAATATTAGTATATGAGTGATACTATACTTATTACTTTATTGTTATACAATAAATTTTAAATATTTATAATAATAATGAAATTTGAACGATTCAGTATAAGAGATTACCTCTTCCTCAACGTGCCTCCATTAAATTTCCTTTTAGGGCACTAGATTTGGACTGTTGAGAAGACCAAAACCTCTAGAATGTAATTGGGAAAGATGAAAATTGAAATTGGTAGGAATTGTTTTGATCTTGAAAGATCAAAATGGAGTGAGGAGGAGATGGTGGTGGTCCCCTTTTATACGAGGGGACAGATACACTTTAAGAAACTCTCAAAATATTAATTTATAATAAAATCCTTTTAGTTTAAAACGGTCAAAAAAACATTTAATTAAAATATACGATTATTATTATTCAACATAATCTAAAAAATAAGATTTATAAAATTTTAGGACACTTTTATAACTTTATCATTTAAATCTAACCCTTAGTTAACTAATTTAACTATTATCATGTCTTCCTGTATATCCATACTATATGGTAAATATAGTTACTATTAAATGACAATCAAAACTCAAGAGCTTAATTACTTACATTATCAACATTATTTATGTCATTTTTATGAATATTATATTTTACGGAATGTTATATCGTTTAATAAAATAATATTTTTCTTTAAAACTCATTTATTTCAATTTTTATACTATTCGTATCATTAATTATAAATAACTATAAAAACTGGATTCTTTCAAAATATTCACTAATAAAATTATAACAAGTCAAAATAATACATAAACTTCTAGGATGGCATAAAATGACTCAAAATATATTTGTTTTAATATTTATAATCTTATTTATTTAAATCATTCATTAATAAGGTAGTCACTACATCATCATTGGGTTTTAAATAAATAAATTTATTTAGTGTCCCAAAATTATAAATAAAATAGCAGGATGTTAGAAATATTCTAATTTTCTTAATTACTATTTATATACATATATATCTATTATATATCCCTATATTAAAACCAATTTGGTAAAAGATATATCATTTGGTTATAATTATATTTACTTTTAATTAATTCTTATAAAATGTCATTTTCACATCCATGTGAATCCATGAGGTCCCAAAATATACCCAAGGATACCAATAGTCAAGAAATATCTCATAAAATAGGAAAAATACATGTGTTAGGTTAGTTTAATATTATTATAATATTAATTTTCAAACATTATTTACCATATTTACCCTTTATCCATGGTAAATAAAATAAATACTCATGTTAATAAAAATAATCCCCCAAAATAAAATATAATTATTAAAAAATCTGAACCATCTGGTTCAAAATATGGAATCAATTTTTATTTATAAGAAAAATGAGATATACAGTAATTAATTTAATATTATTTCATGTTGTCAAAACCAAATAGCGGGTTTTTTATGAAGTATTAACTATAGAAATATTGACATGTGATTATATCCAATTAAAAAATGAATTTAATAAAATGGAAATTTTTTTATTATGTGATAATAATATAATCCAATTACACTTTAATCCAAATTAAAAATATAATCTAACTATATACATTTTTTTGATAATAGGTAATTTCGAATTAAAATGATGTATTTTTCAATGTTCATTAAATTTTTAATTTAATTAGTAAAATACCAAAAATTAATCAAAAGTAAAATTTTAGGTCCCACTTCTACTCAAAATAGATTCATTTTTAAAATTTAACTTTTAAAGTTGTTAAAAACTATATTTAAAATGGGTGTTTCATCAAAAGTCGGTAAAAATTCAATTTTTGAAAAATACATTTTTATCTGAAAAAATGTATTAATTCGAATATCATGATCTAGTAATTGTGTAAGATAAATTATAATGTTATATAAAATTCTAAATGTGGTTAATAGTATACATAATTTCTAGTTATATGATATTTTAATAATATATCTTTGTTTAGGGAAACTCAGTATTGCGTACAATGCAAGTTATTAAGGTAGGTCGCTCTTGTGTGTTACATAAACCACGCCCATGTTTTGTGTAGTGCATGATTCCTTTGGTGTTCGATATAACATAATCAAAACATATTTTATTTTTACTTTGAAAAAAATCTATACTTACTTTTGCATGGAATGAATTATAATAAAGGCAGATGAATTTTTTTACCACATATGGCATGAATATTCTAGCGTATACTGCAAGCTAATATGGTGTTGTCTATTGCGCAAGATAATTTTATTTATAATGTAGAACATAGGAAAAAATGTCAATAAAATAATCTTTCTCATAAAATCTCAGGGTGTCACATTATATAAATTCAAATTGAATTTCCCTTTAAAATTCATCATGGTTATAAATGATTTACTTATTTAAGGATTCATTCATGGAAACCCACATCGTATGAAATAATATCAAAACTTATTTTTAAAAAGTAATGATAGAAACTTAATGTTTTACCAAATTAACCCATCACTGGGTTTCCACATAGGATAACATTGGTGTGATGTGAGAAAATGGAAATAGAATAGAATATCTCCATCATATTCTGATTGTCAGTGATAAAGAATAAGGTTTTGAGAATGTTAACTATCAGAAATTCATAAATATGTTGTTATTCAAGAGACCATATGATTCATTAGATAAAAAGGTACTATGGTAAAAAAAATTAATTCAAGACCCTTTCTATAATGTTGATAATTTATTTCATGATAAGAAAAACTTAATAAAATTTGTTAGAATCACACCATTGATCATTCCCAAAACAATTTACACATCATCTCTTATTTATTGATACAATGTTGAATTTTTTATTCATGAAGTGTTATGAAATCATGTGATAGAAGGAAATTTTCTGCCATATATTTAAATAAAAATTCTATAACATGTTTTCAAATATACATTAGTCCACCTATAGTGTGATAATACATTAATCTAACAAACATCGACCAGAATATAACTTATACAATACTTACAAAAAAACCAAAAATATAAAACTCTAGAAAGATCTAATAAAAATCAATTTAACATTCTTCCCTCATATCTCATTTTGAAGTCCTTGGTTGTCACATTCCAAACACATGAATACCTTAATCATGTATTCTCTTGAAACATGATCACAATATGCATTACAATAGTACCTTAGGAAAAATATGCATTCTTGAAAAATTAAATTCTTCCATAGATCAATGATACAAAAACTTTTATAAACACAATCCCTGATATTACATACTCATTATATTAGTCATTAGGTCATTGATACTATAGAATAGCTAATTATCACTCAATAACATCATTATTCACATATTATGGGTTTTCCAAAAAAATATTTAAATAACATTTCATGCTTACCTATACCATTCAACATATTATTTCAAATAGATTAGGAAACTAATCATGTAACATTGATTATAGGTTTCTTTATTCCATAGTTCCATACATTATTTCTTCAAAAACATGAAATCATTCCATTGCCTTTTAAATTATACACTATGCTTCATCATTTTATTCCTCAACATATCTTTCATCTCATATATAATTTGTATTCTCCTCATCTCCATTAATATAAATATTACCCATATGACCATATTGATTCTATTAATGAGATTTTTCCTTACTGAATAAATTTTTATAGTCCATACATTCTATATTAAATAAATATAACTATTTTTAAAATCGTAGAAATACTATTATCCTTGTCCATTGTGTTAACGGTGCCCTTTACTTTGCAATTACTTTCTTTGTGCCCTTCATTTCATCAACCAAATAATCTTCTAGTTCCTTTGAAACATTCTCTTTGATGCCTATTCAAAAATTATTTACATGAGAACAATTGAAATTTTTTCCTCTATGATCACCATAAAACTCCACAATTCTCTTATTAGCTGCTTTAGAAAACTCACCAAAGTTTAAATTATTGATCATATTATGAGAATAATGATTTGGAAAAATAATAATATCCCTCCTTCCAACTCCCATTTAATTTTGTTTCTCATGAATAATATCATTCCATTTTCCATCATATTTTCCATTAACAAGAATCCTCATATTTACATCCCATTTATAAAACCCAAAAAGAATAGTATGAGAGTTAAAAACCATACATGGGGAATAACATAATCATGGGGGTGTATTTTCAATATTTAACATCAAAGGATTAATCCATTGTTGTTCATGGTCGTTAACATAAAACCAGTAATATAACATAAACATATACTTATCCTTAGGTACATCACTATTCATACCTAATAAATATCTCTTAGAATCTCACTTTTTTTTCTCAACCTAGTTTCCAAAGGTTAACTAAACAATTTATCTAATGCTAATAGTAGAGATCCCATAATTACATACATGGATAATAAATTTCATTTATGGAATACATAATACATGACCCAAATATACACCCAATGATAGTATTATATTAGTATTTGTAAATTTGGAACATTATATTCTATCATGGTGAATATTCTTTAAAATCTCCCATAATGATCATCTACATTTTTTTTCCTACCTAAAAACATTATTTTTATCCTAGGGAAAAAATAAATAGAAGGGGTGAGATCAAATTCTTAGTATGGGTAAATAGGGATAACATAAAATGAACCATAAACATTTGAATGTAAAAACATGAACAAAAAGATTAGACAACAAAATCAGGAGTAATGAAATAAATCATGGCATTATGTAAGACATGGATCAAAATGGAACAATAACCATGATATAATAAAATTTTAATAAAACATGTAATTTTTGGTAAATTAAAAATCACATAAAATTATTTTCATAGTAACCAAGGAATTTCTTCCAATACCATCATAGTGTACATAGTCCATTACTGAACCGTGTTTATATGGTGTTTTATTCATGTATGACTAAACTAAATTTAATTGCTGATACAATACTTCATTAAAGAACCACATTTACTTTCCATTATAGTAATTTCTATCTCACGAGATTTAAAACATTACCCATTACATTTTAGGGTGATACAGGTCCCACAAATTATATAATAAAATCATTCTTTTATGTGCCACAAAACATAAAAAAAACATTCCCCATAGAATAACCCATTACATAAACTAAATTTCTTAAATCTATTTCCATCATTATATAATATGTATAAATGTTTATTAAATCATTCAAAAAATAAAAAAATATTAACAACAGGGATATAAACATAACTCTATTTAAGAGATTCATCTTATATGAAAAATAATTTTGAAAAAACAGTGGAACATAATTCATGAGGAAAATAGAATTTCTTCTTCAAAAATGTTTTATTGTTTCAAAATGTTGTGAAATATTAAATGAAAATAATTTAGATGAATATAAACTCAATATAAAATAGAATAATTTTCTGTGAAATAAGTGGTCATAAAACTGTACAAATCTATTCATTTCTTATTTTCTAAAAAACATGATTCTCATACTTTTTCTGGAAAAGTCAAAAATACCTCGTATGTTAATCAAAAGAACGATTCCTTCCATACCAAGTAGTAAAAGTTAAAAATGGAAAAAATTAATTTAATAATACATATTAAATAATTTTAAAATAACATTTTAGAGAACATGTATATGGATGAAAAAAATATGCCAAATAAATACTATAATATATACAATCATTGATAAAAATGTGATTGCCAAATTATCCGTTATGTTAGGTCTGATTTCTTCTATATGTGTCTAAAAATATTGTATAGTGGTTTTAAAAATATTATTAACATGTAACAAAACCAGAATAATATTTATGATATCATATATTATTCACATACTACTTTATATTACCTATTCATTTGTGAAGTCTATGTTAAATCAATGTTTTGGTTAATAATCATTCTATTTATCATCTGAAATTTGTATTTTTATAATTGATATTATTACATATATCATTTTTTTAATTACATGTATAATGTAAAACATGACTTATTATTCATATATATTTAGTATATAGATATATATATTATATATAGGTAAATGAAATGAAATACACCGTTCTTGAAGACGATATGTTATATGTATGCCTGAATGATGTTTCTTTCGTTATTGAACTTATAGAATGTAAGTAAATAAAATTTTAACATATACAAAATTATAGTAGAATTATTATTTCATATAATTATTGATTATTTATTATATATATTTTGAAATATTTCTTAAATTTTTAACGTGGAGATTGAATCTCATCGCATCGTGGAGATGGTAAGCCCTACGTACGGATGGGTAATTATATCATTAACATAATTATTTAATGGTATTTAAGTGGATGGTGTATAATATCTCATAATTTTTATCGTTTTATAATAATAATATATAATTACTATTTCCCCCCATTATCCCAATCCATGTGTGGTGGTGGGGAAAAACAGATTACACCACGGTGTGGATATGCTATGGCGTACATTCGTACGTGTATGGATTTTGATTTTCATAGGATGGATAGAAGGTGAAATAGCGTAGTTTCATATTTATAAAAATAATAATTATATGATTGATAATTATTTTATTACATTATAATGAAATAACTAATTAATATGAATTAGAGAAAAAATGAAATTTGAATGAATCGGTAGAAGAGATTATATTTTCCTCAACATGGCTCCTTTCAATTTTCCCTTTTGAAACAAGAGGTGGTCTTTTGAAAATACCAAAACATCTATAATGTTAATAGAAAATTTGAGAAGAAAAGTGGGTTTTGTTTGGCCGATTACGAAGGCTCAAAATGGAATGTTGAAGAGAGGGAGGATGTGCCGTTTTTTAAAAGAGTAGAGATCACTTTAGAAAACCCTATAAATATTAAATTAATATAAAATGATTTTCAGTTTCATATGGTCCAAAAGTCATTTAATTATAATTTAGGATTATGATTCTTATAAATTCTCTAAAACAATAAGTTTTAGGCCATTTTAGGTCACAATTGTAACTTTATAATTTAGCATTAACCCTTTGTTAAATAATTTAACTCTTACAAAGTCTTCTTGTTTATTCATACTATATGGTTAAAATAGTTTCAATAAAATTAAAATAGAACCTAAAGTAGTTTATTAATGACATGATCAAAGTTATCTAAGTCATTTGGATTAATATAATAATTTTAGGAAAATTATATCATTTAATAAAGCAGAATTTGTTTTAAAAACTCATTTATATCAATTTTTATACTTTTTATATCACGAATTTAAAAAATTAGTAACAACATGAATAATTTGAAAGAACAACATTAATTAAGTTATAATAAGTCATAATAATTCTAAAAAATCATTTATGGCCTTAAATTGTTAAAAATAAATTTAATTTAATATTTAAAATAGTATTTATTTAAATCGTTCATCAATAAGGTAATCTCTATATTATCATTTTTTCATAAATAAATTTATATATTTGGGGTCTAAAAAGTATAAAAAAATACCATTATTTAGAAAAAATATTAATATTTTTTATTTCTACTTATTGTCAAAGTTATAAATTAAATTACCATATATTAAATTCTTTTTATTAAATTATATATGTTTAGGTTATAATTATCTTTACTTTTAATTAATTCTTATAAATTTCATTTTTAAATCCATGTGAATCTATGGGGACCCAAAATTGGCCCATGGATACCCATTGTCAGAAATATTTCGTACAATATGATTCAGATATGTATTTGGATAGTTTAATATTAATATAATATCTTTTTCTACCCTTATTTACTAGATTGACCCTTTACCCATTATAAATAAAATAATCACTAATGTTAGTATTCATAATGTCAAAAATAAAACGTACTTACATAAATAATCTGGGCCTTCTGATTCCAAATATGGAATCTATTTTTTCAAATTAAAAACACAGAAGTAGAAGTAAACAATTTAAGATTTTTTTGTTTTGACAAAACTAGAAAATTGGGGTTTTAAGAAATAATAATTATCAATACATTGATACGTGTTTATGTCTAATTTAATATTGATATTAATTAAAATGATAAAAATATAATTAAATGGAAAAACATAATCCAATTACACTTTAAAGCTGATTCTAAAAATAATCAATCAATATGAGTAGATTAGATAAAATGGCACATTCAAATTAAAATGTAGTATTTCTCACTATTCAATACAATTTTAATTTTATGAGAAAAATACAAAAAATTTAAAAAAAAGTAACTTTTAATGTCCCTCTTCAATAAAATACTTTTATTTTTTCAAATTTAACATATATAATTGTCAAAAATTAGATTTAATATATATGTACAATTAAAAGGCGGAAAAACTAAATTTTATGAAAAATATTTCATTTATTTGAGAAAATTGAATTTGTTATCATATCATGTTCTAGAAAATGTTTAAGATGAATGATAATGTTATATAAAAAACGAAATTTGTTTAATAATATTAAAAATGTATAGTTATAAAATATTTTATTAACGAATCGTTGTTTAGTGAAACTCGATAATGTGAACAATGGAATCTATCAAGGAATGTCACTCCTGCTTGTAACACAAGCCAAGTCAGTGATTCCTATAGTGAATGTTTTATTTGGTGTTGCGTATAAAATAATAAAAACTACTTTTATTTATAAATGTATCAAAATATATAGTCATTATTGCATGAAATGAATTCTATTAGAGGAACATGAAATTGTGTGCAACAGAGGCCAAGAATAGTGTTGTGTATACTACAAGCTAATACTGTTTCACGTATAGTGCATGGTAATCTTAGTGTACCACAAAACAAAAAACATGAAAAACATTAAAATTATATATCTCATAAATTCATTATGTGTCACAACTATACACATAACATCACTTTTAGGACACGATAAAACATTATAAATGATCAATAGTTGAAATAATAGGTACTGCTAAATATTATAGAACCTATTCTTATGGAATATTATTCTAAACCCTGGAATATTAACATGAAAATTAGAAATAGTTATCCATTAAATATAATATTAACCTCATCTATGAACGTATAAATAATATTTTGTCATCTTATAAATTACAATATTTTATAAATATATCTTGGTAATATTTTATTCAATGTATATAAATCCTCCCCAGTTAATGTTTGTAGAATATACCTCCCCTAAAATATTTTCTATCATATTTGATGTAGTTTATTTCTATACTGGGCATGGATTGGATATCTTTATTGAAAACATACATTAATAATTAGAAAAGGGATAACACTATTTATGTCTTATAGCATCCTCTAATAATATTCACATCTATGTTGGTGGATGATTCCCTGTTAGAATAATCATCTAAAGTTAAGATATTATTTATTTATGAGAAAGAATATCAAAATCAAATGATTTATACAAAAGAGATAATCAAATTTGATGACATTCCCATTATAAGGGACTATACTGATGTGTTCCCTGAAAAATTTCCTAGACTTCATCTTGACCAAAAGTTTTGGTTTACAGTTGAACTTATTGCTAACTTTCATCATATATCAAAATAATCATACCTAATAGCCACCATTGAGTTGTATGTACTAAAGAAGCAGTTACATGAGAACATGTAAAATGGTTTTATGTGCCTAAGTGCTTCACCTGGGGGTTTTGTTGTCCTCTTTGTTAAGAATATTGATAGATCAATGCTCTAATGAATTGATAATCGATGGATAAAGAAATTTTGAAAAAGAAAATGTATCCCCTACCATGGATAATAATGATGTTATATCAACTATGTTATTCCATGTATTTCTTAAAAGTGGACCTTTATTTGGTTTATAACCAATTAACTGTGAGGAAGGAATATATTCCCAATACTACCTTATGAAAAGTTATAGAAACCAGGAGTTTATAGTAATTCCTTTATTAGTAGTCAAAATTATAGACATATTCATGGGTATAGTTAATAATGTATTTAGTGATTACCTAAACATATTTTTGGATGACTTTATTTCTGATAGTCTAATACACTCAAAAGAAATTATAACATTAGGAGCATCTAAAAACAATATTGAAGACTATGTGAAGGGAAAAACTTTATACTACAAGAATTAGCTTTGAGTTCTGGATGAGAGAAGTATAATTATTAGAGAATGTTATCACTAGAAAAGGAATATATGTAGACCCTTCCAAGGCAAGGGAAATTGATGAGTCTCCTAGATCAACATTTGTAATGGATATTCAAACATTCAATTATCTATCTATGTATTTCTTGTAATTTGTGAAGATATTATCACAATTTTCAAAACCAAAAACAAAGATGAATCATAAGGGAGAAAATATTCTCTAGGAAAATTAATTTGAAGATATTATCAAATGGTTGAAAAGTTGACTTTTCACCATGTCAGTACTCACACTTCTTATAAAAATTGAACCATTTGTTATATACAGTGACACTTGAAATAATGGATTTTGATGTATGGTAATGTATAATTATAATTTTATATCAAAAATTTCATGGTGGTAGAAAATTCGTGTTAAAAGCTACCCCACACATGATTTATAATTCGTAGCTATGATATTTTCATTTATAATATGTTTCATTATCTATATATGGAGAAGTGTAAAATATATACTCATTTTAAGAACCTACAATATATATTCATGTAGAAGATACTTAATATCCACCCATGAAGATGGTAACATATCATTAATGATTTTTATTTCTCAATAAAATACTATAATTGAAAGGAAAATAAATTGAAGGATTCTCTAAGTACAAAGGATCACGAGAAATTATTAATGATAATAATTGAGAAGGATCCATAATTCATTGATTTGAAAATGATGAACTTGGGAATCATTTATGAGAGAAAATAACCAATCCATTCTAAAATGATTTCACAAACATCCAAAATGGGGAAAAGACAGTATGATCAAATAAATGATGGGGAAATTTAGAAGAAGGTGGAAGCGATGAGAAATGTGAAATGTTCATGGTTTAAAATTTATGATAAAGTAATTTTATGGTTTATGTCATGTATATGTTTAGCATGTAATCCAAAGATAAATAAAGAACTTCTGAATGATTCATATAGTACAAAATTCTCTATTCACCATGGAAGTAAAAATATGTATTGATATCTAAATGGTGATTATTAGTTAGAAATATATAGAATGAGATCACTAAATATATATCAATGTGTCAGGTATGTCAAAAGGTTAATGATGAATGAAAAATTATAATGGTATGATGCATACATTATCAATACCATCATAGATGTTTGTGAAATTGTCACAACACTTCCAAAGAGATCAATAGGGTGTAATTCTATCGGGAAAAGTGTGGACCGTCTTATAATGAAATTTCACATTATCACTATTCAAGTGGAATTACCATTGGATCATCATTCATGGATATAAATCAGAGATGTTTTCATGTATTATTCATTTCCAATGTCGAGAGTATCTGATCAAGATCCAATATCCACCTCTATGTTATAGAAAAATCCCCAAGATAATATGAACGATGAGCTGAAATTCAATACATATTATCATCTAAAAATTGTATGCCGATCTAATCAAACTATTCCAACAGTTTAAGATATGCGGAGATTATGATCTATCCATATCAATGGATTATTTGAAAAATATGATCATATCATTGAGTTCTCTAACAACAATAGTTTCAACTCAAGAATCCAAATGGCTCCATATGAAGCCCTTTTTGTTGTAATGATGTTGACCATGCCATTTTTGGTTGAATTCTGTGAGCAGCAACTTCTAGGACCTAAAATGGTTGAATAATTGAGGGAAAAGGTGAAACCCATTCATTTACACATTAATGAAACCAATAGATGAAAAATGATATATATAGGAAATCATCGAAGAGAACTTTTTTTGAGGTTGGAAAATGGTATTACTATACTTTTCTCGATGGAATATGGTCATGAGATTTGGGATAAATAGGAATTTAGTTCAAAGGTATATTAGCTCTATTGAGATTATTTATCCTATTAGATTTGTGTCCTACTGACTGCCACTTCAACCAACCATGTTTTAGTTAGAAAATGTATACCATGTATCCATCTATATGATGTACATACCAAATATCTTGTATGTAAACTATCCAATGATGGTACAGTGTTTAGATGATATATCCTATGAGGGTTATATAATGAATATTAGGGACGATATAGATAATTTTCTACAGAACAAGACAACCCGCCATTTCAACATACTATGGAGGAATCGTATGTATGCTGAGTCATAATGGGAATTGGAGGAAGCAATAATGGAAAATTACCATAAATTATTTTCACCTAAGAATGAAAAATTAAATTTCAAGAGAGAAATTTTATATGGGTGGAAATGTAACAACCAAAATAATCAATGGAAATACCCTTATTATAATTACCCCAGGTAGTATACACCACATGAAATATCATTAATAACACAATAAAAACATTATATTTTACAAATAAATTAAATAAGATGTATTTAATGAAATCTAGGAACTAATACCAGTAGAATAATATCCAGACACGTAGAATAATAACATGACCATTGGTAATAGTAATAAGATAAATAGTATAGTAACGTCATCGGTGATGGTATAAATAAAATTTTGTCATCATATAAATTATAGTATGATATAATTATATAATATTATATTTAAATAAATATTAAAAAAAACTACTTAGTTGTAGGTATTTTATATGAAACATAAATTATTATTTTTAATTGTGTGAATAATATATTTTTTTAAAATTAAATATATTCTCCTAAAATAGATTCGTAAATTAACATTTTTTATTATATGATAATTTGATAAAACAATTATTAATTTTTGAAAGTTTTATAATCAATTATAATTTTAAAATTTACATTTTCAAGTGATTATATTAATTACCAAGGAAATATTGAATATTTTTAAACATAATATTATAAAATGGAGTTATTTGTTGAATTGAAAATTTCATAAAAGGGTTATGATGATTTTTTGGAATTTCTCTAAAATACATTATTTCTTTGGTGATTATTAAAAATGATAATTTATGAAAATAGAAAAATACATGAATTAATGATTCATAGATGATGTATAGATGATTCAAGCACAAGATTTTTAAATATACTTAACTATATTATTATATTTTTTGATATGGTTCAAAAAATTCATAGTATTGATATTACATCATAAACTGATGAATAAAATAATGATAAGACTCCCCTCGCATCCCCTATATATAACACCTCTCACGACCTCTTCTCCTCACACTATATAATCCTTTGAGATTATCATGATTCTTCCCAATAATCTTATCATCCCCTAGCCCACATCTAGGATTTCTTGTTATCATCAATGTAAAAAACTATTTTCCGTAATGATGTTCTTATGGGGGAGAAATTCACGAGGTAAAATCCCATAGATTTTTATTTAAATTTATTTTCCATAACATTATTTTTTATCATCTACTAATCGAAAATTATTTAATTGTAATGATTACTAAATTATATTTTAAAAACTATTATTTTATTATGTTAATATAAAAATTTATATTCTAATCTCTTCCCTTAACTTTTTATTCTAAAAACAAAACTATTGTATGTGGTGTGTTATTTTACCACAAATATGGACGTTGCATTTTCATTTGTCATTAACACTAAAAAGGAAGGTTATAAAATAATATTTATGATTATATAATATTGTACAATATATATATGGATATATATTTTGTTATTTATTTTTCTATATAAAAAATACAATAATGATTTTAAATAAAATGTTGTGACTTATCGATGGTTGTAAAACCCACCAAATAAAT
Organism: Viscum album; assembly: GCA_963277665.1. NCBI lineage: Eukaryota > Viridiplantae > Streptophyta > Magnoliopsida > Santalales > Viscaceae > Viscum > Viscum album. Next base: position 2,068,930,541 of record OY728152.1, on the reverse strand, counting down.
TAATTCATTTTCATTATATATTTATCTAATTATTTATACTAATAGCATGTAACCAAATGATATTTAAGATCATTTAATATAATTAATTTTTAACAATAACCTATAATTTCTATTATCGATAACTATTCAAATTTTAAAATAACTTCCACACACGTATATAAGAAACCTGATAATGAAACATAGTAAACCAACACTCTAAAATGATGAAATAAAACACTATAACTCATTAAAAATCCCATTAATGTCTTTAATAAAACTATAATGAATAAAATATATTATTAAAATGAATCAAACATATTACATAAAATAATAATTTGGTTATATATAATATTAATGAATAGAATTCATTTAGACATTACTTACGGGGACAATAAACACTACTCCATTTCAATTTTCTTCCATATTTCACAAAAATTCCAGTATATATATTCATTTAATGATATTTAAATATAATTTACTTATGAGAAATATTAATTTTATATGGTATACAAGTTTCTTTCATTAGTTTATGACAATCGCAATATCTTCCATAAGAATACATCTATTTAAAAACACCTTTTACCTCTTTTAAGGTTGCTTCTTCATTACTCAAGATTGATTATTATAATAAAAATAAGAGTTCGACCTTCATAAAGTGAAATTAAAATATTATAAAAGAATTTAAATATTATTGAATAAAACCCATTCATTTTCATATGCAATTTTATGTCAAATATTAATATCTTTTCTGTGTGTCATTCAGAATTATGTAAATTTTATGATGTGAGGGTTGCACTTGGAATTTTATAATGCATGAAAATGTTGTAATAAGATGGGTTAAAATAGAATTATATTGGTCTTAAATACATTTGGTAATGTAATGTATCTCACAATATAATGTGAAATATAAGTGAACATGATGCTAGCATTGTTCACAACTATGTGTAGTGGTTTACCACTATGGCATGATGATTCATTTTTATGCATTTCCATATTTCATGAATTTATCAAATGGTTTCTCTCCGGATTATGATGATGATCATTTTCTTGTGATATTATGTTCATGATTATTCTCACCCATGTTTCAGGTCTCTTATTCATTATATAGCAACAAGTTTTTATAACCCATCATGTTGATTTATATCCTCAGGAGAATATATATACTACAAAGAAATCAATGGTCAATAATAATCTAGATAAGAAATAAATAAATAAATGTTTAAGTTTTATTATGTAAATTTTATTTATGGTAATAATTATCCCATGAAACTAAATCATTGGAACCAATAGTTTAGCACTATTAGGTATTTTATATTTAAAATGGTGTGATACTAACATATGAAAAAGAAGGACCGGAATAATATAAGATACCTCGATGATTTTTTTTCTTTTATTTTATTGATCTTGTAGCTTTATATATTATAATAAGCTAATATCATGTACTGTGTGATGAATTACATGTGGGTGGGATCATATGATCAAGATATTTATTTATTCAAGTGATTTTCATGAAGAATTATTACTTGAAGCTGATTGTGGAAGAGTGAAGTACCTCAAAAATATAGTTCTTTTTTAACCATAAAAACAAAGAGATAATACAATGATCTATTTTACAAAAAATTATAAATGACTTGATCTATTCATTATGATAAATTCATGGATTTTGAAGAAACCAGAGAACTTTAGATCGGGCAACATTGTATTATCATAAATCATTACTGATGATTTATATATTTATAGCTTTCACATCTGAGCTGGGTGTGTTTCACCCTATTTATTGAATGTACATAGTATCACACTGTATAACTATAATATATAAAATAGCATCCTAAATATCAATAATTTTTTTACAAATGATGTTTTGGAAGAGTTCCTTATGTGGCGTGTGATTGTTTTTTTCCACAGTTATTGTGGAAGCAATTTCAATGTCGCCTAAATATCATATATATATATATATATATTCTTACAATATTGTGGTTTTTGATCAGGATTATATTTATATAATCTTCCTAGAAATGGTTGATTACTATGTGGATGGGATTACGCCTCAACTAGAGACTGAACATCTTGTCTTTATTGGGATTTGTGTATTGTTTTGCTTAATTACTAAATTTTAATCTGATTTTTTAATCTATAATAATAAATACAAAATTTATAAATAGACATAAAAAGTATTTAAATAACTTTTTGATTATGTAATTTGGTTTGAAGTATTATTATATTATCTTTTATTATTTTTTACATAATCATTATTTGATAAATAATTTAAAAATATCAATTTATATTTATCTCTTTAGTAGATTAATTAAGTTTTTTTTTGAATTATAGAATATTATTTTAAATTATTACAATATAAATTTCTATTGGGAACTCAATCCATAACCATCCATCTTATGATACTGACTCTAGATAACAATTGGTGGCAATGGTTTTTAAAATATTTTCAACTTTACTTTTTTTGTCATTTAATGAAAAAAATATCTCTAAATTCTAAATTTATTTCTTTGAATAAATAATATACAAGATGGTTTTAACACCATGATACATCCATTATTTAAAGGAAACAATCATTTTCAATGGAAAATATAGGTAAAAATTTATATGGAAAACATGGGTGTTGAAGTATGGTCTTCTATAGAAGATAAATCAAAATTACCTAAGACTCTATAAATACATGTGATGATGAAACTATGATTGATTCTAACAATAAAATTGAATCCATAAATTCTCATTACTATTCTTTATGAAATGAATGTATTAATAGGATATCTTTTAGACAAAATGATTATAAAAAATGGGACACGCTAGTTATTTATCTCAAAGGAACAAATAATGTAAAAAAATTAGATTGAATAATTGTTTGATTCAACATGATAAATTTTAGAAAAAACTAGATGAGATTAATTCAAATATATATCACCGGTTTAATGAAAGAGTGAATAAAATTGTCTCATTGTGGAATATAGTTTTTGAAAAATTTAAAATCATTTTACTTTTGAGATGTCATTCAAAGAGCTGGATTAGAATAAATGTATCATTAATAGAATCATCTCATATTAGAAAACTACATATCAGTTATCTAATTGGTTGTCTATTTGTTTATAAGTAATATTTAAATGTTATTAATTAATTTTAAGATGAACCTAATAAAAAATCTATCTTTCAATACTAATATATCAAAATAGAATAAAAATTAAAAAAGTTCATACCAAAATCTCCCAGGGTGGTGGAATCAACAACCAATGGTGATGATAAAATGCTCCATCTAGCCAGACCTTCTAGGAAACTATATATATACAAGATTTTATTTATGAAACAAAATTATAAATTATAGTATGGTAATAAATAAAATTGGATTATTTATTGAAAAAAATGATATTTAAAATGATTTCAAATGTTATGAGTAAAAAAAAGGACATGTTCAGGATTTATTTCCAAAGTTAAAGTACAAAAATAATTATGTTGACAATGATAGAAATTTTTTGAAATCCCTAAAATAATCCTTGATTCCCATAAAGGACAGCTTCAGCGACTCAAACACATCTCATAATGAAAATCTTAACAATGAAAATATGTGCTTCATAAAAAATATACCTTCCATACCTATTGTACATACTATACATATTTCTAATTATATAGGATATGAAAATGATAATTTTTTTTAAAAATTGGAATGTTTTTTATATCAAAATTTTATTGATTATATATTTAATGAGCATATAGATAATAAAAAATTTCAAATAGAAAATATTCTCTATCTACAAATATCATATATATATTTTTTTGTATAAAAAGTAAAGAATGATCAATTATTTAATGAAATAATTTACATATTATATCAACTGAGTAGTTGGATTTTAACTCCCCAGCCCCAAAATCGAGAAGTTTCTTCATTATTTTAATACATTATCATGATTACAAGGAATCATATCCATAAGGATCGATCAGTTTTGTAGTCTTGGAAAATAGATTACATACATGAATGTTACATAACAAATTCAAACATAAGACACAACATAAATAACCCATTGAGATCATCATTATTCCCCTATATTAACCCTACATTTCAAACATAATACATTTCTTGGAATTTTGTGAAAACAAACATAAGAAATGGTTGATCTCAGAAGCACAATAAGGTTAAATAATATAGTGGAGGCTATAAACATTTATCGAAAGATGTGTAATGAAAACAACATCCTTTTAAACATAACCATGGTAATAATATGGAAAAAATAAATCATACATTACCATATGAACATACACATAAACATTATACTTGTCAAATAATCACATGTAATAATTAATTTCATAATGAAGGAATGTCTAATGTCAGACATCGTTTCCACATTGTCCAGGCCATGTGCCCATAATGAAAATAAAATTTTTAAAGTCCTTTTACAAAGAAAATAGTTTTTTTCATGAGACCTAATGAATCATCGAGGTTCTATAGTATGTCGCACCTGTCAGTTAATAAATACAGTATATTCCTTATATCAAAAGTTCAAAACATAACATGAACATTCGTGTTAAAACTATCCTACTAAATGTCAATACTTCATCCACTAACCATGAATGGTATGAAAACAAAACATTCAGAGTCAAACCTTTCATAATGCATTAACTTCAATATTGAAGATTGTATTTATAATAAATCATCCTAAATTGAGAATAATATCAAAAAAATATATTAAAATAGTTGAAAATAATTAGTAAAACCCATTTAGAGAAGTATATTTTTTTCATGAAATTATATAAAAGTCTAAAAATTTATAAAAGAAGTCATTTAAAAATTATTTTTGAATCAATTATTCCCTTACCACTTTTATTCTATTTAAAATAATTAACATTTTAAAACATTCTGGTCTATATAAATAAGACCTTCAAACCATTTTTAAAACAAGGACATTAATGAAAAAGTTTCAGAGTATTAATTATTTAAAGAATTTAAAATGATGTTTTAGTAAAAGAGTACCATAAAAGATTAATTTTGAAATGTATTTTATGAAACCAGGAAATGTATAAAAAAATATGTCCCTTAAAATATATACACATAAATAATCTCGGATAATAATGAGATTGATGAATTAACACTTACACCACACTTTCTTTTGGTTGAGGGTACATTTAACCTCATGTATAATGATAATTTATGTTATTAATTTATATCAAAACAATATTCATATTTATTATATCATAAATGATTCAATTATGAATTTATACAACCCATTTACTAATGATTTCCCTGTTAAATTAACATTTCGGGTAATAATCGCTTTCTTTATTGCACATGTTTTATATTGTTATTCTTGATCATATCATTTAGATCATGATATTAGTAATTATAAAATATAAAAAATGATTTATATATTTAATATATATATTGAGAATATAAATATGTATAATATATTGACATATGAAATGGAATACATTGTTTATAGATATGGCATGTCGTACCTAGGCATAAAGGATGTTTCTATTTTCATATCGTATTGAACAGAATTAAGTGAATAAAATATATGTAAGTACATATATATATATATATCAGTATAATTATTATTTCATATATTACATATATAATAATAATATAAATATTTTTAATTATTTTTGAATGGTGAACCTCGAAATGAATCACATCACATCGTGGAGATGGTAAATTGTGCGTACACACGAGCGACGATATCATATCCTTAAGAATTAATAGGTGTGGAATTTAAAGGTATATTAATTGTACAGAGAAATAATCATGTAATTTAAATTATTTATATACTTACTATTCAGCATTATATCTATCCCCAAAATATAGTGTTGAAAAAAAAATTATGCAACGGTATGGCTACAATAAGCCGTACATACACACTCATGGTGACATTATCATTAATATGATGGATATAATAATGAGTATACTTATATAATATTTATGACTACATAAAATTATTTAAAAGTTACTTGAGTTATTGTTTTTTTATAAAAACATCAATTAATGTGAACGTCGAAGAAAAAAAGAACATTGAAAGAGGTGATAAAATAATTACCCCTTATTTGGGTGTTTCCTTTCTATTGGATAAAAAAGGATCCATGGCTTGCCTTTATTATCTAAGGAAGGGATATAGGTTTATGTGAGGGATTCTTGGAAGAGATTTCGGTTGGTTTTGGCTTACCGAAATTTTTTTGGATGTGTGATTGTGATAGAAGGGAAGATACCCTTTTATAAGAGAGGTTATGGTCACATTAGAAAAAGTATGAAATATTATTTTATTACAAAATTATTTTCTATTTCTAATGTGTAAAAAACTATTCATTTTTAAGATAATATGGTGATGGATCTAAATCCTCTCAACCAATAGATTTTAGACAAGTATAGATCACCATATTAACCATATCATTAATATTTAACTCTTAGTTAAATAGTTTACCTTTTACTATATACTCTTATAAATAAAAGTCAAAAGATACTATTCAAAAAAAGATTATTTTATCTTATTAACAAAATTTATTTACTAATTTCAATAGTGTTTCTTTAATTTTAGAAATATTATTGACATAAGCAGTAAAATTATGTGTTAAGAAAATTTGAAAATGTACATAGACTGTGGGTAAACGATGTAAAAAAGTTCTATAAAATTTTATACATTTAATTTTAATAAAAAATGACTCCAATGAATTAAATTGAACTTATGTTGTTATTATATATTTATATTTACATAAAATAAAATTAAAAAAATATTAATAATTAGTTAAATATAATGTTGGTTTTAAATAATAACGCAGTGATTTTCACAATTAATTAGAAATTGAATGTTTTATGAAAAATACCTATTTTCACCCTAAAATAATTTTGATATTCTAAATTAAAAATTAAATATTATTTTACCATATTAAACCAATAAAAGTTTCACTAATTCATTTAAAATTAATTCCTGTTGTCAAAACCAAAAAAAGGGTTTTTTAGAAGTAAAAACTATCAAAATATTTACCTTCATTTATATCAAATTTATTTGTGAAATTACATATAATTACGTAAATTGTATTAAATAATAAAAATATAATCTAATTATAATTAAAAACATTATAATGAAAAATTTATAACTATAAATTTTTTTGATTAAAAATTTTATATTCTTCACTATTCATCCTAATATGAAAATTATCTGAAAAGTATAAAAAATTTATCCATACTAAATTTTTATGTCCCGATTAATTTCATGAAATTATATATAAAAATGTTCAAAATATTGTGTTTAAAAGGGTCCTCCATTAAAAGGTGGTAAAATTGCATTTTTTTTCAAAATTCATATATTTGTCTAAAAAAGTATTTTTTTCTTATATTATGTCAATGAAACACATATTATGGATTCTAAAATAATATGCAGTATTTAGAATTAAATTTTCTATTTATACAATTCATAATAACTTTTTTAAAGGATAATTTATTATGTCATGGTGTGTTCAAACACGGTGTTGCATGTATTGCAAGTTATGAGTTATTTTGAATAGATAACATACTATGAAATCTTGGGGTGTTACAAGGATTATTACATAAATTGATTTAGTACTGGTATTGAAACTCTAACTGAAATACATGGAACAAATAACAACTATGTATATTACTAGTCCATGTTATTAACTAGGAAAGATGAGAGTAGTCTAGATAACATTTGGTCCAAAAACCAACTATTGAATTTCTGGTTGTAGTGATTATTCATGGAGACATAATATTTTTTAAATTTTGAATATTTAACATTCGAATTATAAGAATCCCGTTCAACTCATATAGATTTCTAAAGCACTAATCACTATGATATCTTGAGATACTAAATTTTGTTTACCCAAAAAAAATTTTGTATATGAATTTTATATTGGGGAACTACATGAATAGATCATGTAACAATATATATTGTACCTGGATAGTAGTTTTTCTATACATACGATATGATATCACTCATGATTCAAAAACTGAAAAAAGGATGATGGAAGAAATGTCACCTTTGGTGACAATTATAATGAGAAAATTAGCAGCCATTTCAAAATTCGCATCTCTAGCATTATTTTAATTTCTAATATATTATTTTTTTAATGGTTTATAATTTTATCTTCTTATCATCTCTTAGATATTTTTTATTATTTTCATGTAAAAATCGAAAAAAAATATTGTAATATTTTTAATTTAAAAATTGAATTTCTATTTATTTCTTTGAGAAATTATACTATGCAACATCATTATATTGATTCATTACTTTCACAAAAACTATCTTTCATAATTACATTAAATAAAGAACCATTCCCTTAGAAATGGAGAATGGTGTACAATAATATTTATTCACATAGAAATATTACTATGAATGGGTTTTTCAGGTATCTAACTAAACATGAACTCCCAATTGATAAATTGTGTTAACCCCATCTAAACGGAAAAAACTGTCACAACCCATCCTCGGGGCTCGTCCCTTGACTACCCCAAGCCCGCCTTCCATAGGCCACTGGCTAGTGACAAGCACAAAGGCGTAAATCCTTGTAAAATGGAAGGCATTTCTTTTGTAAAGTAAACAAACACCATAGATAAAGAAATCAGAAGAAGTAAACACTAAGTAAAAACGGATTACAACAGTAAGTGCAGAAAAGTAAGTGGGCCAGTATACAAACCCAACTAAAAGTAATGTACATATGGAAAGGGAAAAAATAAACTGAAAAGTAAATCCACAGCCTCGATCCGTCCACTGGGACTCCCACCTGAAGGGTGGGTACAGATAGCCTCCACTGCTCCTCGGGTCCAGCCGATCGCTCAGAGTACGTCCCGCCCAGTGGTCCACCTCTAGGTACCATCCTGCTGCGCAAGACTCAACCACGATCAGTGTTTTCCATCGTCTGAAACCAACACAACATAGTGTGGGCATATCCCATGCAGGGGTGAGTATAAGATACTCAGTAGGGACCCCGAGACCCCCGATGGTCCCCCAGAATCCACAAAGGATAATCCACAAAGGAAAGATGTAATCACAATGTAACTTCCGACACTGCTTAGGTATATGCCCATACATATACCTAAGTCATCAATTCTCAATCGGCTCCAACATCCGAGCCCATGTACATCCCATTCCACACATGAAAGGAAAACGTAAATTCACACAAGAAAGCTCATCACAATCTACATAGAAAAGCATAACAGGATTCACCTAACATAGGTATACTTATTTGTATGATGATATAGATGATCAGACATTTCCACTGATTCATCTAAGCCATCAGACCCACAATGGATCGTTAGGTACAAACCCCCAAAATGACCCAAAAAGTATCTGACCCACAAAGGATCGATAGGTAACTAAACCCCACAATGACCCACACAGGATCAGACCCACACAGTATTGATAGGTAACAGAACCCCGCAATTACCCACACCATATCGGACCCACACAGGATCTGTAGGCACTGGCCCACACAGGACGGTGGAGCGCTGACCCCCACAGGATCGGACCCACACAAGATTTGAAGCACCGATCCACGTAGGATCGCTGAGTGCTGAAGTCGTCGTCGTCAAATCCACTGAGGATCTCTGCACAATCGTTGTCGTCGTCACAGTGGTAGCCTACACTATTGTTCCCGCACATAGTAAGCTCGTTCAGGAGGGTCCGCTCCACGAGCTGAGAGGCTGATACATCAACTGGCACATAGTCTAGAGTTGATGAATCCAAATGATCTGTATCGTCAAGAGGAACTCAACTTCACAGATGGAACGTCAATCGGACGCTCGGTCTGAGAGTCATTGGCTTTTTCCTCCCAGGGGCCCGTGTGGTTTTTAAGTCAATACCAACCCGACCATACTCCAGCTGCATCCAAACCATGGGTGGAGTAGGCCAAAAGATCCGTCTCACTAAGAGGAATCCAAATAAGTTGACGGCACGTCAATCAGACATCTGGAGCACAAGATATGAGCGTTTCTGCTCCGAGGACCTAGTTGGTTTCGTGTACGAACCATCTCGGCCGAACCCAAAGTATTCCGAATCCTTGATTGAGATATACCGAAACAACCGTCTCAATCCAAGGATCACATCACAACTAATAGTTCATCGATCGGAGGCTCTTAGCACATGTTATGGGTGTCAGACCGGAAAAGATTCGGCATTAATGGGTTCAGGCCCGGTCCGACACGGCTCGATACCCCTAGGGTCGACCCGCACCAGGTCCTGGTCCAGCACGTCTTGGGCGCGGTGCGCTGGGCACGCTGGCCAGGCACTCGGCCAACCGGCCGAGCCACTGAACGGGGAGGGGGGCGACTGCCCCCCTGTTTTGTAACTGTGTCCCCCAATTAAGGGGGGTCGTTGAGCTGGCCGTCAGGGGTTAGTAACCCATGACCTTCCTTTGTCCGGCCGGCCTGCTTGGCCAGCTGGGTTCTGCCACCACGAACCGGCGACATCTGGTCCCCCCTGCTCCGACACCGGCGGCTCGGAACCGTCCGCCGGTCACTCTGCTCCGCCGCGGCCCGGAACCGGCTGCGACCTTGGTTCGTACGGCGCCGCGCGACGGCGATGCGCCCCTCTGCCGCGGCCCCACTCCGGCCGCGGTGTCTTCGGGTTTCTCTGACATGGCATGACGGCGTCGCGTCCTTGTTTGATTTCATGGTGTGGCGCGACAGCGCCACAAATTTCTTGCCGCATGATCCCGCGCAGTTCGACGGCACCACACCATTCCATTCCAAACCACATTAAATACCAACATGGAAAAAGGTGGAGGTCCGGTCATGTTTGTGCAGTCCGACACCCTCTCGTTAATCGATAGCAGTTTTCCATGTTCCAAGAAGAACGTCAAAGTAGTAATCACAAATAAAATAATTAAATAAACCCCTACCTTGAGCGTAGCTTGAACGAAGGTCCGTCGATCGAGGATTCGTCACTGAATATCCGTCGCGAGAAGAGGCATCGTGGAAGGAGACATCGTGGAAGGAGACGTCGACCTACGAGGAATCCAGCGTTCTTCACGTTCTTCGCATTCTTCGAATTCTTCGACGAAGAGGACGAAGAAACTCAAGACTCCCTTAGCTTTTTATCCAAAATCACTCAAGCCAACAAGACTCCAACCTAAAATAAAATAAGTCACTTACTTATTTTATTAACACAACATAAGGTTTGAAATTCAAAAGTTGATTTGAACTACAAAATTAAATTACACAAGTTGTCATAATTTATGAAAGGTTAAGGAAGGTTAGGGAAGGTGAAGGGGTAGGGTTCTTGTGGGCCCCCCACCTTCATAACTTACAAATGGAAGTTGGGTGGGTTTCCCCAACTTCCACCCAAAGCTTAATCCAATTAATGTAAAAATATAAATTTTTGCATAATTTTTATTTTGCCTTCCACATAAATTAACAACTTCTCTCGTGTAAACACACCTCCAGAAATGGTGTTCCCAAGAAATTATCAGAACTACGTGCCTCGGAATCAGGTGCTGTCAGAAACTGCATTCTTGTAAAATCCCAAATAAAATTAAGAAAATATTTTCCTTGAATTTTACGTGTCTTTACATTACTCCCACCTCAGGGATTTATGTTCCTGTAAAGATACATCATAATCTAGGAAAACAAAAGTGGGTATTGAGCACGCATCTGAACCTCCCGCTACCAAGTGGTCTCCTAGAGATTCTCGTGCTGCCATTTGATGCAAACTAGAGTAATCGACCGTCCACGTAGGAACAACTCTTGTCAATCCTCGATCTCCACTGGGATCTCCGTAAAAGTCACCCCATCATCAGTGTCTACCTCCCCATGGTCAATGATATGAGTCGGGTTGTGCACGTATCTCCTTAGCTGAGATACGTGGAAGACTTCGTGCACCTGGTGCGACTAAGGTGGTAGAGCCAAGTGATAAGACACCTCGCCAATCCTACTGAGGACATGGAATGGTCTGATGAAGCATGGAGAAAACATGTTGCCTCATCCAAATCTCTGTAATCCATGTCGAGGTGAGACCTGCAAGAAGACGTGGTCGACATCCTCGAACTCTCGTGGCCTCCACCTCCTGTCAGTATAAGACTTCTGCCGGCTCTGAGCTATCCTCTTCTGCTTCTGGATGACCTGAACCTTCTCTGTCGTGTCATGGACCATCTCCGGCCCCACAAGTGATGACTCCCCAGGTTCTGTCCAGCACAAAGGAGATCTGCAAGTTCAGCCGTACAACACCTCGTATGGTGCCATACCGATGGTGGAGTGGTAGCTGTTGTTGTACGCGAAATCCACCAATGGTAAGTGTTCCTCCCAGCTGCGGCCAAAGTCGAGGACACATGTGCGGAGCATGTCCTCGATGGTCTGAATGGTCCTCTCCATCTGACCATTCGTCTGAGGATGAAAGGCAGTGCTCAGATGTAGCTACGTCCCGAACGCCTCCTGCAACCCCTTCCAATGCTGGGAAGTAATGAGAGCATCTCGATCGGAGATGATAGATGATGGAACACCGTGAATCCGTACAATCTTTTGAACGTAGAGACTCCCCAACCTCACCACTGAGCCCTGCTCTTTGATGGGTAAGAAGTGTGCTTAGTTGGTGAGTTAGTCGACAATCACCCAAATGGAGTCGTGACCTCTGGAAGTGTGTGGATGTCTAATCACAAAGTAAATAGATATTCCATCCCACTTCCACTCTGGGACCTCCATAGGCTGTTCCAAGCCTGCTGGTACCACGTGCTCTGCCTTCACCTGCTGGCAGCTGAGGCATAAAGAAATGAACTCTGCCACAACCATCTTCATGTCTGGCCACCAGTGCTATCGTCTGAGATCCTGGTACATCTTCACCACTCCTGGATGTACCTCCAAAGTATATGTGTGAAACTCTCTCGGCACCTCCTCCGGTAAAGCAACAGGTACCAAGGTACATCCTCTGAAAAGGACTTCATGCTCTCCTCCTAAGAAGAAACCATTAAGTTCTTGTGCTGAGGATATTTTTGCACGCTGCATCCCACAGTCGGCATCCCCACGTTGTGCCTCTCTGACCCACTGTAGTAATGGAGGGTTCACTATAAGAGACTGAAGGAAGGTTTCTCCATCTCTATCCAAGAAAAATACCTGCAAAGCGGCTAGCTGCTCTGTCGCCTCCTCAAATAGCTGAATGCACGTACTCCTCCTAAGAGCATCAGCTACCATGTTCCCCTTCCCAGGAGTATAGATTATCTAAAAGATTAATCCACTTAAAGTAAAAATAAAAATTGTTGCATAATTTTTATTTTACCTTCCACATAAATTAATAACTTCTCTCGTGTAAACTCAACTCTGGAAATGAAATTACTAAGCAATTACCGTCGCTACGGTTCCATCAGTGCCCTCGAAATTCGATCCCAATCACTGGTTCAAAAGTTATACAATCTCGCTCGTTCATTCACTAAACGTACCCGAGCTAATCTTCGGATAGAAATTCTGGGCACACCGGGCCTCTGAATCAAGTGTCTTCCCGAAACTTCATTCTTGTAAAATCCCAATGAAAATTATGAAAAAAATTTCCTAGAATTTTATGAGTATTTACAAAAACAAAAAATACATTTATAATTAAATATATAAATTTTTTCTTCCCAAACTATTATGTAAGATCCCATGGAATTTTTGGGATCATCTATTTTTCTAGTAATAATGAGAAGCACTGTGTATTGGAACTTGTATATGACTTATCTAGGTAAAGTCTTTTATTTATTAGATCAAAAAACTGAATCCATCTCTACCAATACCATGAATAATAAATGAATAGAAAATTGAAGTGGACTATGAATTTAGACCGTAAGAAGTGACCATGCTCATGGGTTGAAAATAACTCCATTGAATCTTTTTCCATAATAATGGATTTTACTATATGTTTTATTATGATATAACCCTTCATCAGAATTGAGTAATAGAAATAAAAAATATTACACTTTAATTGATATCACATATAATTATTATGTAATATGACATACCTATCTACTTTTTAGAAGTGGCTATGAATACATAATTTTATTTAATTGAAAGAGTCTCAAATATAATTATACTAAGGAAACCCTATTATGAGATTTTGAATAATATAAATTCATTTGTTAAATTTTTTTGAGTTTCTGGATGAAAGTTCATTATTCTTAACACTATGAATAATCTAGAGATGTTTTCCTCTAAAAGAGATGATGGGATTTTTCTTGGATATTCATCATCTTGTAAATACATTGTTGTTTTTAAAAAAGAACCAATATTTTGGAAGTGTATTTCCTTATAATGTTTTATGAGAAATGAATATATAATCCTAAAACCCATTTATAAAAAATAAATTATTATATTTATAATATTTACATAAATTAAAAACCTTTTGAAAATTCCATAAAATGCAAAAAAAATAATTCAATTTTTAAGGATATTAGTAAACCTGAACCCGAATCAACAGATGACCATGAGGTCAGTAGCCTTTTCCTTTATATTTTAGGATTATTAAATACCACCATCAGTATGATGTGTTTGGATAGTAAAATATATTTATATAGACTTTATATTCATAAAGAAATGAGGATGAACATCATTATTTCATTTCGCATCATGAACCGAAGAATGTCACTAATATTACAAATGATTAATTGTGGATTTTTATATGACAAAATAACTTAATCAATTTGAAAAAATAATTATTGGAAACTTTTTTATAGAAGTAATATCAATATATCTATATGATCTATATGGATTTTTCAAAACATGGTTGAGGAATCAAGCACAATAGTAATAAATAATACGAGACTAACAGCACAAAGATGTAGTCAAGAAGATGAGATAGACTATAATAATTTCATTTACACCAGAAATAATTCTAGAAGACTTAATAATTCATCTATATTATAATGACCAAATTTATTTGGAAAAATATTAATTGTATGTAAAAATTAAATTCATAAATGTTTTTATAATTGAGGATAACTTTGTAAAAAAACCATTGTTTTTAAAATTCCCATTTTCAAAATAATATTTCCAAACTAAAAATAGATTTATATTTTTGAAATAAAATATCACTGATCATGACATGATAGGTTAATCTATTTAATTATTTGTAAAAAGATTCCAAAAAATATTTTATCCTATGCATTTTATAAAAATATTATCCAATGTTTTTAATATTGTTCACATCTATGAAGATGATATTAATATGGGATCATCTAAATATTATTTATGTTCTATTTCTTCAATGATAATGGAAAATAAATATCAATTATTTTTAACGGGCGAACAAAATTTAGTTCATGGTTTTCATCATTGTTAAAATAGGGATGGAATTTATTTAAAATAATAGTAAATATAATAAGGAATATTTAAATTTTCTTGTTTAGGTAAACAAAATTAATTGAAATCTAATTGGTACAACCTATAACTTGAATCTTGATAAAACTGTTATACCAGTGGAACAAACAAGTTATAGTGGTATTATTTAAATTCTTCTCCAAAAAACTAATAGTCATCCTATTAATTACGATTAGTGTATGTATGTGTGATCATTTTCATGAAAACCCAAAAGTGTAACATGTACATTCTAATTGAATGTGTTTCAAATATAAGATATATACATATAGTATTTGATTTATCTACCCTTGTTGAATATAGTTTGACTTATTGGGTAATTTAGATATAGATTTTGATGTGTTTAATTTCAAAAAAACCTCATATATAAAATTTAATCTTATTGACATGTATATAGTTTTTTGATGTAGTAAAAAGAATAATTATGTTTCATATCTACTATTGATATTGAATACATAGTTTTAGGCAGATGTTGTACTAAGATTGTGTGGTTGAAACATGCATTACTAGACTATGGATATCAATTCTAATGTGTCCCTTTAATTGTTCCAAAAACATTTCTATGAATCTATGGTCTCACTCTATAAAAAAGCATACTAAAATAAAGAATAAATTTTGATAGATCATTTTTAAAAGGGTGATATATCTCTTGAATACATTCAAACTGAATAGTATCATTCTAATATTTTTTCTAACACATTATGTTATGGTAGAATGAACTACAACAAACATGTAGCGGGAATGACTAATTTTGGTTAAACCTAATATTATGCAGAAACTCCATTAGATTTTACAAACAATTGGTGTTTACCTGCAATTGGAGTTTACCCACAATTGGTGTTTACCCACCATTGGAGTTTACCCATCATTAGAGATTACCCACTGTCAGTGTTTTCCTATTATTGGAAGAACTCTACATTGGAAGAGAATTCACCATTGCTAATTTTTTTATATGTTATTTATATAAATTATGTAAAATTTGATTATGTTTTTATAATTTTTACATTTTTTGTCCCTATACATTATAAAATGGATGCTTAATATAATTTTTATGCTCCCTCCTCATCATTCCAAAACAATATCTATTACATATTATCTGCATACTATAATCCTTCCCTCAACCTCATTAAAATATCCAACATCGTACCCACTGGTTTGAGTGAATCTATAAGTGATTTCATCTCCATAATACATGCATACATAAAATATTTATATGGAATATTTATGTAGTCAAGCTATAGAGCTATAAAATCTATAGCATACGAAGAATATAATAGTCCCTAAGAAAGAAGTATATGCCTAGTGGGTGCTGTGAAGTAAATATTTTTTTGATAGTGTATTTCTAGAAAAGGGATTGTTAGAGTGGTTATCAAATAATGGTAGTTTGTTCTATCAAATGTTAGTGCATCTGTTTTTTCCTAATATAAATTTTCAATTTAGGGAAGAGAATATTTGGGATTGAAATAATATAAATGAATCGAAATTTTTGTTCTCTTCTAGCCAATATACTAGATGTCTGAATTTACCTAGTGAAGGAGTCTCAAATGATTAATAGGGATTTCATCCATGAGATTTAGAATATTTTAAAAATATTTATTCATTAAATGAGATAACTGGAGATGGGACAATTAAAAGGCCAATTAAAGGAGAGAGAGATGATATGTGTCATTGTTATTCGTATTTATTCAGAATTTGTTATTATAATGGAATGATAATTTTAGTACAATCATGTACCTGGATGTGTACCTATTATAATATAAAAATATGTTTTAGGTGTATAAATATTATTTTAGGTCAAATCTCATAATTTACCGTTATTTGATTTCCACCATTCAAGAGAAAAACGGATTTGTTTATACGGAAGAATAAACTATGGTGATATATAGAGGTTTCTATCATACCATATTAATTTTCCAGTGAATGTAAATTAGTTATATACCATAGAAGAGACAATAGATTAATTATGTGGACATTTTATATGAGTATTTCATTATTGTTGATCACCTATAAGACCATAAAATCAATTGGATCCTCTTGTGGTCCTAGATGATGTAGATGGTTTCTCATATGATGAATGATAATAAGTTGATTGATTAGGTAAGGAAAATTAGTAGTTCTATGTTGATGTGGGTAGTGACCTTGACTAGACTTAGTTCCCTACTACTTTTACTTTTAGTCCATTTAGTCCACCTAGATCATTTATTTTTAGAGAGACTCCCTTATCTAAATAAATTGAAAAAACATAGACTATGGTTTATGAATTAATTTTATAGTTATTTGAAAATGGTGAGAATGGAGATGAATAATTTGATGAAGCTGAAAATATTAATAAAGAAGAGAATATATATTATAAGTATTTAGAATATGGAGAAGTTAATGATTATGGCTTAGATCATGATGATCTTAATGATCATATTGGAGATAATGTTGTTGAGATGGATTATGAATGTTGTAGTAACCCTAGTTTCGGGTATATAACCCTTTCCACCTATTTTGTATGCAAAATAGGCCTTTTTAAAATGGTGCGGCTTTTAATGGGTTTGATAAAATATGAAGTTTCAATAATGATTGGTGTTTCCAAAAATATGGGTGTTTCCATAATGCTGGAATTTTTAGTAAAGTTTAGTGTTTCCATAATGTTGGGTGTTTCCATAATGTTGGGTGTTTCCATAAATATGTTTTTCAAATAATTTTTGGTGTTTTTATAAACTTAGGTGTTTCCATAATGTTGGGAGTTTTCATAAATATGAGTGTTTCCATAATTTTGGGTGTTCCATAAAGTGGGGTGTTTTTATAAACGAGGATTTTTCCATAAATAATGTTATTCCAATAAAAGGGTAAGGTTTATTGATAGAATATGTTTTGGGATTTTGTAGGATTTTGGGGGCCAAAAGGAATGTCACACGGTCTACCAAAATAGTTAAGTTAATCCTTGAACAGTGGTCAATACTAGATCATATTTTCTAGAAATATGATAATTTGGTCTTAATTATTTCTTTTCTATCCTCAAAACTCCCAAAATTTCATACGTATATCCTTAGATTTCTGTATAACATTACCCCCACAAATTTTAGCCACCCCGAATCCCTCCCATGGTGATTTCAATCGAAATTCTCTTGGTAAGTGCCTAATTTTCACCATTTTTGGTCTCTAATGCTTAGATCTCCTTCTTATCTCTTCTTGTTTTCATATATATAAACCACATATTGGTAGATATAATAATTTTCACATTAAATAAATATTTATATAGTGATTATAAAGATATAAGATGCGATCTACGCTTTTTTAATGGAATCATAATCCAATTTGGGATGTATGTCACCATTTTTTCAGGATTTTTCACGTTTAAGTATATCTGGTTAGATATACTTCTCTAATATCCATTATTTCTCATGTATTAAAATATATTTTTTATATCAACTTTTTTATTCTAAATAATTCAATAATCAGTCCTGATCTTTCAAGGATAAAAGAACAGAGGTTTTTTCTTGGAGAATCGACCCACCTTTTTGTGTGTTATTTTTATATTGTTGAGTTCGTCAAATCCATAAATGTAGAAGGCATATCTCTTGAATCCCCTTTCAATAGTTTATTTAATTATATTATAATTGGATTCTTTAAATGAAATTTATTTTGAAAGACCTGAAAACATATTCAATGGTGCTGATTTATGGTTTTTGTTAAATTTTGTGATCTTGGTGAATAGTTGTACATATGGGGTTTACTTTCATGAATAAAAAATGATGATTTTAAATTATGGATTTTCTGTAATTTATAAGTATTTTATGAAAAAATAATTTTCAAAGGAAATTATTTCCAATACAAATGAATTTTTATTGAAATTGTTTTGCATTGAAATGGGTTATTATTAAAGTGGTTTTGACGAAATGGGTTTTAATAAAAACATTTTCTTATTTGAAGGTATGTTTGGGAATGATAGATGGGAATATGTATTTTTTATTAATGTTTCATATATGGGGCTTGGTTTATATATGACCTTATTTTTGGTTCCAATGATTTAATGTTACATGGTAAACATTTACTTTCTGAAAACTATGTAAATCGACCAGAAACTGCTCATGTCCATTGAATTTTCATAAAATAGCAAGCATGGTTGATTGTGTGATGGTGTGGAATGAATGGTGTATTCTAACAGAATAATGAAAAATGGTTTTAAGGTTTTGTTTTGTAATTTTTCAGGAAAAAAACTAGTTTGAAACATTGGTTTCCATTTCATTTGTATACTTTTTGTTATAAATGGTTTTGAAACATTATTATATTTTGTTATAAAATGGTTTCAGAAAGTGTTTGGTATAAAATGTTTATGTAATTAAAGATTACTCTTCTATCCTGGTTGTAGAAGTTGTAAAGTGATTGTGGAAACCCTACTATGTTTTATACTCACCCCTTATTTGGAACTTTGGTGATTTTACAGATGCTATCTTCCGAGATAGAGGCAATTGTAATGTTTTAAAATTTTTGAGCACTACCTCGGGATGTTTGGGTTGTTCTGTGTTTGTGGATTGTGCATTTTTGTAGTCTCTTGTGGTTCTTTACTGATTTATCCACAATGTACTTGATTATTGTTTGGACTTCCTATATTTTACATTATGATGTGGTTTTGAGATATATGATGTTTTTTAGTTTTATTACTTTTTTTTCATTAAAATATATTGGATGGTTTGGTTGTTGGATTTATGGTTTATTTATTTAATGAAAAATCATCCCCCACTTCTATTTGTAACCATTTAGCACTTTTTCAAGCCTTTAGAATCTTTTACATGTCTTTTATGGCCATGTATTGAATTGTTGGTCTCAAAAGCCAATGAGAATTTGTGGGACATTACTAAAGGTATAAACTTTTTTGTTTCGTGCATAATAAGTAGTCATCAGTGTTTTGGCACATAGAGATTAAATTACTTCTTATATATTCCATGGGTTTTAATATTAAATAATATTTAGTTTTTTAGAACATTAAATGTATAACATATAAGGAAGTAGATTACCCATTTATGCCAAACATAAAGTTACCAGAGTATTGAGTACATAAGTGTTTGTAGAAACATCCTGGATATTTAAATTGTCATTGTCAAGGGTTTAGCCAATAAGACTAGTCTATCATGCATTGTAGATGAATGAATTCCCACTAACATTACATAATTCATTATGAATAATTATTTTTGATGTATACAAATGTGTAATAATTTTTAAAAAACAAATGAAGAATTTATTTTCAAAATGAGAAATTATGAATAAAGGAATAATTGTTTCATTTAGAAAATGAGTATATTTTAAAAGGAAATAACGGATTTTGAAAATTGGTAGAACTTGGAAATGTGTTTTTCGAAAATAATTTCTTGATAGTAGATGTGGGAGATTTTGAAATGATAAGCCATTAGTTTGTAGAGATTCCGATATGTGGAGTTTTCTGTTGTTTTAGAAAATGGAACCCAGTAGGTGTCATGGGAACTAGTCGGAATAATCTGTTGAGAATATAGTTTCACCCAATCCATAGGTGAACTGATGGTTGTTCCAAATCAAAGTTCAGGCATTCCAAACCATCGAGTTGGTATTGAAACCATATAATCTATTTATAATATCTATTACTGCTGAAAATCGATGTCAAGTATGTACGGTTGTCTTTATTAGAGGATTAGATAAATCTAGCACTATGATGAATAAAAAGTGAGACACCTATTCTCTATGCATAAAACATGATATGATATCTTCTGTGATAAAAATCTAATCTAATATTACTAAAATATAATTTTAATACCTCATATGTAGAGAATTTTCAATAACTATTGATAGATCATAACTAATATGGGACTTCTCAGTGTTGGGCATGGATGTCGTTGATGTATTCCAAGGTATAGATAGTTTAACAGTGTTCATGGAACTTGTTGACTTTTATAGTATAACTGTTAGTTTCACAGTTTTGGGTGGCATCAAATATCTCATAAGAGGATGAAGGTTGGTAAAGAAAGGTTCAACAAGCTTGGTGGCATCAATGGTGGGAACAATCTATTACTAGTTGGTGGAATTGACTTTAGCAGTGATTGAAGAAATTGCGGAAACTATTTTTTCAGCAGTTATTGTTCAATTTCCAGATGTCTTTCCTAAGAAAATCATTGGGTTACCTCCTCTATGGTATGTGGATTTTACGATTGATCTCTTTCAATGGACCAGTCTTATTTTCCTTCTTATTAATAGGTTGGTACCAACATAGTTATAGGAATTGAATGTTCAATTTGAGGCGCTAAAAAGAAAGGGTTCTTTTCGACCAAGTCTGTATCCATTGAAAACACAGGTTTTTTTTGTTAAGAAAGAATAAATAAATCTTCTACTGTGTTTTGATTATCGTATGATTAACCATGTCATGATAAAAATAGATATCTACTTCCATGCATTGATTATCTGTTCAATCAGTTAAAGGGAGCTTGGCAGTTCTCCAAGATCGACATTTGATCAGGACATCAACAATTGTGTGTTCAAAAGGAAGATATTTAAAATAAAACTTTTATATGTAGATATAGTTACTATGAATATATATTATTGAATTTCAATCTAACAAATGTGCCACCATTATTCATGGAATTTATGAAATAAATATTTCCACAATATCTGGATTCTTTTGTAGTTGTGTTTTTTGATGTTCTTTTAGTATATTTAGAGCCAAGGGCTACCATTAGGAGAATCGAGAAATAGTGTTACAAATCATGATAGATCACCATTTGTATTCCAAATTATAAATGTGTTATTTTTGTATTGATGAAGTACGTTTTTTAGCCATTTCATTTCTCAGAAATGCATTTCTATTGATCCTGATAATATTGAATCTCTTATTTCATGGAAACCAACAAAGTATGTTTTTGAGATTTGATGTTTTCTTGATCTATATGGTTACTAATGATGCCTTTTCAATGATTTATCATGAATATATTAGCCAATGAAATATTTGACAAAAATGAGTTCTCCATTCCAATGAATAGAGGAATGTCATAATTCAATCCAGGAATTGAGTTTTTAGCTTACATAAACACCTATATTGATATTTCCAAAATCCGTACGTGGGAATTTTGTGCCTTTTGATGCTTCATAATCAGGGTTGGGATATATTCTCATGAAAATAGATCATTTGGTTGCTTATAGTTCAAGTTAGATGATTGTTCATGAGAAAATTTACCCAACACATGATTTTGATTTAGTAGCATTCATCCATGCTTTCAAAACATGGATTCATTATCACTTTGGTGAAAAATTTACTGTTTTTACAGATCAAATAATCTAGTATAAAATTTTATTGATGAAAAATTTGAATCCGAGGATATAGATATGGATAGATTATTTCAAAATGTCTGACTATGACATGTTGTACAAACCATGGAAATAAAATTTCGGGGATGTTTCATTGAGTATAAATTCATATCATTAGTAAAATAATCATCATATGAATGGTAGTGGATTTTGATCATAGTCTCAATGCATGGGGAATGTGATGACCAAGGTAATGTTGTAGTTTTTTTTTCAACTACACTTGTTCTTTATTTAGTAAAAATGATCATAGAGGCATAAATATCTAATAATGAATGTCTGGTTGTGAGTTCAAAACTCAATGGTGGGGAGACCATTAAGGGATGGAAACTTGATGGGGGTTCGGTTTTGTGTTTCAATGATCTGAGGGTTGTACCTTTGTCTTTTCAAAAACAAATCATTCAGGCTTACCACCATTCAATATGGGTTTATATCCAAGTACATAGAAGATGTATAAGTTGTGGAAGGCATAGTTTTCAAAGAGTGGCATGAAAATTAAGGAGGTTGAATTCATCTCGCAGTGCATAACATGTCAGTAAGATGAATCATAGCATCAAAGATGATATGGTACATTAGAATATTTTCTCTTCCTAGTGTGGAAATGGGATCAGATTGCAATGGATTTTCATAGGTCTTCCATGAATGGTCCCAAAACAAAATTCCTTTTGGGTTATAGTGGATCGTCTAACCATGTCCGCCCATTTCATCCCTATTAATGAAAATTATAAGGTGGAGGATCAATCAAAAATATATATCAGAGATTTTTTAAAGTTAAATTGAATATCTATCTCAATAGTCACAGATATAGAGTGGAGGTTCACATCTCCTTCATGGTAATCCTTAAAGCAAGCCATTGGGACTCATTTGAGTAGGAGAACAGCGTGTCATCATCAGATAGGTGGTCCATAAAAGCGGATGATACAATCATTGGAAGACATGATTACAGATTTGGTAAGGGATTTTGGTGGCTAATTGGAGTAAAAGATTCCCTTAGTTTATTCTTATACATTAACAGTTATCATCCCTAGATAAACAAGTCTAAGTTTGAAGCACTGTATGGGAATCCTTATCATTCTTCACTATGCTAGGTGAAAATGGGTAAAACATAACTATTCGGGAAAATTCGTGTCCTAGAAACAACAGATCAGATCTAATTCGTTATAAATAGAATTGATATTGCTCAAAGTCATCAGAAATATTATGCAGATCACCGTCGAAGAATGATATCATTCGTTGTGGTTGGTCATGTCTTATTGAGGATATCTCTAATGCTTGGACATCTTCAATTTATGAATCTTTGAATGTTATCTCCTAAATAAATTTTCTATTTCATGATACTGGAATCAGTTAGAGATGTGGAATATCATTTTCCATTACCACCAGGGTACATCTTAGTGCTTAATGTGTTACATGTATCCTAGTTGAAAAAGTATCACCCTGATCCTAACCATGTTATCAGATGAGATCACATTGACCAAGAACTGGATACTTCATTGGTACATATCCCGGTGAGGATCACGGATAGAAAATTTATTGTATTCTATGGGAAAAGAATCATACTAGTATATGTTTTATGTAATCATGGTCCTATTTAGTAAGAGACATGGGAATGACATATAGAAATGAAAGAGAAGTGGATGGAACTCTTTTTGGCTAGTGATGGTTTTTATATATGAGAACGGAATGACCATTGGTAGATATAGTTTATCAACTTTGGTTTTAAGTACAATACCACTTCCTCATGTTTCTCTATAAAAGTGAACTTTTTATGGTGTTTCATTGAATCGTTTTGTTAAAATATGGATTTTCCATAATATTGGGTGTTTCATGAATGCTGGGTGCTTCAATTAATATGGGCTTTTTCATAATGTTTATTTTTTCTGTAAATTTTGCTATTTCCATAAATTTGAATGTATCCATAAATTTGGGTTTTTAAATAATGTTGGGTGATTCCATAAAGTTGGTTTCTTTCATAAGGTTGTGTGTTTCTCTATATATTTTTTTTCTATAAAGATGGGTTTTCCATAAAGTGGGGTGATTCCATAATAGAGGATGTTTTCATAATTAATTTTTTCCCTATTAATAGGGTTAGTCAAATGGATAGAAGGTTTTGGATTATTTGGATGGAATTTTGGGGGCAAAAGGAAGGTCACATGTTCTGCCAAAATATTATGGTCAAACCATGTGCATAGGTCAAAGCTATATCCTATTTTCTAGGTGCATATTATTTTATTCATTAATAATTTAATTTTTTATTAAAAAACTCATAATTATATATTTATATTCTTATAATGATATATATTCCTCCCCATATGAATTAGAGCCATCATATAGCCCTCCATTGGTGATTTAAATCCGAATTCTCACAGTAAGTTCTTGATGTTCATCATTTTTGTCTTGCTTTCATAGATCTCCTTCTTCAATCGGCATATTTTCTAAGATCTACACATGATATAGGTATATCTAATATTTTTAACATAAATTAATTCCAAATATGTTGTTGTTCAAGATATAGGAATAGATCCTAGTTTATTTCATTGAATCGTGATCTTGTTAATGAGGTATGTCACCATTATTTCATCTTTTGTCACATTTTCTTAGATATTATTAGATCTACATTTTTGATTGCCCTTATTTCGCAGATCATCATTTATTGGTGCTATATCTGGATTTTTACATTAAAAATAATTTTATTTTGAGTCGTGATCTTTCCAGGATAAGTGAAATAAGGCCATTCTTGGAGAACCAACATGTGTTCTTGTGTGTTATTCGTCCATTGTCGAGTTTGTCAAGACCTCCATGGTAAGAGGATTATATCTCAACTCCAATTTCAATAATTGATTATTTTAAATTCAAATAGGATTATTTAAAATAATTTTATTGTGGAATGCATGAAAATATATTCTTAAGTGATGATTTATAGTTTTGGTAAAATAGTTTGATCTTCGTGAATGGTTGTGAAAATGGTGATTAGTTTCATGAATTTAAAATGATGATTTTAGATTATGAATTTTTGGAATTGATAAATGTTTGATGATAAATGGGTTTTCAATGTAAATAGTATTCAATAGAAATGGATTTTTATTTAAATGGTATGGCATTGAAATGATTTGGCATTGAAATGGTTTTCAAAAAAATGTTGTGTTATTAAACGAGTTGATTTGGAATGATCATTTTTATTATGTGGTATATGTTCATTTTTCATATGTGGGGACTGTTTGATATATGACCTTGTTGAGGTATCCAAAGGTTTAATGTAAC
The DNA here is from genome assembly GCA_963277665.1 of Viscum album. Taxonomy (NCBI): domain Eukaryota; kingdom Viridiplantae; phylum Streptophyta; class Magnoliopsida; order Santalales; family Viscaceae; genus Viscum; species Viscum album. Next base: position 2,068,904,710 of record OY728152.1, on the reverse strand, counting down.
ATGGTAAATAATTACCTAATGAAAGCTTGGTATATCAATAAGAAACCGCTCATAAGTATGGAACTGTCATAATATAGCATGCATGGTTAATTGTGTAGATGTGTGGAATGGATTTGGTATGCCAACGAAAAATTGAGAAATGGTTTTAAACTTTTTTAGTAATTTATATATTCAAATTACTTGTTGGAAAAATTGGTTTCAATTTAACTTGTATGATTTTGGTTATAAATGGTTTTGAAAACATGTTTATATTATGTTTAAAATAGTTTTTAGAATGTGTTTAGTATAAACTATTTTATTTAAATGTTTCTAACTCTTCTATCCTAGTGGCGTGAGTATGGAAGTCATTGGGGAAAACCAAATGAGTTTTATACTCACCCTTATATTATCACAACGTTTCTTTTGAAGACATTATATTCCTGTACATAGATAAATGTATTGTTTCACACGTGTCTAGCACTACATCATGGTGTTTGGTTTGTTCAGTGATTTTGGATATTGAATCATGGGGAGCAAGAAGTCTTGTAGTCTCTTGAGGTTATTTAGTTTTTTATCTATAGTGTACATTGATACTTGTTTTTCCTTACACTTTTCCACACTATGATATGGTATTGAGACATATAAGTTGTTTAGTTTTCATTATTTTGATCATGCATCAATTAGTGGAAGGGTTGGTTGTTGTGTTTCTGGATAATTTATTCAAGGGAATGTAGTCCCCCAATTTTATTTTAAACCCTTTCATATTTATGTTCATCCTTTGGCATCATGGGAACATCACATATGGCCAAGTAATGACTCTTTTTTCTCTCAACCTAATGATAATTGGTGGGTCATTACACAAATGTTTCTTCTCCAGGCCGGTCAATTGCTTCAACATCCTATGGGAGAGTGATCAAAATTTCATATGTTGATAGAGATTATAGGTTTGAGTTTATGGAATCTTTTTTATGGGTGTATTCCCCATTATCAATGATATAAAGTGTTATTATAATAGATGTAGAGTAATATGGTGGTGATTCGGTTATGCCTCTAGTGGATGAGAATGTTACTGAGGAGGAGGTATTTGACCAGATGATAATTGTTGGACTTGGTGTTGTAAAACCTATTTTTTTGTATTCTTCCTTGAATGGATTACCATCAAAAAAATGCGATAGATATCTAGGTTATGTGAGTATAGGCTTAGACTACCCTGTCAGTGATGGTGTGGGGAATGTGTTTCCAGTACGAGAATAGATAGTTATTAGTGGATTGGTGGTGGGTAAAATTAACAATTATTAATTGATGTAGATATTTGAATAAGATGTGTATAATAGATATGAACTTGTAGAGGTTTTTATCATTGAGATATATTCTACATCAATTCCTACAATAGTTTTTAGTCCTATACCTATAGATGTTCTTAACAGATATGGCCTTCAGCCCTTCAGATAATGTATATCTTATAATTATGAAAATATTCTGAAGAATGAATATCCTATGGTAAAAAATAGTATTTAGAAAAATGATATAATTTTTTTAGATATTGTGATCCAACATATTCAACACCAGAACTTTTAGAATATTCAATAATTTGAAATAATTCCAAGAATACTTTCGAGTGAGCTGAAGTAATTGATATATGTGATGAAGGGGATTAAGGCTACTTTTTATTCTATCATGGATGCTTTGTTGGTGAGGATGTAGAATATGACTTCTATGGATTCTACTTCCAGTGATCCAACTTATTCATTATATCAGATCAGTGGTTAGATAGCATCTCTTGGTGGTTTCAAGAGATGTTCCGGATATTCCTCTAAATATTTTGAATCAAATTAGAAATATCAATGATCATGTATATATGATGGTAACAGAATGTGCGAATTATATTATAAATTAATAAAAATACATCATAATAGAAGTTATGTATTAATGTTAGAGGACATATAATAAGAATGATATGAACACTCAATTTATGTTTCATAATGAGAATCATCGTTTACCACTTGTTACAATAGAATTATAGTATAATGTCCCTCATTTGAAATAGGCAACAACTTTTATTTGGTTTTTTATATAGGGAAAATTGATTTATTTACTACCATAGTGTGAGGAGGAAAATTCATCATGGGGTTTATCAATCTGTTAGAACCTTTTCTACATGTATTAGGGACTATATTGGTAGCACATGAGGCCATACTAGAGGGAATTTATAATAAACATCAAGATAATGCTCTCATATATTTAATATTTTATATTACTCGAGATCTAGAAGAACATCTTCTTGCATCGAATTATATTTTGATTTTATCTCTAGTGGATGTTGTTCTATATCTTCATATAGTGATCATCATAGTTATTCCAACACCATCAAAGGTCCCCATAGTTATAGTTTTAGATCTTAAAACCTCCACCAAATATACCGTAGCTCGATCCTCCCCTTTTATTCCCCATTTCTTCTAATAAGGGAAATTATCATTTTTTTCTAGCTACACGGGCTGAGAAATGTAGATATTAGAATTTATGTCTTTTATAGGGATGTTTTTATAACTTTTTTTGTATTTATTTTATGATGTAATTTAATTACTTATGATTTTAAATGTGAAATATATTTTTATTCATATTAAACTTGTTTATATTTCCAATTTTTATTTTTACAATTTTAAAATCTATAATGTGGGAGAATTAATATAGAATTTGTCAAATTTATATAGTAACGTTGTCTTTTAATAGCATAATTATTTATATTTCATGATAACATTCATTCGGTACTATATGTATTTAATGGATATATTTCATATAATCTTTATTAAATTCCTTTGATATTGTTTTCTCTTAATATCATCGATACTATTTTTTACTAGATTAAGAACATCAATATTAAGCTATAGTATATTCGATAAATGTTTCGTAAAATTCATTTATTTTTTATCATGTAAAAGGGGAATATTATTGGAACCTCTTTCTTTTAATTAATACTAATCATGTTAATTATATTTTTTATGAGTACTATTTTTATCATAAAATTTTATAATATATGTCCACTTTGAGAAAAAATTGGATAAGTGTTGAAATGAATCAGTATTTATTATAAGTCGCTGCTAGAAAATAATCTATATTATAGACGGGGAATCAATAGTGATGTCTCACCACAGGAAAGTGTCATCATTAATATTAAGTCACTTTCAAATAATACCCATAACCATTAAGGAGTCACTGATCATGATGTCCTACTATCAGAAAAGTCACCATTGAATAGAGCAACTTTTTAGAAAAATAACCATTGAGATGATTCACTACTGAGACGAGTCAACATTAAGATGATTGATCACTAGTCAATATTCCCTTTCAGAACTAACGTACCATCAAATGATCTACCTCAAACATAAATCGCCATTTTCTGGACTCATTTCTAGATAGGAGTCACTGCCATAATGACACACCACCACTATTCTATTATATTTTAATTAAATACTTCTAATAATTATATTATTGAATTTAATGTTGAAGATTAATTTATTTTTCATTCTAAAAATTTTTTAAGGAGAATTAAATAATTTAATAACATAGTATGATGATGTATGATATCCATATGATTGTTCAGGTAATAGTATCTCTAACCTAAACTATAATATAGTAAATAATGTCCCTCTTATGTATTGTGTGATGAATAATTGGGGAATTAGATCAAATGATAAAGTATTACATTTAATAATGAAAATTAAAAGATATATTATTAAATATAATTGGATACACAAGATTGATTTACATTGAATATTAGTTCCTTTCCTGCAGTGAGAACAAACATATTTTATTAAACTATTTTTACAATAATGTTTTTTGAAAAATAACTCAAGAATATTCATCAAGATGAATCTGAATAATTTCAAGCATCTAGTACCCATAATATTGAATAATTATTCATTATATACATATTTACTCTTGATTAATCTATTTGTGGCATTTAAATTTGGGTAGGGTGTGGTTTTACCTTGATTATTAAACAAAAAATATATCATGAATTATAATAGAAAGATACAGGATTTCATAATAAATATATTTATATTTTTTAAAATAGAGTGTTGGGGAAGACGTTATTGTTTTTTGTATGTATGTTTTCCCATGGATATTGTGTAAGTGGTCCATTTGTGGCCATGAAACCTAGTAGCTATCGTTTATTTACCCAATTGAGGTTGTGGATCAAGATTATAGGTATTTAATATAATTGATTACATTAATTTCTATGAGGAGGGGATTAGGTATTAGAATTAGATTGAACAACATGTTTTTATTTAGTTATTTTTTTGGTTTGTATCATATCTCTGATTTTTACTCGTTTATTTTAATACTATAACCAAAACAAATTCTTTTTTTGATATCAATAAAACTGTTTATATTAAATTTTTTAAGTAATTTGATTTCATATGTTTGAATAATAAGCTTATAATGTTTTAAATAAGACATAATCATTCAGGAATTTTTTTTTAAATATCACAATTTATATCGATCTATAATTATGATTATCTAAGAAATTCTATGTTTGAACTGGGATTTTTTATTTAATGTTTTTTAAAAATAAAATTTTATTGCACCCTCAATTCACCCACACACTCATGAGAAACATACTTCAATGAATAAATTTTGTTTTTTTCCATTTATGTGGTAAATAGGTTTTCATGTCTAGTTTTTAGGAAGACCCTCCCCACTCATCATTATATAGTTTCATTTTCTCTATATTTCTTCACTCATTGTTTTCTCAATCTCTAATCTAATTTTATTTTGTTGTTAAATAATAATAGTTCATTAAATTTTTTATACATTTGTGATCTCCAACCATTAGACATGGAGGAATAAATTATAGAACTAAATATATGTGTTATCACTCACCATAGATTAGAGATAAAATATCAATTCTAATAGTTAACATCTTAATTTATCATTGGAAATTATGATAATGAATTGAGGTGTTGTGTTGATAGAATTTAATTTTTGGTATTTTTTTACACCGTTATATTTAAATTCACTTTTCCTCTTCTTTTTTATTCTACTCTATTGAGTATCTCATGACTTATTGTTGGATTTATCGACCAAGGAACAATTACACTTTCATTTGGAGATATCCTTTGTTAATTTGATTTGGACAAAAAAATATATTTTTTATTTCAGTGAAGTGGTCATGTGAGGGAGGAAATGTTTTATTAGTTATTTGATTTTTTCAAAGGTAGAGAGGTGCATGTATCAAGAGATTGATCATTAATTGCATTCTATTGAGTATTGTTGGTTTAATCAGTTTAGATCAATGATCGGAAGTAATGTTATTCAACATAGAGTTGATTTGTTCTTATAACATTTTCTTACACTTTTTTTCCCTTCATTTTTTAAGAAGTTATATTTTTTACTTCATCCACCTCCAACCTCTATTTCATCTTTTTTTATTTATTTTGAAATATAAAAAAAAATATTTTGGAAAATCATTAAGATAGACAAAATTCCTTTATCAGAACAACCCCTCAGTTACCCAGTATTACATATCATAGGAATTATAAATGTATTAAATATAGTAATAATGACAGGATATCATTCACAGAAACTCTATTACATATTCCCCTACTTTGACTCAACCTTACACTTAAATTATTATACATACCTATAAATATAATTACAAATATCCCAATGCATTTAATAACTATTTTCACATCCAAGTTTCAAATGTTAAATACTCAATTTTAGGATAACAACTGTTTAAATCCAATCTTATTATAAATTGATATCACTTCATAAAGGAAAAATATTAATTACATAACATAATGATCCATGTTAGGATCATATAGTCCTATATCCTTTGAAAAATTGGACTCATAAACAACTTATCCATCAGTGAGCTATGTAATCTCCCACAATGTTTTTCATAACAATCAACCGTATTTGATATATCTTACATAATACCATTCTTCATAACCAATATAATGAAACATAAGTAATGGTTAGATTAGTTTCTTAGTAAGGGTAAAAATAATACAAATAAATCTATGATCATGTAAATGAATATATTTAATAAGCGTATTTATCATGAAAATAACTCAATAAGTCCATATCTGACTAATATTTTATAATAAAAATTATTGATAGGTGAAAGCATTATTATTTCAGAAAACAAGGTGCATAAGAGTAAAAAACCATCATAAATCAATCATGAACTATATGTTCGTTTAATAAAAATGTTCCACCGTTATAAATATTGAAATTAATTATACATTTCATGGTTAAAATCCATGGATATTAAAATTGTGGATCATGAATAATCACTTTTTCATATTATATAACTGGACGCACCTATATCCCATAGTGGGTCAAGATGCACTTGCTTTCCAAAGTGGATCATCCCTATCTACTTGTTAACAACTGTAATATCATGAGTTATTAATCCTTACAAATTTTAATATAGGTATGTATAGGTCCCACCGATCTCAAAATTAAAACCATACTATAGTGTTCCATAATATAATAAAACAATCTTCATAACACCACATCATAGAGCTTATAAATAAAATAGGTTTCATAACCATTTTATAAATTCATCGTAACATAACTCTGGAACAATATATTAGTTTTGATATACATTAAATCAATATATTCATTACCCATACATGTAATTAATATTTATTCTATCATTCCATAATATCCCATGTAATTCATAGTTAACATTAAAGGATCTCATCTTAGATAGAATTTTATTTTGAAGTATAACTTTGACTATTTCATTACAAATATATCCATTTCATATTGAAATGAATTTTTAAAAATTATATGTTTTTATAATATCATTTCCCATGTAAATACATTATAAATATAAAATTTAGTCTTTATATAACATATTGTTCATGAAGGGGTTAACTTCCAGTCATACCATACATAATAATATTATGATTCATTTCAAATATTTCGTAAAATAAAAACCAGAAATATAAGTAAAATGACATAATGATTTCATTCAATAAATATTAAAAAATAATTAAAACATTTGTAAAATTTTCAATAAAAAACAATTATTTCATTTAAAAAAAATAAAAAACATTTATAAGTATCATGGTTCTGATATAATTAATTTTTTTTCTTAATATAGAACTAATGATGATTGATCATATAAAATTATTTCCTTAAATATTAGTACATAAATAGATGAAAATAATGTTAAATCCTGTATTTTATTATTATATCCAGATTATAATAAATATAATTACATTCATTATATATATATTTTATTGTTTCATAATCTAAATGAAAACATAAACAATCATAATAAATAATGATATTGTTTAAAAAACCCATACTGTTTTTCTGTCTTCTGTATTATGAACCCCGTAAAAGAGATATCATAAAATCTATAATTACAAAACCATTAATATTTTGGAGAATAATAATAAAATACATTTTTTTGTGGTATAATCACCTCATAAATTAAATTTGTGGTGAATATGTCCTGTGTCCCAGAAAAGTTAAAAAGTTGGACGAGAATCCATTACCATATGTCTCGAACATATTCATAAAATTTAATACATGATGTTTAATAAATATAAGTTTATTATAAATATATTACATAAAAATAATTATATATTTCATATAAAATATTATTTACTTATGTCGTTTTATTACAATTTTGTTATCAATTTCATGTTATTGTCATGTTTTGGGTGATATCTATTTTGTTTTTCATTTAAGTGTTGATGTTTTTTTCTAGTCCTCTCATATTGATCATAGATCCATAATGAAAATGATATTTAAAATAATATATAATTTATATATATTCATTACGTATATAGATATGGAAATATATAAATTCTAAACATAGAAAATAAAATACTTTGTTTGATGAGATGGTGTGTCGTACACATGCATGAACATTTTTTCATTTTCCTGACACCGGAAATGAAATTAAGGTAAATTATATAATATGTAACCTGATTAAATTTTAATCTAGTTTTATAAAAAAATTATTTAAACCTTTCCTTATTACCTTCGATAAAAAACTTATGTGATGAACCAATAACATCTATTAGTGAGGAGGTATTACATTGTATATACAAACAACAATATCATATCACCCATGATATTGAAATTAAGAATGTATGTGCGATATAATAATAAAATAAGTATAATAATATTAAATATATCCTATTTATTAATTTTTTGTATCGTTATTACCTTCCATGTAAAATAATTATGAAAAAACACATCACATTGGTTACTGAGGTGGTAGTCTGCCATACACATGACTGGAGTTTTTATTTTCCAATGGTTTAAGTGGTAATAAAATAGATTTTATACTATAAGTCAATATATATAATAATAACATATATAATATATCAATATTTAATAAAAAAATATTATCCTTCTATGCTATGTGGTTATGAAAAACAAATTAACGTCGGTTCATGAGGATGTAGTCCATCGCACACACAAAATTTGGTTTTATATCCCATTTGATGAAAGATGGTATTGATATAGTTAATTACCATAAATAAAAAAAATTAATAATATATTGAATATAATTATTTTATTTTATCATCATATACTGATAATAATTTCATGAGGTAGAAGAAGAAATTAATTAAAATGATCACTTAGTGATGTTACCTCTTTTTTAGACAACATCTTTTATTTTTCACCAGATATATTATTAGGTTTTTATAAGTGAATGAAATATAGATTACAGAATTAAAGGAGAGAATTTTTGAAGATATGATAGATGTATATTGTTGATCCACTTTGATTTTGAAATGTGAATATCAGAGGAGCGTTTGTCCTTTTATAAGTGATGTTACTGTTGCGCTTATAGTTTTTGAATAGAAATGGGGTACCCAAAATTCTTATATTACACATTGCTCCAAAATAGACCATTCATGATAATAGGTGTGATAAAGTTGATATAAGCAAATACAATTATTGTTGTAAAATTTTTCCATCATTTTTTACCATAATCTTTTTTGTTTAACACCTTGGTAAACCACTTTTTACCATTACTATAGTAAATAGTATTTACACTTATTACTATACATTATTTTATAAAAATAATAAGACCTTATTATATATTATTATTTATTACCTTTCTAAATATGAACTACATTTTAACAATCTCAATTAAGATAACCATCAATATATATTTTTATATTAATCCTATAATCGTGGAGAGAATGTGGTTTTTAAAAGAGATAATTTTAAAATAATTAAAAATGATTAAATATAAATAAAATAAATAATTCATTTCTATAAAATAAATTTATTTAATAGATATATAATTTAACTAAATTTACATTTGAAATATTCTTATTTTATTTTACATTTTAATATTCATTATATGAAATGTAGATCAAAATATAAATGTTTTTTATTATTCATTAAAAAGTTAACTTCTAAAATAAATTCAAAATGCATAAACCTAAAAAACATTCAATTTATTATATAATGAATTCATTTAATTTATTAAAATATGTTTCCCAATATTGTAAAATTTTATTTTTATCTTAAGTGAAATGTGAGAATAAAAACTACTTCTAAGAAAACAAATACTTCAAAAGTAAAATTGGATTAAATGATTTATGTTTTCTAAAAAATAGATAACATGAATTAAAAAACATTTATATAATTTATAATATTTACATTTTACTAAAATAATTCGAAAAATGTTATTTTTAAAATTTATAAAGGTAAAACAAATTTGTTTGTAAAAATGGTTTTTCATAAAAATACTTCCTTTATTTTTGAAATGTATTTATTTTCATTTATAATTAATTGGTCAAAAATGAATTGATATTATATATATGTTTGAAAAATATATTTTGATAACTTATTTAATCATATTCATACCCTCTATTTCAATGGTTCTATGATAACAATCATATTAAATAATAATATTTTAATAGTATGTTGTGTTTTTCATAAACATGGTCTTTCATGTAATGAAATATAAACAGGTTATTGAATGTAACCAAAACTAAAATAAATTATTCATGTAACATAATATAAATTCAATTTTTCATAGTAATTAAGAATATCACAATGTTTAAATTTATTTAAATTAATAATAATTTACAAAATCACATAGTGTTGCAAGAATATATCAGATAATGATAGTATAATGTCAATGTGTAAAGGGGAGAAATACATGCACATATAGAAATGAATTTATAAAAATATTAATTTAATGAATTATTTATAGGGAGACCCTAGATCATGTTCTCTAGGTCTAACAATTAAACTCATTAAATACACCCATGTATAGTTGTGCTCTACCAAAGTCACCTTCAATATACTATTCATCAGAATTTGATATGAATTATATGAAAAAATACTATGTCGAGTTGAGTATATACATAAATATTAGGGTTTCCCAAAATCCGTAATGGAATAAATAAAAACCAAAAATGTAATCAGCAAACCCTATAATAAGTAGGGAAATAAAACCACTATATTTTCTATTATGGAATCCTTGATGAATGAGGGGGATATCCATATCATAAAACCACTAAGAATGATTTTTTATCCTCCATATCCAAATAATAACTTGGGTACCCTATATGACATTCAACGTCAACAAAACATGATAGGAGAGTGTCAATCCTCACTAATTCACTGAAAAATGAGATATACTATACTCTGATTGGGGAATCACTAACTATTTGAGGAAGAAGAATGTAAAATAAAACTTCATATATAGAGGACATAGGCCATGTACTAGTTTGGGAGGTTACATATTAAACCTATGAAAAGAGTATAGGGACCCATGACATATTCTTATTTGGGCATTTTTGAGAAAGTTACATAGACTGTACGAATGGTATAAAGGGGTGTGACCACACCTAAACACCTAGTTGTGTTCTCTCCACCACATTTCTAAGTTGTTCATTTATGACTACACTATATGTACAAGAATTACATAATGTTTCATAGTCCCTTGAGTCCTTCATATATCCCTATGGCCCATACCTATGTACTTTGGCCAATTCCTCTTTACACAGTTCATTCCTATCTACACTGGCCAGCCCTGAGTAAAAATATTGTGTCCATGTACATAGTTTTTCCTATATAAAATACCTTTATGAATGTTCTGGGTCATTCTCATGACTGTGTACTCTCAAATTGCACATCATTCAAGCAGTACTAAGTCACATTGTAGGTATAGTTCCATAAATAGTGTGTGAAATTTTTATTTACTATAAACCCTAGACACTATAAGCATGGTGATAGATGTTGTGTCTTCCTCAAATAAGTGTGTCTTATTTTTATAAAAAGTGAACATGAATTTCCATCATGATGATATAAGGTCATCATTAACATCCACCAATACCATCATATGACCACAAAAAATTTAAGGTAAAATCCCCTGTCCATCAATATCCATCCATCGATGGTTGGAAATTGAATATCCAAATACCCAAAAGAATCTGCAATTCTCCCCATTACTTCTTCAAATCTAGAAATACAAGAAGCCAAAATTGACACCCTATATGAAAACATGTTTTATATAAAAAGGGTTCATCCATTATTCATTCATGAAACTACCATGAATCTAGGGGGTATATTTCACTCAAATGAGCCCTAAAAATTTTAAATGATTACATCATGGTGCAACATTTATGGATCTGATGAATATAGGGGGAAAATCAATAAAATGAATTTATTCCTAAATTATATTATGAGGTCATATTCAATAATAAATATTAATGGGAACATGTGTCTTGTTAAATATTTAACCATACTAATTCGGTTTATATTAAAACATTTATGATCTTGCACATGTAAAGAATGTGAAACTGATGATAAATAATGTAGATAACATAGATCCATTATTAAAAACTTACTAGGACAGAAATCCAAAAAAAAACATCACCCGCATCAAATATTTAATGATAATTGGTGAGAAAACATGTTCAATAACATTGAATAATATGATATCACTACTTATTCATCCTTATCATAGTTCACAGTGATATTTTCATCATTCAACATCATTGGGTCTACTAATGAAATCAAATAACACTCCTCCTATTCTAAATTCATTCCATGTTTATACATATAACCCAGGTGATTTTCTATATTAAGGTATTTATAAACAAGGGTGGGTTTTGGGGTGATTTAATAAAAATAAATAAACTATCAATTTAATTTATTAAATAAACCGACCAATAGCAACATTGAATATATCATATGAATCTGAACTAGTACTCTACATTGGTGGCTCCATTCTTCATGTCCATATCAACCCATTTTAATACATGTGTAGGTTCATTTATATATCTTGTCTACTATGAAAAAATTATGATTTGAGTCACTCTGTCCAAATATTGGGGTAATTCAAATTGGAATGAAACCATGCAAACATTTATAGGATCACGAAGGACCCAATGACCCACAAATATAGCTTGATTTCCCTTCCAATCATGAATAATCCATTCCATGGGGATAATATCAAGAAAATATTGACTTCCTATTAAATATATAATGTCTAATGAAGTTAATTTTTTTCGATTCCTTTAAACTATTGGCTACCCACAATATCTCAATGACCATCAATACTTTTCTTATCATCACCCGTTCTATATATGGCCAAATTAGAGATGTCTCGCCATCGGAATCTAGTATAAGGAGACCTTCAGGGTATCCAATAAATATACATAAAATTTTCAGTTATGTCTTTATTGTTATCAATGTAGACATAATAATACTATATAAATGGGATATGATCTTGACAACTCCTACTAAAGTTCAACACACAAGCTCTTAACATATACACCAACACCTGGGTAGTCTAGTCAGTCGTCATTGTTTCCCAGGGTTAAAATAATATACACTTCCCCAACCATGTCTCAAAGGACATTATAAAACCACAATACTGTAATATTTTAACAAAATATCATGGTTATAAAAAATAATTGAGGGAACCCCTATAATTTTTTGAACTCTCACGTATAAAACATTCATAAACACTCAATTGATCTATGATCTTGACATCCAAAAAGGATTTATGTAACAATATAAGATTTTATGAAAATTTGTCGTAATAAATTTAATTTTCTAATAATATAATTCATTAAACACAACACTGATATTATATTTTTTATTCGTACTACTGTGTTTAGCTTTCATTACATGAAACAATGATTTTTAATGAAATGCGGATTACTATTAGAATATAATTATTTAATAATATTGTTATGACCTATAAATTGGAATGGTTTTTATGAATATGTTTACCTATATTACTAAATTATGTGGATTAAACATTTATATATAATGATTTATATGTTGACCTATTAATTAGATATTAAAATAAGAACTATTGGATATAAAGAAATTATTTTTCTTAAAAACTATATTAATACACACAAATGAATTTGAAATGAATATATTAAAGAAATAAAAATATATAAAATATATTACTAATATTTATATAGTGTATATTTAATACAATTTTCAACATTCACCTTTTCCCTTTCAATGATATGGCATATGTATAAATCCATTTATACAATTAAAACTGTATTTTTATAAATAGTAGTTTTTCATCATTTTCAAACATAATTTACAATTAATTATTACACATTAAGAATACATTATTTGAAAAAAATAATATTCAGTTTTTAGATTAGAATCTCAAAAATTATATTTGTGTGAATGATTCTGAATTTTCAAAATAGTTGATTCTTCTAGGAATATTGAAAAATTCTCGGTTTTATTAAGAATTTTAATTTAATTTAAATCATTCGTAAAGAAAATTATTTTATTATTTTTCTAGAAGTAAAATTACATAAATTATATTAATATATTAATCAAAACATTGTAAATTTGATTTATTTATTAATTTATTTTGATTGATAATAATTTTAATATTTAGGTACTTTTTCTGAAAAACATATTTTTCATCACATCTATGTGGTTAATTTTATATTAAATTCTATTAAGTCTATGAATGAAATTTTTAAAAAATAATTAAATATTTTTAATAATAAAAATTAATATTATCTAAAAATTTTAACTAAATTTCATTTAAAAATATTAACAGTAAAATAAATTAATATTACATACCACCATTAAGGTTGAAAATAGTTTTACTGGTGGTTAAAATAAAATGATAAGGGGTAAAATGTCCTATTTACTTTTTTGAAACATATTTACATAAAACATATCAACCATATATCTTCTAGCATATATAATTTTTAATATTTTAGAATTATGGTTAAGGGAAAAACATGTTTATACCTTTTTATATTAAAAAATTAAATGTCTTCCACTCCCCTTACATATAAAAGGCCACCAACCCTCCTCTCATATTTAGTCATAAAAACCAATTGGTATTATCCAGACCTGCCCAAACATATTCCTTAATTCACCAATATAATTAAATAATACATAGTATTGTCAAAAATACAATCTAATATTTATTTGATGTAAACCAAAAGAAGTTGTTCGAAAAAGAGATAAATTCCCTTAAAGAATGATTTTTATTATATCATCCTCAACATAAATGAAATATTATTAATACATGATAATATAATAATCAAAAATTAATCCATATACAAATATTTCATTTGAAAATGGACATTACATTAATATATCTCATATTCCCTCAATATTTAATTGATAATCTCACTTGTACATTTGGTTGACTACTACCTCATGATTTGATGTGACATGTTTCTATCAAAAACACTCACGGTTGATTATGATGATGGAAATAATATACATATATATTTGAAATTATTAATTTAAATATACTTCCTAAATTAGGATATCAAATGAAGATTCTTAATATCCATAGTTTGTGTGATTCTATAATGTCTTTCATGTTACGGTGTGTAACCACATCGCGAAGTGATGTGATTAATTTTTTAGTTACACTTTTCATCAAAGGTAATTAGGATAAACTAAATGAATATATTTCATATATATGAAATAAACATTATTATGTAATTTTAATGTTTTATTTACCACTATTTTATTTCATTAATTAATAAAATTTATACAATATTCTTGCATACGTATTTTCTACCAAATCCATTAATGATAAATATCATTTTCTAACTCTAACATTCATTGATTATAATATATATATATATATATTTAATATATATTATATTTATATCATGATGAAAATTTTAAAAATTAAGTTACCATGATCAATGTATGAATATCAAAAATAAAAAACTAAAACACACAATAAAAATAAAGTAGTTACTAACAAAAACAATACATTAACATGGAATTGTTAATAAACAGACAAAAATATAACATTAAAAAATAAATAAAATAATGATATTTATATATATAAGTGTGAATATATAATATTAATATAATAATAATATTTTTATTACAATTTTTTTGTTAATGTATACTAAAGAATTCATGACTTAGGGTAATAAATTCCCATATTACTTTATACTATTATGAGACATAGGCACTATCCACCACCTATTTATTTTATGTATTTTCTGAACATACCATAAATGTAATTTTTTATTCCTCTAAAGATTTTTATTGATATTTCAATATCCATTATTGGATCACTGCATCTTGGGGATTATAGATAAAAAGTTACTAAAACAAAGATTTATTTTTGACTCAAATTTCCTTCTATGGGAAATAAGACATGTTATTCAACATTCTTATTTTATGATATGTATGAACATCTACTTCACATTTTACATAATTAATTTCTATGTTACATTATATTTATAGTTTCAGTTTATATTAATATTTAATGGTTATTGTGATTTTTAGGTCCCAATAGTGGTATGGGTTTGATGATACGATCTCACTTTTTGTGGGGATTGTTTATAATTATGATTTTGATGAAGAATTAATATGATATAACTTTCAAAAAATTCTATAATTTTTCAGTCCTTTGATTATTTTCTGATAATAATTATTTTTTCATTTTCACTATTTAATAACTCAAGAATCTGAAAGATTATTTTTAATAAAAAACACGTTTAATCATCTCTTATGTCAAAAACCAATTTTTACACTACATAAATCTGTTCAAAACATATTTAAAAAAATAATTTTAACATTCTCAAAATGTTATTTTGAAGAAATTTTTACAAATGAATCATTTTCAAAATATAAATTTCAAGAGAATATTCATTTCATCTCATTGACAAGGTTTGTTAAGATTTTTTAAAAAATTTTAAAATAATATTGGATTTAACATTCACAACATGAATAGTATTTCATTTTTTCATAGAAACTAAATAATTTTATTATTAAAATAAAATTTACACGTTCTTTTTTCGAATAAATATTTTTCATTTATATTGATTAATTTAGTAGATTTTAATTAAATATATTCTATTTTAAAAAAGGTTATTTTACCCATGAAATTTTTTATGATATCCTTAATGAAAAAATTATAAGAAATTTTTGTTATAATGTTTTATGTTTAAAAAATATAAAAGTAAAAGGTTTTTTTCCCAAAGATGTGTTTGAAATAATTATTAATGTTTATTTTATATGTTTACAATTTTTTCTCCAAGGATATTTATTTTAAAATTGTTTTTGTTTTAAAATGGGTTTTCTAAAGTCGAAATGATATTTTAATCATGAAATGATCCCAATGGACTTTAAAAATAATTTGACATCAAGATGAAATCATTTTATGTTGCATATTCCATAATGCCGATATAATCTAATTTTAAAATGATTATTCATTCCATAGATAGTTCATTTTTATAATAAAGATATTTTTTATAAACTTATTCTTTTTAAATGGTTAAAGATATAAATAATTTATGAGATTATTATGAGAAAAAAAATTATTCATTATTTAATGATAAAATGTTTTTGAAACCCATTTCTTTACATGATTCATGATATAATGAATGTTTTACTATGTTTTTCCACATCTATGTATGATTTTAATAATATAAATTTTGGACCTCTATCTACCACAAATGAGTTGGGTATAACTTTATATATCATTATATTAAAATAGGATCATGTCGATGTGCATTATAAACAATGTGAAATAGGTGAGTCCTTATTTAAAAATAGAAACATTTAAATTATGACAAAAAATAATTAATATTTGATAATTACTCATCAATTATATTGATTGTATTAGTAGTTAACCATTATATTTTAAATGGAGTTTTATAATTAGGATGTTTCAACAAATTAATAAAATTATATTATTATTCATAATTGAATTATGATGTTTTTAACAATTTTGGGTCATGATTGTTGTAACGATAATTTTTTATTCCATCAATCATTTTTGTGATCAATGATAACTTTGAAAATCATTAGTTATATTCAAAATAACAAAAAAAAAATTGTTAACATGTGATTTTTTATGAAATTATAAATATATATCCTATGTTTACCTTTACTTGGAATTTAGGATCGACATTTCTTATGTTTCCTTCCTCGTGTTATGATGATAGTATTGGGAAGTGTATACATAGTAGGAGTAAAATATGTGATGATATTTGGGGGTGATATTGAATATATTTTCTAAAATAAGATTACTATGTCTCTAGTCACCATAGACACTAAACTATTATAGTTATTATGTAGGTTTTTATGAAGTTTAATGAATATTCATCTACAAAGATGTTATATTTCTCTATAAAAAACATGCTCCTCTATATTTACTATAAGATAATTTTTTTATCCTATCTTCATAAAATATGAATATTAAAAAATTGTTAAAATCACATGGATAAGTCTAATTATAGGATACCAACCTACTATCTTAGTAAGAAATAGATAATATGGTTTCCCTATATAAACAGACATCTCTAAAACCAAAATGTATATGTGATTCTAGGAAAGATATTCTTGGGTATAGTAACACCAATAAAGGTACAATGGGCTAGATTCATGCATTACGAGGTTGAAAAAATTGGTCCCTAATGGGAACTAGGATTTATATTCCTTGGAGATATCCATTGGTAATTCAAATTTTCATAATCAAAAATCTTGAAGGTTTTGAATATAGGCTGATTATGAAAAAACTTGGTTAATGCAACGTCAAGGATCTGGGTGCCACACAATGGGTGCCCCGAACCCGGTTGATCACATGACATCAAGCGCATTTCAAAAAATTCCAGAGGTCGTCGACTAGTAGTGAGGGCCTAGGTCTGATAATGAGGAAAGTATTCCCTTATTTTTCAATGTGTTGTGCAACGTGGAAAATACAAACATACTAACAGCGGATGCAGTAAACAATACCAAGCTGAAATGGACAACATTACAGAAGTAAAAGTTGACAATAGTCATATATATGATGATGAAATATGTTTATAACTTTAAAAAAGAAACCAAAATATGATACACTACTTTCTAAAAAAATAAAATAAAAGGTACAAGTACAACAAACAAAATAGAAAATTTCAATAGGAACTCATCAGCATCGCAAGCCGAAGCATGATCCCATTCTCTCCCAATCCTCTACACCAATAAAGAACCAGTATAGGGACTCTTTAACTTATCAACACCTTAATAAATATAATCTATTTAGGCCTAATACTTGAACCAAACTTGTTGTGAGAAATAAATCCCAATAGGCAACCCCCAAAGGCATGTGCCCAACTTTTTTTGAATGGGTGCAACAATAGTTTGAAATAATGAAATGCAGTAAATAGGAAGTACTAAAAAGAAGCTAATCCTACCTGTTCTATTTTTATTAAGTAGTTATTTAAATATTCAACATCACTGAATTATAAGTTCATGAGACCTGGCCTCAAATGACAATCTTGTATACAATGCCACAAAAATATCCAGAACAGGTTGTCTAACAAGTATAAGTTAAGCAAATACCATGATTCTGCTTTAACATGGTAGTTATATCATAAGAAATCATCACAGTTAATATTATAGTATAAAGTATCCTCATACATGCAAATACTTACCCTCAGGTAATTATAATCGAAACCCTCAGGTGATTTCCCACTTGTATAATGAATATTTCCCTCAGGCATACGAGATATTGCTCTTAGGAACGGAAGAAACTTCCCAGAGGCATAATAAAAGTTTCCCTCTGGCTATCAACACACTTCCATTAGGTTAAGAATAACTCTACCCTATGGCTAAGCATGTAATTGGGCAGAGCCTAACACATATGCAGGAAATTATTATATATATTTTCTCTCATGAAATCTTGAAGCATTATATAATCATGGCATACCCACAGGTATCCTTGAAAAACGACAATACTAGGGAAACACACCCTTGGGGTGGATCTGGATGAATGTACTGATCCCAAAAAATAGTTTATACATAATCAAAATATTACCTATGGAATTCTAGGTATTTAATCTTTCAAGGCCTTAGCCATATGACACCCCAAACATGGGTGCGTAGCACAATAGTACACAAAAACTACTCAACAGATGAAACAAACATCATACCACCAACTATGATCTACTCTAATCAATATACGTGAACGATGCCTCCCAAATCAACTGAGAATGACGTAGATCTGGGATGAAAAAAAAACACATTTAGACCCAAATAAATTCCATTATATAAAGAATTGGAAGGAGAGGTAAAATAAGAGAGAATAACTCACCCGCACGGTTAAAATGAGATAGACATCGAAGGAATTGGAGTCCTGGTGTGCGTTCAAGAGCTCTTCCAAGATCTAGCCTTCCCTCCTGCGTCTGTCTGGCATTCTAAGATTCCTCTATCAAAATTGGAAGATACAGCCTAATTTATGAAAAAAAAAACATAACTACACGGTGTGTACTCTTGATTACACAGTGTCTACTTTCCATCTTTTAACTGTTCCTCTAGCGGCCACTTTCCTCTGCCTCACTGTTCATCAGCCGACTTGGTTACATGGAATGTACATCTATGTACATGGCGTGTGCTATCTCTCTGATGTCGGAAACTCCCAATGCATTACTATTCACCCGCCAACTGATTACATGGTGTGTATAGACTAAGTAAACGACGTGTTGTTAGTTTTACACCCTTCATCTCCGACTGGACTACACTTCTTGTATACTCATCCCACATGGACAAAAGTACAGGGAGTGTGGAAAAGTACATGGCGTGTACCCACAAATATTGGTATTTTCCCCCATTTTCCTTATTTTATCAAAAACACTAAAGGAAAAAGGGAAAGATGGAACCCCTACCTCAAGAATAAGAACCAGGTTCTTACAAACATCCACCCTTAAAGCAATTTGTCCCAGAATTTCCCTTTCAAGGGTTGTTAAGATGAAGCTCTGAACAACACTAGCCACTAGGCACGTACGTCGGTATCCTACTCCCAAGTTTCATCCTGCACTCATCCATGCTTCCATAGCACCCGTACGAGAGGAACTGACTTGTCTTAGAGAACCTTCGTCATCAAAACAACAATACGAATCAAATACTTCTCAAATGATGCATCTACAAGTAGTTCAACCTCCTCGGGCTGAAAAACGTGAGACGGTTTTGAGTGATAACGGGTCAGCTGAGATACATGGAAAGCATTGTGAATGAACGGATACCTCTATGGTAACTGCAACCGATAGGAAACCATCCCGACTCTATCCAGAATCTCAAAAGGCCACACATACCATGGTACATGTTTACCTTGTCTCATGATCTGCCTGTGTCCCAACCTCGATGAAAGACACAAGAAAATTGGATCCCCGATAATGAACTCCAAGTGTCATTTATAGTGATCAGCATAATAATTCCAATTATATTGTGCAGTAGTGATCCACTTATGAATCAGATGCACCTACTCTTATGTCTCCTGCATGAGACCTAGTCCTAGTAAAGATGTCTCACCTGCCTCCAACCAGCACAAGGGTGATTAGAATGACCTACCATATAAATCATCGTAAGGTTTCCTTTTAATAGATGCCCAAAAACTATTATTATAGGAAAAGTCAACCAGGGGTATGGGCTTCTCCCAAGAGCCCCCAAAGTCCTGGACACATTCACACAACATGTCCTCTAGCACATGTATCATACGCTCTAACTGGCCATCAGTCTGAGGGTGGTATTTTGTGCTCAGAAGCACATGTGCACCCAGTTTCCTTGGAAAACTCTTCCAGAAACCAGACATAAAATGGGTTTCCCTAACTGAAATGATAGAACGAGGGTCCCCATGAAGACGTACTACCAATCAGATATTCAACGTCCTGAGCTCGTCAACAACAAAAGTCTCCTTGATCTGTAGAAAGTGAGCTTCCTTCGAAAGTCTGTCTGTAACAACCCACACAATATCATTTCCTTGAGATGTCCTTGGTAACCCGGTCAATATAACACCCCAAGATTTTATAGGGTGTTATTTATTCAAAATAATTCAATAACTTGCACTATACACAACACCGAGTTCAAGTGCACCATGACTTACCAAACAAGACATTCAAAAGAGGTTATGAATAGTATTAACTAAATTTTAAACTTTATATAATCCTTATCATTTTAGAATCTATAATATGAGTTTCTTAGATATAATGAAATAACAAATTCATTTTCAGTATTGCAATTTTACCAAATTTTAACAGTGAACCCTTTTTAAATACAATATTCTAAACTTTTTGACTAAATGGGGACATCAAAAATTTAATATGAAACATCACAAGCTTCCACGGTATGCTTTCCTTTGAATAATACAGTAGCGTGTGTTGTACGCAACTTCGAGTTTTAACACACACCACAACCGATCAAACTAGCCGTTATGAATAGTAATACCAACTTATTGAAATTTTATCTCTCAAAATGGACTTCATTTTTGTATTCGGAATATCTAATTTAGCCTAAGGTGAAATTTTTGTACTTTTCGAATAACTTTCATATTTTGATGAATACTGAAAATTACTAAATTTTAATTAAAAACAACTTTTTTAATCAAAATAACTAATAGTGATAAATTATGAATTTGAGTGGTTTTGAATTATATTTAGAATATATTTTTACCATTTAATATAATGTTGGTCATTTTACATAATTTTACAATTAAACCAAACATAAACAAGTGGCAATCTTTTGATAGTTATTATCTCTTAAAACACGCTTTTTGTTTTAACAACGGAATTAATTTTAAATTAATTTCTACCACTTCTGTGTTTTGAATTTCGAAAAATGGATTCCATATTTTGAATCAGGATGTTAAAATTGGGTAAATAGACAACTTTTATTTTTAGAAATTTTGAATAATTACTGCGGTAAATATATTATTTACCATGGTTAAGGGTAAATCCGGTAAATAAGGGTTAAAAAATAATATTATAATAATACTAAATTACCTTAAAACGTGTACTAGAATTATTTGTTGATACATGTTCGACCATAGGAATCTTTGGGTCGATTTTTGGACCCCATGGTGCCACTTGTAGGTGATAGGGACACTTAATTTTAATTAAGTTAAAATAAGTACAAAAATAACACAAGCATATATCTTTTAGAAAAACAATTTTTAAATAGGGTTATATATGCTGGATTTTAGACTATAATTATTCATTAGAAATAAAAAAATATTTCCTACATAATTATATTTTATTTATAATTTTTAGACATTAAATAAGTTGATTTATTTATGGCACAATGATGATGTAGTAATTACTATAATAGTGAAAAATTAAAATAATTGATATTATAAATACCCAAATAAATATAATATGAAACTTTTAATGAATTAAAATAATTTTATAGGATAATATGATATATTATAATTGATTTAATTGACTTTTTTTGAAGTAATAAATCTGTTATGAGTTTCACAAAAATCAACTATTGAATAGTGTCAAAATTGACATAATAGAGTTTTTAAAACAAATATTATATTATTAATTTGTATTAAATTCCTAAAAATCTAAGGTTCGGCCAAGAGACTTATATAATGATAGGTTTCTCATTGATGGACCACTTGGGGGTCTCTTGGATGTATATGGTAAGTTTATTAACCATATAATATAAAAATACGAAGAGACATTGTAAAAGTGAAACTAATTAACTTAGAGTTAATACTTCCAGATAAGGTTAATATAAGTACCCAAACTTGTCTAAATTCCATTGGTTGAGTTGTTTTAGACCCATCCCCACCATAAAAGTTAAATAATCAACTTTTGAGCCATTTGAAACCGAATATGAATTTATTATAAACTAATATTTCTAGCTTTTCCAAAGGTGCCCCTCACCCCTCTTATAAAAGGGCACTCCTCCTTCTCTTTTCGTCACACCGTCAAAACCTTTTGGTTTGGCAAAACTCTGCCCAAATACTCTCCCAACTTCCCTCACTACAACATAGAGGCATTAGTTTGTCATAAATCCAACCTAAGGAGCCCTTTTGATCAAATCAAAAGGAAGAAACCGAAGAAGAGGTAATGATTTCACCACCCTTTTCCAGGTTCCTTTCCTCTTCCACTTCTTCTTCCTTTGTTTTTACCATCATAAAATAATAAATCCAATATCATATATATACTGGGATGTTATTGTAAATATGGTACAACCATATTCAGTATTCTATCCACCATTTGAATAACATGGCACCATACGTGCGTACGTAGGGCTTACCGTCTCCACGTCATGCCGTAATTGTTATTCAATATATTATTATTTGGATGGGTATAATAATGATTTGTAACTCATGTAAATAATAAATATAAAATGATAATTATTCAGTATATATGATATAATATCAACTTATATATTATTTTAATATCAAAAGAATGATATTGTCGCCCGTGCGTACTTAAGGACTACCGTCTCCACGAACGCGATGAAATTCATTCTCCATCGTATCCATTCAAGTATGATTATAATTTGTTGATTTAAAAATTATGATTAAGGACATTATATCATTATGGATATGAATAAGATACAACCTATCCATAACAAACACGGCTTATGTAACAAAACATATAAAAGAAAACGAGTAAGTTAACACCCGAAACAATGATAATGCTAAGATATTATTAACAAAGCAATGTTAAAAGAACATATATGATATCATAAGAATGCATATGATTCTTGTATAATTTAATAACAATTACTTCACCATTATACGGGAGGTTAACATACCCCAACCATGGAAAAGTACAAGTTAAGGGTTATTTCACAATCTCTTCATTATCCGAGGTTGTTTATAAGTAATAATCTACTGGGATATCTTTATCACCAACATCCATGTTTCTTAAAAATGAATTTCAAATAATTTTTACTATTTACTAGAATATGGGTTAAAGTAATTTATACCCTTGTTTGACTTTTTATAAGAGGTTTATAAAGGAATGTTTCCGTAGTTTTCCAAACAAGGTGCTTTTTAACCTTTTCGACAAAATTAAGGTAAGAATGTTTTTTTAACTTATACGGCAGGTGCAGATATGTACCACCGTTATAAAATTTTCAAAGTATCCCTTAAAAGCTTACAAGGACATTTTCAAAGTAAATGTTTTATTTTTAAATGATTTCAAAATGAATATTTTATGAATTTCGGAAAGGTACACTTTATCAAAATCAGAATTTTAAATGTTTTAAAGATTTACCTTTCTAAATCTTTTTAATTAATGTCCATGTTTTCAAAATGGTTTTTAAGGATTTATTTATATGCACATGAATGTTTTTAAAATGTTAATTCCTTTCAAAAGTTTCAAAGTGGTATGGGACACTTTGATTCAAAAATCTATTATTAATTACTTCCTTTATAAATGTGTGACTTTTAAATGATTTCAAAAAAAAAAGATATTTCTCTCAAATAGTTTTGATTTCATCTATGTTAACATACTTTGATAGATTTTATGATTACATGAAGTTGATTTAATATGATACAAAACTTACATAATGTATTTAAGGTTTTGTGATATGTTTGACTCTGGATGTGTTATTTTTATACCATTTATGGTTTATAGAGAATGTATTGACATTTTGTGTGATAGTTTTAATACGAATGTTTATGTTATGTTTAAACCTTTTCATATGGGAATGCATTGGACTTAGTAAGTGACGGTTGGAGCCCGCTATAGCTCCTCGATGAATCACTAGGTCTCATGAGACAAACTAGTGTCTTGGCACAAGGCCTTGACAAAATCTTATTTGTAGTCTTGGCACGAGGCCTTGGCTATGTGGTTATGATAGTCTGGAATTATGCATTCCATCATGATGAAAGTGGTTATTGATATTGCATGTGATTATTCGATTAGTAGAATATCCATGGGAATAAGTAAATGGAATTATTTCATTTTATTTATGACATACTATATTTAAGTTCAAGTTTAAAAGGCTTTTGTTTTAGTTATACATTGCCTTAAATGTTTATTCTTATTTATGAAAGTTTCCACTATATTGTTATCCTTACTGGGCATTTGAGCTCACCCCTTTTTTATGTTTTATTTTTCCCAAGAAGTGAAGAAGTGAATTATGAATGACCTGAAGGGATATTATGTGGGGATATGAGTGTGGAATATGGAGACAATATGTTGTTGTAGTAGTTTTTCACTTTATGATGTAATGTAAGACATATGAATATATCTAGTGTTTCCAAGGCTATTAAACCATTCGGTCTTTTGAGATTTGATTCATTGTAATCATGCCAATGTATTAAAATAATGCATTGAATCTGGGTAATTAGGGTTGGGGAGTTACAGTTGGTATCAGAGGAAGTTTAGTACATTCCTTGGAAACTAGATTTAGATAAACTCTGATTAGAGCACATAGATTTAATATGTACTTTTCGGATTAGTATAGAAGAAATTCCTAGAATTTTGGTATTGTAGAGATTTTGTGAGTTTTCTGAGCAATACAACCCTGTCTGGATACGAGCAAGTAGAGGCGGCTCTGCCACAGATGTACCTAGGGGTAAAACCCGAAAACACCGCTTTGAGATAGACTTGAATGGGAACTTGTGCACGACAACGGGCCTTGTTGCACACTTGGTTACGACACTCCCGAGGGATATTCTTAGGATAATTCTCATTTTCTTTACAAACCATTATGAAGGGTTTATGAGTATATAATTCTTCAAAGGAGACATTATTATGATTATGGATTATATCCATAAACTATTTAATTTATGTTATGTGTTTTATAAGTTTGGGATTAGGTATTGTTATTCATAAACTAATCTAGTGTATGACATTGTTTAGAAATGGTGCCCAGTAGAAGGAACGAGAACTCTAGCAATGTAGATGATACAAAGAGAAAGAAGGATCATATATTTCATGGTCTTAAGCCAAAATTTATAAGAGAAATATTCTCGCATGTATTATCAACATATGAAGAAATAATATCATGTGTTTATAAGATAAGTAAAGAGTTTACTGAGTCATATGGATTTGAAGGGAAGCAAGAGAAGAAAAGGATGGATGAGAGAAAGATAGATAAAGGGAAGAGGGAAAAGAAGAATTTTCCCATATGTGATAACTGTGGAAATAAACACCCTGGAACTTGCCTGAAAGGAATGGGAGTATGTTATAAGTGTGGAGAAAAAGGACACAAAGTACGTGAATTCAAGGGTAAGAAAATGGTTTAAAATGTACAATGATTCATTTGCAAGGATTTTGGACACTATGCGAACTTATGTCCCAGTCATCAAACTATGCCGCAAATGATGCTATCGGATAATAATCAGGTTATGATACTACCACTTATGAAGAGGAATGATTAGAGTTCTTATGTTGATTAAGCCATTTGAGTGTTTTATCAACAAAGTACTTGTTATAGTAATTATGGAGTATATAAGGATTGTACTACAGTACTATTTCATTAAGGAATTGAGATTGTGTGGGAGAAAGAAAAGTGACTCAATAGCAGGTTAATGTTTTTGGAAAATATATGGATGAGAGAATGATAAACAATAATATGGTTTTGATACCGAGTTAGTGATTTTATAATAATACATGATTGATTCGGATAAATTATATTGGATATTCTTGACTACCTTGAAGCTGATTAATGATTTGTATATTCCATCATTGTTGGGGTTTAAAACATTTTTGGATTGATGAAGTATATCCAGCATTCTATATGGAATAAGGGATCATGAATGTAATCAATAAGGATTATGGTAATTCAGGATGTTTAAGTGTTTTAAAAGAATACATGATGAAGGTATTAATATGCTATTACGAGGTAAAAAGGATCTAAATTATGTTTACCTTCCTTATAAATGTTGTACTGCGAGTTTGGATAGAATTATTTTTGATAAATTCTAGTTTGAGATTAAATTTGGATTTCCATAAAAAGGACAACCCGGAGGTCGGGCGGCAACCCGTCGCGACCGGCAAGGCCGCGAGACTTGAACCCGCAACCGAAGGGCGACAAGGGTGTATCACCTACCACTAGACCACGAGATGTCCTGGATTAAATAATGTAGTTTTTTTAAAAGATCTGGTTGATGAATTATAAATTCATTTATTTTGGAACCCTGTACGAATAGTATAAATAGAATTTTTTTACGTTCTATTATCATTTAGAGTGAATGATGAGTTTGTGGTAGAAATCTATTAATGGATAAAACTCTAATTATAAAGTAAGTATATGTCCTTATAATCTTAGCCAATCACATAAATAAATTCCTCAACATTAAGAAAAGGAACATTGAACAAAAATTTTGTCCTAGATGGTACCTTAAATCATCACTAATTTATGGCTTTGGGATTGTTGGCCTTTTCATAGCCATGTTCTCTAACACTCTCCATCAGATAATTGATGGTTAGATTTCTCTTCCATATCCATATTTTCCTACATGAATCCCTAGTATGTGTTATTTTCGGTAATATTCATACATTCCACACTTTTATTTTAAATAGAGGCCTCATTAATTCATTTTTCGATGTGGGATTTCAACTAAGATATTTTGAAACGTCAAAAATGTGTTATCTTAATACCCTATGTTTTGTTGAACCGATGGAATTTCAAATCATCATAGATTGATGAATTTAAGGACCCCAATTTTACACATGTTTGTGATTGATTACCTCAATCACAACCTATAAATATTTACGTTTTTCCTCCAATTATCTGTCTCTAATTTCCACCAATGTTCTCCTAATCGAGATCATAATTTGGTGGTGACCCTTTCATTTCTCTTTTCCTCATATTAAGAAGAATTTTAGTAACTCAATTTTGGATGTGGGTTTTCCCACAAATAAATTTTCTATTTTCAAATTTTTTTTTTCGAAGAACAATTTCAAATTGCGAGGACGCAATTTATTGATAGAGGGGAGAATGTAACACCCCGAGTTTTTATAGGGTGTTATTTCTTCAAAATAATTAAAAAACATGCACTACACGCAACACTGAGTTCAAGCGCACCATGACTTACCAAACAAGCCATTCAAAAGAGTTTATGAATAGTATTAACTAAATTTTAAACATTATAGAATCCATATCATTTTAGAATCCATAATATGAGTTTCTTAGACATAATGAAAGAAAAAATTCATTTTCCGTATTGCAATTTTACCAAATTTTAATACTGAACCCTTTTTAAATACAATATTCTAAACTTTTTGACTAAATGGGGACATCAAAAATTTAAAATGAAACATCCCAACCTTCCACGGTATGCTTTCCTTTGAATAATATAGTAGCGTGTGTTGTACGCAACTTCGAGTTTTAACACACACCACAACTGATCAAACTAGCCGTTATGAATAGTAATACCAACTTTTTGAAATTTTATCTCTCAAAATGGACTTCATTTTTGTATTCGGAATAACGAATTTATCCTAAGGTGAAATTTTGGTACTTTTCGGATAACTTTCATATTTTGATGAATAGTGAAAATTACTAAATTTTAATTAAAAACAAATTTTTTAATCAAAATAATTAATAGTGATAAATTATGAATTTGATTAGTTTTAAAGTATATTTAGAATATATATTTACCATTTAATATAATTTTGGTCATTGGACATAATTTTACAATTAAACCAAACATAAACAAGTGTCAATCTTTTGATAGTTATTATCTCTTAAAAACATGCTTTTTGTTTTAACAACGGGAATTAATTTTAAATTAATTTCTTCCACTTCTGTGTTTTGAATTTGTAAAAATGGATTCAATATTTGGAATCAGGATGTTCAAATTGTGTAAATAGGCAACTTTTATTTTTAGACATTTTGAATAATTACTGCGGTAAATATTTTATTTACCATGGTTAAGGGTAAATCCGGTAAATAAGGGTTAAAACATAATATTATAATAATAAAAAATGACCCTAAAACATGTCCTAGCATTATTTGTTGATACATGTTCGACTATAGGCATATTTGGGTCTATTTGTGGACCCCATGGTACCACTTGTAGGTGATAGGGACACTTAATTTTAATTAAGTTAAAATAATTACAAAAATGACAAAAGCATATATCTTTTAGAAAAACAATTTTTACATAGGGTAATATATGATGGATTTTAGAATATAAATATTAATTATAAATATAAAAATATTTCCTACATAATTATATTTTATTTATAATTTTTAGACATTAAATAAGTTAATTTATTTATGACACAATGATGATGTAGTAATTACTATAATAGTGAAAAATTAAAATAATTGATATTATAAATACCCAAATAAATATAATATGAAACTTTTAATGATTTAAAATAATTTTATGGTCTAATATGATATATTATAATTGATTTAATGTACTTTATTCGAAGTAATAAATCTGTTATGAGTTTCACAAAAATCAACTATTGAATAGTGTCAAAATTTACATAAAAGAGTTTTTAAAACAAATATTTTATTATTAACTGGTATTAAATTCCTAAAAATATAAGGTTCGTCCAAGAGATTTATATCATGATAGGTGTCTCATTAATGGACCACTTGGGGGTCTCTTGAATGTATATGGTACGTTTATTAACCATATAATATAAAAATACAAAGAGACATTGTAAAAGTGAAACTAATTAACTTAGAGTTAATAATTAAAGATAAGGTTAGTATAAGTACCCAAACCTATCTAAATTCTATTGGTTGAGTTTTTTTAGACCCATACCCACCTTAAAATTTAAATAATCAACTTTGGATCCATTATAAATCGAATATGATTTTATTATAAACTATTATTTCTAGCTTTTCCAAAGGTGCCCCTCACCCCTCTTGTAAAAGGGCACTCCTCATTCTCTTTTCTTCACACCTTCAAAACCTTTTGGTTCTGCAAAACACTGCCCAAATACTCTCCCAACTTCCCTCACTACATCCTAGAGGCCTTAGTTTGATCAGAAAGACAACCTAAGGAGCCCTTATGATCAAATCAAAAGGAAGAAACCGAAGAAGAGGTAATGATTTCACCACCCTTTTCCATGTTCCTTTCTTCTTCCACTTCTTCTTCCATTTTTGTTACCATTGTAAAATAATACCTCCAATATAATATATATACTGTGATGCTATTTTAAATATGGTACAACCATATTCATTATTCTATCCACCCTTTGAATAACATGGCACCATACGTGCGTACGTACGGCTTACCGTCTCCACGTCATGGTGTAATTGTTATTCAATATATTATTATTTGGATGGGTATAATAATGATGTGTAACTCACGTAAATAATAAATATAACATGATAATGATTCTGTATATATGATATATATCAACTTATATATTATTTTAATATCAAAAGAATGATATTGTCGCTCGTGCGTACGTACGGACTACCGTCTCCACGAACGTGATGAAATTCATTCTCCATCGTATCCATTCAAGTATAATTATCATTTTATGATTTAAAGATGATGATTAAGGACTTGATTTCATTATGTATATGAATACGATACAACCTATCCATAACAAATATGGCTTATGTAACAAAACATATAATAGAAAACAAGTAAGTTAACACCCGAAACAATGATAATACTAAGATATTGTTAACAAAGCAATGTTAAAAGAACATATATGATATCATATGAATTCATATGATTCATGTATAATTTAATAACAATTATTTCACCATTATACAGGAGGTGAACCTACCCCAACCAACGAAAAGTACAAGGTAAGGTTTATTTCACAATCTCTTCATTATCCGAGGTTGTTTATAAGTAATAATCTACTGGGATGTCTTTATCATCCACATCCATGTTTCTTAAAATGAATTTCAAAACATTTTTACTATTTACTAGAATATTGGTTAAAGTCATTTATACCCTTTTTTGACTTTTTATAAGTGGTTTATAATGTTATCTTTCAATCGTTTTCCAAACAAGGTTCTTTTTAACCTTTTCGACAAAATTAATGTAAGAATATTTTTTTAACGTATACGGTGGGTGCGGATATTTACCGCCGTTATAAAATTTTCAAAGCTTCCCTTAATAGCTTACAAGGACATTTTCAAAGTAAATGTTTTATTTTTAAATGATTTCAAAATGAATATTTTAATAATTTCAGAAAGGTACTCTTTATCAAAATCAGAATTTTATATGTTTTAAAGATTTGTCTTTCTAAATCTTTTTAATTAATGTCAATGTTTTGAAAATGGTTTGTAAGGATTTATTTATATGGACATGAATGTTTTTAAAATGTTAATTCCTTTCAAAAGTTTCAAAGTGGTATGGGACAGTTTGATTCAAAAATCTCTTTTTAATTACTTCCTTTATAAATGTTCGACTTTTAAATGAGTTCAAAAAAGGAGATATTTCTCTCAAATAGTTTTGATTTCATCTATGTCAACATCCTTTTATAGATTTTATGATTATATGAATTTGATTAACATTGATACAAAACTTCCATTATGTATTTAAGGTTTTGTGATATGTTTGACTGTGGATGTGTTATTTTTATACCATTCATGGTTTATGGAGAAAGTATTGACATTTTTTGTGCTAGTTTTAATACGAATGTTTATGTTATGTTTAAACCTTTTCATATGGGAATGCATTGGACATAGTAAGTGATGGGTGGAGCCCGCTATAGCTCCTCGATTCATCGGTAGGTCTCATGAGACAAACTAGTGTCTTGGCACAAGTCCTTGACCAAATCTTATTTGTAGTCTTGGCAAGGGGCCTTGGCTATGTGGTTATGATAGTTTGGCATTATGCATTCCATCATGATGAAAGTGGTAATTGATATTGCATGTGATTATTTTATTAGTATAATATCCATGGGAATAGGTAAATGGAATTATTTCATTTTATTTATGCCATACTATGTTTAAGTTCAAGTTTAAAAGGCTTTTGTTTTAATTATACATTGCCTTAAATGTTTATTCTTATTTATGAAAGTTTCCACTATATTGTTATCCTTACTGGACATTTGAGCTCACCCCTTTTCTATGTATTATTTTTCCCAGGAAGTGAAGAAATAAATTATGAATGACCTGCAGGTATATTATGTGGGGATATGAGTGTGGAATATGGAGACTATATGTTGTTGTAGTAGTTTTTCACTTTATGATGTAATGTAATACTTATGAATATATCTAGTGTTTCCAAGGCTACTAAACCAATCGGACTTTCTAGATTTGATTCTTTGTAATCATGCCAATGTATTAAAATAATGCACCGACTCTGGGTAGCTAGGGTCGGGGCATTACAGTCAAGAAGTTTATAATGACATCATCCCATTTATACTCCGAAATTGGTGACTGTTGTTACAGTCCGGCTAGCCTCTGATGCTCCACCTTCACCTGCTGATAGGTGGAACATCTCATAACAAAACCAGGTAACTCTCTTTCAATACATGACCACCGATACTAATGTCTCAAGTCACGATACATTTTTGTAACTCCAGGATGCACTAACAAAGTTGTAGAATGAAACTCCTACATAAAATCCTCACATATATCCCATGGATCCCACACTCGTCCATGGATACATAGTACCTCATCATCGCCTATCGTCCAACCGAGAGGAGGGTCCTAAATTTACACAAACACCCATAGAATTAGGACAACTAAATCTGATAGTTGTCTCATCCTAACTATATTCGAGAGGGTGGAAGTCACATCTAAGGATAAAATATAGGATCACACCTAACCATCGTGCACCTCCAAATGTATCTCACAGAACAAAGCCATAAGATGCCACTCACCACCGGCTTCCTGTACTGCCTATATCTGAGTCCTCCTACTCAATGCATCAGTAACTACATTACCCTTACCATGTGTATAAGAAAGATGAATGTCAATGGACTGTAGGTATTCAATCCACATTTCTGTCTTAACTTCAGGTCATGCAGGGTAAAGATATATTTATGAATTTTTTGGTCCATAAAAACAACAAAATGTTCTCCCAATAGATAATGCCTCCAAAATCATTACACATGAACAACTGCAACAAACTCCTGAACATGCGTCAGGTAATTATTCTCATGTGGCCTCAACTTCCAAGACTTGTACGCAAATACTCATTCGCCATTCATCAACATTGATCCCAGCCTAATACATGATGCATCACAGTAAAATTTATTGATCTTCCCTTGTTCTAGAAGTATCAGGACTGGTGCTGTTGTCAACCTTCCATTCATCTGTTGAAAGGTTGTCTCACATGATTCTAACCAAACAATCTTCTTACCCTTCTTAGTCTTACCTGTCAACGGTGATGCTAAACGAGATAATCCATGTATAAAGTGACTGTAGTAACTACACAATAGCCAGAACCTCTATATTTCAAACATTTTCTTATGCTGCTCCCAGGAAGCTACTACTCTCATTTTATATGGGTGCACTGCAACTCCTGCCTCTGAGATGATATGACCCTGAAAGTGAATCTAGTCTATCTGAAAGTGGCACTTTGAGAGCATAACATAAAACACATGCTCTCTTAGTGTACTCAAAATGATCTCAAAATGGGTATCATGGTTGTGTCGAATGTGTGAGTACACCATGATATCATCCTTGAAAACTACCACAGAAGAATCTATATATGGGTGGAACCCATGATTCATCAAATCCATGCAAACTGATGGTGTGTTCGTGAGTCCGAACGGCATGACCAAGTACTCGTCTAGAACATATTTTCTTCAAATGTCTATCAGTGGTATTCTTGATGGTCTAACATGCAACTGATGATATTCGGATCACTAGTTGATCTTCTAGAATACTCGAGATCCTCAATGTTGATCAAAAATATTATCAATCCTTGGCATGGGATATCGGTTCATGGCCGTCAACTGGTTCAGCTTTCGCTAATCCCCACAAAGTCTGTGGGTACTGTCTGCATTCTTTGAAAATAAGACTGGTGAACCCTAAGGAGAAGTACTAGGTTAGATGAAATCATTTTCCTACAACTACTCAAACTGCCTCTTGAGCTCCTACAACTCTGATATAGCCATCCTGTAAGGAGGAGTGGACACTGGTGTCGTTCCTGGCACAAGCTCAATAGATAAATCCACCTCTCGCTTTAGAGGTAGACATGAAATGTTGTCTGTGAATACATCCCTGAAATGATTAAAAACTAGAGGGAAATCCATCTAAAAATTTCCCTGGTCATCCAACTATAAACTCAAAATATGGGTTGTCACACTACCTCCCCATGACGCTCGGGTCTAGCTCAGCTCGCCTAGACATCCCATTCTCCCTTGAATAGAAATTCTCCACCCTCTAGTGACATGAAACTCACCCTATAATGATAGAAATATACTAAGGCTCAAAAGTGTATGAACTAGTCCACCCTGATAATGATGTCATAAATCGTCATCTCAATGACATAGAGGTCCCAATGAAAGTGACACCCACAAACATCTAGGGTGCACTCTCTGAACTGACGCACACCTGTTGTTCTACTTCCCAATGGTGTTTTTAGTGTCAAAATATTAGTATAAAAAGAAAAACTAAGCCCAAGGATCTCCAAAACAGGCACATATATAATTATATGTGTAGAACTGGTATCGAAAATAACAAAAGATAAAATAGAATCAACTTGAATAGTACCTATGATAGTGGAAGTTATAGGATCATGCTCTTGTTGGGTCTCTTTCACTACATATGCATACCTAGTACCGCAACCATATGAAATAGCCTAACTACCCTAAGCGTACCTAACTTGATGTCTCTGAGATATAGTTGTCTGGCTACCATGGCCACGAACACCACCTCGGCCTGAATATCCTAATGTATTCAAATTATCATTAATTTTAGAAGATTATGGCACTTCTCCTACATGTAGAGTCTGTAAAAAACCCCTCTCACTATAAAATAGTTGAAACTCTCTGCAAAAATGATGGTTATGACACATATTACCACAAGATTTTCACTCTACTAGGTCACATGGGAACTAAGGTATCTTGCGCCCCTCCTTACAAAACTGTTAACACATCACCTGGCCACATGAAAGAATCTTCAGGATAGTACTACCACCATGAGAGAAATCCATATATGTCTTCCTCTTACTATTTGAAATAGTACCAGAAACTAGTGCCGAACCACCCAAGCCTACACCACTATCTTCCCGAAGGTTTTGATCAGTAATTAGTGCCTGGTTCACAATTGCATGCACTGTAAGCCACCAGAAAACATTAAACATTTCATGGATTTCATATCGGATACCATCTTCAAGGCACCTAGCCCTCAACATCTTATCACACGCAAGAACAGTTGCATAACACTATATCTCTGTGAAGCAGGAAGAATATTCCATCACTAACTTGGTAGGCTGCTATATATTCATGAACTCTCGAGCTCAATATGCCCTTAGAATCTCCGGAATGAAACATTCATAGAAGTCCACCTGAAAATCTACCAACTCCAGTTCTCAGTGATGCTCATTATGGGTGGAAACATCCCACCATCTCTTAGTGGAATCACGTAGCATGTAAGTAGCAAGATTGACCCTCCCCCTGGAGGCGTCTTTAGATGCTCAAAGATCATCTACATAGAACCCAACAATGATTCTGCAGCCTGTGGTCCGCCATCCCGGGAAAACATAGGCGGATACTGCTACTCGAATATACGCATCAACTCTTCCATATATTTGGAAACTGGAGGTACTCCTTGGATGTTCTTCATGAACCGCATGAAGCCTTCATTGAATTGCGGATCCACGCCTGTGTCCGGTATAACACCTGGTGTCGCATCTGGCACTACTAGAGGATCCATCAGTATCCCATGGCCTACCATCTCTAAAGTATAATTGTTTCCACTCTCTCAGTGAAAAAATCATGGTCGTATTGTAGGAATGAATCTATAAGGATGAACACACTACTTAGATTAATATCATCAAGGAATAAGAACTGGAACCATAAGAAGTGAGCAGTAGAAAGAAAACATTCATGATGACAAAACAAGACTACATGATGTGTATAATAACAACTCAAAATGTACCCTTAAGTCCTCCACATGGGCATGTACTTCTTCCAGAACTGGTTGTGTACACCCCAAAAACATGGCGTGTTGTCCACACATATGGCGTGTAATTGATTTTTCTTCCCTGCCCCAGTCCTTCTACCTAGCTTAGTCACACGCCTTTCATTTAAATGAGACTAAATGGAATATATAGTGTCTAAACAGCATGTACTCTATAAGCTTCATCGACTCATGTTGTTCGTGACACGGTTGGATACACAGATCAAACTAAATGGCATTATCCATATGGACATGGTGTGTATGGATTAGATTACAACTTCATGTGTTGTTGGGGACACGGCCGGCTACTCAGCTGACACTACATGGCATGTTACACCCACTCACAGCATGTACACAGCCCTGTTTTCCTAGACACAACTCCAAGTCCCCACATATTCTCACTAGTTATGACTAAACAGCATGTCCCATACGCACACGACGTGTAGTAGATAAGCTTCACCAACCTCTGTTGTTTGAAACACGACCAGATGCACAACTCTCACTACACGGTGTGTTATAGAAGGACCTGGTGTATACTAGAAATGATAACACCAAACCTTGTCGTTAGTTACATGGCCATGTTACCATATTACACTACACGGAATATTCATAGGTGACATGGCCTGTTTAAGAGAATATTTTTCTTTCCATGTTGTTTGTCACATTGTGGAAACAGGGTCAGCACGACACATCGTGTACAACCGGTACAAGACATGTTTCCACTAGAGTTTTTCCAAATCTCTTGTCTCTTCTTACATGGCATGTGACACGGTTAGAGACTACAGGTCATGTGCATAAGGGAAACGGTGTGTACATAAATATTGTTTTCCATATATTCCCGAATATAAGTGTAAACGACGTGTAACAATATTGCACAGCGGGTATTCTAGATTTTTCAAAACAATAAGCCTCAAAAACTACTCTAGAGTCCAGAAAAATATTGAACGAACACCAATGATCCAAATTCTGATCTCTAAGGGCCCATTCTAAACACGATCCAAATCATGTAATCTTATTCCTGTTATAACAAAGTAAACGAGTCGGTGATCCACCAAATTCCAGTCGATGAGGGATCATACTCCTCGAGAACCAAAATTTGTCATTTATTAACGAAACCTTACCTAACAATAACCTATCAAAATGTTGGTATTTTATCATTGAATATTTCACAACAACATGCATTTTTACCATAACATCTATCACAACAACATGAAATTTCTAATGCACCTACAAGGCATGGAA
Organism: Viscum album; assembly: GCA_963277665.1. NCBI lineage: Eukaryota > Viridiplantae > Streptophyta > Magnoliopsida > Santalales > Viscaceae > Viscum > Viscum album. The sequence continues at coordinate 2,068,867,255 of OY728152.1, read as the reverse complement.
ACTATGCATGGCATGTGATTCTAACATGTGCAAAAATGATGCATGGTATGGAATACCCTCATCTCATTGGGTTGAAACTAAATAGAACCCAAGGATAAAAATATAAACAACCCACCTCAAGTGTGTCACCCAACGGTGAAAATAAAATCAACAATAATAATCATAAATAGAAAATCCCAATTTAATTCGAGGAAATCCGGCCATGACCTATACACGGGGTAGCTACTCTTGGGAATAGTTATTACCAATCTCCTTAACAATATATCTCATTCCGTCTTCGCAAAATAATAAAATAACTCAGATAAAAGAAAAATACCTCTGATACCACTTTGTAACATGCAGGATTCGGGTTCCACCCAACGGGTGCCCGAACCCGGTTGGTCACAAGACCTCAAGCACATTTTCCCAAACGCCATAGGCTGCTGACTAGTAGTGAGGGTGTAGATATGACAGTGGGGAAATTATTTCCTCATTTGTCAAAGTGTAGCGCAGTGGATAATATACAAACATACTAAATGCGGAAGTAGTAAACAATACCAAGTTGAAATGGACACCAGTACAAAAGTAAAATATGACACAAGTAATATATTTGATGTTGAAATACGTCCATAAGTCAATGAAATCATCCAAAAGATAATACACTACAATCTAAAACAATACACTAAGTGCACAAGTGTAGAAAATTAAAACAAAATAGTGCAGCAGGAACTCAGCCGCATCGCAAGCTAAAGCTCGGTCCCATGCTTTCCTACTCCTCTACAGCAATCAAGAACCATTATAGGTACACTTTCCCTTATCATCAACTACAACAAATATAATCTGATTAGGACCAATACATGACCCAAACTAGGTCTGAGAAATAATTCCTCATAGACAACCACCAAAGGCCCGTGCCTAACTGTCAGTGAATATGTGCAACAGTAGTGTGCAATAATGAAATACTATAAATAGGATGTACACAAAAGAAGCTACCCCTGCCTGTTCTATTTCCATTTAATTATTATTTAAAAATTCAATATAATTGAATTATTAGTTCCTAAAACCTGGACTCGCTTGAAAATCTAATATACAATGCCGTAATGAAAACCAAAATAGGTTATCTAACATGTATAGGGTAAAACAATTCCAAGACTATGCTTTAGCTTGGCAGGTATAACATAAGAAATCACCACAGTGAATATTCAAGTAAAAAATTTATACACACAGGAAAATAAATACCCTCATTTAATCAGAATCAAAACCCTCAGGTGATTTCCCACAGGTATAATGAATATTTCTCTCATGCATATGAGATATTTCCCTCAGGCATGGAATCTACTCCCACATGTTTAAAAAAAGATTCCTTCGGCTTACAAAACACTGACCTCAGGCTATGAAAAATATTTTCCTCTGTATAAGTAAGGAACCGGGGTGAGCCCAACATATAAGAAAGAAATTCATATATATTTTCTCTGAAGAAAAATCAAATCATGCAATAATCACATCAAACCCATAGGTATCTTGAAAAAACGGCTAAACAAGGGAAACACACCCTCGAGGTGGCATGGATCAAAGCAGCAATCCCAAACAATAGTTTATACAAAATAAAAAGATTACCAATGAAATTATAGGTATTTAATCAGTCATGAAATTATCCATATGACACCCCAAACATGGGAGTGTAGCACAATTGTACAGAAAAATTGCGTCACACTTGGAAATAAACAGCAGACCACCTACATTGATCTCCTATAATCAATATATCTGAACGAACCCTCTTGTATCAACTAAGAACGAAATAGATATGGAATAAAAAAACGTTTTAAAACCCAAATAAAATCCCTTCAGAAAATAATTTGAAGGATAGGTTCAAGAATATAGAATAACTCACCCACGTGGTTCAAATGAGATTGATAGCTAAGGAATCGGTGTCCCGGTGTGTGGTTGGTAGCTCTTCTAAAATCTTGCCTTCTATCCCACGGCTCTCGGGCATTCTAATATTCCTATATCAAAATTGGTGGCTACTGAAAACATTAAGTGAATATAACATAACTAGACGTCATGTACTCTGAAGTACACAACACGTACTTTCAATTTTTTAACTATTCCCATAGAGGCCACTTTCCACTACCTCACTGTTCATTAGCCAACATGGTTACACAAAACATACATCTAAGTACATGGTGTGTACTATTTCTCCACTGGTGGCTAATCCCATCACCTTACAATTCACCTACCGACTGATTGCATGTCATGTATATAATAAGTATATGGTGTGATGTCAGTTTTTACACAATTCATCACTGACAGGCCTACACGCCCTGTATACTAATCCCACATGGCCAAAGTACATGGTGTGCGAAAAAGTACATGGCATGTATCCACAAAATTTTGGATTTTCCCCATTTCCCTTGTTTTCTCAAAAACACTAAAGGAAAAAAGGAAAAGAAGCAACTCGTACCTCAGGAATAAGAACCCGGATATAATAGTTAAGCCTAAATAGTTTTATAATTTGAATATGTTGTCACTATTTATACATCTTGTAAGTGATTTTTTATGAATATGTGGTTTCCCACAATGATTATTATTTCACAATCTATGATTACTAGTTTAGTTAATGTAGTGAACCAGATAAGACTATTGTTAGATTAAATTTGATTGCCAATGTGTTAATGTAAAAACAAATGAGATTATAAATAGATTGAATGATATTGATATTATTCTCAATCAGTTATCATGATTTCTGATGAAAACATTTAACCTTCACCAATCCTTAGACTCACCAATTAATATATCAATATATTTTTCTGAGAGAACATGTAGAAGAAACCAGATTGAAAAGAATTTTCTGTTTGAAAATGTCATAATTAGAAGATAAAGTACCCATGTGAAATTCTCAATGTCAAAAGATGATGATTTGTGTGGGTTAATGGACACAAATCATGTAACTATCAATGAGAAATGAATATTTTTGGAAAATTTAATATATGAGAAGAATGTTTTAATTAATGAATTTTTAATGGGTTAATGTCATAAGTATGTAAAGAATGGGAATAATAAAAATATATGTTCTACGAAGAAATATGTTTAAGTTAATTATAAAGGTTTTATGAATAATATATTTACTACTAATATTAGTTTACTAAGAATTAAATTTTAATAGAATTTACTTTTCTAATAATATTTTTATCGTTTAAAAAATAAAAATTCATTATATATTATTTAATTAGTGTTAAGAAATGATTTATATTTAATATTAAGGGAATGAATTATAATGTAATAGGATGATAAAGTCTATATAATGGTTTATGAATAAAGGTGTGTGACTAATGTGATCTTTTGTTGAAAGTCTTGAATTATGGTATATGAACCCATAAATATATATTTATTTTTCTATATAAGATTGGTTTTATATATTTTTAATAATATATTTAATTAATGTAATTATAATGAAATGTAATTTAATATTAAGATGATAGTTTATGAAAAATTCATGATTAAAGAAATGATAACCCTTAAAATTATCTTTATGTTGAGTATTACTGTAGGGATAATGTTATAAATGATATAGATAAATTAAATCTAATAGTAATTTTGACCTAGGAATATATTAATTAATTGTAAAAAATATGATATAAGTTCTCATATATGTGGAATGTAGTTTTTTCATAAACAAAATACATTCAAAAATCTATCGTTCTCTTTTAGGAATGATAAAAAATGTATATTTTCCTAAAAGTTTTATGGTAACTCTGGTATTTTGAATAATTCCTGATAATATTTGATCATCTTATTTTGAAATTTGGTGTGTGACCATTATGATCTTCTTAATTATATTTTAGGGACCAAATTTTTGTTTTTTTTTGAATTTTAGTAACCTTATTTATAAATTTTGAATTTGGAGTGATCATAAGGTTAATAATGTGTGGGATGATTTATGAAGAGGTTTGTATGAGTTTTGATGATAAATCAATAAAATAAACATATAAAGATTCATATATTTTGGATTACATTTTATAACAATTTATCCAAGATTAAAATAATGGATGTATGGAATTAATTAAAATTTTATAATGGATCTTGTGATCCATTAGTTATTCATGAATAAAAAATTCATCATAATTTTTTTGAGTAAAAGAATAAGTGGAAATTTATAAAATCACAACTAAAGGGTGGAATTGCGATTATGATTCTATGTAATGATAATACCATAGTATATGGGTCCCTTTGAAATTTTGGATCATATAGGGATGGTAGACTATTGATTTGAGCTTCTATAAAATCTATCACAAGTCATCAATGTTTTCCATGTATCTATCCTAATAAGGTAAATACCTAATCCTTCACATTTAATTAAACAATATTTCATACCGCTTGAGAATAATAATTATTATAAAGAATAATCATTTATGATTCTTGACCTTAAAGGTAATTTTTTATTAAATAACACCACAAACCTGGTCACAGATTTGTGGTAAACCCACGAGATGTAAGATGTTACATGGGAAATTGGAATGGTGAGTATGAATATGATTAATATTTTATATGGTAGATATTACATAGAAATTGGAATGGTGAGCATAAATAAGATTAAATTAGTAATAAAAATATTTATTTTAAAAAATAATAATAAAATATATTATTTTATGATCAATAAATTAGAAATTAAAATTTAACTGTATAAAAATTCAGAAAACCCCATTCTAGAAAAATTTATATGGAAAAGTGGGTTTTACATAAATTAATTTAAAACATTATATTGATTTATTTTTTTAATTAAATCCATATTTTATATATTTAATTAAAATTTTAACATTCATGTTAATTTTTATTGAAAAATATAATTATAAATGCAATATTATTCATAAAAAGATATTTTTTTATAATTTATTTTTTGTCTTATTATTCACACATATATTAAAAGTTTTTAGTAACATTTTGAACTAATATATTTTAAAAATAATCTAATTTTCTTTATTTAATCATATAAGAGTAATCTCCGATGGATTGTTTAAAAATTTCTGAATAGATAAATGTTTTGATTAATAGTGAAAAATACTGGTCCTTATTAAGAATTTTCAATTTTGAAAAAAAATTGAAACCTCAAAATTATTTTCAATTAGGTTTTAAAATTAATATTATTTAAATTATATATCAATTTATCCAATTTGGGTCATTTTAAAAAATCATATAGAATTTGGATGTAATGAATTTTGAACTATTAATAAATTTATCTTTGGAAAGCAGTTCTTCATCGTGTCAATGAGTGTAATTTGAAATAAAAAATTAAAAATTTTATGAATATAATTCTTAAAAATGTATTTTATATTTAGATTTATAGTAAATTATATTATGTATTATTATCAACTTAATTTTTTATCCTTATGAATTGGGAATTTGTTTAACACTATGTAAAACTATTCAGGTGAAAATGGATATATCTGGAAGTCACAATAAAATGGTAATGGGTAAAAATAATTATAAACATATAAAAAACTATATTATGGAAATATTTATAAATTTATTATTAAATAATATATATATTTTTATTTTTGATCTTTTTTCATGATATTATGTTAGTACACCTTTTTCCTTCTAACATTTACAACTGTGAATGTCACCTCACTTATAAAAGATCATCTCATAACCCCATCTCTAAAACATAAATAATAATTTATTTAGGAAAATAAATTTCCTAATATATTTCATAATTCAATCCTATCATCTTTGAATCATTATTTTGTCCATTAATCCATCCAAGGAAGACAGTGGGTGAAAACTAAAAAATGTTGTCTAAAGAAGAGGTAACATCCATAAATGATAATTTTATTCTATATATTCATCCACCGCCATTAAATATAATTTATCCCTGAAAATATAATTACTATAATAAAATTAATATACATATATTTTATTATTTTATGATCATGACCTACATCTATCTTCAATTCCCTCAAATGGGAAATAAAAATGTCCCTCATTTTTAAGATAAACTACTCCGTCACAAATCGATGTGAGCCATTTTCCATCAACACCACTAATTTATTATTATGATGGTGGATTTTGTGCATGTATATTAACTTTTTTACCAAAATAATCATTTAATTTAGTGAAAATTACATACCTTCTACATTTTATTCCAATATGGGTATGATAAAGCTGTCCATGTGGATGGAGGACTACAACCTAGAGAATCAGTGTGATTCATTTTTCACTAACACACTTAATATAAGCTAATTAAGGTAATTTTAATGATATTATTTGAAATATATAAATTAAAAATTATTTTATAATGTATATTAGTTATTTATTATTCATTCATTCTTTATTTCAATAATTTCAAACATCATACTTGAGTATGTGTGGCCTATCTTCTACATGAAGGCTATATTTCACTTCGAATATCTAATTTTTAAGGAATAATATAAATAAATATATAATTACCATATATTATATTTATATATTGGTTATTATTCTTTAAATATTTTTACTATGATCAATGTTTCAGGATCAAAAATAAAAATTAAAAAACACAAAAATAAAAGTAGTTATTATCCTAAATAATATATTAATTTGGTGTTGTTAATAAAAAATTAATAAATGATCACAAGTAAATAATATAGGGTTTTACATATTAAATTATTGTTCTATTTTTTATTTGAAAAATCTAAATATATTAAAATTTATTTTATAACATTTATGAATGAATTTGTGACTTATGGAAAGGAAATTTTCTATAACTTTTTTACTTCTATGAGATAGATTCCATATTCAAAAACACATTATTTTATGTTCTCTATGAAATTACTAGGATTTTGTTATGAAAATTTTCATGATAATTTTAGTTATTTACATATCCATTTAATAATTTCACATTAATGGAGATTATGATTCCAAAGGCACCAAATCTATAAGAGAATTTTGTCTCAAATTTACTTCTTTGAGACGTAATATATGTTATGAGACCATATTTATTTAAGAGATTTATATACTAAACATTGAAATTTTAAATAAATAATATCCTTCTTTTAATGATATTTAAATTTTAATTGGGGGTTTATATTAATGTTTTATAACAATTTGAATGTTACCCAAGTAGTTTCCGTTTAATGTTACAGTCAAATTATTTATCGCAGTTGTTTATGATTATGATTTCCCTTAGAAATTCATATGATATAATTATATCAAAATACATGGAATTTATTATAATATAGTAATGTCAAATGAATACATGAACTCCGTTTCTTTTCAATTCTATATATAATCATGATACTAAAATATATGTTTTCTTATTAAATTCATAATCATTTTGCTCATTGGTCGATAACCCATTTTCACCAATACCGATGTTTTTGGGAAAATAAATCAAATTTTATTATCATTCTCATAATGATTTATTTATTTTATTATTACACATGTTTTTTTATAATGAAATAAATTTTATCATGAATTATTTTCAAATAACTCATATATGTTTATTGCATAATATGTAAATAAAGTCATTAATTAAACATATATGGTAGGAATAGTATTTCACACTATCTTGATAGATCAGTGATTTCATTATTACCTTATAGTATTTCTTGGTTTTTTTCAAGGAAATGTTTAACTAGATTTTTAGAACTTATTTATGTTTTAAATATATTATTTGAAATTAATAATATTTTTTTCCTCAGTAAAAGTATTTAATTATACGTAAATATTACATTATATGTTTCTGTGGGTATTTTCATGGAAAATGATTTTTTAATTTCATTATGTTTTTAATTTTATTTTCAATATAAAAATGTTATTTTCTTTATAAAACATTTTAAATGATGTTAGTATATTATTTTATAAGTTTCTATGTTTATTTTCAATTTTTTTAGAAATATAATGATTTTTTTAAAGGGATTTATTAAATTTATAGATGATATATTCTCTATGAAATTATCCCAGTGATCTTTCAAAATAATATTACAAATAAGATAACATCTTTTGGTGTAAAAATGATTTAATAAAGGTATTATCCAATTATATGTTCCTTATTCAATCCATATATGGTTTTTGTTTTTAATAAAGAGATTATTATGAAAATTGGCCTTTTTGTGGGTTATTCTAGGTAGATTTTAAGAGATCATTAATGAAACCCTTTCTTTGAATGGGTTATTATTTTTAGAAATGTATATGAACCCATTTTATTTTTTGGGGATCTTATATGATGATTGTTTTATGATCTTATGGGAGTAGTATTTTTTATTTTCATTGTATGATGTGCGGAAACTATATCTCAATCAAATGAAATGGTTAATGATTAATATCTCATTTGATAACCATAGGTAACAAGTCAAAGGGATTAATACACTCTGGGAAATAGTTTACCAATAAACTAATTTGGTATGTATGTGTGTCCTGATCCTCAATGGAAAAATGCGACAAGTCATGATCTAAAATGATGATGCTATTTATTAATAAAATTTTTAACCGATGTGGTTTTTTATTATTTATTCTATTTTCACACATATATGACCTGAAATTATGGATCCTGATTGATTTATCATGATTTATCACTCTTATCATTCTTGTTTTAAGAAATGATAATGTTTCCTTCCATGAAGCATGTTTATTATCAGTAAAATGATAGGTATAAACATTTTAAGATACGTTCAAGGTTACATTCCAAAATACATATATTATTGTTTCATATCATCATATATCTATATCTATATTTTTTCAATTACCGAGAATATGAGCTTATTGCTTTCATAGTTTTCTTCCCCAAGAAATGAAAATATTTTAGTAATTGTATACCAAAGATAAGTACTACATTTGAAGATCATGGTGGGTGATTTTCAATGATATTTCATGAAATTTAATGGTTATATATATAGTCTCCAAATACACTAAATTATTATATTCATTTGGTTTCATGTTTTGGAATTTATTGAATATTTATCTAATAAGAATTAATATTTATCTATGAAAAGCCTTGATTTCTATATCCCCAACTTGGTAACACAGTCAAAAATCCGATAGATATTATAATCACTACTCATATTATGTGGTTAAACCACCAAAAAAGTCCATGTATGTGCCATCTAAACTATAATCCAATATCTCAAGATACTATATAAAACCCTATAGAACCATATTCTTATCATTTTCCAATGACATGTGAGACACTGATAGATGAAATCATAGACACTCTACCTCATACTGTCACAATAAAATATTCAATAAATATATTTATACAAATTATCCAAACATGGATTTATAACCAATGGGAATGTCTCAAAATTACTCATAACCTCCTATCATAATGAGACATGAACCACTGTCCATCCTTGTAAAATAATGAAATACTCCCCTCATTTAGAAAATCTATCTATTTTCTCTTTTGGATATATTTTCATGTAATATCTCACATTCAATTTATCCAAACCAAACCTCACTCCCAACTAGATGAATTCTAGAAGTCACAACTCCCAACTGAATATATATTTTTCCCCACTCCACCACTAGTTTCATCTAAAATGAACTCAACTGCACATATGTGACCTCCACTATGAGATAATTTATATTTCTACTTGATAAATATACAAAAACATTACTATTCTCATGAGTATTCAAATATCTCAAATTCACAGTCATATTTGAACTACAACTAGCTCCTCAATATTAGGTTAAGGTCACTCTATATGGATTTTTAAATGAGACATCAGTGGTTACGACCATTAAAACTATACCCCAAAACATAGTTCCTCAACATATGTATAGAAATTATTTGTGATTCCAACTTTAGTTCATGTGTTTTGTTGTACTTTCCCTCAGATCATAAATACCTATACCCATAAGCAATCAAAACCTTATTCTATGTCCATATGCTACTAATCTCATTTCTAAAGGCATAAAAAAAATTTACCCAAAGACCTACTATAAAATTATCTACATAGGAAAACTACTCAACCACAACCTATTTTTGATAAGTCTCTTGTAGAATAATCTTGTGTACGTAAATGAATTATTCTTCTACATCAGGGTAATAAATTGATATTCTATACAATATATATCATAAATGAACATCTTGTAGTACCCTTCGAATCCATTAATACATTGTACCACCATAAAACACTTTTATTGTATCCAAGAAATCACCCAAAAAATATTCACTAGGTCTACAACTAAACCTAGATCAGAGATGACATGCCCTAGAATGTGAATCTCACAAATCAAATAATGTTACTTCTATATCTTACCATAATGTCGATGCTGATGGACTATGTCTTTGAACATCTTCAAATGAACAACTTTATCCTTATCTATTTTATAGTACATTATTATGTAATTAATGAAAGATAATATAGATCAATACATTTATTTTTGGTATCTCCATTTCATAAGAGTCATTAACATTGTGGGGAAAATATTCACTATGAAATGCATCACTACGAACCCATAGTGTTCGTAGAAACATTAGAATATTATCTTAAGAATGTAACCCTATAAAAACCACAACTAGTGCTATCAATACCTATGATCAATCTTGAGGAATATACTTACACATCTCAACTAACATTAGTGGTCATCAATAATTTTCAAAAGGTATTTATAATTTATTTTCTTGTTGTTCAAATGATGATAATAAACACAACGACTCAAAATAAAAAAATCTATATTCATCAATATAAATTGAGCATCTCAATTGGACACACTAGGTTTGATAGAAGATTTTTCTAAAAGGTCCGTCAATAGGGCCCCCAATTACCACATCTCCATACATTCCATCTAATATGTAACATATATTATCATTGAGGTCCCATAATTCAATTCAATACAGAAGTCAATCTCTCATCATAGAGTATTTCCTATATCATTATCCCTAAAGACATCCATATAATCATTCATAACTTTGGGAATCCAATTTTTAACATAAATCATAACTTGAGGGTCTAGAATTTATAAAAGATGGTTGATTGGTTGCAAATTCCCACTCACAATCCCCACATTATCTTCGAAAAAATCTATATCACCATCCAAGTAGAATCTAAACCCATACGTACATAGTCATATAACTCTCCTATAAAAAAATGTTTTCTATGTATGCACAATGGGAAGTAAATATATTCCCATGATGAAATAATTATTTTCAACATGATTAATCAAAATCCACATGATATAATCTCTCCACCAATCACCAACTCTCTCTACTGGAGGATGTGTGATATTAATGATTCAATCTTTTTTTGACCCTCTAGCCAATGGTTAGGTGATGGATTCTCAAAAGGATGTTCTATATTTAAAAAATGTTTACAGTGATAATGGAATGACTCGTGATTGTTTCGAGTTATATTATAGAATGAGTATACAAGAAACTGATCTTTATGTAAAATATTTAATGTCCATATTATTAATTTACCTATATAACTTGTTTCTACCAGTAGCCTCGATCAACTTCCCTATGATCCTAGTATATCCAACAGGACATAGTGGTTGAAGCATCATACAGTTTCAACCTCCACAACAATCTTCTTCATACAGAACCCTTCATTTTCTTTTATCATCACCACTTCCCTATGGGCCACCCTAACCCCACTAGGGAAATCGTTAATCAAGGAAATGTCTATACTATGGTATTTTATCTATGGATTTCATATCCCCCTCAGTATAATCTGTCAGGAAAACACAATTTATTTGGCCCCTTCAAAAACAAACATTGAAACACATCTCTCATATCTGACCAAATTCACTATGAGAACCATATACTAAAGATCCACATGTGTACGTCTCATCATTTGTATATCTCCATAACCAAGAATCAAATACCAACTATACACTAGACATTGTGGATGAATAAACAAAATGAGAACTATATCCAACTCTATCTACCACATGTCCCTAATTTAAGAATCAATTTAGGATTAGATATCACTCTACAACACACTAGTATATTGGGAACCACAATAAAACTAAGAGTTAATGGATGTATATATGAAATCCCAACTCAAACCTCTATTCCCAAAATAATCCATCTCACACCATATTAATAGATTAACACATGAAGTTATTGAATCATACATTATACTTAGAAACTGTCATATGACCATGAGGCAGGTCTAGAATTTCACGAATCATCACATAGTGTAGGAACAATGATTAGTACATGTTATCTAAAATATTTTGGAATTTTAACCAAGAGAGTGTCATATGATATTGTGTTTGGGTAATAAACCTCCACTAACACCATCCATCCCCATGATGAATGTTAATACCATGCACAACCATTTAATCAGTTTTGTTCAAAGAAATAAATAAGACTCACTCCAATGATTCCATTAAATACTATGATTCTTGATTAAGTGAATAAACATGAATCCTTGGTTGACCCTCCTTCTGAAAATCATGTTCCATGGTACGAAAACACCCATTATCTTCCTTTTATGGTGGAAATATCTTCTACTATACGGGATATAAAATTGATCCATGTCCACATGTAGGATAAACCAATTTAGAAGATATGTAAACTATGTTCTCACTACACAAATGAAGATTTTCATGCTCTCATATCGTCATCCAAGATGTTAGTCCTCATGAAGCCATCCTAAAATTTACCATGACGTACCATGGCTAGTTGTGAACATATGGGGAGATGACACTAGAAGGGTAGTCAAAATAATGAATATTATATGATGCACCTAAAATAAGATACCTGCAACAATATTACTATAATAAGGTGTCATAATTTATATATTTATGGTCTTAGTGAGTTGATACAACATTCTTTTTTCTGACACCTACCTCTCAGACATGAAAGTTAAACTCATGAAAATCAAAATTTTCTCCTTATGTTCCCAAACCAATTCAAAACATGGGTCCAAATCCAAAACCCATACAGAGGATAAATTGGTACGATACGACTATATCATGATCATATCATCTCGGTTATACATGATTAGTGGAAAGATAAGTGAGACACCCCAAGCACATATCCAATTGGATAACAGCTGGAGACAATAACGGAGAAGGCATAAACTAATATGGAATTCATTATCCTAATGTGCATATACACACACAAAAAAGTATTTCCTTGTAGAAGTGCATAGATATAATAAATTATTACACCATCTAAATAATAATCATCAATGAAGTAACCTCTAGGGGATATGTCATATTACATTTGTATGAATTCATAGTGTAAAGGAAAAAACATTCTCTACTATAAATAATTTATGAGACCAGAATAATACAAGAATGAAAGAAATATATAGATATCATAACTCCTAATCTCTTTGTGTGAATGTCAAACATAGTCATTTTACATAATTATCATGATGCTCCACTAATAGAATATTGGATCTTCATTTGGACTATATTAGAAACAACATGTGTTGGAAAATCCCATGAATGGGTGATTGTATGCATTTCATGTTGGAATATTTGGGAAACATAATTAAATAAATATATAAATAAAATAGAATTCAACCTAGCCCATAATCCGATGAATATGAAAACACAATATAATTTTTTTAAAGAATCGTTGATAAGATATCTCAAAGCACAACTAAGAACGTTGACTCAACTACGAGCATTAATGGTAAATATATTATTTTATGTTTGAAATAAAACCACACAATAATCATAGATGAGGGGAACCTTCCTTAATGTTGTGATCCAAATATGAGGGATCACATACTCTTATAATGGAAACACTTTCTGCCAGATCCTGAAGATAGGGGAGTACCACTCAATTGATAAAGGTCATGCAATATAAAAAATGTTGTGAGAGTATCAAATCTTCCCATGGATATTTTATTTGCGACCCATTCGCTGGTTTTATATGGGATATTTATAACCCTGCAATCTATTGGATAATCTGCCATGATCAACTCCTTAGGATCAACATCAATTAATTCAGTGTCATGCTCTCATCACAATGTTTAATACCCATGATTCCATAATGAATCCCGTCATATTGTTTTAACTAAAAAACATTAGTGATATATTATTCAGATTACGATATATATTTCAAGTGGAAAGGTATATCAAATATGGTTTTTCTGTAAATGATATATAGAGTGTAACTTGGGACACACAGTGTGTGACCACTCCAGGAAACATAGCTATGTCCGACCTACACATTTCTTGGATTACTATATTGTATGAAATGGTGTATATAGGTAGTAAGAAGAAATTCATGTTCAATTTGGGTCAACCCATTCCCCTATAGAAATATTTATTAAAGTATAATCCATTTTAGTGTACACTGTTCATGCCCATGTACATTTTCTATGCTATGTACAGAATTTGTTTCTATGTTAAGGTTAATTTCCATGTTCAATAGTAGTACCCAATCATTTGTACTATCATAGTACATATCAAGATTCCCACATTGGTTCCCACATTTATATAGGGTCATACATGGTAGGCGATATTTATCTTCATCCATAACCCTAGACACCATAGCTAGGAGACTACAATGCATGTGTTTTTCAAGAATACATGGAATTTAGTTTTAAAATATATACTACCAAAATATCCTACCTTTGGATTCATGATCCACCTTCTCTACGAAAAAAATATCTCAATTTTACCATAAAGAATAGAATGTAAACATCTTCGACTTTCAATTCCTGGCATCCCATGAACAAAAATATGAATATAAATTTCCTTTAAAAAGAATTTGTGCCTCTCATTTCAACTCAAGATCTTAAAATCACCATTACCCCAATTTAAAACATGATTTATCCACAATTAATCAATTTCATAGTCATTCATGCAACAAAGATGAATATGGTATAATGACTCACCTCGAACCCACCCCGACAATATAGAATTATTAACCCATATTCCAACTGTGAATAAAATGGATAACAATTGGTTAAAATCACATAAATATGGTGAATTCATCATTTTCATAGGTTTTATCAACCAAGGGTCCTATAAACAATAACAAGGGTATATTGAAGTGTATAAAATTAATAAAGAGGGTTTAATATCAATATTTATTAAAGGTATAAAGTGAAAATGGGTAATAAAAGATCAATAAAATAGATAATAAAATTCAGTTCTTAATAATTAATCAAATCGAAGATCCGTGAAATTAAAACCTAGTTTTTATTATGGATACATTATTTATTGAATTAAAAATTCTTTAATGATAAATAATAATAGATCATGGGTATTTTATTCATTATCAAGGTCTACCATGCTCTTTTGATTGATTCACCAACATGGGTTTTCAATGAAAATTAAGAATTCCATTCCACATCTCAAATAATATTTAGTTATACCACTAAGATGTTTGAACTTCCAAAACTTGTTATTTATAAAGATTGGATTAGGTTTTTGGTAATTTAAAAAAAATATGCCATTTATTTAATTTATTATATGCACACACAAATGGTGAGATATCTACACAAGTATCCATTAAAAATGATTTTGATATAAGATAAGAGCATATTAAAGGAAAAAAGTGATTTATGTTATCAATGAGATATAAAGATAAATATTTTTGTAATGGTATAAACTAGACATTATATGAGGTTATAGTGATTTAATATATTATAAGAAATTGAGGATTTACTCATACTGGTTGAGATAATTTGAACGTTTTATTTTGATAAAAACATATAGAATGGGAAATCATTATTATATGGATCTCAGGATATATTTCTACTTCTGTAATAAAATTCTCACCGTCATTCCTTCTAGTAAGAGTTGAAATGGATATTGAACAGTACACAACCAATGAGAAGGATAGTGAATATGGAATGGAATGAAATCATGTAATTATATCTTCTTGTAAATTTTCATTACCCTTATGAGAAGTATCATGAAAAATTTATATCCTTGTACCTTTGCTTTTGATTAATCATATGGTCCCATATATGATCATCAATTTATTTCTTTTTTATAGTAAAATATATACTAAAATATTTTTCTATCGCTATCTATCAGAATATATTAATTTGATTTGTCTTCCATGCCCATGTTTTCACTTCCCAAATATTTTATCCTATGTTAAAACCAAGTAATGTCTCACGTTGGCTAACAATTATAGTTCCAAATTTCTTATTTAAGGATGTTTTGTTCTTCATTATTATAATGTGTGACTCCATGAATAGAAGATTCAAGTATCAACCATTTGATATCGCTAATAAATTTAATGGTAGAAGTTAATTTTAAGGGTGTATACTGTAACATCAAGAGGTGTTTAAAAAAACTTCTTTCGGAATTAATTAATCCTTTTTTATTTTGTGAATTTCAGTAAAAAATAAATTTTTTATATTAAAGAACTATGTTAGGCTTTAATTTCACTCAAAACTATGTTAATAGTTCACTAAAAATAACATAATGATTATATTTACCTACATGTAACACTAAGGATATTTTATGTTACACACTAGAATATCTTTCCATGATATCCTGGTAACATAGAAGACCAAATTTTATATGATTATAATATATTATTAAAAATATTAATATTTAAAAAATTAATATATAAACTAAATATAATTTTGAAACCCATAAATAATAATTATTAACATGTTAAAATATATGATTGAATTCATTGGGAACAATTTAATTAAAATTTAATATAATAACTAATTGAATAAAAATGGATTATATTAATAAAATATACATTTATTCTCACATGAAGAATTTTAACAAAAAAACTAAAACAATTACTAATAGTGAATCATATTAATTAAATATATATTTAATTTTATCAATAATATTCTTTTATAATAATTGAATATATTGGATAGGTATATGAAAGGAATAAACCTAATATTAAACATAAAACCCCATATTTTTACAAAAGTAGTTTTATAGCCATTAAATAAAGATCATATTTTCTAAATAAAATTTATTTGACTATTGTAATTTATTTATGTGAAAATAATGTAAATGTTTTATATAAATACATAAAAATTAGCTTCTTCTATGTATTTTAAATTTTTCTAATAAGTTTTATTTTTTGATGAATAATGAAAAATATATATTATTAATTCAAAATGGTAATTTCTTTAAATTTTTTATAATGAAAAATTATATTTATAATTTATTTTAAATGATAATTATATAAACTAAACATAATTTAATATAATTTAGGTGATTGGGGTGATTTTTTCTATGAAATGAGACATAAAAACATATTAATCCTTTGATCATTTTTAATTTATAATCCTACATTTGTCATCTCATCTACAATATTAAATATAAATTATTTTATGTCACTTCATTGATTAAAATTTGAAAAAATTGATTCCATATTTTAAATCATCATAATTTATAATTTATTATATGGACAAATATTTTTTTACCAAAAATTATAGTGAATATAATTAAAATGAATTAATAAGATTAAGAAGAAAATTAGCTTAACAAGGGACAAAAGTTTAACATAATATAAAAAATGACTTATTAACTTGTCCAAAACAAATTTAAATTCCTTATTTAAACCGTATTCTCAGTTTTATGAAATTTTTTATATTATTTTATATACTTGTCAAAGGTAAAATGTTGGTGGAATTCCATTTTAATATATTTACATGAATTCCACTCCTCCTCTACAATAAAATAGAACTCAACCGCCCAACTTAATCTGATATATCATTCCCATTTGTCTTAAAAAATATTCCAAAATATATCATAATATTTTCTACATTCAAACTAGAATAATATTTGTTTTATGATTATATACTAGGAATACAATTTTTGAAAATCACAAAGACTTACCTGAGGTTGTGGCAACATCATTCCTCAAGATCATTTGTTTTATATTCACTATCGACCTATTAAAATATTCTTATTACACTATAATATGATAACATAATTATTATAAATTTAATGATATTTTTTATTATGTTTTTTCTACTTAAACATTGACATGATTCCATATAATTTGTAATGAACTTATTTCTTTTGTGTAATGTGCACTAACGCGTTGTAAGATGGCATTGTTCTTTTAAACATTAAATCCCTTATTTGCTTATAATAATGAAGTAAAAAATATATTTATACAATTTATATTATATTTATGATTTATTTATTTAAATGTATCTATTATATAACACATAACATCATGCTTTATATTTTTTTGTGAACATAATTTTTTTTTGGAAGAGTCAACTACCACTACCTCAAAGTGATATGATTCTTCCACAATCTACATGGAATGTATTAAGGATGCGATTAGAAAAGTTATATGTTATATATGATATAATAACGATGCCATAAGAATTAAATATAGATACATTTATTTTATTTACATCCAACCCGGCTGTATCTCAACTATACCATGAACTCTTATATGGTATACTCATAGGGACGGTTTCCCAATGTGATCACCAATTCCACTGACGGTTCGTCAAACGGACGTCCGGTCTGATAGATATCAGCTTTTCCGTTCCAGGGGCCCGATTGGATTTCGGGTACAATCCAGCCCAGTCACTATCCAACTATATCCAAAACTCAGATGAAGTATGCCAAAAGTTTCGTCTCATCAATAGGAATTCAATGAGACAGACGACGCGCCAATCAAACGCCCGGTCTGTTAGTTATTGACTTTTTTATTTCAGGGGCCCGGTTGGTTTTGTGAGCGAACCAACCAGACCACATGTCGACGGCATCCAAACCTCGAGTGGAGTAAGCCAAAAGTTCTGTATCATCAAGAGGAATTCATCAAAGTCAACGACACATCAATCGGACGTCCAGAGCTCAAGATATAAGTGTTTCCGCTCCGAGGGCCCGGTTGGTTTCCTGTACGAACCAACCTGGCCAAACCCAAAGTACTCCTAAACCTTGAGTGTAATATACCGAAACGACCGCCTCAATCCGAGGATCGCATTTCAGCTGACGGTGCATTGATTGGAGGTCTGTGGCCCACGATATGGGCAAAATACTGGAGAGGTCTGAAAATGGGGTTTGGGCCTGGCCCTGCCCGGTCCAACCCCCCTGGGTCGACCGAACCGGGTCCGGGTCCGACCCGGCAGGATGCGGCCCGTCCCGACTCGGCCGGGTGGCTCGCTGGCTTAGCCAGGGAGCTAGCGCTCCGCGGAAGCGGCGCGCACCCCATCCCCCTAGATCCCACGGGGTCGCGGGATCCATGTGCTTGCCGTCGCGGAGGTTTCTCCAGGAGTCGCGTCGGGGTGCCGCCTCCAGCCGCCGCGCCGGTGACCCGCGCCGCCGATGGTGTCCGCGGGCCACCGCAGTTGCTTCGGTGGTCCGTTTTCAATTCTATTTGCGCCGAAGCTCGTCCTGGGTCCCGTTCTTCACTACGAAGGAACTCAAACTCCATTTCGGCTCGATTCATCGTATCCCGTCGATATGTACTCAACATTAAAAACGCGTCGTCTTCATGGTTTTCTGGCGCGGTACGATGACGCCACACTTCATTGTCGTGATTCCTTAAATTCCCACATGGTGCGACGGCACTGCGTCACTTCCATTTCAAGCAATGTAGATAACCAACAAAAAAAGGAGAGGAGGTTCGGTCGTGTTTTTACAGTCCGACCTCCTCCGTTATTTTGATAATAGTTGGCTGTTGATGTCGAAGAACATCTAAAATTATTCATGACATGAAAACCAAACCCCTACCTTGCAAATACGTCACACGTCTTCGATTCGCGGAAGAGGCCAACGTCGCGATGATCGGACGTCGCGGAAGATCGGTGCCAATTCAGTTGATGTCGGAGGGTGAGTCGTCATCAATGGCGACGTTCCCCGCGGTGGTGTCTCCTCCCTTGATGGAGACTGGGAAGCATTCTTCGTCGAAGGTCTTGGAATGCCCGACGTCGCCCAAGAGTACTCAAAGATGTGATGTATCCCCTCTTGTCCTAGAGAAGGAAGAAAGGGATACTTCTCCTCTCTTTGGTGTCACTTTTCTTCATCGTTGAGTTGCGTTCTTCGAGTTCTTCAAGAAGGAAGAAATTATTCAAAGCTTAGAGCTTCCTCTTCAAACCTCCTCACACAACAATCAACTCTCTCAAAAAAAATAAGACTTATCTTATTTTATTACATCAAGCCATGCATTTTGAATTTTTAAAAATCAAACACTTAACTCAGTTAATTAATTAACTGAGTTGGATTGATTTAAGGAAAAGAGAGGGGAAGGTGAGTGGTCTCACATGAAAGGGGGGTTAAACATGTTAAGAAGAGTTACCAATTAATGAGAGGATAGGATTAAGGGAATTTAGGGAAGATGAAAGGGGTGGGGTTCGTGTGGCCCCCACCTCACCTTTAATCCTCTCATGGGAAGTTGGGTGGTTATCCCATCTTCCACTCAACAGATAAACCACATAAAAGAAATAAAAAATTATAACTCAATTTTTATTTTATTTTCCAGAAATTTTTAACAACACCTCCCATGAAAACGCAACTCCAAAAAAATATTATTAAGCAATTATCGGCGTTGCGGTTTCATCGGTGCCATCGGATTTCAATTCCGAGCACCGGTTCAAAAGATAGGAAAACCCTCTCGTTCGTTCACTGAACGTACCCGAGCTAAACTTCAGAAATTTATTCCGAGCTCATCGGGCCTCGGAATCAGGCGCCGTCAGAAACTGCATTCTTGTAAAATCTCAAAGAAATATTAGAAAAAATTTACCTAGAATTTTACAGGTTTTTACATTACTCCCACCTCAGGGATTTACGTCCTCGTAAAGCATAAACACAAACTAGGGATACAAAAGCGGTATTGAGCACGAATCTGAGCCTTCCGCTCCCATGTGCTTACCTGCAGATTCCCGTACTACCAATGAATGTGTACCCGAGTAATCGACCATCCTCGTAGGATCCGCTCCTATCGATCCTTGGTCCCCACTGGAACCTCTGAGAAAGTCACCCCATCACCCAAGTCCAGCTCTCCATGGTCGATATTATGTGAAGGATCATGCACATATCTCCTCAGTTGAGATACGTGGAAGTCGTCGTGCACCTGATGCAACTGAGGTGGATGGGTCAAGCGGTAAACCACCCCGCCTACCCAGCTGAGGACCTAGGAATGGTCCACTGAACCTCCGAGATAACTTGCCGCCTTGGCCACATCTCCATAATACTCATCGAGGTGAGAACCGTATAAGGACGTGGTCGTCATCCTCAAACTCTAGAGGTCTCTAATTCCTGTTTAGAACTGGAACTCAAAATTACTACTACCACGAGGGTAAGTTTGACCGACTCAAGAGTGATCGGTCACACCCTCCTGTGCATGAGTTTATCCTGCGATGCCTGGGGTTTCCTTTTAGCAGACCAAGGAAAACCCATCCCGGCATTTGCCTAATATCGTCAATTTGATTATGAAAAGTGATTGACCAATCCATACTCAAACTAACGTCATAAGGCCTTGACGTCACCACCAAGAGGTCCCAAGCGAGACTCTCGCCTCAAGGGTCAGATCACACCGTCGGCGTAAGTGTGACTATCGAGTCTTCTCCCAATGGTATCTCCAGACATGAGGGTCAAGTCAATGTCTTAAACAGAAACTCTAGGTCTGGGACTATATTCATGGAAGGAAGGGATGATTTGTATCGATGTATGTGGCTACGACATCTAGTAGAAGACAATGTCTTCACTTCGATTCATCCTTAGAGTCATTTCAGTGGCACTCCTTGACCGCATGCAGCTACTCTCTTCCTCTGCCCTCCAGCTCCCTGAGCCTAGAGGGGACAACAAAGGCGGAGGGTTGTAACATGTTGAAATGTACACCACCCCATGTTGCTCTCCTAGATCTCCCTCCACGTCTGCTGCTCTGCAGATTTATCTGTCCTTAACATTTCCTCTTCTTGAACCATTCACATGCCCAAGTCTCTGAGACTGGCACCAGCTCGCTGTGTTCCTACTTCTAACATTCTCTAGCTATATTCATTCATCCAAATAACATTCAACCTCAAGGTTCTCTCTAGTACCCTAACATGAGTAGGAATGCATAGAGGAAAAAGTGTCGGCTCGAATATCCTTAAACACACCACTCTCGGAGGTCTGAACTATATATCACGGATCGAATCGTATTCATCGAGTACCAGGAATGTTCGGTACGCCTAGATGAATTCTCAGCTACCGACACGTCGTCCTATCGAAGCTGTATAAGATCTAGAAAACTATCAGCCACCTCCTCAAGCCAGTCCTCAGTCGCCTGTGAGTCAGGCTCACCTCAGAACTTTAGGGTATCTGATGTTGGAACACGTATAAGGAAACAAGCCTACATGTGTCACCTACCGGTACCACTGGTTGTAACTGCTGACCAACAGGTAGTGATGTATAGCTGACACACTACCCAAAGGCACTATCTCAGGAATTGGTCCACGTACCAAAGTCTCATCACTATGGAGACCATCCTCATGGTCATTACTAGAAAACAGTAGTGGCGAAGTCCAACTTCCACTCCACTCGTGTCTCAGCTAGGCGGAAAGCTCTAGCAATCCCCTCCATCCAGTCCTAGGCAGTCTAGGAATCTGCCTCACCTCGTAACCTCGGAGGCCTCTACTGCTGGAACTCATGCAAAACGCTCTGCCAACATGCACAGTTCGCTAGTATAGCTGCTGGCATCTGCTACCCAAAAGGTGGTGGTGCTGCTGGTACACCACCCGAGGGTGCCAACATAGTAAAAAGGGTCCCACACCGGAGCCTCATCGCTCGGTGAGCCGGCATCGAGTACTCTCTCGGAACTCCAACTGATCGTCTGCATGGAGACATCCTGAACAGATACGACCCGGTCAAATGATTTATACCTGGTGAGCTGACCTGGTTTGAGATGACTTTAAAAACTATTGGAAACACACACGCAATCAGTGTTTTCATGCACAGGGTCGTAAATCGGTAGTCAGGGTCCTGGTGTACGGATACGTCGGCCGCCGCACCAACACTGGACTTCCTGAACTAAAAACCACACTTGGTACCCTTAACACTATTGCTTCACAGAAAGGTAATATTAGAGTTATAAGTTCTTCCGTAGAACCGACTCCTCTGATACCAATTTTTCAAGACCCATCCTCAGGGCTCATGTTGTGACTACCCCAAGCCTGCCTTCCATAGGCCAGGGGCTGGTGACTAGCACCAAAGGCATAAATCCCGATAAATGGGAAGGAATTGCCTTTATAAAAGTAAACAAAACACCACCGAGTACAAGAGGAAGTAAAACAGTAAGTAAAAAAGAGAAGTGATGAAAAGTAAATGGGCCAGAATACAAACGCAACTGAAAGTACAACAACAACTGAACAAAAGTACAACAGAAAAATACAACAGCTGGAAGAATGGAAGTGGCTCATGGGACGTCCTCCTCGGATCCTACCTGAAGGGTAGGTACAGATGTCGCAGCTCCTGGATCATCCACCACGAATCCTACCTGAATGGTAGGTACAAATAGCCTCTACATCGCTCTTGCCTGTCAACCTCCACCGAGTGTCGTCTCGCTGTGAAGTCCACCTCCGGATACTGACTAATCGTGTAGTCCACCTCCGGGTATCGTCCAGTCCTCGAACACTCGACCTCCATTAGCACTGATCATCGTCTGCAACCAACACAATGAGGCACAGACATAGCCCGTGCAGGGGTGAGTATAACGATACTCATTAGTGACCCTGATACCCTCAAGGTCTCACAAAAAACAACAAGGATAACCTTAAAGAAGATCTCAACAGTTAACCCATACTTAGGTATATACCCATACATATACCTAAGTTATCCAATAACCCATCACAATCATGAGGAAACACAATGATTATGAAATCAAAGGATAACCACTACCCAGGTATCTATCCATACATATACCTATGTTTATCAAGTGACCCATATCAATCAAGAGGCAAACACAAAGGTCATAGACTCAGATAAAACCTGGATTTTCATTATCAAAACCATAACTGCTGAAAAGCCCCATCTCTAAAGTGTACAGTGGTCCTGTCACGACTCTGAGGTACTGCTCACTAACCTAAGACTGCTGAGGTACTCCTCCTGTCGAGTACCGCGGGCCAGCCACCCAAACACAGTAGTGCTTCCCGCCAGGGTATGCCACCCAAACACAATAGTGCACACCCATTAATAGCATGCAGAGGTACTCTCCGGACGAGTACCGCAGGTCTACACTGTCACACAGGGAGTGCTCCATCGGCCAGGGGTATTCACCCAACAATGTAGTGCTCTATCCACTGGGCTAGTCGACTCACTCCAAGTCGAGTTGGTCAAGCAGTTGTCAGGTCTTAGCCAGCTACATGGTCTCCGTACTCCGAACGCTCGTCTCTGGGAGGGTATGCTCCATGAGCTACAGGTCGATACTCCAAGTATCTCAAAGTCCCACGAATAAGTATATCAATGTACCACCTCATCATAGGGGTCTCAACGCAACTGACGCCGCGTCAATCAGACGCTCGGTCTGTGAGTTATTTGCCTTTTCGTCCCAGGGGCCCAATTGGTTTCAGGAGCGAACCAACCTCGCTATATCTCAAATACACCCCGAACTCTCACAGGGTATACTCATAAGAACCATTTCTCCACGTGATCACCAACGCCACTGATGGTTCGCCAAATGGACGTCCGGTCTGAAAGATATCATCTTTTCTGTTCCAGGGGCCCGGTTGGATTTTGGATACAATCCATCCCGGTCACTATCCAACAACATCCAAAACATAGGAAAAGAATGCCAAAAGTTCCGTCTCATCAAGAGGAATTCAACGAGACAGATGAAGCGTCAATCAGACGACCGATCTGTGAGTTATTGACTTTTTTTGTTCCAGGGGGCGGTTGGTTTCGTGAGCGAACGAACCTGACTGAACTCCGGAGGCATCCAAACCTCGATCGGAGTAAGCCAAAAGTTCCATCTCATCAAGAGGAATTCAACAAAGTCGACGGCACGCCAATCGGACGTCCGAAGATCAAGTTATAAGTGTTTCTGCTCCGAGGGCCTGGTTAGTTTTGTGTATGAACCAACCCGGCCGAACCCATAGTACTCCGAAACCTTGAGTGTAATATATAGAAACGACTAACTCTATTAATGGATCGTATCGCAGCTGACGGTGCGTCGATCAGAGGTCTGTCGCCCATGATATGGGAAAAAGTCCGAAGAGGTCCGAATATGGGGTCTGGGCCCGGGCCGGCCCGGCCCAAGCCCCCATGGGTCGGCCGAACTTGGTCGAACCGACCCAGGTCTAGGTCCGACCCGGCAGGGCGCGGCCCAGCCCTGCTCGGCCGGGTGGCTCACTGGCTCAGCAAGCAAACTGGTGCTCCACGGACACGGCGTGCGCCGCGTCCCCCTGGATCCCGCGCGGCCGTGGGATCCATGTGCTTGCAGCCGCGGCTTCTGCCGTGGCAGTTTCTCCAGGCGGAGCGCCTCCTCCGACAACCACGCCGGCAGCCCGCATTGCTGGTGGTGTCCACGGGCCACCGGAGTTTCTCCGGTGGTCTGTTTTCAATTCCGTCTGTGCCAAAGCTCATCCCGGGCCTCGTTCTTCACTGCAAAGGAACTCAAATGCCATTTCGGCCCAATTCGTCGTCGCCCGTTGATCCTCACTCAAAGTTCAAAACTTGTCGTCTTCGTGGGATTCTGGCGCGGTGCGACGGCGTCGTGCTTATTCGTCTTGATAACCAACAAAATAAAAGGAGAGGAGGTTCGTCTGTGTTTGTACGGTCTTACCTCCTCCGTTATTTTGATAACAGTTGGCCATTGATATCGAAGAACATATAAGATTATTCACGACATGAAAACCAAACCTCTACCTTGAAAAGACGTCACACGTCATCGATCCATGGAAGAGGCAAGCGTCGCGATGATCGGACGTCGTGGAAGATCAGTGTTGATTCCGTTGACGTCAGAGGGTGAGTCATCGTCAATAGCGATGTTCCCCGTGGCGGCGTCTCCTCCCTTGATGGAGAACGAGATGTGTTCTTTGTCGATGGTCTTGGAAGGCCCGATGTCTCCCAAGTGTACTCAAAGATGTGATGTATCCCCTCTTGTCGCAGAGAAGGAAGGAAGGGATACATCTCCTCTCTTTGGTGTTGACGTTCTTCGTCGGCGAGTTGCGTTCTTCGCGTTCTTTAAGAAGGAAGAAGTTGTTCAAAGCTTAGAGCTTCCTCTTCAAACCTCCTCACACAACAATAAACTCTCTAAAATAAAATAAGACTTATCTTATTTTGTTTTATCAGGCCAAGCATTTTGAATTTTTAAAAATCATAAACTTAACTCACTTAATTAATTAACTGAGTTGGCATGATTTAACGAAAATAGAGGGGAAGGTGAGTGGTCTCACATTAAAGGGGTGTTAAACATGTTAAGAAGAGTTACCAATTAATGAAAGGAGAGTATTAAGGGATTTTAGGGAAGATAAAGGGGTGGGGTTCGTGTGCGCCCCACCTCACCTTTAATCCTCTCATGGGAAGTTGGGTGGTTACCCCAAATTCCACTCAATGGATAAACCACTTAAAAGAAATAAAAAATTCTAACTCAATTTTTATTTTATCTTCCACAAATTTTTAACAACACCTCTCATGAAAACGAAACTCCGAAAAAGATCTTCTTAAGAAATTATCGGCGTTGCGGTTTCATCGGTGCCCTCAGATTTCAATTCTGATCACCGGTTCAAAAGATAGGAAAACCTGCTCGTTCATTCACTGAATGTACCTGAGCTAAACTTCCGAAATTGATTACGGGCTAACCGGGCCTCGGAATAAGGCTCCGTCAAAAACTGCGTTCTTGTAAAATCTCAATGAATATTTAGAAAAAATTTACTTTGAATAATATGGGTCTTTACAATAATATTATTGCATTATTTTATATTGAGTGACATAAAAGTATGATGTGATGTTTAAGTCCTATATGTCCTCATAATGAATTAGGTAATGATCAATGAATAATAATTATATGTGGGATGTTGAAACAGGATTCAAAGTTCACAATGTTATGCATGAACATAATTAAAAATAAAAATGTTACGCATGGACCTAGTAGAATGTCCATAGGTTTATGTGGTAACCTAATTACATGTTCACAATATTATCAATTAATATTATTATCATATCAAGATGTTATTAGTGAACCTTATTACATGTTCTCCATTGTATAAATCGACCTTATTACATGTCCATAATTTTATGTGTGAACATGATAACATGTTCACATAGTTATGAATGATTCTGATTTCATGTTGCAATACAATTCATGGACCTTGTTGAATGTCAAAATGCATATTTATAGTCTTGATTTAGTTTCCATAACAAAATTTGATAATCTATTTCTACTTATGCTTGTTAAAAATGATATAAGGTGATGTATGTGCCACAATTCCATCTCTTATTCATATGTTATTCTATCATTGATTTTAATAAAAAAGATATTATGATTTTTGTCTTATGAATTACTATTATTAATTTCATATTTGATTTTTATGGTCGGTAATATGAATTTTTGGATCTACTAATGGTATGATCACGTTGTCAGGCCCATACGATCATGTTATGATGGATTGTCTTCCTTGTTTACCTTTACTGATCATCTGAGCACATGCCTTATTATGATTCCTCCCAACATAATGTGAAATATGTTTTATGTATGACATGACTAAGAGGGGTTCTTGTCACAATACATCTTGTGAGAGATAATTGATCTCATTTATGTACAAACATTCATATTTTCATGTTAACAAAGGGAATAAAATAATTCAAACTTTTTGAGTCACTTTGAGTAATATACTATGTATTCTGAAAGTATGATCTAATTTCAATGTAATTTAATATTTGGTTATTATGTGTATGAGTATATTTAATTATTTAATATGGTTATTCTGAAATTATTATCATTTTTCAAATATAATATGTTATTTATTTCATGTCAATACTGGTCTTTGAAACATGGAAATGGTGCTCAACTAAACATTCAACCGACAATCTAAATGATCTTTACATACTACATTTCCCAAAACACATCTTTCAATATGGGAATGAAAAGTATGAATTATTCATAAATATTAAAATTTTGTCATGATTATTTTTATGTTGATAATTAATCCATGATCAATGTTAGAGGTCTTAAAATAACAAATCGAAACATATATGAAAAATGAAGCAGTCATTACCCAGAAAGTGACATTAAGCTTAAATTATTATAAAAAAAGTAATATATAAACATATGTAAATAATACATGGTATGGAAAAATAATATTTATGGTTTTTTATTATATATATAGTATATATTTATTATAATTGAGCTTAAAATGTGTATTAAGGATGTCAAGACTTAATGTAAGATATTCATATCTCAATTTTAATTTCTATAAGATATATGCCACATTCACCATGTATTTCCTTGAAGGGATTTATATTCATGGAATGATTATATTTTATGATTATAAAAATTAAATTTATGTTTAATTTAATATACTTATTATGATATCTTCTTCTAGGGTTTTATAGTTCTAAATTTACCTATGAGGTATAATATTTTTTTCTCAATTTTCATTCATTGAGACAAATGATTATGTTATAAACTTATTTTTTTACAATGATTATATATAGACCCTTTGAAATTTAATATCATGCTTTTTTATCTTCTTGATATTTTAATTTTCATTTAATTGTATTTACTCATAGGTATAATGTTTCAATGTAACAAATGTGGAAATGATATTATGTTACAATCTCAACTTCTATCATGAATGTTTAATGATGTTTTTACAATGATATACTATTTTAATCCATCATAAAATAAACTCATGAATTATATTATCCTCTTGTTATTTCATGAGAATACATTTTATCTCTTCATTTTACTCTATATATATACTCAATAGTTCAACTATAATGTTTTTATAAAAGCATTATTTTCTACTAAAACAAACAAAAATTTCATAACAATATATTATAAATAATATTTCATTAATGTATTTAAAATTTTTAATTGATTTATAGAATAAATCTTTTCACATATTTTAATTTTTAAAATATGATTTTAGATGAGTATTCATGTTATTTTCAAAAAACAATTTTTATTTCCCATTATATAAAAATGTGAAAATAATATTTATGTTATTGGGTATGATATGACCTAAATATCCTATTATCATGATGATTATATTCATTAAAATATACTTTATCAGTTTTCATATTACATTCCATTGAAAAACAATTTTTAAAAATGTTTTTTTTTGAATTTAATTTTTAATAAAATAATGTATTATTTATAGAATAAATATTCAAAATGATTTTTCAAGGTTTTTTTAGTTTAAATATTTTATTCAATGAAAATGATTTAAAATTATTTTATGATTTAAAATGATTTTATCAAATAAGGAAGATTAATTTCCTTATGAAATGTGATATATAATGATTCCATATTATCATAAATCTATTATTATAATTATTGATGTCACATATGCCTTACTAGGGATACGACTAAATGAAAATATTTATATTCATTATTTAAATGGTTTCTGTTTAAGATGGAATAATGTTTATAATTCATATTTATCTTCCATATAATATACCATGAGGAAATTATTATTGAAACCCCATCATTTCATGGGACATTCAATGAAAAAAAATAATGAAACCATTCTATTCTCAATATATTTTTATTTGATGAAGTGTTTTAGATACATATTTAATTTCATGGGATATGATATGAATAATATTTATGATATTGTGGAACACATAAATATGGTCTTTATTAAGAGACATGGGGTGTCCTATATATCCCTCCAATGCATGGGGTATATATTTATATATCATTATATAAAAATGACTAAAATGGGTAGTGAAGTTTATTCTACATGGGAAATTGTCCATTATTATGCTCATGGGAGTGAAACTTGACATCTCTGATGGTTTGGGCAGTAAAACCATTTCACTATGATGAATGGTGTTCCATTAGGGATAGTTGCTTTTCCCACCTAGGAGTTTCCTCCATCTGTGGGGCTCCCTGATATGTTATGGAAATTTTAATTGACTACTATATAAATTATTCTCTATAATTATTGTCATGCAACATTTTAATATCTAATTCCTATGTCATGCTCTCATTGATTATTTTAATTGAATCAATTCTGATTAAAGTCTTATGAACTATAAATCACTATTCCTTGACATTATTATTTTATCTATGATATGCATGGGTAAGGTTTTCAAATTTATTTCCCATATAAACCTACCCATTTACTCATGTTATGTTTATATCTCCCCTGATTACCCTTATGTATCATTTGACATCACCATTTATTATGTTTTCTTTCTCCTGGTTATGAATAATGGTTTTATGTACTATTAATTTGTAAAGATTACTGATGGTAAAATTCATTATGGGAGATATTATAGATCAGTAAACATCTTATATTATTGTGTACATAGACACAAAATAATCAAAACAATTATAGTAATTAGGCCATTTTTTAATGTATTAAATAATAATCTAAGAACATATCATATCAAAGTATGATAATTGTATGTAAATATATAAATCAAATTTATATAACATAAATAAATCCTCTTATAATTATTTATTCAAACTGTAGACACTTAAAATTTATATTTCAAAACATACCTACATCCAGTAATGAGTTTATATTTTTTAATTAAATAATAATAGGAAATCCGAACCATAAATACACAGTAAAATCTATCATAAATTTCTTTATTAATTACCAAATCATTGATGGTGAATTTAAATTCAACTCTCTTGGAATAGGTGGTATTTATATAAAATTCTTAGTGAAATTACTTTATCCAATTCCCCATACTATGGTTATCTCAAATCTAGCATTAAATTGTAAAAACAATTCCAACAGTATGTAAATATGGCCTCTTTAGCATCAAATTCAATGAACCCAATGTTTAAAATGATCATTAAAATTATCTTATTGTAGGAAACCCAGCTAGATGATTTTATACATCATTCACCTTCAACATTCTTAATAAGAGTATTACATAACCATTTCAATTCATGTACCAGGATTCCCAATTTCTACATTTGGACTAAAATTATTCTATTATATCTAAAACATCATGCTTTCTTCCATATTTTTGTTTCAACTATTTAATTAAATTATATTATAAGGATATATGTATTTACCAGTAACATAACAAAAATAATTATATCCCAAATTTCCCTTGTAAGATATTAAATTTATCTTTTTTTAAGGTCTTTTCATTTTAGAATAATGATTTTCAATATTAATCATCACTTACCTTTCAAAAATGATAAAATGAGTCATACATATACTCTATAACCCCTTATATACGTGATATATTTATTTTAAATTAAATAATTTATCCCTTATGTAAGGTGAAATAAACTATAAATGTATAATCACATTATATTAATACATATATATTAAATATTTATTTATGAATATTCAATTTATATTAAAAATTAATTCTTGAGGACTAAAAATATTTAGTTTTTATGGAGAATAAATTCATAATATTATTATTTTATTTAATATCATAAAAATTTATCAAAAATATTTTCACATAATATATCATTCTTAGACATATATTACATAAAACCATTCTCCATTGCTTTGGAAAAGCAAACATAAATATAGACGAGCATGGAAACTCAGTGCAGGTAACAAAGGGAGATAACAATGGTTAGTTATACATAATATGAGATTAAGGTTATTAGAACATTCATTTAAAAATAGGAAAAAATACTGATCATTTCATAGAAAATAATCATGTATAATGGAAAAAATGGTAATTCCTAATACATGAATCATAAATGAATCAATGAATATAAGTCATGAGAGCACAAAATAGGCATAAGACATAATTTTATGACCTATACATAATCATAGAAAATTATGTCATATGTCAAAAATCCATCCTAATTATACTTGTAACACCCCAGGTAAATAAATAATGATACATTTTCAAATTTATCCATATTTGTGAATAAAATATTAAATTACATTAAAGGGGACTCTATGCTCGATGGCCTACCCAATACACAACAACGAGTTTCTTGGGAATCTTGCATTGCACTCTAATAATAAACCAATATTATTTTAAATGGTACTTAACGCCTAGTCATTGTAATGGTGGGAATGAATAGAACTAACTACAAAATGGTTATATATGTTTGTCAAATATTTTTACTCTTTACAATAAATTTTAGAGGATTAAAAATGCGAATGAATCCAATTTTAAGCGTAAACATTCAAATATTCTTTAAAAGGTCGATTAACAGCCTTTTGATGGCGAACCCCTTCTAAATCCACTTTTTACACAATTTTATGTGTTATATTTGACAAAATAAAATTCTTCTTTAGAATCAGGAAATCAAAATTTAC
Organism: Viscum album; assembly: GCA_963277665.1. Lineage (NCBI taxonomy): Eukaryota > Viridiplantae > Streptophyta > Magnoliopsida > Santalales > Viscaceae > Viscum > Viscum album. The sequence continues at coordinate 2,068,835,030 of OY728152.1, read as the reverse complement.
TTTGAGTAAATATTTGGTATTTTTCCGTTAAAGTTCATTTTTTAATGAATAGTGAAAAATGTTGTATTTTAAAATCAAAACCACTTTGTAATATAATTTATTTATATGATTAGATTATCTTTTGAATTGTTTTTAAAGTGAAATTAGAATATATTTTTACCATTTAATCCAATAGTTATCATTGTAATTATTTTCACTTTGAAATTGGACTTAAACTATTGTCAGTCTTTTAATAGATATTGTTTCTTAAAAACTTGCTATTTGTTATGATAGCAGGAATTAATTATTAAATTAATTAATGAAACATATATGTGTTGAATTTTTCAAAATATACATCAATTTTTAATTAGGAATATCAAATATATCTTAAGATGAATTTTTGATATTTTTTTGAAAAACTTTAATTTTGATGAATAGTGAAACCACTAAGTGGTACTTAAGAAACTTATTTTTCGTTTAAATGAAATTTTACCACCTATGTGTTTTGAATTTAAAAAATCCGACATAAATGGTTTTCATTACGAAGTAAAATTTGATTCAATGGGATTAAAATAATCTTTTGGTTAATAGTAACTTTTACGTTTTTAATCACGATTAGAGGTAATTAGTGCAATTTAAGGAAAAAAATGATATTATAATAAAATGAAAATACCTAGAGACTTGTCCTAACCCTCTCAGATGGGTCTTGGCCGATCGAGACAACCCATGGGTCGATTTTTGGGACCCTATAGATCCACATGGGTAAGAAAATGACATTAATGACTTTTATTTAAAGTTAAAATGAAAATGTCACAAACATGAGTTGTTTTACTAAAACAATTTTTACATGGGGTTATACAAGTCAGATTTTATACTATAAATATTCATTAGAAATATAAAAAGATTTACTGAATCGTGATATTTTTTTATAATTTTTATACTCTAAATAAATTAAATTATTTATGACACTATGATGATGTAGCGATTACCTCATTATTTAATGATTTAAATAAAATGAAAATATAATGTAAAATATAAGACCTACACTTGTAAAAAATCTATTGGATTGGTGGATTTCGAACACTTATCACATTATCCTTGAAATTTATAATTGTGGGTCCTTTTTTATCCAAAAATTATTTTATAAAAAAGTATCTATTCTTAACTTTCCAAGAGTGCCCCTCCTCTCCTCTTATAAAAGGCCCCCACCTCTACCACCATACACACACCTATCAAGCCTTTGTCTGGGGAAAACAATACCCATTTTTTCTCTACACATCCCTCTCTTACTCCTAGAAGCCTCACATTGGGCAGAAGTCTTCCCAAGAAAGCTTTTGGGCTCAAATCAAAAAGAGTTTCCGGAATTAAAGGTAGTGTCTTCTCTTGTATTCTTATGTTTTATTTGGATTCTCCAACCCCCTAAAATATTTTTATTAATTTCATTTGTTACAACACCAGTATCTTACATATACTAGGATACTGTTACAAGAAGTATTCGAGCTACTATTACACACACCTTCATCTAATGGTTAAAGAACATACTGTCTCTGTGGATGGTGATTTTCTACCTCACAAAACGATGATTGTTCAATATTATTTTAACACCATTAAAGGTGGCCATTATGATGTACCTATATTTTATATATGATATATATGGTATTTATTTTTACTAAATGCTTCTGTATTTTATATTTAAAACATACCTTAATTTTTTTCATGTTGTGCAAATGCGATAATTTCATATGAGGAAGTCTGGACTACCGCCCCCTCAAGTGATGTGACTCCTTAATCCAATACATGGAATGTATAAATATTGAAATTAATTAACATATGTGACCTATATAACATATATATTATAATGGAATTATAATATATTCATATATATCTCATTTATTTTTAATTCCATTAATATGACACAAAATGAAAGTAGGGTATGTACGGCCTACCGCCTCCATGAACAATGATTTTCGTTTTTTTCTCCAAATGTTATGGAATAATATAAAATTAATATGTACTATATATATATATGATATTTTAATCATTAATAATATTCTGTAAATTATTTACTTATAACTACATGGGAAATCATTTTCAAACAAGTTCATTTTTTTACTCACGTACCAAACATCGGAAAAAACATCTGATATTAACTAACATTATTAAAAAATTATTATAACATTATAATATGTGATATGAACTGAATAATAATCATTAAAGGAGGTACTTAAGAAATTATAAATTGACCAATGTTTATTATTCAGGAATATAATGAAACAAACAAGACAAGCCGGACTTGAGGTAAGGGATCCGACCTCTCGCTTTCTTTTCAAGTACCCTCTTTTATGTCTTTTCATTTATGCTCCATGTTATTATGTTGGAGGATGTTATTTTATATTCACCATACTGAAATTTGTATTTTTATATGATGATATACCTCCTATTACTCTCAAAAAAAATTAGAATTTTTATGTTGCGCTGTTAGGCTGCCGAATTTTCGTAAGGTAACCAACCCTTTTCTTTTCTTTTTATGTACACTCTTTTATGTCATTACTTTTAAGCTCATATTTCTTATGATTGGGATGTTATTTTATATGAATATTACTATAATTTTTATGATCATATGATGATAGATCCTATTTTCTCTCATCAATCCATTTTGGATGATTTGATTGGCGCTGTTAGCCTGCCAAATCTTCGTAAGAGATCCAACCTCTATATTTTTTTAAGTACTCTTCTTTATGTCACTTATTTTAAGCTCCTCTTTGTTATGTTGGGGGATGTTATTTTATATTCATCGTTTTTTAAATTTTATGTTAATATGATGAGAGACCCCATTTGACCTCATCAATCCATTTTTGGATGTTTTAAGTGGCGTTGTTAGGCTGCCGAGTTTTTGTAAGGGATTTTTCATCTCAATTTTATTCTCATGATATTTATGCTACATTTTACACCCTTTCCCTTGAGTGGTATATTTACTGCCCATTATTCTACTCTTTATGTAATATAATTTCATTTATGAGTATTTACATCAATGTTGTATTGTCCTTCTTTCATGGGGTGTATGTTTTAAAAGATACCCAAGTCGGTAAGGGAACCTTTCACCCTCCTCTTTTTAAAAGACTTCTTTTCTTATGTCTTTTAATTCACATACTATTACGTTGGGATATGTTCTTATATATCCTTATTAATGTAAATTTTATGTCCAAGTGACAGGATACCCTTTTTATGTCCCATCAACTCTTTTTTCTGAATTTTGAAGTGACGCCGTTAGGCTGTCGAATTTTTGCAAGGGAACTTGTTAACCCAATTTGGATTATTTGTGGTAAACTTGTACTCCTTGAATATGTAATACTATGATAATGTGTGAATAACCTGTAACTATTTTAAATTAATACCCACATATATTTTGTGTATTCGTTTGTCACAGATAATTATGTAATTGATTCATCCTTAATCAAAGGATACCGTCTTTGTAAGGGACTTCATCTCAATCTCTATTAATTGAGGCATTTTTTGTTTTACACACAACCTTCTTTTATATGGTGTATAAACCCCATTGTCTTTTATGTTTATCTAAAAGGAATATTTTTTATACGAAATGTTTTACTAAGCGACATATGAGAATGTTTTTGTCGTACGTATGCGGCGACAACGACATCTCCGCCGCCGTGACCATTATATGAGTTTAGGGTTGCTCTAAAGGCCATTCCTTTTTTTAATGAAAAAAATACCAGGTTTTACTTTTATATTATTTTGGTATTGAAAATGTTTTTCACAATGTTTTTATATCAATGTGTCGTATTGATATCTTGTGATTGAAAAGTGGAAATGTTATGTTTTCTTTATGCATGTTTAATGTGATACGATTATGTTATGTTTCATGGGAATTATTACGAAGATGGGTTGTTCTATGATAAAATAAGTGTGGGTGAGCCCGATATAGCTCTCCAATGCATTAGGTAATGTGAAGGAGTTAAACGTTAAGGTTTCTCCGATGATATTTAGGGAATATACTGTGATGGGTATTCCAAACGTAACCAAGAGGGTTACTCCCTATGTAAGAATGTTATAAATGCCTCATGTTACCTTTATGCCTTATGATTTCTATGATTTATTAATTATTTGATGAGGTATGTTAAAATTCATATTTTTTATGAGAAAAGTATGATTTCATTAATGGAATAATGTTTTCTTTTCGTACTTTTATATCCTTTACTGAGATTTTTATGCTCATACCAAGTTTTTGAAATGTTTTTCACAGGTAAAGGGAAAGGTGCATGATATGATGATAGTGTCAAGGATATGTCAAGAATGAAACCATTTTTTATTTTAAATATGTTTCCGTTGATGGGGAAAAACCAATACTATATTTTATGTAACCACTTTTATTAAATGTGGAATGTAATTCATGATTTATGATCTAATTCTCTAAAACTCTAAACCTAAAAAGATCCTCAATGTGAATTATTCATTCAAATCAACAATAAGTAAGGTTTAAGGATAGGGCCTTATAGTCAGTATTAGAGGTCGGTTTAGACAACTTCAGGGATTATGTGTTTTTGTTAGACACTTAATTAGCCCCTATATCTATTATTTCAGTTAAATCGTTGTTTAATAACTTTTTTCAGGTCAAGTAAAGTCGGTTACAAATGGAAGGAGAAGGATCTCAAATGACATTACTATCACATCCTAATGACATTCTTGCAATAATTATTGCAAAGTCATGTTCGGATGATTGTGGAACTTTTTTTAGCATACAACTCACTTGCAAGAAATTTTTTGAGATATAAAACACCTCCACTATACCTCGTAATCATCATGGATCATGGGTTGTCTTTAGACAAATACTATTTTCACAATATTCTCATATTTTCAAGAAAGGTAAATATTATCAAGGTATTTTCAAATTCTTTATCTTATCACAAGAATTTGAATCATATTATGATTTTAAAAATGGTGTTGAGGAAGGAGACCCTTGCGGAACCTATTTATATTTTCTTTTAAAATATAGTCTCTCAGCACGTACTTATGGTATTTTAAAAGGACCAATAATAGAAATTTTCAACTCAAATTGTTTCTGACTATTTTATTGAAATCATGTTTTATCAGATGTGTTTGAATTATATGTCATACATGATTAGTTTCCAAAACTATTTTTCTGTGAACACCCATACGACCAATGATGTACAAGGTGTATTTGGATGGAAGAAGAAAATGATTTTGAAGGATCTATAAATCGTTGTTGTAATGAATGGGACTTCTACCTAAGTGAGAAAAATGATGATGAAACCTAGTGGACGCCATGACCTTGGTATGATGTTATTCATTTTGGGAATCATTTTATTTTATCTTTTAGTGGTGAAATAAGACTTCAAGAATTAATATGTTGAGATTGTAACAAATTTGGATGAAAATGAGAGGTATAAGGAAACTATTGAAGTTAAAACATGTTAGGGTTATTTTTGGAGTTTTATAAAAACGGACAACATGCAGATCGTGTGACAACCCGTCACGTAGGACAAAGCTGCGGGAATCGAACCAACAACCAAAGTGCGATAGGTATTTATCACCTACCACTGGACTACATGAAGTCCCTGGTTAGTATGACTTATTCTTTTTAGTTAGATGATTTTATTAATTAAGAGTAAGTTGATTTTGGGTTATCTATGGAAAATATTAACCTATCATGGAGGATATGTGGTTAGGTTAATTACTTTTCTATATGAGACTTTAAGAGCAACTGATGTTATTTGGAGATAAGTGTTAATTTAAACCTTGGAGGGCTATGTGATTAAATCCTTTAAATATCTGGGTTTCAATCTTAGTTTGGTATACTTTGAAGAATTTTATGGACAAATTGTTTATTAAATGGACTTTGTTGAACTTTGGGTATTTTTTGACAAATTTTGGAGATTAATAATAGATTTTTTTTATAAAGGATTATCCTTTTTTGGGTATTATTTGATCTCATACTATCCTTTTAGGTTTTAGTTTTGGTTAAGGTCTAAATACATGGGAAGTATATAGTTCTCTTTTGTGGATTAGGTGACTCTCTAGTAGTTGATTATAGATCTCTTAATGTAAACAATTCTTCCTAAATACTCATAATTTTGGGAAAGTACGAGTTTGTGTAAGAAATCTAGTAAAATTTGAATGTCAACATGACAAGTATGTATGTTTCCATAAGATCAAAAATAAATTCCTCCATGAAAAGTAACTTAAAACAAAAATTTTGTCTATTAACATTTCCTACGGGGGAATCGAATACCGTTTAACCCACCACAAGTATGTGATTTTCTTGTGGTTAGCTTTCTCCTAAAAATGTTTTCTATCACTCTCCCTCAGAACATGACCCTTTGATTTTTCCTCCATATACATGTTTTCTTACATGGAATCCTAGTATGGGTTAACTCGGGTGACCTTTGTACTTCTCTTTCTTTATTTTATAGTGATTGTTTTTCTGACTCTTGTTCCGATGTGGGATTTTCAATGAAGTTTCCATTCCCAATTTTAAAATTGCGAGGACGCAATTCCAAAAAAGGGGGGAAGGATGTAACACCCCAGGTAAATAAATAATATGACATTTTCACATTTATACATATTTGTGAATAAAATATTAATATTAATTTAAAGGGGACACTATGCTCGATGGTGTACCCAATATGCAACAACGAGTTTCTTGGGAATCTTACGTTGCACTCTAATAATAAAATAATATTATTTTAAATGGTAGTTAAAGCCTATTCGTTGTAATGGCGGGAATGAACTGAACAAACTACAAAATGATTATATATGTTTGTCAAATATTTTTACTCTTTAAAATAAATGCTAGAGGATTACAAATGCGAATAAATCCAATTTTAAGCGTACACATTTTAATATTCTTTAAAAGGTCGATTATCCACCTTTTGATAGTGAACCTCTTCTAAATTCACTTTTTTGACAATTTTATGTGTTATATTTGACAAAATAAAATTATTCTTTGGAATCGGGATATCAAAATTTACATTATGTAAATTTTTGGTATTTTTCCGATAAAGTTCATTTTTTAATGAATAGTGAAAAATGTTGTATTTTAATTCAAAACGACTTTTTAATCTAAATTATTTATATGATTAGATTATCTTTTGAATTTTTATTAAAGTGACATTAGAATATATTTTTACCTTTTAATACAATAGTGGTCATTGTAATTAATTTCACTTTGAAATTGCACTTAAACTAGTGCCAATCTTTTAATATATATTGTTTCTTAAAAACACGCTATTTGTTATGACAGTGGGAATTAATTATTAAATTAATTAATGAAACTTATATGTGTTGAATTTTTTAAAATTGACATCATATTTTAATTCAGAATATCAAATATAGCTTAGGGTGATGTTTTGGTATTTTTCTGAAAAACTTCAATTTTTGATGAATAATGAAACCACTAAGTGGTAATTAAAAAATTGATTTTTCTTTTAATTGCAATTTTACCACCTCTGTGTTTTGAATTTAAGAAAATACAAAATATATTGTTTTCATTAGGAAGTAAAATGTGGTTCAATGGGATTAAAATAATTTTTTGGTGAATAGTAACTCTTAAGTTTTTAATCGCGATTACAGGTAATTAGTTGAATTTAAATAAAAAAGGATTTTATAATAAAATGAAAATATCTAGACACTTGTACTAACCCTATTGGACGAGTCATGGACGTCCAAGACAACCCATAGGTCTATTTTTAGGACCCCATGGAGCCACTTGGGTATGAAAATGACATTAATGACTTTTATTTAAAGTTAAAATGAAAATGTCACAAACATGAGTTGTTTTACTAAAACAATTTTTACCTAGGGTAATACAAGTCAAGTTTTTTACTATAAATAGTCATTAGAAAGCTAAAACGCTTTACAACATCATGATATTTTTTTATACTTTTTAGACTTTAAATAAATTAAATTTGTTATGACACCATGACGATGCAGCAATTACCTCATTATTTAATGATTTAATAAAATTAAAATATAATGTAAAATCTAAGAACTAAACATGTCAAAAACCTATTGTATGGGTGGATTTGGAACCATTATCACCTTATCCTAGAAATGTATAATTTTGGGACCTTTGTTATCATAAAATTATTTTTTAACAAAGTATCTTTTCTTAACTTTCCAAGAGTGCACCTCCTCTCCTCTTATAAAAGGACCCCAGCCCTACCACCATACACACACCTCTAAAGCCCTTGGCTCAGACAACCCTTTCCCATTTTGTCTCTCCACATCCCTATATTACTCTTTGTAGCCTCACTTTGGGTAGTAGTCTTCCCATGTAATCCTTTGAGCTCAAATCAAAAACAGTTACCGGATTTAAAGGTAGTGTCTTCTCTTGGGTTCTTATGTTTTATTTTTCTTCTCCAACCCCCTAAGCTCTTTTTATTCATTTATTTTGTAAAAAAACCAATATCCTTAATATACTAGGATGTTTTTATAAGAATTATTCCAGCTACACTTACACATACATACATCTAATGGTTAAAGAACATATTGTTTTCGTGGATGGCGATTTTCTACCTCACGAAATGATGATTGTTCAATATTATTTTAACACCTTTAAAGGTGGCCATTATGATGTCACTATATTTTGTATATGATATATATGGTATTTATGTTTACTATATTCTTCTGTATTTTATATTTAAAACATACCTTTATTCTTTTCTTATTGTCCAAATGTGATAATTTCATATGAGGAAGTGTGGACTACCACCCCCTCAAGTGATGTGACTCGTTAATACAATACATGGAATGTCTAAAGAATGAAATTAATGAACATATGTGACCTATATAACATATATATTATAATGGAATTATAATATATATATATATATATATATCTCATTTATTTTTAATTCCATTAATATGACAAACAAAAATGAAAGTAGCGTTCATGCGTACGTACGACCTACCATATCCATGAATGGTGCTTTTCATTTTTTATCTTCAAATGTTACGGAATAATATAAAATGAATATTTAATTGATATATATGATATTTTAATCACTAATACTATTCCTTAAATGATTTACTTATAACTACATGGGAAATCATTTTCAAACAATTTCATTTTTTACTCATGTACCAAACATCGGCAAAAACATCTGATATGAACTAACATTATTAAACAATTACTATAACATTATAATATGTGATATGAACATAATATTAATATTTAACGGAGTTATTTAAGTAATTATAAATTGACCAAAGTTTATTATGCAGGAATATAAAGAAACGAACAAGGCAAGTCGGACTTGAGGTAAGGGATCCGACCTCTCGCTTTCTTTTCAAGTACCCTCTTTTATGTCATTTTATTTATTCTCCATGTTCTTATGTTAGAGGATGTAATTTTATACTTACCATACTTTAATTTGTATTTTTATATGATGATATACCCCCTTTTACTCTCTTTAATTTTTTTAGAATTTTTATGTGGCGCCGATAGGCTTCTGAATTTTTGTAAGGGAACCCACCCCTCTCTTTCTGTTTAAGTACACTCTTTTATATCATTAAATTTAAGCTAATATTTCTTATGATTGGGATGTTATTTTATATTACTATTACTCTAATTTTTATGTTCATATTATGAGAGCCCTTATTTTTTCTCATCAATCCATTTTGGATGTTTTGATTGGCTACGTTAGGCTGCTGAATCTTCGTAAGAGATCCAACCTCTCTCATTTTTTAAGTACTCTCCTTTATGTCACCTATTTTAATCTCCTCATTGTTATGTTTGGTGATGTTATTTTATATTCGTCATTCCTTACATGTTATGTTAATATTATGAGGGACCCTATTTGACCTCATCAATCCATTTTTGGATGTTTTAAGTGGCGCTGTTAGGCTGCTGAGTTTTCGTAAGGGAATTTTCATCTCACTTTTATTCCCGTGAGATTTATGCTACATATTCCACCATTTCCATTGACTGGTATATGTAATGCCCATTATTCTACTCTTTTTTTAATATAATTTCATTTATGAGTATTTACGTCAATGTTTTATTGTCCTTCTTTCATGGGGTGTATGTTTTGAGAGATACCAAAATCAGTAAGGGAACCTTTCACCCTCCTCTTTTTAAAAGACTTTTTTTGTCATGTCTTTTAATTCACATACTATTAAGTTGGTATATGTTCTTATATATCCTTATTAATGTAAATTTTATTTCCAAGTGTTGAGTTACCCTTTTTTTCTCTTATCAACTCTTTTTCTGAATTTTGAAGTGACGTCGTTATGCTGTTGAATTTTTGCAAGGGAATTTCTTAACCCAATTTTGATTCTTTGGGATATAATTTTACCCCTTGAATATGTTGTTAAATGAATATTTGTGAATAACCAGTGATTGTTTTACACTTAATATCCACTTATATTTGGTGTATTCATTTGTCACACATAATTATGTAATTGGTTTATCCTAAATTCGAGGATACTATATTTGTAAGGGACTTCATCTCAATCTCCTTTCATTGAGGCATATTTTGTTTTATACACAAACTTCTTTTATAAAGTGTATTACCCCCTTTTATTTTTATTTTTATCCAAAAGGAATATTTTTTATACTAAGCATTTTACTAAATGACAAAAGGGAATGTTTTTGTCGTACCTATGCGGTGACAATGACTTCTCCGCCGCCGTGACCATTATTTGAGTTTCAGCTTCCTCTACAAGACATACATTTTATTAAAGGAAAAACAAATACCATGTTTTACTTTCATTTATTTTGGTATTGAAAATCGTTTTCATAATGTTTTTATATCAATGTGCTGTATTGATATATTGTGATTGAAAAGTGGAAATGTTATGTTTTCTTTTATGCATGTTTTATGTGATACAATTATGATATGGTTCTAGGGAATTATTATGAAGATGGGTGGTTCCGTGATAAACTAATGGCGGGTGAGCCCAATATAGCTCTCCAATGCATTGGGTAACGCGAAGGAGTTAAACGTTATGGTTTCTCTGAAGTGATTTATGAACTATACTGTGATGGGTATTCTAAACGTAACCAAGAGGGTTACTCCCGACGTAAGAATTTTATGAATACTTCAAGTTACCTTTATACCTTATGATTTCTATGATTTATTCATTATTTGATGAGTTATGTTAAAATGATTATATTTTATGAGTAAAGTATGATTTCATACATGGACTAATGTTTTCTTTTCGTATTTTATATCCCTTACTGAGCTTTTTATGCTCATCCCACGTTTTTGAAATGTTTTTCACATGTCAAGGGGAAGGTTCATGATATGATGATAGTGTCAAGGATGTGTCAAGAAAGAAACCATGTTTTATTTTAAATATGTTTCCTTTGATGGGGGAAAACCAATACTATCTTTTATGTAACCACATTGTTTAAATGTGGAATGTAATTCATGATTTATGATATAATTATCTAAAACTATAAACCTGAAAAGATCCTCAATGTGAATTATTATTTAAATTAAACATTAAGTAAGGTTTAAGGTTGGGGCTTTATAATACTATATTGGATTTAATTCAATAATAATTCCATTATATCCATAGTCATGTTTTACACCCAAAAAATCATAATGGATAGAGTCCTTTACTGAATGGGATTCACTCTTAATTCTAAACTACTTATCATAATAGATCTGTATATTTGCTCAATTAAATGGAGGGATATAATTCTATGCACCCCAATCACATATCCCAAAAAAATTATATATTCTCCATCTAATCATATTACATTCATCATATATCAAAACCCATGTAAAATAAATAAATTTCATAAAAAATCTACAATACATCATTGTATATCCCATATAAAATAAACTGGATTTATAAATATATCACAGTCATAATTAGAAACCATCAAGAGAAATAAAATTGTGTTATCCATGGATCATATAACTCTTAGATCATATGTAACTTCACTAGATGTAATTGTAAATGAAAATAACATTTAAATATCACTTGAAATATTTCTTGTTGAAAATATGATTTATATTTTTGAATCAATTCATTAATATATGCAAATTTCAACAAAATATTATGGAAATCATTTTCTTCTAAAATGATCATGAAAATAAATAATTGATTGTTCAAATATTTGAAGGGACATAATGTAATAAATTCATTTTGATTTATGTAAGTTAAAACAAATATTCCATTCACATTTTTGGTAAAAATTCCAATGTACCACATTCTAAACATAAACCTTATATTTTTTTACCTCGTTGTTAATACCATTTATCCATAAAGCTGGAAGAAACATTTTCTATCAAAAAGGGTTAAAAATTACCTACATAGTAATAATAAGATCTTAAATGGAAAATTAATGAAATTGTCCACAATTAATCTTTTTAATTTCTATCATAAAATATATTTTATTGTTTTTGTATAATTTAATAATGATTAGTTTTCATAAAATAACATTTTTTTCATTCTAATAGTGTTTCTTTAATTTGACTATAAAGACCATGATTATAATGGAATTAATATATATACATTATAACCATAAATTATATACTATAATTGAGCATAGAATTTATGGGAAAATCAAATGTGATCATGAAAATATTACTTTTTAAAATATTTTACTTTTATCTATGTAAATCTCGAATAATCACTATGTCTACATTGTATAAGTTATTAATGTAATTATATAATCATAAAAAATTATAATTAAACCACTATCAAAAAAATAATATTATTATTTCAAAAATAAAATTTATATACCCCTTCAAAATTTAATTTTATCCCATTTTTAATTGTTATGATCTATTTCAAATAATGTGACATAAATTTTTTAGTATTCATTACATAAAATAATATAAATGTAATTATCAAATAAAAATGTTAAAAAATAACATATAATAAAATTTAGGCTCTCTATTGTTGATGTAACCCCACCCACTAAAGTAATGTCTTGATTTGGGTTTATTTTGTAACCCTATCTCATGGTTATACTCTTATTTTAACCATTTTACCTTTATCGATGTGACAAATATTTAACCCAATTAGTATTCATGATGAACAAAATAAATGGGTCATATATACGAAATTTGATACTAAAATTTAATAATATTAATCAATTTATCAATATTTAATCTATATTTGTGGAAAATTTATTTTAAAATAAATATATTAAATCAATGAAAAAAGTTAATAGGAGATTTGGTTTTAGGCATTAAAATATAATTATATCAAATTCATGAATATTTATAATAAAAATATAATTAATTATATTATATAATAAAATGTATCATATAACACATTACACTCAAAAAAATTATATTTTTCTGTTTAGATTCCTTTTTATTTGTGGAAAATAAATGAGAGTATTTGAAAATTGATATTTGTGATTTTTCAAAGAAAAACAATCTATTTCAAAAATTCCTAAATATTATATTATAATTAATTTTGATATTATTATTTTTAAATTGATAATAATTGTATAAAAACAATTTTTAAAATTATAATAAATTATTTACAATTTTAAAAAATTGATTTTTTGGAGAAAATTCATTTCAGAAAATTATATTTACCTATTTATAAATTTAGTGTGTATTTCATTAGTATTAATAAATAAATTTATATAGATTAACCAGAATATATATATATCATAATTAGGGTACTCGTATTAATACCTGCAAATTCAACAGAATGGTTATAATAGATACATTTAGATAATAATAAATTTATAATATATCTAAATTCACTTAAAGTTCGATGTTTTTTCTAAACAAGATATAAATATAAATATTTTTATTTTTCTCTAAATTTTTCGGTCGTTACATCCCCCACCCCCATTATTAAATCATTTCCTCATTTTTACTATAAATAATCAATGGTCAAATATGATAAAATTTCATTATTTAAAACAGACATCATTCAGATATATAATATAACATCCATTGAAAATAAATGTTCGAAAAGAAATAGTTAAATTAAATAACACCTAATCAAGTTACCAAATAATGATAACGTTCAAGGTATGTTATTATGTACATTTTGAGGATAAAACCAACATCAATGAAATAATATATAGTGGTTTAGGGCATGGAATGAGAATATTAATGACCAAAAATCCATAAATCAGTGAGGTTCGAGATGTCAAAAAATTACTCAAAAAGGAAGTTAAAAGAATAAATTTTTTATTTCAAGATCATTTTTATATATTGAATTCTTTTTTTTTCTATAAATATTGAGATCAGGATAAAATATTATTAGGCTATTTTTTCATTTCTAAAAAACTATTGTATCCATTGGTTGTTCTTTGATGGATTCCAAGATCATATTAGACTCTATGAAATGATTATTAGTGATGACTGTTCATATATGATGAAAAAAATTATCTTTTAATTGATCATATTATTCATAAAATATTCATAATTCATTACTTTTTCCATAAAATATATACCAAAACCAAAATACTCAACACATGTTATCATGTACTGATCCATAATGCATAAAGATAAAAATTACAGTTTACATAAATAGTTATCATTATGAATCCTCTAAAATATTCCTAAAGAAAATATTTTCCCAAAAATATTAATGATTTTATAGGAAATTTTAATTTCGAAGTCTAAATTTAAAATTATGCTCAATTAATATTAAATATTAAATAATTTCATATACCAAACATGTAAAAACATTGATCATATATTTCATTAAAAAATATTAACATTAAAAATCACCATATAAACTGAATGAAACCAAAATTATTCTAGAATCTATTTTTATACAATATAATTAATAAATATAAAAATTCACAAATATTCACCAAATTCAAAATAAATAACTTTTACATCAAGTCTCTAACCAATTTATGAGTCTCCAATGCTATTTGAATAAAGATATCAATTCCAATAATCTCATTACACGAACTAAGCATTATTAAACCAAAATAACTAATATATTAATGGTTAAATTTTTCTAAATATTTCCATCTACAAAAATGTAACATTTCCACTAAATCATAGTAATTTTTTATTAGTACCATTCATCATATGATTTCTATTTATTAAATTAAAACAACATTGAATACTGTTTAGTTGCTTCATGATTATTATAACCAAAATATAATTAATATAACACATCTACTACATAATAAAAAAAATAATGAAAAATAAAACCTTTAATCAATTCATATAATTTATTTGTATAGAATAAGTCATTTTTTGGTCTATTAATTAATATTTAGATTATGTCATTAACTTAGACAAATAAGATTCTCCCCACAATAAATATATTTAACTATAAATGTTAACTTTTTAGGATCCTTATATCCCACCATTAAACACTTGAATAATACCTAGTACTTTATTTATTCATGAACATTATTTCCCCAAATAAAATATTTTCTCGTTCCACTAAGACATTTCCTCGAGTTCTTCATCCCACATATTGGACATGTAGGAAACACAAATTTATTCGCTCCATTCTTCTTATGAAAGTCTATCTCTATCTTTTTAAGTGAGTAAATATCATCTACCAATTTCATAATATTAATAATATAATGATATATAGATTAATATATATTTTTTCTAGATTTTGAATTACATATTCCTTTTAACGTAGTTTCTTGTGAGGATAGTCATTGAATTGAATTACACATTCAAAGATTAATCAATTCTTCTAGATTCATGACATTAAATAACACCAAAAATAATAGTTTAAAAAAAATATTCATAGTGATTACTGTTGGAAAATCATTCATATGATTTCTAAATCAAGAAATTGTGTTTTCTGTCGATGTCACTTTAGGTTCAAAAAAGGTCTTACATGGCTAATGTTTATCGAAATCCTAAAAATGGTTTATTAATAAATTCTGAATAATCCTACAAATATACCAAAGTACAATCTAACCTGGTGTATACTCCAAGTCTCATTCATCATGAACTATTGATGACCAAATTAATACCAAATTATACCCATTTAGAGTTTTTACACCTATTTGAAACAATCCAACAGATGCATCCACACACTAGTTTTCATAAATGTATGCTTTTTCACAGAAATATACATAATATATTATTTAATAAATATTCTTGATGGTTTCATCTACATCAAATTATCCCCATGGATTTAACCAATGTTCTCAAATCATAATATATCAATATTAATTAAACCATCCACAAAACCAGTAATAAAAATATATAGTTTTCATTAATGGATATAATATCTTAATACATAAATATTCCATATATTTTACAAATACAAAATTGTTGAACATAAATATTTCCCATAATTGGAGACTCTATATGAAATATTTTTATGTCATTTAAGTTCATTAACATATAGAAAAAAGATCTTCCAATATAGTAGTCTTCTTTTTCATATAGAGAAAAAATCTTCCCTTTAGAAAAAGGGAAAGGAGACATCAAAAATAGTGAGATAACATGATCATTAAGGGTAACGATGGGAAATATCCAAGACCACTTATTCATAACATGATTAGTAAGTGTAAAGAATTTATATATCCAAGAACACATAATAATAAAATGATCATATGGATATGATAACAAGTGTTTATTTCTTATACCATGATAAGGTGACATTCAACCAGACAACCAACCTAACTCATGGAATGGACCGAATTGCATTCTCAGTCCCTATGGGTAAGAAACTAGTTCCAGAGTATATAAAAAAATAAATTTTGGGAACAATTTCACAGAATTATTTAACCACAAACAACCAAAAATAATGAGCATCACATTATGGATTATCATAACCAAACAAGGTCAAAAAATTTTGAGATTCCTAGTTTTAGAAATATATCTTAATCAATAAATACTTCAATATAATGGAAAGATATACATCATCCCAAAAACCTAAATGCAAAAATATTTTAATCACCCTCAATACACTACCACCAAAACCTATAAAAAGTTGAACACTAGAAACTCGATCCACCATCACCAATGAAAAATATATTTCCATTGTTTGGGTCATATATAACAATATCAACATACACCAAATGGTGTTTGTAGGATGTGTGATAAATCCCAATAGTTTTCATTCCAAAAAAAATATTCTATTGTTTAAAATGATAATAAATAACTACATGCGAAATTTTATATGAAAATTTAAAACATTTATATGTTTTTCCCTAGAGAACACTATATGGAAACCATTTCCTAAAAGAATAATTCATTGAAACCAAAATGTAAACAATGTGTATCATATAATAATGGTTTTCAATAGGTATAAATATTATTATGTAATAATAGTGAACCATGGGAAATCTTGATATGTTACTAGATTAATTTAGAATTTATAAACATTTTAGATCAATGATCATCTCTTCTGATAAATACCAATCGTGTTCTAATGCATGGGACTCTATAAAGGACCACATCATACAGGCTAGTGATTTCCAAATAATAATACAATACCTATATATTTATGATGAATGATCCCTAATAGGGGATTACATTCCAAGTTATAATTGTATTTGATAATATCACATGATTAGATGGTGATGTATCATCACAAATGATGGAAGAAACTATACCTCTACCCAACTGAATAAACAACTATACTTGTTCTAGTTTAGCCACCTAGATTCCCAATATTACCTTTGTGCTCAAATTCCTTTTCCCACTTCACATAAATCATCACATCCACATAATCATTCAATGAATCATTAATAGAAAAAATACACTTCGAAAGTGCACATTGATCCAATGATAAAATATCACTGGGAAACCACCATTTTCAGATAAAAACCCACATACATTTCAAACTAACCCCAAAACCCTTTAGTAACACATTTCTATCCACTTGACCAATTCATAAATTCCATTTTGAACCAAAAAATAATATCAAACAGAAAATCCATAAATTTCAATGTGAATAGCCCCCTCAAAATTCATTTATACACTAAATACATTTTAAAATATTCATAACCTCACTTTCATAATTACCAAACCACCTTTAAATATAAAAATAAAGATAAAAACCTTCAACAAAATCCAATTTGTTGGAAACAAACATTTAACACATTCAAACATCTGGTGATTATTTAAAATATATTTTCCACACTTCACAGAAGGTAAAAAACAAATTTAAGTAGCCATGAACAAAAAAATAATACATACCCACTTTCCCTTAGGATGTAAATATTTATACTTATGAAACATAAAACATCTTAAAATAATATTTACAACCATACAAAAATCATAGAAAAAATATTTCCGATAACATTAAAACTATCCAAACTAATTAAAAAAATGTAAAAGTAGGGAATCACATTAATCAAGATAGGAAACATTGAGAATCTGATGTAAATCCACAACAATACCATAGAAGGACCCCTTTATGAGAAATATGGATCACCAATCATCGTTATTTTACCAAGAAAAGAAAAATATCCATCATTAGGTCAAATAACATTCTAGAATAAGAATACCTAACATGGTGGGATAGAAAACTCTAGAAGAAGGACAAGCGAAGGATGAATTACATACATGATGATTCATTGATGATATAATGAAGAAACCACCCAAATAATGGGGATCAAGAGTACTAGAGAGGTGTAGAGGAATCTACCATGGATTGTAATCCCATAGTTTTTATATTATAGGTGAATAACTATTATATTAATAAGGTTTGAAGAGTAATTTTCTATATTTTAATTAACTGGGATGGTTTCGTGGTTATCCAACATGGTCTTCCAATACATGTGGCAACTATACATCACTGATTGTCTAAGAGGAATGAATATAATTGTATCCTATGTGAGGTAACACATCAGAACACCTAGTTTTGGGAGCTAGATGGATCCAATTTCCCATTTTCATGGCTTCCTTTGATATAGAACATGGGTTCCCTTAACAATGGGCCAATATTTTTCCCCTACTGCCAATCCCCAAAACTCCATTTTTTCAAAAAAAACTCAAGGGGATCCACAGGGTAAAATATATGATCCAATATAGTCAAATGAAGATATCAAAATAAAATTACATAGGTAAAAGTTTTACGCACAATGAAAATATTATGCCCATAGAACTTCACTCTAAATATTGATCAAAAAATGGATACTACTCATCATCCCAAGACATACCCCACACGTCTCGTGAACATCATTACCAAGCATCCAAAAAAATTGAAACAATGATATGGACTCCCCCTGAATCACTTTCTTCTGAGAATAAAAAATCCACATTTTCCTCTCAAACATAGACACATCAATCTCTAACATAATCTCCTCCCATTTCAACATATGGGATGGATCCAAATAGTACATTTTTTACACAGAGAAATGGTACACAAGATGGATTTTGTCTACTAAAAAGGAAATGGTAACCAATATTCCAAAATACCAATCCACATGGTGATATTAAACTGTCTGACATACAAAGGAATTAGATTCCCTTTCTTACCAAAATGATGATGACCCAAAAATTGCGACACATTATAAAAACACATGATCACCTATTAGAAAAACCATATCATGGTTATTTTAATCAACAAAATTGATATTATTATTATGTTACATAAAAAGGCTTCAAGTTCAAATTAACATTATCATAAGTTTCTTTCATAAGGCTCAGTCCCAATAACGAGGTCCCACCCACAAATTCCTATAAAAAAGGGGACTGAAACAACAAACCATAAAGTTCATTTATGTAAACCATTCGATGTAATGCTTTGTAACTATTATTATATAAAACCTCAAAAACACACATTATTATCCCATAACCTTATGAATTCCAAAACACATGGTCGTAGCATGCCTTTGAAAATATGATTTTGCGTAGAATCTTACCCTCCGTAAGGGGTGATATGTTGTCTTCAACCTGACCTACAACCCCATTTTTATTTTTAATACCTTCCCAAAACAATGAAGTAAATAAAAAGCTCATGAATGATACAATTGTCGATTGAACTCTATGATGAATCACTATATCCTAAACATAATACCGACTCGGCTCATACAATTAATTTGAATCCCTTGTTGGAATGAAATCGGATAATTCTGAAAGATGGCCAATCACTACCCAAACAGAATTTTTCTCTCAGGCCATATATGGTAGGCAAAAAATATGATCCATGAAAAACTCAACTTCTCATTTAGGAATGAATATGAAGTGGATAAAGCATTCCATAGGGATATTGGTTCCCTTATTTAACCTATTGAAATTTATAACATCACAATACAATGTCAACTATATCCTACCTCATACGTGGTCAATAGACCTTCTGAAAAACAACATAAAACATCCTGGATGAAGTAGGATGAACGATCCACTAAAATTGGTTTCTATCCCACACCACCACCTACCTCAAGGACAGTAGAACCACAAAGAAACACTTCAAGAAATAAACCCAACTAGGAGACAAATACAATTAAAAATGCACCTCCCCACCATTAAAGAATTAAAATGAATATGGGAACAAATCAACATCAGTTTTCTCCTATTTAATCAATTCCTATAGGGACGGTGTTAGTTTAACACTATCAAAGAACAGACATCCACTGTTCTCCATGCTGTCAAGGTGCAATTGTGATGTCAGACCAATCAATACACAATCATCACAGGATTCTTTGAATGTTTTCCCTGTCACTTTATTACTCTAAACAGTTTCTTATACATTATCCATGGGGTATAGAAAATATAGATATAAATCTCTTAAAGTTACTCAACCAAGAAACAATACCCCAAATTTAGATCTTTCTTGGAAAAAAGGTATTCCATGCTAGAATTATTAGAATAAACAATAAATTTCTCCCAAAAAAAATATAACTGTGTCATGAGATTAAGGAATGAATCAACACTACTAACAAAATATAATGGGTTTCATAATTATTTTCTTATTCTCAGAGTTAGTGGGAAACATAAACCACAATATAGTTTTCCTCATTTATCCCACACACATGACCCATACAATAAATATGTAACACCTGAGACTTTTATGTGAAATATTTTTTTTATGTTATAAAAATCATCAAAGGAATCATTCACTACACACAACACTATCTTTGCTTACTTTACACACAATCGCGGCCTTCCTCGATAGCTTTCGTCGTACGCAATATCGAGTTTCACTAAACAATGATATGCTATTAAAATATTATTAAAACTAGCCATTATGAATAGTAATAACCAATTTTTGAAATTTTATAAATTTTATTTTTCAAAATGGACTTAATATTTGAACTCGGAATATCGAAATTAGCCTAGGGTAAAATTTTGGTATTTTTCTGAAAACATTCAATTTTTGATGAATAGTGAAACTACTAAGTGGCTGTTAAAAAAAACTGAATTTTTCATAAAACGTAATTTTACCGCTTCTATGAGTGGAATATCAAAAATCCAAGAGACACAGTTGATGTCATTAAGTAAAATGTGGTTCAATGAGATAAAAATAATTTTTTGGTGAATAGTAACTTTTTACTTTTTTTACGACTGTTAAAAGTAAATAGGGTAATTAAGGGTAAAAATGATATTATTATTACCCTAACACATGTCCTAATTCTATTGGAAAAGTGTAATTCGACCATAAACAAACTTATAAATAAAATATGACCATTTAGGAACACTTGGATTAGATTAGGACATTTATTATTAATTTATTTAAAGAAGGGTTAAAATAGTTAAAATCAATGTTTAATAACTAAATCATTTTTAATATTGGGTTATACATAATATAAATTCTACTATAAGTATTCATTATAAAGATAAAAGAATTTCCTACATAATTGTATTTTATTTGTAATTTTTAGACATTAAATAAGTTAATTTATTTATGACACAACGATGATGCAGTAATTATCTTATTAATGAAATATTGACATAATTGATGTTATAAATACCCAAATAAATAAAATTTGAGACTTTTTATGAATTCCACTAATTTTCTAGGTTAATATGACTGTTATTATTGATTTAATTAACTTTTTCGAAATTATCATTCTGTTATTATTTTCACAAAAAACAATTACTAAATAGTGTCAAAATTGACATTAAATAGTTTTTAAAAAAAATATTATATTATTAAATGTAATTTTATTCCTAAAAATATAAGGTTTGGCCAAATTACTTAGATAAGGTTATATATATATTAATTATAAAAAACTTGGGGTTCTTCTTGCTTGATATAGTATGTTTATTAACCTTATAGTATAAGAACACAAGAAGACACGGTAGAAGTAAAATTATTTAAAATAATGTTAAATCTAAATGATAAGGTTAAAATATGAACCTAAACTTGTCTAAATTATATTGGATGCGAGTATTTTGACCCATCCCCACCTTAGACTAGAAATAAATCAATTTGGAGCTATTTAAAACCGAACATGACTTTATAATAAAATAATATTTTTTGATATTCCAAAGGTTCCCCTCTCCTCCCTTATAAAAGGGCACCTCCTCCCTCTCTTCCTCACACCAAATTGAGCTTCATGCTCATCCAACCCCTGCCATTTTATCCTCTACACTTCTGTTGAGACATCCTAGAGGTCCTGGTCTTCTTCAAAGACCAATTTTAGTGCCCTAAAAAGAGGTATCAAAGAAGCACTTCAAAGAAGAGGTAATATCCAGTACCGATCCTTTCCAATTTCTTTCTTCTTCAACTTCTTCTTATTTAGTTGTTTCATTATGAAGTAATAACATCAGTATCACTCATATACTGATATGTTATTATAAGTATGAAACAACCCTATTAACCATCTATCCATCCTACGGAAAATGAAATCACCGCACGTGCGTACTTACAGAATATCGTCTCCACGCCGTGGTGTAATCTATTTTCCACCACCACCTTACTTGAATGGGCATAATGGTGTAAATAATGACTATATATGACTATTAAAACGTTATATTGATTCTGAAATATTATAAATACACTCCAATATAATTCCACGATCATAGAAATGATATCATCACTCGTGCGTACGTACGGAATACCGTCTCCACGAAGTGATGAGACTCGTTCTACATGATCTTCATTTCATAATGATTATATAAATGAATTGAATAAATGAATATGATATATATTACACAAATAAAATTCTGTAAATGAGGTATCTATAACCTAAAGAGAAGAAAAATAATTTATTCGACAAAACACGCAAAAGAACAAAATGTTATAAACACCCGAATAACAAGTAGAAATGAAATATTACTACTATGAAGCTAATAATATGACCATATATGATATCATAAAAATAAGTATGATTCTGGAATGATTCAATAACATTATTTAAATCATTATACAGGTGGTTCGGACACTTACAAAGCAATTTGGACCTATGGTAAGGGAAAATATCACAATCTCATTTTTATCCGAGATTGTTTATACTTTGGTATTTACTAGGGTGTATTTTATCATCCACATCCATGTTTCCTCAATATGTAATATTTATATACTTATACAATAGTTTATATCCAATTTTACCCTTAGGTGAGTTTTTAGTAAAAGATATGAAATGAATCTTTTGTCGTTTTTCGTACGAGGTACTTTTGACGTTTCTGAAAAAAGTACGAGGAATGTTTTTTTAACTTATACGGCATGAATGGATTTTTAAAACATTATTTCCAATAAGCTTCCTTTACAGGTTTTCAAGTTTATTTTTAATCAAATTCTTTTAGTTATAATTTTATGACATGTTAAGAGATGAAAAGTGTTTTTGAAGTAGAATGGATATTTTCCTCAAGAATGGAGTTCAAGTGTTTTATCAAATTTATTTTCCATCTATGATAATATTGGGTTCTGTTTATATCCCTATTATTACATGGATTTTATTATGTTGTGATGGAAATATTTTTATGAATTATTTTATCTTATATGAATTGTTTTATGATGTCATGTTGTTTAAGAATCCAATTTTTATTACATGGGTTATGCTATGATGTATGGTTTTTGATTTTGTGGCACACATAAGAATGGTATCATTATGAGATGGGTGGGACCTGTATCTCCCTCCAATGAATTGGGTAATGATTTTTTATCTGATGAGATAGACATGGCTGTAACGGTAGGTTATACCGGTTCAGTGAAACAGGACTGAAACGAGGAGTGAACTCGGTTCAGAAATGGACATTTTCCACTAAGATAGTCTCGGCAATGAGTCTTGACTAATAAGAAATTATTCTCTATGATTATGTGTTTATGCCACAAAGTTTCATGTTTTATGTTATGATTATTGGGATTACATTTAACTTCTATTATTTATCCCATGTTATTATATTATGATCTCTTTTGCATGATAAGATTTCAAAAAGTTATGTTCTTATGTATATGATGTGATTGATATTTCTTTTACTTACCCTTACTAAGAATTTGAGCTCACCCTTATGTATTTTTTATTTCCCCAGGTCAGGAAGAAGGTTATTAAGTAGAATATTCCAAAAAGGGATTCTAGATATGATGAAATAAATTGGAGGCAAAGTAGATGCTTTATAAACTAGTTGTTTATGTTTCCATGTTTCTAAAGACACTATACCTATACGGTCCTTTCTAGGTTTTTCTATATGTTGTAATAATTCTGCTTCAATTAGGAAGTAATAACAATGTATGTAATGTATGGGTCATTATAGTTGGTATCAGAGGCAAAGGAGGTAGGAATGTATCCGATCCTCGGGAACTCTCACATGTGAGCGTTGGACGAAGCATGGCTCTCCGCCCAAGGGCTTCATGAGGAAATGGCTACCACTGGGGATGGTGGTGTGTCCCACCAAGGGTGTGTAGCCGCCCATGGAGTGCCCTGATAGGTATCAGCTATAGTCCACTGGAAGTAATTCCAGACCGTTATAGTTGGTATCAGAGGAAAGGTATAGTCAACCTTTGGAAACTAGGATGTAAAAGCCTTAGTAAGAACCCTAAGGATAAGTATATGCAAAGAACACAATATTAGTGTTTTAGAAATGGCCATGAATAACCTAGGATAAGACCTTAAGTGTGAAATTTTATTCTTGATTATGTGGTTTTCCTATTATAATTAGTGTTGTTCACGCTATTCTTCTTGGTTTTAGTCAATGGCTGGAACCCGAAGGAACTGTGCTAATACGGAATGCGACGGGCAATGCAATGATTGTGCCCCTGAGCAACCAAATGTTATGGGAGCTGGAATGCAAAATATTGTACCCATGCTCACACAACTTTCACAAGCTATGAATCATGCAGGACTTCCAAACGAGCAAAGGAAGGAGAAACATTCTGTTGAATCCTTCATGAGACAGTGTCCACCTTCATTCAGCGGGTCTGTTGATCCATTAGTTGCTGAACAATGAATTAGTACTACTGGAAAGATATTTTCAGTTCTTCAATGTTCTGAGCATGATAAAGTCATCCTAGAAGTGTATCGTTTGGAGGGTGATGCTGATCAATGGTGGAATCTTATTAAGAATACGAGGAAAAGGGATAAAATTGAGTCCATGGAATGGGACGAGTTCAAGAACTTATTTTTCAATAAGTACTTCCCTTGTATTCTCCGAACAAAGATGGAGCATGAGTTTCTTGAACTGAAGAAAAAGGATGATGAATCTGTTGGTACCTATGAAGCAAATTTTACAAGACATGCATGGTACGCATCTGGTATTATTATCAAACCTGAGAGTAAGATCGATAGATTCTTTAGTGGCATAAAACCAAGTCTTCGAAGGGCATTATCCATAAGGGACTTCAATAGCTGTGAGGAAATCGTTCGATGTGATCTCAAAGTTGAGATGGAGAGTAGAGTAACCCATCAGTCATATGGGTCTGATAAGAAGATGAAAATGGAATTCAAAGGAAAATCTAAAGAGCACACTGAAAAGAAGATGAGCTTTCCCTTATGCACAAAGTGTGGAAAGAAACATGGAGGGAGTTGTCTTAAAGGGACAAGTAAATGTTTCAAATGTGGAAAGGAAGGTCATTGGGCATTTGAATGCCGCGATGATGGGAAGAAGATGTCTAATGATGCAAACAAAGGAAGGGATACACAGAATGAACCTACTACACTTCAATGTTTCAAGTGCATGGAGATGGGGAATTATTCCAATCAATGCCCAAATCCAAGGGTTGATGATGATGGTCGACATCAATAAACTCTTAAGGCTAAATACAAAGGAAATTCATGTGCAATTTTTATCAGCAATGTGGAGTACGATAACGATGTGGTGAAGTGTACAATTACCATCCACTCTAAAGTAGAAAATGTTTTATTTGATTATGGATGCACCCACTCCTTTATTTTTGAAGAATATTCTAAGGATATCACCTTATTACCTCAACTGTTAGATGTTGAGTTAGCTTTGACAACCCCTAATGGCACAATAGTCGCATCAAAAGTTTATAATTCTTCTCCAATTAATGTTTGTGGGAATGTTTTTCTTGAAAATCTTGTGATCCTTTCTATAGTGGAATTTTATGTGATTCTTGGCATGGATTGGCTTTCTCTACATGGATCTCATATCAATTGCCAAAGAAGGGATGTCACATTTCATAATCCAGATCAACCTATGATCGTCTATCGATGCAAGGATGAACTTAAAATTCTAGTGGAAATTCCTTCCATCTTATGGATCTTTATTCCACTAAATGAAGGTTATTTATCTCAAATGGTGGTTAGAAACTCACAATTAAGAATATGCCCATTGTACAGAAGTTTGATGTTGTCTTTCTGGAGGAATTACCAGGTCTTCCACCGAATCGTCAAGTTCAGTTTTCAATAGAACTCGTACCAGGTGCTTTTCCTATTTCAATGAAACCTTATCGAATGTCCCCAATTGAGTTGAGGGAATTGAAGAAGCAACTCCAAGAGAATATTGATAAGGGGTTCATACGCCCTAGTGCGTCACCTTGGGGAGAACCTATTCTGTTTGTTAAGAAGAAAGATGGATCAATGAGACTCTGCATTGATTATCGAGAACATAACAAGATCACTATCAAGAACAAATATCATCTCCCGTGCATTGATGGCCTATTTGTCCAACTACGCGGAGCTCAATACTTTTCAAAGATTGATCTTCATTCAGGGTATCATCAATTAAGGGTCAAAAGGGAGGATATACCAAAGACGGCTTTCCGTACAAGGTATAGACACTATGAATTTATAGTGATGCCATTTGGTCTTACTAATGCCGCTGCTATCTTCATGGATCTGATGAATATAGTTTTTAAAGACTATATCGATCAGTTTGTGGTTTTCTTTATAGATGATATTCTTGTATATTCATGGATCAAGGAAGAACATTAAGATCACTTGAGAATTATATTGAAGACCCTGAGAAAAGAGAATATTTATGCCAAATTTACCAAGTGTGAATTTTGGCTTCAAAAAGTTTCATTTTTGGGTCACATAATCTCAAAAGAGGAGATATCTATTGATCCATCAAAATCAGAGGTTATCGAATGATGGTCGAGACCAAAAACAGTGACTGAGATCTGAAGATTTCATGGTGTGGCTGGATATTATCGATGTTTTGTCAACAATTTTTCATGATTATATAATCCACTCACCAAGTTGACTCGAAAAGGAGTTATGTTTTTATAGACGGAATAATGTGAAGATAATTTCAAGGAGTTGAAAAGAATGTTATCCAGTGCACCGGTGCTCACACTGCCTTGTAGTGGAGAAAGGTTTGTGATCTACAGTGATGCATCCAAGTAGGTATCGGGGTGTGTTCTTATGAAAAATGTTATGGTGATATCTTATGACTCACGACAGCTGAAAATACATGAGCAAAATTACCCAACTCATGATTTGGAGCTGATTATGGATTATGAGTGCTCAATCCATTACCACCCTGGGAAAGCAAACAAGGTGGCAGATGCATTAAGTCGACAAGACCATGCCGGTTTATCCATGACGAGGATCACAAATGATCCAATATTTATGGATTTATAAAGAATGGATCTTGGAATTATAATGGAAGGGGAAAAATATTATCTTTCTAAAATGAATGTTCAACCATCTATACATGTGAAGATTAAAGAGGCATAGAAAGAAGATGTCGAGTTACAAAAGAAGGTGAGAAATGTTCCGGAATTCAACCTTGATTGTGATGGGATAATAAAGTTCAGGAATCGGGTTTGTGTTCCTCCCATCCCTGAATTAAAGAAGGAGCTGCTGGATGAGGCTCATAGTTCTTCATTCTATATTCATCCTGGAAGCACGAAGATGTATAGGGACCTGAAAGAGTACTTCTGGTGGGATGGCATGAAAAGAGATATCGCTAAATATGTCTCTCGATGCTTTGTTTGTCAGCAAGTTAAAGCTGAGGGATATAAGTCTAAGGGGATCTTACAACCATTACCCATACCTGGACGGAAATGCGAAAACATCACTATGGACATTGTCATAGGACTTCCTAAAACATCCAAAGGCAATAATGCTATCTGGGTCATATTTGATCATCTTACAAAGTCTGCACACTTCATTGCTATTAGAGAGGATTTCTCTCTGGATCAGCATGCCAGGATATATGTAAAGAAAGTAGTAAGATTGCATGGAGTACCACTTTCTATTATATCTGATCGGGATCCGAGATTTACCTCGAAGTTCTGGCGAAGTCTTCAGCATACTCTAAATACAGAGTTGAGTTTCAGCACTGCTTATCATCCTCAGACAGACAGTCATTCTGAGAGAAAAATTCAAACTCTAGAAGATATGTTGAGAGCTTGCTCTATAGGTTTCAAAGGTGGTTGGGATCAACACCTACCTTTGGTGGAATTTTCATATAATAATAGCATTCACTCCAGTATTCATATGGCTCTTTATGAAGCTCTTTATGGAAAGAAATGCAGGACTCCAACTTGCTGGGATGAAGTTAGGGAAAGAAAGCTATTAGGACATGATCTCGTTAATGAAATGGTAGAAAAGGTCAGATCTATTCAACAACACATAAGAGCAGTTCAGAGTTGACAGAAAAGTTTTGCTGATAGCCGAAGAAAAGAACTAGAGTTTGAAGTGGGCAATAAACTGTTCTTACGGATATCTCCCTAGAAGAGAGTCATGAGATTTGGAAAGAAGGGGAAGTTGATCCCTATATATATCGGTCCATTCAAAATATTGGATCATGTTGGGAAGGTAGCTTACCGATTGGCGCTTCCACCGAATCTGTCTCAAGTTCATGATGTGTTCCATGTATCTTTCATGAGAAAGTACATACCTGATCCTTCACATGTACCTAGCTCAGAAGTTGTACCGTTGGAGCAAGATCTTTCTTATGAAGAAAAACTGATAGAGATTCTGGATCGTAGCGAAAAATTCCTACGAAACAAGACCACTCGATTGGTGAAAGTTTTATAGAGGAACGACCAATTATAAGAAGATACATGGGAGCTTGAGGATATGATGAGGGAGAGGTATCCTCATCTGTTTGTTACAAAGTGACGAATTTCGAGGGAGAAATTCATTTTAAGGGGGGTAGAATGTAACACCCAAGACTTTTATGTGAAATATTTTGTTTTTATTTTATATAAATCATCAAAGGAATCTTTCACTACACACAACACTAGCTTAGCTTGCTTTACACACAACCGCGGCCTTCCTTGATAGCTTGTGTCGTACGCAATACCGAGTTTCACTAAACAATGATATGCTATTAAAATATTATTAAGACTAGCAGTTAATAATAGTAATAACCAATTTTTGAAATTTTATAAATTTTATTTTTCAAAATGGAATTCATTTTTGAACTCGTAATATCGAAATTAGCCTAGAGTGAAATTTTGGTATTTTTCTGAAAACATTCAATTTTTGATGAATAGTGAAACTACTAAGTGGCTGTTAAAAAACTGAATTTTTCATAAAACTTAATTTTACCGCTTCTGTGAGTGAATTTCAAAAATCTGAGAGACACGGTTTATGTCAGTAAGTAAAATTTTGTTCAATGAGAAGAAAATAATTTTTTGGTGAATAGTAACTTTTTACTTTTTTTAACCGCGGTTAATAGTAAATAGTGTAATTAAGGGTAAAAATGATATTATTATTACCCTAATACATGTCCTAATTCTATTGGACATGTGTAATTCGACCATAAACAAACTTAGTAATAAGATATGACCATTTAGGCCCACATGGATTAGATTATGACATTTATTATTAATTTATTTAAAGAAGGGTAAAAATAGTTAAAATCAATGTTTAATAACTAAATCATTTTTTATATGGGGTTATAAATAAGATAAATTCGACAATAAATATTCATTAGAAATATAAAAGGATTTAATACATAATGGTATTTTATTTGTAATTTTTATACATTATATAATTTAATTTATTTATGACACAACGATGATGCAGTAATTATCTTATTAATTAAATATTGAAAAAATTGATGTTATAAATACCCAAATAAATATAATTTGAGAATTTTTATGAATTACACTAATTTTTCAGGTTAATATGAAATGTTAGTATTGATTTAATTAACGTTTTTTGAACTTATCATTCTGTTATGATTTTCACATAAATCAATTAATAAATAGTGTCAAAATTGACATAAAATAGTTTTTAAAAAAATATTATATTATTAATTGTTATTTTATTCCGAAAAATATAAGTATCAGACAAATTACTTAGATAAGGTTATATATATTAATAATAAACAACTTGGGGTTCGTTTGGCTTGATATAGTATGTTTATTAACCTTATAGTATAAGAACAGAAGAAGACACGGTAAAAGTAAAATTATTTAAATTAATGTTAAATCTAAATGATAAGGTTAAAATATGAACCTAAACTTGTCAAAATTATATTGGATGTGAGGATTTAGACCCATCCCCACGTTAGCCTCGAAATAAATCAATTTGGAGCTATTTAATACCGAACATGACTTTATAATAAAATAATATTTTTAGTCATTCCAAAGGTGCCCCTCTCCTCCCTTATAAAAGGACACCTCCTCCATCTCTTTCTCACACCAATTTGAGCCTTCAAGCTCGGCCAAACCCTACCATTTTCTCCTCTCCACTTCCCTAGAGATATCTTAGAGGTCATGGTCTTCTTCAAAGACCAATTTTAGTGCCCTAAAAGGAGGTCTCAAAGAATCCCTTCAAATAAGAGGTAATATCCATTACCAATCCTTTCCAATTTCATTCTTCTTAATCTTTTTCTTATTTAGTTGTTTCATTATGAAGTAATAACATCAGTATCACTCATATACTGATATGTTATTATAAGTATGAAAAAACCCTATTTAACCATCTATCCATCCTACGGAAAATGAAATCACCGTGCGTGCGTACGTACAGAATACCGTCTCCACGCTGTGGTGTAATCTATTATCCACCACCACCTTACTTGGATGGATATAATGATGTAAATAATGACTATATATTACTATTATAATGTGATATTGATTCTGAAATAGTATACATACACTCCAATAAAATTCCACGATCATAGGAACGATATCATCACTCATGCGTATGTACGGAATACCATCTCCACGATGTGATGCGACTCGTTCTACACGATCTTCATTTAATAATTATTATATAAATGAATTCAATGAATTAATATGAAATATATTACACTAATAACATTCTGGAAATTAGGTATCTATAACCTAAAGAGAAGAATAAGAATTTATTTGACAAAACACACATAAGAACAAAAAGTTATAAACACCCGAATAATAAGTAGCAATGAAATATTACGACTAAGAAGATAATAATATGACCATATATGATATCATAATAAATAATTATGATTCTATAATGAGTCAATAACATTATTTAAATAATTATACAGGAGGATCAGACACTTACAAAGCAAGTCAGACCTATGGTAAGGGAAAATAACACAATCTCATTTTTATCTGAGATTGTTTATAATTTGGTATTTACTAGGGTGTATTTTATCATCCACATCCATGTTTCCTCAATATGTAATATTTATATCCTTATACAATAGTTTATATCCAATTTTACCCTTCGTTTAGTTTTTAGTAAAATATATAAAAGGATTATTTTGTCATTTTTCGTATGAGGTACTTTTGACTTTTCCGACAAAAGTACGAAGAATGTTTTTTAACATATACGACATGAATGGATTTTTAAAACATTATTTACAAGAAGCTTCCTTTACAAGTATTCAAGTTTATTTTTAATCAACTTCTTTTAGTTATAATTTTAGGACATGTTAAGAAATGAAAAGGTTTTTTTGAAGTAGAAATGATATTTTCCTCAAGAATGGAGTTCCAGTGTTTTATCAAAACTATTTTCCATCTAAGATAATATTGACTTCTGTTTCTATCCCTATTATTACATGGATTTGATTATATTGAGATGGAAATAATTTTATGAATTCCTTTATCTTATATTAATTGTTTTATGATTTCATGTTGTTTAAGAATCCCATTTTTATTAAATGGGTTATGCTATGATGTATGGTTTATGATATTGTGGAACACATAAGAATGGTATCATTATGAGATGGGTGGGACCTATATCTCCCTCCAATGCATTGGGTAACGATTTTATATCTCATGAGATAGACATGGTTGTAATAGTAGGTTATACCGGTTCAGTGAAACAGGACTGAAACGAGGAGTGAACTCGGTTCAGAAATGGACTTTGTCCACTAAGATAGACCTGGCAATGAGTCTTGACTAATAAGAAATGATTCTTTATGACTATGTGTGTATGCCACAATGTTTCGGGTTTTATGTTATGATTATTGGGATTACATTTCACTTCTATGATTTTTCCCACGTTATGATATTATGATCTCTTTTGTAGGATAAGATTTCCAAAAGTTATGTTCTTATGTATATGATGTGATTGATATTTTTTTTGTTTACCCTTACTGAGCATTTGAGCTCACCCTTTTGAATGTTTTATTTCCCCACGTCAGGAAGAAGGTTATTAAGTAGAATATGCCAGAAAGGAACTCTAGATATGATGAAATAAAAAGGAGGCAAAGTAGATGCTTTATGAAGCAGTTGATTATGTTTCCTAGTTTCTAAAGACACTATACCTATACGGTCCTTTCTTGATTTTGCTATATTTTGTAATAAGTGTGCTTCAATTTGGAAGTAATAACAATGTATGTAATGTATGGGTCGTTATAAATATCACAATAGAACATATATCACATTCTATATTATTCAAATATCAAAAATAAGATGCATTTATATGCTTCTTTAGCTCCACAATATAAGATTAAAAATCTGAACTCTAATATGACACTACCCCATTTTGGTTGAGTTCCATCATGGATGATGGAATCTGAGACAAATAATGTAAATTTTTTGATAATACCATATAAATCCCAGAATCATATTATTTTGAAAAAATTCATCCGTAACATCCATTGTTTCACTATAAAAATATTCCAGGTTCCACTGACACCCCTAATCTAGAAGTTTTACTATGAAATCATCAAATAAAGATGATGATCCCAATGGGTACCTAGAACATTCCAAAATTGTTGATCATGCTCCTCCCAGGTCCTATAATAGAACCTACTGAAAATCTAAATTACCATGACAAAAGGCTCTAGAAATATATGTAACACACGATAAATAAGTATTGTAAGGGGTTTTGCGGGATTTTGCTACAAAAAAGACATGAACAAATACTCAAAATGATCATAAGTTCTTCAAAAAGTTATTTTTATGCTTTATCCACTGTAACTATGACCTGGTAATATTTGGAACCCATGTAGATCATGGATATAAGCACACCCTCTTAATATGATTTAAAAGGTCGTATGTACAAGGAAAATGATACATGTTACTTATCATTACATTATTTAACATTCAGTAATTGATACACAACATGTGGTATTCATCTACCTCCATTGTCAAAAACACTAGGTTAGCTCAATGTGATACTCCTGAGTAAATAAATCATTTGGATTATAAATAATCTAACTATATCTTAATTACAAAAACTCAATGAGGCTATATTCTATGATTGATGAGATATTGGATGTGTTCCCATTACAAAATCAATTGAGAATTACATATCATTCCCTATAAGAAAACCATAGAAATACTCTTTAAAATATATGGAAACTCATCCACCCTAGGAGACAATCAACACCTAGTAGTACCATCATATTCCTCCAAATTGATTGATAAGATGTAAAAAAGGCCTCCAAATTCCATAAGTAGTGCTCCATAATGTCCCGACCGAGGATCCCATTAACCTTGAAAAACATGGAGACTATAATCAGATCCCACAAAAATATTTCAGCCATCAATATTAGTCATAGTACCCCTCTAAATGAACCATCCAAACCATACAAGGAATCAAGTAAAATATTTTCATCTCCAAAACTAGGAAATATCATTCCAACTCGTCCTCTGACTTGTTGATTGCGTTAGACAGACACATGAGACAATGTTCTCACTTCATTCCAATCAGATTTACCAACACCATCACATACTTCATAATATCAATTTAAAAATTTATTGCGCTCATGATAAAAGTAGAATAAACATAAATTGATACACTACTATCAAATAGAACAACATCTAAATTTGATGAAACAAGAAAAGTACCTCAAACTGTCTCTAGTCTTATATCTGACTTCAACGGAGCTCAATCCACCATAACAAGTTTCTTTTTTTTAGGATGACACTATGAATAAACATTGTTTTATATATCTAACCTAAACGTATTTTTCTAATAATATGATTCATCACATCCTCCATGTCCTTGAAACCAATTACCTACTATTATAGATAGTTCCCACATGGTTGATATCCCTCTAGAATCTATAGATCCTACTCTGCTTCGATATGGTCTTGCCACTATAAAAAATTGCATATATTTTCCCATGGTTGTAGACTAGGGGAAATCCCAGGGTGGAAATTAATACTTAGACTATGTGTTCTATTACATCCTACACTAGTGGAAGATGACTAAACTAGAACATGAAGCCACGAATGAAAAAAACCCGGAAGGGTGGCATGAACTACCACTACCCAGAAATCATATTAATCATGAAAAATTATAATTGAATTTATGATAAAATTTTACCATTAACAAAATGATCCAACACCACAACATATGTCTAATATTGGGAAAATAATACATGATATGGGATTTATAACCACATCCCCATTTTAACATTCTAATCCTTTATGTGCTCATTGGAAACATTAATATGTGTATACCGAACTAATTATGTTTTGTGTTTATCATACTACATCATATTCTGTTCCCCTTTAGAATGCATAAAAAACTCCCAAGACCTAGTGAATGATTTTTTTTGTGAAATATTACTGGAAGAAGATGACATTAAAATCATACCAATGTATTTGATCGGACATCCTAACTTTAACAACTATGTCCCACCACTACCAACTCGGACCTTTCAATCCAAAAGAGGGACACTTCACCATGACCGCCATAGGAGTATGGTAAAACTCAAACATGCTATATTCCTCTTAAATCTACTACTCTTCTTCTAGGTGTACCATGTTACCTCATAAACTATTATGATTCTTCTCCATGAACATGTGATATAATTCCAATCTTGGATATGGTTCATATTCTCTAACATGATCATTACCACAACCCATTTCTTGATAAAGAAAATGGACAACTTAAACCACTAATTCAAAAAATCCAAAATCAATTGGAGTTATAGAAATCTCCTCAACCTCTTCCCATAGTTTCATATGAAATGTACAAGGTTGAATCTTACTACCACAATAAAAAATCACAATTGTTGACATTAAATATAACCATCAATGCACATTATAATGATATTCATCAAAAACAACAATGCTCAAACACTTTGATAAATAAAAAATCTACACCCAACACAATA
Source organism: Viscum album (assembly GCA_963277665.1). Taxonomy (NCBI): domain Eukaryota; kingdom Viridiplantae; phylum Streptophyta; class Magnoliopsida; order Santalales; family Viscaceae; genus Viscum; species Viscum album. Next base: position 2,068,799,322 of record OY728152.1, on the reverse strand, counting down.
ACAAGTCAAACTTGTTCAACCTCTACCCGGTTTTTTATAATTTCTTCATCTTGTACACCTCACCTAGAAAATAATCCAAAATAAATTCCCAACATCTCATGTAAACCACCATTCCAATCACAGGGTTTGTTTTCTTGATACCACACATAGAACATAAATCTCAATGCCCCAAAAATTCTATCTCTAGTCCATCCGGACTCATACAACCTAACATGACCCCAAAAGAGTGAAATCTGGAAATGATTCCAATTTTTAACAAACTAATTCATGTTTCCAACCAACTCGACACTCGATCTTTCTGGTTTCATTTGCCTTAGTGTGTTTTCGATCCCTGTTGGCTAGAAACTAGTTCATGGGTATAAAAAATACACTTTTGGAATGATTTCACTAATTTTTATATCCATAAAGAACCAACATGAATTACATAAATGATAATCATAACACGATGAGGTACAACAATTTTCCGATTCATTGTTATAAAACTTTGACAAAAACACTACAATAGAATGGGAAAAATAAAACAATCCCCAAAACCACCCTACGGCAAGAGGTCCATGGCCCTCAAACCAAAAACACAAAAAACCGCAATAATTGGATCAATAGTAACCAGATCATCTCTCTCCACTATGATACATCATTCTTTTACATTTTTCATACATAACAAATTCAAATTATACTAAATTTTTAAGGTAGGGAGTGGCCCATATACTAGTAACAGGAAACCAATAAGTTGGATTCAATTCTATAACCATAGAAGAAAAATATAAATTCAATCTTCCATAATAATATTTGAAACATTTCTAAGATTTTTTTTTTGAAATCTCCATAATGAAAATATTTCTTAAAATAATCGTTTTTTTAAACCATAATGTACACAAGCTCCACAATATGCCCATGGTTAGGACCACATCAAAAAAATGTCACAAGAGAGTACCATGTTAAATCCATATTGTTAAATACAACATGTGTGACTGTAGAAATATTTTACCTCTATGATAATATCCTCCAATAAATACATATAGAGTTCAGTGGGACAAGCCTCTATATGGGATCACATCCCAATGACTAGTGGTCCTTATATCAGATTCCATAATCAACACATTTCCCATGGATGATCAAAAAATTGGGATCTCATCCTAGTGTCTAGTGGTCCTTAATCATATGAGTTGTTTTGTTTGTGTTGTTGCATAATCTTGTTGGAATAATCAATGCTTTGGCCCTCTAAAATCAACTAGAGTACTAGTTATAGTTCTCCCACCTAGATATCCATGATTCCCCTTATTTTCAAATTTCATTTCACATTTCACATAATTTATCACTATAACATAATCATTCCATGAATCCTGACCACCAATATATATCACCACTTTCACAAGCACATGTATATATTGATCAAAGATCCCATGTAAACCATATTTACCACCACAACCCATTTTAATTTCACATGCACACCAAAACCATTTCAAAAAACATTTCACAACACCTAAACAATTCAAAAATCAAATATAGAAATACTTCATGGAAATCAAACATGAAATCGAATCCTTTCTAGGGGAAAATCACTTTTAAAATTAATACACATATCAAACCCATTTTATAACATGATTTACATAAATTTTGAAATTCATAAACCATTTTTTTGGCGCCAAAAAAGAATCCTACCTGAAAAATATCCATTTTATTGGGAAACCCAAATTTCAACACATTATCACCTCAACTGCCTTCTGAAATTATCATTCACACCATACACACATGCCATAAAACACATTTAAAAGCACCTTGCAAGGAAAAACTATCCAACCAAGTTTCCCCAAGGAACACTTCCCAAATAACATAAGGAAAGTAATGTATAGTAATAGAACATCGATGTTTGGGTACCCTGTGCCACTTTCCCACTGGTTACGAAAGACGTCCTATGCACCGAACCAATCATGCCATTCTCATCGTAGTCCCACTGCCAAACAACGCCCGCACACACCTAGGCCACAACCTCACTATAGTCCCCCAACTAAACCCCACCCACACACACCTGGGCCATAATGGCTATCCCGCCCATAGACACCTGGGCCACAACCACCACGCGTAACCACACTCGTAAAAACCTGGGTTCGAACAACTACTGCCACACCTGAAGAAACCTGGGACTCATCTTGAAGACACTTAGGAAACAACCAGCTGTAAACACCTAGGTAAACCACCCCAACTACCCTACTCTAAGATTCTTTGGCTAATAATGGACTTCATTCCATGACAGTATGCTCGAAGAGTCTTGGGATATTCGGGAAAGGGAGCAGAAAGGAGCTAATAACCAGCCACTCGTAGGAGTGTTGGAAAAAACACCATCCCCATAAAATGATGTGTTTAGCAGTAAGTTATCAACTTGGGTGGGCTGTGAATAAATACATAAGAACTAAAATTATATATATATATATATATATATAGGTAACAAGAAGTCAACCCAACCTAGGGTTCCAAACCTAACCCAAGAACAAAAAACCTAGTCACTACTCCTAGGAAGCATACTACTCGCAACTGAGTCACAACTCATTCCTAGGATCAATTTCCCAATTAACCCATTCATGTTTCCATGTTCAATGATCATTTTTAAGTAAATTCTACATTTCTAGGAAACTAACATGATCAAACACAAGCCTAATAGAAAAAGTTATGGCCAACAATAATTTAAGAATTCATACTTGGTTCTCTTTCAAAGTCACAACAACAAAGGGATAAGTGAGATCCCTCGAAGTACTGGAACCAAAGAAAACCGTGAGACATAGCCCCATGTCCCCAAAATCCAAGAGCCAATGGTCTCTCAACAACAAACGATTACACCCCAATTTGTGATATAAGCAGAGCAACCACAACCCCAGATTCAAACCCAGCAACAGTGCCACATCAGAGGATCCCATCCTCACCCATATAACCCCAGCAATCGGCCCATGAAAGAAACAACCAACCCACTACAACAAACACAAGGTAGACCCATGCAGGTATTTTTAGATTTAAGAGATTTAACACACTCCATGGTATCAATTCCACTGTTATTTAACCGGGGTTATCATAGAAAAGGGTTGATCCTAGTGCTTTCAATTTATTTAACCGAGTATATGTAATTAACCATTTCTATGTTACGGTTATTTAAACATCCAGGAGAACCAAGTTTCATTAGTGCATAGAGAAATACCACCAAAAACCATGATTTTCAGTGAGAATAGGCCCATACAATTCAAAACACATAACAACATAAAAAGTACAACATAACATTGATCCCACCCCCCCTATTTTCATTAAATTTCCATTTGTTATCTTTGTTAAGTTTGGTTTCATCAATTTTTACTGAGAAAAAATCATGCCCACCACGCATGATACACAGAAAAAAGAGACGAAGGGGGAAATACCAACCTGGTGGATCAATGATCGATGTTTTTCTCTACAAACCAAAATATGGGAAGCACGACTCGCAGGGCTCCTGCACAGGTGAACCACTTGCCTTGGGAAAGAACAGACTTCTAACGCACAAGGAAAAGGATGAGACTAGCCAAGCGAGAGAAGAAGAATTTCTAGCATGATAAATAGATGAGATCCCCAACATTATGGGATAAATAATTTGAACACCTTGGAAGTCGGAACGTGGTTCAACCACACGATTGGGTGGTTGCACACGACTGAAATAATTAGTATTTAATAGGGAGGTTTCTCGGGATTTTTAGATATTAATTATGCGTTAAAACGGCCTTGAAACGCCTTAAAAGTTCAAAAGGCCCTAAAAGAGGCGTTACGGAAAAAACAGTAGAAGGAAAACCTGACGAGGCGGATAACACCGATTGGTCGCACCGATCGGTCGGTCACACTGATCGACCCCACTAATCACTCGTGCTGATCGGTCATGCGGATAGGTCGCGTCGATCGGGTGCACCAATTGGTCACGCAGATTGGTTGTGCAGAACGAGGTGTGACCCCTTAGAATCCTAAAATTTGGAAAAGGGATGGATCATGAGGGTATAGACCATTACAGTGTCTTTGATACCTTTTCCTCTCAATCTAGCACAAAGTCTCAACCCTTGGTACACATTTACAAAAAAACTTTCACTGAGACCCTCCACACAACCATTAACCATACTATAAATACATGTCAACTATATAGAAAACAATACATACTTCCTAGGAGATATATGAAAGATCACTCACATTCCATCAACCATGATATCCATAATTGATTTTTCTACTCTCTAGTATGAACATGATCCCATATCATTAAAATTGAGTTGTCCTAAAGGGAAATATTGGATCTCCAAATATTTTATTTCACTAGACATTCTAAGTTTATTAATTACTAATTATAAAAAATTTCCATGACAAATATTATTCCTTCTAAAAAATAATTCTTAATGTAAAATATATATGTTATTCATTTTCTAAATTATTTTTTGAATTATTGTTTGAAAATAAACATATAATTCTTCACTGCTAGTTTTAAGGTTAATGGTATATGGTTTTAAATCAATTATTTTGGATAATAGATATTTTCATGTTTCTTTTCACTCCTATTGAAAATTTTGTTATTTTTATAACTCCATTGATAGATACGTTTGATCATAAGACCATTTTAATAATCACAAAAGTTAAATAATGATAATTATTTTATTAAATGACATCCAATTAATATATAATATTTCCCAATAAACCATAAAAAAATTCTAAAATATTTCAAAAATTCAACTGATCTACCTTTTTCCATGGTTATTAATAAATCAAACATTAATTCATCATCAAATTATTTTTTTCTCTAATGAACCAACCTTAGATAAAGATTCTCCCAAATTTCATTTTCATTTGCAAATCATAGAGGTATTTGTTTCCATTATTTTCATTTCTGGGTCATGACATTGATACTGGAGCTTTCCTTGGGTGCCTTAAATTTTTATAATCATTCTTTTAGGCTGATATCATATATTTATATTGTATTTATTTATAGAAACATCGTGAATTTTTTTTTCAGAATGGGCTTTTTTGGTTTATCATTTATTGTAAATCATTCACGGTGTTTGATGAATGGCCTATTGAATTATAAATATTAAATTGAACTCTTGTGAAAATATTTCAACGTGATATATTTAAGTAGGTTCATTTGGAATGTAATTTCGAATAGATGTGTGATTTTTGATGCCTCGGTATGGATGGATTATTATACTGAATGGTTTGGGAAGTTTCGTCCAATTTTTAAATAAAAAATCATGATTTTGAAATTGTGTGAAAACATAAGGATTAATTGGTAATAATTATTTAATTATTTAGAGGGTGTTATAGAGTGAATTTTTCAATGCATTAATTGTTCCATTAAATGTCGGCTCAACCATATGAGCTGATATTCCTACATAGAAGTGTATATAAATGTTAATGTTTTGGACATATTCTTTTTACAATAAAAAATAATTTCCAATACACATTACATTTCTTCCACCACCTAATCTCAATTCACATTTTGGATATGTTTTCCTAGATATTTCATGGTCTCTATGTTGATTAACAGTGGATTTGTGTGATTTATTATTAATTATAGAATGTTTCGGATAATAGAAAGGACAGTTGGTTTCAAAATGTGGGGAAGGTATCTTTGGAATAATTATGTATATTTTTAGTTTTCATTATGGTTATAAAATGTATGTAAATATGAATTGTAATTGAATGTTTTTCATTATACACATGAATATGATTTTTCCCATTTTTTGGAGATATTTTAAAATTTTATTTTATATATCCATGATATATGGCTTGATTAGGAACTGTAATATTGTGGAATTAATGTGGGTTTGGAAAATGCAAATGCTTGGTTGGCCTCTCAACATATATTATCAAATTGTTAAAATATCACGTGATGCCTTGGATGAGTTTACAATTGTGAATGGTTTAGTATATAATAGGTACACATATGAAGGATATCCCCATGGGGGTTATCATGTGGGTGGTGTTAGTGCCTGGGGTAGGCAAATATTATGGTGGGAGTTGAGAAGGGATGTATGTGTGAGGGACTCTAACTTACACAGTATACTATTTTCATGGGTTTTCTGGCTTCCCATTAAATGGTTGAGTGATGGTTTCATATTGATCATGATAAAATGGTCTGATACATATAATAATTGATAGGGAATGGTGGGACACTCCAATGGAATGTCTAGCTTGTAGGAACTATTAGGATATAGACTATATAGCTACACCATATGTCGGCAGGTGAGTCTGGCCCAATTAGATCTAGGGATCATTACAGGGACGATTAATAAATGGTAATGGTTTTCACCTCTATCTACTTGTTTATTTTCTATTATTTTTAGTTCTCATATTGTACTAATTATTTATTTTCACCATCGGCAAGTATAGATTTTCTTGGGTTCATGTAATGGATTTACATTGTATCGTGGTGGACTATTTTGAAAATAAAATAGTGGTATAAATTGGTTTGAAGAATAGAAATCAATTATGTATATTGAAAAATGAGATAACATAATTTATAATATTTATATTTATTTCAATCATTTATTTATGTACTATTTTCATGGATGAAAATGTGGGGATTTTCTTGTGGTTTTTACTATGTTATTGTGCTCACATTATACTTATACCATTCGGTGTCAGTAGACCCAAGTTATTTTTCATGTTCAATATTATAGTTTGAGAATCCTTTGTAGTGGTTTGGTTAGTGGTTTTTGGTGACCATGAGGTAACATGGAGGTTGTGTTGGTAGTTGTTCAATTCTGTTTTGATTGAGTATCGATATCGCTCAGTTGTACTTGTGTCTATTTTTGTTTGTATATTTATTGAGATTTTGTTATTTTTGGTTCTTTTTATTGAATGTATATTTTATTTCATCCAGGTTATTGAGAAAAAAACTATTCCTATAGTGATTAATTTTATGATCAAAATTTGATTCATCCCATGGTGATGGGGAAAACCCTTTGTGCCTTATCTCAGACAGGGTCAAATTTTTGGTTGAATGGAATTTTGGTTTTCTTAGTTATAGATGATATAAATTTTTGTCTCAATAATGACCTTATATATCTTCAACCCCCAAATAGATATGTTATTATCCTTATACATCAATATCCTCTATCAAAATCCCAAACTTTAACAGATTTACTCACAATTTAATTTATTCATTTTAAATGATTATGTATATCTTATAAATTAGTAACTATATATAATTTAAAATGATTAGTAACAATAAAATCCATTCATTTTTATTTAATTTTATCAACTATTATTAATAATATGTAATATAGAATTACTAATAATATATAAAAATATATATTGAAACATATATTGAGATTACACTTTATACTTAGATATGAATATTGGAAGTTATAATAATACATACAAATATACTAGTAGATATAAATATATTTGATTATATAAACACATAAATGATGAAATGTTTAATTAAATTTAAAAGTATTTTTATATATATAATTTTAAATTAATATAATTATATAATTATGTTTTTATCTGATTATAAATATTTATATGAATTCATAATTATTCGTGCATCTATATATTTTATAAATTAATAAATATATATATTTCCCTATTTGTTTATAGATATTTATATGATTTTAATATATATATATATATTAATATATAAAAATATATATTTAAAAATATATAAATGCACACATACATATAAACATAGATACACATATCTTTATATATATGATTATGTTTATATAAATACTAACCTATATAATTTTATACAAATAAATACTTATATATTTATATATTTTTAACTATATCAATTTATAATTAGACTTATTTATATATATATTTTTTGTGTGTATATATATTAATATTTTTTTATATGAATTTATATATAATTATATTAGTGTATTTATATTAATTAATAACTGTATTTATATATTAACAGTTATATATATATACATATCTTTATTTATATATATTAACAATTATATGTATGAATATACATTTATTTACACATATTTTACTATATATATATTATAATATTAATGTCTACTAAATTAATAGGTTGATGACATTGTTGATTGGTAATGGATTTTCAAAATAATAAAGAGGTATGGTGTTCAAATCCCAACTCTATCATGTTTTTTATTCGTTTTATATGAAGAGTATATGAATATGTGATGGGTGGTAAAAAAAGTCTAGTGGGAGAATTATTATGGAAGGTAATTTTAGGGAGGACAATTGGGCTGAGGCATACAACCAGGCTTGTAAGTTTGAACCGTGTCAAAAGGGATAGATTGCTTCAATTCTGGATGGATGGTCTTATAAGATCAGGTTGGCTTCGAATTTAGCAGAAAGACAATAGAAAAAAATATAATAACAAAAAAAACAAAAAAATTGATTAAGTAGTATTAAAACAGCCATAAGAAAAGCCACCAAGGAAAAAAAATATAGTAAAAAACCCACCATGAAATAAATTCTAACATAGCTAAATACAATGGGTTTTAAGTAGAATCATGAAAAAATAATTATCAATTTAGACCATTTTTAAATGTTATTTTTGGAATAGTGGGAGAGATATTGGGGACATTTTGGGGTTTCATAATATTTACTTGTGATTAACAGTTACTAGAATCTCAAGGGATTATTTAAATTGGTTATGTATAAATTAAAACAAATCATTAGGGTAGATTAAAATTCTAATTATCAAAAAAATATGGAAAACTACCATAAGCCTGTTTATTTTACATCACCTATAATTGATTTATGTGTCTTTTATCAGGGAATATGAATTTTATTTAGACCATTAAAAACCTAGATATAAGTAGTTAGTTAATATAATTTACTTTTTTGTGATACCTTTCTTGAGAGATGAAGTAAAAGTGATATTGTTTTTCATTACATGTTTCATTTATCAGTTTTGAGGAATATTTTCAGAGTAATTCATTGGGTTGACACCTAATAGGTAGATTAAATTTATTATCACGTTAGTGAGAAATACATATATCATTTTCTTAACCCCATAAAGGATTAAACTGAAATTTTTAATAGCTTTGATGGACCAATTTTAAGGCCTTGGGGTAAAAGAATTTATTTTCTTAAAAACCTCTGATTTTGTGATCCTATTTTAATACAAAGAAAAAAAGATGTTATATTATATATTTTCATGGATTTATAGATGTTATATCAATAAGTAATTAGAAAATTGAATCACCTTGCTTATATTGATGACATATTTCATTAGTTTTGGGAATATCAGTGATTCACAAAAAGAGATCTATGGTTATGGTGTCTTGAACTTCTAGTGAGTACCCAAAATGTTCCTTATAAATTTGTTAGAAAAAGTTGACACATATATAAGTTCATCATTAATCTATTTAATTTAGTGAACATATATGGGTTGGTTATATCATTAGTATTGAGTGTTTTTATTAATATCATTATTATTTTGTTTTTTAATTTTTCAGTAATATCTTGATTTACCCTCAGATGAGGTAGGTTTATGGTTGGAATATATTTTCCTTATAGATCATATAGAGAGAGAATATTTAATATAAAAATAAATAAATGTGGTATTATTGAATAGGGAGATAATCATCATTGGTTTCAAACTAGTAGAATTTATCTTACTAGTGTAGCTAGAGAATTACCATGTTGTCTCTTCTTAGGGGAGTCCTAAAATCATGATTCATGTCCATATAAATCAAGGATTAGTTAAATACTACTGATGAATAAATCATGATTTACCTTATTCGGTAAATTTGTAGATGGACCTAAACCAATAGAAATTTTATTTCACATGTTCGATACCATATGAGATATAATAATATATGTTGATAAGTAGATTTATGATTATGAAAAATCATTTACATTCATAGTACATGTTATGATAATACATTATATTATGATTTATCAAGAGTTATCATGTGATAAGAATATTTATTGGTTATGTGATTGTTGAATTTTGTTTGAAGTCCGCATTGGTTTTAGGGTAAAAATAACCCAATTCACGATAAAGAGTATGACATATTTTTCATTCTATAAACTATTTTTTATATATGTGGGGAAATAAATTCCAGGTATATACTAACATAAATATCATATAGTATATATTCTTATAAAATGACTTGAACCATTAGTTGAATTGGTGGATTAAGTATATATATATATTTATCTTCAATGTGACCTAAACCCCTTGGAATGGGAATGTTAAATATAATGTTAAACATTGGAATACCTGATCCAAGGTTATGAATGATAAAATATGTATGTTTAAATTCATAATATTATTCCTAGAGATTCATCTTGATGTACTTGGGTATTATGTAATGTATAATTTAATTTCCATGTAAATTACCACATCACATCTTTATAGGGTATTTTATAGTATTATTTCAAACTCAAATTGAATTTTTATTATGAGAAGAATACATGGCGGTGATATACCAATAGATGAAACCTAGACTAATATTTGAAATTTTATATTGGAGTTGTATATATCTTCCAAATGAGAATGTGGAAAGAGATAATATGGAATTCATACACCTCAATATGATATGTTAACATGGGTCTTACAATAAAAAAATATAATATCATTCAACAAAATTGGTAGTCCATGATAATGAAGGACATGGGTTTAATCATGTCAAAAAATTGAAATTGTTGGAATATTACTTATTAGAATAATGTAAATAAATGAATCATTAACCCACTACCTATTTTTATGATTAAATATAGTGAAATTATGTTGAATTTTATTTATAGGATATGAAGGTCATTATGATCATGTGATTTTATATTAGTTATTCTGGATTAGTGGATTAAGGGGGAGATTTATCGTGTAATTCATGAGAAATTTAATTATAATTACATTGGAATATTTTTAAAAAATTATATGGTTAGGATATATGTGGTGCCAATCTATATCATTTCTATTTGGGATTCTCATTTCACAAATTACCTCATTTAGGGTTATATAACACCTTGGTTATGAAAATGAAATTTATTACAGTATAGCCACATCAAATTCATTGAATGTATTTCTATACCATTTTGGATTTAGAGAATATGATCCAACCATTCAGCCTTTATTTTAATGGATAGTGGAATAATAATATTGTATTAAAGAAGTGCAGTTATGAAAATATGTATTAAGAATATATTTATATAGAAATATACAAGGATTTATATGAGATTTTTGGTACTAAAGAAAAAAATAGTCTTACATCAATATTATATAAGGTATATGAATATTTGTTACATAAAATAATGATACACAGAATGAACATTTTGTTATAGTTCTTTTCAAAACGTTCGTACATAAAGAACTAGTGTATATGTGGGAAGAGTCATCTCAAAATATGTGCTTCATTAAAAGAAAACTTCTTAGAAATATCATACATAATAATATTATTCATATACCAGGAAAAGGAAATATTTGAATGGGTGAGCTATGATCCTATGAGAGGTTATACAATGGATAAATCATTATAACATGAGTTTATTATCTTTATAACACAAGAATAATATTTAATAACAATAACATACATATTAGATATTTTAAATGTGAGTCATGGAATAAATAATTGCATTTCATAAGAGATGAATCATATGTATATCATATAACCTGATCCATGAGGGAATAAAATTGGATTGAGACATTTATTTATGGAATACATATATGAATACAAAATATTATTTCAATGATATCCACTAATATATTTAAAAAAAGAAATAATTGAGAAAAACCCCAGCGTACCTAAATCAAGCTTGCGATAACCACTTTGGTACCCTAATTCATGCTTCAGATAATGAAATATGTACATAACTATAGATAGGGATATCTGATAATCCCTTTGCCTCTAAGCGGTGTGCACTCCCAAACCATGGAGGCTAGGGTTTCTTCATGTTTTGGTCCCCCTTCCACCTCCGGCTTGGATTTTCTTGTGGATTCGGCTCCTTGTTTTGGTCCGAAGATGGATTCATCGAGACGCGTGCATTCGAAACCGCGTGGTTCGCCCCCTATCTCATCTGTCTGGACCGTCTCGGCGGTGCGACAGTGTTTCTCAGTGTCATTCGGTGTTGATGGTCCTCTTCTAGCATGTCCTTCTCGCCGGTGTGATGGTTTTTCTCAGCAAGGCTCATTCATCTCCATCGACAAAAAGGATTGGTGTGCGCTTTTCTTCGATGATCGGTCGTCTAGATTTATTGGGTGGCCAGGGTTTCTCGGCGGTTTGGTGCACGTTCTCTAGCTTCATCAGGTGGCCTGGGTTTCCTGGCTCATCTGGTGTGATTAGGTTTAGGTCTTTGGTCATATTTTCATCGCTTTGGAGGGGGGAGGTATTGGGTGGCAGTTTCTCATGGGTTTTTATATTCACTCTTTGGTATGTTGTGATTTGGTTTGCTGTGATTTGTTCTATTTGACTGGATCTGGTATTGTGTGTTCTGGTTCTATCTCGTTGGCTCTTCTCTGATGTTTCTACTGTCATTCATTGTTTTGAGGTTTCAGTCACTAATAAGGGTTCATCCTTGGTTCTTATCGAAGTAGACTACTGCTCAAAGAGGCACTTATCTTTGAGGACGACCATGATCCCCTCATCAGTGATTCCCTCTTGGTGTGCGGTTGGGCCACCCAGTCCTAAGTAACAATGGCCCGATCTCATGCCTCTTGGGTTGTCTTTCGGGTTTATGTGACTATGGTGGCTGCAGTGTTTGAGGAGGGCGACAGTGTAGGTCTAGGATGACTTTTGATGGAGGTTCATGGAATGGTCATTTTGGAAGAGTGAATAGTTCTTCATGCGTGGTCTGTTGGTATGGTGATGCACCCGGACTCGACCTATGGATCAGGCCCCAGAAGCAGTTACAGGGGATCTCTTTAACATTTTAGTGTTTTCAAATTTGGATGTTGGGAGTGTATGACGTTTGTCATTGGATCGAGCATGTGTGTTGACATAGGACACTTTCTTACTATTAAGCCTTGCAACAGTGGAGTACTTTTCTATGTTCATTTGCTGGGGAGGGGTAGCTTCATGTGTCAGTTTGGATTGTCTCTCTAGTCCTTCAGGTTGTCAAACTTTTAAGTTGATTATGTCTTTGATTCCCCCTTCATCCCTTAAAAGGGAGTTTATGTTTGTTTGACGTAATAAAATTAAAAACATAAGGCCTTTAGGCCACTGGATGGATATATAGGGATAGCCACATATATACACCCATTCTGTCTTGGGCCCACCACTCTTTTTCTCCTTGAGATCAGTAAACATTTAACATTACCCAATACATTAAATGGATGTAAAAAGACCCCATGTCTCATAGTGAAAATCATATATATGTTTTCCAAAAGATAAAAAAAATTACATCATAATAGAGCACATTAAACGAAATTAGTTATATAAATAAATTTATCAAAATGTGACATGTGCAAAAGAAATGAGTTTATATTCATTTCAATATTAAATCATTACAATACACATAGAAAAAATTGAATGTATTTCATACACTTATATGATAGAATATGATAGAATTATAATTAAATTCATGGATGATATCTCTAGTATGTTTTACGTGACATTAATATATGTCATATTAAATGGAAAATTATTTTTAAAGGTCACATTAAAACAATTACTAATAATAATATATTTTCATACATGGAAAAACACTTTTAAAAAATTAGAAAAATTTAAATTAATTTTCCATAAATATATCCTTAGAGACTTCTTAATGATATTTTAATGGTCGATTAAAATGATTCTTGAGTATGATAAACTATTTAATTTTAGAAATGCTTTAAATATTATAAATCATATTTATAATTATTTTCATTGAAGACAACATTGTAAACATATAAAGGAATTATTAAAGATCAATTAAAACTAGTATTATAGAAAATATCCAATATCAATTAGGAAAATATTTTTCAAATAATATATAGATTTTAAAATTATTTTTTAAAAACAAAATTAGAAACATATAAATGAAGCATTAAATATGAAAAAATTATTATTGTGGAAAATTTACATTTTTAAATAGATAAAATATTTATAAAAAATAAATCATTTTTAAAATAATTTTATTTGAAAATGACCTTGGAAACATATAATGGAATGTTCAATGAAAATAATTTTCATGAACATATGTAATTATTCCAATTTCATAAACAGTCAAAAAATATTCCATTCACATTTTCAATAAAAGTAAAATTGTCCTTATATATAAAACAACTTGAATATTGATTTCAAATAGTTTCTTCAATATAGATAAAGAATGGTAAAAAATTACATTAAAAATACCAATGGAACATGAAAAAAATTCAATACATATTTATTTATGTGCATATTGTAGAAAATAATTTGAAAAGGAGAGAATTAATGTCAGTTTTTAAAGAATATTTTGGAATGACGAGTACATAAAGGAAATAAAATCAATGAAAATATGTATTCTCATGAAATTACTATAGGATAATATTGCTAATTAATTTTAGGATATATAGTTAATATGATTTCATATTTTGAATCATATACATATGCAATCCCAATAAATGTAGAGATTGGGTCATAAAACCCTTACCACTTTGATATGACTGGAATCATAATTCCCATAAAAGAATAAAATAATACAAAACATAAAATATCACAATGATAATTAAATTAGTTATATTAATTGTATAAGGGATATATGTACACCTAATAAATGTTTATTGGGGAATAACATAACATTTGTCCCAATGAAGACAAATTGAGGGAAAATCCTTTACCTCTATAGTAATATTTTGAATAGTAATACCCAATTTTTAATTACATAAAATAAAAATTTAATATAATTTAAATAAGTTATTTAATTATATAGAATTTTAAATTATAAATATATTAGAATTTTTTTAATAATTTTGGAATATGACTCTCATAAATAAAATATAGACTATAAATACCATAATTTATTTCTCGGCCTATTTCATATATGATAGAAACCATATATATAATAAATAAAGGTCATTTATTCATTTATTACATAATAATAATTAAAAATTTTATGATATATTACT
Organism: Viscum album; assembly: GCA_963277665.1. NCBI lineage: Eukaryota > Viridiplantae > Streptophyta > Magnoliopsida > Santalales > Viscaceae > Viscum > Viscum album. Next base: position 2,068,784,312 of record OY728152.1, on the reverse strand, counting down.
TAATTATTTCCTTTTATTTCCCATTTATAAACTATTGTTTGTTTAAAAAACATTTTGCGAAATAACTGTTCTGTTCATCATCCAGTTTTTTATTTTTAATATATGGTCTGATTATATTGATCATGTTTCCATCATATAAAAAAGAATAAAAATTATGTAAATATAAAATATATTCACTATATATTAATTTATAGTAATCCATATTTTTTATATATTAAAAATAACAAACACCAATCAATGATATGAAAGGCCATATGTAAGCATGATTGTTGTTTACATTTTTTAGAAGGATGAAATTAATAAATAATGATTTTTATATTGCCATTATAAAAAAATTTATATATAATTTATATCATACAATTTTTTGGTAAAATTATTTTTACTTCCTTCCATTTAAACTATATTTTCTAAACAAATCACATCACATATGAGGCAATAGTCTTCCATACTGAGGAACAATGTTATCGTATCCACAGAATGGATGTAAGAATTTATATGTGATATATTTATTAAATATTATTAACTATAATAATTATATAATATATCCTAATTAATTATCACTTTATTCTATCTATGAAAAATTTATATAAAAAACTAATAAGATTTGTTCGTGAGGTGACAATATGGCATACAAGAAAAGCGATGTTATTGTTTTAAAATGGTTTACATGGTCAGAATGTGGAATTTTTATTATAATTATTATGGTATTATGATATGAAATATTTAATATTTAAAAATTCAAATAATCATTATACCCAACCATGCGAGGTGGTGATGGAAATAAATTGCATCAATTACTGACGTAGAAGTCCTCCATACACAAGATTGACAATTTTGTATCTCATTTGATAGATGTGGATAGGGCTATATGTTATTAAATTAACATTGTGAGGTTTTATTATATATTATTCATTTTATTTATTGTTTTATAATAGTGTAAAAATATTTTAAATCATTTTAAGGAGTAAAAAACACATAAAAAACATTGACTCTTTTTATATTAACAACATTTTGATTTTCAAAAAGAATTCATTGTTTTTATTTGTGATCTCCCCAAGGATTATTGGATATGGGGAGGGAATTTATGATTATATTTGGGTAGTTATGGAGAAAAAATGGTTTTGGAAACATGAATAGGGGACGATAGGGGCTACCTTTTATAAATGTTTGAGATGACACACATGTATGTTTTTAAAAGAATAAAGTGTGTCCATTTTTATCACATAAAAATGAATATATAGGGGAAATTATAGAACATTAGTGGTTATACGGTTTAAATACATCCATAATATGGGTTATGAAAACCTTTCTAGGGAATTTTACACATTCTCTTTTTAGTATAACCACCCCATGCACCAATTTAAACCATAACTGTGAAATGTAATTTTTAATATTTTTAATATTCATTATATTAAAAAACCATATTGACGAAAAAATAAAATATTAAATATTCTTATTGAACATATTTAATTAATGTTTTATAAATTCCACTCCCATAAGTGGAAAATTAAAATTTAAAATTAATCCCACAAACCACAAGAAAAAAATGTTCTACCAAAAGGAAAATAATTCAAAATATAAAAAGATTCAATATAATGATTTAATGTGAAATTTATATCAATAATATATATTATATTAAAATATATATTAAAAATAATTTTACATTTCTTTAAATATTAAAATAAAATTTACATCATTATTACTTTGAATGAATATTTTTAAATAAAAAAATAATTTCTCACTACTCACTGAAAATTATATCATTTCCAAAAATTAAAAAAAATAACTCTTGGATAAATTTATAATTATTTTTTCAAATTATAAGTTAATTTTTTAATATTAATCTTCTATAATTGTAAAAAAAATTAAAATTATGTCCACCAAAGGAGACTAATTTGATTCTAGAAAATACATTTTTAACAGAAAAATGGAATTTTTTGTATCATATACGTAGAAAAAAAATAATTTCAGTATTAAATTTTTTAATAAATATATAATATAAACATTTTATTTCAATGATTCTACAAGTGTTATTTAATTAAATTATTTACAAAAAAAAATCATAATTTTTTTTTAATATAATTCTCTTTGTTTTAAAATTAAATTTATTTTCATTTATAATTAATTAGTAACCAAATAATTATTCTATGAACATTTTTAATATATATATATTTTCATAATTTATTTAATCTTATTTATACTAATTATTCTAATATATAGGTGATAAATATAATATTAAATAATAAAATTTTAATACTATGTCATGTTTCTTTAAATTATGGAATTGCTTTTCATGCATCATATCGATGAAATTTTATTAATTTTAAAAATATCCATCTCAAATAATATGTGGTTAATACATTATAACCTAATAAATATAGATTTCCCCTCTGAATTCATCAATTTGGTATAAACAAGACATGATACTTTTGTCTCACTACATAATAAAGATCCCGCATTTCTTCCTCAAGCATGTTATATCTCTAAAAAAAATTGATCACGTGAGTGTTCTGGAATCTAAGAACATTCCCCATACATTCCAAATCCATCACCAGTTTTTCCTCATATGAAATATCATGATTCAATGGTATAGCCTAGGACATCACTTCATGTCATGGATTTTGTATTTACTTCTTCAAGAGTGATACGTCGAGACATCATAATCTTGAGAATGTTTTGGTGGAAGCACAGGTCAATAATCTAACTTCATTATATAATCAATATTATCAAAAGGAGATAAATATCATGATTTTAGAATTACTTCATATAGTGAGATAAAATAATCTATATGCTTTTCTTAGATGATTTTCCACTTCATCTCTTACTCATAAAAATAAGGTGAATTTTTATATCTAAATAACTAAATGATCAAAATAATATTTATATAATGATATGTCCTTATTTCTCCCTTAAGATATAATAAAAATAATATAATTATCGTTATATATCAAAAATGCATAAATATATTTATAGTTAAGAAATGAATTAATATGTAAGACATCATCAAATATTAAACTTAATCTATTTCATCAATGATTAACCTAATGACCTGTATATAATTGAATATCTTTATAGAGGGTCACTAAGTTTCTGGAAAATAAACATAATATTTATCCCCCAAAATATAATCAGGTAGCTCTTAATGGTCATTGAAAAAATATGTAAATACATTAGTAATGTATTCTCTTGGATCATGATAATTACCACTATTAACATAAAACCTAATTAAAAACATACCTTCCTCCCCATTACATAAGTAAAACCAAATATTGTTTAGTTCATTCAGTAAATCTAATATTATTATAAAATCCATCAATAGAAACATAAACCAAATTTTCAAAAAAAAAATTTAACCAATTTTGTGGTTAGGAATATTATCCAAATATCACTGTCCTTATCTATAACTAATTTATGTAATCTAAACACCATTTTCTCAAAATCAGGTTATAGTAAGGGTCACCATCGTTTAATATTATTTATTTCAAAAATATCGCATTTCCATTAAATCAACTATCCTAGTCATTTTTATTATTCAATATATTATGTAAAATGAAAAAAGAAAAAATTATTACTAAAAATAATTAAATATTTAATTATTTATATAACATCAATTCATGAATTGAAATAAAAAAACATTAATTATTCCACTTAAATCATAAACAATTAACAATCCTTTACCACTTGATTATATAATAACACTTTCAATTTGTGTTTTATTTGTGTTCTTTTTTATTTTAAACAATAAAATATTTACATGTACCACTATTCTATTAAACTAGAATATCATTCCCTATATGAAATATATATGTATACTTCATATTCATTATACATTAATAACATTCAAAAAAATATTATTCCTTAGGGAAACCATTATTCTCATACAGTTTGTTAAAAAAATTTAATTTTCCCATGGAAATCAGTGTCTATTTACCCTTATTGACCCCCACATAAACATATTCTCATACCTTAAAGTCATTCTGATGTTTAATTATTCACACATTCTAGAAATATCGTAAACCTAATATTCATTACTTTGTGGTCTTTACCACACGAACTCTCATCGATCTAAATCCTTCTCGTCATTTGTGATTATGAGAGTAGGATTAAAGGTTTGCTTTTAATCAAATATCATGATGCCCAATTTTTATAGTCCTGGTGTAGTTCTCCCCTATTCTCATATCATTTGGATTTACATTAATAAATTCTTTATCACAATATACATTATCCATGAACCTTCTCGATCCTTCATTTGACTAAAATAAAAAACATCGTGTTTAAAACACTATTCATAATGGGAATATACCAAATCATAAAATTCACTTATAGAATGTATAGATCATGATACATTCTTTTCAATATGTAGAACATTAGTTTTTCAAGATGTCATTAATTTTAATTTTTTAATTCCTTTTTTATGGTTCATATAAATTATTTGAATTGATAATGAAAAATCCATAGGTTTGTCAAACAACGTGTGCAGTAAGGATAAATACCATGAACAAATTAATGATTGAGTCAAAAATGGAACACCTTTTTATTATTTATTTACCGTATAAATATATGTTCTAGAACCACACACAGTTATTGTATCCAAATAGTATATAATTTTTCATAATCAAATCACACTATCCTTTAAAAATATTCTAGGATATTTTCTTATCTGTGCACTTATACACAACGATCTACCTAATGTTTTCTAATCACTTATTAAAAATTATTAACACAAACTTTCTCTATTACATAATGTAAGGAGTGAAACATATTATACTGAAATATTACAATTTAGTTGATTAATATTTATTCAATAACATATTGATTCCATTAAGAATAATTTAGGTCTAGTACCTTTAGAAACTGGGAAAAATAAGAAATGGTTCAAAACTAAGCAACGTCATGTCACCCTAAATTCATCATAACTAGAATCCTTTTATTAATATAATACATAATAAAAATATTCATATACTAGGAAAATTAAAAATAATAAATCGTTTTCTCAGATGCATAATAATGATAAACAAGAGAGATATCAATATTACATGCCTTTAAGGATATTAGAACACATGAATAATATTCAATGACCATTACCAACAAGTAGCACCTCATAGTTGTGAGTCCGGAAATAAAAATTATTGTCTATCAAAAATAACTCCTAATTTAATTTAATCACACAATCCATGAGAGTATAATATTCGAATATGACACAAATTTGATTGGAAAAATATGAATATAAAATATTGTGTCTTGGATATCCACTGAGACATTCATAAAACGTTATTATTGGGACAACAACCCATGTTCTAACAACAGTATTTTTGATAACCTCCAATATATCGTCTTTGGGGATTGACAAAAAGACATATGTCCCTGATTCTACCCTGGTATAACCACCAATGGTCCCAATTTCGATCATAGGCTAACCACCCATGTATTCTTTGTTCTCATATAACATTTATCATGACACAATGCATTGTAGGGAGGTATAGGTCCCATGACTAACATAATTAAATCATATATATATATATATATATATATATTTGGTTCTAAAATATCTTAAAACATTCAACCTGTCAAAATACATGTAACAAAATATGTTTTATGATATATTCCATCATAGCATGACTTGTGGACAAGAAAATGGTCTCATAATCATTTCATCATTTCATTGTAACATAACCCATGTTAAATGGAATGTGATACATAAAAATATTATTATCATAATCATATACAATTATGGGAATTAATAATAATGAAATCATTGAACATTATTCCATTTAAATCATAAGTTACATCGAAGTATTTCATCATAAATGGTGAAAAATAATGATCACATAGAATATTTTCTTTGGAAAAGATATTTTCCACACTGAAAAACACAATTTATACCATTAAACATTATCATAATATATATTTTAATACATTCATGGAAACTTATAAATGAATCCTTTAATATCAAATGAAACATTTATTAATGGAAATAATATTTTCTATTTTAGAAAAGATTTTTATAAAACATAAATCATTTTTCAAATAATTATCATTTAAAATTACATTTGAAATATATAAAATAATATTTAATGATCAACTAAAATGGTTATTAATGAACATAACCTTTCAATTTGAAATACTAACATAAAAACATAAATAAATTTTAAAATAATTTTACATAAAAATGGCTATACAAACATATATAGTATGATTTAAATATCAATTAAATGTTTTATTAGGAAAATAACCCTTTCACATTGAAAAATATTTTCTAAAATAGAAAACAAAAATTAATTTTATTTATAAAATTACTTATATTGTTATAAATTAATCCTAAATAAAAATTATTGACATGAACCTGTGAAATTTCGTTCACACCATAAACGCTAAAACACAGATTTCATTCATATTTTATGTAAAAGATAAATAAGAATTTGTTTGGAAACAAAAGAAATTACATTAAATTTTTTTTATAAAAATTATAATTAGAATATAAATTACAATAAAAATTATACTATAAAATTAATAAATTAAAAAAATAGAATAAAAGGATGTGGGAAGAAATTTTTCATCCAGTCTTATATGGAAATAAAGTTGGTTTTCATTAAAAAAACTTTTGTGATCATGAAACATAAAGAGAAGAAAATGTATGTCAAAAATGTATTCTTAATAAATAAAAATGTGAGAATAAAATTCATGATTTTATTGAGATATTTTTCATAATATTTAGATATCATAATCATAATCATAAATAATCACAATAAAAGATAAGATTGTATCATAAAATCCATACCACATTGGTATGCATTGAATCGTAAGAAACATCATGTAATAACATTAAATAAAACCTAAAATATCAATATAATAAAAATACTAATGATATATCATTAGACTTGTCAGTGATATTCACCTCATAAAATTTGATAGGTGTATAAAATAACCCATATCCCAAAGGACTAAAATTGAGTGAAAATATTTTACCACATTAGTAATATGATGAATCATAATCCCCATTAATGAATAACATGAAACTTAACCTAAAATATCATTAATAGATTTAAATTGATAATATAAATTTTTTAAATAGTATTATATAAACCATTAAAAATAAATGGCAGTTGATTATGGTAGATTTATCCCAAAAATAAAAGAGAGACTACAAATCCATTACCTTAGGTCTTGACATCTTTTACACACACAAAAACCACAGGTATAATGAATATTTCTTTATTTTAAATCTATTAATGAAAAATAATTATATATGTATATATATAATTATAATATAATATTATAATATCACATATTTAATATATATTCACTAAATCCATCGTTAATATATTACATTAGTGTATGAATGAATCACATATGTTTGAGTGTGTAGTATTTCATGATTCATCAAATGAATTTTTTATATTAACAAAAATTTGATGGTATAAAGATATGTTTCGTAAACATGTTACAGAATCATAATAAAATAAAAATTATATATAACATTATTGAAATATTTTCCATCATAATTTATAACAATAGATATGGTATAGGAAAAAATAAAGAACCATCCTTTTATTAGGTGTTAGTTTTCCATACATGTAAATAGTATATTTGTTTATCTTTATATTATGTTGTTTGTAACTGTAGTTTGAACAATTATAATAAAACCATCCTTTTATATTTATGTTACTAGTGTAGAAATAACATAATGGAATAAAGATAGTGGAGGTCATGGAAAATGATAATAAAAAAATGAGCTAGAGAGATTTTGTTTCCTCATAATATTTTAAATCCTATTGTTTCATTCCAAAATGCATCCTTGGATATCTTTATTCCAAATGACAGGCTTATAGGATTAAGGGATAGATTTTGGTATATATATAGGGAATATATTTTAGAAGAAGCTGACCATAAGCATTACATAACCAAATAATTTCAACAAGATTTATCTTCTTAAAATCCAAAATATATTTTGGGTTTATATTTTTAGAATTATTGGACATAACTAATATTTATCCACCCATAGGAATAAAATATGGTTGTCATTGAAAGATTATACATTTCTTCCAAAACCTAAAACTATTAATACAAATGAACAAATTGATTTCTCTGAAAAGTGTTCATAAAATTTAACATGACTTACTTATTTTACATAACATCATTTTAACCTGTGAGAGAAATTTAAAAACTTATTATGAGCCTTAAATGAATAGAAAGAGATATAAAAATAATGAAATAAACCATTAGTCTGCCAAAATTTATAAACATGTGAAATCATTTTCAAGAAGAAATATTTCTCACCCATATTTTCTTACTTTTTGAAACAAGAGATTTCCATAAAATAAGGAAAATATAAATAAAACCATAATGGTATCCTGGATAATTACATACATAATATTGTAACCCTCATGTCTACCTTATGATAATCATTCTATTCACAATATTTTTTTTCATATATTAATTATTTAAAAGATCCAAATTTTGGATTTAAATTGGGTTCACTATTAAAATGTGTTGAAACAACCTTGATACAAAATATAGGTTTTTATGAATAATATTACTAATTCAGGACATATGTCGATCCATTCTATTTGATGAATACAAATAAAATATTTACTGAATATATATAATATATATTAAATTAATATAAATCAATAATTGTTTTTACTTTAATTTATTATTGTAAAAGGACCTATGACCATTAAAATATTAATATATTTCATTATATTCAGTATGTTTTCATATTAATTTCTGATAAATTCATAACCAATTAATTCATCATATTTTTGTGTAGACCACATATTTTTATGACATAGTTAATAATATTCATAATCAATAATTTATTTTCCAGGTAATATTTTAGTATATTAAATAATAAAATTTTAATAATATATAATTGGCAGGTAAAACCTCGTCATTGTGTTATGCAAGCCATTGAGGATTGAAATTTTTGCATATAAAGAAAAATAAATTTGGTGAATCGGATAAAATTTATATAGTGTGTAGTTAAAAATAAACTTTTCATTTCATTTAATGTAATCCATACTTGTTATTTAACATTGAAATACTACTTTTTGTGTAATGAGAAATAAATAATATCATAATTGTTAAATTAATTAAAATAAATAATTCAAAAAATGTCATGGTGTAACCATTTTAGACTAATATATATATATATTAAATTATAATACATTAATACCATTTTAATATAAAATTTTTCTAATAAATTCATTGAATGAAAAGTGGGTTTTAAATAGAAAACTAAAATTTTTCATTTTTCACTAAAAATATAGATGTCACAAATTACTATTAGAATTTCACTCCAATATAATTTTGAAATTATGATTTCCAAAATCCAGTTCATTTTTCCAATAAAAAATTAAATTTTTTGAAGCGTAATTTAATATTTATTTCATAAAAGGGGGAAACCCTTCATTCTACAAAATACATAATGTTTTAAGTTGAAAATTATATTTCATCTAATCATATACTAGTAAAACACATAAAATTAATGATAAACATTTTATTTAAAATATAATATTTAAATTTAATTATATTCATACTATATTTGATATTTATTTAATTTATTTAAATAAAAAATGTTTAATTGAATAAAAATATTATTTCAGAAAATGATTTCATTTATTTTAAAAGGGTTTTTATTTTTAATTATAATTAATTGGTCATAGAATAATTTATTTTATACATATAAATTAATAAAATATTTTGATAATTTATTGAATCCTATTCATATAAACCATTTCAATTACTAGGTGAAAAATATAATTATAAATAATAAAATATTAATTGTATTGTGTGTTTCATTAAAAATCAGTGTTCTGTGTAATGCAGCCAATTGAAAAAATTATATTTATTTGAAAAATATATTTTTCATAAAATAGATTGTTTTTTCACATTTAAAGACCCATTTTAATGGATATAGGGTAAAGAAACATCTAATATCGGTTATGTTATCATACATCATACATAAAAGAAAACTTATTTGATTGAAATATTGTTAGTGATGACCCAATATAGTTAGTAATCGTAATAAAACTGATGTCGTTGAAATTTAGAGTTATAGTAAAGTGTTCAAATATTCTTAATAGTATTTGTTTGATTGGGTAACAGGTAGAAACATATGAAATGGATTCTATAATAGATACTCATTAGTTAATTTATGTTTATCAAGAATTTTAGTACGGTTTCAGGATTATTATTTTTTTAGTAAGTGATAGAGTTTGATTAATTATATATTATATATATTTTGGAGTTTTATGTATTATTCAAACCATACACATGTCAATGAATAATATATAAATAATGTAGATAATGATTCATTCTACTAACACCCTATAGGTATGGAGGGTTAAATAAAGATGATAATTTGAGTAAAGATGATGTCCTATATAAATATGTGGTAATAACAAGGATGTATATAGTATGATATATTAAAGCGAGACTAAGTAATTTGTTTATGGATTCTATCTCATTCAACTAGTGGACCTAGGTACTTCATCTCAGTGATAAGAATATATATTGTGGTATGTTTTTTGTGACACTCATATGTTAATAAATATGAATTCAAATTAAATTCATTCAATCAATGTTTATTTATATTATGTTGAATATTGGAGAGGTTTTAGGAGGCTAATGATTTTAATTTAACAAATTATAAAATGTGGAAGAAATTAATCAAGGCCTTTTAAGTGCATCGAGTACCCACATACAATGTATTATATACATTCAATCCTATTATAAATACATGTTGTGAAAACAGTGAGTTATGTTTCCCAGGAGGACCACTGGAAGGCAGTTGGCCATTTCCAATGTGGCTGGTGAGATATTAGGTACTAGATTGCAGTGGTCTAATATATTAACTATTTCCTATTTTATTTTTTTAAAATAAAAATAATATTTATTTTCAATAAATGAATATTAAAACAAATCCTCAACCAATTTTTCTCCTATCCATAATAACCTATTACAATTTTCTGTTTTCTATTCTTCATTTATTGTAAAATACACCCACTTTTATTCTCTTATTCATAAATAATTAAACTGATTAGATCACTAAAGTTTAGGATAAATATATTATTCCATATTTTATTTTTTTTATAATGTGCTCATTATTTTTCAATATAAATAAATTATGTTCTGGTATTTAAATAATATTATAGTTTATTTTGATTTATCTTTTTTCATCAAATGATATTATGTGTGTGTGATCGTAAAAAAACAAGGTTGTTGGTTCTTAGATTAGAACTATAATATATATGAGTATACTATTTCCAGTGTTTTTTTGTCGAGAAATGATTGTATTCATGACATGGAATGACACCTAAATTTTTTCCCTTTTTATAGATTTAACTAGTGTTTTTAAGCTAGTGAAAAGCATTGTTGATGTTAATCTTCCATCACATGGTCATTGATGACCATATTCATAAATGGAATGTGAATCAGACCATGTAATTGAATCCCAGACAGATTTTCCATTGATATTTTATGATTTCGTATGCCTTATGTGGTGTAATGGTATCCCAAGATGTTGGTGGGATCTTGATTTAGAGAGGGTTTCAGGGGGTTATCCTTATGATGGTAATTTTGTATTTTTAGTTGTTTTGTGCACTAGTTTGACTATAGAATGGGTGAGAAGATATTAACATTATAAGTGAATTCCTTCGGGGATTTAATACCTTGGATTTGGGAATTGTAATATTTTTTGGGTGAGAGGAGTAATTGAGTGTTAATTATGATATGTGACTAGATGTTATGTGTGTTATTTATTGGATATACGATATCTGATTTTACTTTATTCCAAAATACATTGGAGTTCAAATAATGTTGTAAATTATATATATCCCATCCCAAACATGTCTATTGTATTTTATTTTATGTTCATACATTAATTTTTATTTATGATTGGTTGGATGTAATGTTAACCCATAATACAATGATCTATGAGCATGGTATGTGGGGAATGGTGTTAACTCCAATAACTATCATGATTTTTATAAAATATTTGGTTTTTATTTCAGTATAAAATATATTTTTTCTTATTTTTTTATTAATTTAAAATTTTATATAGACACTCTGAATTTTTAGTGTTATATCCAAACATGAAATCATCACATCCTTAATCAGTTATGGTCACAAAGTATTTGGATTTTTTAGAACTCCGTTATGTAATGTGGGTTTATTATTGATATTTTTATTATCATATCACACTATTCATTCACATATATATTCTATGTTATTTTGGGGTACAATTATTGGTGTCCTATATCGTATATTTCTCACACAGTACATGTGATCCTTGGTGGATGGGAATAATTATTATCTATGTATTTGGGTAGTGATATGTTATTGGTAATATTTTTCATAGTAGGATGAATTGATGAATTGAGATACAAGATTATGTGGAGACATAGATCCTGAATTTATTTACTCCTATATTTTTCATTTTATTAGGAATAAATATTTTTATGTTTATCCTATTATGACATGTTTTCCATTTTCATGGATTATATGTAATATAAAATAGGTTCATCACCTATTAGAATATTTTAAATATAAATATAATTGTTGTATTATACGTATTATTTCTATATTATAGTGTTTATTTAGATTATTGTTAATTATAATTTTTGATAACATTTATTGTGATCTAATAAAATGTATAATCTTTTCATGATATTTATGGACTCATTCCACTAGTTATTATACACTAGTATATGGGTATACATTTTTGAGGTCTTTTGGGTCACCAAAAACTAGACTTTATGGGATGATTAATCCTAGGTCTGTACAAATATAATGAATATATCTAAATATCCAAATGTATATTTTATTATATTTTAACTGTGATATTATTTTGTTTTAAAGTTATATTTTAGTATTTATTACTTATTATTTTTTTAATTTAATTATTGTAAAATAGTTCATATTTTATTTTTTTGCCATATTATTAAATAATTTTTTTATAATTGAAATGGTTGGTTGTGATATTGAAGTCATATTCTCCAAATATTATAGACTACAACATTATCACTTGTTATAAATATATTTCATAAAGGGGTATCATAGGTTGTATGGTTCTTCAACATAAATATTGGTTTTGGAATCTAGTATGGGAATTGAATAACATTTGGTAGAACTATATGTTTAAATTATAGTTATATTTTTATCAGAATATGTTGAAAATAGAAAATACCTCACTCAAATTTTATTTGTGTAACCTAATAATGATTTTATAAAAATCTACAAAATTATAGGTTGATATTTTGTGGTTTATTTATTGGTAGTCCTCGCTCTCAATATTTTAAAATGATAACTCTTAATTCTCACTGAAATATACTAACTCATCCAACAATTTCTAGCATAAGAAGGAGAATATTAATGTCAATTTCTCTTTTGATCATTTTTTGGAGGATACAATTAGATATAAAACTATAAAATTACTGAAATTATTGGATCATAAAAAAAAATTAGAAAGATAAATTAATAATATAATAGATATACCATATCAAGGTAAGATTTGTTAGAAATTTATTTATTTAATTTTCAAGCAATTATAATTCGAAGTACATCAAATTCATATTTTATATTTATTTAACATTGTGTTTATCGAGAATAATGTAGTTAGTTCTTAAATATTATCCCTAGTTTACATTTATTAATTTCTTGTTTTATGATTCCTTAACATAAATATAGTTATATACCAATTGGTATGTAGAATTGAATATTATATAATTGGTCAAATAAAAATAATATTTATACTAGCTCACTTTATATACACTTAATTTATACATATTTGTAATTCAAAATATTATTCATCAGAATTAAATAAAGTGGATGGTTCCTTTGGGGGAATATATAAGTCAATAGATTCATTGTTTTGGGTATGAAAAATAAATCATGATTATGCAATGCCTTTTTGATTTTAAGAACCCCCTTTTTCTTTCATTTTTAGATTTTATATCTTCCAAGGTTGTGACTCCCATTTTTTATATTATCTGTAATATTAATAAATTAATTTTAACAAATGTAATTTATATATTTTTTAATCTATTTTTTGTTTTTAGGAAATACTAAAAAATTTATATTATATTTAAAGAGTGTTGTTATCATTTTATGTTTTGATTTTCTCCCTTATATATACAATATACTAAAATTATTATACTATACTCTCTTAAGGAATGATATTTTATATTATGGGAGACTACTATATTTATTTTTTAAGCCCTCAATTATAATCATTAGAATTATGAATGAATTTGGTTGAATGGTCATTATTAATGTTTTTGAACACTTATTTACAATTTTCATCCTAATGCGGGTTCACACAATATAGTAAACCAACTAGTTTTCATTCAACATGTTAGAATAGAGAACATGACATCAATCATATTTATATTTATTTTTTAATGTCAAAAATGATTAGTTTTATTCGATTATAAACATTAAGGATTCTTCTTTAGATTATAAATATAATGAGGTTTGGTCTATTTCAAATAAACAAAGTTAGAGGTGTAATTACTCTATTGCATGAAACACTATTTTTTGGTTCCCCAATAAAATTTTTTGTGATTTAAAAAATAATTATTTTTTAAACAACAAAAAGTAAATTGGTTGACAGTTAATATTTTAATTTTATTCATTATTGTTTATATTCAATATCCAAGAATATATTGTACTAGTTTCACTTTTTTCTAAGGTTCTAAAATATTTTGATTATATTTTCATGGGTGGTGGAAATGTTATTATGATGGGGTGGAGTTTCTTTAGTAAAAACTATATTAGTTGTAACACAAGTAAATAAATAATTAGAATGTGTATTTTGGTTACCTAATAAGTTTATTTGATGTCTCATTATCTGTTAAAAAAATTGAGTCATTATACAGTAAGTTTATTTTACTACTGGAAAATAAGGTATATTAATTATCATAAATTTATATAGTGTAAAAACATTATGAAATATATTATAGAAGGATTAATTATGAATAAGGTTTTTAGGATTGTTTTCTTGTAGGACCTTTAGAGTTCATTATTCTATTATGTAATATATATTTTAATTATTACTTAATATAATACCACATATAATAATTTAGAATTTATTACCACGAACATCAAAAGAAAAATATTTTAAAACTATATATTTGATTATATTTTAAGTAATTACAAATAATATATTAATTGATAAATTATTTAAAACCAAATTATGATATAAAATTTTTAGATAATAATTTAATTGTTTGAAATTACACATAGAAAATAGTAAATATATTTTCATTTCCCCCAATTTGAAATTCTATGTGTTTAATGTAACTCATTATTTAAATATTTTCACATAATTTAATTTTACAATACTAAATATAAATCTCATAATATTTTTTAAAATAAATTTATGATATTATTATCATTACAATTTAAGGGGGTAATATTATTTTGAATTTTACAGTTTATATTTAATATAAAATGAATTGTAGGGATTCGGTTCAAAATTGATATATTAACCCTTAGATTTGAGGATAATAACGTTTTATTTAATATATTATTTAAAATATGCATTTTAAAACATAAGGAAATAAACATAAAATAAAAGTCTTAAAAACCATCAAACAGACATGAAACTGAAACAAAATTATCATAAGAATTTTAAATGTATTCAAAACATATTTATCATACTTATATTAAAAGTGCACAAATATATTAATATTATAAAAATAAAAAATCGTAGGTTTTGTGTAGAGACTAGGTAGAATGAATATTTATAATCTAGAAAACAATTAATAGTTAAATACTATTAAAACTATATAGTACTTCTGTAATATTCAATTGTGAATTAATTTCAAATTCCCTCCAAGAATGACTTAGTCTCGGTACCTAACACACTATGAGACAATATATTTATGTAATAAAAATGATAAAAAAAACGAACCATTTTTTGATAACACAATGAACCTAGAAATCATATCTAAGGAAAATTATTGCAATGGTGAATAGAAAACAACACTTCTAGAGGTCATCATCCTCCTAATCTATGAACATATGAGGTAAGTTCATTTTCTATATGGGGTCAGTGGTGGAGAACTTGGAAGTGTAAGACTAATTATTATATCCCTATATTTTTTCCTAACTATATATTTTCCAATATTTCAAACATAAAGGACATAGCAGATGAACACACTAATAATAATATTTATTGATACCTTGAGAAACTAAAATTGTTAAATAATTGTTTCTCCCTTGTAAAGCAGCGGTGTGATAAATGAGTTTATTCAGATCAATACTCTCTTTCCTGATGTAAAACACACATAGGTTAACCAACAAACATTGATACCATGTGAGAGGATACAATATAAACAGAAACAAGTTTCAAATTTTCATTACATCGTAAAATAATTTCAAAAAACTAGGGAAACCTTTATTTCAATCTATGAGTACATGAATCATAGAAAAAAATTTATAACACATGTGAGAATATAATTATAATTTAACACATTTAAAATATATAAAGGATAAAATTATCCTCATAACATAGTGTGAGAAAATATAATAAAGTGGTGAGATTAAATTATAAATATCACAAGTTATTTCTCATTACATAGTGATTCAATAATCTCTCCCTTATTATTATAGTGTAGTAGGAATCAAAGCCTAGTACCCATAATTGTAGCGGGGGAGAAATCACAATATGATTCCTATAAACAAGATGGAGATGGTAAAAATTCATGATTCCCACATAGTGGAGTAGGTATCACGTAAATCATCTCATAAACATTGTGGATCGATCCCCAAATCTTAAATCCCATATATAATTGAGTATCAATAATTTATTCCCAAAATCATTTCATTAGATATAAATAAATAACTAATGAATTTTTGGATGATATAGGACCCCATCAATCATCTTTTATATATATCATCTATAATATTTCAATCAATCGACATGTCATCATGTCCCATGGGACAGAATAGTTTCATCCATCACATTAGATAGGAGAAAGAAAAAAATAGGATTAATAACATTTCTAGACGGTATAAGCAGCATTGATCTCAATAAATTATTTTATTGATACCCAAAATTTAAAAAGCTAAGAATTTTATTTTATATGAACTCACAGAGGTTGGCTTAAGAAATATAATTTATGTATAACACCCATTTATTGGAAAATTACCATTTATTCATCATTTTGGAATTTATATAATGCATGGGTAGACTTCTATATGTTTTATTAGGGTATTTTAGTATGTTTTTTCTACTTTTCAGGATGTTCATGGTTCAAGAACAATAATTATAAATGTTTCACCATCTCAAGGAAAGCATACAAGAGAAGATAATCAGCATTGGTAATGTGAGTGGTTTGTACACTGTTTCGGAAAATACTGTGTGTTACCAAGGGAAACATTGATACTTGAATGATAGGTAAATGAAAATTAGTGGTATGTTTTACTAGTTCAATGTCCCAATCAAGAGAGATCTAGACTTATGGGAGTATCAGCACATATTTGTATTACAGATTTCCAAAAATTGTATCTTAACAATGTATCATATATTTCTTTCTAATTAGAATGTGGATCTATTCCAAGTCTAACATCCATAACAACTTAAATCTTATATTTCTTTCATAACATGAATTCATTTTACCCCCATGTATTGAGAGATGATACACATTAATCATCAAGTGATTCTATGAGAATAAAATGGTGTTAATGGCTCAAATTTATCTTTTATATACTAATTTTTCTTATATCTTCTTAGTTCTGAAATTATTATCTATTTCAAACCATAGAAGTTTCACATAATGCATATATCTATGTGTTATAATGGTTTTATTGATAAAATCATGTTGTTTATAGTGTAGGGAACGTAGGTTGCGATTATATCATGATGTTTTATAATTTTTCTCTTGGTTTTTTCCGATGGTTGTGATGTAGTTTCTTCTCTCATATCTGAAATAAATTTATAACAAGAAGGTTTAGATTAAACAAAATTCTTATTTTTTTGTAAATATTATTTGTGATCTATGATGTACCTTATGTTTGTGTTATAACATGTAAATTCATCAATTGAATGGTTATTAGGAAACTCTATTAATTTATATTTTTATATTTTGGATTTCAAATTATGGGATGGTTTTAATCCACCAATGATTTTTTTAATCACTTCCTTGAAAAAATAATTGGTTTCATTGTGAACAGGTATGCGATGTGTGTTGAAATACAAGGTTAGTTTGTGTTCAATATTATTTTTTTACCCAAAATAAGGTTAGGTACCATTATTGTAGTATGATGTAAACATGGATATGAAGAATATGTCAATGGTTCATTGGGAAATTATCCACCATGTGATGTCTATGTGGAAGGATGAGGGACCTATCAAGAGTTTGGAACTATCACATAATTATCCTTGGTGTGTGTTTGTGGACATGGAAATGTGTATAGAAAATTCATAAAATGTGGATTCTTCCTAAAAATATTGTCCATAAAACATATTTATCATTTTAAAAAAATTTATTAAATTGTTTTAATGTTATTGTATAATTTTTACCTAATAGTTTTCTTCATAGTGGTGTGGGTTGGGAATTCCTTGTAAAAGCCATATTGAGTTTAGAAACACACCCTTCTTGTGAAAAAGTTTACATTTGAAGATGTAATATATAAAGACAATGCTAAAGGAATGGAATCACAATTCTTTGGTGATACTTCTTAATACTAGGGAAATTGCATATGGAGTCGGGTCTTAGAGTGGGTTGGTGTTGTGGGTTGTGTCACAAGGAGTTTTGAGGTTTGTGGTTTTTTAGTTATCATTTAATATGTATTTTGGTTTCTTCTTGTACTATAATTTTGATTATTGTTTTTTTATATGTGTAGTGTTATTTCATACTCATGCAACATTGATAGGTTTGGTTGTCTGTTATTTATAGATCTTTGACATTTCATATTTTAAATGTAAAATCATCCCCCAGTTTTTCATGATGCCTTTGTAATTTCTTACAATCATTTTGTTTACATGGGAAATTATTCAATGTCCGAGTGGCTACCTCATCAATATTTAAGCTAATGAGGAGGAGTGGAATGTTACTAATGGTATGTTATGATTCATTCCTTCACATGGATATTGTATCTGTAAATATATATAAATTTTACTAAGCTGTTATGAATTTCAAAAATGATATTTTGAATATAAAAAAGGCCTATATAACCTCATTATATTGATCATCACTTTATCACCATGTTTTGGTTAAATAGCGTTTCAAGATAGTTCTAGGTGATTTCTCACCTCTTCTTTATGGGATTATCATATGATTGTTTCATGACATGCATTAATTATAAGCCATACAAATAGGACATATTTTTTATTTTAAAAACAATGGCGTATAAAGTGTAACAAAAGTTATGATTTATGAAAATATGGAAAATGGTTGATTTTAAATAGTGTGGTTTCCCTATTTCAAAAAATCATTGATATTTTGATGATGATTCAATTGTAAAAGAATATATTATGACATATGTAGATTTTGTAATCTATAATTTCTATGAATTCCTTTTCTAGTGAGTGAGACTAAATGGAATTTTTTTGTTATACATAATGGTCGTTGTTGTTGTTGTAAAAATCGACAGAAGGTGGTTTCCAAAAATGTAGTTTTACCTAAAACATAGATTGAACAAAATATTGAAGAAAACACTCACCATGATTTTAAAACTATTTATTTTGGTAATGATAATTATAAATTGTAGACAGGGGACCATTCAACTTGGTTCCAGAAGAAAAAATATAGTCATCCTTTTTGAAAACTGTGGACCATAAATATCATACATCATGTTGAATATGATAAATTGAATGTTTTATTTCAATGGAAAACCAATCATGCTGAAGTTAAAGTCAAAATTTTATACGAAATAAGATTTATCATGTAAATGGTAACAATCATTAGTTCAATAATAATTGTACCATGTCTTGACAATGTAGGATTATTATTACTATTTTTATGTGAATTTCTATCCTTGACCCATTCGGATTTCATGAACAACAAACATCATCAGTTCAATGAAATGGAACCTCATGTTGGAATAGTATTCATCAAAGTTTATATATATGGTCTACTTTTTCTAGGAAGTTGTTTTATGTGAATCCATGAAATCACACATTCTTGAGTTGGGGATCAGATCATACATTCACATAATAAATTTCATTCATTGTGATATCGATTATATATAAATGGTCAATAAAATTATAGTAGTGGAAAATAAACTATTAAGAAATATGTTTTAGGGGGGAAATGATTATTCCTATGGGAATGGGTCGGAAATCAAATAATTGGAATAAATATTATAGGGAATTCTATTTCCATAGTCGTGGGACACATCAGAATTATACCATTGGATCATTAAACATTCCTCCTCTACTAATGAGTAATATGGGAACTTTTCGATTTTGATTCTTTTGACCATAAAATGTGAGATGGAATGAAACCACCATGAGCTTATCACAAATGAAAACAAATGGGATATCATCAACTCAATTGTAATCTTTCTATTTGTTCATGTTATAGAGACACATTTTCTGGTTGAATATAGAAACATTATTCTATGATATTTTTACAGTCGCATAAATCTCACCATTATAATTGGTTGAGAGTGTGTGATTTTATGAACACTCTGACCCCACAACCAATACAAACTCAACAAGGTAATAATTCAAAACTTGTAGTGAATAAGAAATTATATGGAGATGTGACAGTGATCAGGGATGATCAATTTTGTCCTTCAATTGTGACTAGTTAAATTCTTATTGAATTATTTCATTACGTTAATTTTTTAGATATGTTTGTGTCCCGTTAATTTATTTCATGACCAATGGTTGATCGTATATCTTTTCATATGGATATTATTCCTTCTATGTTAATACTTCAAACTCTTCTTTATCCAAGAATATATTGATTATTTATGGATAAATATCCTTAATTCCCTTTCAATTGTATTATTAGTTTCTAAAATCCATTTATATAATGAAGTATAGACTTACCACAACACCTATCCATGTGTTACCAAATTCTGGACGAGGCTATATATTCAATTATAATGAATCAAGATTTGTGGTGGCATGTGTTCCAATACAAATAGATAATATTCAATAATCTAGATCATATAAGATATGATTTCATGTGATGAAATCCCAAATACAATACATGGAATTAACTATTGTGGTTCACCCTTTAAATAAATAGAATTATTTTATCTTTATTACACAATGATTGACTTTTACAAATCAGAAGAGTCTAAATAACTTTTACTATAATAGAATATGAAAGTTATATAGTACATAAAAATGGATTATCATTATATGTTTAAATTCATATTGATATATAGCCCGTGTAATGGTAACACAATAGTTGAATTATTGAGAAGGAAATAATATGCTCATTTACCTAAATAGGATCCAATTCAATAGAAAATAGTGGATGTCATAGTGAATTTAAAAATAGATTTATATAACCAAGGTGATGTCCAATTTTTCATTCCCCTCTGTTTTGTAAAATATTTTCTTATTAGGATGGATATTCATATACAACATGTCAATAATGAGTTATTATGAGGTCAAAAATCAATGGTGGGTATCATTGATAGTTAGAAGATGGATGTGGGTTCCTTGTTGCAGTTTATATATTGGATGGTTGTACCTTTTTATAGTTAATAACATATCACTACTACCTATCACTATTCGACATGGTTTTTTTAACCATGGGATTCAAAAAATGTATAAATAAATGAAGTAATTGTTATAGTGGATTTTCCTCAAAAGAGCTATAGAAAAGTATGTCTCGAGATACATCACCTATCAGTAGGTAGAGGCAGAGAACGAACAACATGTAGGTATATTGTAGTCTTTATCAGTTATCACATGGAAATATGAGAAGATAGACATGTATTTTGTAATAGGTCATCCAAATTTGGTTAGGAAACAAGATTTCATATGGTTGATAGTGGATCAAATCATAAATTCATGTAACGACATTCTGATTCATGAAAACAATTTAGTGGAATACATATCTGATAAAAATATTTGGGAAACTGTAAGAATGTATTATGTCACAATAGAAATTGTATAAAATAACTACCCTATGTTAACATATAATTTTGGGAAATCCATAAATAATGGATTTTGAAATTTGTTTTTTGTGATAATGTCTTATAATCTTCAAATGGAAAAAAAACTTTAACGGATATTCCAAATAATTGAGGACATGGTTAGAGATTGATTGATAGATTATTGAGGCTTGTAGGAGGATAAAATACCTTTATTTGAGTTCTCATATAATAACAATTACCATGTCCATATTCATATTTCTCTTTTTAAACCATTGTACGGGCGAACATGTCATTCTTCACATTACTGGGTGGAAAAAGATTAGAATTATCAAATTGGAACCATCCTTATGTGAGATAAAATATAAATGATTTAGTTGATCAGTAAGAGGATATAGAAACATTAATTTAATCAAAAATAGTATGTGGATTACTAGTTAAACTTTTTTCGATGGAGGTATGTGATAACGTATTTTTTTAAAATATATCCAAAACTTATAAATCATAATCATGTTAAGTTGGTAAATATTTCAACTTGTTATATATTTCATATGTGGATAATTGATCTAATCTTGAAGGTAGAGCATTTCAGTGTAATTCCATTGAATTTCTATTCAATAAACAATGTGTTTCAGGAATCTATGTTGATGAAGTTCCTACCTGATTTGAACTAAGTGATTCTATGGCATAACATTAAACTAGATCCAGATGCTATATTGAGTAATTTTATAGAACTAGTTCTGGATTAGAAATAGATGATTTTTCATGGGAGAATGAATGTAATGTTGCAGGTTGTATGGAATCATGTTCAAATTCAGGAAAAAACATGGTCTCAAAAGATGGAAATAGTGCATTAGTGTCCCGAACACTTTTTCAAGAGAAATGGGTTTTCTATTTCTTAGGGATGGAAATGAAAATTGTTTTGAGAATTTATTACCCCTATTTTTTTATACATGACACATTATTCTAGTAATTTCTATCCATATAACTTTTTGGACATGTTTCAGAGGGTCATGAGTGATTTTGGCTTACATAAGAGGCTTTTCAGGATGTGGACAGTTTATGTATTGTTAATAGAAACAATGTGTCATCTCAAGGAATCCACTATCACGAACTTCCCTAGTTGGGCCCATGCTGTGACTCCATATGCCCACTTCCAATAGTCGGGGGTATGGTTAGTAGCATTGAGTAGGCATATCAATAACATTGGAGGTATTTTCTATGTACATGTACACATGCACACATCTCTATGTTCAAAATGTGCCAAAATGTAAAAGCCACTAAGATCCAAATTCATGAATACTACTATATTCCAACAAGAGCACGAGAAGAAAATAAATTGTATTAAAGTAAACTAGGCCAGAGTACAAGTCCAAAAAAATGATGTTTGTAAACATAAGTCCAACCTATAAAAAGATATAATAGGAAAACCATCTAATGTCATAGGAATACACCTCGTCCATTCGGATCTCACACGACACCTCCTGGTCCAAGTCCTCCAAGTACTCCATCAAATGTAACTCATCAACCCTATACATCACACATGTGTAAAAATTCCATGTAGTGGCGAGTAAAACAATACACTGTGGGACACCCTAACACCAAAAATCAATATACAATGGAATGATATAGTCAGCTATACATTGTATGTGCCAACCAAACATATAAAAATAATATCCATATATTCTCAATCTACAAAATCTAGTCTAGTTGTATGTCAAAACTATCGCATACCAATACATGGGATCCATCCTAAATATTTGATGAATCACTCATCCATAAGAACACACTCCTGAGTCTGAAAGCATTGATGTTGATTATCCGAGAAATACTATTTTTTCGAGCACTATTATGAGAGATATATGTTGGTTGATATGAAAAGTGGGATGTGATACAAAAATTAATATCACAATTAGGTCCAATGTGTGATACCAAAAAATATATATGGGTTAACCATCTATATAGATGAAAAATACCCAGGGAATTTGGTTACATCAATACTGAATACTCTACCTAGGCCATGAAGAATGAATAGTGGATCCAACTTTAGGCATTTAAGGGGATTTCAAAAACACGATATAGGAAGTCATGTGGGAGATATCATGATCCTATGAGATGAAAATTATACACACCCACCATCTGTTAAATAATCAAGGGCACAAACCCTTAGGAAACATGTCTATGATATAGAGGAAAAAATAATCAATAAATCTATAATGAGATACATGGTGTGTAGTAGGGTCACACAACATGTTCTTTCACCCCAAGTACATTCCTTGTAAAATTGACCATGTCATTCCAAACTGTTTAATGTAGAGTATGGATACACATCTTGTAGAAGAAGTCGCATGTCGTTCCTTCCATCCCTGATCCACCCATGAACTTTGGTCATGTGCTAGTACATTGTGTCAATTCATTTCACACTGCCTATGTACTAGTAAATGGGATTGTCTGCATACTTGGAGCACAAAATTATGTGAGGTGGGGTATATACTATATCGGTATCATGCGTACTCCACCCCATGAACATGAATCTAATGAGATACATGTGGAGTCTATGGGAAGGTTCATCATGTCGTGTGATAGAATCATAAGCTGGGTGACATTTAACATTCTTATGAACCCTATCCCTCACTCAATGGGGGCCACTAGTGGAACCATGGCTGTTCTATGCCTGAATTAGAGTATGGTATGGTTTGTGTTTGATTTCAATCCTCATAGAAAGTTTAGAATGTCTTTCGGAAAAGTGATCATATTGAACAATCAGATAATAGTATGGATGGTGGCACCGTTTTCTAGTGTTTGCAAATTTTTGGGCCTAAAAAATGAATAAATAAGAAAATGTGTTTTTATAAAAGATATTTTCCTGCTGTTGACTTTAAAGATAGGATACTTTTGCACCTTTTTTTCAAAATCATAACTTGAAAATATGGAAAAGGAAGAAGGTCCCCCAAGTTTTGTGTTTGTTCGTGCTTGTACCTATGAACCAAAACTTGTGCGTCGAGGGAGGAGTTGTGCGCCATCGCACATGGTATCCAAATTCCTATAAATAGAGGGCCCCCCATCCTCATTCGGCATAATGTTAAGTCTTATAGAAAATCAAATCTCCCATCACGCAGGTGTAGTGGTCACACAAGTGGTGGTGGGCCGCGCAAGATGATGTTGCATGATAGTTGTTTGCTGAGCATCCAAGGTGGTTTGTGTGAGAAAGGACATGAGTTTCCCAATTTTGGAGATGGTGAAGAAGGTGTCACACAGGGGGTATGGGGACACTTGCATGCTAGATTTGAAGAAGTGTGACAGTTCACAGTTTCACGCCAAAATTGGTTTGGGCATAAAATGAAGTGAGCCACACAATTATGGTGTTGAATAAGTGAGAATCTGACAAGTGTTTTAGGAGTACTTCTATGCCAACATTGGACTTGTGCACTGGCTTTGAAACTTGCGCACTAGCTTGGAGAAGTGCGCCAAGTGTTGCTGAAGTACGCATGTCTTTCTGGGTCTGTTCGAAAGATGAGAGTTTGCCCGATACCGTTGTTGCAATGTGAGATTTGTATTCGGGTGGATGTTGGACTTCAACAGAGCATCTATATACAATATAGGATGCATTCATTAGAAATGAGGAATGGACCTACACATCTATAAACTGAGTGGGACTTAATCAATGGAAATGAGCTAGGGGGAGTCAACGGGAGTGCGCCAAGGGATGCAGTGAGCTATCCCTGAACTTTTGTAAAGTCAGTGAGCCTAGGACAGAGTGACTATTCCCGAACCTTTGTAATCCAGAGCTAGAAATTTTTTTGTGGAATTTGGTACGACCGAAAACCTATCGGCGTATGATTCTTAGACGTATCCCTCAGTGGTGAACCATGTAAAAAGGGTTGTGTGATCTCTCTGCTTGAGAATGTTTTCTTTCTGATCATTTTCGTCATACAGGTTTAACAAGTTCCTGCTAACGAGGGAACATTATCATGCACATTAAACAAAAAGTTGTCATTGTGATTCACGCCTCCCCTCTCAGGGTGTCTTGGGGTCCTAAAAGTTGTATCAAAGGGAGGTTACTTGTGTTTAATCTGTCTTTTGTCATCATGGAGAATGCAATCAATATCCGGGGTGTCCCTCCCTTTGATGGATGTAATTTATAGATCTGGAAGAATAGAATGAGATATCTTCGAAGATCCCTTGTAATGGAAGTCCGTTTTCCACTCTCCAAGGTATTCATGTTACTGATCTAACATGACTGGCTTTGATGTATGCAAATAGGAAAATTCTTGATGTAGATGCTAAGCCACTGAATGCTCTCACAGCAGCCCTTTCTGATTAGATCTATCTAAAGGTTATGAGTTTTACCTCATGAAAATCCATGTGATATAAACTCGAAAATATTTATGATGGAGATAGCAAAGTGATGGAGTCAAAATCACAAGTCATACACAATCGGTTTGATGATATGAAGATTCATCCAGATGAGAATGAAAAATTATTCTTTAATCGAATTATTGAAGTGGTTGGAGAAATTAGGGGTCTAGAAGAATAAATCAACGACGTTGATATTGTAAAGAAAATATTAAGAAGACATCCACCCATGTGAAATGAAAATGTGTCAGCCCTTGAGGAACGAGAACATTCTAAAAATTCTCTAGATGATCTACTGAGCAGCTTGGTAGCTTATGAAATGAGAGTCAAACCAGAAGATGCTCTAACTCGTCTGAGAAAGTAAATGGCATTCAAGGCCCTAGATAAACTGAAAATGTCAAAAAGTTAGTATCGGTGAAGATGATTAATAAAAATAATTTCTTTCTGTCATTAAAAAGAAGTTCAAGAAGGGTGAATGGAAATTAAAAGGGAGGTTACCTCACACATGTTTTCATTGTTTATATTTTGGGCACATTGCCTCTCATTGTTTAAGAAAGTTCGATGATGTAGATAGTGAAGATGAAAACATCGAGATGCCTTGGATATGGTTTTTCAAAAAGGGAGACTTCAAATATGGAATAAAATCCAGAGTAATAATTTTTTCTGTGAAGAGGATGATGAGGATACTGAATTTTTTGAAGAAGAAGAACCTGAATTTAAAATAGTAAACCACGATTCCATGATGGCTACCATTGAAAAGTATGATCCCTCGATCAATAAAGGTAGAGATAATCATATTACTGCTAATGGTGAATCAAAGAATCAAATTAAGGATTCCTTTTCCAATCTTGCGAATAAATGTAAGAGATAAAATAAGTGGAAGGAAATGGTGGAAGAATCATAAAAATATGTTGAAGAGACTGAAGCAGAAATTAAACGACTAGAAGAACTAGTGAGAGTTCAGTCCTCAATCCTTGAAAGAACAGATGATGTTGTGGAACTAAAGCTCATAATTAAAGAACAATCAAACGTCATAAATGTTCTTTCACCTAAACAGTAAGAGAATTCCACAAATTTTGAGGGACTTGAGGAATAAGTTGTTACTCTTAGGAGTAAAATTAGATGTCAATCAACCACAAACGAGGGAAAAAAGAAAATTCATTTTAGAAGATTCTCATATGCTGAATTACTAAAAAGACACAAGTGTGATATAGATAGGTTTGGAAACATTTTGAGTGATCAAAGACCCGATTTCATGGGTTAGAGTGGAATTGGCTGTGAAGTTGAGACACCAACTTCTGGATGTAAAGAGAGCCAAAAGAAAGACAAGATGAAAGTTGGACATGTCAAAACATTACCTGATGTGATGAAAAATAAACCCTCAATACAAACTAAAATAAGAGGTAAAAATTATCGTCAAACATTCATAAATGATACCCAGTTCAACTATTCTCCCAAGGAAGAAGGCATGAGAATAAATTCACGTGAGAATACATTTCCTTTCATGAAGTGTCAGTTCTATGGATATTTGGGCCATACCATGTCATAAGATGAAGAGGCAAGGAGCTAACTGAATGGAGAAGTTATGGGATGACAAAAAACGAGACTAACTTCTTATCCACCATCTTATAGAAGAAATATCTTCTATATATATTGTTTTCATTGTTCTCACTTTGTAAATAAGGCTATGTCTAGCAGGAAGAGATTCGATAGGAGAGATTCATACAACTGTCAAGGACGCTTCAATATTCACCCACCTGTTGGTGTTGATCTCAAACACATGTTTTCTCCTCTAGAAGAAGATTATGTTTATAAAGAACCTGATTATGTGGAATAAATACTTAGAAGACCTTCAATAACTTATACTCAGTCAAATATCTCTTGGAAAGAAAAGAAGAAGATCGAGAAATCCAATCTTGTAGAGGATTCCATCAATGACACAAAAAGAAATAGCACCTAGATTTTTGATAGAAGTTGCTCATCCCATATAACAGGTAATGCAGACCTGTTAACAGACATTAGAAGGAAGGATGATTGTAATGTACGATTTGGTAATGATGGAGCTCTGAAAATCAAAGGCATTGTAAGTACTAAATTAGCTAATAGAGAACTAAAGAAGACTGATGTCCTTTATGTTGATGGCCTAAATCATAATCTACTCATCATGAGTCAACTCTGTGACTCAGGACTTATAGTTACTTTTAATCAGAAATGTTACCCTATCAAGGGGAAGACATGGAATTCACATATTAAGGGATGCAGAATAGAAGACAACTTGTATTAGGTTTATAGTGAAGAAAATGTCTGTTACATGACTCTTGAAGAAGAAAACAGTTTGTGGAACCGAAGACAGGGACACATGAATCAACAAGAAATGGAGAAAATAACAAAATTAAGGATGGTCATGGACATTCCCATCCTAAAGAGTGGTCATGAAATTTCTCGTGATTCTTCCATTTGTGGAAGGCTGGTTTGCAGTTCCAATCGGCCAATGAATAAAAGGGAATCTCATCTTCTTGATCTCATTCATTTAAATGTGTGTAGGCCGATAAATGTAGCTGGAACTCATAGAGAAATGTACATTGTCTTTTTCATAGATTATTACTATAGAATGGAATGTGTAATTATCATTCACAGGAAATGACAACTTCTTGACTACATGATAAAATATCTAAAAATCCCTGTGAATGATACTGGAATAATAATCAATGTGTTGAGATCTGACAATGGAGGGGAACACAACATCAATTGAATTTGAAAATTTCCGGGATATGCATGGGATACAACATGATGTAGGTACTGTAAGAACTCCACAAAAAAATTGAGTTTCTGAACATAGGAATTGATAGGTGAACAATATGGCATGAACTATGCTGATTGATAGACATATATCACACCATTACTAGAAATAGGTTGTTCAAGTTTCATTATATATTCAAAATCGAACAGGACGGTATATGGGTGATATGAAGATACCATATAAATTGTGTCATGGAAGGAAACCCTCTTTGAAATACTTTCCAGTTTTTGGAAGTAAATTATTCATTAGTAACAATGAAGGAAATCATGGATATTATGGTGACAATGCAGATGAAGGAATTTTCCTTGGATAATTAATGAACAGCAAAGCATAAAAGTGATTCAACAAGAGATTATGAAGGATTTTGGAAAGGATTTATGTTATGATAATTGAAGAGAAAACCACAAATTCTTCAAGGACGTCATATACTGATGTGATAGAACATGAGGAAGAAAGTGAACGTAGAGAACATAAAAATATACAAATAGTAGAATCATTACAAAACACTCAGTAGTTACATCATGATGTTGACCTAGAAGAGGAATCCAAAGAATAAACTAGGGCTAGAGAGAATGCAACTGAACCACGCATGAGAAATCGTAGAGTTGAGATTGATCCATCTAACAAAATTAGGGACAGGAGTTCACCCACTCAAACAAGGAGGATGAGGAAGAACCTACAATCTGAATTTCTGTCAGTTGTAGATCCAACATAATTTTAAGATTCTAGAAAGGATGAATAGCGTGTGAATACAATGAATGAAGAGTCAGATCAAATTGAAAATAATCGGACATGGGATATTATCTAGAGACCCAAAGGTCACAATGTGATTGATACAAAATGGATCATTAATAACATGTTTAATGAGAATGGAAGTGTTATTAGAAACAAGTCACTACTGTTATCTAAAGGATACACCCAGATTGAAGGCATTGATGTTGAAGAAACATTTGTGCCTGTGGCTAGACTGAAGTCAATCAGTCTTTTCCTTTCCATGTCACTCCCAATAGGATATAAATTATATCAAATAGATGTCAAGACATCATTTTTTTAATGGTGTACTCGAAGAAGAAGTCTACATTGAAGACCTAGTGGGATTTTTCATGGTACTGATGATACAAAGGTCTAAAAAGTGAAGAAATCACTATATGGTTAGAATTAGGCATCACTAGCATGTTATTCCCAGCTAGAACCATATCTCAAGAATCTGGAATTAAAAAGAGGAAGTGTATACCACAATCTATATGTAATGAATTCTACAGAAGATCTGTTCACGGTTCAAGTCTACGTTGATGATATCATATTTGGTGGCAACATGTAGAAATCAGTGGTTGAATTTTACAGTCACATGAAATCAGAATTTTATATTTCTATGATTTGGGGGATCACATTTTTCATGGGGCTGTAGGTGATTCAAATAAAGGATTACAATTTCATTTCATAGGAAAATTATGCAAGAGAGATGCTGAATAAGTTTAACATATAAGACTCAAAACCAATGTCAACTCAAATTGCAGTAGGAACCATACTTGGAAAGCAAGAATATGGGACCTTTGAAGAACCCACCATGTACAGGAGGATAATTTGGAGCCTACTGTTCCTGACAGTGACATTTCCAGTTATTGTCTTTGAAACAGGTCTTGTGGCACACTTTCAGAGTAATCCAAAGAAGGAACATATAAAATAATTAAAAAGAATCATAAGGTATATTCAAGGTACTCACAATTGTGGCCTATACTATGCTGCAGGAAGAGAAAGTAAATTATCAGCTTTTTCTGATGCTGAATGGGCATGTGAGGTTGTGGACAGAAATTCCACTACTGGTGGTGCATTCTATATTGAAAATAAATCTATTGGCTGGTTGATCAAGAAAAAAGAAATTACTTCTCTTATTATGGTTGAAGCTGACTATATCTCCACCACAATGGCATGCACTCAACTGTTATGGATGAAGAAACAACTAATAGATATTGGTGATGAGGTGGAACTACCAGTGGTAATTTACTGTGATAACAAGAGCACAATTGATGTTTCGAAGAATCCATTTCAACATTATCATAAGAAACATATTGAAATTAGATATCACTTCATAAAAGAAAATTTTGAGCAAGGGGTGATTAGAATGGATCATGTCAGAACTGATGAGCAAGTGGCTGATATCCTAACCAAGCTAGTGTCACCGGCTGTGTTTGAGAAGCATCAGTTGAACCTCGGTGTTCATCCACCTCTTAGTGTATAAGGAGGTTACAAAATTCCCCTCTCTCAAGTTATGTTAATTGTTTTTAATCTGTTTTTGGATGTGATGTACGATTGTGGGTGAGGTACAATCTAGGGGGAGTGTGGTTTGAGATGAACAATAAACATTTACCGGTATTTGGGTTTATTGTGAATGGGGGATAAAGGAATAAATTCAGGCATTTAATTCTTTTGTGACTTGTTGAGAATCCAGTGTCAGTGATAGGATGGGAAGGAATATATTGGACTTGTAATGCTTATGTGACACTCTAAGAGAATTTCTTGGGCATCATTGAGAATTCCAAAACATGAGAACCCAATTCAAGATTTATATATTGTTTTCTAAACCGAGCATTTCTCCCTTAGACTTAGAGTGTTGGATGAGTTGATTCGTGTATTTATTGTTTTACTGTGGCTGGTGCTCTATTGAATTTATTTACTGATTGAGAACAAAACCAAAGGGGGAGATTATTGGAACCATGGTCGTTCTATGAATGAATTAGAGTATGGTATGGTTTGTGTTTGTTGTAAATCCTCAGAGAAAGTTCAGAATGCATGACGGAAAAGTGATCATACAGAACAAGAAGATAATTGTATTAAGGAGAGGATACTTGTGTGCCTTTTTTTCAACATTAGAAGATAAAAATTTGGAAAAGGAGGAAGGGCGCAAAAGTTTTGTGTTTGGTCGCACATGTACTTGCACAAAAAAACCTGTGCACCGTGGGAGGACTTGCAGACCATCGTTCTGGGTTTCCAAATGCCTATATATATAGGTACACACCTCCTCATTCAGCATGAAGATCAGTCATTGAGAAATTTAGAGCTCCCGTCGCGCAGGTGTAGTGGTCGCACAAGTGGTGGTGGGTAGTGCTAGATGAAGTTGCACGATAGTTGTTTGTTGTGCGTCCAATGAGGTTTGGGAATGAAAATAGTTGAGTCAACCAAGATTTGAGCTGGTGAAGATGGTGTTACACAGGTGGTGTGGTGACATGTGCGCTCCCAACTTTAATGAAGTGTGACAGTTCACAGTTTTTTAAGCCAAAATCTGTTTTGGAAAAAGGATGTGAGTCATGCAAGTTTGGTGTCGAAGAAGTGAGAATAGCTCAATTGTTTGAGGTGGAATTGAGCTCTGGATTTAGACTTGCACGCTGGATTTGAAACATGAGCACGGGCTTGGAGATGCACACTAGGTGTTGCTGAAGTATGCCAGTCTTTCTGAGGCTGCGTGAAAGATGAGAGTTTTCCTGATACCGTTGGTTCATTGTGTGATTTTTCTTCGGGTGGAAGCTGGACATCAATATAGAATCTACTTAAAATAGAGGATGCATTCATTATAAATGATGAAGAGGCATTCACTTCTATAAACTGAGTGGGACTTCATCAAAGGAAGTGAGTTAGGGGGAGTCAACGAGAGTGACCCAAGGGATGCATTGAGCTATGCATGTACTTTTGTATAGGCAGGGAGCCTGGGACATAGTGATTTTTCCTGAACCATTGTAATCCATTGCTAGTGATGTTTTAATGGAATTTGGTATGACTGAAAACCTGTCAGCATAAGCTCCATAGACATATCCCTTAGTGGTGAACCAATTAAAAAGTGTTGTGTCATCTCTCTTCTTGTGAATGTTTGCTTTCTGATCACTTTCATCATACATGTTTAACAAGTTCCTACCAACATGGGAAGAAGACCCTTCACATTAAAAGAAATTGTTTTCACCAAGATTCACCCCTCCGCTCTCAGGGTGTCCCGGGTTCCTACAGCCACATACCATGTAAAAATGGGTTACGTGGTTAGTGTATTTCGAATTTCTAGAATCACAAGTTCTATCTCCGTACATTATAAAATCATATAGGTTTTTCTCCAATGGACCATACATATCAAAACTCAAGATTGAGTGTTGACCTATAAACTTAAAATTGAATCAAGGTGATTCATTCCTTCAATTGTATATCGAAAAAACATTCAATTGATCTTATTAAAACCATCCAAAAAGTGAAATCTATCATATAACTTTAATTTTTCAATCACCGCCATTGATTCACTTCTGTTAGGTCAACTCGGTGATGATTCATGAATTTCGGATCATTTCATTATGAAATGAAGAAAGATGATCATTTTTTCATAAATAT
This sequence comes from Viscum album, assembly GCA_963277665.1. Lineage (NCBI taxonomy): Eukaryota > Viridiplantae > Streptophyta > Magnoliopsida > Santalales > Viscaceae > Viscum > Viscum album. The sequence continues at coordinate 2,068,750,723 of OY728152.1, read as the reverse complement.
GATGAATAAACAAGAACATTCATTGAAAAAGTGTGAGATAAAATACAAGGAACAAATCCGAGGAATGAAGAATGACTATTTTTTATCACAACCTCGATCTGTTCATGTATCAATGATGAAAAATTAATACATAAATATCAAATAATCCAATTTGGATAATACTGCGTGAAACATCGAACCACTGGTCAACCAATTTGTTGGTGGGACATAATTAAATGATAAATCCAAAAATGGGGAATAGAATCCAGAATAATACATCCATCCTAGGAATAGGATCTGTCACTATTGAGGATCAATTGTCCTTGGAGGACTCCATAATCAATTATCTCTAATCAAATTTTGTACTGTTACAATTGAGATAATTATCTAGTGTTTCACTCCTTTGTCTCCAAGTAATTATCGGGTTATGAGCCTAACCTTGGATACCTATGTAATGGATTAATTAGAGAAATAAGTGTTACCATGTTGATGAAACAGAGAAATCAAATAATTGTTTATTTTACTGTATTCATCAAAAAATTCGAAACTACTTTTCACAGCTGACCCACAGTGGCTGATTCTAGGTCACCCATAAGGTAAACCCGCTACTCTAAACGCAATGTATACAATGGATTTCTGGTCTAGGGACCTATTATGATTTTAATTTACATTTTCTAAAAAACTACATGCATATGATATTTGATAATTTAATATTATTAAAATATTTTTTCTTTGCACATCAGGCTTTATAATTTCTTTTCATCTGATGGTATGATCTCAAAATTAAACCATATAATTTTTTAAAATTATAATAATAACATATAAGACATTATATTATCCCCACCTAGGGGATTTATGTCCCTAAAAATCCAAAACAAAAGCCAATCAAAATAATGCGGGTACAGAGAAAGTATCTAAGACTTTACCTACTAAGTTATCTCTTTGATATATTTCTATTACAACTAGACACGCACCAAAATAATAGCACACCCATAAATGACCCTCTCCTACCAATCCTTGATCTCCACTATGTACATAGAAAATGTCCCTCCATCCTCACTGTCAATTTTACCTTAGTGTGATGAGTCATGAACATACCTCCTCAACTACGACATGTGAAAGATATCATGTATCTAATCAAATATCATAGGTAGATCTATGTTTTAGTACACATCACCAACTCTACGTAGTTTCATAAGAGGACTGATAAACCTTATAGATATCTTACTTCCCTAACCAAATCATTATAATACCCATCAAGGTGAAACCCGTATGAATAAATGGTATACTTAATCAAAATACAAAGTCCTCCTCTGCCTATCAGTATATGACTTTTGATGGCTCTTGGAAATATACATATACTCCTAAAGATCGGAACCTTCTATGTAGTATCTTGAACCATCTCTCTGTCCATTAGTGCTGACACTCTAAGGTCACTCCATCAAAGTGGTGACCTATTAGGTAAACCATAAAAAGCCTAAAATGGAGAAATAAAAATACTATAATTGTATCCATTGTCATTAACAAACTCCACTTTTGGTAGGTGATCCTCCCAACTATGGTGGAATTCTATCATGAACACTGTCGGTAGGACCTCTATAACATGAATGGTCTGCTCCATCTTTCAATCCTTTTGTGGGTGTAATGTGGTTCTCAAGATTAAATAGGTTCTAAACACCTCATATTATCCCTTCCACATCCGGGATAGGAAATGTCCATCAAAATCTTAAACGATAATTAATGGAACACCAGGAAGTCGAACTATTTCCTAAAACAATGGGGTCTCATTCACACCATTGAACTCTACACATGGATATCTAAGAAGTGGGCCAACGTGGTGAGTTGGTCAATGATCACCTAGATGGAATCATGTCCCTAGGACATATATGATAAAAAAATAATGAAGTATATTGATATGTCATCTCAATTCAATTTGAACTCCTCAAGGGGTACAGCTAAACTTGCTGTAACCTAGTACCCAACCTTCACTCTCTGATAAATAAGGAATCGATAACAATTCTCTGCCACTCCTTTCTTCATTCCAATCCAAAAAACCTTACATTGGATGAATTTTTACATATTATTCAATCCAATATGTACCATCAAAAGGTATGTATGAAACCTTCTCAAAACCTCCTCCCACAATTCTAGTGGTATTGATATACATCCTCTGAAAGGAATTACTTTTTTCCTAATTTGAATATCCATAAAAATCATTCCTGGTTGATATCTAAGAATCTATACTCTAGCAGTAGTTATTCCCATGATATCCCTCCTTGAATTGTTATAATAGTGGAGGATTAGCAACCATTGACTAGAGGTAAGCTTCTCTATCTCCATCCATGTTGGATAACTGAAATGAAGACAACTTCATGGATTCCTCATTAAGCAGCTACGAACTAGATCTCCTACTATGAGAATAATCCACCATTTCCCCTTAATATGAGTACTGAAAAACTCAATTTCATAGTCCAAGAGGAACTCTATCTATTACCTCAATATAAAGATAAGATCCTTGAGAGAGATGTAAAACATGAGAATTTTGTGATCAATGAAGGTGATAAACAAATCTATCTTCATTTAGTGTCACCAAATATTCCATGAAAAGACTACTATTTGGACTCATTTTCGTGGGTCAAGTAGTTATTATCATTTAGTCGCAACAAGTATGAACCAAATACAATCACAACTTACCTCTACATAATGGAAAAACTATGCCTACTACATAATTCATCATATAGCACTACGTACTTGACACCATCTTCCGAAAATATCAATATCAGATCACTCCGGAAAATCTATCACGACTACTAAAAAATCACCTAGAACTTATATATCCATGTAAAGGGATTCCCCTTTAGAGGAAAAGATATCATAAAAGCCCATATCCTAGAGAAATCATGAATGAATCTATGATTAAAAAATGCTATCCAAGAATTAATGAACCTCTATCACAGTCCATGGTAGGTCCCATGAAAAAACTTCCTCATCCATGGATGGGTCCATAGACACTCTAACTGGTGAGATAACATGTCCTGGAATGTGGACAACCAAATCCAAAACTCAACCTTTGAGAGAATCTCATAAATGCTGTTCTCTGAGAGTATGTCGACAACTGTCCTTAAATGTATCATGTGGACCTTCATAGGTGATGAGTACAAAAGGATATCATTGATAAATACTAACATGAAAAGATCTATATCAGGCTACAAGATCAATCTCATTAGTCCCATGAACATTGTTGTGGTGTTCCTGGTGCTAAATCTCATCACCAAATATTTATAGTGATCGTAATGACATATAAAATCCATAATCGGTATATCATCTTCTCATACGTTCAACTATTGATAGCCTAGTATGATGTCAACCTCAGAGAACCATCATTCCCTTTCTAAATGATGGAAAATTCCATTGATCTTTGGTAGTAGAAACGTGCTCTTCATGGTCACATTTATCGAGAACTTTTTGTCCACACACATCCTTGTGCTTCTGTAAACCATTTTGAAAACACAAACAAGGGACAAAGAGTTTGAAAAACCTGGTTTCGTGAGGCGCTTCAACTTTAAGTCCAACAATTTTCCACATAGCTCATTAATCACTATGAGAGACATACAATATGCTAGTGGAGATATTGGTTTCATCATAGGTTGTAAATAAATGAATATATACATCTCCCAATGCAGTGGTAATCCTTGAAAATCATTAGGGAAGACTTCTTCATACTCCACCACAACTGCTTAGAACTAGAAACTCATAATATCTACTAAACTGAGGTTCATTCTATCGAATTCTTTAGTAATCAATTTCTTCATCCTATGCATGATTCCATCTTGTTCTGCCTGGGATTCATTTTCACTAAGAAGGGAAAACCACATTCCATCACTACAGACACTCCACATATTTAAAGTATATTATTCAATAAATGAATGGACTATGGCTAAGAAATACAACTCAATAATTATGTCATATGGTATCAACTAAACCACCAAGTGGTTACAACTGAAACAATCTCCTCAAAGGGACAAGCCACATTGTTGGAACAAATGTGCAATCATTGTGTCTCTCCTATAAGATTATTAAAAAGTAACGTTCGAGTCAACATTTCAACTGGATTCTCTAAGTCCAGAATAATAAATTTGGAGAGAAATTAATAACTAACACCAGTTTCTATCAGTAATGATGATAAATTTTAAAAGTCACTAATCATAACTCAGATCATTCATGGAGGGACTAGGCCATATTCTTCGACCGTATGCATCATTACCCTCCTTTGTCCTCATAATCCCTGATCCTGATGTGGACATTCAAGGGGTAGTGATGGTAATAATTTGAAATATCTACCACATCCTTCTTCTCTTCCATCACCTATGTCATGTATTCCTCCAAGTGAATCTTCCTGGTCATATTATTGTCTCTACTTCGTTGGCCTAACCATTTTCTCCATGTCTATAGCATACTAGGTTGTAAAATCTCAAGCGAGATGTCACATGTCGTTACATGTATATCCCCACATTTCACTAGGCTGAATGAAGCCTCCCTATAAACACTGAATATTAGATCCATTTTCCTAGAACCTCCTCCTTAAATGTATCCCTTTTCTAGAATCATGAGGCAAGCATCGTCTCTCGACAACCGAGGTGTATGGACTTGCTCATCCACAATTGACTATCACCAGTTGTATATGCTCAACCAACAATCTTTAAACCACTAAATCTAATCAACGAACTCCAACTTATGTTTTAAGGCATATAGGGATAAAACTAACTTGGATTTATCTACAAAAACCTCACTCAATGTTTTGAGATAGGTAGTATTTATCTCTAACCATGACCATCATGTAGATGGAATGGTCTGTGAACCTCATTGAATAATGATCTACTACCATGATACCATTCTAGAGATAAAGAACATCCCCTATACAAATATATCTCAGTATAACTGGTGATAACATCTATAAAAAGATACTCTGATGCACTTTCCACAAATTAATCACCTCATCATGAGTCTGGAGAGCCATACACCACCATAGCCTTGTTGATCCATGTATAAGGATGACAACTAGGAACATCATCTTGTCTGTTGGTGTCCGGGATGGATGAAAAACATGGGTCGCTGTCACATTCCAATACTCATCCACCTAAGGGTTGTTCTTACTTCATATACTGAGGGGTCTCTATCTCTAAACCTCATTTATCTATATCATATTATAATTAAATTCCACTAATATTGTGGGTAACTTGTTCTACTACACATGTAGTGACATGGCTTGTGCACAACCAAGAGATACCTTATTGGGATTGGTCACTACATTGAAGTGACAAAACATAGGGGGTAATCCTCATGATAGATCTACTGAATCATAGTTGGTATGATTATATGGGTCATCCTATAATGAAACAATATGTACAAGGTTCAATGATTAAATCTTAATAATTGACTCCAAAATGTCATGGAACCAAAACCCCTTCTAATATGATTCATGTACCATTATTTTACATGAAACCAATGTTATAATGTAGCACATCAAAAATCTAGTTATCAGAGTCCTGCTGTATGTCTATGTTAGTATACCCACCAAAAACAAATTCTCTGGCCTAGAATACAAACTAAAAACACATAACACTATTTTCCCAAACCAATCTCACAGACTCCTATGCAAGATGTTGAACAGACCACCTCTAATACCCCTCTTCCATAACATTTACTTGTGTCCCATGATGTGACTCCCCTATCCCACCTCAAATTGGACATGTGTTAGTGACTATTACAAATTAAGTATATCACTAACAAGAGGGTCATTGCCTATGTACATATACACACAATCATCTCCATGCTCACAAAACGATGAAATATAAAAACCACTCATAACAAAATGCATTCATACAACAATATCCCATCGAGAGAATGATAATAAAGTAAAGTGCAGGAAATAATGAAAATCCATAATGTAAACCCACCAAAAAGATTTATGAAACCACATGTCAAACCATTATTTAGAGGTATTATGACTACTTCTAATGTCATTGTAATACATCTTGGCCTATCTGATCTCAAAAGGCATCGTCTGGTCCTGGTCCCCCTAGGACTCCCTCAAAATGTCACCCATCAATAAAAGTTACAACATGTGTAGGAAAATATTATGTACGGGTGAGTATAACAATACTCAATAAGAAATCCCAAACCCATAAAGCAACAAACAAAGGAATGATACAGTCAGATTCACATAGTATTTTTCTATAACATATATAACATGAATATCTAGATTTACACAATCCATGACATGAAGTCTAGAAAAAAGTCACAACTACTGCATACCATCAATACAGATATAGCACAAAGAATCCAGAAAACACTCATCCAGAAGAGGAGAATTCTATGTTAGTTTGCAATGATGATGTCCATCTGAGATGTTCTATTTGTTTAGAACCGTCGTGAGGGACATACATTGGTAGATCTAAAGAGAGAGATATGATAAACAGATAATGATTAGAGCCAGGGACTAGTAGGGATACCAATAACTAAATTTAGATTAACTTTCTATGTATAGGATCAATACCTTATGATGTTGCTCACATCAATATAAAAGACTCTACAAAGGGAACAAAGAATCAAAAGGGGATCCTTCTATAGGCCTCTCAGGTGAATCCAAAAAATCTATCCAAGAAGTCCTGCTAAAGGAATGATAATACAATGAGTGGGAAATGATACCCACCAACCATTAGATAATTTATAAAGGGTACTAACACTAATGAATGTTTTCTATGATATGAAGAAAATAGAATCAATTCCTGTAGAATGGGATACAGTGTATGTTGTAGGGTCACAAATTATGTACATTGAACCTAGGTACATCTCATGTACAATGGCCCATATCATTACAAACTATGTCATGTAGAATATAGGCACACGATGTGTAGAAGAAGTCACACATCATATCCACCCTCATTGGTTTTACCCTTCTATGATGGCTGTGTGCTAGTACATTATTACAATCTTGGTCTCTCTGCCCGTATACCAGTGCCTGGGGTAGTTCAAACACTTGTACCAAGCCATGTCATGTGGTGGGATACATGTGGTGTAGAAACCCCATCTACTCAACCTCATGTCTGTATTTCTCCCAAGATACACTTCATGTATCACGAAAAGTATTTCACATCATTTTAGAGTTTTACATGTCATGGTATATTTAACTATATCATGTAACCCTAGAATTCACTCAGTGGGGTCCACATGTTGTGTACCACAGGTTACATATCGAGTTCATCAAAATTTTAGATAATATCATGTTATTCCACCGCATGATGGATGATATTATAAGATCCTCTCTAGTTGTCTGTTCACCATGAAGATTACTATAATGGGTCATCATATCACCCTAACACCAAATAATTGTGTTTTGTGCCGTCATTTAGCTTAGGCCAAAACATTAATACCATCCAATGAAAACTACACGAATAATGATATCTATTGAATTGCATTGATTCATCCATCACCATCATGTTATCACATTAATTGTGTCTTTCCATTGTTAGATCTTAAATTTTGTATTGTTTTACCATGAAATGAATTTGAAATGGTCATTTATTCATAAAAGTGACTCATAATAAAGAACATATCTTGAAAACAAGGTAAATAAACACAAGGAACAAATATGTGGAATAATCCTCAACCACAGTTCATTACATACCGAATCCATTCCATTATTAATGATCCACAAATCAGAAATAAATTCTCAAATAATCTAAGCCTAATAATATCTCAAATAAAACACATCTCTAGAGAATGATCTAACCACAGATCAATCTTTTATTTAGTTGATATTCATTGATCGTTAAATCTAAAAATAGGGAATGAAATAAAAAATAATAAATCTAATATAATAATTGGATCATTAGACATTGAAGATAAATTCCTACAAGAGATATTACTCAAGAATGATCTCTAATTCATGTCTACATTTTCATCTTAAGAGATTCTCCAATGTTAATCAACAGAGCCAATATGTAATTCTAGGGTAATGATCCTAACCATGGATCCCTTAAATTGAATTAATTAATATAATATGGGTCATTGCATCACTACATCAATGATATAGAGAAATAAAATAAATCTTAAATTTATTTAATCCATTAAAAACACCCAAAATAATTTTTAACAACCAAATAGTGGAAGACAATTTTAGGTCATTCCAAAGGTGACGCCACTACTCTGAATACAATAGTGACCTCATATTTATTTCTGGACTCCAATTAATATTTTATTCCACTTTCTCAAAAAAAAATTGTGTGTGGGTGTAATATAATATTTTAAAATTTTTAAAATTTTTATTTCACACACATTGAGTCACATAATTGAACAATGTCTAAACAAAAATTCTCGAAACTAATCAAAATGCTATTTAAAAATAATACATGGAAAATATGGGACATTTCACCCATGAAAAAGAATATATAGTGAACTGGGAAGTGATAAGTTTGATCCCTGGTTTGAAAACTAATTCCAGCACAAGGAGAAGACCAATATTCTTAAAATTAGGTAAAAGAAAAATTGGTACACGTTTTTCTAAACGTGTGACCCAACCATTCAATTTTTTTTGTTAAGAGAGTAATGTTGTGTGGTTGTCACATGGTGTTCAAACCCATGTGTAAAAATACAAGGTTGTATAGTTTTCTCTAATTAAAATTTTAATGTAACCCTAAATAAACATTGGTACCCCAATTAATACATTATTATCTATTAAAATGGACTTTTTTTGTTCCGGTGACTGAGATATGATCGACATAGCTCTGAAAGTTACTCTTGGGAGAATAAAATTTTCATGGAGGAATGGATTCATCATTAAGTTCATGTTCATCTGTATACTTCTTATATACAGGGTTATTATCTCCCTCAAAATAATATAACATTTCCAATAATTGATATATCCAACTTTTAAAAAGGGTTTATTTTTAAAATCGTGTCTGATCTAGTAAAGGTAATTTGGTTTGAGACAATATCGTGTTTTATTCCATTACTAAACATCATTATCACAAAATATTGTGTAGTAGGTATCTCAAATAATATCGCCACATTATTTTTTAAATGATGGATTAGTTTTTATTATATATCATAATTTTTTTGGGAAAATAATTTATGACATTTAATTAATACATCATTTTTCTAATGGTATAGAAATTGGGTAATTTAATTTAAATTTGGTAACCCCTTTTTTTCCATAAATTTAAAATGTTGGTTTTAAAATTATAGGATTTTTTTGATAAAGTCATTTTGTTTCTCTCTAATTATTTGATGAAAAACATAGTTTTCAGGTGTATTTATTAAGTAGAAAATTTAGAAACCATATTTGGTGTCTGTTTATGATTTTGATGTGACCTAAAAAAAGAGAGTGTAACATTTGGGTAAGAGGATGTGTCCCATGATATGGTTCATGTTCAATTGGGGAACAAAGATATTATAAACATAGTAATTATTTCTATGGTTGACATGATAGCACTCATGAGAATGATGCCATCACATGGGTGTGATTTTTGTCTGTGGATAAATCTTAATGGGTATGACTAACTATTGTTCAATAATTTTTATTATGTAAATATTTTTTCTAAGAAATTTTTTATGGTTTTGATATAAATTGTATAAACTGATTTTTAATATTTTATATCTATTATTATATCAAGTTAAGTACAAATAGAGTGATTTGGGATGTCATCTGAGAAATACTGCAGTGCTTAGACTAACCACCTTCTAGTACATGATTGTGAATTTTTAAATATCATTGAATGATACATAGGTAAAATCATAGTATCTTAGTTCTTTATTTATTACTCTTGATTTCATGGTAATTGTATATGGTGTTTTATCTTGGAGTGCGTTGGGTTTTTCTAGTTTATAACAATTGGTTGTTTTGAGTTCTGTGGAATTTTGGTTATCGTAGAGTATGTCTTTGGGTTTCTACTTATATATAGATGTGGTATAGTGGTTTGATAAACCTTTGAGTTGTATTTTGTAATTATTGATCATACAATGTTTTGGTTATGTTGTGAGTTTTATTTTTTTATACATGCACCATACAATAGTTTGTTTGGTTTTTTTAACTAGATTGGATGTTCTTTGTTTAAATGTCAAATCTTCCTCGAAATTTTCTAGATTCCCTTGAATTTAAACAATATGGATGTTTGAGAAAGACCTAGATTGGATGTTCTTTGTAATATAAATGCATAAATTTCAATAGAATTAATTATTTGAATTGTTTTAATATAAAATAATTAATAGTTATTATTAATCTAAATTAATGTAAAACAAAAATATTTTAAATTGAAATTTTAATAAATTTATCAGACATAAAAACTTTTTAAATTTCAATGAAATGTTACTTATGATCTTTAATGGTGTATATTGGGTTTATAAGTTCAAAATAATATTTTAAAATTAATATCATTATAACTTAAATAAATAATTAATCAATTTAATTTTTTTATCTTTTAGGTCTTTCTCAAATATCCATATTGTTTAAAACATTACAATTTTGGTAAAAATTGTACTACTCAAATTTCACAAAAAAATCAATAATTCTACAAATATCCTAAAATATATATAATATAATGACTTTTATTTTTTGAATTCAAAAATAATATTTATTATAAATTTTTTTTATTTTAAAAAATTAAAAAATTATATTTTTATAGTAATAAAATATATAAATTAAAATTTCCATTTCAAAAAATTATTCATTCACAATACTATTGAATATGAATTTATAATCAATTAAAATAGTCTAATTTAATAATGTTTTATAATTGATATTTTTTATTGATACTCAAATAATATGTAACATGTCATTTTATTTTTGCTTTTCTTACTAGAGTGCTATTAACCATAATATTAATTTAGAGGAAAATATATTCCAAGATATTGAGCCATTATATTCTTCTTCCACCTCCACCACCAAAATAAATCGTAACCCTACATCATTAATTATCTAAAAAAAATATTTTTATTCTGGTATCAAAATAGTATTCATGACATTGGAAATAATTGTTATATAGTTTTCATCCTTTCAAATATAAAAGTATATATATTTTCATGAAACTTTCATAATCCTTATATGATTGTTTCTCCAATAGTTTGACCAAGAGTGTATAATTATTTGGCATCAAGGGATACATTATATAATTAATTTATAAAGGGTTATAATATCCATATTTTTTTATTAATAATAATTTGATATAAAATGTGATCAGATTGTTCCAAATAATTTTTACATTAATTGGAAATAAAGAATCTATTTTTCAAATAACATTAAATAGATATTGCGGAAGAATAATTATAATTTCAAAAGGAAGGAACACTAAAACTAACACATGGGATACAATACCAAGAAACATTACATTGATAATAAAAATATTAATGTGGATATTTAATTTTTTTAAAAATATTTTCAAGCAGTACTAGTGTGCGAGGAACCAAAAACCAAAAAATAATCACAACATTATAATTTTAGCTAATTATTCCTTAATTATATTGATCCAATCTATCTTTAGTTTTCACATATGATTTCAACTTCCCCTGTGAAATGTGAGGTTTATATGGAATATTCATCAATGTATCATTTAGATTATTATATAAATTTACATAATTCCCAATCATGTTGAAATTAAATCACATGATCAGTAGTGGAATATTTGAGGGGACATTATCTTCCTCTAAAGTTGTAATTTGTATTCTATTACTCATTTATCTTTTTTTTGAATGTTTTTTAGCTATCCAAATTTAATTATATTTTTTAATTAATTTCATAAAATTACATTTGGTATTTTTACCACATAAATGGAATTTATTTTATTAGACATGCTTTCCCTAATGAATTTTATAAATAGGGTTTCCCAAATATTTAGTTTTTCATTTCATATCTGTAGAATAATTTCAGCTTCCAGCTTACATCACTACATTAAGAATAGAAGAAAAAAATTAAATATAATTTCATTTAAAACCCATGATTTGGGATACTAAATAATCATTTGATCAGTCACTTAGTATTTTTAAGAATAAATAATGGTGTACCATGAAATACTTGAGATGTTTTCTTCATAAGTTCCCATTTATTTATCACAATATTATTTATCTCTATAAATTATCACAATATTTTTTTGAATATTTTTTATAAAAAAAATTATTAATAATACTTTAATCAACCCATCCCACTCCATGGAGTTCATCCCATCCTTTTTAATTATATATTTATCATATTCTATCCTTTTTCTACCTTAGCATCTAATTAATAAATGGATATTGAAGAATTATCTTGCTTTGAGAAATGGGGAATGGAATATAAATTTTATACCATATTGAAAATTTGATCATAAATATGTTGATTTTAATATCCAATAATGAAGTGTTAATATTTCCATATGAATGAATATATAGAATGTTATTAATTCTATGGTGTGTTCGGTAGATGAACACAATCTTTTTTATAATTCCCAACTAGTGAGAGTTGAGGGAGAATACCAAAACCAATTTAATGTTATTCCAATATCATTTTTCTATTAATTGTGAATATCTCTAAATTTCCCATGACAATAATTATTAATTAGAATTGTCAATTCCCAATCCATTACAAAAAATACCAAAATGGGTTAACATGGCTAATGAAACATTATAATAATACAAATTATATAAATTATATATTATCAATCGACCATAAAAGTCCTTACTCTTGAAACTAGTCAAATTTTCTTTTAGAACAACATTAATATCTCTTATTTCAATACATGTTTCATATAATTTTTTCCTCATACGTATTTTCCTATGCATGATGGACTAAAAAACTATTGGGATGATATAACTAACACAGCATGATGCAAATTATTTTGGAACTGAAGGGGTCACTAGTGCCGTTAGAATCTTTAGTTACTGTTATATTTTAAACCCACCTTTAAAATTTACCCATATGAGTGAAGATCAATTTATGTCTCCATGCATTCAAAATATAATCTACTATATTAACATGGCTATTTCAACTTCCATGATTCATTGATTTTAATGCCTTTTATTATTTGAAATGTCTGTTAAAATATATATACTATTTTATCTATTGATCATAAATTTTAATTCATATATATATATATAATTTATAATTACTAAAACAGAACTAAATATGTGAATAGTGTGAAAAAATGATTCATTAAATTGTGCGAAGAAACATTAAATTTATTCGAATTATACATAACATGTGATTTGAATGAATATTGAATAGTCTCATGCTTTTGGTAACAAACGAATTTCGATTATGTAAATATTTTAAAAATGTTGTAGTGAATCTTGTCTTTTGTTGTTTCAAAGTTTTTATTCTGTTTAGTAAATTATTTCTCCTACTCAATGATTTGAGGGGATGGTAGGGAATGAGATGAAAACCTCCACCATCGTCCGCTCGACATTTGTGATGGTGAGAATCATGGGACTCCTTCACAGTTGGGTCAAGAAGGACATCAATCTCACCATTCAAGATGTTCACACCTGCCATCCATACGTTGTCATCAATATGGGAAAGTAGGATGGTCTTCCTCATCATTCGATTAGATTTCTTAAATTCTTCTAATGGAGTCATGGGCCTTGTACCAGATCAAATGGAGACTAGTGCTTTGATCCACTTTCAACATTTTTAGTTTTCTTTATTTGTATAAATATGTTATTATTCAATGAAAAAACTAAAGACTTAGTTTATCAATAAGAACATCAATCCTAAATGGATTGAAGGGCTTACTCTTGTTTGTTTCTGATCATAATTTACCAATCGAACTGGTTAGGGTTTCATATCTAGATCAACAAAGTCTCTTTTTACATAAATAAATCTCAGTTTCAGTGGATATAGTACATTCACATTTTTTAAAGTATTGTATTTAATGAAATGTCGAAAAATGATAGTTTTATGTTGTTTTAATTGGTATGATTTTGAGTGTCATTTTCATCATCAGAAGAGCATATTTGTGAAAACAAAATGAATATACAACCTGTGTGTGACCAGCAAATGTTGGGGCCAAACAATAATGGATATGTATTAAGTGTGACAAAAAAATGCATGTCCATTTTCAGTACTTTCCATTAACAGAGTCATTATTTCTAAAATGGAATAGTTAGTCCATTTGGTTTGTTCATATAAAATGAATACTTATTTTAACATCACCAAATTATTCAGTTCACACATTAGTTTGGTACGTTCAATACATAGTACGGAATAACAAAATGAATTTTAATTTTTTTAGTTCAGAAATATTCAATACCTGAATTATCCAATATGGAAAGTGAATTTTGATTTTTTCCTATTCAATGGACTAACCAATCCATTTTCCGTTCAAATATTCTACACAATAGACTAACCAATCCATTTGTATTTCATATTGTAGTTTGGTCTGTATACAATATGGAATTCATACATTACTAAAAATTGAATTATTAGTCCATTTTCAGATATGGAGTTGATATTTTCACCCCTTTAGGACCTAAAACCAATCTATTCAAAATTATTAGTAGAGTCGGGTAGACACATAATTAGTTGCATGTGATTTTCATATATAAATAATTTGTCCTACTAAATCATGACTTCTCTATTAGTCACATTTTTTATTTTTTCCTAAAGATAAAATTTGTGCACGACTATGAGATACAATGTATGCTTTAGAATTTCATCTAATAGTGGTTGGTTTCAAAACATGATTATTCTTATTTTAGGTTTTCAATTACTGTATTTAATAAAATAGTATTAAAATATATGTTTATGTTGTCCTAATTGGATATTTTGGATGCTTCATGTACAACTTGTGTGTTACCAAAAAATATATATATAGCCCGTGTGTAACCAACAAATGTTGGGGAAAAACAATATAGGATATTCCCTTTGTGTGTACAACACAATTCTTGATCATTTTTAGTAATCTCAATTAATAGAGTCATTATTCTAAAAATGGATTGGTTAGGTCGTTGGGATTTTTGTTATACAATTAATTTTCATTATACATTTACAAAATTATGCAGTTAACATATTAGGTACTAAATATGTAGTACTGAATAAGAAAATGAACTAGAATTTTGTTAGTTCATACATTTTCATTATTGTAAATATGAATTAATAAAATTGAACATGCATTTTTACTATTAAATGTACTAACCAATCAATTTTCAGTTCAAATAGTACATTTGAAGGACTAACAAATCCATTTGAAGTTAGTAAATTAGTACAGTATATATAAAATATGCAGTTCAGAAAGTATTGAAAATGGGTTTCTTAATCCATTTTCAGTAATGGATTTTACTTTCTCACTCCATTAAATCTTGACTACAATATTTTCCGAACCATTAGTAGAGTCATGAAGACACATAATTTGAATTTCATTTACATTAAATGCAGTTGATATGATTCAAACTCTCCGTCCTCAAAAAATAGAAATTTTTTTACTTTGAATTTATCATTTTTATCTATCTTCATATTCTCATTGTTTTCGATGCTTGTATACAAGGTATATACTTTTTCTTTCATCATATTCTCATTTTTTTAGATGCACGTATTCACATTGTTTTATAAGTATGTTTACAAGGTAAATATTTTTTATGTCATCATATTCTAATTTATTTATAAGCATGTATTCTCATTTTTTTAATATCAATACGTTTTTGATGGGATAGGAGTTGCAGATATGACATTAATATTGGGTAGATGAAAGAGGTATGATACATGATTTGGCTAGAAAAATTTTGATTCTGTAAATAAATAATTGGTCACACCACCAACAACTGATGTCATTGATCTTTATATTGGGATAAATGATAACGAAATGAAAAAATAGACGAAGTTGATGAAATTATTTATAGTACTTATCCATTTGGGTGAGACATTTTCTACAATCTATTATTTTTAAATAGCATGTAAAAAAATCACTCTACTATTATGTCCAGTTATAATTAAGATTACTAATACACTATAATAAAATTATAAATTCATAAAATCAATATTATTTATTGGAAAATAATAGACATTAAAACAGATAATCCATGTTCTGATGTAATTATAGTTTCAAGTATTTTTGTTTTCTTATATTATAATTTCTCAAATTTTTCTCAAGTTTAATAGATTTTCTATTATAGGATTTGTCACATTTTATTATTATAACAAATTTATCATTTTATGAGTATTCAAGTATGTTTCCATTAAAACTAATTTATGCATGTTGATATTTTTTGTTCTCATTGAAAAACCATCCCTGGATGGCATGAAATCATGGAAATGTTCTAGATGAAAATTAATCCAATGAAATGCATTGTACATTCGGCTGCATCTATATTTCCAATGATATGTTCATTTTTTAAAAAGTCATTATCCAATAAATCATCTTTTTCATCTTCACGGGACACACCATTAACTTAATTTCATATCAAAATATCACTATTTCCGTTTTTAGATAATAATAGTCTTGCAGTGAAGGTCTTTAACTTGGATTTGGTCATGCAAGCTCATACAAAGAGACAGTGGTAAAAATAGCATCCTGAAGTTTAGTATAGTGACCACCATGTTGATGCTCCCTTTTTTTCTCATTTAATGATTTGTATATCAATTTTAATGATTTTTTGGATGGTTTGTGTGAGGGGAAAATCTAAATATCTGAGAATTAGTGTATTTATTATAATATATTTAAAAAATGAATTACATTGGATTTATCATACTAAAAGGTAAAAAAATTGAAGAATTTTGGTGGAATGGCGTATTTACTGTAGTACTTTCTTGTGTTACTGTATTTTTTTAAGTTATGTTTTTTTACTATAGAATATTGATTCATAATTAGTAGTCATGATGATATTTTTCATTGAAATAGAGATAGATTACTTTATTTACATTATTTTCAGATTCTTCTCATAACATTATGAAATATTATTTCTATCATGAGATTTTTTCTATAGAAAAATTAGATGTTTTCTGAGTGTTCTGTAATAACTTTATGAATATAAGGTTATACTGATAATCCCCCTCCGTATGTGTTCTCTCATTGGCCTCCACCTCATCCTCTTCATTTTCCTCTGACTCTCCATCTACCTCCACCTCCGCCTCAACTTCCAACTCTACCTCTAATGCACCTCCAATATAGTTCAGAGACAACTATTCATTACCTCATTTGCATATTTCACTCATTTATTTTTTTCCTTTTTTTTATTCCAATTTCATCTTTATCTCTATTCAAAAAATGATCTATACATTTGATGATGACATATGAAAAATATGATATCCCAACTAAAATACATTTTAAAGACACCAAATTTAATTCTTAATGATACATCATGTTTTTATGAATATATTTCTGACATGTTATTTCCTTTTCATTCATTTTTATATATATTTTGTAATATATATTCTAGTTTTCATTTATTTTAATTATAATCTATCACTAAAGATGTAAGTTTATCATATTTTAAGTCATTTTCATTATTAACTACTCTAATTGTTAAAACACTTTTGAATATTAGATTTGAATTATAGTGCAGTACATATGAATTGGAAAGGTACTAGTTTAATCGTACTCCAATATCATTTTTCTATTAATTAGGAGTATCACTAAATTTACAACCACTATCATTATTATCTAGAATTTCCAATTCTATATCCATTACAAAAAAAAAGAAAAATGGGTTAACATGGAGGAAGAAAAATTATAATAATAATATAAATATTATAAAATATATATGATCAATCAACCCTAATATTTCTTACACTTGAATCAGATAAATTATTATTTTATCACAACCTAGATATCTCTTAATTCAGTACTAGTTTCTTATCATTTTTTTCCTCACACATATTTTCCAAATTCCTAAAGTTAAAAAATGTTTCATTATTTCTAATAATTAGAATTTTATAATCCAATTATTACCCTCTGAGAGTTTCAAAGTAGGTTTATATTTATTCATTTATTTCAAGCATATGGTTATGATTGTGTTACAATATAACACAAATATTTTTTTATTAACCCAAGGTACATCAGTATAAAAATATATATATACCTTTATAATTCATAAAAATATTTTTATTCTAAACTAACCCCATAGTTTCTACTTTACCAAAACAGAAGGATGTATCCTTATACATAGTATTGTCCCTTATATATATTCCAATGTTTTCAGTACCTTAGTTTTACCCTAATCCCAAAATTGAAATAAATTAACCACTAAAAAATACTTAAACCCTAATTTGATTCGAACTAGGATTCACAAGACCAAAACTCTCAGTTTTTGTATTAAAAAGAATTCAATTAATAATTATCATTAATAAAATGATAGATAATCTAAGATAAACTCTCAAAAAATTATCATTAGTTTTATATCTCATAAAAAACTCCCAAATCATGCAGCCTATTTTTTAGTGTATTTGAGTGATATCATTATGAAAAATTAATTTCATTGGACATGGGGATTTTACTCTCTTATAGGCCTCTTCATGACTAAATTCTGTACTTTTTATAAATTTTATTTATCATAATAGAAATGGGAATGGAAACCATATAAATGGGAGAGATAAAACTTACAGTAATGGAATAATTATATACATTTCAATGAGAGTTAGGTTATAATCATTAGGGGATGTAGGGGAATTGATGAAATTCCTTATTAAAAATAAATGTTAATAATAAAATTAATTCATTAGCAAGGAAAATAATACATGTATTCTTCAAAAATAAAATATATACCATTTTATAATAGTACAGAAATATGATAAAACAAAAAAAGTCTGATGGGGTATTATTATAATTTTAATGATATAACATGTAAAGCAAATAAAGCATAATAAGAAAATATGTCACTAACCTAATTGTAGGAATCCAAAAATACTGGAATGGGAAACAATATCTATTTTGAATTACATGGTAGAGCATGCATCACAACCTAAAACCTATATTATAGTTAGAATTACAACTATATACCCATAAACATAGGGGAGTTGTATAACTTAACTTTTTTCCACACACAAGGATGAGTATATATCACTTCTTAATTTATATTAATATAGTATATTATTTTTCACTTATTTATTAACATAATCATAGTTCCATTGGACCCTATTCCTGAATCCCATAATATAGCGAGTACCAGTAGTTTATTGTTATAATCATATCATTATATACAACAAATTAAATAAAAATCCTGGAGTTTTAGTCCCCAAAAAATAGCCATCCATAGAAATGTTTTTATAATATATCAAACATTTGACATTTAATATAGAATCACTTGAATAAAATGGATTTCATTCCTCACATAAAAGAGAAAAAATGGAATTGAAAAAGGATTTCAAAAAATATATAGATGATATCAAAAAATATAATTGAACAATGTATGTGACTGATACGTTAATATTGATCACTAAAAAAATTTATTTCATCATAAAATTTAGAGGCTAGATGATTAAATTTATCTTTCAATTTACTATATTCTTTATAAATAATTTTCACATTAAAAAAAATTATAAATTTGTTTTATATATTCAGTTTAAGATAATATGTTATTATCACATAGTAATGTCATTTTTGTCATGGTTAAGTATAATGTTTAAAAATAATTTACTTTTAAGAAAATATTTCAATAGTTGAGTCATTTAAAATATTTAAAAATTTCTAAAATGACATGTGAAATTACATTAAAAATATTTATAATAAAAAAATTCCAAATTT
This sequence comes from Viscum album, assembly GCA_963277665.1. Lineage (NCBI taxonomy): Eukaryota > Viridiplantae > Streptophyta > Magnoliopsida > Santalales > Viscaceae > Viscum > Viscum album. Next base: position 2,068,731,044 of record OY728152.1, on the reverse strand, counting down.
AGCCTTGAAATACAAGTAAGAATTTAAAAATGTGACATTTAACATTAGGAAAATAAAAAAAACTAAAAACAAAACTATAATAGTTTTTTCCATTAAAATAAAAAAAATTATTAAAATGTAATGTTTATTGCATGATAAATCATTTGATTTTGAATCTATGGGAAACAAAATCTAATATTTGGATATTCTTTTACTGAAAACCCATATCATAAAAATAGAAAGAATATATCCCTCTAAAAAGATGAGAAGACAATTATGATGGTCACATGAAAAAACGTATAATTATTTTTTGAATTATAATGGGGTAAAAATTGTGGGAATGAAGATTATACACAATGATGGAAACTATTCATTAAATTGAATGACATTTATTCTAAAACGTGATATTCTTTTAAGAAAAAAATTCCTCATCTTTTTCATTTGAATTAAAAATGTCCCATTAAATTGAAAGAAGTATTATATCATCATCATAGATAATAGAAAATACATATTGTAAAAATATAGTAAAAAATAAATCAATAAGACTCAAGAATCAAATTGAGTGAGGAGAAACTATTACCACATTGAAAGTTTTGATTCCAAGCCACATAAATGAAATAAAATGAAATAAAAAATTAAATATAATTAAATAAAAGTTAAAAATGATAAATAATTAATATAAAAAGTATTTACAAAAACCATTACAAATAAATCATTACTTATGATAAAAAAATATGTCTCAATTTGGTAAAATTGAGATAAGAATCCCTTATTATTATCATGATTTCTTATAAACACCAACCCAACTCCATGAATTATCAGATATATTTTATCATATAACTTATGAGGGAAAATATAAATATTTATTCAGTTTAATAAGAACTATTTTCTATAATATTACATTTATTATTCATATTTTTTTCATATGATTTCATGAAATTGAATCGGTGTCGGTTTATATTGGTAAATTTATATTTAAAGTTAATGAGCTAAATATTTTGAATAGCCACTAAAAAAACATAATATAACCATTATTTTAATAGCAAGTTACAAATATGTTATGAATTATGTTCCCATTGTTATCCATGATATAATTGTTTTGGTATTTTTAATTTTGGTATTTTAATCATCCTAAACATAAACAAAACATAATTTGGTGAATGGGGATGGTTACGAAAATATCTCTTTTCAAAAAGTATCATTATAAAATAATCGTAATGATTTCAATTATAGGTTATTTAATGTTTTAAATATTTTTTAATAAAGATTATATAAATGTTGAAAATCAAAATGAAAAAAAGTTTTTTCCATTATTGGTTGACCATATAATGCCAAATAATTGGTCTTCTATTTTGTTAAGGGGTTGGGAGGGAATAATTAATATATTTTTCATTGATATAATTAAATATATGAATATTAATTATAATTATTTAATTATATACCATTTTTTATGGATTTGTATATGTGATGATGAAATTGTTGAAAATGATGTAGATTAAATGAAACCTACATTGGGACCTTCAAATTTCACTGAAATGTATCTTTCAAAATGACTATATATGATAACATATGGGGGTAATAGTCTAATTAAAATAATATATATTTATAGTGAATAATATTAAAATATTATTGAGAATAAATTCGATGGGATTGGTGTTCTATTGTTTGATGGCATTTTCCCATGTTATAGGTGATCAAATGAGAACTACTGTGATCACTAATTGATTTTTAATAATGGAAGGAAACTATAAAATGGTAAAGATTTCAAATGTGGGAAATAATGAATTATTGTGAGGGATAAGGTATATATGTCCTCAAAACAAATTTTGTAACATGTTAAAGCCATTTTTCAATATTTTTAATACATTATTTATATGTTTTATTGTTCCTATTTCTTACCATTGAAACCAGTTCTTAAATAACTAATATAAGTTTAACAAAAAATATTATATATCCCTACGTATCAAATTTGGGTTTTACAAAACTATATATATCCTATATTTAATCCAATTCATTATTTAAATATGATAAATTTTACTATTAAATGAAATCAATTTATCTATAGAAGATAATTTTCATGTCAAAAAATGTTTTTTAACCAGTATGTGTACTAAATCTTACTTATATTTTGTAACCAATTCAAAGTGTGTTAATATATAAGTAAAAATGGTTAATAATAATTATATGATAATTATAAAAAATATAATAAATTATTTCATTACATAAATTTCAATAATATTAATAAAAAATATCATTGAAATCAAATGTTTCACCATTATCTCTTTAAATAACATTATCCTTACTAGGTATATTTTTAGGAAAAATAATAAAATGACAATTTTTACATAATTTGGTCAAATTGATTCAAAATATGGAATCATCTTTACTAAACCAAAATTACAATTTTGAGAAATAATTATTTTTCATACAATCTCATTTAGAACATAAAACCCATTTATAAAAGAAGTGTGTTTTAAGAATAAAATTTTTAATATAGTATATTGTTTTCTATAAAAATGATATTTATAATATCAATTTGATTAATATAAAAAATTAGTGTAATTTTGATTCAATATAATGTAACATAAGATTTATAACATAAAAATGGTATTTTAAAATACCAATATTTAAAAATTAAATTAATATTTATTTAGGTAAATATTTCAATATACATGTTTTCATTTTTCATATATTGAAAAAGTGGTGGGGTTTATAAATATGGTGAAAAATATATTTTTTCAATATTCAAATTAAATGTTAATTAATTTTGAAAAATCCAAAAATGTAATCTAATTGTAAATTTTATATGATAATTTCAAAAAACTAACTAAATTTTAAAAAGTAAAAATTCTTAAAATAATGAATTTCTATATTATATTAAAATATAATAAATAATGAGAAAAATCACTTTTCAATTTTTTAGTGCTATCTAGGATATTTTGAATGAATTTATAAAACATTACCATTAACTTATTTACATTAGAATTTCATATTATTATATTTAATTAATCATATGGATCTAATATGTGGTCGATTGTTTTATTTTTCTATTATTTGTTCACAATTTTATAAATTAAAATATAAATTCTCATCCCAATATAATATTAATATCATGGGGTGTTAAAAATATGATGCCATATAGAGGATGGTTATTTTGGTAGGAGTGGAATGTATCAATGGATGAACAATTGCGGATTAATAAAATATATCAGAAGATAAAAAATCATATGGTAGAAAATAAAAAAAAACACCACCACCTTGTAGTAGATATGAGACATACATGAAGAATAAAAAAGAGTGGAACAAAACACTTTAATAAGAAACTATCGATAGTTCCAATTCAATTAGTGACACAGAACAGTGATATGGATCACCCCCAGGGAACAAAAAGATCATTCTGCATCAACAAAATATATTGGTATTTGGAATATGGTTCACATAATAGAGATGAAAATATAACCATATATATCATATGAATCCAATCCAGTAAAAAATTATTGAGACAAAATACATTGAAGCCCTCATATATTAGAGGTATTGAAAAAAAATAACAGGAAAAAAAATAAGACTAATTTTTTTTGGAAATTAAACTATATTTTATCTTCAAATGTGTAGGAATAAACATTAATTTATATAAGAAAAATAAAAAGATAAAACAATTATAACACAAGTTTTGTGTGTTTAATAAATTTGATCATTATTAATAATATTATAATTGTAAACAGATGTTCTTATAAAACTGTCCCATAAATTCTTATCGATGTTTATAATAAATTAATATAAAGTTATATCATAGGTCATAATATACACATAGATTGTCCACATCACTTTTTATAATTGTGCTTATCATCTTATAACATCAAAATCTATTACAAATAAATAGGTTTATTAATATTTTATTATGTATTAGTTAACAAAAAAACAAATTATCTTAACTATATACCCAATTCTCTATATAATGTAATTATATAGAGTATATAATAATGGATCAGTAGTATAATAACCAATAAATAAAACAAATAAATAACCTTTTCCTGTTAAAAAATAGAAACACGTATATTTATATATATTCAATTTTTAAATAATAGCAAAAAAATAAAATTTATTAAAACTAATATAAAAATAAAATATAATCAACTCACTACCTAAATATTTAGCCTATATCCATAACCATCATTATGGAGACCACACTACCCAACCCAAAACACATTGAATCCTTTATTATAAATAGTCCCTATATAAATTGCTTAAAAATAATTATTTAATTTAAAAAAGGAATACACATAATTTCCATACACTAATTCTATTATAAGTGAACTAGAGTGTATAATAAGACATATTAACTATTAACACCATGATTAGTGACATTTTATTGGGCTCTCCATTGATTAATATAATTCCATTCTATATAAAATCATTTGTGGTGATTATCTTCTCAACACTAATAATCATTAAGGTGGTAAACTGACTATAATTTTTCTTTTCCATGCCATTATTTTTAGGATATCTCCTCACATTCAATGAGTTTACCCTATTTTATACCACCATGCCTATTTTTCTCTATCTATATAATATTTGAGACAACCATTCTGAAAATGTAAAATTTACTCCTACATTCATCATAGAATCCTTCAACGAATAATATGAATTATCTAATTATTTCCTCAGAATAATTGCATGAACTCGAAAATCTAAATTCACATCTATGTTTCAGAAATTTAATATAGCCTTATTATATTAATCTTAATAAACTCATATTGTAGTTCCATGATTTATATTGAATGTATAATGTTATATATTCTTATCTATCCAACCAATAAGAGATTAAATCAAATAAATATATTCTAATTTCAATGATATAGAGGACTTCGTTTTTACATCAACTAACATTTGTGGAACCATTTGTCATATGGTTAATAATAATTGATTTTGTTCCTTTTTAAGAAAATTAAAACATAAATAAACATAAGAAATTATGGTCATTCAATTAAAAGATAGTTTTCAGGTCACTTAATTAATATATTATGAAACATATATGAGTCGTTTAAAGGATAGAAGTTTGTAAATCTGGGATAACTGTAAATTAAAGGTATTATCTCTATAATGTTTTTCATCTTAAATAGAATCAATAAATTAAATTAATAGATAATATAAAATTTTTAAAAAAGGAAATGGTGTGGATTTATGTTGTTTAGATCATTTTGGTCTTATGTTAATTTATGTAAATCTGCCCCCATGGACATTTATTATTAAATAAATGAAACTGGAAGAGTATATATATATATATATATAAGGTAAAGAAAGAAAACAAACAGAACAAATAAAATCATCAATGTTGTGGTTCTCATTAAATTGTCTGGGTATTATGGACCATTTCATGGGGAGTTTATTTCCCTTTCTATATAAGAGTATCAAAATCCAAAAAACTAGTGGAATAAAAGGCAAAATATTTTCAACAAAAATACAATCAAAATATTAATAATAAAATTACAGGCCTATACTAAGAAACATCAAACAATATTTGATGAAAATGATCCAAGCTATCAATTTCAAAGAATACATGTAAATGTTTTACCCATCAAAATATAGCGTCGTAATATAGAAATCCTCCACCATAATATCTATGAGATTGGAGTGTTAGTAATTAGAAGACTCTTTATCATCTCCCTACACATTATCTCATTACCTCTAATAATATCTCTCACAGATCGAGAAAAACACTATAATCTATTTTCATAATATTAAACATTGATATCTACTGTAGGAATCCAAAGAGGAAAAAATAATATCACCCCGGTAAAGTGATGATATAATAATATAATATAAGTAAATGTGAAATTTTTTCAAGGATTGGGGTGTAAGGACAGTTGAGGGAACACAAGATAATACTTAATCTTTTTATTATAAATATATCAAATAACCAACAATGATTAGTGGAATATAACCACTAGATGATATGTAGAAGATAATGATTATATATAAAATATAGTTTATGAAAACACCCCCACCTAGTATATTTTTTTAGAACTAAAACTATTAGATGAAGCTGTTAAATGGTATCTATCAAGAAAGGGAAAAAAAATAATCATAACACACCATACTAGGAGAACTAGAAAACAAATAGTTGGATAACTATAAGAGGTCTAAATAGATTCAAAATGATTTGAGTAGGAAAATAACATTATAAAATACATTCATGTAATAAAATATCTCATATGGGAAATAAGAATCCAATTCAATGAAATTTTTTTTTTAACAAAATGGACAATGGATTTTTCTATGAATTTATATAAAATTCATTATAAAACATAGCAGAATAATTAAAGTAAATTAAAACCCAGCATAAATACGAAAAATATTACATATAACACATCTATTCTATATCTAAGAGAAACATTTAATAATAAAAAAATATATTATTTATTTATAAATAAATATTGCAATGTGTCATAATTTTATTTTAATAATACTATTAATAAAATATAAATAAATATTTTTTGTATTATTTAATTATTTACATGATTTAAAATATGTTTAATTGATAATTTAATTTCCTTCCATTTATCCTAGTTTATTTAAAATTTATAGAATGATATTAGTGAATAAAAAAGAACAAATATTTTAAAACAAAAATACATGACTATTAAAAAAATTAGAATCCATCAATGAAAAAACTTCTTCATCCATTTCATTATTCAAAATAATAAACATTTCATGTCAGGAGTATATATAAGAAACATTCAATGATTAATTCTGTTAATAAAACTATGTTTTCATACATCTATATATGTCATCATTGGTTAGCTCAAAATGATCATTAGGGTCGTATATGTGACTAAAAAACTCCCAATGGTTGTTAAAGATTTGGATGTTTTAGGGGAAGCTGGGAACACTAACATGTTCCAAAATTTTCTCTCCTATATAACTTAAAAAACAATAATAATTATCCAGTTGATAAGATCCTTATTGTTAGGTAAATTTGATGGTTCCCATTCAATTCATCTACTAGTCCCCCTTTCATTTTTTATTGGATATCAAATATTATTGTAATGGTTTTGATGTTATCGGTCAAAACATTATGATCTACAAGAAAATTGAATATATTTACAATGAATATTAGTATAAATTGAATACATGAATTTAAGGATAAAATATTTATACAGAATATTAAAACCCACAAGTATAAGTGAATTATTTAATTATGATAAAATTATATTTTAAGCCTTATTTCTATTTTATAAGGTGAATAAAATTTAAAACCCAAATAATGTAATATCTTGAATAATTAGATAAATATAAAAACTGATATAACATATTAAACAATTTCTTTTAGGTATTATAAAAAATTTCTCCGGATAAGATATTTTATTCTTGAGATTTAATCTTGAAATGTATTTATAGTTCACTTGAAGTAAACATTGTTCACATAATCTCATTGGCTTCATATTATAATAAACATACCATGTTGTATTTTTAAAATTGGTTAAATCTTTATATTTAATTCCACTTTTATAAAAATTAAACCACATTAATTATCAAACACTCCAATAATAATTTTCCTAATTGACCATGAATCCATCAATATCTCACATAATACTTTCACCATGTATTAATCATATCATTATAAATAATTCCCACATTTATATATCTATTTATTAGTATTTAAATTGAATTTTAATTTGATAAATGAGTTCTCCTACAATATATTAAATATAAAGTAACTTGTTAGTGTAATTTTATTGGATTCCTCTCAAATTGACCTTGTTTTCATTTTATGAGGAAATATTAATTTCATAGTTTATAAGATGGAAAATACCTTTTTGTTATCATAAAAGGATTTATTATCAATTAGAAATTTTGTGGTTTATAAAAATAAAATAAATCACACCTAATATTTGACTTCTATGCTTTCTAGGAGTCCTTATAACCCTTTTTTGTATTTTAATGCTATCCTCCCCACTGGTTTTTACTTTCATCTATTACCAAAACCACCCCCTACTCCCAGTATCTAATGATACTCAAAATTTTATATCTTCCTCATTAGTTTCCTCCACATATTCCCTACATAATCATCTCATATACCCACCTACATAATTCAAGAGCATTCAATAGCCATTACTAGAAGGTTATTATGGATTTTATCACACACACTTTGTCACATCAATAGCCACACAACTCATTTATTCAACAATTGTAGAAAGTACCATTCGGTGGATGTAATATTGTCACCCCTATAAATATTCCCTAAAAAATAACAAATTATACAAATTTATTAACAATGTAATTATTATATGTATTATTTTAAGGAACCTATTCCAAAGTTCTGGTCAAATAATTTATATATGTATTGTATTTGGCCTCTAATACCAATTTTTGACAAAAAAATTTGTATAGGTGTTTTCAATTGAAATTAATTCTAATGTTTGGGTAAAAACATTTATATAAGACACATATACAAATGGTTTTTTAAAACTATTGGTATCAGTGACAATATTATTTAGTTATAATGATAATTATGATAAAAAAATATATAATATTTTTGAATTATTTTATATAAATATGCATATATATATATATATATATTAATATTCAGTTTATTTTATTGGAGCTTTAATGTCATGGGAAAATAAAAAATGATTCCCTTGGATCAAAACATAGCAATTGAAGGTTTTTTGGGAGATTACTTTCAACAGTGGGTTTTTCAAACCAAAATTATAGGCCTCTCCAAAAAAATTAAATATTTCATGGATCGTGAACCATTGGTACAAACCACATATAATTCTAAAATTTTTCTTCATTATTTTTTATATATTTCATTTCTAATGGGATTATACATTGACTTTTAGTAGTAAGTAACTCCTTTAATTATGTTTTTGTCAACTTTAATGTGTCCCATAGAATGATCAAGTCCCAAACAGAAAAAATTCATATAGGTTTCATTATCCCACAATTACAAAATTTCATTTTCAATTATTTTATATAATAAAAATAAATTTCAATATACCTCTTGATATTAATAATTTTTTCAATGGATTGATCCACCCAAAATCTTTCACATCCATGAGATTTGTCAAACCATTCAATCAAAAACCAATATTTGGAAATCAAATTCTTTCTCGGTTAGTTTGATTTTATTTAAAATTCCATCCATATTTAAATCACCATATAATATACTTACACCACATAATAACATATCTATAAAGCTTAAAATTCAATTTTAATAATAAATATGGAAAATTCCAAAATGATATAATTTAAAACACTGATGATAGTATTAAATTTTCATTATACCTCTTTATATTAATAATTTTATTCATGGATATAACCACCCAAAACACTTCAAACCCTAGAGATTTTTATAACATGTAAATCCAAACCATTATTGGGAAATAAAATTCTATCTTGGTTAGTATGATATGATTTTCAATGACATTTATTTATAAATCACCAAATAATATGCATACTCCACGTAATAACGTATCTATAATACATAAAATTTAATATTAATATTTAATATAGAAAATAACAAAATAATATAATATAAAACACAAAGGATAGTATTACTATTTATAATTTGTGAAGAAGTGGGTATTATACCTCTATTTATTTTTCTTTGAGAAAATGAAGAACAAAACCTTCTCAAGCCTCTCTATTAAAAAATAGAAAAATTAAACTCACAAAAACTGATACAATAGATTTTAGAAATGTATTTTATTATTATAAACTGTGTGGATTTGATATTATATGCTAAATACTCCCTCTTGGTCATCCATTTTAGAACCCACAATATTTTAACAACACAAACCATACCATCATGTCTAAAATGATAATTCACCCTCCATATTGTGTATATATATATATTCAAATAATTAGATTTATTTCATATTTAATAGATTTAAAACCAAAATAATTATTTTACATCATAGAATTATTTTACCCATTGACCAAGAATCTAACAAGGGTGACTATTGTTGAATAAATAACAACAATACCCACTACCCTTATCGATTACAATGAAAATTGTACTGAGTAAAATTGTTGTACTTTGGGGAGTTCTCCGTGAATAGGATTCATCCTTACAGTGAAATATTTGTCAATATAAAATTGAGGGGGAGGATATAATGTTTAAAATTGGGAAAAGTTGAAATTTTGTTATTGGATGTATGAAGAAATATATATTTAATGCAGGTTTGATGAAATAAATCATTACATTTCATGGGAGAAAGAACAAACACACAGAGAGAGTTATATATGTATATATTATTAAAGAGAGAAATAAAATAGTCAAGAATACTTTATGTGTGTGTGATTAGTTTTAAAAATATATGACTATATTTACAATCAAATATATATATATATATATTAAATAAAAATTATATATATTTTCATTATTTTAAAATATATAAGATAGCCTATCTATATCACCAACATATATCATTAAAAATTTCCTCTAAAAAAGAATTCTCATATAAAAAAGTTATTATTAGAAATATGAAACATATGCTTATATATATAATGTATTAATCAATATATATTCCTATTATTTTATTCGTAACATACATAAACTGATTATAAATTATAATAATCATATTTTAGGATATTTTTGATATTAACATTTAATAATCATCATATATAGGTAGTGTTATTTTAAAATATTTGAAAAAACAAAAATGGAAGAAACCACAATATATACATTAATGTAGTAGAATATTAAAGTTAAAAATATGAACATTCTACCAAACAACTATATACAGTTAATAACACACAATGTATTGAAATTAGATTAAAAATATATATTCTCATCAATGTAAATGAATTATACATATAAAATATATATTCCTATAAAATATTGATAAATAATAATCTTGGAAAATAAAATTCATTAAATATTTTATTGTTTTGTTATCTCCACAATATAAAAATTTCCTATCATTTTCTGTTAAACATAATCTGAAAATTAATTTCACGGTCATAAATGGAACTTTACAAAAGTGGGTGTAAGGATATTATATATAATAATTTATAGGTGACACCATATAATGGCATATGCAAAAAAATGTATTTCATAAATAAAAGATAAAGTTTTCTATGAAACATATAACATTATTAATCATATTCCTTGTATAAATAATAAATAATTTAAAATATCATTATAATATCCAATATTGAATCTAATTAAAAAAATTTATATAGTTTATATTATTTAATAATGTACACAAATATGTATAAAATTGTTATTAATAGTGTTTGTCAATCCACCTTAGTTATTGTGAATTTTAGATTATGATAAAAAAACAAGTTGTAAACAAAATTTAATTATATAAAATTTTAATCATTGAATAAATTAACAATAACATTAATATCCATTATCATTAGAAAATTTTATATTCCCCAAAACTTTTATTCTCAAATATTTCTTGAATTTTTCTAAATATTTCGTCGAAATTAAATAGATTATATCTAATAATAACTAATATATTTATGAATTTTCATAAAAAAATCCAGGTTTTATGTAAATAAAGTAGTATAAGATTTAAAATAAAATAATTGGAATCATTTTACTAAACCATAAGACAGAATAAAAAAATTTCTTATTCATTCTATCAACCAAGAACCTACATAAAAGTCATATTGTGTCGTCCAGTTCGGTTGGTTCCACTGAGTGGGAGTGAAAAAATTTCACACATTTTATGGATTATTTTAATACTATCATTATGGAATAGTTAGGCTCAATTATTTATATGTTTAGTTACATCATCCTCCCCAAAATTACAGTAGAATTATTGAAATCATAAAATAAAAAAATACAGGGTCTGACATTAGAATCATACCCCTTTCTAGTATGGGTTAGTACCCCAAACCATAGATTCCGAACTATGAACCCAAATAGTTTCATAAAGGACCATCCTAGTACTCTAGGGATATATTTTAACTATGATCCCACTCTAGATTCCCAATAAATAATACAGCTTCCCACTCCCCACTCCAAATTTTTTATGTAAAATAAAATATTCCCCTTCAGCTCCAGGTTTCCTTATGTAGTTATGGATACAGATCTCCCTCCATGAACACCCCATATCAAATTTTCTAGTCATGTATAATATATTTGCGAACCATTGTATCCAATAGTGATAATCCTATTATGAATTTTTAAATAATAAATTTATAAAATAAAATATCTAAAGCATATAATCTTCTGTAGAATGTTTGTATAATTGGTATCTTTTTTTAGAATAGATCGTATCATTGATCTCTTTGTTCCATCACCTCTAATTATGAAAATTATCTGATGATATTTTTTTATTCTATGTATTCTAATTAATCAATGTGAATCCATCATTTATAGGTATCTCTTTTCCGTTTATTTTTTTATCGCTATTTTTTATTTTAAATTCATTGTGAATAGTTATCCCTTATAGAAATTTTAATGATCCCTAGATTTTTTATGGAAATAAATATTATTATATAAACTGGATGACATTTCTAATTTCATCATCTCATATAATATCAGAAATAAAACATATTTAAAAATCACGAATTATCATGTTAGATTAAATATTATTCTTCTCTAATAATTATACTCATTAAAATGGATGTTAATTTCTCATGTGTGCATGTAACTAAGACATGGAAAACCACTTTATAGCATAGAAGCGACCTTTTCATCCATATAAAATATCATCTTAGATTTGATTCTTAATTCTCATTATTAATTACATTTAGTTAAAATCTCATTATGCTATTTCATTCATTTAATAAAAACTATTCATTATTAAAATCATTCTTATAAAAATCATTTCATTTTATTTCATATATTTCTATTTCATGGGGTTATTATGTAATATTCCATGTTAATTAACTATATGAAATTATGATATTCTATCTATGTGATGTTATTTTTTCATTTTGTGGAATTAATAAAATTGGTCTCCATAGAATTCTAGTGATTATTTTTTGTTTTTAACCTTATTGAAATACCTTGTAAATTTTAAATGGTTCTTCTCAGTAAATTTTTTTACATGGATAAAATAATTACATAGTTCAATAAAAACCTTTTAAATTCATCTGAATGCCTTATAAAACAATTTAAATTAACTCATTTTTTTATCCAAATAAATTACCATACACCTAGTTCCACATTATGATAATAATATTTGTTAGATTATTTTTGATACATGGTTTCATTCAAAATATTTTTCTAACATTTTATATAGTGGTCAAACATCAATATCGTTCTTCAACAAGATGATCTGTATAATAAAAAAACACATATAAGAACTTTTTTTTCTATAACCTTCTATGAATATTTTCTAAACAAAAAATTATATGTCCTAACCATGCAAGAAACATAAATTAACCTTAAAATGAAATAGTCGAAGCTTGTGGAGCTGGAAATATAATCTCAAAAAACAAATCACAACCCTATATGTTAAGATGATGAATATTAACACATCAATACTAACTAAAAATTATATGTTAAGATGAATATTTTATGTTTAATATATTTTGAACTAAAAATCATTAGTAATGTATCAAAACATATTATTTTCTAATTATTATTGAAGAATATAATTTATCAAACATTGAATTTATATATACAATAATACAAAAAACGATATCATAATTACCAAAAAAAATTGGAATTTCAATCAACCTATTTGAATTTATATTCCATATAAATAAACCACTAGTGTATTTTTTTCTCATCCCTTAAATTTATTATAAATTCAATTAAAAATAATGTATAAATTTATTCATCACATCTTCAATACCTGGAAGGAATAATGAAACTACTTATTATTCTTGCAATTTATTCATAACAACCATTTGATCCATGAATTGTGTGAATGATTTAGTCACATGACTCTTCATAAATGATCCTTTTGATAATAAAATCTAATTTTACATTGGAAGATTTATTGTAAAAAACAAGGGTGAATATCTGAGGTAGTAAAAACATCATTAATTTTAGTAAAAGTGATACAAAATCCACAAAACTCACTCTAGGGGGAAATCATTGTGTTTTAACAATAAATTATATCATGAATTAATAATTAAAATTATATCAGAAAAATTAAATTTTATAATGAAATGTTCCTCATTTATCATATATTTTCAAAATACAGCATTATAATAATATAAAAATATTGGATACAATAAAAATAAATGGTACCAACTGATGTTATTATGCCTCAATCCCCAATTTTTTACAAACTATAAAAAAATTCTTCATTAAATATAAAATGATTGTTCGATAGCCTGATCTCATATTTTCTACCCATCAATGGATGAACCTATATTCATTTATCATGACTATTTAAGAAATCATTAATTGGAACAGTGTATGGTGAATAATATATACAAAAACAATATTTCCCATTTAATACCAAATATTTTAGAATTAAATAATGATGAATTAAAGAAATTATTATTTACCATTTTATATCATAATTAAAAATTCTGGATAATCATTTAAAACTCATTATAGATTCTGTGTAGTATTTATTTTGTCACAAATTCCCCCATTTCCCAACTATTTTCTATAAAATATCTCAGCAGATTGTTTCATTCTAATCTAAATTAAATTTATATTTTTTAATATATTCAATGTATATCCCTTATTTTTTATCATATTCCAATTTTTTCAATAACTATATAAATATTTTCTATTATAATTTTCACTTATCATACATTATTCTTTTTTTCATCTCAAGAGATGCATCCAAGCCATCCTCTTCCTAGTTTATAGGCATATAATTTCTTTTCCATCATATATAATTGAGATATCAAAACATATCTATGCATGAAAAATAAAATTAACATCATCACATTATTGTATAGTTGTATATGAATCATAATCATTCTTCTATATCATAAAAACATTTTTTAATTCTTGAAAATTTATTCTTTCTTTTTCATTATTTATATTTTTGAGGTTCTAATCATCATCATCTATTTTAGGTTAAATATAATAATAATTTGGATAGTTACTATTAAAATGTGAAATACATTACATTTTTAACACCTTAGTGTTTTCTTTTCCTTTTCTGTATATGTTTCATTTTTGAACACTTTTGATAATAGCGAAATAACTGAGTATAAGTATTTTACAGTTTCCCCATTATCTAAATCACTTATTTAAACATGTCCATCATCGATGATATTATGTTATTATACATACACAAAGGACAAATATTATTTTTTATTCTATATGAATAATTTTATTTTCCTAATTTCATAATCAATGAAGATATTAGTAAGTTTATTTAAGTAAATATCCTCTTTATCCCACAAAGATGAAATCATTATATCATAATTATCTAGATATTTTATCTTGATATTTTAAAAATTAATATAATCGTTATGATTTTCAATAATACGAAATATATCTCTAAGAATAAAATATAATCTTGTATAATATTAAACAATATTTTCATCATCATCAAAATAATCATTCTAAAATGATTTTATCCATACATATAATTTATCCACCACGAATTTTATATATCATTAATAAATACTCATCAATTTTACATATATTTCCATGGAGGTTTAAATTTTTGTTAATATTTACATAATACTTTTCTAAATGAGACCTATAAATGAAATTTTTTCTTCTTCTATATAATTCCAAATTTCTCTAATCTAAAACTTTCATGGGATGATTCACGTTGAAATGATAAAATCATAGTGTTGTAGTATCTCTTTCTTCTAGGAAACAAGATAAATATATAAGAAAAATATAATTCATTTAGAATTTGTATTTATTTCTATAAAATGTAAAAACACCATTTTTAATCACAAAATATAATATTCATATTTCCCAAACCACCTCAAATCCTTCAATGGGAATCTTGATCAATACTAATTACACTTTTGGTACCCAAGTATGTTGATATAACTCAGAGGGGGCGAACCATTAGTATAATTTTTATAAATTTATTTGACTTCAACTACATTTACATGTAAATTATCAGATCCTATTAGACTTGAATTAAATCCTTCTCACATTATATAAAATTCAATTTTGAAAAATATCAAATATGTTTTTACCAGGTATTGGCTAATAATCCTACACAATATCATTATTAGATAGTTGAAAAAATCATCGATTCTCTCATATAATCCAAATTGTTTACACTGTGTACATTTTTTGTAAAAAATCATAAAGCCCTACTGGGAATATACTCTGGTGTTAAAATTCATATTGTGTCTTTCAGGTATAAATGCATAATCAAAATTACGAAATGTTTCTTTCTTCTCTATGTATCTTTTATTCCAATAGATATATATATATTTCATTACAAAAACATTAAATTTATATGTATAGAAATGTATTATGTCTTAAATAACATTAACATCAAATAGTTATGATGATGTATGGTAGTATCACATAGTAACATCACATCCTTAAATAGATAAACCATCTCTTCTATTCAATCAATATGGGACAACAAATCTTCATTTTCCTGATTGGATTCCAACATTCATCTCCTTTTTAGTTCTCATTTTCATCTAGTAGGTATTTCAATGTTCAATTAATTATTTTATGTGTGAGGAATTATCCAAAATACACTGATATCAAAGGGTATATCTCATCATTTTCCCTTATTTTATCATATTTTTTATATCCATAATGCCATTATTATTTTCCCCATGTATAAATATAGAGAATAAAATATATTGAAATGGCTATAAATCATTACAAAAGACTTGGAGATATTTCCACTTTCAATTCACTATAAAATTTAAAAAATTATCCATATTGAAAACTCTCCAAGACACATGATAGATTCAATATTATGGTTCTATATGAAATATTCTATTTTAATTCAATTTTAATTCAACCCATACGTCAATGATTATGATGTGGGAAATATTTTTATGGTGTGGCATAATCTTCGTAAACTGTTCATTGGTTATAATTTAGATTTATGTTGAAATTTTAATTTGAAAAAAATATAACCACAATACCATTATGATGTTTTTGACACTAAAGAGTAGAAATTTTGTACTTATGATTTATTTTTTTATATAACCCAATTTTAATTTTGATATTTTATTTCGCAAGGTTCATCAGAATGTTCCCCATGAATTATCTATGGATCTTTATACTGTTTTCTCTGCTTTACCTCATGATTTTCTTATTTTATAATTAACTATCAAATTATTCATAGGATTTTCCTTTACCGTATAAATATTTTCACCTTATGGAGGTACCCTAGGAAGATCTTATACCCCATGAAAAGTGTTGTTTTCATTCATTATCCATTTTGACCAATATATTTAAAACATAGACATCATTCGAAAAATATTTAATTCATATTGAGGCTTTATCATCAACATACCCTAATTCTAAATACTTCATCAATAAATATTCATCTCGATATTGATCAACTTATTGAAAATAATAATTATTAAAATCTTTCACACTATATTTTGCCTCCCTAATTTATTCCAACTATTGAAGATAGTGTATCAAATAAATCATTTATCTCAGCCATAAATATTTTCATAACCAATATTCCCATATAATGGTTTAAAATTATGAGATTATATTTGAACCATAATATTTTATTTCATATCATTACAATATATTTTTTTTACCTTATGAACCTCAAAAGAACCATACAAATTTCAATCTTACGAGATAATCTATATTATCTAATCCTTATGGTTGGATACAATCAATAATCAAACAAAATTATGAGATAATACATATGGGTAGAGATAAAAATTATGAGTCAGGTATATTTTCTGTTATATTTACAATATATAGTAGCTGGACTTCTACCATGTCATTTATGGTGGTACAAATTCACTCTTTACACATTCAAATTACATATAGTAGATAGAAAAATTCAACAATATATTTACAACTACATTTGGGAACATTATATTTCTATTAGAAATTTTTTATTATTGTGCAATATTATATTCATTATTGAAATCGTATAGATATTGGAATTTTTAAGTGTTACATGGGATAACAGTAGAAATTTACATATATTTTCTTAAGTCTAATCTAGAATTCATTACAGTAAGAAATTTTTAGCATCATAGAACTATTTGTGATGTCTTGTTTCCCCATCTCACATTACTCACCCTACCATCCTTGTACCCATCAATTTAAACATCATCATTTACATTATGTTTATTTTATTAACACATGACATTCACCACTTCTAGTTACTCTCATAATAGTATATCACCAATAAATTTAATTATGTATATCCATATAAAAAATTAAGACTTTTTATATTTTAAAACCATAATACATTGCATACTTTCTTTTCTCACAATCTCCTACTCCTCTATGGTTTCTCGCATTTTATTAGGAATGTCACTATTATCAAGAAAACATAATGTAATATGGATAATACATGATCATAGTGACTCTAATAGTACATGTAATTATAGACAACCAGTAGTGATGATGATGATGGAAATAATAGTGTGTCATAGATCATTCCGTCACCTCACCCATTCTTTAAACACTGTTTCCATTAAATTTATACTTATCTAACATCTTTGATGATTTTGTTTATTCAACTAGAAAAAAAATTCATTTCCATCCCACGTTCTTCCTTTTATGAGGAATCTATTTTATCATACAATTTTATTTTATATGTGATATTAAAAAAATTATTTCTTATTGGTTTGAAAAAATATTTGGTTTGATTACCAAATTTTCATATAAATTAACTTTATTCCAAATAACAATTTTTTGAATCAAATCAATCTATTAAATATTAGAAAATTTTACAATGAAACAATTCAATAAATAAATATATTATAATTTCATGTATTTCTATTAAACATATAAATTTCTCTTATTTACACTAGTGTAATAAATTTTACTCTATGTATGTTTTTTCAGACTTTGTTTCCCTGTTTTTTTCTATTTGTTTTCTATTTACATGATGCCCTTCAAATGAAAAATAAAAAAAATATTAATCATGATTCCATACAATATTTTAATGGTATTAACTATTAATAATATTTAAAAATGATTATACTTGTTTGGATAAAAATGAAAATATAATTTCTAACCAATGCACGTTGATAGTAATAAATAATGATAATTGGTGTTCTTCGTGTATCCAAAGTCTTGTGCTAAAAATAGAAATATTGGATAATAGAATGTATGGAATAATATAAATTATTATGGTGACTGGGTTTTATTTTATGTAGGAAAAAAATATTATTTCATGGATATTAAAAATTTATTCCAATATTCAGTCATTTAATGAAAAAATAAATGAACAAACAAGGAATTTGAGTAAAGGGGATTGATATTTTCAATAATTTTTCATGAGTAATATATATTTTTATGTATTATTGAAATTAAATGATATAAATTTATATTTATATTTACCTTTCCATCCTCATCAATATATAAAGAGAAAAATGTATTTCATTGTTATAATTGAATTCATTTTTTGTATGATACCTTTTTCAGTGCATTTTTATTATTATAATATTTTTCACTTCAATACCAATGTGGTTGTGTATTGACTTTCTCCAGTCATCATGTCTCAAAAATAGAAGGATGTGTTGATGAAATATATAAGGATCCTATACTATATAACCTTCTTATAACATTCCCATTCTGTATAACCTCATCCACCTTCGGTATTTTTTTACCCCGTCTAGAAGTTTAAATTAATGTAATTCGCTAGAAGTAAAATCGTTTCTATACCATCATCATCCATTAATTTATAGGTTGTGTTTTCATTATATTTTCATTGAAATAAGTTATTTAAATAAATAAATTCATTTTTTTTTGAGTAAATACTTTAGTCAATTGTATATACATCATAAAAATTAGTTTATTTAAATCAAATTTTTATGAATTCACTCATACTGCTTCATTTAATAAAATTAACGTATATATTATTATATTTTATATCTATATATTCTTAATTTTCATATAATTTTTCTTATTTTTCACTTGTTTTGGGAAAATATTTGAATCAATGTTTCATTAGCTTTTTCCCTAATTTTTTTATCTTATTTATGTTATTTAAATTTTAATAAAAAATCAACAGAAACAAAAAAAATTATTTGACACTATTTTAAATTGGATTACATTATTAATTAAAAATAAATTTGATTCAATTATAATATATTTATTCATTAAGTATTTATTTTTTACTTTGTGAAATGGTAGTAACAAATAGGGAATGTGGTTTTTCAACCAACATCCACAATATAATCTTTGCGAGAGGCCATTAGGATAACAAAAATGATGGAAGATTACTATTTTTAAGAGTTAAAGGGTTTTGGTACAATAATAATATCAATAATATGTCCACGACCTTAAAAAGATATTTTAATAATAATTGTTTGAAGAAAAGATAAATAAAAAAACAAGGATGTTGAGAGAAGGGGAATGAATTTATCAATAATGCTGAATGATTCATATATATTAATTATTTATCACTGAAACTACATTGGATTATAGTGTAATAAGATCTATATCTCTACATATATATATATAATTCAAAAAAAATTTGTAGTATATTAATTATGTTTTTTATAGATGAACAAATTTTAAACATACATAAATTATTTTAATATTATTCAATTTATAAATTGTTATCTTATTTGATAAGATATAATTCCATCACTCAAAATCCATTACTCATTTTTGAATCAAACAATGTTTTAGAAGATATATCAATACTCTCTAGATATCCTTTAATGAAAATGTTTATAATCCAACTCATCTTTTAATTATTTCAAATTACACCTTCTATTTTTTGTGGTCCCATTTAAAAAAATATATTTTTCTCTTGTTATATTCTCATTAAAATCAGTCAGTTCACATTTAAAAATTACATGATTTTTATTTTATTTATATATTCAAATATTATTAATTCTACATACTATTTCAATGAACTAAATTTATCACGTTATATATTTATAATATTTTCATTGCATAAAACTTTTCATACTTATATTAAATAAATGAAACCAATATAATTCCAATCAATTTTTTTTATTATGCAAGCATTATAACATTATGTAACTAGTCTGAGATAATTATTCTAATATTTATATTTCTTTTCAATAAGTTATGTTCCTTAAAGACCAATAGTTTTCATCTACGTACAATTATTAAATTCATATAGGTACCATGATTCAATGGGAATAAGAGTCTTTGTTAAATTATGCCACCTAAAATTATGATATTATTATATGTTTTATATTTTCATTTTATTTTTTCATTAATTTTCCATACCCTATAATCCATTATCCAATGTTTTGATGTTTAAATAAATTTTATATCTTATAAATTCATTTTCATTATTATTGAAAATCTAATTTTATATTTATTTAATGTAATAGTTCTTGTAAAAAATATCAGGGATGTTATTTTCATAACAACATTAATTAAAAATTTCTTAAATTGTGATACATTATAAATATTTATTATTTTAGTCTTATGTGATGTAATAATGTTCTAAATATACACAATAAATGCATAAATTACTGATATTATTATTCTATTTTAAACATCTTTTATATTCTTTTATTTTTATTTTTTGTATTCATACCACCAATTTTCAATGTATTATGAATTATTAAAAGCGATTGTGTTTAGTTTTAGGTACATTTTATTTAAAATATAACTTCTGAAGTTTTAATAGAAAAACATATTCATACACGTGGATTTAAAATACTATAAAATTTTATAATATATATATATAGGTCACCTTATATATATTTTATTTTAATTCTACTTTTAAAATAGTAATCATAACTATTTAGTTTCAGTTTTATTTATCCACTCATGTACATTCCATTCAAATAATGGCACTACCCTCCCTTTCAAAATGGATACATGGAAATATAAAAACATAAAATAAATAATTTAATCAAACTCAATTCTAATATTCATTATTATAAGGTTCATTTATGTTGTTTTCTGTTTTTACATAATATTATTTACGGTCAAATTTACGTTACACATTAGTTATCAATTTTTTATGCATATGGATTTTATGAAATAAGATTATTTAAAATTATATGATAAGGGGACTCTCCAAAATTCATCAGGTATATATTATCATTTCATATTTTTGGTCACATTATATTTTTAGATTGAATATTTTTAATAAATTCCATTTATATTCTTTCTATTTTTTGATAAAATATTTTAATTTTTAGATAATTTATTTACTAATTTCTATAACATACCTTCCAGTTTTAGATAAACTTTTTACAGATTCTTTCTAATTTGTATACCTTTATTCCTTATCCTATGCTTTTTTGAATATAAATTCATAACAAACATGTCGTTTGAATAATAAAATTGTTTGTTACGTAGCCTAGGAAATTCATAATTATTCAATGAATTATTTCTTATAAAACACTTTATAGCAACCAGACAATAACTAAAATGAATTTCATATGCATATACTTATCCATTTCAATATTTCCATTGTATTATTGAAGTCATTAATAAAATTTGAATATCCAACAATATTCTAACATCCTCAATTTCTTTAAATAGATCAATATAATATCATTTTTTTAGGATATCTCATGGCATTTTTCTTCATAATATATTAATTTTCTCCACATTCAATGGTCCTATTATTTAGATTATAATAAAATATTTTCTAAAAAAACAACTTTTTAAATAAAATTTCTATGTTATTTAATATATTGTTTACCTGATAATATTTAAAACATGCATATCATTTGTTCTTTTTTATTAAAATATTTTTTGTCACATTATAATTTTTAATATTTTATATCTATATTACACTTCATTCCACATAATATTTGTATTTAAATTATTTTGAAAAAATATATTCAGTTATTTTGTTTTAGTAACTAATGTATCTTGTGTGAAAACACATGTGCAATACTATTAAATTTTATGAGGGGTTATTAGGCGTGGAATTTTAGTTCTATGAGAGTTCCATTATTGATTTTAATGATTGTGGGTTTTGTGTGTGATGTGTGTTATTGATGGATAAAAGAAGTGGGGGAATTAATAATCTAAAAAGGGGTATCTAATAACACTGATTGCGACTACCCATATAAGAATACAGTTTTGTTTTTTAAATATTAGTAGATGGTCTAGTAACTCTTAGATTAGGAAGCATGTTAAAAAATAATGACTATTCTATTGTAAAAATTTTAAAATCATATGTTTTTTTTAAAAGTCCAATTTTTTTATTGTGATATTCAAGGAGTGGAGGAATATTTCCCAATATAAATAGAAGACTACATACCAACATAAATTACCACCTAATCTATAAACATTTCAGGTTCTTAAAATTTCATGCTCCACTATAGGTGTATCAAACTATAGGTTTTTAATGCACCTATGAGACGAGCTTGGTAAAACTGCACATCCCACACTATACATGAAATGGTAAATCATTTGGTTGAAAAATTATGAGAAAATCCAAAATAAGATTATCAAAACCCTAAATTTAATAAATATTTATAACCAACCCTAAACATAAGGCCACCTTGAAGGAAAAAAATGATAATTTTAAAATAAAAAATATATAAATTAAATTATTTTATAAAATTGATATATTTGATATCCATAGAACTAATAAAAATTATAATTTCTTTCAAACTAGAAATTTGATAATTTTTATAAAATATTATTTTGCACTTTAATTTTTAAAAATATTATATTCTTACTCAACTAATAAAAGAATTAAAAATTCATTAAAACATTATTAATTATTAATGTATTTGAAAAATTAATGCATTATTATTCCTTTAGAAAATTTATATCAATAATTATATTGTGAATTTACAATAAAAAATAAAAAATATATTATCAAAATATGATGGAAAACAATTTTATAACTTAATTTATAATAACATATAAAATTATTTAAAATTTAATTTTTTATTCATCTAAGGATTTTAAATATAGATCTCTCTATAAATTGTATCATTATATTTATAAACAATGAGTTATTTTTTAATAATTATAAAATATTATCTATATTTATATTTCATTAAAATAATAATGTTTAAAATAAGTAAAAAATATTTTAAATTTAAATTCAACAAAATTAGAAATATTTAACCACTTTATAAATGAATAAATATATTATCCAGATAATAAAATTAGTTTTTTTACAATTATTTATTATTTCATAAGTAAAAAATAATTTATATTAAGTTTTCAGAATAATTTATAATATCGAACTAAATTCTTATATATAGGAAAAAATTATTTTAAATTTTTTTATAGTTTTAACCATTTAAAAGAATAATATATTTGTATACCAATAGAAAAAATATTTATGATGACATATATTAATTTTTTATTAATAATTAAAACAATGTAATAATTTGTATTATCATGTAAATAATCTAATTCAAATCATAAAAATCCCTATGTAGATTTTATATTTTAGATATAATATGTTTTTGTATGATTATAGTATTATAAATAATTTTTTCCTTATATAGCAGTTAATCCCTTTAAAAAGGTGTTTTATAATTTAAATTTTGATTATTTTATTTTGATAAATCATTTTAATTAAATATTTTAATATTAATAAAATTTATATTTGAAAATCAACTATTAAATTCCCCTCGAAACTTTTATCGGAAAATTACACTACAAATAAACCAAAAAACTCTATTAAAATTCTAATAAAATTCTCATAAGAAAATTACATTAGATTTTTTAAAATTTTATAGTTGTTAAAATTTCACTACAGCATTATTCAAAGATATAAATAAGAAATATAACTATAAATTTCATGTTCAAAATTATGTAATAAAATTTCTTTTGAATGATGCACTTAATAAAATATTTTTAAATATAAGTCGGAAGACTATTGAAAAATTATATTACAATTTTAAAATTTGAAATTACATTTTAAATTCCATTAGCTTTTCTCTAAAAATACTTTTGGAAAATATCAATCTAACTAAAAAATGTAATGAATTAATTGGAAAATTACATTGGAAAATCTATCGTGAGAAATATACTATAATAAATATCTACGGAATTTTACATGAAAATAATGTTGACAATTCCACACAAAAAAATACATACTGAATTTAAAATATAAAATTAAATTAAAAATATATTATAATATATTACAGTAAAATTTCATTATAAAACTACATAGAAACATTCAGTGAAAGTGTTGACCAAAAAACCACTGTAAAATTTGAGAAAACCACTTTAAAGTAGAAATATATTGGAAAATTATAATGTGTAATTTGACAAAAAATGTTCCCAAAATTACTTGATAGAAATTGATGGAATATATAATTGAAAATTTTATTTGAATATTTAATTTAAAATTTCAATGAAAAAAATTTAATATAAATTTTTAATTTATATTTAAACATTAAAAGGAAAATGAATATAAAAATTTATAAACTATACAATAATATTTCATAGAAACAAACAGTTGATAATTAAACATTAATTTTACAATGATAAATTTATTTATTAATTGCAAATTAAATTTTCCCTAGGAAATAATACATTAAAATTTCATTATAAATTTCTATTTGTATTAATCACTATACACTACAATGAAAAAATAAATAGTAATCCTTTTCATGTAATTATTACATTATAATTATTTAGTGTAATTTTTAAATTGATTTTTCTTCAGAAGATGGAAAAAATATACTCTTTTAATACTAGTTATATTTTATATTTTTAATCTATGTGAAAATATTTTCTTCATTGATAGAAAAAATTTCATAATTCCATTACATTAAAATATATAATAATTTCAATACTACAAAAAAATTTATTATCAATTTAAAAAAATTATATTTATTTAATAAACTATTATTTTAATAATTAATATAATAAAATTTTTCTGTTTTTTAAAAATGACTAAAAAATATTTCATTCAAAATAATTATTATTTTATAATTTTTTAAAAATTACCTATTTTTTAGAAAAAATGAAAAAAAATATTTAGAATATAATTTACATTTTTATGCCAAAAAATATTATGTACCTTAAAAATGTTATATATTTATGAAATATAGTCAAAATTTATTTGCTTTTTTCAAAAAATGATAATTTTTAATATTTAGAATATATTTTTCTTCTTTCTAAAAGTCAAAAACTTTGTTTGATACATTTTGAAATAAATAACTTATAGTTAAAATATAATTGGTTGTATTGTATGTTACGAAATTATATTTATTTGAAATGTTATTATTTATCTAATTATAATGAAAATTTACTAATTTTTTCAAATGATTAAAAATTATTTTTTTTATTTCGTTATCCAATTAAAAAACCATAAATAATTTGTAAAAAATAAATCATTTATTTATTTAGGGTACAATAATAATAAATATATCATATCCCTCCCCCCATGGATAGTCCATCAACCCATACCTTTACAAATTGAAAATGTCTTGATTCCCCACATAAAATGACCAAAAATCCTATATTAAATAGCACAAATTCCATATGGAAAAAAATTTACTTCCTTAAAGGTCCCTTGATAAGTGGCCCATCTCAACAAAGGCATGAATATACCCATGATAATTTCCTAATGTCCCATAAACCGATCAACTGTTTATCCATGATGAGCCTCGGGCACAGGTCCTTCTTTACCTTCTTGACATGCCTACACCTAACTCGTGTCTCTTCTCGTAATTCACCACTCCATCACCGCCCCATGAGTGTGATCATGCACATCTCAGGGCCACCACCCCCACCACTCACTATTCCCCCCTACCATTCATACCACCCTTCATATTTAAAATATTTCAACATGGGCCAATGTTGCCTTGTCATTACACTTCCCAGTTACCCAACCTATATAGATGTGCATTGGAAAACAAAAATTATCTAATAGTCTTTTAAGCTAATTTAATCTGGAAGAAAAAATCATCACCCCATTTAACATAGGTGTTTAAGTTGCTGTAAATAGGTTTTGAACCATGATTTCTGTGATCTAAATCAAAGTCCCAAAAAACTATCCTTCGATGGATTTGTAAAATAACTGAAGTGTTATTCTTGACATCCAGGGTGTCTAACCAAGAATGAATATTTCTCAACATTCCAAATATAATAAGTGATTTGAATAACTATGATTACAATATGAATCAACTACATGTTTTGAAGGACATGATATAACCCCAGTTCCCTTGAGTAGTAATTTGGTACCCCCAAAGTGTACCACTCAACTAACACCCCATTGGAATTAAAATAGTATTTCCTTTAAAAATATATTTTTTCCTTGGGTATTTAAAAATATTTAAATATTTAAAAAATTATTTTGTGAAATAATAATGTATTAAATTATTTCAAATGAGAAAAAAATAATTTATTATGGAAGTATTATTTCTTTTTAATAAATGCATAAAAATATTTTTGTAATCCTAAATAATTGATTATAAAAAATGACTATAAAATTCTATTTTTATAAACAAAAAACACTCATTATTTTTTAGATATTAAAACAATTATAATTATCCAAAAATAAGCCTAATCCTTCCTTAAATATTTGTTATGGTGATATGTTTTTAACAAATTTTTCCATATTTTATGATTGTTGATGCATGTAAAAAATAAAAGGGAAATAATTTAAAAAGGGGATTTTAAATATTCTATTTTTTGAATGTTTAATATAATTATTGTATATTTCACAATACATCTCCTCAATTATAATCAAAATATTCTAATTAATGATATATTATCTGTTATACATCATAGAGATTTGTATTATTGACAAGATTGGGGAAACATTCCCTTTATGTTATTATAGATCAAATGAATATAAAAGAATATTAAATATAATTTTTCATTATATAAAATGGACTTATAGGTTATACCATCTCCTTCAATCTTCCAATTTCACTAAATCCAAAAAATATTTTTTTATTTCCCATATATTGTATCATATAGCATATGTCCTAAAAAATATCTAGAACACATTTATTGTAAGGACCCAGCCTTAATCATTACTTATTATTGAATTAAATGAATAATTCACATTGAGGATCTTTTCAGGTTTAGAGTTTTAGAGAATAAGGACATAACTATTACATCTCAAAGATTACAAAGTAGACACATCTAGTCAGCTTCCAATTTTTCACAAAATTAAAAAATCTTGAACAAAAGATTCATGTCTAGTTGCTTGTTTTAGGCATCCTGACATTTCCTTGATCCCATCCTTGACCCTATTCAACTTTATGTCCTGTGAAAACATTTCAAAAACATGGGATGAGAATAAATAGCTCAGTAAGGGTTATAACAATACGGAAAGAAAACCTCAGTCCATGTATACATAAGAATCAATGAAATTAGACTTTACTCAAAAAACAGTCTTAATTTAACATACCTTATGAAATCATAAGATTTATGCACAACATAATTGAAATCATAAGGCATAAAGGTAACTTGAGGCATTCATAACATTCTTATGTAGGGAGTAACCCTCATGGTTAAGTTTTGAATAACCATTACAATATATTCTCTAAATATTTTTGGTTAAACCTTAATGTTTGACCCCTTCGCATTACCCAATGTGTTGGAGAGCTATCACGACCTCACCCGCCCTTAGTTTATCACAAAACCACCCATCTTCATAAATAGTGCCCATGAACCATAACATAATCATACCACATAACTAAAGAATAATGTAAAGGTAACATTCCAACATTTCAATAACAATATAACATTTTAAGATATTCAAATAATGAATCCACCATAAAAACAAATTTCAAAACCATTTAAAACATTTAATAAAGAGATTTTTGAATCAAAGTGTCCCATACCACTTTGAAGATTTTAAAATTTTAAACCATTAATATCCATATTAATAAATCCTTAAATCCATTTTGAAATAATTCATATTAATGAGAAATATCTATATAAATAAATCATTAAAACATTTAAAATGATATTTTATATAAAGGGTTTTTAACAAAATGAGAGACACTTGAATGCAACAATTGAGGAATAACATTTATTCATAACTTTATAATATCATGATAATAAAGGGATTAATGATATATTATTCCAAAGGATAGTATATAAACCATATAATAGTGAATTGGTGCATAATAATAATGAATTCACAATAAAATTGTAAAATGAGATGAATTCCCTTATAAAGAAGGTATCCATAAATTATAGATAAATAAATCTCGTAATTATGTTTTAGAAATATAAATACACCCAAAATAAGTGGATATTAAGTGTAAAATAACCAGAGGTCATTCAAAGATATTCATAGCATGATATATTAAATAACTACATGTTGAACCCAAAGAAATCGAAATTGGGTTAAGAAGTTCCCTTTGTAAAATTCAACAGCCTAACGACGTCACTTAAAAATTCATAAAATTAGATAATTAGATAGAAAATGGTATCTCATCACTTGAACATAAAATTTACATCAGTAAGGATATATAAGAACATATAAAAACATAAAAAGATGTAAATTAAAATACATAACAAAATAAATCTTTTATAAAGAGGAGTGTGAAAGGTTCCCTTACCAATTTGGGCAACATTCGAAATGTACACCCCATGAAAGAAGGGTCATACAATGAAGATGTAACCAACCATAAATGAGATTTTATTATAAAAATATTAAAATAATGGGAATTACATACACCACACAAAAGGAAATAGTGGCCAATGTAGAATAAATCTCACGGGAATAAATACTGAGATGAAAATCCCCTTATAAAAATTCAGCAGCCTAACGGCACCACATAAAACTTCCAAAAATGTATTGATTAGATAAAATAGGGTCTCTTATCATATTAAGATAAAATTTACAGAAACATGAATATAAAAAAACATCCCCCAACATAAGAAAGAAGAGATTAATGTATGTTACAAAAAAAAGAGTACTTAAAAAGAATTAGAGAGGTAGGATCCCATACCTAAAGTCCGACTTGTCTTGTTCGTTTATTTATATTTCTGAATAATAAACATTTTTAGATTTATAATTTATTAAGGTCCTAATATTATGATTATTATTCAGTTCATATCACATATTATAATGTTATAAAAATTGGTTACTAATGTGAGTTCATATAAGAAGTTTTTGCCGCTGTTTGGTACATGAGTCAAAAATGAACTTGTTTGAAAATGATTGTCCATGTAGTTATAAGTAAATCATCTCCAGAATAGTATTAATCATCTAAATATCATATATATCTAGTACATATTCATTTTATAGTATTACATAACATTTGGAGATAAAAATAAATGAAATGCATTGTTTATGGAGATGGTAGGTCGTACGAACGCATGAACGATACTTTCATTTCTTTGACATATTAATGGAATTATAAATAATTAATAGATATATAAATTCTATAATTCAGGTATAATATATATTTTTTATAGGTCACATATGTTCATTAAGTTCATTCTTTATACATTCCATGTATTTCATGAATGAGTCACATCACTAGTGGGGGCGGTAGTCCACACTTCCTCGTATGAAATTATCACATTTGCACAACATGAAAAGTATAAAGGTATGTTTTAAATATAAAATACAGTGGAAGATGGAAAACATAAGTACCATATATATCATATATAAAATACATTGACATCATAATGTTGACCATGAAAGGTGTTAAGAGAAGATTGAACAATCATCATTTCATGAGGGAGTAATTCGCCATCCACAGAAATAGTATGTTCTTTAACCATTAGACGGAGGTGTGTGTAAGTGTAGCTCGAATCCTTCACATAGAAACATCATAGTATATTGAAAATATTGTTTTTGTTACAATAGAAAGTAATAAAAAGGGTTTAGTGTTTTGGAGAAGCAAAATAAAACAAAAGAACACAAGTGAATGCATTACCTTTAAATCAGGTAACTCCTCTTGGTTTGAACCAAAAGGGTTTCTTGAAGAGCATTCTACCAAAGGTGGGGCTTCATTTATGAAGATAGAGATGTGGAGAGATGTAATGGGCAGGGGTTGTCCGAGCCAAAGTCTTGAGATGTGTGGGTAAGGTGGTAGAGGTGGGTCATTTTTAAAGAAAAGAAGTGGGGCACTCTTGGAAAGTTATTAAATATTACATTATTATAAAATTATTTTCGTATTTTAAAGGCCTAAAAAGGATATATTTCGAGGATAAGGTGAAATGGTTTTGAAATAAACCCATCAAATAGGGTTGTGACGAGTTTAAGACTTATATTTTCCCCTATATTCTCATTTTATATAAATCGTTCATTTATGATATAATCACTGCATCACGACGGTGTCACAAATAAACAAATTTATTTAATGTCTCAAAATTATAAAAAATATACTATGATGTAGGAAATCTTATTATCTTTAAAATTAATATTAATAGTCTAAGATATCGTTTATTTAGACTAAATTAAAATAATTTTACTTAGGTGTTACATACTTTGGTTACATTTTCCTTTCTTTAAAAAAAATATGATAAAAAGTCACTATCACACTAATGTGATTACATGGGGTACCATGGTTGGGACAAGGCATCCCATGGTCGTACACGACACCAAAAATAGCATTAGAACACATTTTGGGGTCATTCTATATTTTATGATATTATTTTCTTACACTTAATTACCTGATTACTAATTAAACACGATAGTTAAAGATAATTACCGTCGTTACTATTTATAATGTCCAAAAAACAAAAGAGTCTTAATTACATAATATGGACCTTATGATTCCAAATATGGAATCCATTTTATCAAATTCAAAACATAGAAATTGTGTAATTAATTTAAAATTAAATCCCGTTGTCAAAACAAAAGATGGGTTTTTAAGAAGTAAAATTTATCAAAATATTTACTTGTTTTTACATCCAATTGAAAAGTGAAATTACTTCCAATGCACTAAATTGTATTAAGTGATAAAAAAATAATTCATTTATATTTTAAAAAAATAAAATAAATATCTAAATATATAAATAAATTGGATGAAAAGGTAGTTTTGAATTAAAAACTCTATTTTTCACAATTCATTAAAAAAGCACTATCAGAAAAATACCAAAAATTAACCCTAAGTTATATTTGATATTTAAAATTCAGAAATGATGTACATTTTAAAAAAATAAAAACATAGAAGTTTCCTTAATAAATCATATAGTTAATTTCTATTTTCAAAACAAATAACGGGTTTTCTGGAAGCAATATCTATGAAAAGTTTGGTACTTGTTTTTGTCTATTTTCAATTTGAAATTAATTCTAATGATGACCATTGAATTAAATTGTAAACATATATTATAATTAAAGATTAAATCCAATTAAAAAGATAATCTAACCATATATTTATATTAGATGAAAAAGCTATTTTGATCTAAAATGCAATATTTTTCATTATTTATTAAAAAAATGAACATTGTCAGAAACATACCAAAAATTTAACCAGAGTAAATTTCAATATCCCAATCAAAAATAATAAGTTTATTTTGACAAATATAGCTTATAAAATTGTCAAAATTTAGATTTAATAATGGTTCTCCATCAAAAGGTGGTAAAATAATCTTTCAAAAATATTAGAGTATTTATTCTTAAAATTAGATTCATTTGGATTTTAATCCTCTAACATTTATTGGATAAATGTAAAAATACTTTAAAAACATATGTAAAAATTTTATAGTTATTTCTGTTCATTCCCTCTATTACAATGGCTAGGCGTTAACTATTATAATATTATTATATTATTAGTGTGCAACATCAGATTTCAAAGAAACTCGTTGTTGCGTATTGGGTACTCTATCGAGCATAGTATTCCCTTTAAAGTAGTATTAACATTTTATTCACAAATATTAATAAACATTAGAATGTAATATTATTTATTTACATGGGATGTTACATCCTTCCCCCCTTTTGGGAATTGCATCCTCGCAATTTCAAAATTGGGCTTGGAAACTTCATTGAAAGTCCCACATCGAAACAAGAGTCAATAAAACTATCAATTTAAAAGAAAGGGAGAGAAGTAAAAAGGTCACCAGAGTTGACCCATAATAGGATTTCAAGTATGAAAATATGGATATGGAGGAAAAAACAAAGGGTCGTGTTCTGATGGATAGTGATAGTAAACATGTCTAGGAGAAAGTTAACCATAAGAAAATCACAAATTTGTGATGGGTTAAATGGTATTCGATTTCCCAGTAGGAAAAGTTAACAGACAACATTTTTGTTTTAATTTACTCATAATTGAGGAATTTATTTTTCAGCTTAACTAAATAATAATAAAACATACTTAATTGTTACGTAGACTTCCATCTTTTACTAGATTCCTTAATCAAAATCATATTTTCTCCAAAAGATGAGTATTTAGGAAGACTTTTTCGTATTAAGAGTACTATAATCAACTTCTTGAGAATCCCCTAATCCACAAAAGAGAACTATATATTTCCCATGTCTTTAGAGATCAACAAAAACCAAACCAAAAAGTTTAGTACAAGATCAGATAATACCCCAAAAGTATATTCTTTTTACAAAAAGAAAAACTAATCCTAATCTCAAAAATTTGTCAAACAAAACCAAAAGATCAACAAAGACCAATAATAAAAATATATCCATAAAATTATTTAAATTAAACCCAACAAAGATTAAAACCCAAATATTTGATGGATTTAATCTCATAGTCTCCCACATTACAAATTAACATTTATCACCAAATAACATAATTTTCATTTAAAGTATAACACTGAAAAGTTATTAACCTAATCACATATCTTCCATGATAGGTTAATAATTTCCATAGATAACCCTTCATAAACTTACTATTGAATCATAAATTCATATAACTAAAAAAATAATTTGTCAAACTAACCAGGGACTTCATGTAGTCCAGTGGTAGGCGATAAACACCAGTCGCACTTTGGTTGTGGGTTCGATTCCCGTAGCTTTATCCGACGTGATGGGTTGTCACACGGTCTGTGTGTTGTCTTTTCTCCAAAACTATATAATTCTTAGAACATTCCCCACAATGACATAAAATCTCCAAAAATAAACATAACATAATCTAACCTCATGTTTATCTCATGTCGTTCATATTCCATCATAACATATAGTAGCCCATAATTACCTCAAATGTAAGGATCATATATCCCTAATGGTTACCTTTATTATTATTTCCTGAACTTCCATGTCATGTTCATTCTCTCGTACATGATGCATTAGATAACTCACCAGGGTTCGAGTTATTGATCATGACTCCAGATAGTGGGTTTAAAATAACCATGAGAATTCTCATTACAGCTCCCAAATCATTAAGTTGTTCTTTTATAAATCCATCATAGTTTTATCCAAATCCATTGTTACTTTGGTTCCTGCTAGATCCAACCATTTACTAAAACCAATATGGTCAGTGTGAGTATATCAGTAAAATTATCATATAATATAGAGGAAGATAAGACCCAAGAGATACTTATCTATCATATCTCAAACTCATTCAAACTTTCAGAAAAACAAAAACTACATCTAATATATTAACCATTGTGGTTATACACAACATGTCACTTTTTCTTAAACAACACTCTAATTTCTAATGTTATCTAAACTGACCTATGATACTAACTGTAAGGACTCGGCCTTAATCATTGCTTATTATTGAATTAAATGAATATTTCATGTTGAGGATCTTTTCAATTTAGAGTTTTAGATAATTTGGACATAACTATTACATATCAAGATTACAAAGTAGACACATATACTCAGCTTCAATTTTTGTTTGGAAAAATAAAAATACTTGAACAAAAGTGTCATTTCTAGTTCCTTGTTTTAGACAGCCTGATATTTCCTTGATCCCATCCTTGACCCTAATCAACTTTATATCCTGTGAAAACATTTCACAAACATGGGATGAGCATAAAAAGATCAGTAAGGGATAAAAAAGTACAAAAAGAAAACCATAGTACACGTATACAAAAAGAATCATTTAAATCCTACTTTACTCATAAATCATTATCAATTTAACATACCTCATGAAATCAAATGATTTATGCATAACTCAATAGAAATTATATGGCATAAAGGTATCTTGAGGCATTCATAACATTCTTACGTAGGGAGTAACCCTCAAGGTTACATTTGGAATAACCATCACAATATATTCCCTAAATCTTTTTGGATAAACCTTATCATTTAACCCCTTCGCATTACCCAGTGCATTGGAGAGCTATCACAGCCTCACAAACCTTAGTTTATCACAGAACCACCCGTCTTCATAAATAATGCCCAACAACCATAACATAATCATAGCACATAACTTATGCATTAATGAAAGATAACATTCCAACATTGCAATAACAATATAACATTTTAATATATTCAAATAATTAATCCATTCTAAAAACCATTTTAAAAACCATTTAAAAATTTTAATAATGAGATTTTTGAAATAATGTGTCTCATACCACATTGAATATTTTAACATTTTAAACCATTAATATCCATATAAATTAATCCTCATAACCATTTTGAAATAATGGATATTAATGAGAAATATTTATAAGAATAAATAATTAAAACATTAAAAATGAAAGTATATACACCATATAATAGTGAATTGGTGCATAACAATAATCAATTCTCAATAAAATTGTAAAATGAGATGAAATCCCTTAAAAAGAATGTATCCTTAAATTAAAGATAATTAAATCTCATTATTATGTGTGACAAGTATAAATACACCCAATATAAGTGGATATTATTTGTAAAATAACCAGAGGTCATTCACACATATTCATAGGATTATATATTCAATAACTACAAGTTGAACCCAATGAAATAGAAATTGGGTTAAGAATTTTCCTTGAGAAAATTCGATAGCCTAATGACGTCACATTAAAATTCATAAAATTAGTAGATGAGAGAGAAAATGGTATCTTATCACTTTGACAAAATATTTAAATCAATAAGGATATAGAAGAGAATATCCCAACATAAAAAGATGTAAATTAAAAGATATAACAAAATAAGTCTTTTCAAAATAGGAGTGTGAAAGGTTCCCTTACCGATTTGGGAAACTTTCGAAACGTACACCCCATGAAAGAAGGGTCATAAAATGAAGATTTAACTACTGAAAAATGAGAGTATATTATAAAAATATTAAAATAATGGGCATTACATACACCACTCAAAATGAAATAGTGGCCAATGTAGCATGAATCTCATGGGAATAAAAAGTGATATGAAAATCCCCTTATGATAATTTGGTAGCCTAATGGCTCCACATAAAACTTACAAATGTCGATTGATGAGATAAAACAGGTTCTATCATCATATTAACATAAAATTTACAGAAATAGTAATATAAAAGAACATCCCCCAACATAATAAAGAGGAGCTTAAAGTAAGTTACATAAAAAAGAGTACTTAAAAAAAGAGAGAGGTAGTATCCCTTACCTCAAGTCCGACTTGTCTTCTTCGTATATTTATATTCCAGAATAATAAACTTTAATAAATTTATAATTTATTAAGTTTCTTTTTTGAATATTATTATTAATTTCATATCACATATTCTAATGTTATAATAATCGGTTAATAATGTGAGTTCATATCAGAAGTGTTTTTCGATGTTTGGTACATGAGTCAAAAATGAACTTGTTTGAAAAGGATTATCCATGTAGTTATAAGTAAATCATCTACAGAATATTATTAATTATTTAAATATCATATATATCTAGTAAGTATTAATTTTATATTATTCCATAACATTTGGAGATAAAAATAAATGAAATTCACTGTTCCTGGAGATGGTAGGCCGTGCGTACAGATAAATGCTACATTCATTTTTTTGACATATTAATAGAATTAAAAATAATTAAGAGATATATATATTATAATTCTGGTATAATATATATGTTATAGAGGTCACATTTTTTCATTAAGTTCATTATTTATACATTCCATGTAATGCATGAACAAGCCAGATCACATGAGGGGGTGGTAGTCCACACTTCCTCGTATGAAATTATCGCATTTGCACAACAAGAAAAGCATAAAGGTATGTTATAAATATAAAACATATAAGATTATGGAAAACATAAATACCATATATATCATATATAAAATACAGTGACATCATAATTTCCACCATGAACGGTGTTAAGAGAATATTGAACAATCATTGTTTCGTGAGGCAGTAATTTTCCATCCACGGAAACAATATGTTTTTTAACCATTAGATGGAGGTGTGTGTAAGTGTAGCTCTAATACTTAACATCACAATATCATTGTATATTTAAGATAATGGTGCTGTTTCAAAATAAAGGAATAAAAAGAGTTTAGGGGTTTGGAGTAGCAAAATAAAACAAAAGAACACGTGTGAAGACATTACCTTTAAATTTGGTAACTCCTCTTGGTTTGAACCAAAAGGGTTTCTTGAATGGCATTCTGCCAAAGTTGAGGCTTCAATGATGAAGAGAGGTATGTGGAGAGATTAAATGGGCAGGTTTTGTCTGAGCCAAAGTCTTGAGAGGTGTGGGTAATGTGGTAGAGTTTGGGGCCTTTTATAAGGGAAGAGGAGGGTAACTCATGGAAAGTTATTAAATATTACTATATTATAAAATACTTTTCGAATTTTAAAGGTCCCAAAAGGATATATTTCGAGGATAAGGTGATAAGGTTTATATATCCACCCACCCAATATGTTTGTTTCAAATATAAGACTTATATTTCACCCTATCTTCCCATTTTATTGAAATTGTCCATTTATGAGGTAATCATTGCATCATGACGGTGTCATAAATAAAATAATTAATTTAATGTCTAAAAATTATAAAAAAAATATTATGATTTCAAAAATCTTTTTAGCTTTTCAATTACTATTTATAGTCTAACTTGTCATTTATTTATATCAAATTAATATTATTTTACTTAGGTGTTACATACTTTGGTTACATTTTCCTTTCTTTAAAAAAATATGATAACAAGTCACTATCACACTAAAGTGATTCCATGGGGTCCCAAGGTAGGAACAAGGAATCCCACGGTCGTTCATGACACCAAAAATATCATTAAGACACATGTTGGGGTCATTTAATATTTTTATGATATTATTTTCTTACCCTTAATTACTTGATTACTAATTGAACACGATAATTAAAGATAATTATCGTCGTTACTATTCATAATGTCCAAAAACAAAAGAGTCTTAATTAAATAATTTGGACCTTATGATTCCAAATATATAATACATTTTATCAAATTCAGAACACATAAATTGTTGTAATTAATTTAAAATTAAATCCCGTTGTCAAAACAAAAGATGGGTTTTTAAGAATTAAAATTTATCAAAAGATTGACTTGTTTTTACAACCAATTGAAATGTGAAATTACATCCAATGAACAAAATTGTATTAAGTGATAAAAATATAATTAAATTATACTTTAATAAAATTAAAATGAATATCTAAATATATAAATAAATTGGATGAAAAGGAAGTTTTGAATTAAAAACTATATCTTTCACTATTCATTAAAAAACATTATCAGAAAAATACCAAAAATTAATCCTAAGATATATTTGATATTTCAAACTCAAAAATTATGTCCATTTTACCAAATTCAAAACATAGACGTTTCATTAATAAATCATATATTTAATTCCCGTTGTCAAAACAAATACCAGATTTTTTGGAAGCAATATCGATGAAAAGTTTGGCACTTGTTTATGTCCATTATCAAAGTGAAATTAATTATAATGATGAAAATTGAATTAAATTGTAAAAATACATTCCAATTAAACTTTAAAACCAATTATGAAAATAATCTAACCATATATTTAAATTAGATGAAAAAGCAGTTTTGATGTAAAATGAAATATTTTTCACTATTCATTAAAAAAATGAACATTGTCAAAAACATACAAAAATTTAACCAGAGTAAATTTAAAT
The DNA here is from genome assembly GCA_963277665.1 of Viscum album. Taxonomy (NCBI): domain Eukaryota; kingdom Viridiplantae; phylum Streptophyta; class Magnoliopsida; order Santalales; family Viscaceae; genus Viscum; species Viscum album. The sequence continues at coordinate 2,068,692,217 of OY728152.1, read as the reverse complement.
ATCCCAATAATAAAGAATAGGTTTATTTTGAAAAATAGTGCATATAAAATTTTCAAAGGTTAGAGTTAAAAAAGGTTCTCCATCAAAATTTGGTAAAACAATCTTTTAAAAATATTAGAGTATTTATTGTTAAAATTGGATTCATTTGGATTTTAAGCCTCTAACATTTATTGGATAAATGTAAAACTGTTTGAAAAAAATATGTAATAATTTTTTACTTATTTCTTTTCATTCACTCTATTACAATGGCTAGGCGTTAACTATTATTATATTATTATATTATCAGTGTAACGCCCCGACCCCAGTTACCCAGAGTCGGAGCATTATGGCGTAACATTGGCATGATCACAAAAGATCATGTCTCTAAAGACTGATTAGTTTAGTAGCCTTGGAAATAGTAGATATATTAATAAATGTTACATTACATCATAAAGTAAAACAAAACTACAAAAACATCTTTTCATCATATCCCCCCATACCATCCATGCATGTCATTAATAATATACTTCTCCATATCCTGGAAAGATTAAAACATTAGAAGGGGTGAGATCAGATGCTCAGTAAGGATAACAATATAGCGGAAGCTTTCATAAATAAACATAAACATTTAAGGCAATTTATAACTAAACAAATGCCTTTTAAACATTAATTGCAACATAATATGGAAAAAATAAAATGAAATAATGCCATTTACTTATTCACATGGATATTCTACTAGTCAAATATTCTCATGCAATATCAATAACCACTTTCATAATGATGGAATGCATAATTCCAGACTATCATAACCACGTATCCAAGGCCTCGTGCCAAGACTACAAATATGATTTTGTCAATGCCTCGTGCCAAGACACTAGTTTGTCTCATGAGACCTACCAATGCATCGAGGAGCTATAGTGAGCTCCTCTCGTCACTTATTAAGTCTTATGCATTCCTCATAGGAATAGATGTAAACACATCATAAACCATAACATAATCGTATCACATAAAACATGCATAAAGGAAACATAACATTTTCATATTTCAATCACAATATATCAATACAACACATTGATATAATAAAAATATGTTCAAAACCATTTTAAATACTAGAATAAATGAAAATTAAAACATTTTATTTATTTTTCATTTAAAAAAAGTTATGGATTGTTGAGGAAGATGAAACTCAAATAATGGTCATGGCGGCAGAGAAGTCGTTGTCACCACATAAGTATGACAAAAAAACATTCCCTTTTGTCGTTTAGTAAAACACCTCATATAAAAATATTCCTTTTGAATAAACATAAAAGTCAAAGGAATTTATACACCGTATAAAAGAAATTTGTGTATAAAACAAAATATGCCTCAATGAATGGAGATTGAGACAAAGTACCTTACAAAGATCATTTTTTAAATAAAATAGATCTATTATGTTTATTCACAATAATTCCACAAAAATAAGGTAAAAATAAATGATAGGGCATGATAATATCATGACATAATTTAAAAGTAGGAGATTAACTCAAAGAATAGAAATCGGGTTAAGAAGTTCCCTTACCTCATGTCCGACTTCACTCGACCATTCTTTATTCTCTTGAATAATAAACTAGAGTTAATGTCTAGTTGATTATGAACCATTTTCAAGTTCATTATCCTTTTATATCACTTATTACCATGTTATGAATATTATGTAATTATTTAAGTTAATAACGGTCATTTTGTCGATCTTTGGTACTTGAGTCAAAAATAAACATCTTATAATTAAAATTTGTTCATGTGGTGAGATATCTATTATATCCAGCATTATATTCATGATTTAGATATCATATATATCATATATATTCAGTATATACATTCATTCATAATATTACATTACATTTAGAGGTACGAAATTATATGCACCGTTCATGGAGATGGTAAGCCGTACATATGCATTAACGCTACTTTCATTTAAATTTAGTATTTAATGGAATTAAATCATAATGATATAAAGGTATATTATAATTCTAGTATAATATAATATATAATATCATTTACATTATTCTTTATACATCCAACATATGGCATTAACGATTCAAATCACATTGAGGGGGCGGTAGTCTTCACTTCCTAAAATGAAAATATCACGTTTACCCATAATGGAAATGATAAAGGTATTCCAGAAATGAGAAATACATAAGATTAATTAAAAAATAAACATATTATATATCATATATAAATATAGTTAAGTCTTAATGGCCACCTTTTAAGGTGTTATATGAGTGTTGAACAATCATCGTTTCGTGAGGCAGAAATTCTCCATCCACAGAAACAATATGTTCTTTAACCATTAGATGTAGGTGTGTGTAAGTGTAGCTAGAATCCATATTATAACAACATACTATTATATTTATGATACTGGTGTTGTTACAAAAGAAAGTAATAAAAAGAGTTTAAGGGGTTGGAGAAGCAAAAAGTCAAAATAACATAAGAGAAGGCATTACCTTAAAACTGGGTAACTCTTTTTTGATTTGAGCTAAAGGCTTGATTGGGAAGAATTATGCCCAAATTGAGGCTTCTAGGAGTAATAGAGGGACGTTGAGAGAGTATTTGGGCATATTTTGGCCGAGCCAAATAACTTGGAAGGTGTGAATAAGGTGGTAGTGGTGGGGGCCTTTTATAAGAGGAGAGGAGGGGCACTCTTGGAAATTCATGAAATGTTACTTTATTATATAATGAGTTTCGGATTTTAAAGGTCCAAAACTTATATATTTCCAGGATAAGGTGATAAGGGTTCGAAATATACTCATCCAATAGGTTTTTGACATGTTTATGTCTTAGATTTTACGTTATCGTTTCATTTTATTTAAATTGTTAATTAATGAGGTAATCACTACATCATAATTGTGTCATTAAAAATTTAATTTATTTAATGTCTAAAAATTGTAAAAAAAATATAATTATGTAGGAAATAGTTTTAGCTTTCTAAGGAATATTTATAGTCAAAAATATGACATGTATAAACCCCTTTAAAATTTTTTTTAGTAGAACAACTCATGTTTGTGAAATTTTTATTTTAACATTAAATTAAAAGTTTTTAATGTCATTTTCCAACCAAAGTGGCTCCATGGGGTCTCCAAGTTGACCCATTGATTTTCTTGGTCGTCCACGACTCATCCAATAAGGGTAGGACATGTGTAACGGTAATTTAATATTATTATAACTATATCTTTAACTTAAATTACACTAATTACCTTTAATCGCGATTAATTAAACTTAAAAGATACTACTCACCAAAAATTATTTTAATCACATTGAACAACATTTTACTTCATAATGACAACCATGTATGTCGGATTTATGAAAATCAAATCACTTAAGTGGAAATGTTTCATTTAAGTGAAAAATCTGTTTTTTAACTACCACTTAGTGGTTTCACTATTAATCAAAAATTGTAGTTTTTCAGATCATTGCCAAAATTTCACCCTAAGCTATAATTGATATTCCAAATTCAAAAATGATGTCTATTTTAAAAATTCCAAACATATAAGTTGCATTAATTAGTTTTATAATTAATTCTCGATGTCACAACAAATAGCATGTTTTTAAGAAACAATATATATCAAAAGATTGACAATTGTTTATGTCCAATATCAAAGTGAAATTAATTCTAATGAACACCATTGGATAAAATGGTTAAAATATATTCTAAATATACTTTAAAACCACTAAATAGTATAATTTATCACTATAAATTATCTTTATTAATAAAGTTATTTTTAAGTATTTTCCCTATTCATAAAAAATTGGAAGTTCTATGAAAAATACTTTCGATATTCTGAATCAAAAAATGAAGTCCATTTTGAAATATAAAATATATATAATTTCAAAAAGTGGGTATTACTATTAATAATGGATATTTTGATTGGTCGAGGTGTGTTAGAATCTCAAACTTGCGTACAATGCAAGTTATTGCTTTATTAAAAGAGAAGCGTATCGTGGAAGCTCGGGGTGTTACAATTAGTGTGAAAAATAAGATTTCAAAGAAACTCATTGTTGCGTATTGGGTACGCCATCGAGCATAGAATTACCTTTAAATTAGTATTAACATTTTTATTTACAAATATAGATAAACATTAGAATGTAATATTATTTATTTACCTGGGATGTTACATTTATATATCGTCTAAAAACACTTTTTGAGAGATTTCATTAATTACACCATGTATCACATCTTATGAATACCTAGAGAATACTCATACAAAACAATTTTTTATTAACTGTAAAACACTTTTTTAGAAACAATTTGAGTTAAAAAATCCTTATTCTGGTAAAAATAGTTTTGAATCAATTAGACTCTCTGGCGTTAATAATAAATATAAATCATCATATTGAAAATTTTAATAAATGGTTGTCCTATAGAAAATATTTAATGCTAAAAAATATATAAATAGATAAGAAATGATATGCATTAAACACTTGTATCTCTATAAATGTGTTCACCAGTTTAATCACATTCTAGCATGAATTTTTATACATTTCCTTTTTTCAATACATCGAGTGACCATGACAAACAAATTATTTTAATCTCATATATTCCAAACATTCATTATGTACTTATTATGTGTATACTAACCAATGTAATGAATATATTATATATCATTGACTATAAAATATGATAACATCACATGTCCCACACCCAAATAGATATGAATATCATCTATACTATCAAAATGATACTTCATTCACCCCATTATATCTCAATTTAAGGATTATATGTCATACTCATCATATGAAAAGAGAAATGACTTCTTAGTTAAGATTATAATGATTTCATGATCATCATCATATCCAACACCAACTTACTAGCTAAGACATAATGCATTAGGTCAAAAGGGTATCAATGTATTAAGGTTTTTATATAATCTATCATAGATGCCCTAGATAATGAGGAATCATATATTATTCATGAACCCATATTATACCAAATACACATTGTATGATTTTGTATGTTTTATATTTGGTGGTCCTTCTATCGTACACAGAACCTTATTATTTCTCATGATCATAATTTTTTTCTAATAAAAAAATCCTACTCACACTAACCGTAACATGTTAGAATAACCTATAGTGCTCCCTGGTTAGAATTATTATTGATAAATCCAACCATACTTTTATAGATCAATTATCATATTTTTATATAAAATGTATATCAAAATATATATAATCAATATAATGTAATTTTATAGTGAATACTGTAATTTATAAGATACATTTTATATAATAGAATTATATTTTGAAAAAATAAAAAATAAATATAATAACATGTATAACATAATATTTATGATAAATTTAAATAACATTTATATGTTTACTTAGCATTCAATGGTTTTGTTAAAAAATTATATCTATATATAATTTTGGTCCCTTCTCTATGTTACAATCTGATAAACCCACCCATTAAATACATTATTGATTATTATGTTTTAAATCTTGATTGATGGTGTGATATTTGAATCACATTTATAATTTTCAACTCCTTGAACATATTGGAACTCTTCCACTCCACAGAATCGAATATTACAAGGACAAATTTTGTTATATATTCAGAACTCATCTATGTTTAACAAAATCACCCATGAAACCATTCCGAACAAACATTTTTTTTAAATTATATTTTTGAATAATTTATCTATTTAAATTACCACATACTAGGTCATACTAATGTACATTTAAGATTAATCGACATTCTCATTTTTATGGTAAATAAATGTAAATCATTACAATTTTATTATCCTATATATGGTATATTTTTTGTGATTTAATCTATAATTTACATTGTATTTTCAAATGCCCACTGTTTATTGATATAGTAATATTCATTTTATTTTGGTAACTAAATGAATATCTTTACATTTTTAATTTCATCACAAATCCTAAAATTAATATGATATTAAAGAAAAAGAAATTTAAATTTATAATAGAATAATATTTTACATGTTAACATTAAACTTACCAAAGTTCCAATACACTACAACTACACAATTGGAAATTATATTATTTCTAATTACCAAAACATTATTGATTTTTTATGTTTAATTTTAAAGGAATAATTGATAAACAAACTAATATTTCTGTAAAATATAGATTTAAATATATCCCTTCAGTATAAAAATATTATTCCATTATATAGAATCATTACTTCTTGTTACTTCTAACACCATAACGTTTCTATTGCATAAATTAGATACTTTACTAGTTTCAAAACAATTTAAAATAGAATTATTTTTAATGTAAATTTTATAAAGTTATCATTATAAATATTATTATATTTTGGTAATTATATAACTCATGTTCAAAAAATGACATGATATCATTTAAATCATTTATTTATTAAATGATGTTAAAACTCATTTCCTATTTCAGATAATAAATAACAGATCATGAAAATAAATAAAAAAATATTTTTTTAGCACGGCCTCTTATTTCAGTTTAGTAACCCTATATTTATAGATTCGCTACCCCAAAATAAAGATCAATAAATATATAAGATTGTTCACCATACAATCATCATCATCATTATTATTTTCGATCATCATCATGGCCTCCTTCATTCACTATTGGCCTTTTTTATTTATCTTGGGATTTTCCCAACGCTATTATATCTAATCATCTTATTTTAATGTTTACTGTTTGTATAATTTTTTATACATTCATAAGAAAAATTACTATATTTTCAAGAAGAATAATTGTGATTTTATTTTTCTAATTAATTTAATTAACTTAGTCATTGACCTAACTAAATATCCATATTTAAAACAATATTAAAGGTTTAGATGGTGTTTTGATTACTATATTTTAAATTATCCTTGATCGCATGAAGTATGAAATATAATTAATGAAATTTTATTATCCTTATTGATGGATTGTGTATCCACGCAATGGAAAAAAGTTTTTTTCTTTTTTTTAAGGAAACAGAGGAGAATAGAGGTCCCAATAATAGCATGCTTGAGAGATCCCTTTGACCAATTACATCATATTATTGTATATATTGAAACTTAATTAAAAGAATGTGTAACACTAGATAAATGTATAATATAAAAAAATTACTATAAGAACATTGTTTTTTATGATCAAGATATAAAAAATTTAGAAGTATCATATTTACATCAGATGAATTTTTAGTTGGTCTGTATATCCAAGATACTTTCTGATGAATTTTTTTAATAGAATTATAATAATATATTAATAAAATATTTAACATATTAATATAATATATAAAATAGGTAAATCAATCTATCATATAACATGATTGATTATATTAGAATTTGTGAAAAACACAACAAGATAAAGAGTGACTTGAATAAAGATAACTAGGGAATGATTTATGAATGGTTTCAATTGAGCTTGTAATGGAATTTATTAAAACACTCAAATTTAAAGGTATTATGTTTTACAACACATCATATAAGAAATTAATGATGTTTTGAGTCACATAAATAGTGACTATAACTATTTGAATATATTATTATATGATTTGATGATTTTTTAGAAGGACTAAATATGGCATTATGATGATCAGAGTTTATTTGAATCATCAATGAATTATTTGTTCTCAATATAAATTTACAAATAATGAAAATGGAATTCATATATGAAAAAAATTATTAAGATATTTTATTGATTTAAGAGATCCATAATATTGAATACACCAGCATAGAACATAAATGAACAATGTATATCTGTTATAGAAGAAGATATCTCATTCACATAAGTGAATTGTAACCTATATATGTAAATTTATCTTAGTGGATGAGAAATGTAATTATACATAAGTAAATTTAGTAACACAATGAGTAATAAGTTCTATACTAGAAAATACATCTATATATATGAATACGAATATAAGGAATTGTTTAGAGAAGAAATTCTTATATAAAGAAATCATATGGGGATCCCCATAAAAGGAAATTAATTATTGTGGAATTTTGCTAATATTTCTTGAATAAAAATGTGTTTATCTTATTTAGAAAACATTACTTCCCAATTCAAATAACATTGGTTAATTTATTATAGTTTTATGATTCAAAAATAAATAATTTTAAAAATTAATTATTAAAATTTTTTATATTAACGATGATATAAGGGGTTTTCTAGTGTTTTATAAAGCAGAAAAAATCTATTATTCGAATTATATCTAGGACTAAGAAAATGAAGTGGATATGGTTTTAATCAAGGGGAGGTGATATCAATGAAATTTAGTCAATATAGTTTCCCTATTTTATTACCTCATATGAATGTTTCTTTTGATAATCCTGAATCTATTCTCACGTGTTCAGAAAATCATAAATATTTTTAAATCCATAGGCCATGCCTTAGATGAAGAAGGATTACTATGAGGTTTCCCAAGATGAAAATAGAATAAGGCTCACTACACTCATTTGAATGATCTAAAATTAATTAAATTTTTTTTCAGGAATAATAAATATTAACACAGATTAAAGATCCATAAAATATATACTTCATAATTCATTTATGATGTAATAATTTTCATATTTCAAAATAAAAAGGGTTGAGGAGGTGTCTGTGTTGAATATATGTAGATTCGTGGTTAATATTCATATGAATCATAAAAATGGAGTGGATATTGAATAATGATATGATGAGATGAAAAATAATAATAATCTGATGATAATATGATGAGGTTATTCTTAGAATACTCATTGAGTTGAAATAATAAAAAACCGAAAATCATGGGAACCCAAATATAGAAATTTCATAATATCACTTTTGGTTGATGGTTTCTATATTAAATGGATGCTTCATTTATAGAAGATTGAAAATTAAATTTTCATTCAATATAGAGGACCATACACATGAAGCGTTGAGAATTTTGAGGAAGATACATAGAGAATAGATGTGAATATGGTGTTACTCTATGTCACAATAACTGATAAAATAGAAAAAACTATGCCCCCTAAAAAATATAAGATCGATTCCCCACAAAAACATGTTGGAAAACTGTTATGGAAAGAAATTTGTTTTAACTGATAATATTAAAAAGAAGAGTACCAAGACCATGTTGATGTTTAACACCATCTGGTTATAAAAAATAAAGCGAAAAAATAAGAGTGTTTTAATCATGTGCAGCCAAGTATTGATCGTTGAAAAATATTTGAAAAAATAATATGAAGAAGATATGGTAGTTGAGGATATATTTATCCCTAGATCAGTAGTGGAATCAGTTCATATAGTGAAATTTTTTTTAGTATGATTAGTAGACCAGTAATGAATTCTATGAGATATGAGTTATTCAGAGGATATTCCAGATGAATTGTCTTTGAAGATATAAAGTCTATTTAATACTCTATATTTTTTATAATTACATACTTTTTATATTGGTGTATGTAATTTTTTTCAATATTTTTTTTCTACATCTGTAGGAGAAGTAAACAATATCACCTAGAGGGATGCTAACATGAAGAAGTAAAGTGGGATGTGAAAAGTTTTAACCATGGTTAGATGTCTTGTTATTTTGGGATTTTACAAAGGTTTAGTATAAAACCTCTCACACTCCACTTGTATTGATCAAAACTTTTAATGCAGAATCTATGACTTCAACATCCAATGCATGGTAAATATTTGGATTCATGACAGGGATTTACAATTATATAACTTTAAGTTCCACTTTAACTTTTCCATTTTAAAAGAATTTGGTGTTTACTAGTTTTAACAATAAAATTTCTGTTATCATAAACCAGAACCAGAGTTTTATGATTAAATTTGAAAAAGGGTTAAAAGAAAATAGAAATTTCACAAATTTATTCTATTATAAATTCCCCATCACCCCACCCCACATTCACTATTGTGTTTGTCTAGTATAATGAGACATATAAATGGTATCAATTAATTGTTACCTATGGTTTAGTCATTTGGATTTAAAAAATTATTCGGGAACATGTCTCTGAAACATGGAATATAATGATTGTTTCCTAGTTGTTTTTTATATAGGTTTTGGGATGATGCCGAAATGTGGATTGAAATACCCCAAAAAAATTCATTAAATTTTTTAAATTTCGTCTTAAAACTAGATAAAAATTTATTCTCATAACCGAGGAAGAGATATTTGTTTCACAAATAATTTATAATATATTTATTCAATTAAGAAATAGTTTTCATTTAATTTTTCTATAATAGTAAATTATGCATGACTGTTTCTATCGAACCAACATTTTGATAAAGAGATCATTTGTAGATACCCTCTAGTATTAGTTCACATGTTACCCAAGAATATATCAAGGTTAAATTAGGGTTTCTAGAATGTTAGTGTGGATGTCCATATGACATTCATCATTAATTTTTGACTATACCATTTGAATACATATGAGGCTTATTGAATTTTATTGTTTCTATAATATATTTGAATAGTGGAAGAGGATCTGAAACAGTCATGGGACATGCTAAATTATTGAGAATGTCTCTAGGATAAAAGAATTATTTTAAGATCCAAATGTTGGGCTACAAAATTGTTCTTCATATAAATCTATAGTTATATATTTATATAGCTTTATATAAAATATTATTTTTACACGGTCGCTATATTATTCTCATAATCCAAAGAGTACCCAATGAATAAATGATAATATTAATAATTTTAATATTGTCATAATTATTTAATTGAAATGAGCATAACATCTTGTCAAATTATATATTATTTCTCCAGAATCATAAAATTAATATCCATTCAACTAATATTTCATTTCTTTCTAATCTATAACAAGGAATTCATATACTATTCATCATTTACATGAATGAGTATATTGATTTTTTTAGAGTTAAATAAATAATAGTCATTTTTTATACACTTATAATTAAATAATAATATCCAACCAATAAACGCAATTTAATATTACTCCTTACCCCATAGAATAATATTCCAATCTACTTATTAATCTCATATATAATTAAATATAGGATCATGGATTCACCTAGTTTGTAACACTTGATGTCCCTTTCTCAATAGCTTTAGGCTAAAATTTCTAGTGTTAAGGGTTCACACATAATAAGAAACCATGATCTTTATAGAGAGAAGGTATACTGGCATAATCGAATTCATCCTTTAACACAAACATACCATGAAAAATAATCTATGCTTCTTTCTTTCTCATGTTTATATGGTTTATAGCTTCGGTCAATAACCTATTTGATTGAACATAAATCATTGACATTTTAGAACAAAACACGTCAATATTATAAATGATCATTGGAATTAATTGGATGTTTAATTCCATCAAATGGCCTACTATTTCACTTCTAATGAAATATAAACATCTTCTATCACATTATTCAATTATCCAGTGACATTCATGATGCACCAAATGTATCCAATGTCAACTAAAGAGCTAATCATTGTAATTTATGAATTTTCTATTTAAAAATGATTCCTGGAACAAAATAATTTTAATCATAGATTAAAAGGATCATTACCAATGTACATGGATAAAAATATCTAATGAAGTATGAAAAATGAAAAATTATTATTTTTGATTCTGATCTCATAACTTATTGTCTACAATATCACCATCAGTGAAAATCATGTGATGTTTTTTCAATATATTTTATGATTCATATACCTCATATAATTTATCCTTTGTATAATTATAAAAAATATCATCTAAAAAATTAACATAGAATTAAGGAATGTGTTCATAGTATCTAAATATCAAATCATATCATAGTACATCAATTTTGTTTTGATACGATATGGTTTTTTTATAAATTATCAATTACACAATAAAATTCACTAAAAATTATAATTTCATATGAAATTAAATTATATTATTTTCAAATAAAAAAAATATAAAATTTAATAACATATAAAATAGAATTTTCTTTTAGGTAAACACAATTACTAATAGTCACCCACATACAATATGTCCAACTAATAACAATTTTAATACTATTAAACTTAAAATGATATTTATTGTTCTACTGAGATAATATTTTAGTCAATGGGTATGCCACATTATCCTCTATGAATATTATAAAACCTTTAACTTCTCTTAATTTAGAAAAAATCCCAAAAATATTAAAAATATAAATTATGCACTTCATCATCTAGTGATATGTTGGCATATATTTTAGATCCCTTAATATAAGATTTTCATAATTACTATCATAGGATCAGTACTTCTAAAAAATAAACCAAGATCCTAGAAAATGTGTAGAATATAAATGGATACCCTAGATACACTAGAAGTCGCAATATACGTGGACTACACAGTAGAATCTTCCATGACTGGATATTTTGATCACTTATCTCTTAAATCTATTCCTTTTAGTGTGAATTCATATCTGGGAGGAAATATTATGGAATCATAATCTATCATAAAAATGTAAATAATTTATCCACTAATTAATAGATCCTATTATCGTTCATGAATTGAGAACATATCCTTACTATGGTTTAAATACTTAATTATATTCTCAAAATAATCCCAAAATTGTTTTCTTGGATCATTATTATATATCAATGATATTCTTATAACATAAACAACATCAAACATGGTACATAATAAGAAATATGTACATGACCTTATCATGGATGGCTGATGTGTCCTACTCATCCTCCTCTCATGCTCTGTTTGTGAAAACATTTTTCTGGAGAGATGAATGTCATTTTACAAGGGAACAGATCCAATCTTGTATTGTTCCTTGTTAAATATATTAATAACCCTGTAAATATTTTTACCTTATCTATGGTAAATCACATTCATGGATATTTCATAAGGTATATAGATCCAAATTCTATAGGATAATTCATCTATTCATTCACGGAGAATCAATAGTTTAATCATTTCTTAATTGATCATTAGTACATTACCCCATTTCCCAAAATTAATATTCCATAAACATATACTAAAATGAAAATGACCGCACTCCAACTAAAACATCCATATATAAACATTGTAAATATTCTATTTATGAAAATAAAAACTCTTGTATTCTTGAAAATGAATATTCCAGGATGTTAATTCCTATTTTAATCTATAAAAAATATTTTTTAACATCTAGATGTTTTTATCATTACTTTTGAAATCTTGTTTCTATTTTAATATATCCCTAAACTGGTATTTTAATCTGGAATTGGTTGTTTTTATTTTAACGTTGTGTCTGTGAGAAAATTGTATGTTTTGAGAATTTTATGGGCTAGTGCACAATTGGACCATGGTATTCAAAAAAAAATTCACATTCCCATGGAAAATATTGAAAATCCATATAGTTTGGCTTTCATGTTTGCTTCATAGTTTGATAAACCACACACCCACATAAGAGAAACCATGAGTCCCATTTAAAACAATTGCATGACTGGGGCACATGGTTTGGTCTCACCATGTGACCATACCTAGGAAATCATGAAAACATGTTTTTTATCCAAACATTTGATTTAAAATCCAAAAACCATCAAATTAGTTTGCTACTGGAATGTTTGACCCCATACCTATTTCTACATCCAATAGAGCTCCATAGAGCAGTATTTTCCCCAAGAAAACCTCCTTGAAGATGATCAAATCCTAATAAAAATGGCATAGTCTCTCTCAGTTAGATTACTCTACCCGTTATTACTCCCTATCTATCTCCTCTTTCCCTAGGATTTTAATGGTTCCAATATTGATTCTTTCATCTAATCCTTATAGTTTCAAATCTTGGATCTAGGCGTCATTTCTAGTATTTATGTTATCAATTTTTATTGGATAATTATAACTAGGGTTAGGATCTTCAAGGCCTATAAATTCAAAATGAATAATAAACTATAATAAATTTCCATTTTTATTAAAATTAAATTGATTTATTTAAATTAAATGGTTTATTTTAATCAAATTACTATTCTAAATGAAATTATTTCAATTGCTTGATTAAAAACATAATCTCATTTTATTGGGGTTCTTAGAAATTGATTTTTTTTAATAAAATTGGGAAAACCACCAATTCAATTGAATTGGGATGTTATTGGGAAATTGAAGTAATATTGTATATTTTTATATTTTTTAATTTAAATTCTAAAATTTATAGAAATTTTTTCATTTAAATTTCAAATTTTAATTTTTAAATTTGAATTGTTATTTGGATTTTGTGATTTGATTTTAAATTAATATTTCATAAAAAGGATGAAAGATGGATTTGATGGAAACGCAATGGTTTTATCTTGGAAAAGATATTTTATTATTAAAAACTCATTTCTATTTTTAAAGATGAAAATTTCTTGTTTTGAATTATACGGTGGGATTTCATTATATATTATAATTTATTAAAATAAAATTTTCATTATTGAAATGTATTAGGTCACATGAAAGCCTTATAAGTTTGTGAGTAATTTGAAAAAAACATGCTTGAATATTAACAATCTATCACTAAATTGATGATTTACAAATCTAATAAGAAAATATTTTTGATTATAAAATTACATAATAGAATATTGATTGGTCCTCTCATTCTATTGGTGAGGTACTTCTATACATATTGTTTTCATTATCATCTGAGTGTGTGAGGATCTGATTATATGGAACTATCTTACCTTCTGATAGAGTTCCATGATTCTTACTTCCTTATATTTGATATATAAATTTATACCAATGATTGTAAACTCTTATACAAGGATTTATAATTTAAACAAACTATTTTATTTAAATAAATCCAATGGAAGCCATTTTTTAAAGTATTTCTAACATTTAAAATGTAAATTATAATATTTTTGATATATTCATTAGAAATTCCAAATTATTTTATTTGAAAATGAATGTTCCTTTTCAGTCAGATAAATTTGGAATCTATTATTAAACCCTTGGGGACACCCTATTGAGATTTTATCTCACAACCTAAATATGCCTTTGGGTGTTTATGGATTATCTCCTTTACGGATTGAGAAGGGGAAATAGAACCATTTGGAGGTGGTTTTAATTGTTTATTCATGGACATAGTGATTTGCAATAATTGGGACATGTTTTTTTAAATTATTTAGAACATTGTTTTAGTACATTGGATTGTAAATCATGTTAAAATTATAGTAAAATTCTCTGTATTCTATATTCATTTTATGCATACTGTTTTTTTATCTTACATTTGTGACCTTTTTGCAAAAATATTTTCCATATTAATTTTATATGACATCAGGTGGTAGTCATCAATTAATTGGGGTTGGAAATTCTTTTTGGACCATCTCATGCCCAGATCTGTTTTCTAGTAACTAGCGTACCCAAGATGGTTCATCATAGAGCTGTATTTTTGTTCCTCATATATTCTTGTTATCTTTAAGTATTTGTGTATTCCTTTATTAACATAGGATAAAACTGTGATGGAGTTACTGTATATTTCTCATGTAAATGGTCCATAACTCAATAGGTGTGCTTAGAGAAATTCATATTGGTGATTATCTATAGTAGTTTCCCAACATTTTTATTTTGATAAGTGACATCGAAATCTTACTTTTCAATCTACTGGGATTAATTTTTATCATTTCTCTGTTTGAAAGTTAAATATGTTTCCTCTTTGTAGTGTGTTGATCTTGTTCAGAATCGGGCCTCTGAGAGGACATGTGGATAAGATACAAGAGGAAACTACTAATGAACCATATAATGTTAATCCTCTTGTGGACTTGAGTCTAGTTAAGGTGATTGTGCGTAATGTATATCCTCTTAGACACTCACCACCACCATATCTCATTCAGGGTCAAGTTGTGGAACCTCAGAGGGATACAAATTAGTTCTAAAGAGTTCCTTCACCAGAATACACAACCATACAATGACTCAAATGGTCCGCAAGATACTGAGAAATTCATGATCTAGATGGATTGTTTTTTTGTTTTCCTAGAGACGGTCTCTAAAATCATTATAATTTGTGTCACCATCATGTTTCATGGAATTGAGAAGGATATGGTGGGGCTGAAAGGTGAAAATAAAAAAGCATGAGGGCTTAGAGTGGAAACACATCAAATTTCTTTTCAATTACCAATTAAAAAAAATATTATTTTTTGGATAAGGATATAGTGTTTTTCAAAAATGAGTATGCCAACAAGTCTGTAAATTAATATAAAAAAAATACCATTATCATTTTTCACTAATGATATTATCGAAATGGAAGATGAAGGATTTTCATTGTGAGTTGGGACTTCGAAAATATATCTATTCTTTAGTTTTTATACCCAAGATTCCCTCTTATGTTGATGAGAAATATAGAATGATAAATGGACATGGCTATAATGTTGTATTTAGTTGGATTTTCAATCACTCCATGTGTTTGTGAAAGTTATTTTAAAAGAAGATTTAATATTAATGTTTCTCATTGTGGTTCTCTATATTAACCTTTTTTTTCCTCATGAAGTTCCGATTTGAGGACCTTTTTCTCAACTAGTGTGGCGAGACAGGGAATTCAAATTTGGTTTTACCATGGCATTCATGGTATTTGGATCCTAAAAATGATCTTGTCACATAGAAAATTTTTTACAATATCTTTTTTACTTCTCATAGTGTCTTGGGATCATCTTGTCCTTCGAAAACTATTGAGATATCATATGATTAAAAAAATAAGGGTTTCCTTCCATATTTATCTGAAATGAAGCTTCTTAACATAGTAGAAGTGTCTCCAAAGGAATAAAATATGAGTCGATTGACATGGGGAGGTACCATTATTATATCGTAATCATTAGTGACTATATTATATTATAATGGTTCATCTAATTTATTTTTTTCGACCCATACATTTATTTTAATAAATAATCCTATGGAACATTTATCATCTGTGATGGATATTACCACACCCCATTGTAATAAGAGATAGTTGGATATCCATAGTCCTACTTTTTTCACATTAATATATTGATATTTCCTAGAGTCTTCTATTTATCAGTAAGAAAACACATGATGTAATATTATTTATTTATTGAATAATTTCTAATAAATCCCAGATCGATTTTTATCTTTGATTGGTCAACATCTCTACACACGATGGTGTGTGTTGTGTCTTCCAATGTGAATGGTAATTGAATTCTTATAGGTATGGACCTTCATACCTGGTGTTGAGGAATGTGATATCGAGTTTTTCAATTGATATAGAGTGGTAATATATATAACTGTTACCACCCTCAAGTTTTCATCGATTTTCCTAATGTGTTTCCTTCTGAATTCAATAGTTTTCCATTGGTATAGGAGATATTTTATTCATTTTTTTTTCTTTGTAATCAAATACATTTTTCCTTTTTACCAAATAGAAATGTATGAAATGAGGTATTTTAAGACGCAATTTTATGGAATTAATGTGAATGGATTTATATGCCTGAATTTGTCACCTTTGGTGGTACCAGTTCATGTTTACATTAATGAGGATAGTTCACTATGCCTCACGGTCGATTATCGAAATATTATTTGTGTTAAGACAATTTACAAGTATCCATTTCAATTAATTGATGATATATTTGATCTATTGAAAGGGTAAAATTTATTCTTGATGATCTACCTTTAGTCTAGTTACCATCAGTTTATGATAATAAAATTGACATCCTAAAAACAGCCTTTCGGAAACGGTATGACCATTATGAGTACCTTGTCATGGAATTTGTTATAAAAATTCTATTGAAATATTTATGCATTTGATGAAAATTATTCTCCATGAGTGTTATGATTTCTTCGTGTTGGTCTCCGTACATGAAATCCAAGCATAATCTAAGTTCTAGGAAGAACATTTCAATCATTTTAAAGGAGTTCATATTTGGTTGAGAAAAAACTACCTTTATGACAAGATATCGAATTTTTTTTTCAAGAATTGATATTTGAGTTTATTAGAATATATGGAATATTTTTTTATCCTTATAAGTTGAAGTTTGTTATGACATGGTAATAATGAAATATTGTCTTGGAGATCCAATTATTTTTTGGTTTAGCTATATATTATCACTAGTTCTTTATTGACTTCTCAATGTCCTCTTATCTGATGATGGTTCTTACTCAAAAGAGTGTAATGATTTCATGAGATGAAAAATTTTAGTTTAAATTTAATAATTTGATTTTAATTTTCACTAAAATGTTGTTGATTACACTTACAGAGGCCATGTAGGGTAATGTGTTATTTTTTATTCATCAGATTCATGTTTGGTTGTGCTCTTATCTATGAAGATCATTTCATTGCCTATGGATCTTGTAATCTTAGGCCACACAAGAAGAATTATCCAACCCATTACCTTGAATATTTTTTTATGATTTACACTCTTATGAGTTGGTGTAATTACCTTTACAAATATTGGTTTACCATTTTCTCCAAACACAAGAACTTGAGTTAAGTCTTCTCACAAAATATTTAAATCCATCCTAGAGGCGTTGGATGGAATACTTAAAGTTATTCAATTTTTACATTTCATATACCCTGATAATATTGAATGTCATTGTACATGTTTTAAGGAAACATTTGACCTAGTCATTAAAATAATCATCAGAAGATAGTTATTTGATCTTTATGTTTCCACAGTTCCATATTGTAGTTCAGGAGTCACAAGCATAAGTTTCATTGGCCAATGTTTCATTGACCTCATCACATCTTAAAATAATTCATCATTAATAGACACTTTATAAAGATTTTTATAGTATTAGATAAACTCTTTATAGTGGGGAGAATAGTTTTAATTTTTAACTCTCGAAAGAGATAATTATATGATATTAGAGTCTATTTGTTGTGTTGTTAGTGTTATAGAAAGGTGTGATGGGGGTTTCAATAATACATTGTGGTATGTAAACACATGAATCAAAATATTGGTCTATGAGAAGATGTTGTAGTTTTGGTTTTCATGTATGAGAAGAGGTATTTTGGGTTTTTCTCTCAATTATAAACAATCCATTAGGTTATGGTAAATCACCCAAAACCTTATGGCTTTCATCAATGACTTCCAGTAACTATGTTGAAGTGGGATGATATCCATATGGACATTGTGGATGGGTTGTAGCATTCCCATATAAAGAATAATGAAATATGGTTTGTTATCAATCATACGACTAAATTTGATCACTATATACACATTTACAATAAATCCAAATTTGATGAGTTAGAATGTCTCTTTGTAAAAATAATTGTATTTTATAGAGTTCCATAAAATATAGTATCTGATAGGGCTCAACGGTTCCCTTATAATTTTTAAGAGGACATAATGAAAAAAAATGTTCACAATATTGTTTGAGTAGGGCATACCAATTATATTTATATTTCTTTATAGAAAGAGCTATAAAAATTCCTGAAGATATGATCCATGATTGTTTTATTAACTTTGGTAAGGATTCAGATGATCATTTACATGTAGTTGAGTTTTCCTATTACAATAGTTGAAATTCAACTATCATAATAGATCCCTTTAGGAACTTTTATGGTCACCAATATAGATATCTATTTTGTTAATCATTGATTTTTGAATGTTCCATAGTTAGACCAAACGTCAATAATAATATGACAGAAATGATCTAGTTGTTTTTTATTGAATGTTCACGGTACATATTTCATATATGTCTTATAATGATCGTAATTATAGAACATTGTGATTATCTTTTGGAGTCTAGGTGTTCATGAATGTATCACCCTAGATGGTTCATTGATGTCTTGGGAGGCAAAGAATGTTGCTCCTAATTTTGTGGTAACTTTTGAGGTTATTGAATATGTGATAAATGTTTATTAACTATTGGCATTTCCACTATAACTAAATTCAATAAATAACAAGTTCTATGTATTTAAATTATAAAGATATCTATATAGTCCATCTCATATTCTGAGATGGTGTGATATTATGGTTTATCATGATTTGTTCATGACTGAATGACTTTTCATGATAGTTAATTTTGAAACCAAGGTACTACATGGATGGAAGATACATATTTCTCATTTTAAAATGTTATTATTGCTATGACTCTTATGATATTTCTTAGAGAGATTCACTGGTGATATAGTAGTGGCCTCACCTTTTTAGTGTGGTGGATTTTTAGTAGTATTTATGGGGAATAATGTTCTTACAATGTCGAGGTTGTAAAATATTACAGTTTACATATATTTATAATCCCCTATTGTAATGTTTAAATGGTTGGATATTGTTGAAGTTTTTTTTTGAGAACATTATTTTTTTGTTTAAAAATGTTTGTTTTTTTAAATTTATTGCCTAGTGCATGGTTGGTCTAGGTGTTTCCCAAATCATGTCTAATCTCATGAAATGTCATAAAAATAGGTTGCTTGGTTTTTCAATGTCATCACATGGGTTGATAAATCAAGTACCCTCATATTAAAAACCATGAAACCCATTTAATATAGGTGAATGTATTTGGAATTGAGTTTTTTCTAACTATGTGTCCCTTTCTAGGAAACCTTGTATATGGGGTTTTTTATTTCGAACGTATGTTTCAAAATCTAAAAACATTAGTTTTATGTTCCCAATAGACTAGTATACCACGAAACCAATTTATCCATTAATTAGATCTCCCTAGTGATGTTTTTCACCACTTGACACCTTCTTGGAATTGGATCAAATATTAGAGATTGGTGATCAATGGTATAATGATTAGTTTTCTCTTCTAGTTCATTGTCTCGTACTGTTTCCACTTTCCTCCCTTTTTATTTGTATTTCCCAATTTTGGTTTTTGGAGCTATTCCCCATTATTTTAGATCCTACTTATAGGTGTGAGTCTTGATTTTTTCCATCATTATCCATTATAAAATCTTGAATATGGTTTGGAATTTCATGATCTAGAAATTTTGAGGTTAGTGGTGACATTATCATGTCTAAATTTTGTTAAACATAAATTTATTATTTTAAATTCAAAAGTTGATTTATGTTAATTATTGTTATTAAGGAAATTTCTTTTAATTTTGTAATTAAAAAACGAATTACATTTAACTGGTATTTTTGGAAATTAATTTTTGTCATAAAAATGGAAAAACCCCAATCCATTTTATAGGGGCGTTGTTGTGAAATTGATTAAAAAATTGGGAATTTTAATTTGATGAATTTAAATATTGAAATTGTTATAAATTTTTCAATTTTAATTTTAGAATTTTTATTGTATAAATTTAATTATTAAAATGATTTTTTGAATTAGTTTTATATTCTTATTTGTTAAAAATAGATTATAAGTTGTTTTGATTAAAATATTTACTTTTTATATTGGAAAAATGAACTCTTTTCTCAATACATATTTTCATTAAATTAATTTTAGAATTTTGGAAATGTTAGAATAGTATTTAATTTTTTATGGTTCATTGAAATATATTTCCATCATTGAATTATTATATAGAACATAAAATAATATGTATTTAGTATGTTATTTGTTAGAAACAATATAATATTTTAAGGACATAGCACCGGATTGATGCTTTAGAACTCAAACATTACAATTTTTAGTCACATAAAATTCCTCTATGAGATGTTGATGAGTCCTCAAATTCCATTTTTTAGGAGAATATGTAAATTATTTTGTTATTGTCACATGAGAGTGTGAGAATCCACTAACCAGGAACTGTCATATATTTTGTAAGATGACCATGATTGTTGATTTTTTATAGATGATTTTAAAATGCATTTCAATGTTTGAAAACAATTCTATATGCCTTCAGAATTTTTATAAACTATTTTATTTAAATTATTTTATTAATGAAATATTTTTAATGTATTTACATCATTTGAAATGT
Source organism: Viscum album (assembly GCA_963277665.1). Lineage (NCBI taxonomy): Eukaryota > Viridiplantae > Streptophyta > Magnoliopsida > Santalales > Viscaceae > Viscum > Viscum album. The sequence goes on along the minus strand of OY728152.1, from coordinate 2,068,670,557 downwards.
CAGGAATTATTTTTTTAAATATGTTTTTTTAATGGAAAACCTATTAATATGAAAATTTAATTCGATAGTTTCATTGATTGAGTGTCGAATATATTATGTAATACTTGGTGAGACCTTACAGGTCTATTAGTTCACACCCTAATTGTTCCACCAAGTGCATAATAATTATCTCCTTCTAGTTTTGTCTAGGGGAAAAGTTCCACTTTGAGGTGGTTATAGGTGTTCATATGTGGACATAGCGAGTTGTGTTTGTTGGGATTTTATTATTTATTCCTATTTTTGTTACTTTCATGCAATAATTTGAGTTATTACACTAGTTTAACTTCTCTTCAACACCATCCTATAGAGTTTTACATGTATTCATAACAAATTTTTATATTTATTCATTGATGTTTATGGTAAAATTATTCCCAATTTCATTTAGTATGATTTCAGGAGCAATTCACCAACCAGGGAATATTGGGAATGCCTATCAGGATATGTCATATTGTGCTCAATAGTTTGGTTACTGAGGTACCTATGATGGTTTGTGACATGAGTTAGAGTCACAAACCATACTTTTTGTATAATATAGATATCCTCTTGAATGTACGAAATAATTAATGTTTGTACGTATATCTATTTTTCAAACATCAATGCCAAAGAAAAATATTATGGAATCTATAATTCTGATCAATTGTAACCTAAATAGTTGATGAATGAATTATTCATAGTAAATGAATTGATTTTATTTAAATATTTTATCCATTATTCATTCTATTATAGGTAATTAATTTACATTACATGTCCTTTTTTGTCTTGAATACCCATTTTCACCCAATGGTATTTACATCAACTTCTGGATCGACCAAAACCCATAAATTTTTCAAATACATGAAATACTATGTAGAATTCAAGGTTTCATTACATATGGTTACATATGAGATCTATTTTTCAACCATATAGTATATTTTATTATTCATTTCCAACAATAATGGTTCACCATACTCAGGAACTAGAAATACATAATGAACGATTTCTCTAACCTCTAGGGTGCTCCTATAAAGTATATGTACTATAAGAACCTCTTCATCCATAGGGACTGTTGGAATATTTTATTCTCCAAACTCTTCTGTATCTAAATCATCGACTTAATTAAAGTCAATATTGATCCAACTATCATTATTCCAAAAAAATTCTACTCTATAATATGACATTTCATGCCACTATAACATTTTCAAATGTGGTAGTATAGGTAATCTCCTTTTATTTACATAGGTAAAACATTTCATTCAATTAACCATGGTCCAAATTTTTTTCTTTATGTGGCCTTAAAAAGGACTCAAAACCCATTACTTTCATGTTTGAAAATATATAATTCATTCTATAATACTCATAACAAATGTCATATGTCACATTAGTTGTCACCTAGTTTAATCTTTAAGTCATTGTATGAAATGAATGTCCCTATAATAATAATGGAAGATTAGTGAGAATCATCATTGACCACAAAATTTCCATGTATGTCTATTTCCTCATTTCAATTACACCATTATACTATGGTTTTTATGGAAATAAGAGTTTATATATGATCCCACAATTCTATAAAAAGATGAAAAAGTCGTGGATATGGTATCAACCACCTCAATCTGATTGAAAAATTTTCATCTTCTTACCATGAGGATTCTCAACATCATTCATGACATCCTTGAAAATATCCAAGGATTATAACTGGTACCTCATTAATTATACAAAACCATTTGTATGAAAATAATCAATAAAGGAAATTAATAATGATAATCCACCGTTATCTTCAACTATAAATGGTATACACTCATCACTGTGTAAAAATTCTAAAATACATATAGTTCATTAAAATGTTCCATTAAATGCTCATTTACTCTAACTTAAATGTAATTATGTGTGACATTTTTCTAGTCAATTTCCCCTTAAAGATTCTATCTACTCACATATATAGTGATTTTTCATGCACTTCTAGTCTACATTAACTAGATTTTGATTCCATAGATTATTATTATAAAATTTGAACCAAATTAATTCATTTTCATCTACCAACAATTCTTTTTGTAATATAATAGAAAATGAATTGACTTTTTCCATACCAAAAAATATATATATCTTTTTAAAAATAACATACATTCCTTCAAATATGGAAATAAAATCAATCCATATCATGGAATGATACTTGTATTAATTTCCTGGTAAAATACAAAAATTAATAATTATTCTTCAAACCCATGATTATTCATGTTGGAAATGTGAAATAACGTTATATAATACCCCTCATAGAAAATATGGCTTTATTTGTTCTTCAAATATAAACCTCTCTCATAGTACCTCATGGATTGGGTTAACCTCAACATAGAACTTGAATCACCACCACATTCTAGGGTTCTACTTCCTTTATATAATTTTTCATAAACATAGCTGAGGGGAAGTGAATTATAATTTCTCATAAAAGAAACTGTGGGCATGTAGGACCTTATATAATCTAAAGATATGAATGAATTTTATTACATTATTTAGATTAATAATTTATTTCTAAAAAATTTAAATAATTATTTTAATAAACAAATCACATGATCATGCTAGAATAACCTCACAGTATTCAAAAAAATTAAATAAAAACATAAAAGTACAATAATATCCATTCACATCAATTAATTAGACAATATTATTAAAAAATCATTTGAATTAATTAAATTAATTAATTAATTTATTCCATTTATCTAAATAAACATTAAAATAGTATTTTATATATAGATAATGATGAAAAAATGGATAATAACAGACTTCACTATTCTTTACAGATAATAATTTATAATATATTGATCATTTTATAAATTTTTAAACCTTGTTAGATTGTCAACACATAACATTCCAAAGATGAAAACCTGTTTTTTAATCCTAAAATTAATTATTCTTTATGTGATTTTTTGATTACCTGTAGAATACAAGTTTTGTACTAATGATATAATCATTGTGTTAATCAGATGTTTTTACCCTGTAGAAACATCATGGGACATAGTGTGTATCATGGTCATGTTACATAACATTTACTAATTATCTAATTGATATAAGGCCTAAAAATTATGTTCTAGGATGATCTATAATTCATATGGTGGGCATTATTTTCATTATGTGTTATTGTTGATTGATTCATCAATAATCTTGTGACATGGTCATCAATAGTGTACTTCGGTGCATAGTGTATACTTTAAGTCACTCATTGTGTATATTTCTATACTCTATAGAATATTTAGAACTCATCAATGTAATATATGATCATTCTTTATATATTATTGATTATTTAAGGATGTTATAAAACCTAAAATGTCACATTAATATGTTAAAATATTTTAAATAATCTATTTATTATTTAATTAATTAACTAGAATCGAAAAAAAACAGTTGTGTATAATCTATCAATGATTAATAGACAATTATAAATTTTCATATTACACCCTGTAATATCATTTTTAGAATCTAGGGAGAAGAATAAGTATGTCGGGTGATAAACTAAAAAATATTTCATTGACTTCTTCATATTTATCGCTGGAATTAGATTAAAATATTTTTCCAAAATCCTATGAGATATAACTTTTTCCTGCTATAATTTATAATAAATATGTATTTATAATAGTAACCCTCTAATTTAATTATTTACTAATTTCAATATGTTGATGAACTATTTTTCTAAACTGTCACTGTGATAGAGAAATCAATGGTTGACTCCGTATAATAGTGATCCACAGATACACCAAGGAACTTTGAACATCACAGTATGGTTTCTCCGGTTGTTATTGTAGATGTCCTTATGACATTCATCATTCTCTATTTCTCACGATTTAGAAATACCAATAAATCTTTTTGTATACACACATAGATGACGATATTTGAGGAGGATCTCTACAACACATGGGACATAGAGTGGTCATTAGGAAATCACTTCTCTGATATAATTCTCTAGTGACCTTAAATTTTGTACGTGAAAATAGTTGTTTATAAAATTCTATAGATTGGGGTTTATAGAGCTATGGTTATATTATTATTTCAAAAAAGTACATTTCATATTAAATAAATCCCTAGAATACCAATAGCCTAAATTATAATAATAATATTATCAATTAACTCACATGTGCATAGCCAATGGACTAATTAAATATTTTTAACATGAATAAATAAATTAATATACATTCAAATTATATTTTCCTTTATCATTGAACTATTACACAATCCAGTTATCCTGCTCGTTTTTTAACATAACTAATATAATGATAAGTTATATAGTTAAATAAATAAATGTCATAGAATTATTTCCGGATAAATAATTTATTATGATCAACAAATAAGCACGGTTAAATATTATCTCTCAATCTTGATAAAAAAATTCTAATCTACTTATTATGTTCAAATGAAATATTACTAAGGATTCTAGATATACATAGTTTGTTAGCTTATATGGCCCTTCCTAAAAGTTATCTGGCTAAATCACCCATAGTCCAAATTTTGAATCTTAAAACAAGTCAAGGAATACATTTCATTGATATTAAACCCATTAGAAATTCATATTATTTATGTTAATCCATAATTCTCATTATCTTTCATGTAATAGGTTGCATAGCATGCAACATTAACTTATAAACTTGACTCTCATTATTTTCATTCCGAAATGAAACGTAATGATAAAATTTTATTTCCATGGTCTTAATATTGTTATTCCATTACTTCAATGAGCTACAGATATCCACATCAAATTTAAATTAAAAAAATATGTCTTATTATTCATTCACGTGATACCACTCATGACGGGCCCAATAATTATTACTTCACTAAAAACGATCATTTTAAATGTTAAAAAATATGTAACATCATGATTCATGAAACACATTGACAATAATAAATGATTCAAAGCATTATTACATAGGTCTGTAGGCAAGAATATTGATTGACCTATGAAATATTTGGTATTCCTATTGGTGTGTCCTTTTAATATTTTCCGATATTAAAAATTAATAATAGAAAAACCAAGGATAAGGAATAAATTTTATTAAGGAAAAACTGACCTATGATATCTTATATCATATATGTCCCCTCAAATATTTTCCAGAATCCAAAAAAAATAGGATTAACTAATACATTCATAGCATTTGAGGCATCTCAACAAAATAGGGAACTTCTATTTATATAGGATGTGAAATGTATCTTTATGAGATTATTACATACATTATCACACAAATGAATAACTATTATATGATTAAAATTTATATATTATACTACTTAAATAATATGATAATAAAATTAAATAAAAATTACAATGGTAGATCTCTTTTGGGAAGCACAAAATCCAAAATTTATAATGATATATATATTCTATATGTCATTTTTCAGATAGACAGTATCGTTAAATAAAATTATTTTATCCCTATCATGATTGAATTACATGTGTCTGTTAATACCACAAAGCACCAGAAGAATAATAAAGTATGAATCCATAGAAATGTTTCAAATAATCAATAGGAAGTTTAATTGGTTCAATGTAATCAGAATATTAATGAATTTGTTACAAAATAGATTAATTGTAATTCCTATTATAATGAATGTTCTAGCAATTATGATTGTTCAGTTGAATCTTTGAATGTATTATACCATGATTTTAGAGACTATCAAATGTTTTTTTCAATAGAGGTGGTTTCCTATATATTTATTTTATCAAGGGACGTCATGAAAAAAAATATACCAACAAGAAGTATTTGATTCAATGAAAGATATATTAGAAAACAATATGAGTTTCTATAACACAAAAACAATTCTAGTGAAATAAATGAAAAACTTTTCATTCTTTTTAATTAAATATTATTTAAAATTGATGAATAATTACAAATATATTTCTATGATAATAGTTTTTTTATTATTTTTTCTATGAGGTATTCCATTAATTATAGAAGTTTCATAAAGACTCCATGGATGTTGAGACTTCTAGACTGTGGGAAATTTTTTTTGAAATAGTTGAATAAATATTTATTTAATAAAAGGAACTAGCCTGAGTTTTATATAAAAAAGTGTACAAGTTATTTAGGACAATGTTTGAGATTATTGAATGATGTAAATTACATTTTCTATATGAAATAAATTTGGCAAAAAATTTTATTGATGAATATAGAAGAAAATAACATATATTATCTCAATATTCTCAGATAAATAATACATCCATATAAGAATCATAGTTTATTTTTATATCTAAGAAGAATAAAATTTCTATAAAATATTTGTTCAGCTCATCCGGGAAAACAGCCACATTATGATCAATAAAAATGTTATCCCAATCCTCTAAAAATTCAATTTACAAAGAATATATTTTTTTATGGGTATGAAATGGGTAGATTGTATAAATATTTAGATGAATAAAAAAGTTTAGAAACACACTATAATATCATGGGTTCATGTTTTAATGTCTCAGTGAACCATCCCCCCCAATGTATTCCAAAATTATGAATCATCATTACAAAAATGTTAGTATGTCATGAGAAATAGACAACACCCAAAATTAAAAAAAAATACATAATTATAAGGGATTAATATTACAGTGGATAGAGACATAAAAATATAAATTTCTAGAAAAATATTTTAATATGTTTAAATTAGTGAATTCCAGAATTATGGGAGAGATAAGAGGAAGTAAAAAATCCTCAAGTTGGATTGAAAAAATACAAAACATATGTAAAACATATCTAGACCATGAAGATAGTTGAACCACTAAGATATTTATATAGAATTTATGACATTTATTTTCACTATTATGATCTATAATAGTAATTCCATTTCATGTATTATCCATTAATTGATGTGTAAATAGAATCATCACTTGTTGATAAATAGGAGAAGCATATAGTTAGTATTTCCATGGAGATTAATCTGTGATGAATGTCAATATAAGAGACACTTTCAAGAATCCAATGATGAATTCCTGATATAGAATCAAACCAATAGGGAATATTTTTTTCCATTATGCTAAGTGAGGTTACCTCATATAGATATATAACGTGATAATGTAATTTAATAATGAAGGGAGAAATTCATAATCGAAAATGAAATCAATATCATAAATAAATTATCAAAATAATTCTTATTGTGTATATCCCCATTAAAGGGGTTGAATGAATACAAAATGGGTATCCTAAATAATAAAGATGAAGTGTGTGGAAAGATTCATAAGGTTATTCAATGTGTTTTAAAATTTATGACGTGAAATTTCAACAATAAAATTAATAAAATATAAAGTGAAATCACTAGTAATCATATATTTACAAACTATTTCAGAAAATATTATATCCATAATCAATATTTAGGATGATCATGTGTCAAATCATTACATAACCTAATATCTAGATTAGTTGGATTAGGAAGGGATGTTATTCAAATATGAAAAATATCTTTTCATATTATTACTAATATGGGTAATCCTATTTAAACCAAGAAAAATGTTGATTTTGTAATGTTTTTTTGTTTATTGAGACCCACGAATAAAAAAACAGAATATTACATTATTATATATTAACATTCGATTCAAAAAATATACATTTGTAAGGACCATAATTGTATATTGTGTTTAAATATGAGAGGAATGAACAACATATTTATCATATTGTCTTAAATAACTCCGTCAAATTTATTCCTGTTGGGACCCTTCTATAAATATCACACATAAATCCTTCTATAAAAACCGGAGGAAGAAAAATATAAGAAGTATTAATATCAGATTATTAGTATGAAAAAACATGGATGATATCAATAATAAGATATAATAATATGATCATAATTGTCTGATAATATAAGCATGTGAATGTTCTAATTATAAAAAATTCAAAGCCAAAAAATCCTAGATTATAAACTAAAAAGTCAAGAAATATCTAGAAGCCAAATCAAAAAGGGTTTCAATGTAGCAATAATCAATAAAAAGTCATAATATAAGAATGAGGCATAATAAGTAATGGATATTAGAATATAATTAACATTTCTATTCAAAATCAACATGACCTATAATCTTCTGAGAATATCTACAAGAATTCATACCAATGAATCAGAATAAAATTATAAATTTTCACAATCATGTAAATGAATAATCATGTGATAATGAAAAGTTGAAATCATACTCATGCATCAAAATTTGAATGAATCTATTCAAAATCATGTTCATATTGATTATTATAATCTCCTGAGATATGAATATCCCATTACTCAATGCATTAGATGGCTATGATGGAACTAACTATTAAATAATATTAATATACTCATATGTATACTAAAAGAACAATAAGGATTTTATCATTTCATTATAGATTATTCCATGCAAAAAAACTTCTTTATTCAAGATTACATCATTATAATGAATAAAAATATAAATAAAAAATAAGGATAATATAATTATTTAATCTCAAAATTGTATCATATGTAACATCACATGATGTTTTCACGTATGAAAACACCTTAATATATTATTATGATTTTATTAGGGAAAATACACTTCTCATTTTTATACAACTTATTTCAAATCTAAAAATTTATAGAACATTAATAAATACATTTTAATTGAATGAAAAATGAAATCGTGTAAAATATCCTTCAATGAAATGAGTAGTCATGATAGTGAGAAACATAGTTCATTTAGTATACATTAAAACAGTGATTTTTCCCACACCTTGGGTGAAATTAACATAATCCAAATATGACTAAAAGATTCATCTAAATAATTTATTAGTGAGATAGAAACAGGTAAAAGTGTATTTAATAGATCACTATGTAATAGTAAAAACATTTTTAAGTGAATATAGAAATGTAATTAAATATTTATGACCAAAGTAAAAGTAAATTAATTTTTTCTTAAAAATAGTTTCTCGATCATTTTAAGTGACAAAGAGATATAAATTGTATTAGAACCTAAAAATCCTTTGAATAGGTATAGGTGATGAAAATAGATTGGGTTTAGATAATAGTACCCATATAATATATTTAAAATTAAATTTATCAAAATTAATACCACAAATATTTAATACTTTAAAATATATCCCTTACCCTTTATCTCATATTTCTTTGTATACATTTGAGTCACCGCTTTTTTGAGAAAACAAAACATTTTTTATACACATTAAGCCTACTGGATATGTTTTTAGTTGATTCTATAAGCACTATGATAAAGTTATGCATTCTATGAATGCATTACGGAAGGTATTGACCAAACACGATGGCTAAACTACTTTTTATAATGGAGAATATGATGTTCTAATTTATTGGTGAGGTAAAGGACACACATAAAATTACATAAAATATTTAATAATATATATCATAATAATTTATATTCGAAACAACATACAAAATATTTTATATTTATATATTATAGGATTAAAATAAACACAAAAAATGAAATTTTTACATGTTTTAGATATATTTTAGCCTTTATATCCAAATTAAACCACTTTATACCAATTTTAACCTCACACGTGAAAACATGAATTTTTACTTTTTTTATATAAATTTAGGAAAAATTATATAATTTTACTTCAAAAAATGATTTTATATTCTAATTAACAACATTTAATTGAATTTTTAGAGATTAAATTTTTATATGTTGTATAAATTAGTTATAATATATGATCAAAAAACCTATAAAAATAGTTTTTAGTAAAATGTTCAATTTAAGATTAATTTTCATTTAGCATTGAAATAAATACAAACTTTATTTTCAAAAACATTTTGATGTTATTTATAAAAAAATAAATATTTTCATAAATTTCGGAGAATAAATATATGACTGGTTCCATAAATCTATACCATTAAATGAAAATACCCAAAATTTGTTTCTATTTTTATTAAAATATAACTTATCATGAAAAAGAATATTTTCTCTTCCCTAATTAAAAATAATGATAAAACAATATTTTCAATATATATACAAATATCATTGGTTAAAATTCAATAATAAAATAGGATAAATGAAATGGTTAAATATATTTTTAAATTATTACACAATTGGGGTACCATTATTTTTCCTATTTTACACATACAATGCTCGAAAAATCATTAACATGTTTGGTATTCATAAGGAAAAACTAATTAAGATGAACCTATTAGATTTTATTAATTATAATTATTAATATTAATTACCCCATATTAAAATATTAAATTTCAATATATTTTATGAATTAATTTAAAAATTAAAAAATACAATGAAGAATTCTTTTAAAAAAATGTATTTTTAAGCATAAAAAATATTTTTTCATACTCATTGCCTAGTAAAATCTAGAATATGAATCACAAAGAAATTTATTTGAATTATAATATATAGAATATATTATAATAATTCAGAAATATAGATTAATTTATTTTATAATGATAAAAACACATTATTATCATTAAAACAATTTTTTAGAAAAACATCAATTTTATCATAAGGAATAATATAACATAAAATCTTGGGGTTTTGCAGACCAAATGTTTAATGTACTTGGAAATTAAAGGGTAGGTATAATGTGAAGGGTTCTTAAAGTATTTGAGAATCCCAGAAATAACTTCATTGGTAGAGCAATATGTCTCATCCCCATTACTCAAACATAGAATATGAATATATTATGGTTATTTTTATATCAGTTTTTTGGATAATTATGTATTTTTTTCAAATTAAACAATTTTATATCTTATTAATATTCATTGGTATATTTTATAGATTCAAATTCACTATATATATTTTAATCAACTTTTTAATCAATGATAAAATAATTTTTTCGTAACCAAATTTTTTTCTAGGAATTATATAGTTTGAATTACAAATTATAAAATTTAGAAATTTAATTTTTTATTAGAGATTTCATTATTTATATCATCATGCTGCTTTATGAATAGTGTTAACTATATGTATTTTTTCAAAAAATATTTATATTTTTTTGAATAATCAAAAAACTAAAATTCAAAAAAACAATTAAGTAATTATATATAACATTTTATTTTAGTCTAGTTTTAATGTAAAATTAGTCCTATAAAAATAAATATAATCTAAATAATTCCATTATAATTATAATTTTACTTTATTTTTGTATAAATTCATTTTTAGGAGTCAAAAAATAATTTTTATAACAATATAGATATTTTTTACATGTCACATTCTTATATAGAAATAATATTATGTTACTTATATAAATATAATATTGAAAGTTGGATTTCATATATTGAAACAAGGGGATCAATTTATGTATTAATTTAAAATTCAATTTCCATAAAATGAACAGTTTCCATGGTAATTTTTGTCTCCTCTATTAAGGGTAAACATGTTAATATGTCATACCATATTATATTAAAAATATATCTATATTTTTTAACATAAACGATGTGCAACACAAATATTAAATGGATGTGAAATATTATCATTTAAATAAGACCATTGTAACCTAATTTTTGATTGTTTCATATGAAATGGTATAATTTTATTATAAAATATATTTATAACATTTAAACTTTATAAATATTCATTGATTAATTCTTAAAAAATAACCACTCAATTTTTTGTAATGAAATTTTATTCTTCGAAGATATTTTTTCTTCAAAAAATATATTTTTTATTAGCAAATATTATAGATGAGTACACACACATTTATAATTTGTTATTAAAAAGTATGAGATTTTTTAAATAATATTATCAACATTAACATAGAGTAATATATTTTGTATTTTTTGAAAATGTTAATATTTCTATGAATACTGAAAATACCTATTTTATAAAAAATTGTCATTTCAATTCAAATTCACATTTGGTTTTTAAATTATTTCAAAATTTTATGAATTTAATTTAATTAAACATAATGAATATAATATCATTATAATCCACATTAATCTTTATTTTTTTGTAAATTTTTTTATATAAAATGAACTTTTCTTGAAGACAAATTTTTATTCTGTTTTATGGGTTTACATAAAACTAAGATTGAAAACATATAGGGATTAAATTTGACAAAATGGATCACATATTTTTAATCTTAATTAATTTTTATTAAATATTTAAACATATTTTTTAACATAATGAATATAAATATTTCTAAATAAGTGTAACCTATGTATGGTTAAATTTCGCAATCAAAGATATAAGTGATGTAAAAACTCTTTAAAAATAAATATAACACATTTTTTATTTTTGATTGTAATTTAAATTTTTATTTATAAAGAATGAATATTTATATTATATATTTAGGTAAAGCCAACACAATACTTATTCAAGTAATAAAAAACATAAAAATTATTTTAGAAACAATAAAAGTAATAGAATATAGATAAAATAGTTTCTTAAAATAATTATTTTAGATATATATATAAAGTATTACTGATTTTTAATTTTCACATATTAATTAAATTATTATCATGATTTCTATAAAGTAAAAATATGTGAAAAGTAAATAAAATGACATTAATGGAATTTATTTAAAATAGTATTCTATTAAATAACTGATAATTCATAAAAATATTAGATTTGGCCAACTACATTGTATATATTTTTGAGTATAAACAATTCTCTATTTGTGGTTCATTTTTACTTTACATTAACTTTTTTACCACTAATGTTTAAACAAACTACATAGATGTAATCGTTAAAAGGGTAAATGGGGGATAGAACTCAAAGATAATGATTAGAACCTCACCAAACCAGAATACATTTTATTTTCAATTATTATTTGGAATCACAAAAATACTATATTTTAAAATTCATATTTTTATAATATTGTGACAGAAAATTAATTTATATTAATTCAATACTTTTATTAATTCTATAAGTAACCCTCTCTTCTCTTATATATTGTAACCACATATCCTCTCTTCATTACACTTATTAAGCCACAAATATTGATAAACCCAAAAAACAATTTCCAATTTATTGAAATCATTATAGAGGTTAATTTTTTTGTAATCTATCATCCCTTTGGTTCTATAAGAGTAATCCAAATGATGTTCCTTGAAGAGGAGGTAATCATCTCAACTGATTTCTCCAATATTAGTTCGTATAATACCTCAAACAATTCTATAAAAAATTATAATATAAAAAAATTATTTCTTAAATATATTGAAGTATTATTTTTTTATTTAATAACCATGTTTTTCTACTTTAACAACAAATGGGGGATGGAAACAACCTACATTGGTATATGTGGACTACCATATCCATGAAGTGATCTATTTAATTTTTCATCTCCACATTAGAATGATTAAATAAATAATTTATTTAATATACATATGTATATTAATAAAATAATGTTAATTATTTAATGAAAATATACCACTTGTTTTCTTGCATTTATATTCAATGAAAATGATACTTTTCTTTATGAATATGTCCGGATTTAAACCTCTATTAAGAGACGTGATACATTTTATATTGTCACCTCACATGACTAGTTATAAGGACATATGTAATAAATATATATGAAATTTCTACCACTATAAAAATTATATATCATTAAAATATTATCCTCTCTATTTCCTTTCAACTAAATGATAAATCAAAACATCCTCATGTGTATGTATTGAAATACCCCCTCATGGGCCAATTTTATTCATGATTTATTTTCTTATATGGTTATAAAATTTTATTTAATATAAAAAAATTGTAATTATGTTGTTATTGATATTCTGGATATTTTAAAAAATGATGCCTTTGATCACTATAATCCAAATTATGTAGTTTGGGGATTATGAATCAAGCATCCTCCAAAAGCCAAATGTAAACATAATTTATTAAAAACTAAGTAAATCATGTTATTAAATGAAATAAAATGAATGATAATAAAGTAATAGATATATAAATGGATTTTATAAATGTAATTATATAATATATTTTTATTATACATGTGTTAAATAACATATATTGTGAGTATAGACAAAATCACCTCAAGGATTATTATATTTTAATCCTAAATTTCTAAATTTGCGTTGATACTATTACACAAAATCACCTCAAGGATTAATTCTCGCTTCAATGATTTATTCCTTATAAAGATTATTCATCTCATTATTCATTCCTTCATAAATGTTACATATTATGATCCCTCTTTATCTTATAATGTGTATATTATTCTTATTTAGAAAATTTATCCTAAACTTGTCTTTCATCAAGATATTTCATGTTTCTATTAGTTTCTCTCTTTCATGACATATTTATTGAAATGCTGCAAAATATTAAAGGGTGTATGGTCTCAATTTCAAGTCATTTAGACACAATTCATGTTAGGAACCAGGATTTATTTTATCTGGTATACTTACATACCCATGAGTGAGTTTTATAAAATTTATCATGTACATTTTGTGTTCAACTAAATCATTATATATTCCATCATTAAATTTATTTTTAATTAATACATTTTTAAAATTTATAGTGTTTTTCATATCAGACATACTACTTCGATACATGTTTTGATTGATGCACCTATATTCATTTATACGGATTATAAATGAACTCTTCAAATATAACATCCTAAAACTTTTTATATAAATGGAATTTCAGGATTCTTATTTTGTTATTTCTTTGTATTTTTTTCTTAAAAGCCTACCAAAATAAGATACCTAAAAAAACATGTTATAATGTTTTTAAGGACATTTACCCAATCTATTCATGGTATTTTTTAAACAATTGAAATTATGTTATTTGAAAAACATAAATTATTTCCTATAGTTATTTTTAATGATCTATTTAATTCTTCTAAAATCAATAAATGTAAATTTTTTACATTTTCTATATGCATCACAATTGATTCTATTAGAAATTCATAAAAAGAAAGCTTATTTTATCATTAATTAAATGAAAATATTTTCACATTATTATGAGTTTTTATTATATTATTCTTTTATACGTTCTCATGTATATGTTCATAAAAATATCCCAAATATACTAAATATATTTATAATATATTATAAAATAAAAGGGTATTATCCCTTATTTTCAAATAAATGTTTTACATTTTCCTATAATGATATTGTAGAAAATTTTTATATCCATTAATGATTATTCTATAAATAATGTAATATGAAATTATAATATAATATATATTCGTTATCAATATGAATTATTATGATTTTTTTATATAAATTATCCTGGAAATCATTTCTATTCCTAGGGTAAATCATGTTATAAATGAATGAATATGGGTGTTAAAATATTAATGAATAAATGAAATAACTCATGTGCCATATTCATTTATAAAACTAGAAAATTATTTATCATAAAGAGCAGTTTTAATGTTGCTTAATATGACAGGTGAAAACGATAAAACTTTTATAATCAGTGAGCATGATATAGCTCTACAATACACTGGGTTAAGTTCTAGGTCATTAAAGGAAATACATAGGGGTTAACTAGGAAGGTGTATCTTGGGGAATTAAATGGGATCCAGTTTTTTCTAACATGGGTGAACATGTTTTATGAAGATACTTTTCAAATATACCAATATGTTTTTTCTATGATTTCAATGATATTTGTAATCATTCCATTGATCAATATTGATATCACAAGGATCATTATTATTTATTATTATAATTAATGAATTTTTTTAGAATTTATTCCATATATTATGGTTAATGTTAAAGGTTTTTATGGGTAAAAACCCTATTAATTTTTTAATTTTCACAATTACCATGTTCTCAACCACTTTTTCATAGATTTTCTCACTAGATATACTCAATTACTAAACTCTAATTTTTCTATTATTTAAACCTTTAGTTAAACACTATAATTTTTTATTTCACAAGGTTATAAAGAAATATTTTAGAAAATATATTTCTATAATGAATTTATATGGGTGGTGATGAAGACATAATGGGAAATAAGAAAAAAATTGTTTAGTGGTTAAATTCTCACTTGAAGGCATTGGTATTACAATTTAAGAGTTTATCCAAATTAAATAATGATATAAAACTAAAGGTTACTTGGGATTATATAATGTTATAAATATATAAATAAATTGGGTATGTTAGTGATCCAATATTTCCATTTGATGGTATAAATTTTTAGATTACTAAAATTGGGTTACATTTATCAATATCATACCTAAAAATTTAATTATTATATATTTATTACTAGATCCTAATGTTCATGTTTGGGGTTTTTTAGTTGGTATCAAATAAAGGGTTTATATAACTACGTATTTCATGGTGTATTAATGTGATAATAAATTTATTATTATATATACCATTATGTGTTTAAATGCTAAAGTAATATCATTTGTTCATTTGAGAATATTTTATATTTATGGTCGCATGTTATTATACCATAAGATGACTTGAACATTTTTCAATGTTCAATAATGGAAGCCCTATTTAGGTAATTACGGTTTCTTGGATCTTGGGTTGTCCTTGATGGTTTAAATGTTATTTTGATACATGTAAATATTTTTAGAGATATTTAAGATCAAGCATAGGATAACCTTTCAGGATTGTCTCTAATTTTTATACTTTTTATTTGGTGAAACTGAAATATTTTATGATTTTTTTATTCCAAAGGTTTTGTGGAAAATTATTTTCATAATTTGATGGTTAATATTTATATTGAATTTCTATGTTAATCTATAGTGGTTTTTATTTAATTGTTGGAGATTAATGTTTCACAAATTCATATAAAGCATTATTTGGGTATTATTTTATAATGCTAAAACCATTTTGGTTTTATTTCATCCTCGAAGAATATATTTTCATCATTTTATACAACACATTATCAATCATAAGTTTATTTTAGTACCTTCGGAATAAAATATTAATACTCATAATTTGGATTAAAATATTTGATAAAAGAGAAAGCTAATTGTAATATGAAACCAAAGGATCAATTTTAATTTATGAATTTCAAAAATATCAATTAATTATATTTATTATGTTCTTAAAAGTTATGGTAATGAAATTCCTAAAATCTATGAAAATGGTAATGAAATAAAAATGATTTCTTATTATATTCATTTAGGATTATTTTATGGTCTTTATCTCACACCATTAATTAGTGGTTTATGGTTTATTGTCCTTTACATTCTCATGATCACTCAATTTTTTGCGATAAATCTTCTCTATAAATCTTCATCCTTATATGAAAATTGATAATCACATATATTTATATATTTTTACTTCTAATGAATTTCCAACCATTCGGAAACACACTTGTGTGTTATTATAGAGGGCCTAAAAATTTTATTTTCCCTCCTTTGCAAAGGAATATTTATTATCTCATTACTCGATGTGAGTTTTTTATAAATTTATCTTAAAATGTTAGTCCCTGAATATAAAGATAAACCTTTGGGGGCATAGCCTACTAGTGTGAGTGAAATTGTAATAACATTTATATTTTAAATGAATATTATGTTTGATGTCTTACATAGTACACAAACTCAAGGTTTAACTATTATGAAATATTGAAATTTATGTATGAGCATTATAAACTAACTATGAAATGAATGTGTATTAATATAATTAACCATTTGATAATATATATAATGTTCCTACGAAATAGAAATTTATTTTTTTATAGGAAATATTATTTCAATTTTGTAAAAGTTATTTTAGGCTTTAAAAATAAATTTTATTCCAAAATGGTTTAAAATGATTTTTGTGATATTATTTTATATTTTTTTTATAAATATTAGAAAATTTATTTGATAAATTTTATATTATTTTTTAAATTGTTACATTAAAGTTGTATTATATATTTTTTTCTTTTTTAAGAGGGATTATTTTGTAAACAGTGAAAATATAGAGATTATATAAAATTATCTTGGCATTACAAGACCCTATTTTTTATTAATTGATTTTAAAATTTCATCAAATTCCATTGATTAAGAATAATCAAATTAAAATAATTCAAATATAAATTATTCATAATTATGAAATAAAAACATTTTTGTGCGTAAAAATGCATTTTTCTTGAAAAATGGTTCTATTTGGTTTTGTGATTTAACATTAATATTTATTTATTAAACTTTTGGGTATTATATTTTAGAATATTTATTCCATATTGGGAATCACAATGTCAATATTTGGTTATTAATTCACCTTCATTTTTATTATAATGAATAGTAACTTTGGTTAGTATTTATCACCTCGATATTAGTAAATCGAATAATAAACTTGAAATATTATTTCAAAAGGATTTAAAAATATGACTAAATCTATATTATTTCTATTGTATGATTTTATTTTCACCATAATAAAAAAAAGTATTTTATAAATTACAACATGGTTTAATTTTTAATTGTTAATTATCATAATACTGTTTTAAGTAAAGAATAAATAAAAACATCACTACATTTTTTAGTATCCCTAATATATTCCTTGTATTAAAAACATTATATGTTTTTTAAAATGGTTATTATAATTACGAAAGATTTTTTTATCATGGTATTTTACTTTAAATGTTAATTAATGGAATAATCATCTTAAATATTTTTGCAATGATAAATTTTTTGTGTAATAGAAAAATCCAGATAATGTTTTTAAAAAAATTAAATGCAACATAATTTGGATGAATTATTGGGCTCCATGAATTTTTTAGATATTTATAGAATATTAGTTTTTTGTAAATTATATCTTTAATTTCAATTTCTATTTTATTGTCTTCAAATTAAAATTTTATATATAATCACACAAATGATTTTTAATGATCTTTTAGATTAAATTTTTTTTATATAATTCTTTATAATTTATAAAAAAAATTATTATTTTCAATTTTAATTGTCATTGCTTATTAATATAATAAAAGTACCATTTATGAGTCACATAATAATTTTTAGTAAATTTCCTTAATGCTAAAGTGTAAAAAACATTATTATCCAGATAATTGTTAAAATATTTAATGAAGGGTTAATACTATTGGAGAAGAGTAAAAATACATGATAAACATATATAATTTTTATTGGATGACATTACTTAGAATCATTAAAATCCCTAATTTTAAATATATGAATTTTGATCCTATTTATCAAGATCACTAATTGATATTAATTTAATAATTTTATTACTTCCAAGGACTCCAGTCATGTCATATATCATAAAATCATATTTTATCTCTTACTCACACTTATTAATGAAATTGGAAAAAAATATAATATTCCTAACATAATTATAAATATTTTATAGATTCTAAAATTAGGCAATAAGACATCAATATGGGACTTTGGGAATAATCTATACGGTGTTCTTCAAATTAGAGGTAATCATCTCCACCAAGAGTTTTTATATTAATAAATTTATATCCTCGTCCAATTCTATCATAAAATTATAAATATAAAACAATTATTATCTTTAATATACATGAATGTTATAAAATTAATTTAATAAACATATCCATCTAATTTTTTATTATATGGGGACGGAAAACATTGTTTGTGTGTATGGGTGGATTACCTCCACTATGGAGTGATGTGTTTCATTTTTATCACAACCTCACAATGATTGTTATAATGATATATTTGATGTAAATATATTTAAATAATGAAAATATTAAAATTCATAAATAATAAGATAACATTAACATTAATACCTTTAAATCTATTGAAAAATGATAATATCATTCATAAGTATGTGTCTATTACCACCTCCACAAAGTAATGTTATTCATTATACATTACAACCTCACATTATTGGTCATTAAGATGTAAATAGTGAATAAAGAATATGTTTATTTAATTATTAATTTTATATTAAATTAAAAAATTTAAAACAAAATTTATTTTTTATCAAATGTAAAGTAAAAGAATAAGTTGTGTCTACAAAAAAACAACCACTACACGAGACGGTCTATTTCATTTTCACTGATAAATTTTCATGGATTGATCTATCATTTTATTTACTATATAAAAATAGTACTTAAGTCAAGATTATGATTGTGTATATTATGGATTAATTTCCCCAGTTATCATAGCCAATCTACCATAATTGTTTTAGGATTATAAACCGAACATCCTCAAAAAAATAGATGTAAAAATAAATTATTGAGTAACTCAAAATAACATGTTAATAAATTAAATAAAAGGATCTATAACACTTATTCATTGATAGTATATAACATGATTATTTTTCATTTGATAACTAAATATCTCAATATATTTTTAAAATTATTTTATATGGTTTTAAATTTATTACACATAATCACCTCAATGATTAATTATCAACATAATGATATGATATTTTTAATGACATTTCATATAAATATTAGTTCATTGAGAAATGTTTTTTGTGATGCACAATTATTAATTTATATGAATTATATTATTCCTATTTATATATTTTGTCATTAATTTATCTTCTACCATGACTTGTAATGTTCCATTCATGTTCTCCATTTCATGATATATTTATGTGAATTCTATAAAATGTTCCGGGTTTTTCATAACATTCATTTCATTTATTGGACTCATAAATCCTTTTGTGCAATATGATTTATTTTATATGATGTAATTATACCATATTACCATTTTATAAAAGATTATTTCATGAATATTATGGGTTTTACATAATTATGTTTTGTTTCTTTAATTTTATGTTGATTCGAGTAGTACCTGAGTTAAATTAGTTTCTCATACCAATACTCATTATTATATATATGTTTGTATTAATTCAATTATATTCATTTTTGTGGTTTATACATTTTGTCTTCACTTGTGTTTTCATCTATATTGCATTACTAAAGGAAATTTATGTTCCTTCTTATTTTTAGTATTTCAAATGATTTTTTGTTTTAAATGGATATAAATTATTTTTTCATTAAAAATTTATTTCAATGTTTCTAATAATTTTAACCAATATATTAATCAAAAATATTTATCTTATTTAAATAATTATATTTTATAAAATTAATTGATTTACAAAATGTATTTTCCATCATATATTAATTTCTTTTATATGGTTTAAAGGTTCATTATAAATATTTTTCACATGGGATGCATTGTAATATATTTATAGAATAATGGAAAATATATACTTTTAATATTTATGGGTTAAATTTATTTTCCCAGTATGATGATAGTTCTTTTATCCTATTTTTAATTTCAATGTGTACTAGGTCATTTTCAAAGAATTTTTTTTCAATATATTATAAATTTTTCTTAATTTATAAACAAAATAAAATGGTATTTTATTATTCTCTCAAATAAATGTTTTTAAAATTATTTCATATGTACTTAAATACATTTAAAACCCCTTTAAGGATTCTTCTCCATCAATTTGCATATAAACATTTTATATCAATCATTTTCTTTTCCAATATGGATTATAATGATATTTTAAATATATTTTAATGAAACATGTTTCATTTCCAGATTCTAAGCATGTTATAAATGAATCAGACTTTCTTTTCAATGATTGATGATGAAAATTTAAGCTTCCATGTATTATAATCACATAAGATATAAGAAAATTATTTATAATGATTGGCGAGCCTGATATAGATCATGATGATTTGAAAACCTGGCAAATCCTTTATGAGGTGTGAGCATTATATTGTTCTCTATTTAATTGGTAAACTTTATTTATCATTAGTGGAAAAATGATGGAATTAACTAGATAAGTTTATCTTATGGATTTATGAAGGCTCGAGTTATTTCTGACATGAGTGAAAATGGGTCAGGAAGATAATTTTTTAGGATACCAACACATTTTTTCTATGCTTTATATGAGTTTTAAATTGTTCATCTCATCAATATTTACATCGAAGGGGTAATTATTATTGATTCATAATATTATTTCCATTAACATGGATTTATTCCATGTTACGTGTTAAATTATCCTCATTTTTATGTTTATGAATTTTCATATATAATACTCATTCACGTAGAATATGTTCTAATACTATTATGATCGTCTTGTACTAAAAATATATATTTAATTATAAAAACATTGGATTACCCTAACTGGGAACATAACCTCACCCTTATTTAGTTTCTTTTATTCTGGTTATAAAGAAATATATTATGGAAGCTGTTTTGAAAATTATTTAACATGGATAATGATGAATAGAAAAGTGGAATAAGAAAAAAATATATAATGGGAAAATGATCTCCTAAAGACATAGTTATTTTTAGATAAGAACTTTTCCTAATTCTATAAAAATATAACCATAAAAGGTAAATGTGTATAAACCTAATATAATAACTTTTTTTTATGTTTTGCATTCCAAATGGTCAAAATTTCATCATGTTAAATTGTATCAAATAAATAAATGTAAAGATTATTTATTTTTCATTTTATATGGGATCCAATGTTTTGTGCATTATCAAATTAGGGTTAAAAAATTATCAAGAGGGCACAAAACCTCAACTAAAGTCAAATTTCTTGAGAATATTTCCAAACTTATCACCTCATATTCCGAATAGTATTTCATTTCTATTAAATTTCCATTAGTAATATATTTATAAAATCTAAATTTTATCAATAATTACAATATTGACACTCTCCTTAATAATAAAATGGAACATCATATCTCCTCTTAGTCACCTACATTGATTTGAATATCTCAACCTATCCCTTCACAAATAACTTACCAATATCCCTTCTCACACATGAGAGGTCATTTTTTTCACCACAGTTTTAAACCTAGAAGTCATATGATGCAATAAAAATGAGTTTTTCCAAATATGTGGTATAAATTTCAACTGAGTCCTCTCATGTTTATTTATCCTTCCAAATTAAAAAAATATTCATTAAAATTGATGATATTTGAGAATTATAATCTTCATTATAAAAAAATATATTATTTGTAAGGAAACATATTTTTTACATTTTCTCATCGTATAAAAAATAGAATCATCTTCTCATTCATAAATGTTGATTACCACCTCCAAA
Source organism: Viscum album (assembly GCA_963277665.1). Classification (NCBI taxonomy): domain Eukaryota; kingdom Viridiplantae; phylum Streptophyta; class Magnoliopsida; order Santalales; family Viscaceae; genus Viscum; species Viscum album. The sequence goes on along the minus strand of OY728152.1, from coordinate 2,068,647,712 downwards.
AAATGATGTGTTTTGTTTTACATAATCAGTTAATATTTCTTATTGTAATGGGAGACAAATTAAATGTATATATATATATATTATTACATTATTATAACTCTATAATTATATAATATTACTAAAATTCTTACACATCAAATTTTCTGAAAATAGCAATGCCTCTTATGTCTACAAGTTAACTTCCACTATAATAATGTGGTGTCATTTTTTTCCTTAACATGTCAAATGTTCAGTCATAATAATGAAAATAATTACTAAATATGAAATTTATAACATATTTTTTATTATTTAAAAAATTATTATCTACTTTATTTCTTGTACACCCAAAATATAAATGAAAACAACTTTCGTTCGTATTTGTGAAATACAGTCTCTATGTCACGGTGTGATTCATTTTTTTATCAATATGTTACATGGTTTGTAATAAAATATATTACACATATAAATTTTTTTAAAAATAACTTATATGATGGAATAATAAACCCTTTATCCAATTCCCACAAATCAACTTTATTTTTTTTGTTAGAAATTGAATTACTCCAAATGACCATTTTGAAAATCAACATTTTAGTTACTAAATATAAAATATTATTAAATTAAATAGATGAAATAATAATATTTTGAAAAACATAAAAAAGCTTCTTAATAAATTAAATGACTAATATAATATTATTATCCTTGATTTTGATAATTTATGATTCTATAGGTTTCTTTAGGTAGAGTATTTTTTATTAAAATCATGTTTTAAAATCATCCATTAAAATATTTATCCTGTACATCCCTGATCATGAAAACATTTCACGAATGTTCTTATATATAAATAAAATATTTTTAAATACAATTTTAAACTAATTTTTTGTTTTTAATTATAAAATATAGTGTAATAATTTTAACTTACATCATATGGATTACTTTTAATATTTTTACCAATGAGAAAATAAATTATGCTTATGGTATGAAAAACAATTCACATCATCATACCCATTATTAATAATTTTAGAAGATTATTTTTAACCTTATTAACTTATATCAGAAATTATAATGATTTAATTAAACAATACCAATATAATTTCATTTATTATTTTTGAGAATCTATTAATAATAACATGACTCTAACTCCATTAACTTATTAAAGGGTACCACATATCCTCTCTTATTCACACCATATAATCGATTTATCTAAACTAGTACCTTCCAATATTTCATCCATATATCCCAACTAATTTCTTAGAGGTGTTGGTATCACCAATGTTTTTATCCTGTAAGTCATAAGATAAAATCCAAAGTTGGTTTTTAAAGGAAGAGGTATAACTATTAATTAAGTGTATTTTTTTATTTAATATTCAACATCTGTCATATGTTCATTAACAATTCATGTATAATAAGATATATCTTATATATAAATAAATATGATAATTTTTAAATAATAATATTTTTTCAATTTTTCTACAATAATATTATTTCGGTGGAAGAATACTATTTCCTTTTTTCCATCATATGAGAGTTGAAAATTTCTTTCATGTGTACGTATTGACTACATACTCCATGGAGTGATGTGTTTTATTTATCATCACCAAATATATTAATTTATAATATTATATAGGAATGGAATATATATGATATTTGATACACAATTGAAATTATTTTGAGAAAATATACCACTTAACTTCTCACCAATCCATCCATTGTAAAATTGTAGTGTCATTTGTACGTATGTTTAGACTACCACCTCCAAGAATTCATGTAATTTTTTTAAATTATTACATCACATGTCAATTTATATATAAGGAAATACGAATAAAGATGAAATTTATATAATATTTATTATCATATAAAAAAATAATATTGACTTCTTTATTTATTTTCCATTCATTATATACAGTTAAAATACATGTACATGTGTATGTATAGACTACTAAGAACATGAAATGATGTGCTATATTTTTCATGACCTCCTTACATGGATGGTCTTATAGGTATATTTAATATATATATATATGTGTGTGTGTGTGTGTGATTGTTATGAAGTCTATATGACACTTTTTATGATAGAATAATAACCTCATTGATTATGGTCAACAAATCGATGTAATTTTCAAGTAACTAAATGACTAAAAATGACCAATGTGGACTAGACCATCATTGGATCTAAATGAAACATGTTTAGAAAAGGAAATATTAATAATGATAATTAAATGAAAATAAATTGTGTCCTTATGAAACTAAGTAACTAATATTATTTTTTTATTCTAGACTTTAATGGACATTGAGGGTGAAGGACCAGGCTATCCCTGGCCCCACATAATTTATTAGAAAAACACACAATGAATACAAGGGAGAGTGGAGTCAAACGACCCACACACAAAACCCCTAAATGCCATCTAGAACCTAGAAACCTTAAAGGAACCCAAAATATCATACAGGAAAAATTCATAAAACATCACCACTTATGTCATAAATAGGGACTACATCGTATGGGTAACCATCTGCCCCATATCCAAAAGCCCTGACAGAAAAGTAGAAGTTATAGTTTCCCCCATTTCCATCAATTACCATCTAGTCTCAAAATCCTTTTGATGGTTGAAGAGAACCATATACTACTCCTTGAGTCTTTATTGCTCCAAGGTATGTAGTGGATACTCCCTCTTGTTAACAATGACATTCTGTTTAGCTGCCTTTTAGATATCCTATTTAGCCATTGGTCGAGGAATAAAAGAATAATCCTTATTCTACCTCCTCTTTAGGGGGGAAGAGGTGAAACCATATGAATGATAATCCTTTTCATATAAGATACTGACACATCCCCCGCATTAACCACTTATCATTTTCCCCATTATCACACATTGTTTGAAAAAGGTTGAAAATGTATCCAAGGAATTTGACACATAACGTAATCCCCAGCAATTTATATCCAGCCACTTTGGGAGAGTCATCCACATTTGTGGTCCTTTCCCTCCAGAACGGGTCCATAATGAAGTTCAGCATGTGGTTATCCTCAGAAAAACTATCCCTATTAGTTTTATCCTCATTTACAATGCAGACACTTGGTCATTCAACTGATACCTTGTCATGTAGTACCACAAAATGAGCCTCATCAGCAGAGGCCCCTCTATACACCATCATGGCCTATTGAATGTCCAGAGCCCTACGTCCTTCACCAGTGCTTCCAGCAATCCCCGGTTTCATGTGTCCAACCACATCCTCAAGACAACATTCAATGACCTCATCATTCTGAACCAGTGGCTAGGACCACAGGCCAACCCCCCATTGCAACTGCACTGAGGGAGTTGCAAAGAAGATTCACCCATCCTTTGATCATAGTGTACCTCATCAATTCACTAGGTCTGCTTCTAAACAATATTCTTTTCATTCCCAATATAATCCACCACCTACTTCACACATCACTCGTGGCTCAACTTACCCTCCCCCCCCCCCCCACCAGCGCAACATCTCTACCAGCTGACACATCAATGTGAAGACCCTCGGACAAATTACTCAAACAGACGAAATCTAGTCCTAGAAACTAACTGCTACTAGAATTCCCACTTCTTTTTCTCAAGGTCACTACAATACTACTCAGGGGATGCATTATGGGGTCTTAAATAGACTTGGATTATGGAAAAACCCAGGAATCTCCCCCAGCTCAGCGACCTCCCCTGCTAGGAACCCCCCATGAATTTAGTATTGTCAGATTTCCCCCTATAGTATCTCGAAGACATGTTTCATCATTGTTCATCACCACTAAACAAGCCCTTAACACTCCAAAATAATTATTAGAAAACATAAGGCCCATGCCACATTAACCTGCCTCATCAACCTCCTTATCACGCCAAACTTTCATGTCCATTTTTAGACGCTCAAAAACTGCACCAACCATTAGTTGGGGAGAAAACTGATTTGATTCATTCTGCAAATCCACCTCCTCCATGCGACTTAGTCAAGAATTACATAACCAGACTCCACTTAATATAGATTTACACCACTTCCTTGTCTTAGTGGTATTGTTTACAAATTACACTCAAAATAAATGCATTATTCTTATGTACGACTCATGCCACACCAAAATTTAGCTAGTTTAATGTGGTGAGAAAGTCATGGGATGGTCCCAAAATAAGTATGGTGTGGTGACAACCTATACCTTGTTACCCATGTAACACTGTTGAAACCCTCAAAATTCCATAAAACTCAAAAATCATTAAAAACACCTCAAAATCCATAAAATCCCTTGGATCCTCTCCGCTATCTCGCAATGTTTTTCCCCACCACTTCAATCTTGATGATGATGGTAGTCACTGCATCACATCCTCCAACCTCTGCGGGGGATGGTCCTCCTCTAATTATTTATGATGATTGAACCTTTTTCATATTATCGTCACTTGATATGCTGCATCTTTTCCATAGATCAAGATTTTCCCTAAGGTGACTAATCTATTTAATGGTCCCTCCCAACTTCTAATATAGGTCATGGAGTTCAATGATGCCTCCTCACTGCATCATTTACTACTGGTTGATCAATTATTAAAGTCCCACCCTCTGGTGGATGTTTTTGGCACATTCCTTTTTGAGCATTTCGATCTCCAGGATGACTTAATAGTGCAACATTATTATAGAGATCGTATCATTATTCACCTTGTAACCAAGGAGGATCTAATTCTTTCTTGATCTGTGGAACCTCAAAGATGAAATAATTCACATTTCTCCATATTTCTCTAGTGTATTGATTTCACCTCTACATTGACTCTCCAATGATTTCGACTTGGGTTATATTTTCTTAATATACCCTCCTATTTCAAAAACGCTCTATTATTTCAATACTAGGGAATCTGGTAGTAAGGTTCTTACGTAGGTATAATAGGACTCGTATTATCTATCACAATTTTTCTCTAAGGAATTTAGGTTTTTTATAATGTATGAATATTGGAAATACATTATATAATAGATTTTCTATAAAATATTTTTTAAAAATATTACATTAAATTATTTCCTTTCCAAATAAATGATATAAAAATATTTTTGGATTGTTCTTATTTATAAATAATATTTAATCAATGTTTACTTCAATTTACATTTTTATTTATGAAATAGGTTGAAGAATATTTCATTTTAAAATATACGATTAGAGTCATTTTGGATTTTACCAATGTGAAAAACATTTGTTTCAATTTATATATTTTGAATGTCATTTCCCACTATCAAATTCACTATTTATTGTATATATTACTCTAAAAGATTTCATTGTGCATCTAATAAGATATTGTTTTATTTCTTTTAGGGATATTTCATTAAAACATTTTTCAAATGAAAGTGGTTTCTCAACACATTTAACATGAAAATGGAATGTGATTTTTCTTATGGGTTCAAATGAGTTATTCATGGATTTTTTTGATTACTGATATCATAAACAATATCCTGAAAGGGTCTATAATAATTATAAATTATTATAAGTGAGAATTGTATTGTTTATGATGATTGGTGTTCCAGATATGGATCTCCAATAAATTTGGTAATAATTAGTTTTTAGACATGATACATCAGTCAAAGAACAAGGTATGTTACTCCAAGGTAACTTATTTAGAATTTGTTATTTCTACATGAGTTAGGTATGATTTATAAATGGTTACTAATATGATACCCCAATATTATTAATCCATTAATTCAATTTATTTTTTTTGAAATATACTAATTTCACGTAGAAATAATGGTCTGTAAACATTTAAAGGTGAATGATATGTTTTATTCCGGGAATGTTTTCCCAAGATATTATAATCGACCTATCAAAATCAAGAATTAAAATACTTATAATGTTTTACATGGTTTTCTTAATGAAATTTTTATTTAATTTTATATATATGATTTATTTATTTTTTCAATGTCTTGTTATGAAAAAGGAAATCATTTTAATGGGGTTGTATTTTTTTTAATGGAAGGAGTTTCCATTATTTTTTATCCATTATTATTCCATATTTACATCATATCATGTTTTAAATTGTCATTATCTTAATCTATGGATGAGTAATAATTATTTAATGGCCAATAGGGAAAGTCTTGTTTGGAAAAATTATTTTATTAAAGAAATAGGAACATATTTTTATGAACCTATTTTTATGGAAAAGTTGTATAACATATGTAAATGTATAATTTTTTATGTGATGTTTTCCAATATTCTCTCAAACTGAATTCCTAAAATATACTAAAAATATTATGAAGGGAACCATTATTATAAATAAGGTAATTATTAGATGATTATAATATATGATGTTATAATTTTAGTTTTTCTTAAATTAATGGAATAGAAGGATATGAATTTTGGAGAGCGTAAAATTTAGTGGAGATATCAATAGTGACCTAGATACCTTTTGGTTTTTTGTTTCTTAAAAATTAGAAATTCATTCTCGAATTAATAAAATTAATGGAACAGGTTTTATTTTCACTCTCCCAATTATGTTCTAACTGAATTTATTTAATTATTATTAAGTGATATTTAATATCTAAATATAGAAGGAATGAAATGCAGAAAAAATTTTATCATCAATATATTAAAGTCATTGATGTTCCTAAAATTAATTTGAAATCATTGTGGGTTTCCTAAAAATGTAAAATACAAAAACTATTATCAAATATTAAGAATATATGGAGTAAATATTTTCTGAAACTTTTAACCTTTTATACAATGATCTATCCATTTAAACATAGGGAGTATTATATTATGGAACATTACTAAGAAAAATTTGAACTGGATACTAGAGCATTTATGATGCATTTTTTGTTTAATTTTTTCCCAATCACTAGAAATTTTTTGAGAAATAATTCATGATTAATATCATATATCAATGGTAAATTAGGTTAATCACCAAAATGGATTATAAGACGCACATATATTAATTATATGTTTTCTATATTTGGTAGAAAAAAATAATAAAATCATCAGTGTGTATAAATAATTGGGAGACAAAAGAACTATACCATACAGAAAAACTGATAAAATATATTATATGCGGAGAAGGAACTGAAACCTGAAAATTATTGTGAAACTAATAGGAAGAATACATTCATTTATTTATTTTATTATCAATTTTTGAAAGATAAGACACATTTATAGATGTTGTTTTTTTAACCATAAATAGAAAAATATTGGAGATAGAAGTTTTCAAAGGTGTTTGGTTTGAAATATTTCTCTTACGATTCTCTCTAACATGTTTTAAAGATAATTTAATTAAATGGTAATATTTTGATTGATTTATTTAGAATAAAACAATGGATTTTAAATAGTTACTTCAATTTGGGTCTCTATGGTATTGGAGTTGCATAATGGTCCTTGGACTAGTTTTTTGGATGGACTCATTGAAATAACCATGTCAGGTGTTTGTATTATTTCTTCACCCTGTAAAAATGACATATAATAAAGAATATCAATTTTTATCAACCATATTTTATAATAACTGACAACATCTCAATGTTTTAAAAAGAAAACATTATGAAATATCCTGTATATTTCAATTTATTTTAGAGTTGGTTTGAATATCCATAACATGTTTTATTGAATATTTTGCAAGAAATTTTCAAAGGGTATATTCACTAAAATGAATTATTAATATAATGTGGTACATTTCTACATGAAATTAAAGAATGAATATTATGAGTAACTTCGATTTTTTATTGTACTTAGTAAGTAATAGTCTAGGATGGAGACTAACATAGATAGGGATGGTATTGGATTCATATTACAAATGTTTCACCTTATCTAGTATTAGATATAACTCAAATAATATAATCTTAGTGTTTTATATGATTCATCACCTCATAGATTTTCTTAAAGAATTTTTTATTTTCTTTAATAATTCTAATAACAATTTGATGATGTTCTTACATGATTTAAATATTTTTTTAAAAAGTTTATCAATGATTGGATGATGATCTATTTTTGTTTTATTATTATGTAATTATAAGTTCACAACATAGAATTGAAAAAAGGATAAATGGAATTCATCAATATGGGACGACAGACATGATAATTAAGTTTATAGGGGAAAAAATAATAGAATATATCTATATAGTAGTAAAATAATGAAGGGATTTATTTTATAGACAAATATTTCTCACCTTTTTTAAGATAAATATAACCCCTATGAGTAAATTTATCTATAAAAATGAAAACTAAGGTTACATATAAGTATATATTTTTAAATGATGAGGATTGAGCCTCATATATGATAATACAAATATGTGGATATATTATGGTAAATGGAATTTTTCTATGTTAGTTGTGTGTGTCTTGGTAAATTCATATTATCAGGATCTGTATGTATGTAAATTCATTAACATGGATGTGAATTTAGTTTTCCAAAAGAAAAATGGGTTTTCAATACTTCTCTATATGTCGATCGTGTAAGATGATTTAATTAAGATAATTTTGGGTTATTGTCAGACATAAAAATCAATGATTCTAGAGTTAAATGATTTTAAAAAATTTAATTTGGGATATTGAAAGGGTTAATATTATGTGTTAAAAAGATCAAAAAAACCTCTACTTTTATGTGATATAATATTAATAAAATTAATAGGAGTTAGTCTCCATCCTTGTATATAGAATATTAACTAAATTTAATTAACAGATTTTATTAAATATTTTAATTATAATGAAATTTCAATATGATGATATTGAGGTTATGATCATGTGTTTAGAAAAAAAATTCATTTTATGGAAAATATTCGTTCATAATATTAATATATAAGTATTAGAATTTTCCCAAGCCAAAAATGGAAGATGATAGACTTCTTGGATATGAATTTTATGAAATGAATTTTCTGTGTTTTAATAAATTTTCACGGTTAATAGACATTAAAAAATTATTTAGTTAATTAACAGAGTAGGATATTTGATATTAAAAAAATAAATAATAGAAATGAAGTTCCAATTCACAAAATATGTAGACTCATGTGATCTGTTAAAAAAATTATAGATATTGGACTTCACATTCAATTGAGGTATTTTCATTTGTAGAATACGAGTAATTAAGGGTGGATTTAAAGAGCGTATTTTGAGAATTCTCAATTACTATAATAAGTAGTAAAAAGAAACTCATGAGAACCCATGTTTTATTATTTATAACACAACATCTTGGAAATATGTAAATTTTATCAACATTGGTTCCATTTATTTAACTTTGAATGTGAAATTTTTATTTAATGTAATCACCCATTAATATGTGGGAATGAGAACATTGAGGAAGATAAACATAACATATATTAGAAATAATTAATTCTTAGTTGGACATGAAATGAGAATATTTGTGAAATTATACTATTGATGAAGAGGAACAAGGATAAAGAGACCCCACAAAATAATGACATGATGTACATAAAAAGAATTATTTAGTGAAATCTAAAGAATAAAATAATTTTTGAACTTTGTCTATGATGAATTTTAAATTCTTATAGGTATTAAATAGTATAATTAATAAGGATATTCCAATAGTATTATGAAAACTTCTAGGTCATAAAGAAAAATAATAAGAATGAAAATGAAGGCGAAGAGCCTTTAGTCATTGATTTGTTTCTATACAGAAATGTTTTTTTCAATGTTTACAGTATTAAGTTGTTGGGAATATAATAAGTAAACAAGAAAATAGTTATTTGATCAGAGTTTTGTTCATATTCCATGTTTCATGAGCTATGTTTTATGTTATAATTATAGTTGAAGTCTCTCTGATTTTTCAGAACCATATCATTATTTCTTGGTGCAGTGACATCCCTATGGAATATTTGTGATCCAATTTATAAGGATGAAATGAATATAATGGAAATATTGAATTATATAAACTTGAATATGTCTATTATGATATTAAAATTTATGAACACAGTGGGATATGATGATGGTGTGGGATGCACTTGTCAGTTTAGATAAAAACTACCAACACTAATTTTTTATTGATAAATATATTTTAGTACAGAATATTTGAATCAAACTTATAATTCACACTAGGGTGTATGATTCGCAATAAGAGCATAATATTTTAAAAATAAATTCTCCACATTAAATTCACTATCTTGTGTTTACTTGTTTTTGCATATGATTAACTATAAAAAGATCCATTATATTAAACCAGAGTCAAAATTTCATTTTCGTAATGGTTAAATGGTTAAGGAATAAAATTTAATTTTTTTAAAATTAGTTAACACCTCATTTACCAAAATCATTATTATGTATACATATTTCACAAATACTTACAAATCCATTATAGGGTTAATATAGTTTGTGGACGTTTTCGTGAGGTTTCGTTGTTTGGCCCATGTATATTTAATAATATTTGATTTTGAATTTATTTCATTTATTTTAGTTTTAGAATTTTAAATTAGTTTTAAATTTTAGGGGGTTCAATTATTTCAAATTTCACCTCCATGTAAATAGTATGTTTTTTATTTATCTTACATAAATCAAGGGCCAACTATTATTCTATTTTCATGTTCCAACTATGATTTATAGTATACTCAGTGTACATGATACTTTTATTTAATTTTCAATATGTGAAAATTAATTATAAAATATTTTATTATATTTTATTATATTTTAAAATTCCTACTTTTAAATAATAAAATATATTATTAAATGTGTTATATATTCTAAAATAAATATTTTTTGTTGATAAATATATATTTTAACATTATTATTAATGTATATATGTTTTTTATGTTTTTTTCAAATTTTATTAGTTAATGGTTCTTTTTATTAGGTGTCCTAAAAATTTTCAAATAGTTTCTATGAAAATTTAAGATAAATAAAATAATTAATTTCACTTTTTTTAATATACCAATTATATTTTTAAAATATTAAATTCTGTAATGAACAATTAGAAGTAAAAAAAATTTATTTTATTATTATTATTTTTATATGGAAATTGAATTTTAATTTCTAAATTACAGAACTAGTATTTAATACAATAAATTTGATACCGGTGATAAAGAGTCATAGTTAGATTATTACATGATTAAAAGTAACGAATATAAGGAAGGTATTCATTTTATTTTTTAATTTTCGAAATTAAACATTCCCAAGAAGTCATATTATTGTTTATGTGTTTTAAATGATGAAATATGTGATAGATGAAAATAATATTATTGAAATGTCACTTATTTTTCGATCTTTTTAATATATTTTGGTATATTAGGAATTTTAATGGTAAAATTCAATAAAATTTGAAAACTATGGTGGATGGGGATTTGTAAAGTGATAGTTATGATGAAATTTAATACTTTATTTGGAATATTAATGTGATGATAATAAAGAAAAAAATTCATGTACTAATTATTTAGTGATGTTGTTAATCCCCAATTCCTAGGATGTATGAAATTTGTAGTTCTACCAATAGTGTTATGATTGGTGACCCTAAGATCAATAAATTGCTCATATTCCAAGTGTTTTATATAATTTCAATATTTGATGGAAGACAGACTTTCTGAACACAACAGTCTTCCAGATTAAATATTATTATGATAAAAACATTGTACAAAATTTGTTTGGGGAACCAAAAAATACATGATCAAACAAATAAATTTATATTATATTATATGTAATGTAATGTATTTCATATTTTCTTATAGTATGGATATCATGATATATGTTTTCAGGAAAATAAAAATTATATTCATCCATTATACTAAGTACCAAGATTCATAAAATGTTGATTTGGTAGATTCCCATAATTACTCTTCTGAAAAATTTATCAGATAATTAAAATAATGAAATAATTTAAATATGGAACGTTTATGAGGGAATATTGTATGGAAAACTATATAATTAAAATGATTGTATTCAATAAAGGATAACATAAAAACAATTTCATTAATATTAAAATAATTTTTGAAATCCCATGCTTGGGTTACACACAGAAGGAATGAATCCATATCAATTACATATAACAACATGTATTTTATGACCTATATTTTCTGTAATGCCCAAGACTTTTATGAGTAATATTTTTTTTTATGTTATATAAATCATCAATGGAATCTTTCACTAAACACAACACTTTTTGGGCTTGATTTACATGCAATCACGACCTTCCTCGATAGTTTGCGTCATACACAATACCGAGTTTCATTAAACAACGACATGCTATTAAAATATTATTAAAACTAGCCGTTATAAATAGTAATAACCAATTTTTGAAATTTTTTAAATTTTATTTTTTGAAATGGTCTTTATTTTTGGATTCGGAATATTGAAATTATCCTAGGTTGAAATTTTTGTCTTTTTCTGGAAAAATTCAATTTTTGATGAATAGTGAAAACCCTAGGTTACTATTTAAAAACCGACATTTTATTTAAATAATTATTTAAATTATTTTATTTTATTTTAGGTCAAAATTGATACATATTACCTATATATGTTCAATGTAATTCATTAGAGTAATTTTATAATAATTATAGATATATAAAAATTTTATTAAACTTTTCACCGTCTTTTACCCACCTCATAAGAGAATTTGCAAATTTACATAAAATTTAATTTTACCACTTCTGTGAGGGGAATTTAAAAAAAACCGAGATACATGGTTGATGTCAGTAAGTAAAATTTGGTTCAATGAGATGAAAATAATTTTTGGTTAATAGTGACATTTTACCTTTATTTACCACGGTTAAAAGTAAATATGGTAATTAAGGGTAAAAATGATATTATTATTACCATAACACATTTCTTAATTCTATTTGATAAGTGTAATTCGACTAAAAACAACCTTAGGAATAAAATATGACCATTTAGGCCCACATGGATTTGATTAGGACATTTATTATTAAATTTTTTTAAAGAAGGGTTAAAATAGTTAAAATCAAAGATTAATAAATAAATAATTTTTAATATAGGATTATAAATAAGATAAATTCGACTATAAATATTAATTAGAAAGATAAAGAGCTTTCCTACATAATGGTAGTTAATTTTTAATTTTAATACATTAAATAATTAAATTTATTTATGACACAATGACGATTCAGTAATTATCTTATTAATGCAATATTGACATAATTAATGTTATAAATATACAAATAAATGTAATTTGACACTTTTTATGAATTACACTAATTTATAGGTTAATATGACATGTTTTTATTTATTTAATTAACTTTTTGAAAACTAATCACTCTGTTATGATTTTCAGAAAAATCAATTACTAAATAGTGTCAATATTGACATAAAATTGTTTTTAAAACAAATATTATATTATTAATTGTTATTTAATTTATAAAAATATAAGGTTAGGTCAAATGACTTAAATAAGGTTATATATATTATTTATAAACAACTTTGGGTTCTTTTGGCTTTTTATAGTAAGTTTATTAACCATACAGTGTAAGAACACAAAAAGACACGGTAAAAGTAAAATTATCTAACTTAATATTAAATCTAAATGATTAGGTTAAAATAGAAACCTAAACCTGTCCAAATTATATTGGATGAGATTATTTTGACCCATACCCACCTTGGATTCGAAATAAATCAATTTGGAGCTATTTAAAACTGAATATGGCTTTATAATAAAATAAAATTTTTAGTTTTTCCAAAGGTGCCCCTCTCTTCCCATATAAAAGGGCACCTCCTCCCTCTCTTCCTCACACCACATTGAACCTTCAAGATCGGCCAAAACCTGCCAATTTATCCTATCCAATTCGTTAGTAACATCCTAGAGGTCCTGGTCATCTTCAAAGACCAATTTTAGTACCCTAAAAGGAGTTCGCAAAGAGGCGCTTCAAAAACGAGGTAATGTCCGTTACCGATTTCTTCAACTTTATTTCTTCTTCCAATTATTCTTATTTAGTAGTATAATTATGAATTAATAAAATCAGTATCACTCATATACTGATATGTTATTATATGTATTAAATAACCCTATTTCACCATCTATCCATCCTACGAAAAATGAAATCACCGCCCGTGCGTACGTACGGAAAACCATCTCCACGCCGTGGTGTAATCTATTTTCCACCACCACCTTACATGGATGGGTATAATGGTGTAAATAATGAATATATATGATTAATTTAAAGTGATATTGATTCCTAAATAGTATACATACACTCAAATATAATTCCACGATCATGGGGACGATATCATCGGCCGTGCGTATGTACGGAATACCGTCTCCACAATGTGATGCGACTCGTTCTACATTATTTTCATTGAATAATGATTACATAAATGAATTTAGTGAATAAATATGATATATATTACACTAATACAACTCTAGAAATGAGGTATCTATAACCTATAAAGAAGAATATGAATTTATTCAACAAAACACGCATAAGAACAAAAAGTAATAAACACCCAAATAACAAGTAGAAATGAAATATTACTAATAATAAGCTAAAAATATGACCATATATGATATCATAACAATGCATATGATTCTGGAATAAGTCAATGACATTATTTAAATCATTATACAGGAGGTTTGGACACTTACGAAGAAAATCAGACCTAATGTAATGGAAATATCACAATCTAATTTTCATCCGAGATTGTATATACATTGGAATTTACTGGTGTGTATTTTATTAACCACATCCATGTTTTCTCAATAATTAATATTATTTCCATCAACCTACAATTTTTTAAATCCAATTTTACCCTTCGGTGATTTTTTTAGTAAAAGATATGAAAGGCATCGTTTTCCATTTTCTATACAAGGTACTTTTTGACTTTTCTGACAAAAGTACGAGAAGAGTGTTTTTTAACTTATACGGAATGAATGAATTTTTAAAAAATTATTTCCAATAAACTTCCTTTTAAAGTATTCATTTTTATTTTTAATCAACTTTTTTTAGTTTAAAATTGTATTACATGGTAAGAATGGAATAGTGTTTTTGAAGTAGAAAGGATATTTTCCTCAAAAATGGAGTTCAAGTGTTTTATCAAAATTATTTTCCATATAAGATAATATATGGTTATGTTTCTATCCTTATTTTTACAATGATTTGATTATGTTATGATGTAATTATTTTTATGATATTCTTTTATCTTATATGGATTATGTTATGATGGCTTGATGTTTAAGATTCCCATTTTTATTACATGGGTTATGCAATGGTGTATGATTTTTTGATTTTGTGGAGAAAATAAGAATGGTATCATTATGAGATTGGTGGGACCTATATCTCCCTCAAATGAATTGGGTAAAGATATTATATCTCATTAGATAGACATGGCTAGAATGGAAGGTTAAACCGGTTCAATGAAACAGGACCGAAATGGGGAATTAACTCGGTTCAAAAATGGACTTTGTCCACTAAGATAGTCTTGGAAATGATTCTTGACTAATAAGAAATGATTCACTATGATTATGTCTGTATGAAAAAAAGTTTCATATTTTATGTTATGATTATTGTGATTACATTTCACTACCATGATTTATCCCATGATATGAAATTTTGATCTCTTTTGCAGGGTAAGATTTATATAATGTTATGTTATTATGAATATGATGTGATTGATATTTCTTTTGATTACCCTTACTGAGAATTTGAGCTCACCCTTTTGTATTTTTTCTTTCACCAGGTCAGGAACAAGGTTATTAAGTAAGATATGGAAAAAGAGACTATAGATATGATGAAATAAATGGGAGACAATGTAGACGCTTTATGAACTAGTTGTTTATGTTTCCCAGTTTCTGAAGACACTATACCTATACGGTCTTTTCATGGTTTTGTTATATGTTTTAATAAGTGTACTTCAATTTTGAAGTACTATCAATGTATGTAAATTATGGGTCATTATAGTTGGTATCAGAAGAACGGTATAGTTAACCTTTGGAAACTAGGATGTGAAAGCCTTAGTAAGAGTCCTATGGATATGTCTAAGCATAGAACACAATCTTAGTGTTTTAGAAACGGCCATGAATATCCTAGGATAAGACCTTAAGTGTGAAATTTTATTCTTGATTATGTGGTTTTCGTATATAATTTGTGTTTCTCACATTATTCTTCTTGGTTTTAGTCAATGGTTGGAACCAGAAAGAATCGTGTTCATGCGGAATGTGACGGGAAATGCAATGATTGTCCCCCTGAGCAACCAAACGTTATGGGTGCTGGAATGAAAAATCATGTAGCCATGATCACACAACTTTCTCAAGCTATGAATCATGCAGGACTTCCAAATTAGTAAAGGAAGGAGCATCATTCTGTTTAATCTTTCATGAGCCAGCATCCACCTCCATTCAGTGGGTCTACTGATCCATTAGTTTCTGAAAAATGGATCAATACTACTGAAAAGATATTTTCAGTTCTTAAATGTTATGAACATGATAAAGACATCTTAGCAGTGTATCGTTCGGAAGGTGATACTGATCAATGGTGGAATCTTATCAATAATACGAGTCCAAGAGATAAAATTGAGTCTATGGAATGGGACGATTTCATAAACATATTTTTCAATAAGTACTTACCTAGTGTTCTCCGAAAAAATATGGAGAAGGAGTTTCTTGAACTAAAGCAAAAGGATGATTAATCTGTTGGTACCTGTGATGAAAATTTTACAAGACTTGCAGGGTATACTCTTGGTATTATTATCCAACCCGAGAGTAAGATCGATCGATTCTATATAGTCATAAAACGAAGTCTTTGAAGGTCGTTAGCCATAAGGGACTTCAATAGCTACAAGGAAATTGTTCGATGTGATCTCAAAGTTGAGATGGAGATTGGAGTAACCCATCAGTCATATGGGTTTGATAAGAAGTGGAAAATGGAATTCCAAGGAAACTCTAAAGATCACACTGAAAAGAAGATGAGTTTTCCCTTATGCTCAATGTGTGGAAAGAAACATGGAGGGAGTTGTCTTAAAGGGACAAGTGAATGTTTCACATGTGGAAAGGAAGTTCATCGGGCATTTGAATGCCGCAATGATGGGAAGAAGATTTCCACTGATGCGAACAATGAAAAGGCTACACAGAGTGAACCTCCTACACATAAATGTTACAAGTTCAAGGAAATGGGGCATTATGCCAATCAATACCCTAATCCAAGGTTTGTTGATGATGATCGACATCAACAGACTCTTAAGGCTAAAGACAAATGAATGTCACATGCAATTTCTATCAGCGATGTAGAGTACGATAACGAATTGGCGAAAGGTACACTTACCATCCACTCTAAAGTAACAAATGTTTTATTTGATTCTGGATCCACCCACTCCTTTATTTCTGAATAATTTTCTAAGGGTATCACCATATTACCTCAACAATTAGATGTTGAGTTAGCTGTGACAACCCCTAATGGCCCAACGGTCGCATCAAAATTTTATAATTCTTCTCCGATTGAATTTTGTGTGAAGGTGCTTCCTGCAAATCTTGTGATCCTCTCTATAGGATTATTTTATGCGATTCTTGGCATGGATTGTCTTTCTCTATATAGAGCTCATATCAATTGGAAAAGAAGGGAAATCACTTTTCATATACCAGATCAATCTTTGATCGACTGTTGATGCAAGGATGAACATCACCTTCCAGTGGAAATGTCTTCCATCTTATGCGTCTTGATTCCACTAAATAAAGGTTATTTATCTCAAATGGTTGGTGGAAAACTCACGATTAAGAATATGCCCATTGTATGGGAGTATGATGATGTATATCCGGAGGAATTGCTTGGTCTTCTACCAAATCGTGAAGTTGAGTTTTCAATATAACTCGTACTGGGTGCTTTACCTATTTCAAAGACACCTTATAGAATGGCCCCAATTGAGTTGCAGGAATTGAAGAAGAAACTCCAAGAGAATCTTGGTAAGGGGTTCATACTCCCTAGTGCATCACCTTGGGGAGCACCTGTTCTGTATTTTAAGAAGAAAGATGGATCAGTGATACTCGGCATTGATTATCGAGAACTTAACTAGATCACTATCAAGAAAAAATATCCTCTCCCGTACATTGATGAATTATTTGACCAACTACGTAGAGCTCGATACTTCTCCATGATTGAACTTCATTCAGCGTATCATCAATTAAGGGTCAAAAGGAAGGATATACCAAATATTGCTTTCCGTACAAGGTATGGACACTATGAATTTATAGTGATGCCATTTGGTCTTACAAATGCACATGTTGTCTTCATTGATCTGATTAATAGAGTCTTTAGAGACTCTCTTGATCAGATTGTGGTAGTCTTTATAGATGATATTCTTGTATATTCAATGATCAAGGAAGAACATGAATATCACTTGATAATTATATTGAAGACCCTGAGAAAGGAGAAGGTTTATGCCAAATTTACCAAATGTGAATTTTGGCTTCAAAAAGATTCATTTTTGGGTCTCATAATCTCAAAAGAGGGGATATCTGTCGATACAGCAAAAACTGAGGTTATCAAAAGATAGTCGAGACCAACAACATTCAATGAGATTCGAAGTTTTCTTGTTTTGGCTGGATATTATCTACGTTTCGTGAAATATTTTTCATGGTTATCCAATCCACTTACCTGGTTGACTTGGATATGAGTTAAGTTTGTTTGGACGGAGGAATGTGAAGAGAATTTCAAGGAGTTGAAAAGAAGGTTATCCAGTGCACCTGTGCTCACACTGCCTTGTAGTAGAGAAAGGATTTTGATCTACAATGATGCATCCAAGAAGGGATTGGGGTGTGTTCTTATGAACAATGATATGGTGATAGCTTATGCATCACGACAGATGAAAATCTATGAGAAAAATTACCCAACTCATGATTTGGAGTTACTTGCAATAATCTTGGCATCAAAGATTCGGAGGCATTATCTTTATGGAGAAAGGTGTGACATTTATACTTAACATAGAATATTAAAGTATATTTTCACACAAAAGGATCTGAAAATACACCAAAAAAGATTGTTCGAGCTGATTAAGGATTATGACTGCTCAATTCATTACCACCCTGGGAAAGCAAACAAGGTGGAAGATGCATTAAGTCGACAAGACCATGCCAGTTTATCCATGATGAGGATCACAAAAGATCCAATATTTTTGGATATACAAAGGATGGATCTTGGAATTATAATGAAATGGGAAAAAACGTATCCTTCTCAAATGAACGTTCAACCATCTATACATGTTAAGATTAAAGAGGCAGAGAAAGAAGATATAGAGTTACAAAAGAAGGGGAAAAATGATCCTTAATTCGACCTTGATTGTGGTAGGATAATATTGTTCCGGAATCGGTTTTCTGTTCCTCCCATCCCTGAATTAAAGGAGCTGCTGGATGAGGCTCATAGTTCTTCATTATCTATTCATCTTGGAAGCACGAAGACGTATAAGGACCTGAAAGAGTACTTCTGGGGGGATGGAATGAAAAGAGATGTTGTTGAATATGTCTCTCGATGATTGGTTTTTTAGCAAGTTAAAGCTTAGAGACAGAAGTCCAAGGGAATGTAACAACCATTACCCATACCCATATGGAAAAGGGAAAAAATCACTATGGACATATTCATAGGAATTCCTAAAACATCCAAATGAAAAAATTCTATCTGGTTCATAGTTGGTCGTCTTACAAAGTCTGCACACTTCATTGCTATTAGAGATAATTTCTCTATGGATCGGCTTTCCAGGATATATGTAAAGGAAGTGGTAGGATATCATGGAGTACCACTTTCTATTATATCTGATCAGGATCCGAGGTCTACCTCAATGTTCTTGTGAAGTCTTCAGCATACTCTGGATACAGAGTTGAGTTTCAGCACTGCTTATCATTCTCAGACAGAAGGTCAGTCTGAGAGGAATATTCAAACACTAGAAGATATGTTGAGATCTTTCTCTATGGATTTCAAAGGTGGTTGGGATAAACACCTACCTTTTATGGAATTTTCTTATAATAATAGCTTTCACTATAGTATTCAGATGGCTCCTTATGAATCTCTCTATGGAAATAAATGCAGGACTCCAACTTACTGCAATGATGTTGGGAAATGAAATCTATTTGGACCTGATCTTGTTGATGAGATGGCAGAAAAGGTACGATCTATTAAACAACAAATAACAGCAGCTCAGAGTCGACAAGAAGATATGCCAAAAACTGAAGAAAAGACTTAGAGTTTTAAGTGGGTCATAAAGTGTTCTTACGAATATCTCCTTGGAAGAGAGTAACGAGATTTTGAAAGAAGGGAATGTTGAGCCCTAGATATATCGGTCCTTTTGAAATTCTGGATTGTGTTGGGAAGGTAGCTTATTGATTGGAACTTCCACCAAATCTCTCTTAAGTTCACGCTGTGTTCCATGTATCGATCCGGAGAAAGTACATACCTGATCCTTCACATGTACTCAGCTCAGAAGTTGTACCGCTGGAACAAGATCTTTCTTATGAAGAACAGCTGATAGATATTCACGATCGTAGTGAAAAAGTTCTGCAAAACAAGACCACTTGCTTGGTGAATGTCTTATGGAGGAACCACCAATTAGAAGAAGCTACATGGCAGCTTGAGGATATGATGGGGGAGTGGTATCCTCATTTTTTTGTTACAAGTGACGCATTTTGAGGGCGAAATTCATTTTAAGGGGGGTAGAATGTAACACCTGAGACTTTTATGAGAAATATTTTGTTTTTATGTTATATAAATCAACAAAGGAATATTTCACTACACACAACACTTGCTTGGCTTGCTTTACACGCAATCGCGACCTTCCTAGATATCTTGCGTCATACGCAATACTGAGTTTCACTAAACTACGATATGCTATAAAGATATTATTAAAACTAGCCGTTATTAATAGTAATAACCAATTTTTGAAATTTTGTAAATTTTATTTTTCAAAATGGACTTCATTTTTGGATTCGGAGTATTGAAATTATCCTATGGTGAAATTTTGGTATTTTTCAGGAAACATTCAATTTTTGATGAATAGTGAAAACATTAGTTTACTATTTAAAAACTGACTTTTTATTTAAATAATTATTTATTTTATTTAAATTTATTTTATGTCAAAATTGATACATAATACCTATATAAGTTCAATGTAATTCATTGGAGTAATTTTATAATAATTTTAGATATATAAAAATTTTATTGAACTTTTCACCGTCTTTTACCACCCACATAAGAGAATTTGGAAATTTACATAAAACGTAATTTTACCACTTCTGTGAGTGGAATTTCAAAAATCCGAGAGACATGGTTGATGTCAGTATGTAAAATGTGGTTCAATGAGATGAAAATAATTTTTTTGGTGAATAGTGACTTTTTACTTTTATTTACCATGGTTAGAAGTAAATAGGGTAATTAAGGGTTAAAATGATATTATTATTACCATAACACATGTTCTAATTCTATTGGATAAGTTTAATTCGACCAAAAACAACCTTAGGAATAACATATGACCATTTAGGCCCACATGGATTAGATTAGGACATTTATTATTAATTTTTTTAAAGAAGGGTTAAAATAGATAAAATCAAAGTTTAATAAGTAAATAATTTTTAATATAACATTATACATAAGATAAATTAGACTATAAATACTCATTAGAAAGATAAAACGATTTCCTACATGATGGTATTTTATTTATAATTTTTAGACATTAAATAATTTAATTTATTTATGACACAGTGATGATGCAATAATTATCTTATTAATGAAATATTGACAAAATTGAAGTTATAAATACCCAAATAAATGTAATTTGAGACTTTTTATGAATTAAACTAATTTTATAGGTTATTATGACATGTTAGTATCGTTTTAATTATCTTTTTTCGAACTAATAATTCTGTTATGAATTTCACATAAATCAATTACCAAATAGTGTCAAAATTGACATAAAATAGTTTTTAAAACAAATATTATATTATTATTTGTTATTTTATTCCTAAAAATATGAGGTTCAGCCAAATTACTTAGATAAGGTTCTATATATATAAATAATAAACAACTTGGGGTTCTTTTGTCTTGTTATATTAAGTTTATTAACCATATAGTGTAAGAACACAAAAAGACACGGTAAAAGTAAAATTATCTAACTTAATGTTAAATCTAAATGATATGGTTAAAATATTAAACTAAACATGTCCATAATCTTTTGGATGAGATTATTTCGTCCCATACCCACCTTAGCTTCGAAATAAATCAATTTTGAGCTATTGAAAACAGAATATGTCTTTATAATAAAATAATATTTTTAGTTTTTTCAAAGGTGCCCCTCTCCTCCCTTATAAAAGGGCACCTCCTCCCTCTCTTACTCACACCACTTTGAGCATTAAATCTCGGCCACCCACCTCCAATTTGTCTTATACACTTCCCTAGAAACATCCTAGTGGTACTGGTCTTCTTCAAAACCCAAGTTTAGTACCCTAAAAAGAGGTCTCCAAGAGGCGCTTCAATGAAGAGGTAATGTCTGTTACTGATTCTTTCAACTTTATTTCTTCTTACACTTATTCTTATTTATTTGATACATTATTAATTAATAACATAAGTATCACTCATATACTTATATGTTATTATATGTCTTAAACAACCCTATCTCACCATATATCCATCCTACGAAAAACGAAATCACCGCATGTGTGTACGTGCAGAATATCGTCTCCAGGCTGTGGTGTAATCAATTTTCCACCAACACAATACTTGGATATGTATAATGGTGTAAATAAGGAATATATATGATTATTTTAAATTGATATATATACTGAAATAGTATAAATACACTCCAATACAATTCCACTATCATGGGAACGATATCATCGCTCGTGCGTACGTAAGGAATACCATCTCCACGATGTTATGCGACTCGTTCTACATGATTGTCATTGCATAATGATTACATAAATGAATTGAGTGAATAAATATTATATATATAACACCAATACCATTCAGTAAATGGGGTATCTATAACCTAAAAATAATAATAAGAATTTATTCAACAAAACCCACATAAGAACCAAAAGTAATAAACACGTGAATAACAAGTAGCAATGAAATATTACTAATAATAAGCTAAGAATATGACCATATATGATATCATAACAATTAGTATGATTCGGGAATAAGTCAATGAAATTATTTAAATCATTATACATGAGTTTCGGACACTTACGAAGCAAATCGGAGCTACGGTAATGGAAATATCACAATCTCATTTTTATCCTAGAGTTTTTATACTTTGGAATTTTCTAGGGTTTATTTTATCATCCACAACCATGTTTCCTCAATATTTAATATTATTTCCATCCACCTAAATAATTTTAAATCCAATTTTAGCCTTCAGTGAGTTTTTAGTAAATGATATGAAAGGAATCTTTTGTCATTTTTCGTACGAGGTACTTTTTAACTTTTCCGACAAAAGTATGAGTAGAATGTTTTTTTAACTTATACGGCATGAAAGGATTTTTAAAACATTATTTAAAGGAAGATTACTTTACAAGTTTTCAAGTTTATTTTAAATCAAATTATTTTAGTTTAAAATTTTATGACTTGTTAAGAATGGAAAAGTGTTTTTGAAGTAGAAAGGACATTTTCCTCAA
This sequence comes from Viscum album, assembly GCA_963277665.1. Lineage (NCBI taxonomy): Eukaryota > Viridiplantae > Streptophyta > Magnoliopsida > Santalales > Viscaceae > Viscum > Viscum album. The sequence continues at coordinate 2,068,624,253 of OY728152.1, read as the reverse complement.
GAACGGAGTTCAAGTGTTTTATCAAAATTATTTTCCATCTAAGATAATATAGGGTTCTGTTTCTATCATTATTTTTACATTGATTTGATTATGTTATGACGGCATTATTTTGATGATGTACTTTTATCTTGTATGGATTATGTTAAGATGGAATGATGTTTAATTTTCCCATTTTTATTACAAGGGTTATGCAATGATGTATGATTTTTTGATTTTGTGGCACACATAAAAATGGTATATTTATGAGATGGGTGGGACATATATCTCCCTCCAATGCATTGGGTAAAGATTTTATATCTCATTAGATAGACATGGCTGGTAAGGCATTTTAAACCGGTTCAGTGAAATAGGACTAAATTGAGGAATGAAGTCAGTTCTGAAATGGACTTTGTCCACTAATATAGTCTTGGAAATGAGTCTTGACTAATAGGAAATGATTCTCTTTGATTATGTGTGAATTCCATAATGTTTCATGTTTTATGTTATGATTATTGTGATTACATTTCACTACCATGATTTATCCCATGTTATGAAATTTTGATCTCTTTTGTAGGGTAAGATTTTTAAAATGTTATGTTCTTATTAATATGATGTGGTTGATATTTCTTTTTTTTACCCTTACTGATCATTTGAGCTCACCCTTTTGTATATTTTCTTTCCACAGGTCAGTAAGAAGGATATTAAGTAAGATATTCCAAAAGGGATTATAGATATGATCAAATAAATGGGAGACAATGTAGATGTTTTATGAACCAGTTGATTATGATTCCCAGTTTCTGAAGACACTATACGTATACGGTCCTTTCATGGTTTTGTTATATGTTTTAATAAGTGTACATAAATTTTGATGTACTACCAATGTATGTAAAGTATGGGTCATTATATTTTCAGTAATTTCTATCATATCACCTGAATTTAATATAATGAAAAAAATTACCATTTGAGTTTAATCATTTATAAACTATAAAATCCTAGAAATGATATTGATATTTACTTGTGAATATTAGTTGATGATTTGATACACTAATGAGAGTAAAAAATACTATTCTTAGGAATTTTATAAATTTGAATATTTTCAATTGCACTCCATGATGATTATTCTTATTACATAAATCTCAAAATATGGATATCTTTCTTTATATGTTGTCAAATATCAAATATCATATCAAATTTGGGAAGAATGGTATATATTTTTCCAACTAAAACAAGGGATAAATGAAGGGTACCTAGGTCAGTGGATATTTTTTTATATGGATAAATCTTGTATAATATTAAAAAATAAATTCAATGCATCATATGAATTTGATATTACATGAAATCATGTTTCAACAGATAAATATTTTTTGAATGTAAATAACATTGATGTTATCTTTGGAAAGACACAATGTATGCTAATGATTAAAATATCTAAAATAGACAATGAATATTTTCAATATTGTTTATTTTATTATCTCATGAGATCAAATATAATATTTATGTGGCGCCTTTTGATAGTAATATCTATAATATTTTGATTGAGACATTTTTAGATACTAAATTAGAGAAGAAAGGATATTTTAATGAACGATTGGATTTACTATCACAGATAATGTGATTGGTGTTATCTCATACTCATAATGGATAATGAACATGTTTTCAAATTTCTTATAATATATTATCGAATAGGGGGAAATAATCTTGTTTAGGGCCCCCATTTTATAAATGTACCTCAGATTTTTATTTAAAATACTAAAGATATTGTGTCTGTATAATAACTGATTTTAATAGGCATTAAATATCTATATTTTCATATTGTGATGAAGGAAATCATAATTTTAACAATATCTGGAATAATAAACTTTGTTAAGAATAAATTTCATAAAGATGATTTAATTTAAAAATTACATTTTTAACAAATTTATATATTTGAATTGGTTAAACCATTTTGGTAAATGATGAAGATTTTTTAGTTTTTAAAGTAGATATATAGATTTTATCATCTTTTTTAAATAATGGGTAATTTAATGGTTTGTTTGGTGAAATAACGAATTTCATGTGGTCTCATATATCATTGTTGAATTAATCCTTTTGCATCTTATATACAGATATTATAAGAAAATATATAGAATTTATATCAACTAAAACCCTACATTTTTTAGAAGTATATTTCTAAATTTGTTATGAACTTTTCAATGGGCTAATGTTTTGTAGTGTAGCACATTAGATTGACTATATATCACTATTAATAATTCACATTTTATAGAATGAAGATGAATGGATTTGGAAATAATTTGTTGATAAATGAACAAATAAATCAAACACATTTGTACATATTGACTCAATTATACTATTCTCATCCACAAATAACATCACATATTGATTATTCAAATCAGTTTCATCTATATAAAAATTAATATTTTTCATATAATTAGAATAATAAAACATTTTTCATTCCCAAAAAGAGATTTTTCATGGTAGATCACATATTTTAGAAACATTTAAATGTTTAGTAGGTGGCCCATGTGTAAATAATATAACATTTTCTGGGTATAAACATTATAGAAAAACATTTTATTTCACAGATCATAATAATAGTAGTGTATTATTGAATAATAGAGTTCTGGTGACCATGGAATTAACACATTTTTCATCTAAGAAAGATAAAACACAATATCTTTATTAATTTCATATTTCGTTGTTATTGAATAAATATGGTAGGTCTATTACATTATATCTGGAGCTCATATGTTCAACTGTAAACTGTTTCTCAATAAGAAAAATATTCATCAAGGTGAATTTGTTATGAAATGTGTAATCTTTTATATATTCGTATACAAATAGGACCTATATATCATAAAAAGTTATTGACAAAAAAATTCTATGATTTCATTCAATCAAATTTGAAGTGTTTTATTTTTTCATGGTAATGTAATTTTACTCATTAAAAAATGAAGAATGTGGTGAATTATTTATGATACCTAATTTTTTTGGATTGATTATTATATGATATCTACGACCACATTATAGGTATAGCTTATTCTATATATAATTACCATGATGAATGAATATATAAATACAATATTTTAGATATATATTTGTATTACAGGTCATTGTGTAGTTATATTAGTTTACCTTTTCAAATTTTATAATTTTTTCAATTAAATAATTTTTTATTTTCTATTTTAGGTCACAAAATATAGAAATTATAATTAATAATTTTTTATTATAGTTTTTTTTATATCATTTTAAAATAATTTAATTATTTAAGTAACAATATGATTTTTATAAGTTTCTATATATGATTTATTCTAATATATGTCAATTTAACATTTTATAAATGGTGCGACTATTTTTTAAACTAACATTAACTACTCTATCAAATATGATGAATTATTTTTTATAATATTACAACAATTAATGAAATACACCTGTTAAATTTGAATTCATATAATCATTCAAAATAAAATTATTCTACTTGAATAATTTCTTATGTCATAAATTATTAATGAATGTTATTAGTGTTTCATTAAACTATCTTAATGTATATGAATGAAAGTGACATTATTTTCAATTAGTTTAGGTTTTTTTGTCTCAGTATTCAATTTATATTTAATTTTATATATAATAGACGATGTTTTATAATCATTTACTAATTATTTTTTAAATACATTTGTAGGATAATTTAAAATCATTTTGCAAGCTTTCCTGGTTCTTCTACGCAGGACCATACACACACTACTGTAGGGGATCCTTCTAATTCATCTATTAAAGAGCCTTATACTTATATATGGATACAAAAAATTCTATGTTTAGAAAATGTGGTTGATCATATTTACCTTGATTATTATATACTCGAATGTTGGACCGAATGATGTATATTAGTTCCAATTATAACACTAATACTAGGGGTTAAAATTTAAAATAATTTATATTCTTCTTCGAACATAAAATCTTGATTAAAAGATAGAATCATTATTTCTAATTAGAAAACTATAAAAAATGAAGACACTAGTATAGTAATGGGATATAAGTTTTCTAAGATATGTTATAATTATGTTAATTATAATGCCATTTTTTATAAATATTTTTTATTTTATCCTTATCAATAGATGAAATAAGATTTAATTTTCATTACATATATTTGAGATTAGTTTTTATGTTTTCCCATAGGTAGATAAATGGATTAGAAATGAAACATAACTTTCGAATTTATTTTTTTGTGCTAGGAAAAGTGAAAATAAATGTATTATATAAAATTATCTCGATGAATATAAATACAATAAATTAAATTAATATTTTTCAAAGGAAATTTTTTTGAAATATTAAAGTCCAAAACAATTATTTTTTGTAGAATCACAAAAAATGACCATCATAGTGATTTTATTCCTTCATTAACTCAAACTGAAGAGATATCCTTAATAGATCTAATAAAAAAATATATATCTTAATAAATTATATCTTGGATGGTATACATTATTATATGAAAAATTATGTCTTAAGAATTTAAAATATTTACAGTCATATCATTATTCTTTTTAGAGATTGATCACCCTTCCCACCACATAAACATGTAAAAACTAAGAGACCCTAAGGAAAAAAAACAAGAACAATCCTTAAACAAGTCATGATGGTTATATATGATATTATTATGTGTTGTTTTTTATGCTATCTTTCTTATATTAAAAAAACATTTATTTTTTAAATTCACTGGTAAATGGTTCAAATATTCAGTAATAGATGCCCCTAATGAGTGGAGCATATATAGGACATTCATACCTAAAGATATGATGAAAATTTTAGTTCATTTGTTAGGAAAGGAAAATGCACATGGGCCATGGATTAGGATATCATGTCGGTGTATCAATTAAAATATGGTTTTTTGATCTAAGAAAATAATTAATGTATGAAGTATTTAAAGAAAAAATTGACCCCATTAGATTTATAGTTGAATAAATTGTGGATAAAATAGGTGATAGGATTATATATTCTATAAAATGGATGTTTTTTGACATGTAGGGATAGTTTCATTGGGAATTTCATTCTCCTACACCTTCATCTATATATCCCACTCATTGAACTTCACATCCATATCCCACTCATACCCATTTTTCTCCATATCATCCTATCAATTTTGAGTTATATGTTGACGATTAACAAAATCATATTATAGAATATGCCTCAATATATTGTATTTAGGATACCAAATATCATCAATTGGTGGATATAGATCAATATTAGGTTATGGTGTAAAATATTATTGATCAATCCACTAAATTATTGTTCCATAGAGTTGATGTTTAATTACTATATAAAATGTAAGAAATTATTTAATTTTTCTATCGATACTTATCTGATAACTTACCACTAAGGTATTCATAGATTTTAATCATTAATTTTCATATTATGGTTAAATATAATGTCATATTTATGAATATATATATTTATATATATATATATAATTTATGGGAAGGAAATGTTGAATGTAAGTAAAACATATACTGATTCCCCTTCAACTTTAGATATTACATTTTCTAATGGGATTTCAGAATTATCAATATATTAATTTATATTACTAGATGTTTATATGCATCTAGTGGATGATATAATTTACCAGTAATATATTATTTTTAAGGATTTAAAGACATATCCCATTGAGATTATAAAATAAACAATTTATGTCCGTATATTGCTACAATATTTTTCAATGTAACTTAGTTACAATATTTTATTCTATTATATCAACTTGATTGATTTAGCAAAATATTTATATTTATGTTTAGGTATCTTTATTCACATTGAAAATAGTATAATATAAAAAATTATAGATTATTGAATTAGTAAACTTATTTATCTTTAAATAATGGTAATGAGGGATGAAAAAAAATAATATATATTTCTGAATTCTTTTAGAACACTACAATTCAACAATATATCTTTCCTTATATTAATAGTTATGAAATTTATATTTCATAAAGTGGTGTTTATGTAAATATAATAAAAACATTATTTATATATTTTTATATTATTGGATATTAGATATTGGGATTATATTTTCAAAGCGCAAGAATGTTTTCAGATTATTCTTTGTTCAATGTGACGAGCAAGAAAATATTAATGTATATTGTCGGTTTGATTATAGAAAAATAATGTAATATTATAACTTTTAATGTTAAATAATTCAAATTATATTAAATGTTGTCATGTCATAAATATATAAGAACAATATGAATGATGACATATTTGATCAGATATGGGTGTACAAAGATAAATTCATTTATATTTACAATAATATATTAGATATAAGAAATGTTATTTTAAGTAGAAAACAGGTTTTAAATAAAATTATATTCATCAATAAGGATTAATAATAAGTGTATATTAGTAAATTTGATTTATTTTTGGATAATTTAAATTATTATAGTAAAAAAATCTATGAGGATAGATTTGAATATATTAGTTATTTTTATTTACATTATAATTGTAGTAAAAATATATTTCTAATAGTCTCCTTTTGATGTTTATATTTTTAAAAATATCACCCTTATATTGGAAAATGTCAAAATCATATATGAGGATCATGGGTGGGTTATTTTAAAAATTCTAATTATTACCACCACGACCCTAGAAGCCAATAGATGGTACACTACTTTGTTTCATTAGAAGGATTAAAATGAATCAAATCCTAAAGTATTCATCATTCTAGTAGTTTGGGGGAACCAGATATATACACGATGTCAATTTTACATTATTAACAAAAAAACATAATACATAACAAAATATAATATGCTACATCTAAGAAAACTCATTCAAATATCAGTTCTTTATAACCATGGGAATGGACAAAAAAATCAGGGTGAGCTAGAATTCTCACTATGGGATAAGAACAACATAATATATCATGACTAAATAATTAATAATCAATATTTCAAGGAAATTAACATATTATACAATCAATTTAGATAATTTAATACGAAAATATCAATATAGAAATGTATATAACTAAAACTAGATTCAATATAATCAATAAATTATAATGAACGGTTGCTATAGATATTTCCAAATTGAAAGTATCATGGAATGTAATAAAAGAATACTAAATGAAGGGAATAATTAGTTAAAAGATTACATGTTTCCTTGAAACATAATACCATAATCATCAGTATCTATCCACATGATTCTTTAAAACATACTTGGTAAAATACAATCTATTTTGTCAAATTGTTTCATATCATGAGACTAGAGATGCATCGAGGAGCTTGCATTAACTGGTCCACAACCCCTGAAATCTATGTCCAAATAATACATTATATGCCAAATAATATATTAAATATTTGAACAATGTCCCATATCAAATACCTATATTGAAGAATGTACACTTAATTATAAATATTTCACTTATTAATAAAATAAACTTCTATTTAAACACCGTATGTAAAAATGATATACAATTTAGGAAATTATCATACCTATTACACAATAATATTAATTTTTATGAAAAATTAAATTTAAAATGAGAAATGATTACAATAAATTTATTGTTTCATGATAACATTGACAATCACAAAATAAATGGATATTGTGCAATATCTTTTACCATTTATTAATTATCAAGAAAAATCCACATGGATAAAATAAAACAAATAGAAAAATAAAATAGCAAGAAGGATAAATTATTCATCACATAAAATTTAGAAGTGGAAATATATACACCACAGAAAATATAATTTTTTTATAATGACAAATAAGCCTCAATGGAATGAAAATTGAGATGAAATCCCTTAAATTATGTTTTTTTAGTTTAATGCACTTTAGCCACTTATATAATTATTTAATCATGTCAATAAGTTATAATAGAACCATATTATTATTTATATTCTCACAAAGTATCCTTTTTTAACATTTTATCATGTTTTTTTAATACAATTTCATTATTTTAATTATTTCGGGGTCTAAATGCCATGTTTTTCATGTATAATTTGACTTGTTTGTTTTTTTACTCTTACATGTATCATAATTAAATAATATATTGATTTTAAAATATTATTGATATATAATATAGATTAATTATATATTATTTAATAGAAACACATAATAAAATTTTAAATGAAGTAAAATAGACCATTCATGGAGACTATAGGTAGTATGCAGGCTTCAATATTTTATCAATTTTATTATCTTATTGAAAAATAATAAAATATATATTAAATATATATATATTATCATTCTTGTATCATTTGTATTTCATATATATCACATATATTTATAAAAACCACTGTTAATACATTCCATTTAAAATGTGAAATTATTTTATCGCTTTGTGAGGCGGTAGTAGATCGTACACACAAGTGACGATATTGAATTCCATAAAAATGGAATGCCTAATGTTATGTATTATAAAATAATTAAATAAGAAACATAAAATAATATATAACTATATCAAATTTAAAATAAAAATATACTATTATTACTTAAATTGAATAGTGGTAATAGAAAAAAGAAAGTCATCAGTTCATGAGGCGTTAGATGATCGCACAAAAAATGATATTTTTGTAAACAATTTTTATAAGTGTGTGATGTATTAGTTAATAAAATTAACCTAAAATATATAATTATATAGAATATACTATGTTTATTTTATGATTATGTTGGGAAAGGAATTTAAGGAGGTGGAGGATGAAATAATATAAAAACACATTTAGACAAAACATTACATGTCCTTTTGGTATCCTCCATAGTTTTTCACTAAAAAATTATATGGTTTTATTTAATCCAACTATAATTATTATTGTAATAGGGGATTTATTTTGGGGATTTATTTTTACAGTTTCATATGAGATTAATTTTTTATGAGGTTTAACTTATGTGGGAGGGTGCGTTCCCTTTTATATAAGAGGAATAGTGGAATTCTCAAAAATAATCAGAAGTATTCACTATTAGGATGTCTCCCATTCCACATGTGGATCCAAGATTGATAATTAATGGGTTTTGAGTTTTTAATGGTCCATACACACCTCCACAACATTATATTACTTGTTTTTAATGATTTTATCCTCTGACTCCTATGTTTTATTTTATACCATTTTCGTTTTGTTTCATTATTCTTACTAGTTATCTAAAAATGTAATTTATAATTTAGGAAAGAATTATACAGAGAATTATTATAAAATTAATACCAACTAATTATAAATATAATATCTACTTTTTAAGGTAAAAATATATTTGGGTTGAAAATAAATTTTAACATAGGAGTGGGTAATGTTCAAAAACACCACTTTAATCATAACTATACACACCATATTTATTCTATTTATGGTTAATATGGTCTTTATAAATTATCAATATATCCATGAATAGACCATATTTTATACTAATGAACACATAAAAATAAAATCCGAAATGTAGTATTTTTAGTAATTTCAATTCAGTTATTAAATATTATTTATCATAAAATAACATTACTCCCAATTTTAAATTTATTAATTCAATTTAATTTAAACAACCCAAAAAATGATTGAGTTAAAATATATTATTTTACAATTTTTATAACATTATATATTAATCTATAAAATTTTATAAATAATTAATTAATTAAATTTACTTGACTTTTAATAATTTCTATTTCATTTATTTTATTTATTTATTAACTAAACTTTTATTATATTGGTGTTTCTTACGCATTTTATGTATCAAATTAATAAATAAAAAACTAATATAGATTATTTTGGTAAAAAAACACATTTTTATTTAATAATTATATATATAATCAAACATGATTTGTTTTTCCCATATCCTAGAATATTATATATATTTTAAGTAAGAAAATTATTTATTTTTTCATTTTCATTACATGAAATGTTCTGTAGGTAAATTTACTAGAAAATTGTCCCAATTACTCATAAATAAATATTATCCCTAATATAATTTATACATTTTAATTTAATATTCTATGTTTATTTTTTTAATAAAATTTAAAAATGTTTTAATATTTAGTTTTAAAATAAGTATGCATTTATATGCCAGCACAACTACTTTTAAAAAAAGTGTTCTTATGTGAACAATTAGAGTTGTTCTTATCATATTCCTATAAAATATATTGGATGGATCTAAAACATTTATTCCAAAAATAACATAAAAATTTCATAAATATCCTTCACAAAAAGTAACTAATTTTACTTTTATGGATAAAACACCTCGGGGAATGTAAAATAGTTTATTTATAAAAGCATTTCCTTCACATTATCTTGGTTTTTTTATTCACTTATAATTAATTACTAGAGAATTAATTAAAACATATATTTACCTATGATAGTTAATACTATATATAAATTCCAATTTATGGTTTTCGAGATTATTTTCTTTTTAAATAATAATATAAATATTATTTCATAAAACTCGATCATTCATGTAACCCAACCCATCGAAGAAAGAAAATTTTCAGTGTTTTGAATTCTATAGAAGATTTAGAATTCTTTTAAATAATAAATATATCATAAATTATCAGGTTTTATATTAACTTATATTTTTGGGGTTTCCTCTTATTCACATAATTAAACATGACTGTCTTATTTTCATATTTTGCGGTGTAACATTTTCACCAAATTAAAAAATTTCATCCTCATAATTTATACCTATTCCATTTAATATAGTGTGTTATATTTGAAAATTCATTTATTTAAAATCAAACATAGTATAAGAGTAATTAAAACATCTTATTAATAATATAGAAATATATGTACAAAATTTAATTGGAATAATAATATATCGTGGCATCTCAATTAGAAAAATTTAGTGGAAGGTGAAGATATTGACCTGTAAGAAAACATTAAATAATTATAGTATATGATTAATTTAATTGATCAAAATAGGGTGGATGATTAATATTAATTTTAGGGACACAAATTCATATATATTTGATGATAAATGGGACTATTTGATTCATCGGATATGAAGGTAATATGATAACCTTTTTGTTTCAATATCTTTTTCGTAATGCTCAGTATTTCATTTATTGTTTATGAATATAATGAAAATATATGTTGAAGGATTTTTCATATTTCATATAAAAATTCATCCTTTGGTTTTTCTTTAATAATTTTCAAAATTATCCCTTTATGCTGTGAAATGGATACCCAAAAATGTATTGCTTCTTTATGAAGAACTAAAAGTGACTATTATTGAATCCTAAGATCCACAAAATAAGTTTATACATTCATCTCAAACTTTTCTCAAAAACTAATATCATTATCCCATATTATATTATATAATGAATTATTCAATAAAACCTCATCCAATGTTATACATTAATCATTTAATATATTGTTAACCTTATGAACCTTTCAAAAGATTAGGATATATGAATTTAGAAAGAAGGTTACCGAATTTCCATAAGAATTTTATCATTAATCTTTTCCAAGGTAGTTGGTATTATCACATTTACAATTTCCATATCATTGACCTATTTATAACAACATGATTATATAATCTTTGGAAACATATTAAGGGTTATCTATTCCTTAATAATATTTTTCCATTATGTTTAACATTCCACTGAATCATTTTTCGCATTCATCAGTACCATTCAAACTATTCATTCAAATCATTAATGAAATAGTATTATAGTAGAATCCATATATATTTCATAATTCATATAATGATAATATCATTAATAAAATTCATTTACAATATTTTTATGGTATTAAAATATATAACAACCAGAATCATTCTTATTTGGTTATATTAACAACATATGTTTGACCTTGATATAGTATATTCTTCAGAGTTAAATTACCTTGGTGTTAGGGAAATTTATTTCCATAGATCTCATATACATAATGATGAATCATTGACTATTATAAAATTCATTCATTCCCAAGAAATACTTTGTGTAGTGTCCCTTATACACACATGAAGAAAACGGATATTATTTTTATGCAAGTACCAACGTGTCTCCTTCCAAAAGTATCACATGTTTGAAAATCATTCTTTCTCGTCATCCCTTTATATATATTTTTCTTGGTTTTCCTAATCATCTCTTGATTCCTTAAAACCCATAGTTTTTTTATAATTCATTCTTTTTTTAATGTCATGTGATACTATGTCATAGTATGATGAAAATATTTGGGGGAATAGTTCCCTCAGAAAATTGTCTTAATAACATTAATGAAACAATCTATATTAATCCTTGGTTTATTTATTTAGTTAGTATAAAGCCTTAATAACCTTATAAAGTTGTCTCTAAATGTAGAAATAATTTTCTCTTTATCTTAACATAAACTTATGAAATGCCTTTCTTTATCTTCTCGTTTATTATGATTAAAATATTTCTCAAACAAGATTAATATGAATGTAATCAACTTCGTGCTTTATATTTCTCTTCCTTCGTTATTGGATTAAATTTATTACCCATATTTATCTATGTCTCTTTAGAGATAAGGTAATATCATTAAAACATTATCACATTCACTTATTCAAATAGTAAAAAAATCTACAATATGGATCTTACTCATTACATATCTAAAAATTATTTTATAGTCCAATTTAATAATAAAGGATTCTGACACATGAAGTTTTCTAATACTGTTACCCCAAAAGGTGTAATAATGAGATACTCTATATGGGAAAGGTTATTATTCATAAAGAAATTTATATTCACAAATGTTTTAATGATTTGATTAGTTGTAACTACAGATCTATCTCTAGCTTCGCTATCATTTCCTTGAGGAAAATCCTTACACAAAGTATGTTCCTTAATATGGTTCTCATTCCTTCTGTTAGGAGGAATTTATAATTAATTTCATACACCACATTATTTCATGACATTATGAAACATAATGTATAGTCCAAAATCTAGTGAAGAATATACAATAGATTTTATCATTATTATAAATATGGTTTATGTGGTAATATATTTACTCTCAAATCCTAAAAAATACTTTGTACCGAAAATGGGAATTATCCTTTGCATATACATTGGATGTTCTATATTAGGATCATTTTAATGACCATTATTGAGTACTAGGTAATTCTAGAGTCAATCCTGATGCAAATTTTTTAGAGTTATTACAAATTTGTGCCTTTGTTCCAGAACCACATCTACTTGTTGTATCCAGAACAGGATATGTTTCTAGAAAAAACCCTCTAATCTCCACCTTACTAAACATTTGGATGTTCTTATATTATTATAATAAATGTATATATGTTTTTTATATGTTACTAAATATGTATTTATTAATATATATTTCCCAAGGATTCCATTGAATATTCTCATATACCAACTATAATGACCTCGAACCCAGCATCCTTGAGCGGGTGCCTACATTGTTATATCTTCATACATAAAATGTTTCAAATCCTAGAGCACCAAATAGTTTAGTATTCTACCTGAAATATTTACATAATTTTAATTTAATTTATATTTTAAAACATAAAATACCAAAATAACTTTAATTGATAATTCCAATATTCCTGTTACAGTATCACTGAATTTCAATCACAAAACACTTCCTTATATCTTAGGTAATATAGAACATAGTAAAGGGGTTATATCATATTCTTAGTAAGAATAGGTGCACCGTGGAAGCATTTTAGGACCATAACCCAAAGGATGGTGGATTGAAACCTCTCTTGGATAACAATTGCAACCACCCTGACCTCAAAATCCTAGAGAAGGTAACTTTCATTATTAAATTGGAATGATTATAGTTAATATAATACTGAAGTAAAAATTAGGTTAGAATTTTATGAGAAAAACATACAAACATGATTCATATTTTTCATTCTTTATAGTAAATAAAAAATAATACACAACAAAAGATAATAATATACATCATGGATAACTAGTTCCTTGTTTTCTTCTTTATCACCTTGGAATGAAAACAAAAATAAAGGACAACTCAAATTTTTGTTCAGGGATAAGTATACTGGAATATATCATTGATAAATTATGAACATTAAATATGGAATGTAAAAATAATTATCATATATGTAATTTAAATAATTGTATAAGACATTAAAAATTTGGAAAGATAACTAATTGAAAACACATTCCATTTAATCAAGAAACTAATAATAAACTACATCCATAAAAAATAACATGTTGAAAATATAATTGGGAGTAATAACTCAATATTGAATGAAAGAAATTGTTAATAATAGTATTTCATGTTTCCCATGAATGCGATACTTTTACCATCATGATCTATCCTCGATACATTTTTAACATACCTGGTAAAACTCATTTGATTTGTCCAGATTTTATGTGTCATGAGTCTACTAATGCATCAAGAGGATATCATTAAATGACCCTCATAACATGAATTTATTCTCCAAATAATTCCATATATATATAATAACAGATATAAATCATGAATAATTTTACTTATCCAATATCTTTATTTAGTCATGGATACATATTTATTAATGTTTCTTTAGTTAATCAAAAAAAATTAAATAAATAATGTTTGTATGTATGGTATACAGTTTTTGAAATTACCATATCCATTAAAATATATTATGTATATTTAATATAAAATTCATTTCTACTGACAAATTATTACCATAAATTTAGTGCTCATGGTAATGTAAACAATCACAAAAGAATGCGATATTGTAAAATAACATTTACATTTCTATAATTTTAAATTCAAATCTACATAGATCAAATAACTAAAATTAATAATTCAAATACTATAAAGGAAATTTTATTCAGTATATCACTAATCAAATGGTAAATACATACATCATATAAAAGTTAATTGGTTCCTATTAACAAATAACACTCAATGGAAGGTAATTGAGATGAAATCCATTACCTTACTCTTCCTTTTGGATGAATGCTCTATAAAATCATCTATAATGGTGTGAATTATGTTTTAATCTTATAATTTTACTATAATAATATTTATATTATCATATATGACCCTTTTTGACATCTTGTCACCCATTATTTGTAATCATTAATTATTTTCAATGTTTTAGGTTTTTTTACCTTGATTTAAATGTATATTTCTCCATGAATTTTTATTGTTCATATTAATTTGATCTTGATTTCATGATCAAAAAAATTTAAATGAAGATTTAAATATCATATATATTCTTTATATATATATTTTTAGCATAATACATATCATTTTTTAATATGAAATTAAATCCACCATTCCTAGAGATGGTTTGTTGAACATACGCATGACCATTATTTCGTTTTTATTATCCTATTGATTGATAGAAAAGATATGTATATATATATATTATCGTTCTATTTTAATTATTATTTCATATCTGACACATTTTTTTATTGAAACCTCCCATTAATAAATTCCATGTAATAATTGAATGATTCATGTTGCTTTGTGATATGGTTGTCCTCCTAATAAATGAGTAACGATGTCATATTCCCACAAAATGGAAAAAATTAAAGTGTATGTGATAAAATAATTTTATAAGTATAATAACATCATAAATATCATATATATATATATATATTATAAACTATAAATCTATCATTATTCCAATCCTTTACTGATGTTAAGTGAAAAATGAAAAACATCGATACCCAAGGCGGTAGATCGTCACTCACAAGAAGTATTCTTTTGTAACACATTTGATTGAAGTGTGTGATGTTTTAGTTCAAAATGAAAACATAAATAAAAATGTTTATATATAATATAATTATTTCCCAATAAAATCAATGTATATCAAATTTTAATGTAGTGGAGCTGAAAATAAAATAAAAATTATTTCAGAATAACACTACCTATTCTTCAAGGATCTTCTGTAGGTTTTCACTAAAACCATAAAAAATTTCTTTATACCCAAACTATGGATAATTGAATTTTGGTATATATATTTTGGAGTTATCTTTTATGGTTTTCGTTGAGAATAATGACACGATAGGTTCGATGTTTTTGCATAGTGAGATTCATTTTATATTTAAGGTGGAGTGGAAAACATTTATATACACCAATGTATCCACTATCGGGATGTATACCATACCTAATGTGTCTACAATATTGCAAATAAATGGGGTGTATCTATTACAACATTTATCCACACCATCATTGTAATACCTCTGGTTTCTTTTATGTAACCCTTGTTTCATTCTTTTTAAGTACAAGACGTTCATGAGAAATGGTTGGGAATGTTTGGAGACTTTTAAAGGGATTATGGCGAAAAGGTGGCGATGCACTGTCTTCACACGGTTTGCCCAAACAGTGCGGAAACCGTGCAGTTGGTGGTCACATGATATATGAGACCGCACTGTGTGCACGCAGTTTGGGAAAACCATGTGACGAGGTCATGCAGAGCGCCCCTTCCATGTTGTGACTACCGCACGGTTAGTGCACGATTTGACTAACTGTGTGGACTAAGCATGTGCAGGGTAAGCTAAGATCCTATTTTTAAGGATCTAATCCATTTAATAATTAAATTCACCTGTTTTTTCTTATAGAAGGCTCTACTTTGGTATTTCTCTCTCATAAAGGTTGTAGAACACTTACCAGGCATTTTGGAAGCAATCCTGATGGTTCCCTGGGTGTTTAGTGGCCAGGTTATAGAGGTAAGTCTCATTTCATTTAGTATTATTAGATCTCCTTCTTCCTTCTTGATTTATGCTTAGATCTACTCCCTAGGTGGGTAGATCTATGGTAGAGGATGACATTTAAGTTGGGATTTGGTTTTTTTGGTACTAGGGGAAGGAATCTATGGAAGTTTTAGGGAGGAGTTGACTCAGTTCTGTTGGGGTTCTTCATCTGTTGGTTGGTTTCGCCTAATCTCTTGAGGTAAATGTCTTCACTCTTGACTCCTCTTGTTATAAATGACTTTAATTTTTTAAAATATGGTTATTTTAATGCAATTTATTTAGAAAGGAATGGAATAAATTTTATTTACTGATAAATTATGGTTTTGATGGAATGGTGAAATCTTAGTGAATTGTTGTGTTAAGTGACATGGATTTTTGAATTTAAAATGTCGATTTTAAATTATGGATTTTCTGGAATTGTAATTGGTTTGATGAATGGTAGGTTTTCAATAAAAAGGGTTGTTTTATTTAAATGGTTTGAATTGGTTGAACACACTTGGTTTTGATGGAAATTGATTTCAATAAAAGGTGTTTTATTGAAATGATGGTTTTGGCATGATTGCCTTGAATGTGAGGTGTGTTTTCATGTTGCATATATGAGGCATTGTTGAAATAGGACCTTGTTCTTAGTGCCAAACGTTTAATGGAACATGGGAAATTTAAGTATGATTCTTGGTTGAAATATGACCTTGTGCTTGGTGCCAAATGTGTAATGGAACATGGAAAAAAAATACCTTGTGATGACATGGAAGATCTACGAGAGACCGCTCATGAGTATGGAAATGTCATAACATAGCAGCATGGTTGTTTTTGTGGGTTATGGAATTGTTGGTTTTGCCAAAAAAAGGATTTTTAAAAATCATTTTGAAGCTTGATTGGTTATTTTTCAGGAAAAATAATTTGTTGGAAAATGGTTTTGAATTTCTCTTTGATGCTTTTGTTTACGAATGGTTTGGAATCTTGTTTATATTTAGTTATAAACACCTTTTGAGAAAATGTTTTATATAAACTGTTTTTATATAATTGTTTCCAACTCTTATATCCTAGTGGTGTGATTAGTGAAGTCATTGGGGAAAACCTATTGTGTTTTATACTCAGCCCTTCTTGGGAACTTTGGTGCTTTTTCAGATGTCGTGTTTTGGGACACAAGTAAAGGTAAACCATCTTATTTCCAGTGGATCATGGTGATGCTTGGGAGATTTTGTGGAGCTATGATCTTGTGGAGCATAGAGTCTTAGTGTCTTTGAGAGTCTTGAGTCGTTTATCTATTGTGTACTTTAATTCTTAGTTTGGTCTTTAGTTATTTTGTACATTAATATAGTTTGATATAAATGAAGTGTTTATTAGTCATCAATTTCTTCATGCATCATATAGTGAATGTTTGTTTATGGTTGGTTTATGGGTTTTATCATAAATGGCAAATCATCCACCACTTGTACTTGAAACCCTTTGGCATTTATTTCCGGCCTTTGGCACCTTGGTGATGTCACGTAAGGCCAAGTATCCCTCACCACCTCCTCAAGACAATGAGGTTGAGGTGGGGTGTTACAAATGGTATTAGTTTGTTCAATCCTTGGGGTAGAAATGAAATCAGCTTGTTCCTTTCTTTGTGGAACAATTAGTCATCGGTTTTTGTTTCTTTTTACATTCAATTATTACGTGTCACTTCCTTGGGTCGAAATCTAAGACTGGAGTAGGATTGTCAGAACTGGAAATGTATAGTATAAAAGGACGTAGCTAACCCATTTATGTTGAACATCAAGTTACCAGGATGTTGGGTACATAAGTGTTTTTAATACACTTCTAGAATGTTTTAAATCTCGTTGTCATGGGTTTAGCCAATGACATAAGAATGACATACATTATAGAGGAATGACTTCCCACTAGGATTTCATATCTCATTGTGAGGAATGAGTAAGAATTTTTTGCAAGATCAAAATTTTTTAAAAATTACATAAATTTTTTTCCAGTAATTGATTTTGAAAACAGGGTAATTTTTGTATTTTTAAAATGGGTTGATTTTCAAAAAGCATGATGAATGTTTTCATAAATGTTCAAAACTAGGGAAAACGTTGTTTTGATGAAAATGTTGTGATAGATGATGTGATAGAATATGAATGCTAAACCAGCAGTTTCTAGAGAGTGATATTGACGGAGGTTTTCATTGGTTTAGAAAATGGCACCTGGTAGGTGTTGTTAGAACCAACCTGAAGGAGATGTAGAGAACGAGGTTTCACCTGAAGCTAGTGTGAACCAAGTTCTTGTTTAGAATATTATCCATGATTTTCAAGTTGTGGATACGGGGAACCGGAGGAATGAACCAAGGCATTTGTATCATACCATCCAGTTCATGAAGCATAATCCACCAACAATTTGGGGTGATGTTGAACCCAAAAAGGCAGAGGTGTGGCTAAGTAGGATGAATCGTATATTCGATTTCATCGGCACACCATCATAGCTTAAGGTCAAGTTGGTGACATATATACTAGAGGATCTTGCACGACAGTGGTGGGAGCTAGTGGGGCAGGCTATGGTGGATCAATGCCTGGGCTGGGAAGAATTTGAGGAAGTGTTCAATAAAGTGTTTTATCCTCACACATTCAAGATCCAGAGGAAGACATACATTTTCATCCTGAAGTAGGAGAATCGCTCTATCATGGAGTATGTGGATAAATTCATGAATTTAGTGTACTTTGAATAGGAATTTGCTGCATGTGCATCGCTGAAGGCACGCATCATTGAATCAGGGTTGCGACAGCAGATTCGCTCAATGATAGTCGTGCTCTGTATTACAAATTATATAGAGATGGTAAATAGAGCAATAGTAGTTGAATGAGACATATCAAGAGTTATGGGAGGAGAAAGAATGATGATACCCACGGGAATGGGTTGGAACACTAATGCTGGGAACAAGCTGAAGGGGGAGACCTACTTCTAAAGAGAGAGTGTGAATCAGAATCAGACGGCTAGATAGGTGAAACTTCATCCACGACCCATGATAAAAGATGGGTGTTTTCAATGTGGTGTGATTGCTCAATTTAAATGAGAATGTATACCACCATTGAGATCATTCCACAATTGAAATAGGATGGGGCATATTCAGTGATATTGTCGTAGTGCTCCATGGTAAGGAGTATGTGACACTTCTCATGTGTTTCAAACATTGTATGCTTCGACAGGAAGAGGATAGCAAAATCATTCTCCTCTCCATAATAGAGCTATAAATGGTGATTCTCGAAATACCATAACTCTTCAACAAGGGAAATCTCAGTATGGAAATAGGGAGAACAGTGTTGCCATGAAGCAATTGAATGGAGCTGAAAAGATGATGGTCGATGATCTGGCTGGACCATCTACGATGAGAGGTACAATTATTTTGAATTCTACCCATGTGCAAGTGTTCATTGATACTGTTGCATTGCATACCATCATTGCTTCTCGTGTTGTTGACTTGTAATGTTTCAAACTGGAAATGATGCCTTCTGTTATGAAAATGAAAACTCCCCTTGGTGAAAGAAAACTTCATGTCTTTGTGTGTAGATAATGTGCTATAACCATTGATGGAGCTGAGTTAAAATGGGGTTTCTCAATGTTGTACATGGACATCTATGAATTAATCATGGGTATGGATTGATTGACAATTTTTAAGGATCACAATGACTATTACCGGATAACGGTTAGTTTCATGACTAAGGATGGCATTAACCATCTCTTCAGAGGGGAAAGGATGGTAATGAATGGTGAAAATAGCTTGTTGGCACAAATGGTTTGAATGTTATTTTACCAACTGGTAGGGTTGAAATTTTCATCATTGGAATATATTGAGGAAAATAGTTTTACAGCTATGGTGGATCAATTTCCAGATGTCTTTCCCAAGAACTTCTTAGGGTTACCACCTCTATGGGATGTGGATTTTATGTTTGATCTCCTTCCAGGGACCCGTCCTATTTCCCTTCAATTTTATCCAATCCCACCAAAAGTGTTATGGTAATTTAAAGTGCAGTTATATGATCTATAAATCAAGGGTTTCATTCGACCATGTACTTCACCATGGGCAACACCGGTGTTGTTGTGAAGAAGGCAGATGAAACATTTTATCTGTGTGTTGATTATCGTAAGCTTTAAAAATTATGATAAAGATTAGATATCCACTTCCATTCAATGATTATTTGTATGATCAATTAAGGGGAGATCAGTGGTTCTCCAAGATTGAATTTCGATCAGGATATCACCAATTGAAAGTTTGGAAGGATGATATTTCAGACAGCTTTCAGAAGAAGATATGTCCACTACAAATATGTAGTCATGCATTTCGGTTTAACTAATGCAGCTACTGTCTTTATGGCTTTGATGAATCGGATATTTCAGTGATATCTCTATTCTTTTGTTGTGGTGTTTGTGGAAAATATCTTGGTGTATTCAAAAACTAGGATTGAGCTTGAGGTGCACCTAGAAACAGTGTTACAAATCTTGAGGGATCATCAGTTGTATGCCAAATTTTCAATGTGTGACTTTTGGATACAGGAAGTACGTTTCCTTGGCCATGTCATTTCTGGGGAAGGCGTTTCTATAGACCCTGAAAATATAGAAACTATTATCTCTTGACAACCGCCTAAAAATGTGTTATAGATACGAAGTTTTCTTGGTTTAGCTGGTTACTACCGACGCTTTGATCATGATTTCTCACGACTAGCTTCACCAATGATAGTTCTGACAAAGAAGAATGCTCCCTTACAATCAACAGAAGAATGTCCAAAATCCTTTCCGGAACTGAAATTTTGCCATACATCATCCCCAATCTTGATACTACCAGAATCAAGATAAATGTTTGTGGTGTATTGTGATTATTCGGGATCAGGATTGGGTTGTGTTCTCATGAAAGGATACCTTGTGGTTTCTTATGGTTCAAGGTAGTTGAGGGTGCATGGAAAGATATACCCAACACATGATTTGTATTTGGCAGCAGTCATACATGCTTTGAAAACATGGAATCATTATCTTGTTGGTGAGAAATTTACTGTGTTTACGGATCACAAAAGCTTGAAACATATTTTCTCATAGTGATATTTGAATCTAAGGAAAATGAGATGGATGGAGTATCTCTAGAGGTTAGACTTTGACATGATGTACCCACCGGGAAAAGAAAATTTGGTGGCAGATGCATTGAGTTGAAAGTTATATGGTCAGTGGGAAAAAGAAGCTTCAGATGAATGGCAGTTGATGTCGGTCCTACCTGACATATGTATGTAATGTGAAGACCGAGCTGATGTTGTGGTTTTCATTCTAGTTTCTCTTGTTCTTGATTTTGTGGAGATAGTAAAAGAGGCATAGGCATCTGATTTAGAAGGTGTTGAAATGAGTTCAAAATTCAATGGTGGTTTGACCATTGAGGGATGGAAGCTGGATGGGAGTTCAGTTTTTCGGTTTCGAGATCGGATGTTTGTACCTTTAACTTCTCAAGAACAACTCTTTCATGCTTAACACCATTCCAGATGGGATGTTTATCAAGGAATACAGATGATTTATAAGGCAATAAAGGCACAATTTTTGTGGAGAAACATGAAACGGAAGGTATATGAATTTGTTTCAAGGTATTTAACATGTTAGCAAGTTAAAGCCGAACATCAGTGGCTAGTGGGTATGTTGCAATATCTACCAATTCTAGTGTCGAAATGGGATAAAATAGCTTTGGATTTTGATACAGGTCTCCCAAGAACAGTTATGAAGCACGATTCCATATAGGTGATTGTGGATCAACTTACCATGTTTGCCCATTTCATCCCTATTAATGAATCTAATACGGTGGGGGATTTGTCCAAAATCTATATCCAAGAAGTGGTAAACAGACATGGCATACCAGTTTCAATCATGTCAGACAGAGATCTGAGGTTCACATCTCGTTTTTGGGGATCCTTACCAAAATCCTTGAGAACTCAGTGGAATATGAGTACTGCGTATCATCCTCAGATGGATGGAAATCTGAAAGGACAATAAAGACATTGAAAGGCATGTTGCAGGCTTATGTAATGGATTTTGGTGGCTTGTTGGAAGAACAACTGCCTTTAGTAGAGTTCTCATATAACAAAATATATCTGGCCTCAATACACATGGCTACATTTGAGGCATTATATGGGCGTCCTTGTTTTTCTCTACTTTGTTGGGTGGAAACGGGTGAGACTTCACTAGTTGGGTTGAGACTTTTCTAAGAAAGAATGCAGAAGAATCACTTGATAAAAAAAGTATATGGAGATGACATAGCGTCATCAGAAATCTTATGCAGATCATCATTGAAGACTTTTGTCGTTTACAGTGAGAGATCATGTCTTTTTGAGAATGTATACAAGGCTTGGACATCGTCATTTTGGGAATCAGGGAAAATTATCTCTTCTATATATAGTCCCTTTTGAGATACTGGAACGGGTTGGCAAGGTGGCGTATCGGTTGGCATTACCACCACAGTTCAATGTAGTGCATAATTTGTTCCATTTATCTCAATTGAAGAAGTATCAGCCCGATCCTGACAATGTGATTAGATGGGATCACAGTGACCAAGAGTCGGATGACTCATTGGTACATATTTTGATGCAGATGGTCGATAGGAAAGGGAAAGTCTTTCATTGAAAAAGAAACTTCTAGTGCGGGTTTTGTGTCAACATGTTCAGATTCAGGAAGAGAGTTTGGAACACGAGAAATAAATTAACGAGTAGGGGACATAACTCTTTCAGGAAAGTGATGGTTTTCTACTTTCTGGGGATGGATAGGCCAATAGAGGGGAGAATGTAGTACCCCCAGTTTCTAGTATGTACCTGTTTTTTCATTATTTTTATGTACATGATGAGTATGATAAATGGTTAGGAAAGTTTAGAGACTTTTAAAGGGTTAAAGGGAAAAAGGTGTGACGCACGGGCTTCGCACGGTTTACCCAAACCGTGCGGAATCCTTTCAGGTGGTAGTCACTTTTGACAGAGGAGCATGCACGGCGTGCACACATTTTGGGCGAACTGTGTGAGGAGTTCATGCGGATTGCCACTTCCAAGAAGTGACTACCGCACGGTTAGTGCACGATTTGACTAACTGTGCAGACTAACCGAGTGCAGGGTCTACATAGATCCTATTTTTAAGGATCTAATCTATAATATCTTTAAACCAACTCTTTTTTTCTCCTAGACGTCCCTACCTCAGTATTTATATCTGTTTAATTTGGAGAACACTTACTAGGCATTTTGGAAGTGATCCGAAGGTTTTCCACAGCGTTTAGAGGCTGGTTGATCGAGGTAAGACTCATTTTTTTAGTTTTCTTAGATCTCCTTCTTCCCTATTGATGGATCCTTAGATCTATTCCCAAGGTGGGTTGATCTAAGGTAGTGGATGACTTTTAAGGCATGATTCAGTTTTTTTGGTACTAGGGGAAGGAATCTAAAGAGGTTTTGGGGAGTATTTGACTATGTTTTGTTGGAGTTCTCTATCCATTAGTTGGTTTCGCCTAGTCTATTGAGGGGGGTGGAATCACGCTTGACTCCTCGTGTTAGAATTGATTTTCTTAGTATCAATTGGGTTATTTTAATGTTATCGATTATGAAAGGCATGGAATTAATCTTGTTTATTTTTGATTTATGGTTTTGATGGAATGGTGAAATCTTGGTGAATTTTTTTGTAAAGTGATTTACATTTTTGAATTTAAAATGTCAATTTTAAATTATAGATTTTCTGGAATGGTAAATAGTTAGATGAAAGATGGGTTTTCAATAAAAAGGTGTGTTTTATTGAAATGGTTTGAATTGGTTGAACACACTTGGTTTTGATGGAAATGGTTTTCAATAAAAGGTGTTTTATTGAAAGGATTGTTTTTCCTTGATTGTTGTGAATGTGTGGTGGGTGTTCATGTTTCATATACGAGGCTTGGTTGATATAGGACCTTGTGATCGGTTCCAAAAATTTAATGGAACATGGGACTTTTAAGTACGAGGTAGGATTGAAATATGACCTTGTGCTCGGTTCTAAAGGTGTAACGGAACATGGGAAACAATTACCTTGTGCCGACTTGATAGATCGAAGAGAAAACTCTAATGAGTATGGAACTGTCATAACGTAGCATGCATGGTTGTTTTCATGGGTTGTGGAATGGTTGGGTATGCCAAAAAAAGATTTTGTGAAATGGTTCTATAGCTTGATTGGTAATTTTTCTAAAAAATTAATTTGTTGGAAAATTAGTTTCAATTTCTCTTTGATGATTTTGGTTACGAATGGTTTGAAAACATGTTTATATTTTGTTATAGACTGCATTTGAGAAAATGTTTTATATAAATTGTTTTTATATAATTGTTGCTAACTCTTCTATCCTAGTGGAGTGAGTAGGGATGTCATTTGGAATAACCTACTAAGTTTTATACTCACCCCTGCTTTGGCTCTTTGGTGCTTTTGCAGATTTCATGTTCCGGGACATAGGTAAAGGTAAATCATCTTATTGCTAGAGGCTCGTGGTGATTCTTGGAGGATGGTGTGGAACTTGGAGCTTGTAGAGCATGTAGTCTTAGTGTCTTTGAGAGTCTTGAGTCATTTATCTATTGTGTACTTTGAGGCTTAGTTTGTTCTTCTGTTATTGTGTACTTTGATGTAGTTTGATATAAACGAAGTGTTTATTGGTCTCTCATTTGTTCATTCATAATATAGTAAATGTTTGGTTATGGGTGGTTTATGGGTTTATTTCTTTAATGGTAAATCATCCCCCACATGTACTTGAAACCCTTCGGCATTTATTTCCAGCCTTTGGCACCTTGGGGATGTCGTTTATGTCCAAGTAGCCTCCACCGCCTCCTCATGACAATGAGGTAGGGGCGAGGTGTTACAATAATAACATAATAGACCCATTTTGAAACCTTTTTCTCAAACTTGTGTGTTTCCTTATTTTAAAATTTTCGTTATTTTCAATATGTCATCTAGTTTTCTAAACAATGAAATTTATACTATATGAATAATTTATAGTGAAAAATAATATAAAATTTATATTCACTTAACATAAATATGGAACTAATTTATAATTAAAACCCTATTTTTTAGAAAAATTAAATTTAACATAAGCGCATATAACGTGAAAAAACACCACTTTATTCATAACTGTGCTAACTAGGTTTTTGCTATATAATAGTCAATATTGTAGTTCTAAAAGAACAATTTCAAAATTAATGAACCATATTTTATTTTTATTATCATTTAAATGAAATTTATAGAGGTTATTATTTTTAGGGAATATAATGAATTAAATATAATATAATTTTTCAAAAAATATCAACAATGTAAAAATTTAAATTAATCATTTTAATTGAATTATTAAATTTATTGTTAATGATGAAGTTAAATATATTATATTAATATATTTTTAAAATTATATATTATTATAAAAAATCAATGGAATAAAAATAATTCATTCAATTTAATTCATTTATAATTTTTTATGTTTCATTAATTTTAGTTATTTATTAACTACATAATTACATAGTTGGATTTTCTTCATCATTTTAGGTAACTAATTCATATTAAAAAATTAAATATAAGCTCTCATGATAAAAACTCATTTATATTTCAATGTAATATATATACGTTAAATTATGTGGTTTTTCCCTATCCCAATAATATATATATATATATTAAAAGGAAGAAAAGTATTTCATTGTCTTTTTCATTACATGTCTTATTAAATAGCTAAATTTCATGGAAAATTGTCTCTGTAAAACATTAAAATCTAACCAAAATTTTCAAAGGTTGAAATATGTACATCCAATGTGTGCTTTAAAAGTTGTTAGTCCTTTTTACACCATATATTATATATTTAAAACTCTGTAAATTTATTATTACCTTCATCACTATAATTAATTTTAAATTTTTTCACTAATAATTTTGGTAAAAAGATAAGTTGAAATTATATGAAAATAGAAATTACTCATATTTAAAATATGGAATCTATTTTACCAAATTCCACTCAAAAAAGTAGTATAATCGAATTTAAATTTAAACATACTAAAGATAGAAAAAAAATTATTTTCAATGTACAAATGTTAAAATGACTGAATGATATGTATATCTAAATTCAATAAAAAAATTATACCAATGAATTAAATTATATTAAGGGATTTATAATTGATATATTTTGACTATACGACCAATAAATATATAATTTAACATTATATGTTATTTTTATGAATGTCTAGTCCTCAATTAATATTCTTTATTTTACACTATTCATCAAAAAATGAAACATCTTATAATTAAAAAAATCAAACTAAGATAAGTTTTACCCTTCAATTTCAAAAAATAAATGTATCTTTGTTGAATAAAATTTATAATGCATTCAAAAAAAATTTAAAAAAATTGACACATTAAGGGGTGCAAAACCCACATTTTGAAAAAATATATCATTATATGAAAAAATAGACTTTTTATTATCCTTTGACTAACAAATATTTTTGATTAATGTCAAAAAATTTGATTGAATATACTGAATATAAAATTCATTAAAATCATTCACTAATGGTAATTGGTTTTGTTTATATGGATAATGTCCCTTTGGGTGCGTAAATATATTTTTTTATTAAAACATTTCCTTTAAATTCAATTAGATTTTATGTTAATTTTTAATTAATAGGTGACCAATGAATTAAACTATTTTTTATTAATTTTTTAAATGTAAATTTTCAATAAAAAATTAATTATTAGTATATATTTCTCATTTTAAATACTAATACTAATATTATTTGTTTAAACTTGGTCCTTTATGTAATGCAAGCCATCAGAAAATGTCGTTGTGGATTTTGTTGCATGATATAGAATGCATTGAATATATTTAAAATAGTAAATATATTCTAATGTATGATGATGTTATATTACCTTTTATTTTTGTGTTCCTTATCATGCATGATATAAAATTAGATTATCATATATTAATATTTTTGGGTGTTACACAGATTCAATTTTAGTTTATCTATGTTGGTCATATAGATTTGGTAGTTTTGTTTCAAATTTTAAGTTTGTCTAATAAGAAATACATTTTGATATTTATTTTAGAATTTTATTTGTGTAATTTTATATTTTGTAAATACATATTTATTAGTGGTGTTGAAAACTATATTTTAATGAATATTTTTGAAAATTCTAAATTTTAACATTGAATATTATTATTACATACATAAAACGAGATGCTACACTATTTTTTCATTGTTTATAAAATATACAATGAAAAATTATTATTGACTTTATATTTTTCAATGAATTTTATTAATATGGTTATTATAATAAAAATTTAAAATATTGTTAATTACATTGTTTAAAATAAATATATTGAAACAAACATTTATAATGACCCTTAAATATATTTCACTAATAAATACTCATTAAATTCAAATAATTGAGGTGAAAAAACATTTTCCATGAATGTTCCTGAAATATCTTTTTGGTACTCTCTAACAAAGTAAAAAAATCATTCCTGGTTTGAACATTTCACCCACTCATACTATCTATATGTAACTAAATATTCCAAAACCTTATTCTTATTCCATTTATTCTCAACACTTCAAATATATTAGATAAGAATATATTGAATTAGTATATATTGTTAAAATATTTTAATAAAATAAAATTGGATGAATTCCATGCCCATTAAAATACATAAGAAACACTATAGCTCTCCCAAATAATTATCATAATAATTCATATTTATTAAAATATAGAATATTAAAAATTTGATAGGTTATATCACTTATTATCTATTATAAACCCAAAGTGAATCATTTTATAGTGCCCAAGATTCCAAACTCAACTTTTGAATAATTTCAATAAATTTTTTCTCTTTATGTGTTTTCTTGACACATAATTTTATTTATTACTTATGAACACTTCTTAAGACAACTATAATTGGAAAGTTTTACATTAAGATACTTCATTATAATGATTAATCTTAATGTTATGTTATATATTTATGAGTCAATTAGATACAACAGAATCATTATTCTGATATGTGAAATGTACTATAACCTTTTAATAAGAAGTTTTATTTAATGGACTCGCACTAAAATAATGGTCCCTTTAGAATTCATCATTACCAATGGTTTTCTTATATACATATTTCATCTGAATTTCCGAAATAATTGTGTAAACAATTCATGAATATATCACGTAGACAATTAATTTTTATTATATCATATATGAATCTTGGATATATGAGGGGATATCACATTATACAAATTCATTATATGAACCTATTCAAATTGATTTTTATGGTTTCCTATTGTTTAGGGATTCCATGCCTACAATAACCAACAAATTTACAAAAACAAATCACCTTAAAACTAGGTTCTCCTCATTACATTCTTTCCTTATACAATATAAACCTCGAAAGCATTACATTTCTGGTCACCCATACTCAAAGATCTAGTCATAAAAAGAGAAACATAGAATGTAAATTATCACTTATTATTTTTAAGTTTATTAATTATCACCATCATAACTCATGTAGTCCACTTTATTTAATCATAATATTACTTATTTAATATAGAATATTATTCCCTCCAAAAAATAAATTTGTTCAGCCTATATTTATTTGTAACTCTTTTTAAAATCCAAATGTTTCTGTTAATCACAGAAAAATATAAGTCATTTATTTTCATATATATATCCCATTTCATATCATGAATATGTTATATAAACTATTCATGTATTTTTATTGAATTTTATGGGATTGTAAATCATGAAATGATAAATCATGGAAGTACATATAGCCACCCCGCACCTGTCTAGAATAATGCATAAGACACATGACCTTTGGGAAGTCTAATAGCCATTCCCTCTCCCCAATGATAAATTATAAAAATTAGAATAAAATTCATCAAAACTACAAAATTTAATATGTGATAAATATATTCCACAAATAAACTCTATTTAATAACAATAATTAAAAAATGAAGTCAAATTAGATGAAAAAATTATATTATTTAATCAATCTTTCATGTAATACAAGACATGAAATTTTTTATGAAAAAAAATTTAACAACTAAAATTAAAGCACTCATATATTTAAAATTTATAAAAAATTGAAATTTTGAAATTGTAGGGAATAACATTTAAATATATTATTATTCAAAATATTTCATCGTGATATAAATATTAAGGAAAATTGATATTAAATTAATTATATTAATTTTAAAAATTCACTAAACATTTGGAACATTACATGACATTAAATATAAAAATTATATTTTCATTACATCTCATAAACACATTTATTTTATAAATTATTAATAATTTAAAATTAACTATTGGATATTTTATGAATTATAAACACTTTATAAAACAATTTAAATTATGTTATCATTATTCCTCATTTAAATATCATATAATTTTCCTTATCTAATTTACAATCAAATTAATCATCAAAACAATTTTAATTTTCTCTAAATAGAATCTAAAATAAATCCCTTAATCTAAAAAATTCCATACAATTGTTATGATTAATTAAGGATATAAATAAAAACTCGTTATTTTTTTCATTATTTTATAAATTTAAACACTTTGTATATTATATTAATTATTTTTCTGTAAAAGAAATTTGGTTTAAAAATATTAATCTATTCAATATAATGATGATTAGGATGAATTTTTATATAACATATTATCAAATACATTCTTAAGATAACATCATCTCATAATGCAATATTGAACAGTATCGTTGTACTTTACATTATTCTAAAATATAATGTTAAGTAGATAATCACACACAAACTTTTTTCGTAATGTATGTTCAAGAATAAAATTTATGATTATCTATTTTATTGTAAATGTTAATAGTTTAATTTATCACATTATTAATTCTACACCATAAACTATATATTCCATTATCGTTATTACATAATATTCAGAATGAGAGAAAGTTTTTTTATTGAATAATCATAATGTAGGAGAATTTATTTATAAAATATTTTTCATATAATGTAATTCCAAGTGAGGAGCTCATTATAATAAAATATTATCATTAAAATAGTCAGTTGTTCTTTACTTTACTATGGAATTTTCTTAATAATAAATATTTTTGTCATGTTTTTTCTAAATTTAAAAGAAATATTGTTTTGGAAATTATTTTAGGGTATTTTATTGTCGATTTAATATTTAAACAATTCAATTTTTTTATTTTAAAATACAATTTTTTAGAACCACATTGCCATTTTCTATGAATTGGAATTTTTTCTAATAATTATGATAATTCATTATATTATGTTTACAGGAGATTATTATTTCATAAGAGTTATCCTCATTTCATAAGATTAATCTCTGAATTTATTAAAGGTAGAACTTGACAAAATTGAAATTTAATATGAGTTAATCTAAATGCATTAGAGTCTAACTAATTTTCCAAATTTGATGAATTTCAAATCAAAACAGTAATTTATGAATAAATTTAAATTTTATGATGTTCTAGATTTTTCCAATTATATAAAGACCTAAAATAAAATTATATCCCTAGTTTCTAAGTTTTCCAAATCAAAGAAAATAAGATAATAAAAAATAAAGAAAACAACATGGAGAACTTAGAAGGTGAGTGATTATGAAAGATAATAAAACAACACTCAATAAAAGAATAGATCTATGTATTGATTCCATGGACAGAATCTAGTATCATGAGGTGGAGTGTTGTTATTATTGGGAACTTGATTCATTCGCCAAAAAATGTGGTTTAGTAATAGTAAGATTATGTTTAAATCAATGATTTATTGAAATGAGTTTGTGGATGTGATAAAATAACTAGGAAAATTATCTTCTTGATAGTAGGAGTGAGTGAAAAATATCTATATGATCAACAAGATAAGAGGAAATGACTACATGTCTAAGGGAAATCAAGGATTGATAAAAGGGTTGCCAAGGGGAAAGAGCAATAGCAGTGGAAGATAACTAAATCAACCTGATCCCTCTTCTCCAAAACATTATACCTTAATTTAAAATATTTTTTATATGAATTTTCTATTATTATGTACAAAATAAGAAAGGAATGTTTTCTACAAATTCTTTATATCAATAAAATTGATGACATTATTTCCTACTACATTCTTGTTTTTTTTTTATTTTTTATGCATCACCCGAAATTTATTTATTGTAATTTAAAAAAACAGTTTTCGATTGAAAAATAATCAATGATAGTTCATAATATACTTTATATGTGAAATAAATTATATTCCAAAAAACAACACTTTTAAATAAAATTATATTTTTGGTTATATGGGTTACGTTCTAGGAATTTTTGAAATTCGATTTTGGAAGAATTATCCACCATTTATTTTAATTTTTGTCATAGTTAAAAAATAGAAAACATAAAAAGTTCTTCACCAGATTCATCACTATAAGAACATGGATCTTCATTTCTTGTATGAATCTTTTTTTATGGTGTTTTTGGGAAAAATAAGAGTTTCTAAAAAATTTATGACTCCACGCCATGTACTTATAAGTACACACCATGCACTTTGTTGTCATGGGTAGACGTGTGTGGGTTTTGTACTGGTCAAACACATGGTTGTGTGGGGTGAGATGGATACTTCTTAATGTGAATGCTGGATAAGGAAACTACACACCGTGTACTTTTAAAGAACACTCCATGTACTTTCATTTTTCATTAAAAGGGTCGGTGTCATGTCTAATCGATATAAGCTTCTTCTTCATGGCTTGTCACATCCCAGAGGAACAATAGGCTATGAATCTTCTTTGAGCCTCCAACTCTTCATTTGATATCTAAATCGTCCATTTTCTATTACATTAGAGTCACGACAGTAAGCTTCTATTTCTTTTTAAGCCTCATTTCTTGTTTCCTCTTGTTTCGTGAGTTATCATTGGTTGAATTTTTTTGATGTTTTTTGTAGATTTACATTGTTCAAGGGTGATTCAAGGCCTGAGGTTCACTTATATCATTTGTACAATGCCAAATAATTGGGTTTGCATTTTTGTAGTTATTGTTCGATTTATATAAGCAAATGTGTCCAATACTCTTGTTCGGTGTATAGCATGATTATAGTTTTTAGCCTTGATTTTCTATGATATTCATTTTCTGCATGAGTAGAGGATTTATGAATATAAATAGGGTAATTTACTATGCGATGGTTTTTTTTCCCCAAGCTTGTTTGGTTTTTGACATTTGGTCAAGCATTACCTATAGGGCTACTATATAACATTCCTAGTGTTTTTAGGATGGAATAATTATTTATTTGTCATGTTGTTCTATGGCTTTTCATTAATTATCCAAATATTACTTGAGGTTTACTTTGGTTGATTTTTATCGTTTGTGTAAGAATTAATTACATAGGGCTGCAGTAAACTGGTGGAGTGATACCACAAGGGAAATTTACGTTGAGGAATTTCCTAGAGTGTCTGTTGTAATTATTGGGTTGTGATAACATAAGGGGGGGGGGGTTGATACTTAGTGCTCCCTCTGAGTGTCTATAGAAACATTATGATACCACAAGTGGAATTAACGTTGAGTGATTCCTCAGAGTGTTTGTAGTGACCATTAAAATACTATAAGTGGAATTGATGGTGACTGCTTCCTATGGGAGTCTTTGATTACCCAAGAGTATAGAGGGAATTGACTGTGTGTCCTTCCTCATTGATTCGTTGTTACATTATTTTTGTTGGCTGAACTAGAGGGGATATGCTGTGAGAACTTCCCGGATGGTGTATTTTATTTGTGTTTCTATGAATAAATTGTTAAATGTAAATGATATTATTCAAATTGTAGGATTGTTTACAATAGAGTACTTCCTTGTTTACTGCTTTTTTTATTATTTCCTTCCATATATATTCACTGACTATTTGTAAAATATATTTGGTTGGTTGGCTACTGGTATTTTCTCACACACTATTTGGGTCATGATTGTAGGCCCATAGAGATTATACTGTTGCAGTTATAGATAAGGGCAAGCACACTTCTTCTTCAGGTACATGATTGTTGTGGATCGGGGGAGTGTGGGACCATGTTGAGGCATGCGATGATGTTGGAGTTTATTTTCTTTCATTCTACATTGGTTTAGTACTGTATTCTAGCATTGTGACTTTTTTGGATTCTTTCCTAGACATATGTGTACTGCATCATTTAAATATGTGTTATAGTTATTTATTTCATTCAGTCTTCCATTGTCTACTATTGTATTGTATCATTATTGCTTCCAATATTGTTATCTGTTTATTACTGCTATGTTAATCTTCTATTGAGGGAATAGTTTTACCACTTTCACAACTAAGGCCCTCGCGGCTACTCGCCAGCCTCTAGTATTTGGGGAAATGCTCTTGAGGCTATGGGATAAACTGGGTATAGGGCACCTATGGGTGGCTTCTGGAACTGGGACGTTACAATGTGGGTGCAAAGGTTTCTTTTCCTCTTGACTTATTTTTTGGAGCCTATAGTAAAGGATATGATAGAATATATACTTGGTAATAAGAATTTCCCTGGTGTAGCTAACAGATGTACAAGGAAAAGTCAATTAACCTCATTATTGAAATTTTTATATTTTTTCAGTTATTAAATATGATTTCATTTCACCATTGGGTAATTCACACTTTGTTTTGCTATTTTTTAATGTTATTGATGTTCTATTTCTATCGAAACCCGATGAGATTATAGAATTCCATATCATGCATTATATATTCACTTTTTAGAAATCACATGTCATACATCCTTGCCTTTCCAGTTAGGTTTCATTACTGATTGCATATTGTTGCGATAGATGTTATGCTAAATATGAATTTTATTGTGATAGATTCCAAGATAGAATACCATCTATTTGATAGGGTATTTTTTGTGTATGGTTTTTGTTTAATGAACACCAAAATTTGGTTCTTGAGGTGTTACGAGCCCTCATGGATCATAATTTGGTGGATTATTGCCTTGTTATTCTTTGTATATGACATATATAAGTTTCCAAGAATTGATGTGCGGATATTATGGGACATCACGGTTCATAATTTTGAATGTTCATGTTATTTTCAATTATTTATGGGTCCCAGAGTAGTTTCGGATTCTTACTATCTAGAAAAACCTAGAATACATGGTTTGTAATAATAAATAAACACCATGTTTTGTTCTGTTCAGGATGGAACTATTTTTCTTAAGTTCATAGTCTGTACTATATGTGCACATTGTGTGTTCTGTAACCATGTCTCCAGTTGTGTGAGAAGAGACACGGGGTAGAAAATTCTTTGGTGGGACATGTCGTGTACTATATTTACATGCCTTTTGTCGAAAATGGGTATCCGGCCATGTGACTAACGATGCAGGAGACCGAAAAATTAATAAGTACTCATTGTGTGCTTATGGATCATATTGTTTAGAGTGAAACATGTAACATTCCATGTGACTAACAACACAAGGAAGTGGAATACATCTAGTAAATGTAGTCTCCAAAATAAACACGCCGTGTAGAGTAAGTCATATATCCACCTGTGTGACTAACAATAAGGTCTGTGGAAACCAACGCGGTACACGATGTGTCTAGAACAATCCTGTCATGTTGTCCTATCTTAAGAGAACCCTGTTGGTTAGTCATACAGAAGTACTCAGGTAGGGGAAACAGCTGAACTACACACCATGTCTTGGGAGAACATGTCATGTGTATAGGGTGCTACATTACCTAGGTTAGCTGAAATACATCCCATGTAAAGGATTGAAGGAACACTCCATGTACAGGATATACATGCCTTGTATTCATGTTTTTTAAAACATGAATTCAATACTTTTTCTATTCCCTTCTTGCACTTTAATGTTTCAGTCCAAGATAATATTGATATATTTGGTGTACTTGACATTGAATAATAATTCCACTAAGACGTTCTCCAGTTGTGTTCCGGTTATAGTGTAGTGATTAGACTCTGGACATGGCCAATCCGGGACCACCCATAGATCCTCCAATAGTTCCAGTCCTGACACAAGCCATCATTCTGGACATAGTTGGTGATGCACAGTTCTGAGAGGGCATTATGAGGTTCATGCAGACCTTCAAGGGAGCATCGCATCATGCCCCATGAATGGTAAAATTTTTGTGGGTTTTCTAATAGTAGCATCCTCCCACATTCATAGGGGACAGAGGACCATAGGTTACAGAGTCCTGGTTAGAATTCATGCTTTCTATCTTTGATCATCTGGATATGCCTCGAGACAGGAGGGTGAATATCTCTAATTATATGATTTGGGATTCCTCCATGAGATAGTTGGATGTGGTTTCGGAGGCTAGACACTTGTAGGGTTTTATTTGGAATGAGTTTCATCATACCTTCTATGTTTACATCCATTTGAATACATTGAGTGTCGATCGGTCCTGAGTGTTCATGAGATTGGAGTAGGGTACACTTTTAGTTGTGGTGTATTCATCTCACTTCATAGGGATTCAGTTCATTACACCCTTTTTAAGGGGGTGAGTTATTCCTAGAGAAGAATATTGAGTATGGTCTAAGGAAATACAGTTAGGATCAGGTGAACATATTCATATTGACATCGAACACATCTATTGTCAATCAGGTACTGATCAATGAGCGCAACGTGATTGATTTTGGAGTCATGGGAAATGGAGGTTCAGCAACCAAAGATTTTACTTCTCTGGAAGATAGTAGGAAGCGCCAAAGGGATTATACACATGGAGATCCATGTACGCGAGATGCACATTCAGAAATCTAGCTAGTATGATGCCAATGCAGAATGGACGAGCATACCTGGAAAATATTCTTGAGAGACCCAGTGGAGTGAAAATCTTTCGGGATGATGGGCCATCTTCTTCACTTCTTCCAGTTCTTCTCACTAGATGTGGGTGAAAAGGTTTCTTATATGACTCCATTTTTAAGAGATTCCCCACAAATTTTTAATTAGTCAGGGAACATGAGTTCTCTTGGATGTCCAGGCCAAGGTGGAGGTCACAGACATGGTTGTTTGTCTACAGGTTTTCAGTGATAAGAAGGTGGATTAGTACAGGGTGGCCAGGAAATGTCAGAGGGCCATGGGATAGGCCATACTTTTGAATTGGATCAGTCCAAGTAGAAGTTGTATCTCAGACCATCAATAGTTCGAGTTACGGTCACAATTTCCTCAGTTTTAGCTTCTTTACTATTCTATATAGGGGCATCCTAATGCTTTATATATGTTGCTTTTGTCGAGATAATTGGGTTCTATATAATTACCTCTGCCGATATCTTGATACTAGACACTTTGTCAGGGACTAGAATAGTTAGTTTGGGTCAGTGAATGGACTTCCTAGTTGAAGTTGGTGGGTGTAACTTCTTATGGGACCTTTTATATCCTAGAGATGATAGGTTATGATGTAATTATAATAATGGAATTATTAGTCCCCTTCTAGGAAGGTGTCAACTACTATAATCGTAGGGTGAGTTTCACATCACCAGAGTGTGGTTCGTTTCTTTATAAGTGTTAACATGATGTACAGGTGAGCAGTGTGTGACCTGAGCATCATAGGAGGTAAGAATCACTACCCATATTTCAAGTCTATATATGGATGACCATTGGACTTCATAGTTAGGCATTCCACTTGTAGTCGATCTTTTCAGGGATATATTTAAAAATGACTTTTTAGGTTTCTATCCATAGAAATAGTTGGCCTTTTTTGATCTTGTTCTAGGAGTGACACTGGTTTCCATTATTCCTTATAGGATGGCTACAACGTAGTTACAGTAGCTCAAGAAGTAGTTAGAGGAGTTGCAGGTAACGGGTTTCATCTGTCCCAGTACTTCTCCTAGGGGTTGGTCTGACATTTTTTCAAAGAAGTCAGATAGTACCATCATAATTTTTGTGGATTCTCATAAGTTGAACTAGATGATGTTCAATAAATGATATCCCTCCCAAAGGATTGATGATCTCTTTGATAATTGTCAAGGAGAAAGTGTGTTCTAAAAGATTTATATGGGATCTGTTTATCATCTATTGTGTGTTAGACCATCAGATATACCTCTGACCATCTATCAGAGTAGGTATTCCTTATATGAGTATGTGGTTATCCCGTTCATTCTCAAGAACACACTTTTGGTTTTCATGGCACCGGTGAACCAAGGGTTCCATCCATACATGGATTCATCCATTGTGGTATTCATGGACGGTATATTTGTGTAAACTCACATGTGACATGGCCATTACACACATATAGAGACCATTTTGAGTACTCTAAGAGAGAATCAGTTCTATTTTTATATTTCAAAATGACACATTCAGATCAACTTGATTGACTTCTTGGGTCATGTTATATTAGAGATAATAGTATCAGTGGACCCCAATAAATTGAGAGATGTAGTTTCCTGAGATCATCTGAAGAATGTCTTTGAGGTGCGAATTTTTCTAGGGATGGATGGTTACTATAGATGTTTCTTGCTAGAATTCTCATTCTTAGAAGCACCATTGACGGGCATGACATAGAAGTGTGTGAAATACAATGGGATAGATTCTTGCGAGTAAACCTTTCAAGAGATGAAAGGGAGGTTGACTTCAGAACTGATACTAGTATTTACAGATCTGGATAATAGTTATACTGTGTATTGTGATGCACCAGGTATCGGGCTGGGAGTTGTGTATATGTAGGGGGAAGGAGTTGTTTTGTACTGTTCTTGGTTATTAAGGCCAAATGAGAGGAACTAGTTTACTCATGATCTTGAGTAGGTTGCAGTTGTTCATGAATTCTGTTGTTGGGGACATTATTTTCTGAGAGATAATTTTTTGGTCTTCACTAACCACAAAAGTCCAAAATATATATTCACTCTGCACGATCTACATCTGAGACATTAAAAGTGGTTTTAGTACCTTCAGTACATTCACTTGGAACATTCCTACACGCCAGGGAAAGGAAACATAGTTGATTATGAGTTGAGAAGAACAACTCATATATAGGATGTTCAAGAGGCCATTAGTGAGTGGGAACTTATGGATCTGTTATCTGAGATGCATTTAGAGGTGTACAACAGACAGGGGAAGACGATTATTTCTTTTGTAGTTGTTACCTCTACTCTACATGATTGAGTTTGATTTAGGCAACAATCTAATTCTGAAGGCCTAGTCCTACTAGAGAGTGTTTGAGGGGAGGACTTGATTACTAAATGGATAGTAGGTGAGGATGAGATCTTGTGTTTTAATGGGCACGTGTCGGTTCCATCAGACATACGCGAGGAGCTGATGAATGAAATTCATTCCATAGATTGGGAAGATCATCCTTGTGTCACTAAGATGTATCGAGAACCACACCTTTAGTATTAGTGGTCAGGTATGTAGAGAGATGTTTCATGTTTTTTCAGGAGGTGTTCCACATTTCAATAGGTGAAAGATGGAGCATCAATGGCCAGAAAGGATTTGAAATTAGTTACCCATTCCCGAGTGGAAGTGGAAATATGTCACAATGGACTTATTGATACATTTTACAAGGTCACCTCGAGGAAATGACACATTTTTTGTTTTCATTGACAAGCTCACGAATGATGGTCACTACATACTAATCAATGAGACCATTGGTGCTGAGATATGGAAATTTTGTAAATCGGGGATATTGAATGTTTACATGGAGTTCGACACTCCATTGTTTTTGGAAGGTATTTTTATTTTACATCTCGGGTATGGTAGGGATTACAGAAGGATTTGGGTACACAAGTATTTTTCAGTACATCTTACCACCCCCAGATTTATGGCCAGTTCCAGCATATGATTCTAGTGCTGGAGTATATGCTTTAAGAATGCATCCTAAAAATTGGATGTTCTTTGTTGAAACACATACCTCTTTTAGAGTTTTCCTACAATAATAGTTTTGAAGGAACTATTTAGATGGCACCTTATGAGGCATTGTATGGTAGGCCATGTTGATAACCCTTATGATGGCTGGATCTAGGAGAGGACACTATGTTGGGACATTGTCTTGTCTAGGAGACCATAGAGTAGATATAGTTTATTCAGAAGAGGATGGCTATTTCACAGTCATGACAGAAGTCTTATGCTAATTGGAAAAGGTGACCTCTGGAGTTTGAGTTTAGGGATCATGTTTTCCAATGTGTCATACAGTGGTTGGGACACAAGAGAATTAGAAGATATGGTAAGTATTCACCGAGATACGTCAAGCCGTTTGATGTTTTGGAATGGGTCAGGTCGCTTGAATATCATTTATAGTTACCTCAAACGTATCGGGCTATGCATGATGTCTTCTACAATTCTCAACTATGGAATTACTTCAAAGACCCATCTCATGTCTACCAACCCAAGGAGGATGAATTAGAGATGGAATCCTCTTTCGAGGATCATCCTATTCGGATTCATTATCGTAGTCGTAAGATTCTATGTTTCTGGATTGTTCATCTGGTATGAGTGCTATAGTACAATGGTCGAGTACAAGATGAGACCTGAGAGTGAGAGGCCAATGTATGATGACAATGGTTGGAGCTATTAAAGGTTTCTTATACTACACTACCTTGTTAGGGAAATTTCTGAATGAATTTCATTAACGGGAGATGTTTATAAGAACCTAGATCGTTTTTTCAGGAATGAATTTTCTTTAATGGTGTTTTCTAGAAAAATAGGTTTCTGGATATTTTTAGGAGTACACGCCATGTACCTATAAGTACACTTCGTGTACTCGGTTTTCATGGGTAGCTATTTGTTAGCCATATAACGTCTGAACACGTTCTCAAGTGGGGTGACCTAGAGACTGCCAAAACAAGATGTCATATAAGCCAAGTACATGTCATGAACTTTTGAAAAACATTCCATTTTTTTCATTAAATGGACCCCAGTTGCATCTAATTGATAGAACCTTCTCCTTCTCAACATTTCTATTCCAGGAGTGATTGTAGGTCGTGAATCTTCTCCGAGCCTCTAGATCTTCATCTATTCTCCAAATCGTCCATTTTTGATTGCGTTGGAGTCACCACTGTAAGATCTTCCATCTTCTTGAGCATATTTACATGTTTCCTCTTCTTTCATGAGTCTTATTCAGTTGATGGTTTTTTATTTTTTTAGATCTATTTCGTTCTTGGGTGATTCAAGTCCAAACGATCATGTATATCATTCTTACAATGTCGATGTATGTGGTTTACCATTGTGTAGTTAGTATATGAGTTATATGTGCAAAAGTTCACAATACCCCAATTTAGGGTATTGTGTGTTTATAGTTTTTTGCCATTATTTTACCATTTATTCCATGTGTTCTTGAGTAGAGAATTAATGATTGTAAATAGAGTTCGTTTCCTTGATATGGATATATTTTCCCATGCTTGTATGATTTGGGCCATTTGGTCTAGCCTTGCCCATTATTATAATGTTTTTTATTCCTAGTGCTGTTTAGATGAAGAGGTTATTTATATTTTTCTATTTTTCCATGGCTTGTAGCTAATTATAAAAATTGTACTTGAGGTTTACTTTGGCTGTTGTTTATCATTTGTGTATGAATGCTTTACCTGAGGCTACGGGAACCTGGTGTAGTGAAACCAAAGGGGAAATTGGCGTTGAGGGATTTCCCAGAGTGTATGTTATAATTATCACATTGTGAGACCCTAGGAGGGATTGAAATTCAGTAGTCCCTCATAGTTTCTACAGATACATTACAATACCACATGAGGAATTGACGTTGAGTGCTTCCTCAGCGTCTTATTAGTTACCGTTGAAATACTAGAGGGGGATTTGACGGTGAGTGATTCATTATAGGGTCTATGATTAAAAAAATACTATGAGGGGAATTTATGGTGACTATTTCCTCAGATAGTATTCATTACTTTCCATTAGTTGGCAGAACCAGAGGGGGTATACTATGAGAACATCCCAAGGGGTTCCTTGTAATTGTGTTTCATTGACTAAATTGTTAAATTTAAGTGATGTAATTGAAACTTTTGTATTGTTTTCAATAGATTACATCCTTTTTTACTATTTTTCTAGCTTATTTCCAGCCATATACATTCATTGAAAGTTAGTAATAGATATTTGGGTGGTTTCGTACTAGGATTTTATCACACCCTATATGGTTAACTATTTTAGACCCAAACAGATTATATTGTTGCAGGTATAGATAAGGGAAAGTGCCCTTCTTCTTCAATAACATGATTGTATTGAAGATGAGGGGAATGGGACCATGCTATGTCTTGCGATGCTGTTAAAGTTTATTTGTTTTCATTATACATTTCCTTAGTACTGTATTCTAGTATTGTAACTTGTTTGGATTCTTTCCTAGACATATGTGTCATGCATGATTTATATATATGATCTAGTTATTTATCCCCTTCAGCCATCCACTATCTATTGTTGTATGGTATTATTATTTCTTCTGATATTATTATTTGTTTATTACCATTGTGTTACTCTCCCAATGAGGGAATTGTTTCCCCACTATAAAACACAAGGCCCTCAATGCTAGTCGGTAACCTCTAGCGTTCAGGGAAATGCGCTTTTGGCCATGTGACCAACCGGGTACAGGGAACCTCTAGGTGGCTTCCGGAACTGGGACATTACAATCACCATCAACAGATCCATTCTAATCATTTATCATATTTAAACCAACCCAACTATTCATTACTAAGATTTTAGGATTATCATTCACTCAATCATCATCAATCAAATATTCATTTATCAAACAACATCATGTCCAATTTTATATGATCTTATCATATGGATTATATTCCAAATTATATTAATGTCATTTCTTATTAAATTTATTATTTTTTAACCTGAAACTACTTCTCACAATTTATTTTATCTTTTTTTCAATATTATGATTTTTTATTGTTGTGTCACAATATATTTTTCACTATGGTTTGACCTTATTTTTCTAAAACAATAGGTTGATTTAGGATTAAAAATAAATATTTTCACATATAAACCCTATAAAAATTTAGAACCATTATCTTGGAATAAAATTTGAGAATTATTTCTTCAAACTCAAAATAAAACACTAAAAAAATTTCACAATGAAATTGTGAAGTATTTAACGCATGTACACTATATAAAAATTTGTGAATTTGGAGAAAATTTTATCCTGATATTGAAAATAATATTAGTTCCCTAAAAAAGATTTTTAATTTAAATGTAAATGTCTATGGTTATTTTAGATCATAATAAAAAATTTATTCACCTTATCTTATGAATCAATTGGTTGAGAGAGAAATTTTTATAAAGATTCAATATACAACTATTTAATGTAACCAATGCTATATTATATAGAACCCATGAATTGAAATAGATATATGAATGATTAGTACTAATATTTGTAATAAAACTATGATGTTCTACCAAATGTGGTCTCTTTAAACATCAATTCGTACTTTTATAATGTCTTTGTTGATTTTACTTCAGAGACATAGTAAGGAAGAAGTCAATTTGGTTGTTTTTTCCATTTTTCTACATAATATTATTGGTTATTGTTTTAGAAATTATAATATGAGTAATTTGACACATGTTTTGAGTTATTTTATATATATTTTTAAATTTATGTCATATGGGAAGGAAAAAATGAAAATAAAAAATATAATTATTATTTCTTATATGAGGGAGAATTATTTAATGAGACTTCAGACAGATTTAGCGAACACCATGGATATAATTTCTATAATATGTTTTTCATACATGATGATGGATATATAATATAATTTTCCTAGTCCAAACCAGTAAATATTAGTAGATCAATCATCTAGAAGTGACTTCTGAGAAATATTATATTATGTGCTTAAATAAATCCGTAACAAACATACCCAAAATACCTAATAAAGATACATTAAGAAAATAATCATCAATAAAATTGAAAAATGAAATATGGATCTTCATATACAATAAAATATTCATGATACTGGAATTCACAATGAATATCATGGTAGTTTACTTTTTGAGTAATGTCACCACTAGGGTATGTTTAAGAACTCTAGATCTTTTTGTCATCTATTTTATAGCCTAACCATTCCCTTAAGAATACAAAATTTTATGGACTTTTTACAATGATGAAGTCTAGTTGGAATCCATTTTCAAATAATTTAAACATTATATATATATAGACAACCAAAAATCTCTTGGACAGGGCATGATATTTGAAGAATAACTTTTTACCCTTGGTTTCTATATCTTTGAAGGATTCAATATTATAAACAAAATAGGGATGTTTCATCGAAT
This sequence comes from Viscum album, assembly GCA_963277665.1. Lineage (NCBI taxonomy): Eukaryota > Viridiplantae > Streptophyta > Magnoliopsida > Santalales > Viscaceae > Viscum > Viscum album. Next base: position 2,068,580,565 of record OY728152.1, on the reverse strand, counting down.
TGTTAAGTTAATGAATAGGTTTTACTACAATAAATTCATTTTATAATGGACACTCACTAATATTGAAACATGGAGTATATTGAGTCTCGGAAATATCCCATTAAATATCAGATTAAAATAATCAAAAAAATTAATAGAAGTATAAATTTTTGAGATAGAAAGGGGTAATTATCTAATTACTACCTAGATAAACCCTGTTGAATAGACAAAAGTAGTAACTACTATAACTGTTTTCAAAATACAAGATGAATTTAGGTAAGATCCTTGATAATTTCAAAATATATTTTTCAAAAATATAATTACCGAAATATAAATAACAGAGAATTAGAAATAGTGGGATTCTAAATTCAAATTGAGTTAATATAATTATCCACATGAAAATAAATGAGTAATTTACATTATAGAGAAATATTGAAATTTTATATCAATAGTTAATGAACATTGTGAGAAAATACGTAATGATTGATAAATTTTCCCCACTAATTCCATTTTTCCAATGGTTTGATAGTAAAGGGAAGTGATTATAATATAATGAAGTATCATGGGTATTTTACAAAACATCCGATCAATATTGTATTAAATAAAAAAATTAATTCAATCATTTATAATATTATTAAAAAATATTGTTTTAATCAAGAGTACATTGGAGAATTGTTTTACATAAATCATGAATTATGGGTGTAATGTTGTCCTTAAATATGTTATTCCTCCTATCAAATAGGAATTGAGTAAATTTTCCTTCAATTATAATTTTTTTAATAGTCTTAAGATTAAATGTTTAAATTAAATTGTTATAAATATAAATAAAATTTCATTGTCACAATTCTAACATGTGAGATTATGTGATTTATAGTACAGTTTTTTTTGTGTACTACTCCATTACAAACAACCAAGGGAGTGCTCATGATATTTTGGTTAAATTATTAATATTATTATTACCTATTTTTGATACATAATATATATTTTGATAACTTATTGACCTTGGGGTTAGAAAGAATAAAATTCTATATATTCTTAAAAATAAGAGTTTTTGAATTACCGTGCTGATTTTACCTAGGAGAACAACTTGATATCATATCTGAATTCTAGGTGTGAAGACAAATCCACTGGGAAATATAATGGAAAATAATTTTTAACAAGTTTCCACTAATTTATCAAGAGACACATTGGGGATCATGGTCCTCTCATCCTATAATTATATCAAATACAAAAAAATGAAGTACAACTTAAACCACAAGAATCAAACCTAAAATATATTTTTTGCGATAATTTAAAATTTCCTATCATCAACTCAACAACAATGATATACATTCGAGATAATATTATCTTATTAACTTTAGAGAGTTAAACATTATTATATGTTAAACTATTACTATGATAAAGGGGATTAATCAATCCAATTTAATGCAAAAGATTCCATTGGAGGACAAGAAAAACATATTGTTTAGGGAAAGATAAGAAATAATATCACATGATAGAGGATAAAATGACGAATTTATCCAAATATTAAGAGGATTAATGGTAAATCTTAAATCATAAATCCACATGATTAGTCTTTTTAATGTTGTACCAAATAATAGTGTTGTCAATTTTATCACAAATGAGATGAATGGATAAATATTAGAAAGAAAATAGATTAAAAGGAATGTTTTTATAGATTATTATATTTTTAATTCATCCATTTTTTAATGTTAATTTACCCATGAAATTCCTAGAAAAAAAATCTTAGGAGGCTTGATTTTATTTAATTTTTTTTTCTTAATATCTAATAGGATCAAAAATAGATTTATATAGCCTCTAGGTATCATGAAAATAAACATTCCCATACCCCATTGAAATATTTTTGTCATAGATAATACCATTACGCTTGTGTAGTGATCCAACCACTTTTCAAATATATATATATATATATATAAAGAATATCATTTTTACATGATTGAGAAAAATATAGAGTTGTTCATGTCTGTTTTTTTCTTTTTTGGGAGATCATTTGAGATATTTTTAGATAATTTAGGTTGGTATTTCAATGATTACAATAGGAAAACCACCACATAAATTTTGAAGATGTCAATTTGTAGTAATTGTGGTAATGTTAAAAATTCATATGGTTTATATGAAGGGAATAGAAGTTTAAAATATTGAATATATGTTATCTAGAAGTTCCCCTCACATGATAATGTTAAGTTTGTTTTGAGCTTCATAGGGCATTCTAAATTATACCAGATATTTGTAAATTCTTTCAAAAGATCATAAGTCCCCAATGCTATTTTATTGATAAGAATACACCTATAAACAATGATGAAAAGTTACAAGAAACATTCAACAGAATTAATTAGGATGTGGTTTTTTCAACAGGTTTCATTGCATGTGATTGGAAGCAACCTTTTAAAATAATGAGTAATTCTAGTGAAATAGTTGTAGGTGTATTTATAGGAAATTAGAAAGGGGGAGGTTTCATGTGGTGTAATGTGATATTAAGTTGCATATTAATATTAAATAAATTAAATCACCACTGATAAAGATGTATCAGTTACTTTCATTCTCTAAATAAATTTAGTGAATAATCAATTATTTCTACGGTTATATTTTTCACCAACTATTTGAACTAAAAATAGAATATTGAAAATAACATAGGTAATCATAAACTAATTTTCTAGGTACTATTATCTCATATGATTTATCATGAAATTAGAGATAATAATGGTGTAAAAATATTTGGTTGATGATCTTTATTCAAGGTTATCTATTACACAGAACAGTGCTCCTAGGAAAATTAACTCATATTTTTTATAAATAACAATAATTTATATTTTTTAAAGGATTCTTATATCTATGAATTTTTAATTTCATAGATCATTAAAAAATTCATTGTGGTCTCCCATAAAAAAGATAAATAAATTCATTTCTTACAATAACTATAACTTTTTGGTTAACCCAATACTGTTTGAGACTTTTGAGGATTAAATTTTGAAGAGTTTTGAAAAAAAATAAGAGGTTACATCAATTTTAATGATATTTAACTCTTCACATATGGTTGGTAAACATAGTGGAGAGAGTAAAAAACAAAAAAAAATTGTATACTGGATTTTATTGGGAAATACTTCTCAGTTATTTGAGGGATTTTAGCTGTAGGATTTTATAGATTACAATGGAACTAAAATGTTTTATTTGGGAAAAGATTTCTAAAAATATAATTATCTGTGTAGACATTTTTTATATTTGGTATTTTTTATTTATGATCCCATTCCCATACTCTTATAAAAAATAATTATATTTATGTACTTGTATATTATGTAAACAGTTGGGTTAGGTACTTTCCATTCAACAAAACAGTTCTAATAGTGTTTTTAAATTTATTAAGAATATTTATTTTTAATATTTGGAATACCTAAATAATTTATTACTAATAATGTAACCCATATGAATAAATATAATTCTAAAAATATTCTTAAAATAGGGTTGTGGGAATAAAATGTATGCCACATATCATCCATAATACAGAGTTCCTTATCATATTTCAAAAAGATAACTTAAAAATCCTAAATATGACTATTTTTAATACTAGTAAAGGCTATAATTATAAGTGTCATTAATATTTCTATTATCATTGATCCAAATATGTAATTCCTTAAAATTGAAAAATAATAATACTATATTTGATATCATGTATGAAACAGCACTACAAATTTGTAAGGGAATATAATATCTGGATAATATACAATATATTTACTATTTTTTGGAAATTAGGTCAATAATATAGTATGAAATGCAAAGAATTATAATTTTTCATTGTTTACAGGAAATATACCCTTTCATCGATTGCTTTAATTGAATACTCGAATGAATTTTACCAAATAAATAATTTATTATAAAAATATTATTATTTTATATAATATGGTATAATATAGCCATTAAAATAGAGTTTATAAATATTATTACCTATATTATTAATATCTATGGTTTAAAAAAATATATAACTAATTAATTAGTAAAAATTTATTAATAAATGAATATAATAACAAATTGGATATAAATGATTTATTTTTATAGAAAACTATTTCTATTTAAAGACCTTGAAATTTTTTGGAAAATTTAATTTTTAAATTCATTTGAATTTTATGAGTACGCAGTTTCAAACGACACCTGATTTTGAGGCCCGGTGTGTCAAGAATAATTGTTTGATGTATTGTTCGGGTACGTTCAGTAGTCGTACGAGTGGGTTTCTCTATCTTTTGAACAGGTTCTCTAAATTGAAATCTTAGGACATCGATGAACTCGCTACTCCAGTATTCGCCTAAGGGATCCTTTACCGTAGTTGTGTTTGGTTGGGATGAGAAGTTGATTTTTGGGGTTACTACTTATAATTAAAATTTTAAATAAAAATGTGTGAGAACACATTTTTATTTAGTTGGTAGTTTTTATCTGCAAAGGGAGAATGGTGGTGGGTCCTACCCCTACATAACCTCTCATGAGAGGATAATGTGAGGTGGGCCCACATGAACACTAACACTTTTAACTCCCTTGAACCCCCCCCCCCCAACTCCTTAAACTACACTTTTAACTTTTGAACTTCCACATAATGGTGGAGCCTCCCCACCTCCCTCCATTAATTGTGCCAACCCCATCAATTTAATTAATTAATCTCTCTTAATTAATTGAATATTTTTAATTGATTTGAAATTCATGACATTATTAAAATGGGAAGCCATTTAATTTATTTGCATTGGAAAATATTCTATTAGGGAGGCTCTGTAGAATCAGAAAAAAAGTTGTTCCTCTACATGAAAAACATCTTCAACGAAGAATGAAACCCTCCTCTCGACGAAGAACATTCTCTCCACTTCTTTAACCAGGGAAAGAACGTGAGCCGCTGCCCACGAGGAACTCCCTACTTCTATCTTCTTTCTCCGAGTCATGGGAGAAGATGTCGTACACTAAGAGCGCCTCCAACGACTATGTTATTCCCTCTGACGTTGACGGGACGACATCCGTCTTCTGTGACGCTCGTCTTCCGCAACTCATTGATGTGAAATGTTCTTGAAATCATTGTAGGGGTTTTGTATAATTATAAATGAATAAAATTATATCTCATTCTTGATGAATGCTTAGTTTGTCTTCACCCATTTGATAATGCCTAACGTGGAGGTAGCGGGCCGAACGAACACGGAACGATGACCCTTCGTTGGTTCATGATTATTTTGGAAACAGTGACTGGAGACGATCGTGACTGGAGGCAGCGGCGACTAGAGGTGGCGGTGACCGGAAGCAGCGGTCGCTCACTGGCCACCTTGGGAAAATCGCAGCCCGCAACAGTAGGCTTCTTGTCCTAAATAACGGGCCGACTACTGCCCACCGGGCTGGTGAACCGCGGAAACCAATAGTTCTATGCGGAGGAGGGTTAGCCCGCATCCGCGGGCCTCTTGCAAGAAGAACTGGTCTGTTTAGCCTTCCGGGCTGGAGGATAGTGGCGCCTCCTTGGAACCGTGCAACGGGAAGACAGCGGCCCGCTTCCCCTGGCTGCTTCGGGGGGTAAACCGGCCGGTCGCCTGCTGATCGGGCTTAAGGAAACTGTGGCACCAACGGGTGCTTTGCTGCAAAGGAACAGGGGCCCACTGTGCGGGCCGCTGGAGCTGGACGAAACTAGCCGGCTTCGGCCGTTCGGGTAGAAATGAGTGCGGCACCGGTCAGCATTGTCGTGCGATCCGAACCATCCCGCAACCCCAGGCCGCGTCTGTGGGAGGTCCGGTCCCCACCGGGCCGGCTCGGGTCCCTGGGTGGGCCGTTCTCCACCGGGCGGCGATGACCCCCATCCAGTTCGGACCAGCCAAACCGGGTCGGGCCGACCCGCCAGCCCACTAGGCTTGACAGGTCGGGCCCATTTCGCTTAAATGCGAATATCTTCTAGACCGCTCGTCTGATCGATGTGAAGTCTACGGCACAAGGACCCTTGCAACAAGGAGGACTTTTTGGGATACTATAAGTGATTGTTAGATGAAATTGGAAAACATCCGAGTTTGTAATGAGCATAAATTCAATCGGGCCCCTGAAACAAAAAATCCAATAACTCACAGACCGGGCATCTGATTAACGCGCCATCTGTCGCGTTGAGTTCCTTATGATAAGACAGATCTTCGGGATATAGAAAATCTATAATTCATGAATGTTGATGTATCGACCCCTTTTCTCGAGAATCAGACCCTCTCTGAATCAAACGTGTTGTGTGCGGGTACCCAGGAGCTCGTCTGACAGCGATGACTACCGTACTGGGATCCTCTATGGGTTCGACAATGATGACAACCGTACTGGAATCCTCCATGGGTTCGACGATGATGGTAATTGTACCAGATTCCTTCGTGGGTTTGACAGTGATGACTATTGTTCTTGTATCTTGTGTGGGTCCGATAGTTTTGACCTTTGTACTTTTATCATGTGTGAGTCAGAAAGCTTAGATTAATCATTGACTACATCTGATCATCTTTATCACTATACGAAAGATGTATACATGTGTGAGCTAAGTCTTGAATTTCAATCATTATCATCGTTGTGATTGACTTTACTTCCTGTGTGGATTGGGTTGTGCATTAGCTCGAGAGTTGGAGCTGAACTGAGATTGATAACTTAGGTTTATGTATGGTCATATACCTAAGTAGGTTTTGTTGGTACATTGTTATTGTACCTTTCCTTTGGTGGTTTATCCTTCATTGGTTTCTGGGACACCTTCGAGGGTATCAGGGTCCCTAATGAGTATTGTTATACTCACCCCTACATGGGCAATGCTCTCACTACGTTGTGTTGGTTGCAGAGGATAGACTCTTCCGATCGAGGCAGATTGTGGTGGAGTTGGACGGTACCCAGAGGTAGACCACTTGGTGAGACATACACAGAGCGAACAGACGGACCTGAGGTGGTGAGGAGACCATCTTTACCCACCCTTCAGGTGGGATTCCCGGAGGATGAATCAATAGTTGTTGTTTACTTTTCGGCAGTTTTACTTTACTGTTGGGCTTGTATTTCTGGCGCCATTTACATTCCAGCACACTCTTTTGTAGTCATTTTTACTTAGTGTTTACTTCATGTTGAGTACTCTGTTGTGGATGTTTACTTTCATAAAGGAAATGCCTTCCAAACATAGGGAATTACGCCTTTAGTTCTAGTCACCAGCCCCTGTCCTATGGAAGGTGGGCTTGGGGTAGTAACGGCATGGGCCCCGAGGATGGGTTGTGACATTTTATGCTCACAAGGATGTTTTAAAAAAAGAAGATAAATTAATTAAAAATATTGAATGATATAAAAGAAATATTTAGATGAAATATTAAGTAATTTTTTATTTAAAATTTAAATAATATATTTGATAGAAATAAGATAGCCACAAACCCAATATTGTATATAAAACCTATCTTTTTGTAAAGGCACTTTTACTACCTTTTAATTGGGAAATGAATTGAAATACAATTTTTTTATCTTTTATAAATATCATTAGTAAAAAATAAATTTACAATTTGAAAAAAATAACATAAAAATATGTTTGGAGTTAATTTTTAGTATTTTTCATTGATGTTTCATTACTTTTATTAAAAGTTAAAAATACTGAATTTTAACTCAAAATTAATTTTTCGTCTTATTTTGTTATAAGTATAAATTATATAAATTATATTTTTAAAATTGATTAGATAAATTTTATATCATGAATTAAAAATTCAGTCATTTTAATGAATTTAAATATGAAATTAGATATGAAAACACAGAAAATGTTTGTGTGTTTCAATATTAAAACCTAACATTTTCATCCCCACTGTGGGATTAAATTTAAATTAATTTCTACCAATTATATATTTTGAATTTGAAAAACATGGATTATATATTTTTTTCAAAATAAGTTTTAATTTTTAATTACATAAAATTTATTTTACCATAAAATTATTAGTTAATATAATTAAAATTAATTGCAATGATAGAGAAAAAATAGATTAAAAAAGGAATAATACATAATATTAAGAAAAAAATTGAACTAAAAATTTTTATATAAGACATTTTAAGGAAATGTATAGAATATATCCAAAATTTTATTTAATTTTTCCTATTATTAGATCAACATGAATTGATAAAAACATGGGTGGGATTCACTTAACAAAAATTTACAAGAGCGCCCCACCTCCTCCACTATAAAAAGGCAATCACACATCTCACATCCTCAAACCTCTCAATATATACTTTATTGAAAAATATATGGACAAATAGATCATAAAAATACCTCCCCTTGACTAAGAATCAACCATTTTTGGGAGAAATAAAACCCATGAATCCCTTTCGTGAAAACCAAAAGGAGTTGACCAAAGAACAGTAAACTTCTTTCCTATACCTATTTTATTTTATCTCCACTATCCAAACCCTAAACTATCCTTATTCCATTATAATATATATATTATCCTCAATATACTTCTACATTTTTAGGATAATTTTTCTTCCTAAACATACCCATACTTTCATCTAATAGATAACGACTTTACCATTTATGTGTACATGGAACAGTTGCCACGCAAAATGATGATTGTTCATTAAACCATTGCCTCCTCTAATATTGGAAATTACGAAGGAAAATATTTTTATATAGTATATATATGATATTAATAATTTTATTATGCTAACATAATTTTTATATATAACATAACATTATTCTTTTTGTTTTATTAAATATTATACCATAGTTGGTCGAACTGTCTACTTCCACTGCCAAAATGAGATAATATTTTTTCACACTATACATGGAGTGTATATAAGAAACCTCTAATTAAAAATATTTCAAATACCCAAAATCATATTATATTCATGAAATAATTAAAATTATATAAGTAATAAATATTTCATTTTTTTATTACCCTATCACACACATAAAACGTGATAATTTCGTTCGTGTACTTTTAGACTACCACCTCTATGCCCAGATATGATTCCTTTTACATAAAAATAATTTTTTATATAAGTATATTTTATAAAATAATATTTTATTTAATATTTTATTATCAATATTAAAATATAAATGATATTTACCTTCTTTCTTTAATGACCATTGAAAAATGGGAATGTTACCCATGCTAACATACGGCTTACAGTATCCATCAATGTAATGTTGGTTCATTATTCATAACCACATTTAATGATTGGTTTTAAAAAAATAATGAATGACTAAATAAAGAAAGTTAATTAATTATCAATTTTCATATGTTATATAATTAAGAATATATACCTAGTTGATGTACCAAAGTAGTTTTGAAAGATAAATGAAATTTGGCCAGAAAGACAATTAGGACCAAGTGTCAGGCTTTTTCATCTAACTAATTACATCTATTAGATAAATTTCAAATTGGAATCTTATTTATTTTGTTTAGAGTATAAAATACAGATTTTGAAATATTATATCATTAATAATTTTTTATTCATGTTATTTAAAGAATTAATTTTATTTTATTCATTTATGAGGCTTTTGATTTAAAATGTTTTAAAGTGGTATGAGAAACGTTGAAATGATGGAAGATTGTTTTTGTCAGGAATAATTTTAATGATCTGTTAAATTTTATTTATATTTAATGAAATTATATGAACATTGTTCAAAAAAAATTCATTTTTCTACCATATGGTTATTCATTACATTTTACTTGTATTAGTACCATTTTTTTAGTCTTTATAACTCAAAATGTTTAAGAAAATGTTTTTAAGAGAACCCGATATCATTTTTATCATTAGTTAAAGAACGTTTTTTATTCTAAAAATAGTATTTCCTAAAAAAATCAATCTATGTTTTTCTCATTTCCAAAATTATATATTTATAAAATTTATTCCATTTTATGTTTTACTAACTTCCAAAGGAATATTCTTGTCTCTTTTGGAAGAAGGTGTTTTATGAACATTTATACTATGAAAAGTGAAAGTTCTTTTTACCTCATACATGATGTACATAATTAAGAAAACTAATTTCATTGATCCTCCATTTTTAGTTTTAAAATGTAATTTTTTAATGAAAATATTTTCAAAATTGATTTTCAACGGAAAAACATTTTCAAATGGTTTTTCAATACATAAGGATATTTTTCTCAGTAATGTATTTACAAGATCGTTTTATATTATTACATTTTATAAATGACCACAACCATTTATTTTTACTTCACATGGGATATGATATATTTATACCAACCTTGTTCTTCCTATGTATGGATTGTGATTGATTTGTCTAAGGATTTTATTTGAATTCACATCATTGATTCCATTTACTACCTTGGAAGTATTCAAGTTACTATTTTAATTGAACATTTATTTTATCAAATTATTCATATAATTTATCATGGTTATTGATTTTACTTATACTATATTCTATTTTTAAAAATTATGTAAACTTTGAATATTATTTGATATCATGTTAAATATTGATAAATTTGTGTCTCCTGCTCTATATTAATATTTAATATGGAAAACTATTAAATAGATTATTGTCTATATGGGGAATTATTTTGACAAGAACAAAATAGGTGGGGTCTAGTTATATATTTCCACATTCTGCATCAGATGTCTCATTAAAATAATTAGTTATGTTAATTAGATGGGTTTCTATCTGATATGTTATATAATCTCTTGAATGGTTTTAAAGGTAAAGGTACCATGTACATAGGACACATGGAATCCAATAATATATCATTTAACTCATTTGTATTCATTTATTATTTATCTATGATATTCTTCATCAACATGTCTATGGATGAATTTCATTCCTGATTCATTGATTATACTGAATGTGTGTCACTTTCTTACATTTCTATACTGATTTTTCATTGTCTTTCTATTTGAGTGTAATGTGTTTCCAGTTATTACATTGACACAATATTTATTCACATCCTTATTAATTTTTTAATTAAATTGAATTATTTTTTAGTTAGTTACCATGCCATAATTATTATTCTCATTGAATCATTTTTTCCAATATACTTTACAGTTACTTAGAATGTGTTCTCATTGTGGTTCTTTTTAAATTTACCAATGAATCCAAGAAGCTTAATATGAAATATATGTAGGGATATGCTAGATGTAATATTGCTATCCTCAAAAGTTTAAAGAATATGTTGTAATTAGTGTCTTCATTTGTAATGCCTAACTCATATATTTATCTATTTTACCATGAATATTAAACTCTTAAATATTTTAAGGGTTTATTCCTTGTAATATTGACAAGGTAAGGGTAGTATCCAATGGATCTAGGCTTACTAGGTAGAGGTTACTATTGTTGGAATAAATGAAATGTATAGTAGCAACATGGATAACTTGATTTAGGAAAACAATGATAATAAAACACATACTTAAGTCTGAATTTTTTGATAATCCTAGAATAACATCCTTGAATTTTTGTAAGATAGAGATTATGTGGGTTTTCCTTGAAATACATCCCTATTTAGATACTATAACTAGACAGGGTTCTGGAACAGAGATATGTAGATGTAGCAACTCTGAAAAGGTATGTATGGCATGACTCGGTGTAAAATAGTTCATTATAGTAGTCCGTACGTCACACCTGGTTTGACACTCCTGGGTGATACTTTTAGCATAATTATCATTTTATTTAGAAACCATTATAAAGTATTTTGATAATAAATAACATTGTATTAACCAATGGTTTTTTAGATTTAAAACAACATGTAGTAATATAGATACCCTATAAACAATTATACCTTTTTAGGTGATTATTATTACTCACAATATACTTTCTAGTTTTAGTCAATGGATGGTACCTAAAAGACTCAAGTTAACATTGACCATGAATGAAAAGGAGGTTAAAATGGCAACCCCAATGAGGTGTTCATAGGATTGAAATATTTTTTAATTTCCTAATTTTTTTTAAAAAAATATGATAATGAACATATACCTTATTTAACCCCTAAACCATCTAATAAATAGAAGGATAGGGTTTTCAACAAGATCAATTGGTAGAGACTATGGAGAGTGTAATATTCAATTTCCCTCATGTTTGAAAGGTGTAAGGAGACACCTAGGAATTTTTTTTAATGAAATAGGGAAATTATTTATGTGTGGAAAAGATTTCCATAAATAAAATAATATATGAGAAGAAATGAAGAGTGTGATGTAAATAAAAAACACATCCTATGGATCCATTTTTTGTTCATTTCAATAAATGTTGGAAACCCAAACATTTCCTGAGTCAATGACATCATCTATATTATGAAGTCCATACAAAATAATGATCTATGTGGAAATAAGTGGATAAATTATTTTTGTGTTGGGGTCGGTTTGAAAACCAATGATAAAATTATACTTAGTGATTAACGTTGTTTCCTGGATTTATATAATATTTATTTTGAAAATTATATCAATATGGTTTTAGAAAATATAAACATGTAGTATGTGTGAAAACCCAGCATATCCACCAAGGACATAAGACTTGAACCCATGACCAGAGGATGATAAGGGATTAATACCAACCACTATATTATGCAATTTTTATGTTATATGTCATTGTTTGTATGCGAATAATTTTATGAATATATATTAATGATGATCTAGTTGTGTAACCTTTAATGTTTAATGATTAAAGTACTAACCAAATTAACTTCATGTTATAGTTAGATACCAATAGTTATACTTGTCACTCATTTATGGGCTTAAAGATATGTCAACAGTATATTTCTCTGTTTTATGAAACAAAGGAAATTTTTGGATACCCCTTTCAAGAAGTAATCGATGAATTAGAATTTTTTAAAGGACAACCAAATTTTGGAATTTTTCATAAGAAATTAAAATGTATCATGTATGTAAATTTCGTTATATTCATAGTTAGTAAAGTAATCTCATACAATGAAGAAAGGGATCATAAATTTTTTTAAATACCGTAATATATTTGAATCGATGTTCTTATAAATCATCACCTATTTTTGTATTTCAGTCACTCAACATTCAATTGATCATTAACTTGTATTTGATTGATGGAATCAACCACTCCCTAAAAATATTTATACTTTTCCTCTATGTATGTATCTCTACATTCCACTAATGATATAATATATACAGACCTAATTATATGTTATTCTATTCACCTCTATTCTTTCATATATCTATTTTATAGATGATTTTTATGAACCCCTCTCACGATGTCAGATGTTAATCATTGGTTATATCAAATAAAATCACCTAGATTGAGTTTAAATTAAAATGATTCAATTTAAATATGGTGAGGATAACATAATACCCCAAAATTCTAATGTAATAATATTATATTTTATTGAATGTATGACACAAAATACTTAGCATGTAAAGTGTTCTATTATCATCAGACTTTACAATATATTTACCATTTTAGATAAACTAAATAATTGATATAATTAGTAATGAACAAAATAATGAGTTATCTTGTATTGCACACAATAAATTCATTCATTGATAGCTTACACTACATGCAAAACTTAATTTTATTAAACATCTATATATTACAAAAATAATATTATTTAATTTAATAGGATATAACATAGCCATTAAATTATAGATTATGAATATTATAATCTAAATTATGAAAATATATGGTTTACATAAATACAAAATTAATTCATTTTCGATAATTTAAATTAGAAATAAATATATGAACCAATTGATGAAAAGGGGAATACTTTTATAGAAAACAATAGTTATACTCACAATGTTTTTATGGTAATAATTTAAATTAATTCTAATTAGTGAATTATATTAATGAAATATATATGTTATAGATCAGATAATACATTTTCTCTATATATTCAACATATTGGATAGACATATGGTAATAACAAACCCAATATTAAACATAAAACCTATATTTTTGCAAAGGCACTTTTACTGATTTTTAAAGGTGAACCTATTTGATATCTACTTTTTGGAACATTTAAAAAATATTATTTTCTAAAATAAACATAATCATAACAATTGGAACGTAAAAATAATTTTATGCTGAATTCATTTTATTTTCCGGTGATGGTTCATTTTTGATAAACAGTGAAAATAATGAATATTAACTCATATTTCTTTTTCAAATATTTAATTTATACGGTCAATTATATATTTAAGGGGTTTTAAATGTTAAATATATAAATTTTAAGTGATTGTATACAATTTAAGTTATATTAATCAATATAAATTTGAAATTTTATATAAAAACCTTGCAATCTTTTGAACGTATTTACATATAAAATTGACATTAACGTCCCAACTGTGGGATAGAAATTAAATTAATTTTTACAAAATCAATACTTGTAATTTGTAAAAATGTATTATTTTTTTGGAATCAGTATAATGTAAAATTTCAAATATGTTAATATTGGTTTTTGAACAAAAATATCAGTGAATGTAATTACAATTAATTAGAATTATTAATAGAAAAATTAACTTTACAAAAGACAAAACCATAAACATAAGGGACAAAATGAACAATACACATATAAAAAATACATTTTATGGAAATATTTAGACCATATACTCCATTTTTTCTAATTTTAAAAATTAATTTATCCAATATATACTAGGAAGATATGGGTGTAATTCCATTACCAAAATTTTAAAACACTGCCACTCCTCCTTCATTATAAAAAGGCCCACACTACTTTCACTTCTTCACACCTCTAAGTCCACATTGAATCAAAAATATTATTCTAAAATATCACTTGAGAATACCTTCCTTTATCCTATAATACTACCATTTTGAATAAAAAACCATGGAAGCCCTTTGGTGCAAACTGTAAGGAGTTAACCAAAGAAGGGGTAACATTTTCCACAAATATATTTAGTTTATTTCAATATCCCATCCACTAAACGATACTTATTACATGATTATATAACAAAACAATTATCCTAAATATACTGATATGTATTTATGTTTTGGGATCTACCTCACCATAGACACACTTTCATCTAATGGGTAACAAACATCCCATTTATGTTTAAAGCGAACTATCGCCACATGAAAAGTTATTTGTCATTTCTTCATTTACCACCACTATTTATGGGAATTATGATTATAAATATATTAATATATGATATATATTATATTTAAATTTTCATTATTCATCTGAAATTTTATATAGAACAAACATTTAGTATTTCCATTTTTCCGTAAATACGATAACATCGTCTGTGGAAACTGTGGACTACTCCATCATAAAAGAAATGTGAATATTTTACACAAGACACTGAATGTATTAAGAATGTTTCAAATAAGGCATTTGAAAAATACAAAAAATCTATATTATATACGTGAAATAATTAGAATTCTTGAATTATATAATATATCATTTTCTTTATTAAACTTTCACACACATAAAAACTGATATCATCATCTGTGGGCGTGTGGAATACCACCTCCTTGACGTGATGTGATTCCTTTTTTACATCAAAACAATTATATATATAAGAATGAATTATTCAATAATATTTTATTTATGATATAGTTATCATTGTATAAATATTAATGATACTTACCTTCTTTACCTAAGGATCAAAAAAATGGGATTGTTACTCATGCATACATATAACCTACCCTAACCATTATTGTAATGGTTTTTCATATTTCATAACCGTATTTAATGATTTGTTTTAAAAGTATTAACAATGGATAAATATTTAAATTTTATCCCTACTTTTCTAAATATGTTATATAATTAAACATTTTCACATAGATGACCTTCCAATGTAGTTTTAACACATAAACAATTTGGTTTAATAACCATATGTAAACTTAATTATTTATGTAGTTGAATGCACCATATTAATAAGTGAAATAAATGAAATTATGATTGTTAAAAGGGTTCTGAATCAATTAAATAATTAACATATGTTTACTATTTAGGAATATAAATACAAATGAGACAAGTCAAACATAAGGTATGGTATTTTCAACTCACCTTTTACATCAATTAGTTAATGTAATTTTCATCACATACTTTGTTTGTGTTATATATCTACTAAACATTCCATAATATTATATAACTAACCATTTTATCTAAATCATATTTAAAACATTAATTTTATGTTATTCCTTTATGAGTCTTATGACTTAAAATGATTGAAAGTGGTATGGGGAACATTGGAATGATTAAAAATTACTTTCATTAATAATAATGTTAATGATAATTAAAAGTTATATCAATTTGATGAAAATATATAAAAAATTTTCATAAACAACTTTATTTTCCTCTCATTTTTTTATTCATGAAATTTTTCAAGTATTATTTCCATTTATCCACTCTTTGGTAGTTAATGTTTTTTGGAAAATGTTTTTCAAAAAACCTGAATTTTTTTCTATCATTAGTCAGAGAAACTGTTTTCTTCAAAAAAAATAATAAATTGGTTTTCCAAAAAAATGACATTTATAAAATGATTTATTATTTATATTTTTACTATTTTTTTATTTAAAAAAAATCCAAGCAATATTATTGTTTATTTTTTAAGAAGTTATTTTTTAAATGTTTTTATAATGTAAATGGAATGTTCTTTTTATCATGTTCACTATATATGAAATTACCCACCATCATTTATTTGAATATTTTTTTCATATTTTAAAGGGAAAATTTTATAGGAATAATATTTTAAATATATTTATTTCCTCAATAATGTTTCTAAAATATATTTTTATAGTATTTCTATTCATCATTATAAAAAAACCTTTATTTTAACTACACATGGGATATGTTGTATTAATAATATCATCATTATTCCTCTAGATGGATTATGATTTACTTTTCGAAGTATAGTATTGACATTCCCTTCCTTTATTTCTTTTAGTCCTTTTTAAATATTCATTTTACTATTATCATTGAACATTTAATTTCCACTAAATAACCACAAAACATAAAATGGTTATGATTATTTCTATAAATACATACCATTTTTACATATAGTGTTCACATTAAATGTTTTTTGAGGGGAAATATTGATAAATATATAATATCTACTTCATATCAGTATTTTATAATGATCATTGTTAGATAAAAATTTTGATATATGAGTAATGTGTTAGACATGTAGGACATGGGTGGGGCCCAGTTATATATACCCTGTAATGCATTGGTAGTTTCATGAAACAAATTCCCCAAAAAAATTATGTGGGTTTGAACCTCATATGATAATCATCGTGGAAATGATATTGATGGTAAAGGTACCATGTACCTTAGAAATATGAAATATAATAATTAAGAATTTCCCACTTTTAGATTAAGTTATTATTCATCTAGGAAAATTTGTGTCAACATATCAATGGATTCATATCATTCTAAATTCATTGATTATATGGAATGCATTTAGATTTAGTACTTTTCCAAATTTAGTTCTCCTTATCATGATATTTTAAGGGTATGAGTTTCTTATTATTACATTTCAAAATTGATTCTGCAATTCTTTCCTAGTATTAAGATTGCATGGTATGATTGTTGAATCATTTACCTAACCATAATTATTATTCTCATTAATTCATTATTGCATCCACGTTACTTGGGAAATACTGGGAATTTGAGATCACCCTAATTTTTTAATTTCCCTAGGCATCCATGTAGTATACTATGAAGTATATGTTGGGATATACTAGATAGAATAATGTTATTCATGAAAGAAAAATATATATATTGTAATTATTGTATTCATTTATAATACAAGACACATGTATGTTTGTAGATTACTAAGACTTTTTCACTATTAGGTATTTTGGATTTTATTCTATATAATCATTCCAATGTAATGGTATTAAACACCGACTCTGGGATTAATGGGGTTAGGTCGCTATAGATGGTATCAAAGGAATTTTAGTTGAAACTTTAGGAACTAGATTTATGAAATCATAGATTAAAAAAATATCCCAAAGGTAGTAATTTTCGATAAGAAAATATGAACATCCTAAAAATTTGGTGAGATAGATATTTTGTGTCTTTCCTGTTAAATAAATCTCTATCCAAATACTAAAATTGGATGTGGTTCTGGAACATATGTACCTTGGAGTAATAACTCTTACAAGGGGGTTCGGTCCTTACTCGGTGTTACCTAGTACAAAACAACATGCCCTAATGTGCACTATCTTAGGAATTCCATGGGATATGTTTAGGTCAATTCACACTTTCTTTACAACCCATTATAAAAGAATATTACAATTAATAACCTATGATTAATATAATTTATATTAGTTTGAAGATAATATATTAGGATTTTGATATCCTATTAAATAATTTGTCATTTTTTAAAGAAAATTGTTACTCCGAGTATGATTTTTTGTTTTCTTCAATTCTTAGTGCCCAAAATGTATAAAAAATTATACATTTTTCAATGAAACCTAATGAAGGTCAAATGTTTCAAGAGGATCAAATTGTGGTGACTATAGAGAGGAGAAGGATCAATTTTTCTCACACAATAAATGTGTAATGAGATACCTAGGAATGTGTCTGAATGGATTGAGGACATTATTTATGATTGGGAAATAAGGACACAAAGAAAATAATTAGTGAGGATAAATAAAGAGTGATATAGGATAAAATAAAACTCATCCTAAGAATCCATTTTCAGTTCATTATTATAAGTATGGGGAGCTGTGACATTACCTAATTTAAATCTCTCCTCTAACAAATAAACTATAGACCAACGAAGGATCAAATTTTTAATAATCTTATGAATTATTTATGTATTGGGGTTATATTGAAAACCATATAAAAATACTAAATTGTGATTAACCTTGTTTTAAGTATATCCATCATATTTGTGTGGGAATATAAGTAAATTATGGTTTTAAAATAGGAAAAAATGTATTCTTACAGACGAAACATCCAATCATGTAAGGTCGTAGGACATTAACTCATGAAAAAAGGGGTATAATAGTTTAAATCCAACCACTGACCAATGAAATGTCTTGGTTTATATGTCATTTTTTAGAAGATCAATTCAATGAATAAATAATCACGATGAACCAGAAGTTTAACTATATTTCTTTATAGACTAATGTATCAAACACATTATATTTACATGGCCTTAAGATACATCCCCATGATAGTAATGGGTAGAAATAAATTCTAAGGGCTTCATTAAAATATGAGTATTGATTTTCCATATGAAAATAAAACAACCCCACCAAACATGAAATAACCAAATAACACTATATAATGATTGATTACAATATATAAATATTCAATTCAATATAATTTATATCAAACAAAATTACAATAAGTACCATAGACAAACACTTCTAACATGAAAGTACATGGTGGAAGAAAAAACCAAAAAAAATCTCATGTAACTCTAATGATCCAAACTAATACCGGCTCATATTCGACAAAATAGCGGAAGTATATTTATGCGCCACTAAGGAAGTATGATAATTTATATTTTCTCATGTCTTGATAAAAGGTATATGTACAATAACACCAATTCCAAAGTATGGGTGAGTAATAAAACACAGTATCCTTATCCTGAATGACTTCCCTACTAACGCCATTAAGAGAGAAACTTTTATTACATTTATAAAAAACAATTTTTATTAAAAAAAATTAAATAATTTATCTTAGAATATAAAGCATATTACCTAGTAAAGTAGTTTTCTCCAAATAACACTATTTTCAATGGAATGAAACCAGGCTTGTAAATCCAACCTTTTCATGAATTTAATTGGTATAACTCATTTCATATCATAGTTGTAGACACCCTTACACACATCCACCCATAAAACCACACAATATTGGTGCTTCTATTGATGGTGGAACATTCATGTCCAAAACTCACCCATTTGATAATGGTACATTCACAAGCATTATTCATCTCATTCAATCCATGATTAATTATTTATGTCAACAATAAGGTTCTAAATCCTTTTCCAAAACAAATCCAACCATTTTAATAATACAACCATAATATTGAAAACCATAACAACAATACATTTCAATAAAATGATCCTTTTTTTAAAACACACTTCCAAAAACCATTCCAATAAATCCCAAATATTTATTAAAAAAAATTACATCAAATGATTCCAATTAAACCAGTTTTTTTATTACAAACCCAATTTTTATTAATTGAAACCGTGGAACAATTTCGAAAACCTCTTTTAAAAATAATGTTATTATTTTAACATTCCACAAAAACACCCAATTTCTATAATTCAACAATTCATCCAACAAGGGGTTTCATTCCAACAATTCAACAGTAATTTCAAAATCAATTTCTCCCAAATTATTAAATTTAAATTTAATCCTTATGGTTCTAGATTGATACCTTGAGAGTGAGTTCTCATACCTCTATAATGGTGGTGAAAATTTATAACGGCATGAAACCCCCACAAAACTGGGATAAAATCAAAAATCCTGCCTTAAATCTTTTCTATATCACCAAAACCACCAAATTCAACGATGATTGGAGTGAGAACCCTAAGATATATCCATAGTGGACTATATCTAAATACCCTATATATAGTTAAAGATAAATGTATATAAATTAATGACCCGTAAAAACTGCTAATAAAATGATATACCATGTGAATTGTGTTTTTACGCATCATTAAATGCCTCTATATTACTTCAAATTCAATGGGAAATGGTTCCACACCCTTTGGGTGGGAGAAATATCAATTCATCATCGATTTTAATAAAAAAAAATTGTTAAAAAATAATCTATATCTTGATCTAGTTTTACGTTCTAGTTTTTCTACCATAAACAGATAGTAACATGGTATTGAAAACCATACACTTAATAAGTGCTAGACTTTTCCTTAAAAGGAACTTCAAATAGTTATGGTCCAATAATTAAAAATACCACTATCTCACTTTTAATTGTTTCTACTAGGTGGAAACATAGTTTGGAAAACACTATGTGCCTACCTGTGTGCATTCCTCTTTTCCTAAGCTTGACTGCACACAATTTCCGGTAGGAGTTGCGTGATTTCCCAAAACGGATCTCAAATTGTTAACTTATAGAAAATTTAAAAAAAACATTCACAAAGACATCCAAACCCACCAAAAATCATCATCTTCTTTGAAGTGCACTGTGTTGCATTTGTTGTCAATGAGGTATGTTGTTGTCAAGGAATGAATGGATGGATGTCAAGGAGTTTCAATATGTGAATGACAAAGGATGCGATGGTGATGGTGATGAATGGAGAGTGGCCATGGTACTAAGATGCATGTCACTTAGGAGATTCACTAAGTGACATAGGATGTTGTGGTTGAAACATTCTCTATGCATATCAGACGATTTTTGAGCTGCTCTTTAAGTTCCAAGAACTTGTATCACCTAGATACAATGTCACAACAATGATAGAAGACCATGCATTGTATTGAAAATACATGAGGAGATGAAAGGAGATCCATCCACAACTTCTAAGTGGATGAAGTGGATTAATGAAGTCCATGCACTATCACTAAGTGCACGTGAACATGAAGATGATCCAACTAGATCTCTGATTAGATCAATGAAGTTCATTGAAGAATTTATGTGATTAAGAGCTCGGTTGATGAAGAAAGAACCTTCAAGAATTTCCCTCATAAGTAATGAATATTTGTTGAGAAGGAGTGAGGAATTAAAATGAAGAAGAAGATGAGAAAAAATGAGGAAGAAGGCTTCAAGTGGCATTTGGCATACGGGGATACTTTGTTTTTATACAAAGTCTTTATTCCTATACTTAGCAAAAAATAAGGCCACCAAGGAGGCCAGCCGAGGGTCATCACCCAAGGCACTTGTGGGACTCAAGGTCACCACGCCCATGGGGAACCCTCAAAGGCCAGGGCAGCATCCTTGGGGCAGGGGCGCACCCGTAGGACACCGCATGGGCGCCTGGGGCACGCCCGGAGGAGCGCGGCAGGGGCCGTGTATAAGCCCCCGAGGGCACGCGGTGGTGAAGCCCGCGCACCCGAGTGTGCATAGTGGGCACTAGGAGCGCGCCCGCGAGGAGCAGAGGTGGGTGCAGAGCGCGCCTGCAGAGAGAACATGGTGCGGGGCGGCACCGTGGAGGGGGAAGTACAACTGAGCGTTGAGAGGTAGCGCTTGGGTAATAAACCGCATGAAAACAGGAGGCCGTTTCGATGTGGGACGCGGAAAAATCATCGGGAGCGCATCCTGGCCGTCCGACTCATCGCGCGCTCGATCTGGACCGCTCATCGCATCCTGCACGTGATGATCTGATCGCGGCCGTCCGAAGATCTGATCCGACGGCTGCCCCATCGTCTTCCTCGAGCTCAGCCGAAGACCACCCCGCGAAGCCGCCGCCGAACCAGAGGCATCCTGACGAAGGTCTTTGAGTTCCCGGGCACCTCCGAGCAAACCGAGACATCCTTTGTGATCGTTAGGCTATAACGAACTCATGCATTCATTAAAATGTTGCATGCATGCATCGAGAAAGAATTCGAAGTTCGGCCGAGGCAAAACGAAGTTGCCGAGGCTTCGGTGTATTCATGCTTTGCATGGATTGAAAGAGAGGCCATGCACACGTTCGAATGTGCATGCATGTGAAGAAGGCCAAAGAAAAATAAAAGAAGGAAGAAGCCCGCGTGAACCGAGGATAAAAATCAAGATTTGGAAAGATTTTAAAAGCCCGAAAAAATCGGGGATTCAAGATATCTCACGCGGAATATCTGAAGCATTCCTCTGCCTATAAAAAGAGAGTCTGAGACCTATGGAAGCTTGCTGATGTTTTTGTTGAAGATCTGTTGATCCGTGAGAGCCCTCTGCCTCGCGAAGAAGAAGCACCGCGCAAGTTTACTTGTGCGGCTGGAGTCCCTTGCGCGCAACACCTTTGCGCGACAAGAAGAAGGGGACCCTGCGCGCTAATCCTTTGTGCGGCAGGAAGACCTCGTGGCCGCAACACCTTGCGAGCCCGAGGCTTGTTCCTTCTCTGCACGCACCCTTGTGCGGCAGGAGGAAGACCCCGCGGGTGTTGCACTTGCGCGCCCCGCGATAGGAGGAACTTACGCGCCCGACCAGCCTTGGATCCAAGTGACCCTTGCGCGCCTCTATTTGAAGACACTCGGGTTGTGTGTGCAAATACATGAAGAAGGTAGTGGGTGTGCACCAATGAAGACCCGAGGCCTTAGTGCATTTGTG
Source organism: Viscum album (assembly GCA_963277665.1). NCBI lineage: Eukaryota > Viridiplantae > Streptophyta > Magnoliopsida > Santalales > Viscaceae > Viscum > Viscum album. The sequence goes on along the minus strand of OY728152.1, from coordinate 2,068,557,486 downwards.
TGTGCATTCTTGAAGAGTGAAGACCACCACACTTTGTGTGTGTGTGCATTTGAAAGGAAGGCCGAGGCATAGCTTGGGTGTGTGCAAAATTAGTGGAGGCCAAATATACACTCATTGTGTGTGTGCAAATCAAAGAACAAGTTGTGTGTGAAAAACAACAAAGTGGACGAACCTAGTGTGTGCACTAAGTGGAGTGAACACACTTAGAAGAAAAGAAGGATACTCACACAAAGTACAACACACATTTAAGTGTGTAAACACATTAAACAATGTGTGAAGTTCAAGTGAGAAGGTGTGTGCTATAGTTGACTACACCCGTAAAGGGTTTATTGCACCAAGAAGAAGAACAGGGGAGTGCATGCATGCATGCATGCACGTGCACACGTAAACAAGCCAAATCTGCTTGTGTGCATTTGAGTTGACCAAGACCAGAGGATCTTGAAGAATTTGAGAAGGCCATGCAATCACTGCATGAAGAGACAGAGTTTCCATGCACTCAGTGCATGAAGTTGTTTTGAAGTGAGACTGAGCCAGACTGAAGTGAAAGATATTGTTTGTCTAAGTTTTCAGTATTTGAGAAGAGCCTGATCAACAGAAGTGATCAGAAGTTGTTGAGCAAGACCAACAGACCTTTCCGAGGCTGTTGAAGATTCTTGGAGAGAGGCCGGGTCATCCTTAGAAGAAGGTGATAAAGCCCGAGCAAGATGATAAGACTTGTTCACCACAAGTGAGCAGAGGTACAGAGCAAGGCCAGCAGCCTTTATCCCAGGCTGCTGAAGTTACTTGAAGAAGTTAAAGAGGAGAAGAGCTACTCGTGCGACTCGATGAGCCAAGAGAAGACCCTGTGGGACTCAGGGAGAAGAAGTCTTCAGTGGGATTCTGGAGCAGGCCAGTGGGACTCTGGTAACACTGTGTGAAGCAGTATAAAGACCCTCATGTGGGACTCAGGAGAGATACAGTGGGATGCTGTATCGACCATTGTAATTCTAACAAGTTATAATGGGAGAAACCATGTTGGGGAGTATAACCAACATGGCAAGGACGTCGGCCTTTGGTGCCGAACCTTGTAAATCCTTGTGTCCTGTGCCTTTATATTTACTGCATCATTCGAGGAAAGGTGAGAGATACAAGAAGAGTGGATCGAGGCTTTAACCAGCCATAGAGGTTTAATTGATAAGGAATCAATTAGTAAAAAGTTTTAATGGATCGCTGATTCACCACCTCCCCCTCTCAATAATTCACACTGATCTGGGCACTTCAATTGGTATCAGAGCGAGGTTGCCTCTAAAAGATCCAAGAGAGTCTATATGGAGTGCAGATTTGAGGAAATGAGTGACCAGCCTCAAATGGAGATATCTGCCAAGACTCAGAAAAATAGAAAGAAGAAATAGGCCAAGAAGATGAAGAAAGCCTTTCCTAGCTGTGATGAAGTTGGAACAATGAAAGATCTTCAAAATTCAATCGAATATATTCAGACGATAGTCCCCAAGGAAGTGTCAATGTGTATAGCTATAGGCATCCTTGATCTTCAAGAAGAAAAATCACAGTTAGAAGAAGAAGCCAATGCAATGGAAGATCAATTGGCTAAAAGGGTTGGCATAACCAACACTCTCAGAAAGCTGGTGAAGGCTAAAGATGAAACTCTTTCTCTTTGCAATGAAAGATATGAAGACACTGCTGAAGAATTGCAAAGAAGCCTTTCTGAGAAAGAATTCTTTATGATAATGGTCAAAGAAGTTTTCCATGCACTGGAAAAATTGCACAGAGTGTCAATGAATGTCAGAGATTCTCAACTCGAAGACAAAGTCAAAATGGTGAAGGATCTTGACAACTCATTCCAAGAATTGAAAAAGGTGCATGATGACCAGATGAAACAACTGGTGGAGAATTGGGAAGGAAAGCTAAGAACTGTTGAGGATGAGAAGAACTCCCACAACATGAAATACTTAGAACTAGAGGTGATATTGAAAAATCTGCAATCACCCAAAGATGAATCCTCCCAGTCAGCTAAAAGAAGAAATGTTGCCACTCAAGTGAGCTTTGAGAAGGATGATTCTAAAAGAAAGACATCCTCTAATAATAGGGAAACATCTTCTAGAAAGAAGGTACCATCCATACCATCTTGTACTGATGCATCTAATTGTGTTTCCACAAAAAGTGCAGGATGGAAGAATAATTCCAAACAAATATGGATGAAGACAGTAAAGAATCAGAGCTCTCCTATAACATCACAACAGGTCAAGAAAAGTACCCTACAATCAGAAGGACTGAAGAGGTCAAGATTCGTGGGACAATGCTGGTGTTGTAATAAGTATGGGCACTGTGCAAAGGATTGTTGGTACAATCCAATAAATGTCAAAGCACAAAAGAAGCCCATGCCAAGGGGTAGCAAGCCAGAAGAAAAGAAGCAACATCCACAGGTCCAGAGACATCTGTTTAGTGCAAATAGATTTGGATTACTTGAAAACATCTGGGATGATTGCAAAAGTGGTCAAAAAGATACATGTCAATCTCCAACTGTATCTAGAGCTCAAAAGAAGAAAAGATCACAGAACCTGGCTCAGAAAGAATCCTTGGGAAGCAAGCATAAGAATGTGGAAGATGCTCCCAAGAAGATTATGAATAAGGAAGAGAAGTCCTTGGAATCTAAATCCAAGAAGGGTGATGCATCCAGAAGGACCACCAAGAAAACATGCTTCTACTGTGGAAGGAAAGGACACACCATGGATCTTTGTAAACAAGCCATGGAACTGAATAGAAGCAGACTGGACTCAAAAGGACAATCAATCCAGAAGAAGCAGAAGGGATTGATTGAAAATAAGTTGCCTAAGAAAGGTAGCTTAACAGCATCAAAAGAACCATGTGGAATTTCCAAAACTGAGGCCTCACTTCCAAATGACTTGTTAGTCATATGGCCAAATCAGTTGCAACTTTCCAAAGATCTGCAGAGAGCATGGCAAGGATGTAGGCCTTTGGTGTTGAACCTTGTAAAAAAAGAACATGTGGCATCATCCCTCTCTTAGTGATTTTCATGAAGATGCTATTCAAAGGGAGGAAGATATTTTTGAAAGTGAACCACACCACACCTTTGCATTTGATTGCCAATAAGGGGGAGAAAATATTGGCACACATATTGACCCATTCATATGTGCTGAAGTGGTGTATTGACAACAAATTCAAAGGGGGAGATTGAAGTGCACTGTGTTGCATTTGTTGTCAATGAGGTATGTTGTTGTCAAGGAATGAATGGATGGATGTCAATGAGTTTCAATATGTGAATGACAAAGGATGCGATGGTAATGGTGATGAATGGAGAATGGCCATGGTACTAAGATGCATGTCACTTAGGAGATTCACTAAGTGACATAGGATGTTGTGGTTGAAACATTCTCTATGCATATCAGACGATTTTTGAGCTGCTCTTTAAGTTCCAAGAACTTGTATCACCTAGATACAATGTCACAACAATGATAGAAGACCATGCATTGTATTGACAATACATGAGGAGATGAAAGGAGATCCATCCACAACTTCTAAGTGGATGAAGTGGATTAATTAATTCCATGCACTATCACTAAGTGCATGTGAACATGAAGATGATCCAATTTGATCTCTGATTAGATCAATGAAGTTCATTGAAGAATTTATGTGATTAAGAGCTCGGTTGATGAAGAAAGAACCTTCAAGAATTTCCCTCATAAGTAATGAATATTTGTTGAGAAGGAGTGAGGAATTCAAATGAAGAAGAAGATGAGAAAAAATGAGGAAGAAGGCGTCAAGTGGCATTTGGCATATGGGGATACTTTTTTTTTATACAAAGTCATTATTCCTATACTTAGCAAAAAATAAGGCCACCAAGGAGGCCAGCCGATGGTCATCACCCAAGGCACTTGTGGGACTCAAGGTCACCACGCCCATGGGGAACCCTCAAAGGCCAGGGCAGCATCCTTGGGGCAGGGGCGCAGCCGTAGGACACCGCATGGGCGCCTGGGGCACGCCCGGAGGAGCGCGGAAGGGGCCGTGTATAAGCCCCCGAGGGCACGCGGTGGTGAAGCCCGCGCACCCGAGTGTGCATAGTGGGCGCTAGGAGCGCGCCCGCGAGGAGCAGAGGTGGGCGCAGAGCGCGCCCGCAGAGAGAACACGGTGCGGGGAGGCACCGTGGAGGGGGAAGTACAACTGAGCGTTGAGAGGCAGCGCTTGGGTAATAATCCGCGTGAAAACAGGAGGTCGTTTCGATGTGGGACGTGGAAAAATCATCGGGAGCGCATCCTGGCCGTCCGACTCATCGCGCGCTCGATCTGGACCGCTCATCGCATCCCGTACGCGATGATCTGATCGCGGCCGTCCGAAGATCTGATCCGACGGCTGCCACATCGTCTTCCTCGAGCTCAGCCGAAGACCACCCCGCGAAGCCGCCGCCGAACCAGAGGCATCCCGACGATGGTCTTTGAGTTCCCGGCCACCTCCGAGCAAACCGAGACATCCTTTGTGATCGTTAGGCCATAACGAACTCATGCATGCATTAAAATGTTGCATGCATGCATCGAGAAAGAATTCGAAGTTCGGCCAAGGCAAAACGAAGTTGCCGAGGCTTCGGTGTATTCATGCTTTGCATGGATTGAAAGAGAGGCCATGCACACGTTCGAATGTGCATGCATGTGAAGAAGGCCGAAGAAAAATAAAAGAAGGAAGAAGCCCGCGTGAACCGAGGATAAAAATCAAGATTTGGAAAGATTTTAAAAGCCCGAAAAAATCGGGGATTCAAGATATCTCACGCGGAATATCTGAGGCATCCCTCTGCCTATAAAAAGAGAGGCCGAGACCTCTGGAAGCTTGCTGATGTTTTTGTTGATGATCTGTTGATCCGTGAGAGCCCTCTGCCTCGCGAAGAAGAAGCCCCGCGCAAGTTTACTTGTGCGGCTGGAGTCCCTTGCGCGCAACACCTTTGCGCGACAAGAAGAAGGTGACCTTGCGCGATAATCCTTTGTGCGGCAGGATGACCTCGTGGCCGCAACACCTTGCGAGCCCGAGGCTTGTTCCCTCTCTGCCCGCACCCTTGTGCGGCAGGAGGAAGACCCCGCGGGTGTTGCACTTGCGCGCCCCGTGGTAGGAGGAACTTGCGCGCGTGACCAGCCTTGGATCCAAGTGACCCTTGTGCGCCTCTGTTTGAAGACACTCGGGTTGTGTGTGCAAATACAAGAAGAAGGTAGTGGGTGTGCACCAAAGAAGACCCGAGGCCTTAGTGCATTTGTGTGTACATTCTTGAATAGTGAAGACCACCACACTTTGTGTGTGTGTGCATTTTAAAGGAAGGCGGAGGCATAGCTTGGGGGTGTGCAAAAAGAGTGGAGGCCAAATATACACTCATTGTGTGTGTGCAAATCAAAGAACAAGTTGTGTGTGCAAAACAACAAAGTGGCCGAACCTAGTGTGTGCACTAAGTGGAGTGAACACACTTAGAAGAAAAGAAGGATACTCACACAAAGTACAACACACATTTAAGTGTGTAAACACATTAAACAATGTGTGAAGTTCAAGTGAGAAGGTGTGTGCTATAGTTGACTACACCCGTAAAGGGTTTATTGCACCAAGAAGAAGAACAGGGGAGTGCATGCATGAATTCATGCACATGCACACGTAAACAAGCCAAATCTGCTTGTGTGCATTTGAGTTGACCAAGACCAGAGGATCTTGAAGAATTTGAGAAGGCCATGCAATCACTGCATGAAGAGACAGAGTTACCATGCACTCAGTGCATGAAGTTGTTTTGAAGTGAGACTGAGCCACACTGAAGTGAAAGATATTGTTTGTCTGAGTTTTCAGTATTTGAGAAGAGCCTGATCAACAGAAGTGATCAGAAGTTGTTGAGCAAGACCAACAGACCTTTCTGAGGCTGTTGAAGATTCTTGGAGAGAGGCCGGGTCATCCTTAGAAGAAGGTGATAAAGCCCGAGCAAGATGAGAAGACCTGTTCACCACAAGTGAGCAGAGGTACAGAGAAAGGCCAGCAGCCTTTATCCCAGGCTTCTAAAGTTACTTGAAGAAGTTAAAGAGGAGAAGAGCTACTCGTGCGACTCGAGGAGCCAAGAGAATACCCTGTGGGACTCAGGGAGAAGAAGTCTTCAGTGGGATTCTAGAGCAGGCCAGTAGGACTCTGGTAACACTGTGTGAAGCAGTATAAAGACCCACCTGTGGGACTCAGGAGAGATACAGTGGGATGTTGTATCGACCATTGTAATTCTAACAAGTTATAATGGGAGAAACCATGTTGGGGCGTATAACCAACATGGAAAGGACGTAGGCCTTTGGTGTCGAACCTTGTAAATCCTTGTGTCCTGTGCCTTTATATTTACTGCATCATTCGAGGAAAGGTGAGAGATACAAGAAGAGTGGATTGAGTATTTAACCAGCCATAGAGGTTTAATTGATAAGGAATCAATTAGTAAAAAGTTTTAAGGGATCACTGATTCACCCCCTCCCCCTCTCAGTAATTCACACTGATCTGGGCACTTCACTCTTTATAAACATAAAATAGATAAATAAATGGTAGCATACTGGAAACCATGGGTTCTACATTCTCCTTACCATTGGCATTTCCATCCAAATAAAGTAAAAAACCTTCATTTCCTAGAATGATTTTAGGTAATTGCTCAACCATTTCCCAATTGTGTTCCCATGTCTCCTCTGTATTCAAACCATGTTTCTTAAAAACATCACTAGATCTATTTTTCCCCGCATAATACTTAATCATTCATATCCATAATCAGTACTACCGTTTCCACCAAAGAAACATATGTTCTTATGTCCACGTGATCCCATCGAATCAAATGGTTTGGATCGGGTAGATAAATTTTGAAGTATGACCCATAAAACATTTTATAATCTACAATGAACCATGGTGTAAATTACATCTGATATTCCACCATTCCTACCTGTTACAGTATCTCAAAATGAAATATGTATCAAGGATATAACATTCCCAAAATCCAAAAATGGTTATTCCCAGTCCTTGGTGATATTCTCCTGAACATAAGATCACTCAACCCATATTAAAATGACATTGACGATCATCCACATATTATTTCTGACAACTACGTTCCATCTCAAATTGTTTCATGGTAAAATGAACCATCTAAACTAGTTCTTACACAAGGCTCTGCCAAACCAATGATGTCTCACAAATTTCCACCTTAAATAGTAGAGAATGGTAAATAATCTCATATAATTCATCAAAAAGGGACTTATGTGCTGATCCCTGATATCTATTTTTATATTATAACTCCAATAACAAAATTATATCATCCCATGGGTGAAAAAAATCGATTAAACAATCATGCATCATGTCTTAAAACGTTTCTATTCTCTATTCAGATTATTAGTCTATCTATGGATGATACAACATACTAATAGACAACTAAGTCACAAGGACATTATTTATGGATTAATAAAATCTTGAGTTAATCCTGATGTCTCGGTCTGATACTATTAAAACTTTTAAGCCATTCCGATTTACCAATTCTCAAATAGATATTTCTAACATTTCCTCCGCCATGTGAGATTCATGAATATGGATGAAATGTCCCAACTATGTAATCTAATCCACGACAACCAATATGGAATCATGATTCTGAATCATTCAGGGGAGACTAGTTACAAAATAAATGGCTATATTTTTTCCATTTATACACCACAATTAAGGAATACAACATAACTATTATTCGTTAATTATCTAATTTATACTGGTGACAAGTTAAGCATCATGAAAAAAACTCATCCACCTTAATTTTAATGAGGACCCACCAAAAATATGATTTCAACTACTTATATATCCTTTTTTATATCATGATTAATATCCCATTTTTAATTGTGGTAATCATAAAGAATTTTTTTATAATAATCCATAGGTGTGACCATCCTATTTTTGAACCATAATAGTAAAATCGCATACGCTCTCTATCCCTAAATTTTTTCCCCACCATTGAGTTTACACCTCATATACAGATATTCATAATCAAGCTTATGTTCCTATTTAACCATATCCACCAAATTATGATGAAATAAAACAAAAAAAGAAAACCTCAAGTTCACCATGATATTCACATTGTATGTACATGTCCTATATAACTGATATCAAATGTCATTATTATGAAGAAAGTTTTTTACCAATAGAGTATACAAATTTTTACTTAATGCATCTGACACTGGGTTTCCCTTAGTATGTGTATACATCAAGTCGATGTGGAAAATTTGAAGATACTTCATCCACATTATCTATCTTAGGTTCAAATCCCTCTGTGAGAGAATATGTTTCAAGATCATACGATTAATAAACACTGTAAATATCTCACCAAAGAGGTAATGACAACATGTCTTCAGATCATGGAATATGGTATATATCACCAACAAAATGTCAGGTAGTTCTTCCCATGAATAGTAAAAGTAATTTATACATAATCAACCCCATTACCTCCCTACATTAAAAAATATTCCAATATAGATCTTGAAACATCACAATAGACCATGTACCCTTGTCCTAATTTTGGAATTGTCTAGATTGTTATTGATGTATGGATAACATTTATCTCCTGAAATGTTTTTCAACAATCCTTATCTTATTAGAATTGAACGTTATCCCTTGATAATGATTTCATAGGAGAGAGTATTCATGAAAAATAACAAACCATGCGTCAGTAATATCTCACTATACCATGTAAACTATATATCTTAAGAACATTCTTTGGTAGTTTCCAGGAGATCACATCATCAATCTATTCTGGATTCACATAAACAACATTTTTGTAAATTACATGGCCAAAGAAATGTAACTATTGTATCAAAAATTAAAACATAGAAATTTTTGCATATAGATAATGATCCCTCATGATTTATAACATTGTCACATACTATTCCACATGCTCATCCCCTGTCCCTGAATACACCAATATTTCATCCATAAACACTACAAAAAAGAACCCAGATATCACTGAAATATCTTGTTTATCAATTCCATAATGACTATTGGTGTCTTTATTAGACCAAAATGCATCACCAGTTACTAATAATGGTTATATCTACTCCTGAATGTTGTCTTCAAATTATCCTCATTCTGAACCGCCAATTAGTGATATCCTGGTTTCAAGTCAATTTTGAATAACTAATGAGATCCCTTAAATTCATTTAATATATTAAAAACATGGAAGCGGATACTTATTCATTATCATAACTTGGAGAATGTTATTATAATCTACACATAGCCCAAGTGTTACATATGACTTTTTGGAAAACAGGAACCGTGCTTCCCACAGAGACCTGCTCAGACAAATTAACCCTCTTCATTCCAACTCTTCCATCTACACTTATAGTTCACATAATAAAATTACATTCATTCATTATGATGTTAGAGAAATAGTCGTATTCCCTTGAAAGAGATAAATCATAAACACCACGTCACATATGGGCGGAACCCATGATAAATATTTGGGAAAGAAATCTTGGAACAGATCAACAACCTCTATAAAAACTTCTATTCTAGATATCTTCCATTTATATTGACATAAAAAATTCCAATTTCTATGATATCCTTCCAAATGATGGTGTCCAAAATACCATATAAATAGTATTAACATTATAGTCTCCACAAAAGATATTAATGAAACCTTCATCATTTATAAAATAGGTCATTCTGGTATAATAGTCGATGTGATCCTTAAATGTGCTCAAAAAATCCATACCAGGTATTATATCATTTAAATACATCTCATGCTTATAGAAGTATCATATCAGATCAGATCCATAAATAGGTGTCATACATGCACTACACATAAAGTCTCGACATTCTCATTGACCAATATGTTTTTCTAGTTTCAACATTGAAATAATCATATCAAAATTTAATGAAATCAAATATATAATAAAATAAGCAATAAAGGATTAGGGTGAACCCATATAAAACAAATATAGAATAAGGGAGAAATTAAAATTAAATAAACCTCTGATAGTGAATGGTTCATATTGATCATCTATAATAACCAGTTCACTCCATGTAAATACAGTATCACAACACATTATTTCTTATTTCCCTATTGATATTTACCTTATTGAGGATTCAAAGAATTCAAAGAATTACCACAGATAGCTCTATTATACTAACAAGGATTGTTTTTCATCCCTCATCCTGTCAAATCATAATATGCCTATGACACCTGAGATGTGTTCTGAACACCTGACCTCGAAGCACTATGAAAATAGTGATAAAGATGTCCCATCTGATTGATGTTTTGGAATACCCTATGTTTTATCACACAATGAATCTTTATGTGACTAATATAACCACATTAGAAATATCCTATCTTTATCTTGGGTTATGGAGGAATGTATTTTTCTCCATCTATTTGATATAAATTCAACCCCATACCTTAGGTAAAGGAATCCCTCTTATTCTTTCTCTAATTATTAGAGTTACCACAATTTCCCATAGAAAAAAAATACTCCCTCCACTCTTATCTCTTGAGATATTCCATTAAACCATTTTCTCTCTATTAACCAAATCTATATAATCTGTAATATAGAACATGGAAATCTTGGAGATAATTTCTTGCACCGGACCTGATTCAAATATGTGTGACTTTAAGGATTCTCTTGGAGAAACTTCTCACACTAAATACATGAATTTATCGACAAAATATATCACTATGAGTCTATACTTTCTCAATATGAATAAATTCACCATTCTTTCATTTGTGATCATATGTGGATAGAATTGTTTGTTGAAGAATTATTCAAAATCTTGCCATGCAGTTCTGTTTTTTAATTCTTACTAAACTACTAAATCCTACCATTCGTGTTCCATATCCTTCATCATATACTTCCTTATCTTGACTTTTTTCTCTTCTATTGTGCCATGGAAATAGACGATTTGATTCATCCTATTCAGCCACACCTATAACTTCTTTCGTTCTGAATCACCCCAAAAGATTTGTGGTTTCTACTTCTATAACGTAACTGGATGATTCACTTCCCTTGGTTAATCCCTTTTGTTCCCTCTATCCATGACTTGGAAGTCATGGACTTTACTATAATCTGGTTGTTGGTTCATTTGTGGCTTGTGTGAATCCACATTCTTTGTAGCTTCCTCTATTTGGTTTCTACAATGCCTACCGAGTTTCATATTTGAAAAACACAAAAAACTCAATATACTCACTCTCAATAAACAAAAGGATTAACAATTTTAAATTATAGCATATCATACATATCAGAAACATCCCATCAAAAAATCATCATTTTCCTCATTCATCATTTTATGAAAATTTCACCATGATTTTGAAAATCAAACCATTTTCAAAATAACCATTTCATTCCTTTTCAAAATCACACATTAGGAAACAACTTTAACTATTTCCAAAAATCTGTAATTTTTCACCAAATAATATATCACTACTCAAAATGAAATATGAAATCCTTGTGGGATGTCATTTAAAAAATGCATGACATGCTTTTCTAATTGGATAAACACATGAAAATGGCATTTTGATTCATATAAATGTCTCCAAATGCATATGTATTGTTTTTTATGATTTCCATGGCAAAGGGGTGCATCGTTGTGTTGATGTGTTCTTGTGGACTTGTGTTCCAGCTTTCTAAAGGGGGGGGGGGGGGGGATTCCTCAATGCATTAGAGATGTAATTTCCACTATCAAAATGAGATTGCGAGATTTATGTTTCTCTTCCATGGATTCCACCTCCGAATTTGTTGCATAGATCAGGTATCCCCCATAGATTTGAGTAGATTTTTTTGAAATTTTTTTTCCTTCCATCTCATTATGGACACTGTTTAATTATTACACTTCTATTCTGGACATTCCAAGGGGTCTTGACTGAGTAACAATTATCAGTCGGAGTAGATGGTAATATTAGGCAATTCTGGGAATCTCCTGATGATGGAACATTGTAACCTATATTCTTCCTCATGTGATGGATTCTCAAGGGAAAGGAAACCCAAGGTATCCCACATTTATCCGGGGGTATCTCATCCCACATTGATCCTAGGGTATCTCATGAAGATTCATGCCTTCCAAATTTTTCCTCAATAATCCCTTGTTTAACATGGGTTAGGTTGCGAGTTTAATATCTATTGGATATGATTAGGCCGAAGGCATTACTTCTGAGGTTTTCATTGGGTATCTCATGTGTTACATGGGTTAGGCCACCAGTTTAGCATCTTTTAGAAAAAATAATAAGTTGAAAAAATGTTTCATAGATATGGATCAATGATTTGCATCCCCGTAAGGGAATATCTGAATGGTTTATCGAATGTTTAGATCAAAATTCCCAATAAGAGCGAAGACTAGGTAGTGCATCTCGTAAAGAGATGGTGTCACACTATGAAGGATGCATTGGACACAACTAAAGGACGATCAAGGAGGTGGACCCCAAATTGGGGTTCAATAGATGGATGTATTAGGATGCCCAACAAGAGCGTACCTGGGATAGTGCGTCTAATAAAGAGTAGTTTTCACAATGTGATTTATTATTTGGACTCCACTAAGGATGGATCAGGGAGGTTCACCCCAAAGATGGGGAGGAAAAGGATTAACATTGGATGGGATTTAACCTCAAAGACACTTCCTACATATATTTTGTAGAGGTTAGGGATCAAAACCGACATACTTTGAGAAGTTATGTTGTGAGGATTACGGAAGTCTAGTTTTCCATCAAAAGAGGATCCCTCCTGGTTGGATGATATAGATTGTATGGGGATTATGAATGGTTAGACGAATGTGTGCTACTAGGAGAGGCAATTAGATTAATGAAATGATCTCATAGAGATGTGTCATCCTAGGTAGGATTCAGGATGGATATGGATGGATTATTGATAGAATTAATGGAATACGGTGATAGATTGTTTGGTGGGATTAAACATATGGAATTCTTACTGTGAAACATGTTTACAAGACATTGATCAGAGTCCATATGGATCATTATGGAATCAAGGCTTACACATGCCTAGTTTTCCTTTAACATTTTAGGTCTTACACATGGTTTTTTGAACAAATTTATTAATGTGGATAAAGTGACCTCACCAAGATAAGGGTGAGTTGATGGAAGAAGTTATGGAGAGTAGATTAGACCACCATAGGGAGGAGAATTTGGGTGATGTGTTCCTTTAAGAGAAGATGTCACATCATGAGGGTACATACCTGGGAGGGAGTGTTGAGTAGATAATGTATCTTTATTACAATTTCATTCCTTTATGTTTGGAATATCTCAAACACTCTATCTGAAGGCAAACATTATTTTCTTTACTATGGAAAATTTTCATTCACCAAGGAATATTTATCCTTAACATGTTTTCATTGTTCAGGTTTTAGTTTTTCTAAATCAAAATATTTTTATTCCTATGTGTATAATTTAGTTTCATATCTAAAACCATGGAATTATATAAATACATTGATACAGAATATTATGTTTTGAGGTTCCAAATTCCTTTGAATTATGGTTGTGAATTCTTTAGAATTCAGGTTTTGAATTTCTTAAATTTTAGACACTGAATTTCATAGAATTCAGGTTTTGAATTCCTTGGAATTCAGACATCAAATTCCTTAGAATTCAAACTCTGAATTGCTTAGATTTTAGCCACTGAATTCCTTACAATTCATGATCTGAATTCATTAAAATTCGGGTTCTGATTTCCTTAGAATTCAACTTCTTAAATCCTTAGAATTCAGGTTCTGAATTCAATATAATTCTGCTTCATAATTACTTAGAATTCAGATTCTGAATTTTTTAGAATATAGGTTCCGAATTCATTGTAATTCAGACTCTTAATTCCATATAATTGAGACTTTGAATTCCTTATAATTTAGGTTCCAAATTCTCTTCAATTCATATTATTAATGAATTAGAATTCAGACTACGAAATCTATAGAATTATGATTCTGAATTCCTTGAAAAATAGACTCCAAATATTCATGCAATATAGAATCTGAATTTTCTTAGTCCCAGAATGTTATTTTCCAAGACTCTAAAAATTAAATTTGGTTGAGAAACCATAATTTACATACTCATGATAATGTTATGAAACAATGTCATGCATTGAGTTTCTAACCAACCGTTATTTGAGTGACATGTATACAGGTCCCTCTAAGATTCAAGGAAAAATATGACTATTTGAGGAGGGAGCAGACCATTTGAGATGTGACTATAAATAAGAGCTCATTTGAACAAGCTCAGAACATTTGAGTTTCACTTTGGAAAAAGTTTATAACTATAGAGATTACGTTATTTTTAAGTGATTTATAAAGAGAGATAATCTGATCCTTTGTGCATACTCTAAATCTTGTTCATCTTGCTTTGTGTGACTCTGAATGTTTCTGATTACATTTGAGGGCTTTCAGGGATAGGAAGAAAATTGTGCCGACTACCTTAATGTTCGAGAACTTCCTTGATAACGAGGACAGAGGTACCGGCTACCTTGAAGTTCAAGGGCTTGCGGGGATAGAAATATAGATTCTGATATTCCTATCGAGGGCTTACCCTGGTGTGGGTAGGACATAATTTTTTTTAATGTATAAATCAAGGGTCCTTTATCCAAGGTTTTTGGATACCCTACTTTTGGGTTAAAAGATTTCATTCTTCTTACTTGTTTTGATTCATTTTTTTAAACTGAATTTTCATTATTAAGGAAATTATAACTATATTATACTTTCTTATACTTTTATACTATGATTTGGAGGATTTAATACACTTTATGGTAGAATCATTTCCCTTGTAAAATTTTCTTAATTTTTATTTCTGGAAAAATATTTCCAGAATCTAGCATGTTTGTAGAACCAAGAGGTTTTATAAATTTAACTTTTTTAACATTGTTAAACAATAAAATGTTTTATATCAAAATTATAATTTCCAAAACAATTTTTAAAAGATATCATTCACCCACCTCTTTTATATTGATCATCTACATCATATTTCGATCCTACAATCAGTATTAGCGATCCTATAGAGAGAACCTGAGATACCTAGAGGTTTGATCATATATTCCTATGATGGAGGGCCTAGGGTGGTGTTTCCCACGAAGGAAACATGACACACCATAATGGATGATCTTAACACTGATAGAGGAGGATCATTGGGGGTGCACCTCTGGGAGTGGCACCATGGTTTACCGATTGAATATATTGACACTCAAAGTGGTGTTCTAGATAATCATCCTAGGTAGAAGGGGTCAAATCTCACATATTTAAATATTACCATGAATTTAAACATTCTTAAGGAGATGATGATAGAAAATTACTTTAACATCATACGGTAAGTATGAGTGTGAACTGACATGGATATTATGGTGTCTTGATTAATCGTCGGGGAGGTTTCCTATATATTCTAGCTTGTTTTGAATTATATTCCATGTAATTATGACGGAGGAATTAGGTATTACACTAGAATAGGTGTCCCAATCATGTGGTGTGAGGATTATGTGTTGAATATTCCTATGTATAAGGGTGTCACTACTAACCTCAAATACCACGGGAGTCGTGCTCAGTATGAGAAAAAAGGAATAAATTGACCTAGTTGATGTGTCACAAAAGGTTCATGCACTAGAGAAGGTGTGGTAATTATGGGAGGATGTATCCAAGATTCTATTATTTAGATATAATTATATGGATGTGTCTTTTGAATGGAATCATCCCGTTTTCAATTTTGGAGCAATAATAGTGAATGCGTATTATGCGTGGAAGATACTCGAGTGCTACTATAGAGTGAAAATAGTTAATTGGGCTTATGTGTGGAAGTGTATCAATTGATGATATGGAGCAGAAATGGGGATTGGGGATTACCCATTAAAGATACCTTAGGGATATTATAAAGTGGAAATGGTGAATGGGTCTTATGCATGGAAGCTTCCCATTTAGTATTCCTCATGTCAGGTCATTAGGGGACCACAACTAATCGGTGGTTGATGCATATGATTGGGTCTTACACAAGATAAATATGACCAATATTGTTTTCTATTGGTCATCATATGATCCTATCTCAAGGAATCTTACTCTTGGCACATAAGTCATCCCTTTTCTATCACTAGATGTATCTTATTTTTCAATGATAGTGTATGCTACAGTTTAGAGTCATGTATTGATGATTATTGGTACTTTATACATGGTGAAAAAGGAAACAATTTTATTGATCAATAGGAAACCCATACTTTTATAATAGGGTATAATACAGTTTATAGTCATGTATAGTGGACTTTTAGGCTTCATACTCCTATAATTGGCTGGTTTGGGACTTACGCAATAGTGGACCCTTCTTTTACAACATGGTGTAGATTTCATGTGATGGAGTTTCTTGAGAAATGGATAAACTTAAGGTACTTGGGGAAACCATGATGAGGATCTAAACTCATGACATGGGAAAGAGACCAAGTGGTTTAGGCTGTCTAATGGTTATTTAAGGATTGCAGAGGAGTATTTTAGATCATTGTTTCACTGGGATTGATGTTGGGGTCGCATAAGGGTGTAGCAGTAAATGATGTTGACCATGCTCGGGAGGTTCATGGTGAGACTCTCCATTTTTAATTGGGGTGTGTGTTTGTAGTGATGGGATAAGTTCACATGGAAAAGAATACATCTCAACACTGATATCGTGTGGGGTATCGTGGCCATAACCATCACGGTATGGACTAGTAGAAATGAAGGAAAGAGCATTGTGATGGATTGTGCATCACGAATCATGGGGTTTTTTTACCTTAGGTTTTCATGATGTATACACTAATTCATTGGGTGATTCTTTTTAAAAGAATCATGTTTGGAAAAACATCATGTTTTTTAGAGGGATATCTTTCGTCATGAAGGTAAAATGTCTTCATGAGGTTAATCACCACGTGGGGTGGAGTCTCTTAGGAACCAATGGGAGGTAGATTCACATATCCTAGGGGATTCATAGAAGATGATCTCGTAGAGCATATGATCTCTCTGAATTTAGAGAATGGGGGTGCAACCCATTGGTGCTCATTGTGAAATAAAGACATGAACGATGTATTTTTAGTAATGGGGTCTGATGGTGGTAGGAAGTGAACCACAGATAAAAAAGGGAATCACGGAGGTCATAGGGCCCATAAAACTCATGATGCCTACATTAAACAACCTCCATGACAATCGCGGGGCTCATATTACTCATGAATAAATCCAACAATTGCCTTTGCAATCATAAAGGGTTCTTTGAGAACCATTTCCCCATCCTATATTCAAATGGAAATAACACTGATTATGTATCTCCATTTGGGATCCATGGATAGTTCAATCAATTTTAGAAAACATCTCTATGGGCCTGGATCAATCATTTAAGAATTCGGTGCATCCTTTATTCTAGTTAAAAAATTGTCCCCCACAGAATGGGGTCCAATGAGGATAAAGGGTAAAAGTGGGACCACATGATATGGAGAACACTGAGGAAATCCCATGTCCTATAGACTACTATATCCCGATATTTTTTAGGCAAAAACTGTCCAAAAACCACAAATCCCATGTTATTGTCTATTCGAATGGGAAACAAGTGATGATAGATGATCATTCACCTATACGAGAGTTATAAATAGTGTTGGGGTGTCTTGATTAGAATGAGATATCGATCACCTTTGTAAGTGGACAGGACAAGATGATCTAGTGAATGATAATGGGTCTCTTTGAATTAAATATTCACCTTCCCTAATGTGTGTTAGTAAACCAGTGGGATAACACCATGTGTGTTAGAATCAATATGAATGATGATAAATGATAAGTGTGAATCACAATTCTCCAAATTTGGAATCACATAGAGGATAGAGTGCCAGTACAAGATAACTGCTCTCTATATATGATAATCAATATTCATAACGACAGCCCAAAATAGAGAAAAACAAAGGATTTTCAGCCATTTTCCATATAAAAAACATATGAACTAACTCGAAATGTCACATGATATCCTCTGGGAAATTGGCCCATAGCTATATGTTAGACAAAGAGGAATATATTTACTATTAGGAAGTCACATCAGAAATGAAATTGTGTGAAGATCCAAATGATGGGCACAAAAATTGTGGACTGGAGTGATGGGATGCTCAAATGAATTTCAAGACTCTTGAAATGATGACACCCGACCATGAGTACACTAGTGTTGGAACATTGTTCTAAAAATTGATTAACCCAATATTCTAGGGGAGTTTCATCTCTGATGTTGAGCGATAGATGAAGATAAGAACAATATTGTAAATGAACATCCCTATGAGAGAGGACATTTCTGGTGTGGTCCTGGGATGCTTTGTAGATTCACATCATAAATGTGAGGATGATGAATATGTAGTTTAATGTCATATGTGTAGGATGATTCTTGGAATAGTTTAATGTAATATGAAAAGTACAATGCATATAATTTTAAATAAAACTACCTATACCTTGGTGAATAATATAAATTCGTGTTATATGTGTTTTGCTAGAATGTTTGAATGCAACGGATGAGATTAACATAAATTGAGTGTAAAAAATGCGTCTTTTCACTATACGGGTACCCAAGAATAGATGGTAAGAAGGTATATTCGATGTGGTGAGGGAAAGAACACAACATAAATGAGCCAAATTTGGCTCAATGTCTCACCAAAAATTCTCTACTAGGATCCTAATTTAAGGTCACGGAGTATGGAACATATAACACTTGTATGGATCAAACATATCGGTATTATCACTACCAAAGAATCTAAGGCCAGTTGATATATTATTTGTGTAGGAAACAAAGAATGGTAAGGTGGGATTTCATGATATGTGGGATCCCACATCGAAGGTTACAATAAGGATGAAATCTGACCACGATATGAGAATTTGAGATGGATTATAAAAAGATATTTTCAAGGACTAGATGAAAGGGTGAATTTTAGGTAACTGACTATTTTTACCATGTTCAAAATATAGATACCACAACTACACTATAAATTATAGATATAAAACATTTGGGGCCAACTGTTAATTATTTTTGAAACATAGGACCCACCGCATGATACTAGAGATCTATTAGGTTGTTGGTATAGGGACCCATCCCTAAACATTACGTAATCTTGAATTAAATGAATAATTCACAATGAATGTTTTTTCAGGTTTATAGTTTTAGTGAATTGGGCATAAAAATTATATTACATATAAAAAATGTCAATGTAGAAACTTCTAATCAATTTCCATATTTTTTCATAAAATAATAAATCCTTAATAAAGGATACTTGTCTAGTTCCTTGTTTTAGACATCATGAATTTTCCTTGATCCCATCCTTGTCCCTATTACACTTTATGTCCTATAAAAAACATTTCAAAAACATGGGATGAGCATAAAAAATCTCAGTGAGGGATACACAAAGAAGGAAAACTGGTAGATTTTCAAAACAACACGTAATCCATGAATACTTTATCATAATTATTATTTTCCCCCGTTTTGACATAATAAACACTTTTCACTGAATAAAAGATCATTGCATACCCTTTTGTAACCAAAATATTACCATAAAACCCATATAAAGAACACATAAATTATAAAGGTATCTTGGTACATAAATATTCTTAAGTGTAATAACCATGTGGTGGACTTCCAAAAATATCACTAAAATGGAATAGCCATATGTTCGACTTCCATTCCCAATGCATTGGAGGTTATAACATAACAACCCATCCTGGTTTATCACGGCACCACTTGTCATCTAGTTTATCATGTAACCACTCGTCAAATGTCCATGTACCATCATAACACACAAAATCTTTCAAATACAAACATTTCACTAACAACATTTCATTTGAAATCAAAATAAGTAATTTGAAATAATCATTCTATTTTCATAATCCATTTAAAAAGAGATTTTTGAATCAAATTGTCCTTTACCATCTTGAATATTTTAATGGAATTATAATTTTAAAACATCAATTTACATATAATAAAATACTCAAAACATTTTTAAACGTGGAAATTAAAGATAATGATTTAGAATAACACTTCTTTAAAATATTTAAAATGATATTTTAGTTAAAGATTTTTTTATCAAAGTTAGAGAATATTTACTACCAATAATTGAGGAATAAAATTTAATAAGAACTTTATAATATAATTAAAATACAGGTATTCATGATATAATATGAAAAGGGATAGTATATACACCATATTAGAGTGAATTGGTGCATAACAACAATTAAGTCTCAATGGAAATGTAAATTGAGATGAAATCCCTCATGAAGACAGTATCATTAAATTAAGGATAAATCAATCACATATTTGTGTGTGACTAATATAAATACACCCAATATATGTGGATATTAAGTGTAAAATAATCAAAGGAAATTTAAACATATATATAGGATGACATATTCAATAAGTACGATTTTAAACCAAATATTTGAAATTGGGTTAAGAAGTTCCCTTACAAAAATTCGAAAAGCCTAACGACGTCACTTAAGAAATCACAAAATAAGTTGATGAGATAAAAAGTTTATCTCGTCACATGGACTTAAAATTTACATCAATAAGGATATAGAATAACATAACCCACCATAATAAGATGTAAATTAAAATACATCACAAAAATAAGTCTTTTAAAAAAGATGAGGGTGAAAGGTTCCCTTACTGATATCGTAACTTACAAAACATATGCCACATGGAAGAAGGATCATAGAATTAAGATTTTAAATACAAAGAAATGAAATTATATTAACAAAAAGTACAATAATGTGTAGTATATACCCCTCACTAAAGGAAATAGTGGAAAATATAGAATTAATCTCATGGGAAGAAAAAGTGAGAAGAAACCCTTTACCTCGTTTTAATCATCCGAGTTGTATGACCAAAATATAGTAACCAAAAAATTAATCACACAATAAATTTAAAATAAATTTAATCATAATAATATATATCAATTTCAATATATATTACACCACATGCAGTAAATAAGTGTCGAACAATGGAAATATCACGGAATTAAAAGTGAGAAAAGAAATCTCTTTACCTCGTGTCCTACTAAACTCATACGTTCTGTGTTCTTACTGAATAATAAAATTAAGTTAATATCTAATTCATTAAAAAAAATTAGAGTTTATTATTCATTTTATATCACTTATTATCTTGCTATAACAAATAGTTAATTATTTGACTCATATTGGATATTTTATCGATGTTCGGAACTTGAGTCAAAAATGAAGTTGTTATAATTACAATTTTTCCATGTGGTCAAAAGTCCATTAACTCTATAACGATATAAATTTTTTATATATCATATATTTCTAGTGTGTATGTATTTGTAATAGTCCATATCATTTGGAGTTAATAAATTAATTAAACCATTCATTGAGATGGTAAGTCGTACGTATGCTAGAACGATACCTTCATTTCTATTTTATATTTAATGGAATTAAAACGTAATGATAAAATCGTATATTATTATTCTAGTATAATATCATATGTTACTTATGTTTCATAATTTCATTAACTCTATCCTTTATACATTCCATGTATGGAATGAATTAATGATATCACCTGGAGGGGGTGGTAGTCCGCACTTCCTCAATTAAAATTATCGTGTTTACCCATAATGGGAACCATAAAGGTATGATATAGATGAATAATAAAGAAGCATAAAGAGAACATAAACATAATATAAATCAAATATAAATATAGTTCCATCTTAATGGACACTATGTTAGGTTGTTGTAGACAATCGAACAATTATCGTGTTGTGAGGCGTTAGTTTTCCATCCACAGAAACAATATGTTCTTCATCCATTTGATGGAGGTGTCTATAAGTGTAGTTAGAATAATTATTAAAAAACATCCAAGAAAATTTAGGATACTGGTGTTTTTATAAAATAAAGTAATAAAAATAGTTTATGGGGTTCGAGAAGTAAAATAAAACCATATAAAACAAAATAATTTAAGAGAAACGGTTACCTTTAATTTGGGTAACTTCCTTTGGTTTGAACCAAAAGGACTTCTTGAAGTGCCGTCTACCTAAGGTAAGGATTCTAGGAGGAATATAGGGATATATAAAGCTGTATAGGGTAGAGTTTGGACAATCCAAATGGCTTGAGAGGTGTGAAAAATTGGTTAGAAGTGGTCTCCATTTATAAGGGAGAGGAGGGACTCTTTGGGAAAGCGAAAATATTATTTATCTATATAATGATATTAGGTTTCTAAAGGTTAAAAATTCATTAGAGTAGAATATAAGATGAATCATGTTCAAAATAAAATCATCCAATAGGAATTGGAGAGGTTTTGGGTAATATATAAATCATTCTAATCTTGTTTATTTAAATCATTTATTAATGAGGTAAATATGTCATCATTATTGTCTCATAAATATTTAAATTTATTCGACATATAAAAATTATAAAAAATTAATATCATTTAGGAAATATTTTTATATTTATAAATAATATTTATAGTCAAAAAAATGTTTTATATTACACCATATAAAAATTAATTTACTAAAAGATTTTTGTTAATGTCCATTTTTCCTTTACTTTAAATTAATTAATAAAATGTTTCATTATCAGTTATAAGTGGCTCAATTGGGTCCCAAAATTGACCCAAGAAAGCCCATGGTCGGACACTACTCATCCAATATGGTTAAGACAAGTGTTAAGTTAATTTTTAATTATTATAATATTTTTTACCTTGAATTACACTATTTACCTTTAACAGCTGTAAATAGAAGTCAAAAGTTACAATTCACCCAAATTACTTCCATCATATTAAGCCACATTTTACTTACTAATAACCACCATTTATGTCTTATTTTCTAAATTCAATTGACAGAAGTGGTATAATTTCATTTAAATGAAAAAGTCATTTATTTTAACTACTATTTGTGGTTTCACTGTTCATCAAAAATTTATGTTTTTTAGAAAAACACCAAAAATTCAGCCTAAGATATATTTGATATTCCAAATTAAAAAATGGTTTTTATTTTTAAAAATACCAAACATAATAGTTTTATATATTTATTTTCAAAATTAATTCCCATTGTTAAAATAAATAGCATGTTTTTAAGAAACAATAACTATCAAAAGATTGATAGTTGTTTATGTCCACTTTCCAAGTGAAATTAATTCCAATGACAGATATTGGATTAAATGGTAAAAATATATTCTAATTAAACTTCAAATCCAATTATAAATGTAATTTAACTATATAAATAAATTATATTAAAACATAATTCTGAATTAAAATACAATATTTTCATCATTCATTAAAAATTTATTTTATCGGAAAAAATACAAAAAATTACACAAAGAAAATTTTGATGTCCTTATTATAAAGAAGGATTTTTTTTGGTCAAATGTAATTTATTAAAGTGAATAAAACTAAATTTAAATTGGGTTCTCCCTTAAAAGGAATTTAATCGACCTTTTAATGTAAACTATGCTTAAAATTAGATTCATTCACATTTTAAGCCTCAATCTTTTATTTGAAAAATGTAAATACATTTAAAAAACATGTATAATCAAATTTTAGTTAGTTCTGTTCATTCCTGCCCATACAACGGCTAAGAGTTAATTGCCATTTATAATACTAAAATTATATTATTAGTGTGCAATGTAAGATTTCAATGAAACATGTTGTTGTGTATCAGGTACGCTATCAAACATAGAAACCCTTTAAAAGTAAAATTAATATTTAATTCACATATATTAATAAAAATGTAATTTTTCTAATTATTTATTCATCTGGGATGTTACATCCTTCCCCCCCTTTGGAAATTGCATCCCTGGAATTTTAAAACTAGGATTCGAAACTTATTTGAAATTCCTACATCTAAAAAAGAGTCAATAAATATATCACTTTAAAATAAAGAAAGATAAGTACAATGGTCACCAGAGATAATCTCATACTGAGATTTAATGTAGGAAAACCAGGATTTAAAGGAGAAAACAAACCATTAAGTCGTGATGGAGTGTTCTAGAAAACATGGTTAGGAGAAAGTTAACCATAAGAAAATCACGAACTTGTGTTGGGTTAAACAGTATTTGATTCCCCATTAGGAAAATATAACAATTAATGTAATTGTTTTAAATTAATTTTCATAAATTTGATAAATTTATTTTTGAGCTTAACAAAAACATTAGGAAACATACATACCTGTCATGTAGACTTTCATCCTTTACTAGTTTTCTGACACAAACACATATTTTCTCCAAATGATGAGTATTCAGGATGAGTTTTTCACATTAAAGGTTCTATAATCAACTTCGAGAGAACCACAAAATCTAAAAAAGATGAACTATATATTTCAAATGTATTTAGAACTTAACAAAAGCCAAAATGGTTAGTACAAGATCTGATAATCCCCAAAAAAGAAAATTTTTTATAAAAAGAAATACTATTCCTATTCTTCAATACTCAACAAACAATACCCTAAGCTCAAAAAATAGCATTCAATAAACAACATTCCTTAAAATTTATCAATACAATCCACACTAACATTGAAAACCAAAACTCAGAATAATTTAATCTCATAGTCTTCAACAGTAAATCAAAACATTTATCTCCAAATAACATCGATTAATTTTAATTCCTCATACTAAAGTGTAATTAACCTAATCACATATTCTCTATTATAGCTTAATAATTTCCATAAATAACCAAAAAACTTATTCATAAGATCATCTAACTTAACATAATTACTCATACAAACCAGGGACTTCACGTAGTCCAGTGGTAGGTGATAAATCCTAGTCACACTTTGGTTTTTGGTTCGATTCACACAGCTTTGACCGACATGACATGTTGTCACACGGTCTACGAGTTTTCCTTTTTCCAAAACTATATAATTTTATAACATTCCAAAAAAGAGATAAATTTATCAGAAATAACCATAACCTATTCTAACCAAAAAATTTATCTAATAAGTTTCATTTTTCATCCCAAAATGTATTAACCTGTAATTGCCTCAAATTCAAGAATCATATAAACCCAAATGGTTCTTTATAACAATATCCACAAAAGAAAAGATAATTATTCCTTGAATAAAATTTTCATATATCAAACATTAGGGTTACACATTCTATAACAAGTCTTCTAATGAAATCCCATCATCAAAAGAGCCTTAATACTTTTAAGCATTTTACCATACTAAAATCTACCATAACTCTTGAATCCCTTATACGTTAACTTCATACTCATTAAACATTCTTCGTGATCCATTAACCATTCTTTACCAAAATTTTATGAAATACTTATTTCCTACAAACAAAATCATGAATCATATCCTAAGATTCAATAATGCCAAAACATATGTTAAGAAATAATTCATACCATTCATTGGTCATTGTTAGTTTCTCCATCCTCAATTGGAATACAATTAGGTATCGGTTAACAAATACATGTACGATCATGGTGATCCCATTACCAAAACATCATTGTAGGACATGCGTTTGTATAATGACCGTGCACACCACATTTAAAACATTCAATTGATTCCCCAGAATGAACTCCATTCCCTTTCCTAGAGTCAACTGGATTCTACCTTTTTCAATTGCAGGTTCATTCTTTATGACCTTCATTCTCACATCTATAGCATCTTCCCATACCTTTGAATCATTTTCCTAGGTTTTTCATTCCACATCCTTGACACATAGGTTTTTGAACATATATACCGTTATTATTATTACCAGATATTCTATATGGATTTGTTTCCCGCATATACGATGCCTTATAAGAATCACCAAGTATCAGGTAGCTAATCGTGACTCCAAATATTTGGTGGAGAATAAATACAAGAGTTTTCATTGCAACTTCCATTTAATTCAGTTTCTCATTCAGAAAACCATCACTGTTTTCTTCACATCCACTCTTACTTTGGTGCCTTCTACATCCATCCATTTACTAAAACTGAAAAGTTCAGTGTGAGTATATGAGTAAAAACTTCATATAATATCTTATTATGAGGGTAAATATTTATTCATGTTATCTTAAACTCATTCAAAATAACTACAACTATTTCTAATATTCTAACCATTATAGTTATGTCACTTATACTTAGATAATGCAAAAACATCTAATGTTATATAAACCGACCTTTGATACCAACTATAAGGACCCTTACATATACATTACATAATCATTAATTAAATTAATAATTCACCTTGAGGATATTTTTAGGTTCAAAGTTATAGAAAATTATGAATAACAATTACATTACATCTCAATAATTTCAAATTTGACGCTTCCACTATATTTATAGATTTTATTCATAAAATAAAAACTCTTGAATAAAAGAAACATGTCTAGTGCCATGTTTTAGACTCCATGAATTTTCATTGATCCCATCCTTGACCCTATTCAATTTTACGTCCTGAAAAATACATTTCAAAAACCTGGAATGAGCATAAAAAAACTCAGTAAGGGAAACACAAATGAGGAAACTATTAGATTTTCAAAACAACAAGTAATCCATGAATACTTTATCATAAGTAATATTTTACCCTATTATGAAGTAGTAAACACTCTTAGCTGAATATAAGATCATTACTTACCCTTTTATAACTAAAATATTAACATAAAACCCTTATAAAGAACACATAACACATAAAGGTAACTTGGGACATAAAAATTCTTAAGTGTAATAACCATACAGTCAGCTTTCACAAATATCACTAAATGGAGTAGCCATACACCTGACTTCCATACCCTAAGCATTGGAGGTTATAACGTAACCACCCGTCCCAGTTAATCACGACACCACCCATCATATGTTTTATCACATAACGACCCGTCAAATGTACGAGTACCATCAGAACACGAAAATCATGCAAATATAAACATTTCACTAAAAAAAATCATTTGAAATCGCAATAAGTAATTTGAAATAATCATTCCATTTTCATAAACAAATTTAAAAGTGATTTTTGAATCAAAGTGTCCCATACCACATTGAATATTTTAATGGAATTATAATTTTAAAACATTAATGTCCATATAAATAAATTCTCAAACAATTTTTAAAACATAGACATTAAATATACTGATTTATAATAATCAATCTTCACAACATTTAAAACGATATTTTAGTTAAATAGTTTTTAACAAAATGAGAGACTATTGAAGACAAAAAATTGTGGAATAAATTTAACATGAATTTTATAATATCTTGAGAATAAAGGGATTCATGATAAAATATGAAAATGGACAGTATATACACCATATAAGAGTGAATTGGTGCATAACAACAATGAAGTCTCAATGGAAATGTAATTTGTTATGAAATCCCTTATAAAGACGGTATCCTTAAATTAAGGACAAATCAATCACATAATTTTGGGTGACATATATAAATACACCCAATATAAGTGGCTATTATGTGTATAAAAATAATATTTCATTCACACAAATTCATAGGATGAAATATTCAAGAAGTACAAATTTAACCCAATGAATTGAAATTGGGTAAAGAAGTTCCCTTGCAAAAATTTGACAATCCTAATGGTGTCACATTAGATTTTAGAAAATGTGTTGATGACATAAAAAGTGTATCTCATCACTTGGATAGAACATTATTACATCAATAAGGAAATATAATAACATATCCCAACATAATAACATGTAAATTGAAAGACATACAAAAAAGAAGTCTTTTCAAAAGTGGAGGGTGAAACGTTCCCTTACCGATATGGTAACATACCAAACATGTGCCACATGAAAGAAGGGTCATATGATGAAGATTTAAATAATCACTAATAATAGAACATTACACAAATGTACAATCTTCTGTAGTACATACACCACAGAAAAGTAAATAGTGGCAAATATATCATGAATCTCACGGGAAGAAAAGGTGAGATAAACCCTTTACCTTGTTGTAATCATCAGAGTTGTATGACCAAAAGATAGTAACCATAGAATTAATCATACAATACAATGAATATAAAAAGAATCATGATAATATATATCAATGGCAGTATACATTACACCACATGAAATAAATAGGTGGTGAATAATGGAAATCTCACGGAATTAAAAGTGAGATAATGAATCCCCTTACCTCGTGTCCTACATGACTCGTATGTTTCATGTTCTTCCTTGATACTAAAAATAAGTTTATATCTACTTAATTAAGAAAATTTTTATGTTTTATTATTCATTTTATATCACTTGTTTTTTCTATAACAACTAGTTAATAATTTGATTTCATATTGGATATTTTGTTGATGCTGGAAACTTGAGTTAAAAATTAACTTGTTATAATTACAATTTGTCCATGTGGTCAATATTACATTATCTCCATAATGATATACATGTTTTATATATCATATATATCATATATATATATATACAGTGTATATGTATTTATAATATTCCATGTCATTTGGAGTTAAGAAATGAAACACACTATTCAAGGAGTCTATAAGTCGTGCGTACACTTGAATGATACTTTCATTTCTATTGTATATTTAAAGGAAAGAAAACATAATGATGCATTGGTATATTATAATTATAGTATAATACCATATGATATTTATGATACATAATTTCATTAACTACATGCTTTATATGTTCCATTTATGGCATGAACGAATCATATCACCTTGCGGGGGCGGTAGTCCGCACTTCCTCAAATGAAATTATCGCGTTTACCCATAATAGAAACCATAATGTTAAGATATAGATGAATAATAAATAAGAATAAGGAAAACATTAACATAATATAAATCATATATAAATACAGTTCCATCTTAATGGAAACCCTGTAAGGAATTAGGAGATAGTTGAACAATCATCATTTCATGGGGCGTTAGTTTTCCATCCACACAAACAGTATGTTCTTAATCCATTAGATAGAGGTGTGTTTAAGTGTAGTTCAAATACATATTATAACAACATCCTGGTATATTGAGGATACTGTTTTTTTAATAAAATAAAGTAATAAGAAGAGTTTAGGGGGTTTGAGAAGTAAAATAAAACAAAATAAAAAAAGTATATAAGAGAAACTATTACCTTTAATTTGGTTGACCTCCTTTGGATTGAACCAAAAAAACTTTTTGTAGTGCCTTATACCTAAGGTAAGGCATCTAGGTGGAAGAGATTGATTTATGGAGATTAATTGGGTGGAGGTTGGATGTTCCAAAAGGGTTGAGAGCTTTGAAAATTTTTCTAGACGTGGTCTCGTTTTATAAGGGAGAGGTGGGGCTCTTTAGGAAAGTGTGAAAATATTATTTTATTATATAATGATATTCAGTTTCTAAGGGTTAAAAAATAGTTATAGTTGAAGATAAGATGACTCGTGGTTCCAATAAAATCATCCAATTGGAATTTGACAAGTTTTGGATAATATTTTAATCATTAAGATTTTATTTTTTTAAATCATTTATTAATAAGGTAAATATTCCATCGTTATTGTGTCATTAATAATTTAATATATTCGATGTCTAAAAATTATGAAAAAAATACTATCATGTAGGAAATATTTTATCATTCTAAAGAATATTTATAGTCGAAAATATGACTTATATAACTCAATATAACAACTAAATTACTAAAATATTTTTGTTTTTGTCATTTTTTCCTTTACTTTAAATTAATTAATCTAAAGTGTCATTATCATTCATAAGTGGCTCCATGGGGTCCCAAAAGCAACCCAAGGATGCCCATGGTCGGAAATTACTCATCCTATAAAGATAGAACAAGTGTTAAGGTAATTCAAAAATATTAGAATATTCTTTTTATCTTGAATTACACTATTTACCTTTAACCGCGGTAAATAAAAGTCAAGAGTTACTATTCACCAAATATTGTTTTCATCTTTTTGAACCACATTTTACTTAATAATAAAAACAATGTCTGTCAGATTTTCAAAATTCAATCCACAAAAGTGATAAAATTTCATTTAAATGAAAAGGACAGTTTTTAACTACTACTAAGTGATTTCACTATTCATAAAAAATATAAGTTTTTATGAAAAATACCAAAAATTAAGCCTAATATTTATTTGATATTCTGAATTCAAAAAAATTTTATTTTTCCAAATTCAAAAAATAAAAGTGGCATTAATTAATTTTAAAAATTAATTCTCATTGTTAAAGAAAATAGTGTATTTTTAGGAAACAATAACTATCAAAAGATTGACACTTCTTTATGTCCACATTCAATGTGAAATTAATTAAAATGACCTATATTGTATTAAATAGTAAAAATATATTCTAATTACACTTTAAAACCAATTAAAAATATAATCTAACAATATAAATAAATTAGATTAAAACGCACTTTTTAATTAAGATACAATATTTTCACTATTCATTAAAAAATAAACATTATTCGAAAAATTATGAAAATTTACCCAAAGTAAATATTGATGTCCCCATTCTAAAGAAAAATTTTATTTGGTCAAATACAATGTATTAACATGACCAAAACTATTTATAAATAGGGTATTCCATTAAAAGGTGGTAAATTGCCCTTTTTATGTAAATTGTGCTTAAAATTAAATTCATTCACATTTTAAGCCTCTATCTATTATTGTACAAATGTAAATACATTTAACAAACATGTATCATCATATTGAATTTATTTTTGTTCATTCTCGCCAATACAAAGGCTGGGAGTTTATTACCATTTAAAATAATAATATTATATTATTAGTGTGCAACGTAAGATTTCAAAGGAACTCGTTGTTGCATATCGGGTACGTTGTCGAACATAGAAACTATTTTAAAGAGAAACTAATATTTATTTCACAAATATTTATAAATATGTAAAGTGTCTTATTCTTTATTCATCTGGGATGTTACATCCACCCCCCCTTTTGGAAATTGCATCCTCGCAATTTTAAAACTGGGCTTGGAAACTTATTTGAAAGTCCCACTTCAGAAAAATGAGTCAATAAATATATCACTTTAAAAAAATAAAGAGAAGTAAAATGGTCACCTGAGATAATCCCATACTAATATTCCAAATAGGAAAACTTGGATGTGTAATAGAAAATTAACCAGCATGTTCTGATGGACAGTGATCGAAAACATGGTTAGGAGAAATTTTAGCACCAGAAAATCTCAGACATGTAATGGGTTAAACAATATTTGATTCCCCAACAGGAATCATTTATGGTTAATGATTTAGTTTAAAATTTATTTTCATAATGTTGAGGAATTTATTTATGAGATTAACTAAAAACATAAGGAAACATATGTACTTGTCATTTAGACTTTCATCCTTTACTAGCTTTCTAACAGAAACTCATTTTTCCCTGAAAGATGAGTATTCAGGATGACTTTTTCACATTAAAGAAGCTATAATGAACTTCGATAGTATCACAAAATCCACAAAAGATTATCTATATATTTCCTACTTACCTAGACCTTAACAAAAACCAAAAAGGTTAGTACAAGATTAGATAATCCCCAAAAAGGATAATTCACTATAAAGAGGAATATTATTCTTAATATCCATGATTCATCAAACAGTACCCTAAGTTCAAAAAATTCCATTCAATAAAAAAACATTCCTTAAAATTACTCCATATAATCCATACTAACATTGAAAACCAACACTCAGAAGGATTTACTCCCATAGTCTTCCACAGTAAATATTTACATTTATCTCTAAATAACATTGACTAATTTTAAAGTCCCATACTGAAGTGTAATTAACCTAATCGCATATTTTCTATGATAGGATAATAATTTCCATAAATAACCCAAAAATAATCCTATTTATAATATCATCTAACTAAAAATAATTACTCTTACTAACCAGGGACTTGACATAGTCTAGTGGTAGGCACTAAATCATATTCGCACTGTGGTTGTGTGTTTGATTCCCAGAGCATTGTCTGACACGATAGGTTGTCACACTGTTAGGGTGTGGTCCATATTCAAAAACTCTATAATTTTATAACATCCCCAAAAAGTGATAAATTCATCAAAAATAACCATAATATATTTTAACCACCAAGGATATCTAATAACTTTTATTTTTCATTCCAAAATGACTTAAATTGTAATTGCCTCAAATTTAAGAATCATATAAGACAAAATGTTAATTTATAACAAATCCAAAAAAGAATAGATAATTATTCCTTGAATAAAATTTTCATATATCAAACATCAGGGTTACATATACAATAAAAATTCTTCTAATGTAATTCTATCATCAAAAGAGCATTAATAATTTTAAGTATTTTACCATAGTAAAATCAACTATAACTCTTTAATCCCTTATGTGTTGACTTCTTACTCATTCTACATTCTTCATGTTCTATTAAACATTCTTTACGATATTATTATGAAATACTTCATTCGTACAAACAAAATCATGAATCATATCATAAGATTCAATAATGTCAAAACATATGTTAAGAAATAATACATACCACTCATTGGTCATTGTCAGTTTATTCATCCTCAATTGGAATAGAATTAGGTATTGGTAAAGATATATTTATACGATACTGGTGATCCCATTCCCGAAACATCTTCATAGGATGTATGTTTGTATAATGACCGTGCACACCACATTTGAAACATTCAATTCATCCCTCAAAAAGAACTTCATTCCCTTTCCTAGAGTCAACTGGATGCTTCGTTTTTCCATGGAAGCTTCTTCCTTTATGACCTTCATTCTCACATCTATAGCATCTTCCTGTCCCTTTGATGCATTTTCCTAGGTGTTTCAGTCCACACCCTTGACACATAGGTTTTTCAACATACTTACCTTTATGATTATTACATGAAATTCTGTATCGATTTGTTTCTTGAATATATGATTCCTTATAATAATCACCAAGGTTCATGTTTTCAATAATGACATCAGATATTTGGTTGAGAATAACCACATGAGTTCTCATTGCAGCTCTCATTTCATTCTATTTCTCATTCAGAAA
Organism: Viscum album; assembly: GCA_963277665.1. Lineage (NCBI taxonomy): Eukaryota > Viridiplantae > Streptophyta > Magnoliopsida > Santalales > Viscaceae > Viscum > Viscum album. The sequence continues at coordinate 2,068,524,625 of OY728152.1, read as the reverse complement.
ACCATCACAGTTTTCTTCACATCCAATGATACTTTGGTGCCTACTAGTTCCAACCATTTACTAAAACTGAAAAGGTCAATGTGAGTATATCAGTAAATTCATCATATAATATCTTATGAGAAGGGTAAATACATATTCATGTTATCTTAAACTCATTAAAAAAACTACGACTCCATATAATATGCTAACCATCATGGATGTGTCACTTATACTTAGACAACACCCAACCCTCTGATGTTATCTAAACCGATCTCTGATACCAACTATAAGTACTCGGCCTTAAACATTGCATAATCTTTCAATAATTTAATAATTCACATTGAGGATATTTTCAGGTTTAGAGTTTTAGAGAATTAGTAATAACAATTACATTACATCTCAAAAATTTCAAAGCACACACTTCTACACAATTTCTATATTGTTTTCATAAAATATAAACTCTTGAATAAAAAAGACATGTCTAGTTCCATGTTTTAGACAGCATGAATTTTCATTGATCCGATACTTGACCGTATACCACTTTATGTCTTCTGAAAATCATTTCAAAAACATGGGATGAGAATAAAAATTCTCAGTAAGGGATACACAAAGAAGATAAACTGTTATATTTTTAAAACAACCAGTAATCCATGAATACTTTGTCATAAGTAATACTTTTCCCCTTTATGAAGTAGTAAATAGTCTCCACTGAACAAAAGATCATTTCTTACCTTTTTGAAACCAAAATATTACCATAAAACCCATATAAAGAACACATAATATATAAAGTTATCTTGGGACATAAATATTATTAAGTGGAATAACCATAAAGTCGACTTCTACAAGTATCACTAAATGGATTAGCCATACAGCTGACTTCCATACCCAATGCATTCATGGTTATAACCTAACCACTCATCCTGGTTTATCACAGCTCCACCCGTCATATGACTTATCACGTAACCACCAATAAAATTTCCAAGTACCATCATAACATTTAAAATCATTCAAATATAAATATTTCACTAATAACATTTTATTTGAAATCACAATAAGTAATTTGAAATAATCATTCCATTTTGGTAAACCATTTGAATAGTGTTTTTTGAATCAAAGTTTCTCATACCACATTAATGATTTTAATGGAATTATAATTTTAAAACATTAATGTCCATATTAAAAAATAATAAAACTATTTTTCAAACATGGAAATTAAATATAATGATTATACCAATAAATCTTTAAAATAATTAAAACAATATTTTAGTTAAAGAGTTTTTAACAAAATGAGAGACTCTTGAATACAAATAATTAATGAATAACATTTAATCTGAAATTTATAGAATCATGAGAAAAAATGGATTCATGATATAATATTAAAAAGAAAATTATATACACCATATGAGAGTGAATTGGTGCATAACAACAATGAAGTTTCATTGTAAATGTAAATTGAGATGAAATCCCTTATAAAGACGGTATCCTTAAATTAAGGATAAATCAATCACATAATTATGTGTGAAAAATATAAATACACCCAATACATGTGAATATTAATTGTAAAACAATTATAAGTCATTCACACATATTCATAGGACAATATATTCTAGAAGTACAAGTTTAACCCAATGAATTGAAATTGGGTTAAGAAGTTCCCATGCAAAAATTTAAAAAGCCTAACGACGTCACTTTAGAATTCTGAAAATGAGTTGGTGAGATAAAAAGTGTATATCATAACATGTACATAAAATTTACATCAATAATTATGTATAATAACATATCCCAACATAAGAAGATGTAAATTAAAAGGCAGAACAAAAAGAAGTCATTTTAAAAAGAGGACGGTGAAAGGTTCCCTTTCTGATGTGGTAACTAACAAAACATATGCCACATGAAAGAAGAATCATACAATGAAGATTTAAATACTCATAAATGAATTTATATTACAAAAAAGTACAATCATATGTAGTACATACACCACACAAAAGGAAATAGTGGAAAATATAGCATGAATCTCACAGGAATAAAAATTGAGATAAAACCATTTACCTCATTGTAATCAGCCGAGTCGTATTCACAAAAGATAGTAACCCTAAAATAAATCTCACAATACCATGAATATAAAAAGAATCATGATAATATATATCAATGGCAGTATACATTACACCACATTCAATAAATAAGTGGCGAACAAAGGAAATCTCAGAGAATTAAAAGTGAGATAAGAAATCCCCTTACCTTGTGTCCTACTTGACTCGTATATTCCATGACATTCCAGAAAAGAAAAAATAAGTTAATATCTACTTCATTAAAAAAATTACCATTTTTTATTCATTTTATATCAATTATTATCTTTCTACAACAACTAGTTAATTATATTATTTCTTATTGGATATTTTATCGATGTTCGGAACTTGAGTCAAATATCAACTTTTTATAATTACAATTTGTCCATGTGGTCAAAAGTACTTTATCTCCAGATTGATATAAATGTTTTATATATAATATATATCATATATATACATTGTATATTTATTTATAATATTCTATATAATTTGGAGTTATGAAATGAAACACACCGTTTATAGAGACGGTAAGTCATACATACGCATGAACGATACTTTCATTTATATTTTATATTTAATGAAATGAAAACATAATGATAAATTGGTATATTATAATTCTATTATAATATCATATGATTTTTATGTTACATAATTTAATTAACACCATCCTTTACATTTTCCATGAATGGAATGAATGAATCATGTCACCTTGATGGAGCGGAAGTCCGTGCATCCTCAAATGAAATTATCGTTTTTACCCATAATAGAAACCATAAAGGTATGATATATATAAATATTATATAAGTATAAGGAAAAAATAAACATAATATACCTCTAATATAAAAAAAAATCCATCCTAATGGCCACCATGTTAGGCGGTAGGATATAATCGAGCAATCATCGTTTCGTGAGGCGTTAGTTTTCCATCCACAGAAACAGTATGTTCTTCATCCATTAGATGGAGGTATGTGTATGTGTAGTTCGAATAATAATAATAAAAACATACTAGTATATTGGGGATATAGTTTTTGATATAAAATAAAGGAATAAAAATAGTTTAGGGGTTCGAGAAGTAAAATAAAACCAAATAAAAAAAAAGAATGTAAGAGAAAAGGTTACCTTTAATTTGGGTAACTTTGTTTGGATTGAACCAAATGGACTTATTGAAGTGGACTCTTCATATGGTAAGGATTCTAAGAGAAATATAGGGATGTGGGGAGATTAATTGGGTAGATTTAGGACGATCCAAAAGGCTTGAGAGGTGGGAATAATTGGTTATAAGTGGTCTCCTTTTATAAGAGATTGGAGAGGCACTTTAGGAAACTGTGAAAATATTATTTTATTATATAATTATGTTCTATTTAGAAAGGTCCAAAAAAATTTAGATTAGAAGATAAGATGACTCATGGTCGAAACGAAATCATCCAATAGAAATTGGACAGGTTTTGGATAATATTTTAATAATTATAATCTTATTTATTTAAATCAATTATTAATAAGGTAAATATTGCATCATTATTGTGTCATAAATAATAGGATTTATTAGATCTATAAAAATTTAAAAAAATACTATAATGTAGGAAATATTTTTATATTTCTAAAAAATATTTATAGTAAAAAATATGACTTATATAACACTATATAAAAATTAATTTACTAAAATATTCTTGTAGATGTCATTTTTGCCTTCACTTTAAATTAAATAATCTAAAGTGTTTTTATCATTCATAAGTGCTCCATGGGGTCCCAAAATCAACACAAGGATGCACATGTACGTCCCTTAGTTAAAAAATAAGGTTATGACAAGTGTTAAGGTAATTGTGAATTATTATAATATTATTTTTACATTAAATTACCATATTTACCTTTAACAGCGGTAAATAAAAGTCAAAAGTTAATATTCACCATAACTTATTTTCATATTATTTAACCACATTTTACTTAATAATTAAAACCATGTATGTCAGATTATTGAAATTCAATTCACAGAAGTGGTAAAATTTCTTTTAAATGAAAAATTCAGTTTTTTAACTACTACTAAGTGGTTTCACTATTCAAGAAAAATTGAAGTTTTTCAGAAAAATAAAACAATTCAGCCTAATATATATTTGATATTCCAAATTCAAAAATTATATTTATTTTTTAAAAATTCAAAACATAAAAGTATCAATAATTAATTTCAAAAATTAATTCTCGTTGTTAAAACAAATATTTTTTTATTAAGAAACAATAACTATCAAAAGACTGACACTGGTTTATGTCCACTTTCAAATTGAAATTAATTCCAATGACAAATGTTCGATTAAATGGAAAAAATATATTCTAATTTAACTTTAAAACCAATTAAAAAGATAACCAAACCTTATAAAAAATTACATTAAAACGCAGTTTTGAATTAAAACACAATATTTCACTATTCATTAAAAAAATTAACTTTATCGAAAAAATTCCAATAATTTACAAAAAGTAAATTTTGGTGTCCTCATTCTAAATAAGGATTTTATTCGTTAAAATAGAATGTATTAAAGTGACTAAAACTATATTTAATTAGGGTTCTTCGTTAAAAGGCGGTAAATCAACCTTTTAATGTAAATTTGGCTTAAAATTAGATTCATTCACATTTTAAGCCTCTATCTTTTATTGAAAAAATGTAAATACATTTAACAAACATGTATAATCATATTTTAGTTAGTTTTGTTCATTATTGAAACTAAAATGGCTAGGAGTTAATTACTAATTAAAATTATAATATTATATTATTAGTCTACAACTTAAGATTTCAAATAAATCTGTTGTTGCGTATCGGGTACGCTATCAAACATAGAAACCGCTTTAATTTAAAATTAATATTCAATTAACAAATATTAACAAATATGAAAATTTTATTATTCATTATTCATCTGGGATGTTACATCCTTCCCCCTTTTAGAAATTGCATCCTCAAAATTTTAAAACTGGGCTTGGACACTTATTTGAAAGTCCCACATCGGAAAAAGGGTCAATAAATATATTAGTTTAAAAGAAAGAAAGGAGGTAAAATGGTCACCTGAGATAATCCCATAGTAGGATTCCATGTAAGAAAACATGTTTATAGAAGACAAAACAGACAATCAAGTTCGGATGGAGTGTGATAGAAAACATGGATAGGAGAAAGTAAACCACCAGAAAATTACAAAGTTCTGGTGGGTTAAACATTATTTTATTCACCAGTAGGAAAGATTTAAAGTTAATGTTTCTGTTTCAAATTAATTTTCATAATGTTGAGGAATTTATTTATGATATTATCTAAAAACTTAAGGAATCATACATACTTGTCATGTAGACATTCATCCTTTACTATCTTTCTAACACAAACTCATATTTTCTCCAAACGATGATTATTAAGGATGACTTTTTCACATTAAAGGAGCTATAATCAACTTTGAGAGAACCAAATAATACAAAAAATATGAACTATATATTTCCCATGTGTTTTGACCTTAAACAAATCCCAAAAGGTTTTTACAAGTTCAAAAAATCCCTAACAAGAATAATTATTTATAAAAATAAATACTATTCCTAATCTCCAAGATTTAACAAACAGTACCCAAAGTTCAACAAAGAAAATTAAATAAACAAAATTCCTTAAAAATATTCAATATAATCCAAACATATATTGAAAACCAAAACTCGGAAGAATTTATTCCCATAATCTTCCACAGTAAATCTTAACATTTATCTCCAAATAACATCGACTACTTTTAAAGTCTCATACTGAATTGTAATTAACCTAATCAAATATTCTCTGTGAAAGGTTAAAAATTTCCATAAATAAAAAAAATAAACTTATATATAAGATCATATAACTAAAAAAATTACTCATACTAACCAGGGACTTTTGTAGTCCAGTGGTAGGCAATAAATCCCAGTCTTACATTCGTTGTGGGTTCAATTCCACATGCTTTGTCTGACACGATAGGTTCTCACGCGGCCTTCATGTTGTCCTTTTTCAAAAACTATATAATTTTTTTAACATTCCTAAAAAAGAGATAAATTCATCAAAAAAACATATCATATTTTAACCACAAAGGATCTCTATTAACTTTCATTTTTCATCCCAAAATGTATTAACCTGTAATTTCCTCGAATTCAAGAATCATATAAACCCAAATGGTTCTTTATAACAATGTACACCAAATAAAAGATAATTATTCCATGAATAAAATTTTCATATGTCAAACATTAGAGTTACACATACTATAAAATGTCTTCTAATGTAAACCCATCATCAAAAGAGCCTTAATACTTTTAAGTATTTTACAATCCAAAAATCTACCATAAATCTTGAATCCCTTATATGTTGACTTCTTACTCATTCAACATTCTTCACGTACAATTAACCATTATTTTCCAAATTATTCTGAAATACTTATTTCCTACAAACAAAATCATGAAATATATCCTAAGATTCAGTAATGTCAAAACATATGTTATGAAATAATCCAAACCATTCATTGGTAATTGTTAGTTTCTTCATACTCATTTGGAATAGAATTATGTATTGGTAAACATATATTTGTATGATACTAGTGATCCCATTACTGAAACATCTTCGTAGAACATCTGTTTGTATAATGACCATGCACACCACATTTAAAACATTCAATTGATCCCTCAGAAAGAAATTCATTCCCTTTCCTAGAGTCTACTTGATGCTTCCTTTTTCCATTGCAGGTTCTTGCTTTATGACCTTCATTCCCACATATATAGAATCCTCCCATCCCTTTGAAGCATCTTCCTAGGTTTTTCTTTCCACATCCATAACACGTTGGTTTTTTAACAAACTTACCTTTAAGATTCTTACCTGATGTTCAGTATTGATTTGTTTCTATCATATACGATGCCTTATAGAAATCACCAACTTTTACGTTTTCAATCATGACTCGGGATAGTTTACTGAGAATAACCACTACAGTCCTCATTGCAACTCTCATTTCATTCAGTTGCTCATTCAGAAAACCGTCAATGTTTTCATCACAAACACGGTTACATTATTGCCTACTAGATCCATCCATTTAAATAAACTGAAATAGTCAGTGTGAGTATATAAGTTAATTCATCTCATAATATATTATGAGGAGGTAAATACTTATTTATGTTATCTTAAACTCATTCAAAATAACTATGACTTTTTCTAATATTATAACTATTATGGTTTTGTCACTTATACTTAGATACCACCCTAACCTGTAATGTTATCTAAACCGACCTTCGATACCAACTATAAGGACCATGCCTTAAACATTAAATAATCTTGAATTAAATGAATAATTCAAATTGAGGATATTTTCAGGTTTAGAATTTTATAAAATTATGCATAACAATTACATTAAATCTCAAAAATTTCAAAGTAGACACTTCAACTCAATTTCTATATTTTTTTCATAAAATAAAAAATCTTGAATAAAAGAGACATGTCTAGTTCCATGTTTTATACTACATGAATTTTCTATTATCCCACCCTTGACCCTATTATACTTTATGTCCTATTAAAAATTTTCAAAAACATGGGATGAGCATAAAAAATCTCAGTAAGGGATACACAAAGAAGGAAAACTCTTAGATTTTCCAGACAACAATAAATCCATGAATACATTATCAAAAGTAATTCTTTTACCCTTTCTAAAGTAGTAAATACTCTTCACTGAATAATGGATCACTACATACCAATTTGTAACCAAAAGATATCTATAAAACCCATATAAAGAATATATAACATATAAAGGTAACTTGGTACATACACATTCTTATGTGGAATAACCATGTGGTCGACTTCCACAAATATAACTAAATGGAATAGTCATACGGCTGACATCCATACCCAATGCATTAGAGGTTATAACGTAACCACCCATCCTGGTTTATCATGGAATCAACTATCTTATGGTTTATCACATAAACACACGTTAAATGTACATGTACCATGATAACACATAATATCTTGCAAATATAAACATTTCACAAATAACATTTCACAAATAACATTTCATTTGAAATCATAATAAGTAATTTTAAATAATCATTCCATTTTCATAAACCATTTAAACAGAGAAGTTTTAATCAAAGTGTCCCATACAACATTGAAACTTTTAATGGAATTATAATTTTAAAACATTAATTTCCATATAAATAAATACTCAAAACAAATTTAAAACATGGACATTATAGATAATGATTTAAAATAATAAATCTTAAAAACCTTTTAAAAGATATTTTAGTTAGTGTTTTTAACAATATGAGAGACTCTTGAATACAAATTATTGATGAATAACAATTTAATATTAACTTTATAATATCATAAGAATAATGAAATTCATGATATAATATGAAACAGGACAATATATACACTATATAGGAGTGAGTTGGTCTATAACAACAATGAAGTCTCAATCGAAATGGAAATTGAGATGAAATCCCTTATAAAGACGGTACCCTTAAATTAAGGATAAATCATTCACATATTTATCTGAGAAAAATTTAAATACACCCAATATAAGTGGATATTAATTGTAAAAAAATCATAATTCATTCACACATATTCATTGGATGACATATTCAAGGAGTACAAATTTAACCCAATGAATTGAAACAAGGTTATTAAGTTCCCTTGCAAAAATAAAAAAATCCTAACGGTGTCACTTTAGAATTCAAAAAAAATTATTTTATCAGATAAAAATGTTATATAATCACTTTTACATAAAATTTAAATCAATAAGGATATATAAAAACATATCCCAACATAATAAGATTTAAATTAAAGGATAAAACAAAAATTAGTCTTTTAAAAAAGAGGAGGGTGAAAGGTTCCCTTACCGATATGGTAACTTACAAAAAGTACACCACATGAAAGAATTATCATAAAATGAAGATGTAAATATTCATAAATGAAATTATATTTAATATAAGTAAAATCATGTGTAGTACATACACCCCACAAAATTAAATAGTGGAAAATATAGCATGAGTCTCACATAAATAAAAAGTGAGATGAAACCCTTTAACTCGTTGTAATCAACCAAGTCGTATGACCAAAAGATAATAACCATGAAATGAATCACACAATACCATTAATATAAATATAATCATGATATTATATAAAAATTTCAGTAAACATTACACCACATGAAATAAATAAGTGGCGAACAATGGAAATCTCATGGAATAAAAAGTGAGATAAGAAATCCCCAAACCTCATGTCCTACTTGACTCGTATGTTCTGTGTTCTTCTTGAATAAAAAAAAAGTTAATATCTAATTCAATAAGAAATTTCATAAAGTATATTATTCATTTTATATCACTTATTATCTTTCTATGACAACTAGTTAATTATTTGAGTTCATATTTTATATCTTATCGATGTTCAGAATATGAGTCCAAAATAAAAATGTTATAATTACAATTTTTCCATGTGGTCAAAAGTACATTATCTCCTAAATGATATTAATGTTTTGTAAATAATTTATATCATATATATCCAGTGTATAGGTATTTATAATATTCAATATAATTTGGAGTTAATACATGAAACCCACCGTTCATGGAGAGGGTAAGGTGTATGCACGCATGAACAATAATTTCATTTCTATTTTATATTTAAAGGAGTGAAAACTTAATGATACATTGGTATATTATAATTCCAGTATAATATCATATGATATTTATGTTACATAATTTCATTAACTCCATCCCTTATATGTTCCATTTATGGCATGAATGAATCATATCACCTTCAGGGGTGGTAGTCCGCACTTCTTCAAATGAAATTATCATGTTTACCCACAATGGAAACCATAATGGTATGCTATAGATGAATAATACAGAAGAATAAAGAAAAAAATATACATAATTTACATCAAATATAAGTATAGTTCCATCTTAATGGCCACCATGTTAGGCGGTAGAATAAAATCAAACAATCATCATTTCGTGAGACGTTAGTTTCCCATCCACAGAAACAGTATGTTCTTCATCCATTAGATGGAGGGGTGTGTAAGTGTAGTTTGAAAATTTATTATAAAAACATCCTAGTATATTTAGGATACTTTTTTTGTTATAAAACCAATGAATAAAATTATTTTAGGGGGTTGGAAACGTAAAATAAAACAAAATAAAACAAAAGAATTTAAGAGAAATGGTAACCCTTAATTTGTGTCACTTCATTTTGTTTGAACCAAAAAGACTTCATGAGATTCATTATTCATATGTTAAGTATTCTATGAGGAAGAGAGGGATATAGAGAGCTTAATTGGGCTGAGTTTGGACGAGGAAAAATGATTGAGAGGTGAGAAGAATTGGTTAGAAGTGGTCTCATTTTATAAGAGAGAGGAGGGGCTCTTTAGGAAAGTGTGAAAATATTATTTTACTATATAATGATATTAGGTTTATAAAGGTTATAAAATCATTAGAGTTGAAGATAGGATGAATCATGGTTGAAATAAAATTAATCAATAGGAATTCGATAGGTTTTGGGTAATATTTTAATCATTCAAATCTTATTAATTTAAATCATTTATTAATGAGGTAAATACTGTATCATTATTGTATCATAAATAATTTAATTTATTTGATGTATAAAAAATATAAAAAGATACTATCATGTAGTAAATATTTCTATCTTATACATTATATTTATTGTAAAAAATATGACTTATATTAGACCATATAAAAATTAATTTACTAAATGATTTTTATAAATGTCATTTTTGCCTTTACTTTAATATAATTAATCAAAAGTTTCATTATCATTCATAAGTGGCTCCATTAGGTCCCAAAATCGACCCAAGGATGACCATGGTTGGCCATTACTCATACAATAAGGTTAGGACAACTGTTAAGGTAATTTTGAATTATTATAATATTCTTTTTACCTTGAATTACCCTATTTACCTTTAACAGAGGTAAATAAAAGTCAAAAGTCACCATTCACCAAAAATTATTTCCATCTTATTAAGCCACATTTTACATACTAATAACAACCATTTATGTCAGTTTTTTAAAATTAAATTGATAAAAGTGGTAAAACTTTATTTAAATGAAAAATTCAGTTTTTTTAACTACAACTAAGTGGATTCACTATTGATAAAAAATTGATGTTTTTCAGAAAAATTCCAAAAAATCAGCCTATGCTATATTTGATATTCTGAATACAAAAAATATGTTTATTTTTCCAAATTAAAAATATAAATGTTGCGTTAATGAATTTTGAAAATTAATTCCCATTGTTAAAACAAATAGCGTGTTTTTATAACACAATAACTTTCAAAAGATTGACACTTGTTTATGTCAACATTCAAAGTGAAATTAATTCCAATATCCAATATTGGATTCAATGGTAAAAATATATTCTAATTTAACTTTAAAACAATTAAAAACATAATATAACTATAAAAATAAATTATATTAAAACACAGTTCTGAATTAAAATACAATATTTTCACTATTCATAAAAAATGAACTTTATCATAAAAATTCCAAAAATTTACAAAAAGTATATTTTTATGTCCCCATTATAATGAAGGATTTTATTTGGTCTCATATAATGTATTAAAATGACCACAACTATATTTAACGATGATTTTCCATTAAAAGGCTGTAAATCGACCTTTTAATGTAAATTGGGCTTAAAATTAGATTCCTTCGCATTTTAAGCTTTATACTTTATTAGAAAAATGTAAATACATTTAAAAAACATTTATAATCATATTTTAGTTAGTATTTTTCATTCTCACCAATACAATGGCGAGGAGTAAATTACCATTTAAAATAAGAATATAATATTATTAAAGTGTAACGTAAGATTTCAACGAAACCTGTTGTTGCGTATCGGGTACACTATCAAACATAGAAACCCTTTCAAAGTAAAATTAATATTTAATTCCCAAATATTAATAAATATAAAATGGTTCTTATTCCTTATTCATTTGGGATGTTACGTTTGGCTCAGGATGAGAGGAGTGCCCAATATGGCATGAGACCATCGCGGTTAGGTGGTCCACCTAAATTTGATGTATAATGGAAAACCCAAACCTAGAAGTGGTTGTAGTATAAACTGGGCATATCATAGAGGGAGATTCATTCCCATGAATTCAGATATTTTATGTTCATATTTCGTGGAACATGGTGAGTTGTTTAATGTCATGTTTCTCAAACTATGGAAAAAATTTAGAGTCTGGCTGCTGATACTACTGGAAGATGATCAATCATGGGGTATACATATAGAATATGTAGGGAAAACCTATTGTGAATGAGTTCTAAGAGGCTCATGTGTTTCATACACATCTTATGATGAACAGAGGCCAAAAGTATAAGAAGTGGTAATGAACCTATGTCTAGAAAAAGAATAATGTCCTCACATTTCTCCATATCTAGTAATGATGGGAATCATGATATATGTAGTTCTTGAGAAAAGTGTACTTGGATACCAAAACTGGAAGGGGAAATCCTCTCTCATGTGGAAGCGAAAATGTCTCCTTATTATAATGGTGTGTAATGAAGATTATTATTGTATGATTGTGTTTTACCATCATTAATTACAGATAGTGGATTTTTATATTGAGGTCATTGAATTTAGACCATAAGAAGGGAGATCCTAGATGATTATTCATGATGTGGTTTTACAAAAAAAACCTAACAGGAATGGGTTTAGAGGAGGCCCACGCACGCTACATTTTTATTCCTGTAGAAGCTTGCATAATGTTTAAACTCATGTATCTTTGACTATAAAGAGGAACCCACATCACTTGTATACAATGGTGACATGAAATAAATAATACCGTATGTAAATGAAGGCCAGGAGATCCCACATGTCAGATTGGTGTATTAATATGATCTATATATAGTTTATTGTTTTTGACCATGCACCATAAGTGACCAATTTAACATAATTCTTGAAGGAAATATTTCTCTATTTTAATGTGATGAAATAAGGATGAAAATGTAACACAATTTATCATCGTGTGACATTGACATATGAATTAGAAGGAAAAATTACATTGTGCTGCAAATCACCCAATCTGAATGTGGACCAAAAAGAGACACATCACACTACACATTCTGGAGGAGGGAACCTAGGCTAGGAATGTGTGAATGAGTTCAGGATACTGTAGGTAGGACAATGGAAAACCTGTATGGGAATCACTATATATCCCATTAGGATGGGAGTAAAGTAACATATTGTTTATGAAATTGGCATGGTATAGGGCCCTTGGAAAGTGGAAATGTCTTCTCAGGAAAAGTTACCATAGCACTGTGTAGTTAATAGTCAAACATCCATGACACTAAATACATAGTTTATCATCATACTATAAGGACAGGGGATGTCATTCATTCTAAAATCATGAAAAAAGAATTCTAGGGATCTTATTTAAGTTATATAGAGCTTGGACCATAGGATAAAGCTTCCAAAATAAAAATATTTTATGTGGCACAATAATGAAACCTGATATGAATGAGATCCAAGGAAGTCTCAATCCCACACCACACATTATTCAAATAAATCTGTCCAACCATTTAATTTTATAAGGATTATACATAGCTTATTAGTTTAGAATCATATATCTTGGATATTGACTCCTAGTTTAATGGCCATAGATTTTGGACCATAGGTTAGTGTGACTCTTCCATGCATGTACAAACCCATCCAAGACCCTTCATACCAAGTGATTCATAGATGGTGTGGGATACAATGGGATTAGAGGACTCATATGAAAAATGGAATAACTTTGTAGTGGAATGGGGATGTAATGTTAAGGGTGTCGAAATGACACTGATTAGGTTTCTCAACATGTGAAGGTGCAGAGAGTAGTAACACCAAGAGAGATAGTGTTTGGTATAGACCTAAAGATGTGTAAAGGTATGTGAATCACAGTGTTGGTCATTTGGGACACCATGGGGTTGGCGTAATGACGTAGGATAACAACTAACCTTATTTCAGATACAATATCCATATCTTGTAACAAGGTATGGGAATACACAAATGAGGGTATGCCACTAACCATATTTTAAAAGTGGTTCATATCTAAAAATGGATTTCGAGATAGTCTGGGGAAATGGCCGAATACAGTAGGTGATTATTATGGAAAATCACTCTGATATTAAGGGTCCCCTTTAGAAGTGATGGATGGTGAAGACCCAAAAAATTGAGAAAATGAAGTATGGATGTGAAATGAGATAATGTCAATTCCATGTACAACACACTATGTTCTATTCCACAATTCATCTGAACACCTTAATGAGGCATATCAGATGGAGGTACCCAATCCCTTTCCTAAGGAGAAAATCTTTTAGAGATCTCCTAGATATGGATTGGTAGTTGACCAATTTCAAATGAATAGGATGACGGATAAATTAGGGTTAAGGAACTAGAGGATGGACCCAATGACTAAACCTTTGAGGATCCTATTGTATCACATAAGGATTGGAATCATACCACAAGTAGTTCATAAATATCATTTAGTTTTAATTTCATGTGATAAGTATGAAGTTGACACATAGTTTATCGACTTGTTGCTAGTGCACCGTGGATCATATTTCATGGTTGTAGAACATTGTCCAATGAATAAGGCATCTCTAATGGATATATATAGCATGGTGAGGTGAGAATCCTGGCATGAATGTAGACCAAGAAGTCCCATCACCATTAAACATATTACTGTTAATAAATGAGTGTTAAACCTGGCTTGGACTCGATTAACAAAATTTCCAAGCTTTTATACATATCCCATAAGGATGGGAATCAATAAATACATAGTTATTGTTTTCAGTGTAGTTTAACATCTTGTGATAATGATGAAATCTGTGATGTAGTTTATTGTCGTCAGGCTAGTACTTTCATAGAAAGGTACAACAATAGGGGAATATATCCATCATGTTAAAATAAACTCGATATTAATGAGGTCCATGGAATTCCACACCACACCACATTCTACCGTGATAGATCTTATGAAAATGGGGCTAAAGGAAGAAATTATATAACTACCCAAAGACTATGGGGTACCTACTTACCCTATAAAGAAGGTAATTGAGCAATATATAGTTCATGAATTTCTTACATTTTAACATCATGTGATAAGGACAATGATTTTAACAAGAATATACACGAGGGAGGTACATGTTGAATTTGTTATAAAATGACATGAATAAGGACAAAAAAATCCCACTCCACACTATACATTCTCATGATAAGACTCAGGACTAGGGGTTGAAAGATAGAAATTATGGCTGGTCCCAAATGCTAAATTCATGGGAGATACAATATATCCCATTGGGATGGGAATGAATCCATATGTAGTTCTTCAATATCCATGTAGATTAATGTTATATGGTAAACAAGGTTATGGGGTACAGTTTAATGTTTGGATTGTCATTGTGTGTATAGGTACATAGGATGTGGCCTCCCTTATTAGAAATACACCTACTCAATAATAGTTATTAGCCTCTATCCTGTTAGGGGCAGGCATGGATAGTAACATATTGGGCCCTATTGGGGCGGCTCATGACATAGTAGAATCATAGGATTTAGTTCTACCATAGGACTGGTGTCCTAGAGGTTTTTTGGGAATCATTGTTAAATATTTTGACATTGGATTTCATGCTAGGGACTCTAGTTTTGGTTTTGTAGATGAAGTATACATACACTAGGACTCTGATCACATATTTTTCAACTCATTACATGAGAACCTTGGATGGAGGGAAAAATTGTACATGCATAATATAAGAATGGGTAATGGCATCCATGTCCCTCTTGAGTCAACTCTCCAGATGTACTCATTGACTATGGTACAACATGTTTACATTCATGAATCATAAATGGTATATTCTTTCTATGATTCGTCATCACGATCACAAGGATGATACCCTCGGTGTTGATTAATCGATATAAGTACTAGTTCAAGAGGTCTTACCTCTAGGTGGTGGACTAGTTATACCACCACCTATTGAGAATCTTATAGTACTCATTGTACTAGAGAATAAGGCACAGAAGCTATTAAATCATCAAGTTTGTAAGAAAAAAATACCTCATTGGTTCCATGGAAAGCATGACCCACATGTGAATGAAGAAAGTCTTGAGGTAGTGACATGAGTTATCTGTCTAGTCATGATCCAACATGTCAAGTGGTGGTCATGGTATAAATCATTCATCATGGACAAGAAAAACAATGGTGGGGGTTAGTGACCTAGACTTATGTTAAGGAAACTATATCCCGGTTGGATATTGAGATCCTTTGGTATATTATTTCTCTCTAGATACTCTCAGGGGTGTTTTTATACATGAGTGTCAATAGCTCAAGTATGGAAAGATGATTGTAGTGGAATATTTATTGAGGTTTAACAATATTTCAGGGAACTCGATGGATATGGTTCGTTAAAAGTAGTTCAAGGATCAAACATTTGATTGAGGGATGAATACTGACATCTAATCCAATATCATCCCACTTTTCATTTTTATCAATGATATGGTTTTAGAGAAAACTTTCGTGGTTGAGAGTTTCTAGACTAAGTAGTCAAGGATCACCAGATGTTTCTAGTAAAATAACAAATCTTCTTTTTCATACATTAATTTTACATCATTTTAAAGTCAATAAATATAAAATCATTACACAACAAGGATACACAGGTTTAGTGTCTTTTGAAAATTAATACAATACATAATTCATAAAAATAAGACATAATCAGTCATTTAATTCATCCTTATCTTGATTCTTATTAGCCCTTGATTTCTCTTTAGTACATGTAATCACCTGAGAATATACACAAAAATTGTTGTGTTAAAATCCTTGTAAGAGAATTGATGAGAAAATGAAACAATAAGACATGGGGTGTGTATGAACCTAGCATAATCATCAAAACATAATGATGGGATCAAAATCAAGAGATGAAGCATTACAATAAAGCTTCAAATGTGGCAATGCATAAAAATGAAACATCGTGTCTTAGTGGTCAACTACCACAAATAGTTTAGAAACAATATTAAATCATGTTCATGCATATTTAACTTTTATCATGAGTAATATATCATTGACCAAGGATTTGGAGATATATATAATTCTAGGTGCACTGTTCACATCATAAAATTTATAATGCACTATATAATTCTGGATGCACCACTCACATCATAATGTTTACATTATCATGTGTACCACATATAAAATATATCGACCTTGGACATACAAAATACATGGAATTTAATGGTATTAATTTCATAAATCAATAATTCATAAACATTGGGTTCCTAAATGTAATATCAAATAAAATACAGGGTATAAGAATCTTTAACCTTGAGTGAAGAAGAAACAATATCAAGAAGTAAATGATGTGTTTTTTGATGATGAGTTCTTTAGGGAAATATTTTGTTTGAAATAAACTAATTTATAAAGAAGTTATATCCAAAAATGTTAATGTAATGACGAATAATGGATATTAATGGAATAGTCATTCTGGAAATGGGGTTAATGTGGTAAAACTGAAAGAAAACAGTTGTGTTTGGGAATTCCCCTTACATTATTTATGAAATATTTATTCATTTTAATGTACAATATAATAACATTATATTCATTAGTTAAAAATTAAATAGTCTTATAAACATTAATTTGATTCATTATAGTTTAATTATATTCATTTATGGCCCTTTAGATGAGTTATAGAGTTTAATTTCATCATTTTTGAAAAGTCATTTTCCTGGTTTTAAAAATTGGTTTGCTATTAAACATGAAAGGATGTTCATTTAAAATGTGGAAAAATATACATAATTGATATTTTTTGTTAGTAATAATATTATCTAATTTTGAATCATCTTTCAAATAATTGTTTTATATTTTATGAGAAATAATCATTATATAAAAGTTAACGATGTTCTTTTAGGTTAATTTTAGTGGTTTTTCGGTCACAGTGACCTCTTTTTGTTAAATCATTTAGTACTATAAAAATATGTTAGATACAAAACATATAATTTTTTTAACATGCATTTTAAAATATTTTAAAACATTTATAATTGTTTTATTAGCATTTTTTAAGGAATCAAACGATAATTAAAATGCATCATCCACAATATCAGTTAATTGACACACCATGGGTTGTGATTTCATTTTTAAAATAAAAGAGATATATATATATACATATTATTTTAATGGTGTATATTCCCTTAAATATATATAAGTTCACTATATCTAACATAATGAAGTTATAATTAAATTTTAATAAGATTAAGTGATGATAATATAAGAAAATAAATGAAGTTTAAATGAAATTAAAAGAAAAGGAAAGATGACTTTACCTTTGGCATTTCACCCCCCCCCCCCTGAGAACCACCTTAGGGAAAAGGTTTTGGGTTTTTTATGATACAATGAACTACTTGACCTAGGATAGGTTAATGGGGAGATTTTTTTATAGATATTTTATAAGGATTAATGCTTAATATTTGTGATTAGAAGAGGTTGTTAGGGATGGTAATTTTAGGTAATGACGGGGTGTTTTCTAATTATTTAATTCATTAGATTAATATTTTTCTCAATACAAGATATAGTATTGAAATTTGATACTATATAAATTAAATTTATCTTATTAGTTCAAACCAACAGTGCATACATCATCCATTAATCAAGGAATAGTGTATTTAATTTATAATGTATTTATACCGTAAATTATCTTATTTTACTATTCACCTAAAATTAGAGTATTTCAGAAAAATACAACAATTAAACATAACCATTTTTCATTTTTTAGACTTCAAAAATAAAATTCATGTGATGAAAATACATTTACAAATATGTGTAATTAAATTTTCAAATAAATTCATCATTTACAAGTAAAATACAGCTTTTAAATTTATAACTGATTTTATTAAACATTTACCAATTACCTAAGGTCCCATAATACTTTCTCAAAATTATTGTTCATCAAAATAATAATTTTTGAATAATTTCTTTGATAATGAATTTCCTTTTAAATTATTAAATTAATCATAAATTTGTAATTAAAAATTTATTAGTTACAAAAATACCAAAACATAATTAGCATTTTGAAAAACAATTACTCACTTTTACTACGATATAATTATATAATATTTTATCTTTTAGTATAAATAAATTTTATTAATACCCTATTGGGTAACATTACTATTCATTTAGACTGTTCACAGTTCATATTGTTCATATTTGTATTCCTAATGTCATGTTACTATTTCATCATTATTGGTTCTTTATATTCTAGAAATACTTCTTATTTAGTTAAATATTTAATCATAATGATTTAATTAAAGTTTATAATTGATTATATATTACTTTTACTATATGAGATTACTATAATAAGGAATAAAATCGTCTGATAATAATTTTGGTCATTACATTCTTCCCCCTTTTGAAATTTCCCCCTCGAAATTTCATTTAACATAAACGGGTGAGGGTAGTACCCTTTCATCACCTCATCTCATTCCAAATATCTTTCTTCATACATAAGGTTAATCCAAAATAAACATGGTAATGTGGGTTATCTTATTATATAGAGCCTTATCTCTTCGATCATGAATAAATATTGAACTCTCCTCATAAAAGAGGTCATCTTCCAGTTGTACCACCTCAACATTCAGTACATGTGAGGGATCTAGTGTGTACATCCTTTAGATTGGTACATGAAACTCATCATAATCATGAGCCATGTTTTTTGGAATTAAAATTTGATAGTCCATGACTTCTATGAGATCAAGGATCTTAAAATTTTCAATGTACTTTGGTCTTATCTTCCATTTATTTCCAAACTGAATGTCACTCTACCATGGTGATATTATAAAGATGACATTATCTCTAACATTGAACTCCAATCCCCATATGTGGTTATCAGCGTATCTATTTTGCATACTCTGAGCAGAATGGATATGTTGATGGATGTCTTGAACCTTCTCTATCATCTCTTCCACAAGAACATGTCCAAGTAGTTTTCTTTCCCCAACTTTATCCCAACATGTTGGAGTTCAATATTTCTTTCCATATAGAGCTTCATAAGGAGCCATCTAAATACATGATTGGAAGATATTGTTGTATGATAACATAACCAATGGAATATTCTAATCCCATCCACCATCGAATTATAAATAGCAATATCTTTGAATATCTTCGAGCATCTAAATATTACTTTCAGATTGGTCATCAGTTTGGGAGAGATATGTTGTACTAAAATTTATTTCAGTAATCAAAGAATTATTAAGAGTCCTCTAAAATTTAGAAGTGATAATTTGATCATGATCCAAGACAATAGATAGTGGAACTCCCTGTAGTATCATGAATTCCCTCAAATATATCATATAAAGTAGACCGAGATATATATCTTATTGAATAAAGATAAAGTTGGTAGTCTTGGTGAGTCATTCCACAACAACCTATATGAAATTATTTCTTCTATATGTCTTTTGGAGACACATGAAAAAATCCATAGTTACATTATTCAATTTCCACATGTGTATATGCAATGGTGGAATCATCCATTTGGACTTTTGTTTTGTGTAATGTGCATGCTAACATATCAAAAACCATGAGATATAAATAGAAATATGTTTCATTAGGTTGTGTTATTAGAAGGGTTCTTAGTGATCATGGTACATATTGGTAATCTGATGATAGATAGAGAATGTTGAGATATGTTCATCATCCAATATCTCTTTCATTATCCCAATTGATGAAGGCAGACAAATCCTCGTTCCAAATAAAATAACACCATTATCATCAATATGGAACTATTTTAGTTTCCTTTCCTTTACTGCATCCACCTTTTTAGTAACTTTAGATCATCCCTTTATGCCTTATTAATATTATCTTGCCTTTTTATTTAGGGAATCATTTTGGGAAGGTTTTATTTATTCAATAACATTATGATTTCCAAAGGAATCTTATTCATATCCAATAAGATAGAATATTTCTCAATGTACAACATTGAAAGTGTATTAGGTTTCTTTATACTACGAGAATGAGCTTCCATGTTCACCATTCCATGGTGATAGTAAATAGATAAATAATAACATTTAATTAGATCTACTTGTATCCTTTGACAATAATTGTGATCCTTTCATTGAATATATTCTTTTAGCCCCTGTGATTGGTATATATGTAACACTTTTTACTATAGATATAGTGCTACATCATTTTCTTGAAATAAATCATAATTTCTAACTCCAGATCTTGTGTTAGGAAATTATCATAATGGATCGTAAAAATTAAATAGGAATAGGCCATCATATTATCATTTTTAGGAGTAAAAACCCCAATATTTTTTTACGTGTGGTTTTATATCACAAAACATTATCCACTTTTTTGTAATGTGAGTATAGGAGTAGTGATTTGCCTCTTCTTTAGATCCTTGAATATTTCCACACATTTTTTCATCCAGACATACCTTACCCATTTCCTTGTTAACTAAGATAGAGGGTGTGAAAATTTTGTGAAATTTTTCGAAAAAAGTCATTATTGCCAATCTAATTCCAGAAAATTGTGAATTTCCATAAAACTATTGGGGCGAGTCCATTCCTCAATTGCCTTTGTTTTTTACAGGTCCACAATAATTTTCTAATTTGTGATCACATGTCCCAATAAAGTTACTTTTTTTCATCCAAAAGTAACACTTACTGAACATAGAACACGACTTATATGTCCTTAATGTCACTAACACAAGAAATCAATGTTCGTCATTTTCCTCCTAACCCTTCGAGCAGATGAGAATATAATAAATAAACACTACAACATATTTTTTGAGGTAATGAATAAATAATCTATTAATCATATGCATGTTTATTTTGGAGGCATTAGTAATTCTGAAGGGATTCACCAAAAATTCATAGTGACCATACCTTGTATAGAGGCCATTTTTTAAGATATCTTCGTTCATCACTGTTATTTGATGATATCTGGAATTAAGACCAAACATTGATAATTATTGAGCCCTCCTAAGCTAATTTAACAATTCATCAATCCATGGAAGTGGATACATGTTCATTATGGTGATCTTGTAGAGTTCCCGATAATCAATATATATCTAAATTTGTCCAACCATCTCCTTGAAAAAGAGCAGTAGTGCACCCCAATATGTTGCACTAGGGTATATGAACCTTTTTTCCAAATCATCATGTAGCTACTTCTTGAACTCCTCTTGTTCGATAAGAGTCACCCTATAGACACACTTTGAGATAGGAGTAGCTTGGGTATGAGTTATATTGATAACACTACCTCATGGTCTGGGGTACGTCTAGGTAACTCCTCAAGAAATACATCATTGTATTCTCTCACAACTGGAATTCATGTTAGGTTGGCACTTTCCTTTGACTCAACCATTTGGGTGAGGTATGCCTCTTCATAAGGAATCGACCACCACACCGTTGAAGGATATTCAAAAGGGGATTCATGATCCTCCTTATAGTTATAGAGGGTCAAGGTATGGTCAAGAATATAGAATGATATTTCCTTTTCCTTACAGTTTATACGTTATCTATAAAATGAGAGTCAATCAATCCCCATTATAGCATTGAATTCCACCAAGTAAATTATTATGAGATTAAATGGAAGTATATTCCCACATATGGAAATTAGAGAAGAGTCCAACACCAGGGTTTCAATTATTGGACCACTTTATTTTTAACAGATACTTGTACTTCAGGGTTTCGAGGATTCAATTCACTAGTTCTAGAAAACATGAAAGATATAAAGGAATGTGTAGAACAATATTCAAATAATTCTATTTCCATTCATCATTGAATTGTAAGTGTACATAGTATGAATTCGTTTTCTGAATCCAATTTAAGAGTGGTGATAGAATAATCAGTGTCTTGATCCTTGGTCTTTTGGGGCTGTTGATGTTGATTACCCTTGAGGACTCGAGGTTTGTTGAATTTGATTTCATAGTTAACATGCTCTCTATAGTTTTTGCAATAGACATTGCGTGGTATTATCCATTCCTCCACCACATTAATTGATTCCCCATGTCGTTTTGACAATCATAATCTTTGTGGCATTCTCTCCCAAATTTTAATATATTCCCCATTAGTTTTAATAAGTTCCCATGAATTTTTTCCACATTTTTTACACGTGGTTGGTTGTGTTTTCATTCCGCATTTCTCATTAAATCCTCAATATTGAATCTTTGTCTTTTTTTATCACCATTTCCAGGGGACCATTCTCCAAACTCAATCAGCACTTTAAGAGAACATCTGACAACATATTCATATATCTTTGAGTCTCTAATTTCTAGATCCTTTTAATGATTTGGTTTTAAAACCTAAAAGAATATATCAATTTTTCTATCATCGTTGAAAATAAATCTTGAAGCATACCATGAAAGCCATTTGAAATTTTCTTCATTGGCCATGATAGATTCAGCATCCATTTTCTTTAACTATATGAATTCTCACTCCATATGTTTATGAAGTGTAGTAGGTTAATACTAGTTAGGAAATATTGTCTTAAATATTTCGCAATCCATATCTTCATTTTATTATTTTGGATTGTTTTTCTTAATCAAATCCAACATTTGATTAGCCTCTACTTCTAAAGGGTAAATATATAGAATCCCAATACCCATCTTAGATCAATGAAACACAGACATATCATCTCTATGAAGTTGAACCGCTATTCAAAAAATAGTTAATAGTAAGATCAACTAAACGTCAGTGGTCATTTCCATATAAAACACCTGATATCCATTTTCTCCCTCTTATGTGAATGTAGATATTTAGAATTATTTAGGATGGCATTCATAACAAGAGCTTTATGTGTATTCATCGCCATTAAATTTTGAACTCCACTTCCCATAGAATTTATGACGTCATTTAGGAAATCACTGCATTGTCCCTCTCATGGGTTGTTTACCTGGTTTCTACTGGTTCCCACCATTTTCCAAAATATAAAAGGTTAGAACAAAACATAAGTCATCATGTCATGAATAAATAATTTATAACTTTGTGCAATGTTGTCTAATGACTTATCTTATAAGAGCAATGTGTTTATCTTTTTCTAAAACAATGCACCTTTGGTGCTTACTTATACTTAGCCTAATGCAATGGTTTTTCACTAAGGCTCTCTAATCGTAATTCCCAAATTTACTAATCCATACTCTTATTGAAACTGTACCATCCTTCGTTTTACATACATTACTATAAAATTGTATTAATGAAAAATTATATAAAATCATTACACAATTATGATTCAAAGTTCTAGTGTCCTGGAAAAATTTAGACTATATGTAATATTTAAAAAATAAAACATATACATTTAATTAATTCATTATTCTCTAGATTTTTATTGGCCCTGGAATTATATTTAGTACATATAATCACATGAGGATATACACAAAAATGGTAAGCTAAAACCAATCTAGGTAGATAAATAAGAACATGAAACAAGATAACATGGGGTGATAATAAAAATAACATAATTTTTATTACAAATTAATAGGATCATAATCATGAGAGGAAGAATTATGAAAATGCATGGAATGTGGATATGCATGAAAATAAAACATAATGTCTTAGTGGTTAACTACCACACATAGTTGTGATAAAAGATTGCATAAATTTCATGAATATTTCAATTTTATAATGAGATACATCACATTAACCAATTAATTGGAGATCAATATAATTTTGGGCACACCCATCACAGCACAAAATTTACATTGTGCAATATAATTCTTGGATCATCTATCAATCATAACAATTACATTATCATACAAGACATATAGAAAATATTTCTATAATGGACAAAAATTATCCATGGAAAATAATGGTCTTAATTTCATATATCATAAATTTATAAACTATTGGTTTTTAAATTAATGAGGGAGTATCATTCGTTGTATAAGAATCATCAACATTGTGTCATGAAGAAATAAGCTCGAGAATTAAAATATGTGTTTTTTGAAAGAATTGTACTTTCGGAAAACATTGTGTTTGTCATAAACTCTAGTAGAAAACATGTATATATCATAAAATGATTTATAATGATAACTAATTTATATTTATGGAATTTCCATAATAAAAATGGTGTGAAAGGGGGAATCCAAAATGAAAGAGAGTTGGGTTGGAGAATTCCCCTAAACTTTTTTCGGAATGATTTATTTTCATTAATGTATTGTATAATCACCATAGATTCATTATTTAAAAATTAAACAACCATTTATACAATAATTTGATTCATTATGGTTTTATTAGGTTCATTTATGGGCTTTTAGATGAATTATATAGTTTAATTGCCTCATTCAGGATCATTTGTTATCAAGGTTTTCAAGACTGGATTACTTGTATACAAAAATGGAAGTTCATGTAAAAAGTGGATTAATATCAAGAATAATTATTATATGATATTAATTATATTAAAAAATTTTGAATGATCTTATAAATAATTTTTCTATTTGGTGTGATAATTAAGCATTTGATAAAAGTTAATGATGATCATTTTAGAATAATTTTGGCGGTTTTTCGATCACAACGAACTCATTTTTTTATCATTTATTATTATCTAAATATGTTAGTTCCAAAACATAAATATGTTTTTAGAATAAATTGTAAAATATCTCTCAACCATTATTAAGAGTTTTATTATCATCAATGAAGGCAAAAATGTAAATAAAAGTCCATTGTCCACGATCACGATTAATTAACACATCACAGGTGATAATGAAATTTTTAAAATAAAAGATAAATAAAGAGGAGTTTAAAGATGGATATTAAATTAACATGATTTTGTTTTTGAATATAAAACATATTGTATCTTTTATGAAATTTTGATAATATATGGTGGGGTGAATAGAAGAAAAGAAATTAAATTGAAAATAAACTAAATGAAAAATGAAGATCATATGAATACATATTTTAATGTTATAAATACTTTTATACCACTATGAATAATTTTATGATGTCTCATAAAATTATAATAAAATCATAGGAAAAAAATTAATAATTTTTGAATACATTTTATGAAAAAAATTCCTTTCTATTTATTAATTTATCATGAAATTGTAATTAAATTTTTATGGCTAACAAAAATGAAAAAAAACATAATTATTAATTTTTAAAATATTTTCTTACTTTAATATGATTAAATAATATCATATTTTCACTTATAATATTCCAAAATATTATTTATTATTTCATGGGTGAGTTTACTGTTCATTTTCCCGGTTTACTATTCATATGGGTCATGTAACTATTCCTAAGTTCATATTACTATTTCATCCATATTTGTTCATTATATCAATTTATACTTATTATTTCATTATTATTCATTTATAATTATTTTATTATAATCCATATGTGATTATATGTGATTTAAACAATATGAAATTACTATAAGATAGAATAAATTTCATTAATAAATTCATGGGTCGTTTCAAATAAGGCCAGGGAGAGGAGGTTTTACTCATGTGATGGTTGAGAACATCTTTCTCGAGATTGTCTGGCCCACTATATATCTAATATAGTGTCTATGTATTATCCCTCTAGGAAGATGAAGTAGATATAATAGATAGATATGGATGGAGGAAGACACATAAGGAGATCTTGGGAAGTAGTAAGAGGTGGTATAATCTTTTATTCATTTATATCACCACCCTCAGGTGGTCCACGCCAGGATCATGGAGCTATAGGACAAGGGATGGGACAGCTGTTGGTGGTCAAATAAAAAGATCCCAAGGATCCATGAATAATATTATGTATGATATGTGTCTTTTATACCATATTTTTTGTACTAAAAGACATGGTTTATATTTATTACATTCATTCCACCTATCTTGTTCGACAATTGTAGATTTCAGTTGAGTTGTTGGCTCAATCCTTCCATTTGGAGAGTCCCACGAGAGATGAATTAGTGATCACAATATTGTGTCAATAGTGTGGTAAGACTCTTGGAGGTGAGAGTTACTATAAGAATATCATTATAGAATAAATTAGGCCTTATGATATCATTATAGGTATAGATCGGTTATCCATAGTCCATTATCATATTGACTTTTATAAGTGGAGGATGTGGTGTATCATTAGTGATGTAACTAGGTTCTTCTTTTTTTGGGAAAAGGAAACTCAAGCAGCATAGGATGAAATCACTTATAATATGTTGGAGGTGTTTTCTGATCAGTTTACAATTTTTACCATCGGTTTAGTGGATGTTTTGAGTTTCCAGTTCCATTAGTTATGATAGATTACAAGGATGCCTTCCCCAAGGATGTTCAATGTTTACCTCCTAGTACATATATGTACATCTATATTGATCTACACACTTGGACGGAAAAGATACATGTTCTATAATATCATATGTATCTCACAAGGCTTCACAAGCTAATGGTGTGCAAAGATGATTTTCATATGAAGGGATTTGTTATACCGAGCATTTTACTTGGATCGTCCCTGGAGTTGATCTACCAAAAGGCATAGAGGATCTTGAGGTTTTGTGTTGAAAACCGAAACATGAATCAGGTGACCATGAATAAAAAGTATCCAATATGGGGGATTGATGAACTCTTTATCATTTTATAGATGCAATTTGGTTCTATAAGGTTGTCCTCAGGTCGATCAATGACCAATTATGTGTACATGATGAGGATGTACTGAAAATATGTTCAGATGTCACAACTATCCCTATGATTACTTGGATATACCCATTGTCATGACTAATTCCCCAAAAGTGTTCATGGTACTGATGAACTTCATGTTTCATCCTTTATTAGAGAACTTTATTGTAGTCATCGTCGAAGATATCCGTGTGCACTCGTTATGCAGGGAGGATCACATGAGAAACTTGATTATGGTTTTCTACATACTCCAAGAGAACAATATTTATAGAAATATAATGAAGATTATATTTTGTATACAATAGGTCCACTTTGTCAGACACTTTATCTTAGATAATGGAGTGGTAGTGGACATATCCAAAATTTAATATAGTATTATCCTAGGATCCACCAATGTGAATGATAGGAGCATAGAACATACTTGGGATGGTATGATATTATTGGATATTCATACATGATTTCCCTATGATATCATTTCCCCTGATTTTTTTCACCAAAAATATGCATCATTACATGTGTAAATAAATATTTCAGTGGTAATTCTATAATTTGAGGTATAGTTTAATGGGTTCTCCAACATTCAGATTTCAATAGGAGGGTGTTGATATTTAGTTTCCTGTGATGTATGAGGAACCATACCATGTAGTGGTATGTTGTAGAAGAAGTTGGTTGTTTCCTATGTTTCATGATAATAGAGTACATATGAGAAGAAATATATGACTTGCAATATTGAGATAGATGTGGTAGTCTACACACTAATGATTTAGTGACAATACCACATAAGAGAGTGGCTTACCATCTCTTATGATAATAGGAGTATAATGTATATCTTTTTACATAATGATCCAAACATGATACAGAGGTGACTGTGAGTGTTCCACTAATATTAGGACTTAAAAATATTATACACTCCCTGGAAGGGGAACGTGGTAGCAGATACTCTTAGTATGAGATATTTCTCATAATTTTTTTATGAGGAATAAATTTTTTTGGCCTCATTATAGTTATCCATTATGAATGGAGATGCAGTTTCATTCATCCAATCAATGTTTATCACCCCTCTTCTCTTGTAGTGAGTCAGGGAGGCACATTTTTAGGATTCCGACAATAAGACTATATGTTCCATGATATTAACCCAAAAGTCAGATCCAAGCACGCTTGGACCGAAAATTTATTAATAAAAATAAATGTGCAGAAACAAACAAGGTAAAGAGGGCGAGGTTAAATGTCAGAATAGTCATAAGCATCACATTCGTACCTGGTCATATCATCTGCGTCGGCTGACTCCCATTCTGATTGGGGATCATATTGTTTGAGCCACTTGATATTCTTCTTCCTTCGCTCCAATTTCTCCATAGATAGATTCTTCTTAGCCTTCATGGAGGATGACCTGGTGCTCACCGTCCTCGGAACTGTAGAGTAATCCTTCATTGGTTTCCTTTTAACTGTGGTAGGCAATACACCCTCACAACAAGCCATCCTTTCCTTACCTCTCATGACCACATCCTTGAAAGATGCACACGCACCACTGCCCAAAGCCTGATTAGGGGTACCTTGATCCCCTTTAACATTAGAAGGACTCCCCTGTTTCTTATAAAATTCAGAAGAATGAAAGAGCTTCTAAATTTCCTGATGATAGTCAACACCTTGGTGTGCATCAGCCTGGTTAGAGACATTACCCTGCAAATAGTCAGGGACCACAACCAGAGGGACAGAGATGCCACTTTTCTCTGGAGATACATCCACCAACGAAACTTGTTATCGATTTAGGGGGTATTGAGTCGGCCTTCCCCACCCCCTGTCGTATGTCCCCAGCTAGGCCCAAGGTGGCCAACCTTGGGTTTGGGCCATTTCTCACGGAGTCGAGGGGATGAGAGGATCACTGGCGTATGGTGTACGTTGCCTTTGCGAGGACTCGAACCCGGAACCTCAACGACGGGATGCCACTGCCTTGAACCAACTCACCCATCACCCACAGGTAAACATGTTGTTGGTTTAGAGGGTATTGAGGCGGCCTTACCCCACCCGCTGTTGCACGTCCCCACCTAGGCCCATGGTGGCCAACCTTAGGCTTGGGCCAGTTCCCACGGAGTCAAGGGGACGGGAGGATCACTGGCATATGGCGTATGTTTCCTTTGCGAGGACTCGAACCCGAAACCTCAACGACGGGACGCCACCGCCTTGAACAAACTCACCCAGCCCCCGCGGGCGAAAACGTGCTGTCGGTTTAGAGGGTATTGAGGCGGACTTACCCCACCCCCTGTCGCACATCCCCAGCTAGGCCCAAGGTGTCCAACCTTAGGCTTGGGCCAGTTCCCACAGAGTCAAGGGGACCATAGGATCATTGGCGTATGGTGCATGTTGCCTTTGCAAGGACTCGAACCCGGAACCTCAATGACGGGACGCCACCACCTTCAAACAACTCACCCAGCCCCCGCGGGCGGAAACGTGTTATCGGTTTAGGGGGTATTGAGGCGGACTTCCCCACCCCCTATCGCACGTCCCCAGCTAGGCCCAAGGTGGCCAACCTTGGGTTTGGGCCAGTTCCCACGGAGTCGAGGGGACGAGAGGATCGCTGGCGTATGGTGGACGTTTCCTTTGCGAGGACTCGAACCCGGAACCTCAACGACGGGACGACACCGCCTTGAACCAACTCACGCAGCCCCTGTGGGCATAAACGTGTTATCGGTTTAGGGGGTATTCAGGCGGCCTTCCCTACCCCCTGTCGCACGTCCCCAGCTAGGCCCAAGGTGGCCAACCTTGGGTTTGGGCCAGTTCCCATGGAGTCAAGGGGACGAGAGGATCGCTGGCGTATGGTGCACATTGCCTTTGTGAGGACTCGAACCCGGAACCTCAACGACGGGACGCCACCGCCTTGAACCAACTCACCCAGCCCCCGCGGGCCAACGTGTTATCGGTTTAGGGGGTATTGAGGCGGCCTTCCCTACCCCCTGTCGCACGTCCCCAGCTAGGCCCAAGGTGTCCAACCTTGGGTTTGGGCCAGTTCCCATGGAGTCGAGGGGAACAGAGGATCGCTGGCGTAGGTGCAAGTTTCCTTTGCGGGGACTCGAACCCGAAACCTCAACGACGGGACGCCACCACCTTGAACCAACTCACCCAGCCCCCACGGGAAAAACGTGTTATCAGTTTAGGGGGTATTGAGGCAGCCTTACCCACCCCATGTCGCACATCCCCAGCTAGGCCCAAGGTGGCCAACCTTGGGTTTGGGCCCGTTCCCACGGAGTCGAGGGGACGAGAGGATCGCTGGCATGTGGTGCATGTTGCCTTTGCGAAGACTCGAACCTGGAACCTCAACGACGAGACGCCACCGCCTTGAACCAACTCACCCAGTGACGGTGAGGGATGAGGTTTTCATAGAATTTAATACATCTCATTTGGCCACACATACTGGTTTGTAAAAGATATTCCCAGATATTTGGTGTCATTGTTGGTGTCCAAGGATGAATAAATGAGTTGAAAAGTTTATATTTGGATGTCTAACTAGTCAGTAAGTGAATGTTGAGCACCATGTTACAACAGGTTTAGGTCAGACCCTTAAAGATATTGAGTGGAATTGCTATGGAATATCCATGGACATCATGAAGGTATTAACACATAAGTCCATGGGACAAGATTCCATCTGAGTGAGCATAGAAATACTCAACATGTTAGCCCAATTCTTACATATTCAATGGAAGAGTTCATTTTAGAAATTATGATGCCTTTATGGGTATCATATTTTCTGACTCCATGGAGTTACATCGATGGTCATTTCTGATCATGATGAACCTTTTACATCTTTATTGGTGAAAGGATTCCAGGAAGTGATTGGAACATAGAAACTCCTGAGCATAGTGTTTCACACCAATGTAAATGGTCATATCGAGTGGCTCATTTAGGTTCTAGAGAACATTATTTGAGATTCCATGTTGGATGTAGAACATAGTTGGTAGGATCACATAACACAACTATAATTCTCAACAACTAACAAATACCATTCCCCCATTTGTATGGATCCAATCGAGGATTTTATGGGCAACCCAACATGTCACCACTTTGTTGGACTAAACTATGAGAGATAGAAATTTTTGGCCTAGAGTTGGTGTGAGGATCATCTAACAAACAGGAGATTATCGAACAATTGATGAATTATTCACATAGGCATGTCAATTATTAGTCACACCGATGTGGGAGGACCATGTAGTTCATGGAGGCAGACCTTGTGTTCCTATGGGTTTAACCTCGACATGGATTTCATATATATTTATATTAAGAGAAGTTATCTATGAGACTCACTGTACCATTATAAATACTGGGTAGAGATGGTGAGGTGGGGTATCAGTTTTTTCTACCTTCATAGTTAAATTAGCTACAAAACATCATCCGTGTGTCTATCTTGAAGAGGTAAATTCATGACCCATCACATGTTATAGACAGTGTGTTCTTCAAATTGAGTATGAAGATACAATTGCTGAGTACCCAAAAAAGATTCATTAAATTTTAGGAGAGTATCTTATGTGTGAAAAAAATTCCTTTAGTGTGTGTTCTGTGACTAAAAATGAATCTTCCAGAGAGAAACTTTGAGTCAGAGTCTCATATTCATTATTAGTACCGAAATCTCATTTTGTGTCCCTTGTTTTGGATTTTCAGATATGTAAATCCCCGAGGGGGATAATGTAGTGACATGGATTTTTAAATGTATTATTTTTGGATATTGTATGAATTATTTTTTAGACCGGGTCCTAAAAAAGCATGAAATTATGAGTCATGGTGTACCCAACATAAATGTGTGAAATATATTACAAAATTTAAATAACACGCATTCAAAGATTTCCTAAAAAAGTGAAATAACTTCTAAATAGGTTCTTGGATCAGAAATATGTTCTAATAGTGAGTTTAGAATGTAGGGTTATTCCCTAGAAATATCATAACCTTGGTTAGTGTGGGTAGTTTGGGTAAACTTTATCAAACACATAAAATGTATATTATAATTAAATAAGTTA
Organism: Viscum album; assembly: GCA_963277665.1. NCBI lineage: Eukaryota > Viridiplantae > Streptophyta > Magnoliopsida > Santalales > Viscaceae > Viscum > Viscum album. The sequence continues at coordinate 2,068,492,005 of OY728152.1, read as the reverse complement.
TTTTATTTGTTTGTTGATGTAATAAAATAATTTCCATCTTTAAATACAAGATTATTGAAACACTCTTGGTTAGACTCATAACCTTATGAAATAACACGATACATTAGAGATATTGGAGGAGATTCTATTGGTGGATGATTATTGGATTATAAATTAATGACCTGTGTGAAGCGAATTTGAAGTATCTAGCCGACGATAACAACAAAAATCTATTCTACATCTTTGATCAATCCAGATTTAGGTAGCATGTTCTATGATTGGGTTTTCATTCTCCATTGTTTTCAATAATAAACACAAATCAATAAAAAATTGACTAATCTATAGATCATGTGTATTAATAGATCGGTAAAATTAATCTCTACTCAGAAGAATTTCATTGTTATTTAATGATTTATTCTTTATTTTCCATTCTAACATAAACAAATTGATATTGACACGAACATCAATCGAGATCTTTTCCTTTTGATTATTCATCTTCTTTTCCCAATTTATTCTTTATTCATTGTGGACATTCTTAATTTTTCCTATGGATTTACATATTCCAATGAAATTAATAATTGTGAACCCATTTTTTGGGTGAATGATCAGATAATATAGATCTTGGATTGACACAACATGGAGATGGTGCAGTGATGGAAGTGGCAATGGATCAAACATTTTTTATCACCCAATTTAATCTTCTTAAAATCACAATGAATATTGTAATTCTATGGTTATATATGATAATATTTTATGGGTTAATCATTTTTTCTTCAACAATGAGGATTGAGTTAAGAGGTTCCTTTATTATCCTAGTGAGTCTCTCGCCTCATTGAAGGCCAATGGTGCCAAAATGAACATAGAAACATGTTTTGAGATTCTAGAAATTATTTTACTACACAAAAGTTTACACAAAGACACACACTTTTTCTCCCATCTTATTGGAATCTAGTACTCCTATTAAATGATAATTGTCACACTCAGTGTGACCTTCCCACACTACTTATAGTCCCTTTTGGCGAGCTTAATGTGTACCTTAGAGGGCGCACAAACATGGTCTAGATTACATGGGCATGGACATATTTTTATTCCCACAAGAACATTTTATATATAGAAAGTACAAAGGATAATCCATGTAATTGTAAATGGGAAGAGTACACGTGAAAACTACACACCACGTACTATTAGATAGACAAAAATAGAGATATGGGACATGGTCAATTTCCCAGGGTAGGACCCAAGGTTAAAGGTACATGGGTTGTACCATACTACACACCATGTACACCTATGAATTGGGATTGAAACTATTTCCAATGTACAATAGACAAGTTTAGTTAGGGTGTCTTCGACATATACAATCACTGAGGGATTGTATGGAATTACCTCAAACTCAATGAATTGTGATCCCATTAGCTTGAACTCTTTATTAGAGTTATTAGAATACTTACATGAGGGATGAAGTCAGATACATTATTCATCTTCATTCCCATGGTGGTGTTCTTAGTATCATCATTACCAAGACTGCATGGGCACTTATCCCTTATTTATATGGTTATAACAGATTGATTTGTTTGTATATCATATGGAACAAGGTGTCTTCCTAATCTTTGTATTTATCTTTTAAGTCATTCATCATGTAATTATAATGTCGATACTCGATGATAATTACATATGATATGAAAATTATGAGTGCATTTTGACTCAAGATTGAATTCTCTCAAACAACTGTTATGCAAAACCTTCGAGCAGGAATCTTAGGTTGGAATTTCAATTATAACTTACCTATTAAGGTTGTGTGTCCCTATACAGTATATTCCGTAATTATTGTTAAATTTATTATATAAATAAACATGTGCAGATCCGAATTTATTATTATTTTTATATTCATTATGATTTTTTATTTTTTACAAAGTATTGTTATACTCACCCCGTCATAGGACTTTACTAGACATTTCAGGAGTTGTATTGATGATCAAACATTTGATAGAGTCTGTGTGGGACTAGGACCAGATATTTATTATTCATTCTAGGTTGGCCGAGGTGTCTTTATTATGTATCATGATAGTAATCCCAATCTATTATTTCTAGTTTGAATTTCTTTCACACTCTTTTTAGTGGGAATTTTTGGGACCACGTAAAATTTATTTTCTTCTAATCATGCTCTCATTGTAGGGTTTGGGTGTATGTGTGAATGATTGTTTAGTTGTTTTTACATTTCAACATTGTCTTGTCTTAGATGTGTGTCTTTCTGTGTGTAGGTACTTAGACTAATACATCTCATGCTAGTGATATTCCTACTCAGTGCAAGTCACCAACCCCTGACCAATTATAGGGAAGATTGTGGAGTCATGAAACATGAGCCATTGAAATTATTCATGATAGAAATAACCATAGTGGGATATTTATATAGAATATTTTCAGGATAAGAGTCATAAAATATAATAATGGGTATTGTATTCACCACACAATAGAAACAAGTGGTGTCTGATGCATTTTCCGGACATAACTAAAATTGAGATGAAAATACAAAACCAAATTTAAGACAATTGAATCGTAAGCCCTGTTAAATATTAAAATTAAATTAAACATTTTATATAATGAAAATGATTATATTTGTGATATTTCATTTTAAAGGGGCAGTATATACACAACAAAAAAGAAACACATGGTGAGTACTATAACAACCAAAAATTTTGTTATATGAAATGCCCTTCCAATAATTATTGCTTATATTATAACCCAAATAAAATCAATTTGAGAACATAATAAAAACATTATAAATTAATAATGAAAGAAATAATAGTTATTTCTAAAAATTAAGGAACTGATCTCGATTAAATTGTAAAATAACCTTTGGAATAGTAATGCAACCATTATGAATAGAATTTCAGTCAATAAAATAGTAACCTCATCAATGAAAGTATAAATAAAATTTACGAATATTTTAAATGACAATATGATATATTTAAATAACATAATAATTAAGTATTTTAAAAACATTAAATTAAGTGTTTATATTTTTAGAAAAAATAAATATTTATATATAATTTTATAATTATTGAAATTATTTATAAAGATTTTATTTTTATTAAATAGAATCAAATTTTCAAATTTATTTCTTTTATGAATATAAGATAATTGTATAAGACATTAATTAATTTTTAGATTTGTATAAATTCAATTATACTTTTAAAATTTTCATTTTCCATGTATATGATGAATAAAATTAAGAAATAAATTTAATATATTTCACAAATTATAATCATAAGATTAATTTTTTTTCAATTATATGTGTAGAAAAATTGTTGGAGGGATTTTTTCGGATTTTTCTAAAATAGATGATTTTTTAATAGAGAAATATAGTAATTTATGGTTTAAAAAATACATAAATTATTGAATAATAGATAATGTTTGAATAATTTAATCATAAATTCTCCATCTATCCTTAATTATTTTAATATATATAATGATAACATTAAAACTACTCGTATTATTGATCTAAAATAATAAACTAATGAATAAAATAATAATAAAACACCCCACTACTCCGCTATAAATACCACCACTTCTCCCCACACCTCAAAATTGATGATTATTGTCCAAATTATTCTCATTATTATTCCCAAACATCTCCATCATGCCTGGGATCCTTTAGTCTCAACAAAATTAGAAATCAAATTTCTGTAAGGAGGTTCACCATGAATGAAATTTAAGATGTAAAGTCCTATTTCAATTTCATTTATTTTATTTTCAATTTAATATATTATTTTTTTTAACTACCATTATCCCAGTGTCATTGTAAATCCATTATCTTATATATCATTTAATTTATTTATTTTAATTAATCGATTCATTATCAAATCTTTTATCCTATATCTTTTATTCTAAACATGATAACATCGTCTGTGATGCTTCAATTTATAGCCTTTAGGGATGTTGAATTTTTTCCACTAACTCCTTAATGGATGGTTATAAAACTATTATTATGGTTAAATAAGAATTTATTATACATATTATTGGTGATATAATGTTCCGGAATAAAAATATAAACATGATATTAAACAAAATAATATGAGTTTGGGATGATCATAAATTCCTCTCAATAAATTAAATCATTTGAATAATGTATCTTTCTAATAATTAATTCTCATAACATATAACCAAATGATATATTAGTTCATTTAATAATATAAAAGTTCAATAATAACATATAATCACAATTATAAAATTTTTTCCACATTTTACATGAACTTCCACACATGTATACAACTGAACTGATCATGAAAACCAAGAAAATGAACACTTTCAAGATGATGAAATTGAAACCTATAACTAAATAAATTCCTTTAAATGAACTTAATATAAATATAACAAATTAAATAATTGAATAATATACTGCAGATTTGTTAATTAATGAATCTAATTTTACTTTTCTTGAGATGTTCCTTTTTCATTCATGAATAATTACTATTATACTGAGGTGTTATTCCCCCTTTATTTTCAAAGTCCCAAAGAATATTCATGTATTTTTCATTGTGAAATTAAACACATTGTATTCTATGGGTTATATTTTTTCCATGATTTAAAAACATTCCATGTGGAATGTGTGATTGTGTAAATGTTATGATGTGATGGGTGGGAAAATAATTATAGATCATATATAAATTTTATGATGTGATGAGTGATCCAAGAATTATAAATAGATTCAATGAATTGTGTATTGTGATTTATCTCATGAGATAATGTTAAATATGCATCAACATGATTCAATCTTTGTTCACAAAAATGTGTGGTGGTCAACGAGAAAGATATGATGATTCATTTTATTTCACTATTATATTCCATTCTATTATCCAATGCTTCTTCTTATGATTATGTTGATGATCGTATGCTAATATTATGGTGGTTATTATTATCATCAGAACATGTTATATTGATTAATGTTCATATCAATCTGATGACTGGTATTTTATATCTTCTCTTCTTTTGATGTATATCCTCTGGTGAATACATGTATTAGATAGAATGTGAGGGCCAATATGAAGCTACAGAAGAATAAATTAAATAATTATTATGATTTTTTATGTATATATTTTGTATGATAATAATTTTTCCAGGACACTAAAATTTTTTATCTGGGTTGTGTAATTGTTTTATGTTGTATATTTTTACAATTATGAAAAATACATGAATGAAAATTATGGTCCCTTTAAATATGTTATATGTCTCCTAGAAATAAAAGAGTAAATAGAAATATCATACCTAATGTATTGAATTTAATTGTACATGTTATAAAATCGTATATATTAAATATAAATTTATTATAAATTTATTAAATGAGAATAAAAATATACACCTTACCACATATTATTTACGTAGTCCCTTTTATTACTTATTTATTTAAATCTCCTTGTTAAAATAATATTTCTGGTAAAAACTACTACGTTTTTCCAGAATTTTTTTGTTTGGAATTTCAATTACTTTTATATTTATCATGTTCCTATAATATCAAAGAATTTTACCATTATATATATATTATATAAATTCCTAATACATATATTTATAGTAATTGGTTAAATTTGGAGAGAGAAATTAATAACACCATTCATGGGGATTGTAGGTCCTATATGTGCTTGATTGTTGTTTCAATTTTCATATCGGATGGAACTAAATAAAGTTAAATAATATATCACTTTTCCATAATGATTTTTATTTCATATATATTCACTAAATATATATTTATTACAATTTAGGAAAAAATTAAATGAAAAATGATTTATGTCACTTCACAATGGAAGAGGTCAACAAGTACGAACAAGAGACCTTATCATTTTTCAACAGATTTGTAGGTAAGAATATAAAAGTGATATTATAATTTCAACACTATATATAAAAAATATCATATATAAAAATTTAATCTATTATTGTCTCCATACTTAAGTGTTTTTGAAGGATAACTAATTACATCCTATTGGGATGTGTTAGTCTGTCATAGACAAGAACAACGGTTTTGTTTCCAATTTTATGGAAGAGGAGATGGACATAGGTTATTACATTAAAAAAATAAAAAATAATTATATGGCATATCGTTATTATATTATATCATCATTGTTTAATAATACAATAATGAGTTTGAAGAATAAATGAAATACATTTTTCAACGAAGAATGATGCCTCTTAATTCGACAACCTCGGTTGGTCTGCAATAAAATCATTCTTTTGAGGGGTTCCTAATAGAAATTAGGCCTCTAATATATAGAAAAGGAATAAATTAATTGATTTTTGTAGATATTTTCCCCACTAAAAGGCATTGAATTTATGAAGTTGATAAGATAGGGTTCCCCTCTCATTAGTAGAGGAGAATACACATATGGATTTGTTTAAAAGAAAATGGTATACCCATATTTTAGTTATGCCACAACACACAGAAATGCATAATTATCCAAACATATATGTTATATGGTATATATATAAACATATATTAGGAATTTGATAAGTTTTCATATCATTTAACCCTTATGTTATTGGCATAACCCCCAATACATGGTAAACTCGTTTTAACCTTAACTATGGTAATAAATTATTATTTTCATTACTATTAATTAAGAAAAATAATAATTTGACAATATAATATAATATAATTTTTTATTTTACTATATATTAAATTATTTTTTGAAAATTAAATTCTATGAAATTGTATAATTAAATTTAAAATAACACATGCAGACATGACAAAAAATGGTTCTCAAAAGAAATTGTCCTCATAAGTTCAAGACGTTTTATATCAAAATTTACCATAAAAATATTTCCAATGAAATAAATTTGTTTAAGAATAATATAGTAGAACTAATTTAATATTTAAAACTATATTAATACAAAGTAGGACATATAAATTCCTTAAATTGAAATAATGTTTTCAATAAGAATTTATATTTTTCACTATTTATTTTTAAATTATTATTTTAAAATCATTGTAAAAACTCTAAATGATAATATTCAAATGATTATTTCTAAAATGAATTTAATATTTTCAAAACAATTTGTAAAAAAATTAATATGAATCACAAAAAATATAGTCAAACTTCTTTAATCTAAATATAATTTTTAAAAAAACACTAGAGTTATCAATATCTCATTCCTAGGAAAAATATTAGAGGAATGATACATCATTTATATGAATATATAATATTTAAATTTCATTAATATTTTTCACCATTTTATATCAATATAATTCTTTTATATAGAATCACATTGTGATCATAATAAAGATTCTATGAAAAAACATTTACTTTACATTCAAATGATTACTTATTTATTTATTTATTTCTAATCAATTGAAAAATAATGGAATCATTTTTAATTTGTGTAATCAATACATTTGGGAAAATTTTTAAACGAAATTTATATTCCATTATCTAGGAGAAAACTATTACATTAAATTATAATATATTAATAGTATATCATGGTTTGTTTAAACTCAATGTTTCTTGTAACACATGATTTCAAAGAAAGAAAAAATATTATAACAAAAATATTTCAAAATGAAAGCATTGTGAAATTCTAACCCATTTAAAATAATGTAAAACAAAATATTCTATCACTATTTTGTAATGATTGAGGATATATTTACCACATAAAATCCTCAGGTTCTTTTGTAGCTTCCATAGGTTGGTGGTTTATCCAGAAAACATTGAACGGTTAAGTGGTCTTATTACATAAATATTATCTCTATGATCCATAATATCAATCATTTTTTATTAAGAACAAATATCATTTTATAGTGGTAGAGACTTTGATTTTTATACATGTTATGATTTTTGTATTCACATGATCAAGATATATATATATATTGAAGGAATCATATACTTGTGAGAGGTTCAGGGGAAGCATCAAGTAGAAATATTTCATCCCAAAACGATCAAGGATATCAAAAGTACTAATATATAAAGGGATCGAAATTCCATTCCTTCAAAGATACATTTCCTTCATTAAAGTAATATTGTATAAACTATATAAAAAACCAAAGCTTAGTGATGGTCTTCAACATAACATAACATTTTACTCAAATCTACCACGAGGTTATATTGAATGGATTTAACTTTTTCCCATTTATTCTTCTATATTAGTTCCCAATTAATTTATTTCTATAGCTTCTTCACAGTACATTGTATTTTCAACCCAAATTTTAAAGAAGGATTCATAATAATCCATATCAATGCTTGACTGAAAACCATTATTGTTTGAAATTACACCAATTGAATGTGTTTTTTCCAACCAAATTTTTCATCCATGATGAAAGCTCTAAAACATTTTCAATAGTTTTAATGGTCCCATTAGACAGAACATATATCTAATTTTAATAAGTTTTACTAACATTTGACATGATGACTATATGTAATTAAAGGATACTATATATTTATTAGGTAAACATCATTATATGCTATATATATTTTTAATCCATTAAATCTTACAACTTATTTTACTTATAATGGTTTATGGTGATTATGATAGTAAACTATTTTCAAATGGAAATTATATTTTATTAAATCAGAAATCGATTATCTATAACCACAGATCATTTTTACCATTATAAGTTTCAGAGAGTCCAACAACAAAATACATAGTGATTTATTTTTTTCCATTATGGTATTTGAGACAATTATAAGACCTTCATTGAATTATTCATCTTATTATTAACTAGGTGAATAACCAAGCATTGATAGATTATTATTGATTTATTTGGAATATGAAATGTTATTTCATTATTCTATATTCTATTTCAAGATATTAAATCAATGCTCATTAGTATATCAAATTTTACTATAGTACGAATAATAAGATTTTTAAAAGGCTCACTAAAAAAAAGTCAAACATAAAATTATCAACTCTAGGGTATAGTAAAAGTATTCCCTTGTTATATTGACTCACATCATATGTTATTAGTGAATAATATTTACCATTGAACCTTGCCTTGTAATTAGTTTTTATATTTCAATCCACAATAAACCTTATATTTGGGGATTGATTCACATATGTCACAAACTCCTTGAATTTGAAACATTGTAGTGTGTGTTGTGAATTTTGGTGATATCTCACTCCATTAATTTCATTGATTGTTCTCTTCACATCATGTTTTTAGTATTTTTGTCGATTTATGTGATTTAAACAATTGAAACACCTTAATAATCCTTAGAGGAAATCACTAGAGTGATCCTTCCCATGTTTTTGGTAGGTGGGGGACAAAAAAATTTATTCCCTCTATATAAAATATCTATAGAGCTTCCATGAAACCGTATATTCCTTCTCTTATCACCAGAACCATGATGGTTTCCAGTTTCAATTTCCACTTTGTTTGAAAATATAAGGATTTATTCAAATAAATAAAAGTCTTTTATGTATTACAACCTTTACTGACTAAATTTTAATCTATTGAATAATTTATCACACTTACATTTAAGTTTGATGATAGTACTTGAAGAGTACCTCCCAAATCTTGTAATATTCTCCTAATATGGACCAACAGATTCATCATTCTTCTTTTTAAGATCTTGGAATTATTTCTCTTTTCATTGATGAATAATATGATTAAAATAAATATTTAAAAATGAAATATTAATCTAGTCCCACGACATACTGTCAATACATCCAATTACCACATATTCTAAATTAGAGTTTATCATTGATTATATTATACTTATAAATAGTATAAAACCATGTAAAGTATTTCATGTTGTAAATATTAGAGATTAAAAAAATTTCAATTGTACTAATCTACATCTCATGAATTATAGTATCAGTATATCAACTCAAATATGGTGGATGTCTCCTCACAATGAATACAATAGAATGTTTTTCACTCATTTTTATTTTTCAATATTATATTGATTCATGGCTGGAGATAATTATGTGCTCACGGTTATATGTTTCTAAATCGAAGATCCTATATCATTTGGTTTCTCTAATATAAAATAATTTCATTATCGATCTCATTCAATGTTAGCATAGTTCCTTTAGCTACTATTCATTGTCTAAAACCAAAAAACATAGTTTATGAAAATACTTATAACTGTGGGAAATCACGATGTCATGTAACCTTAGGCTTGACCAAGGATATTCATGGTTATAACATATTAAAAAAATTAATTATTTTTTAAAAAATGTGAGTTATCCTAAGCACATCACTTAAGAGTGAGAAACCAGGTGTGTAGTAAGGACCATTGTCGTACACCAGGAATTGATCTATTCAATATAAATTCTACATTTTTAGTGTTATTATACACAGTTAGAACAATTCTAGAGACACATCCACCTTTAGTATATAGAGAGATACATATTGATTGGAAAACAAAAAAAAATTATTCCTTTGAAAAAAAATTATGTTGTTACCCAACCCAAAGGAATATTTCTAGGGTTATTACCAAAGTTATCTAAACCTAATCTCCAAATATAGACAAACCTTATCTATAATACCAGTTTTTTTGACATAAGATTTAAAAACACAAATATTTCCTCAATTTAGATGAATATTCAAAACATTTCACAAAAGCACACAAGATTGTAATAAATGAATAGTGTCTTTAGAGAGTACACACACAACCTCCATTTTTATGAATGATCTTCAACATCTCCCATAAATATATCACTCTTTTGTACTCTTCAAAGACATTCCATATATAAAATCTTTCCTTGTAACCTAAGGAAAGGAAATATTAGAAAGTAAAATCAAAGATTCACAATAATGGTAGGAAAGAGGGATATAAAAGATAAAATATTCATATAATGACTATAAGGGTTTGATCACTTGATCATAACTTTCGAAAACAAAACCATGAATTATATAGGTCACATAGTTGAATCATGGAATACATATCAATATTTTATTGAATAAGAATATAAATGAAAAACAATAAACATAAGATTTGATATCCTATAATATACTAAAAATGTATAAAAACATATCCAAATAATGTTTTTAATGTGTATAAATATAAATAGGTTCACAAATTAAGTTAGGGACATGAAATAATTTCCTCACATAACCTTTAAGCATGAAATCGATCCCATGAATAAGCAAATAAAACCCAATCCAAAAACTACTTAATAGACATACTAATTGTTCCACACATGTCATTTTTTATATGATGTCGGCTTCACAAGTAACATAAATAAATCATGGGTTATCCGTCCTTACCCGATGTAATAAATTGATATAAAATGATCACCCATCCTTGGTTTAAAACTAAACTAGCAATCCAGGATTCAGAAAAAAATCACATATGAAACAATATATTTTTACCAAAATATATTAAAAATTCATTATAGAATAACCCATGAATATAAATGGGTTTGAAATCATAAACCATGTAAAAGAAACTATTTCAATAACAAATTCAATATATCCTCATCGCATTACCCAAGATGAAGGAATACATTTCATAGTCATATTTCCATCAAAAACCTAAATCATAATGATGAAAATAAGCATTGTATCATGTGATCACATCCCCAATAAACCATGTTTAACATAAAAGGACGTAAAATTAGATTAAAAGATTTTTTGACTGATCCCTTGGACCACTTCTCAAGGAAAATACCTTCTCAAAATTTTAAATGACATATTTGAAATATAAAAATATCCAAAATAGTAAAGAAAAAAATTACTTAAGAAATAACTATGAATAATTTAATGTATGATTTAATTCACTGAGCATTAATAACAGTGAACATATTTTTCATGTCGTACACATTAAAACAATTATTCCATTGAAGTTCTCGGTAAAATTTAAAAGGTAATTTTTTGGAAAACCAGAAGACGATTCCCTTTAAACCAATTTTAAAAGAGTAAAAATAGGGAAAATAATTATTAAATAATTATTAAATAATACTAAATAATTTATTTAAAAAAAATTATAAAAATATGGAAATTGAAGACCAAGGGATTCTGAATTAAGAGAGAAATAAATTCCATTGTTGTTTAAACCTTATATCAAAATAATAAGTACATAAAAATGATAAAAAATAATGGAAAACATTTAATATATATAAAAACCCTAGGATAATAAAATTCATCTTTTTCAAGAGATTTATACCATAAGATATTCTTATTTTAAGAATAATTATAATGAATCTCATTAAACAACGAGATTGTAACACCAAACTCATAACACTTTCAAAAATAATAGTGAAATGTTTATAATAATAATTACAGTTAATGAATACTGAGATGAAAATACCTTACCACATTAGTATACAAAACACATTAAAGAGTCAAATGGTGTCTAAGGCATGTGCCCCACAAAAATAATTGTTAGATGAAAATCTCTTACCACATTGAAATGTTTATAATCATAATTACAGTTACTGAATAAAATAAAATTAATGTTTTTAAAATATTTAAATTAGTATATTAATGATATATAACCTAAATAGGGGAGTATATACACCACACAAAAGAGACTAGTGGCGAATATAACATATATATCCCCCAAATATTTAAGAGAGACTACAAATCCATTAACTCGGTCTTGAATTTCAAAATACACCTTTGAATCACATGTATGATAATTATAGTTTTATCATAAATATATTTAAAATAAATAATCAAACATATATTACTTTATATTATTTACTTATGTAACGTCCCTGTTATGGAAGCCACCTAGAGGCGACCCATGCCTGATTGGTCACATGGCCTCAAGCTCATTTCCCCAAACGCCAGAGGATTCCGACTAGTAGCGAGGGTCATGGGTGTGATAGTGGGGAAGCTATGCCATCATTTGTAGAGTACATAGCAGAAAAAACAATATGCAATAGAGGAAGCAGAAAATAACAAACAATAATAAACAATGGAAGACTAAAATAATAATAAACTAGAGCACACATGTACATATGAAATGATTCATGATAGATATGTCTATGAAAGCAGCCAAACAATTCACAATTCTAAATACAATACTAAACCCAAGTACAAAAAAAACAAATAAGAAACTCCTCAACATCGCAAGCCTCGGCTTGGACATATGCTCTTCTTCTCCAAGAAATCAAGTACCAGATGTCAAAGGGAGCTTGCCCTTGTCTATACCTAAACCAACAAAGTATGTTTGGGCCCAAAAGCATGACCCAAATAGGGTGTGAGACTAAAGTCCAGTAGGCAACCACCCGAAGATCAATGCCTAAACGTCAGTGTGAATATGGCAGGTAATAGTACAGTAAGTAGTAAACTATAACAGTAAACAGAAAGCAGTAAAAAGTAACCAGTAATAGGATGATATACATCAGTAATCAATCCATATAACAACAAGTAGTAGTGAAGAAAACATCTAACCACAACAGGAACCCCTCTGGGAAGTACTCCCAGCCAACCCCTCTGGTCCTATCCATGAATTTCCAAAAACCATCTAGGAAGTGCACTCAACCTAACCCCTCTTGTTTGGTCATACAAAACTATAATACTCTCTGGGGAAGCTCTCTCAGTCAATTCCCCTTATATTCTAGCATAGTTAGAGACTCTCTTAGGAAGATCATGGGGTCTAACCCTCTTATAGACCCAGGGTCTAGAAACTCTCTGAGAAAGCTCACTCGGTCTATTCCATCTCTAGCCTGGAAAGGTTTTATGAAAATTCAAACAAGTCAAGACTCTCTGAGGAAGCTCACTCAGTCTACCCTCATTTAGTCTATAGTATCCAAGACTCTTTGGGAAGCTAACTTATTTTATCCACTATAGTCAGTAAAACCAAGACTCTCTGAGGAAGCTCACTCGGTCGACCCTCTTATAGTCTATAATATACAAGACTCTCTAGGAAGCTCACTCGGTCTAACCCTTATAGTCTATAGCACCCGGTTCTCGTAGTCCCATGCCAGTCAGTGGATAATAATGCTATAATGCCAAAGTACACCTATAGAGCAACATGGAAAAAATGTCTAAAACAGATCAAACATGCCAAAAATATCATTCCATTCTACAGTCAAGAGGCATGGAAACAAGCATAACGGTTAAAGGCCAATCATGACCCAAAGGTCATAACAAGACCAAGGTCATGGAAATACATCCAAGCATAGAAATTATCCCCAACTGTGATCAAATTACCTCTACCCATGCATACAAGCAAGGCAGGAAAACAATAGGGTCAAAAAGGTAAACATGCAATACCCCATTCATGGGTATTGGTGAAATTTACACATAAAACTAAAAGAATTCGAAAGGTAAGGTACAAACCACTTACCTTAATTCTAGGAGATCATTATACATTACCTACGAGGCTTTATTATTTTTAGAATGTCATATATATATGAAAAGGAAAAAAATTTCCAACCCATGATATCTCAAGAAAGAATGAAAATCAAGGGACAAAACTCTAGATGACGGAAGATCTCACCGTTTCGGTTCCAAGACAATCAAAAGCAGTCGATTCGGCAGAAATATGGAGGCTCGGGGGCTCGGAGGATGTTCATGGCCGCACGGGGTGCTCCTGGTCGAAGAATCCTGAGAAGAAGACATTTTTGTTGATTAGGCGCGACCCCGGTCTGTTTAATGAAAAAAAAAAGTAAGTGGCATGTACTTATGGGGTACACGACGTGTACTTTTCCTTTCCATACTCCGCTTTAAGTGGACTCCACATCACCCCTACACACCATGTGTGTGGCTCAGACACAACCAGCACACGGCCGGGCACAGCATCGAAGTACACGGAGTGTACTTATAATGTACACGGCATGTACATTGGAAATTTCTATATTTTCATCTCTTTCTCAAAAATGACAAAAAAGAAAGAAAACATTACTGAAATGATGATTTGTGTTCTTAAAAACATCCCCACTTAAATAAAGTCATCCCCAAATTTCCCTAGCAGGGAGTAGAAGAAGAAACTCCGAACAGCTCCGGCCACTGTGATCGTACATCAGCCTCCCTCTCCCAGGTCTCGTCATGTACTCACCTGTACTGCCATACAACCCAAACCAGAGGAACAGACCATCCACGGAGACCCTTTGTACTGCGATCGACAATCAGGATAGGATTCTCCACAAATGACGAATCCTCTTCATGCTCAACCTCCTTGGGTTGAAAGATGTGTGACTGGTTAGAAAAGTAATGTCAGAGCTGAAAAAAATGAGCAAGACATCGTGCATAGCCTGGTACCTCAAAGGTACCTGCAACCAATTGGAAACTGGCTCAACTCTCTCCAATACCTCAAACGGCCCGACGTACCACATTAAAATCTCACCCTGTCTTCAAATCCTCTTTTGTCCCAACCTCAATGCGACACACAGGAAAACCTGATCCCCAACCTCAAACTCCAGAGGTCTTCTATTGTGATCAGCATAAGACTTCAGTGGAGACTGTTCTTTTTTCATCTTCTTACGAATAAACTCTATCTTCTTTGAGGTCTCCAGAAAAAGACGAGGTCCCAGCAAAGCTGCCTCTCCTGCCTCCAGAAATCATAATGGTGATTGGCATGGCCTACCATATAATGCCTCGTAATGTTCCATCTGAATAGTCGCCTGAATACAGTTGTTATAGGCAAACTCCACCAGATGAATATGCTTATCCCAAGAACCACCAAAGTCTAGAATGCACATTTTGAGCATATCCTCAAGAACCTAGATCATACGCTCGGACTGGCCATCTATCAGTGGATAGTATGTTGTACTCAAAAGCACCTGGGTACCCGAAGCCCTATGAATCCCCTTCTAGAAACGAGATGTAAAACACACATCTCTATTTAATACAACAGATGTGGAACTCCACGCAAAAGTAAAATCTCATGAATGTACAACCTTCCCATCTCATCAACACTGAAGGTCTCCTTGATCGGCAAGAAATGAGAAACTTCGTGAGTTTGTTGATGACAACCCAAATAGCATCATTCCCTAAAGGTGACCTCTGCAACCCAGTCACAAAGTCCATCACGACATCATTCATATTTCACTCAGGAATGGGTAACTGTTGAAAAATCCCAACTGGTCACTGATTCTCCACTTTCACCTACTGACGAGTAGAAAATCTCATGATGAAACCAGAAACATCTCTCTTCATACCTGGCCACCAGTACTAGCGGTGTAGATCACGAAACATCTTGGTGACGCCAGGATGAACTGCACAAACAGAGAAATGAAAATCCCACATCAGCTTCTCATGTATGTCTGCTGGCACCCATATGCGTCCCTAAAAATGAAAAATATCATCCTCACCCACTGTCCATCTAGGAGGAGGTTCTTCTCTTGACAAACACTCCCACAGGACTAGGCCTTTTGAGTTTGATAGCTACCTCATTTGTACCCAATCAAGAAGTGTAGAGGTAACAACTACATAAGATAGGAATGTCTATCCTTGTCTATAGTGCACCTCCAAATGCATCTCAGAAAACAGAGCCATAAGATTTCACTCACTGTTGGCCTCCTAAATTTCCTGTATCTGAGTCCTCCTGCTCAGTTCATCAACAACAACATTTCCCTTCCTCAGCGTATAAGCAAGCTCAGTGTCGAAGGACTGAAGATACTCGACCAACCTGTGTTGTCTCAGATTCAGATCAATGTGAGTGAAGATATACATGAGACACTGATGATCTTTGAAAACCAAAAAGTGATCTCCTAGAAGGTAATGTCTCCAGCAGCGTAAGGCATGAACAATAGCTACCAACTCTAGATCATGTGTCGGGTAGTTCCTCTCGTGTGGCCTCAACTGCCAAGACCCATAAGGAAGGAATCAGTCTCCCTGAATAAGCATAGCTCCCAGCCTGATACCTGAAGAATCACAGTAAACATTATAGCTCTTCACTGGATCTGGAAATACTAGTATCGGTGCTGATGTCAACCTCCCTTTCAGCTCCTGAAAGGATGTCTCACAAGAATATGACCATAAGAACTTCGCCACTATCATGGTCAAACCTGTCAGCAGTGGTTCAAGGCTTGAAAAGTCCAGGATAAAGCATCTGTAGTATCCAGCCATCCCTAGAATGCTTCTCACCTCAAAGATGTTTTTTGGATGCTCCAAGGAAACTACAGATCTCACCTTCTCAAGGGCAACTTATACTCCTATCTCTGAGATTACATGACCCAAGAAGTGAATCTGGTCCATCCAAAAGTGGCACTTCGAGAGTTGAGCGTAAATCTGATTCTACCTCAGTGTACTCAGAACGATCTCATGATGTGTGTCATGGTCATGTCGAGTGTGAGAGTACACAATGATATCATCCACGAAGACCACCACGAAAGAATCCAAGTATGGATGGAACACTCGGTTCATTAACACCATCAAAACTGTTGGTGCGTTCATGAGACCGAACGACATAACCATATACAAGTAGAGACCATACTTTCTCTTGAAGGAAATAATATGTACATCTTCTGGTCTAATGTGCAACTGATGATATTCGGATATCAATTCAATCTTTGAGAACACTCTGGCTCCTTGAAGCTGATCAAAGAGGTCATTGATCCTCAGTAAGGGATATCGGTTCATGACCATCAACAGGTTCAACTTTCGATAATCCACACATTGCCAAACGGTATCATCTACCTTTTTCACAAAAAGGACAGTCGAACCCCAAGTAGAAGTACTAGGTCGGATGAAACCCTTTTCCTTAAACTCCTCCAAATGCTTCTTGAGCTCCTGGAACTCAGGTGTAGCCATCCTATAAGGAGGAATGGACACTGGTGACGCTCCTGATATGAGCTCAATCGATAAGTCTACCTCACGCTCTAGAAGAAAAACCTAAAAATTTATCTGGAAAGACATCCCTGAAACGATCCACCACTGGAGGAATGTCTAACTGTGAAGTCCCCTGGTCATCCAGATAAATACTGGAAATCTGGGCTATAACTCCTCCTAGCCCATGATGCTCTGGTCCAGCTCTACCCAACTGGACATCCTACTCACCTCTATGAATAAAAGATCTTCCCTCTGGTGATACAAAACTCACCCTATGGCGATAGAATTCAACGACTCCTTGGAAGGGAACTAATCAGTCCATACCGAAAATGACATCATAGCCTATCATCTCGATTACATAGAGGTCCATATGATGTGACACCCTACAACATCAAGGGGGGAACTCTCTACACTGACGTATGCTAGATGTCCTTGTTCCCAATGGTGTATCAAGTTTAAACCTGTCGTTAGTTGAAGAGATACAGAGCACAAGGCTCTCCACAATAGCAATAGAGATAAAGCTATGTGAAGGACCAGTATCGAAAAGAGATGCAGATGAAACTGAGGCTACTAAGATCATACCTCGAATTGTGGAAGGGTCGGGATCCTACTCATGATAGGTCTTCTCCACAGCAAAGGTATGGCCTATACTGTGCCCATGCGCCCCTGGATGACCACTCTATGATTATCCACTCTGTTGTCACTTGTAACCTGGTGACATACCACCATGACCGCTACCTCCACCTCGACTTGAATGGCCGGAAGAACTCCAGTTCCCTGACTGGTGAGAAATTGGAAACACATATTTTGTACGTGGGGTCATAAAAGAACCCCTACCACCAGCTGTAGGTGAGAAGATCTGACAAAAATGCAGAAGATGGCCCATCTTGCTACAAGATTGGCACTCCATCGGGTCTCCTTGACACTGATGCCAAATATGACCACTCCTACCACACTAGTAGCATACAACCTGGCTTTCCGAAGATACATTCTTCCTACCCTGATCTCCTAGTGCAGACTCACTACGGCACTTCCTATAATCAATAAGAGCGACACTGACTCTGGATGACGAACCAACCTAGCTCACTCTTCAAGAATATCTCGGATTGCGCTTAGTGATCAGCATCTGGTAGACGATTGAGGATATCGAAGCCAACCGGAAGATATTCCCCTGTGAATGGATCTCCTTCCTGAGACCATCATCATACTTCCTAGAAAATAAACTGCTCATCACCTGCTAGAATCAGCGTGAAGCGCTGCAGCTCGGTAAAACGAGGCGAGTACTCCATAACCTAAAGAGTACCATGCTCGAGACACATAATCTCCCGGGATCGGTCAGCCCTCAAGGTCTCTGTATAGAAGTAATCATAGAATATGTGCCAAAAATCATCCCAAGTCATACTCTGTTGGATCCCTGACTGTGAGATCACCTCCCACCACCTCTTGGAGGTACCTCAGAGCATATAAGTAGCCAACATTACCCTTTTATCTAGAGGTATCATTAGATGCTCAAAGATCTTCAGTGTGGCCTCTATCCATGACTCTGCAGCCTAGGGTCCTCCATCCCTTGAGAATGTAGGAGGATGTTGCGACTGGAAAACCCACGTCAACTCAGCCATCGACGGGGCAAGAGGCGGCACTCCCAGAAAAGTAGGCATCATCCTCTAGATTTCCTCCCTGAACTACGCATCAGCGCCTGCAACGGGTATAACTGCTGGTGCCAAGGCTAGCACAGCAGGAGGATCTGCAGGAGGTCCCTGATTGGCCATATCTGTTTTCTGATCACTGTCTGGCAGCTGACGTATGATTGGAGGACGTCTCAGAGGCATAACTCTAAAAGATCAAAAGCACACCATAGACCGGGATTATCAAAGATAGAGAACACAAGAGTACAAAATGGGAACACGAAGAGAAACATTTATGTTTTACACAACATGACTACCCGATATGTATAAAACTACACGATGTGTCTTCTATAGTCATTCACATGGGTGTGTGCTTCTGCTACCTTTGGTCGTGTAACACCCCAGACTACACGACGTGTTGCCCCTAAACACAGCGTGTAGATCATCTCCATTCCACTACCCAAGTTCTCCTTACAAAGCTATCTCACATGGTCCTCTAAACCCTAGACAATCTGACATGTACACTAAGGACCCGGTGTGTACTAGACAATGTTCTTGTGACCCATGTTGTTAGTTACACGGCCGACTACATGGCTAACCCTTAAACGGCATGTTCCAAACAAACACATCATGTATAAGAGAGATAACACTGTCTCGTTTTGTTCATGACATGTCTAGGAACCTAGAACAAGACTACACGACATGTTCGTTCCCAACACGGCATGTAACACACGAGCTTCTCTGATCTGTGTTGTTAGTGACACGGCCGGGTACACAGCTCCCTACTACACGAAATGTTCCGAAAAACAATTTCACCACCCTGTGTTTCTTCTCACACAGTCGGTGACACAGTTTAAAACTACATGGCATGTAGTAAAGTACATGCCATGTATTCTAGGGTTTTTCTGGAAGTAGCTCAAAAACTACACGGAAGCCCGGAAAACACTGAAAAACAAACATGCAGGTGCCAAATTCCGATCCGTGAGCACCCATACTCCCTGCGAACCAAAGCTTGGCCTCTCATACAAGTTATAACAAATAAAAATTGCAATGATCCACCAAATTGCGGTTCATGTGGGCACATAACACCTCAAGAACCAATTTTTGGCATCTATTTAAGCAAAGTAATATATGAATAGATTCTCTATCAAACTCTATGGATTCTTATCAAACCATCTATCACAACAGCATGCATAATCTACACAACACCTATCACAACAACATGCAATCGCTAATGAACCCTAGATGGCATGGGAAGAATGCATGACATGTGATTTCTTACAAGTTCCTATGTGATGAATGGGATTGAATTCCATTATCTCATTGGGTTGTGATAGAAATAGAACCGCAATAACAACAAGGGTAACAACACAAATCATGTGAATCACTCTAATTGAACTCAAATAAACTGTAACAAAGAAAAACCAGAAAATTACAATACGCGAGGTAGATTGGATTTTCCGTATACACGGGTTAGCTACTTCTGATCACAACTCATTACAAAGTACCCAATCTATACAATCCATGTCTAAAGGCTCCAAACAGCAAGTCATGAGAAACCAATTCATATGATACCACTTTTAACATCCCGGTTCCAGAAGCCACCCTGAGTCGCCAGTACCTAGTTGGTCAAATGGCCTCAAGGGCATTTCCCCAAATTCTAGAGGCTTCCGACTAGCTGCGAGGGCCTTGGGTGTGATAGTAGGGGAACTATGCCTTCATTGTTAGAGTACACGGTGGAAACAAACTATATGCAATAGCAGAAGCAGTTAATATCCAACAACAATTAAGAGTAGAATACTAAAACAATAAACAATTGCAGCACACATGTACATATGAAATGATGCATGATACATATGTCTACGAAAGCAGCCAAAAAGTCAAAATGTTGAATCCAATACTAAACTCAATTAAAAATGAAAAACAAATAAGAAAATACTCAGCATAGCAAGCCTCGACTTGGTCCCATTCTCTTCTGCTCCATGAAATCAAGTACTAGAAGTCAAAGGGTGCTTGACCTTGTCTATACCTGCAACAACGTAGTCATTTTGGGCCCAAAAGCATGACCCAAACTGGGTGTGAGACTAAATCCCAATAGGCAACCACTCGAAGATATATACCTAACAGTTAGTGAGCATATGGTAGGTAATAGAATTGTAAGCAGTAAACTATAGCAGTAAACAGCAGGCAGTAAACAGTAAGTAGTAATAGGATGATATACAACAGTAAAAAATCAACAGAACATCAAGAAGCAGTGAAGCAAACAGCTGACCACAACATGAACCCCTCTGGTAAGTACTCGTAGCCAACCCCTCTGGTCCTATCCAAGAAGTACCAACAAGCCTCTGGGCAGTGCACTCAGCCAAACCCCTCTGGTTTGGTCATAAAAATTTATAACACTCTCTAGGGAATCTCTCTTGGTCAATTCCCCTTATTCTAGGGTAGTCAGGGACTCTCTAAGGGGGATCACGCGGTCTTACCCTCTTATAGCCCCAGGGTCTAGAAACTCTCTATGGAAGCTCACATGGTCAATTCCACATATTTTATCAGGTCTACCACAGACTCTTTAAGGAAGCTCACTCAATCAATTCCTTCTCTAACCTAGAGAGGTTTTAAGGAAATACAAACAAGTAAAGACTATCTGAGGAAGCTCAGTCTGTCTTCCCTCCTATAGTCTATAATATCCAAGACTCTCTAGGAAGCTCACTCAGTCTATCCCTTATAGTCAATAAAACCAATACTCCTTGAGGAAGCTCACTCGGTCTACCCTCCTGTAGTCTATAATATCGAAGACTCTTTGGGATGCTCACTTGGTTTAACCATTATAGTCTATTGCACTAGGATCTCACAGTCCCGTTCCAGTCAGTTCGTAATAATTCTCTAAGGCAAAACAACACCTATATAGCTACA
Organism: Viscum album; assembly: GCA_963277665.1. Lineage (NCBI taxonomy): Eukaryota > Viridiplantae > Streptophyta > Magnoliopsida > Santalales > Viscaceae > Viscum > Viscum album. The sequence continues at coordinate 2,068,469,844 of OY728152.1, read as the reverse complement.
TGGATAAACAGTCTATAGCAAAACAAACATGCCAAGAATATCCTTTCATTCTACAGTCACGAGGCATGGAAACAAGAATAACAGTCAAAGGCCAATCAGGACCCAAAGGTTGTAACAAGAACAAGGGAATGGAAAAACATCCATGATTATAAATTATCCACAACAATGATCAAATTAATTCTACACAAGCATACAAGCAAGGCAGGTAAACAACGGGTTCAAAATGGTATACACGCAATACCCCGTTCACGGGTATTGGTGGAAATTTCACATAAAACTAAAAGACTTAGAAAGCTAAGTCACAAACCACCTACCTTGATGCTAGGAGATCAATATTCTTTGACCAAGAGGCTCGATTCTCCTTATAATTCCATATATCTGCAAAAATTCACAAAATGTTCAACCCATGATATCTCGAGAAAGAGGGAGAATCAAGGCATGAAACTCAAGAATAAGGAAGATCTCACAAAGTAAAAGAACACAAGAGGACACGGTAAAAGTAAAATTGTTTAATTTAATGTTAAATCTAAATGATAATGTTAAAATAGGAACCTAAACTTGTCTAAATTCTATTGGATGAGAGGATTTCGACCCATCCCCACCTTAGCTTCGAAATAAATCAATTTGGAGCTATTTAAAACCGAATTTGGATTTATAAAAAAAAATATTTTTAGTTTTCCAAAGGTTCCCCTCTCCTCCCTTACAAAAGGGCACCTCCTACCTCTCTTCCTCACACCACTTTTAGCTATCATGCTCGGCCAACCCCTGCCAATTTCATATCTCTACTTCCCTAGAGACATCCTAGAGGTCCTGGTCTTCTTCAAAGTCCAATTTTTGTGCCTTAAAAGGAGGTCTCAAAGAGGTGCTTCAAAGAAGAGGTAATGCCCGTTACCGATTCTTTCATCTTTATTTCTTCTTCCAATTCTTCTTCATTAGTTTTTTCATCATTAAGTAATAACATCAGTATCACTCATATACGTATATGTTATTATAAGTATGAAACAACCTTATTTCACCATCTCTCCATCCTACGGAAAATGAAATCATCGCGCGTGCGTACGTACGGAATACCCTCTCCATGCCGTTGTGTAATCTATTTTCCCCCACCACCTTACTTGGATCGGTATAATGATGTAAATAATTATTGTATATTATTATTGTAAATTTATATTTATTCTGAAATATTATACATACACTCCAATAAAATTCCACAATTATGGGAACAATATCATCGCTCGTGCGTACCTACGGAATACCGTCTCCATGATGTGATGCGATTCGTTCTACATGATATTCATTGCATAATGATTATATAAATAAATTGAATGAATAAATATGATATATAGTACATTAATACCATTTTGGAAAAGATGTATCTATAACCTAAAGAGAAGAATAAGAATTTATTCGACAAAACACGCATAAGAACAAAAAGTTATAAACACCCAAATAACAAGTAGCAATGAAATATTACTACCAAGAAGCTAAGAATATGACCATATATGATATCATAACAATAATTATGATTCTTTAATAAGTCAATAACTTTATTTAAATCATTATACAGGAGGTTCGGACACTTACGAGGCAAATCGGACCTAAGGTAAGGGAAATATCAGAATCTCATTTTTATCTGAGATTGTTTATACTTCGGTATTTTCTGGGGTGTATTTTATCATTCAAATCCATGTTTCCTAAATATTTAATTCTATTTCCATCCAGCTACAATTTTTTTAAATCCAATTTTACCCTTCTGTGAGTTTTACGTAAAAGATATCCAAGGAATCTTTTGTCGTTTTTCGTACGAGGTACTTTTTGACTTTTTCGACAAAAGTACGAGAAGAATGTTTTTTAACTTATACGGCATGAATGGATTTTTAAAACATTATTTCCAAGAAGGTTCTTTTACAAGTTTTCAAGTTTATTTTTAATCAACTTCTTTTAGTTTATAATTGTTTGACATGTTAAGAAAGGAAACGTATTTTTGAAGTAGAAAGGATATTTTCCTCAAAAATGGGGTTCAAGTGTTTTATCAAAATTATTTTCCATCTAAGATAATATAAGGTTATGATTCTATCCCTATAATTAAATTGATTTGATTATGTTGTGATGGAATTATTTTTATGAATTCCTTTTTCTTATATGAATTTTTTTATGATTTCATGATGTATAAGAATCCCATTTTTATTACATGGGTTATGCAATGATGTATGATTTATGATTTTGTGGCACACATAAGAATGGTATCATTATGAGATGGTTGGGACCTATATCTCCCTCCAATGTATTGGGTAAATATTTTATATCTCATGAGATAGACATGGCTGGAACGACAGGTTAAACCGGTTCAGTGAAACAGGACTGAAATGAGGAGTGAACTCAGTTCAGAAATGGACTTTGTCAACTAAGATAGTCTTGGCAATGAGTCTTGACTAATAAGAAATGATTCTATATGATTATATGTGTATGCCACAAAGTTTCATGTTTTAAGATATGATTATTGGGATTACATTTAACTACTATGATTTATCCCATGTTATGAAATTATGAATTCTTTTGCAGGTTAAGATTTATGAAAGTTACGTTCTTATGTATATGATGTGATTGACATTTCTTTTTTTTACCATTACTGAGCATTTGAGCTCACCCTTTTGTATGTTTTCTATCCGCAGGTCAGGAAGAAGGTTATTAAGTAGGATATGCCCAGAAGGGACTCTAGATATGATGAAATAAATGGGAGATAGTGTAGATGGTTTATGTACCATTTGTTTATGTTTCCCAGTTTCTAAAGACACTATACCTATACGGTCCTTTCCTGGTTTTGTTATATGTTGTAATAAGTGTGCTTCAATTCTGAAGTAAAAACAATGTATATAAAGTATGGGTCATTATAAATATTTTAATAACTAATCAAATTTAAGAATATATATAATCAAATAACATTAAAAAATATAATAATATCTAAAATAAAATAATTCTAAAAGATATAAATTTTAAAAAAATATTTTATCAGAAAAAATTATCTACAAATGAAAAATAAGTTACAAAAAATCTAGTCAATTTTAATTTTCAAGATAAATTAATTTACAACTGAAAATGAGAACAATAATTTTATCATAAAATATTATTATGATAAAAATGTATAAATATAAATTGTTACAACTAAAAAATTCCAATTAAAAATTAAAATCCTAAACAAATTATTTAATTAGAAAAAATTTCAAAAAAATATAATTGATATTTAAATGAATAAAAAACAAATTTATGTGTGGAATTACTAACATACAAAAAAAATAATTTCTCTTCAAAAATTAAAAATAATCATATAAATTTTATGGGATTATAATTGTAAATAGTTCCTAACAACCAATAAACTCACTCAAAGGTAGTGGAAATATAGTAAAAACTATAAAATTGAAAATAAAAATCTACATAAAAATTACATAAAAATGAGTGAAAACCCTTCAATAGCTATTTAAACTTAATAGCATTACGATTTTAATGGACTGAATAATTTCAAGAAAATTCATAGAAATAATAAGGGTGGAACAATAAGGAAAAAAATAATAAATTATCATGAAATTCAAATAAAATTTATGATCGATCCTAGTCAGGTGTCATTGAGGGTAAAAAGAATGAGAGTTTCCTAAAAATTGAGTTAGAAAAATTAGTTTTTCTAGATACCAATGTTTATTTTTAAATATATAATGTATGTTTACTATAAAACTAACAATAATTTTTTTGTTATTTTTTACATTTATTTATGATAAAAAAATTTCAAGGATAATATAAATAAATTTTAAGGTATATTTTATATAAAATTGATTTTAAAAGGATTATATTTCTATTTTAACATTAGTTTAAAAAAATTTATATTAAAACCCTATAGTCTAAGAATATTTTTATACCAATGTGCATATATATTTATTATTACCTCCAATAAGTCATGTTGTCCAATTTCCAGAACCACTAATATTGGTTGGAAACACATATTTATTATATGAATGAATATGTTTCCAATGAAAATTGATGATTCTAAAATGCAAATTTATCATATACTTTCAATCCATCCCATTCATTAAGAAATGGAAATTTCAGTCAGGTGAATATGTGAACTACCACCTCCATGAATGATGAACATAATTTCCTATCATCAACCTATATATAAGGTTTTAATAATGAATTTAATTAACATATATAATTATTATGAATATATTAAAATTATGGAATGATATTATTATAGGTAATATAAGTGATACAAATAGTAAATGGACATTGTAAACCAAATATTCAAAAAAAACATATCTAATAACATGTAACATCCTTTTACCAGATTTTAGTAATTTTAATCCTTTTTATTATACATTGTATATATTTTAATTTTGGTTCTTTTGGGGGGATTTAGAAATTTTTTGGATGTTTCCGTGCAAGAGAACTTTTGGTGCATTGTTAGGCATAACTGTGGGGGTTTTCATTGGATGTTCTCTGTTATGTGTGGGAGTCTTCGTGGGGGTGCATGGAATCTTAAAACCATAAATTCTTCCCCAAAAAATGTATTTAAATCACGAATGATTTTCAGAACCATATATGGTAGAACATTGTTGGTGCATGGTTTTTCATACAATGAAGTTGTACGGTTCACTCTAGAATCCCAAAAATTGCATGTGGTTTGGCACATAGTTTTTTGAATCATGCAACCAATAAAAATAATCCTTTTAATGATATTCTAATATACCAAATTTTTCTAAAAAAAGTCCTTAAACCCTTGTTATAACTTCTAATATCATATTAGTCAAACACATTGTGATTCATTGTATTTTTTAGGATCCCTATAAATAATTTTATCTCTTTTCACAACTTCTCATTTTAGATCAAAGTGTCAGTGGATGTGATGAATCCCTCTATGAATAGTCAAACATTTTTAAAAGGGAATTATCACTTCCAACTCTCTCACCATATTTGAAAGTAGTGAATCCAGTTTTTTCAATAGATTGAAACCATGATATGTGGAATTGAGATTATAGATATTTTTCATTGATATTCATCACCTCTAGATCTACATTGGTGGTTCCCATTTCAAGTGATGGATTAATAATGTGAGTAAAAAGGGGTGGTTTAGTAAATATTATTCCTATACATGAAACCAAAATTTTGTTATTTTTTTAAAAATTATTTTTTAATTTTACTATAAACCTATAATTGAAAAGATATTATTCCAGATTTAAAAAGTTATGGAATTTTAAAATAAAAACCCTTTCATATTTATTAAATGTAATGGGTAGATTTTGAGAAAAGATGTCTTGAATTGATAATCACAAAAATTTAATGATTTTATGTTGATTGTTAAGAAAAAATAATTTAAATGAATGATGGTTTATTGGTATAAACTTGATAAAAACATATCATTTGTTTTCTAAATCTAAAGCTTTTCTTGAGACATGAAATTTGGAACCTGAACTGTGAATGGTGAAATGAAAATTTAATACAAGGTTGATTATGAAAAAACTAACTAATCCAATTTCAATGTGATTTACCAATTGGGTTGTTGATATATTCAATGTCTACATACTTAGGGATGTGTGCACACTTTTCCTGGAATCTAACTGATTAAGTACTATGGCGATCATAGAGATATGAAGTATTGAACCTCAAGAAATATAACAATGGTTTTGTGTTTTCATTTTATTGTAATATGATTATTTAAAAAGAAATCATATTATCATTCCATTGTTTTTTATTAAAAATTTTCATTTTAGCCTATTTTATTTTTACCATCCATATATTTATAATTTAATGAAATGAATCCATCTTTATACAAAATCGTCGACAGATTTTCAATGCCGTTTTCTTAAATTATATCATAAGTGGTATATTTGTCATAAGAATTATTATAATAATTTATTTAATTTCTAATGGGGATATTTTTCTCATAATATGACTATTTTTAATAATTTTTTTATCATGTAATTCTAGGTCTAATAAAAAAGGAATAATCGCTTGGATGTGGCCTCTGTTGTTGACTAATAGTAACTCCAATGATATAGGTGACTGGTGGGGCTGTGTTTCACCTGAATAAAAAGATATTTATGGATTTTAACATTATTTATATAATGTAATTAATTATATTATACACTAATTGGAACTTTTTATTTTTAATTATGGTACATTCCTCCATCATGAGTGTTTGGAATACTGGCTATTAATAGTTGTATCTTCAATTGTTCTACTATAAATGATTGATGATGTGGTGAAATAATTCTATATGAATTTTTATTTATATCTTGGTTCTATAACCAAAACATGGTTATTGGGAAAACTATTTGAGATATGTTAGTTTTATCTTAGGTACCGGTGAACTAGGTTGTGTGCATCTCCATAATTTTGGTATGTAGTCTAGAATATCTTTGTGAACAATGTTGATGGCAAAGTGGAGTGTATGGTTATACCACTATGATAGGTAATCACACTCATCCTCAGTCATGCTCCATTTTTGGGACCTATATGGTAAGATACTAGAGATGTTTCTTAGAAGTATCTTTAGATTGTACCATTATTGATGGAAGGAATAAATGATACTCCAGATATTGTAAATTTGTAAAAAAATATTGATATTGTTTATGAGTTATATGAAAAACATGATCCAGAAATTGTTAAATTTTATACCTTAAAGCTTGAATGTCCAATTATGCGGTGGTTTGATTTTGTGGCTACAATGAAGATCCATAAAGGCTTTGAGTATAAAGACTTCAAAGCACTTCTCACACTGCATTTCTATCAAAAAATGATGGATTAGGTTATATCAATATTAAAAATATTCTTTAACTTATTTAGCTTCTACAAAATGATCATTTTCTTTCTTTTTGTCTCTCAAGGTTGATCATTTGAAGCAGTTTTTCATAGAGTAAAATATGATATATGAATAGTGTGATATACACAAAATCCTACAGATATTCTATCATGTATTTATTCCCTCATGTAGATGAGTGATCTAAAAAAGAAAAAAATATTAGTGTAATATTTAAGATAAATTGGGTTATAATCATATGCATCATGAATAGAGCATAATATTACATTGGATGAGTATTTAGAGGAAGCTGATTGATTCAAATGATATTGAGGGGTAAAATCACTATATATTCTTCTTTAGTGACTATTCTATTTGATATTATTTCATATTATTCATAATGTTTTACTATTATTATGAAATATATAAACCTTCCTTTTTATATTGTGTCTTATGTTATGTATTTTTCTATGTCCCACATAAATAAGAGAGAATAGGGTTTTTTATTACTTTCTTGGTCCTTCTCAATAATGTAGATTGGTTTACCCTCTAATTTTATGGTTCCTGATACGAAACCTACTGATGTCATTATTTTGTTAGATTTCATGATTTTTTATAAATTATTAATTGATTGTGGCCTTTATAGAGTTTCCATTAGTACCCTCAATTGGGTATTCTATGTTTTATATGGAGAATAATACATGAGGCCAAGTAGAGATGAATCTAATCTTTTGAATCATGGAAATATTATATCTATATTTTCTTTTGACCAAGAGAATTAATCCTTGAGTGGTGATCATCCTTGAGTATTTGTTGTGTTTCCCAGTGTCCTTCAATATTATTTCTCATTTTTACCATAGGATACTGATGTGGAGAAAACTATTTACTTTCTATTAGGTGCCTAATCTATCTCCATTACATATTACCATGTGGAACCAACATAAATGAATTATTTAATGATTTTTTTAGTTTATTATCCCTATTAAGTAACCATTGGATGTGACTATTCTTTTTAAAAAGAAATATCATGGAGTAATTCTCCTTTTCATTGATTATAACTAACTCAATTGATTCATAGTAAAGAAAATTAATGATTTCCTTAGATTGATGATTTTTTGGAATAGCTAGATGGGGTAGTGTGATTAATATAGATTTATCATATGCATGGTCACCTCTATATTAGAATCAATATTTATAATTTTCTGATGGCTTTCTTATAGATTTGGTTCATCCATTACAAGTAAAATTTTATTCAATTTTCCCTAACCAATATTCTTGTAGTATATTTGTTGAAATAAACATGATATTCCATTATTTTAACCATTCATTAAATGTGATTTTTATGGATGAAAACATTGTATACTCTAAAACATTGTAATATCATGTGTTATATCTAATAATAGTTTTGGAAATGTTCAATGATAACCAAATTATCACCTTTCTATAGATATGGTTTATTAGGATTTGGGAAGTGCAGTTATTGGGACCCATTTTCTTGAAGCATGCTATTTCAATTGATCATGAGAATGAGTAGACTATAATGGAATGGTAATAATAATGGAATATTTTAAAGATTTAGAGTTTATTGTGATTGTTTGGGTATTACCACAAGTTCATTAATAATTCATAAAATTTGGTTTCTCTAATGACAACTCCCACATAGAAATGATTAAATTTCTTATGGGATTATAAATATAAAAATTATTTTAATGAATTGAAGTTAACTTTATCTTCTACTCTCATGTAGACTCTTATTGAGGATGAGAAGATCTATGTGGAATTTTTTGAACCATTTTGTTCATGTTTGGATTGTGTTCTAATAATTTGTGATCACATTATGTTATATGGTTCCCTAAATCTTGGTCCATATTATAAAACTATACCACTCATGATTATAAATTGATAACTATGATAATTTCTAATTATATTTTATGAGAATAACTTTTTGAATAATGATTTATTATTTATTAAGATAAAAAACCTGACATATATCTTCTTTAGAAATTATTTGAACCTCCATTAGAGTTTATGGTTGTAATACGTATAATATTTTCATATTGATATTTTGAAATTTTAACACTCGTAATAAGGTTAATTTAATTGACAATTCCTTGAGCTTGTGAGTTTCATCACATGTCATAAAATAATCATCACAATAATTTAACTTGATAGATCTCTTTTATCGCATGCATTTGGTAATTCAATAGGATGAGACATAGATAATATTGAAAATTATTTATATACCACTTATATTCATGAGATGATTCTCCAAGAGAAGCATCATGATGATGATCTCTGATGAATTAGGTATTTTCTTTATGGTGTGGAGACCATTGGAGAGTGGTTACTATCATATTTTGGAATCCAATGCTTCTATAACTGGTATATAATACCATTCCTAGGGAGAAAATATTTTATGGGTCATATATATATTTCTCATTGGGTGGTACACCCTATCACCGTGAAGATGTTCTATAATATGGGGTGATGATTATCTTATACATGTTTGAGATAAAAATGTCACTAATTTTTTACCATTTTTATACATGTCAAAATGTTAAGGATGGGAACATGAATTCCTCTAGTTTTTCTAAGCCCCATCTATTATCAACATAGATGTCGGATGGTATTTCGATATATTTTATAGTTGAGTATCTAAATACCCATGAGAGAAAGAAAGCGATATGGGTAGTGATTGACTATTTGACCAAATAAACTCATATTATTCCATTTGTGAAATAACCAATGACATGTACTTGGGAAGTAATAATGTGACATAGATTATTAGATTGCATTAATTTCCATCTATGTTTATATTTGATATAGATCCTCAATTCACATCCCATTTTTAGCGAGACCTCTAGATGGTAATGGGACCTAAAAATAGTATTGGTACATCGTATTTTCTATGGAGGGATTTCTAGATAGAATGAAAGATATTGATCATGGAAGACATAATTTTTTCTTGTGTACATGACATCAATGTAGATTAGGATATCCACTAGGTACTGTTCGAGTTATAATATAACAATATTTATCATTTATCCATAAACATGGGTCACTTTGAGGCTTTATATGGAGAGCCATATAAATCACAATCGTGCTCATATGATATTGATAAATATTCTCTGGTTTTACATTGTTTGGTCCATGAGATGATGAAAAATATTATATTGATTCATTATGTAATGGGTATGTTATATAGATGGTGTAAAAAAATATATCTTCATTGATGATTTTAGAAGTTTCTAGCTTACGACTAGGTGTTTTTGAGAGTATCAACTCATTTGGGTCAACTAAATAATTGAAAATAGGGGTTATAATCTATGAGATATATTATACCATTATAGATTATCTAGCATATTAGAAACATGACTTACCATTTATTATTTTCCAACTCTGTTGATTTCAAGTCATAGCTTGTTTAAGGTGAAACAACATTGGATGTATCTCTTGGACCCAACACTTTTCTGAGCATGCAGGACCTCAATGTGAAGCATGATTAATTTGTGATAGATTATCTAATTACTATTTTTGATTTTAAGAAAAATGTTCTTTGTGGTAAGTCAATGCCCTTAGTTTGGGTTCTTTTGGCACATGTTTCTAATTCACCAAAAACATGGGTGATTGAGGCACTGATGGGGGATCAGTGACCTTAAATAATTGATATAGATTCTTTTTTATAGTTTATCTGGGGGAAACAATCATTTATCATGTGGGGATTATAACATCTATTTCCTGGAATTCTGGTACTTCTAATTCACTTTTTTTTATAATTCTTTGTTTTGATATTATTTTGGGATATGTTTTGAGACTTTTACGGGTTTTTCAATTTTTTCAAAGTCATGGATGGAAAAATAAATAGGAAACATATATAGTTGAACCAATGAAACCATATTCTATGTGGTTTATTCAAGGAGCAGGTGCAATGATAATTATAAACCATGTGGCCTTCCACTAAAACTGTATACCATATGATATTGGGGATCTAATGATTGAATCATGGTTATCAAACTATGTGGCCATAACCAGATCCATTTTTCAGTAATGTAAGGAGTGAATTATTGGAACACATATTATTTATCCACCCATAAAAACCATGGGACACTCTTCAAAACCCCGTGAACGTGAATTATTAGATTCATTTTTTGTACTAAGCATATGGGGTGTAACAGCCCAAGATTTCATAGTGTGTTATTTTTTTCAAAATAATTCAATAGCATTCACTACACGAAACACCGAGTTCAATCGCACCATGACTTACCAAAAAATACATTCAAAAGAGTTTATGAATAGTATTAACTAAATTTTATACTAATATATCCTTATAATTTTAGAATCCATATTATGAGTTTCTTAGACATAATGCAAGAACAAATTCATTTTCAGTATTGCACTTTTATCAACTTTTAACAGTGAACCCTTTTTAAATACAATATTTTAAACTTTTTGACTAAATGGGGTCATCAAAATTTTAAAATGAAACATCACAAGCTTCCACGGTATGCTTTCCTTTGAATAATATAGTAGCGTGTGTTGTACGCAACTCCGAGTTTTAACACACACAACAACCGATCAAACTAGCCGTTATGAATAGTAATACCTACTTTTTTAAATTTTATCTCTCAAAATGGACTTCATTTTTGGATTCAGAATATTTAATTTATCCTAAGGTGAAATTTTGGTACTTTTCAGATAAATTTAATATTTTGAAGAATAGTAAAAATTACTAAATTTTAATTAAAAACAACTTTTTTAATCAAAATAAATAAAATCGAAAAATAATGAATTTGAGTGGTTTTAAATTAAATTTAGAATATATTTTTAACATTTAATATAATTTTGGTAATTGGAGATAATTTTACAATTAAACTGGACATAAACATGTGTCAATCTTTTTATAGTTATTATCTCTTAAAAACATCCTTTTTGTTTTAACAACGGGAATTAATTTTTAATTAATTTCTGCGACTTATGTGTTTTGAATTTGTATAAATGGATTCAATATATGGAATCAGGATGTTCAAATTGTGTAAATAGGTAACATTTATTTTTAGACATTTTGAATAATTACATCGGTAAATATTTTATTTACCTTGGTTAAAGATAAATCCGATAAATAAGGGTTAAAAAGTAATATTATAATAATACTAAATTACCCTAAAACGTGTCCTAACATTATTGGTTGATACGTGTTCAACCATAGGCATCTTTGGGTAGATTTTGGGACCCCATGGATTCACTTGTAGGTGATAGGGACACTTTATTTTAATTAAGTTAAAATAAGTACAAAAATGACATAAGCATATATCTTTTTGAAAACCAATTTTTACATATGTTATATATGTTGGATTTTCTACTATAAATATTCATTAGAAATATACAAATCTTTCCTACATAATGATAGTTTATTTATAATTTTTAGAAATTATATAATTTAATTTATTTATGACACAATGATGATGCAGTAATTACCGTAATAGTGAAAAATAAAAATAATTGCTATTATAAATACCCAAATAAATATAATATGAGACTTTTAATGAATTACACTAATTTTATAAGATAATATGACATATTATTATTGATATAATTAACTTTTTTTGAAGTAATCAGTCTGTTATAAGTTTCAAAAAAATCAGCTATTGAATAGTGTCAAAATTGACATAAAAGAGTTTTTAAAACAAATATTATATTATTAATTGATATTAAATTCTTAAAAATCTAATGCTCAGAAAATAGACTTATATCATGATATTTATATCATTAATGGACCACTTTGGGGTCTCTTGGATGTATATGGTAAGTTTATTAACCATATAATATAAAAATACCCAGAGACATTGTAAAAGTTAAACTAATTAACTATGAGTTAATACTTAGAGATAAGGGTAATATAATGACCCAAACCTGTCTAAATACAATTGTTTTTGTGGTTATCGACCCATAACCACATTAAACTTTAAATAATCAACTTTCTATCTATTATAAACCGAATATGAATTTATTATAAATTTATATTTCTAGTTTTTCCAAAGGTGCCCCTCACCCCTCTTATAAAAGGGCACTCCTCCTTCACATTTCTTCACACCTTAAAAACCTTTTATTTCGGCCAACCACTGACTAAATACTCTCTCAACTTCCCTCACTAAAACCTAGAGGCCTTATTTTGATCAGAAAGCCAACCTAAAGAGCCCTTTTGATCAAATCAAAATGAAGAACTTGAAGAAGAGGTAATGATTTCACCACCCTTTTTCAAGTTCCTTTCTTCTTCCACTTCTTCTTCCTTTGTTGTTACGGGTATAAAATAATAACTCCAGTATCATATATATACTGTGATTTTATTATAAATATGTCACAACCATATTCACTATTCTATCCATCCTTTGAATAACATTTCACCATACGTGCGTGCGTACGGCTTACCGTCTCCACGTCCTGGTGTAATTGTTATTCAATAAATTATTATTTGGATGGGTATAATAATGATGTATAACTCATGTAAATAATAAATATAACATGATAATGATTCTTTATATATGATATAATATCCAATTATATATTATTTTAATATCAAAAAATGATATTGTCGCTCGTGCATACGTACGGACTATCGTCTCTACGAACAGGATGAAATTCATTATTTATCGTATCCATTCAAGTATAATTATCATTTTATGATTTAAAAATAATGTTTAAGGACTTGATATCATTATTAATGTGAATAAGATACAACCTATCCATGAAAAACATGGCTTACTTAACAAAACATATAAAATAATACGAGTAAGTTAACACCTGAAAGGACGATAATACTAAGATATTGTTAACAAAGCAATGTTAAAAGATCATATATGATATCATATTAATATATATGATTCTTGTATAATTTAATAACAATTATTTCACCATTATACAGGAGGTTAACCTACCCTCAACCAAGGAAAAGTAAAATTTAAGGGTTTATTTCACAATATCTTAATTATCCGAGGTTGTTTATTTGTAATAATCTACTGGGATTTCTTTATCATTCACATCCATGTTTCTTAGAAATGTATTTCAAAACATTTTTACTATTTAAAAAAAATATGGGTTAATGTCATTTATACCTTTATGTGTTTTTAATGGAATAATTCCGTCGTTTTCCAAACAAGGCACTTTTAACCATTTGACAAATTTAAGGTAAGAATGTTTTTTTAACTTATACGGAGGGTGTGGCTATTTACCACCGTTATATAATTTTCAAAGCTTCCCTTAAAATAATACAAGGATATTTTCAAAGTAAATTTTTTATTTTATAATTATGTCACTTTTAAATGATTTCAAAATGAATATTTTATGAATTTCGAAAGGGTACTCTATAAAAATCAGAATTTCAAAGGTTTTAAAGATTTATCATTCTAAATCTTCTTAATTAATGTCCATGTCTTCAAAATGGTTTTTAAGGATTTATTTATATGGACATGAATGTTTTTAAAATTTTAATTCCTTTCAAATTTTTCAAAGTTGTATTGGACACTTTGATTCAAAATTCTCTTTCTAATTACTTTCTTTATAAATGTGTGACTTTTAAATGATTTCAAAAAAAAGGAGATATTTCTCTCAAATAGTTTTGATTTGATCTATGTCAACATCTTTTGATGGATTTTATGATTATATGAAGTTGATTTATTATGATACAAAACTTCCATAATGTATTGATGTTTTTGTGATATTTTTGACTGTGGATGTGTTATTTTTATACCATTCATGGTTTATGGAGAATGTGTTGACATTTGGTATGCTAGTTTTAATACGAATGTTTATGTTATGTTTAAACATTTTCATATGGGAATGCATTGGACTTAGTAAGTGACGGGTGGAGTCTTCTATAGCTCCTCGATGCATCGGTAGGTCTCATGAGACAAACTAGTGTCTTAGCACAAGGCCTTGGCAAAATCTTATTTGTAGTCTTCGCACGAGGCCTTGGCTATGTGGTTATAACAGTCCGGCATTATTCATTCCATCACTATGACAGTGGTAATTGATTTTGCATGTGATTATTTGATTAGTAGAATATCCATGTGAATAAGTAAATGGCTTTATTTAATTTTATTTTTTCAATACTATGTTGAAGTTTAAGTTTAAAAGGATTTTGTTTTAAGTTATACATTTCCTCAAATGTTTATTTTTATTTATGAAAGTTTCCGCTATATTTTTATCCTTACTGGGAATTTGAGCTCACCCCTTTTCTATGTTTTATTTTTCCTAGGATGTGAAGAAGTAATTTATGAATGACCTACAGGGATAGAATGTGGAGATATGAGTGTGGGATTTGGAGACTATGTTGTTGTAGTAGTTTGTCACTTTAGGATGTAATGTAAAAATTTATGAATATATCTAGTGTTTCCAAGGCTACTAAATCAATCGGTCTTTTGAGATTTGATCTTTCTTGTGATCATGCCAATGTTATGTAATAATGCACCAACTCTAGGTAAATGGGGTCGGGGCGTTTCCGTTGGTATCAGAGGAAGTTTAGTACAAACCTTGGAAGATAGATTTAGATAATCTCTGATTAGAGCACCTAGATTTAAGATGGACTTTGAGGATTAGTATAGAAGAACTTCCTAGAATTTTGGTATTGTAGAGATTTTGTGAGTTTTCCGAGTAATACATCTCTGGCTGGATACGAGCAGGTAGAGGAAGCTCTGGCATAGATGTACCTAGGGGTAAAAACCAAAAACACCGCTTTGAGCTAGACTCAAACGGGAACTGGTGAACGACAACAGGCCTTGCTGCACTCTTGGTTACGACACTCCCGGGGGATATTCTTAGGATAATTCTCATTTTCTTTACAAACCATTATGAAGGGTTTATGAGTATATACTTCCTCAAAGGAGACATTTTTATGATTATGGATTGTATCCATAAACTATTTAATTTATGTTATGTGTTTTAAAAGTTTGGGATTATGTTTTGTTATTAATAAACTAATCTAGTGTATGCCATTGTTTAGAAATGGCGCCTAGTATGAGGAATGAGAACTCCAGCAATGCACATGATCCAAAGAGAAGGAAGGATCATATCGTTCATTGTCTTAAACTAGAATTTATAAGAGAAATAGTCTCCCATGTATTATCACATTATGAAGAAATAATATCATGTGTTGATAAGATAACTAAAGAGTTTATTGAGTCCTATGGCTTTGAAGGGAAGCAAGAGAAGAAAAGGATAGAAGAGGGAAAGATGGATAAATGGAAGAGGGAAAAGATGAATTTTCCCATATGTGATAACTGTGGAAAGAAACACCCTGGAACTTTCCTGAAAGGAATGGGAGTTTGCTATAAGTGTGGAAGAAAAGGGCACAAAGTGCGTGACTGCAAGGGTAAGAAAATGGTTTCAAATTTACAATGCTTCATTTGCAATGAGTTTGTACACTACGCGAACCTATGTCCCAGTCATCAGACTATACCACAAATGATGCTATTGGATAATAATCAAGTTATGATACAACCACAGATAAAGATAAATGATTAGAGTTCTTATGTTGATTATGTCATTTGAGTGTTGTATCAATAATGTACTTGTTATAATAATTATGGAGTATGTACGGATTGTACTGCAGTACTATTTCATTAAGGACTTGAGATTATGTAAAAAAAGAAAAGTTACTCAATAGAAGGTTAAATTTTCGGAAAATATATAGTTTAGAGAATGATAAACCATAATATGGTTCTGATACCAAGGTAGTGATTTTAAAATAATACATGATTGATTTGGATAAATTATATTGGATATTCTTGACTACCTTGAAACTGATTAATGATTTTTATATTCCATCATTGTTGGGGTATACAACATTTTTGGATTGAAAGAGTATATCTATTATTCTATAAGGAATAAGGGATCATGAATGTAATCAATAAGGTTTTATGATAATTCAGGATGTCGTAGTGTTTTTAAAGAATACACGATGAAGGTGATCACATGTTATTACGCGGCCAAAAAATGGATCTTCATTGTGTTTACCTTCCTTATAAATTTTGGACTGAAGTATTTTGGATAGTTCTAGTTTGGATTATTTTGGATTTCCAAAAATAACAACCCGGAGGTCGGGCGGCAACCCATCGCGTCCGGCAAGGCCGCGAGACTTGAACCCACAACCGAAGGGCGACAAGGGTGTATCACCTACCACTAACCCACGTGATGTCCTGGACTGAATAATGTTGTTTTTTTAATGGATCTTCTAGATGAATTATAAATTCATCTTTTAACCCTATACAAATAGGATAAATAGAATATTTATTTATGTTCTATTATCTTGTAGAGTGAAAGATGAGTCTGTGGTAGAAATTAGTTAAAGGATGGAACTCTACTTGACAAGAATATATTTTTCTTCTTCTCTTATTATATAAAGAAATTAATTCTTATACTTTATTTAAGGAATCCTAAAACCAAAAATGTGTTATCCCAATACCCTATGTTTTATTGAACCGGTGGTATTTCAAATCATCGTAGATTGATGAATTTAAGGACCTCAATTTTACACTTGTTTGTGATTGATGACCTCAATCACTACCGATAAATATTTAAATTTATTCTCCAATTATATGTCTCTAATTTCCACCAATGTTCTCCTAATCGAGATCATAATTTGGTGGTGACCCTTTCATTTATTTTTTCCTCATATTAAGACTAAATTTTAGTAACCTAATTTCCTATGCGGGTTTTCCCACAAATATATTTTCTATTTTCAACCTTTTATTTTCGAAGAACAATTTCAAATTGCGAGGACACAATTTATTAAAGGAGGGGAGAATGTAACACCACAAGATTTAATTATGTGTTATTTCTTCAAAATAATTCAATAACTTGCACTACACGCAACAACGACATCAATCGCACCATGACTTACCAAACAAGCCATTCAAAAGAGGTTATTAATAGTATTAACTAAATTTTAAACTAATATATCTATATAATTTTAGAATCCATATTATGAGTTTCTTAGACATAATGTAAGAACAAATTCATTTTCAGTATTGCACTTTTATCAACTTTTAATAGTGAACCCATTATAAATACAATATTTTAAACTTTTTGACTAAATGGGGACATAAAAGATTTAAAATGAAACATCCCAAGCTTCCAAGGTACGCTTTCCTTTGAATAATACAGTAGCGTGTGTTGTACGTAACTTTGAGTTTTAACACACACCACAACCGATCAAACTAGCCGTTATGAATAGTAATACCTACTTATTTAAATTTTATATCTAAAAATGGACATCATTTTTGGATTCAGAATATTGAATTTAGCCAAAGTTGAAATTTTGGTACTTTTCAGATAACTTTAATATTTTGATGAATAGTGAAAATTACTAAATTTTAATTAAAAACAACATTTTTAATCAAAATAATTAAAAGCGACAAATAATGAATTTGAGTGGTTTTAAAGTATATTTAGAATATATTTTAATCATTTAATACAATGTTGGTCATTGGAGATAATTTTACAATTAAACCGGACATAAACAAGTGTCAATCTTTTGATAGTTATTATCTCTTAAAAACACGCTTTTTGTTTTAACAACAGGAATTAATTTTAAATTAATTTCTGCCACTTCTGTGTTTTGAATTTGAAAAAATGGATTCCATATTTCAAATCAGGATGTTCAAATGGTGTAAATAGGTAACTTTTATTTTTAGATATTTCGAATAATTACTTCGGTAAATATTTTATTTACCATGGTTAAGGGTAAATCCGGTAAATAAGGGTTAAAAAATAATATTATAATAATACTAAATTAGCCTAAAACGTGTTATAACCTTATTTTGTGATACATGTTCGACCATAGTCATCTTTGGGTCGATTTGTGGACCCCATGGATCCACTTGTAGGTGATAGGGACACTTTATTTTAATTATAGTAAAATAAGTACAAAAATAACATAAGCATATATCTTATAGAAAACCAATTTTTAAATAGGGTTATATATGTTGGATTTTCGACTATAAATATTCATTAGAAATATATAACTGTTTCCTACATAACGATATTTTATTTTTAATTTTCAGACATTATATAATTTAATTTATTTTTGACACAATGATGATGCAGTAATTACCATAATAGTGAAAAATTAAAATAATTTCTATTATAAATACCCAAATAAATATAATTTGAGACTTTTAATGAATTACACTAATTTTATAGAATACTATGACATATTAGTATTGATTTAATTAACTTTTTTCGAATTAATAATTCCGTTATACGTTTCAAAAAATTCAATTATTGAATAGTGTCAAAATTGACATAAAAGAGTTTTTAAAACAAATATTAGATTATTAATTGAAATTAAATTCCTAAAAATCTAAGATTTGGCCAAGAGACTTATATCATGATATTTATATCATTAATGGACCACTTTAGGGTCTCTTGGATGAATATGGTATGTTTATTAACCATATAATTTAAAAATACCAAGAAACATTGTAAAAGTGAAACTAATTAACTAAGAGCTAATACTTAAAGATAAGGGTAATATAATGACTCAAACCTATCTAAATTCTATTTGTTTAGTGGTTTTCGACTCATACCCACCTTAACCTTTAAATAATCAACATTGGATCAATTATAAACTGAATATGAATTTATTATAAATTAATATTTCTAGATTTTCCAAAGGTGACCCTCACCCCTCTTATAAAAGAGCACTCCTCCTTCTCATTTCATCACACCTTAAAAACCTTTTGGTTCGGAAAACCCCTGACAAAATACTCTCTAAACTTCCCTCAATACGACCTAGAGCCCTTATTTTGGTTATAAATCCAACCTAAGGAGCCATTTTGATCAAACCAAAAGGAAGAACCCGAAGAAGAGGTAATGATTTCACCACCCTTTTTCAAGTTCCTTTCTTCTTCCACTTCTTCTTCCTTTGTTGTTACCAGTCGAAAATAATAACTCCAGTATAATATATATACTATGATGTTATTATAAATATGGAACAACCATATTCACTATTCTATCCATCCTTTGAATAACATTTCACCATACGTGCGTACGTACGGCTTACCGTCTCCACGTAGTGCTGTAATTGTTATTCAATAAATTATTATTTGGATGGGTATAATAATGGTTTGTAACTCATGTAAATAATAAATATAAAATGATAATGATTTGATATATATGATATAATATCCAATTATATATTATTTTAATATCAAAATAATGGTATTGTTGCTCGTGCGTACGTACGGACTATCATCTCCACGAACGCGATGGGATTCATTCTCCATCATATCCATTCAAGTATAATTATCATTTGATGATTTAAAAATAATTTATAAGGACATTATATCATTCTGAATATGAATAAGATACAACCTATCCATGAAAAACATGGCTTACGTAACAAAACATATAAAATAAAATGGGTAAGTTAACACCCGAAACGACGATAATACTAAGTTATTGTTAACAAAGCAATGTTAAAAGATCATATATGATATCATATTAATATATATGATTCTTGTATAATTTAATAACAGTTATTTTACCATTATACATGAGGTTAACCTACCCTCAACCAAGGAAAAGTACAAGGTAATGGTTTATTTCTCAATCTCTTCATTATCCGAGGTTGTTTATATGTAATAATCTACTGGGATTTCTTTATCATTCACATCCATGGTTCATCGAAATGTATTTAAAAACATTTTTACTTTTTACAAAGAATATGGGTTAAAGTAATTTATACAATTATGTGTTTTTAAAGGAATATTTCCGTCGTTGTCCAAACAAGGCATTTTTAACCATTCTTCAAATTTAAGTTAAGAATGTTTTTTTAACGTATACGGCGGGTGCGGCTATTTACCACCATTATAAAATTGTCAAAGCTTCGCTTACAATCTTACAAGGATATTTTCAATGTAAATTTTTTATTTTATAATTATGTTACTTTTAAATTATTTAAAATGAATATTTTATGAATTTTAGAATGGTACTCTTTATCAAAATCAGAATTTCAAAGGTTTTAAAGATTTATCTTTCTAAATATTTTTAATTAATGTCCATGTCTTCAAAATGGTTTTTAAGGATTTATATATATGGACATGGATGTTTTTAAAATTTTAATTACTTTCAAAAGTTTCAAAGTGGTACGGGACACTTTGATTCAAAAATCTCTTTTTAATTACTTCCTTTATAAATGTGTGACTTTTAAATGATTTAAAAAAAGAGATATTTCTCTCAAATAGTTTTGATTTCATCTATATCAACATCCTTTGATGGATTTTATGATTATTTGAAGTTTATTTATTATGATACAAAACTTCCATAATGTATTGAAGGTTTTGCGATATGTTTGATTGTGGATGTGTTATTTTTATACCATTTATGGTTTATGGAGAAAGTATTGACATTTCGTATGCTAGTTTTAATACAAATGATTATATTATGTATAAACCATTTCATATGGGAATGCATTTGACTTAGTAAGTGACGGAAGGAGCCCGCTATAGCTCCTCGATGCATCGGTAGGTCTCATGAGAAAAACTAGTGTCTTGGAACAAGGCCTTGGAAAAATCTTATTTGTAGTCTTGGCACGAGACCTTGGCTATGTGGTTATGATAGTATAGAATTATGCATTCCATCATTATGAAAGTGGTAATTGATATTGCATGTGATTATTCGATTAGTAGAATATCCATGTGAATACGTAAATGGCATTATTTCATTTTATTTTTGCCATACTATGTTGAAGTTCAAGTTTAAAAGGCTTTTGTTTTAAGTTATACATTTCCTCAAATGTTTCTTCTTATTAATGAAAGTTTCCGATATATTGTTATCCTTACTGGGCATTTGAGCTCACCCCTTTTCTATGTTTTATTTTTCCCAGGATGTGAAGAAGTAATTTATGAATGACCTATAGGGATAGTATGTGGGGATATGAGTGTGGGATATGGAGACTATGTTGTTGTAGTAGTTTTTCACTTTATGATGTAATGTAAAACTTTATGAATATATCTAGTGTTCCCAAGGATACTAAACCAATCATTCGTTCAAGATTTGATCATTCTTGTGATCATGCCTATGTTATTTAATAATGCACCGACTCCAGGTAACTGGGGTCGGAGCGTTACATGGGGTATCCTATACAACCATGTGATAAGATTTTAATTTCTTAATGTTTTTGATTAATTTATTGAAACCATCATTATATTATAATTTACACTTAGTCAAACCAAATTATATGCTATGTTACATATATTCTCTCTAAAGAAAATTTTGTCTCCTTAAACCAATTTTGTTCTCATATTGACATTCTGGTGGATTTGATGGATCCCCCTCGAGTATATGTAACCTTATTGGTTTGTAATTCTACATTATTCCTCACTAAACATTATTGAGAGTGGTGAATCATATTTTTTCAATGGGGTGAAACTGTAATTTGATGACTTTTAATTCGAGGGATTCTTCCCTGATTATCACCACTTTCATCTCTCAAATGGTGGTCCCTATTTTTATTGATAAATTGATCATGTGTCTAATGTTACACAGTTACTTAAGGATTTTCCATTAACATAATACATTAATTTATTTTTTTATTTTAGATGAACACTGAACTAATTCTACACCTTGACATGAGAAGATTTATATTTGATTTTAACAGGTATGTAATTGTGATATTAAACCCTTTTAAAAGGCATTTAATTTTTTTTTTCTAATTTTAATAAAATTTTCAAGAATTAAAATTTGATTGGGTGAAATGATTTGATTTTTATTATTCTGAAAATGGAATTAAATGAATAAAGATTTCCAGAGTGATGAACCTGATAAAAATGAAGGATTAAGTTTAGATATTGAAATGGAAGGTTTAAAATTAAAATTGAATACATTAACCATTAATGATGAATTAAATTAAATTTAATGAAATTATTTTCCCATTGTTATTGATTAATAATGTGAAATAACTTGTTATCCATATAAGTTATTGGGTGACTAGGACAAGTATGATAGGACTATGACCACTAAAAAATATATTTACGGTGAAAAATCTACCTAAATCTGGTTCAGCATGACTTTCCTATTGGGAGAGATGATTGATTATATACAAATGTATTTAGAATTCGGGACATGTTCACACATTGATAGATGTTTTATTGAAAGAGTATTGTTAGGATACTAGATCCAGTAACTAAAAAACCTCTAGGCATGTGTCCATACTGCTTTTTTATTTTAATTTTATATGATAATGTTTTATTTAATTCATTTTATCATGCCATTCATTTCTATAAAAAAAATTCATTTGAGAATATTTTTTAAATAATAATTTATTTGTAATTTAATTATTTTAGGGAATTTTTTGAATGAAATGTGGATGCAAATTTTCATGCCATGTTTTTATTTAAATTAATGAAAAAAATTGTTTATTTATTTGGAATTTCATTTGGAATATTTGGTGATATCGTACTATGATTATTATTCATTCCCTAATTTTTCCTTTGGTTATTGGTATATTTTTTTATGCTAGCTTCATGAAAAGAGAAAACAAAACTTGAAGGTATATGATTTACATGACTAGTAGGACATTGGGTGTTGGTGGTGACCAGTGGACCAGTGGTCCACTTTTTATAAGAAGGTTTTGGGGTTTCTTCTTGATTATTATTATTTCATTTATTTTATGATGTAATGGTTAGATATTTATCTGTTTCCTTATGGCACATTTACTCTTCATGATTGTGTGGAATACTGATTTTTACGTGATTTATCCAGTGTCTTTCAATATCATTATATTTCTCTTTTTTTTTTGAAATCATCCCCTCTAACACTGTATTTAGACACATTAACTACTATCTATAATGTGGAGATCAGGAAATCTATTCCGATCTTTTTTGGGTCAACTATTGTTCTAGTGTAATAGGTTATTTGAGTTGGTTTCTGAAAAAAAAATATTTCTTTGAGTAAATATTGGAAAAATAAAACTAATTATATATTTTTGTGATAATTTAGTAACAAATTAAATGATCCTATATAATTATACACATTATAAATAAATTTTATAAAATATTTTACTATGGTCAATATACAGAGTGTGATTTAGAAGAATCAACTGAACCACCCCAAGTAACCACCATAAGGAAAATATATTTTGTAAATACATATCATATGATTATATTTATATATTAGAAAATTAAATTTACATGGAAAGATTTATTATGGGATTTTTTAAGAAACTTTATTTTTTTATTTTGGATGTTTATTACATGAAAATAATAAATCAATAAATAAGTTAAGGGGTATTTCTCTATTTCATTAATTTCCATTAGATATTTTTCATGTTCTAAATCATCATTTATTAAAAATTTTGAATCTACTACCCTATTTCAATCCTTTATAAAGAAATATAATTCATTTTATGATATTTTAATGTCTATTTTATGGTAACCCTGTTTGGTTCAGTTGATACCTACATTACAACCATAATAAGGGTTTATTTTTGTCTCAACTTATTTTCCTCTGTAATAATGATTATTTTTTATATGGTTTAACATGATTTTTATCCAATATTATATGTTGATATTATAATTTATTTCATCCTGATTTCCTGGTTAATTAAATTGATTGATTTTTTATTTCGTAAATGTTGCTGATCTTTGGAATAATTTTCATCCTTAAGATATAAGGTCTTCTTATTCCATGTCAATGGTTTAGTTTTCCACTAATTTTCACCATTATACCGGGAATCTCAATGCTGTATTGTTTCATGTTGCTTTCTTATTTCGTTTTTCCTATTCTAATAAGGGTTTTTTGTCTCTTTTTAATGTAGGTTTCTAATAATGAATTTTTAAAATATTAAAATGGTCTTCCATTCATTCATAATCTTGTATTTTATCATCTAATCTATATTCCATTTGTTTTACCATTATAGTTTTCAAGGGTCTAATGTTATTGATTTTGTTTAGAGAATTTTTTTAAAGATTCATCTCTTCACCTTCCTGATGATAACTTTTTAATTGGTTTTATAACTTCTTATTTTATAACAATGTTATTAAATGTTCTAAAAAAATTATTGTTTATCGTTTTTTATGAGTATTATTCTTTGTGAATATTTCATTTATTTTTTAAAAATGTATTTCCAACTGATTTTATATTTTCATTATTTTCAATGGAAAAGGAAATATTCTTATATTTTTTCAAAAGAAATGTTTTATATTACCATAGAATATGTTACATAAAATGGATTTTATAGGATTTTATTTTGAATAAATATCTCATTATGGTTTCTTTTTATTCTAAATAAATATTATGAGATATTTATACTGTTTCAATTTTTCATTCTAAAATACTTTTTTGGTTTTCATGGTTAGTATTTTTATTCTCCTTGAATTTCATCTTTTTTAAATATTTTTTTTGAATTTTAAATCATTTCAAAAAAATGGTATTATCTTTAAGGTTTTTTTATATCCAGTGGATTTATATACTTGAAGTTAGTTCTCAATAATCACCCTATAAATGTAATTATGAAATATATTTTTATGTGATTCCATTTTCGGTATCAATCATTTACATTATGGAGGTAAATTTTGATGATACCATTTGGAAATGTTGTGAATTCCATTTTTCATTCCATAGGTTCTTTATGATGTGGAGAATTAATCCTATTTTCCTATTTTTTTTCCAAAACATATTTTATAAATTATATTTTTTGGAATAAATATCTATGAATGATGACATTTGGGGTTCTATGTCACCATCCAATGCATTGGCTATGGTTTCATATCACATTAGATAATTAAGTGTGAACAATATTTGATTTATTCACAATTTAAAGGGTATATATGTTAGTATTTTTTCACAATATAAAGAATAATTATGTTTGATTTTTTCACAACATAATGTGAAGACGTGCATTAGAATTTTCCAAAACTAAAAGGATTAACCTTCATGGATTTTTTCACAAAATAACGAATGGACATGAATAAATATGTTCACAAAAAAATTCATGGACATTGATGAATTTTCTAAAAAAAATAAATAGTATATATTCATGGATTTTCTAACAATATAAAGGGTTAAAATACTTATATTTGTTCAATATATGGTATTTTTCTTTGATTTTTTTTTCCAATGTTCCTTGTTATGGTATGATTTAGTGGTATGAAATGTTTCAATTTCATATGATGATGATTATGCCCACTGAACAATGTTTATTTTCTCACACTCTTATACCTTGGTATACTACTATTCATTTGAGATTAAATTTATTTCTATCATGAATTATAAGGAAATATTATTAATCTATTTTACATTTAATAAGATATCCCCCTACTCCTGTTTTCTTATTTAAATATGATCTAATCCTTGGATACATATTGAAGATTGTTTCTCCATATTGAGGTATTAAGATCACCTCGTTCTTATATTTTTATTCCCTAGGTTATGAACATGGGAATATCTTATGAAAATTCTAGAAGAGAGACTAGTGAGTCTTAATTAAAGAGAAATATTTACTATAATTATAAAAAAAGGTACTTCTATAACTATTCCCCAAGTACACTAAACGTTATATTCATTGCATTATGAGATTATTATGAGAAATAGTGGTTATGATATGACAATTCTGTTAAATATTGATTTTTTTCTCTTGGTTCCCCTCACATTGTATAAAATTGAATTTTTAAAGAATAAGTTATTTCACTAAATCCAAGAGTTTGTGTATGGGAACCATAGTTTTCTATAGGGAAGGATTTGGTCGTTTTTAGGGTTGTTTTACCTCTTTTGTGGGATTAATGTTTGATAAATTTACTGAAAACCCAAGGGGTGAGTTTAATTATCGAATAACATCATGAAAGTTTTTAAAACAATTTACTGTTAGGTTTTCCTAGAAATTTCACCCATCACTAAATACCAGTAATATAATATGACTCTGGTGTATATATACCTATGTATAATCTCCCTAAAATATTTTTTGTGCATAAAATCGATCCTCACTTAGTGAATAATTAAAAGGATTAACACTACACACTGTCCTAGACACTTCCAAATGTCGTGATTTGGTTAATCATAATATATTTACAAACCATGATAAAGTGTTTGAGAATTTATTTATGTTATAAATAGAAACCTAATATGATATTGAAAATTAATAACCTATATTAAGTCCTATAAATTTAAAAAGTTAGGGTACATATGTTATTAAATATATGTCTCTTTCATTTTTCTGCATTGCCACATTTGATATCTTTCATTAATGATTCCTCTCATGGTCATAATTCTTTTCCTACATTATTATTATGCTCAACCATTTTTATATTCTTCATATGAATCCTCTTAATGAGATTTTATCTCTCCCATTTTTGATTTATATCCTCTGGTGACTACATGTCCTAAGGAGAGGTCATTTTCCAATAATAAGCTAGATAATAAAAAATTAATTAAATGTTTTTCATGAGGATGTAAATGTTATGGTTGGTCCTAGTTTTCCAAATACAGTAAACCAATGGATCCACATGGTGTAACACTGTAATTTTTTTAATCTTTATAATGATTTAATAGTAATTTAATAAAATATTGGGTCTCTATAGTTGGTATTAGAGGCTAGGTTTAATTTTTTTGAGATTTTGGATTAGTAAACCCTTGAGAAAACCTCTAGTATGAGGCTAAGTACAAATATACACAAAAGAAGTTTCAAATAGGGTTACTATAATTTTTTATTTTTGTATACATTGAATAAATAAATATTTCATTCATGAATTGTTGACTTAAGTTTTTTTCTAACCTTTTCTATTTTAGATAATGTTGGGACCAAGAGATACTAGGAAAACAACTCAAATGATGACCAATGTAATGATTTCATGAATGAAATCCCCAATGATTTGGGTGGTGGAGTTAAAAACAACATGGATAATCTTACCTAACTATATCATTTTATGAACAATAACCATAATAATGTGGAATTTTCACCTTCTCTAAAGAGGGAGAAACTGGAAATCGAGTGTTTTATGTGGCAATGACCCTGGACATTCAGTGGATTATATGACCCAGTAGCTGCAAAACAGTGGGGAAGATCCGCGGAGAATATATTTTATGTACTCCACTACTTTGATATGGAAAATGTGATACTAGACATTTATTTTCTAGAAGTAGAGGTCGATCAATGGTGGTATTTGATTAAGAACGCCATGCCAAGGGAGGAAATTGAAGTGATGGAATGGGAATACTTTAAGAACATGTTTCTTAATAAGTATTTCCCAAGAATTATTTATACTAAGATGGAGAGAGAATTAATAGATTTCAAGAACCTGTATGGATAATATTTCGCAACTTACAAAGTGAGTTTCACAAGTCTTTCATGGTATGCTTCAGGTTTTTTATCAACAATGATAACTAATTTGATAGATTATTTTGTGTATTAAAACCAAACCTTTGAAAGTATCTTACAATTTGATACATTGGGAGTTATGAAGTTTTTTTTCTATGTGCTCTCATAGTGGAGTTGTATTTTGGCGAATGGTCCCATGGATGTGGTTATAAGAAACAAAATATGGAGTTTCAAGTCGGACGATCAAATGATAAAGGTGGAAAGAATACTCAATGAACCACATGCTAAAAATGTTTGAAGTTGTATCGTGGGAACTTCCTAAAAGGGATAGGTGAATTAATCATGTTTTTTAAAGAAGGACACCAAGTTCTAGAGCATCGAAAAGACACGAGAAGGATTGATAATGTAATGGAAGAATGGAGAAACCCACCCATGTTTCAATGCAGCAATAGTAGGTAGAAAGGGCCCCACGCAAGATTCTAAACTAAACCTCCTGTACTAGAGGGTAATAAACATTAAAAAACACTAAATAAAAAGTAACAAGGGAAGAATTATGCCATCACTAATCTGAAATTAGTTCTAGATAATGAATTTTTACAAAGTAAACTTCTTATTCACTCAAGTGGGGAAAGTGACTAATTTCATTCTAGATCTTATCTTTCCTTTATATCTTGCATATAACTGCAAAATCGTAGCCTCGAACGCCTGAAATAGAAATATATATAAAACATGAAGTGGTTAAATCATTTTAACACAAGTGTTTGACTCTTCTCTTGTTGGCGTATGTGGGAAGATTCATCTTGAAAATCATGTAATACTTCCCTTAGTAGAATTCGACTATATAATGGGAATGGATTGGATCTCGTTATATTCATCACATATCAACTATTAATAAAAGTAAATATCATTTCATATTCCAAAACAAACCATTATCCTCTACAAATTCAAAGAAGATCATGAATCTCATTTGAAAATATCTTCAATGGTGTGGGTTTTGGTACCCTATGAAGAAGCATACCTTTCCCAAATGGTCGATTCAAAGGAAGTACCAACAATGCAGAAATTCCCATTATGATGGAATGCAATGATGTGTTTCTCTAAGAGTTACCCATACATCCCCCAAATCATGAGGTATATTTCTCAGTAGACCACATACTTGGAGCTACCCATATATCAATGGGTCCCTATAGGATTACTCCAAATGAACTGGAGGAATTAAAGAAGCAACTGTTAGAGAATTTGGAAAAAGTGCTCATATACACCAGTGAATCACCTTGGGGTGCACTATTGATCATTGTGATGAAGAAGGATGAAACAAAGATGATATTTATCAATTATTGGGAACTCAAAAAGTTCACCAAAAAGAACAAGTATCCATTTCCATGGATTGACAACTTGTTCAATCAGTAAAGAGGTTCTTATTAATTTTCAAAGGTGGATATTCTTTCTGGATATCATCAGCTAAGGTGTTGAAAGGAAATATTTAGTATATTGCATTCTATACAAGGTATGATAACAATGAGTTAATGGTGATGACCTTTGGACATACAAATTCCACTGCAATCTTTATGGATTTGAGGAATAGAGTATTTAGACAATACCTTGACAAATTTGGGGTAGTTTTTACTGATGATATTATCATCTACTCCAAGAGAAAGTAGGAACACTAATATTATATAAGACATGTGTTGGAGAAGTTGAGAAAAGATATTTTTTACACCATGTTCAAAAATTTTGACATTTGGATGAATCAATTCACATTATTGGTACATGTGATCAGAAGTGATTCAATTTCTATGGACCCTTCAATAAAAAAAGAGATTGAGGATTGTCCCAGATCCTCATGTGTCAGAGAAATCCATAGTTTTCTGAGATTAGCTTGGTACTACCCACGTTTTGTGAAATATTTCTCATTATTTTCAAAAACATTTGTTGACATGGAAAGGGGTAAAGTATGTCTTGATGAAATAATGTGAGGGAGGCTTCAAGGAGATAAATAGAAGGTTGATCATTGCACTTGTACTCACACTAACAAAAATTTCAGAACGTTTTGTGATATATATTCATGATTAAAAGAAAGGATTGGGTTGTGTACTCATGAAAAATGATAATTTGATAGCCTATGAAATAGGGTAGTTGGAGATCTAGGAGAGGAACTACCATACGCATGATCTATAGCTAGAACTCATGATTTTTGCATTAAAAATGTGTCGGCACTACCTTTATGGTGAGAAGTGTGAAATATACACCAACCAAAAAATCCTAAATTATATATTCAAACAATTAGATCTTAACATGAGTCAAAGGAGATGGTTAGAGAAAATAAAATATTATGATTTCTCTATTCACTATCGTCCTGGAAAGACAAATAATGTAGCGGATGCTATAGGCAGAAAAGAACCTACCACACTATCCATGCTACAGATTTAGAAAGACCTTATCTTCTTGGATGTTAAATATATAGATTTGGAAATCATAACGGTAGGTAATACATATTACCTTTATAAATGATTTTGCATTAATCAATCCAATATATTATTTAGGTTTCACAAAGGAATGATATGGAGTTACAAAAGAAAGTTAATCAATTAAAATAAAGGTAAGTTGTAAGTGTTCCATATTGACTATGAATTTGTGATTTGGTTTGGAATGCGGATTTGTGTGCCTTCATAACGCATGAAGAAGAATGATATGCAGGTAAATTCACATATCTCAACATTCTATGACCATATTAGATGCTCCATGGTGTACCAAGATCTCTGTAAACACTTCCGGTGGGATAAAAAGAAAAAGTAAATCACAGAATATATCTCAAGGTTCTTTTTATCTCATTAAGTTAAATTAGAGTGAAAAATTTACAAAGGGTTGATGCATCCATTTTTTATACCCATGTGGAAATGGGAGAATTTTACTATAGACATTGACACATGTTTCCCAAATACGTCAAACTGAAATTATGCGACATGGGTTTTGGTTAACCGAAGCCCCAAGACTTCTCAATTTATCACTATTCAGGAAGATATCTCTATTTAACAACCTAAACAATATATATATATATATATGTGTGTGTGTGTGTGTGTGTGTGTGTGTGAAGGAAATTGTGAGACTACTTGACGTTCCACTCTTGATTATCCATAATCATGATCCAAGGCTCACATTTAATTCTAGAGAAGTCATCAACATGATTTTAATACTGAATTAAATTTCAGCATGACCAATCACCCCCAAAATAATGTCCAACTCGAGATGACTATTCAGATTCTTTAAGATTATCTAAGAGCATTCTATTTTGAATTCAAATGTGGATGGGATCATAATCTCATATTGGTTGAGTTCTCCTACAAAAATATCTTCCACTCAAGTATTTAGATGGATCCTTATGAAGCATTGTATGGAAATCGATGTAGAACACTAACTTATATGGATGAAGTTGGAGAAATAGTGCTACTTGGACCTGTTCTGGTGGAAGAGATGCTAGATAATGTTCAATTCATCAAAAAACACATCAAAGATCCTCAGAGTCAGAAAAAGTGCTATGTTGAAAACCGTCGAAGGGATTTGGAGTTCGAATTTGGAGATATAGTCTCCCTTTGAATGTCACCTAGGGAGAGAGTCATGCATTTTAGAAAGAAATTTAATTTAATCCCATGGTACATTAGCCCCTTTGAGATCCTTGAATACATATGAGTCATTTTCTATTGACTTGCACTTCTACTGAATATTGCTCAAGTTCACTATTTTGTTTTAGGTATCACTCTTGACAAAGTACATACCTGATCCATCACATGTACTGAACATAGAGGTGGTACAGTAGGAAGATGATATCTCTTATGAACATCATTTTGTAATGATTCAGAATGACATAGATAATGTTTTAAGAAACAAGAAATCCCACATTTTCAAAGTGTTTAGGAGGAACCATAAGTTTGAAGAATCTACCTAGGAACTAGAGGAGGAAATGAAAGATATGTAATCTCACCTCTTTATGTAAAATAATATTTTGAGGGAGAAATTTCATACGAGCGGAAGAACGTAACGTCCTGATGTTTTATGAATGAAATTCCCTTCTTATAATTATTTTTTATAGTATAATCTCACTAGGAATCACAATGATAAATAATAATACAGAATATTATTTTACTATTAAACATAATTAATTAACTTTTATATTTAGTATATTGAAAATCAAACACACACTGCTGTGTTCAGGATTATTTTTGTAGTCTAATAGAAAAAACATAATTTTTAGAGAATAGTAAAATACCATTATGAATCGTAACCTATACTTATGAATAGTAATAGGACCCCTATTTATAGAAAATCATCTAAAATAATAGTAACTTTACCCATGATTGATTATATAAAATTTAGGCATCCAATATGTGATAATTTGACTATAGTTAAAGTATTCATATTTTATAAATAAAAAATAATTAATTATAAATAATTTATTAATTGAAAAGAATATTTATTGTTATAAAAATGTTTCTATAAACTAAAAATTATATTTCTTATAATTTTAATATAATTATATTTTACATTATGTAATTTTTGAATGCATTATAAAATCAATTTTAATGTTAAAAACTGTATTTATAAAGTAAATGAGTATTTTAATTAAAAGATTAATCTTTCGTATTTAAAAAAATTATTTCTTAAAAATAGGCTTCATTTTTTCATTCTACACATCAAAAGATGGTTAGTGTAAAAATTTTGGATTTTTCTAAAATACTTCAATTTTTTATGAATAGAGAAAACCAAAATTTTCAAAATAAGCTAAATAAACTAATTATATACTCATCTTTGATGATCTGCATATCTAATCCCAATTGGCTTGGAATCACATGATAAAATTACTATAATTAGTCTAGGAATAATCACTATTACTTATTTTCAGAGAAATAAAAAATTAATGAATATTATATTGGGAAAACCCATCTCCCCTCCACTATAAGTACAACCCTTCGCACACTCATTTCCTCACACCCCTCATGCTTCAAGACATGCCTAAAATCTTCCCAAATCTCTTCCCTTGACCCTCCCACACAACCATGATCTCTTTTACTCGTCAAAAGTCCAATAATATTCTCCTTGATAAGGATATCAAGAGGAGGATTCAAGTGGTAATTCCTCACTCTCTATTCTTTAATCTTTCCATTCAAATTTCATTTATTTTCTTCTCTTATCCTTAATTTATCATATCAAAATGTCATGATAACTTTAGTATGAAATATATAATGGAATTATATCATGTTAATGGAATATTACGCATTACACTCTTCCCTCCTCAATGTTAACAAAATTAAATTGTTTCCCATGATGTGTTAATTTACCTAAATCATGGGTGATGCACTTCCATATCCCATCTAATCATTCTAGGATGATAATAAAACCATAAAATGGTTTAATATATATTGTAAATTTTATTTCTTATACAATTTTTATGTTTTGGAAAAAATTTATTTACATGAAACTAAGTGATATAATAAAACAAGTTCATTATGGTAACAAATCCACCAAAATTAACCGAATATGATCATCATTAAATTTTATATAATGATTCATCCTCCTGGTTCATAACAAAATTAATAATAATATCATTTATATATATTAAAATTCAATAATAATATATATTCTGAATGTTCAACCACATTTTAAATGAACATTATTTCATTTATACAAGTGAATCGTTCATAAAAGCAATAAACATTAACACTCCCGAACAAAAAAAATTAAGCTCCATACCTAATCCAAAGGACCATAAAAGACTATAATGAATAAATAGTAAGCCATATTAATTTATGAAATGTTCTAGAATTTCTAATTAATGAATATAATGTCATTATTAAATACATTAAAGTGAATAAAGCGTTCAGATACAAGGTAAGGGGAAATTCATGAACCCAACATTCTTTCTTTGGGTTCTCCCTCTTTCACTCCGTTTTTGGTATGGACACTCTGTAAAATTAATTTTTTCAACATTATATTACAATTACTAGGATATAAATGTTTTCCACCTGAGTTTATGTCTAAAAAACGTTTTCCATAAGATATCTTTTTTCATAAACACACCTAATATTTCTCACTCAAGATTGATGGATATTATATCAAGTATGTTATTCCCGAATTTTTTTTAAACCCAAAGATCTATAATGTGTTCTTAAGAGATGAAACCCATGCCAGTCCATGGGTTGGTTATGTTCATTTTTCATATAAGTTTTATGTGGCATGTAATATAATGATAATGTTATGATTCGACGAGTGCGCCTAGAATTATATAGTGCAATATGATTGTTAGAATGTGATGGGTGGGCCTAAAATTATATAGTTCTATAATTCATAGGGTAAAGTGACTAATCTCATTATTTAATGTTAAATTATGTGTAAAAAATTATATCTTTGTTCACAATTATATGTGGTAGTTTACCACTAAGACATGGTGTTTCATTTTTATACGTTACCACATTTCAAGCCTTTTATTAATGACTTCACTAATGTTCATAATATTTTTACTATGTTATGATTATCCTCACCCATTTTTATATTTTTCATGTTTATCCTCTTACTATGCTTTTAGATCACCAATTTTTTTAAGTATATCCTCAGGTGACTACATGTTCTAAAGAGAGGTCATGTGCTAATAAGTATCTAAAGAAAAAGTGATTAAATAAATGTATATGATTGATGATGTAAATGTTATGTTGGATCATAGTTTACCCAGATGACTAATCCTTTGGTTCCTCATGGTGTCATAATATTATGTTTTTTAACTATAAAATGATCTAATAGTAATGTAAAAAAGGTTGGGTCACTATATAATGTACAAATATTTACAAAAACATTTCCTTGTTTCCAATTTTAATGACCATGTCTTTCCATAAAAAAAATTACATCTCATGGTAAAAAAATGAAATACATTTCAAAAATACACACTTGTTGACATAAAAGAATAAGTGTCATTAAAGACAATATATAAAATATTCAAAGTTCATTAATGATCTTCATCATCTAACAAAAATATCACCCTATTTATTTCTCATAAAATACATACCCTACAAAAAAAATTCCTCAAGACCTAAAAAATGAAAAATAATATGGTGTGAGATCAAATGCAAAATAAGTGTAGCAAGGGAGATATCAATGTTCACATAATCATATCACGTGTATAAGTGTATGTCAACAAGATCATTACATTTCAAAACCATACAATGTATATCATATATCATAATAATTAATCATTGAATAAATCATGGTAGTCTGTGAGACAAGAATCATTAATAGAATAAATGAAAATAAACCATCAGAGGAAAACATATATAGTGAAGTTTGAAAATGAAAAATTATATCATTGTGAATGTGTATAAATAGAAACATGTTCACCCTTGATCATAAGGAAAGGAAATCATGCCATCACAGAAACATATAGACAAGAAAATAGGTATATTATTAACCTTAAGGACATGAAATGAGGTACACACAAAAAATTATGGAAATGAAACAATATCCAAAAATGACAGGGTTAAAATACAATTAGGTTCACACATAAAATAAATAGCTTACAACTTATCCATATTTAACTGATGCATTAAAAAGATGTATCATGGTAACCCATCCTCAGTTTATAACAGAATTACCAACACTCTATTTATAAGTTATCAACCCCTCAGAAATGAAACCGTACATAATTCTTCTACAATATTATTAAACATTCATTACATAGAAACCCGTGAAAATATTGGAATTATAATTATAACTTGTGGAAAATAAATTTTTACATTACTATTTAATAATTTTTTCACAGAAGAACTCATGGATAAACAATGAGTATAATATAGATTTATTATTTATGAAAATAAATAATCTATAAAAATAATAAGTATGGTATTACCAGTTCAAATCCCTAGTTTAACATATATAACATCCAAAATTTCATATTTGATAGAAAATGATTTTGAAAGATCCCTTGGAACATTTCATGTGGAAAATGTCCTTTTGACGTAGAAATAAAATCATTAAAATATAAACCCTTCCCAAATAGTTAATAAAACATTTTATTTGAAATTAACCATTCAAAAATACAGTGGATTGTTTAAATCATTAATCTGTAATGGTGGTGGGATTTATTATTCTTAATGTACATGTCAATATGAAGATTCCCATCATAGGTTTTGTAAAATCCAAAAGGGCCATATTTAAAAAAGAACAACAATAATCATTTTAAACCATTATAATAAAGTATGTATAAAATGTATTTAAATCATTTTATAATTGAAAAAATATTATATAAATTTTTTTTTAGGAAAAATATATATATAATAAATAGATTTTTCCACTAAAGAAATAAATAATGTTATTTTTATTTAAAACATATTTTAGAATATTTAGTAAATTAATTGAATTTAATTTCAAAAAATAACTATATTAAATGAAAAAAATTATTTCATGAGAGGTTGATCAAAATATCTTATCACTGGTATTAAAATCATAGACAATCTCGATAAATAAGGAGATTACAACCTCAAACAATTACCATTTTCGTAACTTTTGAATCTTAATCCCTCTTAAATAAAAAACATTAGATTGATATTTATATCCCATAATTTAATTTTTAGGATCATTAGAAACATTAATGGTTATTATATATACTCCAAAATAGAAACAGATTGTGTATAAGCCATTTGTCCCAAAGAACATAATGTTTGAAGAAAATACCATACCACATTAGAAAATTTTGAATTTTAATACCTATTAATATATAAAAAATTGAAAAATTATATAGAATAAAAATTAGGTTATTAATTATATATTATTTTAAATTTTAATTATATACAAGACACAAAATAAATAATTAGTGAATGTGGAATATTCCTTCTAGAAATAAAACATAAAATAGAAATTTCATACATATTGTCATTAATTTCTTCATACACATTTGAACCTCACATTTAATAAATATCATTTTATTATAAGTATATTGAATAAAAATTCTGATATATATATATAATAACATATATTTTTTACTGATGACTTTTTATTAGATGTTTATTTGAAATTCTTTGTTAAAATCATTTTTTATGTAATAACTTCACTATAATTCATATAGGATTTGGCTGGGTATTTTTAATCCATTTTAATTGATCAATGTTCCATGATATTAAGAATTTTATACACAATATAAATATCAAATACATTCATGACACGTGTATTTATATTAATTAATCATTGTTTGGGAGAGAAAATTAATTACACTCTTTATGGAAATGGTAGGTCGTACGTGTGTCTGAAAGTTGTTTCCATTTTTTAGATTGATTGAGCACCAGAAGGATAATTAATATATAAACATTAAAAATATATTGATTTTTTGTATATCATATATATTCCCCAAATCTAAAATTATTTTCATCCTTCAAAAAGTAAAATGAAAAAATTCTCACATTGTCATGTTCAAGAGGTACTTCACACGAATGTATAAGCGATTTTATCATTTTTTAATAGATTAGAAGGTAAAAATGAATAAGTTATATTATAATTACATGAGTTTAAAAATTTAATAAAAATAATATATAAACAAGGAACTATTATTATCTCTTTCCATGGTGGCCATTGATGGAAAACATATCATATCATTTTTTGGGGAGGTCGTCTTCTGTAAACATGATAAAGAGTTTCGTTTCACATTTGATATAGGATGATATAGATATATTTAATGACTATGAAATAATAAAATACTAATAAATGGAAGAATTATAATGTAATAATATAATCATATTTAAATATAACTTCAAATATATTGAATAAAAATGAAAAAAAAATCTCATTTAAGAACAATAACCCTTCTTGGGACAACTATCTTAGGTATGCACAAAATTCCATCATATGAGGGATTAATAATAAAAATAATTACTCTAGGTTATTGGGATAGAGTAAAGTAATTTATATGTACATGAATTAGAAAAAAATATTTTAAATTTTTAATAAGAGAATAGAAGGGTTTCCTTTTAAAAGTAAAAGAGATGACACACTTAGTATTTTTTAGAAGAAAAATGTAAACCCACATTTTAATCATGTAAAAAAGACAAAAAAAAGAACATTATATAACCTTATATGTTAAAAGGTTTATATATGGCTATAAATGAT
The DNA here is from genome assembly GCA_963277665.1 of Viscum album. NCBI lineage: Eukaryota > Viridiplantae > Streptophyta > Magnoliopsida > Santalales > Viscaceae > Viscum > Viscum album. The sequence goes on along the minus strand of OY728152.1, from coordinate 2,068,431,616 downwards.
TAATTTTACAAGTTTTTTAGTTCATTTCAACCCTAATAATTATAATTTTACCCCTGATGAACACGTTTTAACCATAACCATGGTAAATAATTTTTACTATTATTATTATTCATTATGACATTAAATTAAGTAAAACATACTATATTATATTATTCTTCATGAATATAAATTAAGAATCCATTTTTCTAAATAGAATTTTCAAATTTTATATAATTTCATTTATAATTAAACATGTATAAGTAATGAAAATGTGGCTTTTCAATGAAAAACATCTTATATTTGTTATATATTTTTATATAAAAGTTGACATAAAATTGATCAATATGGCCAAAATTTGATTAATAACAATATAATTTATTAAAATTCTCTTTTGAAACAATCTTAAAAAATGGGATGTTTTAATTCATTAAACCAAAAGATAGTTTTTAATAAAAAATCATTATTTTCCAATATTCATTGAAAAATTAATCATTTTAGGAACATTATCCAGACATTAAAAAAATAAAATTTTTACTTTAGTAATAAAAAAGGAATTTAATTTTTCAAAATACAATGTATGAAGTAGTAAAAATTTATTTTAATAATAAGAACACAAAACAAGAAAAAATCACATTTACAAAAATACAGTTTATATGAACAAAACTATATTTTTATCCCATGTAGAGGTACATTATTAAAGATATGATAAAACATTTGATTTAATATAATATTCCTATATATATAATTAAAAACACTTCAAAATATTGTTAAATTTATTTTATTAATATAAAAACATGTAGTGATCAAAAGTAAATTTCCATAAAGACGCATTATCTATATTCAAATGAGTTTTTATTTTGTTATTTATTATCAAATGAAAAATATTGATTTAATATTATATATTTTTAAAACATATATTTTCATAATTTACGTAATATTATTAATATACACCATTCCAATTTCTAGAATATAGATACAACATTAAATAATAAAATTTAAATAATGTAATATGGTTTATTTAAACACAGGGATTCATGTAACATGAGTTATTGATGAAATTAAAATTTACTTAAAAATATGAATTTCCTAAAATAATGAAGTTTTACACCTAAATTATGAATTAGTTATTCAATATTACCCTATTTAATAAGTGTGAAATCTTTTTTATCATTAGATATTGGAAGTTTTGTCATTCCACCATGCTGATACTGTGTGTATAATTATGACTAAAACCAAATAAAATCAAATAGGATTTAATTTATCTATACATAATATTTCTTATATTTTAAATTTTAATTCATGTATAGAAAATTGGGTCTTCATTTTCAATATTTAATTTAGAAAATTACAAGAAATGTTCAGCCCCTTTATCATATTCTTTGATAGTTATTCATGTATTTATCTAATAAAAATCCATTAATTATTTAAGAATCACACATATAATAGATGAATATATTTATAAATATACAAATTTAAGAATATATATAATCAAATAAAATTAAAATATATAATAATATATAAAATAATATAATTCTAAAACATACAAATTTTTAAAAAATATTTTGTCACACAAAATTATCTAAAAATGAAAAATAAGTTACAAAAAACACTAGTCAAATTTAATTGTAATGATAAATTAATTTACAAATGAAAATGGGATCTATAATTTCACCAAAAAAATATTATTATCATAAAAATATATAAATATAAATAGTTACAACAATGAAAATTTCAATTAAAAATTATAATCTTAAATAAATTATTTAATTAAACAAATTTTTTAAAAAAATTATAATTGATATTTAAAATAATAAAATAATTGATGTGTAGAATTAATAACAAAAAAATAATTTCTCTTCAAAAATATAATATAATCATATAAAATTTAGGGGATTATAATTGTAATTAGTTCCAAACATCCAATAAACTCGCTCAAAGGTTGTGGAAATATATTAAAAACTATAAAATTGAAAATAAACATCTACAAAAAAAATTACATAAAAATGAGTGAAAACCCCTCAATAGCTATTTAAACATAATAGGATTACGATTTCAATGAAATAAATAATTTCAAGTAAAATAATAGAAATAAGAAGGGTGGAACAATAAGGAAAAAATAATAAATTATCATGAAAGTCAAACAAAATTTATGACCGATCCTAGTCATGTGTCATTGAGGTTAAGGAGAACGAGAGTTTCTCAAAAATCGAGTTAGACAAATGAGTTTTCCTAGATACCATTATATATTTTTAAATATATAATGTATGTTTACTATAAAAATAACAATAATTTTTTGTTATATATTACATTTATTAATGAAAAAATTGTTTTTCAAGGATATTAAAATGAAATTTTAATTATTATTTTGTAGAAAATTGATTTTAAAAAGATTATATTTCTATTTTAAAATTAGTTTACAAAATGTGATATTAAAACCCTATAGTTGAAGTATAATTTTATACCAATGTGCATATATATTGAATATTACCTCCAATAATTCACGTTGTCCATTTTCCAGTACCTCCTCTCTTGGTTGGACACACATATGTATTTTATGAATAAATATGTTTCAAATGAAAATTGATGATTCTAAAATGAAAATTTATCATATGCTTTCAATCCACCCCATTAATTAATAAATGGAAATTTTAGTCAGGTGAATATGTGAACTACCACCTCCATGAATGATGAACATAATTTCCCATCATCATCCTACATATAAGGTTTTAATAATTAATTTAATTAAGATATAAAATTTTTATGAATATATTAAAATTATGGAATGATATTATTATAGGTAATATAAGTGAAACAAATAGTAAATGGACATTGTAAACCAAATATTAAAAAAACATATCTAATATCATGTAAGATCCTTTTACCAGATTATAGTAATTTTAATCCTTTTTTATTATACGTTGTCTATATTTTAATTTTGGTTCTTTTGGGGGGATTTAGATATTTTTTGGATGTTTTCATGCTAGATTACTTTTGGTGCATTGTTAGGCATAACTGTGGGGCTTTTCATTGGATGTTCTAAGTTATGTGTGGGAGTCTTTGTGGGGGTGAATGGAATCTTAAAACCATAAATTCTTCCCCCAAAAAATGTATTTAAATTAGGAATGAGTTTAAAAACCATATATGGTAGAACATTGTTGGCGCATGGTTTTTCATACCATGAAGTTGTACGGTTCACTCTAGAATCCCAAAAATTTCTTGTGGTTTGGCACATAGTTTTTTTAATCATGCAACCAATAAAAATAATCATTTTAATGAGATTCTAATTTATTAAATTTTCTAAAAAGAGTCATTAAACCCTTGTAATAAATTCTAATATCATATTAGTCAAACACATTGTGATAATTTTTATTTTTAGGATCCCTATAAAGAATATTATCTCATTTAACTAATTCTCATTTCAGATCAAAGTGTCAGTGGATGTGATGAATCCCTCTATGAATAGTCAAACATTTTTAAAAAGGAATTATCACTTCCAACTCTCTCACCTTATATGAAAGTAGTGAATCCTATTTTTTCAATAGATTGAAACCATGATATGTGGAATTGAGATTCTAAATATTTTTCATTGATATTCATCACCTCCATATCTATATTGGTGGTTCCTATTTCAAGTGATAGATTAATCATGTTAGTAAAAAGGGGTGGTTTAGTAAATATTATTCCTATACATGAAAAAAAAATTTGTTATTTTTTTAAAATTAATTATTATTTTACTCTGAAAAATGATTTCAGAAAATATTATTCCATATTTAAAAAGTTATGTAATTTTGAAATAAAACCATTTTCATATTTATAAAATGTAATGGGTAGATTTTGAGAAAAGATGGCCTAAATAGATAAGCGTCAAAATGTAATGATTTTATGTTGATTGTTAAGAAAAAATAATTTAAATGAATGATGGGTTTAATGTTATGAACTTGATAAAAACTTATCATTTGGTTTCTAAATTTAAATCTTTTGTTGAGACATGAAATTTGTAACATGAACTGTGAATAGTGAAATGACAAATTAATACTAGAATGATTATGAAAATACTAACTAACCCAATTTCAATTTTATTTCCCTATTGGGTTGTTGATTGATTCAATGTCTATATACTTAGGGATGTGTGCACAGTTTTCATTGAATCTAACTGATTGAGTACTGTGACGATTATAGAGACAGTAAATAATGAAACTCAATACATATAATAATGGTTTTGTGTTTTCATTGTATTGTAATATGATTGTTTTAATATAAATAATATTATCATGCCCTTATTTTTTATAAAAAAATGTTCATTTTAACCTATTTTATTTTTACAATATATATATTTATAAATTAATGATATGAAACCATGCTTATACAAAATCATCTATAGATTTTTTATGCTTTTTTTATTAAATTATATCATAAGTGGTATATTTGTGATAAGATTTATTATAATAAGTTTTTTTTATTTCCAAAGGGGCTGTTTTTCTCACAACTAGACTTTTATTAATAATTTTTTTATTTTGTTATTCTAGGTCCAATAGAAAAGGAATAATCGCTTTGATGTGGCCTCTCTTGATGACTAATAGTAAATCCAATGATATAGGTGACTGGTGGGGCTTTGTTTCACTTGTATAAAAAGATATTTTTGGATTTTAACATTATTTATAATGTTTAATTAATTATATTATACACTAATTGGAACTTTTTATTTTTAATTATGTTACATTCCTCCATCATGAGTGTTTGGAATACTGACAATTATTAGTTTTATCTTCAATATATCTACTATAATTGATTGATCATGTTGTGAAATCATTCCATATGAATTTTTATTTTAAACTTGGTTCCAGTCACCAAACATTGGTATTGGAACACTATTTTGGATATGTTATTTTTAGCTTAGGTACCGGTGAACAGGGTTATTTTGGTCTGTTCCTGAAAACATTGTATCAAAGGGGCCTAGGTTGTGTGCATCTCTTAAATATTGAAATGTTGTGTAGAATAACTTTGTGAAAAGTAGGTATTACTATTAGGATATGAGGTGCAGTTTATAAGCATGTTTAAGATATCTATCATTATAGATATCCTTGAGTCACCGTGGGTTTTTGGGAAAAAAGTCTATGAGGAATAAATTTATCTAATTATATTATTTTCCCAAGATTCATCTATGTTTTTAGAAATCACATAGAATTAATTCTATTTAATGGAATTGATATTGATGTATCTCAAAAGTATGTTTATGATCTTTTTACCCTTACTGGTATTTTGTGTAACATGTTTATGTTATGTAGTACCATGACCCCCAAGATGTTGTTTGATCGGAACCCAAGAAGAAAAAGCAAATGAAATGTTTTTAAACAACTATTTAATTAAAAATAATGTTGATGGAATAGTGGAGTGTGTGGTTCTACCTCTATGATAGGTAGTCACACTCATCCTCAGTCATGCTCCATTTGTGGGACCTATATGGTAAGATACTAGAGATATTTCTTAGAAGTAACTTCAGATTCCCCATTATCAATGGAAGGAATAAATGATACTAAAGATATTTTAAATTTTTTAAAAAATATTGATCTTGTTTATGAGTTATTTGAAAAACAAGATCCAGTCATGGTTAAATTTTATACCTTAAATCATGAATGTTCCATTATGTGGTGGTGTGATTATGTGGTTACAATGAAGATCCATAAAGGCACAGAGTATAAAGACTTCAAAGCATTTCTCACACTATATTTCTATTGAAAAATGATGGATTAGGTTATATCAATGTTAAAAATATTCTTTTCCTTATTTAGTTTCTTCAAGATGTTTATTTTCATTCTTTTTGTGTCTCAAGGTTGATCATTCAAAGAAGTTTTTCATAGAGCAACCTATGATATATGATTGGTGTGATCTCCACAGAAACAAACAGATATACTATCATGTATTTGTTCCCTCGTGTAGTATAGTGATCTAAAAAAGACCAAATATTATTGTAATTTTTATGAAAAATTGGTTTACAACCATATGCATCATTAATATATATTAATCATGCATTGGATGAGTATTTAGAAGAATCTAATTTGATTCGAATGATATTGAGGGGTACAATCACAATATATATTCTACTTTAGTGACTACTCTATTTGATATTAGTTCATATTATTCATAATTTTTGACTATTATTAAGAAATATTTAAACCTACCTATTGATATTGTGTCTTAGGTTATTTATTTTTCTATGTACCAGATAAATAATAGAGAATATGGTTTCTTATTTCTCTTTTGGTCCTTCTCAATAACGTAGATTGATCAACCCTATAATTTTATGGTTCTTGATATGAAACCTACTGATGTCATGTTGTTGTTAGATTACATGATTTTTGATAATTTATTAATTGATTGTGGTCTTTAGAGAGTTTCTATTAGTACCCTTAATTGGGTGTCCTATGTTTTATATAGAGAATAATACTTCAGACCAAGTAGAGTTGAACCTAATATTTTTATTCAAGGAAAGATTATACCTGTATTTTCATTTGACCTTAAGAATGAATCTATGAGTGGTGATAGTCCTGGATTATTTTTTGTGTTTCCCAGTGTCCTTCAATCTTATTTCTCATTTTTACCTTAGGATACAGATGTGGAGAAAAATATTTACTTAATATTAGCTACCCAATCTATCTCTATTACATATTACCATGTGGCACCAACTTAAATGAATTATTTAAATATTTTTTAGCTTATTCACCCTATTAAGTTACCATTAGATGTGAATACTCTTTTTAAAAAGAAATTTCATAGAGAAATTCTACTTTTCATTCATTACACCTAACTCAATTGATTTATAGTAATGAAAAAGTAATGATTTATTTAGATTGATGATTTTTTGGAACAGTTAGATGGGGTTGTGTGATTAATAGAGATTTATATTAAGTGTGGTCACATCTATATAACAATCAATATTTTTAATGTTCTGATGACTTTCCTCTAGATTTGGTGCGTCTATTATAAGTAAAATTTTATTCCTTTTGCTCTAACTAATATTATTATAGTATTCTTGTTGAAATAAACATGATATTCTATTATTTTAACCATTCATTCAATGTGATATTTATGGTTGAAAACATTGTATACTCTAAAACTAAGTATGATCTTGTGTTCCATCTAATAACGGATTTGGAAATGTTCAAAGATCACACATTTTATCACCTTTCTATAGATATGATAAATTAGGATTTGGGAAGTGAAGTTACTGAGACACATTTTCTTGAAGGATTCTATTTCAATTGACCATGAGAAGGAGGATACTGTTATGGAATGGTAATAATCATGGAATATTTTATAGATTTAGAGTTAATTATGATTGTTTGGGTATTACCACAAGTTCATTAATAATTCATAAATTTTGTTTTCCTTGATGACCACTCCCACATAAAAATGATTAAATTTATTATGGGATTATAAATATAAATTTTTTTTAATGAATTTAATTTCAAATTATCTTCTACTCTCTTCATGACTCTTACAGAGGATGAGAAGATCCATGTGGTATTTTTTGAACCATTTTTATTCATGTATTGATTGTTTTTTAATAAATGGTGATCACATATGATTATATGGTTCCCTTAATCTCGGTCCATATTATAAAACTATACCACACATTATCAGGAATTAACAACTATGATAATTTATATTTATATTTTATGAGAATAACTTTTTGAATAATGATTTACTATTTATTTAGATAAAAAAATGATTTATATCTTCTTCAGAAATTATTTGAACCTATATTAGATTTTATGGTTGGAATACCAATAATATTTTCATATTTATATTTTGAAATTTTTACACCCATAATAAGTGTAATTTCGTTGAAAATTCCTTGAGCAAGTGAGTTTCATCACATGTCCTAAAATAATCATTACTACAATGGAACTTGATAGGTCACTTTTATTGCATGCATTTGGGAATTCAAGAGGATGAGACTTATATAATATTGAGAATATCAATATATACCACATATATTCATGAGATGATTCTCCATGAGAAGCATCATGATGAGGTGCCATAATGAATTAGGGACTCCCTTTATGGTGGGGAGACCATTGGAAAGTGGTTATTGTCATATTTTGGAATCCAATCCTTTTAAAAATGGTATATAATACCATTCCTAGTGAGAAAATTTTTTATGGGTCATATATATTATTATAAATGGGTGGCACACCCTATCACCAGGAAGACATTTCATAATATGTGGTGATGATTATCTTATACATGTATGAGATAAAAATGTCACTAATTTTTCCCATTGTTATACATGTCATAATGTTATGGATGAGAACTTGAATTCGTCTAGTTTTCCTAAGCCCCATATAATAACAACATAGATGTCGGATGGTATTTTGATATAATTTATAGTTGGGTATCTAAATACCCTTGGGGGAAAGAAAGTGATATTGGTAGTGATTGACTATTTGACCAAATCAACTCATATTATTCCATTTGTGAAAGAACCAATGTTATGTACATGGGAAGTATTAATGTGACATAGAGTTTCAGATTGCATTAATTTCTATCTATTTTTATATTTGATATAGATCCTCAATTCACATATAATTTTTATAGAGACCTCCAGATAGTGATGGGACCTAAAAATAGTTTTAATACATCATATTATCTATAGAGGGATGTCTGGACAGAATGAAAGATATTTATCATTGAAGACATAATTTTATCTTGTGTACATGACTTCAATGGAGATTAGGATATCCACTAGGTACTGGTCGGGTTATAATATAACAATATTTATCATTTATCCATAATCATGGATCACTTTGTGGATTTATATAGAGATCCATATAAACCACCATGGTGCTGATATGATATTGATAAATATTCTCTTATTTTACATTGTTTGGTCCTGGAGATGATGAAAAATATTCTATTGATTCATTAGGTAATGGTTATGGTATATAGATGGTGTAAATAATTTTTTTTATCTTCATTAATGCATTTAGAAGTTTCTAGTTGACGACTAGGTGTTTTTGAGAGTATCAACTCATTTGGGTCATCTAAATAATTGGAAATATGGGTTATAATCTATGAGATATATTAGACCAATAGAGATTATCTAGCATATTAGAAACATGACTTTCCATTTTTTATTTTCATTCTCTGTTGATTTCAAGTCATAAATTATTTTATGTGAAAGAACTATGGATGTATCCCTTGGACCCAACACTTTTCTGATCATGCGGGACCTCGATGTGGAACTTGATTTATTTGTGACTAAGTATCTAGTTCCTATTGTTGATTCTAATTAAAATGTTCTTTGTTGTAAGTCCATGCAATTAGTTTCAGTTCTTTAGGCACATGTTAGTAATTCATAAAAAACATGGGTATTTGAGTCACCAATGGGGGATCAGTGACCTTAAATAATTCATATAGAGTCTTCCTTATAGGTTATCTTGGGGAAGAAATAATTTTTAGTGTGGGGATTATAACATCTAGTTTCTAGAATTCAGGTACTTATATTTCACTATTTTTTATAATTCTTTGTTTTGATATCATTTTGGGATATGTTTTGATACTTTTATGGGTTTTTCAATTTTTTCAAGTCATGGATGGACCAATAAAAAGGAAAACTATTTAGTTGAACTAATGAAACCATATTCTATGTGTTTTGGTCAAGGATCAGGTGACATGATAATTATAGACCATGTGGCCTTTCACTAAAACTATATACCCTAATATATTGGGGATCTAATGGATGAATCATGTTTATCAATCAATGTGGCCATAACCAAATCCATATTTCAGTAATGTATGAAGGAGTGAATTATTGGAACACATAATATTATCCACCCATACAAACCATGTGACACTCATCGAAATCCCAGTAAACATGAATGATTAGATTCATTTTTTGTACTAAGAATATGGGGTATCCAAAATAACCATGTGATAAGATTTTAATTTCTTAATTTTTTTGATTAATTTATTGAAAAACCCATTATATTATAATTTACACTTAATAAAACCAAATTAAATGCACTGTTTTATATATTTTCTCAAAAGAAAATTTTGTCTCCATAAACCAATTTTTTTATCATATTGACATTCTGGTGGATTTGATGGATCCCTCTCTAGTATCTGTAACCTTATTGGTTTGTAATTATACTTTATTACTCCCTAAACATCACTGAGAGTAGTGAATCATATTTTTTTCAATGGGGAGAAATGATAAGTTGATGAATTTTTTTTGAGGGATTATTCCTTGATTATCACCACTTTCATCTACCCAATGGTAGTTCCTATTTTTATTGATAGATTGATCGTGTGACTAATGGTACACGGTTCCTTAAGGATTTTCCATTAATATAATTCATTAATTTATTTTTTTATTTTAGATGAACACTGAACTAATACTACACCTTTACTTGAGAGGATTTATGGTTGATTTTAAAAGGTATGGAATTGTGATATTAAACCCTTTTTAAATGAATTTAAAATATTCTTCTAATTTTAATAAAATTTTCCAGAATTAAAATTTTATTGGATGAAATGATTTGATTTTGATTATTTTGAAAACATAATTAAATGAAAAAAGATTTCCAAAGTCATGAACGTGATAAAAATGAATGATTACGTTTAGATATAAAAATGGATGGTTTGAAATTAAAATTCTATACATTAACCATGAATGATGAATTAAATTTAATTGAATTAAATTTTTTTCCCACGGTTATTGATTAATAAAGTGAAATAATTTGTTACCCAGAGTAGTTATTTGGTGACTAGGACAATCATGATAGGACTATGACAACTTAAAAATATATTGATGGTGAAAACTCTACCTAAGTCAGCTTCAGCGTGATTTTCCTCGTGGGGGAGTTGATTGATTATATACAAATGTCTTTGGAATTAGGGATGTGTTCACAGTTTGAGAGATTTTTTATTGAAAGAGTATTGTTAGGATACTAGATCCAATAACTAACAAACCTCTAGGCATGTGACCGTACTAAATTTTTTTTAAAATTTTATATGATAAAGTTTTATTTAATTGATTTTATCATGCCATTCATTTACATAAAAAATGTTCATTTGAGGATACTTTTTAAAAAAATAATTTATTTGTAATTTAATTATTTTATTGATTTTTTTGAATGAAATGTTGAACCACATTCTCATTCCATGTTTTTATTTACATTAATGAAAAAATGGTTTATTTTTTTAAATTTTGTTCGGAATATTTGGTGATATCGTACTATGTTTTTTATTCATTCCCTAATTTTTCATTTGGGTGTTGGTAGATTATTTTATGCTAGATTCATGAAAACAGAAAGCATAACATGAAGGTATATGTTGTACATGACTAGTGGGACATTGGGTGTTGGTGGTGACCAGTGGAGGAGTGGTCCAATTTTAATAAGAATGTTCCGAGGTTTCTTCTTGATCATTATTTTTTCATTTATTTGATGATGTAATGCTTAGATATTTATCTACTTTCTTATAGTACTTTTACTCTTCATGATTGTATGGCATACTGAGTTTTCCATTATTTATCCAGTGTTTTTCTATATCATTATATTTCTCTTTTGAAGATATTATCCTCTCCAACACTTTATTTATGCACAGTAACTACTATCTATAATGTTGAAATCATAAATTCTATTCAGGACTTTTTTGGTTCAACTATTGTTCTAGTTTACTCGGTTATTTGAGTTGGTTTCTGAAAAAAAAAATTATTTGAGACAATATTGGGAAAATATAACTAATTGTATAATTTTGTGATAATTTAGTAACAAATTAAATGATCCTAAATAATTATACAAATTATAAATAAATTTTATAAATTATTTTATTGTGGTCAATATACAGAGTGTGATTCAGAAGAATCAACTGAACCGCCACAAGTAACCACCATAAGAAAAATAAATTTTATAAATACATAACATATGATTATATAAATATTAGAAAAATAAAATGACATGGAAAGATTTATTATGGGATTTTTTAAGAAACATTATTTTTATCTGGATGTCTACTGCATGCAAATAATAAATCAAAAAAATAAAGGGGTATTTCTCTCTTTTTTAAATTCCATGAGATATGTTTCATGTTCTAAATCATCATTTATGAAAAAAATTGTATCTACTACACTATTTCCTTCATTTATAAAGAAATATAATTCATTTTATGATATTTTAATGTCTATTTTATTGTAACCCAGTTATGTTCTATTGATACTCACATTACAATAATAATAAGGGTTTCTTTTTGTCTCTAATTATTTTCCGGAGTAATAATGATTTTTTTATATGGTTTAACATCATTGTTATCCAATATTATATGCTGATATCATAATTTATTTCACCCTTATTTCCGAGTAAATTAAATTGATCGATTTTTTATTTCATAAATTTTAGTGATCTTGGGAATAATTTTCATCCTTAAGATATAAGGTCTTCTTCTTCCATGTCAATGGTTTAGTTTTCCACTAATTTTGAAAATTATATTGGGAATCTCAATGATGTATTGTTTTATGTTGCTTTCTTATTTCGTTTTTCCTCTTCTAATAAGGGGTTTTTTTCTCTTTTTTATGTAGGTTTCTAATAATGGATTTTTAAAATATTAAAAAGGTCTCCATTCATTCATAATCTTGTATTTTATCTTCTACTCTATATTCCATTTTTTTAGCCATTATAGTTTTCAAGGGACTAATATTAATGATTCTTTTTAGAGATTTTTTTTTAATATTCATCTACTCACCTTCATGTGGATAACTTTTTAATTGGTTTAATAACTTCTTATTTTATGAAAATGTTATTAAAAGATATAAAAAAATTAGAGTTTATCATTTTGTATTAGAATTATTCATTGGGATGATTTCATTTATTTTTTAAAAATGGATTTCCAAATGATTTTATATATTCATGATTTTCATTGGAAAAGGAAATATTCTTATATTTTCCAAAATCAAAGTTTTATATTACCATAGAATATGTTACATAAAATGTATTTTAATGGATTTAATTTTTAACAAATAACTCATTTTGGTTTCTTTGTATTCTCAATGAAATATTATGAAATAATATTACTATTTCAATTTTTCGTTCTAAAATACTTTTTTGGTTTTCATGGTTAGTATTTTTATGCTCTTTGAATTTCATTTTTTAAAAAAGTATTTTTATTGAATTTTTAGTCCTTCAAAAAAATGGGTTTGTCTATAAGGTTTTTTTATATCTGATGGATTTAGATACTTAAAGTTAGTTCTCAATAACCACCCTATAAATGTTATTATGAAATATATTTTTATGTGATTCTATTTTTTGTATCAACAATTTACATTATGGAGGTCAATTTTAATGATACCATTTAGAGATGTTGTGAATCCCATTTTTTATTCCAGAGGTTCTTTATAATGTGGAGAATTAATCCTATTTTCCTCTTATTGTTTTCCAAAATATATTTTATAATTGATATTTTATAGAATAAATATCTATGAATGATGACGTTTGGGGTTCTGTGTCACCATCCAATGCATTGGATATGGTTTTATATCACATTAGATAATAAAGTGTGTACAATATTTGATTAATTCACAATGTAAAAGGTACATATGTTAATATTTTTTTTCACAATATAAAGAATAATCATGTTTTATTTTTTCACAACTTAAAGTGAAGACATGCATTGGAATTTTCCAAAACTAAAAGGATTAACCTTCATGGATTTTTTTCCCAAAATAACGTGTGGACATGATTTAATATGTTCACCACAAAATTAATGAACATTCATGAATATTCTCACAAAATAAATAGTATATATTCATGGATTTTCTAGCAAAATAAAGGGTTAAAATACTTATATATGTTCAATATATGGTATTTTTAATTGATTATTTTCTGCCAATGTTCTGTGTTATGTTATGATTTAGTGGTATGGAATGTTTCAATTTAATATGATGATGATTATTCCCACTGAACAATGTTTATTATCTCACTCTCTTAAACCATGGTATGTTATTATTCATTTGAGATTATATTTATTTCTATCCTGACGTATAAGGAAATATTATTATTCTATTTTAAATTTAATAATATATCCCCTTGCTCATGTTATCTTATTTACATATTATCTAATATTTGGTGACGTGTGGAAGATATTTTCTCCATATTTAGGTTTTGAGATCACCCCTTTCTTATATTTTCATTCCCTAGGTTATGAACATGGGTATATCTTATGAAAATTCAAGATGAGAGTCTAGTTTGTCTTAATTAAAGAGAAATATTCACCATAATTATAAAACAAGGTACTTCTATAACTATTCCTCAAGTACACTAAACTTTATATTCATTACATTATGTGATTATTATGAGAAATAGCGGTTATGATATGAAAATGCTGTTAAATATTGATATTTATTTCTTGGTTCCCCTTAGATTATATCAAATTCAATTCTTAAAGAATATTTTATGACACTAGATCCCAGAGTTGGTGTATGGTAACCTTATTTTACTATAGGTATGTGTTTGGTCGTTTTTAGGGTTTTTCTACCTCTTGTGGGGGATTAATGTTTGATAAATTAAGTGAAAAACCTAGGGGTGAGTTGAATTATCGGATAACATCCTGAAATTGTGGAAAATAATTTACTATAGGTTTTCCTAGAAAGTTCACCCATCTTTAAATACCTATAAAGAATGTGACTCTAGTGTATATATACCTATGGATAATTTCCATAAATTATTTTTTTGGTATAAAATTGATCCACACTTAGTGAATTATTAGAAGGCTTAACACTACACAATATCCTAGACACTCCCAAAGGATGTGATTTGGTTAATCATAATATCTTTACAAACGATGATAAAGTGTTTGAGAATATTTTTATGTTATGAATAGAAACCTAATATGATATTGAAATTTAATAACCTATATTAAGTACTATAAATATAAAAGATAGAGTACATATGTTATTAAATATATATCTCTTGTACGTAAACTGTTTTCCATTTTATAAGGATATAAAATTATGTATTCATAATTTTAACTCCATTTACTAAATTAATATACATATAAAGGGAAAACCAAGTAAACAATGGATATTATGGAACATTTTGTGGTTGTCCTAATAAGAAACCAAATGGGATTAAAGCTTGTGTTTACAATTTTATTTTTCTTCTCACCCAATTATCTCCTTATAATATTAATAACTTGTGTCTTTACAAACAGTTGACCATAAAAAATAATAAATGGGTGAAGTTAATTATGAGATTTTTTGTTCAATATAATGAATGGAATAATATTAAAAATCATTCATGTAAAATAAGTTTGAATAATCACTATATGGTATTATAAAAGGGGAAAATGTTTTTAGTGCGAAACTGTTTTCCATCAATCTCTCAATTTTCAAAGAGAGATAAATAAGTTGGCCAAAAAAGGAATACATAATCATCAAAACTAATAAATTATCCAAATTTCATTGATATAAATGCATTTAGTTTTGGCATTATATTATTTTATTCCCTATACATGGTCTAAAAACGAATATAGGTATCAACAACCTCACAAACCTTGGTAATGTGTAAACCAAATCCCATCCGAACGACTATAGTGGATCATGATAATTTGGGAACACTTATCCTCTAATCGATATTTCTTGATGACATATTTGATTATATTCTAGTTTATATAGGATTTTTTCAAAGATAATGAAATAATTACCAAGATGATTTGATTATAAAATAAAATTCCACATTGTAGTGTATCCCAAGTTGATTTTTATATGGATGTGCATCATTAAAATATTATTATCATTCCTTTAGGTGGATTTAATTATATTATTGGAAATGGATTGGTTCACTCTAATTAGATGGGAAAATGTTTTTCGGAATAATAGAATCATGGTTCATAAAAGTATTTGGTTTTCTATTAATGAAATTATGATTTATAACATGCTTGAGAAGAAAATTATATAATATGGTGCTTGATTTCGAATAATGATAAAATATTGAGTGAAATGGATATAGAAAAACTCAATATCAGTGATAATAATAGTTTATGAAAATTATATACATTATGTGATTTAAGGTTTTAAATTTCTCAAGATATTAAATCTATAGTCATTTATATCTTTTAGATATCAATTTCAATGATAATTACAAATTTGGTATACAACTTATTAAATGGGGGTAAATGTAAGACCCTAATATTTTGGAATAAATTATTCTAACAATGAATACTACATTTAATATCTTGTTTCACACACAACACTAAACTAAAAATACTGGGCATATTAGATGAATATTATTTAAAAAAATTATGAATAATAAAACCACAAGTAAAGTAATATATTGTACTCAATTATAAATTTTTACAAAAATTATTAAGGGCATTAATTTTCTTTTAATATAATTGTTCAATAAAACACGTTTTTAATGACCCAAACATTTATCAATAGAATATCTACATTATTACATTAATTCAATATAGTATATATCACATAAATTAACTTTTAGACCATAATAAAAACACTATAAATGAAAAATTAATTAAATAAGATGTATTTCAAGATGTTAATAAACCAATATAGATAAAATGGAAATGTGGCCATAAAAATAGTAAAATAACCCTTATGAATAGTAAACTAGCTAAATCAATTACAGCCTACCCGATGAAACTATAAATAAAATTTATGCATATTATAAATAAAAGTATGGTATAATTATATCATAGTCTAAGTAAATATTTTTTAGAAATATTGTAATTTAATTGTTGGAAATTTTGTAAGTCATAAAAAATTAATTAATATTTTATGATTAATTTAATAACCAAAAATATAATATATTTTCATAATATATATTCATAAATTATTATTATTATTTTTTATTATTTTAATATTATTTTAGGATACCTTAATAAATTTTAAAATGTGTTATAAAATGTGTTATAATTTTAAAATTTGAATTTTCCTGGTAAAAATGATTTTAATTAAAAATGAAATTTCTCATATTTAGAAAATTATTTTCATAAAATTAATTTCAATTTATAATTCTAAAATTTTAATAATCATTCAGTTTTATTTTTTAGAATTTTTTGAAATACTTGAGTTTTATGAGTAATAAAATACGGTGATTTACAGTATATATATAAATTATAATTTAGATACACAATTAATTGTATCATATCTAATTTAATAACAATAATATCAAAATTACATTCATCTTTTTAATATATTTATAGATAATGGTCAAAATATTCGTAGTCATCAGCCAATATAAAATGCTAAAGAATATAATAATTGGAAAACACCAATCTCCTCCAATATAAATACCACCCTCACCACCCCATTTCCCCACACCTATAAATCTTTGACCCTTTCCAAAATTATTCCTATTACTAATTAATATCACATCAATATCATCTAAGAGTTTTTGGACTCATCAATAGACCAAAATTTTTTCCCTAATGAGGTTCTTAAGGAGGATAAATCCAAGAGGTAAAATCCTCTTAATTTTTATTTTAATTTCATTTCAATTCTATTTCTCTTTTTATATTATCCAAACCATACCTTATCAAAATTTCATGATAACTCCAATATGTTTTATATAATCATATTATATCCTGTTACTCTATGATCCATCTGCAAAATCATTTCTCTCTCTCCTTTATTCTAAAATGAAATTGTCGCCCATGATGAGTAAATTTTACAACATCGTGGGAGATGCACATACATTTTTCATTAATGACTTAATGGATTTTAATTAAACTATTATAATGGTACTAAAATATTTTAAAATTTATTTTAAAACCATGTTTATTTTCTATAACTATTATATATACAAAATACTAAAAGATAAAACAAAATGAGTTCATTCTAATTGAAAACCTCCAAAATCATCCCAAATGATTCTCATTGACACTTATCTAATGCTTCATTCTTATACCATATAACTGAATCCATTATAATATAATTTAAAAAATTTAAGATTAGTATTTATCTTTAATTACTATTCTTGATTTTTATCAGTATTTTACATGAACTACCATTCATGTACACAAGTGAACTGATCCTGAAAACTAATAAAATGAACACTACCGAACGATGAAAGTAAACTCCTTAACACATCAAAAATTTCATAAATGAACATAATAAAACCATAATGAATAAAATTAATGTATTAAAGTTTTATTATTTGATAATTAATTAATATATTTTGATAATATAGGATATTAACCTCAATGACTCATTCAGACACTAGGTAAGGGGAATTCTTGAACTCAACTCTCTTTCTATTGCTTTTCCAACATTCAGCATATTTTCAATATAAATTTTACTGATATGTAATTTATTATTTATTATCATACATTTTTTGAAATATACATGTTTTAAACTTCTTTTTATGACAAATAGAATGCTTTCTAAAATAACTCTACTTAAAAAACAGAACTATTACTTCACAAGATTATTTCTTCTTCACTAAAGGTTGATGATTCTTACACTAAGTATATTTTTACTTCTTTCATTTAGGAACCCAAAGTTTATTAATTTATTATTTATGAAAAGAAACTCATTTCATTACATGGGTTATTTCCATGTTTGATATGCATGATATATAGAATTAATTATAATTTAAATGTTATGACGTGAAAGGATCACCAAAAATCATATTTTTCAATGTAAATTTTATGATGTAACGAGTTCACCTGGAACAATAGAGTGAACGAATTCATTGGGTAATATTATTTATATCATTATAAAAATTGAAATTTGCATGGATATGATGCTAGGTTTGTTCAGAACTATGAAGGGTATATGACCAATAAGACAAGATGTTTTATTTTAATGCATTTAAACATTTCATGCCTTTATCAAAAGACTCCTATCATGATTTATGATGATGATGTTTTTAATACACTCTCCCAATGTTATATGTTTTAAAATTCATATCGAACCACGTTCTGGGATTTTATCTCACCCCATAAATGGATTTATATCCTCAGGTGATTACGTGGGCGGAAAAGAAAATGATGGCTAAAAAGAAGATAGATAATAAGGAATTAAATATATGTTTATTTTTTATTCTGTAAATATTATGATGGTCCTAACTTTAAAAACAAACAAATCCTTTGTATCTTGTTAATGTTATTTTTTATGTTGTTTATCTTTAAATGATGTAATAATCAAGAAAAAATAATAAGGGTCGCTATAGTTGGTATTAGAGAACCATTGAGCTAATTTGGGAATTAGTATTAGAGAACCATAGTGAAAACATTTAGTATGATATTAAGTATATATAGTCACACAATAATATTTGTTTTAGAAAATTCTAAACATAGGGATCCCAAAAATATTACTTTAGTGTTAATTTTAAAAAGGTATATATTATTGATGACTTTTTGAATTATGTTTTGGTCTAAACTTTTCTATATTTGAAAATAGTGGGAAACATTAAAAACTAGGCCAAAAACCCATGTGAGGGACAATGTTGTGGTTTTCATAACAACATTCCCAATAATTTTGGAGGTCGAGTTCACAAGTTTAGGGTGATGATTACCAAGTTTCCTCAATTTATGAACAATAACCTGAATAATGTGGAACATATACCTTCAATTAATAGGGATAAAATGGAAATCCATTGTTTTAAGTCCCAAAGACCACCAATATTAAGTGGATCTTATACTCCACATGTCATAGAACAGTGGTTCAACTCAATAGAGAATATTTCTTTTGTGCCCCATTGTTGTCAGAAGGATAATGTCACATCGGCTATTTACCATGTAGTTGGAGAGTCCAATAAATCGTAGTATTTTAGTACGAAAACCAAGTATAAGGATGAAATTGAAGAATGGATTGAGAAAACATTAATATAATGTTTCATAACAATTATTTCCATCAAACACTTTGAATGAATATAGGTAGATAATACACAATGCTAAAACAAATGGAAAGAGTATCTACCATGTCCTTCATTTAAAATTTCACATAGATGTACAGGTATGCTTCTGGTTTTGTAATCAATAATGATAGAAAAATTGATAGATTATTTATACGATTAAAACAAAATCATCCAAAGGATCTATAAATTAAAGAAATTTGGATTTATGAATAAGTTATTCAATGTGATATCAATGTGGATATGGAGTTTGGAGAATGGTCCAGTGGCTATAATGATAAGAAAAAAAGACAGAGTTTCTTTCTTATGGATCTAATAAGAATGTTCCAAAGAAAACACGACCACCCACTTGTAAAATATGTTGGAAGAAGAATCATGGGAACTGACTCAAATGTATGTTGAAATGATTCAGGTTATGGAGATAAGGCCACCAAGATCATTAATATAGAATAGACATGAGGAAGGGAACTATGCATGCAAGTGAACTAAACTCCAAGTCCCTAAGGGTAATTTGAATCAATATCCATACAAGAAAATTCATAAAGTAAATATTTATGTTATCACTACTATTGATAAAGAGAAATAAAATCCACATGTACAAGGTACACTTCATATTCACTTATGAATGGGAAAACTTTTTATTTGATTACGGTTCTATGCATTCCTTTATATCTTGGATGTTTTCTAAAACTATTTATTTATTGACACAAAACCATAGAATAGATATATTTTTTAAAACATCAATTTTTTCAATTGTTGCAATTTAGATTTTAAACTCTTCTCCTATTAGCGTATGTGAGATGATTCTTCTAGTAATTCTCATGATAGTTTATTTTGTGGAGTTTTAATCTATAATGGGTATGGAATGGCTCTTGAAAAATATATCACATATAAACTATTGGGAAAATAAAATTAATTTTAATATTTAGAGTCGTACCATGATCCTCTAAAAACCAAACAAAATCATGAATTTCCATTGGAAAATCCTTTAATGGTGTGGCTGGTGATTCCATATGAACAAGCATACCTTTCTCAAATGGTTGAGTGAAATTATGGTATAATCCTTGTGCAAATTCCCAATCTATGGGATTAAAATGATTTATTTCTTAAAAAGTTACACAAAATTACACCGGATCATGTGGTACATATTTCAATAAAACTCATATTTATATCTACTCATATATAAATGTGTCCCTATATGATGGCACATAATGAACAAGAGGAGTTAAAGAATTATTTAAAATAGAATTTGGAAAAAGGGTTCACACACCCTAGTGAATGACCTTGGGGTGAGCCAATTCTCTTTGTCGAGAAGAATTATAGATCAATGTGGTAGTGTTTTAATAATTGAGACACCAAAAGGATCACTATAAAGAACATGTATCCACATAAAAGGATTGATGACTTAATAGATAAGTTGTGAGGATTTAAAAACATCCCATAGGTGGATCTTCAATCTAGGTATTTTCATCTAAATGTGAATATGGAAGATATTCAGAAGAAAGCATTTTGTATAAGGTTTGGGAACTATGAGTATCTTATGATGACCATAAAACATACTAATTCCCCTATAATTTTCATCGATTTGATGAATATTATATTTATATATTACCTTGATAAATTTTTGGTATATTATATTAATAATATTATCATATTCTCTAAGAGAAATGATGAATTGAAGAATAACCAAGTCTTGTGTGGGTGATATTAAATAAGGATAAGTTGTATGTGAAGTTCATAAAATCTAACTTTTTTATGTGATAAGTTATATTCATGTGACATGTGATGACATGTGAGGGAATTTTCATGGAAGCTTAATTAACAAAGGAAATTTATGAATGGCCTAAACCCTCTAGTGTCACAAAAATCCACTCTTTTAGGATTATCTAGGTACTCACGATGTTTTGTGATAAATTTCCCATGATTTTCAATCTGGTTAACTATGTTTTAATAGAAAGGGGTAAATTATTTCTTGATGTACGAGTATAAGGAAATATTTAAGGAGATAAATAGAAGGATGATCAATAAACATATACTCAAATTACTAAAAAGTAGATAATTATTTTTGATATACATTGATTGCATCAAGAAAGGCTTGGGATGTATACTCTATAAAATGATAAATTATTAAACTACACCATTAGATATTTGAAGATCCATGGGAAGAACTACCTGACACATGATCTACATATACAAGCTACAATTTTTCCTTTAGAATCTGGTGGGCTACCTATAGGGTTATATTTGTGGCATATATACTGATCACAAGAGCCTAATGTATACATTCATCCCAAAGGATCTCAAAATGCATCAAAGTATATGGATAGAGATAATCAATTACTACTATTTCCCCCATTCTATTTCATTATTGGTCGTATAATGATGTACTGTGATCTCTGAGAGAACTTCTAGTGGGATAACATATAGAAATATAATTATTATTATATCTAAATGCACTTGATATGTCTGGAAGTTAATGATTGGTGACATAAGTCCAAAGGGATGATACAACTGTAGCCTATTACCATGTGGAAATGGGAGAAGGTCACTATAAACATTGTCCACATCTCCCAATGACATCCAAATGAAATATTGTTTTATGTGTTTTGGTGCACCAACCCACAAAGACAGTCCAATTTATCACTGTTCAGGGAAGATATCTCACTGAATAACTTGTGATGATGTATGTGAAGGAAGTGGTGAG
The DNA here is from genome assembly GCA_963277665.1 of Viscum album. NCBI lineage: Eukaryota > Viridiplantae > Streptophyta > Magnoliopsida > Santalales > Viscaceae > Viscum > Viscum album. The sequence goes on along the minus strand of OY728152.1, from coordinate 2,068,409,062 downwards.
GCAGAATGGATTTCCACTTTCTATTTTATCTTATTGTGATCCCATGTTTACTTCTAAATTCTGAAGGCGTCATCAACAGGATTTAAATAATGAATTAAATTTATGTACAACCTATCACCTCCAAACTGATGGCCAGTATGAAGGGACTATTTAGAATCTAAAATATATGCAAAGATCTTACTGTATATAATTAAAAGGTGGATGGGTACGAAATCTTCCATTGTTTGAGTTCTGATATAATAATATCTTCCACTCAATTATTCAGATGGCTCCATATAATGATCTGTATGGAATGAAATGTATAACATAAACCTATTAGGATGAAGTTGGAGAATGAATGTCACAATGGCCTATTCATGTAAAACATATGAAAGATAAGGTTCAATACATTCTACAACATATCTAACCAACCTACAGTCAGTGAATGATCTATGTTGAAAACCATTGAAGGGCTTCGAGTTCGATGTGGTAGATAAAGTCTTCATTTAAAAAACACCATGAAAGAGAGTGAAGTGGTTTGTAATGAAAGGGATGATATGTCCAATGTAGCCCCCTTTAATATCCATCATCACATAGGAGATGCATCATACTAGCTTTAACTACCACTTAATATTTTTCAAGTTAATGGTGTGTTCTATGTATCACTCTTAATGAGGTACATACCTAATCCCTAACATTTATAGAACTCAGAAGTGGTACATCTAGAATATTATCTCTCTTTTGAGGAGAAACTGGAAATGATTTTTGACCATAGAGATATGTTTATATTCAACAAGACATCCCCCATTTTCAAATTGTTTTGGTATGAATATAAGTATGAATAAGGGACTTCGGAACCACGTGTAGTGATAAATGAGAAGTAAACTCATCAATTTTTTAAAAAATAAATTTTGAGGGTGAAATTTTAAAAGGGGAGAAGAATATAATGACCAAAACTTTTATAAATAGAATTTATCCCTTATTTTTTTAATTTAGAATTGTATAAAAAACATAAAATCCATTTTATACCATAATTAAAATTTATATATAAATAATTAATGAAATCTAATGTATTTATAGAACCTAATGAACTGATACCAATGAAATTGTAACATAACCTTTGGAATAGTAATATAAAACTTATAAATATTAAACCGGTCTACAAATTTCAGCCACACCAATGAAAGTATAAATAAAATTTAATCATATTACAAATTAAATAATAGTATAATTATATCATCGTCTAAGTAAATAATTTTTTTAATAAAATTATTAATAAAGTGTTGGAATTTTTAAATTTTAAAAATATTTCATTAATATTTTCTAATAAACATAGTAATATAAAAAATTTACTTTCATACAATATATTCATAAATTTATATTTTTACTTCTTATGATATCAAAAAAAAATTACGAGTCCTTATTTAATTTTTCAATGTGTTATAAAATCAGTTATTATTTTAAACACAATATTTTCATTGTAAATGATGATTTAAATTACAAATTGAAATACTCAAATTTAGAAAATTATTTTCAAAAAATGGAGTTTAGTTTTTAATTCCTATTTTTCAAAAAAAAATATGTTTATTTCATTGTATTTTTCTATAATACATGAATTTTTTAAAATTGTAAAGAATAGTTATTTACTGTATATATTCATTATAAGTTAAATACACTGTTAATTGAGTCGTCACTGATGTGAGAAACATAATATTGAAAAAACATAATTATTTTAAAATATTTAGATATTATTCTCATACTATTCATACTCATTATCTAAAAAGATAAACTAATTTATATAATAATGAAAAAATAACCCCCTCCTCCACTAAAAATAACACCCTCACCACCTAATTTTCTCACACCTCTAATGATTCTATCCATACAAAATTTCTTCCAATTATCAACCCTAGTAACTTAACCACATCTAGGATCACTTTCTTCCCTGAAAATACCGAAACTATTTCCTTAATGAGTTTTTCAAGGAGGATAAATTAAATAGGTAACATCCTCATCCTTTTTCTTTAAATTTCATTTCAATTTCATTTCTTTTATTCTCTTATACTAAACTAATCTTATCCAAATGGATTGATAAAAAAATTATTTTTTATATAAAATTATTATATAATTTTAATGTAATATTCATCATCAAACTCCATTTACTCATTCCTTTATTCAAAAAAGAAATCATTGTTCGTGATTTATCAATTTACGGACATCATGGACGATACACCATAATCTTAAATTGATGTCATAAAGGATGTTAATAAAAACATTTTAATAGTTGAAAAATATTGCTAAATATATTTTTTAACCCTCTTTATGATATATATCTAGCATATATAAATAATACTACATGATAAACCAATATAAGTTTATTGTTATCGAAAACCGATAAAATTAACCTAAATGATTATCACTATCTTTTATAAATTTATTCATCATAAAACCCTATAAAAATTATTTTTAAGATCATTTAAACATTGTTAATATCATTAATAACATATCATAATATTTCCATATATTTAACAACATTTTACATGATCTTCCATTCATGTATACATGTGAAATGATAATGAAAACTGAGAAAACGAACATTCTTAAATGATGAATGTTACCATTATTAATCATTGAAAATACAATAAATAATAAATAATAATCAAAAATAAATATAATATATATATATATATAAGTTTTATATTATTTAATTTAATGAATCTAATGTGGTTATACTATATCTTAACTAGACGGAGGCTTTCAGACACCAGTTAATGGAATTCTCATACTCAAATCTCTTTCTTTGTGTTTTCACTCTTTCGATCCATTTTCTGTATTCATATTCCATGAATATAATTTATCCAATGTTATCTAATGTTTTATGCGATATACATTTTTTTTAAATCCATTTCAGGGAAAATATAATTTTTATCAAAAGAACTATTCTTTAAAAAGCACACATTTTTTCTTGAGATTGATTCTTCTTTTCTCTTCGTTGATGATTCTTATTCCAAGCATATTATTCCCTATTTTATTTGGTAACCAATTTTTTTATTTTTTAAGAAATCTAACTCATTCCTTCCCATGGTCTATTTCTTGGATTGATATACGTTCTATCTGGCATCCATGATAGTGTAGATGTTTTGATGTGATAGGTGCACCCAGTATTATATTGAGAAATATAAATTTTATGAAGTGATGGGTGCACCCGTAATTATATACCACTCCAATTAATTGGATGATTTGATTCATCTCTTTAAAAAAAAAGTGAAATATTCCTGAACAAGATCCTAGATCTGTTCGCAATAATGGGTTTTAGGTGTCCATAAAGACATTATGTTTCATTTTTCTAAATTTACTAATTCTTGGCCTTTATCTAATTCTTCCTCTAATGATTATGATGATGGTGTTATGAATATTCTCACCCCATGTAATTTTGTCAAATTTTCATAACTATCCTCTTACTATGCTTTTATCTCACCCCTTTCTTTTATGTATATCTTCAGGTGATTACTTGTATTACGGAGAGAATGAGGGTCAAAAAGAAGATAGTCAATAAGGAATTAAATAAACTTATATGATTTATTTTTTAAGTATTTTTTATAGTCCTAATTTCAACAAGACAGAAATTATATAGATCCTGGTCATGTAATGATTTTATGTTTTTTATCTTCAAATCATGTAATAATAATCAAATAATAAGTCCGTTCACTATACATTTCCTTCATAATTTTATATTTCATTTAAAATATAAATAAAAAAAAATTAAATAAAATATTCTAAAATGAAAATAAATTTTGATTTGATAATTTCAACATTATCATTGGTTGAGTTTTATCATTTTTCTGAACTAATTTTTTTCAAATAAATTAACAAACAATATTGTTTAACTAGAATTTTATATTTGTTGAATATATTATTACATAAGAAATAATTAAAAATATATTAGTCATTTTAATTAATTTTATATTTATTTATATGGTAAAATTAAGCATTTAAAATTTTATACTAAACATATAAAATATATGTTTTATTTTTTGAACATAGGCATCATTTTTTCCTTTTTAAAAAATAGTTTTTAGTATTTTATTTTAATCAATTTTTTTTGTAAAATCATGATTTTGATTGATTTTAATGATACACAAAAATTTAACACAAACTAATTTATGACAGGTAAATAATTAAAACTATTATTATTTATTTATATATATGTCTTTATATTATAAACTCACTCTTTCAAAAAATTGTTTTTACAAGTCATTTGCATAAATTGTGTAATTAACATTTAGAAAGAAAAGATATTTTAATTTAAAATTGTTTAATATTTTAAATAAATATTTTTATATTATTCAATTAGTTAAATTTTTTTCCATGAAAATATATTTTTTAGGTTAAAATCATTAGTTAACTAAGTAAAAGTAAAAAAATGATAAAAGGAGTTTTACTGTGTGTAAAATACATAAACTATTTAAAAAATAGGCCTCTAATTATGGGCATGTTATTTGGATAATAAAACCATTCCCCATTAATTATTTTGTATTTTGGTTCCATTAACACTTGAATATAAACTCCCCATTTTTAAAATTTAATGGGCACTTCAAAAATTACCCACCATCTCACTTTTAAATATAGATCATATATACCACTTTATGATACACATAACCCATAGAATTTTATTCTTAAAATATTTTCTATCCTCTTATATATATCTCTAATCATAATAAGTATATTTTCTCATTAAATTTTCCAATGGCCTCTAATTATTTTTGATAATACCAATAGAAATATAATGTTCACAACATGAATATTTCATTCTATTTACCCATTTTTTATTCTTCCTAATATATGATATTATAGCCACTATAATATATTGATATCAAGTACACTAATATAACTAAGTGATAATATATTATTGCATAAATAATTATTCAATCTTTTACAACCACTAATAAAAACAAAACAACATTGATTGCACATATGTGTAGACTACCGCCTCCATGAGTCGGTGTGTTTTTTAATCACCACCTCTCATATTAGAAAAACAATGACGGATTTTATGAATAAATATTTTTAAAATGTAACAATTATTATTTCGAAATGATAAATTTTCATATACCTTCATTTCATCCCATGTATTGAAAAATGATAATGTTATTCATTTTTAGGTGTGAAATATTGCCTAAACAAACAACTAATATCATTGGTCCTGACCACCCAATATAGATAATCATTAGAAAGAATTAAATAAATATATATGATATTTATGATACTTTTAATATCTAGAAATATATTATTGAACATTCTATAAGTTATATTATCAATAATAGTTATAGTAAACATAACCGCCTTAAAATCATGGAAACTTTCTTGATTTCAATCCAGTTTGGGAAAAGAAAAAATATATAATTTTTTTGATAATTGGATAATTATGTACATACACCTCTATAAATTGGGTCATTATTAATCTATTATACCAAAAATATTACAATATTGAATATACAAAGGATGTTTTAGATAAATCGACCAAACCAAGTAAAGTAACACCCATAAAGAAAAACAATTTAATAAATAAAAAACATATGAGAATAAATAGACAATAAAAATTAAATATTTATGTAACAGGTTTATAATAATGTTTTTAAATAAATTAATTTCGTTATTAATGACATTAGAGCATTTTTAGTGTGAATAGGGATTTTGTTCAATGGTTATTTGTCTCCATTTTCAATTTCAAGAGTCGTGTTAGATATTTTCTACCATGATTTTTTTTATAGTGTATCCACAACCATATTTACTAATATTATAATGAATATATTTAATTTCAAGTTATTTAATTTTTTTCATCATAAGAATCTTATGTCTTTTTTATTAATATGTTACTGCTACAGTAAGGATTTTATCTTTACATCACCACATTCCTTCAATCAGAATGATTCTTTTCTTAATATAAACTAGCTTGATGGATCTAAATTATTATATGGAGATATTATAATTTTACCATCCTTAGTTTCTTTGGTAAATACATGGATTAATTTACAACATCATAAAGGTTGATGATGTTGAGAATAATTCTCATCCTCTCCAAACATGTTCTTTTTCTTCCAAGTCATGGTTTTCTATTTCCAAAAAATGTTTTCAATTTACATCAGAATCCCAATGAAATATTGCCTCATGTGACCTTTATATTTAAATTTTTCTCCTCTACAAAAGGAAATTTTGATACTCATTTTATTATTTTTATTATTAGTAAGGCTATTATAAATTATTAAAAAAGAATTGAATCCATCTATAATAGATTATTTTCCCAAAAACTCTACACCCCATATTCACAAACTTTATATTATTTCAAGGATCCATTTTTAAAGATTAATTTTAATGAATTTTTTTTCGAAGTTTTTTTTTCATAATGAATTTTTTATGTGATCTATAACTTTTTCTTTTACAAAAATGTTAAAATTATTTTAAAAAAACTATTTTATGATATCTCTTGTCACATGATCACTCTTATTTTTAAATCTTACATTACATGTTATAAAATGGTTTTGAAAATGATTTATATTCATCATGATATTTATAATAATGTTTAATTTTCTTATATTAGAAAAATTAGAATATTTACATTACATATTAATTCTTGATTTTAAAGCAGGTTTAAAGGGCTTGTTTTTTAAGAAGACAATCTTTATTGTTTCTATTTATTCAAAAATAAAGCCTTTGAAATATTAATCTTCATATAAATTTTTTTATAAATTTATATTTGCATTTTTAAAAGACAATTTTTTAATCTCACTATATTTTATTTTAAATAAATTGTTTTTTTAAGGTCTTTTAATCCATTCAAAAAAGAGGTTTCTCGGCCTATTTGTATCATAAAATAAAAAGGATTTATAGTCATTAAAGTTATTTCTCAAGAATCACCCGAAAAATATTGTTATGATGTAACTTCTTAGGATATTTTATTATGGGTAACAGTCACATTAATTATTAAGTTATATTTGGTAATACATTTTTGAAATATTCTCAATATCAATTTTCTTTACATGTATTATTTTTATAATAAATAATTAATCTCATTTTATTCCAATACTTTTTCATGTTATATTTAATTGATGAAACTTTATAGAATAAATACGTATAAATAATGATTTTTTGGTCCATATTATACCATCAAATCTAGTTTTTATGATTTCATATCTTATTAAATAATGAATAATGGTTAGCTTGGATTTCTTCACAACATAAAGGGTGGACAAGCGTGGATTTTTTCACAACATAAAAGTGGTAATGAATTAATTGTTTCATAAAATAAGGTGCATACCCGAATATATTTATTCTTAAATTAAAGGGTGGATATGATTTTATTTATTCACAACATTATGTATTGACATGATTTTATTTTTTTACAAGAAAATGGGAGGATATTAATGGATTTTTGTCATGGCATAAAATGTGTAAATAAATTGAATTTCTCGAAATATAAGATCTTTTCTGATGTTTTCATCATAAATCCTTGGTACCCCATTATTAAAAGTCATTAAAAGTTTATATATTATATTCCCTTGATTATTACCCATGGTTTAGGTTTGTTATCTCATACTATGGTTCCATGGTGCATGTATGTTCACCTAAGATTACATATCTTTATATAATGATTTATTGAAAAATATTATTGTTCAATGTTCATTTAAACAAAATCTTTCATCCATATTAATAATTTATTATATTATTATCATTTAACCCATGATTATTTTTTGGAATTTTTTTCACTTACTAAGAATTTTAAATCATCCCTTTACAATGTTTCTAGTCCCTAGGCTATGAGGATAAGTTTATCTTATTAGAAGTGTAGGTGGAAGTCTAGTGTGAATAAATTGGGGATAAATGTTCCAAAGAGTTTTAATACATGTTTCATATATTTTTATCCGTAAATGACTCTAAACCTTACATTATTCAATCTATTTTAATTAGTTTTTTTATATAATGTCTAAGTTATTTTAGTGTTGTTATATAGAGATATTTTTAGTTTATTCCATCCATCATTGTATCTAAGATAGTCTTTATGATTGTGTTTCTAGCACCAGATCTAGGAGTGAATATTTGGATAACCTTAATAAAAAAATTTAAATTATTAAATACACGGCTATAATATATAGAAATTTTGTTATAAAAATTCTCCTACCATTTTATCTCTTATATATATCCAATGAAAAATTAAATATCCACCCATGTTAACCTGCAGACTACTACCTCCATGAGGTGACGTATCTCATTTTTCATCACCACCTTATAAGTTTGGTTATATATATGGATATAATTATATATATGTAGATATATGAATGTTATAACATAATTATGATTCTTGAATGGTATATTAGTTTTTTATATTCATTTCCTTCTATTCAGGGAAAAATGAAAACATCACATATGTATATGTGCAGACTTTCGCCTTAGTGAAGAAATGTATTCATGCTTTCATTACTAATTTTTATATATGGTTATAAAAGTGAATATAATTAATTATTATATTTTTTATTACCAGATTAATATTTTATAGGTGACTTAACCATAATCGAGGTGAGAGTCTAGAAACCGTCATAGTGGAACATGTTTTGAAAACAAAACAATTAACACTCAAACATAATATTTATCTTCTAAACCTATTTTTTTCTTATTAACATGATTTTATTAATTTTATAATTTATTCCATCCATATTATCTCTTTTTGGTACTCAAAATTACTAGTATAATGTTTTTAAGAAAAACCAACAATATTTCATTTTTTGAAGTGAATCTATTTCCTCCATATCTATGTTCTTAATACTGATCCATGAATAATAATTTAAGTACATAAATGATTTATAATGATATTTTTATTATAACATTTAATTTATTTTCAACAGTTTAAAAATTAATCTTCTTAATGTATTCCTTATGGGTCATATTTGACTTTTTATAAAACATTTACATGAACACTTTTTAATATGTAGGGAATGACCTTGTTTCCCTATCTTCAAAACCATTATTCATTAAAAAAAATTACATTAAATGTTTAAATGGTTTTTTAATGAATATAATATTACTATTTTCTACTATATTTTTTATTTTTTAAAATCTTAGCAAAGGAAAGGATATTTCTCCATGTTTTCTAATCAAATACTTATGTCTTTAAAAGGGTGATTTTTCATCTTTCTAAAATTACTATAAATTATATTATACATAATGTAGGATATAATCTGCTAATACCATCCACATTATTTTCCTATATGGATTATAATCATGTTTTATTATTTATTGGTTGGTAAAATGTTGACATTCCACATACTAGTTTTCAAATATAGATGTTTATTACTGGATAAATATGATTACATATTGTATTTTTATGATATTATTTTGTATGATGAATTAAATTAAATGAGTATCTTATGGGTGGGGATCGATATTAGATATTTCCTTGATGCATTAGTAGGTCTCATTCAACAAATAAGTTTTAGTATTTTTCATATAACTTGACTATTTTTGTATGATGACTTTACACAATTCCTCGATAGACATATTATGATTTCTAAAATTATTTTTTCTACCATTATGTATAATTTTATTATTATACCTGTGATTATTTATATATCTATAAAATATATATATATTTATTCCCATTTTATTATATAAGTTTTATGAAAAATTTTTTGTTATCTTTATTAAAATATTCATGCCTTATTTACCCTTTGATAAATATCATTGTTTTTTTTCCTCATGAATAACCTTATACGACCCATTTATTTTATTTATTTTAATACGGTAACCCAATATTGAATGTTGAATTATTTTTGGAATATATTTTAGGAAATAATAATGTTTTCCTTGGAATTAAAGTTGTATTTCATGTCTTCAAATGTAATTTGAGAATCGTGTATGTATCTAGTCTCTCAAAACTATGAAACTATTTGATCTTATGAGATGTTATATCTTATATTAGGGGAAAATGTAAAATAGTAAACATTTTCTCAATCATATTTGTGTAATAGTTTTCATAGTTTTTATATGATAATGTTTATTATAATTTTTTAAACTAAATTTATGAAAACATAGATTCAATAACATGATGCCATATCAACCTCTAAGGATATGTTTATGTATAATAAAACATCCTAAAAATAAGTTAAGGTAGAGAGTTTGGAATTTCCTAACATAAAATATATATATAATTAAGTGTCTTAAGAATCTTCAATTGATTATTATTGAGGAAAAACATTGAAAACATTTCGTTTTGTAATAAATCAATCAAATGATTGGTAAAAAAAGTGGTCCAAACTACAGAATTTCTTGACACTCCTTGGGGGTATACTTTGTCGATTCACACACACTATATGAATAGTTATGAAGAATTTAAAATTATTGTTACTATTTAATAATATCACTGATGACACTATGTTTATGATTATAGGATTATCTATACATAAATTTTCAATTAATGTTTTCAATTACATCATATTCAGAATTGTAATTTTTTATTGAAAGTTTATGAAGTTATGAGCTAATCTAGTATATTAAATTATTTTTAAATTATTTTTTTTAAAGGAATACAAAAAATATCAAAACCAAGAAATTAAATATGGGTATTTGAAGATATATATTCAATAAGTTCAATTCGTATAGGACTAAATATAAGAGATATTAATCAAATTTTTTCAGTAGATTTAGTTCATAAACAGTAACTATTCATGTATGGCAAAATACAATGATCCCTAATATGGTTCAAAAATTTTAAACATTTTCATACAAAAAAAACTCCATAATTCTATTGGATGATTAATCCATTCATAGTTTTAAAAAATATCCCGATCTAGAGAATATATTTCCCACATTACGATGTATTGAGAGGAAAATTGTTGTCATATTGTCTTATCATCTATATATAAGTATTGAAAAATAGTGTTCATTTATTTTGAACACAGTATAGTTATATATGGTAGAATATGTGCAGTGGAAGACTTTTAAGAGGATATTCTTTGAAAATTATTTTTTCATAAGTTCTGAGTCGATATGGAAAGTTATTTCCTTAATCTATAGAAATATGAATAGGGATTGTTTTATTAATATAAAGTTAAATTTACAAGTATAGAAACTCATACTATCAATTATAAACATAATCCAATTATTTTGAATGAATGGTTTTTGGATTTTTAAATCCTATCCATCGAATGGAACTTTTATCTCAAATAAACTTATTATTCATTATTATTGTATCAAGATGAAAAAATATATAGATAAAATTATCCATGTTTATTTTTTTCTAGGGAAATATTGAATAGAATTGAGTAAATGAACACTTTTTAAAAAATTAATTCAATAAAGCAGTTGATGTGAATGTTCTAGTTTCAAAATTTTAATTGTTTTTAAAAGATAAATCATTTAAAATGATTTAATAGGATGATATTATCTGATAATTTCAATGATAAATTTTATTAGTCATTTTAATTGAAGGGAAGGGAAGAATCCAAAAAAATCTAATGATTCAGATATAAAGACATGAGTCATTATTCAAACGAACCTTTCAAGGATCAAGATAATTTATCACATATTTCCCAATGATTAAAGAACACGTATATAGAGTCACTATTGTTGATGTTCAATCTCCAGTTATGGGATACAAGGTACATTCATCATAAATTCAATGACTTCAAGTAATTAATTTGATTTTGCACCAATTCAAATATTTCTATCTTAAATTAAAAAAAATTAAATCATCCATAAATAATAGTAAGAAATATTTTTCAGTTAATACACATATAAGGAATATTAATACACCATAGATATATAGAGAAGTATTATTTCAGTTGCATAGATATTTCATAGTGGTATATGTGATTTTTATATATATGATTGAATTTTAAAAAATCTTCTAAAGGGATTAACTTTTCATTTGTTTGGAAATAATTTATTTCTCAGGGAAGTCGATTACTATTTATAAAGGGTGGAACATTCAAAAAAAACTAATAGATATTCTTCATTATCAAAATATTTTTTGGATACACCTCTTATATAACACCTTCAGGATATTTGTGTGGAAGTGGTGGAGGAAAAAAATATATATAGGAATGATATACAAAGGATACAGAATATACTGATTGTTCAATAATATAGTAAATTATTTCAAAAATAATTATTTTGAAATCCACTTGTTTGTGGAGTTTAGTTTTCTATATAACTCATCCCTATTAAAACCCCTGCATAAAAGACTCATTTCAAAATGGGCCTCATAGAATTGGTAGATTCAAGGAAATAAGTACATGATTTTTTTTGAAAAGTGGTTTGTATTACCTATTGTTTAACCATGGGGGACCCATATCCTATTTGTAAAAATTAATGTGGGTTGAATGAGTTTGTGTATCTATTATGTAGAAATAAATACCATTACTATAAATAATATGTATTCTTTTTTAAGAATTGATGAATTTTTCATCCACTTGAAGGGGTTCTTTATTTTTCAAAAATATGTATTTTCTATTTTTTATTAATTAATGGTTAAAAATAACAAAAAAAAACCAAGTGAAAACTCCAAATAGGTATGTACGTTATGAATTTATGGTAATTTCCATTGGGTAAACTAATACACCCTATGTGTTTATGGATCTATTGAATATAATATTCTTGGAATATCTTAATGAATTAATTTTAACGTTTATTGAAAATATTTTGATATACTATAAAATATATAAATATCATGAAAATTATTTTTGATTAAATTTTAAGAATGTTAGAGAAAATAACTTATATAAAAAATCAATAAGTTGGAATTTTAGAACTAAGATGTTTCAATTCTTAGAAAAAATATTCTCCATTTAAAAAATGTATATTTTTCATTGAGTATATTTTTTTTCAAAGAGTGGCCCATACTGATGAATTTGAACATGATACATATTTCTATCTATTTGTTAGGTTACTGTATGTGCTTTATTCAAAAAAAACTTTTTATTGTCTAACCTGAGGACCAATATTATGATCAATGGATAGAATTCCCATGGTCAAAGTAATGTGAAGAGGGATTTAATCAGAAAAAGTTGATAATTTTAATACACTAATATTCAATTTACTATTAAAAAAATAAATTTTTATTATATATTAATAATTCTATGAAAGGACCCCAGATATTTCATTCTAAATATGGATAGAGTGGTGCCTTATGAAATAATGAAATTGAACACCCATGAAAAGAACTATCCAACTCATGATCATGGGTTGGAAGTTTACACATTATTATTAATGACATGGAGGCACTATAATTATAATGAAAAATGAAAATGTATAAAACCCAAAATGAATTGAATAACTTACTCTATGAAAAATAGCTCAATATTAGGTAAAAGTCATAGTTAGAACTACATATGGTCTATGATTTTTGGATACACTACCATCCATGGTAGGAAAGCAATGTGGCTGATTTATTGTGTTGAAGGGATCAGAGAATTTAGAAAAAGGTGGTTGTTAACAAAGATACTATATTTAGGGATTTAGTGAAGTTAGGTATTGTAATTATTAGGAAGGTGGAAGCATAATTATTCTCCAAATTAATTTCTCAACCACCCTTACTGGTGTATCTAGAGAAGTCCGGAAAACATTTTAATGATATAAAATGGAATATTAAATAATTTAATGAATATATATTGAACGACCCTATTTTTGAAGATATATTTTGGGTGTTTTCAAATATGTTATGTGTTCCTTCCATACATAATCTAAAGAGGGAGATACTAGAGGAAAAATATATTTCAAATTCCAATATACACTCTGGTAGCAAAAAATGTATATGTGTTTAATAGAAAAACTCTATAAGGATGGTATGCAGTAGAAAATTGGGGAACATGTGTTCAAATACTCAACATAAAATCAGTTAATGTTTTAATGAATTTATCTTAAGGGGTAATGAAACATATTATGATACTAATATGTAAGTGATATAATGTTACAATTTAATTTTTCACTAGAATTTCATAGAATTCAAATAAAAATGGTGGTTTATGGGTTAATATTATTTTCCTTACTTGGTCTAAAAATTTCATAGATATAAGATTTTATCTACCCCTTTATGACCCTATCCAGATCTATGTTAATGATGATTTGATACATAAATTCCTATATCAATTATATTTAATCGTGACCCTTGATTCACATCAAAATTTTGGTAGAGTATTCAAGAGGATCTCAATACAGGATATATTAGATAATTTAATACCATCATCCGACTAGTTTCCAATATAAATAGATTATTCAAACATTGTAATACAAATTGACATCATACTCTCTTGACATTCTAGGTCTTTTGTCTCATTATCTACCTTCAAAGTAATTTTAATTAAATATTCCATTCCATTAAAGTATCTTGAATGTTTTATTTGAATTAATACTCCAAATTATTTTGTATATGTTATTTAATTTAAGATAATAGTCCCATGGAATGTTGAAGAAATAATGTTGAAAGTAAAGACTACTTAAAATCCATTCAATTCAACTCAATATAGGGAAAACAACTGTGATGAAAATCAGTGGAAAGAATTAAAATATAAAGTGGGGGTCATGTCTATATAATTTTGACTCCACGTAAGGGAGTTATAATATTTGATACAAAAAGAAATTAAATACTTGTGTATATGTATCCTTATGAAATTTTATGGAGAATCGGTGTTGTATCTTAAAAATTGGCTATGCCTACTGACCAAATCTTTACGATGTCTTCATTGATTATTTATTGAGGTAAAAATGTGTAGATCCAATGAATTTAATCACCTCTAAAGAAATATATTTGTAAAATTAATGGTCTTATAATTAATATCAAATAAAATTCTTGAATTTAGAGAGAAACTATTTCACAATTTGTAAACTCGATTGGTGACATATTTTTTGGGAAATGAGAAACTATATGAGGAAATATGGGTTCCTAAAGAAGGTATAAGGAAGGCTGGCACACATTTTTTTAATAATTGACACACATATATATATATATATCCTATTTTATGGATTAAATAATATAATTGGAGGCAATTTATTAAAAATTATCTTACTATAATAAGAAAACTCTACATACCTTAAATATAACCCAACACACATTATATTATTTTCTTATAACAATATTAATGAATCATTGATATTTTTATAATTAAAATTATTAAATTTTGTAAAATTAATTTAATAAAATAGATATCATAATTTGTGTTTATAAGGATGAAATTATATTAGAGTAGAATCTTGGTATTTTTCTAAATATTATTTTTTTTGTAAATATTGAAAATCAGTTTTTAAATAATATTGAAACTTTTATGAAATAATCAGGATATAAAAATGCATTAGAATATTATTAAACCATTTTAAAAAGTTAAATGTGTCTTTTATTTGAAAAATAAATATAATATTTCTATAAATTTATAAGCCGATAATTCATATTTTATAAACTACGTGATGTTTTACCCAAATAAAAGAACTATTTTTTATCCATTTATTTAAATATGTAATTACTTGTTTAAATTATATATTTCATTATTTTTATGGTCATATAACTATAATTTATTTTTTATTAAACTAGTAAATTTCATGGTAGTTAATATAGTACACATTATTTTATGTAAAATCATTTTTATAATTAAAATAGAAATTCTATAAAAAAAATTTCATTGCATTCTTAATACATATATTAAAATTGTTTATTACCACATTTGGAAATTTAATACTTAAAAATGTATTAGATATTTTAAATTTTCAAAATCAATATTATTTAATAATTTTAACTTTATTTTTGTGCTTAAAAATAAGTTACCATGGTAAAATATTGTAACTATCATTTGGTTGAAAAGAGTTAAAGGGGAATAAACTAAGAGATAAGGATTTAAATATCACTAATTTATGTATTAATTTTATTTTTTAGTGAATTTAGACATCAAATTTTTGTAAAATTTTAACTGGACAAAATTCTGTTAAAATTCTATTATTGATATGGTTATAATATTTAAATGTTCTTCACATTTATAGGATTATCACTCCTCCCAATTATAAAAGGTAACCATCTATCCTCAGTTATATGTACATGTGAATCCCTTAACATTAACAAATATGTAATGAAATAACTTCCCAACAAACTCATATATGTAATGGAGGTTCTTTTTTTCCGATGAAATATTTATGAAGTCTTATAGTTTATTTCCAATGAGATCATTCAATAAATAGGTATATGTTCTTAATAAAGTCCTTCATTTTTTTAAGAATCCTAAAAATATTAAATAATAATATTTAAATAATTAAATATTTATCTTAATTGTACTAAAATTTTATTATATTTATATGTCCATCATTTAATATATCTTATTCAACAAAATGAAACTGAAAATTTTACACATGTGTGCATGTGGACTACAGCCTCTATAAAGTGACTTGTATCTTTTTTTATGATAGCATCGAATGGGTGGATATATAGATAGACCTTATGATTATATTTTATATTAATAACATAACTATCATTCTATAAATATAATTTAATATTCAACATCCTCTTTTTCCTTCCCTCAAAAAATTAAATTTCCCCTATTGAGAACATTCATACTACATTATCCATGAAGCAATGCATTCCATTTCTCATCACCATATTAAATGGATGGTTCTAAGAGTTCACATAATGAATATTTATTATATTTATTACATCATTAATTTTATTTAAGCATTAAAAATATGAATAAGATTAAAATATTTAAAACATTTAACAAAAACATTTTTGGAAAATGAAACATTTAACACTCAAATATGGATTTTAAAAATGAATTATTAAAAAATAGACAAGAAGAAAATTATAAAGAAATAGTATTATGTAATATAAATAATTATATTTCATTAATATTGATGTATAATAATTATAAATTTATTATATAGTATATTGGATAAATTATGACCACGAAAATGTTTTTGGTTGGGGTTTATTTCAAAATCTCATTTTTATTAAATATGGTTTATGATTAAATTAATATTGAGAGAATTATATGATATTTATCAAAAAAAATCATATTTTCAATTCTCATCCAGTTATATATGGATTTATTATTTATCATTTATATCCCCTCCACCCAATATCCCATTAAGTATTAGAAATACAAGAAGATTATTTTTAAGAAAAAATAACATTATTTTTTTCGACAGGAATCATTTTCCTCCATATCTATGTACTTAATATTTGTTAAACAATGATCATATAAATACCCTAAATATTTATGAAATTCATTTTATGGTAAAATTTATTTTTTCCAAATTATTTTAAAATTTAACTTCTTATCTTTTTCCATGTTGGCCATATTTAGCCTTTTACAATATATAGAATAAGGATTTTTTTACATTTACCACAAGACAGTATGTCCTCATTGTCACATATATTATTTTTAATTAATATTACTTTTATATATTCTATTTTTTTAAATATAATCATATTCCTATTTATCATGTAATTTTATGTTATTAAAAAATTTTGAATAAAAAAAATATTTCTTATTGTATTAAAAGTGACCACCTATATATTTATAATCCTTATATTCATCAATGTAAATTACATTTAATGTGTCTTATATCTTATTGGGGATATGATATAATTATAAAATCAAAATTATTTATATGTATGGATTATGATCATGTTCTCTAATTTATTAACTATATAAAATATTTTCATCTTTTAACCTAGTTTTCAAATACATATGTTTATTGTTATGGAAAGTTTATTATGTATTGTATTTTTACTCATTACTTCAATATGATGAATTAAATTGACTCAATATGTGATGGTTGTAGGTCCATATTATATATCTAGATCAAAAATTTCTTTGTATTAGTAGACAAATTTGTTGGGGAATTGGGTGTATTTCTTACCTATTTTTGAACGATAACTTGGAACAAGGCCATTCCGGTAAGATTTTGATGTCCAATATTATATATAATTTAATTATAATCCCTTTTAATGTTATCTGTGTGATTATTTTTATTTACATTACATCCATGCATTTATTTTCTTTTTATGTTATTGGTTATATGTCCCATTTGATTTTTTTTACTACTAACATATTGTTTATGAATTATTAATTCTATGGTGGCTTCTAATATACATTATCCATTATACAGAATACAGTATTACCCATTTATTTTCTCTCTAATACCTATGTTATGAATTTAAGTTATATTTCAAGTTTTTTATTATAATTTTATAATCATATATGTATCTAGTCTCTCTATACTATTTAACTAAGACCAATACAATGCTAAACATGTCAGGTACACAATTTTAGGTAATTTGATACCTGTTTATTACTTTTACTTATGTTGAGACCTGTCGTGGGAGAATTTGAGTGAGTTTTGGTGGTTTCTTTGGGTTTTTATGGAGTAAGTGTTTGGTGTATGGTTTTCCAAAATTGTGCCCAAACCCCTTGAAAACAATACAACCCACGATAGTGGGGATTCTGAATTTTTATAAAAGAGTTTTTCAAATAATGTTCCCACCTAAAACAAAACCTTGTGTGTGGGATTTTACACCCATAAATATATATATAAAAATATAAACACCTAGTTTATATCTATAATCACTATATTTAATACAAATATTATCTACAATTTTAGTTTAGGATCTAGAGAGTGTCTCGAGGCACTTGTAACCTCTTCCTTAGTGATATTAAGATCCAATAGAAGAATATTGGCTCTCAAGTAATATATTATCTTCCTTTTTTAGGATCCTCACTCAGTCATATTTCTTCTACTTCATAGATGGATCATTTTCACCGAATATTAATTATTTAGATCAAGGTTTTTATAGATCAAATATTATTGGATATTGATCCTCGATTTTGATCATATTCCATCCTTTTATTTGTGAATTAGAATATTGTAAATGGAATTGAGGGTTACGGTTAACATAGAGTTCATAAATGAACATGAAATAGGTTATCGTTTTTTAATTTTCCCAATTTATTGATTATGATATAGTGTTTGTAATTCTGAAATTTCTTTACCATGTTGGAAAACTGAATTTAAAATTGAAAATTTCAATTTAATTTTATGAAATTTTGTGACAATTCATGGATCCCATCGGACCTGTTGGAGATTATGAGAGCATATTTTATGGAAACCCATGGGGTGTACAAATTTCATTGAAAAGATAATTATGGATTGAAAATGGGAAATATTGGGTTTGTGTAATTGAATTAAATTTTTATTACATGGTAGATAATGATATTTAAATGGTTGATTCTCTAAAATATTATGAGTTAATGAGTTTTGAAATAAATGATGATAAATGGAATAATGGATGTATTGTTTATATTTCTCCTTGTGATTAAAGTAATGAACAATGCTAGTAATTGATAAATAAAATGGTTCATCCTAATGTGAATGATTTATAACATTATTAATCATAAAAATTTAATTATATATAATTATTTAGGTGAATAATTAATGAGGTGTGTATTTGGAATATACTCTTTAAATACTCATGGGGTTTCAGACTGGTTTTATTGGCCTCCAATCTATATATGTGAAAAATTAAGTACGAGGAATGTACCACTGATCCCAATACACTCGGGGTACCAAACTAAGGTTATATGCTATAATATATATATATATGTCTGTGTGTGTGTGTGTGCTTGTTTGTTTGTTTGTGTGTGTGTGTGCATGTGAGTGTTCATGTTTGTGAATATAGACAATGAGGTTTGGGTTAGGGAATTATGTCCTAAATACACATGGGGTTCAAGAATGCTTCTCTAGGCCCATGATACATGATTTTGATATGGTATCTAGACTGATATTCCATTGTACTAGAGATGAAATTAGAATTAAATAAATAATGAAATCCTTTGAAACAATGAATTTTTAAATCTCAATGTTTCATGGTTAAGACTCTAGAATAAGCTTAAGAAGGTATGATACAGTTGAAAAATCAATAAAAATTGTGTAACTTATTTTCTTTTATCCTTTATCATTATTATTAATAAAAATAAATTCACTTTTATTGAAAAGATATTACATTATATGTAAATATTTTTATCTTACAGATTTTTAATCACTCCTTACAGAGGATGCCTGATCGGTACTCAAATAAACTTAATGTTTTTAGGACATTATAAGAGCCAAAGAAAAATGTTAGATGGATGAGATGGGATTTGGGATGGATAGAGGATGGTGAAAAAACATAATGTGGAGAACCTATTACAATAGATCATTTTGTCATTATTTAATTTTTTTCATTGGACAGCTAAAACATGTACGTCTTGGCTTATTTTGGGCTTCAGTTATAATATTTTTCTTTATTTGGAATCATCAAGAGATATTTTTCTTTGTTTTTTAAATTGTCTATTATTATTTATTATTCTTTGGATATTCTGTATATATTTTTTCTATAGTGTTTCTTTGATAAATTTCTTATAGTATCCAAATGTTTCCAATTAGATCCTCATTGTTAGTTAGTATTCTTCAGCATATTAGGGGTTATTCTTGAGGTCATTCAGAGAACTGACTCTGGGAACCGACTGGTGGTTGTAAGGATAAGACATTAAAAGTTATTATAAAAGTGTATTTTCTTTTCTTTTTAGTACAATTATTTTTTTGTAATGGTAGATAGGTTGTTAAGATGGGTTGTTCTTGGTTTATTAGTTTTTTCATAGTAGTATTTAGCCAATTTGGAGGGTAAAACCCATGTATCAAGGGTTAGATTATTATTTTGTATTTTTTTCTATTACAGTTAAATGTTATTTAACCTTTTTTTAATCACTTTTTGTGTGATGATATTATTTTTATGTGTTTTTTCTCATGTAATAGTATAATATGATGTTTGTGTCTATATAGATCATTCATGGGACTTGGGATTTTATGTGTCACACATGATTTTAGGCATTCATAGAAAAGAATGCCATTAGTGGATTTTATAAAATGAAACTATTTTTATTATATTTTAATAAATTAAAAATAAATGGTTTCTAATAACGAAATTATAATTTTAAAAGATTCTATATTCATTATTTTGAAATTTTTAAAATGGGTTTCTAAAGAGAAACATTGAAATATGAAATTTGTTTACCATTTGTTATCTATGACTCAGGTGAGGGGTGGTTGATGGTAGTGATGGTGCCTCTATGTTTAATGTGGGATGGTGTGTGAGGGATTAGATGTTATGGATTAATTTTAATAACTTTTGTTAAAATTTTCCATCAATTTTTCATTTTTCTAAAGATTTCTGTTTGGAATTTTAAAGACATGCCTCCATGAATGTGTTTGTTGATTGGAGGACATGAGGTCATGGTTATAAATTAACCTCCAACTGTAGGGTAAGAGGCCCTAGAATTTTCGAGAGAGTATCCTAGAGATATGTTTTAAGAGAAATTGTCTCTCTTTATTCTATTTTTGGGATCATATTTATGGAGGGATGTTCATAATATGTCTGATCTGAAATTGGAGTTCCAATTGTAGCAACCTATGACCTTAACTACAGAGGGTAGACCTGAGGCATCAATGTTCAACATTGAGTTTACCTAGATGATTTTTAACCATTTAAAGACTCTTTATATGTAGTTGTACATGTTAGACAATTATATATTTCAAGGATTGGTGAAATGTTGCATGAATATTCAAATTCGGGATTAGTAGTTGGATGAAATTTTTTGAAATGACTTCCAAAATTAGTTTATGTGTCACTTTTACCTAGAGACATAGAAGAAATGTGGGATAGAAAATATTGTTTGGTTGGCCCAAGAGAGTATGATTGTGATGGACTATTTTGGTTACTTCCAAAAATATCAATACATTATTAATGTTATGGAATGATAAAAGGAAACTGTAGTGAGATGATTTCACGATATTCAGAATTATGACGTTAACTCCCAGGTTAATATCTTCATACTGAACAAGTTTTCTATGGTTTTGAATGATGATTTAATTTATGAGGGGATCCTGAAAGAGGCTTGTAATGTTATACATTTGGTTTCTCTTTGATGACTAAGAGGTATTTCTTATAATGGCAGGAACCTACACTATGAATACATTAATCAAATTAGTAAAGGGATATTGGACCCTAGGAAGGATTAATTAATCAAGGAAATTCTAAAGAGATTTTTTAACAGTGTAGTTGGACCATTCACTATTTCTAATAATGTCTTTGAGAACTGGTAGAGTCTTCTGATTGTGGGAATTTATGGAATATGAAATTGGTTTGTAGGATCATAGGGAAAATGGGTAGTGATGTGGTAACTAGAAAAAAAATATGATTACAGGAATGGGATCTTCTATGTTGTACCAGTCTGGCAGTTGGACTACTACTAGATGTTTTGGTCAAGGGTGAGGAAATGGTACGTTTGGGAATGAATGTTCATGTCAGTAAAGTATTGTGTCATAGGGGACTCAAATTGGTGTACAAGGAAGAGGGGAAAATTAGTAGAATATAATTCAACATGAACTTATGTATGGAAAAGTTGGACCATCAATAATTAATGAATATATTCTTAAATTTTCAACACTTTATAGTGATAAATAATTATATTATCCTAATATTATTTTACATATTATCACAAAGTGAATATATTGAGTCTTAAAAGTGGTGTTTTTGAGATGGGTTATAAATATTTACACACCATTGGATGTGAATTCAATGGAGATATATTTATGAAAGGTGTGTTCTCTTGAGGTAGTTGAGTATCATTTCCTTTTTTATCTTCACATAGTTGAAATGTTTGGTTTTTAACTGATTTCAGGTATGGAATGGATAGTTTCATACCTACCCCATATCTATTGTTACTATATGAGAGTAACCTTTACATATCTTTTGTGTAGCATTTTTATTCATCATAGGAAATTTGATATCAAGTAAGGATTTTTAAGGATAATTATTTAGTAAATAGGGTGACCTCACAACCTAGGTTGAAATTACTCTGTTGGATTATGGGGGGTGTGAATCCCATTGCCTTTCCCGTATTGGAGGACCAATTTAATGTATTTTTTCCTGATTATATATCAGGACTCACACTAGAGAGATATATTCATTTTACAATTTAAATAATAAATGCAGCTGAACCATATTCCAATCCACCTTACCTAATATCACCAAAAAAGATTCAATATTTTAAGACATAAATTAAGTAATGGATGAATAAGGTATATATCCATTAAAGTATGTCACATTGGGGTTATTTGGTTTTTTTTCTATGATGGTCAACCTAACAATGTGATTGGGTGTCAATTAGCAAACATAGAACTAGATGATAGTTAAGAATAGGTATCAACTTCTACACATCAAGGATATCTTTGATTATTTGAGAGGTTCTTATTTCTTTTAATCAGTATTAAATTATGATTGGGTTGTCATCATTTAACAATTATACCTTTTGATATACTATAGAATACTTTTTGAAGAAGTTATGGCCTATATTATTTATTTATGATGTCGTTCAGGCTGATGAACACTCTTTATATGCTTATAGACATGATTAATCGAATATTTCAACCTTTCATAGATCATCAAGTGGTTTTTCAGTGACATATTAGTTTACTCTAATAATCATAATGTTCAATCCTAGTATCCTAAAATTATCTTGAGTACACTGAGATATCATTATTGATTGAAAATATATTTTTGTTATAATTTTCGATGGCAGGGTAAATTTCATGGGTCCCATAATCTTTGAGGAAATGTACTAGAGGACGCCAAGGCATTTTAGATATTAGTTCCTTAAGATAATAGCATTAATAAATTTTTTGATATCCAATTATTTCTAGGGTTGGAAAAAATTATCTTAGATTCATCGAATAATTTTTCCACATAGAAGCACCATGTTCAGGCCTAATCAAGGAGGGGATAAACTTTGAACGGTCAGGATCAAGTGATAATTATTTCCAATAATTTAATTGGTTCTTGATTGTTACACCAATTTTGATCATACCCACGATGGTTGAGGAGTATACCATGTTTTTTTTATCTGGGTTCATAAATGGAAATATATTGAGTCATACTGATTGATTCATTTGTATGTATTATGAATATTGAGGCCAAGGGAGTATAATTACCCTATGTATGTTCTTGATTTCATTGCGTTGGATTATCCCATAATGTGTTGGGGGAATTCTGTAACGACACAATGTTTTTCAATGGAAATTACCTTCTCATATATATGTCATAAAATCCAATTACAACACAACATAATGAACTAGTAAGGGAAAAGTTACCTTTAAACATAGGATTCTCGCTTCTGCTTTTGGAATTTCAAAAATTTGACATGCACGGTTGTGACTATTAATTTACTTATATTCTGATAAGGAAAAAATATTTTTGTGAATAACAACCTACCCTTATGATTAGCAACATACCCTTATTAAAAGTGATATTAACTAATGAATAGTAATCTTTCCTATGATAGTATTTAGATAATATTCATCAGAAATTATGATGTACCTGTATTTTAGTATAAGTAAATGAATGTTTTAAAACTAGGTTTTAATAATATATTATGGTTTTAATTAAATATTAATTTAATCATGTTTAAAAAATTATTTTTTAGAAATGGACATCATTTTTGGATTCTACATATCTAAAAATGGTTAGGGTTAATTTTTTAGATTTTTCTGAAATAGTGGAATTTTTTATGAATAGTAAAATCCAATAATTCACAATAAATGCTAAATAATGGACTAATTGAGTCATTGATGATGATTTGTAGATTTAATCCCAATTGGTTCTATGTTTAATTCATTTATTACTATTCTTGCTCATGTATTACTTACTATTCCTAGTCTTGTGGATAAATAATAAACAGTTCATTAAAAAATTTATAAAAACCCTCCTCCCCTCCTCTATAAATACCATACCCATTCTTACATCATTCCTTCACACCTATCAAGCCTTGTTCCTTTCCAATATTCTTCCAAAATCTCTCCCCAAGATCCTCCGCCATGTCCAAAGTCCCCTATCCTTTTCAAAATACCAAAACATCTCCACTCAAGAAGTTTTCTAAGGAGGAACTTTCAAGAGGTAAAATTCCTTTCCAATTCCTTCTTTTATTTTATGTTCTTTTCTTTTTGTTTATTTCCACACCTCCATTTACATAAATAGTGTGGCAACTCCTTTAAAATAAATGTATTGGAATTTTTTTATGCTAATGATATATTTCATTGTCTTATCTCCTTTCCCCACCTTTTATTTTAAAGAAATGAAAGCATCATTTCAGATGTGTTAATTTAGAACATTCAAGGAAAACAATTTATCAATTTCTATTATCATATTTAAATCTGCTCGAGAAACCACTTTGGTTATGGTTGAACCAGATAATATAAATTTAATATATTATATTTTTATTCTGTAATATTTTTGTACAATATATATTAATATATAAATAAAAACATGTTCTTTGTAATCAAATCCACCAATTAACAAAAATAGTTATCACTTTGGTTTTATATAATAGTTCGACATCACTATAAGAAAAAAAAATTAAAACCATGTAATCTAATTTATGTTAAATAATATAATATAAAATCAATTCTATACAACAAATTCCTTATTATATGTTTATCAATACATAAATATAATTGAACCATTCATTAAAATCAAGTAAACAAATGATCCTGAACAATGAAATTAAACCTCATAAAAAATCAAAACAGTTATGAATGAACATAAAATCATTATACTAAACCAATTACAAAAATAAGGGGTTCTTGAATTACTGATTGAATACCATAATTTGTTTATTCATTTCTTTAATAACAAGTGGAGAACCCCAACAGATTTAAGGTAAGAGATCCTTTCTATTTACCTCATAATCAAGATTATCCTCTATGTTATGCCTTTTTATGTGTTTTAGAAAATGGTGGGGTATGATTAAAAACATCCCCATACATCCCTATTTATTTCTAAGTTAGGAGGTACCATTTTTTTCTCTCATAAAGACCTATTAGTTACACATGATACCATGCCGATAAACTGTATTGAATTCTACCCGAACATCCTTTATTCCTTCAGTTTACTTGGATATTCTTTTTAGAAAAATGTTGTTGTCTTTTATTTTTACTTAAAACTTATAAATTATGTTTATATACTTCAAACTCATGTTCCAGGATCCATATATCATTCTATTCATGGGATATACTTTCTTTTATGTGAATCCATCATCAAAACATCTGAATAAGAACACTCCTTTTAAAGGAAATTCTTGAATTTTTACCCAAATTTCAAGAGAACTCTATAATCTGTTTTAAGACACCATTTTATTTATAAAATTAGTATTTTTATTATTAAAAAATTCTTGGTTAAATTCAGGTTTTATATAAATGATATTCCTCTTATCTATTTGAAAATATCTATAGTATTTTTCTTAAAGCTGCACAAAAATGTTTTAATGCTAATGTTTCTGGAATACATTGATTATATGTTTTCACATCTATTTGACACCACATACCATGTTATATGACTATTTTACCTTATAAATGTCCATGTTTGTTCTCATTATTTCCTTTGATGGACACCTTCGTGATACGCCCATTGGTTATGATTTATGTCATAATTGTGGTACCCAATTCTATCCATGGGTACCCTTATGTTTATGTATGGTTGATAATGTATGATTATCTATGTGGTAAGAATGTTTATGTGGCAATAATATTCATGAAAATGTTGATATGGGTGTGCCTAGATATCTCTCCAACGCATTGGGTAAGGTTATGTCTCATGAGATGCAATGTGAAATGGGAATAGAAGTTAGCCTTTACCCATACTAAAATGGGAAACAAGATTAGAGGTTTTCCATGAACTATACTAATGGATTTTCTTATTATTTAGCCTTATATATGATTCCATGTGTATATGACACTATGCATATATGATATGATTTTATATGTTCCATGCTTTTTTATTATTATGCCACTCCTCTTAACTCATGTGCTTAAGATGTATCCTTATGTTCATTCTGTTACTGTGATTTTTAGCTCATCCCTTTGTTCATGGGTTCCCCAGGGTACCCTATGTAGAGGTAAGGGCTCAAAGGATGTTAGTATCTCTTTATGAAGATTAAATAAAGAATTGTTTTTTAGCCCCATATTTTATGTTTTCTGTACCATGTCTTCCAAGACACTAGACTTAATGATCTATGGCTTGTACTCTGATGTATAATTATGCTTAAAATCATATAATGTTATATATAAAAGGATTGGGTTACTATAGTTATTATCAGAGGATGGTAAAGTTATTTTTCGTGATTGGGAATAGACAACTATAGACTGAACTTCAAGGATGAGATGAATTCTAACAAAACATACCTAAATTTTGGTAAAGTTTAGAGTACATGGATTATCAAGAAAATACATCTCTATCTGGATACGAGCAAGTAGAGGTGTCACTGTCACAGATGTACCTAGGAGTGAAAACTCCTACAAGGAGTTTTTTGCTTGACCTGTGGTATCCTGGTACATGACAATGGGCCTTAATTCACTCTTGGTTACAACACTCTCAGGAAATATTCTTTGGAAGATTCATGAGATTAGTACATACCATTATTAAGGGAAAAACCCCCAAAAGTATATAAGTCAATAAATAGATCGAGGATAACCTAGATTTAAACCTAAGGAATCACAAGTTAGGACGTAATTCTTATTTATAATTTCATCTTTTTATTTTCAAAGTTTCCTTTTTATGATCAATATATATGTATTCAAGAATTCTAATTACACATTGATTTTCTTATTTAATGGAAGAAAATAGAATAACACACACCAACAACAAATGTTATTGGAAATGTGAAGATTTCCCCAATGATATGCTCGATATAATGGGAGAAGGTCCTCAAAACATCATTATTATACTTGCTCAACTGGCTTGAGTTATGAATATTAATTTAAATCATATAGTATGCCCTCCTCCTCCAAGGAATGATCATGTTTCTGTAAAATCTTTCATGTGGAAAAGGCCACCCATGTTTTGTGGGTCTTCTAATCCCCTCCTTCTGGAACAATGTATTAAATCCATTAAAATGAAATTCTTCACCTCCATTGCACAGATAAAGATAATATTGTACAGGAAGTCTATGGCTTTAATGGGGAAGCTGATCAGTGGTGGACACTGATCAAGAATACAAAGTCTGAAGAGAAAATTGATTCCTCAGATTTGTAGGTATTGAAGATGATGTTTTTCAACAAATATTTTCCATGAACCCTTAATATCAGTATGGAAAGAGAGTTCCTCAGATTCTAGAAAAAGGAAGATGAGTCCATCGAGGGGTATGAAGCAAGCCTTATAAGGCTACTTAGGTATTCCTCTATATTTTTCATTAACACTGAAAGCAAGGTGGATCTCTTCTTTAGAAAACTAAATATGAGTCTATGAAAAGTATTAGAGTTTTCAAACATCGACCATTATGAGGATATTTTCTATTGGGCCCTCAAGGTTGAAATGGATATGGGAGACTCTTAGTGGTATCATTGGCCTAGTGACAAGAAGAGAAAAATGGAGAACAACATGGGTGATTCATAAAACAAATACCATTATGGAAAAAATCCTAACTTTTCCCATTGATTTTTGTTTTGAAATAAGCATCTTGGTAACTTAGTTAAGGATCCAATAATTGCTTCAAATGTGGAAAGGTTGGTCATATGGGCAAGAACTATTGAAGGGATATGAAAAATCTAGGTAATGTTGAAGATGAATGGTAGGTTTAGATCAACACTCAGCCAGTAGTGTAGTGGTACGACTGTAAGTAAAATGGGCATTATGCAAAAAATTTCTCTAAGATGAGGGTTTTATAAGGAAATCAATAACAAACTACATGGAAACAAGGAAGGTATTATGATATCACTACTACTGAGGTGGTTCCAGACAATGATGTGGTAACTGGTATGCTGGTTATTCATTCATGAATAGAGAATGTACTATTTGATTCTCATTCAATGCATTTTTTCAAATCTTGCATGTTTAGTAGAACTATTCAAACACCACCTCAAAATTTGGAGGAAAATGTATCTGTGATAACCACTAATGGGTAGATCATTGCTTCCCTGGTTTATAACTCCTCCATGGTCAATATTGGTGGACTGCACCTCCAAGAAAATCTCATCATACTTTCTTCAGTGGAGTTCGACGCTATCTTGGGCATGGATTATCTATATTTATACAAGGCTAACATCAAATGTTGAGAAAGGGATATTACCCTTCACATCTAGAAGCAACCGATGATTTTTTACATCTGTAAGGAGAAAAATGAGTCTCCATTAAAATCATTGTCTCATGTGTTGATATTTTTCCTTATGAGAAAACATTTCCTGTTTAAATGATTGTGGAAATGGAGAGAATAATGCTGGAAGGCATGCCCATTATGAGGGATTAAACTAATGTATTCCCTGAAGAGTTTACTGGTCTTCCTCATGACCGAGAGGTTGAGTTCTCAATTGAACTTATTACTAGATATTTTCATATATCAAAGACACCTAACAGAGTGGACATCGTAATGTTGGAAGAACTGATAAAGTAGTTACAGGAGAATATGGGGAAGGGTTTTATATGCTTGAGTGCCTCATCTTGGGATGTCCTAGTCTTCTTCGTCAAGAATAAGGATGGGTCAATGTGCCTCAGCATTTATTATTGTGGACTCAATAAAATCATGATAAAGAAAAATTATCCCCTATAAGGGATAGATGACTTGTTTGATCTGCATTGTAGGGCCAGTTATTTCTATAAGGTGGACCTTGGGTCTGAATATCATCAACTAAAGGTGAGGAATAAAGATATCCCCAAGACTACGTTTTGAATTAGGTATGGACAATATGAGTTTATAGTGATTCCCATGGACTCATAAATTCTTCAAAAATGTCCATGTATTTAATTAATAGAGTCTTTAGAGATTACCTTGAGAAATTCGTGGTTGTCCTTGTGGATGATATTTTGATATACTCTAAGAGGATGTAGGAAGATGAAAATCAATTGAGTACTGTGTTAAATACTTTTGGAAGGGAGAATTTGTATGCAAAGTATAATAATTGTGAGTTATATAAGGTGGTAGTATTGTTCTTGCGGCATGTTATCACTAGTAAAGGGAAATCTGTGCACCCTTCCTATATGAAAGTAGATTAAGAGTAGCCCAAGCCAACGTCCATAATGGAGATCCATTTCTTTTTGGGTCTATATGGGTATTATCAATGATTTTTGAATTAATTTTCATGATTTCCAAATCCAATGACCTAGCTGACACGGAAGGGGGTATAGTTTGTCTGGATGGATGAATGTGAGGTAAGCTTCAAAAAACTAAAAATAATGTTGATCACTAAAACTTTACTCACATTACCGAAATATGGAGAATGTTTTGGGATAAACATTTATGCTTCAAATAATGTCTTGGGTTTTGTACTCATGAAAAATAATAATGTGAAAGGCTATGCTTCATGGCAGTTGAATATCCATGGGAAAAACTACTCGATGAATAATCTAGAGCTGCCAGCCATGTTTTTTGAAGAAGCTCAACATGCATCAATGGAGATGTTTAGAGCTAATCATGGATTAAGATTTCTCTATTCACTATCACCCTAGAAAGGAGAATAACGTCGCTGATGCTCTAAGCACTAAAGAACCTTCTACTCTAACCATGTAATGGATTGAAGAAGACCCTATATTCATGGATATGAAATGGATTGATTAGGAAATCATAAGGTTAGGGGATATATCGTACCTTACCCAAATGATTTTACAACCATCCATTGAAGAGAAGATTAAGGAATCACAAAGTCATGATGTGGAGTTAAAAAAGAGGGTAAATGTAGTAAAGCAATGGAAGATGCAAGAGTTCCATATCAATGATGATGGTGTGATTTGGTTTGGAATGTAGTTTTGTGTTCCTTCATTGCCTGAGATAATGAAGGAGCTATTAGACAATTCACAAAGCTCAACATTCTCTATCCATATATGGAGTACCAAGATGTACCGTGATCTCTGAGAACGCATCTTGTGGGATAACATTAAGAAGGAGGTTGCAGAATATATATCAATGTTCTTTGTATGTTATAAAAATAATGCAGAGTGAAATAAGTCTAAAATGGATGATGCAACAGTTTCATATACCAATGTGAAAATGGGAGAATTTCACTATGGACTTTGTCATGGGTTTCCAAAAGATGTATAGAGAGAATAATTGAATATGGGTTACGGTTGACCGACTCACCAATAATTCCCATTTTGTCCTTATTTGGGAAGACCTCTCACTTAAAAATATTGTAAAATTATATGTGAATGGTGTGGTGATACTTAATGGTGTTCCTATCTCAATTGTATCTGATAGTGATCCAAGGTTCATGTCTAAATTCTATAGGATTCTTCAACATGCATTGAGTACTGAATTAAATTTTAGCATAGTCTATCATCCCCAAACTAATGTCCAATGTGAAAGAACTATTCAGACGCTTGAAGATATGCTAAGACACTTCTTTGTAGCATTAAAATTTGGATGGGATCAGCATCTACCATTGGTTGAGTTCTCATAAAACAATAAATTTCCCTTGAGTATTCTGATGGCACCATATGCAACTCAGTATGGAAAATGATGTAGAACTCTAAACTGTTAGGAATAAGTTAGAGAATAAATGTTACTTGGACCCAGTATTATGCAAGAGATGTTTGAGATGGTTCAAATCATCTATAAAAACACCAAAGCTGGACAGAGTCAGAAAAATAGCTACACTGACAACCATTGAAGGGACTTGGAGTCCGAGGTGGGAGATAATTTCTTGTTTAGAATATAACCATAGAAGATAGTCATATGGTTTGTAATGAAAGGGAAGTTATTCCCAAGGTTCATTGGCCCTTTTGATATCTTTGACTTCATAGGATCCGTAGCCTATCAGCTTTAACTTTGAAAAAATACGGCTCGAGTTTATGATGTGTTTAATGTATCACTCCTAGGGAAATACATACCTGATCCCTCACATGTACTGAACTCAAAGGTGGTACAGATGGAAGATGATATCTCTTTTGGGGAATAGCCAGTGAAGATTATGGACTAATGAGATAAGGTTGTACCCAATAATACCACCCACCTTTTCAATGTGTTTTGGAGGAACCAAAAGTTTGAAGAAGCTACATGGGAACCAGAGGAGGGAATGAAGATGAAGTACCCTCACCTGTTTATGGTGTAGAATGTAAAACGAAATTTCATGGGATAAATTTAATATGGGGGAGAATATAAAGATCCATTGTTTTTCAATAGAAATTACATTCTCATAAGTATGTAATAAAATCAAAAAAAAAACAAAAAATAATGAACTATTAAATGCTAAGTGACCTTTAAACATAGTTTTGTCACTTTTGTGTATGGAATTTCAAAAATCTAACATACACGGATGTGACCAGAAAGTTATTAGGAGTCTGATAAGAAAAACATAATATTTTGGTTAATATAAACCTACCATTATGAATACTTACATACCAGTATGAATAGTGATATACCCTAATGAATATTAACATTACATATGATAGTATTAAAATAATATTAACAAAAATAATGATGTACTTGTGTTTTAGAATGAGTAAATGAATGTTTTAAAACTAGGATTTAATAAAAAATTATGGTTTTAAATAAATAGTAAATTAATCATATTTAGAATATAGTTTTTTAAAAATGGACAAAATTTTTGGATTATACATGTTGACAAATGATTTGGGTTAATTTTTAATATTTTTATGAAATACTAGAATTCTTTATGAATAGTAAAATCTGATAATTCATAATAAATGATAAATAATTGATTAATTGAGTCATTGATGTTAATATTCTGATGTAACCATAATTGGGTCACGTTCACAGGCATTTATTACTAATTTTTTCCATGGAAAACTAAATATTCCTTTTCTTGTGTATAAATAATAAACTAATGATTAAAAAATTATAAAAACCCTCCTCCCCTCGACTATAAATACCACCCATTCTTACCGCTTTTCTTAACTCCTCCCAAACCTTGTTCCTCGCCAATATTCAGTCCAAATCTCTCCCAAAGCACCTCCTCCACGTCCAAAATCCCCTAGCATCTTTAAAATACCAAAACCTCATCCCTTAAGAGGTTCTCAAAGGATTAATATTCAAGAGGTAAATTCCTCATTCCAATTCCTTCTTTCTTTTATATTCTTTTCTTTTTGTTTCTTTCCTCACCTCCCTTCACCCAAATAGTATTATAACTATAGTAAAATACATGTACTATAATGTTTTTATTATAATGAAATATTTCATTATCTTCTCTCCTTTCCCCGTCTTTTATTTGAACGAAATGAAAGCACTGTTTGAGATTTGTTAATTTAGCACATTCACAAACAACAGTTTATCAATTTATATTATCATCATTAAATATGGTCATGAAATCATTTTTGTTATTATTAAACCAGATTATATATGTTTAATATATCCTATTTTTATTCTTTAATATTTTTGTACAAATTGTATTAATTTATAAATCAAACCATGTTCTTTGTAATCAAATCCACAAATTATCAAAAACTGTTGTCACATTGCTTTTATATAATACTTCGAATTCACTATAAGTGTCCAAATTATATGATTATACTAAATAAATTACATATAGAAGGGGTTTTGGAATTATTTATTAATAATCTGAATCTGTTTATTAAGGTATTTAATAACAAGTGGAGAACACCAACGGATTTAAGGTAAGGGATCCTCCCTATTTCACTCTTAATCAAGGTTGTCTTCCATAATATGACTTTTTATGTTTAATAAAAAATGAAGGGGTATGTTTATATAACTCCCCCATACTACCCTTTTGATTTCTATGTGATCAAAACTCTTTTTATCTCTCATCAAACCGCTTAAATTACACCTGATACCATGCTGATAAACCATATTGAATTCTACCCGTACTTCCTTTATTCCATTGGGTTACTCTATATTTCATTTTACCAAAATGTAGTTGTCTTTTATTTTTATGTAAAACATCTACATTCTATTCATATTCTCCAAAATCATGTTCCAAGAACCATCTATCATTTTCTTTTAGGGATATACATGATTTTAAGTGAATCTATCCTCGATACATCCCAATAAGCACACTCATTTTAAGGGAACATCCCGAATTATTTCCCTAATTTAAAGTGCGCACTATCCTCTATTTTAAGGAACCATTTTCATTATAAAATCAGTATTTTTATTATTAAATAATTCTTGGTTCAATTCTGGTTTTATATAAAAAACTCCTCTTTTCAATTGGAAAATATCAATAGTACTTTCCATAAAACCGAACAAAAATGTTTTAAAGCTAATATTTCTAAAATAAATTTCATATATGTTTTCACTTCTGTTTGACACCACATACCAAGTTATATAACTATTTCTCCCTATTATCGTCCATTTATGTTCTAATCATTTCCTTTCATGGAAACTATCGTTATACACCCATTGGTTATGAATTATGCCATAGTTGTGGTACCCAATTCATTCCATGGGTACAATTATGATTATGTATGGATGATTATGTATGATATATATGTGGAAAAATATTTATGTGGAAATAATATTCATGAAAATGTTGAGATGGGGGTGCCCAGATAGAACTCTAATTCCTTGGGTAAAGTTATGTCTCATGAGATGCGATGTGAAATGGGATTTTCTATTATCCTTGACCTATACTAAAGTGTTTAACTGGATTGGTAGTTTTCATTATACCGTAATAAAGAAATTCCTTGTGATTCTTACACATATATATGATTCCATATTTATATAATCCAGTGCTTATATGATATTATTTCATATGTTCTGATCTTTGTTATCATTATTTCATGCCTCCTAACTCATGTGCATAAGATGTATCCTTACATTCATTCCCTTACTGAGCATTTCAGCTCATCCCTTGGTTCAGATCATCCGTTAGATGAGACATGGATTTTTAGGAGATCATTATGGAGATTAAATAATGAAATTTCTTTTTAGACCCATGTTTTATGTTTTATGTACGTGTTATTCCAAGAAACTATACATAACGATCCTTGGCATGTGCTCTGATGTAGAATTAGTCTAAAATTTATATAATGTTATATATAAAAGGCTTTGGTCACTATAAATTTATAGTTGGATGAAAATATTATTATTTTTACCAATCACAAAAGATTGAAATAAATATTTTTCAACAATATTTGAACCTCCAGGAGAGGATATTTGTTCAGTATGTGAAATCTTTTCAGTTTGAGATAGCATGTAAACCCATGAAGGGAAACAATGTTGTTGATGATATGAGTCAAAAGGCATAGCCTTCGGCATTTCGAGAGTCTTATTTTGAGTGTATGATGATGGATTTTCTTATTGATATGCATATAGTGCCTTGGAATTTCCATGATCAGATGAACCACTTCTCATTATCAGTTGACTCCACACATCTATGTTGGATAAAAGAGAGTAAATATGAGTATCTTATGTTTGTTTTATTGAGGGGAAGAATTTAAGTTGGGGTGTCATCTTTTGATTCTACCATAGATGAGGATAAGATCATCTATTTCAAGGTCCATGATGTCATACCTATGTGTATTCATGATAAGTTGATGCATGACTTTTAAGACATGAAGTTGGTGGTGAAACCTGGTTTGACCAAACTGTTTCATGAAATACATTGACAATATTAGGGTTTAGGAAATAAATATATGATTATTGGTTTCATGAAATTATGCTACACATGTCATAAAGTGAAGGATGAGAATCAATTAATTTTAGGTATATTACATCCATTTCACATTCGAGAATTGAAGTGGGAAATTGTTACCATGTAATTCATCGTGGTTCTTCAAAGGAATCCTCATAATAATGATTATATATGGGTGAAGGTGGATCAGTTGAAAAAATAATACATTTTCATGCTATTATTAACTAAATTAATAGTTGATTAATTGGTTGATATATAAGATCGTGATATATTATGTTTACACAGAGTTCTGTAGATTATAGATTCATAGTGTGATTCACATTTTACTTTTCGCGTCAATCAAGTATTTTATAATTATAATGTAATGAAATTTTTCCTAGGTGAGGGTTTTCATCTATAAAAATATGTGAAATCAGATAATATTATTTGTGATATGTAGGTAATTTTGTGAGCATGCTTCTTCTAATTTAAAAGATCTTGGGGGAAGAAATTAACGCTCATTTAATTTTCCTATAAAAAGTTATAGTGAAACTATTCAGATGAAATCATATTAATAAATTTAAGGTAGGTTAGGAAGATCTCATCTATGTTGGATTTAGGAAACTGAGTTATAGTTTTTGAGATTGGGTTTTGTGTAGTATATGTGAGAGATGGTTTAATTTATTCAAAAATCAAATAGATATGTCTCAGAGTATGCATTATTTATATTTCAAATGACATATTTGTCTCCCTATGTTTATATTTAGGGATCCTGAATTCCTTCAAGTGTCCCCAATATTGGGTCATTATAGTATTTGGAGGCATGGAATTTTTGCAGCCAGATTTTTCAGACCATTTGATACTGTGGATAGGATCATACTAGTGGTTTTTCCATTGGATCTTCCATAGAAGTATATTTTAAATCCTGACTTTTTCTATGTGTCACTTATTTTCAAGTATCACCCCATCCCATCTAATGAGATTGATGTTGATGGTTTTGGGGATGATGATAATGCATCCTTTTATGACAATCTAATTCACATTATTGATTATATTGAGGAAGTGTTAAGGGGAAGGACTATGCCATTGTTTCTTTTATTTTTCAACATATTCATTTTTAAAAGGAAATATAGTAGACATAATAATATAAGCAGGCTAATTATCTTGATCTTTATACCTTGGGAGCTTAGTAAATAATGGGAATATAGCTAAAGTATGATAAATAATAAGATAGGGATATTCTAATATTGTCCACTATCTGGATATTCCTTCTAATCATTTTTTGTATTCCATTTCCCTTTTTTAGACTTTAATTTGTTGAGTCTTCTCTTGGAAACATTCTGGTGATTTTTTTAGTATTTTGGATGGTATTAGTGTTGTGTACGGTAGGCACATGGTTTTCCAAAACTGTGTGCCTACCACCCAAAAACTATAAACCCTGAGAAAGAGGTTGTTTTCATGGTAAGGACATGGTATTTAAAACCTTGTTCCCACAAATTATTAATCATTCATCCCAAAAAATAGGGGTATAGAGTTAAGGGAAATTGTTTGGAAAACCGTGAACCCTGCCAGGGAAACCATTCTTGTGGGATTTTAAACCCTTGAATACTTATTTAAAATTTTTAGAACCTCTTGTATATAACCCTAATCACCCTATTTTGTACTAAAATGATTTACAATGATTTTGGAGGATCTTGACAGGGTTACATGTCTCATCAATCTCCTTCATTTTAGAATCAAAAATCATGTAGAAGAAGATTGTATAATTAGTAAGTGACTATATCCCTAGTTTTGGGTTCATATTTCTCTCATACATATTCTCTTTTAGAGTGGGGATATTTTTTCTCCATTGTTGGTGGTTTGGATATAGGTTTCAATGGATCTCCTTTAGTTAGATCTTGATCCTAGATTTTAATCATATATATTCTTTATCATTGTGAATGTGACCACTCCATATCGATGTGAGGGCTATAGTTTGGAAACTTTTTATCAATGATATTGAGGTTGGTGGTATAATTCTTACTTCACATAGTCTAGATTATGATTTTGTATATGTAATTGCAGTATAGAATTTATTTGTTGGTAAATTTCCTTTCAAATTGTAAAGGTAAATTTAATTCCATTTTATTTTTAGACCCCTCATAGATCATATTTGAATTGTTAGAGAATATGATATTATATTTCATCGCAACCCATGGGATGTTCCAATTTACATGAAATGATAATTATATACTGATAAAGGGAAGTCGTGTTTTTATTGAATTGAACTAAATTTTTATTTCATTATTGATGATGGGGTATATAGGGATAATTTTTTGAACTTTGATGAGTTAGTGAGTAGAAAAATAAATGATGATAAATGGAATATTTGATGAATTTTTGTTATTAATAATTTTGTTTAATGTACTGTACCATGACTGTAATTTATAAATGAAATGGTTCACTTTGATGTGAATGATTGAAAACATGTTTAATGATATTGAACCTTGATTTATATATTTCAATATATTTTATTGATCAACGGGGTGTGGGTTAGGGACTGATGATCCAAATGCACAAGGGGTTCTAGAATGATTCTCTTGGATCCAAATTCAGGAATGTGAACAAAGTTGTGTTGGATAGGTAATGATGCTCCAAACACCCATCAGGTGCTAGAATAATTATTTAGGGCCCCCAATATGTGTGTACATGTATGTTTTCCTTTTTCTATTTTTGTGTGAATATGAACAGTGAGGTATGGGTCAGAGACTGATGCTCCAAATACCAAAGGGTCGCATACTTCTTCTCCAGGCCCCGATTAATAATTGTTATTTTGGATCTTCATTTTGGTTTCATTGTACCAGAGATAAAGTTGTGATTAAATGATTAATTAAATTCTATGAAAGAAAGGATTTTTAAATCCCAATGGTACATGGTTCAGACTCTAGCTTGATCCAAAGAATATATGATGTGCATTAATAAATAATAATAAATATGAAACTTTTTTACTATTTTTATTCATCATTATTCATTATTCAACATCAAACATTATTATAGTTTGGATATTTCATTAAAAACTATTAGTGGTAGCACATTATATTATACTCACACCCTACTATAGATTCCAGATAGGTACTTGAATAGACTTCTTGTTTACAATATTAGATAAGGTAAAGAGCCCCATGTTATATGTTTGAGTTGGGATTTAGGATAGAGTATTGATTAGAAAAATGTATAGTATTTCATGACCTACTTGGGTGACGTTAGTGTGTATTTATTTTGTGTTTATATTAGTCAATTGACAGTTTTATGGCATGAAATATTTACTTCACTAGTTATATTCATTTCCCGTGTATGTATTTATCATGAGATATAGGTTTTTATTTTTTATTGGTTGTTATTTATTATCATTTGTCTATTGAATATTTATTTCTAATATTGTACTTCTTTGTTTAAGGGTGTATAGTCACCACATGTTACAAATTATACCCTAGCTACTAGTATACATCCTCTATCATATGGGGAGGAATTCATAAGGCTATGTGGTGAACAAAATTGGGGAACCAGTATTTGGCACCCTGGTAAAGATGTTACAAATAAATTATTTGATCTCATGGGATGTAATATCATATATTATGTGCCACTGATACATCATTATAACTTTATTTGGGTGACTAGTGTTGATACTTTCAAAATATATTTTTCGGTAAAGTTTATTTAATTATATACCAATGTATCAAAAATCCTATAGAAATGAATATTTTAATTTGGATTAGTTAATATAATGTATTGAAAAATATAAATAAGATATCCAATTAGGAGGAAATTTAATTTCATTTTTTTTATAATTTTATCAGTCAATGAATTTAAAATACATATTGAGGTGAAAATGAATTTCTAATGGGATGATAAATTCCATAAAAATGTATAACATATGTATAATTGTTAAATTATAAGAGAAATTGTATTGGGAACTCCATACATCCTCAAAATCATGTTAACTAACTCATGATCAAATTTTATTTTTTTATATAAAATATTACACACTCCAACCACAACATTTCATTGCAATGTATAATACTATATCACAAATATTAGTTTTGGATTAATTAATGTATTAAAAAACATACATAACACACTATTATTTCATTTCCTATAAGATTGACTATCAAAGAGGCCTTGTGTTTTATTTCAAATATTGGTTTTTTGAATACATTAGTTTGTGAAAATTTTCCCAATCTTTAGAATTTATCCCATCTCATTTTTTATCATTTAATAAATACTTAAAAATATTTATTTCATTTTATTCATTATTCATTAAATTGGAACTTTTTCATATATTTTTAATTTTTGACCACTCTTTATTTATATCATATCATACTATATGATGATAATGATTGATAAAATGGGGTAAGTGGTTATTGTAATTTCATACATTAAAACACACCATGTTTTGAATCCAAACATGTAGGGCTCAAATAAATTGTACAAAATAGAAAAAATTTCGACGAAAATAATTTTCCCAACATTAGTAAATGAACACAATATGAAATAAATAGCTCTGAATTGAAAGATTCTATTGGAAAATGAATTATAAATTGATGAATAATTTCCTCATCAAATATCATGGAATTATATACCCATTAGTGTTGTCTATGGGTTCATATAAGAAGAGGAACTTATTACTAAATGACAGATCACTTTTCCACCTTCATAATTAATTTAATCTTAGAACAGACTAAGGTAAAATGCCAATAAAAGAATCCAAGAATAAATTTTATATGTATTATCATCCATGATATTTAAGTGGAGTTATTGTGAAATATATTTGGAGTATATTTTAATTTATTTACATCTATGATATTTTATGTTCCTTTGAATCAACCAGGGAGGAAGTTGATGTAAATTCCATGATTTATTAATTTAGTAAATGAAATATATTACGAACTCATTATTTTCAGATTTTTTCCCTATAACATATTTTTATTTCTTTGATTTTTTTATCATTTTCCCTCACAAACTCAAATTATCATGATTTGGAGAACCCAGTATTGTGATGTTTCATACACCATTCTCCATTTATTCTTCCTATTCATCTATAATTTTTTTACATGGATTATATTAGTAAGCCAAATCCATATAATCAAACAAATAAACTAAACATATATTTACTCAGTTCATGTTAAAAAAACACAATCATGGTCAATACATCAAGTTCATCATGTCCTTCATTTATGGGTTTTGGTTATGAAGTCAAAAAAACCCTCTTGAATATTGAATGGATCTAGTGAATCACTTTTTGTTTCTAAACCAATGCGGAGTTATTGTTATAAAAAATCACTATCATTCATCATTTAGGTGTAAATTAATTGATAAAAAAATATCAAACACTGCCTCTTGGAGATATTATGGATTAGACTCTAAGAATTCATTTACGGTTGATCATTTTTAATGTCATAAATTAAACATAAAACAATATTTCATTGGGAGATGACATAGATAAATTACA
This sequence comes from Viscum album, assembly GCA_963277665.1. Taxonomy (NCBI): domain Eukaryota; kingdom Viridiplantae; phylum Streptophyta; class Magnoliopsida; order Santalales; family Viscaceae; genus Viscum; species Viscum album. Next base: position 2,068,367,967 of record OY728152.1, on the reverse strand, counting down.
TTATATACAAAATTATTGTAAAAAATTCAATAAAAATTTACACATCACAACAATGTGATCAAATATAGAAAAAATTTATAAATTAGGGGAGTTTATTATTTGGTTTTCTCTTAACTTTATAAATGGTTGTTTAATTTCTTTTGAATTTATAAAAAATAGAATTGTGGGATTTTGGGATCACTGTATCCTTAGAGATAAAATTATTAATTAATATCTATACAGGGGAATATAATTTGGAGTAATGTGTATCATGTATAGGTGTTGAGAATTATCATAATTGATTCCATGCAACACATTAAAATGGAATTATAAAAATAATTTTCTATGGATGTCTTTGAGTTCCTAGACTAATTTCTTAAATTATATAAAAAAGTGATCAAGGGAGAAAAGGTACCTATACTCCCTTCCACTTATGATAAAGATGTTAAATAGGATTTATATACACTAAAAAATACTTCCCTCCCTAAACTTTCTAACATCCTCAATGTGGCATTACAAGATGATCAAAATCTACCAATTGATTATCTAAATGAAGAAATAATAAAATTAAAATCCCTTCTTTTTTATTTTACTATATTGTATAATGCTACTCACTACCCATGATATTATTTTTCATGATATGAATAAATACTTGCCTTAGAGTTTGATGATGTTGATAAATAACATACCATTAAGGTGGAGATGTGTTGGAAAATGATAATGGATCCCACAATGAGGTTATAATTAAATATTAACAAGTGCTTCAGGCTTTTATTGTGATGATAATATCTCCTCAAAAAAATAGGCACATTAAATTTGGAAGGACCCCAAAATGGATTATGGGGAAAAGACGTTATTACTTCTCCGTCTCCTCTTATAGTTATATTCTCCACTAACTTTATAAGATGGTTCATTGTTTGACAATTTTGGGGATCTCTATACTTGGATTCTAATCATGAACATTTGGAAATTCAATATGTAGTGGTTCAAATCACAAAAAACTAGTCAACCTTTATATTGGGGTTAATATATTGGTACATAATGTCGATTTTTTGTATAAATACAACACCACATTAGCGATTAATAAATAATAACTCCATCCAACATTCCCATCTTCATTTTACATTTCATTGAATATATTCTCTATCTTTTCTCCATGTGAATGTTCTAGAGAACTAGTGATTATATAAATTAATTGGATCCACTATAAATAAAAACAACGTTTCATTTTTCTATTTTACTTTTATTACTATCAAAAATGTTTATTTTGTGAAATTTAATGAAGGATGGTAGTATATAAGTGGGAAGGGATTTTAACATACTAGTAGTTTTTCATTCATGTTTTGTTATTAATTTTTATGGAATAATTTTTATAGTAACTTTCATATTAAATGGAATATCCATAATCATATAACATAATCGTATCACTTTTTAGAGATTTTTATTGTCTTCAGAAAAAATGGATTAAATTTTAGTTGATATGGACCTTTTTCTTACACATTGATTTCGAAATATTTTTTATGTTTAACTAATTTTTTTATCCATTATCATGATCACTAATCACTGCTATTTTTTTACCATTCAGAGTGGTATTGTAAATGATTTTGAAAACTTCTTCAAAATACACTCACATTCTGAAGGGAAAATTTTGATTTTTATAAAAACTACAAATTGTAGTTATTATGTTTTCAAAATATTTTATGATTGTTATTTTTTTATTGTGAATAATACATCCTATATTATAGAAAAAAAACATCAGATTTACAATTAAATTTACATTTTTTCTTACATAAAATACCATGGATAGATTTATAGATTCAAACCACCATCCAAAATGATTTTTTTTACATGCCTTCACTGTATATTTCATTTCCGAGTTATTTCATGTTTAGTTATAGTTGTAATACTTATTGGGATGTTTCATTGGAGGTATTTGAATTCTGGGAAATATTGATGCTGGGGTATTCCTTAATATTCCTTTTTTTCTTTCATTTTATGGATAAACCCTTTTTTAACATGATTGATAAGGAACCATTATATGAACAGAAAGCCCTAGAATACATTAATCGAAGGCCTAGAGGAACAAAATTCATTACTTGTGTCCAAAATTCCCAAAATAAAATAGTTTCTTCAACTAATATATTATCCAACAATACTGACTATATCACCTTGAATCCTTTTCAATAGTCTTCCATCACCCCCTTACACAAAGTCCTTTATCAACATGATCTTGAAATTTAGTCACTAAATCCAAGGATTCATCACTTCTTGGTTATAATATTATGTCATTCTTTTATTTTTACCACTATCCCACTATATTACTCCAAATATGTGAAAAGAAGATGTATTATATATCCCAACAGCACATCATTATGATATCATAGAAGCCTTATGGCCTAAACATCAAATTAAATTGTATAAAATCCCAATTTTCAGGATTAGTAACCTAATTATAGTACCACTATACAGAAAATATTTCATTACTCACATTTCTATGATACTACAATAGTACCCTACAAATTCACCTCTACCGGGATTTGAACTTGGTTTTAATGAAAAATTTACCGGTGAATTTCCCACTCAGATAGCCCCTAACATAGGGTGATGTATTAATTTCTCTAATTTCAAATAAATGTTAATGACTAGAGTTATTTTTAGTATAAAGTTTTATTTCAATATTCTATGGAAAAAAGTAATTGAAAATCAATGATTTTAATAATATAAAGAACATATATATATAATAATGAATGGGGATTAAAATTAATTAATTATGATTCATTTTAGGAAACATTAACCACAATAACAGAAAATAAAATTGGACGGTTTTTTTATTTAATTGGATTTTAGTGACAAAATGTACATGAATTAACTTGAGATCTCAAGAATTGTATCAAAGAATAAAACCGCCTTTTTCACCCTTTTCATTCGATCACCAACCTACCAACAGTAATAAATCAATAATGATTTAAAAATTATTCTATATTAATTAAATTCTACTAATCTCACAGTTTAGTGAAACAATAATTCCTATAAGATTATTGTGAAACATTCATTTTCCAGGTATGTGAGAAACGGTATTTCAAATTGTATTGATTAAAGAGTGGCGTGAATTTCATGGTATGGTATGTTGTGATTGGATCATAGATGTATAATTGAAATTGAACAAATATTAATAAGATTATAGTTAAATAATAATAAATTATTTTAATAAATTAGATATAATGAATAAAATATTTAAAATTATGTTGAAAAATTTATTTTATTTTGCATTGTAGTGTGGATTTTTACATGGATATTTTATTTTCCCCTAAAGTTTAAAAACTTATTTGTTGTTTTTTTAGTTGTAAATATTTATAATCATATTTTCCATGTATGAAATCACATTTGTTGTCATTGAATAAATAATATGTATTTTTGTGTCATTTTGGGAATTTTTTTAAAATTGAAACATTCCACTAACTGGACCAATTGGACATATTTCTTCCTTTATATCCTAAAATTTACTATACTGGTCAAAAATATTAAAATTATATTTTTATGATTAAATGGTTTTGAAGAGCTATTTTATTCACTTGTAAAATGTGTATAATCAAAACATGTGGGTATAAAATAAAACATGTAAATTGAAAAATAATCAGCTAGATAGAATTGACCCAACACTATTAAATGGGTCATAAAATGGAATAAGAAACTCCAAATGAGTTGGTGAATATATACATATAATGTGAACATAAAAGTTTAAATCCATATAAAATTTATTGTAATTATTCTATCATTAATGTGATCAGTTACAACATGTTAGAGAAGGGAACCTAGCAACAAATGAGATCACACATTCCCATCTTGAAAAAAAAAATTAATTATCAAAACCAAAAGGAACAAATTCTCATTTAAATAACAAAAATATAAATATAAAATTGATTATTAAACAACATTGGAAATGGTAGTTCTTGATATATCCATTTAGATTATATTTTCATTCTTTTACTTATATGAAGTCCAAAGTTTTCTATGATGACCCATGGAGTAATATCATGTCTCAAGATTCTTCTTTATATTACATGAGTGTTATTTTCAATTATAGTATTTAGTGTAGTATTTCTACCAAATCCATCTTTATTGCATTTAGTTTTGTATTCATATGTCTCAGTAACACTAAAATAATCAGGATTGGGATAACTTATTATTGAAATGTTTCACACATTGTTCTCTATTTCTTATTCCTCTTTTCTCAAGAATGTTTTTTGTGTTGTTAATATCATTCTATTGACTCCACATAAACACACTCATTAACATCAACACATATTTCATGGGGTTATACTGAAAATCATAAAAACCTTTAAAATACATTGAGTTCTTCATATATTTCCTTGATGATTTTTTGTTATAAAGTTATATAGAATTCACTCAATCATTAGTAGTATATAGTGAATAACATTGTGTTCCCAACCAAAACATTATAAGTTCCCTTTTAGAAACTAAACAATATTCTCATACTAGGTTTTAAAAATCAATAAATATAATACCTAACCATTTCTCTTAATGTAATGGAGGAGGATTCTTATTTTATTATTTTTATTTATCAGGGTTCATGTTATAAAATAAACATAAAAATTTATCTCATTATAATTTTTTTTGTTTATTATTCATATCGATAGCCCTAACTTCCCCAATATCAATTCTATTATGAATATTAAATTTTATCTAAACTGTTTATCTAAGGATTCATTAGGAGATGACTAAGGGTTACTATATTAACTCATTAAAAAATAACAATCTTATTTGGAATTCCATGATAGCTCCATTACTAAATACATATCTATATTTTTTATAAAGCCAATCTATGTAGTCATCTAATAAAATCTTTCAGCTAAACTTCATTATAGTATAATATCTATATGGAATGTGTTTTTTTAATAATGGTGAGACTTAGGAATCATATTCCTAATTCTCAACTCTATTAACATAATATTAAAACATATTCAAATTCAAAATATAGATATTATATTTTTAATAAATTTGGATGTCTACATAGAACTTGTTATAGCTTCATTATCATTGTCACAGTACGTTCCCATTTAATGTTTTTCTTTGTTATCATCTTGTAACAATATGTAACTCTTTAAATTAGAATACTTACATGTAATTTATGAACTCATTTAGGTTATATTTTAAAATTATCTTTTATATGATAACGTATTGTAACTATTTTAATTTATATTTTCCAATATATCCTATGATATTTTAGGATTTTAATTGACATTCTATTTGAAGTTTTAAAAGAAAAATATTTTATTTTTCTAAAAGAAGATATATAAGAACAAATATAGACCAATTAAACTCTTAAAAATATATTTTTTCAAGATTATAATGATATGATATGAAAAAACTTTAATCTAATAATTAATATTTTATCACATTAGTGGGAATATATAAAAATAGACTACCAAAATCAATATTTTATAAGGTATTTTAAATATTTAGAGCACTATTGTAAAAATAAGTGATTTTTTATTTAAATTATTACATTAATGGTGGTGAGAAAAAACTCTCTTATATTCCCAAAAATATTTCATACCAACACATTTATTAATGAAAAATATATATTTATCATTATCTTCTTCACATAAAATTTACTAAATCTAATTAAATGTAAACCATGTGTATTCAAAAAACTTATTTTTAACAACTCATTGTATTAAAACAACTTCTAGTATCAATTGAGATCAATAATATGAAAATAAAAAACATTTATTTTAATCTATCAAGACATTAAATACCCTTTACAATCAAGTATTTGATTCAGTATCCCTTTAGTTCGTCGCATGAACAAAAACCTAAATAATTCAAAAATATTTACATTATTTTGATTCCCAATATTTTTCATAAAAAATATAATATATATTTCATATCATTTACCATTTAAAATAAATGAATTGATTTTTTATGACTAATACAATAAATGCACTATCCATGTAGATTTTTAAAATCTATTCACGTGTCTTAAAAAATAACATCAAATGTAAATTCCATCATTATTTTTTAATTTAAATTCAGGTTTCAATAACTTTTACCTAATAATCGAAGATATATTGTTTATAAGTTACAATAATCTTATTTTCTTCTAGTTTGAATATTTTTCCAATTATAATTTTAATAAAAAAAACCTAAACCTAGACATCATATTCACAATTATTTTATCCTCAACACCTAGAAAAAATAAGAAAATCATTTATCGAATTCACTAACATTATCAGAATAATTTCAACTATGATTATTGATTGATTTTTATATATAAAAAAGCATTAATGGATCATCCAACTTATATAAATTATTACCATACTTAACCATATTAACTATTTTTTGGTGATTAATTTATTTCATTAATTTTTTATATAAAAACATGGAAATATCTTTTGAATTCTTTATACATTCTCTTTAAAAGTTGTTTATTTGAAAGGTATTTAATAAATAATAATTTTAATGAGGATTTAATATCACCATAAGAACTCATATATTAATTCTTCATGTATTCACTCCATTAAAAACCTAGTTTGAAATATATATCATATTAAACAAATAAATATACTCAAATCATATTGATGTTAAAATATTTATAGAACTCATGGATTTTTTTGATAACCAAGATTAAAATCTGATTATATTTACACATGTCCAAATGAATTCCAAGAAAATTGGACTTAAAACCAATTCATGTAAATACTTATAATCATATAAAAAAAATCACTGTAATAATTGCCATATAGAGACAGGCATCCATCATAGAATTTTCTAGGCACAAAATATTCCTCTACTTCCATGAGCTATCAGGCCTAAAGTAACTTTACCCATATTTATTTAATCAATATAGACTTTAATTACATAAAAATTTTAACACCTAATATATATAAATTTTAATTATAATCTTAATTCATTTTCATAAACCAAATTCAATCTCTTGTTAATGTTGAATAAAATTATATCAATTTTCACACCTAGCATATAACTCCATACATTCACTTATAACATTTTAAAGAAGTAGATTAAAAAATTAAATTAAATTATAAATAAATTTTCATAATATAAAATTTATATTCATGAATAATAATTATGGGAATAACACAAAATAAATGAACAATACATAAATATAGGTATGTGATAAAATTTTATAGAGATTTTACAAATAAATAAAATTATTAAAACCTTATAATTTTGGCATGACTTACTATAAATCCACAAAATATAAATATAAAAAATTAAATTTATCAAAATATGATCTATTTAATATTCTTAATATATATTAAATTTTATAGGAACTCATTCATATTTAAAAATATGAGTTACTTTATGAATTAAAGTTATAACAATAAAAAAATTTCATATATTATGGAACCATTTTACATTATCAAAATATCTTATATTTAGTTTTACTTAAAGAAATGATTATGTCATCCAAAACACTATCTTAGAATGGTTTAAATAATTTACCAATTAGGTTTTTGATTATAAACATTTTATATTAACTTTTATTGAAAATCTATAATCTGATTTATAAAGATAATAGTTAACCATATTTTAAAATTATAATATCATTTAATAAGGTACATATATGTTAAAAATTAATAAAATCAAAAAATTCATGGATAGATTTATAGACCCCTTTGGATTTAGTATTATACCATATTGGAAATGTTATTGAGGATTTTTTTCAAATAATATCTTGAAAATTCATTACAAAAAAATGAACCATAACATAGTGTATACATTTTTTCTCTTATGATCATACCATAACCATAAAAAATTTGATTTCCATTCTCATTGATGGAAAAACATTTTTGTAAAACAATTTTTATCATAATTAATCATAGAAATTCCATTTTTCCAATTATTTTTATACAGTATAAACCCTTTTAGACTTACAATTTCAAAAGGGAATGTATTTCGGGAAGAATGTCTTCTTCAGTCAATTTCACACACACACTTTTTTTGAATAACTTAACAAGATCAAAAACATTTTATGTATCACCCATCCTAGATAACCTGAATAACACCGATGTGGGAGTAACATTGAATTTCATACATTACTGTGAGATCCCTGGGTGGGAGATGATGTGAATCAGTGATCCCATTTTCTTTCTACAAGTTTTATATTTTAAAATAAACTTTTTTGTTCAGTAAAAGTCTAAATAAACTATTTGTATTTCTTTCATCCTTATCTCAAATAATATTATAAATGAAAAGTCATTAGAAACAACTATTTAATGGTTTCAATAAAAATACATAATTATTATTGTGTTGGTTATTATATCTATCATAAATTCACGAAAATAATTATAAGGCCTCGGCCTTAAACCTTACTTAATCTTGAGTTATTACAATATTACACATGGAGGATCTTTTCATGTTTATATTTTTAGAGAATTAGATCATAAAACATTCATTACATTCCATATTTAAACAAAGTGGTTACATAAAAGATATTAATCATTTTTCTCATCAACTAAAACATATTTAAAATAAAACTTAGATTCTTTCTTAACACTTCTTTGACACTATCATCATATCATGTATCACTCCCTTGACCTGTGAAAAACATTTCAAAAACATTGGATGAGCCTAAAAAGATCAGTAGGGGATATAAAAGTACGAAATAAAAACATTAGTCCATGTATGATATCATACTTTACTCATAAAACATAATCACTTTAACATACATCATCAAATCATGAATAGATCAAAAAAATCATAAGAAATAAAGGTAACTTTAGGCATTCATAACATTATTATGTAGAGAGTAACCCTCTTGGTTACATTTGGAATACCCATCACAGTATATTCCCTAAATCTCTTCAGAGAAACCTTAACTTTTAACCCCTTCGTGTTACCCAATGCATTGGAGAGCTATATCGGGCTCACCCGCCCATAGTTTATTACGGAACCACTCGTCTTCATAAAAAATGACCAAGAACCATAACATAATCATAGAAAATAACATAAGCATAGAGGGAGGATAACATTCCCACATTTCAATAACAATATAACATTTTAAGATATTGAATCCATTTTAAAAACCATTTTCAAAACCATTTAAAACATTTAATAAAGTGATTTTTGAATCAAAGTGTCCCATACCACTTTGAATTTTTTAACATTTTAAACCATTAATATCCATATAAATAAATCCTTTAAACCATTCTTAAAACATTGATATTAATGATAAATATTTATAAGAATAAATCATTAAAACATTTAAAATGATATTTTAGATAAAGGGTTTTTAACAAAATGAGAGACACATGAATACCATAATTGAGGAATAACATTTAATAAAAACATTATAATATCATGAGAATAAATGGATTCATGATATAATATTCCAATGGAAAGTATATACACCATATAAGAGTAAATTGGTGCATAAAAACAATGAAGTCTCAATAAAAATGTACAATGAGATGAAATCCCTTATAAAGAATGTATCCTTAAATTAAAGATAAATCAATCTCATAATTATGTGTGACAAATATAAATATTCCCAATATAAGTGGATATTAAGTGTAAAATAATAAGAGGTCATTCTCATATATTCAAAGGACGAAATATTCAATGACTACATGTTGAACCCAACGAAATCGAAATTGGGTTAAGAAGTTCCCTTGACAGCCTAACGGCTTCACATCAAATTTTAGAAAAAGAGTTGATGAGGGGGATAAAGGGTAACTCATCAAATTGACATAAAATTTACGGCAATAAGGATATATATAAGAACATATCCCCACATAATAAGATGAAAATTAAAATACATAACAAAATAAGTCTTTTAAAAATAGGAGGGTGAAAGGTTCCCTTACTGATTTGGGTAACTTTCAAAACGCACACCCCATGAAAGAAGGACTATAAAAAATTGATGTAAATACTCATAAATGAATGTATGTTACACAAATAATATAATAATGGATAGTACATACACCACTCAAATGGAAATATTGGCAAATGTAGAATGAATCTCATGAAACAACAAAGTGAGATAAAAATCCCCTTATGAAATTTCGGCAGCCTAACGTCGCCAATTAAAATGTCCAAAAATGGATTTATGAGATGAAATAGGGTCTCTCATAATATGAACATAAATATTACCAAATTAGTAATAAAAAATAACATCCCCAAACATAAGAAATATGAGCATAACAAGAAATGACATAAAAGAGAGTACATAAAAAGAAAGAGAGAGGTAGGATCCCTTACCTCGGGTCCGACTTGACTCGATCTTTCTTTATCCTCCTGAATAATAAACTTGAGTAAATTTATACATCCTTAAGAACATTTTTCATGTTCATTATTCCTTTTATATCACTTATTACCATTCTATGAACACTATGTAATTATTTATGTTAATAATGGTCGTTTTGTAGATCATTGCTACTTGAGTGAAAAATAAACTCTTTATAATTACAAGTAGTTCATGTGGTAAAATATATATTATATCCAGAATTATATTCATTATGTAGATATAATATATATCATATATATCTATTATATACATTCATTTATAAAATTACATAACATTTAGAGGTAAGAAAGGAAATGCATCGTTCATGGAGACGGTAAGCCGTACGTACGCATGAACGCTACTTTCATTTCTATTTATTATTTAATGGAATTAAAACATAATTATAAATAATAGTATTATAATTCCAGTATGGTATAATATAAAATATCATTAAATATATCCTTTCTACGTACCACATATGGTATTAACGACTCAAATCACTTTGATGGGTGGTAGTCCGCACTTCCAAAAATGAAGATATCGCGTTTAACCATAATGGAAACCATAAAGGTTTGACATAAAATAAGAATACATAAGATTAAGTTAAACATAAAAATATTATATATCTAATATAAATATAGTGACCTATTAATGGCCACATGTGATGGTGTTAAAATAATATTGAACAATCATCGTTTCATGAGGCAGAAATTCACCATATACAGAAATAGTATGTTCTTTAACAAATTAGATGTAGGTGTGTGTAATTGTTCGAATCCTTCTTATAAAAACAACCTAGTATATTGAAGATAATTTATTTGTTACAACAGAAATGAATAATAAGAGTTTATGGGGTTAGAGAATCAAAATAAAACAAAACAACACAATTGAAGACATTACCTTAAAATCGGGTTACTCTTTGATTTGATCTAAAAGGCTTCCTTGGGAAAACTTCTGCTCAAAGTGAGGCTTCTATGAGTAATAGAGGAGTTTAGAGAGACAAAATGAGTAGGGTTGGCCAAGCCAAAGGCTTGAGAGGTGTGGGTAAGGTGTTAGAGGTGGGGGCCTTTTATAAGAGGAGAGGAGGGGCGCTCTTGGAATGTTATAAAAGGTTACTTTATTTTCAAATGAGTATCATATTTTAAAGGTCTCACATTGATGTATTTCGAGGATAAGGTGAAATGGGTTCGAAATATACTAATACAATAAGTTTTTGCATGTTTAGGCCTTAGATTTTACATTATCATTTCATTTTATTTAAATCGTTAAATAATGAGGTAATCACTGCATCATCATGATGTCATAAATAATTTACTTTATTTAATGTCTAAAAATTATAAAAACAAATATCATGATGTAGGAAATCTTTTTAGATTTCTAATGAATATTTATAGTCATAAATATGACTTGTATAACCCCATTTAAAAATTGTTTTAGTAAAACAATACATGTTTGTGACATTTTTATTTTAACATTAAATAAAATGTTTTTAATATCATTTTCCTACCAAAATGGCTCCATGGGGTCCCCAAGTGGACTCATTGATTTTCTTGGTCGTCCATGACAAATAAAATAAGGTTAGGAAATGTTTCAAGGTCATTTCATATTATTAAAACATTTTTTACCTTAGATTACACTAATTACCTCTAATCGCGATTAAAAACCTAAAAGTTACTATTCACCAAAAAATTATTTTAATCCCATTGAATTACATTTTACTTCCTAATTAAAACCATGTATGTCAAATTTTTTAAATTCAAAACACAGAGGTGGTAAAAATTCATTTAAATTAAAAATCGGCTTTTTTAAGTACCACTTAGTGGTTTCACTATTAATCAAAAATTGTAGTTTTTCAGAAAAATACAAAAAAGTCACCCTAATTTATATTTGATATTCCAAATTAAAAAATTATGTCTATTTTACAAAATTCATAACATATAAGTTACATTAATTGATTTAATAATTAATTCCCATTTTCAGAACAAATAGCATGTTTTTATGAAACTATATATATCAAAAGATTGACACTAGTTTATGTACAATTTCAAAGTGAAATTAATTCCAATGACCAAAATTGGATTAAATGGTAAAAATATATTCTAATTTAACTTTAAAACCAATTCAAAAGATACTATAATCATATAAATATATTAGATTAAAAATAGGTTTGGAATTAAAATACAACATTTTTCACTATTCATAAAAATGAACTTTATCGGAAAAATACCAAAAATTTACACAAGGTAAATTTTGATGTTCTGATTATAAAAAATAATTTCATTTTGTCAAATATAACACATAAAATTTTCAAAAAGTGGATTTAAAATAGGTTCTCCATCAAAAGGTAGTTAATCGACCTTTTAAAGAATATTTGAATATTTACACTTAAAATTGGATTCATTTCCAATTTTAATCCTCTAAAATTTATTGTAAAAAGTAAAAATATTTAAGAAACATATATAATCATTTTGTTGATAGTTATATTCATTCTCGTCATTACAATGGCTAGGGGTTAACTACCATTTAAAATAAAATTATTTTATTATTAGAGTGCAACGTATGATCTCAAAGGAACTCATTGTTGCGTATTGGATAAGCCATCGAGCATAGTGTTCCCTTTAAATTAATATTAACATTTTATTCACAAATAGGGATAAATATAAAAATGTAATATTTTTTATTTACCTGGGGTGTTACATCCTTCCCCCCTTTTGGGAATTGCGTCCTCACAATTTTAAAATTGGGTTTGGAAACATCATTGAAAGTCCCACATTGGAACAAGAGTCGGTAAAACAATCACTTTAAAAGAAAGAAAGAGAATTACAAATGTCACCCGAGTTAACCCATACTAGGATTCCATGTAGGAAAACATGGATATGGAAGAAAAAGAAAATGGTCATGTTCTGAGGGAGAGTGATAGAAAACATGTTTAGGAGAAATTTAACCACAAGAAAAGCACAAACTTGTGGTGGGTTAAATGGTATTTTATTCCCCAGTAGGAAAAGTTAATAGACAACATTTTTGTTTTAAGTTACTTGTCATTGAGGAATTTATTTTTGATCTTAATGAAACATACTTACTTGTCATGTTTACTTTCAACTTTTACTAGATTTCTTACACGAACTCATACTTTCCCCAAATGATGATTATTTAAGAAGAATTGTTCACATTAAGAGTACTATAATAAACTTCATGAGAATCGCCTAATCCACAAAAGAGAAATATATATTTCCCATGACTTTAGACTACTACAAAAACCAAAATTGTTAAAACAAGATCAGATAATCCAGAAAAGGATAACCCTTTATAAAGAAAATCTATTCTTAATCTCAAAAATATGTCCAACAAAACCCAGTGTTCAACGAGGACCATTCGATAAAAAAATTTTCCATAAAATTCTTCAAAGTAAACCAAAATAAGAGCTATACCCAAATATTTGAATGATTTAGTCACATAGTCTTCCAAGGTACAAATTAACACTTATCTCCAAATAACATTAGTTGCTCTAAAAGTCTCATATTGAAAATTAATTAACCTAATCACATATCATCCATGATAGGTTAATAATTTCCATATATAACCCAAAATCAACTTACTCTTAATTCATAAAATCATATATCTAAAAATAATAAGTCATACTAACTAGGGACATCACATAGTCCAGTGGTAGGTGATAAATACCAGTCGCACTTTGGTTGTGGGTTCGATTTCCACAGCTTTGTCTGACGCGATGGGTTGTCACACGATCTGTGTGTTGTCCTTTTTATAAAACTCAAAAATAACCCTAACATGTTTCAACCTCAATAGTTTCCTTATACCTCCCATTTTCATCAAAATTCATTACGATCTCAACCTCTTAATTCTTTAAGTCTTATTTCACCACCAAAAAATAAAATGATTCCCAAAATGTATAACAGCATACCTTGATCATGACGTCCACTTGGTTTCATCATCATCTTTTTCACACAGGTAGAAGTCCCATGCATTACAACAATGATTTATAGATCTTTATAAATCATTTTTGTACTCCATCTAAATACACATTGTACAACATGGGTCATATGGGTGTTCACAGAAAAACAGTTTTGGAAAATAATCACGTATGACATATAATTCCAAAACATCTGATAAAACATGGTTTCTATAAAATAGTCGGACAGAATTTGAGTTAAAACTTTCTATCATTGGTCCTTTTAAAATACCATAAGTATGTGATGAGAGAATATATTTTAAAATAAAATATAAATAGGTTGTGCAAGGGTCTCCTTCCTCATCACCATTTTTAAAATCATAATATGCTTTAAATTCTTGTGAGAAGGTAAAATATTTGAAAATACATTGAAAATATTTACCTTTCTTTAAAATATGAGAATATTGTGAAAATTGTATTTTCCTAAATACAACCCATGACCCATGATGATAACGTGGTATAGTGGAGGTTTTTGATATCTCAAACAACTGCTTGCAAGTGAGTTGTATGCTAGAAAAAGATTCACAATCATCCGAACATGACTTTGCAACAATTATGGCAAGCATGTCATCAGGAAGAGATAGGAATGTAGTTTGAGATCATCCTCCTTCCATTCATAACTGAATTTACTTGACCTGAAAAAAGTTATAAAACAAGGATTTAACTAAAATAATAGATATAGGGACTAACCATGTGTCTAACAAAAACTCCTAATCCCTAAAGTTGTCTAAACTGACCATTGATACCAACTATAAGGCCTCAGCCTTAAACCTTACTTAATCATGAGTTATTACAAGATTACACATTGAGGATCTATTCAGGTTTAGAGTTTTAGAGAATTATATCATAAAACATTCATTACATTCCACATTTAAACAAAGTGGTAACATAAAAGATAGTATTCATTTTTCCCATTCAACTGAAACATATTTAAAATAAAAAATGGAATCTTTATTGACACTTCCTTGACACTATCTTCATATCATGTACCATTCCCTTGACCTGTGAAAAACATTTCAAAAACATGGGATGATCCTAAAATGCTTAGTAAGGGATATAAAAGTACGAAATGAAAACATTAGTCCATGTATGAAATCATACTTTACTCATAAAACATAATAACTTTAACATACATCATCAAATAATGAATAAATCATAGAAATCATAAGACATAAAGGTATCTTCAGCCATTCATGACATTATTACATAGGGAGTAAACCTCTTGGTTAGGTTTGGAATACCCATCACAGTATATTCCCTAAATCTCTTTGGAGAAACTATAAAGTTTAACCCCTTCATGTTACCCAATGCATTGGAGTGCTATATCGGACTCACCCGCCCTTAGTTTATCACAGAACCACCCATATTCATAAACAATGCCCATGAACTATAACATATTAATAGAACATAACTTAAGAATAAATGAAATATAACATTACCACATTGCAATAACAATATAACATTTTAAGATAATGAATCCATTCTAAAAACCATTTTCAAAACCATTCAAAAAATTTAATAAAGTGATTTTTGAATCAAAGTGCCCCATACCACTTTGAAGTTTTTAACATTTTAAACCATTAATTTCCATATAATTAAATCCTTTAAACCATTTTAAAAATATGGATAATAATGAGAAATTTTTATAAGAATAAATCATTAAAACATTTAAAACTCTAAAGGGATTTTAACAAAATGAGAGACACTTGAATACCATAATCGAGGAATATCATTTAATGAAAATTTTATAATATCATGAGAATAAATGGACTCAAGATATAATATTCCAATGGAATGTATATACATGATATAATATTAAATTGGTGCATAACAACAATGAAGTCTCAATAGAAATGTACAATGAGATGAAATCCCTTATAAATAATATATCCTTAAATTAAAGATAAATCAATCTCATAATTATGTGCGACAAATATAAGTATGCCCAATATAAGTGAATATTAAGTGTAAAATAATCAAAGTTCATTCGCACATATTCAAAGGATGACATATTCAATGACTACATGTTGAACCCAATTAAATCAAAATTGGGTTAAGAAGTTCCCTTGACGGCCTAACAGCGTCACATCCAATTTTAGAAAAATTATTGATGAGAGGGATAAAGGGTATCTCATCACTTGGAAATATAATTTACGGCAATAAGGATATATAAGAACATATCCACACATAATAAGATGAAAATTAAAAGACATAACAAAAGAATCCTTTTAAAAGGAGGAGGGTGAAAGGTTCCCTTACTGATTTGGGTAACTTTCAAAACGCACACCCCATGAAAGAAGGACTATAGAACATTGATGTAAATACTCATACAAGAATTTATGTTACACAATGATTATAATAATGTACAGTACATACACCACTCAAAATGAAATATTGGCAAATGTATAATAAATCTCACGAAACCACAAAGTGAGATAAAAAGCCCCTTATGAAATTTCGGCAGCCTAACGTCGCCAATTAAAACGTCCAAAAATGGATTTATGAGATCAAATAGGGTCTCTCATAATATGAATATAAAAATTAAAGAATGAGTAATATAAAATAACATCCCCAATCATAAGAAATATAAGCATAAAAAGAAATGACATAAAATAGAGTACTTAAAAAGAAAGAGAGAGGTAGGATCCCTTACCTCGGGTCTGACTTGAGTCGATCGTTCTTTAACCTCTAGAATAATAAACTTGAGTTAATTTATACTTCCTTAAGAACCTTTTTTAAGTTATTTATTCCTTTTATATCACTTATTACCATTCTATGAACACTATGTAATTATTTAAGTTAATAATGGTCATTATGTAGATCATTGCTACTTGAGTCAAAAATAAGCTCTTTATAATTACAAGTTGTTCATGTGGTAAAATATATATTATATCCAGAATTATATTCATTATGTAGATATCATATATATCATATATATCAATTATATACATGCATTTATAATATTACATAATTTTTAGAGGTAATAAATGAAATGCACTGTTCATGGAGACGGTAAGCTGTACGTACGCATGAACACTACTTTCATTTATATTTATTATTTAATGGAATTAAAACATAATTATACATAATAGTATTATAATTAAAGTATAGTATCATATATAATATCATTAAATATATCCTTTATACATACCACATATGGTATTAACGAATCAAATCACTTTGAGGGGCGGTAGTCCGCACTTCCTAAATTGAAGATATCGCGTTTAACCACAATGGAAACCATAAAGGTATGCCATAAATGAAAAATACAAAATATTAAGTAAAACATAAACATATTATATATAATATATAAATATAGTTACATCTTAATGGAAACCTGTGAGGGTGTTAAAAGAATATTGAACAATCATCATTTCGGGAGGCAGAAATTCACCATCCACAGAAACAGTATGTTCTTTAACCATTAGATGTTGGTGTGTGTAATTGTAGCTCGAATAATTCTTATAACAACAAACTATTATATTGAAGATAATGTATTTGTTACAAAATAAATTAATAATAAGAGTTTAGGGGGTTGGAGAAGAAAAATAAAACAAAAGAACACAATTAAAGACACTACCATAAAATCGGGTAACTCATTGATCTGATCTAAAAGGCTTCCTTGGGAAGACTTCTGCTCAAAGTGACGCTTCTAGGAGTAAGAGAGGGATGTGGAGAGGAAAAATGAGCACGTTTTGGCCAAGAAAAAGGCTTTAGAGGTTTGGGTAAGGTGGTAGAGGTGGGGGCCTTTTATAAGAGGAGAGGAGGGGCACTCTTGGAAAGTTATAAAATGTTATTTTATTTTCAAATGAGTATCAGATTTGAAAGGTCTCACATTGATGTATTTCGAGGATAAGGTGACAGGGGTTCTAAATATACTCATCCAATATGTTTTTTACATGTTTAGGTCTTATATTTTACATTATCTTTTTATTTCATTTAAATCGTTAAATAATGAGGTAATCGTTGCATCATCATGATGTCATAAATAATTTAATTTATTTAATGTCTAAAAATTATAAAAAAAATAACATGATGTAGGAAATCTTTTTACCTTTATAATTAATATTTATAGTCCTAAATATGACTTTTATAACCCCATTATAAATTTTTTTCCTAAAATAATACATGTTTGTGACATTTTTATTTTAACATTAAATAAAATGTTTTTAATATCATTTTCCTACCAAAGTGGCTTCATGGGGTCCCCAAGTTGACCCCTGGATTTTATTGGTCGTCCATGACACATCCAATAATGGTAGGATATGTTTCAAGGTCATTTCATATTATAAAAACATTTTTTACCTTAAATTACACTAATTACATCTAATCGCGATTAAAAACGTAAAAGTTACTATTCAACAAAAAATTATTTTAATCCCATTGAATTACATTTTACATCATAATGAAAACCATGTATGTCGTATTTTTGAAATTCAAAACACAGAGGTGGTAAAATTTCATTTAAACGAAAAATCTGTTTTTTTAAGTACCGCTTAGTGGTTTCACTATTCATCAAAAATTGAAGTTTTTCAAAAAAAATACAAAAAAATCATACTAATTTATATTTGATATTACGAATTCAAAAATGATGTCTATTTTACAAAATTCATAACATATAAGTTACATTAATTTATTTAATAATTAATTCCCGTTGTCAGAACAGATAGCGTGTTTTTATGAAACAATATATATCAAAAGATTGACACTAGTTTAAGTACAATTTCAAAGTGAAATTAATTCCAATGACCACTATTGGATTAAATGGTAAAAATATATTCTAATTTTACTTTAAAACCAATTCAAAAGATAGTCTAATCATATAAATAAATTATATTAAAAAGAGGATTGTAACTA
The DNA here is from genome assembly GCA_963277665.1 of Viscum album. Taxonomy (NCBI): domain Eukaryota; kingdom Viridiplantae; phylum Streptophyta; class Magnoliopsida; order Santalales; family Viscaceae; genus Viscum; species Viscum album. The sequence goes on along the minus strand of OY728152.1, from coordinate 2,068,348,891 downwards.
AAATACAATATTTTTCACTATTCATAAAAAATGAACTTTATCGGGAAAATACCAAAAATTTACACAAGAAAAATTTTGATGATCCAATTATAAATAAGTATTTTATTTTTTCAAATATAACACATAAAACTGTCAAAAGGTGGATTTAAAAGAGGTTCTCCATCAAAAGGTAGTTAATCGACCTTTTGAAGAATATTTGAATGTTTACGCTTGAAATTGGATTTATTCTCATTTTTAATCCTATAAAATTTATTGTAAAAAGTAAAAAAAATTGTCAAACATATATAATAATTTTTTTGTTAGTTCTGTTCATTCCCGTCATTACAATGGCAAGGTGTTAACTACCATTTAAAATAAAATTATTTTATTATTATAGTGTAACGTATGATCTCAAAGGAACTCGTTGTTGCATATTGGGTAAGCCATCGACCATATCATTTCCTTTAAATTAATATTAAAATTTTATTCACAATTAAGGATAAATATAAAAATGTCATATTCTTTATTTACCCGGGGTGTTACAGTAATATTATTATCAATTATAATGGTTGTTAGAGATCCACACATTTTCTCTCCTAAATCCCCATTCGTGGTTATTTACATAGCATCTCGTAGTATTACCAAAAATCATAATGGTGTAACATATCAGACCCAAAGAGCCAGCTGAAAATTTCTATTGGGTCAGGTGTTACAACCTTTATTGCACCTCCCCAAATGCCAAAGGCTTTCAACTAGCTGCGAGGGTCTGAATAGGAATAGTGGGGAGGCTCTGACCTCTCAACGGATAATAATGGTACTGTTCTGAGTAATAATATATAAATAGTAGTGGAAATAAATGAATCAACAGACTCAAACCAACCCTACATAGTGGAAGCACAATAATATCAAATAAACAAAGTAAGTGATAAACAAACATATGTAGAAAAATGTAACACAAAAACATGCTGAAACCATAACATGTCATACATGTCAATATATATATATTTTGTGAAAATGGTTATCTAATAGTTCAAACATATTAAAGTAAGAATATTGATACAGAAAAATGGAAAATAAACGTGTAATATCTAGCAAGGCATGACCTCATGGTCAATACCATCTCCATGAAATAGCAAATACAATCCGTCTCTCGAAGCTCGTCCCCTTCTTGCACGTAAATCTATAAATTCAAAATGTGTTATGAATGGCCTTTGTAGGGTGTGATACAAATCTCAGTAGGATACCACAAAATGGTCTGTACCTAATATAAGTTCTTAAGAAGGCATGAATTAATAAGGAAAGTAGTAAATATTATGATGCACTAATAAACATAAAATCCACTAGTTCTCAGCAACCACCAAGGAGTATCTTGTGCTTCAGAAAACTATTGAATCATTTTCATTTTATCTAGAATCATGTGTCGCTTGATAACCCATGTCACAAGTAATGACATCCTAGAGGCACGTCGAAACAATAGTAACCAAGCACAAAATTCCACGCCTGCTCATGGAACAACAATTTGGGGAGCAGAAAAGCATGTCCTCAAATAGGAAATGGATGGACAATAATGTCTTCACTCAAATTAGTAACTATAAGGATAGTGATATCTGCCCTCAAATAATGACGAGCCTTTTCCCCCAACTAGATAGCCTTAAATCTATCCCCTAAAGTCTCCTCACCTTCCACATGGCTTCCTGTGGCAAGATACCCCAAACCAATTCTACCTATCTGCGTCTATCGAGGACCTCAATCCAATGAGTGGTCAAAACCACCTCATCATTGAGTCTACCGATGTGGACACTACTCTATGTTCTGGTTGAGCAGTAATAACAAAAATAAGTTCCCAAGCCACAACATCTCTGACACATCGTGTCCCTATGACATTCTCACTCAAGTCTGATGGCCTCATCATCCATGTAACTCAGGCCATGCCCAACCTGACAGTCACACTACCTCTAGAAGACATCCATGACTCCCAATCTCATGGTTAAGACCTCCTATAAAATCTGGTCCATGCCCAATAAGTGATTATCCTCACCCAACAATACATAGGCCTTTCCCAACACAACCCAAATGTTCCAGTATATGAAATTCCACTCATCATATATATGTAATCAAAAATATACTTCAAATAGTAGAAACAAACTAAATAGTTGAATTTCACAAGCCATGTTCTCCCTTCCTCATGCTTAACAAGATTATACTCAACAGTTTAATAAAAACAGTTAAATTATACCCATTTTGGAATTTTCGACCAAGTTCCCCAAATACAAAACAACCACTAACTCAGCCTCTCTCAAGCATAAAATGGTGAGGGAATTCCCAACGACATCCCATAGGGAATACAGTCAATTTAATATAAAGAAGCATGGGTCTCGTTCAATACCCTACATCGCGCCCGATGGACGCAACCCTCAAATGACCATGAAAACACAAAACAATGTATGAACCACCTACCTGAGACTTGTAGGTGTATGAACTTCTGATATAGAGCTCCAATTCTAATCTGATATTCGTAGATCAACATTTCTGTCAAAACCCAACAACTATATTCGGATGGAACCTACGGTGTGTGAGGCAATGAAACTAGAACAATGTAGGGTGTCTGGGATTATCCTTCCAGGTGTGATCCCACATCAACCAACAGATTGAATAGTGGAGGTTGCAGGAAGAATCAATGGTATGGTATGTTTTTTGGGATTTGGGAATGGATTTATTCTGATGTTGGGGAAGAAGAAGATGTTTTCTAAAATTTGAGGTGATGCCCTCCTGTATAAATGAATAAAAATAGTACACTAAGTTTATGAAAGACTATATGATGTGTAGTATCCCTGTTCATACTCCAACTTAAGTGGGAATAGGCACACATCTTGGAAACATCACATGGGTCAACACATGGCTAAGATTCATCCTCTATGTGGAATAAAGATATATGAAATGTCAAGTGACACTACATGCTATGTTGTACGACATTCTTACATGGTAACCACATGGCATGTACTTGGTTATCCCACAGATTGTACACACATATCCCACACAGGGCATTTACTTTAGAGTACATGGTGTGTAATCTGGAAATTTCTAGAACCTCCCAACTTTTCCCATTTTTCTCAGACACAAGCCAAAAAATCAAAATGGGTTGCTATTTTGACCTATTTGAAAGTCCCATGTTCTTACAATCTCGCCACCTTAAAATAGCTCATCCTTAAGATATCAAATGAACCCCATAGAGGGAAGAAAACATATCCTTCTCATTAAATGTATCCTAAACAACCCTATACATAATTGTCCTCCCATGATGAATTGTAACCCCCGAACCATATCGGTGATCCCATGTCATTTTCGACACTCGATTGTATCCCACATGGAATTGTGTCCCCCACCATGAGGTTCGGCATCCCATGGAAGCTCAAAGCTAAACATGGTACCAAGCACTACAAGTAACTATCGTTATCAATTCTTCTAATGCTATGCATCTCATATATATATATATATATATATATATTATCACACACCGAAAATGGTGTCAACCCCACAAACCAACATCTAGTAATCGCATATATATCATGTACACCTTGTGCAATCAAAATGGGCATGACTCAACAGGTAATTCCAAAAGGAAAACAAGGATGTCACAGCCACACTCACAGTGTACCTCTAACTATTGTAATATCACCAACCTGTTCAGCCATTAGAAACTCCATGGAATGCATCTGACCTGACACAAGGCTACCTGGTGCCTATCCTCCCTGTGGTGCTACACCAGCGTCCTACCACTGACTCCTCAGCTGGGTTCCACTATCTTTGTTTTGTCTTCCTCATGTAGTTGAAACTTGGTTACCCTCTCCTGGTACCAAATACAAACCATCACTAGATGACACAGCTTGTCCTAGTCTACAATTATCATCCCTCTGAGAAGGTTTCCTGCAAAAACTATCGAGATGCCCGACCTATCAAGATGCCTAGAACTCCTTTGGGGGCTATCACACTGAGTCCAGGCATGCCCTTACTTCCCACATAGAAAAAAAATCGATGAACTGCTATGAGTTGGTCAAGTATAGTTCTTGGCCTAACTGCCCTACTAGAACTCATCCCAACCTTGTTTCCCACTATCTGAACCATCACCTCTAACTGTCGTCTTGCCTAAGTGAGACCTCTCTTTCTCATTTCCCTCCACTATGAGTTCCTAGTTCACTTATTTTGAGAATTAACCCAACATAAATATATTTACCTGGAACAAAATTTCATGTTTTAATCCATCCTTGAAACTTCTCACCCTTGTCGAGTCATCGCTTACCATACCAAGTGAAAATAGGGATCGCTTAGTGAAAGTTGTTTCATAGTCCACGAGAGACATATCTCCCTAATATTGGTTTAGTAACTATTTATCTCTCTCTTCTCTCAGTGTCTCTGGGAAAAAGTGACCAAAGAACATATCCTTGAAGTCCTTCTATGCTAGCCCTTCGTGTCTACGAGCCTGAACTATCACATCCCACCAATGCATCATTAGTACTCTCAACATGTGCCTCGCTATCTTTACCCTCCACCCCGGATGCATCTCGAGATTCTGGAAGATCATTTTCAAGCTCTCTATCCCGTTCTCACCTTCCAATGGACCACCCTCACCCTGAAAAAGCATCAGGTGCTGCGATTTAAACCCTCACATCAGACATTACATAGATGGCTGGGTACCCTTCTCACCTCTCTTTATCCCCGACAATACTTGTATCAGTATAGTTCAGATATGATCATCGACCCTTGGCCTAAACGATACCAAACCCCGCTGTTGTCCTCCCTTCACTGGGTGCTGAACCAGATCCTATGTCTGAGCCTATACATGTGGCTCCTGCTCTGCCTTCACTGGATCCTGAACCTGATCATGCCCCTATGGCGTAGTACCATCTCTTTCATGACCCTCGATCTGATTCTTCCTTAGGGAGCCCACTAAATACCATTAATGGTCAAACAGCCCATATATATATATAATATATATATATAAATTCAACATAGATAATGAAATCAGTAAAGAGGCATCATACAAAAGCTACCCAAATTATCCCTTATCGCAACCCATTCCGATGACATCCAGTCCTTGTGGCATCCTTACCCACCCTCAGTAGAGCCCAGTATCCAAAGTACCTTGGACCATGCACATCTTGAAAACCATGATTTCCATAAATAGACGACCGAGTCCCCCAATCTAGATGATAAAAATCACTTCAACCATAGTACATGTCTGATCTTACTAGAGCCAGAACCAAACACTCGGCCACATTCAATTATACAATATATATAAATCATTCCATATTAAATTGAAATCAATAAGAAATTATATTAGGCTTTTCACCATTCACATTTTAAAAGCATTTTTAGCATGGAAATTGATATTATTCACAAGGTATTATCACTTCACAAAGAATATGTGATGTTATGAAATTGAAATACCCTAAAAATGTTCCTATTAGAACCCAAACCTCACATCATTTCATACCGATTCATGTACCAATTCTCCCTTACCTCACCGGTTCAAGGGTCACATATCCCAATCAATAAGATCACATACAATGTGATCCACCGAGGCTGAAATCATATAAAATGTATTCTAAGAAAAAGAAAACTAGAAATTCCCACACAAGGCATCTTGGTCCATCCCTCATACATGGGGCTATAGGGACTCGTCCAAAAAATAGAAACTAAGTTCCAATTACAACCTATCTCAAATCTACCAAATCCAAAATAGTAGACCAATAGAATTCAGAAGAGAAGTTTTAATCTCGTTAGTACACAGAAAAAGGATGATATTAAATCCCTATCAATAACTCCTTTGACACCACTTTTTAACATCCTGGAATAGAAGAGTCACCCGAACAGTTCTATCTATTCGTGTGTTAAAACCTCAAGTGCACATCCCAGAACATGAAAGGCTTCCTACTTACAATGTTGTTTGGAATTGGTATAATGGGGAGGTTATACCCCCTCAGAGGATAATAATGGTAACGGTCCAAGTAATAATATATAACATTAATTGGAAATAAACAAATCATCAGACTCAAACCATACCCATTGAGTGGAAGCACAAGAATAAAAAATAAAAAACAGAAACAATAAACTAACAGAAGTAGCAGAATGTAAAGCAATAGCATGCTAAAACCATAACAGGTCATGCACATCACTATATATATATGGCACTATGGCACTAATGGATAACCAAAAGTTTCTACATATGAAATTAATAATGATGATAAAGAAAAATGAAAACTAAACAAGTAATCTCAAGCTAGGCATGACCTCAAGGTCCATACAATATCCATGAAACAGATAATAAAATCCAACTCCTGGTTATGGTGTCTTTCTTGCACATAAATCCATAGAGTCTACAAGTGATATTAAGGGCATGTGTAGGGTGTGAGATGAATATCAGTAGGATACCACTGAATGGTGCTTACAAAATATAAGTGTTTTTGTAGGTATGCATTTTTAAGGAAATTAATAAACAATATGATTCACAAATAAACATAAACTACACTTGTTCTCAGCAGCCACCCTAAAATGTTTCCTTCTTCAGACACCGTTGGAATCTATTTCATGCAACCAGGAACCATGTGCCCCTGACACCCCGTGTCTCATGTACTAATGTCTTGAAGGCTTTCCCAAAAAACAGTAACCCTTCTGGAAATCCCACACCTGTCGATGGCACAACAATCGTAGGAGTAGCGATTCCTATCCTAAAATAGAAACCAGAGGGACATTGATGTCTACCACCAAATTAGTAACCAGGGGGACAGCGATGTCATCCCTCAAATCACAGCGAGCCTCTTATCCCAACCTGATATCTTCAACACTATCCCTTGAAGGATGCTCACCTTACACATTGATTCTAATGGAAAAAACTCCCAAACTAATTGTTTCTAAGTGAATATATCAGGGGCCTCTACCCAATGAGTTGTCAAAACAACCACATCACAAAGTCAACCTATGTGCATACTACGCAATGTTCTAGAAGATAGGTAAAACCAAGAGAAGTTCCTAAGCCAAAAATTCATTGACACCTAATATCCATATGAACATGTTGCTCAAGTATAATGGCCTCGTCATCCATGTAACTCGGTCCGTAACCAACCTGATTGTCACACTACCTCAATATGAAATCCATGATGCCCAATCCCATGGTCAAAACCACCCAATGAAATCTAGTCCAAGCCCAACCTTTTATCAGCAACACTTGACAATACCCATGTCATGCCCAACAAAACCCAAAGTTTCTAGTATATGCAATATCACACATCACATATATGTAATCAAAATAAATACTTATAACAGAAAAAACTAAATAGTTTAATTACACTTTCTTTTTCTCCCTTCAGCATGCTTAACAATTTTACTCTTAGTAGTTTAATGAAAATAGTTAAATTATACCCATTTTGGAACCCCCAGCCAAAATGCACCAAATGAGAAATGACTTATAACCATGCCTATCTCAAGCATAACAAGGTGAGGAAATTTCCAACGACATGTCATAAGAAATACAGTAAATTTAACATAATGAAACATGGGTCTCACTAAATACCTGACATCACGCTGGAAGTCTACATCCCCCAACTCACCGTAAAAAAACGAATGTATGAACCACCTACTTGAGACTCTTAGATGTAGGAACGTTTGATATCCAGCTCCAATACAAATCCAATCTTTGTATATCTACATTTCTGTATAATCTTGACAATTTTACTCAGATGGAATCTACGATGTGTGAGGCAATGAAACAAGAACAAAATAGGGTGTGTTGGTTTAGCGTTCTTGATGTGATCCCGCAACCATCGATGAACTGAAGAGAAAATGTCATATGAAGAATCTAGGGTAAGGTATATTGTTCGAGATTTCAAAATGGAGCTCTTTTGAAGTTGGGTAAGAAAAATATGTTTTTTGAAAATAAACATGACACTCTCCCATATAAATGCACTGAAATAAATGTACACAGCATGTATGAATGACTACTGGCTTTGTAGTATCCTTTTATTTACTCCGACATATGAATAGGTATCCAAGTGTCTTGGATACGACACATGGGTCAATAGATGGAAAACATACAGCTGGTATGTGGAAGGAAGATACACGGTGTGTCAGCTGACACTACACTCCATGTAGTAGGAAATTCTTACATGGTCACCGCATGGCATGTACTTGGTTAGCCCATTGATAGTACACACTGAACCCACACATAGTGTGTACTTTATAGTACATGACGTGTAATCTAGAAATTTCCAAAACATCCAAGATTTTCCCATTTTTCTCAGAAACAAGTCAAAAATTCAAACTGGGTCGGGATTTTGGCTCATTCCAAAATCTTCGGTTCATATAAATTGCATGCTCAAGAGTCCTACTAGACTCTTATACTAATGAATCACATAAGATACTTCACCGACACCTTGTACAACTAAGAGTATTCCTCCATTAATCAAGGATTAATTCACATTAACATGAAATATAGATACTACTTTATGATATCATTGAATCTAACTTGCTCATGATCCTGTTAAAGTACCTTTGGTGTCTTTCGGTCTTGATCAATAAATTTAGAACACCTAAATCTAATCATTTTCCTCAATAAAACTATTCTCAAGGAGATAATCTTTCTACTTTAGATAAAGACCCAACCATAATTTTATGTTGTTATATGGTTCACACAACTTCTTAAATGATATTTAATGTAAGGAATATTATTAACAAATTCATCTAGGTCATACCCTCGGAATTCTCAACATTATTCATGAAAGTATGTGGTAATTCATTGTGCATGGGCATTTTACTCAACTAATGATAATACTAAATATATTTTTTTCATTATTAATTCATTTCATTAAAATCCAAATATATCAAATCCTTATTTTTCATCATCTTTTATTTTCCTTCTAAACATTTGAATTTTTTAAAGGACCATATATTGGGTGGGTCCTTGTATGGGTTGCATACAAAGATTTTCCTTATGTTAACTAAACATGACTTGGTGGGGTTTATTTGATATGTATTATATTCCTTCACAAAATTTATATATGAATGTGGGTTGTTCACCTTGTAAGAACAAAGAGATCACATGATGTCTCCCTTCCTTCGTGTATGTGCTTCACGTGACCAGGGAAATCTTTGTGGGTTTATCACTAGTTATTGGTTTAATTAAACATATAATAGGATGAAGAATAGTTTATGTGATACTCATATTTTAGGTACATGATTCATTTAAATTATCACACGAACCTTCTTTGTATTCTTCGGGTGATCGGGAGTTTGTCCATGGGTTCCTTCATGTCCTAGGACATGTGTCCATGGGTTCACTTTTTTAGGATAATGATTTTCATTAGTGTTCTAACATCCATCACATAAGAAATATATTTTCATTGAGACACTCCATCATTTGATTGGATCATTTGATAATTCAATTACTTCACATGAATATTTCATGTGGATTATCTATTTTTTATATGAGATATCTGTCTCTGATTATCTCAATGTTACAGTAACATCAACAATCTATTAAACCTAATTCTATAAAGGAATAATTAAACTAACATTACTTTGACCATTATGTCATGTCAAAGACACATTAAATGATTGGAGATTTTTGTGTATCTCAGTCATTTTAAATAGCTAAAATTATGGGCGTCTTGAGCCACATGCAATGATGAAGGCATCACATTATTCACATGATCACATCAATGATTGTGATATGTATTGTTGGACAACCTATTAGTACTCATGAATAATTCATGTGGAAATAGATATCAAATAAAGGATATTATTACGAACCATGTCATGTTCCTTTCTTTTGAAAACATCACATGAATGAGTTATTCGTTCATACATCAAAATCATAAGAGGTCAAGTTGGCTTTCTATCAGTTATTTCTATGATCACATGACCTACATATCCTTACATTGTGGTTTCATTGGATGACTTCTCCTTCATGTGGAGAATTCTACATCACACTTAAAAATCAAAATTCATGAAAGATAGTGATTCCATGAACGTATATGGGTCGATCGAACTTGGATTGGACTATCTGGTTTATCTCGTGTAATGCCCAATTGTCTACAGCATGAACATATAGGATTCAATGAATGAGGGTAAAATAAATCAAAATTAGAAATCATATGGCTGAACAGTATTATTTTTGTTGGATTGATTTATTCCTATCATTCTAATCATGGAGGAAGAGTATGTTACCTTCCTATGTCGAACATCAAAGTTTTCATTGCTCTCGACTCTACATTATAAGTAATATTCTTCCACCAAAACCACAACCCAAGGATCCAAGATTCACTACCAAGTACACTGCACAAAAATATACATCAAAAGATGGATTCTCCCCATTCTATCCCATTGGAAGTACCCCAAATCTATGCATTCCTACAAGTGTGTACTCCTCTGATGCACTTACATGAGCCCACTCACTTATACTACCACATTCTTGGATTGTTAGAAGGCACATGCATAGTGATTTGTGCTCCCATGTGTGTGATCAAGAGAGCATCATTTATAGCTTGGGTTAGGCCATATTTTTTGTAAAATTATTCTTAATATATTTAGGATTTATAAAATTCCAAGACATAACAAAAATCAAATTCCCACTTCATTATGAAATTATGTATGAATAATTTTCTTTGCCTTTATAATGAAATACTCATTTTGCACGGAGAAACATAATTCTTCTTCTTTTCTTCAAAAAATGAATATTTTTTTTATTCTATGATTGTATGAATTTTTCATCTCTTTAAAATGGATTTTTAAAATATATTTGACACTTACGATCGGTTCAATAAATCATCACATTTTTATCATAAAAAATTTATCATTAGTTAAATTAACCCACATTAATTCCCAAATCATTAATAGTTTATCGAAAAATACATATTGACTTATTAACAAAAAATTAACTCTATGTCCAATAAAATAAAACAACTCAATCACACCTCCCCACATAAAGAAGGTTCCATAAAAGTAGTGAAGGAATTGAATAGTCATGGTGAGATTATTCCAATAAAAATAAATGTTGATTTTCCATACCTGAATCAATTGAAATTCTAACATGAATCATCTTTATAAGAGACATACCAAGATTATAATTGATCTAAAATAGGGATTCACATGATTCTTTATAGTCCTTGATAGAAATACATAATTATATTTAAAAGATGCAGCAATATATAATAGATTTGTAGAGTATAAACAGTGAATAAGATGAATCATATGTAAATAAAAGATAATTTCCTAGTATATGCAAAAAATAACTTAATTTAAAGAGTTTTCCTCTAAAACAACACATATAATCATTGTATTGATTCAATGGAATAAATAACAATCCCATATAAAAAAGAATGCATTTATCTAAGAGGTTCCTTAATTATAAGATAAAATATGATGGTCTACCCATGTTTGATAAAACATGTTCCATGTGTGTTGGAACGGGTGAGTCCAAAGAACTAGTAGGAATCCAAAATAACTCAGTTGTTATGAGTTCTACTTTGATCAATTTTATGTGCATGAAATACATATATAGTGTATATTTGGGTCTGTGTAACAAACCCACTCATTAACATAATGCACAATTCACATAAAATCTTACAAGTCATATTGTTGTGCGTTAACTGAGCCACTAAGAAAATTGACTGCACCGACATTAGAATCATTAAAAAATTAAGATAATTAAATTTTATTGTAGCTTATACCATACACAAAGACTCAAGTAGGTTTCAAAATAAAACAATTTCATACTTACTCATAACGATTCAATGTGTGGAGACATCCAAACCTCAATCCAGTACCCAAATGAATAGGGAACTATTATGAATCCATAAGCCTCAACACATCACTTACCACTCGAGGGAGGAAGATAGTCCATGTATGACATCATACCAGGAACTAACCCCTAGTCCATTCCCCAAGACATGAATACTATAAAAATATCAACATCATGGGCGTGACTAAACCCAAGATAGCGATTGTCAAACCAAGAACATAAAACTATCCCATCAAATTCAATCATGATCACAGTCATACAAAACTAACCATACCTATAAACTCAAGGTAATTTATAATCAATAACTCAAATGCATTCCAACACACTAAATTTAGGTCAATGTCATTAACATTTAGCACATGAAGTACACAAAAAAATATAGAATAAAACATGTCTCACATCACACAAACACATCACTGGGGCACTAATACCTTAAAAACTAGTCTCACATATCAGACACATCAAAACACTAATCTCATCCCTCTGTAGGTATTTAATATCAATATGTATCAACCATAATTCTGATAACATAAGTAAAGTTCTCATAGGGATACAAAAAATAAAACCAATCATCTTGATCAAAAGTGTACTCATATGGAAACACACATAACATGAATTATAATTCACAAAATAGTGCACATCATAATCACAATATGTGCACACATAAAGAACTTGTGGTTAGTAAAATAGTGCAATGCTGACACACTATTAAACATAACAAAATTAGATCAGCCAATCTTTACTCGATTCATTTAAAAACCAATTCCAATCCACCTTTATACCCATTTCAAAAAGGAACATCATCCCATATTGCTCACATTAGGGTCTTAACCCATAATATAATTAATCATACTTTATAAAACTCATTCTTATTTTGAAACACTATTTCAAAACACATTTTACCCTGAAGATCCAATTTGAGCCAAACCAGTTTTCAAAATCCCAGTTTAAAATCAAACATTTTACTTCCCAAAATTAATTTCATGCCTCCAAACAAAAAATAAGGATGGTTATCAAAACTAAATCAACCAGCGAACCCACATCGAACTACTTGTCATGATTTGTGGTTTATGTTGACTATTTGGATGATGTGATCCCATGCCAAAAATAATAGGAAACTCACACAAGATAATAAATATGTAGAAAGTTATATTAATAAATCCAAATAATATATAAAATCTCCAAATATCCAAGATACTCAAATAAATTATAAGTCCCCATACATAAATCGAGGCCAATGATTTCAATTCCCATCTCGACAATCACTTTTTTGGATTGTACACCCTTATCCTAAACTCATTGGGAACATATCTAATGACACAAAATACATATTAATTAATGATGACCCTTTATAATTAATTACCCAACTTCAGAAGATAATAAATAAAATAAAACCAAATTCCTTAAAAGGAATTTAATGAAACTAACACATCACGCGACATAAAAACACTAAAATCGAGAACAATGGGGATTGGTCCACTCCTTATTCATCCATGTTCCTAGGAAACACAAAATATAAATATAATATATACCAATAAAGGGAAAATTGAATCCAAAATATTGGAAATCCATATAGAACCTCACTAACTTATAAAAATAATAGAAAATGATGAACAAAGCCTTGATTTCCTTCTCTAGGGACATCCTCTTTGAGTTTTATGAAAAATATCCTAAATGAATAATTATTTATCAATTACCAAGGGAAAATATTAATTTTAATACCCTACTTGACTTGCCTAAAATTAATGTAAAATAGGGAGGAAGAAAAATGAAAGGATATTTTCTGCAATTTTCAAGGATAAACATTCTGGAACAAACCACCTCAAACCCACATAAGGATGGGAATGAGAAGAGATAATAAGTCTCTCTATTTAGACAAGATGTCCCAAAATAAAAGGAATAATAAATGGGTTCCTAAATTAAATCCTCCCAACCAATATTACAAAAACTTATCAAAAATAGGGACATATTCTTGTTTCACATTGTGATGATAATTTATTACAATGAACAATATTTAGTTAGGGGGATATCACCTCTCACCGGGGTCATGCCACAAATCGTATTCCACTAGTAATTCATACGGGCCAACCACTTCAAACCTACCACAACCCCTTCCCAACCCTTGAGACACCACCTAATCCAAATAATAGGACAAAACACATTTTAGAAACATTTAAATTCTTATCAACCTAACCTTATTTCTGATTATCAAAACAAACCTTTCACCAAATGAAAAAATAAAATGCCCTAATAAACTATACTTGTGAATATCATTAAAAACTTCTCACCATGACACTCATAATCCTCAAAAAGCCATGTTATACCTCAGCCTACAAACTGTGACCTACGTTAGTAAAAAATAATAACTCACTTGATAATTAATATCCCTAAAATTATTGATATGTTAAATCATCATAGCTCTAAACACCATGCTCAGATACACAATATTTTCTCCCAAACATCCTGTTTGACCCATGGATCTCCTCAAACACATCCCGAATAATTCTCACATTTGGGTTTCCTACTCTCCATATCCAAAATCACACAATAACAAAAGTCATTTTATCCTAAAACAACTTTCATATAAATCATTGATCTTAAATAGTCAATGTCCTATAACGTTATCACCCAAACATTAGTCCTTTATATCAGATACATATCCATATCATCCAATTATATTCTCAGGATTCCTTGACACCTGAATTCATTTATCCATCCAATCCTCCACAACAATTTATCACTCATATATAGTTCAATAACGCCATCTTCTAATTCTTCCTAAATGGTAGAAATTGTAATTGATAACTTGAGTATAATTTTTCACATGACTTAACCTAGGAATTATGTGATGAATCATGGTTCACCACCATAATCACATAATAAATCATGATTCACTCAACAACCATTTCAGGAATTATGTTTCACTACATTAATCAAAGCATGGTCATACTATATCATGTCAATGATCATTCCAAATATCTCAGGCCTCCCTCCACGAAACAAACACCAAAAACTCCATTGCCCAAGTCTCATATGTTCCAATGTATAAGGAATATATACAAATACTCTTCTATTTCTAAAGATCCAAATGTGAAACATTGATCACCATGAATCATGATAGTGGTTAACCATATTCCGTGATCCCAAAAGACTTATGTCACAATAATAAATCCATCTAGATAATTATCCCCTCCCCCAAAAAATACGCTTTTATTAATGACTAATTTCTATAAGTGATTCTCCTTGCCAATGAATACCCCAGAAAAATAATTATTCAACAAATCATAACAATGGACCCATAAAATTTACAAGATGTCATCTAACCTAATACATCTTAAAAATAATTTCAATGGTCCTAATACAAAATCATAGAAAAATATATCTAGCTACATGATCTTAACAAAAAAATTCACATCCCTTGACTCTACCTTCCATGTAATTCGATAAATAATACATTCCCTACCTTTAATATGTAGCTCCATTAAACATCCCCTATAAACCCATCAATAGAAAACCAATGACAAGGTATCTCCTGATCAACAACCAAAACAATATAGTAAAATAGTGTATATAGGAATAGATTTATCTCTACCCATCACATCAATCCATGAACACATACCTACTGTACTCACTCTAATAATTATAATAAAAACTCACATAATTTTTTAAAATAGATTTCTATTATCCTAGTCACTTCAAACCAGACCACAAAATCCAAGAATACAACTTTATAGATAAATTAGTAACATATTCCCAACAACACTTTCAAAAAAAATTACACATAAAGAAACATTATCATTTTTCAAAACATTCCAATCATCACAATGATTTAATAATAAAAGAACCACCAAAATCACATTCATATATATTATATTTGAAAAAAAAGAATATCGATTTTAAAAAACAATTAAAATACAATCTCAAAACCCATTTTCTTGTATTTTTATAAATCATAAATACCCCAGTCATTTTAAAGTCGCCATATCATTTATCCATTTTAAGTAAGTCCAACATTAAAACTATATTAAACACAACTTGTGCCCCGAAAATAATTTTTGTTCCAAAATTTGGTTTTCATCATAAAATTTATTTTTTATCCAAAACCACACATTCCCAAAATAATTTCCTTGTTGGTTCCAAAGAAACATATCAAAAAACTACTCATTCCCCTCACATTAAAATTAATATAACCATACATTATAATATATGTTATAAAATATTTTTATGTTATATGTTTATTATAACTAATATTAATATTGATAGGGTATAATGTAAATCAACATCACTATTAGGAAAATTAATAACTCCCTCTAGAATATCACTTTTATAATGAATTTTAATTCACTATCTCCCAGTTTACCTCAATGACTCATCCCCGGTGTCATCTATCCCACTTCGAATTTTTAGTTCGACCAAACACCTCACTCATTATAGAGTTCCTAGTCCCAACACTATCCCTTGGATTTCAACTGATGTTTTGTTGGATAGGAATACCCTAAATATACCTACTAATAAATCTCATCTTATATCCCCCTATAACAAAACGACTCATCCCATGTAATTCCTCTCATAGAAATGTTTGACTCCCCAATCTAAATGATTCAACCAAAGCTTGAGGAGTGTCTAAAATAATACATGTGTACCTCATTGTATACGAGATGATTTTGATTAGGTGTAAGGGAATAAAAAACTTTTTGTGAGAAAATTCACTCTCAAAATCTTGATGGGACATGATCGATTCTATCAATAATTTCTGATAGACCATCCATATAATGGACAATCCATGATACTTATAGACATAAAACAAGGATCCCCACAATCCCATGTATTCTAAAATAAAAAGAAGGAAAACTATCGATATGATAGAGAATTAAATAACAAAGAGATAGTATATAATAATGTCATATCATTAGTTATATATAAATAAAATAATGATTGTGAGTACATAAAAAATAATAAATGAACATAAAATTTTTACCTCTAGCCCAACTCACATAATACTAATTGCATATCTATGGCCTAGATAAACAATTGAACCAATACTCAATAATCATGTCCAAGTAGTACCAATTTCATAATATAATTCATGATGGTCTACACACATATATCGAAACCTATTTCATATAAATAGGTATGGGTGATCCTATTTACCTAGTAGACATCCTCAATTCCTTGAGAGTAATGTAACCCCCTATTATTCTATTTAATATTTTTTTTAAATGAATTTAATGTTTTTTATATTTTTTGTTATAGTAAAAAATCAGGCTTTTCTTTTGATACATTAAACAAAGATTTTAGCTTCAGTTATCTTTAACACTAAGTATATCTTTTTTTACATGTAACACTGTGTTTAAAAAAATATTACATACGATTAAAATATTATAATTTAACATTATATTTTTCAAATTTTGTTTAAAATGGTAGGATGAATATGATTAATTAAAATATTAAAATATGCACTTTACAAATATTTATAAAATGAATTATTTTTTGAAAATTAATTATAAATAAAAAACTATTTAAACATAACAAATATCATTTCTCAAAAAAACATTTATGAAAAAAGATGCTCAACCCTAATAAATTAAAAATTCTCTTTAATTGAATTATTTTAATGAAATTTATATATTTAATATTCAATTGAATTTTTTACATTCTTGTTATTTTTTTCAATAAAATATATATGAATAAATATAATTTTATGATTGAAAACTATATTTTTCTAAAGAGATTTTTTGTTGCCTTCTGAGGACTTATTTTAAAAATAATTCATGAAAATTTTAAAAACGGTATTTTAAAAAATAAGAACATTTTTTAAATCATAATTAAAAAATTTTAGATGGTTCATTTAGTATAATTTTATGAGAAGATAAATTTTTTGTTATATAATGACAAATATTAGTTAATATTAAGAATTTTAATTTGTTTTAAAACATTTTAAAATATAAAATTATTTTAATAAGGTTTTAAAAGTTTAAATTAGTTCATATATATATATATATATATTAATCCAAAATATTTCATTTTAATGTTTTTATTGTTAAATTTTTTAAAAATATTTTTTTAAACCTTTGAACATTTTCTCTTGGAAACAATGTTGTCCCATCACATCTGTGGAATTAATATTAAATTAATTTTTATCACATCTGTCACTGGAATTTTCTAAAAAAAATCATATTTATAATCATATTAATTTTTATTATATAATAAGGTTAGCTTAATTTATCACCACAATGAATAGTAATAATTCTTTACCATGGTTATGGTAAAAATTGGTTTATTGGGGGTTAAACTAAAAATTCAGTGGTTAAAAATGATCCAAAATTTTTCAACCTCCAATTTTATGGACCTTTTTTCTGTAATATCTTATAGGTTATATTAGTTTAGATTTTTTAACATTATTTCAATTGAAAAACTTTGTTACAGATTTTTCTTTTCAAAAATTATAAGGTACCCCTCCTATCACTTATTAAATGCTTCCCCTCTCCTCTTAAAATTACACTTTTAAAATAAATTGGTTTGGCCATGACATGGAAAAATAAATTCCTCTAACACCTCTTATAATAAAAAACATCATTTTAGTCATAAATCCCACCTAGGGTGGCTTTTTTTACAAATATAAAGATGTTACTCAATGAATTGGAAGAGTTCTTGAATGATCATTTTTATTTTATTTCTCCATCATCTTTATTTAATTTTTATTATTCATTAGTGTTATAATTACCTTGACATATTCAATATAAATAGATTTGGTTATGTTAATGGAATTACCTACAACTGTCTCGTCTTCCATAAAATGGGTTATGAAGTCATCATTCATTTTAACGGTGGACTACCACCTCACAAACTAATGTAATTTATTTTTACACTACCACCTACCACATATAGATATAATGGATGATAAAATTATAATATATATTTTCATTATGATATTATTATAATTATAAAATTTCTAAATCAAATATACATTCTTACTCTCCATTATACTGGAATATAATAATGTCATTCATGTGTATGGGGGATTACCACATTGTGAAGTGATATGATTCATTTACAATTTACATGAAAGGTAATTAGGGTGTGTGTTATTGAAAATATGTGATATATATGACCTAGAAATTATAAATTAAATGTTAATATGTTATTTAACTTTCTTTCCTTCAATCTGTCGACAAAATGGAAACAATTTTCAGGCGTATAAAAGGCATGTCGTCTCTTAGAATGATGTATTTAATTTTCTATCTCTCAAATTTATGGGTTAATAGATAGATATATATATTATAAATAGATATGATATTTATATAAAGTTTAAAATTATGTATACTATGGAACCAAGATCAATTTAAGAGGAATAAAAATAACAAATCAAAACATACATAGAAAAAAATTAGTTATTGAATGAAAACTGGATTTTATTAGGAATTATTAATAAACAGAAAATTAAAGGTCGTAATTAAATCATATATGGTTATATATATATATATATATGGTTCTATAATATATTTATAATAAAAATATATTTATTATATAAGAGTTTCAAATTTTTAATAAGGAAGTCGCGAATTAAGGTAAAGGAATTTCATCTCACTTTTTACTTCTATGAGACAACTTACATATTATCTACTTATATCTTTTCAGTGTTATATATATATCCCTATAATTTATTTTATGATTTTTATCCATAAATCTATTTGTATTTATAACCCATGATTTTTTTAATATTTTATTAAAATAAATTTGATTTTTTTGATATTTTGTTTTAAAACCACCACCATGTTTTTCTTATGTTACACTGGAAAATGAGTTTAGCATGTTTTATATGAAATGGTTTGTTTATCTTGAGTTACACATAATAATGATTTTGAAAAAACCAGACATAATATTAAACTTTATTTATTTAACATGATATTTTTCACCTTGTCATTAAAATTATGGGTATGAATATGATTAACTAAAGTATTGATTTTTATGGATTACATATGTATAACAAATGAATTCTTACATAACCTTGTAATTAAAAATTAATATTAAAAATTAAAAAATAGTTAATTTTCTAGAAATTATAATTTATATAATATTTTTATACATAAATGAATTAGGCAAGCCATTTTTTGTGAATGATTTTAATGAAATTTAAATATTATATTTTCAATAAAATGTTTAACATCCATCTTATTTTTTTCTAGATAATAGACTAGAATAAATTCAATGTCATTTTAAAGAGCTATATTTTTCTAAAAATTGGGTTGTCACCAATTATTCACTAATTTTAAAACTGAATTATGGCACGTTTTTAATATTTATTAGAAAAAATTAAGGTTAATATTTTAAATAGTAATTCTAAAATTATCTTATTGGGAATTTTTATATTTTATCAGAAGAAAAATTCATTAATGAATGGTGAAAAGTATGGGTTTTTGTTATCAATTTTCATTTCTCATAATGATTTGAGAAATATTTAATTTATTTTAAGATGGTTTTGAAATAAACATTAGTAAACTTTTATGTAACTCCCTGACCCCAATTACCCAGAGTCGGTGCATTATTTTAACACATTGGCATGATTACAAGGAATCAAGTCCCAAAGGACCGATTGGTTTTTCAGTCTTGTAAAATAGATTACATACATGAATGTTACATTATTTCTGTGAAAATCATAATATGGCTTCTAAAATTATAAGGATTATATATAGTTTAAAATTCTGTTAATACAATTCATAACTACTTTTGAATGGCTAGTTTGGTAATTTGTGGTGCGCTTGAACTTGTTTTTTGATGTAGTGAAAGTTATTGAATTACTTTGAAAAAATAACGTACTATGAATTCTTAGGGTGTTACATTCTTCCCTCCTTCGATAAATTGAATCCTTGTAATTTGAAATTGTTTTTCGAAAATAAAAGGTTGAAAATAGAAAATACCTTTACGGAGAACTCATATAGAAAATTGGGTAAATAAATTATAGTCTTAATAAGAAGAAAAATAATTATATATATATATACATGACAATTATAGTTTCATCCTTCAACTAATTCCAACCACAAACTCTTCTTTCACTCCAAAATATCGAAAAAAAATCTATTTATCCTAATTGTATAGGGTTCCAAAAAATAATGAATTTATAATTCATTTATCATACAATTTAAAAAAAAGAAAAATTATACAAACCAGTACTTCACGTAGTCCATTTGTAGGTGATTCACCCCTGTCGCTCTTCAGTTGTGGGTTCAAGTCTTGCAGCCTTGCCGGACGCAACTAGTAGTCACCCGACCTCTAGGTTGTCCTTTTTATAACAATCCAAAAATAACATCAACAATAGCATCCAATTTCAAACATAATCTATTCCAACCTATAGACTTATCCAAAATACTTCTATCCAAACTCGCAGTATAAAATTTATAAGTTAAACACAATGAAGTTCCTTTTTCCCATGCGATAACATGTGAACACCTTCATCATGTATTATTTTAAAAAAAATGGTAACACCCTGAATTACCATAAAACCTTATTGATTACATTCATGCTCCCTTATCCATTATATAATACTAGATATATTCTGTATATCCAAAAACTTTTAATATTCCAACAATCATGAAATAAACAAACCATTAATCAGTTAAAAGATATTCAAGAATATCCAATTAAATTTATCCAAATCAACCATCTCTTATTCCAAAATTACTACCCCAGTATCAGGGCCATATAATTTAAAATTCCCAATTAAATAGTACTCCAGTACAATCTATATTAATTTCTATAATTCATATAACCAGTACATCATTGATACAACACTCAAATGACAAAATACTTTAATAACAACATAATAACTCTTAATAATTCCTCTTCATCTTTAGTAGTATCATTACTTGATTCTTATCCAATAGCAGTATTTTGGGTATACTCTGATGGTTTGTACATTGATTCGCATAGTGTCCAAACTCCTTGTAGATGAAGCATTGTACATTTGAAACTCTTTTCTTACCCCTGCAATCACGTACTAAGTGTCCTTTTTCTCCACACTTATAACAAACTCTCATTCCCTTGAAGCATTTACCAAGGTGATTCTTTCCACAGTTATCACATATAAGAAAATCCTTCTTTTCCTTTTTCCCTTTATCTAGCTTTCTCTCTTCCATACATTTCTTCTCTTTCTTCCCTTCAAAGCCATAGGGCTCAGAAAAATATTTACTTATCTTATTAACACATCATACTATTTCTTCATATTTTGAGATTACATGGGAAATTATTTTCCTTCTAAATGTGGGCTTAATACTATGAAATATATGATCCTTCTTACTCTTTGGATCATACGTATTGCTGGAGTTCACATTCCTTCTACTGGGTTCCATTTCTATACAATGGCATACACTATTTTAGTTTATGAATTGCAATGAATAGTTCTAGACTTGTAAAATACCAAACGTAAATTGAATAGATTGCGGATATAATCCATAAAAATATTTTCTTTGATGAGTTATATACTCATAAATCCTTCATAGTGATTTGTATATAAAATGATAATTATCCTAAGCATATCCCCCGAGGGTGTCGTAACCAAGAGTGCAGCAAGGCCTGTTGTCATGCACCAGTTTTCGTTCGAGTCCAGCTCAAAGTGGTGTTTTCAAGTTTCACCCCTAGGTACATCTGTGCCAGAGCCGCCTCTAACTGCTCGTATCCAGACAGGGATGTATTTTCATGGAAAACTCACAAAATATTTACATTACCAAAATTCAAGGATGTTTTTATATACTAATCGTAAAACTCTATATATTGGTAACTTACTCTAATTAGATTAAATTAAAATCTAGTATCCAAGGTTATTGTTAAACATCCTCTGATATTAATTGTAATACCCCGACCCTAGTTACCCAGAGTCGGTGAATTATTTTAATACATTTGCATGATTACAATGAATCAAGTCCTGAAGGATAGATCGGTTTAGCAGTCTTGGAAAATAGATTACATACATGAATGTTAAATTACTATTTATAATATAAAACCCAACATACATAATCCTTTATGAATTCCATTATTCCCTTAGCTTAATCCTTCATATCAATCAGAATACCCTTCTTGGAATCTTGGTAAAAATAAAACATAGAATGGGTGATATCAAATGCTCAGTAAGGGTATGCAATACACCAGAAGATAAAATAAATATTATGAATGGTGAATAATTGAAACCACATTCCTTTACCAATAATAAACATGAATACTTTTACGGTAAGAATATAAGATGAGTAAATAATGCCATAATAAAACATAATCATGGGTATTATACTACTCTAATTACCACATGAACCATCAATATTATTTTCATAATGAAGGAATGTATAATACAAGAGTTTAATTTCTGTGCTAGTGCCTCGTTCCAGGACCTATGGGCTAACTATAACTTGACCCAAACCCAGAGAGCCTCTGTAACCAGACTCCATCCCAGAGAGCCTCTATAACTGGACTCCAACCCGGAGAGCATCTATAACCAGACTCCAACCTGGAGGGTCTGCTGTAACTGGACCCCAACCTGAAGGGCTTACTATTACTGGTCCCCAACCTAGAACATACTATTCCAATACATTCATCATAAGAAAAGGTTTAAATATAACATAAACATTCGTATTAAAACTAGCATACAAAATGTGAAAACATTAACCATAAACCATGAATGGTATAAAAATATAATATCCATAGTCAACCATATCTTAACTCATTCAATACAATATGGATGATTTTATTTTAATTAATGAACTTCAAATAAGCATAAAATCCATCAAATGATATTGACATAGATGAAATCAAAACCTTTTTTTAGGGAAATATCTCTCTATATTTTGAAATCACTTAAGAGTCGCATAATTATAAATAAAATATTTATTTTGAAAATAATCTTATAAGATTGTAAGGGAAGCTTTGAAGATGTTATTATGGAAGAAAATATCCACACCTGCTATATATTTAAAAAAACATTCTTACCTTAATTCTTTCGAAAAGGTCATAAAGTACCTTGTTGGAAAATGATAGAAATATTCTATTAGAACCATTTTATAAAAATTAAAACACAGGTATAAATGACTTTAAACCATAGTCTAGTAAATTGAAAAAAAAATTGAATACATTTTTAAGAAACATAGATGTGGCTGATGAGGATGTCCTAACAAATAAATACGTATAAACAACCTCTGATAATTAAGAGATTGTGAAATTAACCATTACCTCGTTGTAATTCAATCGAGTCGTATGAAAAATAGTCAATAACAACCAAATGAATCACAGAATATCATGAATATAAATATAATCATGATAATATATATTAAATGTATGTACACAATACACCACATGCCATAAATAAGTGGTGAACAATGGAAATCTCATAGAATTAAAAGTGTGATAAGAAACCCCTTTCCGTGCATTTTCTATTGGTCGAGGGTACATTTAACCTAATGTATAATGACAATTGTATGTTATTAGATTATACCAGGACCATATTTATGTTTATTATATCATACGTGATTCATTTATGACTTTATACTACCCATTTAATAATGATTTTCATGATAAATTAACATTTCGGGTAATAATCACTTTCTTTATCGTACGTATTCTATCTTTTAATTTTTGACTGTATCATTTAGTACCTAATTCAAATAATTCTAGAATATAAAACTTGATTCATATATCATTTATATTTAGAATATAAATATTTATAATAGATAGATATGTGAAATGTAAAACACCATTTATGAAGACGGTAGGCCGTACGTACGCATAAACGTTGTTTCGGTTTTCATATCATATTGAACAGAAGTAAGTGAATAAGATATATGTAAGTACATAAATACACACACATATATATATCTATAGTAGAATTATTATTTCATATATAACATAATTATTAGTAATATATATTTTAATAATCGTTGATGATTGGTTAACATATAAATGAATCTCAACCCGTCGTTGAAACGGTAATCCGTACGTATGCACGAGCGACAATATCATTTCCATAATGGTGTGGAATTGGATGGTATATTAATTTTCCAGAGACATTAGAAATTTATTTTTATTATTTATATAAAAATTTCTCATCATTATATCCATCCAAATAACATAGTGTTGAATAACAAATTACACCGCGGCGTGGAGATGGTAAGCCGTGCGTACACACGCATGGTGATATTATCATTCATAAGATGGACTGAATAATAAATATAGTTGTTCCATATTTATAATAACATCATATTATATAGAATATTATTGAGTTATTATTTTATAATGGAAACCACAAAGAAAGAGTAAGTGGAAGAATAAGAGAACTTGAAAGTGGGTTGTGAAATCATTACCTCTACTTCAGTTTATTCCTTTCGATTCGATCAAAAGGGCTCTTTAGGAAGGATTTATGACCAAAGGAAGGAATATAGGATGAAGGTATGATAGTTGGGTGGATATTTTATCAAGGTTTTGCCGATCCAAATGGCTTTGGAGGTGCGAAATTGAGAGAAGGGGAAGTGTCCTTTTATAAGAGGGGTGAGAGGCACCTTATGAAAAACTTGAAATATTATTTTATAATAAATTTATATTCAGCTTATAATGGCTCCAAAGTGACTTATTTCGATGATAGGGTTGGGATGGGTCGAAATACTCTCAACCAATAGGATTTTGACAAGTTTAGGTTACCATTTTAACCTTATTATTTAGGTTTAACTCTATGTTAAATAATTTATCTTTTACCGTGTCTTCTTGTATTCTTACACTATATGGTTAATAAACATACTATAAACTACAAATATAACCCCATTTGGTTAATTAATAATGATGAATAATTAAAACCACATTCCATCACTAATAATAAACATGAATACTTTCACGGTAGGAATATGAGCGGAGGAAATAATGCCATAATAAAACATAATCATGGGTATTATACTAGTCGAATGACCAACAAAACCATCAATATTATTTTCATAATGAGGGAATATATAATACCAGAGTTTAATTTATGTGTTAGGGCCTCATTCTAGGACGTATTGAATAACTGTAACAGGACCCAAACCTGGAGATCCTCGATAACCGGACTCCATCCCCAAGAGCCTCTGTAACCGGACTCCAACCGGGAGAGCCTCTAAAACCAAACTATAACCCAGAGTGTCTTTTGTAACCAGAACCCAACCCTGAGGGCTTTGTTTTACTAGTCCCCAACCTGGAAGATAATATTCCAATACATTCATCATAACAAAAGGTTGAAATATAACATAAACATTCGTATTAAACTAGCATACGAAATGTCAATACATTAAAAATAAACCATGAATGGTACAAAAATAGAACATCCACAGTCAAAAAAAACTTAACTCATTCAATACAATATGGAAGACGATATTATAATAAATAAAATTCAAATAAACTTAAAATCTATTAAAGGATGTTGATATAGATGAAATCAAGACCTTTTTTTAAACAAATATCTATTTTCATTTTGAATCATTTAAGAGTCCCATAATTAAAAAGAAAAAATTTATTTCGAAAATATTTTTATAACCTTGTAAAGTAAGATTTTATAATTTTATATATGGAGAAAAATATCTGCACCTTCTGTATAAGTAATAATAAGAATTTTACCTTAATTATTTCAAAAAGTACATAAAATAACTTGTTGGAAAACGATAGAAAGAATCCTTTCAAAACATTTTATAAAAAGTAAAACAAGGGTATAAATGGATTTAAAACATAGTCTAGTAAATAGTAAAATTGTTTTGAAATACATTTTTATGAAATATGGATGTGTATGATAATGAAGTCCCAGTAGATAAATATGTATATACAACCTCGGAAAATAAAGTGATTGTGAAATTAAGCCTTACCTCGTTGTAATTAAATCAAGTCATATGAACAATAGTCAATAAAAAATAAATGAATCACAGAATATCATGAATATAAATATAATCAGGATAATATATATCCAATGGTAGTACACAATACACCACACGCAATAAATAAGTGGTGAATAATGGAAATATCACGGAATTAAAAGTGAGATAAGAAACCCCTTACCTTGCATTTTCCTTCAGTCGAGGGTACGTTTAACCTCATGTATAATGACCAATGTATGTTATTATACTCTACCAGGATCATATTTATATTTATTATATCATACATGATTCATTTATGACTTTATACTACCCATTTAATAAGGATTTTCGTGTTAAAATAACATTTTGGGTAATAATCACTTTCTTTATCGTACGTATTTTAACTTGTTATGTTTGATCGTATCATTTAGGTCATGATTTAAATACTTCCAAAATATAAACCCCGATTCATATATCATATATATTTAGATTATAAATATTTATAATAGATATATATATATGAAGTGGAAAACACAATTTTTGGAGATGGTAGGCCGTACATACGCATAAACGTAGTTTCTGTTTTTATATCATATTGAACAGAAGTAAGTGAATAACATATATGTAAGTACATAAATACATATATATGTATATATATATATCCATTAGAATTATTATTTCATATATAACATATTTATTAGTAATATATATTTTTATAATCATCTATTAATGGTTAACGTGGAAATGAATCTCATCGCGTCGTGGAGACAGTAATCCATACGTATACACGAGCGATAATATCATTTCTAGAAATGTGTGGAATTGGATGGTATATTAATTTTATAGATACATTATAATGTTATTATTATTATTTATATACATTTTTATCATCATAATATCCATCCAAATAACATAGTGTTTAATAACAAATTACACCACGACATGGAGATGGTAAGCCATACGTACGGGCGCATGGGGACATTATCCTTCATAAGATGGATAGATTGATGAATATAACTGTTACATATTTATAATAACATCACAATATATAGAATATACTGGAGTTATAATTTTATAATGGAAACAACAAATAAAGAGTAAGTGGAAGAATAACAGAACTAGAATGAGAGTGGTGAAATCATTACCTCTTTTTCGGGTTCTTTCTTTTGATTTGATAAAAAGGGCTATATAGGTTGGCATTATATCCAAATTAAGGCCTATATAAAGAATTTAGGATAGTTGGTAGGATATTTGGGAAGGCTTTTTCTGAGACAAATGGTTTTGGAGGTTTGAATTTGAGAGAAGTGGAAGGGCCCTTTTAAAAGAGGGGTGAAGGCCTCCATAGGAAAAATTTAAAATATTATTTTATAATAATTTAATTTTCGTTTTATAATGGTTCCAAAATAAATTATTTAAAGTATAAGGTGGGTATGGGTCAAAAACCACACAACCAATAGGTTTTATACAGGTTTATGTCACCATATTAACCTTAACATTTTGATTTAACTCTTAGTTAAATACTTTGACATTTACTCTGTCTCTTTGTATTTTTATATTATAAGGTTAATAAAGTTATTATAAAATTCAAATAAAACCCAAATTGGTTAATTAATGTCTTATATATTATTATATAAGTCTTTTGTCTGATCCTTATATTTTTAATAATAGAATACCAATTAATAATATAATATATTTTTTAAAAACTCTTTTATATCAATTTTGACACTATTTGGTATTTTGTATTTTCTAAATTTATAACAGCATTATTACTTTAAATAAAATTTATATAACCAACCCTGACATATCATATTAACCTATAAAATAAGTTTACTTCCTAAAAGGTCTCAAATTACATTTATTTGGATATTTACAATATCCATTATTTTAATCTTTCATTAATACTGTAATTACTGCATCATCATTGTGTAATAAAGAAATTTAATTATTTAATGTCTAAAAATTATAAATAAAATACCATTATTTAGGAAATCATTTTATCTTTATAATAAATATTTTTAGTAGAATTTATCTTATGTATAACCCTATAATAAAAATGTATTAGTTATTAAACATTGATTTTAACTCTTTTAACTCTTCATTAAATAAAATAATAATAAATGTCCTAATATAATTAAGGTGGACCTAAAGGATAATATTTTATTCCTAAGGTTGATTTTTGTCGAATTACACATAACCAATAGAATTAGGACTTGTGTTAGGGTAATAATAGTATAATTGTTACCTTTAATTATCCTATTTACCTTTAACTACGATAAATAAAATTAAAAAGTTATTGTTCACCTAAAAAAATTAATCTTATTGAACCAAGTTTTACTCCTTGATATTAACTATGCCTCTCGGATTTTTTAAATTCAACTCACAGAAGCGGTAAAATTAAGTTTTATGTGAATTTCCAACTTCTCCTTAGACGTGGGTAAAAGACCGTAAAAAGTTCAATAAAATTTTCATATATGTAAACATATGACAAAATTACTCCAATGAATTATTAAAACATAAATAGTTATTATTTATCTATTTTGACCTAAAATAAATTTAGATAAATAAATAACTATTTAAATAAAAAGTCAGTTTTAACAAATAACTTAGTGTTTTTCACTATTCATCAAAAAATTTA
The DNA here is from genome assembly GCA_963277665.1 of Viscum album. Taxonomy (NCBI): domain Eukaryota; kingdom Viridiplantae; phylum Streptophyta; class Magnoliopsida; order Santalales; family Viscaceae; genus Viscum; species Viscum album. The sequence continues at coordinate 2,068,319,643 of OY728152.1, read as the reverse complement.
AGTTTCTCATAAAAATACCAAAAATTCAGCCTAAGATATTTTTTACATTTAAAATTAAAAAATGATATATATTTTACCAAACTATATACATATATGTTTCATTAATTAATTTAAATTTAATTCTCGTTGTCAAAACACATAGCGTGTTTTTAAGCAACAATATCTATCAAAAGATTGACACTTGTTCATGTCCAATTTCAAAGTGAAATTAATTATAATGAGCTAAATTGTATTAAATGATAAAAATATAATCCAATTATACTTAAAAACCAATAAAATTCATAATTTAACTCTATAAATTATTTCTATTAAAAAATTTATTTTTAATTAAAATTTAGTATTTTCACTATTCACCAAAATAAGAAAGTTATCAGAAAAATACCAAAAATTTATCAAAACTAAATTTTATGTCCCAATTAAAAATAAGAAGTTTATTTTGTCAAATTTAATATATAAAAGTCTCAAATTTTGTATTTAATAAAGGATCTCCTTCCAAAAGAGGTAAAATTTAATTTTCTAAAAAATACTTCTTTTATCTGAAAAAAAAATGAATTAGTTCTTACATTATGTCTAAGAAACTCATAATATGGATTCTAAAATTATAAGTATTGTATTTAGGTCAATATGTAGTTAATACTATTCATAACCGCTTTTTATTGTCTAGTTTGGTAAGTCGTGGTGCGTTTGAACTCGGTGTTGCGTGTAGTGCAAGTTGTTGAATTACTTTGAAGAAATAACGTACTATGAAATATAGGGGTTGTACATTTTAAAAATATTTATCCAATTTATGTAATTGTAATCCTTTTCAAATTAATTATTTACATAAAAACAATTTCAAATTTTGAACATTTTCTCTTTGAAAGCCTGTTTTTTTATCTTTGAGATCAATAGTAATTTAAACTTTTCCACTACTATGAATTTTATTATGAAACAAACAGTACATATTTTTTTATTTTAGTGATTTACAATATCTAATATGTTCTACTTAATTTTTTAACATAATTATTACTAAAAAATAAAAAATATATATCATGATTAAGGGTATAATGAGTTTATTATGGAATTAAAAATAAAAATACATTTGTTAAAAATCAACCATAACTTTTCCAAAACCCATTTTATGACCATATGATGACCTTATATTTTCCATTCCAATAAATGGAAAAAAAAAATTTCTCCTTTAATGTGAAAATCTAGGTATACATTTTTTATTTTAAAAATTATAAGGGGGAACTCACCTCACTTATATAAGGAAAACTCTTCTCCCCTCCTCTTCACACTTTCTAAACCAATTAGTTCATACATTAACTAACCAAAAAATTTAATTTCCCACTTATTATCCTAGAATCCTTTTTTGGACTTAAATCCAACCTGAGATCCTTTTGGTGAAAACCTAAAGAGGTTACTTAAGGTAGAGGTACTTTTCTTCCATTAGCATTTGGTTTTAATAAATATATCCACATCCTTCAATTATTATTAAACCATGTTGGTATAAAAACCATAGTATATTCCATATAATGATATTTACTTTATGTGAAGTTCATGACATAAACCATCTCCTCTTATATTAAATGAGTTATGAAACCATCATTAATGTGTATAAAGGACAAACAAATCATAAACCATTGTAAATTTTTCTATTACCACATATGATGACGTGATATAATTATGGTTTAAATGTTTAAATATGATTTTTGTTATATTATTATACTTATATAATTAATATATCACATAGAACTTTTTACTTTCCATTATTTGGTAATATGATAACATTAATCATCTGTACACAGGAGGTTATCCAAATCCCAAAAGAGGGTACATATGAGGTTATCTTAATCCCAATGTAGGAACACAAGTGTTTATCCTAATCCTAGCATGTTATAAATTACATGGGTGTCAGCCTTGAAATAATATTTTCAATGATAATCTATATACCAAAAAATTAGGGCTCATGCCAATGCTAGGCTCTCTAGGCTTATATTCTTTGAGATACTTAAGATTAATTTCTTATGAACAATTAGTATATTTGCCATGACTCGACATTATTATGTTTGATATAAATGATGTGGGTTTCAAATGTTATTATCATGTTATAATACCCATATTCTCATTTTATTCTTTCATATCTCCCATAATTAATCTTACAGATCATCGAGTCTCACCCTTTCTTATATTTCATTTCCCCAGGTTATGTTGAAATGTTAAATTTATGGTATGTCTATGAATTGTACTATTAGGGAAGATCTTTATTCTAGATTTTCAAGATCATTAAAAAATTATTGTTTACCTAGTCTCCCAATATACACAACAATTTTTGAGAGGCGTTTTTTATATAAACAACTTAATATTCATCAAAAAATTCGTAATATATATGTAGAATATTATTGGGTTTCTATAACTACAACATGATATTATGATCAGGAATATATTCATGAAATATATATATATATATATATATAGTGTATTCATGTACATACAACATTCCCACCCAGAAACATAACCCACTTTATGCATACAATCATACAATTTAGGTTATCATGTGTTTACTAGGCCACCACAATGCCTAATCTTACCCACTACAACAATATTCTGAAAGAAAGATACTTTTAATATATTTAAACCCATCCCATAACCATAGTTGTAGAAAATAGGGCCAACCAAAATAATGTTTAACCACAAAAAAATACTTATTATTGGTTATCTTTCAAATCTCAACCCATTAAATTTAGTAACAACACATGATTATACCTATATGAGGATAAACCCATACATTTTCACTCATGGGAGGTCCATTATCTAAAAGATACATCATAAAATGACCTATAATCTTGGGTGGTCCTCAACTAAATATTACCAAGTTAATGTTCACATCATACACATGACCAAAGCCTCAGAAATCATGGTATATCCAAGAACATTATCTCTTTCAAAAACACTTAAAGGATGTCACAATCATGTACATTGGAAAATCCCTTAATAATCAAGTTAGGTAATAATAAAACATATAGAAACATCCTCTAACCCTATTGGGAGGTCATAGTTGAGCATGTTTTTCAAATATATGATATAATAAATAGGGAACACATCATGTCTCATAACTAACCAACTGATCACTTGGTCACTGGTCCCTCAAAATCTAGTCCTTCTTCTTAAACATTTCACACTACTCATATCGGCCCTCTTGGTGTCTACTAGGTCTATCTATGAAAAATATCAATTTGATACCACAAATAATGCTCTCAAAAATATACACACAAAACATGCATCATCATGCCCAACATAGGACTCACATGGATATAGACACATTGAACATCACCATCCATTAAAAAATATACATGAAAATCAAAATAGGTTCACCCATAAAGCACTCGTTCTTGGTAAAAGAGGAAATCACCCACACATGGTCAAAAATACTGAATTGATCCCAACCAAACCCTTCTAAATTCCATGGAAAACAAAGAAAAACATAATTTATGACCTTTTGATAAATTATATTCCTGTTTTCTTGATCAAATTGGTCACATTTACTAATATCATATAAAAACTCGTTATATAACCCATTTCTACATTGAAATACCATCTCAAAATCCATTTTCTAAATCATCCATTTTATTACAAAATCCCTATTTTTGTCTAACATCATTTTAAATTTCCATTTTATAAAGGAAAACCATTTTACTTACCAAAATAAAATGCATTCCAAAAAAACTATATGAAGAACTCTCAACACTCTTTTAAACAAGGACACATGATTGAAAACATTAGTAAGATATCACATCAATGTCAGCTATTAGTTAGACACAATCCCCTCCAAACATTATAAAGAAACTCACAAAAAAAGAATAAATATGCTGATAGATATATTAATAAAGCAGCATAAATATAAAATCTAAAAATTACCATAAATCAAAGATAAATACAATTCTCAATATCTAAATCAATATCATTCCCTTTTATTGCAAAATAACTCATCATTGTTTTGGAAAATCCAACCACTACTGCAGCTCTTGGATCACCAGTTCCAAGCCCATGTATCACATCTCATTGATTATGAATGTAAAATCGGGATTTTATTTATGATGTATGGATACTTAATATACAATTTAAATCCTCTTAGTTTATGTTAATGAGGTTCTTAAGAGGCTTAGTAGTAGTTCAGGATAGTCAAGGTATCATTAAAATCCCAAAGATCTATATCATGAATTGGAAGACTAAGTCGCACAGTTAGTGCATGGTTAGGGATAACTAGGCAGCTAAACCATGAGGGTTCTATGGTAAATTTCACAATGGTGCATAGTTAGTTTTAACCCTTCTCATCATGACACATGGTCCTATGAGGTAGTCTATTGGGCTGTAAGGGGATAAACGGTTTGTCTAAACTACATTACCATGGTTTTACACATAAATCCACTTAACCAATGGTTTTATATGGTTTAGGCACACCGTTTTAAAAAACATGAAGCAAATAAATTTTCTAGTTAAATATTTTTAAAACAATTATTTTACTGTCAGATAATTTTATGTTTGAACCCCCATTTTCCATCTTCATTAACATTCATCACACCAACCTTCTATCGGAGATCTTCTACTTCCTATAACAAAGGATTTGGTCTAATTTATTTTTCTTGTGTCCAATTTTTTTAGTGTCAGTTGAGTTGGATAGCCAAGGGTAAACTCATAATTCCAATTCCTTATTTTATTTTTTTACCTCACTATATTATATGTTATTTTGGTTTGAGCTAATATGACCTATTTTTAAGGTATTTTTTCTTTTTCCTAATTTCACATGTTCAACATTAAATTTGAATGTGACAACCAATGTGGGTTTATCTTCCCACCAATGTTTGGTGTTATAGTTATATTTTCAAAAAATATTGATGTTTTATACTGTGTTTTGTTGTTCCACCCACTGGACACTTCCATAAAAGCCTCCATAGTATCTTATTATTTCAAAAAATTGATGTTTCCATTATTATTATCGTTCAAGGAATCCAACAATCAATTTAATAGGATAAAAATCATTATGTGATCTACCCCTATGGGTGTGCCTTCTATAAAGGCCTAATATCCTCATGACTTGGAATTAAATTGTACCACCAATTGAGGTGTTTTAATTTTCCCCTTGTGAATGTTACATATTTTGAATTGATCCAGAGGAAAATGGTAGGCTATGTATATAGACCCTTTCTTTTCTTTTTTAATCATAAGTTAACTATATTGTGTGATCTCCCTAACATCACTAAAATGTCTTGTTTAATGGTGTGATTATAATTTCAATTATGGCCTTTTATTCACTGCAAGCCAGTGTCAATAAAATGGTCCCAACTAAGGAAGCATTGGATAGGAATTTCAAGCTTAACAATTGGAAATTTTAATTGAATTGATACATTTTAGAAGTGATACAAGGTTTCTTTCATAGAATACCACAGATGGGATCACTTGTTGGATGCATTTTCATTAACAATTAGAGATACTAGGTTCACTAGTATATTACCTTGGATATTATTAGTGAGGAATTTTTTACTGTATGATAAACAATAGAAAGGATCTAATGCTTTTATATATATACTATTCAATGTGTGATACTTCAATTCCTTACATGGGACGCCACAGATTGAATCATATGTTGATATATTTTATAGATCACCTTGAGAAGTATATGGTTTCCTTTTTATGGAAAATGATTTGTGGGAACAAAAAAATTCATTAAAAATATGGATGAATCCCCCAGGATAAAGAAAATTCTAAAGTTCATTTTAATCTGTATACATCATTTATATGATGGCACAGTTTTATCTCTATTCTCATAATCCATGACAGTCATGAAACCCCTTATAAGTATGTATGGAGACCTTAGACTCATGCTTGACTTCTTGAGAATTAGTATATATCTATATATATATTTATATTTTTATATGAAGAATACGTATATAAATAATATTTTTATATATATCAATATGCATGTAGGGTTACATCGATTATAAGAATCTTGGCATAGGCCGAAGTAAGTAGGGTAATTTAGATATCCCATGAGGAACCTAGTCTGATGTGTTTTATTTATTTATTGTGTTAAATTTATTGTTAACTTCCCTCTATTGATTTTATATAAATATACAATATTATCCTAGATTTTATTAGTGTTGACCGACTAAGTATATCTCGAATAATTTCCAGGCCACCAATTTCTACCCAAACAGACCATATGGATGGTTGTTGGGAAAATTAGAAGCATCCATCTTTTTATGCATGTAATATTTCCCTAGGATAAATTATAGGAGCATTGGGATGATCCTATACTCATGATTATTCTGGAGATAACTATTGATATTTTTTCTTTTTGTAATTTTGTAAATTAATTCACCCTATATCCCAATTCCATACCCTTTTTATAGCATCCTGACATGATTATCATTTTTGAATCTGATATTGCTTCAAATTCACATGTTTATTATATATGAATGTTTTATACTTCAAAAGTTAATTTATAATGTTGTTTATGGTGCATACAGTTATTGTACACTATTGTGTTGAACATCGATCATGCAGGAATAGTCTCCTCACCATACCACCATAAAACCTTTCTACTAGTTGAAAACCTATAGAATAGGTGGTGGTGTCCTTGATCCCCTACGATCCAAATTGTTTTTTAACATACATTTGAATCGGAACAGGAATTATACAAAGCTGTTCTAGAGGTATTCTTCCTTTTTTATAACTATTTCGATAATAGATAGGAAACTAGGAACATGTCATAATTTTGAAATGATAAAGTACATGGGATTAGCTAATTAACGCACATGGAAATTCTAAATTACCTCAGCTTCGATACTGCTATTTTGGATTGTGCCAATGATGATTGTATTGATTTCACTATATGGTGACACACAAGAGTTTTGATGTTTTATATTATTATGTGTTTTCCATAACCCTTAGATCGATGGGGCACGTAGGTATCATGTCATGCATAATTATATGAACTTGAATATTCACATTCCAAGTACATATCAATCAATATTTGTATTACTATGCTCATTTACTGCTCTATATTATTGGTTCCTTGATTTTTAAATAGGAAAATGTACTAACATTTCTATTAAGGATGAAGTAATTGGTTTAATTGAAGTTTATTCATCATCCTAACTGGTTCATTATCATATAGTTTTATTGGGTAATCGTAATTAACCAATTCATCCATATTGAGATAGGAAGCAGTGGTAATTTGTGATGAAAAGTTATTTTATCTTGATTACATGAATTCCAACTATAATTTATGAAGCATTTACTTATACAAATTGGGATGGTTAATTTAATTAACAAAATCATATTATATTACCTTGTACATCAAAATGCCAATTTTAAGATTCCTTTCATAGATACATGACTTTCTAATTGCAACATATATAGCTTATGACATCAGAATGGTGATGCAACTAACTAGACTGTGATATCTATATACATATAAATAAATATGATCTTAACTAAATTTAAATTCCTAAATAAATTTGGTTCCTATTAAATTGGTATTCCTATTGAAAATTTAAGGGGGTTTTTCTTTGTATCTTGCAAGTGACACGCTATATACTTGGACATCAGCTAAAAAATGTGAGACCTTGATCATGACCCAACCTTAGTAATGGGTTGTAGGTAGTGCCTCTTAGGACGTATTTGATCTTTATTATCACCTAGAACTATCTTTAGAATAAATAAAAGAGGATTGAAACTTAAGTAAGAAGCTAGATACATATCCTATTTTTTTATCTATTATCATATCTATTTTATGTCATATGAAAGGAACATGTTTTTTATTGTCGATTTATGTCAACATTACATCCATAACTCATCTATCAAGAGCATGGTGATGACCATTCTATAGAGGTGGTGGTCCCAAATCCACAAGTATTACCTCATGTGGTGCCAGTTAAGACATGACCTATTATTCCTAAACTGGGCATTGATTTTCAATTATAAGAGATCTTTATACACATCTTGTAGTATGTATATAGTAATCTCCATGAACTACACCTACTATGATATCATTGATGTATTAATTTTAGTAGGAATGTCACCCCACTTTCTCAGTGGATGGTTGTACTCATGATACTGAGTCATATCTAGAGGCTATGTTATCAATCATCAATAATTATCAGATGCCCCCATAGAGGTGGGTCAATCTCTCAACATATATTTTATGTGATTATGATATGTGGTGGAGGGATGTTATCTACCTGGCTAATTGAAATCAGGGTGTGGTTCGAGTGGACTTCCTGAAATACTTCAATGATTACTTATTCCCTCAAATGATGAGAGAAGAATGCAATAGGGAATGTATTAACCTCTATTAGGTTGATTTTTCTATGATGTATTATTCTTCACATTTCACTAATCATTAGTGATTCACACTTATATTTTTTGGTGCAATTTAATGATAGTGAGATGCTTTAATGATGGGATTACTTACACCATCTGATCAGAAGTGAATTTCATTATATTGACCTCTATTTTCCATATTGTTATCAAATACCTTAGCACCAATAAGAACATAATGAATGATGTTAGTGTGGACTTGAGTGGTTCATCATAAAGGAAAGGATGTGGTTTTTTAGTGTTATGAAATATTTTTTAGCCATCTCACAATGGTAGCACTAGTCAGATGACATGCCCTAATAGTTACACGGTGTGTCACTAGTATGATAGGGAAAGCCATAACAAGACCCAATGTACAAGGTATTATATTAAGCTTCAATATTACATTAGGATGAGACACCTTCATCATTTTTCAGAAACATTCCCACTAGTTCCATGTGATAACAGATCTGCACTAACTATGTATTCGTTTTCATGATCAGTATCTTCATATCATGTATAGGGAAAGACTACAGCTGGATGATCAAACCAAGGAGGTGGATGTGGATGAGGTAGCCAGTTTTCATATATACAACACCAAATAATCAGATATACCCAAGTTATATAGGTTATGTCTCAGGCTCACAGATCTTGACCTATCAAGGTAGTGCATCCTACTCTTAAGGAGTAGAGTCCATGGCCTTCTATGAAGCTAGTTACTATTATTTAATCCCTAATTATATTTTATATCTTATTTGATATATTCTATTCATAAAGATTAATATATAAAGAAATTATATAATGCTTAGTATTAAAAATTGAGTTCTTCTTTGGCGTGATGACTCTTAGAACACCATTGCTAAATAAAATCTAGAGAGTATACCAATGTAAGGGATACCCCCATAAGATATATGGTTATTTTTTGAATGGAATATATTTTTCCATGAGATGAATAGATTTGACATCATATTTAGGATGTATTGGTTGGGACGTCATGATCATGTGGATTTTGGTTGTTGTAGGTTGTATTTTACACCACCTAAGAGAATTAGTTAAATTCATAAGGTTGAGTGGGATGTCCATCAGAGATGATATGTAGTTCAGCATCATGAGATGGGGAAAGTTTCAAACCATATTGATAGTCTTCTTATGATTTATCTTGTAATAGGGGTAATGGATTTCCATTCAGTAATGGAAAATTTCAATGATTCCTTCTCTAAATGAATATATGGGTATGCTCTTATAGGAGAGATGGTTTTCACTTTTGTTATAGTGACAAGAGTGGAACAATTCTGTATATCTATTTATAAGATGGAACCAACTGAACATAAGGAACATAAGAAGTAGCTAGAGTATTTTAAAGTTAATGGATTTATATAACCTAGTATTTTTTAATGTGGTTCAACTATGCTTTTCTTCATGAACACATATGAGATGCTCTATTTTTTGGAATATCATTAGTTAAACCTACTTTTGATAAATATCTGATATTCACTTACTCAAATAATTAATCTTTTTAACCAGCTCTCTAGAGCGATGGTTTTCTAAAAGATTGATTAGAGGTTGAGCCACCACCTGGTTCATGTTAGGCCACCAAACATACCATGTACGGTGTTCCACTACCTATATGGCTCATGAAAGTATTTGTTCTTAACATTTAGTTTTATAAACATGCCATCAGTTTCTATGACTTTGTTAAATTCTATTTTACACCAGTATCTAGATTGTTTTGTGGTAGTCTTCATTGAAAAAATCATGACGTATTCTTGTACTAGAAACGACCATGTGAAATATCCAAATATCATGCTAAATTAATACAGATAGAATCATATATATGTTAATTACACCATATTCAACGTTTATATTGATAAGGTTCTCTTTCATATCTCACATAATCTCATAAGATGAATTATCTATTGACCTAGAAAATTCGAGGGTTGTGGTTTCATGGAAGCAATTTTATGACATTTCTAACATATGATGTATCTTATGGATATCTAGATATTATAAGAATTTCATGTAGGACTATTCATTCTTAATGTTACCTCTCACGATCATTACTAAATATGGTGTTTTGTTTTTATGGTTTGAAGCATGTGAGAAGCATTTTTTATGTTTCAAGGATTATTGACATCAGCATCAATATTTATTGTTTTAGATCTAGGAAGAATATATATAGTTTATGTTTCTACATCATAACTTGTTCTAGGAGCAGATCTGATCATTGATATAATGTTATTGTGTATAGGTCCCACAATATGAGTCTTCAAAAGAAGAATTACCCAACACATGACCCCAAGATGGCAGTAATGGTTCAAGACCTGCATTTCTTGAGGAATTATATAAGAGGGAAGTAGTTCATCATTTATATCAACCAAAACATTCTCTTATACATTTTCAAAATGCATTATTTTATCCTTAGGAAACATAAATTAATTATGTACCTTAAATAAATTGACATTGAACTCACCGATACACCCATAAAGTGAAACTCAGTATCTAATTCACTAAGAAAAAACACACACATTATTTTAATATGTAATTAGTGAAAGACAATCGATGGTACTATTTTATAAGATGCACATTGAGGTGTTAGACCAATAGGGAAACCATAATTCGCATCATTATCTATGGAATCAACTATTGTTTATTAAGAAAATATAGGATATATTCATGATCCTAAGGGTGTAGTCTAGAAGGAGATTGTCATAGGTGATGATCTATTCCCTAGTTAGGTTATTGAATAGGATGATATTATTTACATTCTGAGATGTTTTGGGGTGGTTGTAGACATATAGGAAAAAGAAATTAGCGGTATCATAAATCTATTTGGAAAGTAAATTTGGGTCTAACCAAGGTGAAATATGAAGTATGTCTTCAGTATTGGTCACCATGTATAAAGAGGTAGATCATATGTTTCATCAAATGGTGTTCCACCTATTAGCTGGTGATGGTGGATCACCAGTGGCCTACTTGACTTCTATAACCTTGTTCTACTATGGATTGTAAATGGGATGACAACACCATAGATATCATAATGGTCTTGTTGAGATCCACTCAAGGAAGCAGTGAGGTATAGGTTATTGTCAACAGGTTGACCGTGTTTGGGCACATTCTGCCTATCATTGGGGTATTTTCAATGGATAATCTAGTAATTATTCACATTTTTGAAATTTTAAGCCTTCATGGTGTTCCATATCCTATAATAACAGAAAAATAATCATGGATTAGATCACATTTCTATAAGGGTTTGTAGATTACATTGGGTTTATATATGTTTATGATTATAACATTCCACCCTCATACCAATGGTCAGTATGAGTGTATGATATATGTTTTAAAGGAAATTCCCCAAGTATGTTCCCTTGATTTTGGATGTTCTTGGGAAAAACACCTACCACTCATTGAGTTTCCCAACATTGATAGTTTTTAGGGAACTATTCAGATATACCCCATGAGTTAATATACATTATTCTATGTTGTTGAAATCTATACTAGTTAAAGGTAGGTGGAGAACCTTTGCTGATACCATATCTCATTATAGAAACCAAAAATATGGTGTAGATTATTCATAATCATACGGATACAACTTAATCATGGTGTAATTCTTATACTGATCTTCACTATTGGCATCAAAAGTTTTAGATGGGATATTGTATATTTCAGTGAGTTTCTCCTTGATTAGTCCCTATATTGATTAAGTGATAGGGAAAGATTTCACCATGTCTTGTGGGGCCATTTGAGATATTTGAGTGACTCGGTGAAGTATCATATTGGTTGGATTAACATCGTAGTTATGAGGCTATGAATGAAATATTCCATATATGGAAGATAATCCATTATTATTCTATCCCATATACTTTATTTGACCATTAGGATATAGATATTGATGCTGATATATCCTTTAACGATAATCCTATATATATTGTTGACAAGTGTGTGAAGTCTCTCCAAGGAATGAATGTTGCTCTAGTGAAGGTTCAAGTGAACCATGATCATGTACTATATGAAACATGGGAGAAAGTGGATGATATGTGTACTGAATGTCTAGAACATTTTTCAGATGATGCTTTACAACCCACATAATGGTAACTCAAGGATGATATGATTAACCTATGTGGTTTTTAGTGTCATGTATTATTCGAGGAGGATGGTATACTTATATGGAGTGGATTAGGATCTATTGGGGATCTTTTAGAGCCAATAGTTCTAGATCATGGAAGGGAAGACTAATTCACATGGTTAGCATAATGTTAGTGTTAACCATAAGACTCAACCATGAATGAGGTACACTAAACTATAAAGGGTCCCATGGTTAGTTTTACCATTAACCATAGGCCACACGGCTATGAGGGGTACTTCAATGGTGGGGAAGGTATTCATAGTTTATGCAAACCATGAACCTAGGAAAACACACAAAATACCAATTAACAATTAATGCCACATGGTTTTGGAAATAGTGCATCCAAACCCTTAACATATTAAATATGTGGAAAAAATCAATTTTTCTCCTATCCCCTTTTATGTTTTTGGACTTATTTTTTCTTTTCTTTAAGACACAAAACCCCTCTCAGGTGTGGGATCTCACCCAGTTCCTCCAACCAAGGATTTCATATAGGTTCTTTATTTTGGCTTATGATTCCTTCGCCATTATTTGTTTTGGATATAAAACTATAATATACTCATTAATCTTCCTTATTTTCTCTACTTACCTCACTATATTCATTTTTGTTTTGGTGTAAACTAATATTACCTATTTTTTGTTATTTTTCTATATGACTTTTTCTACCATTTTACATCAAACCTAATGCCGAAGATGGATGAGGGTTTTTCTTCCATCCAAAGGGAGGTGGTTTAGTAAATTTTTTCTAATGTCTCAAAGCTTTATATGGTGTGACATTTGGCCGCATTTCATACCATTCTAGAAAATCATTTAAAAGGTATAATTAACTAAATAAAATTATTATTCCATGCTTAGTAGATTCCTAGAATCCCATGAATAAATTTTGGAGGATAATCACATTATCATCAGCCACCCCTAAGGACGTTTTGTCCTTAATGGCCTAAGAGACTCATGTCTAGGATTTTAATTGGACATTCAGTTAATTTCTATTGAATTTCACCTTTTTAATGAATTATATATCAAATTAATATAAAGGAAAATAGTATACCATTTGTATGCACCCTTTATTTTTTTATTGTATCATAAATTAACTGTGTTAAATGATTTTTTTAACATGGTAAAAAATGTATTATTGAATGGTATGTTTTTAATGATAGTAATAACCAATACATTACACCAAGATAGGGGGGATAAATGGGACCCCATTAAGGATTCCTTAGATGAGCTTGTTAAGCTTAACAATTAGATGTAGTAATAGTACTACAACATGATGTGAGTGATAAATGGTTTATTTTATATAATACCTTTCATGGGATCACCTGGACGATTCCTTTACACATGAGATATACCTAGTTCCCAAGTGTATTACCTTGGATGATCTTAGTGGGAAATGTTTTTTACCATTCCCTGAGTGATATCAAGTTCTCTAGTGGGTATACCATAGATAATATCAAATGGTCCTACCTATATATTATTTAATGAGTGATGCATGTTACCCATATATGAAACTCCTTGTAAAATCTCCTACAATGATGGGTTTTAAAGTGTACCTCGAGTAATACTTGGGTTTCTTTTAAGGAAACATCTCAAACATGGCCAAAATGGCTATTAATTAAAACTAAGGATGCATCCATGTGTTGAAATTTATCTGTCAATTCTATTGATGATTTTTACAGGGATGAAACTCAACCTAAAAATAGTGGATAAAAAATATATATACCAATTAAAAATAAAATCTATCTATTTGTTTGTATAGAATAATAAAATGAGGAGATAAGGGAAAACAAGAAACCTTAATGATTTTTCCAAAAAAATCATTGCATCAGATTGATCAAGATCACTAAGTAGAAACTAGTGGTTACATCCTTAATAGGGTAACTACAAATTATCAGAAATTATCTATGATTGTGAGGGAACCTCTTATCTTTAATGTATGTTATAACCTTAAATTTAATTGATATGAGAGAGTGGGATAGATCTTAAACATTATTCATTTTGAAGAGTTCTCATAGTTCCATGAAACAATAGACTCAAATACAGATATAAAATGATAAAAAACCTTCATATAGGCCAAAAAATATAAAAAATATGACCAAAATTAATTAGAATGTTTCAAAAATCGTTAAATATTATTTCCCAATTCTAAATTTCAATTAAATTTTCTTATTTTATATTTAACATTTCAAAATTATGTTTATTTGGTAAATCTTCTCATAATCATTATCTCGTGATGATCAACCAAGTAATATTATATTTTGAATTTATTATCCAAGGATCCAGCGCATTATCGTATAATTCTTTGATTGCATGCATGATCCACCAAATCTTACTATCTTAAACTATATCATTGTCAGCATAAGAAGTGATAATGAGATGACATAAATCACAATTTCATGGTCTATATTTAAGGCATAATTATAACACTTATAACATTAAGTAATGAAGGGAGTCCATGAGACTATTCTAGAGAGGGGATCCATAGTGGATGTTGTTTCTAATGAAGTATATAGAATCCATATATTGATGACCGAATAAGCGCACCAAATGGCACAATCCCATGATGAAGTACTAAGTTATGTTAACCTAAATATTGTGTAGTGTAACTTATATGATTCAAATATTAATGTCATCTTCCACAAAGGGCCTCAGCATCTTCCTATACATCACCCAGTGACATTTATTATAAGAATGAATATCCCCTATTAAATTTTTTAATATTTTCTCCACTGGTATCAACAATGATTTTGAGACCCAAATAAAGAAGAGAATGTGAACTCGTGTAGAAATTAGAACATTGTTTGTCAAAATTATTTTATACCTGAATGATAATAATATATTTCTACAGTTTATAGTCTACCTAGAAATAATTTGAATTAGCATATCAAGATGATGATTCTGGACTCTTCCACTGAAATTTGGAGCTCCAATATAGACTAAGGGAACTCATTTATGGATAAACAAGTACAACCCTCCATAATTTTTATTTCACTATCTCAAAAGATGGATTTGAGAGAGAATTGTTCTTATTGGTACTAATTTCTCAAGATATCCTGATAGAAATAAAGATTTATTTATTCTGGACTATCACCTTTTTAATCGGGTTGAGATAGAACCCTTACATAACTCATAGGCCTTGTGCCACAAGACCTAGAACATGACCTAATGGCCTAGAGTCACAATGCCCAGAACATGACCTGATGGATGATGCAAACTACACTAGAGATATACCATCTTAGTATCTTCATCATTAAAGGTCCCAAATCTCCACCTAGCATTAATGAACTGATAGAATTTAACTATGTATAGCAGCATGGGGCCTGGTTCTGATGGTGATTGAGAAAAATCACCGATTTCATCATTAAATATAAGATAATTGATACCCAATTTCTAATAGTTTCCTCTAGGTTTTTCACCGACCCTTTTTACACAACCATGTTAATAGATTTTCAAAATTCATCCACAGTAAGGATAAAAAGACTCATAAGTAGTACATTTACTTATCTCAGTCTATAAATTAAATTGAAGAAGGTGAATCATTTTCCTACTATTGTTATAGAGAACCAACACATTTTAATATGATTTTCCCTTACCAGCAAATTTTAATCATCTTCTATTATTATCTCCTATAAAAGTGTAATGGAAACATAAATACCCCACATGTTGATGGTGTTATGTTTCTCCTATGACACCAAGATGAGGGTGATAGGGAAAAGTATATAATTCAGGATATTTTTAATAAGTTTATAATTGAAATTATACATACATGTAGATTGAAATTAGTGGATAGATTGGTGTTGTGGAAACCTTAAAATGAGGATGAGGGAGTTAGAACTTGTTACCCAAGTAAGATAACAAATGATAATGTATTCCAATATAATATGGATGGGGTCTTTATTTAAGAGTTCCCATATTATAATATAAAAGTTTAAATTGAAATTTTAAGCCTATGTACATTTTATTCTTTCAAACTATTGATATATTTCATAATTTAATCCATACTATAGATAGCCTCTAACATCTTCATTGATAATGGTATTTTGGATTCTTCAAAATAATTTATCATTCATAGATCCCCAAATCATTATCATGTCCTATGATCGATTCCATATCCATTAAGAATATAGGTAAATCATTTGCATTTATGGAACTTGTAATATTAAAATGATATATAAATGACTAATCGTGCAATTCTATGTTAATGTTTTCTATGAACACCAATTTCCAAGTGCATTCATGTAACAATTTATTGTTTCTATCCCATCATAAAATTAAATGAATATATGTTTTTACCTAGTAAATTTTCAAATACTTTTTTATTATCTTCAATGGAAATTTCTATTTATCATTAAATCATTGTAGGTAATTATAATTATCACAATCTTGATGTCTCTTATATAAGTCTTGAATTTCATTTGGAAAATCCCTAGTGTTATTTGATGGATTAGATTTTGAAAATTCTATAAGAGAATATTTCAAACAACTAGTTTTACACCACTAAATAACCCAAGGATTACCGTGCATAGTTGAATTCTATGTGTCTTGAATGGATTTCATGAAATAAATTTCCATCGGCAACGCATTCAAGAGTTTTAAGGGTGTGTTATTTAGGGAGGAACTATCTAATTTTTATAAGTAGGGGTAAAGTTCTGTTAAGAATCGAAAAAAGTGAGTAACCTATTTTTAGGAATTTTTAACATTCATTTATTATTTAATGAAAAAAATCCATGGAGTATCATTTCATCATGGTCCATTTTTTATTGAACCATGGGATGGATTTTTAAGAATATTAGTTGTCAAGAAAATTATTATTTAATAAAAAAATTAAATTATTTTATTTAAATCCAAGTAAAATCACAACCAGTATTTTGATTTGTTTATTTTGGTATAGTATTAATGTACCCACCAATGATCCTAGATTATGGGGTTAGTTTAAAATCAAATAGATCTTTTTAGAGAAGATTTTTTTGACCTATATCAATTTTTCTAAAAAATGATGTGAATAAAGAGTGATCATACATCATGACATTGATGGGTTTTTGTTATGATAACTCATTGAATATGACAGTGTGTATACTATTTTTAAATTATATCCATAGGTATTTTTATTTGTAACATTATGAATTCAGTTTCTCATCCATTACTTGAATGTGTAGTTGTTGATATAATTATCATTATATTCAAGTTCAAGGATTGACAAAAGTGAAAAATGTGAGGAATTGATGGTATAATAATTTTACCCACATTTCTATAGAGAAATTAGGCCCTTAACATAAGAAATAATTAAAGGGATAATGACTAGGTATATAGGGTGGACTTTGATTTCTTTCCTATGGGGAAGAGGAAGCCTCTTTTGTATAAGTATACAGTAAGCATATGGTGCACACTCATCCTAAAGTGGGGCATTCCAAGAATATTTTTATATGATTATCCATGGGCAGGATTGGTATATAAATCAACATCCATAAAGTTAGTGGAATGAATTATATTAGCTTTAAATCTAGTAGATTCATTTGAAAAGACATTGACCCCTTTTATCTCTATTGATGGGAATGAAGGAATGAATGAATTAGAGGTATATAACACATTTTTATTCCTTATAAATAGAGTTATCCAATATTATTATATCCAAAATGGATTGAACACCTCTTTAAGATAAATATATGATGAATAAATCCCATCAGGGTTGACACAACCCCCACTATATCTCCAAAAATCAAGCATTTCACATGCCGCAAAACATTTACCAGGATTTAGTCCCCCCCCCAAGAAATAAAAATACAACCTAACATGATTTTGAAGGGTGTTGAATTAGTACGTGTATTATGGTTGTGGGAGGTGGTATAGAAAAAATGATAATGGGTATACAATTTATAAGAACATTTGGTCCAATATGATAAGCTACTAATCAAAAACCACTAGAACCACCAGACAAGGAGTTATTTTTAGGCCTTAATATCCTATAACATGAGATGACATGAACATATAAGTGGAATTCATTTTAAAATTAGTCAACAGTAATAATTCATATTTTTTATAAGTAAATAAAGGTTCCATCATGAATCAAACTACCCTAAAGAAAGGTTTTGGGGAGATCCATATCCACAAAAATATTATTTTCCATCATATATTTCATATTGAGTTTATTAATGACAATGATCATCAACAAAAAAAGGAGTCCCCAATTCTATTCAAGGTAATAGGGTTTAATAAGGGGAGTGGGAGTCCTAGAATATATACTCAAATTGATTTTTATCAGGGTTAAAACTATTAATAAATTCATTATACCGGAGAATTTGTAAGACTATATAATTATATAAAACTATTTATTTGGTTGAACAATCCCTAGAAAATTTCTTAATAAAGAAAATATGAAAACTAAAGGGGTTTTGATACAGTATTAAAATCATAATTAGGGGAGATGGATTCTAGTTGGAAGAGATTAATTCATTGAAGAATATTAGAGATTATTGTTCTACACAAAATATAACAATGAGTATAGAGAAGTGAATCATATGTGTTGAATCACATTCAAATAATAATGGAGAGAGATTTTGGCCCAATTCAACCACATCCCACTCCTAATAAAAATTTTGAATAAATTGGGTGAATACGTAATTTACACTAGAGGATGGTGATGTCACTAGACCAATAGTAGATTCATACTAATTAGAGTAAAAGGATGCATACAGGCCCTTCTATTCACCTCGCCACACAAATGGGTATGTTTCACCACAATAATCAGGAAAAAAACATTGGTAAAAATTCAAAAAATTGGTCATTAAGGGTGTTAGAATAAAGATAGATAAAAAACATATAATAAATATGAACAACAAAAAATAAAATTTGTTTATCAAGTTATGAATGATCTTAATTTTGTTTAACATGTCAATTAATATTATCAATTTTGAAGTGAAAGACAACCAATGAAACATTGAAACTTATTGAGGTCATTTGTGAATACACAAACAATGTCAATGAATCCAGACATTACATGTATAATAAGGACCATAAAATTACTATCATTAATTCCAATGAGTTAATTATTAAAATATTTACTTGGTTTAATATTATTTTCAGTGGTATAAAACCACTTTGTAATGATCCTTTCCTTAAAAACCCTATGATGAAAATATTTTTTGTAGAAATAAGTTCCTGATCAACCAAGGTAATGATGATCCTAGGATAGAAGAATATTAGGGAAAATACCATTGAGAAACTCTCATGATCCCACATTATCTATGAGATTATAATATAATTTAATGATCTAAATAAAGACAATGATGTCAATGAAAAGAAGAAAATTTCCATAATAGAAATAGAAGATAGATATAGCAATGGTGACATCAAAAATTTATATTTTAGAAAAGAAGATTAATAAGTCAATATTATATAAGAAATAATATTAGTATGCCACTAAAATTGATTTAAAATGTTAACTATATTATATTCATAGAGAAAAAAATATCATCATCTTTAATTTTACTAATATTAAATAAGAATAATTTTCATATTTTTATATTGGTTAAAATATATATCCTTTAAAAAAATCACTCATTTACCTCGCTTAATAATAAAACTAATATTAAAAGTATTTAAATAAATAATAAAACTATCCACCAAATAAAAAAACTAATTTCATATCTAATATATCCTTTATAATTTCTCAACCTAAACTCTAATTCTCACATATGAGAAATCCTCCACTCACATAGTCATGCGCCCCACCACCGTTGATCCTTTTCACCACAACAACATCTTCTCAACACTCTCCCCACATATAATAAATTTCATTCAACATAATAAATTTTGTGGGCCTCATATTTGTGGAAATATTTTAAACAAATTATGGTATACTAGCTATTTAAATTTATTATTAAAACTTATATTGTTCTTTTTTTCATTATTCCAATGTTTTCACTGTTATTCAATATTTTTTAAATTTTGAAATTTTAGGCCTGAATAATTTTATTATGTGTGACATAATATTCTTTTTAATAAGTCTATATGTGTGTGTGTGTGTCTTTTATTTTCTATTTTTCTTTTTATTTTATATTGAAAATATGTATATGGTATAATAAATTTGAATTTTTTTCATTGATTTTTGACATTATTATTTTTTGATAATTTTTAAAATATTTTTTTTATAATTTTAATTCATGAAAATATATTATATCAATATTATTAAATATATATGAATAATAAATAATTAATATTGATAGTAATATTAATGTTTTTCTTTTATTTTTACAAATTATGCTATATATTTTTCAAATTAAATATATTTTATTACAATATATATTTACAAGTATATTTATATTTTATTTCATAAATATATATATATATATATATCCATGTGTTTATATATGATATTTTATAAAATATATTTTCACATAACATATATATGTATATATATGATTTTTATACTGCATATATAGATATTTAATGAACTAATAATTTTTAAAAATACATAAAATCCTAAATATATATTTAAATTGTTTAATATGAATAAAATATCTAGAATGGATTTTTTTTATTTTTATTTTTTTTATTTTTTATAATGATTTTATTTTAAAAAATGAATTGTTTTTAGACTCTTTTTTACAATAAAATATGAATTTATAGTAAAATATCTATATTTGATATTTGATTTTATCTAAAGGTGAAGATAAGTCGTAGATAAATAAATACGTAGTGAATTAGTGGTGAATATTGGAAAGGGATTGATTATTTCTAGGAGTTTTATAAATGAAATTTTCTATATGGTGATATATTTTACACCACTTTCCTGAAGTGTTTGAAAATTAAATAATTGGAATTCATAAAAATAAATAACTATTTAATTTTCAATGTTAGAAATATAGGTTATAGTCTATAGATATGGAACCGTAAAATCAAAGAGAATTCAATATCTACTGATTATATATATTTTTCTATATATAAATTTGATTATGTAGATAAAATGATATGTGCTATCACATTAGAAGAAATTGAGAAACATTATTGTTCGAGTGACTATAAGGTGATTCATAAAATCACTATATATACGATGTGTCAAATTTAACATTTTATACACAGTTTTGGGTTTTATGACATTAATGGTAGGAATAGATGGATTGATAAAAAATTTACATAATTTCTTGAACTATTGTAAGTTATACATTCTGAATCCCAGGGTCTACTATATAAAAATTATGATATAAAAAAATATTATATTAATGGTGATTTAGGTGTAAATATATATATGAACTTACCAATGATGTTTTATTGAATAGAAATAAATATTAAGGTCAATCAGGGTGTCCATATTATTGGAAATCATGGTATAATTTGAAAGAAATATATCAAATTGAATTATTTATTATTTCAACTAGTAAAATTCTTAATAGGAAAATTGAGTGACATCCTATAATTCATTATATTAATAATTTCATTGAAAAGATAAATGAGGAAAAAATATTTATACACAATTTAAATTAGGGAATATTTGGTGGAAAATTCATTATTGAATAAATTCCACCTAATAGAAGAAAATTGATTAATAGTTTACCATATTTAGAAATAATATTTGATGAATTTTACATATACTATATACATCTTTAATGAATCTTTATCATATCCTCAATATCAAACATATATCATGACCTATTACGCGGAAAATTTATAACTTTTCAGAAAAAATTCCTTAAAGTGGGAATATTTTATGTAGAGATTATCCGGATTAAAACAACATAGAAATGATATAAATGATACATTTTTACCATTAATTGATAATTTGAAACTAATATTGTTGTAATTTACCATTATTTTTCTATTATTCTATAAATAAATTTTTTCAAATTCATATCATTATTTTTTCAATATAAATGATTTATGAATACATATAATTTTCATTGATATTGTGTTTAGGGATATAAAACCTATCTAATTTTAGAAGAATGTTCTTTTTACCATCTAGTACAAAATTAGGGAAATTTATTATATGGTTCATCAATGGTTTATTTGTAAGTATCACTCTTATTTATAATAAAAACAAATTTAATGTCTTATAAAAATTTAATTTCTCCCAAAATACCTTTTGAGACAATCAAAAAATTTGAGAGGGGGGAATTGGGAAATAATTTAGAATGTTTTAAAACTCTATTAATGAAATGAAAATATTGAAAGAATTATCAAACATGTTTTATCTATATTATTGAATATATTTATACAGAAAATATAACATCGATTTGATTCATGATAAGAATAAAATATGTCGTAGTTTAATTAGAATTTTTATAGATATTAAAGTAAATAATAAATATTGTTAGAATAATTGATTTTATTTTCGAATAATGGGAATACATATGGAGTTATCTCCCCCCTAATTAAAAATAAAAATAAATTACTCTAGCTTATCATACATTATCCAAGAGAGAAAAATCATATTTTTTTAGTTTTAAAATGATATTAAATTACCTCAGGTATACTATTCAAATGTGAATAATTTTATAACGTCAAATAATTTCATATTAATATAAAATAAATATCATTATTTTAATGTTTGATGAAACAAATACTTCTAGTTTCACTATGTGGAACACAACATATCCTTATATAATTTACTGTCATAAAGGTGTTTTACTATTTAATTTCTATTTATAAAAAAGTTATCAAACTAAATTCATCAAAAAATAATTTGGATAATTAATGAAATTAAATAATATTTCAATAAGAAATATACTTTATTGCTCCATTTTTTGATTTTATAATATATTTAATGGTTCATTTATTCTAAGAAATAATGTTTTTTGGACCCATATACTTATTTTAGAAGTAACATTTTAAACGATATATGAATATTTTGAAGATGAATTTTAATAACTCTCTTTTATGAGAGGTAATTATTATTTGAAATTACATTTTTTACGATGGGGTTTAGATCTGTGAGGACTATGTATTTAAGGTTTAACGTGTTGATATATGTATATCATTCCATGAGGTAATCAATCTTGAATGAAATGGGATTTGTTCCTTAAAAACAATATCTTTAACTCCGAAAAAATAATACAATCACATTTAAAAATTTAAATCATGTAAATGAGGTTTAGACATATGAAACATTACATATTAATTTACTAAAATTATATTATCCAAAGAATAAGGATGTGCTAATAAAATATCCTCATAAAATATATGTTTCACATAGTTTATGGAAAATAAGAGTATTGATTTAGTTTTTTTATAAGAAATCGTATGGTCAGAGGACAACCCATGTTTAACTGTGATAACTTCATCTGAATATGACATAAAAAGTTATAATTTTTATACTTATGATTAGGTAAATAAGTGAAGTTAATAATAACAGAGTACTATTTTTTTCTAAAAGGATTCATTTTTCAAATTCTAAAGAACAAAATTCAATATTTTCATTGATTGTATAATACCTAATTTATAAAGATATAAGGTAAATTTGTTAATGAAATTTTGAGTAAGTATATTTCATATTAAATAGGTTGATATTATAGAAAATAGTATATATGAATATGTAAATTCATATTAGTAGGTTTTAATATTTCGATATGTATGGATAAAAATTTTAACTTTCCAACACATTACAATTAATATATTAAATTACCTTTTCTCAATATTTTCACAATGGTAATTTGAATTTAATTTATAATAATGTTTATGTTGTAGATAATTTATGTGAGATCCCTAAATTCATTTAATCTTTATCTAAGGACATTAGTGACTCTCGAATATATAAGTTTTTTTATATATGGAATGACCAGAGAGAATGAATATAGGAACACAATCCTTAAAAAATATCATAATGGTTATCCATTCCGTATAAATACAATAGTTCTTACTTTCCAAATTAAGACCACAATGAATTTTGATATTTTTATTTATATTGTTATTTTAAAAACTATTATTACAAGAATAATTAAATGATTTTATTATACATGATATTTCATTGAATATATTGAATAAATTTATTTCTATTTTTATATCATTCTTATTATTATTTATGATTATTTTTCTTCTATGAATACCATTTTATGTCTCCAAAATTATGTGAAGCATTTTTTACATTTAAAATTATAAAAAAAATTATTGTTATATTTTTATTACTATTTTTATTTAGTTAAATTATTTTAACAACAATTAAATTTTGATTAAAAAATACATGTAATTTTATTACATATAAAGATAAATTTTGTTTCTAAATTTTGTATCTGTTTTATTTTCACTTATGTTTAATTTTCCATTATATATACTATTTTATTTCTTATAGATATTTTCATTCTATTATATATTATTAATATAGTGAAAATTATTTTCATGCTGATCCAACTACAGTGACATGCTGATCTTTTGGGAATTATCCTTCTCCTCTAATTTCAATGGATCCTATAAAATCTTTTATATTGGAAGCCATAATTCTATAGGGCTAGAGTATACTTATGTTGTTTGTAAAATTTTTAGTGATTGTTAGAAATGTTTATCACAGAATTTTGTAAAGGTTTGGTAGATTCTTATTTTTTTATGAAAATAGTAATCCTGGTAGTCCAAATGTGATAAAAATACAATACTATATATTATTAGTAAAGAAATGATTAAACTATTTTTTAGCAGAAAATTAAAAATAAAAAAGGAATAATTAAAAAAAATATGACCTCATTTAGAACATAAAATAACCCCAAATAAACAGGGGAACCCCATGGAAAAGTGGAAGGATCACTACAGTAAAATCAAATATAAAGTCTATTATAATTATAAAGAGAATACCCTCATAAAAGTGACTCTATAATATTAGAGAAAAAAATCTTGCACATACCAAGCCTAAATAACTAAAATAAGGTTGAGGAATAATTTATATTAATGAATCTATTTACGGGACATCTTTTTTTATAAGAAATCCCACTATCCATATCATATATACTACTCCTCCTCTACTGTGTGGTTTTGGTATGATTTAGATACCCACCCTAGAAAAACCTCTTCCAATCAGGACCACTATCTTGATAACTATAGAGGAGGATTCCAGTCATGGAAAATAATGTGGGTATCCAGAATCTATAAAAATTATAGATAAAATACATATCTCACACATTTATATTTTATTTATAAAAAATTAAATCTATATAAATCCTTTCAATTAATGAAACATAGTAGTGATATCTTTGTAAGTCCAATTAATGAATAGCACCATCAAAACATATAATATCAAATCACCTCTGTTAAAAAAACTAGTATGTTTTTATTATCATGATATTTATAAATTTTTACAAAAATTTCATTACAAAATATCAGAAAAATTTATACTATACACCATTTTATATTACTTTTGAAAGAAAATTTGTATTTTATTAAATAAACTAGGTTCTATCACTTCTGAAAAATATATCTATCTATAATTTTATTTTCCAAAGATACTCTAAGAATATTTTCATATAAATCACATATTTAAAATCCTATTTTTTTCTATTTATTCTACCTCAATCACGGATTGATCCATAACATAATATAATTTTCTAATCTAATAAAAAAACCACATGAAATTGTAAATATATAACCAGTATTGGATTTCTACATCTTAAAATATCTTCTAAAATATAAATCTATATATCTTATAATAATGAAATATTTCACTCTATGATATGATATAGAATATGATATTTGTTCGACATATCATTAAACTATATTCAATGTGTACCAATTCTTATTTCCAAGATTCTCAATGTACAAACTAACCACACTAATTTCATGTGAAATGTTCACCCTAGTAAAAACTATAGATTATATCAAACTCTCCACTACTAATTTAAATAGTTCGTATTATATCTCAATTATCTTTAATTCATAGTTATAACAAATTTTATATCATAAAATAAATTTAATGAGAAATGGGTTAGACATTAACCTATTTTCAGGCTTACTGAATAATTCTATAATTTTACTAAACTATGTATTTTTTATAACTAAAATTTTAAATTATCCCTGTAACGTTAAATTTTATCCATATAATCTTATTTTTTAGTCTCTAACTTTTAATATTAATCTATATAAAAAACATTGCCTTCATCTTCTGGACCTACTTATTGTTGGGGCTTGCAACTAACAAGTCATTCAAATTTAATAGAATAATGATAAAATCACAACCATTAAAACCCATAACTATTATAATGATTTGAATGTGTTTTCTTATATCCATGGATCATTTTATATGAATAAAATCACTTGTACCAAAACTATATCTCATGCTTGAGGTTGAATGATGAATTTTTCAACCAAAAAAACCATTTTATCCTTGAACTATTTTCTAATAACATAGAGACAGTGTATATAGATGTCTTTATCAATAGAGTTGTGAATAATTTTTTTATTACATCTATCTAAAAAATATATAAACTATATATATCACACATCTCTAGAACTATCCAAAAAATTATTATTCTAATAATAGTAGAAATAGTACATTATCATAATTACATTCATTCTCAATGTATCCTCTTGAAAAAAATATCGTATTATATCATTCCAATTTTTCGTTGACATTTTAAAAGATCTAAAATAATCATTTATTTTTGATATCATTTTTTTAATTACAAAATTAATCATGATCACATGCATTATTATTTTATAGGGATTGAAGTTCCTCCAACATCACTTCTATCCAAGAGGATATATTATACTCTTCTTAATCTTTATAAAATAATATATCCAACCATCCTATTTATTTGAAAGTATGAAATATTTATATTATGAATATAATAAATGTTCTATATTGGTATTCTTTTATCCATAGTTGATCATCATATTCCAAACATAATTTATTATGTATTATAGTATTCTATTAAAGAATCAGAGAAAATAATTTATCACTTCAGATCACCCTCCACCATGACTATTTCATTTTATATTTTCTGTTTTTCTACATTTCTATATATCATAATCTATAGATTTCTATCTACAAAAATTCAACCCTAGTTTATGATATATGTATGGGTAGTGATCTGAAACAAATGATACCCATTTACACCATCCGCATATCCAAAATGATATATTTCTTGTATTAATAATCAAACATAAATATTTCATGCTTACAATAACTTTTAAAAATTGGAATTTCCAATGCATGTAACCAAGAATGGTTAATGACATTATTATTCCACATCCCCATCAATACTATCAAAACAATTTCCATTAAAAGATAATGATTGATTTCATAATAGGAAGTCATCATATCTTATACCTAAAATGTCATGGAAACTATTACACCTTATATATATCCCTTATTCTATACACTATGGTTATCTTCATCCAACCCAACGACCCAATTCTACTATTTAATATACACCACTGACTATTTTATATTGATGCCCTATTTTTTACCAAAATTATCAAACACTATTTTTATATACCTTCCAAAATGAACTATAGATTCCCAAAATTTTACAATGTATTTTCCCTTTAAGTTAATATTTCCTTAAATGACTTCTATAATTTGAAAAATAATAAAATGATATGTTTTATTAAGATGAAATTATATTTATTCAATATGGTTATTATAATATATCCATTTATATAGCATGTATAAATAGAAGTAATTGTGTTAGGAAATCTATCAAGAAACAAGAATGTATAACATTAAAAAGAAAAATTATTCCTTATGAGGCTCATTTGTTTGATCTTGTAAATAAGGCAGCATCACTAGGTTTTAACCAAGAAAAATATTATACATAACATAAACATGTATAGCATTAATGAAATCAAATGTGCAAAAATTTAAATCTCATTTCAATCACTATGAGATCCATTCCTACTGAATCCCCACCAAAACTCACACCATTTCTTATCATTCTCTTAAATATAATAACGAGGCTATGAGGGGTTTTCTATATAGATATTTGGAAAATATAAAAATCTAGCTATTTTTTTATAGTTATTACATGTATTTCAACAAATTAATCATTTTCAAAATTCAGATTCAAATCAATTAAATAAGAAACTAGGAATTTAAAATACATAAATTGATAAAATTATATTAATTTTTTGTAAATGAATAACTAATTTGGAGTAAAATTATTAAATTCTTAAAATGCCTATTTTTATAAGGATTTTATTTTCCTATAAATTATGAATTATTATCTTAATAAACAAAGTTTATCACATTAATATTATTATTCTAATATAATAAATCAATAGTTAAAAAATATATTGAAACTGATGTTAATTTATAATTGATATGAAATGGTATTTAGAAATATTAATTATTTTAAATATCACATACCTATTAAACAGGTGTTATCTATATAAATTATGTATTGATTTAAAAAATAAATTTTCATATTTAAAAAATTATATTAATAAAATAGATTTCGTTTTTTGTAATAATCAAATTGAATCTAGATAAATAGATAAATTTAATTTTTAGTATTAAAAATAATTTAGAATAGTGAAATAATGTGTTACAAAATTAATGGTAAAATAAAGAAATAAGGGTTAAAACTAAGTGATAAAAACACAAAATGTCATAATACCTTATCTCAAAATGTTTGAATGGGTGATTGATCAACAAAAACAAATCACACTTCTAATATCTTCACTTTTTATAAACATTCATTTTTTAGTTGGATGAAATTTTTATTTTATGTAAGAAGTGTTACAAAAATACAACTCACCTCACAGATAAAAGGACCACTCCACTAACTCAATTCTACTCATAACTAAAGAATATTTTCTCAATAAATGTTTATGAGAAACCTTTCCAAACTCTATTTCTCACATTTTAAAGAATCTTTTCTCAAAAAAATACATTTTTTAAAATGGTTCAAGGTATTATCTTATGGATAAATGATGTTAAAGCATTTCCAACCTAACAGGAATCTATGATAAGGGTTTTCATCTCAATTACCATATGTGAGGCATGTTTTCAAATTATGAACATATTATTCTTTGAACGTTTTTATTTTTTACCCCTTTGGATTGTTTTATAATAATTTTTTTTAATTTTATTTAAAATCCCATTTCAGAATTCTTTTTCATGTACTTTAAATTCAAATACAACTAATGTTTTAATGGTGTTTTGACTCAATTTTCTTTTTTGGGTTATAGAGTTTCTCCATTGAATATAAATATATAATTTTATTATGTTTTTAAATATATTTGTTTTATATTTTTTTATCTTTCTCACTTAGAAATTTACTTTCTCCAGTCATAATATCTTTATTTGATAGATTCCTTCTTTAAATAAATATAATGATTTTAAAAATAATTCTCATTATTTATAATTTATATTTCTAATAAATGTATATATTCCTCTTAAAATAAATGTTAAATTCTTTATTTTAAAATTGTGGTATATCTAATATTTTTTAATTTTTATATATATATATTAATTTTTATAAATGGGAAATTTTATACTCTTTCTCTAATGTGGTATTTTTCTTCAAACATCCTAAAAATATTTAAAATTCAACACATTTCGTGTTCATACAATTTTATCTTTTACGACCCATTTTTTAAAAAAAATTTAATTCATTTCAAAGACTAATTATTTTTATTTATAATAAATGTATTTTTAAAAATTGTTCAATATATCTTATTTGAAATAATTTTTTAAAGTGACTTGTAAATATAACATTTATGATAATGATAAATATTATTTATGAAAACACTCTTCTATGACTTCACTGAAATTTTTCTACATATCCCCATATGAGCTACCTCTTAAAAAGTAATTTTGAAAATCATACTCTAATATATTTTAGAATCCTTTTCCGAGAATTAACTCAAGGTATCAAATGATCTAATACTGATATCATGTTATTTGATACCATTTTGAAATGAAATGAATCCAATTTTCCTGGGATATGTTTTTTATGATATATTTTATAAATAACTCCATGTCAAACACATATGTATTTTATATCATTATGTGATGGGTGAGGTCATATGTGTCCTTCCAATGCATTGTAAATGATTTATATATGATTAGATAATTATTTTTTTCTTGGGTATTATTATAGTTAGATATGCAAAAAACATTATGCATAGACATGATTTTGGTAAGATACGTTCTCAAACATTAATCATGATCATGATTATAGTTATCTATTTTTAAAATTCTATGATTTCATATGATTTTGTTTTTCCACATTTATATGTTACACTACATTCCTATGTTCTGATTTCATGTCTTATAATTATATTTTACATAATTCCAAGTAATGATATGTTTTTATTCTTCTATGATGATACATTCAAGATTCTATTATTTGATTCCATGAACTAAAATGTTCCAACATATAATTTGATGAACACTTTTTATTCTATAAGACATTTAAAAATATATTTCTCATTTTTTTCATAATTTCTCACATGCTTATGATTCGACCCTTTATTACTCAATGATAAGATTTTCCTTTTTGACTATTGGATCTCACTTCTTATTTATTTCATTTAAAAAATAAATAATATGAAATAATATGGGTAAAGGAAAATTTATATTGATAATTTTTAGCATATATTGAATAAATATTTCAAAATTATTTTTTTAAGTAGCTACTATAAAAAGACACTAATCAATTTTGGTTATGGGATTATGATATGTAATGTTTAAATTATGAGAATGGTGAAAAATACATGCATGTTTTCCTTGAGTTATCTAAATTTATATAAAATTAGGGTTTAGTTATTTTTGAGGATGTAGACTAGAAACGTTAGTGAATACCTACAGATAATCAAAAATATTGGGAAACATAATAAAATTTTTGTAATGGAAAAAATTTTAGGTTTCCTATAAATTAAATCCATCTATATATACATACAAGTGGATGAAAACACTAGTACAGATTATCCATGGGATAATAATCACTAAAAACTTATTGGATAGGTATTAACTCAATCGTCACTTAGTACACAATAAATGGGTATAACTAAGCACCTGGTTTGTCACCCTCATTAGATATTATGTGGTTGATATAAATCTACCCCATATACTCGTTAGGGATAACGGATGTACATGCCACTAGTTCTATAAGGTTGGATGAGATCTAAATATGAAACCAACTGTCAATTTAGAAACTTGATCTCATTCTAGGACATGAATTACATAGAGGAATAAAAAAATATTCACACCACCGCTAATGAGGAAGAATACCACAACAAATATGTCCATGGACCTATTTATTAATGTTCAAGATTCCCAAAAAAATAACTCGAATCAGAACCCATTCATACAAATATTTATTTTGTTTATTTATATTTTTGTTTTTTACAATGAAGTAAAAAAAATTAAATATAGTATAGACTAAATATTTTTTTTAACTAAGTAGATATAAAATAAATAAACACCAACATGATAGTTGTTTGAGTTATTTCCCAAAAAAAATTCCCATTAAACCTAATATATACTCTACATTTAGCCTCTATTCACAAGACTGAATCCAGAATTGGTTCTAGATTATGTTTTCATTCCATGAATTTTTTGAGAATCTATATACCCTACACTGAATCTAAACCACTTTATTAATATTGACTTAGACCCTCTCTCAAAATTTATTACCAAGATATGGTGTAGGCCATCATTATCCCTGTATAGACAATAATTAAACCCAACATTTGGAATACCACATGAAGACATCATTCACAATGAAAACATCCATGAACTCAATGTCCATATCTATCATGTCCACTCCCTCTTATGAGAGCACTGAACAATGTTTCTTTCATGTATACTAGGAATCATGGAATATATTCTTCTCAGAAAACTATAAAACCTATCTAAATTAGATTATATGATAATTTCTAACCCAAAAGGCATCTCTCAAAGGAATTAATCTTGATCACCTAGTGCAACACAAGGCATCGAAAAAATAAAAGGAATCACATACCATTACATTGAAGTAAATATTCACACCACCGCTAATGAGGAAGAATAACACAACCAATATGGCCATGGACCTATTTATTAATGTTCAAGATTCCCAAAAAAATAACTCGAATCAGAACCCATTCATACAAATATTTATTTTGTTTATTTATATTTGTGTTTTTCACAATGAAGTAAAAAAAAATTAAATATAGTATAGACTAAATATTTTTTTTAACTAAGTAGATATAAAATAAATAAACACTAACATGATAGTTGTTTGAGTTATTTCCCAAAAAAATTTCCCATTAAACCTAAGATATACTCTACATTTAGCCTCTATTCACAAGACTGAATCCAGAATTAGTTCTAGATTATGTTTTCATTCCATGAATTTTTTGAGAATCTATATACCCTACACTGAATCTAAACCACTTTATTAATATTGACTTAGACCCTCTCTCAAAATTTATTACCAAGATATGGTGTAGGCCATCATTATCCCTGTACAGACAATAATTAAACCCAACATTTGGAATACCACATGAAGACATCATTCACAATGAAAACATCCATGAACTCAATGTCCATATCTATCATGTCCACTCCCTCTTATGAGAGCACTGAACAATGTTTCTTTCATGTATACTAGGAATCATGGAATATATTATTCTCAAAAAACTATAAAACCTATCTAAATTAGATTATATGATAATTTCTAACCCAAAAGGCATCTCTCAAAGGAATTAATCTTGATCACCTAGTGAAACACAAGGCATTGAAAAAATAAAAGGACTCACATACCATTACATTGAAGTAAAGGGGAATGATTAAGAATATTCGTTGATGAATTTAAATATTATCCCTCTACCCCAATTAGAATCTATTGGAAAATTCCAATCCCAATTTAGGTTCCTTGTAATTTTTTTAAATATTTCTAATTCAAGATCCTTTTTTATTCAACTGTGTCGTTCTATTCCCTTGGATCTATTCTTCATGTTTCATCTATCTCTCTTTCAAAAACATGATCTTCTAAAGTAAAAATATATATACAATGAATCCAAGTGATATGACACTAGGGAGATCACATTAGACCCTCATTCTTTAGTATAATTTTTTATTTCTATTCTTATTGTAGTAGTAGATTGGATGAAAGTATATCAATGATATTCATCTAGACTTTTAGATGAGTTCCGAAATCCTTTAATCTATCAAATTATTTTGGGCTCCCTTATCTAGGTAAATGTTGTATAATATTGGATCATTCTATATTGAGGGATGAACAACCTGAAATGGATCTATGTATTGAGAGAGTGATTTCCTTTCTTTAATTTGTCCATTCCCTCGTCACTATTGAGGATATAGAACTAGATACATAGGGTTTTTTTATATAGAACAAAAAAATTGATCTATAAGACCAATCAAAGAATAATATTCACTCAATTATCAAATGAGAACAATTGTTGATAATTAATAATCTATCTAATCAACCATATATCCAACCAACGTTCACAATAATTTAATATGTTTTCCTTTAATTTAATTTTAAATTCATTGTATTAAAAGAAAAAAATATTATTTTTAGTTATTATAAAAATTAAGAAAGAAAATAAATATATATAATTAATTATTATAGGAAAAACATTCCCACACATGCTCATTAGGAAACATCCATTCCTAGTACATGATGAATTCCATGTTTTCATAAACCACCAAAATTATGTTTAGTCAATGTCTTTTAAAACCATGCGGTAATCGAGAATTCAATTTTTACAACCCAAATATTGTTTAGTTTTTTAGTTTTAGATATTTATTCCATCACACATAAATAGTATTTAATTAAATAAAATGGTTGAAAATTTTTATTAGCATTAATTATTCCTATAAATTAAATATTTTAAAATATAACAACTTTTCCTTTAATGGAATATCATTTAAATATTCATCTTGACTTCATCCATTCTTATACTCCTCAGTAAATATATTTCAAAAAAATTAAAAAGTGGGATGAGAGAAAAAATTCTAGAAATTGATATATAAAAAGAAATAAAGAATAATGTTAATTCATGAAAATATATAAAATATTTTCCACTCCTAAATTTAAATTTTGGGTTCAAAATAAGAATTGTTTTACTCGCAAAATCAACATTTAATTCAAAATATTTTAATAAATAATTTCATAAGGAAAATTACTTAAAATAATAAAACTCATAAATATTAATTTAAAAAAATGCAAAAAATATGAAATATTTTTCAAAAATGTTATTCATTTCTTTCCGCCAAATTAACATATACTTTCCATTAAACACAATCTGAGAAGTAATCACAGAAGATATTACCATTAAGAATTGGGTATCATAAAATCAAGGAATCATATTAAAGTTGGAAGAAATGAAAAACATGAAATAATAATAAGCCCATGATAATTTATAGGGTAACATCACATATTGGATAGAGTCCCACAATTGATTAGGTTTACTCCCTAATCTCATATGTTTCATCTCATGAGATAAAAATTTACCCACTGCATTGGAGCATTATATGGGATGAACCATCCTAACTTGGTCATGATTATGTGTTAAAAAAGGTAATATATAATAAGTTATTATTATTATTACCATTGTATTGAAAAGTATTTCATTACCCTTCCCTGTATCATAATCAAATGAGATTTCATTATGAATTGATTTAAGAAACGAACATAAGGCAGGTATTAACCCATCAAAATAAAGGATGATAAGGTAGGTATATATATGAGTGATATATATATATATATAATTTATGAGTATTAAATTACATTCAAGTGAGATTGAATGTTATTTATTGAGATAAATTTCATAACAAAAATAAAAAAATGTTGTTTTGAGAGATCCAACTCAACCATATGAAAAAAAGTTTCATATATCAAAATATTCATTCCATTTGCAAACCATTTTAAAAATACATTGAAATAAGGGTAATGGTGTTTTATAATGAATAAATCATGGAAAAATATAAAGGGGTCAAAAAATAAAATAATGTTTATGTTGTGGGGAAAACATTGGATGACATATATGTTGAAATTGGACATTCTTTTTGTGTTTTATAAGGAAAGACAAAACATTGTACAAAACATATGAAAAAATATTCCTCTTGAAAAATATAGAAATAAAGGAAACAATAGATATAAAATGTAACTTATTTTGCATTTTATCCATATATATGTAAATAATATAATATTAGAATATGGGTATGGGAGAGAAAGAATTAGAAAAATAAATCACTAAAAATTTAAAAAGAGGTTTTAAAATTAAAATGACTATTACATAGAGAGAGATTCATCACACATGTTCAGTATCATCCTAAATAATAAAATTATGTTTATTATCTACTTAATATAGAAACTTTTTCAACTTTATAATTCTTTTATTTCACTTATTACATTGCTATATAAAATTACTTAATCAATTAAATTCACATCAGATGTTTTGAAAATATTTGGCTCATTTGTCCAAAATGACTTCGATCAGTAAACAATTATCATAGTGGTAAATATTACATAATATTGAGAATAAAAATAATGATAAAATAATAATTTTTATTTATAATTTATAATTTTAAAACCAACACAAAAATACTTTTTAAAAAATAAACTACTTTACAGTCATGGAGACAGTAGGTGTAAGCATAAGTGGCGTTTCAATTTTTCAATGGTTATGGACGAAGCAAGGGAAATGTTATTTTATATTTCAATAATTCTTATTATATAATATATATATATTAATTTCATTAAATATACTTATATATTGTATGATTTTATTTTTTTTATTAAAAAATAATCGCATTGCTTTATTGATATGGTAATCCACACCAACACACGAACGATGTTATAATTTTTCAATAAATTTAATGTTAAAAAAATGATTGATATATTATATTCTCATAATGATAAATATTTGATTAATATCTTATTTAAAAATTAATTCCATCATTATGACTATCTATGAGTAGTGGGTAAGGGAAACAAATTACATTAGTTCGTGAGGTCATAGTTTTCCATACACACGAACGACGATTTTATGTCACATTTGATAGAAGAAGATAGGGATATAGGCTATAATATTAATATAACAATATATCAATATATAGAATATATTATTGTTTTTATTTAATCATGTTTGAAGTATAATATTTGAATGAATAGGAAGAGATAAATATAAAATTTCTAGTTAAAAGATAAACCTCTCATTCGAGAATCAGCATTACTTTACACTTTGAGATATCTAAGGGTCATGTTATCCACAACTGATATCCTGTATAACATAGAGAGGAATTTTAAGAAGGGATTTGGGAAGGTATTTTCTAGAATAATATTATATTTAAGTGTGAAGAAAAGAAGATAGGGGTAACATTTTATAAGATAGGGGATGGACACTCTTGGAATTTCTTAAGGTATTAAATTAATATAAAATATTTCTCATAGAATAACATATACAAAATGATATATTTAAAATATATTTTGATTATTTTTTGTAATAATCTCATATATTAAAATTTGGACAAGTTTAGAAAAAAAAAATTTACCCTTAAATGTTGTTTAACCACCAATCAACATTTTTCATAATCATGGTGACCATAAATAATTTTACGAGTTAGTTATTAAGATAGTTTATTCAAAACAAAAAAATGGCTCAAAATAGGATATGGTAGATATTTAAATCATATTAAATCACAAGCCCAAATATATGAGTTTTAGAAATTTTAAATCATTTAATCAAACATTATTTTTTATAAAATATCATTAGTGTCATTTTCTGAAACTATTTATTTGAATTGGAATTGAAAAAAATGATATTATGGAAATTAAATAATTAATCCATTTAAACATCACTAATGTGTTATATTAATCTAAAAAAATTTTGTAACACAATAATTCCATCAAATTTTACTACATTTAAAATTTTTAAATTCATTTATATTATTTTTGATTTAATCTAATAGATACTTTGTCCATATTCCGTAAGAATTTAAAGTTATTATTTGATTACTAAAAATATGAAATAAATTACCATGATTAATAAATTATTTATCTCTTAAATAAATGTTTGTAACTAAAAATTTACAATTTTTTCCCCATGTCAAATTTTTTGAGATAATAAGGAAAAGAGAATAATGTTTTTTCTATTTCTTTTCATAAAATAATATTATGTTGAAAATTAATGAAATGTGGAATAAGGTTTCCATATTTTTGAAAATTAGATGGAAATGGAAAAATTATAATCATAAAATGAGATAAATTAAACTGTTCGGCTCATTGTTTAGACCTTATTATATTTTTCATTCTTAATTACGTGATTTCCCCCTTCCTTGGTGACAATTATTTACAATTGGTACTATTAAAAATAACGATAAAAATATATAAAAATAAGAAATATGGACTAAAAAATAGGGTATTAGTTTTAAAAAAAATAAATTCCTAGAAGTTATAAAAGTTAATTTAATACTAAAATGATATACATAATAAAAAAAGTTTTTCATAAAAATACAATTTTTAGTATAAAATTGGTTTTATACTAAAACCAAGTTATAAGTTCATTTCAAATACTATTGTTGTATTATTTTTAATCAAAAGGAATTAATTATATTTTAAAATTAATCGAAATTAGAAGTTTACATTATCAAATCATTAATTTTAAATACAATTTTTAGTAAATATCATGCTTTTTTAATATCCATTGACAAATCAAACATTTCAAAAAAAAATCAAACTATTAAAATAATATTATTCTGATATTATGATTTCAAAAATTATATCATTTTTATGAAACCAAAATTATAATTTTTTTGGAAAATAATTTTAATAATTTCTAAAAAAACATATTTTCGATGAAGAAAGATACTTTACTAAAAAATGAGTGATTATTTACTAAGAATTTATCAATACATTTATACTATGTAGGTCCTATATATTTAAATCATAAATCTTTTGATCTTATTTATACTCCCAAATTTAATATATGGGTTATAATAGCAGTATTTGAATATTAATGTTTCATGGTTTGTTTCATTTATGTGTTCGATGTCATATATAAAATTAAATATATAGTTCTTTTAAAAATATCATGGTTTGACATCCTACCCACTAATAAATTATGTCATCAAAATTTTAAATTGATATCTAAAATCAAAGGTCTTACATCTGAAAGAAATTGTAGTGAAACAACATATTCTAAAAAACAATAATAAAAATTCCTCTTGAATATAGGGAAAATGAAATATAAAATTTATTGAGAATAACACATAACTAAGTTTCTGAATAATACAAGATTAGCAAGAATTGAAATTATAAACTTGGAGGAGAAATATAAGGTTAAAGTGATGATTTATATTGATACAGATCATTGATCATAATAAACTGAATCAATAAGATAATGTTAACAATGGTAAATCAATGTGGTGTCAAAAATACATCAATTCATCAAACATAAAGGAAAATAGATAAATTTTTTCATTCATGATCATTTTCCAAAAATTTAAAGATTTTTTTTACCCACTATATACTACACATAAATAAATTTACTTACATGATAAGTATAATTTCATCATTAAAAAAATTTACCAAAATTTCATCTTATCCCCCAAACGATGAGTATTCAAGATGATTTTTCATGTCTTTAGAAATAAAATAAAATTTTAATTGATCACATAAACCACAAAAATAAAACAAGTTATTTATGATTTCTTTATACATTAACTAAAACAAACTTTTTATAATTAGGTAAAATAGTACCCCAAAATAATAAAACGTCATATAAATAACCACAACATTAATCTCTATCATCGTTGAAATAACACCCAATGTTCAACTATTACATTTTATAAAAAAAATCTAAATATTCCAAAACATAATTGAATCCCAAAAAATTAGATAGATTTTGTAACATATTATTATGATATTAATTTAACATTTATCTTTAATTAACATTAGTCACTCATAAATTTATATTCCCAAATATTAATATTCCCTAATCATAGAATCTTAAAACTATTCTAATTATTTCCATCAATAACATCAATAATCATTAAAATCATATATAATTTATAAAGATAATTTAACTATAATACCTGAAATACAATCCAACAATATTATGTATACCTTAATCATATATGGTTCCCAAAATATTGAACATATTTTGAAATATTATGAGATACTTAATCACCAAATCACGTTATGGTCCAATGGCTTTCTATACAATAAAATAGATGTTCCCAAAATAAGTTAATAATTATCTTCAAAATCATTGATGTGAAAAACAATCTTGTTAACTTATACATAGATTAGGAATTTTGTAGTTGTTTCTCCCTTTTCACTCTTTGGTTGTGGGTTCAATCCCTATGGCCTTGTCAATTATAAGGGTTTTTTACCCAGCATGCAGGTATCCCTTTTTGCTAATTAAAAATTGATATAATTCATAAATAATTACAAAAAATGTGATTAATATATAAAAATATTAATATAATTCTTATAAAATAATCTTACATGTTAACCATAAGAGTTATATATACTTCAACCGAGATAAACCGCTCCAGAAAATATCATTATTCACTTTAAAATCTCATCACATAATACCTCCAAATGGGTTTATAAGACATTAAAAAAATTATTAGCCTCAAACATATAACCCCATGAAAATTTAAATAACTCTTTAGTAAATGTCACATGAAAACATATATGCATCAAAAAATAACCCAATCCATAGATGTTTGATGATTCTTATAAGCATAATATACTTGCAATAACACTTCTACTGCATAATTATTGAATACAAATACAAAAACGCCAAAATAGTTTCACTATATAGATTGGAATATCATATATATTTCATTGGTTTAAAAGTGAACAATTGGATTAGGGAATTGAGTTGGAAAATCCCCATGTTCCCTATATATATTACATGTCACTATAAATGGTACCTTAGGAATTACTTCATATCCACCCATTAAACTCATTATATTTTTCAAATAAATTACTTATTTTATACCCCTATTTTCCACACATAAAATATCCTTACATTCCTTTGAGAAATTTCCTTGAGTTCTTAATCCCACATAATTGAAACACAGATAATAAAACTTCTTCAAGTCAAGGTTTTCATGAAACAACATTTTTTCCTTCTTATTTCTGTCATAGATTTTACCCAATTTGATTTTATTAATTACATACCTAAATAGTTGATTTGTAATGATAAATATGACTTTCCTTCCATAAATAATTTCATTTTATTCTCCTAGGATAATTTATCCCATTGTCCTTTACATTCACCACTATCTCAATTTTTCTTAGTTCGATCCATTAACTTAAACTAAAAGAAAAATGTGAGAAACCAAATTCCTAGAAAGACATCACATAATCCTAAAAATACATTAATAGTATGTGTGAATGATTAAACCCTCATTTCATTCATTAAAACCATATTTTTAACCTAAGTAATTCTTGATTATAAACAATTAAAATAATTTATAATGGATTATAATGAAAATGTGAGTTCTCCAGTAATATCCTTTGAGATTTTAAAATCTATTGTGCAGTAAATGAACAATCATCATGCACTATAATGATGGGTGATATATACTCAACAAACTCCTTTGGAATTATTACACATTTATGCAAATATTCTGAAACCACATCCACTAGTAGTTTCTTTAAAGGGATGTATTAGTATTAGAACCACATCATATCTATCTTACATTAAACTTTGTAATGTTATCCTATACATAGGAGTATCCCATGGGATTTTACCAATGGTCTCTATTCCTAATCTTTATTATTATATAAACCTTTTCTCTTACACTAAATATATCAAGCCATCCATAAAAATTATATAATATTGAATCTCTTGTCAATAATCAATTTTATTACATCCCAAATATCTTTTAAAGATTTTTTTTTGATAATTTGTCCATTACCGCTAAATAAAAAAATAATAAATCAAAAAGTGGACACTTTAGTTTTTTATCAATATTATCTTATAACAAAACTATTATGATATAAAAACTATTCATTACATGCCATATCATACCAATGCTCATCTTTAACACATCTTTATCACTATATACCCATAAAACCCCATGAAAACAAAATTAAAACATTAGAGGGGCATAAATATCATTGTATGGGACATATAAAAATAATGAAATTTTTATTTTATGAATACTTAAAAGAGATTTTCATTTTAAAAATGAAACAGTGGGCTGAAAAAAATAATTTTATTATTCAATAAATCATATTTTCTACACAACTATAATCAAAAAATACTTCATAATAAATCATAAATTAAAAAATGAAAAACAAAATCGTTACGTTTCTATAATGAAAATCTTACGAAAATTTTTTAACAAATTATTGTAATTCCACCCTTATGAAGTAGCATATAATTTTTTTTAAACATTATATGAGAAGTAAACACATGGGAGAATTATATAAATAACATGTTGTTATATGATCATGGAAACATAAAAAATGTGGTAGAAACAACAAATTGAAAGAAGGATATATTAAGGATAACTTCTAAGAAAGCATGACATGGTGGAAAATGTCCCATCATGGATTAGCATTAATCCATAATCCCATACATAACATCTCATGTGAAAGAAATATTACCCACTATATATCAGTGCTATATAGGAACACTCGTAATAACAAGTTCAGGATTATGTGTGACAAAAAAAAGACTCAATCATAAGGAGTAATCATAATAATTGCCAATGTAATAAATTGGGTTTCATAATCAAGTATCATATAATAAAAAAGGATATTTCATAAATACATAATTTTTTAAATGAGCATAATACATGTATTACCCCACCAATTAAGGGAGGATAAGGAAGGTAATTATATATAATACAAATATATATATAGACGGATAATTTAATTTTATTCTCTAACATTAAAGTGAGTGGGAATGTGAGTTAAATATTTATTTCCATAAATACAAATAAAAATGGTTGGTTTAGAGATATCCCTAACACTCATAAGTAAATCATTTCAAGATATCAAAATATAACTTCCATTAGAATCCATTTATTAAAATACTAGGAATAATGGGAAATATGGTATTTTCATTGAACACAAAAGGGAATATTATAAAGGAATAAAAAAAATTGTTTTGAAGTGAAAAAAACCTATTGATGTCGTATATCGTAAAAAAGATCAATCTTTTTTTCCATGATAAAATAATTCAAAAAGTTATGTATAAAATGTATAAGAATATTCCCATTGAAAATCATTGAATGAAATAAAAAATAGATATAAAATATCCTTTTTAATTTATATATATACATATAAATACATCAACAAAATAATTTAAAGAATATATTTATGGAATATATTTATTTAGAAAGTAAATCATAACAACATTCAAAATAGAATTTTAATAATCATGTTTCTATTAACTCAAGCTCGACTGGTCACATTTTATCCTTATATTCTTGAATATTAAGATTATTTTAATTATTTAATCACTTGAAAACATTTTTAAATTTTATTATTCCATTTATTTCACATTCCACTGTGTTATATATTGTTATATAATCAATTAATTTGATGGGATAGTTTTTGATAATATTTGAATCATATGTCCAAAACAACTTCGGTACGTTGACAATGGTCAAATTGGTCATTATAATCCAATCTGAGAATAATAAGAACTACGTATTTATAATTTTTATACCTCAATTTTACTATTAAAATAAACCATGAAATGGTTGTAAGAAAAATAAAATATATGAGAATCATTGAGATGGAAGGTCATACAAAACCATGAGTAACGTTTCAATTTTTCAATGATTGTGATGTCAACATGGTAAGATTTATTTTATTATTTAGGAATGATTGTTATAATCTAAATAACATTTTATTTTTAAAATT
Organism: Viscum album; assembly: GCA_963277665.1. NCBI lineage: Eukaryota > Viridiplantae > Streptophyta > Magnoliopsida > Santalales > Viscaceae > Viscum > Viscum album. Next base: position 2,068,276,413 of record OY728152.1, on the reverse strand, counting down.
CACATATATATATCATCCATGTTATGTGTTCATTAAAAAATAAAATCACTTTATAAAGGTATCAATCCAATTTTACACATGAATAATACTATCATTTTTTTAAATAGACAGGTTATAAAATAGATGATATATAATATTAAAATAATATTAAATATCTCATTGATATCTTATAAAAAATTAATTTCATCATTATAACCATCCATGATTGGTAGGTATGGATAACGAATTATGTTAGTTTATGACGATGTAGTCCACCAAACACAAAAATGGTGGTTTCACTTCCCATTTGATAGAATAGAATATTGATAAATATTATTCCAATAATATAAAAACATAATTGTTTATTTAAAATTTTATTTCAATTATTTCCTCATTATATCATAATATTTTATGGATAAAAAATAATAAATTAAACTGAAACATTCAGTTAATAGTTATACCTCTTCTTCGAAAAACCACCCTTTCTTTACACCTCCACCACTCTATGTTTGGTATTTTAAACAAACTAAAACCTATATAAATTATTTATGGATGTTAATAATTGATTTCATAAGGTCTAGGACGAACTAAAATGATTTTTTTCATGAATAAAATAATATAAAGGGTATCCTTTCATAGGGAAGAATACAGGCACTCCTGTAATTTGTTAGAGTACTAAATTATTCTAAATTATGTTTCCTAACAAAATGAATTAAAATTTCATATTTCAAATTTAGTATTAGTATGGGTGTAAATAGTCTTATATCATATAATTTTTACATGTTTCGACTCCTTTTTACCCTTATATTTATGTTTAAACCCACCCCCCCCCACACAATTTTGAAAATTAGGGCGATAACAATGTTTTTTACAAAATAGGGATTAATATTTGTTCAATAAAAAGAAAATTGGACCATAAAGAGACAATGGTTGATTTCATTAACCATACAAAAGTAATGTTTCTGAAAATAATATTTTTAGTATTTTTATGTCATTTAATAAAATATTAATTATTACAAAATAGCATTAATGACATTTTGGGAACTATTCATTTTTTTAAACTGAAAATATCCTAAATTTATTGGGATTCAGATCTAATTCATTTAAAAATCCAAAAATGTTTTATTTGTCATTACAAAATATGGAACATAATAATTCCTTTATATTATATTACTTTTAAAAATTTAAAATCATTTTGTTAATTATTCTATTAATTGAATAAACATTATGCCAGTATGACAAAATTATTTAAAGTAATTATTTCATTTATAAATTTAATATATAAATCAACATGACAAAAAATCAATTAAATCTCAAAATATTATTTTTAATGAGGAATAACTACCTCAAAACCCTATGTAAAAATTTTAGTCATAATAAGAAAAAGAGATTGACATTTTTTTACTTTAATTTACATAAAATAATATAAAGCTAAAAATCAAGGAAATATGACACTACGTTTTAATATTTTATAAAATTGGATGGAAATGGTTAAACTAAACTCATCCAATAAGATAAAGTGATTTGTTAGAGTAAAATTATATTCCTCTTTTATAATGACACTGATCTCAATAGCATGGATCCCTTGTATTCTTTTTGACATTGACATAAGATAAAAGGAATCATAGATCAAAGGGCCAAATAGTTCAGTATTATCGGTAAACCAAATACGTAATTGAGTCCTAGAATCCATTTGAATATTAAAATTACAACTTTTTTGAGAATATCATTATTCATCCTACAATATCATTTCATATATAAAATTATACACTTCTTAGATTACTAACGAAAGGAAATAAAATATGGGTGATCTCAAATTCTTATTATGATTTAAGCACATTAGACGTTAACATAAATAAATAATCATAATAATTATGGTCTATTTTTTAACTGAAACACGTGACATTTAATAGATAACATGGTCATAATGTTGAAGAAATAAATGATAATCAATTAAAACAATATAAATAATTTCATGATCTTGAAAAAACCCCATGGATATTCTAACCAATCAAAAAGCCACATGGAATATCAATACCTCAATTCATAAGGTCAGATGTGTGAACTACAAATATATATTCCCAAGAAAGTTAATATAAAGATATATCCACAAGAATGTATAAATGAATGGGTTGAAACCTTTCTGATTTACCCAAATAATTTTCCTCCAGTGACCAGTTGATGCCTCTAAGGATATACAAGTGTAACAATTAACAGTTACTAGTATAGCCTTGGGGTGCTTAATAATAATATTTTTTAAACTAATAATCACATACCATGATTGATAAAGGTTTTATTTTGTAAAATACCTTTAATATGATAAATGTTCTGATGCCTTTTACCATGAGTGATACCCAGTTCCCCACTGAATTATATTGGACGGGCTCCATGGTCAATATTGTTATACCATTCCATGAACAATACCTAGTTCCAAGATAGTATACCATGGATAAGTTCAAATGGTCTTACGTATATAATATTTCATGAGGGATACATGGGTATATTATACAGAATGTCGTGGAAAATATCTTATATTTATAGGGTTTATTTTTCTCCTAGAGAAATATATAAGTTCCATTTTCTGAAATGCCTCATAAAGTCCCACGATGCATACTAATTAAAAATAAGGATTCATTCCCAAAGAAAAATAACATGATTTGATTTGGTACATGATTTACACTTGAATTTTATGATCTTAAAATTTCATCTCAATTATTATATTCCATGAGAGTTATGAAACCCCTTATAATTTCACACCATGAACCACCTCCAATAAGTTGTAAATCCCCTATTCCAAATATTTTCATAGTGGTACCCATATAGTCACATCATGAATTTCTTGCTGTTGATAATTCCAGTAACCTAAATATTATGGACCTACACTAACACCTTCCCAATCTTCTATGAAATAACCTGATCCTAAAATCATATTTTAATAAGTTATTTATTAATGATTAAATTCATGGAAACCCTAAACAATCCCTAGATCTAAAAAATTATCATTCACCAAATTATAAATTCCAATTCCCTTTAGAATTTACATCCCATAATTTTTTAATTTGTTATATCGTATAGGATATTATCTATTTAAGGGTCCAAACCGTTCTTGAACATTGATATAGTATAGACACCAATTATCTATTATATAGATGCATTTTCCTATTATTCTTTATTTTCTATGATTTTGAAATATCAAATATAATAGTTTTTTTCTTATATTTTAACATTATCTATTGTAGACAAGACAAAAACACAAAATTCACATAATAATAATGTCATGGTCCTTATATTTAAATAACTCAAATGTTACATTCACCATTATGATATATTTTGGGGGTTAGATAACTCATTTTTCAATATCTTCTTTCATTCAATAAATAAATGACACGTTAAAAGTTATACACTAATACAATTCATGGTTTTCATAGTGATGTCACTCATCATAAAAATGGTAGGATAAAATTTTATAACCCAATTAAAAATACTATGTATATAATTTTTGGGATTAAATAATAAAATGAATATATAATGGAAAACATTTCACCATGATGATTTGGCCTAGAAAATATTCACAAAATAATGATAAAATCGCTAAGGAGAACCCAATGGATTCATCCATACATGGGTATCCAGAAATATTTGTGATTTAATCATTAATTAGGAAGGATCCAATTCTCTCAAAATAATTTTATATGCATAAATTTAAAAAATATAAGAGTGGGGAGAGATTAAATATGATTTTTTTAGGAGTTATCACAGTTTTATTATACAATGAACTCACACAAAGTTATAAAGGATAAAACCACATTTATAAATTCATAACAATTTAAAAAATATGGCAAAAGATAATTTTAATGTTTCTAAAATGTTTAAATATTACACATCCACTGTAAAATTTAATTCCATTATCATATTGAATATTTAACATTCAAAAATTAATGTTATGAGTTAAAACTTATCATTATCATTATCTCATATTGATCAACCATTTAAGATTAAATTTTGAATATAATATCAAATAATCCAGTGTGTAACCGTATAATGTGATAATTACATGCATGATTCACCGTATCTTTTTTTATTAAATTATATCGTAGTGCACATGAGGATAGGTCATGGAATGGCCTAAATCACCATTCCATGGTATACAATTAACACTTATAACATTATGGATTTAATAGAGTTCTTGAGACTATTCCAGATAAAGGATACAAGGGGGATGATGTTGCTAATAGATTCTACAGATACCCCATACTTATGACTAAGAAATCACACAAAAAAGAAGTATACCATGATGAAGTCTCAGGAAATGTTTACCTAGATATAGTTTAGGGTATCTTTTAAGATTAAAATATTATGTTCATATTCCCTCAAGGACCTCAATATATTCCTCTAGCTCACGAAGTGACATCTATGATTATAATGGGAATCCCATAGAAATTTTTTGACTATTTTCTCCATATATTTTAGTAAATATTTGGGAACCATGAAAATAAAGATAATGTGAACTGGTTTAGATATTTGAGCATTATTTATCAACATGATTTTATACCTGAATGATAATTTTTTATTATTCTATTTGAGAATCCACCCACAAATATTTGGAAATATCTATCAATATGGTGACTATATAATATTCCAATGGAAATTGGGCCTCCAAATTAGTCTAGGGGAACTCATTTATGGATAAACAAGTCCATCCTTCTAGAATTTTGGTATCACTATCTAGGAAAATGTAAGTGATATAGAAGTTTATTTATTAGTTACAATTCATTAGACACATTATTTTACAAACTATGGTCATACATTCTAGTCATAATAGATATAATTTCACCTAAAACTAAAAAAATAATTCATTTCATCATTACATATAAGTGGAATGATACCCAATTTATAATAGTTTCCTTTAAAGATTCCCAATGACCCTTATCAGAGAAACATATCAAAATATTTACTAAAATAATCACAATTAAGGATAAAGATACTCCTTGTATGTAGATAACCTCATCTCAATATATAAATTAAATTGATGAAGGTTAATTAATTTACTATTTTACTAATATAGGTCCAAGGGGAAGAATAAAAATAAAGGATTATGTTGTAGAACCGCCCTGAGAAATTATAGTATTGAATTACCATGATAATAATGATTTAATCTTTCTTAATATATTTTTTATATATCTATTTTCACTAAGGCATTACCTTACCAACACATTTCTATCATAGTCCATGATCATCTCTTGGAAAATTGTAATGGAACCATAATTTCTACCTATGTAAATAGAGTTGTGTATCTCTAATGCCACCATGTAGGGGTGAGTGAAAAAATTATATAATTCAGTATATTTGTAATACTTTTATAGTATAGGTTACACATACATCTTGACTGAAATTGGTGGATGTAATGGGGGTGTTGAACCATAGGAATAATGATAATGGAGGTAGATAAAGTTTTAAAAGGTGTATAACCATTAATTATATAATCCAATATAATATTGAGGTTTTCCCTTTTAATGAGGTGCCATGTTCAAACATAAAAGTATGTAAATTTATATTTGGCCTACAGTAATTTTGTGGATTCATTTTATTAAAAAATTATATGATTTAATCCTCACTATGGATACCCACTAAGAAAAAAAATTATGCATTGATGATTGACTTTAGGATTACCCAAAAGAACTCATCCCCCATCCCCAACTGGGTATCCACCCCATTAACTGATACCCTAACCTGTAAGTAGAGTGGTAAAATGATTGACTTTCATGAAAATTTTGACATTTACATGATTTATAAATGAATAATCGTCTAGTTTAATGTAAATGTTTCTAAGGTACCCCCATTTCATAATGCATTCATGTAATAATGTATGGTTGTTTTACTACCGTGAAATCCAATGAATCTAAAATTTTTCATGGTCTATGATGATATACATTAGTAGTATATTAAATAGTAATTTATATTTATCGGTAAATATTTGGAAGAGATTATCATTATAATAGTCTTTAAGTCTATTATACATGTTTGGAATTTCATTGCGAGAATCCCTATTTCTAGTGTTTTATGATGGTTTTAATTTTGGAAATAATAAAATAGAATGTTTCATACATCTAGTTATACACCACTATATATCTGAATGAACTTCAATTCTTTGGGTTCTTCCATGAGTCAAGAATGACAAGAATGAATTAAATTTCAATTTATAACTACATCAAGATGTATCATAGTTGATATTTGAAAAGAAACTCTCAAAATACTTTAACAATGTGTAAGGATCTAATAATAATAATAAAGGAAAATTAGTAACCCAGTTTTTATGAAACTGTAAAATCCAATTTTGATTTACAAAAATATATCAATATACCATCATTACAACCTTCTCCATTTATTATTTTTGAACAAAGGGATTAATTTATTAGAATATTCATTACCATGAAATTGTTTATTTACTAAAACAATTGTGAATATTTTATGTAAAAACAAGATAAATCACAACCACCCTTTTTATTTTTTTCTAATTAGGGATATAATTAATGTCTCTATGAATGATCCACAATTATGGGCTTAGTTTGAAAGCAGATATATCCTTCCACAGAATATATCTCTTTCCAATATAACATTTTTTAATAAAATTGGGGACAAATAGTTATCATACCTAGTCAAATCAATGGTTAGTTGTTTTGATAATTTCATAACTATAATAGAATGCATGCCATATTTAAATAATGTATATATATATATATATGATTATTATATGGACCATTTTGAATTTTGTTTCTCATCTATTACATGAATGTGTAGTTGTAAATAGTATATCATTCTATTCATGTTCAAGATTTCATAAAAGAGAAAAATGTGATGAATTGATTATAGAAGAATGATACCCATTTTCTCTAAGAAAATGATACCCCAAACATTCTAAATAATCAAAGGAAACATGACTGGGTAGATAGGGTTTACATTGAGGTCATACCTAATGAGGAAGAGTAACCCTTCATTGTATGACTATGTAGCAAGGATATAGTTCACACTCTCCTAAACAGGAACATGTAAAGATCATATATATATGATTGTCACGAAGGTAGGAGTGTCTTACAAATTCATGTCTATATAATTCAAGTAATTTATTAGATTATTCAGAAACTGTGTAGACGCATTAGAAAAATTATTTATCTCCTTCATCTTTATCAAAGAAAATGAAGGGATGAGGTACTTAGTAAAAAATAAAAATAATAACATTAATTTGAACATGAATTATCAAATCTTATTCAAACCCCAAGGGATATTCCTCCTATTAATGACAAAGAGATGATAAAGACAGTACCTTGGGGATAAATATAGCTCTAATTGTAGCTCTAGAAACTAAGTCGGTCACATGCCACCATATATTTCCAATGATTTGGTCCACCAAAATATAACTAGAAACATCACTTTACATCTTTGGGGAGGGTGGTAAAATAATAACTATAATATGGATTTGGGCGGTGGTATAGAAAAAATGGTACTGGGAATACCATATGGAAGTACATTTGGTCCAACATAAGAATGAGCTACTGGGAAACTACAAGAACCACTTGACCCGGAGGGATGTATAGGCCTTCATCTCCCATAATGAGATATAACATGGAAATGAAGATGGAATTTACTGTTCAATCACAGAATATTAATGAAGAATTGTTTCTTAAGAAGTATATATATGTTCATACATGGTAACATTACACTAAGTAAATAGTTATGTGATATTCATCTTTAAACAATCAATGTTTACATCATATATTTCATATTGAGTATATTTATGACTGTACACAAGAATATACCAAAATAGTGGTCAATTGAATTCAAGATAATAATGTTTTATAGCGGGAGTGGGAGTCCTGGAATATAAACATAAATGGATTTTGATCAAGGGATAAAACCATGAAGAAATTTGATAGGACAGTTAAATATTAAGAAGGTATGATGATCTAAAACCCATAATTTTGTTTAAGAATCCCTAGAAAATCCCTTAATAAAGTAAATATGAAAACTAAACTGGTTTTGATATAGGATTAAGATAATAGTAGGGGTATATATTTTAAAGAGGAGATTAAGGCTTTGAAATCCACTAGAGGGGAGTGGTCTAAAAAACAAAATGAGTATAGTGAAGTGAAACATAGATGTTGAATCAAATTTATATAAAAAAGGAGTTGGTGTTAGGTCCCCTTCCACCACATTCTACTCTAAATAAAATATGGGAATAAATGTGGTTAATTTAAGATTTCTACTAGTAGAAGGAAATATATCTTTCAAATAGTATATTTATAGTTATCAGAGGAGAATTATTTTTAGAGGCCCTAAAAACACCTCACTACCCAACATTAGAAGTTTTCCCACCCCAATACAGATTAAATCATTGGTAAAAATATAAAAAAAAATTATTATGGGTGTTTTAAGAAAGATAAATAAAACAAAATTCATTAAGATATATGACCAATATAAAATAAATTATGCTTATAAATCTAATAAAGACTTTAATTATGGTTTATATATGAATTAATATGGTCAATTTATCATGTGTAAGAACTCTCAAGAAACATTGAATCTTCATGAGGTCCCACATGATGGAACAAACAAAGTCAATGAGACTAGACATTACATGTAGATTACATAGCATAAAATTTTTATCCTGAATTATAATAAGTATATTATTAAAATATTTACTCACTTTAAAATTATTTTTAGTGTTTTAAACCCACTTGGTGAAGATCTTTTTATAAAATCTGCTATGAATAAAAAATTGTTTCATTGAGTTTTTCATTACCAAAGGTATTGATAATTAATGAACTGAAGAACATCGGTAACATGCTCGTAGAGGAACTGACAAGGATCCGCATTACCTATGATACTATAATTAAAATGAAATATACAATGGAATACAATGAGGTCAAGAAAAATAAGACAATTTCATTAATAGAAATCAAAGATATATCATACAACAGTGACATCTCAATTTTTAAAATTGACAAGAAGATGAATGAGTTAATGAGAAATAAAAAATCATAATGACATGGTAGTAAAAATTATTTAAAATGTCATTTAAATTATATCCAAAGTAAAAAATATATGTTATACTCTTCCTTCTTTTAAATAAGAAAAAATTCCATTTTTTAGATTGGTTAAAATATAACTGATCAGAAATATTGGCTTTAAACATTGCCTATAAATACAAAAAAAGTTAATAATATTTTTAAAAAATTAAAATAATAAACCTGATTAATAAAAAAATTTATTAGATAATTTATAATTTATAATATTTTATTTGAATCCATTAGTCTCATATATGAGAAACCCTCTTCTTACACATTCACGTGCCCACTATTGTTGTTCCTTCTTTACTATTACAACATTTTTAGATCACTCCCCCACTTACTATAAAACAATTCTCACAAAAATGTATATATTGGTCTTAGAGTTATGGATATTTTTTAAAAAAATTGACTGTATCCAAACTTATGGTATTTCTTGATAAAATATATATTATTATTTTTTCATTTTCCCATAGTAATTGTTGTTAGTTAAGAAGTTTCTTGTTTTGAAATTTTAGATCTGCATGATTTTGTTATGTATAACACAGTATTATAATTATTATATATAAATAGGTATTTTATTTCCAATTTATTTTAGATTAATTATTAAAAATAAGTACATAGTAAAATTTATTTGAATTTTAATAATTGATTTTTCAATTTTTTATTTTTTGAAAATTTTTAATACACGAATTTTTAATAATTGTAAAATATGAAATTGCAATATTTTTGTGTTATTAAATATATCTGAATGATAAATTAATAACATAACTGTTTATATTGAAAAATTTCTTGTATATTAACAACTTATGCTATATATTTTTCAAATTAAATATATTTTACTACAACATTTATACATATATATATATTTGTGTGTGTGTACTCTTTTATAAAATATATTTTAAAAAAATAGATATATATATATATATTATTTTAGTAATATAAATTAGAACATTTAATGAACTAATAATTTATAGAATTGATTAAAATCCTAAATCTATAAATACAATGTATAAAATGAATAAAATTTCTGTCATGTATTATTATTTTTTTGTGATTATTAGCACTTTTATTATAACTTTTACTATTATTTTTTTTCAAATTTTTGTTATTTTAAAAAAAATTATTTTATATTCTTCTGTTTTACTAAATAAATATGAATTAATAGTATAACAAGGTATATTCTTTATTTGATAATTTCTAAAGGAGAAAATGTATCATAAGTAGATTAATACAGGGGGAACAAGTGATTAAAATAGAGAAGTGTTTCAATATTTCTTAGAGATTTTTAAATGGATTGTTCTAAATAGTGAAATATTTTATGTTCCTTTATAAAAGTGTTTAAAAATTAAATATTTGGGATTCATATAAATGAATGATAATTTAATTTTCAATGGTATTAATTTAAGTAACATTATATGGATATGGAAATGTAAAATCAAATAGAATTCAAGATCTAATAAAGATATAGATTTCCATATAGATAAAATTGATCAATTATATAAAACAAAATGTGCTATCAAATTGAAAGAATTTGAGAAAACATTATAGTAAAGTGACTATATGATGATGATAAAAATCCATTATATCAACATGATGTCAATTTTATAGTTTTACACATAGTGTTAGGAATGATGACTTGAAAGGTAGTAATAGATGGTGTGATGAAAATTTTACATAATTTATATAACTATTGAAATAAAAACTTCTATAAGAAAAGAATCTACTATATGAAAATTATTATTTTGAAAATATTATATCCACTGTGATTTGGGTTTAAAAATATTTATATTCTTCCTAGTGAATAATTATTATATTCAAATAAATAAAACTGTCTTTTAGGGTGTCTTGAATGTCATAAATCATGGTATAAGTAGAATGAAATATCTCATGTTGAATTTTATATTATTTTAACTACTAAAACTCCTAATAAAAAAATTCAGTTGAATCCTATCATTCATTATTTCAATAATTTCATTTTAAAATTAATGGATTCAAAAAATATTTAAAAGGTATGAAAATTAAGGAATATTCATTGGAAAATTCATTATTTAAAAAATTACACATAATAAAAGAAAATTTATTACTAGTTTTGTACAATTAGAAAAAACGTTTCAAGACTTTGACTTGAAATATATTCAGTTTGAATGAATCTAAATCAAATCCTCAGAATCAAACATTGATCACGACAAATTATATTAATAATTTATAACTTTCCATCACAAATTTGTTGAATTTGGAATTTGTTATGTTCACAGTAATCTTTTAGGACGAAAACAACCCAGTAATGATATTAATGTCAATTTATTTCAATTGATTAATTATTTGAAAGTATTATGTGTGGAATTTATCACACTTTTTTATTTTTCTAGAAATAAATATTTTTTAATTTCAAATCATGAATACATTCATTATAAATATCTTTTTAAAATATTGAAAAAAAAATTTGAAGTCGGGTTAATGGATATAAAGACTATCTAATTGAATATGAAAATATTTTTTATCTTTAACTATAAAAGAGGGTAAAATATTGTATATTTGTAATCAAATGATTTTATGTACAGATCACTCTGATCTACTGTTAAAACACCTTAAATGCCATATAATAATTTTATTATTCTCTAAATACATTGAGATATGTTAAAAACTCTGAGAGGGTGAAAAAAATGAGGAATTAGTTAGAAATATATAGAAATCAATTAATGAAATAAATGTATTGAAGGAATTCCCAAACTATTTTGATCTACATTATTTAAGATATTTTTAAGTAAAATGTAACATTGATTTGACTCAACATAATAAGAATATATTTGGTAGTCTAATTGGAATATTTTTAGATATTAAAGGAAAGACTACAGATTGGCTGAATGAAATATTTTACTTCCCATTAATGAGAATACATATAATGTTATCTCCCATCCCTAAATAAAAAAACATACATTCCTCTATCTTATCATTTGTTATCCAATAGAGATAAAATCATAATTTTTCAATGTTAGTGGACCACCCTTGTTTATATTTTCTAGCTTGGTCCAAATATTCCATTAAAGGTTATAAATTTTATACCAGATATTAGTGAAGTAACTAAAGATCAAAATAGTTGAGTAATTTTTTTCTAAAGGGATTCATTTTTTATGTTCCAAAGAAAAATTAATATATTACATTTATTATATATTATAGTGATTTTGAATATATATGGTAAATTGATTAATAAAACATTGAGTACCTATATTAAATTTTAAATTGGTTGAAACTATTGATATTGTAAAACATGATGATTTCAAAATTATATTCGAATATCTTAATATTTTAAGATAAATTGATGAAATTTATATCATGCCAACACATGGGAAAACATATTTTTAATATTGATATATTAAATGACAAGTTGTCAAAATTTTCATAAGGGAAATGAGAATATTTTATAAAAATGTTGACATTTTTGATAATTTAGGGGATGTTTTTACATTATTGACTTGATAATCTGAGGATATTGTTAACCAAGTCATATAGATGCTTTTTGATATATAAAATTATCAAAAATAAGGAATATGGGAACACAATCCTGGAAAAATATATGAATGGTGAAACAGACTATGAAAATATTTTAGTTTTTACTTTCCAAATTATAGAAAAAATTGTGCTATTTTTGTATATGAAATTATTTTTGAAAAATATTTTAATAACTATGAAAAATTGATTTTATAATATGAAAATATTATTTTTATATACATAATAGATTTATTTCACTAGTTATATCAATTTTATTATTACATTCCTTTAGTTTTCGTATATTATTATAATTTTATGTCTCAAAAATTATGTCAAAAATTATAATTTTAATTTGAAAATTATAAAACAAGTTTAGTGAAATAATTTTATTACTATTTTTTAGTTAATTCTGTTAACAACTATGAAAAACTGCTTATACAGTACTTTAAATTTCATTATATGTTGTGGTAAATTTTATGTAAAAATTAAATATCAATTTTAATTTCACTGATGTTTATTTATACATTATCTATACCATTTTATATATTATAAGTATTTTCATTTGATTATATATGATATAATATTGAATCCTAATTTTTATGATCTATCCACTTAGACATCTTGATCTTATATAAAGTATCCTTCTCATTCAATTAATAATGACGCAATAAAAAATTTACATAGAAAATTCCTACTTATATAGGGCTAGATATGACATACATAGTTTATAAAATTAATAGTAGTCACTTACTAGATTTATCACATTCTTGTGGTGAGTACTGGAGGATTACTATTAATTATTATGATAACAGTAATTTTGATAGTCCAAATATAATTAAAAAATATTTTTTTTTATTAGTGATGAAATGATTGAACCATTTTTTTGTATTCAATAAAAAATAAAATTAATATATAAATATGAAAAAATAGATGAAAATCGGTGTTTCATGGAAAATCCCAAATGAATAGGAGAAACCCTTAGACAAATAGAAGTATAACTAAAAGGAAATATTGGTAAAAAAATTAATTTCTGTTATAAATAGAATACCATCATAAAAGAATTTGTTTAATGAGTGTAGAAAAATATCTTCCACACACCATACATAAATGACTAAAATTTGGGAAGGAATACTTTCTATTAATTAATATATTAAGTGACAGGGTCCCTTTTTATTAAAAAAACCCATTTGTCCATCTCATATCTACTAATCATCCTCCACTGTGTGGGTTTGGGGGGGGGGGGATTTATAAGCCCACCTATAACAACATCCAACTATTAGAACTATTATTTTGATAACTGTAACACCCGAGACTTTTATGTTATATAAATCATCAAAGAAATATTTTTCTACACAACACTTGCTTGGCTTTCTTTACACGCAATCGCGACCTTCTTCGATAGCTTGCGTCGTACGCAATACCGAGTTTTACTAAACAAAAATATTCTATTAAAACTAGCCGTTATGAATAGTAGTAACCACTTTTTGAAATTTTATAAATTTTATTTTTCAAAATGGACTTCATTTTTGGACTCAGAATATCGAAATTAGCCTAGGGTGAAATTTTGGTATTTTTCTGAAAACTTTCAATTTTTGATGAATAGTGAAACCACTAAGTGGTAGGTTAAAAACTGAATTTTGCATAAAACTTAATTTTACCGCTTCTGTGAATGGAATTTCAAAAATCCGAGAGACACGGTTAATATCAAGGACTAAAATGTGGTTCAATGAGATGAAAATAATTTTTTGGTGAATAGTAACTTTTTACTATTTTTACCGCGGTTAATAGTAAATAGGGTAACTATGGGTAAATATGATATCAATATTACCCCAACACATGTCCTAATTCTATTGGACAAGTGTAATTCGACCAAAAACAATCTTAGGAATAAAATATGACCATTTAGGCCCACTTGGATTAGATTAGGACATTTATTATTAATTTATTTAAAGAAGGGTTAAAATAGTTAAAATCAAAGTTTAATAAGTAAATCATTTTTAATATGGGGTTATACATAAGATAAATTCAATTGTAAATATTCATTAGAAAGATAAAAAGATTTCCTACATGATGCTATTTTATTTGTAATTTGTAGACATCAAATAATTTAATTTATTTATGACACAATGATGATGCAGTAATTATCTTATTAATGAAATATTGACATAATTGATGTTATAAACAACAAAATAAATGTAATTTGAGACTTTTTATGAATTCCAATAATTTTCTAGGTTACTATGATATATTAGTATTGATTTAATCGACTTGGTTCGAACATATAATTCTGTTATGACTTTCACAAAAATCATATATCAAATAGTGTCAAAATTGACACAAAATAGTTTTTAAATCAAATATTATATTATTAATTGTTATTTTATTCCTAAAAATCTAAGGTTCGGCCAAATGACTTAGATAAGGATATATATATTAATAATAAACAATTTGGTGTTCGTTTGGCATGTTATAGTAAGTGTATTAACCATATAGTGAAAGAAAACAAAAAGACACGGTAAAAGTTAAATTAATTAACTTAGAGTTAAATCTAATTGATAAGGTTAAAATAATATCCTAAACTTGTCTAAATTCTATTGGTTTATATTATTTCGACCCATCCCCATTTTAGCTTCGAAATAAGACCCTTTGGAACCATTATAAACCGATTTTGACTTTAATATAAAATAATATTTTGAGATATTCCTAAGGTGCCCCTCTCCTCCCTTATAAAAGGGCACCTCCTCCCCCTCCTCCTCACACCAATTTGAGCACTCAAGCTCGGCCAACCCCTGCCATTTTCCCTTCTCCACTTCCCTAGAATAATCCTAGAGGTCCTGGTCTTCTCCAAAGACCAATCTTAGTTCCTTAAGTGGAGGATTCAAAAAGGCGTTCCAAAGAAGAGGTAATATCCATTACCGATCTTTTCAATTTCTTTCTTCTTCAACTTCTTCTTCTTTAGTTGTTTCATGATAAAGTAATAACATCAGTATTACTTACATACTGATATGTTATTATAAATATGAAACAACCCTAATTCACCTTCTATCCATCCTACGGAAAAATGAAATCATCGCGCGTGCGTACGTACGGAATACCGTCTCCACGCCGTGGTGTAATCTATTTTCCACCATCACCTTACAAGGATGGGTATAATGGTGTAATCAGTAACTATATATGATTATTATTAAGTAATATTGATACTGAAATAATATATATATATACTCCAATACAATTCCACGATCATAGGAACGATATCATCACTCGTGCGTACGTACGGGATACCGTCTCCACGATGTGATGCGACTCGTTCTACATGATCTTCATTTCATAATGATTATATAAATGAATTGAATGAATGAATATGGTATATACTACACTAATACCATTCTGGAAATGAATTATCTATAACCTAAAGATAAGAATAAGAATTTATTCGACAAAACACGCATAAGAACAAAAAGTTATAAAGACCCGAGTAACAAGTAACAATGAAATATTACTAACAAGAAGCTAATAATATGACCATATATGATCTCATATCAATATGTATGATTCTGTAATAAGTCAATAACATTATTTAAACCATTATACAGGAGCTTCGGACACGAACAAAGCAAATCGGACCTAAGGTAAGGGAAATATCACAATCTCATTTTTATCCGAGATTGTTTATTCGTAAGTATTTACTGGGGTGTATTTTATCATCCACATCCATGTTCCCTCAATATTTAATATTGTTTCCATCCACTTGAAATAGTTTAAATCCAATTTTACCCTTAGGTGAGTTTTTAGTAAAGAATATGAAAGGAATCTTTTGTTGTTTTTCCGTACGAGGTACTTTTTGACTTTTCCGACAAAAGTACGAAGAATGTTTTTTTTTAACTTATACGGCATGAATGGATTTTTAAAACATTACTTCAAAGAAGCTTCCTTTACAAGTTTTCAAGTTTATTTTTAATCAACTTATTTTATTTTAAAGTTGTATGACATGTTATGAAAGGAAAAATGTTTTTGAAGAAGAAAGGATATTTTCCTCAAGAATTCAATTCAAGTGTTTTATCACAATTATTTTCCATCTAAGATAATAAAGGGTTCTGTTTCTATCCATATTTTTACATTGGTTTGACTATGTTGTGATGGAATTATGTTTATGAATTCCTTTAACATATATGAATTGATTTATGATGTCATGATGTTTCAAGAATCCAATTTTTGTTATATGTGTTATGCGATGATGTATGTTTTATGATTATGTGGCACACATAAGAAACGATTCATTATAAGATGGGTGGGACCTATATCCCCCTCCAATGCATTGGGTAATGATTTTATATCTCATGAGATAGACATGGCTGGAACGGAAGGTTATTTCGGTGCAGTGATACAGGACTGAAACGAGGAGTGAACTCGGTTCAGAAAGGGACTTTGTCCACTAAGATAGTCTTGGCAATGAGTCATGACTAACAAGAAATGATTTTCCATGATTATGTGTGCATGCCACAAAGATTCAAGTTTTATGTTATGATTATGGGGATCTCATTTTCACTTCTATGATTTATTCCATGTTAAGATATTATGATCTCTTTTGCAGGTTTTAATTTTCAAAAAGATATGATATGATTTTTATTTCCTTTATTTGCCCTTGCTGAGCATTTGAGCTCACCCTTTTATGTTTTCTTTTCCCCAGGCCAGGAAGATGGATATTAAGTAGGATATTCTAAAAGGGACCCTAGATATGATGAAATAAATGGGAGACACTGTAGAAGATTTATGAACCAGTTGTTTATGTTTCCCAGTTTCTAAAGACACTATACCTATACGGTCCTTTGTGGTTTTGTCATATGTTGTAATAAGTGTGATTCAATTTTGAAGTATTAACAATGTATGTAAAGTGTGGGTCGTTATAGTTGGTATCAGAGGAAAGGTATAGTCAACCTTTGGAAACTAGGATGTGAAAGCCTTAGTAAGAACCCTAAGGATAAGTCT
Source organism: Viscum album (assembly GCA_963277665.1). Classification (NCBI taxonomy): domain Eukaryota; kingdom Viridiplantae; phylum Streptophyta; class Magnoliopsida; order Santalales; family Viscaceae; genus Viscum; species Viscum album. The sequence goes on along the minus strand of OY728152.1, from coordinate 2,068,258,894 downwards.
AAGCATAGAACACAATCTTAGAAATGGCCATGAATAACCTAGGATAAGACCATAAGCATGAAAATTTTATTTTTGAATTATGTGGTTTCCTATTATAATTAGTGTTGCTCACACTATTCTCCTTGGTTTTAGTCAATGGCTGGAACCTGAAGGAACCGTGTTAATGCGGAATGCGATGGGCAATGCAATGATTGTCCCCCTGAGCAAACAAACGATATGGGAGCTGGAATGCAAAATCTTGTAGCCATGCTCACACAACTTTCTCAAGCTATGAATCATGCAGGATTTCCAAACGAGAAAAGGAGGGAGCAACATTCTGTTGAATCCTTCATGAGGCAGCGTCCACCTTCTTTCAGTGGGTCTACTGATCCATTAGTTGCTGAACAATGGATTAGTACTACTGAAAAGATATTTTCAGTTCTTCAATGTTCTGAGCATGATAAAGTCATCCTAGCAGTGTATCGTTTGGAAGGAGATGTTGATCAATGGTGGAATCTTGTTAAGAATACGAGGCAAAGGGATGAAATTGAGTCTATGGAATGGGACGAGTTCAAGAACTTATTTTTCAATAAGTACATCCCTTGTATTCTCCGAACAAAGATGGAGAAAGAGTTTTTTGAACTGAAGCAAAGGGATGATGAATCTGTTGGTACCTATGAAGCAAATTTTACAAGACTTGCAAGGTACGCTTCTGGTATTATTATCCAACCTGAGAGTAAGATCGATCGATTCTTTAGTGGCTTAAAACCAAGTCTTCGAAGGGCGTTAGCCATAAGGGACTTCAATAGCTACGAGGAAATCGTTCGATGTGCTCTCAAAGTCGAGATGGAGATTGGAGTAACCCATCAGTCACATGGGTTTGATAAGAAGAGGAAGATGGAATTCAAAGAAAAATCTAAAGAGCACACGGAAAAGAAGATGAACTTTCCCTTATGCTCAAAGTGTGGAAAGAAACATGGAGGGAGTTGTCTTAAAGGGACAAGTAAATGTTTTAAATGTGGAAAGGAAGGTCATCGGGCATTTGAATGCCGTGATAATGGGAAGAAGATGTCTAATGACGCAAACAAAGGAATGGATACACAGAATGAACCTACAACACTTCAATGTTTCAAGTGCAAGGAGATGGGGCATTATGCCAATCAATGCCCAAATCCAAGGGTTGATGATGATGGTCGACGTCAACAAACTCTTAAGGCTAAAGACAAAGGAAAGTCACATGCAATTTCTATCAGCGATGTGGAGTACGATAACGATGTGGTGAAAGGTACACTTACCATCCACTCTAAAGTAGCAAATGTTTTATTTGATTCTGGATCCACCCACTCTTTTATTTCTGAAGACTTTTCTAAGGGTATCACCTTATTACCTCAACAATTAGATGTTGAGTTAGCTGTGACAACACCTAATGGCACATCAATCGCATCAAAAGTTTATAATTCTTCTCCGATCGAAGTTTGTGGGAAAGTGCTTCCTGCAAATCTTGTGATCCTTCCTTTAGTGGAATTTGATGTGATTCTTGGCATGGATTGGCTTTCTCTACATGGAGCTCATATCAATTGCCAAAGAAGGGAAGTCACATTTCATATTCCAGATCAACCTACGATCGTCTATCAATGCAAGGATAAACATAACCTTCCAGTGGAAATTTCTTCCATCTTATGGGTATTGATTCCACTAAATGAAGGTTATTTATCTCAAATGGTTGGTGAGAAACTCACGATTAAGAATATGCCCATTGTACGGGAGTTTGATGATGTCTTTCCGGAGGAATTTCCGGGTCTTCCACCAAATCGTGAAGTTGAGTTTTCAATAGAACTCGTACCGGGTGCTTTGCCTATTTCAAAGACACCTTATAGAATGGCCCCAATTGAGTTGCAGGAATTGAAGAAGCAACTCCAAGAGAATCTTGATAAGGGATTCATACTCCCTAGTGCGTCACCTTGGGGAGCACATGTTCTATTTGTTAAGAAGAAAGATGGATCAATGAGACTCTGCATTGATTATAGAGAACTTAACAAGATCGCTATCAAGAAAAAATATCCTCTCCCACGCATTGATGACTTATTTGACCAACTACGCGGAGCTCAATACTTTTCCAAGATTGATCTTCGTTCAGGGTATCATCAATTAAGGGTCAAAAGGGAGGATATACCAAAGACGGCTTTCCGTACAAGGTATGGACACTATGAATTTATAGTGATGCCATTTGGTATTACTAATGCCCATGCTATCTTCATGGATCTAATGAATAGAGTCTTTAGAGACTATCTTGATCAATTTGTGGTAGTCTTTATAGACGATATTCTTGTCTATTCAAAGAGCAAGGAAGAGCATGAAGATCACTTGAGAATTATATTGAAGACCCTGAGAAAGGAGAAGCTTTATGCCAAATTTACCAAGTGTGAATTTTGGCTTCAAAAAGTTGCATTTTTGGGTCATATAATCTCAAAAGAGGGGATATATGTGGATCCAGCAAAAACAGAGGTTATCGAAAGATGGTCAAGACCAACAACAGTAACTGAGATCCGAAGTTTTCTTGGTTTGGCTGGATATTATCGACGTTTTGTAAAAGATTTTTCACGATTATCAAATCCAATCACCAAGTTGACTCGGAAAGGAGTAAAGTTTGTCTGGACAGAGGAATGTGAAGAGAATTTCAAGGAGTTGAAAAGAAGGTTATCCAGTGCACCTGTGCTCACACTGCCTTGTAGTGGAGAAAGGTTTGTGATCTACAGTGATGCATCCAAGAAGGGATTGGGGTGTGTTCTTATGCAAATTGATATGGTGATAGCTTATGCCTCACGACAGTTGAAAATCCATGAGCAAAATTACCCAACACATGATTTGGAGTTGGCTGCGGTAATCTTTGCATTAAAGATTTGGAGGCATTACCTTTATGGTGAAAGGTGTGATATTTATACTGATCATAAAAGTTTAAAGTATATTTTCACACAAAAGGAGCTGAATATGCGCCAAAGAAGATGGTTGGAGCTGATTAAGGATTATGACTGCTCAATCCATTACCACCCTGGGAAAGCAAACAAGGTGGCAGATGCATTAAGTCGACAAGACCATGCTAGTTTATCCATGATGAGGATCACAAAAGATCCAATATTTATGGATTTACAAAGGATGGATCTTGGAATTATAATGGAAGGGGAAAAATATTATCTTTCTCAAATGAATGTTCAACCATCTATGCATGTGAAGATTAAAGAGGCACAGAAAGAAGATGTCGAGTTACAAAAGAAGGTGAGAAATGTTCCTGAATTCAACCTTGATTGTGATGGGATAATAAAGTTCAGGAATCGGGTTTGTGTTCCTCCCATCCCCGAATTAAAGAAAGAGCTGCTGGATGAGGCTCATAGTTCTTCATTCTCTATTCATCCTGGAAGCACGAAGATGTATAGGGACCTGAAAGAGTACTTCTGGTGGGATGGCATGAAAAGAGATGTTGTTGAATATGTCTCTCGATGCTTGGTTTGTCAACAAGTTAAAGCTGAGAGACAGAAGTCTAAGGGGATGTTACAACCATTACCCATACCCGAATGGAAATGGGAAAACATCACTATGGACTTTGTCACAGGACTTCCTAAAACATCCAAAGGCAATAATGCTATCTGGGTCATAGTTGATCGTCTTACAAAGCCTGCACACTTCATTGCTATTAGAGAGGATTTCTCTCTAGATCAGATTGCCAGGATATATGTAAAGGAAGTGGTAAGATTGCATGGAGTACCACTTTCTATTATATCTGATCGAGATCCGAGATTTACCTCGAAGTTCTGGCGAAGTCTTCAGCATACTCTGGATACAGAGTTGAGTTTCAGCACTGCTTATCATCCCCAGACAGACGGTCAGTCTGAGAGAACAATTCAAACCCTAGAAGATATGTTGAGAGCTTGCTCTATGGATTTCAAAGGAGGTTGGGATCAACACATACCTTTGGTGGAATTTTCTTATAATAATAGCTTTCACTCCAGCATTCAGATGGCTCCTTATGAAGCTCTCTATGGAAAGAAATGCAGGACTCCAACTTGCTGGGAAGAAGTTGGGGAAAGAAAGCTATTAGGACCTGATCTCGTTGATGAAATGGCAGAAAAGGTCAGATCTATTCAACAACACATAAGAGCAGCTCAGAGTCGACAGAAAAGTTATGCCGACAACCGGAGAAAAGACCTAGAGTTTGAAGTGGGTGATAAAGTGTTCTTACGAATATCTCCCTGGAAGAGGGTTATGAGATTTGGAAAGAAGGGGAAGTTGAGCCCTAGATATATCGGTCCTTTCGAAATACTGGATCGTGTTGGGAAGGTAGCTTACCGATTGGCGCTTCCACCGAATCTCTCTCAAGTTCACGATGTGTTCCATGTATCTCTCCTGAGAAAGTACATACCAGATCCTTCACATGTACTCAGCTCAGAAGTTGTACCGCTGGAGCAAGATCTTTCTTATGAAGAACAGCCGATAGAGATTCTGGATCGTAGCGAAAAAGTCCTACGAAACAAGACCACTCGCTTGGTGAAAGTTTTATGGAGAAACCACCAACTTGAAGAAGCTACATGGGAGCTTGAGGATATGATGAGGGAGAAGTATCCTCATCTGTTTGTTGCAAAGTGACGAATTTCGAGGGCGAAATTCTTTTTAAGGGGGGTAGAATGTAACACCCGAGACTTTTATGTTATATAAATCATCAAAGGAATCTTTTTCTACACAACACTTGCTTGGCTTGCTTTACACGCAATCGCGACCTTCCTCGATAGCTTGCGTCGTACGCAATACCGAGTTTTACTAAACAAAAATATGCTATTAAAACTAGCCGTTATGAATAGAAATAACCACTTTTTGAAATTTTATAAATTTTATTTTTCAAAATGGACTTCATTTTTGGACTCAGAATATCGAAATTAGCCTAGGGTGAAATTTTGGTATTTTTCTGAAAACTTTCAATTTTTGATGAATAGTGAAACCACTAAGTGGTAGGTTAAAAACTGAATTTTGCATAAAACTTAATTTTACCGCTTCTGTGAATGGAATTTCAAAAATCCGAGAGACACGGTTAATATCAAGGACTAAAATGTGGTTCAATGAGATGAAAATAATTTTTTGGTGAATAGTAACTTTTTACTATTTTTACCGCGGTTAATAGTAAATAGGGTAACTATGGGTAAATATGATATCAATATTACCCCAACACATGTCCTAATTCTATTGGACAAGTGTAATTCGACCAAAAACAAACTTAGGAATAAAATATGACCATTTAGGCCCACTTGGATTAGATTAGGACATTTATTATTAATTTATTTAAAGAAGGGTTAAAATAGTTAAAATCAAAGTTTAATAAGTAAATCATTTTTAATATGGGGTTATACATAAGCTAAATTCAATTGTAAATATTCATTAGAAAGCTAAAAAGATTTCCTACATGATGGTATTTTATTTGTAGTTTTTAGACATCAAATAAGTTAATTTATTTATGACACAATGATGATGCAGTAATTATCTTATTAATGAAATATTGAAATAATTGATGTTATAAACAACAAAATAAATGTAATTTGAGACTTTTTATGAATTCCACTAATTTTCTAGGTTACTATTATATATTAGTATTGATTTAATCGACTTGGTTCGAACATATAATTCTGTTATGACTTTCACAAAAATCATATATCAAATAGTGTCAAAATTGACACAAAATAGTTTTTAAATCAAATATTATATTATTAATTGTTATTTTATTCCTAAAAATCTAAGGTTCGGCCAAATGACTTAGATAAGGATATATATATTAATAATAAACAATTTGGGGTTCGTTTGGCATGTTATAGTAAGTGTATTAACCATATAGTGAAAGAAAACAAAAAGACACGGTAAAAGTTAAATTAATTAACTTAGAGTTAAATCTAATTGATAAGGTTAAAATAATATCCTAAACTTGTATAAATTCTATTGGTTTATAGTATTTCGACCCATCCCCACTTTAGCTTAGAAATAAGACCCTTTGGAACCATTATAAACCGATTTTGACTTTAATATAAAATAATATTTTGAGATATTCCTAAGGTGCCCCTCTCCTCCCTTATAAAAGGGCACCTCCTCCCCCTCCTCCTCACACCAATTTGAGCACTCAAGCTCGGCCAACCCCTGCCATTTTCCCTTCTCCACTTCCCTAGAATAATCCTAGAGGTCTTGGTCTTCTCCAAAGACCAATCTTAGTTCCTTAAGTGGAGGATTCAAAAAGGCGTTCCAAATAAGAGGTAATATCCATTACCGATCTTTTCAATTTCTTTCTTCTTCAACTTCTTCTTCTTTAGTTGTTTCATGATAAAGTAATAACATCAGTATTACTTACATACTGATATGTTATTATAAATATGAAACAACCCTAATTCACCTTCTATCCATCCTACGGAAAAATGAAATCACCGCGCGTGCGTACGTACGGAATACCGTCTCCACGCCGTGGTGTAATCTATTTTCCACCATCACCTTACAAGGATGGGTATAATGGTGTAATCAGTAACTATATATGATTATTATTAAGTAATATTGATACTGAAATAATATATATATATACTCCAATACAATTCCACGATCATAGGAACGATATCATCACTCGTGCGTACGTACGGAATACCGTCTCCACGATGTGATGCGACTCGTTCTACATGATCTTCATTTCATAATGATTATATAAATGAATTGAATGAATGAATATGGTATATACTACACTAATACCATTCTGGAAATGAATTATCTATAACCTAAAGATAAGAATAAGAATTTATTCGACAAAACACGCATAAGAACAAAAAGTTATAAAGACCCGAGTAACAAGTAACAATGAAATATTACTAACAAGAAGCTAATAATATGACCATATATGATCTCATATCAATATGTATGATTCTGGAATAAGTCAATAACATTATTTAAACCATTATACAGGAGCTTCGGACACGAACAAAGCAAATCGGACCTAAGGTAAGGGAAATATCACAATCTCATTTTTATCCGAGATTGTTTATTCGTAAGTATTTACTGGGGTGTATTTTATCATCCACATCCATGTTCCCTCAATATTTAATATTGTTTCCATCCACTTGAAATAGTTTAAATCCAATTTTACCCTTAGGTGAGTTTTTAGTAAAGAATATGAAAGGAATCTTTTGTCGTTTTTCCGTACGAGGTACTTTTTGACTTTTCCGACAAAAGTACGAAGAATGTTTTTTTTTAACTTATACGGAATGAATGGATTTTTAAAACATTACTTCAAAGAAGCTTCCTTTACAAGATTTCAAGTTTATTTTTAATCAACTTCTTTTATTTTAAAGTTGTATGACATGTTATGAAAGGAAAAATGTTTTTGAAGAAGAAAGGATATTTTCCTCAAGAATTCAATTCAAGTGTTTTATCACAATTATTTTCCATCTAAGATAATAAAGGGTTCTGTTTCTATCCATATTTTTACATTGGTTTGACTATGTTGTGATGGAATTATGTTTATGAATTCCTTTATCATATATGAATTGATTTATGATGTCATGATGTTTCAAGAATCCAATTTTTGTTATATGTGTTATGCGATGATGTATGTTTTATGATTATGTGGCACACATAAGAAAGGATTCATTATAAGATGGGTGGGACCTATATCTCCCTCCAATGCATTGGGTAATGATTTTATATCTCATGAGATAGACATGGCTGGAACGGAAGGTTATTTCGGTTCAGTGATACAGGACTGAAACGAGGAGTGAACTCGGTTCAGAAAGGGACTTTGTCCACTAAGATAGTCTTGGCAATGAGTCATGACTAACAAGAAATGATTTTCCATGATTATGTGTGCATTCCACAAAGATTCAAGTTTTATGTTATGATTATGGGGATCTCATTTTCACTTCTATGATTTATTCCATGTTAAGATATTATGATCTCTTTTGCAGGTTTTAATTTTCAAAAAGATATGATATGATTTTTATTTCCTTTATTTGCCCTTGCTGAGCATTTGAGCTCACCCTTTTAGGTTTTCTTTTCCCCAGGCCAGGAAGATGGATATTAAGTAAGATATGCTAAAAGGGACCCTAGATATGATGAAATAAATGGGAGACACTGTAGAAGATTTATGAACCAGTTGTTTATCTTTCCCAGTTTCTAAAGACACTATACCTATACGGTCCTTTGTGGTTTTGTCATATGTTGTAATAAGTGTGATTCAATTTTGAAGTATTAACAATGTATGTAAAGTGTGGGTCGTTATAATAACTATAGGGGTGGCTTCCAAAAATGGAAAATCATGTGGGTAGATATAATTTAAAAAAATGCTCATAGACATATCTCCTACGTTGATATTTGATTCAAAAAAAAACTAAATACACATAAATACATTAAATTTACCAAACATGCTACCGCACAAGGATACTAACCATGATTAATTATAATATTAAATCACCTCTACTAGAAAAACTACCATGTTTTACATATTTTTTAATTTATAAATTTCTATATAACCTTATTTCACTACATAATAGACAATTTTATATGATACTCTATATTATATTAACTTTAAATGAAAATATTTTGTCCTTAAAATAAAAATATTTCTTTAACTTCCAAAAAATATAGCAATGTACACTTGTTTTTTCTTAAAACCCTTTAAAAAAATTTCATGTAAATCACATCTTTAAAATCTTATGTTTCTACTATGATTTTTACCTCATTTTTGGTATGATACATAATAGAATACAAATTTTAATCCAATAATAAGATCCCCTTGAATGTGTAAAAATATAACTAGTATTTGATTGTTATCTATCAAAATGTATTCTAAAATATAAATTGATATTACCTATGATAATAAAATTTGACCCACCATAATATAATGTATAATATATGATTTATTTGATGTAACATTTGACTCTATTTAGTGTTTATCAATTATACAGTCATGGATTTTCCATGTTCTTAATAACTACTCTCATTTCATTTTCAATGTATATCTAGTAAAAAAATCGAAAATATCTACTTCTAAAATTTTAATTCAAATAGTTCCAAGTAAGTATCCATCATCATTGATTCACACTTATACCTCATTATAGAGGACAATATTAATTTAATAGGAAATAGGTTAGATATTGAAATATGGTTATGCTTACTGAATAATTTTAATATTTTACTCAAGTTTTTCTATTTTTATATCCAAACATTTATAGTATCCCAATCATGATAAATATTCATCCAAATAATCATGTATTTTATTCTCAGGCCCTTAATTTTAAACAATATAACTATTTTCAACTTCATCTTTTGAACCTAATCATTATCAGGTATTGAAAGTAACATGTTATTCACATTTAGTAGATTAATAATAAAATCACTACCCTTAAAACCCATAACAAATGCAAGGATCTGAACTAAATATGTTATATCCAACGATCATGATATAGGAATAAAATCACTTGTACGAAATCCTTAGCACTTTATTGATGTTCTATAAATATTATTTCAACCAATACACCAATTTCTCATTGAATTATTTTATAATAACTTAAATAATCATTATATAGATTAATTTTTCTAGATAACCATGAAGAAAACGTTTTCATCAAATCTAGATACACAAGATTTAAACTATATATAGAACATATCTCTGTAACTAACTAGAGATTTATCAATCTGATAGCCAAAAAATTGATAAGTTATAAAAAATACATTACTTCTCAATATATCCTTTACAAAGAAATCTATTATTATATCATTCCAATTCTTCATTAACATTTTTAATGATCTTAAATAATCATTTATTTCTAATATATTTCTTTAGATAGAAAATTGATTATAATCCAAATTCTAGTTCTTGTATTGGGATTGATGTTCCCCCTACATCACCTCCATCCATGAGATTATGTTAAATTCTTGGTCAACTGTGTAAAATATTCTATCTAACCGTCCTCAATTAACAAAAAAGTGTTTAATATTGATCATAGGAACATAATATGAGTTTCTTTTTGGTACCCTTTTATCAATAGCTGATCATCATTATCTAGGATCAATTCATTATTAATTACATTTCTCTAGTAATGCTTCAGATAAAACATCTTTTCCCTTTGGATCAACCTCATCTTTACCTATCTCATTTTCTATTTTTAATTTCATTACATGTCCATCTATCATAATATACATATTTTCATCTTAAAAAATTCCACCTGATCTAATTATAAGTTTTTGTGACGTGGTTTCCAACAAATTTTACCCCATCACACCATCACCCAATCCAAATATGATATATTTACTAGATCTTGAATCGAAAAGCTATATTTCTAGTTCATTATATAATGAACATAATGGAATTTCAAATTCATGTAACCAAAAATGGTTAATGTATTTACCATTTCATATATCCATAAATTTATAAAATTAATTTCAATTAAAATATATTTATTGATCACATAATATAAATTCATGATATCTTCTACCAATAATGTCTTCGAAACAACTATGGCTTTCAATATCACCCTTATTATACACAATATTGTTATATTCATCCAATCCACAACCCTATTATAATATTTAATATAAACCACTATAAGTTGTAGATAGATGAATTATTTTTGAAATAAAAGTATTGAACACCATTATTATATATTCTCTAAAATATTATGTAACTTACCAAAATTTACATTGTATTTTTACATTAAATATATATTTAATTGAATAACATGTTTGATATGAATGATATTATGATATATTTAATTAAGATAAAATAAAATTATACATTGTGATTATTATAACATTGTTGTTAACCTATATGGTATAAATAGAAGTAATTACATTATGAAGTCTACCTATAAATAAGAAGGAAAAGCCACAAAAATTAAAAACATTCCGTATCAGGCTCATTTTTTTATCTAGTAAATAAAGTGGTATCTATGGGGTTTTACCTAAACCAAGAATAGACTGAACATAAACATCTATATCTCAAATGAAATCATATGTGGGAAAAAATAAAGCTCATATAAATCACTATGAGATTCATGCTTGCCGAATCACCGCCAAAACTTCCACCATTTCATATCATTATCTTAGATCTATTTTGTAGTTCCTAGTGGGTTTTTATGTAGTATTTTGGATATTATTAAAATGTAAATCATAATTTTATAGTTATTACATTTATTTATACACCTTAATCATTTCTATTAAATTTACATTAAATTTAATTAAATAAAAAATTGTGTATTTAAGAGATAAATAGGAAAAATGAAATTAATTATTCATAAATGAATAATAAATTTGAAAAAAATCATTAACTTTTATAAAATCTTGTATTTTAAAATGATTTTATTTTTCTATGAATTATTTTTTATTATCTTAATAAATTAAATATATCAAATTTATAGTATTATTCCAAAAAATCAATAACAAAATATAAACACTGATTTTAATTATTAATTGATATGAAATAAGATTTAAAACACTTAATTCTTTTAAAGATAAATATTCTTTAAACCAAGGTGTTTTTTATAAAAATTATGTATTAATTTAAAATTTAAATTTTCATATTTTCATATTTAGAAAATTACTTTGATAAAATAGAGGACAGTTTTGGAATCCATGTATTGAATTTGGATAATAATTTCCATTTATCTTTTAGGAATAAAAATAATAAATTGAGGTAAAAATGAATTACCACATTGATGTTAAATAAAAGTTAATAAGGTATAAAACTAAGTGATAAAAACTCAAAATATTGAAATATTGTATCTAAAAATGTCTTAATGGGGGATTTATTGAGGAAACCTTATCACAACTCAAATATTTTCACTTTATGTTCACATTCCTTTTTAAAATGGATTAACATTTTATATTATATAAAAATTATTACAAAAATACAACTTGCCTCACAAATAAAAGAACTGATCCCCCTCCTTACGTATCCTCATAACTAAAGTATCTTTACTCAATCAAATTATTTCATAAACCCATCCAAAATATATATTTAACAAACTAATGTTTATATTCTCATCAAAATACCAGTCTAAAAAATTTGAAGTATTTTGTTAGGAATAAAAGAGGTTATTACACATTCGACCTATATAGAATCTAGGTTTAGGGTTTTCATCACAATTATACTTTAGTGAGGTAGGATTTCATATTATTAACCTATTATTCTCTGAAACAGTGTATTATTACCCCTTACTATAATTATAAAATAAATTGTTTTTCAATCATGTGATTTACAATCCAATTTCACAATATTTTTTCCATGTTCTTTAAATTCACTTACTACTAATGTTGTGATTTTAATTTTGACACGATTTCCTATTCTTTTGGACAAAAACATTCTCCCTTAAATATAAAATTAAAATTTTATTATATTATTATCTTTATTTATTTTATATTTTATTTCATCTTTATCTCTATGAAATTTACATTTTCATGTCATAATTTTTTTCTTAGATAGATTATTTCGTTATAAAAATATCATGATTTTAAAAATAATTATCATCCTTTATAACATATATTTATTTTCCATTTCCAATTTCCACATAAAATAAATTTTAATTTTACTATTTTCAAATCATGGTATATATAATATTTTTTAATTTTTAATTAGCTCTTTAACTTTTTTGAATGGTAAATTTTTCCACTATTTCTCTAATGTGGGATTTTTCTTTGAAAATACCTAAAAAGATGAAAAATTAATTTCTATTCAGGGTTGTAGATTTTTTTATTTAACTCTATTTGTTTATACAAAAACATGAAAATATTTCATGTATTCATTATTTCCATTTCTGGTAAATATATTTTCTTTAAAATAATTCATTATACCTTCTTTGAAAATATTTTTGAAAGTGGCATGTAACTTTGATGTTTATGATTATGATAAAATTGATTTCTAAAAACACCTTTTATAACTTCACTAAACATTTTTTATTTATACCCAAAGATCTACCTATTATAGAGTACTATTCTAGTCCATAATTTAATATATTTAATGAGTATTCTTAGATATTGAACTTTCTATATCAAATGATCTAATTCTGATGTCATGTTATTTGACACCATTTTTAAATGAAATAAAACCCAATTTCTTTCCATATGTTTTTCATGATATATTTTACGACTAAATCTAGGTAGAACACACATGTATTTTATATTGTTATTGGATGGTGAGGCCATATATATCCTTCCAAATTCCATTGTAATGATTTATATCATATAAGATAACAATTTTATCCATGGTTATGATTATGGTAAGCTTTTCTCATGAAATTATGTGTAGACATGATTGTGGTAATATATATTCGGAGTAACAATCATGGTCATGATTATAGTTATCTATGTTCAAAATGTTCTGATTTTATATTTTTTATTTTATTCCACATTTCTATTTTATACCATATTCCTATGTGTTTTCATGTTTTATGATTAATTTTAACATGTCTCTAAGTAATGATATTTTTTACGGATTTTATGATTATATTTTCATGATCAGATTACTTTTATCCAAGATCTAAATTCACATATCACTACATATGGTTATCATTAATGATTCTATATAATTATTAATAAGATATTTCTCTTTTATGACACATTGATACATTTTTCATTGTTAAGAATTTGTGATCACTGGTTATTTTATTTTCCACTTCAAGAAGAAAAAATATGCAAGAATATATGTAGATTTAATTTTTATGTGGATATATTTTTTGTGATATATTGATGAAATAATATGCAATAATATTTTTATGTCTCTATTATCTAAATAAACTATTTTTTTGGTTTTGGTATTGTGAGATGTAATGTTTAAATAATGATAATGTTGTAAAATATATGTGTGTTTATATTAGGATATCTCAATTTATATAAAAGAGGAATTTATTTATTTTTTTAGGATATGGACTAATAAATTAGTGAAAACACTAAAATATGATCAAATATTTAAAAACACCCTAAAGGTTTGTTAAGGTATAGAGTTTTTGGTTTCCTAAAAAATAAATCCATATCTAGATACAAATAAGAGGATATTGATACTACTAAACATTAACCTAGGGGTAATAATACATAAAAATTGTTGGTTGGGTATTAACTCTATCATCACTTAGTGCACAATAATTGGGTCAAACTATACACCTTGTTTGATAATCTCATGGGATTTTCTTTGGTTTACTTACATTTTCTTTATGAATCATTACGAAGGATTTGAATTGATTGTTAATTTATGGTCATTGAATTGAATAATAATTATACAATAAATATCCTTTAATGAAACCAATAAATTCATTATTTGGGGTCTGGTTATAATTTATTTTTTAGTAATTATATGCAAATAGTTTCCTTTTTATATTATTTTTAAATTAATAATTATCATTCTTAAATTTACTATATTTAATTAAATTTTTTGAATTATGAGGAAAAAAGATAAAAAAGAGTGTGATGGACAATGTGGTGATCATATCAATGAATAACCAAATGCATAATATCTGAAGTAAGAAATTATAAAGAAATCCTCAACTAACTATCTCACAAAATGAAATATAATGTGAACCTAGTTTTTCTCTTGAACACACAAAAAAGGATAATCTTGATATTGTGAAATTTATAATTCAAATTCCACCTTCCCTTAGTGGGTCTTTCAATCCACCAACTATTCATAAATCTTTCAATTCAATATATAAAATATTTTATGTCTTTCATTTCATGGATAACGAGAGTGTTGTCTTAGGGAAGTATCATATTGAGGGTAAGGATGAAAAGTGGTGGACCCTCATTAATAACATGTTGAAAAATAAAAAAAAAATCTATATAATGGGATGGGTTTTAGAAAATATAATGTACAAAAGGGATTCCCTGAACTCTTCACATGACACTAGAGTAAGAATTCCTAGATCTGAAACAATTAGAGTATTAATTCATTAATAATTTTGAATAAAATTAAATGATACTCTCAAGATATGCCTTTAGTATTATTATTTACACTAGAACAAATATTAATCAATTATTTAGTGCCCTAAAACCAAGTCACCAAAAGTAATTATATATAGAGACCAAGCCATAAACATTACCTAAAAATGAGGTTTAAGTCATGTTATTTGAGTTAAAACTTTCTGAAATATTTTTATATATTTCAATGAAAATACCCCTATTTAATTAAAATATTAGATAAAATAATGACAATTTCATACTTTAAGAAATTTTAAAATTTATTGAAAATTTCATTCAAACAATATTATAATTTATATATTCATTTTTTCAATTTATTTAGAAGCAACAAAATTGACATTGATATTTATTTTAAACTATGAATTTTGATTTATTAATGGAATTTTGAATATAATTAATAAAAGTATTTTTCAGTATTATTTATTTTAAATATTTTTTTTAATTTTATTAAATATGTAAATTAATTTCTAAATTTTAATTGAAATTTCTATTATACATATGATTAGTTTTTCAAGATAATTTAGAAATTAATTTAAATCTAAATGATAAATTATTTTTTTTAACATATGATTCTGAATTGACCATTTTAATAGAAATTAAATCTAATTTTTAATTAATTTTTCCAGTGATAAAATTTTTCAACTAATTATTTTTATCATTTATATTTTTGGAAAAATTATTCATTTTAATATATAAGGAAATTTTTGATTTTTGGGCTGGAAAAACTATACATGTGGTTGAGTAACCACATAATGGGCTCATTTTCACATCAATGATGATGCATGTTAATTTTAATATGGCTAGAAGCCTAAAATTCCAACTAACTATGCGTGGAAAACACAATACAATACTCAAAAATTATTTATATGGAGGAAGTATACAATATTCTCACCCCCACTACTAAGGGAGAATGCCATATCCAATACGATCACAGCCCTATTGAATCTTGCAAGGGAATCCCTACTAAATTAACATGAATCAGATCCCATTCAAAAAAATATATTTATTTGTCTAAATTATTTGGAATGTTTTCACTACGAAGGTATAGTTAAATTTGGTATAGACATTGTATTTATCTAACTCATTGGATGTATAATTAAAAGAACCTAAATAATAAGTATTTAAGGTATTTCACAAACAAATTCACCATTCAATATCATATTTCTTCCTCTTTTTAAAACCTCTATATACAATATTGAATCAACAATTTGTTCTTGATTAAGTTTTCATTCCAATAACAGCTTGTGAATATCCATACCATGAGATAATGACAAACAACTTTATCAATATGGATTCAGCAACACATTGTAAAGACATTCCCAGTACTAGGTGGAGGCCTACAATAGCCCAATACAAGTAATAATAAATCCAAATATTTGGAATCCCACATCAATACATAATGTCCAAGTCCTAATTTCAAGTACCTAATTTTCCTCTCCAACATTCCAATATTCTCATGTTATCTCATTGAACAAAGTTTGTTATCATTTACAAACTGATTCATGGAAGGGATTCTACCACTAAAAAATTTCAAACATATACAAATGGGATAATGGGGTATTTTCTAGCCTATGTGGTTTCTCTCAATAGAATTGACGTTGATTGTTTGGTGAAACCCTCATAATCCATATGAGGATAGAAGGACTCTCATATCATTGAATTGAATATAAGGGGAATGATTAAGAATATTCCATAATTATATTAATTACTTTCCCTCTTCTATTCTTAGAATCATTTTAGACCTATCGATTAATTATTTAGGTTCCTTGTAATCTCATTTCATTATTTTTAATTCAATCTCTTATTTTAGTCAATTATGTTATTCTCTTCCCTTACATTATTTCTTATTTTTTTCTCCATTTATGTGTTATAAACCTGATCTTCTAAACTCCATATCTATAGATAATTAACACAAATGATATAACCTTTGGGTAGATCACATAGTAACCTCATTATTAAATATGGTTTGATTGCTATAATTGATGAAGTACTATATTGGATAGAAAAATATCAGTTATATTCATCTATTATTTATAATTACACGATTAATCCTAAAATCTATAAAATCATTTCTCACTCCCTTATCTCGATCTATGGTGAATAATATTTGAGAATCATAGATTATGGGATGACCAACACGCAATTGATCTGGGTATTTATAATGTGATTTCTTCAATTGAGTGTATTCATTACATCGTTACAATAAATGATATGGAACTATATACATAGGGTTATATTTGTTTCTATTCAATACCACAAAATAGACTTATAAGATTAATTAAACAATGATATTGACTTGATTTTTTGATGAAAACTTATGATGATCATGAAGAATCTATGTAATCAAAGCTATATCCTAAACCTGTTCAAAAAAATGTATAGTGTTTTATATTAATTTCGTTTTAAATTCATTATATCCAAAATAAAAAAAACATCATTTTTGTTAAATTAAAAATTAAGAAAACAAAATAAATATTAATAAGAGGATAGAATAGTAAATAAATGGCCCAAACATACTCATTATGAAATTGAGTTTCCAAGCCTATACCACATTCTATATTTTAAAAAAATAAAATTATGTTTGATCATGGACTTCTTAAACTATCCAATCATTGAGAATTAATTTTCATACAACCCAAATATCTTTCTAGTTTAGATGTTAATAAAATAATTTCGTCAACCTTACAAAAATTTACATTTCATCAAAAAGGATGATCTTTTAATTAGGATCTATTTTCCCAACAAAAAAACTTTTATAATAATAAAATATATCTTTTCATGGAATATTGTCACAATTTTCAACTTCACCTCATCCATTAAAGTATTCATCCTTAAAAACTAGTCAATAGAGTTATATACATGGAATGAGGAAACAAGTACTAGTAATGGACATATAAAAACAAATAAATAAACTAATTAGTGAATGAATACTAATACAAGATTTTCCTATTTAAAAATTATTAATTTTCCCAAAATTTATATTTTATTACTCAAAAAATAAATGTATCGATAAAGGCACTTAAATTCCATGTAAATATTTTTAAATTATTTGCAATTATTATGAGTTTGTGAAAATTGATAGTGTATGATTCTGATGTCTGGTGTACCCGGAATGGTATTTTGAAATTTATTTAAAATATGTTTAGTAAACATGCGGGTGGCATTTTCTATCTTTTGAAAAGGTGCTCGGATTAAAAATATGAGGCTACCGTTGAATGTTTAATGTCAGGATTCTCTTAAGGGATGCTTCACTTCGACCATTATTGGTCGGGAGATAAATATAGTATTTGGTCATTCTAAAAAAATAATAAAATAAAAACAAAGATATTTTATTTCTTCCTTTGTAACTATTCAGCGGTGGTGGCGGGACTGATGACTCATCAAGACATTTAATGTTTGGAATCTTGGTTTTATAACCATTATGTAGACACATTAAATGTGGTTCATAAATGAACTTCATTAATGTAGTACATCATGGTCGGTTTCCCATCTATTGAACTGAGGCTCGGGGTTTGGTTTTTAAGAAGGAAGTGAGGAACCTATGGCTAAGTGACGTGACGTATTCCACCGAAGAGAAATGGTAGCATGGACGTCATTAGAGGGATCGATATGGGATTAACCAATGTCAGTGAATTCAATGAACAAGCACTATTCACCCTATACAACTGTGACCCCATACAACGGTTCATGAGGTAGGGGGATTGGTCCTGATAAAATTCTTTGATTTGAAGATTAATAAATTTATAAACGCTTGTTACGATGATAACAAGGAGGGCATGGGGAAAAATAACAAGGCTCAGACCCTCCACTACTTTGTTCTTGTCGCACTCTTCGGGGGACTAATTTCCAACTCAGTAGAACCTCGATTCTAGGAGCTGCGTAGCGAAGGTGGAAACCCAAGAGGCCCATAGGTGAAAGAGAAAGGGAAAATGGACTACTAGATCTCATACGGTGGCCTGTGGAAGATCTACTATTGCAGTGGTATTGGAACAGTGACATTGTACACCAATGAAGGTAGGATCTGGCGCTCATCAGGTGCGGAAGAGGGAGGCCCCGCTTGGCCCTGCATTTGACCTGAAGGGGTGGTCGGCACTCAGCTGATCGAGTTGGCGAGGTGGTGTGTCGTTTCCCACTGCAGTTAAGGGATCACGGCATAAATGTCCAGGCAGAGGGTGAGCCATGCCCCATGGGGCCCATAGATCACCTAGAGGCACCATGTAGTGGTGCTGATTGAATATTTGAATGGCTCATTGAGCAGTTCGAGGAGCTGAACGGCCACCTGGCTGGCATGCGGCACTAGCACAACACACCGCGTTGCTTGGTGATCCGTGCCCAGCCGATAGGCCAGGATGGGCCACGTCCCAGTGGCCCAGCGTTCCGCATCCTATTCTAGTTTGGGTTAGGCCAGGTTGGACCCGAAGCAGGTCGGGTCAACTCAAACGGGGTTGGGTCGGGCCTAGTTGGTCCGCCTGGGTCGGACCAAACCTGGACCCCTTTTGGGTCACGTTTCGCTTAAAGATCAATATCTTGTGAACCATAAGATCATTGATGAACTTTCTATTGAATAGAGATCCTTGGATAAATTCATTCCTTTTGAGATACTTCACAAAGGTTTTGGAAAATGTTGGAGTAAGGCCAGGTGGGATCATACCAGAATCCAACATGGCCCTCAGCACTAAAATGCCTATAACTCACAGACTAGGAATCTGTTCGATGTTTTTTCAATTGCATAGGAACCCTTATGATATGAAAGTAATTTTTGTTACTTATTAGTGTAACTTCATGGTAGTTGAGGCATGACTAATATCTAGAGGAGATGATACTATAGAACTCAAGCGCACCGGGGAAGGGGAATCTTGTGGTTGGTTGTCATCTCAATAGTGACTCTATGTAGCTAAGCATCCTAGCGACCCTTTGTGGATCAGCATCCTAGTGACCATGTATGGATCAGTATCTTAGAGACCATATTTGGATCAGCATATTAGCGACCATGTGTAGATCAACATTCTAGCAACCCTGTGTGGATCAGCATTCTAGTGACCCTGTGTGGATCAGCATTCTAGCAACCCTATGAGGATCAGCAGTGCACGACCCGATGAGGACCAGCCATACAGTAGGCCATATGGATCAGAATTATAATACCCTGTGTTGATTGACAATTTAAAAAATTCTTCGTGGTTCATTTTTCGAAACTTCTTAATGGAATAAAATGATGTTTCATAAGTCTAATCATCCTATGTTCTGATCTCAGAGTTTTATACCTCATTCAAACAGAGTCTTTTTATTTGTTCATTCTGATTTTGAAAACAATTTTTTGTTTTTATTTATGGAATTCTGAGAGAGCTTTGGGGGTCTCAGTGTCCCTACTGGGTATTTTTATACTCTCCCATGCATGGGCCTCACCCACACCATGTTACATCTTATACAGACGATGGACAGCCTTGACTGAGACTCGGGGAGCTGGGACCTGATGGTGGAGGGCAGTGATGTTAGACTTGGAGAGTTGTGGAGACAAGTTTACCTACCCTTTAGGTAGGATCCTTATTTTATGATCTTAGGATATGATTTTGGTTTTCTATAGTAGTTGTATCTTTTCAGTTGGGATTGTATTTCAACCCCCATAACTTTCATTACTCACTTTTATTACTGCAGTTTTACATCGTGGATGCATTTGGTTGTGTTCTTGTGTTTTTTGTTTGTACAAGTTTAAATAAATGTCCTCCTATTTTAGAGATAAAAATTTATGATTCTAGTCACCAACCCCTAGCCTATGGAAGGTGGGCTTGGTGTAGTCACAACACGGGCCTAAGGGATGGGTCCTGACAAAGTGGTATCATAGGAGTCGGTTCTACAAAAGAACTAGGACTATGATCATTTTAATGGATCAATAGTTTTATGTGTTTTGAGTGTGGTTTTCGGTTTGGGGAGTCTATTTTTGGTGTTGCGGCTAACGTATCCATAAAACAGGACCCTAAATTATGATTTCTAACTTGGTGCACGAAAACACTTATTGTATGTGTTTTGAAAATGTTTTAATTTTGATATCTTTGAGTCATCTAACCAGGTATAAAATATTGACCGTGGAGGACCTATTTCATTATATGACTCCACCACAAAGACATACATCTAGGATTCCTGTGATATTTATTGATGACGGCCCACTGAGCGATGTGGCTTCAGTGCAGGGAACTCTTACTGTATTAGCACTTTAAGGCGGTGCACCAGCAGCACCACCACCTCTTGGGTGGTAGTTGCCCTAAGCCCCACTCACGAATGGTGCACACTGACTGAGCACATTTCACGAGTTCCAAATATATTTTCCTCTAATTTTTTAGGGCAAGACAGATCCCTAGGCAGCTAAGGACTAGCTGGAGGTTGTGGCCAGAGTTTTCAGCCATGTTGGGACCCCAGTAGTTCATATAGTCATCGTAGATGAAACTAATTTCCATGGAACAATAGGAATATAGTGGATCCCGATACTCTATTCGTATGATGAGGCGACCCTTTCCTAGATGGACTTTGATACCCTCTTCAGGGTAAAGTTCGTTCTACAAACACTATGCTCTGACAATATTCAAGAGCTCCTACACTTATATTAGGGTAGCCTGACAGTAACCCAATACTCGATGAGATTCACTAACCTCTCACGCTACTCCACTAACAAGGTATGAGTCCCACTCTTCAGGGCTTGGACCTTTGAGAAATGTATTTGGTGGGAGATCATAGAATCGATGATATCACTGAATATCCTAATGCGGGAAGGAGTACTCGAGCGAGCATTTTTGGTAGAGAGGTTCTTGGATGAGAAGGAACAGACTATGATATCCACCACTGAGAGACAGGTAGCTGAGTCATCTGTAGCAGCCAGTAGACAGAGGACTCAGAGGCCCAAGAGGTCCGGACCATCGGGAGGACTACTCTAGGACACATGGTCGGGGGTGAGGGGCTCGCGAGGCAGAGGAGGTCAGAGGGAAAGAATATTGTGCTTCATGTGCATGGGGAAGGGCCACATGGCTCATGACTACCTGACCCATAATACTTACAATCAGCAGATGGTTGTGGGACCATTGAGGTAGAGGCAGTGATTCGAGTGAGGCTTTCTGTAGGGCGATGGGCGTGGCAGAGGAGCAGGTCACGCACCAGGTGGTGAATGAAGTTTTGAGTCCCTATAGCAGCCACCCCTAGGTGTTCCGCCCCGACCACAGAGAGCAAGTTGATAGGGGAGAGCAGAACTATAGGTAGGAAAGTTCTTTAACCATGACAATTCAGAGATGATAAGAAGTATGATATGTGTCTATTACACCCTAGTTTCATTACTTATAGACACAGGTTCGAGCCACACTTTTATTGCCACGTCACTTGTTCCTAGAATGGATATTCTGACAAAGACATTGGCATGATCCTCATGATTAGAGACTCATATGGAAGAATATTAAACGATTACACTTTGGTTCAGACATTTTGATAACACTCTAGGTGCTTAGAGATTCAACTGAGATCTTCTAGTAGCAGTGCTAAGGCCTTACGACGTCATTTTGGGTATGGACTTGCGATCCATAGTCCATTCTCAGGTTGACTATTTTAGGCTCCAAGTGAATTGTGTCCATGTGGATGGGATCAGTTTTTCCTTCACCGGTGATAAGGAAACCATTACAGCATAGGATGGGTTTTCTTAGAGGAGGGTGCAGACGATCACTCATCAGTTGGTTAGGCTTACCCTCAGAGCAGTTAACGTGAGGAGTCTGAGTTATCCTTTTGTGGTGGACCCGTATGCTGATGTCTTTACTCATGATGTTCTGGGACAACCTCTTCACAGATATGTAGACTTCTACATTTACCTGTACCCCATAAAGGCACTGATATCAATCATGGTATCCTAGATGGATCTCATGGAGCGTCAGGAGTTGCTGGTATAGCTGGGGGACTTGTTGAGAAAAGGGTTCATAAGGATGAGCGTTTCTCTATGGTCATCCCCGATTTTGTTTCCAAGAATGAATATGGGAATCTGAGGCTTTGTGTAGACAATTGGTTCCTAAACCAGGTTACCGTATAGAACAAGTACCCACTCCCAAAGATTCACAACCACTTCCACCACAGAAAGGGAGCTTGATGGTTTTCACAGATATACCTCATATTAGGGTATCACCATCTCAAAGTATGGGATAAGGATGTACTGAATATGGCCTTAAAAGGTAGATATGGACATTATGAGTTCCTGATAATTCCCTTCGGATTGACCAACACTCTGTCAGTGTCCATGGGGCTCATGAATAGGATTATCCACCCTTACCTCGATCACTGGGTGGTAGTCTTTATAGAAGACATCTTAGTATACTTAGCGTCAGAGGAAGATCATGCCATGCGCCATTAGATGATTCCAGATACACTCTGAGAGAATGAGATTTATGGAATTCCCTTGAAGTTCCAGTTCTGGAAATGATATGTCCACTTCTAGAAGCATGTTATCTCGGAGGCTGGAGTTGTAGTGGATCCGGTGAAGATATATGAATTTATTTCTTTGAAGGCACCCAAGAGTGTGAAATAAGTGAGTAGTTTCCTAGTATTATTTGGTAATACTGAAGATTTTTACTTGAATTTCAACGAGTTGTAACCCCCTTTTAAAATTTGATAAAGAATAGACGGCCCTTTTGTGGATGGAGAGATGCCAACAGTGTTTTGAGGATCTGAAGCAGAGACTAACGAGTGACCCCATCTAGAGGCTACCAGAAGAGGGAGTTGGGTATGTAGTCTACTACGACACTTCAGGGAACATACTAGGTTATGTCTTGATACAGGAGCGATTAGTGATCACCTACGTATTACAACATTTGAGATAGCATGAGTAGAACTATGCTACCCATGACCATGAGAATAGTGTAACTGCAAGAGGACGTGTTGAAGGAGTTCCCCACATTCCCTTTGGTAGTACATCCTAGAGTATCGAAGATAAACCAGGACCTCCAATGTTTGTACTTATGGACAAGGATGATGAAAGCAGTAGCAGAGTTTGTATCTTGATGCCTCACTTATCCACATGTGAAGGATGAGCATCTGGTACCAGTGGGCTTAGCGCAGCTAATTGAGGTACTGGAGTGGAAGTGAGATGCTATCTCCATGGACATCATAACAGGGAAACTAGATACATCTAGAGTCTATGATTCAATTTGGTTGATCATTGACCGAGTCACCAAGTCACCCCACTTTTTACCCATTCGAGAGCAGAGATCTGTAGAGATCTTTGGACCTCTCCACATACAGAAAATTGTACAACTTCACAAAGTGCCTTCGGCGATAGTCTCAGATCATGAAACACATTTTACATCCCACTTATTAATGGAATTGTAGGAGGATTTCGAGAATCAGCTATGCTTGAGCACCACCTTTCACCCTTAGACAGACTGTCAAATAGAGCAGACCATACAGACACTCAAGGACATCCTTCGTAATTGTGTCTTCGATTTTGGCCGTAGTTGGGAGGACCACCTTCCACTGGTGCTATTCTCATACAAAAATAGTTATCCATCCACCATTATCATGTATCCATTTAAGTCCTTGTACGGGTGACCTCTAAGGTTACTACTATTCTAGACAGACCCAGGGAAGTTTGCACTTATGGTTCCAGAGTTTTTACAGGATACTGTGGAGAAGGTGAAGATCATCCAGGAGAGGATGAATATTGCATAGATCAGGAATAATTCTTAGGTCGAATATATGTGGACACCCATGTAGTTTTAGGAGGGAGACCATCTCTTCACACAGGTCTCACCCAGATGAGGATTATAGATGTTTGGATGGGGAGGTAAACTTTCTCTAAGGTTCATCAGACCCATCCAGATCCTTAGCAGAGTAGGTGTGGTGGCATACCGTAAATTTCTTCCCCCACAGATTCACTGGATACATAATTTATTCCACGTGTCATAGTTGTCAAGATACGTGCGTGACCCACCACATGTTATTTACTGGGGGAGCTGGGAATTGATGATGGGGGGACTTTTTCGGTGTTCTAAGTGAATATAGAGGATCAAATTGAGTGCGTCCATCATGGGAGGTCGATTAATCTGGTGCGAGTTAATAGGCAGCATGGGAGTCTCTTAATGTAAACATGGGAGAAGGAGGATCTTATATGTCCTTAGTGACCCCATTTGTTCCAATTGTTTTGTTGTAGCTTTCGGGGATGAAAATCCATTAGGTGTGGAAAATGTAAAGAACCAAAAATTCCAAGTAAATTTTTTTAAAATTAGGTGGGATTATTAAGAGTCTGAAAAATTCACGGCTCATGATATTGTGGCCTAGTATGCTTGGAACCGAATATTGAACATTATTTAAGTTGCGTTCTATAAATGCATGGGAAGCATTTTCTAACTATTAAACCTATGCTTGGATTAAAAAAATGGGGGCACCATTGAATTCTAAGTGCTGGGATTCACTTAATGTAGGATTCACTTCGACAACAGTAGGTCATGAGAAAAAGATAGTTTGTGGAATTTACAAAAAAATAATTAAATAACATCAAAGATATTTTATTTATTTTTTGTAAATATTGAGAACTGGTGGTGGGACCGATGACTCGTCAATCCATTTAATGGTTTGACACTTTTTTTGTAACCATGATGTTGAAACATTAAATGTGTTTCATAAATGAACCGAATTAATGTTGTGAATCATGGTTGGTTTCCCAACTATTTATTTGAGGCTCAGGGTTTGGTTTTTGAAATAGAACTGAGGAACCTCTCATGAATTGACAAGATGTCTTTCAGCGACAAGAAAAGGATTCATGGATGTCATTTGAGATGTAGATCTAGGTTTAACGAATGTCAATGACTTCAAAGAATTAGGACTCTCCCCATCCTCAATTGTGATATCATCCAACAGTTCACGAGGTAGGGGGATTTTTCAAGGTTTAATTCATTGAGTTAAAGATGAATAAATTGTTAAACAGTTTTTATGATGCTAACATGGAGGGTGTGGGAATAAAGGACAAGGATCGGAAACTCTGTCACTTAATTCATGTTGCCCACTTCAGTGGACATATTTCCAACATAGAAGAAAATTGAATCTGGGAGCCGCGCAGCGCCCGTGGTATCCCGGGGGGCTCGTAGGCGTAAGCAGAAGGGTAAACAGACCACTGGATCTCTCCCGGTGGCCCAAGGAAGATCTGTCGGAGCAGCAAAGGCACGGAACTTATGCGGTGGCACCAGTGACCTACACCATCGGTGAAGGCAACAGCTGATTCCCACAAACCATGTAAGAGGGCGGTGGTAGTTGGTGTCGCGGTATACCCGAATGGGGTGCTCGAACTTGGCCGGCCGTGTAGGCGAGGAGGGGAGCCATCACATGTCGCGATGAAGGGGGTGCGGCATTGAATCCATGATGAAGGTGGAATCAATCCTCATGGGTCCCAAAGACCATGTGGTGGCTCCACGTGATATTCTGATTGAAGAGTCGAACGGCTCTTCGAGGTGTTCTATGATCTAGGCGGCCATCGGGCTGGCGAGCCGCGCCAGTGCATCGGGTTGCGTCACCCGGGGTCCCACCCCATCGGCAGGCTAGGTCGTTCCACAGCCTATTGGGCTAGGCTGAGTCGAACCCGAACTAGTTTGGTTCATGTCTGGTTGGGATGACTAGGTCGGATTGGTCCCGAACCCCTTTCAGGCCCAAATTCACTAAAATAGTCATATCTTGCGAACCAGACATTTTTTTGAAGAACCATCTATGGAACTTGGATCCTTGGAGAAAGATGGTCCTTTTTAGATACTCCAAAAGGGTTTGGGAGAAATTTGGAGTATGTCCAAGTTGGATCGTACACAAATCCAACTGGGCCCTCGGCACAAAAATTCCCATAACTCACAGACAGGGCGTTTGGTTGACATGTCGTCTATTGAGTAGGAACCCTTACAGTATGTTGGTACATTTTAAAACTTATTAGTGGATCTTTGGGGAAGTTGATGAATGAATAATATCCAGAGGAGAGGATACTATGGAACTCAATTGCATCAGGTGTGAGGAATCTTGTGGCTGGCTATCATCTGGGTAGAGACCCTGTGTGGATCTGCATCCTAGCAACCCTGTGTAGATCAACATCTTAGAAACCCTATGGGGATCAATATCTTAGATACCCTATGTGAATTAGAATCTAGTGACCATGTGTGGATCAGCATAATTGTGACCATGTGGGGATCATCATTCTAAAGACTCTATATAGATCCCCATTCTAGCGACCCTATGTAGATCAATGGTGCTTGACCCGAAGAGAACCATCCTTAGAGAGACCTGTCATGGATCAGCGTTATACGACCCTATGTAGATCAACAATGGAACAAATTATCTTTGTTTCAGTTTTGTAAACATTCTAATGGAATAAAACAATATAGAATTAGTCTAGTCATCATAATTCATGATCCCTGAGTTGTATACCTGGTTTGAGCTGCATCTTTTTCTTTGTACTTAGTGATTGAGATCTAGATTTGTGGGTTTTTTTATGGAATTTTGAGAGAACTTTGGGGGTCTAAAGGACCCTACTGGGTATTGATATACTCACCCATGCATAGGGTTCTCCCACACCTTATTGTGTCTTCTACAGATGATGGGCAGCCTTGACTGAGATTCAGGGAGCTATAACCTAACGGTGGATGGTGGTGATGGTTGATGTGGAGAGATATGGAGACGACTTGTGACTACCTTTCATGTAGGATACTTGGTGGATGATCTCAGGAGATTATTTCTATTTTTTGTTGTGGTTTTATTTTTTTAGTTGTACTTGTGTTCCAGCCCCCCCCCCCCCCTTTACTTTTAGTACTCACTTTTACTACAGCATATTCACTTTGTGGTTTCATCTTGTTGTGTTCTTGTAGTGTGTGTTTATATAGGTTTAAACAAAATTCCTTCCTATTTTAGGGATGTGCCATTCCATTCCTAGTTTCCAACCCATGGCCTATGGAAGACGAGCTTGGGGTAGTCACAACATGGGCCCCGAGGAATGGGTCATGATTGTATCGTCCCAAATATTTTCATAAAATATTTCATAAGTAATAATAAAGTGAAAAAAACTAAAAAACGTTCCTTTTAAATAATGAAACACTTATTAAAACCTTTTCAAAAAAAATTATACATTTCATCCATACAGTGTAATGTATACTTAACTTTAAACTTGACATCATTTGTAATCACATGGGAGAAAAACATTAAGAACATTCTTCCATAAAATCATTGTATCATTGTAAATTGGGAAAAATTGTTACTTAATAATATGTTAAGGATTGTTTACCAAGAAATAAAAAATGTGGATAAAGTCCCATCATGTGTTAGGTTTACTTCTAAATTACATACATAACGCCTCAAAATATAAATATTTACCCAATGCATTGGATCATTATCTAGGAAGATGAATCCTAACATGTAAATGATTATTTTATTAAAAAAGGTTTATAAATAATGAGGAATAATCATAATTATAGCCCTTGGAATGAAATTAATTTCATTTTCTTTCTCCTTATCATAATCTAAGGAGATTTCATTTTGACGGAATTCGAGAAAACAACATAAGGCATATATTAACCCAAAAAATAAGGGAGAATAAGGATGGAATATATGTTAGAGATATATATATAGAGTTTATGAGTATTAAATAACTATATATTTATATTTAAATATAGTTACAAAGACATATTTCATAACCCATATAAAAACAGTGGTATAGAGATATCCCTTATAATCATAAGAAAAAACATTTCGATATATCAAAATATTCATTCCATTAAAAACTCTTTTGTAAAATAAATATAAAAAGGGAAATATGGTTTTTAATTTAAGAAAACATAGAATAATATAATTTAATACAAACATAAAATAATTTTAAAGGTGGTGGGAAAGACTTTTTATGCATTATATGTTATAATAGAACCTTCATTTTGTCTTTTTTAAAGAATGTCAAAACATTTTTTATAAAATGTATAAAAATATTCCTTTTAAAAACCATTGAATGAAAGTAAAAAATAGATATAAAGTAAAATTTATTATTCATTTATGTCAATATAAATATATAGAGGAAACAATTTTAATAAGATTTACATGGAAGATAAAGACTTAGAAAATAAATTTTTAAAATATTTAAAATGGGGTTTTAAAAGTAAAGAAACTATATCATCTAGGTTGACTCATCATGAGTCTTCCATATATTCATGAATAATTAAATTGTGTTAATTATTTACTTTATTAAGAACCTTTTCATGTTTATTATCACTTTTATTTAACTTATTGAAATGCTATATACAATTTCTAAATCAATTAACTTCACATTATATGTTTTGACTATATTTGGCCCATCTATCGAAAATGATTTTGATCAATTGAAAATAATCAAATAAATAATTATTAAATAATATAAATAATAAAAATAATAATTAATAATAATTTTAACATAAAATAAACTTTTGAAACCAACAATATAATATTATTATGAAAAATAAATTATGTTACAGTCATAGAGATGGTAGGTTTTATGTCTATATGAGGGTCATTTCTATTTTTCAATTATTAAGATGTAAATAAGGTAAGTGTTATTTTATATATAAATAATTATGATTAGATAATAAATATCATATAATTTCTTTGATTACACTAATGTATATCTTATGTGTGATGTTTTAATTAAAAACGAATTGCATTACTTCATGGAGATGATAATCCACACTTACACACAAAGGACATTATCATATTTCAATAAATTTAATGATAACAAATTAAATGATATATTATATTACAATAATGAAAAGTATATCATTAATATAATATTTAGACATTAATTCCATCATTATAACTATCTGTGGCTGATGTGGATTGAAAATTAATTACATCGGTTCGTGAGGCCATAGTCCATCATACACATGAACGACTGTTTGGTTTCCCATTTTGTAAAGATTATAATGATATATGTTATATAATCAACATAAATATATATATAACACATTTTTTATTACATGTGGTTTTATGAATAATTGAATGATGAAGAAGAAGATCTAATTCTAAAGCATTTAGTTGAGATCTATTCCTCTTATTCTGAAAACCTATTTTGATTTACACTTTTATCTATATAAGGATGGAATTATACACAAAATATGAACATTTAAACATATTTATGTATTTAATTATTCTATTTTTGAAGTTATTTTCTTAAATAAATATCTTTTAAGTGTGAATAAAATAGGAGATGAGGTATCTTTATGTAAGAGAGGGGAGGGGTAATCTTAGAATTTATTAATGTAATATACTAATATTAAATATTAATCTTGTAAACATGGATATAAAATGATATATATAAAACATATTATGATTATTGGTTGAAAACTATTATCCTCTAAAATTTTGGCATGTTTATAATATATTTTTACCCATATATTTTTGTTTTAACCACCCATCAACCTTTTCGATAATCACAGAAACAACAAGGATTTTTTGTATCTATAGGTTAAGATAGTTTATATAAAACTAAAATTAGATCATAAATGAACCATGGTCTATATTTTCAACCAAATAAAATTAACATGTCCAAATATAGGTGTTATAGGAATTTTACATTTTTTAATTATATAGTATTTATTATAAAATATCATTAATGTCATTTTTAAAACTATTTATTTAAGTTAGCTTTGAAAAAAATATGACAGCAATAAAATTAAACTATAATTCTTTAAAAATCATTAACATTCTATAATAATATAAAAATTATTTTTAAAATAATAATTTCTTCATATTTTATGACATTTAATATTTTTAATATTGTTTTTTTATTTTTCTATTAATATAATGGATACTCAATCAGTGTTTTGTATGAATTTAAGGAAATTATGTCATTTATAAAAATATTAAATAACTTACCATGTTAAAAATAATAATTTATATCTTAATTAAAAATTAAGAACTAAAATTTTCTATTTTTTAAACCCTTGTCAAAAATTTAGAGTTCATAAGACAAAGGAAAGAACATTTTTGACTTCTCATTACCTAAAATAATCTAAAGGTAAAAATAAAAAAATATGGTACAAAGCTTCCATTTTTTTAAATTGGATGGAAATGGTCAAATTTAACTCCTCCAATATGATAAAATAATGTTATGGCCTCATTTTTTAGTACATGCCATATTATTTTTAATCATTATTACATGATTTTCCCCTACTCTGCTGACAATTATTTACTATGGTTATTATTCATGATAACAAAAAACAAGAGACATATTTAATAAATTATTAAATCCTTATTTATAATATGGAATAATATTTATTAATATTTAATTAGTATAAGTGGAGCTATTAAATTTATTATTCAAATGATAAACTCAATAAAAAATAGTTTCTCAAAAAAATGTCTTTTTAAATATAAAAATAGTTTTATTGCAAAACCAAGTAATATGTTTTTTTAATAGACTTAAAGGAATTATTTTTAATAAAAAGGAAATAATTATATTTAAAAACGAATCGAAGATATAATTTTAATCTGTAAAAATTTGAAAATAAAATATTGTTCTCAATAAATATCAATATTTTTACTATTTATTGAAAAATTAAGAATTACAGATAAATATCAAAAATATCACCATAAAATAATTTCAGTATACTGATTTCAAAAATAATAAAAAATTTATCAAATAAATTTTTTAAATTATATGTAAATTAATTATAATATTTTCTCATTAAATTCAATAAAAATACATTTCGAAAAAAAATGTATTTTTAATGAATAAAATGAATTTACTATAAATTTGGTGATTATTTAATAAGATTTTTCAATATATTTATATAAATAAGGGTCTATATATTAACTTCAAAAATTTGTTGATCCTAGTTTCACTCTTAAATTTAATATCTAGTTTATAATTTTAGTATTTAAATATTAATGTCTCATGGTTTGTTTGGTCTGGGTGTTATGTGTGATATAAGATTTTGAACATAGATTTCTATTTAAAATATCATGGTTCTAGGTCACCCCATCCCCTTAATAAATCATGTCCAATAAATTTAAACATGATCTCTAAAATCAATGGTTTGACATTTGAAAATACCTTGGTCTAAATATACCATTCTAGGAATGATTAATAAATATTCCTCTTTAAAGAGGTAAAAAATATGATGGTCATTGAAAATAACTCATAACTAGGATTCGAAATAAGATAGAAATCATGGGAATTGAAAATATAAAAATGGAGGTTAAACTTAATTTCCAATTAATTATGTATATTTAAATATTTCATTGATCTTTAGAAATTGAATGATCAATATAATTTCATTGATGGTAAATCAATGTGGGGTGAAAAAGAACATCAATTCAAAAAAATATAGGAAATAGGATGATGTTTTTATTTTATGATCCTTTTTATATAGTGGATGAATTTTTTTACCCTCTAGATATTGAACATAAAGAAATTTACTGACATTAAATGTATTATTTCATCATTAAATTGGTTTCTTCCACAATATAATGTTTTTATCCAAATGATGATTACTCTAGAAATATTTTTCATGTTGGAAGAATTATATTAAACTACTAAAAAGTAACATATTCCACACAAAAATATTACTTTTTCTTTCATTATATATTAACTAAAATATAATTTTTAGAATAAGGTAAGATAATTCCCCAAAATAATAAACATTATTATGATTAAATACAACAATAATTTACAAATAATAAGCAACAACACCCAAAGTTCAAATGAGACATATACTCAAAACTGCTCAAAATGTTCCCAACCGAGTTTGAAACCAAAACCCATAGAAGGATTTTATCAAATATACATCTAATATAAATTTAACATTTATCACTAATCAATAATAATAACTCATAATGTTTTCTAACTAAAAAAACATATTCCATAATCATATAAGCTCAAAACAAATATACTAATTATTTCCATAAATAACATGTATCACCATTAAAATCATTTATGTTTGATAAATATAATTATAATTTTATCCGTCTAATAAAATATCATGATAATTTTTACACCTTAATCATATTCCACTCCCCAAATAGTGAGTATATTTTGTAATTTTCTTTAATAACTTAATCACTAAATCAATTCTCAATCCCATGGTTATCAATAAAATAAAAAAATTGTACCCAAAAAACATTAATCAATATTTTTCAAATAGATTTATTAAAAAACAATTTCACACTATCCAAGACATCATGCTCGATAGAGGTAGGTGCCAGTACCCTTTTACTCTTCAATTGGGGGTTCCAGCCCCATGGCGTTATTGAATTTGTTGGGTTGTCACGTGGAATATAGGGTCTCCTTAATAATAAGACAACATTAATATAATTCTTATAAAATTACCAAGAATGAGACTAATATACTCAAAAATAAATAATAGATTTTTTTGAAATAATTTTTTATATTAACCCTAAGGGTTAAATATAGGTCTACCTAGTAAAACCTCTAACAAAAATATCAACAATAACATTTAAATGTCTTCAGATAAAACTTGAAAAGGGGCTTCTAAGCTATTGAACATATGATTATCATTAAACTTTTAAACCCCTAATGGTATATATAACTTTAAATTTAACCCTACATCAAAACATATATTCTTCCTACAATCAATACAGTCCTTATATGTGTTGTGATTCTTATAACCATAATATCAAGGAAATAACCCTTATAGAATATAATTATTAAATAAAAATACATAAAGAACTCAATAAGTTCACTCCATTGACTAGAATATCATATATCCTACCATAGTTATAAATTTAACCATAATATATGGGAATTGAATTTCAAAATCATCATGTTCCCCATATTTAATATATTAAACTATTCATGGTTCCTTAGGATGAATGTAAAATCCCCACATTAAACTCATTATTTTCTCATTAATTACATGTTATATTCCCTTATTTTCCACACATAAAACATATTCTCATTCCATTGATACATTTCTATCAGTTCTACTTCCCATAAAATTAACACATTTAAACTGAATCTTATTCAATTAATTTTCTTCCTAAATCTCTATTATTATCTTATTATATGTGTTGGAAGAATCACCCAAATTTATGCTGTTAATTATATACCCAAATAGATGGTTTTGAATGATCATAAGGTCTCACCTTTTAGATCCCATTTCATTTTGTTTCTCATGCATAAAACCATTGCATTATCCTTCAAACTCAATATTAACTCAATTCCACCTGGTTTCATCATTTTAATAAAACCAGAAGGATAATGTGGGAAATAATATATATAGTGAGAGAATAAATAATCATTAAAATAATGTATTGTATTTAAAAATAATTGCACCTTAATTTCATTCTATGAAATGTTATGTTTAATATATGGTGTTCATGGTCATTATCTATTATAATTACTCATAATGGCTCGTAGTGAAATTGTGAGATATTGAAGAATATCCTTCGACAGTGCAAAATTAGGTTCACAGTAAGGTCAGAATCTATTAAAATTACGCTTAACGTCTCATAGTGAAATTGTGAGCTATTGAAGCATATCCCTCGATAGTACAAAACTAGGTTCACAATAAATGTAAACTCACCATGCAATAGAATGGTGGGTGATATATGCTTAACCAACAATTTTGGGATCAGAAACCTTATAGGAATTTTTTCCAAAACAATATCCAGTTATAGTATCCAAATAAGGATGTATAACTAGTAAAACCCCATAATATCTATCTAACCTAAAACGTTTGACTGTTATCTTATACATATGTTATCCATAAGGATTTCAAAAAAAATTCTTTATTCTTAATCTCCAGAGTTATCTAATCATTTTCTTTAACACCAGCTACAGAAAACTATCCATAAAAATTATATAATCTTGAGTTTTATGTCAAGAATTAATTTTCCCACATCCGAAATATCTTCTAGGTATTTTATTATAGATAATTACTCCAAAATAATTAAATAAATATATATTACATCACAATGTGGAGACTTCTACACAGTGTCCATTTTTCCCACAAAAAAATTAATATATAGAATTTTTTCTTCTCATGACATATTTTCCCAATATCCATATTCACCTCATCCTTATCAATATTTATCCACATAACCCCATGAAAAATATTTTAAAACCTGATATGTGCATAAAAATAACCTTAATTGAGATAAAAAATAAATAAAGAAATAATTTTTATTATGA
Source organism: Viscum album (assembly GCA_963277665.1). NCBI lineage: Eukaryota > Viridiplantae > Streptophyta > Magnoliopsida > Santalales > Viscaceae > Viscum > Viscum album. The sequence goes on along the minus strand of OY728152.1, from coordinate 2,068,223,796 downwards.
ATACTTATAAGATATTTTTAATTTTGAGAATGATTCTTCGGGCTCAAAAAATAATACTTTATTACTCAAGAAATAAAAATTTATAAAAAAATAGTTTTCTCAAACAGCTCATAAAAAAATTAATTTAAAAAATAAAAAACAAAACTATTCTATTGTATTAATGAAAATATATCGAAAACTATTTCAAAGAAGTTATATATTTTATCCTTACAAAGTAGCATATAATTTCTCCTATTCATAACATCATGTCTACTCACGGGGGGGAACAAAAATAATAGTGTCATACTATTATAGAAACACATTAAATGTGGTAGAAACACAAAAAAATGATAGAATCATAAGTTAAGTATAACTACCAAGACAACATCACATGGTGGGAAAAGCCCCTTCAGGGATTAGGTTTACTCCCTTATCCAATACGTAATGTATTATTTTACAAAATTTTTACCCAATATAGTTGAACACTATCTAGGAACACACATAATAATGCATATTGGATTATGTGTGACATAGAAAAGAATCAATCATAATCGGTAATCATAATAACTACCCATGGAATGACAAGGGTTTCATAATCTTGTCTCGTATCATAATAAAATGATATTTTATAAAGAAGGAATTTGAGAAATGAGCATAAGGCATGTATTAACCCGTCAAAGAAAATGAGGATATGATTGGTAAAAAGTGATATATATATATATATAATTTAAGAGTATTCTGTAACATTAAAGTGACATATAATTTTATTTATATATTTATTTTCCTTAACAAAAAGAAACAATGCGTAGTTTATAGATATCACATACACTCATAAGAAAAACATTTCCAGATATCAAAATGTACATTATATTTAAAAACTATTTTAAAAATACATAGAATAATGGAAAAGAGGGATTTTTTATTGAATAAAAACTGTAATATTATAAAGTAATCAAAAATCAAGTAACTGTCATAAAATAAAGAAAACTATTGATGTTGTGTATGTGAAAAAAGAACATTCTTTTTTATATTGTAATTAATCTCAAAACGTTGTTTAGAAAATGTGTAAAAATTTTACCTTTCAAAACCATTAGAAGAACGAAAAAATAAAAATATTGTACCTTTTATAATTAATTTATTACCATATAAATATGTCAACAAAATAATTTCATTTATATATACATGGATGATACAGATTACAAAAATAAGTATTTATAACATTTAATATGAGGTGTTAAAAGTAATGTGTCACTTACCTCGAACTTGAATCCTAATGTGTGAACCATATAATACAAAATAAAAAAAATTGTTAATTATTTACTTGTATAAAAACTTTTTCAATTATATTATTTATTTTATTTCACTTTTTACAATGTTATATATTATTACTTAGTCAATTAATTTCACATCGTAGGTTTTAATGATATTCATATCATATGACTTAAATAACTTTAGTAGGTTTACTATTCTCAAAGTGGTCATTACTGATCATACCAAGTATAATAATCATGATATAATTATATTTTTTATAAATATATTATAATTCTAAAACAACCCATGAAATTTGGTTATGAGAAGTTAACTATGTTATAAATCTAGGGATGGTTGATCATTCGTACGAGGGAGTAACATTTCCATTTTCCAAAGATTTTCATAGAAATAAGTTAGGTGTAATTTTAACATTAGAAAAAGGATATTATAAAATAAATATCATATCTTTCTCTAATAACATATTTATGTCATCCATGTCATTCATTTATGAAAAAAAAATCACATCGTTTCAGGGCTATGGAAATCCCCAAATATACACAAATGATGATTTCACTTTTAAAAAAATGGAAAGGTCATAAATTATATGATATATTATATTTTAAAATTATTATATATTTAAGTAATATAATATGTTAAAAAATAACTATATCATTATAACAATTCATTAATGGTGGGGATGGAAAACAAATTGCATCTGTTTGTGATATAGTAGTTCATCATACACAAGAACGATGGTCTCATTTCCCATTTAATAGAATGAAAGATGTGTATAAAATATTAAATTAAATTAAAAAAATCATGGTATATTTAAGATTTTATTATTATATTTTCTTCATTTTTTGAATATTAGTTTAACAGAAAGAAGAAAAAACAAAACTGTAATAGTTATACCTCTTCTTTGGACAACAACCTTTTCTTTACACCTTAATCTCTCTAAGTGTGATATTCTAACCAAAATAAGACCTTTATAAAGTGGGTATAGATGTTAATAATTCATTTCTAATGGAATTTTATTAAATAAAATTCTATTTATTTATGAATAATCAAGTATATGTGGTGTTCTTTTATAAAAAAGCTATGGTCACTCTAGTAATTTCTTCAAGTATGAAATTAATATGAATTATTCATCATGCCCAAAAGGATAAAAATGATACATCTGGATGTAAGGATGAGTATGGGTCTAAATAATCTCATATAATAAATTTTATATAGGTTTATAATGTTTTTTTACTATTATCGTTTTATTTTAACCCCCAATTGTACTTTTAGATAATTATGTCAATAACAATGCTTTTTATCCTTTATGGGTTAATATAGTTACTATAAAAGGAATATTTTCACATAAATGGACCATGGTCGACTTTTTAAAACATAGAAAATTAAATTGGTTGAATATAGTATTTTATGAATTTTAAATCATTTAATTAAATATGAATTATTACAAAATATAATTAATTAAATTTTTGGAACAATTCATTCAATTTGACGTTGAAAATATCATGACCGAATATGAATTATAATATAATAAATTTTTAAATCAATAAATTTCTATTATTATCCACAAAATTTATGTAATATAATAATTCCTTAATAAAATATTACATTTAATAATTCTAAAATTAATTTTTTGTTTGTCAATTAACTAAATAAATACTATTCCATTGTGGTGTAAGAATTTAATTCAATTGTTTCATTACTGATATTTAGAAATAAAGTGTTGTGATAAAAAAAATTGTTATATCTTGAATGACTATTTAGAACTAAACATATCCTATTTTTATCATGAAGCAAAAAAAATATAAATGATACTATAAAGAAAATGAGTGTTTTTATATTTCATTACATAAAATAATATAAGTTTAAAAATCATTGAAATATAGCACTAAGTTTTTGTGTTATAGAAAATTAGATGGAAACGGTTGAAATAAAACAATCCATTAGGATAAATTCAATTTCTCAGGTCATTTTTTACCTTTATCAATAATTCCACCAGGCCTAGTAGCCCAGAGCCCTTTCTTGCATTACTAAATTGGCATATGATATAATAAATCGCATCTTAAAGAACCAAATAGTTAAGTAGTCTTGCTAAACTAGATATGTAATTGAGTCTTTCATTATATTGGAACATAAGAATTAAAAAATAGAATTATATTTTTTCCTATAGAATATCATTTCATGTCAAACATGGTACACTTTATGGTTACTATGTAAAAGAAATAAAATATAGGTGAGCTCAAATTTTCAATAATGGTTCAGTACCAAGGAAGTTATCATGAATCAACAATCGTAATAAATATAGAAGGGTATATAACCATAAGAAATTTCATTTAACGAATAACTTGATCATAATATGGAAACAATAAATCCTAATCAATTAATACCTTATAAAAATCAGTTGATCTTGAAAACAAAACCATGGATATTCTAACTAATAAAATAATCACATTGAATATAAATAACTCAATTAATAATGATTCAATGTATAATTTAAAGTGTCTGACCTATTAAGATCTATCCTCAACATAGTTACGTTCAAGATCTATCCCCATGATATTATAAATATGTGGGTAGAAACCCGTATTATTTGGAAAATTGATGTGTCTCATGAGACATATCTCTTCAAAGAGGGGATATTATTAACTAGACCCCACCAATTATATACTAAATCAAATTAATTATTCATATAAAGGTAAGAAACATAAATAATATAAACATTTTTAATTTAAAAACTAGAATATAGAATGTGAATTCTTTACCCAATCAATAATCATAACCATAAATTATCTAGAAAAATATGGTGAATGGTATCAAATTATTACATCTATAGTCAAACTGATCATAAACCGTCTATTAAAGAATATGAATTATATTAAAAAAACATAACCCCGGTGGATAATAAGTATCATAAAAGTTTTATGTCATTGATCAATATAAATTCCATAATAAAATCAATAAAAACATTATTGCGTAAAGTTTTCCTTTCCTTTTGGAAATAAATTTTCTTAAAATAGAAAATATTTTGAAATTACCTATCTTCAAAAAATGTTTTAAAAAATATTTTATTTAAAAATATCCTCTTATAACTATAAATAATATCTCAAATATATTATTCTCATGTGGGTGGGAAATTTAGTATATGTTTTTGAAGTTAAAAATAATATTCATATTTCACTATAAAAGGATAGGAAATTTTATCTCTCATAAAATGAAAAAAAATGTTCATTTCATATTTTTGTTAAGACACAAATGGGAATTGTTTTTGAAACAATATAAAATTACATTTAATTTCTTTAAAAATTAAAAATTTTTGAAACTTACTTTAATAAATCTTCTTCAAAAGATTAAAAACATTTTTGAAACCATTTATAGAAAACATATTATTGGAATAAAATGGACTTTTTAATAACGAGAAAATTGAAGTTGGATTTTGCTACAAAATATTCTGAATAAATTTATGTAAAAAGAGAGTAAAATATAACTATTACATTAAACTGTAATAAATAAATAGAGGGAAAAAATTATATGGGCTTGTTAAGAAATGCTCAAATGATTTACATGAATTGAAATTCTGGAGTAAGTAATATTGATTAGAATGAGATTATAAAATATACCTTAAAAATGATCCTAACATTGAAGCGAGAATTAATAAATGAATCAGTTATGTTTTTCAACTATAAATCCAAATAAAAATTTTTAAAAACCACATAAGTTATTCAAATGTAAATATCTACCAAAATTGAGAATGACTTAACCAATGAAGTAAAAGTTATACATAATGAGCAGAAAATTGAGTTAAGAAATACCTAACCCCACAATTCCTTTTGATTAAGAATTATTTATCCTAATGTATTATTGTTTTAACCATGTTATTAACTTAAAATAGATAAATATAAATATTTATAAAATTATATATGATCCTTTTAAAACATCATCTCACACATTCGGTAATAAACTTTCATTTTTTCAATGTTTTGAGTGTTAATAGTATTGTTTTCTAATGCATCTTATATCAATAAATATCTAGTTAGTTATCATATTACATAGTTATATCATGTATATAATAATAATCATGAAATAATTATTATATTTTTACACTAATTATATTTTAAAACCAATCATGGATGATGGTTATGAAAAATTTTGTGGGATACGATCAGTGAGACTGTACACATTAGAAAGTTATCCATTTTTTTAATAATTATTATTGGAAGGTAGTAAGTAATATTTTATCATTAATGTATGATAATGATATCAGATATAACATATTATTTCTCTAAATGTACATATATATATCATCTATGTGGTGTGGTGATGAAAATAGTGTCACATCGCTTAGTGAAGTTGGTGGTCCATGTTTACCTTAATGATGTTTCCATCTTTATGAGGGGGAAAATAAATGAAATAAAATGTTGTATAATACATTTCTATAATGATAAATACGTAAAAATATAATAATTTTTTCATGTATTTAACATAAAGTTATTATCTTTATCATTAATACCTTCCATGTGAAGTGTTTTTGAAACATGAATCACAACACCACAAGAGGTCGTAGTCCGACGTACAAAGGAATGATGTTATCATATCTTCTATGAAATAGAAGACAAAAATTAATATATTATATAATAACTTTAGAGGTGAAATTTTTTGTAAATATTAAATATATACTTTAGATCTATCATCATGTCCAACTATGAAAGGTGGTAATAGAAGAATGATAAACATTGACTCATGCGGTTGTAGCCTACTGTACACACGAATAAAGATTTCTTACCCATTTGATAGAAGTGGAGATGGTTGTAAGATCTGAACTTATTATAAAAAGATACTAGTTTATTTAATTTAATTATTTTCATATATTTTCACCCTATAATAATAATTTTAGGGTGTGGATAAGCAAGTAAAATAAAGACTCTAGGGGAATAACATTACCTCTTCAACGAGTATCCTCTATTATATTATACTAAATCCTTCATAAGATGGTTTTATGCCATAAATAAGGATTATATGATAAGATGAGGGAATTTGAAAAGCGATTAGGTCAGTTTTTATCTGAACCAAATAGGTTTCATGTAGTGAATAAGAGAGGATAGTGGGTGTCCTTTTATTAGTGGGGGAGGGAACACACTTGGTAATTTTGAAAATAATTGAGTGATCCCACATTTTTCATATGATTCAAGACTAAAAAATTTATAATTAATTAATCTTACATGTTTAATGGTTAAAATAATTCCATAAAATAGTTTTTATACAATTTTATAGGTCATTTTTACATTTTACATGTTTTTGACCCCACCTAAACCTATTTTTATTTAATTGTGGTAATTGATTTTCACACCCTACACTATTCATTTTTGTGATAAATGATGTTTAAATTATTATAAATTATAAATTATCATGATTCCAAATATGGAATAAATTTTTAAAATTTAAAATCATATAATTGAGAAATTTTAATTTAATAATATTCCCATAGAAGTGATGAGAAAGTGGGTTTTTAATGAAAAAAATGTTCATATGTTTACAATTTATTTATATCAAATTTTATTATAAAAATTATTCTAATGAAAAAAGTTAGAATAATTATATAAAACATAAATAATTTTACTTTAATCCCAATTATAAAAGTAATCATTCATTACAAAAAATTAAATTTAAAGGAAGGATTGAATTAAAATTCAGTATTTTTCAAAATAAATTAAAAAACCTTCTTAGTGAAAACCAACTAATAACCTTAAGATAATATTTTTATTCCAATTTAAAATTTTAATTTTATTTATCCGAATAAATTTTCTAAAAGTGGAAAAATTATTTTTATATTATGTACTCAAATCATGATTTAATCAATTTTAAAAAAATTCAATTTTCAGAAAACAAAAATCATTTAAATGATTATTTTTTTATTAATAATAAATAGATATATTGTAAACTTGGGGAAACTAGATGTATTAATAAGTTATTCAATAATATTATTACTAATCATCCCAATATTTAGGCAATAAATGTTATATTAAATACTAATATTAATAGTTTATTGTTGTTCGATAAAACTCTACCTTGCGTGTAACGTAAGAAAATCTAAGTGTTATGTGTAACTCATGGTAAAATTATTTTATTGTATAAAAAATATAAAAACATAATTAAATGTAATTAAATCTACAGAAACGGTTAAATTTATTTAAAAAATAAATATATTGTAATGTCTCGAGATGTAACATTCTCTCTAACATAAACAAATAGTGTCATCACAATTTAAACTAAATATTCTTAATAAAATGACTAGTATTTATAAAATATTTTTTTAAACACAAAATAGTATTATGTTTAATAAAAATGTATCTTATTAATATAGAAAATTATTTATTATGGTCATCTGTAATAACAAATTACTAGGTTTCCAAGTTGGAGAACATAATTGGGAAATTAAAAAATGGAAATAAAATAAGAGCATAAACTATTATGGAGACTGATTAAAATCATTGATAACAATCAAGGGAATGATCAATTGGAATTTAATATCCAAAAAATAATAAATATATTATGATTTAAAATACCATCGGACTCATAAAATATGAAGGAAATAGGATAACATTTTTGTTTTTGTATTTTCGTTCCCATTGTTTAGAAATTCTTGTAATATCTGAGGATATATGGAAATATACATACATTGTATGTTTCTATTTCATAATAACAATTTCATATTTGGGTTCTCTATCCAAAATTTTTCATTTTTTCTCTTACACTAAGTAATTAATATCCAAAAATAAATTTTTTATTCCTAAATTACTAAAACTAACTTTTAATGGATCTAATGATTTATAAAAGACTGAAAAGTATTTCTGTCTATCTCTGAATATTTTCTAAAAACAATTTGGTTTTCACATGTTATCTGATGTGGATGAATATTTATATGGTTAAGTGATGAATTAATATATAAATATACATCCAATGTTCAACTAAAACCATTGCATAAATGGTTATCCCTATAACCCTTCTAAAATAATATGATCCAAAACATTAGAAATAAGGTCACAAAATTTCCAAAATGAACATATAGTTAATCTATAACACAACATTAGTTAGGTCTTTATCATCTCATACTATGAATTTTTATACCTTCATCATTTATTCTCTTCGAGCATGGTACTGACCTAAATTACAATAAAACCATATTAATTGGTCATTAAGAAATCCCTTACCTCAAGATTCCTTTTGAATAAATGGTGTTTGACATCTTCTATATGGTTTTAAGATTGTTAGTAAATTACACATAAACAAAATTAATATTCATAATATCATATATGATCCCTTTATAACATCTTCCACCCTTTTATTCGTAATATTTTATTATTTTCATTGTTTCGGGTGTTAATTGCCTTATTTTCATAGGCATGTTATTTCATTAAAGATCTGGTTCATTCACATATTACATAGTAATGTTATCTATATAATAATAATCAATATATAATACTAATAATTTTAAATCAATCAAGAATGATGGTTATGAAAAATCAAGTGTGTTATGATCAAGGAGACGGTAGGTCATATGTACGCGTGAGTAATGCCTCCATTTTCCAATGATCGTTATTGAATGCTGGTAAGCATTATTTTATCATTACAAAATGATTATAATATCATATATATATATACCATATTATTTCATTAATTTAACTTATATACATTATTTATGTTTTGTGGTGATGAAAATTGAGTCGCATCGCTTCATGAAGGTGGTATTACACTAGTACATGAATAATTATATCATCTTTAGATGGGTGAAAAGATCACATAAAGATTTATATATATTATATTTCCAAAATTATAAATAATTCCTGAAATTAATAATTATTTCATGAATATCACCGATTAACTATTTTCTTTTTCTTTATCACCTTCCATGTGAAGTTTTTGTGAAAGATGAATCACATCACTTCATTAGTCTGTAGTTATCAATACACATGATTGATATTATCATATATCCTATTGAATATAAGGTAAAAATACATATATTATATAATTGTGGAATAAAAAAATATGTTATAAATATAAAATATATACATTAGATTCATCATCGTACCCAACTATCAAAGGTGGTGCTGGAATAATGAATGACATCGGTTCACGAGATGATGGTCTGTTGTATACACGAATGAAGATTTCATAACCCATTTTACGGAAGTGGAAAAGGTAATAGGTAATTTAAATATTATAAAAACAAACCATAATATATTATATACTGAGTTTATAATATCATAATGGTCTAATAAAAATTTAAATATATGGAGAATAAATAAAATAATAACTCACAATGAAGAACATTTCCACTTCTTCGAGTATCCACTTCAAGGGTCTACTAATGCCGCCCTAGGTTGTATTTGTATCAAAAAAGGAATAAAGGATTAGGTGAGAAATTTTTGGATGTTATTTTTTCGGGTATTTTATAAACCAAATTGGTTTTCAGGTTTGAAGACAAGAGGATAGGGGTGGCGTTTTTTAAGTTAAGAGTGGACAAACTTAGTATTTTTTAAAATAATTGAGTAAAATAATGTTTTCCATAAGTCTAAAGGGTAAACAATGGGTAATTATTTCACATTATAGGGTTCATGGTCTAAATATTTCAATAAAATAGTTTTTATACCAATTCATAGTTTATTTTTACCCTTATCTTTTTAGTTAAACCCCTTATAAACCAATTTTTCCTTAACTTTTGTAATTAATCTTAAATCCATCCACTATTCATTTTTTCAAAAAAATAACTTTACCTTATTATAAATTTTAAATCATTTTGATTCCAAATGTGGAATACATTTTTCAAAATATAAATAATTGAAGTGGAACTTTTTAATTTAATATTATTCTAGTATATGGGATTAGAAAGTTTGTTTTTAAAAAGAAAATGTTAAAAGGTTTATGATGTTTTTATATAAAAATAATAATATGGAAAATTAATCTAATGTAGAAAATCTTATTAAATGATATAAAATTTAATAATGCTACTTTAAAAACAATTCAAAATATAATTTATCATTATAAATAATTTAAACCAAAATTCAGTTTTCAACTTAAATTTAAAACATTTAACAATTCATTAAAAAATGAAACTTCTCAGAAAATTAAAAATAGTTCACCCGAAGATAATTTTGTAATTATGATTTTAAAATTTATTTTTATTTCCAAATAATTTTTTTAAATGTTTAAAAAATTATTTTTGTATGTGCATGAAGCAATATTAAACAGTTATTTAGAAATAATAAATTTTTAAAAAAAAACATTTCAATTTAATTTAAATGATTATTGTTTTATAAATAATAAATAGATAGATCATAATAATAATATTAAAAATATATTTTTTAATAATTAATTTAATAATATTCATACCCAACATTCCATCATCTAGAAAATAATTATCATATTAAATAATAATTTCATTATTATATTGTTTTGTGGTAAAACACATCCTTGAGGGTAAGATAAGCTGGACTAAGTATTTCATGTAACTCAAGATAAAGATAGTGTTTTTTGTAACACATTTTAAACTCTATGTTTCATTTAATTCTATTTGTTGAAGATATTAAATTTATTTTAACATACATATATTGTAATTTCATAGTGTTACATTCTCTCCACCTTAAATAAATAGTATACCTGCAATATAACCTGATTTTGGTGATCAAAAGATTAATATTTAGAGATTATTTTGTTGAAAATACACTTCTTAAAAGGTTTAATAAGACATTATATTAATAATAGAGAAAAATATTTAGGAATTTCATCAGTAATAACACATAACTAGGCTTCCAATTTATAATAAAATTTGTGATAAATTAAAACATAGACATAAAATAAGAGGGTAAATTATTATAGAATGTGATTGGTGACAATCATCATAAAAAATATAATGATCAATTGGAAGGTATGTGTCTCAAAAACATAAATATGTGATAATTTAAAATACCATTTTATTCATCAGATATGAAGGTAATATGAAAACATTTTGGTTTAAATATTTTTTCCCTAATGTTGTGGAATTATGTAACTATCTAAGGATATAAAGAAATAAACTAACTTGATATGTTTTATATTTCATAAGAATAATTTCATTCTTTGGTTTTTCTTCCAACAATTTCTATTTCATATAATACTATATGAAACTAATATCTAAAAAAATATTTATTTGGCCCATAACACTAAAATTCACTTTAAATGGATCGTAAGACTCATAAAAGAGATAAAAGTCTCTTAACATATCTCCAAATATTTTCCAAAACCAATATGGTTAGAATATGTTATCCAATATTCATAAATCCTCATATGGGGAAGTAGTATTTTAATCTATAAAAAAACATCCAAATTTCTAACTTAAATATTTCATAAATAATTAATATTATTACCCGAGAAAAATATTATTATCCATAAATTAACAAATAACGTAACTAAATTTATAAAATAAACATAAAATTAAACTATCAAACAATATGAGGTATCTTTTAATCATATCATTCCAAACATGTTACTACCTTCATCATGTATTCCATTTAAACATGGTAATAACCCTGATTACCATAAAAAATTATTGAAAATAAGAATTATTCCTTATTTTTTATGTAAAACATAAATTATTTGATATATTCCATAAATAAAAATAAGTTGTAATATCCAACAATGTTAGAATAAAAAAATTCAACAAATCAGTAATTAATTCCAAGGTAGACACCACTATCCAATTTACCTTATCGATGCCCATAAAATCATTATGTTATTATCATTATCTCAAAACTAAGAAAATATTAAGGTTTATCATTCAATCAATGATGTTTTTTCAAATATATTCAACATACTGATAAATCAATTTTCTGGGTCACGGGCACTCTACAACATACACCTTTAAATTATTAATGAAAAAGAAAGGAAGTATAGTAATTATATATTTCATAATTCTTATAACCAGAATATCATTGACAAAATAACCAAGTAAATTATTATTGAATAAAAAAATAAGATTAATAAATCCACTTAATATGTGGTAGAATAATAATCTTGACCATGGTCCATTTGATTTTTTAAGGTATATAACATTGGTTCTTGACAAATTGATTTGTGTAGTGTCTAATATTTGTTAAGTTGAGGAATTTTACATTTGAAATATTTTTCCCATTTAATAACTAGCATTATATCATATCTCTGCACACTCTTAGAAAAATCCAATTCATGTTAATTATGTAAAAACTTATTTCATTCCATAATTATAACATGTGGTAAGATCCTTTTATCTCTTCTGCCCTTTGATGTAAATTTTACAATTCATACTCTTCTTCTAATTCTTCCCTCATTATCCACAATATATAGATAATTCTTTCACTTTATAGTTAACACATTACATTATGTCCATATATCATGATAATTCTTGGGAGACTCATTCCCTTTGAAATAATAGATTAATACCATAAAATAAATGAACATATTTACTCTTTGGATTACGTGAATTGATGAGGTTCACATTCCTTATTCTAGTTTCCATTTCAAAACAATTTCATACAATAGATTTAACAATATCATTATAAAAATTAATGCATAATCCAAAATCATTTGAGATATATAAATTGAAAAAATTGTGTGTTACTAATCTCATAATAATAAATATGGTTTCATTGGGGATATCTATTTTTTAAATAAATTATAATGAAATGTAATAAAATATGAATTATAATGATTATTTCCATAGGGAGTGTCAAAATAGGTGTGTGGTGAGGATTGTGGTCATGAACTACATTATGATCAGATCAAGATCAATGTTCCCTTTTCAAAGTTATTACCCCTATATACCTTTGTGCCATCACAACATCCACTTGTTGTATCTAGAATGGAATGTATTTAGAGAAAAAACACATAATCTATACTTTACCAGAAATTTAGGCTATCCTTGTATACATATCATGAAATTATATCATAGTGTTATTTTCTCTAATCAATGATTTCTTAATACATTTTACATAGTTTCTATAAAACATCCTTTGATACCAATAATAACAACACTAACTCCAACAGCCAAAAGTTGGAGGCTACTTTATTATATAGGTATAAGATACAATAAATCACATCTAAAATGAATAAATAGTTTATAATTCCTAGAAAACATGAAACATACTTTAGTCATTTAATATATTTCGATATACAAATTATAAAAAAAAATTGAGAATGAAATTATTCTCTCTAGAGTATGCTTACTTATCAAACATAGTACACTTAATGGTATCATGTGGAAAGGAAAAAAAATAATGGTAATCTCAAATGTGCAGTAAGGGTTATGTACAGTCGAGGATATCAAGAATCAATAAGAATAATCAATATGGTAAGGTATGAAACTAAAACAGATACCATTTAATCAATAAATTGAGTATAATATGGTATGAATAAATCTTGATCAATTAGTACCATATAAAATATAAACTGATCTTGAAAAATCAATTATGGAAAATCTAACTAATTTAATAATCACATAGAATTTCAATAACTAAATTCATAATAATGGAATTCATAATTTCATATGTCTAAAAAATAAAGATATATCTTTGAGATAGTTACCATAAATATTTATCCTCAAGAAAGTATAAATATATGTGTACAAACTATCTTATTTAGACCACTTATTATTATCATGAGATTTGTCGATACATCATGTGGATATCATTGACAAGCCCACATACATCACATACTATGGTTGTTGAATTTATCATATAAAGGGTATAGTTATAAAAAATAAACACTTATATTGAAAAAAAATTGCATTCGAATTGTAAATAATTTCACAAATAAATAAATATAACTATAAACCATCTAGAAAAATATGTTTAATGATATCACATTATCACATTTGTAGTCCTAAGGATCATAATAAATACAATGAATGAGTAAGGATAATATAAATACAACAAGGCCCTTGAGGAAAATAATTAAAAAAAGGTTTGATGTTAATTATGAATATAAATACCATAAAACATTTTTATGTAAAAAATACATTAGGAGAATATCCATTTAATTTTTCTTAATCAGTTTTTTTTAAATAAATTTTTTTGAAAACACTTTTCATAAAACAATTTCCTTAAAAACATTTTTTTCAAATAGATACTTTTAAAAATTCGATGTAATATTAGAATATATTATTTTTATGATTAATGGTATGTCCATACTTGTCGTAAAAGTTAAAAATAAAATTAAATTTTCACTATAAAAGGGTAGGAAATCGCCTTGTTTAGAAAATGAAAAGAAGGATCCTTTCATATTTTTAGTAAAATCCAAGCGATAAATGTTTGATAATGATATAATATTTCATTGAAAACATTTATAAATGTGTAAAAATGGGTTAATATTCTATCAGTAAATAATTTAGAAATTTGTAAAAACATTTTTGAAAATATATTTAAGGAACATGGTTTTTGGAAGAAAACAAATTTCCGACCGAAGAGAGAAATAAAGTTCAATTTTTTTAAAAACATTTTCCCAACTATTTTTAGTACCAAAGAGTGGAAAAATAGAACAATTACTTGAAAATATAATTTATATCTAGAGCATAATAATATTAAATGTATTTATTAGTAAATAGTCAAATAAATTCCTTCAAATTAAATTCAAGGGTAAAAAAATTTCAATTAGAATGAGTTTGTGAAATAATCCTTTTGAACGATCAAAACATTGAAGAGATAATTAATACCAGAATAAGTTATGTGTATCAACTGAAAAATCACATAAAGTAAATTTAAGATAAAAATAATTTCATAAAAATTCATTATACTCATAATCATATAACGACTTAATCAATAAAGGTGAAGTTTAACCCAATGAATAGAAATTTAGTAATAAAAACCCATACCGTAGTCTTCCTTTTGATTGAATGTTATTTAACCTCATTTATAGTGGTTTTTAACATGTTATAACATACCCAAGAACCATATTAATATTTAAAATATCATATAATATTATATTATAACATCTTATCACTTGTTCAATAATAATCATTTGTTATTATCGTTGTTTCGGGTGGTAATTGCCTTGTTTTCTTATACACGTTTTGTCATTAAAAATATGCTTTTTGAAAATGATTACATAATTATACAATGTAAATAATAACAATAATAATGAATAATTATCATATTTTTACATCAATTATACATATAAATCCAATCATTATACATGGTTATGAAAAATGAATTATATACGATCATGGAGATTGTAGGCCATAAATATTCACAATTAATGTTTCTATTTTCAATGATCATTATGGAAAGGTGGTAAATATTATTTTATACTTTTAGAATTATAATAAAAAATATATATATGATATTACTTCTTTAAATTTAAATATATATATATATATATCATATAAGTTGTGTGGTTATTAAAAGAGAGTAGTGTCGATTCATGAAGGGGGTAGTTCACAAGTTCACAAATGATATTATCAACATTAAGTGACTGAAATGGTAAGAAAGAAAATTATATATTTTCTATTTAAATAATTATAAATAGGTGATTATTATCAAAAATATTCCTTTTATATTTCACAAAATACATAATTTTATCCTTATCCCTTTCCATGTGAAGTGTCAGTGAAATAAAAATCACATTACATCATGAGGCGGTAGTCCGATGTAAACACAAGAAACATTTTTATCTCCTATAGATTGAAAGGTAAAATGTAAAGTGTTATATAATGAATAAAAAGATACAAATATATTATAAATATCATATATATACTTTATATCCATCTTCATACCCATCCACCAAAGGTGATAATGGACAAATGAATAACATCAGTCCACGATGCGGTAGTCTTCCGAACACATGAATGGTAATTTCTAATCCCATTTGATTGTAGTGGGGATTTGTTGAATAAAATTACCTCTTCTTCCAGTATCCTCCTTATGTTTACACTAAATCCTTCCAGTGATATCTTTATGTAAAAACTAAGGCATTTAGTAGGAAAGTATGGAATTTTCCAAGTCATTTGGGTAGGGTTTGGGAAAACCAAATATGTTTTATTGACTAAATAATAGAGGAAAGGTGGTGTCCATTTATAAGAGGGGGAGGGGACACGCTTGGTACTTTTGATAAGAATTGAGTGATCCCATGTTTTTCGTATGTCATAAGGGTCCAAGATGGGAAATTATATAACCTTTTAGGTGTAATGGTCAAAATATTTCTAGAAAGTAGTTTTTATCCATGATTATTTTCATTTTTACCCTTATCTTTTTATTTTAACCCTCCGAAAAATCCATTTTACCTAAACTGCATTAATTGATTTTTATTACATCCATTTTTCATTTTTATCAAAATATAAGTTCAAATTCTTTGTAATTATAAATAATTTTTATTCCTATAATTCAAAAAAAAATTAGAATTAAATTCATAGAATTTTTAAATTTAAATTTAATATTACTCACATTAATGAGACAAGAAAGATGGTTTTCACATATTAATATTAACGAAGTTCAAAGAGTATTATAAAAATATTCAAAATGAAAATTAATTCAATTTCATAGTTGGATTAATTGATATAAAATTTTATTAATGTTAATTAAAAAAGAAAATTGGGATATAGCTTAGTATTTTATATAAATTAAATGAAAATGTAATTTTCAATTCAAATTTAGCACCATTCACTATTCCAAAAAAACACAAAAAATATCACAAAATTCCAAAAAAATCACTTTAATATAATTTTGGTATTATGATTTCAAAAATTATGTTTATTGCATCAATTAAATTATCTATAAGTGGAAAAATATTATTCCAAATTATTTACACATAGTGTAATTAAACTGACTTTTAGAAAAAATATATTTTTATGAAAATATTTTCTTTTCTTTAAAATGGTTCTTAATAAATTTATAATAAATAGATAGATAATAATTGTGTTTTATATTTATATTTTAATAAGTTATTTAATCCCATTATTACCCATAATTAAAATTTCTACGAGATAATTTTCAATTAAATAATAATATTAATAGTATATTTCTGTTCTGCAAAACTCTACCTTATATGTAACATAAGCTAAGCTTAGTATGTCATGTAACGAAAGCTAAACATAGTGTTGTGTATAAATAATGTTAATCTAATTGAAATGACATGGATTATAACAAATTAAAATATCATTGTTTTCCTATTTAAATTTCGTGTTTTACCTTGGTTATCATTCCTTAGGTCTTAAAGAATGTATCATGAGAGTTTGGTGCTTGTTCAGAGCCTAATGCTTCAGTAATTGGGGAAACAAATTAGGCTAGATGGTTAGTACATTATTAAAGCAAACTATGTGACTCAACCAAGAATGAAACTCAATGCACATTATGAGTCTACATGGTTTTCCCTAACTGTGTGAGATGAGTCTCACAACCATGCAATTTTTCTTAAAAAAATTACAGAGGAGTTTCTCATAGGATACACATAGATAGCCAAGCCAGGTAGATAGCATGTTTGATGGGTGTCTTCAGGTAGTGGTTGGTGAAATATTAACACATGGTTTAGAAAACCATGTGTCCAAACCATGTATACATTTAAAAATGGGTATAATGACCACTTTTCCCTCTCTACATAAAAAACATAATTTCATATTCCTACCTCAATTATCTTCCAGTTAATATGACCTTTCCTCATACAAATATTGTCACCCAAGATATGTTTGGATTTTTTATTTCTCACCAATCAGATATACTTTTTCATTGTCATCGATCACATTGAATCTACAAATGGAATCTCTCTAATCATATTTCATTCATTCTTTTCTTATCTGTCTATCTATTATTCTAATTTGGTGCACTCTCAAATGTTTTGTTTTTAGGTATTGTTTATTTATTATGATTTCATCCATTAAAATTTAAAAATAAGTACGATATCATAAGAGGTTTCGTCTATGGGCCTAAGGTAGATGGTCTTGTAATTTTCCCAAAAAAAATAGGACTTTTTTTAGAATTTTTCATTATTCATCCTGATGGTAATTTCATTTTGTTACATTAAATTGTATTTAACCATTATAATTAATTAAAACATTGTTTTTTACTAACTTTAATAATTAATAAATCATTAAAGTATTTTTGCCTTTTTTTCAATTTCAACCCTTTGGGTGTTGAGAATTTGTATCCATATTTTATGTAAATGTTGATTAACCAAGAACACCATCCATGTGGTTGGATTGACCATGAAATGGAATCATCTTTCTATATAAATTAAAAGTATTAATTTAATTGAATGTAATGGGTTGGAAATGCCACATATCAAGTTATTTATTTTTAAATTTGGATTATGTGAATTTTAGAAACCATGGTAATAAGAAGTTAAATGATTATAAATTAATAAAGTAAATCTATCATGGTTATTAATATTTGATCATGGATAATGGTTAGTGAATATTGGTTAAGGAACTTATTTAGCATAGAGGTTCACACTCCCTTACATTATGTTATAGGATTGATGTCTCGAAATGATTACTCTTACATTGAAAATTGTTATCACGCTCCACTTTCCCTTTCACCGGGTATTGGACATGACAACTAACCCCACTAACTCAATGGATGTAATTAATTTCTCATATTCATTTTACATGTAGGATGTTTACCCATTTATTGGAGTCTATAGATCATTAGATTAGTTATGGAATATTGAGTTATTCTTTTGGTCCTGTTAGCACCTAGTATCCATGTATATTTCTATATATGTACTCAAGTATAGAGAGTATATACATGTATAATTATTATATATATATAATTACATATATATGATAAACGTATCATACATATTCTACATGATTCTGAAGTAGGTAGTGTTTCTCATGTGTCATATGTCAAGACCGTTCTCAGGGCCCGTGCCGTGACTACCCCAAGAACGCCTTTTATAGGCAAGGGGCTAGAGGCTAACACCAATGGTGTAAATGCCGATAAAGGGAAGGAATTTCCTTTATAATGTAAACAACACACAACAGAGTACGCAAGTGAAATAAGCACTAAGTAAAACTTGGTACAAAGCTGAAAATTGAATGGTCCAGTATAAAAACCCAACTAAAATTACATTACAACTGAAAAGAAAGTACAGCTGCTGAAAAGTAAAGCAGCAACACTGAGTCGTCCTCTAGAAATCTCATCTAAAGGGTGGGTACAGATAGTCTCCTTAGCTCCTCGGGTTTGGTCGTCCCCTCCGTGTCGTCCCAACCAGTGGTCCACCTCCGGGTACCGTCCAGCACCACAAGCCTCCACCTCGATCAGTGTTATCCTTCATCTGCATCCAACACAATGCCGTGCAACCATAGCCCGTGCAGGGGTGAGTATATGATACTCAGTAGGGACCCTGAGACCCACGAAGGTCTCCCAGTATCCACGAATGATAAACCACAAAGGAAATATACAATCATTATGTATCAACCAAACCTGCTTAGGTATATGACCATACATATACCTAAGTTATCAATCTCAGTCCGGCTCTAACTCTCGATCCCAAGAACAACCAATCCACATAGGAAAGCACAACCCGATCCACAAAGGAAAACACAACCCGGTCCACACAAGAAAACACAACCCAGTCCACATAGGAAAGCAGGTAAATCACATCGATGATAATTATTGTAATATAAGACTCAGCTCACGCAGGTATGCTACTTCCGAAGAGGGTTGGAGATGATTAGATGTAGCCTCTGAATCATTTCCTCTACCAAACCCACGTAGGATCCAAGTACAGAAGTTGTCACTATTGAACCCGCGTAGGATCCAAGTATAGTAACAATCACTGCCGAACCCACGTAAGATCTAATTATAGTCTTCATCGCGGCCTAACTCATAGAGGATCCAAGTACATTCGTCCTCGTTGCCGAACACACATAGGATCCAAGTACAGTCATCATCATCGTCGAAGTCGCAGCCAGCTCCAGGGTTCTCGCACACATCATGCTCGATTCCGGGAGGGTATTCTCCGTGATCCAAGAGGTTCGATACAACAGCTATCACAAAGTCCAGATCTGGTGTATCCCAAAGTTCTGTCTCGTTAATAGGAACTCAATGCGACAGATGGTGCGTCAATCGGACACCTGGTCTGAGAGATAATGGCTTTTCTGTTCTAGGGGCCCAGTTAGAAATACACTCGTTTCTAACTTGTCTGATATCCATAGTTGTCCAAAACTCACTAAGGGTATAAAAGGATAACTGTCTCACCAATAAGAATGCAACGTAGTCGACGGCACGTCAATCGGACGTCTGGTCCTCATGTTATAAGTATTTACGCTCCGAGGGCCCGGTTTATTTTGGGTTCGAACCGACACGGTCATACCAAAACGTTGTCTAAAGCTTGAGTTTAATATACCAAAATGACTATTTCAATCCAAGGATCCCTACACAATTGACGGTGCATCGATCGGAGGCGAGTAGCCTATGATATAGGCATTTGAAAGAACTTGGTCTGAAAATAGTGGGTTTGGGCCCGGTCTGACCCAGCCCAACACCCCCTGGGTCGACCCGAACTGGGCGACCCGACTCAGGTCCAGGCCAGGCCCGATAGAGCATGGCCTAGCCCGGCTGGCGCAGACTGGCTCGGCCAGCGCGGCTTGGCCCAGCGCTGGCGGCCCGGCCTGGCGAGCGGTTGCGACTCGGCCAACCTTTCCGAGCATTACGCTGGTGGGGGGTGCGGCCCCTCGCTGTTGATTGATATCGGTGGAACAAAGTTCCACCCCGGGTCATCCCAGATCCCACAGCCGTGCGAGATATACCGCGTCATAGCCGCGGCACAGACACTATGGATCTTCTCTGGCAGCGCGTTGGGGCGTTGTCGCCTCCTGGCGGCCAGACGGCTCCAGCCGCCGGCACCGCCGCGCTGGCACGGCGCGCCGCCGCCACCTTTTGCGGACCACCAGATGTGCTCCGGTGGTCCGTTTTTCCTATAGTTTACGCCTAAGGTCACCTCGTCACCCTAACTTCACTGCAAAGGCTTCAAATCGCCATTGTGGTCCACTTCGTCATCACCTGTCAATCCGTGCACAGACAAAAAATCTGCGGAGGGTTGTCAGGTCATGTTTGTTCGGCCCGCACCATCCGCGTTAGTCGATAACAAAAGTTCAAACACCAATAATGTTCAATGAAAAATGAGGAAGAATTTTAATTAATTAATATTGAACTTAATTCCCAAAATTTCCCCCACAAATAATTATTCCAAGCCCACAAATAAAAAACATTCGCAGATCAATCTTGATAATGAGTTGATCCACGTTCTTGTTTTAGAAGGAAAAAATCAAGGGAATATTAACATTCTCTAACTAAACCCCAACCTCAACAAAAGATGTCGAACATCGGGGATCGCAGAAGAGGCATCGCGGGGTGAGGTCCCGTAAGCGGTGATGGAGTGCGCCCGAGGAGGAAGCGGCATCTCCACTTTTTTCACGAAGATAAGATTATAAGGCGAGACGTCGTTGGTGAGATCCCGCTTCGGTGTCTCCTCCCTTTTTGTGGAGGAAGAAGAGGATTGAGAATCCGGGGTCACCTAGTCGATGTTCTTTGTCAGAGAGTTGGCCTTCTTCAACAAAATAGATGAAACGTTCTTCAAAACTCAAGAGCTCCCTCCCCAAAATCTCAACACAACAAGCCAAACAAGAAATAAAATAAGGCTTCACCTTATTTTATTTAATCATGCCATGCATTAAAAATTCAAAATCCAAATACGTAATTAATTAATTGAAGTTGTTCAATTAATTTATTAAAGTGTGATTGCAAGAGTTAAGAGGGAGAGAGAGAGGATGTGGAAAGGTTTCACAAGTAATGAGGAGCTTACAAAATTAAGAGGGGGTTTAAGGAGTTTTATGGAATGTGAAGTGTTGGGGCTCATGTGGGCCCCACCTCACATTTATCCTCACATGGGTAGTTAGGGGCTTGTGGGTCCATCCCCAACTCCCCCATGTAGGATATAATCACTTAGATATAGAATAAAAAAATTTCAACAATTTTTATTCACTTCTTATTTAATCCACAAAATTTACCTTCCCCTCCCGTGAAAAAGCAATTATGGTAAAGGTCCCCCTAAGAAATTACTGGTGCTGCGAGTTCATCAGTGCCCTCGGATTTCAATTCCGATCATCGGTTCAAAAGGTAGAAAAACCCGCTCATTCGTTCACTGAATGTACACGAGCTAAACTTTGGAAACTTATTTCGATCACACAGGGCCTTCGAATTAGGTGCCGTCAGAAACTGTGTACTCGTAAAATCCAAAAAAATATTAAGAAAAAATTTTCCTTGAAATTTATAGGTCTTTATATATCCCCCACCACAGGGATTTATGTCCTCGTTAAGCTACAACATAAACTAGGGGAACAAATGAGGGTATTGAGCATGCATCTGAGCCTCTCGCTCACATGTGCTCTCCAGGAGGTTCCCATGCTGCCACTGGATACGCACAAGAGGAATCGATCGTCAACATAGGAACCGCTCTTGTTGGTCCTCAATATCCACTGGGACCTTCATAAATATCACCCCGTCATAAATTTCCATCTCCCCATGATTGATGTTATGCATCTGTCATGTATGTATCTCCTCATCTTAGATACGTGAAAGACATCGTTCACCCGATGCAACTGAGGTGCAAGTGCCAGGCAGTAAGACACCTTGCCTACCCTGTTGAGGAACTGCAATGGTCCTCTCCGTCTGGCCATCCGTCTGAGGATGAAAGGTGGTGCTCAGATGTAGCAGCGTCCCAAATGCCTCCTGCAACCCCTTCCAAAGCTGAGAAGTAAGAGACCGTCTCGATCGGAGATGATAGACGATGGCACAACATGAATATGTAAGATCTCATGAACGTAAAGGCGTCCCAATCTATCTACTGAGCCCTGCTCCCTGATAGGTAGGAAGTGGGCCAACTTGGTGAGTTGGTCGACGATCACCCAAATGGATTCATGCCCTTTGTAAGTACGTGTAAACCCCATCACCAAATCCATGGATATCCCATCCCACGTCCACTACGGGACCTCTAATGGTTGTACCAAGCCTACTGGAACTTGGTGCTCTGCCTTCACTTGCTGGCAGGTGAGGCATCGTGAAACGAACTCTGCTACGGCCTTCTTCAATCCCAGCCAATAGTACTATCGTCTGAGGTCCTAGTACATCTTCACCACTCCTGGATGTACCGCCATAGAGAAAGTGTGAAACTCCCTCAGCACCTCCTCCTGTAATGAAACTGGTACCATGGTACGTCCCCTGAAGAAGATGATGTGCTCTCCTCCTAAAAAAAATCAATCAGGTGCCTGTCCTGAGGATATTTGTGCACGTCACATCTCACATTCAATGTCCCCATGTTATGCCTCTCTGACCCATTGAAGTAGTGGATGACTGACTATGAGTGACTGCAAAAAGGCTTCTCCATCTCTATCCACGAAGGATATCTGCAACACGGCTAGCTACTTTGTCGCCTCTCCAAGTAGCTGAATGCTTGATCTCCTACATAGAGCATCAACTACTATGTTCCCCTTCCCAGGATTATAGACTATCTCAAAGTCATAGTCCCTGAGGAACTCAAGCCATCGCCACTGTCTCGGGTTCAGGTCCTTCCGTGAAAAGATGCACCTGAGATTCTGGTGGTCAGAGTAGACTGTAAAGTGCTCGCCCATCAGATAGTACCGCCACATCTTCAAGGAGAAGACCAATACTTCTAAATGCAGGTCATGGGTAGTGTAGTTCTTCTCATGCTGTCTCAATTTCCGTGAACCGTAAGCGATCACCGCTCGCTCCTGCATCAGGACACACCGGAGTCTGGTCCCTGATGCATCACAGTAAACTATGTATCTAACAGCCTCCATGGGTAGCCTCAAGACAGGCGCACTAGTCAACCTCAGCCTCAGCTTTTGAAAGCTCTTCTGGAATCTATCTAACCATAAAAATGGTTTTCCCTTCTTCGTTAAAGCTAAAAGCAGTGCTGTAACTCTGGAGAAGTCTGGCACAAAGGTAAGTTTTGCCGAAACCAGAGTTATCTACTGCAGCCTCTTATACAAGATTTCATCCCGTGCTACCTGGGTTTTCCTATTCGCCGACCAAGGAAAACCCCATCCCAAAATTTTAGATAAACCACAACCTTTTTTTCCTAATACCAGCAATCTATGTATGAACCGTGGCTGCCCATTCCATACCCAAACTAACGTCATAAGGCCTAGACGCTGCCACCTCAAGGTTTCGAACGAAACTCTCACCTCAAGGGCCAGATCACACCGTCAGCGTAAGTGTGATTATCGAGTCTCCTCTAAAAGGTATCTCCAAACATAAGGGTCAAGTAAATGGTTTAACTAGAAACTCTAGGTCTAGAACAAGATTCGTGGAAGGTAGGAATAATTTGTATCTATGACTATTGGTACGACAGCTAGTAGTAGACACAGACCATTTCTTGAATCATTCTTAGAGCCCTTCGGTCACACTCCTTGACCGCATGAAGCTATTATCTTCCCCTTCCCTACAGCACCTTGGGCCTAGCAGGGAGTACAAAGGCGTGTGATTTTATCATGTTGAAATGTTCACCACTTCTTGTTGCTCTCTTAGCTCTGCTTCCATCTCTGCTGACCTTCATATTCATCTGTCCTTAACACTTCCTCTTCCAGAAACATTTCACATACCCAAGTCTCTGAGATTGACATCAGTTCGCAGCTTCCCACTGTTAACATTCACTGGTAGTATCCATTCAGCCAAAGAACATTCAACCAAAATGGTTCTCTCTAGAACTCTATCTTTAATAGAAATGAATAGAGGAAAAAGTGCTGGCTTGGATGTCCTTAAACACACATCTCTCAGAGTTTCAGGCTCTAAATCACTGATCGAATCATATTCATCGAGTATAAGGAATGTTTGGTATGCCTCGATGAATACTCAGCTACCGACACGTCATTCTGTCGAAGCTGTATAAGCTCTAGAAAACTCTCAGCCTCCTCCTCAAGCCATTCCTTAGCCGTCTGTGGGTCGGGCTCTCCACAGAACCTGAGGGGTATCTAATGTTGAAACACGTGTAAGGCACTAAACCTACATGTGTCATCTACCGGTACTGTCGGTTGTAACTACTGACCAACAGGTAGTGGTATAACTGGCACACTACCTGAGGGTACTATCTTAGGCATCGGCCCACTTACTGAAGCCTCATCACTATACGGACTAACCTCATGGTCACTCACTGGAAAAAACTAGTATCTAAGCCCATCATCTGCTCTAATGGTGTATCAACTAAGTGGAAAACTCAAGAAATCACCTCCAGCTAGTCCTATTCTTCCTGGGAATCTGTCTCACCTTGTAACCTCAGAGGCCTCTACTGCTGGATCTTGTGCAACTTGCTCTATCGGCGTGCACTGTCTACTAGTACGGATGGTGGCATCTGTTGCCCAATGGGTGGTGGTGCTGCTGGTACACCACTCGAAGGTTCCAACATAGTAAGAGGGCCCTGCACTGGAGCGTCATTGCTCGGTGGTCCGACATTGTGTTCTCTCTCTCGGGAACCCTAGCTGGATGTCTTCGCAGCGGCATCCTGATAAGGAACAGGTGTGCCACGGTCAAATAGTATACCTAGTGAGCTGACTCAAAGATACCAGAAAGGAAACACTGGAAACACACACGCAATCAGTGTTTTTGTGCACTGAGTCAGAATTCATAGGTTAAGCTCTTGGTGTATGTATTTGTCGGCCACCGCACTAACACTGGACTTCCTGGACTGAAAACCACACCCAATACTCTTAACACTATTTCTTCTCAGTAAGATAGATCGATTCCTAAGTTATGTGATAGAACCGGCTCCTCTAATACCAATTTTTCACGACCCATCCTCAGGGCCCATGTCGTGACAACTCCAACCCTACCTTCTATAGGCCAGGGGCTGGCGACAAGAACCAAAGGCGTAAATCCCGATAAAGGGAATGCATTGCTTTTATAAAGTAAAAAACACACAAAAGAGTACGCAAGTGAAGTATGCACTAAGTAAAACGGGGTACAAAATTAAGTGTTGAAAAGTAAATGGGCCAGTATACAAACCCAACTAAAAGTATAGTAGAACTGAAAAGAAAGTAAAGCAGCTGAAAAGTAAAGTAGCAACACCAAGTCGTCCTCTAGAAATCCCACATGAAAGGTGGGTACAGATAGTCTCCTCATATCTTCGGGTCCAGCCATCCGCTCCATGTACGTCCCTTCCAGTGGTCCACCTCCGGGTACCGTCTTGCACCACAAGCCTCCACCTCGATTAGAGTTGTCTTTCATCTACATCAAACACAACATAGTGCGGGCATAGCCCATACAGGGGTGAGTATATGATACAAAGTAGGGACCCAAGACCCCCGAAGGTCTCCCATAATCCACGAAGGATAAACCAAAAAGGAAAGATACAATCATGAAGTATCAACCAACTCTGCTTAGGTATATACCCATAAATATACCTAAGTTATCAATCTCAGTCCGACTCCAACTCTCGAGCCCAAGCACAACTTGTCCACATGGGAAACCACAACCTGATCCACAAAGGAAAACACAACACTATCCACACAAGAAAACACAGCCCAGTCCACACAGGAAAGAAGGTAAATCACATCGATGATAATGATTGAAAGACAATACTTAGCTCACACATGTATAATACTTCCAAAGAGGGGTGGAGATGATAATATGTAGCCTCTGAATCATCTCCTTTGTCGAACCCACATAGGATCCAAATACAGAAGTCGTCGCTGCTGAACCCACGTATGATTCATGTACAGTAACCATCGCTATCGAACCCACCTAGGATCCAAGTACAGTCATCATTGCTACTGAACCCACGGAGGATCCAAGTACAATCTTCCTCACTGCCTAACCCATGTAGGATCCAAGTACAGCATCCATCGTCGTCGAAGTCGCAGCCATATCTAGGGTCACCGCACACAGCACGCTCAATTCTGGGAGGGTCCACTCCGTGAGCCAAGAGTTTCGATACATCAGCAATCAAAAAGTATAGAGTTGGGGTATCCCAAAGTTATTTCTCGTCAATAGGAACTCAATGTGATAGACGGTGCGTCAATGGGACTCTCGGTCTGAGAGATAATGGCTTTTCCGTTCCATAGGTCCGGCTAGAAATATGCTCATTTTTAACCCGGACAATATCCCTAGTCATCAAAAACTCACTTAGAATATCAAAGGAGAACCTTCTCACCAAGTGTAATCCAACGTAGTCGACGGAACGTCAATCAGAAGTCCAGTTCTCAAGTTATAAGTGTTTCCGCTTCGAGGTCCCAGTTGATTTTGGGTTCGAACCAACCCTGCGGTAAACAAACTTTTCATAAAGCATGAGTGCAATATACCGAAATGACCTTCTCAATCCAAGTATCCCTACTCAACTGATGGTGCTTAGATCAGAGGTCTGTAGCCCAAGATATTTGTGTTTGAACGAACCTGGTCCGAAAATAGGGGGTTTGGGCCTGGTCCGACCTGGCCCAACACCCCGTGGGTCGGCCTGAACCGGGTCGACCCGACTTGGGTCCGGGTCCACCACAATAGAGAGTTAGGGCCCAGCCCACCCTTCGGTTGCATCTCGGCCCACTTGGCTGAGTGTTACGCGGGTGGGGGGTGCGGCCCCTCGACGTTTATTGATACTGGCGGCACAAAAAGCCACCCCAGGTCATCCCAGATCTCGCGGCCATGCGGGATCTACCGTGTCGCCACCGCAGCAGTGTCACGGAAGATATTCTCTGACGGAGTTCTGGGGTTCCATCTCCACTTTGCGGCCGGACGAATCCGGTTGCCGCCTCCGGTCACCGGTGCCACTGCACCAGTGCGGTGCGCCGCCACCACCTTTCGCGGACAACCGGATGTGCTCCGGCGGTCCGTTTTGCCAACCGTCTGTGGCTAAGTTCACCTCAGGACCTGAACATCACTGTGGAGGCTTCAAATCACCATTGCGGCTCACTTTTTCATCACCCGTCAATCCGCGCATAGACAAACAATCTGCGGTGGGTTGTCAGGCCGTGTTTGTTCGGCTCGCACCCTCTGCATTATTCGATAACTAAAGGTCAAACAACAATAATATTCAATGACAAATGAGGAATAATTTTAATTAACTAAGATTGAACTTAATTCCAAAAAATTCCCCCGCAAATAATTATTCCCAACCCGCAAATAAAAACATTCTTGGAAGACGGCGTCGCAGGGTGAGGTTCCGTAAGCGACGACGGAGTGTGCCTGAGGACGATGCTTTGTCTCCACTTTTTTCAAGGAGAGAATATTATAAAGTGAGACGTTATTGGAAATATCCCGTGTCGGTGTCTCCTCCCTTGTCGCGGAGGAAGAAGAGGATGCATAATCTGGGGTCACCAAGTCAATGTTCTTTGTCGGAGAGTTGGCCTTCTTTAACAAAGGAGATGAAACGTTCTTCAAAACTCAAGAGCTCTCTCCCAAAAATCTCAACACAACAAGTCAACCCAAAAATAAAATAAGGAATCACCTCATTTTATTTAATCATACCATGCATTCAAAATTTAAAAACCAAATACTTAATTAATTAATTGAAGTGGTTAAATAAATTGATTAAAGTGTGTTGGCAAGAGTTAAGAGGGAGAGAGAGAGGAGGTGTAAAGGTTTTACAAGTAATAAGTAGTTTACAAAATTAAGAGGGGCTTAAGGAGTTTTAGTGAATGTGAAGGGTTGGGGATCGTGTGGGACCCACCTCACATTATCCTCACATGGGTAGTTAGCGGCTTGTGGGTCACACCCCAACTCCCCCATGTAGGATATAACCACATAGATATAGAATAAAAAATGTTCCACATTTTTTATTCACTTTTTATTTAATCAAAAAAATTTAAGTTCCCCTTCCATGTAAGCGCAATTACGGTAAAGGTCCCCCTACGCAATTACCACCACTGCGAGTTAATCGGTGCCCTCATATTTCAATTTCAAGCATCGGTTCAAAAGATAGAAAAACCCGCTCGTTCGTTCACTGTATGTACCCGAGCAAAACGTTAGAAAATTATTCTGAGCACACCGGGCCTCAGAATCAGGTGTCTTTAGAAACTGCATACTCATAAAATCCCAAAGAATTTATGAAAAAAAATCCTTAAAATTTATGGGTCTTTACATCATATTGGAACCAAATATGACTAGTAATTTCTTTTTAGCTTTGTTTATTAATTGTTGTAACTGAACATTATTATGTTATATACACTAGCTAAATTATTATAGACAACTTTTTTGGTGTCCTATTGAGTTTATATCACACCCTACTCCACTATTTGATTATAGAATGGATCATGGGAGTAGAGGAACAAATGAATGCTTTCTATACTACTGAGGCTGTCTTTTAATAAGTTTTTATTTTTTATAGGATGTTTTATAAACATTTTCCATGTATCCCTTATTTCCCATTTTTCTATATCTTAATTCCATGACATCAATTTTTATATGAATCGGCCTTTTGATCATGATTATTATTTTAGTTTCCTAGATTTTCCCATTATTCTGTGTTTATTTATGATAAGAATTTCAATTTATCTATATGTTATATCACACATATTATATTTAATATGTATGTTTATTTATCATTACTATTTTTAACTTGTATATGATGGTGTATTCTCCTCACTATACCAACTTAGCTCCTATTTTCTATTCAGAAGCCTTTGTTGTAAGAGGATTCAGGCATGAGGCCATGTGACCCAATTGATCGGGGCACCATTTTTATTAACTCTTAGGTCAGGATGTTAAAAGTTGGTATCATATCATATTTTCTTCATTTTTCATAATACTTGGGTATTAGAAAATATTCTATGATGTAATTGAATTATGTAATGAGATTGTTATTGGGGTAGTTATCCCACATCTTGAGAAAACCCATATTACCTTGGGTGGGTTATTACTATATGATTCTTTTCCTATTATGATTTCACTAATTTCACTATTCAGTGATGAAAATGTCCTGTGGTTTTATTATTATTATTGATATAATTATTATGGATTTATTCCATTTTCCATGTTTAAAAAAGATCTATCATTTCAGACATCATACTAAGAACTTTGAGACTTATTTTCCATGAATTTTTATATTCTATGATAACTTTAAATGGTCATTTTCTATTATATATAGTTTGTTCCATGATTGATATAAGTGAAATTTTATATCATATTTGTTCGAATAACATAATTGGATTAATTAAGCACCTATATAAATCAGAATGTTTTCCCCAAAAAGGTAGATTTTGACACCATAATTGACCAATTATTCCTTTTTTATCCATGAACCAATAGTTTTAGGAACGAAAACATTAAATTATTTTATTGTTGAATAACAATTGTAAATTCTGAATCATGTTGTCATATAAATATTTTGGTGGTAATTCATTAAATCAAATCATTATGCATGACCTGTGACATCCTAATACCTGACATAAATGTCAGGTCACAATTACATGATGTTCCAATTGAATGTTATAAGGATTATGGGCCTTTATAAATTCAGAATGGTTATGAATCTAACTACACTGTGATATATATATATATATTCACAAAAATATGGAAAAAATTAAATAAGAATATTCATTAAAATTAAATTTTTAATGCTAAAAGGGGATTCAAATTGAAATGTAAAGGGATTTTTCTTCTCTACCTTTCAATTGACACTCTCTATATTGCAACCTCTATTGTGTTATATGTGACATTCACCAAGAACCGACCATATTAGTCAGTCATAGGTATTATATCCCATAGATGTTTTTTATCCTTGTTATTACCTAGACCCAACCTTAGGAGAAGGAAGAGTGGTTTGACTCATTATAGGAAGGTTGTGTACTTATCCTATCAAAAAATCCCTATTTCCCATTAATCAAGGAATGATTGTGTTTTGGTCAGTTTAACAACCTTGTTGAACAATGATATGATGATTTATAATGGATGACTATCGGAACATAATTTCAAGTATAATATTAAATAAAAAAGTACCAAATATTTTATTTGTTCTAAATTGGAAAAAAATTATTTAACACATTAATTAATAAAATTCCAGTCATTTATTCAGAAACACCAAGACATAATCATCGTTAATTTCATATTTGTGGTTTATTACCAAAATTACCATAGAATGAAAATGAATCTTTATAATAGTTAAATAAAAACTATTACAATACACTATATCACCTATGAATTATTTAATTTTTAACATTAAAATATACCAACACCACTTTTATGAATCTAGTTCATAGAGATAAACATCACTTACACCCACTTTTGAGAATAGGTAATAAATATAATTAATATATTTATATATAATTATTATAAATTAAAGTAATAAATAGTTATAGTTTAATAATATTTATTAGAATGTATTTAATTAACATAATATATTTATTAAGTATGTATGGTAGAAGTGAGTAATGAATCAGAATTATGGTAATGGTTTTCGTCTCAAATTATTCTCTTTAATATATGTTTTGTATTATGAACCTAATTTCATTTATGTGGTGCATATATTACCTATTTTAGATATCGTCTAATAAATTATATTTTAACTTTTTTATTTTATATTCATTTATAATCCCACTCATTCAATAGTATTTTATCAGGATGTTACTCAAGTTGCAATGGTTCTTTGCCAAGAAATTTAATTTCTACAGAAAAGTTTATACTTACCCCATGTTTCATTTGAATGGTGTAAAAATACCCATGGATGTATATTTAATATTTTTTTTATTCAGAAATACTAATATAAATTAGTTCCTTTTCATCAAATCAATTTAATTCAATTTTTATCCTAGTTGTAATGCTTTTGGTAACCCAATTTTAATTTATTAATTTGAGATAAACCTCTTGGACTTATGATTTGGGAACATTATAAAATTGAATGTTATTATTTTTTATTGTACATTTTTAAAATACATTTACATTTCTAACACCTAATATACCATTTTAAAATATATTCTTAATTTAAGAAGTATATTTCTTATAAGTAATATTGATCACTCAAGTATCCTTTCTCTGAGTTATATTGTATCATTGTATACTTTTTCCTTCCATGATTGAGTTATAGAACAATAATATTTCACTCTATTATAATTTCCACACATATATGGGAAAAACATATTATTATATTATATAATGTTTTCAATATTTTTATAATGCGATTTACGAACAAATGTAATTTCAAAATAATAAAAATAATTTTCCTTTCATTTTCATATGTTTTTTCTTCCTCTCCTATATTCTTCAAGATAAACATTATGTATTTTCAAGACCCCATTATTATAGATTATTTTTTTTATAATAAATTTTTTTAAAATATTTTATATCACCTTTTATAAGTTTACCTTTTAATGTAATATATAAATTTTATTTTAGGTCAATGTTAAAAAAAATAAAAATATATTTTTGTTTTCATTTTCATATCTGTTTTTATTTTCAAATCGATTTACCCTAATGGGTTTTATGTTTCATTAATTATATTCTAATATATATTTTTATCATTTGTGTTATTAAAATGAATGTGTCAAACAAATTATAAATTCATTCTTTTTTTCAACCATTCAAAGAATTATTTTTGCAAGGGTGTTTTAAATTTATGTCAACACCCTTTTATGTTCCCTTTATTCCACTAGTGATATGTAATTTTAAAACAATCCATATTCTTACTATATATGTCTTATGATCATGTAATTATAGTAATTAATTACTTGTAAACTCCTTACCCTATATTCTTTAAACATCACATTTTACATAATTTAGATTGGAAGACATCCACCTAGAAAGAATATTATTCTATTTATATCGATAAAAGAGTTGCCCTTTTGTATGTTGTCAATATAATATGGATAATTATGGGAAGGTTGAATATGTATTTTTTTAACCATACACAATCTTTATCTAAATGCATTATGATAATTTTATACATTTTATTGACATGTGGAAATTTATTGGTATTCTTGATGATTATTGACCAATAACGTATGTTGATTATGTATTGACATTTTTTATTATTAATTATATAGATATAAATGTTTTTATTCAATAAAATGTTACTTACTATAGGGAATAAAATTTCTTAAAGAATATTATGTTTAATTCATTTGACATAAATAAGTTATGGGTAGGTCCTTAAATTTATGTCACATTAATGCACTGATAGGTCTCATGAGACAAAATAGCTTGGGTTTTGGTGTATACCTCTCCCCATATCAATATATTTTCTTGAAAAAGGACTTGAAAT
The DNA here is from genome assembly GCA_963277665.1 of Viscum album. Taxonomy (NCBI): domain Eukaryota; kingdom Viridiplantae; phylum Streptophyta; class Magnoliopsida; order Santalales; family Viscaceae; genus Viscum; species Viscum album. The sequence goes on along the minus strand of OY728152.1, from coordinate 2,068,190,358 downwards.
CAGGTTTTTTATGTCATTAATTATAAATTACATTAGTATGATGTCATTATTATTGATATCCATTTTTTCATTTATTATAATGGATATAGCATGTTCTCAGTTTTAGTTGATTTGACCACTATTCATATTATTTACTCATAAAATATTTTGTATATCATGCTTAAATTTTTGATATATTTAGTTATATATTTCCCATATTAATAATTTGATCTCACCACTTCCCAGGTTACTATTTTGACAGTTCGATAAAAAAATAAATACACAAGATATTTCTAACATGATAGATTTTGTGGAAAATTTATGGGAGATATTAAAGACTCCTATTTTAAGTGGACTTTTAAATAATAGAAAAAATATAAATTTATTGTGAAAGGAACTAGTTTTTCTAATTTATGAATTTTCTTAATTATCAAAATATCTAAACCTAAAAGGTGTCAATAATGTATTTGATGAAATTTTTTACTTATCCCATTTCATTATCGGATAGTTATGAATTTAGCTTTACAGTTGGTATTAATGGCAGTACATAATGTTCATATTTATGGAACTAGATTTTGGAGTGTAGGTTAGGGGAACAAGATAGATGATCATGTTTTATATTCATATATAAATGAGATATTGAAAATGTTAGAAAAAAAAATTATTCAAATATAACAATATTTCCATTATCCTCCAAAATAAGGTATGATCTTTATATTTCAAAACATTAATTTCCCAATATTGGTTTCTATACACAATTAGAGTAGACATAGTATTGGAATCATGCATACAAAACGTTGTGAGAATGTCTCTTATATACCTATATTGAGAGATAAAATCAATTTCTAATTTTGAACCACATTTAATCCTAGAAAATTGTTACATTATCCAATCATGGAGAGTTAAAATTAAGAACTCATTAGACTATAAAAAACATCCACCATTTTCTACTTTCATTAATAAAATATCATAACATCTATATACTATAACACCATAAATTATCCTTAGATATATTTACATTGATATTATTATCTACACTACAAATTTTCAATCCCAACTTCTTCAAGTATGAATCATATCAAACATACTAGAATTTGGCCCTTTTTTAAATTATACAAGCCCTTCTTTATTCTTGGTAATTTTTTCTCATCATTGACAATTATAAATATCACTAATTATTATATATTCACCTCCTCCATAAGTTCATTAATACATAATTATAATTTTATTTCAATATTATAAATCATGTACCCTATTTCAACCACCATATCCAAGATGATTATGATTGATTAAAGTAGATCCAGTGGTAAAAAAGTTATCGAACATCAAAACCATCATTTTTTAATGATCTTTAAACCCCAGAAATTCCTTATTTTGAAATCACATTTCCATGATTGTAAAATCTATTTGTAATTATACACTTTTTTCCAATAAAAGTATTATGTGTAGACTTATTAAAAAGTTCCCATGTTTATTTTTTCCAATTTGACCAAACTCTTCATTCATGGATTTTAATCTAGGATTCATATTTCACTACTTATCCAAATAAAACTGGCCCTACCATAGACAATATTATATCAGGGACTAAATTAAAAATCCATCTTATATGTGTTAATATAGATTTATCACTAATTATATAGGAGATTAAATTATATTCTATTATTTCTTCTATCATTGGAAATTATCACAACCACTGTTTCAACCCCGTAATATTTTAAATTTGTAGAAATCAGTGAAAATTTGTAAAATAAACAATATTATTTCAATTATTCACATTTTTAATCAATTTTTTATCTTCAAGAATTATTTATAACTTTTTCGTCAATTATTTTGACTTCATTTCTCTCTAAAATTTTATCTGTGTTTTTTATTGTTTTTTAATCTATAATATTTATTGAGTAGCCTAATAATACTCCCTAATCAATTACATCCCTATATATTCATTGATTTCCCTCTTTATTATACATATATCACTTACTTATAAATTCAAAAATTGTTTTGAAAGTCGTTTCATTACCAAAAATGTTTCAAAAGGATTTGTATCCTAACCAAGGCTTATCACTCCATAGTTTTGAACATACACCACAACTCATACTACTTAATTATAATTGAAGCATGATACAACACTTTAAATTAATAATTGTTTTTAAATATTAATCAAAATCTTATTTGATCATTAAACAACACCATTATTATGTGAATATAGAACTAAATATCTATAGTTCTTTACTCAAGGTAGTTTTCAACCTCAATAGATGTATGTTTTCTTTCATTTTTGGAACACATGATTTTGATAGTGCATCTCGAATCATTTTTATGTATTTTTCAATACCTATTAATGATATTAATGTCTTATATATATCATTTAATGAAAATAATATAAGACAACATTCCATAATAATCAATGAAAAAAATTAAAGAATTTCTATTAAAAGACCCACAAGATCAATGAAATCACCGAGTTTTGGGGGTGAATAGTTGATTATAAATTCTTTTCTTATATTTACTCTCGAAATAATATTTTTGACTTATAAATAAATAACTTTTTATTAATTTTAACACATCAAAGAACTCAAAAAAGGGGAAAATATTTATAAGTTTCACCTTTAAAAACAAGAGTATATTCCTCTAAATTACCTAAATTTTACTAAGACCATATTGAACTAATAGTATCAACATATAGGTATAAATGAGTATTGAATACCCTTGTACTCATAATACAAATATCATGACTATATGTGACTTCTTCTCAAACTATTACAATGATAAATAATTTTATTTTCCAATAATAGGAAGGTGTAAAATTAAACTGGACTTCCATCCATGTTGTTATGGTTCTTCTACTACCTCTTTTTATAAAACTTATATAGTAGAATTTTTATTTTACACTATATTAAATCTATAAATAAACTTCCTACTCCCCCTTATATAGAATATTATCCTTGATATTTCTATCTTGATCTCTATATAGATTCACATACTTTTATGTAGGACACTGATTAAACATACCCTTCAAATAGAATAAAAAAATCCATCATATTTGAAATTAAATTTTAAATTAAAATTCAAATTAACTACAATATCTCAGTTATTTAAAAACTTTTTATTATATTTCTATAGAATTTTTTTTTCATCAAATTATTCTATAGGTCTTTACAACACAACCTAAATATCTACATTGTAGTTGAGCAGTTACTTTTATAACTTCTTTTTCCCTTTGTTGTGTGGAAGATCATATATGGTTAAAGCCTTCTTATACATTTTATTTTATCATAAAAATAATTATTTTAGGTTTTTTTCCATTATCTAACATCTTGGGAATCAGCCTAAATAAGTATTTTTTAGAATATATAAATTTTGTAAAACAAATCTTTTTAGTCAGTAGTATTCTTGAAATTTTTCTAAGTGTTAAACCATATTATTAACAAGTACCACTCATATATTGTGAATGTCTCATCCTTTTGATGATATTTTTGGAATATACTATGAAATTTATTGACCATATAACCTATCCACACTAAAAAATCATGGTTATTATCAAAACCATATGACCTATGGTTGTCCCAACCCTATGAGTTGTTTTCCAAAACCTTAAGTGTGATGGTCCAAACATCGTGATGATTATGTGACATAGCATTTTTTTATAGAAACACAAAATTTTATGTTTTATCCTAGTGAACTCAAAACCACTTTAAAAACATCCACAGTGTATTTACATGAAATATTAAACTTTAAATTATTTGAGTTTGAACATTATTTATGTGTTGATTACAAAAGACAACACAACCATATTATCCACTTTAAAATTATCTATAACATCTTCTCAAGATAATTACCATGTTAATGAAAGAAAAAATTATATCAAAAATATCTCAATGTAATCAAAAATTCTAAATAACTATTTGGATCAGTAATCCCCCTATTTTGATTTTTTCATGAAACCAAGGAATATAATTTACTTTCAAACACAAACCTCAATGAAAAGAATAATCATTCTAAACATTGAAGCTCACTTATGTTAACTCAGTATAGGATGAAAAAAATAAATAATAATTCAAAGTTTTCTATAAAATTGGTTATTTACATTCATAACTCTTTAATCACAATCCTTTTTATTTAGCTTGATGAAATTATCACACTAAAAATTGATCAGAGAATATATTAATTATATTTTAATCCACACTTCTTCATCACATCAAATCATCTGTCAATATGAAAAATAAATCCATTAAATCTTGGTGAAAATATTCTTGTTTGAACAACAACAAATTTTTACAAAGGTTCATAAATGAAACTTTCTAAATTAATATATTAACATTTTAATAATTCTCTCTGGATATATTCTCCCATTAAATAGATTTAAATTTTATTTTATTTTTCTCCCATATTGAAAATAATAATCTAAATATGAAGAAAAGATAGAGCAATAAGTCACAAAACATTATCCTAGATAGGAAATAGGTTTGACTCCCATTATTAACCTCAAACAATGGAAAGAATCCATTGATAATGGTTTAGGAAAAATATCATCCACTTTACACTTTTCGGAAATAAATTATTGTTACAACACATTATTTTCAAGAGATTTTTTGATTTCGTTCTATTTAATTTTAATATTATTTGATCTAAAATTCTAAAAAAGATTTTATGACATGTTATTAGAACTTCGATTATCATATCCCATGAGAATTGGTAACTTCACTTCGACCTTGTGATCCTTTAATGAGTTTTTGTCCACATCGATTTGGTTGTTTTCTGAGTTATTACGACATATATTACTTTAAAAATTGTCATTGTGATTTAATTCAACTTCTATATATACCAAAAAATCCTCTCTCTATGGTAGAAAACTCCACCATATGTGATCCTACAATGATCAACAAAAACATCACATATTGTGTCTGTAGATCTGAATAAATCAAGATTCCATTTGATATTATATTTCAAACCAAACCCCATTATAACTTTAATTTACTTAATAATCCTATTTTCACTATAAAATTGATACTATTTTGGTATACATTGATAAATTTCACAATATGTGACAATAAAAATTAAATATGTTCTTGAATATAATAAGTATAAAATACTTCTAATTGGGTTCCATAATTCACTTTGATTCAAATCCTTTCCTTTATTATATATGGAATGATTTCTTCGCAGTGAAATGGGTTTAGAATCTATTATTATATCATTCATCCAAAACATCAATTAAATCTCCCTAGCATATATCTCTTTAGAAAGAAAAATATGATCTCTCTCTTGAAAAAATATTAAGTCAAGAAAATACATCATCTCTACAAGCATTTACATATCAAATAAAATATTTATTTCAATGTAAAATTCCCTAAAAACTCTAATATCATTAATATTAATGATCATTTCATATATATATAAAATAAAAATAAGTGATTCCTCTTTATCATCTTTAATATAGAGGTTACTATTCAAAATAACATTTTGGAAAATCAACATCTTCATGTTGGTGTCTATATTATAATACCAAACACTTGGGTCTTTTTTTGACCATATAAGGCATTATTTAACCTATATAGACAATACACATATTCTTCAATAAATAAACAAAGATATTAGTCAACTTATACCTCATATTACAACTATCCATTTATTAAATATGCCTTTATAACCATATGAAAATCATGGATATCATATGGAATGTGATAGAAAGAAAACATTTGATCATTTAAACCCTAGAATTAGTGTAAATGTCTCAAAAAATTATACTCTTTAAACCAAATAATATTCATTACACACAATTCATTATTTTTTTCTCACATTTTGTCCATTTTCATTTATTTTTCTTCACAATTCCAATTTTGATCAATGTATTATTCTTCTCTTTAGAATTGGGTAAAAAATATGAGGCCACATTCATCATGATTTGTTTTAACTTTTAATTAATGGTATCAACAAACCCTTTATGTTATAAATATTGATCATTAAAAATATGGTTCCACTAGTGAGAATAGAGTGGTATGTGATGTTACCCTCAATGTTATACATGTTTGAAAATATTATTCCTGATATCCAATGATATGATAGACCTCCAGTTTTTTCTTTAGTTTTGGATGAGATAAAAAGGTAATTTTTAATTACTTTCATGTTAATTTATGGATCATTATTAGTATTTTCTAATATTCATAATAGATTAACACTAAAAATAATTTGATGAGATATTTTCCATGAACCATACTTTTATTATTTTAAAATTTCTATAGATAAGAAAAATTATTTTATCAAACATTAGTACAACATCTAAATATGAATTGGAAAAGTTTCATTCTTATTTAACATCAACCCCCATTAACATCCTAGGTTTTCCAGCTTTAAAAGAAATTTCATTTTCATCCTTAACCTTTTTCTTGAAAGAAATATATTTCCCCATTTCATAGTCAATTATAATTTTGTATAAGACATAAAGAGGGAGTGTTTCTGGAACCTTATCATCTAAATCCAATAATTTTGAATCAAACAATATAGGTATAATTTGAAATATATTTTAAACCATTGCATAATCTTCTAAATTCTTAGAAAATCCTCTGATTATTCACATACTCTCATTAACCCTTTTGAAGAATCCATATTTAGTTTCATCATTATTCATTTAATAGGTATTTATACTTCAACCATTATATTTTTACCTTTGGTAAATCACTATTACTTTACCTACATGGTTTTTTTCAATCTTATCCCATATAAATTTTTCCATTTGGATTCATTTGAATTTTATAAATTAACTCTCTAAAAGGTAAGGAAAAAATAACATTCCTAAAATATACATCATTCTTAATATTCTTATTTGTTGTTGTTTTAATAGATTAAAATTCAGTGTGAGGGGTGAATCGATCATTTTCAACTTCTATGTCATCATCACTGTTGATAAAATATATCAAAATATTATTTTCTTCTCAGAATGATAACCATTCCCACTAAATTTTCAAATCTACATAATGTTACCTAATCATAAATTAACTTGTTTATAAAATACAAATCAACAAAAAACTCATCATCTAGAGATAAAAACATCAAACCATTAACATTTAAACAATATATAGAAATAAAATGGAATCATGGATCTAATTAAATTTGAAAATACCCAAATGATCAGTGAGATTTTTGGGAGGTGCAGAATCAGTTATTATAAACTCCCTTTTATGTTTTATATGGAATAATCCTTCTCCACCTATTAATCATGAAATTATATTCACCGTCAACACATCCATTTATAAAAAAAGGAATGATTTTTTCAAAGGGTTCACCTTTCTAATCAAAAGGAAAACGCAATGCATCATTCATATTTCATTAAGACCATAAACACACTATTACCAATATTTATTTAAAAACAAGTTTAAAGTATGCTTTTACACATGATAAATATCACCAAAATTTATTTGAGTTCTTCCAACAATGTTACAATAATAAATGATATGGTTTTTTCAATGGTAAAAAATTATCAAACCGAACTGAATGTTAATTCATTTTAGTGTAGTGTTTCTTCATAATCATCTTAATCAACCTATATATTTGAATTTTTCTTCTCCTATCTTTAAAATTTGAACAATTACTTATTCTATATCTCTATCTTGAATATTATACTTGATAATTCCCTCAGGGTCTCTATATTAATTCATTCACTTTCATGAAAGACTCTATTTTAGTATATATTTCACCAAGAAGTAATACAGGTTCCATCATGTTTGATTTTTGATTAAAATTAAAATAAAACCAAAAAAACCACTCCTCAATTGTTTCCCAACATTTTATTCTTATTCTCATTCTTATTTTCTTCGCTTAAAATTATTCTATGGATACTTTTAGTGAGACTATAACATATATAGTGTGGTCGAGTAGTTATTTTTACAATTACTTTATTTTCTTTGTTGTGAAACATAATTTCCTAGGTGTGAACCATCTTATCCATTTTATTCGACCATAAAAACCATTTGGTAATGTTTTATCAATTATCAAAAAAAATTATGATCATCATAAAATAATATTTTTTGAGAATATAAAAATTTAGTAAAACTGATATTTCAGTCTATAGTATTCTAAAAATCATCTTTTTTCTTAAGCTTATGAGTAACTATATCCATCCTTATAGAGATAGCATCTCAGCTTTATGATTTCTTGTCAAAAACATATGAGGAAATGTCTCAACATTAAAACATGGCTTTCCCAAACATTAAAAGGTGTTTTTATGAACATTACAACCACAGGTTATCACAATATTCGGAGGTTTATTTTTGAACCTTATGAGAATCAATCCCAACATAATTAATATAAAATGAAATATCAATTTTTTAAGATAGAAACTAAAGGTTTCATATTTTACTCTAATTACCCCAGATTCTATTTTAACACATCCAAAAATTATTCACCTCAAGTATTATATTTTAGAATTTTTGATATGGGATATGATATACATATCGATAATAAAAGAAAATAAAACAATAATATCCACTTCCACTACTCCAAAACATATTCTCTGGATAATTTCCATGTTTTTGAGGGAAATTATTATCTCAAAAATCACACCAATTACACAAAAACATTCAAATAGATCTTTATCTAAACACTCTTCACCTGTTCTCAGTTGATTAGTTGGACAACATATATTTGTGTGAACCAGATCAATGAGATTGGATGCCATTTTCTTCTTCATCAAAAATGAATTTCGTAAAATCTTTAATTTTATACATATATCAAATTTATTTTCATGATCATTATTTATCTGTAATTTCCACCAAAAAAATTCTTGGATGATTTATCAATCCTCTATTTATGAATTTAGATATCCCCCCCTCCAAAAAGTTATTCTCATTTTAAAAATTAATAAAGAAAATATTTTATTTATTATATAACCAAAATAGACTTCCATTTATCATACATATTTAATAATAGTGTTTTTCCCTGACTTTGATTTGGTACACCTTTTGGTTAAATCTAAGTTGAGATCCAAAGACATAGAGTTATATCATAATCAAAACATCATGTTGTAATCTATCCATAGAGATTGATTTTTTCATCTTTATCTCATAACCTTTTAATCAAATATTGACACTTACTTTGATGTTCAATTATTTGTAATTTCTAAAATTCACTATTCTGTTAACTCTTCCTAGAAATTTTTTAAAGAGGTTCATTTTCCCAATCATGAAGGAGGAACACTCACTATCAATGATCTAGGTGAAATTATTCTCCATAGATTTGAGAGAAATTTATACCTACTTTTACCTCTCAATATTCTATTGTTTATTCCTTGAGAAGATTAGTTGAGTTGTTTCATAATATGGACCCTCCAATTTATATTTATCTTAGGTAATATAATCATACATATCAACCTCCTCTAGTGGAGTATATCCATTTCCAAATGGAATATAAGTTATGTTTACTTATAACCATTGACAATGGAAAATCATGATCATTTTTTCTATTTCTTATTTATCTACACCCTATATATTTGTGTCTAAACGTATAACAATGAAATAAATATTCATAAAAATAATATATTTTGTGAGATGATGGATATGGTCTCATTATTCTATGTTTAATTATATTTCTTTTTCAATTAAAATATCTCCTCACATCACCATAGTAGAACATTGTGAGTCTAGGATAGAAACAAAATTGATACTTCATAAGAGGAAAGATAATCTCTTTTTCATTCATCTATATACTATCGATTTTAAATAGATCCTTAGTTGTCAATTAAAACTTCAAATTTGAGAAATGTTTTAAAATTCCTATTAGATTTTATTATAAATTTCAAATATCTATAAATCTAGTGTCTTGGTGTTAAAACTAAAAGCACAAGTTTCTTACTTCCATTTTTTGTGATCAATCATTGTTCCTTGTTTTTAGGTATCAACACTAAAACCAAGTCTAATTTTACCCATAAAACAGATTTTTTATCATCTATTATTTCATTAATGCCTTATGAACCATATTTATACCTTTTTAATATTTCTCCATCTAAGAACATCCTAGATTAAAACTATTTCTTTGAATATTGTGAATTAATTTTAGATTAAAAATTATTTCTCAATATAATACCCTCTTTATCAAGAAATTTAACCATCTATTTCCACCGCATCACACATTGTATAATTACAATAATTACATTATTCTATACTTAAATCATCATTTTGAGGTTTACCACTTCTTTATAGTTCCATTGAATTACATATTCACCTTATAACACATTATTTATTCAATCAATTCCATTTTTATCCAATATTTTTTACATAAGACTCTTTCAAAAATACTCTAATATTTCAATTTTCTTTCTCTAATGATCAATCTCTTTATCTCACCCTCATGTTAATACTTGTGATCAAAAACACCTTAATGTACATTGACATATTCCCAATTAGATTCTTCATTTTGAATAGAATCCATCATAGTATCTTCTATATCTAATTTAATGTTTATTTGTCTTATTGTTTTCTCAAAAATATATTCCAATAAAAAATCATTACAGATGAATTTCCATATTAGAACTATATTATAGGATAAAACCACAATCATTAATTCTTTAAAATTTATTTTTCACCAACACTATTTTTAAATCTATATCGACACATTTCTATAATGTTTCCAATATTATCACACTAAAAACACTCTAAGGGAAACCAATCTTTGAATCTACCCTTAACTCTCTTGAACTTCCTTACCACAAGAGATAATATGTAAAGACCTGGAATTAAAATGTAATTTTTTAAAAATATATGGGAATTTTACGAGTTCGCAAAAATTGATTGCATGTGATTCTGAGGCTCGGAGTACCGGGAATGAATTTATGAACTTTTGTTCAGGTCTGTTCAGTAAACGTGGTAGCGGTTTTTTCTATATTTTAAACTAAGGCTCAGAATTGAAATCTAAGGGCACCATTGAACTCACAGCGCCGGTATTCGATTAAAGAGAGTTTCACCTTGACGGTAGTTGGTCAGGGGTGGAAGTTAGTTTTGGGATTTTTCGTGATTGAATAAGATAAAAATAAAGTTTTATAGCTTTTATTTTTATTTTATTTGTTAAAACCTCTTGGTGGAAGTTGAAAAGTGGGTACCACTAAACCTTAACATTTCATGAGAAGTTCTAGTGGAGGGGACCACCGGAGCCTAAACGCCCATGAGAGGTTATGACGGTGGGGACCACCTGAGGCCTAAACCACTCAACTCCCTCATTAAATGTGGGAGGGCCTCTTCAAGTCCTCCAATATTAATTGTACTGGCCCTTCTCCACAATAATTAAGCCAATTCCCCACTTTAATTCTGCCAACCTATGAGATTAATTAACCCAATATGAATTATATGACAAAAAACATAATAGAACACGTAATGTATTATTATTGGGCTACCTTTTCTTTTTGGTGGAATCTAGAGAGGAGGAGCTTTTGGAGAAAAGCTCTCCAACAAATAATTCCAAAGAAGAACGCCTCTCTTTTGATGATTTCTTCTCTAAACTCCATCGAAGGATCTCTAACGACGCATGAATTGATTATCGAGGAAAACGCTGATGACAAAGACATCCATCTTTTCCCAACGATTTTTCTTCTTCCTTGTGACCTCGTCGATGTCATCAAGCAAATGAGGTATGAGTTTATTTCTATTTTTGAATCACTTCCCATGTACACCCTATCTATTTCTTTTGTGGGTTGGGAACAGTCATTGTGGGAGGATAGGATTTGACATTCATGTTCAGGTTCTTGATAAGCCATATGCTACCACCCTAATGTGGAGGAGGGTACGGGCCAAACCATTTTGGCCCAAACATTCCTAAAATCTTGTCGTGTTCTTCACGATAGAGGGTTATAGAAAACATCCATGGTCGGGGCATGGGAATAGTGGCCGGTAGCACCACCGACTGTGATGAAGGTGACGGCACAACTGCACCACCCCGTGGCTTGACTGCCAACCCGCACGGCTAGACCGTCACCCCACGGCCGGACCGCCACTCCGCTGCCAGACTGCAACTCCACCACCAGACCACTAGCCCACCGCCAAACATCTTCCCCGCAGTTGGACCCCCCCCCCCCCCCCCCCGCAGTCAGACTTCCCCTGCAGGACGGACCACCGCCTCACAACTAAACTATCGCTCCGCGCTCGAACCACCGCCCTATGGCCAAGCCACTGCCCCACGGCAGAACTTCCACCCCACGGTTGAACTGTTGTCCCCAGCCATGTCGCCACACAGCCTCGAGCCCACGCGGCACTCTCTTAGGCCCCTTGTGGCCTGTCGGGCTGTACCCAGTGGGAAGTATCGAACCCAACAGGCTGGGACACACTGCTGGCTGGGCCAGACCCAACGGGTCGGGCCGGTTCGGTCCGACTGGTTCGGACCAGACCCGAGCCCACTATGACCCAATTACATCATTTTGGACATAATTTTGGCATCGGACATCTATTTGAAAAACCATCAGTAGCGCTAAAAATCTTAGAGTTAGATGGTCCCTTTGAGTATACCCCACTAGAGTTCTGGATTACAATAGGGAATGGTCAGTTTGGATCGAGCACAAATCCAACTGGTCCCTGGAACTAAAAGGCTAATAACTCACATATAGGGTGTCTGATGGACATGTCGTCAGTTGCGTTCAGACCTCTGTAACGTGGTGGACCATTGAGATGCTTCTTCGAGGGACTTACTGGAAATAGTAGTATCAACTAGTAGAATGTGGATAGAATATGCTCAGAGATGAGCGAGCATAGTGCAAGAACCTAGAAGTTGGCTGAAACTTGCTAATTGCTGACCTTTTCGACTATGAGTGACTTGACAGGCCCAGTGGGGAGCGCCTCTATGTGATGCGGTAGACCCATGGTGGGGAGAAACTCTGTGTGACACGGCATACCCACGGTACTCGATAGGTGGAGTACCTCAAAAGGCATTTAGGGGGAGTGCCTCTGTGTGATTCAGCAGACCCATGGTACTCGATAGGAGGAGTACCTCAGCAAGTCATGAGGGGGAGAGCCTCTGGGTTCCACAACAGACCCATGGTGGAGAGTGCCTTATTATGAGGTGGAAGACCCATGATACTCGGTAGGAAAGAGTACCTCAGCAGTCCAAGATTAGTGGAAAGCTCCTCTGTGTATGCTCCAGGCCTACTATAATCGATAGAGAAAGAGTCCTCAATAAGATGAAGTGTTTGATGATGTGACAGGGGATGTTAATTGTTACAAACCCTAGAATAAAACCTGGTGTAAGTTGAGTTAGTACCTCTGTTTTGTTCTCATGATTGAGATGGATTATTTGATAACTTAGGTATATGTATGGTCATTTACCTATGTAGGGTTATTTGTTGATTTTATACTTTGGGCTTTATCCTTGGTGGTTTTTGAGACCTTGAGGGTCTTTGGTCCCTAATGAGTATCATTATACTCACCCCTACATGGGATATTCTCAAACCTTGTTGTGTTGGATGCAGATGACGGACAATGCTGACAGAGGCTGAGTGTACCAGGACTGAACGGTGTCCGAAGGCCGACCATACGGCATGTCCGTACGTAGAGGAAACGGGTCAACGTGGAGTGTTTAGGAGGTGATCTATACCTACCCTTTAGGTAGGAATCTTTGGGTACAATCCAATAGCTATATTTCCCTTTTCTTTAATTGTATTTTATCCCAATTGTACTTGTACTTACTAGTTGGTCCTGTATTCTTAACCCTTTTTCTTACTGCACTCACTCAGTTTACTGTTCAGTTTACTTGTGTTCATATCTTGTTGTGTGTCTGGTTACATGTTCTTATAGTTTATAAAATAAATTCCTTCCAATTTTTAGGGAATACGCCTTCGGTGCTAGTCTCCAGCCCCTAGCCTATGGAAGGTGGCATTGGGGTAGTCACAGCACGGGCCCCGGGGGACGGGTCGTAAAAAATGGGTATCGGAGGACTCAATTATACCAAAGAACTAGGATTCTGATATTTTATATGAAGCAATATTGTTATGGGTAATTAGTGTGGTTTTCAGTTCAGGAAGCCTAGTGTTGGTGAGACGGCTGATGTATCCATACACCAGGACCCTGACTTCTGATTTCTGACCCAGTGCCTGAAAACACTGATTGCGTGTGTGTTTTCCAGAGTATTCTTTATGAAATCTTTGAGTCAACTCACTAGGTATAACTTATTGACCATGGAGAACCTGTTTCTTTTCAGGATGGATCCACCCAGACAGACAACTAGGGATCCGAGAGTTGTATGCACTGATAGCCCCCTATGCAATGAGGCCTCGGTGTAGGGATTTCTTCTAGTAGAGGCACCAGCAATACCATTACCCATTAGGCCACCGATGCCACCAGCCCTAGTAGCAGAGAGTACACGCTGCATGAGCGCATTTCATGAGTTCCATCACTAGAGGCCACCCAGTTTTAGGGTAGAGACAGACCCACAGCCGGCTGGGGATTGGCTGGAGGCTGTGCTCAGAGTCTTCCGACTCGTAGGGACACCAAAAAATCTCATGGTGATCTTTGCTACCATCCTTCTATAGGAAGCAGAAGGAAGATGGTGGATCTTGATGCTCCTAGTTCATGATGAGGTAATGCTTCTCTAGGAAGACTTCGAGATCCTTTTTGGGGAATATTTTGTTCTAGTGACTCTTCACGCAGTGCGCATACAAGAGTCGCTTCATCTATAGTAGGGTAGTATGACTGTGGCTCAGTACTCAGTGAGGTTCACTAACCTCTCACACTACTCCATCGATATGGTGTGGTACCCTTTCTTCAGGGCCTGGACCTTTGAGCAGGGGCTCTATTAAGAGATCACGGCTTTGATGATCTCACTCTACATTTCGATGCAGGTGGGGGTGTTAGAGAGAGCCCTATTTTTGTAGAGTTTCCTTGTCGAGTAGTCACCAGCGGTTAGACCCACTACTATTCGTCACATAGCAGAGTCCTCTACAGCTAGCAGCAGATAGATGTTGCAGAGTCCCAAGAGGACCAGACCTATAGGTGGACAACCGCATGACTCAGGATCAGTTGTGCAGGGCACCCGAGTCGAAACTAGTCAGGAAAGGAGGTGGAAATGTTACTAATGCGGTGGGTAGGGTCACATCGCTCGTGATTGTCTGACTCTTTGTAGGTATGATCATAAGATGGTCGAGGGACCACTGAGGCATAGATAGTGGTTTGATCGAGGAGGTCCATAGGGATCAGAAGGATGTGGCAGAGGATCTGACAGTGCAGCTAGCGTTGAGTGACTTTTCGAGATGTTACGGCCACCACCACCAAGAGATCCACCCCAACTTTAAGGGGCATGTGGACAGGGGAGAGATCAGCTCCAGGAATCTAAGGCCTATGATCATGGCACTCTAGAGATGATACGAGGTGTGATCTGTGTCTACTCCACCTTAACTACAGTACTTATAGACATAGGTGTCAGTCATTCGTTTATTTCAACTACCCGCGTTCAGAGCTCGGAGATTCTGACGGAGACGTTGGCTCTATCCTTATGGCTAGATACTCCTACAAAAGCATATTCGACAATTACGAACTGGTTCCGGTAGTGTGAGATTACTCTAGGAGGTAAGAGCTTCAGCAGAGATCTCCTAGTAGTGGTGTCGAAGCCTTACGATGTCATCTTGGGTATGGACTGGTTATCTACAGTCCATGATTAGATAGGTTGTATTAGGCGCAAAGTGTGGTGTGTCTGCATGGATGGGCCATGTTTACCTTCACTGGAGTGAAGGGGTCCTTTGCAGCGTAGGATGGATTTACCCGGAGGAGAGTGCAGCTGATCACTCAGAAGTTGGCTAGCCTTACCTTCAGAGCTTTTGATGTGGAGAGTCTGAACTATCTTATAGTGGTGTACCAGTGCGCGGATGGCATCCCTAATGATGTTCCAGGAATACCTCCTTATAGAGAGGTGGGCGTTTACATTGACTTGTACCCCAGGACGACACCGATATCTGCACCAGCATATCGGATGGCTCCTGTAGATCTTCATGAGCTACAGGTATAGCTAGAGAACTTGTAGGGGAAGGGACTCATATAGTCTAATGTTTCACCTTGGGAAGCCCTAATTCTGTTCTCCAAGAATGCGGATAGGAGCTTGTGACTTTGTGTTGACTATTAGCACTAGAACCAGGTGACCAGGAATAACAAGTACCCACTCTCGAGGAATGAAGACCTCTTTGATTGGTTGAATGTGGCACGTTGGTTCTCGAAGATAATCCTCAGGTCATGCTATCACCAGCTCAAAAAGTGAGATGAGGATCTGCAGAAGACAGCCTTTAGATGTCAGTATGGCCGTTACAGGTTCTTTTTTATGTCATTCGGTGTAACCAAAACTCCAAAAGTGTTCATGGGACTCATGAATAGGATCTTTCAACCATACATTGATCACTTTGTAGTAGTATTCATCGACGACATTCTGATCTACATGAATATTGAGGAGGAGTATGCCTATCAGTTTCCGGTAGTACTGGACACACTCCGAGAGCACCAGATTTATGGTAATCCCTCAAAGTTCCAGTTTTGGATCTGAGAGGTTCACTTTCTATGACATTCCATATCAGAGGTTATATTTGTAGTGGATCTTGCAATGACCGAGGTGTTACTTGCTTGGGAGCCACCCAATAGTGTGACAGATGTATGGAGTTTCTTGGGTTTTGCTGGATACTACCAGAGATTTGTCCCAGATTTCCCTAGATTTGCAGCACCACTATCATCCTTGACAATGTAGGGGAAACCCTTCATGTTATCGGAGAGATTCCATCATAGTTTTAAGGAGCCGAGGCTGTGGATGACTAGTTCCCCCATCCTAAGGCTTCCAGAACAGGGCGTAAGACATGTAGTCCACTGCGACACTTTAGGGACCAGACTCGGATGTGTCCTGATGCAGGAGTGAGCAGTGATCACATTTGGTTCTCAACAACTGATACAACATGAGAAGAACTACGCTGCCCATGACCTAGAGTTAGTAGTAGTGGTATTTTCCTTGAAGACGTGGTGACATTATCTGATGGGCGAGCACTTTCTAGTGTACTCTGATCACAAGGGTCTCAGGTATATCTTCTCTCAGAAGGACCTAAACCTAAGACAGTAATGTTGGCTTGAGTTCCTCCAGGACTATGAATTTGAGATAGTCTATAATCCTAGGAAGGGGAATGTTGTTGCAGATGCACTCATCAAGAGATCTAGTATACAACTGCTAGGAGAGGCGACAGAACAGTTTTCTACTTTACAGATATCCATTGTGGATAGAGATGGAGAATCTTTTCTTCAGTATCTTACAGTCACTCCCCCACTTCTTCAACAAGTCAGGGAGGTGCAGTGTGGGGACTCTGATTTCAAGGCTCAACGTGCTCAGATATCCACAGGGCAGGCACCTAATGTATTTTCTGAAGGTGGGGAGCACATCATCTTCTTCAGAGGACGTACCATGGTTCCAATGTCACTTTAGGAGGAATTGTTGAGGGAGTTCCACATATCCCCTATAATGGTACATCTAGGAATGGGAAATATGTACTAGAATCTCCAACAACAGCACTGGTGGCCGGGAATGAAGAAAGCAGTAGCATTGTTGGTTTCTCGGTGCCTCACTTGTTAGCAAGTGAAGGCCGAGCATCAGGTACCAGCAGGCGTGGTTCATCCTTTAGAGGTCCCAGAGTGGAAGTGGAATGGGATATCCATGGACTTCATAATGGGACTTCCACGTACATCCAGAGGTCCTGACTCGATTTGGGTGATCATCAATGGCCCCACCAAGTCATCCCACATTCTACCGATCAGAGAGTAGGGTTCAGTAAAGAGCTTGGGGTGCCTCTATGTGCGGGATATTATAGGTCTAAATGGAGTACCCTCGATGATTGTCTCCGACCATAATTCATGTTTTACATTCCGGCTATGGAAGGGGTTGTAGGAGGCTTTCGGGCTGCATCTTCTTTTGAGCACCGCCATTCATCCTCAGAAGGATGGCCAGACTGAGCAGACTATTCAGACCCACGAGGACATGTTGTGTTCTTGTGACCTTGACTTCATTTTTAGCTGGGAGGATCATTTACCTTTAGTGGAGTTTTCATACAACAATAGATATCACTCCAACATTAGGATGGAACCTTTAGAGCTGTTATATGAGTGACCTTGCAGATGACCTTTGTGTTGGACTAACCCAACAGAGTCATCACTAGTGGGACCAGAGATGGTACGAGCTACAACAAAGAAGTTTCAGATCATCTAGGAGGGGATTAAGACTACACAAAGCAAGAATAATTCATATTCCGACATGATATGGAGACCTCTAGATCTCGAGGATGGCGACCATGTCTTTCTACGGGTCTCACCTCAATGAGGTTTGATGAGATTTGGCTGAGGTAGAAAGTTATCTCTGAGGCTCATCAGACCTTTTCAGGTCCTCAGCAGAGTTGGCGAGGTGGCTTACCACTTATCTCTTCCACCTTAGTTGCACCGGGTGCATTACATCTTCCTTGTATCCCAGCTAAGGAGATACGTGCATGACCCTTCTAATATCATCAAACATAGAAAGCTGGACATCGACGATGTGGCGAATGTTATGGAGGTTCGAGTAGAGATTGAGTATCGACCAGAGCAGGTACTTCATTGATGGTCGATACCACTAGTGCGTGTTAACTGGAAGCACGGGAACCTCCAGGAGAGCACATGGGAGTGAGAGGCTCAAAATCATGCTCAGTACCCCCACTTTTTTGCCTATTTATAGTTGTGGATTATGGGGACGTAGAGCCCTGATGTGGGGAGAATGTAAAGACCCATAATTTCCATGTAATTTTTTTTAAATGGATGGAAATTTTACGAGTCCATGAAAATTGACGGAACATGATTCTAAGATCCGGGTTCCCCGGAATGAATTTCTGAAATTTTTTTCGGGTACGTTCAGTAAACGTGTGAGTGGGTTTTTCAAACCTTTGTACTGGTCCTCAGAATTGAAATTTGTGGGCACCGTTGAATTCCCATCACTGGTATTCTCTTAAAGAGACTTTTACCTAGATGATAGTTGGTCGAGGGTGGAAGTTATTTTTTGGGTTTTTCGTGAATGAATAAAATAAAAATATTGTTGTGTAGCTTTTATTTTTATTTTATTTTTAAAACCTCCATGTAGAAGTTGAGAAATGGGGACCATCCGAGCCTAACCTCCCATGAGAGGTTATGTTGGTGGGGACCACCCGAGTCCTAAACCTCTCAACTCCCTCATTAAATATGGGAGAGCCTCTTCAACTCCTCCAATATTGACTTTTCAAACCCTCCTCCACAATAATTATGCTAACGCACCACATTAATTCTCCCAACCTATTAGATTAATTAACCCAATTTGAATTAAATTCCAAAAAACATAATAGATCACATAATTTATTATTTTGGGGATAACATTTCTTTTTAGTGGAATTGGGAGAGGAGGAACTATGGGAGAAAAGCTCTCCAACGAAGAACGCCAATGAAGAATGACTCTCTTTCCATGATTTCTTCTTCAAACTCCGTCGAAGATATCTCCAATGACGCACGAACCGACAATCGAGGAAAACACCAACAACATTGATGTCCATCTTTTACCAATGATTTGTCTTCTTCCTTGCAACCTTATCGATGTCATCAAGTGAACGAGGTAGGGGTTTATTTATATTTGTTTGTCACTTCTAATGTACACCGCTTCTATTTCTTTTATGGGTTGGGAACAATAATTATGGTAGGATTGGATTTGATGTTCATGTTCATGTTCTTGACAATCCATATGGTACCACCATAACGCAGAGGGTAGGGGCCAAACCAACATGGCCTGACCCTTCTGCAAATCTTGTGGTGTTATTTACGATTGAGGAGGACAGAACCCATCCAGGGATGGGGCATGAAAACGTTGGCTAGTACCACCGTCGGCCGCGACAAAGGTGACGCCACAACATCATCGCCCCACGGTCGGACCGCCACCTCGCGTGGCTGTACAACTTCCCTACGGCCGGACCGCCTCCCCATGGATGGACTGCCTCCCCATGGCCAGAATGCCACCCCGCCGCTGGACCACTACCCGGCAGCTGGACCGCCTCCCCGTGTGGTCGAACCGCCGCCCCATGGCCGAACAGTCGTCGTATGGCTGGATCGTCATCTCGCGGCCGGATCGCCACACCGCGGTTGGACCACCCCCAGCGTGGCTGAACCGCCACCCCGAGCGGCCGAACCGCCACCCCACAGCCACACTGCCATCCCCAACTAAGCCTCCACGTGGCCTTGAGCCCTTGCGACACACTTCATGGCCCCTCTTAGCCTGCCGGGTCGAACCCAGTAGCTCGACCGAACCCAACGGGATAGGTCGTCCCAAACCGGGTCAGCCTAGGGCAGGACGGGCCAGGTCAAACTGGACTCGGGACCACTACGACCCAATTACATCCTTTTGGCCATAAATTTTTCATTGGACCTTCATTTAACTAACTGTCAGTGGTGCTGGAAATCTTGGAGCGAGGCGGTCTCTTTGAGTATACCCCACTAGAGTTTTTGATTAAGATGGGGAATGGTTAGGTTGGATCGATCATGAATCCAATTATGCCCCTATGACTAAAAGGTTAATAACTCACAGACCGGGCATCCGATTGTGCACCGTATGTTGCATTGAGACTCCTATGATGTGGTGGACCTTTGACATGCTTCTTCATGTGAATTACTGGCGGTTGGAGTATCAACAAATAGCCTATGGAGAGGATCCTCTTTGAGACAAGCGATCATAGTGAAGAAACCTAGTAGATGGCTAAAACATGATGAGTACTGTTCTTTTTGACTCAGAGTGACTTGAACGGTCCATTGGGGAGTGCCTCTGTGTGACGTAGCAGACCCATGGTGGGGATAGAATCTGTGTGACATGAAAGACCCACAGTACTCGACAGGAGGAGTACCTCTGTAGGCTATGAGGGGAAGCACCTCAGTGTGATGCGGCATACCCACTGTACATGACCGTAGGAGTACCTCAGCAAGTCACGAAGGGGAGAACCTATGTGTGACATAGCAGACCCGTGGTGGGGATCGCCTCTATGTGACACAACAGACCCATGGTACTCAACAAGATTATTACCTCTACAGTATAAGATTACTGGGAAGCACCTCTATATGATGCAGCAGACCCACTATACTCGATTGAGAAAGGGTTCTCTAGCGGCTAAATTATTCAATGATGTGACAGGGGATATTATTTGTTTATACCCCTAGAATAAAACCTAGTTTGAGCTGAGTCAGTACCTCTATGTTTTCCTCATGATTGAGATGGTTTACATGATAACTTAGGTAAATGTATGGGCATATACCTATGTAGGGTTATCTGTTGATTTCTTACTTAGTGGTTTATCCTTGGTGGTTTTTGTGATACCTTAAGGGTCTCAGGGTCCTTAATGAGTATCTTCATACTCACCCCTGCACAGGCTATGACCACACCTTTTTGTGTTGGATGCAGATGACAAAAAGCACTGATAGAGGCTGAGTATAGCAGGACTAAATGGTGTCCAGAGGTGGACCATCCAGTGTGTCGGTACGCAGAGGAGAAGGGTGCATGTGGAGTGCTGAAGAGGCGATATGTACCTACCCTTCAGGTAAGAATCTTGGAGGATGATCCAGTAGTTTTCTTTCCCTTTTCTTCAGTTTTATTGTATCACAGTTGTACTTGTACTTTCCATTTGGGCTTGTATTCTGACCCCTTTTTCTTACTGCACTCACTCGGTTTACAGTTCAATTTACTTGTGTTCCTATCTTGTTGTGTGCTTGGTCACATGTTCTTACATGTTAAAAATTCAATTCCTTCCTAGTTTTAGGGAATATGCATTTGGTGCTAGTCAACATCCCCCGGCCTACGGAAGGCGGGCTTTGGGTAGTCACGGCACGGGCCCTGCGAGATGAGTTGTGACATAATAATTCAAATCTCATATATTCCTAATCATATACACCTTATATAGTGTTATGTTATTCTAAAACATTAAAATATTTAATCTTATTTTAGTTACTTGACATTTCTACTTGATTAACACACGTTTCAAATAAAATTAGAATTCTAACACACCAGAAAACAACAATTCTTTTATTAGTGGATCTATTACCTCTCAATAAATTTTTATTATTTTTTAAAAATTAATCACATATAAATACATTCAAATTTCAAAAACACCTAAAAATAATGAGTTGACATGAAATAGTACAACTTGTAATAGTAAAGGCATAGAAGACATATACTGGAAACCAGAAACGCTTTATTTAATTAATTAATAATGTTACATTTAGTACAAAATAGAACCCAATTTCATACCAAATATAATAATTGGTTGAAAAATGGAGGATAAATAAAGTGATATATAAAACTATGGGTTTCTTCTATCCCCTATAATCATCACACCCATTAATGTCACTATAATTGAGGACTAAATAATTTTTAATACAATAGTCATTTATGAAAAGATATTGAATCTTGATTCAAATAGAAATGAATGATAATTATTAATAATTATGGTCTATTTTTTGGGAAATATGATCATCTAGATTTATGTTTTTAAAATAACATGTTTGGTCATAATTTTGAAAATTATTCAACAAAATATATTGTCATTATTTTTGATATTTATATAGATGCAATGAACAAACCATCGATATTACTTTACAATATAAACAATATTGAATTATTTTTTGTATAAAATAAATATATTCCATTTAAAATACGTTTTATGTTAAATGCATAAGTTTTAAAAAATGTTATTTTTATAAAATTAACTTATAAAACACATTTTAAATGAAAATATAAATTTATGAATTCCTATGTAATTTTTATAATTTTATTATATCTTATTATAACATAAAGTTTATTAAACTTAATTAAATAATGATATTATTTAGAAAATAAAAATTTATCATTTTATTTTGATGAGAAAAATTACATTTTTAGATTCATCACCTCAAAATTATTATAGGTTTAATGTATGGTAACATTCTAAAAAAATATTATTTTGGGTTAAAAATATGAATTGTTGTTTTTATGAAATATGGTAAATATCATGATATAAGTTAGATATGTTCAGTATTTAAAATTTAATAATCCTTATTGTTGATAAAAAAGTACTTAAAGAACACCCTATTGAATAATTTTTTATAATTATAATGACATGCTTCCCACTCTGAACCGAGGATTTTATCCTTATAAAAAACTATTTTTATGAGTTGTATGTGTATCACATTAGAATTAATTTTTATCACTTTTATAAATTTAATCAAGTATAAAATAAAAAATTTGAAATTATAAGTTCAGAATTGGGTGATAATTTTTACTTCATTTTTATCCATTAAATGTTACCATTGTAAAAAAGGAGTTATCTTATTATAACTAAAATGATCGAAGGAGTAAGAGTTAAATGGGAGAAGAATAAATACCTAAGAATATATGAAATTAAGTAGTATATTGATGAATTTTAATACAATAACCTACCTTTAATATATTAATTTTTAAAATATATATAAATAATGACACCCAGTTGTGTTTATCCTTAAATACAATATAATAATTATTGAATCACCTAAAGACACCCATCCTCAAGTATAAACCCCACCTTACCACCCCAACTCTCATTTTAAAATTTAATAACCATGAAATTCGGTTCATTTAACCTCCAAAATAGTCCCTCCAAGGTGACATCAAGGTGTTGAAGTGACCCCATAATATTTTATGAATAAAATATTCATGTTAAGAGAATTATCCTCTTCTCCTTTGTCATCCAAGTACCCATTTTTGTGTATACCTTTTAATGTTAATCCAATTTCATATCTTAAAAACATGATATTATCCTTACTGAGAAAACTATTTTTTAACAATGGTATACCTTCGTTATCTATAATTAGATCCTTTTCATAAGAAATGGTGTATATCTTCATGCTGCTGAATGCATATCTGGAATTTCTCTCTCTTACATGGGGAATTCTCATATTATGAATACCCATACCTCCTCTGTTTTCATTGTAGTTAATATATATGTAAAAAGTTATTATTTATTCTATTTTGTATATATATGAAACCTATATTCACTTATAATGGGTTAAAATGATTTTATGTTAAATTCTTTAGGCACTTTGTAAGAAATGGCTTTGATATGACAATCATTCTTTATTTTCCACAGTTTATTGATGAAATTGTGTTTTGTGATCAACGTGTCTCGTATGAATTAATTAATATGAGTATTATTCCCTGATAGCACTCCAATTGAGTTTCGAAATAATTAATCTATATTAATAACATGTTTTATGGTACATTGGTAAAGAACCTTTGTAATTATGTTTTTTTTCATCTTGGTGATAGACCTTGTAGATATATTTATGAATATATAATTTTATGTTTTAGCTAAATTTTCATGTAATGATTCATGTTAATTATATTATCAAGGACCTCATGTTCAAATGATCATTCATTATTGTTATGCTTCTTTATCGTATTCCAAGTATCTCATTTTTTTATTCTCTTTTTGGTCTTGATTCTCATCCCTTTCTTTGGGGTATACCCCCTGGATATGAGACTTCATAAAAGTAAATTATGAAAAACTTGTGAAGATGTATTTTTTGTGGATTTGAATAATGTTGTATGTTTTTAAGGTATTTTGTTCCTATTTCAAATATACTAAACCTCAAATGGTTCTCTATGTTGTTAAATTTCGTACTATGTAATGAATGCTTTATTAAATAATAAGGCTAGCCACCGTAGATGGTATCAAAGGGTGGATTAGTTATTTATGAAAATTTGGACTAAAAAAGTTAGTAAAAACTCTAAGGGTAATTCTAAATGTAGGAGAAAAATCATGTATTTTGGTGAGTAATAAGTAAGTGGTTTCTAAGAAAATACATCTTTTTCTATATACTACATGTGTATGTGTCTATATAATATATTTACCAAGGTATATAATAATAAAACATTGTATTGGGATAGACTCATTCAAAACAATTGCTTGATAATGGTCCTTTTTACACACCTGGTTCGACACTCCTAGGTGATATGCTTCGGTTAATAACAAGAATTTTTAAATAATTATAAATGATATAAATGTAATGTAAAAATATTATTAAATTAATGTATATCATCCTAGAAGAATTATATTAGAAAATTATAAAATTATTTCTTCTTTTAGAATTGTTATTATAAGATTACTAATAGTATAACATTTCTCACTAAGGTTTCAAAATTTTAGAAAAAATGATAAGAAATGGGAAGACATAAGAAAACAATAGATTCAATAGACAATGTGATGATAACCTTCCCAATATGGAGGGATTTCAAGTTAAAAATAGCATGATGATTATGAATCCGTTAACTAATGTCAAGAAAAAAAAGTGAAAATGTGTGGAGTATCTTGCGTTACCTTGTATGGAACAAATAGCAGTTGAATGCTTCATACATCAACAACCACTTATTTTATATAGAACATATGATCCACTAATCATGGAATAATTTATCAATATTGTAGAAAATATATTTTCTATGTTTAATTTTTTTTACCAAGAGAAGGTTTTATTTTCATTAAATCGCCAAGAGGGAGAAGCTGATTAGTGGTGGAAACTGAACAAGAACATCAATCCTAGAGATTACGGGGACACAATTTGATAGGAATACTTCAAAAAATTTCATTTGCATCATTTATTTCACTCTTATCCTATATAAATAATTGAGAGGGAGTTTTATGATCTTAAAAAAAGAGGAAATGAATCAATGGGGAATTATGACATGAAATTTAAAAGAGTATCACATTATTCTCCATTATTTGTCACTAATTTTTATTAGATGAAATATTGGTTCTTTATAATACTAATTCCTTATATATAGAGAGCTTTTGAAATCAAAGGCTTTGGGAGTAATGAATAGATAGTGATATTTTCTCTCAAAGTTGAAATGGATTTTAGAGTTTCCCAATGGAATCTTGGACTGAATGGAAAAAATTGAAATATGGAACTATATTTTGGAAAGAATATTAATGATTATAATGTGTAACATACCATGTGCAAAAAATATGGGAACATACATTTGAGGAATTATTTTCAAGGAAGTATAATGTTATAAAGTTTTGGTAGAGACTGAAATATGTCATAAAACTGTTAGGAATATTTAATGCCTCAACATCTAAATTCTAATTACAAAGGGAATATGGGGAAAATAAAAAATGAAATTTAATACTTATGTTCCATGAAACTATGTAATTTTTCTAATCATTTTCTAAATACAAAGATAATGGAGAGGAACCACCATCAACCCCAAAATAGGCCAAGAAAAAAATTTCATTATTTCACAATTATGTTGGATTAATTCAAGTCTCTAAATGATTTTGTGGTGGGTGAACTCATCAAACCCTCAAAGCTACCAAGTACATTTTTTGATTCTTTTTATAAACAATCATTTATTTTTTTCACGTTTGAAAATAACATCATGTTAATCCATAAAATTCCTGGTATAGGTTTTTATAATATAACTCGTGAAGGAAATATTAAAGAATCAATTATATATAGGGATTCCACTATTAAGTTTGGTGAGTGAAATATCTATTCCATATTTGGGATCTTCATAATGGTTGAATTTGACATAATCCCTAGGATGGATTTATTGATAAAGTATAATTCCAATATAAACTGTAGAAGTAAGTTGATTTTATTAGTTCAGATGGGAAACCCTATAATCATATTTAAAAGATATATCACATTTCAATAGTCATTCCCAAAACCACCTCCTATTTCATTATTTGTATAAATTTTTGGTGAGGAATGATAAGAAATAGAAACTCTAAGGACAAGATATGTGCCCATTTTTAGGGAATACACTGATTTATTTTTTGAAGATTTACCATCACCTCTCCTACAGAAAGATGAGAAGTTATCAATTAAACTCATACCTAAATCTAAGTTAATATAGAATATACTGTATAGAATGAAATACATGGAGTTTTCGGAATTAAATAAGAATATTTAGGATCATTGGGAGAAGGGTTTTTTGGAACATGTGTGCCTCCTTTGGGAGCACCAATTCTTTTTATAAAAAAAAGAATGATGGATAAATGATAAAATAGATTGATTATAATGAAATTAATAGGATCTAAATTTAGAACATGTATCATCTTCTAAGGATCAATGATTTTTTAGACTAGAATTGTGCAGCTTAATTAATTTCCATGATTGATCTTCAGTCTTGGTATCATCAATTGATGGTTAAGAATGAAAATATCTAAATTGATAGCCTTTTAATAACATATAATAATTAGAAATTTATTTTTATTTCCTTTATCATGATTAATGCTCCATTTATAGTTATAGATTTTTTGAATAGTGTCTTTAATAACCACCTTGAAAACATCTTTTTATTCATTATTTATGATAACCTAATTTATTCCAAAATTTCTTAATAATGAATATCATATAAGAAAAGTATTAAGAATTATAAATAAGAAAAAGTTTTTTAAAAAATTCATAAAATGTGAATTCTATTTACAAAAAGTTTTATTCTTGGGATATATCACGACCAATAAAGGAATCATTGTGGATCCAGTAATGAAAAAGATTATTTTGGAGTGGATATTTCCTACTACTATAACTGATATTCATAGTTTCTTTAGAATATTTGAACACTATATAAATCTTGTGAAACAAAATTATATTTTTTTTGTCCACTAACAATGTTAACTCTAAATTATGTTTAGTTTATAGGTACAGATAAGTATAAACAAATTTTCCAAAAATGGAAGAGGAGGTTGGTAAGTGCATCGGTACTTATAGTACCCTCTAATAGGGAAGTATATTCTATTTCTAGTGATGCATACTTAAACGGACTTGGATGTGTACTCTTGAAAAATGAAAAGGTGATTTCCAATGCATTACAATAGTCAAATAATCATGAACAGAAGTATCCTACCCATGATATAGTTTTATTTGTATACATTGTTTCTCTGAAGATATCGAGACGTGTCTATATGGAGAAAAGTTTGATATATACATTTACCGCCAGTGTTTTAGGTACATATTAACAAAAATAATAATTAAACATGAAAAAACGTGATTGTTGGATCTTCTTAGATACTAAAATTTCTCAATACATAATCACCCCAATAGAGTGAGAGAATTAATTGATGCATTGAGTTAGAAATATCACGGTGTTCTTGTAAACATTAGGATTGAACAAGATCCATTGATCAAGGACTTAGTTAGTTTGGACTTGGTAATCTCAAATAATGGTACATAATCAATACTATCTCAAATTATTTCTCAATAAACATTACTAGAGAAGATCAATAAATATCAAAAGATGATTCGTTGACACATATAAAGATATAGGCTTTTAAAAATGTAAATTTTCTTAAATAAAATATTGATCAAGAAAGTGTACTAAAATTTGGTACAGGTAAATGTTTTATATTTATTTCATTGATAAAGTAGGATATAATGTATGAAACTCGTAGATCTATATTCTCTATCCACCCTAGAAGAAATAAAATGCATAGTGACCTTCACAATCATTAATGGAGGGATAATGTGAAAAGGGATATAGTTAATAACATTAAAATTTTCTTTGTGTGTCAACAAGTAAAGGAATAGTGAAAAATTTCTAAAGGGGTATAGTAATCACCACCCATGCCTATATAGAAGTTAGATATCCTGCCTATGGGTTTTTTATTGTCCTTTTGAATACACCTAAGGGTATAGATTCTATATGGGTAATCATTGAAATATTAAACTTTCTTCCAATTTAATTTCTATACGATAGGATTTCAACCTATAGTAGCTAGATCGAATTTATATTCAAAATTTAATGAGACTCCATAGAGTACCCTTATCGATTTTTTATTATCAAGATCAATTATTTAATTAAAATTTCTAGAGGATCCTTTGAAATTATATTAATACAAAAGTAAACATGGTCAGAAGCAACCAAACTCAAGATAATGGGTTGATGACTGGACTCTTCAAAAATTGGAAGATATGTTATTGTCCATATCACATGATTTCAATGGATTTTAGATCATAATATTAAACTTATCAAATTATCCAATAAAAAATGCTTCTACTGATTCTTTCTAATGTTAAAAATTTAAGCTCTCTATGGAAAAATGATTACCATATTTTTATTACATAACCTTTCATTATAAGGTACCAAACAAGTGATATCTTCATGTTGAGTTTCTTAGAAATGAGGTACAAGATAATATAGAAAATAAAAAAAACAAAATGAAAGAAAAATTCATTGGTTCAACCTAAGTTACTTTTACTCCATCTAATTTCCTAGGGCCAAACATCAAAGGTAAGTAGTGAGAATAATGCTCGGTATGGGAATAATAAATGGAAACATTTAACGTGTGATCATGATAATTTCAAGAATAACATGAGTCATAAAAATATATCTTCAAGAATATATAATGAGGCATAAAATTATAAACTAAAAATGAACTGTAACATATAATTGTGTCTAAAATGTTTAAATGAAACATTCATTAGTATATCACCAAGGTTTATCAACAAGGTTTCATAAAAGAAAATTACCATGGTTATTTACCAAGGTATCATAAAACATGTCATCTTTAGAGATTAAATTATTTACCAAATGCATTGGAGTGATATCTAGGTGCACAATTCATATATATTAATTCCATGTAATCCACATAGATCATAATAAATAATTTCATTAACAATATGTGGAGAAAAAATAATAGGTTTTTCATTAAAAATTGTGGAATACAAATGTGTTTAAAGACATGATCATCACATCATTTTAAAACAAGAATGAAAATGAGGGATTAATATATGTAAATATTGGAATCAAAAAAAATTTCTTAAATACATTTGAATACCCATTTAAATAAAAATTGGTTTGGGTATTCAAATAAAAAGGAAAATATAATTTCTCGTGTAAAATATGGAAAATTTTAGAATATAACTAAGCATCATGATGGGTATAAAACATAGTTTTAGAAATTGTTAAAATGAGAGGGGAAAAGGGTATACAGTTAATAAGACTATTATTATTGTAATTGTATAAAATAAATTTGAAAAGTTAATTTCTTTACAATATATAATACATTCCACAAAGAGGTAACTTGAATGGAAAAGGATAAGTAAATTTTTCCCTTACCATAAATCATTGTTCCCAAAACATTAGGATGTAACATTGGGGTTTGATTACACCTTGGGGGATCCTTGGGAGAAGAAATAAATAGAAATTAGTGGAGTTTGTATTGGGAGTGAAAAGAAATGAAAAAATGGGTGGGTATTTATTGGATAAGTGGAATAATAGTTTAATAAATTCACAATATATGTCTTGGAAAACTAGGTTTCGGAAAATGAATTACCATTATTTTATCCATGGTTTTTCCTCATAGTTTTTGGAAATTTAGGACACATTTTAAGTTATATTATTCATAAACAACCGAATCCAATTTTTTAATAGTTCTCTTGTCATGTAAGAGAAAACATTCTACAAAGTAATATTTTAAAAAAATCAGATTTTTATTTTTAGACTTTGTAAATTCATTTGTAGTTTTAGAAATTGATTAAAAATTATTAAATTTAAAAATATTAATAAACTAACAATTATTAGTTAATTAATTGTGTTTAGTTAATTATTATATCATTATGGCATAAATAAGATGTCATAAAATATTCAAAATCCCAAAAATTATATTTTTATTATTAATAACAAAAAGTTATTTTATAAAATTTTCATCAATTCAACATAACATTATTCCAATATTATGAATTAAAAAATTATATTTATTTTATCATAAAAATTCTTTGAATATGATAATTTTAACTTTAAAATATAAAAAAACCTTATTTATTTAAAAATTGCAATTTTTAAGGAACGATCAAATTTCATAAACTTATAAAATCATTCTTGGTTCTTAATAAAATTATTTTATCATTTATTATTTAAATAAATTATGTTTATAAGAATATTTCATAAAAACAATTATTATTTAAAATACATGAGTTTAATATAAAATTGTATATATTTTTTAAAAAATACAATTATTTTTATTTGCATTTAATAATCAATTTATAAAATTCACATCAATTAAAAATATATTTTATTTGGAAAAACTATTATTATGTAGAATTGATTGAATAAATATTTTACTTATATGTATAAATTTACTCATAAGAAAACTATGTTTTGGACATGTAACCCCTAATTACACCCACATACACCCAATGGTTGAGTTGTGCAATGGTGGTCGTTTCATGGGGTTCCTCGATATACATCAACCCATTGGTAATCCCTAATAACTTGAAATTATACTGTATGTTATTTCATTCAATATTCACATACTGAGGCTCGAATTTGGCTTGGTCAAAAATGAACCATGGTGATTCTACCTCCCTCCCATGTTTAGAAAAATGGGCTTCAATCATTACAAACCTACTCATTGAGACCATCAATCCTTCTTTTGGTATCAATTATCTTTTTTCATTACTCATCATAATCACCAACTATAATGGTATGATTACTAACCAAGGATATAGTTTCCAACATTCAAATTGACTAATAAAAATACATTTTACTAATCCTAATAGTTATATTTCCCCTTTACCCTTTAGGTACCACTTCATTTTTTCACTCAAAATTCACTAGAATTCCCTCCCTAAGGTAATATTTTCATTTATCAAGATGTTGAACAGTTTTCAAATATTTGGTTTCTTCTCTATATAATTTTTTATTTCAGGTAGATGATTCTATTAGATTGGTTAAATCCATTCTATCAAATTTTATCTATTTGATTTTATATTTTTTGTCTAGTTGTAATGTTTTTCATTTTAATTGGTTTCATAGTTGACTAATATAATGATATTTATTAAAAAGATAAAAAATAGTTTATCTATATTTTGTATGTGTATGAAATTATATAATATGTAACTAACATTTATTCATGAATAAAATATCATGTATACATTTTGGGTCATTACATTCTTCACCCCTTATAAAAGTTCAACCTTGAACTTTCAAAACATTCTCTCAGTTGAAAAAGTGTCTGGTACTTCTGTCTCATTTTATCCTATGTTTCCCACACCACTTCATCATATATATTGTTTCTCCATAGTAATTTGATAATTTAGGTGGTATTTTGTATATAAAATGATCTCTATCAATTGCTCTTCATAAGATAGGTCATGTTCAAGTTGTACCACCTTCATATTTTGTACATGTGAGGGATCAAGAATGTACTTACTTATGAGAGATACATGGAATACATCATAAAATTGAGCTATATTTTTTGTAAGTGATAGCCAATAGGCCACTACCCCTATGTGATCTAGGATTTCATATGGGTTAATGTACCAAAGGATAATCTTACCATTTTTTCCAAATCACGTGAGTCTATTCCATGGTGGAATTTAAAGGAAAACATTGACCCCAACATCAAACTCCAAGTCCATTAGAATATTTTTATCATAGATCTTCTACTTTATTTGAGAAGAATTTATATTTTTTTGGTGGCATGAAACATCTATGTAATCCCTTGCACAATATCAGTCCCAATTAATTTTCAATCACCAACATCATCCCAAGATATAGGTGTTCTAAATATATTTCCATATAAAGATCTATTTAGTGATATTTGAATACTCGAGTGGATGTTTTTTTTTTGGTTTTAGAGCATAAATAATGGGAGGTATTGATCTCATCCTACTTTAAATTACATTGATCATGTTCTCAACGTGTACTCAACTGTTATAATACTCTTTTCAGATTCACTATAGTTTGGAAGTGATAGGTTGTACTAAAATTCAATTCAATATTTAGAGAATGTTGGAGACTTCTCAATAATATATATGGGAACCATGGATCACAATTTCAAATGATAAAATGTGGCACCTCATGAAAAATCACCAATTCAAATATATATATATTTGAAAGTTGTTCAAGTGATAAATCTTCCCAAATAATGAGGAATTTGGTAGTCATGGGTTGGGGATCTACTATAACTCATATCTCATTATTTTATTTGGATGTTCTTGGTCAAATAATGGTGAAGTGCATCGTAAAATTTTCCCACTTCCATGTTGGTATGGGTAGTTTTTGAAATAAACATTTACAAAGTGTTCAATCCTCCTTCACTTGCTAACATACCAAGAACCTTATAGTGAGGTAATGAATTTCCCTTTTCATATTATCCCATAAATAATGACCACAACGGTCCTTATACCTTTTTTTCTTCTAGGATGTATAGAGAATTTAGATCTATGATCTTTATCCATCATATCATTATTTATATATGGGATAGAGATGATATAAAACCTTGTATGAAATATTAGTATACCTTATTAATCAATATTGAACTCAGGAAACATCCCATTATTCATTGATTCTATCCTATTTTGTAAAAAATGATCATGTCTTTGGGATTTCTTGATCTTATCTTGTAATAATGGTTGATAAATCATTTGTGATAGTGTTCATGATTTACATTCCCTTACGATTTCCATGTCATGTTTTAATAGGTCATTGATCATCAAAGGATCTCCTTGAATCCTCATCATTTTCAGCACAACAATGTCTTTCCAACTTAATGAATCAGTGACATTGTTTTCTCTTATATGATGATAATTAATTGAGCAATCACAGTATTTAAAAGGTCCAATCATATACATTATCTCATTTTCAATTATTATTGTTTGAAAACTTTTTTGGTCTATGTATATATCAAATTTATCCCCATATAGATAGTGCCTCCATATCTTGATAGAAAAAGTAATTACATCTATATTCAGGTCATGTGTAGGATAATTCTGCTCATGGGGATTTAACATTTGAGATTCATAAGAAATAAACTTGTCATTATGATTGAGGATTCATCCTATCCATTTACGAGATGTATCATAATAAATAAATAATCCATCATTGAAATGGGGTATACTTAATATAGGTCCAGTAACCTATCTCTTCATAGGTTCTTGGAATCTTTCTTAAACTACATTATCTATATAAACCTAACACCATTTTGAGTTAGCTTGGTTAGATTATTCGAATGGCATGAAAAATTATTCAAAAACCTCTTATAAAATTATGTTAAACAAAGGAAACTAGGAATATTAGTTACAATTATAAGATGAGGCCATTTTTCTATATCCTTTTCCTTCACATGGTCAATTAATAATACTTCATTGGTTAAAATATTCCCTAAGAAAATAACTTTTGTTAACCAAAATTCATAATTTCTGATTTTTGTAAAAAGATTCTCCTTCCTCAAAATTCCCAATATAACCCTTACATAATCCCCATTCTCATCAAGAATTCTGGAATATATCTGAATGTCATCAATAAAAACAACCATGAATTTATCAAGGTAGTCCTTAAAGACTATATTCATCAAATCAATAAATATAGAAGAAGTATTATTAAAAACTAAGGGAATAAAAATTAATACATAATGATCATATATTTTTTATATGGAATTATTTGTAATATCTCCTTTCTACACACCTAATTAATGATTCCCATATTAGAGGTCAGTCTAGGAAAAAAATTGAGCCCAATGAAGTCAGTCCAATAAATCATGAATCCTTGGAAGTGGGTACTTCTTCTTTACTGTGATCGCATTTACTTCACTATAATAAATTCATAGTCACATTGATACATCCTTCTTCTTCATAAATAGAATATGTTATCCCCAAGGACCCACATTTTTTTGGATAAATCCCTTCTACATAATATCTCTAAGTTGTTTTTTTAATTCCTCTAACTCAATATTTTACATTATATATGGGGTCTTTATTATCATCATTGATCAAGGAATTAGTTCAATGGATAAATATACCCCTATTTCTTGGGGATATCCTTGTAAATATTCAATAAATACATCAATGTATTCCTAAATTATAGGGACATTCCCTATATTTATAATTTCATTCCCTTCTTCCTCTTTTCCAATCATTTCAATAAAGAAGGTTGTATATGGTTATTCTTTCCAATGTTCAGAGCGTGATATATCTCCTTTGAAAATAACTATAGGTTGTTCATTCATGAATACTAATATTTCATTTAATATGTAATTCATCATGTAATTAATATTTAGGATAAAAAACCATCCCTTGCATAGTGTCGAATTCTACCATGGGTATGACTACAGGATTTTTGATGAGATTTTACTTGACGAAGTTAATACTATAGTTTTTGTACACTGTTAATTCAAGGATAATCCATCCATGAGTTTTAATTTATAGATCTACTTATATAATATTAGGAATTTATTCTATATTCTTTGCAAACTTGGATGAATTAATGGAATGAATATAACCATAATAAAACAATGCACTTGCTAGCTTTGAGAGAACAATGCCTATAGATTTCACCACATCAATCAGATCCTCTAATTCAGCCACCATGATGTAAAATTCTCAAACAATCTCTATCATCCTATGTTGAATATTATAGTGGTTTCCCACCATTATATTCTGATTTGGACATTTTATGGAAAAATTCCCAAGTTGTCCACACATGAATCAGTGAAATTACAACTGAGCCAACACAATCTTCCCATTTTTGCTAGTGTTGATAAGTTTAGGTTTAAACTCACCGTGAGGGTTTAAATTTATATTTGCATATCTCTTACACTATTATCACTTTACACTCCTCATTAAGCAATTCTCGGAATTCTTCTTCCCAAATTTTTTGCATGTGGGATGTTTCACTTTATTTCCACCTCTACGATGATCAAAGTTCCTCACTGAGTTTGGATCCATTGATCACTTATTTTCATTTGATATATGTGACCACTAAATCTCACCAAAATACAATTCATCTTTCATACAACTCATCACTATCTTCTCATAGCTTTCATAGTCTCGATTTTGTAGATTACTTTACATATGGGACCTCATTCCCACAAATAATCTATCAATATTTCCCTTGGGATCCATAACAATGATAGAGGTGTATTGAGCATGTCTTGTAAAGTTCATCACATAGCTTCCCACTGATTCATTTTCCTTATGAATCAATTAAATAAATCCCCTCACTATTGTTTTCACAACAAAAATGAGAAATATTTATTATAAAATATTTCCCTGAACACTTCCCAATCCATAGAATCATCTACCTTCTTGGATTCGTGTTTTTATTCAGTTTCCGTCATTAATGAGATTCTACTTCTAATTGTTATACTAAAATGTGACTTCCTATAACTCCAAAAAACAAAATATAGAAAATATATTTTCTATAGAGAATATTTTTCAGGACCTGCCTTCACCTAGATGAGGGAAGGGATAGTAGAATAGCATACCCTTCCTTCTTCGCGTTTAAGGAGAGATAATGACCCCTGAGACACGCCTTCAATAGGTCCCGGAGTGGAAAATAGCACCAAGGGTATAGAATCACATGGAAAATGGAAGTAGTTACCCTTTTTATTTATTAATATCGGGAGATAAAATAATAAATTCGAAACAACACCAAAACTGAAAGTAAAAGTAAAGACAATACAATACATTCCCATGTGCATGTTCCTATAATAAGTGCTGTGAAAATACAAGAAAACTCCAAAGATAAGTACCAAAAGAAAAGATAATTAGCAACGTCAAAAGTCCTGAAATCCAAAATAGGAGAGTCTAGCACAGTCCTCGAAGTCTTCCTGGAAACTTGAAAGCAGTTTTATATACGTAGGGTGAGTATACAGCTATACTCAGTATTGAAAACCAAAAGCTCTAGTGCACAAGTGGGGAGGCATTCTAATGCCCTGTGAATAAGGAGATTACCAACGAAACTATCAAGGAAACTATCCAGCAAACCTCATCAAGGAAAACTCCCCAAATAAGTCATGTCAGGTAAAGTAATAGTAATAACAAATTGATGTTTGGGTACCTCGCAATACTTTCCCACTGGTTGTTGAAGACATCCTATGCGTCAGACCTCCCCCGCTATTCTCAATGCAGTCCTACTTCCATTTCCTACCCACACACACCATAGCTACCACAACCACACATCCCTCCCTCAAACACCTGGGCCACACCAACCACATGTAACCATGCACACAGACACCTAGGCTCGAACAACTTCTGCCATGCCCAAAGACACTTGGGCCTCATCCTGAAGACACTAGGGAAACAACCTACCGGCAAACACCTAGGAAAACCACCACAACTACCATGATATAAGAATATCGAGCTATAATGGAACTCAGGCCATCATATCTTTCCCCAAGAGTCTTGGGATACTAGGAAAAAGGAGCAGAAAAGGAGCTAATAACCATCAACTCATAGGAGTGTTGGGAAAAACACCCTCCCCCATGAAATGGGGGTGTTGGGCATGAAGTGATCAACTTAAGTGGGGTATGAATAAGAAACATAAGAACTAAATTATACATATATGTAAACAAACACTCATCCCAAACTAGGGGTTCCAAAAATAGCCAATACACAAACTCCCTAATTACTATTCTTTCATAAAAAAGCACAATAGCCACAACCAAGTCACAAATCATTCCTAGAAAACAATTCATCATTGAAACCATTCTTGTTATCACCTTCAAGTGGCTCTTTTTAAATAATTCTTCACTACTAGGAAAATAATACGAGTCTTCGCAATCTAAAGAAGGAAAAACAACCAAGATGGTGATTAAGCATTCACATCTAGTTCTCATGTAATGTCACATCCACAAAAGGGATCTGTGAGATCCCTCGATGTACTAAAACCAAAAAAAGACCCAACATATGGCCCCACATGACCTCATATCCACAAACATGAAACTTCACCACAACAAGGGATGCCATCCCTGTCCACGTCACCACACAAGCATCAAGCAGAACAACCACACATGTTACCAAGACATAGTAATGGAATTTCTAGATTCTTACACACCATTAATTAAGTATCTCTTTTTCTTTTGGTTAAATGGGGTGATCACATAAGGATTCATGTTCACTGTACATCCATTTAATCAACAGAATTTATTTAAATTACCGAACATTGTGTTCTAGACATTCAATCATCATAGAAGATAGGGTTTCATTAGTGTGCAAGGAAATAACACCAACGACCATGATTTTAAGTGGACATAAGCCCATACTATTTACAACATATAAGAAATGGTAAAAGATTATAACAATATCATCAAACACACCATTTCATTCCCTAAAAGTTTGTTTATTATCTTCATTAAGGTTTGGTTTCATCCGTCCCCATAGGAACATTATCATACCCACCCCGCATGATACACAGTTAATAGAGATGAAGGAAGAACCCTTCCTGGATGATCAATGATTGATTTTTTTCTCAATGTGCCATGAACTGGGGATACATGACTCACAGGGGGAACTTTAGAGACTCCATGAGTGGGTAGTAAAGACTCCAGCATAGGCGCACCACTAGTTTCGGGAAGGGGGACTCCAAACGCACCAAGTAAATAAAAAGGGACCATCCAAGAAAAAGAATGAATTCTAGTTTGACAAAAGGTGAGATCCTAGAGTTACGACATATGAAATATAGAACAACATTAAAGTAAGATTATGGTTTCACCACATGGTTGGACAGTTACACACAATGGGATGAATTTGTTATTTAATAGTTCTCATCGGAGAGGTGGGCTTAACTATGGAGAGTTAAAGGGTTTCCTTTAAACTGAGGAAAACTTTGAACTGGAGAGGAACTAGAAGTACGGGAAAAGGGTGTGACACGGAGGACAAATCCACACATTTTGGTAAATCAAGGGTTGTGCGGCTATTGGGGGATTTTAGATATCATTTTTGGGATTTAAATGGATTTGAAAGGGGGTATCAAAACACTTATATTCCAAAAGATATGTTTCGGGAGTGGAACTGGAAAAAGAAACAAAGGTGGTTCACTATTTGGTGAGACACTTTATGCGATGTCACGGTCACAGTTGCACCATAATCGGTGCCTCCATTTTGGTGTGAGACTTTTATGGTGCCAAAATCATGGTTCCACCCTCTATGTGCCACCATTTTGGTGTGAGACCGTTACGCTGACACCGTGACGGTGTGACCTCTATAGTGTCAATGTCACAGTGCCACTAGTTTAGTGGAACACAGTAAGCAGTTCCACCTTTTCAGTGTGCGCCTGTGACTGGTGCCACCGTGACCGGTGCCACCGTTTTAGTGGAACTATTTGATGGAACCGAATTTTTTTGCAAACTCTTTAATGAGTCACACACGGTCCATTAAATAAAATACCTCTCAAACTATTCTCGACCTCAATAATCTAAACTAGACCGGAAGAAAAGAGAGGGGTCCGAACAACCACCTCAAAATATACCTATCAAGAGAAAACCTCCACGACATCTAGGAACATCTCTCTGTCAAGTATCACAAAAACATATTAAGGTGTCATGGTCCAGACATATGGATTAGGGAGTCCCTTCACCCATGTCAAGATACTATCAGTTTTACACAGCACTGACTCCCATGTAGGTATTTAATGGCATCCACCTTAATGCGGCTTGATCAGGGATTGGTTCCCCCCTCCCCAAAGTCATTACTCTTCACAAACATTCAGAGATCAAGGAAAATAAAAAAGTTCATAGAAAACAAGGTCAATCACTACATCCCAAAAATGTACGAAACAAAATTGAAAAAAACAGAAAACATCTCTAGGTACTAAGAATGCATCTATGCCTTCATTTCCTAGGTACTCTCCTCGAGGCCACAATTCTTTTATAAGACACGATCCAAGGGAATGTTTCATGCATGAAGCACATTCTCCTCACAACCTTAGATCAAAACTAGTCTCTCTATAAACTTCACATCATCCTCAATATCCAGCTTTCCCCAGTTGAGGATATGTGAATCATTGTGAAAATACCGATGGAGCTGAGAAACATGGAAGATGTTATGAACCCTAAATAGCGACGATGGTAGCGCTAGCTGATAATCCACCTCATCGACCCACTACAACACCTCAATGGGTCTGAGAAAACTATAAGAACACTCACCCCTCCTTTAAAAACATTGTTCCCCACACCAAGGGTGGACCTTCAAGAATACATCGTCCTCGACATATAACTCCAAGGGTCTCCTCCTATGATCGTCATATGACTTCTTCTGGTCCAG
Organism: Viscum album; assembly: GCA_963277665.1. Classification (NCBI taxonomy): domain Eukaryota; kingdom Viridiplantae; phylum Streptophyta; class Magnoliopsida; order Santalales; family Viscaceae; genus Viscum; species Viscum album. The sequence continues at coordinate 2,068,150,375 of OY728152.1, read as the reverse complement.
ATCCGCCTTCATACTCTACCATATAAGATAAACCTTCTTGGTCATGCTCTGCACTACCTCTGGGCAAAGAACACCTTCTTCCCCAATCTCTGCCCAGTACACGGGTGAGCAACATGGCCTCCCGTACAAGACATTGAATGGTGCCATGCTAATGGTACAGTGATAGTTATTGTTTTAGGGAAAATATACCAGAGGTAATTGTCGTATCCATAATCCCCCAAAGTCTAAAACAGAAGCCTGTAGCATATCCTCCAACGTCTGGATGGTGCGCTTTATATAACCATCTGTATGGGCAAGGAAAGTAGTGTTGAGGCATAGGTGGGTACCAAAAGCTTGTTTCAATCCTTTCCAGAATCATTAGGAAAAACATGTATCCCAATCCGAGTCTAAGGACCTTATAACTCCATGAAAACACACCACCTCATCTACATACCTCTGTGCTAAGGCTTCCACAGCACTCAACTACTTGATGTTAATGAAGTGAGCTGAATTCATCACTCTATCCACCACTATACAAATAGCATCTCAACCCCCTTGAACTACAGGTAGTACCTTGACCAAATCCATAAAGATGTAATACCGCATCCACTCAAGGACATATAGAGATTGTAACATACCTCCTTGGATGTGGTGTTCATCTTTCACCTGCTGAAACAGAAGGCACTTTGCCACAAACTCTACAGCTTCCCGCCTCACCCTAGTCCACCAAAACTAACCTCTCAACCCCTGGTAAATATTTGAAACTATTGGGTGTACCTCTAGAGGTGAGTTATGGAACTCACCAAGAACTTTCTCATGCATTTATGTGGGGACAATCAACATTCCATGAAACAACATCTGATTCAGGCCATCTTTCTACCATCCCTCCAGATCATTTCTCTGGGTAACATCATCATGCATCACATCAGCCTCTAAGTCCCCCCACTAAGACTCCACCACCTGGGGAAATAGAGAATACTACACTTTATTTTGGAACATATAGCCTCTTCCATCCTCCACCCTTTCATCAAGGTTTAGGGAATCCAACTCTTCCATCACTCACCAATCATCTGTTGATTCTCGAACTGCATCCTTTTGTGACTTCCTGCTTAAGGAATCAACAACCATGTTCCCCATTCCTGAGGTGTAGGAAATTTCAAATTCGTATTCATAAAAAAAACTCCATCCACCTCTACTATCATAAGTTCAAGTCCCTCTAGGATAATACATACCTCAAGCGGTTTTGATCTGTGAAGACCACAATTTGCTCCCCAAGGGGGTAGTGCCACTATAACTTTAGTGAAAACACAACTGTTGTAAGATACTAGTTTTAGGTGAAATAGTTAAGCTCATGGGGACATAACTACTGATAGCCATAAAAGATTACCCCCAATTGTTGCATCAGAATACACCCCAATCCTTGTCCTGAAGCATCACATAACACCTCAAATGTCACCCCTTCTTCTAGAAACCTCATCACAGGGGAACTAAACAACTTCCCCTTTAGATAACTTCAGGATGCCTAACACTTTTCACTCTACTTCATGGACTAGTGACTTTTGGTAAAAGCTATCAAAGGAACTAAAACCCGAGAGAATGCGGGAACGAACCTCTAATAATTTCCTGCCGAAACTAGGAAACCGCAAACCTCAGTCACATTCTTGGGTACTTCCCATGAAACAACCACTTTAAACTTTGACAGATCAACTGATATTCCCTGATCAGACACCATGTGTCTAGGTAATTGCACATCTTCTGTCTATAACATGCACTTGGAAAACTTCTCGTAGGGTTGGTGATGTCGGAGGACCTCTAAAACGTTCTAAGATTCTTTGAATGATCCTCCTATGATCTTGAGTAGATCAGTATGATGTCAATAAATATGACTATGAATTGGTCCAGATATTCTCATAATACAAAGTTCATGGTCCCCATGAACACGGTTGGTGATTTCGTAAAACTGAATGGCATGACCATGAACTCAAAGTTCCCATATTTTCACCTTAAATCACTCTTTGAGATGTCACCCTCCTTCACCCTCCATCACCCTCAAATGGTGACATCCTGACCATAATTCAATCTTGGAGAACCACCCTACCCCCTTAAACTAGTAAAAAGGTCCTCTATCCCTGGGAGAGGGTAACAATTCTTGGCCATTACCTAATTCAGTCCCATGTAGACTATGCATAGCCTTAGACCACCATCTTCCTTCTTCGCGAACAAGACTGGAGCACCCCATGGTGGTGTGCTTGGTCGAACAAAACCCTTTTTCATCAGATCATAAATCTGAATTCGTAACTCCTGCAACTCAGAAGGCATCATCTGATAGGGATTCATCGAAATCATATGGGAAAAGGGTTGAAAGATTATCTTGAACTCAATATCACGTCAACGGGGTAGAGTCACCACCTCTTCAAGTAAAATGTCAATGCTTTCACTAAAAATCCCCAGGACTTCCACTATCTCTAGGTCTGTTGACTCCTCTAATATCTTGGATAAGAAGGAATGAAAGGGATCCCATCACTAGTTTCCCTCCTCAAAACCCCACTAACTGATGAAACCCACATTTCACCCGCCCATATCTAAAAACAAAACCCTTCTTTGAATGAATTCGACAGCAGCACACACAGAGAACAGCCTGTCGATACCTAAAATGACATCATACGGATTCATCTACAGTAAAAGATGGTCCCCACTGGACTGATGTGGTCCCAACATCAGTCTACATCCTTGGAAAACACAAGAAAAGTTTGTCTAACCTCTGACTGGCATACTCAAAACTAAGGGGATGTAAAATCTCTATGTGTCATGACCCAAAATATGGGCTAGACTGGATGAAAAAAAGGAGTGTGAAGCTCCTGAATCAAACAAGGTGCATACAATATTACTAACGAAGCTGATCATACCTCGAACAACTTCCTGGCCTACTAGAATTACTGCCTCTATAGCATGAAATTTCCCACAACTAGCTCCTCTACCCTTCGACTATCGACCACCTCCCCAACCACAACCTGGCCAAGTTCTCTGATGATCTCCTTGAGGTCGGACTCCTCCCGCAACGTCTGCTCATGTATGGGTGGTATATCGTTGTCCCTGTTGCTACTGTTGAAAAGGTCGTGCTGGTAAAAACTGCTACTGAGGTGGGCGCTGAACCTGCACACCCTAATTGTACTGCACATAGTCTGGGCATAGATTCCAAAGGTTCCCACAACTTCTACAGATGAAGAATCTCAGTCCTGGGCTTGCAGTAAAAGGGAAAGGACCTAGAGATCAAAACTAGAACTATCGGGGCCTGCTCCCCACTAGCCGAAACATGGAATGCCCTAATTCCAGAGGCCTACTACTTACATCCTTCCCCTTTGATGATCCCAACTGTAACCCTTCTTGGGGCACACCTCCCACCATGTCCATCTTCTCTACCACTTCAGTCTTCATCTAGACCTCCAATTATGTCGGTAGAGTGAATGGAGAAACAACATACTGAAGAGAAGGTCGGATGGAATCCCCTAAACATCTCTCCTAAGACTCCTCATCTACAAAAAATTCTTGATCAACGCAAAGGAGATCCTTTATATTGACCCCAAACTCCCTCACTAACATTCTCTTCTTCTGAATGGAGAGTAGTTCCTTTCTCTTCTCTACCTTCTTTGTGCAAGAGAGGTATTCCACATGGAACTCCCTCTCAATGTCAGTCCATGAAACCTCAGCTTCCCTCTTCTCCCCGATATAGAGCATCCACCCATTACATGTTTCTCCCTCCATCTAACTTAGTGACAAAGGAAACCAGTACAATATTGGATCCTAGATCATGCTAAAATCTATCACCATCTCCTCAAGCCAACTCTCTGTCTCTATATTTGAGACATTTCCCTCATACTTCTCAAGGGTCTACTAATGAAAAGAATGAATCATCTTCTCCCACTTGCTATCCTCCTCCACTAAATCAGCCATTTGTTGATCATCCAAATTAGCCTATCAGGCCTCGATCGCCCGTACTACATGTGGTCATCGTTCGGGTTCCATAGTAATAATCTAAACAAATAATTCCTATTCCCAAGTAGTGTAGAAGATTTTTTTTAAATTTTTTTATGACTTTTTATTTATTTTAAATCCCTAAAATACCCAAGAAAAAAAATAACACAAGTAATTATGATGCATGTACCTTTCCTAGGGACTCTACCCTGTAATTAGTGCAGCCTCACTTGGTCATTTGGTAGGTCCAGATTCCTTTCATCAGATCACAGGGGGCTAAAATCTTGTGTCTTAGCTGTTCTTCCTTGGCTTATTTCATGAACCATGATTTCTTAACATTGTTTCCCAACCATCACCTGCAATACTCACTATGCCTAACCCCAAACTCAATCCTATCTCTTTATCTATACCTATGATACCATTTTATCAAGATCCGCTATCACCATGATGAGGTAAGGGACAACAGAATTCCAGACCCTTCCTTCTTCAAGTAGAAGGAGAGATAATGACCCCCTATACCCACCTTCAATAGATCCCCGAGGGGTGACTAGAACCAAGGGTATAGAATGACACACAAAATAGAAGGCATTACCCTTTTAATTTAGTAGGATCAGGAGATAATATAAAAAATCCCAAACCACACCAAAACAAAAATTAAAAGTAAACCCCCAAAAAATCCATCCCCTTATGCATGATTCAATAATAAGATCTATAAAAATATAAGAAAACTCCAAAGGAATTTACGAAATGTAAATAAAAGTGGCAACATCATCGGTCAGAACATCCAAAATTATAAGGTCCAACACATTCATTGAAGGCTTCCTAGGAAAGTGAAAGTAGTTTTACAACGTAGGGTGCATATATAGGTATAGTCATTAGGGAAAACCAAAATCTCTCACAAACAAGTGGGGAGTAATTCTAATGCCTTGTGAATAAAGGATACAACCAAAGCACCTAGAAAGGAAACTATCCACCCAACCTAACCAAGGAAAATTCTACAAATAACGCAAGTCAGGTAAAGTAATAGTAATAACACATTGATGTTTGGGTAACCTACATGACATTCCCACTTGTTATTGAAGACATCCTACACGCCGGACCTGCCCCTCCATTCTCACTAAAGTCCCACTGTCATCCCCCGCTAGTATACACCTAGGCTACCACAACAACACATCCCACCCAAAAACACCTGGGACACAACAACCACACATAACCACACCCGCAGACACTTGTGCTCGAACAACTACTTTCATCCCTGAATACACCCGGGCCTCATCTCGAAAACACTTGGGAAACAACCTGCCTGCACACAGGTTGGAAAAACACCACAATAACTCTGCCCAAAAAATCTTGGGCTATAATGGAACTCATGCCATCACAACCTGCCCGATGAGTCTTGGGCCACTCGGGAAAGAGCTAACAACCATCCACTCATAAGAGTGTTGGGAAAAACACCCTCATCCATGAAATGGGGGTGTTTGGAACGATGTACACAACATGGGTGGGAATGAATAAGAATCATAAGAACTAAATTTTATATATAGGTAAACAAGATCTCATCCTAACCTAGGGGTTCCAAAACAAGCCCATACACAGACACCATTATTACTATTCATTCATAAATCACACAACAGCCACAAAAATGTCACAAATCATTCCCAAAAAAGAATTTCCCATTGAGACCATTCTTGTTATCACCTTCAAGTGGTTCCATTTAAATAATTCTTCACTACTGGGAAACTAACAGGCATAGCCCCAAGCTAAGGAAAGAAACATAACCACGAAGCAGATTAATCATTCACACCCAGTTCTCTTATAAAGTCACAATAACAAAAAGGATCTCTGAGATCCTTCGAAGTATGGTAACTAAACCAAACCCCAACATATGACCCCACACTTCCTCAGATCCATGAACCAACAACTACACCACAACATGGGATCACATCCCCATCCACATCACCCCACAAGCATCAACTAGAACATCCACACATGTTACCAAGACAGAGTAAGGGAGTTTCCAGACTCTAAAACACCATTCATTAAGTATCTCCTTTCCTTTTGGTTAACCGGGGTGATCACACAAGGATTTGTGTTCACTGGACATCCATATAATCAAATGACAATACGTGAATAACTAAATTCTGTGTTACAACCATTCAATCATCACAGAAGATGGGGTTCATTAGTGTTCATGGAAACACCACCAAAAGCCATAAATTTTAGTAGATATAAGCCCATACAATTCATAACATAGAAGTAAGGGTAAAACAGTACAATAGCATCATCAAACAAAACCCTTAGTTTTTTAAAAGTCTGTTTATTATCTTCATTATCATTTGGTTTCATCCATCCTCATAGAAATATTATCATACTCACCCCACATGATATACGGTAAATAGAGACAAAAGAAGAACCCTACCAGGATGATCAACGATTGATGTTTTCTTTCTCACACCAAGAACTGGGGAAGTGTGACTTGTAGGGGAGGAACATTGGGGACTCCAAGAGTAAGTAGGAAAGGCTCTAGCACAGGTGAACCACTAGCCTCAAGATGCAGGACTCCAAATGCACCCATGAAAGAAAAAGGAACCATCCAAGAAGAATAAATAATTCCCCTACGCTAATAGGTGAGATCCTGAAGTTATGTGATATGAAATCTTGAATGTATTTAAAGATGGATAATGGTTTCACCACATGGTTGGATGGTTATACACGGTGGAATTAATTTTTTATTTAATACCTCTCATCGGATTGGTGTCCTTAACCACTGTGAGTTAAAGGAATTATTTTTAATAGAGTAAAATGTATAATAGGTTGAAACTAGATGTATGGGAAAAGGGTGTGGCACTAAGGAAAAAGCTACATATTTTTCTAATTCAAGGGTCATCTGTCACTTGGGGGATTTGAGATATCGTTTATGGGATTTAAATGGATTTGAAATGGGGCATTAAAACACTTTTATGAAAAAAATATGTTTCATGAGAGGATCAAAAAAAAGGTGGGTCACCATTTGGTGAGACACCATTAGTGGTGCCACAGTCACGATGCGACCGCCATAGTTCCACCGTCACGGTTCCACCGTTTCGATGTGTAACTGTGACTAGGCCACCATCACGGAGCCACCCTCACAGATCCACCATTTCAGTGTGCGACTGTGACAGTGTGACCGTTACAGTTCCACCTTAAGTGGTGCCACCATAAGCAGTGTCACCATTTCAGTGTGCGACCATGACAGTGTGACCGCTACAGTGCCACTTTCATGGTTCCACCAGTTCGGTGGAACACTGAAAGTGGTTCCACCATTATGGTCTGCAACCATGACTGGTGCCACCATTACAGTGATGTCGTGAATGGTGCCACTATTTTGGTGGAATCATTTGATGGAACCAAATTTTTGGAAAACTCTTTAATGAGTCACTGCCTGGGCCATTACCAAATCCATTGTTCATAAATCAATGGGTCAGTATATACAAAAAAAGGGTGGTCATTGATGCTTGAAGGAATCAATGGAAAGTTGATCCCTTCTAGGTGAATTTAGACTCTTGACAAGTATGAAGTTAATGTTAACAAATGGATTTAGTTTTTCCATCAAGCACATGATGTTTTCTATTCCATCTTCCATCATAATGTTGTTAGTAAATCATCTATTTCACTCTTCATTTACACAGTTCATCCTATTTCACACCATTTTTCTAACAGAATAAAAACTTAGGGAGAAACATGTTACTTTTACAAATATTATAATTCTTAATGGATTTTATTTATTAAAGATTCATGATTATATATGTTATTAGTCTCTAATAATAACAATTACATCTTATATATGTTATTTATAAAGGTACATAAAAATATTTTCATTAACAAAACATTTCACATTAGAGTGTCAAACCAAGTGTGCAGCAGGGATCACTATCATGAACCAGTTCCTATTTGAGTCTACATCATATTGATATTTTTGTGTGTTACCCCAAGGTACATCTATTCCAGATCCATATCTACATGTATTATTAAAATAGGATTGTATTTTTTTAGAAACCACTTATCTAATACTTCCCAAAACACCATGATGTTTCCTATATATATACTTTTCCATATATTACTTCAAAATAAATCAATTCCTAATTTACAAAAATAACTAAAATTTCATCTGAAACCAACTATGGAATCCCTACTTATTATTAAATAACATTTAGCTACAAGGTATAAAATAGGGGATCTTTTCAAGTTTTGTTCATTTTCCATACGATACATTATACATGAAAATTTAAAAAATTATTATAATTCTACTTGAATTTATTCTTCATGAGTTCACCCTAATATATTTTTTTGTATCTAATATCATGGAAACACACATAAAAGTTAATGGGTGATCACTTATCCCAATAAGTTAATATGAAAGGGATACATTTACCATTTGATCTTGAGGATTTTAAATAACAACATGAGGCATACCAATATAGCTTAAATTAGAGAACATGATGAATATCATAGAAAATGAACATGAAAAATAACATGAAAATAGGGATACCGAATTTAAATGATACATTCATAATAACATCATCATGGTTTATCATGAAGGCATCATAAAAGAAAACTACCAAGGTTATTCACCAAGGTATCATAAAAAATTTCATCTCTATAGATTAAATTCTTTAACCAATGAATTGGATAACTATTAGGGTTCACCTTTAATATGTATTAATTTAATGTGAATCATATAGATCATAATAAATAATTTCATTTAAATCTCATGAAGAATAAATAACGGGTTTCTTATTAAAAATTTTGGAATACAAAATATCTTAAAGAAATGATCATTATATCATTTTTAACCCAAGAAAAAAAATGTGGGTTTAATATCTATAAATACCTAAATTAAAAGGAACTTTTTAAATAGATTTTAATACTTTTTGAAATGAAAATAGTTTGGGTAATTTAAATAAAAAAAATGATTATTTCTTAATTAAAATGGGAAATATGAGAAATGAATTTGGTAGCATGACGGGTATAAAACATGGTTTTAGAAAATTGTAAAATTAAAGGGAACAAGGGTATCCCATTCATGAAATAATATTCTTATAGTAATAATATAACATAAAGTGGGAAAAGGGAATTGGTTTTTGAAAAATAGATCTCATACCACAAAGAGGTAACATGAATGGAAAAGAAAAAAGAATATTTCTCTTACCATGAAATGTTTTTTCAAAAACGTGAGGATGGAACCTTAGGTGCTTGAGAACACCTTGGGGGACTCCATGGGAGGAAAAGTAAACAAATATTTATAGAGGGTATATTTTTAGTTAATTTAAATGGAGAAATAGGTGTGAATTTATATTAGATGTTGGGTAAAAGGTTTAATAATTTCTAAATATCAGCAATGGAAAAACTAGGTTGTGGAAAATTGAATACCATTATCTTACCTAAGGTTTTTTCCCAAGGTTTAGTAATTTTGGGTCAAATTCCATGTTATTTTAATAAAAAAAACAAACAACATTTCTCAATACTCTTTTTTGCATGGAAGTGTAAAGGATTCAAAAAGTCATGTTTTTAAAAATTAAATTTTCATTTTCAGACTTTGAAAGTCATTTATAGTTTTGAAAGTTTATTAAAATATATAAAAATAAAAAATATTAACAAAATAAAATATTTTAAGTTATAGGATGTGCTTAATTAATTATTAAATCATTATGACATAAATATTATGTAATAAAATATTCTAAAACACTAAAATTATATTTTTTTTGTATTCATGGAAGAATAATACTTTTAAAAAAGTCTCATTAATTCAACAAAGCCTAATTTCAGTGTGATTATTTCAAAAATTATTTTATCTTATCATAAAAATACTATAAATATGATATTTTTATCATTTATATATATAAACTCTATTTATTTAAAAATAGTAGTTTTAAGTAACAATCAAATTGTTGACACTTATAAAAAGATTACTATGTCTTCGTAGAAATATTTATTTAATTGATATTTAAATAAAATTAGTTTAAAATAATATTTAATTTAAAAAATATTATTCAAAATACTTGATTTCTTTATAAAATTGAATATATTTTCTATAAAAATAGAATTATCTAACATTTGCTTCCAAAAATCAATTTATGAAATTCCTCTTAATTAATCAAATATTTTTTTAATAAAAACTACTCTTAAGAAGAATTGATGAAATAATAATTTAATTTATATAAATTAATTTACATTTTTTTAAATATGGTTAGTACACATAACCACTTTTTAAACCCACATACTCCCTAAGGGTGAGGTTTTCGATGGTGGTATTTTCCTGGGGTGTGTTGGCTAACATCGATCGATTGGTAATATTCACTAACTTGAACTTCTCCCATACAAAATTATGTTTAATGTTCACGTAATGATGTTATAATTAGGCATGGTCATGGGAGAACTCTAGTGACACTACCTTTCTCCCATGTTCTGACTAAAGGGATTCAATAGGCATGACTCAACTGGTTGAGGCCATCATTACTTCTTTCAGATTCAATTATCCTTTTTATTACTACTTATAACCACCCATTATAATGGTAAAATTATAATCCAAGGACGTAGTGCCCAATGGTTATATTAACCAATGTTCATACAATGGTTGAATCCCAATGGTCATATTTACCTTTATACCCAATTAATAGTACTTTATTATTTTACTCACAATTCAGAAAAAAATTATCTCTAAGGTTATATTTTTATTTATTATGATTTTGATTGGTTTATGAATATTTTTGTCATATCTATATAATTTTAAATGGGGTGATGATTCTAGTATATTGGGTTGATCCATTCTTTCCTATTTTAGTTATTTTATTTTATATTTTTTTTAGTTGTAATATTTGGAATTTTAATTTGTTTTATAGCTAAAAAATATAGTGATCTTTATTAAAGAGATAAAAAAAAATTGGTTTCTCTTTATTTAATTTATGTATGATATTATATAATACATAAATACCATTTATTAAAGTAACAAGTATCATTTAAAAATTCTGGGTCATTACAAAAAAGGTAGAGAACTCATATATGTAGGGATGATGTTGGAGATGTAAAACCATTGGTGCCATATATTTTTAATGAAACTAAAGAAATGGTTCCAGTTATTTAGAAACAAATCAATGCTTCCCAAAGTCAATAAAAATGTTATGATAAGAAACTAAGTAAGGACATATAGTTTCATATTAGGGATCATGTATTCCTCCAGAATCGATTTCCTGTCAGTAAACATTACTGCCAAATATTTCCAATGTCCATGATGTCTTCCACAAGTCACTACTAATGAATTATATGTGTGACCCATAACATGTACTTGATACTAATGGTGTACATTTAGAAGCTTATTTTTTATATAAAGAGGAATTGATCCAGATCCTTGACATAAGGGAGAAAGTGTGAATGAACCAAAAAACACAACTTGTGAAGGTCTTGTAGAGATATTTAATTTTGGAAGAGGGTACTTTGGAACTAAAGGAATCTATGTAGCAAAAGTAACCTTGTCTTTTCTTAACTGATAATATGAGTTGAAATTTTGGGGTTGGAATTCTTTTACATGGGGAATAATGTAATTTGTCGAAATGTGTTCTTTGTTTATTAATGGATCTCTTACCACTCAATAAATTTTTATTATTTTTTATAAGAGAAAACCATATAAATATCTTTAAATTTCATAAGAACATTCAATATAATGTTTTTATTTGAACTAATTCAACTAGGAATATTAAATAGATAGAAAAAAACAAACAAGAAACCAATGACACATAATTTAATTTATTAATAAGGTTACATTTAGTCCAAACCAACACCCAATATCAAAAAAATATTACAATGGGAAAAAAATAGTGGATATATAAATTTAAATATAATAATCTATGCTTCTATGATCTCATAGAATCATCAAAATGATGAACACCACAATAATTGGGGAACAAGGAATTAGTAATACAATATTTATTTTGAAAATCATATTTAACGTTGATTAAAATAAAATTAAATGATGTACAGTTATAGTGATTCTGTATTTATAGAGAAATGTGATCATTAAACTTCTTTATTGTTAAGTAATATGATTGGTTGACATTATAACCATTAGTTAACCAAATAGTTAGCGATTATTCTTATCTGTTACACAGATAAAATTAAGTAACCATTAAGATTGCTTTATAATATGACCAATATTCTATTATTATTTTAGTATACAAATATAATCCATTTAAATAAAGTTTTATCATGAATATATAATATTTAAAGAAATGATATTTTCATGAAATTATCTTATAAATAACTTCTCATATTATTATATAAATTGATGAATTCTCATATAATTTTTATAATCGTCTGACAATTTAATATATCATAATAGATACTAACATTAATTAAATAATAATTTTAATTAAATTCTAAAATTATCATATTTAGATTAATATTTATATAAAATAAAATTTTTTTCCAGTTTAGTTCATCAAAATTATCATAGGGTGAATTAACGGTAATTTTCTAAAAAAGTTTGTTTTGTTAAATTGTGAAAATTATATTTTTGTGAATGGATATAACACATAATATTTAACTAAAATATGATCAAGATTTAAAATTTATTAATAAATATCACAAAAAAACTATTTATGTAATATAATGTTATATATTTTCCAAAATTTAGAAACATAATCTTATCACTTTAAAATACATGATTTTATCCTTTTTAAAAAAATTAATGATATGTGTTATACATGTATAATATTAGGAATGATTTTTATCACTTTAATAAATTTAATAAAGTAAAATGGATTGAATATTTGGAATTTAATATCCAAAATTTGTTAATAAATTCAATTTTTAATACATAAAAAATATCGTGGTAAAAAATTGTTATCATAATATAAGTAAAATAATATAACTGGTTAAAGTTAAATGGTAAAATTATAAAATACCTCAAATATAGAACTATAAATGGGTTATAGATATATTGTGGGAATTTAACCATCCTTGAAAAAATTAATTTTCAGCCAAAATCATTGTAATTAATTCCACTAGATAGTGGTTATCATTTAATACAATGTTTCAAGGTTCTGGTCTCATCTTTTAGGAATAAAATCTTCAAGGTAACAGAATTCTCCTATTATATTTTCATCTAAGTACCCATTTTGTTTATTCCATAAAAATGTTAATAAAATTTCATATATTACACTTTTTATGTTACTCTTATTGAAAAAAAAAATTATCAAAGTGAGACCTTATATTCCTCCCATTATGTCATTTTATTAAGACACAATTTGAAATTTCAGGTTTCCAAACCCATTTCTTGAATTTCTCTTCTCTACATGAGAAATTTTCATATTATGAATACCCAAAACTCTTCTATTTCCCTGGGTGTTCACCTAGATGTAAACATGTCTTATTAATTTAGGTATTCACATATATGAAACCCATATTCCCTTTTCATTTGTTAAAAATAATGTTATGTTCACATATTTAATCACTTTTCATGTAATGATTTTGATATAAAACATGTTCTTTATTCTCAATGGGTTACAGATGAAATGATTTTTTTATTATCAATATAGTTCAAATGAATTAATACATATGAATATTTCACCCTGATATCACTCCAATGCATTGGGTAAGGAATTAATATCTAGTGATGACATATTTTATGATACCTTGGTGAACAATCATGGTAATTATGATTTATGACACTATTGTATCAATCCTTAGTGATATACTAATGAATGTATTTTTTTATACTATATCCACATTTCCATATTATAATTCATGTTATTTATATTATGATATACCACATGTTCATATGATTAGGACGTATTTTTTTTCTTTTCCATAAACTAGGTATCTCTTTTGTTTATTCCATTGTTGGGATTTATCCAATTTATTGATGTATTTCTCAAGGATATTAGATGTAGTAAAAGTAACATAGGATGGACTTATGAATAAATATTTAATGTGTCTTATAATAATTTTTTCTATTTTTTTGTATTATGTTGTTATTTTGAAGACATTAAACCTCAAAATATCTTCTCTGTTTTTAAGTGTTTTCCATGTAATGATAAGTTGGTTAACTGGAAATTTTGGTTTCTATAACAATGATTTCTAGATCATCCAATGAAAATTTTTCAAAGATCCTCTCCTAAATTGAGGGTAACTTTAGGTTTTAAATATGAAGAAAACATTTCAATATCATCTTCCCAATATCAATATACTTTATCTCTTCACCACATCCTTTAATATATGCAAAAAAATATGTGATTCGATTGAAGAACACGAAAACAATTTCATAGGAGAACATTTCCAAATAATCAAAATTATTTCATATAATATATATTATATCATATCTCCCCTGGTTTTTACCCTATTAACTAGTTTCTTATTTCTACCACATTTATTTTTCACTCATCATACCCATAAAAATAATATATATCTAGTTTTACATAGCTCCATATAATTCATTTTATGCTTTTGAATCAGTAATAAGAATCTTCCAGATGGATTATTTTAGGGATATTTCTATATCATTAATATCAAAAATTACACATATTACATGAAAGAAAACATGTATACCTAGGGATGGTAAATTATATCTAATCCAGTTATTCTATATCTTGTAATTATATCCATCCAACGGTGGTTCCTATTTTCCATTCACTATGATATCTATTCTAAATAACATAAAATGAAAAATATAATGCTTATAACCAATATTTTATATAACTTGCTTCAACCCCTAACAACTTTATGGGGTGAATTAAGGTGTGAAGATTTTTAATTTATTGAATTGAATATTATTACCATATAGGTAGAAACCAATTAAAACAATCACAATTAATCATGTATTCACCACAATAACAAATATAGTTTTTGAAAACAAAACATAATAGTTTTACAGTTTTTTCTCTAAGGGATGATCCAAGTATAATAAAAATTGTGTCATGTATACATACCGAAATCTATTCTTCTTTACTATTTTGGTAGAGAAAACTTTCGTTCATGGTCACTATATTCTAGGCTCGCTACAGTTACAATTTAGTTCAAAGAATAGATTACTACCTTCATCAAAAAAAAATTGACTACTACATTATACACTCCATTGTATAGATGTTTTCTAAGTTTATTAACATGTAGGTCACTTTCATATCATCAATAATGTATAGTATTTGTTTTATCATGAATTCTAGTATATGATTCTCCAATTGAATTATCAATCCCAAGAATAACTACTCAAAATATTTGAAAAAAAATTGACCTTTCATTCAACTCATTAATATTAAATTAATCATTTTATCTACTGTAGGGTTTTTTCTGGTATGTTGTATTGATTATTTTTTCTTAATTATGATCCATGTGATAAACTTTATGCACCAAAGTGTGTTTTATTAAGTCTCCTCACACAACATCCATTTCTTATGTATACTCTCTTGTGTCTTATTCTCTAAAATTCCTTCGAAAGACATACCTAAACAAAATAAACTTATATAGGTTTTCTCATGAAAATATCATTGTTTATTTTCTTATTATAAACATCTAATCAAAAAACATTCTTTACTTATGTATGTTTAATCTGTTCCGATTTTTGGAACTTCCTTCAAGAATTTACCATTTCTATTCCCAATTTATATAAGTTCCACCGTAAATATATTTCATATGAAAATGAAGAATATATATTTTCCTTAAATTTCCTCTCAACTTATAATGATGGGAATATCTTATGTTTATAATAAAATCAAAATCATTTGATTATCCTTTTATACTTATGGATTTTTTACTTCTTCATTCACATAGCTGAATATCTATGGTGGGTTACTAAAATTAACCACTCATATTTCATGATGGTATAGCAGTGAAAATCTCTTTCCCATCATGATTCTTAACTAGAAAAAACCACAAACTATCATAATGTTAGACCAATATGAAACTACCTTCACTAGACCAAAACTGACTAGCAATAAGCAACCATAACTACTGATAAAATTCATATACATAAACAAAATTAATATTTAACTTATTCCAACTGAATTTTAAATTTCCAAAAATTTTATATTTGTTCCTATTTTCCTATAAACATATTTATCAACCAATAAATTAACTGAAGAAAAAATCACGGCAGTATTACCATCATCTAGGATCACCTTTGTTCAAAAACATATGTTCCACCATTAATAATGTTTCCTTTGAAATATGTTCTCATGGAATTACTCAATTTATAAACATTATTAATAATGGAAAATATATATACTCATTTGATAAATTTTCTTATAAACCACAATGTTACTTGATACATTATCTTGAAATACATTCTAAGTAAACAAACTTCTATAAAATATATCTCAATGATGTATCTTTTGATACACATGTTCTTAAGAATATTTTAAAAACCTATATAGTACCACATATTGGTGTTTTGTATGTGTTAAAACATGTTGATATCAATATTTTTTTTACCACCCTATAATTCTAGTTAAATTTAATTCACTTTGAATGTGCTCAATTACGATTCAAGTATCTCTGAGAGGGAGAGGGGGTGATCTGTACTATCATTTTCTTTTGAGAACCCTTTCATTTTAAACAACTGTCACCTATTGTCAAATATCTATTACACTACTAAAAACAATAAAAAATCACACATCCATACGAACATATGAATTTACAAGGTTCACTACTCAACAAGAGTAGCTACATCCTTAGTATGGTATGGAAACAATCTAATAATACACAATCCACCAAAAACAATCATTTTATCTGAATATAAAAAGTAGTATATTCCCTTACACTCATTTAGAACTATGTTCAATATAATTGTGAAAGTCCTACAACTACAAGAAAAGGATGTAATGTTATTTGTGTAACAATTATGTTACAGTGCTTCTTGATCGAACATCAAAATAATATCTTAAAAACAATTTTTCACTTTCTTACCCAACTGTAAGAATGTACTACTTATGTAATTCATAAGGAAACTTGGTCTTATTTCCCAGTTTTATTCATGAGTCTAATTTCACAATATTAAAATATAATTCTATCATAATAATTCTGAATCAATTCCAAACTACTTTTATTCTAGTCCATAAAACCTATTCTGGTTTCCAAGTCTTATACAAAAACTCTGGTTATGATATTGTCTCGTATCCTTTATTTGTTATATCTAGAAAAAAATCCCAAGAAAGCATAATATTGAAGCTTCTTGTCCCTAAAACATTAGATATTCTCTAAATTCTTATCCAAATAGTACAATAATCGAGAAATTACAAAGTAATTATTCTATTTATAGGTGGTCCAAATAAGGTTTTGGATAAATTTTGATAACTTATACCTCTCAAACAAATTTCCTTAAACATAAATTTATCCGAATTTTTTGTTGTATATTTGATTCCTTCAGTACCTCTAAACTGTTATAAAATATTCTAGAATCTTCTTAGTACTTCATCTCAATTTAGACTATCTTCAAAATATTCAGTCTGATTCTGATTTGTAATTCTAATTTTCTCATTATGATGCTCTGCACCAATTGAAAGACTTATATTCCAACCCTAATTTCTTTATTGTGATAAAGACAACAGATTCATTATTAAGTTGATCTACACTAAATGAAACATATATAAACTATTCTTAAAACTTATTAAATTTCTTATATGATCCCTCTTGACAACACTTCCTCTAGATTCAAGAAATTCCCCTTTTCTTTTTTACCCAAAAATAGATTATTTCTGTCCAATGAATACATAGGTGTCAAATCATATCTGATAGTCTTGACCAACTTGATATAAGAAATCTTGAAAAAAAATAAACGTTCTTCTTTTCTTTCTTGACCTACTTAATAATAAAAACAAATATGATCTTTTTTTCTCTTTTAAAAAACCATAAACATATTTTCTTCTTTCTTGATCCCAACATCTCCCAATAAAAACAATTCTTCCTCTGATGTTCATTGGATGACTGCATTCGAGAGACCAATATCAGCATCTTCAGCTTCTAGAACTTTTTCCTTTTCTGATTATGATTCATAATGAATTACTTCTTCAAAGATTTAAATATTTGGACTTATTAGTCTGACTAAAAATTAGAATCTTCATCTTCTAACTTTCTAATCAACCTTCCCTACTTTCAAACAAATTTTTGTCTGGTGGTCTCATACTAGTGGATTGAGACCAAAAAACATTGACAACTACAAATTCCTTTAAATTCAAACTTCATCCAGCATCATGATTTTGTCATTACTTTAATATGTCTAATATTTTATTACTTATCATATAACATACATTAGGAAGTATTATAACTTCTTATATTTATAGAACTTCTCCCTTTCCAAACATCACGAAAATGATTGGCATCATCCTTTCATCCCACATCCTTTATCAAGATTATATCATATGTTTTATAGAATACTTATGAAATATGTGAATAACAAAATATAAAATCATCTCTAGATTTCCATCAGACCCATGCAAACTTATAGGAAACTTATCATTATGATCTTACTTTCTGTTTGGACATGAGGTGAGTCTGATGACTATTTTTTTAAAACATCTTTTAAAATGTTGGAATTTCATAAGAATTTTGTGTCTGATATCATCAATACAATGTTCTGTCTAATTTTCAAATTTTACAAAGTGAATTTATTTATTTTCATTGAAAAAAATATACAACACATTTGTAACAAATTCTTTCAACCTCTGAAAACCTTCTCCAGCCATCCTGGTCCCAATAATATCCCACTTCAGATTTTTTTCATCCAAGATTCATAAATCCCTGAATTTTGTAACCTCAATAAATGGATTACTTTTTAACAATTATAATCCTACAAGTGTTAAATCATTATAAGAAATAATAATTAATAATATCAAAACCATGATTTCCAAAAATTTTCATTCATGAGACTTCCTAAGCTTTTCATAACAACTTTTTTCACGTCTTCATCATTCATGTAAAAAAAATTTCCAACCACACCACCAAACAGGTATAGTACTTCACACATTTATATGTTAGATTCATAGCTGACCAATAACTCCCAAAATTTAAATTATTCCTTAAATAGATTAGCACATAACAATTGATATAATTATTAAATAATTATCCCCCTTTAAAGGTGTATACAAATACAAGATTAGAGATTGAAAAAATAAACATACCTCAACCATGATGGGAAATAGTTTGGATTTCTAGGTTCAACCCATGTTTGTAAAAAGGTTCCTTTAATAAAAGGTTTGTGAAAATGATTGAAACCTATTTATATGTAGGAACATACTCTAACATCAATTCATTATTATCAATATGATCTTTGTTGAAATTAAATTAGATATCAATATGTGTTAAATAATAATTTTTTAATGGATTTCATGTAAGGTTTATTAAACATTGATTTTCATAACCCAAAAGCGAGGGTAATTTCACTTCTACAAGTAAATATTCCAACTGATTCTTTATCCACATAAGTTTTATAATATCTTGTGTTGAAGCAATATAATCATATTTTGTCGTACTGAGAGTTAATGAATTCTATATATTTGTATGCCAACAAACACAATTTTTTATTTTAAATAAAACTTCTCCATATGTGGATCTTGTATCATCAACATTTCTTTCCTAATTAGCATCCTAATCCCCAAAAAAGTAAATGATTTTTGAGGTGTTAAACTAGATTCCAAAAAAAATTATGACTTTTATATATCTGAGAATTATTTCCCTTACCAATGTATGTGATTCTTTTAGAGCACTTTAAAATCATACAAAAATCATAACATCATAAATAATGTTGTGTACTGAGGCAGTCAAATATAAAAAACACTTAAAAAGATTTAGAAACTCTTTATGATTAACTAACTATCGGTATCCATCTTTATACAACTTTGTTCCCACTAAAATTGATATGGAAAGTGGTTTATAATTATCCATTCTAAACTACAAAATATTTTACTTTTCATATTTTTCTTGAGAAGGAAAAATGTGTTTCTCCTATTGGGAAATTTCTAACCCAAAATAGTATTTCATTTCTACTAGCATGGACATCTCAAAAAACCCTTTCATTTATTCAGAAAATCATAACATGTTCTTCCATAATTCCCGTAAAAGATATTTTTAACAACATAAACCATTACGATGAGGGAAAACTCCTAATTTTCTTTGATGTAAATATTTATATCAATTGATCATTTCATAAAACACATCTTTTTTTAGAGAGTATCTAATTTTTATTACCATTCTCTTGGATATTAATTCAGACCATAAAAATATTTCTTCATCTAGCACATGTAAATTTCATCCTTCCCAAAAACAAAGACACATGATTTCTCCATACATACTTATTCATGAAGATACACATTCATAAATGAAGACTTCACATCCATATAAAAAATATATATCTTTATTTTGTAATAAGTGAAAGAAAGAATATGATTGTTTCTAACCTTTCCACCATGGTAAAATTTTAGTGAATGTCAATAACTTCATCTTTGAGTATCCTTTTCACACTATTATTTATTTATTTATTTTAACATCCCTGTCTTCATTTAGCATTTTTTAAGAACCCCCACTTTGTACCAATAATATTTTTTTAACCAATATGGGTATGAGTTCTCGGTATTATGATTTAATATTCGATTTAGCTCTTTATTAATTTCTTGAACCCATTTTGGATACTCAAAATTTTTATTGAGAACTTTTAGAAAAAAAATTGATTAAAATAAATTATATATACTAGAATTTTATGTTCATGTTTTTTTTTTCTCTTTGATATTGATTACAAATAATATTTTGAGCTTCCACTTTCATTTTAAACCTGGGAAGACATTTTTTAGATTCTTTTTCATCACTTGAAACAGTTGAGTCCAATTTTTCATCTTCATTTGAATTACAATTTTTAGCATCCTTATCCAAAAAATAATTAGAATTATTTCTCCTTGTTCATATTACTTTTCTGTATAAATCTAATTTTGTATATTTTTTATCATTTTTAAAAACATTCACATGAATAGATTCAAAAAAATATTTCATTAAAGTTGTTAAAACATAAGTATCCACGTCTTTTTAGATTGTATAAAACATTAATTCCATCTTCAACTCTCTACGAAAACATTCCAATGTTTCTACACATCTACTTTATGATTCATTGACTCCCAAAAACTTTTATTTTTTTTAACCTTGTATTTTTTTCCTAAAAAATTATATGTAATCATATCTAACCTAGGTCTATATAAACATTGGTTTTAAATATAAACATTATTACTAATGTATTGTCTAAAAAATTTGTGAGAGAGACCATGTTCAAGTTGTGTAATTTGTTCTATTTCCTCCAAACTTTTAATCTTAATTTTAGAAGCACTATTTTTTTAGGATTGTATGGTGTACTGAACTCATGAAAAATCCCATGCTTCTCAATATGACTTCTATAGTTATTATTCTTGTACAAACCTCCATTTTCTATTCTCACCTTCTATACTGAATACTCACATTTTTTCAGAAACTTTTAAACACATTCAAAGAATTTGAATTATGTTTCATATAAATAACATAAGTAATATGTGTAACGCCCCGACCCTAGTTACCCAGAGTCGGTGCATTATTACATAACATTGGCATGATCACAAGAAAGATCAAATCTCGAAAGACTGATTGGTTTAGTAGCCTTGGAAACACTATATATATTCATAAGTCTTACATTACATCGTAAAATGAAAAACTACTACAACAACATATTATCTCCATAAACCACACTCATATCCCCACATAATATCCCTGCAGGTCATTCATAATTTACTTCTTCACTTCCTGGGAAAAATAAAACATAGAAAAGGGGTGAGCTCAAATGCCCAGTAAGGATAACAATATACCGGAAACTTTCATAAATAAGAATAAACATTTAAGGCTATGTATAACTAAAACAAAAGCCTTTTAAACTTGAACTTCAACATAGTATGGAAAAAGTAAAATGAAATAATGCCATTTACTTGTTCACATGGATATTCTACTAATCGAATAATCACATGCAATATCAATAACCACTTTTATAATGTTGTAATGCATAATGCCAGACTATCATAACCACATAGCCAAGGCCTCGTGCCAAGACTACAAATAAGATTTTGTCAAGGCCTTGTGCCAAGACACTAGTTTGTCTCATGAGACCTCCCGATGCATCGAGGAGCTATAGCGGGCTCCACCTGTCACATATTAAGTCCAATGCATTCCCATATGAAAAGGTTTAAACATAACATAAACATTCGTATTAAAACTATCATACGAAATGTCAATACTTTCACCATAAACTATGAATGGTATAAAAATAGCACATCCATAGTCAAACATATCACAAAACCTTCAATACAATATAGAAGTTTTGTATCATAATAAACCAACTTCAAATAAGCGTAAAATCCATAAAAGGATGTTGACATAGATGAAATCAAAACTATTTGAGAGAAATATATCTTTTTTTGAAATCATTTAAAAGTCACACATTTATAAAGGAAGTAATTGAAAAGAGAATTTTAAATTAAAGTGTCCCATACCACTTTGAAACTTTTGAAAGGAATTAACATTTTAAAAACATTCATGTCCATATAAATAAATCCTTAAAAACCATTTTAAATACATGGACATTAATTAAAAAGATTTAGAAAGATAAATCTTTAAAACATTTAAAATTCTGATTTTGATAAAGAGTACCCTTCCAAAATTCTTAAAATATTCATTTTGAAATAATTTAAAAGTCACATAACTATAAAATAAAACATTTACTTTGAAAATATCCTTGTAATCTTGTAAGGGAAGCTTTGAAAATTTTATAATGGCGGTAAATAGCCGCACCCGCCGTATAAGTTAAAAAAACATTCTTACCTTAATTTTGTCGAAAAGGTTAAAAAGCACCTTGTTTGGAAAACGATGGAAAGATTCCTTTATAGAACTATTATAAAAAGTCAAACAAGGGTATAAATGACTTTAACCCATATTCTTGTAAATAGTAAAAATGTTTTGAAATACATTTTTAAGAAACATGGATGTGGATGATAAAGAGATCCCAGTAGATTATTACGTATAAACAATCTCGGATAATGAAGAGATTGTGAAATAACCCTTACCTTATACTTTTCCTTGGTTGGGGTAGGTTAACCTCCTGTATAATGGTAGAATAATTGTTATTAAATTATACAAGAATCATATACATTAATATGATATCATATATGATCTTTTATCATTGATTTGTTAATAATATCTTAGAATTATCGTCCTTTCGGGTGTTAACTTACTCATTTTCTTTTATATGTTTTGTTACATAAGCCATTTTTGTTGTATCTTATTCATATCCAGAATTATATCAAGTCCTTAAACATCATTTTTAAATCATCAAATGATAATTATACTTGAATGGATATGATGGAGAATGAATCTCATCGCGTTCGTGGAGACGGTAGTCCGTACGTACGCACGAGGGACAATATCATTATTTTGATATTAAAATAATATATAAATGGATGGTATATCATATATAAAGAATCATTAACATGTTATATTTATTATTTACATGAGTTACACATCATTATTATACCCATCCAAATAATAATATATTGAATAACAATTACACCACGACGTGTAGACGGTAAGCCGTACGTACGCACGTATGGTGACATGTTATTCAAAGGGTGGATAGAATACTGAATATGGTTGTACCATATTTATAATAACATCACAGTATATGTGAGATACTGGATTTATTATTTTAGAATGGTAAGAACAAAGAAAGAAGAAGTGGAAGAAGAAAGGAACTTGAAAAGGTGTGGTGAAAACATTACCTCTTCTTCGGGTTCTTCCTTTTGATTTGATCAAAAGGGCTCCTTAGGTTGGCTTTATGATCAAACTAAGGCCTCTAGGTTGTACTGAGGGATGTTGGGAGAGTATTTGGGCAGAGTTTTGCCGAACCAAAAAGCTTTGAAGGTGTGAAGAAATGGGAAGGAGGACTGCCCTTTTATAAGAGGGGTGAGGGGCACCTTTGGAAAAGCTAAAAATATTAATTTATAATAAATTCATATTCGGTTTCTAATAGCTCCAAAGTTTACTATTCAAAGTTTAAGGTGGGGATGGGTCGAAAACAACTCATACAATATAATTTAGACAGGTTTGGGTACTTATATTAACCTTATATTCAAGTATTAACTCTAAGTTAATTAGTTTCACTTTTACAATGTCTCTTTGTATTTTTATATAATATGGTTAATAAACTTAGTATATACCTCCAATCGACCCCAAAGTGGTCCATTAATGATTAAACTATCATGATATAAGTCTCTTGGCCGAACCTTAGATTTTTAGGAATTTAATATCAATTAATAATATAATATTTGTTTTAAGAACTCTTTTATATCAATTTTGACACTATTCAATAGTTGATTATTGTGAAACTCATAAAAGATTGATTACTTCTAAAAAAGTCAATTAAATCAATCCTAATATATCATATTATCCTATAAAATTAGTTTAATTCATTAAAAGTTTCATATTATAATTATTTTGGTATTTATAATATCAATTATTTTAATTTTTTACTATTTTAGTAATTACTGCATCATCATTGTGTCATAAATAAATTAAATTATTTAATGTCTAAAAATTATAAATAAAATATCATTATGTAGGAAATATTTTTATCTTTATAATGAATATTTATAATCTAAAATCCAACATATATAACCCTATGTAACAATTGTTTTTCTAAAGGATATATGCTTGTGTCATTTTTGTATTCATTTTAACTTAATTAAAATAAAGTGTCATTATCACTTACAAGTGGATCCATGAGGTCCCTAAATCGACCCAAAGTTGTCCATGGTCGACCATGTATCAACCAATATGGTTAAGACACGTTTTAGGGTAATTTAGTATTATTATAATATTATTTTATTAACCCTTATTTATCGGATTTACCCTTAACCATGGTAAATAAAATATTTACCGCAGTAATTATTCAAAATGTCTAAAAATAAAAGTTACCTATTTACACAATTTGAACATCCTGATTCCAAATATGGAATCCATTTTCCTAAATTCAAAACACAGAAGTGGCAGAAATTAATTTAAAATTAATTCCCGCTGTCAAAACAAAAAGCGTGTTTTTAAGAGATAATAACTATTAAAAGATTGACACTTGTTTATGTTCGGTTTAATTGTAAAATTATGTCCAATGACAAACATTATATTAAATGGTAAAAATATATTCTAAATATACTTTAAAACTACTAAAATTCATAATTTATCACTATTAATTATTTTGATTAAAAAATTTGTTTTTAATTAAAATTTAGTAATTTTCACTATTCATCAAAATATGAAAGTTATCCGAAAAGTACCAAAATTTCAAATTAGGATAAATTAGATATTCCGAATCCAAAAATGAAGTCCATTTTGAAATATAAAATATATATAATTTTAAAAAGTAGTTATTACTATTCATAACGGCTAGTTTGATTGGTTGTTAGAACTCGGTGTTGCGTACAACACACGCTACTGTATTATTCAAAGGAAAGCGTACCGTGGAAGCTTGGGATGTTTCATTTTAAATTTTTTTTTGATGTCCCCATTTAGTCAAAAAGTTTAAAATATTGTATTTAAAAAGGTTTCACTATTAAAAGTTGATAAAAGTGCAATACTGAAAATGAATCTGTTCTTGTATTATGTCTAAGAAACTCATAATATGGATTATAAAATTATAAGGATTATATAAAGTTTAAAATTTAGTTAATACTATTCATAACCTCTTTTGAACGGCTTGTTTGGTAAGTCATGGTGTTCTTGAACTTAGTGTTGCGTGTAGTGCAAGTTATTGTATTATTTTAAATAAATAACACACTATGAAATCTTGGGGTGTTACATTCTCCCATCCTTCAATAAATTGCGTCCTCGCAATTTGAAATTGTTCTTCTAAAATAAAAGGTTGAAAATAAAAAATATCTTTGTGGGAAAACCCACATCGGAAATTGGGTTACTAAAATTTAGTCTTAATATGAGGAAATGAGAAATGAAAGGGTCACCACCAAATTATGATCTCGATTAGGAGAACATTGGTGGAAATTAGAGACATATAATTTGAGGAAAAACGTAAATATTTATAGGTAGTGATTGAGGTCATCAATCACAAACAAGTTTAAAATTGAGGTCCTTAAATTCATCAATCTATGATGATTTGAAATACCATCGGTTCAACAAAACATTGGGTGTTAGGATAACACATTTTTGACATTTCAAAATATCTTAGTTGAAATCCCACATCGAAAAATTAATTAATGAGGCCTCTATTTAAAATAAAGAGTGGAAAGTATGAAGATTACCGAAAATAACACATACTAGGGTTCCATGTAGGAAAATATGGATATGAAAGAAAAATCTAACCATCAATTATCTGATGGAGAGAGGTAGAGAACATGGCTATGAAAAGGCCAAAAATCCCAAAGCCATAAATTAGTGATGATTTAAGGTACCATCTAGGACAAAATTTTTGTTCTATGTTCCTTTTATTAAAATTGAGGAAATTTATTTATGATATTTTCTAAGATCATAATGAGATATACTTACTTTATTATTAGAGTTTTATCCATTAATAAATTTCTACCACAAACTCATCTTTCACTCTAAAAGATAATAGGACGTAAAAAAATTTCTATTTATACTATTCGTATAGGGTTCCAAAATAAATGAATTTATAATTCATCTACCAGATCATTTAAAAAAAACTACATTATTTAATCCAGGACATCTCGTGGGCCAGTGGTAGGTGATACACCCTTGTCGCCCTTCGGTTCTGGGTTCAAGTCTCACAGCCTTGTCGGACGCGACGGGTTGCCGCCCGACCTCCAGGTTGTCCTTTTATGGCAATCCAAAATAATCCAAACTAGAACTATCCAAAATACTTCTGTCCAAACTCACAGTCCAACATTTATAAGGAAGGTAAACATAATGTAGATCCTTTTTACCCCGTAATAGAATTTGAATACCTTCATCATGTATTCTTTAAATACATTGAAACATCCTGATTTACCATAATCTTTATTGATTACATTCATTCTCCCTTATTCCATATAGAATGCTGGATATACTTCATCAATCCAAAAAAAATTTAAAGCCCAACAATGATGGAATATACAAATCATTAATTAGTTTCAAGGTAGTCAAGAATATCCAATATAATTTATCCAAATCAATCATGTATTATTCTAAAATCACTACCTCAGTATCAGAACCATATTATGGTTTATCATTCTCTCAACCATATATTTTCCAAAAATTTAACCTGCTATTGAGTCACTTTTCTTTGTTCCACACAATCTCAAGTCCTTAATGAAATAGTACTGCAGTACAATCCTTATATACTCCATAATTATTATAACAAGTACATTGTTGATACAACACTAAATAGACATAATCAACATAAGAACTCTAATCATTCCTCTTCATTTGTGGTAGTATCATAACTTGATTATTATCCAATAACATCATTTGCGGCATATTATGATGACTGGGACATAGGTTCGCATAGTGTCCAAACTCCGTGCAAATGAAGCATTGTACATTTGAAACCATTTTCTTACCCTTGCAGTCATGTACTTTGTGCCCTTTTCCACCACACTTATAACAAACTCCCATTCCTTTCAGACAAGTTCCAGGGTGTTTCTTCCTACAGTTATCACATATGGGAAAATTCTTCTTTTCCCTCTTCCCTTTATCCATCTTTCTCTCTTCCATCATTTTCTTCTCTTGCTACCCTTCAAAGCCATAGGACTCAGTAAAATCTTTACTTATCTTATCAACATATGATATTATTTATTCGTATGATGATAATAAATGGGAGACTATTTCTCTTATAAATTCTGGCTTAAGGCCATGAAAGATATGATCCTTCTTTCTCTTTGGATCATGTGCATTGCTGGAGTTCTCATTCCTTCTACTGGGCGCCATTTCTAAACAATGGCATACACTAGATTAGTTTATGAATAACAATACCTAATCCCAAACTTGTAAGACACATAACAAAAATTAAATAGTTTATGGATATAATCCATAATCATAAAAATGTCTCCTTTGAGGAAGTATATACTCATAAACCCTTCATAATTATTTGTAAATAAAATTAGAGTTATCCTAATCATATCCCCCGGGAGTGTCGTAACCAAGAGTGCAGCAAGGCCCGTTGTCGTGCACCAGTTCCCGTTCGAGTCTAGCTCAAAGCGGTGTTTTCGGGTTTTACCCCTAGGTACATCTGTGCCAGAGCCGCCTCTACCTGCTCGTATCCAGACAGGGATGTATTGCTCGGAAAACTCACAAAATATCTATAATACCAAAATTCTAGGAAGTTCTTCTATACTAATCCTCAAAGTTCATCTTAGGTCTATGTGCTCTAATCAGAGTTTATCTAAATCTAGCTTCCAAGGTTTGTACTAAACTTCCTCTGATACCAACTGTAATGCCCCGACCCTAGTTACCCAGAGTCGGTGCATTATTACATAACATTGGCATGATCACAAGAAATATCAAATCTCGAAAGACCGATTGGTTTAGTAGCCATGGAAACACTAGATATATTCATAAGTCTTACATTACATCATAAAATGAAAAACTACTACAACAACATATTGTCTCCATAAACCACACTCATATCCCCACATAATATCCCTGCAGGTCATTCATAATTTACTTCTTCACTTCCTGGGAAAAATAAAACATAGAAAAGGGGTGAGCTCAAATGCCCAGTAAGGATAACAATATACCGGAAACTTTCATAAATAATAATAAACATTTATGGCTATGTATAACTAAAACAAAAGCCTTTTAAACTTGAACTTCAACATAGTATGGAAAAAGTAAAATGAAATAATGTCATTTACTTGTTCACATGGATATTATACTAATCGAATAATCACATGCAATATCAATAACTACTTTCATAATGTTGGAATGCATAATGCCAGACTATCATAACCACATAGCCAAGGCCTCGTGCCAAGACTACAAATAAGATTTTGTCAAGGCCTTGTGCCAAGACACTAGTTTGTCTCATGAGACCTACCGATGCATCGAGGAGCTATAGCGGGCTCCACCCGTCACATATTAAGTCCAATGCATTCCCATATGAAAAGGTTTAAACATAACATAAACATTCGTATTAAAACTAGCATACGAAATGTCAATAATTTCACCATAAACTATGAATGGTATAAAAATAGCACATCCATAGTCAAACATATCACAAAACCTTCAATACAATATAGAAGCTTTGTATCATAATAAACCAACTTCAAATAAGCGTAAAATCCATAAAAGGATGTTGGCATAGATGAAATCAAAACTATTTGAGAGAAATATCTCTTTTTTTGAAATCATTTAAAATTCACACATTTATAAAGGAAGTAATTAAAAAGAGAATTTTAAATTAAAGTGTCCCATACCACTTTGGAACTTTTGAAAGGAATTAAAATTTTAAAAACATTCATGTCCATATAAATAAATCCTTAAAAACAATTTTAAAGACATGGACATTAATTAAAAATATTTAGAAAGATAAATCTTTAAAACATTTAAAATTCTGATTTTGATAAAGAGTACCCTTCCAAAATTCTTAAAATATTCATTTTGAAATAATTTAAAAGTCACATAATTATAAAATAAAACATTTACTTTGAAAATATCCTTCTAAGCTTGTAAGGGAAGCTTTGAAAATTTTATAACGGCGGTAAATAGTCGTACCCGCCGTATAAGTTAAAAAAAACATTCTTACCTTAATTTTTTCGAAAAGGTTAAAAAGCACCTTGTTTGGAAAACGATGGAAGGATTCCTTTACAGACCTCTTATAAAAAGTCAAACAAGGGTATAAATGACTTTAACCCATATTCTTGTAAATAGTAAAAATGTTTTGAAATATATTTTTAAGAAACATGGATGTGGATGATAAAGAGATCCCAGTAGATTATTACGTATAAACAATCTCGGATAATGAAGAGATTGTGAAATAACCCTTACCTTATACTTTTCCTTGGTTGGGGGAGGTTAACCTCCTGTATAATGGTGAAATAATTGTTATTAAATTATACAAGAATCATATACATTAATATGATATCATATATGATCTTTTAACATTGATTTGTTAATAATATCTTAGAATTATCGTCGTTTCGGGTGTTAACTTACTCATTTTCTTTTATATGTTTTGTTACATAAGCCATGTTTGTTGTATCTTATTCATATCCAGAATGATATCAAATCCATAAACATCATTTTTAAATCATCAAATGATAATTATACTTGAATGGATACGATGAGGAATGAATCTCATCGCGTTCATGGAGACGGTAGTCCGTACGTACGCACGAGCGACAATATCATTCTTTTGATATTAAAATAATATATAAATGGATGGTATATCATATATACAGAATAATTAACATGTTATATTTATTATTTACATGAGTTACACATCATTATTATACCCATCCAAAGAATAATATATTGAATAACAATTACACCACGACGTGGAGACGGTAAGCCGTACGTACGCACGTATGGTGACATGTTATTCAAAGGGTGGATAGAATACTGAATATGGTTGTACCATATTTATAATAACATCACAGTATATGTGAGATACTGGAGTTATTATTTTAGAATGGTAAGAACAAAGAAGGAAGAAGTGGAAGAAGAAAGGAACTTGAAAAGGGGTGGTGAAAACATTACCTCTTCTTCGGGTTCTTCCTTTTGATTTGATCAAAAGGGCTCCTTAGGATGGCTTTCTGATCAAACTAAGTCCTCTAGGTTGTAGTGAGGGATGTTGGGAGAGTATTTGGGATGATTTTGGCCGAACCAAAAGGCTTTGAAGGTGTGAAGAAAAGGGAAGGAGGAGTGCCCTTTTATAAGAGGGGTGAGGGGCACCTTTGGAAAAGCTATAAATATTAATTTATAATAAATTCATATTCGGTTTATAATGGCTCTAAAGTTTACTATTAAGAGGATAAGGTTGGGATGGGTCTAAAAAAACTCATCCAATAGAATTTTACAGGTTTGGGTACTTATATTAACCTTATCTTTAAGTATTAACTCTAAGTTAATTAGTTTCACTTTTACAATGTCTCTTTGTATTTTTATATAATATGGTTAATAAACTTACTATATACATCCAAGAGACCCCCAAGTGGTCCATTAATGATTAACCTATCATGATATAAGTCTCTTGGCCGAACCTTAGATTTTTAGCAATTTAATGTCAATTAATAATATAATAATTGTTTTAAGAACTCTTTTATGTCAATTTTGACACTATTCAATAGTTGATTTTTGTGAAACTCATAAAAGATTGATTACTTCTAAAAAAGTCAATTAAATCAATACTAATATATCATATTATCCTATAAAATTAGTTTAATTCATTAAAAGTTTCATATTATAATTATTTGGGTATTTATAATATCAATTATTTTAATTTTTCACTATTTTAGTAATTATTGCATCGTCATTGTGTCATAAATAAAATATATTATTTAATGTCTAAAAACTATAAATAAAATATCATTATGTAGGAAATATTTTTATCTTTCTAATTTATATTTATAATATAAAATCCAACATATATAACCCTATGTAACAATTGTTTTTCTAAAAGATATATGCTTGTGTCATTTTTGTATTCATTTTAACTTAATTAAAATAAAGTGTCATTATCACTTACAAGTGGATCCATGGGGTCCCAAAATCGACCCAAAGATGTCCATGGTCGACCATGTATAAACCAATAGTGTTAAGACACGTTTTAGGGTAATTTAGTATTATTATAATATTATTTTTAACCCTTATTTACCGGATTTACCCTTAACCATGGTAAATAAAATATTTACCGCAGTAATTATTCAAAATGTCTAAAAATAAAAGTTACCTATTTACACAATTTGAACATCCTGATTCCAAATATGGAATCCATTTTCCTAAATTCAAAACACAGAAGTGGCAGAAATTAATTTAAAATTAATTCCCGCTGTCAAAACAAAAAGCGTGTTTTTAAGAGATAATAACTATCAAAAGATTGACACTTGTTTATGTTCGGTTTAATTGTAAAATTATGTCCAATGACCAACATTATATTAAATGGTAAAAATATATTCTAAATATACTTTAAAAATACTAAAATTCATAATTTATCACTATTAATTATTTTGATTAAAAAATTTGTTTTTAATTAAAATTTAGTAATTTTCACTATTCATCAAAATATGAATGTTATCCGAAAAGTACCAAAATTTCACCTTAGGCTAAATTAGATATTCCGAATCCAAAAATGAAGTCCATTTTGAAATATAAAATATATATAATTTTAAAAAGTAGTTATTACTATTCATAACGGCTAGTTTGATTGGTTGTTAGAACTCGGTGTTGCGTACAACACACGCTACTGTATTATTCAAAGGAAAGCGTACCGTGGAAGCTTGGGATGTTTCATTTTAAATTTTTTTTTGATGTCCCCATTTAGTCAAAAAGTTTAAAATATTGTATTTAAAAAGGTTTCACTATTAAAAGTTGATAAAAGTGCAATACTGAATATGAATCTGTTCTTGTATTATGTCTAAGAAACTCATAATATGAATTCTAAAATTATAAGGATTATATAAAGTTTAAAATTTAGTTAATACTATTCATAACCTCTTTTGAATGGCTTGTTTGGTAAGTCATGGTGTGCTTGGACTCGGTGTTGCGTGTAGTGCAAGTTATTGTATTATTTTAAAGAAATAACACACTATGAAATCTTGGGGTGTTACAATATGAGTAAATTCATCAATAAAAGTATTGAATTACTAATATCCATGAGTTAATCGTTTGATCATTGGCCCACAGATATTAGAGTTAATAAGTTCTATCGCTCATTTTAAAAAAATGTGACCTTTATTATGCATAGAATGTGTAATGTTTCATTTTAAAAAAAATGTGAAAACCAATATCTTATTCTTAACATATCATGAATTCCATAGAAAATGGATCACATCTATATCTTTCTCGTGTTTCTTTAACAAAATTCCCCAAAAATTTTAGGCCACAACAGATTTTATTCTACCATTCTCAAGTAATAAGTGTTTATAATTTCACTAACTTGGAATAAGTTTGCTTTTGTGTGTTGACCTCTTATGACTATAATTACATAATCATATCCTTTCACAAAAAAACAATACAATATGAAAACCACTTTTTTTACCACATCAAAAATATGTAAAACTCATAGAAAGTTGCGTTTTATCCCATCAAAAAGCTAATAACTTTTAAATTTCAACTTTTCATCCCCAAGGATGGTTTATCCAACACCTTTTATTCTTATATATTTATAATTTTAAAATTTATATATTCCTTCATTGAAGTCTTTCCCATTATTCAGTAATTTTATGTCTCATCTGATATGAGAAGAACAACCACTATCCAAGATCAAGGTTTGTTCTCCTTTTGTATAATTGAGAGAGATATTAATAATAAGATCATTTTCTTACCCACTTCCATACTTCACAATCATCTTTTGATAATTTTTACAACTCATTTTTTATACCGGTAAAAAACAAGACATCCTTTTGAAATGTGTCTTAGTTTTTAACATCTTTCATAATTATTGTATCAGGGTTGGAACCTATTTTTAACTTTTATACCAACCTTCTCAGATTTCATCAAAACATTGTTATCTCCCAACCTTTCATTAATCAATTAGAATCTTATTTTTCATCTCAATTTTTTCATCCTTATTAGAACTTGAAGTAATAGAAACTTTTTAGACTAATAATTTTTAAAGACTTCTAACTTCACTACATTATTGATTTTGGAAACATAAATAAATTTCCCAAATTTATTCTTCTTAGAAACATTCACATATTTCTTCTCAACCTTTCAAGGTAACATAGGATTATTATATTGAGAAATTTCCACAATTTCAAATATTTAATTATCAAAACTTTTAACCCTTGGAACATATTTATAATTTTTTTGAATAATAATCAACTCTTATTGTTTTTCCTTCATATTAACTTCCAAATTTTCATTATGATTATTTTCATTCTTAATATATTTATTTATATCATCAATATCTTATTGAAACTTAACTTTCTCATTAAAAAAATTATTGATTTTTCATTGAATAATTTTCATTTTTCAACTTCATGATCTATTTCACAAAACTTTCAACCTTCCTCTTATAATTTTTTAATTCTTCAATTAGATAAAATTCTAATTCAGTTTATTCTTATTTGAAATTGATAATTTCAAACTCTTCATTGATAAGTACTACAATGAAATCATTTTCTCCATCCTTTTTAAAAGACTTTTCATATTAATATTCATTGTCTCTATCTTTCTCATCATTTGATAAGAAACTTATCCTTTTGGTTTTTGAGAAATATCTGACATTCCATTTGGAATTAGATTTAGTTCTTTTCACTATATTTCTTCTATAAACTTGTTTTCTTTATTTAATATTCATCTATGTCTTTTAATTTTTTTCTTCAAGGATAATTAGCCTCAATGTTCCTAATGTCTCTACATTCAAAAAACATCAATGGAACTTTTCCTTCATACTTTACAATACCTCCTTTAGAATTTTTAGAAAACAATGAGAAAAATTCATCAATATTTTTACATACCACATTCTTAGATTTAGAGTCAACAATATCATATTAATCCATAATATTTTTAGACCTTCCTTTATTGGAATACTTTAAATACAATTCAAAATTAAAAAATTCCCTTCATAAATTTCTTCCATTTAATTTCATAGGAAATTAGATTATTATACAAATAATTTGGTGATAATGTTTCATGATCTCTATCTTATAATGAAGAAACTTTTGCATCAAAATAATCATGAATAATTCTTAATATATTTCCAACAATAGTATAATATTCAAACTTTTATCCAAAACATATGATAGTGCTGAAAATGTCATTTACCCTGGTAAAGAAGACACCAACAGATTCATAATCACCCATTTTCAATTCAGTATACATCAGCCTTTGTGTTTTTAATTTTTCCTTCTTTATTTGTTTATTTCCTTTATAAATGTTTCTTAACTTTTCCCAAATACCATTGGTAGTTTAAATACTCTTCACTCTTAAAAACTCACTTTCCTAATGTGATGATAGTAAATCATTCACAGTTCTTCCATAATTAAAAAGATTCTTCTTTTCAACAGATGTAAGAGAAACTTTATCATTAATTGGAGAAAATACATCTACAGTAGCTTCAGGAAAAGTATAACAAATAAACATAAGATATGGAAACATTATATTGTTCTAGATACGATAGTTCTTACCATCTAATACTATAATCTATTTTATGTTTATACAATTCATATTCTCCCTCACAACTTCTCTATAAAAAAAATTTCAAAGACTAAATGAAGGGAACCTTTATTGTAATACAACTTGAATGTTCTCAGTTATGATTCAAGTATCACTGGGAGGTTGAGGGATGAATTAGTGATATTATATTTTTTAAGATGCCATTATATTGAAAAAAATTTCTCCTCTTTTTAAATAGTTTTTATCTTACTAGAATGAAAAAGAAAATCGAACATCCACATGAACACAAGAATTTAATGGTTTCACTACTCAATAAGAGTAGCTAAATCATTGAAATAGTGTTGAAAAAAATTTGATTTCACACAATTCACTAGAAAGAAATCCCTTTAAGTGGATACAATGAGTAGGATATACACTTATACACATGTTAAATATGTTCAATATAATTTTTAATGTGACTCAGGTTGAAAAAAATATTTAATATAATTTTTGTAACAAGCATGTTAGGATTATACTTGATCAACTTTCATAAATAAGATCTGGAAAACAATTCTTCACTTTCTTACCCAGAAATATATGAGAACATATTATGGAATTCAAAATGAAACTTATTCTGATTTCTCAATTTCATTATCCAATCTTATTTCTCAATATCAAAATATGTTTCTATCAGAATAACCCTAGAATAATTGTTAACTACAACAATCTGAGTCCTAAAATCCTAGTCTTTTTTCCCAGTCCGATCTGAGAATTCTTCTTATGATATTTTCTCTTATTCTTTCATTCTATTGTCTAGAAAAAATTCTTAGCAAAGAAAATTCTAGAAAATTATTCTCATTAGAATATCAGAGTTTCTCATGCTTCTTTTCTAAATAATACTAGTATCAAGAAAGTACAAAGTACATCCCCTATTTATAGGTGAGCCAAATAATTTTTTTGGGGATTCTGAATAATTTTCCCTATCAAAAAATTTTCATTAAAATTAAATTTTCTTTAAATATAAAGAGATGAATTGACTCCTTACTCAAAAATTAACTATTATTAAATATTCTCATATCTTCTCACAACTTTATGTCACTTAAAGCTGTCTTCAAAATCTTTAGTATGATTCTGATTTTTCTTTCCAATTTCTTTATTACGAGGCTTCACACCAATTGAATGACTGTTATTAAGATACTAGTATGTTCATTATGATGATGTAAAAATATTCTTAATTATATATCATTACACCAAATGAAACATATGGAAACTATTTTTTAGACTTCTTAAAATTCTTCTATGATCCCTCATGACTTCACTTCATCTAGCTTCAAAAAATCCTCATTTTCTTCATTTACCATACCAATGATTTTTTCTCTGATGATGCCATTGGTTTATGATCTAGTATGATAGACTTGACCCACTTAATACAAAGACCCTTTAAAACAAATCAGAGTTCTTCTTTTCATTCTTGACCCACTTGATAAGGAAAAAATTAGACAATTATTTTCCCTTAACCAAAATAAAAACAGCCATAAATTTATCTAAATGATAATGGTTGAATACATTATTGATTGGTCTTTGATTTTATTCTCCAACATCACTATACAAAACTTGTAATATATTTTCCTATTCATTGGAATCAACATATCCAAAAAAAGTATTCTTCTTCCTATATTTGGTGGCAAACCACATCTGGTGTGCCGGTATCTACACCTTCAGTTTCAGCAATTTATTCCATTTTTAATTATGATTATTTTCAAATTATTTATTTGAATATTTAAATCTTTTGTATTATTAGTATAACTAAAAACCACCATATTCATCTTCCTATTTTCTAATCAATATTTCCATCCTTCAAATAAATATGTGTCTGGTGTTCTCACCCATATGGACAGAGACTTGAAAACTTTTATTTCTGTTACGTCCTTATACTATAAACTACAGCTGGTATCATGAATTATTTATGACTTTTAATGCATTTAAGATCATATTTATCATTTTTTGTCATAAATTATAATTTATTATAATTTGTTATTCTTCCTGCACTTCTTCATTTCCAACCATCCTCAAAATGATTTGCAACATTTCCCCACCCCCTTCCATTTTCAACATTATTTCAAAAGATTTATAGAATAATTATGATATATGTGAATTGAAAAATAAAACATCTTAGTCATATATTACTATGACCAATACAAACATTGACACATCTTCTTATTAAATAATTCTTTTATTCTGGATCAAAGGTGAGTCGATGACTCTTCTCTTCCTGGAAAAAATATTCTCAATATGATGAAATTTATTATGAATTGTGAATCAAATTTCATTATGTGATTGTTAGCCTGATCTTTATCATTAAAAAATTTACTTCATTTCTTTTCTATTTTAAAAAAAGACAAAACATTTGGAACAACTTTTTTTATCCTTTTAAAACCTTCTCCATCAATCTTGTTCCCAACACACTTTATTTTTTTGTAATGTATAATACTATTAAATATCCTATAAAATTTAAAACATATCCCTTTAGTTTTCTTCATACACATTTATTTTATTATATCAATATTTATTCTTCTTTCTTTAGTTATGATATTTTTTATTAGAGTAACATGATTAATAAATTATCCTTCAATAAAATTTGGTTCATAGGCACACAGGGAGACAAAAATTGGTGTCTTACCAGTAAGGATTGTTGAGAGACTAATAGTATAGCATCCCGCCTTTTTATCACATAAACTTTCATTTCATTTTACAAAACTGAGGATCTTTATGGTTTAGTGTCTTGAAACCAGGAACTTAAAACCAAAAAACATAAAACATTCTTCTGAAACACTTGAAAGGTTTATCCTCATGTTTATCCTAGGTTCATTACTTCATCTCATAACCTGGGGACATACATAAAAAGAAAGGGTGAGCAGAAGGCCCAGTAAGGGAGACAAGAGAATCATTTTACATGTGTACTTGAGATACATCAACAATGTCATGAAAAAAACATTAAGGCATGAGAAAGAAATCATGAATATATCATAATAAAAATAAAATTTTTCATAACTTGAAGATGTGGATACACCATCTAATATTGAAAATCATTTAATTTCACCAAGGTCCATCCCCAAGGTGTCATTACAAATTACCAAGGTTATTCACCAGGGTATCAGTCTAAAAGGTCATCTCTAGAGATTAAGTCTTTACTCAATGCATTAGAGTGCTATCAGGGCGCACCCATAAATTTGTCTTTTTTATCATGTGATCCACATATATAATCTTCAATCATTTCATAAACAACCCATATAGAATAAAAGTAATGGGTTTCATCTCATAATCATAACGTTTTAAAAACTGCTTTAAAGACATGATCTTTGTGTCACTTTAAAACCCACAGAAAAGAAAGGTGGGTCACATGTATGTAAATCCAAGAATTTAAAATAGAACATTTTGGTAAATATATTTGAATACCCATATAGAATATAGAGCTTTTAATATTCAGTTAATAAAATAAAAGAACTTTAGAAAAATAGAGAGACATTTTGAGACGGAAATTCTGCAGCATAACGGCTATATTTCGGGGTTTTAGAAAACATTGAAAAGAGAGGGGACATGGGTCAAACATTCATAAATGACCCATAAAATAGTATAGGGACATAATATAAAGTATTTAAGAACATGGTAGTGAAATTTGAAAGAAATACCATATGAAATGAAGAACATTAAAGGAATACAAAAATAAGATTACTCTTATTAGAAATTTGGTTGCCTAACAGCGTCACTTAAACTTCAACAAAAATGATTTGACGAGATCAAATAGTCTCTCTCATCATATGAACATAAATTTTCAGTATGATAGATATAGAGATCATACCCCAACATAATAAAAAGTAACTTGAAAGACTTGACAAGAAAGTAGAACTTTGAAAAATGAGAAAGGTGAAAGAATCCGTTAAAAATTCGGCAGCCTAACGGCGCCACATAAAAATTATTAAAATTAAATGATGAGAGAAAGAAAGGATCTCTCATCATATGAACATGAAAAGGGAATTAAGATGAATATAAAATAACATCCTTCAACATAAGACCATGGAGCATAAAATAAATGACATAAAATAGATTACTTGCAAAGAAAGAGGGAGGTCGGATCCCTTACCTCAAAACGTAACT
Source organism: Viscum album (assembly GCA_963277665.1). Classification (NCBI taxonomy): domain Eukaryota; kingdom Viridiplantae; phylum Streptophyta; class Magnoliopsida; order Santalales; family Viscaceae; genus Viscum; species Viscum album. The sequence goes on along the minus strand of OY728152.1, from coordinate 2,068,110,991 downwards.
CTTAAAACTCAAAGGTTGGGACCTTGACGGCTTGGGGGCACCTTGGGAGGACTCCTTTGGAGGTAATGAGACCATAACATCGTTGGGGGAGAGTGGGGAGTCGAATGGATTAGAGGATTGCTTGGTATTTATTGCAAAAGTGAGGGGACAAGGCATTAATGGCCAAGGGACACCTCATTTTTGGTTTTGGCAAAACCATGGCCTTGCCCATGGTATTTGCCCATTGTATTGGCCACTTCGGACACCTCATACAATAATTCATCCCTTTTAGTTGACCATCCCTTAAAATATCTCATGGAATCATCATGACACAGTTATGATGGCATTAAACATATTGAAACCCTAAAACTGTATTTTTACTATTCACTGAAAATTCAACTTTCTCAGAAAAATCCCAAAATTTCACATTAACCAAATATCAATGCTCTGATTTCAAAATTTAACTCCATTTTATAAAAATATTTTTCCTAATATTTTTTATTTAATTTTTTAATAAATACACTATTCACTGAAAATTGATTTTTTCATAAAAAACACCAAAAATTAACTTAAAATTATATCGATGCTCGGAGTTCAAAAATGAAATCCATTTTATAAAAATAATTTTCTAAATATTTTTAATTGAATTTTTTATTAAAAAACACTATTCATCTGGAAAAACTAATACTTGATTAATAATTTATGAAACCGTTATTTAACCATTTTATTGAATCACATTACTTAATCAAGGTGCCTAGATTATATTAATACTTTCTTTAAGTGAGATTACTAATCCATTTGGTCACATTACTAATCCTAAGAATAAAATCACTATTCATAATTTACTATTCATCAAAAATCAAGTTGATCTTATTAGACTCTACATTTCGTACTGGACATAATTGTAGAAGACCATTTTCTGAATATCATTACACGTTTTTAATTATTTAAGGTTTACATAAAATATTTTAAAATATCCTTTTTCTAAAATTCATTAAAAATATGCATACTATATTTATCTGGTCATTTGAAAATTCATAAACTTCATTATAAGAAGAAATCCCAATATTTATTTAAAACAAAGGATTACACGAGGTAGTTACGATCTCCTTACATAGCCCCTTATCACACCAGAATAGGACCTAAGTGTAAGGTGTTCTAAGGTGAGAGAATCTGAGGGAGGATCGATGAACATCGCTTGAGTAGTAATTTCTATCAGTTTTCACTTCTCGCAAAAGTGATTCTGTTCTAGCATCACCCGATGAAGTTCATCTTGGGTTTGGTCCAGAGAAAATCCTAATGGTGATACCTCCTTCCCAAGTTCTGTTATATGGGCTTCGATCGGTCCAAGTCTACTGGGTGAGGCCATCGAATCTTCTTTCTATATTAATTAACCAAGATCACTTGTATTTAGAGACAAAAATCGAAACGTTTAGTTCACAACGGTCATATTGACCAATGTTCATATAATAGTCAAAACCCAATGGTCTCATTTTAATTATACTCATGTTATCAAATGAAACAGTTTTGTTGAGTATCAAAAATAAAATAACACACAAAATTAGGAAACAAGATTTATTCCAAATTTTGGGCCGTTACAATCTTCCCCCCTTAAGAAATTGTGTCCTCTCAATTTTTAAAACTGGGTTTTGAAATTTCATTGAAAGTCCCCCATTGGAAAATGAGTCAGTAAAAGTATTACTTTTAAAGAAATAAATGGAAGTACAAAGGTCACCCGAGTTAACCCACACTAGGATTCCATGTAGGAGAACATGGTAATGGAGGAGAAAACAAAGGGTCAAGTTCTGAGGGAGAGTGATAGAAAACATGATTAGGAGAAATTTAACCATAAGAAAATCCCAAACATATGATGTGTGTAAACAGTATTTGATTAGCTAGTAGGAAACGTAAACTAGCAAAATTTTTGCTTTACATTTCTTTTCATAATTTTGAGGAATTCATTTACTACATAGAACAAAAACATAAGAAAATATACCTACCTTCAAGTAGAGTTTCATCCATTAATAATTCTCTACCAAAACTAATCATTTCTCCATACGATGAGAATTCAAAAACACTTGGTCTCATCAAAAGCACAAGAGTCATCTTCTAGAGAATCACATAATCCAAAAAAGATTAACTATCTATTTCTTCTATCTTTAAACACCATCCCAAAATCAGAAAGGGTAAGGTAAAACAACTCTTCCAAAAGAAAGAATCCCATAGGAATGGAAACTACTTTTAAATCATCAAAGTTCCATGGTACTACACAAAGTTCATCATAGACCATTCCATAAATAACATTCCTTAAAATTCTTCAAAATAAGCCAAACTAATATTGAAACCCAAATACAAGAAGGATTTGATAACATTGTCTTCCAAAATAAACTTCATTGTTCATTTCCAAACAACATCAACCACTCCTAACATCTTATAACAAAAGTAGCTAACCTAAACATATTTTACCCAAGATAGGTTAATCATTTCCATGTGTAACATAAATTACTATAAGTCCACCTTAAATTCATTTATTCTTCAAAATATAAGTCAACCTTTAATCCTCAAAGAAAATATCGTAGTAATCTATTTACCTCGATCAAATAGGGTTCCCAAAATATTGAACATCTTCCAAAATAATAACCAACTTTTAATTCCCTAATAATCTCTATCGTATTAATACAGAAATCACCACATTTCTTATCTCATTGGTTGTTGGGACATGTTCTTCCATTTCCTGCCATTAACTAAGAAAATAACGTACAATTATGGGCTTAAATACTTAGCCAATAATCATGAAAAGGAACTTAACGCATATAACGATAACTTGTAGAAGAAGAGTATACCCTTACTTGTGATGCCATAGGTTCCCATCTAGGTTATCCATAATCATATATTCTTATGTGAATCTTTATTTTATTTTATCTTTGTTCCTTTAACAATGGTTCATACTAAACTTATGAATTTACCAAAGCATATCCCTCGGGAGTGTCATAACCAAGAGTGGAGCAAGGCCCGTTGTCGTGTACCAGTTCCCATTTGATTCTAGCTCAAAGTGGTGTTTTTGGGTTTTACCCCTATGTACATCTATTCCAGAGCCACCTCTACCTGCTCGTATCCAGATAGGGATGTATTTGCTTGGCAACCCATTACTCAATACTCACCGAAATACGAGGAAGATTCCCTATATATAATATTTTCTATAGGTTTGTTCCTAAAGTTTTCATATCCTAATTTCCACAAATAACTAAACCATCCTTTGATACCAACTATAGAATCCCACCTTTTTATCACATAAACTGTCATTTCATTTTACAAAACTGAGGATCTTTAAGGTTTAGTGTCTTGGAAACCATGAACTTAAAACATGAAAACCTAAAACATTCTTCTTAAACACTTGAAAGGCCTCTCCTCATGTTCATCCTAGGTTCATTACTACATATCATAACCTGGGGAAATACATCAAAAGAAACGGTGAGCAGAATGCCCAGTGAGGGAAACAAGAGAAACATTTTACATGTGAACTTGAGATACATCAACAATGTTGTGAAAAAAACTTTCAGTCTTGAGAAAGAAATCATGAAATATATCATAATAAAAATTACATTTTTCATAACTTGAATATGTGGCTACAACATATAATATTGAAAATCATTCCATTTCACCAAGGTCCATCCCCAAGGTGTCATTAAAAATTACCAAGGTTATTCACCAAGGTATCAGTCTAAAAGGTCCTCTCTAGAGATTAAGTCTTTACCCAATGCATTGGAGCGCTATCAGGGCGCACCCTTAAATTTTTCTTTATTATCATGTGACCCACATATATAATCATCAATCATTTCATAAACAACCCATATATCATAAAAGGAATGGGTTTTATTTCATAATCATAACGTTTTAAAATTTTCTTTAAAGACATGATCTTTGTGTAACATTAAAACCCACAGAAGAGGAAGGTGGGTCTCATGTATGTAAATCCAAGAAATTAAAATAGAACTTTTTGGTACATATATGTGAATACCCATATATAATATAGATCTTTGAGAATTTACTTAATAAAATAAAATAACTTTAGAAAAAGAGAGACATTTTGAGACAGAAATTCTGCAGCATAACAGCTATGTTTTGGGGTTTTAGAAAACATTGAAAAGAGAGGGGACATGGGTCAAACATTCATAAATAACCCATAAAAAGTAGAGGTACAGAATATAAAGGATTTAAGAACATGGTAGTGAAATTTGAAAGACATACCATATGAAATTAATAATATGAAAAGAATACAAAAATAAGATTTCTCTTATGAAAATTCGGCACCCTAATGGTGTCACTTAAACATCAACAAAAATGATTTGACGACATCAAATAGTTTCTCTCATAATATGAACATAAAATTTCAGTATGATAGATATAGAGATAACACCCCAACATAATCAAAAGAAACTTTAAATACTTGACATGAAAGTAGAACTTTGAAAAATGAGAAATGTGAAAGAATCCCTTAAAAATCGGCAGCCTAACGGCGCCACTTAAAAATTATTAAAATGAAATGATGAGAGAAAGAGGGGTTCTCTCATCATATGAACATGAAAAGGGATGTTAGATGAATATAAAATAGCATCCTTCATTATAATATCGTGGAGCATAAAAGAAATGACATAAAAGAGATTACTTGAAAAGAAAGAGAGAGGTCGGATCCCTTACCTTAAAACGTAACTCTTAAAACTCAAAGGTTGGGACCTTGAGGGCTTGGTGGAACCTTGGGAGGACTCCTTGGGAGGTAATTATACCATGACTTCGTTGGGGGAGAGTGGGGAGTCGAATGTATTATAGGATTTCTTGGTATCTATAGGGAAACTTAGGGGACAGGGCATTAATGGTCAAGGGACACCACATTGGTGGTTTTGGAAAAACCATGGGCTTTCCCATGGTATTTGCCCATGGTATTGGCCACTTGGGACACATCATACAATAATTCATCCTTTTTAGTCGACCATCCCTTGAAATATCTCATGGAATCATCATGACACAGTTATGATGTCATTAAACATACCGAAACCCTAAAACTGTATTTTTACTATTCACTAAAAACTCAACTTTCTCAGAAAAATCCCAAAATTTCACATTAACCAAATATCAATGCTCTGATTTCAAAAATTTACTCCATTTTATAAAAATAATTTTCTAAATATTTTTAATTTAATTTTTAAATAAATACACTATTCACTGAAAATTCATTTTTTCAGAAAAAACCACAAAAATTACCTTAACATAATATTGATGCTCTGAGTTCAAAAATGAAATCCATTTTATAAAGATATTTTTCTAAATATTTTTAATTTAATTTTTAATTAAAAAACACTATTAACCCGAAAAAACTAATACTCGAATAATAATTTATGAAACTGTTATTTAACCATTTTATTGAATCACATTACATAATCAAGGTGCGTAGATTATATTAATACTTTCTTTAAGTGATATTACTAATCCATTTGGTCACATTACTAATTCTAAGCATAAAATCACTATTCATAATTTACTATTTATCAAAAATCAATTTGATCTTATTAGACTCTAAATTTCGTATTGGACATAATTGTACAAGACCATTTTTTGAATATCATTACATGTTTTTAATTATTTAAGGTTTACATAAACTATTTTAAAATATCCTTTTTCGTTCATAAAAAATATGCATACTATATTAATCCGGTCATTTGAAAATTCATAAACTTCATCATAAGAAGAAATCCAAATTTTTATTTAAAACAAAGGATTACACAAGGCAGTTACGGTCTCCTTACATAGCCCCTTATCACACTAGCATAGGACCTAAGTGTAAGGTGTGCTAAGGTGAGAGAATTCGAGGGAGGCTTGGCCAACATCGCATGTGTAGTAATTTCTATCAGTTTCCACTTCTCACAAAAGTGATTCTGTTCTAGTTTCACACGATGAAGTTCGGCTTGGGTTTGGTCCAGAGCAAAGCCCAGTGGTGCTACCTCCTTCCCAAGTTCTATTAGATGGGCTTCGATTGGTCCAAGACTACTGGGTGAGGCCATCGAATCTTCTTTCTATATTAATTAACCAAGATCACTTGTATTTAGAGACAAAATTTAAAACGTTTAGTTCACAGTGGTCATATTGACCAAGGGTCATATAACAGTCAAAACCCAACGGTCTCATTTTAATTATACTCATGTTATTAAATGAATCAGTTTTTTTGAGTATTAAAAATAAAATAACAAACAAAATAAGGAAACAAGATTTATTCAAAATTTTGGGTCATTACAAATAGCATTCATGTCACTATGATTTTTATGATGATTAATGCATAAATCCATTACTAATTCTATTAATATTCGATTTTAACTCGAATAAATGTCATAGAATGTTAATGAATACTATGATGGGAAGCTTAAGGGGAAAAGTAAGAAGTGAGAGTCTATGATGAAAATGATTATGAGTAATCAGTTATTAGAAGATAAATTGAATATTTTTTACCACCACCATGGTTATTAATATTAATTCTCTATTGAATTTCTTTCCTTGATAACTTAGTGAATTGGAGTTTTTTTTCATTTAATTAACTTCTCTAAATATACTCTAATGGGTTTTCACTCAATTCAATGTGATATCCCTTATGGATTATCTCATCCATCCTAAAAAAACAATTTCTCTAATGTTATTTTTGGTTTCTTATCAAACTATTTAATCAATTTCTTGGGGTTTTTACTTATTTAATATCTATCTTGTTATTAACTCCATATTATTTTTTTCCTTTCATCTCTTTTAGATATCACTTTATTATGTCTTGATTTAAATTTCTTATTGTTACTAATTCTTCAAATGGTTTTTTTACATTTTTATTTTAAAAAGGTGGATAAAATCATACATTATGGTATATCACCAACCACAACAGATGTGTTTCAATATTCATATCCTAATTCCTTAAATTAATGAAGATAAATTAAATATGCACTTTGATATTTATTTTTTTATCATATTATGTTTATTATTTTAAATTATATTAAAATTTATATTTAATTTTTTTATTTTTATTTGGTTTTAAAATATCAGTACCTTATTTATTTTTATAATTTTATATGTTTATTTTTTATTAAATTCATGTAATTGTGATTAATTATTAAATTATTTTTTATTATTTAAAACATATTTACTTTTTTTGTAGATCTTATTCCGCCACTTTTTCATTTTAAATATCACTAATGGTTTAATTAGTTTCAAAAAGTACTAAAAGTATTTTAAATATATAGAATATATGTTGAAAATTTGGTTATCATAAGAACTCAAAAAATTCTAATGATTCTACCTAGAAGAAAAGTTTTATTTCTGTTTTTTAAAGATTCCAATTAGAAGGTTCGTTTAATTAAATGATGAGAGAAAATATATATATATATTGTCTAATTTAATTTGTATTTTTACAACATAATTAACCTCAAACAAATGAAAATATTTTTTATACTTGTTTATAATATTTAATTTATTTATAAGTACATTAAAATATGAGTTTATATAGTTTAATCAATTTAGGACTTAATGTAGAATCCATTCATAGATCTTGGATTTATATTTTAATTTAGAAAAATAATTATAATTTAAAATGTTGTGAACCAATTATAGATCTCTTGTACATACCCTATACATAATTTGTATTTCACCGTATATAGTTCAAATATTGAAAAATTCAAAAATCCTTGATCGGCCATGAGTCTCAACCAAACATGCCTCTAGATTAATTGTGCTTTATAGGTATAGAATCAAAAAAATACGGCCTTTAATATATCATTCTAAAATTGTAATATGTCTTAATGTTTCTAGAAGTTTGTATCCAATCGACCACATATGGAAACATTAGCATGATTGACCATTCCACTCAACTAATTGTGGAAGAAAAATGTTGCAAGAAAATATCCAGAGTGATTGTTCCATCCTAATAATTATACTAAAAATTTGGATAAGGGGTGAAGTAAATGAACATTAATAAAAACTAACTGAAAGATTAAAAGTGATTGAAAGTTCAACGTAATAAACTATATAGTAGTTGAACACAAAAACATATTTTCATGACTATAAGGGTTGATGCTACTAAATGTTTAGATAGAAGAGACATCAAGAAGAATCCTATCTGATCATGCATAAAAATTATGAAAAGTCCCCAATAAACCATAAGATTGAACTATTATCAATTATAGATTTAATAATCTATAAGTAAGGATTAACTGTAAAGAATATAATTTTCCAAAATTTTCTAGGATAAAGAAAATTATAATAATCTTACTATTCTAGTAAAGTGGATTAATTTTCATTTGAGAAATTGAAAATAATGAATTTATCGACAGTGAATTCCAATTAGTTGTTCGATCAGGGAAATATCAAAAACAATTGTGTAAAAATCAAAAATTTCTTAAATTGGAAAAATATTAACATAAATAAATATAAATCAAATTCTCATTTCTTGGAAAAATCATGGAAGAGACTTTTAATTGATCCATACATTGTACATATAAAGGATAAAATAAAAGGAGGTCATGGGAAAATTTCAAAGAATATAGAATATCAGAGTTTCAAAATCAATATCCTCAATATATTAATGTGAAAAAAATAAATTAATAATAAATTTGGATCTAAATTTGAAAAATCCTAAAATTAATAAGAGTCTTGTGTCATTCACGTGATGTATGGAGCCATTGAAGTGATCATAAGGATTTTAATCATTCTATAAATGGAATATTATTCACTTAATGGAGGGGAATTATACCATACCTATTTAATATAACTAAGATGATGGTTTTTACAATTTTTTTATTTTTTTAATGTCTCTTGTGATGGAATACAAGACCAATAGTGGTCATTATAAGGATAATCCCTTTACCCTATTGATGAATTAAAATTTTAATTATTAATTATAGTTTGATAATATCATTGAAATTTGTTTTTTTTTATTTGGGAAATATGGTATTATCATTATTATTTTCAATAAATTTCTTTCTTCTCATTCTTATATTACACGCCAAATCCACTTTGATTCTCTCTACAACTTGTAGTAACGAGTAGTGAATTATTATAAGGGTTATTGGAGTTTTCCAATCACTGAGATAGGTTAGAATAAGGGATATAATAATTATTTTTTTATTAAAATTGAAATAACCATGTAAGGATAGTCAACTAATTATTTATTTGATAAGAGAGATAATAGGAAAGTGAAATAGAATTATGATTTAATAGGTAATGAATGGTATAACCAAAATATATAACACTATCTTTAAAATTTATTAAAAACCCAATCTAATTTCATATTCAACCAAATTTAATAAATTATCCTATACACATTGAAACCCTAAATTAGAAAATAACACATTCATAACACTCTTCTCTTTAAAGTAACCCCAATTCCTACTATGAAAACAACAAATTCACAATAAAAAATTTACTATTGAGGACTTGTTAACAATAATCTCATCAGTGAAATAGGATACTAACTCCAAAACTATAAAACTTATGGTTTTCACTATAAAAATGGTTGTGCCTAGAAATTTTCAACTTACGGAGATGATGCAACTAGAACAATAGTGAAACTTATCTTCACCTTGGTGTATGAAACTCAAATTGTCAACTACCCAAATTTTAATGACTCAATGATAGTATTTGAACTCTAAAGGATCTATTCAACAAATAATGGACCCTGAATACTAAATTAAGCAAACAAAATATATAATTACACTTATATGAATCAATATCAAGTGAAAAAGGTCATTATATCAAGTTAAAAATGTTAGTTGATGTTGATTTCGCTCGTTTGAGAAAATGTGTAATCAATTTATTTCTTTATCATAACTCAACAATTTTACTCTTTATATCAAACAATAATTCATATCTTTTATAGATATTGGATATTTATAATTACTGGGGTTATTTTAAAATAATCCACCTTCTCTAAATTTGTAAATTATGGGTTCTTACAACCACTGAAGTGAGATATTATTGACTATTATTGTAGAAACAAAAAATTAAGTGTATTTGTATTTATTTTTAGGATACATGGATAGAACTAAATACATGAGATTAAATAAACCCTTTTAAAATTTTATATAGGAAATTTATAATCATAGGAAATCACGTTTTCTCTAAACTTATGTATCAAATAATATTGCTTTTTTTAATGCATACTTTGTTTTAAACATTTTATTATATTTTTAAATTTGAAATTAAATTTAAATGCACCCATATTTTGATACTATCAAAAAAATAAATGTATAGTTATATAATTTCAAAATTATAAGAGATTCCCAAAGAAGGTTTAGTTGTTATTCTTCATAAACCATTTGATCAGAAATAATAAAATCAGGTCAAAATGAAAGAAATATTCTTTTTTTGTCCTATAATATCCTTCATCTTTTCCTTATATATTTTTGTAACCAATAAGATAAAATAATTACTACAATATTATTAAGGTACCCTATAATTTAAAATTTAAAAATAAATTAAATAATTACATTTGTCTTCTTAAACCATAAAATTTTAATCAATTAAATGAATATGAAATTAACACCTCATGGCCTATAATGAACAATAAATGAACCACAATAGATGAAAATAAAATTACATGTATAAACTTAAGGGTGTGGAATGGTAATTTCACACATGAATTACTAACCACAAGCCACATCACCCACTATATTTGTGCCTCATAGTTAGGTTTTTTGATAAAGGTGCACTATAAAGGAATCAATTGTCTTTCACATGATTAAATTTTTTTAATAAATATATAAATGTACACAAACACAAAAATAATAGTAAAAATAATATTTATTTAACATAGTTGAAATAACATTATGGCCAATGAATATTATTAATTTCATGATGAAAATCATAATAAAGTGTTCTAAAACGTTTTCCTATTATAAAACTCTAAAATGGAAATTGATTAAGATAAAAAAATGAAAAACCATGATAGATCAAAAAAAATTTAAATTCATATCTATAACTCATCATTGTTCTATTCAATACAAAAGATATAATGTTAGATAATTATTATAAAGACCATATATTTTATTGGTGGATATAAATTTTAATAAAAATGATTCAAAGCTTATGATAAAATTGATAACATAAAAAACTGGTTTTTTTGAGCCATTAAATATTTTATAACATTAGTGAATCCAAAATATAAATTATAATGATATAAGTTTAACAATTTTATTCAAGTTAATAATTAATTCAGGCATCTAACTATGCTTGTTCAGAGAATACATTTATGATAACATCATTAGAATAAGGAAATAAACAAAAAAATCATAAATCATTTACTTATTATTTGGTATATCGTAATATCATATTGATTCATAAAAATTTAATAAAAATTTATAACTTATATAAAAATATATATTATAAATACAAAGTAATTAATGAAACTTTAAGATGATTTCCTTATTAAACTCTAGATAATAAATTCATCATACCATGGAAGTATTATGAAAATTAAATTGTACCATTTTTTATCTTAATGTTCCACCAAAACATCCTAATACACGAAACAAAATAAATACATAAAAATTAGTATTTTAAAAAAGTATCAACTCATAATATATAAGAGTATTTATATTTGTGTTGTGTGATTGGTAATTTCATAAGACAATGTTACTTATATAAGGCCACCCATAAAAATATCCCCATAATTAATTATTTTACATCATTTTGAATTGATGGGTCTATGACAAATTATATTAGATCATAATATTTAGGACATAAACTATAAATTACACAAGATTGGTCATGAAAAATAGTTCTATTTTTATATATTTCATACAAAATGAATTTCATTTAGAAAATATTTAGTACTACGAAAAATATAAGAGGCATTATTAATTATGTCACCATTAACTATAATTAATGAGTCATTATTAATGATCATCAAATTTCCCTAAATGTGTTTACTTATTAGGAAGAACCCCTACTAGTTTCACAAAATTGAATGAATGGTAAGAAATGGTAAAATAAATAATTATTTATTCTATTATTAGCATCAATAAATGGAATATTACTAGAAACATAGTGTCATCTAAGGATTATAAAATATTATTTCAATGATATTTTTCATGATATTTATTATGAAAGATGATGTAATTAAAATTGAAACTTTATTATAGATACCCATGATTTTCATACATGGATGTTACATATTTTAATATGTACATTCAAAATGTTACACAGACCTTGCCAAAGGAATATAATAGTTTTATTGCCTTTCAGGACTAATTTCACAATATTATAATTTGGTGAATGATATTAAATTTTTCCCTTAAAAATCATCCCATTTAGAAATACTCATAGACATAACATACATAAATCCTTTCTTCATAACCTCGGGAAAGTAAACAAAAGAAAGGGTGATTGTAGAAGCATGGTAATAATAAACCAAGTATATACATAATAATAATGTGAAAATAAGGTTATGAGAAAATGAGCATACCATTTTGAAATCATACCATGAATATGAAATATTATAATATGGAGTCTTGTGACAAATATTGTATGTTCATAAGACATAAATCAATTAGAAATAGAAGAACAACGGTCATGAGAGCATAATATTGACATAAGATATGAAATTATGTTATACATGTAAGAATAAAAAATAATTTTCATATTAGTAAAGGGTCAAATCCAAGGGTATCATGTTGTAATTGGTTCACTCGCCAAACCCAACATAGAATAAAAATTCCCTTACTGAACATGGGTCACTGCCTGTTGTAACCATATCTAACTAAATGTGTCTCACTCCCCATCTTGGCCAAATATTACTGAACCAGATTCACTCCCCACTCTAGACTTTCCTTACTAAACTGGTTTCACTCCCCATTCCGTCAATATATTATTTAACCGGGTTCACTCCTCATTTCATTCCTAGTTTACTAAACTTGGTTCACTCCCCTTTAAAATCTTATCTATATGAGAAGATATAATGATATACCCAACTCATTTGATGGAGATATAGGTTTCACACATCATACAATGAAAAATATATTAATTTCTATCATCTTTTCATAAAAATCATCAGATAATATCCCATGAGATTAAATTGATATCATATATATTTCATTATATCATATCCTAGGGTAAAGTGACAATATTTCTAATCATTTCATCAAATAATAACCTATAAAAAATTGGGTTTCATAAGAATTTCCTCACGTTATATCACATTGAAGTGAATCATGATTCATAAAATAATTCAATCAAAAATTAAACCATTTAATGAAATAATATGAAGGATATACATGGATCATATCCCCATTAAGTCATAGGTAACCCCAATAGATGTAATTATAGATGGAAAATAATTTGAAATATCATTTAAAAAATTTATAATATAAAACAAAAATTCACTAAAAATCACATTTAAAATATAAAATTTTTTGAAAATTATTTTCATTTAAAATAACCTAGAATTTATATTGGAATACAAAGTGAAAATAATGTTCATGATGATGGTAATTTTTTTCATGTCGTATTTCATTTGACATTTTTTTTAAATCCAAACAAGAATTATTTTGAAAAACTAATGAAGATTCATTTTTTTTTAAATCCTAAAAACTAAAAAATTGCTAAAAATGTCTTTAAAAATTATAAGATAATAATAAAGCATTTTTTGAATCAATTTTTCAAAATATATTTTTTTAAGAAAATTGATTTCCTTTAAAAGAGGAATTGAAGTGGAATGTTATTAAAAACATTTTATCATCTATTATTAGAACGAAAGGGTGATAAAATGTAATATTATATTAAAATATCATTTATAATTATAGGAAAATAAAATTAATGAGTTATCTATATATGGATCATAGTATTATACCATTTTAAACATAGTCATAAACAATCTCAATAAAAGTTTTCATTGTAACATAAAATTAATATCATTTTAGTAAATATTAAATCACAAGCCCCATGAATGAATAAATTAAAATAGAGATTAAAATAACATTATTGTAAAAACATTCATGATATTAAATTTCAAAGGTTATTTATATACAGTTCCTGAAATAATATAGGGGAAAAACAGAACAGATGTCTCAAATAATCTAAATTGAGACAAAAATACCTTGTTGATTTGTTAACATCTGAACCGCAAACCTAATGAAAGAGAGATAATTAAATGTAAATTTATATACCCATAATTTTTATTATATTCACAATAAAATAAATTCATGGGAATTATCTACAACTCATAGTATAAATATGTGGTGAATATAGCATGTGTCTCAAAAAAAGTAAAAAAGTGATATGAGAATCATTTACCTTAAGCCTTTACTTATGTGGTAAATGTTCAAACCCCCCATCTTAAAAATATAAGGATATTATAAATATATTAAAAAATCATATATTTCAGACTATATATTATTTTCCTATGACCTTTTATTGGAAATTTATTAACTATTCCATGTTAAAGTCATGTTTTCAGCAATAACTGCATTGTATTTCTTGTATGTTTTGTCTCCCTATTTTTTACCCAATTAATTTAATCAGGATTTTATAATATCTATAAGTTTATCAATGATATATATTAAATATATATTCATTATATTAATTTCTATATTAATCTATAAAATTTATTTATAAAAAATGAAATACATCATTCATGGACACGATATGTCATACGGACTTTGTCATCGGACTTACCAAAACATCTAAAGGCTATAAAGCTATATGGGTTATAATTGATCCCCATAAGAAGTCATCACACTTCATTTCTATCCTAGAATATTTTAATCTTCACTATCTATCTAAAATATGTATTTATGAAGTGGTGAGATTGAATGGAGTGACATGTTCCATTATATATGATCGAGATCTGAGGTTTAACTCAAAGATCTAGTGAAGTCTTCAATGATAACATTATACAGAGTTAAGTTTCAGCATTATTTATCATCCTCAAATAGATAGTTAGTATTTTAGGACTATTAAAACTCTATAAGACATGTTAAGGGCCATATTTTTTAGATTTCCATATTGGTTGGGATCACACCTCCCTTTATTATATTTTTCTTACAATAATAGCTTTCACTAAAGTATTCAGATGGTTCATTACGAAGACCTCTAGGGTAAGAAGTGTATAAATCCACCATGGTGGAATTAATTTGGTGAAATAAATCTACTGGGACCAAGTCATGTTCTAAAAATGGTATAGAATGTTATATCCATTAAATAGTAAATAAAATCATCTCGTAGTTGATAAAAACATTAGGCTAAAAATCAACAGAAAGACCTAAAGTTTGAATTTGGTGATGAGGTATTTCCAAAAAGAATCTTCTTGGATGTAAGTGCTGATTTTTTGAAATAAATTTAATATAATCTCTAGGTATATTGGTACTTTTTAAATTATCGATCTTATTGGGATGGTATCTTATCAATTGGATCTTCCCTTAAATATCTCTCATGTTCATGATGTGTTTTTCGTATCTCTCCTAAGAAAGTGAATATCTAATTCTTCACATGTAATAAAATCAAACTGCATACCATTGGAAAAGTATCATTCTTATAAATAACAATAGATAGTGATTATATATCATAGAATATATTTTCTACTAAATAAGACCACTAGACTGATTAATGTTTTGTGGACAAACCAAAAATTTTAGGAAGCAATATAGGAACCTCAGGGTGTAATGAGGAAGAGGTATCCATGTATATTTGTATCTAAGTGATAAATTTAGATGCTGAAATTAATTTTAAATAGGTTATAATGTAACACTGATATATTTTTATGAAACTTTTCTCTTTAAATAATTTAATTTCTTTGATATCTTGCATTACATGGAAAACCGAGTTTAAACGAATCATGAGAAACTATTAAAATATTATTATTTTAAAATGACTATTATAAACTATCCATTGAATTGGTGGGTAAGAATAGTAATAATAATATTATAAAATATATGTGTAATTTATATTCAATACAAATTTATTCATTAAAGACAAATAAATAAACACTTAATATTTAAGTATATTCTTTCTTAAAAGTATGATTTTTATTCATTTCTATAAAATGAAAAATTATTTAACTTTTAGAAAATTAATTTGAGAAAATAACCATAATTTGGGTATTTAGAATGTCAAAAATCATTATCGTATGAATTTTTGATAATTTTCCCAAAATTTTGAATTTTAATGAATAGAAATAATACTGATTATCATTGAAAACAGTATTTTGATTAAAAGAATATTAAAAGTAAAATTTTTTATCATATTCGTTGAAAAAAATGAGCTAATTTAAATCTAATTTGGTCCTTCCAAATTAATTTTATACAAAAATTTAGAATAAAAACATTTTATACTTAAAAGGTTACTTTTCAAAAACATTTTTTTTCAATTTGTTTTTTTATTTGTTTTATATTAAATCCCAAAACTTTTATTTGATGAATTTTTTAAAATGGATTTCATATTATAATTTATATTTTCTAAATTTAGTAAATATGGACCTTTTATTTTTGGTCAATATGAATAATAATTGTGGAAAAATTTATTACCTCGGTAAAGGGTAAAATGTGTTAATATGGATTAAAAATTTGTGATAAGGACATAATATTTCATCATATTTCTTATTGGATGAAATAAATTCAATACTTAGAACAAATTAATTGAAGTTTAATTATTTAATGGACACCTTCCCATGAAAATGGTATAGATATTATCAAAATCAAAGAAAGTGATGAAATGTCACACTATTGTTTTTAATATGTATTATATTTTTAATATGGTTTCAACCAAAAGATATTATCAACTATAGATATTAATTTAATATATTAAACATAAATCTTCATCATGGTAATTTATTTATATTTTTCATAATTAAATAATTTCTCTAAATTCTTTCACAGCGTTGTTGTAGTTTTTATTCAATTAGAAGGTAAATCTAATATATAATATTAAAAATATTAAAAGTAAGTTAATTAGTTATATTTAAGGTGATCCAAAACTTTTCATGATGAAACATCAATTTTAAGGAGTAATATAATATTTTTTATATGTTACATGTCATCTTGATGCTTTTCAATGTCAAATAGTGAGTAACATCAAAATTCAGAATAAGGATATATTATGGGATTAATATTTTATTAAATTATTTAGAAATAATAATAATATTTAAAAAATAAAAAAATATTATATGATCTAAAATTTTATTAGTTGAACATTCATGGTCCAATTGATACCATCTTTTAAAAATTTACAAGATTTTAACATTGAAATTTTTTAATAGTAGTAAAAACTAAAATAAGTTAACTATGTGTTAATCTAAATTATATGATTTAAAATAAAAAAACTTGTATAAAATTTACTAGTTGATGGTATTAAAACCTTATATTATTTATATTTTAATCCATGGTCAATTGGTGGTATTTAGATAGAAAACTAATTTATAATAATATAATATTTTGGGAAAATCTATAAGTTCACATCACTTCTATTCTAAAAGATCACTTCATCCATCACTCCATTTCACCACTTTGATCCTTATAGATAGACCATAATAACCTATTTCCCAATAAAATTCCCTTCACACATTCCAGTGGTTCTATTCTTCTAAAAATACAAACCCTAGTGCCCTTTAAAGGAGATCTAAAGGATTCATTTAGGAGAAGAGTTAATCTCTCTAACCGATCGCATTATTTTTCTATTACTCATTACCTCATATAAATTTATTATTTCTATCAGGAAATAATTTATTTGGTATCCTAAATATGATGAAATGAATTTATGATTATTAAAACAACATTATATACCCTCTCTCCCATCAAAAAAGATCTCAAACTCATGTGTATATACTACATACCATCTCCACGAATCAATACAATTCATTTGAAATCACCATATATTGTGTATAGTTATTATGTTGTGTTAAATAAATACTTATGATATATATTATGTAATAATTATTGTTTAAATATGAATTATTATTTAACTTTATTTTATTCCACCAGTCAAAAAATGAAAATAGTGTTCATGCGTACGTACGGCCTACCATCTCTATGAATGTTGTAATTAATTTTTAATATTTAATTTTTATGATTTATTATAAATATATATATATAACCAATATATATGATTTTTATAACATTATTTTAATTATTTAAATTTTGGTACCATGATCAAATTATAAGTATCAGGACCACCAAACCAAAACATTCTTGGAAAATGAAGTTATTATCAACCATAACAGTGATTTTAATAATTAATTATTAATAAAAAGATGTTAAGAATAAATAATATATTATATATGGTTATGTAATTAATCTATAATAAATCTATATTTATTATAAAATATATTTTTATGTTTAAAATGGGTTTATTTTACAATCTCATTATAACTAGAAATTGTTTATGTTTAAGTATCAAGTATGGGATATTTCTCTTCAATTTAAATGTTACATAAAAATGTTTTCAAAAGGGTTTTACAATTCTCCTATAAATATTTAAAGTAATATTTTTCAATGTTTTAGTTTTTATGAAATGTATTGATTGGAATATTTTTAACATTCCCAAAACAAGGTACTCTATGACTTTTTCAAACAAAAATATGAAAGGAATTTTTTTAAAATTATATGGAATGAGGCAATTTTCCAACATTCATGACACATTTAATTTGTGAATATTAATTTACAAGATTACAAGGTTATTTTCAAGGAAATTTTTTCCTTCAAAAATTCATTCATACTAAAGAAATCAAAATAGAAATGATATTTTCCTCAAAAATTATTTCAGTTGAACATTCATAATCATTTTCCATATGAGACCAAATTATTTGTTGTTACTTATGTTTTACTAGGAATATTATCCAAGGATTACATTATTATTTCGTATCAGAATGGATCACAGTAATTATGGTATGATTTTTATTAATTCCATTTCCTTTTCATGAGTGATGTTATGATTAAATAATTAAAGAATCCCATTTCTTTTAATGGGTTTTTATACGATGAATGATTTATGTTATTATGGAATACATGTGTTTGGACTTTATTTTGAGAATTGTCGGAGATACATCTCCCTTAAATTCATTTAGTAATGAATTATATCTCATCATATGGTTATGGTAAATAATTTGATGTGTTTCATCCTCAATAGGAAATAATTTGATATATTTGATTTGTTATAGGAAACAAATTGATATGCTTGATCATTTATGGGAAATTGATGTTGATGCTTGATTTAGTGACCTTGTTATTTAAACTCAACATATAAAGTGGTTTCTATACATATGATGATACAAAATTAATTTATAAAATTAATTTGTGGTTCATGTTTGAGTTATAAAGAATTTTCATTCTTAAGATTTGTGTCTTTTGAAATGTTAATGTTTTACACCATACCATTTGATTATGATCTTTCTTATATTGGGAAATAACTTTGTAATTTAGGGTCAAGATATAATTTCCTTAATCCTTTATTTTTCTTTTAAATTATCATTAATTGATATTTTCCATGTTTAACCTTAGTGTGCATCTAAGCTTACCCTTTGTCTTATTTTTGTTTTCCCTAGTATGTGAAAATGGTTTGATTTTTGATAGATTTAAAAGGGTTATAATTATAAAGAAAAAAGTGGTTAGAAGGTAAATATATTTTAAGAACTATTTTTTTATGTTTCCATGTTGTCAAATTAATTATACCTTTATGATCCTCTCGTGTGTTTTTTCATAATGTAGTTAATATTTATCTATAAAGATGTAATATCTAGGTATGAAAATCCTGGTATGATATTGTCCACCATTGATCCACATAACCTTCCAAATGTTGGACCACCAAAACTAATTTTTCATGTTCTAAACACTAAAGAATGAAAAATATATTTTTAGTGGTACTCATAAATTTTTCATAAAATAGTGTAATAGAATACCCACTGAAAACAGGTGGATGTTTCCTCATGATAAAATCCAAAAAATATTTCTCCCTCCTTTTTTCATTTGCAATTCTAGTATAATTCATGAATTTAGAAAGTTCTATGGGAAAAGAAACAAATATTTTAACTATATTTCCCGTAATTTTTTGTTAATCAAAAGAAAAATCATTTCATATTTCATCACACTCATCATTGACACAATTCCTTTTGGTTTAATCCATCGAAAAATACCAAAATCACAGTGTGAGAAACACTTTTCATTGTGAAAAAACACATAGTCTGAGAAATCATTTTGGTGGCCTAAATCAAGACACATTATTTTAAATATATGACACATTTGGTTTATCATAGCTCACTCAGAGTCATATTCTACGTAAAACCTTCATGATGGTTCATAAAGAGTTTGTGAATTTCCAAATCATATCCCTCAAGAGTGTCAAACCAGTTGTGTCAAAAGAATCATTTTCATGAACAATGTGACAATCGAGTCTAGATCAATGCACCATTTTAAGATTTATTACCACTATGTACCTCTTTTAATGATCCATATCCAATTTTAGTATCCATATTGTGTTATAATTTCTTTAAACCCACATTCTCCATCCTTTACCATAAATCCAGGACATTTTCCTACACATCGACTTATCCTTAGACATATCCTTAGAAACATAACTAGACATATTGTTAGAAATATACCTAGGTATCCCATTAAAGGTTTATTTTCCTAGTTTCCAATGGTTAATTAATCCTATCCTTTAATACCAACTATAGTAACCCAGGATTTTCATACATGGATATTACATATTTTTAGATAAATATTCAAAACATTGCAAAAAAATGCACATAAGGACCATAATGGGTTAGTGTCTATAGAGAATGTGTTCAGAATATTATAATTTAGTGAAAATATTCATTGTATCTCACAAAGATCTTCCCATTTAGTAATCCTCGTATATTTAACCTACATAAAAACATTCTTCATAAACTGGGTAAAGGAAACATAATAAAGTGATTGTTAAGATACTCAGTATTGATAAAAAAATAGATAGGTATGCAAAACATGAACATATGGGTATGATAACCTAATAATAATGTTTTAAAATCATACCCATCATATAAAATACCATAATCATGTGTAATGGAATAAATATTTGTCGTTTAAAAGACATAAACCATAATTAAATAAAATAACATGAGTCTTAAGAGTATAACATTAATATAAGATATAGAATTATTGAATTATTGAATACACTTAAGCATTGAAAATCGTTTTTTTATTTTTCAAGGATATCAGACAAGGTTATCATATTTTAATGGGTTTACCCCCAAAACCATCATAGTAGAAAATTTCCATACTAAATAGGGTTCACTCTCTATTTTATCCATGTCTTTTTGAACATAATTATCTCTCCATTCTGGTCATATATTACTGAACCTGGCTCACTCCACTTTCCATTCATATCTTGTAGAACCAAATTTACACCCTATTCAAATATTGCCTTACTAAATTAGGTTCACTCTTCATTCCAGTCCTATCTTACTTAACTTTATTAACTCCCCATTCTAGTCATGTCTTTCTCATGAGATATAAATCATTACCCAATGCACTAGAGGGATATTTAGGTCCTACCTATCACATAATGAAAACCAAATTAATTTGGGATATAAGATCATAAAAAATCATCATTTAATAACCCGTGAAGTTAAATAGGTATAATAATAATTTCATCATATCATAACCTAGGGAAAAGTGATTGAATTCATAATCATTTCATCATAGAATAAGCCATGAAAAAAAGATGGTTTATAAGTATTTCTTAATTGTATAAACCATAGGAGAGAAACATGATTGATAAAAATAACTCTATAATAATAAAAAAACATTAATAAAAATAATATAAATGGGATCCTTTGATCATATCCCCAGTAAGTCATATTTAACCCAAATAGATTTCATCTTATATTAAAAATACTTTCGAACAATCATTTAAAATATTTTTTGAGAAAAATAAATTTTTGTAAAAAAATTAAAAATAGAAAAAAATTAAAAATTATTTAATTGAAAATAAATTGGAAAAATTATTTATAAATCTTTACATAAAATAATTTTAATGACTATGGGGTCTTTTTTTCATTTGGTATAAGATAAAATAAAAACAATTTAATGTTGTTATGTAAAATCCAGTTGGAAATTTTCTGGAAAACTATATGAATATTATTTTAAAAAATATTTAAATATTAATAAATGATAAAAAATGTTTTTTAAAAAATATAGGATAACAATAAAACAATTTTTAAAAAAAATTAGAAAATATAGTTTTGGAAGAAAAAATATTTCCAACCGAAGAGATAAATGAAGTCAGGTTTTGTTAAATACATTTTACCAATTATTTTAAGTACCAAATAGTTGTAAAATGGTAATATTAATTGAATATACCATGAATAACTATAGTTGTAGAAAATTAATGAGTTTTTGAGATATATTTTATTAATGTTTATCTTCAGAAACATAATCATAATAAATTACTATAAAAGATGAGATTGTAGCATAGAATCTTTACCACTTTGGTAAATTTTCAATCGTAATACCCAAGAATTAATAACATAAAATTGAGCATAAAATATAATTGGGATAAATAATTTCATGATATTACATGTCAAATGGTCTTTATATACACCTCCTGAAAGAAAATTGGAGAAAAACATAACATACACTTCAAAGAAGGCAAATTGAGACAAAAAAACCTTACGGATTAGTTCAATTTTTAAACTTAAGCCCAATGAAAGATTGATACTTCAATAGACATTTAAATCTCCATAAGTTTTAGTAAAATAATCATAAATTACATTCATATCAATTATGTACACCACATAAAATAAATAAGAGGTGAATATACCTTGTTAATAACAATTGTAAAAAGTGAGACAGGAGTCCCTTACATTAAGTCTTGACTTTTATTTTATACATTAAAACTACCTATGTAAAAAATATAAGTTTATAATACATCTATTAAAGTATTATATTCATATACACCATTCCATTTATGTTTTTCTTATGAATGTTTATTACCATTTTGTTAGTAATTCCATGAAAAAAGCCACATTACAATCAATAACTACTTTGTTTTTCGTGTATGTTTTTTCCAATTATTTTTAGTCTTTTTACATAAATAATGGTTATATAATCTCAAACAAATTAAATATGATATAAATATAATATATATTTATTATATAAATATTTATAGTAATCCATAAAATTTACTGATATAAAATAAAATACATCGTTCATTAAAATGGTAGGTCATTGGTACGCATGAATGCTATTTCAATTTTCTTATCGGATTGAAGGAAATAAAATAAAATTATATATTATAATTTAATAATTATTATTCTTTCACATATATATCTTATTTTTATTAAAATTACCCTTAATAAAATTCATGTAAAGTGTGAATGAATCACATTGCTACATTAGGCGATAGTCCTCTGAACACACGAGTGACATTGTCATATTCCCAAAATAAATGAAAATAATGAACTAATTTGTGCTATAATAACTAAATAATCATATTAATATCATAAATATAATATATAAATAATAAATTCATCATTATTTCTAACCATTATTGATGGTAGTGGAAAATGAACGACATGGGTTCGTAAGGCGTAAGTCTATCACACACGAACAATGATTTTGTACCAAATTTGATGGAGGTGGAGAAGGGTATAGGTCATTACACTAAAATAAAAACATATAATTATATTTATTATATAGGTTTTATTATATAATAATGGTATAACAATAATTTAATGGGTGGAGGAATAAATAAAACAAAATATTCTCATTGATGAACGTTACCTCCTCTTTGAGTATCCGCCTTATGTTTGATCTAAAATCCATTATAAGATGGATTTATGTCCAAAATAATAATACTAGGTTGAGGATATGGAAGTTTGGACATTATTTGGTAAGGTATTGTTCGATCTAAATGGTGTTGAATATGTGAATAATAGACGATATGGGGTTGTCTTTTATTAGTGGCGGAGAGGACACACTTGATATTTTTTAAAATAATTGAGTGCTACCAAGTATGTCACTTGGGTACCAAATAGACTATTATAAATAATTAGTGGTTTAAGGGTCTTAATAATTTTATCTAATTGCTTTTAATCATTTTTCTATGTCATTTTTTCCCTTATCTTTTTTTAATAACCCCTAGTAAACTAATTTTTACCTTAATTGCGGTAATTAATTTTTTCTACATTCACTATTCATTATGGTAAAAAATATTTTGATCATATTATATTATTTAGTTTTTCTTATTAAAAATATGGAATACATTTTTCCAAATTCAGTTCAGATAATTGAAAAATGTTAATTTAAAATTAATCCCGCAGACGTGATGAGAATGCGGCGTTATAAAATGAAAATGATCAAAAGATTACAAAGTTTTTATCTCCAATTTCAATGTAAATTGATTTCATTGGACTTAATGGGATTAAAACATGTATAATTTTACTAATTATTCTTTAAAAAAAATAAAATATAATTTAACTTTAAAAATAAATTAAACGAGAAGGAATTTTTCGATTAAAAATCAATATTTCTCCTTATTTATTAAAAAATAATATATTTAGAAAAATACCAAAAATTAAACATAATATCATTTTATATTATGAATTAAAAAATTAAATTTATTTTATAAATTTCCTTTTATAATAGTATAAAATATATATTTTTTTGTTTATAAAAAGGCAAAAAAAAATATTTTTTTGGGAAATTATTATTTTTAAAACATATAAAGACTTTACTAAAAATTATATATTTTTTATAAATATGTTTTCATTATATAAATTAATTATAATTACTACCTAAAAATTATTTATTACAATTAATATCACTTTTCTTAATGTCTTGGTTATAGTGGTCTCCTTTAATTAATTATATTAATAATAAATTGTGGTTTTGTAAAAACTCAGTTTTTTTGTAACACAAGTTATTCAGGTATTGTGTTTGGCATGATATTAACATGGGGTTTCATGTATTAAAATATTTCAATGAAATTTTATTTAAAAAAAATTCTCAAAAACTCATTGTGTTACATTGATCATGATTTGGGCATGATATATTCTTATGTTTTATCTGTTTTAAATGTATAACCTAAATCCAATCATGTGAAGATGAATTTGGGAAATATAATTCATGTATTATATATTTTTCCAATATTAAATTATTATCTTACCACCATTTTTTAGTTTCTAATTATATATATAATTGAACAAAACCTAAGTAAAATTTTCATCGGTTTATCCATAGTCAATATACATCATGAAGTGTTATGAATTATGATGTAATGTAAATATTGAGATAAATAAGTTATTATATAGTTATATGATGAATTAACTCATTGTAATTAATGATATGAGACCATATTTTTCAACCCAATAAAATAAAATTACATGTGATTTTTTATACTAGACATATATTATCGTTATATTGTGTATTGATTATTTATTATTTGTAACATAATGTATCTATCTATAATGAGTGTTTATGTACTTTGAAACCAATCTTATTTATTTATTTAGTTTTAGTAAATATATATTTATTAGGTACATATTTAATAATGTGGTGGGTACTATTTCAATCATCATGTTATTTCTCAGTTAAAAAACAATTATACATTGTTTAGTAAGAGTGATAAAGAATATAACCATAAGTAGATATTCACATGATATGTGAAGAGTTATGTTTTACAAGTTTACTATATTTCCTTGATATATATCAAAATTTCAATAATTTATGAACTATTTATAAATGTTTCAAGATGGTACTCAATGTCATGGAATAAAAGCACATATGATCATTGTATGTGAATATAATATTTGTTTGGATAAAACCAGTCATCCTTACATCATGGGGAGACACATAGAGTTATTAGACATGATTTGTATATCGTACTCTGTATATACATCTTACAACACCATAAGGATCCTAGAATGTCAGAAAATGGGAAATACTGATATGGATTACTATTTAATATGATTGTATAAATTTGAAATAATTTCAGTGTTGAATTAATTAATTCACTTCAATATAAAATTATATAGTAACATTTGATTTATTAATTATATTTATTTATTTAAATGAACTTAAAATAAATAAAATAATTAAATATATTTAAATTTGATTTACCAATATTATATTTTTTTAGATTTATTTAAAGCCTACTTTTAAAGGAAAATGAGAACCATGATTCACATCAAGGGTTTTAGTGGGAACCTAATGGTGTGAAAGTTTAAAAAGGAAAAAATCATAAAGAAGGATAATATTCATAAAAAATTCATAGGTATCCCCAACCACATATAATTCAATATTCTCTCCATGTTTGTGGGTAATGGAACTAGTTTTTATGTGTTATAATATAATACCAAAGACATCCTTCTCAATCCATTTTCAATTATTATTTACATTTTTATTCTCTATCTCCATAACCACTTACTTTTAATACTATTATTTAAATATATCATAATAATACTATGATAAAATTTTAGAATCGTTGATTTATCATTGATGAATGAAATACTATTTTGAAGACACATTGTAACATATCAATTGCCTTTGAATAGAACGCCACCCTCAGTTTTTCATTTACTAGATCTACTTTAGTTTCATCCCATGTTTAGTTGTCCACACATTCATTCAAATAAACATCTTAAGCCACTAATTTATATTTTTTATTTTCCTTAAAAAACAAATAAAAATTTAATTCAAGGGAAACTTGATTGAGTCTCAAATTTCCTCTAGACAAAATTTTTTATATATTATTTCAATCTATTTCATTCAACCCTTCTTATGGATTATCTTTTATAGGTAGCACCCTAGAATCCTTATAAATTCCTCCATAATTAAAACTAACAAATTTGTTTCCTTTTACCCTTGTTATTATTTTATCCTAAAATAATATTTTATATATCATATAAGGTATGGATTCCGCCACTTCACTAGACATTAGTTTTTTATTATTAGTTTTTTATCTTGATAAGAGATAAGTATCTTTCCTCATTAAAAAATAAACATGTGTTTGATATTCCCGTTAGATAATTTATTCCATCCATCCCACTATAAGATAAATCAAAAAAAACAATCCATGTAAGATAGAGTAGTGGGATTTTATTTCCTTTAATATCCTACCATAGAACTTCTTGGAAATTATCCGATATGGGTTTTGAGAAATGTATACACATTCCCATATATAATTTTTTAACGATATCAAGATAATCCACCACCTCAAATTTCATGTAAATTACTATATAAATATTCTCACGAGCCAAAGGATCATAGTAATTGTCCCTTTCATAAACTTATAAAGCCTAGGGGATCATGTTGCGACACAATTATTTGGGTAGATTAGTGTCTACCAAATTTTATTATTGTTTTATTTTTCTCTAAACTATTCCCTATTAGAATTTAAACTAATTCATTGTTAATATATATAGACCTGTTAATCAGTACATAACTTTTACCTTAGTATCAAATAAAAAATGAACAAGAATAGTAGCACACTAGGATTTTACATAGTTCTACTCCTTCCTAGAAAACCAACTCCTTGTGTGTTCAACTATTGTTGAGAAACAAAGTTTTTTATCACTATTAATTATTGTGATTACAAGTGAAGTTAAATTCAAAAAACAAATTTGGGTTGGTATCATTCACATTTCCTAGGGAATGTATCATACAATTACCTTTTTCCACTATATGGCACAAGTGAATAGTTCTTTATACCACATCTCACTAAGACCATCTCTTATTTGTTTGATAATATTGTTATATTATAAACACTACCTATTCATGTTTCCTGTATAACCTCAATGATTAGTTATTCAACCTCTATGAATAATATAAATATTCATGTATACTGGTAAGATTTTTTCCTCCCCTCAATCTCATTGTGACATTTAATCATGGTGGTTCTTCAATTTTTAGAATCCTCAGTTCTAAGGATAGGAAACAGCTACTCTCAAAGATTTATATATAAATCACCTCATATGATATTGATATATTATAGGTCCTTTATTTTTCTCTTTAAATGTATATTTTCACATCTATATGTGTTTGGATAATCCTTTGATACACAAATGTTTCCTATGGAAATAGTTGTATCATGGTCTCCAACATATTCGATAACAAACATTTCTTCTGAATATCATAGTATTTAAGGTTCTCTGTATTTGATAATATTATTATCAATTTCCTAATTATTTATATTCACATAATTATGAATATGTTTCTATATTTTCAATATAGAAAATAAATTTTTATAGTATAATATACACATTATTAAACTCATTCAAATTGAGCCAAGGTCTTCATTCAAACAGCCTTAATACTTGAGTATTTTCTTCATCATGTGACATTTTAATATCACAACTTCTCTTTCACTCAAAAAAATCTACACTTTTAAATATCTAATAATATTCATCCATGTGAGTATAAATTTCTATTCCTTTATGTGACTCTACAAATTTTAGTGTGGAACTCATCTCAAATGCTTAAACTGCAGCGTCTGCATTAGATGGTTCTTTAATCTAAAAAACTTTTAACATAATTAATTTATCTCATCATGATATTTATTTTCTATGATTATTGGCATAATAATAAACTTGATTTAATTGTTTTATTACTTGGAAAATATTTATTTATAAAATACCTAATTTTACATATAATAAACTGTATGAAGACCTTTTGTAATTCTAGATGATTTTCAGAAGATATGTTGAATCTTATGTGCTTCTCATTATAAGTGTAACAAATCAATTAAATAAATTTTGTATCTTATGTGACTATAATTTAACATATAACCTTCATCTTATGTGTAAATACCTAGAACCTAGTTTCCCAGAGTTAATGCCATATATTAATACATTTTAATGATTAAAATAATGTCATATCCTGAAAAAACAAATAGTATTGTAATTTTGGAAAAAAAGAAACAAACATAAGTTCAACATTACAACTTGAGATGAAATACATAGTAGGAATTTCATTGGAAACACAAATGATTCTGAGATTATCCCTATAATTCATTCATATTATTCATCTTAACAACATGGGGAAAATAAAACATAAGGAAGGGGTGATCTCAGATTCTCAGTAAAGGTAATTAATACAGTGTAAGTTATCACAAAAAATAAAAACTAAGCAAGTTGAACAACTAAAAACACATGGATTTAAAAATATACTTGATCATAGTTTAGAAGGAATGAAAATTGCTTAAATAATTCCATATATATGATCATAATAGAATGAAACATAAATATTCATATTCTACTAGTCTAATAATCACATGTTTTATCAATTTATAATACCATAATGAGGTAATTCATAATATCGGACATCGGAATCATGTTTTTGAGGCCTCGACCAAGATGTCTAAAATTACTGGGGTAAGGCCTCGGCCAAAACCCAGTTTTTTTTTGTCTCATGATACCTACTGATGCATTAAGGGGATAAATCATTCCCCACCCTTCAATTTATATTTCCAATTCATTACTTATATGAAAGGTTTTAAACATAAAAAACCTGAATATATGAAATAACTTTCCCCAATCTGTACAGATAAACACTGACCATTTTGAGTAGTATGGTGAATGTTATCAAGATAGCACATCCATATTCAAAAATATCATACACCATTTATCAATATATGGTAGATTATAAACATAATATATAAACCTCAATAATACATAAAATTCAATATAGGTGTTGAATTGAAAAAAATACTCTAATAAAATCATTGAGGAATTTCTGATAGAAATACACTTTTACTTTAAAAAGAAGAGTTCGTTTTGGAAAAATCATTTCATAAAACCAGAAATTAAAAAAACAATTTATTCATTATAAAATGAGTGGTTTTATAAAAATAATGGTTTATTTAAAATTGATTAAATATTTCACTCAAAAATATCTAAGAATTTGATAAATTCCCCTGAATCGGGCTTGTTTGTCAGGGATAATTCAGAAATACATTTATAAAACATTTAAATACCCATAAAAAAAGAAGTATCCTGATTAGTATACATATATAGAAAATTCAAAAAAAAATTAAGAGTATTACATAATAATAATTTATAATTTAATTGGTATTAAGAGACACAAAGTGTAACCCTAAAGAAAATGGGGGTTCGGGTAGAAAACTCTTATCGTCTGTATGAATCTGTTATGCACTTGACCTTAACATCATGGATAATCACATTAAACCTATTAATTAAATACATAAAAACCTTATATATATGTATTTTATCTATTATTATTTTATTAAGATCATTAATTTACTTATTGATGAGTTATAATATTGAATTCATTTATTCTTGACTGTTCGTTCTTTGATTTCATGATCGGTTCTATTGATTATAAGTAATAGAATTCATGTTTAATGTATATAATTCTACATTATTGGAATTAAATGTTATTAATGAACATAAATAAGTTGAAATGGTTATATATATAATTTTATTATATATTATTGGGATGAATCACTAAATAAAATAATTTTTGATAATTGTTTATATTATTATAGAGGTTATTGATCAAAACATACTCATTTTTTATCATTTAGTAATATATAAATATGTTATGTACAGAATATAAAAATGGTTATATTATAAATTTTAAAATTTGTATCAAACGTTAAAATTCTTTCATTAACATCCTTGAAGATTAATTTGAATAACAAAACATCGCCATCCACGATGGTTATAAATCAGTACCTCTCGGATAATGATTTCGTTTATAAAATAAAAGAGAGAGAGAGATGGTAGTTTGAGGAAGGATACTCCACTAACATGATATAATTTCAGTATATATATGATATTATATTTATCATGACCATTTCTAAAAAGGAGGTGAGGAAAGGATAATAAATGAAAGAAATTTGAAATGAAAATAAAAGAAAAAGGAAGTGGATTTTACCTCTTGAATACACCTCCTTGAAAATCTCTTTAAGGGAAAGAGTTTTGGTATTTTGGAAACACCTAGATCTATTCAATGTGGGGAAATGCTAGGGAGGATTATTTTTATGAACTTAGGTAAGTCTTAAATATTTAGCGGTGTGAGAGGAAGACGGGTGATGGTATTATTAATAGTGGAGGAAAGTAGGGTTTTCCATTATTTTATTCATTATTTTATTATTTTGTCTCAAGACTATGAATAGTATTTATTCATGTGAATGAAATAGTAATAATTATATTTTAGTCCAAACCAATGTCCATTTACATCATCCATGACTCAAGCATGATTCATAAATTCAATTATTTAGCATATTTCGTAAATTATCGAATTTCATTATTCACCAAAACTTCAGGTATTTCAGAAAAGTCCCAAAATTTTAACATAACCATTTTTTGATGTGTAGAATTCAAAAACAGGATAAATTTTATAAAAATCATTTTCTAAATATTTTAAATTTAATTTTTAAACAAAATGTTTATTTACTTGAAAAATACATATTGTAAATTTAAATTGGATTTTATAATACTTTAAAAAATTAACTAAGGAATCCTAAAATTATCATAAAATAATATGACAACAAAATATTTATTTAGGAATAAATTTTACGTGAATAAATTTTATTTTAAATCAATTTATTAATTTAAAATTTGAAATTATATATTTATTACTCTCAAAAATACCAACACTTAGTTATTAATGTTTAACATATTCACTATCATTTATAAGGTTCATAAATTTTATTTATTCATATGTGGGTGAGGTTACTATTAATAAGGGTCATATTATTATTCATAAGGTTACATTTTTATTCATAAGGGTCAAGTAACTATTCACCAAAAATTTACATTGATCTGATCAGACTCTAAATATCTTAGTGATCGCAACTGTGTATATCTGTTTTTCGAAATTCAAAACACAGAGGCGTAAAATTATGCTCAAAGGGTAGGTTATAATATAAAACTGTTGTTACTAAGTGGTTAAATTTTCATTAATTACATTACATATTAAATTTGTTTTTAAAACCTGGGGGTGTTACATTATGCACTTCCCATTTTATGAATTTTTCATCTTTCTTGTTTCTTATCTTATATAGTACTCATCATACATGATTGTTATCATATATTTTTCAAATATTCTTTAGAGATAATATTATGTGATCAATGCATCTTATAAGTTTGGTGACATCTTAAACGATCCTTTTAACTTAAAAACTACCAATTCTTATTAATGAAGTCAATATTACATGGAACCCTCATATTTTTCACCCTTTAGAATTCTCATACTTATACAAAAATTGTTGGTTTGTAATCATAAAATGAATCTTATGAAGCCTTGTAAGTTACTCATCAGAAGTCCCAAATTTAATCTTATAAACTTCATTAATCTTCCATATTAACTATTAAACAATTATACAAGAATATTATAAATTCATTGGATTACTCTTATGATGTTTTGATTTACTCTTCTGAAGTCTACAAATGACTCTTCCTATGTTTCGAAGTCATTCTTACGAAGTCCTAGTGCCTTTAAGAAATTATCATTCTTAGTTATGGATTGAATCCTTTGAATTAAATAATAAAAATTTTGAACATCTATTTTACCCCTATCAAGTGAATATTTACTATTCTGAATTCATCACCTAATTACTTTTTTATATAAATATAAAAATTTTAAACATTACTCAAATATATTGAGTGTAACTTCAATTTATCTTTAAACCATTTGTGGAACCAAAAAGAGCCTTATAAAAATATTAAGGTATTCTCAAATTCTTTATAAAATCATAAAATGTTTTTTACTTCAATGGATGGATATTCCAACTTCTAAGAGGGAATTTTTATTTACTGAAAATAGTTCTTCAATATCTCCAGTTTACCCTGCATGTTTTAAAACATTTATCCACTATTACGGAGAGTGTCCCTTTATCAATTAACACTTTTATAAGATCTAAATTATTAAAAATACTCAAATAATAATATATGATTACAATTACTTCAATATGTACAACCTCAGTCTTTAGCAATAGCCTCAACATCCTTTTACATTTATAATGCAAATAGCTCACTCATCACTTAACTCATTTATATCTCATATAAAATAATTATAATAAAACACTAAAACCATCCACATTTATAAAAATACAATTCTTACATTGGAACTTTATCCTTCTTTTTCATTTGTTTAAAATTCCATAAAAAACTCCCTATAAATATGTGTGTTCTTAATTGGAGATTTTTTTTATCCCGTTTATTAAAAAAATAAAAGGAATATCAGGGTAGGATCTTAATCATTATACACCATTTTCTAATTAATTCAAATTAGTCTACATTTTTAATCCCAAATATGGATATATTTTAACAATTGAAAGATGGATGGACTCACATGATTTATTATAAATTATCGTTTAGTTAGTTAACTCTAAGTCTACATGATTTTTCTAGATATAAAAAAAATAGTGAATAACCAAGGTGATCAATGTTCTTTATTCCAAACATGAATGTGATAACACTTTTATATATTCATTTATGCACTATTTTAAATATATTTATCAATAATATTTTTTTCTTACACCTATATTAACAAAAACATTAGAAAGTTTTGGTGAATTAAAGATAACGCCCACTTTTTTAGCATTCTCGTCAATAAGCATTCGTCCTAAATTAAAATCATTGAGATGAATAAATCAGGGGTATGAAAGTTTCATTTGGATACTTTATTTATAATTTATTTTGATCTTTCCAGAATAATATATATTCATTGAATAATATTTTTAGCATCCACCATTCAATAGAAACTCTCCCTCAGGGGATGCATTATTTTTTATTGCATTTTATTTTCTTCAACAACAAACTATGATGGACTCTTCTTTTTTCTAAAGTGATTAGAAAACCAAATCAATTATATTTTTATGTATCACCTATAATTCTCATTATAAAGAAACATGAAAATATATTTCTTAAATAATGTGATTTTTTAGTTAGTAGAACAGTATAAGAAGTTGGGAAGAGATTTAGGTCACGACCTTAAACTTCTCCTCTTTATACCTCTATAATTTTGAGAAACCCTTATGCATATCAATATATGATCCTTTGTTATGAAATCCATTTATTATTCGACTTCTTCTTATATATAAATGTTTTTCACCTTTTCTAATAAATTTATTTCAACCATTGATGCTTTTATTTCATTTTTTTCATTTCTTCTTATGTTGGGTAGATATTCCTTCAATTATACACATTAGGACTAGATTTATTTCATATTTCATGAATATTTTACTGAAATATTCAATAATCACTTATACATGAAATATCCTGAAATTAAATTTCTACATTATGTGAAGTAACTGATTTTCTTTAAAAACTATCTTCATATCTCTTTAATTTTTAGCCATTATTATTTGGTTTTTTCAAACATTCAAGAACTCATAGATATATTGATATTTCATGGTGTTTTCACACAGTTTATTTATATCGTTTTTTATTTCTTGGTAGACTCTTATAATTCATCTCCAAGGATGTCTTCAATAACTAAACCAATACTTCTATCTCTCTATTGTACTAATTAACCTTTTTCACATTGGTCCTTCTTGTTTTAATATATTTAGAAATTTCATAATGCGATATTACATTATCCAACCTTACCAAAAAAATAATATTGTATTCCTTTTATCATTGATATAATTTTAAGTGTTATTTATAGGCTTCTTGGGAGGAGTTTTGTCTACTTCTTCAAGTGATTTTCACCTAATACATACTTATTATTCATCCTGACCTACTTATATTTTTACTGTGTTCTTATTCCTCCATCAGTATCTGACATGTATTGGTTTGGTATATATCAACACTCATTGGTAAAATGATCACTTCTTTTTATGTGCTCATAGAAATTATTTATGCATTAAAATATGTTCTTGAGAGATATATTATTCTTTTTTAATAAAATAAACTTCTACATAATAGGTTTCTCTTAAGCGTCAGCTTCATTGCCCCTTTATTTAGACATCCTATAGACTTCATAAGTTGATATGTTATTCCAAAATACATTTTTTTACACCCAAAAATCCAGAAACACCAGTAGTTTCCCAGAAACCACATTCTTTTTTTGAAAGGTAATTTATCCATAAATTTCTACTTTTTCACCTTGGTTTTTTAGAAAACATTTTCTTTTTCTTTGATTTATTTGGGTATATTATCTTATATATTTTTCTTAATTCCTCCCCTCATGATGTGTAATATTTTTGTGAATTCTTAAAAATAAATATTTTCCTATAATTTAATTTTAAATATGTACTAGTATGTAAGAAAACATTAATACATAAGACAATTTTTGGGTTCTGGGTTACCTTTTACCAAGAGTTTTTTTAGTTGATCTATATATGATCTCAAACTCTTCTTTAAACAATCATAAGCCTGTATTGGGACAATAATATTTACAGAAGATTGTGTGGAAACATATTTCAACTCAATTTTTTGGTATATTTAAATATTTTTGGATTCCATGTTTCTCATTTTTACCCAATGTTCAAGACAATTTATGTTAAGGAAATACTTTTTATCAAAGCTAATCTCACACTTTATTTAACATAATTCATTAACATTTTGATTTTATCTTCGTTAGTTTTTCTTGATTTTTAAAAAGATTTATCAAACTCTTTTTTCATTGACATCCATTTGAGCACAATTACATTTATGGAGGTCTTATATAGCTTCATAAACACATGGATCACTTCTATATGAAATATTTCTATTTATACTTTGTCACATACATTATTTTAATTATTTGGTCAATAAATAAATCTTATCATTGAAAAGTAAAAGTATTTGTGCTTTAGCATCCACAAGGTTTGTGATATCATTAAACTTTATTAATTTCCTACCTACCACATCTTCAATTTCATCCACTTATTATTATAATTGTTCTTTATCATCACAAATCGCTTTAAAAACAAAGTACATATGTGGCCATTTCAATTGGTATTTTATACATATAATAATAAATTAAAGAGTATAATTATTAAACTAATACAATTGACTCATCCTCTTCATACTCTCCATAACTTAAGAAACTTTATTCAAAAATAAAACTTTCAAAAAAATTAGAAGAATAACATTTATCACCTTGATCAACTTCAGGTGGTGATAGATCCTTATTCACATTATTTGAAATATTTTTCAATTTATTTTTCTCCCTTTTCTTCCTTTTATCCATATTTTTTATAGACATCAATAATTCATCATTAACTACGATGAAGTCTAAGTTCTCTATAAGAGGAAATTATTACTATTCTACAAATCCAAAATTCAAGTGAATATGATAAAAAAACTGGTAAAAATTTATATCTAATCATAGTAAAACTAGGAATTTCTCTAATACAACATTTAGATCCCATTAGATCATGTAAGAACACAGAGAGTTGGGGTGAATTAGTGTATACCCAATTTAACCAAGTTTTTTCATTATCTTTAATTTATCATATCTTATATATGAACCTCTATCGTAGTTAATAGATATATATATCTATTACCTAACACACAAATGATACCATAATTTGAAAGGTATAATGGACAAAAATAATGGCAAGCTATGATTTTATAATGTTTGGATCCTTCAATGAAAATATATTTCTTGATATGTTTAATTTTTTTGAGGCATGAATTTTATTATCCCTCTTAATTATTTTGATTAAAATTACATATCAAGTAAAACAAATGTTTTTGTAATTGATCATCTATGTTTCTAATGGAAATGTATCATCAAATTATCTTTATCCATTATATGACACAAGTGAACTGTTCTTTATAATAAAACCCAAAATTTTCAACTCGTGCTATTTTGATATCTCTATTTATACAAGAACAACCAATTATTATAGGTTTCTATATGAACTCCATGAACAGTTCTTCAACTACCAATAATGATGTCACAAACCCAACCCAGATTACCCAACAATCAATAACTCGAGACAGTGCTGAAATCTTCTAAAGGGCATCCTTGATCCCCATGGGATAGTAGTAAAATCCAGGGAATCAGGAATTAACTATGGAAATAATTATTGGATCGAATAGTCGATATAAAAGTCTATTAGATGGAACAATACAAGAGGGGGGGTGAATTGTAGGTTTAAAAACTTTGAGTTTTAGAAACAAAGAGATTAGTTTAAATGATCTTAAACTAATACAAATACAAACACCCACAATTGTATTGAAAGTAAAAGGTATGATGTATTGTAATACTAATGTAAAGTAAAATAATTGTATTCAAGATGAACACAATAATCAGAGTAATACAAATATGAATGATTCTACCTTAAAGCGTATAGAACCAATTGATACAATATGTAATGGAATGATTGTAATTGAAACAA
The DNA here is from genome assembly GCA_963277665.1 of Viscum album. Lineage (NCBI taxonomy): Eukaryota > Viridiplantae > Streptophyta > Magnoliopsida > Santalales > Viscaceae > Viscum > Viscum album. Next base: position 2,068,073,728 of record OY728152.1, on the reverse strand, counting down.
TTACAATTGAATATGTAAAAGAAGAAAGGAAACAATACAATCCCTTTCTAATACAAACAACAGCGGAAATGTAAAAGTAATACAATTCTTTTAACCCAAAGAGAAGGGTTATCCTTTCACCTAGGATAAAAAGGTCTGTCTCACCAACACCTTGGTGAGCCCTCGATACGATGATCGGCACGTCTGTCTGCCTATCCCTGGCAGCCCTCGATACGATGATCGGCTCGTCTGTCTGCCTATCCCCGGCAGCCCTCGATACGATGATCGGCTCGTCTGTCTGCCTATCCCCGGCAGCCCTCGATTTTGCAGGTAATCGGCACCTCTGTCTTTCAATTACTTGAAAGCCCTCGATACGATGATCGGACGCACAAGGCTGATGAGAGAAGTCACAGTGTCTCTCTCTAGAATCTTCATAGTTCACAGAGTCTCTTTGTTCATCAGTATCTTCTCAGCTTCAAATGACCTCCTATTTATAGGCCTCGGGTTCCAACGGTCATATTTCCTCCAACGGTCATATTGAAACTGAAAGCACGACATCGTTTTGATTAGTATATAACTAACTCAACGACATCGTTTTGTTAGGATAAGAGATATATAGAAATGTAAAACATGAGTACGATTCATATGCAGAGAGAGTTTTTGACAAAGTACCAAAACAAATAATAATCATCTGAATAGCAAAGTCAGTACGATACGATCGACAGAGTCAGTACGATACGTTTGACAGAGTCAGTACGATATGTTTGACAGAGTCAGTACGATTCGTTTGACAGAGTCAGTACGATATGTTTTGGTCGGTACGATCAACATCGTACGATACGATAAACATGATAAAAGACAATTTTGTTATTTTCAAACATATGATATAATACATTTGAGATTTCCAAAATATGACAGAATATATTTGTGATTTCCAAAACATGATGTAAAAGCCAAAAGAAGACTTTTGTCTTAACAATCTCCCCCTTTTTGGAAAGCACAAACACACACAGTAAATGAAACAAGAAATACTTATCTCCCCGAGTTATTGAAAACTCTTCTGAATAAGAAATTGAATACAACTAACTCCCCCTTAGGTATTGACTTTCCTAAGGATTGTATTCATAGATTTTCCTTAAGAGCATTGTAATGCATTCTCCCCCTTTGTAAAACAATCTTTGCTTTGTAAAAATTCTCCCCCTTTGTGATTTACAAAAAGAAAGGAGTAATTTCGAATTGTCTGAAAGAGTTAGTGAAGTAAAACAAGATAATGGATAAAAGAGACAATTATAAGAGTTATTACAACACAAACAAGTTTCAAAAGAAACAAATACAACAATCATTTCTCTCTTTCCTTCTCCTTCTTTATCAGCTCATGAAGCACGGCTTTCATCTTCTTGATCTCCTTCTTGTCTTCAGAAATTGATTCACCTTGAGTTTTGAGAAGCTCCTGTTGATCCGCAAAAATCTGATCCTGATTTCTGATGGTTTCCTCTTGGACTCTGATTACCTCTTCAAGAGTATCAATTCTGTTTTGCAGAGTCTTGTTATCCTTGGATAACTCAGAATTTTGTTTCTTCAGTAAAACCATTTCATCTTTGAAAGATGAAACCTTCGAGAATTCAGATTGGAAAGCATTCATCCTCTCTTGCAAATCTTTCATTGAAGGAACATCGGCTCTTTGAGAAGATAAAAGATTCAGCCTTTCAACCGTTTCTTTATCAAGCTTGTTGAAAGCAATTGCAAGATCATTTGATAGCCTCCTTATATCTTCAATAGCAACCTCATGGTCATTGATTGAGCTCTCTGTTTTGTACGACCACTTAGTCATCTTATTACATGCCTTCCTATGAACAACTGAGCTTTCTGAAAGAACTTTCAAATCGGCTTCTACAGATAAAACTTTTTTCCTCAATTCTTTCACAGATCCAAACTTCTTTCTCTGATTTTCAGTAATAAAAACAATCTTTCCTTCCAGCCTCGGGAAATAAGGAATAGTTTTCTCCATTCTTCTCAACACATGAACAATGTAATCACTCTTCTTAAGAGAGATTGTATGCTCTGAATCGGTATCATCATCGTATGATGCTAGTTGATATGATCTGCTTGATTCAACAACAGGCTGTTTCCCTTTCGCTTTTACTTTCTGCTTTCTTTCTTCTTCTACTTTATCACTGATGACAACAACTTTATCAGACTGAGAAGATTGAGCATCTTCCTTTTCTTTAGATGACATCCTGTCCGGTGATCTTTCCTGATCGGCATGAGGAGTTTGTTGAACTCCTTCGCTCAGCTTTTGAAGCGATTCCTCTTTACTTTTCTTTGAACTTTGAAGATATTCTAAAAGAAAATCTCCTTCTTCTTCTTCCACTTCTTCCATCACTTGTTTCCCTTTCTCTTTCTCAGGCAGACTCTGTACGATGGTCTCTTGATGTACTTCCACAGTTAGTTGAGCACTGGCATCTTCAACTGCTTTCAAGACTTTAGAAATATCAAAGTCCTGAGCCTTTCTTTTCAACAGAGTCTTCTTTTTCTTTTCAGCTTGAAGGGTTTCTTCTACCCTTATCCTTTCTGCAAAGGCCTCAGCAGGGTCAAGTCCAAACTTCGGATCACCCTCTTTTCTCTGTTCCTTGTCCTTTCTCCACTTTGCAACAACTTCTTTACTGTACCTCGGCTTCTTCTTCGGCTTTGAACTAGTCTGCGGATCAGACTTTCGAGTAACACCGGCCGATTGATTGTCCTTGGCTGGCATAGGTGCCGATTGATTTTCAGGCAATTCAGCTTCTACATCTCTTTCTCTGTGAAAGTCTTTCTCTGTAAAGGTCTTTGAAGACATTTCAGCGGGAGTGTTGGCAGAAGATTGAGACATAAAGATGATGCCGATTGAGAAGATCGTACGATTGATTATAGCCGGTTGAGCAGAGCTTCGCCTCAATTCCTGGACAAACGATGTGGGTTTGGGGAGGGGAGGGGGGTATTTATAGGCAATAAAAAGATGACTGTTGATATTCTACGGTCAGGATTAAAGAAAAGCAGATCAACGGTTAGAAATAAAAATAAAAAAAAATGAAAAAGAATACCTGTCGAAGATCGTAAGGTGATTGCTGGTTTTGGTGACATTACGATGGAAAACAATCTCAATACTATCATCGGTCGATTCAAAATTTATTGAATGATACGATGGAAAAGAATTTGAATACTATCATCGGTCGATTCAAAAAAAAAAAATTTGAATGGTACGATGGAAAAGAATTTGAATACTATCATCGGTCGATTCAAAAAAAATTGAATGGTACGATGGAAAAGAATTTGAATACTATCATCGGTCGATTAAAAAAAAATTTGAATGGTACGATGGAAAAGAATTTGAATACTATCATCGGTCGATTCAAAAAAAATTTGAATGGTACGATGGAAAAGAATTTCAATACGATAAACAGAAAAAATTGAAATGGTCAATACGATAAACAGAAAAATTGAAATGGTCAATACGATAAACAGAAAAAAAAAACATATAAAAATAGAGTAAATATTTAAAGATCAGAAACATAAAGACATAAAGAAATGTCCTCCCCCTTTCTACGAGGAGTTTCTTAATATAAGGAGGGATTTAAAACAGGAAGTAGATATGAATGATTATTTTAATGTAATCATTCCTAGCTTCTGTTTTATAAATTCAAATCTATCGGAAGGTAAAGGTTTTGTAAAAATGTCAGCAAGTTGTTCTTGCGTTCCGATGAATTGTAAAACAATATCTCCTTTTTGTGTGTGATCCCTAAGAAAGTGATGCCTAACATCTATGTGTTTTGCACGAGAGTGATGTGCTGGGTTTTTACTAAGAGCTATGGCACTTGTATTATCACAAAGAATTTGAGTTTTGGAGAAACTCAAACCATAGTCAGTGAGTGTGTGCTGCATCCACAATACTTGAGCACAGCAACTTCCAGCTGCTACATATTCAGCTTCAGCAGTGGAGAGTGCTACTGAGTGTTGTTTCTTGCAGGACCAAGAAACCAAAGAATCTCCTAAGAAATGACATGTTCCAGATGTACTTTTTCTATCCATTCTACAACCACCAAAGTCAGCATCTGAAAAACTTTTTAAAACAAATTCATTTCCAGAAGAGTAAAAAAGTCCTAAATCCATAGTGTCTTTTAAATACCGAAAGATTCTCTTTACGGCTTTTAAGTGAGACTCTTTTGGATTAGATTGATATCTTGCACATAAGCATACAGAAAACATCAAGTCGGGTCGACTAGCTGTCAAGTATAGCAAACTCCCTATCATACCTCTAAAAATTGTTTGATCTACTGGTTTCCCAGTTTCATCAAGATCAAGAGTATTTGAGGTACCAATTGGGGTGCTAATACTTTTAGTTTTGTCAAATCCATACTTTTTGAGTAAGTCTTTAATATACTTATGTTGAGATATATAAGTTCCTTCTGGTTTTTGAGAAATTTGAAAACCTAAAAAGAATGTTAACTCACCCATCATACTCATTTCAAACTCAGATTTCATTAAATTTGCAAAAGAATCGGTTAAAGATTTCTGAGTTGATCCAAATATGATGTCATCAACATAGATTTGGACAACCAAAACATTTTTGTTTTCCATTTTGATAAAAAGAGTTGGATCAGCTGTACCTTTTCTATAATCGTTTTGTAAAAGAAATCCTGTAAGTCTATCATACCATGCTCTAGGAGCTTGTTTAAGACCATATAGAGCCTTGGTAAGTTTAAAAACATGATCAGCATGTTTTGGATCTTGAAAACCAGGAGGTTGTTCGACAAAAACTTCTTCTTGAACAAAACCATTTAAAAAAGCACATTTGACGTCGATTTGAAATAGTTTGAAATTGAAATATGCTGCGAAGGCTAATAGAATACGAATAGATTCAAGTCTAGCTACAGGAGCATATGTTTCCTCATAGTCTATTCCCTCTTGTTGATTATAGCCTTTAGCAACAAGTCTTGCTTTATTTCTTACAATGATTCCATTTTCATCACACTTGTTTCTGAAAACCCATTTTACACCAATTACAGTTGTTTCTTTAGGTCTTTCAACTAAAGTCCAGACTTGATTCCTTTCAAATTCATTTAGTTCATCCTGCATTGCTTTGATCCAATCATCATCACCTAAGGCCTCACTTGGACTTTTAGGTTCAAATTGGGAAAGAAAAGCAAGATGTTCTATTTCATTTCTTAAGGAATTTCTGGTCCTTACAGGTTGATTTATATCACCAATGATATTATCACTGGGATGATTCCTATGAAACAATTGATTTTGGTTTTGTAAAACCTGTTCATCAACATATGGTAGAAAATCTTCTGTGGTAAATGTTTTAGGAACACTTTCTTGAACATTTTCCTTATCAGAATGTTCTTCTAATATAGGTTGATAAACATTTTTGGAAAACACATCCGAGGATGTAGGATTGGGTTGGTTGAAAACAAAAGGGTTAGTTTCATCAAATTTTACATGTACTGTTTCTTCAACAGTACAAGTGTTTTTATTGAAAACTCTATAAGCCTTAGAGGTTGTGGAATATCCTAGAAAGATTCCTTCATCAGATTTTGGTGCAAATTTGTGTAAATTTTCTTTTGTATTCAGAATGAATACTTTGCATCCAAAAACTTTGAAGTAAGAAACTTTAGGATTTCGGCCAGTCCATAACTCGTAAGGAGTTTTATTAAGAAATGGTCTAGTTAAAACACGATTTATAGTATAACAGGCAGTACTTACAGCTTCAGCCCAAAAGTGCTTAGCAATTGAGTATTCACTCAACATGGTTCGAGTCATTTCCTGAAGAATACGATTTCTTCTTTCAACAACACCATTTTGCTGAGGAGTTCTTGGAGCTGAGAAATTGTGAGTAATACCTTTCTTGCTACAAAAAGTTTCAAAATCTGAGTTTTGAAATTCACCACCATGATCACTATGAATAGTTATCAATGGTAGGTTTTTCTCATTTTTAACTTGGGCTCTAAAAGTTTTGAAATATAAAAAGGCTTCAGATTTCTTTGTGAGAAAGTAGACCCATGTAAATCTAGTAAAGTCATCAACTAAAACAAATACATAGTATTTGCCTCCAATGCTTCCAGATTGTGAAGGACCAAACAGATCCATATGCACAAGCTGTAATGCATTAGAAGTTGAAACTTCATTAATTGGTTTAAAGCTAGTTTTATGTTGCTTTCCAAATTGACAAGGATCACAGACTTTTGAAGAATCATATCTAAGATCCGGTAGCCCTTTTACAAGTCCTTTCTTTGAGAGTTTTCTTAGGTTCCTCAAATTACAGTGTCCTAATCTCCTATGCCATAGCCATGATTGGTCTTCTATTACACTTAAGCAAGGTAAGTTTTGGTTCCTAAGGTCTTCTAAGTTAATAGTGTAAACATTCTCTTGCCTATGGGCAGATAGAATGAATTCGTCCTTGGAATTGTGAACTAGACACTTATCATTTCTAAAATTCACAAGGTAACCTTCATCACATAATTGACTTATGCTGATGAGATTGTGCCTAAGACCTTTTACAAATAAAACATTTGAAATAAGAACTTTTCCAAGAAAAATGATATTACCTATACCAACAATCTTTCCTTGAGCATTATCTCCGAAGGTAACCTTTCCACCTTTTGTTTTGATAACCTTTTCAAAGAAATCTTTGTTTCCAGTCATGTGTCGAGAACAACCACAATCCATGTACCAAATGTTCTTATTGGTACACTTCTGATTTTCCTGAAAAAGAAACAATTAGATTTTCGGAATCCAAACTTGTTTGGATCCAGAAGGGTTAGATAAAAGAATTTTAGGAATCCACATTTGTTTTGCAAAATGAGCTTTATGAAATCCTAAGGATTGAGTTTTGTTAAGAGAACAATCTCTTCTCCAATGTCCACCACATTGACACTTGGAACAGAAAATGGTTTTTTGAGGAACAAAATAGTTATTACTAAAAACAGGTTTGGAATAAGTATAACCAAGACCAGAACGATTTCTCAACGGTCTAATTTGAGAATACATCCTATCAAAGTTTTCTTTTCCATGAGTAAAGTTTGACAAACACTTTTTCAAGGATAAAATCTCTGACTTTAGTTTTAAAACCAAATTCTTGTTTTCTAAAACATTTGAATTTGAACTAGAGTTAGACTCTAATATATCTTTCTTTGAAATAGCAGTTTCAAGATCCTTAGAAAGTTTATCCTTTTCAGATTTAACTTTCTCAAGGGTTTTTAAAATATTTTCAAAATCAGCAGTTTTCTCATCAAGATCTTTAGAAAGATCTGATACCTCTTTAGTCAGAATAGAAATTCTAGAATTTGCTTTTTCAAATCTCTTTTTGAGTTTAGAATTTTCATTTTCAAGTAACTTAGCAAATCTAGAAACTTCTTCAAAAGAAGGTAAAGTATCATCTTCTGATGATGAGGGTTCATCATTTGAAGATTCATAATATCTATTATCAACATAATTTGCATTTAAAGAGACATTTGTAACAGCTTCAGCATTATGTACCTTAGCCATGAGACAATGATCTTCAATTGGTAGTCTGGCTAGAAGTCCAATATTCCTTTGTCCTGATGTCTCATATTCTGAAGAATCATCTGAGGAATCACTACCACTTGCACTCCATGTATCATTTGCTTTCAAGCCTTTCTTCGTTTTATAAAACCTTTTCTTGTTTCTTTCAGAGTGTTTCTCTTTTCTATCTTTCCTCTTCAGTAAAGGACAATCAGGCCTTATATGTCCTGTTTTCTTGCATTCATAACAAGTTACCTCTGAATCTTTCCTATCTTTCCTGTCTTTCTTTTTGAATCTATATTGAAAGTCTTTCTTTCCCACAATCTTGTTCATCCTTCGAGCAAGATTAGCTAACTCATTATCTGAAAGATTACAATCACTTGAATCAGAAACAACTTTCTTGGATTTAGACCTTGTAAACTTTTCAGGTGTTTTGGCTTTAGATGCAAAAGCTACACTTCCATTCCCATTCTTCTTCTTATTGAAATCAGCATCTCTCTTCATTCTTGTCTCGTGCTGTAGAAGAGTTCCAAAGAGTTCATCAAGAGTAATCTGGGAAACTTTTCTATTTTCATCAATAACTGTTCTTTTTGACTCCCATTCATTTGGCATAATATCTATAATCTTATCAACAAGAGCTTCATCATCAAGACCTTTTTCTCCCATAGATTGTAAGCTGTTGACAATTGTCATAAACCTTTGTTGCACTTTACATACTGGCTCTCCATAAGGACAAACAAATCCATGATACTCTGCTCGAAGCATTGCTCTCCTTGTTTCTATAACTTTGGATGTACCAAAATGAGTGACTTCTAATTTCTTCCAAATACAGTTGGCTGCTTCACATGAAGATATCTGACTATATATATTCCTGGTCATAGAGCATAATAAAGTATTGCGTACCTTGTAATTCAGTTGATATTCTTGCTTCTCTTGGTTGGTAAAAGTACTAACTTCTTTGTCAGGAATTTTGTAACCCCCAGTAAGCATAATAAAATTGTCTACACCAGTATTGATGACGAAAGTCTTCATACGATCTCTCCAATACTCATAATCATTCCCATCAAAGATTGGTGGTCTAGAAGGATTCAGATTATCTATTGATCCGATATTCATTCCTGCCATCTAATATAACAAAAACAACTTTTCCACTCCACACGTTAGTGTAGTAGGTATTCAAGATAGTAATAAGAAATAAAGCTAGTAATACAAATCAGTGGAAAACCTCCTTTGATACCAATTATTGGATCGAATAGTCGATATAAAAGTCTATTAGATGGAACAATACAAGAGGGGGGGTGAATTGTAGGTTTAAAAACTTTGAGTTTTATAAACAAAGAGATTAGTTTAAATGATCTTAAACTAATACAAATACAAACACCCACAATTGTATTGAAAGTAAAAGGTATGATGTATTGTAATACTAATGTAAAGTAAAATAATTGTATTCAAGATGAACACAATAATCAGAGTAATACAAATATGAATGATTCTACCTTAAAGCGTATAGAACCAATTGATACAATATGTAATGGAATGATTGTAATTGAAACAATTACAATTGAATATGTAAAAGAAGAAAGGAAACAATACAATCCCTTTCTAATACAAACAACAGCGGAAATGTAAAAGTAATACAATTCTTTTAACCCAAAGAGAAGGGTTATCCTTTCACCTAGGATAAAAAGGTCTGTCTCACCAACACCTTGGTGAGCCCTCGATACGATGATCGGCACGTCTGTCTGCCTATCCCTGGCAGCCCTCGATACGATGATCGGCTCGTCTGTCTGCCTATCCCCGGCAGCCCTCGATACGATGATCGGCTCGTCTGTCTGCCTATCCCCGGCAGCCCTCGATTTTGCAGGTAATCAGCACCTCTGTCTTTCAATTACTTGAAAGCCCTCGATACGATGATCGGACGCACAAGGCTGATGAGAGAAGTCACAGTGTCTCTCTCTAGAATCTTCGTAGTTCACAGAGTCTCTTTGTTCATCAGTATCTTCTCAGCTTCAAATGACCTCCTATTTATAGGCCTCGGGTTCCAACGGTCATATTTCCTCCAACGGTCATATTGAAACTGAAAGCACGACATCGTTTTGATTAGTATATAACTAACTCAACGACATCGTTTCGTTAGGATAAGAGATATATAGAAATGTAAAACATGAGTACGATTCATATGCAGAGAGAGTTTTTGACAAAGTACCAAAACAAATAATAATCATCTGAATAGCAAAGTCAGTACGATACGATCGACAGAGTCAGTACGATACGTTTGACAGAGTCAGTACGATATGTTTGACAGAGTCAGTACGATACGTTTGACAGAGTCAGTACGATACGTTTTGGTCGGTACGATCAACATCGTACGATACGATAAACATGATAAAAGACAATTTTGTTATTTTCAAACATATGATATAATACATTTGAGATTTCCAAAATATGACAGAATATATTTGTGATTTCCAAAACATGATGTAAAAGCCAAAAGAAGACTTTTGTCTTAACAATAATTTTTCCATTAAGAACATGGATCTTGGTGATATAGATAAAAATTAATATTCCAAATAAATACAATTGTGAAAAAGACACAACCAAAAGTAAAAACTGGTGCCTAATTCTATAAAACCTCCAAGGGAACATATATACTATAAATAAACCAACTCCATCTAACATGAATTCACCTGCAAACTCCCACACCCTACTAAAGAACCAACCCACCAACACCTATTGTGGAATTCCCATACCATCATCAGATAAAAAAAGTTCTATATAAACGCAATGGTTTATTCAATGTGTGAACAAATGGGCCTACTATGATCCCACAAAGTGTATCATGGAAAAAATATAAGAAATAAACCAGATTTGATCATGTATATTAATACAATTCTTAAGATACAATTATAAATATTTTTATAAATAACTTGGAAAAATATTCCTCACCACAATTTAGTAATGTATAAAAAAACTAGTTTTCAAATCATTTTCATAAACAACTCAATCCTAAGTTTAAAATATTATAAATTGGGAAAACAAGACCATAATTCACATTATTTCAAGGTTAGTGAGCATCCTAATACAATGTTTTTTATCATTAAACCACCTAGTGTGTATATTACCCTAGTATAATAGTCCTAGGTGGTAAGAATTCCAACCTTAGGGTGGCTCCTTACCATGCATCAGGCTACCAGGAGCACAAATTACCCTAGTAGAAAAGTCCTAATTATTAATTGTTCATCCCCAATGATGTATCCCTACCTCAATATCAATCACCAATGATATTACCATATTAATATAAATCAAAGGTAATTTCATCTTTGAAACCATACAAAACTTTAGTTAAAACCATTTTCATTAAAAACACCAAATAGAAATCCATATTCATAAACGAAACGAAAACCATCATATTTCATAATTCTTACCTTAAAAACCATTTCAAAATAATCTCCAAAATAAATCAATAAATTGTGATTTCCATCCATTTTAAATACAAACTTCAAGGATATATCAATCATGGTTTGTGGAACAAATATAATTCATTATACCACCCACATTGAAACACGTGGAATATCAACCCCCGGATGGAAAACACAAGAAAAGGTGAATCAAGGATCTTAAGAATCAAATATGGATCCTAAATTAATAATTACATATAGAAATATCAAAAGTTTATAGTTGTATAATGAAAGAATAAAAAATAAACACCTCTCACCCCAACTCTCAAACAATGAACCAAATGGGTTGAAGATCTAAAAAATCCCTCAATTGAGTAATGCATATAAAATAATATGATTAGAAAGAATAATCCAACAATTCCTCATAATTTATAAAATATTACTTAGAGATAAGAAAGTGAGATACAAGAACTAAGGGATTCCAAGACCAAAATTGAGATTGACTTATTAAAATAAGTACACAGCTTCAATCGAAATGTTAGTTAATAAAGTAATTTGATTTGGAAATCAAAATTTATCTCATGAGAGACTTGAAGTTTGAATTGGTCAAATTATAATTGATATCTGAGCATTAAAGAATAAAATGTGGATTTTAGTGGTATAAAAATACATTATTACTCTCACTTACACATTCCAAATTAGTGCAATTAAAAATCTATTTGAGACCACCAATTGGATGATGAATTCTTCATATAAGAAAATTCCTCTTAACTGTCTACTGGAAAGCTAGTGGACACCCACAAAATTTCTAGTGGCTACATCAAAACATTATAGCCACTTCCAACCTAGTTTCTAGCCGGTGGCCCTCACCATATACCCATCTTACAAACTAACACCATATGAAAGAAGAGGAGATCTTAACAATAAAGAATAAAATGAACCATAATGATTGTCATATGGGAAAACAATACTAGTATATTTTAATTGAGAACATTAGTCATTCATGTGAGTGGGTGTTGTTTCTCCACTCAATCTCATCATGATATTAAATCATACTGGTTCTTCGATCATTAGTATTCTTGATTCCAAGGATTGTTAGTTGTTTACAATATCAATATAAATCACCTTATGTAAAATAGATATATTATAGGTACTTTATAATTCTACTTCAATGCATAATTCCATTTTTTTATGAATTTGGTTCCTTACTTTATAAACATATGATCTCTTTGGTGCTAGTGGTATTGAAGTTTATTTCTTCAAAAACATTAAAAAATTGTTAAGAAAATCATAGAATTTAAGAATATATACATTTGGTAATTTTTTTCTTTGTTTTTATATTTATTTTATATTTATATAATCAGGAATATTTTTCAGTATATTTAATAAGGAAACTGTATTATTTATATTATGAGATTATATTCAATAAATCCATTCAAATTGAGTCAATTTCGTTTTTCAAACTTCCCTAATACTTCATTGTTTCCATCCTCATGCGATATTTGAAAATTGTAACTTCCCTTTTTCTCAAAAAATTACAAAAATATAAATCAAAGTGAATCTATATCAAGTGTATATTAATTTATTCATTATGATGTTCCGTATTATATTTTAGTATGGATGAGGAAACCCGAGTACCACATATTTGTATTTTATATCATTTTATATGAATATTAACTACAACACACTATAAATCATACCCTAAATCCTAAAAGTTTAATGAATTTTGATATTAGATTATTGGTTATATTATTTTAAACATTTTTAATATCTTATAAAAATAATATTCTCATATTATACTCTTTGGAAATATCAAACATAATATTATTCTTCCTAACATAGTGAATGAAAACTTAAAAATGGTGAGCTTAAATGATCACTAAGGGTAATTATAAGAGATAAAAATTAATGATCAAAAGTGACCATAAGATAAGAATTTTTTAATGATTTCATAATTATTTTAAATGGTCATAATATGAGATAGACATACCTAATATTAAATAAATCATAAAACATGAGTATTACATAAGTATTTTAAAATAACATACGTCTTGAGTTACAAAAGAGTAGAAACATGAGTAAATAAACATGATACATGAGAATATAACATAGGATAATTTCATAATATAAGAATTTGAAAAAAAATATTTATATAAACCTTGACATATATTATGTAAAAAAAATAAAATCACATTCACATCATAATGGGATAGGGTAACCACCTTCCCATAACATAGTTTACATAGGCTAACCATGTGTATCCCTTAAATTAGTGGACTTTGGATAACCTCCCTCATCTCATCCTAATATCATGAAATAAAAAACTTCACCTAATGAATTATAATTGACCCACACATTATATAATGATAACCAATGAAAATTAGTGCCACAAGATCTTGAAGATATTCATAATTTCATCATAACTTGATTAACCCATGAAAAAGAAACAAGTTTCATGAAAGAATCCATAAGACATTATCATAATTAATCTGTAGGAAGAATTTGGATGGAATCATTAGATCATATTCCTAATAAATTATAATAAATATTTAAATATGTTGACATAGATGAAAAACACTTTTATAACAAAAATAATACTCACTTTGATATAGAAGGAAAACTACAATTTATATATTTGATATCTTTTAAGAAAATATTTCATAAAATAAATGGACTATTAATTTATTTAGAAGACCCAAGAAAACATAGAGAGTATGGGCCTTAATAAAAACAAAAAATATATATAAGGAATATTGTTTTTGAAAATCTTTTAAAAATAAGATTCCTTTAACATTTTCTTAAGAAGATAATTTTTTTTGGAAAACAACCATATAGAAAAATGTTAAATAAGATTAACATTATAAATAACGTAAATATAATTAATTTTTTTTAATAAATCTTAAAATTATATATAAATATCTCTTTTCAAAAAAATAAATATATATACATTAATGAAAAGGATTCTCAACAATTAAGAAAAGGTATGGTCTATTTCTCTTAGAAGCATCACTTCTAGTGAATTTTGATCCAATGGTGAATGGAAAGGATTAGAGGAAATGAAAAACGTACGACCAATTAGGGTAGATTAAAATATATTTTATTTTATAGATAAATATCATAAAATTTCTCCAGATGGAAGCATAGTGAAAACAGTCAAGGATTCAAAATGAGATTAGAAAGAAAAATCTTACCATTTAGTCATAACTTCCATAAAAGTTCTTTAAAATCTTATATAATAAACAAATTAAAATAAATAAATTATTTTATAACCATATTTTTATACATATTAACTTATTATATTTTTCAATTATAATTATTCATTACACATATATTAGATATTTAATGTTTATTCTCACCATCGGATCTTTGTGATTTTGATTATTTAATATTTGTTTTATAATGGTGATGTTGGACCCCATTCTTTGATACCAAGTTCATAATTCCCATGTTATTAAATTTAGTATAATTTGTTTTGCCACAATTATTTTTGAATCACCATGTTCATTTTTTAGAAATTGGATAATGGTTTGTGAGAATGAAATCTATGACAAGCATTTTTTGGGCAATTTACTAATAACCATGATTCACTTTATAATGATTGTTAACTTTTTTGACATACTTCAAGAAAAATGCTCATGAATTATTAATTTTTAATATCATGTATTTTAAATATCAATTTATTTATATTTTTTCTTTGTGAAAATTGTGATGTTTTATCACCGTTCACATATGTGGTCAAGCAAACCCTAACTATACCATCATGTACTATTTAATGAGTAAGAGTATAGTGTTATATAATAGTATTATCAATTTATTAGAATATAAATTATGTAAATATAACATCAATACATTTTATTATTATATTTTTAAATATTGGATATGAGAACTAAATTTAAAAATGTAATATAAGAACATAGATACTAAATTGATGAATTTTCTAATTCTCAACATGGGTTCATTTGGAATTAAGAATTTATGCTTATTTATTAGAATTAGAAGAAACCAAACATCTTAGATGTTGTTAGGAGATTAAATATGTATATTTATTAAATAGGTAACTATATGTTTTTATTGTTTTAAAAATATTAGTGTAGATCTCCTTCGATAGGTCAAAATGAGGGATATTTCGTTGTTAAATTATGTTAGATAGAGGATAAAGATGGAATAACATGTGGGTTAGGTAAGTTTAGAGAGGAAATATTTGTGAAAATTTTTGTATAACTACCACACCTAAAAAATGACTTATAAGATTCATAAATATCATATTAATTAGAAGAAATTGGTCCATGATAGATTACCTCTTTTTACACTTTATACATTGTTGCATTTTTTACCATGGTAGTTATTTTTTTAATAAAAATATAATATGACCCCTGTTTCCAAATTTAAACTTGATGATAATGAAGTTATAATAAATTTAATCTAATTAAATTTCTAAATATCAAAAAAATACTCATAAATTAAAACCTAAAAAATATATAAAAACAATTATTTTTATAGAAAATATATTATTTAAACTTTATGTGTTATTATTATTTTCAATAGATTACTCATTTAAAGAATGTTAATATTTTTTTCAATCATTTTATATGTTTCTTAAATTAATCAGTAAAAAGTGATTATTTTTAATTTATGATGTTAAAAATTCACAATACATAAAAAACAGTTCTTTTACAATTATCTCTTTTTAAAATTAACAGATTTTATTATTATTTTCAACTAATTAAGAATCATTGGATGAATGTTAATTCATTTGAAATATATATATATATATACATATATAATTTCAATGAATTAATTAAAATAAGTGACCTTTAAATTTTAATTAAAATCATATAATTTATAATGAAATAATATTTTTAAAATAAATCATATTTAATTAGCAATGAATAAATAAATTGGATTCCTCATTTTTTTTCCTTGATTATTTAATATTTGATATTTATTTACATTAAAAAAATATGTTTAGTAATCAATTTTACTAAAATAATTATTTAATAATAATAATAATATGTAACATATAAAATTAATTTTCTTATAAAAACATTTTAATTAAATTTTAAATTATTATCTCATTATTAATAATTTATAAATTATCTTATTTTCAATTACTCAAAGTACTGGTTGGATATACCCAAAGACCATATCTCCCACATTTATATTTCCAATGAAAAGATATCTAAAAGTGAGAATTCATTATTATACATATATTTTTGTTATAATCATTTATTTTATAAATTCACCTCTATATCAACATGTCAATAATATTGTTATTTATGTACCTTATTTAAATATTTTCAATTGGGTGACGACCATTGAAAACTATTTGGATAATGATTTTATGTTTTGGATCTTTTTATTTACATACATATTCATCCAAATTTAAAAAAAAAATTGATGATGATTTATATTTTATTCTCGTAATGTATTAATGTTTATCTTCTGCCCTAATATTTTATTTCAATAAAATTAATCAGTATTCACTTCAGTTCAATGTTCCATGTGAAGTAATTTATTTTATATACTGTATATTTATAAGAAAAAATACATTGTAAAATTGAGGAGAATACATTCTACACTGCTTAAAAAACACCCCTGAAATTTAATCACTATGGTGAAAAAAATAGGGTACTTATTCCTCATTAAATTTTTGGGTTCCCACATTGCATTCCCAATCTTATGACTCTTTCATATCACTTTAACCAGGTGAGTAGTATTGTTTCTTAGTACTTTATCCCTGTAACAGAAGATGTATACTAGTTGCTTCTTATAAGAAAGATCATGTTCCTAATTTACAAACTCTTAGTTCATTACATATGAAGGTAATGGTATATACTACCACAAAAGTGATACAAGGAGTACATCATGTACTTATAAGTGGTTTAGTAGAAGTGAAATAAAATAATTTATCACTCCCACATGATAAAATATTTTGAAAGGTGTAATATATCTTAGGATCAATTTTCCCTTATTTTTGAATCTCAAAATGCTCTTCCCTAGAGATATTTTAAGAAATAACTTATCTCCAAATTCATATTCAATATTTCATTGAAAATTATTCACATGTCTCATCTTCCAAATATATATAGTTTTAATATTTTTTAATTTAATAAATCATCTTTCTTATTTCTTGATCAAAATCTATTCCCAAAAGTTTTTACGCTCCAAATCCATCCCAACATTTTATAGTTTTGAATATTTTACTATATAGAGCCTCATATACTGATATTTTAGTCCTATAAAAGAAAATTATATTATATGAGAAATATAAAATGGGTAGGTGTTATTCACAACCATATTTTAAATTTATTCAACAGAATCTCAGCATATCTTTCAAAGATTGAATGGTCCCTTTTGTATGACCATCAGTCTGAGGATGACAGGGAATATTAAATATTATTTCTGTATTCAATTATTGTTTAATACTTATATAAAACAATTATATAAACATTTTATCTTGATCAAATACAGTTTAAAATGTTACATCATAAATATTTAACACTTGTTTTATTTATATCATGGCATGTTGGTTGAGTGATAAATATCCTTAAATGTCAATTAAATGTGTTAACTTTTTAAGGTGGTCTACCATAAATAAAATGAAATTATAACTTTTGAATGTCTTGGGAAGTACCTATGTGAAATGTATATTGAGATATCTTATTTATATTCTATTATGGTTAATGGTTATATCATCCCCTCTTATTTATAATGTTATCCTTTTTTTCTATAATAACAATCATTTGGGTACATACTGTAACTCACAAGGATTTGGAAGCCATTAGTTTTTTTCCTATAATTATAAATAATGTTTCTCTAATATTTAAAAATAATTAATAGATGATAGGGTATTTAGATATACATGAAATGGAAAAAAGATAATGAAACTTTATTCAATTATAATGGAATATTATAATTAAGGAACGTGAAGCCATGTATTGAATATAATGGATTGTTTCACATCATAGATGATTAAATCCATTAAAATTTAAAATATTAAATAGTGGAAACAAATTAAAAAAAGTAATATTGTAATTCCAGATTTTACTTGTATATTTTTAAATATTATATTAAATTATATTAAGACTAGGATAAGTAACGGCTTATGATTTCGAGGCATGGAGTTCCCGAAATAAATGTTTTCAATAAATTAAATTTTAAATAGCACGAGTGAGTAGTTTTCTTGAAAAAGTAGAATAACCTTTAAATGGGATCTCGGCTTAGAAATATGAGGGCATTGTTGTGTTTAGTGTAGAAATTTTACCTTAGGTGAGGCCTAATATTGACCGGCTCGGGTCAGTATAAGAGGTTAGTTTTTGGAAATTATAAAGGAAATAATATAAATTAATAACTTACTTTATTTTAAACATTTCCATAACGTAGAGAAGTGTTATTTTATTTTAAATAACCAAGATCACATGGTTAGTTTCATTACCCAGGAAAGTATCCTTGGATGCTTTGTTACTTTAGAGAGGATCCACGACAAAGAATTCCAGACTAATGACCACGAACGACGTTGTGTGGATCATTGCGCAGTGAGATCGAATCCCAATTGAAAAATGTTCTCCCTCTTTATCAACGATTTAAGTGGGGATTTTTATTTTTAATTTTTTACCCATTCTTGGATTAAAAAGAAAATGTGGATCAATCCACGAATAGGTTGACCCATGAATCATTCATTCTTGTGGGAGGGTCTTTTATTGGTTTTATTTTGGGGAATTGATCCATGTCTGGTTTTACTATTATTTATCTTGTTCTATTTATTCCTTATACCTTAATAAAATCAATTTCTTGATGAATGAAAGATTAGGTTCATTCCTCCTATTTTATAATTGGATTTCTTCTCACTTTTTGACCCCGCGTTCTTTGCATTCATCGTGTGGATTTGAAAAATGGTCCGTTGCTCATCTATTTCAAAACACAATGATCCCAAATTAGAGATTTCACATAGGGATTACCCAATGGAGGTGTGACGACAATGGTAGTGTATGAATTTACTCGGTTCAAGAGAAATCATTATTTAGCGGTTCTTCATGCGGGTGGATCGAAACATGTGTTCAAGGCTGATCGGAGGCCCAAAACCAATTGAATCATCACTACGGTGTTGGGGCATCCTCAAACCATGAGTTTCATGGAGATAATTTGGCTTGATAGATGGATTGAAGAAAAATAATTTCATGGGAGGAAGATCAATGATTTCTAGACAATCTAAATGAATACGTCGTGTATCCCAAAGAACAAGTTGTGTAGGACTAGTTCAGTAGCGGCTAGGGATCCATGTGATAGGAAGAAATGAATACGTGTGTAAAAATTATCACCTAGAGTGTGGTATTATACTTAAGACTTTCTGAATATCTTGTATGATACATAGACCTGGGTGGAGTGCACTACATGTACTCCACGACACGGCCAGACCAGGCTAAGTACGTGGGTTACCCTGTGTATCGGTACACGGGTTGGAAGACACAGGTTGAAGATATATACCATCACACATCCTGTGTACATGTATTATCACCCTATTATTAGAACATGGTGTTCAACTATTATATACTCCATGTATATATTTTCTTCATGACATGCTATTTGAAATAGGACATTGTACACAGGCAGTACCCAGGGTCATATGACACGGCGTGTGATCTTTATACACGATGTTTACTTTTTGGTACATGGGTTGATCTCCTTGTCCATTTTTCCTCGGAAAAGTTTCATTTGGGCTAGTGCCCATTTTTCTCATTCCCCTGAAGTTATGGTATCATTTCCATCCAAAGAAGTATGATCCTTTCAGAATGACTTTCTAGATTGAGTTTGAATGCCTCTAAGAGACCTAGAGTGTGATCCTTCTTATCCCTAGGTAGAGTCAGGAATCGATAGGATCAATCCTATAAGAATTTGATCATATATACAGAAGGTTAATATGGATGATTCGTGGTATACACCAACTCCCTGGTAGTGATTTTCATATGTGTACCATGATCTTTCTCCACTTAGGAGTGAGTTCTCCAGGAATGAGTGCATATGTTCTCTCTTCAGATCTATTAGTGTGTTTATCTATATTATGACACTTCCCAATGAATGTAATTATTCTATGGATATCATAAAATATATTAGATTCATGGAGTGAGTTCTTTGAGACAATTTCCTTGTGGAATCTTCAAACTTGAATCCCTAGCATGGGCATGCATTCGTTGTGACTTACCTCTAGACTACGGGTCTGGGTTTCAAGGCTGTATAGATATATTTATCTTTTTATATGTTATTTAGAATAATATTTTTTATATCTAATTATACCTTTACATTTAGTATTGCATTGTGGTTTTTGGGTTATTCTATTGAATATTTCTAAACTCACACATGCAGGGGCATTTCCCACACGTGTCTTGTCTTGTGCAGATGAGTAGCCTTTCGATGGAGTCCACAGAAGTCCAGGACCAGACTGAGATTTGTGAGCTTCATTATAGTCCAAGATGTTCCTACAACTACAAGAAATAGTCCCAGTACCTATTTCATTCTTACCGGTTAGACTTTGTAGTTGTAGACTCTTTTCTTTGGTGGTCTTTTATTCTGGAACAGTTTACTTTCCGAACTTTTCATTCTTTGGTACTCTATTGATTGAGTTTATTTATATGCATGAATGTTTTTCCTTAGTGTTTTTTACATTTCAGCATTTTTGGGCTTAGAGATGTGTGTGGTTTTATAGGTACTTAGTTTATGCCTCCCATGATAGTGAAATTCTTAATCTGTACAAGCCACTATCCCCTAGCCTATTGGAGGTGGGAATGGGAAGTTATAGAATAGGCCACACTGGGATGGGTTGTGATAGAGTGATATTAGAGGTGGTTGATTATACCTTACGACCAAGAGTCTCTTATATTTGTTTTGGGAAATAGTGTTGACGTTTTTGAGCTCAGCATTGAGGTCAGGACTCAATTGATGGTGTCGGTGGCCGACGTACCCATACACCAAGACTCTGATAATCTTCTTCTTGACTCAGTACTATATAATTCTAGTTACAGACGAAAAAATAATGGAATATACATCATATAGAATAGGTTTGTGTTTTCCATTTCAATTTGTGTCAGCTATCCAGAAATAGTCTTTGCCCATGGGACATCTTTTCTCCTTACAGGTTATCTTCGAGATGCATACCTTCTAAGATTCAACAACTAAATCACGAGGATATCCCACTCAGTCACGAGGCTTCTATTCAGGGACCAGTTCCCCAGGAATTACCTCTAAGTGGTACACCTTCTATACCACCACTAGTGGAGTAGCACACTGTACATGCAGTACCAACAGTCGAGGAGCATAGTCTGAGCGCACTCCATGAGTTTCAGAGATAGAGACCCCTGGGGTTCTAAGGTGAGCCTGACCCTCAGGCGGCTGAGGACTGACTTGAGGTGGTGACTAGAGTTTTCTGTCTAGTGAGGACACCAACAGACTAGATGGTGATCCTTGGAGTGATCCTTCTTCAGGGTTTAGCAAGACGATGGTGGAGTTTGACCATGCAGAATTGCGGCAAGGAGACTCTTTCATGTATGGAGTTTGAGTGACTATTTAGGGAAGAGTTCTCTCTGGTTACATTGAGAACATTACTTATCTTGAAGCTTCTTCAAATCCATTATGGTAGTTTAATGGTGGATGACTGTTCATAAAGGTTCAAATACTTGACCAGGTACTCGATGGATATGGTCATGGATTAGTACTTTAGAGCTCAGACCTTAGAGTGAGGTCTACGATGGGACATATGATCTATTTCTATACCAATAGGAATTGAAACTGATGCATGATTTCTCGAGTGATATTTGGTGTTCGATAGCATCTTGGCTAAGCAAAGATAGCCAGTGCCACCTAGTAGTATCCAGACAGGTGTAGAGACTATAGTAAGTGGGAGTTGTTGTCAGGCATAGGGATATGTATGTGGGAGACATTATAGGAGAACCCAAGACATGGGATATTCATTCTAGTAATCTCAAGAAGGATCCAATTAGCCTCGAGAGAGGTGATGCTACTCGTGTGACGGTAGGAGACATCTTGATAGATATTTCCCAACCTGTCAAACTGCTGAAAGGAAGGAGATGTATAAACCACCAAGGAAAAGGAAAAGAGATGAGCAAGAAAACCCGCCAGGTGGAAGACATGGCAGAGGATTAGAGAGAGCTATAGGAGGTGGGAGATATTTTATCCTACTTACACCACCACCCCCATGTGGTTGGAACCAGGCTCAGATATCTAGGGGATTGGGGCATGGGAAACTACATTTTTTCGAGGCGTATGACCCATGGACTCTAGGGATGATCTGAGGTTTGATATATGTCTTTTCTACCATTGTTGTTGTACTTATAGACACATGATCCAGTCATTATTTCCTCACCAAATGTCTGGTGCAACACCTTGAGATTATGGTGGAGTCGTTGACTCAGCCATTACTATTAAACACACCTAAGGGAGGATAATCGATGATCACACATCTTTTCCAATAGTGTGATCTGACCCTTGGAGTTGAGTGTTTCAGTTGTAATCTCTAGGTGGCAGTATTGAGGCCTTATGATATCATTCCCGGTATGGATAGGTTATCTTCAATCCATGTCTAGATTTATTATTTTAGGAGAAGATTTTTTTGTATATGTAGTGATGGAATGAGGTTTTCCTTTATTGGTAAAAAAGAAAACCCACATAGTACAGAATGGGATCATGCTTAGGAGGGTCTAGCCGATCACTCGTGAGTTGGCTATCCTTTCCCACGGAGGAGCAGATGTTGTGAGCTTCCAGTTCTCAACAGTAGTGGTAGGGTACAAGGAAGTCTTTCCGAAATATGTTCCAGGATTACCTCCCAATCAGGATATTGACTTCGTTATTGACATACACCCTTGGAAGGTACGGATATCCCATCCAACGTATCAAATGGATTCTGTAGAGCTTTATGATCTAAGGGTCCACCTGGAGGATCTGCAGAAGAAGGGACTTACAAGACCCATTGTTTCACCATAGGAGGCCCCAGTTTTGTTTTTCAAAAATTCAGACAAGATTTTGTGGTATTGTGTGTATTATCAATGCTAAACAAGGTAATAGTGAAGAAAAGGTATCCACTACCAAGGATTAAAGACTTATTCAATCAACTAAGATGGTAACAGTGGTTCTCAAAGTTTTAACTTCGATCACGTTACCACCAATTATGAGTATGAGAGGAGGATATAACAAACATGGCTTTTAGATGCATCTACGGTCACTACAAGTACTTGGTGATGACTTTCGGCGGGATGAATTCCATTGTTGTGTTCATGGGACATGTTAAATAGATATTCCAACCATAATTATATGGTTTCAAAGTGGTCTTAATTGGAAATGTCCTTGTGTACCCGGTGTCAGAGGGGGAGCATGTCGGATAACCATGGATGGTTCTAGACATACTCTTAGAGAACCAGATTTAAGGGAACCTCTTGAAGTGCCATTTTTGAATATGGGAGGTCCACTTTCTAGGACATTTTATCACATTATATGGAGTGGTAGTGGACCTAGAAAAGTTCATGGTGGTGATAGCAAGAGATCCACCCCAGATTGTGAGAGAGGTTCAGAGCTTCCTTGGGTTAGAAGGATACTACTGGAGATATGTCCCAGATTTCTCCCAGATATCAGCACTGATGATAGTATTGACCCCAAAGGGTAAGCATTTTTCATAAATAGAGAAGATCCAGGAGTCTTTGTAGTAGTTGAGGTAGAGTTTGGTGAGTGCACTGATCATGATATTTCTAGAAGAACATTTCAAGTATGTAGTTTTCTATGATGCATCAGGGATCGGTCATGGTTGTGTCCTAACATAGAGATAGTTATTGATTGCGTATAGTTCATGCCAGTTGATTTTGCATAAGTAAAACTATGGGACCCTATATCTTGAGTTAGTAGTGGTAGTCTTCATGATGATGACATGGAGACACTACCATATTGGAAAATAGTTTATTTTCTACTTTGAACACAAGAGCCTCAAGTACATGATATCACAAAAGGATCAGAATATGAGGTATATGTGATGGATGCAGTTACTCCAGGATTACGACATTGAGATCATATATACTCTTAAAATGTGGAATTTATTAACTAATTCTCTTAGTTGGAGATCAATTTAAAAACTACTAAGAAAGGCGTAGGAGAATTTGGCATCGCTACAGTATTCCATTATGGATGGAGGTGATGTATCTTATCTCCAGTTGATGCTTTCAACCCCTCCAATCTTACAACGAGTCATTGATCCAAAACTAGGGGATTTATATTGAAATACTTTACACTCTCACTTATTCATAATACATGCTCTTGATGGATATTATCAAGGATGGGATAATTTAATTCTTTTCAAAGGATGTATATTTGTGCTAGTGGAATTGTCAGAGGATGTTCTGAGGGAGTTTCATACAACCACCTTGGTGATACGTCCTGGAGTAGAAAAAATATATCAGGACCTCAAGAGTCACTTTTGGTGGAAAGGCATTAAGAAGTTAGAATAAGAGTTCATTTCTTGAATCCTTACATGCTATTAGGTTATGGATAAGCACCATGTGCCAGCGGGGCTATCTCACCCCATGGAAGTTCCAGAATGGGAGTGGGATGGAATATCGATGGACTTCATGATGGGATTAATATGAATATCAAAGGTAAATGATTCCATATGGGTGATCATTGAGTAATTCACCTTGTCATCCCACTTTTTACATATCAGGGAGTAGATTTTTGTAGAGATATTGAGATGCATTTACATGCAAAATATAGTTTGGATTCATGGTATCCCTTTAATGATAGTCTTAGATCGTGATGCTCGTTTAACATTCTAGTTGTGGAAGGGATTACGTGAGATGTTTAGAACCCAACTACGTTTAAGCACAAATTTCTATCCCCTGACAGATGGTTAGATAGAGATAACCATTGAGGTTCTGGACAATATGTTTCGGGTCTGTATCTTAGATTTTGGTCACAATTGGGAGGACCACATACCACTAGTGTAGTTTTCATACAAAAAAAGTTAGCACTACACCATCGGTATGGAACCATTTGAGGATTTATATGGGAACCATTTTCAATCACCACTTTGTTAGACCGAACTCGGAGAGTCAGAACTCATGGGACTAGAGTTGGTAAAAGCTGCCACTAATAAGGTGCATATTATCTAGGAGCAGATGAAGACAGTACAAATCTAGAAGAAATATTATGTTGATAGTCAATGGAGACCACAGGAGTTCTGTGTGGGAGACAGTGTCTTTGTGTGTCACCACATCTAGGGTTGTGGATATTTGGCTAGGTGGGTAAGATATCTATGAGTTTTATCAGCCCTTTCCTAATACAACACAAAGTTGGTGAAGTGGTGTACCACCTAGCTCTACCACCATAATTACACGAGGTACATGATGTCTTCCACCTATTGTAACTGAGGAGGTACTTGCATGACCCATCACACATCATTGATTGGGGTGAGTTGCACATCGAGGATGGGGATACCTTCAGAGATTACCCAGTCGAGATTGAGGATCAACAGGACAGGATCCTTTGTGGGTCTGTGATTCCCTTACTTCTTGTCCAATGGCAGCCTGGGAACTGTTAGGATAGCACATGGGAGGAGGAGGCTCATATTCATGCAAAATACCCACATCTTTTTGAGTATCCTTTTATTTTGGATTTTTGCAGATGTAAAATCCCAAAGGTGGGGAGAATGTAATGTCTCGAATTTTCCGTGAATTATTTTTAAATATAATATAGAATTATTTCAATACTATTCTTGGTGATGGAGTGTGATTCTAAAGCCCAGAGTGCTCAAAATAAATGATTGAAATAAATTAAAAATTTAAATAGTGTGCATGATTGGTTTTCCTGGAAAAATAGAAGAACATTTAAATGGGTTCGTGGATCAAAAATATAAGGGCGTCATTATGTTCTGAGTAGTTAATTTACCTAAGGAGAGGCCTGACATACACCAGTGTGGGTCGACAGAATAGGTTAGTTTTTGGATGTTTTAAAGGAAATAAAACAAATTAATAATTTATTTTATTTTAAAAATTTAAAAAATGTTGTCATTCATTATTTTGTTTTAAATAACTAGGATATGAGGGTTAGGCTTATAACCCTGGAAAATTTCCTTAGATGCTCTAGAACTTTGGAGAGGATCCACCCTAGAGAATTACTAACAGACAACCACGAACGATGACATGTGGGTCGTTGCGTAGAGAGATCGAATCCTGAATGATGACCACTCTCCATCTTCACCCATGGTCAAGGTTGGGGTTGTTGTTTTCATTCCATTTTTCCCATTCTTGGATTAAACAATGAATGTATATCATCCAACAAACAGGTTGACCCACGATTCGTTTATTCTTGTAGTAGGGTCTTTTTTTGGGTTTATTTTGGAGAATTGATCAATGTTTGGTTTGATTCATATTTTTTTGGTCCATTTGATACTTATAACTCGATTTAATCAACTCTGTGATGAATGATTTATAGTTTTTTTTTCCTTTTTCTAATTGAATTTTTTCTCCCTTTTTGACCTCATGTTCTTTGTGGTCTTTGTAGGGTTATGAACAATGGATCGTTGCATGTCATTTTTGCAATGAAATGATCCCAAAATGGAGATCCAACATCGTGATGACCCAAAAAATGTGTGATGATGATGGATGTGGACGAATCGACTTGGCTCAAGAGAAATCACTCTTCAATGGATCTTCATGCAGGTGTATTGAAACATGTTTTCAAGGTCCACCGGAAGCCCAAAACCAACAGAATTTTTTTTTTGGGTCGGGGTGACCTCGAAAAATGAATTTCTTGGAGATCAGAAAGATGGATTTATGGATCGAATATCAACTGAGTAACAGAAAGAACAACAATGATTTATAGAAAATTAAGATGATCATGGAAGGCGTCCTAATGAACAGGGTGTGTGGGACCATTTCCGAGATTGATATGGCTCCTCGCGATAGGAAGTGATGACATGGTGTGTGACAACTGTCGCGCAGTGTGTGGGCCCCTACAAAATACTCAGAATGTAGTTTAGATGATAAATGGACAAGGGGTGGATTGAATGACATGTACACCACTGCAAATCCAGACAATGCTAGTTACACATGTTACCCCATGTG
Source organism: Viscum album (assembly GCA_963277665.1). NCBI lineage: Eukaryota > Viridiplantae > Streptophyta > Magnoliopsida > Santalales > Viscaceae > Viscum > Viscum album. The sequence goes on along the minus strand of OY728152.1, from coordinate 2,068,046,718 downwards.
TTGGTACACTGGTTAGCCGAAATGGGTTGACGTTGTGTATCGGCACCCAACCGACATATGTGGAGAGTCACCTAGTTAGTAGGAAACGTCTTGTTACTATTATACACTCCTTGTATATCTTTTCTACATTACATGCTCTTCAACATGGGCCAGTGTACATGGTTAGTACCTGGGGTCATATGACACGATGTGTGATCTTTTAACATGTTGTGTACTTTTCTGTACATGGAATTATCTCCTTGTCCATCGTTCATTAGAAAAGTTTCATTTTGGTTAGTGCCGCTTTTCCTCATTCCCTCAATTTTACGTTATCATTTCCATCAATAAGAGTATTATCCATTTAGTAGGACTTTCAAGGTAGAGTCAAAATCCTTCCAAGAGGACCGAAGCGAGATCCTATACCCATTTTCAACCCTAGGTAGAGTATGGTATCAGCAAGACCAATTCTACATGATGTTGATCCTCTACATAGAAGGTGAATCTGGATGATTAGTGGTATACACTTTGTCCTTGGTAGGGATCTTTATCCATGTATCGTGATCTTTCCCCACTTAGGGGTGATTTCTCCCAGAATGAGTGGATCTTTTCTTCCTTTAGATCTATCTGTGCATCTATCTCTCTTATGACACTTTCCGACGAACGTAAATCTCGGGCGAACTTCATCAGAGCTATTAGACTTGTAAACTGATTTCTCCATGACAATATCTTCCTAGAGTCTTCGAACCAAAATCCCTAGCATTGGTATGTATTCGTAGTTACTTACCTCTAGACAGCGAGTTTGGGTTTCTAGTATATCTAGATATGCTTCTCTTGTAATATGTTCTATAGAACTATATTGTGTAGAGATGATTTTACCTTTACATTGTGTATTGACTTGTGGTCTTCGAGGTCCTCTATTTATTATTTTTATACTCACCCCCACATGGTCTTTGGCCGCACATGTCATGTCTTGTGCAAACGAGCGTCCTTTTGACGGAGTCCAGGGCGGACCAGGACCTAACCGAGCTTCATGAGCTTCCTTACAGGCCTAAGAGTTCCAATGGATATGAGAAGCAGCCCCAATACCTATTTCATCTTTATAGGTTGTACTTTTTAGTTTCATACTCTTTTCATTAGTGAGCTTATATTCTGGCCCAATTTACTTTCCATGCTTTACTTGTTTTTGTACTCTGTTGGTTGGGTTTAGTTATAGGCAGGCATTTTGTTTCTTAGTGGTTTTTACATTTTATCATTTGTGGTATTGGAGATGAGTGCATGTGTATAGGTACTTAGAAAATTACTCCCATGTTAGTGGTATTCCTACTCTATGCAATTCAGTATCCCCATGCCTGTTTGAGGCCGTTTTCGGGTGTCACAGTATGAGCCCCACTCGCGACCGGTCATGAAAAATATCTTTAGAATAAAAACTCCATTGGATCATTATTTTCATTAAGATTCAACATAATTATAAATATTGAAAATGATAAAGAATAAAAAATGGACAAATAATGTTTTTACATTTTAGATGAAAACTATATAAATGGGAACTATCAATGGAATAAGTTTACTAATGATATATAACTTTTAACAGAAAATTATCTTTGAAACAATTTTCATTATAAATATGGTCATTCAAAATATGGACATTCACATATAGAATTGGGACATTTATTCAATATATATACTGAATTTTTGGTATGGTTATGTAGTAAATTTAAAATAATATAATTCCCAGTGAAATAAAATTGTGAGATTAAAATATAATAAATATATATATTTATTTGTTATGTATAAATATAAATATTATTTTTATTAAAATGTGATATTATGTATAAAATATCAAATAAATATTTTAATATCCATGGATTAATGAAATTTAATTTTAGAATATAGATAATTAAATTTAATTATTATGGTTAAAGCATATTTAATATAAAATCAGCATTTCATTTTTCAAAGATCCATTTTGATAAGTTTTTTATATTTTATAATAATAAATTAAACGTAACTATTTTATAATATTATTATATATGAATAAATATATAGACATCATTTAAATTATAAATTTATATGAAATAATAAGAAAAACATAATCTATAAAAATTTTATTTTTTAGTAAAAGTGTTTGTTCTTTATATTTTTTTATTTTTATTTTTAATCTAGATTTATAAATTTTAGAGTCTAAAATATATATAACTAACTTAATTTTGGAATTTATAATTTCAAAATTATCTTAGAATGAAGTATTAAAATTTATATAAAAAAATTAGGTGAATAGTGTAATATACAGACACTGAAACGTTTATGCATTTATTAGTATATAAGTAAGAATTAGTAATTTATGAAACCTTTTTATTGAAAAATATAAATTTTATAATTTAATTTATATATTTTGAAAAAATTATTATAAATTATAAACCAATATTTTGGTACTTTAAAACTCAAGAAATATTTTTCTCAAAAAAATACATTATACCTTTTTTATATTAAAATTGATTTTAAATAGTTTTAAAAATTGAATCAGAAGAAATTCACCTCAAATATAGATTTTGGGATAAAATTATCTAATAAGGGGAACTTTATTTTTAGGAATAAAGGTTAAGTTACCTTAGGTAAAAACTATTTACCATGGTAAAAGCTTATATTCAAAAGGTAAAAACTCAAGGGATAAAGGGAATGAAAGATATTTTAAATTGATTGGTTGAGATATGATCATAATTATCTCAAAATAGATAAAATTTTGTCAATTTTTTAGCCAATTTACATGTTTAACGTGTTCTCTATTTATATTAAGTTGAAATATTTACCAAAATGACATTCTCACCACTTATAAATGGGACCTATCACCACCCCTTAAATACCTCTCTAAAAACACTATTTTATCCTAAAAATATAACATATTTTCTTATCCTACAATCTTAATTCACTACATAAGTTTTTGGTTATATTATATTATCCTAAACCCTTTATTTCTGATTAATCCTCCAATGAAACTCAATTTTCTCAATATGAGTTCAATATTTTCGCTAACATATTTTCTTATTATATTTCCTTATAAAATATTTTTAAAAAATATTATATGTTGAATTTTTCATTTATATTATACATATTGTAGATAGATTTTTTGAATAAACAGAAATTGCCTCTCCCCTTCCCCTTAAGAATAGATAAGACACCAATTGTATTTATGTGTGAAGTACTACCTCCATGACATAACAAATTCCATTTTACTTAACCACATTGAATGGAATGTCCAAATATGTAATTTCATATATAATTTTTATATTTATAAAAAATAGATTCAAAATTTAGGAAACTATATTTCTAATTTCACTAATTATATGGGAAATGAAATCATCATCCATGTGTAAGTGCGAACTACCGCTTCCATGGAACAATATATTATCTTTTCACTAGCTCATCCTTGTATGATAATAAATTAAAATTTATGAGTATATACTATATATTGTAGTAGTAAATATCGTGACCATGGTTCTTGATAGACCAAAAAAGTAACAGTCATTATTATGTAATCAATCAATAAAGATAAATAATATGAAACTAATTCATCATGGATTATATATTCATAAAATTCCAAAATACTCTCTTATAATGTTGTTATATCATTATAGGTAATTATTAAAAATAAATTTCATTAGAATATATGACCTATTAATTATATTGGTATCAGATAATGGGTACTAAAATTGACATTATCAAGCATTCGTGTCAAAAATTAAAGTTACCTACACCCAATTATAAAAATATGTGATTTGAAACTAATATATTCATAATAAATGGTCTTAAATGAATTATATAAAAGACTGATATATATGAATACATTTTTTATAAATAATTTTGATAGAGTTATTATTTTCTAGGAGGTTAGATCAAATTAGACTTATTTGGAATAAAGTTAAGGGGTTTTCATGGCTCAAATTTTTTTCTGGAGACATAATCACACAACTTTTATTGTAATAATTAAAATTTAAATTTTCCTACATTATGATAATATTATTTTATAATTTCATTTTATTTTATAGGTAAATTATGTTTCAAACCAGTGTCTTCTTCCCTGATGAATTTATTGTTTCAAAAAAATGTAATTTTGTTAAGAATAATTCTCATCTATTTTAATAAATTTTGTCTCCATATACAAAATTTTACTTACCAGAAAATTTATACGTTCACTAATGAAAAATAAATTTTTTTATCTCCAATTATACTTATATTCCCCTTTAATCATTTAAAAAATATTTTTTTAGCTTTTAACTATATGAGATTTCAATAAATGTGTTTTAAAATATTAAAATTTATTTTCCTTATCAGGATCCTGTATTATTTCATTAAACATAAAAAAAATTACACATGTTTTATTTATTATCAATGTCTCTTTATTTGATTTTATTTTGAAGTAAATTTTTAATAATTTTTCTCTTCATCTAAAAAAATATTTTGGAAAGTGACTTGAAAATCATGTCTTTTTAAGGTAATATTAACAAATTATTTTTAGGGAAATTATTTTTTGTTGTTTTTATTCCATTTCCAAATGATTATTCTTGTAGGACTAATAGTTCATAAATAACCCTATGTGTGCTCTTATTAAATACTCATTTTGGGAGATTGGGTTTTTGGTATTAAGTTATCATGTTTTTTATGTGATTCCATTTAGAAAATTTACGAAACCCATTTTTTCTCATGTGTAATTTATGATATGATTAATGATTTGATTTTAAGTGGAACTCATATTTATGTATAATGATGGGGTGGGTTTTATATTTACCTCTAATAATGTTTTTGTGATTTAATATCTTTTGAGAAAACTATAGAAATCATGTTAAGAATAGTCACTCCAAAATTGGAATCGAGTAAAAAATTCTCCCTCCACTATGGGAATCATGTAGGGATGTCTGATACACTATGTTATGGAAATTGGGTGGTCATTTTTGACCCATTATGACATTACTACCTATTCTTATGTTTTTTAAAACTATTTTTCCTATGATATGCATTATTTACATGGTATTTCAAATGTTTACGATATTCAATGTTTAAAAGATATTCTGCTTTATTATGTTATTATTTCATGTTGTTTTAATTTTTTATATACTTCAAAGACATGTTTTTTAGAAACATTATTGGGTATTTTTCTTCTTTTACACTCTCCTTAATTATAATTAATGCTTTATGGTTTCCACTTATGATCACTCGGTCTTTTTATCTGATATTTCTCCATTACACCTATTTTCCCTCATGTTCATGATTTAACTATTATGATTAATTGATATATATCCCTTAACATGAATTAGAGCTTTCTACTTTAATATATTTCAGTTCCCCTTGTTAGGAAGGGGATTATAAAATATTATATTTCTAGAAGAGTGAATATAGGAAGACGATTATTGAGAAATGTTAAAAATTGATGTAAAATAAGGTGTTTATATAGTTTGTCTCCAAGAAAAAAACATTTCAATCCTTCAGTTAGGAAACTATTTTTATATGTATGAATTTAAAAATGGAATCAATATAATATTTATTTATGTTTATCACCCATCATTATAGTTGTTATTAGAGTAAGGTTTAGTTCTTAGGGGTATTACTTTAGATAACCATAGTGAAAACCCTAGAGATGTGTTTGAGTATACGATGATATCGTGACTTTTTTTAAATTCTTGAGTAGTTTGTTTTCCAAGAAAAAAATCCATTTCAAAGTTAAATAAATTTGATGTAGTCATCATATAGAAGCGCCTGTGGTAATCTATGATGTCCCAACAAGGATTCCACATAATGGTTCCCCTAAGTCGGTTAGCCACATGGCCTCAAACACACATCCCCATAGGCCATTTGGTATAGATTATCAATTATAGCATAGTTTCTATCTATGGAAAGACTATACCTTAATTAATATATCTTAGCACAACTAATATATAATAATAGGTAAATAGTGGAAGCATAGGTAAACAAATTTAATAGTGGAAACAGACACTATTACAACCAGACTAGTAACCCACTGTAGAAGAAGCAGTTTTGAAAATAATAATAACTCAAGAAATAGATAATAATATTAAATGATTTTAACTAAATCATATACAAAATATGATGATAATTTATGTCATGTCTCTAAAAACTCTAAAATAGTTATACATGGATGAAGGTAAAATATGATATATAAAATAATAATAAAATAATATAAAAACAATCTAGTATCTCGAGCATTGGCCAGATCATCCTCTTCCAACCACCATACTAATAAATAAAGTAAGATCAAGGGTCCAAATTGGGACTCCTACACTTATTAACACCTTCAATCAAATAATCTTCCTGGGAACCCTTAGCGGCCCAGATAAGGTGTGATATAATATTCATAGTCCACCACTAATGGCATCTATACTATCAAGTAAGTGTTATATAAAATGATATAGTTTACAGGTATATAAATTTGAAGATGTACTATAATGTAAATACATTAATACCATCTTCACCCACATATAGTATATATTTGAAGTGGTAATCATTTAATTGGTTTATTTAAGTTTATCTTATATTAATGTGTCACGTGAGGTATAACCATCACTTAAAATATATCATGATAATGATTACAATAAATAATCCAAGGTGTAACATGGTATACTTTAATGGTGATAATAGTAAAGCATATCCAAGGTAATAACCAAGGAATACTTGACCTCAAAAGTCAATCTAACTCAATAAAAACATGAATCATGGATGTAAGGGATTTCATTGAAATCCATGGAGCATCGCCCAAGGCATTCCCCTGTAAAAAAAATTTATCACGTCTAACGATCACTTCCAATATAAAATGCGCAAAGCATAACTGGGACCAATAGGGTGTATCCAAAACACCTAATGTGAAAAGACATAAATTTGGATCTAATGATTATATCCAAGGCATCTTAATATTTATAAGAGAGTGAAGGGATCCTATAATGTCATTTTAGGAATCCGATAGTAAATTAAGACTATGTTCCAAGGTGAGTATCTCCCTTGTGAACCATCTCCTAGAATTGAAATAGAATCCCCTGAGTGATCCATAAATTACATTGGGAATCCAAGGCATATATAAATTCAAACCACACCTATAAATAATTAAATATCTATATAAAATAGTCACCTTATACATGATTCATTATATTGATTAGGCCATGTAATAATCATTCCTTTTAATAAGTTAATAGGTTTATTCCACTACCTTGAATACTAAGTGGAAAAGAGAAGAAGCACATGAAACCATTTATTACCTTAATTACAAATTCAATAATTAGGTTCACTCTACTTCCTTACATTAATCATGTTGATCTGTGCTATGGACATGCAACCAAATCATTCAATTACATTCAATTGGACCACGTGATACCTAAATTAAAATGTCCAATCAAAATTGAGATTGATTTATTATATTTATAAACATAACTTAGATGGTTTAAGTAGTATTATAAGTTTCTACCTATTATAAATAGATATTCCATTAAATTTAGGGAGGTATAACCATTAGGATGGTAAACCCTCACACCCGAACAGTGTCAAAGATAAACCCACAAGGGCTACCACGGAATAACTGAAAAAACACCCTACTTAGGGTGGAATGTGTTGATGTTTTAAACTCTAATGGTTTAATGATAATATATTTCAAGGGATATAGAATAAAATCAATATTATTTTAATCAAGTCCAGTCAAATTAATCAGCATCGACCATAAAAATCAATGTGTCGAAAACAAATGGTAGTTTATAAAATGGTGATACTTTAGGGATGAGTCATAGACCACATGATGTATAATTGTAACACTCTCTGATTCCATTATTAATGTCTAATGTTTCCTGTATCGGATGAAATATAAATAATGGATCAAAACACGGAAAATAGGGCATATGATTCTGCATCTAAATAACTATGTCGGGGAATAGATAAACGAATAATAGATCAAGATGAAAAGAGATCTTATCGACATTCGTCAAATGAGATAGATGGATATGAAATCATAGACCAGATGGTGAAGTAGTTTAAAAACCTATTTTAGGGATCCATGTGGGGATCTTGTGTGATAGGAAGTAGTGATTATGTTTCTAAAAAAATAGTGTGGTCCACTAATTTTAAACACTAAAGTTGGGCATTTACACTGTGTGTAAATGCTTTACACATCATGTAAATCTTGGGTTATTCTTCTCTATAAAATCCTTTTACAACCTGTGAATGTTTTTGGATAGTCCATTATTCATCATGTGATTGATAAAAATCATGTAGTCTGATTACACGTTATGTAATTAGAATGGACCCAACCTACAACCCTCCTACCCCTTATTTTACAAAACTACCCAATCGGCCCATGGCCTAGCTTTAGGGTCTACACTAAAAAGTGATCTTTTACAAGAGATTAAAGTGGAAATAAAAATATTTGTACATAAAGGAAAAAAACCATGTTCTTAAAATCTTCACCCTTAAAGAAACTCATCCCTAGTTTCACCTTCCAAGGGAGGTGAAACATTTTATGAGAAAACTCTTGTCGCTATGCACATACATCAGCCTCTAACTCCTAAGTATCATCGTTTACATGCGCATGCTTCCCTAGAAATCATAATAAAGGGATATAATTTCTTTTTTGTGACTTTATTATCCAACTAATGATGAATATAGGATACTCTTCAATGTAATAATCAAAATCTATCTCAAAATCCCCAAGATCAAAAGTATAGGATGGATCAGTATGATAAATGCAATGATGTGAAAAATGGAAGACATTATGCATGTAATGGTACCTCTCAGGACTTAGAAACTGATAGTTTACTATCCTGACTCTCTCTAATAAATCAAGATACATTAAAAAATGTGTTGATAGCTTACCTTCCCTTTGTATTCATCTATGTCCAAGCTTAGGTGATACTCGAAGGAAAATAGAATCCCAACCTTGAACTCTGTTTGTCACCGATAATGATTAGAATGTGATTTATATCAATAATTAGAGGTATAAATAGTATCAACGATCAACTAAACCAACTCAAAACTCTCCTACACAAGATGAGGACCTAGTTTCATTTCCACTCCTACATCTAACTATAATTTTGGTGAACATCATGGCCTACCATACAAGGCCTCATAAAGATCCAACTCAATCGCTGCATGATAACTGTTGTTTTAGGATAACCCAACGAGAGTTATATGATTCTACCAAGATCTTCTAAAATTAAGAATGGATTATCATATTATGTCCTCTAAAACATTTATATTTTGTTTTGACTGATCATCTGTCTGATAGTGAAAAGTTATACACAAAGCACATGTGTACCCATAGCTCTCTATAACCACAGCTAGAAACATGTTTTTAAACAAGAATACTTATCTGATATGATAGTTCAAGGGAAACCATGTAGCCATATGACCACATTGACTTACAGTCTTCCCAACTATTCAACTGAGAAAGTATCCTAGATAGGAAAAAAAGTGTGAAAATTTATTCAGTATATCAATGACTACCCAAACCACATCACTCCCTCTAGGAGACCTCTATAAATCGAATACATGGTCCATAGGAACATCTTCCCATTTCTATTCTGGTCTTAGATGTGGTTATAACAAGATAACATGCTTATATTTCACTTACTTGACCTGTTTATTAGTGGAACACACAGTGATAAAGCCTTATATTTGATATTTCATCATATAACTCCAATACTAGAGTCACATATCTTGATACATCTTGGAGATTCCTACCACTAATAATCATGGGACTCAAAAATAAGTTCCTATATCATATCCGTAGGAACCAAAACATGTCCATGTATATATAGGATATCATCTCCATCCACCGAAAAATTTAGATGTGGGTCCTCACCAGTAATACTCTATCGGATAACCTATCCATTAAGATCTAAAAATACATCGACATTACCCTATCAAGGAGGGAATAGGTAACTTTTAAGGATAATAGATTAGGTTTTTTTTACTATTATTATACTCTATATGAAGCTCAGAAAAGATGTCCATTAATTGTCATTCATCACTAATTTCTTGTATGTTATGTGCCTGAGATTTCTGACTCAGTGCAATCACTATCTGATTTCACTTTCTGGGCGTGTAGGCAAGATCAATGTCAAGTTACTAAAGGTATTCGACCCATATTAACTATATGAGATTTAATTTGAACTTAATAAATATATATTTGAAGATTTTGGGGTCTGTATACACCACAAAGAGCTCACATGTCAGATAGTGTCTTCAGTGGTGTATGGTATGGACAAAAGCTACTAGCTCATGTTTTGGTTTTGGGTTGTTTATCTCATGAGTCCTTAATAGAAAATATTTGTATATAATTAATATATACTATTATATTCTCACTACTCCAAAGATGATTTTTGATGCATCATAGATCGCCATATATCCACTCCCAGGCTTTGAAAGAATCGGAATAGGTACAAAAATAATCCTTACTTTTAGCTCTTGAAAGGATTAAACACATGCTTATGACCACAGAAACATAACCCAAATTTTTTTAATAACATTAATAGGAGAGTAAAGGTTTGACAAGTCATGTATAAAATACATGTATTGCCCATCCAACCTGAAGAAGCTTCATATATCAAACACATTCTTGCGATGGTCCTAGGAAACCACAGCACTCACCTTCTATGGGTCCACTGATACTTCTAATTCTGATATAATATGACCCAATATGTGAATTTTTTCAATACATAATTGGAACTTAGAAGGCTTTTCATAAATTTAATTCTCTCTTAGATTTTTTCAAAATTCTATCAAGATGTCGAACAAGGTTTCTATAATTGTGAGAATACACCAATATGTCATCCAAAAAGGCCAAGAAAAAATAATACATATAGGGACAAAAACCCTATCCATAAAAGCCATGAAAATGGAAAATGAATTCTTATGAACAAATTAAATAATAAGATACTCATACAGAATATAACTATGATGAAAATTCATAGATGGTATGTCGGAAGGCCTAATTCTCACTAGATGATAGGCTTATCTCAAGTTGATCTTCAAGAATATGCCAAATTCTTGAATATTGTCAAATATTTTTTCTATTCTAGTAAGAATATGTCTATTATTAAACATAATATAGTTCAATTTTTGGTAATATATTCATAAAAGAAGGGTCTCGTCTGCCTTCAATGCAAAAATCATGGGTGAACCCCAAAAGGAAGTGTTTGTCCATATAAAACCTTTTGGTCTCAAGATCATCCAACTATCTATTGAGCTCATAGAGCTAAGTAGGTTTCATCCTATATAATGTAGTAGATAGTATAACATGGCCTGGAAAGAGTTCGATTATAAACTCTACCTCTCTCAGGTGGTAAGCTAGAAAATTGTCGAGAAATATGTACTTGAAATGATTTAATACTATAGGAAAATTTGTTAGATGTAAAACCTTATACTATATTAAGGGACTAGAAATTTGGTTGTTTAATCCACATATCACATGAGGCTCTAGTCCAAATATACCATCATAGACATTAAACTCTCCCTAATCTAGATAACTAATGTCCTCTACTAATATAAACAAAACTCTATGGTGATAGTAGTCAACAAAGGCATCATATGGAACCATCCAATCCATAAAGAGAATGAATTCAAATCTCATTGTCTCAAGGATGAAGAGGTCCATAAGAATAGATAATAGTCTATAGAGACCAAAGCATGATATAAATAGACATTACATTTCTTTTTTGGAATACTTAATACATTACATAAACAGATGCCCAATGATTGTATTTTTTTAGTGTCGTTGGAAACTCAGAACATAATATTCTAATTATGGTTACAGATCTTCAACATCTCCCATAAAGATCTTCCCATTTTGTTTTCCTACCTAAAACCTTTCTCTATATCCAAGAGAAATGAAAACATAAAAAGTGTTAGCTCAAATTCTTAGTAAGGGTAATCATGGAGAACATAAAATAAACCATAACCCATTAGAACGTAAAAACATAAACATAATGTTTAAACATCAAAATCTAAAGTCATGAAAAAAATCTTGGCAGTATGTAAGGCATGGACGATAAAGGAATGTTAACCAAGATATAATAACATTGGAATAAATCATGTAATTGTAGAAATATAATATTCACATAAGTTGATTTCCATAGTATCCAAGTCATTATTTCCAGGACCATCATATTGGACAAAATCCATTAATGAACCAGGTTTGCTATCCATTCTAGCCATGTATTACTAAACCAGATTTACTTGATGTTCTAGTCATGTATTACTAAACCAGTTTTACTTGTCATTCCAGTCAGATCTATCTCATAAGATATAAATATTTACCCAATGTATTATAGGGAGATATTGATCCAACCCATCTTGTACTGAAATCATTCTCACATGTTCCAAAAAAACGTAAATCATTCATCGTAGCATAACCCAGGAAATAAAATGTGTTTCTTAAACATCATTCCATCAAAATCGATATAAAATAAATGGATTTAAAAAAAATAAATATATCATAAACACAATAAAATAATAGTAATAATAGTGATAGAAACATAACCCTATGTTATCTTATATGGAAAATAATTTTGATAAAACACTTGAACTTATTTCTTGAAGAAAATATCCTTTATTTTTCAAAAACGTTTTCTTTTCACAAACTGTCGTGCAATTTTAAATAAAATAATTTAGTTGAAAATATAATTGTAAACTTTTTTAAGATGATTCATATAAATAATGAGTCATTAATATGTAAAAACTCATTCATGATGTATAAGTTAAAAAAAACATTTGCCTCGTACTTTTGCTAGAAAAGTCAAAAAGTAACTCGAATGGTAAACAAAAGAAATATTCCTTCCATACTAAACTGTACAAGTCAAAAAGGGGTAAAAATTACTTTAAATATACATAGAATAATATTAAAAAAATATTAAAATAAATATAAAACATGGACATGGATGATAAATATATCCCTAATAATACTTACGAATAAACAATCTCGGATAAAAATAAGATTGACAAAGTTATCCCTTACTCAAAGAATGAAATGTTTTGTATGTATCCAACCCTCCTGTATAGTGATTTAAATAATTTTAATGATTTATTAAAGAATAATAATCATTTTTAGGATAACATTTATGATGATATTTTCATCTTTTTGTTAGTAACGATGATATCGTTCCCATAATTATTGAATGATATTGAATTGGATGGTTTATAGTATCTAGTAATTGGTGTTATGTTATAATAATCATATATAGTTATTATTTACACAAATATACCCATCCAAGTATGGTGGTGGTGAAAAACAAATTACACTGCGGCGTGGAGACGGAATATCATACGTACACACACGCACTGATTTCATTTTTTGTAGGATGGATAGAAGGTGAAATATGGTTTTTTCATATGTATAATAACATATAATTATATGATTTATACTAATATTATTACTTTATAATGAAATAACTAAATAATTATAATTATAAGAAAAAGGAAATTTTAAAGAATCGGTAGAAGAGATTACCTCTTCCTCGACGTGCCTCCTTTAAATTTCTTCTTAGGATGCTAGAGTTGGTCTTTTGAGAAGAAAAAAACTTATAAACTGTAACTAGTTAACTTGATAATATAAATTTTTAGGTTGTTTACAATATTTAAGGCTCAAAATGGAGTGAATAGGATAGGAAGGAGGATCCCTTTTATAAGAGAGGAGAGAGGCTCTTTAGGAAATTCTCAAAATATTAATTTATTATAGCATTATTTTAGATTTAAAAAGGTCCAAAACTCATTTAATTATAAAAATAAGATAATTTTTTTTCTGTATCATCTCAACCAATAGGTTTTATACAAGTTTAGTTCTAAAATATAACCTTATATTTTAGTTTTAACCCTTAATTAACTAATTTAACTCTTACCATGTCTTCTTATATATTCATACTATATTACTAATATAATTACAATAAAATGAAATTAGAATATAAATTGGTTAATTAATGAAATATTTAACATTATATAAGTCATTTTTAAGAATCCTATATTTTTAGGACTACTATATCATTAAATAAAATAGAATATATTTAAAAAAACCCGTTTATGTCAATTTTATACTATTCATATCATGTCTTTTTTAAAATCCATAACAACTTGATTCATTCAAAAAACTACTTTAATTAAAATATAAAGAGTTATATGCATCCATAAAATTTTTTTATGTCATAAAAATAATAAAAATAACTTTATTTTAATATTTATAATCTCATTTATTTAAATTATTCATTGATAATGTAATCATTGCATCATCATTGTGTCATAAATAAATTTATTTATTTGTGGTATAAAAATTATAAATAAAATAACATGATGTATGAAATATTTTTATCTTTATAATGAATATTTATATACATATATATATCAGTTATATAATCCTACATTAAAATCTATTTAGTAAAAGATATTTGTTAGTTTATAATTATCTTTACTTTAGATTAATTCTTATAAAATGTCATTTTCACATCCAAGTGAATACATGGGGTCCCAAAATCAACCAAAGGATGCACATGGTTGGAAATATCTCATCAAAAAATTTTATTACATGTTTTAGGGTAGATTAATATTTTTATGATGTTATTGTTTACCCTTATTTACCAACTTTACCCTTTAACCATGGTAAATAAAATATTTACAGAAGTTATTATTCATAATGTCCAAAAATAAAAGGGTACCCATTTAGAAAAATTTAAACTTATGATTATAAATATGGAATAAATTTTTCTAAATTCAAAACATAGATGTTTCCATAATTAATTTAAAATTAATTCCCATTATCAAAACCAAAAATCGCGTTTTTAGGAAATAATAACTACCAAAAGACTGACAAGAGATTAAGTCCAATTTAAAAGTGAAATTACATCCAATAAAAAAAATTGGATTAAATGATAAAAATTTAATCCAAATACACTTTATAAAACAAATAAAATGATAATCTTACTATATAAATAAATTAGATGAAAATCCAATTTTGAATTAAAATGTTGTATTTTTCATTATTCATTAATATATGAATTTTATTAGAAAAAAATAAAATTTAAACATAAGTAAATTTTTAAGATCCTATTTCAAAGAAGAATTTTATTTTGTCAAATATAATATATAAAATTGTAAAAAACTAAATTTAAAATGGTTTCTCCATTTAAATGGAGAAAAACTACATTTTTTGAAAAAAGACTTCTTTTATCCAAAAAAATGAACTTGTTCTTATATAAGGTCTTGAAAATGTGTAGGATGAATGATAATGTTGTATAAAATTCAAAATTTGGTTATTTATTATTCATATAATCTAGTTTATATCCCATTAAATAATAATATTTTAATAATATATCATTGTTTAGTGAAACTTGATATTGCGTACTACACAAGCAAACGAGGAAGGTCGTTCTTGCATGTAACGCAAGCCAAGTTAGTTTTGTTTGTAGTGAAATATTACTTTTCTGTTTCTTATAATCCAAAATTATTTCATTTATATATTGAAAAAAAAATCTATACTCAGTGTTCCATGAAATAAATTCTATCAAAAGAACTTGAAATTTTGTGCAGCACAGGACAAGAATAGTGTTGCGTATACTGCAAGCTAATACGGTGTTTTGTATAGAACAAGATAATATTGGTGTAGAATACAACACAAGACATAAATTAAATTAAAAACAAACTATATCATGAAATCTTGGGGTGTTACATTGTCTACCTCAAGGGGATAGTCCCTTCATTGGTTTGTTCCCACATACCACACTCCCAGCCATGTATCGAACGTTATAAAAGCATATTATGTTTCTAACCAGATACTTTCCATATTCAATAAAGTTATAAATGAGTGGTAAGAATCTATACAATATGAGGGATATGCAATGCTGTATGCTACAGTAATGTTACCTCATACTGTAAACGTTCGAACACTCTAATCCTCAGGTATTTGTCGTAGGGCATGAAACTAACCTAATCCATATCTATATATTATAGCTAGATTACCCTAATAATGCTCTCTATATTGATTCTAATAATCAGATGTTTTTATAACACAAATTTGATCTCCTACTTGGTCAATAATGTCGATGTTACTTGAATTTCTCACTTGACACGGCATAAAAGATCCTACCCCGGAAGTTGGAGAAGGTGTGGATCCTATTCCACTAGAAGTAGAAGGAAGGGTCTGTTAGAATTTCATAAGATTCCCCATATAGGCAAAATCACGACACTCTTGAGGGTCTCTATAACGATATGGATCTATATGCCGCTATCATCCACACTGATATAATACTATAGAGATACCATTTTGGTTACTCTGACTGCCAATGCTCTATCAAGGATCCTCGAGATTTCACTTCCTCCTATCAAAAGAACTAATGTCCAGTCTCGGCACTGAACCTATATATCCAGGACTATTTCCTTACCTTAGGTTGTGATTGGTGAAAATATCCTTATTGATAGTCTTAGAAAAAGTAGGTTGGTGTAATAAGTTTACCTAATAATAGATGGTATACGTATTCCCATCATCAAATCATCTAGAATGTGATAGCACATCACTGGCTTGAAGGAGTGAAAATAATTGTAACTAAGTAAAATGTGATGAATAATCCATGAGAAACATAGCACCCTTGTCTATATGTATTCACTCTCTGGGTTGGTCATCCCTCATCATTTAAGGAAATAATTATTCATATAAAGCACTCTAAATATCAGACCATACCAAGCCATAATGACAACCATCCTCAGTAATCACATCCCACAATCGCTTATCCAAATCACAAATCATAATGGTAGAAAAATTTATCCTCTAATCTATATGTGTCTCAATATTCTCAAAGATAGATAAGGTGGATGACATCAAAGACTATGTAGCATATGTTCTATCGTACTACGAAAATGTGGGAGGGTGTTTTTACTGGAACTCATTATTCTGATCAGCCATAGTAGGTGTTGGTCATGGATAACCCTGCATGAAATGCATCATATTTAGAAAAACCTCTTGAAACAAAGAATCAGTGCCCATATAGGATATGACATGTGGTTCTATAATATGAATTATAGTAGGATTCAATGGTGGATTAGGGACCACCACATCCAGAGTGTAGTCATCTACACCCTCCTAGTCGATGACATAATGAGATCATGGTGTCATATATCTACAAATGCTAAGAACATGCCTCAGATCAATATTGAAAATAGATAGATACACTAGTAGAAGGATATTTTAATAATAAGGGATCTTTACCCAGGATACTTGCCCAAATTCTGAATTAAAATGCTAGGTATTGGTAAGTAATTAAAATTTAATTGATAGGGGCGATATTAGGTTAAGTTTCATTTATACCTTGCCTATTTATTTACAAGAAACCATTTCATTTTATAGTAAAGACTTACATTTAAAATTTTCATTTCCATTTATACATATATCAGTGTTTTATTTAAAAATTTATTTTATTCTCAGTTAATAAGGCCAAATACACCTTATCACTGAAATCAACACCCATTCAGTGTCTATTTAACCTCTTCTACATTTGACCCCAGAATGTAATCAGAAAAATACATTGGATCGGATCATTAAATTACCCATTCCAATATGTGAGGGCCCGAACACCTCATGAATTGAAACTATAAATCACTCAATCACAATTAAATATTATCTCATGTAAGCAGAGTCTCATAGATGATATGGGTAGAAACTAGCTATTTAAGATGCCGCCATTAACCTATACTAGAAAACACTATTTAGATAGATTAATACATTTTAAATAACAAACTCCCTACCCTGTAGAGGATGTTAGCTGTATAATAATATATTATTAGCATGGATCACTCAATAATCACAAGAAACACAATCAATTCAAGAAGTGGAATACACCTATATGGCATTAAAAATTCATGGTATGTGAATTCAAATTGAATATAATGATGCATTATTGATAATTCCTTACCCTCATCTCATTGAAACAAGGATAAAATGAAATCCCCAATAGTAAAAATAGTAATGATCATCACATATCATTTGTTTCACCCAAAGGTGAAATTATACTAACTATAATAATAAAAATATAGAAAAATAATTTCTATTTTAGGAAACTCAGCACTTACCATGAATATGAGATATCTATTCCCAATCATGAATTATTAAAAAGTTTCAAAGAATTCATAATCTTCAATTTATTTTCTCAAAATATTAAAGTATGAAAGGAACCCCTCTGATACCACATTATGATATCCCAACCCCAGTTCCACTCAAAGGTTCCCCTAAGTCTGTTGGCCACATGGCCTCAAACATTCCTCTGCATATGTCAGAGGATAATGACCATAAGTGAGGTCCTAGGCTGTGTCTATGAGGAGACTATTCCCTAATTATGAGAGTTTAGCATAGAGGATATATAATAATAGTTAAATAGATTAATAATATGTAAACATATGGTATATCCGAAATAGACACAATAACAACTAGACCAGCAACCCACCGTAATGGAAGTTGTAAAAAAATTAAAACAACACAAGAAATATATAATACTAATAAAAAATGAAAAAATTTTTGTTTACAAAATCTAATTATAATGTATGTATTGTCTCAAAAAAATTGTAAAATAGTAATACATGGAAGTAGGTAATACATATTATACAAAAGAAGAAAAATGAAGCCAAAAACTATCTACCATCCAAAGAACAGTCCCAATCATTTGCTACCAAGATCTATCATTATAAATCAAGGAATATAAAGATTCTAAATCAGGATACTTCCCATTATCAACACTTGTAATCATATAATATTCCTAGGTACCATCGATATACCAAATAAGGTGTGTGATAAATCTCAATAGGCCACCACCAACGAACTATATACCATCCATTCAGTGTAATATAAATTGACACAAAGTACAGATATATAAATTTGATGTATTAAAATAATGTAAATATCGCGATACCTACTTCAGGCTCATCTAGTATGTATCTGAACATGTAATAAATTAATTGGTTCAATAAATTTCAATGTATATAGATTAGTCAGGTGAGGTATACCCAGAAATAAAAACATATCAGGATAGTGATAACAATAAAGGATCCAAGGTGTAACAAGGTCTCCTGTAATGATGATAATTGTACAAAAGTCCCAAAGTAATAACCAATGTGTCCTTAACCATAGGGGTCAATCTAACTCAGTGATAAAATGAAGCCCTGATGTAAGGGCTCTTAGTGTAATCCAAGGGGAATGACCCAAGGAATTCCATAATAAAAAAGTTCTAGCCTAGTCCAAGGATCTTGTCAAAGTTAAAATAGGCTAAGCATGTCTTGGTCGAATGGGGTGTATCCATGGTTCCACATGTCTGAAAAAATTTCCCTAGATCCAAAGTGTACATACATGGAAACCTAATACCCAAAATATGGTGAATGGATCCTGCAACATTATTTATTGCATTATCTAATAGAAAAGGACCATGTTCCAATCTAGTTATCTCCCTTGGCAACCAACTCCATGAATCTTAATGACTTCCTTTGAGTTCCCAAGGCATTACCTTAGGAATCCAAGGCATTTATTATGTCCAACTATTCTTATAAATAATAAAATTTCTAAATGAAATATGCACCTTTTACATGATTCATTATATTTATCAGGTTATATAATACTCATGAATTTTAATAATTCAATACATTCATTCCATTACCTTCCATACTAAGTGGAAATGATAAGAAGGACATGAAACCATTTCGTACATTAATTTCTTATTAATTTATAATGTTCACTCTGTTTCCTTCCACTAAGAATGGAAAGGTCTTTTATAGACATAAAACCAATATATTAAACTACATTCAATTGGTCTAAGTGATACCTATATTATACTTTCCCATAATAATTAATATTCATTTATTATATTATGACACTTACCTTATTAGGGTAAAGTTTTACTATATGGTTTTATCCATTGTCATTCATATTTTATTTAATTTAAATATGTTTTTCCATTATCATGGTCAAAACACACACCAGAACAGTGTCAAAGATAAAACCTCATTGTATTCCAAGGAATAACTGAAGAAACACCATAATAAGGGTGGAAAGTGTAGAGGTATTAACATAAAATGGTGTTATGATACTATGTCCAAAGGGGTCTATAATACAAGCATGATGATTATAATAATGGCATGTGTATTTAAAAATTATTTCTGTATAAAATTAGTATGAACACAACAATGGTAGTTCATAAAATTGATAAACTCAAGGGGTCAATCATAGAACACCTACCGCACACCCATATCACTCTTCTCATACAACATCAGCCTTTAGTTTATCCTGCATCATAATAAATATTATTAATAGATCAACACCCCAAAAATATGGCATATGATCATGCATCTAAATAAATCCATCATGGATAATAGAATACCATAACTACTTAAGATTTATTTAGATATTATCGGTACACATCCAATGAGATAGACAGATTTGAAATCAAAGATCAAATGATGAAACAACATAAGAACTTAGCTTATGGATCCATGGGGTAATCATGTGCAAGATAGTGGGAGGGGTGAGTCTCTTTCCGAAATATGAAGGTCCAACCTCTTATTTAAAAAGTTGAAGTCAATAATTTACATCATATGTAAATTATTTACACATCATGTAAATATCAGGGTCCTTCTATTTACAAAAAACCCTTTACATGATATCAAAGGTTCTATCAATACCATTACACGTCATTTAATTGCTACAAATTTTTTATTCTAATTACACATTGTGTAATTGGCCTACATCCAACCTACATCTCTCATTCCCCTTCCTTTCCAAAAAACCCAACCAGACCATAGCCTGGATTTACGATCTTATCCAAAAAGAGAACTTTTACAAGTGTTTAAAGATGAAATAAAAATAAATGTACCTAAAGAAAAAAATCTGGTTAGTTGAGTATCGAACTGATCAGAACTTTGATGCTGATGACTATGACTGAAACGACACACCTGGATATATACTATCTAGTGATATACTTTTTTATCATATTATCATAATGAACCACAATTAAGGAATGATTTCCTTGATATATTGAGTAATTAGGTTGAGAAGTATAAGATAAACAAAATTAATTTTACATGGGTAAAACAAATATCAATAGAGGTTAAAATAATGTAACTATAGGACAACATGATAATTTAAAAGTACAATGTGTTTAAAGGTTGAATACCTTTTTTGATTAAGATAATCCTCCCATTATTTTAATTCTTAATCAATTTTGTGAACCCTTTTTGTTATCTAAATGGATGTAAATATAATGAACCAAGGGTGTGAGGAATTATGCAGAGATTACCTCAACAAAAAACTCATCAAAATGAGATATATATTGATAAAAATTAGGATTATACCAAACCAAATTTAATGAAACATGGTGAAAAATCTGAACATTGGTGAAGTCCTAAACACACCAAAGAAAATAAGGTTGAATTATAATGAATTTTTAAGTGTTTATGAGGATAAACTAAAGAATTTTAAACAAACTATATGTCAAAAATGAGAAAATAATCACCAAGGGAATTGTCTCAAGGGAACTGGAATATAATTTACTTATGGAATAAGATGTCATCAAGAATCAAATTTTCAAGGAAAGATAATAAATATTTTGGTTAATATTATTGAAATAAATAGAATTTATCATAAGGATCCATTAATAATTCAACGTTTTATGTGTCGGTATATTGGGAATTATCCAATCCAATTCCATAAACCAAAGGCTAACTTAGATGATGAGAATCACCAACCTTAAAGAAAAAGAGGTTAATGAAATACATAGACAAGCACTAATATTTAAGGGTATACTAATAATTAATGTACACATACCATTAAATATAGACTTGTATATGTCTTTTTGGAATTTTATTTTAGGAAATCTAATATATCTAAGAAGTTTTCTATGTTTATTAAATCAGCACCCTGATGATTTTATTTTCAATGAAATCTTCTAATGGTGTGATTATTTTATTCCAAGTTGAATTTTTTATGAATTTTCCTTGTCTATATATTATTATTATTCCTTTATATAAATTTAACACAATTTTAAGGATGTATTGGTTCCCACCAGTTAGGGGGGAAATTATTTAGTGAACGAAAAATACATTTCATAATAACTTATCATTACTTATCTGTTAAATGATAATAATAAATATCCTCTATAAACAAATATTCTAATTTCGGTCTTGATACCAAATAACAGAAGACACGTGTCTTGTATAATAGGAGAGAAACTAAATATTACTGATAGTCATATTCCAAGGAAAGACATATGTTTCCCAACATTGAAATGTTGATATAGATCTAGAAATTATATCTTGATTAATCTCAATCATTTAAATTCTATTATATATATCTTTCGGTATGTGATAATTACAATTGTGATAACGTTATTTATTTAATGTGGGATAAATTAACACCCTAGGTTTTAGTTTCCATAAATTGTTCCCCTATAATTATAAATAATATTGTAGTATTCTTTCTAATGAATTAATACTTGGTCAAATATTAGGCCTTAAAAGATATGAAAAAATATAATTACACTTTATTCTATTGTAATGGAACATTATAATGAAGATACATGAAGCCATGTATCATATACAATATATTACTACTCATCATGGATGATTACATCCTTTACAATAGAAAAAAATATAAAAATGGGGTAATAAATTGAAATGAATAATATCTTTAGAACAAGAAACTCCCCAGGACCACCATAACCTTTAATAATCACCATTATAATTAAAGGAACAACAATGAGAAAGAATATCAATAAAGGATAAACCATGATGTGAGATCTAAAATGGAAACTATAGAAATGGTAATTGTGAATGGAGTAAGTTTATTATGGTTATATATATATATGACTGAAATATAATAGTTTTCAATATGGTCATTATAAATATGTTTATTTTAAATATGGTAATTTCATGTATTTTCATTAGAAATATATCTAATAGGTATAAAGAATTTGTGTTTGTTAAGTTATGAAACATAAAATAATATAACTCATAAAAAACTAAATTTAAATATTATAAATATATATGTGTGTGTGTAACATATAAATATTTATAATAATATTATTAAAATATGATATGATTTATATATATAATTCAAATAAATATTTTAATGTCAGTATAGTTTGAAAATTTAAATTTATAATATAAATAATTTATTTTAATGGTATATGTTAAAGCGTATTTACATAAAAGTTGTATTTCATTTTTTAAAGAACTATTCTATTGTGTATTTTATATTTTATACTAATAGATTAAATAGATAAATTTTAAATTATTTTTATACATGAACCAATATATTAACCTAATTTGAATTATAAATGAATTTAAAATAATAATGACATTAAATGTTTTATAAAATCAATTTTCATTAAAATTAGTTTTTCTATATATTTTATATTTTAATTTAAAAACAAAATTTTTAATTTTTAGACTCTAAATTGGATAAAATTAACATTTTTTTAGATTTATAATTTCAAAAGTATCTTATCATGACATTTTGATATTTTCTAAAGAATTGACTTTTAGTTGAATAATAAAATATACCGATATCATGACTATTATATCATTATTAGTTTATAATATTTATTTATACATTTATCATGGATTTTTATTAAAAAAATACACTTTCATTAATTAAATTAAATATTTTAAAATATTTATTATATTTTAAAAACCTATATTTAATATTTTTAAAATCAAGTAATATTTATTTGAAAAGGGTTTTAATACATTATACACTTACTATATTGAAAATAATTTTTAACACTTTTAGAAATTTGATCCAGAGTAATGGATTTTCAATTATGAATTAGCAGAAAAAAAATTATCTAACAATGATCAATTTATTTTTAAGAATAAATATTCTGTTATCTTAAGTAAAAACTAGTTGCCACAGAAAAAGATTAAATGGAAAAAATAATAACTCAAAGGATAAATGGATATAAAAATTTTAAAAATATGTTTCCAATTGAGTCTTTGAGATATTATCTACCACATATCACCCTATTCTCAATTATTGTCTATTTTTTTAGACAATTTTCATGTTTAATCTAACAAACCAAAATTTTTATCAATGGAAATTCCTTTCTTATAATTATGTCATATATTATAAAACATATAAAATCACTTTGAGAACATAATAAAAACATTATAAATGAACAGTTAATAAAATAGTATGCATTCCTAGAAATTAAAGAACTTATACCAATTCAATGGTAACTTGACCATTGGAATAGTAATATGGCCATTTGAAATAGTAATGTAGCCAATATAGAAGTAAAATCATATAATAAATCATAATTAAAATTTAGGAATTTTAAAAATTATAATATCTTATACTTATATCATATTATAAGTAAATAAATATTTTAAAAAACTATAAGTTAAGTTTTGGTATTTTTATAAAAATAAATGTTTTTAATAAAATTTATAATTAATATATTTAACTAAAAAAATTATTTATGTAAAATATAGTAATGAATTAACATTATTTGGTCATATTATTTTATGATAATTTTATGAGACCTTAATTAATTTTTAAATGTGTTACAAAATATGTTATAATTTTAAAATCAGTATTTTTCAAATAAATGATGATTATAATAAAATAAATAAATTGATCATATTTAGAAAATTATTTCCATAAAATTGAGTTCATTTTTTAATTCTACAATTTTAAAAATGGTCAGGGTGAATTTTTTGTATTTTTCTAAAGTGCTTGAATTTTATGTGAATAGTAAAATACAATAATTTGCGATAAAAGAAAAATACATGAATTATTGAGTAATAGATAATGTATAGATTATTTAACACCAAAATATAGAAATAACATTAATTATTTTCATATTATTATAAATAAGGTTTAAAATATTCATATTCTTGAGCCAAAATAAGATACTAATGAATAAAATATTTAAAAAAACATCCCCCTCCTCCCCTATAAATACCACCCTCCCAATCTCTTCTCCTAACACCTCCATAGCCTTGAAACTTGTCTAGATTATAACCCATTCTCTTCCAAACTCCATCCCCCACATACAAGATATGTTGGTATCATCAAAATACAAATACCATTTCCCGAAGGAGGTTCTCAAGGGAGAGACATTTAATATGTAAAATCCTCTTTATTTTTCTTTTAATTTATTTTTAATCTCATTTCTTTTCTTATCCTATCCTCGCCTACACTTATCTAAGTTGAATTATAACACTATTATATTTTATATACTGTAATTTTATTATGATAATGGAATAATTAATCATATAATCTCTTCCCTTATCCTTTTATTCTAAAAACAAATTTATCATCCATGGTGTGTCGATTTACCATCATCGTGGATGATGCATTTTCATTTTTCACTACCACCTTTAACACTGGTAATAAAACCATAATTATTATTAAATATGATTATATCATAAACTTTATAATGTATATTATGTTTTGTAATCAATATATAAATATGATAGTAAATAAAATGATATGACTTCGTGATGGTCACCAAAAAAAATTAAATCATTTTTATTAACATTCTATCTAATAAATCATCCTCATATCAGATAATAAAATGGTATATAATACCAATTAAACTTACTTAATTTAATTAATAAAAAATAATTTTATTTTTGGAAAACTATTCCAATTTTACATGAAAATCCATGTATAAATTTAATTAAAACAATCATGAAAATCATGAAAACGAACTCTCCAAAACTATGAAATTGAACTCTATAACTCGCCATAATGTTAAGAAATGTACTTAATAAAATTATAATAAATAAAATACATTAATATATTATTCAATAATTATTAATTAAATAATTAATTTCATTATATAAGATGTTAATGATAATAAATCACTTGAATATTAGGTAAGGGGTTCTCAAAACAAACATCATTCCCTTGGGATTCCCTCTTTCACACCAATTTTAGTATGTATATTCATCTATTGATCCTTAAATATCATTTTTTTCTCTATTTTCCATTTCTTAGATATAAAAATTTTATATTTTAGTTTATTAAAGCCACAATGTTTTTAAAATTAACTCTACTTTATAAAAATATACCTTTTACTTCTCTTGAGTTTGTTTCTTTGTTACTCAATATTGATGATTTGTATTCCAAGTATGTTATTCCAACTTTATTTTAGGAACATAAAATTTTATTCATTAATATATTCTTTATGTAATGAAACTCATTCCTTTCAATGGGTTCTAATATTTCCAAGATTGATATGTGTTATATGTGGCATGCATGATTATGTAAAAATTATGATGTGATGAGGGCACATATAATTATATAGCTCATGTAAATGTTATTATGTGATGGGTGAGACTAGAGTTTTATTGTTCTCTAATTAATTAGGTAATTTTATTTACCTCATCATATAATGAAAAATATTCTTTAACATGATGATATCATTGTTCACTACTATGTGTTTTGGTTAACCTCTAAGACATGATGTTTCAAATTTATGCATTTCCAGATTTCATGACATTATCTAATGATTCCTCACATGATTATAATGAAAATCCTATTATTATGTTATGATGATGGGGATTATGCTCACCCATGTTTCTTGTCTCATATTCATCATCTTACTATCCTTTTAACTCACCCCTTATTTTTATTTATATCCTCAGGTGATTACATGTACTAAGGAAGACATGGGGGCCAATAAGAAGATAGATAATAAGGGATTAAACAAATGTTTATGTTTTATTGTCTAAAAGTTATATAGGGTACAAATTTTCACACAAAAAATCCCTCTGATCCTAGTTTTTTTAGAACTATTATGTTTTTTATATTTAAAATTATTTGATAGTTATGTAAGAAAAAATAGGGTCTCTATATTTTATGTTTTCACACTTTATATTAAGTTGAAATGTTTATAAAGATTTCATTCTCACAAATTATAAAAGGGGAATCTCACCACCCATTAAATAAAACATTAAAAATTAGGTTTCCTTATAAAAATATATCATATTTACTTATAACAATATATCATATTTACTTATCCTAAAATATTATTTAAATCTCATGATCATCTAGTCACAATAGATTATCTTAATCCCTTCCTTTTCAAGGAATCATCTAAAAATCCCAAAGATCTCAATGTAAGTTCAATATTTTTGAAAACATATTTTCCTTTAATGATTATATTTAAAGGTTATTTTTACAAATATTATATTATTACTTCATAATTTATAGTATACTAAATTTTTTTATATTTTTTGTAATAATCACTAACCACCTCTCCCCTTCCCCTTGATAAAATAAAAAATGTCAATAGTGTGTATGTATTCACTACCTCCTCCACAACATGATGTGTTTAATTTTCCTTCAACTCCTTAAAATAATAGTCCTAAAAAGGAATTTAATATATAATTATGATAATTATAACATTTTTTAGGCTCTAAAAATAATAATTCATGTTAATCCTTTCTCTCATGCTATGGGAAACAAAATCGTCATCCATGTGTTTGTGCAGACTACCGCCTCCATAGAACGGTATATTCTGTTTTAAATACCACATTGTTTACCATAATAAATTAGAATTGATAATTATATCTGATATATAGAACTAATAAATATCATTAATATATTTCTTGATTCATAAAACAAAAACTAATGATCTCTGTTAGGTAATCAATCAGTATTAATAAATATCCCAAAACTAATTCCTTACATATTTTATCTTCACAAAACATGGAAAGACTCTTATATAATGGGATTAGAATAATATAGTTCGTTATAAAACATCAATTATATTGTATTATAATACCTATTAGTCAAAAAATGGTATCAAATAATGGGTAATGATATTTAAATTATAAATCATTCAAGAAACAACTGAAGTTACTATCACCCGATGGTTAAAATAAGATATATGTAACTAATATATTCATAATAAATAGTACAAAATTTAGTATATAAAAGATAAATGTTTATGAAAAAGGTTATAAAACATAATATTGAGATAATTATGTTTTTTTATTGGATGTTATATAACTTTCTACTAATTGTGAATAAATTTAAGGGTTCTTCTTGACTCAGATCATTTTCTTGAGTCATAATCACTCCACTTCGATTATAATATTTCAAGATTTATTTTTCCTAACTTATGATGGTGTTGTATTATATTTCCATCTTACTTTTTGTGGAAATTATGTTCCATACTAAATTATTTTACAGTGAATATATTTTTTCATAAAAAAAGTAATTTTGTTAAGAATAATTCCCACCTATTTTAATAGATTTTTTCTCTATAATGAAGTTTTTATATCCCACCAAATTCATATTTTCACTAGTGTAAACAAAAATTAATTTTACCTCAAAAAATAATTTTATTAAACTTAATTAATATTAAAATAATGTTTTTTAACCTTTTAATGATGTGGGTTTTTAATAAAGGTGTTTTAAAATATTAAAAGGGTTTTCTCCTACTATTATCTTATATTCTAACTTTCAAATTCACAGTTTGACATATGATTTATTTATTATAAAGGTATATTTTTATTGAATTTTTTTATGTAATTTTTTATGAATTATTACCTTAGCATTACAATAATGTTATTTTGAAAGTAACTTGAAAATGAGATCTTTTTAAGGTGATATTATGAAACACTTTTTAAGAAAAATATTTTTTCTGATTTCTCCTCCATTTTAAAAGGATTATTCTCCAATAGATTGTGGAATCATAAATCACTCTATATGTGATTTTTTAAAATAATTTTTTAGGACATTTTATTTTTCTTATCAAATCATCTCCTTTTTTTAAGTGATACCATTTAGAAAAGTTATAAAACTCATTTTCTAATCCTATGTAGTTTATGATAAATTGAATGATTTGATTTAAAGTGGAATATGTATGTATGATGATAATTTGTTTGGTCCTATATCACACTCCAATTTACTATTTATTTTTTTATATCTCATAAGGTTACTATATTAATTGAGTAATGAATTCTAACTCCACAGTGGGAATTGAGTAAGGAATTCTTGCTCCACTACAAGAATTTAGTATGGATTCATGCCCCCACATTGTTTTATGAATCTGGTGGTGACACCTACTACACAATGATATGATTACCAATTCTTATGTTTTTTGCAATTATTTTTTCTAAAATATACATTATTTCAATTATATTAGATATATTTATGAAATTTCAAGTTCAAAATATGTTCTTATTTATTATGTTAGGATTTCATATATTATATTTTTCATTAAATTCCTATAATCCAAGATTTTTATGACCATTCTTGGGTATCGTGTTTTTATTCCATGATATTTAATGATAAATCACGTTTTAGGATAGCCAATTATGATCAATTTCTCTTTTTAATTGATATATATTCTTTACTAATTTTTCTTTCATGTTAATTATATAACAATTTTTACTAGTTGATATGTTTCCCTTATTATGTATTCAAGATCACCTCTTTCGTATGTTTTCATTCCTTATGTTTTGAATATGGTAATATCAAATGAGATATCGAGAATAGGTTCTATAAGACGAATTTTATGTATAAATTTTCATAAATTTTCTAAAATAAGATGCTTCTGTTTCTAGTCCAAATACACTGAACCATTTTACACTAAGTTGTGCTATTGTTTGTGAGATTTATTAATTTATCCATGGAATTAATGTAATATTTATATTCTTTTAACTCAAATTTCTTTTCATACTCTGAAATTTTCATCATTATATTATCCTAGAAAAATTAAATTATTGATATGTTTATACATCTTTGTGCTTTTAATATGGATAGAGAATGATGATCAATGTGCACCATCGAACAGATCATTCTTTAATTCCAATATAGATGTAATAGATAATAATTTTCAAATTCTTGTAATTCTATAATTTTCAAATTTTAACTCTGAAATATTCCCTTCCTTATTTTATCGCACAACATCCTCCTACTATAACTCCTTAATCTTTACATGGACCAATCATTGTGATGTAATTTGGGAAAATAGGATTCCTTTTCTTACTATAAGATTTTGAGGACCATCCTATTAAAATTCATGAGTATTTGGTTTTTTCAATCTTTATTATTGATAAGGTAATATATACCTTCTAGTTAATATCATCATCCACCTCTTTCCCCTTCCTAGGGTGGTAATGTATCAAACAACAATAGTACTTGATCAAATCTAATATTCTCTTTTGGGGCATGTTTATTTCCTTCTATGTGAATATAAACTTTAAGCTCATGTGATCATTATATATTTCAAATATTTGACAATAGAGATAGTTCCCACATTTATTAAATGAAAATATTACCACTTCTATCTCTAAATAATTCATTGAGTAATTTTTCTAATGAATTCTTAATTAAAGTGTGGAATAATCTACCACCCTATCATTCCCTATGATGACACATCCTAATCCCTAATTTGATTCATCACTATATAAAACAAACCCTTTTTGATGTATAGTTGTGAGAGTATAGCTATAGTGATAAACCTTCTCTTGATCTTCTTAATATTTTATTCACATTCATATATTCAAAGTAATTTGACTCCCTTATAAGAAAACTCCATTATTATATTTCAAATTGGAGAGGAATTTCTTACAAATAAGCGATGGTATTTAGTCAATAAATTAAAACTATGGATCCTCATTAAAGAAGTTTCTCTGGGCTATTATTTAATCACTAATCTATTTTATGAATCCATATATATACCTTTTCTTGTGATTACATGACCAAAGGATACAACCTTTTTAGCGAGAATTCAAACTTTCTAAATTTGGAATACAATTTCTCCTTACACAAGGTTTGTAGCACAATAATCGAATGATATTGATTCTCTTACTTTATCTTAAACTATATGGTAATATCATATGTATATACTACCACAAATTGATCAAGGTGATATATGATTTATTTATGCATCAGAACCATAAGATAAAATGGTAATTTTTTAGTCTTAATGGAATAACGATTAAATACTAGTCCCTATATCTAATAAAAAGGTTTTCTTGGGTAAAAACTCTATGTTCAACCTTAATATCTTGATTTAAGTTCAATATTTGATAAGTATTTATCTCCTCACAACTGATAGGTAAATTCATTAATATGGGGTAGAGGATGTTTGTTCTTGATCATGGTTT
This sequence comes from Viscum album, assembly GCA_963277665.1. Taxonomy (NCBI): domain Eukaryota; kingdom Viridiplantae; phylum Streptophyta; class Magnoliopsida; order Santalales; family Viscaceae; genus Viscum; species Viscum album. Next base: position 2,068,015,608 of record OY728152.1, on the reverse strand, counting down.
AGTAAAGTGCATGATAATAAATATTGAGATGCATTGATCTATCTTTATTATTAACAAAGAGGGTCAGTGTACCCCATGGTGAAGAAATTGGTAATATAAAACCCTTATCTATATTCTCAAGGTAATTCTTCTTAAATTCCTAAAATTTAATCAAGGTCATTCTATAAGGTGTATTTTAGATATGCATAGTAGAAGGTATGAGTTTTGTTGAAATCTAAACCCCATGATCAGGAGTAAGACAAGGCAAATGTTCTAGAAACACATCATTATATTAAAAAAACTAGACATGTCTTAAATATTAATGTTTTCTGTAACCAATGAGCTAAATACACAACATGATTGGGTACTAGACCTATATAATGTAATTAATTTCCGTAGGGAGTTCATGTTTATATTTTTTCTAATACATGATCATTGGTATATTTAGGATACAAAATTTTATTGTATTATCCAATAATTGGACATGGAATTAATGTATATATATCCAATCCATTTAAAAAATCACATCAAATTCCACTGAGTGGGAAAAATAATATTTTCACGAAAAACAATCCCACAAACTTTTATCAGATAATAGTTATAGACTTTGATGCAATAATAATAACACTATCATATCTCAGAAAAAATTCAATATATAGTTTTTTGGGACATAGATTAATAGTCTTATATACTTTCCCCAATTTCAAGTAATTCATAAAACTAGGATAAAGAAATATTTTTTCAATATTGAAAATACGTATCACCACCCCAGTACCATGATTCAATATTAAACACTTACTAAAACCAAAATTTTTTGTATGAGTACCAAGTAATAATAATAATAGTAAGAAATAATATGATAAGGAAAATAAATCGTGATATATCCAAACAAAAAATACCATCATTTCAACCTATGTCATTTTAAGTTCATCATATATCACTTTTGGATAATCATTGGTTGTTTTAGGTATTATTATCTTATTATTTATAACGGTTCATAAATCGAATATAAATAAACCAAAGAATATCCTATAGGAGTGTCCAACTATGTGTATAGTTAATCTTATTTTTAGTATTTTAATTTAAGATTTTGTTAATACACAACCAACCTTTTTCAGGTTTATTACACATTGATGCATTTGAGTCAAATATTGTATCAACTTTTTATCCAAATAGGGGTTTTATTTCTAGGAATCCACACTCTATAGTTTACCAAAATTTTAGGATCTTATCACATATTTTGGATTATACATTGGGTTTTCACTAATTTTTTCTAATACTAATCCCTAAAAATAATTAAACCCTGATTCAATGAAAACTGAGGTATCCGAAGAATAATATGTATGCATTTGACCTCATTTTATAATAATATTCCCTAAATATCACAATAAATTACATCCCATAACCTAAAGTTTTATTATAATTGGAGATAATATTCATGATCAACATATTTTACCACATTTTCAACATCTCCCACAAATATCCTTCTCACACAATTCCCTTTTTAAGACATAAAATATAATACTCTTCTTCATAAATGAGAAATGAAAACTTAATAAAGGGTGATCTAATATGTGTGGTGAATGGAAACATAATGAATATCAATCTAAGATCATAAGTGATATTAATATAAGAATATGGGTATGATAATATAAGGAACATACAGGGTAAAAACAAAATATAATCATACCCAATATAACATTGAGCATAAACAAGAGTTTTGGAATAAATCATTTAACATAACATAATACATGAGTCATAGGAGAGTGAGAAAATGTGTTAAAAACATTATATATGAAAATAGTACATTGTTTTATTTCATAACATAAGAATGTTGCACAAATTTAATCATATAATTCATAAAATTTTTTAATTATATCCACAAAAACATTCACATCATAATAGGATAGGCTGACTACCTTCCTATGACATACTGAACTTGGGAAAATCAACAACATCCCATAACATAGTGATTGTACCACGATTCACTGTTTTATTCCACCCTTACACCGCAGTTTTAAACTAGTTTTGTAATGAATATTCAAAATATAATAATAAATTTCACTTTATATTTGAATCAATAAATTAATGTTAATCAATATTATAATGGTCAATGTTACTTTTTTTTTATTGTTTCAATGTAGGTGGAGGTGATTTGGAGGGCCCTTGATGAAGTGGAAGAAAAATGGGCCAAAATTGCATGGATCCATGGACATTTGTCCACTGTTTTGAATAGTAAGTGAAATCCATGCATCTAAATAGGCTGAACTTTTGTGGGACTATCCAAATCTTAATAGGATACATTTAATATTAAGGAACCCAATCCTGATTCGGCCTCTATGGGGCCCATAAGAACTGATCTTTCCAAGCCACTGAATTTGGACCAATTCAAATGCGGTGTTCTGTATTTTATCAATATCTTGGGTTGTATTTGTCCAAATACTTCCAAACATTCGGTGGATATGGACAAGAGATAGTACTACAACGTTTCTATTTTCTCTAAAGCAAGATAAGACTGTTTGAAGGCCAAAACGCATCGTGCAATTGGATTGATAAAATCTGTGTGCCTAAAACCACCTTCCAATTTTCCTATAAAAGGAAACTAAGGGAACCTCATTTGCAATTTCGGACAAAGAGTTAAGTTCTGCCAATTTGGAGTCCAAGAGGAGTCTCTTAATCACCTTGGTGGTTATGGAGGCCCCTATCCTCTTAGGGTAATCAAGGATGAAGAAGGAGTTCCACCCGAGCTTCCTCGTCCTCCCGATGTCGAGCTAAAAGTTGGGTGTTCGTTGTGAGGGAGCTCCACACATGTCAAGGGAGTTCCGATGCAAAAATTAGATACTGGTTTTGATTAATTTGGGTGTTTAAACATTTCATTCCATGTATCTTATTTTATTTCAGATTTGAATGCTTGATTTGATACATGTGAGTGTTATGCTCTTAATTTCTTACCGATCGGTGTGAGGTTTTGAGTGCATGACTTGGGTTGTTCTGATTGAACATCACAATAATCATTTTCATACCCACCTTTTTTAGATTTCAATATTCTTTGAAATCTCTTATTCCATGCATACGTACTGGACATTGACAATACAATTGTTACGTCAAGTTTGGGTCCTTAAAGCATTGAAATAAAAGCTTAGGAATTAATCGGGATTCCAATTAACTCCAACCAAAGAATTACTCTAAACCTTAGATGAATCTCTACGAACAATGAACTTGATATGTGTGTAGTGAAATCACATCAACCCTTTTAGCTCATATTTTTTCAAAATCCACTTGGTCACTCAAGTTTTAAGCCATTTCAACTAAGTCGTTGTTTTAAACTCTTTTCAAAACCACCCCCTCACTTAGTCATTTTTATTAAAAATACACACTCTAAACCTACCAACACTTCTTGAGAGACGACCTAGGGTCTATCCTACACTATAAATCAACATTAAAAATGTAATCAATTTGACGTGTCATGACAATGCGGTCAAATTTTGTAGAGACACGAAGCTTGACGTACATGGACAATACATTACTTTTGTGGAATACTTAGTACATAACAAAAACACACACACAAGGATCGTAATAGTTTAGTGTCTTTGGAAACTCGGAACGTAATCTTCTAATCATGGTGAAAGATCTTCTATATCTCCCATAAAGATCTTCCCCTTCTTTACCTAAAACCTTTCTTTATATCCTGGGGAAAAGAAAACATAAAAGGGTGAGCTCAAATGCTCAGTAAGGGTAAAAAAAAGAAATATCAATCACATCATATACACAAGCACATAACTTTTGGAAATCTTAACCTGCAAAAGAGATCAAAATTTCATAACATGGGATAAATCATGGCAGTGAAATGTAATCACAATAATCATAACTTAAAACATGAAACTTTGTGGCATTCACACATAATCATAGAGAATCATTTCTTGTTAGTCAAGACTCATTGCCAAGACTATCTTAGTGGACAAAGTCCCTTTCTGAATCGAGTAACCCTCATTTCAGTCCTGTTTCACTGAACCGGTATAACCTACCATTCCAGCCAAGTCTATCTCATGAGATATAAAATATTTACCCAATGCATTGGAGGGAGATATAGGTCCCACCCATCTCATAATGATACCATTCTTATGTGTGCCACAAAATCATAAATCATACATCATTGCATAACCCATGTAATAAAAATGGGAATCATTAAACATCGTGACATAATAAAACAATTCATATAAGATAAAATATTTCACAAAAATATTTCCGTCACAACATAATCAAATCCATGTAATAATAGGGATAGAAACGGAACCCTTTATTATCTTAGATGGAAAATAATTTTGATAAAACACTTCAACTTCATTCTTGAGGAAAATATCCTTTCTACTTCAAAAACAATATTCCTTTCTTAAAATGTCATACAATTTTAAATTAAAAGAAGTTGATAAAAAATAAACTTGAAAACATATAAAGGAATCTTCTTGGAAATAAGGTTTTAAAAATCCATTCATTCCGTATAAGTTAAAAAAAACATTCTTCGTACTTTTTTCGGAACAGTCAAAAAGTACCTCGTACGGAAAACGACAAAAGATTCCTTTCATTTTATTTACTAAAAACACACCGAAGGGTAAAATTGGATTTAAACAATTTTAGTTGGATGGAAATAATATTACATATTTATGAAACATGGATGTGGATGATAAAATACACCCCAGTAAATACTTACGAATAAACAATCTCGGATAAAAATGAGATTGTGATATTTCCCTTACCTTAGGTCCGACTTGCTTTGTAAGTGTCTGAACCTTCTGTATAATGATTTAAATAGTGTTATTGACTTATTACAGAATCATAACTATTTATATGATATCATATATGGTCATATTCTTAGCTTCTTGTTAGTAATATTTCATTGTTACTTGTTACTCGGGTCTTTATTGCCTTTTGTTCTTATGCGTGTTTTTCCGAATAAATTCTTATTCTTCTTTTAAGGTTATAGATACCTTATATCCATAATGGTATTAGTGTAACATATATCATATTTATTCATTAAATTAATTTATATAATTACTATGTAATGATGATCATGTAGAACGAGTCGCATCACATCGTGGAGACGGTATTCCGTACGTACGCACGAGTGATGATATCGTTCCTATGATCGTGGAATTGTATTGGAGTACATATATATTATTTTAGTATCAATATTACTTTATAATAATCATAAATAGTTACTCATTACACCATTATACTCATCCAATTAAGGTGGTGGCGGAAAATAGATTACACCACGGCGTGGAGACGGTATTCCGTACGTACGCACGCGCGGTGATTTCCTTTTTCCGTAGGATGGATAGAAGGTTAATTAGAGTTGTTTCATATTTATAATAACATATCAGTATGTAAGTAATACTGATGTTATTACTTTATCATGAAACAACTAAAGAAGAAGAAGTTGAAGAAGAAAAAAAATTGAAAAGATCGGTAATGGATATTACCTCTTCTTTGAAACGCCTCTTTGAATCCTCCACTTAGGGAACTAAGATTGGTCTTTGAAGAAGACCAGGACCTCTAGGATTATTCTAGGGAAGTGGAGAAAGGATTTTGGAATAGTTTGGCCGAGCTTTAAGGCTCAAAGTTGTGTGAGGAAGAGAGGGAGGAGGTTCCCTTTTATAAGGGAGGAGAGGGGCACCTTTGGAATTCTTAAAAATATTAATTTATAATAAATCTAACCCCACATAAAAACCTCCCAAAATGACTCATATTTGAATATTAGATAAGATAAGGTTGTAATATCATAAACAAATAGAATTTAGACATGTTAGGAATTTATTTTAAACATTATCAACATGATTTATCCTTATTTAATCAATTTAATTTTATTTGTGGTAATAACATTCTAATTTTTAAATTATAACAAAGAATTACTTATTTTTCGTGAATTGTAAATAATTGGATTCTTAATAAAATTTTAGATCATATAAATTTAAATTTATAATTTTGAAATATTTTGTGATTTTTAATCAATTTTATAATATGTTTTTTTTTATAAAATAACAATAGTGTCAATTTTGACACTATTCATTTATTTGAATTTAAATAAAATAAATACAGAAGATATGTTCGAACTAAAAGTTTTAATAGATTCATAAAATGTCATATGTATCTTAAAAATTATTGGAGCACATTAAATAGTTCATATAATATTTATTTTATTATTTTTGAAACCATTTATTTGGTTTATCTCTTAATAAAATAAATACTACAACATTTTTGTATAATTATTTCATATACTTATTTGTTGCATAAAAATTAAAAATAAAATCCTATGATGAAAATAAATCTATTACCTTTCACAATAATACTTTTACTCGAATTTATCATCTTAAAATCACAATATTTAAATTGTTATATTTATTAAATTATGAAGGTGACAACTTTGGCATCATTTAAAATAAAATAATATAAGTGTCATAATCGCTTTTATAAGGCTCCAAATGGTCAAATATTCGACCATTGGATGCTTATGGTTTACATTTACATGGCCAATAAGTTTTGGTTAGGTATTTGTGCATTTTATGGTCACTATTAGTTTAATAAAAACAATATTCTTGATTTTTCACTAGATAAACAATTTCTGCATCACTATTGTGTCATAATTAATGATTATTATTTAATCCCGAAAAATTATAAATAAATTTATATGATGTAGATAATTTCATTAGATTTCTGGAGACTATTCATGTTCGAAGTTTCATGAAGTTTATCACTAAATTAAAATTAATATACTTATAAGATTTAAGAGAGTGACATGTTGTCACTTTCTTTGGTTTTAATAATAATTAAGTTATTTTCATGGAAAAATGTCCATTAAATGATTCTAATCCGACCCTTAGGTGATATGGGTCGCCTTTTAGTCATCCAATAGGATTTTGACATTTTTTAGGGTAATTTCAAAATATTATATTTACCCTTAATTACCCGATTTACCTTTAACTATGGTAAATAAAATTTACCGTAGTTACTATTCATAATCCCCAAAAATAAAAAGTAGCTTATTAACATAATTTGGACCCACTAATTCCAAATATGGAATCCATTTTTCCAAATTCAATACACAAAATATGCAGAAATTAAATTAAAATTAATCCCGTTGTCGAAAGAAAACGGGTTTTTCTTTAAAACATTGTAAAAGATTGAATTGATTTAACCTACGAATTCAAGGTAAAATCAATGCTAATGACATACATTATATTAAATGGTAAAAATATATTCTATTTATACTTTAAAACCATTCAATATTATAATTTAACCACATAATATATTACGATGAAAAAAGTTGTTTTTAATTAAAATATAGCGTGTTTTTTCTATTCATTAAAATATGAAAGTTATCGGAAAAATATCAAAACTTTATCTAATGTAAATTTTTATATCCTGATTCAAAAGAAGAATATTATTTTGTCAAATTGAACATATAAACATGTCAAAAACTATATTTAAAGTGGGTGCGCCATCAAAAGGCGGTAAATACTTATTTTACCCGAAAAATTTATTTTGTTCTTATACCATGTTCTAGAAATGTGTAAGATGAATAATAATAATGTTATAAAATTCAAAATTTAGTTAATACTATTCATAACGGCTAGTTCATGACAATATTATAATAATATAACATTGTTTATTAAAACCCGGTATTGCGTACAACACACGCTATCGAGGAAGGTCGCGATTGCGTGTAATGCAAGCCAAGTCCGGGTTGCGTGTTGTGAAAGAATCCTTCGTTGTTTTCTATAACAGAATCCAACCATATTTCATTTATAAATATATATATATATATATACTCAATGTTGCGTAGAATAACTATTATCAAAATTGTGTGTAACACGGTCCAAGAATAGTGTTGCGTATACTGCAAGCTAATACGGTGTTGCGTATAGCGCAAGGTAATATTTGTGAAGAATACAACAAAAGACATTAATGAAATTAAAATAATATTTTTCATAAAATCTCGGGGTGTTACATTCTACCCCCCTTAAAATTAATTTCTCCCTCGAAATTCGTCGGGTTTATAAATGGTTTAATATTTGAAAGTTTCTTTGATAGAAACCCACATCGTAAAAAGGAATACCAAAACTTATCTTTAAAAACAAAAGTATGAAACGTAACGGTTACCCAAATAAACTAATCACTGGGTTTCCACATAGGTGAAAATGTGGATATGGAAGAGAAATCTAACCATCATGTTCTGATGGAGAGTGGTAGAGAACATGGCTATGGAAAAGCTAGCAATCACAAATCCATAAATTTGTGATGATCTAGGGTACCATCTGACTCATCGGATATAAGGGCACTAGGACAACATTTTTGGTTTGCAAGATCATTTCCTTAAAGTTGAAGAGTTTGAATTAGAATAAATACTTACTTTATTTTGGTACAATCTCACTGTTGTTTGTGCCTTGAACAATTTCCACTTCATCTCTTAAATAAATGAAGTTGAATTTGTTATTCGTGAAGTCTTAGCAGATCATGTGATAGAATGACGGGTCATTCCATCTGTATCAAACAAAAGGTTAGCATAAGTCATTCCATAGTGATATTAATCATATATGGTTCCTAAAATGGATTTATACTTCATATATCATACTGATTAATATAATAAAACTAGTTTCTACTAAACAGGGACTTCCTGTAGGCCAGTGGTAGGCGATAAAGGCCAGTCGCACTTCGGTTGTGGGTTCGATTCCCACAGCCTTGTCCGAAGCGATGGGCTGTCGCCCGTCCTGCAGGTTGTCCTTTTTCTAAAACTACATTACTATCACATAAATAATATCAAAAAAAGTTCTATACTTAAACAATACTAACATATGGTTAACATAATCCATTACAATCATTAGGCTTATCTAAAATACTTCGGTCCAAGCTCATAGCATAAAGAAAATGATTACTTGAAATGTCGTCAACCAAGCATGTGAATACCATCATTTATCCCCCATATATCTTTTTGGTCACATTCTAATCATGTGAATACCTTAATGATGTATTCTCTTGAAAAAAAATGAATACCCATTAAACCTTAGTGAAAACATGAATGTTGTCAAAAGTTAACTCTTTCCACATACCAAAATCCAAAAATTCTATATACTCAAACCATGATATAACCTTCTCCTTATATCAGTCATGAGCTCATGAATACTATCAAACATTTAATTTTCTCCTTATCCCTTCATTATGCGAATATCATCTACATTCCAAAAATATCTGAATAACCTTTCATGGATACTGGTAACATTAATCAGACAACAGTGTAACAATCCTTACATGTCTCTTTAATCCATATTACCATGTTATTACTTATACAACATTACACATGATAAACATGTAATCATTCCACTACATTCCTAAACCATTGACCGAGCTTCAACAATTCTTTCATCTCACATATCATTTTTAGTCTCTTCATCATCATCCACATAAATACTTCCCATACGACCATACTGATTATCTTCATGAGACTTTCCCTTAGGGAATTGGTTTGCATAATGCCCGTACATTCCACATTTAAAACATTTAACCATTGTTGATGTCGTAGCAATACCATTAACCTCATCCATGGTGTTAACTGAACCTTTTCCTTTGCACTTACTTGCTTTGTGTCCTTCTTTTCCACACCCAAAGCATCTTCCAGTTCCTTTGAAACATTCTCCTTGATGCCTCTTCCCACATGATTTACATAGGGGAAATTGAACTTTCTTTCCCCTATGATCATCATGAAACTCCATCTTTCTCTTATTAGTCGAGTCAGGAAACTTACCAAATTTTACTTTATTGATCATATTATGAGATTGCTGATTTGGCATAATAATGATGTTTGGACTTCCAAATCCCATTTCATTTGATTTCTTATGAAGAATATCATTCCATTGTCCATCATATTCTCCATTATCGTGAATCATCTTGTTTCCAGCCATTTTCTAAAACCCAAAAAGAATAGTGTGAGAGGTAAAAATCATAATAAATGGGGAGTAAAATAAATATATAACATCTTTGGTTTAATCTAATATCATTACCATAGTTCTAGGACTATATCCTATACGTATACTTATCCTTAGGGGCATCCCTAGACATACCTTAGAAATATCTCTAGGGATCTCACTAACATTTTCGCATCCTAGTTTCCAAAGGTTGACTAAACCTTTCCTCTGATACCAACTGTAGTGACCCGAAGCTTGACGTACATGGACATTACATTACTTTTTCAGAATACTTAGTACATAACAAAAACACACACACAAGGATCGTAATAGTTTAGTGTCTTTGGAAACTCGGAACGTAATCTTCTAATCGTGGTGAAATATCTTCTATATCTCCCATAAAGATCTTCCCCTTTTTTTACCTAAAACCTTTCTTTATATCCTGGGGAAAAGAAAACATAAAAGGGTGAGCTCAAATGCTCAATAAGGTTAAACAAAATAAATATCAATCACATCATATACACAAGCACATAACTTTTGGAAATATTAACCTGTAAAAGAGATCAAAATTTCATAACATGGGATAAATCATGGCAGTGAAATTTAATCACAATAATCATAACTTAAAACATGAAACTTTGTGTAATTCACACATAATCGTAGAGAATCATTTCTTGTTAGTCAAGACTCATTGCCATGACTATCTTAGTGGACAAAGTCCCTTTCTGAATCGAGTAACCCTCATTTCAGTCCTGTTTCACTAAACCGGTATAACCTATCATTCCAGCCAAGTCTATATCATGAGATATAAAATCTTTACCCAATGCATTGGAGGGAGATATAGGTCCCACCCATCTCATAATGATACCATTCTTATGTGTGCCACAAAATCATAAATCATACATCATTGCATAACCCATGTAATAAAAATGGGAATCTTTAAACATCGTGACATCATAAAACAATTCATATAAGATAAAATATTTCACAAATATATTTCCGTCACAACATAATCAAATCCATGTAATAATAGGGATAGAAACGGAACCCTTTATTATCTTAGATGGAAAATAATTTTGATAAAACACTTGAACTTCATTCTTGAGGAAAATATCCTTTCTACTTCAAAAACAATTTTCCTTTCTTAAAATGTCATACAATTTTGAAACTAAAAGAAGTTGATAAGAAATAAACTTGAAAACATATAAAGTAAGCTTCTTGGAAATAAGGTTTTAAAAATCCATTCATGCCGTATAAGTTAAAAAAAACATTCTTCGTACTTTTTTCGGAACAGTCAAAAAGTACCTCGTACGGAAAACAACAAAAGATTCCTTTCATTTCATTTACTAAAAACTCACCGAAGGGTAAAATTGGATTTAAACAATTGTAGTTGGATGGAAATAATATTACATATTTATGAAACATGGATGTGGATGATAAAATACACCCCAGTAAATACTTACGAATAAACAATCTCGGATAAAAATGAGATTGTGATATTTCCCTTACCTTAGGTCCCACTTGCTTTGTAAGTGTCCGAACCTCATGTATAATGATTTAAATAGTGTTATTGACTTATTCCAGAATCATAAATATTGATATGATATCATATATGGTCATATTCTTAGCTTCTTGTTAGTAATATTTCATTGTTACTTGTTACTCGGGTCTTTATTGCATTTTGTTCTTATGCGTGTTTTGCCGAATAAATTCCTATTCTTCTTTTAAGGTTATAGATACCTTATATCCAGAATGGTATTAGTGTAACATATATCATATTTATTCATTCAATTCATTTATATAATTACTATATAATGATGATCATGTAGAACGAGTTGCATCACATCGTGGAGACGGTATTCTGTACGTACGCACGAGTGATGATATCATTCCTATGATCATGGAATTATATTGGAGTAAATATATATTATTTCAGTATCAATATTACTTTATAATAATCATAAATAGTTACTCATTACACCATTATAATCATCCAATTAAGGTGGTGGCGGAAAATAGATTACACCACGGCGTGGAGACGGTATTCCGTACGTACACACGCGCGGTGATTTCCTTTTTCCGTAGGATGGATAGAAGGTTAATTAGAGTTGTTTCATATTTATAATAACATATCAGTATGTAAGTAATACTGATGTTATTACTTTATCATGAAACAACTAAAGAAGAATAAGTTGAAGAAGAAAAAAAATTGAAAAGATCGGTAATGGATATTACCTCTTCTTTGAAACGCCTCTTTGAATCCTACACTTAGGGAACTAAGATTGGTCTTTGAAGAAGACCAGGACCTCTAGGATTATTCTAGGGAAGTGGAGAAGGGATTTTGGCAGAGCTTGGCCGAGCTTGAAGGCTCAAAGTTGTGTGAGGAAGAGAGGGAGGAGGTGCCCTTTTATAAGGGAGGAGAGGGGCACCTTTGGAATTCTTAAAAATATTAATTTATAATAAATCTAACCCCACATAAAAACCTCCAAAAATGACTCATATTCGAATATTAGATAATATAAGGTTGTAATATCATCAACCAATAGAATTTAGACATGTTAGTAATTTATTTTAAACATTATAAACATGATTTATCCTTATTTAATCAATTTAATTTTATTTGTGGTAATAACATTCTAATTTTGAAATTATAACAAATAATTACTTATTTGTCGTGAATTGTAAATAACTGGATTCTTAATAACATTTTAGATCATATAAATTTAAATTTATAATTTTGAAATATTTTGTGATTTTTAATCAATTTTATAATATGTTTTTTTTTATAAAATAACAATAGTGTCAATTTTGACACTATTCATTTATTTGAATTTAAATAAAATAAATACAGAAGATATGTTCAAACTAAAAGTTTTAATAGATTCATAAAAAGTCATATGTATCTTAAAAATTATTTTAGCACATTAAATAGTTCATATAATATTTATTTTATTATTTTTTAAACCAATTATTTGGTTTATCTCTTAATAAAATAAATACTACAACATTTTTGTATAATTATTTCATATACTTATTTGTTGCATAAAAATTAAAAAAAAATCCTATGATAAAAATAAATATATTAACTTTCACAATAATACTTTTAATAGAATTTATCATCTTAAAATCACAATATTTAAATTTTTATATTTATTAAATTATAAAGGTGACAACTTTGGCATCATTTAAAATAAAATAATATAAGTATCATAATCGATTTTATAAGGCTCCAAATGGTCAAATATTTGACCATTGGATGATTATGGTTTACATTTACATGGACAATAAGTTTTGGTTAGGTATTTGTGCATTTTATGGTCACTATTAGTTTAATAAAAACAATATTCTTGATTTTTCACTAGATAAACAATTTCTGCATCACTATTGTGTCATAATTAATGATAATTATTTAATCCCTAAAAATTATAAATAAATTTATATGATGTATATAATTGCATTATATTTCTGTAGAATATTCATGTTCTAAGTTTCATGAAGTTTATCACTAAATTAAAATTAATATACTTATAAGATTTAAGAGAGTGACATGTTGTCACTTTCTTTGGTGTTAATAATAATTAAGTTATTTTCATGGACAAATGTCCATTAAATGATTCTAATCCGACCCTTAGTTGATATGGGTCGACTTTTAGTCATTCAATAGGATTTTGACATTTGTTAGGGTAATTTTAAAATATTATATTTACCCTTAATTACCCGATTTACCTTTAACTATGGTAAATAAAATTTACCGTAGTTACTATTCATAATTCCCCAAAATAAAAAGTAGCTTATTAACATAATTTGGACCCACTGATTCCAAATATGGAATCCATTTTTCCAAATTCAATACACAAAAGATGCAGAAATTAAATTAAAATTAATCCCGTTGTCGAAAGAAAACGGGTTTTTCTTTAAAACATTCCAAAAGATTGAATTGATTTAACCTACGAATTCAAGGTAAAATCAATGCTAATGCCATACATTATATTAAATGGTAAAAATATATTCTATTTATACTTTAAAACCATTCAATATTATAATTTAACCACATAAGATATTATGATGAAAAAAGTTGTTTTTAATTAAAATATAGCATGTTTTTACTATTCATTAAAATATGAAAGTTATCGGAAAAATATCAAAACTTTATCTAATGTAAATTTTTATATCCTGATTCAAAAGAAGAATATTATTTTGTCAAATTGAACATATAAACATGTCAAAAACTATGTTTAAAGTGGGTGCGCCATCAAAAGGCGGTAAATACTTATTTTACCCGAAAAATTTATTTTGTTCTTATACCATGTTCTAGAAATGTGTAAGATGAATAATAATGTTATAAAATTAAAAATTTAGTTAATAATATTCATAACGGCTATTTCATGACAATATTATAATAATATAACATTGTTTATTAAAACCCGGTATTGCGTACAACACACGCTATCGAGGAAGGTCGCGATTGCGTGTAATGCAAGCCAAGTCAGGGTTGCGTGTTGTGAAAGAATCCTTCGTTGTTTCGTATAACAGAATCCAAACATATTTCATTTATACATATATATATATACTCAATGTTGCGTAGAATAACTATTATCAAAATTGTGTGTAACACGGTCCAAGAATAGTGTTGCGTATACTGCAAGCTAATACGGTGTTGCGTATAGCGCAAGGTAATCTTTGTGTAGAATACAACAAAAGACATTAATGAAATTAAAATAATATTTTTCATAAAATCTCGGGGTGTTACAAATTTTGGCATCGTTTCCGGGGAGTGCTTTGGTTTTTTGTGCGTGTTTTTGATAATTTTTTTTGTAATTTTTGTGAATATTTGTTTGTTTTATCTTATACCTTTGAATTTATATTTGTGTTCTAATTTATTTATTATGTAGGTTTTGTGTATGACGCGTTCTACTCCATGAGACCTAAAAACTTTCGAACCCGAACCGAAGAGGATCCTACATCAACGAAACTGAGACACACAAGACCACACTTTGAAGGAGGAGACATCAAATATTAAAATTATTCTTGATCAACCAAAGTTAAAATTGAACATAACTTGTATAACATGGCTGAAAATAATAGAACACTAAAAGAACTAACCTCACCTTATGTTGATATCCGACCCACTTACATTCAATTACAAGGCGAGGCACCCAATTTTGAACTAAAATCTGGTTTAATTCATTTATTACCAAGATTTCATGGACTGCTTGGAGAAGATCCTCATAAGCACTTAAAAGAATTTCATATTGTGTGTTCAACCTTAAAACCTTCTAATGTGGATGAAGAACAAGTGAAGCTTAGGGAATTCCCATTTTCATTAGAAGACACTGCAAAAGATTGGTTATACTATATCAATTCACCAATTAGGGGATGGGCAGACATGAAACGCCTTTTTCTTGAAAATTAATTCCCATCCTCTCGAACTGCAACTATAAGGAAAAAAATATGTTGTATAAGACAATATCAAGGGAAACATTACATGAATATTGGGAACGCTTTAAAAGGATATGTTCAAGTTGCACACACCACCAAATAAGTGATCAACTTTTAATTCAATATTTTTTTGAAGGTTTGATTCCTCTTGATCGAAATATGATTGATGCTGCTGCAGGTGGTGAATTGGTAGATAAGACCCCAATTACTGCAAGAACCCTCATTGATAACATGGAACAGAACACTCAACAATACGGTACATGGTCCAGTGTTCCCATTCGAGGTGTCCATGAGGTGAAAAGTACTGAGTTTCAGAAGAAGGTGGGCATGATGTTTGAAGAGGTAAGTACCCTTCTACGACAACTTGCTCTCTCCCAAGGTAAATTTCAATCTCCTACTCCCATAAATTGTGGAATCTGCTCTTCTGACATCCACTATTCTGACCAATGTCCTTAATTGAGAGAAACTTCTGAGAATTGTGAGGAAATATTTCTAGGATTCCCCTTTAACCAACCCTTTAAGAAAGAACCATACTATCCATCCAACCAAGGGTGGAAGGACAACAAATCCTATAGTCAAGGGGGGTATTCAAACCAACCTCAAATGAAATGGAACCAACAGGGTCAGAGTAATCATCCACCACCACCTAGAAATCCTCAACAACCCCAAAGGCCATTCTAACCACCCCCTCCAAAAATCGAGACTAGTCTAAAAGATATGATGAAGCAAATGGCTGCCAATAATATCCAATTCCAAAAAACCACCCAAGTAGCCATACAAGACCTAAAGACCCAACTAGGCCAAGTTGCCAACTCAGTGGGCGAAATCCAAAGTCATGGGTCGGGTAAACTACCATCTCAACCAGTAGTAAACCCTAGGGGTGAAGGAAATGTCAGTGCCATCACCCTTAAGAGTTTTACACAACTCAAAAGCCAAATTACCCCTCCATTAGAGTCCTCCCATCTAAAGGAAACCACCATCCCAACTGTTTAAAATGGTCCAAGAGAAGAAAACCCTTTTCCTGAGAGAATCCCTTCCAAAGGAAAGGTTGTGGCTGTTGATGAGTCACCTATCCCAACTATTCCTCTTCCATTTCCTCAAACGGTTTTACAACCTAGGAAACAAAAAGAAAATTAACTTGATAAATAAATACTGGAAAATTTAATGAAAGTATAGGTTATCATTCCTTTGATTGATGCTGTGAAGCAAATTCCAAGATATGCCAAGTTTCTGAAGGAGATGTGTACACACCGAAGGAGGCTTCATGGTGATGAGAAGGTGAGCCTGGGGAGGAATGTTTCAGCATTGATAGAGCCATCACTTCCCACCAAGTGCAATGATCCTGGGACATTATCGATTCTATGAACCATAGGGGAGTATTCATGTTCCAACGCTATGCTTGATTTTGGTGCTTCTATTAATGTGATGCCTCACTCTATTTACTCTTCATTGCAGGTCGGTGAACTGAAGCCCACTGGTATTGTCGTTCAGCTAGAAAATCAGAGTACATCACACCCCTCTGGTGTGTTAGAGAATTTTCTTGTGATGGGCCAAAATTTAATTTTTCCTGCTAATTTTTACGTGATTAAAATGGAAGATGAAAGGATGAATAGACATGCCCCAATTATATTGGGGACACATTTCTTGAAAACCGCCAAAACCATAATTATTGTCCATAACGGTACATTAGCTATGGAGTTTGGTGGTAATACTGTCCACTTCAATATCCATGATGCCATGAAGCACCCCTCAAAAGAACACTCCTATCTCTCTATCAATTAAATTGATGTTCTCCCTTCCCCTGAAACAACTTATTTTCATTCACCTGATCCCCTTTCTGAGTTTTCTCCATTGATTGGAATGTTAGGTAATGAATCATGCATTGATTGTTGTAGAGGTCTAGAGAAATGTCATGCATGTTTGTTAATTGATGATTTCTTGAACACAGAGGATCACATGACCATCGATGATAATGCTAAGATTTTAAACCCTCATTCCTCATCTAAGGATGTTACCATTGAGCAGTTAGATGAGATCAGTGACTTCTCACTTTCACACACACTTCCATCAATCAAAAATCCCCCAAAATTGGAACTGAAACAACTGCCTCAAGATTTAAAATACTCGTATCTTGAGAATGGAAACAAGTTTCCCATAATCATTGCTAGTTCACTCCCTTATGAGCATGAATTGCGACTTCTTGATCTTTTGAGGAAGTATAAACAATCTTTGGGATGGACATTGCTGACATTCCTAGCATTATCCCATCAATTTGTACACATCATATTTTATTAAATGATGAGGCTAAACCAGAGAGTCAGTCACAACATCGACTGAACCCAATCCTACTTGATGTTGTTAAAAAATAAGTAACAAAATTGTTGGCTGCTGGAATCATTTACCCTATTTCTGATAGCCAATGGGTCAGTCCCGTTCAAGTAGTTCCTAAATAAATTGGACTTATTGTAGTTAAAAATGAAAACAATTAATTGGTTCCAAATCGTGTGTAGAATAGTTGGCGTGTCTGTATAGACTATCGCCAACTAAACCAACACACTAGGGAGGACCATTTCCCATTTCCATTCATTGACCAGATGCTAGAGTGACTAGCAGGGAAGTCCCATAACAGTTTCCTTGATGGGTATTCTGGATACTTTCAGATCCATATTTCCCCTGAGGATTAGGAAAAGACAACCTTTACTTGCCCCGTTGGTACATTTGATTATAGAAGGATGCCATTTGTTATGTGAAATGCTCCAGGTACTTTTCAAAAATGTATGGTTTGTATTTTTTCGGATTACCTGGAGAATTGCATGGATGTTTTTATGGATGATTTTACTGTTTATGGATCATCTTTCGATGAATGTTTGAGTAGGATTGCTTTTTTCCTACGTCGTTGTATTGAAAAGAATCTCGTATTAAATTATGAGAAATGTCATTTCATGGTGCGACAAGGCATAGTTTTTGGGACATGTCATTTCTGGAGAAGGTATCCATGTGGAAAAATCAAAAGTAGATATCATTTCCTCCCTAACATTCCCTAAAAATGTTCGGGATGTGCGGTCATTCCTGGGTTATGTTGGATTTTATCGTCGTTTCATTCATGACTTTAGTAAAATTGCACTCCCCCTATCCCGATTACTCCAAAATGAAAAATAATTTGATTTTGATAAAAAAATTTGTGGAAGCTTTTAATAAGTTAAAATGGAGTCTCACGTCACCCCCGGTAGTCCAACCACCTCGGTGGGATTTACCATTTCAGCTCATGTGTGATGCCTCTAACTATGCAGTTGGGGAAGTCTTATCACAAAGGCTCGACCGAGCTCCAAATGTCATAGCTTATGCCTCATTTACTCTGGACCCTGCCCAAGGAAACAACAACACAACTGAAAAATAATTTCTTTCCATTGTGTTTGTCTTGGATAAATTCAGGTCATACCTTCTAGGGTCCAAAGTCATTATGTTATCAGACCATGCAGCCATCTGATATCTCCTAAAGAAACCACAAGCCAAACCATGTCTCGTTCACTAGATGCTCTTCCTTCAAGAATTTGATCTAGAAATTAGGGATAAAAAAGGAGCAGAGAATGTGGTTGCTAACCATATCAGTAGGATTCTACCATCCATGGACATTGACTCATCCCCCTGTATTCCCATAAATGAATTGTTTCCTGATGAGAAATTGTACCGAGTGCAAGATGTTAATCCTTGGTATGTTGAAATTGTAAATTATTTGGCAGCGTCTTTCATTCCCGCTGATTTCACCAAAAACCAGGCTGACCGTCTAAAACATCAGTGTCGTTAGTACATTTGGGATGACCCCTACCTCTAGCACACATGTAGTGATCAAGTTATTAGGCGTTATGTTCCCGATAGTGAGTTTCAGTCTGTCCTTAGGTTCTGTCACACACTTGCTTGTGGGGGCCACTTTGGTCCCCAACGGACTGCTCGCAAGGTCTTAGATTCTGGTCTCTTTTGGCCCACATTGTTTCAGGATGCCCATGAATATTGTAAATGTTGTCCCCGCTTTCAAAGAATAGGGAATGTCTCTAAAATAAATGAGATTCCCTAACAACCCTTACTCTTCTATGACATTTTTTATGTTTGGTCATTGACTTTATGGGACCATTCAGCAATTCATTTGGGAACCTTTACATTCTTCTGGCAGGGGATTATGTTTCAAAGTGGGTAGAGGCACGAACCACGAGGAAAGATGATTCCAAGACAGTTGTGGAATTTTTTAGAACCCAAATATTCTGTAGGTTTGGATTAACTAGGTTTATCATCAGTGATCAGGGTTCGCATTTCTTCAACCGAAAAATGCAATCTCTTTTGCGCAGGTATGGGGTTGGGCATCGAGTGTCTACTACATATCACCCACAAACAAATGGTCAAGCCAAAGTATCAAATAGAGAGGTAAAATAGATTCTTGAAAAAACGGTTCAGCCAAACAGAAAATACTGGAGTCTTAGACTCGATGATTCATTATGGGCTTACCGTACTGCATTCAAAACTCCAATTGGCATGTCACCATATCGGCTAGTTTTTGGGAAGAGTTGTCACCTCCCTGTTGAGGTAGAGCACCTGGACTACTGGGTTATTAAACAATGCAATTCTAATCTTTCTGGTGCAGGTATTCAAAGGAAGTTGCAGATTCAGGAGTTGGAGGAAATGAGAAGAGATTCATATGAGAACTTTCAAATTTATAAAGAGTGAACCAAGGTTGCCCACGACCGTCTCATCCTTCATCGTCAATTCCACATCAGTCAGAAGGTCCTCCTCTACAATGCAAGGCTGAAGTTGCACCCTGGTAAGCTTCATTCCCGTTGGATTGGATATTACATTGTTACTAATGTCTCTCCATTTGGTGTTGTCCAGGTTCAAAATGAAGACACCAATCAAACCTTCACTGTTAATGGGTAGTGGCTGAAGCACTTCCATGAAGCCATTCCGGAGTCCCCAATGGAGTAACTCCATGTTCAATAAGTGGTCTATGAATAACACTCGCCAGGTTTTATCCTTCCTTCCCACATCTCTTTTATTACAGTGAGGACAATGCATTCTCTAGGTGTGAGGGTGGATACATTCCTAGGATAGTTAGTAATTTTCATTGTTTTCTCCTTTTGTTTTCTCTTTTTGGCCTTCTTTATGGTATTTTCATTTTTCCCCATCAACAATTTCGAAGTTCCATGATTTGGTGACCATAATGTGGGGAAAGTAAAAATACCATAACGAAGGCTAAAAATAGTATTAGTATGAATTTAACATCAGGGAGTGATTTTGTAGTGAATTGGTTTTATGTCAATGATATAAATGGTCGTATCTATGCGAAACCTTTGATATGATTGATTCCCATTGTGTGAGTAGTTTTTGGGAAAACTGTGTCACTAATATCTCCACAAATTTTTTAACCAAACTACAAAGTGTGATTATTTCTTACTTAATATAAGGTAAATATATGATGGGTTAATATTTTTAGCTTTAAATGATATTTCCATACGTTCATTCCTTATACGATCTGTTTCATTACTGTACCAGATTGACCTATGCGTGTGTACCTAATGTCCGACTGTTGTACACCCTCAAAAAAAATTTGTGTATTGGGAAGGTCAAAAACCACTCCTCCTCAAGCTTTGATCTTGTTATAACTATTGCAATTAGTGTCGTGAGGAGATCAAACAAGGGTTGAGATATGAGTGTGAGATTTGTTCCAATTGAAACTTCAAAAAAAATATAATAAATGAGGGGAGTGATGAAATGTGCAACATATGGGGATATCTAGGTCGGGAGCTTATGGTTTGACTTCTGGGAATGCTTAAATGAGTTGGTCTTGAAATACTATTGCAAAGGATGTAGGAAAGGTTCGGTGACAAAATCATTTAAGCGGAAAAATGTTAAAATAAAATCTATTTATTGGATAGAAAGTGGAAAGAATAGCATGGAATGGTTTCCACACACACACATGGAGAGTTAGTGTCATGGTTTACTTCTGAATTCCTTTCTCAATTGGGTATCATGAATCATTTTGAATTTCTCTATGATATGATTTATGAGACATCTTTTTCTATTTTCACTAGGAAGAACTCCTTGGTGTGATTCGTGCATTGATCAATTTACTTTAAATAACATTTCCTCAAATGATAAATCATCAGGATGTTGGAAATAAATATATATATATATATATATATATATATGCATCAATTTATTTGGATATATGACTTTGCCCAGGAGTGAAAATGTTTAGGTGTGGGGGTGTGATCGTACCACGATTCACTGTTTTATTCCACCCTAACACCGCAGTTTTAAACTAGTTTTGTAATGAATATTCAAAATATAATAATAAATTGCACTTTATGTTTGAATCAATAAATTAATGTTAATAAATATTATAATGGTCAATGTTACTTTTTTTAATTGTTTCAATGTAGGTGGAGGTGATTTGGAGGGCCCTTGATGAAGTGGAAGAAAAATGGGCCAAAATTGCATGGATCCATGGACATCTGTTCAATGTTTTTAATAGTATGAAAAATCCGTGCTTCTAAATGGGCTGAAATTTTTTGTTCCCATCCAATGTTTAATAGTCTACATTTCATATTAAGGAACCAAATCCTGATTCGGCATATATGGGGCCCATCTGAACAGATCTATCCAAGACACCGAATTTGGACCAAGTCAAATGAGTTGTTCTGTAGTTTATGAATATCATGAGTTGTAGTTGTCCAAATTCTGCAAAACATTCTGTGGAGACAGTCAAGAGGTAGGTATAGAACTTTTTTATTTTCTCCAAAGAGCGATAAGACTGTCTGAAGGCCGAAATTCATTGTGCAAGTGGATTGATAAAATCTGTGTGCCTAAAACCACCTTCCAATTTTCCTATAAAAGGGCACCAGGGGAACATCATTTGCAAGTTCGGACAAGGAGTGAATTGCTGCCAATTTGGAGTCCTATAAGAGTTTCCTAATCACCTTGGAGGTTCTGGAGGCCCCTATCCTCTTAAGGTAATCCAGTATGAAGAAGGAGTTCCACCTGAGCTTCCTCCTCCTCCCGATGTCGAGCTAAAAGTTGGGTGTTCGTTGTGAGGGAGCTACACACATGTCAAGGGAGTTCCGATGCATACATTAGAAACTGTTTTGGATTAATTTGGATGTTTAAACATTTCATTCCATGTATTATATTTTATTTCAGATTTGAATGCTTGATTTGATACATGTGAGTATTATTCTCTTAATTTCTAACCGATCGTTGTGAGGTTTTGAGTGCATGACTTGTGATGTTCTGATTGGACATCAAAAGAATCCTTTTCAAACCCACCTTATTGAGATTTCAATATTATTTGGAAGCTCTTATTCCATGAATAAGTACTGGACCTTGACAATACGATTGTTACGTCAAGGTTGGGTCCTTAAAGCATTGAAATAAAAGATAAGGAATTAATCGAGATTACAATTAACGCCACCCAAAGAATTACTCTAAACCTAAGATGAATCTCTATGAACAATGAACTTGATATGTGTGTAGTGAAATCACATAGACCTTTTTATCTCATATTTTTTCAAAATCCTCTTGGTCACTCAATTTTTAAGTCATCTCAACTAAGTCATTTTTTTAAACTCTTTTCAAAACCACCCCATCTCTTAGCCATTTTTATTAAAAATACACACTCTGAACCTACCAACGCTCCTTGAGAGATGACCTAGGTTCTACCCTATAATATAAATAAACCTTAAAAACATAATCAATTTGACGTGTCATGACAACGCGGTCAATTTTTTGCGCCGTTTCTGGGGAACACTTTGGTTTTTTGTGCGTGTTTTTGATAAATTGTTTTTGTAATTTATGTGAATATTTGTTTGTTTTCTCTTCTACCTTTGAATATATATTTGTGTTCTAATTTATTTATTGTGTAGGTTATGTGTATGACGCGTTCTACTCCAGGAGACCTAAAACTTTCGAACCCGAACTAGAGAGGATCCTATATCAACGAAAACGAGACACACAATACCACACTTTGAAGGAGGAGACATCAAATCTTAAAATTCTTCTTGATCCTTCTTCTTCTTCTGAAACCAAAGTCAAAATTGAACATAACTTGTATAACATGGCTGCAAATAATAGAACTCTAAAATAACTAACCTCGTCTGATGTTGATACCTGACCCACTTACATTCAATTACAAAGCGAGGCACCCAATTTTGAACTAAAATCTAGTTTAATTCATTTATTACCAAGATTTCATGGACTGCCTGGAGAAGATCCTCATAAGCACATAAAGGAATTTCATATTGTGTGTTCAACCATAAAACCTGCTAATGTGGATGAAGAACAAGTTAAGCTTAGGGCATTCCCATTTTCATTATAAGACACTGCAAAAGATTGGTTATACTATATCAATTCACCAATTAGGGGTTGGGCAGACATGAAACGCCTTTTTCATGAAAAATAATTCCCAGCCTCTCGAACTGCAACTATAAGGAAAGAAATATCTGGTATAAGACAATCTCAAGGGGAAACCTTACATGAATATTGGGAATGCTTTAAAAGGTTATGTTCAAGTTTCCCACACCACCGAATAAGTGATCAACTTTTAATTCAATATTTTTATGAAGGTTTGATTCCTATTGATCAAAATATGATTGATGCTGCTGTAGGTGGTGAATTAGTAGATAAGACCCCAATTGCTGCAAGAACCCTCATTAAGAACATGGCATAGAACACTCAACAATTCGGTACACGGTCCAGTGTTCCCATTTGAGGTGTCCATGAGGTGCAAAGTACTTAGTTTGAGAAGAAGGTGGACACAATGTTTGAAGAGGTAAGTACCCTTCTACGACAACTTTCTCTCTCCCAAGGGAAATTTCAATCTCCTTCTTCCATCAATTGTGGAATCTTCTCTTTTGACATCCACTATTCTGACCAATGTCCTCAATTGAGAGAAACTTCTGAGAGTTTTGAAGCAATATTTCTAGGAAGCCCCTTTAACCAACCCTTTAGGCAAGAACCATACTATCCATCCAACCAAGGGTGGAAGGACAACCAAGCCTATAGACAAGGGGGTATTCAAACCAACCTCAACAGCAATGGAACCAACAGGGTCAGAGTAGTCATCCACCACCACCCAAAAATCCTCAACCACCCCAAAGGCCATTCCAACCACCCCCTCCAAAAACTGGGCCTAGCCTATAAGATATGATGAATAAAATGGCTGCCCATAATATACAATTCCAACAAACCACCCATGCAGCCATACAAGACCTAAATACCCATCTAGGACAACTTTCCAACTCGTTGGGGGAAATCCAAAGTCATGGATCGGGTAAACTACCATCTCAACTAGTAGTAAACCCTAGGGATAATTGAAATGTTACTGCCATCACCCTTAGGAGTGGTACACAACTCAAAATCCAAATGACCCCTCCATTAGAGTCCTCCCATACAAAGGAAACCACCATCCCAACTGCTGAAAATGGTCCAAGAGAAGAAAACCCTTTTCCTGAGAGAATCCCTTCCAAAGGAAAACTGTGGTTGTTGATGAGTCACATATCCCAACCATTCCTCTACTATTTCCTCAAAGGGAGGTCCAACCTAGGAAACAAAAAATAAAACTAACTTGATAAAGAAATCTTGGAAACTTTCAAGAAAGTACAGGTTAACATTCCTTTGATTGATGTTGTGAAGAAAATTCCAATATATGCCAAGTTTCTGAAGGAGATGTGTACACAACGAAGGAGGCTTCGTGGTGATCAGAAGGTGAGCCTGGGGAGGAATGTTTCATCATTCATAGAGCCATCACTTCCCAGCAAGTGCAATGATCCTGGGACATTCTCGATTTCGTGTACCATAGGGGAGTATTCATATTCCAACGCTATGCTTGATTTTGGTGCTTCTATTAATGTGATGCCTCACTCTATTTACTCTTCATTGTAGTTCGGTGAACTGAATCCCACTGGTATTGTCATTCAGCTAGAAAATCGGAGTACAGCACACCCCTCTGGTGTGTTAGAGGATGTTCTTGTGAGGGTGCAAAATTTAATTTTTTCTGCTGATTTTTACGTGCTTAAAATAGAAGATGATAGGATGAATGGACATGCCCCAATTATATTGGGGAGGCCTTTCTTGAAACCCACCAAAACCATAATTAATGTCCATAGTGGTGCATTATCTATGGAGTTTGGTGGTAATACTATCCACTTCAATATCCTTGATGCCATGAAGCACCCCTCAGAAGAACACTCCTCTCTCTCTGTCAATTCAATTGATGTTCTCCCTTCCCCTGAATCAACTTATTTTCATTCACATGATCCCCTTTCTGAGTTTTCTTCATTGATTGGAATGTTAGGTAATGAATCATGCATTTATTGTTATAGCAGTCTAGAGAAATTTTATTCATGTTTGTTAATTGATGATTTCTTGAACACAGAGGATCACATGACCATCGATGATACTGCTAAGCTTGTAAAAGCTCATTCCTCATTTGAGGATGTTACCATTGAGTAGTTAGATGAGATCAGTGACTTATCAATCTCACACACACTTCCATCAATCCAAAATCCACCAGAATTGGAACTGAAACAACTGCCTCAAGATTTAAAATACTCATATCTTGAGAATGGAAACAAGTTGCCCTTCATCATTGCTAGTTCACTCCCTCCGGAGCATGAATTGCGACTGCTTGATATTTTGAGGAAGTATAAAAAATCTTTGGGATGGACACTTGCTAACATTCCTGGCATTAGCCCATCAATTTGTACACATCATATTTTATTAAATGATGAGGCTAAACCAGTGAGGCAGTCCCAACATTGACTGAAACCAAACCTACCTGATGTTGTTAAAAAATAAGTAACAAAATTGTTGGCTGCTGGAATCATTTACCCTATCTCTGATAGCCAATGGGTCAGTCCCGTTCAAGTAGTTCCTAAAACAACTGGCCTTATTGTAGTTAAAAATGAAAACAATGAATTGGTTCCAACTCTTGTGCTGAATAGTTGGTGTGTCTGTATAGACTATCTCCGACTAAACCAACACACTAGGAAGGACCATTTCCTATTGCCATCCATTAACCAGATGCTAGAGAGGCTAGTAGGTAAGTCCCATTAGTGTTTCCTTGATGGGTATTCTGGATACTTTCAGATCCATATTTCCCCTGAGGATCAGGGAAAGACAACCTTTACTTTCCCCTTTGGTACATTTTCTTATAGAAGGATGCCATTTGGTCTGTGCAATGCTCTAAGTACTTTCCAACGATGTATGGTTGGTATTTTTTCAGATTACCTGGAGAATTGCATGGAAGGTTTTATGGATGATTTTACTATTTATAGATCCTCTTTCAATGAATGTTTGAGTAGTCTTGATCATATCCTATGTCGCTGTATTGAAAAGAATCTTGTATTAAATTATGATAAATGCCATTTCATGGTGCGACAAGGTATAGTTTTGGGACATGTCATTTCTAGGGATGGTATCCACATGGAAAAATCAAAAGTAGATAGAATTTCCTCCCTACCATTCCCTAAAAATGTTCAGGATGTGCGGTCTTTCCTGGGTCATGATGGATTTTATCATCGTTTCATTTGTGACTTTAGTAAAATTGCACTCCCCCTCTCCCGATTACTCCAAAAAGAAAAAGAATTGTATTTTGATAAAAAATGTGAGGAAGCTTTCAATAAGTTAAAATGGAGTCTCACGTCACCCCCGGTAATCCAACCACCTCGGTGGGATATACCATTTGAGATCATGTGTGATGCCTCTAACTATGCAGTTGGGGCAGTCTTATCACAAAGCGTCAACCGAGCTCCACATGTCATAGCTTATGCCTCATGTACTCTGGACCCTGCCCAAGGAAACTACAGCACAACTGAAAAAGAATTTCTTGCCATTGTGTTTGCCTTGGATAAATTCAGGTCATACCTTCTAGGGTCCAAAGTCATTGTGTTCTCAGACCATGCAGCCCTCCGATATCTCCTAAAGAAACCAGAAGCCAAACCACGTCTCATTCGCTGGATGCTCCTCCTTCAGGAATTTGATATAGAAATTGGGGATAAAACAGGAGCAGAGAATGTGGTTTCTAACCATATCAGTAGGATTCTCCCATCCACGGACATTGAATAATCCCCCTGTATTCCCATAAATGAATTGTTTCCTGATGAGAAATTGTACCGAGTGCAAGATGTTATTCCTTGGTATGCTGAAATTGTAAATTATTTTGCAGCGTCTTTCATTCCTGCTGATTTCACCAAAAACCAGGCCGACCGTCTAAAACATGAGTGTCGTTGGTACATTTGGGACGACCCCTATCTCTGGCGCACATGTAGTGATCAAGTTATTAGGTGTTGTGTTCCCGATAGTGAGTTTCAGTCTGTCCTTAGGTTCTGCCACACACTTGCTTGTGGGGGCCACTTTGGTCCCCAACGGACTGCTCGCAGAGTCTTAGATTCTGGTCTCTTTTGGCCCACATTGTTTCGGGATGCCCACGAATATTGTAAATATTTTCCTCACTGTCAAATAATAAGGAATATCTATAAAAGAAATGAGATTCCCCAACAACCCTTACTCTTCCATGACATTTTTTATGTTTGGGGCATCGACTTTATGGGACCATTCCCCAATTCATTTGGGAACCTTTACATTCTTCTGGCAGTGTATTATGTTTCAAAGTGGGAAGAGGCACGAGCCACGAGGACAGATGATTCCAAGACAGTTGTGGAATTTTTGAGAACCCAAATATTCTATAGGTTTGGATTACCTAGGTTTATCATCAGTGATCAGGGTTCTCATTTCTTTAACTGCGCAATTCAATCTCTTTTGCGCAGGTATGGGGTTGGGCATCGAGTGTCTACTACTTATCACCCACAAACAAATGGTCAAGCAGAAGTGTCAAATAGAGAGGTAAAACAGATTCTTGAGAAAATAGTTCATCCAAACAGAAAATACTGGAGTCTTAGACTCAATGATTCATTATGGTCTTACCATACTGCATTCAAAACTCCAATTGGCATGTCACCATATCGGCTAGTTTTTGGGAAGAGTTGTCACCTCCCTGTTGAGGTAGAGCACTGGGCCTACTGGGCTATTAAACAATGAAATTCTAATCTTTCTGGTGTAGGTATTCAATGGAAGTTGCAGATTCAGGAGTTGGAGGAAATGAGAAGAGATTCATATGAGAACTCTCAAATTTCTAAGGAGTGAACCATGGCTTCCCACGACCATCTCATCCTTCATCGTCAATTCCACATCGGGCATAAGTTCCTCCTCTACAATGCAAGGCTGATGTTGCACCCTGGTAAACTTTGTTCCCGTTGGTTTGGACCTTACATTGTTACTAATTTCTCTCCATTTGGTTTTGTCCAGGTTCAAAATGAAGACACCAAGAAAACCTTCACCGTCAATCGGTAGCGGCCGAAGCACTTCCATGAAGCCATTCCGGAGTCCCCAATGGAGGAACTCCATGTTCAAGAAGCGGTCTATGAATAACACTCACCAAGTTTTATCCTTCCTTCCCACAGTCTCTTTTATTACAGTGAGGACACTGCATTCTCTAGGTGTGGGGGGTGGATACATTCCTAGGATAGTTAGGAATTTTCATTGTTTTCTCCTTTTGTTTTCTCTTTTTTTCCTTCTTTATGGTATTTTCATTTTTCCCCATCAACAATTTCAAAGTTCCATGATTTGGCGACCATAATTTGGGGAAAGTAAAAATACCATAACGAAGGCTAAAAAGAGTATTTGTATGAATTTAACATCAGGGAGTGATTTTTTTAGTGAATTGGTTTTCTGTCAATGATATAAATGGTCATATCTATGTGAAACCTTTGAGATGATTGATGCCCATTGTGTGAGTAGTTTTTGGGAAAACTGTGTCACTAATATCTCCACAAATTTTTGCACCAAACTACAAAGTGTGATTATTTCTTACTTAATATAAGGTAAATATATGTTGGGTTAATATTTTCAGCTTTAAATGATATTTCCATACATTCGTTCCTTATCTTATATGTTTCATTATTGTACCAGATTGACCTGTGCGTGTGTACCTAATGTCTGACTGTTGTACGACCTCGAAAAAAAGTTGTCTTGGGAAGGTCAAAAACCACTCCTCCTCAACCTTTGATCTTGTTATAACTATTGCAATTAGTGTCGTTAGGAGATCAAACAAGGGTTGAGAGATGAGAGTGAGATTTGTTCCAATTGTAACTTCAAAAAAAATAATAAATGAGGGGATTGATGAAATGTGCAACATATGGGGATATCTAGATCAGGAGCTTATGGTTTGACTTCTGGGAATGCTTAAATGAGTGGGTCTTGAAATACGATTGCAAAGGATGTAGGACAGGTTCAGTGAAAAAATCATTTAAGCTGAAAAATTTTAAAATAACATCTATTTATTGGATAGAAAGTGGAAAGAATAGCATGGAATGGTTTCCACACACACACATGGAGAGTTAGTGTCATGGTTTACTTCTGAATTCCTTTCTCAATTGGGTATCATGAATCTTTTTGAATTTCACTATGATATTATTTATGAGACATCTTTTTCTATTTTCACTAGGAAGAACTCCTTGGTGTGATTCGTGCATTGATCAATTTACATTAAATAAAATTTCCTCAAATGATAAATCTTCAGGATGTTGGATATATATATATATATATATATGCGTCAATGTATTTGGATATATGACTTTTCCCAGGAGTGAAAATGTTTAGGTGTGGGGGTGTGATCGTACCACGATTCACTGTTTTATTCCACCCTTACACCGCAGTTTTAAACTAGTTTTGTAATGAATATTGAAAATATAATAATAAATTGAACTTTATCCTTGAATCAATAAATTAATTTTAATCAATATTATAATGGTCAATGTTACTTGTTTTTATTTTTTCAATGTAGGTAGAGATGATTTGGAGGGCCCTTGATGCAGTGGAAGAAAAATGGGCCAAAATTGCATGGATCCATGGACATTTGTCCACTATTTTTAATAATACGCAAAATACATGCATCCAAATGGGCTTATATTTTGTGGACCTGTCCAAAATTTAATAGGACACATTTCATAGTAAGGAACTAAATCCTAATTCGGCCTCAATGGGGCCCATCTGAACTGATCTGTCTGAGCCACCGAATTTGGACCAAGTCAAATGCGGTGTTCTGTATTTTATCAATATCTTGAGTTGTAGTTGTCCAAATGCTTCCAAACATTAGGTGGAGACATTCAAGAGGTAGGTATACAACTTTTATATTTTCTCCAAAGCGAGATAAGACTGTCTGAAGGGAAAAACGCGTCATTCAAGTGGATTGATAAAATCGGTGTGCCTAAAACCACCTTCCATTTTTCCTATAAAAGGGCACCAAGGGAACATCATTTGCAAGTACGGCCAAGGAGTGAATTGCTGCCAATTTGGATTCCTAGAGGAGTCTCTTAATCACCTTGGAGGTTCTGGAGGCCCCTATCCTCTTAGGTTAATCAAGGATGAAGAAGGAGTTATACCCGAGCTTCCTCCTCCTCCTGATGTCGAGCTAAAAGTTGGGTGTTCGTTGTGAGGGAGCTACACACATGTCAAGGGGGTTCCGATGCATACATTAGATATTGGTTTAGAGTAATTTGGGTGTTTAAACATTTCATTCAATGTATCTTATTTTATTTTAGATTTTTATTCCTGATTTGATACATGTGAGTGTTATGCTCTTAATTTCTAACTGATTAGTGTGAGGTTTTGAGTACGTGACTTGTGTTGTTCCGATTGGACATCACAATAATCCTTTTCATTCCCACCTTATTGAGATTTCAATATGCTTTGGATGCTCTTATTCCATGCATAATTACTAGGCCTTGACAATACGATTGTTATGTCAAGGTTGGGTCCTTAAAGCATTGAAATAAAAGCTTAGGAATTAATCGGGATTCCAATTAACTCCAACCAAAGAATTATTCTAAACCTAAGATGAATATCTATGAACAATGAACTTTATATGTGTGTAGTGAAATCACATTGACCCTTTTATCTCATATTTTTTCAAAATCCACTTGGTCATTCAATTTTTAAGCCATTTCAACTAAGTCATCGTTTTAAACTCTTTTCAAAACCACCCCCTCTCTTAGTCATTTTTATTAAAAATACACACTCTAAACCTACCAACGCTCCTTGAGAGATGACCTAGGGTCTACCCTAGACTATAAATCAACCTTAAAAACATAATCAATTTGATGTGTCACGACAATGCGGTCACATAGTAGACATGGAATTAACACCCTTATCCTATATAATGTCATGAAATATAAAAAATTACCCAATACATTGTTGGCTTTTATCATACCCAGTCATCACATAATTATAAAACATACAAATTTGGTTTATAATAACTAGAAAACATACAAAATTCCATTATAGCTTGATTAACCCATGAAAAAAGAAATGGTTTTCATAAAAATATCGATAATAAATTATCCTAAGACATACAAAGAAATAAATTGGTTGGTATCATTAGATAATATTTCTATTAAACCATAATAAACATTAATATATATTTACAATGAAACAAACACTTTTATAAGAGAATTAAAATTTACTTTGAGAAAGAATAAGAAATACCCTTTAGGTTTTTTCTTTATTTTGTGAAAAAAACAAAATGAATATAAATTTATTTAGAAAACCCAATAAAACATAGATAGGCGTTTTCATAAATAAAATCAAAAAAGATAGAAAGAAAATTCATCAGTATGGAGAATGTTTAAAACATAATTTTCTTTTTTATTTTTTTAAAAAGATCTAAGTTATTGGAAATGGCTATACCAAAAATGTTAAAAGAAGATTACATTTTAATAAAAATTTAATTAAATTGAAAAATAACTTAAAAATATATAATTATAATTAATTATTTTCATAAAACCAAATAAATAAAAAGAGAATCGAGGAAAAATATTCTTGACTAAAAAAATAATATGCATGCCTAGTTTCAATTACAACCATCACCATGGGTGAATTATGAAAATAAATGGGATGTTAAGTGTTATGAAGATGTTTAAAAACTGTCAAAAAAATAGGATAATAAAATATAGGTGTTTTTATAAGAAAAAATTCATAAAAGGTTCCCAAATGGAATCTTAATCATAACATTTTCAAATAAAAAATTAGATTAAAAAGAACACATTAACCTTTAAATATTGTCATACATGAAAGTAATTTTACCTCATACATAATAAACATAATAATATCAAAAAATTATCTCAAAACCTTATTTATGTCTACTGACCTTTTATATTATTCAAATATATTCATTCATTTCTCATATATTAGTTATATAATGTTAATTTTCATCGTCAGATATTAGTAATTTTTATTATTCCATACACGTTTCATAATGGAAATGTTAGAACCGATTCATTGATACCAAGTTAATAATTATCAGATTATTCATGGTACTGGAATAAATGTTTTTAATGATTTATGTATCCCTATGTTCATTTTATATAAATTATGGGTATGGTTTCAAATAATGGAATCAATGACGATCAGTTTTTGGGTAATTTTCCAATAACAATGAGTTACTTTATAATGATCATTAATTTTTATGTGATACTTTAAGAACTATATTCATGAAATATATTAATATTTAATATCATATATTATCCTTATTAATGTGTTGATACTTATTCATAGTTAAACTGATGATGTTGTTATTTCAGTGTTCACGTAGGTGGTTGAACCAATCCAAACATGAACATGTTGTACTAATGAATGAGTAAAAGTATAGAGTTATATAATAGTATTCTAATTATATTAAAGGAATAATTATTTCAATATAACATCATTATATTGAAGTATGAGAGTTATAATGATTGTATATGAGATGTTAATTGAAAAATTAAGAGCATAATGTAGATACTTGTTGAATTTGATCCTTCTCAACACGGGTTCCTCTAGAATAAGGGATTTAGGATTTTTTCTTGGAACCAGATGAAAACCAACATCAGATAAAGATTTAGGATAATAAAAATGTATAGTGATTCAATAGATAATATAATTTTTTTGATCTGTTTATAAATGGTAGGGGAGTTCTCCTTTTATATCTGAAAATGAGGGACATTATTTTAGATAATTATGCTAGATAAAGGGTAAATATAGAATCACATCGGAGTTATGAAATTTAAGTGATTAAAAGTTTTTGAAAAGTTTAAGTATTACTCCCATACCCAAAACAATTCTTGTTGAATTGATAAGTATCACATTAAATAGACAAAATTCCATCCATGATAATTTAACTCTTTTTACCACCTTTTACCTTGTTTAATGTTTTTACCATGGTATTTATTTTATTATATAAAATATTAGATAAACCATACATAAAAATTTAAACTTTTTTATTAGAAATTTGTAATCCATTAAATCAAATTAAATATCTTAATATCATAGATTTAAATTTTTTAAAAATACCTAAAATATATAGAGAAATTTCTTTTCAAAAAATTGGGATTATTAAACTTTAAGTGTTCTTGTTCTTATTCCCTACCAATTAATAATTTAAATAATTGTTAATATATGTATTATTCATTATAAAATTATATAATAATCATCATTAAAAAGTGATAAATTTTATTAATTATGTTTAAAATAAACAATTCTTAATAAAAAAGTTCTTTGAAAAATATATTTTTTTAATATTAAAAGAATTTGTTAATATTTATAACCAATTGAAAATACATTTATGAGTATTAGTTCATTTAAATATATAAATAATCAATTAATTCCATTAAATTTTTTAAATAATAAAATTTTTAATTTTAAATAAACTAATTTTATATATAATAAAATAATTTTTTAAAATAAATAATATTTAATAGGCAATGATTAATTAAATTAGTATTTTTTATAATTCCTTAATTATTTTTGAGATGACATTTATTTTCTTTACAAATAATTAAATTTTTTCAAACCATTTTTACTGAAATAATTATTTAATAATAATAATTCACAATATATAAAAAATGTATAATAAAATATTCAAATTAAATATTATCTATTTGCATCAGTATTTATCATTTGTGAATTATATTATTTCAAACTACACTTATTACACATATAATATACCCAAAATACATATTTAAATTGTTCATATATCTAAATATATAATTTTCAATGACTATATATATAATGGTTAGATTTTATTCCTATATATAGCCTTACTAAAACCATTTTTGGGACTAGATACACCCCAAGAGGGGGTAAATCATGGTGAAAGATAAATTTAAAATTTAATTTATAGTATAGTTAAATTTTTTTAAGATCATGTTCCCATGTTGGAAGTGACACATTCAACTTCTCACACTCGATGAAATCCTTACTAAAATAATAATAGATATAAAGGAAAGTAAAACATCCCTGGGACATATGGATTTTTACTTGTTTCACCACAAAGAGATAGTCTAAGGATCATATTCTAACATTGTTTCATTCCTACAATAATACATTTTTCTTCACTAGATTGTTGGATTATAATTTTTGGCTATGTTCACTCCACACCAGGAGCACAACCATTAAAATTTTTACAGTTTATTCACCCCTCACCCAACGAACATTGTCACTTATTCACTCTTATGCACATCTTATGTCATGGAACTTCTATAGTTTATATATTTTTACTTATCTTTAATAGATTTAAAACATAAGGCCTTATCAATAATTATCATGAGACTCTACTTGAATTGAATTCCTAATTTGATGTTCTTTAAATTCAATGTTCACTAAAAATATGTGTTCAATACCTATTTTTTGTGAAACTCTTACACTTTTGTACAAATAACTACTTTTTCAAAATGTTAATTATGTTTAGAAACTCCACACATTCACATAACTATCACTTTTTAGAACTTTTGTTTGCAAATCTATGTCCTTGAAGTTTTATGAAACCTTCACTACGCCACTCACGTCTGGATTTCACATATCCTAAACGTTTCATGAATTTACATTGGTATTAATTGACTCTAGTAAGTTTCTTCATTAAACAAATGTGAGAATTACTATTTCAGAAAAGAAATTATTTTAGTCAATTGATGTATTCTTCAATACATTCACTAAACCTTCTTGGTCAAATTGATTCAAGTCCTTTATTAATGTAACTTATATTTTGATTACTGTTTCATGCATCCCTTTCATTAATCATATCCTATAGTCCTCCTTAATTATTTCTCTTTGAAAATAATTCAGAGAAAAATATGTATATATGTGGCTAACACATCAGGAAATAGCCTTTCACACTACCGACATTGCACACAACCTTCCTGGTTCACATAAAATCTATGATTTAACCTATCCTTTAGTGAGAAGCACTCTAACATCCCATACCTAGAACTTTTGATAAGATATATAACGTTTGTGAAACCCTTTATTTATCCTAATATGGATAAGAAAACTTTATAACACCTCTTTCACTGAACTTTTCAAATGTTCGTACAATGTTTCATGTGACGCACAACTCTGGATTTTAGGAAACATTTGATTTTTCATAAATCAATTCCCTTTAATTTATTTCACTAAGGAAACCTAAAATCATTAATTTTTTTAATCTACGTAAAATTATTTTTTAATTTCTTAGAACTCATTCACTGGTGTGAAAATCATTCCTTTTTCATTTTTCTTGACATGTATTAGAATATCCATTTACATGCCATTTTTTCCTGATACTTCTTCCTTTTCCATAGAAACATTTTCAAACCTTCCTGATCCATGAACTCATTATTTACCAGTTCTTTAAGAAAAAAAGTTAAAAACACTTGATAACTACATAAATTTAAATACTTCTTTTAGGATTTTGTATTCATGATTTGTTCTTTGTTTCTTAGTTTCAATATTATTTATTCAAAAAAATTATATGATACCAATTACATCGTATGAGGGTTAATTCCTTGTATTCCATAAATCACCACTTCATCAGAAACTCCATTTGAGTGAGAATAATACCTCATTTGATTTATTATTTTTTATTCATAATTTAACATCCAAAAATCTCATTGGTGACCTACTAATCTTCATTCGAGACTAAAATCATCCATCACTATGGAAAGAGTGATGAATTTCATAACTTAATTTCTCAAAATTATTCTATTCCGTAACTTTATAAATATTCATTCAGTTCTTCCTTCATGGTCTTGTCATCAATATTCGGTCATCTCCTCTTTTCTGGATAAACAGCCCTCAGTACTTATCAGAAAATCTATATTAATATATTAATATTTTTATAGGTAAAACATATTAATACCAATTATTAATATACTAGTAAATGTTTAATTCCTCTTTAGAATAGGGAGTCCACTTGATGGTAATGCTATATATTCTCTAATAGATTATTGTTAAACTAAAAAAAATTAACTAATACCTCGTTGTCAAAAAAAGATAAACATGAAATAGACGAATTTTTATAATTCTCCACCAACATATCATTTCTGGGTGGTCATATATCACCTTAACTAAGGAAAAATATCAATGGTTTAATATTAAATGTGTCTTGGAACCACTGTACGATTCAAATATATCATTGATATCTATTCATTTTCTCATCATGCACTTCATCATATGATCTTCCACTTACACAACAAGCATCCTCTAGATAAATATTTAATAAAATATTGGTTTTTTAACACCACCTGTTAAATATGATACTATATTGAAATTTAAAGTATTTTTATTCTACTTTTCTCATATATCACCATCTAAATTCTATGTTTGTTCCCTTTTATCATATACACACCCCATGGATCATATCTCCTATTTAATATTGTACCACTTTAAACATAAATTAGAAATATTTGAATTAATTGAGAGAGGTTTACCTTAGGAATATTGAATAATAGGATTATGATCAATCTTGATTGACCAACCCTTTGGTCATTACATGCAAATCACTATAATATTTATGTGATCGTTCCATCTTTCAATCCAATTCCAATTGATCTAGCCATATAATTAGACATTATTTACCCATGTACTCAATATTAATTTTTTGTATTGGTTCTAAAATCTTATTAATCTTCACATTTTTTTGTTTAATCCCACTAATACAATGTTCTTTCTTTTACACACCACATGTAAGATGTTTTTCATGATTTCTTCATGAGGTAGGAATCTGTTCTCTATTATTCTACTCTTTATTCTTCTTATATTAAAGGGAAATTATTCTATATATTATTTATCATCTTGAGATATTTCTTCTATGTTCACCAAGGACCAATGTTGGTCTTTCTATTTGACATCCATATAAAAAACCCCTCCCCTTTTCATTTTAACTAAGTCTTTCATTAGGTTCATAACCTTCTTACTCAACCCTCCCTTCTTTTTCTATATTTTTTTCATTTCAATCAAATTGGGTTATTGTGAATTCACTATTATAGGTGATTTATACACCGGTTTTTGAGATCCATTCTTTACCAATAATACTATAAACATATTTTCCTAGATAACATTTTTTTCTTAGACTATATTATCTTACCTTGAAATTCACCGGAGTATAGGTCCTCCTGATGGAATTTTTTGGCTAGCACATATACCTCCGAATACATTTCCTTTCTATATGACCTCGGTGAGATCAAATTAAATATCATATATTGAAAATATATTCTATATCATTATGTATCATCTTATATGTTGATGCATCCATTCTTTTTCCTTCATTAAGCCTTTGCTCTTCTTCACACACATTCATTGTGTGTCCCATTATTGTACAGTTATAGCATCTCATTTCTACCTTCCTCTAAGATATTTTACATTCATATTTTTAAAATAACATCCAATGAATAATATATTTTTTATTAAAATACATGAAGACTCCAATCATATTTTTTTCTTTAAAGGGAAATCTGAAGATATCCTTTCCTTGAGACAAATTGATTTTTTCTTTATCCTTCTTAATATTTAGGTCTTTAAACATTATTTATGATCCTATTAACTATAATCTAAACCGGTAATTATTAACATATTTTCTGGTCTCTTTGAAAAGTTTCCTGAGAGGAATTATTCTTTCTTTTATCCCTTTATTCATGACCATATAGTATTTGATTACGTTTTACATTTCTTTAAGTAGATCACTTTATTCCTTCATCATCGCACCCGTCTTGTTTAGGTCAACATTTATATACATATATTCTTTTTTAGCCTACTAATCTCTGTGAATATATCATTGGTGATTGAATAATATACTTACAATATGAACTAACAATAATCCACCTTATCTTATAAGGATTATATCTCTTTTTAATCATATTATAGTCGCTTCTTCCTTATCAGAGTTAGCATAATATGTGAGTGGTTCATTTTCACCTCTAAGGCCTCTAAAAAATTTATTATCAAAAATCAACATCTTCAAATGGATCCATAATGATCACTTTTCAATAACTCAACCCTAAAGTGACTCAATATTTTTCTCTTGTTATTTAGAAAAAGTTTTCATGTTTTCAATCACCTTTTAAAACACTTAAGTATTCTTATTAAGATTCACTAATTATTTTTATTTCACCTAAATGATATATTGATCAATTAATTATTACTAATTTTGGTACATATTTTATTTAATATCATCCACATATTTAATTTATTCTTTTTATATCCCATCAACCATTCAATTTTTCACTCTTTAAATGTCTAGTTATCTAAGAGAATCTCCATTTCCACCGATAGGTCAACTAAACCCTATGGTTCTATATTGAAAAGAGTTGTATCTAAACTTCTATATTTACAATAAATTTCTACAACGTAGTTAAAATAATTGGAAATAAATAAATTAGAATCATTTTCCTTGATTTTGATATTTGATCTCCAGAAAATATACTTCTTGATCTTCTTATTCTTTTTTCCATTTGTTATAATAATATATTCATTATTTTTCTTCATAAGTTTATCTTTTAAGGTTTTTATATACCCATATTCCAAAGTATTCAAAATATCATAAGTAGTGTCCCAACAATAAGTTTTTTATACTTCATTAGATAAGGATTTTTTCAAAATCATTTATATCTTTTCATTACTAATTTTATCATTCTACTTTAGAAAGTCAGTATCTCTTCTAATATACACTATAACCTCTTCACAATAATTTTTCAAGTACATTATAATTTATTTATACCATAATAAAAGATACTTACATCAAAAAATGAGTTTTTAATATAGAATCCATGTGTATAAATAAAAACACTTCTTCTGAGGTTTAACATTGAGCCTAAACCTTTACACACTAATTCCACATATTCATACTCGATACACCCTGAGAGAGGGGGGTGAATCAAGGTGACATATAGATTTAAACATTTCTTTATAGTCTTGTTAAAATTATTTTAGGATAATGTTTGAACATTATAATGAACACATTAAAAATCACACACTCAAAACAATTCTAATTGAAACAATCATATATATGTTAGATAGTAAAACCTCTATGTGAAATATGGATTTTTACTTGGTTTACCATAGAGGTACGGTGAAAGTAATATACACTTATGTTATTTAGATCAAACCAAAATCAGTTGATATTATCCATTTTAGTGGATTTAAATTTTTTGATTTATGTCACTCTGTGTCAGGAGAACTCTCGTTACAAGATTTAGGGTTTATTCCCT
The DNA here is from genome assembly GCA_963277665.1 of Viscum album. Lineage (NCBI taxonomy): Eukaryota > Viridiplantae > Streptophyta > Magnoliopsida > Santalales > Viscaceae > Viscum > Viscum album. The sequence continues at coordinate 2,067,975,641 of OY728152.1, read as the reverse complement.
CCTCACCTAAGATACATTGTGTATTCTTCACTCACATAAACTATTTTAGTGAAGGAACTAACATAGTTTATAGACATTTAGGTATCTTTAATATATTTGATACATATAGATTATTCAATAATTATAATGAGACTCATCTTTATTTAGACTCCTGATTTGGTGCTCTTTAAATACACTATTTACTTTAAATATACATTCAATTCATATTGTTTTTGTAACCCTTGAATTTTAAAAAAAAACTTCATAGTTTTTTCAAAGATTTAATTACATTGTTAAACTCTACACTTTCACACAACTGAAACATTGTGAAACCTATGTTCAAATAATTGTTTCCTTTTAATATCATGTGACTCTCTCTTTATCAGTATACACTGACTAACACTCAACATGAATGTTTCAAGAATATATATTATTCCTAAACGGCTCAAGATATGTTCATCATTAAAATAATGTGAGAATTATTACATTATTTAATATATTATTCTTTGAAACTAATTTTTTGTTGAATAAGTTTTTGAAACGATCTTAGTCAAGTTAGCACTAGTCCTTTCTTTGCATCACTTATATTTACATTAATGCTTCATGAAAATATTTCACCAATAATATCCTTTCATATTTTCAAGTCTTTATATCTATAAATAAGCATGGTATCCTTTAATTTATAGACATCTTTGACCCTTTTCATAATTTAATTCCATGCCACTAAACTTGTGAAAACTATCTTGGTCTATATAACATCAACGATTTGACATCGACTTCAGTGTGAAACCCTCTTACATCGTAAAAATATAACATTATCTATGATAAATAACTTTCACAAAACCATTTCCCTATCAAAATATAAATAATAAAAAATTATAAAAACTCTTTCAAATAACTTTTCAAATGTTCATGTAACTTCATATTTCAGGAAACTTCATAAATTTTGTGAGTAACTTTCCTTCTCTGTATTACGATTAGGAAACCTCGAATCTTCAATTTTATAAAGCTTCATGAAAATAATTCTTTTTCCATTTTACTTGAGTTTTCATGGAATAACCATGATTCCACACCTGCTATTTTTTCATGAGAATAATTTATTTTATCAGAAAGCATTTTTAAACCTTCACTACTATAAAATTTACCTATATCCATAGGTAACAAACCATATATGTAGATGTAAAAATAGGGGCTATAAGTAAAATCAATGTTCCTGCTGGATATAGATTCTATTTCCATAGTAATAGTTCCAAATATTTCTCCACGGTCAAGGACCAAGGATATAGAACAATAGACATAGTTTTGACCATGAAAATAAACCAATATACATGGTTGTTCCAATGGTAATAGGTTTATTTCCAGAGGCCTCACCCACGGATACTTCTTATGGCTATGAACACCTGTTTAATGTATAAACACACTGTTCAATTTTTGGAAATAGACATATTTACATGGTTTGTGATTGTGTCAATAAGTATATTACCATGGTTTTAACTATGATTATAGGTCTATTTTCATTGTCACACCTCATTCTGATAGATTATTATTCTAATGATATGAAAACTGTTTCTTCTCATCTGCTCCTACCGAAAAATACAAAATTCAACAAACCAACAAAAACAAACAAAATTCAATAAATAATTTAAGTACAATAGAATAAAGTTAACATAAAAAATAATACAAAAATTCAACATCACTATCACCATAATAAAATGAAACTATAAAATAAAATTCATCCTATAAACCAAGAGTATTTTTTAAATAAAAAAGGACCTTCAATATAACTATAACAAAAATAATAATGAAACACATCAAAATATCTTATGGAAACATCATCATCACTACCTCATCTCACACTACCAATATCATAATCACCATATGCACCAGCATCGACATCTATATCTACCCCTAAATTAGTGGAAGGAGTATTTGAGTCATCATAAATATAAAAAATCATTATCAAACAACCATAAATCGTTGATGTTTCCTCTATTTGAGGATATGAAAAAATAATTGATATAGATTTCATCAATTGTTCATTTTTTATATTTTGACACTGAGTATCTTTTTCTGCTTTTTTAGTTTCTTATTTTATTATGGAATTAATATGTTCTCCTATAACCATACCAGAACTAGTACTTAAGGAAACTCTCTCATAAAACTAGTATATCACGGGTAAAAACTTATTTCTTGTTTAATAACACATGATGCTACGATTTTATTCCCATAATAGCTAATATAATTGATCATTTGAGACTAAATTTTTTTTTTCTATTTCTTCTAATGCCTTTAAAAAAAATTTAGTAATATATAGAATATATTAAAAAGATAAAATAATTTAAGAAATTAAATTCAATAAAAATAAAATGAATTTTAGTATAATTGAAATCATTTTATTAGTATTTATATTGACCATGGTACCATATCACTTTTTCCTCCTTATACAAAACAAGGTAGAGAGATAAACATGACCCTTGATATGCAATTCCTTTCCTTATAAAAAAAATAAATAAAGAAATATTAGATCAAATTGTAGAAATTATCTTACATGATTCACCCTATGTAGGATTAAATCTAGGTTGGTATGAAGAGAAGAAGGATTTATCCAAATTGAAACAAGGTAACTTGGAAGTTTGATGTAATAATGCTACAATTCATTCTTGATAGCATGATAAACCAACTGAGTGGATTATTATATTGATCTGGAACTGAGAATGGGAAATAAAGGGTGTGGTTTTATGGATATAGGAAAAATTGATGTATCCACATAGGAAAAATTCACATTAATAATTTTTTATATCTGGAATCATACCAGCCAATGCAATATGGAAGGTTGGGTGTCATAAAGAGATAACTCAAGTAAAAAATTCATGTGGTAATGCATTACCAATGAGGCTTCCTTATTGTTTTTTAGTGTATTACCATATAATCCACCAATTTTTGATAATTTTTACTTGTTTAATTGAAGTGGACTTGGTTATGGGTATTGTAGCTATCTTATGTCTCTTTGGATGGGTGTCTCTATTTTCATAACTATTGTTTTCTTACTACCTATTTATGGTGGTTAACATATTTTTTATATTAACTTATACAAATTTTCAATAATTTTTCAATCCAAGATAGTTGATTGATGTATTTTACTAAATACATATTTTATAAAAACGACTATATTTTAATAAAAGGGATTGTTGGTTTATTTTATAGTGGATCAACGAAGTTTAATTAGTACTACTACAATAAACTATTTAATAAAATGTGTGGTTTAGTAGAAGCTCTATAATATTTGTTGTCTGTCAAAATCTTAGTTTGATGTACCTCAAGATAACTAATAACAACATAAATGTAAATCCTATTATTTATCATCCAAGAAACAAAGTTCACAACCCACTATCTATCCCAACTACATTCCACTTATACCTTAAATTGTACACAATATTTATAAAATGATAGAACATGAACTGAAGTTGAGTCAGAGTTGAACCCAATTTAGGGAACATCCCATATTACATATAATATATATCAATATAAAAAGAATTTATTAAGGGTGGATAAATGAATCTCATTGATGTTACCACATAGACCTAAATATACATAGTGAGTTCTCTAAAATAATTTTCATTATCTATTTATGGATTGAATCATATCTAAAATTCACTTGAGAATATATTGGATGTATGGGGGAAACACACGTCATTTTAGTATTTCCACCTAGTAATACTTCTTAAATCATTATTTTTTTACTATTTTGACCGTAATTAATATTTCTATTGAGATTCTCATCATAAATTTCTTCATATTTTCTACTTATCATATTTTATCTTTTTTTATGATATTTTAATTATTTTTTTTATTTGTTTTGTGATACATCTTAAATTTATTATTTTATTCTTCCTCATTCATATTTGGATCTCTTATGTCCAAATGAGGAAAGATAATTCTATTTTTTTCTAAGGGAGTGAATATTTACTGGTTTTTTGGATTTCCAAACAATATTACATTGTTACTCATTTGATGAAGAGTGAGGTAATGAACTATGAATCACTAAATAGAGTTTTCCTTATATTTACTACAATACTTTTCCATCCTTCATATTTAATTAGGATTTATTAACTGGATTGAACAATAAATATTGGATTGGTTCCTTCTAATAAATGTTAATTAGTAAAAAATATATTTTGATCAAGAGATTTCTTCTTGATGAAAAACATTCCAATGTGAAGTTAACAACATTTTATAGGTAGTGTTTTGTTAAAGTAATTTTTTTATATATATTTGTTTCATGAAAATTATTTAGTTATATAGACATCTTTAATTCTATTAACAAGAACTCATGTTTCATATATTGAGTTCTAATGTGGTGTGATTAAAGAGTTTTTTAAAGGATAACTAAGAATTATTAAATTTACTCTCTATATGTTTTTAAAAATAATGAACATATAGTAGGAATGTATCTTGGAAGTTTATGTTTCAACGAAGTATGGATGAGAGAAATATAGAGATTTATATAATCATCAACATGTTTATTGAAATTAATTTTTTAAGTAAATAGGATCTTGGATAATATATATCTAATTCTAGAATTCTTGATGGAATGAAAAGATATTGATTTCATTTGAAAAATATATTGAAACCCAACGATATATATAATTATATTTTTTATCAAAATGTGTGTAGACCATTTTTATTTTTTTTGACAAAGGGGGTGAAGTAAGATGAACTATAAAATATGTGCATGGATTTTATTAGATATTTCAAAAAAAATCCCCATGGGGGAGAGAGTTGGAACCATAAGGAAGTATGTTGGATTTTTTAACAACATATGTCGAATTCGTTGGTAAATTATAATATTAGATTCATACATGGGTTTAATTAATGCATTAATTTGTTCAAAATATATATCAAATTTGTTAATTCAATTATTTAATGAGTAGTATAGAAATTTTGGAAAGTGCATAAAAAATTCAATGGTTACCATATTTTGGGAATCATCCATTGACCTTTTTTAAGAAGGAATCCTTGTCCAATAAGGTTCAAGATTGTATTAATTGATTTTTTTATTTTTCCAAAGTTTAGTAGTTTTGATTTCATAGTTTGTGAAAAAAATTAATATGGAAGTTTGGAAATGTATTCTAGGTTCAAATGAATAGTGTATTATTAATTTAGTTGAATTCCAACTATTGATATATAGAATAAATATTTGTGGATGTGATATTGTATTAAAACTATAAAATAATTTTTTGTCAAATAAAATCATGGCCTACACTAGGTGATAGGAATATATATGGTTAGGATACTATGAGTAGGATCTAGTATTATTAGACTAGATAATAGGTAATTTGGGTGGCGTTTCCAGTAATAGTTTTTGTACTTTTTGGGGGAACCATAAGAAAAAAATTAGATGATGATGGTCATATTAAATCCACAGTACCCCCTATGAATATTGTAATCCACCAAAATTCTATACGCAATACATATTTATGTTTGGAATGTTTTTTAAAAATCATTCCATAATATTTAGAGGTTTAATGGGTGATATTCATCCATATTCTATGCATTGGTTCATTGACCTATATTATGTTGTATTCAAATATTTTCCTCCTGATAAACCAAAATATAAATTAAATAAATGAATTATTCATTTCTGAATATAAATATTTAAGAGTAATAAGCAGAGATATTATTAGAATTATAGAGGAATATTTTACTTCCCCAAATTTTTAGAGGGAACCTAGAATGATCATTGAGCATAGAAGAACAATTTATGATGCACAGAATTAATAAAAATTTATGGAGTCATACATATTTAAATATATGTCATATAGTAGATCTATAGGAGAAGATATATAATTGAAATTTCAGATTTAGAATAATATTTAGAATGGAAAGAAGGTATAGGATATAAAAATATCTAAGATTTGGAGAATAATAAATATAATTCCTGAGAAAATAACTTGTTGATACATTTGATTCAGTGTATGTGATGGATTGTGAGAAAATGGAAATGAGTATCATCAAAACACTTAGTTTTATATGTATTTCATATAAGTATATTTCTATTTTTGTAATTATAATATTCTTTAGAGGAAGTTCTTATATGATTCAAAGGATACAACATGTAAATGGTGTAAACTTATTTTCACTTACTTGTGGGGAGAAAATTTTAAATCCTATGTTATTATTTTATTTGGATAAATAAAAATTGTTTAGGTGGAAATAATCATGATAATAAAGGAATATGATAAAAATAATGGTTGGGTCCGAAAATATAAAACTAAGAAAGAAAATTTAAACATGGATAGAACTTTAAAGGTAATAAATCAATATTTCATGAAAATAAAGATGAATATTTTAAAATTTTAAATTACCTATGCTTTATCATGATCTAAGAGAGAAGTGTTTTCATGAGTGTTAATTTTTTTCATTACACATTTATTTCTTTTATTTTGGTCAAATTTCCCGTATAAAAAATTATATAATTGCATTAATATCAATAAAATAGCTAATTTATATTTTAAAAATTACTTTAAAATAAATAAATGATTATATATATAAATCTAAATAATACCTAAAACTTCATACTTTATACTATGATATCATGCTCAATATAATCTTTCTTTCCAACCATCATACAATTCATGATTTTATGCTTTCCACACTTCTCCCAACACTATTTACCTTAAGCCTGACTATTTTATCCATCAAGAAAATTATATGAGATCTTCATCATAAAAAATATGTGATAACGGAATATTATAAATTAATATATATAACATTTTATTAGCATTAATTACTCAAATATCTTCCCACATATTGTTTTTTATGTTTTTCTCTAACATCCCTCCAGTTATTTATTGAACTAGAATGATATTTCAATGTTTAAAAATGTGCACTTATAAATTTTTTACATTCCTTAAAAAAAATTCAATAATAAATGTCATTGTCATTATATTTGACCATAATATGGGTGCATTGACTTGATAATGCTTATATGTTTCTGTAACCATGGTATCTATTCGAGGTTGTATCTAATCATGATAAATTGATAGGAAAGAAAATGTTAGATATGAATTTTAATTAATCACTATCAGTAATGTTTAAACAGATACACATAGATAGAGGATCTATTATCCCCTAGAGTGATACATCCTGAGGAAGAGGGGTAGCATCCTCTAGATGAGGTAGGATAGCTATAGTATGAGTACTTTATAAATTCAACCAAGATAGATGTTATGATAGAGGGAAAACCCTTTTTGGATAGCCCTATATAGATGAATGTGTATATGGATGTGGTCGTTAGATATATGGTAAATAACTTCCTTACACGATGGGTGGTTGGAATCGGTAATGAGGGATGGGATCATGACCACTAGCATCTTATTTGGGTGTAGGTGGAATGGGATATGGAAAAGGACGGTATATAAAATAAAAAGATGTCATAATTGTAGGATGGCCTCTTGGTGACTACAATAGAGTGATGGGATGATAAACTAAATGAACTCCTCATGAATTAAGCATCGTGGTGGTATGATAAACCATAGAATCAGTCATATTGGTACACCTGGCTATATTGTTAGAATCTTTATTATAATATAATCATCTCCTCAGAAAATTATCCTAAAAAAATATGGATGAAAAAAATAAACTTATGATAAAAAAGTTAAAGAATAAGAAATAAAATAATATCCAAACATAAAATGTACTTATAATGGTGATCATAGAATGCATGCCTAAATGTATAATATTTAATTCATTTATCTTTATTGTTATCCTTTTAACTTTTTCATAATCTAGAATAGTGGCCAATAAATTTAAAATAGTATTCTAAATTTAAAATAAATAATGCAAATGTTAAATAATACAACTCATTGACTTTAAAAAATTAAAAATACACTAAATTCTGTTAAATGAAATGATCTAACTACTTAAAAAATAATAATTTCATTGCATTTTCATATTAAATTACCATAATGAAAAATCATTTGAAATTTTCACAATTTAATTAACAGAATTAATTCGATATCATGAATAAAAGTTTATAAAAAATGTACAATATTTCAATAATATCAAGTAAATACTTATAAATGTGTTAACTATATTATTTCATCGAATAAAAAATTTGAATAAATAATAGTAGGTTCATCAAAAACATCTCTATCATCCAAGACTTAATCTAAAATATGTCTTTGAGTGACATCAAAAATAACACCAAATTATGTTTTTAATATGTCGGTTATATAAAACAATTTTCTAGATTATGATGAAAGAATATAAGTTTCATCAATATGAATAAGAAGTTTCATATAAATCCTTCTAAATCCATAGTTATCTATATGAATGCCTTATCGTGTCATTGAATCAACCTGCCTATATTTCATCACATGACCATGGATATAGTTATCTAATAAAATAATTTTTTTTAAAACCCCACAAAACAATATATTTTCTGGTTGAGATTTCTTATATGATGAGATTTTATAACAATATGATGTGGAATATATCATTACACCATCATGTTGTATTTATATTTTTATTGCATAGTTATTTATTAAAAATCTAAAACTATTGATAACCATTACCTTATAATCATATATCAAATTGTTTAAAATAATTAAAAACACCATTATTTCAAATGATACACCATTTATTAGTGAAATTAGAACCTAAAACACACCAATATAAAATATTAAATAGATAACTATGATTATTATATATCTATATATAAAATCAATCTATTTCCTTTGACTTTAACTATGTAGTAAATTATTTATTTTGTATTGATTCCATCCTATTAATTCATGAAAAATAATTCTCATTTTTATAATTTCTAAATTTTATATACAAATATGAAAGCTTTAATATTTTATAATCTATGAAAAAAATTTAAAAAATGAAAAAATGCATTTTTTTTAGTTTAATTACTTGATGTATTTATCAATCATGCTATTGTTGAATTATAATATATGATGAACCATTTCTAATTATTCTCTGGACAAAGTGCATGATGAGTATGATCCGAATATTTCCCAGGTTTGGGTAAGTGGAGGAAATTTGGGTTCAATGGGATCATATTTCTTATCTTCAATTTTCATTAGGTAATTAAACCTCATAGTGACATTATCCAGGTACAATGAATCGAAATCAAAGCATTATTATTCTAAATATCCTTTAATAATAGAAACTTTAGGATGATATTTATTTATCACATATTATTTCAATATAGGCATCATTATTTATGTTAGATATATCTAGTGACTCAAAAAAGGACCACTAAAAATAAATTTTGTGGGAAGATTCAAAGTCAGATGTAAAATACATGTAAAAATAAAAGTGGAAATTTTTTCTCTAAGTCATAATGAATTATTGGAACACCTATTTCTAATTTTTGAATAACACTTCTCAATGTTTTAGCACAAATTTATTGATAAAAATGGCATCACCTAATCAAAACAGCACTAACATTATATGAAAGTATATGTCAAATGGGAGTAGGAATCAAATAATATAACAAGATATGGTTGTTCTGGGTTTTAAGAGATTTTAGTTTTAAATCATGTGTACTCGAACTTTTTGAAATGTTACTTAAATAACCATCTGGAACTTTTAGAATTTTAAAGACCAAAAGGGATTGTTTATCCTTTACATTTTTCAATTGAATAATAGGAAAATGGGATTTATAATTAATTTTAAAATTTTACTTAAGTTGGAGACTTGTTCTTATACCCCAATCCATCAAGTTATGACTTAACTGTAAATCTTATTTTTTCCCTTGAAATTTAAAGAGTATAATGAAATATTTTAGATATTTTTTATCTATATGAATTACATCATAGAAATGAAAGAATAAATTTGATGACTCATATAGTAACTCAAATAATAATGTTCTCTTTCTCCAATTTATATTGGAATTTGTATTAACATTCCATATATTTCTAGAATTTGATTGAGTCTTTCCAAAACATAATTCAAACCGTCATGTTTTTTAATAATTTTATTCCTCAACATTCATTGATTTGTTTCATCTATCTATATAGAATTATAAAACTGTAACTTGTTTTTCTATTTGGTTGATCCATCAGTAGAAATATTTTATACCGAATGAAGATTATAGTTTTTTGAAATTTTAGTCTATGGAATATTTATTTTATATTCAAATTGGGTAGGTTAATTTCCCTTTTTTACTCCAACCAGACAACATTCTGTAAGTAGGGAAATCAGTTATCTCTTATAGTAAAGATAAATAAAACATAAAGCACTCCTTCCAAAATGGATCATATTCTTGAATATAAATGATCTGAATAAATTTTAACTCATATTCTAATGGTTGAAAGTACATATCTATATCATTTACATGATCACTAGGTAAAGATAACAATATACTCATGGTAGTAAATTTCTTTTTCATAAACATCCATGATAAAAAGTTTTAATGTGAATGAAAAAAGGAAAAGTATTATAGTAGTATGAATTTCGAAAAATGGTTTCAAAAAATAACATTATAATCCCAATATAAAATTTTGTGGGTCTACTACAAAATCAGGATGTTACTTATAAAATTTCTTTCATGATAACCAATCTATAAGATGCAGTATTTCATAATTATCCTTATTTCTTTCATCTTCACACCTTCTCATATTTCATTCCATTTGTTCCTATATAAAAAGTTTTTGAACCCTTTGAGTAAAAATAAAGTTTCACATCATATTCTCTATTACACAGGGTTATATTCCATATTTATTAGTCTTCCACCTTGATTTACCACACTATTTTCACTGACTCGACCCATTCTTTTCCTTCTCGAAAATACTATAATATCAGGGGAAAACTTGTATCTTAGTAGATGAAAACACAATTTTCTCAACTAAATTTGATTCCATGCAATCATTGTCTATAATTTAGGTATTATCAAGCAGTAAATCCTTAATAAATGTTAGGAAAAAGTAAAACTCAATATTATTAAATTCATACATTTCTTTATCATGATATAATCTAATTAAAAAACTCACATTTTATCATTTTTACACAATCCTGATATACAAGGGTATTCAGATCTCTCAGTATCTTTGTAAGATTCAAAATTTCATCCTTATAATATATAGATAAAAAAATGTTCTAGTATACATTTCCTCTTACACTGTTTTACATGAGGAGTTTTCTTGAGAAACAAATAAAAACCGATTAGAAAACAAGTTTTTTATTCCATTCCTTCCAACTGAATCAATGTCATTGTCCATTTGAGATTTTTCTCCATTTTGATACCACACATGATTATTTTTTGGAAACTAATTTTATTTACATGGTAACTCACTTCCTCATGAGTTAGTCGTGGTCTTATAGCATAATAAAGACATAGGAATCTAATTAATGTTTCATCTGAAACATTATTGAATGCAAAGTTCAAAAAATATAATAAAACCTTCAAAAACTCATAAATGATCTAATAAATGTTGTGAATCCAAATTCTATCCAATCTGATAAAAAATAACATACAATAAATAAATAGTATATAAAATTTCTTAAAATTATAGTTACTGTTTCATGACATGAAAACGAGTAATAAAGAATATGGTTATAAAAAATCATAAAAAATACATTAAATGGAAATTAAAATAATATATTATATATCTTTAAATTAAAAACTATAGTTAATTTTATTTTCATGCTCAATATAATTTATTAATTCATTGTTTTCAAATAATTTATAGTACCTCTTCATCAATAAAAATTTTATGAAGCTATTTTTCAAATACATATTATTGTGTTGATATATTCACAAAAATTAAATGTTATTAGAATATCATATTGGGTTATTATTCTCAACCATATATGTACATTCTACTGAAAGATATCATATTTTATTGAGTTCGGTATTTTTTACATATGAATTAAAGAATTTATATGTTTCTCTAATGAAATAGTTATAGTTTTTGAATTATGGGAGCCCTATTAAAGATATTTTCTTTATCAATAGAATTTCTTGGTGATTATTCTATGTATAGGCGACTTATCCAACTTTCTAGCTGATATTTTTCATTTAGGTAATTTTTATTTTTGGATAAATAAATAATCTCCAAAATAGTGTGTAAACCCATTATTTTAGTCACCTGTCATTTAAATCCCATGGAAAATTCCTAAGGTCTATGGTATACATGTATATGGATTAATCATTTTGATTAATATTTTATGAAAATTTTATTATAAATATTTAATGATTTATCTATTAAATACATTAAACACAAAATGAAACAAAAAATTAGTTTGTCAACCCATCAATTACATACTTTATTATTTTATTAATGATTAATTAGAATGAATTTTTAAAATATTAACTATTAGTGGTTTTATAACCCTAATTTAGTAATTTATAAAAATATTTTAAAGATATTTTAATGTGAACTTTGAGACCCATCAGAAGTAAACATTAAAGTTCTTTTCTGTTGGATTATTTCATACTAAGGTTATACTATGGAAAATATTAATGTTTTTAGGTAACTAAATTAACTATTTTTATTTTTTATTTTTTAAATGTTAATTTAATTTATGAATTCAATATTACATAAATTTATTCCACATAAAATCGTGTGGTTTCTCATTTTCTATTTCAATATTTAGCCCAGTGTATTGAAAATTTTTTCAAATGATAGTGTAGTTATAGAAAAAATGATATTACATAGTGATTGATTTAAATTTAAATCTTAAATTATTAACATGAAAGTAATTTTTTAGAAATATTAATTTGAATAAATATATTTGAATTTAAGTGGAAAGAAAGTGATATAGAAGGTTGAAGGGTGAAAATATTCCAAAAATGGTTGATCAACCAATATGATTTTGTCATTGGATTAATTATATAAATCATGTCATGTGATATGTTTTATTGTTTATAATTATCATGAATATACACACATCTAAATCATAAAAAATATAGATGATAAATATTTGAAGGTTTTGGATAAAGCACTCATGCATGGTAACAGAAGAAAAAGAGTTTGGTCAACACATAAAATGGAATTGGAATTAAAAACAAAGGGGGTGGAGGAGGGGTGGAAGGTGCGTTGAAGGGGATAGGGTAGATTGAAGAAGAGATGGATAAAATAAATAGAGATTTTAATAATTATCAAATGAGGTAAAATGGATTGGTCATGTGAGGATCATCCAAGGGAGAAGGGATTGGGAATGCATGGGTATATATGGAAATCCATGGGGGTTAAATTTTTTCAATACCGTATTTTCATGGGAAGGGTTTCTCATGGATATAGAAGACTTATAACTATGAGATTTAAATGAAGATGGTTATATCTCAAGATATATCCTTGGAACTATTATTTATGGTTATAGTTTTATGGATATATTTAATTTGTCTAGTAGTGCTTCCCAATACATCAACTCATTTATTCTGTATTTTTATGGACAAAAAATTTTGAAAACTCTACAACATTCAGTTTCTCTTAAAGGATTATGAATTCATGCTATGGGATTCATTTCTTGATAACTCACTTAATTATTATATGTAACCTTATGAGTTTAACTCCAAAAGTTTAGGTTTATTTTTATGTATTCCATAAATTATAGAAACATGTGAAACTTTATCCGAGTGAGAATAATTTCTCCCTATAATCATTCTACTGAATTCATACTCTAACATCTAGATATAATATTATTTCTATTCCAATATTCACCAGATCGTGAAATGATCACTCACTGTGGAGTGAGTAGTTAACATCACAACATACTTCCCTCAACTAAATCAATTCAGAAACATTTCATATATTCAATTAGATCCTCCATCTTGTTTTTTCATCAATATTTAATCTATTCCTCCATCATATTTGTCATATTAATAATCAAAGCATCTGATCATAACATTTGTATATGCAATTCATATCAACCATGAGTTTTTCTTCACTTTATTCTTTTAGATTGGGTGATATTTTCAATTACATGTCTTCAATATTTACCTTGTACTATAAATTATCATTACCATTCCAATACTCTTATCAAATATAATGACACGGTGATTAACAAAAAACCAAAACCAAACATAGGTTAAGGGTCAATGATCATTCATTATGTTCATTAATTTCTCTCTATTCATGATTATAATAGTTATAATTTTATTCTTTATTTCCATATTTTTAATTAGGGTGATGATCTTCATATAAAATCATGAGGATTTGGATTTGGTGTGAGTAGTCTTTTTATTTACTTATTTATTTGTTCATTTTTTAATTTTCTTAATGATATTTCATATTTCATTCTGGTAATGTACTTATGGTTATCATGTTTTGTTTTTTTTGAATAAAATATATCACTTTTATTTTCGATTCATGTTGTGCATGGAACAATATATTTAAAATAATAATATTTTAATCTAAATAAATAAATTAAAAATTATGGGGTGATATAGTAGAAATAAATTCCATAACTCAAATAAAATATTATCCCCCATTTATTTCTTTAATATCAATATTTTGAATCATAAAGAATTTAATGAATTATGATATTTAATTTCCATGATGATCGTTATAAGTGATAACTTCATTTAAAACATATTTTCCTATGAATATATTTATTTTGAAACTCACTGATTTACCACATAAGGAACCTTCTTATATTATTCTAGAATTATGGTTGGTTTTTATAAGATATGTTATATCTATGTTTTTTAATATATAATTAATTTAATATATTATGAAAACTATATCTTATATATATATCTTATGTGATTCTTATAAAACACATTTCTCATCTTATTTATTTCTTATCTTACACAGACCTAAACTTTTTTGATTTTTATCATACATGTTTCAAATCTTATATCGATCTTTAATTATTTGAATAATGTGTTATACAATCTTGTTAACATCTTATGTGATCCATCTATCTTACAACACTAATAGCTCTTATGAATAAAGGGTATCTTATGAAACTTTCTCATATTTTTTCACTGAATATAATAATAATAATTTCATAAATTTTTGGTTCTAAAGTGTAAAATGATTATTCCTAAGTCATGGAGGTTACTCTTATGAAGTCCATTATTTACCCTTCAAAAATTATGTGCACTTTTATACTCACTATTTTGAACATAGTTTGGACTCTTATAAATTAAAAGAATATCTCTTCCAAGGTTGGAAGTTACAATTATGAAATCCAAAACTTACTTTTCTCAAGTACTTCAGTTAATCTTACAAAGTCCTAATGCCATTTCTAATTTCTCATTTTTTAGGGAATAAAAAATCTAAAGGAAATACTGTTCCAAACATCATTTTTAATCTTCATAAGTGAATAGTTACTCATCTTAAGTTATGAAATATCCATTTTTCTATTTAAATACACAAATTCAAAAGTTAAATCAAATAGATTTAGTATAACTTCAATTAATCTGTAGAAATTTTCATGTACTCTAAATAGGCTCTAAACCCCCTTAAGGTATTCTAAAATTCTTTATAATGGAATTAATGGGGTTTTCATATAAATTATGAATCTTACAACTTCAAATATAGATTTTTAATTATTAAATATTTTTCTTCAATATCTCCACTTTAGTCATATTCTTCTCAAGCATTTATAAACTTTTTTAGATAGTTTCCCGTTATCCATCAACACTTATCTTCAATTATTATGAAGAAAAAAATTATAATCATCATATATAGGTGCTAATAATTGAATATGTTATACAAATATATTACTGAAAAACACTTACATTCCTTTTACATTTATAATTTGCGAATAACACTTATCAATCCACTCATTTCCAACACAAATTGGCATATTCATAGACACCATCACAGTAATTCTTATTATCAACAAATACAATCCATGCATTGGATCATCAATGAACACTAGAAATTTCTTGAGGATTAACCTTATAAACATAATCAGTAACCAAGAATACCATTTCAATACAACTATCAATGTCATCATTCACAATATATTTATCACCATAAGAAAATAGATAACTTTTGGAACCTTTTTAGTGGTAGATTTTTTGTATTAGTTTCTAAAACTACATCTCAACATTTTAAAAAATGGTTTATGTGTTTTTTAACATCAATCTTAAAAATAATTTCTAAACATAAAATTAAATAGTGGTTGTCATATATTTTTTCTAATTTAATATGATTAGAATAAGTTTTTAAAAAAATACTACCAAATAATTATAAAAAATAAGATAAGTTACCTTTACCCCTTCTCCTTATCTAAATATGACCTAAAAATTCGTTATTCCTTCACTAATGT
The DNA here is from genome assembly GCA_963277665.1 of Viscum album. NCBI lineage: Eukaryota > Viridiplantae > Streptophyta > Magnoliopsida > Santalales > Viscaceae > Viscum > Viscum album. The sequence goes on along the minus strand of OY728152.1, from coordinate 2,067,959,423 downwards.
CTTCTAACTTGGATACCATCCATATGTGGTCAACTCTCACCTCCACTTATAATAAATTCAACTCCTTGTTGTAATATCTTCCCCATTTTGTTCGTTTATATATATTTATGTGTTTATTTTTTCATTTAATCATAATCTATATTCAAATCTAGTAAACTCTCCTGATTTTTATTAATGTATCCTCCATGAAACACACACCCAATAAATTTCCTCATAATTTTCAAAATAGATTTTATATAATAAATCATCATAGGATGTTTGTGTTATAGATCAATTAAAAACTTGTGAGGTATCTTCTTTTCAGAAATACATTTTCACTATAAAATAGACATATTTGTTATCCTGTTAAAATTTTTTAATGAATAAAATTGAAATATTCTCATTATTTTACCCATATTGATTGTTTTTAGAATTAGTTATTAAACTATTATCAACTACATATGAAAAATACCAAAAAATAACTTCTTTCACATAAAATTTCACACCAATTTCGGATACATGTAAAAAATTCCAAAATAATATTAAAAAATAATAATTCATTTTTACTCATTCATATCATGTTTCACTTATATATTTTTTAGGTTAGCTATTGGATGCACAAAATTTCCCACTATATCACTCACTACTTAGTCAATTAAAAAATCCTAGGAATTAACCTCATCAATACCAGTCCCTAATTTTTCTAAAAGTACTCTAAATTGAAATAAACAGTAGACAACATCACCTCCCTTGCATATATTCCTATTATAGGAATCCACATCCTAACCAAATTTATTACAAAATTAATAGTATTTATTTAATTTTTATGAGTATTATAGATAAAAAAACTCTAAAGAAATCGCATCCCAATTGAAGTAAGTTAAGATTATGCAGAGTTACCTTTTCTTCTTCATCAATTACAATAAATAATAAAATTCACATCCACCACATTTTGATAAAATCATAATTTCCTTTTCACTTTTAGTTTTCATCCAAAAAATTGAACTCTTCTTCATTTAATAAATTATAGAAAAATATTAACATCAAAATCATTTATATTATGAAATTACAAGGAATTAATATTTTAATCAAATAGAATAAATTCTTATAATTTTATCTAAAATATTAAATATTTTTTATTCCCACCATATCCATTTTTAGTACATAAAATTGTAATTAAAAATGTAAATAAATCATTAATTGATACTTCTTCTAGGATATCAATGTCTTAAAATTTAGTATGAACTTCTTTAAATTTTCCACTTCTACTCTATTTTTAAATCTAATATATATATATATAGATATCATTATTTTTATTTTTCCAACAATCAAATATATTTTTTCATTTTAAATTTTTCCTTGTATTTCTAATTTAATTTAATATATAAAAATTTGATGATTTATTATTTAAATTCATGTTTCAATGAATTATTTTTTTTATATATATATTTTGCATGAATATCATGCTTAAAGATGTTTATAAATGTGAGCTTCTATTTTATTGAAAGACATTCATTATATTTATATAACATATAGAAATTTTGTAGTGTAATATATCCATTCTCTTCTTTTTACACAAACTACACATGTAGTAAAGTATTTTCCTTCTACTCATTTGATATAGGGTGCACCAACTACATTTAATATCCATTTTACCTCTACTACACATCATAAAATTCATTAAATTCTTTGAAATTTTTATTTTTCTAGTATTTAAAGTTATTTTAATGTCATTTCATCCACATGTATTTCTAATATATAGGATTTTGGGGAATATTATGGGTCTACTATAGTGTAACCATCTAGCAGCCAGACCATAACTCAGTTACTATAGAGAGGCATTTAATATGTCATCTTTAAAAATGTGTATTTTAATTAGAAAACATTAATGAACTAAATATGTCTATAGTTTTATTATTTAATATATTATCTAGAAAAATATAATAATAGAAAGTCAAAAAATATAAATACTAGAGATGATTTTTATTTAATCAACTTAACATCCATTGTCTTGTTCGAAACAATTATGGTACTTAGTGAGGATAAAATGGGCCTTTACTGGTAGATATTGGGTAAGATATCATGTGTGTTTGTACTCTCCAAATATTTTAAAATAATATTTATTATTTTTTGGTTTATAACATATATTAATGAATTATATTTTCAAGAATTATTCATAATAAATAGTTTTTTCATAACATAAAAATTGATTTAACAAAATGTTAGATAATAATTCTTATTTTTATTTAATTTATTATAATTTTTATATATGAATCTTTTTTTTATTTCAAAGAATTCATAATGATATATTATTTATTTAATATATTATAAAAATATTATGGAATGACAGGAAATAAGAATTATATTTCTAGGTTAAAATTAAATTTCAGTTATTGAAATAAAATTATATATTATTTTAATATATTATGTATTTTACATTAAAATTTAAAAATTATTTATTGATTTTAATAAAATTAATTAAATAAATAGAATCTTTATGTCAAAAATAGATGAAAATTATTTTGTAAAAAAATTGTGAGAAACATATATGATATAAGTAATATGTGTTAGTTATAATCGTTCTTTTATAAAAATTATGGTAAAATCATATAAATTATTTTTAATTTTATTTAATTTTTTGAAATAATTAAAGAAATTGAAGTTAAATATTAAAATTCAATGTGGTTATAAGTATAGTTTTTCATTTTATTCAAATTCATTTAAAAAATAATAATTAAAATTCAAAATGAATTCTTTTACAAATTAGAATATAAATATCTAGAATATGTTTTAAGAACAATAAAATATTTGGAATATATCTAAATATTAAATACATAAAATATTATTATTCGAAAGTTTTGTAAAAAAAATTATTATAGTTTTAGTAATAAATTTTAATTATTTCAAAAAAATAAGAGTTCAAGTTATGTTCAAAATTTACCACACCTTATTAAATGTTTCTCTAAAAATTTAAGGATTTCACTTCAAATATTTCATTGAGTATATTCAATAATTTAAAAATAATAATAAAATGCATATCAGTATAACACAAAACTATAAATCCACATTCACATTAATTATTAGAACTACTTCTATAGAAAAATTGACAATATATAGAATGATCATAATCTTGAAATCTAGAGGTTTATTCTCTAAAAAGTATGAAAAATATGTAATGTACTTTTTTTATTATGAAGATATAAATATAAAATATAGTATAAAAATTAATATAAGGATATTAATGATTTAAGAAGTTTTAAATATGTGTATATATAATGTGTAATATGATCATTGGAAGGGTAAGGTGGCTGTTGGAATCAGACCATTGGGAATTAGACCATTATAATAGTAACGTCTCTATAGGACTGTTGTAATAGTTATGTGGCCATTATATATAAAAGTATAAATTAAATTAAATTAAATCATTTGGTAACTATAACTTCTAAGTAATTTATACTCCCTAATAAATAACAATTAACCGTATACATATGATTTGTAAAGAACTTCTAAAATTTTGGGCACCAAAAACATTATCTTTAAATAGACAAGTGTTTTTATTTACTTGGTAAATTTCTCATATATATATAATTTTTTTCAAAATATGATTTTAAAATTCTAATTAGTATGTTGAAGTCATCCAATGGTGAAATTTTCATAGTTTTATAGGACAGCTGAATTTCTCTATATATAGTAAAATATGGTGTGTTTGTGTGTGTGTTCATGTCCTGGGTAAAAATTATTTGATGAATAATATAAGGGTTTGACTTACTAAAAATATTTTTATTACTTATAATAAAATATTATAACATAATTAAAATAATTTTCTAAACCTATAAATATTATTGCAAATCCTAGATTATATTTTAATATTTTAATCAATTGTTAGTAAATATATTTTCCATGTACAAAATAATATAATTTAAGGGATTTAAGTTCCTAAATATATAAAATTTATAAAATGAGTCCTCAATTTCAAAAACCAAGTTTTAATAACATTTTATTTACAATAGTTTTCTATTTTTCCACAACCTAAATTCAAAGGCCTTAGTTTAGAAATTAATAAACAATTACTCCGTATTTCTTATAAATAACCACCCATCATCCCATTTATATCCACTCCAAAACCATTGATCATTCATTTTTATTTTATTTTTCATCTCAATAATCCTTAGGGAGATACTTGGGTAGATAAGGGTTTCATACACTATCTAACATTCTTCCTCAATGCTTATTCTAGGAGTTTTTCTCAATAGACTTTTCATGGTAAGGATTCCAAAATCAATATATATTTCAATTTAAGAAAATAAAATATTAATCATCTAAGGATTATATTCTCAATATTTTTTAGTATAAATATAAAGGTAATGGTTTCAATACCATTATCCTTATTTTTAAAATTTTATTTAAATTGCATTACTTTCCCATTTGTAATATTAATATATTTTATTATTATAAATGCATGATTTTATTGTGAAAAAGAAATTATCATTGCCTATTATTATAAAACCCTTATAATCCATTATTATTTAATAAACTCTATTTTTATAATATGGAATTTTCTATCATAGATTTAGTCTCAATCCATTATATTCATTCCTAATAATACCCCTATATAATGAAATCATCTTACTCTATTACACTATCAATAAGGTTAATCTCCATTTAATTTCGAATATCCTATAATTCCTACTACATTGATCAATATTCACCATTGTCATAATTTTATTCAATTGATTATGGGAACTTTGAAATTATAAATACTCATTATTTCTATATATAAAAACATTTACTACTAAAACATGTATATATAGATGGTTACTTTAAACATTATGTTAATTATTGTTGACAAAATGATTCCACATGATTGATGTATTGATCTTATTATGTGTTGGATAGGGGAAAATATTATATATCCTATTAATTCAACTATTGGTATCAAGATAAATAGAAATTTGAGGTAGTGGGGTATGTATTCCATATTATTTATAGTGTTTTAGCACAAGTCCTGGACAATATTGTTATAATGTCTTAGTCATGACCTATATGGTATGATTTAGATGTCCGGGATTATGTATTCCATAAATATGAACTCATTTATTATTATCTATATAGTTATTTAATGAATTTATTATGTTTTATATGGATATATTATGATAATTTGGAAAAAATATAATTTTTTATTCCTACAATATAATTTATTCCATGTTATCTTTTTTCACATGCTACCCATTACTAAGTATTTGAACAAACCCATTATTTTGTTTCCCTTTTCCCATAGGAACCTAAGAAGGGTATTATAAATGATCTACGGATAAATTAGAGGAATGATAAATATTCAATAAAATTTATTTAAAATTTTAATTTTATGAATGTAATATAGTATTCATGTGTGTATATAGACTTTAAATACTAAAAAACCATTTCATATTGTTTATTGAAATTTATGTATTCTATACCATTGTAATTAAGTAATATACGGATCCTATTTACTATAGTCCAGGTATTATAATGAAACATTTAATAAAGGTATATAACATTTAATAATACCATAAAAACATAAAAAATAAATTTATAAATTGAGTATATGGATTAAAATTTATTAGAGTTTTTTTCATCCACTTAAACTCCTTCAAAAATAATAATTTGATCTCAAGAAGAATTATTCATTTTATTATTATATTTTTTTCAATGGAAGAATAAGCTATCTCGATGGTCGGTTGTTAGAGGTGGTTTTGTGAAATCACTCATGTCGGTTCAACTATTTTTGAACGGTTCCCAATAGGTTTATTCATGGAACTAAAAATACTAATGGTTCTATATCCATGAGGGATATAGCATAATTACATGAACTATTATAAATAAAATTCCACTTTTTATTTTAATTATATGTATTATTTTGTAAAATGGATATTTAAAAACAATTCACTTCTTTGGCTTTATTATGTCCCATTGGTTTTAATAGACCATTAGGAATCATTACTATTGATAATATAGCTTTGTAATATTGATCATGTGATTAGTATATATATATATAGGGTTTTAACAAATCCAATTGACAGAGGCAAAGGAATTGATGGCCTCAACCAGTATGATCATACCCTATGAAGCCCATTTATCAGATATTTTTATGGAGATAGAATTTTTGGGATGTTTCCTTAACCAAGACCAATATGAGATCCAACAACTTAATCATGAGTGAAACTCTTTATGTTAGAAGTTCAAGATCATCGAGATCATGGCCCAAACCATATTAATTAAACCACCCCATGAAAGACCCACCATCATGTATTTTACTCTTAGGGAGTTTTCGGGTGTATTAAATGAATATGTATCAAGACCCTATAAATATTAACATATCAATTATTTTTTATAGAATAATGAATAAATTATCATCCTCTTCATGTTACTTTGTAAATGATTTTTATTTTGATAAAATAAATCAAAAATATTATTTTTGGATAGTATTATAATTCAATTAATGAATTTATGAATTAATTTATTTTTTAAATAAATAATTTTTTAATATTATTAAATAAATTTAAACAAATATAAAATTTTTATGAATTCAAATGTAATTTTTATAAGGGTTCTAATATTTTGTTGTCAAAAAAACTAGAATTTCTTAATAAATGTAAATTTTATTTTAAAATTTAAAATTCATGTATTTAGAAAATAATTTAGGTAAATTAATATTATTTTTTTAATCATAACATCAAAATTATCCAATGGTTAATTTTTCCTAATTTTCTGAGATGATCGAATTCTCAAGTAAAAAATTAAATATCTTATAAAAATACTTTGTATTTTATGACTTCATAATGACCCAAAAGTGATTCAATAATTAATATAAATGGGATCCATGACCAAATTAGTGTTATCCATTTAAAATAATGTGATTTAAATTTAATTTTATTTTTTTTATAATGTCATTATGAATCCTCCAAATCCTATAATATATTTTAAGGTTTTAAAATCATTTTATTAAGAGTGTGACTCACCTCCACATACGTAGGTGACTAATTTTAAAACTTATGGCACTTATCCATATAAAATAATAAAATACAGTCCATTTTTTCATAAACCATGTGCATAACCCATGGTATGATTTGTGGTTTTTGATATTTTATTATGTAGATTACAAAACATTAATAATAAATAAATACCCCTCATTTCTTATATAAACCCACCCAACATCCCATTTCTCTTCACTCAAAATCCTTGGATCACATCCACACTCTTCCCTCTACTATATAGTGTCCTCTTAAGGTTCCCCCAATCTCTAAATAATCCCCTCCCAATTTTTGGGGTTGCACACTCAAGTAAGGGATCCTCACTTTCCCCTCCTCTTTTCAATTTAAGCACATTCTTTGAAATTAGTCTTCTTAATTACAATTTTTTATATTTACATTACTTTATAATCATAAACTTATTATTCAATTTATTTTATATTAATTATAGATAATTTATCATCTCACATTTTTACTCATACCTATACATAAGGAAATATCCACTCTCCTCTTTATCGAGCACTTATTTTTGTTCCATCTCGGAATTTAATTTTTTCTAATATTGGGATACATTCATAAATATAAACCTTACACTCAATTTGATTTATTATTTATGATATCTTCTTTAGCTCTCATTAATCCTTCCATTATCTTTTATGTACAAAAATTACCATACCAAAATTTATTAATGGATCATAACCTTCTCTCCTTTATTCAAGTTTATTTGTTAACTTGTACCTTAAATTTAGTATTGGTAATGTTGGGATATGTTTTCCATGTACCTATTACTTCCAATTTTATATCCACTTTATGAGATACCCCCTTCCTACTCAATAACCCATTTTTATGAATCTTTATGTGATGTCTTCGTGTTGTTGAAATCTAACCATGATTTTCCACACCAAAACAGTTATGTAGTGAATACCATGCCCAATTCCTATCAAGGGTATTCACATTTATACACATATATTTTTTATTTGGGACACAAATATATGTATTCCATACTCTTTGATCATGTAATAAATTGTTATGATGAATGAATCCATTTTTTATGATCTTTGTGTCACACTTAAACATGAGAAAGAAATGAAAGTGGCGGGTGCGCCCAGAATTATATATATCTCTAATGCATTAGGTAATTTTTAGTATCATGGTACATAATGTTGGTAAAGGGATTGAACTTGATTCCATTATGGGACTTTTTCTACCAAGATGTCTTGGTTTTTTATCCTTAACATATGTTTATGATATAGTGTTTTAAGTTGTTTCAACATTTCCCATGTTTCATTTATGGTTATCATGATATATCATGTCTCATTTATCTTGATTATGATTCTTATTGTTTTTATGACTCATTGAAATACCTATTTTCTAGCATGTATCACCTTATAGTGTGCATATTTCCTCATTGATCTTTATAGATCACCCATTTCGAATGTTTTTCCCTTGTTATATCATGCCGTTTTAACAAGTCAAGAAATTTTAGGACCACGTTATGGAAGATTTCAATAATGTTTTCGTGTCCCATGTTCAACATGTTATGTTATGAACCTAATTATCAAATACACTAGACTTATCAATATTTTGGGTTGTATTATGTGTAAAAAATCAAGTATTAATTTGAAATAAAGAGCACAGTTTTTATACTTGGTATCAGAGAAAAGGTTAGGTTATTTTTGGGATTATGATTATAAAACTCTAAAAAAAGTCTTAGGGATAACACTAAGAATAAGAAAAAATACATAAATTTTGGTAAGTATAGATTAAGTGTTTTATCAATAAAATACATCCTTACCTGGATACTATAAGTGGATATGGTTCTAGAATAGATGTACATAGGGGTAGAAACTCTGAAAATGTGTCCAGGGCCTAACTTGGGGTAACCTAGAAAATGAAAACATGCATAACTATGCACTAATTTTGACACTCCTAGGATATATTCTTTGGTAAATTCTAGAGATCATTTTGAACCATTATTAATAGAACAAAAAATCCAATAAAATATATGTTAGGAAATATATCATGTATAGCATAGATTAAATCCTATAAATTCATAAGTTAAGTAAATAAATATAAGTTATAGGTTATAATTTAATTTCATTGGATTCCCCTTGATGTGTTTAATAGTTTAAAATAATCATCTCAAATTTTTCTTTTATTCTATCCAATTTATGAAAATAAAAGGAATCAGGTAAACAATCAATGATATGGTCTATATGATGATTGTCCCAATGAGATGCCCAACTGGATGGAAGCGAGAATCATGAACCTTATGACGATAATCTCTTAGCTAACTCAGGTTCTCAATAGAAACCTAGATTAATAGGATCACCCAAACCCCAAAAAAAGAGAACAAGTAGAAATCAAGAGCTACATGTGACAAAGGCCTCATATTTTCAATGGATCATCTAATCCCTTAATTGTAGAATAAGGGATTAACTTCATTTAGAAGATCTTCTATATCCTTAAATTTTTTGAGTAAGATAAGGTTCTACTAAATATTTATCGTATAGAGGGAGAATCTGTTCAGTCATGTACATCGATCAAAATTTTTAATCCAAAAGAAGAGATCGAAGTGATAGAGTGGAGGTAATTTCGCAAAATGGTTTTGGATAAATATTTTACTTGTACTCTATGACTTAACCTAGAAATTAATTTCCTCACCCTTAAGAAAAAAGATGATAAATATATCTAGGAGTATGAGTAAAACATTACCATAATTTCACGATATTCCACTGTATTTATTGTAACCCCAAAATGCAAGGTTGACCACTTCTTTGGTGAGTTAAAACATAGTCTCCAAAAATCCCTAGTGATCCATGATTCTGATAGAAATGAGTAGATTGGCTAATGTTCCCTCAAATTTGAAATGGATATATAATAATCCTAAAGGTATCTGGGGGATAAGAAGTAGAAAATAGAGTTTGATTCTAGAGGTTCGATGGAGAAATATTACAGTTACAAGAAATTTCAGCATTCTACTTGTCAAAGGTGTGGAATGAAAAACCCCAAAAATTGCATAACGGGGACAATGAAATTCTTAATGTGTGGGAAAGAAGGTAATAAAGACAAAAATCTATGGTAGAAGAAACTCATTGATGTGATGGAATAAAGTAATTCTCCATTCAACCCTTAGTGCATTGTTCATTACTTCTACTCCAAGGTATCATAGAACTTTTAAACCAATGCACTAACCAAGGGTTTTCTAATACAACCAATGACCTCCAAGGAATTAAGGGTAATATTCCTCCATCACAACCACTGAGTAGGATCTTGAAAACAAAGTGGTGATTGGTATCCTATTTATTCATTCATGAAAAGAGAATTTACTTTTTATTCTATTTCTAAACATTTCGTCACATCACAAAAAAAATTTAGAACTATCCAAACACTACCAAAAATAATGAAAGTAGATTTTTCAGTGAAAATAAAAAATGGGGAAATTATTAAATCCCAAGTATATAAATCCTACCCTATCGAAGTTTGTGGTCTGAACTTACCATAAAACCATGTCATACTCACTTTGGTGAAATTTGGTGCAATTCTGGGCATGGATTGGCTTTTCCTATATACCTCCAACATAAATTTCTTGTAGAAGGAAATTTCTCTCTGTATCTCAAATCATTCTCTAATTCTGTACAATTTTAAGTAGGAGGATGAATAATATTTTGCACTACCATCTCAAGCATGGATATTTTTTTCCTATGATAAAACATATCAAGACCAAATGATTGAGTCTAAGGAATGAATTATCCTTAAATACATGTTTATTATGAGGGAATATGTTGTTGTGCTTCCTAAGTGATTTTCATGTCTTCCTCCTCGGCGAGAATTTTATTTTTCAATTGATCTTGTACTTGGGGAATTTCCATTATTCAGGACTCCATATATAATGGATGTTGTAGAACTTGAGGAGATCCTGAAACTACTATAAGATAATCTGGATAAAGGGTTTATATGCCCATGTGATTCACCATGGGGTGCACCAGTCCTCTTCATCAAGAATAAAAATGTGTCAATTCTCATTTGAATTGATTAGAGTTAGATCAACAAGATCATGATAAAGAACAAGCATCCTCTACCTCGGATTGATGAATTATTTGATCAGCTAAGTGGAGTAAAATACTTCTATAATGTAAATATTCAGTTGGGATATTATAAATTATGGGTTAAGAATTAAGATATCCCCATGATCACTTTTCATACAAGGTTCGAGTACTATAAGTTCACATTGAAACCTTTTGGGCTCACTAATTCTCCATCAATCCTCAAGGACCTGATGAATATATTATTTAGATATTATCTCTAAAATTTTTTGGTAGTATCTACAGATAATATTATAATATAATTTTAATGAAATTAGTATCATGTGGAGTATATGAGTATTGTTTTAAAGACCCTAAGATAAAATATGATTTATTCCTAGTACAGCAAATGTGATTTTTGGCTGAAGTCATTATCTTTCTAAGTGCATATCATCCCAAATAATGGGAAATATATGGACCTTTCAAATATGGAGGAAATTTAAGGACATTCAAGTAAAATATATATCAAAGATATCCATAGTTTCCATGGGTTAGCTGGGTATTATCACCAATTTGTTAGAAATCTCTTGTGATTATCAAACCATTTTACAAAGAGTTAGAGTCTCTAATTAAGGGAGGATATTATATGAGTTACAGTCTCTACTTAAGGGGGGTTGACTTATTCTAGGGTCTCTAGTTCTGTGTATGGACCTGTGGATTGACTAAGGATACAGGGAGGCTGGTTAAGATGGTAGCCTCCAGCTAGTTGTAGTAAACGTAATGTGGATGGTTCATTCATGAATGGGATAATGCGTGGGGTAGGGATGGTTTAGGACAAAAATGGTTTTGTTTTAGTGGCCTTTAGTATCTTTCATGGTCCAAGTAATTCACTAGGCGCAGAGGTACAGACATTACACATTGGTGTTATATTATGCCAAATGTTATTGTTTGTGATCTTGGAAGTGGAATCGGACTTGGAGGGGCTGATTCAGGCCCTCCAAGGGAAAGGTGAAGCCATCGGTGTTTGACTTACCTTTTTCAGGGATGTGTTGTGGATTTTTCTAATGAATGGGTGGTTCAACATATTTTTAGGGAGTCCAACTTCAATGCAGACGCTCTTTCTTGGGGGATTAATCTCGATGACCGCTTATTGGTTTTCTCCAGGATGGGATCTTTACCCTAGGAGTGTATAGGAATTTTGATGGGGGTTTCCTTGGGGATCCACCATTTTAGTCCACCTTAAATTCTTGTGCTTGTAAGTTTATTCTTTTTGAATGAAAAAAATAAAATTTCAGTCAGTCACTACACCAATTCTCACACTATCAACAAGTGTGTAACTCTTTTTGGTATATATAGATGATTAAAAAAATGGTATTTGGTTGTGTATTAATGAAAAAATATTAATTGGTAGCCTAATATTCAAGTAATTTTAAAATTCAAGAGAAAAACTATCCCACTGCTAATTTGGAGTTGACAGTTGTGATCTTTTCATTGAAAATATGGTGGTATTATCTGTTTGGGGAGAATTATAAGATATATACTGATAACCAAAGCCTCAAAAATATATTCACATAGAAATAAATTATTATGTTCTATTTGATATCGTTAGATATCACAAAGTATTATAACATCTTAATACACTACCTTCCTGGTAAAGAAAATAAGGTTGTAGATGCTCTAAATACAAAATATCATGTATTATTATTCATGATGAGAATTTCTAACGATTAAATCCTCTTAGATCTAAAAAGGATGGACATGTGAATGATTAAGTAAAGAACATAATTAATCCCTTCAAAAATTATTTCCCAACCATCCCTCAAGGAATAAATTAAGTATTCTCAAAGTAATGATGAAGATATTCAGAAGAAGGTGGAAGCCATTAGAGAGGTAAGGTTCCATAAAGTACAACTATCAACTGTATCCAGTAAAGTTATGAGATTCACCTTCATGTTCTAGAAAATTCTACAACATTATCTAAATACTAAGTTGAGCATTAGTATGTCCTATCATCAGCAAAAAAATTTCCATTTAGATTGGACTATTAAAACACCAGAAGAAATGTTGAGAACAGGTTCTATAGACTTAAAAGTAGGTTGAGACCGTAATATGCTGCTGGTTGAGTTTTCATACAATAAAAGTTTTCAGTCAAAAATACAAATGGCTCCCTATGAAGACCTTTATGGTTAGAGTTGAAGAACACCTACATCATGGGGTTAATTTTTTGATTCATAATTTCTATGTCCTGAAATGGTAGAGGAAACGGTGGGAAATTTTGAGACCATTTAGTTTCACATCAAGGCTACTCAGAGTTGATAGAAGAGATATGATGACAATTTTTAGCGAGACAAAAAGTTTGATGTTGGAGACATTCTATTCCTCCTCATATCTCCATTGAAGAAAGTAATGATATTTTGGAATAATTGAAATCTTATTCTAAGATTCCTCATCCCATTTGAGAGACTTGATCACATCGGAGTAGTGGCCTATCGACTAGCACTCCCACCGAACCTATCTCAAGTACATGATGTATTTCAGGTATCCCTCTTAATAAAGTACATAAAATATCCCTAAAATGTTCTCAATATAGATTTATTAACATTAGATAATGACCTTCCCTATGAGAAGCCGATGAAGATCTAAGATCATATAGAAAAATTTATACTAAATAAGATAATTCACCTTGTCAAAGTGTTGTGGAGGAACCATAAGTTTGAATAATCAACATGTTAATTGGGGTAGGTGATAAATTAGAGTTACCCTCATCTATTTAGTGTGGGAAATGAAAATTTTTAGGGAAAAGGTTATTAATGGGGAGATTGTATTGACCCAAACTATTATAAATAAAATTAAAATTTTTATTTTAATTAAATGTCTTATGATGTACTACGGTTATAGAAAAACATTCACTTATATTGTTTTATTCTGTCAAATTGGATTTAAAATATCATTAATTATCATTAACATCGATAATATAATCATTTAATATTGATCACATGATAATTATAAATATAGGGTTTTAAAAAATCTAATTGACATAGATAGAGGAAGTGATGGTCTCAACCAAAAACATAAGCATGAGCGAAACTATTTATGGGATAAGTTAAAGCTCATTGAGATCATGGTCCAAACTGTGTTCGTCGAAAAACCCATGAAAGTCCCATCATCGTGAACCATACTCTTAGGGAGTATTCCAGTGTGTTAAAGGGAAATTTATCAACACACTAGTAATATGAATATGTATGTTATTTTTTATGTAATAATGAATATATTTTCATTCTATTATTGTTACTTTGTAAATGATTTTTGTTTTGATACAATAAATGAAAAATTATAATTTTGGTTAACATTCAAATTCAATTAATGAACTTATAAATTAATGGATTTTTGAAAACAAAAATATTTTCATATTATTCAATCAAATATAAATGATCATATAATTTTTATGAAGTCGAAGGTGATTTTTATAAGGGTTCTAAATGTATTATTATCAAAAAAACCCAGCATTTCAAAATAAATGTTGATTTTATTTAAAAAGTTAAAATTCAAATATTTATAAAAATATTTAAATAAAATGATTATTATTTTTGGAATCATAATGTTAAAATTATCCAATGCGGAATTTTTTAGAATTTTCTTAGGGTCAAATTTTTGGGTAAAAATTTAACATCATATAAAAAAACTTAGTGTTTTATGACATCATAATGACCCAAAAGTGATGTAAAAAATTACTAAAAATATGATACAGGGAAAAATAAATTTTTTACTTTTAAAATAATGTTATTTTAGATTTATTTTATTTATTTTTTAAATCCATTATGAATCCTACAAAACCTATAATATATTTTAAGGTTTCAAAATCATTTATTTAAGAGTGTGACTCACCTCCACATAAGCAAGGGAATTGTTTCAATATGTTCGGCCCTTAAAATTATGAAATAATAAAAACCACTCCCATTGGAAATAAACCATGGGAATAACCATGGTATGGAATGTGGTTTTATATATTTTATTATATAGAGTCCAAAACCTAAATAATAAAAAAATCCACCTCATTTACTATGCAAACCCACCCAATATCCTATTTATATTCACTCAAACTCAATGGATAATATCCATAATCTTTACTAATGTAACACCCCAAGCTTCTACGGTACGCTTCTCTTTGAATAATGTGATAGCGTGTGTTGTACGCAACCCCGAGTTCTAACACACCATAACCAATCAAACTAGCCGTTATGAATAGTAATACCTGCTGTTTGAAATTATATATATTTTATATTTCAAAATGGACTTCATTTTTGGATTTGGAATATCTAATTTAGCCTAAGGTGAAATTTTGGTATTTTCGGATAACTTTCATATTTTGATGAATAGTGAAAATTACTAAATTTTAATTAAAAACAACTTTTTTAATAAAAATAATTAATAGTGATAAATTATGAATTTTAGTAGTTTTAAATTATATTTAGAATATAGTTTTACCATTTAATATAATGTTGGTCATTGGACATAATTTTACAATTAAACCGAACATAAACAAGTGTCAATCTTTTGATAGTTATTATCTCTTAAAAACACGCTTTTTGTTTTGACAGCGGGAATTATTTTTAAATTAATTTCTGCCACTTCTGTGTTTTGAATTTAGGAAAATGGATTCCATATTTGGAATCAGGATGTTCAAATTGTGTAAATAGGTAACTTTTATTTTTAGACATTTTGAATAATTACTGCGGTAGATATTTTATTTACCATGGTTAAGGGTAAATCCGGTAAATAAGGGTTAAACAAATAATATTATAATAATACTAAATTACCCTAAAACGTGTCTTAACCCTATTGGTTGATACATGGTCGACCATAGGCATCTTTGGGTCGATTTTGGGACCCCATGGTGCCACTTGTAGGTGATAAGGACACTTTATTTTAATTAAGTTAAAATGAATACAAAAATGACACAATCATATATCTTTTAGAAAAACAATTTTTACATAGGGTTATATATGTTGGATTTTAGATTATAAATATTCATTAGAAAGATAAAAGGATTTCATACATAATGATATTTTATTTATAATTTTTAGACATTAAATAATTTACTTTATTTATGACACAATGATGATTCAGTAATTACTATAATAGTGAAAAATTAAAATAATTGATATTATAAATACCCAAATAAATATAATATGAAACTTTTAATGAATTAAACTAATTTTATAGGATAAAATTATATATTAGGATCGATTTAATTGACTTTTTTGAAGTAATCAATCTGTTATGAGTTTCACAAAAATCAACTATTGAATAGTGTCAAAATTGACATAAAAGAGTTCTTAAAAAAATATTATATTATTAATTGATATTAAATTCCTAAAAATATAAGGTTCTGCTAAGAGACTTATATCATGATAGTTTCATCATTAATGGACCACTTGGGGGTCGCTTGGATGTATATTGTAAGTTTATTAACCATATTATATAAAAATACAAAGAGACATTGTAAAAGTGAAACTAATTAACTAAGAGTTAATACTTAACGATAAGGTTAATATAAGTACCCAAACCTGTCTAAATTCTATTGGTTGAGTGGTTTTCGACCTATACCCACCTTAAACTTTGAATAATTAACTTTGGAGCCATTAGAAACCGAATATGAATTTATTATAAATTAATATTTCTAGCTTTTCCAAAGGTGCCCCTCACCCCTCTTATAAAAGGGCACTCCTCCTTCCCATTTATTCACACCTTCAAAGCCTTTTTGTTCGACTAAACTCTGCCCAAATACTCTCCAAACATCCCTCACTACAACCTAGAGGCCATAGTTTGATCAGAAAGCCAACATAGGGAGCCCTTTTGATCAAATCAAAAGGAAGAACCCGAAGAAAATGTAATGTTTTCACCACCCCTTTTCAAGTTCCTTTCTTCTTCCACTTCTTCTTTCTTTGTTCTTACCATTATAAAATAATAACTCCAGTATCTCAAATATACTGTGATGTTATTATAAATATGGTACAACCATATTCAGTATTCTATCCACCCTTTGAATAACATGTCACCATACTTGCGTACGTACGGCTTACCGTCTCCACGTCGTGGTGTAATTGTTATTCAATATATTATTATTTGGATGGGTATAATAATGATATGTAACTCATGTAAATAATAAATATAACATGTTAATGATTCTGTATATATGATATACCATCCATTTTTATATTATTTTAATATCAAAAGAATGATATTGTCGCTCGTGCGTACGTACGGACTACCGTCTCCACGAACGCGATGAGATTCATTCTCCATCGTATCCATTCAAGTATAATTATCATTTGATGATTTAAAAAAATGATGTTTAAGGACTTTATATCATTCTGGATATGAATAATATACAACCTATCCATTACAAATATGGCTTACGTAACAAAACATATAAAAGAAAACAAGTAAGTTAACACCCGAAACAACGATAATACTAAGATATTATTATCAAATCAATATTAAAAGATCATATATGATATCATATTAATATATATGATTCTTGTATAATTTAATAACAATTATTTCACCACTATACAGGAGGTTAACTTACTCCAACCAAGGAAGAGTACAAGGTAAGGGGTTTTCATCTCACTCCTTATTCCTGTGAGATTCATGCCATATTTCCACTATTATATTTTTTGTGGTGTATGTACTGCCCATAATTGTATTCTTTGTATAATAAACTTTACCTTATGTGTATTTACATTTTCATTGTATGATACCTCTTTCATGGGTTGTATGTTTCATAAGTTACCAAATTGATAAGGGTTTACTTCACAATCTCTTTAATATCCGAGGTTGTCTTTACGTAAGTATCTACAGGGACATATTTACTATCCATGTCCATATTTCATAAAAGAGTTTTCAAAGGGATTATTTCTAAGGGAACTTTTACTAAAACATCATTTTAAATGTTTTAAATATTTATTCTTCTAAATCATCCTCATTTATGTCCACGTTTGCAAAATGGTTTGTAAGGATTTATTTATATGAAAATGAATGTTTTAAAAGTGTTAATTCCATTCAAAAGTTTCAAAGTGGTATGGGACACTTTGATTCAAAAATGTATTTAAATGCCTTACTTTCTAAATTGTGTATCATTAAAATTTTTTCATGAAAAAGGGATATTTCTCTCAATAATTTTTAAAAAAAAACATTTTCATCTATGTCAACATCCTTTGATGGATTTTAAGATTATTTGAAGTTGATTTATTATGATTTAAAACTTCCATATTGTAATGAAGTTTTGTGATATGTTTGACTGTAGATGTGTCATTTATATAGCATTCATGGTTTATGAGTAAAGTATTGACATTTCGTATGCTAGTTCCAATAAGAATGTTTATGTTATATTTCAACCTTTTACTTCATATGAATGTGTTGGACAAGTATGTTCCAGGTTGGGGACTGGTTAAAGTAAGCCCTCCAGGTTGGGGACTGGTAAAAGTAATCCCTCCAGGTTAGGGACTGGTAAAAGTAAGCCCTCCGGTTTGGTCTCCGGTTATTAGAGGCACTCCGGGTTGGTGTCCGGTTATTAGAGGCACTCCGGGTTGGTATCCGGTTATTAGAGGCACTCCGGGTTGGGTTCCGGTTACAATTATCCCCAAGGTCTTGGGACGAGGCCTTGAAAAGAAATTAAAGTTCAGCATTATGCATTCCAACATTATGAAATTGGTTATTGATTTTGCATGTGATTATTCGATTAGTAGAATAACAATGTGAATAAGTAAATGGCATTATTTCATTTTATTTATGTCATACTATATTAAATGTTCAAGTTTAAAAGGCTTTTGTTTTATTTATACATTGCCTTAAATGTTTATTCTTATTTATGAAAGTTTCCGCTATATTGTTATCCTTACTGGGCATTTGAGCTCACCCCTTTTCTATGTTTTATTTTTCCCAGGAAGTGAAGAAGTAAATTATGAATGACCTGCAGGGATATTATGTGGGGATATGAGTGTGGATTATGGAGACATTATGTTTTTGTAGTAGTTTTTCATTTTATGATGTAATGTAAAACTTATGAATATATCTTGTGTTTCCAAGGCTACTAAACCAATCGGTCTTTCGAGATTTGATCTTTCTTGTGATCATACCAATGTTATGTAATAATGCACCGACTCTGGGTAACTGGGATCGGGGCGTTACAGTTGGTATCAGAGGAAGTTTAGTACAAACCTTGGAAGCTAGATTTAGATAAACTCTGATTAGAGCACGTAGACCTAAGATGAACTTCGAGGATTAGTATAGAAGAACTTCCTAGAATTTTGGTATTGTAGAGATTTTGTGAGTTTTCCGAGCAATACATCCCTGTCTGGATACGAGCAGGTAGAGGCGGCTCTGGCACAGATGTACCTAGGGGTAAAACCCGAAAACACCGCTTTGAGCTAGACTCGAACGGGAACTGGTGCACGACAACGGGCCTTGCTGCACTCTTGGTTACGACACTCCCGGGGGATATGCTTAGGATAACTCTCATTTTCATTACAAATCATTTTGAAGGGATTATGAGTATATACTTCCTCAAAGAAAACATTCATATGATTATGGATTATATCCATAAATAGTTCAATTTATGTTATGTGTTTTATAAGTATGGGATTATGTATTTTGATTCATAAACTGATCTAGTTTATGCCATTGTTTAGAAATGGCGCCTAGTGGGAGAAATGGAAATTGTATCAATGCACGCACTCCATGTAGGGATTTCCCTCCTGCTCAAGATAATTATAGTGGAGCTGGTGATGCAACTGGAGCCGATCAGCTAATCACCATACTGGGACAACTTACTCAGGTTATGAATAATAACCTTACCCGTATGGAGCACCCTGATCCGCAGCGTGGAGGATCAATGTTAGATCGATTCATGAGGCAACAATCACCAACGTTCAATGGGAGTACAAATCCCTTAGTAGCTGAGCAATGGATATTTTCCCTAGAGAAAATATTTCAGGCTTTGGGGAGCAGTGAAAGGGAAAAAGTTATCATGGCAGTTTACAGCCTCACTGGAGATGTTGATCAATGGTGGTCATTGATTCAAAACATGAAGGAAGATGATGAAGTATCAAATATGGAATGGAGGGAGTTCAAAGATCTGTTTTTAGAAAAATACTTTCCTCGCGACCATAGAGCAGATATGGAAAGGAAATTTCTAAGTCTGAGACAGAAGGAAGATGAGAATGTCACAAAGTATGAGGCTAACTTTACAAGGTTAGCAAGGTACGCTGGTGATTATATACGTAACCAAAGAAGTAATATTGATCGTTTCTTTGATGGGTTAAAACCATTTCTTCGTCGAGCATTAGTCTCACAATCCTTTTCATCGTACAAAGACATTGTCTCATGTGCTATCAAGACCGAAAAGGAATTCTCTAAGTCTTATGACTTTAAAGAAAAGAAAGAGAAGAAGAGGCCTGCTGATCAATCTGGGAATGGAAATAAGGGGAAGAAAGGAAAGGTTGAATATCCATCCTATGGTAAATGTGGGAAGAAACACCCAGGTGCTTGCTTGAAGGGAATGGGAGTCTGTTACAAGTGTGGTGAAAAAGGCCACCAAACTCGTTATTGCAAAGGGAAGAAGGAAGCCACCAACGTTCAGTTCTATAATTGCAGGGATATGGGACATTATTCGAATTAATTTCCTAAGCGTCAGGAGAACTTACCTCAGAAAAGGACAAGGGATCAAGGCCAAGCTTATGCTATCACTACTGCTGAGGTAGAAGCTCTGAAACACGTGGTGGCAGGTTATTTAATGGTTTCCTCAAGTTTAGAAAATGCATTATTTGATTCTGGATCATCGCATTGTTTCATATCTTCCCAGTTTTCTAAGAAAATTAGATATTTCCAATTTGATTTAACAAGGGAGTTGTCAGTTAAAACTCCTAAGGGAAGTATCATTGCAACAAAGTTTTGTGAATCAGTCCCCATTAGAGCACATAAATTTTCTTTATCTGCTGATCTCATCGTCATACCTATGATTGAGTTTGATATAATCCTCAGTATGGACTGGCTTTCGGAGCATGATGCGAAGATTTATTGTAAAAAGAAATAGGTTACGATTCTTGATGATAATGATAAGGAACACCTTATCTTTAGAGCAGAATCATCACCACCTAATTCTTATTTAGATCCACCCCCAGTAGCTCAACTTAATTCAATTATTGGGGAGGAAGAAAATGAAATAACTGTCGGTGAGGAAAGGAATGTTCAAATAGAGGATGTACCTATTGTGAAAGAATTTGTAGATGTATTTCCGGAAGATTTACCTGGACATCCTCTAGAATGAGAAGTTGAGTTTTCCATTGATTTGATTCCTGGATCAAGGCCTATATCGAAGACCCCTTACAGAATGGCTACTGTAGAGTTAGTCGAACTAAAGAAACAACTAGATGAATTGAGTAATAAGGGATTTATTCGCCCTAGTGTTTCTCCATGGGGAGCCCCTGTTCTTTTTGTTAAAAAGAAAGATGGATCTATGAGGTTATGTATCGACTACAGGGAGATCAATGCTATAACGATAAAGAACAAGTATCCCCTACCTCGTATTGATGATTTATTTGACCAATTGCATGGATCTCAATAATTTTCAAAGATTGACCTTTGATCTGGATACCATCAGTTGTGTGTGAAGAAGGAAGACATTCCGAAGACAGAATTTTGAACCAGGTACGGGCATTACGAGTTTACCGTAATGCCGTTTGGATTGACTAATGCACCCTCTGTATTCATGGATCTGATGAATAGAGTTTTCAAGGAGTATCTCGATGAATTTTTTGTGGTATTTATTGATGATATCTTGGTATACTCCAAAACCTACGAAGATCATGAAAATAACTTGCGCATTGTCTTGAAGACTCTGAGGAGGCATGAATTATATGGGAAGTTTAGAAAGTGTGAATTCTGGCTTCATGAGATTTCTTTTCTTGGCCATATTATCTCTAAATATGGAATCTCTGTTGATCCTTCTAAGACCAAGGCAATCCAAGAATGGCCAGCACCTACGAGTATAACTGAGGTACGCAGTTTTATTGGTTTGGAAGGTTATTATCGACGTTTTGTCCAGAATTTTGCCTGATTGGCTAACCCATTAACGAAGATCACACGTAAAGGGGTTAAATTTGTTTGGACAAAAGAGTGTGAATAATGTTTTGAAGAACTGAAGAAAATATTAGTCAATGCTCCTATATTGACTCTACCATCGGGGAATGATGGGTTCGTTATTTATAGTGATGCATCGAAAAAAGGACTTGGTTGTGTCCTTATGCAGAATGATAGAGTTATTGCCTATGTATCACGACAGTTGAAAATTCATGAACAAAACTATCCTACTCATGATCTCTAGTTAGCAGCTGTGATCTTTGCTTTGAAGATATGGAGGCACTACCTCTATGGTGAAAAATGTGAGATTTATACTGATCACAAGAGTTTGAAGTATATTTTCTCACAAAAAGAACTCAACATGAGGCAAAGGAGATGGCTTGAATTACTCAAGGATTATGATTGTACGATACACTACCACCCGGGGAAGGAAAACAAGGTGGCAGATGCTTTGAGTAGAAAAGACCATGGAGTTTTGAACAATATGAGAATTTAAAGGGATCCAATTTTCATGGATCTAGTGAAGATGGACATGGGAATAACCAGGGAAGGTGAAACATCAATGCTTTTTCAAATGGTTTCCAAAACATCTTTACTAGAAAGGATTAAGATTTCTCAGACAGATGATGAAGAATTTCAAAAGAAGATTAAAGCTGTGAATGATGGGAGATTGAGAGACTTTGTGTATGAAGATGGAATTTTGAAATTCGGGAAGAGACTTTGTGTTCCCAATATACCTGATCTAAAAAGGGAATTTCTGGATGATGCTCATAGTTCCAATTTCTCTATACACCCTGGGAGCACCAAAATGTATAGAGATTTGAAGGAACATTTTTGGTGGGACAACATGAAGAGAGAGATTACTGATTTTGTGTCAAGATGTATGGTTTTTCAACAAGTGAAAGCTGGAAGGCAACGGCCTAGAGGAATCATGCAACCTCTTCCCATACCGGAGTGGAAATGGGACAATATTACGATGGACTTTGTTATGGGGCTACCAAAGACTCCTAGAAGGAACGATGCAATATGGGTTATTGTTGATCGTCTTACCAAGTCAGCACATTTTCTTGCTATAAGAGAAGATCTACCCCTGGAATGTCTATCAAGACTATATATTAATGAAGTTGTGAGACTTTATGGAGTACCCTTATCAATTGTTTCTGATCGTGATCCCCGTTTTACTTCAAGATTTTGGAAAAGTCTTCAGAAATCCCTGGATACTGAACTTCATTTGAGCACTGCTTACCACCCTCAGACAGATGGACAATCAGAACGGACTATTCAGACCTTAGAAGACATGTTGAGATCTTGCTCACTTGACTTTCAGGGTATGTGGGATCAATATTTACCACTGGTAGAATTTTCCTATAACAATAGCTTCCATTCGAGTATTCAGATGGCACCATATGAAGCGTTATACGGAAAGAGATGTCGTACACCAACCTGTTGGGATGACGTTGGTGAAAGAAAACTTGTAGGCCCAGAACTGGTGGAGGAAACGGTGGAAAAGGTGAAAGTAATCCAAAATCACATCAAACCAGCACAAAGTAGGCAGAAGAGCTATGCCGATAATCGAAGGAAGGATTTAGAATTTCAAGTCGGTGATCATGTTTTCCTGAAGGTATCTCCATGGAAGGGAGTCATACGTTTTGGTAAGAAAGGTAAATTGAGTCCCAGGTACATCGGACCTTTCGAAATTCTAGAACGAATTGGGGTTGTAGCTTACCGATTGGCAATGCCGCCAAGTCTCTCCAAAGTTCATGATGTGTTCTACGTATCTCTGTTGAGGAAATACATGCCTGATCCAACGCATGTACTCACCTATGAAGAATTAGAACTGGAACCTGATCTATCTTATTACGAAGAGCCCGTCAAGATTCTTGATACGAGAGAACAAGTGCTGAGAAACCGGACGACGCGTCTGGTAAAATTTTTGTGGAGAAACCATAAGATGGAAGAGGCAACGTGGGAACCCGAGGAACTTATGATGAAGAACCACCCGAGTCTTTTCATGTGATAAGTATTCTAGAAATTTTGAGGACGAAATTATTTGAAGGAGGGGAGAATGTAACACCCCAAGCTTCTACGGTACGCTTCTCTTTGAATAATGTGATAGCATGTGTTGTACGCAACACCGAGTTCTAACACACCATAACCAATCAAACTAGCCGTTATGAATAGTAATACCTGCTTTTTGAAATTATATATATTTTATATTTCAAAATGGACTTCATTTTTGGATTTGGAATATCAAATTTAGCCTAAGGTGAAATTTTGGTACTTTTCGGATAACTTTCATATTTTGATGAATAGTGAAAATTACTAAATTTTAATTAAAAACAACTTTTTTAATCAAAATATTTAATAGTGATAAATTATGAATTTTAGTAGTTTTAAAGTATATTTAGAATATATTTTTACCATTTAATATAATTTTGGTCATTGGACATAATTTTACAATTAAACCGAACATAAACAAGTGTCAATCTTTTGATTGTTATTATCTCTTAAAAACACGCTTTTTGTTTTGACAGCGGGAATTAATTTTAAATTAATTTCTTCCACTTCTGTGTTTTGAATTTAGGAAAATGGATTCCATATTTGGAATCAGGATGTTCAAATTGTGTAAATAGGTAACTTTTATTTTTAGACATTTTGAATAATTACTGCGGTAAATATTTTATTTACCATGGTTAAGGGTAAATCCGGTAAATAAGGGTTAAAAAAATAATATTATAATAATACTAAATTACCCTAAAACGTGTCTTAACCCTATTTGTTGATACATGGTCGACCAAGGCATCTTTGGGTCGATTTTGGGACCCCATGGTGCCACTTGTAGGTGATAAGGACACTTTATTTTAATTAAGTTAAAATGAATACAAAAATGACACAATCATATATCTTTTAGAAAAACAATTTTTACATAGGGTTATATATGTTGGATTTTAGATTATAAATATTCCTTAGAAAGATAAAAAGATTTCCTACATAATTATATTTTATTTATAATTTTTATACATTAAATAATTTATTTTATTTATGACACAATGATGATGCAGTAATTACTATAATAGTGAAAAATTAAAATAATTGATATTATAAATACCCAAATAAATATAATATGAAACTTTTAATGAATTAAACTAATTTTCTAGGATAACATGATATATTAGGATTGATTTAATTTACTTTGTTCTAAGTAATCAATCTGTTATGAGTTTCACAAAAATCAACTATTGAATAGTGTCAAAATTGACATAAAAGAGTTCTTAAAAGAATATTATATTATTAATTGATATTAAATTCCTAAAAATATACAGTTCAGCTAAGAGACTTATATAATGATAGTTTCATCATTAATGGACCACTTGGGGGTATCTTGGATGTATATAGTAAGTTTATTAACCATATTCTATAAAAATACAAAGAGACATTGTAAAAGTGAAACTAATTAACTTAGAGTTAATACTTAAAGATAAGGTTAATATAAGTACCCAAACCTGTCTAAATTATATTGGTTGAGTGTTTTTCGACCTATCCCCACCTTAAACTTTGAATAATCAACTTTGGAGCCATTATAAACCGAATATGAATTTATTATAAATTAATATTTCTATCTTTTCTAAAGGTGCCCCTCACCCCTCTTATAAAAGGGCACTCCTCCTTCCCATTTCTTCACACCTTCAAAGCCTTTTGGTTCGGCCAAAATCTTCCCAAATACTCTCCCAACATCCCTCACTACAACCTATAGGCCTTAGTTTGATCATAAAGCCAACCTAGGGAGCCCTTTTGATCAAATCAAAAGGAAGAACCCGAAGAAGAGGTAATGTTTTCACCACCCCTTTTCAAGTTCCTTTCTTCTTCCACTTCTTCTTTATTTGTTCTTACCATTCTAAAATAATAACTCCAGTATCTCAAATATACTGTGATGTTATTATAAATATGTTACAACCATATTCAGTATTCTATCCACCCTTTGAATAACATGTCACCATACGTGCGTACGTACGGCTTACCGTCTCCACGTCGTGGTGTAATTGTTATTCAATATATTTTATTTGGATGGGTATAATAATGATGTGTAACTCATGTAAATAATAAATATAACATGTTAATGATTCTGTATATATGATATACCATCCATTTATATATTATTTTAATATCAAAATAATGATATTGTCGCTCGTGCGTACGTACGGACTACCGTCTCCACGAACGCGATGAGATTCATTCTCCATCGTATCCATTCAAGTATAATTATCATTTGATGATTTAAAAAAAATGAGTTTTAAGGACTTGATATCATTCTGGATATGAATAATATACAACTTATCCATTACAAATATGGCTTACGTAACAAAACATATAAAAGAAAACAAGTAAGTTAACACCCGAAACAACGATAATACTAAGATATTATTATCAAATCAATATTAAAAGATCATATATGATATCATATTAATATATATGATTCTTGTATAATTAGTAACAATTATTTCACCATTATACAGGAGGTTAACCTACCGCAACCAAGGAAAAGTACAAGGTAAGGGGTTTTCATCTCACTCCTTATTCCTGTGAGATTCATGCCATATTTCCACTATTATCTTTTGTGTGGTGTATGTACTGCCCATAATTGTATTATTTGTGTAATACACTTTACCTTATGTGTATTTACATTTTCATTGTATGATACCTCTTTCATGGGTTGTATGTTTCATAAGTTACCAAATTGATAAGGGTTTACTTCACAATCTCTTTAATATCAGAGGTTGTCTTTACGTAAGTATCTACAGGGACATATTTACTATCCATGTCCATATTTCATAAAAGAGTTTTCAAAGGGATTATTTCTAAGGGAACTTTTACTAAAACATCATTTTAAATGTTTTAAATATTTATTCTTCTAAATCATCCTCATTTATGTCCACGTTTTTAAAATGGTTTGTAAGGATTTATTTATATGAAAATGAATGTTTTAAAAGTGTTAATTCCATTCAAAAGTTTCAAAGTGGTATGGGACACTTTGATTCAAAAATGTATTTAAATTCCTTACTTTCTAAATTGTGTAACATTAAAATGTTTTCATGAAAAAGGGATATTTCTCTCAATAATTTTAAAAAAAACATTTTCATCTATGTCAACATCCTTTGATGGATTTTAAGATTATTTGAAGTTGATTTATTATGATTTAAAACTTCCATATTGTAATGAAGTTTTGTGATATGTTTGACTGTAGATGTGTCATTTATATAGCATTCATGGTTTATGAGTAAAGTATTGACATTTCGTATGCTAGTTCCAATAAGAATGTTTATATTATATTTCAACCTTTTACTTCATATGAATGTGTTGGACAAGTATGTTCCAGGTTGGGGACTGGTTAAAGTAAGCCCTCCAGGTTGGGGACTGGTAAAAGTAAGCCCTCCGGTTTGGTCTCCGGT
The DNA here is from genome assembly GCA_963277665.1 of Viscum album. Lineage (NCBI taxonomy): Eukaryota > Viridiplantae > Streptophyta > Magnoliopsida > Santalales > Viscaceae > Viscum > Viscum album. Next base: position 2,067,931,823 of record OY728152.1, on the reverse strand, counting down.
TATTAGAGGCACTCCGGGTTGGTGTCCGGTTAATAGAGGCACTCCGGGTTGGTATCCGGTTATTAGAGGCACTCCGGGTTGGGTTCCATTTACAGTTAGCCCCAAGGTCTTGGGACGAGTCCTTGAAAAGAAATTAAAGTTTAGCATTATGTATTCCAACATTATGAAAGTGGTTATTGATTTTGCATGTGATTATTCGATTAGTAGAATAACCATGTGAATAAGTAAATGGCATTATTTCATTTTATTTATGCCATACTATATTAAATGTTCAAGTTTAAAAGGCTTTTGTTTTATTTATACATTGCCTTAAATGTTTATTCTTATTTATGAAAGTTTCCGCTATATTGTTATCCTTACTGGGCATTTGAGCTCACCCCTTTTCTATGTTTTATTTTTCCCAGGAAGTGAAGAAGTAAATTATGAATGACCTGCAGGGATATTATGTGGGGATATGAGTGTGGATTATGGAGACATTATGTTGTTGTAGTAGTTTTTCATTTTATGATGTAATGTAAAACTTATGAATATATCTTGTGTTTCCAAGGCTACTAAACCAATCGGTCTTTCGAGATTTGATCTTTCTTGTGATCATACCAATGTTATGTAATAATGCACCGACTCTGGGTAACTGGGGTCGGGGCGTTACAGTTGGTATCAGAGGAAGTTTAGTACAAACCTTGGAAGCTAGATTTAGATAAACTCTGATTAGAGCACGTAGACCTAAGATGAACTTTGAGGATTAGTATAGAAGAACTTCCTAGAATTTTGGTATTGTAGAGATTTTGTGAGTTTTCCGAGCAATACATCCCTGTCTGGATACGAGCAGGTAGATGTGGCTCTAGCACAGATGTACCTAGGGGTAAAACCCGAAAACACCGCTTTGAGCTAGACTCGAACGGGAACTGGTGCACGACAACGGGCCTTGCTGCACTCTTGGTTACGACACTCCCGGGGGATATTCTTAGGATAACTCTCATTTTCTTGACAAATCATTTTGAAGGGATTATGAGTATATACTTCCTCAAAGAAAACATTCTTATGATTATGGATTATATCCATAAATAGTTCAATTTATGTTATGTGTTTTATAAGTATGGGATTATGTATTTTGATTCATAAACTGATCTAGTTTATGCCATTGTTTAGAAATGGCGCCTAGTGGAAGAAATGGAAACTGTATCAATGCACGCACTCCATGTAGGGATTTCCCTCCTGCTCAAGATAATTATAGTGGAGCTGGTGATGCAACTGGAGCCGATCAGCTAATCACCATACTGGGACAACTTACTCAGGTCATGAATAATAACCTTACCCGTATGGAGCACCCTGATCCGCAGCGTGGAGGATCAATGTTAGATCGATTCATGAGGCAACAACCACCAACGTTCAATGGGAGTACAAATCCCTTAGTATCTGAGCAATGGATATTTTCCCTAGAGAAAATATTTCAGGCTTTGGGGAGCAGTGAAAGGGAAAAAGTTATCATGGCAGTTTACCGCCTCACTGGATATGTTGATCAATGGTGGTCATTGATTCAAAACATGAAGGAAGATGATGAAGTATCAAATATGGAATGGAGGGAGTTCAAAGATCTGTTTTTAGAAAAATACATTCCTCGCGACCATAGAGCAGATATGGAAAGGCAATTTCTAAGTCTGAGACAGAAGGAGGATGAGAATGTCACAAAGTATGAGGCTAACTTTACAAGGTTAGCAAGGTACGCTGGTGATTATATACGTAACCAAAGAAGTAATATTGATCGTTTCTTTGATGGGTTAAAACCATTTCTCCGTCGAGCATTAGTCTCACAATCCTTTTCATCGTACGAATACATTGTCTCATGTGCTATCAAGACCGAAAAGGAATTCTCTAAGTCTTATGACTTTAAAGAAAAGAAAGAGAAGAAGAGGACTGCTGATCAATCTGGGAATGGAAATAAGGGGAATAAAGGAAAGGTTGAATATCCATCCTATGGTAAATGTGGGAAGAAACACCCCGGTGCTTGCTTGAAGGGAATGGGAGTCTGTTACAAGTGTGGTGAAAAAGGCCACCAAACTCGTGATTGCAAAGGGAAGAAGGAAGCCACCAACGTTCAGTGCTACAATTGCAGGGAGATGGGACATTATTCGAATGAATGTCCTAAGCGTCAGGAGAACTTACCTCAGAAAAGGACAAGGGATCAAGGCCAAGCTTATGCTATCACTACTGCTGAGGTAGAAGCTCCGAAAGACGTGGTCGCAGGTAATTTAATGGTTTCCTCAAGTTTAGAAAATGCATTATTTGATTCTGGATCATCGCATTGTTTCATATCTTCCCAGTTTGCTAAGAAAATTAGATATTTCCAATTTGATTTAACAAGGGAGTTGTCAATTAAAACTCCTAAGGGAAGTATCATTGCAACAAAGTTTTGTGAATCAGTCCCCATTAGAGCACATAAATTTTCTTTATCTGCTGATCTCATCGTCATACCTATGATTGAGTTTGATATAATCCTCGGTATGGACTGGCTTTCGGACTATGATGCGAAGATTTATTGTAAAAATAAAGAGGTTACGATTCTTGATGATAATGATATGGAACACCTTATCTTTAGAGCAGAATCATCACCACCTAATTCTTATTTAGATCCACCCCCAGTAGCTCAACTTAATTCAATTATTGGGGAGGAAGAAAATGAAATAACTGTCGGTGAGGAAAGGAATGTTCAAATAGAGGATGTACCTATTGTGAAAGAATTTGTAGATGTATTTCCGGAAGATTTACCTGGACATCCTCTAGAACGAGAAATTGAGTTTTCCATTGATTTGATTCCTGGATCAAGGCCTATATCGAAGACCCCTTACAAAATGGCCACTGTAGAGTTAGTCGAACTAAAGAAACAACTAGATGAATTGAGTAATAAGGGATTTATTCGCCCTAGTGTTTCTCCATGGGGAGCCCCTGTTCTTTTTGTTAAAAAGAAAGATGGATCTATGAGGTTATGTATCGACTACAGGGAGATCAATGCTATAACGATAAAGAACAAGTATCCCCTACCTCGTATTGATGATTTATTTGACCAATTGCATGGAGCTCAATACTTTTCAAAGATTGACCTTCGATCTGGATACCATCAGTTGTGTGTGAAGAAGGAAGACATTCCGTAGACAGCATTTCGAACCAGGTACGGGCATTACGAGTTTACCGTAATGCCGTTTGGATTGACTAATGCACCCTCTGTATTCATGGATCTGATGAATAGAGTTTTCAAGGAGTATCTCGATGAATTTGTGGTGGTATTTATTGATGATATCTTGGTATACTCCAAAACCTACGAAGATCATGAAAATCACTTGCGCATTATCTTGAAGACTCTGAGGAGGCATGAATTATATGGGAAGTTTAGAAAGTGTGAATTCTGGCTTCATGAGATTTCTTTTCTTGGCCATATTATCTCTAAAGATGGAATCTCTGTTGATCCTTCTAAGACCAAGGCAATCCAAGAATGGCCAGCACCTACGAGTATAACTGAGGTACGCAGTTTTATTGGTTTTGCAGGTTATTATCGACGTTTTGTCCAGAATTTTGCCCGATTGGCTAACCCATTAACGAAGATCACACGTAAAGGGGTTAAATTTGTTTGGACAAAAAAGTGTGAATAATGTTTTGAAGAACTGAAGAAAATATTACTCAATGCTCCTATATTGACTCTACCATCGGGGAATGATGGGTTCGTTATTTATAGTGATGCATCGAAAAAAGGACTTGGTTGTGTCCTTATGCAGAATGATAGAGTTATTTCCTATGTATCACGACAGTTGAAAATTCATGAACAAAACTATCCTACTCATGATCTCTAGTTAGCAGCTGTGATCTTTGCTTTGAAGATATGGAGGCACTACCTCTATGGTGAAAAATGTGAGATTTATACTGATCACAAGAGTTTGAAGTATATTTTCTCACAAAAAGAACTCAACATGAGGCAAAGGAGATGGCTTTAATTACTCAAGGATTATGATTGTACGATACACTACCACCCGGGGAAGGCAAACAAGGTGGCAGATGCTTTGAGTAGAAAAGACCATGGAGTTTTGAACAATATGAGAATTTAAAGGGATCCAATTTTCATGGATCTAGTGAAGATGGACATGGGAATAACCAGGGAAGGTGAAACATCAATGCTTTTTCAAATGGTTGCCAAAACATCTTTACTAGAAAGGATTAAGAGTTCTCAGACCGATGATGAAGAACTTAAAAAGAAGATTAAAGCTATGAATGATGGGAGATTGAGAGACTTTGTGTATGAAGATGGAATTTTGAAATTCGGGAAGAGACTTTGTGTACCCAATATACCTGATCTAAAAAGGGAATTTCTGGATGATGCTCATAGTTCCAATTTCTCTATACACCCTGGGAGCACCAAAATGTATAGAGATTTGAAGGAATATTTTTGGTCGGACAACATGAAGAGAGAGATTACTGATTTTGTGTCAAGATGTATGGTTTGTCAACAAGTGAAAGCTGGAAGGCAACGACCTGGAGGAATCATGCAACCTCTTCCCATACCGGAGTGGAAATGGGACAATATTACGATGGACATTGTTATGGGGCTACCAAAGACTCATATAAGGAACGATGCAATATGGGTTATTGTTGATCGTCTTACCAAGTCAGCACATTTTATTGCTATAAGAGAAGATCTACCCCTGGAACGTCTAGCAAGACTATATATTAATGAAGTTGTGAGACTTTATGGAGTACCCTTACCAATTGTTTCTGATCGTGATCCCCGTTTTACTTCAAGATTTTGGAAAAGTCTTCAGAAATCCCTGGATACTGAACTTCATTTGAGCACTGCTTACCACCCTCAGACAGATGGACAATCAGAATGGACTATTCAGACCTTAGAAGACATGTTGTGATCTTGATCACTTGACTTTCAGGGTATTTGGGATCAATATTTACCACTGGTAGAATTTTCCTATAACAATAGCTTCCATTCGAGTATTCAGATGGCACCATATGAAGCGTTATACGGAAAGAGATGTCGTACACCAACCTGTTGGGATGACGTTGGTGAAAGAAAACTTGTAGGCCTAGAACTGGTGGAGGAAACGGTGGAAAAGGTGAAGGTAATCCAAAATCACATCAAAGCAGCTCAAAGTAGGCAGAAGAGCTATGCCGATAATCGAAGGAAGGATTTAGAATTTCAAGTCGGTGATCATGTTTTCCTGAAGGTATCTCCATGGAATGGAGTCATACGTTTTGGTAAGAAAGGTAAATTGAGTCCCAGGTACATCGGACCTTTCGAAATTCTAGAACGAATTGGGGTTGTAGCTTACCGATTGGCAATGCCGCCAAGTCTCTCCAAAGTTCATGATGTGTTCTACGTATCTCTGTTGAGGAAATACATGCCTGATCCAATGCATGTACTCACCTATGAGGAATTAGAACTGGAACCTGATCTGTCTTATTACGAAGAGCCCGTCAAGATTCTTGATACGAGAGAACAAGTGCTGAGAAACCGGACGACGCGTCTGGTAAAATTTTTGTGGAGAAACCATAAGATGGAAGAGGAAACGTGGGAACCCGAGGAACTTATGATGAAGAACCACCCGAGTCTTTTCATGTGATAAGTATTCTAGAAATTTCGAGGACGAAATTATTTGAAGGAGGGGAGAATGTAACACCCCAAGCTTCTACGGTACGCTTCTCTTTGAATAATTTGATAGCATGTGTTGTACGCAACACCGAGTTCTAACACACCATAACCAATCAAACTAGCCGTTATGAATAGTAATACCTGCTTTTTGAAATTATATATATTTTATATTTCAAAATGGACTTCATTTTTGGATTTGGAATATCGAATTTAGCCTAAGGTGAAATTTTGGTACTTTTCGGATAACTTTCATATTTTGATGAATAGTGAAAATTACTAAATTTTAATTAAAAACAACTTTTTTAATCAAAATAATTAATAGTGATAAATTATGAATTTTAGTAGTTTTAAAGTATATTTAGAATATATTTTTACCATTTAATATAATTTTGGTCATTGGACATAATTTTACAATTAAACCGAACATAAACAAGTGTCAATCTTTTGATAGTTATTATCTCTTAAAAACACGCTTTTTGTTTTGACAGCGGGAATTAATTTTAAATTAATTTCTGCCACTTCTGTGTTTTGAATTTAGGAAAATGGATTCCATATTTGGAATCAGGATGTTCAAATTGTGTAAATAGGTAACTTTTATTTTTAGACATTTTGAATAATTACTGCGGTAAATATTTTATTTACCATGGTTAAGGGTAAATCCGGTAAATAAGGGTTAAAAAAATAATATTATAATAATACTAAATTACCCTAAAACGTGTCTTAACCCTATTTGTTGATACATGGTCGACCAAGGCATCTTTGGGTCGATTTTGGGACCCCATGGTGCCACTTGTAGGTGATAAGGACACTTTATTTTAATTAAGTTAAAATGAATACAAAAATGACACAATCATATATCTTTTAGAAAAACAATTTTTACATAGGGTTATATATGTTGGATTTTAGATTATAAATATTCCTTAGAAATATAAAAAGATTGCCTACATAATTATATTTTATTTATAATTTTTATACATTAAATAATTTATTTTATTTATGACACAATGATGATGCAGTAATTACTATAATAGTGAAAAATTAAAATAATTGATATTATAAATACCCAAATAAATATAATATGAAACCTTTAATGAATTAAACTAATTTTCTAGGATAACATGATATATTAGGATTGATTTAATTTACTTTTTTTGAAGTAATCAATCTTTTATGAGTTTCACAAAAATCAACTATTGAATAGTGTCAAAATTGACATAAAAGAGTTCTTAAAAAAAATATTATATTATTAATTGATATTAAAATCCTAAAAATATACGGTTCGGCTAAGAGACTTATATAATGATATTTTCATCATTAATGGACCACTTGGGGGTCTCTTGGATGTATATAGTAAGTTTATTAACCATATTCTATAAAAAGACAAAGAGACATTGTAAAAGTGAAACTAATTAACTTAGAGTTAATACTTAAAGATAAGGTTAATATAAGTACCCAAACCTGTCTAAATTCTATTGGTTGAGTTTTTTTCGACCTATCCCCACCTTAAACGTTGCATAATCAACTTTGGAGCCATTATAAACCTAATATGAATTTATTATAAATTAATATTTCTAGCTTTTCCAAAGGTGCCCCTCACCCCTCTTATAAAAGGGCACTCCTCCTTCCCATTTCTTCACACCTTCAAAGCCTTTTGGTTCGGCCAAAATCTGCCCAAATACTCTCCCAACATCCCTCACTACAACCTAGAGGCCTTAGTTTGATCAGAAAGCCAACCTAGGGAGCCCTTTTTATCAAATCAAAAGGAAGAACCCGAAGAAGAGGTAATGTTTTCACCACCCCTTTTCAAGTTCCTTTCTTCTTCCACTTCTTCTTTATTTGTTCTTACCATTCTAAAATAATAACTACAGTATCTCACATATACTGTGATGTTATTATAAATATGGTACAACCATATTCAGTATTCTATCCACCCTTTGAATAACATGTCACCATACGTGCGTACGTACAGCTTACCGTCTCCACGTCGTGGTGTAATTGTTATTCAATATATTTTATTTGGATGGGTATAATAATGATGTGTAACTCATGTAAATAATAAATATAACATGTTAATGATTCTGTATATATGATATACCATCCATTTATATATTATTTTAATATCAAAATAATGATATTGTCGCTCGTGCGTAGGTACGGACTACCGTCTCCACGAACGCGATGAGATTCATTCTCCATCGTATCCATTCAAGTATAATTATCATTTGATGATTTAAAAAAATTAGTTTTAAGGACTTGATATAATTCTGGATATGAATAATATACAGCCTATCCATTAAAAATATGGCTTACATAACAAAACATATAAAAGAAAACAAGTAAGTTAACACCCGAAACAACGATAATACTAAGATATTATTATCAAATCAATATTAAAAGATCATATATGATATCATATTAATATATATGATTCTAGTATAATTTAATAACAATTATTTCACCATTATACAGGAGGTTAACCTACCCCAACCAAGGAAAAGTACAAGGTAAGGGGTTTTCATCTCACTCCTTATTCCTGTGAGATTCATGCCATATTTCCACTATTATCTTTTGTGTGGTGTATGTACTGCCCATAATTGTATTATTTGTTTAATACACTTTACCTTATGTGTATTTAAATTTTCATTGTATGATACCTCTTTCATGGGTTGTATGTTTCATAAGTTACCAAATTGATAAGGGTTTACTTCACAATCTCTTTAATATCCGAGGTTGTCTTTACGTAAGTATCTACAGGGACATATTTACTATCCATGTCCATATTTCATAAAAGAGTTTTCAAAGGGACTATTTCTAAGGGAACTTTTACTAAAACATCATTTTAAATGTTTTAAATATTTATTCTTCTAAATCATCCTCATTTATGTCCACGTTTTCAAAATGGTTTGTAAGGATTTATTTATATGAAAATGAATGTTTTAAAAGTGTTAATTCCATTCAAAAGTTTCAAAGTGGTATGGGACACTTTGATTCAAAAATGTATTTAAATGCCTTACTTTAGAAATTGTGTAACATTAAAATGGTTTCCTGAAAAAGGGATATTTCTCTCAATAATTTTTAAAAAAAACATTTTCATCTATGTCAACATCCTTTGATGGATTTTAATATTATTTGAAGTTGATTTATTATGATTTAAAACTTCCATATTGTAATGATGTTTTGTGATATGTTTGACTGTAGATGTGTCATTTATATAGCATTCATGGTTTATGAGTAAAGTATTGACATTTCGTATGCTAGTTCCAATAAGAATGTTTATGTTATATTTCAACCTTTACTTCATATGAATGTGTTGGACAAGTATGTTCCAGGTTGGGGACTGGTTAAAGTAAGCCCTCCAGGTTGGGGACTGGTAAAAGTAAGCCCTCTAGGTTAGGGACTGGTAAAAGTAAGCCCTCCGGTTTGGTCTCCGGTTATTAGAGGCACTCCGGGTTGGTGTCCGGTTATTAGAGGCACTTCGGGTTGGGTTCCGGTTACAGTTAGCCCCAAGGTCTTGGGACGAGGCCTTGAAAAGAAATTAAAGTTTAGCATTATGCATTCCAACATTATGAAAGTGGTTATTGATTTTGCATGTGATTATTCGATTAGTAGAATAACCATGTGAATAAGTAAATGGAATTATTTAATTTTATTTATGCCATACTATGTTAAATTTTCAAGTTTAAAAGGCTTTTGTTTTAGTTATACATTGCCTTAAATGTTTATTCTTATTTATGAAAGTTTCCGCTATATTGTTATCCTTACTGGGCATTTGAGCTCACCCCTTTTCTATGTTTTATTTTTTCCAAGAAGTGAAGAAGTAAATTATGAATGACCTGCAGGGATATTATGTGGGGATATGAGTGTGGATTATGGAGACATTATGTTGTTGTAGTAGTTTTTCATTTTATGATGTAATGTAAAACTTATGAATATATCTAGTGTTTCCAAGGCTACTAAACCAATCGGTCTTTCGAGATTTGATCTTTCTTGTGATCATACCAATGTTATGTAATAATGCACCGACTCTGGGTAACTGGGGTCGGGGCGTTACAACTAAATACTCTATAGTCCTCCTAAGGTGACCCCAATATATTACTAATACCCCCATCCCCTTGGATTTTGGAGCCACACACTCATGTAAGGCATCCTCACTTTCCTCCCATCCTTTCAATTAAAGAACATTATTAGAAATTAATCTTTTAAATTTTAATTTTTTATATTTTAATTCATTTATAATCATTCCCTTACTATCGAATTTATTTTATATGAATGAGATACTATTTATCCTCTCTCATTTTTACCCATACCTAAGTCATTACAATACCAAAATTCGGTAAGGGAACATCCACTCTCCTCTTTTTATCAAGCACGTCTTTTTGTTATGTCAATAAATTTCATTTGTTTCTTATGTTGTGTGAGGTACAATAGGTTAGATACCCTGAGAGGGGGTGAATCCGGTTATGAAAGATTAAAACAAATTCCGCTTTTGATCTTGTTTCATTCTTAGACAAAACTCTCTTCTCTCTCCTTCCCGTTTTAGAGTATAAACAAATCTTAAAGCATGCACAGGACATGAAAATGTTACTTAATTCACCCACACTAGGATATATAAAAGGGGAATACACTAACGATGTGTTGATGCACCAAATACACTATAAGTGCACTGAAATTTTCATGTTCAAAGTGGGATCACTATCCTTATTAGTTTACAACCAAACACAATCTAAAATCTCACTTCTCTCTCAACTGAAGTGTGCTCACTCCTTCTTCAAAAGATTCACTCAAAGTTTAAAGACTTGTAGTTCCCTTCATTAACTCTAATGAATGAATCCTATAAAATATGTAGATACTCTATTAATGTACCACTTTCATCCATAGATGAATACTTATTTTCCATTGAACTCTGGGCAATATCTTTCTACCTATTTTCACAAATCTCACTACCTTCATGACGCCTCTCTTTAGAGAATTAGAAATAGGCCTTTGTGAAGCACCTTCTTTCACAAAGCTCAAACTGACCTTCATAAATCTCTTGCCTTTTCACAAAGCTCACTGAGCCTTTGATAATTAAACCTTTTTTTGAACCTCAAACTAGCCTTTGTATTTCCCATAAGTTTCAGTTGTATTTTTAGGGCATTCATTAAATCCTTGCTTTCATGATGCTTAGAATGTTTAGTTGACTTATAGCCTTCATGAATGACTTTGTATACCAACTTCGTGAATGAAATTACATACCACCATCCAGAACTCTTTTTCAAACAAGGAGACTATGAATTCATGTTGAGTCTCTCTTTTCTTAATCAACTTTTTCTGAAGAGGGTCGCCTCATATTTATTGGCTCGACTCTTCGTGAAGCTTCACCGCCTCCAGTGAATTTTTTGAACCTATATTCGTGGTGAACCTCCATTCGCGAAGATCTATTGTAAATACAGAGCACTCCATCTTTGAATTACCCATCAAAATTTTTAAGCCTTCCCTTAACAACTTCGATGAACTCTGTCATTGATTGCAAACCTCTATTTTCTCAGAATTACGAAGCTTTTCATTTTATGAATACCTCCTCCAAAATTCTTTTCTTCTTCGTCAAACACAACTCAAAAATCCCATATTTGAAAATTTCATTACTTTTCTATATTTTTATTATATATTCAAGGAAATATACTTTCCATGATGAAATCCAAACTCTAAATTTTGGACCCCAAAAATTTGGAAAACCCTAGAAAACATCACCACCATGTATCTGTTCTTCTGTACAATCTCTAAATATTCTATTCCTTTTTCATGGTTAATTCTCAATATATATTTTCAATGAAATATCTAGAACTCAACTATTCATCATGAAAACATACTTTTTCAACAGACATAGCTAACCCAAAAATACTGCAATGTTACCTTGAGATATTTTTTTCCCAACAATCTCTCCCTTTGGGTATGTTGACAACTCTGCTCATAACAACTCTCTTCACATTTAAACCTCATTGAAGCTCCTTCCATTATCAACCATCATACATCTATTGTGATTCAGATAGCAACCAAATATTCACTCACCACATACTCTAAGCCCACATGATCAATGATATGCATAAGAAACAAGATTAGTATGAAAACTTCATCAATGAATCACATCATTTATGACACCAATTGTTTATATCATACTGATACCAATAAAATACTTTCATCACAAACCTCAGCTATTGTGATATCTAATATTTGATCAATCCCTTCAAGCATAATCAGATTTAATACTCTTCCCCTATATCATTTCTCTACCCTTATCTCGTTGATCCACCTTTCAGCTTCATCCTATATCTTGACTTAATACATTTTCTCCTGTAAAAGACACACTTTCTCCCCCATGAATAGTCACATTTTCTCCCCCTTTGTAACGAACCCAAAGATCACTCCTCTGTGGTATGTAAAATAGTAGATACACATATCAGTATATCATGGAAAATCACATCATACTTCAAGGATAGGGGGAGTCCCACATTAGCACATTATTAACTGTGGGGAGTCGACTGAACTCCAAGATCCTGTCGATGCCTCTAAAAAGATTCCTTGTTTAAGGCCTTTTTCATAATGTCTACAACCTGTAGTTTTGTTGGCACATACTAAAACATCACAAGTACTTTCTCCACCTTCTCATTAATAAAATTATATTTTATCTCAATGTTATATATCCTTGACTAATAGACTGGATTTTTGCAGAGATTGATAGCACTTGAATTGTCTAACTGGATTCTGATCGGAGACTTCACTTCAACTCTCATATCTTCAAGTTGTTTCTCCATCCAAAATAACTATGTTCATTCTTGAGTGGTTGTAATATACTCAGTTTCAGTGGTTCACAATAAAATGTAATCTTACTTCTATATTAGCCAAGAAATACACAATATATAAAGATTGAAAGCACCACACAATGTAGATTTCTTGTCATCTGTTGATCCGACCCAATCTGCATTTCGTATATCCCAAAATCTCAGGTGATATTTATCATTATACATAAAACCAAAATCTATATTTCCCTTAATGTACTGATGTATTCTTTTCACAAAACTCATGTTGCTTCCCTTGGGATTGCTTTGATTTCACACTACTTTGCATGTGGAGAAAACAATATCAGTTCTTGTAATTGTCAGTTATATTAAACTTCCAATAATCTACATGTATTCAATGAAATTAACTTCCCTTCCATTGTCATCTTTTGATAATTTCATCTGGGTAGAAACTAGAGTCTTCACCTCATTATAATTTTCCATTCCAAATCTTCATATAACCTCCTTGTCATATTTTAATTGAGAAATGAAAGTTTAATTCATTCCTTGTGTCGCCTATAAACCAAGGAAAAACAACAGCTCTCCAATCATTGAAATTTCGAACTCACTTTTCATGAATTCAGAAAAAAGCCTACACTGAGCTTCATCTGATCCACCAAATTTTATTCGATCAACATAAATTAGAAACATCATCCTTTTATTAATTTCATTATTGAAATAGAGATTTTAATCAACTCAACCACGCTGAAAACCATGCTTCTTTAAATACTGATCATTCCTCGAGTACGATGATCTTGGTGCCTGTTTCAGCCCATATAGCACTTTCTTCAATTGAAAAACCTTGTTGTCATCTTCATTAATGAGAAACCCATCTGGATTCTCACAATACACATATTCTTATAGATCCCAATTCAAAAATGATGACTTTACATCCATCTAGAACACTTTGAACTTCTGTTTCACTACAATGGCTAGGAATAATATAATTTTCTCCATCCTCACAACTGATGAAAATGTCTCATCGACATCAATACCCTGTATATGGGATTATCCTTTGCAAACCATTAGTGCTTTTTTTTGAATCATTATGCCATCTTCATTCATCTTGTTACAAAAAAACTCATTTTTTCCCGATGATATTCTTATTTGTTTCCCTCTAAACAATATCCCAAGTATGATTATTCTCAATCTATTCTAGCTCTTCATTCATAGTCTGAACCCATTTTTCATCTTTAGTGGCATCAGAAAAACATTAAGGGTTAACTTGAGATAATATAGATGTATTCTATAGTGAATTCAGTATTCTTGTCTGAACTGATGTTGTCTGATCACCAATGATATTCTACCTGTCAATTTTAGCTCAAATATTGGGATTATTAGTAGATTCAGACTTGAATTATTCTTGTTCATCATCAGTATCTACTTCTGAGTTATCATCCTTTACTTTTGTTCCCCCTGTGTTACATTCCTCTTCATCACTTTCTTCAAGAAACCGTTCACTTTGTTGTTGTGTATTCTCTTCATTTTCCACAACAGTGACATCATTTCTCTCAACTACTTTTCACAGCCACTTGTTAAATCTTTTTTATTCTCTTCTTTTTCATGCGTATCCAAGGAATATCTCATTATCTCCACATGAATCAAATTTCCTTTGTCTTTCCTTGTTGAGAATAAATCACTTTTTTCCAAAGATTCTAAAATAAATCAATTTTTTCTTATTTCTGTACCACATCTCATACGGATTCTTTCCTTCATTCAGACACAATATGGATCTGTGAGAATTGTAGACAGATGTCAATACTACTTTCTTCCAAAATTTCTATGGTAGTTCTTTTTCAATAAGAATCATTATATCCATGTTGCTGGTGATAGGATTTCTCCTCTCAACCACTCCATTCTTCTTGGGAGTTCTCACTAAAGAAACATGATGACTTATCCAATTTTTCTTGAGATAGTCTTCCACCTAAATGCTTGTGAATTCCATACCATTGTCAGTACAAAACTTCATAATTTTCTATCCAAGAATCCTTTCTAATTCCCTCCAATACTGTTTTTAATCATATAAACACATCGGACTTATGGTAAATTAAAAATAACCATTCCATTCTACTATATTCATCAATGAAAAGAATTTAATACCTCTTTATATCAATGGATCATGGAGAGATAGGTACATAGACATCAGAATACGCCAATTCAATTACTCTTATTGACTTCTTTTCCTTTGATTTTTACATCTTTCTTAAGATCTTACCTTGTTGGAAGGCATTGCACGTATGTGTATGATTATGTTATAGCTTAGGTGATCTCTAGATGCATCACACATCAAAATATCTTCTAGGTATGGTTGACATAGATGACCTAGTCATTTATGTCATAGTTTGTTTTCTTCCTCTCTAAACAAAAAGAACAAATCCTCTTCTCCACTTAAAAGGTAGAGATTTCCATTTTTTTGTTTCCCTGTAGATACACTATACCATATCTTCCTTTGATGATAAACATCTTCTAAGTAAACCTTATATAATTCTCTAAGTCACACAGTCATCTAATGCTAATAAAATTTTGATTGAGGCCTTTAAATACAAATACATCAGCACGTCTCATCTCTTTTCCCCTGAACCTAGCCATTCCTGAGCCAATAATCTTCAATCCTTAATCATTTTTAAACTTTAAAACTCCTTATTTTTAATATTTTATTCTTATAACAAGATCTTTATTACCTATCATGTGAGATGTGAAACCATTATTAAGAATCCATACACTAGAATGGTCTAATGCTATAAGTAAAATTTCTACCACCACCACCTTCTCATCCTTTTTCTATTTGATCCATGTATTTAACCTCACACTCAATGTGGTTAGAAAATTTTTATCTTCCTCAGAGTGAGATGTCCTAGCTTCATCCTGCAGAGCTACAAATCAATATAGAATTTTCAACTCACTTGTTCGTTTGTTGATTTTCTTCTTGAGACTACTTTGATTCTATCTTGGAACATTTCTCTACATGGTTGATGTACAATATATTGCCATGTTCTCAAACTCTCCACACCAAAAACAATGTACCTCAAAGTATGTTCTATAATATCAAGCTCTATTTGGATGTCACTATTGTTCTTGTTCCCTTCGGTGTCTCTTTGATATGGAACACACATTTTTTGAATGTCACACATTTCCACAAGAATAACACCTTATATAGGGTGCATTACTCCTTGTCACTTCTTCACTAATAATTTCCCCTTGGAATCTTTGAATATTCGGATTCATCTGTGTTCCCAAATCAAATTTAAATCTCAGAATGGGTTCTTGCAGTCTGACTTCAACATTCATAGCTTCTTGTTTTCTGTCAATCCCTACATCATTCATAACATATGAAACTGATTGTTGCTTCTTTTCTACTGGACCTCTATTCTTCACATCCTATTTTTCTATCTTTTTTGTGATTTTATTTGTTGATATCATATTGGGAGTCAGGATTTTAACTTGATCCTTAACTTTTTGTCGAAGGACGACTTCTTATTCTTCAAGTTATTCGATACACTTAATTTGATATTTCACTTTGTTTTTCAATCCATTGATCTCACTTTTCTATTATTCACCCTTGATCATATGTCCACTAACCTTTTTTGAACTCTCTTGTCTATAATACTTGTGTTTTTTAATTTCCTTTACCATCTCAAACTTTTCTTCTTCTTGATTTTTCATGTATATTTTGGAATCATGTACCACATTTTTGGATTTCTATGTTTTTTCTCTCCAAACATCTCTCTCTTCAAGGGCTGCTTCTAATTCAACTTCCATATTAACTATTCCTTCAACTTCTTCTTCTTATTCATCAGAATCAATTTCTTCCTTTTTCTGAGAACAACCAACAACTTTCACCATATAATTTTATGCACGATCTTTATAGTTATTTATCTCTTTGACCTCTTCAACCTTCCTTCCAATTTATATTTTTATAAACGTGATCACTTTGATGGAAAGTGATAAAACCAAGTAGATTACAATTCAACCTCATGTCAAAAATTATAAGAGGTTACTAAACTCATCCAAAAAAACTTTAAATGATTTTAATTAAACACTCTATGTATGCTCTATGAGATAAAAGTTACCTTTGAATCTAGGTCTTCTTTGATGAGATCCTCGAAGTGGTAAGCCATCCTTTCTCAATTATGAATTTATTATTCCTGGTTTATTTTCTTCTCATTTATTCCATGATCCAAGATCTATTCTTTCTTTTCGATCCACTCAGCTTTCTCAACATTAAGGTCAACTTGCAATGATCTAGCATAAATTCTATCAGCTTCCAACTTTATAACATTGATAGAAAAAATGGTTATATACTACCTCTTCCTTAGAATATTGAAGAAGCTCCAGGTTAGTTTTTTCCTTCCTTTCCTTCTTCTAGACATCCTCTGATTCCACCATGTTCATCGACCAATTTGGATCCTCAATCTTTTCACATTTTGACTCCTCGACCTTATCATGGAAGGAAAGTTGGATAGGCTCCCTAAAATGTATACCCTTTCCAAATGATCAGGTAGATATCAGTTTTTGAAGGTATGAATAATCTCTATGAGTCTTGGTCTTCCTCCTGGTATAAAATAAATACTCCCCAACATCAATGAGCTTTATTTTCCATTTTTACATCCTATCGCATGAGATCCTCTTGGTTTTATCATCTTCGTCAGACACTGGGGGAGACTGGGTGGTCCCATCTAAGGATGATTCTTTACTTGAAGGCTAATCATCAGTAGATGGGCTCCTATTCTTGGCCTTCATGTGAGTCACCATAGTCCATTCCCCTTTATCCATAACCCCATCTGCATAATGAGTTAGCTGCAGGAGATAACTTCCTCCATACCTCAGAGAAAGTAATCTAGGAATTCCTTGATTAGACACCAAGGGTTCACTCTCATGCCCTATGGATGAGATGATGTGTCTACCATTAGCTGCAGCCACCTCCAGACTGCAACTCAATGGTGGAGATAATGCAGCTACATAGTATTTCACATAAGCAGTAACCATTTCCCCACATTTGATAACTATACATGTGGTATCACCTCCTTTCCCACACCTACAAGCCTATTAGAGATTACCTGGACGGCCAAAATAACAACAGAAATCGATCCAATAATCAAAACTAACCCTCTATTTGATTCGATACTCATTGTAAATCTCAATTCACACAAAATCAACCAGTGGTTTAGAAACATCAACCTCCACACAGATCATTGGGGAAATTTGATAGTAGAGGGATCGATATCATTCATCAAAACATAAGAACCTACCCAACATATAACCATGCATCTAAAGGATAGAGGTGTTTTGTAATAGAAGTGGGAGATTATGAAAGCTTACCCATATTGGATCTGTCAGAGGATCATGCCTCGAATGGAAATTGAAGGACAATCAGAAGAGGAAGAAGTGAGATCCACTACGGAAACATTTTTTGTTAGTCTAGGTGGTGATAAGGTTATCTTCAGTCATGGAGTGAATAATAATGTTCCAAGGGTACAGAATCCCAAAAAATGGTGTGTTAATTCAAGCCCCATGAATTGGAGATGAAGCGGTTAAAGGAATACACAGAAGGAAGAATCTGACCAAATTGGGCCACCAGAGAGTTCCTATGGAGGTCCACTACATCAGAGAAATCAGTAATCATTACCAAAAGCTTCGGGAATACCTTGACCAATGAGGGGACTTTGGGGGTGAGTTCGATGACAGGGAACGTCAGGAGCTTTATCAGATCTCTGAGAGGAGAAAAATAATTGGGGGGATGTAAGCACAATCGATCCATCCCCCAATTAATAGGGGGAGGGATGGGGTTTGAGACCATTCCCATCAGGACATGGAAATCCTAGGAGGTGTTAGGAGCTCTGGCCAGGTTCTATATATTTACTCTCAACCACATCAACATCAGATTCATTTTAACTGTCACATTCTTGTGAAACAAAATTATTCTTCTTAAATAAATTTCTCTTGTACTATTTCTTTCCTTTCACATTGGCTTAAGGATTCTTCTTTGTAATTTCATCTTCATTGGAATCATCATCATCATGAAACTTTTTGGGGAACCTTGTAAAAAGATTACCAACCTTTCCACATCTAAAGTATACAAGGGGATTTTTCTCTTTAAGAATTCATTTTCCTATTTAATATTTTAAGAAAATAATGACATCCCAGCATCTGTCTCTTCTTCTTCTTGAGAATATTTAATAGTGAGCTTCTTCATGGCCTTGGATGCCACCTCTTTGGTTTTCCCTTTTACACAGCATCGTTATCATCATTTCTCATTTCATATGCTACAAGGGTAATATGAGAATTATCTAGTGTCAGCACTTTATGGTATTTTTTTCCAATACTAAAACCATTATATTGAAGCAAGGTGGAAGTTTATTCAATGTATGCTTAACAATATTCATATCTTCAATGTCTTTAACAAGACCTCACATATCCTCTACTATAAAATTTACCCTGTCAAATAATGCATCAACAGACTCATTCGGGTTCATTCTCAGATCTTCATACTTGTTCCAAAGCACTTACAACCTTTCATATCTCACCTAATAGTATTCTTCATATATTTTCAATATCTTTTCCCGCATATCATGTGATTTTTTTCATGAAATCATCTTTATAAATATAGCATTGGATAGGGATCCCCCAAAATCAGCAATTCCCTTGGTGTAAACATCCAATTATCATCACTCAGTTTTTGATAATGCACCACTATTAATATCAGTTGTTATACCATTCATAACTGGTGTAAACACATCTATTCCCAAAGATCAAAAGTATTTTTTCATCTGATTCCTTCATAACTGAAAGTTGTTCCCATCAAATATCATAATACATTTATCATTGGTGACCTCCATTGAGATAGAAACACTGATATTAACCTTTCCCTGTGATACCACTTTTTAGGACTGTAAGATTAGATATGCTAAGAGGGGGGTGAATCATGATATGACAGATTAAAACAACTACCCCTTTTGATATTGTTTCATTATTAGAAAAAACCCTTTTATCTATCCTTCCTGTTGCAGAGTATGAACAAATATTAAATCATGCATAGGACACAGCAATTTATTTAGTTCAACCACACTGGTCTAAATCCAACGATCATACACTGGAGATGTGCCAATTCACCAAATCCACTATAAGCACACTCGTGTTTACATGTTTTAAGTGGACTAATTGTCCCTCCAAGTTTACAACCAAACACAATCTGAAATTTCTCTTCTCTCTCAACTAAAGTTTGCTCACTAATTATTCAGAAGATCCACTCATATTTTAATGACTTATAGGTCCCTTCATTAACTCTAATGAATGCTTCCTGCACTGTATTTATATTCTCTATTGATTCCCAACTTGCATCCACATATGAATGCCTCCTTTCCACTGAACTCTGGGAAATATATTTTGACCTCTTTTCACAAAGCTCATTGCCTTTGCGAGTCATAGATAAGGCTCTACAGAGAACCTTCTTTCACAAAGCTCAAAATGGCCTTTGTGAATCTCTTTCCTTTTCAAAAATCTCACAAAGCCTTCGTGAAGTACACCTCTTTCATAGACCTCAAACTATCCTTAGTGATGGCCATAAGTTTTGGATTTATTTTTAGGACCTTTGAAAAATCATTTCTTTCACAATGCTCGGTACATTCTGTTTTCTTGTAGCCTTCGCAAATGACTTCACATAACACCATTATGAACTCTTTTTGCGAACTTAGAGACATATAATTCTTTTTGAGTCTCTCTTTTCATTATCATTTTTTAAGGGGGTATCCTCATATTTATAGGCTCAACTCTTCACGAAGATCCAATGCCTTCAGCATATTTTTGTGACCCATCTTTGCAGCACAACTCCATTTGTGAAGATACATTATAAATGAAGAGAACTTTGTCTTCACAGTGCCTATCGAAATCACAAAGCCTTTCATCAATGACCATGAAGAACTCTGTCACCGATCACAGACCTCCATTTTCTCAAAATCGCGAAGCTCATCGCTTTTGCAAAGACCTCCTCCAAAATTCTTTGCTCCTCCGAAAAAAACAACTCAAAAATCCCATATTTAAGAAATTCATTCATTTTCCTTATTTTGATTACATATTCAAGGAAATCCACTTTCCTTGATAAAAACTAAACTCCAAATTTTGGACCCCAAAAATTTGGCAAACACTGGAAAGCGGGGCCACCTTGTATCTTTTCTTTTGTACTACCTCCAAATCTTCTATTCCATTTTCATGGTTCTTTCTCAACATGGATTTTCAATGACATCTCTAGAAGTCGATAATTCACTATGAAAACCTACTTTTTCAACAAACACAACCAACCCAAAAATAATGCAATGTTACCTTGAGGGATTTTTTCCCAAAAATATCCCCCTTTGGGATTGTTGACAACTCTCCTCATAATGACTCTCTGCACTTTAATACCTCATTGAATTTTCTTCAGTCATCAACCGTCATTCATCTCTTTTGATTCAAATAGTGACCAAAGATTCTCTCACCACATACTCTAAGACCTCATAATAAATGTTCTTCATTAGAAACAATAGTAGTATGAAAATTTCATCAATGAATCACTTCATTTCTGACACAAATTGTTGATACCATAATGATACCAATAAAATACTTTCATCACAAACCTCATCTATCTTGATATTTAATATTTGATTGATCACTTCAAGAATCATCAAATTTAAAACTCTCCCCCTATCGCATTTCTCTCCCCCTATCTCGCTACTCCACCTCTCAACTTATCCCCATGTATTGACTTAAGAAGTTTTCTCCCATAAAAGACACACTTTCTCACCTTTGAATAGTCAAATTTTCTACCCCTTTATCAATAAACCCAAAGATCACTTCTTTTTATTCTACAACATAATAGAGACACGTATCAGTATAGTAGGGAAAAACACATCATACCTTGGGGAGAGGGGGAGTCCCACATCCACACATTATTATTTATGGGGATTTGACTGAACTCTCAAAGCTTGTCGATGCCTCTCCAAATTTTCCTTGGTTAAGGCCTTAGTAATAATGTCTAAAACATGTATTTTTTTAGGCACATACACCAAATTCACATACCCTTTCTTCACCTTTTCCTTGAAAAAATAATATTTGATCTCAATGTGATTTGTCCTTGTGTGATGGACTAGATTTTTTCTAAGATTAATAGCACTCGAATTATCACACTAGATTTCAATGAGAGAATTCATTTCAACTCCTATGTCATCTAACTACTATTTCATCCACAATAACTAGGTGATTTCTTGAGTGGCCATAATATACTAAGATTATACATTGCTCAAGTAAATATAATATTTCTTCTTTATTAGCCAATAAATAAACAATACACCAAGATAGAAAGCACCTCTCGATGTATATTTCTCATCATCTTCTAATCCAGCCCAATCTACATCTGTATATCCAAAATGATTTAGCATAGATTTATCATTATACAAAAAACCAAAATCCGCAGTTCCATTAATGTACCAAAGTATTCTTTTCACTGTAATCATGTGTATTTACTTGAGATTTATTTGATGTCATGATACATGGAATGTGGGGAAAACAATATCAGTTCTTTCCATTGGCAGGTATAGTAAACTTTAAATAATCTTTCTATATTCAGTGATATTAACTACCTTAACATCGTCATCTTTTGATAATTTCATCCAGGTAGCAACTAGATTCTTCATATCCAAACAATTTTCCATCCCAAATCCTCTCATAACCTCCTTGGAATATTTGTATTTCAAAATGAAAGTTCCATTCCTTAATTGTGCCACCTATAAACCAAGGAAAAACTTCATCTCTCTAATCATTGAAATTTTAAACTCACTATTCATGAATTCAAAAAACTTTCTACACTGAGCATCATTTAATCTGCCAAATATTATTCCATCGACTAAACCAATAGAATCATCCTTTGATTACTTTCATTTTTGAAATAAAGATTGTAATAAACTCTACCACACTGAAAACCAAGCTTCTTTAAATAATGATCAAGCCTCAAGTACTATGCTCTTGGTGATTATTTCAGACCATATAGTGATTTCTTCCTCCGAAAAGCATTTTTCTCATCTTCATGAATGAGAAAACAATATGGATGCTCAATATACACTTCTTCTTCCAGAACCCCATTCAAAAATGATGATTTTACATCCATATGGAACACTTTGAACATCTGTTTCACTACAATGGCTATGAATAATCTGATTGTCTCTATCCTTTAAACTGTTGCAAATGTGTCATTGACATCAATGCCATCTATTTAGGAGTATCCTTTACACACCAGTCATGCTTTTTGTGAATCATTATGCCATCTTCATTCATCTATTTTTGAAAAACCCCATTTATTTCTGATGATATTTTTATCTTTTGGCCTCAAAACAATCTCCCAAGTGTGATTCTTCTCAATATAGTCTAGCTCTTCATTCATCACCTAAACCCAGATTTCATCTTCAGCTATACTAGCAAAATATTTAGGTTTAACTTGAGATAGGATAGATTTTTGTTTTTGTAATTTATTCTTCTTATCTGAACTGGTGTTTTTCGATCACCAATGATATTATTCCTATCAATTTCATCTCAACTCTCTATATTCTTTGAAAAAAATAGACTTGACATATTCTTGTCCTTCATCAGTATCTTCTTCTGAGTCATAATCTACTACTTCTGTTCCCCCTGTGTTACTTTCCTCTTCATCACTTTCATTAAGAAACTATTCATTGTGCTACTTCCCTTCATTTTCCACAACAGTGACATCATTACTCTCAAGTACTTTTCCAAGCCTCTGTTCAAAGAATTGGAATTATTTTCATTTTCCTAAGTAGCAAAGGAATATCCCTTCATCTCTACGTGACTCAAATTTCCAATGTTTTTCCTTGTTGAGAAAAAAGCACTTACTTCTAAAGATTCTAAAGTATTTCAATTTTGGATTCTTTCCATACTACATCTCATACAGAGTCTTTCCTTACTTTGGACATAGTAGGGCTCTGTTATAAATGTACACTGATGTCAACACTGCTTCCTTCCAAAATTTCTCTTGTTGGCCTTTTTCAACAAGATTCGTACTAGAATTGTTGTTGATGATCTCATTTCACTTCTCAAGAACTCCATTATATGGGGAAGTTCTCACTGAAGAAAAATGATGCATTATCCTATGTTTCTCAGGATATTCTTCCACCTAACTGTTTGGGAATTTTGTACCATTATCAGTTTAAAACTCTATAATTTTCTATCCAACCATCCTTTCTAATTCAATATGATTCTATTTTAAGCAACTAAACATGTTGGACTTATCGGGAATGGAAAATACCCATGTCATTCTACTATATTTTTCAATGAAAAGAACAAAGTGCCTCTTTCTATCAATGGTTACTTGAGGGATAGGTCCACAGACATCAGCATGCACCAATTAAAGAACTCTTATTTCTTATTTACCTTTTCTTTGTACGTATTTCTAATGATCTTCCCTTGTTTACAGGCATTGAACGTATGGGTATAATCACATGATATCTTAGTTAAGTATCTAGATATGTCACACTTCACTGCATCTTCTAGGGATGGATGACATAGATGACCTCGTCATTTATGTCAAAGCCTGTTTTCTTCCTCTCTAGACAAATAGCACATATCCTCTTATCCAATGATAAGGTAGAGATTTCCCTTTGTTCTTTTTTCATATATAACCACAATACCATCTCTTCCTTTGAAGATATATGTCTTCTTATTAAAAATTATAGAATTACTTGAGTCACATAGTTGGATAATGCTAATTAAATTGGGACTAAGGCTTTCTACAACTAAGACATCAGCATGTATCAACCTTTTCCCCCAAACCTGGCCTTTCCTGAGACAATAATATTCAGAACTTAATCGTTCCCAAACTTTACAACTCCTTTTTTGTCATATTTTATGCCTATAACAAGATCTTTATTACGTATCATGTGAGATATGAAACCACTATCAAGGATCCATACACCAGAACAGTCTAATTTTTTTTAAGGGAAATTTCTTCCACCACTATTTTCTAATCCTTTTTTTAATCCATTTCTTTGACCTCACACTCAGTGTAGTTTGAAAATCTTGATCTTTCTCAGAGTGTGATGGACCAGTTTTATCTTGTTGATATGAAAATCTATTTTGCATTTTCAAATAACTTATTAGTTTGTTTATTTGCTTCTTGTGACTACTTTGATTCAATCTTGGCACGTTTCTCTAAATAGTTTATGTATGATATATATCCATGTTCCCAAATTCTCTTCACAAAAAACAATTTTCCTCAAAGGATGTTATATAATATCGATCTCTATTTTGGATGCCACTATTGTTCTTGTTCCCTTTCGTATCTCTTGGATATGGAACACACATTCTGTGAATAACACATCTTTCCACCACAATAAAATTAGATATAGTGTGAATTATTTTCTGTCAATTCTATTCTTCTAGTTCCCCTTAGGATCTCGGGATATTCTAATTCTTATTTGTGAACAAATCAACTTTCAATATAGAAATGGGTTCTTGTGGACTTACTTCAACTTTTATATCTTTTTGTTTTTGATCAACACCCACATAATTCTTAACATATGAACATGATTGTAACTTATTTTCTACTAGAACTATATTATTCACTTCCAATTTTTCCATATTTTGAGTGATCTACTTTTTGACGTCATATTGGGAGGCAATATTTTTCCTTAATCCTTAACAATTCATCGAAGGTCGATAACTTATTCTTCAAGTTCTTTGATACACTTGATTAGATCATTCAATTTTTTTTATTCCATTGAGCTCCCTTTTTTGTTCTTCACCCTTGTGCTTATGTCCATAAACCTTTTCTGGTCTATTTGGCCTAAAAGACCTAAGTTTTTCAATTTATTTTACCATATAAAAATTCTCTTCTTCAAACTATTGCATGTAGAGTATGGAATCATGTACCACCTTGTTGGATTTCTTCATTTTCTCTCTCCAAACATCTCTCTCTTCAAGGGATGCCTCTAATTCAGCTTCCATATTGACTCTTACTTAAACTTCTTATTCTTATTCATCAGCTCCATTTTCTTCCTTTTTTCAGAACTACCAACAACTTACACCATATAATTCTCTCCAAAATCTTTGCAGTTCTCTATATATTAAACCTATTCAACCTCAGACTCATCTGAACTATCACATTCTTATGAAAGAAGATTCTTCTTCTTAAAGAAATTTTTCTTGAAATTTTCTTGCCTTTCACATAGGATGAAGGATTATTCTAGGTAATTTCAGCTCCATAGGCAAAATTATCTTCTTGGAAATCTTTGGGGAACTTTTTTGCAAGACGGAAAACCTTTCCACATCTAAATTAGGCAAGTGGAAGTTTCCCTTTAAACCATCCTTTTCTTCTTTAGTGATTTGAGGAAATTAATTAAATCACCTTATATGTCTCTTCTTCTTCCTAAGAATCTTTAAAAGTAAGATTATTCATGGACATGATATGATACAAGGTTACTATAAAAATTATCCAGTGTCATCTCTTTTAGGTCATTGTCTTCCAACAGTAAAACCTTTAGATTAAAGTGAGGTGTAAGTTTCCTTAGGATGCACTTTATAATATTTATATCTTCATTTACTTCACCAATACCACACATATCCTCTAATTATACATTTACCCTATCAAATAATGCATCAATGGACACATTCGGGTTCATTCTTAGATCCTCATACTTGTTCCACAACACTTGAAACTATGCATCTTTGACATTTGAGTCTTTTTCATATATGTTCAATAGATTTTCCTATATATCATGTGATGTTTTTTACAACATCACCATTATATATATATATCATTGGATAGGGCTCTACATAAATCATTGATTCCCTTGCTGTCATCATCCGATTCTCTTCTCTAAACTTCCAACAATGCCTCACTGTTAATATCGGCTTTTATACAATGCATAGTTATTATAGACACATACATTCCCAAATATTGGAAGTAGTGGTTCATCTAATTCTTCCATAACTAAAATTTGTTCTAGTTGAAGATCGGAATCCCAATATGATTGGTTACCTCCATTGAGAGAGAAATAATGATATTAACCTTTCCCTATGATAGCAATTGTTAGGTCCACTAGGATAGATACCCTAAGAGGGGGTGTATTAGGATATGAGAGATTAAATCAACAACACCTTTTGATCTTGTTTCATTGTTAGATAAAAATCTCTTATCCCTCCATCCCATTGCAGAGTATGAACAAAACTTAAAGCATGAACAGGACACATCAATTTTACTTGGTTCACCCTCATTGGGCTACGGCCAAGGAGCATACACCGACAAGTACCGATGTACCAAATCCACTATAAGGACACTATTGTTTACATGTTATAAGGGGAATCATTGTCCCTCTTGGTTTACCACTAAACACAATCGAAAATAACACTACCCTCTCAACTGAAGTGTGATCAGTGCTTCTTCAAAAAACTCCACTAATAGTTTAAAGTCTTGTAGGTCCCTTCATTAACTCTAATTATTGCATCATCCACTGCATTTGTATGCTCTATTGATTTACCACTTTCAGAGATAGATTAATAAATCTTTACTAATGAACTTTGGGCAATATCTTTAGAGAAACTTTCACAAATCTCACTGCCTTCATGAAGCCTCTCTTTCACAAAGCATAAGTAGGCCTTCATGAAGAACCTTCTTTCACGAAGCTCAAACTGGAATCCACAACGATCTTTCCTTTTCACAAATCTCACCAAGTCTTCAAAAATTACACCTCTTTCGGGATGCTCAAACTATCATCCACAAGTCTCATAATTTTCAGTTGTCCTTTTAGGGCCTTTGTGAAATCCTTGCTTTCAGGATGCTCAAACCATTCGGTTGGCTTATAGCCTTCATGAATGACATCTCATACCACCTTCCCGAACTCATTTGTGAACTCATAGACATATAATTCTCATTAAGTCTCTCTTTTCTTCATCATCGTTTTATAAAGGAGGAATCCTCATATTCATAGGCTCAACTCTTAGTGAATATCCACTTTCACTAGTGCATTTTCTGGACCCTTCTTCATGGTGCACCTCCATTCATGAAGATCCATTGTAAACGTATAGCACTTCATCTTTGTGAAACCCATTGAAATTATGAATCCTTTTTTAATGACTACATATAACTTCATCACCGATCACAAAGCTCCATTTTCTTAGAATCACGAAGCTCGTCACTTTCATGAAGACCTCCACCAAAATTCTTTTCTCCTCCTATAAACACATCTCGCAATGGCCATCTTCACAAAATTCATGACTTTTACATATATTGATTACATATTTGATGAAATACACTTTCCATGAAGAAAACCAAACTCCAAATTTTGGACCACAAAAATTTTGAAAACACTGGAAAATGATGCCACCGTGTATCTATTCTTTTGTACCACCTCCAGATCTTTTATTAGTTTTTCATGTTTCTTTGTCAACATGGATTGTCAATGACATCTCTTTAACTATAAAATTCACCATGAAAACATTATTTTTCAATAAACACAACCAACCCAAAAATATTTCAATGTTACATTGAGGGATTTTTTCCAACATGATGGGATTTGTTTTTATGTATCCTACTTACTATTAATTTGATGTATAAATGATGATATCTTCTTTGAACTCTCATTAATACTCCCATGATACTTTATTTACAACCATTAAGAAGCCAAAATTTAGAAAATAATCCACACCTTTTCTTTTTTATTGAAGTTTCTTCATTAAGTTCTTCCTTAAATTTCCAAATTTTATTGTTGGGATCTGTTTTCCCATGTCTATATTAATTCCCATTTGATTTCTATGTGATGAGATAACCCCTTATCTCTAATAAACCCATTTTTATGAGTCTTCAAGTGATGTTGTTATGATTCTGAAATATCACCACAATTTTCCATGACAAAACAATTGTGTGGTGAATACCATACCCATTTCCTACCAAGGGTGTTAAGATTTATACACATATACTTTTTATAGTGGAATTACATATATGTATTCTACACTCTTTGATATTATAATAAATTATGATGATTAATGAATCTGTGTTGTATGATTTATGTTGAAAACATAAGAAATAGAATGAAATGAAAGTGATGGACGATCCTAGAATTATATATTTCTCCAATGCATTGGGAAATTTTTAGTATCATGATATTTCATGTTGGGATTGGTAGTGAAATTAATTCATTTATTGAAATTTTTCCACTATTATGTCTTGGTTTTTTATACTTGAACTATGTTTATGATGTAGTATTTTAAGTTATTGCCACATTTTCCATGATTCCTTTATGATTATCATGTTATATCATGTCTCATTGTTCATGATTATGATACCTACTCTTTTTATGTCTCATTTATATGCCTATTTTATAACATGTATCACTCTACTCCATGTTTCTTCCCTTTCTAGGCTTTATATATCACCCATTTCTTATGTTTGTCCCCATTATATCCCATTCCATTTTCAAAACCCATGGAATTTTAAAATCATGTTAAGGAATTTTTTAATAATGTTGTGGTATCCTATGTTCAAAAGTTTGTGTTATGTACCTAATTCTAAAATAAACTAGACTTATCAGTATTTTTTGTTGTATTTTGTTTAATAAATCAAGTATAAATGTGAAATAATGAGCAAGGTTGTTATAACTACATTCCAAAGGCAGACTCTCATTAGGGAGTTTGGTCAACACTGCTTAAGAACTCACATTAGTCAAGAGTATGGGAGGTTGGGAACATCACACCCTTTGGGGGGGAATTATTTCCTACTCTAGGACTCTCATATAGATTTAAAAAATGATCATGAATCCTTTATTAATTCCCAAGTATGATATTGTTCACACTAGAATTAATCAATCAATTATTAGCGTGTGTGGAATTTAGAATCATCTATATGATTCCAAGGTTCTTCGTTAATGGAGATATTTGTATGTATATGAGGTTCTCCTTAGATGGTATTCTCTTGTGTATTGATAATATATTATTTGGTTTTTATAATTTTATTGATGGTTTTCTATCCACACAGTGGGGTGAATTGGACTGTGTCATCATCATGTGTGGTGGGAGTCATTTTTATGTTGGGATCGGGCCCATGGATGGGAATCTTACATATCCTTATTAAATGAATCATAACCCATGTAGTTCATTTCCGCGTAATGGGACACATAATACCTTTAAAGGTCATGTGATAAGTACCAAATCATGCAGTTTAGCATCATTGTAACATCCCCAAATGATAAAGGGTTAAATAACTAATTGATATGACTCATGTCAACAAGGTGCACCTTCCTTTTCGGGAGCCTACCTGATTAGAACTCCACGGTTAAGCATGCTTGGCCTGGAGTAGTGATCAGGATGGGTGACCTCCTGGGAAGTTTCCCTGGGAGTGTGTGAGTGAGGACAAAGCACACTGGAAAGGACATGTGTTGGCCTGTGGGGACTGTCATTAGTCAGATGACCCGTTTAGGCATGTGGGTGGACCCTAGGGTGGGCCCCACATGTCTGCGGGGCAACTGGTGGTACCTGGTAGGAAAGGACCCGACGGCCATGTTAAGGCGAGGTGTCTGTGCTGTCATCAGGACCCGGTTGTCACATTTGGTATCAGAGGAGGAACCCAGCCTTAAGTGTGCGGTGCACTGCCTGGGTTGAGATGTAGGGCCCACAACGAGGGCGTTGTGCTCTAAAGGGGGGGTGATTGTAACATCCCCAAATGATAAAGGGTTAAATAACTAATTGATATGACTCATGTCAACAAGGTGAACCTTCCTTTTCGGGAGCCTACCTAATTAGAACTCCAGCGTGCTTGGCCTGGAGTAGTGATCAGGATGGGTGACCTCATGGGAAGTTTCCCTGGGAGTGTGTGAGTGAGGAAAAAGCACACTGGAAAGGACATGTGTTGTCCTGTGGGGACTGTCATTAGTGAGATGACCCGTTTAGGCATGTGGGTGGACCCTAGGGTGGGCCCCACATGTCTGCGGGGCAACTGGTGGTACCTGGTAGGCAAGGACCCGACGGCCATGTTAAGGCGGGGTGTTTGTGCTGTCATCAGGACCCGGTTGTCACAATCATACTATATGGATGTTTAAGAGGAAGGACCCTAGTCAAATTTTGTTGCAAGATAGATATCAAGGAATCCAAGAGAACTTGGAAGGGATATGGATTCACATGTTTATTTAGACACTACTAGGAATGTTTACTGGAGAGAATAGTGTTGATTTTTGGTGTTGGGTTTGGAACTCATATATGATTCTTATGTATCCCATTTAGATGAGATTCAAAGACCACATATTTTGGTGTTTTGGACCTATGAATATGGAGGCCCTTATAAGGTTTGTCTCACAAGGGAGTATGGACCTTTGAGAGGATTAGGTTGGGGATTATTATTAAGGAGGATTCCCTAATGATTTTTCAGCCATGAGAAGTGACTTTAGTCATAGGTTTTTGAGGGTTTGACTCATGGATTACACATGAGTATGACTCCCATTTTAGTTTGGTTAAATAATTGGGGCTTATAACTGAAGAGTATCCACAACAGGTTTGGATTTCTGGGGATAATTCATAAGGAGGATGTCCTATTTGTTTAGGGATTACAATTTGAATGGGGAAAAAAGGTTTGGTAGCATGTAGATTTCATGACCACCATCAGCCTCTAAGATCACATGAGTTAGGATTGGTGTGAGAAATAATAGGAAAAAGAAGGTCTATAAAAAACAACATCCTTTTTCCATGTGTTTGGATACATGGCCTTAAGGACCCACACCAATTGATTCACTCTAAAGGAAGGTGAGAGGAATATCCAAAAAATATTCTCTACTAAAACATGAATTTGAATGTGTGGATTTCATGATCATGGATATCCTCTAAGCCCAAATGATTCATGATGAGACATAAATGAATGTTAGAAACATGAAGAAGAAAAATATTTGAAAAACTACACAATCCCACTTCCTCTATTGGAAGAGGTTGAGGCAACTACATGTCCCTCCCATCATCGTACCCTTGACACAAAGGTACAGATAAAAGGATTTAAAAAATCCCCATCACCCCTCTTATTTAGTTAATCAAGATAAAAGGATTAAGGAAATATGAAATAGAGGTCCTCAAAGATGACATGGGGTTTTATTCCAAGATTTCTGACTAAAAATTGGTTCCACGGTGGGATAGTAGGATCTCATTCTCTATTTAATGGAAAAGAAAGTGTTATCCTCACCCTCCCCACCTGGAACTGGAGGCTTCAAGTCTTAATGATGACTTGGGAAGGATATAGTCCTAACACTAGTACCCAATACCATGTGTTCCTTTACACCTCCCTTGGGGTTGGGGTTCTCATTACTATGGGAATTCAAATCCACATGTACCCCAGGGACACTAAATATCATGTGGTACATGTGAGAAAAAACTCTGACCGTATGAATTTGTATCTAAATGGGAGAAATGATGGTGTGTCATTTCCCTTTTTTTGTGAGCCTAGAGTCCTTAGTGGAAATCCAAATTGGTATCCCTTGAGTGAGGTATCCATAGGAAAAGGAGGTATATCATTGGTTTCTTGGAAAAGAAATCAATGGGAGGATCATGCGAGTCCTAGTTTTGAGAGAAAAGGTGCCTCACGTAGGGCCTGGGAGGAACTTGAGGTGCTTAATACAAGGTATATAGGCCTGTTCAAGGTGGGTATGCCTTGTGAAATGGACCACCTAGGAAATAAAACTTGTTTGATGATTTATCCTAAGAACCACAGGTCTCCACAGGTGTCCCTATATGAGGCTCAAGAACATACCTGATTAAGAAAGGGGGCCTCGTTCATGGGGTTTCACACTAGGGGAGAAGGGGCCCTCATGTAGGTGTCTTGTGTTCAGATGCTAAAGGGACTTTGACCATACATATCCACATTAATTCTCTCTTATCCCATGTTTTAGAGATCTTCTTGAGGAATATTTGGAGACCTGGGTGAAGAGATGGCATGATAAGAGATTGAAGGATTCTTTAAATTTTCCAATTGTGAAAATGAGGAGTCCAAGGTCTTATTTATAGGAAAATAGCTAAAAGTGGTTGAATAAAGTTACACACATAGGTCTTGAGCATAGGTACTCAGTGCAGGTCTCCCATATTGGCCCATTATGCCTTTCAGAATCATGCAGTAGGGGCTATGTGGGCCTTCTAACATATAGGGGTGTGCATTCAAGTTGGTTTGGGTAAGTCCCTTTGATTATTTTTGGGGAACTTCACCACTTCATCATGATTAAGTTTCTCTTAAAAATCTTTTGATCCCCCTTGAAAAAACAGACTGTCAAAATCCCCCCTCCAGGACTGGATTCAATTGAAAGGATATTTTTTATTCCTAAGATAGAATAATAAATAGATTATGAGGGGTGATGTTAAAACAAGGAGGGAATCCATATTTGGTGTTGGCATAGGTAAATAGAGTTTTTCTGATGTATAGGTCTGATCCACAGTCCAGCAGAGTCAATAAATACCTCTAGCCAAATTTTCAATTTTTCCACAACCCGTCTTCAAATCTTGTTCTCTCACTGCACAGGTTGTCCACCCAACTATGTCTCCCTTATAACTTCACAAAGTTGTCTAGAAGAATTCCTGATATTACATCCACTTGAGTGATTAGGTTACACAAAATAACTTTGATAAGGATCGTAGATGAGGTATTTAGTTGAGGAGATTACATGAGAGGCTTGGTCGAGAGGTATTTTTGTGGACCCTTGTTGAAGGGCCTATGCGGGTTCTTTCCTTTGTAGAAATTTTTAATTATTCCAATTCAAAAAATTTACTTTTCTAATTTAACATTTTTTCTTAATTTGAGACATCAATGCCTTATTTTATGTTTTCAATGGATAATTTGATGACTTATACTAAATAATATTTTTCACATTCTTCTGAGATGGTCAAAGTTGTTGGGATAGATTATTATGACATGGTTGATCCAAATCTCCAAGATTGGGAAAAGCATTCAGTTTAATATCAATGCGAGTACCCATGAATTTATTACCTACAATTTTATGATCATGGACTTTTAAGGGACACTTTTAACCCTAGAGTAGGGAGATACTTCTCAAATACCAGGTTTTTGAATCACACCAACTACCCTTCTACAAACATTCCCTCCAAGGGTGTGTATACTATGTATGGAATAGTTTCCACTTACTAAATCATTCATTATAGAAGATGGAATCTATATTTTAAACCACATATCCCAAAATCAGAACCTCATAATTATGAATCAACCTTCCACAATTTATATACATATCAGACACAAATTTTGAAGTGGTGCTGGTATTTTCATTTTGATGGGTTAGTCAGGCTCAAATGAATGTGGTCATACTAGGTGAAATAGACTTGTGTAGAATTCAAAATGGAATTATAGGACATCCATGTCTACAAGGTTATTATGGCAGTACAAATGTACATTTTCAATAACTCAGAGATCATTCCTGAGCTGCTGTGATGATGGATCATATATATAAATTCATTCCGTCAGATGCACATTGAGGTTGGTATTATCCTGTAGGATTTCTACAGAATTTTTAGGGCTCCCATCAATGGGGAAATGTAAAATAAGTTCATCCAGTTAAAGATAATTTGGAATGATACTGAAAAGACACCACCCTTTCCCCATGAAATTTTTAATTTGGTGAAGATATTGTAGAAAAAAATCCTTCCACAAGGGCTTACATACATATAAGAGTCTGGATGAATTATATTTTATAACCAGTAAGAGAAATTCTCAATTATAGGTGCCCTACAGGATTCCCCACTACTGAGAGTAAGGGTGATCTTGGAACATTCTAACCTACATTGGAGATGAAACAGTATACCCTTTGGGGTTATATGGTCAATTCCAAGGTTTATGTGAAGACTCTCCTAGATGGATTTTTCACTATGTGGATAATCATTTATTTGATCTTGATCCATGAGTCCAATGGTGGTGTGAGGCAAAGAAATTTTGTTATCATGACCAAATTAGCGGAAGGGGGTACATAGGGTTGGTTACCCCCATCCTGGTGAGGATTTACCAATGCATTATAAATACATACAACAGGAAGGCCCTTTTAATAATTTTAGGCCCATTTATAGTTTGGGGGAGTATTGCAGCACACTTTAGCTGATATGTGATGTTGAGCCCAGTTAAAATCCTCGACAGCCAATTCTACCCTTTTTTTCAATGTCTTTGGAATCTAGCCTCAGAACCTGAAGTATGATTATGTGATGACGATGTTAAATGTTTCAGGATAATTGAACTTATTTTCATATGGTTACCCACTGATATGGACATTTTAATTATGGAAAGTAAAATAATTACGAACTGATGTAGTATAAGATAGAAATCAAAGACATTGTATTGGAAACACACATTGAGAGTCAGATCATCTCTTTGGCTTATACAACATATCTATTTTCTAATCGGTTTAAATGTCTTCAATGGCCAATAATATTTCAACTACACGTATTAGTATTAAAAATACTCTGACGGTAACCCAGAATTTTTGGATTATGAAGGCTAGGGAGGTATCCAAAATTTAAATCACACAACCCCCATCAGATGTATCAATCGGGTTGTAGGACGGGTATGCAACGGTGTGCATATCTTCATACTCTCATGGGGTATTGATGAAACGAGTTTTTATGGTCATGTCCATGATGACTACAGGTTTTTTATGTGTGTTAAAAAGCCTTGATCCAAAGATTATGATTCTAAAGCTCGGGATCCTTCAAGGAGATCTTGGGTAAAGACCACCGATCAATCTGGGGTTGAGCAAATCATACCCCTTACACCAAGATGGTATGTTCATCACCATTGGGTGGTGACTCATGTTTTGTCCCCTCTTTATTCCATATGATAAAGGAGGCCAAAGAGGCTTCCAGGTCGAAGGGTATTGATTCTTCCTCATATCCATCCACATAAGAGCCAATTTAGGTGTGGCATATGGTGATTCAACTTGGAATAGTGTAACTCATGATGTAGAGATGCATAGATGTTTCTCCAAGAAAACCTACAAATCCCAGAGCTGGAAGATATCAAAGAACCCTTTGATCTCTATCCTGATAGTTATTTAGCTGAGGTGTTTAAGTATATTTTGGATATGCAGGCCTTGATATATGAAACTAATGATCATATCTCAGTCACAAAAGGAGAGTCTTGCATGCTGGACCATAGAGAGCTTAAGGGAGTAGTTGGTCATCCGACAAAGGAATGGAATGACTTCCTTGACACTTCTAATGTATTACTTTTTTCTCTCATCTCTTTTTTTCTCTTCTATCCACCATTATTATTTTTGAGGGGATTTATTCAACAACTAATAAGAGAAAAAGAATAAAGGGAAGAAGGAGAAGCAACAAAGCCACTTAAGTCACTGAGTTATGGGCCCATAGGAACCCCTATTGAGGTAGTAGATAAGATGATTGAAACCATAAAACTATCCCTAGTATAGAGGATAGTGATGGATGATATGGAAGAAGGAATCACTTGACCTTTACCTTAATTCTCAGTTTTAAAGAGAACTGAGATTGGGCCTTTACCATCTCAAGAGAGGAAATGAAATAGAGCACTAAATTTGGCCATATTAATGAATCGTAGTAAGTGTTTCTGCTGCCATTTGATATTATAACTTCCTATAAATACTATTTATAACCACACATGTCTTTTTTAAAATCTCCATTTCTTTCCTCCCTTATGGTATCTAACACTATTCCTTTAAGAATTGAGGGAGACACCCCAGGGGAGGAACGAGACCATGCTAATGAACCCATTATTTTTATGGATGAAGAATCAACAAGTGAAACAGAAACTTCCCAAATTCTTATATAGATGGGAGAGGTACATGGTAATTTCAGATTCACTCCATTAAGTGACACATGTTTTTTCTCACTTTCCACTCCCCATGATATTTTAGATCCATTTTCTACACCAAAGGACCTTGCAGTAGTCAATATCGGTCACATTATCACATTGGAAGGGGTTGGATGGTTTCTCAGGTAGTCTGATTAGGGTTCTAAGGTCAACCCTAACTCTGCAGGACCTAATTTTTTGGTTTCTAATAAGAAGTTGGTAGAGGGGATCGACGAAGAATCCAATTTATGTCCGGAGTAACACATCCTAGATACCTTTACTGGTGATGAAGCTATAATATTTGATGAAATATATCATGAAATAATGGAATTAATTAATCTAGATATTGATATACCAACATCCCTCATGGATATTATGGATTTACTTGGGAATTATATGGATGTGGGC
This sequence comes from Viscum album, assembly GCA_963277665.1. Lineage (NCBI taxonomy): Eukaryota > Viridiplantae > Streptophyta > Magnoliopsida > Santalales > Viscaceae > Viscum > Viscum album. Next base: position 2,067,895,138 of record OY728152.1, on the reverse strand, counting down.
ATTATTATTCTAGCATTTTTAAAAACATGGTTGACTTTCTATCACCAGATCCTTCACATCAAATCTCAACTTGTGCAGCTTTGTCTACAAAGAACTTTTCCAAAGAACTTCCAGGATAATGGATCTAAGTCCACCCGACTCCTATTTTCAAGGGAGTGACTGTTTAGAAAACCAATGTGGGGGATTCTTAAGAGCCTATGATCCTAGTTACTGAGAAAACTCAAGAGTTTGTTCCTCATCATGAGGTTATTTCTTTAGGAATTGAGGCTTGGAGTATCAAGGAAGTATCAATCCCAATGGTTGAACTAAAAAATAGTGATTATCAACAACTTTTTTAGTCACTTCATTACCTTTTCTACTTTTTTACCTCCTGATGTTGAAGAAAAGTGTCACCTTTTATTCAGTGCCATCAGCTTCAGTGACTGGGCCTGAGATAGGGGATCCCACACCAGATCCACCAATATCAATAGGTGATGTTAAGGCTATTTTGGAGGGATTGGAACATGGTATATCATTGAGTTTGCTAATCAACGATTATGTCTCTCCCTCCAAGAGTAGTTCTGAGTCTGATTTGGAGACATTGGAGGCTTTCTGAACTACACACCTTTTGGTCAGGGGGATATCTAGAAGATAATCAGAGAGACACCCCTTGAAGTCATATCATCACGATTTCACCAAATCAATTTCATGCTTTCAATGATTGGATAAGGTGGAATTAATTACTCTGAGATCCATAATATTCTAAAAATCATCATCTGATAAATAGAAGATAGTCAAATATTAAAGCAAGCCAGTGCACAGTTGGCAGTCCAGGTTAAGGGACTCAGAGCTGCCATAATCCAAGATGAGTTTAGCCACTCCATGAATGTGTAAGAGTACCAATATCACCTTGATGAGAAGTATTTACAAATAATGTTCCACGAAGAATAATTAAATGTTGAAAATTATTAGGTAGTAAAACTCCACTGATCCCTGAAAGGGGATTTAGAAAAAAATAAGTGATTTCATTGGAATTGAGCAGGAGAATCTCTATAAAGCTGATGAGGAGGAATCTACACAAATAGTTGAGATTAGGAAATATATGAAAATTTCTTGAGGTACAGTTTAACTTCTCAAAACCTATGTTGAATATAAATTGTAAAAATTATAAGAGAGGCACCATCAAGTGGATGTTCCCCTACATTTTGAAACATAAATGAAAAGGATTTTTTTCGCAATAACTTGTTCGTTAATTTATATTTGTACTATAATCCTAATAAAACACTGAGAAATAACTCATTTGATTTAATTTAATCATCTTATAATTATAATTACAAGGATGAGAGATCGGTCAAAAAACATTTCTAGATACATGGAGACTCATGAGCGTAGTTTGACTATTTCTAGGTTTATATGGAAAACGCTATAGACTTTACATCTTTTGTTTCATCACCTAAATTTTTTCCTTAGTCCAATATAAGGATGACTTATCAAGAGATAATTTTATTTTCATTAGACTTAAATTTTTTTATTTTAAAAAAATCATGTTCTTCTCATTTCATTTTATCACTTAATTTTTTTACATAAACCATACGGAGTATAGGTCTAGTGATATGAGACTCTACTTTCTTCTGTAGTTCCCTTTGAGGGATTTAAATCTAGCAAGTAATATTTCTTATTTTATGGGTAGTTTAAAGTCATGAAATGTTGAATAATGAGTTTGATGTTTTATATTGAACAACTTTGACCACATTTTTTGAAATGATAATCCGAAAAATTCTTATTGGTTAAGAATGTTTGAACATTCTTTAGATACTCGATGGGGAATCTTCAGCCATAATTTTTTGGTTTATGAATCTAAATTATGATATTTGGGGACATAGGAGGTCACTCCTCAGGAATAAGTTACCACTAGTTTACAAACCCATTTTTTGGATACTTTATGCAAATCCAACTGGGTTGTGTTACTGCATCATCAGATAGTGTCATCTATAGGATAACATTCCCTTTTAGGTTACGTATGGAAATCCAACTAGGTCGCATTACATCATTTTCATGTAAATGAATTCTTGGGAATTTTGACATTATATTACTGACAGATTAAGTTAGTCTATAGAGATTCAAATATCTAAATACCACAATGGGTGGTTTTTCTAAGGGAAGGTGTTTGAGAAAGAGGATATAATCTTTATTGGCCCTAGTCATGAGTGGGAAAATGATCCTATACTAATTTCATTCAAATAAAGGAGGGAATATTTTTATAAATGATCAGTATCAAGGGGAAAGTCCCTTTATGATAAGGGTTGAAGCATTATGAATTTTAAGGTCATTTTATTACTATATTGATTGTGTAGTTTAACATCTTATGGTGAGGAAGTTTTTGTATACATTAACTTCTTGTTACTAGGACATTATGCTTTGAAGTTTGATGTCGTACAATAAGTAAATTTTGTGTATATAATATAAGGTCTCTAGATTTGACTAAAAGGTTAGTAATTATCCCTTTTCATGATAATCCATCTATGAATGCTACATCACTTTAAGGTTTGGGTAAGGGAATGTTGTAGGTTTTAGCCAAGGGATTTCTAAATTCGAATACTGGTATGGGGGAAAATGATTATGGTGATATACGAGGTATCTTCTGAGAATTAAGTTACCACTTATTTATAAACTTGTTTTGTGGGATACATTATGCAAATCGAACTAGGGCGTGTTTTAGTATAGTCAAATGGTGGAATCCATTGGATGAGAATCCATTTTTGGGTGCTAATTTATGAAAATCCAAGTCATGTGTATTACAACATAGTCAAGAAAATGAGTTCTTATAAATTTATAAATTCTATTTTTTATTGATAAAATAATTTTATGGAGATTCAGATTTTACTGGGCACAGAGTCTGGTTTTTTTGAAGGAAGGTGCCTAAATACGAATGGGGCATCTCAAGTAAAAATAAAAAAAGGAATTGGGAAATTGGTTTCTTATGTAGGTATGAACTTAATTCAAAAAAATATGGTGCATTTAGTTTAAGTTCATGTAGCAAGGACCATGGTATTATGAAAACGATAGGTGATATGTGGCCTAAAAGAACAAAATAATTTATGCACACTTATAACATGAAAGGGGGTTAATGTAAACCATGGTTTTGGGGGTTCTCAGATCAGGAAGAAGGATATGGGGAAAATACGTAAGGGATGACTGAAAACTGATTTAAATCATAGGTGAAAACATAATGTCATAAAATATAATGAGGATATAAGAGGATTCCCTCAAGAGATAAGTTACCACTTGTTAACAAACCCATTTTTTGGGATGATTTATGAAAATACAGTTGGGGAGTGTTACATCATATTCAAATAGTGGAATGATTCATATGATAGACCTGTTTGGTGGGAAACTTTATGAAAATACAACTGGGTCTTATTACAGCATAGTCAGGAAAATCAGTTCTCAGGTATCATACATTCTATCACCAGAAGAAGAACCAAGGTTATAAGATCTGAAAGTTTACAAGATTAGGAGTATGTTGTGTTAAGGGGATATGTCTAAGAATGAAGGAAAAATACATATATAACCATGGATTGTGTATCGCCTTTCATAAATCTGACTCTTATTTAGAAGAGCGTGTCTCTATTTCCTTGGTGGACCCCCTTATGAGGGGACCCGAATTCAAAGCTCCTTCACAAATCTTTTATTTTATGCAGAATATGGGAAAAACATTACCCTATATTTAGGACTAGGACATTGGTCCAAGGTATCTCAACGTATATCATTGTAAGTGGAATCAATCCATATATAGTTTTTAGGTACCATACAGTTTAAATTCATGTGGCTAGAACATTATCCATGCAGTTTAACATCAAGTGGTGTGGACTTCTAGGAAAAAATTGCCTTGACATGATTGTGACTAGACCAAGATATTGAACCTGGGAATCACTATGTTTCTTGTTCAAGAAAGATTCAATCCATGGGTAGTTATAAAATAAATATTTCCTATAAAAAATTAATTCATGAGTGGAGGGAAGAGAGAAGTTTTTTTAATACGACTCCTGCATAGGGTGAGAACCCATATTGAATTATATTATATAGATCAGACTCATACATAGGAGAGTAGGGTAATTTAACATACTATGTTTCAATTGATTTCATGATTTAAGATATGGATGTCACTACATATCTCATTAGAATGAGAATCAATATAGATATAGTTATTGAACAAATTATGCATTTTATTATCAAGTGATGAGGAGATCTGGTGTGCCTTTTAAATTCTTGCAGCCAAGACCCTAATAGCCCTAATGTGAGTTGATATTTCTTACTAATGCAATGAATTATTTTACCAAAACTCCTAAGATCACTTGATCTATGCTTGGTGTTAGAAACAAGGAGTGGCAAATGTTTCTTCTACTACTCAAATGCAATACAAGAGAAGGGCAGGGGAAATTAAATTTTTAAGGTGGCTAGGCTAAGAGATATGATCCTAGAATTAATACATATCGCATTTGGAATAAAATAAATACACATGTAGGTCTTGAAATATTATGTAGTTTAATTTCATGTTATAAGAAAGAAGATGAACTGACATGAAAGACAGGAAATGTTGTGGCTGGACCCAATATTGGAGATCTGGGAATCACTGTGTATCTCATTTTAATGAGAATCAATCCATACATATTTATTGAAATATTAAACATTTATTTTTGATCCATGAATAGGGAGAGTGAGTTTTTTTGTATTTATTTGTTGTATGGCCCAAGGTTGGAGATAAGGGATTCATTGTGTGTCTTCAAGGATCAATAATCAAGCCACACATAGTTCTTGAAGAATAGTTCCCTGTATAAATTAGGTTTTGATGTGAGAAAAGGTGGATTTGATATTTACTTGAATGATTTTTTTGACCAATACATGAGGTCTAGGTGTTACTAAATCTCTTATTATAATGAGAATAAATCCATACATAGCTCTATAAAAGTTTACCATGCAGGTCTGATTCATGCATAGGGAAAATGGTGATTTTTTTTGCGGTTGGACCCGAGATTGGAGATATGGATGTCACTACATATCTAATTGGAATTAGAATAAAAAAATGTGTGTCTCTTAAATGATCATGTTTTTTATCATCATTCCGTGAGGACTTTTATCGGTCAATTAACATCTTGTGGTAAGAACATGGGCCACCTTGCATTAAATAGATATTGTAGCTAGACCAGGATATATGATCGGGGCAAGACTGTGTATCTTACTGTATCAAGAATCAAGCACCAAGTGGTTCATGAAAAATTTTCCCCACATTAATGAGGCTTTGAAATGGGGAAAGAAGGATTTAAAACTATAAATAATGATAGTTGGGCCCCAAACATGAGTTCTAGGCATCACTACACATCTCATTGTAATAATAAACAAATCATATGTTTTGTAAAAGTTCATTGTGCATATCTGAATCATTCATAGGGTAAAAAGGGTTTTATTTTCCTTAATCGTGACTAGACCTAATATGGGATGTCCAAGAGTTTCTACATATATCATGGGAATTAGAATAAAGATACAAGTATTTCTCAAAATGGTCTTGTGTTTGTTTATCATTAGATATGGACTTGATAGTGTTGGGACGTATACCCATAATGTGGTTACAGGTTCTACTGTAAGGTAGTGGACTTATGCATGGGAGCTACCCATAACTTATTCCTCATTTCTGACTAAGTGGGCATCTAGATCCATAGAGATATTAGATGTATTTTCTTAGGACTTACGCCTGAGATGGAGGCCTCGATCTAAATGATTATGAGGAATGATTTAGTGCATGATATTTTAAGGTTTTCTTAATGATGAAACATAGGGATGTTAATCGTGTTGTTTAATGTCATATGGTGAGGATGAATGGTGTCTTGCAATTTTAGGATATACAACTAGGAGAATATAATGTGTAGTTTATATTTATGTGACAAGTATGATGATGAAACATAGTTTAATGTCATGAGGCATGGATTTTATTTCATGCCTTTTAATGTCATACAAAAAATACCAACTACATAATTTAACATCTTTCAGCTAATATATTGTATGATGATATGCAGTTTAACATCCTACAACTAAAAAAAATCGTTTAATGACGTGATATATTTCTTTAGGAACCATGAATTGGTTGGGGTCATAATGATCTCTCCATACATTGAGATTAAGAAATACACTCTATTAGAGTGGACCTTATGTATGTATAAATTTCATCCCACTTTGGTTCAAGCTTTGGAGGATCCCTTCATGGTATCACTGTAGTTCTAAGGACTAATACCAGTACTCCTTGGAGGAATGGGTAGAGGCAGACCTTCTTATTAGTGGATTGTGCTATCTGATTTTGATAAACTTCAAAGTGATGCATGGTTTGCAATCATTTTACATCCAATAATTAAAATTCATCCATACATTTCTAGGATATCTCATTTGTGGATAGATATTCCCATATGAAAATACGAAGCGAGGGAAGATGGACCACAATGGTCAAGATTTCTCCCCTTCCATATACTAGTGAGCATGGGGTCGCCCATGTGGTGTTACGAGTTGTAGTCTGGTAAAAAAATATGGAGTGAATCTTTTTTTTCAACCAATACTCTTTATTTTTATCCACCATATTCTAAATTATATTTTACAAGGTCTTTTTGAAGTCTTCAATTAGTCCATTATCCTCTATATGATAGCGCAAGGAATGGTTGGATTTGATATTGTACTCCTAATACATATTTTCTACCTCAGAAAAATAGAAATTAGTATAATTTTCCATTAATATTATTTGAGGTGTGCCAAATCTAGTAATGATATTGGACTTTACAAAGATAATGATGATTTTGGATCTAACTTATTTGAGGGTATTGCCTCATCCCATTTAGGGAAGAAATCGGTAGCGGTCAAGATGTATTTCAACTTTTTGGTCATGGGTGGAGGGTATGACCCCAGAAAATTCATTCCCCATATAGAAAATGGAAAGAATTATTTAATTGTATATAGAAACTCTGAGGATTTATGGATGAATTTTGCATGTACCTAGAATCATTTTTTTCTTGGTAACTTTTCTACATTCTTATGTCCCTAAAGGCCAAAAGTAACCAAGCCTAAAGATTTTATTAGAAATTATGTACCCTTACTGGTGGTATCTATAGGATCCTATGTGTAATTATTTTAAAATAGTCATTTTATCTTATACATTAATATATCTAAGGAGGACTCCATCAAAACCTCATTTATATAGAACATTCTGGTGATTTGTTCCATCATAAAGAGTGAAGTTGGATGCTCACCACTAGAATTTCTCCTTCCTGTCTCTGTCCAGTGGGAGTAATCCATTTTGGAGGTATTACAAGATAGTATTTATCCACCTAGTGGTAGGACCATATGGTTTAGGTATAGGTTTGAATTCATTCATCCCATCTATTTAGATTTGAATAAAGGGTGAGACTATTCAGTTAAGGGTGACACTGATAACCATTTCTTCACTATTTGGATATTTTAGATCTGTAGATAAATTCACCAATGCATATGAATGGGAATTATCTGATCGAGGGACATGGTTCAATGTTGGATCGATGGTTAATTTTACCACAAACCCAAGGACATAGTTAATCTGGCGAATTAACAATTCTTTTCTGATAGAATAATATTAGTTGATATATTTAATTACCAACTATGAGTCTCCTTTCACCTTTAGGTTTTACACTGATATTTGGAGTTCCAATTCTAGGCTTGAAATAATATCCTAATATTCTACCTCATTGTTAGTACATTCTTCTAATTACATGAATGATTATGGAAAATCTATCTTCACTGGGGAAATGAGCATGATCCCTAACCCAAATTTTTTGAGTTTAGGGTCTTCCCTTCTCCTACCTATTGGGTACTTGGATACACCGTCAAAATATATTTCCCATGTTTTGGGGCTTCCTCGAATTTAGAATATCTCTTCTTTTCATAATAGAGTATTTTGTGATGTTGTTTCTACAGAAAGTTTTTCGGCAAGCAAAATTAGCAAATCCTTCCCATTCACTGCTTTCTGAGGCATAAATTATATATCGAATTACTACAATATAAACACCCCCTATTTCAAATTTCTTGTCAGCATATGATGGTTAAGGACATATTTGATTAGGTTATTGAGAGAGACCAAATGGACCTCATGGTGATGCAGATAGTGCCTCAATTTTTTGAATCATGAAGATTATTTCTAGGTAGTTATTCTCAATATATGAATAATTATTCTCAACATTGATCATGGTTAAACAAAGATAATAAAGGTTGTTTTCATTCCCAGCATTATTCTTTTTCACATGGAATTCACACAGTGATCACTCTAGAGACATCACTTATAGAATGAGTAGATTTCCCTCAACATTTGGCATAATATTGGGGGGATCAAGAGGTATTTCTTTGGTTTTTCAAATTTTTCTTGATATTCACTAGTCCATAGATCTGTGACCCCTTTATTAATCAGTTTAGTTATGGTTTAACACTTTCCTGTGAGGTTGGCTGTGAATAACTGAATATAGTCCTAGTGTATTTGATTTCCTCTCAAATATTTATGGTTTTGAGGAGGTGACATGATAAGGATTGATTTTATTTTCTCAGGTACAACTTTGATGTCATGATGGCATACAATAAAACCAAGAAACGTCCCCTTGGTTACCACGAAAGTATATTTTTAGGGGTTCATGTTCCGAATATGTTGTCATATATTGCTGAAAATAGTTTTCAGGTCATCCAGGTGGTTATAAAATTTTCAAGACTTAAACACTAGATCATATATGTAACATTCAACAAATATACCCAAGAAGGGTTTGAAGGTTTGATGAATGGCATGTTGGTATGTGGCACCGATGCTCTTCGAGCTAAAGGGCCTTACCCGATAGCAAAATACTCTCTATGGTGTATAAATGAAGTGGATTAATTATCATCTAGGGCTATATGAATTTGTTTGTACCCTTAATTTCCATCCATAAATGAGAGGGATTGATAAATGATCATTACAAGAATCATGAGTTTTTTTATGGGAACCATAAAGTCATGTTTTGGATAGTGTTGGTAGATATCTATGAAGTTGATGAAGACCCTGATTTCCTCATTATTAATCTTCATCAAAATGATGTTGGATAGCTATTTTGGATATTTTACCCCTCACATGAAGTCTACATTAATGATTTTATCCACCTCGGCCTCAATTTTGGAGGCGTGAGTTGGGTGTGTCAATATATATGGATATTTTTATCCCCAATGGTCTTATAGAATACCCAAATGATGGGTGGAAATCTTTTGATTGAGGCCCAGAATGTCTATTTAATTCTAGGAAAACACATCTAGATGTTTCCTCAGAAAGGAAGTATGTACCTCATGTTCTTCAGAATTCATGGACACACTGATCAAATTGGTTATGGGTATTTATTTTTTACCATATTTATTTCTCTATGTTTTTTCAAAGTAATGGAGAAACCTTCCCCAAATGATAGAGGGGAATCCCTAAGGTCTTCATCTTAATCATTTTCCCCATGATTTAACACTTCTTTCTTTTCCTAGGAAGAAATTGATAAAAAAAGTTTCTAAGAGTTAGGTTAGGAGTCTACCTTTGGACATCTAGAAGATGAAGTAGTTATTTCTAGATTGATTTTTAGTTTGAGGCCTCTTTGGAGCTCTGAAGAGGAAATGAGGGCATGAGAATGAGCATCTTATTTTTCTCCCATTTTCATGGAAACTTGTTCCTAACTATCTAATGGAATAGAGAAACATTAAAGATCGGGGGATAGAATGAAGACATTTTCCTCCAAGATTTCATTACTTCTTGGAGTGTTGACAACATTTCATGCATTTTCTAGCTTAGTTGTCATGAAAAAAATTATGGAGGTCACTTGATACACACTCAAATTCAAGATCACTCCTTTTATTGGATTGATGAGAAGCACATACTTAGTGCTTATCATTTTGAAAGGGTTTGTTGTGACCATTTATATAACATCTATGGAAATTATGTGAGTTACATCATCAGCCATGGAAAATTTTCCTTCCTTATAGTAGAATCCTTTTTCAATGTATTGTGATTCATAGGATTTGAAAGGGGATTTTTTACCATGAAATGTCTTAATTTATTCATTGGTACAATATTTGAGGAATTTATGGTATGACGAAGTGATGGTCACATGTTGATGTATCCAAGCTATTCCTATAATAATGTTAAAGGCCGTATCCTCCCTAAAAGTCATGAATTTTGATTTTGAAGTGAGATCCCCAAACTAAGTTCTATGTTTTATTTCACCAATAGGATTTCTCTCATTCTTGTTATATCTCTGTAACATTTAAGTGGAGGGGGAAAAGTGAGATTTTTTGAAACCTAGTTGAGGAAGTGTTCATATTGGAATGAGGTTGACTCATAAGTCATTTTAATTTAAATCACATCAGATATTAATGTCATTTATCCTACTGCATATATAGAAGGGTCTGATGTTCCCCTGTATAATGACTTCTATATCCAGGTTTGTGAAATAGATGACCATGTGGTATTCTAAGGGATCATTATTTTTATGATACACTTCAGCCATAGTGACCTCAACATAAATTTCCTAACAACTTGAAAAGGGCTCAATGAGTGATTCTTGGAGGTCTTTTGATAGACTGAAGGCACCCAGGAATGATAACTCATATGGAATTAGGGATGATTTCTTCAAAAAACCAAACTTATGGTCTAAAGGTCTATGCTTCCTAACTTGGGTATACTATTTTATAGATGATTTAGGATCTTAAGTACTTTATATGGATTGATCATTCCTTGGAATAGAATATTAAGTTGCTTCCTCTCTCTGTGGATTATGCTGACAAGGTCTGGCATCACACTGAGGTTTATTAGGTGATAACGTATCCCCAAACTGATCATCCCAGATGATCACTCTAGGGTATACCCAATCATATTTAAGAGAATTTTATTTTTCCTACTTATATTTCTGAAGATACCTCCAATGATTTGCAACCACATAAATGGTTCGAGCAGGGATGTGGTTAAGGTTATGTCTCTTGGAATGACCATGTATTCCCCTATATCCTCAACATGGTCGACCTCTACCCCATGTTCCCCAATACATTATAGGTAACCTGGGTTCATGACCAAGATCATAATATGATAAGGGGTCCATTAAGTTAATAACATTTACAAAATCAAAGTTCAACTCCTCATTGGATAGAGATTCTATTTAGCAGGTTAACTCTTATTGTACCATATGGTGGGGCGGTGATCATGCTTCAGGTACTATAGTAATAAAGTTTTCTAAAGTCAAATACAACTTCTCCTTTGAAATAGAATCATATTTATGTGTTTTATTTTTACCCTTCTAGCCATGTCACTTTTTGGAAGTCTGGATTTCAGAGAACTGAGTTGTTGATGAAGTTAGTTGTGTCATAATGGATGAAGTTGATGGCAAAAGTGGTTATTTCAACTATGTTCAGAGGATAACATGAGTCTATTTGGTCATCTTTATGACTATATAGTTAGTGAAATTATGTTTACCTCCTATATTAACCTCCTACCATTCATTCTCCTCCTTTAGATCGGTGGTAGAGATATATTCCACTTGGGTAGGAGGCTTTCCCTGCTTCACTTTCCCAAAGTCCACCACATTTTGCAAGATGTCTTTGAAAATCAAATACGTATGGATGTTTTTCCACAACACTTGATGGAAGGGGAAATATTTTGGTAGATATTGATCACCATATTTTTTGGGATTTCATGGCTTTGTCAACTTGATCCCTATCCAATGTTGAGATGAAGTACTAATAATCATAATGAGGAGGGAATTTATACTGAAACATAGGAATAAAAACTACATGATACGGTGGAAGCTTGGGATAGATAGAGGGTATATGGGTTTGCTTATATATAATAGTGGAAGCCTCTACTTTACCTTTTATCCTTCCCTGAGCTGATGGAATTACCCGTGAGGTATCTTTGGTCTATGTGACCGAGTCTTCCACTCTCTGGGTTATTTTTGAAAGGTATCAAAACTATCATGTGTATTTCACAATGATAAGTGGTGTTCATAACTCATCGTGAAGATTCTCTATATTTATGGGAAAAAATTATTCTTGAGGGATCAGTGGGTTAAAGGATTATTCCAATCCTTTCCATCGAGTAATGAAATATAAGAATCTTTCATTATCCCACTGGTTATAGTTTGAAAAGTCATGGATTTATGTCCACTATAGAGTTCATATGAACAATAAGAGAAACTTTTTAGGGGGGTCTTCCCACCCAATAATTGACTGATCCTGTAAGATAGGGTATCATAAAAAACCAGATCTATACAGTGATTGAATGAAGCACCTGATTTTCACTGACTCTTATTATTCAGGGTTCCCCATAATGGGATCATAGTGATATAATAAATGCATCAAAAGATACTTTGGATCCCCTGAGCCATTAAATATACAGAATTCTAGGTTCCAAAAGTTATATGGTAGAACATTCAAATATACCAATTCGAGGTAAGGAATATTTTCTGGTTTTATCAGCATGTTTCATTCCTCCATGACTTATGATCAATCCATGAGTGACTTGATAGCATCCATGATCCCTTAGGGAATTTATGTTTTCAATAGATCTTGAGAATTTTTAGTGTCTATAAGGTCCTTATGTGTCATCACTTCTGGTATTTTACATGGGTATACTATAGGGGTAATCCAATAAGGTTTTTCTTGGCCTTGTTCTATTTGTGTTCCCAATAGAGGGAACTCTCGATCTCTTATTGAGGTATTTGATAAGATTGGTGTCTGGTATTATATATTGAGGTAATGTTCTAGATATAATATAGTGGTTGTGGAAAACCCTATTTATTGAGGTATGACAACTGGAATTATGAGATGAGGATATTCCAGTATAATATATCCAGTAAGAAGGTTGCCTCAGATTAGTTTTCCAATGAGTCGCCTCAATTCCCCTATCTATTATTCCTTTTGAGAAAATATTTCTTCATGTGAAAAGATATTATCCTCTCTCGGAGGTATGTGATGAAAAATATATCCCTTTCCCTTTTCCCTACTGGATTCATTTTGAGGAGGTAATGCTGGATTATTTAAAGGAATTATCAGATTTACGGAAAGCTATTTGTTCTAGGTACGCGGGCCTCCTTCATTTTTTAGTGTGGAACAGATTATAAATAACAAATTCCTCCCTCAATTCCTCCTATTAATTTTCCTTATGTTCTATAGGTTCTCTAAGGATGGTGTTAATGACATTCACCGATGCATAGTTCATTGCAGACACTCTATCAGTCTCTTTTCAGGACCACCTTTTTATACACCATCCAAGAGGCATGGTCCTCTTCTTCACTAATTCTCTTGGAGACTTTTGGTGTATAGTAACCTGAATAGAATATCCAGATAGTTTATTCATGCACATTCTCAATGAATATATCGGGTTACATAATGGGACGAATTAGGAGGATACATTATGTGGAGTTTCCCCTAACTGGAAGAATACCAAAATCTTATGAGGAGGGTGTTGCTGAGGTGAAAAATTCCCCAACCTTGATAGATAAGGCTATCATAATTCCACTTTTACAAATCTATGGTCCTAGTTTGATGACTTCAAAGTTTAGGTTAAAACCCCCTACCCTACAAGCTAACATTTCTCCTAAAATGTCATTTCTTCTACTAACATGTCTACCCTTCTTATTTTGTAGATATTTGTTCAAACATGGGTAGGGTGCATCATCTGGTATTCACCTAAATCACCCACTTTTGAATATTATTGTGTTATTACAAAAATTATGTTATCTTATGATGGACTTCCCCTAAGTGGGATGCTTGCTTGATGTTTTTAAGTGTCTGGTGAACAATTCCCTCAATAGACTACTCTCTTTTGGCCCGAAATCAGTGATATTTGGTCAAGGAATGTTTTTTTAGAAAATATTTGGTTGTGAATAAGGTCTTATTGTTGAATAAATCCTGAATTTATGACATTTCATGATACCAATTTTGTTGGGCTTCACTATTTTTTGAGTGTGGTGAAATGTAATGCTCTGTGTGCACCCCATCCTCTGATGTGAACACCAAATGGTGTATCTTTTATCAAAATTCACAATATTTATAACACACTGAGGCATGTGAATTGAAGGGTTCCATGGTATTTATCAATATTTGGATGTTGTATAGTTAAGAGAGAAACCAAGTAAATTTTTAATTGTATCCCTTCTATTAACTTGACATGACTTTGATACTCTTCATAAGGTAATAATTTTTCTCCCAAGTAGTGAAGAGTTTTCCATATATTTATATGGATATCATTCATACAGTCTTACTACAGTACCTATGAAATGACATATTTAGGGCTTGATAAAGGCCAAAACATGACTTGTATTTCATGTTTGTCCAGTGGTTTCCTCGTTTTAATGATTTCTTCTTTATATTTTTTAGAGGTTCCTCTACCTAGTCTGAGTAGAGTAGATGCTTTCTGACCACATTGTTGTAAGTGGTGCGATTGTTACATACATCCTTTATTATATTGGAAGGAACTTGATCCAAATAATGTTAGTAGAATGGTCATTTTCTGGGATTGTCCTTTGTTTGACAAATAATTTCACTTTCTAATGATAAGGAATCAGACATGACTAGCCTTATTCTTTTAAGTTCCTCATAGTTGGAGCGATTTTTCATCACTACATATCTAAGGGGAGAATCCTCTTGATGATTTGAAATTCTATTATAGAGATAACTTTCACAGTGAGTGACATCATGGGGAGGACTACCATAGTGTAATATACCAAGAAGAAAGACCCTCTTACTTCTTGATCTTTTGGACACAAATAGGGCTTCTGCGACTCTCATCGGGAGGTGGGATCTCGAGATCGATCGGATTATAGTTATGAATAAATTCTTCATGGTAAAGCGTCTGGGGAGGACCTTCAAAATTACTACTATTTCTCCCATAATTTTGTAATTAGAGAGTATGATCTTGATCTTCCACAGATAATAATCATAGGGCTTTAAGAACTCTATCAATTATTAGATCAGGATTTTATATTGGCTTTCTGTTCTCTAGTTTTCTATTGTTATTATTATTTTTGGATTCAATCTTTCAAGTGACCAATGAAACTTGTTGGGGGAATTGGTTTCTAGGTACTGAATATTGTTTGATTGGTTCTCTTATTGTTTCTATAATTTTCCAGCAGGCTTTTGGAAATTTATAGGGGTTTTTTACTACCTCTAAGTGTCTATTAGAATAGGATGATTAACACCTATTAGAATGGTTGTACATTCACAATCTAGATGTTCATACATCGTAGGGGGTTCCCACAACCCTCTAATATAGGAGCATATATATGTTTCTACTCTGGGGTGACATGCTAGTGAGCCACCCCATTTATGGGGACAAAGATATTTTTCCATCCTTCTGACACTGATTTTTCACTATAAGTATGTAATAGAATTTAATAAGGATGTGAGAAAGGATTTGAGTATTAATTTTTACCATTGTTGGGATATGATTGGTGACTTTAGTGATTGTAATGAGGAAGTATTCCCATTATGTATTTGGATCAGGGTTATCTACCCACACATGTCCTCAATTTCCTATTTTTGGAAACTAATAGTACTTGTATTTAGGAAAATAGAGTTGGGTCTACCCCCCATTTGTCATCAGGACATTCCAACTATCTTCTTTAGGTACTTCTAGATGAAACTACTAGAAGACAAGATGAATAATGTAAGGTGTTTGAACCTTCTTATGGATTTCCAATCTATTTTCTTGGAGGAACTATTTGAATACTTCTAGATGAGTCTTCTAGAAATATTGATTATAGTGGGCAGGTTTATGTTCCCACTCTTAGTTTTCCACCAAATTTTAATAATAATATTCCTTGAATATCATTAGTTGAAAATATTGACTATATGAGTTATAAAATGTATTTGTATGTTCCCACTTGTATTTTTCAACAAAATTGAGTTGGTGGTATTCCATTTTGGGGGAATAGGTGTAGCCATTATCTTTGTTGACTAATTTCTTCCCCTGGTGGGCCAACTTGAACACTCGGGTCTGAATGACCTGGTTTGGGTGGCTAAGGATGGCACCCTCATTTTGTTGAGAGTTCACTATCATGAGGTGTTGGATATGGATACTGTTGGAATGATCTCTTCGGAAGGACCCCTATTTATTTTGGATGAGGCTTTATATGACCTCTTGATCCACCTCCCTGAGATAAGGGATGAACTGGTTATAGCATTCTATGGATAAAATTCTGAAATGGTTGAAGATAGTGATAAGTTACTCTTTATTTTAGACCTCTTAAAACTTTTGGTTGGGTGATCAGATGGGCATCACAAACTAGAGGGATTTTCAGGTTTCCTCTTTGGTTGTAATTTTACTGTAATGGTGTTACTCCTAGACCAATGTGTTCAAGACCCAACATTGAAGATGTTGGGTTGGTGATGGCATCCTTTTCTTGGATGAAGACCCAGCCTGAATTGTAGGTGGGGTGTATACTCATGAAAGTTGGAAGGATTCCATTGGATCTAAGGGAGTTTTGAGAAAAATTTATTGAATAGATGAAAAACACAGACAATAAAAACTCACCAAAGTAGCATATCATTTGAATGAACACATCCACAATTTATTATCTTGTGTGTGACTCTTCCATTTTTATAGTGAAATGGTTCTGATGGGTATGTGACGCTATCATCTTGGTTAAGGATTTGCATTGGGTTCACCATTTTTTGTTTCTAATAGTGTAATCATCTCACCTGATGGAAGTTTGTTGGGGGTGGTTTTGTGAAATCATTCATGTTAGTTCAACTATTTCTGAATGGTTACTAGTGGGTTTATTCATGGAACTGCAAAAACCCAGTGGTTCTATATACCTAAGGTTCTTTTTTCTAAAGTAAAGTACCCACTGGGGCATTTGGACAACAGTGATTAAGATATCACATTTGTTTAGTGGTTGGAAGGTTAGGCTCATCAC
Organism: Viscum album; assembly: GCA_963277665.1. Taxonomy (NCBI): domain Eukaryota; kingdom Viridiplantae; phylum Streptophyta; class Magnoliopsida; order Santalales; family Viscaceae; genus Viscum; species Viscum album. Next base: position 2,067,878,192 of record OY728152.1, on the reverse strand, counting down.
CCCATTTTTGGGGAATTATTACCTAGTTCATGAAACTCTTATATATTTAAGATATATTCATCAATAATTCCTTAATTACCAAGTATTATTTGGTTCAACCATGAATTAACTAATAAATTATTAGCATGTGTTGAATTTAGAATCATTTATATGTATTTGAGGTCCTTCATCAATGGATATATCTGTATGTATAAAAGGTTCTCCATCGATGGTATCCTCTTATATACTAATTATAGATTATTCATTCATTATAAATATGATTCCACTATCCTAGAGATATAGTGGGGCACTCTAGAGTGTGTCATTATCAAGGGAGATAGGAGTTGTTTGGATTTTTGTTTTAGACCCATGGATGGGATTCCTGTGTATCCTTGTGAAAGGAATCAAAATCCATATAGTTTAGTTCCACTTAAAGGTACATGTCATAACTTTTCAGGTCATTTGATAAGGACCAAAATATTTAGTTTAGCATCATGTGGTAAGGACATCTTGGATGAAGGTTTCTATTCAATTTTTGGTGTGTGACTTATGTCAAGGCATCCCAGGGAACCTAAAAGGGATATGGATTCCCATGTTTGATTAGACCCTAATTGGAATGTGGCCTAGAGAGAATATGTTTGATTTTGGGTGTTGGGTTTGGACATCAGGTAGGCTTCTTACATATCTTATTTAGATGGGAATAAAATCCCCCGTAGTTTTTTGGTAAGGACCTATTTTTATGGAGGCCCTTGGAAGGTTTTTTTTTAAGGGAGTTTGGCCCTTTGAGAGGATTAGGTCTGGGATTATTCCTGAGGAGTATGCCCCTTTGAGTTTTGTGAAATGATTTGGGGTTATACCATAAGAGGATCCCCAAAAGGTTTGGATTTAGGGGATTATTCCATAGAAGGATTCCATAATTGGTTGGGGCTTACACTTTAAATGAGGGCCATAATTTTTTGTATCGTGTGGATGTCCAGACCACAATCAATCATTAAGACCATGTGATTCATTCTCAATGTGAGAAACAAGAGTAAATGGAAGATCTAGGAAACCACACAATTCGATTTTCCCTATGGTTGCATGCATGGCCTTGAGGACCCATTCTTATAAAGGAAATCTGAAGGAAGGTGAGAGAAACATCTGAAATAAGATTCACTGCTAAAACATGAATCCGACTATGTGGATTTTTTGATCAAGGTAATACTCTAATCCCACATGATTCACAATTATTCATTATATCATGTGAGAAATAAGAGGAAGTGGAGGATCTATAAAACCCCATGATCCCTCTTCCACTGTTGGAAGAAGTTATAGTGACAAAATATCCCTTCCATCTTCGTACCCTTAACTCGAAGGAAGAGAGAAAGGGATTTGAAAAAGACCACATCCCCTCCCATTTTGGTAACTAATTTAGAAAGAGGAAGGAATGAAGTAGGAGAGGTCCTACAAGAAGGTATAGGGGATTAGTCTAGGAGGGATTTCTGAAAATTGGTTCTTAGGTAGAAGAGGATGATATCATTCCTTATTAAATGGACAATAATGTTTGATCTTCACCCTCCTCACCTAGAACCAGAGGATCTGGGTATTAGAGATGACTAGGGAAGGATATGATCCTAACCCCAGTACTCATGACCAGAATTACCCCAAAACCTTCCCTAGGGTTGGGGTCCTCGTGAGTATGGGAAGTTAAATGCACATTCACCCCAAGGACACTAACCATAAAGTGGTAATAGAGTGGAAAACCTCTAACTGTAGGAATTAATATCCAAATAAGTGACATTTCAATTTTCCTTTACCCATGATTTTTTCAGTTTGGAGCCCTAGATTGAGGTTTAAAATTGGTCCAACTAGATTGAGGGATCCAAAGGAAGGGGATCCCTTCTATTGGTGGCTCAAAAAAGGACTCAAAGGGAGGATCCCACAGGTCCTATTTTTGAGAGAAAAGGTGTCTTACACAGATCTGATGTGGAACTGGAGGTGCTTCGTGCGGGGGGTATAAGACTGCCTGAGTTAGGTACGCCTTAGGAAATGGACCAGCTGGGAAATAACACTTGGTGAAGGCTTTAGCCTAATCACCGTGGGTCTCCTCATGTGTCCACATATGAGGTACGTGTAGGTCCCTAATTAGGAAAGGGGGCCTCACATAAGTGGTTTCTAACTAAGGGATAAGGGTTTCTCATGAAGGTGTCTTATGTTCAAACCTTGAAAATAATTTGATCTAACTTCTCCCCCTTAATTATCTCTTATTTGTGGTTTTGGAGACCTACCTGAGGAATTTTTAGATACCAGGGTGAATGGGTTGACCGATCAAATATTAGGAGGTTTTTTATTTTCAATTGTGTAAATGAGGAGATGAGGGGACCTATCTATAGAAAAATAAGAAATCCTTGTCAAAGGAGGTTACACACGTAGGTCCCAGGTGTAGTATCTTAGTACAGGTATCCATTAAAGGCATGTTCTACCTTTTAGTGTCACACAAGGGGGCTATACAGGCCTTCTAACATGCAGGGGTGTGTGTGTTGGTCGATTCAGGAAAGTTCCTTTGATTTTTTTTTGCACCTCTTCACCACTTTCACATGATGAAGGTGCTCTTGTAATATTTTTATCCCCTTTATAGAATGGAGTCTCAACATATTTTAATATATAATAATGTGGAACATTTTAGAAACATGTACAATGACTTAAAATAATTAAGATATATAAAATATTAATTTTAAATTTCATGTTTTGAACTTGAATTGGTTATAGATTGAATAAAATATATAAACTTTTTTTAAAATAATAGTTTGAGTTCAAATTGAATTTTACTACATAATACTATATTTTTATCTAAAATTATGTAGAGAATTATAAAAACCTATGAACCAGATATTACAGGATAATGTAGAGTAAATATAATATAACAATTATTCATTTAATATAAATTATTACATAAATATCAATATAAAAACATATTGATGTTGGTGTAGTGATTTTATAGTATAGAAAAAGTAAAAAAATGGAATATTACTGATAATAGTTGGAAAGGATAAGTAATTTCACAATTTAAGGGGTAAAATATTATGATAAATGATACATATAAATATTATAAGTTGAATTTTATAATTATTAATGTGCACCTGAGAGTCAATTATAGTATTTGAACGTTCTATTTTAGTAAAACTATTTTTAAAAATTACATTTTAATATTTCATGGAAAAAATTATAATTTGATATGATGAATATATATTTCGAACTTATTGGGTCAAAATAATAATAGAATTGATTTTTTAAATTTTCACTTATAAATAAACTTTTATTGAAAATAAAAAATTTAGTAATTAACTATTACCATTTTATTTGTAATAATGTTTAATAATATGTAATTAAAAATTTATTAACTATAATGTTTATATAGATAAATATAAGATTATTCAAAGTAAAAAATTGGTATTATTCATAAAACTATTTTTTTCATAAAAGTGTGTTTATTAAAAAAGACATAATGTCTATCCATTTTGATTAATTAAAATAATATTTAATAATGAATGATTGAAATAAAATTTTTATATTATATATATAAATATAATAATTTAAACCCATATAATCATGATTACTCTTAATATAGTTTATATACAATTATCTTACACTCGAAAAATGCATTTCTTAAAAAACCTTTTTTCGACATGATTTGTGGGTTTTTTTTAAACTAAATTACTCCACCTATATGAATTAAATTTAATAAAATGGAATACATATTTTTAATAAAGATGATAAATATTAGTTAATAATTTGAACTTAATTTTTTCATAATTAATAGTAAAAATAGTAAAAAACAATTAATGCAGTTAAGGTTAAAATGAGGATTTTTTCATTACATGTGCTTGTGATAAAATTTATTTTAAGATCACATAGGATTATTATTTGATAAAATTAACTTCATTTTTAGAATCATTATTTCCAAATAATATAATAAGGATCAGTTTATTTTCATCTAAAAGGTTTAATTACCTTGGTTAAACAAACTAGTTACCGAGATGAAAACTAAAATGGTAATAGTAAGTAAACTTAAAGGATAAGGGAATAACATGTTTAAAAAATGGTTATTTTTATTTTTTGGTGCTGTGTATAGAAATTTTTTTCTATACACTTCATTATTTATTTATTTTGGTGGAACTTTGGTTGATATTTACATCCCATTATTGAATAGTTTTGGGTATTTATAAAAATTTCACTCCTCCTAAACTATAAATGGGAACTCCTCCCCTTGCTTATTCACACCAATGGAGAAATTTGGCTTGACAAAACTATGATAAAATCACTCCCAAACATTCATATACATATTATTTATTTTAGGTTCTTCCCATAATAAAAACCCAAGGGTCCTTAAGAAGATATCCGATAGAGGTTTCTCTAAGATTAGTTAATCATCTTAACAATGATCTTTATTTTTATTTCTTCTTTTTTAACCGTCAAATATGTATTAAAAATTACAATATTATAAAAAAAGAATTTATCATATAATTATATGTTTTTATATTTATGGAATAATGTTTATCTATCTCTTTCTCTATTAAATGAGAAATAAATACCTCATCTATGTGTAAGGAGGACTACCACCTTGAAAACTGATATATTTTTTTATATAAACGACTCCCATGGATAGTCATAATGATGGAAATAATGGATATAAATAATAACTATAACAGGATATTTGTTCTATAAAATTAATATGCCATCAAATTTCTTAACCTTTTATCTATTAAGGAAATGATATTGTCGCTCGTGCGTATATATGACCAACCACCTCCATGAAGAGATGTGATTCATTTTCCATGTACAACATTAAATAGTTCTTATAAAAATATATAAAATAATTAAATATGATATTTATAACATATATATCATTCTATATATGATATATATATATATCCTATTCACAAGAAACAAAACATTCATGAAAAATCAAGCATGATAAAATAACGCAGTTAACACCCAGAACAATAATAATACTAAAATATTATTAGAGAATATGTGGTAAACGTTATAAGAGGGTAATATAAGATATAATAAATATGAATATGTTTCTAGTATAAATTAATAATTTTCTTAAACCCATTATACATGAGGTTAAATCACGATCAACTAAAGGGAAGTGTGAGTTAATGGATTTCATTTAAATTTCAATTTCATTGAGACATATTTGTTAATATGAACCAATTCACTTTTATGTTCTTTAAATACTAAAAATTTGTTATAAGTAACATGAAAAACTATTTATTCATTTTCTTTGATTCTTTAATTTATGTTTATTATTTTGTGGGGTTTTAATTTTAATGTTAATAAATGGGTAAGAAATTATTTTTAAAATCTCAATTATTTGGTATTCCTCTTACTTTCAATTGAGGAATTTTTAAACTCCATATATTTTTCTTATACACTGATATTTAAGGAGTTTCCATATTTTCTTCCAAATTATACTATCTTTGGTACTTTAATCAAGTAAATAAATTTTTAAAATAATAAATGATTTAATTTCATTTTAAATCACATATATGTTTCTTCCATGCCATGTTTTTTCAAAACTGTTTTAAAAAGGTCGTTTTAATTACTCCAATTATTTATTAAGAAAATGTTAAGTTATAACTAACTTTTAAAAATTGCTTTAAATGAATATTTCTAATGATTTTTTTTATCAAAAATTTTTACAAAAAAACAAAAGGAATGTTTTTTAATGTATACAATGACAACAGACTTCCCCGTCACCATAAAAGCTTTATGAAATCTAGCTTCTTATATATGATTTTAAGAGTTTTAAAAATACAACTATTTTATGAAATATTATTTTAATATTTAAATTCTATATTATTTCTTATTATAGAGGAAATTATTTATTAAAAAAACAATATTCTGAATGGACTGATGGCCACATCTCATTTCTTGGTTAATTGGGTGATTGTTACCTTTCTATTGATAAAATCACTTTCCTTTGATCATTTTTCATTGGAAATTATATTAATATTAAATATTACTATTTTTTGTATCATGCATATGATTATTTCTTAAGCTTTATACCATTTGTATATATATTTGTTACTTTTAAGGTTATTTGATGGATTGGGGAATTATTGATATTCTTTATTCTTTATTCATTATAAAAATTTATTGATAAAATATATTTATCATCAATTAAATTGATCATTTGATATATGAAGAATGATTTGGACATTAAATTATGGGTGGGTCCTAGAATTAAATATTTCTTTAATGCATCGGTAGATCTCTTGAGACAAATCAGTTGGCCAAATTAAATGGATTTTTACCCATAGTTCTAAACTGTCTTATAAAAATTTCTTGACATTATAGATATCAGGATGTATAAGATCATCACATACAATATCAAGAATTTCCTACATTTAGAACTCAATTTTTATTATCTGTTAGAATATTTCATTGATATTTTCCATGGATGAATTTTTAGCTTAAGTTATTGATTAAATGGAATGTATTTTAAGATATTTACCTTTTCATATTCATTATACATTATTTAATTATGATATTTAAGATATTGATACAAAGTAATGTGAATTAACTTATTTAAATTTTCATATTGATTATGTCTTATTGATTATTAATATATTCCACTTTATCTAACCTGTAATGAGCATTTTAGATCACCCTTATTTTGTTTCTTGTCCCCGTGATATGAAGAAAAATTATTTGAATGAGTTCAATGGGGGTGAATTTTTTTACATTAGTATGTTTTATATTTTATCCCCAATGTAAAATGGTTGTCATGCATGTATCTTTCTTTTTAAGACTAATAAATGGATCGTTCCTTTGGGATTTCACCCCCTGTACCTATGATAATGTAATAAAGTTACCAAAGGCTCTGGGCTACTAGATTTGGGGTTTTTATAGTTGGTATCAAAGTAATTTTAGTAGAAAACTTAGGAACTAGATTAAAGAAAACATGGATTAGGGAACATAAACCTATGTTATACCTTGAGGATAAGTATATAATAATATCATGGAGTTTTGGTAAGGAATATATAATGTAATTTTTCATATAAATACATACCTTTCTGGACCCTACAATTTTATGTGGTTCTGAAACAGTTGAAACTAAGACAAATTACTATGAAAGGGGAAAATTTGAATTTGGATCAATCATTACACAATTCCTGAAAACGGACCTTACTACACACCTATTTTGACACTCTTGGGGGATATAATTAGGATAGTTCACATTTTCATTACAAATCATTATGAAGGATTTTAGAAAAAAGATTTCCCCCTAGAATCCATTTTTAAGATTATGAGATTAAAAATGAATAAATTTTCGATTTTTGTAAAGTGTTACACTAGATTTAGAATTATAAATTATGATTTATATTTCATAATTTGAAGATATAATGTATTATATTCTATTATTTAGAAATGGTTCCTAGAAGAAATAAGGTTAACATTACTCATGGACAATGTACTGATTTCCTTTTTGATGACTCCAATATAGCTGGTATCATAACTGAGTAGATCATGTCTATATTTTTTAACATTAAATAGGTTATGAAAAATAATATTGACCGAATAAAGAACACACTTTTTCCATTTTTCAATTCTTATATTTTTTATCACTTTATGTGCTAGAAGACCCCATCATTTACTAGGACTACTAATCATATGGTAGCATGGAAATGAAATAAGTCCATTGAAATGATATTTATATCCTTGGGATGTGATGAAAATGAAAATTTTACAAATATAGTGTATTGTATCAAATTTGATATTGATCAATGGTTGTTATTGATCCAGAATACTTGGGAGGAATAAGAAATAGAACACATGGAATAGATATCTTATGAAGAAACATTATTTGACAAATATTTTCCTCATGAGTAATGGACAAGAATTAAGATAATGTTTCTTAGATTAATGAAAAATGATGAATAATGTGTTATATAGTATGAAGAAAACTTTATAAGGATAACTATGTATGTTATGAATTACATACTCAATACAAAATACAAGATTTATTATTTCTTTAAAGGTATTAATACAAGTATCTAAATGGAATTGGTTTCTCATACTTTTTTCCCAAATGATGAAATAGGTTTATGGTCCATTAAAACAGTTATTGAATTTTCTATATCCTATATATTAAAGGTAAATAAACAGAATAAGAGGTTGTTAGGAAACCTTGGAAAAGGTAAATCATTATATAATAATAATGTAAAAAATAAATTTCTATCATGTGAAATTTATAGAAAGAAACATCCTAGAAAAAATTTTAAGGGTGTGGGAGTTTATTAAAAGTGCACAAATAAGGATAATATTGATAATTAATGTAATGGTAATAAGAAAATCAATGAAATTTAGTTCATTAGATACAAAAAATAGTGATTTAGTCACACTAATTATACAATAATCAATATAACTTACCCTAGAAGATTCTGAGGGGATAAGTCCAAGCATATTAAATCTCTTTAGATGAGGTGGAAGTTCTCAATGATATTGTATTAAGTACTTTAATCATATACTCAAAAAAATTTCCATTTCTATATTTGATTTTAAATCATCTCACTCTTTTATATCTTTCATGTTTTCCAATAAAATTAGATATTTATCAAACACCTTATGAAAAAAGAATTATCGATCAAAAAACCTAGTGTAATTCTCACTACAATAAGGATGTGTTAGGAATTTCCCATTATGAAACATAAACATTCACTATTTGTGGAATTTTTTATCATACATATGGTTGAATTTGATATAACACTTGGTATGTACTAGATCTTAAAAAAGGATGCAAAAATTTATTTCAAGGACAAGGAAATTATGATTCATCATGAAGATGTATAATTCCTTATCTTTAGAGTAGTGACTTCAGTATCTAATTTATGTCTATATTCACTCCTAGTAGCTATTTTGAATGATATTATTGGGAAATAAGAGAAAATAGAATTTATTAAAGGATAAGTTAGTATTGAAATTGAGTATGTACCTATTTTATAGGAATGCATTGATGTATTTCCTAAAGAATTACCCAAAAATTCATTAGAGTGTGAGGTTGAATTTTACATTGATTAAATCCCTAATTAAGTACCTATATCAAAGACTCTATATAGAATTTCCACTATGGACTAGGTGTATTTTAATAAATAAATATAGGATTTGTTTTATAAGGGATTTATACAACTTATTATTTTACCATGGGGAGTTAAATTTCTATTCATTACGAAGAAATATGGATTCATGCGGTTGTGAATTGATTATAGAGAAATAAATTCTATTATAATAATGAAAAATTATACTTTTCCTCAAATTGATGCCTTATTTGATCAAATTCACAAAGCTTAATGTTTTAAAAATATTTATCTCTCTTTAAGGTATCATAAATTGATAGTAATGAAGAAAGTTATTTGGAAGACAATATTATGAATGTGTTATGCATATTATGATTTTTTTAGTAATTACATTTGGATTGAATAATGTACCATAAATTTTTATGGAATATAATGAATAGAGTATTCAGAAAAAATATTGATGATTTTTTTACATATTAATTCATGATAACTTGGTGTATTATATGAACTATGATAACCAAGAGAATCATTTTCATATCATTCCTAATACTCATAGATGAAAAGTGTTATATGGTAAATTTAGCATGTGTGAATTATAGATTTTTCAAGTTTCTTTTCTTTGATATATTTTCTCTAACGATATAATTTATCTAGATTCTATAAAGAAAAAGGTAGTTAAATAATGGCCTACACCAATAAACATAACTGAGGAACGTAGTTTCATTAATTTAACAGGTTACTATCAATGATTTTCTCAAAACAAATCCTAATTTTATAACACTTTAACCAATCTTACACATAAATGGGTTATGTTTATTTAGAAAAAGTAATGTGAAGAATGTTTTGAAGAATCAAAGAGGAGATTTTGAATTCTCATATTTTGACTCTATCATCAAGAAATGATAGTTTTTTAGAATATAGTGATCCATTAGAGAAAGGCCTTGGTTGTTTCCTTATGAAAAATGATAAATTTATTACATATGTATCAAGGTAGTTAAAACTCACAAACATAACTATCCAACCCATGAACTTGAGTTGGTAGTCATAATCTTTAGATAGAAGATACGGAGACATTATCTATATGGTGAAATATGAGATATATACACAAACTATAAGATCCGAAAATATATATATTCATAGAAATATAAAAACATAAGGCAAATAATATGGATTGAGATACTCAAGGATTATAATTTCTCAGTACACCACCACCTAGGGAAATAAAATAAGATAGTGGATGCATTGAGTAAGAAAGATCATAAAGTTATGACCCAAATGAGGATTGTGAGGTATCTTATATGAAAGTATCCAGTAAATATGGATATGGTAATTATTAATAAAGGGTATAATTCGCCATTTTTTTGAAATATTGTGAAACCATATTTATTATAAATGATAAAAAGTTTCAATATAATGATGATAAATTTTTAAAGAAAATTAAATCTATGAATAATGGGAAATTGGAAGACTTCATTTATGAATATGGAGTTCTAAAATATCAAAAAATAATATGTGTTACTTATATACCTAATAAAAAAATTAAATATTTGGATAATGATCATAGCTAAAATTTCTCTATATACCCTATTAGAATCAAGGTGTATAGGGAATTGAGGGAGTACTTTTGGTGAGATAACATGAAATGGGAAATTACCGATTATGTATACAGATGTTTAGCATGTCAACATTTGAAGTATAAGAGACAACATCCTAGAGTATTCACGATACTTATTCATATTCCTATTTGAAAATGGGAAGATAATACTTTGGATTTGGTCACAAGACTACCCAAGACTCTTAGAAGGAATGATAAAACATGGGTTATTGTTGATCACCTAACTAAATCTACACAATTCCTCACAATAAGATAATATTTATATCTTAAGAACCTCAAAATGATTTATATTAATGAATTTTTATGAATTCATGTCACACCTATTCTGATTGTATCAGATCGTGATCTAAATTTTACATAAAAATTATGGAAGAGAATATAGAAGGATCTTATTACAAAGATTCATATAAGCACCACCAACAACCCTCAAACATATGTAAAGTATGAATTAAATATACAAACATTGTAATATATGTTGAGGTAAGGCTCACATGAATTTCAAGGTATGTCAGATCATTATTTACCTTTGTTAGAGTGTTCCTAAAATAATTGTTTAAATTAAAATATTCATATTAAACTTTATGAATCATTATATTACAATATATATCATACACCAACTTGTTGGGATGAAGTTGGGGAAAGGAATCTGTAGTACTGGAACGTATTGATGATATAAGGACAAAGGTAAAAACTATTCAAGATAATATTAAAGTATTCAAGGTAGAATAAAGGTTTATATCTATATCCAAATGGAATATTGGTAATTTCAAGTGGAGTCACATTATAATGAAATTATCTCAAAGAAAGAGTTCCATATAGTTCATTTTGAAGTGAAAACTAAGCCTTGGCTATATCAGACCCTTTGAAATTTTGGAAATAATTGGATATGTATCTTATCAATTAGAAATTCAACCAATAATCTCTAAATTAAAAGATGTTTTACATATATAATTAATATGGAAGTACAAGCCAGGCCAAGAACATGTTATCACCTATAAAGAAAAATAATTGGAAGATGATCTATCTTACTATGAAGAGCTAATCCAGATTCTTGAAACGGATGAGCTAGTATTGAGGAATCAGATGACTTAACTGTCAAAGTTATGTTAGAGAAATCATAAAATCAAGGAATAAATGTGTAAAATAGATGATATTATAAATAATAACCACCCTCATTTGTTAATAAGGTAATATCCAAGAAAATTTCAAGGATGAAATTTTTATAGAAGTAAAGAATGTAAAACTTGATCCTCGATTATAGTAGGTGAACATCATATTTTAATAAAATTATAATATAATGAAAATTTTAATATTTCAGGACAAAAAATTATAATATTATAGGTTGAATATTGATTTCAATCTTACTTTGAAAAAATAATCCTAGAATGAATTTTTAAAATTTTCCCTTAAAAATAAGCCTTTATGGAAAATAAAAAAGTATTATTTTACTATTCCTGATTTTATTTATAATAATATATAATAATAATTATATTTAAAAATATATTAACTATGAATTTTATATAAATAAATATAAGATCGTTTGGAGATAAAATGGGTATTTATAGAAAACTATTTTTTTCATATAATTGTTTTTATTTAAAAAGTCATAATCTCTATCCATTTTAATTAATTAAAATAATATTTATTAATGAATTAATTTAATAAAATTTATAGATTATATAGCTAAATATAATAATTAAAATGCATATAAAGATAGTTATTGGTCATGTAGTTAATATAAGAACATCTTATACTCAAAAATTGAAATTCTTGAAAAATATTTTTCAACTTGAATTGAGGTTTTTTTAACTAAATTATACCACTTATATGAATTGAATTTAATAAAATGTATTAAATAATTACAATAAAAATAATTAATATTAGTTAATAATTTCAACTTAAATTTTGTTCATATTTATTATTAAAAACTATAAAAATTAATTAATATATTTAATGCTAAATTGAGGTTTTTCACGGTACTTATGGTTGTGTAAAAAAATAGTTTTCCATAAATATAGGATTTTTTATTTGAAATTTTGGATTAAATATTTATAATTAGTAGGTAAAAATTATCTAAAAATTATCACTTTATTTTTTTATGAAAGTATTAATTAAAAATGTTAAAAAAACATGTTATTGTGGTTAAAAAACTAGTCATCGTGGTTAAAAAACCAGTTACCATGGACCTACCATCTCTAAAGGCGATGCAATTATTTTCCATAAAAAACATTAAATATTGGTTCCAGAAATTTATATAATAATTAAATATGATAATTATAACATTAATATTATTCTGAAGATTATTTATTTATATATTATGTACAAGAACTAGAACTTTCATGACAAAACATGCATTAGAAAACAAGGAAATTAACATAAAAATAAATAGTAAAAATAAAATATTTTTAATGAATGAGTAGTAAAAATATATAATAGTATGATATATGATATCATAAATATTAATATGTTTCTTGTAACACCCCAAACTTCAACGGTACGCTTTCCTTTGAATAATACAGTAGCGTGTGTTATACGCAACTTCGAGTTCTAACACACACCACAACCAATCAAACTAGATGTTATGAATAGTAATACCCACTTTTTTAAATTTATAAATTTTATTTTGAAAAATGGACTTCATTTTTGGATTCAGAATATCGAAATTATCCTATGGTGAATTTTTGGTATTTTTCTAAAAAACTTCATTTTTTGATGAATAGTGAAACCACTAAGTGGTAGTTAAAAAACTGAATTTTTCATAAAACTTAATTTTACCGATTCTGTGAGTGGAATTTCAAAAATCTTAGAGACACGGTTAATATCAAGTAGTAAAATGTGGTTCAATGAGATGAAAATAATTTTTGGTGAATAGTAACTTTTTACTTTTATTTACCACGGTTAAAAGTAAATAGGGTAATTAAGGGTAAAAATGATATTAATATTACCCTAACACATGTCCTAATTCTATTGGACAAGTATCTTGACCAAAATCAACCTTACGAATAAAATATTATCATTTAGGTCCACTTTGATTAGATTAGCACATCTATTATTATTTAATTCAAAGAAGAGTTAAAAGAGTTAAAATCAAATTTTATTTACTAAAACATTTTTAATATAGGGTTATACATAAGATAAATTAGATTGTAAAGATTCATTATAAAGATAAAATGATTTCCTACATAATTATATTTTATTTATAATTTTTAGACATTAAATAATTTAATTTATTTATGACACAATGATGATGGATTAATTACCATAATAGTGAAAAATTAAAATAATTGATATTATAAATACCCAAATAAATATAATTTAAAACTTTTTATTAATTAAAATAATTTTATAGGTTAATATTACATGTTAGTATTGATTTAAGTAACTTTATTCTAAGTAATAATTCTGTCATGATTTTCACAAAAATCCATTTTCCAAATAGTGTCAAAATTGACATAAAAGAGTTATTAAAAAAATATTATATTATTAATTGATATTAAATTCCTAAAAATCTAAGGTTCGGCCAAGAGACTTATATCATGATAGGTGTATCATTAATGGACTACTTGGGGGTCTCTTGGAGGTATATAGTAAGTTTATTAACCATATAATATAAAAATACAAAGAGACATTGTAAAAGTCAAACTATTTAACGAAGAGTTAAAACTAAAATATAAGTTTAATATAATGACCCAAACGTGTCTAAATTCTATTAGTTGAGTGGTTTTAGACCCATACCCTCCTTAACCATTAAATAATCCACTTTTGAGTCATTATAAACCGAATATTAATTTATTATAAAATAATATTTCTAGCTTTTCCAAAGGTGCCCCTCACCCCTCTTATAAAAGGGAACTCCCCCTTCTCATTAATTCACACCTTCAAATCCTTTTGGTTTGGCCAACCCCTGATAAAATACTCTCTAAACGTCCCTAAATTAATCCTAGAGGCCTTAATTTAGTCATAAAGCCAACCTAAGGAGCCCTTTTGATCAAATCAAAATGAAGAACACGAAGAAGAGGTAATGATTTCACCACCCTTTTTCAATTTCCTTTCTTCTTCCACTTCTTCTTTCTTTGTTATTACCATTCTAAAATCATAAATCCAGTATATTATATATACTTTTATGTTATTATAAACATGGTACAACCATATTTCAGTATTATATCCATCCTTTGAATGACATGTCACCATATGTGCGTACGTATGGCTTACCGTCTCCACGTCGTGGTGTAATTGTTATTCAAAACATTATTATTTGGATGGGTATAATAATGATGTGTAATTCATGTAAATAATAAATATAACATGATAATTATTCTTTATATATGATATACCATCCAATTATATATTATTTTAGTATCAAAAGAATGATATTGTCGCTCGTGCGTACGTACAGACTACCGTCTCCACGAACGCGATGAGATTCATTCTCCATCGTATCCATTCAAGTATAATTATCATTTGATGATTTAAAAATAATTTTTAACGACTTGATATCATTTGGGATATGAATAAAATACAACCTATCCATGAAAAACATAGCTTACGTAACAAAACATATAAAATAAAATGAGTAAGTTAACACCCGAAACAACGATAATACTAAGATATTATTAACAAGTCAATGTTAAAAGATTATATATGATATCATATTAATGTATATGATTTTTGTATAATTTAATAACAATTATTTCACCATTATACAGGAGTTTAACCTACCCTCAACCAAGGAAAGGTACAAGTTAAGGGTTTATTTTTCAATCCCTTCATTATCCGAGATTGTTTATACGTAATAATCTACTGGGATCTCTTTATCATCCACGTCCATGTTTCTTAAAAATGTTTTTCAAAAAATTATTATTATTTTACAGAATACGGGTTAAAGTCATTTATACCCTTTTTTGACTTTTTATAAGAATTTTATAAATGAATATTTCTACCATTTTTCCAAACAAGATCCTTTTTAACCTTTTCGACATAATTAAGGTAAGAATGTATTTTTTTAACTTATACGGCGGGTGCGGCTATTTTCCGCTGTTATAAAATTATTGGAGTTTCCCTTACAATCTTATAAGAATATTTTCAACGAAAATTTTTTATTTTATATGACTCTTAAATGATTTCAAAATAGAAAGAGATATTTCTCTAAAAAGAGTTTTCATTTCATCTATGTCAACATCCTTTGATGGATTTTAAGTTTATTTGGAGTTGATTTATTATGATACAAAACATCTATATTGTATTGAAGGTTTTTTGATATGTTTGATTGTGGATGTGTTATTTTTATACCATTCATGATTTATGGATGAAGTATTTACATTTCGTATGATAGTTTTAATACGAATGTTTATGTTATGCTTAAACATGTTCATAAGAGGAATGCATTGGACTTAATATGGGAAGGGTGGAGCCCGCTATAGCTCTTTGATGCATCGGTAGGTCTCATGAGACAAACTAGTGTCTTGGCACAAGGCCTTGACAAAATCTTATTTGTAGTCTTGGCACGAGGCCTTGGCAATGTGGTTATGATAGTCTGTAATTTTTCATTCCAACATTATGAAAGTGGTTATTGATATTGCATGTGATTATTCGTTTAGTATAATATCCATGTGAAAAAGTAAATGGCGTTATTTCATTTTATTTTTTTCCATACTATATTGAAGTTCAAGTTTAAAAGGCTTTTGTTTTAGTTATACATTTCCTTAAATGTTTATTCTTATTTATGAAAGTTTCCGCTATATTGTTATCTTTACTAGGCATTTTAGTTCACCCCTTTTCTATGTTTTATTTTTCCCAGGATGTGAAGAAGTAAATTATGAATGACCCGTAGGGATAGTATGAGGGGATAAGAGTGTGGACTATGGATACTATGTTGTTGTCGTTTTCATTTTTATGATATAATGTAAAACTTTATGAATGTATATAGTTATTCCAAGGCTACTAAACTAATCGGTCTTTCGAGACTTGATCTTTCTTGTGATCATGCCAATGTTATGTAATAATGCACCGACTTTAGGTAACTGGGGTCGGGGCATTACAGTTGGTATCAGAGGATGTTTAGTACAAACCTTAGAAGCTAGATTTTGATAAACTCTGATTAGAGCACATAGATTTAAGATGGAATTTAAGGATTAATATATAAGAACTTCCTAAAATTTTGGTATTGTAGAGATTTTGTGAGTTTTCCAAGAAATACATCCCTGTCTAGATACGAGCAGGTAGAGGCGGATCTGGCACAGATGTACCTAGGGGAAAGACCTGAAAACACCGCTTTGAGCTAGACTCGAACGGGAACTGGTGCACGACAATGGGCATTGCTGCACTCTTGGTTATGAAAATCCCGGGTGATATTCTTAGGATAACTCTCATTGTCTTTACAAATCATTATGAAGGGTTTATGAGTATATACTTACTCAAAGAAAACATTTTTATTATTATGGATTATAACCATAAATAGTTCAATTTATGTTAAGTGTTTTATAAGTATGAAATTATGTATTTTGATTCATAAACTGATCTAGTTTATGCCATTGTTTAGAAATGGTGCCTAGTGGAAGAAATGGAAACTATATCAATGCACGCACTTCATGTAGGGATTTCTCTCCTACTCAAGATAATTATAGTGGAGCGGGTGATGCAATTGGTGCTGATCAACTAATCACCATACTGGGACAACTCACTCAAGTTATGAATAATAACCTTACCCGTATGGAGTACCCTGATCCACAACATGGAGGATCAATGTTAGATCACTTCGTGAGGTAGAAACCACCAACATTCAATGGGAGTACAAATCCATTAGTAGCTGAGCAATGGATAAGTTCCCTAGAGAAAATATTACAGGCTTTGGGAAGTAATGAAAGGGAAAACGTTATCATGGCAGTTTACCGCCTCACTAGAGATGTTGATTAATGGTGGTCATTGATTCAAAACACGATGGAAGATGATGAAGTATAAAATATGGAATGGAGGGAGTTCAAAGATCTATTTTTAGAAAAATACTTTCCTCATGACCATCGAGAAGATATGGAAAGTAAATTTCTTAGTCTGAGAAAAAAGGAGGATGACAATGTCACAGAGTATGAGGCTAAATTTACAAGGTTATCAAGGTATTCTAGAGATTATATACGTAACCCAATAAGTAAGATTGATCATTTCTTTGATGGGTTAAAACCATTTCTCCGTCGAGAATTAGTCTCACAGTCCTTCTCGTCATACGAAGACATTGTCTCATGTGCTATCAAGACAGAAAAGAAATTCTCTAAGTCTTATGACTTTAAAGAAAAGAAAGAGAAGAAGAGATCTACTGATCAATCTGGGAATGGAAATAAGGGGAAGAAGGGAAAGGTTGAATATCCATCCTATGCTAAATGTGGGAAGAAACACCCTGGTACTTGCTTCAAAAGAACGTGAGTCTATTACAAGTGTGGTTAAAAAAGCCACCAAGCTCGTGATTTAAAGGGGAATAAGGAGGATACTGATGTCCAATGCTACTATTGCAGGGATATGGGACATTATGAAAATGAATGTCCTAAGCATCAGCGGAACTTACCTCAGAAAATGCCAAGGGATCAAGGCCAAGATTTTGTTATCACTACTGTAGAGGTAGAAGCTCTGAAAGATGTGGTGGCAGGTAATTTAATGGTTTCCTCAAGTTTAGAAAATGCATTATTTGATTCTGGATCATCACATTATTTCATATCTTCCCAATTTGCTAAGAAAATTAGATATTTCCAATTTTATTTAACAAGGGAGTTGTCAGTTAAAACTCCTAAGGTAAGTATCATTGCAACAATGTTTTGTGAATCAGTCCCCATTAGAGCACATAAATGTTATTTATCCACTGATCTCATCATCATACCTATGATTTAGTTTGATATAATCCTCAGTATGGACTGGATTTCGGACCATGATGTGAAGATTTATTGTAAGAAGAAGTAGGTTATGATTTTTGATGATGATGATAAGGAACACCTTATCTTTAGAGCAAAATCGTCACCACCTAATTATTATCTAGATCCACCCCCAGTAGCTCAACTAAATTCAATTATTGGGGAGGAAGAGAATGAAATAACTGTGGGTGAGGAAAGGAATGTTCAAATATCGGATGTACCTATTGTGAAAGAATGTGTAGATGTGTTTCTGGAAGATTTACCTGGACATCCTCCAAAACGAGAAGTTGAGTTTTCCATTGATTTAATTCCTAGATCAAGGCCTATATCGAAGACCCCTTATAGAATGGCCACTGTAGAATTAGTTGAACCAAATAAACAACCAGAGGAATTGAGTAATAAGGGATTTATTCTCCCTAGTGTTTCTCCATGGGGAGCCCCTTTTCTTTTTGTTAAAAAAAAGATGGATCTATGAGGTTATGTATCGACTACAGGGAGATCAATGCTATAACAATAAAGAACAAGTATACCATACCTCGCATTGATGATTTATTTAACCAACTACATGAAGATCAATACTTTTCAAAGATTGTCCTTCAATCTGGATACCATCAGTTGTGTGTGAAGAAAGAAGACATTTTAAAGACAGCATTTTGAACTAGGTACGGGAATTACGAGTTTACAGTAATGCCTTTTTGATTGACTAATGCACCCTCTTTATCCATGGATCTGATAAATTGAGTTTTCAAGGAATATCTCGATGAATTTGTGGTGGTATTTGTTGATGATATCTTGGTATACTCAAAAAGATATGAAGATCATGAAAATCACTTGTGCATTATCCTGACGACTCTGAGAAGACACGAATTATATGGCAAGTTTATCAAGTGTGAATTCTAGCTTCAGGATATTTCTTTTCTTGGCCATATTGTCTCTAAAGACGGAATCTCTGTTGATCCTTCTAAGACTAAGGAAATCCATGAATGTCCATCACCTATGAGTATAACCGAGGTACGCAGTTTTATTGGTTTGGCAGGTTATTATCGACGTTTCTTCCAAAACATTTCCCGGTTGGCTAACCCATTAACAAAGCTCACACATAAATTGGTGAAATTTGTTTGGAAAAAAGAGTGTGAAGAATGTTTTGCAGAGCTGAAGAGAATATTAGTCAATGATCCTATATTGAATCTATCATTGGGGAATGATGGGTTTGTTATTTATAGTGATGCATCAAAGAAAGGACTTGGTTGTGTCCTTATGAAGAATGATAGGGTTATTGCCTATGTGTCGCGACAGTTGAAGATTCATGAACAAAACTATCCTACTCATGATCTCGAGTTAGCAGCTGTGAACTTTTCTTTGAAGATATGGAGGCACTACCTCTATGGTGAAAAATGTGAGATTTATACTGATCACAAGATTTTGAAGTATATTTTCTCACAAAAATAAATCAACATGAGGCAAAATAGATGTCTTGAATTACTCAAGTATTATGATTTTAGGATACACTACCACCTGGGGACAGCAAACATGGTTGCATATGCTTTGAGCAGAAAAGATCATGGAGTTTTAAACAATATGATAATTGAAAGGGATCCAAATTTCATGGATCTAGTGAAGATTGACATGGGAATAACAAGGGAAGGTGAAACATCAATGCTTTTTCAAATGGTTGTTAAACCATCTTTACTAGAAAGGATTAAGAGTTCTCATACCGATGATGAAAAGTTTCAAAAGGAGATTAAAGCTGTGAATGATGGGAGATTTAGATACTTTGTGTATGAAGAGGGAATTTTGAAATTTGGGAAGAGAAACGGTTAATATAAAGTATTAAAATGTGGTTCAATGAGATGAAAATAATTTTTTGTGAATAGTAACTTTTTACTTTTATTTACCACGGTTAAAAGTAAATAGGGTAATTAAGGGTAAAAAAGATATTAATATTACCCTAAAACATATCCTAATTCTATTTGAAAAGTGTATATCGACCAAAAACAACCTTAGGAATAAACTATTATCATTTAGGTCCACTTGGATTAGATTAGTACATTTGTTATTATTTAATTCAAAGAAGAGTAAAAAGAGTTAAAATAAAAGAATATTTACTAAAACATTTTTAATATAGAGTTATACATAAGATAAATTCTATTTTAAATATTCATTAGAAATATAAAATTATTTACTACATAATTATATTTTATTTATAATTTTTAGACATTAAATAATTTAATTTATTTATGACAGAATGATGATGCAGTAATTACCATAATAGTGAAAAATTAAAATAATTGATATTATAAATACCCAAATAAATATAATTTGAGACTTTTTATGAATTAAATTAATTTTATAGGTTAATATTACATGTTAGGATTTATTTAATTAACCTTTTTAGAATTAATCATTCTATTATAATTTTCAAAAAAATCAATTTTCCAAATAGTGTCAAAATTGACATAAAAGAGTTTTTAAAACAAATATTATATTATTAATTGATATTCATTTCCTAAAAATCTAAGGTTCGGCCAATAGACTTATATCATGATAGTTTTATCAATAATGTACCAATTTGGGGTCTCTTGGATGTATATAGTAAGTTTATTAACAATATAATATAAAAATACAAAGAGACATTGTAAAAATCAAACTAATTAACTAAGAGTTAAAACTAAAAGATAAGGTTAATATAATGACCCAAACCTGTCTAAATTATATTGGTTGAGTACTTTTCGACCCATCCCCACCTTTCCCTTTAAATAATCCCCTTTGGAGCCATTAGAAACCGAATATTAATTTATTATAAAATAATATTTCTAGCTCTTCCAAAGGTGCCCCTCACCCCTCTTATAAAAGGGCAATCCCCCTTCTCATTAATTCACACCTTCAAAGCCTTTTGTTTCGCCCAAACCCTGCCCAAATACTCTATAAACATCCCTAAATTTATCCTATAGGCCTTACTTTAGTCATAAATCCAACCTAAGGAGCCCTTTTGATCAAATCAAAAGAAATAACCCAAAGAAGAGGTAATGATTTCGCCACCCTTTTTCAAGTTCCATTCTTCTTCTACTTCTTCTTTCTTTGTTATTACCATTCTAAAATAATAAATCCAATATATTATATATATATTTATGTTATTATAAACATGGTAAAACCATATTTCAGTATTCTATCCTTCCTTTTAATGACATGTCACCATATGTGCGTACGTACGGCTTACCGTCTCCACGTCGTGGTGTAATTGTTATTCAAAACAATATTATATAGATGGGTATAATAATGATGTGTAATTAATGTAAATAATAAATATAACATGATAATGATTCTGTATATATGATATACCATCCAATTATATATTATTTTAATATCAAAATAATGATATTGTCACTCATGCGTACGTACGGACTACCGTCTCCACGAACGCGATGAGATTCATTCTTCATCGTATCCATTCAAGTATAATTATCATTTGATGATTTAAAAATAATTTTTAAGGACTTGATATCATTATGGATATGAATAATATACAACCTATCTATGAAAAACACATCTTACGTAACAAAACATATAAAATAAAATGAGTAATTAAACACCTAAAACAACAATAATACTAAGATATTATTAACAAATCAATGTTAAAAGATCATATATGATATCATATTAATTTATATGATTATTGTATAATTTAATAACAATTATTTCACCATTATACAGTAGGTTAACCTACCCTCAACCAAGGAAAGGTACAAGGTAATGGTTTATTTCGCAATCTCTTCATTATCTGAGGTTGTTTATACATAATAATCTACTGGGATCTCTTTATCATCCACATCCATGTTTCTTAAAAATGTTTTTCAAAAAATTATTACTATTTTATAAAATATGGGTTAAAGTCATTTATACCCTTGTTTGAATTTTTCTATGAAGTTTATAAAGGAATCTTTCTGTCATTTTCCAAACAATATCCTTTTAAACTTTTCAATAGAATTAAGGTAAGAATGTCTTTTTTTAACTTATACGGTGGGTGCGGATAGTTTCCGCCGTTATAAAATCGTTGAATTTTCCCTTACAAGATTATAAGAATATTTTCAAAGAAAATGTTTTATTTTATATGACTCTTAAATGATTTCAAAATAGAAAGAGATATTTCTCTAAAAAGAGTTTTGATTTCATGTATGTCAACGTTTGATGGATTTTAAGTTTTTTTGGAGTTGATTTATTATGATACAAAACTTCTATATTGTATTGAAGGTTTTGTGATATTTTTGACGATGGATGTGTTATTTTTATACCATTCATGGTTTATGGATGAAGTATTTAAATTTCTTATGCTAGTTTTAATAGGAATGTGTATGTTATGTTTAAACCTCTTCATATGAGGAATGCATTGGACTTAATATGTGACGGGTGGAGCCTGCTATAGATCCTCAATGCATCGGTAGGTCTCATGAGACAAACTAGTGTCTTGGCACAAGGCCTTGACAAAATCTTATTTGTAGTCTTGGCATGAGGCCTTGGCTATGTGGTTATGATAGTCTGGCATTATGCATTCCATCATTATGAAAGTGGTTATTGATATTTCATGTGATTATTCTTTTAGTAGAATATCCATGTGAATAAGTAAATGGAATTATTTCATTTTATTTTTTCAATACTATGTTGAAGTTAAAGTTTAAAAGGCTTTTGTTTTAGTTATACATTACCTTAAATGTTTATTCTTATTTATGAAAGTTTCCTCTATATTGTTATCCTTACGGGGCATTTGAGCTCACCCCTTTTCTATGTTTTATTTTTCCCAGGATGTGAAAAAGTAAATTATGAAAGACCCACAGGGATAGTATGAGGGGATAAGAGTGTGAAATATAGTGACTATGTTTTTTTAGTTTTCATTTTTATGATGTAATGTAAAACTTTATAAATGTATCTAGTTCTTCTAAGGCTACTAAACTAATCGGTCTTTCGAGACTTGATCTTTCTTGTGATCATGCCAATGTTATGTAATAATGCACCGACTCTGGGTAACTGGGGTCAGGGCATTAAATTTCTTGTAACAATCATTAATTTTTTTAAACCATAATACATGAGGTTAAATACCGATCAACTAAACCAAATCATGAGGTAAGAGATTTCATCTAAATGCCCATTTCATTAACAAATATTTGTTAATATGAATCTAATCACTTTTATATGGTTTATATAATTACCCTATATTGTATTTAACATGAATATTTATTTATTCATGATGTTTAATGGTTTAATAAATATTTATTTTTTCAAGCGGTCTCAATTTAAAAGATACCAAAGTGATAAAAATTTATATTTAAAATCTTGATTATTTGATATTTCTCTTACTTTCATTAAAGTAATATTATGCTCTATCCTTATTAAACTCAATATATTTTTTTTATTCACTTTATATTGAAGTAGTTTCAATATTTTCTTCTAAATTTTCCCCTCTCTGGGAATTTAGTCGAGAAAATAATTGTTTAAACAAAAAACCAAATTTATTTCCTTTTAAATCAGATATATTTTTCTTCTATATCCATGTTTTTTAAAAAATAGTTCTTAAAAAGTCATTTTAATTACACAAATGATTTATTGGGAATTTTATTTTATCCTTAACATTTAAAAATGGTTTTAAATTAATATTTATACTATTTTTTGAATGGTTCACTTTCAACAAAATGTCAAAACGAATTTTTTTTAATGTATACAATGTTAAATAACTTCCCTACCACCAAAACCATTTCACAAAATATAGCTTCTTCTATACATTTTAAAGGGTTTTAAAAAGAAAACTATTTTATAAAAGATTAATTTAATATTTAAATTCCATTACCATTATTTTTATAGTGGATATATTTTTATTAAAAAAACTATATTCCCAATGAACTGATAATCATCTATCATTTCTTGATTAATTTTTGGATTGTTAACATTCTCTTTAGAAAATCACTTTATTGAGATCATATTTCATTGTAAATAAAATTTCTCTTAAATATTAATATTATTTGTATCTTGTATATGCTTATTTCTTAAAATTTATACCATTTTTATATATGATGTTTACTTTGAAAGTTATTTGATTAACTAGGGAAATATTGATATTTTTATTCTTTATTCAATACTAAAATTTATTTATAAAGCATATTGTTCATAAATTAAATAAATCATTCAATTTATAGGGAATGATTTTGACATGCAGTTATGGGTGGGTCCCAAAATTATATAGCCCCTATATGCATGAGTAGGTCTCATGAGACAAATTAGTTGGACAAATTAAATGGTTTTTTACCAATAGTTTTAAACTATCATGTGAAATTTATTAAAAGTGAAAATATCATGATGTATGAGATTATGATTTCCAAAATTATTCATTTCCCTCATTGAGAACTCATTTATTATTATCCATGAGATTATTACATTGTTATTATCCATGGATTAATTTTTTTCTTAGGTTATTGATTAAATAGACTGTGTTTTTAGATATTTACTTTTCCATAATGATTATGACTTATCTAACAATGATAATGAAGTTATGGATTAAATGTTAGGGGTCTTTAGATATTGACCTTAACATATTGATTATGCCTTAGTGATTAATGATAGATCATGATTTAACTAACCCTTACGAATAATTTAATTTCACTGTTATTTTTTTATATTCCCAAAGATATTAAAATAATTCTTTCAATGGGTTCAATGATGTTGAATTTTTTCCATTACAATGTTTTATATTTTATTCCCAAAGTAAAATCAGTATCATGTATGTATCTAGATCTCCAATAATACTAAATTGATTGGCACTT
Source organism: Viscum album (assembly GCA_963277665.1). Classification (NCBI taxonomy): domain Eukaryota; kingdom Viridiplantae; phylum Streptophyta; class Magnoliopsida; order Santalales; family Viscaceae; genus Viscum; species Viscum album. The sequence continues at coordinate 2,067,852,835 of OY728152.1, read as the reverse complement.
TAGTATTCTACCTCTTTTATAAATGATAATGTAATAAAGTGGCCACCATCTTTGGGATACTAGATTTGATGTTATTATTATCTGGATATTTTTAGACTCAAATTACAAGAATAGCCCTGAAAATTAATATTAATGGTATTTTTTATTATAAATGAATTTTAAATTATTAAATAAATTAGAAAACCCAATATTAAGTCATGTTTGGATGAATAAGTATTTACTATATATTCTATTTACCATTAATTATCCATTTTCTACTTACAGTTACATATTTGACCATTAAGGAATAGAAAACACTATTAAATCTTGTTAATAAATTTGAGTTTTAATCTCTCTTCACAACACATTAATTTTATGGATAAATTTTACTTATTTACTACCTCAATATACTCTAAAAATTTCTTATCTTTTATTTTATACACACTTAAAAACTCATTTATCTTCCAAATAACTCTATTAAAGTAATTTTTTAAGGATTATAAATTGTAAGATTGATCCTTTTTATTCGATTAAATAATTATTTATATATTTCTAGGTCAGTAAGGATATATTATCCATGTAAAATTTATTATTTCACAAAGTTTGGTTTAATACATACCTTTTAATCTTAAAAGATAAAACACCCAAACACTAACTCTTTTATATATAAATTTTAATTATATTTCATTTTATCTTCTATTTTCCTTTACTTTTATTTTTTTTCTTTTATTTATTCATTATACAATTCTAGATAGGTTATTCTACTCATGTATGAGGTATAAATAATAATTTACCTTCATATTAAATCCATATACTATCAAAATTATTTATCATGGTGGATATATATTTATATAACTATACATAATAGTGGGTCAATTAAGTCTCAAAATAGTAATTATAATAACTTATTTAATTTATAATCATTTAATTTTTTATTAATTTAATTTTAATAGGTGTTAGTTCACTCACCATGGTTTATTATCTCATTTATATAAGTATATTTACATCTTACCTCATCATTATATCAACAAATGATACACATAGTTAAATCCATGTTAAACATTTTAAATGTACAATTTCTAATGAAATAATTTAATATTAAACCTTTTATTATTTAATGAATTTAAATAATAAATAATTAAAATATAATTAATATTTATATTATTACTCTATAATAAACATTTCTTAGGTATTTTTAAACTACTATGTTATTATATCACTAAATATCCTAAGGATGTAATTATAAACTACAATGACTATCAACAGCCAAATACCATGGGAAATGAAGCATTAAATTTAATTATAATAATATATTAAATGGATTGAAATAACCATAATCAATTATATAATAAATTTATGCAAATATTTTAAATAAATACTAACCTGTTACAATTTATTTTTATATGGAATATTTAAAGAGAAGCATATGTGAAGGAAGTAAGGGGTTTCTTGTAATCCATTAAATGTTTTGAAGTCTTTCTCTCAACTCTTTATATCTCTATAAATGCTTTCTAAGATTTTTATTTTTTATTTTTTTGTTGATCTTTATCGATATTCTAATATTCAATTTAATTTTCCCCTCGATAGGGAATTTGTTAACCCATATCTTTTCATTCATTGGGGTTAAATTTGATGCTTATATTTATGAGTTTAAAATACATGCTTATATGTTCTTTATTCATCATATGGTGAATGGAAGTTAAATATAATGATGGGTGGGATTAGGATATAGACCCCAAATTCCTTGGTTGATTATATTTTCTTTAGATAATTTATATTGGAATTAACTATTTCAATTATTCCATTGTGGGTAATTATGGGTGATTATGAGTGATTACAGATGGTATGAATATAATGACCTATAAAACCTTAATAACTACTATATTTCCTTTATTATTTAATATGAGAGAATTTTTTTCACAATTTAATATAATTTTTTGGTCTTATAAGAGTTAAGGTTTGTTATTTAAATTAAAATATTATTAGGGTATTTTAGGCATTTCAAAGGCATAACGGGTTTTCTGAATTTTTTTATACCCCTTACTAAGATTAACATTCTAATCCCATGTTTTTAAATTATTTTTATAGGGTTTAAGGATTACTTTGTGTAAAAATTAAGTGAAAATTTAATTTATGTCGTTTTTTAATGAATCATGAAAGTATATCATTTAAATAACATATTCTTGTAGAAAAAAATACAAAAAATTAAAATTGTGGTCTTTTTTATAATGGATTTTATAATTCTATAAAACACTAATACTAATATTCTTTGGAATTTAATTATTGTAATATTGTTTCTAAATCATTTAACTTTTGATTTGTTAATTTTTATCTGTTATAGTTGGAATTAGAGTGGGTTTTAGATAACATTAGGGGTAAGGGTGTTGGTAAGGGAAAAATCAATGATAGTTTAGAGGTTTTAAAGAGGTTTACAAGGGGATAAAACACTAATTAATGGTTTTATTGTAATGTGATTATTTTATTAAAAATTGGATACTTGGATTTGGGAATAATAAGGATGAGAGAGTGAGGGTGGTCCTAATGGATGTAGGTTATTGGTGCATTTTTAGTGCTAGTAACAAGGCAAGGTTTAATGGTGTTCTCCATTCATGACTGGAACTGGTGGCTAGATGACATATATTTGAATTTTATTTAGGAATACTTTTAAATTTTGGGGATAATTTTACATCACTAATATTATTTATGGCTGGTATATCCTCCCACCCTCCCATATAGATGTAATTTATGTAGGCTAAATGGGTGTAATGGTCACCTCCTAGATCTGTCCTAAACATAACTTGAATGGATCATGCATGCATGGACTCGTATGGGGAGGTGGTCTGGTTCATGATTCTATGGGTTTAGTCATTGTATATTTCTCTATATCTTATAGTCTTGTGGACTCCCTTTTGGAAGAGTCTTTTACTTTTCTAAATAGGCTCTAGTTCTATCTTGATAGGAATCTATGTTTGGAGTCAGTGTAAATGGATTCCTTGATCATTTATAATTCTCTTTATAAGCATGATTTGATCCCATGGACTATTATATACCATATGGGGAGAATTAATCTCCTTCTAAATAACTAGGTGGAGGTGTTTACCACATGGTGATAAAAAAAAGTTTCATATTTTCTTGGTACTTAGGGTTCTTAGGATGATAATTTCATTTATTTTTTAGATTGGTCCCCCTTCCTATATAATTTACTATAATTCTTAGGGTTTATTCCCTTGGTTTTCATTATTTTCATTCTCCTTGACTTCATCTGAGCTTGTGGTTTCTAGTTCTAAAATAAAATTTATACTTATGATGTAATGTATCTATTATATTGAGTAATACTAAACCTTCATTGTTGTAATGTAATATATTGTACTCTGTTTTCCAGGTAATAAATAACCCACCAACTCTGGAAAATTGGGTTTGGGTGCATTACAGGTTCCAATGAAACAGATAAGATCAATATACTGAATAAATTATAAAGGTAATAGGATGAAAATTAACCTTAAAAATAAACATCCTAAAATAGTTATCACTAGATCTAAGAAGTTTTTGGCTATGTTATCTCAACTAACACTTGATATAAATAGTTTTACCAAAGAAAGGGATATAATAAATTATCTATGAATGAATATGTTAAAAGTGGAGCATTTTATATAATAGTATCCTCTCAAATTTTGTGGAACCTCAATCATAGTAATATTTGATGGGTGGACAGATTATTTTGAGAATATATTTTGTCTTTTGGGTTGTTTAGAGAATCAAGAGGTAACTATTTTTATTTATCATCTTGAACATGAAGTTGATGAGTGTGGGTTTCCAATTAATAATCCCAAAGATAAGAATGATATTAATACCATTTAATGTAAGGTTTTTAAATAACACTTTCTTCAAAAAAAATTACTAAAATAATTTGGTATAGAATGAAAAATAAATATATGGAGTAGAATAAAAAATTAAAGGGTTCATTTATTACTTATGAATTGAATTTCACTAGATTGAAAATGAATAAATAAAATTTTATTCTATACCATGAAAGTAAAATTGATAGATTATACATAGTCTTGAATCCAATACTATAATGGGATCTGGTTAAATATTAATTTTAGAGTTATTAGAAAAATATTTGATATTCTAGAAAGTTTGTAATATAGTGTCTTGAATCTTATGTATCTTATAATAATAGTTACAATATGCGATCAAGCTATAGAGTAATAAGTAAATATCAAATAATTAAAACTTTATGTAAGAGAATTAAATTTATAACATTCCCCAAATTTGGTAAAAATATATTCTAGGGGGTTTCTTATGAGATAAAATATGTGTTATCAGTGTGTTAAATTTATACCTATGGTTAATTATTATAAGAAAAATGACAAGTGATTAGATCAATAATGTAAAAAATAGATTAAAAAGGTTATATCTAGGTGTTCAGTTGACAGTGAATTGTTTTAATTATAATAAGATGAGTAATTATTAAAATTTGTATATAAATTTAATTATTAAAAGTTTAAATCATCATGATTATAAGAATAAATTTATATAAACTTCAATTTCAATTGCTATTACTAATAATGATCCATTTGATGAAGTGATAACAAGAATCTTATTTTGTCACTCAAAATATGTTAATGTATTATTGGATTTTGGATCCACATATTCACTCATTTATATTAGGTTTTCTAGAAATATATAAATATTATCTCACAAAATGTAGATTTAAATTTTTTTTATAACTCCTAATAGAGTTATTAAAGTAACAAGGATTTATAAGAATCATCGTATAACCATATATGGAATATTTTTTCCTAAAAATATTATTATCATTCATGCATTAGATTTTGATATTATTTTGGTTATGGATTGTATTTCAAGATATCAATAAAATATTTATTATAAAAAAATAAGTTACATTTAATTTTCATAATGAGCTTAATTTTTTATTTGAGATTGAATCCACTCTAGTGATAATAGATCAATAAGATAATAAATATATAAAAGATAAAGGTGATAATTATCTTTCTAATATAATTTAAAATAATTAAATTTTCTAACTTAATTATTTTCCATTGGTAAATCTATATTTGAATGTATTTTGAAAAGATTTTATTCATATTATTCTTGATCGGGAGTTTAAATTCATTGTTAATTTAGATCCTAATGATAATTAAATTTCAAAAACCTCTTGTAGAATAAATATTGTATATATAATTAAATGGAAAATGTGATTAGAATATTTTTTGATAATAGTTTCATTCATATTAAAACATCACCTTGAGATTCTTATATTTTATTTTTTATGAACAAATATTATTCTATAAGGATTTTTATTAATTATAGAGAACTCAATAATATTACTATTAAGAAAAATAATCTTTTTTGTCACAATATTGACTTATTGTATCAGCTCCATTGAGATCAATACTTTTAAAAGATTGACCATGGGTTAGTAAATCATTATTACATTGTAAATGAATAATATATTCCTAATATGGAATTCTGAATGAGGTATAGCCACTCTTATTTTGTAGTTATTCAATTTAGGTTGATGAATTCACCAGCTATATTTATGGATTTACTGAATAGATTATTCAGGGATTATTTTAACAAACTTATAGTGACATTTATTAATAATATTCTTGTATATTAAAAATTTACGTGGATTGGGAAAAATATTTATAGAATTTTTCAATCAACCCTAAGACAAAATAACTTCTGTTGAAAATTTATTAAATGAGAGTTTTAGATGTAAAAAAATTCATTACTTCGGAATTTTGTAACTAAATATTATATAATAGTAGATCCTACTAAAACTAAAGTGGTGTAATAATTGACAATACCAACTAATATCATAGGTATTCATATTTTTATGGGTTCAACGGATTATTACTAATGGTGTTTTTGAAAAAAAATAGGTTAGTTAACCCATTAACCATGTTAAATTGAAAGGGTGTCAAATTTATTTAGAGGAGAGAATTTTAATAATATTTTAAGGAATTAAAAATAAGATTAGTTAATGATCTTTTCAAATCCATAACATAAAAAAATAAAGATTTTTTATTTATAGTGATGCTTAAAAAATGATTTTGGTTGTTTTATTATTAAAAAATATTGAATAATAATATGTGCATCATGGCTGCTGAAATCCCATATTAAAAATACTCTAACACGTTACCTTTATCTTGGAGTAGAAATTTCGTATTTAAATATTTAGAGGAATAATTTATATGGTGAGAAAATTGATAAATATATATATATATATATTTGGATCAAAAAAATTTGAAGTATATATTCACTTAAAATGAATTTAACATGTGGAAAAGGGGTGGTTTGAATTGATAAAATATCATGATTGTATGATTCATTATTTTCCTTATTAATTAAAAAAATTATTGGTTGCTTTAAGTTGAAAGCATAATAAAACATTAAGCATGATATATTTTTAAGAAGATCCATTAGTTTATTATTTAATGAAAATTGGATTGGTAACTATGAAATTGGAAACCTATTATCTTTTATCATAAGTAACAAAAAAATCATATTCATTGGAATAAATTAAGTAAGGTAGGAAAGATGATTATGTATTAGAAGAAAATATCAAATTGATAATGGAAGTAAATTTACATGAGTTTAATATTAATAAAAAAAGCTTTATAAGAGAAGAAAATTAAGGGAATTCATAATTTAATTGGTATTGAATTAAGTTTTAGTATAGGTTTTCATCTATGGTATGATGTAATATTAGAGTGGACAATTCAAAATTTTAAGGATATGATTCGTGATTTTTCATTATATTATCAAGGATCTTGGGATCAACATATATCATTGGTTTAATATACTTGTAATAATAGTTTTCATTCAAATATGCAAATACAACCTATTGAAGCACCGTATGGAAAGTAGGGATAAAATCTTTATTGTTGGGATGAATTTGGGTGGGAAAGTTATAGGGACTAGAATTGGTGGATGAGATGGTTTGGAAAGTGAAATTAATTCAATTTTATATGAGGGAAGATCAGAGTTTCCAAATACTGATGTAGATAATAGAATGAATGATATTTAATTTGAGGTTGGTCATCATGTTTTCCTTAAAATATCTACATGGAAAGGTGTGATGTGTTTTTATAAGAAATAAAAATTACAACCACGATTATTTAGTCCATAAAATAGTTTGGATAATGTGGATTAAATGGATAATCATGTATCCCTTCCTTCAAGTTTATCTCTAGTACAAAATGTGATTCATGTCTCAATATTAATAAAATGAATACCTAATTCATTGCATATATTAATCCTTAATGTATTAAAATAAAGTATAATCTTACTTATGTGGAAAACCCAATTCATATTATTGATCATATAGAGATAGTTCTATGAAATAAGGTAACTTTTCTGGATAATGTTTTATTGAAAATTCATATCGTTTGAAAAGAAACATGGGAACCTAAAGAAACTATAAAAGAAAAGTATCCCCACTTATTTACCAAGGATGAAAAATTTTGAGAGGATATAAATTACTTATGGGGGATAATATAGTATCCAAATATTATTAAATACCATTTTTAGTTATGAATTTTATAATGTATTTTATGGATTTATATTTATTAGAATTATCTATATAAATTTGTTATTTCATAACAAAAAATTGATTTAATCAAAGCTCATGTAATATTTTTTATTTTATTTTATTCATTATTCTATGTTTTATATTTGTATATTTACATTATTTTCATGAATTTATAATCATATCTATTATTTTTAATATGTTATAAAATTTTATGGTATGATATAAAAAAAGAATGTGATTTTATTTTAAAATTAAACATTTCATACACTAAGAAAAATATATATTATTTTAATATACAATGAGTTTTATTTAAAAAAAATTAATCAATATATATTATTTTTAAAGTAGTTATATATTATAAAACATTATTTCAAAAATATATGAATAGTATTTTTAATTTATAAGAAAAATATATGGAAATTACTAATAAATGTGACGTATAATCCCAAATTTGATAAACATTATGGAAAAAGATTAAAATAATATTTTTATTCCAATTTATGTAATTAAATTTTTTAAAGGATATATTTTAAAATTAATTATTAAAATTAAATGTGATAAAAATATGAGTGATACATTTCAATTTCAATTCCTTATAAAAATATGAGTTTGAATTCAATGTGAATTTTATTAATTATTAATTTATAAATATCTATAATATTTTATAAAAATTGAAATATATATATATAGTATATTAGGATATTATAGATATAAAACATTATTTAATTTCTTTGAGGTTACAAGAAAACAAAACAACACACACACCTCAAATACAGCTAGTGCAATTCACAATCACCTCTTTAGGTTTACCGACTCCATAGCTTGGTCATTGTAAATTTAAAGCCTGGAGGCCTTAAAATCAAGGACTAAAGTCCCCCTACCTAAATCTAGAATGTTTTTAATGTAAATATAGTCCTACACCCCTACCTACATCATTTACAATAAGTGGCCTTGAAAACCCCCTCCAAGGGGTGACCATGATTTAAACCTTGGTATGATGCCAAATTACAGGGTGAATTTTCTACTCAAGTAATCCACAACTACACAAAAATTATTATTTAAAGTTTCAATATTCATATTATGTTTGATTATATGTTGAGTAATAATTATGAATTAATTTTAAAAACAATAGTTTAAGTTTGAATCAAAATTTACAATCCATTGTTAAAAGTATGTTCAAAATGTTATGAAACCCTTAAAATGTATGGGATGTTTATAAATAATATAAATATATAAAACATCAAAATTTTAATTTAATAGATGAATTAAAATTGTTTTTAGTTATATTATAATACTTAACCTCCTTTTAAAATAATAATTTTAGTTCATGTGGAATTATAACTCATATTCTTATATTTTTAATGATGATATTGAACATTTAGAAAAACATGTAACATATTAAAATACTTAATATATATAATATTAATTTTCAAATTCAAAATATGAATTTTAATTGGTTTGATATTGGGTGAAAAATTTCAAATCATTCTAAAATAATATTATGATTTTGAATAGAAAAGACATAAATGGTGACTTAGTAATACTATTTGTAAAGGATAAGTATTTTGTTATATTTAAGTGATATATACGATAATAAATAATTAATATACAAATTATAACTTGAATTCCATAATAATTAAGATATTATTAAACTAAAATTACATTAATAACCTTTAAAATTAATATAAATGTAATTTTTTGGAAAAAAAATATTTGTAAGTAAACAAAACCCTAATATTGAGTCATGTGGACGAGTAATACTCTACCTTATCTTATCTTGATCATTTATGAGAAACTTTCAACTTAAAAATTACATTCTTAACCATTAAGTAATAAATATTTGTAAAAATACCAACAAATATTGTCTATAAATAAGTGGTTTACTCTCTCTTCACAAGTAATTATTTCTATTAATGAATTTATCTCATTTCCTATAAATTCTCCAAATTACTCTTTTATTTTTGATGCTCTTCGAAATTCATTTTTCAACCAAAAAATTTGATCAAAGTATCCATTTTAAAGATCATCAATGGTAGGATTTACTATTCTTTTTCAATTGAATACATCTTTCTATTGTTTTTGTTAAGTATATATTATCTTTGGAATTTTATGATGTCCAATAATAGTTTTTAATCCTTAATTATCCATTTTTAAAAGATGAAACACACAAATACTAACACTATTATAAATAACTTTTATTAGATTTCATTATTTATTTTATTTTTATTTACTTTCATTTCATTATAAGAAACTTCAAGGAAGGATATTCCACTCATAGATTAGGTATTAATAATCAATTACTATAATATTAAATATTCATGGTATCAAAATTATTCCTCATGGTGGTTATATATGTATATAAATATATATAATAATGTGTCAATTAAGTCTTCACTTAGTAATTTTAATAATTCATTTAACTCATCACTCTGCATTATCTCATGTGTATAATTAAATTCTCTTCCAAGATTAGTATCATCACCAAAAATGATACATATACTTAAATACATGTTTAACGTTCTAAATGTAAAAATTTCCAAAATTCAAAACTTACTATTAAAATATATGTGGTAAATGTAATTTCAATAATAAATAAAAATATTATGAATACGGATACTATAACTCTATAATAATAATTTCATATATATTTTTGTACTTTTAAACTATGATAACACCAAATTTTATGGGGATGTAATTATGAACTATAGTGACTATCAATAACCAAATACTATGGACATTGAACATAAAACTTGAATCAAATCTTATGTTAAATTAATTAAAATAACTATATATAATTATATAATAAAATAATTTCAATGTTATATTAAATAATAACACATTATAATTTATTTTTATATCAAAAAATGTTACACTAAAGAATTTGGGGAGGAAGGGTTTTTTTTAATCCAATAATTTTTTTTAAAAGATTATCACAACTCTATCTCTCTCTCTATAAATTTCTTCTAATAATTTTATTTCTCATCTTCTTATTGATCTATATCAATATTCTATGCATATATATTATTTTTCTCTCAATATATAATAAGTTAACCTATTTCATTTTATTCACTAGGGTTAACTTTAATGCTTAATTTTATTGATCTTTATCAATATTTTATGCATAGGCTTATTCATAATATAGTTCTTATACATTATATATGATTAAGGGTAGACCCAAGATATATCCCCCCATTGCATTGTGGAATAATTTATTTGTTCGAAGAAGTTGTGTGGGAATTAACTATTTTGGTTATTCCATCAAAGGTGATTATGAGTGATTATGAGTGATGTGGATATAATGTCCCAACAAACTGTCATGATTATTTTATTGAATTTATAATGGATTATTTTTTTCTTAAGGAACTCTATGATAAAAGAAGTTAATTTAATAATTTAATAGAGTCTTAAAATATTATACACTTTAAAATTTTATTATATAAAATAAAAAATCAATTCTTTTCATATATATAAATATACTAATGTGTTTTATTCCCTTTTTATACCCCTTAAAAATATTCATATTCTTATAACAAGTTTATATTTATTTTATAGGGTTTACATATTATTAGGAACAATAACGTGGTCCAAGTACTAATTATAGGGATTTTATTTAAATGAATCAAGTATATTGTTTAAAGAGAATGTTCTAGTGGAAAAAATGTACAATAAAGGAAATTTATGGGTTTTCATTTTTAATGTATTTCTTAATCCTCTAAAACTCTAAAACTAAATGTCTTATGAAATCATGTGTTATCATAATTGTTACAAATGTATAATTATGGGGTGGTGATATTTGAAAAATTACAAAGGTGCATTCCCTCCCATTTACATATATTATTTGGTGGAGTATTCAATTATCAAGGAATAATGAGTTTTTTTATATCCAAGTAAATTTATTGTCCTATTTATATGATAAATTGAAAACTAGTACTTTATATGTTAATAATATAATTAATTTTATGTATTTAATTATATATTTTTTTCTGTTTTAACATGCTAGATGTGATTTCATATCATTGGGACTTAAAATAATAGGAAATAAATTGACGTATTTTAATTGGTTTTTGCAGAATTAATTTATTGAAACATATCTATCAATGTTATATATACATGAGAAGTACCCTGAAGATGTGCCTAAGGAGAAGTGGATGGTTTTTATTAGACATCATCAGGGAGAAATGCCTCAGGTATTTTCTGACATGCCAATAGATTAATATAACTATTTTAGTAGGACTTAAATTTTTAATAGCATATAATTTATTTAGAAACCATCTATTATAGATTATTTATTTTAGGGAAGTAGGTGATTCTCCACACATCTGGTTGAAAGTATTTTACTAAGGAAGGAGATAGTGTGGTACACACGGTGATGACCCATGTATTTTTTTCTAATGAGTTAATTTTTTATTTTTTCCTAATAATTATATATATTCATATTATTAGACATTATTAAAACATTAAAAAACTATTAAGTTATTGAATATAAGTATGGTTTTTATTTTAGAAAGCTATGTATTTTTTATTCTAACTATATTGTTTTAAATCTGTTATATGATTTTTCTTAAAAATTAAATTCTAAAATTTTAAAATTTAAATTTTATAAAATGAAGGTTATTTTTTAATTAATTATATCACAAATATCTTAGGATGATTTTTTTATTTTTTATAGAAATATGATTTTTTTTTTGAATAGTTAAAATTACAATTTTTTTAAGAAAACACTTTATTTTATGATATCTTCATGAAATAAATTTGACTTAAAATTTTATAAAAATTGTTGAAAAAATAATACATGATTATATACTAAAAATATCATACAAATATCATATTATTTTTATAAATTAAATTTTATTCCAAGATAAATATGAAAATCATTATCAATACAGATGCAGTTCTTGCACAACACCATAAGAGTCAAAATAGGAATGTTTTTGATGATATTTAATAAAATATAATAATAATATTTATATTAAAGACACATTTTATTACTAATAAATTATTTTAACAAATGTTTTTGGATTTAAAATTTATATAGAAGGATAAATTTTCAAATATTTTCCTAGTTCTCACCCAAGGTCGAAAAAGTAAAAATAATTATATTAAAAAAAATTAGTATACATAAAAACAAATAACTTTATAAAAGTTTTTAGATGATGGTATTAATAAAAATCATATTTTTTAATAATTTATTTTTAATATTAATTCTAAAATAATTATCCAAAACTTAAACACATAATCGACGCAGCACTTATGAAAGAAAATGAAAATTCAAAGTAAATAGTTCTAAGAATTTTAAAAGTGATATGTTTCAGATGAATTAGGGTACTTTCATGAACCAGTCCGAGTAACCTGGTAACCTGATAACTGAGATCTTCCAAACATGGCCTGAATTGTGTTCTTTCTATCCACAGGTTGGTGACTGGCACCTAGAATCATAAAAAACAATAGTGGGAATGAATTTTCACACAAACATTGCAGAATAAGATAAAAAAGTCAGTATGCATACAAAATAAAACTCCATAGGGAAAACTATACCAGAAGTCAAATAGGTTTTAAAAACCCTAAGTACTAACAAAAAGTACCATAAAAATAAGAAAAAATGACCAAGACCCAATAGACGCAACTCTCAAAAACCTAAGGATCAACAAGTACTATCACCAAGTGGTGCCTTACCCCTGATCGAACCTAGAAGATAATTTACAAACACCAGAATAAATAGGTAGGGTGTGAGATAAAATACTAGTACAGTATCACCAAGGATTCCATTATAATATTCCAAAATTTAATTAACCTATTAAAGCTGTTAAATTTATTTAAATGGGTATGGTATTTATGAGCATAATAAAAACAATTCATTCATTACATTTCAAATTATGGAAATAATTTAAACAAATGGATTCACAAACAATTTATAAAAAAATAGTTTATATAAATTTATTATTCTTGTAAAATAATTTACAAACACTATCTCACATTTATATATCATATATAAATTAGTGAAAAACATGGCCATCTGACAGAAGTTACGATAGTTCCAGGCTACAGGATCCTCACACTCTTGAAGGTGATCACAGAAATATGTGTATACACACTTCCCTCTAAAAAATAAGGGTTTAAAACCCATTAGGTGGGTGCAGACTGTAGCAGTGATATAGCATACTATAGTTACGGTGGGCATAGTAGCAATAGCGAGAACTGTAGTGGCGGCAGGTCACTGTAGCGGCGACAGGGCATTGAGGCAGCAGCGGGTACTGTGGGGTACTATAGCAGGAGCATAATGTAGCAGTACTATTCATAAAATAGACTTGGGCCAAATATTTGGCCCTATAGGCCATGTAATAGGCTAATTGCCCTCTGGGAATTTGGGCTATGTCATGGGTCTCCCTCTACCCAGTTAAAAGAGGTATTTCTATGCTTTAATAATAAATGAGGCTTCGGCCCAAACCTTTAAAAAAACTTCCCTATGACACTGTCTAAAGGTGACTTGTCACCATCCCATCGAGGATGTGACGTGCATCTATAGTTTTAGTTTTAGTTGTAAAGTTTTAAATGAGTTTTATCCCAATAACTCACTAACCACCGAGGCTTTTATGTTCTCTAGTATAATAATGAACAAAAATTTATTTTAAAACTATTCAAAATACTATTCTTCCCATTCCCCTATTTCAAAATTGTCAATTTTTGAATTTAAAAACAAAAACATAGGTTTTTAATCAAAACATGTCATTTTTCAAGATAAAACCACTAGGTTTCTATCAAAAACCATTTTAATCCATTTTATCAAATAAAACATTGAAATTAATTTCAAAATATAAATTTTATAGTCTAAATTCCACAATTTTCCATCAATTTTACAAACACACCCCAATTCAATGGAATTGGGGGGTTTTCCTAATTTCGTGCCAATAATTCAATTTTACATTCAAATCCCCCAATTCAATGGAATTGGGTTTTCAATAAACCAATTGAAATTATTTTGAGTAATTTAATTTAAATTAAACAGTTGAATTTAAATCAAGCAATCCATGGATAATCAAAATTGGTCTTCACAACGGAACCAAAAACCTTTCTCATGGGAACACAAAGCCTGCAATGGAACCTGCCAACAACAATAAAGCTGAATAAGATCTAGGAACTCAACCTAGAAACAATATTTGACAACCTAGAGTTTAGATCCATGAATCATTATATGTTCTGTAAAACTCCAAGTAAGAAAATATAAGGAGATGAAGAGATATGGTGAACGATTACCCACTAAGTCACACCACAACCACGATGAAGATCAATCACTGATTGACACAATCCAAAAGGGTTTTAGGGCTCTAAAATTTCTTTGGAATGTCTCTTAGGTTAAGAGAAATGATAATTGGAGAGGATAAAAAATAAAAAATAGTTATGCTTCCTATTGAAAAAAACCACTAGGATTTTTTATAACTTGTAACCTAATTACACATCATGAAATTGGAAAATACCAAAATCACTGAAACCCCGTCACTTTTGGATAAAATATGATTTATTATTATTTTGGAATTTATATGGTTTGTAACTAAATTAAACGATACGTAAATCCCTAAAATACTGTTAAACAAGCAAGAATTTACTATGAATCTAACAAATCTCTAACATCACCATTACAGATATCCTCCCAATTCCTTCTCAACCCTACCCAGTCAATGAAAAAGGAAAACCACAAAAAGTTTTTAAAATATAAATTTCAGTAATTTAATGGGATATTACAATATCCCAATCATAAAAAAATTTTATCCTCAAAAATCTTGTCAATAAGATTCCATATCAAAAGGTTGTGGCCACTGCACTCTCATCAGTGCTTCGTGTTCCCATGTCTCATGAAAATATTAAATGTGCTACCATATCACTTGAACTAAAGGTATATTCCTTCCATGAAGTACTATGGTTTCAAAATCAATTATCCTTACTTTTTATTCGGTCAGGGATAATTCATGCTCAACCTCATGATCACTCCAGCATAGAACATGAGATGAATCGGATAGATACTTTCTTAGCTAAGATACATGGAACACATTATGTATCGATGTCAACTGTGGTAGACATGTTAAATGGTAAGTAACTTTCCATGCTAACTCTACAACCAAAGAAGGTACTACAAAATGAGGATCAATTTTCCCTATCCTCCCAAGATGTCAATGACCCAAATGATGAAAAACTTTCAAAAACACACGTTCACTAACTAAAAATTTTAATTCTCTACAATAATGGTCAGCATAAGATTTATATCAACTATGTGCTGTCAAAATTATCAGAAAAATCAACTAGATATTTTATGTGTTCTCTTGAAGTAATCCTATACTAACTAATTAACATTCACCAATCTCAAACCAACACAGGTGAGATCTACATGTTCATCCATAAAATTTCAAAAAAAGGAGATATTCAGATCACAGACTGGTAACTATTATTATAAGAAAACTCAACTAGCCCCAAATGATCTCCCAAAGACCCTCCAAATTTGAGAACACAAGTGAAAAGCATATCCTCAAGAATCCATATAACTCTCTTTGTTTGGCCACCCAACTGTGGATGGTACATTGTACTTAAATGGACCTGAGATCCTATTTCCACCTAAAGAACTCTCCAAAATCGATAAGAGAACCAAGGATCTGTGTTTGATACTATAGAATATGGAACTCCATGAAAATGAACTATCTCTTTCACATATATATTTCTCAACTCCTCTAGATTGGTTTTATCATGAATGGGTATAAAGTGAGCCTATTTTGTAATCTGATTAATCACAACCCATATAATATTCTTCTTTCTTAGAGTACATAGAAACCCTACCCAAATGTCCATAGAGATCCCATTCCACATCCAAGTAGGTACCAGAAGTGGGTAAAGTAAACCTAAAGGTTTCTGGTGCTCAACCTTGACTTGATGGAACATATAAAAATGGTAGAAAAAATTCATGAATAACTTGCCACATACCTAGAGACACTGGAATTTATTCCACTTGTAAAAGAACATCTTGGTGGTCTTTATGTGCACTATCTATTGGGAGTTATAACAATCCACCATAACAACTTTCCTTATAGTTAACAACACAAAAATTAATTCAGATAGAGTTTAATGACCTCTTTGGAGAATGATCACTTCGAAACGGTCTCTCCACCATAAAACGAGTCTTCAATGCTATGGAACTCATCATCTAGTGGATGTTTCTTAATAATCATCTGGAGAAGAGATGATGTCAACTAAATACTAGAAAAAGAATCCTCGTCCCATAATTTATGGACTCCAATATGAAACTATGAAAAGAGATCCATCAAGTTAAACTCTTCCAAATATTCTTTAATATCCTAATTTGGAAGTTTCCTAATTAAATCATCTTCAATGATATTCCCATTCCCCATGTTATAGGCGATTTCAATGTAGAAATAGTATAGGAACTCCACCCAACACCATTGGAAGAGATTCAATCATTTTGAGAGAATATATAACTAAAGATATTGTGGTTTGAAAACATGGTAAACCTTTCTTTATAAATTTAATGCCACCAAAACTTAATCTTGTGCATCACAACTGCAAGTTCAATCTCATGGGTTAGATAATTATTCCCATGTAACCTAAGCTGAAATGATCCATAATAAGTTACATGATCACCTTACATAATAACGTAGCCAATACCTAAACCCAATGCATCATAGAAGACCACATTTCCCTTCCTGGCCTCTAGAAGATTCAACACAGAAGTCCACAAAATATTCCTTTAATTGTGCTAAAATTTTTCTCTATCAATGTTAGAGAAGAACTGACTATTGGAGAGATATTAAAGGCCTATGTATTTTATTAGTGCTAAAAATTAACTGATAAAGGGGTCCTTTATTAGTTCCTATAGAAGTGCTCATAAAGGGGCATAATCCAATGTGCTCTTATAGCATACTTCAGTACCAAAAACACCACGAAATTGGAATAATAAAGTATGAATACTTAATTTAAATGAATAGAAAACAATCTTGGCTTGTTTTATTTGTTTTGGCGATGTGATGCTCATTTTAAACTAAAATAATACTTATATATAGAAAAAATGAACTTTGAGTCTTATTGGTCACACTGTGCATCAGATTGAGGAGCGGATGATTCTTGTTTCAAATGATTTATGGATCATTTTCCTAAAGTATCAAATCAATATGAATGTGTTTAATGGGTTTTGAGTATGTCACTTGTCTTTTTTACTAAAATGTCATTTTAAATAGGAAACATACACTTGGTCTCATATCTGTCGTATCATGTATCGGTTTGGTGTGATACTAATTCCTAAACATCACAAATGACTTATGAATCATTTTCCAAAATTATAAAGACAGTCTAAGCACGTTTTCTTGGTTTTTAGTGAGTTAAACATCAGTGCTCTAAATTATCATGACAATCGAAGTGTATTTTCTTAGTTTTCAGTGGGTGAAATGTTTTGAAGTAAACTATCGATTTTAAACTAAAAATAGACACATTAAGTCATATCTGGCACACTATAGGTCAGATTGAGGTGTGTCTAATTCCTACACATTAGAAATGAAATATGTAACATTTCCCTAATGTATCAAAACATTATGAATGTGTTATCTTAGTTTTGAGTAGGTTATTTTTCTTTTTTATTAAAATTGGTTTCATTCTTAAATAAAGATTCACTTGGAGTCATACTAATCACACTCTGCATTGAATTGAAGCGAGGCTGATTAATACATCTCTTAAATGACTTAGGAATCATTTTACTAAAGTATAAAAAAATCAGAATGTGTTACCTTAGTTTTGAGTATGTGGATTTTTTTAATAAAATGTCATTTCAAACTAGAAATAAGCACTTTGACCTATAATGATCACATCATGTATCAGTTTGACGTTACACTAATTCCTACACAACACAAAGGACCTATGAATTGATGACCAAAATTATCTAAAAAATCCGAGCGTGTTAGATTTTTTTCAGTGTGGGACATTTTTTGAAATAAATTATCGATTTTAAATAGATATTGGGAACATTGTGTCACAACAATCACACCGTACATCGAATTGAGGTGTGGCTCATTCCTACATGTCTTAAAGAATTATGGTTAATTTATCTAAAGTATCAAAATAATCAGAATATTTTTTATTGGTTTTGAGTATATTAGTTGTACTTTTTACAAAAATTAATGTCAATTTTAAATAAGAAGAAGCACTTAGAGTCATATCGATCACACAGTATGTTGGACTAAGGTGTGGATAATTCCAACACATCCAAAAGTCTCAAAAAAATCCTACCTACCAATGTTACCACACTTCCATTGTATTTCTATGTCAAACTAAAAACATTGTATATTAACTCAATGTTCTTAGTAGAAAAATATTTCTCGTTGCTAAAAGTCAGAAGAACAGATGATTTCAAAAACGAGAAAGGTTTTTCGGATAAAAAATAAACTCAATATGTAGTTTTGCAAGTTCAAAAAAATCAATAAAAAAATAAAGTGTGGCAACATTGGTAGAAAGAATCACTTTATCTCTTTTGTGACTTGTTCAAAATAGTTGAAAGAAAAATATGACTTCCCAAAAGATGTGTGAAAAAAACTAAATAATTATTAGATAAAAATTATTAGTAAATTAACTTAAAAATAGTAAATAAAATTATGTAAAAATTAATTAAATAATTAATAAGAATTTAGATATTCTTGGTGGCTGTATGTATTCTTGGTGCATTTACTTGTTGTCATTATCTCAGTTGCTGGATCGAAAAAAAAAGAATCAACTTGTACAAGAAAATAATTATTATATAAATAATACTGAAAATAAATAAATTAAAAATAAATATGAAATAATACATTAATTATATGGATAATAATTTTACCATGAAAACATTGTTGACCATAGGTATATTTTAATGATAAAGCAAGAATGATGATAAAAATGAAAATAGATCTCTCTGAACAATCAATCAAGGAGTTAGGAGGATGAGGAGAATTTCTCCACTATGGTCAGAGTTATCCTTTGTATTCATTCGAAGGTGAAAGTTATAAACAGTTATCATCTTCATCATCTCATGTCTTGAATATTTATCATTGTATTTTTTGGTTGACACACATCCTCCATCTCTTGTGTTCATGCACCAATGTTTCTTGAAATAATCCAAGAAATAGTCATCCATGGGAGGATTAATGTTCAGATTAGTACAAGAAAAATAAAAGAGATGGGGGATTATTATCATAGTAAAAAAATTAAATAATAACTATTCAGGAAATGAAGCTAATAAGGATGATAATTGTACTTCATTGTGTTCTATAAAAGGATAAATACCTCCAATTTGTGAGAATTTCACCATTAGAACTAGTTATTAACTTGATGCCTCCATTGCCACAAATGCCTTCCATAGAAAAGATCCACACAACAAGATAAATGATAGAGTGAAGTTAGGGAATGAATGTGATAGGGTGGAGATGAAAGAATCAGAATACACAACTATAGTTCTCCCTGGGTTGCTATAGTGTAATTTTAGATGAAGAGTGTAGGTTACTAAAATTACTTTATTCAATTAGACGTGGAGGTAGAGTTAATGATTAATTTCTTTCATTTTTATCCTAAAATTTGACCATTGGGGTCTAAATAAAACTTTAATAAAATAATTGGTTGAGGGTTTTATTTATTAAGTTTTTTCGATTAAATAAGGTTTTTTAATAGGTTTTATTTTATTAAAAATGATAGGGTTTTATATGATTGGAAAAAGAAGTTGATGGAGGGGTGTACTTCATTCACAATTATCTCAATAGTCAATAGACCTGAATGGGGTTCATGTCCTCCACTATCAAAAACTATAAAATGGAGTTCACTCCTCATTTGATACATAGATAAATAAATTGAATCTTTCTAAATATTTTATTTATAAGTTATATAAATATATATATTATTAGTAAATTTATTTTAATATAAGTATATATATATTATCATATTTAAATTTATTTAAGTATACAATATATTATTTGATGTATGTATAATACTATTTTTTATAATGAAACTAAAAAATACTATTAATAATAATTTTTAAGTTATTTAATTATAAATAATTATTATTCTAGGTAATTGTGTCTAAAATATAATTATTTAAATTATTTAAGTTTAATTGTTTCATAAAAATGTATATATAGTTACCTAATTTTATTATTTTTAAAGTAACATGAGTTTAAAATATTTTATTAGTTATTTAAGAATAAATTATATTACTCTAAATTAAATGTATTGATAGACCTAAAATGTATATATAGACCTAAAATAATGAATACCTAAAAATAATTTCTAATATATTGAATTTGACAACTTTCGTTCTATTTTTTTTGAAAAAATGATGTAGAAACCTAAGGATTCTAGGGAGGTAATATAATACGCATTGACCCATCATTGAAATTTAAGGAGCTTCATAAAGAAGTTGATGTAAAGAAATAAAACAACACAATTCTGAGAAATATATCAAAGAGGTTGGATACTGAGTAAGCCTAGCCCCCCAAATTTTTTAAAAAAAGTAAAGGTGAAGCTTAAAAAGACAGAGGAAAAGTCAAACAATATCATGCCCAAATAAAACTACATGTCATAAGGGCCATCATCATCACCAAAAACATAATAATAAGTTGCACCAGCATCCCCTGATTCCCATTCAGATTGTGAATTTTTTTATTGCTTAAAGAGCCTAGAATACATATCCCAGAGCCTTTGTTGTATTCTGAGAAATATATGCAACCATTACAACAGAATATCACAACATTGTATAATAAATACAACCCTATACTAATTTTGAAAATAGGGATCCATTTAAATAAAATAAATATGGTATCACCCTTACTAATATTTCTCTTAAAATAAAATAATGCAATTATAAGAAAATAATTTTTTAAGGAAGAACCGTAGTAACAGAATATAAGAACAGAATTTAAATAAATTAATTCCCTTACATGAATTGCATAAAATAATCATGTTTTGTTGATTTGTACCATCATCGGACTTATAATTTGTTCACTAAATCAATTTTCTCATTCATTTATGGTTTTATATCAAAAACCTCCACTATTTATATAGTGGTATAAATATTTATTTAATTGGTTTATCACCAGACCAGAGGTGATTCAATAATATTTCAAAACATCAAAAAAAGTAAGCTTGCAAAGAAAGATGGGGTATAAATGTAGTTAGAAAAGCAACTTGATTCAAAACAACAATTTAAAAAGACCAAAGCAGGATATCCAAAATATTATTCAAGAAAAGAACGGATCATAAACAAAAGAAAAATAGTACACAACAATCAGAGCATAAATACAGAAAGAAAATCGGAACCTAAAAAAGGAAAACATAGGCCTACCTCTCTAGATTGAAGAAAATCTGAGACCCTCAGATCTATATCTCGTTTTTTCTTCAAATATCCTAACTAAAACGAAACACTATTTTTTGGATGATGTTCAAGCAACTGGATGAAATGGGTTTGTGTGATTCGAGTGGGTTTGTGTGATTTGATCTTTGATTCACTGAGGAGGAGCTTCGGTAATGGGTGGCTTCCATGGAAAGCTTCTAATATCATGGTAGGTTCTCAAAAGGCTATGTTTTTTTTAATTAGATCGGGAAACTTTTATTAGTTCTTTTAAAAAAACACTGATAAAGATTTTTTTATCAGTTCTTATTATTTAAGCATTGATAAAAGTAATATTTATTGATTCTTTTTTAAAATTTCTAAATAAATCCTTTATGAGTACTAAAAATATAGCACTGATAAAGGGTTATATTTATTATTTCTTTCTCTAGTTCTGATAAATATGTCATTTATCATCACTTTTTCTAGCACTGATAAATACAAGCGCTATTAAACACATGTTATGTAGTAGTGAGTATTCATAAGAAATGTAATATCAATAAAATAATTATGAAACCATTCATACCAAGTAAACTTTAGTCTCTTATAAGTTAGTACGATCATTGGAGATTCCAACTATGAAAATTTCTTAACGAGTTGGTGGTAATACCATGTTAAAACAATGAATCTCTAAATCTCAATAATGTGTTGCGGTTGTTCCCATATCATAAACGATTTTAGCTTTTTAGGATCAAATTAAATACCATGGTTCAACACAACATGTCCCAATAATTTCACTTCCTAAATCTATAAATCACATTTTGAAGGCTTGTAATAAATTCAGTAATTTCTCAAAAATTCCAACACTACTCTTATATGATACACATGATCCTCCTCAAACTTATAGTAAACAAGTATGCTATCCACAAAGACTACCACAAGAGTATCAAGGTACTCATGGAAAATCATGTTCATTAAATCCATAAAAATGGTAGGATCATTGGTTAGACCAAATGGAATGAAAAGGTACTCATAATGGTCCTACCTACTCTAAAAGGTGGTTTTCTAAATGTAATATTATTTTATTCTCAACTGATGTTAACCAGATTGAAGGTAAATCATTGATAACTATTTCGTCCCTTTCCACTGAACAAACAGATCATAAATTCAGGGAAACGAATACTTGTTCTTTATCATTATTCTATTTCGTTTTCAATAGTCCACGAAAAGGAAAAGTGACCCATCTGTCTTCCTATCAAAGAGAACCAGTGGCACCCAACCTGATACGCTTGGTCATATAAATCCTTTCCCTAGAATATCATCCATCTAAATCTTTAACTCTTTCATTTTAGTTGGTGCCATGTGGTAAGAAGAAATAAACATTAGTCGAGTACTATGTACTAAATTGGTATAAAAATCTACCTCCTTTACTCATGGAAGACTGAATAATTCATTAGGAAACACATCTTGAAACTTCAAGACAACTAGAGGTAGATCACCACTCAAAGGTTATAACTCCAGATCAAAAAAGAACACTAATTTTACTTTCCCCAAATTTGGACAATAATTTTTTGCTCTACTTGACCTTGGGTACCATTTTCCTTGAAATACATGGCACACACCATTGGTTGTAGTAAAGAAGGCCCATCAGAGATAATAATCTATCCAGGATTTATTGATAATGATTCAATCCATTCCAAATATGAAATCACTAGTTTTCATGTTGAGAACTAGAAATATCCGATAAAGCTCTACATATGATAAAGAGAAATCACAATAGGGACTACAGAGGCCCTACTCTCTCTTTGTTCCAAGGTATATAGTAATATCCATCACATAAGACAAAACCTTCATAGAAATATTTATAAGATTAAAAATATGGGTTGAAATAAATTAATGAGATGCATAATTATCAAATAAAGTAGTCACTAATGAAGAAGTTATAGTGATGATACCTATCACAGTTGTCAGACCTATTTCTACTTCCTTTATAGACTCTTCCACTACCTAAAGAAGCTCTATTTTAGTTTCTTGTGAATAGAACCAATTTTATCATAAATCATTAGATTATACAATAATTTTAGTAGATATTTATGATATTTTACCACTAAATGGAGTTTAAACTATATTTAAGAACATTTATAAGTGATCTAAGCATCCACTATATCCACATATCTTGGGTTCCTCAATGAAAACCCTCTTATAATTCTTAGGCTTTCTGCACAAGTAAAAAATAAATTGGTCTATGACATGCACTGTAGGGGGTTTATAAAAATCCTACTATCAATAGCCCCCATGAGAATCATCATGCTTCATCTTTCCCTTAGAGTAAAACACATTTCCACTAGGAGGATAAAAAATTTCCCTCAACCTGAACCTGTCAACCAGGTCTATTTAAACCATTAATGGTCTATATATCACATCAGAAAAATAAATAAGCTTCAGCAAGAAAATATAAGAATGAATAACATCTCTAAGACCCAACTCGAATTGTTGAGTCTCCAACTTCTCATTTGATACTACCATAGGTAAAAACTTCACTATCTCAGTAAAATAGTTCACATATTTTTTCATGGTTTTTTTATCCTACTCATGTTTGAAGAACTCTAAATCCATGGATAACAGCATCAAATCTAGATATAATTGGTCAGTGAAAATAAACTTGAAGTCTTTTAACTCTAAGACCTCATGTTTCTTCATTTTCACCATCATGCCACACTATCTATAGATCAATTCCTCTAGCATGAAGGTGGAAAAATTCACCTAAATATTTTTAGGAGTCTCTAAGAATTAAAACAGACACTAAATATTGCTCAATTATTCCTCAGACTCTTAAGGGTTATTGGAGCCTTTGAACATTGGTGGATTCTGGAGGAGGAAATTCTAAGAACAATTTCAGATAAAATCCCTCTGAGGTTCCACAATTGGAAAATAAACAGGAACTAGTGTAGGTGCCTATCCTAGATCATAGATAGTTCGTACAATCTTCTCAACCAGACTTGGGACCACATGAATATTTTCTCACTGTGGTTTATTAGTAGCTTTCTCCTGGATCTGATTCTCAAATATTCGTAGAGGCATGATGCCACAAAACATTAATAGAAAATGATGAAGACACCATATTAACACCCAAACAGAGAAACAAAGGAAATGAATCACAATATATAGACAACAAAATTTAGATATCAATCAATTCAAATTAAAAGTAGTTAAAATACTAGAACTAATCCTCAATACATCTTTCCCAAAACACCCCTGATGACTTAAGGTTTGTTATGGAGAGATCTATCTGGAAGATCAGTCATAACAACCTCCTAAGTCTTGACAAGAATACATAAATCCATACTAACATCAAGACAAGAAGCTCAACCTATTCCTCTGATACCACCTTGTCACGAACCAGCTCAGAATCCTAGTAACCCAAAAACTGGTCCAGTCCTAACATGGCATGAAGGGTGTTAATGATCCCCATAAGTTGGTTACTAGCACCTAGAATCATACAAAATGACAGTGGGAATGATTTTTTTCACAAACATTATGGAATAAGATAAAAAATTAAGTGTGAATACAAAAGAAAATTCCATAGGGAGAACTATACCAGAAGTCAAACAGGTATGAAAACCCAAAGTACTACAGAAAAGTACCAAAAAAAGGAAAAACTACCAATTCCCAATAAATGAAACTCTTCAATCCAAATAGACCAATAGAAACTTCCACCAATTGGTGACTTACCTCTACTCAATACTATAAGAAGATAATCTACAAACTCATGAAGGCACGGATAAGATGTGAGATAAAATCCTAGTAGGTTATCACCAAGGATTCCATAATAATATTTCAATATTTAATTAACCAATTAAATATTAAAAATTAATATAAATAGGTATGGAAGTTCAGAGCATAATTAAAATAGTTCATGCTTTACAATTAAAATGAATGAAATACTTTAAACAAATGGATATAGAAACAGTTTATATAAAAAAATTATATAAATTCACTAAGAATGTAAAACATTTTATAAAATTTAGGATGCATTTATATCTCATATATAAACAAGAGAGAAATATAGTCATGTGTCAAAAGGTATGATAGTTCCAGGCTATGAGATCCTTACACACTCTAAGGTGATCATGACAATATGTATATACAATCGTCCCTCTAACACTGGCCAAAGGTGACTTGTCACCATCCCATCAGAGATTTGGCCCACAGTACTAGGGTTTATTTCAATTGTAAAGCATCAAAAGAGTGTTATCCCAATAATTAACTAACTACCTAGGATTTCATTTTTTTCAAGTACAACAATGATGAGAAATTTGTTTTTAAACTTTTTAAAATAAAATTCATCACATTCCCCCATTTAAAAAGATCCAATTTTCCATTTAAAAACCAAAATAGATGTTTTTAATCTAAACATGCCTTTTTCCAAGATAAAAATACTGGGTTTCAATCAAAAACCATTTCAATATATATTTTTAGATATAAATTTGAAACTAATTTCAAAAAATCAATTTCATAATTTAAATTCAACTATTTCAAAGTAATTGGTAGTTTCCCCCAATTTTGTGCCAGAAATTCAATTTCACATTTCAATCCCCCAATTAAATGTAATTTTGTTTCAATAAACCAATTACAATAAGTTAGAGTAAATAAAATTAAATCAAAAAATTGAATTTAAATAAATAAATTCATGGATAATAAAAATTTTCCATCACAACATAACTACATACCTTTCTCACAGAAACACAAATGCCCCAATGGAACTTGTCAATAAGAAAAAAGGCACATAAGATATATGAAATTAACTGAGAAAAAATATTCAAAAAAAATTGAGTTTGTATCCATCAATACCTTGATGATCTATCTAAATCCAATAAAAAAAGAATGCATATTTAGATATAGGATAAATCTTACCCAATGAGTTACATCGCAACGACAACGATGATCAATCGCCGATCAAACCAACCTGGAAGGGTTTAACGGCTCCAAAATCACATAGAAATGTCTCTTGGGTCAAACTCAATGAAGATAGAAGAGTTTGATAATAAATAATAGCTATTTTTTCAGTTAAAAAACCCATTGGGACTTTAAATGACGTGTAACACAATTACATGTTGTGAAATTGAAAAATCCCAAAATGGCCAAAAAACCCATATTCTATTTATAAAATCATATTTGTAATTATTTTATAATTTATATGTCATGTAACCATATTTAAAGGCTTGTAAATCCCAAGTAGACTACATAACATGTACATTTTTTCTAAGAATTCAAATATTCTGTGACTTCACCATTATAAGTATCCTACCAATTCCTTCTTGACCCCACCTAGTTTACAAAAAAGGAAAACCATGAAAATAATTTAAAGAATAACTTTTAGAAAGGTAACAGGATGTTACATGTATTCCATTATTTTTAGCAATAAAAATTATAGGTAATTAAACATTTATATATTTAAATTCTAATTCCATTGTTGTCAAGATACTTTAGAATTTAAATTATAAACATAACCCAAAAATGAATATCAAGAGTATTTAATGTAAATAATGATTCATAAATTGACTAAAAAAAATTATAAAGTCTTAAATGACTCGATTTTTATGGGTAACGGTCTATCATGACATTATGTATCCCTTTATTAGATACTTTTAATTTTCATATTTCAGTTTTGACCCTTAATAATTGAAAATATGTGAAAATATAATGGGATTTTTTCTATAGAATGGGGCTCGTTATACCCTTTTAAAACCACATATAAAATTTATTTTTCTATACTTATTCTTCCATAATCATTCTATAAACTTATTTTTCCATTTTTTAAAGCCTCTATCATTTCCAGAACTCGTTTATCCAAAGTCTTTTGACTTAATCAAAAGGTGGTGGTTCAAGGAGTAAGGTTATTATTTCCAAGGCAACTTAGTTTATATTATTTGTGATTATTTAATGTAAAAATATTTTAAAAATACACTAAATATTTTTGAAATGGTTGTATTTAAATTTATTGAAATATTTTTTATCTATAAAGGATGAAAGATCCTTCAATACCCCTCATCAAACTCTTTTACATAATATGTTACTATGTAAAAATACAGGTTCTTCCAAAATTGTGCCTTTTTATTTCAATTATCCACTAACTCTTTTGAAAAACATATGTAACCTTTAAAATTATACATAATATTAAAGTTTAATTTTTATCTAATATTTTTTATAAAAAACAAATTTTTATTGGGAATTTCATCTTTTAAAATCTTTTGAAAAACATCACTCACCATAGTGGATTCACACTACCTAAGTCAACAGGGATGTGTTGATAACCTTACACCTTTTATATAAGTTTTTAAAAACTAATTTTATGACTTAATATAAAATTAATATTCAATTAATTTTATGATTATTATTTTTCAGTGGTGAAATATCCATTATAGAAAAAGAATTATTAGTAAATAATTCTTAATATTTTTAGTTGTTGAAAACAAGATATTAAGGAATATTTATGGAAATGTATCTCCATCATGAACTATTTAACTCTTTTACTTCTATAATGAAATATAGAGAGTAAATTGAAATATATATTGAAAATTGAACTATTTTACAAGTACCTTTAACCATTGAAAAATAATAATAAAATGGTTTTTGACCCAAATAACCCTAAAATAACCAACGTTAACAAAAATAATTAAGTAAATAAATTAAACATGAAAGTAAAATAAATAAGTAAAATATTAATTGTCATTTTTTCTAGTAATTTTTTATTTTAATTATCTAAAAATCATTTTATTTTATTATTAATGAGTTTTTTTTGTTATGTAACTTTAATTTCTAGTTTATATAGATATATTCCATAGTGTAATTTTGATCGTAAATTTATAAAATCCATTGTAAGTCAAAATAGTAATAATATATAAGTACTCAAGTGATTTTCAGATAATTTCGATTGATCATGTAAAGAAACATGTAACTCCATATAATTTTACTATGGGTTAAAAAATTGTATATCCAAGTGATTAAATGCATGAATATTCGATCGAATATGATGGGTTTACTAAAAACACCTCAACTGATGGTAAGGACAAGTAGATTGACTGTATGGCCTATTTTTTTTATTATAATAATCACTAAGTGTGGAAGTTATCTTTTTTTTATCGAATGTATGTTTAATTATAGATATTTTATTAATGAGTTATGATTTTGAACATTTTATGAAGTGACTATATGGACATCAATTAACCACACTTTCAATTGAAGTGGCCACAAGTTCTATGGATTGACCACACAACCTATCAATGGTTTTGATAAAAAAATTCTAAGTGTTTGAGTGATCATGGATAGTCTCACATGGAACACTTCAAGAGACTAGGATTAAATCAGTATTATATTTTAATAATATACATTACAACCACCTTTTGTACATAAATAAATAAGAAGTTAGAATCATTAAACACTTTTGGATTTTTGTGCCCAGAATGAGGGTTCATAATGACCATTCTTTGATGCAACTTTTTAAAGGTGGTCTTATTTTTAAAGAAAAAAAATTAATTGGATAGTATATTGATGGAAAAATGTGAAGAAGTGATTTTTTTCAATAAATTATGGTACTCTGTTTTCATTTTTACCTCACTAAAAGATCAAAAGAATTTTTCTAATCATCCGTTTTAATCTCACAACCAAAGTAAGACTTCAATCATAGAATACACCTTTGTGGAACAACTGAACTTTTATCCAATAATTCATAGAACTCTCTTTTCTCTACCCCCCCCCCATATTTTTTTAAACTACTTTTAAGTTCTTCATATATTCCTTTCCAAATATGTTAAAGTGAATACAACTTCACACCATAAAAAAAGTGATTAGGTACTCCTCTTATTTCTTTTATATTGGTAATCCCAGTAAAACTATAGAAGACGATATGTTCTAGAATGGACATCCCTATGAACTATTTTAATCCATACATAATCCAGGTTATGGATCCTATTTAGTATTCTAATAAAATAACTTGATAGTGGGTTACTATCAAGTGTAGATCACTAGGTATCATCTTGAGACTGAAACCCTTTATTTAAAATTCTTTTGTGTGTTTTAAGTTTTTCTTACTCTGTTATAAAACTTTTTTTCACTTTTTTTCTTAAATTATACTTTGATATCTAGGTTTTACTTATGATATATCTATTATTTAATATGAGTTGGTTAATCTCAAAATATTTGTATAATTCCATATTATTCTAACTAAGTTTTGATCAAGATCTTAATATGCGTTTTAAAAACCGTAAATTTGATATAACTACTATATTATTTAATTGGGTGTTTTCTAAATTTGGATATTTTTTATTTTAAATTGTTTTAATATATAATTTTGGTTGGATACTCAATGAACTCGTTCATGAGTACCCCACTTCAAACAACATTTGGTATAAAAGGAATTTCATTATTTTCCTTTATGATTTTCATATAAGACCTTAATCAAGTCACTTAGATAATATCACAGTTTTATTTTATTAGTAAAATTATGTACTTATGGATAACTCTAGATCTTAAGGTCATGCTATAAATAAACCACCTTATTTTAATGTTCAAAGTTTTTCTCAATGAAAATCAAAAATGAAAATTTGTCTTAAGATTATGGGTTATTTTATAAGAACTATAATAGAATATCAATATGAAACAAAAATATTCCAAATATGATTAGATTGTTTCCACTAAGGATGTTTATGAATGTAATTTTAATTCCATTAATTATTTTTACTGTTCTTTAGTAGAGGATGAATTTAATAGAATATATACTTATAATTCTGGATTTCAAATCTAGGATATTCTTTTTTATATCTCAAAAAGAGAATTAAAATATAAAATAAACGATATTAAATACATATATGATTAAATATGATACATTAAAAATTAAACTCAATGAATCTACCTTAGATATGTATCTTGGTCTTAATGAAATAATTAACATCATTTTTCTCTTGTCTATAAAGTGGATGATAAAGATCAAGTGTTTTGGATCCCGAGATGTCTACCTAATCACTAGAGAAGAACTTTTTTCTCCACCATAATATCCTGTGACATTGGAAAATTACTATTTAAGGAACTTATTGGAATAGTATTGATGTATGAAGATGGTATAAATTTGAACAATAGATATGGTAAAACCGAAAAAGTCAATTAAATTCAAATAATCTCAATCCAAAATAAAGTGGTTTTTTAATACTGATAATACCAATGGGAGTGAAGGTGATTTACATAGTGATGAAGATATAAATCATCTATCAAGAAGGCTTAAAAAATATATAAAGGGGAATTTATTCAAAATATAAAACTTTAAAGTAAAATATGATAATAAATCAGATTGGAAAATGTTGGTAACTATGGAAAAGTTAATTGATATGAATGAAAGAGAAAATGATGCATCAAAGATAATTTTTTAAATTTGAAATAAAATAAAAGGTATGAAGATCAATGAAATAAATATATTTAATCCAAAAATTAACCTTGGAGTTATTCTAAGTATATTTAAAGTGACTCTTACTCAACCCGATATGATTCTCATGATAAAGAAAATATATTCTTATAGTAAAAACACCTAAGGTAAAAAATTATATCTATAGTATTTATAAAAAGACAATATTATTGAAATTAACATGTTAAAAGAATGTTAACTTGAATACTATAATATACTATATAAAACCATTAATTTGTTAAAGGACAAATATAAAAACCTAAATAAACAACAAACTTTTTTTGATACTCAATGATTTTTTATTTGTATTAAAAAATAAAATAATATTTTACCATAAAAATCAAATAATTAGATTAAATTATCAAATGAACATATAAAGAGGTCTCTTAAAAAATCACTTAATGAATAGAAAATGTGACCATGATTTTTTTTAATCATACAACACCAAAGTATAAAACCTAAATTGGATACCAACCTGATTAAAGGAATTTCTCATTGTTTATGTTATTCAAATTTTTTTAAATAGTTAATCTATTTATAGATATAATAAGGTGTTTATTTAGTAGTTTCTAAAATCTATTTTTGAAATAAATATTAAGTATCTTTTTATCCCTAAAACTTTATGTTCTAGCATGTTTTTACCCAAGATAATCTAGGTACCAAAATCATGACACGATTAATTTTGTGTAGGAAAAATTCTTGAAGAGTACCAATGAGAATTAATGGTATCTAGAGATTGGATGTTCCAAACATGTGACTGGGAAGTTATCTAGTTTCAAGAACCTTATAAAGGTTGATAGTGGTCATGTCACTTTTTGTTTGATAGTGCTAAAGTAAAAATTCTAATTCATATAAAACTAAGTAACTTTAACTAAATTTTAATTTATAATGTTTTTTATGTTGATGGTTTTAAGTAAAATTTACTTAGTATTTCCAAATTATGTGATAATGGTTTTCCTGATAAGTTTGAAAATAATTATTTTCAAATTTATGGTTTTAATAATTTTTTAGTTTTTACTTACTTAATAAATGATAATATATATGTAGTTAATTTAGATACTTTTATTTCTTAAAAGCGGATGAGCCCGTAAGGGGCGACGCTGCGCGAGGGTTTCTCTCCCGGCGCCGCCTCCTGGTTTCACCCCGGTCAGGCGATGCTTCCTCCCCCTTCTTGTTTGTGGTTCGCGGCGGGGACTTCCTCGGCTTGGTCATCATGACGGTGCGCTTGATTCAGCCTTCTTCACGGCGGCGTAGGCGTCGAATGACCGAGTCCCAGAGTCTGCGGGTTGAGGGAGTCTTCCCGTTCGTGGTCACAGGCATCTGGTGAGGGGCGTGGTTTCCGGGGGGCTGAAGGCTGGTGGCGCTGGCTTTCGGAACTAGATCTAGTTTTCACTGGATCCTTTTTCGGTTCTTTTGCGTTTTTCTGTTTCTTTTTCTTTTCTTTCCTTTGTGCCTCTGGTTCCTGGATGGGTGGTTTTGGGTTGATGTTACAAGGATGGATATGGCGGCTTCAGGCCACGGTTTTTTGAGGTCCATGCGTCTTCATGAGCATGGGATGATTCTATCCCTCTTTGTTTTGAGGATGGTGATTTTGAGTGCGTGGATGTTTCGGTATGTTGTGATGGTTTCTCTTCGGCTTCCCCCGATGATATCTGGTTTGCGCCGTTGATGTTTGTTCCGATGAAGTCGATGGACGATGAGATGTTAGTGACGACGACGACCGACGGTAGACAATGACGGTTGACGGTGGGTACGGTCACCGGTGGTGAATCAGTAGTCGTTCCGGCGTGTCTCGTCGGCGACTTGAGGCGCGTTTCGAGGCGATGGTACGGCTCGAGGTGACAGCGCTTGGTGGCGCGTGTCGAGGTGTCAGAGTGGCATGCAGTCGCGTGACGGGCCCGGGGCTCGAGGCGGGACACGTGGTAGGACCTGATGTTTGAAATTTGAATCTGTTAATCGCTGTAATTGTTTGAATTTGGGTGTGGTTCACGGTTTTCCTCAAACCGGGCAGCATGGGAACCGGCTACCCTCAAACCGGCTTTTTGAAAATCTATAAAAAAAATGATTATCGGTATTTCTTAAAATGTTTCTTTCTTAAGGTACCTTCATAGAGAATCGTGTTTGTGAAATAGTATACTAGAACACTAAAATATACACTATCCTACAAATATTAATAAGATATATTTAGTAGGGGATCTTCCCAATCTAGAATTTCTAAAATGAAATATATGTAATCCTTATAAAAATTTTAAGCAACATAAAATTTCATTCAAACCAAAGAAAAATGTTTCTACATCTCATCCCCTATAATTTGTTCATAAGGATTTGTTTGGACCATCTTGAGTTTCTGATTTATCTAGAAATCATTGTTCTTATGGGATTATTGATGATTATTCAAGATTCACATGGGTTAATTTTTTAGCTCCAAAAAATGAAGCCTTTAGGTGGTTTACAAAACATGCTAAGTCTGTAGAAAACCTTAGTTCACTTAGAATTAAGACCATAAGAAGTGATCATATTCATGAGTTTTAAAATAAAAACATTGAAACTTTATGCTCAAAATATGGATATAACCACAATTTATTTTCACCTTGAACTCCTCAACATAATTAAGTGGTTGATATAATAAATAGAACACTTCATGAAATTTATTAGACTATTCTTAATAATTATGAATTAACTTCCGAAATTTCAGTTGAAGTAATTAATATAAATTGTTATATTTTCAATAGGGTTCTTATGATACCTATTTTAAATAATAATCCATATGAATTGTGGAATGGTTTAAAACATAAGGAAAATTAATTTCAATTCATAGGATTTTAAGTATTCATTAATAATACAAATGAAAATATGGAAAAGTATATTCCAAATAGTGAAGAAGGTATTTTTCTAGGTTTTTTAAACTCTAGAAAATATTTTTGAGTCTATAATTAATGAAATAAAGTTTTTTATTAATTTTTATGCATCACTTTTGATGAAATATATCCACATGAAATTGTGATTTCTCTATAAAACCTTGAGTATGATATATCAAATTTGAATATAAACCAACCCTCAATGTCTCTTGACCATTCTATTGATTCACTTATTGAATATCTCAAAGTTGGCGAGTCTAAAAACATTTTTTGGAGGAAGTCCTGGAAGAACCAAGTACTGATATTTTTAAAACCATTATAACCCATATATGTCATCCTTTAGATGATGTGTTTGGATACCAAGATAAAGTAACGCAGGCCTGATCTTTTACTAGAAACTAGATTAAACATCAAGACTTCTTTTCATGGCCTAAACTAAAATATTTACCAAAGATATCAATAATGAATTTTTGGTCATGGATATTCAATAAGAGTTGAGTCATTCTGAAATAAAAAAAAGTTTTTAAATTACTCGAAGTACCTAAATACAATCAAACTATTTCCACTAAATGGGTACATATAAATAAGGTTGATGAGTCTAGAACCATGGATATAAATTAATCCATGTTGGTTTCCCAAGGTTATATTCAAAAATAAGGGATAGGTTATGAAGAAACATTTGAACCTGTTACTATAATTAGAGCCATTATAATACTATTTTCTTATCAAATACATAAAAATTTCAAACAATTTCAAATGGATACTAAGAGTAAATTCCTTAATGGTTATATTGTTAGGGTGTTTTTTTAAAACACCTCAATATTTAAAAATCCTCATATTAAAAATTATTTTCTAAAACTTTCTAAATCCATGTATGGTTTGAAATAGGCTCCTAAATCCTTTTAGGATAGGATAGACACTTTATTGATTTCTAAATCATTTTTAAAATAGATAGTTGATCTTATATTATTTATAAAAAAATTCAAAATATGTTTTATAAGTCCAAATCTATATTTATAATATTATATTTACTTCATCCGAAAAATATTTTATGTGTTTAATTTTAAAAAGTGACACAAAATGAATTTTAAATGAGTTTAATAGGTGAGTAAAAAAGTTTCCTTGGTTTTAAAATGTCAAAAAACAAAGAAGGAATTATTTTCAATAAAATAAAATACACAAAATTTCTTTTAAATTTTTTTTCTATGGATAAAGAAAAAGTAAGTGATACTCCCATGAGAATAACATGTAAGTTGAATGTTAGTTGAACTGATATTATGTATAGTGTTTGTGTGTGTGATATTTTTTAAGAATATCCTATGGAATCTCATCTAAATGTTATCAAAAGAACTTTTAAATACTATAATAATATAATTAATTTTGTATTGATTTATTTAAGATGACATGATTTTGAATTAGTTTTTTTATAATGATTTGGATGATTCTAAGATAGATAGAAAATGAACCTATGGAGCATGTAAATTTTTGGGCACGTCTACAGTATCATAGTAGAGTATGAAATAGAACTTTGGTGCATTATTCTCTACTAAATCTAGATACATAACTAAATGAAGTTATTGTGCACAAATTCTATATATGAAACATAATTTTTTATATTATGGATATCAATTTATACATGTCCCGATAAAATGTGATAACACAAGTGATATTAATATCTCCATAAATCATGTATTTCATTCCATGACTAAGCAAATTGTTATAAGACATCACTTTTTGAGAGATCATTTTAAAAAAAGAAAAATCACTCTTTAATTCATTATCACTTGACATAATCTTGTTGACATCACTACAATGCCTATGAATTGAGATAGATGGAATTTTAAAATACATGGAACTGGAATGATCAACTATATTTAAATCTATTGTGTTTAATTATTTTTAAGGGTATTAATTCATGAAATTTATTGAATTTATTTTGATAATTAATATGTAATATTAAATTTATGCTTATGTAGAACAAAAGTTCATCCAAAATATTCACAAGGTGGATTGAATTTGTCTCACTAATTTTAGAAGACATTCTACCGCCCTTAATATTTCAAGCTAAAATATTTGATTTTACATGTTTTAAGTATATTATATTTCATTCATATGCTTTAATATATATTAATAACTAAATTATTTTAAGATCCCCAAATTATAATCTTAGACTTCTCCTTCCTTTTTAACTTAAACAAAAACCTGGTCTCAACCAAACTCTAGCCTTCAAATCCCCAAATCTCCATCAATATCTTCTAAGATGAAGTGTATGCTTGAGGATGTTTCTCTAAAATCCTTAAGAACCTATAAAATATTGAAAAATAGTACCATTGGAATCTTGAATCCATTAAAGTAATACATTTTATCATAAAAAATAGTTATATAAAGGTGATATCATTTTAGAAAAGATATTGATGGCCAATAACAAATATTTTCTTCAATATTATGTTTTGTAAGTCTTAAAGAACCACAAAAAGGTTAGTAGGAGAATTTTAAAAGTTTGTAAACATTAAATAATCCCTATTTTTATTTTGATAGTACCTTTGAATATTTAACTAGAAATATAATTCCTTAAAGTGTAAATGTAGTTGATTTTAGTGGTGAGTTTAGGCATTTGCTCAAGTTCATTCGACATCCTATTTATCTTAGAAAAGCGGACTTCAACATTTACTTGAATCAATATATGTTATTTATTTATTTAATGGTTAAAGGAGTAAGTATAATTCTTTCCAAATTTTTTATGAGGCACATAGATGAGTTGAGTAAGACCTCATCTTTGTTAAACTCTTTTTCAAACCCTAAGTTTATCTCTACTATATTTGATATTAAATGACTTGTTCCTCAAGGAGAATAAATGTCTACTACCTCCAATAGTATTTATCTAAACCGAGACACATGAAAAAGGATTAAAGTTAGTTGTAAGCCTTGGAATAATATATGGCTTACATATGTAGAGAAATGATTTGATAGCTACAATCCTTTAAAGAATCCAACTAGGATGACAGGTATTATTAATCAAGGTTTAGAACCTGATCTGGTAGTTGAAGCTGATTAGCCATCATAAGAAAGTGATGTGGATTTGTAAGTATTCCTTAATAAGGAAGACTTGATGAATTATGATGGAATTTTGGCTTAGTGTCTAGAAGATACAAAAATTAAAGGACTCGTGGAAGGAGTAGCACCTCTTGAGGGGGGGAGTGCTATAAGATCTTGTTTGTTTGAACCTAATCTTACTGACTTAGAAGTAATAAAAGTGAATTTATAACTGCATATAGTTACCCTATGATTGAGAAATGGGGGGCATTGATTTTTGAATCTACTCCTCCTTGAGAGTATAAGTCTTGTGGGACACTTTTCAAAATCATAGATCCACCTGCTCCAAACAATGATGGTGGGGATGATCAGAATGATGAAATTCCACCCAAACCTGGTGTAAATTCCATGATTTTTATTCCCATAGCTTAACAAATAGTTTTTTTGAGTCCCTCTTCTCCTATTATTGAAGAAAAAGTTATGATTGAGATTTTATTTGATGATATTTTATATTATATGATTGGATCAACACATATAGAACATTCAGAGCCTTATCCTTCATAGAATAACACATATGTATCTCTTCATGTTGAACCAGTTTATAACTCATCTCCAGAAAATGAAATTATTCTTGTTAAAAATTTTGATAGTTCTATTCAGTATATTGAGAATCCTAAGTACAACACTACAAAAAATAGGGCTATTGGAAGGGGTGGTTTTTTATTTAAAAGGTGTTTTTACCCACCCACCCCCCCCCCCCCTCTAAATAATTTAGTGGATGTTACCCATAACCACTTCTAAAGTGTCTACCTACTCTGATTAGAGGCGG
This sequence comes from Viscum album, assembly GCA_963277665.1. Lineage (NCBI taxonomy): Eukaryota > Viridiplantae > Streptophyta > Magnoliopsida > Santalales > Viscaceae > Viscum > Viscum album. Next base: position 2,067,814,789 of record OY728152.1, on the reverse strand, counting down.
TTGTGGGTAAGAACTAGTAAAATGGGTATGTGTTTAGCAGTGACTAAATTAGAGGGGGTTAAACCCCCTCTAATTTTACCCTAAATTCACCATTAACATGTCAATTAAAAGTAGTTCTAATTGCCCTTAATTCAAACATCCAATTAGGGGTGATTAGAACCACTCCTAATTGAATAATAGAGTTCATTTTTAGGGTTGGTTTTAATATAACCTCCCCTAATCTACCCTTTTATATATATATATATATTACCCCTATAAACCCCAGTAACTCAAACCAAGACCCCTGGACAACCCCCGCAACCACCTAGACATGCCCTAGACGCCCTAAGCACTCACCACAATCCACCCACAACCCTCTGGACCCCCCCCCCTGATGCACCCTACCCCAATCCCCATGGACAACCCCCAACATCCCCACCCCCCACCTGTCATGACTTGTCTCCCAGGGCCCATGCCGTGACTACCCCAAGCCCGCCTTCCTTAGGCTAGGGGCTGGCGACTAGCACCAATGGCGTAATTCCATAGAACTGGGAAGGCATTTCCTTTGTAACCTGTAAACACACAACCAAGAACACAACAAGATATGAACTCAGGTAAACTGAATAGTAAACAGAGTCAGTAAAGTAAGAAAAAAAGGGGGCCAGAAAACTCGCCCAACTAAAAAGTACAAGGAAAACTAGAAAGTACAAGATAGCTGAAAGTACAAGTAACTAAAACATCTCCTGTTATCACCCACCAAGGATCCTACCTAAAGGGTTGGTACAGCTCTCGATCGATCTTCTCTGCGGTACACCTCATCTAGGTCCACCTTTGAGCTACCTCTAGTCTTGGTACCCTTGTCCTCAGTCAGCGATGTCTGTCTTCTATATCTAACACCACAAGGTGCGGGCATAGCCCGTGTAGGGTTGAGTATAATGATACTTAGTTGGGACCCTAAGACCCTCAAGATCTCACAAAATCCACCAAGGAAAAACCACAAAGTGTGAAATCAACAGATAACCCTACTTAGGAATATTCCCATATATATACCTATGTTATCAAGTAATCCATCTCAATCATGAAGGAACATAGAGGTTCGGACTTATCTCACACCTGGTATATCTTTAGGTACAGTAGTAGAGATGATTAGATGTAACTACTAAATCATCTTACTCTGTTAAGAGGATCTTCTTCTATCCTGTATAGAATCTCAAGGAGTTGACCCACATAGGATCACTAGAAGCTGACCCACATAGGATCGCTAGGATCTGACTCACATAGGATCGTTAGGAGCTGACCCACATAGGATCACTAGAGCTGACCCACAAAATATCTCTAGGAGCACTCTTCTTATGACATCCAGCTACTGGGTTTCTGCACTAGGCTTGATCATATCTAGGAGATTCTGGTCCCCAATCCACTAGTTGATTCTCCAACTACCATGATGTCCCACTAAGAAGTATCTCAAAGGTTTTCCACCTCATAGGGGTCCCAACGCAACAGACAGTGCGTCAATCGGACGCCCAGTCTGTGAGTTATTAGCCTTTTAGTCCTGGGTCCCAGTTGGATTTGTGCTCGATCCAACCTGACCATACACCATCATAATCCAAAACTCTAGTGGGGTATAGCAAAGGGACTGTCTCGCTCTAAGATTTCCAGTGTCACTGATGGTTCATCAAATAGACGTCTGGTGCCAAAGTTATGGCCAAAAGAATGTAAATAGGTCGTAGTGGGCCCAAGTTCGGTCTGAACCAGCCAGACCCGGCCTGGGCCGACCCGATTTGGGTCAACCCGGCCAGACCCACTAGGTCTGGCTTGGCCCGCTAGGCAGTCTGGCCTGTTGGGTTCGGCTCGGCCTGCTAGATCCAACCAGGCATGCCACGAGGGGTCACGGGTGGTCGTGAGGACACGGAGGGTGCTGCGAGGGCGCGAGGGTGCAGGGCGGCATGGCTAGGGCAGTTCGGCCGGAAGGGCGGGGGCGGCTCGGGTGGCGGCTCAGCCCGGACAGCGGCGGCGGCTCAGAAGGCGGCTCAGCCAGGTGGCGGCTCGGCCTGGACGGTGGCGGCAACTCTGTCGGTGGCGAAGGCTCAGACGGAAGCGGTGGCTCGAATGGTGGCAGCAACTCCTCCTGGATGGCGGTAGAGGGTTAGTCGATAGCGGCGGCTCGAACGGCGGTGGCAGCGGCAGGAGCGGCATCTCGGATGGTGGTTTCGGGTCGGATAGCGGCGGCCGCTCGGATGGCAATGGTGGCTCGGCCTGGTGAAGGAAGCTCGGACGGTGGTCACGGCTCGAATGGCTAGGCCATGGAGACGGCTCGGCCGTGGAAGGCACGGAGCAGCGGAGGCCGTGGGGTGGCGATGGTCGCGAACGGTGGAGGGCCGCGGGGCGCGGAGGCCGTGGGGTGGCGGGGCATTGTGCCTTCGTCGACAGTTCTCAAGTTCCACCGGTGCCGATTGCTGGCACCAGTCCCCATCACCAAAGTCGCCTTCTTCCATCACGAAGGATACACCATTCAAGAAGAATGGCGGAGGGGTAGGGCCATGTTTGTTTGGCCCGAAGACTCTACGTTAGAGTGGTACTAAGAGGCTCAACAGGAACAAGAACATGTAAAGAATATATTTAAAAACATCAATCCCCACAACCTTGGTCAATCACTAATCCCATTCCCACAAAAAAAACATAAAAGGGAAGAACATGGAAACCAAACCCCTACCTCGTTTGATTCATCGACGGAGATCGCGAGGGAGAAGACGAAGTCATTGGGCTTGTATTCCAGTCCCTTTACTTTCAGCACTCTTTTACTACAGCAGTTCACTTCAAAGTTGCTTCTTTTCGTGTTTTCAGACCGTGTGTTTGTACAGGATTAAAGGCAATGCCTTCCCATTTTAGAGATTATTCCTTTCGGTGCTAGCCGCCAACCCCTGGCCTATGGAAGCCGAGCTTGGGGTAGTCACAGCACAGGCCCCGGGGGACGGGTTGTGACACCACCCCATCGAAAAAACCCCCCGGTCACCCCCCCCCCCCCCAAAACCGCCTGGACACAACCTTTATACCCCCCAAAAAACCAGGAAACCTCTAAGGTGCCCCGCCCCAATGCCCCCCAAACAAACCATGATGCCCCCCCCCCCCCCGTACAAACACCCATAGACCCCGAAAACCACCAGAACACCCTTGGATGCCCTTTAACACCCCAAGTGACCACCCCATGCTACACTTGACACAGCAGATGAAAAAGTCCCCCTCACATGCGAGCCAGCATGCCTGTCACCCATGGCCTGACTTAAGGCCGAAAAAGAACTCCCAATGAGATTTGAAGCCAGAACGGCCTGGCTGAAACACCTCACCTTAAGCACCATGGCAATCACATTTTGTTATAATATATACAATAAATTATATCTATTTTCATATAATAAATTATATATATTTATATAGAAAAATATTATATATATATATATAATATAATATATTTGTGTATATATAATATATATGTGAATAATATATAACATATTTGTGTATAATATTTATATATAATATCTATTTGCCTATAATATGTGTGTGTGTAATATATATAAATATATTTATTTACATATATAAATATATATTTATACATGTATTTATAAATACATTTATATTTGTGTGTTTTTGTATATATTTCTGTATTTAAATAATATCTATAGTTATAATATAATTATAATATATATATTTATTTATTTTTATATACTTGTATGTGTGTGAGTGTCTATAACAATAAAATTATTAATTATTATTATTATTATTACCAATATTTTATGAACTATAAAAATTATATGTTGGCTTCATAAATACTATACATTTATATATTTTCTAATTTATATTATACATATATTATATTAAATACATTTATATTATATGTTTATGTATGTAATTATATACATTTATATTATATCATGTATACACATTTATATACACACAAAATCAAACACTTTCATATTATTGAAAAATATATAATATGATTAAATGATATATATATACATACATTTCCTAATTTAATTTAAAATTAATATGGTATAACAAAATATATATAATAAAAATTTATAATATTGAATATATATAATATAAATAGATATCATTTATATTTATATTTATATTTAATTTTTCTATATTATAATATTTTTATACATAATATAATATAAATGCATTTATAAAAAAAAATATACAATAAAAATGTATTTAATATAATATTTGAATAATATAAATCATAATATAAATGTATATTATCAATAAAACCATATATAAATTTTATATATTAAATAAATATATTTATAATAACATTTATATTATGTATACCAATATTTATATATGTATAATTTTTTTTATATGTATAAGTGTTTATTTAAAGTATTTATATTATGTTTTTATATGTGTGTGTGTGTGTTTATAATGCATTTAAATACATTTATATAATGTGTTTGTGTAATATATATAGACACACACACACACGTATGTTTATTATCAACTTTTAATTTATATGACATTTAATTTAAAAAATAATTAATTAATTATATGGTGTTAAAAACCCCTTATAATCAAATGGATTAAAGGAAGTTCATGAAACCCCTCTAATTTGTTTAATTATAGAGGGTTAAAAAACCCCTCTAATGTGATAAATTATAGGGGTTCACAACACCATCTAATTTATTAAATTAGAGAGGGTCCACAACTCCCTCCAATTTCTTAAATTAAAACGGGTACAAAATACCCTCTAATATAAGGGATTAGTGGGGGTTCATGAACCCCCTCTAATTTCTTATATTATAGGGGGTTCATGACCCCCTTTAATTTCATACATTAAAGGGGGTTCAAAACCCCCCTCTAGTATCCAAATATATATTTATATATAGAGATCCTCTAAAATCCAATAGAACATATAGAATCACTTATTACTAAATTAGTGGTGGTTTTGACATAACCTTCTCTAAAATCCAACCAAATATTAAAAAATAATTCCAAATATTTAGAGGGGTTTGTGAACCCCCTATAAATTTTATGATTAGTGGAGGTTGTGCCCAAACTCCTCTAAAAAACTGCAGATAATCTGCTTTTTTTCATGTGACTTCTCATATAATGATTGATCAATGTTGAGACCCTCTAATTTGGTTTTCAGTTACTCAAATTCTAGCAATGCTATATCCAAAATAGTTGCCTTTGTCCCCTCTATTATCATTACTTCAGTTGAAATTATTCAGTTCAATAATGATCTTTAGGGAGTTTTTAAATATATATGTTTTGGTATTGAAGGTTAATGTGATAGGAAGGGAGATATTACCTTTACCATTTCTAATGTTTTACCTCATATTCAAAAAATATATTTCCAAGAGTATATCATATATATTATTATATTTAATGATTTAAAACACAAGTGGGATATATACAACAATATTTCAAATATATATATACATATATTAGTTAATATTTACAATAGATATCTCATTTTTGACACCATTTCTTTCAGAACATCTACCACTTCTCATCCTAAACATGTTTAAATAGATGGAAGTCATATTAGAAGAATATTTCTTGAGGAAATACAAATTATTCTAGAAAATGTTATGGTTTTAAATAAATTTATGCAAATATATTTTACTATCCATGAAAAAAAACTTTATATCACGGTTAAAGCTAAGAATTTTAAGATTTTCCATAGATAAGGATGTCCTTAAGGGTTCCATAAAATATTATCTCTATATTATATCCAATAAAGAAGATTTAAATACCCGTATTATGTATTTTTCTATATAATTAAAGTTTAATCCTTTAACCAAAGACTTAAAATCCATTATTGAAAAGATTCTAGTAATGGATCTTTTTTTTATCATTTTATGATGGATAAATATGATTTTGTGAAAATCATATAGCATGGATCAATAACTATTTCAGATATCACTGAGTTTTTAGAAACTTACCTGTACATAGCCTAAAATTCCATCAAAGATCTTGCAGCTCTTACAGTAACTAGTGCCTCAGGACCTACCACTCCATCCTCTACACCTCTTGTAACTCCCTTTGGTCTCAATATTCCTCAGTTCATTCATCATGTCAGGCATATTTCCAAAGGAATATTGATTCGAAGAGTTTCTTTTTCTCCTAATACTATCCTTTCACCTTCTCATACTCCATCCAAGGTCAAATAAAAATCCCCAATTGACCCATCAAAAATTCAAGACCCGATAGAATTTAATTCATATTGAGGCCTCTAATAGGGAAATTGTAATTTTTCGTCACTTTTTAAAGTGCAATGAAATATATTTTATTCATCATCTTATCTATTTTAATTTTTTCATTTATTTTTTTATTTTCATCTAATGTCTTTTTAATAATACCAAAATGGGGACTAAAACTTGTGTGGTGTGTTGTGGAATAATATAATTCTTTATTTAAATGGTTTATTAATGCACTATTTTATTTATGTTTTCCATGTTTTTTTATCATCAAAAAGTGGTAGATTTTTTATTGGTCCAAAAAATCATTATTTAAATTATCTCAAATAATTTTTATATTATTATTAACTAATTTAGTGTTTTGTGTTAGAAATTAGTATTTTCTGGTTCATATGAAAATATTCTTAAGTATCAGATTAACTGTTAAGTGGGATAAGAAATTATGTGTTAGAAGAGTAAAAAACTCTATGTTTTCAAGTGACTTTAAGAAATATTTGATCAACCACATAAAGAAATTTGGAGCTCTGTATAATTTCTCTAAGTTTTGCAGCACCCACATCCCCAATTGATCAACCACGTGCTTATTTGATCAACTGTCATGGATTTCTATCAAGATCCTAAACTGAAGGCAAGGCCAAGAAGAGAATCCACATGTTTTATATGATTTTTCAGAAAAATAACTAAGTGTCAGAGTGACCATGTATTGTTTCTAATTGAACACATATTAAATTCAAGTGATTGTATGATAGATTTTGGATTTTTGAAAAGTTTTTTAGTGTTTTTATAGACTTAGAGTGATCACACATCCAATAAAAGTGATCTAAAGTTATATGGATCGACCACACGACCTATAAAGGGTTTTAATAAAAGATTTTTCTTAGTGTTTGAGTTCCCATGGAGAGAATAATGTGGAACACATCAGGATACATTTTCTAAATAGGAATTATATTTGAATAATTTTTATCTTATCCACCTTATATGCATAATTAAATGATAAGTAAGAAGCATTTAATTCTCCTGGATTTTATGTCGAGTATGAGGATTTGTAATGATCATCCTCTAATGGATATTTTTTAAGGAATAATTTTTTTTAAAAGATTATCAAAGTTATAGGATAACGTGTTAATAGAAAAATGTGAACAAGTTCTTTGTTTTCAACAACTTATAACACACTATTTTCATCAATTTTTCACTACAAGATCAGAGAACTTTTATTGATCATATCTTTTGATCTCAAAATAGAAGGAAGAATTTTATCATTGAAGAGACCACTCTAAAACAATTAATCTTTGATCCAACACTACATTGAACTTTATTTTCTCTCCCTGTGTTTTTTTATACTAATTTTGAGTTATTATTAAATTTATTTTTTATATGTTAAAACACATAATCATGTAAATCATAGAAGAGTACTCAGATATTATTTCCATTTTTTTATTTATATTTGAATTACCACGGAAATTATGTCAGTGGTTGTGTGATATCTGAGAAAGCCATGTGCAATGTTGCAATCTATACCTCATCTAGGTTGTGTGTTATCCTGATAATTATAATAAACTTTCTCAATATTGAGTTACCTCCAAATAGAGAGTAATGGGTTTCAGATAAAAATTTAACCTCTTTATTTATAATTCAATTATGTGTTTTAATTTTTTCTTACTTTGTTCAAAAACTATTTTTTAAATATCTTTTACAAAACTATACTTTAATAGATAGTTTTTACTAGTGATATGTTTATTTTTTAATTTGAGGAAATTAAAATCTAAAGATTTGGATAGTCTAAATTAATTATAAATGATTTTTTATCAATATCTTGAGAGGTTATTTCATAAAATTAAATTAGATATACCTCGTATATTAGTTATCAGGGTGTTTTATAAATTGGGGGATTTTATATTTTAAATTTTTTAAACGTGGATTTTTATTAGATACTCAATTCACCCCATATTGAGTACTTCACCCCAACCAATAACAATAAACCTAAAATAGGTTATTAATCAAGTAAATGATTAATATTGGTTTATTAATTAGTATTTTAGATGTTGTAAAAATCTTATCAAGACATGATGTAATGGAGTTTTCTTTTAAACCTTGACATTAAAAGTTTTGATGTCATTCTCTCAACATTTTCTATTCCATATCCATATACTATATCTTGTTTCAATAATTTATTTCTATATAATTTAATGATTATTTAATTTAATTTTTAAATATATTTAAATTTATTTTTAATGGTTTAAAAAAGAATCATTTTAGTTTTTTCTATGCTAGCCATTTTTAAATTTCCATATAAATGTATAAAAATAATTTTTTAGCATTTACCACAAGATCATATTTTCCCAAAATCATATCAATTTTAATTATGAATATTCCTTTCCCATATTATCATGGTTATCTAAAAGTAAATTAAACTCTAATTATTCGATGATTTTTTTAATAGTCATTAAATAAAAATATATTTCCTCATAATTTTATGGAAAAATATATGTTCTTATACCGGTGGTTAAAATGAGTTTTTTTAATAGATTTAAGATGAATGTGAAAGATATGTGTTTTATTCTTATTATTGTTCATAGGTATTGTATATAATTAGTGGTTCTGTTATAATCATCCATTTCATTGGGTAATTATTTATTCTTCAAATAAATTATTTTGGTAACTATTGAAGTGATTCCATTTTAAGGGTGATTATAAGGGTTCCTGTAAAAGAAATATGAATATGACATCCCATGTAACCATCATGATTATTTTTTTTAATTTATGATTTATTTTTATAATTTTTTGGAATATAATTGTGTAATGAAGTTGATTTCAAGAGTAAGTGACTATTTGAGCTCAAAGTTTATTATGTAAAAATAGTAAAACCTTCTCATGGGTTTTTATGTTTTCCAGTGGATTAATATGTTTAATTTATTTTTAATATTTCTCTTTGATATTTATATTATCATCCCATTATTTCAAATGATTTTACTAGATTTATGTTTGTATAGAAATTATAGAATGGAAAATATTTTAGTTATAAAGACTCACCATAAATGAAAAAAGTGTTTAATGAACTAAATGGGAGTGCCAAATTAAGAACCTATATTTATAAAAAAAAGTATAGAATTTTTCTCTTTTGTAATGTAATGGTATTCCTAATTCACTAAATCTTTATGCCTAAAAGGTCATGGGAATATAGGTAAATGAAATAATATTTATAAATCATGTAATTATGTGTTTTTTATGTATGGGTTATTATACCCATAATTTAATTTTTAAAATATATATCTATAACACTTATAGTAGTTTAGATTTTTAAATTTTTAATTATGTACGTATTTGATATAAGTGAGAGAGGTTGTTCATGATTTTAGTTAGATATAGATATGGTTTTATTTATACAAAAAAAATAAACGATGGTTATATAAGTAACCTTATATGAAACGTTGTAGAAAAAAAATTTAAATTATCAGTTAATGTTCTAAAATTAGTTTATAAATTATTTCTATTCCATTTGAAGCATAAAATCAAAGAATAATGGAATTCCAACCCAAATTTAATAGCTTATGTATATGAGGATTATGTTATTGACCAATTTTTTAGGGAAAGAACTTTATGTTTTGGTTAGGTGTATGGGTTTTGAACCATCTCCATCACATTTCATAGAAATATCACTTGAATAATTTACAATGGAATCATCTATAGGGGTTTTACTATTTTTGGTGATTCGGAATCAGAAAAATAAATCGATTAACTAAGAATTAATTTTAAAGATTAATATTATTAGATTAAACATACCATTATCAATTCACATATTTAGATAATTAATTAGATTTTGTATTTTAGAGGATGAAATGTATTATTTTGGATGAAACAGTGACAGTTATATGGAATATAGGAATGGTATATTTCATAAATTTTCACTTATATACTCCATTGTATTTATTACATTCTGATTAATAGGATAACAACATTCACTACACATGAAAAAACACGTAGTACTAGATAGATGTGTTGTTGTAATACTTAATGAAAAATATTTATAATCATTGTGTCATGAAGTACTTTTCCTTGAAACAACTTATTGAACATCTCTAGAAACAACTATTCTAGAAACATTAAACAAATACATCATATAATAGTTATTATTTATAATACATGTAAGTTTAATCTATATCCCTGATAATATGTTTTATTATTATTTTTTAATATATCTTATCATGTCGATCCAAAAGATATTTTATTTTTTAATAATCGTTTAAAAATATAGAATTAACATATTTATTTGTTTATTCAATGATTTGTAATAATTATTTCAAAATAGTTTCTTATTATTATTTTTTGAAATTGTTCCTAATGGTTGGTTTAATTTCCAAAAGTGTTCTCAAACAATTCTTATAGACTTTTACTTTTTATCTTTGGTTTGTTTTATTCCTTGATCAGTGATTTGTAAATCATGTAAGGGTAGTGATTATATTGTTATTTATTAACTATTATAAATATTGAAGTCACAATATTAGCTATGATGATTAAATTTTATTCCTTATAAAAAATAAATTGGTTTCCTTGATTTTTTGTTGGGTTCAAATTTAACTATCAATTTATTGAAAAACATCATTGGCAGAGATGTTAAAATTTTGTGTGTCTCTATTTCATAATTATATTATCTTTATTTGTAGTTTTTAAAATATGTGTATTACTAATTTTTAGTTAATTATTTAAAATGTAGGCATCATAGGTGAGAAGTATGTAGAAAGTTGATGTCTATAAATCCACATCTTTGATGGGAAAAGGGATGTTGTTTAGTGGATCATCTGATATGTTTATTATCCTTTAATGGATTGTAATAGTAATGTTAACTTTTATTGTGCATATTTTTAACTTTTAATTTTAACTATTAATGTAATATATATTAATTTAATGAATTTTATTATTTTAATATGTGTTAAATGTATTGGATTTGTCTTTTTATATTGATGGTGGGTTGATATACATTTTAAACATGAAATGAATGCCACTAAATATGTGTTTGAATATGATCATTAATTAATTTAGTATTTTATGATGTTTTTAGAAATACCACTAATAGAATAAAAACTACACTAATTAATTATTTCATGATAATCATCTAAAATCATAATGAAATAATTATAACAACTACAACATAAACTTTAATGTACCAATTATCCAAATTTTGTATAATTTTTTGTGAAATGATATATATGATGTTAAAACTAATGCTAAACATTAAATATACCTTTATTGGTGAATTTTCCATGAGTGTTTTTTCTATATATGAACCTCCTCCCTCAAATGTGAGGGATAATGTACTAATTTAGTTGGATCAAACTGAATCTAGATATCTGAATAGTGGTCAAAATGCTTATAGAATAAGTAAAAATTCAAGAATGATTCATAAATAACTATATTTTTGTACTAATACTCCCTGAAGATCTCAATCTAAATTAACACTATGGGCTTCTCTAGATCTATTTTAATATGAATATTATAAATCATGGTACGTATAAGTGATTTAGTGTGAACATATGATCATGTGAACTAATTGATATAATTTAAACATATATATATAGTATGAGGGTAATGAAAAGTTAATAGAAGACCACAAAAATAGATCCAAACCATGGATGAAGAGGGGTCTTTGTGCATATTAAAACCAAAGATCCATCAGAACATGATAATCTAGAAGGATCCAAAGAAACATGAATCCCTATACCAAGCCTTCACAAATCCAATCTTGTTAGAAAGTTGAATTAATAGGTTCTATAAGGCAATAAGACCAACCACTACCTGATGTAATAAGTATTAATCCATATTAGTGAAAGCTTTAAAATCACGTACTGATAGACATTGTTTTCAAAACCAAGATAGAAAAAATAATTCCAAAAGTGTTAACACCTCTCCAAACTCTATTTTAAATATCCCCATAACTGAATGGTTATTAAAAACACAAATTTACATTAGATCGATATGAATAACTCATACTATCACCACCTAATAACCCTAAGTAATAGCTAATATCCTGGTGAGAAAGAAGATTCTCCCTCCCCCTTATGTGATTGGGGGGATTTTTTATCACCGCCATGAGGTTGTTATGTCAACAATAGAGTCTACACCACATAATTAAAAAAAATTACATAGTGTAACCTCGTTATTTTCATAGGTTTAAATGAGTAAAAAATGAGTTATCAGTTCAAGGGATTATTTCTATTTAAATTAATAAAAGTATAAAATAGTTCACTCAAATTATGGTTGGATGATGTAGTATGTTATCTATATAAACCTTTATAAATAGTGAGACTTGTAGTATTCCTATATATGTTTTTTTATGTATCTAGTGTTGGTTCGAGTGGAACATCTCTATCCCATATCCCCTTTCTCCCTCCCACTCTCTCTTTTGAAAGATGAATATTCTACCTATTCATAAAGTCATGTCAACACCTCCACTCATTACTACCATGATGTGGAAAATTTTAAAATCAACTTCTATGATAATCATCATCTTCTCAGGGATACCCTTAGAGACACCACTCTTAAATTGGTTCAGGATTTAAATCATACTCAAAAAGGCATCTATCTACCAAATTTAAAACTATAAGACATAATTGAGGTAAATTAATTTTTTTAATTTTTTTAGTTTATTTTACTTGAACACATGATCCCAACCACATCTAATCAAGGTTGTCTAAGATTTTACATCTCTATATATTGAGAATAAGACATTCTCATTCTAATAATTCATTGTATTCTACTTATTTTTTTCTTAGTTAATACATCCTATGTATCAACAAAATTATACTTCAATTCCAACCATGATAGGGATTTCTTGTTATTATAAAAACTTTTCTGATTTAAAATATCACTCCCTACATGTACACTATGTGTTTCTATGTGATTTTATATGTTATTTTAATGATGAAAGAAAGGGTAACGTTACTTTAGTAGTTTATTTTGGTAATTAAATAGGTTGTAGGGGGTAATGAATATAAACAATAATATTAAATTATTTTTTATTTTTGGATCCATTTTTATAAGTTATTTAAATTTTTGTGTCTTTATTATTAAAAATTCCCACTTTGTTTTTGATATTTTATTTTAATTTGTTTCATGACAGATATGTATTTAATAATGTGAAATTATTTTCAAAAAATGTTCTTCTACAGTTGGGATCAGTATGAAATTTAAAGTCTAACAAGATCAACATGATTTTTAGTTAATAGTAAAGTATAATTAGTAATATTATCCTTATAAATATTAATGTGACCAATGGAATAGTAACCTCACTTAATAAATAATAAATATAATTTAGGCATCCTTAATGGTAATGTGATATAATAACATAAGTAAATAATTGTTATAGAAATTATTAGTTAAGTATTAGTATTTGTTCAGGTAAATAGTGTTTTTACTTAAAAATTAAATATCTCATAATTAGAAAATTATTTTCAAAAAAATTAGTTCAATTTTGAATTCATAGCATTGATATCAGGTTAGGGTGAATTTATTAGATTTTTATAAAATGTTTTGTTTTTCAGTGAATAGTGAAAATAGAATTTTGAGTTTTGGTGTGTTTAATGATATCAATAATGATGTAAATATGATTTAATAATTCCGGTCAACTTTTGAATAGTTATATATGTTATGAGGTGTCCAAAGTGGCCAATACCAGGGGAAAATACCATATGCAAGCCCATGGTTTTGCAAATACCACTGATGAGGTGTCCTTTAGAAATTAATAAAATATTCCCTCGTTTTTTCTATAAATAACAACCATTTCCTTCACTAATTTCATTCTAAATTCTTCCTCAATAAAGATATGGTATTTTTACCTCCCAAGGAGTCCTCCCAAGGTGCCCTCAAGACCCCTAAGGTCCCAACCTTATAGTTTTTGAAGTCACTCTTCAAGGTAAGGGAACCCTTTACCCTCCTCTTTTAGTCAATACTTCATTTATGTTATATTTTCATTTATGATAATATACCCTTTATGCTCTCATCAACTGATTTTTTGAATTTTTAGGTGACGTAGTTAGGCTGCCGAATTTTCGTAAAAGAAATCTCATCTTCTTTTTTTCATGTTTTCTTTTCATGTGGTATGTCATTAAAATATCCACACCATGATCTTATTTTTATTTTATTCTATTCCTCTACTTTAAAATTAATCATTTATGGATGGGAGACCCTTGAACCTTCTCTTTTTATAGTTTTCTAAAACCATGTTATATAGCCATTATGCTGCAAAATTTTCGTCTCAAAATCTCTCTGTTTTTCTCAATAAATTATCTTATTCTATTTATGTTAATACCCAGACCTATTTAATTTCTAGGGGTATTAATCAAGAAATAAAATTGATATATTTTATTCTATAATTTCATGTATATAACCTTAACTCCCTTCCATTGTTTATAAATGACATAATGATCTCGTTTTTAATCACTTATTAAACCATCACGATTTTGATATGAAACCATTTTTTTCATTTTATATCAATTATTAATGAAAAGTATGATTATAATCTATGTGGATCACATGAAAATAAATAAATTTTAAGTTTTCACCCCAGATATCACTCCAATGAATTTGGTAAATAATTGAATCTCTAGATATGACAAGTTTTATGAAACCTTGGTGAATAAACTTGGTAATTGTTTATGACACCTTGAGGATGTTCCTTGATAATATGTTCATGAATGTCTAAAAGAAATGTTATAGCCACATATTCAAGTTATGATTCATTTTCTTTTTATTATGATATTCCTCTTCTTCCATTTTTCATGTATTTATGTTTTTCCTCAAGTTCTTATTGATATCACAAGTAAACTAATTTCCTTATTTAACCTTACTAGGCCTTATACTCAACCTTTACTTTAATGTATTTATAGAGGTAATGAGATTCCATAATTGTACTTTGGATGAACCTATTATTAATTCTTACAAGTGTATTAGAATAATTGTTTAAGTTTTCGTGATTTTTTGTTTCTGATTTCCAAGACACTGGACTTTAAAGATCCTCAGTTTGTAAAATGTAATAAAAAGTTATGTAATAAAAAGGAGGGATTCAAAGTTTGTATTAAAGTATAGTTTAGTTATTTATAGAAATTAGGATATGAAAACATTAGTAATAAACCTATATAAAATTTTAAATATAGGATAACTTCTTTCCATTTTGGTTAAATATTAAGTAAGTGGTTTTCAAACAAAAAAATTCATGTCTAGATATGAACAAGTGGATGTGGCTCTAGAACGGATACACCTATGAGTGAAAAATCTGATAAGGAGTTTTGGGATTCACCTGGGGGATCCTGATACATGAAAATGGTCATTGCTACACTCCTATTTTGACAATCCTAGGGGATATGTTTGGTTAATCGGAAGCTTTTTATGGATCATTATGAAGGATTTATAGATAAATGTAATTGTTTAAGCATGAAATTTTAAGACATAAAATCCTTTATAGTTAAAAGAATAATAAATTAAATAATCTTCTCACTATGTTTTTATTATTTTATAAAATGGTGGGCAATGGGAAGAACCATGCAAATGGTGACTCCAATGGACCATGCACTGGAAACCCTCTAATGAAAGCTGGAATGGAAATATTCATGATAATGATGAACCAACTAACTCAAGTTATGGGAAATAACTTGAATCAAGCTGAGAGACCAATATCACCATGAAGGGAAAAACATTATTTTGCATCCTTTAGGCTTCACCGACCACCAAACTTTATTGGATCTACAAACCCAGTGATTTCTTAATAGTGGTTCATTTCTATCGAGAAGATATTTTTTGTACTCCGTTGTTCGGAACAAGATAAGGTCACCCTAGATGTTTAAAGTTTAGAGACAGAATCTAATCAGTGGTGGGAAATGATTAAAAATATAATTCCAAGAGTTTAGGTTGAAGATATGGAGTGGGAAGAGTTTTTATGGATCTTCTTCAATAAGTATTTCCCTTGTTCCATGAGAACAAGAATGGAGGAGGAATTTCTCGAGATGAAGCCGAAGGAGAATGAATCTTTGGAAAGCTACGAAATGAACTTTACAAGGCTTTCACGTTACACCTATAGATTTTTCATGGATCCAAATAGAAATGTTGATATACTCTTTTTTGGACTATGACCTCATCTACGGAAGAATCTATCCAACCAAGACTATGACAGCTATGAGGAGATCTTGAGGAGTTCTATAAAAGTCGAACTAGAGTTTGGTGAGATGCAGTGGTCTCATAAACCCAATGACAAGAAGAGATTAGTGGATCCAAGATAAGGTAGGATCTTTGATCAGGGATGAGGAGGCCATAAAGTGTGACGTCCCACATGTAATAAATGTGGGAATAATCTTTTGGGGAACTGCTTACTCTTGAGCAAGAAGTGCTACAAGGCTAGAAGAGATGTCCATATCATGTGTAATTGTCATAATGAGGTGAAGCCTCAACTTCCCAAATTAATTACAAGGGGAAGATGGTGCAATCCCTACCTAATGTAAAATTCTATAAGTCTGGACAACATGGTAACTTTTCCAATCACAATCCAAATCTGATGGCAGTGGAGGGGAACCACCATCTACCTCAAAAAATGCCAAGGGATAAAGTTCATTCTTTTTATATCATGATTTCTGATGTTTTATCTCTAAATGATGTGTTGTAAGGTACTCTTGTTGTTCTCTAAAATCTATCAAGTATTTTTTTTTTTTTGATTCGTGTTCTATCCATTCCTTTATTTCCTCCAAGTTTGAAAAGAATTTAGAATCAGCCCCTGAATTGCTAAAAGTATAGTTATTAGTCAAGAATCCTAGTGGGATTATCCAAGTATCGTCGGTGTTTATAAACTCTAATATTTACTTTAGTGAGCACAATATTATTTCAAATCTTGTAGTCATTCCCATTATAGAATTCGACATTATACTTGGGATGGACTGGCTCTCAAATTATAATTCTAAGATAAAATGAAAAGGCAAGTAAATCTCAGTATTCTTAATTGGAAAACCTATAGTTATCTTCAAGGGAGATACATCTCAACCAGATATTTGTCTAGAACAACCTCCTGTATCCTTCTATATGGAGTTGATCGGTGAAAAAGAAGAAAGAAATGAAAGTTTAAGGATGTAAAATTTCCCCATCATCCCGGAATATATTGACATATTTCCTAAGAAGTTACCCAGACCTCCCACAAAAAGAGAGGTAAAGTTATCCATTGAACTCATTCCTGGATCTTATCTGATATCAAATACCCCATATAGGATGGAAAATGTGGAGCTGGAGGAATTAAATAAGAAACTGCAAGATCTTTTGGAGAAGGGGTTTATCTAACCGAGTGTGTCTCTTTAGGGAGCACCTATTATCTTTATGAAAAATAAAGATGGATCATTGTGGTTATGCATTGATTATAGAGAACTAAATGGGATCACATTAAAAAAAATACCCTCTTCTAATAATTGATGACTTATTTGGAAAACATCATGGGGATCAATTATTCTCTAAGATTGATCTTCGATATGGTCATCATCAATTGAGGGTGAAGAAAGAAGATATTCCAAAAACTGTCTTCTAATCAAGATATAGGCATTATGAGTTTGTTGTTATTCCCTTAGGACTGACTAATACGCCTTCTATTTTGATGGATTTGAGGAATAGAGTCTTTAAGGACTAACTTGATAACTTTGTGGTAGTTTTTATTGATGATATTTTGATATATTCCAAAATTCAAGAGGATCATGAGGATCATCTAAGGGTTATTTTGAAAAGTCTATAGAATGAGAGGATTTTTTTAGTGTTCAAAAAATGTGAATTTTGGTTACAATGAGTTTTTTTCTTTGGTCACATTGTAACCAATGAAGGAATCATAGTTGACCTTGAAAATACAAAGGTTGTATAGGAGTGGCCTCATCCAATAATAATAACTAAGATTTTCAGTTTCCTTTGATTAACAGGATATTATAGGAGGTTTGTGAATAACTTTTCACAATTTTATAATCCATTAACCAAGTTAACTCAAAAATGGGTCAAGTTAATCTAGAAAAAGGAGTGAGTGGAATGTTTCCATGATTTGAAAAAGAGATTGGTTATTTTACCCTTGTTAACTCTGCCCTCAAGTGGATAATGATTCATTATTTTTAGCGATGAATATAAAAAATGGATTGGGTGTGTCCTCAGGAAAAATGAAAAGGTCATTTCTTATGCATCTCGACAGTTGAAGACTCATGATCAAAACTATCCTATGCATGATCTGGAGCTGGATGTGATTATTTTTTCCCTAAAGATATGGAGGCACTATCTTTATGGTGATAAATGTGATATATACATAGAACATAAATTTTTGAAGCATATTTTCACAATAAATGAATTGAACATGAGACAAAGGATATGGTTTTAACTTCTTAAATACTATAATTTTTCAATTCATTATCATCATGGAAGAGAAAACATTGTCATTGATGCATTAATTAAGAAAGACCCAATTGTTATGTCCATGATGAGGATTCAAAAAGATCCTTTAATCTATGAACTAGTAAAGCTGGACATGGGAATTATAAGGGAAGGGATATCATCAACCCTAACCCAAATGATTCCTCAACCTTGAATACTAGAGAAGATCAAGAAATCTCAGAAATAATATCCATTGTTACTGAATAAGTTTGAGTCTGTGAAGGATGGAAAGTTTCCTGAGTTCAATATTGATCAAGAAGGTGTACTAAAATTTTTTACAAGACTGTGTTTTCCATATGTTCCAAAAATAAAGGAGTTGAAGGACGAATCTCATATCTCTACATTCTTTATACATCCAAGAAGCATAAAAATGTACAGGGACCTTCATGGTAAATTTTTTTTGGGTAATATGAATAGGAATATTGTTGACTACACATATAGTTTTCAGGTATTTCATCAAGTGAAGGCAGAGGGACAACTTCCTAAAGGGGTATAGCAAACACTGCCCATTCCAATATGGAAGTGGGACAATATCACAATGGACTTTTTCACTGTTCTCTCAAGAATCTCCCAAGGAAACAATGCGATATGGGTTATTGTGGACCATCTCACAAATACTTCTCATTTAATCTCTATTAGGGAAGATTTATATCTTGATAAATTTTCCACGATTTATGTGAAGGAAGTTTTAAGGTTGCATGGAGTTCCACTTTCTATCATATATTATGGTGATCCAAGGTTCACATAAAAATTTTGGAGAAGTATTCAACATGCTCTGAGCACCAAATTAAATTTCAGTGTGGCCTATCACCCCCAAACTGGTGGCCAATCTTAAAGGACTATTCAAACACTCAATGACATGTTTAGAACTTGATAAATGTAATTTAAAGGTGTATGGGATCAACATCTTCCATTAGTTGAGTTCTCCAACAACAACATCTTCCACTTGAGAATTAAAATGGAACCCTATGAAGCTCTATATGGGAAGTGATGTATAAATACTACTTGTTGAGATGGAGTTGGTGAGAGGAAGATTGTGGGGCCTGACCATGTGCAAGAGATGACAGAAAAGTTCCATGGCATCGAACAACACATTAAAGCTGCTCAGAGTCAGAAAAAGATCTATATCGACAGCCGCCGAAGGGACTTGGAGTTTCATGTTAGTGACAAATTATTTCTTTAAATTTCACCTTGTAATAGAGTCATGAGGTTTGGGAAAAAATGGAAGCTCATCCCAAGGTACATTGGACCCAATGAAATCCTTGGTCGTGTAGGAGTAGTGGCCTTTCAGCTTTCACTTCCTCCAAATCTAGCACAAGTTAGTGATGTCTTCCACATATACCTCTTGTGAAAGTACATACCTGGCCCTTCACCTATACTAAATCCAGAGGTGGTACAACTAGAACATGGCCTCACTTATAAAGAGAATTTGGTAGAGATCTTGGATCATAGGAACAAGGTTCTGTGCAACAAGACTACCTACCATGTTAAGGTGTTGTTGAGGAACCATAAATGTGAAGAAGCCACAAGAGAATCAGAGGAGTCTATGAGGAATAAGTACCCCAAACTTTTCTCTTCTGAGGGTATGAGTTAAAATTTTGGGGATGAAATTTCTTAAGGGGTGAGAATTTAATGATCCTAAATTTTGAATAATATTTGTTTCCTAAATTTGTGTGTTATTTTATTTTATACTCAACAAAACAATATCCTTTAATTAATGAAGTGAGTATAATTAAAATGAGACCGTTGGGTTTCAAATGTTATATGACTATCGGTCAATGTGACCATTGGAAAATATACTCTTAAAGTTATTATTATTTTTTATAAATACAATTGATCATGGTTAATTAATACAGAAATAGAAGTAGATAGCCTCATCCAGTAGACTCGAGCCATACGAATCCCATTTGTTAGAGCTTTGTAAGAACGTTTGTTGAAGCTCATGAAATGTTGTCAGAGCCGCCCAAATATCCTACCACCATTTCACACCTTACTCTTAGGTACTATGCTAGTATTATAAGGGGATATGTAACGAGGCCTTAGTAAATTGTGTAATCCTTTTGTATAAATAAAATTGTTATTTCCTCTTATTGTGAAATTTATGAATTTAAAATGTTAAAATAAATATATGATGAATTTATAAAAGTTCCATATTTTTGGTGAATTTTGTAAAAAGGGTATTTAAAAATATTTTTGTATACTTTAAATAATTAATAACGTGAAATTGTTTTCAAAAAATGGTCTTCTACAGTTGTGATCAGTAACAAATTTAGAGTCTAATAAGACCAAATTAATTTTTAGTGAATAGTAAAGTATGAATATTAATATTACCCTTATGAATAGTAATATGACCAATGTAATTGTAATCTCACTTAAGAAAGTATAAATATAATTTAGGCATCTTGAATGGTAATTTTATATTATAACATAAGTAAAAAACTGTTCCAGAAATTATTAGTTGAGTATTAGTATTTTTAAGGTAAATAGTGTTTTTATTTAAAAATTAAATATATAATAATTAGAAAATTATTTTCATAAAATGGAGTTCATTTTTTAATTCATAACATCGATGTTAGGTTCGGGTGAATTTAGGATATTTTTATAAAATGTTTTGTTTTTCAGTGAATAGTGAAAATACAGTTTTGTGTTTCGGTGTGTTTAATGATATCAATAATGATGTAATAATTATGTTAGACTTTTTAATAGTAATATATGTTATGAGGTGTACCAAATGGCCAATATCATTGTCAAATACCATGGTAAATCCCATGGTTTTGTAAATACCAATGATGAGGTGTCCCTTGGAAATTAATAAAATATTCCCTCATTTTTCTATAAATACCAACCCCTTCCTTTATTACTTTAATTACAAATTACTCTTAAATTAAGCTCCAATATTTTTACCTCCAAAGTAGTCCTCCCAAGTTTCCCTCATTCTCTCCAAGGTCCCAACCTTTGAGTTTTTGAAGTCACACATTAAGGTAAGGGAACCCTTCACCCTCCTCTTCTAGTCAAGACCTCCTTTATGTTATGTATTCTAGTTTCCATATTATTATGTGGGGTATGTTATTATATATCCTTATTACTGTCCATTTTATGTCCAAATTACAATAGAACCTTTCCTCTCTAATTAACTTATTTAATGAATTTTTAAGTGATGTCGTTATATTGTCGAATTTTTGTAAAAGAAATAGCATCTTCTTCTTTTTTTCATGTTTTCTTTTAATGTGGTATGTCATTAAAATATACACACCATGATCTTGTTTTTTTATTTCCCTATACTATAAATTTATTCATTTATTTATGGGATACCCTTGTCCCATATCTTTTTATTTTTTTCTAAAACCATGTTATATAGTGGTTATGCTGCAGAATATTTATCTCAAAATCTCTTTCTTTTTCTCAGGAAATTCTCTTATCCTATTTATGTGAATACCCAAACCTATTTAATTTATAGGGGTATTTATAAATACATAAAATTGATATATTTTATTCTATAATTAACATTCATATAACCCTAACTCCCTTTTCATGGGTTATAAATGGCATAATGATCTGGTTTTTAATCACTTTTCAAAATGTCACAATTTTGATATGAAACCCATTTCTTTTATTATCTTTGAATTATTTATGAACTTTAGGATTATTATTTATTTGGTTCAAATGAAAATAAATACATATTAAGGGTTAACTCTGATATCACTCCAATTCATTGGCTAATGAATTTAATCTTTAATGATGACAAGTTTTACGATACCTTCATGAATAACCTTGGTAATTTTTTATGACACCTTGGGGATGGTCCTTGGTGATATGTTCATGAATCTATAAATTAAATATTATAGCCACATATTCAAGTTATGATTACTTTTATTTTTAATATTAAATTCATTTTCCTTCATTTCTCATGTCTTTATGCTTTTCATCAACTTCTTATTGATATCACTAGTAAACTGATTCCCTTGTTTACCCTTACTAGGACTTATGCTCACCATTTCCTTTGATGTATGTATCTAGGTTATGAGATGTTGTAATTGTACTTAGGATGCAGCTATTATGAAGAAATACAAGTGGATTAAAATAATTTTTTAAGTTTTCATGTTTTTTCTTCATAATTTCCAAGACACTAGACCTTAAAGATCCTCAGTTTGTAAAATGTAATGAAAAGATATGTAATAAAAAAGTGGGATTCCATATATATTCTCATAGAAATCAAATTATTATGAGCCAACAAAATCTTCAATAGAACATAATACATATCTCACTCATCCATGAGAATATCTTTGATCAAATGGTTGTTAGAATTTCTATGTCAAGACTCTGTCAAACATAATGTCCTAGACAATACAACTTCTCACACAGAATATCCTATATCTCAAAGGATTAAAAATTATAGATTTTATCCCTAGAAGATCATAAGTGAAAAGGGATTAGGAAAATAATTATTAAAATATAAATAATAATATCTTCATAATGTAAAACTCAATAAATAGTTACTCTTAACACACTTAGAAGAAACAAAAAACATACGATCTCAAAGCCAATGAGAATTTTTAATAGCTTCACATGCAATAAAATTTTTGAAAAATTATTTCATAATCAGGAATATTATACTTCAAATCTAAAAAACCACTATTATTATTTAAATATGTCCACTATAAAAATTATAATTGATAGATTCTTAGTTCTTAAGGTTCTGTTTTAATGACATCAGATGTGTCCTGCCATCATCTGATGGATGTATCTTTAGGTTTTATCATTTGATAAGTTCCTATCTGAACTCCATAAAAACAAATGCTCTATGTTTTAGTAAATGTAAATATCGGTTTATTTCATCAAAAAAAATCTGTACAATGATGCTATATAAAAAAAATTAAATTTCCAACCCAAAATAAAATCAAAATGTTAATGAAGTGTATTGTGATTTTTAAAAACCAAGGATCATAAAACTCATTAACTCAAAAATCTCTCCCATAATTATAATCATAAAACACAAATGAAAAACTAAAGTTAAGGTAAGTTTAAAAAAAATAAAACTCCATGTGTTATATACTATCTAATTAACCTCTCCCTAAATATAATTTCTAAGAAAACTAAATTTCTTCTTTAATAAATCATGAAGGGTTAGAAAAAATGTAATAACATTAATTATAATATTCACTTGTTTTTAATAATTCTCCACCTTTTAAACTTTATAACTTAATTAATTTATTCCTCAACTCATTCACATCTTTCCCTCTTTTCAAAATAAAAATTTATCAATCTATCCACGTTAATAAAAAAATTGTTAAAATGAATATAATTTATACTCTTTAACAAATAAAAAAGAATATAAACATAAATTATTTACTCATAATTAAAATAAATTAAAAATTATCAGTCCTTGGAAAACAGTCTAAAAATCTCAAAATACAATCCAAATTTTATCCCCTTTATCATGGTCAAAAATAAACAAACAAATAGTAAACACTTCCAGTAATTTATGTGAGATGAGGAATTAATACATAAGAGTAAAATAATCATTAAAAATAATTCCATAAAGAGTTCACCTATCCTCATTACTAAAAAATAATTAGAAAAAACCTTTTCATTATTTTGGGATTATCAGACATAATGACATATAATGATAATTATTAATAGATTATGAGATCAAAAAAAGTGAAAATTCCAAAAGATATCTTTTGATGCCTCTGGATGATAATCTTCTGAAAGATATTTCTCTGAATAATGTTTAAAAATAACTCCTTAATCTTATAAAAATATACTCTTACCAAAAAGATTAATAAAATATATGTCCCTTTATTGGGTGTTAATCAGATTATTAAAAAGTGATAAATACATAATAAAACTAAATAAATTAATAAAATTAATTTTCATAGAAATAATATAAGCTTTATTTCATCAGATCTTGAAGAATATATATGATATCAAAAAATTAGAGCCGGAAAGTAATAAATAAGAATAAAAAATTAAGTAAATTATAACATATAGAGGTAAATTTCTATTCTAATAAACTAAAAGAGTATCCTTTTAGGTTTAGTTTCAATGAAATTCACGAGTAAATTTGATCAGGATTATTTAATGAACTTATAGATTATCTAACATAACTATCTTAAAAGTTAGTACAATTATATTATAAATAATTTCCTCCCCATTTCTCATGTATTTTTTCAATTTCAAGTTAGAGTTGAAATAGGATGGGGAAATTATGATCAATTTGCATTGATTATTCTAAAATTCTACTTAATTTATTCAAATAAATCAATATTTAAGGGTTCAGTAAAAAGTTCGTTCAAATAATATTTGGTTTTTATAAACACAAGAATAATTTATCCTTTTGTGTATGGTCATAAATAAAGTGTAATCTTATGTCTATGATATTCACATGTGAGTGTTGGGTTTATAAACAAAGAGATAGAATTTATTTTACCATAATGATTAAGACTTTGAGTAAAACTCAAACTAAAATTATGGAGTATGTGTTTCATCCATAAAAAATGATCACAAAATTTTCTAGAATTCATATATTCAACTTCAATGGTGGAATTTTTTCTCATAATAGACCACGAAACAAATGACTCTCCTAATAAATGAAAAGTTCCAAAAGTTTTCTTCTTATCCTTATTACATCTTCCAAAGTCAGCATTAGAATAACTCTTAAAATTAAATTTAGTTATGGATGAATAGAATAAACCAAGTTCTAAAGTTTGTTTAAGGTAATATAATATTTTCTTGACTTCCTTATGATTATATTACTTCAAATTTACATAGATTATCACACACAAGTATACAAAGTATATAATACCTGGTTAAATAGTCATTAAGTATAGTAATATTTGGATCATAACTTTAAATAACTTTTGATCAATATGTTTTCTGGAATCATAAAGATCGATTTTACATGAGGTATATATCAATTTACTAATACAGAAAGCATTATCAAAACCATAATGTTTAAATAAATATATTATATACATTATATTGAGTTAAATTTATTTATTATAGTTTCTAGGTAATTTGGAATCAATGAATGAAATTAATTTCACCCATCATGTTCATCTCAAGATCACTCTACCTAAGTTCTGAGTAATTATCTTTGAAAATTTTCTATGTTAAGACAAAGATAATTTTATAAAAATAAATTTGAACAATGATAGTATCATTGAATACATTTATAATAAATAAAATGGGGTAGACCATTAAATTTAAAAATTATTTTCAATTAGAAAATCATACAAATGATTACACTTGGCTCTCAATGCTTGTTTAAATCCATAAAGATATTTGGTAAGTTTGAAATAATATATTGGAAAATTTATATCTTCAAATCCATAGGATGTTCTATATAAACTCTCTCTTGAACATATCTATTAACTAAGTCTCTCTTTACTTATATTTGATAAAGATTAAAATTAATATAAGCTATAAATACTAGAAATATATATATGGGCTCAAGCCTATATATAAGAGAAAAAAGCCTCTCTAAAAATATATACACTCTTCTTAATTATAACCCTTAGTAACTTGTATTTCCTTATTCTATAAAATTGAACCATTTGTATCATATTTATTCTAAAATCCCCATTTTACTCCTATAATAAAAAAATATTTTTGATGCTCAACCAAGGTCCAAACCATATTCCATTGAAACTAATTAATCATTTGTTTTAGGGAAATTATCTAACTTTAATCACCCAAGGTATTCTAAACTATATAGTACATATAATATTTAAAGATACTCACAGTCATTTCCTAAGGAATTTATGGTTTTAGTCGGTTGTATTACATCACTAGTGATATTTTCAATGGGGTGATTTCTTAAGACTGTTTGATTCCTAGGTAAAAAGGAACATTGATCTTTATCTACTAAGTAATTAACATATTTTAGACTAATTTCAATATGTTATAATTTTATTAGTCTAGTTTTAATAAATTTATTCTCTGATTGATGGGATTTAACTTATGGTAAAAAAATATAGGGGGTTTTAAAATTGCAATACGGTTGTGTAATGTCTGGAAATTTTAAGATTAAATAAGGATCAGTTTTATCAAACTTGACATGTATTGTTTCTTCAACAGTATGTGACTATTTTTTAAAAATCCAGTATGCCTTAGTAGTGGTGAAATAATGAATAAATATATGATAATCATGTTTTGGAAAAATTTAAGAAGACTTACTTTATAATTCAAAATGAACACTTTGCATCTAAAAAAATTGAATTTATTAATTTTAGGATAAGGTATAATCCGAAATTCATAAGGGGTTTTTTTAAACATTGTAAAAAATAAAACATGATTTATAGTGTAATAGGTTGTGACCATGGTTTCTACCCAAAAATAATTAGTTGTAGAGTATTCACATACCATTGTATGGGTGATTTCATGAAGGGTTTTATTTCTTCGTACAAGTATACCATTCTCTTGTGGAGTTCGAGGTGCTAAGAAATTATGAGTTATTAATTTTTCACTACTAAAAGTTTTAAAAGTTGAGTATAAAAACTCACCACCACTATCACTCTATACAATTACTACATGTAGGTTTTTTTTGTTTTGAACACAAGAAAAAAATATTTACAAATATAGAGTGATTCAAATTTATACTCTAGAAAATGGGTTTATATATCTCTATTATAATCATAAAATAGGACATACATGTGGTTTTTTCTCAAATAATCATATTTTTTAGGACAAAAATATCTATTTAAGAAACATACATTGAGACTTAACCGGTGGACATAAATCTTGACTTCTGTTCTTTACAAAATTGGGAAGGATCACAAACTTTTGAAGAATTAAATTTGTGTTATAGTAAATCCCTGACTAGTCTATTCCTATATAGATTATATAAGGTCTAAACATTATAGTTTCTTAACCTTCTATATAAAATCCCTGAACAATCTTTTAATTTAGTAAGATAAGGTAAATTATGATTATTAATTTCTTTTAATTCTTCCATATAAACATTATCATGTTTATTAGAAGACATCATATGAGCTCTATGTGAACTTTTAATTGTAAATTTATGATTCCCATATTAAATATAGTAACCTTCATCACATATTTAGGTAATGATAATGAGTTTTTTTATCCTAAAATATACAATAAATTATAAATTAAAGTCTTACTATGATGAATAACATCATCCATCCCATAAATCTGACCTTGCGCATTGTCTTAAAAAGTGGATTTTCTTCCCTTAAGTTTTTGTAAGATCTAGAAATTGTAAATTCCTCCTATCATATTTCAGGGACAAAATATTTCCAAATATGAAATTTTCTAGTTTTTGGTACTCATCTTAACTTTCTAAAAAATACCATATAATTAATTTGGAACTAAAATGTTATATGGTTTTGAAATGTTAGTAAAAATAAATTTTAGAGACCACATATGTCCAACTCTTCTATATTATACAAACAAAATCTATTTGGAAAGATAATATCTATGATGGAAAATATATTAGTCATTATTCAAATAACGGTTTTCTTCTATTGTCGACCTCATAGAAAATTCATATATAAAGGACACAAAATAGTTGTTTTAATAAATGCATCTTCTTATATTTTTATGACTGCGTCAGGATATCGTCCTTCTAAACCTTAGTGGTTTATATAATTTTACAAAACAATTAATTTGGTAGTAAAAATAGTCAATAATATCTTCAATATTTCAATTTTTATTTCATTTTAACATTTTTATATCAATATTTCGATGATATTACTAAAACTATTTTATTATTAAATTCAATAGTTAACTCATAAATTTCTCCTTCAAAATCCTTCAACTTAATGAATAGATTACTTTTCTACAACTTCTCTTCATAAATTTTTAAATCTATATTTATTGACTCAAAAAAAAATTTAGAAACTTTAGATGAGAATTCTGAAATTCTATTTTAGACAATAAAAACAACTTCCTTAGAAAGATTGACATATTTCATCAATTTTTTATTTTTATTTTTTTGGAAGTCATATATATTTTCATTTCATCAAATAATGGAATATGATCATATCTTTAAAATGAAATTAAAATATTTTCATAATTTGGGGGGAAATGGACATTAGAATTAATAGATAATTGTGTGAGTGTGTCAAGAGTTACCTGCCCCATTAATCATAAATCATTCTAATGTACATTTTAATATTAATTGAAAATATTCTAGCTATCATATTTTGAATCACTACTTGTTATATCCTAGGATACACCTAGAGAGGGGGGTGAATTAGGGTTCCCACTTATTCTTTAACTTTTAATGGATCCTATATCCACATTAGTAGGAACTATCCAAACATATATGATTATATCGTATTTTCACTAAACACATAAATGTGTAAATTAAAAAAAATAGTAATTTTTACTTGGTTCAATAATTAGTGATAGACCAAAGATCACACACCAATAGTGTTTCAGTCATACCAGAATCCACTAATATTTACTACATTATATGGATTAAAAATATCCATCTGTGGTCACCATATTCTAAGAACACTAACATTACAAATTATTCAGGGATCGCTCACTTTATCCCTCATATCACCTCTATCAACTCTTCTTTTCTCCCTACATTGAATGAATTCTTACTCAGTTTAACAACTTGAAGGTATCCTTCTCATTATTATAAATTTTTGTAATATGATTCAATCTGAATTCTAGGATATTATGATACAATACACTCTTTGATCCTAAAAAAATACAATTTATATATCTATGTAAAGTGTCAAATCCAAAAACTTCTAAGAAATAAGTGCTATTTGGTACACTATTAATTGCACTCAATTCATTGTAGAACAGCCTATATGCTATGTGAGCATGTTTTTTCTTCATGGAACCCTACTTCATGGTACCTACTTTGCAATATTAACTCATTACATGGTCAAGCTTTACTATTTGGATGACCCTTTCTTTATATATGGACTTTATTATGAATTCAACCCTTGTTATACGGTCCACCTTCTCCTTATAATTTTCAAATAAAAACATTGAATCTTATTAAAATTTTATTTTATGCCTAATGATATGAAAAGTGGGGTATTTATAGGAAAACACCCCCACAAAAATGACAATCACTAAAATTCCACTTAATCCCATTATTGAACTAGTGTATATGTAATGTGGTAGATCCTACATAGTCCTCCCAAAAAATCCTTTATTTCAAAAATGGAACTATTTTTATGGGGTATTAATAGTATTCCTATAAGATCTCTTGTATGTAAAGGTGATTGGAGTTAGTGGAATGTTTGAATTTTAAAATTGTTGAATGGTTCAAATTTTTAATTGAGCATTAAAAAAAATTGAGATATAGGGCACCTGAAACATATGTTTTTAGACATAAATGGGAGGTTTTAAGAAATTTCAAGGGAAATATAGGGGATGGAAAGATCCCCAGGGTTGTATCTTTCTATTATTGACCCACCATCTAGCCTGTACAGATCCATCAACTAGCTGTTGGGATTCTAGTGGGTAGGAAGTTCTTACTAGGATAACTAGTTTTCCAGTGATCCATGAAATATCTAGCTGGTAGGATTTGTTTCTTCTTTTTAAAAGAGGGTAAAATGTGTTATTTTACCCCTTTCCCCTATCCTTCATATCCTCAAAATGGCTAGGGAGAGGGACATTTTCTAGGATCAAACGTGGATCAATCCCCTCTCATTTTCCAAGGTTTTTCTCTCCTAGATAATTTAGTTTGGTTTTCCATCAATTTTATTAGAGATCTTTAGGTAAGGTTATTCCTCTTCTCCCTTTATTCTTTTTTATTACTAAAATGTGGTGAATATTTATTTATGTGGGTTGTTCTTAATTTCCAATGCATTTTTATGATTAATCAATATTTATCATTTATTCTCTAAACAAAGGTTGATACCATATGTTTATACTCCTATGAGTATATGTTAGGTGGTCCTTAAATTTTATCCATAGTCACACCACATTTTCAAATGTTAGTGTTGTGTAGTCGTGAAGGCCTTTTCACACATCGACCTAATTTAAATGGAATTTTTTTAAATGGTGTTTTTCTTAAGTTAAAATCCCTTAGTTTTTCCTTGAACTTTAGAATAAGATTAGTCCATGTAAAATTCCTTGTTATTGGAACTTACCTTGGAAATTGGCCTAGATTTGTTAAATTGTGATATGTGGTTAAATTTTTTAAAAAGAAAATTTTGATTTGAGTCGGTTATTGTGAAATGGGATTTCAAAATGATAAATATTTTAAATGGAAGTGTTTAATATCCTCATCTTAGTATCCACTATATCTGGTGCACCGAGTCGGGTCACCTCATGACCTAAAGTGCATCTCCCCATACGCCAAAGGCTGCCAACTAACATAAAGGGTTCAATATATCACATGGTGAGACTATACTAACTTTATCATAGTAAGACATCGCAGATAAAATATGAAATAAAAGAAAAAATTAAACCATAAACATGCATCAAAAATCCATTTCCCAAAACTGGGTACAAGTCCACAACCAAATAGTAAATATACCATGTCCTGTCATACAGTTTCAAGTATAGAGAAAACCAATATGCCAAGTCTAGATCCCTCATCTAGGAACATCCCATGCCCAAATCCACCATCTAGAATAGTTCCCTTTCCCTTATTCTGGCATGCAACCATGAAATCTGTTTAAGTGCCCAATGGTGGCCCAAGAAGGGTGTGGGTATAATTCAATAGGCCATCACCAATGGTGTTTACAAAATATACAGTCTAAATAGATATTGTATGCATGTAAAAATAATAATAATAAGATAAATTGAAGATAAAATAGGTGCCATTAATTAACCAAGTTCACTTGAATCACTTTCATCCTTTGTTCCATGGGTTAAACATTTTCATCAAAAACACTTATGCCTTTGTCAGTCATCTAAACTATGAATAAGGGGAAAGAATCATGTCCCTATGTTACTAGGGAAGACATAAAAAAAACAATACATAACACTTACCTTGGAGCCTCAGTCCATGTGATCAAAAAACATAACTTGGATCCTCAGTCCAGGTACTCATATCTCATCCATCCATTAGGGTCATAGAGCCTCAGTCTGACTCCCTAGCCCATGAATTATAGGGGTGGGGTTTAGAGCCTCATTCTAAAACAATTCATGGGAATAAAACCTCAAGACAATACCACACATACTATCAATCCTTGTACACCTTCTTATTTAACTATTCAACACATATATAATTCACAAACCATAACCCATTACAACAATTACCATTTACAAACTATGGTTCATCCAACACATATACCATCTGCATTCCTTAACTCCTTAATACATACATTGTTCATAATTCATAATTAATTAATACATGTATAAGTTATATGCCTCGACCCATTATCACACACATTCCCCATTTTCATGTATTAATCCATTAAACACATTTATCATTTACATGATTTTGCCTATCAACACATTTACCATTTACAACCCATAATTCATTTAACACATTTAACATTGTACCAGACACCCCTTATATACCATTAGTTCTATTTCATAATGAAAGCTAACATTTCAACATAACTATCATGGGCTCTATCTCGTAACAAGTTAATTCTACTCTTAATAACTCAATTCCATGTTCAAGTAATAGGCACACCACATGGGTAGCCCTTAACCCAGTCTAGACAACCAAAATTCATCCCACAGGGATCATGAGGGGTTCAATTCATTAATTGAGAAATTAATTCATCATTTCTACCATGTAAAACTAAACGTATATCACAATGGAACAATAACACAACCTTATACACAAAAATTTAACTACAATATTAGGGGATGTAACTTACCTACCTCAATTCCATATAAGAACGCTCACATAACCTTAAACTTTGAATCCAAAACAAACACCTTAAAATTACTAACTAAGAAACCATGGGAAAAAGATGGTTTTAGATGTTTTTAAGAATAATAAAGATTCCACAAACCCTAATCTCAAAATATAGCAAGGAAGAGTGTTAGACTCACCCAGAGCATTGATCTGCACCCAACGATGCTCTAAATGGATTAGAAATGAGGGAGATCGATCCTTGAGAAGTTCGGGAGAAAGGTTTTTTAAACCTTTTATATTGTAACATTAATGAGGAGGGGATTTAGGTAAAAATCCTAAATAATAAGAATGAAAATGGTTAATTTATCATTTTTAACAAGGCATGTATTTTGCCACACGATTTTCCAAATCATGCACCAACTATTTTCCACCCTCTGTCCAAAAGGGGTCCAGGCTACAAGGTCTCCTAGGGAGCCCACACTATTTGAAAACCCATGTGGTATTTATGAGGGGTGGATTTGTACAATCCCACATAATTTCACCTCCCCCTTTAATGGTTTTACCAACTGTGAACCACCTCCTTAGGAAATCATGGTTAATTCTCATGGTTAATTCTAATCAAATTTCAATCATGAAACATGCATTTGGTGACCCTTTTCTCTTCTCTCATGATCCATACCCCCAAAACACCCTTGATATTCCTCTTAAAATCATGAAATATTTCATTAAAAATTTAGAGGTGTTTAAACAAAAACATAAACAAGAATGTACCTCATTAGTGGTGTGGGATCTTATAATATCCCCACCATATGATTTCTTGTCCTTTAGCCTCACTTCCTAAAAATCACTAAGATTCCAAGGTAAAGAGATCAGGCCACCAGGATAGAATATATGTCTCCCTCTCCTAACTCTCTTTCTAAACGTTACAATGCTTCTATAGCACTCGAACCAATAGTACAATATTTTCCCACAAGAATTTATAACTACGATCCACAATAAAAACCGGATTCTCCTCAAAGGAAGCATTAGCCTTAATCTCTACATAAACCACATGAGCCTTGTAAGGAAGCTAAGGAAACAATACCCAACTCATGACACCAAGAAACATTGTATATAGAATCATACCATTGTAGAAGATCCAATTAGAACTTCATCAGCCATATCCTCTCTGAAAATCATGGTCCAAATCACTTAACACCATCTTACCCTATTTTCAAAGTTCTAACATTGACCCAAGCTCAGCATCACCCGAAGAAAAACACAAGGTTTTCCAAAAACATTTACCAACTTACATTAGTCCATAACTCAAGGCCCAATGGCCTCA
Source organism: Viscum album (assembly GCA_963277665.1). Lineage (NCBI taxonomy): Eukaryota > Viridiplantae > Streptophyta > Magnoliopsida > Santalales > Viscaceae > Viscum > Viscum album. The sequence goes on along the minus strand of OY728152.1, from coordinate 2,067,781,107 downwards.
TTCCATAACTGGACATCCAAAACACAACCAAAACACTCAGGGAACTCAACCGGTCAAAATATGATCCAACTCCCATTTTCAAGGCCAAAATACCAGAATGGTACATACTTGAGTCCATCCAACCTGAAATACCAGTCACGTTATCAACCTACCACTTTACCACTATGGTTCTCCCACCCATACACTGTCTCACCACCATTATCTTCTGGTGGTTGGAACCTCCACTATTAAAAAGACCAAAAAAACTAAGCATAACCTTAACTGCATACTTAACACATTTCCCAACTCACTATTCACAAACATCCATAAGAACTCCACCCATATTTTGAATACAACCTTGATATTAAAACCATCTTGAATAAACATACCTACACCACCCATTTTTGTACCAATAATAACTTTACCTCTCTCAAGTTCGACATCATTTCCAAAATTCACTTTTCATTAAGAACATCAAACTAGAGGTGTCTCATAGGCTACCATTTCCATTACTTTTACCATATCATGTCAGAACACCCCCTACTAGGTTGTCTCAAAACACCATATTCCATTATTGACATGCTACCCCCTTCACCTACCCTTTAAACCTTCTCACTTAAGTCATTCCACTATTATCTGATGTAGTTAAAGCAGTAGTTCTTAAACTTCTGGTAAAACTTCAGCATCAAGGCATCCACTACTCTCTAAGTCATCTTTGTGCTCCACTATACTAATTAATATTCCCAACACAAGCACCTATGCCATTCACACATCGACAAAGGACAACTTGGTTCAACCCCAAAACCCATTTCCACTTTCGAAACTCACTTATCATTCTAAAATTTCCACCAAAGGCAGTTTACAGTCCACCACTTTCATTTCTTTTCCTAGATAAGTCAAGTCATCCCTGGCCAAATCATCCTAGAAATTCATATCTTTACTATTGGCACATCACTAATTTACATAACCAAGATTCATTTACCTCTAAAGACATTCCAAGGTCACCTAAACACACCTACTCAATTCCATTCCTAGTTTTCGGTGAAGTTATGACACTAAACCTCCATTCCACACCCATCAATGATTCTAACATAGGCATCTCAGATTTCTCCAAGAACCAACCCATGCCCAAAGCCAACAGTTGGATCAACCAACCACCACATCCAAGGACCACCTTCCCTTTCTCGAGGAACCCAAATGTGTAACTTAAAGGTTTCTCATTGGAATATTGATTCCACCACATCCACTCCATTATGTTTTACAAACCTCCATGACTGATATACCACTCCCCACCTTATGAATTTTTTTGTCACCACTCTCTTAAAGAAATTCCAACCATCAAACCTCATGCTTCAATCACAAGATGAAACCCCAAAACTTGGACGTGGTCATCTAGCTTCTACAAGAACAAAAAAACCAACATAAACTGCTCCCTATTCTCATCTTCCAAGAACATAACCCACAAAATTATTTAATATTCAGTCCATCCAAAGGACCCCACCTATAAATGGTCTATTTTTTAATTCCCAACATTCATCTCCACATATACCTTTCCATGTTCATAACCTCCTAAAGGCCCCAAATCTGACCAAAATACATCCAGGTAGCTAGCCAAAAATTAAGATCTCTCTCAGACTTCCTATGTAGAGACCCAAAGCTTGACGTACATGGACATTACATTACTTTAGCGGAAAACTTAATACATAACAAAAACAGACACACAAGGACCATAATAGTTTAGTGTATTTGGAAACTTGGAATGTAATCTTCTAATCATGGTGAAAGATCTTCAACATCTCCCATAAAGATCTTCCCCTTTTTTTTCTTACCTAAAACCTTTCTTTATATCTTGGGGAAAAGAAAAAATAAAAAGGGTGAGCTCAAATGCTCAGTAAGGGTAAGCATGGATAAAATAAAACATACCATATACATTTGAACTTAAAAACATGAACATAATGTTTAAACATCAAAAGCTTGAGCAATAACATAAAACATGGAAGTACGTAAGGAATAGATCATAAAGAAACATTAATAATGATAAAATAGCATGGGAATAAAACATGTAATTGTGGCAACCATTAAGCACATGATATGATTTCTATAGTAGCCAAGGCGTTGCTTCCAAGACCATCTTAGTGGACAAAGTCCCTTTCTGAATCGAGTTCACTCCTCGTTCCAGTCTTGTATTACTGAACCGGTTTAACATTCCGTTCCATCCATGTCTATCTCATGAGATATAAAATCTTTACCCAATGCATTTGAGGGAGATATAGGTCCCACCCTTATCATAAATAAATCATTCTTTCGTGTGCCACAAAATCATAAATCATACATCATAGCATAACCCATGTAATAAAATGAGATTCTTAAACATCATGCCATCATAACATAGTCCATAAACAATTGATATCATTTCATCATAAGAAAATTGAAACCATTTAAATCATAGAGACATTTTAATTGAAACATAAACATATGAAATAATTTCATCTTAGATGGAAAATAGTTTTGACAAAACACTTGAAATGAATTCTTGAGGAAAATATCCTTTCTTCTTTAAAATCATTTTCTTTTCACAAAATTCCATGAAATTTTAAAAGATAGCGGTTTTGTTGAAAATAATCATGAAATCATGTAGAGGAAGCTTCTTGAAAATGAGGCATTATAAAACTGTAAAAATCCATTCACACCGTATAAATTAAAAATAATATTCTCCTCGTACTTTTGTCGAAAAAGTCAAAAAGTACCTTATATGGTAACCAAAGGAAAGATTCCATTCATACAATGTGGTAAAAAGTCAATAAAGGGTAAAAATGACTTTAAACATTCATGGAAGAATGGTAAATATTTTATGAAAACATTTTTAGAAAACATGGTCATGGATGATAAATGTAACCCCAGTAAATACTTACGTATAAGCAATCTCGGATAAAAATGAGATTGAAATTTTATCCCTTACCTTAGGTTCGATATGATTCATACATATCCGAACCTCCTGTATAATGATTTAAATAATTTCATTGACTTATTACAGAATCATATTCATTGTTATGATATCATATATGTTTCACTTATGACTTTATATTACCCGTTCTTTTGTAAATTCCATGTTAAAGCAGCATTTTGGGTAAAATCATTTCATTTATCGTATGTGTTTCGACTTTTCGTTCTTGATATTATTACTTATATCCTGATTTACATAATTCCAGAATGTAAAACATGATTTATATATATATTCATCATATACATATATATATTATAGGCTGATAAAAGGAATGAAATACACCGTTCATGGAGACGGTAGGTTATACGTACGCATGAACATTGTTTTTGTTTCCTTATTGAATTGAATGAAACTAAATAGATGACATACATATATATATACATAAATCCAGTAGCATTATTATTTCATATATTTCATTATTATTCATTAAATAAACTTTATTATTGTTCATGTATGGTTAAAATGGAGAATGAATCTCATCGCGTTGTGGAGACGGTAGTCCGTACATACACACGAGCGATGATATCATTCCCATAATCATTGAATAGAATTGGAGTGGATGGTATAATATATCAGAATCAGTATGATGTTATAATAACCATATATAGTAATTATTTACACCATTATACCCATCCATGTAAGTTGGTGGAAAAATAGATTTCACCACGTCGTGGAGACGGTATTCCGTACATACGCACGCGTGGTGATTTCGTTTTCCGTAGGATGGATAGATGGTGAAATAAGTTTGTTTCATAATTATAATAACATATCAATATATTAGTTATACTGATGTTATTACTTCATAATGAAACAACTAAATAAGAATAAGTGGAAGAATAAATAGAGTTGAAATAATCGGTAACGGACATTACCTCTTCTTTGAAGCGCCTCTTTGAGACCTCCTCTTAGGGAACTAAAATTGGTCTTTGAAGAAGACCAGAACCTCTAGGATGTTTCTATGGAAGTGGAGAAGATAATTTGGTAGGGTTTTTCTGATCTTGAAGGCTCAAAGTGGTGTGAGGAAGAGAGGGAGGAGGTTCCCTTTTATAAGGGAGGAGAGGGGCACCTTTGGAAATCTAAAAAATATTAATTTATAATAAATCTAACCCCACTTAAAAACCTCCAAAAATGACTCATATTCGAATATTAGATGCTATAGGGTTTTAATCTCATCAACATATAAAATTTAGACATGTTATGAATTTATTTTAAACATTATCAACATGATTTATCCTTACTTAATCAATTTAATTTTATTTGTGGTAATAACATTCTAAATTTTAAATTATAACAAATAATTACTTATTTGTTGTTAATTGTCCATAATTGGATAATTTATAACATTTGATACCATATAAATTTTAATTTATAATTTTTAAATATTTTTGTGATTTTTAAACAATTTTATAATATGTTATTTTTATAAAATAACAATAGTGTCAATTTTGACACTATTCATTTATTTGAATTTAAATAAAATATATACAGAAGATATGTTCAAACTAAAAGCTTTAATATATTAATAAAAGGTCATATTTATCTAGAAAATTATTTTAGCACATTAAATAGTTTATTTTATTATTTTCAAAACCATTTATTTGGTTTATCTCTTAATAAAATAATTAAAACAACATTTTTGTATAATTATTTAATATACTTATTTGTCACATAAACATTTAAAAATAAAATCCTATTAAGAAGATAAATCTATTACCTTTCACAATAATACTTTTACTCGAATTTATCATCTGAAAATAACAATATTTAAATTGTTATATTTATTAAATTATGAAGGTGACAACTTTGGCATCATTTAAAATAAAATAATATAAGCGTCATAATCACTTATATAACACTCCAAACGGTTATATATTAGGTAATTGGATTATTATGGTATAGATATATACTACCAATAAGTTTTCGTTAGGTTTTTGGGCCTTTTAATGGGTATTATTATTTCAATAAAAACTATATTACTGATTTTTCACTTAATAAATAATTTTTGCATCATTAATGTATCACCATTAATGACAATTATTTAATCCCTAAAAATTCTAAATAAATTATCATGATGTAGATAATTTTATTATCTTTCTGGATACTATTCATTTTCGAAGTTTAATGATGTTTATCACTAAATTAAAATTATTATACTTATAAGATTTAAGAGAGTGACATGTTGTCACTTTCTTTGGTTTTAATAATAATTAAATTATTTTCGTAGTCAAAAGTCCATAAAATGAATCTAATATGACCCTTAGGTGATATTGGTCTACTTTTATCCATCCAATAGGATTTTTTCATGTGTTAGGGTAATTTTATAATATTATATTTACCCTTAATTACTCGATTTACCTTTAACTATGGTAAATAAAATTTACCGTAGTTACTATTCATAATTCCCAAAAATAAAAAGTAGCCTATTAACATAATTTGGACCCACTGATTCCAAATATAGAATCCATTTTTTCAAATTCAATACAAATAAGTTGCAGAAATTAAATTAAAATTAATCTTGTTGTCGAATGAAAATGGGTTTTTGTTTAAAACGTTGCAAAAGATTGAATTGATTTAACCTACGAATTCAATGTAAAATCAATGCTAATGACATAAATTATATTAAATGGTAAAAATATATTCTATTTATACTTTAAAACCATTCAATATTATAATTTAACCATATAAATTATTGCGATGAAAAAAGTTGTTTTTAATTAAAATATAGCGTGTTTTTACTATTCATCAAAATATGAAAGTTACCAGAATAATATGAAAAATTTATCCAAAGTAAATTTTTATTTCTTGATTCCAAAGAAAAATTTTATTTTGTAAAATTGAACTTATAAACTTGTCAAAAAATAGATTTAAAGTGGTTTCTCTATCAAAAGGCAACAAAACTGCATTTTTTGAAAAATACTTATTTTACCCGAAAAATTTATTTTGTTCTTATACCATGTTCTAAAAAATGGGTAAGATGAATAATAATGTTATAAAATTAAAAATTTAGTTAATACTATTCATAACATATAGTTCATAATAATATTATAATAATATATCATTGTTTAGTAAAACCCGGTATTGTGTACAACACACGATATCAAAGAAGGTCGTGATTGCGTGTAATGCAAGCCAAGTAAGGGTTGCATATAGTGAAAGACTCATTTTTTGTTTCATTATAACAGAATCCAACCATTTTTCATTTATACATTGAATATATATATATATATATATATATATATATACACTTAATGTTGCGTAGAATAACTTCTGTCAATTGAACTTGAAATTGTGTATAACACGATCCAAGGATTGTGTTGCATATACTGCAAGATAATACAGTGTTGTGTGTAGCGCAAGGTAATATTGGTGTAGCATACAACATAAGACATTAATTAAATTAAAAGAATATTCATAAAATCTTAGGGTGTTATATCCTAGGATGATGTCAGGTTATTGGGATTGATCATCACTATCTACAAGTATGCGGAGAAATCATTGATGAACACCACCACAAATATCCATCACTAATATGACCTCCCACTACTAGGACACCTTGACCTATTGAAAGTTTAGGGATTCCTTTCCCACCAACACCTCATCAACACCAGGCCACCATAACTTAAGTGGTTTTCCAACTAAACTCACCACCACCTTCCAACTCTCTACCAAGAAGCCTTGAACCAATGTTTCTCATGGCACTACCACAACCACACCTCCCGATTTCTTCTATCATGGACCCTGTGACCCACAACATAAACACATTTATCCAAAACTAACCTATCTCTTGCATCACCAGTTCTTCCCCACTTTTATTCCATGGAAAACAGCATGAACTTACATCTAAAACACCCATGTACATATCCCCATAGCATCTTGTATCTCTAGAATTTTCCCAACACTCGATCCTCGTCAGAACCATCTAGTTCACACACTTCCCTTAAGTCACCCACTAAACTCAACTAAAGATTCCATGAAATATACATCCCCAAAGTTAGGCCCAAACTCTCACTCACACAAATAACCATGACTCTAGATTTGTCAGCCTCATCAGACACAAGGCATTCTTAGCGTTCCCTCATAACCACCCAACCTTTCACACATTGAATCCCAACCACATGTCCATCCCTCACTCCGGGTGTAACTTTCATTCCAAAACATCCACCCATTCTTTTATCACCTTTCCTTGTCCACCCAAATTCAACATGATTCTTTCATAAAACATTTTAAACACCACCATGTCAGGTACACTAAATTTCCTACCCTTAGAAACCAACCTCAATCACACAAGTTCTTCTCTGAAAAAACCAATAAACAACCATACTATTTACCAAAACTTGATGGAACTCACCATGCATAGATTACTACATTGAAGCATCTCCTATGATTCATATCCCAAGGCACCTGTAATGCTAGGCTAACTTCCATTGAGTTCTCCCTCAATTTTCCCAAGACATTCCACTCATATCCACGACTCGAATTGAATCTCCAAAAGAATTGAATTTACCACATAGACCTCTAGGCCATACCCACACTAGGAATCACAATATGTATTCCAATGTGAAAATACAAAACATCCACATGTGCCTTACACACCCAAGATCACTCACAACATGGTCAACCCCTCTCACGGGTCACCCTCAAAGTCCAAATGATAACAAATCCCCAAGAGAGGTCTAGAGGTAACAAGTTACTAGGCTCTCCCTCTATGACAAATACATAAAAATTATAACAAGTTACCACACACAAGTGGAACTCCCCCCCCCCCCTATTCTGAAACACACTCCATCCAATGCACCAAAGAAAGAATTTAGTATAGGTTTCAATCCCACAGAAACATGACCACTACTGCGAACACTACGAACCAAGACATATATTTCAAAACCCCAATGCAACCCACATGATCACAAACCACAAGAATTGACACATCTATTCCATTATATGATACCTATCAACCTCAAGTTCATACCTAAATAAAGGTATATTGAGGAACAAACCTCTATCAAACACATCAAAACTCGTCAAGGTCTCCAAACCAAGGCACTCCCACAGCCCAAAAAACCCATATACAGGGTCTGATCACAACACTAGGAATACATATTTCTCATATTCATTTATTTTCAATCCTACTGAATTCTAATCACTTAGTTCCACCCCATTCAACAAACATCAAAATGTGTTTCAACTGAAACACTCCAGTCAGGTCAAACAAATTTAGCAAAACCCACCCTAAATTTTACTCCATAAACTATATAAAATGAGAAAAGTTATCATGAAACTTCTCTTCCTATCTAGTACCCTAGATCAATGAGGTTTTTTGCTCTTCTACTCAAGGAGAGTTTTTAGTGATATCCACACATCACCCAACCGGCACACATCATTATTGTGGAATCTCTCTATAATGCTAATCATATGACTCAATACACATAACATACAGATTCCATAGTTTGTATAGTATAAGTCTATATACTAGCCATAAACAGCCCATTTCACCTATATTATTCTCACAAATATAGTCACATATCTATCACTACCCTCAACCATCCCAACCATGGGCCTGGTCAACATGGGGTAAATGAACATTCATTGTCACAAGTATTTCATTATACACTATTTCTTAACCATTTCACCTTCACAACATAAATATTTCTCATTAAGGAACCTTTTTATATTTAAAACTCATAACAGCCAAGTTTTAACCAATTCATGACTCTTTATTAGGCTCTATTAATTTACCATTATTGCACATTATTTCTATTTACCAATTTTCATCATCTTTATTAGACACCATTTTTTCTAATTTATAGGGAAAATAAAATCATTTTATCCCTCACATTACACATGTATTTCTCATGTGTGCCTACCATGATGCATACCACATATATCCCAGGTTCATAAATGATTCATGTATGCACAACCTTGTGCCATTTTTCCGTGATCTAAATATCACAAAATGGTCACATCACACTATAAGTGCATTGCCCAAGGTAAAATATCATCCAACCATAATAAAAAACACTAAGAACAACAATACTACACTAGGTACTTGGGTTTTACCTCTTCCATGGGTTATATACTCCCACACATGATCTCATTTCCATGGCATGACTTGTTTTAGTTTACTATCTACCATCCCCAAATAGTAAGACAACAGAAAATAAAAATGCCTCTGATACCACTTTTTAATGTCCCCAACCTAGTAGCCAGTATATGCAGTGCCCTGATCCATGTCATAACATGACCTCTGGAATTCCTCCCCACATACTAAAGGGTACTAACTAGTAGTGAGGCTTCAATAGAGAATATAAGGAGACTATACCCTCTTTATCAGAGTAAAACACATCAGATAAAATATGAAATAAGGTAAAAAATTAAACCATAAACATGCTTCAAAATTCCATTTCCAAAAATTGGGTATAATACCACAACCAATATGTAAATATTCCAGGTCATGTCATACAGTGTTAAGTGTAGAGAAAACCCAAAATAAAGGTAAACTAAATAATCCCCAAAAAGGGTCCTAACTCCAAGTCTAGATCCCTCGTCCATATATATCCCATTCTCATATCAACCACCTATCATAGAGCTCTTACCCTTGTCCTAACCTGCAACCATGAAATATGCTTGGGCACCCAATGGTAGCCCAAGCAGGGTGTGAGTAAAACAAAGTAGGCCACCACTAATGGTTTCTACAAAATATCCAATTTAAATAGATGATTTATACTAGTACAAAAAAAATAACAAGATAATCAAAAGTTAAACTCGGTGTCATTAATTAACTAATTTCACTTTAATCACATTCATCCTTTACTTTTTGGGTTAAGAATTTTCATTTAAAACACTTATACCTATGTCAGTCATCTAAACAATGCATAATGTTAAATAATAAAGTACCTACATCACTAGGGAAGACATCACAAAAAATAATACATAACACTTACCTTAGAGCCTCAGTCCATGTGGTCATAAAACTAACAGTGGATCCTCATTCCATGTACTAATATCATATGCATCCATTGGGGGCATACAAATGACTTTCTAACCCAAAAATTAGGGGTAGGGTTTAGAGCCTCAGTCTAACCCAACCTATGGGTGTAGAATATCAATTCAGTACCCCATATACTACAAAGGCATGTTTTTATTCTCCTTTAACAATTAAACACATGTTAAATTCAAAAACCATGACTAATTACACATATACCATTTACAAACTATGGTTCATCCATAACATATAACATCTCCATGCCTTAACCCATTAACACATACATTGTTCATCATGCATAATTCATTAACATATATACTATTTAGGTTTCTTAACCCATTATTATACACATTCTCCATTTTCATGCCTTAATCCATTTAACACATTTATCATTTACATGATTTATCCCATCAACACATTTACCATTAAGAACCCATAATTCATTTAACAAATTTGCCATTGTACCAAAAACCCCCATATATCTTGTCAAAAATTAGAAAAAATTATGATTAGTTCCATTTCATAACTCAAGATAACATGTTAACATATTTATCATGGGATTTATCTCGTAATAATTCAATTATACACTTAATAACTCAATTTCAGGTTCAAGGAAGCGGCACACCCCATGGGTGGCCCTCAATCGAGTCTAGTCAACCTCAATTCATCCCACATGGATCATGAGAGGTTAAATTAATCAATTTAATAATTAATTATTTATTTATTCAATGGAAAAAGTAAACGTTCATCACAAAAAAACAAGCACACAACCTCATACATATAAATTTAACCACAAGACTATGGGATATAACTTGTAGACCAACTACCTCGATCCCATGGTTGAACGCTCGCTCAACCATAGCCTTTGATTTGGAAATAACCCACATTTAAATCTCCAACCTTGAAATGGTTAGAAAATTGGGTTCTAAATATTCATAATAAGAAGTATGATTCGATCTGTATCCAGTGGTGCTCCAAATGGATTATAAATGAGGTAAATCGATTCTTGAGAAGTTTTAAAGGAAGGGTTCATCACCCTTAGCTTCTTTTGGAGTAATGAGAAGAAAATTTGATTAATAAATATTAAATCATGATGGGGGAATGGTTAATTTTCTATATTTAATGAGGCTCATGGTTTGACTACACAGTTGGCCAACCATGCACTAATTGTGCATCACCCACTATCTAAACGAGGGTCAATCCACACAGTCTCATAGGGAGCCTGCATGTTTTGAAATACCATGTGGTAGCTCTACAGGATAGATTTTTCTAAGACTATGTGGTTTTAATTCCCCCCATGCATGATTTTACCAATCATGCACCACCTCCCCAGGAAAACATGGTAAAGGTTCATAATTACTGCTGACCATGCTCCAAAAATGAAAAATGCACTGGATGACTCTTTTTTCACTTATTTTGTGTTACATACCCTCGAAACACCCCCAAGTCTACTTATAATATTTGGAAACATTTTATTAACCACCTAAAGGGGATTTAAACAAAAACATAAACAAGAGTGTACCTCATTAGATTTCTAGGATCTTACTAAGTGGGATTCAATGGGAATGCCTTGGCTATACTGGTGTCCTTATAAATTATTTAGAAAAAATGGGAACTAAGATGGTTTGGTTTAAATAGAAATGTTTTTGAAATTTTTTGAATAAAAAATTGGATTGGAATTTTTGGAAAGGAATCACCTTTCACTATTATGAAAAACACCTCTATGGGTGGTTATGTATTTAAGAAAGGAAATGAACATAAGATATATATTTTATTTTAATATGGAATCTTTTATAAAGGAGGTTATCTATCAGTGGGATGTAAAACATCCTTAAGGGGTGGTATGTTATAACTATATAGATTACAACCATATAGGTGGTCCATCATAACTATTAAATACCCTAAAATGGTAGGTCAATGATACATGATGGATTATTCCTTGATGAGAAAAACCCTATATAGGGTGATCTGTGATAACTAAAAATACTCCCTGAGTGTAGGTACGTGATAACTGATAAAGACTCTATATAGAGGTTTGTGATAACTATTATGAAAACACCCAAACATGGGTGTTCTATTTTAACTATGAAAACATCCATTTGTGTGGTATATGATAAATATATAACACTTCCATATGAGAGGTTTGTGATACTATTTTGGAATGCATCTTATGGATGGTTCAAGGGGTTATGGTTGGCATGATTTCATGTTGTGCTCAAAGACACACTGGTATTTTCCAAAGTAGGTATGGTTGATCATGGTCATGGACCTAAGAATCGATAATGGTATAGTAGACCTTGGGTGACATAGAAAACCCATGGCTTCAGTGGTTGTTTACTACTTTTATATATTTTTTTTAATATTCTTTAACTATATAGTTATTTCACTTCTACATGCGCTGATAGTAGACTAGTTATTTTAGGGACACCATTGGTGGTGGCCTACTGAGTTATACTAACACATTTATAATGCCTCCGCATAACTTGGGTACTCAAGCATACAATACTTAGTTATAGGTTATAGGTTATATGTAAAGGTTCACTATATGTAGTTTGTCTAGCATACTAGGATGGTACGGATGATGGGACTAGGAAGGAATCAAGACCAGTTGTGGATTGATTTTTTACCTATATTTCATTTATATATTTTTATTATTGTTTTTATGTGATCCTGCATGGGTGATTAAACATGTATGGCACATTCATTTTATTACAACATTGTTGGTTGTATTAATTTTTTGGTAGCTTCCCGGGTGGATTGTGATGTTTATATATGGATGGTATTTATTTAATTTTATTTTCACTATTATTTTACTTTGATAAGAGGGAATAGTATCCCTATGGTTCTTTCATAGGATCTCACTCCTATTTGGTAGCTTATAGCATATGGGGAAGCACTCTAGAGGTACATGGAAACCATCAATCCAGGCACCATACAGTGGCTCAGGGTGCTGGGGCGTTTCAAAGTGGTATCAAAGAATTCTTCTTTTATCTTACTTGTAAAGACCTATAAAATTCAAGAGAATTTTTTGTTTTAATTTTATTTGGGATTTTACAAGAATTTAGTTTCTAACGGCACCTGATTCCGAGGCCTGGTGTTCCCGGAATCATTTTCCAAAGTTTAGCTTGGGTACGTTCAGTGAACGAACAAGCGGGTTTTCCTAACTTTTGAACCAGTGCTCGGAATCGAAATCTGAGGACACCGATGGAATCGCAGCGCCGGTAATTGCTTAGGAACACCTTTTCTGGAGTTGTGTTTTCTCGGGTGTGGTTTTTAAATTTTGGGTTAAGTAAATGAATAAAATAAAATGGGGAAACCACTTTATTTTATTTAAATTTGTTTAACCTAAGATAAGTGGTTGAAGTAGGACCCACTATATCCTACTCCACTAGGTAGGATATTTGTGGGGTGGGGCCCACACGAGCATCACCTTTTCAACTTCCACGAAACCCCCACCTTTAATTTGGTAATGCACCCGCACACCCCCCTTAAAATGTAAGTCAACTCTTGCGTTTAAACTGAATAATAAACACCTCATTAATTGGGCGGTTTAAACTCCTCAATTAATTCAATTAATTGATTGATTAAATTTTTGAATTTCAAAATGTTTGTCTTGTGTGTTAATAAAATAAGACAAGTATTATTTTATTAAAGGGGTTCGTGGTTTGATAGGGCTTGGGAGAAATCACTCAAAGCCTTGAAGCACTCCTTCCTTGACGAAGAACATGAAGAACGCCGACCTCCGACGAAGGTCGACAAGAACGTCGGATCCTCAGAGATCGATGACGTGACACCGACGAATCTTTTCTCCGCGACGTGACAATCCCCCTTCCGCGACACCTTCTTCAGCGATGTGCAATTCCGCGACAAACCTTCGTACAACTTTTTTTCGAGGTAGGGGTTATTTTTCTTTTTTTTCGTGTTTACTTCATCACTGATTATCGTCTTTATTTGAGATTCTTGATATCACAATAACGAGAGGAGGTCGGACCGCACGAACATGGTCGAGCCTCCTTCCTCCTTGATTGATGATTTGTTTGCGGCACGAAAAAGGCAGCACGGTGCCGATGCACCGCACGGAAAATATTATAGATTGGGAAAAGAAGCGCGGTACCATCGCGCTGTGTTGTTGAAGTCGAACAAGCTGCGGCGCCATCGCACCATGCCGGTGGGACCAAGGCCACGGCCTTTGGCCGCGGCGGAGCAGGAATTGGTGGCCGACTTCTGGCCACCGGCGCTGGTGCAGGAGAACGGGACCCCGGCTGTCCCGCGGCGATAGCAACCAGCCGGTTGGACCGGGCCGGCCGACTTCCGAGAAGGGCTGGGGGTTGTAACCCCCGGCTGACCAGCAGGAGCATCCCCCCTCATTGGGGTCACGGTTTCACAGAGGGGGGCAGCGCCCCCCCCCCCCCCCACCCGCACCCTTCCGCTCGGCCGTTACGACCGAGTCGCCTAGCCATGCTGGCCAGGCTGAGCGAGCTAGGCCAGGCCTTGCCCAGGCCGGCCCGAGCCGCACCGGCTGGGTCGGGCCGACCTAGGGGGTATCGGGTCGGGTCGGACCGGGCCCAAACCCCCTATTCGCGGACCTCTTCGTTCTTTTGCCCATAACTTGGGATGAAGGACTCCGATCGATGCACCGTCAGCTGTGATGCGATCCTTGGATCGCGATGGTCGTTTCGGTATGTTACACTCAAGGTTTCGGAGAACTTTGGGTTCGGCGGGGTTGGTTCGTACACGAAACCAACCGGGCCCTCGGAGCGGAAACGCTTATAACTTGAGCTCCGGACGTCCGATTGGAGTGATGTCGACTTTGTTAGATTCCTCTTAGTGATATGGACCTTTTGGCTTACACCGATCGAGGCATGGACGCATTTGGAGTACGGTCGGGTTGGTTTTGACTTAAAAACCAACCGATCCCCTGGGACAAAAAAGTCAATAACTCTCAGACTGGGCGTCCGATTGACGCGCCGTTTGTGACGTTGAGGTCCTGTTGACGATACGGAACTTTTGGATACATCAACTCCGTACTTCGTGTCAGTTGATGTATAAGACCCTTGGCTCGTGGAGTGGACCCTCCTGAAACGATCTTGCTGTGTGCAGGAACCCTAGAGCTGGCTGCGACTACGACGACGATGAAGACTGTACGGGAATCCTCCGTGGGTTCGACAGTGATGACTACAGAACTCAGTGATCCTCTGTAGATCAGTGCCTACCGATCCTGTGTGGGTCAGATCCTATGTGGGTCATTGCAGGGGTTAGTACCTATCGATCCTTTGTGGGTCATTGCGGGGGTTAGTACCTATCGATCTTGTGTGGGTCCGACGTCTTAGATGAATCAGTGGCTACAACTGATCATCTATATCATCTTATGAAGAAGTATACCTGTGTGATTTGAGTCTTGACTTTCAATCATTATATTCGATATGATTGACTTGCTTTCCTATGTGGATTGTGTTGTGCTATCCTGTGTGGACGTGTTTGAACTTGGGCTCGGTTGCTGGAGCCGAACTGGAATTGATGACTTAGGTATATGTATGGGCATATACCTAAGTAGTGTTGGATCTTACTTCATGATTGTATCTTTACTTTGTGGGTTATCCTTTTTGGATTATGGGAGACCTTCGGGGGTCTCAAGGTCCCTATTGAGTAGCTTATACTCACCCCTGCACGGGCTATGCCCGCACTACGTTATGTTGGATACAGATGACGGACAGTGCTGATCGTGGTGGAGGCTTGTGGATCAAGTCGGTACCTGGAGGTGGACCACTGGGCGGGACATACACGGAGCAGACGACTGGACCCGTGGAGCTGAGGAGGCCATATGTACCCACCCTTCAGGTGGGACTTCCTGTGGATGGCACGACATTGCGGCTTTACATTTCAGTTTCTGTACTTTATTTACAGTTGTACTTTACTTTCAGTTTGGGTTTGTATTCTGGCCCACTTACTTTTCCGCACTTACTTTTGTACCCAGTTTACTTAGTGTTTACTTCTTTTTGCTTACTCTGTGGTGTTTGTTTACTTTACAAAGGCAATGCCTTCCCTTATTTTATCTCTAATTACACCTTGGTGCTAGTCATCATCCCCTGGCCTATGGAAGGAGGGCTTGGGGTAGTCACGACACGGGCCCTAAGGATAGGTTGTGACATATTGGTATCAAAACGAAGGTTCTTTTCTACCACAGAACTCAGGACTCTGATCTTTTTCTATGTGAATCAATAGTGTTAAGATTATTGAGTGTGGTTATCAGTCTAGGGAGTCCAGTGTTGGAGCGGTGGCCGACGTATCCGTACACCAGGCCCCTGACTTCTGATTTCTGACTTAGTGCACGAAAACATTGATTGCATGTGTGTTTTAAAAGATTTCTTTGTTATTACTTTGTGTCAGCTCACCAGGTATACTATTCTTACCGTGACGCACCTGTCTTTTTTCAGGATGGCTCCACGATGGTAGCCAGCTAGGGTTCCAAGTTTTGTATGTGACGACAGCCCACCGAGCGACAAGGCCTCGGTGAAGGTCCCTTTGACAGCAGAGGCACCGGCGGTACCTCTACCTGCCGAGCCACAGATGCTACTAGCTCCAGCCGCTGAGAGTGCATGTCGCCTTGGTGCACTGCATGAGTTTCAGCGTCAGAGACCACCCAGGTTCCGCGGGGAGATGAACCCTCAGGCAGTCGAGGGTTGGATGGAGGTAGTTTTATGAGTTTTATGATTGGTAGGGACACCATCAGACCTCATGGTGATCCTTTCAACAAGTCTCCTGCACACGGAAGCAGGTAGATGGTGGAGCTTGATGCTCCAGGTGCACGACGAGGAATCTCTCCTCCAGACAGACTTTGATAGCCTCTTCTGCTTGGAGTTCGTCCTAGCCACCCTCCGTGCGGTGCACATCCAGGAGATACTATAGCTGCGTTAAGGCAGCTTGACGGTTTCCCAGTACTCAGCAAGATTTACCAGCCTCTTGCGCTATTCGACGGACATGGTACGGGACCCATTCTTCCGGGCCTGGACCTTCGAGCAGGGATTGAGGCATGAGATCAGGGAATCGCTGATCTCCCTCAGAATTCCGACACAGGCAGGGGTACTGGAGCAAGCCCTTCTCATCGAGAGCTTCCTTACTGAGCCTATATCAGCAGTGAGACCTACCGCAGGGTGGCACGTAGCAGAGTCTTCTGCAGTAGGCAGTCGACGGATGAAACATGGGTCCAGGTAGACTAGACCCTCAGGCAGATGACCTCAGGACATTGGCTCAGAGGTGCGGGGAACACAGCGCAGAGCCAGTCTTATGAGAGGCAGACAGTGCTACGCATGCGGCGGGCAGGGCCACATGGCTCGTGACTGCCCGACCCGCCGTGCCGAGGAGCAGCAGACGGTTGAGGGACCACCCAGACAGAGGCAGAGGGTTGACCGTAGTGGTCCGAAAGGAGCAGGTGGATGAGGCAGAGGAGCTGGTTGAGCATCAGGTGGTGGGCGACGCTTTCAGGCTCTACCACCACCACCACCAGGAGGTCCACCCCGACCACAGGGAGCTGGCGGGCAGAGACAGGCAAAGCTCTAGGCAGCGGAGGCCTACGACCATGGCACGCCTGAGATGATTCCAGGTACTATCTGTGTCTATTCCACCCTTGCTGCAGTTCTTATAGACACAGGAGCGAGTCATTATTTCATTGCTGCTGTCCTTGTTTGGAGCTCAGAGATTCCGACAGAGTCGTTGGCTCGATCCTTACGGCTAAAGACTCCTACAGGAGCACAGTCGATGATTACGCACTGGTTCTGGCAATGTGAGCTTACTCTAGGAGGCGAGATCTTTGTCTGGGATCTTCTTGTAGCGGCATTGAGGCCTTACGATGTCATCTTGGGAATGGATTGGTTATCTATATTCTATGCTCAGATCGACTGTATTAGGCGCAAGGTGGGGTGTATACGCACCAATGGGAGCAGGTTCACCTTCACTGGTGAGAAAGGAGCCTTTTCAGCTCAGGATGGACTCACATAGAGGAGAGGACAGCCCATAACTCATCAGTTAGCTAGCATTATCCTAGGAGTAGTTGACGTGTGGAGTCCTGGTTTTCCTGCAGTGGTGTATCAGTATGCGGATGTTTTCCCCGATGACGTCCCAGGGCTACCTCCTCGCAGATAGGTAGACTTTTATATTGACTTTTACACCAGGACAGCCCCGATATCCACTCTAGCATATCAGATGGCCCCAACTGAGCTTCGAGATCTACGGGTACAGTTGGAGGACTTGCAGGGTAAGGGATTCATCCGACCCAGTGTTTCACCCTAGGCTTCCCCGATATTGTTCGCCTAGAAGGCGGACGGGAGCTTGCGACTTTGTGTTGACTATCGTCGCCTGAACCAGGTGATTGTGAGAAACAAGTATCCACTACTGAGGATTAATTACCTCTTTGATCAGCTCAAGGGAGCACGGTGGTTCTCAAAGATAGACCTTAGATCAGGCTATCCTCAGCTCAGAGTTCGGGATGAGGACGTGCAGAAGACGGCCTTCGGATGTCGGTATGGCCACTATTAGTTCTTGGTTATGCCTTTTGGTGTGACCAATTCTCCAGCAATGTTCATGGGCCTCATGAACAGGATCTTTCAGCCAAACCTCGATCGATTTGTCGTGGTCTTCATTGACGACATTTTTATTTACTCGACCACTGAGGAGGAGCACGCCTACCACTTGCTGGTTGTACTAGACACACTCTAGGAGCACCAGCTTTATGGAAAGCTCTCGAAGTTTCAGTTCTGGATACGTGAGGTCCACTTCTTGAGACACGTCATCTCTGAGGTGGGAGTTGCAGTGGATCCTGCGAAGATCAAGGCAGTGCTAGCTTGGGAGCCACCCAGGAGCGTGACAGAGGTGCGGAGTTTCTTGGGGCTAGCTGGGTACTACCAGAGATTCATGCCAGACTTTTCCAGAGTTTCATCACCACTCTTAGCTTTGACAAAGAAGGGTAAACCCTTCGTGTGGTCAGACAGATGTCAGCAGAGCTTCCAGGAGCTGAGATAGAGATTAACCAGCGCGCCTATCTTGAGTCTACCGGAGGAGGGAGTAGGGTACGTAGTCTACTGTGATGCATCAGGTACCGGACTCGGATGTGTCCTGATGTAGGATCGGGCTGTGATCGCCTATGGATCACGTCAGTTGAGGCATCATGAGCAGAACTACGCTACCCATGACCTAGAGTTAGCAGCAGTGGTCTTCGCTCTGAAGATGTGGCGACACTACCTGATGGGTGATCACTTTACAGTCTATTATGACCATCAGAGTCTCAGGTACATCTTCTCACAGAATAACCTGAACCTGAGACAGCGGTGATGGCTCGATTTCCTCCAGGAATATGACTTTGAGATAGTCTATACTCCTGAAAAGGGTAACGTAGTAGCCGATGCTCTCAGAAGGAGGACGGGCATTCAGCTACTTGGGGAGGCAACAAAGCAGCTAGCCGCTTTGCAGATATCCTTCATGGATAGTGATGGATCATCCTTTCTTCATTCACTCACAGTCACTCCTCCACTAATGCATCGGGTCAGAGAGGTGCAGCGTGGGGATGATGACTGTGAGACACGACGTACACAGATATCCTCAGGACATGCACCTTATGGATTCTCTATGGGAGGAGAGGACGTCATTTTTTTCAGAGGACGTACCATGGTACCAACTGATTTGCAGGAGGAGGTGCTGAGGGAGTTTCACACTTCCCCTTTAGCGGTACATCCAGGAGTGGCGAAGATGTACTAGGACCTCAGACAACAGCACTATTTACCAGGTATAAAGAAGGTTGTGGTAGAGTTCGTTTCATGATGTCTCACCTTCCAGCAGGTGAAGGCAGGGCACCAGGTACCAGCAGGCATGGTACAGCCCTTGGAGGTCCAGGACTGGAAGTGGGACGGGATATCTATGGACTTTGTGACTGGACTTCAACGCAGTTCTAGAGTTCACGACTCCATTTGGGTGGTTTTCGACCGACTCACCAAGTCGGCCCACTTCTTACCCATCAGAGAGCAGGGTTCAGTGGAGAGCTTGGGACGCCTCTACATTCAGGATATTGCACGGCTTCATGGTGTGCCATTATCTATCGTCTCTGATCGAGATGCTCTCTTTACTTCCCGACTTTGGAAGGGGTTTCAGGAGGCATTCGGGACGCAGCTACGTCTGAGCACCGCCTTTCACCATCAGACGGATGGTCAGACGGACAGGACCATTCAGACTCTCGAGGACATGCTCTGTGCATGTGTCCTCGACTTTGGTCGTAGCTAGGAGGATCACCTACCCTTGGTGGAGTTCGCGTACAACAACAGCTACCACTCCACCATCGAGATGGCACCATACGAGGCATTGTACAGCTGACCTTGCAGATCACCGTTGTGCTAGACAGACCCTAGGGAGTCAGCACTTGTGGGACCAAAGATGGTCCAGGCCATGACAGAGAAGGTCCAGGTCATCCAGGAGCGGATGAGGATAGCTCAGAGCCAGAAGCAGTCTTATGCTGACAGGAGGCGGAGGCCACTAGAGTTCGAGGATGGTGACCATGTCTTCTTGCGGGTCTCACCTCGACGTGGATTACGGAGATTTGGCTGAGGCGGCAAGTTATCTCCACGCTTCATCAGACCATTCCAGGTCCTCAGCAGGATTGGCGAGGTGGCTTATCGCCTGGCTCTACCACCTCAGTTTCACTATGTGCACGACGTCTTCCACATATCTCAGCTGAGGAGATACGTGCATGACCCAATGCATATCATTGACCATGGGGAGATGGACATTGATGATGGTGTGACTTTTGCAGAGGTCCCGGGGAGATCGAGGATCGACAGGAGCAGGTCCTATGTGGATGTTCGATTCCTCTAGTGCGCATTAGATGGCTGCACGGGAACCTCTAGGAGAGCACTTGGGAGAGGGAGTCTCAGATGTGTTCTCAGTACCCACATTTGTTTCCCTAGTTCATGATGTATCTTTATGGGGACGTAAAGCCCTGAGGTGGTAGTAATGTAAAGACCTGTAAAATTCAAGGGATTTTTTTTTAATTTTCTTTGGGATTTTACAAGAACGCAGTTTCTGACGGCACCTGATTCTGAGTCCTAGTGTGCCCGGAATCATTTTATGAAGTTTAGCTCAGGTACGTTCAGTGAACGAATGAGTGGGGTTTCCTAACTTTTGAACCGGTGCTCGAAATCGAAATCCAAGGACACTGATGGAATCGCAGTGCCAGTAATTTATTAGGAACACCCTTTCCGGAGTTTCCTTTGCTTGGGTGTGGTTATTAAATTTTGGGTTAAGTAAATGAATAAAATAAAATGGGGCAACCACTTTATTTTATTTAAAGTTGTTTAACCTAAGCTAAGTGGTTGAAGTAGGACCCACTATATCCTACTCCACTAGTTAGGATATTTGTGGTGTTGGGCCCACACGAGCCCCACCTTTTCAACTTCCACAAAACCCCCACCTTTAATTAGGTAACACACCCGCACACCCCCCTTAAAATGTAAGTCAACTCTTGCATTTAAACTGAATAATAAACGCCTCATTAATTGGGAAGTTTAAACTCCTCAATTAATTCAATTAATTGATTGATTCAATTTTTTAATTTCAAAACATTTGGATTGTGTGTTAATAAAATAAGACAAGTCTTATTTTATTAAAGGGGTTCGTGGCACGAGAGGTCTTGGGAGAAATCACTCAAATCCTTGAAGCACTCCTTACTTGACGAAGATGCGAAGAACGCCGACCTCCGGCGAAAGTTGACAAGAACGTCGGATCCTCAGTGATCGACGACGCGACACCGACGAATCTTTTCTCCACAACGTGATGATCCCCCTTCTGTGACGTCTTCCTCCACGACGTGCAATTCTACGATGAACCTTCATACAACTTTTTCTTTGAGGTAGGGGTTATTTTTCTTATTGTTCGTGTTTACTTCATCGTTGATTATCGTCTTTATTTGAGCCGCCTGATATCGCAATAACGAGAGGAGGTTGGACCCCACGAACACGGCCAACCCTCCTTCCCCCTTGATTGATGATTTTTTTGCGGCACGAACAAGGCAGCGCAGTGCCGATGCACCACGCAGAAAATATTAAAGATTGGGCGAAGAAGCGTGGTACCGTCGCGCTACGCCGTTGAAGTCGAACAAGTCGTGGCACCGTCGCACCGCACCAGAGAATGTCGAAGAGGCTGCGGCCGGAGCGGGGCCGTGGCAGAGGGGCATGGCGCCGTCACGCCGCGCCGGTCGGACCAAGGCCGCGGTGGAGCAGAAAGCGGCGGTCGGCTTCCGGCAGCTGGTGCCAGTGCAGGAGAGCGGGACCCTGGCGGTCCCGTGGCGGCAGCAACCGACCGACCGGACCGGGTCGGTCGGATTCCGAGAAGGTCCGGGGGTTGTAACCCCCGGCTGGCCAGCAGGAGCGGCCCCCCTCATGGGGGCCGCGGTTTCACACAGGGGGAAGCGCGCCCCCCACACCCTTCCACTTAGTTGTTACGGCCGATCCCC
Source organism: Viscum album (assembly GCA_963277665.1). Classification (NCBI taxonomy): domain Eukaryota; kingdom Viridiplantae; phylum Streptophyta; class Magnoliopsida; order Santalales; family Viscaceae; genus Viscum; species Viscum album. Next base: position 2,067,758,655 of record OY728152.1, on the reverse strand, counting down.
CTAGCCACGCTGGCAAGGCCGAGCGAGTGAGGCCGGGTTGCTAGGCCGGACCGCTAGGCCGGACCGCCAGGCCGGACCGCGCCCATGTCGGGTTGGGTCGTGCCCATGCCGGGCCGAGCCGCACCAGCTATGCTGGGCTGCACCCACCGGGTCAGTCTGTGCCCTAATGGGCCGGACCCGGGTCAGTTCGACCCGGTTCGGGCCGACCCAGGGGGTATCGGGCCGGGTCGGACCGGGCCTGAACCCCCTATTCGCGGACCTCTTCGGTCTTTTTCCCATAACTTGGGTTTCGGGCCTCCGATCGATGCATCGTCAGCTATGATGCGATCCTTGGATCGTGGCGGTCATTTCGGTATATTACACTCAAGGTTTCGGAGAACTTTGGGATTGGACGGGTTGGTTCGTACACGAAACCAACCGGGCCCTCGGAGCGGAAACGCTTATAACTTGAGCTCCGGACGTCTGATTGATGTGTTGTCGACTTTGTTAGATTCCCCTTAGTGAGACGGATATTTTGGCTTACTTCACTCGATGTTTGGACGTAGTTGGAGTACGGTCGGGTTGGTTTTGACTTAAAACCCAACTGGGCCCCTGGGACAAAAAAGCCAATAACTCTCAGACAGGGTGTCCGATTGACGCGCCGTCTGTGACGTTGAGTTCCTATTGACGATACTGAACTTTTGGATACATCAACTCTAGATTTCATGTCAGTTGATGTATCAGCCCCTCGGCTCGTGGAGTGGACCCTCCCGAAATGAGCTTACTGTGTGCGGGATCCCTAGAGCTGGTTACGACTACGACGACGATGAAGACTATACGGGAATCCTCTGTGAGTTTGACATCGACGACTACAGCACTCAGCGATCCTCTGTGGATCAGTGCCTACCGATCATGTGTGGGTCAGATCCTATGTGGGTCAGTGCTCAGCGGTCCTGTGTGGGCCATCACATACCGATCCTGTGTGGGTCAGATCCTTTGTGGGTCATTGCGGGGGTTAGTACCTATCGATCCTTTGTGGTTCATTACGGGGGTTAATACTTATCAATACTATGTGGGTCCGATGGCTTAGATGTATCAGTGGCTACAACCGATCATCTCTATCATCTTACGAAAAAGTATACCTGTGTGAGCTGAGTCTTGACTTTCAATCATTATCTTCGATATGATTGACTTGATTTCCTATGTGGATTGTGTTGTGCTATCCTGTGTGGACATGTTTGAACTTGGGCTCGGTTCCTGGAGCCAAACTGGAATTGATGACTTAGGTATATGTATGGGAATATACCTAAGTAGTGTTGGATGTTACTTTTTGATTGTATCTTTCCTTTGTGGATTATCCTTTGTGGATTCTGGAAGACCTTCGGGGGTCTCGGGATCCCTACTTAGTAGCTTATACACACCCCTACACGGGCTATTCCTACACTACGTTGTGTTGGATGCAGACGACGGGCAGCGCTGATCGTGGTGGAGGCTTGTGGAGCAAGTCGGTACCTGGAGGTGGACCACTGTGCGGGACGTACACGGAACGGACGGCTGGACCCGTAGAGCTGAGGAGGCCATCTATACCCACCCTTCATGTGGGACTTCCTGTGGACGGCACGACGTTGTGGCTTTACTTTTCAGTTGTTGTACTTTCATTCCAGTTTTACTTTACTTTCAGTTTGGGTTTGTTTTCTGGCCCACTTACTTTTCCACACTTACTTTTTTACCCATTTTACTTAGTGTTTACTTATTCTTGCTTACTCTGTGGTGTTTGTTTACTTTACAAAGGAAATGAATTACCTTCTTTTATCGGGAATTACACCTTGGTGCTAGTCACCAGCCCCTGGCCTATGGAAGGCGGGATTGGGGTAGTCACAGCACGGGCCCCGAGGACGGGTCATGACATTACTATTTTTGGATGGTAGATAAGAAACTATGATATTTTTGGGTCTTATTAATGAGTTCATTTCAAGGTGCCTTCAACACATGTGTGAGGTAAACCCCAACTCTCTTGGGGTGAGGATTGATGTTATTGGTTTTTACTATAACGGTTGATTTATTTCCACCTCAAGTGGTAAACTTAGACATGATTTTACTGATTTTTGGGATTTTTACTATTGGAATAGTACATAAAGAGCGTGTGTGCACTCATACATCATGTTAGGAACATAGGATTTATATTTCATCTTTTTGTTTCTTGTGATTTATAGTTCTTAGGATTCACATTTGGTGCATTTTATTTATTATTGTAGCCTATATCTATTAGTAATTTATATCTTCCTAGGGTTTTATATTATAGAGATGGTTTTATATTTGAAGTTTCCACGTCCATTTAGATGTTTCACCTATAATTTTATGGTTTCATTCTACATGAAAAACTCCTTAGGTCACTTTTGATTAATAGGCAGGCATAAATGAGTTGTGAAGTGATGGTTTTTGTTAAATAAAGTTTTATTAAGAAACTTATAAGTATTTTTTCATTATAAATTATGAATGAAATTTTATTTAACCAAACCATGGGGTGTGAAATTTAATAAATCTTAATAATCATGAAAATTTTGGGTAACTAAAAGATTTAAAATGTGAATCTATGTATTTTAAATGGTAAAGTTTAATTAAAGTGAAATAATAAGTGATGAGGCATTTTGAAATAGTGGTGATGATTACCCTATAAGTTTATGATTGGACCCTATGTATGGGTAGTTTTGGACTAGATAGATATATTAGTTGGTGAAACCCTAAGATTTTAGTTGTGATAACTTGATGGGTTTAGATATTCTAGATAATTGGATGTTGCCTACTGTAACGTCAGTTGGTTTGTGACCTTGGGGTCATTAAATGTTTTCTTGTATCATGTTTCTTGTGAACCTTGATGGATTTATAGGAACATAGAGTAGGTTTTTTTCTATTAGTATCAATTATTGTGGGTGTGTACCTAGGTGTGTGAGAACTAGAGTAAGTAGTTTTCTTTAGTGAGTTGGGATCGTGTATTTTTTATATGTGAGAAGCATGGTTAAATGCTTTGGTGTGAAGAATTGATGAACATAAGGTGATATTGAGGTTTTTTTAAGTAATTTTTGTGACTCTATTTCTTCTAAGGTAATTACCTTTAGTGTTGTGTCTTTGTTTTAATGCTATTTTCAAAGGGAAGGTTCATTCATATTCTTGTCCCTACTATTTTGATGTTGTCTAGGTACAGTGATCGGTGGTGACCCTGGTTGGATGGGTCAAGGACAAATGGAGTATAGGTAAACACATATAATCTTGGAATAATTCTCTAGATGATGGGTGATTGTGTGGTTAGACTTAACTCATTATAAATTTCAATCTGTTTGGTTAAAACTCTGTGATGCCTCGAGTCTGATGATGCCAATGGATCGGAAGGCATGGTTATATGATAAATTGTTGCTAGATTCTTGTTTTAGTGATCTAATAATCATGGAATTATGAGTAAGGTTCAGTGAGTGGTATCATGGTCATGTGAAACCCCAGATTTTTTTGTGAGATCGAGTTGGTAGGCATGTGCAAGAGTTACACGGTTCCATTATGGTTATGTGATCGGGAGGCCCAGGAGTAAGCACCCATTTCCTTTGGTGAAAGTAACTTGATTTGTGTGATCTGTGATTGGGGTATGTATGGATTTGGGAAGGTAATATAGTCAATTTTTTATCTATAGTAAATCATTTGAGTCTTGATAGAGGAGCTCAATGGGCTGGGTGGTGGTAGCTCTACCACAAATGTAACTTACTCCTTCTTTGAAAAGAGTTGTGAGGAAGTAATGATTTGGGATAATGAGTCCCTATTAAATCAAGGTGACCCAATTTTAATAATTTTATTGTGATTATAGAGTCCTATAGACCATTTTTGGTTTTTGATATGTGTCTATGGTGAAAGGTGACATTGTCAAGGGATCGGATTGAGATGGAACAAATGATAAAGGTTGGCCCAGATAGAGGAATTAGGTGTAATGGATGTGTTGAGCATGTCATGGTATAATTGTAACATGTTTTTTTATCTATAATCATGGATTTTATTCTTGAGGAGTGGTGTAGAAAAGTCGTATGATGAGGATTGAACCTTCATCCATCGAAGAGAAAGGCCTTTTTATGGATCGGGTGTTGGTAAATTTCATGGGTTCCATTCTTGAAAGTTGGGAATGGGAGGTAGTTTGTGTTTTATTTTTTTTATTTAGGTGATATTGGAATGGAAATTCCCAACCTTTTTACTCAGTTATGAATGAAACATGGGCCATGGTGGTTGGGAGTTATTCAAGAGAATCGATGATTATGACACTCCTATGGTGGGGAGTGATTTGTCATTTTTGGGTGTGTTAATCTCATGCTAGAAGGGTCATGGGAATATGTAGATGGATATGGGATGGTCATTGAGAAATTTTTTATGGTGGTTTATCTAGATGAGTGTCATCTTTGGGATTAGGGTGGTTTTAAAATGATCTGAGAGTGATTAGATGAGAAGTGTATCAATGTGCATAAGGAAATGAAGATGATTTTTGGATAGTTAAGGAATTAACCATGTACTCTCACTAATATTTGGGTGTGTATTATAGTGAGTATGTCTAGTTAATAAAATAATGTCTTTGGGCATGATCAGGTAGCTCAATAAAGCATTTGTAGGTGGAGATTATCATTTTGGAGAAGGGTCGTCTAGATGAGGTCAGACCAGTGTTTTGGCATGTTATTAGGAATGGTGGTATATAAACCAAATATTATAGGTCATATCGGATATGATTTATGAGTTTCGATAATTAAACCAAACTTTTGATGAAATTCAATCTCTTATTATCTTTTTTATTGATGGTAATTATGCATCTATCTTTAATTTTTTTCAAAAATAGGGTTGGATCTTGGTGTGAACTATCATTCCCATGGTTATTTATGTGTGTAGATTTAGAAAACTACATTGGGTGTGTTATATGTGCATAAGATTTGAGTTTTTATGGTATTTTTTTATGAAGAATATGTCAAAATATAAAAAGGTGGTTATTGTAAGTTAGACCATATTTTAGTGAGTTTCAAAGGTCTATCAGGTTTTTGGATAACATCACCAATAGAATTTTTTGTTATATGGGTTTGGGTAAGTTACATATTTATTTTTCATTTTTGATGAAATACATGAGAACGTTTCTCGGAGATTTTAATACATTGAGTTGGTGGGTGTACCTTAGAGGTGTTTTTTTAATTTAGAATTGAACGAGGTCATTTTAATTTAAATCAGTGAAAAAAATAGGACAAGTAGTGTGGTTGGATGACCACTAGGACTTATCATGTATGATAGGAACTATTATAGGGAGGTTATAAGATATCATGTATGTACTGGTGCTCAGATTTGGGGAAAAGTTTTAATTTTCAAACCAGTGGATGAGTCATATTTTTAAACTAGTGTTGAAATAATGTTTTCAGATTTGAAGCACCTAGAACCAATGTTTTGGACATGAATTGGGGTTTGGAGAGGTTTCAAGAGAATTCCAAGGGCTTGGGAAGATTCCCAAGGTAACAACATGTTGTTTCGATCCCACTGGCTAGTTATTACATAATTATCATTATATCAGTGTTCTTACAGTGAGCAAGTTGTTCCCCTAGGGAACACTGGATTACTAGTGATCCTATCATTAGCTAGTTGGTGGGCCCAGTTTCTTTTTTTTAAATAGGGGGAAATTAACATTATACCCCCTTGCCCCTTTATATTTAGCCTGAAAATTGCCAGTAAGAGGGCTATTTTCCAGGTGCATAGGAGGCTCCCTCCTCTCTAATTTTTGAAGGTGGTTCTCCCCTAGATCTTGGGAATTTATCTTTCCATAAAGTGCATTTTATATAATGAGGTAGGTCTACTCCTCCACTCCCTTTATTTTTCTCTTACTTCCTTTTGGTGAATTATCATTTATGTGGGTTATGTCCAATTTCTAAATCATTTTTTTGTTTCATTAATGTCTATTAATTATGCTCAAACTGAAGTATGATATATGATGTTTAGACTTTTATTAGGCTAAGGTAGGTGGTGCATAAATTTTACCCATAGTTGTGTTATATTATCATGTGTGTGTGTTGTATGATCATACCAACCTTACTATGCTAATATTTTATTTAAATGGAATGTTTTTAAATGGTTTTGTTCTTTAGTTAAACTCTCTTAGACATTCCTTGAACTTTATAAAAATATTAGTCCTAGTAAAATGCCTTGTTATTGGAAATTATCTTGTAAATTAGAATTATCTTGGAAAATTATGAGATTTATTTAAACCGTTTAAAAATTAAATTATGATTTGAATCGATTATAATGAAATGGGATTTCATAGTCATTGATATTTTAAATGGAACTAGGACTCAATGGTAATGTCTTGGTTAGGTTTATGGCCTTATAAATTATTTAGAAAATGGGATTTGAGGTTATTTATTTTAATTGTAAATGGTTTTGATATATTTTTCAAAAAAATTGATTGGAATTTGGGGAAATTGTATTTTTAAATGGATTACCTTTCATTGTTATAGAAAAAAACATATGGGTGGTTATGTATTTAATAAATGAAATTATTATAAAGGATATTTTTTTATTTTAATATAGAAATGCCCATAAAGATGGTTATATATCAGTGGGATGGAAAAAACCTTAAGGTGTGATATATGATAACTATAAATAAAACACCCATAGAGGCCGATGTGCCCAATTTTTATATACCTTTTCATAAATTTTGTTTAGTTTTAAAACATGTTTTCACAATATACGCATTATTTTATGGATAAAATGATTTATTTCAGTTTTCATGGTTATTTTTCAAGTGTTTCTGGTCAAAGTCACAAATAGTGTATGACCAGAACCAAAATTGACATATGCATTGTGTGTACTTTATACACACACATCATGTACCATGCCCAATACATGATTTTTATTGCCCAAGTACACACCCATGTAGCCAGGAAAGACCAACATGTCATGTACCTTTTATTCATATGCCATGTGATCCCTTTAAAAAGTAGTTGGTGGCTGATATAACTTCTACACACCATGTGAAGTGGTGATACATACTGAGTACTCCCACTTACCGGCTGTCGATGCTTAAAATTTAATGGGAAACATGGTAGGCCGCCTACTAGTGGAGAGAAAAATAAAATTGATGGCTTATCCAAGTATGCAGTGTGTAATTTTGGTTATGATCTATGTAATATATTTTTTTTAAATAGTGTACTAGGCCTCTAAATTTGGGTTTAGAAATATAAGGGGTAGGTGTTTCCACCCTATCATTTGATCTTCCCCAAATCCAAATTTGATTTTTATCGTAGGTTTTATTTATGTTTTAATGTAATTATTCCTTTACCATTATCTCCTCTCATATCCTTTCTTGGGTTTGAGTTTTTACTCAACCCGCACACCATTACTATGGTCATAAGAGGCTGATTTATAGTGTTGAGGTTATAATAAAATTATGGGTGTGTTATAATAGTAATTTTAGTGTATTTATTTTTATTATGATTATTTTTTTATAATTTCTGTAATGAATTGAATCCAAAACAACTATTGGTGTTGTCTCGGACCAAGAATGACACCAGCAGTGAGAACTAAAATAATTATAATGGGTGAATCCAAGACCATTGTGTGATTATTTTCTCATTATTTAAGGTTAAATTAACTTAAAATATATTTTAAGTGATTAATTACCAAACCAATAGGTTAAAATTTTTAACACATAATTCTCTGTTATCATGCCAAGAAACAACAATTTGATTGAATCACCATGGTAAAAAATTATCATTAATAATTATAACACTAAATAATGGATATTTTAAAAAACCCTAATTAATTTGAAACCTCAACATTCTCGTTTTATTAATTGTTCAATCCCTTATTTTTTAAATTGAATTTTCAAAAATCATTTCACTTTTTCATCATTTTCCCTTCATTTATTTTTTTTGGATTATCATCTTAGACTTGCTGACTCATGTATATAATTTCATTTGTTCTTTCTTTGTGGGATAAAAACAGAAAACCACTAGCTACCCAACTAGATAGACTAGAATGGAACAGCTAATTTTCTATTCCTTGTGATGGGTGCGGTCAAATTAGGGCATCATTACTAGGGAGGTAGAAATGAGTCTGATTCAACATTATTTTACCCATAATTTTAATTTTTCATTTATTAATTATTTTCTTGGGATCTTAGAAAAAAAACCTTTTGGATTTATACTCAATAATACATAGGTATAATTCACCTAAAGAAGATTTTTATACATATGATCCAGTGTTGTTGTACCCGTATTCAGAAGCGTATTATTCGTACATGGTGATGGGTTTTAGTATGAGTAATACCCATGTATATCCTTAATCACACCCATTTATTATTCTCTTTGGGAACTATATTTGGGTAATGAATAAAAAATATTATCAATGATGGAATCCTTTACCACATGCTAGTTTTAAAAAGAACAAAGGTTTGGATGACTTGGTACTATTTTAAAGAATCTTTTAGAAATAATATATAATATGGATAATCTGATTGAGTATGAGGTTGGGTGTTCTAACACTTTTTTTAAGTAAGTAAGCATGTTTTTATGTGGTCCCCAATTATTATGTATTTAAAATTTATGAAAATAATTTTTAAATTTAAAACTTTGAATATGGGAACACATCATATCATTATCATGTTGAATTTGATCAAACCTTTATTTATAAGCCCTCAGTTGATTTCTTACCTTCTCTTGAGGATTTCTTATGATTATTTTCATGTATTCAGAAAAATGAAGTAGGAAACCAAGGAGGTGGAGGATATACATGATCACACCAAGTCACAAGTACACCTTCGACATCTACTGGACAAGAAGCAGGGGTACTTCAAGCCACCACCTACACCACCTGAAGGACATGAAAACTAGATGAAAGATGTGGGTGGTGGATATATGTAGTGTCTCACATAGAGGAATTCACAGCTTCCTTTAGATTAAGGGTAAGTATCCTAACTCATTTCAATCCTGAGACTAAAAACAAAGGTGTTTTTTGGGATGAAACCCAATCACTCTTCACTCTCCTTTTCTTCTATTTTTAATAACTACACTATGTGTACTTCCCTTTTACATGTTTTGTACCACCCCTTTTTTCATCCACTATTTGAATATGAATAAAATAAAGTTTAATAGCATGTTTATCTTCTTACACAACATGTAATTTTCTATTTATTGTGTAATATAATAGTACTTTTTGTATAAATAAATATTAATTATGAAAAAAAATAGGAGGGAAGAATGTGTTGATGGAAAGGTCATCGGAATGTATCTGATTCGTCATTAGTTTGAATCACTATGTTCCCCCCTTTAGTATAGGATTAATTATTTATAATACCCTATTTTAATTAGACAACATGTGAGTTTTTTTCAAATGTAAATAAAATGATTTTAGAATAAAGGATAACTGATGTTGGGGAGGAATTGGCTATAAGGGTCATAGTCCACAGTCCAAAATACCCAATTTTGAATCCTTATAACTAATTCAGTTCCATCCTTTTTCACTAAAATAAAACCACATGTCATTAATTTTGGTATACATCATGGGTAATGTGTCATTTTTTTCATTATAATTTAAAATATTTTTTAAAATAATAAATCACCCAAGGGTGATGTGGGTTGATAGGAAGAGTCACAACCCATGGTTCAAATGTGACGTCCTGAATCCAGATGTCACTTAATAGATGCCCCGAGGTCGGTGGGTCATATGGCATCAAGCACATTTTACAAAACACCAAAGGTTGCCGACTAGCATGGAGGGTCTAGGGTGTGTCTATGGGGAGACTATTCCCTCATTATCAAAGTGTAACATAGCAGATAAATATAAACAGAGGAAAATAGCATAAGGAATACAAGGAAATAGAAGTCCGGACAGAAAATAGAGACAACAGTGACAATAACTGAAGTAACTGGAATAACATACAAGCACACAATGGGTGATGATGATATGTCGTGTCACTAGAAAACTGGAAAACATGGATACAAGAAATTAGGAATAACATGTTCCACAAAATTATAAAGGAAATCAAAAGACAATCCCAAGCTCCATCTTGGTCATCTTCTATCAAGCTCCATCCTAAAGAGAAATCAATCAAGTGTTCAAAGTCATATGCTTCCCTTTATCAACCCTTGAATTCATGTAATCTGCCCCAGGTACTAAATGGAACCTGGAGAGGGTGTGAGATAAGTATTAGTGGGCCACCACCAACTGTGTCTATAACATCGGGCCCATGTAATAGAAATTTAATAGTGTGCATGAATGAATATATAAAGTAAATCAATACAACATAACTAAATACCCAAGTACCTACTTCAGACCTTAGCTATTAACTGAACATAACCGGTCCATTAATTGATTATTACCAGTTTATAAATAAGTAACATTTTAACAATAGTTAAGGTTCTAATTCAGGACAAGGAAATCAATAAAGTTATTTAATAATGACGTTCCAAGGTAATAACCAAGGAAACATAGGCCTCAAGGCTCTCTAACTTAGTAATAATTGTAGCTTGGATCCAAGTCATTCCACAATAAGATGCCTACCGAATCCAAGGTGATAGTCTAAGGTAAATGAGGTTAAATAGTGATCGGTCCCTATGGGATTTAACCAAGGCACCTACCTGTGAATGTTGGATCTATGAATTGTATCGAATTTATTCTTTAATACTATATGAGGGATCCTATGGTTTTATATTGAGCATCTAAGAATAGACAAGGATCAGGATCTAGGTGGTCTCAACCTAAGAAAGTCGTCTCCTTGAATCGCAATGGGGTTATTAAGTGCCCAAGGCATTCCCTGATAAGAATCCAAGGTTCTCTTGAGTCAAGACACTCCTATTTAAGTCTGAATTCTGGTAATATTTCATTTGTTTCAATCCTTTCCTTTCATTAGTTTGATAAGTTCAAGTATCATGCAACCTTTTAATCAATTAATAATTAATCAATAAGTCCATTTGGTTCAAGCCTTTCCTTTCATTAGAGTGACAAGGCCAAGTAGCATGAAAACTTTTGTTAATTTCATTTAAAACATATTTAATAATTAAGGTTCAGTCCTCTACCGTCTATTAATGTGTTAAGGGGTACTATGGAAATTCAACCTATTAATTGTTCACATTTAATTCAGTCAAGTCGTATATTTAGTGTACTTTCCAATTTCCCTTTCATATTTAATTATAAATTTGAAGCACTTACCTTAGGCAGGTCAATTAGAAGTGACATGGTACTTTCCATTCACCATTAAATGATACAATAAGAATTAATGATAAGGATACCTACCATTAGTGTGGTCAACATCAAACACATCTGAACATGGATCAAAAGTGTCAAAACACTAAAAACTCAACAATGGAATATCATCCTAAAAGGGATATTGGGCATTGTGGTCGTAACCACTAACAACTGATCATGTATATGAAAATATAATAATCATATAGTTCTGATGATTATAAGTATGGTATATAAATTCAATAAATGGAACCTAATGAAATCAGTGGGCCCCACAAGAAAATTCCAAAAATCAAAAAACTTGAGGGATGCGTTACAGACCACCCACCTTAGGGTCGTACGACTCTTCTCCTCCGATATCAGCCTTTTATTCAGCTTACAATGGAGTATATATGAGAAAAATTGAAAAGCGATCACACCTCGATAACTATGTCGAGAGAAAGAGAGGAGAAAAATGACTAAAAAGGACTCGAGTACTTACTGTTGCGCATCCAACCTGACAAATGGAAGCTCGATCATTTACAGGATGAATGAGGTATTTTAATCCCTATCTTAGGCCTTCAAATATATCCAAAGGGGGGATAATTAAATACCTCATAAAATTGGATTAGGAGGAATGAAAAGGCTTAATTAGATTATTATGAGAAAAATAGTAAAATTACCCATAAAATAGCATGTGCACAGTTTGGACTTACAGTTTCCCAAACCATGAACCAAACCTGCATGGGTACTTTGTAAAGAAAGGGAACTCTCATGGTGAGGTCACATGGTTAGGAAAACTGTGCACCAACCGTACGATAAGTCTATGTCCAAAAACATACCACCTACACAGTTTACAATAAACCGTGTACCAGGCCTATTTTTCCAGAAAAACTGGATTCTAGGATTTGAACTAGCCCAGGGCACCCTCATGACATTAACTAACTCATTATTCATCCAAAATATGTCCAAAATAAGTAATTGTAACTAAATTTAAAGGATCCATACCTGAGTGAAAAACTATGTTCTTACATCAAAAGACTCAGGTTCGAATTTATCTAATATGTTCACATCATCCCAATATTTAATAATTAAAACCACATGATGTGAATTATTACATTCATCATGTGGTTTTGTAGCTATTTCTTAAAAATTAAAAGATAGTAAAATCTACAGAATATAACCTTCACTCCAGTGGTTGAGGAAATCTATTTGTATCGGCCTAGTTGCCGGTTCAAATTACACTCTGAGAACCGGAATGAAGGTTGTAGTTCTCTTTTTAAAATTTTAGAAAACAAGATGTGTATTTATCTGATATACTAATTTTATATGTTTATTTCAGTTTGTAAATATATATTTATTTTTAATTTTAAATAATAATTAATAGATAGTTATTAATAATAAATTTTTATTTAAAATATTCTAATATATATCTCAAACATGGTCTGTATTGTCACCTATATATCATTTGTTCTGTCTATAAAATTTGTGAACCCTAACCATCATGACCCCGTGTTGAGTCCCCCCCCCCCCCTCTTCCTGTATTTTTCTGTTATATGCCGCTTGGGCTTCCCCATCTTCAATCCATTATTTCACTTGGATTCAGGTCCAAACTTCATTTAGTAACCCAAAATTATATCAATGAAGTTTCCCTTGTTATAATTATTTCATATAGTATAAATCACATAAAATCACATAAATAACACACATAAAAACATTATAAATGAATAATAGATAAAATAAGATGATTTTGCAGAAATTAATGAAACTATACCAATGGAATAGTAACTTGACCTTTGGAGTAGTAATATGACCCTTATGAATTGTTAATCATTCAATAGAATATTAAACTAACCAATTAAAGTATAAATAAAATTTTAGTATCTTATAATGAAAATATGATAAAATTATGTCATAGTATAAAGAAATAATTTTTTTGAAAATGATAAATTAATTTTTGGTATTTTTGTGAAACATAAATGTTTATTTACAGTTTTCTAATTAATATAATGATTCAAAAGAATTTTTTTCATAAATTATATTCATAAATTAATATTGACATATGATTTTAGGATAATTTTATGAGACATTAATTAAATTTTCAAAGTGTTATAAAATTGGTTATAAATTTGGTATTTTTCAATTAAATGATGATTTTAATTAAAAATTAATTTTCTCATATTTATAAAATTATTTTCATAAAATGGAGTTCATTTTTTAATTCCACATGTCTAAAAATAGTTGTGGTGAATTTTTTTAATTTTTCTAAAATAGTTTAATTTTTGTGAATAGTAAAATATAGTAATTTATGATATAAGCTAAATACATGAGTTATTGAGTCATGGATGATGTATTGATGATTTAAAAACCATTAGTTATAACTCAAATTCACTAGTTACTATATGTAGTTACAATAATTCACACTATTCATAGTGTTGGTCAAAATTAATAAACAAATGAATAAAATAATCAAAAAACACCCCTATCCTCCACTATAAATACCACCTCTTATCCTCGCACCTCTTAAGACTTTAAGCATGTCTAATTTATACCCAATATTCTTCCCAAATATCTTCCCCGCATCTAAAAGATTTTGTTCTCAACAAATACCAAAACCAATTACCCTAAGGAGGTTCTCATGGAGAATTATTTAAGAGGTAAAATCCTCTAACACTTTCTTTATTTTCCTTTCACTTTATTTTCTGTTCTTATACTCTCCTCACCTCCTCTATAAAAACATTCATTATAAACCAGATATCTTAAATATAATATAACTTTATTATGATAATGTAAAATCTACCACCAATTTTATTCTCCTCTTCCTTTTATTCTAAAAATGAAAGTAATGCTTGTGAGGTGTTGATTTATCACCTTCAAGGATGACCAGTTTTCATTTTCCATTATTGCCTTCCAGACTGGACATAAAACCATTATAATGTTTGGTATATATTGTAAAATTTATGTTATAATCCTTTCTATGTTCTATAACTAACTTTTATTAACAATAATTAATAATGAAACATAACTAATTTGTCATGATCAAAAAACCGCAAAAATAATTGAAACGATTATCACCAACATCTTATCTAATGATTCATCCTCACCCTAAATAACCAAATGACTTATGTAAACAATTAATATTATGTATTTTCATTAATATCATATAACTTAAATTATTTATATCTATTTTCATTTTATATGATGTTTCATATGTTTATACAAGTGATCCAATCATGAAAACCAAGGAAATAAACATTGTCAAGTGATGAAATTGAATCTTATAACTCATGAAAAAGGATATAAATGAATATAATAAAATTATAATAAATAAAATACATGTATAAAATTTTATGAATTAATTATTTAATGGATTTAATTTGATTATTTGTGACATTAAGATCAAATACATAACCCTTTCAGACATAAGGTAATGAATTCTTTCCGAACCTCCATTTTTCATTTGGATTACGCTTTCTCTCTCTTTATCCCTATATAATTATTAATTATTATTATTTAATCATCTTAAATTATGTTTTCATGTTCCTAACATAAGTTCATACCCCTAATCATCTTATTTTGATGAGGAAAAACATGTTTTATAAGGTTTCCTTCCCATTTCTTCCTAATAAGAAAGCCCGATGAAAGGGAACTTCTCAAATTCTTACTCATTTTCAAGTACCATCCTTGATATATTTTAAGTATCCATTATTTTTATAAAATCAATCATCTTATAATGAAATAAAATCTTGGTTCATTTATTTTTTTAGACAAAAAATTATGACTTTCTGATTTTAAATACAATTTAATATTTTCCCTTAAACAGCATTAAAGTGGATCATTTATAAAGTTTTCTTAACACTTTTTTCAAATTTTTCACATAAATTGGACATAATTTATCATTATATATGCTTATTTTCCTTTATGAATATACATTTATGATTTAAATCCATTCTTTCATGAACTCTTTTATGATACACCCTTTGGTTATTCCATATGACATGTTTAGGATATCGAATTATTTCCTTGGGCAGCCCTTATGTTTGTACCTCATGTTTTATTATTCTTGTGGAACACATATTGTAACACCCCGAGATTTTATGAAAAATATTATTTTTAATTTAATTAATGTCTTGTGTTGTAGGCTACACCAAAAGGAGCTTGCACAACATGCATCCCTGACTTATCTTGCATTACACGCAATCACGACCTTCCTCGATAGCGTGTGTAGTACGCAATACCGAGTTTCACTAAACGAGATATTATTATAATATTATTATGAACTAGCCGTTATGAATAGTAATACCCACTTTTTGAAATTTTATAAATTTTATCTTTCAAAATGGACTTCATTTTTGGATTCGGAATATCAAAATTAGCTTAGGGTGAAATTTTGGTACTTTTCGGATCACTTTAATTTTCTGATGAATAGTGATAATTACTAAATTTTAATTAAAAACAACCTTTTTAATAGAAATAATTAATAGTGATAAATTATTGATTTGAGTGGTTTTAAAGTATATTTAGAATATATTTTTACAATTTAATACTATGTTGGTCATTGGATGTAATTTCACATTTAAACAAGACATAAACAAGTGTCAATCTTTTGATACTTATTACCTCTTAAGAACACGCTATTTGTTTTGACGACGGGAATTAATTTTTAAATTAATTAATGCAACTGATAAGTATTGAATTTGGTAAAATAGAAATCCTTTTTGAGTTCATAATATCAAATATAGCTTAGGCCTAATTTTTGGTATTTTTTAGAAACTTTCATTTTTTGATGAATAGTGAAACCGCTAAGTGGTAGTTAAAAAAAATGGATTTTTCATAAAATTTAATTTTACCGCTTCTGTGGGTGGAATTTCAAAAATCCGAGAGACACGGTTGATGTCAGTAAGTAAAATGTGTTTCAATGAGATGAAAATAATTTTTGGTGAATAGTAACTTTTTACTTTTTTTTACCACGGTTAAAAGTAAATAGGGTAATTAAGGGAAAAATGATATTATTATTACCCTAACACATGTCCTAATTCTATTGGATAAGTGTAATTCGACCAAAAACAACCTGAGGAATAAAATATGACCATTTAGACCCACTTGGATTAGATTAGGACATTTATTATTAATTTATTTAAAGAAGGGTTAAAATAGTTAAAATCAAAGTTTAATAAGTATATCATTTATAATATAGGGTTATACAAAAGATAAATTCAACTATAAATATTCATTAGAAATATAAAAATATTTCCTACATAATGATATTTTATTTGTGATTTTTAGACTTTAAATAATTTAATTTATTTATGACACAAAGATGATGCAGTAATTATCTTATTAATGAAATATTGACATAATTGATGTTATAAATACTCAAATAAATATAATTTGAGACTTTTTATGAATTACACTAATTTTATAGGTTAATAAGACATGTTAGTATTGATTTAAGTAACTTTGTTCGAACTAATAATTCTGTTATGATTTTCACAAAAATTAATTACTAAATAGTGTCAAAATTGACATAAAATAGTTTTTAAAACAAATATTATATTATTAATTGTTATTTTATTACTAAAAATATAAGGTTCTTCCAAATGACTTAAATAAGGTTATATATATTAATAATAGACAACTTGGGGTTCTTTTGACTTTTTATAGTAAGTTTATTAACCTTATAGTATAAGAACACAAGAAGACACGGTAAAAGTAAAATTATTTTACTTAATGATAAATCTAAATGATAAGGGTACAATAGGAACCTAAACTTGTATAAATTCTATTGGATGAGATGATTTCGACCCATACCCACCTTATCTTCTAAATAAATCAATTTGGAGCTATTTAAAACATAATTTGGCTTTATAATAAAATAATATTTTTAGTTATTCCAAAGGTGCCCCTCTCCTCCCTTATAAAAGGGCACCTCCTCCCTCTCTTCCTCACACCACTTTGAGCATTCAAGCTCGGCTAACCCCTACCAAATTCTCTTCCCCGCTTCCCTATAAATATCCTATAGGTTCTTTTATTCGTCAAAGACCAATTTTAGTGCCCTAAAAAGAGATATCAAAGAGGCGCTTCGAAGAAGAGGTAATGTCCGTTACCGATTCTTTCAACTTTATTTCTTCTTCCACTTCTTCTTCTTAGGTTGTTTCATTATGAGGTATTAAAATAAGTATCACTAATATACTGATATGTTATTATAAGTATGAAATAACCCTATTTCACCGTCTATCCATCCTACGGAAAACGAAATCACCATGCGTGCGTACGTACGGAATACCATCTCCACGCCGTGGTGTAATCTATTTTCCACCACCACCTTAATTGGATGGGTATAATGGTGTAAATAATGACTATATATGACTATTATAAAGTGATATTTATTCTTAAATAGTATACATACACTCCAATACAATTCCACGATCTTGAGAACAATATCATCCCTCGTACGTACGTACGGACTACCGTCTCCACGACGCGATGAGATTCATTCTCCACATTAACCATTCATGAATGATTATAAAGTATATATAATAAGTAATGATGAAATATATTACATAATAATGATACTGGATTTATGTTTATATATATGTATTTCGTCTACTTAATTCCATTCAACTCAATAAGGAAACGAAAACAGCGTTCATGCGTACGTACGGCCTACCGACTCCATGAACGGTGTATTTATTTCCATTTACTAATATATTATATATATGTATATTCTGAATATATATTATATATAAATCATTTTTTATATTCTGGAATTATGTAATCATGATCTAAGTAATCATATTAATAATTACAAGTCAAAACACGGACGACAAATGAAACGATTTTACCCAAAACGCTCTTTAACATGGAATTTACAAAAGAACGGGTAAAATAAAGTCATAAGTGAACCATATATGATATCATAACAATGATTATTATTCTGTAATAAGTCAATAACACTATTTAAATCATTATACAGGAGTTTCAGACACTTACGAAGCAAATCGGACCTAAGGTAAGGGAAATATCACAATCTCATTTTTATCCGAGATTGTTTATACTTCAGAAATTACTGGGGTGTATTTTATCATCCACATCCATGTTTCCTAAATATGTAATATTATTTCTATCCACCTACAATTTTTTAAATCCAATTTTACCTTTTGGTGAGTTTTTAGTAAAAGATATGAAAGGAATATTTTGTCGTTCTTCGTACGAGGTGCTTTTTGACTTTTCCAACAAAAGTACGAGAAGAATGTTTTTTTAACTTATACGGCAGGAAAGGATTTTTTTTAAAGTTTTATAAAGACATATTTTTATGAAGCTTCCTCAAAAATATTTCATGACTATTTTCAAGAAAATCCTTTTCTTTTAAAAATTCATGACATTTTGTGAAAAGAAAATGATTTTAAAGAAGAAATGATATTTTCCTCAAGAATTCATTTCAGGTGTTTTATCAAAACCATTTTACATATAAAATGAAATTATTTCATATGTGTATGTTTTAAGTATAATGACTCTTTTATTTACATGGTTTCACTTTTCTTATTATGAAATTATATCCATTTGTTTTATATGGATTACGAAATGATGGGATGATGTTTATGAAACCTATTTTATTCTTTGGGTTATAATGAATGTTTTAAGTTTATTTTGTGGCACAAGTAAGAATGATTTCACTATAAGATGGGTGGGACCTATATCGCCCTCCAATGCATTGGGTAAAGATTTATATCTCATGAGATACACATGGCTGGAACGGCAAGTTAAATCGGTTCAGTAATACCGGACTGGAACGAGGAGTGAACTCGATTCAGAAAGGGACTTTGTCCACTAAGATGGTCTTGGCAGCAATTCCTTGGATACTATGGAAATCATATCATGTGATTAATGGTTTCCACAATTACATGTTTTATTCCAATTCTATTTTATCATTCTTAATGTTTCTTTATGATCTATGCCTTACGTACTTCCATGTTTTGTGTCATTTCTCAATCTTTTGATGTTTAAACATTATGTTCATGTTTTTAAGTTCAAATGTATATGGTATGTTTTATTTTATCCATGCTTACCCTTACTGAGCATTTGAACTCACCCTTTTTATGTTTTATTTTCCCCAGGATATAAAGAAAGGTTTTAGGTAAGAAAACAAAAAGGTAAGATCTTTATGGGAGATGTTGAAGATCTTTCACCACGATTAGAAGATTACGTTCCAAGTTTCCAAAGACACTAAACTATTACAGTCCTTGTGTGTATGTTTTTGTTATGTATTAAGTATTCCGCTAAAGTAATGTAATGTCCATGTACGTCAATCTTCGGGTCTCTACAGCTGGTATCAGAGGAAAAGTTTAGTCAACCTTTGGAAACTAGGATGCGAAAATGTTAGTGAGATCCCTAGAGATATTTCTAAGGTATGTCTAGGGATGTCCCTAAGGATAATTATACGTATAGGATATAGTCCTAGAACTATGGTAACGATATTAGATTAAACCAAAGATGTTAGATATTGAAGTTACTCCCCCTTTATTATGATTTTTTCCTCTCACACTATTCTTTTTGGGTTTTAGAAAATGGCTGGAAACAAGATGATTCACGATAATGGAGGATATGATGGACAATGGAATGATATTCTTCATGATAAACCAAATGCAATGGGATTTGGAAGTCCAAACATCATTATTATGCCGAATCAGCAATCTCATAATATGATCAATAAAGTAAAATTTGGTAAGTTTCCTGACTCGGCTAATAAGAGAAAGATGGAGTTTCATGATGATCATAGAGGAAATAAAGTTAAATTTCCCCTATGTAAGTCATGTGGGAAGAGGCATCAAGGAGAATGTCTCAAAGGAACTAGAAGATTCTTTGGGTGTGGAAAAGAAGGACACAAATCTAGTAAGTGCAAAGTAAAAGGTTCAGTTAACACTAGGGATGAGGATAATGGTATTGCTATGACATCAACAATAGTTAAATGTTTTAAATGTGGAATGTACGGGCATTATGCAAACCAATGCCCTAAGGGAAAGTCTCATGAAGAGAATCAGTATGGTCGTATGAGTAGTATTTATGTTGATGATGATTAAGAGACTACAAATGATATGTGAGATGAAAGAATTGTTGAAGCTCGGTCAATGGTTTAAGAATGTAGTGGAATGATTACATGTTTATCATGTGTAATGTTGTGTAAGTAATCTCATAGTACTATGGAATAAAGAGACATCTAAGGATTTTTACACTTTTGTCTTTCCTTGAGTTTTGAAAGTTTATGATTAATGGTACCAGTATCCATGAAAGGGTATTCAGATATTTTTGGATTGTAGATGATATGCGCATAATGAAGGGATAAGGAGAAAATTAAATGTTTGATAGTATTCATGAGCTCATGACTGATATAAGGAGAAGGTTATATCATGGTTTGAGTATATAGAATTTTTGGATTTTGGTATGTGGAAAGAGTTAACTTTTGACAGAATTCATGTTTTCACTAAGGTTTAATGGGTATTCATTTTTCAAGAGAATACATGATTAAGGTATTCACATGATTGGAATGTGACCAACAAGATATATGGGGGATAAATGATGGTATTCACATGCTTGGTTGATGACATTTCAGGTAATTGTTGTCTTTATACTATGAGCTTGGACCGAAGTATTTTGGATAAGCCTAAAGATTGGAATGGATTATGTTGGACATAAGTTAGTATTATTTAAGGATAGAACTTTTTTTTGATATTATTTATGTGATGTTATAGTAATGTAGTTTTAGAAAAAGGACAACCTGCAGGACGGGCGATAGCCCATCGCGTCGGGCAATGCTGTGGGAATAAAACCCACAACTGAAGTGCGACTGGCCATTATCGCCTACCACTGGCCTACAGGAAGTACCTGTTTAGTAGAAAATAGTTTTATTATATTAAGCAGTATGGTATATGAAGTATAAGTCCATTTTTGGAACTATATATGATTAATCTCACTATATATGGACTTATGTAAGTTTTGATAACTTTTTTAACCTTTTGTTTGAGACAGATGGAATGACCCATCATTCTATCACATGATCTACTAACACATCATGAATGAAAAATTCAACTTAATTTCTTTAAGATATGAATTGGAAATTTTCCAAAGAATGACCAACGGTGAGACTATACAAAAATCACGAAAGTATTTCTTCTAATTCCAATTTTATCAACTTTAGGGAAATGATCTTGAAAACCAAAAATGTTGTCCTAGTGCTCTTATATCTGATGAATCAGATGGTACCTTAGATCATCACAAATTTATGGCTTTAATATTGTTGGCTTTTCCATAGCCATGTTCTCTACCACTCTCCATTAGAACATGATGGTTAGATTTTTCTTCCATATCCATATTTTCACCTATATTCTCCTACGTGGAAACCCAGTGATGAGTTAATTTGCATAACTGTTATGTTTCATACTTTAGTTTTTAAATACAAGTTTTGGTATTCCTTTTTACGATGTGGGTTTCTATTAAAGAAAATTTTGAGTAGTAAACCATTTATAACCCCGACGAATTTCGAGGGCGAAATTCATTTTAAGGGGGGTAGAATGTAACACCCCGAGATTTTATGACAAATATTCCTTTTAATTTCATTAATGTCTTTTGTTGTATGCTACACCAAAAGGAGCTTGCACAACATGCATCCCTGACTTACCTTGCATTACACGCAATCACGACCTTCCTTGATAGCGTGTGTAGTACGCAATACCGAGTTTCACTAAACGAGATATTATTACAATATTATTATGAACTAGCCGTTATGAATATTAATACCCACTTTTTGAAATTTTATAAATTTTATCTTTCAAAATGGACTTCATTCTTGGATTCGGAATATCGAAATTATCAAAGGGTGAAATTTTCGTACTTTTTGGATCACTTTAATTTTCTGATGAATAGTGAAAATTACTAAATTTTAATTAAAAACAACATTTTTAATCGAAATAATTACTAGTGGTAAATTATTAATTTGAGTGATTTTAAAGTATGTTTAGAATATATTTTTACAATTTAATAAAAAAAAATTCATTGGATGTAATTTTACATTTAAACAAGACATAAACAAGTGTCAATCTTTTGATAGTTATTATCTCTTAAGAACACGCTATTTGTTTTGACGACAGGAATTAATTTTTAAATTAATTAATGCAACTGATATGTTTTGAATTTGGTAAAATAGACATCATTTTTGAGTTCATAATATCAAATATATCTTAGGCCTAATGTTTGGTATTTTTCTGGAAACTTTCATTTTTTGATGAATAGTGAAACCACTAAGTGGTAGTTAAAAAAAATGAATTTTTCATAAAACTTAATTTTACCGCTTCTGTGGGTGGAATTTAAAAAATCCGAGAGACACGGTTTATGTTAGTAAGTAAAATGTGGTTCAATGAGATAAAAATAATTTTTGGTAAATAGTAACTTGTTACTTTTTTTACCACGGTTAAAAGTAAATAGGGTAATTAAGGGTAAAATGATATTATTATTACCCTAACACATGTCCTAATTCTATTTTATAAGTTTAATTAGACCAAAAACAACCTTAGGAATAAAATATGACCATTTAGGCCCACTTGGATTAGATTAGGACATTTATTATTAATTTATTTAAAGAAGGGTTAAAATAGTTAAAATCAAAGTTTAATAAGTATATCATTTTAAATATAGGGTTATACATAAG
The DNA here is from genome assembly GCA_963277665.1 of Viscum album. Classification (NCBI taxonomy): domain Eukaryota; kingdom Viridiplantae; phylum Streptophyta; class Magnoliopsida; order Santalales; family Viscaceae; genus Viscum; species Viscum album. The sequence goes on along the minus strand of OY728152.1, from coordinate 2,067,735,761 downwards.
ATAAATTAGACTATAAATATTAATTATAAATCTAAAAATATTTCCTACATAATGATATTTTATTTGTAATTTTTATACTTTAAATAATTTAATTTATTTATGACACAAAGATGATGCAGTAATTATCTTATTAATGAAATATTGACACAATTGATATTATAAATACCCAAATAAATATAATTTGAGACTTTTTATGAATTCCACCAATTTTCTAGGTTAATAAGAAATGTTATTATTGATTTAAGTAACTTTTTTCGAACTAATCATTCTGTTATGATTTTCACAAAAATTAATTACTAAATAGTGTCAAAATTGAACTAAAATAGTTTTTAAAACAAATATTATATTATTAATTGTTATTTTATTCATAAAAATCTAAGGTTCGTCAAACTTACTTATATAACGTTATATATATTAATAATAGACAACTTGGGGTTATTCTGACATGTTATAGTAAGTTTATTAACCTTATAGTATAAGAACACAAGAAGACACGGTAAAAGTAAAATTATTTTATTTAATGTTAAATCTAAATGATAAGGTTAAAATAAGAACCTAAACTTGTATAAATTCTATTGGATGAGTGGATTTCGACCCCTCCCCACCTTAGATTCAAAATAAATCAATTTGGAGCTATTTAAAACCGAATTTGGATTTATAATAAAATAATATTTTTAGTTATTCCAAAGGTGCCCCTCTCCTCCCTTATAAAAAGGCACCTCCTCCCTCTCTTCCTCACACCACTTTGAGCCTTCAAACTCGGCCAACCCCTGACAAATTCTCTTCTCCACTTCCCTAGAAACATCCTAGAGGTTCTAGTATTCCTCAAATATCAAGTTTAGTTCCCTAAAAGGAGATCTCAAAGAGGCGCTTCAAAGAAGAGGTAATGTCCGTTACCGATTCTTTCAACTTTATTTCTTCTTCCACTTATTCTTCTTAGATTATTTCATTATGAGGTAATAACATCAGTATCACTAATATACTTATATGTTATTATAAGTATGAAACAACCCTATTTTACTATCTATCCATCCTACAGAAAATGAAATCACCACGCGTGCGTACGTACGGAATACCGTCTCCACGCCGTGGTGTAATCTATTTTCCACCACAACCTTAATTGGATGGGTATAATGGTGTAAATAATGACTATATATTACTATTATAAATTTATATTGATTCTTAAATAGTATACATATACTCTAATACAATTCCACGATCATGAGAACGATATCATCGCTCGTGCGTACGTACGGACTACCGTCTCCACGACGCGATGAGATTCATTCTCCACATTAACCATTCATGAATGATTATAAAGTATATATAATAAGTAATCATGAAATATATGAAATAATAATGATACTGTATTTATGTGTATATATATTTATGTCGTCTACTTAATTCCATTCAACTCAATAAGGAAATGAAAACAGAGTTCATGCGTATGTATGGCCTACCGTCTCCATGAACGGTGTATTTCTTTCCATTTATTGATCTATTATATATATGTATATTCTGAATATATATTATATATAAATCATGTTTTATATTCTGTAATTATGTAATCATGATCTAAGTAATCATATGAATAATTACAAGTCAAAACACGGACGACAAATGAAACGATTTTACCCAAAACGCTCTTTAACATGGAATTTACAAAAAAACGGGTAAAATAAAGTCATAAGTGAACCATATATGATATCATAACAATGATTATGATTCTGGAATAAGTCAATGACACTATTTAAATCATTATACAGGAGGTTCGGACACTTACAAAGCAAATTGGACCTATGGTAAGGGAAATATCAGAATCTCATTTTTATCCGAGATTGTTTATACTTAAGAAATTATTGGGGTGTATTTTATCATCCACATCCATGTTTCCTAAATATGTAATATTATTTACATCCACCTAAAATTTTTTAAATCCAATTTTACCTTTTGGTGAGTTTTTAGTAAAAGATATGAAAGGAATCTTTTGTCGTATTTCGTACGAGGTACTTTTTGATTTTTCCGACAAAAGTACGAGAAGAATGTTTTTTTTAACTTATACGGCATGAAAGGATTTTTTTTACGGTTTTATAAAGCCATATTTTCATGAAGATTACTCAAAAATATTTCATGACTATTTTCAAGAAAATCCTTTTCTTTTAAAAATTCATGACATTTTGTGAAAAGAAAATGATTTTAAAGAAGAAAGGATATTTTCCTCAAGAATTCATTTCAAGTGTTTTATCAAAACCATTTTCCATCTAAAATGAAATTATTTCATATGTGTATGTTTTAAGTATAATGTCTCTTTTATTTACATGGTTTCACTTTTATTATTATGAAATTATATCTATTTTTTTATATGGATTATGAAATGATGGGATGATGTTTATGAAACCTATTTTATTATTTGGGTTATGATGAATGTTTTAAGTTTATTTTTTGGCACAAGTAAGAATGATTTCACTATGAGATGGGTGGGAGCTATATCTCCCTCCAATGAATTGGGTAAAGATTTATATCTCATGAGATAGACATGGATGGAATGGAAAGTTAAACCGGTTCAGTAATACAGGACTGGAACGAGGAGTGAACTTGATTCAGAAAGGGACTTTGTCCACTAAGATGGTCTTGGCAGCAATGCCTTGGCTACTATGGAAATCATATCATGTGTTTAATAGTTTCCACAATTACATGTTTTATTCCCATGCTATTTTATCATTATTAATGTATCTTTATGATCTATGCCTTACGTACTTCTATGTTTTTTGTCATTTATCAAGATTTTGATGTTTAAACATTATGTTCATGTTTTTAAGTTCAAATGTATATGGTATGTTTTATTTTATCCATGCTTACCCTTACTGAGAATTTGAACTCACCCTTTTTATGTTTTCTTTTCCCCAGGATATAAATAAAGGTTTTAGGTAAGAAAAAAAGTAAGATCTTTATGGGAGATGTTGAAGATCTTTCACAACGATTAGAAGATTTTGTTCCAAGTTTCCAAAGACACTAAACTATTACGGTCCTTGTGTGTCTGTTTTTGTTATGTATTAAGTATTCCACTAAAGTAATGTAATGTCCATGTACGTCAAGCTTCGGGTCTCTACACATATGAATGGACATATTATTATGGGTGAACCCAAATAGTTATCTAATTCATTGGGTAATATTGAGTCTCATGACATGTCATGTTGGGATAGGGAGTGAACCTCATTCCTTTATGGAACTTTCTCCTCCATGTGTAATGGTCTTGGAAGTTAGCCTTGACTCATGATTATGTCATGTTGTATGTAGTTTACACATTCCTATGATGACATGATTACATTTCCCCATGGTATACAAGTTATTCTTATTTATGTTTATTAATGATCCATTCCTTTTATGTCATCATGTTTTTTCTTCTAACCCATGTGCTTTGATCTATTCTTATGTTTATATACTTACTGGGATTTTTAGATCGTCCATTTTGTTCATGTATTCCCTAGATTATCCTATGTAGATGTAGGATCTTAATGGAAGATAGGATCTCTTTATGGATGATTAAAATAAATATGTTTTATTTTATTCCCATGTTTTCGGTTTTATGTACCTAATCATTTAAAGGCACTATACTTTACGATCATTTACTTGTAATTTAATGGTTAATTATTCTTAAAATCATGTAATATTATGTTTAAATGGCTATAGTCTCTATATTTGGTATCATAGTAAGGTCTAGTTATTTTAGGAGATTAGTTCTAGATCACTTTATTAATAACCCTAGGTATAATTCTATCACCATGGATAACCTAGATTGAAACTTAGGGTATCACTATTTAAGATATACTTTTCATTTACAAGTTTATCCTTTTATATTCAAATTTTTATTTTTAATTACTTATTAGCTAAGTATTCAAGCCCTCTAATTGAACTTTATTTTTATTAGTTAATTTATTGAAATAGAATAACTCATTACAATAATCAATGTGATAGGAAATATAATGATTTTTCGAATGATATGACAAATATGATGGGAAAGAATTCTCAAAACCTAATGAAGTTACCTTTTCAACTGCCTCAAATTATGAATAATAAATTGAATCATGTGGAACACCCTCCTTCTCATAAGAAAGAGAAAGTTATGGTTGAATCCTTTATGTGACAAATTTCTCCCATATTTAGTATATCCTATGATCCCATAATAGTGGAACAATGGATTAACTCTATTGAGAAGATATTCCTTATCCTGTAGTGCTCAAAATAAGAGAAATTTTTGCTGGAAGTCTATCATTATTATGGGGAAGCTGGTTAGTGGTGGACCCTGATCAATAACGTGAATTCCAAAGGGGAAATTGAATCCATATAATGGGATGATTTTGGGAAAATATTTTTCAATAAATATTTTCCCCAAACCCTTCATCTTAATATGGAAAGAGAGTTATAGGGACCGGAAAAAAAAAAGAAGATGAGTCTATCAAGGCATGTGAGGAAAAATTCCTAAGGATTTCAACATTTTCCTCTATATTTTTTATGAACACCTAAAGCAAGGAGGATTTCTTATTTAGTAGACTAAATTCGAGTATATGAAAAGCGATGGAAAGTTGAAACTTTTATAGATATGATCAGATTGTTCATTATTCCCTTAAAGTTGAAATTAAGATTTAAGACTCTCCATGGTCAAGTGGGATCATAGATAAAAAGTGGAAAATAGAGTTTAATATGGGTGGATCAACAGATAAATACCACAATGGAAATATGAACCAACATCCCACATGTCAAAAGTGTGGGAATAAGCATCCGGGAAACTACTTAAAGGGAACGAAGAGATACTTCAAATATGGAAGAGAGGGGCGTATATAAAATAACTTCTTAAGGGATATGAATAATACCACTAATGAAAAATAATAAAGAAAGGTTCAGATCAACAATCATCTTGTAGTGTAGTGTTTCAACTATATGGAACATGGTCATTATGCAAGCCATTTCCCTAAGAAAAGAGTTGTTGGAGGTAATCAACAAAAACAACCTCTAAGGAAACAAGTAAGGGAATATTTTATCACTAATACTAAGGTGTAAACCTAAAATGATGTGGTGACAGGTATGATGGTTGTTCAATTAATAATAGTGAACATACTATTTGATTCAGGTTCTTTGAATTCTTTCATATCTTGCTAGTTTAGTATAACTATTCAAACACCACCACAAAATATGGAGGTTGAGTTATATTTGAGAATATTAAATGGGGAAATTATTTTATCCAATGTATATAACTCCTCCTTGGTTAGTGTTTATGGATTGAACCTCCTATAAAATATTATCTTACTTCCTATGGTAGAGGTTGGGGCTATATTGGGCATGAATTGGCTATCATTCTACAAATACAACATCAACTTTTGGGAAAGGGAGATAACTCTTAATATCTTGAGGTATCCTCCAATTTTGTACATGTGTAAGGAGGAGAATGAATCTCCATCAGAATAATTGTCTCAATTGTGGATATTATTGCCTTATGAGAAATCATATCTAGCTCAAATGATTGTGATAAAGGAGAGGATCATGCTTGAAGACATGCCCATTGTGAGGGACTATAATGATGTCTTCCTCCTAACCAAAAGACTAAGTTCTTAATTGAACTTATTCCTATATCTTTGATTATATAAAATAAACCTTATAGAATGTCTACTATTGAGCTAGAAGAACTGAGGAATTAGTTACAATAGAATTTGGACAAGGGTTTTATATATCTAATTGCCTCACCACCGGGTGTTCCAGTCCTCTTCATAAAAAATAATGATTGATAAATTCACCTATGCATTGATTATTGTGAGCTCAATAAAATCTCGATAAATAATAAGTATCCCCTACCATGGATAGATGTCTTTTTCAATAAACTACATAGATACAAGTATTTCTCTAAGGTGGAACTTCAGTCTAAATATCACCAATTAAAGTTAAAGAAGTAATATATTCCCAATAATTCATTTCGAACAAGGTATGGATACTATGAGTTTATAGTGATTCCCTTATAACTCACTAGTGCTCAAAAAATATTCATGGACTTAATGAAGATATTATTTGGAGATTACCTCAAAAAATTATGGCAGCCTTTATTGATTATATTCAGATATACTCCAATAGTAAGGTGGAACATGAGGATCATTTGAATTCTATGTTAAAAAATTGTGAATGGATAAAATTTATGAAATTTAAAATAAATGTGAGTTCTACATGAAGGAAGACTAATTATTGGGGCATGTTATCACTAGTAAAGGAATATATATGGACCCTTCCAAGATAAAGGAAATTGAGGAGTGTCCTAGTCCAACATCTATAACAGAGATCCATAGTTTCCTTTTTCTAGCTAGGTATTATAGATGGTTTGTGAAGAAATTCACAAGATTTTCAAACCCAATAATCAACCTAACTCAGAAGGGAGTGAAGTTTATCTAGACTATTGAATGTGAAGACTAGTTTAAAGAGTTGAAAAATAAGCTTATCACTACACCAGTGCTCACACTATTGACAAGTGGGGAAATATTTTTTTTTTCCAGTGATACTTCAAAGAGGGTATTAGGATGAGTACTAATAAAAAATGATAAATTGATAGCATATTCCTCAATTTAGTTGAAAATATATGATAAAACCTATCCCAGGCATGATCTAGAGTTGGCAGTTGTGATCTTTGCATTGAAAACCTAGCGGAATTATCTTTATGGGGAGAAGTGTGAGATATATACTAATCAAAAGAGACAAAAATATATATTCATCTAAAAGGGGGTTAATATGATCCAATGAATGTGGTTATACATCATCAAGGATTATGATTTTTCAATCTAGTACCATCTAGATAAAGCAAATAAGGTAGAAGATTCTCTAAGTAGAAAGGATTTAACATCTTTGTCAATGATGAGAATTGATAAGGATCCGGTCTTATTATACCATAAAGAGATAAACATGGGAATATTTAAGGAAGTAACATCATAAATCCATTCTTAAATGATTGATTAACCATACATTGTGAATAAAATAAAGTATGCTCAATGAAATGATGAATAAATTCATAAATAGGTGGAAGCTATCAAAAATAGTAAATCCTTAGAGTTCAAAATTAATGAGGAATGAGTTGTAAGATTTGGTTCATGACTATGTGTACCATAAAATATAGTGATAAAGAAAGATCTTATGAGTGATATACATAGCTCGACATTCACTATTCACCCAGTGAGTACAATGATGTATTGGGATCTATGAGAGAACTATTGGTGAGACAATATGAAAAATAAGATTACTGAATATACATCAAAGTGTTTGGTATTTCATCAAGTGAAAGATGAAAGCAAAAATTATAAGAGGATAATGAAACCATTACCCATACCACCATGAAAATGGTAAAACAACACCATGGACTTTTTCATTAGATGTCCAAAGAAATCCAGAGGAAACAGTGACATATGGGTCGTTGTGGATCATCTTAAAAAGATAGGTCACTTTATTGAAATTGGATAGGAATTCTCAATGGATCAACATTCATAGATATATATATATATATATTGGTGATTATACATGGAGTACTACTATCTATTATATCTAATCAGGATTTGATATTCACCTCCATGTTCTAGAAAAGTCTCCAATATGCTCTAAAAACTGAGTTGAACTTCAGTACAGTATATCATACTCAAACTGATGGAAAATATAAATGAACTATTAATAAATTAGAAGACATGATGATAGCATGTTCTATGGAATTTAATGGAGTATGGTACCAACATATGCCTCTGTTTGAGTTCTCTTACAATAAGAATTTTCACTCGGGCATACAAATGGCTCTATATAAATCCCTTTATGGTAAAAGATTTAAAACAATCGAATTCTAGGATGAAGTCAAGGAACGTAAACTACGAGGACCTGAAATGGTCAAAGAAATGGTAGAAAAGGTGAAAACCATTCGGTAGAATATTCGAGCAGCCCAAAGTTGATATAAGAGCTATGAAAAAAATCACCGACGAGACTTAGAGATTAAGGTTGGAGACATTGAATTCCTCTTCATATCTCCATGGAATAGTTTCATGATATTTGGGAATAAACAAAAGCTAATTCCTAGGTACATTGGCCCCTTTATGATTCTTAATTATATTTGACCTTTGGTCTATCGACTAGAACTTCCACCAAACATGTATCAAGTACATGATGTGTTCCGCATGTCCCTCTTGAGGAAGTACATACCAGATCTATAATATGTATTGAATTCAGAGTTGGTATAGGTAGAAAAAGATCTCTCTTATGAGGAATAACCAGTGATGATCATGGAATGTAGAGATAAATTTCAATGCAACATGACCACTCACTTTATAAAAGTACTATTATGGAATCATATGTAAGAAGAGGCAGTATGAGAATTGGACAAATCAATGGAGAATTACCCTCACCTATTTTCCCCATAGTTTGTAAAACAAAATTTCGAGGAAGAAATTTTATAAGGAGGGAGAATTTAACAACCCATAATTATATCAATGAATTTTCCCTACTTATAATTATTTCATATAGTATAAATCACATAAAATCACATAAAGAACACAAAACAAACTTTATAAATGAATAATGAATGAAATAAGATGATTTCTCAAAAATCAATGAACCTAAACCAATGGAATAGTAACTTGACCATTAAAGTGGTAATATGACCCTTATGAATAGTAAATTGGACAATAGAATAGTAAAATAACCAAAAAAAGTATAAATAGAATTTTGGTACCTTATAAATCAAAATATGATATAATTATATCATAGTATAAGTAAATAATTTTTTTGAAAATGATAAATTAAGTTTTGGTATCATTTTGAATCATAAATTTTTATTTAATATTTAATAATTAATATGATGATTTAAAAGAATTTTTTTCCTAAAATAGATTCATAAATTATTTTTTTTTCTGATTATAAAATAATTTTATGAGACCTTAATTAATTTATCAAAGTGTTATAAAATTAGTTATAAAATTGGTATTTCTTAAATAAATGATGATTTTAATTAAAAATTGAATTTATCATATTTAGAAAATTATTTTCATAAAATGGAGTTCATTTTTTAACTCTACATGTCTAAAAATGGTTAGGGTGAATTTGATGTATTTTTCTAAAATAGTTGAATTTTTTTGAATAGTGAAATATAGTAATTTATGATATAAGCTAAATACATGAATTATTAAGTCATGGATGATGTTTGGATTATTTAAGAACCATTGGTTTTATATCACATGAAATAGTTACTATATTTAGTTACAAGAATCTATACTATTTATATTCATGATCTAAAATAATAAACAAATGAATAAAATAATCAAAAAACACTCCTCTCCTCCACTATAAATACCACCCCTCACCACCTCTTATCCTCAAACCTCTTAAGCCTTGATGATTATCTTATTTATACCCAATAATCTTACCAATAATATTCCACATTTATAGGAGTTTTTTATCTCAACAAAATATCAAAACCAATTTCCCCTAATGAGGTTCTCAAGGAGAATATTTCAAGAGGTAAAATCTTCTTTCACTTTCTTTATTTTCTTTTCAATTTCTTTTCTTTTCTTACACTCTCCTCAACTCATCTTTTTAAAAATTCATGATAACTCTAGTATATTTAATATACTATAATTTTATTTTGTTAATGTAAAATCCATTATCAAGTCTCTTACCCTCTTCCTTTTATTCAAAAAATGAAAATATCATATGTGAGGTGTTGATTTATCGCCTTCGAGGATGAAAAGTTTTCATTTTCAATTACCACCTTTAATACTAGACATAAAACCAATATGATGGTTGTTATAGATTTTAAAATGTATTTTATAACCCTTTTTCATGTTCTGAAACTAAATTTTATACAAAATAATGAATAATTAAACAAAATTAGTTTATGATGATCGGAAAACCACCAAAATAATCTAAATGATTATCACTAACATATTATCTAATGATTCGTCCCCACCAAAAATAACCAAATTACTTATACAACCATTTGATATTATTTATTTTAATTAAAAACATATAACTGAAATTCTGGATATCTATTTACATTTTATATGATCTTTCGTACATTTATACAAGTGAACTAATCTTGAAAACAAAGGAAATGAACATTCACAAATGATGACATTGAGTCTTATAACTCATAAAAAGGTTGTAAATGAACATAATAAAATTATAATAAATAATATACATGTATAAATGGTTATGAATTTATTATTTAATGGATTTAATTTTATTATCAAGGACATTAAGATCAAGTGAAGAACAATTTTCGACATAAGGTAAGGGATTCTTTCCAAACATCCATTTTTCCTTTGAGATACATTTTATCTCTATGTATCCAAATGTAATAATTAATTATTATTATGTAATTATTCTAAATTATGTTTTTATGTTCCAAAAATATGTTTCTACCCCTATTATTCTTTCTTTTATAGTGAAATACAAGTTTTATAAGGTTCTCTTCCCATTTCTTCCCGATAAGCAATCCCGATTAAAGGGAACTTCACAAATTCTTACTCATTTTTAAGAGTTATCCTTAATATATTTAATCCAAAAATATTTTTCTAAAATCACTCATATTATAATGAAATAAAATCTTGGTTCTTTTTTGGTTTTATTTAAACAATTATGACTTTTCTATTTTAAAGAATCTTTAAAAAAATTCTTAAACCGCACTAAAATGGATCATTTTTAATGTTTTTTTAAATACTATTTTTAAATTTTTCAATATAATTTTGACATAATTTATCATTATATATACCTATTTTCATTTATTAATTTTTATTTATTATTTAAATCAATTATTTGATTAACTCTTTTATGACACGTCCTTTGGTTCTACCTTATGACATGTTTATGATACCCAATTCTTTCCTTGGGAAACCCTTATGTTTATACCTCATGTTTGATTCTTCTTGTGGCACACATATGCGTGAAAAGGTTATTATTTGTGTTCCTAGATAACGTTTCAATGCATTGGGTAATGTTTAGTCTCAATATATGTCATTTTGGGATAGGGAGTGAACCTGATTCGTTTATGAGACTTTGTCTTCCATGTGTAATGGTCTTGGAAGATAGCCTTAACTCATGATTATGTCATATTGTGTGTTGTTTCCACATTCCAATGATTCCATGAATACATTTCCCCATGATATACATGTTATTATTCCTTATGTTTATTCATGATTCATGCCTTTTTATTTCATCATGTTATGCCTTTTAACCCATTTTCTTTTCTTCATTCCTATGTTTATACACTTTCTAGGATTTTTAGCTCATCCCTTTTGTTCATGTATTCCTCAGTTTATCCTATGTAGATGTAGGAGATCAATGAAATATAGTATCTCTTTATGGATGATTAAAATTAATATGTCTTATTCCATTTCCCTGTTTTCAGTTTTATGTACCTAACCATCAAAAGACACTATACATTATGATCCTTGGCTTGTAATTTGATGGTTAATTAGGCTTCAAATCAAGTGACAATATGTGTACAAGGATAGGGTCACTATAATTCATCCACATTTCGATCCTTGATCCATTTATTTACTTCCTTGCACTTTATTTTAGTAATTTACAAGTATTTGAGTCTATTTCGGGATCAAGTGATGTATTCATCCAAACCTATATTACATGAGAAAAAATGAAGGACACATACCATGTACATCACATACACAGCCAAATTTTTTTTGTTAGCAATATTGAAACTTTTAGTGTGTTTGTTTGGAACATTTCGTGTATATATTCCCCTACCTATATTAAGAAAAACCTATGTCCTGACCACCACATGGACAAACAACCTGTGTCATACACACAGCGTGTATGTTTGGTACACATTGTGTACAACATCACTGATTATTATCCATGTCAGGAAAACCACACATGATGGATTCCATGTATTCACATATGGCGTGTATATTCAGTACACACCATGTCCTTTGATTTTTACCCCACCATGCCAAAGGCCATGTCTAAAGTCATATATAGACAACTCCCCACATGATCACACATGGAATGTAACACTTACACACATTGTGTACTTCTATTTTTTCACACATATTCCCTCTCAGAATGTGTATCCAGAGAACAATGGTTGGAAACCCCAGCATAATACATTTCATGTACTCTGTATTCATGTAAGAGTTGGTGTCCTATAACCAACTAATTGTACTTTGATTACATTGATATTTAATGTATTTAAATATAAAACATCTTATTATATATTGTTCATTGTTCTGCATGAATATGATGTAATGATGTTTTAGAGTATTTTTTTTTTTGATAAGGTCATTGCAGTTCCCTACTATGATGAGAACCTTGAAATTATTTAACAATATTCTTAAATATAGTTCTACATTTGGATGAAATACTATGATGGGACACATAGCATACATACTGTCAGGTGTGAGTACTTGTAATCATATGATAATTCCTCTCATGAAGTTCACACTTGGTAATATCAAAACATAAGATTATACGAATAGTCCCCTGAGTAATAATTCTGCTTGTTTTGGTGTCATCGGATATTTCTATCTGAGAGCATGTGTAATGATCCTTAGAATTTAATATTATCATTAATATGTGTCACGACTCGTGCACTTTGATTTACTGATGAAAATAAACACGTAGACAGATGGCAGGAAGTAGGGTAAGTTGGGTGCATTATGCGTGGAATGTTATTATTGGATAAGATGAGGAAGGATTTGTTCCTTCCATTTATGGAAGTTGATATCTTGACCCTTTTATTGAAATATAACTGTCACCCGAAATTTCATAGCCATGGTGTAATGATGAGTTTATTCTAGGTAGTCAAAGACTGACGTATCAAGAATAAAATTTGATGACACTATCATGAAACCTGCTTGATGAGATATTGTGACAAAGGGATTATATTACACAGTGAGCGTTCATATGTGGATTTCATTTTTTTGACTTTAAGTTATTTATTTTGGGTGCCTTGAACCATTTCTAGATAGTACTCTTGGACTTTAGGTAATCCTTATTAATGCCAACAAGAAATAATCCAAGAGGGTCACACACTAAGTGTTTCTAGTGGTCTCAGTTAATTTCTATTTGAATTTAATTAATTAATATTATTCTCTAGAAAATGGAATAATTTTATTCAATTTAAAATTATTTCATAAATTAAATAAATATTTTATTCACTGAATTGTAGGTAAAATATATTTATTTATTTTTTTGAACATTTAATAAATATTTATTTACTAGTTTGTAAATAAAATATTTATTAAAGGAATAAATTATTTATTTATTTATTTGGGTTTTTAATAAATAGAAGTGGATTTCGAAAGGACTAAGTCCAGTCTGGGAATAAAATAATTATTTTCAAGATAATAAATAATAATTTAACTAGTTAGTACAAATTAAAATAATGTTTCTATTATTTTTTGACATGTAATTTTATTTATAATTCTGTTTTGCACAAGCTGGCACACCATAAATAATGACGTGGTATTATTATTAATATCATGGGTTTTATCTAAGGTTATAATTGTATTTAATTTTTTGTTGAACAATTAAATATTATAACTGAATCCCCATGTCAATAAATATACTCATACGTCTATTGTTCCATGTACCGAACCACACACTCAGTGAATTGAGAATTTTTGAGCTGAACAATTTCTCTATCAAATCATTTTCCCACTCATCTCAAGAATGAGAGACATTCTTCAAGTATGAAGAATAAGTGATCAAGAACTATCAACATAAGACACTCGTTTCGCCACACCAGCACCTGGAGAATGAGTGGTGTTGATTGGAGGCCATTGGAGCACATGTAGATCACCACTATAGGGATTCTATTCGGGATCCTTGCAAGCACAACAAGATAATCCGAAAGGGTCATTCCAGACGATCAACATCATAAACAAAGAAAATACTGAATATCCAAGTATTATTTTCTTTATAAAATTAAATAAATTAATTATAAACATGATGTTAAATATCCTCACTAAAGGTTTTGGGCCTCTTCCTTCTTTATCTAAATATTTTATTTTATTCCGTGGAGACCAGCGTTCATCGTCGTATTGATCCTGGAATAATCATTGATCATGGTAAAAATCAAAGTTTGGTTACATCCTAACCATGATTCCACTATGCCTAGAACCTTCATGTGGTATCATAGGGGTTACATTATAGTTTATAATTATTTAAATATTTCATTGATTATTTATGCATTTAATAATTTAGTTGTTTCAATTCAAGTTAATCATTCTACAAATCTGAATCTCGATATTTGTCCCTCCTCTTTTGTTTCTAGTTTACCTTACAGAAATGATCTTTTCTTTTAATTTTGATTAAAATAAAATAGGGTATCTCATCTGGAGGTGCCAAAGTTTCATAGACGTACAACATAAGAACACATGACATGTATCTGGTAGTACACTCCGTGTAGCCAAGGTTCAATACATCGGGTCTGGTCTGCCAAACCTAGTCATGTCATTGGAGTTTTTCTAAGTCTTAATGACTCAATGTGTTGATCAAGAACAGGTGGTATTCAGTTTCTAAATTTCACACTATGTGGCCCACTAGACATGACATGTAGTCCCTTCAGATTAGGGTTAAACTGTGTACCCCATACATGGCTTGCCCACCTGGAGACCGTGAAATGAGGAAGTACACAGCATGTAAACCACTGGACATGTCGTGTACTCTAAAGATTTCTGAAGTACACTCACACGTTGTTTCCTCAGGCATGTACTTCTAATTGATAGTGAAAAATAGTACATGTTGTGTAGTTGTAACTACATGTCGTGTACTCATCCAAATTATGAATATTTATAAAATTTATTATTATATTATAAAAACCCTTGAGATGTGTACCATCATGTAAGCGTAAAGCTAAGGCACAATGCATGATAGGTGTTTTAAATATGTGTGTTTAATTTAACATCTGCATAATATTCATTTCTACTCATTGGGTACTTATGAATAGGAATTCACCAGAATTCCTCCAAGGTACAAGTCACGTACACAGATAATTTTAAATGAATTTATTTGTTTAAAATTATGATAGATAAAAATCTTAAGGAAATTCAAAAAAGAGTTTAAGATAAAAGGATTGGTTAAATAAAGATGATAATTAATTGATTCAAGCTTGATTTATCTTAAACAAGAATGATTTAAGAATTGAATGCCAATTTAATTTATGTGTAAATATCGTTGCATGTATGGATGATCATGAGCTAGACTAAGACCTTTATATGTGTGTGGTTTATTTTAATTTATTTATTTAAATTAAATTGTTTTCTTGTGATCCTTCTTGTTATTAATATATAGGTCCTGTGTGCCCAAGGTTTCTTTTATGTAAAACCACTTTTTACCCCTTAAATACATGTGAGTTCAAAAAAAGGGCATATGTAATGGATGGAACTCCCTAACTAGTGGAGGCGGTTCAAGTTGGAGCCAAGACGAAACCAATCCTTGGAGATACAGAGGTGGACAGGTGGAAATCTATAAAAATGAACCCAAAAGTTCTAATATGTTTCTCCCCCAGGCCAAGGTTAGTTTTTCAACTGCAAGACAAACTAACCATTAGAAAAGCTCATAATCATTCTATTTAATTTATTTCTATCAGTTTCATGGTTTATCATTATAGATGTGTTGTCATTATCACATAATTAATGAATTTAACAAGCATGAAAAATAAAACTAAAATAAACTATACTTATGCATAAATATTATCAAGACATAGCGAATCACTTAAGTAAGTTCCATTTAATTTTAATAAGCATGTGATAATGATAATAATAAATTCACGCATAAGAGATAAAAATCCCTCAAATAAAATATTAAGTGAGACCAAGCCTTCCGTTATTTGATTAATAGAAAAACTCAATAAAACTATGTGTTTGACCAACCATTGTTAGGACACCTACTTTTATATAGAAATACCTTATGAAAGGTTTCAGGTTGACTTAACCATATTAAATCAAGAGGAGTATCCCTTGCTATACTTGGTGTAATATTAGAGGCAAGAGTTGAGTAAATCCAAAGTCATGATTTCAGGATTGGGGAGTCCACTCAACAGATCAAGGAGCTACAATCCTGCAGTTGGCAAATACATGCCTACCTAAATACCTTTTAATAGCTTGATCGACCCTTGTTGGGGTTATGTGAAGGGTCATATGGATCCTTGCCACTAGAATGTCTTAGCAACTGGAAATTCTGAGTTCAACGGTGAGGGCCATTGGTACTTGATGAAATAGTGGGATACTTAATAAAAATTTATTATTTCTCATAAAATGTAATCAATAATGTACTAATGATCTTCACTTTTAATTGTAGAATAAAAATGAGAAGCTTGTCAACCACAATATCCATGCGATCAATTCTGGAAAAAGACAACATCCTCACTAACAGTAACTTCTAGGAATGGTTTAGACGCCTTCAAGTAATCCTACACCATGAATGGTATTCTTATGTGATGGAGTCAGCATTACCTGATACACCTATCAAAGAGGCGAGTGATGAGTATTTCTGGGTCTATGAGAAACTTATGAAAGACCCGGTCGACGTTCAATGTTTGATGCTATCATCAATGTCTAGTAAGCTCATGAAGTCTCATGAAAACATGGATGCTTATAGAATGATCAAACACCTTCATGGTCTTTACCAGGAGAGAGTAAGATAGAACATGTTTGAGATCTCTAAGGCCCTATTTCATAGTAATCTTGGAAAAGGTTCCCTAGTTGCGCCTCATGTAGTCAAGATCATTGGATACATTGAGTTCCTGGATGTTCTAGGGTTGAAACTCCCCAAAGAACTAGGTATTGATCTCATTTTCACATCACTCCATCATATATTCTCTAGAGTTTTTTTCAATTTAAATATGAACAACATTGAGAAGTCTCTATCTGATCTTCTTATCCTCATTCTCCAAGTGGAAAAAGATATGAAGCGTGAAAAGCCTTCTATTCTTATGGGGAATAAAAAGAGAGGGAAGGCAAAGAGACTTAAGCCCAAATCTTCTCCTTGACATTCCAATAAAAGGAAGATCAAAGGATAGGCAACGGAACAGGAGGTTGTTTGTTTCGCCTGTGGAAAGAAGGGCCACTAGAAGAATAACTGCACCCATCTTAAGAATCAAAGGGAAGCTTTAGGTGCATTTTTTATCAAATGAAATCTATTTATTTCTACAAATTGGGTATTAGGTATAGCTTATGGTGCTCACATGTGTATCCAAATATAGGAACCAAGTAGATTCAAGAAGATTGACCAAGGGGAGGTAGATCTACGAGCATCCAATGGATCCAGACTTGTTGTAGTAGCTATCAGGGACTACCACCAAACATTGCCAACTAGGATGATCTTGGTGTTAAAGGGTTTTTATTATGTGTCTTATGTTACTAAAAACATTATTTATGTATCTATATTAGATGAATATGGATCTATTTTCAAGTTTGGAAATGGATATTTCTTCTTCTATAAAAATAACATTTGTTTTGGTAGGGCACATTTATATAATGCCATTTAGGTGTTGGACTACACAAACCAAGTAATGGAAATTGATAACAAAGATACTTCACATGACTCATACGAAACCCAACTTTTGCATCACTGGCTAGTTCATGTAAACAAGAAACACTTGACAAATTTACATGGATATGGATATTTGTATTCTTTCGAACTAAAACCACTTGGTGTATGTCATGCATGTTCACAAGGAAAAATGACCAAATCCTCATTCAGTGGGAAAGGTGAAAGGGCTAAATAACTTCTTGAATTGGTTCATACTAATGTTTCTGGACCATTTCTAGTTGAAGCAAGAAGAGGGTACTCATACTTTATAACCTTTACTGATGATTTTAGTAAATATGGATATATATACTTAATGAGGTATAAGTTTGATTCTTTTGATAAGTTCAAATAATGATCGAATAAAGTTGAGAACCAACTTGGTAAGAAGATTATGAAACTCCGCAAAAGGAAAGGTGGAGAATATCTTAATCAAGACTCCATTCATTACTTATGGAAGTTTGGGATCCTATCCCAACTCACTCCTCCAAACACTTCCTAGAGGAATGGTGTGAGCAAAAGGAGGAACAGCACCCTGTTTGACATGGTGAGATCAATGATGAGTCATGCAGTACTAGAAAAACAGGTATTTGCAACGGGGCATTTGCGACGGGATCCCGTCGCAAATGGCTTTTTGCGACGGGATCCCGTCGCAAATAGCCCATTGCTGAAAACGGCGTCGCAACAACACTTATTTCCTACGGGCCCGTCGCTAAAGCCTTTTTTTGCGACGGTCATTCTCCCCGTCGCAAATAGTATTCCGTATTTTTGTAAAAAACTTTTAAAATAGTTTTTGCGACGGTACCGTCACAAAAACTATTTTTTAAAAAAAATAAAAAACTATTAATAATACTAGTATTTGGGACAGGCATAGTATCTCGTCGCAAATACTATAAATAGTTTTTGTGACGGGACCCGTCGCAAAAACTATTTTTAAAAAAAAAATAAAAAACTATTAATAATACTAGTATTTGCGACGGGCATAGTATCCCGTCGCAAATACTATAAAAAAAATAAAAAAAAAATTAATTATTAATAAATTATTTTAATTAATATAATAATAGAATTATAATTCACAAATAAAAATAATTAATTATTTTAATTAATATAATAATAATAGAATTATAATTCAAAAATAAAAAATAATAGAATATTAATAAATGATTTAATTAATATAATAATATTAGAATTATAATTCATAAATAAAAAAATATTAATAAGTTATTTTAATTAATATAAAAATAATAGAATTATTTTACATTCAAATATTAAAATAATTCAAGTATTACAAAAAATATAATTAAATTATAATATTATAAAATTTTAATATATATATATTTTAATATTATAAAATATAAATAATATTATTATTCATATTAATATTGTTATTTAAAAATATAATATTATTAATATTTTATAATGAGACAAAAACTAAGAATAGAAAAAAAAAATATTTTGATTTCCAAAATTTTATAACATAAATACAAACTCTAATCTGAAGGAGGGGGGGAGTGGGGGAGGTGGGGGATCTGCAGATGGTGGTGGAGAAAACTCCATCCCTAAAGCATGAGTGAGTTGGCGCATGTACTCCATCTGCTCCTGATGCTGCTGCTGCCACCGACTCGTCTGCTCCTCGTACAACTGCTGCTGGCGTCGACGCTCCTCCTCATGCTGCTGACGCATCTGCTCCTGCTCCTGTCGGAGACTCTCTATCTGTGCAGTCTGAGATTGCAACTGATCCTCATACTGTGTAGTAGAAGAAGATGCACGAGCTCCTCTCGAGCTGGACGCCGACATCGCAGCACTGCCATAATAATATCCGGGAGTCAGTCGAGAGTCGATACCAACTACCCGACCCTTCTCGAAGGCATACTGGGTGGCCTGCATCCATGCCGCCTCATCAAACTGACGGGCAGTGGTCTGATCTGATGACTCGGCCTGACTCTCAGGCCGGGCCTGTGACGCTACGGCCTCATATGACTCCTATAGTTGCAATTTAAAATTAAAATTGTGAATATATTATATGCATTTAATTTTTAAACTTGAAAACAAATAATACTGACCACGATGTGATGCTGACGATCACCTCTGAGCTCCCCAGTAGCAGGATCACTATACATCCTCCGATATACGTCGTACTCTGTAATATCAGGGTGCTCGACAGCCTATAAGAATAAAAAATAAACTGTTAATATTTATAGTTATATAAAATATTTATAAATAATGTACGTACCAGATGCTGTCTATTAGTACTGAAAGAACAACTCCCATCTCGATGAGTCACCTCCTGTCTCCCCCGATTCTGCCTCCCCACCGATGATCTCCTCTGAAAGGCACCACTCAACCAGTGCGCACATAATCCATCCCATACATGGGATGAAATATACTCTGGTCGGTGTGCTCTACATGACTCCTCAAAATCTGACACTCCTTCTTTCTTCATCGCAGCTTTTCTTAAATTGTGAAAAAACTGACGAAGGCGATCACGCATGGCCACCTCCCATGCCTCGTGGATGGCGTCACGCATGGTATCCTCGATCGGATACCATAAAACCTACAAATAAATCAAAATATCAAGTTAGAAATGAAATAATCTTCAAAATAAAAAATATTTATTTACGTACGTACCAACCAATGGCCGAACATGGCCTGCTGCACATCAATGGGAATCTGCTCCCATGTGGTCCACGGCTGAGAGAAATAGTTGCGCAAAATAGCGCTGCCCTGTCCGACTGCTATATGCGGAAAACTGAAAAAATAATAAATATTTATTATGTGAATAGATTAATGAAATCTTAGTCAAATCCACAGGTTATCACACAGGTTATCACACCTCCGTGTGCGTGGATCAAACCCAAGACGTGGACGTCGCTCGGGGATGGGGTCAGGAATCATCAATCGTGCAAGACCGCGCCCCCTCCGCGTACTCCCTGGAGCGCCTGCAGGCTGAGGGTCATCTGTCAGCAACGCATCCGCATCGAAAGTCAGGTCAGCATCCGCCAACTCACGAAATGTGGCCTCGTCCATCTGAAACAGAAAATGTTAATGTCAGCAAATAATTGATAATTACTATTATATATACATATATACATATATACATATTATAATTGTATATAAATACCATGGAATGCTATCAGTGTTCATCTTAATCATCATCTTCATATATGTCAATGTCATCTTCATATTCCTCCTCAACATCATCGATATCCATTCGAGTTACAGTTGCTTCATCTCTTACCATTTCAAATTCATATGTGACATCATTAACATCATCATCATCACCGACTCTTAAATGTGGGGTGTCATCATCGATACTCATGTCTCTTTGTAAAAAAGATTGATTTTGAGTACTCTCTTGAAAAACTTCAATTATTTGCACATCAGTGAAAGAATATTCACTTTGACTAAACTGATTGTCTCGAATTTTGATTTTTATTATACTCCACCAATCAGTCAAGTCTCTTGATGTTGCACAGTACTTTGCATAATAAACTTGATATGCCTGTTGAGCCAATAAGAATGGTTCATTTACTGCAAGAACACTTTTACATTTAATATCTATGATTCCATGAGTCGGATGAACACGCACGCCTCTCTCTGTATCCAACCACCGACATTTGAACATGGTTATGTAATGTTGTCCAAGATAACAGAGTTCAATGATTTCATCAAGTATGCCATAAAAGTCAACTTCATTTTCTCGATGATGAGATCCTATCAAGCTAACTCCACTGTTCATTGTTTTTTTCGATTCACCATATGCATGTGTGTGGAATTGAAATCCATTCACCACATATGCATTATAAGTTTTAACAAGTTTGGAAGGTGGGTTACTCAATACACACAGCCGTTGGTCAATTTTATCAGCATGTCGAGACACCTGAAAATTTGTGAAATAATTATCAATATAGTAAACTATACATTGAATGAGTTTCTAAAAGATAAATAATTTATGTTACCAGTTTTTGAAACCACTGAGAGAAATTTTTCAGTCGACGTTCTTCGAGAGAAGCTGTTGTAATTTGTGGAATTTGTTTCTTGATATGATTATCATACAACCTATAAAAACCAAAGTTATTTACTGTAACATAAATGATAGAATAAGTGATATAAACACTTACAGTACAACTGATTTCATCTCTTCACAGTTGAGCAGAACATACGTATGAGCTCTCTGATGTTCATCATCTGAAAGCCAGCGTTCATAAACTCCACCAAAACCAAGCTCTGACTTGTTGAAAATAGATAATTGATTGTCTATTTCAGCAATATTCCTCTCGTTCTGTCCCATTCAGTTGTGTTTTGAAGGATACTCAGATTCAAAATAATGGGAGCAAAAAAAAGATATTTCCTCTTGCAAATAAGCTTCTGCAATAGATCCTTCAACAGATGCTTTGTTACGTACTTTTCTTTTCAATTTTTGCATGCATCTTTCAAATGGGTACATCCATCGAAACTGTACCGGACCTCCACATTTGGCTTCATATGGAAAATGTAACACCAAATGTTCCATTGAGTCGAAGAAAGACGGCGGAAATATTTTTTCCAGTTTACATATAATTACAACAACATCTTTTTCAAGTTTGCCTAGAGCATCATAATCTGTCGTAGCCGCACAAATTTCCCGAAAAAAATGAGACATGTCTGTTATGGAATCCCAAATCACAGAATTCAACAGACCTCTTAATCCAATGGGTAGAAGTCTCTCCATTATAACATTACAATCATGACTTTTTAATCCAATAATATGACCATTCATTACACATCTACCCAAATTAGAAGCACAGCCATCTGGAAGTCTCAAATCTGCAATCCACTAACAAAATAATAAACGGTTTTCTTTGGACAGTGTATAAGCTGCTTTTGGTTTCAGTAACCTTTCTGTTCTGACATTCTCAAATAGTTCCAATTCTGGACGCCTGCAAATTTGGGCAAGATCTAAATGTGTATTTACATTGTCTTTTCTCTTTCCTGGAGTATCCAAAACTGTATGAAACAAATTGTCAAAACAGTTCTTCTCAATATGCATGACATCTAACATGTGTCGGACCAACAGATCAGACCAATATGGCAAATCCCAAAATATGCTACGTTTAATCCAATTGTGTTCTTTCCTAAAACCATAAATTTTTTGTTGATTTATTGTGGGACCAAAAGTGATGGGAGGTAATGAAAATACAACTAATTTTAACTCCGAACCTGATAGCATTTTTGGAGGTCCATCCCTTTCAACTGTTCCTTTTCTGAAATGAGATCTGTTTCTGCGAAAAGGATGATCAGCTAGAAGAAATCTGCGATGACAGTCAAAATAACAAGGTTTCTTTCCATGAATGAGCATAAATGCTTTGTTCTCTCCAATACAGTAAGGAAATGATTTCCGACCATGTGTACTCCAGCCAGATAACATCCCACAAGCCGGGAAGTCACTTATTGTCCACATCAATGCTGCTCTCAGTATGAAATTCTGTTTCGTTGCAACATCATATGTACTGACACCAGTACTCCACAATAAATTTAATTCATCAATCAATGGATTCAAATAAACATCAATATTTTTATTCGGATGTCCTGGAATTAGTAAAGTCAAAAAGATATATGGCTCCATCATCAACATCCATGGAGGTAAATTGTACGGAGTTAAAAAAAACAGGCCAACATGAATATTGACTACCATAAGATCCAAACGGACAGAAACCATCAGTGGAAAGGCCCAGTCGAACATTTCTAGCTTCTAAAGCAAAGGATAGATGCACTCTATCAAAATGTTTCCATGAATCACCATCGGCTGGATGATTCAAGCTTTTATCGGTTGAAATATTCTCTTTATGCCATGACATCATTGTCGCTGTATTCTTAGACATGAATAAACGCTGAAGTCTGGATGTAAGAGGAAAATATCTCAACTGTTTTACAGGAATCAAACCAGACTTCCCGTGTTGTCCTTCTTTATATCTCAGTTGCCCACATGTAGGAAAACTATCCAACGACTCATTTTCCCCAGAATATAAAATGCAGTCATTTGAACATGCATGAATCTTCTGACAAGTAAGTCCCAAATTTCGAACCAGCCTCTTACTCTCATAGTAATTTGCAGGTAAAACATTTCCTTCGGGTAACAGTGTTTTCAGCAAAGAAAATATCTGGTCAAAACAGGTGTTTGACATTCTGTTATTGGATTTGATAGCCATAAATTTTGCAACTGCTTCTAATTTTCCCATCTTGCAGCCAGGATATAATGCATCCTCAGCAGATTTCAACAACTCATAAAATTCAGACGGTGCCAACTCAGGATTTGAAGCTATATCAGCCGGAGTTTCTGTATGTTGAACAGATGAACCTGCAACATCATGTACTAAATCTTGAAACTGGGATGGATCTGGAATCAAGTTGGTATCACCTGCTCTGGAACTGCGTTCACCGTGTTGATACCAAAAAACATAATCTGGTTGAAAACCAAAACGCAAGAGATGTTCTCCCACTTTGTCAAACGTGCCAAACGTTCTCAATGAACATTTTCTACAAGGGAATTTTATTTTTCCTTCTGAAACAAATTCTGAATTTGATGCCGCAAATGATAAAAAAGTATCCACACCCTCAACATATACTGGATTTAAACCAGAACCGTTTGGATTTCTACGTTGATTTATCCATATGCGGTCACCTAATAATGATTGTTGACGACCTCGTTGTTCCATATTTCTCTATAAAATATAAAATCATTACTGGTTTTGAATAATTTTTTAGAAAAAACACTCAAGTAAAGATTGAATATATTGAGAATAAAGCAAAACATGTTACAAATATTGATACTTTTAATATTATATTGATTTTTTATTATTTTAAAAATACTAATATAATTTTTTCATAAACATTAATTATATAATAATAACATTATTACATTATTAGTATATTTTATTATTAATATTAAAATAACATAATTTTTTATATTATATACAATTCTCCTTTCATCTGTGTGTTTAACATTCTGTCTCCACATGTAATATTTGCATTCACTTTCACCTCTCCATTGGCGAGTAGGTTGATAATTTTGAAAAAGAATGCGAATATTACATGTGGAGATAGAAAACACACAGATGAAAAGAGAATTGTATATAATATAGAAAATTATATTATTTTAATATTAATAATAAAATATACAAATAATGTACTAATGTTATTATTCGTAAATATTGGTAATTATTCCAAATTATTGGTAATTATTTCTAATTATTGTTAATTATTTCTAATTATTGGTAATTATTTCTAATTATTGGTAAATATTGGTAAATATTGGTAAATATTGGTAAATATTGGTAACTATTGGTAATTATTGGTAACTATTGGTAATTATTGCTAATTATTACTAATTATTGGTAATTATTACTAATTATTGGTAATTATTACTAATTATTGGTAATTATTACTAATTATTGGTAATTATTACTAATTATTGGTAATTATTACTAATTATTGGTAATTAATACTAATTATTGGTAATTATTACTAATTATTGGTAATTATTACTAATTATTGGTAATTATTGGTAATTATTGTTAAGTATTGTTAATTATTACTAATTATTGGTAATTATTACTAATTATTACTAATTATTGGTAATTATTACTAATTATTACTAATTATTGGTAATTATTACTAATTATTACTAATTATTGGTAATTATTACTAATTATTGGTAATTATTACTAAATATTGGTAATTAATACTAATTATTGGTAATTAATACTAATTATTTGTAATTATTACTAATTATTGGTAATTATTACTAATTATTGTTAATTATTACTAATTATTGGTAATTATTACTAATTATTGGTAATTATTACTAATTATTGGTAATTATTACTAATTATTGGTAATTATTACTAATTATTACTAATTATTGGTAATTATTACTAATTATTACTAATTATTGGTAATTATTACCAATTATTGGTAATTAATACCAATTATTGGTAATTATTGGTAATTATTACTAATTATTGGTAATTATTGGTAATTATTGGTAATTATTGGTAATTATTGGTAAATATTGTTAATTATTACTAATTATTGATAATTATTACTAATTATTGTTAATTAATACTAATTATTGGTAATTAATACTAATTAATGGTAATTAATACTAATTATTGGTAATTAATAATAATTATTACTAATTATTGGTAATTATTACTAATTATTGGTAATTATTACTAATTATTGGTAATTATTACTAATTATTGTTAATTAATACTAATTACTGGTAATTAATACTAATTATTCCTAATTATTACTAATTATTACTAATTATTACTAATTATTAGTAATTATTGTTAATTATTGTTAATTATTACTAATTATTACTAATTATTGATATTTATTACTAATTATTGATAATTATTAGTAATTATTACTAATTATTAGTAATTATTACTAATTATTAGTAATTATTACTAATTATTAGTAATTATTAGTAATTATTAGTAATTATTACTAATTGTTAGTAATTATTACTAATTATTAGTAATTATTACTAATTATGAGTAATTATTACTAATTATTAATAATTATTACTAATTATTGGTAATTATTAATATTTATTATTAATTATTACTAATTATTGGGAATTATTAGTAATTATTACCAATTATTGGTAATTATTGGCAATTATTACTAATTATTGGCAATTATTGGTAATTATTGGTAAGTATTGTTAATTATTACTAATTATTGGTAATTATTGGCAATTATTGGTAATAATTGGCAATTATTGGTAATTATTGGCAATTATTGGTAATTATTGGTAGGTATTGTTAATTATTACTAATTATTGGTAATTATTGGTAATTATTACTAATTATTGTTAATTATTACTAATTATTACTAATTATTGGTAATTATTACTAATTATTGGTAATTATTACTAATTATTACTAATTATTGGTAATTATTACTAATTATTGGTAATTATTCCTAATTATTACTAATTATTGGTAATTATTACTAATTATTGGTAATTAATACTAATTATTGGTAATTAATACTAATTATAGGTAATTAATACTAATTATTGGTAATTAATACTAATTATTGGTAATTAATACTAATTATTACTAATTATTACTAATTATTGGTAATTTTTCCTAATTTTTCCTAATTTTTCCTAATTTTTGGTATTTATTACTAATTATTGCTAATTATTACTAATTATTGTTAATTATTGGTAATTATTGGTAATTATTGGTAATTATTGGTAATTATTGGTAATTATTGGTAATTATTGGTAATTATTGGTAATTATTGGTAATTATTCCTAATTATTCCTTATTATTCCTAATTATTCCTAATTATTCCTAATTATTCCTAACTATTCCTAATTATTACTAATTATTCCTAATTATTACTAATTATTACTAATTATTACTAATTATTACTAATTATTACTAATTATTTCTAATTATTACTAATTATTACTAATTATTCCTAATTATTACTAATTATTACTAATTATTGGTAATTATTGGTAATTATTACTAATTATTACTAATTATTGTTAATTATTGGTAATTATTCCAAATTATTGGTAAGTATTACTAATTATTGGTAATTATTACTACTTATTGGTAATTATTACTAATTATTGGTAATTATTACTAATTATTGATAATTATTACTAATTATTACTAATTATTGGTAATTATTACTAATTATTACTAATTATTCTTAATTATTGATAATTATTGATAATTGTTCCTAATTATTAGTAATTAAATGAATAATTATCAATAATTAGAAATAATTACCAATAATTACAAATAATAACATTATTAATGTATTTTATTGTTAATATTAAAATAATATAATTTTCTAATTTATATACAATTCTCCTTTCATCTGTGCGTTTTCTATCTCCACGTACAAATAATACATGTGAAGACAGCAAACACACAGATGAAAAGAGAATTGTATATATATAAAAAATTATATTATTTTAATATTAATAATAAAATAGACTAATAATGTAATAATGTTATTATTCCTAATTATTGGTATTTATTACTAATTATTAATATTTATTCTTAATTATTAAAAATTATTACTAATTATTCCTAATTACCATTAACTATGAACAATACTAATAATTTAAATTTATTAAGTAATAAAACAATGTAAACATAATTAAATTACAACTAATTAAGAATAATTGAAACTAATAAAAAATTAAAAATAAATATTAAATTAAAATGAACATAAATACCTTGAAAATTGATCTGCTCTGATCGTTCTTCAAAACTTTAATATCAGCTCCGGAGAAAAAAATTAAACTGGAGAAAAACTGAACTCTAGAAATATAATTTTGAGAGAAGGAGAAGATAGAGAATGAAATGAAAAAAACGGATGGGGGTATTTATAGGTTAGATTATTTGCGACGGGCCCATTTGCGACGGGTATCCCGTCACAAATAGTATTATTTGTGACGGTACCCGTCGCAAATACCTTAGCCAACATTTATTACGGTCTACGGGTAAATAGTTATTTGCGACGGGAATATTCCCCCGTCGCAAATAAGTTTCCCGCGATTTGGCGCGCAAATCGCGCCAGTCCTTTTGCGACGGGGAAAGTCGTCCCGTCGCAAAAGGCTACTTATTTGCGACGGGCAAATAACCTCGTCGCAAATAAGTTTTTAACAGGACTATTTGCGACGGGATTTAATCCCGTCGCAAATAACCCGTCGCAAATGTCCTTTTTTCCCGTAGTGATGTGAGTCCTCCATTATCCTCTTTGGGATATGAGTTACAAATAGCAGTCTACATAATAAACCAAGTACTAACTAAATCAATAAATGGTATTACATACAAGTTCTGGAGTGAAAACAAATCCATATTATGGAACTTACATGTGTGGGTAAGTGATGTGTTTGTTAAGGCCTCTTCAGGTAATAAACATACACCCTGAGGCACAAAGTGTAACTTTATAGGATACCTTAAGAAAACAAGGGGATATTACATATACAACCCCTCAGACAAAAATTTTATAGTGGAAAGACCCTCCATATTTCTTAAGAAGGAGAACATCTCAAAAAGAGATAGTGGGAGTGAGATAAAGGGGTTAGAGAACCGAAATGGTATATTTTTCTAGTTATCGAGGATGGTTACTCATTATTAGTTGATAATAATGATCCTATAACATAAAAGGAAGAAGTAAGTGGAATAGATGTTACCAAGTGGGAAAATCCATGAATTCTGAAATGGATTCTATGTACCAAAACCAAGTCTAGATTTCGGTAGACCCTCCAGTTGATGTAAATCTTGTTGGTTGAAAATGGGTATTCAAGAAGAAACTAGACATGGAAGGACAATTCAGAACCTATAAGGCATGACTGGTTACAAAAGGGTTCAAACAACGTCAAGGCATTGACTCTGATGAAACCTTTTAACCAATTACAATTCTAAAATCCATTAGAATTATATTATCCATTTCCACTTACCATGACTATGAGATTAAGAAAATGGATGTCAAAATAGCCTTCATTAATGGGAACCTTTAGGTAGATGTCTACAAGACCCAACCTGAAGGGATTATGACTCCAAAGGATTCTAATAAGGTACTCAAGTTATAAAAATAAATTTGTTAATTAAATCAAACATCCAGGTCATGGAAAAATTGTTTTGATGAAGCCATAATGAAATTTGGTTTTATAAAGAAAAAATGTGAGCCTTATATCTAAAAATGGTTTAGTGGGAGGGTATTCATTTTTCTAATAGTATATGTTGATTACATATTACTTATTGGAAATGAGATACTAGTACTATATTCTGTTAAGTCATAGTTGAATCAATGTTTCTCCATAAAGGTCTTAGGCATGCCAGCATATATTCTTGGGATCAAGATCCATCTTGATAGATCTAAGAGATTGTTGGTCCTAAGTCAAAGTACATACATTGATAAGATACTGAAGAGATTCAGTATGGAGAAATGCAAGAGGGGATTGTTTCCAGCATCACATGACATTCATCATTCCAAGAAAATGTGTCCTCAGACACATATGAAAGAAATATACTGGCAAAGACTCCATACACATAAGCAATTGGGTCATTAATGTATGTCATGCTATGTACTAGGTTGGATGTCGCCTATTCATTGAGTGCAGTAGCAAGATATTAAGCTGAACTAGGTGACCACCATTGGATGGCAGTCAAGACTATCCTAAAGTATCTGAGGCATACTGAGAATATGTTCTTGGTTTATGGAGGATATAAGGAACTAGTCATCAGAAGATATGCAGATGTCGGTGTCCAGACTAATCAAGATGACATGAAGTTGCAAACAGGATACATATTGACTTTGAATGGAGGTGCAGTGAGCTATAAAATCTCAAAGCAGAGTGTGGTTTCAGATTCTACAGTAGAGTTCAAGTATATAGCATCTTCTGAGGTAGATAAAGAAAAAGTTTGGATGAACTGATTTTTCCAGGAGCTGGATGTGATACCTAGCAGTAAAGATCCCATCACACTGTACAATGATAAGACTACAGTGATGGATCTTGCAAAAGATACAAGGTCACATCAGTGGACGAAGAACATACTTCATAAGCATCATCTATTGAGGGATTTTTCTCAGAGATGTGAAGTTGAGGTGAGCATTATTTCCATGGAAGATTACACGGTGGACCCCTGGACTAAATCCTTGACTCATTAGAAACATGATCACCATCTGAGGTCTAGCGGACTGAAATCCGTAGGTAGTTGGATCTAGTCTAAGTGGGAGTTTGTTAGAGTTGGTGTCCTGGAACTAACTGGTTATACTTTGATTACATGGAAATTTAATGTATTCAAATATTAAATATCTTATTACATATTGTACATTGTTCTGTATGAATATGATTTAATAATGTCCAAGAGTATTTATTGCATTGATAAGGTTATGGCAGTTCCCCACTAAGATGATAACCTTGAAATGTTATAACAATATTCTTAAATATAGTGCTATGGTTGAATGACATACTATGATGGGACATATAGCATGCATACCATCAGGTGTGAGTACTCGTATGAATATGATATTTCCTCTCATGAAGTTTGCACTTGGTAATCTCCTAGGTAGGAGATTATGAGAACAGACCCACCAGTAGGATTTTCTCATGTTTTGGTGTCATTAGATATTTCTATCAATGATCATGTGTAATGATCCTTAGACTTTAAGATTTTCATTAATACGTGTCATGACTCGCGCACTTTGATTTATTGATGAAAACCATCACACAAACAGTTGGCAGGAAGTAGGGTACATTATGTGCATCACGAGTGGCATGTTATTAAAGGATAAGTCGAGGAAGGATTTGTCCCTTCCATTTATGGAAGTTGGTATCTCAGCCCTTTTATTTAAATAGAACTGTCACACAAAATTCCATGGCCATCATGTAAGGATGAGTTTATTTCAGGTAGTCAAATAACAATGTATCAATCATAAAATTTTATGAAACTATCATGAAACCTGATTGATGAGATATTGCGCCAAAGGAATTGTATTACAAAGTGAGTATTCATATGTGGATGTCATTATTTCAACATTAAGTTATTTTTCTTGGGTTCCTTGACCCATTTATAGATAGTACTCTTGGACTTTAGGCAAGCCTGTCTAATGGCAATGAGAAACAATCCTAGAGGGTCACACACTAAGTGTTTTTTGTGGTCTCGGTTAAATTCTATTTGAATTTAATTAATAAATATTATTCTCAAGACAATGGAATAATTTTAATCAAGTTAAAATGATTTCATAAATTAAATAAATATTTATTCACCGGATTTTGAGTAAAATATATTTATTTATTTTATTGAACATTTAATAAATATTTATTTACTAGTTTGTAAATAAAATATATATTTAAGAGAATAAATTATTTATTTATTTATTAGAGTGTTCAATAAATGTAAGTGGAGTTTTAGAGGACCAAGTCTAGTCTGGTAGTAAAATAATTATTTGCAAGATGATAAATAATTATTTAACAAGTTTTCCCAAATTAAAATAACACTGTTATTATTTTGTGATGCAAAATTTTATTTATAATTTTATTTTTCACAAGTTGGTGCACCATATATAATGAAGTGGTATTATTATTAATAGAATTGGTTTTCTATAAGGTTATAAATGTATTTAATTGTTGTTACGCAATTAAATATTGTAATTGAAGCCCATGTCAATAAATAGACTCATACGTCTATTGTGCCATGTACCGAACTGCACACCTAGTGAATTGAGAATTGTTGAGATGAACAATTTCTCTATCAAATCCTCTTCCCTCTCCTCTCAATAATGAGAGATGTTATTCAAGGAAGAAGAACAATCGATCAAGAACTGACAACATAAGACACTCATTTCACCGCACTAGCACCTGGAGAACGGGCGGTGTCGATCGGAGGCCGGAGCACATGTGGATCACCACTAGAGGGATTCTATTTTGGATCCTTGCAAGCACAACAAGATAATATGGAAGGTTCATTCCAGATGATCAACATCATAAACAAAGAAAATTCCAAAGATTCAGATATTATTTTATTTATAAAAATAATTTAATTAAATATAAACATGATGTGCAAGATCCTCACTATAGGTTTTGCAGCTCTTACTTATTTATCTTAATATTTGATTCTATTCCATGGAGACTGGCGTTCATCGTCGTATTGATCCTGGAATAATCATTGATCATGGTAAAAATCAAAGTTGGGTTTCTTACTAACAATGCTTCCACTGCGCCTAGAACCTTCAAGTGGTATCAAAAGGGTTACATCATATTTTATAATTATTTAAATATTTCATTGATGATTTACGAATTTAATAATTTAGTTGTTTCAATTCAAGTTAATATATTTACAAATCAGAATCTTGATATATGTTCCTCATCTTTTTTTTCTCATTCACCTTACAAAAATGATATTTTATTTTAATTTTGATTAAAATAAAATAGAGGATCTCATCCGGAGGTGCCAAAGGTTCATGGGCGTACAACATAAGAACACACGACATGTATCCGGAAGTACACAGCGTGTACGAAAGGTTCAATGCACCGGGTCTGGTCCGCCAAACCAAGTTGTGTCATTGGAGTTTTTCTAAGTCTTAATGACTCTATGTTTTGACCAGAAATAGGTGGCATTAGGTTTCCAGATTACACGTTGTGTGGTACACTGGACACGACGTGTAGTCCCTTCAAGTTAGGGTTAGACCGTGTACCTCATACATGGCTTTCCTGGCTAAAGACATTTTAATGAGGAACTACATGGCATGTAGACAACTAGACACATCGTGTAATATGAAGATTTCCGAAGTACACTCATATGTCGTTTCCCCGGGAAAGTACTTTAGATTGACGGTGAAAATTAGTACACATTGTGTAGTTGCAACTACATGTCGTGTACTCATCCAAATTACGATGATGTATTAAAATTTATTATTATATTATACAAACCCTTGAGAGGTGTACCATCGTGTAGAAGTAAAGCTGAGGCACAAAACATTATGTGTTTTTAATTTAACATCTATGTAATATTAATTTCTACTCATTGGGTAGTTATGAATATGAATTAACTAGGATTCCTCCAAGGTACAAGTTACGTACACAGATAATTTTAAATGATTTTATTTGTTTAAAATTATGACGTATGGTAATCTCAAGGAAATTAAAAAAAGGGTTTAAGATAAAAGTATTTATTAATTAAAGATGATAATTAATTGATTCCAGCGTGATTTATCGTAAACAATAATGATTAAATAATTTAATGCTAGTTTTATTTATGCGTAAATATTGTTGCATGTATGGATGATCATGAGCTAGAACAAGACCTTTGTATGTATATGGTTTCTTTAAATTTATTTATTTAAATTAAATTTTTTTCCTACGATCCTTCTTGTTATTAATATGTAGGGACTACGTGCCCAAGTTTTCTTTTATGTAAAACCAATTTTTACCCCTTACCTTCATGTGAGTTAAAAAACAGGCATAGTTAATGGATGGAACTCCCAAGCTAGTGTAGGCGGTTCAAGCTGTAGTGAAGAGGAAACCAATCCCAGGAGATACAGAGGTGGACAGGTGTAAAGTTATAAACACGAACCCAAAAGTTCCAATATGTTTCTCCCCTAGGTCAGGGTTATCAGTCAACTACTAGACAAACTAACCATTAGAGAAGATCATGATCATTCTATTTATTTTATTTCTATCTCTTGAATGGTTTATCATTATAGATGTGTTGTCACGATTACATAATTAATTAATTAAACAAGTATGCAAAATAGAACTAAAATAAACCAGACTTATGCATAAATATTATCAAGACATGGTGAATCACTTAAGTAAATTCCACTTAATATTAATAAGAATGCGATAATGATAATAAAAAATTCACACATAAGAGATAAAAATACCTCAAATAAAATATTAAGTGAGACCAAGCCTTCTATTGTTTGATTAAGGGAAAAAAATAATAAAACTATGTGTTTAACTAACCCTTTTTAAGACACTTAATTTTATATATGAAGCTCTTATGAAAGGTTTCAGGTTGAATTAACCATATTACATCAAGAGGAGTATCCCTTTCTAGACTTGGTGTAATATTGGAGGCAAGAGTTGAGGAAATCCAAAGTCATGATTTTAGGATTGGGGAGTCCACTCAACAGAACAAGAAGCTACAATCCTATATTTGGCGAAGACATGCCTACCTAAATACCTTTTAATAGCTTAACTGGCCCTTGTTGGGGTTATGCGATGGGGAATATGGATTCTTTCCACTAGAATGTCTTAGCAACTGGAAATTCCAAGTTCAATGGTGAGGGCCATTGGTACTTGATAAAATATTGGGAGACTTAATAAAAAGTTTATTCTTTCTCATAAAATTTAATCAGTAAAGTACTAATGATCATCTATTTTAATTTTAGAAAAAAATTACTAGCACGTCAACCACAATATCCATGCGATCAATTCTGGATAAAGACAACACCCTCACCAGCAGTAACTTCTAGTAATGGTTTTGATGCCTTCAGTTTATCCTACATCGTGAATGGTAGTCTTATGTAATGGAGTCAGCATTACCTAATCTTCTTACCAAAGAGGCGAGTGAGGAGTATTTCTAGGTCTATGAGAAACTTATGAATGACCCGGTCGACATTCAATGTTTTATGCTATCATCAATGTCTAGTGATCTCATGAAGTCTCATGAAGACATGGATGCTTATAGATTTCTCGAACACGTTTGTGGTCTTTACCAGGAGAGATCAAGACAGAAAATGTTTGAAATCTCTAAGGAACTCTTTTAAAGTAATCTTGGAGAAGGTTCCCTAGCTGGCCCTCATGTAGTAAATCTCATTGGATACATTGAGTGCCTGGAGGTTCTAGGGTTGAAAATCCACAAATAACTAGGTATCGATCTCATTATCTCATCACTCCCTCAGATCTTCTCAAAAAATTTTGTCAATTTAAATATGAACAACATTGAGAAGTCTCAATCTGATCTTCTAATCCTCATTCACCAAGTGGCAAAGATATGAAGTGTGAAAAGCCTTTTTTTTCTTATGGGGAATAAGAGGAGAGGGAAGGAAAAGATATTTAAGCCCAAATCTTCTTCTTGACCTTCCAATAAAAGGAATATCAAAGGACAAGTAAGGGGATAGGAGGCTGTTTATTTTTTATTTTTTTTAAACGGTTGGGGTCAAAGCCTCATTTATTATTAAAGGAAAGAAAAGACCTCTTTAACTGGGTAGAGGGAGACCCATTACATATCCTAAAGGCCCAGTGGGCATTTATCCCATTACATGGCCCGTAGTCCCATTATATAAGCCCAAACCTCATTCTGTGAATAGTACTGCTACAGTACCTGCACTGCTACAGTACTTCACAGTACCTGCTACTGCTGCAATGCTCTGCCGCCGCTACAGTAATCTTCCACCGCTATAGTGCCCGCCATTGCTACAGTGTCACCACTGCAACAGTACGCTACAGTACTACTACAGTAACCTGCACCCAATGGGTTTTGAACCCCCATTTTTCATGTGGCAAGAAGGGCCACTGGAAGAAGAACTGCACCAAGCCTAAGAAGTAAGGGGAAGCTTCAGGTGCATTTTGTATCGAATGTAATCTATATGTTTCTAACAATTGGGTATTAGGTATAGCTTTTGGTGCTCACATTTTTATCCAAATACAGGAACCAAGTATATTCAAAAAGATTGACCAAGGGGAGGTAGATCTATGAGCAACCAATGCAGCCAGACTTGTTGTTGTAGCTGTCGAGGACTACAACCTCACATTGCCAACTGGGATGATCTTGGTATTAAAGGGTTTTTATTATGTGTCTTCTTTTACTAAAAACATTATAAAAATATCCATATTAGATGCAGATGGATCTGTTTTCAAGTTTGTAAATTAATGTTTCTTCTTTTATAGAGATAACATGTGTTTTGGTAGGTCACATTTATACAACGGTATTGATGTGTTAGATTACACAAACCAAGTAATGGAAATCGATAACAAAGATACTTCACATGACTCATACCACACCCAACTTTGGCATCACCAGCTAGGTCATGTAAATGATAAATTCTTGACAAAGTTACATAGATATGAATATTTATATTCTTTCGAACTAAAACTGCTTGGTGTATGCCATGCATGTTTACAAGGCAAAATGACCAAAGCCCCATTTAGTGGTAAAGGTGAAAGGGACAAAGAAATTCTTGAATTGGTCCATACTGATATGTTTAGACCATTTCTAGTTAAATCAATGGGATGGTACTCATACTTCAAAAAATTTACTGGTTATTTTATTAGATATGGATATATCTACTTAATGAGGTATTAGTCTGATTCTTTTGATAATTTCAAAGAATGAAAGAATGAAGATGAGAACCAACTTGGTAAGAATATTTTGAAACTCCACACAGAGCGAAGTGGAGAATATCTTAATCAATACTTCATTGATTACTTATGGAATTTTGGGATCTTATCCCAACTCACTCCTCCATATATTCCCTAGAGGAATGGCTTGAGTGAAAGGAGGAACCACACCCTGTTGGACATAGTGAGATCAATGATGAGTCATGCGAGTCTTCCATTATCCTTTTAGGGATATGCGTAACAAACAGCAGTGCACATACTAAACCAAGTACCAACTAAATCAATAAATGGTATTCCATACAAGTTCTGGAGTGAAAACAAATCCATATTATTGAATTTACATGCGTAGGTAAGTGATGTGTATGTTAAGGCCTCTTCAGGTAACAAAATTACACCTTAAGGCACAAAGTGTACCTTTATAGGATAACATAAGGGAAAAAAAGGATATTACCTATACAACCCCTTAGACAAAAAGTTTATAGTGGGAAGATACTCTATATTCCTTGAGAGGGAGAACATCTCAAAAAGAGATAGTGGGAGTGAGATAGAGGGGTTAAAGAAACAGAACGGTACAGTTTTCTAGTTACTGAGGATGTTGACTCATTATTAGTTGAAAATAATGATCCTATAACCTACAAGGAATCAGTAGGTGGAGTAGATATTGCAAAGTGAAAAGAATCAATGAATTATGAAATGGATTCCATGAACCAAAACCAAGTCTAGATTTTAGTAGATCCTCCAATTAATGTAAATCTTGTTGTTTGAAAATGGGTATTCAAGAAGAAACTATACATGGAAGGACAATTTAGAACCTAAAAGGCATGACTAGTTGAAAAAGGGTTCAAACAGCATCAAGTCATTAACTCTGAAGAAACCTTTTAATCAGTTACAATGCTAAAATCCATTAGAATTATATTATCCATTTCTGCTTACCATGACTATGATATTTGGAAAATAGATGTCAAAATAGCCTTCCTTGATGGGGACCTTTAGGAAGATGTCTACATGAGACAACCTAAAGGGATTATGCCTCAAAAGGATGTCAATAAGGTATAAAAGTTGTAGAAATCCATTTATGGATTAAATAAAACATCCAATTCATGGGAAATTTGTTTTGATGAAGCCATAATGAAATTTGGTTTTATCAAGAACGAATGTGATACTTGTGTCTACAAATGTTTTAGTGGGATTGTAGTTTTTTTCCTAATAGTATATGTTGATGACATATTACTTATTATAAATGATATACCAGTCCTACAATTTTTTAAGACATAGTTGAATCAATGCCTCTCCATGAAGGACTTGGGCATGGCATCATATATTCTTGGGATCAAGATCCATTTGGATATATCCAAGAGATTGTTGGGCCTAAGTCAGAGTACATAAATTGATAAGATACTGAAGAGATTCTGTATGGAGAAATCCAAGAGGGGATTGTTGCTAGTATCACATGACATTCATATTTCCAAGAAAACGTATCCTCAGACACATATGAAAGAAAGATAGTGGAAATGACTCCTTACACATCAGTGATTGGGTCAGTCATGTATGTCATGATATGTACTAGGATGGATGTCGCCTATGCATTGAGTGTGGTAGGAAGATATCAAGCTGACCTAGGTGACCGCCATTGGATGGCAGTCAAGACAATCCTAAAGTATCTAAGTCATACTAAGTATATGTTCCAAGTTTTTGGAGGAGATATGGAACTAGTCATCAGAGGGATATGTAGATGTTTGTTTCCAAACTAATCAAGATGACATGAAGTCGCAAATAGGATACATATTCACTTTTAATAGAGGTTTAGTGAGCTGGAAAAGCTCAAAGTAGAGTGTGGTCACAGATTATAGAGTATATTTTAAGTACATTACAGCTTCTAAGGCAGATAAAGAAGTAGTTTGGATGCAAATATTTTTCCTAGAGATGAATGTGATACCTAGCAGTAAAGATCCCATCATGTTGTACTTTGATAATACTACAACGATGGCTCTCGAAAAAGATCCAAGATCACATCAGTGGATGAAGCACATACTTCGTAAGTATCATCTATTGAGAGATTTTTCTCAGAGATGTGAAGTTGCAGTGAGTATTATTTCCATGGAAGATAACGTGGTGGACCCCTTGACTAAAGCATGGAATCAGTAGAAATGTGATCACCATGTGAGGTCTAGAGGACTGAAATTCGTAGTGGTTGGCTCTAGTCTAAGTGGGACTTTGTAAGAGTTGGTGTCCTAGAACCAAATGGCTGTACTTTTATTACATGTACATTTAATGTATTCAAATATTAAATATCTTATTACATATTTTACATTGTTATAAATGAATATGATGTAATAATATCCTAAAGTATTTTTTGTATTGATAAGGTCATGGAAGTTCACCACTATGATGAGAAACTTGAAATGTTATAATAATATTGTTAAATATAGTTCTACAGTTTGATGAAATAATATAATGGGGCACATATCATGAATACCATCAGGTGTGAGTACTCGTAGGAATATGATACTTCCTCTCATGAAGTTCGCACTTGGAAATCTCCAAGACAAGAGATTATGAGAACAGAACCGCCAGTAGGATTTTCTCTTGTTTTGGTGTCATCAGATATTTCTATATATGAGAATGTGTAATGATCATTAGACTTTAATATTATCATTAATACGTGTCATTACTCACGCACTT
The DNA here is from genome assembly GCA_963277665.1 of Viscum album. Classification (NCBI taxonomy): domain Eukaryota; kingdom Viridiplantae; phylum Streptophyta; class Magnoliopsida; order Santalales; family Viscaceae; genus Viscum; species Viscum album. The sequence continues at coordinate 2,067,696,649 of OY728152.1, read as the reverse complement.
TTATTTATTGACAAAAACTGTCATGCAGACAGTTGGCGAGAAGTAGGGTACATTGGGTGCGTCATGAGTGGCGTGTTATTAATGGATAAGTCGAGGAAGTATTTGTCCCTTCCATTTATGGAATTTGATATCTTATCCCTTTGATTAAAATAGAACCATCATGAAAAATTTCATAGCCATGGTGTAATGATGAGTTTATTTTAGTTAGTCAAAGAACAACGTATCAAGCATAAAAGTTGATGAAACTATCATGAAACCTGATTGATGAGATATTGAAACAAAGGTATTATATTACACAGTGATCATTCATATGTGGATGTTGTTGTTGCAACATTAAGTTCTTTTTCTTGGGTTCCTTGTCCCATTTCTAGATAGTACTCTAGGACTTTAGGCAAGCCTATCTAATGGCAACGAGAAAGAATCCTAGAGGGTCAAACACTAAGTGTTTTTTGTGGTCTTGGTTAAATTCTATTTGAATTTTATTAATAAATATTATTATCAAGACAATGGACTAATTTTATTCAAGTCAAAATGATTCTATAAATTAAATAAATATTTATTCACCAAATTTTGGGTAAAATATATTTATTTATTTTATTGACCATTTAATAAATATTTATTTACTAGTTTATAAATAAAATATTTATTTAAGAAAATAAATTATTTATTTATTTATTCGGGTGTTCAATAAATGTAAGTGGAGTTTGAGAGGACCAAGTCTAGTCTAGTAGTGAAGTAATAATTTTCAAGATGATAAATAATTATTTAACTAGTTTTCACAAATTTAAATAACACTATTATTATTTTGTGATGCGGAATTTTATTTATAATTCCATTTTTTCACGAGTTGTTGAACCATAAATAATGACGTGGTATTATTATTAATAGAATGGTTTTTATCTAAGGTTATGAATGTATTTAATTGCTATTACACAATTAAATATTGTAACTGGATCCCCATGTCAATAAATAGACACATATGTCTATTGTGCCATGTACCAAACTGCACACTTGGTGAATTGAGAATTTTTGAGCTGAACAATTTCTCTATCAAATCCTATTCCCAGTCCTCTAAACAATGAGAGAATTTTTTAAGGCCAAAGAACAAGAGATCAAGAATGACCGACATAAGACACTCACTTTGTCGCGTTATCACCTGGAGAATGAGCGGTGTCGATCACAGGCCATCGGAGCAAATGTGGATCACCGCTAGAGTGATTCTAGTTTGGATCCTTGAAATCACAACAAGATAATCCTAAAGAGTCTTTCCGGAAAATCAACGTCATCAATGAATAAAATACCAAAGATCCAGGTATTGTTTTATTTATGAAATTAATTAAATTAATTATAAACATGATGTGCAAGATCCTCTCTAAAGTTTTTGGGCCACTTCCTTATTTATCTAAATCTTTGATTCTATTCCATAGATACTGGAATTCATCATCGTATTTATCTCAGAATAATAATTTATCATGGTAAAAATTGAATTTGGGTTTCGTCTCAACCATGCTTATACTATGCCTGAAACCTTCAATTCACACACTGTGTACTTTTATTTTTATGGTTTCTCACTATTTTTCTTTCTTCTTCATTTTATTTTATATTCTTCTGTTGTTTCAAATTCAGACCATGGATAATGGAGATTGATCCATTGGGAAGTTTCTGATACCCACTACCAATGAGGAGCTCCCCACACTACGTCAATTTCAGATCAGGATGCCTAGGACACCTTTGGATGACCTCCTAGTTTCTCAGTCGTCGACCTTAGTGATACTCCAGTCGCTGCCTCCAGCTATTCTTACTTCAACAGCTACCATGGAATCTAATGTAGTGGATCCTAATCCTATTGAGACACCATTAGTGGTGGCCACAACATCTTCCCTATTTTCTAGTACCTTTGATCCATACACTATGATAGTTGGTGCACCTCCACCAGTCGCAACCTCTTCAGGGCCTTCTACACTAGTGAATGGTGCACCACCACACCCAGTGCATGTAGCCACATGACCCCAGCAACACCTCTTATTGTTCATTGATGAGGTTCATCATGTGGCTGACTGACTATAAATATTTTTAGGGATCACCATCTAGATGATTCGATAATTCTTGGATATCAATGTTCTAGAGCGCATGGGAATCTAGGAGGAGATCAAGGAGCTCATCAGGCACACACATATAATCAATACTCTTTAGGTCATCACTCCTACATTCGTAGATTTATTATTAGAATTTTATAACCACTAAGTCCATGTATTTATATTTTGGGAGCTTTCTCGACCTAATTTCAAGTATTCTTACACCACACATAAGATCACCCTCATCATTTCCCCTACCCTCAGTTTCATCCATCGTTGCTTTAGTACCATCCTTTTTTCCCTCCATGAAGATATTGGTGTCATGTCTGGATGCAACATGGAGTTCCTTACTTGAATCATCCTATATGATTATCTTAGCCTCCTTTTGTTTTTTTCTTCCTATTTTCATTTCATTTCCACTAGCCATCAGGGTAACCTGAATGGAAGATTCTATGACACTCGCATATCATGCCATTTGGGGGGTGTTTGAGACATCTCTCCCTTACGATCACTTAGGTTCTCCCCAGTGGATATAATTAATCATGATTATTCACATGAAGATGGTAAAGAGGTGGGGATATGAATTTACTCTCCTACAAGATCCCCAAACATTAGTTGCGATAGGAGATGAGCAACTTTCCCCTTGGGGTGTTGCTGCTCCAATCCTACCCCCACCACCTTATCCATTGGAAAGAATTCCTTCTCCACCCCTACCCAATTCTTCTTCTCTTCAATCATATTATTCTATTACACATTTTAATGGACCGTCCACATCCACACTTCCACCTTCACCTGTGGTTTTTCTCCCAATTTCTCTTTTTTGGGACATCCTAGACTAATTCCAAGATATCATAGACCTCTATTAGGACTTAATGGATTAGTGGCTCAATCTGACTGAGGGTATAATGAGCCTCATTTTTCTGTACCTAGGCCTTTATTTTTCCCTAGGACCTTCTCCTAGACAGGATCCTCATCCCTCTATATTGTAGACCCTGGTTTCCACTCTAAACACTGATTCTATGTTTTTATCGACTATTGGACTAGAAGACAATTCTATTATTATGGCCTAGAATATACCAGTTGATCCCACACTATAGTGTGAGGATCTTCCACTATTGCTTGCCCCTCCCTTTTATATCCCCCGGTTTCAAAAAGTTCCTTTTCTAAGGCTATACAGTAACTATTTCTGGTACATTTATCTTTCATTATATATATATATATATATATATTATGTATGTGATTTTGTTATGCCTACATAAAAGTTTTTCCACCTCATCGAATGTGGATTTTTTTAATTAATTATAAATATAAATAATAAATACATAGATTTTAATTTTAAAGGATATAAGTTTATTTAAATTTTAATGTATTTTAAATGATTTTTTATGTATTTTCATTGTTGGTTTTAATTCTTGGCGATTTATATTTATTAAAATGATCATTTTTATTCATGTCATGACCTGATTGACCCATTATTATCCTCATTCTCGAGAAGTATTCTAAACCCTTTTTCATATTCTTCCTTATACCCACTTTCTTGAGAGGTTCTTTAGATATTCATGACTACTAAAACTTGCATGTTTTTTATTTTAATAACATGAATATTTTGAATCACATTAAAATTAATGAGTCATTTGTTTGATATTTTCATCCCCTTTAAACATGAGACCCACTCTAAATCTTACCACCATTAAAACCATAGAAACCATGAACTTTCATAATATAAAGCCACATTACAAGCCTATTTATCCTTCCTATCCTAATTAATTGTTAATATTTCATGATTATTAATTTGATATTTGAAGACGTAGTTTTCTTATTCATGTTATATATTGGTGATAATCCATGAAATTAAGTGTAGGGGTAGAGTGACTCTTTTTTATTTGGGAAGAAGGGTTCCAAAATTATCATCCCTTGTATTCCTAAGTTGTCCCAATATTTAGTAAAAAAATGAAAAAAATTAAAAACAATTAAAAAGAGGACTAATTTTATTCATTATACTTATTAATGGATTTTGAACCTACATTGGAAATAGAATATCATGGTGATAGTGTCCTTTGAGATACATTGATAGGTATGAATTTTCATTGAGATTTATCATTGAATATAATGATTTGTTTTTTAAAAATTCAGCCTCTATTTTCAAACCTCTCAGATTATTTTCACATCATTGCCAAACCACCCTTAGCCTAAGAATCATCTAAAACTTATTGAAATACCTCATGATTTTTGTGGTTTGATTTCTAGGTGGAGAATTAGAATACTTAAAATCCAATGGATGAAGTTTGTATACATGATATCAAGAATAAATATAATTAAATGATCTTGAGTGATGAGTGTGACACTTTTCTGGTAAGGTAAATCTTCAAGTGGCATGAATATTTAGGAAAAATTTAAAAATATAACTAAAAGAGAATGAAAATATTTAATTGAATTATATATATGGCATGATTAGAATATATTGGAAATAAAAACATGTTTTTTTCCTTTTAAAATCCTCTACTATGACTATAGTATTTATAATTTTAATTGATTGAATGATTCCTTTTTAGATTATGGAATTTATTAATTAGATATTGAGACTTTTCTTGAGGGAAAGAAAATGATTATATGGGGGTGTTTGATGTTCCCGATTTGTGTATACCTTTTTATAAATTTTATTGAGTTTTAAAACATGTTTTCACAAGATAAACAATCTTTTATGGAAAAAATTATTTATTCTGATTTCTATGGTGATTTTTCAAAAGTTTCTAGTCCATGTCACAAATCAAGGATTACTAGAACAAAAAATTTACATATACAGGGCATGTACTTTATTAAAACATGTCATGTACCATGCCCCAAACATGGTTTGGCCATCTAGAGTACATGCCCATATAGCCAATAAATACCAACATGTAGTGTAATTCTCATTCCCACATCATGTAATCTATTCTAGAAGTAGTTGTTTGAAGATAAAGATTATACATACAATGTTTGATGGCTCTACATGTCAAGTACTCCCACCTACCGACCACCGATTCTTAAAATTCAACTGGAAGCACGGTGGGCCACCTACCAGTGGATAAAAAAATAAAGTTGATGGTAGACCCAAGTACATGATGTGTAATTCTAGTTACATGCCATTTAATCTATTTTTCTATAAATAGAGAATCATGACTTTAAATTCAAGGTTGAATATCCAAGGGAGGGGTGTTACCAATCTTCCATTCAACCTCCCCCTAAATCCAAATTTTATTTTTCTCTTCTGTTTTGTTTTTTTAGTGTAATTATTATTTTCCCCTTCTCTCCTCTTGTATACATGGTAGGGGTTGATTTTCTGATCAACCCCCATACTGTGACCATGGTCATGAGAGGCTAATTTGTGGATTTGTGGTTGTAATAAAATTATGGGTGTATTGTAATAGTAATTCTATTTTTTTATTTTTATTATGATTATTGTTTTATAATTCCTTTAATAAATTAAATCAACACCTATTGTTGGTGAGGTATCAAAAAAAGAACAACACTAGTAGTGAGAACTAAAGGAATTAAAATTGTTAAATCCGTGACCATTGGGTGATCCTATTACCACTGTTTAAGGGGTGATGAACTTAAAACATGTTTTAAGTGATTAAAAAACGAAGCAAGGGGTTAACCTGTTTAATATATAATTGCATGTTATCAAGGAAAGAAACAAAAATTTAATTGAATGACTATGTTAAAAAATTATCATTAATAATATTAATACTACAGAATAGTTGTTTTAGTAATCCCTAATTAAGTTTCAACCCCAACACACTCATTTTCTTGATTGTTCTGCCCCTTCTTTTGTTTTCATTGAATTTTCAAAAACCATTTCACATTTTCATCATTTTACCTTAATTAATATTGTATGGATTGTACCTTAGACTCACTAACTCATGTTTTTAATTGATTTCCCGCTTTTCCCATGGGATTAACCTCAAGGGACATTTGCTACCCAATTAGATGGATTATAAGGGAACCAATTTTATATACCTCACGAAGGGACTGGTCAGAGACGGTCTGTCATAACTATTGAATACTCCCATATGGGATGTATTTGATATATGATGGCGTATTCATTGATGATAAAACACTCATATAGATGATAACTAAAAATACTCTTAATAGAGGTCTATGATAACTAATGAATACTCCATATGGAGTTTTGTGATGACTATTAAGAAAACACTAAGATTAGGGTAGTATATGATGACTATAAAAACACCATAGGGGTTATATATGATGACTATATAATACTCCCATATGCTATGTTTGTGATATTCTTATGAAAGTTTCCCTATAGGTGGTTCAAGAGGTTATGGATGGCACTATTTCATAATTTGTGCATAAACACCCCAATACTAGTAGAAGAAATTATGTTCAAATCATGGTCATGGACCTAATAATAAAAAATGGTATATCTGACCTCAGTAGTCATCGATAAATTGAGGATTTAGTGGTTGTTAATTGATTTTATATAAATTTTTATAAAATCATTAAACTATTTACATATTTCACTTATGTTAGTGTTAATATCTGACTGGTTATTTTGGGGATTTCATTTGTGGTGGACTACTGAGTTATATTTACACCTTTTTTAAGCCTCTATAGAACTTGGGTACTCAATAAGATACTACTTTATTTTAGGTTATAGTTTTCATGAAAAGTTACACTATATGGTGTTTGTCAAGCATACTAGGATGGTTTAGATTATGGTACCAAGAACAACTTAGAACCAGTGTGGGATGGGGTGTTAGCATATATTTTATTAATTTCTTTTTAGTATTTTTTCTTTGAAATATACCATTTTGGATTCAATATGTATGAAACATTAATTATATAACTCCATCATTGGTTGTATTTATTTATTGGCATCTTCTCTAGCTGGTTATGATGTTTATATATGCATGTAGTCTATTTTATTTTATTTTCTATATTATTATACTCTAATATTAGGTTATATCCTCCCCATGGTGTTTTTATATGCCCCCACTACAAGTCAAAATCATCTAACGTACAGGGAGGCATTCTTGAGGTATGTAGGGACTATCAATCTAGTCACTATGCAGTGGCTATGGGTGGTGGGATGTTATAATGCCTCTTTTTAAGTATAAAAAATATTCCACAACTTGGTAACAAATGAAATCATTAATATGTGGCTCATATTTCAAGCCTTATTTGTGGTTTGTGAACTGTTACCATCTTTTCTTCATAAAATAAAATCCAGTCCAAAATCATTATATGTGAATAAAAAGACTATTAAAAATTCTTCAATGAAAAAGATATACATATTTTCGTACCCCCATAGAATCTCACATAGGTACTATGTTATTTTAATAGGTGATATGAAATTTTTATATATGATATTTGGTTCATCTTCTTTTAAATCAAATACTTTGAAATACTTCACCAAAAATCCCAGTTTTTTACACCCAAAAAATTGGGAAACACTTGGAAATAACACCATCAACAAATATCTTATGGGATTTAATTTTCCTATAAATAACCTCCATTAGTTTTAAAACTCCTTGATCAAACAAGAATGGATTTATGAAAACATAACACCTTATAAATATCAAGCATGGATCACCTTGGTTCTAACATTATTTATCTTTGGGTTTGTTATCAATCCAAAAGTGAAATTCAAAAATGCACACATTATCCAACACTCCTGACTTTGAGAAATGTCGGATCTATACCTAAAATTTCATATCCACTTATATTGTATCTCTACTTTACTTATAATACATAAAACTCTCCTAGAAATGATAGATTTTAACAAACACTTGAATTACATATATTCCCCACTGTCCATAAACCCAAAGAAATAGAACCTTAAAACATGAAAATCCCTTGTAAAGTAATATATTCAATAGGGAGAGGGGAACTATTAATCCTACTCAAGATTATTTGGTTGGATGAACACTTAAGTTCAACTGATGCTTCTCAAATTTTTTTGTATCCAATAACTTATTTATGATCTCCATCACTTGGTCATCAGTTCCAATATGTTCCATCATTACCATTCCTTGATCCACCTTTTCTTTAATAAATTGATTTATGATCTCAATATACTCAATTTGGGAGTGTTTTACTGAATTTATTTTGAGATCAATCACACTCTTCTTATCATATAAAATCACCATTGGATTATTCACCTCTTCTCTAATATCAACCAATTAATGATTCATCAACAAAAGTTGAGTGAAACTCTTAAAAAATAAGATATATTCTTATTTAGCTATACTTAGTGAAGTGATTTCCTGATTATTTCTCAACTATCCCACACATTTGTTTCCAATGAACAAATCACCACCACTCATCGATTTTTTACACACTAGATCACCAGCTCGACCAGTATTAGAAAATACTGACAATTCATCATTCTTTACCAAATCAAATAGAAAGCCAAAATTGAGAATACCTTGGATATACCTTATAATTAATTTAAAAATGAAATTATATTCTTAGTTAGAAGTTCTCAATAAATTTAGAACCCTAATATTTTAGAAAAATAACATTACGTTTGATAGTGTATATGATACACAACACTGAACTTAAACGAAACAAGAATTATTATTATATGATTGTTATAACCATGTCGTTATATTTACAGGTATGAATTGGATTAACTAATTTATAATATATATAAAAATATCCTATGTAATATAAATTTATTTTTTAATTCTTAGGAAATAATAATTTAATTTTTTAATAAAATTTATATTATTCTTAAAAAATAGATTTCTTTCAAAAATGTTTTTTGTTGCTTTTTGTGAGAAAATATTATATTTAATTTTTTACACATTTAAAAAAATAATTTCATAAAATTAAAAAAATTGAAATCAACATATCAAAATTATCTTAGGTTTAATTTCTTGTATTTTTTTAAAAAATATTGATTTTCTAATGAATACTGAAAAATATTGATTTTTGTTGAAACTGTATTTTGTTTCAATCATATATAGAGTTATATTTTGTTCTAAAATGGTTTAAAATTAAAATTAGTTATATTATATTTTAAATTACCTAATTATGTTCATTTAAAACAATTTTATTTTGAATTTGGTATAAAAACATTTTTTATACATAAAAATTCATTTTTTATTAAATATGGATTTATGTTCAAAATGTGTTTTTATATTAATAAATTAAATTTATCACTATTGGTGAAGTATTTTAATGAAATTTATATATTATATATTCAATCAAATTTTTTACATTAATTTAATATTTTTCTAGGCATGGGATAAGAATATACTAACTTTTATTCTTAAAAATGTGTTATTCTAAAAATCAGTTTTTGTCACTTGCTGTGTACTTATTATAAAATTAATTTATTGAACTTATAGAAATTGAATTTGATAAAATTTATTACATATTTGGTATCAAGATGTTTAAATTTGGTAAATATTTTCCTTTTATTTATTTAACATGAATAGTAATTGTAGTAAAATTTATCACCATGGTAAAGGGTAAATCAGGTTTATTTCTGTTAAAAATAAGTAATAAGGTCATAATTTTTCATCTTAATTCTTAATAGATGAACATAATTCAACCCTTATCACATTAGGATCTAAATATATTTTTTTAAAGGATACATGTCTATGAAAATGACCTATATGATATTTAAAGAAATGAAAGTTACAAAATTTCACTCTCTTAGTTCTAAATATCTCATATATATCCACATAAGGAAAAATAAAGTTATGAATTAATATAAATGTCTATTTAGAGCTTAATAAAATTATTTTCATGGTATAAATTTATTTATAATTTTAATAAATTATATTATTACCTTAAATTCATATATAATGCTGACACAATATATATTCTATTAATAGAAAAAATGATTTTAAAAAATTTAAAAGTGATATAATTTGAGTGATTTAATATGTTCCCAAATTTTTTTGGTTGAATACAAAATATTATTATTATGTTAAATAATTATATTCTAATTTAAACTTTTTATTTATGTAATTTAAGTCAAATTAAATGACTAGTGCCTAAAATGGAAATAATTATATTTTATGAAAATAATATTTAATTAAATTAATTAATAATCATAAAAAATTTAAATAGGACAATGGGAATAATATATGGTCTAAAATTTCATCAATTTTTCATTTATATTCCATTTGAAACAATTTTTATTGAGAATAACTTTAATATATTTTAATATTTTAAGAAATCCCAAGAGTTCCCCTCCCCATAATTATAAAGGGGAACACCTTCTTTCTCTTCTTCACACTACTTTGAGCCTTATATCTTGACTAGACTCTGAAAATTTATCTTATAAACTCCCCTAGACATATTCTATAGGTTTTTTTAATCACAAAATACCAACCTTAGTATCCTTGATAGGATGTCTATAGGAGTTCTTTCAAATGAGTGGTAATCACCTTAGCCGATCACTTTCTTTTTAATTGTTATTTTACCTCATATAAATGTGTTATATAATTAATAAAATAATAAATTCAGTGTCCTAAATATAATTAAATTTTATGATTATTATTAAACCACCTTTATTCCCCATATTTTCATCAAATGGGAAGTGAAATTTTCACATGTCTAGGTGTATGGATTACTATCCCCATGTAGCGACACAATTCATTTCTCATCACCATATTTTATGGATGGATATTTTGATGGGTTTAATATTTATATATAATAATTATGAGATAATTATACCTCTATAATGGTAATATCATAACAACCTTCTTACCTTTCAAACCAATTGAAAATGATAATATTGATCTTGCGTACATGTTGACTACCACCTTCACAAAGCGATATAATTCATTTTTCATTTCTATTTAATTGGATGGTAATAAGGAATAATTTCATAAATATATAAGATATATATGAAATAATAATTATTATAGATTTTTTTTACTATTTAACTTTCTTTCATTTTATCCATCTAAAATGAAAATAGTGTTCATGCATACGTATGGCCTACCGTCTCCATAAACAGTGTAATTCATTTTTCTATCTCTACTTTTATAAATGACTCAAAACTTGTATATAATAAAAATATATTATATTTGTATCATTATTAACATTATTTAGATTATTGAACCATTATCAAAGTACAATGACCAAAACTGCAGAACCAAAACATAATTGAAAAATGGAAAAAATATCACCTCGAACAATTATTTTAATAAAAAGTATTGATAAACTGGTGATAAAAGGTTATATAGAAATAATATATGGAAATATGTGTATGATTTTGTATCTATAATATATTTATATTAAATATATATTTATTATACATGAGGTTCCAACACATACAAAGGAATTCGTAGCTGAGCTAAAGGATTTCTCACGGTTTTATTTTTGTGGGACATATGCCATATTCGCCACTTATTTATTTAATGAAATGTATATACTTCCCATTATGTATTTTATAATTAATTTTATGAATTTTATGGGGATTTATATATCTATATAAGGTTATTAATTTAATTATTCTTGTGATTCAAATGTTACCAAAGAGGAAAGGAATTTATGTTTTAATCATATGTTAATCGAGATTCTTTACGGTTGAATTTACATTAGAGGGAATTATATTATCCTAATCTAGTTATTACATTTAATTTTTCTTATAATTCAGATATTTATTTAAAATACATGTTTTCATTTCATTTTACTCACCATAAGTACTCATTATATTGAAAATTTGTTTTTATGGAAAATTGAATTCATTTCTCTCTTCAATTATAAATCATTTGTATTTTATGACCATGTTTTATAAAAAGGTTTTAAAGCTAATTTTTACAATTATCCAATGATTTTTAAAGAAATTTTTACCCATGTTTTACTTTTTACAAAAAAAATTAAAAGGAATATTATTTTTGTTTTTTGAATTGGGAAATTTTGAATTTTTTTACAAACGTGTAAAAGGGATGTTTTATTTTAACATTTATAGCATGAATAGTATTTCTCCCCATCATGATCACTCATTTTTTTTAAGATTATTTTTAAAATTTCCAATGTTATTTTCAAAGAAATTTTTTTTCATAATATTTAGAAATTTTTTTTATTTTAAAATTTATTTTCAAAGTGGATAGTTTATTTTCTTCAAGAAATATTTCAATAATATTTTAAATGAATTTTTCTATATGATATCATATTTTGATGTTAATTATGATTTATAGGGTATATGATAAAATTATACCATTCTTACTCTTTCTATGGATGGTTAATGTTTATGTTGATGAAATTTTTATGAAACCCGTTTATTTTCAATGGTCTATGCTATGATGAATTGATAAAATTTTTATGACACTCATTTTCTTTGCATGGATTATGACATGATGATATGATAATTGTTTTATGATTTGTTGGAACACATGTTTATGGTTTTCATTATGTGGTGTGTGGTTACATTATAAACCAAGTAAGTTGGTTACATTATAACCAAGTATGGTGGTTACGTTATATACCAAGGATGGTGGTTACATTATAAACTAAGGATGGTGGATAATTTATAATTGAGAATAGCTGCACCCGAAATTATATATCCCTCTAATGAATTAGAAAATTATTAATATCTAATGTGATAATGTAGAATTTAATGGGGATTAGACCCAATTCATTAAGTGAATCTTTAAACTATGATATTCTTGGTAGTAAACCTTGACTACTATAATGTTTTAGGGAGTGAACCCAATCCATAATGATAGTCTTAGATATGAGCCTTGACTACTAAGGAAATGATTTTCTATGATTATGTGTATTCCCAAAAATTATGTATTATACTGTTGTTAGGATCTCATGGATCATGTTATTTATTTCCTTTAATATTCATGTTTTATAAACTCCCAAGAATTATTCTAAAAATCAAGATTATAATCTCTGATATGAAAGGGGTTTATTTAAAATGTTAAGATCATGTTCTCATACCTTTATGCTCATGTTATGATTATGTGACCATTGATATCTTACTTATTTACCATTATTGGGAATATAAAATCACCCTTTTAATTAATATTAATGACATTGTTAAATCCTATGGGTGTCATCAAATTAGAATTTTATATGTTCCCAAACTGCACTAACTATAGAGGCATAGTAACGTGAAAGTGTAGGGCCGATCCCATTGAGAGTGGGAAATGCAGTGGAAGACTTTCGAACAAAGGTAAGGTCACTCTAATTTAAGTTTTCTTTTATTTAACTAATTAAATGACACAAATTAATTAAATTTATTCAAATAGATAATCAAAAGATAGGGGAATTGGTTTCCAGGGCAGTTTTACTAAAAAGAAATCCCGACTACACTTGAAAAATAATAATACTCATTGGTTGCATAATCAATTAATTTTATCGATTGAATAAATGGTCAATCTAGATCAATATATCCTAAAACCATAAATTTTCATGTAAAATGAATTAAAATTCTAGGATTCATTGGGAAAAGATTGAAAAAAGTAGAAGAATAATCTAATTCAGTGGTCATGATTTAATTACCTTTATCATGTTGTGTTTGGTATGCTACCAAACACACTTCATCTATGGATTAATAAAAGATATGATTGATTTGAATTAAAAAATAGTATCAGTTTAATAAAATCATTATTCACGTGAATAAAAAATTTAGAACACACCCATTTTAGCCAATTCCACTCCTCCTATGAGTTTATCCAATCATCATCAGGTTATCACCAATGAAAAAGAAACCCAAAACCATATGGGAGAGAATATATGAATGATAATGAATAGAATATAATGTAATTAAACTATAAATAATCCATAATTTACATCAAAATATAAAGTAAAAAATAAAAAATAAAAACCTATCTATAAATAACTCTAGATCGGAACTCTAGAGACAGCCTCCTGGTGGAAAACCTCTACGCCTAGAATCAACACTTTTATTTGGCTAGAACCCCTTATTTATAACCCTATAATTCAAAATAGGGTTCCCCTAGCTCAAAAATGTAATTGAATGGTCATCCCAAGTCAAGATATTAAATCCCACATTGATAGATACATTTCAACATAATTTATTGGGTATATCTAGATGGTTTCATGATGTGAAAGTTTGTTTTACACTGTGAAAAGTACAGGTCCTCCTATGAATAGATTCTTTTACATTAACGTTGTGTATTGAATTCACACCTTATATATTTTACATATCTTGTACATGATATATATTGAAAAAAATATATTTCCAGCATCATAATCCTTATTTCATCTCAGTTCTTCAATTATAAGCCTCATGAGTTTCATATGGGCATCATACATTGTATCAAGCCATCTTTGGATGGATTTACTAATCCTTTTTATTCCTTTATGATATTGGAATCATCATCATTTTCCAATGTCATGGTACAAAGTTCATTTATCTTCTCAAATTTCTATAATTTTCTCTTTATTATTATGAATGTTGGTTCTACCAAAAGAACATAGAAAACATTGAAATCAGAAATGCATCAATTATTATTCAACTAAAATTCATATAAAAACACGTGGAAATAATGATATAAAACAGAGATATAAAATACACCTACACTCAAATATTTTCTCATCCTCAATGAAAATCTCAACTTCAAAACACAAAGGGTCCAAACATCAATGAGGTATTTTTCAAATTATAATGCTCATAAAACGTAATATAATTATAGATTCTAAAATCACAATTCATGCCCAATAATAAACTCATGAATCATGATTCATTTATAATTTTCAATTAAATATATTTCCACCTTTCACATATAGATTTCAACATTTAATCAATACACATGCTATTTATGATTTACCTCATAATTAATTTTTCCTCTCATCACTCAAGTTAAAAATTTAATGGAGTTATAATCATACCTCAAGTACATGATCCTAACCATAGGATTTCACTAAATCTACTTTCTTCACCACATAAAGAAAAATATCATAATTAATTATGAGGGAATTTCAATTAGGATAAAATAATTCTAAGGATTAGGATTGGTAGGTATTTATTTTTAAACCATGTAAGTCTCAAAAAGGAGGCTAAACTCAAACTTATAATAAATGAAATTTAAAAGGAAATATCACTAAACTAATCCTCAGCAAAATATAATGTCATCTCACACACACCTTAAATTTAAAATTGAATGCTCTTTGACAATGTAATAATAATGAAAAATGACTCTCTCTTGTTGTTTTTTTATTTATTTTTTTCTATTTTTAAAGTTTTACCTGAGATAAGTATCGCATCCACCACCTAACCACATATGATTTTGAGATCATTGGTTTAGAAGTGGTGATTTTTAACCTAACTAAAAAAAACAAAAATTTTATTATTTATTTCAAAATACATGATTGGAATAAACCTCATATCCACCACCTAACCACATATGATAAAAAATCATTGGTATGGTAATGGAGATTTTTGCTTCTACTAAGTCACAACCCATTTTTTTATTTTTTTCATAACAAGAGAGATAAATAATGAATTAAAATTAATGTAATTATGAAACTTCCACAAAAAAACTCATGGAAACACCATACAATATCCTCTCAAGATAAAACATCCCATCTCCATCATAAATAACCCCTCCCCCACACTAATTCAATTAAATATCATTAAAAATACATAGAGTAGGGTAAAAATGGAAAATAATGGATTGTAATGTGGATCAATCCTAAAAAGGTCATTCATGGCTTCTATAAGATAAGAAGTATAAATGTACTAGAGGGTCTTAGGATAAATGGATCATCAATAAAATTTCTCAATCATTTCTAAAGTGAATTTGTTCACTCATTTCTTTGACAATATAATAATTAAAGTTCTATTAGGTTTACATAACCCAAGTTCCACTTAAGAAATATGCTCAGAAAAATTGGAAATATTTATTCTAGAATCCTTTCGAGAATGGGGACATAAAATATGTCAATCAGGTCATGTAATTAAAATCAATAATCAGTTAACACAATGCAATCTTCTAGGAATTTACATCAAGAAAACCAATCATATCAACAATAATTTTCAAAAAAAAATAAAATTTAAGTAAGAAAGTAACTCTTAAAATATAAATTTTATGTTTTTTATTTATTGGAATTATATTTCTAATTTTACAACATGTTAAAAAACTTATCCTAACTGATTATGCCTCCTAGATTAGTGATTAAAAGATAATAACTTCAAGAATTTTTGTGGTTGAATATAATTCAAATCTATTTATTCAAAAATTCAATTCATTTTTTATTTTTTTTCCATAATGTTGAATAAAAAACAAGGGATTTAAAAATATAAGTAAAATAGTACTCCCCTTCCATTGATGCTTTTGAATGAGTTTCTCAGGTTCTGTCTAACCCAAGTTCATGATGTAAAATGTGATCTCTTGATGTGTATTTACTAGAATTCATAATGTGAGTGTGGTTCACGAAATGTATTGTTCCTTTATACAGAAATTTAGTTTCTTCCTACTTCTTTATTCTATAGGACTAAAAAATAAAAAATAAATAGTGAAAGTTTATTCCCTTTTATGATATAAAATTTTTGGCTTAGGTATATAAGAATATCGACTATGGGGAGATATATTCAACTAATCTAATAAAAAATATATATCCTAGAAATAAATTTAAACATTTGGGTTGCCTTCTAGTAGTTTATCTCTTTTATGGTTGTCCATGTTGATTTTTACCTTTTTTAGATAACTGGAACATTATATAGATATAACCATCTTGGATTATCCCACATATAGATTTGTTGTACATTTGGGGTATTCTTTAGTTTCCTCCTCTATTAGTTCTTCTTTACTAGTGGTGGGATACAATTTTAGGATGGATATAATGAAATAATAGGAATTAAAAATATAAACAGATTCTATATTTTTTCTCTACCACTGCTTCTTTATATTCTACTTCAATTACTAGAGTTTTTTCTTCCTATACTTCATAAAATTTTATTTCCATCACAACACAAGACTTCTTTTTTATCTCTTGTATTTAATTGATGATATTATCATGGTCTTTTCTTTGCCTTATTATATGATCAGTAGGGAGTCTTATTATTATTTCTCTTCTATAATTTCAAATAATTCAACTTGTTTTTATGATATGTCCACTTCCTTTACATTTTCTTCTTCCTCATATTATATGGATTGTATCACTTTGACCTCCTCCTCATCTTCCACTTCGACCATCCAATCAAAAATTTCCATCATATTTCTTCCCTCTTATTATCATTTTCATAAAAGGTATTCTCTTTATTATTATTTGTCTTTTTATATTTGTAGAAGTTATGCCTTAGGTTCTTATTTTTCATCATAAATGCAGGTTCATCACTATGAGATATCTTATCATGATCCAAGAACTATTCCTTAATATTTTCATCCTCCATTTAGTCTTTTTTTCTTCAATATCTTTAACATCCTCCACTTATTGATATTCTCCATATTTAAACCATTTCATATCTGAATTATAAGTTAAATTTATATTATTCACAATGGAATTTAAATTTGAAATAATTTGAGAATTTTGATTAATCAATTCTCTTTATTATTTGACTTGTGCCTCATTTTCATCCATCCTGTTTTCCAATAATGGAATACAATTTGTGATAAATCTATAAATTCTTTATTCTAATCCCTCCTCATCATATATTTGGAATGAATAATCTTCTTTAATGTCCTTCTCTTGAGGTTTATTTGGGTCAATAACCTTTACTTCCTCCACTTCTTTATCTTTATCTTTTTCGAACCAACCTATCCCTATATTAAAAACAATTTGTATATTACTGATGATAAAATATAAATTAAAAATAATTTGAGATAGTTGGTTTTTTAATTCCTTTTATTCACTAAGATCTTCCTTATTATAATCTATCCTTTTTTTCATCACTTTAGTGTACTTTTTCAGCATCCCAGTCATTTTATCTTCTGATTGATTCTCTTTAAGTTAATAGATGTAGGTGTATTTATGATTGTACTACTCAGACTAGGATCCACCTTAGTAGCCTAGAAAATAGAGGTCTCCTCCATAGTTTTGATAGTATGTGTATCACTTATGATGATGTTGGAATTAATCATATTCAAAATAATATGAATCATCCTAGATTGTTTATTGATGTGACTACCCTCTTAAATTCATTATTGCCTATGTGGTTGGATACTTCTGAAATTCATTGTATGCTAGTGGTTGGGCATAATATTGGTCTATCTAAAAAAATATCCTGCACACCACTAGAAATTACTGTAAGAATAAGAATAAGAATAATAATAATAATAATAATAATAATAATAAATTAATTAAAAACAATTACCTAAACTAAAATAATTAAACAGAAAGGGGATAAGAAAAGTCTTTAACCTAATAAATCAGTCTCGAGACATTTTCTATGATACTTTTATCCGTAGAAGTGGATCCAAAATTTGATGTGTCTAAAATACATAATTAAATCCTTTAGTTTTTATCAAATTATAAATTTATATGTTCTCAACCTACCCTAACTTCAAAGGAACAGTAAATTGGAAGTATAGGATCAATCCCATGGATAGTGGGGAATACAGCAGAAGACATTTGACCAAAGGTTAAATCACTAAAATTTTAGTTTCATTTTACTTAAATAGTTATATTAAATAAATAAAATAAAATAATTCAAATAGAAAAGTTTAAGAGAGTGGAATCGTATTCTAAAGTTGTTTTACTAAAAATAATTCCTGACATCATGTGAAAAATAATAATACTCATTGGTTATGTAATCAATTAATCTTATCAATAGAATAAATTTTCAAAACCTATAAATATATCCTAGAACCCTTATTATTAATGGTCAAATGAATTAAAATAATATGATTCATTAGGATCATATTTAAAAAGGTGAAGAATAATCCGATTCAGTGGTCATGAATTAATTACCTTTATCATATTGGGTATCATCTACAACAAAACACACTTGGCCTATGATTTAATAAAAGATATTATTAATGTGAATATAAACACAATTACAATTTAATAAAATCATTATTCATGTGAATAAATAAATAAAACAAATTGGGACACATCTAGTTTAACTAATTCCACTCCCCCAAAGGGTTTACCCAACCATCGTAGTGTGATAGCCAATGAAAACTAAACCCAACACCATAGGGAAGATAATTGAGGAACAAGAATAAAGATAATATTATGGAATTAAAATATAAATAATCCAACATTTATATCAAATGAGATAAAAAATAATAAATAAAAACTAATTTGTGAAGAACTTTGGGTCAAAACCCTAGCGGTAGCCTCCTGGTGGTCGAACCACAATGCCTGGAATCGATAATTTTTATTTGGATAAAACACATTATTTATAACCTTAGAAGTCATCCTAGGGTTCCCTCTATTCAAAACCATCATTTAATGGTTGTCTTAGGTCAAGCTCATAAATCCACCTTTGAAAGATATGCATTAACGTAATTTACTGGTCATGTCTGGATGGTTTTATGATGTGAAAGTTGGTTTCATACTGTGAAAAGTACAGGGCATCATCTGAATAGATTTTTTCACTTCATGTTGTGAAATTAGTTCACTCCTTTTATCATTTACACATCATGTATATGATACACGATGGGAAAATGTATATCTAGTGATATAATATTTTTTTCTTCTCAGTTATTTAAGTTTGTGCCCCTAGAGTGTCCCATATGCATCCTATATTTTGGAAATCCATATTTGGGTGAATTTATTGATTCTATTGACTCCTTTTAGATCTTTTATTAATCATCATTTTTTGTTTCAAGAGTATTCACTTCACTTCATGGCTCAATGTGTATTTATATTCCTTCCCAAAATTCTATAATTTTCTCTTTATTTTTTCAAATGTTGGTCCTGAAAAAAGAACATAGAAAAGAATGAAATCAGAAATGTGTCAATTGTTATTCGAATAAAAATAATATAAAAACACATGGAAATAAATATATAAAATAGAGATATCAAATTTATTATTTTTTCTTTCCTTAGGTTATGAATAATGGTTTTAGGAATGGTATGACTAAGAAGGGTTGTAGTTATAAAGAAGTTAATGGGATACTCTTATGAACTTGTTGTTTATGTTCCCAAGTTTCCAAAGATACTATACATATATAGGATTTTGGTGGGGATCATTATATTATGTAATTAATATCCACATAATAAGATATAATATTTATGTATGATATGTATGGGTTGTTATAGTTGGTATTAGAGAAAGGCTTAGTTAACCTTTGGAAACTACGATGGGATAACATTAATGAGAACCCTAGGGATAACTATGAGATAAAATCCTAAGGTTTTGGTAACATTCATGAATGAACTAGGTTAAAACTAAGGTATCGTAGAAGAATGTTTCAAGATTTAGGAATCCTATAAATTACTTTTCATGATTATATGGTTTCCCACTATGATTATTATTGCTCACACTATGATTTTTGGGCTTAGTCAATGGATGGAACCTAAAATAAACATGTTAATGTTAAATGTGATGGTTAATAGAATGATTTTACTCATGATAAACCAAGTAAAATGAGATATGGAATGTGAAACCTTGTGATTATTCCTAATCATCCATATCAATATATAACAAAAAATCTTGACTTTGGGGAGTTTACTGATACACTTAATATGATAAAGATGGAGTTTCATAAAGACCAAGTAGGAAAGAAGGTTCAGCCTCCAAAATGTATATAATGTGGGAAGAATCCCTCAAGATAATGTATCATGGGAATGAGAATATTTTTTGAGTATGTAAAATAAGGACACAAAGAAAGTAATTTCTAAGTAAATGGATGAGAATAATGGTCTTCCTAAGGTAACATTGATAGTTGAATATTTTAAATGAGGAAGGTATGGGAATTATGAAAATTGATAACCTAGTAGAAATATTAATAAGAGAATCATCAAGGTTATATGAGTAATGATTTTACTAATGATGATGAAGAGACTATGAATGACATATAAAAAGTTTCATCTATTTTAATAGTATTTCTTATGTTAAAAGTAAGAAGCTCGATTAAATTTACGTTGATGAGTCTTAGTACATGATTCATATTTCATATTGTTGGAAAAGAAGTATTATGTAATAAGTTGATTAAGCATGGTCAATAGTTTAAGAATGTCATGAAATTATTCAAGTTTTTATATATTTTGATTCAAGAATTTTATTATATGAGTGTTATATTAATGATATTTTGGTTATAAAAATAATGAAACATATAAGGATTATTCTATAGTAGTTTTTCTTTGAGGATTTAAAAAATATATTTTGAATGGTACTAATAACCAAGAAAAGCGATTTAAAGGTAAGGTGTTATTTTTAGAGAAAACGTGATTATGGGAAAGATAAATAATAATATGTGTATGATGTTGAGTTAATAATTTTTAGTTGTGATAAAGATATTATTGACATTGATAGTATTGGTAAACTTGAAATTGGTTATTTATTTGATGAAAAAATGATTTAGTCCAACTTTGATGAAGTTTATTCCATTTTTGGATTTATGGGATATCTTTAATAGTTTGTGAACTTATTTGAGTAAGAAGGATTGCGTTAATTTTTGGAATCATGTATTATTTTTATATAATGTTAACTTAAAATTTATAGATATCTTGATGTTTTTTTATGTTTAATTTTGATCATAAGTTCAAATGAATCAACAAACCATTTTTAATGTTTCAAGTGATGGGATTTTGATTTGAAACTTTTAATGGGTTTTGGGAAGAATACTCTTTTGAGGATTAAATAACCTTTGGGTTAGTATTGATTTGATGTTAAGTTAATTATGGACTACTAGATAGTGGTATATATATAATATTGATGGTTTAAAAGTGACTAATTGATAAGTTGATATTTCTAGATATATTTATATTCAAGTTAAGTATTTCCTTCTAGGTTATTATCTAAATTTTACTCATAATATTTTGGTTATGTTCACTACGTTACAAGATTATATAGTAATTTTTAATAGTGATTAACGATATTTAAGATATTTTTTACTGTGTTGAGGTGAATATAACCCTTATGTTTAATATTTGATTTAACATTGAATGCTATTTGGGAATAATTTAATTAAATATATAACTTTAAGGGTCTATCCTTTGATATTAAAACATTCATAAATATTGAGGTTATTGAGGCAATAATGTTTTTGTGATTAATGTTGTATCTTGTCATATGATGGTTTATTCATTTTGAGAATTATCTTCCACTAACCATTTTTGGTTTTGGTTAATGCCTAAGTATATGAGGAATATATTTATATACTTTTTCAATCCATTATAATTTAATTTTAGCACTTCATGTAAAAAATCATCTCGAATACTCATTATTTGGAGAAACAAATTATATTGTGGGAGAATTTGATTAATGATTCTTATAATAAAGTAAGTATATTTATTTATTTTATAGTATAGATGGTAAATTAATACCTTAACTCTAGGAAAAGGATCTTAAGAAAAAAATTGTTGTATAACCTTCAATTTTGATGAATTTATGGTCTTTTAACCCCTCATTGATTCATAGTTTTGTGGTTGTTATATTTCTCCTGAAAATGTTCTCTATCACTCAATATTAGTCCTTGGGTGTTATTTTTCCCTTTCATGTCAATATTTTCACTTATAACTAATTTTATCCTATTTGGGAACCTGTTTATTTTCTATTCCATGTGATCTTCATATTTTATCTTTCCGCTTCTCAAGAAGAAGTTTTATTAACCCTTTTATGAAGAGGTATATCCACAAAGAAATTTTCAAACCTCAAACCCTAGATTACAAAGCACAAGTTAAAATTTTGATTAACCAATTTATTAAAGGTTGATAAAATGTAACACCCCATGATTTTATAAAAAATGAATTATGTTAGAAAGCATATATGACATGAAACACTAAACATAAATGAGCCATGAAGTATTATTATATAACCATTATAACCTAATTGTGAAAATTTCAGGTATTAAAAGGATTAAATAATTTATGAGATATATAAAAATATAACACTCAATATAAATGTATTTATTATTTCTTATGAAATAAGAACTTTATTTTTTATAAAAGTTATATTATGCTTAAAAATAGATTTCTTTCAAAAGTGATTTTTATTTATTTTTGTGAGCAAATATTATATTATTTTTTTGACACTTTTAAAAAAAATTATTTTATTAAATTAACTATTTCATTTAAATAATCATATAAAAATTATCTTAGGGTGAATTTCTGGGATTTTTCTGAAAAGATTGATTTTCCTGTGAATAGTGAAAAATATAGTTTTTTTATTGAAAATTGTATTTTATTTCAAGAATGTATAAATATTGATTTTGTTATAAAATGGTTTCAAATTAAAATTATTTATATTATATTTTAAATAAACCAATTATGTTAATTTTATTCAATTTTATGTCTGAATTTGTTATAAAATCATTTTTTTATACATAAAAATGAATTTTTTTAAAAAATGGTTTTTATGCGCACAATGTTTTTATCATAATAAATTACATTGATCACTAATTGTGAATTATTTTAATTAAATTAATATATTATATATTAAATAAAAAATAACATTAATTTAATATTTTTCTATTCATTGGATAAGAATAAACTAAGTTTTCTGATTAAAAATGTATTTTTCTAAAAATGGTTTACATTGCATGTTGTGCGCTTATTATAAAATTAATTTTTTACACTTATAAAAATAAAATTTCATAAATTGGATTACATATTTGTAATAAATTGATTAAAATTTTGTTTATTTTTCAATTTTATTTTTCATCAATATGAATAATAATTGTGGTAAAATTTATCACCTCAATAAAGGGTAAATTGAGTTAATCTAGGGTAAAAATAAATACTAAGGCCATAATTTTTCATAATAATTCATATTGGATGAATTTAATTATAACCTCATCACCTTATTCTAGAAATTTATTTTTTTAATGGTTACATTTCCCTGAAAATCACCAATATAATATTTAAAGTAAAGAAAGTTACAAAATGTCACTCTCTTGGTTTTAAATATCTCTTATATGTCCACATAGGGAAAATAAATTTATTAATAAATATAAATGTCTATTTTAGTATTAATAAAATTATTTTCATGATATAAATTTATTTATAATTTTTATAAAATTTATAATTACCTTAAAATCTTATACAATGCGAGTGTGGTATTTTTTAATTAATAGAAAAACAAAATAAATGATATTAAAAATATTGAAAGTAATATAATTTGAGTGATTTAATGTGTTCCAAAAAAATTGGATTACTATGACTTATTATTTTTATTTTTAAGAATTATATTCTAAATAAAACTTTTTATTTATGTCTTTTAAGTCAAATTAAATTAATAAAATATAAATTTGAAATAATGATATTTTATGAAAATAATATTTTCTTAAATTAATTAAAATCACAAAAATATTAAAATAGGATAATGGGTATAATATTTGGTTTAAAATATAATCCCTTGAAAATTTATAGGCCATTGGGAACCATTGATCTTGAGAATGAGTTTAATATATTTTAATTATTTAATAAATTCCAAGAGTGCCCCTCTCCTCAATTATAAAAGGAAACTCCTCCTTTCTCTTATTCACTCCATTTTGAGACTTATATATAAAAAAATAAAAAAAATTATATTATACACTGCCCTATCCTTGTTATAGAGTTGTTGGTCTTCCCAAAATACCAACTATGGGATCCTTAAGAGGATATCTAGAGGAGTTCTTTCAAAGGAAATGTAATCTCCTTAACCAATCACTTATTTTTTATTCTTATTTTACCTTCTATAAATACATTATATTAATAATTAAATAATAAATTCATTTTACTAAATATACTGAAATGTTATTAAGATTATGAGTCACCTTTATTCACCATATTTCCATCAAATGAGAAGTGAAAGTATCGCTTGTGTGTTTGTGCGTCTTACCATCTCCTCATAGTGATACAATTCATTTCTCATAACCATATTTTATGAATGGTTATTTTTATGGTTTTAATGTTTATATATAATAATTATGACATAATTATACCTCTATAATTATAATATCATACCTATTTTCTTACCTTTCAAACTGTCAGAAAACAATAATGTTGATCATGCGTACGTGTAGACTACTATCTCCATGAAGCGATGTGATTCATTTTTCATTTTTGTTTTACTTGGATGGTAATAAGGATGGATTTAATGAATATATATGATATATATTAAGTAATAATGACTTTAAAAATGTGTTTTATTTTTTAACATTCTTTTTTTTCTATCAATCAAAAATTAAAAATAGTGTTCATGCGTACGTACGGCCTACTGCCTCCATGAATAATATAATTCATTTTTCTATCATTGCCTTTATGAATAACTCAAAACATGTATATAATGAATATATATAATATTTATATCATTATTAACTTTATGTATATTCTATAACCATGTTCAAATTACAAGGAGCAAAACTACTGAACCAAAACATATGTGAAAAACGAATAAAATATCACTTGGAATTGTTATTTTAATGAAAAATTGTTAAAAAAATAGGTGATAAAGGGTTATAATGAAATAATATATGGTATGATATATATTATTGTGTTTATATAATATATTTATAATAAATCTATATTTATTATACATGAGGTTACCACACATATGAAAGAATTTAGACCTAAGGTAAGGGATTTGGGTTTCACTTTTATTTTTGTGGGAAGCATGCCATATTCACCACTTGTTTCTTTTATGTGGTGTATATAATTCCCATGAATGTATTTTATTATTAATAATAATAATATTATAGGTATTTACATATATATATAAGGTTATTTATTTCATGGGCATAATGATTCAAATGTTACCAAAGTGGCGATGGATTTATGTTTCAATCCTATTTTAATCAAGATTTTTTGTGGTTGAATTTCTATTTGAGGAAATTATATTATCATTATCTTATTATTCCATTTAAGTTTTATTATACTTTGTATATTTCTTGATAATACATGTTTCTTTTCATCTTCCTCACCATAAGTACTCATTAGAGTGAAAATATTTTTTAAAGGAAAAACGACTTTATTTCTCTCTTCAGTCTAAAAACATTTTTAATCCATATCCATGTTTTCTAAAAATGTTTTAAAGTAGGTTTTTACTATTATATAATAAAATTTTTTAATTACTTTTCACCCATGTTATAAATTTTAAAAACTATTTTAAAGGGATTCTTCGGGTCATTTTCTGAACGAGGTACTTTTGAATTTTTCTACAAAACTGTGAAAGAAATATTTTATTTTAGTGTTTATGGCATGAATTGAATTTTCCACTATCAATACCACTAAATTTTTTTAATCTTCATTTAAAATTTTAAAATTATATTTTCAAATAAAACATTTATATGATATTTTTGGGAAAAAAATATTTTAAAAGTGATTTTCAAAGTGGATAGGTTATTTTCCTCAAGAGATATTTCATTTTTCTATTAAATAAATTATTCTATATGATAAAATCCTTTTATTTTATTTATAATTTATTAGAGATATAATAAAAATATAAAATTCTTAAACTTTATCTAGATAGTTAATTTTTTTTCTTATGACAAGTTTATAAAACCCATTTATTTTACATGGGTTATGCTATTATGAATTGATAAAATATTTATAAAACTATTTTTCTTTTCACAGTTTATTATGTGATGATATGATGAATGTTTTATAGTATTTTGGTGCACATGTGTATTATTTTCATTATGTGATGGGTGGTTACATTATAAACTAAGAACAATGTTTACATTGTTTACAAAGATGATTATTACATTATAAACCAAGAATGGTGGTTACGTAATAAACTAAGGATGGTGATTACATTATAAATAAGGATGCTTGGGAACATAATTATATAACCCTCTAATGAATTGGGTAATTATTTATATCTCATGAGATAAACACTAATGGAATGGGGAGTAAACCTGGTTCTGTAAAGAACACTATCTACTATGATAGTCTTGGGAGTGAACCTTAACTACTATGATGGTTTAGAGATTGAACCCAATCAACTATGATAGTATTGTAAAGGATACTTGACTAATAATAAAATGGACTTATATGATTATATTTATGAAAAAAATTATATATCATGCTGATGTTATTCTCTCATGGCTTAAGTTCTTTGATTACTTTATGATTCATGTCTTATAAACTGCAAAGATTTAACCCATAAATCAAGATTATGATCTATGATATGATGGGTATAGATTTAAAATGATAAGATCATGTAATCATACCTTTATAATAATTTTACACTTATTTTATCATTGATATCTCTCTTTTTTACCCTTATTATGCATTTGATATGACTATTTCTTATGTATACTTTACTCGGGCTGTAAAGAAAGGTTTTGGGAATGATATGTCTAATAAGGGTGCTAGTTATAAAGAACTTAATAAGAGAATATTATGAACCAATTTTTTATGTGTCCAAGTTTCAAAATATACTCTACCTATAAAATTTTGGCATAGATCATTATGATATATAATTAATATTCATCTAATAAGATGAAATATCTATGTAATAAATGTATGGGACACTAAAAAATGAGTTTATAAATATGTTTCAAAGAACATATATGGATGTGTTGCGGTCAAGTATAGTCGTTTGAAAATTATCATCCAGTACAAGTTGGGATCCATATATTTCCCATCCTCATGCTTCCCAAGTTTCATTCCAACTATAATTAGATTTGAAATTGGTTTGGAGTCATGCATGTTGAACTTATTCAATAGCTCTCTTGCAAACTTTTCCTAAGTTATAAAAGTGAATTTATTTTTTTATATCACAGGTAGTCCCAAAAATAATGAGTTTTCACCAATTATAGACAATTAATTTTTTTATTTTATGTGCCTAGAAAATTATTCCATTGATTTATGCTTTCTTCCACTAAAAATTATACAATCTACATAAAAAATCCCTATAAAATAATATTCCATGGTTGTATTCACATGGAGGTCATAGTAAACACCATCCCTCTTGAATTATATATTTCTTATATAGGAATACAACTAATCATACCATGATTGTGGTTTCTAATTTAAAACATATAGATCCTTACTCAAGTTGAAGACTTTTTTCATCATTTCTAATTAGAAATCCCACTAGTCGTTTAATGTAGAATTGTTATTCAATAATTCAATTTAGAAAAAAATTATCATCCATATGAAAAACTTTATATCCTATTTGATTTTACATATCCAAAAATATCCTAACTAACTCCATTCAAGATAATAGGGAAAATTCATCTTCAATATCAACATAATTAATTCCTATATAACCCTTACACACTAGGTGATCTTTGTTTTGGATCACATTATCATGCTTGTTGAATTTATTCTTAAAGATCTACTTCAATATAACCACATTGTGGTAATATATCCTTTAAACATGCTATTAATTATAGTTTTTATCAATCTAATCTAATTATACATTCATGGATTTAACTCATGATTCATCTTTCACCACTTCTTTGAATGAGGTCAGTTCTACCATTGATAAAAAAATATACATGTTCTGTATTTAGCATTCTACTTTTCTGAGTTACTTTATATCTATCACTAATAATTTTGGGTGGATCTTCATTTGATCTCTTATTTATCATTTTTGGTGTGTGATGGATTTATTTTGGAACAACTTCCTTCTCTGATTTTTCCTCAGATTCATCATCTTTTTCATAATTTTTCACAACTTCAAGACTTTGACTATTTTCTTTTTCTCCTTTTAATTTATCACGTAAAAAATTATTTTTTGGATTTATATAATTTTAACATTTTTTCATCATTAAATATAACATAATAAATATCCAAAATTTTATTTAGCCTCTTATTCAAGAAGTTATATGCCTTACACTTTCCTAGTTAACCTAGAAACACTCCTTCATCAACCACATTTTCATAATTTCTTTAATTCCATTACTTATTTCAAATATATAATTTTATTCCAAATATATGAAGTTTCTTTAATTTGGGATTCCTTATATTCAACATTTATTATGGTTTCATTTTTTTACTAGGATTATTGTTACCCATTTTTTAGTGTAAAGTGTAACTTGAACAGATTCATTCTAATAATAGTGAGTGACACCACTCTCAAAAAGCATTTTTTTCATATTATTCACTTTTTGATTTCATTGTTCAACAACTACATTCTATTATGGATTTCTTATTAAATAAAAATCATGATTAATTTCATGATTATCTAGGTAGTTTTTAAATTTAATGGATGTGTGATATATTCTTTTTTATGATCACAGAAAATTGAGTATGCATCTGATATCATTTTTGTCTCTCCTTATATAACTATTCATATAGTCCATCACTTCTTTATTACTCTATATTAACATGAAATATACCATTTACTATAATCATTATCAAAAATAATGAAATACATTTTCCCATACATGAACAAAATATTAATTAGGGCATAGATATCAGTATGCACCATGACAATAAGAGTATATGTTATTTTCAACTTTAGTCAATATAGATTCCAGAATATCTTTACCTATATACAAGCATCAGAGTTCTTCTTAAATTTTCATTTAAGATTTGGAAGATACATATCATCCTTTATCTTATAAACATTCTTCATTCTCTATTGGTAAATATGGCCAAGTATCTAATACTATAAGTTTTTCTCCCATTCAACTGCTAGGAAACAAAAGTTCTCATTACTTCCCACCTAATAAATATTTCAACTTTTCCTTCATACTTTGATAAGTGAATTATTATATTTTCCCTTGGTAACCCAACATTTTTTATTAAAAAAAAATCTTATGTATATATTCACAGAGTTTAATCATGCTCAATAGATTGTATCAATGACCATCCACAAAGAGAACATTTTAATTCTTAAGTTCACTGCCTGTGAGGCAGGTATTGCTAACCACTTTGATCATTAGGGATCAATAATTTCTTAAAAACACTATATAATCAATAATCCCTTTCATATCTTTCAATATATTTGAATTTACAATCATTTTTTATGAACCCCAACTATCAAGGATCCAGGTATTATTTTTATTTATATCTTTGAGATAAATTTTATCAAGATTGGTCTTCTATATGTTATTTTTTCTCTTCATGAGATCCCATGTTGAGTCAAGGAATAATATGGATTATCATATATCTATTAAATACTAGTATTATATTCATATTCATCTTATTATTATAAGGTATTGAATCTATTACATGAATCAATCTTATTAGGTTGTCTAAAAATTTCTTTCCTCTAACTCCCATGACAGTGATCACCACTCCTCCTATGCCTGTAATCAATATATTTATTCCCAAAGACATAAAAATGGAAAAAATATCCAAATAAATTATTTCTTATATGTGATAAAGTATCTAGTATCATTCTCATTTGATGAATTTTGATTTATTCATCATTTAAATAGCTCCTTGTTTCATCATAGAAACGCATGGTGTTGCCCAGAAATACACACAATTGACTCTTAGTGAGAGGAAAAATATTATCTCATTTATTCCACCACTTGTTACTATCCTTTTAAAACCTTATTACTGTCATTGTTTAACCCTAAAATAATATGGATTATTTTTACCATTCAATTTCCTTTGATAAGATCTATATTATTCTAAGAAACTTCTGCTTTAGATCTGAGAACAATAGTACCAACTATCTACTTATCTTTTTTTATCTGTTTCTATTCATTAATTTGATATTTCAGCATATATGATTCTAATTTATACCAAAAAACATAGTATTTATTCATCTATAATGTTATTAACACCCTATGAGACTTTATTGAATCATTATATCAATTCTCCATATATGGACCTTCCTAAGTATAGTTTCTTCTATGTATAACTTGATTTTATTTATGGTTCCAATTTATTTATTAGAGTAATAACTACTTCTTCTATAGATTATTATATCCCTATTTTCTCTTTTACACAATCATCAAGGTCATCAATAACCTTAATCTATTCTTCAATATTCAGCTTTAAATTTTCAACTTATTCAAAATTTACTTAACTAGATAAATGATTATCTATATACTATTATAGTCTGTCAATATTTTCTTAATGATGATCCATATATTCAAAGTATTATTTTATCATTCCATTTACCTTTTTATTTTTCTTTCTTCATAGATTGAGTTCTTTGAGGGATCCCTTAGTTCTTCCTTAATATTAATTACACCTTCCAGTTGAATTTATTCCTCCTATATAGGTTCATTATTTTCAACTATATCCATCATGGAATATTTAACATATTTCTTAAACTCTATTTACACTTCCTCATAATTGTCTCCATTATCTCATTCCTCTTTTATTATGAAGCTCTTCCTCTGGAATTTCTTTCTAGATTTGATGTCACCTTTTTTGGGGAACCTCCTAAAGGCCTCTACGTTATTTCTACATCACTTTATTCATCATAAAATATTCTTTAGAACCATTTAGAAATGTTACCTAATTTTATACATTGAAAACATGCCAACGTATCTTTTCTTCAAAACTTCCCTTTCCTCTCTTGAATTTTTTTCCAAAAGTTATAGGAAGTAATCATCCATATCTTTTTCCTCTTTACCACATTTTTCAATGTCAAGTTAATCTATGTCTATGAAATTCATATACTTATTTTAATGACTAGATAATCTTTTATTCTTAACATGCATTTAATAATACAATAAGATACTCAATAGATCATTAATAGATAATGTTTTCAAATCCCTTTCTTTTGGAGAAGAAAATTTTGTTTTATAAAGTGGTAGAATCTATTGAGTAATTTTATTTACAATATTTATATCCTTAATTTATTCACCAAACCCCCAAATAGATATAGAAAACTTAGTTATTTAGTTAAATAATCTTTAATAATCATTATTAAGAAATATTTTCAACTCGTTAATTCTATTGTGGAGAACTTTTAGTTGATACCCCATCACCTTATAATCCACTTCAAATATGTTGGAAAATTTTTTCAAAATTAACTTGGAATTTATGTAGCTCATCACCTTCATATATATCTGATATCATAGAGTTATAGTTAGAGAATTTTGAGATTTTTCATCATCATAAATAATTTCTCTGTAATCTTTAGTCATAGACTACCCTATATCATAACTCACTTGAATATAATAAATGGTGGTAAAAAATTTCCATTCCAAGGGGTCAATGATACGATCACATAATTTTTAAAAAATTGATATTTTTTCCCATTAATGAGTTGTAATCCTTTTAAATTAACTAAATTCTTCATACTAAAAAATAAAATATGCATTCAATTCCAGGAAACTATACTCTGATACCACTTGTTCTACCCTAGGACACCATGATAGGAGAGGTGTGAATCAAGGTTTGAAATTGGTCTTTGAAAAAAAATCCCTCCTTTAGGGAGGGAATCGTAAAATATGTATGATTATATTACACATTCACCAAACACACAGATATTGAAATAAAATAGAACATATAAATTTTTAATTGGTTGAACGCTAAGGGGTAGTCCAAGGAGCATACTCTGATAGTGTTTCAGTCGTACAGAATCTACTAAGCTTCACTAGATTATATGGATTAAAAATATTCATCCATGGTCACTCTTTTTCAGGTTCACTAACTTTATAAAGTATTCAAGGATAGCACACTAACTCTCTAGGATCACCATTATCAACTCCTCCATACTCACTATGTTAGATAAAGTCTTCTTTGGTTTAATGACTTAAAGGTCACCACCCCATCATCAAATATTTTCTGAATGTGTTGTATCATAAATTCTAGGATTTTATACTCCAATATACTCTTTAATCCTCATAATAGTCACTAGATATGGCTATGTAAAGTATTAGATCCAAAAACTTCCATGAAAAAAGTGCATTGTAGTATTTTTTTTACTACATCTTCCACTTTGTGGACTAGAATTTGCGTTATACGAGCATCTTTATGCTTTATAGAACCCTACTTTGAAAAATGATTTTTAGTACCTCCTTGAGGAGATTAACTCACTATACATTATATCCTTGTTATGTTATGATCATTTCTTTGTAGATGACCCTCGCTATGCAGTTGACCCTTGCTATTCGGTCTACCTACCATCTCTAATTATCCAAAAAAACAACAGATTTTATTAACTTTTTATTTGATTTCTAATGATGTGAACAGTGGATTATTTATAGGAAATCACCCCCACCCCCAAAAAAACTTCATTCATCATTGAAATACCACTTAATACCCTTCATGAACTAGTGTAAATTCTATGTGGTCGATTCTACATAGTCCTCCAAAAACATCACATCAATTTTTAAAATGAAATTATTATTTTGTGGTTACCATTACATGTATTATTTACAATTTTAAAACCCTTACTCATCTTAATCTCAAATGACACCATCATTATATGGTTCACACAGATCACATCCTTTATGAGTCATAAACTATTACCGCATATTCTCTATAAACAAACTTCCAACTACAAACTCCATATGTGATCAAAAATAAGTGGTCAAATATCCCTTGATAAAAATATTATGTATCTTTGTGTACCCCCTATTTGTCACTCATAGGTGATATGTTGTTTTTTTAAGAACAAAAAATTTTATATACACATTATTTTATTCATGTTTCTTTTCCTTGAATCCTTTACACAACTTCACATAAAAGTCAAATTTTTCACACCCAAAAAATTAGCAAACAATGTAAAATAATTCCTTTAACAAAAAACTTTTAAAAATTCATTTTCCTATAGAAAACCTCACTTGGTATTCAAAATATTTGATCATCCTAGAATATATTGACAAACAACACAACACACTTATATTCCCTATCTTGGATCACCTTGGTTAAAACACTACTAATATCAAATGATGGATCCTTACTAACACTACATGTTTCATAAGTATCATGAAAGTACTTTCTTTCTTTTCTCTTCAAAATTTTTCCAACCTTATTATTTTTTTAAACTAAGGACAATATGGTCAGATATTACTAGGTTTCTTGCATTTATAACATATAGTGTCCAAAGACTCATTAGTTTTATGTTTAAATATTCTTCCTTAATATAGTCATACTAGAAGTTATTTATTCCCATAATATTATCCATTATTCTTGAAAACTAAGTGATATCACATTTATTATCATCTTTATTGATATCATCTAATATATTTTTATATTTATTCATAGTAGTAGACATAGATGTATAAGAATCGGTAGTAAAAACACATAAAGTTAAAGTGAATGTGACTCTGGTATTTCTCTTATCCTTCTAAATATCTCTCTTAAACTAATTCTTATAATAAATTAAGTTTATAATGAGATCATAAAGAAAAAGATTTTTTATATTCTTATTTTCATCAATATCCATCTTCTTCGATTCTTATTCCTTTAGAAAAATATCAATAACTTTTTCCACAAGTTGTTATTCATTAATTTATTTATTGAAAAAATATTGAAGTACATTAACAACTAACATAAAGTGTTGACACATCTACTCCACTGATTCTCTAGGTATAAAATAAAAGGTCTGATAACTAACTCTTAGCATATCTCTTCAATTCTCGAGTATAATAACCCATAACTTAAACAACCCAAACAACATAATTTATAACATGGTTTACACTTTCATACATTTTTATGATATTATTAGTCTAAAGTTTTATATAATTAAGAAAAAATATTACATATCAAAACCTTACAAAACAAAGTGGAAACATCCAATCAATATCCATTTTTCCCCAAAAACCATATTCTTAAATTTAAACTTTTATTTTATTCAAAACTCATTACCTTCTCTAAATATGAATAGTCATAGTGGAAATATAAACCTTATTATAAATCCTAATCATCCTCATGAACTATGAAAATTATTTGGAAGCTTATTATGAGTAAAAAAATCTCTATAAAGTATAAAATAAAATTAAAGAAACTTGTTAGTCCATCATGAAATTCATGAAATCCAATAGAAAAACTACTTATATAAATAATATTGAACTCAAATAATCATTTACATACTAAAGAAATAAAATTAAATTCCAAAATAATTTCATAAAACACTTCATATGATATTATAAAGGAAAAAATCATAATCTTGATGGATTATTATGAAACATGATCACTCGTGAAAACATTTTCATAAAAACATACTTTTCACCCTTAAAGGGGCATAAACTTTCCTTCAAACATAATCTAATTACCTTACCTTGGGAAATCAGAACAATTCACTAAAAAATAAATTTTAAACATTTAATAGTATTATAGGTACCTTGGGATATCATCTTCATATCGTCTGTATAATCACTCTTACAAATGGAATAGCCTAATCGGTTAATTCAAACATGTATTCCTTAGAGAATAAAATCATTACCCAATTCATTGGAGAGTTATATCGAGATCAAATTTCATTATGTATAATGTAAAAATAATATAAAATATATAAAACACATAAAATATCCCATTTATATCATAAAATCTCATAAATTATTAAATTTAACACAAATTTAGAATCACTTTCAGGATTCATGTAAAAATAAGGATAAAAATCCTTTTTTATTTGAAAATTATTTAAACAAAAATTACTAGAAGAATGAGAAATAGGATATTCATTTAAAATAAATAAAAAATATAGATTAATTTTCTTAAATAATAACTTTCATGGTTTTGGTAAAATCCACTCATGCTGTGTAGGTTAAAAAATCATTTCACGCTTTTATAAAAATGTCAAAAATAAATCATTTGTAGAATATTTTAAAGTAATATTTTAAAACCTTCATAAAGAAAGTGAAACATGGTTTAAAATTGATTTTAACATAAATTTTAGTATATTAATAACATTATTATATAATTTTTTATAATATTAATAGGGATGAAAATGAGAATAAATTATTTTAAAAATTTTAAAATAAGGCTTTAAAGAAAAATATCTTACCTCGATTACAACTCACCGTGTTCGTAATTTAAATAAAGTATAATAAAATTATATTAATTATTTAATTACTTTATAATATTATTTATTTTTATCACATTATTATTATCCATCTTATTTCATTTATTACCATGCCTTATATAGTTACTAAATTAGTTAAGTTTATGTCGAATGTTTTAAGGACATTCAATTCATAATCATAAAAAACACTTTGATGGGTTTACCATGGTAAAATTAGTCATTGTTCCATAATATCCAGAATATTAATCATGAAATAATTATAATTTATATATTAAATATAATTTTATAACCATTCATTAAAGTCAGACAAGAAGAATAAACCACATTGCTTTATAGAGGTGGTAGTCCACACATACGCACGAGCGACTTTATCATTTTCCAATTGATAGAAGGGTAAGAAAGTAAGTAATATATTATATCTACAAAATCATATTTATTTAATTAATATCATATATATTCATTAATTAAATTATAATAACCATCCTTTGAGGAAGTGATGAAAAATAAAACACATCGCTTTATGGATGTGGTAGTCCACAAGTACGCACGAGCGATATTTTCATTTCTTATAGGATAAAAAAAGATATGAAAAATGGTTGTACCATTAAAATAATAACATTTAAATATATGTATTATACTTATTTTATCATATTATCATGATTATATAATTTTTTAAGGATATATAAGAAGAAACAAACAAGAAACGCTCGATGAAGAATTATAAATCTTCTTCGGCTTACACCTTAAACCTTTTAGGTTTGTTTTTGGTTAATTTAGGACCTATAAGAAATTAGTAGGGATGTTAGAGAAAGATTTTGGAATTTATTTTATGATATAAATTTTTTTAAATGTGTGAGTAATATAGGATAGGAGGTTCCCTTTTATATGTGAGGGGGTTGACACATTTATAATTTTTCTAAACTTTAAAATATTATAAATTTATTAGTCAATGTAAAGTGGATAAAAAACTATAAAATTAAGATATAAGGTGGTAAGGTTTAAAATTAAATAATAAAATAAGATTTAAGATAAAAAATTGTCTTTATCACTTAGGATTTACCATAATTAACCTGATTTACCCTTTAATGTGGTGACACATTTTTATCATGGTAAATATTCATACTGACCAAAAATTAAATTGACCTCATTAATTAATTTTAACCTCGTGATTAAAAATATGGAATCAATTTTTAAATATTTAATTTATATATATGTAATAAATCACTTTTAATATAATTTCAAAAGATTCAATGAAAAATAGTTTTTAGAAAATTTTATTTTAAGAATAAAAAAGAAGTTATATCTAAATAAAATATAATATTGATTCATAAGTAATTATTTAGATTATTTTTAATAAAATTGATGGAATTTTAATTTAAATCCAAATAAAAAATCCAAAATATAATGGAACTATTAAATTTCTTATTTAAATAAAATAAATGATAGTTTTGAAAAGGGTATATTACATAATCAAAGTGAATGAGCATAACATAAGATAATTCATAACCATAAAAATATGGATCATAAATCATGAGACATTGAGTAAAGATTTAACATAATAAAAGAATTATGTAAGTCAACAATCATGAGCTATTTGAAAACAATCCTTGGGGAAATTGTCTATTATAACTCATAGAAAACAATTAAAAACTATGTAGGTGTCTTAAAACATCAAATATTTACCATAGAATCACAAAACTAGATGATTCATATATCTATTAGAAGTAAAATATTTCCAATAAACTCTATATTATCATAGGAGTAACTTAAAATTAGTTAACTTCATCACTTTACCAATGCATTATAAGGATATAATAGACCCACTAGTCCTTGGTTTACAAACTAAGTACCCATTCTTGGTTTATAACATAACCACCCTTCCTTGATTTATAAAAAAACCCACACACCAATCATTAATAAATATTTTGAAGTACCATAAAATTAACAAAATATTTATAATATTATACTTTTCAACCAAACACCCTTGAAAACAACCGTTATTTCTTTTTAGCTGGATTTTCCTCTAGAAAAGAAATGGGTTCCATGAAAATCTATTTAAAATAATCATAATCCATCTA
This sequence comes from Viscum album, assembly GCA_963277665.1. NCBI lineage: Eukaryota > Viridiplantae > Streptophyta > Magnoliopsida > Santalales > Viscaceae > Viscum > Viscum album. Next base: position 2,067,658,625 of record OY728152.1, on the reverse strand, counting down.
TAGAAAGAATGGGGGTGGTATCATTGGAACACATTTATATAAAATAATATTTAACATTAGAGTTTTAATTATGGTTTATTAATATCAGTGTTAAAAGTTCTCATATATTACTTTTAACATTTTTTAATCAATAAAAAATGTTAAAATCAAACTTTTAACGTCAGTTCCTTAAAAACTGATGTTAAAAGTAACATTGGTTTCTTTAGTAAATAATGTTAAAATTACACTTTTAACATTGATTGTTCAAAAAACTAACATTAAAAATATATTCAAAGTTTTATTTTATTTTACAATCTTTGATTTGACTGGTCGTGGGGCTAAAATGGACTTACAAATCAAGATTTATTATTTTAAGAAGATACACTTCTCTAAGAGAAGTCTTAAATAAGTCCAAATTTCAACAACCATGAATTTTGATCCATAGGACTCTTTGAGATCCAAGACCAATAAAATAGAATCCTAAGAAACAAAATATTCTCTGGTATTCATATTCTCTATGTCTTAGCATATGTTTTTACTAAAAAGCAATGTGAACAATATTTTTTTATTTTTGATGTTTTTTATTAGTAAAAAGTAAAATCAAAAGTATATTTTTACAATTTATGTCATATTTTTTAAAAAATGAAATTAAAACCATTATATGATAAGGGTTTTAACTTCAGATATATATTTTCTCAAGGTTCAAAGTAATGTTTCAAACATGTGGGTTCATCATGTCAATTTTTTCACAACGCACATTTCAATTTTTAAAATCCCACCAAAATTTCCATACATTATCACGGAAAATATTTTCATTTACAATATATAAATACTCATTATCTTTATTTAAACATTTTAGTCCTCTTTGAAATAAATTTTCAATTCTTATTTGATCGATTATTTGAAAGTGTTATTTATTATAATTCTTTAGTTTCTTTATTATTATTTTACTTCATCACTAAAATTATTCATAATTTTTCTTATAACGATGAATACTTCTTCTAGTTGATTAATGAAGATAAAAATTTTGTATGAGATTCACCAGCCAAATTGAAAAATTACTTATCAATCGCTATTTTTATTATCGCATGAGTTCTTCCCTAAAAGAAGATAAATAATGAAAAATCACATACCAACTCAAAGTATACCTCCAAACTAATTGAAATTAATTCAAATATTTATGTTTATTTTTGTTTCTTTCATTTGGATTATATGATTTTAAGTTTATGTTTCTCAGATTTTTTTTAAAATAGTAGTATATATCAAGAATTAGAGAATTCCAACTTCTAACAGCCATAACTTTTAATTTGTAAGTTGTTTTTAGATCCATGACCAGTTAAATAAAAAGGGTAAGAAACAAATTGTACTCTAGTATTCAGAGTTTCTATATCATAACATTAGTTCTTAATAAAATCAATGTGAAACGTATTTTTTACCATTGACACCTATTTATTTGTAAAACTGACATGAAAATATACTTTTGACATTAGTTTTTATCAAAACCCAATGTTAAAATCTGGTTGGAATAATACTTTCAACATCAGTTTTCCAAAAAAATGATGTCGAAAGTTGAAAATTTTACTTTTGGACATCAGTTTATAAAAACCAAAGCTAGAAGTCCCACTTTTAATGTCTTTGAAAAGAAAATCAATTAAAAATGATGTTAAAATAAAAACAACTAATGTGAATACATGTTTTACTACTAGTGATATATACCCATTGTAGCATAGTAAAACAGTAATAGATATTTCGAAATAATAAAAATATATTTAAAAAAACATTAAAGACATTTTTTTTAAAGTGGAAAAACATATTTTTCTTTTTATAAGGTTATAAGTAAAAATTCCAAGAATATAGAGAAAAATATTTTAATTGAAAATAACCATGTAAATTTTTAAAGTAAAATTCAACAAAATAATAGTTATAAAAGAGGTAAATTCCATTAATTTTGTAAATATTGAAACAAATATCCCTTTCTCACTTCTGATAAAAATCAAAATTACCTTGTTTGGAAAAAAAAATATTCCTTTTAAAACTTTGTAAATAAAGTAAAATATAGTTGAAAATTAATTTAAACAATAATTTATTCATAGAAAATAACGTTCTGGAAAACATTTTAAAGATCATGGGTATGGAAGAGAAAATATTCCTGACCAAAAAAGATAAATAAGTTTGGTTTTCCATAAAAATGTTCTTTTGACATTCTTAAGTAGCAAAGAGAATATAATGAATGGAAATAATGTAAACCTCATTAATAACTATATTATAATAAATTATATGTGATTAAATAAATTAATATCATACAATTTCCCTTAAAGGAACCTTGAATAAAAATAATCCCAAAAATAAATGATAATATAACATAAATCCATTACCGCTTTGGTAACTTTTAAATGAAAAGTAATTGAAAGGAATAATATTATGTGTCTCTATAAATACTATTAATTTAATTAATTAATATGTCAAAATTAATTCTTGGGGAAATAAGTATGCCTTACAAATAAATCATAGTGCGCGATATGAACCATACCTCTAGAAAATGAGATTGAGAAAAGTAAAACCCTTACAATGATCATAACATTTTAAGTGATAATTATTCCTTGAAGTGATTATGTGAACATGTTTAAATATATATATATAAAAAGTTTAAATAAATAATAAAACAATTTAGAGATCAATTAAAACATATTCATGTCATAACAAAGTCTATGAAGCAGTTTTATATCTCAATGAAAGGAAATTGAGTTGAGAGTCCCCTTATCGCAAGTCCAAACTATCTATGTATGTATTTTAACTTCTTTATAATAAACTTATATATATTATTTAAATATTTTATAATATTTTATATAATTATTAATTTAAATTTAAACCATTTATTTAATTATTATTTTTTATTTTAATGGTATATTTAATTAATTAATTGGTGAAGTCTGCCTCAGTTGTTTTGAGGATGTTTGTTTCATCATTGAAAAATAAATTTGGTAGGTTGACTATGGTCAAAGGGTTCATTGTTCCATTATATCAAGAATAATAATCATGAAATAATTATAATTTTTATTCATCAAATAAAATTTTGTACTTATCCATGAAAATCAGTTATAAAAACAAAATATATAGGCTCACAGGGTGGTAGTCCACACATACACACAAGATATGTTTTTACTTTTTTTAGATGGAAAATAACGAAATAAAATAAAATATTATCTTTAAAAAATAATTATCAAGTTATAAAAATCAAATAAATTCATTAAATTCATCCTCATGACCATCCATGAGAGGTTTTTTTTGGAAAATGCAGTACATCACTATGTGGAGACAACAATATGTACATACACACGTGTAATAATTCCATTTTTAATGATTAGAATGGTATGAAGATAGATTTTAAATTATATTTATATAATAATAATTATTTCATTAATATCATTTATATAAATAAAATCAATCATAATAACCATCCATGAAAGGTGGTGATGAGAAATGAAATTCATCGATTCGCATGGTGGAAGTCTGCATGTACACATGAATAATGGTTATGTTTACCATTTTATGGTAAACGAAGATGAATAAAGTTATTAAATTAACATAATAATATCTAAATATATTTGAGATGCTTATTTTATTATATTTTAATAGATTAGATGAAATTAAAAAAGGTACAAAAATAAGTTGAATGAAAATGCTAGGTTGAGACGATTACCTCCTCTTTGAGGAACCTCCATTGGATTTCTCCTTAAGGACCCTTGGGGTGGTATATTAAGAATAATTGAACCTATGAATTTTATATAATTAAGTTAATAAGATTCTTTATTAGGGTTTTTTCTAACTAGGTTTCTCATGAAGTGTGAGGAAGAGATGATATGTGGAGTCCCTATATAAGAGAGGAGAGGAGCACCCTTGAAATTACTTAAAATAATAAATTAATATAAATTAATTTTCATCTTCATGTGAAAAAAAATAATGTATATCAAATATATGATGAATATAAATTGAAATAATATAATATAATCAAATTTAGATAAGTTTATTTTATTTTTTAACCTTTATCTCTTAGTTTTAACCCTAGTTAACCCTTTTAATGGCTACCATGATAATAGTGTTTTTTACCGTTTAGAAGCCAAGAAAGTTACTATATAAGAATAAGTGACCCATATAAGGGAAACAGTTGATATTCATGAACATGTAAAATTCAATTCTCCAAGGATAATATTTTTTAAAATTTTAAATCATTTAATATAATATAATGTAACATAAAATACCGGTAAAGTAATTTTCAAGGTTATTCACATAATTGGAATTTAAAAAATATCAAGGTAGTAATGTAATTAAAATATAAAATGTTAAAAAATAAAATTACATTATATTTTTCAAAAAAATATTATAACACAAAAAAAATCAAAAAAATATTACTTTTAGAGTTTTAAAAATCATTTACTTGATTTTTCTACTACTTTCATAAGCACTCTATCGGCATTCCATGAGAATTTAAGGTAATTTTTTAATAAATAAAAATTTAGCATAATAAAATAAATTCACTCATATTAAAAATAAAAAATTATAATCATTCATTACTTTTTTTATCATTGTCGAAAAATATTATAGATATTAAAAGCATGAAAGAGACATTTTAGAATTTTCCTTTACTTAAAATAATATAACAACCTTTATCAAAGAAAAATGGAACCAAAATACCATATTTTAAAATATATGAATGTTTTTTTCAAATAAAACTCCTAAAAATAAATATATGAAAGGTTATGGATGATTTTTAATCTTTATTTCATAGTTTTAACCTTGTTCTACCTGCTTTACCCTTACCGTGCTGACAGCAAATTTACCAATATTACTATTTATTATGAAAAAAAACTAAAGTTGACCTATTTACCAAATTTTAAAATTATGATTCCAAATATAGAATACATTTTTTCAAATTAAATCCCTATAAGTGGTATAAATTAATTTATAATTATCTCACAAGCCCTGATGAAAAACAATTTTCCAAAAAAATGAATTTTTATGTATAAAAATGTTTTCATGCAAAAATTAAGAATAGTTTTTTTAAAATGGAATTAATTATATTATATTTAATCAAAAGTAACTAAATAAATTTAAAAATAAATAAAAATAAAATGTAAATTTGTAAATACTTGAATGGAAAATAAGTTTTTCTATAAAATTGATATTTTTCACTATTCATTGAAAAATTAATCCTTTTAGAAAAATACAAAAAATTATCCTTAATATCATTTTTTATAATTTTTTAAAAGGTAATTCCTGAGAGTGGCCTTTTAAAACCCTCCACACTCAAGAATCCCCCTCCCCATGAAGAGGTCATCTAGAGATGCCCCAGCCGAGGAGGAGCCATTGTCAGCCGAGATGACATTGCATCCCGCGGGGTAACACCTCGATCAGCGATGGTTCGTCACAGCAAGTTGTCAGCCAGGTGAAGTGCATCCATTCTTCCCACCCTATGAGACACCGGGTGACCCGGCAAGATGAGTGGTACATAAGAGGTGGAAATTCCCCCTAAAGAGTGGAGCGAACCCCCGACCTCACCGAACACCGTGTCTTTGGCCCTCGACCCTGCACCACTACGCCACTGCCAAAGCGGAAAACGTGTTGGTCAGTTTAGGGGGTATTGAGGCGGCCTTACCCCACCCCCTGTCGCACGTCCCCATCTAGGCCCAAGGTGGCCAACCTTGGGCTTGGTCCAGTTCCACATGGGATGAAGGGGATGAGAGGATTGTTGGCATATAATGCACGTTGCCTTTGCGAGGACTCGAACCCGGAACCTCGACGACAGGACGCCACCACCTTAAACCAACTCACCCAGCCCCCGCGGGCAATAAAATTATCCTTAATATAATTTTATTATAATTATATAAATATGATATCCTTTTTATAAAATTAAATTTATTGAATTTGAATAAATTAATTATTATATTTTCTCACCAAAATCAATAAAAACCATTTATGAAGAAAATGTATTTTTAAATCATAAAATGGAATCACTAAAAATTGAGTTCTTATTTCCAAATAATTAGTCAATGCATTTTTATATACTATAACCATTTTAAATATATTTTATAATGTTTTAATCATATTTAAACCCATCAATTCAATGGATAGCCTATAATGGTCATATTTAAAATAATATTATTTATCGGTTTATTTGAACTTGGTGTTGCATGTCATATACATTATCAAACAGTGTTATTTTAAAATATCATGGTATTACATTCTCCACACCCCCCTCACCCTTAAATAAATTGTGTACCTATAATTCTATATTGATCTTTAAAATTCAATGGCTTGATTTTTTAAAATCCCTTTATTCAAAACCACATCATAAAAAGGGTTAATAAAACTTCCTTTTAAAAAGAGGGAAAAGAGAATATGAAGATCATTTGTAATAATAATAACTAGGTTTCCAAATATAATAAAATTAGTGGAAAGTTAAAATATAGACATATAAAAGAAAATAAAAGTCTAAATAATGATGGAGAGTGATAGATAATGTGGTTATGAGAAAGTTAATGACCACAAAATCATGCATTAATAAGAGAGAAAGAAGACCTCCAATTCATAAGAAATGATTGTAAAAAGATAAAAAATTTAATTTGAGGGGTTTTTTTATTATACAAACTAAAAACATTGAAAAATGTACTTATATTATTTTATTTAAATCTAAAAACCCAAATTCATCATTTGATTTCATGTTTTAATAAGTCTCCACAACTATCTCATCCAATATTTCAAGCAATGAGTATCTACAATGAATATTTCTTATTCCTAAAGCATCAACTTTTAATAGACCGTGGGTTCTAGAAAAGGATAAAAATATAATCCTATTATATTTACAAAATCAAAATGGAAATCACAAGGTAATACAATACACAAAATGAATAAACATTTATATGAATAAATAATACATTAAACTCTAAAATTTTTATAATAAAACCCAAGGTTGAACTTAGATTATTCCATAAATAATTAACCTTATATCTCAATTACCTTCATTAACCTCAACATTAAATAATTTTTTAAATTAAAAGGTTATATCATACCTTTAATATTACATTCCCAAAAATATAATGGAATTATTCACAAATCATAATTCATGTTAAATCACATGATGAACCTAAGGGTAACCGGTACCTTATCCCAATAAACCATCTCCTAAAATATCATTAATCACTTTAAATTTCCATATATTAAAACCTCAAAAGGGGTTTCAATGCATTTGAACTTATGATAAACCTTAAAAATATAAACCTATGATGGTATCTATAACTATTAAGTTAATATCACATGAAAACATCTTAATGTATAAAGTTATATAAACTCTACTCTAATACTAAATATAATATCCCCAAACCCACACTCCTAGATTCAGTGTTAAAAACCTAATCATTAAATTTCAGGATTTTATACCAATAAACATAACCTAATTTTATCTATCCAAAACATATAACATAAAATATAAATATTCAATCACTTATATACATAAGTTCCTTTTAGATTCATGGTTTTATAGAATTAGGACAAGCTCTTATATAAAAATTCCTATGTATTTAGTGATCATTTTTTCTACTATACCCATATTTTCTTATTTAAAAATAATTCATAAACATCTCCCATAAAATTATTTACACATGAAACATTTATAGAAAAAAATATTTAACACAACTCTTTATAACCTATGAAAATGGAAGTCATAATAAGGGTGAGCTCAAATGCTTAGTAAGGGTAAATATAATCATTAACAATTAAATGTTATCAATGAGAATAATATGAGAATAGGGATATAATGACATAATCAAAGTGAATGATCATAACATAAGAGAACTCTTACCCATAAAAACATGGATCATAAATCATGAGACTCAGTATAAATCTCTAACATAATAAATTATTTATATAAATCAACAATCATGAGTTATGTGAAAACAATCCTTGAGTAAAGGATCCATTAGAACTCATAGAAATAATTGAAAAACTATGTAGGTATCTTGGAACATAAAACATTCATCATCAAATAGCCTAACAAAATAATTACCATATCACTTAGGTGTAACTTATAACTAGTAAACTTTTTCATCTCATATTTGTAACATATAATCATTTAACTCGATCTATTTACCCAATGCATTGAAAGGCTGTAACAAAAACACCCATCCTTGGTATATAACATAACCACTCATCCTTGGTTTATAAAATAACCAACCACCCTTGGATTATAATGGAACCACTAGTCAATAATTCATACTTATGTGTAACTACCATATAATGAACTAAACATTTATATTCTTTCTCATTTCAACATAACACCATTGAAAAGACCCATCATTCATTTTTAACTTGATTAACCCATGAAAAAGAAATGGATTCGATGAAAATATCTTTAAAAAAATAACAATAAATACATAAAAAGAATAATAATGGATTCATTGGAATATATCCCCATTGGATCATAGTAAAACAATAAAGGATATTTCTAAAAATTAAAAATACATTTAAAATAACATTTAAGACATTTCTTTGAAAATAGTAAAAATGTCATTTTCATTTGATAAAATTTTTAAGTAAAAATTAAAATAATATAAAAAAAAGTATTTTCATTGAAAATAACCATAGAAACTTTTAGATGAAACTTCATATAAAATAATAGTTATGATGGTGGGAAAATTCATTCATTTAGAAAATATTAAAACAAATATCCCTTTCATGCTTCTAGTAAAAAACAAAAGTACCCACATTGGAAAATGAAAAAAAAAATATTTTTAAAACTTTATGAAGAAAGTAAAATTTAGTTAAAAATTAATTAAAAAATTATTAATTAATATAAAATAATATTCTTGAAAACATTTTAAAGATCATGGGTATGTAAGAGAAAAGATTCCCGACCAAAAAAAAGAAATAAGGTCGTATTTTATGAAAAAAAATTCTTTTGATATTATTAAGTACCAAAGAGAGAAAAATGAAATTAAATCATTTAAATATCAAAAATAAATATAGTATCAGAATATATATTTGGTTTAAGAAATAAATATTATATAATTTTTCCCAAAATAGCCTTGAACATAAACAATCATGAAAAAAATGATATTGTAACATAAAGGATTTACCACTTTGGTAAGTTTTGAAACAAAATTATTTTAAATAAATAATATTATATGGATATATAAATCACATAAATTAAATGAATTAATATTTCAAAATGAATTCATGGTTCAGTAATTACACCATACAAATAAATCATGGTGCACAACATTAAACATGTCTCAAGAAACTGATATTAAGACAAAGAAAACCCTTTAAAAGATCAAAACATTTGAATTGATTATTTTAGGAATTTATATCCACATAAAAAAAGTTTGACTACATAATAAAACAATTTATATATCAATTAATACATAATAATTTCATAATAAAGCCAATGAATAAGTCTTATAACCTAATGAAAGGAAATTGAGTTAAGGAACTCCTTACCTCGAGTCCAAACTTGTTATGTATGTAATTTTAATCATATATAATAAAATTATATTAATTATTTATTTATTTAAAATTATTTTATAGGTTTATTACTTTATTATTAAACTATTTATTATATTTATTTCAGTTATATATTTAATTACTTAATCGGTTAAGTCCACATCGGGTGTTTTGAGGATGTTCGGTTCATAATTGAAAAAAGACTTTGGAAGGTTGATCATATTCAAAGTGATAATCATTACATAATATCCATAATAATAGTCATGAAATAATTATCATTCTTATATATAAAATATAATTTCATATTCATCCATTAGATGTGGTTATGAAAACAAATACATCAGTTCATGAGGTAGTGGTCTGCACGTACACATGTGCAATGTTTTTACTTTTATTTTGATGGAAATAAAAGAAATAAAACAATATATTATATTTATAGAATAATTATAATTTTATAAAAATAAAATAACTTTATTAAATCCATCCCCATTACCATCCATGAGAATAGATTTTTGAAAAATTAAGTGTATCCCTACGTGGAGACAAAAGTCCGTATATATGCATGTACAATGATTCTGTTTTTAATGATTGGAATTTTATGAATATAGATGATATATTATATTTAAAGAATAATAATTATGTCATTAATATTATATATATATATATATTAAATAAATCATAATAACAAACCATGAGAGGTGGTGATTAGAAATGAAATTCCCTTATTCATGAGGCGGTAGTCTGCACATACACATGAATGAGAGTTTCATTTCCCATTTGATAGAAAAATTAGATGAATAAGGTAATTACCAAAATATAATAACAAATAATTATATGTTATATAGTAATTTTATTACATTGTAATGTTAATTATATAATTGAATGAGGAATAATAATAAGTAAAATGAAAATGTTTGGTTGAGATGAATACCTCCTCTTTGAAATAACCTCCTTTGGATCTCTCATTAAATACCCTAGAGATGATATTTTAAGAATAAAAACACCTATAAAATGTGTATAATGAAGTTAATAAGAGTTTTTGGTAGGTCTTTTTTGAGATAAGTTTCTCAATAAGTGTGAGTAATAGAGGTAGGTGGTGTACTTATATAAGAGAGGAGACGGACGCCCTTGGAATTACTTAAAGTATTAAATTAATATAAACTAATTTTCATGTTAATGTGGATCCAAATTGATATATTTAAAATATAGGGTGAATATAAGTCAAAATAATATAATAAAATAAAATTTATATGAGTTAATTTGATTTTTGAACCCTTGTCTTTTAGTCTTAACCCCTCTTAACCCTTTTAATGATTACCATGATTTCAATGTTTTTTTAGCCTCTAAGGGTCAGGAAAGTTTATATATAAGTAAAATTTACCCATGAAGGAATAATTTTTTATATTATATACCATATTTCATTAAATTGGTTAAATATAATATTTTTTTAAATTTTAAATCATTTGATAAAATATTATTTAACATAGAATACCATTAACATCATTTTTGGGACTATTCACATAATTTGAATTTAAAAAATATCCATAAAATAATTTAATTAGAATATAAAATTTTAAAAAATGAATAATACATTATATTTATCTAAGAAATTATTTTAACACCACAACTTTCCCAAAAAATATTACTTTTAGTGTTTTTAAAATCATTTTCTTGATTCTTCTACTGCTTGCCTAAGCATTATGCCACTGTTGCATATAAACTTGAGTTAATTATTTAATAAATTAAAATTAAAATTAAATTACCATCATAAAATGAGTTTATTAATATTAAATATAACCTTTTATAACCATTAAAAACTTATTTTTATCCCTATCATAAAATATTATAGATATTAAAAGCAAGAAAGAGACATTTTTTAATTTTTGTTTACTTAAAATAATATAAATTCATTTAAGGACAGAAAAAAGGAATATTTTCAAATATATGAATTTGTTTTGAATTGAACTCATAAAATGTAATAAAATAAATTTTATGGATTATTTTAAAGCTTTATTTCATAATTTTAACCTTGTTCTACAAATTTTACCCTTACCATGGTGATAACATTTTTACCAATGTTACTATTCATTATGACCAAAAATAAAGTGAAAATAATTAAAAAAATTGGAATTTATAATTATAAATATGAAATACATTTTAAAAAAATCAATCCTTATAAGTGTATATTCTAATTTTAATGTATGGGAAACGCGATGAAAAACAGTTTTCCAAAAGATACATTTTTAAGTATAAAAATGCTTTCATATGAAAATTAATCATAAAGTTAATTTAAATAAAATTAATTATGTTATTTTTAATTTAAATTAAATTATTAAATTTTAAAATCAATTCAAAACAAAATTTGACTATGTAAATACTTGAATGGGAAAGACAGTTTTCTATAAAATTAGTATTTTTTCACAATTCACTTAAAAATTAATCTTTTCTAAAAAATCCAAAAATTTCACCATAAGATAATTTTTTTATGAGACTTAAATAAATTATTTTATTTTTATAAAATAAAAACTCTAAATTTTTCATAAATTAATTATAATATTTACTCAAAAAAAGAAATAAAAAACATTTTTGAAGAAGAACTATTTTTGAAGCGTAAAATGACTTCACTATAAATTTGGTTCTTATTTAATAATATTTAATCAACAAATATTTATTTAATTGAAAATTATATATATATATATATTCCATAATATGGTTAATCCTATTCATACCTGTCAATTTAACGATTAGGTTATAATAGTCATATTTAAAATAATATTATTTCAAGGTTTGTTTAATCTCAGTGTTATGTGTCTTATATGATATAGAACATAGTATTATTTTAAAATATCAAGTTATTACAATTTTGTTACAAAAAACTTACTTTCATCAACATTGAATCATCATTCTAGAGTTTAACATCAATTTTCGTATAATGTCTCAAATGGTTCCATCTGTATGCTGGAATAAAAAATGTTATTATAAGAAAATTATACTAATTAAAGATGTTTATAAAGAAATCCATTGAAATACAAAGATAAATCTTGAAGTATATATTTCAAATTATGAATCATTCACTCTGATTATCCATCATATTGAGGATGAAATACTATGCTGAAATTCAATTCAGAACTCAAGGACTTTTTAAGTCCTTTCCAAAAATTTGGAGCAAATCTGAGATCATGCTTAGGTACGATAGAGAGAGGCCACATGTAATATTCCTATCTCTTTAAGATAAAGTTTATCAATTTCATACAAATAAATATTATCTCAAATAGGAATAAAATGCACTGATTTAGTCAAATAATCAATAATAATCTAAATCACATTATTTCCATGAGTTTTACTTATTAATCTCACCAAAAAAGCAATAGATATATTCTCTCATTTCCAATCTAGCACTAGAAAAGGCTAAAGCATCCCATTTGGTAGTTATAAATCAACTTTAACCTATTTAAAAGTCAAAAATTTCATGGTAAAATAAATAATATATTTCTTCATACCTTCCCACTATTAATATTCCAGAAGGTCACTATACAATTTAGCACTGCCAGGATGAACAAAAAACAAAGAGTCGTGAGCTTCACTTAATAATTACTTCTTCAATTAGGATTCACTAGAAACACATAAACTATTTCTAAATCCTATAATACATTCTTTACCAATATTAAACTCATGAAAATTATCCTTTTTAATTGATTCTTCTCTTTCTTACAAACCATGTTCTAAAACTTTTAGGTTTAATTATGCATTATATTTTTTACTTAAGGAATCGACTACCTTATTTGATTTTATTAAATGATATTGAATCATACGATCATAATTTTTTATAAGTTTCAACAATCTTTTCTACCTCATGTTAAACTCTTTTTTAGTAAATATATATATTTTAAAATTTAAAGGTTAATATATATTTCACATTTTTCCCCATATAAAAACTTTCTCCATATTTTTAAAGGAAAATTTACTATAACCAGTTAAAGATCAAGAATACGGAGATTTTTTTCATGAATTCTCAATTAGTGTGATGCATATGTAATTTCCTGATCATCTTTCATCAACCAATTTCTTTCAAGGAAGCATCAAGATAAATAAAAAACTAACCATTTTTTATAAAAAGGATAAAACTAGATGATTACCCAATCTTATTTTTAATTTATGAAAGTATTCATAAAATTTCTTTGTCTGGAAGAATTTAACTCCGTTTTTAGTTAACATAGTGGGATAAATAAATGAGAAAAGTTTTCAATGGACAGTTATTAGTAACCCACTAATCCAAGAAAACTTCAAATCACAATGTCATTTTTGGGTTTTCTATATTCTTCTTATAGAAACCTTAACCCTTTTACACCTATTATTACATGAGTTTTTACAAAATTATCTATTAAACACAAACAAAGATTGAAAGTCCCAATTTCTTTGGTAAACTATATAGATAAAACATTAACATCAACATAAAAATAAAATTTATTTATTTTAAGATTCATAATGAGATCCTAAAACTATATGGGATAACCTAGGGAATACATAGATAAAATGAGTAATCTAAAAATCTTAGTAAGGGAATAAAGTTGATAAGGAAGAATAAGGTTTGATTCAAATGTGTAACATGATATCATAAAAGAGAAGGCTTGTGAATAATATCATGGTAGTATAATATAAATAACATAGTATTATAATATCATATAAACATAGAAAATGTGGAAGTAACATAAAACATTAAATAAGAAAAATTAAAGGCTAAATTCCAAGAAAACATCACATGGGGGATGTAATCCCATCATAGATTAGGTATAATCCCTTATCCCATAAATAAGGTATCATGATACAAAAACCTTTTCCCAATGCATTGGATCACTATCTAGGAACAAACATCATAACATGTATAAGGTAATGTGTGCTATAAAAGGAAATTAATCAGTAGGCATAAACATACAAATTACCCATTGAAATAAATGAGTTGCATAATCATGCTTTATATCATAATAAAAGGAAAATTAATAAATATTATATAGAGAAGAAGGAATTTAATGTTATGGATGTTCATATCTGAGTATATAATAATAGGTCTCAAAATAAGGTGTTCATTTTGGAATAAAAACTTTAAAGTCATATTGTATAAAAGAATTAAGGAATAGAAAAGTTCCCCTTAAATGGGTTGTATTTTAATGAAGAAATTGGAGAAATGAATTTATGTAATTATTACCCCATCAAATAAAGGTATAATGAGCTACGTATATTTGTAAGAGATGTATATAAATAATTTAGATCAATCCATAACTTCAATAGATTCCATATTAGATGAAAATTGCATTAAAATATCACTAGGAATATTTCTTAATGAAAATACCCTTTTACTTTAAGATAACGTCTTTAAAATCTAAAAAATTCCAAAATATTATCAAAACCATTTTCTTTGAAAATGAACTTCAAAAACTATAATTGAATATTTAATGTATTGAGTGGTCATGATGGTGGGAAATTTTGTTCATGTAGTGTAAGTTAAAATAAAATATTCCTTTAATACATTTATAAAAAACATTTAAAAATTACCTCATTTGGAAAGAGACATGGATATAGAAGAAAAATGATTTTCAACTCAAGATGAAAATAAAGTCGATTTTTCTTAAAAATATTATTTTAGTATATTGAGTTGAGAATGAGAGTAAAATGAAAGAAACACTTTTATTCTAAATAAATAATTATATTATAATAAAATTAATTAGTTTCTTGATAGGTGTATCATGAAATTTTATCATCAATAGCTGATTATAAACAATCCTGATAAATAATGAGATTGTAATATAAAACCCTTAACACATTGGTAAATTTTAAATCATAAGCCCCATGAAATAAATAAACTTAAATAGATATATAAATATCAATAATTTTTATTATAATAATACTAAAATATGTTTATGGGTATTATATACACCACATAAAATAAAAAAGTTGTGAATATGACACATATCTCATAGAAATAAAAGTGAGATGAAAATCTCTTACCTTGAGTCTAACTCATCACATACGTTCTTTATATTCTAAAATAATAAACTTCTATTAATTATTTAATTTACTAATATACTTTTTAAAACTTATTATATCTTTTATTTTATCTATTTACCGATTTATATTTAATTACTTAATCAATTAATTTCTCGTCAGATATTTTAATGATATTTGGATTTTATATCCAAAAATGAATTTTATAGGTTGACTATGGTCAGAGTTGTAATTATCACATCATGTATAGAATAATTATCATGAAATAATTATCATTTTTATAAATAAATTTTACTTTTAAATGAAATCATTAAATATGGTTATGAAAAATGAACTATGTTACAATCATGGAGAAAGTATGTCATATGTACGCACGAGTAACGTTTTCATTTTTCAATGATCACTGTGGAAAGAAGGTGAGTATTATTTTATATTATATAATGATAATTACATCTTAAATATAATATTTTTTTTAAATACACTTATATATACCATCTATGTGATGTGGAAATTAAAAATGAATCACATCACCTCGTGGAGGTGGTAATCCACACGTATGCAAGAACGATGTTATCATTTTTAAATGAATGGAAAGTTAAGAAAATATATGATATATTAATTTTATATAATTATAAATTTTAATTAATATAATATATATATGAAATCCATAATTATAACCATCAGTGAGAGGCAGTGATGGAAAATGATTTACATCAGTTCATGAGGTGGTAGTATGTCGTACACATGAATAATGGTTTTGTTTACCATTTGATAGAAGAGGAGATTGATATAGTTTATTCCATTAATATAATAACATATTAGATATTGGATATAATTATGTTATTAAATATTAATTTTTTAATAATATTTTAAGGAGGTATAAGAATAAATAAATTTAAGACATTCGGTTAAAGGCTATACATTGTCTTTGGAAAACTCCCTTTTATTTACACCTTAAAACCTCTAAGGTTGGAATTGTGACCAAAATAGGACCTCTATAATATGAGGAGTGATGTTAAAAAGGTTTTTTGTTAGGTATTTTCTGAACTAAAAATATTTTTAAGTGTTAAGAAAAGAGTAGTGGTTCCCTTTTATAAGTGAGGGGAGGGGGACTCTAGAAATTACTTAATATAGAAAATTAACATAAATTAATTCTCATGGAAAAAAGGGAAAAATATAATTAGAAGATATGATTATGGTTATTATAAAATAATATTATAAAATAAAAAATTTACAAGTTTATATTAGGTTTTTACCCTTATCTTTTTATTTTAATCTGTGTTAGCCTTATTTGAAAATTACTATGATAATGATGTTTTTACTATTTAGGGATCAATATAGTTATGGTGAAATAAAAATTGTACCATAATTAAAAAATGGTTGATATTTTAAACCACATATCAATCCCTTGGATGAATATAGAGTTTTTAGTAATTTTAAATCATTTAATAAAATATTATTTATTATAAAATATCATTATTAACATTTTTGGAACTATTCATTTAATTTTACTTTGAAAACAACATAACCACAATCTAAATCAAATATAATACATTAATAACTCTAATAGATTATTTTTGTCTAAAAATAGTGATATATAAAAATTCAATCAAATTATATCAATTTTAACTTTTCAAAATTCATTTATTTTAGTTCTCTATTAATTGAATAAATGTTGTGTCAACATTGCGTAAGAATTTAAGGTAATTACTTCATCAATGAAAAATTAAAAATAAATTAAAAATGATAAAAATAATAATTTTTCTTTAAAATACCCATTTTATTATTGAATATATCCTATGTTTATCCCTATGTTAAAATTTTAATGATAATAAAAAAAGAGAATGACATTTTTTTACTTTTCTTTACATAAAATAATATAAAGGTAAAAGTAAAATAAATATAGAACCATGTTTCCATATTTTTGAAACATGTATGGAAATATATTAAATACACTCATCCAATAGGATAAAGTAATGTGTTAGGGTTATTTTTTAGTCCTTATCAAATTATTTTTAACCTAATTTCCTGATTTACTCTTAACATGGTGACAAAATCTAATAAGGTTAATATTCATAATGATAAAAAAAAGAAAACTATTTACCAAATTTTAACATCATGATTAAAAATATGGAATCAATTTTTAAGATTCAATTTTTATAAGTGGATGAAATTAATTTAATATTAAAACATAAAATGCAACAAAAAATAGTTTTTCAGAAAAATTCCCTTTTAAGTATAAAAATGTTTTTATATAAATTTAAAGTATAAAATTCATTAAAAATACTTTAATTGGGTTATTTTTAATCAAAATTTCAAAATTAAATTTTAAAACTAATCAAAAATATAATTTTACTTTGTAAATACATTAAAATAAAATACAATTTTCTATAAAAATCAGCATTTTTAAATAAAATCAATCTTTTCAAAAAAAATATCAAAATTTCACCATAAGTTAATTTTCATATAATGATTTAAAAAATTATATCTTTTTTATAAAATAAAGTTTCTTAAATTTTCAAAAATCAATTACAATATTTTCTCACAAAAATCAATAAAAATTATTTTTGAAGAAAATGTATTTTTGAAGAAAAAAATGACTTTACTAAAAATTGAGTGACTATTTACTAATAATTTATCAATATATTTATATTGAGTAGGAACTTTATATATATTTCATAAATAATTTAATCTTATTCATACAAACTAATTTTACAGTTAGGTTATAATCGTCATATTTAAATAATAATATGCCCCGGTTTGAGTAGGATTGGTGTTGTATGTCATATACACTATCAAACATTGCTTTATTTTTAAAATATCAAGGTGTTATATTTTACACCATTTAATAAATTTCATTATTTTAATTTTAAATTGATCTTGGTAATAAAGGTTTTGACATCTAAAAATACCTTTTCTGAAATACCATATTGTAAAAAGGGTTAATAAAACTTCCTCATGAAAAGGGGGAAACAAAAATATGAAGGTAGTTAAGAATAACACATAACTAGGTTTCCAAGTAGGATAAAATTATTGGGAAGTGAAAATATATACATATAGGAGAAACATAATTTCCAAATAATAATGGATATTGATATAGATCCTTGACCATAATAAATTGAATTATCATTATAAAGATAATGATTGTAAATCAATGAGGTGTGAAAAGTACATTGATTAATCATAAATGAATGTAATAGGACCACATTTTTGTTTCAATATCCTTTTCCTATAGTTGTGGAATTATTTTTCCATCTATAATGAGAACATAAAAAAATATACTTACTTTTAAAGTAAAATTTCATCTTTTAATCAATTTCCACCATAATTTCATCTTTTTATCCAAAGATGTGTATTCAAGGTGAATTTTTCATGACTGATGCACTAAAATAAACTTCTAACTGGTGGAATAAACCAAAAAAGGACAATAATATATTACACCTATCTTTATACATCAAAAAAACCAAAATGGTTAGCATAAGGTAATATAATTCCATAAAATAATAAACCTTCATATGAATAAATACAACATTAATCTTCAAAGCCTCAACAATAACACCCAAAGTTGAACTTAGATCATTTGATAAATAACTAACCTCAAAATTCTTCAAAATACTCCTTATAAAATTTAAAACCCAAAAATTGAAAATTATTTTGTCACATATTCTTTCATGTTAATTTAACATTTATCTCTAATCGATATTGGTAACTCGTAGATTCATATGCCAAAAAAAACATATTCCTTAATCATATAATCTCTAAAATATGCTAAGCATTTCCATAAATAACATACATCTCCAATAAAATAATATATGATTCCAAAATATAATTCAACTTTTATTCCTCAAATAAATACCATGATATTCTGTTTACCTTAATCATATAAGGATCCCAAAATAGTGAAATTCTTCTAAAATATCATTAATCACATAATAAGAAAATTGTGTTTCAATCTCATAGAAATATATATGATAAAACAGGTTTTCCAAAAATCAAATTAATAATTATATTTTAAATAATTTAAGTAAAAAAAATATAATTCCATACAAAATAAGAAATCACATAGGCCTTGGTGGCCATTACACCCTTTTCACCCTTTGGTTGGGGGTTCAAGCCCTACAGCCTTACCGGATATGACAAGAAATTGCCCGGCCTATGGGTTGTCCATTTTACTAGAACAACATTAATATAATTCCTATAATATTTCCAAAAATGTGCTAAAAATACTCAAAATTTTAATATAATTATTATAAAATAATCCTTTTATGTTAACCTTAAGGGTTACATATACCTCACCCTAATAAAACATCTCCTAGAAATATCATTAGTCATCTTCAAATTTTATCACTTAAAACTTCAAAAGAGGTTTCTAAGCCTTTGAAAATATGATCAAACATAAGCTTACAAACCCATGATAGAATCCTTAATTCTTAAGTTAACCACACATGAAAACATATATACTTCTAAAAATTAACATAATCCATAGATTTTTTCATGATTCTTATAACCATAATATCATTCATATAACACTTATAAAACATAATTCTTGAATCCCAATACATAAACACTTCAATAATTTTACTTAATTGATTGTAATAACATACTTTAATTAGGATTTAACCCGTGTATTATGGCATTGACTTAGATAATTCCCAAATTCTCCACATATTCAACATTGATCTATAAATGGTACCTTAGGATGAATTCATATCTCTCTATTGAACTCTTCATTTTTCCTTGTAAATTAGTTTCTCTATGTACTTATTTCCCACACATAAAACATATTATCATTCCTTTTATACATTTACCTACATTATTATTCCCACATAATTGATATATAGGAAACCAATCTTCTTCGCTTCATGGACTTCATGAAACTTCATTTTTTTCTTATTTGGTGTGTCAAGAATTTAACCCAATTTGATATGGTTGATGATAAAATGGGATATATGATTAGTCACAATCATAGTGTTTCACATTCCATCTCCCATTTCATTTTTTTTTTCATGAGTAAAATTATTACATTATCCTTCATATTCAGTGTTAACATAATTTCTCTTGGTTTTAGTCATTGATTAAAAATAAAAGCATTGTGTGAGCAATAATATTCATAGTGAGAAACCGTATAATCATGAAAAATAATTTATAGGATTTCTAAATTATGACACCCACTTTTCAATCTATGACACCATCTAATTAACCTAGGTCATTAGTGGTCATCATCTATTGAAATCCTTCATAATGGTTCATAGATAAAATGGCAGTTATCCAATCATATCCCATAGGAGTTTCAAACCAGGTGCACAGTATGGGAACAATCACCATGTAATAAAATGATAGATGAGATATACTTTACCGACTCTTATTAGGTTTATTTCCCCTAGATTCATATATTTTAAAACCATGTCCACTTGTAGTATCCAGAAATGGATATAGTTTCTTGGAAACTACTCAATTTATACTTCACCAAAGTTCCATGATATTTTCTTATACTTAGAATTATCCTTAGGGTTAACAATAAATTATTATAGTTCTAATCCCTAAAAATACCTAGACCTTTCTATGACACCAACTATAGTGACCCAAGTCTTTTTACATATATTATTACATGATTCTTAACATAATTATCCATTAAACACAAAATGAGAATCGAAAGGCCTAGTTTCTTTGGAAGACTGGGTATATAAAACATCGATATGAAAATTAAATGTATTTATTTTAATATTCATAATGAGATCCGAAATTCCATTTATCTCAAAAAAACTATTTGGGATAACCTAGGGAATACATAGACAAAAGGGGTGATCTAAAATCCTAGTAAGGGAATAAACATGATAAGGAAGTGTAACATGTGAGTCAAAGGTATAACATGATATCATAAAAGAGAAGGCTCATAAGTAATCACGTGGGATCCAAACATAAATAACATGGTATCATAATATCATAAAAATATAAAAAATATATATGCAACAAAAAATATGATAAAAGCATAAGTTAAGGCTAACCACCAAGATTACATCACATGGTGGACAGAGTCCCATTATAGATTAGGATTACTCCCTAATCCAATACATAATGTACCATGAGATGAAAAATTTACCCAATTAATTAGATCACTATCTAGGAACACTCATTATAACATTTACATGCTTATGTTTTTTTCAAAATTAAATCAATCATTAGGCACAACCATAATAATTACCCATAGAAATAAATTGGTTACGTAATCGTGCCTCATATCATAATCAAAGGAAATTTCATAAATATTTCAAAGTGAATAAGGAATTAAATATTATGTATGTTAATATATAATCACATAATAAAAGGTCTCAAAATAAGGTATTCATTTGGGAATAAAAACTTTAAATACGTGTTACATAAAAGAATGAATGAATAGAAATGTTCCCCTTAATCGGGTTTGATTTCAAAGAAGGAATTTGATAAATGAGTTTATAAAATGTATTACCCCATAAAATGAAGTGATAATGCGCTAGTTATATATGTAATAAACATATATACATAATTTATAATCAATCTATAACATCAAAGGATGTCATCTTAGATGAAAATTCCCTCAAAAGATCACTTGTAATATCTATTGAGGAGAAATTAATTTTTTTACTTTTAAATTACTTCTTTAAAATCTAAAAAATCCAAATTTTTTATGGAAAAAAATTTATTTTAAAATAAACTTGGAAAAAAATAAATTAAGTTTCAAATTATTTAGTGGTAATGATAGATGTAAATATCATTCATGTCGTATAAGTTAAAAGAAAACATTCCTTTCATACCTTTGTAAAAGAAGTAAAAAAAGTACCTTGTTTGGAAAGAAATAAGAAGATTCCTTTTAAACCATTTTAATAAAAATAAAACATGGAAAAAATGATTTTAAAATATCATAGGATAATATTAAAAACATTATCAAATAATATTACTTAAAACCATGTATATTGAAAAAGTTGGATTTTTGAATGAATATAGAAGAAAAGTTAATTTTTCTTAAAAACATAATTTTAGTTTTCTGAGTTCATAAGGAGAGGAAAATGAAAGAAAAAAAATTATTATATGTAAATAACCATATTATATTAAAATTAATGAGTTTATTGATAGTAATATCATGAAATTTCATTATCAAAAACTAATCATTAACAATCCTGATAAACAATGAGATTATAATATAAAACCCTTACCAGTTTAGTAACTTCTGAATCATAAACCCCATGAAAGAAAGAACCTTATATGTCTATCTAAATATAAAATATTTTCAAGATAATAATATTAAAATAAATTTATGGTTATTATATGTACCGCATAAAATAAATAAATTTTGAATATGGAATGTGTATCACAGAAATAAGTGTGAGACGAAAATCCCTTACCTTGAGTCTGACTCATCGCGTACGTTATTTATCTTCATGAATAATAAAATTATTTTAATGATTTACTTGATTAAAAACCATTTTCATTTTTATTGTTATTTTTATTTTATATATTTACCAATTTATATTTAATTACTAAATCAATTAAGTCCATGTCATACATTTTGACGATATTTGGATTGTATGTCCAAAATGACTTCGGTAGGTTAACTATGGTCAAAGATTCCATTATTACACAATATCAAGAATAATAATCATAAAATATTTATAATTTTTATATGCAAATTATACTTTTAAAAATAATCATGAATGATGGTTATGAAAAATGATCTATGTTACAATCATAGAGACGGTAGGTCTTACATACGCATAAGTAACGTTTCTATTTTTTAATGATCATTATGGAAAAAAGGTAAGTATTAATTTATCTTTAAATAATGATAATTATATCATAAAAATTATATTATTTATTTAAATTTTCTTATATATACCATTCATGTGATATGGTAATGAAAATCGAATCAAATCACTTCATAGAGGTGGTAATCCACGCGTACACATAAATAATGTTATCATTTTTAAATGAATGGAAAGGTAAGAATATATATGATATAATAAATTCATGAAATGATAAATATTTTATATTATCATATATATACATTAAATCTGTCATTATAACCATTCATGATATGGGTTGTGGAAAACAAATTACATTGGTTCATGAGGCGGTAGTCTGCTATACACACGAACAATGGTTTTGTTTCCCATTTGATATATGAGAAGATGGATGTAGGTTATTCCATTTATATAATAATATATAAGTATATGGGATATATTTATTTTATTGTATCATAATTTTTTTAATATTATTTTAATAAGATAGAAGAATAAATAACACTAAAACATTCAGTTAAAGACTATGCCTCTTCTTTCAACAACTTCCTTTGTTTTACACCTTAAACCATCTAAGGTTGTTAATCTACCCAAAATAATACCTATATAATGTGATTAGGGATGTTAGAAATTGATTTTATTAGGTATTTTTTGAAATAAAAGTTTTTTAAGTGTAAATAAAAGAGTTGGTTAGGTTTTCTTTTATAAGTGATTCCCTTTTATAAATGAGGGGAGGGGAACTCTTAGAATTACATAAAATATTAAATAATTATAAATTAATTTTCATGGGAAAAAGAATTAAAACTGATATAATTATATTATAATATGAGTATGGGTTTAAATTATATAATATAATAAAATTTGGACAAGTTTATATTAGATTTTTACCCTCATCTCTTTGTTTTAATCTATGTTGACCCTTTTTGACAATTACCGTGATAATGAAATTTTTACTCTTTTAGGGCCAATATAGTCACTATAAAAGGGAAATTTACCCATAAATGTACCATGTTTAATATTTTCAACTATATCCTAATCACTTGTATGAATATAGGTTTTTTATGAGTTTTAAATCATTTAATAGAATATTATTTATTCTAAAATATCATTAATGTCATTTTTAGAACTATTCATTTAATTTGACTTTGAAAATAATATGAAAATAATTGAATTAGAATATAATACATTCACACCTATATAATATTTTATTTCTATCTAAAAAATCATATTACACAAAAAATCATTCAGATTATATCACTTATAACATTTTTAAAATTATTTATTTTATTTTTTTATTAATTGAATAAATGTTTTGTCGGTGTGGCGTAAGAATATAAAGTAAATATTTCATCATTAAAAAATATAAAATAAATTTAAAAAATAAAAAATCATTCAAATTTCAAATAAAAGTTTTATAACTGAACATAGACCCTATTTATCTCTATTTCAAAAATTTAGATATAAAAAAATAAAGAGAATTACATTTTGACTTTTCTTTACAAAAAATAATATAAAGGCCAAAATCAAAGAAATATGGAGCCAAGTTTCCATATTTTTTAAAATTGGATGGAAATATAATAAAATAAATCATTAAATGTGATAAAGGGAAGTGTTATGGTAATTTTTAAGTCCTTATCAAATTATTTTTAACCTTAATTACTCGATTTACCCTTACTATGGGGAA
This sequence comes from Viscum album, assembly GCA_963277665.1. Lineage (NCBI taxonomy): Eukaryota > Viridiplantae > Streptophyta > Magnoliopsida > Santalales > Viscaceae > Viscum > Viscum album. The sequence goes on along the minus strand of OY728152.1, from coordinate 2,067,633,695 downwards.
AAAATTTACTAAGGTTACTATTCATAATGACCAAAACTATAAGTGTTATATTTACCAAATTTGAAACTAATGATTTCAAATATGGAATCCATTTTTCAAGATTCAATTTCTAAAATATTCATAAATTAATTTAAGATTAAAACACAAAACACAACAAAAACGGTTTTTCAAAAAAAATACATTTTAAGTATAAAAATGTTTTTATACCAAATTCAAGTATAAAATTCATTCTAAAGACTATAATTGGATTATTTTTAATATAAAGGAACTAATTTAATGTTAAAACTAATCTAAAATATAATTTTACATTTAAAATATTTTAAAATAAAATAAAGTTTTCAATAAAAATCTGTATTTCACTAAAATCAAAATTTTCAAAAAAAATCTCAAAATTTCACCATAATATAATTTTTATATTTTGATTTAAAAAATGATATCCTTTTATCAAATAAAATTTATAAAATTTCAAAAAAATTAATTATAATATTTTCTTACAAGAAGAAATAAAAACTATTTTTGAAGAAAATGTATTTTTTGAAGACTAAAATAAATTTACTAAAAATTTAGATATTATTTACTTAGAATTTATCTATACATTTCATAAATAATTTAATCTTATTCATAGACTCTAATTTAATGGATAGGTTATAACGGTCTTATTTAAATAATAATATTTCATGGTTCATTTAGGCTCTTTTTTGCATGTCGTATATGATATCGAACATGTATTTATTTTAAAAATATTGAGGTGTTACACTTCCACTGCTTTGGTTTAATCATGATTAATAGTTATACCATCTTTATAAAAAATATTCCCAAGAAAATAAATTTATTGCAATTGAAATTCACATTTAATAAATTTTCTATACAACTTTTTTTCATTTATGGTTTATAAAAAATCTTTAGATTTTTCTCATATTCCTCATAGCTCTTAGAATAAACCAAAATGTCATCGATGAAAATTATAATGAATTTATCCAAATACTCATGGAATAATCTATTCATAAGATTCATAAATACATCGAGTTCATTTGTTAACCTGAATAGAATAACCATAAACTTTTAATGATCGTACCCAATATGAAATATTGTCTTCAAAATGTATTCATCCTTCAACTTAGGCTAATGATAACTGAACCTGATATCAACCTTTAAAAAATATTGAACTCCTTAAAACTGATCAAAAAATCATCAATACGAGGAAAAATATACTTGTTTTTAATATTATTATTATTGGATGCTCTATAATCAATGAAAAGTCTCATGGAACCATCCTTTTTTAACAAACAAAACAGGATCACCTTAAAGGGAAGTTCTAGGGAGGATGAAACCCTTATCAAGAAACTCATGTAATTTCTTTTTCAATCCCAACAACTTAACTAAATCCATTTGATAAATGGATTTTGAAATTAACTTAGCATCAGGAATAAATTTAACAATAAACTCAACCTCTTGGATAAGAATAATAGTTGTAAAATTATTAGGAAAAAACATTCATATATTAATTTATAACTATAACATAACTTATTTGAACAATATTAATCTTTTCAACAATATGATCAAGATAAATTTCGATGCCATATTTAATCATTTTATCATCTTATTTATATGTTATCATAGGTATGAACTCATTCTTATATAAAAATTCAAATTCATATAAAAAATTAATATAACTTCCTTATCTCTTAAATCTATCTTAGAATAATAAAATGAAATATAATCCATACCAAAAATAACATAAAACTTAACTATGGGAAATAAAATATGATTTATAGGAAAAATCATTCAACTAATAATCGTAGAACGATTCCTATAAATATTTTTTCCTTAATACTTCCATTATGAGTTTTTAATAAAATTTATTTCTCTATTTTTTGAAGTAATACTTCCATTATACCAACAAATTCCTTATAAATGAAAGAATTTAAACCCCAAATCAAATGAGACTTTGGCATAATCTGAGTAAACAAGTATTGTACCTTTAACCACTTCATTTGATGGTCATAAATTTTACAAGGTAGTCATTAATGAATTTTCCATACCCTTATACTTATAGTATTGATGGTTCCCATCATTTGTGATTTTCTTTAGACACGCATCTTTATAGTTTTCCATCCCACTATATTTAAAACATCTCACTGCATACTTATAATATTTAGTCTGACCATTTCCCCAGTTATTTTATTTACAATAATGAGACAAATTTCCTAGAAAAACACATCAATAACACTTTATAAATTTCATAAGACACTCTGCATGATTCTTCTTAATATACTTATCATTAGACTAAATTTTAAACCTCTTACCTTTGGATATCTTTAATCGATGTTTTGTCATTAATTTTAACCTAGACCGCCACTTATCATTGTTATTTAAAAATTAAATAGGCTCTATATATATGTTCCCAACACTCTTTAAAAAAAATTCATGGATTTTAAATTTATGAGAGGAAAAAGATGTTCACAAAATTAGTTTCTCTATAGATTAAAACCTTTTAATTTTACTATCATGGTGTAGAATTAAATTTGGTGCATAAAAATACAATCTATTAAAATTGGATTCATAGTGGGAAACGAAGTCCTCTTCATTTTTCTTCAGTTCCAAAAAAATCCATTCTATGTTGAAAAACCTTAGAAAAATACTTCTCAAGTAAAATATCTTTAAATATTTTCCACTACATGGAATTTATAACATATTTTTATTTGGTATTCTTAATTATAGACCACCATTGACTAGGTTCACCTTAAAAATTATAGATGTAAAGCATTTAATTTTGATTTTCAGAACAACCCAAAACCTCAAATATCTATTTTAGATAATTTACACATCCCTCATATACCACTGGATCTGATATTACACCAAATTCTAGAGGGTTTTTTCATGAAATGATCTAATATAGAAATATTCCTCTATAAATAATTTGGTTATTCTCTCTCATGAATTACAATGTTAATTTATTACATCAACTGAGTTAATACTACCATAAAATTCCCTATTATAATCATTATAGGATGCTAATTTGGAAGGTTATTATCACCTTGATGTATTCCTACCTCACCTACCTTGTTACCTCTATGGAAAATAATTCTGCATAGACATAGATTAAATGAAGCATCATGGAAATATTCAAAACCTATCCCATGATAATATAACCATAATTTATAATATATTAAATATTTATTTTAACATTAATAGAATCTTTAATTTTATCTAGACCCTTCCTTTGATACCAACTATAATGACCTATAACTAAAACATCCCAAAATTACATTATTTATGATAGACGTTTCACTTTCTTACATTTTCAGGATCTTTTTGGTTTAGTGTTTTATATAATTAGAAAAAACACTTAAATATCAAAACCTTATAATATTAAGTGGAAACATCCACTCAATATCCATTTTTTCCCCAAAAATTGTATTTTTAAATTTAAACTCATGTTTCATTCAAAACACATTTTCTTATTTAAATATGATTCCTTGTAGAAAAAAATAGACCTTATTGTAGTTCCTACTCATACTTAGGCCCTATGAAAAACTTTTGAAAACCTGGTATAGGCACAAAAATCTCAGTAAGGGATACAAAAAAAATAAATCCACTAGTCCATTTTGAAATTCATGAAATCCCATAGAAAATTTTACTTTTATATAAATAATATTGAACTCAAATAATCATTTACATACTCAAGATATCTACATCAATTACTAAAAATTTTCATAAAACACTTCAAAAGAAAAAAATAAAGGCAATATCATAATCATGAGGTGTTATTATAAAACATGATCACTCGTGAAATAATTTTCTTAAAAAACATATTATTCACCCTTAAAGAGGCATACAGTTTCCTTTAAGAATAAACTCATTAGATTACCCTATGAAATAAAAATACATCCATGAAAACTCATTTAAAATAAAATAATAGTTATGTAGGTACCTTTTTACACCATTTTCATATCACTCTTATAATCACTCTTACAAGCACTCTTACAAATAGAATTACCTACTCAATTAGTTCTGACATATATTCCTCAGAGGACAAAACCATTAGCCAATGCATTTGAGAGATATATTAGGATCACTCGTAATCCTGAATAATTTTTAAGGACTATAAAATACATAAAACACATAAAATATTTCATTTATATCATAAAATCTCATAAATTATTTCATTTAACACATGAAAAATCACATACATACCTCATGTGAAAATAAGGATAAAAAACCCTTCACTTTCAGAACAAGTGAAACAAAAATCCCCAAAAGAATGGAAAATGGAATAATATTTTGACACCCCATTAAAACTTATATTGGAATATTCTTAAATAATAACATTTATGAAAACTGAAAATTCCACTCATGTCTTATAGGTTAAAAAATATTTCTTTCACACTTTTGTAAAACTATAAAAAAATAACCTGTTTGGAAAACTTTTAAAAGTATTATTTTAAAAACTTATTAAGGAATTAAAACATGGTTTAAAATTACTTTTAACATAAATTTTTTTATATTAATATAATTCCAAAAAAATTATAACTTGTATTTGGAGGGAAAATATAATAAAATAAATTTTTAAATAAGGTTTTAAAGAAAAATATCTTACCTTGAGTCTGACTCGCAACATATGTACTTTAGATCATATATAATAAACTTATATTAGTTATTTACCTGATTATGAATTTTTTTAATTTTTATTAACTTATTATTACCCCTTTTATTTCATTTATTATCAGATGTTATATAATTAATAAAATATTTGAGTTCATGTTAGACGTTTTGAGGACGTTCAGTTCATAATAGTAAAATAACATCAGTTAGTTAACCATGGTCAAATGGGTCATTGTTCCATAATATAAAAAATATTATACATGAAATAATTATCATTTTTATAAATTAAATAAAATTATATAAATAGTCATCAAATTTGGTCATGAAAAATGAATCACATCACTTCATGGAGGTGGTAGTCTATACATACGCACAAGCGACGTTATCATTTTCCAATGGATAGAAGGGTAAAAATTTAAGTGATATAATATATTTAAAAAATCATAATTATTTCATTAATATCATATATATTAATTAAATACATAATAATAACTATCCTTGTGAGGCGGTGATGAAAAATTCAACACATCGCTTCACGGTAGTAGTAGTAGTAGTAGTAGTAGTTCACACGTACACACGGGTGATATTTTCATTTCCTATAGGATGGAAAAGGAGATTAAAAAGGTATTTATATAAAATTAATAACATTTCAGTATATTAAATATAATTATGCTATTATATAATCATGTTTATATAATATTTTAAGGATTTATAAGAAAAAATAAAAATTAAACACCTGGTTAAGAATTATACCTCTTCTTTGAAAAACCTCATTTGGATTACAACTTAAGCCTTCTAGGTTGGTATTTTGTTGTAACCAAGAACTCTATGATGTGGGTAAGGATATTGGAGAGATATTTTTTTAGGTATTTTATGAGTTATATTTTTTAAAATGTGTGAGTAATAGAAAATACGATGTGCCCTTTTATAAGTGAGGGGAATAAAACACTTGTAATTTTTATAAACTTTTAAATATTATAAATATCTTACTCAAAATAAAGTGGATAAAAACTATAAAATTTAAAATATAATGTGATTAGGGTTTAATTCCCATAATCTAATAACAATTAATATAATATTTTTTGTCCTTATCCCTTAGTATTTACCATAACTAACCTGATTTACCCATTATCCTGGTGACACATTTTTACCAGGATTACTATTTATAATGGCCAAAAATGAAATTGAACAAATTATTAAATTTCAACTTCCTAATTGAAAATATGAAATATATTTTTTAATACTCAATTTTTAGAAGTGGTATAAAATAATTTTAATTCAAGTGTGCAAAACAAAATGAAAACTGGTTTTTAGAAAATAGTGTTTTTAAGCATAAAAATGAACTTATACCAAAATGTAATATAGTATTGATTAATATAGAATTATTTAGATTTTGTTTAATAAAATGGATCTAATATAAATTTAAAATCTAATCCAAAATATAACCTAACTTTTTAATTACTTTTTTTAAATAAAATAAATGACAATTTTTCAGAAATCTGTATTTTTTCACTATTCACTAAAAAATAAATCTTTTCAGAAAAAAAAATCCCAAAAAATAATCCTAGGATATATTTGGAATAATTATATCAAAAATAATTTTCATTTTATAAAATTAAATTTCGAAAATCAATAAATTTATCTATTAAATAAAACCATGTAATTCATGGGAAAACAATTTAGTTAAATTAAACTATTCTTTTTTTATTGAAAAATATTATAAAATTATTTATAAATCTATGATTAATATGAATTATTAAAATGGATACTTATAAATCATAGGGTTTATTTATTTCTAGAATTACCTAGGTTTCACATCAAGAACATTGAATGTTTGAAAGTGAGTAATTTCCACCTTTTCATTATTCCATTCAATGTCCCACATGATGAAATTTGACTGTATATTTTCCATGTCATTGAGCAAAGAAATGTATTATAGACTTTATAGTTCACCTGATACTCCATATTTTCACTATGAGAAAATTAGATAAATCTTTCTTCTAAATTATTTAATTTCTTATCGTCATGGGAAAATGATCAACACCTATGTTGATAAAAAAATTATTCATCATGTCACACTAATATTCATAGTCTGCACCACTAAATATTGATGGTTAGTTCATATTTAAATTCTATATAGTTTTTATTGGATGCCCTACCATATTAAAACAAAAATATATTTCCTCTTCTACATGTTAGTGTAAAGAAACTATTATATGTTCTGATAAACAAGCGAAAATATAAAAAGGAAAAAGACTAAGTCAAATGAAGAGTCTAACTTTAATATCAAGATACATGCTATGATACCAAATATTTTCTTAGAAGATTAATGGTATAGAACTATAATAGGGGTTTAATTTTATTCAAATAGTGACTATAAATTTTTTCTCATACTTGAGTAATTAGGTTGGCTAGACAATACATTTCCCAATCAACTATCAGAGTGCAAAGTGCAATAATAGTAGAAAAGTATGTCTATTGAAATTTAAACTACTATCAAATAAAATCAACAAGTGTAGCATAAATTAAAATAAAAAAAAGAAAAATAATAAATTATTATAGTAATTCTGAATAAAAATCCAGAAACCCCATAAGTATATTTATTAAAAATATACTTCTAATTAATAGGAAGCCTTTGATTTTATTTAAAGTGGGAGGTGGATATGTAGAACCAATCCTAGGTATCTTGATTCCACACTCAGAACTTCATTTATAGTAAACCTATTTAAATATTCCAAGTACCAAACCCAAAACTTCTTTAAATTTAAGCTCATAAACAGTAATATATTCTGCATTATAAATATCTTCAACAGAATGTAAGACACAGGTCACTCATCCACAAGAACCTTTTTAATCAAGAAATCATCATCAAGTATACACTAGTACTTTATCAGACATGATGGCTCGAATAATACAACCTCACACACCAAATCTCCTCAATCTCAATGTATCATAAAATTTAGCTTCCGACCATAAAATTTTTTTTATCACAAGGGATTGGATAAAGAACAATTACAATATAGAAACTAAGAGAATTAAAATGTATACTTCACCAGGTGATGGTTCTTAGAGAACTCATAAAAATATTACAAATGTGAGAACTCAAAGGAAATGAGATTCTTACATAGTTTAACTTGAAATCAACTTTTCCAGAAAATACAATTGAAATCATGCTTCTTCTACTTTCATTACATGAATCATCGGGTTTAATTGATTGACATCAGTTGTAAAAAACTCAAACGGTTGAATTATGAGTTTTTTGGGTTTAGGTTCAACTACATCAGATGCAACCTTCCATTGTTCTATGGTTGTAGCTTTAAGTTATATCATTCAATTAGTTTATCTTTATGTTCCATTACAATGCATGTTCTATGTTCTGATATATGTATAGATCAGTTCATTTCATCCAAATAAATCATTCCAATAATAAGACTATATACAAGAAAACTTTAACATCCAGGACAAAGTGGAATGAGAACTTTGATGAAGTGTATTGTGGTTTATTAAAACCAAGGATAATGAGAGTCATCGACTCTATACTTTTTTTATAGATAAATGGTGTTAGATATGTACTAAAATATATATATATATATATTATATATTTAGTTTATATTTAATTACATGCATTTTCTGCAAATATTATAATAAATGTATTAAATACAAGTGATAATAAATATATATTCATTTTTTCCGAGTAGTTTTATTATCAGTTAAAATATTTTATGAATGGATTATTTGGATTGAACACTCATTGAATATGATTTAATGAATTATGGGAATAAATGTATATGAATACATTAATATGGCCTACATGTTTTCATTTAATGAAATGTGTAATGGATGGATATATAAAGGGATGTGATCCCTCCTATTGTGTATAAAAAATTGTGATCTAGCCTCTCATTTCTCTCTTGTTCTTATACTTTTGTTCATTATCTGATATGAAGGTATTATCACCCCTTCAGTATTTGAGTATCGTCACGATACAATCACAGATCCACTGGTTGTTGTACCACCCTCGGAGGTAGAGTGTTTTTGTTCACTACTTCAGGATCTTCATCAAGAATTATCCTTCATCGAGGAAAAAGAGAATTGTTGGTGTTGGTGATTTCCAGGTACACTATATAATTTATTTATATATTGATTCTCAAAGATAGATCTTCTTGTGTTTGGGTTGTCTTTTGCAGCATATGGAACTACAATAAAACTGGATTTTTGTAGCACTACCCTTTAACAGCGCTAAAAAAGGAGCTGACAAAGGGTTCTTTTAATAGCGCAAAAAAAAAGCTATATTAAAAGTGCCCCTTTATCAGCGTGTTTTTAGCGCTGCTAAAGGGGCGCCTTTATCAACGCTGTTAAAGGGGCCCCCTTTAGCAGCATTTTTTTTAGTAGTGTTGATAAAAGGAGAGCTTTATTAGTGCTTTTTTCCTAGCATTGATAAAGTGTATATTTCAAAAAAAATATTTTATAAAAAATAATATATTGATATATAAATATATAATTATATTTATATTAATATAAATATAATATATATTTTTTAAATATGTTTTAGATAAGTATAAATAAACAGTTTCACTTAATATATAAGATATGTAGTGAAAATGGCTTATAAAATATCTTAAAAAAATATTAATTAATAATTTTATAATTATCATCGACTAATAATCATTTAATAACAATTTGAAGACACAAAAAAATCAAAAAATAATAAAAGATCTAAAATAAGTTGAAAACATAACTCAAACTTTGAACAACCATAACTTTTGTTTCAGATGTCCGTTTGAGCTCTACAGCATATCAAATTGAAGTTTGTGACAAGATCTACATGCTAGTGTCCAAAGGGAACCTTTTATTTCATTTTTTGAGGACAAAAAAAGGCTAGAAGGTCTCCAAAACTGATTTTTTAGTTCGGATACCCAAATTTTGTAACATTTGATGAAATTTCAGCCTCGTTTAAGGGGGTATTTTTCCCCTTTTTCAGTGGTGAATGAATTTATTTCAAGGGATTTCATTCATATTCATATTATGGATTTTAAATTTTGTCATTTTTCATAATGTACTGTTATTTTTAATCAAATATATAACAATATATACATATTTTTTATGTATTCGCGCATAAAAATTTAATTTTATAAATAAATAATTAAACATATTTACATATAAAATATATTTCTCAATATAAAGGCCTTATATAAATAAAAAATAATATCTATTTTATTTAAAATACAAATATATGAATATTTATATATCTATATAATGTGTACGTGTATATATATATATATTTGTGTGTGTCTATATTAACAAACTGATATATGTTATCTATATATTCTAAACATATGTATATATATTAATATATAATATTTGTAAATATATATAAATATGTATAATTATACTTATAGATACACATATAATATGTGTGTGTGTTGTATATATGTATTTATTTATTTATAAACAGACACAAAAAAACATATTTTATAAATGTATTTGAAACTGATCTTATAAATATATATTAATATATGAATAAATATACAGATAAAAAATATAAATATATATAAATAAATAGATATAAATATATATTAGTATATGAATAAATATATAAATATAACTATATATGTGTATATATATATATTAATATATGGATATATATATATATTAATATAACTAAATATATATATATATATATATATATTAATATAAATATATATGTGTTAATATAAATATGTATTAACATACGAGTAAATATAACTATATATATATATTATTAAATGTAGATAAAAGCAATATGGTGGAGTGGTAAAGGTTTAGGTGTTGCGCGCACGGGGGGAAATGCAGCTAACATTGTTAAAGGGTGGGTGGGGCACTGTTAAAGGGTGGGTGGGGCATAGGTATTGGGGTGGGGGTGCTAGGGCATGCGGGCTGGGGTGGGGGTGCTGTTGAAGGCCCTCCCCGATTTGTAGAAATATTTTTTTAATTTTTTTATGTTTTTAACTTTTATCATCGCTTTTTTAGCACTGATAAAATAGGTATTTATCAACACTTTTTTTAGTGCTGATAAAAGGGACCCCCTTTTATCATCACCTCGATTAATAGCGCTTTTTTAGCATTGTTAATGGACTTTTATAGTGCTTTTAAATTCCATATTTTCAGTAGTGTGGTCATATGATAATCATATAAAACCCAACAGTGGTATCAGAGCATGGGCATCTTTGACAAATCAATACATTTATTAATTTGTGAAAAATAAGTTTTAATAGTAAAACGTAATTTTTTAATCCTGGAAATAAATATAAAATGTTTATATATATTACTCTTTTTATGAAAATAAATAACATAATTGTTTTAATCAATAGAATTTAATTTTGAATTGAATTTTATTATTTATAAATTATTTTTAAATAATGGTAAAGGTATTTTGAAATATTTATATAAATTTGTAAATGTGTTTTATAAATTAATTAACTATAAAATGTTTATGGTTAATTGATAAATATTTTTTTAAAATACCTTTTGAAAAATTAAATCGCATGATTTATGATATATAAATAAATGGTTTTATTTATAAATCATAAATAAAGATTTATAAAGAGTTTATAATTTCCAACATATATGATATTTAAATTATATAAAAATGTTTGTATAATATATATTGAATTATAAAATGTCTATAATTCATGAAATGTCATATAAATTCCCTTTAATATAAAATGTGAAAGGGTTCATATTGATAAGAATATATAATTTATATGTTCTTTTCAATTTATAAAATATTTATAATTAGAATTTATTTATGAATTGTTCAAAAATTTCTCATATTTTGGAAAATAAATAAATTGATAATTTTTTAAATTTACTTAATATTCATGTTTAGATCATAATTAATTAATTTGAAATTGTTCAAATTAAAGAGAATTTATTTTGATATTATTTAAACCTCATCAAAATGTTTTTTGATATTTGATATGATGAGGGTTTAAATAATAATTAAGTATATGATATTTAGATTATGTAAAAGGTTTACATATTAGAAATTGAATTATAAATAGTTTATAATTTATATAATATTATATATTTAAAAGGAAAATTCCATATTATGATAAATATGAAAGAATTCATATTGGAAAGAATATAAAGAGTTTATATTAAAAATTATAGAATGTACATAATGTTAAAGGTAAATTATAAAAGGGTTTATAATTTTTTTATGAATAGTTTATAAATATTTATCTCATGTTTAAATATTTTAATTATTTATTTATTTAATTTTTATTCCCTATTTTATTCATAGTTATAAATTGTATATATTATTAATGATTTTATGCCTAAGTTTGTATGATGAATTACTTCTAGGATAGTGCCTTACATATCATTCTAGTTTTGATATCTTAAAATTTAGTTTTAATCCACCTTGACCTTGGTTTGTAGTTTTAGTTATGAGATTGAGAGTAGTTTTTAGTCATCATTTGTGTATATTAGGTGTTAGAGTTTTCATGAATTGAATTCTCTCTTAAGTAAAGTCTCCATGGGTAGAGGGACTTGGGGTCAGGCCACCTACTTTATTAGAGGCTTTCCTTTACTAGGAAAGTGAATGGGGTTGGATATCTATGGCTCTAAGCTTACTCATGTGGATTTTTTCAATCTCATATAACTATATTTCTTTACATGAATTATTCATGTGCCTTATATAGATGATGCATTTGGATATGTATGAATATACTTTACTTTTATTTTTGTGTGATTATCATTGACTTGTGGGTTGTATAAAGAATTACACATTAATGTGGTGTGAACATAGTAATTTGATGGTTGGAATAAGGATTCCAAAACTAAATCATTAGAATCACGAATATGAAAAAAAAGGGAATAAAACATGAGAAGATAATTATTAAATAGGGTGTAATATTTCTGAATTTAATATGCATATGATGTATATTAAATTGGTGAGACCTTAAAAATAAAATCCCTTAAATACTAAGTGTGATATTCATACCAAAGAAAAACTGTCCAGACCTCAATCATCCAAACAGGTAGTTTCACACCATAGCAGGGTACCCTTAGATTATCTTGTGTAGGGAGAGAAAATAATGAGTGAATTGAGATTATTCAACGGGTAGTTTCACACCATAGTATGGTTCCCCTTTATTGTCTTATGTTAGCTATTTTTTGGGGTTTTTTATGGGTTGCATTTATGTTGGATACCCCAATGGTCGGGATTCTAGGGGAATATAATTGATTGAATCCATATGATGGATTTGGATAAAGGTTTATTCACTCAAATATCTAAGAATCACAAATGTTGTGATTGGGATGATTCCCTACCTAAATAACTAAGTGGTGAGTTTTACGCCATAAAGGGGTCATTTTCTTAGTGAAATATGGGTCTTTTCACACTAAATAAATATGATGTATGGGGTCATTAATTTTAGTGGGATAAATTTTATTAAAAGACCATAATGAAAAGATATAAGACATGACATTAATATAATTAAAAGTTATGTTGTTGATAAATATAGCATCATCATCAAATTAAACTTAATATTAATCCTTGAAATGAGGATATTAAAGTATGAAACTCCTAATACTGGTAGCTTAAGAAAATTTCTTTAGAAAGAGAGATATTCTATGTGTTATAATAGTTCCTTCTTGAGTAACCAAGTATTGAAGTTTCCCAACAAGAAAATCAAGATTCTTATAGAAGCATGGAATGATTTGTTTAGGTTTAAATGGAATTAGATTCCAAATGACTGAAGGAATGTTATTCTCCACTCATGTACTCAATATGACTAGTTTCATCAATAACTTTAGTCTCATATAATCAATATGATTGGGTGTGTCAAATGATATTCAATGTGATTGAATATATTAATGAATTGGTGAGACTTGAAGTTTCCTTAAAGCTTTATTGATTATATAATTCAATTCTATTATTATGATATATGTATGATATCAACTATATGTCTTACAAAGTGTTGTAAATATATATAAGACTAGAAAGATGAAAATAATTAAATCTTGAATTTTTTTCAAGTAATGGAGAAAAAGAGTTGCTGCATTGATAACTTGGATGCATTAAGCTGGATAAACTTGTCATAATATGTGTAAAATATCTCATTTAGATCTTGAGAAGAGATTATAAACAATGTTTGTTTAAATGAAATGATATGGGTGTTTTTATACATGGTTTATGATTAGTTTAATATTATAAAATGATTTAAGGAGAGAATAAAATGGTTTGTTATAGTTATAGAATTTTTCATATTTTCATTATGGAAATGTTCCAAAAATATGAATGAATTAAATTAAAAGGGATTACCTGATATTCTAAAAGTGTTGAGAATGGATGAACTGGGTATATGATGTCTAGATTCTAATACTATATAGATAGTACAAGTTGGAAAAATATTTAAACCAAAAGAAAAAATGGGTTGAAAAGTTTAATAATGTTTCTTAAAGAAGAATATCAAGGTGATTGAAACCTAGGGCTATCAGGAAATGAATAATAATAATTTAATATGATTGTATTATTAAATATATACCTGATAGAGTTTTTGAAAATCCATGGAATTTCCATGTGAGGTATGGACTTCATAGAAATTAATTCTTTGATTTCCGAAGGGTATGTGATACTGAATACATATTTTAAAAAGTGTTATAAATATATATGAGTTCAAAATAAAGGGAAGAATTGATCGAGCTTGTTGTTTATATTCATGAGATGAAGTAAATAGTTACTACATCAAGAATTTTAATGTAAAATCTTGGATAAATCTAAGTAAAATATGTGTATCTTCATTTCACTTCTCTTATATGATAAGAGAGGATATTCGATAATAAAGGTTTTTATGAGATGATAAAATCTATAAACATGGTTTATGATTCATTGGATTTCTATAACATGTTTTTAGAATAAGATTTTGGATTAAAACTATTTATCCAAGATAAAAGTGTTTATCCAAATATTTTTTAAAATATAAGGGAATGTGTTCCCTCTATCCATCGATGAGACATTTTAATAAAATTTTCTTTACAAAAGGAAAGGTTTTAAACTCATAGAATACCATTTATGATTTAGAAACAATAGATTATTTGTTTTATAGACCTACTAAAAGGAAATAAATTTTATTTCCTAAAACTCAAAGTAGTTTGTATTGAATCTTAGAAAGATATTCGGAAGAGAATATGACATCTAAGAGGCTAGTGGGAGTAGGTATAAACCTATAGAAGTTCAAAGTTAACATATAAAATATTGATCTAATTTGATTTTAAGTGATTTTTCACTTTATATCCTAAAGAGTTAAGGTATGTGAAAGTAATGAAAATTTTAAATAGTTACATTTAGTTACTGTGATAAAGTAAATATCACTGTTATTCTAGTTTAATTACAAAGTGAAATTAACATAATTTTAGAAAAAGGTTTAGGAAATATTGTTAAATATAAATGTAAATTATTACATATCACTACAAAAAATGGTTATTATAGAGGGGGTTATTTTTTACATTATAAGGGGTTATAACCCCTTCTAAAGACATTAGTGGTGGTTGTGGGGAACTGCCACTAATGTGGCCACCTATTGTTAGTAGGGGATGTTTTGAGGAACTTCTAGTAAAATAATGGTGACTTTAGCGGCATTTACATTAGAGGGTTTTTAAAACCCCTCTAATGTTGACATAAATTCACTGAAAACTACTTTTATTAGTGACAGTTTGGATAAAACCGCCACTTGTTCAGGGCTATAGGGGCAGTTTGAACCACCCCTAATGGGGGTTACATTAGGGGAGGTTGTGAAAACTACCCCTAAAGCCTCTCTATTTTTTGTAATTGTCTCCATATGCCCCTTTTCACCCTGTCGTTTCTGTCTGTATCCCCCCACTATCACCCCACTGCTCCCCCTCTGTCTCCCCCTATCACCCGTGTCACCCCCCCCTGTCACTCCCCCTATCAATCATGTGTTCCCCATGTACCCTGTTTCAACCCACCGCTCCCCCCCCACCCCTGTGTCACCTCATCCTGACTCCCCCCCTTCCAGTTCTCGCTCCCTCCAGTTCCCAGATTCCCCAAGCACCCCATCCCCCTCTATTTCTTTATGTCTCTAGTTATTTATATAAAATGTGAACGCCTAAGGGATTCAGACCACGGACCAACGGACCGCACAAGTGTACCACAAACTAATTCTACCACTATGGCATTTGATTTTTTATGTATATTCACTCATGCCTCAATTTAAATATATTTGATTCCTTATTTTAATAAATATTTTTTATATCATATTTTTTAATACATTTTAATATATAAACTATATATAAATTTATATAATCTTATATTTATATGTATATACGCATATGTTTATATATTTATAAATATATTCATTTAAATTAGTTATATACTTAAATACATATTTATATTTTATATACATGTTTATTTATATAATATATATAAATATTTATATTTACATATATATAAATATAAGTATATAAATTATTTAAATGAATATATTTATAAATACATTTATATGACTGTGTATTTTTTTATTTTTATAATATTTTTATAATCGATGCACAACTATGTGGACTTCCTTTTTCCATCTTTGAAATTTGAACCAGATCCTTTTTTTATATTTTCCGTTGTATTTTACGAGATTATTTACATTTTAAAAATCAAATAATTGCATGTAGATATTATATAATTATAATATTTATTTATTTAATTATTTTTATATACATATGTGTGTGTGTGTGATAACAATAATATTATTAATTATTACTATTGTTATTACACTTATTTTTTAAACTATAAAATTTATTTGTCAGTTTTATATGTACCATACATTTATTTTATGGTTTATATCATTCATATATTATATTAAATACATTTATATTATATATTTATGTTTATTATTTAAATACTTAAATACATATTTATATATTATATACATGTTTATTTAAATAATATATATATAAGTATTTAACTGATATATTTATAAAATGTATCTAAAAATATATTTATATAATGTATTTCAATACATATATTTATAATTATGTACATTATTAATAAATATTTATTTGTTTAAATTGTAAAATATTGTATATAATTAATATTATACGAAATACATATATATAAAATACAATTTATACAAATATTTATATTATATATAATTAATATTAAATGAAATGAAATTTATAAAAATATTATATATGAAATAAAATTTATACAAATATTTATATAATGTATTTCAATACATATATTTATTATTATGCACATTAATATATATGTATTTTAATAAATATAATTGTATAATATTATATACAGTAATGTATAAGTATTTCAATACATATAATTGTATAATATTATGTACATTAATATATATTTATTTGTATAAATTGTATATTATATAATATTAATTATATATAATATAAAATCATAAAAATATTATTTAAAAATATAATTATTATTATTATATTATAAATTATAAAAACTACAAGTTTGGGATTTTATTTGATATATTTTTTAAATAAATTATATTTATGTATATATTTATGTAATATTTTTATGATTTTATATTATATATAATTAATATTATATGAAATGAAATTTATACAAATAAATATATATTAATGTTCATAAAATTATAAAATTATATTTATCTATACATATAAATTTAATTAAATACAATCATATAAATATTTTATATGATATGTTCATATATATAATGTATTTAAATACTTTTATATATTTTGTTTTAATTATATATATATATATATATTATGGAAGTTTCTTTTAAAAAATAGTGGAGGTTCAAAACCCCCTTTATTCACTTAAATTAGAGGGGGTTTCAAACCCCTCTAATTTAAAGATATTAGAGGGGATTTTGAACCCCCTCTAATTTAAAGACATTAGAGGGGGGTTTGAACCCACTCTAATTTAAAGACATTAGAGGGGGTTTTGAACCCCCTCTAATTTAAACACATTAGAGTGGGGTTTTCATCCCCATCTAATTTAAGACATTAGAGGGGGTTTTCAACCCCCTCTAATTTAAATACAATATAAGGGGTTTTGAACCCCCTCTAGAATTCAACTGGATATTAAAAAAATAATGTTAAAAAATTTAGAGGGGGTTAAAAACCCCCTATAAATTTGATGACTCGAAAGGGTTGTACATAATCTCGCTCTAACTTTTATAAAAAATGAATTTAGAGGGAGTTCGTAACCCCCCTCTAATTATATAGAAAATGAATTTAGAGGGGGTTGTGCATAACCCCCCTAATGTATTGTTTTTTTTTGTAGTGTATTTTTACCACAATGAAGTGAATGTCACTTTATCCTAAAATAGTTTAGGGTATAATGGTAAAAAGAAATGTAAAGGGTTATTTTAGTTAGCGTAACAAAATGGATATCACCTTATCCTAAAAAGGTTTAGGATGTACTGGTAAAATGATAATGTAATTAGTTACATTATTTAAAAAAATATTTTAGGAAAAGGTTTAATGTAAAAGCTTCCAAATATGATGATGATATACTTATAAAGAGTTCTAAGTAGACAAAAAAATTACAACATTATAACATTTTATGTTATGAAGTTAAGGAGTTTGAATATAAGTTCAAAGAGTTGAACTTAGGTAATATGATTCCTATGTATCACAATTATTAAAACTATCATTCTTCATAATTTAATATCCCAAACCTCCCTAGTCCATTACTTTTTGAAAATATGGTGTTTGAGG
The DNA here is from genome assembly GCA_963277665.1 of Viscum album. Classification (NCBI taxonomy): domain Eukaryota; kingdom Viridiplantae; phylum Streptophyta; class Magnoliopsida; order Santalales; family Viscaceae; genus Viscum; species Viscum album. Next base: position 2,067,615,374 of record OY728152.1, on the reverse strand, counting down.
TGTTCTGGGAGGCAACGGTGACTCATTTCAAGAGTTTTCCAAAAATCCAGTTTTTCCAATGGTGAGTCGCGATGATGAGTCACTAACGGTAGCTCATCTGATGGTGGGTCATCCATCAGTAGGTCACAAAGGTGAATCAAGACTGGTGAGTCAGAATGGTAACTTGCGTTGGTGACTCACTGACGGTGAGTCGCATCGGTGACTCGCAATGGTGACCCACTGATTGTGAGTCATGTTGGTGACTTGCTTATGGGGAGCCACGTTAGTGACTCTCAATGGTGACTCACAGATGGTGAGTTGTGTCAGTGACTTGTAATAGTGACTCATGTTCGTGACTTGCTAAGGGTGAGTCAATTTTGAGACTCTCAACGGTGACTCACTGCCGATGGGTCGTGATGGTGAGTCGCGACAGTAGCTCACCGAACGGTGACTCACTGAATAGTGACTTACCGAATGGTGACTCACTAAACAGTGACTCGTCGTAGATAGATAATCACTGGTAGCTTACATCGGTGACTTTTCCAGTAGTGATTCATCCACCAGTAACTCACCCACTGGTGAATCGCGATGGTGACTCATCCAATGGTGAGTCACTTTGAACAATTTTTCAAAATTTTGGGGTTCTGCTGGTTTTTCCAGATTCACCCCTTTAACGTTTTATTTGACGTAAATTGGGTTGCAAATCATGTTTAAGTGTTTTTTAATACATTTAAAATGATATAAAATATATCTTTAATTTTCTAACAATCAGGAGGATTTAATTTAGTCAAAATAGGTGGTCAAGATCCACTTTTAATGGGGAGTTCAAAATAGTTTCATATCCCTTGAGTCTTAGATTTAGTCCTTCAAATCTAAACACCTTTCCTTCATTCTTTATTTCTCTTTTCTATTGTTACCCAAGCATCCCAAAACCTTTATTCCCTGAGGATCCATGCATCTGTGTTGCACCCTTGGATCGTGTTTCCTTGGAACACCGTGCACCCCCTATTTGGAATAAGGAGGAGTTGATGGTCGTCTATTTCTCGATATAGGGATCCCTTCATCCCTCTTATCTATGTATCATGTGGGGTGTTTGTATGAATGTTTCCCATGTAAAGGCAGTTTAATCCAAATTTAATAAATACAATTGAATCAGCTTTAAACTAATAAACAGGGGATGGGGGAAAGTGATGCATGCTTCTATTTCATTATTTATTATTATTGTGGTCTATATGGGATAAATTCCAACTACAAATCATGATCATTGGTGGTCTTTGTTTGTTCACTCGGAATGAATTGTAATGGATTGGTGTTGATCATGTGTTAAATGGATGTATATATGCAATTGATTAACTATGTATATTTTGTTAAATTAATGGATTCCCTAATATTGAACTTGTTCTATGATAACCCATGAATTATCAAGTGGAATTAAAGAATGACTGTTTTCTAAATCTGAATACACTCTAACTTATTTGGTGTGGTTGTGTGTTGTGTGTGGTTTTGTTCTGTCTTGTGCCTTGTGTGGTTGTGTGGGGCTGGTGTTGAGAGAATGGCTATAAGGTGGGGTGGTCTGGGTGGTGTAATGGAATCTTAGGTTGAGAGATTGATTGATTTTGGAATAGATGGTAAGTGTTTGATAAGCGGGGCTACAATTTTGGGTGGTGCTATGATTATGTTACTGGGTGTAATGGGTGTGGTGTTATTATATAGTGGGGTTTTCAGTTTTGGTTGTGGTGAGATTTTTTGTGGGATTTGGATTTATGTTTTGGGTTTTCTTGTTGAGGGGATGGATTGGGAAGAATGACTTTATAGAATGGTAATGGCAGTGGTTGGTATGGGTGTTGAACAAAGTGTAAATATGAAGTGAGTTATTTTATTGTGGAACTTTTTCCTCTGCATGGTTTATGCTATATAGATTGTTACATGTTTTTTTTGGTAGTTTTAAAAGTAGGTATAGAATAAATAAATGTTTTCCTTAATAAAGAATGATAATTGGTTAAATGAGTTGGTTGGGGGTATGTTTGAGTTGTGGCTTGTTGTTGATGGATTTCATTTATCAACTTTTGAAGTGATTGTTTTTTGTGTTAATAAATGCATTTAGAGGTAGCAGCAAAGTTAGAAGTATCATAGGGTGGTTTATTTTTTTATTGATAACCCATAGGTTGGTCTTTCATGTTTGATACTGTATATACATACCTGTATTTTCTTTATATTTTCTATACGCACCCCACCCTAGTTGAGAACTGTGTGTCGAACACCCCCATTGCCACAAGGGAGGGTGTCTTTTCCAAACATCTTGGTGGGATAATGGATGGTTGGCCACCCACTCTTCCCTACTCCCTCTTCTAGGTGGTGATAGCCTAAGATTCTTTGGGTGGGTTTTGGTTTGTGAGGCCCAGGTGTGTACGGGCGAGTTGTGTTTTCCTAGCTATCTTTGGGATGAGATGAGTTTTGGTTTCCCGAGTGTCTTCAAGATGTGAATTGGTATGTGGCCTAGGTGTCTAAGGGTGGGCCATGGTTATGAGGCTCGGGTGTGTGTGGGTGATATGTGATGATCTTCCTTTTCCCAGGTTGTGGGACTAGCTGTGAGTCCATGTTGTGTGCAAGCAGGTTGTGACATGGTGCTTTCGGAAGAGGTGGGAGTGCCATGATTCTTTCCATTAGGGTGTGAGAGCGGCTAATCAGTGGTAAGGTGGTGTGGGGTACCCTATCATCTATGTGATCTATATTACTTTACTTCAATTATGTTATTTTTTGAGTGTTCCTTTGGTGAGGTTGGGGTGGCTAGTATACCTTGTTAGGTGTTGTTGGTTTCTGTTGTTTTCTCATAGGGGAATTAGTATGCTTCTACACTTTTTCATGAGATACTTTGGTTTTCCTACTGAGTATACTTGTATGCTCGCCCAACATTTTAAAACTACTTCTAGATTTCCAGTAGGACTACGAGGACCATGTTGAGCATTACTAGATCAGACTTTGGGAAAAATACTATATCGCTACTTAGCTTTGTTCTTTTGGAACTTGCCTTGGAGGTTCATTTTATTTCTTGTAATTTGTTTAAAAACATGCATTTGGGATGGATTTTATCTTATTTTATATATATATTTTGGGGTTGTTTTAAGGTTGATACATCTTATCTCCCAATATTGGTTACTATAAAAAGGGTAATGCCTCCCAATTTGTGAGATTTGTATACCCTTGGCATTGATCGCCACTCCAAGGCCTACTCGAGGCAGGACTCGGGGGGTCATTATCTCTCTTTCTTCATTTCCATCTTAGGAGGGGAATCTTTGGAGGGAGGGGTCATGACATAATGGTATTAGAGATGATGGTTGAGAGATAGGATGGAGTTTAGAGATAGGCACGGTAAGGATTGCATGGGTTTTTAGGGAAATAGTGTTAAGTGATCTTGATGTGTGACATAGGATAGGGAAGACCAGCTAGGACATGGGATTTTAGGGTCCCCCGTGATCTGATGCAAGGATTATGAGTCTACTAAACGTCCAAGTGAGGCTACGCCATTTGTAGGGTAGATACCCTAAGAGAGTTACATGCATCATAATGACTTTTGTTCTTGTTTAAATTGGTCATTTTGGGGAATTTAAATAAATAATTATTTAAAATGAATCTTAAATAAAATTCCATACTACTCGGGCTTAGTAGTTCCTTGTTTACCATTTTTATCAATGTCACCTGGTCATCATCCACATGTAGTACAGGCAGGGAGACTCATCAGGCTGACCTGGTCAATCTACAGAGGATTGATTGGGTAGAAAAATATGATCAGTGGTAGAATAGTAGACTCTGGGGAAGTACGAGGGCATCATTTTAGACATGGAGATATATAGTTGGCTTGAGGAGCTTGTGATCACCTTCAATTTGATCTGAGATCTAACAGAATACTGGGTTCCTTTAGCAGTGATCCATATGTGGGGAGTCGTTCATTAATGGTGGACGTTGCACCTAGGGGAGAGTAAGGAGGATGATAATTAAGTGGGTTTATTTTGAGGAGTTCCAAGCTAAATTCCTTTCATCGACCATGAAGTCTGAGAAGATGTAGGAGCAACTCTCCGTCTAGCAGGGGAGTATGTCAATACAAGATTTGGGGATCAAGTTCAATATGAATTTCTTTTGTCGACCATTAAGGCTGAGAAGAGGTAGGAGCTACTCTCCCTCCAGTTGGGGAGTATGTTGATATGGGATTTGGGGATCAATTTCAAGGATCTCCTTCATTTTTCTCCAGATCTCTTTCTGATTTAGTAGTCTCATGTGAGATGCCTAGAGGAGGCACTTCTTCCTTCTCTACAGTATGTGGTTACCCACTTCACCTTTCTGATGTACTTTAAGGTCCATAAGAAGGTAGAGGTAGTTGATAGGATGCACTCATGAGGAGTTCTACTGTGAGAGGGGAGCTAAAAAAGTTCTTATAATGGAAAGGATACCAGTAGTATGTCTCAGGTGCCAGGGCATTCTAGATTTCATCCAGCGGGGAATCAACCTCAGCATTTTCTATTTTGTCCTTCAATTCCTCATGCCTTTCATGTGGGATTAGGTCTAATGTGTTCCATTTATGGAGTCTATGGGAATCTTTAGAATCAGTTTCTGGTGTCCGTTCAAGCTTAGTATGGTGGAGGTGGGAAGTTTTAGTGCCCACCTCAATAGCAGTTTCTAGCTAGGCCATTTTAGAAGTAGGGAAATATGGCCCATACTCCACCAAGGGTCCAACCTCAGGGTGTTCCTCAAGGACCTCAACTAGGGCATGGTTGAGGAGGCAGTATTTAGAAGAGGGGAAGAGAAGTTGGGCTTGGTCATTTGCACGCTGTAGAGGTAGAAGTTCCAGCAGGACCAGAGATCGTTCAAGGTACAATAAGCTTGTTTAGTACCCTTATTTGTGCTTTGTTTGATTTGGGAGATTTTCACTCCTTTGTTGTGACCAATATAGCCTGTGCTCTGGGATTAGACATAGAGAGTCTTCTTGTGCCCATATTGATGAGTACTCTAGTCATAGGTCAAACTAGTTTGTTTGACTTATGTCAAGGATGTAGACTGATGATGGGGCAGCATCAGTCCCATGGGAATCTTTTCTTGCTATAGATGCATCCTCATTGATATATATGACCAAAAAAGACCAGGATTTTTTATTGAGTGACTAGTTCTAGGTAGAATTTGGCTATCTGAAGGGGAAGTTGTTCAGTTCTCCAATGCTTCGGTTTCTAGAGTAAGGGGTGATGTTTGAGGTGTTTTGCGATGCTTCCCATCTGAGTTTGGGATGCATGTTGATGCAACTGCGGGGAGTGATCTCTTATGGGTCTAGGAAGTTATGTCCCCATGAATGTAACTATGCCACCCATGATCTAGATATAGTAGTGGTAGTGTTTGTGATGAATTTTTAGCGGCATTACCTCATTGTAGAGTGCTTTGTGGTCTTCACAAATCATAAGATATTGAGGTATATCTTTTCCTAGAGAGATCTGAACTTGTGACAACAAAGGTGGATGGAGTTTCTCTAAGACTTTGAGATCTCTTACACCTTGGGAAATGGAAATTTTGTGGCCAATGGTTTCAGTAGAAAGTTGTAGAGGGAGGTAGTTCAGGAATCTTCAGATGATTGGAAGGCAATGGAGGAGTTGGCTACCTTGTACCAATATGTAGGAATAGATAGTGGAAGAGTCTATCTATTTTAGATGATAGTGCAGTCTTCTCTGATGTAGCATATAGAGGAGTCATGGTGGGGAGACTCAGAGGAAGAGGTGATGTGAGATCATATTGACTATGGTGATGCTCCAGAGGGATGGCCGGAGGATGGTCAAAATCGTATGTTGTTTGAAAGATCGCTGTTGTGGGCGCCCTCAAATGATTAGTGGTTTTTGGGGTACTTAGGTGCAGCAGAGTGGATGACTAAGGTCGTCTCTCAAAGAAGGAGGTAAATTAAAACAACTTATTAAAGGTATTCTAAAAGTAAAATATAATATAATTAAAACACTACTTTAAAGGATGGGGGTGTTTTTTTATCGTTTATAAAACTTGAAGAAGTTTGCTGGAAGAAGATTTCATTTTTTTTAATTTTGAAATGAAGTTTGATTAAAAAGACACAACAAGAAGATGTTTTTTTAGAAAATATTTTAAAAGGTATAATCTATATAACTCTACATCTTCATTTAATTATTAATCATTACCATTTAAATCAATATCCACTTAATTATGATCCTGTTATTTGTTAACCCCCTAACCCTACGAGAGTTAACTTAACCACAAAGATGAAATTACTTAAACCCTAGGCTAGCTTCGGAACACGCAATCGCAGCACCCTGCTTTGATTTTTATTCTAAGGATAGCTTATGTTCAGTGGTTAATTAGATCACATATCCATTCTGGAAATGAGGATGAATTTTGTTTAGGGATTATATTTTAACTCTACAAATTTATCCTGTGTGGTCTTGTATTACCGATTAAGATCATGCTCTCACAATTTACAAAAAATCTCGACCTCACGTGTTTTTGTATTAATTGTTCAATTGATTGATTAGTTTCTTGTAATTTAAAAGCACAATTCATGGATCATATTAAGTGAATTAAAGTATCTCAATTATTCAAAATAATTAAATGAAGAGGGTAGAAGATAGATCAATCACTAAAAAAACTACTCTTCCATGAGTGGTATGGTCATCGTGGAGACGTTCTGCATGAGCAAAGGATTGAAAGGGTAGAACCCAATATTTTATTCACTATTGATTCCAACCCAATTAGGAATATTAATATAATAATAAAACTAAAGAACATAGAAGATTATTTGAAGAACAATTCAAGATACAAATATGAAAGAAAAGAAATACAAAGAGGAGGTGTGAGAGGAGAGGCTTTTTGGAAGAGAGGTTTTCACAAAGACTTACTTCTCCCAAGAGTTTTGAGGGGATCCCAAGAGACAACCTTTTTTACAAACCTTACCAAAGCCTAGAACAACCTTTTCAAAGAGTGAAAACTCTCTTTAAATAGAGTTTTTGAGGGCTAGGGTTACATAACTTTTTTAAGTGTGAAATGAAAATTCTGACAAGTATTTTCATCCCACTTTCACCACATAGTTGACCTCAACAAATCGTGAATTGGACAACCTTCTAGAATGATGAGTTGTGCATAATCATGTCCCCGATCTTCCCTAAAAATTTGGTCCTGATCCAAGCACGGATGAAGAAGTTATGGCCCAAATATAGAACCCATGTCCATTCTGCCGAGTCCATCCCACCATTGATTTAATGGCCCATTTACTCCATCCAAATGCACTCTTTAGCTCTAGTGTTAGGAATAAAAGTTGTATAAAATTAATCTAGGAACACTGTTACAAAGTATTAAGTTCAAATAATAAATATTTAAATATTTATCTTCAAAATACTACAGTACATTTTAAAAGGGTAAAAATGGAATTTTCATAAAATTTTCAAATGAATGATCTAATCCCAAATATTTCATAAATGAATATAGTTATCACAATGTGAGGAAATTATATAATTTATTATCAATAAAATATTCAACAAACTAGTGTTTTATCAACTCCCCCACACTTACCCTTTTTCACTCCTGGGAAAAACCTCATATCAAGTAAACATCAATATCAAATCAAAACCAATTTTAAAACACATATCCTTGAGATCAAACAATTACACACCAAGAAAAAAAAGATATCATGCCTCATAAAAAACCATTATTTCAAGTTCTCAATTTATATCGTTTAGTATATTTCCACTTCATTTATACTCCCATGCACAAAACTCTTACCTCGCTTGAATTTTCTCTTATCACACAAATGTCAATTTTTTTAGCAATGTATTTCTCATCCAATCATACAAGAGTCACCATAGGCTTGATAAATTCCTACATCTCTACCCAATGTGAGTCAAGGACATATGTTTATCATGAGGAATTTTTAGGGTTGTTCTGTGGATTTCGGTTGGTAGGATTTAGATGTGAAAAACTCTAAGGCTGAATGAGGAGGGCTTGACTCTTTTTGAAGAAAAATTGCATTAATCTAATTTTCACTTAAATATGGTCTCCTCCTCAATAAACATAGCATTGATTCATGTTAAAAATAAAGGAATGTGAACACCATTCAACATTTCAGCAGTAAAAATTTCAATCTTCTCAAACATGATTTTATTAAAAGCTCCAGATAGGCACAACTTTCCCCCTCTATTAGAAGCTCCATAAAGGCACAGCTTATTTTATCATGAAAGCTCCAGAAAGGCACATATTTCAATATAATGTTTTTATTCATCAGAAAACACATCTCTTCATAATTTAATTCTTCACCCGAAGTATCAAAAAATGTGGTATCACAACACAAGACAGCTTCCCCCACACTTAATCTCAACTAGATTATGAAATTTCACTTCAAGAGATGGTTGGATAGGGAAAATTGTCTTGTAATGTGGCTAACCTAACAGGTTGTTCATGGATTCTAAGGGATAAAAGGATTAAATATTCAAGGTAGTCCATTATAAAAAAGGATTCTTTTAAATAGGGGCTTTAATACCAAACAAATGTCTTAATCATTTAAACATAAGTACCTCAAACCCTCAAGTTTTGATAGGAATAAATCAAATTCTGGTTAAATCAAGCATGGTTTGGTTCTCTCAAGAAGTGATGTGAATGTAAATAATATGAAAATAATGGTTCAGAAGCATCACAGAAAAGTTATTTCAAATATGAAGACAGTGAGATGTGGCATGGGATTCAAAATTCAGTGTAATTTTCATGAAATTACTAAATATTTGAACTTGAAACAAAGTCATTTCAGCATTAATTTAAGCTTAGTTTTGAGGGATAAATTGTTTCACTTATTGATATGGATTTCAAAATGGTTGTTGAGAATCATTTTAGCTCATAAGTTTCAAAAACACCGAGAAAATTGAAAAATAAACCCAAAAAATTTGAAAAACACATAATTTTTTTTGTTTTGTTTTTTTAACAGTAAAACAATTGAAATTACTAAACTAAAAGGTTCCCTCCCCCACACTTAAAATATTGCATTGTCCTCAATGTGAACCCATTAGATGATATATGCACATGAAATGTATAATTTTAAATAGGATAAAGAATAAAAAAAAGTTAAAGGGTTCGGAACAGCCTGATGTGCTCAAGTGATGATGGGGTCATGCAGTGTGATAGAATCCACTGCATCAGTAGGAAGTCCCTCAATGTATCTCTTCAAACGTTGACCATTGACTGTAAAGCTTCTTCATGTGTCCTCTTGTGTGATCTCCACTACACTATAAGGTAAAACATTAGTCACAACATAAGGACCTAACCATCTGGAATGCAACTTACCAGGCATCAGCTTCAGTCGTGAACTATAGAGAATGACTTTATCTCCAACATGAAACTCCTTTTTTTGGATAATTCTATCATGAGATACTTTTTATTTTTCCTTGTAGAGCCTTGAGTTATCATATGAATATAATTGAATCTCCTCAAGCTCTTGAATTTGCAGCTTTGGATTCCAACTTGGTCCAAATCCATGTTACATTTCTTTATAGCCCAATAAGCCTAATGCTCAAATTCCACAGGGAGATGACACGCTTTCCCAAAAACAATCTGAAATGGGGACATACTGATGGGAGTTTTTTATGTTGTCCTATATTCCCACAATGCATCATCCAAGCGCTTTCTCCAATCCTTCCTATTTGGCTGCACGGTTTTCTCTAAAATCTATTTCAACTCACGATTTGAAACCTCAGCCTAACCATTTGTTTGGGGGTGGTATGGTGTCGATGTTTTGTGTGTCACCCCATACTTCTGAAGGAGGGAATCTAAATTCCAATTGCATAAGTGTGTCCCTTTGTCACTGATGATGGCCTTCGGTACTCCAAACCTGCAAAAAATTTGTGATTTGACAAATTCCACAACAACATGAGAATCATCAGTCATGGTGGCCTTAGCCTCCACTCATTTACTCACATAATCAACAGCAACCAAAATGTATAAAAACCCAAAGGAACTAGGAAAAGGACCCATAAAATCGATTCCCTATACATCAAAAATCTCACAGAATAGTATGGGTTGTTGGGGCAGCTCATGTCTCCTAGAAATTTTCCCAGTGTGTTGGCAATGAGAGAATGACTTACAAAACACATGGGCATCATGGAATAAGCTAATCCAATATAATCTAGATTCTGAAACTTTCCTAGCTGTCCGTTGGGGTCCAAAGTGTCCACCACAAGCAAGTGTATGACAAAAATGTAAAACAGACTCCAACTCATGATCAAGAACACACCTCCTAATAACTTGATCACTACACATGCGCTAGAGGTATGGATCATCCCAAACATAATACCAAGACTCACTTTTTAATTTTTAGACTTGATGTTTCTTTAAATTTGCAGGGATTTTAGAGGCCACAAGGTAGTTAACTAAATCTTCATACCAAGGATGCGTACATAAGATGGAATAAAGATGCTCATCGGGGAAAGTGTTTTGAAGTGGTACCTGGACCAAGGTGTTATCATCTAGTGTGTGAGTAAGCCTACTCATGTGGTCCGCCACCAAGTTTTCTGACCCCTTTTTGTCCTTTATCTCAATATCAAATTCTTAAAGAAGGAGCATCCATCGGATCAGCCTGGGCTTTGCATCTGGCTTCTTCAAGATGTACCTCAGAGCTGCATGGTTAGAAAAAACAACTACTTTAAAGCCCAATAAATATGAACAGAATTTATCTAAAGAAAATATGATAGCAAGAAACTCCTTTTATGTGGTTTTGTAATTTGATTAGGCTGAATCCAGTGTCCTTGATGCATAGGAGATCACATGTGAACGTCCCTCCACCCTATGAGATAAGACGGCTCCAACCACGAAGTTGGAGGCATCACACATAAGCTTAAAAGTAATCTCACACCATGGGGGCTGTATGATCAATGGAGTGGTCAGACACTTCTTTATCTCATCAAAGGAATTCCTGCAAGAATCATTAAACACAAAATCAGAATCATTTTGAAGTAATCGTGACATAGGAAGAGCAATCTTACTAAAATCATTGATGAAGCACTGATAAAATCATGCATGCCCTAGGAAATATCTAACATCACGCACACATGAAGTATAGGGTATGAATTAAATAATGTATACCTTAGATCTATCAACCTCTATCCCATGTTTTGACACTACATGCCCTAAGACAATTCCATGCTCTACCATGAAATGACACTTTTCAAAGTTCAGGACCAGATTCTTCTCAATACAATGATTCAACACCTTTACCAAACTACTTATACATTCATCAAATGAAGACCCATACACTATAAAATCATCCATGAATACCTCCATGCAGGTCTCAATAAAATCAGAAAAAAAATACTCATCATACATCTCTGGAAGGTACCTGGGGCATTCCAAAATCCAAATGGCATCCTTCAGTAGGAAAATGTGCCAAAGGGACAAGTGAATGTAGTCTTCTCCTGATCCTCCAGAGCTATAGGAACCTGAAAATATCCAAAAAATCCATCCAAGAAACAATAGTGTGTCTTCCCAGCTAGTCTCTCAAGCATCTGATCAATAAATAGGAGGGGGAAACGGTATTTGCGAGTGGAATGATTTAGTTTCCTATAATCAATACACACACGCCAACTGTTTTGTACCCTCATTGGAACTAACTCATATTTCTCATTTTTAACAACAACCACTTTTCTTAGGCACAACCTGAATAGGACTTACCCATTGAGAATCTGAAATGGGATAGATTATACCTACCTCGAGCAATTTTTCAACCTCTTTTTTAACAACCTTCAGAAGTCTTGTATTGAGTCTCCTTTGTGGTTTCCTCACCATTTTAGCCCGATCCTCCAAAATAATCCTATGCATGAAAATGGAGGGGCTAATACCTGATATGTCAGTCAAGGTCCACCCGATTGCCCTGATGTTCTCCCTCAAAAGATTCAAAAGTTTTTCTTAATGTTAAAAAGGGATATTGTTAGAAATGATAACAGGTAATTTGTCACCACTTAACAAGTATGAGTATTTGAGATTTGGTGGCAATGGCTTTAGTTCCAGTGTAGGGGGGTGGTGTATAGATGGAGACATAGAAGGAACTGAAATATGTGCACAAAGAGCATCAGTATCAGAATAGAAATCGTCACAATCAGAGAATAAATCATTAAATCCATCAGAATACTCAACTTACATGTCATAATTAGAGTTCACATGATCAAAATCAGAATATGATTCCATTTCAAAATCAAATCTTAGAGATTCTTGTTCCTTAGAAACGGGTGTGGAAGTTCTCTTAGACATTAAATCAGAACCAATACTCATTATCTCACTAAGAATAAGACAATCAAATTTCATGGGGTTTTTACTTGGTGGTTCAAAATGGGAGATAAAAAATTCAGAATGATCCTCTTAGGGGTACTTCATGGAATCCGTAATATCAAATATCACAACTTCATCCCCAAATTCCATGGAAAGTGTACCCTCATTGACATTTATTATAGTTTTTGTAGTTTTGAGTAAGGGTCTACCTAAGATAATGGGGGCATGATAACTTACCTGATCATCCTCCATGTTAATCATGTAGAAATCTGTTGGAAAGATCATGTCTCTTACCCAGACAAGTACATCCTCAAGGACTCCCACTAGATATTCCGTAGCTCTATTTGCCAACTGCACCACTAATCACATCGGTTTTAGCTCACCAACCTGCAAAGAAGATAATACAGAGTGAGTCATCACATTTATGGAAGCTTCCAAATCACAAAGTGCATCAGAAAAGTGCAACTCCCTTATGGTGCATGGGATGGTGAATGTCCCTGGATCCTTGAACTTTGTCGGCATTGATAGAGTTGGTGTAATGAGTGATGAAACATTCCTTCCAAGATTGATCCTTTCATTTCCCTTGAGCCCTCTTCGATTGGTAAAAAGTTCTTTTAAGAATTTTTCATACCTTGGGATTTTCTTAATGGCTTCAAGTAGAGGAATGTTGATCTCTACATGCTTGAATGTGTCCAAAACCTCCTTTTACATTGCTTCTTAATCCATCTTCTTAGTTTGAACAACCCTATTTGGAAAAGGAAGGGGTTTAGGAGGAACATCATTAATCTTTTTCTTACCTTTATCTTTCTCCTTAGTTTGCTCATCAGTTGATGTGGAATTGGGCTTTTTTGGAGTTGAGGTGAATCCTGGTGGAATGGTAGGTGGAGAAGCATCAGTTTTTTTATTCCCACTTCTCAATGTGATGGAACTGACATTACCCTTTGGATTTAGAGTGGGTTGGGAAGGTATATTTCCAGAATTCTTACTTATAAGTTCATGGAGGGTGGTGGCAATCTGGCTCATTTGAGTCTTCAACTCCCTCAGCTCCAAACCTTGACTCTTCAACTCATTCTATTGATTAAGAACAATTTGTTTTAAAATATCATCAGTGTTAGAATCTACCTTTGGTTGATAATTCCCTTTTTGTTGACTTGTTGATGCTTGGGTTTCAAATCTCCTTTAGGGTTGTTAGAATCCCTGCTGGTAAGGTGGAGGCTGCTGGATGTTTTATTGAAAGGGTGGCCTTTGTTGTTTTCCAGAGCCATACCTCATGTCCGATTGATCCTTCCACCCTTGGTTGTATGTTGGTGAAAAGGAATCAAGCTTCTTTTGTGGATATGGTTGTTGCTGCTGATAAGGTCTCCCTAGGAATACAGCTGCGCAATCCTTTGTCTCTTGTAGTTGTGGGCAACAGTCAGTTGGGTGGCTTGTCTCAGTGCAAATTCCACAAAGCCTTGAAGGAGGGGGTTGGGATGTCTTTTGAGCCCAATCAATTTATCTCACTATATTTGTCAATTCTTCAAACTTGGTATCAATCAAATGAATTTTAAGAGAAGATGGACTTACCTGATGTACTCCCCTGACATGTGGTGTACCTTGATCGCCAAATTGTTGGGAGTTTTGGGCCATTTTGTCGAACAATGCACATGTAGCTATTGGTGTCTTGTCCACCGATTCTTTTCCAACCACATCATCCACCATGATTCTCTCCATAGGTGTGAGTACTTCATAGAAGTACTGGATGAGTAGTTTCTCACTGATTTAGTGATGTGGGCAGCTTGCACACAACTTCATGAATCGCTCCCAATACTCATACATTGACTCCTATTGTGCTTTCTTGATCCCAAAGATCTCTTTACAAATGGAAGTGGTCCTTGATGCTGGAAAAAATATCTACAATAAAAGACATTTCAAATCATTCCAACAAGTTACATCTTTGGTTTGTAAATAATACATCCAGTCTTTCACAGCTCCATCAAGTGAGAATAGGAATGCTCTTAATTTTATTTGGTCTACAGATATATTTCTTGGTTTTAAGGTTGAGTAAACCACATTAAATTATTTAAGGTGTTTATTTGGATCCTCACCACAAAGGCCGTGAAATTTTGGAAGCAGGTGAATTAATCCAGATTTTAGTTCAAAGTCCGATTCAATATTTGGATATGCAATACAATTTGGTTGATAATTAATATTGGGTGCAGCCAATTATCGAATAGTTATATTAAGTTCATTTCCATTATTTTTATCCATTGGTTCTTGTTTTATGGTGGAATTATAATTTCTTCCAATTTCAATGTTCTGAAAGTGGAGTAATTCTCCAACAGGTTGAATATTGAAACTTTCCGTAGACTGAGAATGTATAATTATATCCCTAAGGCTACGTTCAATCTCAGGGTCAAGATCTAAGAGATATTTGGGATTAGTTCATGTCATAAATAAAATAAAAATTAAAAGAAAGAAATTGGACCATAGTAAAATAAAAATAATAAGTTTGAGTTGATGGTCCAAAAAGAAGTAGAAGAAAATAAAAGAAGAAAAAAAAACAGATTGGGTAAAGAAGGAAAAAAGAAGAGAGGAAGAGAATAAAATGTAAAATAAAATAAATACCTCTAATTGGTTGAAATAATTACTTGCCTCCCTGGAAATAGAACCAATTTGAAAGAGTGTTTTTGTGGGCGCCCTCAAATTATTGGTGGTTTTTGGGGTACTTAGGTGCAGCAGAGTGGCTGACCAAGGTCGTCTCTCAAAGGAGGAAGTAAATTAAAACAACTTCTTAAAGGTATTATAAAAGTAAAATAGAATATAATTAAAAAACTAATTGAAATTATGGGGGGTGGTTTTTTATCTTCTATAAAACTTGAAGAATTTTTCTAGAAGAAGATTTCTTTTTTTTTAATTTTTAAATGAAGTTTTATTAAAAAGACACAACAAGAAGATGTTTGTTTTTAGAAAATATTTTAAAAGGAATAATAGATCTAACTCTACCTATTATTTTAATTATTAATCATTATAAATTAAATCAATATCCAATTAATTATTATCCACTAATTTTTTAACCCCCGAACCCTACGAGAGATAACTTAACCACAAAGATGAAATTACTTAAACCCTAAGCTAGCTTCGGAACACGAAATCGCAGCACCCTGCTTTGATTTTTGTTCTAAGGTTAGATTATGGTAAGTGATTAATTAGAGCACATATCCATTCTGGAAATGAGGATTAATTGTTTTTATGTATTATATTTTAACTCTACAAATTTATCTCGTGTGTTCTTGTATTACCGATTAAGATCGCGCTCTCACAATTTACACAAAATCTCGACCTCGCGTGTTTTTGTATTAATTGTTCAATTGCTTAATTAGTTTCTTGTAATTTAAAAAAACAATTCATGGATCATATTAAGTGAATTACAGTAGCTCAATTATTCAAAATAATTAAATGAATAGGGTAGAAGATAGATCAATCACTAAAAAAAACTACTCTTCCATGGGTGGTATGGTCATCGTAGAGACGTTTTGCATGAGCAAAGGATTGAAAGGGTAGAACCCAATCTTGTATCTACTCTTGATTTCAACACAATTAGTAAGATTAATATAATAATAAAAGGTAATAACACAAAAGGTTATTTGAAGAAAAATTCAAGATACAAACATGAAAGAAAATAAATACAAAGAGGAGGTGTTAGAGGAGAGCCTTTTTGGAAGAGAGGTTTTCACAAATCCTTACTTCTCCCAAGAGTTTTGAGGGGCTAACAAGAGACACCATTTCTTCCAAACCTTCCCAAAGCCTCGACCAACCTTCCCAAAGATTGAAAACTCCCTTTAAATAGAGTTTGTGAGGGCTAGGGTTACATAACTTTTTTAAGTTTGAAATGAAAACTCAGCCAAATATTTTAATCTCACTTGCACCGAATAGTTGACCTCCAAAAATCTTTAATTGTCCGGCCTTCTAGAAGGATTAGTTGTTCATAATCATTTACCCGAGCTTACCTCAAAATTTTGCTCTTATCCAAGCACAGATGAAGAAGTTATGGCCCAAATACAGAACCCATGTCCATTCTGCTGAATCCAGCCCACCATTGACTTAATTGCCCATTTACTCCATCCAAATGCACTATTTAGCTCTAGTGTTCTGAATAAAAGTTGTAGAAAATTAATCTAGGAACACTGTTACAAAATATTAAGTTAAAATAATAAATATTGAAATATTTATTTTCAAAATACTACAGTACATTTTAAAAGGGTAAAAATGGAATTTTCATCAAATTTTCAAATGAATGATCTAATCCCAAATATTTCATAAATTAATATAGTTATCACAATGTGAGGAAATTATATCATTTATTATCAGTAAAATATTCAACAAAATAGTGTTTTATCATTGTTCCATGGGAGGATGTTTGTTCTAGTGGCGATGCGCAAGGAATTCCTTTGTGAGTTTCATAGCTCGCCTTTTTCGGTGCACCCCAGGAGTTTTCAAGATGTATCATGGCTTGAGTACACAGTTTTGGTGGCTTATAATGAAGTGTGTAATATCAAAGTTTGTGGTGAAGTGCTTAGTGTGCCAGCAGGTGAATGTTGAGCACCATGTTCTCAATAGTTTGTAACATCCCTTAGATGTCCCTGAGTGGAAGTGGGATGAAATCTCAATGGATTTCATCACAGGTTTACCTAGAGCTTTGGGAGGCTACGATTCTATCTGGGAATTAGTAGATTATACAACGAAATCATCTCACTTATTATTGATTAAGGAGTTGGGTGTGGTGGATTCCTTAGCATGGAGGTATGTATATGAGGTGTTGTGGCTACATGGAGTTCTGAGATCCATTTTCTTGGATTGGGATACACATTTTACCTTGCAAGTCTGGAGGTTATTACTGCATAATTTTGGCACTCAATTACAACTCAGCACTTCTTTCCACCCTCAGACATATGTGCATACATAGCATACCATCCAGACATTGGAGGACATGTTGCGGGCATGCGTCTTAGACTTTGGTGGATCTTGGGTATGACACCTACCCTTGGTAGAGTTTTCTTACAATAATATATATCACACTTCCATTGGAATGGCTCTATTTGAGGCCTTGTATGGGGGACTATTTCTTTCACCTTTGTGCTAGATAGAGGTTGTGGAGACATTTGTTCTTGGTCCCAAAGTAGTGCGGAGCATAACAGAGAAGGTTCAACTTGTTCGTGAGAGGATGAAATCAGCACATGATCGGCAGAAGTCATATGATGATCACAGGAGGAGGCCATTAGAGTTCATGTATGGGGACCACATTTTCTTGAAGGTTTCTTCTTGACATAGGTAGTGGAGGTTCGACAAAGGGATTAATCTTTCTCCCAGTTTCATCAGACCCTTTGAGGTGTTGGGATGAGTTGGCAAAGTGGCATACCAGTTGGCATTGCCACTATAGTTGAAGAGTATCCATAATGTATTTCATGTCTCTCAACTTCATAGTTATATTCATGATGACTCCCATGTCATTGATTAGGGATAGTTGGATGTCGAATACGACACGACATCTGTGGAGCGGCCAGTAGAGATCCAGGAGCATTGGGAAATGTTGTTGTGTGGACAAACCATTCCATTGGTTTATGTGTTGTGAAGGCATAGTGTTCTTGAGGATAGTACTTGGGAAAGGGATACATAGATGTGTTCCCAGTACACAGAGTTGTTCTGAGTTTTTCCATGTTGTGTTTCCCTTTGTAATGTAATGCTTGTACCATGTTTGTTATAAGATGAGTTATTTCCTTGTTTCATGTTGTGTGATAAAGTCCTAACATTGGAAAGGGGAATACCATATTCTTAATTGAGACACATTAATTGAGATGTGATTAAACTCATGTAGGTGAGTCAGTGTCGCCTAGAGTGGATAGTATCTTAACATGGAGGAAGGAATTCCCTGATTCATATGTTTGGACAATGTGGCTTTTGGTGCTTGTGTGGTGTGTCTTGTGGTTGTTTGGGGTAGTAGATGTCAGAGGTGGTGTTCTGGGAAGTTTATGTTTCACTCCAAATTTCAAACAACATAGGGTGGTTTAACATTGAACTTTGGTGTGCTTAGTCGGCAGCGGTGTTCCATGCAAAGCAGAATCATTGAGTGGTATCTCATGGGGTGGTTGTTCGGACCCCTCATTTCCTTCTGGGTTGGTTTTGAATTCTCGAGGATGAGAATAGTTTGAGATGTATCTGATGTAATGGCCCGAACCTCCCTAGTCCATTACTTTGTGAAAATATAGTGTTTGAGTTGTTATGGGAGGCAACGGTGAATCATTTCAAGAGTTTTCCAAAAAACCAATTTTTCCAATGGTGAGTCGCAATGGTGAGTCGCTAATGGTAACTCGTCTGATGGTGGTTCATCCACCAGTAGGTCGCAACAGTGAGTCAGGACTGGTGAGTTAGAATGGTGACTCACATCGGTGACTCGCAAAGGTGACTCATGTCGGTGACTTGTTGATGGTGAGTCACACCGATGACTCGCAATGGTGAATCACTGATGGTGAGTCGTGTCAATGACTCGCTAATGGTGAGTCGCATCAGTGACTCGTAGTAGTGACTCACTAATGGTGAGTCGCATTAGTTACTTACAACAATGACTCACGTCGATGACTCTCTAATGGTGAATCGCATCGGTGACTCACAACGGTGACACGCTGATGGTGGGTCGCGATGGTGAGTCGCGACGATAGCTCACCGAACGGTGACTCACCTAATAGTGAATCATCAAATGGTGACTTGCTGAATGGTTAATCGCCATTAGTATCTCTTCACCAGGGTAGCTCACACCGGTGACTCATCCAGTGGTGAGTCATCCATCGGTGACTCACCCACCAGTGACTTGATATGGTGACTCACCCAATGATGAGTCACTTCCAATAGTTTGTCAAAATTTATGGGTTCTTCTAGTTTTTCCAGATTCACCCCTTTAACATTTTATTTGACATAAATTGGGTTTAAAACCATATTTAATTGTTTTTTAAGCCATTTCAAAGGATGTAAAATATATCTTTAATTTCCTAATGCTCGAAAGGCTTTAAGTTTGACAAAATGTGTGGTTAATATCCACTTTTAATGAGGAGTTTAAAATAGATTCATATCCCTTGAGTCTCAGATCTAGTCCCTCATATATGAACACCTTTATTTCATTCTTTATTTCTCTATTCTCTTGATACTCGGGCATCCCAGAACCTTTCTTCCCCAAGGAGTTGTGGGTCTGTGTTGCACCCTTGGATCGGGTTTCCCTAGAGCCTTGCACACCCCCTATTTAGTGTAAGGAGGAGGTGATGATCGTTTGTTTCTCAAATTAGGGATCCCATCATCCCTCTTATTTGTGTATCATGCGGGGTAGATGTATGAATGTTTCCCATGTAAAGGCAGTTGAATTCAAATTTAATAAAGATAATTGAATCGTCTTTAAACCAATAAATAGGGGTTGGGGAAAAGTGATGCATGCTTCTGTTTCATTGTTTATTAATATTGTGATCTATATGGTCTAAATTTCTACTTAAAATCATGGTCGTTGGTAGTCTTTTCTTGTGCACTTAGTATGAATTTTGATGTCTTGTTGTTGATCATGTGTTAAACAGATGTATATATGAAATTGATTAACTACGTATATTTGGTTAAATAAATGGATTCTCTAGGATCGAACTTATTCTGTGATAACCCCTAAATTATCAAATGTAATTAAAGAATGTGTGTTTTCTAAATCCGAATACACCCTTCCTTGTTTGATGTGGTTGTGAGTTGTGTGTGGTTTTGTTTTCTTTTGTGCCTTGTGTGGTTTTTTGGTGATGGGGTAGAGAGAACGACTATAAGGTGGGGTGGTATGGGTGGTTTAATGGAGTCTTAGGTTGAGATATTTATTGATTATGGAATGGATGGTCATTGTTTGAGCATTAGGGCTTCAGATTTGGGTTATGCTATGATTATGTTACTAGTTATGATGGGTGCGGTGTTCTTATATAGTGGGGCTATTGGTTTTGGTTGTGATGAGATTTTTGGTGTGGTTTGGATATGTTTTGGGGTTTTTTCTTATTGAGAGGATGGATTTGGAGGAATGACTTTGAAGAATGAAAATGGGTGGGTTGGTATGGGTGTTGAACAGAGTAGAAATATGAAGTGATTTGTTTAACTGTGGTTCTTTTTACTATGCATGGTTTATGTTGTGTGGATTGTTGTGTGATGTGGTTGGTAGTTTCTAGTGTATGGATATAATGAATACATGGTTTCATTAATAAAGAATTATAATTGGTTAAATGAGTTGGTTGGGGGTATGTTTGAGATATGGATTGTTGTGGATGGATTTCATTTATCAACTTCTGAAGTGGTTGTTGTTGGTGTTAATAAATGCATTTAGAGGTAGAAGAAGATCTAGAAGTATCATAGGGTGGTTGATTTTTTGATTGAGAACTCATAGGTTGGGCTTGAGTGTTTGATACTATATATACATACCTGTATTTTCCTTATGTTTTCTATGTGCACCTCACCCTAGTTGATCACTATGTGCTGAACATCCCCCATTTTCATGGGGGAGGGTGTCCTTTCCAAACATCCTGGTGGGAGGATGGATGCCTAGACACCCACTCTTCCCTGCTCCCTCTTCCAGGAAATGATTTCCCAAGATTATTCAGGAAGGTAGTGGTTTGTAAGGCCCTAGTGTGTGTGGATGAGTTGTGTTTTCCTAGGTGTCTTCGGGATGAGATGAGTTGTGGTTTCCCAAGTGTCTTTGGGATGAGATGTTTTGTGCTTTCCCATGTGTTTTTGAGATGTGACATGGTATGTGGCCTACGTGTATGTGGGTGGGACGTGGTTGTGAGGCCCAAGTTTGTGTAGGAAAGATGTGATGAGCTTCGTTTTCCTAGGTTGTGGTACTAAATGTGAGGCCCAGGTGTGTGTGTGTGGGTTATGACATGGTACGTTCAAAAGAGGTGGGATCACCAAGGCGTTTTCTATTAGGGTTTGAGAGTATCTTGTAACGACTCGGACCTGAACAGCCACCCGAATAGTGCTAAACGGGTCGGGTGTTACGAACTTAGGTGAACCTCCCTGAAAGCCAAAGGCTGCCGACTAGCAGCAATGGTATTATAGGTATAGTGGGGAGTCTATACCCTCTTGGAGGATAATAATAAGGGTACTTGTATGAGTATAAAAATAAAAATGTAGCGGAATAAAAGACTCAGTAAACTCGAACCAAACCCGTAGAGCGGAAGCACAAACAATATAGATAAACAAAGGAAGCAGTAAATATAAACAACAGTAATGGAAATAAATACAACAGCATGCTGATAACATGTAACTACTACTGAACAATAAAGCATGCATCTAAAGCAGGTCATACATATCTGAATATAAAAAGGCGCCAATGGCTAACCAACAGTATCTAAAACAAGTAAGAATGCTGATACAGAAAAGAAAACAAAACAGAGTAACTCCAGTTAGGTAAGACCTCAATGTCCATACCATCTCTATGCAACAGCTAATACAGCCCATCTCCTGAAGCTGGCCTCTTTCCTGCACGTAAATCCATAAAGTTTGCACGCGTCCCGAAGGGTCTGTGTAGGGTGTGAGACAAATCTTAGTAGGATACCACCCAATGGTGCATACCTAATATTAGTGTTTAAGCAGACATGAATTTATAAGTAAAGCAGTAAACAGAACAATGCACAAATAAACACTAACTCCACTGGTGCTCAGCAGCCACCATGGAGTGTCACCTGCTTCGGCCAACGCCGGAATCTCTGTCATGTAACCCGGCACCATGTTCCCCCTGACACCATGTGTCTCAAGTACCGATGTCCCGAAGGCACACCCAAGAAGTAACCTGGAGAAACAGAAATTCTTGTCCTCAAATAAATAACGAGAGGGACAGTGATGTCTGCCCTCAAATAAATAGCCAGAGGGACAGTGATGTCTGCCCTCAAACAAAGTATCCGGAGGGACAACGATATCTGCCCTCAAATAATGGCGAGCCTCGGCCCCCAACCCGATAGCCTCAATGCTATCCCCTGAAAGCTCCTCACCTCCCACGTGGCTTCCTATAGCAAGCAGCCCCAACCAAAAGTACCTAAACCGCAACTAATGGGGGCCTCTACCCACATGAGTGGTCAAAACCACCTCATCACAGAGTATCTCTGTGTTCACACTACTCAAAGTTCGGGTGAGTAGTAATCACCAAAAAAAATACCCAAGCCACAACGTCTCTTACACCTCGTGTCCCTGCGACCATGTCACTCAAATCTGATGGCATCGCCATCCTAGTAACCTGGGTCATGCCCAACCAATGATCAGCATCACTCAAGAATATCCAGACCATGCCCAACACCACCCAAAGGGTCCAGAAAATTCAATTCAACAATTTCATATATAACATATTTAAATAGAAAACATAAATAGACAAAACAAACTAAGCAGTTGAATTTCACTATGCAAGGTGTTGTCCCATACCAGCACTGAGGTCTTAAATTCCTTTAACAATTACATCAGGCTTAAAGAAATTAAACTCAATAGTTTTTAACAATATTAAAACTGAAATAACCATTTTGGCATTCCCTGGCCAAAATGCCCCGATGAGCTATAGCCTCTCGCCTGGCCCCGCTCAAGAAAAACTGGTAATTGGGCACACCCAAAGGCATCCCATAGGTCCAACAAACAATTCAATATGAAACAACAGATAAAATGTGTCCCGCTCAAAATACCCAAAAACACGTTGAAGGTTGCATTACCTAAATGACCACTAAAACATGAAAAGAGGTATGCACCACCTACCTGAGACTCGTACGATGTTGCTCCTCTATTAATAGCCTCCAATTCAGTCTAAAACGCAGTAGATCTACAAAAGAATCCAAACCACGCAAACCCCTATAACTCATTCTAGAACAGAAATCAAACAAAATGGATCAAGAGGAAGCGAGGCCTTACCTAGTGGGTTCCAATGCATCAATCGGTGTTCGGATCGGGGTTCAGATGAAGAACTGGGAGGGATTTGAAATCCCGGATGGCTTGGTTCGCGAAACCTGGAGGAAGAAAATGTGTTCTGCCCCAAAAAGAGGCTACTACCCATTTTAATGCAAAAAAAAGTACATGGAATGTACTTCATGACTACACGTAGTGTATATCATTTAACTATTAATTTGGCGGTTCAAATTCCACCAACTTACTTTCCCGAACCTGCCGACATGAGTACATAACGTGTACCTATGGGTACACGGCGTGTACTTAGTTTCCCTTATCTTCCTCTTTGACTTACCCACACACCATGTATATCCCTTATACACGGCTAGACTACACGGCGTGTCCAAAAGGAACACGGCGTGTTCTTGGTTTAAAAAATTATCCCCGACCAACAGTCCTATACTCCATGTATGGCCACCACACGGTCTCCGGTACACGGCGTGTCAATAACTATGCGTCGTGTAGTAAGAAATTTTCTACACAGTCATCACACAGCATGTACTTGGTGAGAACATGGTCGGTCACTTGCTTAACATATACACGGCGTGTACTTAAAGTACACGGCGTGTAGTCTGGAAATTTCCAGAAACTGCCCATTTCCTCCAGTTTCCTCATAAACCAGTCAAAAATTCAAACAGGGTCGGAATTTTGACCCGTTCTAAAAACTCGGGTTCTTACAATCTCCCCACCTTAACATAGCTCATCCTTGAGCTATTAAAAGAAACCCATATGTGGCACTAAACACACCACCCCGATCAAAGTAACCCGAACTTCCCCGGTCTCAACAGTCCCGGCTAAATTCCTCAAGGGGCTCCCCACCTTAGGAATCGCCTAACCCGGTCTCAGCCCAACAAAAATCAAAACAAACAAGGGTTTACTAACCTGTTTTCCTGGACGCATAGTCCTCCCATGACACATCGTCACCCCTGCACCCCATTGGCGCTCATGTGTCGTTCCTGACACCCAAAGTATCCTGCACCGCATTGGTGTCTGCCTCTACGAGGTCTTGGTGCCTAGCACCTCAAGTAACTCTCATCCTCAATGCCCCGATGCCCTCGGCACCTCAAGTAACCCATATCCTCGATGCCCTGAATGCTACGCATCCCATACATATATATATATATATAGAAATATATCACGCGCCTGATATGGTGCCAATCCCACTGACTAGCATCTAGTCAGTCCACATAGATCATGTTCACTACATGCACTCAAAATAGGCATTCCTCTACAGGTCATTCCAAAAAGGAAACCTGGGAATCACGGCCACACTACAGTGTACCTCTAATCGTCGTCGGCTCACCAGCCTGCTCCACCTCTGGCATCCCCACAGCATGCACCTGGCCTGAAGCATGACTGTCTGATGCCTGACCTCCCAGCGGTGCTGCTCCAGTCACTGGCCACTGACCCCTCAACTGGATCCTGCTGTCTCTATCACATCCTCCACGTGCAGCTAAACCTTGGCTACCCTCTCCTGTTACCGAACCCGAACCAACTCTGGATGCCACCGTCAGTCCTGGTCCCTGTCTGCCAGCTGTCTGAGAAGGTTTCCTGCAAAACCTATCAAGGTGCCTGACCTGTCCACATGCTTGGAACTCCTTTGGAGGCCTATCGCACTGAGTCTGAACATGTCATGGCTCTCAACACTGAAAACAAATCACTAAAGAACTACCACGAGGTGGTCTAGCTGAGTCCTTGGCCTGACCGCCCTACTGGAAATCATCCTGTCCTCGCTTCTTACTATCTGAACCATCACCTGAAGCTGTCGCCCGACTAACCTGGGGCATATCCCTCTAGTTGGACTCCGCTATGAGCGCCTGGTTCACCGCCTCAGAGAAGGAACCCAGCCTGAAGATGTTCACCTGGACCTAAATGGTGTGTCGTAAGTCATCCTTGAAGTGTCTAACCCTTGCTGCATCATCTCTTACCATACCAGGTGCAAAGTGTGACAGCTCAGTGAAAGTAGTTGTGTAGTCCATGACGGACATGTCTCCCTGCTGAAGACTCAAGAACTCTCGATCTCTCTCTGCTCTCAGTGTCTCTGGGTAAAAGTGCTCGAAGAACCTGTCCTTGAAGTCCTTACATTCTAGTCCTTCGTGCCTATGAGCCTGAACCTGCACATCCCACCAACGCTTTGTCAGTCCTCTCAGCATGTATGTCTCCAGCTTGACCCTCTGCCCTGGAGGCGTCTCGAGCTTCTCGAAGATCATCTGCATGCTCTTGATCCAGTTCTCAACCACCTGTGGACCACCCTCACCCTGAAACAGCGGTGGGTGCTGTGATTAGAAATCCCGCATCAGATATGCCATAGATGGCTCTGTACCCTGCACGCCTCTGTTGATCCCCTACAAGACACGCACCAAGCTTGCTCGGAGCTGCTCATCGAGCCACGGCCCAAATGATGCCAAACCCGGGTGTTGTCCTGCCTGCACTGGGTCCTGAACCTGATCCTGTCCTTGACCCTGTACTTTTGGTTCGTGCTCTGCCTGTACCGAATCCTGAACCTGATCCTGCACCCGCGACACTGTATCCTCACTTGTCTGACGTTCCATCGAGACATGTAGGAGGAACCTGCTGAATACCATAAATGGTCAGATAGCCCATACATATATATACATATATATATTCAACGCAGATAATAAAATAGTAAAATGCAGTGCATAACTACTACCCTTACTCTCCCCAACTACAACCCATGCCTCACGGCATCCCGGCCTCATGGCCTCCTTACCCGCCCTTAACAGAGCCAAGTATCAAAAGTACCTCGGGCATGCCCGTCCTGACAACCAACGTTGTCTCAACCGACGACCAAGTCGCCCAATCCTGGTGATCAAAATCACCTCAACTGATAGTACCTTCCTGCTCTCATAAGAGTCAGACCCAACTATCCTGCCATATGAAATTCTATAAAAATAAATCATGGCATACACATTGCAACAATAAGCAATTCTATCCGTAATTTCACCTTTTTACATTTCAAGCATATAAATCATGGTAATTGATTTTATTCACATGGTATTATCACATCACAAAGCATACGTGCAATTATGAAATTGAAATACCCTAAAATGTGCCTATCAAAATCCAAACAACAAGCCTTGCCATACCAGACCAAGGTCCAATTATCCCTTACCGCACCGGGTCAAGGGTCACATATCACAATAAATATCCTCACACACCAAGTGATTCAGTGAGGTGGAAATCAAATAAACTATAATTTGAGAAAAAAAGCAAACATCAATTCTCACCCAAGGTAACTTGGTCCATCCCTCGTACCTGGGGCTGCAGGCACCCAAGAACAAGCTAGAAACCCTGTTCTAGTAACAACCTATCTCAAGTCTACCATATCCCAAATAGTAAAACTAGTAGAAATAAAGAGATAAGTCTCAATCTCATTAGTAGCCAGCAAAAAACTACTACTAAATCCCTGTCAAGAACTCCTCTGATACCGCTTTGTAACGACCCGGACCCGAACAGCCACCCGAACAGTGCTAAACAGGTCGGGTGTTACGACCTTAGGCACACCTCCCTGAATGCTAAAGCCTGTCGACTGGCAGCGAGGGTATTATAGGTATAGTGGGGAGGCTATACCCTCTCGAAGGATAATAATAAGGGTACTGGTCTGAGTATAATAATAAAAATGCAGCGGAATAAAAGACTCAGCAGGCTCTAACCAAACCCGAAGAGCGGAAGCACAAACAATATAGATAAATAGCGGAAGCAGTAAATATAAACAATAGTAGCAGAAATAAACACAACAACATGCTGATAACATGTAACTACTACTGAACAATAAAGCATGCATCCAAAGCAGGTCATACATATCTGAATATAAAAAGGCGTCAATGGCTAACTAACAGTAGCTACAACAAGTAAGCATGCTGATACAGAAAAGAAAACAAAACAGAGTAACTCCAGCTAGGTAAGACCTCAAGGTCCATACCATCTCCATGAAACAGATAATACAGCCCAGCTCCTGAAGATGGCCTCTTTCTGGCACGTAAATCCATAAAGTCTGCACGCGTCCCGAAGGGCCCATGCAGGGTGTGAGACAAATCTCAGTAGGATACCACCCAACGGTGCATACCTAATATAAGTGTTTAAGTAGGCATGCATTTATAAGGAAAGAGGTAAAAAGAACAATGCACAAATAAACACTAACTCCACTGGTGCTCAGCAGCCATCATGGAGTGTCACCTGCTTCGGCCAATGCCGGAATCTATGTCATGTAACCCGACATCATGTGCCCCCTGACACCACATGTCTCAAGTACCGACATCCCAAAGGCACACCCAAGAAGTAACCCGGAGAAACAGTGATGTCTGTCCTCAGATAAATAACTAGAGGGACAGTGATGTCTGCCCTCAAATAAATAGTCGGAGGGACAGCGATGTCTGCCCTCAAATAATGGTGAGTCTCGGCCCCCAACCTGATAGCCTCAATGCTATCCCCTGAAGCCTCCTCACCTCCCACGTGGCTTCCTACGACAAGCACCCCCAACCAAAAGTACCTAAACCGCAACTAACGGGGGTCTCTACCCACACGAGTGGTCAAAACCACCTCATCACGGAGTATCTATGTGTGCACACTACTCAAAGTCCGGGTGAGTGGTAATCACAGAAAAAGTACCCAAGCCACAATGTCTCTGACACCTCATGTCTCTGAGACCATGTCGCTAAAATCTAATGGCATCGCCATCCTAGTAACCCGGGCCATGCCCAACCTGACAATCATCCTGCCTCAAGCTGGCGTCCAAGATGCTCAATCCCGTGGTCAAAACCACCCAAAGTTACCCGGGTCAAGCCCAACATGTGATCATAATCACTCAAGAATATCCGGGTCAGGCCCAACACCACTCAAAGGGTCCAGCATATGCAATTCAGCAATTGCATATATAACATATTTAAACAGAAAACATAAACAGGCAAAACAAACTAAACAGTTGAATTGCACTATGCAAGGTGTTGTCCCATCACTACCACAAAAACAGTTTTTCGCAGCGCCCCCCTTTATCAGCGCTTTTGTTAGCGCTGATAAAGGGCCCCCCTTTATCAGCGCTTGCTTAGTAGCGCTGATAAAGGCCCCCCCTTTATCAGTGCTTGCTTAGTAGCGCTGATAAAGCCCCCCCCCCCCCTTTATTAGCGCTTTTTTTAGCACTGATAAAGGGTCGGCTTCAAAAAAAATAAAAAATATATTAATATATAAATATAGTTATATTGTTATATAAATATAATATATAATTTTTAAATATATTTTAGATAAGTATAAATGTACATTTACACTTATTATACTTAATATTTAAGATATCTAGTGAAAATGACTTCTTAAAAAATTAAAAAAATATTTTTAATTAATATTTTGATAATCATTATGGAGTAATAGTCATTTAATAACAATTTGAGGACTAAAAAAATTAAAAAAAATTAAAAAAAAAGATCCAAAATATGTTGAAAACGCAACTCAAACTTCAAACGGCCATAACTTTTGATCCGGGTGTCTGTTTGAGCTCTACCACATATCAAATCGAAGCCTGCGACGAGCTCTACGTCGCTGTGACTCAGGGGGACCCCCTTCAAGCATTTTTCGAGGCCAAAAGAGGCCCAGAAGGCCTCCAAAACTGAGTTTTTTGTCGGGGTACCCAGATTTTTTAACATTTTTTGGATTTTCAAACTCGTTTAAGGGGGTATTATTGGATTTTCTTGGCGGAGACTGAATTTATTCCAAGGTATTACATTCATATTGATATTATGTCTTTGAAATTTCATCCTTTTTTATAATGAACTGCTATTTATAATCAAATATATAACTATATGTACATATTTTTTATATATTCGCACCTAAAAATTAATTTTTTTAAATAATTAATTAAACATATTTACATATAAAATATATTAGCTTTATCTAAATAATAACTAATATCCATTTTATTTAGAATACCAATATATGAATATTTATATACCTATATATTAATCCAACTATATATATATTAATCTAACTATATATATATTAATCTAATAACTATATATATATTAATATAACTACATATATATATATATATATTAGTATTACGATAAATATATATATTAATATCACCATAAATATATATATTAATATCACTATATAAATATATATTCATATAACTATATATATGTTAATATAACTATATATATGTTAATATAACTATATATATATATTAATATAACTATATATTAATATAAATATATATTACTATACGAATAAATATAACTATATATATATATAGAGATATATTAATACCACTATATATATATATTAATATTACTATATATATTATAATATAACTATATATATATTATAATATAACTATATATATATTATAATATAACTATATATATATTAATATAAATATATATTACTATACGAATAAATATAACTAAATATATAAATATATATATATAGAGATATCATAAATTGGAAAGAAAATCAAAATAGAGTAGTGGTAAGGGTTTAGGCGCGTAGGGGGGAGGTCTCGAGTTCAAATCCTGGTGGAGGCAGGGGTGCGCGCGCATGGAGAATATTGGAGCAAGCGCTGTTAAAGGGTGGAGGGGGGTGCGTGGGGTGTGTGGGGTGTTGTATAGGGGCCGAAAAGCACTGTAAAAGGGGGGGTTCAAGCGCTATAAAAGCCACCCCCCCCCCAAATTGGCAGTATTTTTTAATTTTTTTTAATTTTTTTTAAATTTTTTTAATTTTTTTATCTTTTTTTAATTTTTTTAACTTTTATCAGCACTTTTTTAAAAGTGCTGATAAAGGAAGTGCTGATATAGGACCCCTTTATCAGCGCTAAAAAAAGCGCTGATAAAGGGGTACTTTTATCAGTGCTTTTTTTAGCGCTGATAAAGGGGACCCCCCCCCCTTTATCTACGCTGGCTTTATCAGCGCTTTTCTAGCGCTGATAAAGGCCGTGTTTGTAGTAGTGCATACCAGCACTGAGGTCTTAAATGCCTCTAACAATTATATCAGGCTTAAAGAAATTAAACTCAATAGTTTCTAACAATATTAAAAATAAAATAACCATTTTGGCATTCCCCAACCAAAATGCCCTGATGAGCTACAACCCCTCACCCGGCCCCGCTCAAGCGAAACTGGTAATAGGGAACACCCAAAGGCATCTCATATGTCCAACAAAAAATTTAATATGAAACAGCAGATAAAACGGGTCCCGCTCAAAATACCTGAAAACACGTCGAAGGTCACATTACCTAAATGACCACGAAAACACGAAAAGAGGTATGCACCACCTACCTGAGACTCGTACGATGCTACTCCTCCAGTAATAGCCTCTAATTCGGTCTAAAACACGGTAGATCTACAAAATAATCCAAACCGCTCAAACCCCTATAACTCGTTCTAGAACAGAAATAAAAAAAAGGATCAAAAGGAATCGAGGCCTTACCGAGGGGGTTCCAATGCATCAATTGGTGTTTGGATCGGGGTTCAAATGAAGAACCGGGGGGGTTTGAAGTCCCGCCCGGCTTGGTTCGCGAAACCCGGTGGAAGAAAATGAGTTCCGCCTCAAAATGAGGCTACTGCCCGTTTTAACGCAAAAAAAGAAAGTGCACGGCATGTACTTCATGACTACACGCCGTGTATATCATTTAACTGTTCATTTGGCGGCTGGAATTCTGTCGACTTACTTTCCCGAACCTACCGACATGAGTACACGGCGTGTACTTGGTTTCCCTTCTCTTCCCCGCTGACTTACTCACACGCCATGTATATCCCTTATACACAGCTAGACTACACGGCGTGTCCAAAGGGAACACGGCGTGTTCTTGGTTTAAACAATTCTCCCCAGCCAACAGGCCTACACGCCATGTATGGCCGCCACACGGTCTCTAGTACACGGCGTGTCTATAACTACACGCCGTGTAGTAAGAAATTTTCTACACAGCATGTACTCGGCGAGCACACGGTTGGTCACTCGCTTAACATATACACGGCGTGTACTTAAAGTACACAGTGTGTAGTCTGGAAATTTCTAGAAATTGTCTATTTCCCCCAGTTTCCTCAGAAACCAGTCAAAAATTCAAACAGGGTCGGAATTTTGACCCGTTCAAAAAACTCGGGTTCTTACATTGCTAATCACTGGGAAAGTGGTGCGGGGTACCCTATCATCGATGTGCTCTATATTACTTTACTTGACTTGAATTATTTGGTGAGTGTGCCTTTGGTGAGGTTGGGGGTGGCTAGTATACCATGTTAGGTGTAGTTGGTTTTTATTGTTTCCTCACAGGGGAATTAGTATATTTCTCAACTTTTGCACGATAGACTTTGGTTTTCCTACTGAGTATACTTGTATGTTCACCCTATGTTATAAAACTACTTTCAGGTTTCCAAGAGTACTATGAGGATTGCGTTGGGCATTACTAGATCAGACTTTGGGACAACTATTGTGTCATTGCTTAGCTTTCTTCTTTTGGTACTTACCTTTTAGTTTTATTGTATTTCTAGCAGTTTTATTTGAAAACATGCATGTGGGATGGATTTTTGATTCTTTTATATATATGTATAGGATTTAAAAGTTTGATACATCGTATCTCCTTATCTTGATTAATATAAAAAGGGTAATGCCACCCATTTTTGTGAGATTTGTATACCCTTGGTGTTGGTTGCCACCTCCGGGCCTACTGGAGGCGGGAGCCGAGGGTTCATTATCTCTCTTCCTTCATTGCCAGCTCAAGAGGGGAATCTTTGGAGGGAGGGGGTTTTGACACATAATCTCACTTACTAAGTGGTTAGTGGAGGTATTTTATTAGATAGTCACGTAGGGATGTTACAGAAATTTCATATGGATGTAATGTTCGAAAAATGAATCCTTTACTGTAGCAACCACATAAGGGCCGTGTTATATCTCTATAAGATATTGGTTGTAATGGTTGTAAATGTTTTTTGCCATTATAATAAATGAAATCTCTATTTATCATTCATTCATGTGTGATGCAATTTATTTTACATGAATTGTCGAATGATAAATATCCCCTCAAAGTAAAAACTTTGAGTTTTCCCTAACTGATGATCATCATGGAGTATAATGGGTTATGATGATATGTAAAGGTTATCTTGAATATATTCTTATATCCATTAGAAAGGTTTGTACATGAGATGTTGAAGAATAAATTCTTGAGGTAATAAGTAGAGACTTATTACTTGGACTGATACGCTAAAATATATATCATGGAATGTCATACGGTCATAGATATACTTAAGAGTGTATTCTTATTATCAATCATTCTTACTTGATGTTGGTGAGATACCTTGCATGATAACCTTCATACTTTGATACCCTACTTACGAAAGTCACCATATAAACTTAGCTAATCAGGGGGTGGTTGGTTATGTTGTTGATCATGTC
The DNA here is from genome assembly GCA_963277665.1 of Viscum album. NCBI lineage: Eukaryota > Viridiplantae > Streptophyta > Magnoliopsida > Santalales > Viscaceae > Viscum > Viscum album. Next base: position 2,067,582,751 of record OY728152.1, on the reverse strand, counting down.
GTCAGTTGGAGTGCAACCAAGAAGGGATTTATCCACTTGCATGACAAGGAAAGACGTGTATCCCTTGATTGAATTAAACTAAGGAAATGCATGGTCATGCTTAGTTTTTTCACATATGATGTGTTCAACTACTTGGATAAGTGACATGTGATGTGTTTATCAGATAGATGAATGACATGTGATGTATTTAATCACTTGGTCATTCTTTTTCGAAGAATCAAGAAAATGATGATAGACCTACATTAGATTGACATGTTCCATGTCTAGAGGTCACTTGATGTCATGGACAATGCGATTATATAAGATACATATAGTGTATATAATACATCTTGTGGTGGACATGTTCATATAGAGATGTGAGTATGTTTGATGGAGATCATACCAGACCCCGTAGTAGCGTGAGTAGCACTGGTGTTTTGCTAGAGGCCGCTCTTTGCTTACATATATGAAATAGAGATTTCATAGTTGTTGTCAATGCTGCTGAGGCCCACAGGGTCACACAATTAGGGCCTGGATAAGGATAAAATTTTAAAAAATGTGTTTGTTCAAAATGAAGAGAGTTTGATGAAAAATTGTATCCAAAAGAGTTTGGATGGATTCACAAAGAGTTATGAAGTAATGCATAAAGTCCTTGTGGGATTTTAGTACAAGTGGGAGATTGTTACATATGCACTAATATATATATAATATGATATTATATATTTAAAGAGTATATTTAATTACATGCATTTGATTCTTGTATTATAATGCATGTATTAAATACACACGACAATAAATATATATATATTTGATATATATTAATTTTTCCTGAATGGTTTTATTATCGGTTACAACCTGTTATGAACAGATTAATTGGCTTAACCACTCATTGAATAGGATTCAATGAATTATGAGAATAAATGTATATGGATTCATTAATATGACCAATGCGTTTTCATTTAATCAAACACAACAGGGATGGCTATATAAAGGGATGTGATCCCTCATGTTGTGTACAAGCAATTGTTACCAAGCCTCTCATTTCTCTTGTCTTCATATACTATTGTTCATCGTCTTAGACGAAGGTGCTAGTACCCCTTCAGCATTCGTGTATCCTCGTGATACGATCGTGGATCCATTGGTTGATGTATCCCCCCCCCCCAGAGGCAGAGTGCATTTTTCACTGTTTCGTGGTCTTCATCAAGCATTTTCATTCGCCGAGGAAAAAAGAGAACTGCCGCCATTGGTGATTTCCAAGTACACTGTTTATACAGTTTATTTATGCGTTGATTCTCAAAGATAGATTTTCCTTTGGTTAATTTCAAACTAAAAAAAGTTTCAGGGCTAATTGACTGCTCAGATTTTGATTTTAGGTTGCTTATGTCATATTCCCCCTCCCCCCTTTCTACACAATCCATCATGCAAGTCCCAATCTTTGGTCTCGCACGATGGTGCTACCGGTGGATTGAGATTTCTTAGGGGGGACGTTTGATGGTGGTGGCCACGTTTTTTTTTTGCCTAGTGGCTTGGTTGTGTGAGGTGTTGCTGAGTTGGGGACCAGCGCAGTTGCTTAATCCATTGATGATTCACCTTCAGGCGTTCTTCTATCTTCGTGTGCAATCAATGATGCTTGAAGAATGTGGTGTGGCGCTCAACAACTTTCATGATGGTGAATGAAGTTTGATGTCATCCTGGTGATTAGTACAAAGCCTATTATTCTTGATGATTGTTGAAGGTTATGTGTCCCCTAATTTTGAGAGTGGCTGGAAAATCTTGGTGTGAGATATTGGCAATGTGAGACTGCGGTGCCTAACGTGACCGACCTCAAAGCAGGCACCTCTTGATAATTGCAAGGCACGTTGATGTGAGAAAAATGGGCCATGTTGAGCAATAGTGATGGTGGGAGGATCAAAACATCTACCCTTGGATCAGTTTTTTTGCTTCAACCCTCTTTGTGTTAAGTCCAATTGTTTTTTATGATTTGCATTTTGAGTGAGGTTTTGATATGTACTTGGTTACGACAAAACCACAATTGTATTTGAAAATAAAAAATAAAAAAAATGGATTTGATGGATAAAAAAGGGAGGTTATTGTGCCATAATGTTTACCTTTTAAGAATTTTTTTGAACATGACTCTTAGTCAATTCATTTTTTAGGCCTAGTTGCTTAATAGACGATAAAAGCCCATCACCCTTTTCCTCGTTTTTCACCATAAAATATGTTATCTTTTTTTTTTTAATTTGCATTATTCAAAAAGTTAACAATAAATTAATCGTTATAATTGAAATTGTGAAATCACTGTTTATAAATTTGATTTTTTTGATATTTTTCTTTTAAAATTTGAACATATTACCAAATTGATCTCTATATTATAAAATGGTTCAAAATCAATCCTTATAAATTTAAAAAATAATTAATCCAATTCATATCTCCGTTAATATTTAAAATAGTTTATTATTAAATATCAAAATAAAATTACTTTAAATCCATTTTTTAAACATAGTAAACAATTTTCATATTTTTCAACTGTCCATCGAAAGAGGGAATTGAAGGCAGAAACAGAAATAGAAACAGAATCCGAACCCTACCTTTATCATTCCGTATTGTTCTTTCAAAATCGCAAGCACGTCTAATCGAGAGGATATGTGCACACCGTTGATTGATTAATCCAGCAAAACATCAGGCGATTTCATCCATTTTTTAAACAGAGTACACAATTTTCATATTTTAAGTGTCCATTGAAACAGGGAATTGAAGGCAGAAACAGAAACAGAAACAGAAACAAAAACAAAAATAAAAACAAAAACAGAATCCATGCCCGAACCCTACCTTTATAATTCCGTATTGTTCTTTCAAAATCGCAAGCACGTCGAATCGAGAGGATATGTGCACACCGTTAATTGATTAGTCCAGCAAAACATCAGGCGATTTCATCCATTTTTTAAACAGAGTAAACAATTTTCATATTTTTCAAGTGTCCATTGAAACAGGGAATTGAAGGCAGAAACAGAAACAAAAACAAAAACAGAATCCATGGCCGAACCCTACCTTTATCATTCCGTATTGTTCTTTCAAAATCGCAAGCACGTCGAATCGAGAGGATATGTGCACACCGTTGAATGACTAATCCAGCAAAACATCAGGCGATTTCATCCATCAGGAACTCCCATCGTCGATCAGATCCCGGAGCTCAGTGGAGTCGCATCCAAGCCTGAGCGCCTCCAGGAGGCGGTCGAAGACGACGGCCTGGCAGTGGATCCGGAGCGCGCCGCCGTGCTCGTACCCGTACTCCCGAGCCGACCTCTCCAGCAGCAGCACGAAGATCGAGTGGTTGACCAGCTCCGCAGACACCACGAACCGCTCCATATCCTGGCCGACGTACACCGGCAGGTGCCCCTCCGGCACCTCCGCCGGACGCCTCCCCCGGGGCGACGACCACGTCGGACACCACGGCGGCGACGCCGCCCCCCTCGCAGCTCTCCGCGGACGATCCGGCGAATCAAGAAGACTGTATTGCGAGGAGTCCGCCACGCGGGAGAACCGTCTCACCAACGGAATCATCACCGACGAATGAAACCGAAGGGAGAAGGGAGGATGAGGCAGTGGGGTGAGAAAGTGCAGAGAGGGGATGCAGAAGCGTAAGAGGGCATTTTAAATGGGGCCGAGAAAAGGCGCACTGGGACTTTCTAACTGTAATTTGACCGCACCAACCCAATTACTATTCTGGTCTTACAAACATTAAATTTATTCTTGGAAAACGTAAATTACAATCATATATATATATATATATATATATCTGTGATGAAAATAAAATAGTAAAAATAAATTATAAAGGAGAGACACATGGAAGAGAGGATAAACTCACACAATAATCACACATCAAAAGTCACAATTTTTGTTTTGCAATGGTGTCCATATATAGACATGAGGTAGGAGGCAGAAGATGAAAAAGGTAGATATGAAACGATTGCGATTCTCAAACCAGTGAGTTGCATTGCGTGGGCAACCCCTTCACCTGGGGTTTCTTTCGCTTAGGGTTTCTCCTCCTCCGTCACTTCCCCTTTCTCTCCCTTGGTCATCGCCCCTCATCCTCTTCTCGGGTTGCTCTTCAGAGCTCTTTTCTTTGTTTTCTCCCTTCTGGATTTACTGCTCTAGGTTCCCTCAGATGCCCTAACCCTGCTCTGGCCTTAGATATCTCTATTCCTCTCCTAGTTGGATCTGGAATGGTCGTAATGAAGAGGCTTTGGGTTCTGCGGTTTGGCGGAAGTTGGGCTTCAAGGAGCTTCTGGTGTCGGATCTTTTTGCTTGGTCAGCTTCTTCCCCCGCCACCTCAACCAAACTCTGACCTCGGATTCCATTGCTCCTCTCCAGGTCGGATATGGAGCGATGGATATTCCGAGGTTCTTGGCAATCAATATGGTGGTCGTGGATCTTCCCCTTTGGGTTTCATTCCCGGGTTCGTTCAAGGTTTTATCCCCAGTTTTCTCTTTTTCCAGGCCCCTTTCGGGTTTCATTCCTGATTCTGTTCCTTCTCTGGATTTGTCTCGATGGTGATCGTTTTGATTTCGGTTGTTGGCTATTAGCGGTGGATGTTGTTGGTCAAGGTTGGAATCCGTGCTGGTGATGAGTCGAGGATGACTGCGGCGATGGTGTCAAGATGGTAGGATGACTGTTGTTGGCAGAATCGATCTTGGTGGTGCGATGTATGTGACAACGGCGAGGATGACGAGGTTCTGTGCGACAGCGGCAACAGAGATGGCTTCCTCAACAGTGACGATGGATTGGCACTGCTGTTCTCTTGCAAAGTGAAATATTTATGTTGATTGACTGCTTTTTCGGGGACGAGACGAGTGTTGCTTGGCAAAGGTCTTGGGGTTCGGTGATGTGTTGCTTGAAGTTAGGCGATGGTGATGACGGTGAAGTTTGGAGTGATCGGCGACATTGTGTTGGTGAAAGCGGTGATGGGAGGATGACGATGGGGATTCTGGTAGGTCTCCCCGGCGTGGTGATGTTGGGGGAGGTGGAAGGACACGACGTTTGAGGCGATAGGTGTGCGACTCGAGGAAGGCGCGAGACTTGAGACTCGTGTGGGATGATGATGGTTTTTATTGAAAGTTTTTTGAAATTTCAATTTGTGGACTGGCGCAGCTTTTGAACTTTTGAAATGTGAACTTTTGAAATGTAAGGTTTCCCACTAACCCTGAAAGCGACCTTTTGAAAATGGAAAAAAATTGATTTGGAGGAGGGCAACCCCTTCTTTTGACAAACGATCACGACCCTTCAAATTGTCAAGAGGGGCAAGCGGTGGTAGGATTCGTTGGTGGTCAGCCTCACCAACCACCCAGCGAGAGAGGAGTTGGGGCAAGAGAGGATTGCCTATAGAAGAGGCTTTTCTCTTATGGTTTCATCACCACATTCACAATTACATCTTCTCATCTCATTATTCGAGTGGTATTTTGTGTGGCAGTTTCCTCGTATATTCAAAAGATATATTATGAAGGTTTTCTCCTTATAGTTGTGAGGGAGTGCCTATACCTACTTTTACCCATATTGAGATCTTTCTATCTGTTCGTGGCTTTTTACCCCTTTCATTTTGGGGGTTTTTCTACGTTACAACTGATGTCATTTATTTTCATATTTTTTGCACTTTATTTTATCTCGGTATTATCGCCACACCAATAGACCAATCATTTTCGGTCCCAACAAGTGGTATCAGAGTAAGGTTGTGGCCCTATACTGTTCACTTTTTTGGGTATTAATAATTCTCATTAATTTGAGTATGCTCTATGATTGTGACTGCATATGATCTTTCAAATAAAAAAAACATTAAGATTATTAAATACACCGATTTCAAACAATGGAAGTTCTGGACCGACAACGTGTTCAGATAGCGGAAAAATTCAAAATTGAGAAATTCAACGAGAATAATTATCCATTGTAGAAAATGAAGATGTAGGTAGTGTTGCTGAAGGATAATTATCTACTGAAAATTGATGAAAGACAAATAGGTGTGACAATAAGCATGGTTCCAGCAGAAGCCAAAATCATGACACAGACAGAAATGTGATGAGTAATTCTGGAAGTGGAGACATTCTAGTCAGTGAAGTGGTGATGACTGCAGGAGGTAGACAACATCTCAACGATGCATGGATAATCAACTCAGGAGCAACATGCCACTTAACGGCTCAACGAGAATGGTTTGATCAGTATGAAACTATCTCAGAAGGACTTGTGTACATGGAAAACAATCACATCTTGAAGATCATTGGAGTTAGTACCATCAAACCGAAGATGCATGATGGTATTGTTCAAACCATCCAACAAGTACGCAATGTGAAGGGTCTGGAGAAGAACCTATTGTCTCTGGGAGAATTTGATGATATCAGGTGAAAAACTCGAACCGAGAATGGAGTGACGAGAATTGGGAAGGGCACACTTGTGGTGATGAAGGAAAAGAAGATCTCAAAGAACCTATAAGTGCTTATGGGTGAAATGTACAAGGAGGCATAGATAGTTATCGCATCAACTATCTTGACGGAAGCGTTGATGATGTCATGCCATCAAAAGTTTGGCCATATGTTTAAAGGAGGTCTGGAGATTTTTTTCCGATCAGAAGTTACTTCCTGGTCTTACAAAGGAATCCTTACCATTTTTTGACCATCGTGTTTTGAGCAAACAACATAGATTAAAGTTCGGGACATCAATAATAAGAAGAAAAAAGATCTTAGAGTTGATCCATTCTGACATTTGGAAAGCACCGATTGTATCCTTGAGAGGAGAAAGATACTTTGTATTATTCATTAATGATTATTTCAAGAGATGTTGGGTGTATCCAATCAAGAGGAAAGCATATGTTTTTTAAGTTTACAAAACATTCAAAGTGCAGATGGAACTTGAATCTGGAAAGAAGATCAAGTGTTTGAGGAGAGGCAATGATGGAGAATATACAAGTGAGGTGTTTGATACTTTTTTTCAACGAGAAGGCATTAAGATATAATTCAAAATGGCGTAAACTCCTCAGCAGAATGAAGTGACAAAAAGGATGTAAAGAACCATTTTGGATAGAACAAGGGTAATGTTGAAGACTACATGAATTGCTAAAACATTTTGGGCAGAAGCAGCGAATGCCTCCTGTTATGTGATCAACTGATCACCTTCAATGACGATTAATATGAAGTCACTGATGAAGATGTGGACTGGTAAACCCACTTATTATTCTTGGTTACATACTTTTGGAAGTCCAACATATGCACTGTTTAATGGGCAAGAAAGATAAAAGTTGGATTCGAGATCCAAGAAATGTATCTTCTTGGGATACGCTAATGGTGTGAAGGGGGATCATTTGTGTGACCCACTGCCCACAAAATTATCATCAATAGAGATGTTATTTTTAAAGAAGACAAGGTGAAAATAATAATTGATGGAGACATAGAGAAAGAGAATATGAAAACTAAAAAAGTCAAGGTAGAGGAAAAATCAAAGGAAGAACCAATTTCTTCCGAGGTATTAGCAGAGCACGATGATCAAGTATCGGTTCAGTCTGGACCACAAAAGTCAACTCAATAGAAAAGAGCACTACTATGAAACTTATACTATTTCACTGAGAGAAGTATTGTGTACTTCTTATTGACAGAGGATAGAGAACCAACTTCTTTTGTGGAGGTGACCCGGAGTCTAGATGTATCCTCATGGATTGCGGCGATGCAGGAGGAACTTGAAGCCTTGTATAAGAACAAGACTCGGGATCTTGTTCCATTTTCTCATAGAAGGAAGGTTATCGACAATAAATAGGTCTTTAAGAACAAGTACGATAGAAATGACCAGGTGGAAAGATATTATGTAAGACTGGTGGTAAAATGATATGATCAGAAAGAAGGTATTGATCTCAATAAAATATTTCTACTGTTTTTAAAATGATGATCATTCAGATAGTGTTGGAAATGTGTTCCATATAAAATTTACATATAGAGCTACTAGATGTGAAGACTTCCTTTCTCCATGGTGATCTTGATAAATAAATCTATATACTCCAACTAGAAGGTTTAACATAAGAAGGCAAAGAGAACTTGGTTTGCTGGTTGAACAAATCTATGTACTGTCTTAAGTAGGAACTGAGGTGTTGGTAAGAGATTTTATTCCTATATCATGAGCCTTGGATACAATAGATTTTACTTATATCCTTATGTATATTTCAGGGGTTCAGATGGTAATGATTTCATTATTCTTCTATTATTTGTGGATGTCATGTTTGTTGTAGGACCCAACAATGATTAAATCTTGGAGATGAATCCACAATTGGATGGGGAATTTGATATGAAGGACTTAGGACTGAAAAAGAAGATTACCAGGATGCAGATCTATTGAGATAGAAATAATGGGAAGATTTGGTTATCATAGAAGAATTATATGCCAAAAGTCTTGAAATGCTTCAAAATGAAAGAATGTAAGCATATCTTTACCCCACTCCCTGTTAATTTCAATTTATCCTCTATGATGAGTCCTAGAAGTGAATCAAAGAGGATAGAGATGTTTTAAGTACCATATGCATTAGTAGTAGAGAGTCTGATGTTTGTTTTGGTTTATACTAGACCATATATTACACATCTAATGAGAACTGTTATTCGGTACATGGAAAATCTAGGACGAAAGCATTGGATCACAGTGAAGAGGATCCTGAGATACATCAAGGCGACCTGAGATGTTGCATTATGTTATGAAGGATCATATTTTACTATTAGTGGCTATGTTGATTCATATTTTATAGGTGATTATGATAGGAGGAAATCCACTATTGGTTATATGTTTACACTTACAGAAGGAGCTGTGAGATGGATTTCAAAGTTATATCTAGTTTTGTCTTTATCCACAATGGATGTAGAGTACATGGAAGCTACACAAGATAATAAAGAGGTGATGTGTATAAGAAGGTTGTAAGATCCTGGTTTTTGGAAAGGTATGTTTTTTGTGTGTTTTGGGCTGTACCCTTTGTTTTTTGGGCTTTGAAATGTTTCCTGAAAGTGTGAGAGTCCTTGGGGGTGTTCCGGGGGCTCAGGGCATGGAAGAAAGGAAATCTGGGCAAGACAGGCCAGGGTGCATGACCTGCACATGGCCAGGCAACCCGTGCGGCCTGCCCAGGCTAAACCGTGCAACCCTTTCTCCTCCAGACAGAATCATGCACATGATTTGCACACGGTTTTCCAAACCGTGCGGCTAAATCGTGCGAACCCTCCTTCTCCGGAAAGTGGCATGCGCACGGTTTGCGCACGGTTTTCCAAACCATGCGGACAAACAGTGCGACCACTTAAAGTTGGGAAAAATTACAAGTTTGCCACTCTAGGATTTAAAACCCCGCTTGGGATTTCCTCTCATTTACTCACTCTCCACCCTAGGCACAAACCAAATCGGCCAAAGGCTCCAAGATACCTATCTCTTTCAATTCTAAGGCATTTTTGGTGCTGTTGGTTTCGGATCGAAGCTCCGGGTAAGGCTAATCCCATCCTTTCTTCTCTTTTTGGTTTAGGGTTTGTATCTTCTCTCCCTGTTGTTCTGAAGCTCTAAAACCCTAAATTTTGGGTGAGTTTTAAGTTGAAGCTCCAAAGGTTAGTTGGATCGAGGTCTAAGGATTCGATTGAGAGTGCGTTCAACCGCAGTTTCGAGTTAGGTGGTCTACAAGTGATATCCCATAGTTATTTGGGTATTTTTTCATGTTTAGTTGTGTTCTTGCGTTCCTTTGGTTATATTTTGGATAACCTTGGAATGTTTGGTAATAATGGTGTTTAAAATGGAAAATGGGAACCCTCACGATTCCCATGAGATGTGTTGGGATAGACTTGACCTAATTGGGGCCATCCATGGGATGTGCCAGCTTTTCCCGGATTTAGGGATTGATATTAAACAAGTGACCCTGTTGTAATGAATTGTAGAGCCCTTGATAAATATTTTGGCATGATCGGTTGAACTTGGAATAGAAGTTAGGTGATGCACCTAGACTTGGAAATAATCTAAGGGTTAAAGTGGAATGGGTTAAATTATTGATTCATAGGAATGATGAACACGTTAAATGGGTTAATGTGTAAACTGATTAAATACCATAATGGGATAGATTATGGGTTTAATGTTGAATGCTTAGTGAGATAGGCATAACACATGGGAATTGGGTGAATGGTTAAAATGATGTGAAATGGTAATGTGTTAATGGGTTAAGGCATGATGTTTATTCCCATGTGGGTTGTTGTGAATAGTGTTTGCTGATGGGAAATGATTTGGATGGTTGATGATTACTTATATATAAGCATGTGCACATGGATTTGTAGAGTGGGGTATGACATGAGGATCTACACCCACGGTTTGAGTGAAGACTGCGGTTCTAAACTCCACCCTAAATGCACGGGTTAAGAAAGGGGACTAAGGGTCTATTCTCCTAACGGTTGCATCCACCTGGAATGAGGCTTCGAGGTGAGGTTATGGTTGCAATGAGGGGGTTAGTCCTAGTGAGATAGGATAACAATGTGTTTACCCTCTTGCATGTGATTGTTGGCATTAGACCCATGTAACATAATGTATGTGATTAACCCATGGAAATGTGATTAAATGGTAAATGGTTATAATGGGTGTGTAATGAATGATAATGGAAATGGAAATGGATTTGGATCTGAACTTGTTAATGGAAACTTAATTAACTACGTGGCAATTATCATTCATATTCCTTTTGCATGAACTACCTATTCATGCTGGATGTTTTGTAGACACCGTTGGTGGTGGCCTACTGAGTTGTACTCACACCGTGCTCGGGCCGCCGTTGGGTACCCGAGCAGACTTCATGTTTGCAGGTCAAGAGAAGGGAAAGAGTCCTTGCTAGATAGTTGAGTGGAAATGGGTAGCACTTGGTGGAGGATCCAGACTTGGAGTCGGGATCATTTTGGGGATTTTGGACGTTGTCTTTATTTTGGGTTTTTGTTCACTCTTGCGCTTGTAGTATGACATGGAATATTTATTATTGGAAATGGTTGTTATACATGTTCCTTGTTTGTTGATTATTTTTTCTGCTATTGGTTCATTTCTGTTGTGGCTTACTCTCATAAAAAGGGGGTATAGTCTCCCCACTTGACCACATAGACCCCTGCTGCTAGTTGGCAGCCTTTGGCGTACGGGGAGGCATGCTTAAGGTCATGTAACCACCCAGCTCAGAGCATCGATTTAGTGGCTTCAGGGTTGGGGACATTACAAAGTGGTATCAGAGGAGGTCTTTCTTCTCCTTCTCTGAGGTCTTGTTATTTGGGATTGGTATCCAAGGGTTAAGATGTGTCAGGCCTTGGTAATGAGCTCTTGCTTAGGAGTAGCTAACCCATCTACGGGGGAAACCCAAGTCACCCTAGGTGGGAAATGATGTTCTTGGTTGTGTGATGTTATAATTGATGATATTTCACCATTGGCTGATGTACATGTGGTTTGATGTGATTGTTTTATGACATTTGGCTCGTGGCCTTAACGACACGAGGATTTTCATTCATGCATCATTGTAGGCACCTAGGGAGATAGGTGACATGCATTGTGTTATGCACACACACGGGGTGGGTGTGTGAGGTAGGAAAGTAGGGTGCATCATGCATTTCATGAAACCAAGAAATAATGAGAAGAATGAAATAAAACAAGTAGGTTTTTGTAGCTAGTAAAGAGATTTTGATGAAGTAGTGAATGTTTATGGTATGCGTGCTAAATCTTGTGCTTGGCATTGTAGAGAAATGCCACCACGACGTCGGTTACCAGTTGGGAAACGGGAGGATGTTGCTGAGAACACTCCCCCAGTAGAGGAGCAAGAAAATGTGGTAATCAATGAAGGTAGAGAAGAACCATTCTGGGAGAACTTGACTTGCCTTATGCAAATGATGGATCGGGACCCAGGGTGGGTTGCACCGAGTATGTTTGAGCTAACTAGGGATTTCCAGCTACAACACCCTCTGACCTTCACCAGAGAGGGCAATCCAGAAGTAGCGTAGTTCTGGTTAGAGTCTGTCCAGATGATACTAGACCATCTGGAGACCCCTGTTGAAAAGCGAGTGAAGATGGCTGCTTATATGTTGCGAGGCCAGGCTAGGCGTTGGTGGGACATTCAGGCTCAAATCGAGCAGGCTGAGGGAATGTCGTGGAAGGTTTTTCAATAAAAGTTTCTAGATCATTTCTACCTAGAGACCTTGATACAGGAGCGGGCTGCAGAGTTTATGAGCCTGACTCAGGGATCACTATCGGTGATGGACTATGTTAGTCGCTTCACTGATTTGAGACGCTTTGTCCCAGTGTTAGCAGGGGATGAGGTAGTAGTAGCAAGGCGTTTCCAGGATGGGCTGAGACATGAGATCAGGTCTCAAGTAAACATCTTTCGATTGAAGAGGTTCACATAGGTAGTAGATCAGGCACTGATCTCGGAAGGAAACCTGAAGGGAGATTTGGGTAGTGGGCTTGTGGTGTCAGTGGGACAGATGAGTGGTGCAACTACCGAAGGTTTAAAGCGACTCCATGAGAGCTCACATCATGGTGGAAGTGTGAAACGTGGCTGGAAGAGAGGGTCAACCTCTCAAAGTGGAAATCAGGTGTTCTGTTATCAGTGCGGTAGGCCGGGGCATACGCATGGTCAGTGTCCTCGACCTCCAGTTGAGTGCCATTCGTGTGGCAGGATGGGGCATGTGAAAAGGTTCTACAGAAACCCTCAGCAGGCAGGTGAGCATGATGGTGAAAAACAGGTGCCGGGTACGGGAAGGGGACCAATTGCCCCGTATCAGGCGGGCAATTGGAGCTCCACAGGCCGTACTGGCAGGGGCGGTGGACATGGAACTCCAGGGCAAGATCTCTCACACCAACAGGGTAGTGTAACATAGAGTACTCAGGCTGGAGCCCAGGGTAGAGGGGCAGGTCAGCTTCAGGAAGTTCAGTTTGCGCCTGGTGATGGTGAGGCTGGACCATCGACTGCTCAAGGTATGATCCTTGTAGCTTCTACTTTTTCTAGTGCGTTGTTTGACACAAGTTCCACACACTCTTTTGTCTCTGCTCAACTTGTGGTAGCACTGGGCTTACCTGTGGAGAGGGTGTATGGAGTTATGCCAATTGACACTCCGTTGGGGGTGTGAGTTGAGTATATCAAGCAGTGCAGGGGATGTTCCTTGGAATTTGGTGGGTATCGTTTTCTGTGGGACTTGTTCATTCTCGAGATGTCAGGGTTTTACTTAATCCTGGGAATGGATTGGTTGGTGTTGTATCGAGCGCACATAGACTGTTACCATCGTAGAGTATCATTCAGGTCACTTGAGGGTGACGCTTATGCCCACCGTTGCGAATGGGATGTTTGAGCAGGTCATGAAGGTCCGTTTTGTCAACAGATGAGTGGACTCATGGATCGAGTGGAATGCCTTATGCTTGATGACAATGAAAGAGGGGAGCAATCTATTTTTCCTCCTATGGTGGATCGATTTCAGGATGTGTTTCCTGAGGAATTTTCAGGGTTACCCCCTGAGAGGGATGTTGAGTTCACGATCGAGTTGCTGCCGGGAGCAGAGCCAGTTTCTATTCCGCCATACTGAGTGGAACCAGTAGAACTCCAGGAACTGAGGGTTCAGCTTGAGGATTTGGAGCGTAAAGGGTTTATCCGTCCTAGTACATCTCATTGGGGATCTACCATACTTTTTGTAAAGAAGGCCGATGGGTCGTTGAGGCTGTGTGTTGACTATCGAAAGTTGAATCAGATTATGGTGAAAAATTGGTACCCACTTCTTAGAATTGATGACCTATTTGATCAGTTGAAAGGTGCATCAGTGTTTTCTAAGATTAATCTGAGGTCAGGTTACCACCAGTTGAGGGTGAGGTCTTCCGACATACCACATACAGCTTTCCAGAGTCGGTACGGGTTGTTTGAGTTTGTGGAAATGAATTTTAGCTTGACCAATGCACCAGTAGTGTTTATGGATTTGATGAACCGAATCTTTCATACCTATCTAGATCAGTTTGTGGTTGTCTTTATTGATGATATCTTAGTGTACTTGAAAACTCACGATGATCATGCCCAACATCTTGACATTGTCTTGGGTATGAAAAGAGAGCATCGACTATATGCCAAGCTATCAAAGTGTCAATTATGGATAGGTGAGGTATATTTTCTGGGTCACATCATCTTGGAGGCAGGTGTGTTAGTGGATCCAGAGAAAGTATAGACAGTTATATCTTGAGAGTAGCCCAAGATTGTTTCTAATGTTCGGAGTTTCTTGGGTTTGGCTGGGTATTACCGAAGGTTCATTCAGGATTTCTCTCACTTGGAAACACCACTCTCAGGATTGACCAAGAAAGGAATCAGGTTCGAGTGGTCTAAGTTTTGTGAGAATTCCTTCCAAGAGTTGAAGAAGAGGCTTAAGACTGCACCTATCTTGATCTTACCTGATCCGAGTAATAAGTACATCGTGTTTTGTGATGCGTCCAGAGTTGGACTTGGGGCTGTGTTGATGCAGGATGAGAAGGTTGTGGCTTATGGGTCAAGGCAATTGAGACCCCATGAGAGGAATTATCCCACTCATGACCTTGAGTTGGATGCAGTAGTGTACGCCTTGAAGTGCTGGAGGCACTATCTGTTGGGAGAACGGTTTACCGTGTTTACCGACCATAAGAGTTTAAAGTACATATTCTCACAGAAGGATCTGAATCTTCAACAGTGAAGATGGGTTGAATATCTACAGTCTTTTAACTTTGAGTTGGTGTACACGCCGGGAAAGGGAAACAATGTTGTTGATGCTCTGAGCAGGAAGGTTCAGAATCAGTTGGTTCAGGAGTCTAGCACTGAGTGGAAGGTGATGGATTTGTTTGCAGAAATGCACCTAGAGGTGCAGGAGGAGAGAGGTCAGGTCACTCTTGCTTCCTTAATGATGGATTCGATGCTTTTAATTCAAGTTAAGGAAGGTCAGCTTGATGATCCTGAGTGTTTGATCATGAAGGAAAATCTTAAAGGTGGGGAGCTACCTTCTGGTTGGGCCGTCTACGTGGAAGGTGTTGTTTGGGTTCGGGATCGTGTGGTTGTTCCAAAGTGCATGGGAAGAGTTGATGCACGAGTTCCATGCATCAAAGTGGGCAGTGCATCCTGGTTTGACCAAGATGTACCGTGATCTTTGAAGGCAGTTTTGGTGGCCTGGAATGAAGAAGTAAGTTGTGGGATTTGTGGCACGGTGTCTTACCTGTTAGCAGGTGAAGGTCGAGAATCAACGCCCAGGTGGCTTTACATCCATTGACCATTCCAGAATGGAAGTGGGATGATGTGACAATGGATTTTTTCGTGGGTCTTTCGAGGATACTGCGGAAAAATGATGCAATATGGGTGGTTGTGGATCGGTTAACGAAAGTTTCTCATTTCTTACCGATTCAGGAGACCCATACAGTCAACCAGTTGGGTGAGATGTATGTTCAGGAAATAGTGTGGTTGTATGGTGTTCCGTAGACCATAGTTTCAGACCGAGATCTACGTTTCACATCACATTTTTGGCAAAGGATGCAGAAGGTGCTTGATACGCAGGTGTTTTTGAGTATGACTTTCCACCCGCAAACGGACGGGCAGTCGGAGCGTACAATCCAAGTGTTGGAAGACATGTTAAGAGCCTGTGTCTTGGACTTTGGTGGTTCTTGGGAGAGGCACCTATCTTTAGTTGAGTTTTCCTACAACAACAGTTTTTAGGCTATGATTCAGATGGCACTATTTGAGGCACTCTACGGGAGGCCATGTAGATCTCCGTTGTGTTGGCTAGAGGCCAGTGAATCTGAGTTATTGGGGCCAAGTCTCATGCAGGAGACTTCATAGACAGTTAATTTGATCAGGAAATGAATGGCTATGGCTCATAGTAGGAAGAAGTCGTATAAAGATCGGAGGGGTAGACCTCTTGAGTTTGGGGTGGGTGATAAAGTGTTCCTTCAGGTGTAGCCAAGGTTGGGTCACCGATGGATTCGAAAGCAGGGTAAGTTGGCACCCAGGTATGTGGGTCCTTTTGAAATTTTGGAGAGGATCGGACAAGTGGATTACCAATTGGCTCTTCCACAGTGGTATGGTGGGATGCATGATATGTTTCATGTGTCGCAGCTTCAGTGGTATCATCCTGACCCATCTCACATGGTTGATGTTGAGGATGTAGAGCTTGAGGCTGATGCGTCCTTTGAGGAGCATCTGGTTCGTGTGGTGGATCGTAGTGAAAAGGTCTCGCGAGGCAAGGTTGTGCCATTAGTGTGAGTACTATGGAAGCATGGGAAAGTTCATGAAGAAACTTGGGAGAGGGAATCAGATATGCGGGATCAGTGGCCCGAAATCTTCTCTTCAGTGGATCAATGAGGATTGGAAACTCAGCTCGAGGACAATCCGTTATAAGGTGAGGAGGTTGTAAGATCCTGGTTTTTGGAAAGGTATGTTTTTGTTGTGTTTTGGGTTGAACCCTTTGTTTTTGGGGCTTTGAAATGTTTCCTAAAAGTGTGAGAGGCCTTGGGGGTTTTCCGAGGGCTTGGGGCATGTAAGAAAGGAAATCTGGGTAAGACAGGCCAGGGCACACGGCCTGCGCACGACTAGGTAACCCGTGCGGCCTGCCTAGGCTAAACCGTGTGACCCTTCCTCTTCCAGATAGAAGAATGCACACGGTTTGCGTATGGTTTTCCAAACCGTGCGGCTAAATCGTGCGACCCCTCCTCCTCCGGACAGTGGCATGCGCACGGTTTGCGCATAGTTTTCCAAACCATGCGGACAAACCATGCGGCCACTTAAAGTTGAAAAAAATTACAAGTTTTCCACTTCGGGATTTAAAACCCCACTCAATATTTCCTCTCATTTCCTCCCTCTCCACCCTAGGCACGAACCAAATTTCCAAAAGGCTCCAAGATATTGATCTCATTCGATTCTAAGAAGTTTTTGGTGCCGTTGGTTGCAGATCGAAGCTCCGGGTAAGGCTAATCCCATCCCTGCTTCTCTTTTTGGTTTAGGGTTTGTATCTTCTCTCCCTCTCATTCCGAAGCTCTAAAACCCTAAATTTTGGGTGATTTTTAGGTTGAATCTCCAAATGTTGGTTGGATCGAGCTCTAAGGACTCGATTGAGAGTGCGTTCAACCGTAGTTTCAAGGTAGGTGGTCTACAAGTTATATCCCATAGTTATTTGGGTATTTGTGCATGTTTAGTTGTGTTATTTCTTTCCTTTGGTTATGTTTTTGATAAACTTGGAATTTTTGGTAATAATGGTGTTTAAAATGACAAATGGGAACCCTCACGATTCCTGTGGGATGTGTTGGGATAGACTTGACCTAATTGGGGCCATCCATGGGATGTGTCAGCTTTTCCCGGATTTAGGGATTGATATTAAACAAGTGACCTTGTTGTAATGAATTGTAGAGACCTTGATAAATATGTTGGCATGATCGGTTGAACTTGGAATAGAAGTTAGGTGATGTACCTAGAATTGGCAATAACCTACGGGTTAAAGTGGAATGGGTTAAATGATTGATACATGGGAATGATGAAAAGGTTAAATGGGTTAATGTGTAAACTGATTAAAGACCATAATGGGATAGATTATGGGTTTAATGTTGAATGCTTAGTGAGATAGGCATAACACATGGGAATTTGGTGAATAGTTAAAATGATGTGAAATGGTAATGTGTTAATGGGTTAAGGCACGATGTGGATTCCCATGTGGGTTGTTGTGAATAGTGTTTTCTGAAGGGAAATGATTTGGATGGTTGATGGTTACTTATATATAAGCATGTGCACATGGCTTCATAGAGTGGGGTATGACATGAGGATCTACGCCCACGGGTCGAGTGAAGATTGAGGTTCTAAACTCCACCCTAAATGCACGGGTTAGGAAAGGGGACTGAGGGTCTATTCTCTTAACGGTTGCATCCACCCAGACTAAGGCTTCAAGGTGAGGTTATGGTTGCAATGAGGGGGTTAGTCCTAGTGAGATAGGATAATGATGTGTTTACCCTCTTTCATGTGATTGTTGTCCTTAGACCCATGTAACATAATGTATGTGATTAACCCATGGAAATGTGATGAAATGGTAAATTGTGATAATGGGGGTGTAATGAATGGTAATGGAAATGGAAATGGCTTTGGCTCTGAACTTGTTAATGGAACCTTAATTAACTATGTGTAAATTATCATTCATATTCCTTTTGCATGCACTACCTGTTCATGCTGGATGTTTTGTAGACACCGCTGGTGGTGACCTACTGAGTTGTACTCACACCCTGCTCGGGCCACCATTGGGTACCCGAGTAGACTTCATGTTTTCAGGTCAGGAGAAGGGCAATGGTCCTTACTAGATAGTTGAGTGGACATGGGTAGAACTTGGTGGAAGATCCAGACTTGGATTCGGGACCATTTTGGGGATTTTGGCCGTTGTATTTATTTTGGGTTTTTGTTCACTCTTGCTCTTGTAGTATGACATGAAATATTTATTGTTGGAAATGGTTTTTATACATGTTCCTTGTTTGTTAATTATTGTTTATGATATTGGTTCATTTCTATTGTGGCTTACTCTGATAAAAAAGGGGAATAGTCTCCCCACTTGACCACATAGACCCCCGCTGCTAGTCGGCAGCCTTTGGCGTACGGGGAGGTGCACTTAAGGTCATGTAACCACCCGGCTCGGAGCACCAGTTTAGTGGATTCTGGGTCGGGGATGTTATAAAGGTTGTGGGAGGAACTCAGGAACAATAATGAGTAGATTCCATTATTTTATTATAGTTAGAGTGCCCTGCACATTGCAAGGAACTCATCACTTCATTCTAATATGAAGAAAATTGACATACAATATCATTTTGTTTGATATGTGGTGAAGAAAGGAAGTATGGATATGCAGAAAATTTACACTAAAGAAAATCTAGAAGATTTCATGATGAAGGGGATTGGATCTGATGAGTTAAGATGATGTATATCCTTGAGTAGACTTGAAAATACATGAGAAACATGGTTTGGTAGATAGAAACGATATGTGGCGATGTGATTGGTTCTCAATTAAATCTTCAAGTGAGAGATATGTCGGCAACCCATTATTTTGAAGAACAACCACCACCCCTCAAATTGTTAATGAGGAAGGTGGTAAAAGGATTGGTTGGTGGCCAACCTCACTAACCACCTATCAGGAGAGGAGTTGGGAAAGGGGGAATTGCCTATAAATGG
Organism: Viscum album; assembly: GCA_963277665.1. Lineage (NCBI taxonomy): Eukaryota > Viridiplantae > Streptophyta > Magnoliopsida > Santalales > Viscaceae > Viscum > Viscum album. Next base: position 2,067,563,592 of record OY728152.1, on the reverse strand, counting down.
GGATTTTCCCTGATGGTTTCATCATCAGCTTCACAATCACATCTTCTCCCATCATTATTCGAGTAGTATTTTGTGAGGTGGTTTCTCTGCATATTCAAGAGAGATATTATGAGAGTTTTCTCCTTGTAACAACGAGGGAGTTTATGTACGCACTTTTACCCATAGTAAAATCCTTCTATTTACCCATGTTTTTTACCCCTTTCATTTTAGGGGGTTTTCCATGTTACATACGGTGTCATTTATTTTCGCATTTTTTGCACTTTATTTTACCTTTCTATTATCGCCGCACTAGTGGGATAATCATTTTAAGTCCCAACACATTGATTGTCATTCACATCTTAACAGTTCCTCTTGAATGACAATATAATATGATTCACTAAGGAAAATCCAATGAGAAAACATTAATGAAGGAAAAGGAGTACATAATTCATACTTCTCCTCGATCAAGCAGTATCTTCAAGCAGACACATCCCAATATCACTAACATGGTTTATAAAAATTGACGTTGTTAATGCCTTTGTAAAAATATCTATAGAGTTTTTACATGAATTAATATTTCCAACATATAAATATCCATTTTTAAGTTGTTCATGAGTATAGAAAAACTTTGGAAATATATTCTTAGTTTTACCTCCTTCGATGAAGAAACCATTTAGTTGTGTGATACATGCTGCATTATCTTCATTTAATATGGAGGGATTATTAACAATAGATCAAAAACCACAAGATTTTTAACATCTTTGTTTTTTCTATATAAAGCATTGAAATATATCTAGGAATATTTTCAGATCCAGACGTTAAGACGATGCAAGATTCCGAGGCCCGATGATCCCAATATTGATATTATAAAATATTAAATATATTAATATCACGCATGCAAAATTTTCATAAAATAGTGGAATAACTCCCAAATTGAGTCTTAGATAAAATATCTAGGACCGCCATTGTGTCTGAAGCATGAGTTTTACCTTAGAAATGATATAATCCTTATGTGTGTCGGGTGTTCATCTTGGGTGCCATCATGGGCATATAAGTAAATAAATAAATAAATAAATAATTTATTTATTCATTTAATTAATGCCAAAAAAATTAAATATATTCTATAAATATGTTTTTATGTCTAATTTGTAGGGTTAGCTGCATAACCCATAGAATTGAGAGAGAGCATTAGAGGATATCTTTGGTAGGAGACAACGAATTGGAGGATCATATCTATACTGCAGGGATCATCTATGCCAATGAAGTTCATAAATCTCACCAAAAAATAAACCACATGACCGTTCTTTGTCAGTTACCAATCCAAACTTGAGGTATGATATTTAATTTATATGGATTCATCCCATTTTTATATCCTGTGTCAACTTTTGATTAATTCCACTAACAAGAATTGATTTGCTCATTGATGGTTGATTTATTTTATGGCTGTTTATTTGGTTCTATATTCATTATTCTAACGAAAAATATTCAAGGATAATATGAACAATGGATGGGGTTTGTTCCTCATTTTTGGTCTATACTTTTCTCCCCTGTTTCTTCACACATTCATTACAAGCGATCTCTTTAGCCCGCGGTTCGATGAATACTTGATATTTGATCATTGCACGACTGTTCTTCAGTGCAACAGATCAATACTACTGGTGTGGTTTTTGATCAAGGATGTGATCAAGGTGTGATGATGATGGATGAAAATTGGAGGTGGATCAAATTGATTTGGTGATTCCTATTCTTCTTTGTTTTTCGCGTGATGACAACACAAGAGGCGAAAATGGTTTCTTGATTGGTTTGGATTTCCAAAATTGGATCTACAACAACAGAAAGGTTCATCAATATGAGATTCAAAAACCCTAGACATGATTGTTGATAGATCCGGAAGTGATGATGATGCAGGTGTATGCATGAAGTAACCACGAGTTCCTATAAATCCTGCCTTACATGATGTGTAATCCAGAGATACATGCCACGTGGAACCCCTGGATGTGATGCTTGGATTTATGAAGAAAGTTATGGATCACATGCCGTGTAAAACATGTGACACATCGTGTGACCTGATACTGGAAGTCCAGTGTGTAATCTAGGAGTACATGTGCATAGACATGGACAGGCACACAAGCATGATTAGAGTACAGAAGCACAATCTGGTACTCATACACAACCCGATACTTGAACATGAATAGGTACACGGGAACAACCAGAGGTACATGAACATGAATAGGTGTACATGTTCATGACCATGTATATATACATGGGTACAAGAAGAGGGACATGTTCAAGGAATCAAGCAGTTATAAGGTTAGAGGTACACGTCATGTACTTTCTTTGAGATAGCCCGAGAACCTTCATTTCCTCAACATAGACTAGGTTCAGTTTAGCGTGGTTCCTTGGTCCATCCCTATGAGGGTAAAACAAAAAATTACATCCTCAACACATGTTTGTGATTCAATCTATAGTTTCTAATTTAGATAGAGTTCATGGTATCCCTCAGTGAGGCATGGGGTGGGATCCCCTATTACACACTTCCTATGTGGGGTTCATGATATCGACGTGACCACCATGCACAGGGCATTGATATTATATCTAGAATATTTATCAAGTAGGGTTGGTGGAATCCCACAGGGGTCCTAAGTGTGACCCCCCATTCGCAAAATGTGATATTCAGAGATCCAATGATAACTTTCTTGGAAAGTATAGATAAGTATGACATATCAGATGAGTGTCTTTAGTGACAACATAACTCATGGAGTGAGTGCTCCCAAAATGAGTGTTACCTAGAATCCTCAAGAAGAATCCTATGGTTGATAATGTTGGTTGAGATCCCTTGAGATCAGTTTTTGTTATGATTAAATTTGGGTTTTTATTATTTTTATGTCTCTTATCTTGTGTTGAGTTGACTACTCTTGATGCTTTATGCTTAGTGATTTTTGGGTGTCCTACTGGGTATTGTTATACTCACCCATTCATGGTTTTTTCCCACACATGTCATGTCTTATGAATACGGTGCACCTTTTGATGAAGTCCTAGGAGGATTAAGAGGAAGAGAATCTTAGATTATGATAGATAGACATAGGTGTTTATTGGGTGTTTCATTTGATAGTAGTCCCATCCTTCTAAGTAGGTTGGACTCATTTTTAGTTTTTGTTGGGATTGTATTTGGCCTTTTGTCACTTTCTAATACTTATTATCATACTATTATGTGGGATAGATGTTGTCTATTCATTTATGGTATCATTTGTTTTTAAATTTCAACATTTTATGGGCTTGGAGATGTGTATGTGCATACAAATACCTTAGTCTAATGCCTCCCAAATATGAGTTATGCCTACTCAGTGCTATCCATTAGCCCATGAACTATTGGAGGCAGTATTGGAGCGTTCACACTTGGCTTATCATTGGACATGCATGCCTTAGTGGGTCAGGTCATGACATAGTGGTATCTGAGCGATTCTTTATTAGGATGAGAGATAGGAGTTTTGTCTAGCTGTGTAGTTTGGTTTCAGATTTATGGTTATAATGTTAAAGTGTTTTGAGTTTTTCCTTCCAGCCAAATAATGTAATGTTTGTGCGATGGATGACGTATCCATTCACCAGGACTCTAATAATCTCCTTGTTGACTCGGTGCATGTAAAAACTAGTTGTAGGGAAAAATGTCGGTACATGAATCATATAGGAATTTTAGGTTCCAAGCACAATAAAAGCATTAGATGAGTCATTCCCAATATTTATTTTTGTCACAATCAATGATTAATATGAGATTTACACAATAATAAATGACATGATCAACATAATTGAATCAAATAATATAGAAAATGGATAAAATTCTGGAACCAAAGTGTATGATCATCACATATTATTTATAATTAATTAAATCAATTAAATAATTACCTTATGAGAAATTATTTATTTGTTGATGGATCTGAAAATAAGTCTACTTCGTACCATCATTTCATTATTGGAATCAATATTAGATTTTTTCTAGAGGTGATCCAAATGTGTTCCAAAAATCTTTGAACATTGTCATAGGAATCTCCAAGTGTTAGCCAGATAGATCCTATCACTTGCGTCATTTTCCTTTGATCACCCTGAGAATCACTTCCAAAGGATATTATTTGATCTCTCTTAACTAGAGAGTGGAAGGTGGAGTAAGATCACTCTCTGTTCTTGAGAGCATTTTTGGAGAGGGCGCTCTCTAGGGCTTAAGAGGATTCTCTTCTGTTGTCATTGTGCACAAAAAAAGAATTATCTCTATTACAAAAATAATATAATTGGGTTTATATACCACTAGGGTTAGAGATAAATAATTCCACAAGTTCCCTTTAATATTCACTTAATCCCTATGAAACCCCATGTATATAATAATAATATTAATATTATTTCATGACATGCACTGAACTTGAGAATTAAATTAAATATTATTTAATCAAATAATATTCAATATATATTATTTCTCACCAGATTTATAAACTTGATCTTCTATTCCTCCACAATATTTATCGGGCCTTGAATAATGACTATTTATTTAATAAATAAATATCATTGCATTATATCCAATAAATAAAAAAAGATTATATTTATTAAATAAAAATTAATTAAAAATTAAATATTTCTTTCACATAATATTCTCTCAAATAACTAGTGACAAAATATATGCAATTATAAAAACATGAATAATTATTAAACCACATGCGGGAATAATTTTTATTCAAAATGTTAAATAGTAAATAATAATATATTATTTAATTGATATTATGGGTACACTTAGCGTGTTACCCTCTAGGCCACTTCTTAGTATCATTAGGAGAAGTAGCTTAAAGTCCAAGTTTAGTGTCTAGAAACATGCCAAAGCACCCATAAAGAAAGACGTTAATGAAAAAATGATATAATAACTCATACTAATGATTACCATGTAATATAATCCCTTTATCATGGTATCACTAATCAAAAAGGTTGCATGCCGGGTACCATCAACCTATCTCAATGTCTCTTTATTTGACTTTTTAGAAATTGAACATGCCTATAAAACACCATGGACATGGATTTATTTAAGATATATAATTTCCATAAATGAGATTGAGATATAAAATTCCATTAAATAACATAAGGGAAAAATCCTTTCTCACATTATTCATTAATTAAATATCACTCCTGATGCACCCAATGTATCCTATCTCATTGTGAATATATGTTGTCATGGTTTTAATTAATACATAAAAGTAAAAAACTCATAACACTTATTAATAATAATCTTAAAGTCTAAGGAACAATACACATGTATGAAGATATGAACATCTAATGACACATATAAATGTGGATTTCCTACTGGCGGTTCTGGTTCTCATAATATCCCGTGTTGAATATTATTAAGGGCGCTCACTATGAGAAGGTGCCTCAAAGTCCTATGAGTATCCTCCCATGATAGAATGAATCATTTGTGTCCCTAAAATGATTTCACATAACCATAAAACATATATATAAGAATAATTTAATGACATTTCTCGGTTCTCATCATAGTGGGGAACTGTTTTGACCTTTCAGTTCAAAAACTACTCTTAGGACATTATCACATAATATTTTACACAGAAGAAAAACATTGATATGATAAGTAGTTTATTAATATTAAAAACAATGAATATAGGTTATCATAATGTACACAAAATTTGGTTCCAGGGTACCAACTCCAACAAATTCCCACTTGCAATAGATCCATATTCTAATAACCTTCAGTCCACTAGCTCTCACATGATACTCATGATTCTAATGAAGCATGACTTTAGTCAAGGGGTACACACAATTTTCATTTTTGGAAACTCTGCTTAATGAAACTTCACCCCTTTGATAAAAATCCCTCAAGAGGTGACACTTTTGAAGTATGTTCTTTTTTCCATTGGTGTTACCTTGGATCTTTTGCAAGATCCACCACTGTATTATTATCACAATACAACGTTACAGGGTCTCTACTTCTAGGTACCACATCAAGATCTTGGAAAAAGTTTTGTATCCAAATAGATTCCATATCTATATAATAAGGCACTATATACTCGAACTCTACTATAGAATCATTGACAACTGGCTTCTTTGAACTTTTCAAGCTCACTGCTTCTCCGTTGAGACAAAAAACATATATTGACTGTGAAGTAAAATCATTTTGATATATTTAAAAACTAGAATTAGTATAAACCCTGATGACCAGCTCCTCATTGCCTCCATACACTAGGAACATATCCATATTTCTTCTCAGATACTCGAGGAAAACCTTAATATCAGATCAATTTTCTTCTCTTAGGCGTTCTTGATATCTTCCTACCATGCTCAATGCATATGAAACACCAAGTCAAGTACATACCATGATATACATGATTAATCTTATTACTGAATCTTATAATATATTACTCATTATATCTTCCTCATTTTGTTTCTAAGGATACATTTTCTTAGAAAGATGTATACCATGTGACACTGAAACCAATACTCTTTTGGATTATTCCATACTAAATTTATTTATTATCTGGTCAATGTATGTACTTTGACTTAGTTCAAGTAGCATCTTAGATCTATCATTAATGATGTGATCCCTAAAATATAGACTGCTTCACCTAAGTCCTTTGATATCCCCATGGGCATCATTAATTCCCACCGAGTTATAGAATTTAGAAATTTAAAAAACATGAAACCAAAAAAGTTCTAAACTACAGAGTATTATATGGATTGAAAGTCTGAGGTAGAACCCACATAGATAGGATTAGAGAAAATATTAATTAAATAACAAAGGCTTAAAATAATTTCAAATTTGAATAAATAAATCTAAACTACTAAGCATTGGATTTGGTGAATAAGGTGGGAGAAGAAAATATAAAATGAGTGCCAGACATCAATTATTGCAGGTTCATGAGATGGAAAGGCATCAAATAATCAATTAACAATCATGCAGTTTTTGGAATTGGGTCATCGCAAGTATAATGGTTATGCAAAACGTTCTCCATTCTAATTTTTCATTTTCTCATGGTTAGGTACTTCAGATTATAAAGAATGGATAACCTGAAACCTTATTTAAATATAGGGAATAGATAAACCCAATGGTCATGGTGTAAGTCTATACCCTAGACCGCACATTAAACAATGTCATTCAATCAACTCAGGAAATGGTCATGCTCAAAGAATGAAAGAAATTAAACCTAATATTTAATATCAATCACAATGATCATGCAATAAGAAATTAGGAAAGATATCGAAATGAAGAAAAGATGTGAAATCACAACATAAATTGAAATCAAATATAAAATAACTCATATAATCAATCTCCTTTCATCACACATGCCCCAAAATAAATAAATCACCCGCTCATGATAAACATGAGTGGATGTAGAAAAATAATGAAAGAAAATCCTAAAGAAAGTGGCGAAGTAGAGATTTATAGGCGTACATCAGTGGTCCTCCATCTTACTCCAGAATTAATGAATTCAATAGATCCTTGTAATATTATTTATAGGCCTCCCTAGTGCTCAGACATTAATGAAAATCATCAAAGTTTGGTAAAAAAGATTTCTGGGGAAGGTCCCAAGTTTTAGATTTAGTTAAAAATTAAAGATATGGCGAATCTAGAAAAATGAATCATGTCCTGATATGTTACATGATGTTTAATGTGTTTACACATATTGTAATCCATTAATTCTCAGGTTCCATGAATTTTAGTGTGTTTCCTCCAAAATATTATCCCATAAAAAATTCACATTTCCTGAATGGCCTGAAGGCATTCATTTTTATTGATTTTTGATAACCCCCTTTCAATGGATGAGGGGGAACCCTTACAAGGCCCATAGGCTCAGAGATTACTAGTCTCGTAGGCTTAGGAGATAACCTGAACTGAAGGTCTTATGGAATTCAACCAGACTATCTACAAGGAACTGCCCCTCCCCAGCATCTACATCCTGATAGTAGCTCTCCACCTTTGCATGACCATCTGGCTAGGCTTCCCATGAAATCACAAGCTAGTACCAATGGCATAGCCATACCCTCATTCTGGAAATATATTTGGCTCTACTCTGGTGAGTGCACCTACTCCGAATCCTCTTCTGGGGTTTCTCCTTTTTTTGTAGTGTGTCTGGGGCCTGCATTCATGTATCCCGAAGGCCTTGGGGTGGCCCTAAGGCCTTGAGGTGGCCCGTAGTCACACTGTGTAATGCGAATATACAACATGTAATTGTCTTTCATAGCATGTAACATTGTCACGAATTGTCTTGGGTGGCTGGTTCTTCAGATGAATTCATGACATGTAATGAAATTATATGACATCTAATGGTTCTGCTTTAGTTTTTATAGCTTCAAACTTCCTAAAAATCTAGTGTCACACTGTGGGTGAAGTTTGTAGTGCGGAGTGTATTTTAGCTCCTATTTCCACCTCTTTTCATTCCTTTTTTTATAAATCATTTGTTTCCTACCAAAAATTATAAAACAAGTCAAATCATTCCAAAATTGGAAATATTATTCAATAAAATAAAAAATCAAGATAATAAAACACTCTAAATGTATGCATTAAATACAATTATCATCTTTTATAGAGAAACACTTGTTCAACTAGTCATTAATAGAATTTAAGACTGGTATGTTTTATCCAATAAGTAATATTTCATCAACATATACTATTATGATAATGATTTCATTCCCACTAAACCTCTTGTAAAAACATGGATCACATTTATTCTTATTGAAACTAAATTCTTTTATAACTTCATTGAATCAAATGTTCCATAACCTGGATGATTACTTTAATCTATAAATGAATCTCTACAACTTTCAAATCCTTTTAGAATCACCTGGAATCATAATCCATTCTAGTTGTGTCATGTATGCATATTCTTGAAGGTTCCCATTAAGAAAAGATATTTTTAAATCCATCTTCTAAATTTCATATTCATGGTAAGATGCTATAACAAGTATAATTATAATGGTTTTAGACATAGAAAATAGTGAAAAGGTTTCATCATAGTCAATTTATTGATGCTTATTAAACCCTTTATCTACTAGAATTACTTTATAGGTATTTACCTTACCTTCCATGCCTGTTTTTCTCTTGAATACCCATTTTCACCCTATGGAATTTACATCAACTGGTACATCAACCAGCACCCAAACTTGGTTTTGATACATGGAATCCATTTTAGAATTCATGGATTCTTGTTATCTTACAGATTATGATATCTTTAATACATCTTTATAGGAGATAAGTTTATCATTCTCAACTAATAATGAGTCACCATATTTGTTTAATAGAAAACTACATCTCTCTATTTCTCTTACCTCTCTAGTTCTCCTACATAGTACTTGTGTTTCAGGAATTTATTCTTCCATGAGGACTTGTGGAATCTGTTCCTATACCAACTCTTATGTATCTTGAGCAACAACTTCATGGAAGTCAATCTTTCTCCCACTATCATTTTTGAGGATTTTATCCCTCTCAAGAAATATAGCTTGTCTGATAATAATCAATTTCTTGTCTGAGGGGTTGTATAGGAAGTATCCCTTTGTTTCCTTAGGATATTTTATAAAGATAAACTTTGTTCCCCTAGGTGATAGTTTGTTTCCTATAAAGGAATTAAAAAATTTCTCTCAACCCCATACATGTGTATGTTACAAAACAATGTTTTTTTCATTCCATAACTTGAAGGGAATTCCATTTACTGCTTTAGTTGGTACCCAGTTTAGTGTGTATGATGCAGTTTTTAATGAATTTACCCAAAAGGATAATGGAATATCTACATGAATCATCATCAACCTTACCATGTCTCTCTGGTTACATTCTATCATTTCACTAATACTATTACACTATGGTGTGTAATCCGGAGTGAATTGTGATAGAATCCCAAACTCTCATAGAAATTCGATAAACTCTTTGTTAAGATATTCACCACCTCGATTTGATCAAATATTATGTATCTTATTTCCAAGTTGATTCTCTACTTCATTATTTAATTCTTTGAATTTATCAAAGGTCTCAAACTTATACCTCATCAAGTATACACATCCATATCTAATCAAGTCATCAGTAAAAGTTTCGAAGTCAGAATACCCACCCCTAGCTTCTACTAGAAATGGTCTACACATATTAGTGTATACCAATACTAAAATCCTTGTGGCCCTTTCACCCTGACCACTGAATGAAGGTTTGATTATTTTTCCTTACACACAGGCAAAAAAATATTTCAATTAGTTTTAGGTCAAAAGAGTCTAAATAATCATCTTGATAGAGAGTTATCAAATACTTCTCATTTACATGACCAAGATGGTGATTCCATAGATGGGTGTTATATGAGTCATGTTAACATGATTCATGATCTATTTACAATAATTAATTTCCATAATTTAATACATAAATTTCATTATTTAATTGCACCATACCATAACATATGTTACATTTATAAAAGAAACAACTAATATTTCCAAACATGAAAATAAAACCATCTACATCTATGCATAATAAAAAAATTATGTTCTTGGTAACAATTGGTACATAATAATAATCCCTTAAAACCAATATCATTCATCTTGGAAATTAAAGGCGGCGGTCACTAATGGCTAGAGCAGCTATCCTTACACCATTGGAAGCTCACAAATCCACCTCTCCTCAAGAAATCTTTTGAAATCTACCTGTTTCCTATATTTAGATACAAATGTGAGAACTATAAGATGTATCTAATACCCAATGTATAGATATTAAAATATTACAATCGCTAACAAACACACATTTAACTTCTCATTGATTTTGGGTGTAGTTCATCTTATAGTGTTCTTTCTTTCCACATGCAAAGCATACTTTCTCCTTTTCTGTACCCTTTCTCTAGATCCTCCTTTTATTGGAACGACAATGCTTTAGAGATTTATAATTTTTATGATTCTTTTCCCCCTTCACCTTATTCATCCTTTTCTCATTCACCATAAGGACTACAGTTTTTTCACACTCCATGTCCTTATCCTCTTGAAGAATCTGAGTAAGAAGTTTTTAAGGAATCATGTCATTATTAATAATGTTATAATTAATAATAAAACTAAATAAGGTCTTGGGTAGTGAGGAATGCATGAGATCTGTTTGAAACCAATCCATGAATTTAATTATTAATATGTCTAAGCATTCAATATATCCAATAATCTTGACTAAATGAGGCCCATATGACACCGAATCTCCAAGATTAGTTGTGAACTGATCATTAAATATCTCATATCTCTCTTTTATCACCTTCTCTTGATAGAGATCTCAAAGGTGAGACATCATGCTATACACATCCATGTCCTCATGTTGCTTCAAAATCTCAATGGTCATGGATGATATCATGAAACATTGAATATCTATGGAATCATTCAAATGTATCTCATAGATAGATAAATCTTCCTCACTAGACTCATTACTTGGTGCATCAGTAATAGGTTCTTCCATCACATAAAATTTCCTCTCATGGAATAGGATAACATGTAAGAACCTTTTCCATTTTTGGAATTTTGTGCCAGTGAGAAGGTTATCCTTATCAAGTATGGATCAAGATGATTTGTTTGAATTAATTTTTATTATAGTTTCTACAAATAATATGAGTAGATTTTTAGTACTTTATATGATAAAATTTAGAAAAATAAATCAATATTATATTTATTAATCTCCCACTATTTTATTGAAACCCAATAGCCCTCACTATTGGTTTCATATTATCCTATTACTTGGTCATTCTAGTGAAAATGATCCGTATTCCCCTTATTATCACCCCAAATTTGGCTGGTCAAGCAATTTTAAGGGTTTTAGGCAGACATTCCAAATTCCAATGGAATTAATGCACAATTTCTTGATCTGCTAAGTAGACTGCCCAATCCTAAAATCCCTAACTTCGATTTCCTCAACCTTTGCTTCTTAGTCACACAAAGTCCTACTTTTCCAGTCAAACCTTGATATGAACTAAATTAAGTTAATCCAAATATTCAATTTATAATTCCTCGATAGTTTAAAGTACCCCAAATTTTACTAGTCAAGCACATTGAACTATGGTTCAATTTTTACGGAAGCATTGGAAGGCTATAACAACTTAATATATATAATTGAGGGATTTTATCTTTTATGCATAAATTTCCAATTATTATCTTTATTACATTATTTTTAATATTGATTGGATTTAATTAAGTGATTAACCATGTATTATATAATATTTATGCATAATCTAATTTATTTTAGTTCTTTCTTACATGCTTGTTAATTCATTAATTCACGTGATAGCGACAAAACATCCACAATGAAATAACCATGAAACTTGACTGAAATAAAATAATAAAGTGGTATGATTATGAGATTTTAATAATATTTAGTTTATCTATAATATGATATAATAACCATTGACCTAGGGGAAAAAATTGAACCAATTAAGGTTTATATTGCAGCTCTCCACTTATCCACCTATGTATCTCTCTTGGATTGGTTTTTCCTCAACTCCAAAATTGAACCGACTCCACTAGCATGAGATCTCCATCCATTATATATGCTTACTTACATGCAGGTGAGGGGAACCGAAAGATTAGTTAAAGGGTTTACATAAAAGAAACCATGGGAACGTAGGCCCTTACATAGTGAGATGAGAGATGACACGTAGGCCAATAATTTAATTTGATAATAAATTAAATAAACCCAATCACATACAATGGTCTGGTATAGGCTCATGATCATCCATATGCATGTAATTAATCACACATTTAATAAAATAAAATAAATTATCTTATTGAATTAATCAATTATGTTATCTTAATTTTCTTCTAAATTTATTTGATATTCTCATCCATCATAATTTTAAACAAATTAATTATATATATAAATGTACCTTGGAGGCAACACAGTGAGTACCCATATGAACTACCCAGTATGTATTATACTTATATACTATTTACTCTTGCGACATGCAGCATACATGACTTATCATGTAATATCATGACGTGTACTATCAACTTAATGATGACATGACTTACATTATTTTTTTATGTAGCATGAAATGATTCAATGAGTATAGAGTAATAACTATAATATGAATTATACAAAATATGTAGATCCAGACATTATGTAAAAATTAATTAAACATTTATATATATAAAACCCACTAAATGGAGAGTCCTATAAAATTAATGATCACACACAAGAACATGTTGATATGTTTTTCATAGTATAATAAATGAATTTTCAATTCTATGTAATTTGGTAAAAGTACACAGCATGTACATTAGAGACACACGATGTGTTTTTTTCTCACTATCTATCTACGACACACACCTAAGGACTTCTATATAACCAATCCATGAAAAATGTTAAAGTACATGGCATGTACATAGACCACACAATGTGTGGTCTACAAGTTACATGCCCACCAGTCATGCAGGTTGTGTAAGAGAATATACAGACTGTATGTGACTAAGGGATGAAACATTGAGTACTTGATGTTATACGATGTGTACTCCAGCTGACTGTGTACTAAGATGGATTGGTCAACATGTGGTGCATAATTAAATTCACCGCATGTAATAAATTCACATGAATTGAATTAATTCCAAATTAATTCTTAGTGTATTAAACACTAGTACAAGACATGTACCTCTGGATTACATGGTGTGTACACTTGTGTTATTCATCCAGATTTCTCAGAACCTCAAGATGAGATCTTCAAATTTATTTCATTCATAAAATTAATTGATTTTATTATATTTATGAGAAATGAAGCGGAATAAAATAGATATCTCAATTTAGATTAAAGAACAATTAAACTGGAATTGAAAACCAATAATAAATGACTAAATCAATCAATTATAATTAAATAATTATAAATAAATATGTGATCCCTCTTACACCACTTGTAGGTTCCAGGAGTAGTGGAAGCATTATATGGGTCATACACAACATTTATTTTTATCATGATCAATGATTAATCTAATATTTACATGATGATAAACACTACAATCAATAGAATTAAATCAAATAATATAGATAAAGGATAAAAGGCTATAAACAAAGCACAAGATCATCACATATTATTTATAATTAATTTAATCAATTAAAGAATTACCTTACAAGAATTTTTGTCTTTGTTTATGGATCTAAAAATTGATCTATGTCTTACCATCATCTCATTATAGGAATCAAGATTATATTTCCTCTAGTAGTGATCTACACATGTTATATAAAGCTTTGAACATTGCTGTAGGAATCTCTAGGTGCTAGCATGGTAGATCTTATCGCTTGCATAGTTCACCTTTGATCACCCTAAGAATCACTTCCAAAGGTCTCTCTTTGATCTCTCTTAACTTGAGAGTGGAAGGTGGAGGAATATCACTCTCAATTCTTGAGATAATTCTTAGAGAGGGAGCTATCTAAATCTTGAGAGGATTCTCTCTGGTTGCCATTTTACATAACAAAATGAACTGGCTCTCTTAAGAAGATAATATAATTGCGTTTTTATATCGCTAGGGTTAGAAATAAATAATCACACAAGTTCCCTTTACTATTTACTTAATCCCTATAAAACACCATGTCTACAATAATAATAATAATATTATTTTTTAACACACTCTTAACTTATGGATTAAATTAAATATTATTTAATCAAATAATATTCAATATATATTATTTCTCAACAGACCTATAAACTTGGTCAACCATTCCTCCAAAATATTTATCGGGCCTTGAATAATGAATGTTTATTTAACCAATAAATATCACTGCATTATTCACCAATAAATAAATAAATATTATATTCACTAAATAACAAATAAATGTTTATTAAATATCCTACTCACATAATATTCTCTTGAATAACTGGTGTCAAAATACATGATACCAAAAAAATATGAATAATTATTAAACCAGGTGTGGTAATAATATTTATTCAAATTTTTAAATAATAAATAGTAATATATTTTTTAACTGAGATTCAAGATATACTTAGTGTCTGACCCTTGAGGACTTTTCTCAGCGACATTAGGTGAAGTAGCCTAAAGTCTAAGGTTAGTGTCTAGAAAAATACAAAGAAACCAATAGATAAAGAAGTTAATGCTACAATGACATAATTCCTCATACAAACACTTATTATGTAATGTAATCCCTTAAACATGATATCTCTAATCAAACAGGTTGTATGTTGGTTCCATTAACCTATGTGCTCTATGTCACTTTATTTGAATTTCTATAAATCAAACATATCTAAAGAAAACCATGGACATGGATTTATTTAGGCTACATCATTTCCATCAAAGGGTCTGATATATCAACTTCTGTTAAAGAATAGAAGGGAAAAATTATTTCTTGCATTATTCATTAATAAAATATTACTTGTGATGCACCCAATGTATCCCACCTCTTTGAGAACATATTTCATTAGAGTTCTCATCAATAAATCAAAGTACGTGACTTATATCACTCAATAATAATATTAAAGTCTAAGGACCGATACACTTGTCTAAAGATAGAAACATCCAATGACACATATAAATGTGTATTTTCTACTGATGGTTCTGGTTCTCCTAATATCCTACACTGGATATTACCAAGGGCATACACCATGAGAAGGTGTCTCAAAATCCTATGAGTCTCCATCCCTGATAGTCTAAATAATTTGTGTCCCTTAAATGATTTCATCTGAATATATAACATATATTTAAGAATAATTTCATGAAACTTCTGGGTTCTAATCATAGTAGGGAACTGCTATGACCTTTCAATGCAACAACTACTCTTAGGACATTATCATATACTATGTCATATAGAAGAATAATTGTGATGTGATAAGGATTTTATTTATATTCATAACAATAAATAAAGGTTATCATAAAGTACATATAATTTGGTTCTAGGGCACCAACACCAATAGAAATGGGTTGTGGTTTCCATGTATTTCTTGAGTCATCTCCCTAGATATACTCATTGACTATGGTTTATCTTATTTATTTCAGGATGCCTCCGTGAAGACATCTAGCCAGGATTCCACTGCATGATTTCAAGAATAATTCGAAGAGTGATGAGGATTTAGTACAGGGGCCTGTATAGAAGGTAGTACCTCCTGGTGGTTTTCTTGTTATACCACCACCCGTTGAGAAACATATAGCGATAGTAGTACCAAATTAGTATGTATAAAGGTTGAGTGCACTGTATGAGTTTCAGAGGCAATGACTTCCTAGGTTTTAGGTCATTCCAAATATTTTGTTAGTTGGAAACTGGATAGGGATAGTCATTGGAGTTTTCTTCATTTTGAGGAAACCTATAGATTATATGATGGTATTATCAATGATTATTCTTCAGGGATATTATGGATGATGGTGGAGTCTAGTGACTTAATCAAATGACAAGAAAACTCCCTCCTGGTCAGATTTTGAGCGTCACTTCAGGGAGGAGTTCTATTCAACCACGTTGCAATCAATGTGAATACATGAGATTCGGTATTTATAGTAGGGTAGTATAACCATAGTAGAGTATTTAGTGAGGTTTATTGACCTCTCACAGTACTCTCTGGATATGGTGAGAGATCTATTCTTTAGAGAATAGACCTTTGAGAAGGGGATTCGATAATATATTAGGGATTCAATGATATATATTTGAACTACCACCTATACTGGATTTCTTGAGTAGAATTTATTAATGTATAACTTCTAAGAAGAGCATAGTCCAACAATGGGTGATGGTAGTCTGCACACACGAGATGATACCTCAATAGCAGGTAGCCGATGGTAGTCACAAGGATCTGGGTGTATGATATTCTTTAGGAGATGATCCCATGATATATGATCAGTTGTTTAGGGATACCAGGGTGGATCGAGTAAGTTTAGGGAGAGGCGGTGTTTCTATTTCAATGGGAAAAGTCATATTACTCAAGATTGTCTGAACTTATGAATAACTAATAGGGATACTATCGATAAACCACCCGGTAAGAGAAAGAGTTGGGATAAATGAGGTACGCAAGGTGTAAGATTTGGTAGAGAAGTAGGTAGAGCAGTTGGATGTGGAATATAGTTTGACTTGATTCCATCCCCACCCCAATGTGGTCCATTCCAACCTTAGGGAGTTGCTGGTCAGGGGAGAGGACAACTGTAGGAAGTACAAGCCCATGAGCATGAGGCTCTTGGGATGATTAGAGATATGATTTGTGTATGTTTACAATGTGATCTGTTGCTTAGAGGTGAGTTATTCATGTGGGATTTATTTATATCATTGATGAGGCCTTATGACATAATCAGCAATGGACTGGTTATCTATAGTTCATGCCTAGATTGACTGCTTCAGGAGGAGGATGTGGTGTATCTATATAGATAGATCGAGGTTTTACTTTATGGGTTATAAGGAAACCTAGGAGGATCTGGGTGGGCTCATACATATGAGGATGTAGCTGATTACTCACCAGTGGGATTGTATTACCCTTAGAGGAGTAGATTCTATGGGATTTTAGTTTCGTGCTGTGGTGGTGGATTATGAGTATGTATTTCCCGAGGATGTACTAAGCTTACCTCTTCACTAAGAGATATAAATCTACATTAAATTTCACCCTGGGACTAACCTGATATCCATGATAACATATTGGATGGATCTTGGAGAGCATCAAGATCCAAGAGTATAGTTGGAGGACTTGGAAAGGAAGGGCTTCATGAGACCCAATGTTTCCCCCCAGGCTGTCCTAGTGTTGTTCACCAATAAGGTAGATGAAAGTTTGATATTGTGTGTGGATTATTTTTTGACTGAACTAGGTAATAATAGAGAATAAGTATCCATTTCCGAGGATTTATGACCTATTTGATCATTTTAGAGGGGCATGATGGTTCTTGAAGATAGAATCCAGATCATGTTATGACTATCTTTGAGTATATAATGAGGATATATTGAACATGAAATTCAGATGTCACTATAGTCACTATAAGTACTTGGTGATAACTTTTATCATGATGAATTCCCTAGTAGTGTTCATGGGAATCATGAATCATATCTTTTATCTTTTATTTGATAGGTTTTTGTATCCTTCATTGATGATATCTTAGTGTACTTAGTGTATGAGGAGGACCACACAAGACACTTAAGGATGGTCTTGGACATACTTAGGGTGCACCAGATTTATGGGAAACTCTCGAAGTGACAATTTTGGATTTAGGAGGTCCACTTTTTGGGGAACGACATATTAGATGATGGTATAACAATGGACTCGGTGAAGGTCAAGGAAATGTAAGATTGGGAGCCACCCCAAGAGTGTGACATAGGTGTAGAGATTCCTTGGGTTGGAAAGCTACTATAGGCGATTAATTCTCGATTTCTCTAGGATATTGACACCTTTGACTGCTTTGAATCAAAAAGGGTATCCTTTAGTTTGGACATAGAGGTTCCAATAATATTTTCAGTGTTTGAGGAAAAGGTTTAAAAGAACACCCATCTCGATATTAACTGAAGTGGGTGTTGAGTACATAGTGTTCTATGATGCCTTAGGAACCAGACTTGGTTGTGTTCTAATGTAGAGGTAGGCAGTGATCGCCTATGGGTATCGACATTTGAGATCACATAAGAAAAAATATGTGACCCTAGATCTTGATCTAGTAGTGGTAATATTCACCCTAAAGATGTAGCGAAACTACCTTATGGGTGAGAATTTTATCATCTATTCTTACGAAAGGATTCTCAAGTACATCTCCTTATAGAAGGATATGAATTTGAGATAGAGGTGATGTTTATAGTTCCTCTAGGATTATGACATTGAGATAGTCTATACTCTTAGGAAGGGGGATTTGGTAGTATATTCTCTTAGCATGATATCTTACTCACCGTTGTTTTTAGAGGTTTCATAGCAATTAGCCTCATTGTATTTTTCCTTAGTGAAAAAGGATAGTGAATCATATCTACAATCGATGGTTGTTACCCCAATGCTTATACAACATGTTAGGGATGATCAGTGTAGAGATACTGACTGCAAGACCTTGCATACACAAATATCCATTGTACATGCTCCTGATGTATTTTTTTAAGGCAGAGAGTGTGTCATCCTTTTTAGAGGTTGGAAGATGATACTAGTGACTTTATAGGAGGAGGTAATGAGAGAGTTTCACACATCCCCTTTAACAATATATATAGGTGTGGAAAAGATGTACAAGGGTCTCCAACATTAGTTTTGGTGGCCAAGTATGAAGAAGTGTTCAGTGAAGTTTGTCTCTCAATGCCTCACTTGTCAGCAAGTGAAGGATGAGCTTCGAGTTTTAGTGGGATTAGCTTAATCTCTTGAGGTTATAGAGTGAGAGTGGGATGAGATATCAATGGACTTCATAATGAGGTTAACACATACATCCATAGGACACGTTTCCATATGTGTGATTGTATATTGACTCTCCAAATTGTCTCACTTTTTAACTATAAGATAGTAGAGTTTAGTTGAGAGATTGAGATGAATTCATGTTTAGGAGATAAATCAACACCATGGAGTTCCCTAAATGATAATTTCAGGTCAGGATGCTCACTTCAAGTCACAATTATGGATAGAATTGCAGGAGGCCTTTTAGACTCAGTTGTGTTTGAGAATGATGTTTCACCCCTAGTTGATGGATAGATTGAGAAAACCATTCAGGCTCTAGAGGACATGCTACAATCTTACTTGTCAGATCTTGGTCATAGTTGGTAGGATCCCCCACCTTTTGTGGATTTTGTGTACAAAAAAATCTATCATTCCACCATCGGTATGACACCATTTGAGGCTTTTTATGGGTGATCGTGTAGGTCACCACTATGTTGGAATGATCTAGAAGAGTCTGCACTCATGGAACCAGAGTTGGTGTGAACTATGATAGAGAAGGTAAAAATCACCCAGTAGGGGATGAAAAATTCCTAGATCCATCAGAAGTTCTATGTGGACCGACAACATAGGCCTTTGGAGTTTGATGAGGGAGACCATGTGTTCTTGAAGGTATCACTTCAATGTGGATTATATATATTTTCTTAGGGTGAAAATATATCTTTAATATTCATTAGAAATTTATAGATACTTCATAGGGTCAATAAGGTGGTATACCACTTGGACCTACCACTGTAGTTTGATAAAATAGACAATGTATTCCACATGTCACAACTGAGGAGGTACATACATGACTCTTCACATGCTATAGATTGGTGCAAGATGGAAATCGAGGATGAAACCACTTTTGTGATGTACCTGGTGGAGATCAAGGATCAACATGTGAAGATCCTCCATGGGAGAGAAATTATATTGTTGTGTGTCTTATGGAATCATGAGATTCTTTAGGAGAGGACTTGGGATCATGATACCTAGATGCGATCTTAGTACCCACATATTTCACTAGTACAGAAAACATTTTTATGGCGGTTATTTTTTAATTTTTACATCAGATTTTGGCCGAGATTATTACAGGAGATGTTATAAATATTGTTTTTTTATGGCAGTTATTTTAAAACCAACGTAAAAACCAAGAATCCGAAGCGTTTTTCACATCAGTTCATCAAAAACCGACGTGGAAAATGCTTCAGAGTCATGATTTATTATGGAAGTTTTTAAATAACCGACGTGGTATATACTATTTCACGTTTGTTATTGAATAACCGATGTAATAAAATGCACCTCCGAAGAGTTTATCATGTCAGTTATGTTTATAACCGACATTATAAACCAGTCTTACAAGCAGTTTTCACATCAGTTAAATAATAACCGATGTGAAAACATATATACCACATCATTTATCAAATAAATGATGTAAAAAACTATTTCATTCCATTTATTATGTCAGTTATTAAATAACCATCATAAAAACCCATTCCCATGCACCTGTTACGTCGGTTTCCAAATAACCAATGTTAAAACCCATAAACATGCATTTTTTACATCAGTTATAAAATAACCGATGTAAAAACCAATTTTTTTAAAAAAACCGTTCAACCAAAACTATGACCTGCAAAATAAAACCTGAAACAAACCAAAAATAGACAAAAAACAGACCAAAACCAGACCAAAACTAGCCCACACCACTAGACAACCCTCCCATACCCCTGAAACCCCCAACCCAATATACACCACCATACCCCTAGATATACCTCACACTCTTGGAAATCCCCCGACCCTCCTCGACACCCTCCCATCCCCATGGACACCCCCACTCCCCTGGAAAACCCTCTCACCCTCCTGGACACCCTCCCACCCTCATGGACACCTTGAACACCCCCACCCCACTGGACATCCCTCCCACACCCCTGGAAACCCCCCACCCCACTGGACACACCCACACCCTTGGACACCCCCTGGACAACTCCCCCACCCTCCTGGATAGCTCCTACCCCCTAGACATCTCCCACCCTCCTGGATATCCCCCACTCCCCTGGAAAGCCCTACCACCCTCCTGGACACCCTCCCACCCCCATGGACACCCTGGAAAGCCCCCACCCCACAGGACAACCCCCCACACCCCTGGAAACCCCCACCCCACTGGACACCCCCACACCCCTAGACACCCCCTGGACAACCCCCACTATAACGACCCGAAATTTTTAAATAAATTTTGTTTCCTAATTTTATGTGTTATTGTTATACTCAACAAAAATATTTCATTTGGTAACATGAGTATAATTAAAATGAGACTGTTGGGTTTTGACTGTTATTTGACCATTGGTCAATATGACCACTGGAAACTAAACGTTTTGATTATTGTCTCTAAATATAAGTAATTTTGGTCAATTATTATAGAAAGAAGATTCGATGGCCTCACCTAGTAGTCTTGGACCGATCGAAGCCCATCTAACAGAGCTTGGGAAGGAGGTAGCACCATTGGGCTTTGCTCTGGATCAAATCCAAGCCGAACTTCATCATGTGAAGCTGGAACGGAATTGCCTTCGTGAGAAGTTCAAACTGATAGAAATTACTACTCGGGCAATGTTGAATGAGCCGCCCCAAGCTTCTATCACCTTAGCACACCTTACTCTTAGGTCCTATGCTGGTATTATAAGGGGCTATGTAACGAGACCGTAACTACCTTGTGTAATCCTTGTTTTAAATAAAAATTGGGATTTTTCTTATAATGAAGTTTATGAATTTTGAAATGACCGGATAAATATAGTATGCTTTTTTTTATGAATTTTAGAAAAAGGATATTTTAAAAATGTTTATGTAAACCTTAAATAATTAAAAATGTGTAATGATTTTCAAAAAAATGGTCTTCTACAATTATGTTCAGTACAAAATTTGGAGTCTAATAAGATCAACTTAATTTTTGATGAATAGTAAATTATGAATAGTGATTTTACGCTTAGGATTAGTAAGGTTACCAAATGGATTAGTAATCTCACTTAAAGAAAGTTTTAAAATAATCTAGGCACCTTGATTAAGTAATGTGATTCAATAAAATGGTTAAATAACGGTTTCATAAATTATTATTCAAGTATTAGTTTTTTCAGATGAATAGTGTTTTTTAATTAAAAATTTAATTAAAAATAATTAGAAAATTATTTTTATAAAAATGACTTTATTTTTGAACTTAGAGCATCGATATTATGTTAAGGTAATTTTTGGGGATTTTTCTGAAAAAAATGAATTTTCGATGAATAGTGTTTTTATTTAAAAATTAAATTAAAAATATTTAGAAAATTATTTTTATAAAATGGATTTCATTTTTGAAATCAGAGCATTGATATTTGGTTAATGTGAAATTTTGGGATTTTTCTGAGAAAGTTGAATTTTCAATGAATAGTAAAAATACAGTTTTAGGGTTTCAGTATGTTTAATGACATCATAACGGTGTCATGATGATGTCATGAGATCTTTTGAGGGTTGTCCGGCCAAGGGTGATGAATTATTGTTTTGGGGGCCCCATGTGGCCTAACTCCATGATAAATGCCAATGGAGAGCACATGGGTTTGAGAAAAGCACATGTGAGGTGTCCCTTGGCCATTAATGCTTTGTCCCCTCACTTCCCCTATAAATACCCACCCTTTCCTACTTTAGTTTTCACTCCCAACTCTCCCCCAACTAAGTTCTGGTCTTCTTACCTCCCAAAGAATCCTCCCAAGGTGCCCCCAAGCCCTCAAGGTCCAATCCTTTCAGTTTCAAGAGTCATGTTTTAAGGTAAGGGATCCGACCTCTCTCTTTCTTTTCAAGTAATCTCTTTTATGTCATTTCTTTTATGCTCCATATTCTTATGTTGGAGGATGTTCTTTTATATTCATCCTACTGCCCATTTCATGTTCATATGATGAGAGACCCTCCTTGCTCTCATCAATTCGTTTTAAGAATGTTTTAAGTGGCGCCGTTAGGCTGCCGAATTTTTAAGGGATTCTTTCACCTTCCTTGTTTTCAATTTCAATTTTCATCCAAGTATTTCATGTTCCTTTTTATTATGTTGGGTTATGATCTCTAAATTTATCATACTTATCTTTTATGGTCATATGATGAGAGAACCTATTTGACCTCTTCAATTCATTTTTGTTGAAGTTTAAGTGGCGCCGTTAGGCTGCCGAATTTTCAAGGGATTCTTTCACCCTTCTCATTTTTCAAGTTCGATTTTCATGTCAAGTCTTTCAAGTTCCTTTTTAATTATTTTGGGGCATTATCTCTATATCTATCATACTGAACTCTTATGTTCACATGATGAGAGACCCTATTTGATCTTTTCAAATCATTTTTTTTGAAGTTTAAGTAACGCCGTTAGGCTGCCGAACTTTCATAAGAGAAATCTAATTTTTGTCTTCCTTCCATGTTTTTCATTTCAAATGGTATGTCCTTGAAATTTCATTACCATGATCATGTATCCTTCTTATTCTGTCCATATACTGTTTTATGGTTCATTTATGAATGTTTGACCCATTTTCCCTCTCTTTTTAATGTCTTCTAAAACCTCGTAACATAGCCGTTATTATGCAGAATTTCCATCTCAAAATGTATCTCTCTTTTTCTAAGGTTCTTTTATATTATTAAGTGAATACTCAAAGATATTTCTTCTAAATGGGTATTCACATATATACCAAAATTTTCTATTTTAAATTCTGGGATTTACATACATGAGACCCACCTTCCTTTTCTGTGGGTTTTAAAGTGACGTAAAGATCATGTCTTTAAATCAGTTTTTAAAACGTTGTGATTATGAAATGAAACCCATTTATTTTATGCTATATGGGTTATTTATGAAATGTTTGATGATGATATATGTGGCTCACATGATAATAAAGGCAAATTTAAGGGTGCACCCTGATAGCGCTCCAATGCATTGGGTAATGATGTAACCACTAGAGATTACAATTTTCACGATACCTTGGTGAATAACCTTGGTAATTTTCAAATGAAACCTTGGAGATGGACCTTGGTGATATGTTCATGATTGTCTATGTTAAATGATGTATCCACATCTTCAAGTTATGAAAAATGTTGTTTTTATGATGAAATTCCTCATGATTTCTTTCTCATGCCTTAAAGTTCTTTTCATGTTCTTATTGAAGTATATCAAGTTCACATGTAAAATGTTACTCTTGTTTCCCTTACTGGGACTCCTGCTCACCCTTTCTTTTGATGTATGTCCCCAGGTTATGAGATGCCGTAATGAACCTAGGATGAACTTAAGGAAAAGCCTTTCAAGTGTTTAAGAAGGATGCTTTGTGTTGCTTTCATGTATTTTGTTCCTGGTTTCCAAGACACTAGACCTTAAAGATCCTCAGTTATGTGTAATGTAATGAAAGTTTATGTTATAAAAAGGCGGGATGCTATAGTTGGTATCAAAGGATGGTTTAGTTATTTGTGGAAATAAGGATATGAAAACTCTAGGAAGAACCCTATAGAAAAGTTTAATATAGGAAATCTTCCTGGTATTTTGGTGAGTATTGAGTAAGGGGTTGCCAAGAAAATACATCCCTGTCTGGATACGAGCAGGTAGAGGTGGCTCTGGCACAGATGTACATAGGGGTAAAACCCGAAAACACCACTTTGAGCTAGACTCGAATGGGAACTGGTACACGACAATGGGCCTTGCTGCACTCTTGGTTACGACACTCCCGGGGGATATTCTTTGGTAAATTCATAAGCTTGGTATGAAACATTGTCAAAGGAACAAAGATAAAATAAAATAAAGATTCACATAAGAATATATGATCATGGATAACCTAGATGGGAACCTAGGGGATCACAAGTTAGGGTATACTTTTCTTCTACAAGTTATCCTTATATGCTTTAAGTTCCTTTTCATGATTATTGGTTAAGTATTTAAGCCTCTAATTATACTTTCTCTTCTTAGTTAATGGTGGGAAATGGAATAACGTGTCCCAACAACCAATGTGATAGGAAATGCGACAATTTCCGTATTAATATGACAGAGATGATTAGGGGATTAAAAGATGATTATTATTTTGGAAGAAGTCCACTATTTTGGGAACCCTATATGATCGAGGTAAATAGATTACTATAGTATTTTCATTAAGGAGTAAGTTTGACTTATATTTTGAAGAATTGATGAATTTAAGGTGGACTTATAGTAATTTAGGTTACTTATGGGAATGATTAACCTATCTTGGGTAAAATATGTTTAGGTTAGCTACTTTTGTTATAAAATGTTAGGAGTGGTTGATATTGTCTGGAGATGAACAATGAAGTTGTTTTGGAAGACTATGTTATCAAATCCTTCTTGTATTTGGGTTTCAATCTTAGTTTGGTTTGTTTTGAGGAATTTTAAGGACCGTTATTTATGGAATGGTCTATGATGAACTTTGGGTAGTACCATGGAACTTTGATGATTTAAAAGTAGTTTCCATTCCTATGGGATTATTTCTTTTTGAAGATTTGTTTTACCTTAACCTTTCTGTTTTTGGGATAATGTTTAAAGATAGAAGAAATAGATAGTTAATCTTTTGTAGATTATGTGATTCTATAGAAGATGATTCTTGTGCTTTTATGAGACCAAGTGTTTTTGAATTCTCATCATTTGGAGAAAAGATTAGTGTTGGTAGGGACTTGTTAAAGGATGAAACTCTACTTGAAGGTAGGTATATTTTCTTATGTTTTTGTTCTATGTAGTAAATGAAATCCTCAAAATTATGAGAAGAAACGTAAAACAAAAATGTTGTTGGTTTACGTTTCCTACTAGGTAATCAAAGACCGTTTACACACATCATAATTTTGGGATTTTCTCATGGTTAACTTTCTCCTAATCATGTTCTCTATCACTCTCCCTCAGAACTTGACCCATTGTTTTCTCCTCCATGTCCATGTTTTCCTACATGGAACCCTAGTGTGGGTTAACTCGGGTGACCTTTGTACTTCCCTTTCTTTATTTTAAAGTAATAGTTTTACTGACTCCTTTTCTGATGTGGGACTTTCAATGAAATTTCAAAACCCAATTTTAAAATTGCGAGGACGCAATTTCTTAAGGGGGGAAGATTGTAACGACCCGAAATTTTTAAATAAATTTTGTTTCCTAATTTTATGTGTTATTGTTATACTCAACAAAAATGT
The DNA here is from genome assembly GCA_963277665.1 of Viscum album. NCBI lineage: Eukaryota > Viridiplantae > Streptophyta > Magnoliopsida > Santalales > Viscaceae > Viscum > Viscum album. Next base: position 2,067,537,145 of record OY728152.1, on the reverse strand, counting down.
TTCATTTGGTAACATGAGTATAATTAAAATGAGACTGTTGGGTTTTGACTGTTATTTGACCATTGGTCAATATGACCGCTGGAAACTAAACGTTTTGATTATTGTCTCTAAATATAAGTAATCTTGGTCAATTATTATAGAAAGAAGATTTGATGGCCTCACCTAGTAGTCTTGGACCGATCGAAGCCCATCTAACAGAGCTTGGGAAGGAGGTAGCACCATTGGGCTTTGCTCTGGATCAAATCCAAGCCGAACTTCATCATGTGAAGCTGGAACGGAATCGCCTTCGTGAGAAGTTCAAACTGATAGAAATTACTACTCGGGCAATGTTGACTGAGCCGCCCCAAGCTTCTATCACCCTAGCACACCTTACTCTTAGGTCCTATGCTGGTATTATAAGGGGCTATGTAACGAGACCGTAACTACCTTGTGTAATCCTTGTTTTAAATAAAAATTGGGATTTCTTCTTATAATGAAGTTTATGAATTTTGAAATGACCGGATAAATATAGTATGCTTTTTTTTTATGAATTTTAGAAAAAGGATATTTTAAAAATGTTTATGTAAACCTTAAATAATTAAAAATGTGTAATGATTTTCAAAAAAATGGTCTTCTACAATTATGTTCAGTACAAAATTTGGAGTCTAATAAGATCAACTTAATTTTTGATGAATAGTAAATTATGAATAGTGATTTTATGCTTAGGATTAGTAAGGTGACCAAATGGATTAGTAATCTCACTTAAAGAAAGTTTTAAAATAATCTAGGCACCTTGATTAAGTAATGTGATTCAATAAAATGGTTAAATAACGGTTTCATAAATTATTATTCAAGTATTAGTTTTTTCGGATGAATAATGTTTTTTAATTAAAAATTTAATTAAAAATAATTAGAAAATTATTTTTATAAAAATGACTTTATTTTTGAACTCAGAGCATCGATATTATGTTAAGGTAATTTTTGGGGATTTTTCTGAAAAAAATGAATTTTCGATGAATAGTGTTTTTATTTAAAAATTAAATTAAAAATATTTAGAAAATTATTTTTATAAAATGGATTTCATTTTTGAAATCAGAGCATTGATATTTGGTTAATGTGAAATTTTGGGATTTTTCTGAGAAAGTTGAATTTTTAGTGAATAGTAAAAATACAGTTTTAGGGTTTCAGTATGTTTAATGACATCATAACGGTGTCATGATGATGTCATGAGATCTTTTGAGGGTTGTCCGGCCAAGGGTGATGAATTATTGTTTTGGGGGCCCCATGTGGCCTAACTCCATGATAAATGCCAAGGGAGAGCACATGGGTTTGAGAAAAGCACATGTGAGGTGTCCCTTGGCCATTAATGCTTTGTCCCCTCACTTCCCCTATAAATACCCACCCTTTCCTCATTTAGTTTTCACTATCAACTCTCCCCCAACGAAGTTATGGTCTTCTTACCTCCCAAAGAGTCCTCCCAAGGTGCCCCCAAGCCCTCAAGGTCCAATCCTTTGAGTTTCAAGAGTCACGTTTTAAGGTAAGGGATCCGACCTCTCTCTTTCTTTTCAAGTAATCTCTTTTATGTCATTTCTTTTATGCTCCATATTCTTGTGTTGGAGGATGTTATTTTATATTCATCCTACTTCCCATTTCATTTTCATATGATGAGAGACCCCCCTTGCTCTCATCAATTCGTTTTAAGAATGTTTTAAGTGGCGCCGTTAGGTTGCCGAATTTTTAAGGGATTCTTTCACCTTCCTCGTTTTCAAGTTCTATTTTCATCCAAGTCTTTCATGTTCCTTTTTATTATGTTGGGGTATGATCTCTAAATTTATCATACTGATATTTTATGGTCATATTATGAGAGACCCTATTTGACCTCTTCAATTCATTTTTGTTGAAGTTTAAGTGGCGCCGTTAGGCTGCCGAATTTTCAAGGGATTCTTTCACCCTTCTCATTTTTCAAGTTCGATTTTCATGTAAAGTCTTTCAAGTTCCTTTTTAATTATGTTGGGGAATTATCTCTATATCTATCATAATTAACTCTTATGTTCACATGATGAGAGACCCTATTTGATCTTTTCAAATCATTTTTGTTGAAGTTTAAGTAACGCCGTTAGGCTGCCGAACTTTCATAAGAGAAATCTAATTTTTGTCTTCCTTCCATGTTTTTCATTTCAAATGGTATGTCCTTGAAATTTCATTACCACGATCATGTATCCTTCTTATTCTGTCCATCTACTGTTTTATGGTTCATTTATGAATGTTTGACCCATTTTCCCTCTCTTTTTAATGTCTTCTAAAACCTCGTAACATAGCCATTATTATGCAGAATTTCCATCTCAAAATGTCTCTCTCTTTTTCTAAGGTTCTTTTATATTATTAAGTGAATACTCAAAGCTCTTTCTTCTAAATGGGTATTCACATATATACCAAAATTTTCTATTTTAAATTCTGGTATTTACATACATGAGACCCACCTTCCTTTTCTGTGGGTTTTAAAGTGACGTAAAGATCATGTCTTTAAATCAGTTTTTAAAACGTTGTGATTATGAAATGAAACCCATTTATTTTATGCTATATGGGTTATTTATGAAATGTTTGATGATGATATATGTGGCTCAGATGATAATAAAGGAAAATTTAAGGGTGCGCCCTGATATCACTCCAATGCATTGGGTAATGATGTAACCACTAGAGATTACAATTTTCACGATACCTTGGTGAATAACCTTGGTAATTTTCAAATGACACCTTGGGGATGGACCTTGGTGATATGTTCATGATTGTCTATGTTAAATTATGTAGCCACATCTTCAAGTTATGAAAAATGTTGTTTTTATGATGAAATGCCTCATGATTTCTTTCTCATGCCTTAAAGTTCTTTTCATGTTCTTATTGAAGTATATCAAGTTCACATGTAAAATGTTCCTCTTGTTTCCCTTACTGGGCCTCCTGCTCACCCTTTCTTTTGATGTATGTCCCCAGGTTATGAGATGCCGTAATGAACCTAGGATGAACTTAAGGAAAAGCCTTTCAAGTGTTTAAGAAGAATGCTTTGTGTTGATTTCATGTATTTTGTTCCTGGTTTCCAAGACACTAGACCTTAAAGATCCTCAGTTATGTGTAATGTAATGAAAGTTTATGTTATAAAAAGGTGGGATTCTATACCCACCCTCCTGAACATCCCCCACCCCCTGGATAGCCTGCCCACCCTCCTAGACACCCCCACTCCCATGGAAACCCTGGACACCCCCACCCCACTAGGCAACCCTCCCACACCCCTAGAAACCCCCACCCCCTGGACACCCCCACACCCCTGGACACCCCTAGACAACCCCCCATCCACCTAGACATCCCCCACTCCCCTAGAAAACCCCCACCCTCCTGGACACCCTACCACTCCCATAGACACCCTGGACACCCCCACCCCACTAGAAAACCCTCCCACACCCTAGAAACCCCCACCCAACTGGACAACCCCACACCCCTAGACACCCCTAGATTTCCCCCACTCCCCTGGACAACCCCCACCCTCTTAGACACCCTCCCACCCTCCTGGACACCCTAGAAACCCCCAACTTACTGGATATCCCTCCCACACCCCTGGAACCCCCACCCCACTGGAAACCCCCACCCCTAGACAGCCCTTGGACAACCCCCACCCCTCCTAGGCAGCCCCTACTCCCTTGGATATCCCTCCCACCCTCTTGGACACCCTCCCACCCCCATGGACACCCTGGACACCCCACCCCACTAGAAATCCCTCCCACACCCTTGGAAACCCCAACCCCACTATACACCCCCACACCCTTGGACACCCCCTAGATAGCTCCCCCAACCTATTGGACAACCCCCACCCTTCTGGACAGTCCCCACTCCCATGGACACCTTGGACACCCCGCCCCACTGAAAAACCCTCCCACACCCCTAAAAAACCTCCACCCCTGGATACCCCCACACCCATGGACACCCCCTGGACAACCCCCACCCTCATGGACAACCCCCACTCCCCTGGATAGCCCTCCCACCTACCTAGACTCCCTCATACCCCCATGGACACCCTGAACACCCCCACCCCACTGGATAACCCTCTCACACCCCTGAATCCCCCACCCCACTGGACACCCCCACACCCCTAGACACCCCCTGGACAACCCCCACTGCCTTCGACAGCCCCCACCCTCCTAGACACCCTCCCACCCCTATGAAAAAGATAGACACCCCCACCCCACTGGAAAACCCCCCACCCCCAGAACCCCCCCACCCCCTCGTTGGACACCCCCACACCCCTGGGGAGCCCCCCACCCCTCCTGGACAACCCTCACTCCCCTGGACAGCTCTCCCACCCTCTTGGTCACCCTCCCTCCCCATAGACACCCTGGACACCCCCACCCCACTGGACATCCCTACCACACCCCTAGAACCCCCCACCCCACTGGACACCCCCACACCCCTAGACATCCCCTGGACATCCCCCACCCTCCTGGACAACCCCCACCCCACTGGAAAACCCCCCACACCCTTGGAATCCCCCACCCCACTAGACAACCCCACACCCTTGGACTCCCCTGGACAACCCCCCACTCTCCTAGACATCCCCCACCCCCTGGACAGCCATCCCACCCTCCTGGACACCCCCACCCTCCATGAAAACACTAGACACCCCCACCCCACTAGAAAACCCTCCCACACCCCTAGAAACCCCCACCCCCGGGACACCCCCACCCCATGGACACCCCCTAGATAGTACCCACCCTCCTGGATAGCCCCCACTCCCCTGGACAACCCTCCCACCCTCCTGGACACCCTCCCACGCCCATAGACATCCTGGACACCCCCACCCCACTGGACAACCCTCCCACACCCCTAGAACCGCCCACCCCACTGGACACCCCCACACCCTTGGACACCCCCTGGAAATCCCACACTCCCCTAGATAGCTCCCACCCTCCTAGACACCCTCCCACCCCAATGGATACCCTAGAAACCCCCACCCCACTGGACAACCCTCCCACACCCCTGTAAACCCCCACCCCACTAGACACCCCCCACACCCCTGGATACCCCCTGGACATCCCCCCACCCCTCCTCGACAGCCCCCACTCCCCTGGACATTCCTCTCACCCTCCTGGACACCCTCCCACCCCATGGAAACCCTGGACACCCCAACCCCATTGGAAAACCCTCCCACACCCCTGAAACCCCCCACCACACTAGACACCCCCACACCCCTGGACACCCCCTGGACAACCCCACCCTCCTAGAGAGACCCCACTCCCTTGGACAACCCTCCCACCCTCTTGGAAACCCTCCTGGACAACCCCCACTCCCCTAGACAACCCTTCCACCCTCATGGACACCCTACCACCCCCGTGGACACCCCGTACACCCCCACCCCACTGGACAACGCTCTCACACCCCTAGAAACCCCCACCTCACTAGACACCCCGCACCCCTAGACACCCCTAGACACCCCCTGAATACCCCCACCCCTCACGAATAGCCCCCCACTCCTTTGGACAGCCCTCCAACCCTCTTGGACACCCTCCCACCCCCATGGACACCCTGGACACCTCCACCCCACTGGACAACCCTCCCACACCCCTGAAAACCCCCACCCCACAGGACACCCTCCACACCCTTGTACACCCCCTAGACAACCCCACCCTCTTGGAAATCCCCCACCCCACTGGACAACCCTCCCACACCTTTGTAAACCCCCACCCCACTGGAAACCCCCACACCCCTGAAAACCCTCCCCCCCAAGACCAAAATCCATACCAGAATAACCATCAGAACTAGACCAAAACAAGAAGTAGACCAAAATTAAACATTCATATATATAACATTCAAAACTTACAATGTCAACTAAAAAAACCTAAATCCAACCTAAACGACTACCAAATACACAATTATAATGAAAATATTCAAAATTACATTTCACACTACAAACAAACTAAAATCCATTCAAACCTGTAAAATAATTTGACCATTCCACTTGTAAGTGTTTTAAATCTTGAGCACTATAGGGTTGAGGGTCATCAAATATATACAAAGTAAAAGGATAGTAGTTAACATGTATAATTAATAAATCAAATGAAATATTATGGAAAAGTTTAAAAGGAAATCTTACCAGGTCAAAGTGAACAAGTATTCCAGTTGTAATTATTTCATACATGAATCTTAACATATAATATCTGCATTCGATGACGACTTGTTGTTTATGACAATTCTATTTAAATGAGTGTAAATTTAAAATATTATTTTTATGTAATACATAAAAAAGTACAAATTATAAATGGATATTTACCTTTACTTTTACATATTTGATCTTGGCACTCCTTTTCTTTGTGTTTTTTCAAAAGTAGACCCATACCCTGTTAGAAAATAATACGAATGGGATAAATTTAAAATAAATAAAACTATTAAGAAATAAAAAACTTAATTTTTCAACACATTATTAAAAATTTACCGCACAACGCCATGGATAGAGAATATCCAATAAAGTGTTTTCTCCCTTGAATAAAAACACCTAACATCCAATGATAACTGATAAAATAAAATTTAAGGTTAGTGGTTTTTTATTTTAAAAGATAATGAACTCTTATCCAGAGATATGTTTCATACCTCTCACAAAAAGGCATCATCCAACACTGTGTGATTATATTATGTTCAAATATTTCAACAATATAAAGCATTCTTTGTTCCCCATCCAATGCATGTGATTTAGGGGAAATCAAATGCGGGTACATGAATCCATATACATATGTTCTCTCATTCTTCTCACATATGTTATAAATATACCTAATACAAAAAAAACACAAGTATACATTTTTAATAAATATAACATAGGGAAAAGGTGTTAAGACTTACATGGAAAACATTTGCACCACGTTTATGCCCAACTTATCTCCAGTAACAAGCTCCATGAAATCACTTTTCATAATCCTCACATTTATTGCATGTCCAAAAACATGATATTCCATTGGAAACTCATAATGATCCACCAAAAAATTTGAATATCTTGAAAATCTGTCAAGACTACTAGAATTTATATCTGATGTCATATACATTTGTCTTTGTTGTTGTCTATATATTATTTCTTTACCTTTGAACTATTACTATAAAAATAAATAGAAAAATATATTAGTTTTCAAATTTTAAAACAACTTTAATAAAAAAAATAAAATAGAAGATATAACATACACACCTCTATGGTAATGAGTTGTAGAAGTCTGGATTGCCAAAGTAAAAAATGGCCGATACTATGTCCAACTATCGTCACCTCATCTGTAGGTAATGGTACTCGAGCTGATCTATCTATAATATCTTGTATAGTGACCCTATGATGCTCTATCTCTAACTGTTGATGATAAACTATATATTTTATACAATATACCACCCCATATGCAACTATATGATGTCAAGGACCATCAACATACAACTCGCAATAAGTAGGAAGATACGACAGAGGAGTAGGATAAAAAATGGGGTCCGTAGGTTGAGGTGGGGGAGTGGGAGCTACTGGCAGAGGTGGAGGATAAATAATGGGGTTTACAAGGAGAGGTGGAGGATTGGGAGCTATAGTATGAAATTGTCTTTACATGTCTACAAACATAGACTATACCAACGCTCTAATATTTTCCTCCATAATTGCATTAATACTATGAACTTCAGCCTCCAAGGATTCTATTTTTTTATAAACACCCTCAACAGAAGAAGTTGAAAAAAGTGACAACACTTTTCTTATCGATACACCCATCGGATATCCTCATACACGACCAGGATGTTCGGGCTTTCCCAATGCTGCAGATAAAATATCTTGCCTCCCAGTAGCTGTAAATACCTCCTGTGAGCTCTGCTCCTCAAGAGAATCCTATATTAATTAATTGAACATTTTTGTAATGATTAAAATTATATAAAGAATATAGTTAACTTAAATAAATAAAATAAATATCTTAAAATCCTCTTAGCTACAATTCTCGAATCTTCCGAAAGATATTTCCCCTTTTTTCCCATCCGATCTCTCTTCCATTTTTCATGTCTAGATGGAGGGGATGGAGGGGAAACCTCTCCAGAGCGTGAAGACTCATCTCTCAGTTTTTATAAATTTTCCACCATTATTTTTTCTTCCAATAATGTATACCCTCCCCAAGATAAACTATAAGGGTATACATTTTTAGATTGGATCTCCTGATGAGATGTCCTTGTTTGCTGTAAATTAAGAATAATAAATCATGAACAAAACATTAATAAGATCATTTATATTAGAAAGATTATAAAAGTTTACATTGACCTTAAAAAAGATGAATATTTTCTTCCACTTTCAACAAACTATTTCCATGTATCTTTATCTATGAAAGAATATATATGACAAAGATTTTCATGAATCCTATGACCAAAAATGAAATTAGATGTGAGGGTTGATTTGAAATCCCTCCATCTCCTAGCATCCATCAATAAGAATTTCTTCCTAAATCTTCCAGTGTCAGGAATATCAAATGTCATCTGATGAAGAAGAGGTAAAACATATTATAATAGAAACATTTAAATAATAGGCAAACAATAGTAGAAGATTTTACCAAAATCGTCTCCCACAACTGAGATATTATTGATTTTTTATAGTTCTCCAATCATCATACAGAATGATTACTTTTCTCTTACCCTGAGTTGATACAAAACTCTTAAAATATTTTTCATTTGGACCACTAGGAATATCATTCTCATCAAAATTAACAAGTATCCTCTAGTCCTGCATATAAGAAAGTGATAATTTTGGTAAACGTGTGCACCCACGTTTACCAACTCTTGAACTATTCTTTGTCGTTATGGGATCACATGAGGAAGATTGGGGAACATCAATAGGAGCATGTGAATTTTCTTCCCTATAGGTATGATCATTATGATCATTTCTAGAATCATGTGGCTGATCAACTGATTGATCTATCATTATCCTTAAAATAAAAAACAAACATTAGTTCATAAATATAAAAATTCAAATACTAAAATAATAATGTAAACATAAAATGGAAAATTGAACTAAGTTACATAATAGTAAACATGGTTAATATGGTAAGCATGTTAAATAATGGTAAACATAGTAAACATGGTAAACATGGTGGTGTAATTTTCATTTAACAAAATCAATAAATATATAAGTTACGTAAAGGTAAACTATGGTAAAATATGGTAATCTTGGTAAACATGGTAAACATGGTAAACATGGTAAACATGGTAAACATGGTAGATATGGTAAACATGGTAGACATGGTAGACATGGTAGACATGGTAAACATGGTAAATATGGTAAACATGGTAAAGTAATTTTCATTCAACAAAAATAATAGATATATAATTTACGTAATAGTAAAAATGATAAACTAAACTAAACAAAATTAAAATAAAAAAAACTTCTACTTTTTTTAATAAGAATTTTAATAAAGAAAAAATTGCAACATATAACATTTTATTAAAATAATAAATGTAAAAAAGAAATAAATATATTTTACCTATAATATTAGGAATGTACAAATATATTGTTTTCCCAAATTCCTTCATCATGATTGTTCCTTATGGCACAAACCATGTCTTCAACATGCTCATCATTATGTTCTGTTAATCTTTCCATGGAAGTAGGGATCTCACATAAATCAATATCTTCATCAAGTTGATCCTCACAAACATATTATTTTTTCCCTTGTAAAACAATAGACCACTACATATCTAATTGATCAACTACATAGAAAATATGTTTTTAATGCGTTTCCATTATAAAAGAATCTGCTGTGTCTTCTAATCTATTCAGATTAACAACTATCATTCCAAATTCATCGTGTTTGACACTGTTGTTACTGATAAACCATTTGTAGTTAAAAATAGGAACTTTAATTTTAAAGTAATAAACCTCCCATATTTCTTCAATGACTTCACAATATGCAGTTGATGCATAAATTGGGTTTTTGTCTTTAGAACTCGAAAAATGAATTACTTCTGCAAACACCAATACACCACTATTCTGAACTTCACTTCTGTTGTCCTGAGATTTTGTATGAAATGTATAGCCATTAATGTCATAAAAATACCATGTTATCACATTTAAACATGGACCACCCACTAACCATATTAATGTCTATGATACATCTGATCTACCAAGCAAGGTCTTTTTAAACCATGACAAATTTTTGTTGTTATGATCATTCAAAATCCACATTTCTTTCTTCTTTGGATGACATTGTTTCAACTCATTAATATGAAATGTGATATATGGTTGAGCATCAACTATGTTATTCAAGATGTATAATTCTAACTTCTTTATCTGTTCAGATGATAATGATTTGACTTTCAATCCACGAATCCCCTTTCCCTCATTAGTAACTCGTTCATGGCGAGATGGAGGAAAACCTTTGTGCTCCGTTGCATCCAAGTAGCTCGTACAAAACTCCACAACCTCCTCAGAAATATACTTTTCAATAATAGAGGCTTCAGGTTGATATATATTCTTAACATACCCCTTCAATATTTTTATATACCTTTCAAAATATTACATCTAAAGAAGATATATAGGTCCATAAAGCTTTATTACTTGAACCAGATGAATCATTAAATGCACCATTATATAAAAAAAAGATGGAGGAAAATACATTTCCAATTGAAAAAGTATAGAAATTGCATCATTTTCCAAAATGTTCAAAGCATTCACATCAATCACCTCATTAAAAATTGAATTGAAAAAATAACACAACTTCATTATAGTCTTTCTGACATGAATGAGAAATATTCCATGCAATTCAACTGGTAGAATTTGTTGCATCATGACGTGACAATCATGAGATTTCATACCTATCAACTTCAAATACTTCAAAGAGAAATTTTTTTTTACATTTGAAGAATAACCTTGAGGCACTTTGATATCATGAATACACTGAAAAAAGTTAATTTTCTCCCTCTTGGATAATGTATGACAATCTGAGGGAAGAAATTTTCATCTTCCATTAAGAGTGAGAGGTAACTCCAAACGTATTCCCATTGATAGTAAGTCTAATATTGCATTTAGCCCATCTTTTGTATTTACTTTAATATCTAGCAATGTTCTAATCAAACTGTCTTATATATTCTTATCCATGTGCATGAAATCAATATTATGTTTCACTTTATGATATCTTCAATATGGTAGCTCGAAAAATATTGACCTTTTCTTCCAAATATGTCTATCATTACTAGATTTATGTGTCTTTCCCAATGTCACATCAAGGTTTTCGACCCTCTCAAAATACTCATCAGGGGATAAAGGTTTTGGAGAAATATCAAATTCTTGTGAGCCATTGAATGCCTTTTTTAGTCTTTTATAAGAGTGATTCATAGGCAAAAACTTTCGATGAACCATGTACACTATTTTACTACCATGATGCAATTGACAATATGAAGTCTTTTGTTCGCAAATTAGACATGATTTATGACCCTTAACACTGTATCCATAAAAATTTTCATATGATGGGAAGTCATTTATAGTGAACATAAGAATTGCATGCAGTTGAGAATATTCCATTTTATAAGAATCATACACCCTAATACCATCCTCCCATAAAAGTTTCAAATCATCAATCAATGGTGACAAGAAAACATCAATATCATTTCCAGGTTGCTTTGGACTAGAGATCATTATACTCAACATGAAATATTTGCGCTTCATACAAAATTTAGGAGAGAGGATGTAAATTACCAAAAAACTGGCCATGAACTATGTGTGCTATAGAGGGTTTGGTATGGATTCATTCCATGTGTGCACAAATCTAGTCTAAGATTTCTAATTTAATTTCCAAATATAGGATACTGCTCATCAATTTTCTTCCATTGTGGAAAATCAGCTGGATGAAGTATTTTTCCATCACATATCTGCTCATCAGTATGCCATCTTAACCTTTTTGCATCATGTGAATTAGAAAATAAACGTTTCAAATGATGAATTATAGGAAGATACCAAAATACCTTGGAAGGTATCTTTGTAATATCTACATAAACCAGTGAATTTTCTTTCAACTTATACCATGATGTCCCACATTTATGACACTCTGGTATAAATTCATATTCTTTTATATATATCATATAGTCATTCGGACATGCATGTATTTTCTTGTATCCCAATATTATCAGGCATAATATTTTCTTGGCCTTATAATGTGAATCTAGAAGATCGTTGTCTTTTAGAAGAATGTATTTCAATAATTGTAGTAGATCTATAAAACTTCTGTCACTCCATCCATGTTTTTCCTTCAGGTTAATCAATATTAACACCACCGACTAAACTATAAAATCCGTACAATCAGGATACAATGGTTTTTTAGCATCACCATATAGATTCAAAACTGCCAGTTCTATATCAATTTGTTCTACTGCAATATCACGGATCATTTCTTCAATTCCATCGAAGTTACCATATTAAAAATCATCATCATCAATATATTTAAAATTCTTTCTAGTTTCACCATGACAAACCCAAGGGTTTTAACTCAGATTAAAACCATGAAAAATCAGATGATCTTTGATCTCTCTACTTTTCAACTTCTTCATATTCAAACATTTCAGGCATGGATTGAAAAAAATGTCACTGCTTGGAAAATTTCATTTATAAAATTCCAAAAAGGCATCAACACCTTCCTCATATTCATTACTCATTCGATGTTCCATAATCCAAATTCGACTCATTATTACCTATAACAAATATCAAAATTATACATCTTTTTAATATAATACAAATATATATTTATATGAAAAATATCATAATTTGAATGTAATTTTTTTTGAAATATAAAACAAATCTACGCGTATTTGAAAAAAATATGCATAAAAATGATTTTAAAAAGAAAATATAGTTATATATAACAATTTTAAATTCATCTTGGATCATTTCTTCTTAAGGTACACAAAGAATACGTCCTGGTGTAACTGGATACCAAATTCACCCTTTCGTAAAAAATTTAAATGAAGTGTAAATATTAAAATATGTATACATTCACTACTAAAAATTAAACATATACCAATGATTTGAAACCATTAGGATATCGCCTGAAACCATTGGGATAGAATACCCCAACAGTTTCACACACTGTTGGCATGATGGTTGTTGCAATAGCCATATACCAACGATTCTAGAAGAACCGTTGGTATAGACTACCTGAAGTTAAAATATTCCAATGGTTTCAATGAAACCGTTGGGATATATATATACCAAGGGGGTGTCCAAGGGGGTAGGGGATGTCCAGGGGGGTGGTGGGGTCTATCCAAGGGGGTAGGGGCTATCCACGAGGGTAGGGGATATCCAGGGTTTCCAAGGGGGTAGGGGGTGTCTAGGGGGCTAGGGGATATTACTATACATTTAATTTAAATAAAATATTCATTTGCTTCTAGTTTTAAATACAGGAAAATAAAAATAGTTTTTATAAAAATAATCCTCATGAAAACATTTAAAACCAAGCATTCAATTTTACCAAATAGATACACCACAATTAGGGAGCATAATCAATGATGACATAATGAGGGCAATGGGTAAGCAATATTCAAGTAACCATACCAGATGAGGCACCTAGATTATCCTCTATGAATAAAAAACGTGTCAGAGAACATGGTTATACCTAGGAGATTAAGGGAAAATCTAGAACATATTGTAACCTAATCCATCCTTTTAGCGTGTCTGATGCAATCAAACAGACCTAACGCATGAGGGGAACCATCCCCAAAGCATAACATGTTTATACTAAGGGTCAATTATCTATATCATAATCTTAAACTAGTGCATCAAGTATTCTTGAATAATCCACTACCAATTCTAGGTAACCATGTTATGTCTAAAATGGGGGTGATCTAAGGAGTATCAAATAATCAACCATATATAAAGAATAAGCACAAGACACACATAAGCCATACACCCATAAGAATCACCCTAGAACACCACTCCAAGGAAGTCCCCTTGACTTAGGGCCGTCAATGCACAATGGAAGTCCCATACCAAGGAAATTTCTATTCCTTTTAATAATGATAAGGCAAGAGACACATTCCAAGGAGAGTTTTCCAAAGAAAACCCACTTTTTGAAAGTGCCAACCGGGCCACACCCATTCTTTTAAAATAAAAAGGTTTTCAAAAGTATCCAAACACACCATTTAGGAATCCATGAAATATTTGAAACACATTTGAAATGTCACAACATAATTTGGAAATCATAAACCGCTTATAAGGGCCAACTAGGTTTTTAATCAAACACTTATTGGACAGGATACTCCTAGGATTTCATGTTCCAAATGGGGGAGAAAGAGGCATTTTCGTGTTAAAATTCGATAGAAAAAAGGTAAAAAATACACTTTTAAAGAAATCAGGAACTACGCACAGTTAGGATGCACCCCCTGGACACCCCACCCCCTTGGACACCACCCCCACCGCCTACCCACTTGGACACCCCCCTTGACACCCTTACCCCATGGACATCCCCCTCACCCCCCTGGACACCACCCTCACCCATGGACACCCTTACCCCCTTAGAAATACCTCTCACCCCCTAGACACCAACCCCATACCCTACCCCATTGGACACCCCCACTCCCCCTGGACACCCCACCCCTGGACAGCCCCATCACCCCCTTGGACACCACCCCAACCCCTGAACACCCCACCCCCTTGGAAAGCACCCTCACCCCCTTGGACACCACCCCCACCCCCTTGGACACCCACTGGACACCACCACCCCCTTGGACAACCCCCACCCCCTCTGGACAGTCCCAACCACTTGGAAAGCCCCCTCACCCCTGGACACCACCCCCACCCCCTTGGACACCCTCTGGACACCACCACCCCCTGGACAGCCCCCACCCCCTAGAAATCCCCCCAACCCCTCTGGACAGCCACCCCACCCCCTGGACACCCGATCCCCTGGAAAGCCCCATCACCCCTGGACACCACCACCACCCCCTAGACACCCCCACCCCCTTAGAAAGCCCCCTCACCCCCTGGACACCACTCCCACCCCCTTGGAAACCCCCTGGACACCACTACCCCCACCCCCTGGATAGCCCCCAACCCCTCTAGACAACACCCCCACCCCTAGACACCCCACCCCTTAGACACCCCATACCCCCTTGGACAGCCCACTCACCCCCTGAACACCACCCCACCCCTGGACACCACCCCCACCCCAACCACCTTGGAAACCCCCTAGACACCTCTAATCCCCTGGATAGCCCCCTCACCCCCTGGACACCACCCCCACCCCCTGGACACCCCCACCCCTTGGAAAGACCCCTCACCCCCTGGACACCACCCCCACCCCCTTAGACACCCCCTGGACACCACCACCCCCCTTGGATAGCCCCACCACCCCCTGGACAGCCCCCAACCCCTCTAGACAACCCCCACCCCTGGACACCCCCACCCACTGGACACCCCATACCCCCTTGGACAACCCACTCACCCCTAGACACCACCCCCCACCCCTGGACACCCCCACCCCCCTATACACCACCCCACCCTCACCCCCTTGGATAGCCCCCTAGACACCCCTCACCCACTGGACAACCCCCTCACCCCCTTGAGACCACCCCACCCCTGGACACCCTTACCCCATTGAAAAGCCCTCTCACCCCCTGGACACCACCCCCACCCCCTTGAACACCCCCTGGACACCACCACCACCTTGGAAAGCCCCCACCCCTCTAGACAGCCCCCCACCCCTGGACAGCCCCAACCCTCTGGACAACCCCCACCCCCTGTACAGTCCCCCACCACTCTAGATAGCCCCAACCCCTGGATAACTCCCCATCCCTCTAGACATACCCCCTGAACACCCCCACCCCCTGGACACCCCTACCCCCTTGGACAACCCACTCACCCCTGGACACCACCCCCCACACCCCTGGACACCCATACCCCCTTGGACAACCCCCTCACCCCTAGACACCACCCCCACCCCTTGGACAACCCAAACCCCTTGGACAACCCCCACACCCCAAGACACCACCCTCACCCCCTTTGACACCCACTAGACACCCCACCCCCTGGATAGCCCCCCACCCCTAGACACCCCACCCACTTGGACAGCCCCCCACCCCTTGGACATCCCCTGTACGTGCACACACACATGATAGAACAAACCAAAATCATAAACTTGCATGATATCACTTCCATAGGTTTATTTTACAAGAAAAGAATTTAGCATGGTATAAATGAACACTATGAAACTTACCATGATAGTAAGAACAAAGATAGAAAAATAACATCTCAAAAAGTTATTTTAGGGCATCGTGAAAAATAAAAACTGAAACCGAGCCGTGTGTGACTTACTTGAGTGTTGCGAGTTTACCTGATAGATCTGATGATAATAAATATGATGAATGATGTTGGAAAAATGAGGCTGGTGGGCACGGCTTTGAAGAATCCTTTCTAGGTTTTCCACGTGAGAGATACGAGTAGCAGGTCGCCTGATCGAAGAAAATAGAATGAATTAATACGAGGTGTGATAAATCATTTAAAATATTTATCAAGTTGGTTATTTAATAACCGACATGATCGACTATTTTTTTATGTTTATAACATCAATTATTTAATAACCAACGTAGAAAATAATTTATCACGTCGGTTATTTTATAACGGACCTAATAAATGGCACTTTATCACTTCAGTTATTTTTATAACTGATGTGATAAATTTCTGAGATTTTCTTTATCATGTCGGTTATAAAATAAACGACATGATAAAGCACCGAGATTTGATAGATCGTGTCAGTTATAAAATAACCGACGTAATAAAGCTAATCTCAGTTTTTATTACATCGGTTATAAAATAACCAATGTAAAAATTGATTCCATCGATTTATCACATCTATTATACAATAACCTATATGATAAATTTAATTTTACGGCTTTGCATGTCGGTTATATAGAACTGACGTGAAAAATACCGACGTATTAAACGTTTTTTCCACTAGTGAATTTGAGCAGTCCTTTTCACTTTTTGGGATGAAAATAAATAAGTTGGGGAGAATTAAAATCTATATTTTTATCATTTAAGCTTTTAAATATATATAGTATTATTTATAAAGTGATGAGATAAGACGACATGCGATTCTGAGGCCCAGTGATCCCAATATTGGTATTATAAAAATATTAAATATATTAATATAACATGAGTGATTTTTTTCTTAAAATAGTGGAATAACACCTAAAAAGAGTCTCAAATTAGAAATATAAGGCCACCTTTGAGTTCAAAGCATGGGTTTTTCCCTAGGCATGGAATAATTCTTATGTGCATCGGGTGTTCATCTTGGGCACCATCATGGGAGGATAAATAATTAAATAATTAATTTTTTATTTAATCATTTAATTAAATCTAAAAAACCTAAATATCTTACATAAATAAACTATTATGTCCAATACATAGGTTTATCTATATAAACTTGAGAATTGATAGATAGATTTGGAGGAGATCGTTGGCAGGTGATGAAAGATAAGAGGATCACATCGATACCACATGGATCGTCTATGCCAAAAAAGTTCATGGATATCACCAATGGGTATGAAATAGAATCATTATTCATCTATGAATAATCCAAACTCAAGGTAGAATGTTTTATTTATGTGGATTCATACCATTTTGATATCCCATATCAGACACAGATCAATTCCAATATCAATAATTGATTCACGCATCAATGGTTGATTTATTTTATGGTTGATTTGATGGTTTTTTATTTGAATCTTAATTCATCATTAAAATGGAAATGAATTAAGGCCAACCCAAAAAATGGATGAGGTTATTTCCTCATTTTTTGGTTTGTGTTTTGTCCCCCATTTCTTCTCACATTTATCGCATGAAATTTCATTGGCTTGTGGTTTGATGAATAACTAGTATTTGAACGTTGCATGAACATTCTTTATCACAATGGATCAATAATATAGCTACAGTTTGTGATAAAGGTTTGATGACGATAAAGGAAGATCAGAGGTGGATTATATTGGTTTGGTGATTTCCATTCTCTTAATTTTGACACACGATGATGAAATGATAAAAAATGGATTTTTGATTAGTTTGGATGGATGGAATCAGATCTACAACAATGAAAAGGTTTAGATAGATGGAATTCACACTCCCTAGGTGAGATTCATGGTGGATCTGAAGGTTATGGTGGTGTGGGAATACACGTGAAGAAACTATAGTTTCTTGCAAATCCCATGTTACTTGGAATTTAATAGAGAGATAGAGGATGTGTTAGACCCTTCACTATGATGACAGGGTTTTTTTGAAATGTTTAGGATAATACACCGTGTGAAATGATGGTGGTAGACTGATGTGTACTCTAGGAGTACACAAGCACAAACACGATCATACACATGGGAATGACCTGGTACTCAGACACGAACCTGTACCCAAACACGACCAGGCACACAAGAAAAACTAGAGGTATATAAGAAAAATAGGTGTACATTATCATGACTAGTTGTATATAGAAACATGAAGAGAGATAAATGAACATACACGGGTAGGTCCAAGGTTAGAGGCACACACCTTGTACCCTCTATACACGCCGTGTACTTTATCCAACATATCTTGGGAACATATGTTTCCTCAGTATAGACCGGGTTCAGTTGAGTGTGGTTCCTTGGTCCATCCCTATGAGGGTAAAACATGAAATTATATCTTAGGCATATAATTGTGATCCCCTCTATGGGTTATTATTTGTATAGAGTTTTTGGTATCACTATGTGAGGCCTAGGGTGGAATCCTCTATCACATCCTTCTCAGGTGGGGTTCATGGTATCATCATGACCACCATGAATAAGGTTTCAATCCCCTGTCTTGAAAATTGATCTAGTATGGTTGGTGGAATTCCCCAGTAGTCTTAGGTGTGATACCCTATTTAGACAACATGGTCTTTAAATATTCAGTGATAACTTTATTGGTAAGGCCATATGAGCATGACATCTCATATGAGTGTCATCAATGACAACATATCTCTTAGAGTGAGTGATCTTGAAATGATAATTACCTAGAAGCCTCAATCAGAATCCTATAGATGGAAGTGTTGGTTGATACCCCTTGAGACCATTTTTCTGTTATGAGTATATATGGGTTTTTATTATTACTATGTTTCTTATCTTGTTAAAATTTGTTGTGTTGAGATGAATACTTTTGATGATTTATTCTTAGTGATTTTGGGGTGTCCTATTGGGTATCGTTATACTCACCCCTACATGTGATTTTACCACACATGTCATGTCTTATGAAAAAAACGAACATTTTGACGGAGTCTAGGGAGGATCGAGAGTAAGAAGAGATTAGATTGGGATAGAAAGAACAATGTGTTTACTAGGTGTTGTATTTGAAAATAGTTCCCTCATTCTGAGAATTTTGGACTCATTTTCAATTTTGCTTGGTCTTTTATTTGGACTTTTATCAATTTCGAGTACTTATTGTATTACTATAATGCTGGATAGACTTTGGGTATGCTTTAATGGTATTATTTATCTTTACATTTCAAAATTTTATGGGATTGGATATGTGTGCTTGCGTACAGGTACCTTAGGATAATGTCTATTATTTTTTGGTATATGCCTACTCATCACTAGTTTCTATCCCCTAGCCTATTGGAGGTAGGCTTAAGGTGGTCACACTTGACTTATCACTGGTCAGGCGGGCCCTGGTGGGTTAGTTCATGACATGATTTATTAATACTTAGACCAAAAATATAATCTACATCCACATATCATATAGATAATATTTTTATCCTTAATAATAATACAATCACATGTCAGATATTCTACATAAATTGGGAAAGATACATTTTACTCTATTCTAATGTCTTCAAGTTGATGTTGATATGAACAGAGAAAATATATTAACTACAAATTCAATATTTGATATTGCGCAATTCATAAGATATAAAAGTCTGCCTATAGAACTAAGATATGGTACTTTTGGATCAAGGATCATTTCAATATTTTTATAAGAAAAAAATGATCATTTAAAGGATCAAGATACTAAACTACCATTAAATAACTTAAGGGTATGATTTATCTACAGAAAATTATCATAGAATTTTTTTCCATGCATTTATTTTTATGAACTAGAATGTATTAATTCAAGTGTTCCACTTGGAAACCAAGGAATTTTTTTCTTACCTAGAACTTTCATATAAAATTCTCTAGTAAGATAATCTATTGTCACAAAAACTTCATTTAGAGTTTAAATTATATTAATGTCATCAAAATATAGTTTGATAATAATAAGGCTAGTAAATGTTTTATTAATGAGAACATATGAATAAATAGGATCATTTTGATATTATTCCTTTTTAAAATATATGCTTAAATGATTACACCACATTAAAACAGATTATTTAAGACCATATAAAGATATTTTTAACTTAATGAAATACAAATCTGGTGGATTTGATTTATATGATCTAGGTATTTTATATCCTTCTTGGTTTTTAGTATATATTTGTATATTTATATCTAATGATCCATAAAAATAATTTTTTAGCATATCCATCAACCAAATATCAAGTTCTTTAGTTTTAGTTAAACTAATAAAAAATCTAAAATAGCATCCCTGATAGGAGAATTAGTTTCATTATAATATATCCCCAATCATTGTGAAAATCCTTTTATAATAATGAATTATTTATATCTCACAATTTAATTTAGTTTATCTATCTTTTTTTTAGAAACACCCATTTATATCAAACTGTTTTAACATTATTATGTGTTGGAACCACAAGTCTAACAACCTTGAATTTTTATAATGAATTTAACTCATCCGATATGGAGTCATTCCATCATGGCCAATCACAAAAATACCTACATTATTTCATGGTTTGAGGATCCAAATTATTTTCATTGATAATTTTTTATGTAACCATATATAAAAAAATATGATTAATAAAAATAGTATTTTGTTTCCACATATTTCCACATGTTAATGAGATCTCATTATTTTTCGATAAAAACAGAACTTCTAGGGTGATTTCAATGGAAAAATTCAAGTGTGGTTCTTGATTATAAAGTGTTATTTATATCTATATGGATATTAAATTTATGTGTTATTATTTTCTTTATTGGATAACAAGTTTTTCATTGATAATCCTTCCATGATTATGGAATATATTAGAGTCATTAACTATGGTTTCTTTTCATGATCTTCAGAAACATGCAATTTTATAGAAGTATTTATAGTTGGAATATGCGATTGAGTGATCCTCCTAGTATCAGTAAAATCATTAGGAAACTGATTATTTATATTCTAATAATGAATAATCCTTTGAAATTCACATTCATATTGATATTGGTGCTACTCAAGATATGAAAAATTTACTGTATGCTAAAAAACTTATTCTTTTTTAATATTTTTATCATTTACCTTTTTAAGAAATTTGAAAATAGACTCATCAATACAACAATCTAAAAATGTTTCTCTAAAATGATATCATATCACTATAAAAAAATCATAATTTAGAGGAGTTTTTCAAAACTATCACTAAATGTTATCATTTACTTTTACTATGGTGGGTTTTATAAAAAATGACACTAAATATATTAAAATATTAATAATGTATCCAAGGGATTAACTGATTGGTTAATCCCTTATTTATTGCATCACCCAAAAAGGATTCAAATCCTATTTTCCAAAAGTTATGGATTTATTCACAGATGGTTGACCGAGATACTGATGCGGATGGATGATACTTCACAAGGTGATGAGTAGTCATGACACACTGAAGCAGGTGGATGATGTAGGCAATGGACGACAGATGGTGGGACCTTAGGAAGGTCGGAAGGCTGACTATTAGTTCATTAAACGATGATAAATGGTATATTGGTATGACCTTTGGATGGGCGTAGGATGTGAATGACGGACCAGTCGGGGTGACAGTGGGACCTCGCTGATAGAAGGGGTAGTTCATATTCCCAACTGTCAGTGTTAGGAGGTAGAAAAAGGGAGGTCCATGTCTATAGGAAGTCCAAAATGGCATTGGGACTTGCAGCCAGTCCTTTCATCTTCTCTAGCCCATCGAATTGTATTGGGTCTTTGACCCACTGGTTCTTCAGTTCATGTAAGGGTTGCTTCTCAAACCTGTTGGAAAGTGGGTTCTTTTCTTAATAAAAATGGGGGAATTGTTCCCTACCTATTAAAATAATAATAATAATAATAATAATAGCAAAAAAAATTAATATTTAAAAATTAATATTTTTTATAATTTAAAAATTTATTATTATTAATTACTAATTCATAATTAATACACACTCACACACACACATATATGTGTGTATATGTGAATGTGTTTATATATATATATATATATATCATGGTTAAAATTTCTTCCATAACTAATGTTCTAATAGAATTTGAAAATTGGACTTTAGCATCAAATGACCATAACTTTTGATTCGTGTTTCCGATTATGATTCATGACCTATCAAATTGAATCTTAAAAAAAGAAATATAACAAAACCATATTATAAATTTATAATAATTAACTATGAGTAGTTGAAAATTAAACTACAACTTA
Source organism: Viscum album (assembly GCA_963277665.1). Lineage (NCBI taxonomy): Eukaryota > Viridiplantae > Streptophyta > Magnoliopsida > Santalales > Viscaceae > Viscum > Viscum album. The sequence goes on along the minus strand of OY728152.1, from coordinate 2,067,514,616 downwards.
GAAAGCCTATAACTTCTGATCTGGGTGTTCGTTTAGGCTCCACAAGATGTCAAATCAAATTTTGTGAAGAGATATATACCATGTTAACCAAAAGAAACATGTTCACTAATTTTTAAAGGTAAAACAAGGCCTATAAGGCCTCTAAAATTGAGTTTTTTATTTTTTATACCCAAATTTTTGAACATTTGATGAAATTTTAGCTTCATTTAAGAGAGTCTTCTTATGCTTGTTCGGTTGTCTATGATTTTATTCCATGATTTTACACTCTTATCGATATTATGGTGTTGAAATTAGAATAGTCTTCCATATTTTGGTGATATATTATTTATTTTATATGTATATATATGTGTTCATGTTTTTATATATTTACAAATATTTATTTATAATTTTTATATATTTGTTTATATTTATTTATAATTATATATAATTGTATATATTTATAGATATTTTTTATATTTATGTATATTTATATGTTTATAAATATTTATATGTATTTATACAATTATATATTTATATATGTTATGTGGGTATATATATAAATAAATATTTATATGTATTTATATTTATATATATTTATGCATAGTTATATTTATTTATATTTACATGTGTTTATATATATATAAATTTATAATTATATACAATTATATTTAATTATATACATGTTTGTTTTATTTATCATTTACCATTTATTATTCATCAATTATCAATAATTTATCATTTATTATTTATTTATCATTTATCAGTTATTATTTATTATATATTTATCATTTATCATTATTTTTTTTGTTTATTATTTATTTATCATATATTATTTATCACTTATTATTATTTCTCATTATTTATTATTATTATTTTTTTATTTTTTATAAAATTTTTATTATTTATTTACGATTTATTATTTATTATTTATTTATTAGATATTATTTATTATTTATTTATCATTTATTATTTATTTTTTTATTTATTTATTATTTATCAATTATTATTTATTTACATATATTTATCTCTCTCTATATATATTTAAGTATATTAAAGTCTATTAGTCACCACACTATACACTTGTTGGATTGATAAAGTCTTTACTGAATAACCAATAGAAAAGGGGTTCAAATCTCACCTAACACACATATATATGCTTAATTTATGCATAACAGGATAAATAAATAATTAATTATATAATTAAATAATAAATAAAACAGTAAATAATAAATGCTCAATTTCTGCATGGAAGGATAAATAAATAACTATATAATTAAATAATAAATAATAAATAAAAAATTAAATAATAAAAAATAAAAAATAAAAAATATATAATATATAATATATAAAAAAAATAAAAAATAAAAAATACACAAAATAATAGATAAATGTGTAAATAATAAATAAATTATAGGAAAAAATAAAAAATTCAAAAAAATTTAAAAACCACCGAAAAAAGGACTGTGAAATAAAAAACCACTCTGAAAGTATCACCACTATTTTATTGGTGATACAGGTAAACATGAAAGTTTCTAGAAAGAATCACACATTATTTAGTGGCAGTTTAAACCGTCTCAAAATGGAATTTTTGGTGCTGTGTATTAATGGTTCAAGATATCTAATTATGAAAGGTGAATAAAAACCAACATAAATACCAAGATGCCATTGCAGTTGCATCTTTATTCTTTATGGTGAAGAAATATGTATATCTCCAATACATATAAATATACAAAAAGATAAATGTTTGGTTGAATATTCAAAATTTTTTTAAATGAAACATTAAATGATATACGGTTGGTCTAACTCTAAACCAAAGAATATGCATGCACGATGGCATGTCCCTAGGCAGAATTAAGGAGTTTTTACCATATAAGAATTGTTATTTATATGAGTTGAAATATTTTAATGAATGATTCTATAAGAACTTTTTGTGTATGCTGATGTATAATAGAATGTTCAACATGAATAGACAAATAAAAATCATAAAATGTATTTGATGAAAATTATCCTTCACTATATAAAAGAACTATTTGAATCAGGTGATTAGGAAAACTCTCTCTAAACTTTATTATTTGGGATAGAAGTTTAAAAAAGTAAATATTTCAAGTAGATAATAAACATTCATGTAACCATTTAGTCGATACATAAATCAATACCATGAAATACAGAAAATGATCACAAGATGGATGAATAGGACCACAAATATCACTATGTATTCTATATAAAAATGATAGAATATCTAAAGATAATTTAGAAAGATATGGTTTTATAATTAACTTCCCATAAATATAATATATGAAAAAATTCATTTTTTAAATTAAGGTTTTTATCCTCTAATGAATGATCATGTTTATTTTTAATAATATATTGCATCATAGTTGAACCAAGTTAACCAAAACAATCATACTAGAGAGAAAATATCTAAGAATCATAATAATTATGCTTCAAAAAAATTTATTCAACCATCTGTATACTTATAAAATAAATACCATAAAGGAGTCACAAATATTATTCCAATTAGTCTCTGAACTTGAAATTTTAAGTGAAATAATTAGATTTTGAAATTCCATTTCACCTTTTTCTCAATATGATATCCATCATGATTTAATCATTAAAACATAGTATATTTCCTCAAGGTCTACTGTAATACACCACATAATCAATATTTATCTCTTTTTTATTAGGAAACATTAGATTTTCTCTTCTAGATCCATATATTACATTTACATAACTAAATATAGAATTAATATGAATTTTATCAAATTCCAATTGCATGAAATATTTATTATCCTGAAAAATTGTTTGAGTAGTTCCAATATGTACAAGACATATATCATCCTCCATTTTATTAATTTTGTTTTTTTTCAATATAAGAAAAAAATAAATAAGTAAGAAGAAAACAATATTTGTTTTGTTTTACTAGAAAAGAAGTAGATAAAAAATATATTTTATAAACTACACCCATCCTAATTTACAACATCATTTATCCCATAGTATTCAAAGAAATAAGATATATCCAAATCAACACCCATTGAAGTTTTAAAGTTTAGATCCGTAGATTCTTGTGATTTCACCCTAGACTTTGATAGATTAACTTAAACATTTTTTATTTAACTAATTCCTTATAAAGGTCTATGATTTGTTTTTTAGTATAAAATATGTGAGAACAGGGACATTTCATTCCACAATAAAAAAATATTATTTCTATGTTGGATTTTATCTTGAAAATTATGATTCCTTATCCATTTTTTCTTTCCATTGTTATGATGTTTAGGTTAAGGAGGATGATCAACTTGCATCAAGAAATTCTTCTTTTGATGACCCCTTATTATACCTCATCCTCAACAATGATTTTGGTTAAGTATCAAAATCAATTCTAGAAATGGAACTAAACTAGTACGATGAGATTTTTGATTCATCATCAATAAATCATTATTTTGTCTATCCATAAGTAAACAAGAAATTAACTTAGAATATTTTATACACCAACACTCATGATATTACCATTGTAAGATCACATGAAAGGAATAAAAAGGCACAATACATTTTTTCTATCATATCAACACTGATAAATTTTTATCTATATAATTTAAATTAAGAGACAATTTTAAAATTTATTTAATTGTATTTACTTATATATTTAAAATATTGGAATCATGAGTGTATCTAATCATACCTATATTTTGGAAGAATCACCATATCTTAGTGTTCATGAATTTCTTTAAAATTAATACAAAGGACTAATGAGTCTTTAACAATGAAATACTCAATTTTCAATTCTTTATCAATATTAAATCAAAGGAAAATCATTTATTTCACATGATTCTATTGGGATAAGTGATTTCATTATTCAATTGAATCTCTAAGATTCATCACATTCAAGTGAATCTTAATATTGATTACCCATGATAAATAATTTTTTCTAGAAGTTTCTGGGGCGATTAACTCAAGTTTACCATCACAATATTCCTTGATTAATAGGATATGAATTAGAAAATAACTAAAAAAATAAAATTTTCATTTATATATTGTAAAAATATATATATAAATAATACTTATCATGATATAATTAATTTTTTTGGAAGAGTATTGTGCTAATAAAATGTTGTAAATAATATTTTAGTAATAAATGATAAAGGATAAATGTATTAGATAGATAATGGACACACACACACAATGATCATGATAATCATTCACCAAAACTAAATTTTTTATTCCACAATGACATCTTTATAAATACACATGAGAGTGGAGGTGAAGATGAAAATGTGGATATAAATAGATTGTGGTTATTACACCTATGAGTTGTATTAGGAGTTGTATTTATTTTCATTTATATCCTAACAATATATATATATATATATAATGAAATATATAAATAAAATTCAAATAACACAGCAACTACAAAATTCAAATAATAAATATTTTCTATCAAATGTAATTGGATTTCATATATTAATTGTATATCCCAATAATAAATTAATACCTCATGTTCTTCAAAAATAAAAATCCATAATAATAATTTTGGTTTTCTTATTTCAACCTTACACTTTTTTCACACATTTTCACATAAATATAATGTAAATGTAATTTTTGGGATAAAAAACACATCATTGAAAAAGTGATAATGCATAAATTTTATGTACTAATTATCACATTACACCAAATAATGATTCATACTAAAAAATTAAAATTGTATTTCACAAAATGTGGATATCCAAAAACTAGTGAACCTCACTACATAATTCATCATGATCCTTATACTTATGTTTCATCAATGAAAATATCAAGATGATTTCAATTGAGAATACCAATAAAAAAGAAGTTAGTAGCTGAATCTATATATTTATGGACCATAACATGATTAAATTAGTTAATAATTGAGAAAAAAACTCCACATTACAGGTTATAAATTTAATATTGAGTTAAAAAATTAAAAAATATGTTACTATTTAAATTTAATTATAAACAACTATTATATAGGAGAGAATGTATAAAAAATATACTCAAAACTATCCTAAGTCAATATTCATTTTCTAGAACATATATGCTCAAAGATATCATAAAATATTATATACCTATAATTGAAATGAAATAGATGATGTTTAATAAAAAACAATATATATTTTTATACCACTTAAAAAAATATATTTTATGCGAATAAAAGAACCTAAGTTTCAAAATAAAATACTAAAAATTAATTTTATAGAATATAAACTTACTTAAAAAAAGGGTACATGACTCTTTTATTTTCTAAGAAATTATTAAAATATCATATCTATCAAAAAACATGCAATTTATGTAAAATTATACACTATTTATCAATATAATATAATGATAACTAATTTATTAGGTTTAATGGGGTTAGAAACTAACTTTATATATATGTACATATATATTTGAATCATTGAATGTGATAAACTATTCATGAGATAAATAAAGAGGTTTAAGAAAAAAATATAATGGTTTCACCACTTTAGAGTGCATCTTAATTTATGATACAACATGAAATATTTAAGTTGGGATCTAAAAACTTGGAATGGGTTCTTTTAAAATAAACCACAATATTATAAGCAAAATACCATTTTAAAATTTTGTTGGAATCTTTGAGAATAAATACCCTGAACAAGTGTAATCAATATTTATTTTTCTAAAGTTTATAGCTAAAAGTATTCCATGAAATATACTATGATTGTAGGTGAAAGGTTTTTTTCAACTATAGTTACTAGTATAATGTCCCTGATTTGGTCAACCTGAACTTTGTCAAGTCAGAGAGCCAAATTTTCTCAAGAACACATCTCCATATATTAGAGTCTATACAATATATTATATAACTAAAATATGAAAAATATATAAAACTTATCATCTATAATAGTGTAAATATAGAAAACTCATAATCAATAATATGAAAAATTATAAACATTATAAAGATAAGATAACTATAAAAAAATAACATAAAATAAAAAATATGAATACATTATAATGATATACAAGTCATACACATAGTATCTAATTTCCTAATGGGTTTATATATAAAAAACATGATCCAAAATTTATAAAATAGTGGAGAAAACAACAAAATTAGGGTCTACGACCTTTCTTGGTCTCGTCTCCCAATCTCAGATTTCTATTCGACTTAGCTATTGATCACCAGATTCTTTCCCATACTTATATCCTTGACTATGAAGTCTATAATCCCAACATGGTGCATCTGTATGATGTGATAAATATAATTGGTAGGCTATAACCAACGGTTTTATTAGATAAACCTAGTATAAATGGCTGCATGGAATGTATGATATGTAGCAAAATAAATACAAACTATAGAGAAATAGCCCAGGTCAACCTAACAAATTACTCAATATGAACCACCAAAATACCTCAAGGTAACTTCCCCATACATATTAGGTTTTTTACTAGTGGAAAATTTCTAAATGATACATTAAGGAGAGTATATCGTCTAGTGAGAGTAAAATAAAAAAGGAAATTACCAAAACATCCACAATGTTAAACATCAGAGTAATCATAATAAATAAATTAAAACAACAACATTATATAATAAATGAAGTGTGATATATAGTCATATAGAATCAAATTATGAAAAATATACAAAATCCAATCACCCACTAGGCTAAACACATATACAAAATAAACAAACTGGAAATAAATTCATCAGGCTCTATTTCCAACTTCAAGATGAACCACATACCTCGTTTCCATGACTCTTAAGATGCACAAACCTAATCCTGATACTCCAAACAAGAAGATATAATTGATAAAGAAAGATTATGCCTCAAACCCCAACCACTATGAAACCTATGCACCAACCTTAAAGTAGATATATAGTACACACACACACAGAGGTGCTTGTACAGGGGGTGAGAAATAAATTTCACCAGGCCACCCCAATGGTGGAACTATAATCTAATGTCATAATAAGTGAATAAAAACATGATATTTACAACATAGAAATAATAATAATAGTAGATATCAAAAAAAATAACAACTACATAATAATAAATAGGGCTAAAAAATCAATGAAAAAAGATAAATGTAAATTCTATCCTGAAACCTGAGGTAATTATACCCCCACTCTGGCCCATGCCAAAGTATTTATAGAACATGTCTTACCCCACCACATGAAATAAAGTGTTTTCTATAGATCTAAATAGGATATCCAAGATGTATAAATAAAAATTTATGAGTTCAAAATACTTTAGTATAATCATAGGCATCCACATGATAACACACAACTACTGGGATCTAGGACTCTAATGTCATGATTTGAAATAGAGAAATGAATGTACGCCATACCCTAGAGAACTTTTCATGTCCTGAAAGTCCCATAAAACAAATCAGCGTACAAATTAAGGACCAATAGTGTACACATCCTTAGGGGTCCCTCCACGTATGATCTCAATAGATGCACTGTCATGGGGGCCTCATATATCCATGGGATTGATATATACCGTATCCCATGGGTCCCATGTAAGTAACCAGGAGTTATTAGTATCCACAAAACCTAGAGAACTTGTATTCCATGATAGATAACCTTTATCTAGGGTGAAAAGCTCAACTAGAGGGGTTCACTCACACATATCACCCTTTAGCTCCCTAAGTCTGTCTAACCATAACTATCCAACTGATGAGAGAACCCGATTAAAACTCAAGGCCAATGCACAATCCATAATATCCTAAGGGTATTCTCCTCAAACCAATTATCAAGTAAAAATAACCTCAAACACCTCATCCAAAGGCAACTATAACATGGTTCAATCCAACCCTCAAACCTATCATCTAAAAATCTAGTGCCGATCAACTCTCGGATAAAGGAAAACAGAATGTGGGATGATCCAACTATCTAAACCAATGCCCAAAGAGGTTGTACAAGAAGCTCCAATATCCTCTTGGATTAAAAAAATTGAGGCTCCTATGGTCCCTAGGGTCATATCATAAAGAAAATTCCTACGAGCAACTTCCCTGCTACACCCAAGCTCTCAAGACATGCCTGTAAAAAGATCCTCAAATAGCCCGAAGGATACAATAAGAGTATGAAACCCTATAGAGGGTTCCTCTATCTCAAACAAATCATGGGATACAGATAGTGTGGAAACATCCCTAAGCAACCCTTAATGACCTGCAACTGACCCCTAATCAACAACCTGCCTGCAAGGTAATCTGAAAGAAAGAGAACACCTACAAGAGCATTCTCAACGGTCCTTGGGACCACCTCAAAAACTAAAAACTCGACAAGGCATCCATAAAAAAATAGAAACCATGGTGGAAAATCCCATTCCAAGAAAACCTTGGATGACCCCCTTGAAAAAAACCCATCCTCAAATATTTCCTTTCCCATAAGGGCATCCAAAACAAAACCATTTCACATAGGCCTTATCAACCATTAACCATAGAATCCACTAATCAATTGATCATAATCCAACACACAAGGAATCCTAAAGATTCATTTAGACACATCTCATCACCACAATGTATCCCAATTATACCTAACATCCCATAGCATTAACCTAGCCCAAATAATCTAACATCAATGATCCTTAAGCAAAGGATCTAAACCTCAACATCTCTAACCTCGAGTAACTGATCTTGACATTTAGGGACAATTTGAGATCTACTCAAAGATACTACTCAATACTTTATTTTGGTATTAATTTGAAAGAACCTCAAACAAAACCAAACTAGTATCCACAAGACACTAACAAGATCATGAACCTCACTCGAGTCTCTTATCTCACACCTCTCACCTAAAGTCACTAAAACCATTGTCATGAGAGAAATACTTATTCACTCTTGGCTCTCTCAAAAGAACTCACTGCAGTTCCTAAGCACCCGCAATCCAAAACATCACATCCCACTTGGGAGGGTACACTCTAAGGGACTATAAAAAAGTCCAAAATAATCTCAAGTATGAAGAGGGAACTCAAGAATCACCTTATTACCACCAATACACCTCTTCAAGGGAATACAACTTGTACCCCTATAACTGATCCAAAAATAAGGGTCCCTCAAACAAGATCCCTCTTCAAGGCATCTAAAATCACATTCTCTCCCAAACTAAGACAAACAAACCTCAAGGGTTTATAAAAAACCAAATAAGTCATTTAAATAAAATCAATTGATTTTAAAAGGGAAAAATTATAAAACTTAACCCATAACCTACCTCATGATGTAATTTCAAAGGATTCAGGCCCGAACCTGTACTTAACTAACTACTGAAGCACCTAACTCATGCCACACAAGACAATAAAATAAAATAAATCAATTTAAAATGAATTAATAAATTTAATTCAAAAACTCATAAATCTTTTAAACTCATAAATTAACATACACTCTCATGAACCATGGACAACTACTGGAGGAATTCCCACAAAGAACCTCCAACACTAAGAAGATAAAAAACCCTTACACACGATGCCCAATTATATAGAAATTACATTCAATTTAATTGAAATGCTAGAAAAAATCCATCAGGTATCATACATCCACCAAAATGATGAGTGATGGTGTGAAGATACCATCTTAGGATGCCCTCTCACCAAGCCATGCTAAAGCCTCAACATCCTTAGATGATTCCATTATGATTTTCTGTAATCACAACCAAAAACCTAGGAAGAGGCAACAAAAAATAAATAGAAAGGGTGGAGGAATAGGAATAGGGGAAGGAGATGAAGAAACAAACCTCAAAAAACAAAATAACACCTAACAAATACACACAATACCAAGAGTATTAAGGTAAGAAAGAGATAGGGATATGGTCTATTCTACACGTGAATAAGTAATAAAGAAGAGTGGGGAAAGGATTAAAGACCAAGGGGGAATTTTGGTATGTTATCACCTTTTAAACCAGGTCTTTTATTAATTTTTAACCCAACATGGAAGGCCACATGGTTTGGCTACATGATTTTCCAAATCATGTGATAAACATGCATAAGGAAATGCTTAAAAAAACAATCTTGGATGTTTTTATAAACAATTTACTAATCATACACCAACAGTAATGAATGGTTCTGGATCCCTCTACAACACCCCACATGGTTTGTCATAAGCTGTGCACAATATTTTCAACTTGGACCTAGGATAAACAAACCCTAAAAAATTTCCTCTAAAACTCATATGGTTTTCTCTAAACCCTGAACCTAAACCATAATTTTTATAAAAAGAACTAAAAAACCCTAAGTTGTAGACAGTCACACAATTTTCTCTAAACTATGTACACTAAACTATACACATGTCCAAAAATAGACTGAGAACTCACAATTGTAATCAAAGATCCAGAGGTTCTCCCGAGCGCCTGAGAAACCTTGGGGGAATTAAACCACACCCAGAAAACTCTCAAAAAGAGGCTACAACTCTCAAAATTTGTAACTGAATCCAAATTCATCAAATAACCTCTTAAAAGACTAAAAATTCAAATTTCATCTTAATTATATAACTCGTAACAAAGATGCTCATTATGAAATCCCCACAAAAAATTCTTCTCGCCCCCCCGAGAAGCCTCAATGGTCAACTGGTGGCTAAGATATCACTCTAATCACTGGTGTATCCAATTCTATTTCTACCATCCAATGACCGGTATCACAACATCCAAAACACTCTCCCAACATGAGATATATTACTATATGAATGATTTGATACTCCATACCATGGGAGTATTCTTATCATTTAATCACTTTCCAAACCATAAAATTAATGACCCATGCAACATATATAACTAAAAATAATACATTGACATGTATAAATCACAAACACTTGAGTGCCAACATGAAAACCACAACGGTCAATGCTCATTCTCTGATTACCAGAAACAATAACCTACATGCTCAAAAAACCACTTAAAATGAGGCTCACAACCTAGTGTATTATGGTTCACTCACCACCATATGGATTTCCCTTAAACTAATCCTGAATATGAAATAGGACTCACATTCATATAATCCAAGTCCCAATTAATCTTGGCTAATGCACTTAAAACCAATGACCATGCTCATCACATAGGCTAGTTCTAAAAAACTGGAGCACCCTATACACTCCACATAAAAATCAAGGAATCTCACTTGTGACAAGATCAACTAAACAACTAGACTCCACTCAAGAATTGATCCAAATATACAAGAATCCAAACACATTCTCACTACACTACCCAAAGTGAAACCAAAATGAAAATGTATAAGAATCCAACTAACTCACCCACTCAATCCATCCTTGATACTGGGACCACTCTCAGTAACCCATTACTCAAAAACAAGGAATCCTCATGCCCAACCACACCTTGAAGATAATATACCTCAACAACCCCACTATGTAAGAACAACTATTCCCACCCAAACCATCAGTGATAGTAGCCACACAAGCCCAACCATAATACCCAAAAAACAATAAGTGGAAAGAGAAACCCCCTCCTAAGAAACTCAAACCCATTACATTAGGTGAATCACCACCCCAAGGAAACTCGAGTCTAATAAAAACATCTCTTAGGCATCATTTTCCTCATCGATCCACCAACATGGCACTTAGATCCCATACCAACCCATAAGGGTCTCCATGCATCCCTTGATGAAGGGAATTATTCTCCAATAATGATTAATATCTTTCCACAAGATTCACACAACCTTACATAAAAATAAAATATATACATGCTGTTCAATTGAGTGGAATTACACCAAAGAGATATATATGTTATACTATATAGGTTATACATAAACTTTAAATAACTAAACCTCCATAATTAGTGAAATCACACACAGAAAATCATATTTCATGTGTATAGTATGTGCCTAGAATGATTCATGAGTACTGGATTCTTTCCCATGGGCCAAGAACCAAAAACCAGAATAAACCATAAATCTAAAAACCCAAGTGCATCAAACTAGTTGAAATCACACAACTGTAGAAACAAAAACAAAAAACAACAATCCCATGGCCATGAAAATTGGACTACCCATCAAAAAAGGTGTTTGTAACACACTAGTATAATATCCCTCACAAGTCCTGAAACTTTCCTATACCACCTATCTACCAACTCCCCAAATAATAAAACTTGATATATTTGATACCATTTTTTAGTGAACCATACCAAGTCAATATAAAATTCACTTGATCAAACCCACTATAAGGCCTCAATCACACCTCCACATATTCTAGAGGCTACCGAATAATGGTGAGAGTCTAACATATATAATGGGGATACTACACCCTCTAGTTAGAGTAAAATAAAAGCATAAATAACTAAATTATACACAATGATAAACATCATAGAATTTATAATAAATAAAAAAACAAAAATGTGCTATAATAAATGTAATGTGGCATACAATCATACAAACTCAAAGCATGAGAAACATACAAAATATAGTTAAACACTAGTCCAACCATATATACAAAATAAAAAAGTTATAAATAAATACATCCGAATCTACTACCAACTCTAATCTAAACCACATACCCAGTCTCCATGAATCTTGAGATGCACCAACCCAATACCGAGACTCCACATGAGTAGCTTCAATTTATCAAGAAACATTGGGCCTCAACCCCCAACCACTGTACAACCCGTGCTCCAACCTGAAAGTAGATATATAGTCTACACCTATACCATTTTGAACGTACAAGAGGTGAGAAATAAATCTTGGTAGGCCATCCAAAACCATGGACCTAAAATACACTATCATAACAAGTTCTTTCACATGTGATATTGTCAACTTAGCTAAAAAATAGTAACATCTAGAATAAGAATAACAACTACATATGAATAAAGGGGTCTAAAAAAACAACCAACTGCGGGTTCTATCCTGACACCTGAGGTAAATCCACCCTCGCTCTAGCCTATTCTAGAGTATTTATAGCACATGGATCACCCTTAAAAATGAAATTAGGTGTTTATACCAGGTCTAAAATGAAGATAAAATATTTTTAAATGAAAAGTCATGAACTCCAGACCCCAAGTGTAACAATAGGCATCCACATGACAACATGAAACTACTAGGATCTAGGACTCCAATTTCATGATCTAAACCAAAGATAGAATTATAAATCAGACCATAGAGAACCTATCATGTCTTGAAAGTCTTGAAGGATAAATCAGGATCCAAATAAAGGCCTGACAATGTACACTACCCTAGTGGTCCTTCCATGTATGGGCCTAATAGATGCATTGTACAGGGGATCCAGTCCATCCATGATCACGATAGATACACTATCCCAGTGGAACCATGTAAATAACTAGGATATATCATTATCCACAACATCTAGATAATTCACCATCCATAACAAATAACATCTATCCATGGTGTAAATCTTAACTAGAGGGGTTTAATCATCTAAACCATCCATTATCACCCTAATCCTATCAAAACACAACCAACCAATGGAGGAGTGAACCAGATCAAAACTTGGGGACAATTCCCCACAATATCCTAATGGTCTCCTCCTAAAACCAATTCCTAATAAGATACTGTCTTAAAAATCTCAACCAAAGGCCACCTAAACGTGGGCCAATCCATCTCTCGAACCCATCATCCAAAAAAATGAACTAGTAGCACTAATAAAAGCTAAAATAAAAAAAAAATAATGTGGTTTGATCCAAATCTATAACCTAAAACCCATATAGGATGAAAAAGAAGTGTTGAGCTCATTTTGGTTCACAAAAATTGGGTCTTCCACAGTCCACAGTGTCACAACATAAAGACAAGTCCTACATGTGACTCCCCTACTGCACCCAAGATCTTAGGCCATACCCATTAAAAGATCCTGAAATGGTCAAAAGGATACAACAAGAGAAGGACACCCTATAAGGGGTTACTCTATCTCTTCCAAATAAAAATACAATCCCAGTGTGGAAACATCCTCAAGTTGTCCTCAGTAGCCTCCAAATGATCATCAATCAACAACATACCTGAAAGGGAATCTAAAAGAATGATCACACCTACAAGGGAATTATCAATGGTCATCATGACCACATCAAACGTAGGAAAACCTACATGGTCTCATTAGAATAAGATAAAACTCAGGGAAAATTCCATTATAAGAAAACCTCAGCCAACCACCCCAAAAAAACCCATCCTCGGGTACTTCCTCACCCATAAGGGCATCCAAAGAAACACTATGCCACATGGGCTATCTAAACCACTGACCAAAGCATACACTGATCAATTTATCAAAAAATAGCCCATAAGGAATCCACAGGAGTCCCTCAAACTCATCTCAACATCTCAATGACTCCCAACCATACCTACCATCCCATGGCGTCAACCCAGACCAAAGGCTCCAGTATCTCTGATCCTCAAAAATAGGATCTAAACCTAGATGCCCTAACCTCATGAAAATGATCCCAATATAGAGGAATAATCCAGTATATTCTCATAGATACTACATGATCCTAACTTCTGAGATCTATGCAAAATAACCTCAAACAAAACCGACCTGACAGCTACAAGCTAAGCCAACCAACGAGCTCAAAACCCTCACTTGGGTCTCACATATCACACCTCTCACCTAGAGATACCAAAACCGATTCCATTAAAGAAATACTTGTTCACACTTCACTCTATAAAAGGAACTCACCAAGACCCCTAAGTGTCTAAAGATCTCACCATCATGTCCCACTCAGTAGGTGACACTTTATGGGAATACGAATAAGCCCCTGATCATTTTAAGGTCAAGGTGGTAACTAGAGAACCTTCTTCTAATCACCTGCACCTCATCACAGGAACATGAAATTTATCCCTAAAACTGATCCAATAATGAGGGTACTCTAAAAAAGATCCCTATTCAAGGAATATGAAACCTTATCCTTTTACAAACCAATACAAGAAACCTAGAAGGGTTTCTCAAAAACCAAGGCAATCATTTAAATTAAAATAAATGACTATTAAAATGGAAAAGGCAGAAAACTAAACCCACAACATACCTCATAGCATAACCACTGAAGCTTTAGGCCCAAACCCACACTCCACTAACAACCAAAGAACCTTTCTCATGCCACCAAAGATAATTAAATTAATTAAAATAATATAAAATGAATTAATCAATTTAATTCCAAAAGGTATAAAGCTTTAAAACTCATAGAGGTGAATCCTCTCTCCAAAACCCTGACCAACCAATAGAATAAGGCCCACAAGACACCTCCAACACAAAAAACTAAAATCCCTAAAACATGATTTATAATTATACAAAAATTATATTTAATTCAATTGAAATATAAGGAAAACTCCATCAGGCATTATAACACCACCAAAATTATGAGAGATTATATTAAAATACTATCTCAGGATTCCCTATCACCAAGACACACCAAAAACCTATCATCCTTGGCTGATTCCACCATGATTTGGTGGAATTAAAGTCAAAACCATAGTCAGATACAACCACAAATCAACCATAAGGGAGGAAGAAGACTTAAGTGGGAAGGTGTAACAACCTGAACATTTATAAATAAAATTCCCTTTGTGATTGGATTAAATGACCTATTCTATAATGTGGTTATATAAAACACATGAAATTATTTGGTTATTCCCTATCATATTTAAAACACCATTAAGAATAATGACTGTTGAAAATATAGTTGTTGAATAGTGATCATATTATTAGTATATATTAAGGGTTATGATAAATTCAATTGTCACAAAAAAAGAAGCAATAACCTCGATCAGTAGGATCATACCCTATAAAGCCAATTTATTAGAGATTATAAGGGAGATAGAATCTCTAGGATTTTATATTGATCAAAATTAATATTAAATTCAACAAATAGCATGATTGAAACTATTTATGGGAGAATTTTAAGCTCATCGAGATCATGACCCAAACAATTTTCACTAAACAACCCAAAGAAAATATCACCATCACATACCTTACCTGTAATGACCCACCAATTCTCATTGGCTTGAGAGTACAAAGAGTCATTAATAGGCCTTAAGAAACATCCCAAATATGCCAAAGCCTGTCAATAAATGCCGAAGGGTTTCAAATAAAAGTGAGGGACAATTTACCCTTTAGGAAATAAACCAATAAACCTACCAACCATAACCAAACACTCACTATATGATGCATGAACAAATGAAAGACAAATCAACAACTTCATGCACTCAAAACCACATAAAAGTAAGCAAAAATGGAAGGATAAACAAGTATCAGAGTACACAACAAATAAAATACACATGAATCTACAATGACCTCAAGACTCCATGCTCCACATGCTCCAAGCTCCAAAATCTCCGAACATCCTAACATCACGAGGTAGTGCTAAACATGTGTGAAACATTACCTTTACCTCTGTCCCAGAAGATAGTATCTGCAAAAGCACCAAAGTGCTAAAGCAGGGGTGAGTATAAAACTCAGTAGGTTTTCTCCAATGACTTCCCTACTCATGTCACTAGGACAGAAGAGTTAGAAACAATTATATAAAATGTTTTATATAAAACAATTTCTCAAAAGCAGTTTATAACTAAATATAAACAAGTTTCCAAAACCATTCATTACCAAAACCTTACAAGTGCAATTGAAACCAATTTTTCCAGCAAGATATTTTTCTAGAAAAATAACCAAATAATATTTAGAACCATTTCAAAATTTCCCTATATCTGTATACCCAACCATTACTCAAACCCATGCAACCAAACATGCATGCTACGTTATGACAGTTCCATACTCATGAGCAGTTTCTCAATTCGTGATATCCTGATCATAAGTCAATCTTGTAGAACCACTGAGCTCCCTTTAATTGATCGAATATATCATCAATGCATGGAAGTAGATATCTATTCTTTATCGTAACTTGGTTAAGCTTACGATAATCAACACACAACCGAAGAGTTCCATCTGCCTTCTTCACGAACAAAACTGGTGCTACCCATGGAGACGTACTTGGTCAAATGAAAACCTTGCTTTCCAGCTCCTCTAACCACACTTTCAATTATCGTAACTCTTTTGGTGACATCCTATAAGATGGAAGGGAAATAGGACTGTTCCTTGGAAAGAGATCACTCATAAACTCCACTTCCCTTAGAGGTGGTAACCTTGAGAAGTTCTTGGGAAATAAAAATAGAAATTGATCCCCAATAGCTGGAAAACTATTTTTCTCAATATCATTCATTGATTCCAAAGTCAACACTACCAATTGGTAATACATTGTTCCCACCATTGGTGCCAAAAATCTCTTTTCACCTTTCTTTACAATCCTCTCTCCTCTGAAGAGATGCTTGATTCCATCCTCAGTCATGAAAATAACTGTTCTACTTTAATAGTTGATTTGAGCCTTGAATGTTTTAATCCAATCCATACCTAGAATTACATTATATACATCCATATCCAACATATAGATATCCCATTTTAGCTTAGATCCATCAACAGTTAGAGAACATGATCTACACACAAAGGCTTGTCATTCTATTTCACCAAGAAGAGTTTGCAGTTTCAAAACAGAAGGAATCATTTTCAGTTTTAAACATAGAAAGTCTAAAACACGAGAAGCAATGAAGGAATTTGATGCACCAGTATCAAAAAACACTTTCACAAAGGTATAATTCAAAAGAATCGTACCTCTCACTGTAGATGGCCCATCCTGATCATCGACAATCATCTGCTCAGCTACATACAATTGCTTCTTCACTATACTTTTCTCCTTGTTTCTTTGAGGAGGTTTCCCGGGTTGAGGAGTCATGGTATTTCTAGAATCACCATGGCTAGCTTTGATCTACTGATGAGATTGATTCTACTATCCTCATCCAGTTGAAGCATAAGATTCTTGCGATAGCTGAGAAGTGTCTCAAGCACCTGACCTTGGAGCACTGCGACAATAGCACTGAATATGTTCCATCCTGTTACAATTATGACATGCTCCAGGTTTTGCCATACAATCTTGCTTTATGTGGTCAAAGAAACCACATTGAAAAAATCCTGCTTTTCTTTGGGGTCATGGAGGAAGGTTTACTAATCCAACCGTCAGGTTCTAATTTCCACTTGCACCATAGAAATAAGTGTCCCTTTTCCTCTTGTTCCTAGTGGTTGAGTTCCCACTATTTCTTATAGGTATCATCATGCCTCATCCCATAGATCCTGAGATATCACGTTCATCCACAGTCACTATTTTCACCATCTCTGTATAGTATGTAATACAAAGTACTAAAATCTTTGATCGAATCTCCTGTCGTATCCCTGATTCGAAGATGCGTGCCTTCAAAGAGGTAATTTTTGCGACTTCTGGTGCAAAGCGTACTAAGTTCATGAACTTAGCCACATACTTTGTGATGGATAGAATCTCTTGTTTTAGGCTGAAGAATTCTATCATTTTTTGGATCTTGAACATGTGAGGATAGAATTTTTTATTGAACAATTTCTCAAAATACTCCCATGTAAGTCCTTCATCCAATAGCCTGCACCGCTAAATCCCAACACTGGCGTGTAAGATCCATGAGCATATACATTTCCAGTTTTACTTTTAGTTCTATTGGTGTGCCAATGAAGTCAAGGATACGATTCATCCTACATAACCACACCTCCACCTTTTTGGGTTCAGAATCACCCTGGAAATTAGGTGCATTATGCTTTACGAACTAGATGGTATGATCCACATGTTGTGGTTCGTTCCTCCAGTTCCTTGTTTCCACATCTTGAAAAGCTTGAGCAATACTCTGAACTAGCTCTTAGTTTACATGTGGTTCAGGTGCAACCACATTCTCCACAGATTCTTCAGGTTGGTTTCGATGATGCCTAAAAGGGGAAATTTTCTAAACTAACAACAAACCTTGTTAATATCACTCTCTAGCAACTGTTGGCTTAGCATTTCAAATTATATCACATCAACTATCACAAAATTGTTTTCTAAATCATCCTTTTCCCCATGTTTAACTATTTTTGAATCCACTTCACATACTTTTAAAAATTAAACAATTTTCAAAATACTATAATCATTCGATTTTTCAAAATATTTATTTTGAAAACTAATTCCATACTTCAAAAATGATCATTTCTCAAAATGATGTATGCAATCCTAGTGGGAAGTCATTTCTCTATAATGAATTTCATTCTTGTCTCATTGGATAAACCCATAACTTGGTTCACACGTGGTTCAGGTGCAACCACATTCTCCGCAGCTTCTTTAGGTTGGTTTCGATGATGCCTACCAGGGGACATTTTCTAAACTAATAACAAACTCCATTAATCTCACTCTCTAGAAACTGTAGGCTTAGCATTTCAAATTCTATCACATCAACTATCACAATTTTTTTTCCAAATCATCCTTTTTCCCATGTTCAGCTATTTTTGAAACCACTTCACATGCTTTTGAAAATTAAACAATTTTCAAAATACGATAATCATTCACTTTTTCAAAATCTTTCTTTTGAAAACTAATTCCATACTTTTCAAAAATTATCATTTCTTAAAATGATGTATGCTCTCCTAGTGGGAAGTTATTTCTCTATAATGCATGTTATGCTCATCTCGTTGGATAAACCCATGACAATGAGATTTTAAAATCCTTTCTCAAAAATGATGTATGCACTTCTAGTGGGAAGTCATTTCTCTATAATGCATGTCATGCTCATCTCATTGGCCAAACCCATGACAACCTGCTTTTCTTTGGGATCATGGAGGAAGGTTTACTAATCCAACCGTTAGGTTCTGATTTCCACTTGCACCATAGAAATAGGTGTCCCTTTTCCTCTTGTTCCCAGCGGTTGAGTTCCCAATGTTTCTTATAGGTATCATCATGCCTCCTCCCATAGATCCTAAGATATCACGTTCATCCACAATCACTCTTTTCACCATCTCTGTATAGTATGTAATACAAAGTACTATAATCTTTGATCGAATCTCCTATCGTATCCCTGATTCAAAGATGCGTGCCTTCAAAGAGGCATTTGCTGTGACTTCTGGTGAAAAGCGTACTAAGTTCATGAACTTAGCCACATACTCTATGACAGATAAAATCTCTTATTTCAGGATGAATAAGTCTATCATTTTCTGGATCTTTAACGTGTGAGGATAGAATTTTTTGTTGAACAATTTCTCAAAATACTCTCATGTAAGTCCTTCATCCAATAGCCTGCACCGCTAAATCCCACCAATAACGCGTAAGATCCTCGAGCATATACATTTCCAGTTTTACCTTTAGCTCTATTGCTGTGCCAATGAAGTCAAGGATACGATTAATCCTACATAACCACACCTCCACCTTCTCGGGTTCAGAATCACCCTAGAAATTAGGTGCATTCTGCTTCATGAACTAGATGGTATAATCCACATGTTGTGGCTCATTCCTCTGGTTCCTTGTTTCCACATCTTGAAAAGATTGGGCAATACTCTGAAACAGCTCTTGGTTCACATGTGGTTCAGGTGAAACCACATTCTCTGCAGCTTCTTCAGGTTGGTTTTGATGATGCCTACGAGGGGTGATTTTCTAAACTAACAACAAACTCTGTTAATCTCACTCTCTAGCAACTGTTGGCTTAGAATTTCAAATTCTATCACATCAACTATCACAACATTGTTTTCTAAATCATCATTTTCCCCATGTTTAACTAGTTTTAAAACCACTTCACATTCTTTTAAAAATTAAACCATTTTCAAAATATAATAATCATTCACTTTTTCAAAATATTTCTTTTGAAAACTAATTCCATACTTTTCAAAAATGATCATTTGTCAAAAATGATGTATTAAATCCTAGTGGGAAGTCATTTCTCTATAATTCATTTCATGCTTGTCTCATTGGATAAATCCATAACTTGGTTCATGGTTTAGGTGCAACCACATTCTCCGCAGCTTCTTCAGGTTGGTTTTGATGATGCCTACCAGGGGATATTTTCTAAACTAACAACAAACTCCGTTAATCTCACTCTCTAGAAACTGTAGGCTTATCATTTCAAATTCTATCACATCAACTATCACAACATTGTTTTCCAAATCCTTTTTCCCATGTTAAACTATTTCTGAAACCACTTCACATGCTTTTGAAAATTAAACCATTTTCAAAATACGATAATCATTCACTTTTTCAAAATATTTCTTTTGAAAACTAATTCCATACTTTTAAAAAATGATCATTTCTCAAAATGATGTATTCTCTCATAGTGGGAAGTCATTTCTCTATAATGCATGTTATGCTCATCTCGTTGGATAAACCCATGACAATGAGATTTTAAAATCCTTTCTCAGAATGATGTATGCACTCCTAGTGGGAAGTCATTTCTCTATAATGCATTTCATGCTCGTCTCATTGGATAAACCCATGAAAATGAGATTTTAAAATCCTAGAAGTGTCTCCAAACACTTATCTACCCAAATCCCTGGTAACTTGAAGTTTAGCATAAAAGGGTTAGATATGTCCTTTTATTATATATATTTTAAGTTCCGAAAATCCTACTCCTTTCTAAGATTTCCACCTATTTCCCTATAGACAAGTGGTTCCCAACCAAAGGTCAACCCACATTCCTGAATGAGCCATATGACTAATGATAGTCCCTACAGATCAACACTTGTCCTTTCCAGTGTTCTTTGTCCTCACCCACAATCACCTTTCCAGTGTTCTTTGTCTTCACCCGCAAACACCCTGGGAAACATTTCAGAAGGTCACCCATCCTGATCACTACTCCAGGCCAAGCACGCTTAAATATGGAGTTCTAATCAGGGAGGCTCCTGAAAATGAAGGTGAACCTTGTTGACACGAGTCTTATCATTAATCCATTTAACCCTTTATCATTTTTGGGTGTTACAATCACCTCCCCTTTAGCCCTTTATCATTTTGGGGTGTTACAATCACCTCCCCTTTAGAGAATCTGATTAAAGGGTAGTCCCCACATGCCAACACTTATCCTTTCCCAGAAGGTCACCCATCCTGATCACTACTCCAGGCCAAGCACGCTTAACTGTGGAGTTCTAATGAGGCAGACTCTCAAAAATGAAGGTGCACCTTGTTGACATGAGTCTTATCATTAATCCATTTAACCCTTTATCATTTTTGGGGTGTTACAATCACCCCCCCTTTAGAGCACAAAGTCCTAGTTGTGATCCCTACATCTCAACCCAGACAGTGCACCACACTTAAGGCTAGGTACCACCTCTGATACCAAATGTAACAACTGGGTCTAGGTGACAGCACAACCACCCCGCCTTAACATGACCGTCGGGTCCTAGCCTACCAAGTACCACCAGTGGCCCCACAGACACATGGTCCCCACCCAAGGGTCAACCCACATGCCTGAACGGGTCATTTAACTAATGACAGTCCCCACAGGCCAACACTTGTCCTTTCCAATGTGCTTTGTCCTCACTCACACACACCTTGGTGCACCTTGTTGACATGAGTCTTATCATTAATCCATTTAACCCTTTATCATTTATGGGGTGTTACAATCACCCCCCATTTGAGCACAACGTCCTCGTTGTGAGCCCTATATATCAGCCAAGACAGTGCACCACACATAAGGCTAGGTACCACCTCTGATACCAAATGTAACAACTGGGTCCAGGCGACAGCACAACCAGCCCTACTTAACATGGCTGTCGGGTCCTGGCCGAACAAGTTCCACCAGTTTCCCCACAGACATGTGGTCCCCACCCAAGGTTCAACCCACATGTCTGAACGAGTCATTTGACTAATGACAGTCCCCACATGCCAACACTTGTACTTTCTAGTGTGCTTTGTTCTCACTCACACACACCCTGGTGCACCTTGTTGACATGAGTCTTATCATTAATCCATTTAACCCTTTATCATTTTTGGGGTGTTACAATCACCCCCCCTTTAGAGAATAAGGTCCTTGTTGTGAGCCCTACATATCAACCCAGACAGTGCACCACACTTAAGGCTGGGTACCACCTATGATACCAAATGTAACAACTGAGTCTAGGTGATAGCACAACCACCCCGCCTTAACATGTCCGTCATGTCTTGGCCTTCCAAGTACCACCAATTGCCCCGTAGACATGTGGTCCCCACACAAGGGTCAACCCACATGCCTGAACGGGTCATTTGACTAATGACAGTCCCCACAGGCCAACACTTGTCCTTTCCAGTGTGCTTTTTCCTCACTCACACACACCCTGAGAAGCTTCCCAGAAGGTCACCCATCCTCATCACTACTCTAGTCTAGACACGCTTAACTGTTGAGTTCTAATCTGGTAGGCTCCTGAAAAGGAAGGTGCACCTTGTTGACATGAGTCTTATCAGTAAGCCATTTAACCTTTTATCATTTTTGGGGTGTTACATTACCGTTAGCGTGTTCACTGGTGTAATGTGGGGTTATGTATCTCAATCCTAATGGTATGGATATTTATATTTTATTTTCAATAAAATAATGATTATATTTTCTCCTTATTTTTTTTACTTTATAAATGATTAAGTAATGAGGTTGATAAAAATTAGATTTTTAACATGATAAAACTCAAATTGTATTTTTGGGTAATATGAAATTTTCATTAAGACATACCTTTTAATGAATTCATGAATTTTTGAAATAAATTATATTTTAATAAAATATTATTATTAAATATTATATAAATGATAATATAATTCTTTGAAGTAAAAATGTAATTTTTATAAGGGTTAGAAAACTGTTATTGCCAAAAAACCAATATTTTTCAATAAAAAAGTATTTTAATTTTAATTTATAATTTCTCATAATTAGATAATTATTTTTATAAAATATTTTTTTGGAATCACCATGTAGAAATTATTCAATGGTGAATTTTTCATAATTTTCTGAGATAATCAAATTTTTGGGTAAAAATTAAATATAGTATAAATATACAACATGTATTATGACATCATAATGATCCAAAAGTGACACAATATGTAAAATATATATTTCAATTTTAAATTAATGTGTTTTTAGGTTATTTTTTTAATTTTATAAACCCTTTATGAATCCTCCAAAACCTATATTATATATTAATGTTTTAAAATCAATTCTTTGTAAATATGACTCACTTCCACATAACCAAGAGAATTATTTTAAAGTTATACATTTATTGAATTATAAAATAATTAAATCTAATAATATTTGGTATAAACCATGGGAAAAACCATGTTAAGGTTTTTGGTTTTGATTACTTTATTATATAGAGTCCAAAACCTAAGTTTATAAAATAATAAATAACTACCCTCTCTTTTGCTATATAAACCCACCCAAAAACCCATTTCTCTTCACTAAAAAACATTTTATCATGACTATACTATAAAATTAACTCTATATATCCCTAAAAAGGTTTACAAATCTCTCAAGAAGTTCCTAATAATCTTTTGGAAACACCCTCTCAAGGTAAGGGATCCTCTCCTTGTCCTCTTTATTCAAGCACCACCACTGTGTTATGCCTTTTGTTTTCCATTTGTTCATGTTTGAGTTTGTTATAACACATCCCTATTACTTACCTTTTTATTTAAAAGTTATTTTACACCCCTTTAACTCTCATTAATCCCTCCCATGATTCATTATGTACCCCCGTTATGCTACCAAAATTATATTATGAGTTTTCCATGCCAAATCTTTATTCAAGCATCTTTTTTTTCTTATGATTTTTCATTACCAATTATTCATGTTGTATTATGTTATTAAATATAAATATTACTTTAATTATTATCTAGAAGTTATTATATACCCCTTTAACTCTCATTAAACCCTCCCATGATTCATTATGTACCCCCATTATGCTGCCAAAATTATCCTGAAAATTTTCTATACTAGAAATGTGTATTGTGAATACCACCACCATTTTAAAACATGGGTTTTCACCTATACATACATATAATTATTTTATTGGTGTATTCTATATATGTATTCAACAATCCTTAGTATTGGGATTAAATTTGATGAAATTTTATTGTATGTTGAATGATTTATGTGGCACACTTATGCATGTACATGATATGAAAACGATGGGTGCGTCCGAATATATATAGAATTCAAATGTATTGGGTAATGATTTCATCTCATGATAAATCATATATAGTATTAGGGATTAAACTTAATCCATTATTGGAATTTTCACCATGTTACGATGTCTTGGCAGTTATCCTTGACTAATGTATATGATGTAATGTTTAATGTTGTCACCACATTCCTATGTTTCCTTTATGTTATCATTGTATATCATGATTCGGTGTTCATGTTTATTATTCACAAAAATTTTATGTCCCATTAAAATTACTATTTACTAACATATAATTCTTTCATCATGTTATAGTTTGTTTATTACCTTACTGGGATTTATAGCACACCACTTTCTTATGTATAACCCCAGGTTATCCTGTGCTATTGTAAAAGATATATAACTTTAGAAGCATGTTAAGAAAGTTTTCAATAATATTGTTGTATACATGTATCAAGTTGATATTCTATGTACCAAATATCCCAAATACACTAGGCTTCTTGATCTTATGGGCTGTACTACGTGTATTTTAATGTAAGAAATCATGAAATAAAGTGTATTAAAGATATGGGTTGTGATAGTTGGTATCAAAGAAAGTCTAGCTATTTTTGGGATTAGGATTAGACAAATATAAGTAAATCCTTAGGGATAATACTAAAAATGAAAAAAATCCCATTTTTTAAGTATAGAGTTATTATTTTCTAAGAAAATAAATCACTATTTGGATACTAAAAGTGGATGTGGATCTAGAACAAATGTACCTTGGGGTAATAACCTTGAAAATAACATATTGATCTAGACTCAATCATGAAATGGTACCTATAAATGGGTATTTCTACACAAATATTTTGACACTCCTAAGGGATATTATTTATTAAATTCACAAGCTCATTATGAACCATTATTAAGGGAACACAAATGCCCACAATATTTTATATTAGGAAGTAGATCATGGATAACTTATAATGAACCCTAAAAATTTACAGGTTAAGGAATATATTTTATTTATGAGTCATCCCTTCAATTTTCATAGATTTCATTTTATGTGCTTAATAATTTAAAAATTATCATCCCTAATTTTCACTTTATTCTCGTCAATGACTAGAAATAGGAGGAACTGAGTCAATGAACAATGTGAGGGGCATTGTGATAACTTCCCAAATGATATACCCAACCCGACGAGACTAGTAATAATGAAATTCCTGACTATAGATTCATAATTGACCCAATTTTTATACCAAGACCTGAATCAATATGAATTCCAAAATCCCCCAAAGAAATAAAAAATTTTAATTGAGACCATTATGTAAAAAAGTCTTTGAATTTTAGTGGATCTTCCAATCCCTTAATTACTGAACAATGGATCATATCTATTTAAAATATATTATATGTCTTTCAATTCTCTGAGAAAGATAAGGTCATGATTTCTATTTATCATATTAAAATAGAATTTGATCAATAGTGGATGTTGGTCAAGAATATAAACCCTGAGGAGGAGATCAAAGCGATTGAGTGGATGGAATGATGGATTTTTTTTTAATAAATATTTTCCTCATATTATTTGACTGAAAATGGTGAGGTACTTCTTTATATTCAAGAAAAAGTATGAATAATCTATCAGGTTGTATGAGTAAAACTTCAATAGACGTTCATGATATGACTATGAATTTTTTGTTACCCTCGAATGTAAGGTTGATCGCTTCTTTTATGGATTAAATCTGATTCTATGAAAAGAATTATATATTTCAGGAATTTGAAAATTTTGAGGAAATTTTCTAATTTTCCCTAAAATTCAAAATGGATATTAGAGAATCTCAATAGTCTCACAGTGATAAGAAGCATAAAGTGGAGTTTAATTCTAGCTGTGCAATGGATAAATATAATGGTGGTATGAAATTTCAACATACCACTTGTCAAAGGTGTGGGAAGGAGAACCATGAAAATTTCCTAATATAGATGATGAAATTATTTATGTGTGGGAAGGAAGGGAACCCATCTAGCGATTACTTATGGGAGAAACCCAATAATGTGATAAAAGAGAGGAATGATTTGATCAAACCTCATCCTATGGTCTAATTTTTCAACTACAAGTAATAAGGACACTATATGAGTTGATTCACTAAGACAAGGGTTATTGAAAACAATCATCAATAGAAACCCCTAAGGTCTAGAGAGAAAGGGTGAGATTATTACGTCAAAACTATGTTGTTGGATCCTAGCAATGAAGTGGTGACAAGTACGTTAGATGTTTATTAAATAATGGAAAAAATAAATTTTTTATTTTGGTTATATGAAATCTTTAATGTCTTGAAAGTTTAGTATAATTATTAATATACCAATGAAAATCATGGAAGTAAATCTGTTAGTGAAAATAAAAAATGGGGAAATTATTTCATCCCATGTACATAAATCCTCACCTGTCAAAATTTGTGGTCTAAAGTTCCCAACAAACCTTGTCATACTCCCTTTAGTATATTTTGAAGAAATTATGTGTATGGATTGGATTTCTTAATATAGAGGAAACATAAAGTTGTAAGATAAGGAAATATACCTCTATATCACGAATCACCCTCTAATTCTATAAAAGTGCAAGGAGGAGGATGGATCTCCTTTGGAATCATCATCTCAATCATGGAAACTATTGGCATATAAGAAATCATATCTTTTCCAAATTATTTATACTAAATAAAATAAAATCCTTGAATACATACACATCATGAGGTAATACATTGATGTGTTTCCTAAATAATTTCCTTGTTACCCTCATAAATTAGTAGTTGAGTTACCAATAAAAATTATACATGGACCAAGTAACATTCATAGTGTATGTTATCACCATAAAAGGGATATCTATAGACACTTAAGAAATAAAGTCAATTAAAGGATTTCCAAGATCATCCTCTATGATATAAATCTATAGTTTCCTTATATTAGCTGGATAATATCATCAATTTTTTAGAAATTTCTCATGATTTTCAATCCCCCTAACCAATATAATTCTAGAATGAGTCATGTTTTTATAGAATTGTGAATGTGGGGAAAGTTTAAAGAGCTAAAGAAGAGGCTAATCACTACACCTATACTCACATTAAATACTTGTGGGTAAGGATTTGTGATTTAAAGTGATGCATATAAAAATAATTTGGATTGTGTACTCATGAAAAATGACAAAGTGATAGCCTATGATTCCCACCAAGTAAAGATACACAAGAATAACTACCCAAATCATTATCTAGAATTGGATTTAGTGATATTCACATTGATGATTTGGTGACATTATCTCTATGAGGATAAGTGTGATATATATATATATATATATAAACCATAAAATCCTTAAGTATATATTCACACCAAATAAGATTAATATGTTCCAAATAATATAGTTAAAGATAAATAATAATTACAATTATTTAATCCATTACCATCCTGGGTAGGTGAACAAAGTGGAAGATGCTTCAAGTAGAAAGGATCCCATAACTCTATACATGATGAGGATTGTAAGGGTTCCAATATTCTTAGACATGAAAAGGATAGATATGATAATAATAAATGGATATTTATCCTAAATTTCTCAAATAACTGATCAACCATCTATTCTTGAGAGAATAAAGGAGGCTTAGAAAGATGGTGAGTTACTATAGAAGAATGTGGAAAATTTTTCATATATCAACCTTAATGAAGATATAGTTAGGTGGTTTGGAACCTAGATATCTGTCCCATAAAAACCAGAACTAAAGAAGGATCTTCTGGGTGATTCACATATCTCATCCTTCTCTATTTATCAAGGAAGCACTAAGATGTATTGGTATTTAATGCAAAATTTTTGGTGGGATAATATAAATAGAGATAGATTGTAGACTTCATATCTCAATGCTTGGTATGCCAACAAGTCAAAGTGGAATGATATAAGTATAAGGCTATAATGCAACCATTTCCTATACCAGTATGAAAATGAGAAACCATAAACATGGATTTCATCATAGGACTCCCCAAACACCAAAGGGAAATAATTACATCTGGGTAGTAGTAAATCTACTCCCCAAGTCAACACATTTCATTTCTATTAAGACAAATTTATTTCTTGAACAACTCTCCTAGATATACATAAGAGAAGTGGTAAGATGACATGGAGTGAGAATATCTATTATTTATGATCAATATCTGAGGTTTACCTTGAGGTTTTGGAGAAGTATTTAGTAAGTGTTGGATACAGAACTGAGCTTCAATATTTCTTTTCATCCTTAGATGGATGATCAGTATGAAAGGACCATTAAAACTATGGAAGATATTTTGAGATCATGTTCAATGGATTTAAAAGGATTTTGGGATCGATAACTTCCCTTAGTGGAGTCCTCATATAACAACCATTTCGATTCTATAATTCAAATGGAACCTTATGAGTGTCTATATGGGAAGAGGTGACAGAATCCAATATTTTGGGATGAATTTGGAGAGAGGAATATGATATTAATTGATCTTATCCAAGATATTATAGAGAAGGTTCAAACCATTCAACATCATATGAAATCCTCAAAAAGCCGAAAAAATCTTTGTAGAAAATCATTGATGAGATCTAGAGTTTCAGGTTAATGATAAATTGTTCCTTTATATATCACCATGGAATAAAGTAATGATATTTTGGAAGGAAGGAAATCTTAGTCCTAGATACACTGGCTCCTTTTAGATCCTTTATCGCATCAGAGTAGTGACCTATCGACTAATACTCCCACATAACTTATCTCAATTACATGATTTTTTCCATGTATCCCTCTTGAAGAAGTATATAATAGAACCCAAACATGTACTAAATATAGAGTTGGTACCATTGGAGAATGATCTTTCATATGAGGAGTAACTGGTGAAAATCTTAGATTGTAGAGACAATGTTCTACAAAATTAGACAACTCACCTGGTCAAAGTGTCGTGATGGAAACCAAAAATTTTAGGAAGCAACATAGAAACCATAATAGGTGATGAGAAAAAGCACCGTCATATGTTTTAGTGTATAAAATTATTTTTTAGGGTGGAATTTTATAAGGGTATAATAATCTAACTACCCAAACATTTATAAATGAAATTCCATTTTTGATTGAATTAAATGTCCTATTATGTAATGTGGTTATATAAAAAACATGAACTTATTTGGTTACATCCTATAAATTTTAAAATACCATTAATAATCATGACAATTGATAATATATCTATTGAAAAATGATTATATTATTAGTATATATTAAGGGTTATGATAAATCCAATTGATATAGATGAAAGAAGCAATGACCTAAACCAGTAGGATCATATCCTATAAATCCCATTTATCAGAGATTATGAGGGAGATAACATCTCTAGGATTTACCCATGACTAATCCTAATCCAAGATTAAATAATTAAAACATGAGTAAAACTATTTATGAGATAAGTTCAAGCTCATCAAGATCACAACCCAAACCATGTTTGCTGTACTACCCCAAAAAATCTCACTATCACGCACCTTACCCTTAGGGTGTTTGCGGGTGTAATAAGGGGTCACATATCTTGACCATAACAGTATGAATATATATATATATATATATATATTATTTTCAATAAAATAATTATTATATTTATTCTTTATTTTTTTAATTTATAAATGATTAAGTAGTGAGGTTGATAAAATTTAGATTTTTAACATGGAAAAGCTCGAATTGTATTTTTGGGTAATATGCGATTTCCTTTATGAAATTTCTTTTTAATAATTATTTTCTTTTTGAAATAAATATTTTTTTAATAAAATATTACTATTAAATTATATATAAATGATAATATAATTTTATAAAGTGAAAATTTGATTTTTAAAAGGGCCAGAAAACAATTATTGTAAAGAACATAGTATTTTTCAATAAACAAGGTTTTTAATTAAAAAATGCAATTTATCATATTTATAGAATTGTTTTTGTTAAATTAATATTATTTTTGGAATCATCATGTCAAAATTATCCAATAGTGAATTTTTCATAATTTTATGAGACAATCAAATTTTCGGGTAAAAATTAAATATGGTATAAATATATGGTATGTATTATGAATTCATAAAGATAAAAAAGTGATGTAATATATTAAATAAAAGGTATCTAAGACCAAATATATATTTATAATTTATAATAATTTGTTTTTGAGGTTATTTGATTTATTTTATAAACCCTTTATAAATCATCCAAAACCTATATTATATTTTAATGTTTTAAAATCAATTAATTGTAAACATGACTCACTTATATATAACCAAGAGTGTTATTTTAATGTTATTAGTTTACTTCCTTATAAATTAACTAAAAAAAATCATCTTTTGAGGAAACCATGGGAATTTTTTTTTGGGAATATTTGTGGTTTTGATTACTCTATTGTATAGAGTCCAAAACCTATGTTTGGAAAATTATAAAGAACTCCCCTAGATTTTTCTATATAAACCCACCTATAATCCCATTAATATTCACTAAAAAATATTTTAGGATGAATATAATATAACCATACCTCTATGTATCCCTCTCAAGGTTCACCTATCTCTCAATAATCTCTTTCCAAGATTTTGGAAACACCCTCTTAAGGTAAGAGATCCTCTCCTTCTCCTCTTTATTCAAGCACCTCTTTTGTACTATGCTTTGTTTTTCATTTTTTCATACTGGGGTATGTTATCACACATAACTATTACTTAAATTATTATTTAAAAGTGATTATAAACCCTTTATATCTCATTAATCCCTCCCATGATTCATTATTTATCCCCGTTATGCTATCAAAATTATCTTATAATTTTTCAATGCCAAACCTTTATACAAGAACCCTTTTTGTATTGTGACTTTTAATTCACAATTTTTCATGTTTTATTATGTTATTAAATATCCCCCTAACCTAAATTATTATTTCCAAGTAATTATATACCCTTTCTACTCTCATTAATCCCACCCATGATTCATTATGTACCCCCGTTATGCTGCCAAAATTATCCTGCGATTTTTCCATGCCAAACCATTCTATTGTGAATACCATCACCATTTTCACTCAAGGGTTTTCACCTAGACATAATTATCCTTAATTTACTTGGTAATTACATGTATCGGTTCTGTACTCCTTAATAATGAGATTTACTATGATGAAATATGACCCCATTTTAAATGATCTATGCAACACACTTATGCATGTACATGATATGAAAGTGACAGGTGTATCCAGAATTATATAGAGATACAATGAATTGGTAATGATTTAGTGTCATGATAGGTCATGTATGCAATTATGTATTAAACCTAATCCATTATGGGACTTTTTCACCGTGTTATGAAATCTTGGAAGTCATCCTTGACCTATATTTATGATTTCACGTTTAATGTTTTTGCCATATTATCATGTTAACATTATGTTATCATCATATATCATGATTTTATGTTCATGTTTATGATTATAACCCATCTTATATACCATTAAAATTACTATTTACTAACATGTTATACTTTTATCATGTTATTCTTTGTTTATTCACTTAATGAGATTTATAGCTCACCCATTTCTTATGTATGTCCCCAGGTTATCCCATGAAGTTTTAAAATCTATGGAATTTTATAATCATGTTAAGGATGTTTTTAATAATGTTATTTTATCCATGTATCAAGTTGTTGTTATATGTACCTAATTTCTAAAATACACTAGGATTCTCAATATTTTGTTTTTACTAAGTTTTTTATGCAATACATAATAAAATAAAGTGTATTAAAGATATGGGTTGTCATAGAAGATGATGAAGAAAATAACCTAAAAAATATAAATAACACCTAAAAAATCCATCGAAGATCAAGGTGGATCAATGGAAGAAATGGACAGGGAGAGGTTATTTTCCATGCACACATAGGGGAGGAAAATGGGTGGGGAAAGGATTAAAGATCGATGGAGAAATTTTGTCTTTTCCAATTTTTTAACCCAATATGGAAGGTCACACATTTTTTCAAACCATGAACTGACCATGTGTAATTAATTGCCTTAATAAACTACCCCAAATTTTTTGGAAACACATTTACTAACTGTACATAAACCATGAAAAATTGTTCTGGATCCCTCTACAACACCTCACTCAGTTTTTCTGAAACCATGCATAAGCTATGTTCCCTAGACCTAGGCTAAACGAACCCCACACAGATTCCACTAAAAATCATATGGTTTTCTCTAAACCATTCTGAATCCATGTACATAAACCATGTTATTTTGAAAATGAACTAAAAACACTCCAATCCTCATAGGGTCTCATAGTTTTCACTAAATCAAGCACACCAAACTAGGCACTAGGCCAAAAATATCCTAAGAACTCTAAATCAGACCTAAATCTTTTGACATTCTTCTAAGAAACTGAGATACCTTGTAGTCTTTAAACAACACCCATAAAACTACCATAAGTAGGATCCAACTCTCAATGTTCATAACCAAATCCAAATTCACCAAAAAACCTCTTAAAGGACCAAAGATTCAAATTTACTCTAAATTTTATAACCCTTAATTTTGAGGGTTGTTACATAAAAATAGACATTTTCAGATCACTAAGTGATCATAAACCACTAAAATAAGAAACCATACTGATTCATGCTCAAATTTACCCAAGAGAATAAGGTAGGACGGTCCTTGTAGTTTAGTTTGGGTTGTTGAATCCTCAGAGACCTAAGAAGTAACCTATAGACACGTATATTCTATGGACTGTTTTTGGCTATGAATTGGCCAACTTGGGTTGATTTTAGATGGGTTTAAATTAACTCTAAGAGAGTTAAGGGAATTCAATTTAAAATAATGAGTTTATCCTAGGTTATTGCTCAGGGTGGATTGGACGTATTTCCTTTTCAATGATTTCAATTTCTTATATTTGAGATGAGTTCATTTAAGGAGATAAAACAACATCTTCACTTACTGGTTTAATGCCTACACCCTTTAATACTAATCAATTATACACTTGAAGGATCAATGTTTTGAGCACTTCAAGGTAAAGTTTTGTATTATCACTTTAAGTGTGTGGCCTTAAATTCAACAAGGATGATGGAGTTTAAAAATCATCAAATAAAAATCTCAATTAAAGAAGTGATTATACATTAATGGGGTGATAAATAACATCCAATACATCCCCTTTCTACTCCCTTGGATCAACCCATAAGTGGGTTATCCCTCCATTGATCCCATGGTTTCAATGGAAGTGGAAAGTAGAATCATGAGGGAGGAAATGGAGAAGTAAAGACAACAACAAAAATAAAATGATCACTCCACCATTGTGTGAATAATTTCAAAAGGTTTGGTGTGAATAAATTCACAACTTGATCCAACGGTATCAAATTGATATGAAGAACAAAATAATAAGAGTAGAATAAGAACTTTTATTAAGAAACTAAAGTGAATTGAACAACTTACATGTGAAAGACAAATTTGAGACAACAAAATTGCAGCATAACATTACAATTGAACAAAGCACCAAAGATCCTTCAATAATCCAACACCACTGCCTTAAATAGGAATTTTTGAGCCCTTGGGTTGAGCCTCCAACATTCCAAGTCTCCTCAATTAATTGTGGTAGGCCATAGGTGGGTGGAAAGTAAGGGAGAGTTGATTTTTTCCACCCTTGACCCGAGGTGGCAGCCAACTTTCCTTCACCGAAAAGAAGCGCTTGGAAGACCTTAGAGATGGCCGAATCAGAGTAGGCCATAGAAGAATACAATGGAGAGCCGGATGTCTTATAACCGCCTATAAAATTTAGGCCCATTTGGAGTTTTTTATTCCGAGATATGATCAAATCAGTGGTCTATTTTTTTGGGCCACAGAATCTGGAACAGAATTTTATCTCTAAATTGGGCCGCCTAAATGGACACTATTGAGGCCGAATTAGCTTTGGATCCTCAAGAGTGATTTGTTCCTATACATTTATTCTAGAATCACACGAAATATGGGATTCATTAGGCCTGTATGTTGGGCCCCACAATCTTATCAGTGGGCTAGTGTCCAATCTTCCTTCTCCAGAATTGTTTCTTTTCATCGCCAAATATCTCCTTCATCCTTTATAAATCATCCATTGATCCCTGAATGAAAAATGTTTAAATTTAAGTGAAGATACATTTACAAAAAATATCAAATTAAAATATTTATAATTATATTCCTTATACTTATATGACTCATTGGGTACTTTAAATTATTTTAAAAAACTGTACCACATAATAGTGCATTTTAAGTAAGAATTACAATCATAATGTGAAATGATGTTCAAAGTGTAAAATGAACTAAAATAGTGTTTATGAATAATAAATAACATGAATATTATGTATATTAATAATGAATATTAGCCTCATTTAGTGGCTAATAACACCCCCCAACTTGAGTTTTTCTAGTCCCGAGAAAAATATATCTCAACAATATGAAATTTGAATTCCCTTTGCCAAAAACATTTTAATACACAATGATCAACAGAAACCCTTATACCAAAAAATCATGAAACCCATCAAAATATTTTAATACAAGATAGTTTCATAAGCAGATCCCAATCCCAAGCCCATTTCTTTGTTCAAATTCATTGCCATATTTCATCCAATATTAATTAAGTATGAGGATGTGTTGTGCATCACAATAGACATGGGGGTTCATCTTTATTCAAGGGGGAAATGACAGAAGTGCTAGGTAGAATCATATTTCAATATTAAGATGAGTATTCAATTTTTTTTGTATCATATATATTTTTTTTTGAAATTTTTCCATGGTAATTGAAATTGCACTCAAAAGAGTCAACCCCTATAGAAAGACTTTGCCGATGACTCCCAAGCTCAAAGACCTTAGGGCACCAAGTGAATCCCACATACTCGAGCATCATCTCAAGTTAACTCAGTCAAAAAAAATTCAAATTACCAAAAATAGAGATAAAATTACTAACTCTGGGCCAGACAACTATGGATTCACGATCCCCAAGTGCCGAAAGCCACGCATTAGGTCATTTCATTGCTCTACGCGCAAATTTATTATTATTTTTATTTTTTTATTGAATAATCATACTAAAAATAAAATTATCACCAAACCTATGCTATTTATTTGGGGGACCCCATGAACTCAAACTAATACCCCACTATCCAAAGGACGTGCATTGTGATCTTTTTTTTATTTGGATGAAAATATAAATGATGAAATGTCACATTGGACAGCCACAGTTTCCAAAACCTTTGCTCATGAAATTATACAAGGATTAAAATCAGAATCAGGGCATGCTAAATTATTTGATATTCAGTTTCAAAGTGTGCAATGTGTATTACCATGTTCAAAGTTAAAGGAATTTTTCCTTCCATTTACACTTTTTTTTTTCAAATCATTCATTTTTTTTGACACAAAATCATTTTTTATTTTATCTCCCCCCAGCAACTTAAAATAACACTATCCCCAGTGTTTAAAGAAAAGAAAATTTAGAATGGGGTAGAGGTAGAGAATTAAAGTTCAAAAAGGAAATTGAAAATGAGGATCATGGAATGAAGTCACCTGGTGGTTGAAGTTGAAATTCTTACTGCTCCAAATTAGTCCTTTGATCTCTTGGGGAATGTAGGCACCTCCTTGATTGAACATGTATCACCCAAAATAGTACCTGAACCAAAATAAGAACAAACCAGAGAAAACAAACAACACAATGACTTATTTAATTCCAAGTATCATCATTTTTATGGTTTTTCCTGTTTTTCTGTTTTTTTTAAATCAAACTAATGATACATTGTCTTCTTTTAATTTTTTGGGTATGATATTACTCAGGGATCACACCGCATGACACAGATGAATACAGTGCTCCCCTTTCATACCCATCCATACTCATAATAGAAGAACAGGTCAACAAATTTTTTTAAAAAAAAATATAAAAATGATTAATTAATCGTATTTAAAATATAAATTTTATTAAAACCACAAAATGATAGGAAAATTGAAAACCATGGGTTGCCTCCCATGCATCACTTTGTTTAACATCGTTAGCCTGACATGGACTGTAACGACCCAAAGTTTTTCAATGGAAAATTCCCTTCTTATATTTATAATGAACTACTAAGTGATAAGTGACCTTTAAACATAATTTTGTCACCCCTATGTTTGGAATTTTAAAAATCCTACATACACGGTTGTGTTCAAGATGGTTTTTGGAGTCTAATGAAACAAAAATAATTTTTGGTGAATAGTAACCTACCCTTATGAATAGTAACATGACCCTTATGAATAGTAAATAAGAGGAACATTACCTATGAATAATAAAATAAAATTTAGACATCTTAGAAAGTGACAATTTGACCTTAGTAAACGTTTTTGGTGTTTTATAAGTCATAATTAATTAATTAATTTAAAAGAATATTTATTCCCTAAAATGTATTCATAAATTATTTAATCAATGACTAATAGTTTTTATATAATTTTATAAGACCCTACGTAATTTTTGAAAGAACTATAAAATCAGTTTTAATCTTAAACCTGTTTTTTAAGTAAATTATAATTTTAATTAAATATTAAATTAATAATATTTAGAAAATTATTTTTGAAAAATGGACTTCATTTTTGGATTCTACACGTCGAAAAATGGTTGGGGTAAATTGTTGAGATTTTTCTGAGATACTTGAATTTTTGATGAATAGTGGAATCCGACAATTCACAATAAATGCTAAATAATGTATTAATTGAGTCACCTATGATGTTCTACTGATGTAAGCCCACTTGGTTCGGGATTAAATTATAAAATTATTATTCTTAGTCATCCAAGACTCACTATTCCTTGTCTTAGGTGAAATTAATAAACTAATGAATTTTATATTAAGGAAACCCCTCTCCCCTCCACTATAAAAGCCACCCTTCACTCCATCTTTTACTCACACATCTCAAGCTCTAAGACTTCGCTAAAATCTGCCCAAACACCTTCCCTAGCCCCTCCCCCACGTTCAAAAGCTGCTGGTCTCATCAAAAGACCAATCCTATCTTCCTTAAGGAGGATCTCAAGAGGAAGATTCTAGAGGAATTTCTCTCTCCCTTCTCCTTTAATTTCCTTTCAAGTTCAAGTTCCTTCCTTGATCTCTCCCCACCTATATTCATCCAAATTATTTTGTAACTCCATTATTATACATATACTATAATTTTATGATTCTAATGGTATATTGTATCACCCCACACCCTTTCCATCTTCCTTTTATTTTATTAAAGAGAACGTTGTTCATGTGGTGTTAATTTATCACCTTCAAAAACGACTTGTTCTCTTCTTCCATTTCTACCTTCAGATCTGGTCATTAAACCATTTTTATGGTTGAACCAGAATATTTTATATGTATTATGTTCCATTTTAAGTTCTGGAAATAACCTATGTCCAAATTACTAAGTAAAAAGTTAAAATGAGTTCGTTGTGATCCAAAAACCGCTCAAATTAACCCAAATAATCTCCATTTAATTCTTATCTAATGATTCATCCACATGGATCTAACATAACTCATAATAAAATCATTAAAGATTCTATAATATCATTAATAACATGTAATATCAGTTCTGGATGTTTACCCATGATCTACCCAAACATCAATTTAAGAATACAAGTGGACCGCTCAAGAAAACCATGAAAACGAACATCCCCGATCAATGTTTTTAAACTCTATAAGTCATCCAAAGGAACATAATATGAAATAATGAAACAAGAATGAACCCTATTAATGTATAAAAGGTTCTATAATTTCTAATTAATGAATATAATGTCATTATACAGGACATTAAAGAGAAGGAGGCATTCAAGTACAAGGTAAGGGGAAATATCGAACCCAATTTTCTTCCTTCGGGTTCTCCCTATTTCACTCCATTTTTGATATGGTTACTCCTAAAAGATCATTTTTTCATCATTTACTTTACTTTTATGGGATATAAATTTTTGTCACTGGTTTTTATGTCCATCAAAAAGTTTTACAAAAGAACTCTTCTTTCAAGATCTCACCTTTTACCTCTCATTCAAGGTTGATGGTTCTTGTATCAAGTATGTTGTTCCCTATTTATTTTGGGAACCCAAAGCTTATGAATGTGTTATTATGAGATTAAACCCATTCCTTTCCATGGGTTATTTATGTACATGTTTGATATGTGTTATATGTGTCAAGCATGATAATGATAATGTTATGATGTGACGGGTGCGCCCGGAATTATACAGCGCAATATGAATGTTTAAATGTGATGGGTGAGCCTGGAATTATATAGCGCTCCAATGCATTGGGTAAAGTGATGAATCTCATGAGTAAATGTGAAATGATGTGTGAACAAGATTCTATCTTTGTTCACAAGTATGTGTGGTAGTTAACCACTAAGACATGATGTTTCATTTTTATGCATTTCCACATTTCAAGTTTATTGTTTATGCTCCTCTCATGTTCATGATCTTTTGCCTACGTCATGATTATGCTCACCCCATGATGTATTGTTCTTATCTATCCTCTTACTGTGCTTCTATATCACCCCTTTTGATGTATATCCTCAGGTGTCTACATGTACTAAGGAGAGGAAAAGTTCCAATAAGAATCTAGAGAAGATGAAATTAAATAAATGTTTATGGTTGATGTTGTATTTGTTATGTGTGGTCCTAGTTTTCCCAAGACACTAAACCTTTGGATCCTCTATGTGTATTACTATTATGTTGTTTATCTTTGAAATGATGAAATAGTAATGTAATAAAAGGCCGGTTCGCTATAGTTGGTATCAGATGAAAGGTTTAGTTAATTTGGGGATGATGATTAGTGAACATTAGAGAAAACCTACAACATGAGACTAAGGGCAAATATGCACACAAGGATAATTTCCTAGGGATCCCATATGTTATGTTTTTGGTATAATTGTTTAAATGAATAAGTTATTCATGAATTGTTTAGTTATGTTTTGTTCTAACCTTTTCTATTTTAGAAAATGGTGGGAACCAGGAGAAATCAGGCAGAAAACTCTTGCGAGGGCCAATGGAACGATTGCCCGAACGACATCCCCAATGATTTTGGAGGTGGAGTTCAAAACTTCATGGCGATGCTTACCCAATTATCTCGGGTTATGAATAATAACCATAATAATGGGGAACGTCCTCCTTCACCAAAGGGGGAGCAACTAGCTATCGAATGTTTTATGCGGCAACGACCACTGACGTTTTCTGGATCTTCCGATCCACTAGTTGCGGAATAGTGGGTCAACTCCATAGAGAAGATATTTTCTGTTCTTCACTGTTTCGAGATGGAGAAGGTGACTCTAGCCGTTTATCGTCTAGATGGAGAAGTTGATCAATGGTGGGCTTTGATTAAGAACACCAAGCCAAGGGAGGAAATTGAAGAGATGGAATGGGAAGACTTTAAGATAATGTTTCTTAATAAGTACTTCCCAAGAACTCTTCGCACAAAGATGGAGAGAGAATTCATAGAGCTCAAGAAAAAAGAAGGAGAATCTATCACAACCTATGAAGAGAATTTCACAAGGCTCGCAAGGTATGCTTCGAGTTTTGTTATCAACAATGATATCAAAATTGATAGATTCTTTAGTGGATTAAAACCACATCTTGGAAAGTCTCTTGCAATTCAAGACTTTGTGAGTTATGAAGAAGTTGTTCAGTGTGCTCTCAAAGTGGAGATGGAGTTTGGAGAATTTTCCCATGGATATGTTGATAAGAAAATAAAGATGGAGTTTCAAGCTGGTGGATCTAGTGATAAAGGTGGGAAGAAAACACAACGACCCACATGCCAAAAATGTGGGAAGTTGCACCATGGGAACTGCCTCAAAGGGATGGGGAAATGCTTCAAGTGTGGGAAAGAAGGACACCTTGATCATGAGTGTCGAAAAGACATGAAAAGGAAGGATAATGTATCCGATGAAAGGAGAGAACCACTCGTGGTTCAATGCTACAACTGTAGGGAGCTAGGGCACTATTCAAACCAGTGCACTAAACCTTGAGCTCTCTAGGGTAATCAGTGCCAACAACCACCGAAGCCAAAGGAACAAGGGAAGGCTTATGCCATCACTACTGCGGAGGTGGAACATGATAATGAAGTCGTACAAGGTACACTTCTTATTCACTCAAGAATGGAAAAGTCTTATTTGATTCTGGTTCTACGCATTTCTTTATATCTTGCAAGTTTGCTAGAACTATAGAATCGAAGCCCCGAAACCTTGAAGTAGAGATATATGTAAAAACACCAAGTGGTGCAATCATTGCAACCCAAGTGTTTGAATCTTCTCCTATTGACGTATGTGGGAAGATTCTTCTGGAAAATCTCGTAATACTTCCCTTGGTGGAATTCGAAGCTATAATGGGAATGGATCAGCTCTCGTTATATAGAGAACATATCAACTGTCGGGAAAAGGAAATATATTTTCATATTCCGAACCATCCCATGCTCCTCTACAAATTCAAGGAAGATCATGAATATCCTTCTAAAAATCCTTCAATGGTGCGGGTGTTGATTCCCTATGAAGAAGCATACCTCGCCCAAATGATTGAGTCAAAGGAAAGTGCCAACCTTGAGGAAATGCCCATCGTGAGGGAATACAATGATGTATTTCCCGAAGAGTTACCCGGAATTCCCCCGGATCGTGAGGTAGAGTTTTCAATTGAACTCATACCCGGAGCTACTCCTATCTCGAAGTGCCCCTATAGGATGGCTCCTATCGAACTGGAGGAGTTAAAGAAGCAGCTGCAAGAGCATTTAGACAAAGGGTTCATACGCCCTAGTGCATCACCTTGGGGTGCACCAGTGCTCTTTGTGAAGAAGAAGGATGGAACCATGAGGCTGTGTATCAATTATCGGGAACTCAAAAAGATCACCATAAAGAACAAGTATCCTCTCCCAAGGATTGATGACTTGTTCGATCAGTTAATAGGATCTAAATACTTCTCAAAGGTGGATCTTCGTTCTGGATATCATCAGGTAAAGGTGAAGAAGGAAGATATTCAGAAGACTGCCTTCTGTACAAGGTATGGGCACTATGAGTTTTTGGTGATGCCCTTTGGACTTACTAATGCCCCTGAAATCTTAATGGATTTTATGAATAGAGTCTTTAGGAATTACCTTGACAAATTTGTGGTAGTGTTTATCGATGATATTCTCATCTACTCCAAGAGCAAGGAGGAACATGAAGAACATCTAAGACTTGTGTTGGCGACATTGAGAAAGGAAAATTTGTACGCCAAGTTCAACAAGTGTGACTTTTGGATGAATCAAGTCACATTCTTAGGAAATGTGATCACAAGTGAGGGAATTTCTGTGGATCCTTCAAAGACAAAGGTGATTAAGGAATGGACCAGGCCCTCTAGTGTCACCGAAATCCGTGGTTTTCTTGGATTAGCTGGGTACTATCAACGTTTTGTGAGAAACTTATCACGATTGTCAAGCCTGCTAACTAAGTTAACAAGGAAAGGGGTAAGGTATGTCTGGACGGATGAATGTGAGGGAAGCTTCAAGGAGCTAAAGAGAAGGCTGATCACTGCACCTGTACTCACACTACCGAAAAGTGGAGAAAGTTTTGTGATATACAGCGATGATTCAAAGAAATTCTTGGGTTGTGTACTCATGAAAAATGATAATGTGATAGACTACACCTCACGACAGTTGAAGATCCATGAGCAGAACTACCCAATGCATGATCTAG
Source organism: Viscum album (assembly GCA_963277665.1). Taxonomy (NCBI): domain Eukaryota; kingdom Viridiplantae; phylum Streptophyta; class Magnoliopsida; order Santalales; family Viscaceae; genus Viscum; species Viscum album. The sequence continues at coordinate 2,067,472,112 of OY728152.1, read as the reverse complement.
AGCTAGCAGACGTGATTTTTGCCTTGAAAATCTGGCGGCACTACCTTTATGGAGAGAAGTGTGACATATACACCGACCACAAGAGCCTAAAGTATATATTCACACAAAAGGAGCTCAACATGCGTCAAAGGAGATGGTTAGAGCTAATAAAGGATTACGATTGCTCTATTCACTATCATCCTGGAAAGGTGAACAAGGTAGCTGATGCTCTAAGCAGGAAAGAACCTGCTACTCTATCCATGTTGAGGATTGAGAAAGACCCTATCTTTTTGGATATGCAAAGGATGGATTTGGGAATCGTAAGGGCAGGGGATACATCCTACCTTGCCCAAATGATTGCACAACCATCCATACAAGAGAAGATTAAGGAAGCACAAAGGGATGATGTGGAGATACAAAAGAGGGTGAATGCAGTAAAGGAAGGGAAGCTGCAAAAGTTCCATATCGACGATGATGGTGTGATTCAGTTTGGAACACAACTTTGTGTGCCTTCATCACCCGGGATAAAGAAGGAGCTATTGGATAATGCACATAGATCAACTTTCTATATCCATCCTGGAAGTACCAATATGTATCGTGATCTCTAAGAACACTTCTGGTGAGATAACATGAAGAAGGAGATTGCGGAATATATATCAAGGTACTTGGTATGTCAGCAAGTTAAAGTTGAGCGACAAAAGTCCAAAGGTATGATGCAGCCATTGCCTATACCCATGTGGAAATGGGAAAATGTTACTATGTACTTTGTCATGGGTCTCCTGAAGATGTCAAAGGGGAATAATGCAATATGGGTTCTGGTTGACCGACTCACCAAGACTACCCATTTTATCACAATTCGGGAATACCTATCACTTGAACAACTTGCAAAGATATATGTGAAGGAAGTGGTGATACTACATGGTGTTCCACTCTCAATTGTCTCTGACCATGATCCAAGGTTCACATCTAAGTTCTGGAGGAGCCTTCAACATGCTTTGAGTACTGAATTAAATTTCAGCACGACCTATCACCCCCAAACTGATGGCCAGTCTAAAAGGACTATTTAGAAGCTCGAAGATATGCTAAGAGAATGCTCTCTAGAATTCAAAGGTGGATGGAATCAACACCTCCCATTGGTTTAGTTCTCATACAACAATAGCTTCCACTCAAGTATTTAGATGGCTCCATATGAAGATCTTTATGGGAAGCGATGTAGAACTCCAACCTGTTGGGATGAAGTTGGAGAAAGAAAGCTACTTGGACCCGATCTTGTGCTGGAGATGACAGAGAAGGTTCAAGTCATCCAGAAACACATCAAAGATGCTCAAATTCGGCAAAAGAGCTATGCTGACAACCGTCGAAGGGACTTGGAGTTCGATGTTGGAGATAAAGTCTTCCTTCGAATATCTCCATGGAAGAGAGTCATGCAATTCGGGAAGAAAGGGAAGCTAAGTTCAAGGTACATTGTCCCCTTTGAGATACTTGATCGCATAGGAGCCATGGCCTATCGTCTGGAACTTACGCCGAATATGGTTCAAGTTCATGATGTGTTTCATGTATCACTACTGAGGAAGTACATACCAGACCCCTCACATGTACTAAACTCAGAGGTGGTACAGCTGGAAGATGATCTCTCCTATGAGGAGCTGCCAGTAAAAATTCTGGACCAAAGTGATAAGGTTCTATGCAACAAGACAACCCGCCTTTTCAAAGTATTGTGGAGGAACCATAAGTTTGAGGAAGCAACTTGGGAACCAGAAGAGGCAATGAAGGATAAGTACCCTCACCTGTTTGTGTAAAGTGAAATTTCAGGGGCAAAATTTCTTAAGGGGGGAAGAATGTAATGACCCAAAGTTTTTCAATGGAAAATTCCCTTCTTATATTTATAATGAACTAATAAGTGATAAGTGACCTTTAAACATAATTTTGTCACCCCTATGTTTGGAATTTTAAAAATCTGACATACACGGTTGTGTTCAAGATGGTTTTTGGAGTCTAATGAAACAAAAATAATTTTTTGTGAATAGTAACCTACCCTTATGAATAGTAACCTACCCTTATGAATAGTAACATGACCCTTATGAATAGTAAATAAAAGGAACATTACCTATGAATAATAAAGTAAAATTTAGACATCTTAGAAAGTGACAATTTGACCTTAGTAAACGTTTTTGGTGTTTTATAAGTCATAAATAAATAATTAATTAATTTAAAAGAATATTTATTCCCTAAAATGTATTCATAAATTATTGAATCAATGAATAATAGTTTTTAGATAATTTTATAAGACCCTACGTAATTTTTTAAAGAACTATAAAATCAGTTTTAATCTTAAAACTGTTTTTTAAGTAAATTATGATTTTAATTAAATATTAAATTAATAATATTTAGAAAATTATTTTTGAAAAATGGACTTCATTTTTGGATTCTACACGTCGAAAAATGGTTGGGGTAAATTTTTTATATTTTTCTGAGATACTTGAATTTTTGATGAATAGTGGAATCCGATAATTCACAATAAATGCTAAATAATGTATTAATTGAGTCACCGATGATGTTCTGCTGATGTAAGCCCACTTGGTTCGGGATTACATTATAAAATTACTATTCTTAGTCATCCAAGACTCACTATTCCCTGTCTTAGGTGAAATTAATAAACTAATCAATTTTATATTAAGGAAACCCCTCTCCCCTCCACTATAAAAGCCACCCTTCACTCCCTCTTTTCCTCACACCTCTCAAGCTCCAAGAATTCCCTAAACTCTACCCAAACACCTTCCCTATCCCCTCCCCCACGTCCAAAAGCTTATGGTCTCATCAAAAGACCAAGCCTATCTTCCTTAAGGAGGATCTCAAGAGGAAGATTCTAGAGGTAATCTCTCTCTCCCTTCTCCTTTAATTTCCTTTCAAGTTCAAGTTCCTTTCTTGATCTCTCCCCACCTATATTCATACAAATTATTTTGTAACTCTAGTATTATAAATATAATGTAATTTTATGATTCTAATGGTATATTATATCACCCCACACCCTTTCCCTCTTCCTTTTATTTTATTAAAGAGAACGGTGTTCATGTGGTGTTAATTTATCACCTTCAAAAACGACTTGTTCTCTTCTTCCATTTATACCTTAAGATATGGTAATGAAACCATTTTTATGGTTGAAACAGAATATTTTATATGTATTATGTTCCATTTTAATTTCTGGAAATAACCTATGTCCAAATTACTAAGTTAAAAGTTAAAACGAGTTCGTTGTAATCCAAAAACTGCTCAAATTAACCCAAATAATCTTCATTTAATTCTTATCTAATGATTCATCCACATGGATCTAACATAACTCATTATAAAATCATTCAAGCTTCTGTAATATCATTAATAACATGTAATATAATTTCTGGATGTTTACCCATGATCTACCCAAACATCAATTTAAGAATACAAGTGGACCGCTCAAGAAAACCATGAAAACGAACATCCCCGATCAATGTTTTTAAAATCTATAAGTCATCCAAAGGAACATAATATGAAATAATGAAACCATAATGAACCCTATTAATGTATAAAAGGTTCTGTAATTTCTAATTAATGAATATAATGTCATTATACAGGACATTAAAGAGAAGGAGGCATTCGAGTACATGGTAAGGGGAAATCTCGAACCCAATTTTCTTCCTTCAGGTTCTCCCTATTTCACTCCATTTTTGATATGGTTACTCCTTAAAGATCATTTTTTCATCATTTAATTTACTTTTCTGGGATATACATGTTTGTAACTGGTTTTTATTTCCATCAAAATGTTTTCCAAAAGAACTCTTCTTTCAAGATCTCACCTTTTACCTCTCATTCAAGGTTAATGGTTCTTGTATCAAGTATGTTGTTCCCTATTTATTTTGGGAACCCAAAGCTTATGAATGTGTTATTATGAGATTAAACCCATTCCTTTCCATGGTTTATTTATTTACATGTTTGATATGTGTTCTATGTGGAAAGCATGATAATGATAATGTTATTATGTGACGGGTGCACCCAGAATTATATAGCGCAATATGAATGTTTAAATGTGATGGGTGCACCCAGAATTATATAGTGCTCCAATGCATTGGGTAAAGTGATGAATCTCATGAGTAAATGTGAAATGATGTGTGAACAAGATTATGACTTTTTTCACAAGTATGTGTGGTAGTTAACCACTAGGACATGATGTTTCATTTTTATGAATTGCCACATTTCAAGTTTATTGTTTATGCTCCTCTCATGTTCATGATCTTTTGCCTACGTCATGATTATGCTCACCCCATGATGTATTGTTCTTATCTATCCTCTTACTGGGCTTCTAGATCACCCCTTTTGATGTATATCCTCAGGTGTCTACATGTACTAAGGAGAGGACAAGTGCAAATAAGAAGCTAGAGAATATGAAATTAAATAAATGTTTATGGTTGATGTTGTATTTGTTATGTGTGGTCCTAGTTTTCCCAAGACACTAAACCTTTGGATCCTCTATGTGTAATACTATTATGTTGTTTATCTTTGAAATTATGTAATATTAATGTAATAAAAGGCCGTTTTTCTATATGGACCCTAAATCTATCAATTTTTTCCTAGTTCATAGGTTGGCTCAGTTAACTCAATCTCTATTTTCTGTTTATTGAATGATTCAATGAATGGTTTTAACCTTTGACCATTAAACTTGAAAATGTAACCACTTGTGGGATCTTAAATCTCTACTTCTCCATGGGGGTACACATGACGCACTATGAAAGGTCCTGACCATCTTGACCTTAACTTTCCTAGGTGTAAATGAAGTTTTTCACTATACAAGAGCACAAATTTTCCCGGTTCAAAATGTTTGACCTTGATATTACTAGATTAGTAGGCTTGAACTATAGCTTTATTGATCCTTGAATTTTCATAAGCCTCCATCCTTAATTCCTCTAGTTCATTGAGATATAATTTCCTTTTTGTTCTGGACAATGAGAGGTCATAATACATTTTCTTAATTGCCCAAAAGGCCTTATGCTCAATTTCAACAGGTAAATGGCATGCTTTTCCATAAACCAACCTATATGGTGACATTCCTAGGATGGTTTTGAATGCTGCACGATATGCCCAAAGAGCATCCAAGAGTTTCTCGGACCAATATTTCCTAGAAGGATTGACAATTTTCTCAAGAATTTGTTCAATTTCATGATTGGCTAACTCAGCTTGACCATTGGTCTGTGGGTGGTAAATAGTGGACACTTTGTGAAAAATTCCATATTTTTCCATGAGTGATGAGAATGGACGATTGCAAAAATGAGCTCCACGATCACTAATGATAGTCCTAGGAATTCCAACCTTGAGAAATCTAATCACAGTTTGATGATCATTGGATTTTGTAGGAATGGCCTCAACCCATTTAGAGACATAATCGATAGCTAAGTGAATGTAAAGATATCCCCTAGAGTTTGGGAAGGGACCCATGAAATCAATTCCCCAACAGTCAATGATTTCAACCACTAAGATGGGAGTGATTGGAATTTGATTCCTTTTTGTGATGGACCCTACTTTTTGACACCTAGGAAAGCTTTGACAAAATGTGTAGGAGTCCCTTGAGAGGGTGGGCCAGAAGAGACCACATTGAATAATTTTAGAAGATGTTTTCTTAGAGGAAAATTGACCTCCACATGCCTCACTATGAAAGAATTTAAGGATGGACTCTTGTTTAGACTCAGGAACACATCTCCTAATGATTTGATCAGGACAAAACTTGAATAGGTAAGGATCATCAAACACATAGTGTTTGACATGAGAAAGAAACTTCCTTCGATCTTGTGTCCCTGGGAATTTTGGAACGACTCCTGTAACTAAGAAATTGGCTATGTCAGCATACCAAGGGAAGTCACTCACAGAGTATAGGTGTTCATGAGGAAATGAATCAGACACATAAAGGTGATTTGAGTTGTCTTTGAATTCCATCCTAGAGAGGTGATCAGCTACAACATTTTCAACTCCCTTTTTATCCTTGATTGTGAGGTCAAATTCTTGTAAGAGAAGGACCCACCTAATCAGTCTAGCTTTAGCATCTTGTTTTTGGAAGAGGTATTTTAGTGCAGAATGGTCAGTGAACTCAGTGATGGGTGATCCTAAGAGGTAGGACCTAAACTTCGCAGAGGTGGTGTAGTTGATTTGGGCATCATTTAAGGATTTTCATGCATAAGCAATGATATAAGGATTTTTATCACAACGTTGTCCTTACAAAACTCCTACATCAAAGTCACTAGAATCACACATAAGTTCTAAAGGAAGGTTCCAATTTGGAGATTTCATAATGGGTGGAGAGTTTATAGAGTATTTGAGGGTTGAGAATGAACCCTCACAGCTTTCTGTCCAAAAAAATGGAGCATCCTTTACTAGCAGAGCACAAAGGGGACAGGAGATTGAACTAAAGTCCTTGATGAATCTTCTATTGAAATCAGCATGTTCTAATAAAGGCCTCATTTCCTTGACAATTTTGGGTGATGGAAGGTGACAAATGATGTCAACCTTGGATTTATAAACTTCAATCCCCCTACCTAAGACCAGATGGCCTAGAACTAGTCCCTCTTTAACCATGAAATGACATTTTTCCCAATTTAGGACCAGATTTTTCTCTTCACATCTTGACAAGACTCTCTCCACATTCTGCAGACATCCCTCAAATATATCCCCAAACATAGAGAAGTCATCCATGAAGACCTCTAGAAAATCCCCTACCATGTCTGAGAAGATTCCCATCATGCACCACTGGAAGGTTCCAGGAGCATTGCATAAACCAAAGGGCATGCATTTGAAGGCAAAGGTACCGAATGAACATGTGAATGTTGTCTTCCCTTGATCCTCTAGGGAGAACTCAATTTGATTATACCCCGAGTACCCATCTAAGAAATAGTAGAAGGCATGACCTGCTACTCTCTCAAGGACTTGGTCAATGAATGGTAAGGGGAAATGGTCCTTCTTGGTGAATGAGTTTAGCTTCCTATAGTCAATGCTGACCCTCCATACACTACTCACCCTTGTTGGAAGAATCTCTCCATCCTCATTGGTTATCAGTGTGATTCCATCCTTTTTTGGAACCACTTGGATTGGGCTCACCCATTCACTCTCATCTATGGGATATATGATACTAGATTTTAACAATTTTAGAAGTTCTTTACTTACTACCTCCATGATATTAGGATTGAGTTGTCGTTGAGGTTGACGACATGGCTTTGAATCAGATTTTATAACAATCCTATGAGTCCCGATAAGTGGGATTATCCTAGGAATATTAGACAGGGTCCAACCAATGGCTTTATTATGTTTCCTAAGGACATCTAGAAGCATCCTCTCATGATTGACTTCAAGATAAGAAGAAATGACAATAGGATGTGTTTGATTTTCCCCTAGGAAAGAATACTTGAGTATAGCGGGAAGTTCCTTCAATTCAAGATCATGCTGGTTCAGAATTTCAGTAGAATATTGGGACATTAGATCAAGATCAATTTCTTTTTTTAGATTTTCAGATAGGATTGATTCCCCACATGTAAAAGTTTCAACTACTAGATTTTCTTGATCATATTTAAGGAAGGAAGTTTGATTGGTCTCCATGAAATTGGTTTCCTGAAAGGTTTCACTGATTGTTGGACCTAAGAATTCATCATAAGAGCAATTTGAAGATGATTCAAGCCAAGGAGATAAACTTCCTTCATATGAACAAAGGAAATCAATCTCATCCTGACTTAAACATTCATTAAATATTCCTTTATGTTACATGGATTCATTATCAATTATTCCTATCACGTTTACTTCATGAATTCCCTCATCATCCCCTATTTGTGAGCTTGCATTATAGATGTTCAAGTCTAGACTCATGTTCCCAAAGGTGATGGCCATGTTCCCATTTCGGACTCGGATAACAGAGTTGATTGTTGCAAGGAAAGTACGACCAAGGATGATTGGGGTTTGTTCCTTATTTAATAAGTTTGGATGGTTGTCAAGGACAATGAAGTCAGCAGGGTAGATGAAGTTTTCAACCTTTACCAGAACGTCCTTTAAAATCCCCTTTGGAACCCTAATGCTATGATCATCAAGTTGAAGTGTGATAGATGTGGGTTGGAGTTCTTCTAGTCCTAACTGGCATTACATATCATAAGGTATGAGATTGAAACTAGCACCTATATCACACAAGGCCTTGATCACTTTTCTTTCTCTTAGTTCAACATTGATGTAAGGGAAACCTGGGTCTTTCAACTTAGGAGGAATGGTCCCTTGAATGGTGGTACTCACATTAGCAACCAAAAGGACTTGGTTTTTATGTGAAAATTTTCTTTTAAAAGTGCACAAGTCCTTAAGGTACTTTGAGTAGGAAGGTATGGTTTGGATGGAATCGAGAAGGGGAATGTTCAACTTGACTTGTGAGAAGATTTTCCTAAATTTTTCACTCAGTTCAGGATTGTGTTTCCCCCTCATGCATTGAAGAAATGGTGCAGGTTGTGGGGTTATTTGTTGAAGAGTTGTTTCTTTCACATTGTTATCAGTTTCCCCAGTTTGATCTTGGGGTTCATTTGAATTTTCATCCAAGTTTTAATCTTCAGGTGGGTTCTGAATTAGTTGTTCAGGTTTCTCAATTGATTTCCCAATTCTTAAACAGTCACAACCTTTAGTTATTCATGAGTTGTTTGAGCACAACTTGACTCTCCCCTTGAAGTTGAGGATGGCACCGCCTGAGTAGGAATGGGTGCCTTTCCAGTTTTGATGCACTACTGGAAATTCCATCATTCCCAACGCTTTTTTCCCAACGGTTTTAATAAACTGTTGGGAAAAAGACCCTATGCCAACGGTTCATATGAACCGTTGGGATATAGATCATATGGACCGGTTTTTCCAACGGTTCAAATGAACCGTTGGGAAATATCCATCTAAAATCACTTCTGCCATCGGGATTCTTCTCCGATTCCTAACCCGCACCCCTCCAAACCCTCGGTGCCACTCACATACTCCTCCCGTCCTCACCAGGGCTCCCATACCGACCACCCCTCATGGATCGCCGCTCGCCGATCGCCGCTCGCCGCTCGCCACTCGCCGATCGCCGCTCGCCGCTCGCCACTCGCCACTCGCCACTCGCCGCTCGCCGCTCGCCGCTCCCCGCTCATCGGCTCCCACACATCCCCCTTCAAGCCAAAGTTATCCAAACCCTACAGGGCCGCTCCGTTCCTCCTGTCATTACTGCCGCTCTCTCCTCCTGTCATTACCGCCGGTCTCACCCCCCTTGAGTTCCCCTCCTCCCATCCTGAATCATGCTCGCCGCTCGCAGCTTCCCGCTCATGGTCGCTCGCGAATCCCCCTTCTGCTGTGTAAGCATCAATTCTAACTCTCTTTAAGTTTGAATTCAGGTTAATTATGAGTTATTATTAGTATTTATATGATTCATTCATGATATATAACTGTCATTTCCAATGTTTTATATGATTTATTTTAGCTCTGTTTATGATTATTGCCTTTACAAAATTATCCAAAGGAGGGTGATTCAACAATACATCATTGAGTTCACCTGTATATTGAATCAATGTTTTTTGATTCCACATTTGCATATGTGAAACCCAATAACTGCATGACATGTGTATTATAATCAGTATCCCAATTTGTTTGAGGGGTGATCTTCCCTATTTAGATTCTTTTCTTGTTTCCTTTCTGTTGATACAATGTGTTTGACTTTATACTGTTTTATGAGATCGTTTCTCTTCTTCGATGTGATGTTTTTTAATGGATTTGCCCTTTTTTGAGAGGCATCTCACACGAGAGTGTTTTTTTGGTTATTTAATGATGTTGCATGGTTATGAACCTTGTTCATCTGATGTGAAGTTATGTTCTTTATATAATGATATCCTTGGGAGTCATTTCATAGGGTGGATGTTCAGGCCCCTTTCTCTCCTTTTCAAGTTTGTTTTAAATTCTAAAGGACATTAATTATTTGAGAGATATCTGTTATAGGGTCCCAAATTTATAAAACCCTTTGTGTTTTATGAGGGTTGGAGGTTTCAAGAGGGTGATTAGAGCCTTTTACATTTTCAAATTATAATTTTATTCATGGTGTCACTTATTTGATCATGCATTTGATTTCTTGTCCATGTGGTAACTTGTTTGATTATGCAGTTACTAGTTTGTTTTTTCCACCCCTTATTTGACTATGAAATCTCTTTTTTTTTCTTATGGTTAATTGGTGAGGTTTCTCACTTGTTTGTGTGAGGAAACATTGGAAGCTAGAGTAGCCTTCGGGTCTTCCATGAGATGGATTTGTTTTTCTAAAACATAATGTGAGAACATTTCCGGAGTATGTTGAAATAACCCCAAATGTCTCCATGAGATAGCATAAATAACCCCAAGTGTCTCCATACATCGTATCCTCCTCACATGGGTTGGCCACTCACCCAATCATATCAAACATATCGTATTCTATCCTCTCAGTCACATAGTACAGACTCATCTCTCGAGGATTATCCCATAATCCTCATCCCACACACTATAGTCTTCTCTCGGCATGTTGACCATTCTTTAATTATATTATCAAGAATATGGTCAAGAACCTCATTAAAATCATGTATTTTAACCCAGCCCCACTAACACACCAAGCCTCTTGGCATTATAATTCCAGTATGTCTGACAATACCCAATACTCACAGTAGCATCTCATCCTTGATCTCCTTAGTTTAAATTCTGAATCATTAAATGGAGTAAAACCTATCATAATACATTTTATAGACTCTGAGGGACCATCCCACTCTAAGAACCCACCAAGATTCCAATCCATCCTCATAAGTATTTCCTCATCAAACACTAGACGTAAAATTGCCACATTTATCACCATAAGGCCCAATCCTCTTAGGAATATTTTACTTGTTCTAAACCCTCATCTAGTCCATACACATATCATCCAAATTATAAGACATATGTTAGACCACTCATATCCCAATTGATATCTAGTGACAGGGTGATTTCATTTCCATAAAATCACTAAAGAATTTTATCTAAACCTAGGCGGCTTGTGAACACCATATCTATAGGTCTACTATGTTAATCTATTTACTTTCATTTACCGTCATTAGACTCAATGACTCCCATGGAACATAGTTATAATCAATCCCTTGTCAATCTATGATCGAATAATCAAGTTAGTGTTTAAGGGTCTATCGAGGCTCTTAATACTATCTTTATATACATAAGAATTCTTATTTAAAGAAACAATTAATTTAAGTAATGTTTGATCACCTATGGAGGTGCTTATACTTCATCTTCTAACTGCTAAATGATGTATTTCCTCCACATGAATGAGGAATTAAAAAAATCCCCTTCCATGTTCATGTAAAACCTATATTTTCCAAAGACAGCATACTAACCACAAATATATAGGTGAGAAAAATCAGAAGACTGGTCCATGATCACATCATTAGTCATAGCTTCATCAAAAATCTTCATGCCTTAAGCCTTATATTAATCATATGATTTGACATATACTTACCATATTAGTGAATGTTGATTCATATTCAATCACTAACAATTTTTCCTACTCAATATCTAAGAGATCTCAAGATCTAGCTTGTTTAAGATCATCTAGGAAGTTTTGGTCATTGAAGATTAGTTGGAATCACTTCTAATAATGTTTTCATCCTCCCATTCCACAATAAATTTACACCACAACCTATCTTGACCCTTTAGTAATGGTGTAGCCATGTAATTTCCCAAACAAACTTGTATTTAACAAAACCAAACTAAGCTGAAACTCGAGCCAAACTAATTATATACCATTTATAGGAAGATTAATTGTTAATTAATAGGAATGTACTTTTTAATAGTATCATTTTGAAACATGGATTTGTTTCCCCCTTGCTTGCAGGAACATGATTTGACCTATGTGGCGTTGTGGTTCTTATATGTTGGGCGGTGACATGTATAGTCACACGAGACAAGTATGTTTTAGTTTAGTTTTTATTTTATTTTCTTTATCGCATTGTCCACTTAGGTCTTTTACTGGTTTCTATGGACAGGGAGTAGTTATATTCTACGAAGGAGGCCAGAAGGGGTTCAGATTGTTTCAATCCGCCGGCTTTAATCCGAGGTAAGATTCTATGATTACTACTTGTCTCGCACCTCATATATTTTGGGGATTTCAATGTTTTTGACTCCATATTATGTTTTTGGTAGGGCATTGGATCGTTTTGTGTTGGTTCGGGTGGATTTGGTTCTCGCCAATGGAGGTAAGGATTTAATGCTGTTGGTTGGTTTTTCACTGGTTATGTAGGGTCCTTTATGTGTTTTACGGTTCTTAATATCCTTTTTGTAGTGCGTTGATCCCTGCTCGTTGGTTTTGAGTCACCAAGTCAAGGGTGACTCGCCTGCGTGTGCATAGGTAAGTAAGTATATGTATGTGGGTTCCCCCGTTACGTGTATAGTCAACCATGGAAATGATTATGCACGTATGGGGCTTGGTGTGCCCATGTATATATATAAAAATGCATACGCAGGAGAGTGGAGACAGGTATATGCATTTAAGCATATGTGTAAGGATCCCCTTGCACATGCTCATGGCCATGTGGGTGTGTGCATAGGGGATATGTGTCCTTGCATGTGTGTGAAGGTGTGTATACTCAGTTGGGGAGCATCGGCTTTTAGTTAGAAAGATCCAAGAGCCGAAGTGGACGGCTTGGTTCCACCTTGAGGTAGGGTCCCTCTTCTAGTCTCTTTAATTAAAGAATTCTTTAAATTTTATTACCTTCTTTCTTAATTATGCATAATTATATCGACTTGCATATATTGAATAAGTGTTCTTTTATATAATCATTTCATTTGATAAATAACGTCATTTTTTATAATAAAACCCTTCCAACGGAGGTGCGCTGTCTGCGAAAACTCACAGTGATAGTTATGTTGATCTAGTTGCTTAACTTATTGCATTTGATTTGTGCTGAATGAGTTATAGAATAAATGTTAAATATAATTAAATGAATTTTGTGATAAAGCAATGCCATGATTTTATAATAAAACCCCTTCAATGGAGGTGTGCTGTCTTCTAAACCAAAGAGTAGTGATAGTTATTTTCTGTCGTTTTGTTTCCCTTTAGAAGTTGCGTCATTGTGTCACTCGCTACAACCTTCTCTGGTGATCCCTTGTTATAGCATATTAAATAGTTGATATGTTATATCATTTGGCGGCAGGGCGACGGCCGGAATGTTGCCCCGCCTCCTCCCGCTCCATTCGCTCCTGGCCGGAAGATGCTGCCCTGCAGATGTCGCTGGACCGGGACAACACGTCGCGGTCACGCCGCGGTCACGCCGCGGTCACGCCGTGGTAATGCCATGATTTGGACCTGCTCTAGGACGACACCTTGCGGCGGTTCGCAATCCTGTCGGGATTCGATGTATGATACCTTGATAGAGTTTTAGATACTTTACCCATCCATAGTAAATGGGGAGGGAGGCGACGACCGGAATGTTTCCCCACTTCCTCCCGCTCTCTTCGCTCCTGACCAGAAGATGCTACTCCGCAGATGTCGCTAGACCGGGCCAACACGCCGCGGTCACGCCGCGGTCACGCCGCGGTCACGCCGCGGTCACGCCGCGGTCACGCCGCGGTCACGCCGCGGTCACGCCGCGGTCACGCCGCGGTCACGCCGTGGTAATGCCATGATTTGGCCCTGCTCTAGGACGACACCTTGCAGCGGTTCGCAATCCTGTCGGGATTCGATGTATGATACCTTGATAGAGTTTTAGATACATTACCCATCCATAGTAAATGGGGAGGGAGGCGACGACCGGAATGTTTCCCCACTTCCTCCCGCTCTCTTCGCTCCTGGCCAGAAGATGCTACTCCGCAGATGTCGCTAGACCGGGCCAACACGCCGCGGTCACGCCGCGGTCACGCCGCGGTCACGCCGCGGTCACGCTGTGATTTGTCCCTGCTCCAAGACGACACCCTGTGGTGGTTCACAGTCCTATCGGGATACTTCTCCTATCCCTAATCCGCACTTCTCCAAACCCTCGACGCCAATCCCATACTCCTCTCGTCCTCGCTACCGCTCCCATACCGACCACCCCTCGCCGCCGCTCCCATCCCAACCACCCCTCACCGCTCGCCGATCGCCAATCGCCGCTCCCCGCTCATCAGCGCTCACGATTTTTTTCTAAAATCTCTATGAGAACCCATAACCCTTCTCGTTTTACCCTAAACCATAGCTCGACGCACCCATATGGAAGATTTTTCCCAATAGCTCGACACGAATCCTACTTCCCAACCGACTCTCGACGTGAACCCTACTTCCCAGCGCGACAGGTCTAGTTTTCCAATGCTCAATTATTCTGCATTAAATGGGTACGTATTATGATCCACTTACGATTTTAGGTTGTGTTTGGAACCCTGCTTCCCTACCTACTCTCGAGGGTTCTAACTCTACTTTCCAACCGGTCATCTTATCTTTGATTCAAGTAATTTTTGTTCATTCACTTTAAATCAGTATGTATGCCTTCATTTATTTTTGATTTTTTGGTTCCATTTCGCTGCAATGTACTGTCTATTATGATCCCCTTATGAACAAAATCAATATATCATTTTAGGTTGCAATTTTGTTTTAATTTACCTGTATAGAATCATTTTGATTGATATTGAAGAGGTCAAAATGAGGTGGGGAGGAGGGGGGGATGTGCTGGAGGGGGGGGGGGATGGGAAGGGGTGAGGTGAGGAGGAGGGGGGGTGGACAGGGGGTTGGAGGGGGCTGTGTAGGTGGGGGAGAGGGGGAGAGGGGGAGAGGGGGAGAGGGGGGGGATGTGCTGGGGGTGAGAAAAGATAAGATACAGGTGTGAAAGAACATCCATGTTGATGGCAGCACCAATACATTAACGACTAGAAAAACCTGATCATCGATCAACAACGTCTCCTACTGATCATCTATCAACAACGCACCCAATGGGGTATATAAAATAAATGAATAACCAATGAATTATCAATGGTCCTCATGACAATCATAAAAGTTTTACCTTACAAGGGCTCTATAGTACAAGATTGACCACTCCACATGGGCGTTATTAATTAACAGGTATAGAAAACACTTGTCACTCAATCAGTAACAATCCCATTATGGCATCTTCAAGAGTCCCTTTGATGCATATAAATATCTTAAGGAAATCTGACCATAACTTCTATCCCACATCATCATCCCATACCAATGGTTCCAATAGTTCCAATCCTAAAAAAGACAGTAATCCTCAACTGTTCTAACCTTGAGAAATAGGTACCAAAATTTCAGGATAAAACAAGATCTCTTCATATATACTACTTGATTATAATTTTCAGGATCTATATGAAAGAACATTGAACAGAACTAGCTTAGATTTCACAATCCATTCCAACTAATGATCTCATAATAACCCTCACACATGATTCTCATCTCACAACCCAACCTGCTGGAGGATTCTGAATCCAATCCTTGAAGAAATCCTGATAAAGAATTGTTTTACTCCAAAACACCATAAAGACCACATTCAAACACAGAAAGTATTCCATCATGGAAATTTATATGAAAAACTGATCAAAATTGAATACTCATAAGTCGAATTCTGACTCGAGGGTTAAAATAGGGTAAACACAACAAGGAGAAAAAAGTACCCAACCTGTACTTTAGGTATATGATATGTAACCCAAAATGTCCCCTCGTTCCATGTGACATAGACTGCTCAGTGTGTACTTTTCCAAAGTACACATCATGTGTTCCAGTATATGATGTTTACCCCCACCTGGGTACATTCACATACAAGGCCCCACTTAGCATGAAAAATTCCCTACTACGTGGAATGTATCACCCCATACACAATCTTTACCCCACATATGGTTCCCATGTATGTACCTATCCATATATCCCCCCCCCCCACACAAGGTCTACCCACGCACAATTCCTATCCATGTACCTCGCACTAGATATAGCTTTATACCCTACATGGTCATCTTTCACTAGCACACCCCGAGTCACCACTACATGGCATGTAACCCACCCCCTTGTATTAATCTTTTAGTTCCCAAAACCCATATTTCCCAAGTACGAAGAACACATGATGTGTGTTCTCAAAACTACACATCATGTACATGAGTTATCCCAAAATAAACCCCCCAAAAATATCCCAAAACACCTAATTTCTCCAAAGTATCCATTGATTGAATCCTGAATGGGTCACCAAAAACCCAAAAAATACGATTAAAAATTAAAATCAACTACCCTATGGGAATTTGTGGGGGAGGCAGGGGTGTTTGGCGAGGGTGAGGTGGGGAGGAGGGGGGGCTGTGTAGGGGGTTTGGTGGGGAGGGGGTGGGCTGGGCAGGGGGGAGGGGGGGTTGTGCAGGTTTGGGGGTGGCTGTGTAGGTGGGGGTGCTGGGCAGATGGGGGAGGGGGGCTGGGCAGGGGGGTTGTGCAGGTGGGGTGGTGGTTGTGTAAGTGGGGGAGGGGGTGGGATGTGCAGGGGGTTTGGCTAGGCAGGGGGAGTGGGGCTGGATAGGGGGGGCTGTGCTAGTGGGGTAGTGGGGGGGGGGGTTGTGCAGGTGTGGGGGGGGGGGCTGGGCAGATGGGGGGGGGAAGGGGGGTTGTGCCGGTGCGGGGTGGTGGTTGTGCAGGTGGGGGAGGGGGTGGGATGTGCAGGGGGTTAGGCTAGGCAGGGGGAGGGGGCTGGGCAGGGGGGGATGTGTAGGTGGGGTGGTGTGGGGGGGGGGGGGGGGGTTGGGAAGGTGGATGAGTATGGAGATGAACTTGAGTTCCTTGAACCCAATTAGGGAACTGCAGAACGATTTCGTAGGACCCGAGTATATCGGATAAGGCACATTCGTGGAAGAATCTATAATTCTATCCATGTCCCTACTTACACTATCAATGTTGTAGAAACCGTGGAAGAGCCATTTAGTGAGTCTAGTAAGAGAAGGAAAATCCCCATGCATAATCCAACCAGGTACAATTACTATGGAATGTAATAATGCTACAACCACCATAGATCAAGATTAATACGTCATTATGTTGAGAAACATCAGACCCTTGTACCTTTATTTAATGATAAATGTTAGCAATATTTGAAAATATTACATTGACTATGATTTTTGATTTAATATCATTCTAATGTTGACACATTCTCATATGTGATATGATGAGGACAATATAGAACCTTCCACATAGATACTACAATTCTGTGTCCAATGCAAGAAATGTCCATAAGTCCAATTCATGCTCGGGGATCAATTTGGAGACCTCATTTCTGAATCATAATTTATAGTAATTCAGTAGGATCAAAACATCATTGACTTTTTAGGAAGGCCTCTTTAAACTTTTCTGACTACTCAAACATAACTACATTCTTAGTAATCCTAGTCATAGGAACTTCTAAAGGGGAAAAGTTTTAAATGAACCACATGTAAAACCCGAACAAACAAATGAAACCCACAATCTCAAACATGTTTCGTATGCCTTATCATGAAACCACAACCTATACATTCGTTGGGTCCACATAAATTCCCACATTATAGATTACGTGCCTAAGAAAACATACTTTATGGAAGCATAAGTGACACTTTGAGATCTTATAAAACATATAATGTGGTCAAAGTGTACAAAAAAAATCTATAAGTTTCCAATGTGTATATCAATGGTCGGTGAGTATATAAGGATATCATCAATAAGAACCACAATGAATGAGTTGAGATATGTATGGAAGATCTCATTCATGAGATCCATGAACACCATTGGATTAATTTTAAACATGAAAGGAAATTAAAGATATGTATGGAAGATTCCTTAATAATTTTCACACCATTTGTAATACGAAATCATATATATACATTCATTCAACTAATCAATTCATGTCCTTAAAAAAGTTCCACATGTCTCATTACTGCTAAGTAAAAAATGGCAAGGATCAATATTTGCCCTCATGTACCTCTTTATAACCTCTTTATTACCTCTACACAAGTAGTAATTTACCGCTTTCAAAATAGTAAATTATCTTCACACATGTCTTTTCTAGCCCAACATATTTATATGTATCCACTACTTTTACCCTTATCAAAGCCCTAGACTAATACTTCTCACTCAATATAGCTCATCACTCAACTCCCAACATCTTCCATACTACTAAATGTAGTGTCTCATACAACTATATATCACATACCAACCTTCTCACTTAACAAACATCCATGTTAATACATTATGATCAATGTAAATCCATTTTCTGAAATAATACCATATTAACCATGGTAGGTCTAATATCACATTCAAAACTCTCCATTATCACTCATGGTTGGGTTCATCTAGAACCTTATCACTCAAGGTGAGGCCATTATATTGACCACTACCTTATCAATCATGGTAGGGTTATATATCATGTTATAATATGATAACTTCATTATCACTCAAGTAAGGGTCCTTCTAGCACCTTATCACTCAAGGTGTTGTCATTCCTTATTATATATCACTATACTTGTTAGAATTTCTCACCCAAGATGTGTATGATATAACAACAAGGGAATTTGGTCCATATTATAGCTCACCAGATAGGTACAAGGTTCTAGTTACTCGGGACCTATTCCCCCTAACTTATCAATCATGTTAGTGTTAGATATCATTTTATAATATGATAGCATCATTATCACTCAAGTAAGGGTCCTTCCAACACCTAATCACTCAAGGTGTTTTCATTCATTAAGATATTTCACTATACTTGTTAGAATTTGTCACACAACATGTGTATGAAATAACAAGGACATTTGGTTCATATCATAGCTCACCAGCTAGTGTACCACCATGAAGACCATGATCCCATGTGATAAATGGTTAATTTTTATGATTCTCCCTATGGATCATCATTCAAATTTCAATGGATACAAAAATCATCTATGGAAGGTATATACTAAAACTCATGTAGTAATCTACTGGATTGTCATGGAGGATTATCTGAATGTTTTCATTATAGATTGGGGATAGAATATTACCTTGTAATCTTATCCTCTTAGAATATGATAGAAAATTTCCAAAGTGAGCCCAACCGATGATGTAAATAATTCATAACCACTGACAAACACCATGTTGGATGTCATCATAGCATATCCCCTTGAAAATTAGGCATGTGATATCTCTCATGAATCAAGTAAATATCTATCCCCATAGAATCTATGTGTCACAAGAGCCTGAACAATATCCCTCTCTTAAACACAATCCAATACCTTGATAAATGCAACAATATAACTAAATCTCTTGACATTATAGAAGTCATTGCCCCATAGTATATGATTCCCCCATCATTATACTCTAGGAACAAAAGGGTTATAATGGTCATAGTGTAAATATCCTTCTAGGTTATTATATTGAATGATTAAATTCATCGAAAAAATATCAAATTTATCCTGGAGTAATCAAAACAAATAACCCTTATTCGATAGATCAGGATTGAGGCAGGGGATTCTTCATATATGAGTTATAAACTTGAATTTCCAATATCCCCCTCCCTATTTGATGAACAAGACAACATTTTGTTGGTTCTTGGTCTCTCTACCACATCAATATGTGAACCATACAAGGGGAAGAGATGTGAGTAAGCCTTCAAAAATGAGATGATTATTTCTATGTGTTTTTTGTGTGTTTTTTTGTGTGGTTTCAGGTGATTAAAGTGAGTTTTCTATGTGTTCAGTGGTGTGTTTTCTGTGTTTGCGGGTTGCAGTGTTCCTATGATAGAGTGGTGTGTTTTGTGTGTGTGCAGTGGTGTGTTTTCTGTGTGGGCAGTGCTGTGTTTTCTGTGTGTGCAGTGGTGTGTTTGCAGGTTGCAGGTTGCAGTGTTTTGGTGAGTTTTCTATGTGTGCAGTGGTGTGTTTTCTATGCGTTTTCTGTGCAGTGGTGTGTTTTTAGAGTTTTTTATGTGTGCAGTGGTGTGTTTTATGTGTTTGTAGGTTGCAGTGGTGTTTTTTTGTGTGATTGCAGTGTATTTTTGTGAGATGACACGTTTTTGACAGAGTTTACATTGCAGCCTACAATATTGCTGGCTGTTTCATCTTAAATTAATGGGGGGGTCTAACCCAACGGTTTCAAAACCGTTGGGTTATACCTTTGTGATGCTGCAACATTTCCCAACGGTTTTGAACCGTTGGGTTATACCCTGCTGCATTTTCCAACGGTTTTGAACCATTGGGTTATACCCCTGCTGATACCTTTCCCAATGGTTCAAAACCGTTGGGGTATACCCTGCTGCTTTTCCCAACCCTGCTGATTTTCCCAACGGTTCAAAACCATTGGGGTATATCCTATGCCAACGGTTTTAAAACCGTTGGCATACCCCTGTCGCTGATTTTTCCAACGGTTCAGATGAACCGTTGGTATAAAAGAAATCTAAACAGCCTTTCCCAACAGTTCAAGGTGAACCGTTGGTATAAGGCTTTCCCCATGCCTCACAGCCCAACGGTTTCTAAAACCGTTGGGATAAGTTTTCCCAACGGTTTTAGGGCCTTTTCCAACGGTTTTAAACCGTTGGAAAAACATGGATTCCCAGTAGTGATGGTTTGAATTTCTTATTTAAGGTAAGAGACTTCCGAGTTCATCCTTTCTATTTGTTTGCACAGTTGTTCTAGTAGGCTTTGTGGAACAGTTTGTGTTGGTGCTTGAGAAGATTGGTTTATCCCGGGGGGATATTTTGGAGGTGGGATGGTTTGTTTAAAATGGACTGGTGGCTGTTGGTATTGGATAGGTTGGGTTTGGAAATGGTTATGGGTTTGGTAGTTCTGATGGGGGTAAGGATTTTGTCCCTGTGGTTGGCTAGGTTGTTGGTTATCTTTCCAGCGGAAGCCTGGGTGGTCATTATAACTTGGATTGAAGTTATTTTGGTATTGAGGCTTTTGAAAGTTCAAGGAATTTACTTCTACTGGGGGTACTCCTAAAATAAAATCCTTGATGGATGGAATGGTTGGACAGTTGTCTTTCTTATGGTCATGTTTGTCACAAATTGTGCAAACTGGGTCAACGGTTTGGATTTCATGTATTTTCCTAAGGTCTATCTCTTCAACCTTCCTAGAGAGTGCTGTGAGTTTATCCCTAAGGCTTTCTTCTTCTCTAAGTGTATGAATTCTAGTAGTTGTTTGTGGATTTTTAGAATAAGGTGAAGTTCCCCATGTTTGGTTTTGTTCAGAAAGGCTTTCTAGATACCCGTAAGCATCATTTGGGGATTTGTTTTTAAAGGTTCCATTACACATCATGTCAATGAATTTTTTGTTCCCAGGACCCAAACCTTCATAGAAAATTCTCACTTGTTCAAGTATAGAAAAAACATGGTGTGGAACCATGTTTAGAGTGTCTTTGAACCTCTCCCATGTTTCATAGAACGACTCTCCCTCTTTTCAAAAATGTTTTGGATACTCTTTTTAAGTGCAATTGTTTTGTGGTGGGGAAAGTATTTTTTTGTAGAATTCTCTTTGTAGTTGGTACCAAGAGTTTATGGATTATGGTATCAAATTGTTTAGCCAATTTTTAGCTCGATCCTTTAAAGAAAAAATAAATAGACTCATCTTATCTTATTCTAGTTGATGTGGGGGACACATGGTTTCTACAATGTCATTGAACTCCTTAATGTGAAGGTGGCATCTCGTACTTCATTCCATGGAATGTGGGAAGATTGTTTAGGACATGAGGTTTAAATATGTAGTTTGCATCTCCTAGGGAATTGTGTCTAATGCATGAGGGGGCATTGGTCCAAGAAGGTGTGAGGTAGCCATTCATGGTTTGATCGACTGCATTCCCCAAGTTTGGGGCTGCCTCATTTGGGTTTCCATTTTGGTTCCTACCCGGGTTTATGAGTTGGTTTCTTTGAAGACCTTCCATTTAAATGAGATAAATTTTTGACTCAGGGGTGTTAGGAAGATTAGGATCTAATGTAAAGATTTCCCTTGGTGTACTTGACTCCCCAACCCCAGGACTATCCACCCTAACTAGACGGTTCGATTGATCGCGGGTGTAGGCGGACATGTGCCAAAAGAAAAAACAAACGAGAAAGGGAAAAGATAAGAGAATTTGGATGAGAAAAGAAGAAATGGGGGAGAATATAATGGGTGTTTACATGACTTACTTGGGTCCCTGGAAATGACACCAAAATTTGATTCACGCTCAAATTTACCCAAGAGAATAAGGTAGGACGGTCCTTGTATTTTAGCTTGGGTTATCGAATCCTTAGAGATATAAGAAGTAACCTATAGACACATACATTCTATGGACTGTTTTTGGATATGAATTGGACAACTTGGGTTGATTTTAGATGGGTTTAAAGTAACTCTAATAGACTTAAGTTAATTCAATTTAAAATAATGAGTTGATCCCAGGTTATTGCTCGGAGTGGATTGGACGTATTTCCTTTTCAATGATTTCAATTTCTTATATTTGAGATGGGTTCATTTAAGGAGATAAAACAACATCATCACTTAATAGTTTAATTCCTACACCCTTTAATAATAGTCACCTATACATTTGAAGGATCTATGTTTTGATCACTTCAAGGTAAAGGTTTGTATTAGTACTTGAAGTGTGTGGCCTTAAATTCAACAAGGATGATGGAGTTTAAAAACCATCAAATAAAAATCTCAATTAAAGAAGTGATTATAAATTAATGGGGTGATAAATAACATCCAATACATCCCCTTGATACTCCCTTGGATAAACCCATAAGTGGGTTATCCCTCTCTTGATCCCATGGTTTCAATGGAAGCGGAAAGTAGACTCATGAGGGAGGAAATAGAGAAGTAAAGAAAACAAAAAAAATAAAATGATCACTCCACCGTTGTGTGAATAATTTCACAAGGTTTGGTGTGAATAAATTCACACCTTGATCCAATGGTATCAAAGTGATATGAATAACATCAGAATAATATTTTAATAAGAACTTTTATTAAGAAACTAAAGTGAATTGAACAACTTACATGTGAAATACAAATTTGAGACAACAAAATTGCAGTATAACATTACAATTGAACAAAGCACCAAAGATCCTTAAATCCTCCAACACCAATACCTTAAATAGGCCTTTTTTATCCCTTGGGTAGAGCCTCCAATAGTCCAAGTCTCCTCAATTAATTGTGGTAGGCCATACGTGGGTGGAAAGTAAGGGAGAGTTGATTTTTTCTACCCTTGACCCGAGGTGGCAGCCATCTTTCCTTCACCGAACAGAGGCGCTTGGAAGACCTTCTAGATTGCAGAATCAGAGTATTCTATAGAAGAAGAAAATAGAGATACGAATGTCTTATAACCTTATGTAAAATTTGGGCCCATTTTAACTTGTGGATTCTGAGATATGATCAAATTAGTGGGATGTTTTTTTGGGCCGCAGAATCTGGCCCAGAATTTTATCTCTAACTTGGGCCGCCTAAATGGACACTATGGAGGCAGGATTAGCATTGGATCCTCAAGAGTGATTTGTTACAATACATGTCCTATAACATCCCAAGAAATATGGTATTCATGGGGCCTGTATTTTGGGACCCACAGTCTTATCAGTGGGATGGTGTCCAATCTTCCTTCTCCATAATTGTTTCTTTTCATCGCCAAATATCTCCTTCATCCTTTATGAATCATCCATTGATCCATGAATGAAAAATGATTAAATTTAAGTGAAGATACATTTAAAAAAATATCAAATTAAAATAGGGATAATTACATTCCTTAGAATTAGATGACTCATTGGGTACTTTAAATGACTTTAAAAAATGTACCACATAATATTGCATTTTAAGTAAGAATTACAATGATAATGTGAAATGATGTTCAAAGTGTAAAATGCACTAAAATGGTGTTTATTAATAATAAAGAACATTAATATTATGTATATTAACAATTTATATTATCCTCATTTAGTGGATAATCACATACCCACTTTGAAAAATGTCATAATGTTATGATACTTATATTATCTAATCATAACTAAAGGGAGAATGAGGTATCAACACTCATAATAACAATCTAGGTGAATGAGTCGTCTCTATGTAATATCCATAAGGGTGAAGAAACTATCACCAAATAAAATTACATTGGTGAAAAAGGAATTACCATAATACTACTCAATGTGAATGAGTTAACACCATATCACTAAAAAAAGGGTGAACAATACATCACTATATCACTGTACAAGGTGAATAATGCATCACCAATATAATACAAAAGGGTGAATGATATATAACCAATATAAATATCAAGGTGTAACTATTCATCATCTACACGTCTCTAGGGGTGAAAAACATATTCCCAATGCAATACACAAGGTAAATTATATATAACCGATATAATACACATGGTGAATGATACATCGGTAACAAAATCAATAAGGTGAACAATATATTACTATAATACATCAATACCAATGAAAAATGGATCACTATAATAATTAAAAAGGGTAGATGATCTATAACTAATATAATAAACATGTTGAATAATATATCACCAATATTCAAGAAATGAAGGGGTCATGATATATCAGAAACAAAATTAAAAAGGTGAATGATTCATCATCAGAATAATAACAACATAGATGAATGAGTTGTCACTATATAATATAGGATTTATTAAATGATTAATCACCCACACTTATCATGGAGGCCCCATAAACTATATACTAAGTCTTATTATACTAAATTTATTACTAGTATATTGACACCCCATGTGTCATCTACTTAGTTTCACTTAATCACTCCCGATGTCCCGTGGAATTACTTACAATCCCATATAACTACCCATATCACAAGGTTAATGTCATTTTATCCACAAAACATCAAATGGTCACATGAAAAGGATAATTAAACACTATATTAACCTATATAAAGCTTATTATTAATAATAATTTCTCAAGGATTCCTTTCAAGGATCACTAACTCAATTCCTAGGAAAGGTTAACCCTCATGGGTTTTATTCTATATGTTTTTTATAGATTTCCCAAGGAATCTTGGAAATCAATTACTATGTGTTTAAAGAATAAGTTTTATAAGAAATATCATGAGATAAATAGTCTATAATCACCCCTCAATGAACAAGGAAACTAATTTTGTTACCATTTAGGGTTATCCTCACTCACCCGTCTACACCTGCATTTCATATGATACATGAAACTAATATAAGAAAGAAGAATTTAGGAACCACGTAACTCATAGTTATAGAATCATTCCCACTGAATATATTCAATTCATTTGGACCTAATCAATAAAAATAAATAAATAAAAGAAAAACCCTTATTTTAAGGATTTTTGGCAAAGAACAACAAGGAAGTGGAAGAAATTATAAATAAGAGGAAGGAGGAGTTACCTGAGGTGATCTAATAGGATGAACATTTCTTAAATAAAATTATTAAAGAGAGATATTATTTAAATAAAAGAAGATAAATCAAGGTAGAAATTGATATGGCTTAATCAGACTATCCAAGTGAAGTGGGGAGAGGGGGGGTTGTTATACCATTTTAATTTCAAAATTTAATTTAATCTAAAAATTTAGAAAAAATATTTTTGAGTCCATTTGGTACTCAATGTAGCCCATAAAGTACTTTTTGACTAACAGGTTCCCAAAAAATGGCCACTAGTCAACCAGTGGTCCACCTGGATAAAACCCATGAATATTTTAGAAACCGAGTTCTTAGTACCAAGAAGTCAGGTAGCTGGTTCTATATGTTACTTTTGATAGATTTTACTATTGATTTATTTTTCAAAAATTTCAACCCTCAGAATATCTCAACCACTCCAATATTTAAAACCATCTTAATACACATGGATTGATTATAATTAAATTGAATCTATACCTCAGGGTATGTGGGTCATTGAAAATCCCCCATTATATAACTTTTCATCCTTGATATTCATTATTGAGGCTTTCCAATGAAAATATATGATCATTTATCTTGCATATCTACCTACTTATCCCATATATTCTTATAAATATGTATTTTCTACCACTATACTCACACCAGATGCATTGTATTCCATTAAGGGATCTTATTACTTTGGTTTATGATTCATACTAGTCATTCCTTGAACGACACATCATTATACTACTCAACATCATTTACACAAATCACTACTAAGTTGTTTAGAAGATATATATGAAAGTGAGATATATGGAACACATAATATATGGAAATATATATCAAATTAAGTTCTACTAGGAATGCTAATGTACCAATCCTCTCTAGGATATCAAATGAACCCATAATTTCCCCAATCTATGTAACCTATTATGATCTAATTGAGGAAACACTTGAAAGAATACCCAATATTAAACCTTGAACTACAGGGGTTGAAATCATTTGTTTATCTACAATCACTACCTACTATGAGAAATGGAAATACACTTATAGATCAACTATGACCCAAATTCACCTGTATGATACTTGGTTCAATAATAAATGACTCACCTAATTCTAAACAATATAGTGGTGATTAATATAGTCTAATATTCAGTTCCACTAAAATTTCCATATGAATATAATCAGGATGAATATTTTTATAAGAAGACATAACTAGCACAAGATGTCTCTCTCATGTTCTACCAAAATCTAGGACACATTCTCATAATATATTTGACAATACTTGAATAGTATTATTTAATTTCCTATTAGTCGAATGGTCACACAATATAATAAATTTCACATAGGTATCCAAAGATTTTTTATGGAGTGTGAATCAAGTATTCCAATATAACATCATAGTATTTATCAAACCATTAAGTCATACCATCTCCCAAACATATAATCGACCCATATCATAAAATGATAGGGTCTCCTAGATAGGAAAAAATATTCCAATTTGGTTAATTGATCAATGATAACCCATGCCACATCACTTAGGGAGATCTTATTATCCATGTCAAAAATTCAATGGTGACCTTATCCCATTTACATAAAATAATGGGTACTATATAAAGAAGACCAGTGGGGCTACCGTTTCTTGACCATCACCCACTAAAAAGTAAGGCATCACAAAATAAACATTTCTATGTTTTAGCATCCCTAATATGGTTCAAATCTACTATGAAAAAATTAGTTTTCACATGATGGGTTTTGTAGGATTATCTGATGATCATCGTAGTGAAATAATCCCATTTTCTTTCCCATTATGTCATTATAAAATAGTGAAGAACATAAAACCTAAATAGTCAAAAAGGAGTTTGTTTGATTTAGATCTTTAAGAAATAGAAAAAAACTCTTTCCTCTATAGGGATTACACTATATAATAGGACCATAATATTCTATGATTGAATTCAATAACCCCAAAGGTGTGTTAGAACCTTCACCTTAATAAAAAATAGAGAACCAAGAGAGAATAAAGTTTCAATTATGGATACATAGTGTCACATTTACACACCCACACCCAATAGGAGGATCCCATTATTATTATTTTTTGAAATGGAATCCCTAGGTGTATCCTTTTTAAACCCTCCACACCAATAAACCCATTCCCTATGAAGGGATCACTCCAGAGAGAGACCCCGTTAGGAAGGAGTCATTGCCCGCTGAGATGGTAGAGAATCCTGGAGGGTGAAGACACAGTCAACAAGGGTGGAGATACCATTATTTTTATAGGATCCCTTCATATAATGAAGGAAACTGAGGTTAAACTTCTAATGACTGATAGCCGACATGAATTACCTATAACACATGCCTATCGAGTATGTAATTGTTTTAATATTTCAAATTAGTTTTCATTCCATCAATAAATCAACCCATTGATTCATAGCTAAAGATATATCACATGGAAGATGTGTTAGTGGACATGAACATGATATCCCATATAATAGGCCTATCATAAACTATGATAGAGTCATTTTTGAAACATATAATTTAGGATACAACTTAGGGTATATCGTATGATACAATGAACCTATTTTAGAAAATATTCAAAGCTCTCCCACTTACACTAAAATTCTATAAGTTTTTTATGAAAAACTTCACAACACATTGTGAATATAAAAAACATCTTTTGGATATAGATTATAAAAATATCTTTATTTTGGAAAAAAATTATCATTATAATAATACCTAACTATGTGGTCCAAATGACCTTTTTAGTGTCAACAAAAAATATGAAATCCTGATTTCATAGATGTTAGTAAAGGGTTTCCTCTAGAAAAATGTTAGTGTTACTTAATCTATAAAGGGGTTTTATGTGATATTGATGAAAATAATTACATCTCCATACAAACATTTCCACCATAATATATATAATATACATCATATGAATAGTTTTATAATATGATTATCTATGACATTGAGTGACCACTGAACATGGAACATGTTGATCTTATATAGGCCAACTCATTCATTCATGATTTTCTGAAATAGACTAACTTATATGAATGAATACATCACATGTCATTCATCAAAGTAGCCAAGAACATCACATGTCACTCAAATTTGAATGGGAATAAATTTACTCATTCCAATTCAATCAAGGTCTTAGATGGATTTTATTTTCATATAAGTGGAGATTCCTTTATTGGTCAATATTTAACTGATGGATTGATCAACAACATACCATACCACCCCGTGATTATCAAATTCTCTAGGCATTAGTAAGTAAGGTATCATAGTATGAAGGTTTTCATGATAGGTATCTCTCTAAACTCATATAATGGGGATTTATAAAAAACATACACCCTTAAGTATATTAATGACCACATTCCATTCCATGATATATACTTGTTCTGGTCAGTGAAAATAATAATTCATAACTTATTATCTCATGATTCTATTCATTGTATCACATAAAACTGTTTGTATCAATTATATTATTATAATCACACTATTGTTAATATATAATCACAATTGATAATACTATGTGGTAATCATCAATTAGGGATAACGTAAAGTCATACTTCAAGGGGATATTATCATTCCATTGTTTATGTAATATAATTATAGCATTGATAAATGAATGAAAAATAGAATTGAATTTATTATAAAACTATGATGTATTCTACAACCATTACATCCAATCTCCCATGTATCAAATACTAATAGATTCAAAATTACCCTTACAGTTTTTCTACGCTAATGGTTTTTAAAGGATATATTATATTGTCTTTTATAGCCACCCATATAATACCCTGATATTTTATGAGATATATTGTTTTTAATTTCTTTGACGCCTTCTGTTGTACGCTACACCAAGATTATCTTGCACTATACACAACACCGTATTAGCCTGTAGTATACGCAAAAATATATTTGGCTTGTGTTTCACACAATTTCAAGTTCTTTTGATAGAATTCATCTCACACAACAATGAGTATATATTTTGTTCAATGTATAAATGAAATAAGTTTGGATTATGTTATATTAAACAACAAATGAATCTTGCACTACACACAACACTGACATGGCTTGCGTTACATGCGTGAACGATCTTCCTCGATAGCTTTTGTGGTACACAATACCTAGTTTCACTAAACAATGATATATTATTATAATATTATTATTAACTAGCCGTTATGAATATTTTTTTTGAATTTAATAAAATTATCATTCATCTTACACATTTTTGAGAACATGGTGTGAAAACAAAATCAATTTTTCAGATAAAAGAAGTATTTTTCAAAAAATGCAGTTTTGCCACATTTTGATAGCGCACCCATTTTAAATCTAATTTTTGAAAAATTTATTAGAAAAATTTGACAAAATAAACTTCTTCTTTTGAATCAAGATATAAAAATTTATGTTGGATAAATTTTTGATATTTTTTTGATAACTTTCATATTTTGATGAATAGTAAAAATACGCTAAATTTTATTTAAAAACAAATTTTTTCATCGATATAATTTATATGGTTAAATTATAATATTGAATTATTTTAAAGTACAAATAGAATATATTTTTACCATTTAATATAATGTTTGTCATTATCATTAATTTTACATTTAATTCGCAGTTAAAAACATTTCAGTCTTTTGTAATGTTTAAAAAAACCCGTTTTTTTGACAATGGGATTAATTTTAAATTAATTACTACAACTTATGTGTTTTGAATTTGTAAAAATGGATTCTATATTTGGAATCAGTAGGTCCAAATTTTGTTAATAGGCTAATTTTATTTTTAGGCATTATGAATAGTAACTACGGTAAATTTTATTTACCATAGTTAAAGGTAAATCAGGTAATTAAGGGTAAAAATAATATTATAAAATTACCCTAAAATTTGTCTTAATATAATTGGATGATTATATTTCATCCTAAAATATACTTGGGTCTAAATGGTATCTATTGGAACCCACTTGGATGAGATTGAGATATTTAATTTGTTTTATTTAAAGGAAAGTGAAATATGTCTCACTCAAACTTTAATAATTAAAATGTTTTTTTAATATAAGATTATACAGAATATAAATCCGATTATAAATACTTATTTGAAAGCTAATTTTTTTTCTTTATCATGGTAATTTATTTTTAATTTTTAGGAAATATATAATTACCTTAATAGCTTATACATTAATGATGTAGAAATTATTTATTTAGTGAAAAATGAATAATATAGTTTTTATTAAAATAATAATACCCATAAAAAGGACCAAAAACTTGACCAAACCTTATTGGTCAAGTATATATATACCATAATCATCCAAGGGTCTACTTGGGGACCATTTGGATCCTAATAAAAGATATTATGACATTTATATTATTTTATTTTAAATGATGTCAAAGTTGTCACCTTCATAATTTAATAAAGATAATATTTTTAAAGTTGGGTGTTTTGAAAGATAAATTCAAATAAAAGTATTATTATGAAATATATTATATTTATCTTCAACATAGTATTTTATTTTTAATTTTTATGGAACAAATAGGTATATTAAATAATTATACAACAACGTTGTAGTAATTATCTTATTAAGAGAAATATCAAATAAATAGTTTTAAAAATATTAAAATAAATATTATATGAACTAATAAATGTTCTCCAAGAATTTTATATATTAATATGACATGTTAGGAATCTCTAAATATTTTGGTTCAAATATATCTTCTGTATGGATTTTATTTAAATTCAAATAATTGAATAGTGTCAAAATTGACGCTATTGATATTTTATAAAAATAAAATATTATTAAATTGTTTAAAAATCACAAAAATATTCAAAAATTAAAAATTATATGGTTTCCAATGTCATAAAGTATCCAAATATGGACAATTAATAACACATAATTTAGTATTTATAACCGTTTAAAATATAGAATATTATTATTGATAGGATGGTATGGAGTATGAAATTCTGCTCTATACCAATATTAGGATCGCAATAGAACTGAATATGCACAATATACAAGAGGGGGGGGGGGGTGAATTGTATACTTAAACAATTTCTTAAGGAAGTTTTGTATAAACAAAATTCACAACACCTCTAATAAGAAAACACCTTATTATAAAAAATATAAAGTTCTTAAGTATAAAGATTAAGAAAATTTTCTTACAAAGAAATTCTACCACATGGCGTATAGAATCTCTTACAATCAGAGATACAAGTTAGGAAGTTTATACAAAAAGAAAAATTCCTAACTTTTAAAAATCAGCAGAAAAATACAATCTTATTTTAACCCAAAGAGGAGGGTATCCAACAACCTTGGATAAAGGTCCCTTGTTTTATACTTACAAAAAAGTCTGTCTTACCCAAACCCAGGTAAGACCTCAATCCTAAGATAGGTATCTTTCATTCTATCACCGCAAGCCCTCGATTATTATGGCAATCGGTACCTCTGACTTCACAACCTGAAGACTCTGATTTTAAGGAAATCAAACCTATGCACGAAGCAATTCTGCACTAATCAAAGTTTGAACAAGCCATTCAAACTTTATACATAAAGCTTGAGAGTTTATAAGAGCCTCTCACTCTAGAGCAATTCACTTTTAGAGAGATGAAATCTAAAATTAAAATCTGTGAACTGATCATTCAATCTATTGATCTCATCATCTGAGGTCCTATTTATATCTTTCAAAAACCTACCGGTCGGTTCCACTCCAACTATAATATTTCCTTAAATCTCAGAGGGACCTGGACACATGGCAAAAATAAAATGGTTAGTTTAAAATAGAAACAACGAAATAGTTTTATATAAATAACCATGAATAAAAAGATCTTACACCTTATATGTAAGGAACTTAAAATCCGATAAAATTGAAATGATATGAAAGTAATTATAGGGTTCATAATTCTAAGGAAATAAATATTTGAATAATAAATTCCAGAATTATAAATTTTGGAATGGATTTTCATAAAAATGGTACGAGCAAAGTATAAGGAAATATTTTATGATAACTCGGTTTAACAAATTACGATACTGGTATCATGATTTATGGAATGAAAGAATATAACCTGTATCAGATTATAGAATACAATGAATAAGGAAATTCCCAGTATCATTTTTTTATTCTCCGGTATCGGTATCATAATAAATGGTATCACTTTATTTAACAAAAATGGTATTAAGAAAATATTATTTTAGAAAATAGGAATGGAAATTTCCAATATAGAAATTTTAGTTTTAAAAATATCAGCATTTAAAGATATATGAAAATACTATTTTTGGAATTGGGATTTTCGGTATCGTTATGAAAAATCGGTCTAAAGGAACTTTAGTACCAATAACCAGGAAGTCGGATGTTAAGAACTTTAGAAATCTGAAATACTAGAAATCTAAGTATAAGGAAAATATGATACCAGATTTCATTCTAGATGGAAATCAGTATCGCAGTGAAAACAGAGAATAGAAAACAATGTCTTAAGGAATTATAGTATGGTATAACCATGAACCTAATTTCGGAACCTTAAGAACTTTTCCATTAAGGAAAACCAGATTTCTAAAAACCTTAATAAAATTATATTTAACTCAAAATTATAAGGAAATTTTGGTCATAAGGAAAATTATGTAAGTATAAGGAAATATATTGAAGTGAAAGGAAATATATGGAAGTGTAAGGAAAATATATTTATGAATAAGGTGTTTTTGATTTTCAAAATAAAATCTTAAGGAATGGAGAGGTCTTATAGACCTAAAAATCTCCCCCTTTTTGGAAAGCACAAACAACTTTGAAAAATTTGACAGAGGAAAGAAATAAATGCTTAGAGTTAGAAAAAACTTAGCTCCCCCTTAAGTGTATGACTTAGGGTAAATTATTCTTCCCTTATGTAGAAGTTCTTGGAGTACGAAAATATCCCCCTCAGATATATATTATTTAATTTAGAGAGATTCCTCCTTAGATATATAACTCTTCCTTAAAGATGAAAGTTAGGAAATTTATTTTTCCTTAGATTTTTCCCTAAGGAAATTTTCCTTTATAAATTTTTCTTCCTTTAACTTCTCCCTTTAATAGAATTATCCCCCGTTTTGATTTTCAAAAAGGAATGGAGAGGGAAATATATGATTAGACAAAAATATACACAAGACAAAATATATAAAATATTTGCAAAGAATTTTTCATTAAGAAAATACAACAAAGATTCGGCATGGGAAAAAAATTATCAACCCTCATTCTTCTCTAAAATAATAATTTTCACCAAGGAATTAGTCATTTTCACCTCCTTGTGATCTTCTTGAAGCTTATTTATCAAGGCATCTTGATTGGATACCTTCTTCTCTAAAGCATGGATCCGGAATTCTTGGGACCGATTCTTATCTTCAAGAACTTTGATCACTTCCTCTTGTGAATCTGATTTCTTCATAAGACCAGCAGATATTCCTTTCTGATAATTGACAACTTCATCTATAGTATTCATTTGATCAAGAATATTTTTGACTTCATTTTTCCTCACAGCTAACTCACTTTAAAAATTCTCTGAGAAAGAAGTTCAGAATTTGGTCATCTCATTTGACACATCATTGAAAGCTCCCTTTGTCGATTCCATAAAGTCCGAGAATTGTAGGGATTTATCTGATAAGGTTCAGGTCCGGATCATCACTTTCTGAAATGAAACTTTTTGAGATTTGTAATCAATGAGAAGATTATTATGGTCAGCTTCAACTTTCACCCCCATGTCCATTAGCATAGATGTTGAATCTGTCTTTTGGTTTAAGGTTTCCTGCATCATTTGGCTCTGAGAATCTATGTTATCAAGTACCAGAATGGTATTTACTAATTTCCTTAATGAACTTTTTACAAAGTCATCACCCATAGTTGACAAGGAATTGGAGTCAGATTCTTATTTATTGACCTTTGGAACAGAAGATTCCAGATTCTCAATATTTTGAGGAGAGTTAGTATCAGAAAGGGTAACCATAATCACCTTCCCTTTATCAACTTTCAGCACAGTAGAGGGTTTGGAAACTTGAGGGACTTCCTCATTTTTTATAGCCTTATCATCTCCAGATCCTTTTTGAATCTCTTCTTCTTTGTCTTATTCACTTCCGGTATCACTATTTCCTGATTCATGGATTTCATCTTCATCTTCAGTTACATCAATTTCTTCTTCTACCTCTTCTACTTCTTTAACTTCGGTCTCAACTTCTTCTTCTTCTTCTTCCTCGGTAGAAACTCCCGGGGTTACAAAATAATCATAAACTTGTCTAAACACATCAATTTATTATTCTTGAATTATCTTATCCTCTTTCTGTACTTCTACTTGCAGTTCCATAATAGGTTTCAGTATCACTACAGGTTTCTTCACCTTCTTTGGTTCTAGAGTGACATCCGGTACTGGTAGCTTCTCAGAGGATTTTTCTACTTCCTTCAGCAAGGATTGTATAATCTATGTTTCAGTTCTCTTTATTTTCTACTTCTTCTCCTTAGATTCTTTCTATAAAACATCAGCAGTTTGAATCTTCAAATCCTTTGCCTCTGTTGGATTCAACAAAATGGTTGGATCCCCTTCTTTTCTGGATTTAGCTAACTTCCTTCAGGCGATTACTATATCATCAGAGTAAGCCTTCGGTTTCCTTAAAAATGGTGGATCTGAAGCCTGGCCTACTAAGATATGATCATCATGAGAGACCTCAAACAACTTTTTCTTATTCTGATCACTTTTTTAAGATTCTAGTACTAACTTTTTTGGTGCCACCTTGGATGATTCTGGAATGTATTTCTTTAATACCAGTTTCTAAAATTCTAGCATCACGAGTTATTCAAATTTCTTAGCATCCGGATTGTAAGAAAGTTTCATTCTCTTCAGCATATATTCACTTATCAACAAAATCTTACATGTAATTAAAGCGAACTTGCATGCAATTTTCATTTCAGCTAAGACCATAACAACTGTCCTTGAGATAGTGGCAGGGTAAATCAGGATTTGGGATTTGATGGTACCTACTTTCACAACATTAATCATAAGAAAAATATACTTAACAAAATTAACCATCCCGAGGTTGATGATAAAGTATAACAAGAGAATTTCACACATCTTTAAGGAATCTTTATCCCCTTTTCTTGGAATAAAGAACCCCTGCATCCATAACACCACCAACATATGGTCCACTGATAAGTGTGAAAGCTTCAGAGTCTTAATTCCCCTGATGTTGAGACTTTCTAAAGGATGGTTATTCTCGAAGGAAACTTCTTTATCCGGGATTTTTTAGGAACCTATGAGGGCCTCTCTTACATAGGGAATCTTCAGGATGTCGGCCGCTTTCCGGTATGAAATAGTGTAATATTTTTCACAAGCCTTAAACTTGAAATAATCCTTGCCGTCCTTCTCAAAGAAATTGACAGAGTCATAAAACTGTATGACTAGCTCCGGATATACAGGATCTTGAAACCTGTCCTTTGATATACAGATAGTATCCCAATGATTACATTTGATAATATGAGAGATGAGGGAATCATACTGATTGTAAAAGTCTGAACATATAAGTCTCTCTCTAAATATCATATTGTATTTATTCTCCTTGACTTCCATCTGGTAAGAACTACCTGACATTCAGATCTGTAAGAAATCTCTGAAGAAATCTGGAATGACAAACTTCGAAGCAGTAGAACTTTGACTTGAAGGCTTAAAGAACTGGTGGGGTCCACATGAAGTGGGGTAGACCTTATATAGACAAACTACGAACTTTCAACTTCCATAAGGAAATCAAACGGCTGATATTTGTCCAATATGATCTAACAGTTGAAGATGGTTGAATAGATATATCCATACTGAAATTTTGAGGTTTTAGAAAAATAAAAGTTGGATTCTAAGGAAATATGAATCTGAAGAAAAAATTATTAAAAGAAATAAATACCAAAAAATAGAACTGTATGAAAATGTACCTTTAAGAAATACCTAAAGAAATTATCGGTATTGTAGAAAAATTTCTTGGGGTTAGAAAAACTAGACACCAGAAATTTGACTCCGAGAATTTCAACTCCGGAAATATGGATTCTGAGAATTTAGATTCTAGGATTTTTAAAATAGATATTCGGAAAAAAACTTAATTATGAAACTCTCTGATTCTTGAAAAAATAAAAATTTTAAGGAAAACAATTTTTTTAAAATTTTCATGAATATGTACTCCCCCTGAATTTTGGAGTAATTTAATGTTAGGAGATGACTAGACAAGAAGTAGATATGAATTATAATCTTACAGATAACATTCCAAGATTCTGTTTAATGTATTCACATCTATCGAATGGTAATGGTTTGGTAAATATATCAGAAAATTGTTCTTGTGTTCCGAAAAATTGAAGAATTATATCTGATTTTAGTGTCTGATCCCTAAGAAAGTGATGCCTAATATCCATGTTCTTAGCATGGGAGTGATGTGCTCAGTTTTTTCTTAGGGCTATTGCACTAGTGTTATCACACAAGATTTGAGTTTTGGTAAAATTCATGCCATAATCTGTGAGTGTGTGTTGCATCTACAACACTTGAGCACAACAACTTCCAGCTGCTACATATTCTACTTTAGCAGTGGAAAGTGATACAAAATGATGTTTCTTACAAGACCAAGAAACTAAGGAATCTCCTAGTAAATGAAAAGTTCTGGATGTACTTTTTCTATCCATTTTACAACCATCAAAATTAGCATCCGAAAAGATTTTTAGTTCAGAAACATTTTCCAGA
This sequence comes from Viscum album, assembly GCA_963277665.1. Classification (NCBI taxonomy): domain Eukaryota; kingdom Viridiplantae; phylum Streptophyta; class Magnoliopsida; order Santalales; family Viscaceae; genus Viscum; species Viscum album. Next base: position 2,067,435,099 of record OY728152.1, on the reverse strand, counting down.
AGAATAAAAAAGTCCTAAATCCAAGTTTCCTTTTAAGTACTAGAAAATTATTTTCACATCCTTAAGATGGGATTTCTTAGGATTTTCTTGATATCTTGCACATAAAAAAATAGAAAACATTAAGTCGGGTTGACTTGCTGTTAAGTAAATTAAACTTTCTATCATTTCTATATAAGATGTTTGATCCACAGGTTTCCCCGCTTCATCAATATCAAGAGTATTAGAAGTTCCGATAGGAGTACTTATACTCTTAGTGTTATCATACCAAAAATTTTTAAGAAGATATTTGATGTACTTATGTTGATATATATAATTTCCTTCTAGTTTTTGAGAAATTTGAAAACTAAGAAATAATGTTAACTCATCCATCATACTCATCTCAAACTGAGACTTCATAAGATCTACAAAGAAATATATTAAGAATTGTTGAGTTGATCCAAATATAATTTTTCAACATATATTTGAACAATTATAATATCTTTATTTTATTTATTTATAAAAATTTTTGGATCCTCAGTTCCCTTAGAATAGTCATTTTGAAGTAAAAATCCTGTAAGTCTATCATAACAAGCTCTAGGGGTTTGTTTAAGGCCATATAAAGCTTTGGTATGTTTATATACATGATTAAGATGTTTTACATCTTCAAAACTAGGAGGTTGGTCTACATAGACTTCTTCCTATACATATCCATTAAGGAAAGCACAATTCACATCCATTTGATAAATTTTAAAATTATAGAATGCCACAAATGCTAGAAGAATTTTGATAGATTCATATCTTTCTACTAGTGCATAAGTTTCTTCATAGTCTATGCCTTTTTGTTGGTTATAACCTTTAGCAACTAATATTTCTTTATTTCTAACTATAATCTTATTTTCATCACATTTATTTCTGAATACCCATTTTACACCAATAATAGATTTATCCTTAGGTCTCTCAACCAAGGTCCATACTTGATTCCTTACAGACTCAGGAGTCTTTGGATCGAATTGGGAAAGAAAATCAATATGTTCAATTTCATTCCTTAAGGAACTTCTAGTCCTTACAGGTTGATTGACATCTCCTATGAAAATATCAATAGGATTATTTCTAAGTAACAACTGATTAGGGTTTTGTAAAACTTGATCAGCAACATAAGGTAGAAAATATTCATGGGTAAATGTTTCAAGAATATTTTCATGAAAATTTTCCTTTGGAGAATATTCAACTACAGACTGTTGATCATTTTTAGAAAATATATATGGAGGATTTAAATGACGTTGTTTGAAAACAAAAGGATCAATTTAATCAAATTTAACATGTACCGTTTCCTCCACAGTACAAGTGTTTTTATTAAAAGCTTTATAGGCCTTAGAGTTAGTGGAATAACCTCAGAAAATTCCTTGATCGGATTTTGGTGAAAATTTGTGTAAGTTATCCTTAGTATTAAGAATAAAAACTTTACAACCAAAAACCTTGAAGTAAGAAACTCTTGGTTTTCGACCATTCCATAGATCATAAGGAGTTTTATTAAGAAAAGGTCTTATCAAAACTCAATTTATAGTATAACAGGTAGTACTTACAACTTCAACCCAAAAGTGTTTTGATATATAATATTTACTCAACATGGTTCTGGTTTTCTCTTGAAGGATTCATTTTCTTCTTTCAACAACACCATTTTGTTGAGGATTTATAGGAGCTGATAAATTGTGAGTAATAACTTTCTTACTATAAAAAGTTTCAAAATCATAATTTACAAACTCACCACCATGATCACTATGAATAGTTATCAATGGTAGGTTTTTATCATTTTTTACTTGTGCTTGAAAATTTCAAAAAATAAGAAAAGGCTTCAAATTTTATTGCTAGAAAATAGACCCAAGTATATATTGTGTAGTCATCAACAATAAAAAATACATAATATTTGCCTCCACTACTTCCAGTTTGTGTAGGAAAAAATAAATCCATATGGAATAACTATAGGTCATTAGATGTTGAAACTTAACTAATAGATTTAAATCTAGATTTGTGTTTCTTTCCAAACTGACAAGGGTCACAAACTTTTGAAGAATCAAAACTTAGAACTGGTAGATCCTTAACTAATCCTTTATTTGAGAGATTACTATGGTTCTTAAGGTTGCAGTGCCCTAACCTTCTATGACAAAGCCAAGATTGATCTTCAATTGCACTTAATCAAGGAAGAGATTGACTTCTTAAGTCTCTTAAGTTCAAAGTGTAAACATTCTCACACATATGGGATGTAAGAATATATTAATCCTTGTAATTTTGAAATAAACACTTATCATTCCTAAAATTCACAAGGTAACCTTCATCACATAATTGACTTATGATTATAAGACTGTTCTTAAGACCATTAACAAATAAAACATTAAAAATTAATACTTTTCCAAGAAGAATGATATTACCTATACCGAAAATCTCTTCTTGAGAATTATCCCCAAAGGTTACTTTTACACCTTTTGTTTTGACAATATTATGGAAATAACTGTTGTTACCAGTCATATGACGAGAACATCCTCTATCCATATACCAGATATAGTTGTTACATTATCCATTTTCCTATAAAAAGAAAAGTTATCTCTTCTGAATCCAAACTTGTTTGGATTTTGGGTTAGACAATAAAATTTTAGGAACCCACATATGTTTTAAAAAATAAGCCTTGTGGAATCCAAGATATTGAATTTTGTTTAAGGAACAAGTTTTCCTTCAATATCCCCCACTTTGACATTTTTTACAGAAGGGGTCTTTGGATGGAATAAAATAGTTATTTTTGAAAATAAGTTTTTGTGAGTATAACCTACTCCAGAAGAATTTCCATGAGGCTGGATTTGGTAATACATCTTGTCAAAATTTTCTTTTTCAGAACTAAAGTTTTAAAGAAGTTTCTTCAGGGAAAATATTTCAGATTTTAGTCTTATAATTAAATTCCTATCCTCAGGAATTATTTCCTTAAAGTTATATTTTTCCTCAAAAACAATTATTTTTAAAACAACATTCTTAAGAACTTTAGAAAGTTTTTCCTTTTCAGAATTTACTTCCTTAAGGTCTTTAGAAAGTTTTTCTAGGATCTCATCCTTATCTTCAATATTTCTAGTTATATATGAAATATATTTTGTAATAACTTCTTCTCTAGTATTTTCCTTATCTAGTTTTTTATAAATTTTACAATTTTTTACTTCTAAAAACTTGGAAAATCTAGATAATTATTCATAGGAAGGTATTTATTCATTGTTTGAAGATGAAGTATATTCATCAGAAGTAATATCTTTAGGATAATAATCCTTATCAAGAGATAAACATGTTAAATCCTCGACAGAGTGTACCTTGGCCATAAGACAAGTATTTGGAAAAGAAGTAGTAGCGATGAATCCAATATTATTCTATGATGATGATTCATACTCAGAAGATTCACTTTCATAAGAGTCTCTAAAACTTACACTCTAAGTGTAATTTTCTTTAAGATGATTCTTGTGCTAAGAACAATATAACTTCTTCTTGTTTCTCTCTTAATTCCTTTCCTTCTTATCCTTCTTTTTCAAAAGAGGGCAATCAGGTCTGATATAAACTGTTCTTATGAATTCGTAGAAAGTAACTTCCCCATCAATATTTTCTTTTTAGTCTCTCTTCTTAAATTTGTTTTGATAATTCTTCCGAGCTACTATCTTGTTCATTCTCTGAGCAAGATTAGCTAACTCATTCTTATATTTTTTATATCACTAGATTCTGACTAAATAGTAACTTTCTTTGACTTTGATCTAGTAATTCTCTTTGGAGTTTTAGATTTCATATGGTTAGAAGTTGTTCTGAATGAAACACTTCCATTTAAATTCTTTTTCTTAATATTATCTGCATCTCTCTTCATTCTAGTCTTGTGCTGAAGAAGAGTTCCATAAAGCTCATCTAAGGAAATCTGGGTGACCTTCCTGTTCTCATCAATTGCTGTCCTCTTGGACTCCCATTCATTAAGAATGATGTCTATGATATTATCAAAAATAATTTCATAATCAAGACCTTTTTCTCCCATAGACTATAATCTATTCACAATGGTCATGAACCTCTACTGAAATTTTCTTATGGGTTCTCCATAAGGAAAGCTAAAGTCCTGATATTCAGCTCTCAACATAGCTCTTCTTGTCTCTATAACATTAGAAGTTCCAAAATGTGTAACTTCTAATTTTTTCCAGATACTATTTGCAGCTTCACATGAGGATATTTGACTATATATGTTCCTAGTCATGGAATATAACAATGTATTTTTGACTCTAAAATTAGCTTGATATTCTGCTCTCTCCATATTAGTAAAAGTTTTTAACTCCTTATCAAGAATCTTATAATATCTTTTCATCATCAGGTAGTTATCAAATCTATTATTAATAAAAAAAGTCTTCATCCTATCTCTCCAGTACTCATAATCATTTCCATAATCAATAGGAGGTTTGGTTGGATTTAAATTTTCCAAAAAACCAATATGCATGGATCTTTCCATAAAAAATATACCTTTCTTCGAAAAACAAGTTAGTAGTAGTGTTTGAAGAAAATATAAAGTTCTTAAAGAAAACTTTAAGAAAAATTTTAAAGTATAAGAAAAATAAGAACTAGATTATCTCTAAGAAAAAATGAGTCTGGACCTGTGATTCTGAAAATATGATTCTGAAAATATAAAGAAAAAGATGATTTCTCTTCTGAATCTAATCCTAAGATTAATTCAACTTGAACTAACACTATGAAACAAATTGATAAAATGGTTCCGAGTATGAGGTAACCACCTCTGATACCAATTGATAGAATGGTATGGAGTATGAAATTATACTCCATACCAATATTAAAATCATAATAGAACTTAATATGCACAATATACAAGAGGAGGGGTGAATTGTAAACTTAAAAAATTTCTTAGAGAAATTTTGTATAAAAAAAATTCACAAAACATATAATAAGAAAACACCTTCTTTGAAAAATATAAAGTTAATAAGTATAAAGCATAAGAAACTTTTCTTACAAATAGATTCTACCACAAGGCATATAGAATCTCTTACAATCATAGATACAAGTTAGAAAGTTTATACAAAAAGAAAACATCATAACTTTTACAAAGCAGTGGAAAAATACAATCTTCTTTCAACCCAAAGAAGAGGGTATCCAACAACCTTGGATAAAGGTACCTTGTTTTATACTTACAAGAAATTATATCTTACCCAAACCCAGGTAAGCCCTCAATCCTAAAATCAGTATCTGTCTTGTTATCCCCGCAAGCCCTTGATTTGTAAGGAAATTGGAACCTCTAACTTCACAACCCGAAGTCTCTGATTTTAAGGAAATCACACCTTTGCATGAAGCAATTCTGCATGAAGCAAAGTTTTAACAAGACGTTTAAACATTCTTCATGAAGCCTGAGAGTTAATAAGAGCCTCTCACTCAAGATAAATTCACTTTTAGCGAGTTGAACTCCAAAATGAAAATCTGTGAACTGATCATTCATTTATCTATTGATCTTATCATATGAGGTCCTATTTATAGCTTTCCAAAATCTACCAGTTGGTTCCACGCCAACAGTCATATTTCTTTAAATCTTGAAGGGACCTGGACACGTGAAAAACATACAACAGTTAGTTTAAAATAGAAACAATGACATCATTTTATATAACTAACCATGAATAAAAAGATCTTACACCTTAAGTGTAAGGTACTTGGAATCTGATAAAATTCAAATGATATGAAAGTAATTATAAGGTTCAGAATTCTAAGGAAATAAATATTTGAATAAGAAATTCCAGAATTATAAATTTTGGAATGGATTTCATAAAAATGGTATGAGCAAAGTATAAGGATATATTTTAATAAAACTCAGTTTTACAAATTCTCGTACCAGTATTATGATTTACGGCATGATAGAATATAACAGATATCAGATTATAGAAGTCAATGTATAAGGAAATTCCCAGTACCAGTTTATTATTCTCTATTATTAGTATCATAAGAAATGCTATCACTATCTTTAACAAAAATTTTATTAAGAAAACATTCTTTTAGAAAAGCGGAATGGAAATTTCCGGTATAGAAATTTCAGTTTTGAAAATATCGGAATTTAAAAATATATGAAGATGGAATTTTTGGTACTGTGATTTCCAGTATCATTATGAAAAATCGGTCTAAAGGAACTTTAGTACCAATAACTAGGAAGTTAGAGTTTAAGAACTTTAGAAAACTGAAATACTGGATATCTATGTATATGGAAAATATGATACTGAATTTCATTCTAGATGGAAATTGGTATCGCATTGAAAATAGAGAATGAGAAATGGTGTCTTAAGGAATTCTGATATGGTATAAACATGAACCAAATTTCAGAACCTTAAGAACTTTTTTGGTAAGGAAAAACAGATTTCTAAAAACCTTAATAAAACTATATTTAACTCAAAAATATAAGGAGATTTTGGTTATAAGGAAAATTATGTAAGTGTAAGGAAATATATTGAAGTGAAAGGAAATATATGGAAGTGTAATGAAAATATATATATTAAGAAGGTGTTTTTGATTTTCAAAATAAAATCTTAAATAATAGATAGGTCTTATAGACTTAATAATTACCACAAATAAAATTAAATAGATTAAATAAGGATAAATCAAAATGATAAGGTTTAAAATAAATTAAAAAAATGTCCAAATTTTTTTGGTTGATGAGATTACAACCTTATCTCATATAATATTTTAATTTGAGTATTTTTTTGGTTATTTTAAGTGGGGTTTGAGTTAATTATAAATTAATATTTTAGAGGTTTCCAAAAGTGCCTCTCTCCCCTCTTATAAAAGGGAACCTCCTCCCTCTTCTCTTCTATCCATTTTGAGCCATCAAACTCATCCAAACCTGTCCATTTCCCTTATCAACTACCCTAACAACATACTATAGGTCCTGGTCTTCTTCAACGACCTACATTTGTTCCCTAAGAGGAGGTTTAGAAGATACACATCAAAGAAGAGGTAATATCCTTTACCGATTCTTTCAAACTTATTCTTTCTTCTACTTCCTCTATATAAGTTGTTTCATTATTAAGTAATAACTCTAGTATCACTTGTATACTCATATATTATTATGGATATTAAACAACCATATCCATATTCTATCCATCCTATGAAAATTAAAATCACCACGCTGCATACATACAACTTACCGTCTACACGCCGTGGTGTAATCTATTTTTCATCACCAACATAATTGGATGAGTATAATTATAGAAGAAATAACTATATATGATTATTTTAAAATGATATTAATTATTAAATATTATACACCATACATTTAAATACAATTCCATAATCATGGGAATGATATCGTCGCTCTTGCGTACATACGGATTACCGTCTCCATGACGCGATGAGATTCATTCTCCATGTTAACCATTAAAGAATGATTATAAATATATATAATAAATAATCATGAAATATATGACATAATAATGATACTATATTTATGTATATGTCATTTAATTACTTCCGTTCAATTTAATAAGGAAAGGAAAACAGTGTTCAAGCATACGTATGGCCTACCATCTCCATGAACGGTGTATTTCATTCCATTTATTGGTCTATTATATATATTTATATACTAAATATATATGATATATAAATCATGTTTTACATTTTGGAAGTAATTAATCATGATCTATGTAATAATATGAAGAATTACATGTCAAAACACGTACAATAAAGGAAACGATTTTACCCAAAACGCTGCTTTAACATGGAATTAAAAAATGAACATGTAATATAAAGTTGTAAGTGAATAATATATGATATCATAAATATTATTTTGGTTTTGTTACAAGTTAATGATATGTTTAAACCCACTATACATGAGTTTCAAACACATACGGAAGAAATTGAATCTAAGGTAACAGATAATTTTGCAATCTCATTTTTATCTGAGATTGTTTATTAAGCAGTTCTTGGGGATATATTTATCATCCATGTCCATGTTTTATAAGAATGTTTTCATAAATTTTTTAATATTATTACATGTATGTTTAAATTCATTTTTACCCTTTGTTGACTTTTACCACATGGTATGGAAGTAATCTCTCTTTTGTTTACTATACGAGGTACTTTTTGACTTTTCTAGAAAAAGTACGAAGAATGTTTTTTAACTTATACAAAAGGAGCATATTTTTACAGGTTCATAACCCCTTATTTACATGAATATTAATCTACAATATTTCATGATTATTTTCAACAAAATTATTTTCTTTTAAAATTGCATGACATTTTGAGAAAATAAGATGATTTTGAAGAAGAAAGGATATTTTCCTCAAGAATTCATTTTAAGTGTTTTATCAAAACAATTTTCCATATAATATGACATTATTTAATGTGGGTATGTTTCAAGTATAATTTCACTATTATTTACATACTTTTATTTTTTTTTGTGATGAAATGATATCTATTTATTTTATATAGATTATGTTATGATGGGACGATGTTTATGAAAACCATTTTATTCATTGGGTTATGATGAATGATTTATGTTTATTCTATGAAACCTGTAATAATGATTTTATTATGAGATGGTTGGGACCTATATCTCCCTCCAATGCATTGGGTAAAGATTTATATCTCATGAGATAGACATGGCTGGAATGGAAAGTAAATCTGGTTTAGTAATACAGGGCTGGAATGACAAGTAAACCCGGTTCAGTAATGGACGTTTTCCACTATGATGGTCTTGGTAGAAATTCCTTGGCTACTATGGAAATAATAATATGTTCTTATTAGTTTTTTACAATTACATGTTTTATTACAATGATATTATTTTATGGTTAATATTCCTTTATGATCCATGCCTTACGTACTGTCAAGTTTTATGTCATTGCTCATGATTTTGATGTTTAAATTTTATGTTCATGTTTTAACGTTCAAATGTTTATGTATTATTTTATGTTCTTCATGTTTACCCTTACTGAGAATTTAAGCTCACCCTTTCTATGTTTTATGTTTTCCTTTCCCCAGGATATAAATAAAGGTTTTAGGTAAGAAAACAAAATGGGAAGATCTTTATGGGAGATGTTGAAGATCTTTCACCATGATTAGAAGATTATGTTCCCAATTCCTGAAGACACTAAACTATTACGGTCCTTGGGTGTCTATTTTTTTTATGTATTAATTATTCTGCAAAAGTAATTTAATGTGTATGTATGTCAAGCTTGGGTCTATAATGTTGGTATTAGAGGAATGGTTTAGTCAACCTTTGGAAATTAGGATGCAGAAACTTTAGTGAGATCACTAGGGATATTTATAAGGGATGTCTGGGGATGTACCTAAGGTTAAGTATAAGTATAGGTTACAGTACTATAATTATAGTAATGATTATGAATAACCTATAATTAAACCTAATATATTAGAGATTGAAAGTACTCCCCCTAATTATTTTGTTTTCCTAGTGTGATTTTTTCCTCTCAAACTATTCTTTTTAGGTTTTAGAAAATGGATTGAAACAAGAATATTTTTGTTAATAGAGAATATGATGGAAAATGGAATGATATTATTCATGATAAATCAAATGAAACATGATTTGGAAGGTGAAACATCATTATTATTCCTAATCAGCAATCTCATAATACGATCAATAATCTCAACTTTGGTAAGTTTCCTGACTCAGCTAATAAGAGAAAGATGGAGTTTAATAATGATTATAGAGGAAAGAAAGTTCAATTTTCTTCACGAATATCATGTGGGAAGAGACATTAAGGAAAAATTTTCAAAGGAATTGGAAGATTCTTTGGGTGTGGAAAATAAGGACACAAATCCAGTAATTGTAAAGGAAAAGGTTCATTTAACACAATGGACAAGGATAATGGTATTGCGAAGACATCAAAAATAGTTAAATGTTTTAAATGTGGAATGTATGGGAATTATGAAAACCAATTCCCTAAGGGAAAATCTCATGAAGAGAATCATCATGGTCATATGGGTAGTATTTATGTTGATGATGATGAAGAGACTACAAATGATACATGAGACGAAAGAAGTGTTGAGGAATAAAATGATGAAGCTCAGTCAATGGTTTAAGAAGGTAGTGGAATGATTGCATGTTTATCAAGAGTAATGTTGTATAAGTAATTTCATGGTAATATGGAATAAAGAAACATCTAAGGACTGTTACACTATTGTTTTTCCTTAGGTATTTGAAAGTATATGTCGAATGGTACCGGTAACCATGAAAAGTGATTAAAAATGTTTTAGAAAGTAGATTATATGTGCATAATAAAGGGATAAGGAGAAAATAATATGATTGATAGTATTAATGATCTCATGAATGATAAATGGACAAAGTGATATCATGGTTTGAGTATACATAATTTTTTTGGAATTTTTGGTTAGTGGAAAGAGTTAACTTTTGACAGAATTCATGTTTTCATTAAGATTCTATGGTAATTAAAGTTTTAAGAGAATACATGATTAAGGTATTCACATGTTTAGAATGTAACCAACAAGATATATCTTGTGATATATGAGGGATAAATGATGGTATTCACATGTTTGTTATATGACCTTTATGGTAATTGTTTTCTTCGTATTGTGAGATTGGACAGAAGTATTTTTGATAAGCCTAAAGGTTGGAATGGATTATGTTGGACATTAGATAGTATTGTTTAAGGGTAGAACTTTTTTTTGATATTATTTCTAGAATTTTATAATATTGTAGTTTTAGAAAAAAGGACAACCTGTAGGATAGGCGACAACCAATCGTGTTGGACAAGGATACAGGAATCGAACCCACAAACGAAGTGTGAAAAGCCTTTATTTCCTACCACTGGCCTATAGAAAGTCTCCGGTTAGTAGAAATTAGTTTTATTTTATTAAGTGGTATGATAGATGAAGTATAAGTCCATTTTTGGAACCATATATGATTAATCTCACCGTAGATGAACTTATGTATATTTAATATCTTGTGCTAACCTATTTGTGATAGAGACAGATATAATGACCTATCATTCTATCACAAGATATGATAACCATTTAAGAATGAAAAATTAAACTTTATTTCTTTAAACAAGAGATGAAGTGGAAATTGTTCATGGAATGACCAACGATTATATTACACTGAAATCAAGTAAGTAATTATTCTCATGCAAAATTCTTCAACTATAGGGAACATATCTTGAAAACCAAAAGGTCATCCTAGTACCTTATTTTCTGATGAATCAGATGGACCTTTAAATCATCTCAGATTTATGGATTTCTGGTAGCTAACTTTCTCCAAAACCTTATTCTCTATCACTATCTATCAGAACTTGATGGTTAAATTTCTATTCCATATCCATGTTTTCACCTATGTTCTCCTATATGGAAACACAATGATGAGTTAATTTGGGTAACCATTATGTTTCAAACATTAATTTTTTAAAAGTAAGTTTTAGTATTCCTCTGTACGATGTGAGTTTCTATGAAAGAAACTTTCAAGTAGTAAACCATTTATACCCCCGACGAATTTTGAGGACGAAATTCATTTTAATGAGGGTAGAATGTAATACCCTGATATTTTATGAGATATATTATTTTTAATTTCTTTAAAGCCTTATGTTGTACTCTAAACCAAGATTATCTTGCACTATACACAACACCGTATTAGCTTGCAATATATGCAATAATATATTTAGCTTGCATTGCACACAATTTCAAGTTCTTTTGATAGAATTCATCTCACAAAAATAATGAGTATATATTTTGTTCAATGTATAAATGAAATAAGTTTGGATTATTTTATACACAACACCAATGGCAGATTGCACTACACACAACACTGACATGGCTTGCGTTACACGCATGAACGACCTTCCTCAATAGCTTACGTGGTACACAATACCGAGTTTCACTAAACATTGATATACTATTATAATATTATTATGAACTAGATGTTATGAATATTATTAACAAAATTTTGAATTTAATAACATTATCATTCATATTACACATTTTCTAGAACATGTTATGAGAACATAATCAATTTTTCAGATAAAAGAAGTACTTTTCAAAAAATGCAGTTTTTCCGCCTTTTGATGGAGCACCCATTTTAAATATAATTTTTGAAAAATTTATAAGTCCAATTTGAAAAAAAAACTTCTTCTTTTGAATCAAGATACAAAAATTTGCATTGGATAAATTTTTGATATTTTTCTGAGAACTTTCATATTTTGATGAATAGTAAAAATACGCTAAATTTTATTTCAAAACAACTTTTTTCATCGATATAATTTATATGGTTAAATTATAATATTAAATGGTTTTAAAGTATAAATAGAATATATTTTTACAATTTAATATAATTTATTTCATTATCATTAATTTTATATTGAATTCATAAGTAAAAACATTTCAATCTTTTGCAATGTTTTAAACAAAAACCCATTTTTTTCAACAACAGGATTAATTTTAAATTAATTACTGAAAATTATTTGTTTTGAATTTTTAAAAATGGATTCCATATTTGGAATCATTAGGTCCAAATTATGTTAACATGATACTTTTATTTTTGGGCATTATGAATAGTAACTACGGTAATTGTTTTTACCATAGTTAAAGGTAAATAAGGTAATTAAGGGTAAAAATAATATTATAAAATTACCCTAACACTTGTATTAATATAATTAGATGATTATATGCTAAAATATACTTGTGTATAAATGGTATCTATTGGAACACACTTGAATGAGATTGAGACATTTAATTCATTTTATTTAATGGATAGTGAAATATGTCTCACTCAAACTTTAATAATTAAAGTGTTTTTAATATAAGGATATACAAAATATAAATTTGATTATAAATAATTATTTTAAATCTAAAATGTTTATATTTATCATGGTAATTTATTTGTAATTTTTAATAAATATATAATTACCTTAATAGCTTATACATTAATGATGCATAAATTATTTATTTAGTGAAGAATCAATAATATAATTTTTATTAAAATAATAATACCCATCAAAAGGACCAAAAACTTGACCAAAACTTATTGGTCGAGTATATCTATACCATAAGAATCCAAGGGTCTACATGGGGACAATTTGGAGCCTTATAAAAGAGATTATGACATTTATATTATTTTATTTTAAATGATGTCAAAGTTGTCACATTCATAATTTAATAAAGATAACATTTTAAAATTTGGGTGTTTTGGAAAATAAATTCGACTAAAACTATTATTATGAAAAATATTAGATTTATAGTCATTATATTATATTATTTTTAATTTTTATGCAGGAAATAAGTATATTAAATAATTATACAACAATGTTGTAGTAATTATTTTATTAAGATAAATATCAAATAAATGGTTTTAAAAATATTAAAATAAATATTATAAGAACTAATTAATGTTCTCCATGAATTTTATATATTAATATGACATGTTATGAATCTATTAAATATTTTGTTTTGAATACATCTTCTGTGTGGGTTTTATTTAAATTCAAATAAGTGAATAATGTCAAAATTGACACTATTGATATTTTATAAAAATAATATATTATTAAATTGTTTGAAAATAACAAAAATATTTATAAATTAAAAATTGAAACTTTTATTGTCTCCAATGTCGTAAAGTATCCAAATATAGAAAATTAATAACACATAATTAAGTATTTATAACTGTTTAAAATATAGAATACTATTACCACAAATAAAATTAAATAGATTAAATAAGGATAAATCAAAATGAAAAGGTTTAAAATAAATTCCAAACATGTATAAATTTTATTGGTTGATGATATTAAAACCTTATATCATCTAATATTCTAATTTTTTTCTTTTTTGGTGGTTTTTAAGTGGGGTTTGAGTTTATTATAAATTAATATTTTGGAGGTTTCAAAAAGTGCTCCTCTCCCCTCTTATAAAAGGGAACCTCCTCCCCCTTCTCTTATATCCATTTTGAGCCTTAAAACTCAGCCAAACCCTGTAAATTTCACTTATAAACTTCCATAAAAACGTACTATAGGTCCTAGTATTCTTGAAAGACCAACATTGGTGCCCTAAGATGAGGTTTAGAAGAGGCACATCGAAGAAGAGGTAATATCCTTTACCGATTCTTTCACACTTATTTCTTGTTCTACTTCCTATATATGTGTTTTTTCATTACTAAGTAATAAGTCCAGTATCACTTGTATACTGATATATTATTATGGATATGAAACAACCATATTCCATCTTATATCCATCCTATGAAAAATGAAATCACCACGCTGCATACGTACAACTTACCATCTCCACGCCGTGGTGTAATCTGTTTTTCATCACCAACATACTTGGATGAGTATAATTATAGAATAAATAACTATATATGATTATTTTAAAATGATATTTATTCTGAAATATTATACACCATATAATTAAATACAATTCCACAATCATGGGAATGATATCGTCGCTCTTTCGTACGTGTGGCTTACCGTCTCCACGATGCGATGAGATTCATTCCCCATGTTAACCATTCAAGAATGATTATAAAGTATATATAATAAATAATCATGAAATATATTAAATAATAATGATATTTTATTTATGTATATGTCATTTACTTACTTCCATTCAATTTAATAAAGAAACGAAAACAACGTTCAAGCATACGTACGACCTACCGTCTCCATGAACGGTGTATTTCATTCCATTTATTGATCTATTATATATATTTATATACTGAATATATATGATATATAAATAATTTTTTACATTATTTAAGTAAGTAATCATGATCCAAGTAATCATATAAATAATTACAAGTCAAAACACGTACGATAAATGAAACGATTTTACCCAAAATGCTGCTTTAACATGGAATTGACAAATGAACGGGTCATATAATGTCATAAGTGAATAATATATGATATCATAAATAATATTATGGTTTTGTTACAAGTTAATAATATGTTTAAACCCACTATATAGGAGTTTTGGACATATACAAAAGAAATTGGACTTAAGGTAAGGGATAATTTTACAATCTCATTTTTATCAGATATTGTTTATTCGTAAGTATTTCCTGGGGATATATTTATCATCCATGTCCATGTTTTATAAAAATGTTTTCATAAAATGTTTAATATTCTTAAATGTATGTTTAAAGTCATTTTTATTTTTTTGACTTTTACCACATGGTATGGAAGGAATATCTCTTCTTTTTACCATATGAGGTACTTTTTAACTTTTCCGGCAAAAGTACGAAGAATGCTTTTTTAACTTATATGACATGAACAGATTTTTATGGTTTCATAATGCCTTATTTCCAGGAAGATTACTATACAAGATTTCATGATTATTTTCAACAAAATTATTTTCTTTTAAAATTGCATGACATTTTGAGAGAAAAAGATGATTTTGAAGAAGAAAGGATATTTTTGTCAAGAATTCATTTGAAGTGTTTTATCAAAACTATTTTCCATATAAGATGAAATTATTTAATATGGGTATGTTTCAAGTATAATGTCACTATTATTTACATTCTTTGATTTTTTTTATTATGAAATGATATCCATTTATTTTATATGGATTATGTTAGGATGGGATAATATTTATGAAACCCATTTTATTCGTTGGGTTATGATGAATGATTTATGTTTTTTTGTGGAACCCATAAGAATGATTTCATTATGAGGTTGGTGGGACCTATATATCTCTACAATGCATTGGGTAAAGATTTATATCTCATGAGATAGACATGGCTGGAACAACAAGTAAATACGGTTCAGTAATACAGGACTGAAAAGACAAGTAAACCCGGTTCAGTAATAGATTTCATCCACTATGATGGTCTTGGAAGAAATGCCTTGGCTACTATGGAAATCATAATATGTGATTATTAGTTTTCCACAATTACATATTTTAATCCAATGATATTCTTTCATGGTTAATGTTCCTTTATGATCTATGCCTTACGTACTTCCAAGTTTTATGTCCTTGCTCAAGATTTTTATGTTTACATTTTATGTTCGTGTTTTTACATTCGAATGTTTATGGATTGTTTTATATTATCCATGTTTACCCTTACTAAGCATTCAAGCTCACCCTTTCTATGTTTTATGTTTTCCTTTCCCCAGGATATAAAGAAAAGTTTTAGTTAATAAAACAAAATGGGAAGATATTTATTGGAGATGTTGAAGTTCTTTCACCATGATTAGAAGATTATGTTCTGAGTTTCTGAAGACAATAAACTATTACGGTCCTTGGGTGTCTATTTTTGTTATGTATTACATATTTCTTAAAGGTAATGTAATGCCCATGTATGTCAATATTGGGTCTCTATAGCCCAAAAAATATTTAAGTCACCCTTCTTAAAGATCTCACAAATGATATGATGCTTATGTTGTATGTGTTTAGTAATTTGGTGAGATATGGGTTTCCTGGTCTATGAAATAACTCTATTGTTGTCACTACAAATTTTAATTTCTCCCTTGATTCTAGGAACCTCCATAAGTAAAATTAAGTTCCCAATCAGGATCTAAGTATCACTGAGAGGGGGAGGGGTGAATCAGTGATATCTTTTTCATTTTATGTTTCCTCCCTTTTTGAAACAACCTTAATCTCTAGTTAAAGAGTATCTTCTCTACTGAACAAACAAAACCATAGGAACACTATATTTACAAGGTTCACTACTCAACAATAGTAGCTACGTCCTTGGTATGGTACAAAAATAATTTAGTACTACACAATCCACTAGAAAACAATACTTTGATGTGGAATAAAACAAGTAGGATATACCCTTACACTCGTGTAGCACTTGGAAAACAATTTAGAAGCATGTGTGCACCCTCTTAGAACAAATAGGGAGTTATAATATTTTAGTGCTTCTTTACAGTTGAATAGGTGTATTCTTTTAAGTATAAAGCTTCACTTTCTTACCCAGAAGCTGGTAGGAACTATCTTACACATAACCGAATACGTAAGAAGACCCCAAATATTTTACGCACCCTTTTAGGTGTATTGCACAAAAATTTTATGCCACACGTGCAAGATTAAACTTTTTTCATGAAACACCTATTGCGCACAACTCTCTTCTTGCGCACAACTTTTCCTTCTTGCATGCAACTCTATTTCTTTCGCGCAATTTCCTTTTCTTAATATTTTCCTCACCTCAAGGCTTGATATTTCTCTATGTGTCGAGCACACATAGTGTGAGGGGTTCACCTCTTATTAATAGACATCATTGACCCCTGCATGCTAAAACCCCGATGCGTCTCACAAAATCCTGACATGTCACACAAAACCCAATTTGACGTCTCCTTAGGCATGTAAGTCACGGGTCATGAAAAACCACATTTGATGTCACCTTGGGCATGTAATTCTCTTTAGTACCAACCTCATCTTCCACGAACTTCTTAGAATATTTTTCACACTTCATGCCTTTAACATTTTTTAAATTTTGGACGTCAAATCAAGCCTCACGCAAGATTCCAAACTACCTTCAATCTTGCGTGCAAAAACCAATCCTGTACGCAAAAACCCAATCTTTCATGAAAGCCTCTCCTTTTCTATATTTTGATGTTCAGATCATGGAAGACCACTTGCTCACAATATACTAATCCATCTTCGAACTTGTACACAACATACTCTGCCAAAACACATTTCTTCATCTCCCAAATTTCAGACCCTAAAATTTTGCAAACACTGGAAAATGAAACCACCTTAGAACGTTCTTTTGTGCCACCCCCATATCATCCATTCATTTTTCATGTTCTCTATTCACTGAATCCCATAACCATTCTTCATATTTCATCACAAAATCCACTATTGTGACATGTATCCTTTGATCAAACAACTTTAGCATCGTCAGATTTCAGTGGGAAGCACTAGAACTTCCCAATCTTCCAGCAGCATCATTCCTTCCAAGAAAAACTGTATATGACTTGCATAATCATTTATCCCCCTTTCCTTCAAAAGGCTTACATCACAAGTTATTCTAAATTATGATATTTGTGAAATGAAAATCAGAAAAGCATCGTCTGATTTAATGTCCTTTATAAATTGAATTGATTTATCTTCATTGACAACAAAAGACAAAATCTATAATAGAAAACTCTTCTTACTTCCTTATCCATCCAACTTGGTCCCAACATAAAAGAGATAAATGTTTCGATACAAATACCTTCTTTCATATAATATAATGCAATTATGTATTATTCCTCTATTGTTAAGTCTACTATAATGTATTTTTTAGAAAATTTTCCAACTAATTGTTCCATTATTTAGGAAAAAAATGAAACTATATTGAGATCCCACATCATCTTTGTTGGAATGGAATATGGAATTAGTGTAACCCTTTTTATTGATCTGGTCCTCTCCTTCAAAGACCAATAATATATAATTACTTATTTAAAAGTACTTAAGGATATTTTTTAATTTAATATAGTGACTATAATCGGGATTGGATTGGAACACACTTGTTTTTATCAAATCATAAGTAACATCAGTTTGAGTACACAACATGACATACATGATAGATCCAATAGAGGATGCATAAGGAATCCTATCCATTGTTTCAAAATCTTTATAAGGATGTTGAATATTTATATGACTCATTCCATGAAACACTGTTAATTAACCCTTCTTGGATTAATCTATACTGAAATTCTTTAGAACATTAATAATATATGTGTTTTGACTCACTCCAAGAAACCTATAGATCTGTCTCTATAGATCTCCATACATTATTTTCACATATCTTTCATTCAAAATAATTTTCCAAACCATATATTTATAGAGTGTAAATTCAGGATATCATTTTTGATAATTAGTATATCATTCACACACAATATCATAAATACCCCAACACTCCCATTAATACATGTATATAAAAAATAATTATCCATGTTCTAAATGAAACCAAATCTTTGATTACATCATCAAACTTGATGTTTTAACTCTGAGTGGATTGATTTAATCTATAAATGGATTAATGAAACTTTTAAACCTTAGAAGAATCATTTGGAAATTTAAAACCTTTGGGATGTATCATATAAAGAACCTTGAATAAGGGTAAGAAAAAACCTATCGGAACAAAAAAAACCACAAATAAAAAAAAATAAAATAGTTGTTTTTTTCTTATGGTTTGGTTTGTTGTGTAGATTGTATAAAACCATGTGGTTTTTTCTTTGGTTTAGGTGTCAAACTAAACTACACCTATTAAAATAAACCACGTCTATTTAAAAATAATAATTTTATAATTTCCTATCATCCCATCCATTCATCCATTTCTTAAACCTAACCGTATTTTAGGTTTTATTTTTTGGTCAAGGATAATATCATGTCATTGTTTCAATGATTATGTATAAATTCCATTCAAATTATTATAAAATCATTATAAAATATCCTAGATCTATATTTAGGATGTTTTCAAAAAAAGTGAATCCACCCTCTAAACCAAACCAAACTGTAAAATAATGGTTTATAAAATTTCTTATCTAGACCAAATCACTATTAAAATGTTTAATTTTTATATATAAAAACCAAACCTAAAAGTGTGATTTGGTTTAGTTTTTAGTCAAAAATAAACCAAATAAATCCACAACCACCCCTATCCTCAACTAAATTCCCTTTAAGAAAAGTTATTTTGATACCCATTTTATAAGACTCATAAATATAATGAGCTGATCTGGAAGGAAAATTTTTAATGGATTTTATCATTAAAACTATAGAAAATTTTTCTTCATAGTCAATAAAATGAATCTATTTGGAACCATTACCCATTAAATAGTATTTATAAGTAAAAAATCTACCATCTATATCAGTTTTCTTTTAGAAGAAACACTTGAATCCTGTAGGTTTCACCCCTTCAGGTGCATCAACCAAGTTAGATTATTGGTTAGTGTTTATGGAGTCTATCTCATATTTTAATTAAATTGAAAAAATTACATTGGAGTGTTTATTGAGTTTTTTTGACTATTTAATGGAAGTAATCTTCAATGCAGACTATTTTAGTGAGTGTACTTATTATTTTAAAGCCTGGATGAAGTATGCATATGTATAGGGTTGAGATAACCATGCGTAAGGTTAAAATATATAGCATGGCTATCCTTAGAATATTGGTGTGTATACCAATAAGGTTAGTTTGAGGACCTTTTAAGGTTAGCGTGTGTTAGGACCAAAAGGGGCATGAATATCTTGAGGGGGGGGGGGGGGTAAATCAGGGTATCGATATTATATTAAAAAATTCTTCTAGACCCACTGGATCATGACCTCAATATTATAAGGGTGACTTTGTTTACACTTATGTGTTACTATTAATCTTATTCATCCCTTATTTATCTGATGATGGTGATGATTTGAATGCGATGTAGGGATGCAAACAGAAAGACACATAGATTTTTAACTTGGTTCACCCTCACTGGGCTACGTCCAAGGAGTATACAATGACAATGTGTCGTTATACCAAATCCACTAAAGATCACTGCTAATAATGTTTGGGTTAGATCATTTATATACCTAGGCTAACTAACTATACAATGTTTAGGGTCAGCTCACTACTTTCCCAAGGGTCACTCCCTATTTCTCTCTCTCTGGATCACTACCGGTAGAATGGATAACCTTCTTCAGAATCCTCTTCTCACTGCACTTAGAAGGGATCCAATCACAGTTATGGAATTGTTGGTACCTTCATTATCAATAATTAATACATCCTCAATTATAGATAGATTCTCTGTTGAAGTCCAAATTTCATCCACTGATGAATACCCCTTTGCCTCTGATCACTGGGCAAAAAACCGTTGGAAATACATTCGCAAAGAACCCTACTTTGTGAAGCGCCTAATTTCACTAAGCTCAAACAAGCCTTCATGAAGTCCCTGCTTCTTCATGAAACACACACCTTCGTAGAGCTCACTGCCTCGTAGAGAACACTGCTTCATAGAGATCAAGACTTCACAAATAGAAAACCTTGGAAATACTAGGCCTCCATAGAGCTCAAGCCATCACAAAACAACTTCCTTCGCAAAGCTCACCGAGCCAACACAAAACACACCACTTTTGTGAAGCTATATTAGCTTCCACAAAGCTCTTATCTTTCACAAAGCACACTACCTCTGCGAACCTCCTTCTCGATTCAAGAGCAACAAATTTTTATCAGAAAACTCTATACTTCTCTCGAGGGGGTTGAGTTATATTTATAGGTGATTCCACCAACCCTCTAACCTTCTGTGAAAAGTCAGTGCCACGTCAGCTCAAATCACAAAGCTTCAAAATTTCTTCCGAAATTATATCTATTTCAATAAGCACCAATTTTTTTTTCATATTGTAGAGATCGTCGTAATCGTAGAGAATTCTGTCAATTCCATTATGACGCCACCAAAAATATCCCTCACAATGCCCTTCATCTCTACCATTCATGAAGCTCATCGTAATCGCAAAGAACACCATCAAATTTCTTCATGTCTTCATGAAATCCATATCAATAATCCCATCTGCACGAAACTCATGACTTTTCCATATTTTGATGAGACTCTTCCATAGTAATAACATCTAATAAATGTTTTCCCCTAAGAGACTCTTCTCTATGATTTCTCATGACACTTCTTCTTATTCTCATATTTAGTAGAGTTTCTATTTTCACAGCCTGAAATGTATTCACGAGCCTTTAAATAGAATCTTGATTTATGACCATGAATCCCATAAAAATATCACATGCTATCATTACTTCCTGTAAAATCCTTTTTAGGTATATCTCCAGCACCTACAAGGTTTTTCTTATCTCTGGAGAGTTTAACTACTCTTATCCTATCACACATAGGAGTGGGATCATAATATCCAATTCCATATTTTCCCAAAATGTATGGAATTTGGGATGATACAATCCTTTCATCCTTATCCTCTGAAGTAGAATATTTGGCTTTCATTTCATCATCACATACCAAAGGATAATCAAATAATAAGTGCAAGGAATCCTTCAACTTGAGCTTCTCTTTGGAATTATATTTCTAAATTTCTTTCTTGACTGACTCTAGCTCTTCCTTTAGCTGCAGAATATTCTTATCTCTTGATTCAAGTGGAGAATTGAGTTCTCTTCTGAGATTCTTTGCACTACTCATCTCATATTCCAGTTCTTGTGTGATATTATCTACCATATCACTTTAGTTCTTTATTTTCAATATTTATTGAGCAACAGAATCAAAGATGGATGCATTCTCTTGTTTTAGCCTTTGATTCGTCTGAACTAATTCAAATAGCTGTGTAGAAAAATAATCACTGATAGCTTTCAGATTCTGAATTTCATCTGAGTTTAGATTCTTTCCCTTAACACCATCTTTTCATTTTTCTCTCATTATAGACAACTTTTGTAGTTATTCATTTTGAGAATCATTCTTCTCCCTCAGATCAGTGGCCACATCAATAAAAATTTGATTTAATACTCTTATCTTGTTAACATCAATTTACATTGGTTGTATATGGATATCTTTAGATTTAATCTCTTCATCCAACTTCTGATCCAATTCATTTGTTTCATGGAAAACTTCTAATTTTTTCCTTCTGGGAGTTTCTTCATTATCAGTAGTTCCAAAATTACTTGGAATATAAGGTTCTTTGCTCATTCCTTCTACATCATTAAATGAGTAAGTATTTTCACTATATGATTTATCCAAATCATTATTATGGTCACTACTGGATTCATTCAACTAAATCACACTCTTTCCATAGACACTTCCACTATGAGTAATTTCACTAGACTTATGCTTCTTCTTTGAAGTCCCACCCTTTTACATGGAACCCCGAGATAGAAGTATACTGATTTAACCACACCAATTGACTACACCAAGTCAGAGTAAACAAATATTCTAAAATAAACCTATCCCTCAGATTCCAATTGTTAGGACCAAAAGAGACCTAAATAACTTGGGGGGGGGGGTGAATCAGGGTATAGATATTCTATTCCAAAATACTTTCATCCACAGTAGATCTTGACCTAAATATTATAATGGTCATGTTGTTTTAACTTATGTGTTACTATTGATCTTATTCATCCCTTATTTATCTGATGATAATGATGCTTTGAATAAGATGTAGAAATGAAAATAGGCAGACACAAATATTTTTACTTGGTTCACCCTCACTGGGCTACGTCCAAGGAGAATACAAGGAAAATATGCCGATATAACAAATACACTAAAGATCACTTCCAATAATGTTCGGGCTAGATCACTTCTATACCTAGGCTCACTACCTATACAATGTTTAGGGTCATCTCACTTCTTTATCAAGGGTCACTCCCTATTTCTCTCTCTCTGGCTCACTGCCTGTAGAAAGGATAACCTTCTTCCTCTTCCTCAGATCAATACACTTGGAAGGGATCCCCTCATAGTTTATGGACTTTTATTCCCCTTCACTATCACTAATGAATACATCCTCAATTATAGATAGATGCACTGTTGAAGTCCAAATTTCATCAACTGATGAATACCCCTTTTCCTCTGATCACTGGGCAAAAAAATTTGAAAATACCTTCAAAAAACACCCTACTTCACAAAGCTCCCAATTTTGTGAAGCTCAAAAAAGCCTTAGCGAAGTACCTAACTCTTCGTGAAGCACACAAATTCGCAGAGCTTACTGCCTCATAGAGCACACTGCTTCGCAGAGCTGAAGTATTCGAAAAGAGAAAGCCTTCACAAAAAATAGGCTGCTGCAAAGCTCAATCCATCGCAAAGTGACTTCCTTCGTGAATCTCACTGAGCCAACGCAGAACAAACCACTTTCACGAAACTAGATTAGCTGCCACAGAGTTCATTTCTTTTGTGAAGCACAATGCCTCCACGAACCTCCTTTTCGATTCGAGAGCAATAATGTTTTCTTGTAAAACTCTCTACTTCTATCTAGGGGGTCAAGGTCTATTTATAAGAGATTCCACCGACCCTCAAACCTTCCCAGAAAAGTTAAATCCACGTCATCTAAAATCATGAAGATCTAGAATTTCTGCTAAAATTCTATCTATATTGTGAATAACCACATAAATTTTTGGATCGTAGAGCTCATCGTAATAGAGGATCATTCCGTAAATTCTTTTGTGATGCTACCGCAAAGATCCATAGCAATTCCCTTCATCTCTTCCATTCACGAATCTCATCATAATCATGAAGAACACCGTCAATTTTATTTATTTATTTGTGAAATCCACATAAAAAAGCCCATATTTGTGAAACTCATGATTTTTCCATATTTTGATGATATCTTCAAAGATATCCACTTTTCTCGATTCTCAATAAACTTCAAATTTTGGACCCCAAACATTTGGCAAACACTGAAAAATAACACCACCATGTATCTTCTCTTTTAGTACCACCTCCAGATATTACATTCCTTTATCATGGTTCTTTATCAACATGGATTGTAAACAAAATCTCTAGAACTCAAAAATTCACCATGGAAACTTGCATTGTCAACAAACACAACCAACCTAAAAATGATGCAATGTTACCATGAGGTACTTTTTCCCCAAAGTGTGTATACATGTAAGGTTGGGGTGTGATCACGTAAGGTTGGTATGTGTACTTGTATGGTTGTGTTGATACATGATAGTGTTTAAGTGTGACTTTGTAAGTTTGATAAAAAGTATAATAAATTCAGTTGAATCTACCTGTAAGTCTTAGAAAATATTTGTAAGGTTAACCATGAGGTTCCCCAGGATTTGTAAGGTTGTTCAATAGTGTTCATGGGATTCATTTTTGATTCCATATAGAATATCAAATCATCACATAAAATCTTATTATATCCTATTGAGACTCACCAATTGGTTTTCTTATAATTTTATTAATCACTGTTTATGGTTAATAACTTGGTCAAAAAATGGTTTTGGTTACTAATGTTATTAGAAAGGTTGACCAGAAGTGGATGCAATATATATAATATTTTACTTATCATGAACAACAATCAGTATATATAATCAATCAAAAATTCAAGATAGGTTAAATTATTATTATTTTTTAATTTAATAAATATTAAGGTCAATTGTGTGGATACTAGTGTTGTCCAAGTTCACCACATCATGGAATAGGCAGGTGGTATTGTGGAATATGCTGCAACAACCAGATATATGTATTTTTAAATACATGAGTTGGTAGATGATTGTGTATTTGGTTTTTGGATGAATGTTATATCTCAAAGGGAAAGTTTCCCAGATTTTTCATGTTATTTTTTTCCATATAAAATGGAGATCTAGCCTACTCCATTTTAAAATAAATTTTCACTTAAAAAAGAGGAAATGCTTGTTGGGAAAAGGAAGAACAAAAATCTTCCATAAATAAGGAATAAATATTATATGAAAAATAACGAGGATATGGTATCATGAATAATAGAAAATATATTAAGGGAAAGTATCCAATGGTAACACTGAAAATAGGGTAAAATATGTGTTTCCATACTCACACTAGAATGAAGAAGGGGAGGAGAATAAAGTGTTCCCATAAGACTCTTTTTGAAAAGTTTTTGATTAATTTATTCAATAAGAATAAGGTTAAGCATAATGATACACCACCCTTAGTTTATTTTTCTTCTAATTTTCCTGGAATAAGAAGGAATCAACATAAGGATCATTTTCCCCCAATTTTTTGAGAGGAATGAGATTTTTTTCATGGTTATAAACCAGGATGGTTAGTGTTACTACTCCAAAAATTGCATGAAAAAAGTGATATTTTGTGCTTTATGTGTATAGTAATATTTCCACACATGCACATTTTATTATACCATTTAGTTTAACCAAGTAAAATATCATGTGTCCCTAATTTACTTATTTCATTTTCTCATAATGAATATAAATAAGAGAGGTGTTTTGAATAACTAAAAAAATATCATTAACAAGGGAATAATTTCTAAATTACCATACACAGATTCACCCCCAAGGGTATAAAAGTTGTTTGAGACCAATAAGTGGTATTATGGCTATAGGTCGGTGGTACATATCTTTGTTTTTGGAGGTATGTAAGTAGTTTCTAAATATAAAATAATTCCTTTTTTGAAGAAAATAAATTTCATCTATGGAAAAAATATATGCAACATTTTTTCTAGTCATTAGGGATGAATTTTTACATGGAATATATTCAGGGAATCATGACCAACCTAGGTCAACCCTAAACCAGTCAACCATGACGGTCCGTGACATGACCCAAAGGGCCTTTCTGATCCCCATGAGTTGGAAACAAGTACCAGGAATCAAGATTAAACCATTGGGAATTATTTTTCCAATGAAAACATATAAACAAATAAATAAAGGATGACAATAAAAATGAAAAATAACAGTAGAAAGAAAATAGAACTGCGCCTACCTCTATGTGACCTCATAGGTCACCACCCAATTTATAACGATTTTTACTCAGATGACAATACAATACTAAAGGAACCTAAAACTAAAAAGATGGAGTATGTGTGAGCACCAAGATGATCAGTAGGAATTCCAAAATAAACCACGCCAGATTCCCCACCTCTAAAATGAAATCCTTTATTTCTATTTTGAAAATAAGATATATAAAATATGGGTTTTCACTCTTTTATAAAAAGAGGCAGCAAGATTTTAATTTTAAGGAACCCCCTTTTTCATTTAATTTTTTTAAATAAAATACCAAAACATGTAATCCATTGTAATGGTTTCCTTTAAAATCCAACTAGTACCAAAACACATCTTTTCATATAAAAAACAAGGTAAACGTGTCATAATATCAAATAACCAAAAGTGTCACAAAATAATGTGGGAACATACAAGTATGAAAGCATGGAAATTTCCTAAATATCCCTAGATAAATCCCTCGACATACTTGGTTTGGAACCACCTACCGACATATGGTGAAGCTCTTAAGTCTATAACCAACTGGCTACCCTCAACTGACCAATCCAATGGCACAACCCACCTATCCTAACAGAAAATCCAAGGGGTACCAACCCATCTAATCTGGACTGATCAAAAACCATCACTTGACCCTCTAAAATATTCCCCATAAACCCATGATAATAATATACTATGTAAGTAGGATTCCCTCACACACATGACCCACCTTACCAACCATCACCTCACATGCCTACCCCAAACACATACATCCCCTATACGATAACCCATAAAGGGAAATCATAGATAGGGGTTCCCATTATATACATATACATATTTCACATTGTTAAAGATGGAAATCAGGTGGTTACATCACTAAAGAATTCAAAAATTTCTTTAAAAACATGTAAGTTTCCAACCGGGCCATCATTTCACATAAACAGTCAAATCATTTCATAAAATACTTTAAGTTTCCACTTGGGTGTTCACACTTTTAAAACCATTTGGAAACAAAATTCCACTTCAAAAAATGACATAAGGTTCCAATCAGTCCTTTAATACTATCACTTAAATATATCATAAAAACATTCCAAAACATTTCTATAACAATGCGAAACACCACTTCCAAAAACACATTCAATAAGGACCCTTTACATTTTCTAAACAAAATTTAGTTTCTAAATCCATTTCAAATTCTAGGTTAGAAATTAAGAACACTTAAAAAGGTAATGATTGATCCTTCATGTCATTTAATTGTCAAACTACATTTCAAGGTGCTAAACAAGACAAGTTTTACATAACACATTTAAGTAAAGACTTTTAGTTCCACAAAATAAACTTCATGAGCTAAGAGTATTTTAGAAAACTAGTCTGAAGTATTTAAGGTATTTTGTATTTAAAAGCAACTTGTAAACAAGAGTAGTTATACAAATAAATGAGAAACCAATTAAAAAATTCAATCAATTTTACCAAACACCTAGGCATGTATATATATGTATATATAAATAAAACATATATATAAAAACATTATTTTAAAATGATAAGTAATTAGGGATCTCAAATTAAATGTTTGGACATAGTTAAACTTCCTCAACAAGGGAGAGGACCAAGATGAGACACTTTGGCACTCGAATAATTAGGCAGCAACCACTCATAACTGATCCGTACTCGCACACACATACCTATATATATATATATTCATAATCCAATGCACATATTCCCCACACCATGAGGGAATATATACATAGAGGACATATATATAAATATATTATATTTATACATACCTTAGGTATATGTGTGCGCACCCTCAAACATTGATCAAAACTCAGTATAACATATCATAGAATCAGAAAAACATAGCGGCGAGGTTCAAAACACCTCAAAGAAATTACCAGGGACTCATAAGAATCTTAAGGCCCTAAAATAGAGGGTTAAAATCAATCAGTGGGTAAAAATCCTTACCTTGGATGATAACAACAAACCGAAACAACCCAAAACACCTCACCTTCGGTGATGAGCACCAAAACATAAACCAAAACACCCCAAGAGGCCCTTGAACAACCCTAGATCAGAAGAATAAAATAAAAATACATCAAACCCCAGGCTAGGGTTTCGATCGAGTGGGTTGGGCACCAGGATGATCGAAATCAGCCGATGTAAAGGAGGAGTAGAAGAAATCCTCACCTCGATGGATCAAATTAGAAACTGGTGGAAATATAGATGAAATGAATGTGTAAGGAGGAGGTTAGGAGGTGCTCTATGCACTGTAGACCAAGCGGATCCATGGGTGTTGCGTGAAGGGATATCCCGTCGTAGGGGAGGTTGCACGATGGGAGCTCGAGAAAGGAGGGAGGCCATGCTCTAGGTTTTGGCTAGGGGGAACTCACACAAGAGGGGGAGTTATGACCATAGAAGATAAGATGGAGAGATAGTCATGAACCTAGGGTTATCAGGAGGGTGTGTGCGATGCAGGTAGGGGATAGGAGAACCCAATGGGGTTCTATAAAAACTTAAACCTAAAACTGATTAATAATAATAATGATGATAATAATATTATTATTACTATTATTATTATTATTCAATATTTTAATTATATTTTTTCATTTTTTTCATCAAATATATTTATTTTACGTGGTGGGAATCTGCACGGTCACCTAGGCCGACCGTGCAGTTACCGCTAACCGTGAGGTACTCGTGCACTTGCCCAAAACCCACCAAAATTTCCAAACCTAAAAAATTTCAAACTGGGACCTAAACCCAAACTTCGACCAAAATATGTGATACTGAGAAAAGAGTAAAATAGAAGAGTATGTGAGGTCAGGGTGTGACGATTCTACCCTTCACAAACACTTTTTTCTCTAAGAAAGTCACTAAGACAAAAGTTAACTAAAATTTGAGTCCATGCCTGATCAAAATTGAGAGAAACCATGAACCTAGAGGTGACTATTCATCCCACAAGTCACACCCAACCGACTAAGAAGAATCCACAACTTGAGGATGAGGGGAGAACATGAGGGGTTCTCCCCTCCATAAGAACTCAACTAACAGTGAAACTCCAAAACCCAAACAAATCAACCATGACTTAAATGAGAAAACTACTATGAAGAAAATTGGCTAATCGAGACCCTAAAAACTATATAAACCTCTCCACATTATCCAAACAACACCCTCACCGCAACATGGAACTAGGGAAGCCC
Source organism: Viscum album (assembly GCA_963277665.1). Taxonomy (NCBI): domain Eukaryota; kingdom Viridiplantae; phylum Streptophyta; class Magnoliopsida; order Santalales; family Viscaceae; genus Viscum; species Viscum album. Next base: position 2,067,405,624 of record OY728152.1, on the reverse strand, counting down.
TAAATCAAACTCCTAAAACTTCCCTGCAAAACTAAACCACACCGCCAAGACTTAAATGGAAATCCCATTACTGGGAAACCTGACATACCAGGGCAACAAGATGAAGGAACTATCTATAACAACACTGAAGGAACTAATAATTTCCCATGATAATCTAAAACTCCCAACAAAAATATATCCAACTTCTTTAGAATGCGTGAGACAAAACCTCTACTGAAACCCAGAACTTTCAAACTTGGACAAAGACCCCTAACACTAGGGAAAACCAACATGAAGAACTTAACCTAAACATAAAATTGGAAACACCAATCCTCAATTCCAAAAAACACAAGCATCTCCAAATGAGCACAGCTAAACCGAGATCAACCCACACCAGGGTTAAACACACTCAAGAGAAATAAAGGATTCAAAAAGCCACATTTAGAATAGATGAAACCACTTGGGTCGCGATAGATTGAGTTCATCACAATATTACAATAAGAGATGAACTTACAACAGAAAGAGAACAAGAATAAGGAAAACTTAAATGTCACTATTCTAAAATGAAATATAAAGAACCAAGCTAAGGTCTCATATATCCATGGAAACCCTAACTGTGTGATATTCACACCGAGACTTGTGGCTAGGGATCTCATGGATAAATAATCTCCTGCCTTATAGTAAGGTATGAGCATCCCTTAGTCATAACCCCTTCTTCGAACAATGCTTCCTACATAACTTCTCTAGGTGACCCAAATGACCGTAATGAAAGAATGTCTTCAAAGGGATGCGACAATATGGATTTGAATACCTGGACCAAACACAATAATGGCACAACAGAAAGAGTTTTAAAGAACTAGATGTCAGAACCAATGAATATTAATCCTTAGAGATAGGTTCCTCCAACATGAACTTCTCTCCGAATGGGGAATCCTTCACGAATGATGAGGGGCACTAGATTTCCAACCATCTGCACTCCGGGAACCAACTCATCTAGGAATGATTTATCTACTAGCTTCTCAAAATAATGGTCCTTAGAAAAGTGAACCTACTCCTTGATCTCTGGATGAAGACCCAAAATGAAGATATAAGTATTAATCAAATACTTCAATGATACCTCCATAGAAAAGGAAACCAATTCCTTAAAGTGGTTAACATAGGCCTTCACTGACCACTGGCCTTGTGGAATAACCATGAGTTATTCCTTTTTTTTTTCACTTTCACCTCCTCAGGTATGAAAAATTGGATGAATACATACTTAAAAACTTCTCACATCATCCTGAATTTCAATGATTGTGGGTAGAATAACTCCCATTCATCAAAATCTAGACCTTCGAACAGACCCATTACAACACACACTCTGACTACTTTGGGAGTTTCCAATGCCTTGAATACATGCTCGAACTCTTAAATCCACCTCACTTCCTCTAACAGACCTTGATCACCATGAGGGATAGGTAACATTTAAAAAGAATCAGAAACTGGTCATGACTCATCAGAAACTTTGGGGACCTTTTTGGGTGACATTTTTGACAACACGAGAAACATAAAACCAAATCCAATATCAATCCGAAACATAATCAAGAAGAATATATAAAGCCAAAACAATATTCTGATAATCCAAACACATACAATCATAACTAAAAACCCCCTTTCCATTTTCATTTAAATTTCAAAACTGCCTTCTTTCAAGGCCACTTTCCAAATAATGAAACCCACTTCTTAAATCAAATTCAATTTCCAAAATCATTTCCCATTTCAAAATCACTTTATAAAAACAAGGTCAAGCCTTTAATGTCAACTATACACCCAATTAATCCCTTGAAAATTTTCACATGTTTTCATCTGATTCCATCCATACATTCCAACATGCACTTTGCACACACACCCTCGCATGTTCAATCGTTCATAAAGAGTATCGGGGGTCGCACCCAATACATTTTTTATCAAGTACAAACATTGACGAAATTCTCAAACCAAAATAATTTAAAAATTAAAAACCCATTTTACCAATTTAAATCCATTTAAAAGAAACCATTTTCATTTCAAAAACCCTTTTCATTTTCAAAAATTAACTTACACCAACCAGAACCAAGACGACACTCAAATTGCATTAAACTACGAGAGTGAGGGACTAGTAGTCATGCTTAACCTGGAAACATGGTAGTAGGACATAACCCAAGTAAGCATCCACAACTCGGAGGAGCTTAAACTATGCACTCTAACTCTACATGGGTCACTAATCCCTGTGAAACCATGACGTAATATCGTATTTCCTCTGTTGTTAGCCCTCAATCCAAAATAAGAATAGAAGTATCAAATCCTGTACTACCCTTGGAAACTTGAGGTTTGGAATGAGAAAGGGTTTATTACACCGTTCCCATACCTACCTCTTAAGTCCCAACATTCAAAATATCCAAATACCGAACACCCTGAATAATAATGGCCTCCTCTGATACCAATTTGTCACAAACCAACTTAGGTTAACCCTGAATCGGTCACCCGAGCCTGCCCACAACATGGACTGAAGGGAATTCCTAATCCCCACAGGCTGGAAACTAGTACCAGACATCAATATTAAACCATTGGAAATGATTTTTACCATGATAAAAAGATAAACAAATAAATAAATACTGATGATAAAAATGCAGAATAGTAGCAGAAAGAAAATAGAACTACACATACCTCCATGCGACCTCATAGGTCACCACCCAACTCAGAACCATTTTCACTCTGAGAGCAATCCAACAATAGAGGAACCTGAAATTGAAAATATAGAGTAGGAATTTGTTCCTAGATGCTAAGTAGGAATGCCAAAATAAATCATGACTAACGCTTCACCTCTAAAAATAAATCCTTTCTTGATATTTTTAAAATAGGATATATAAAAATATGGTTTTCTAATATTTTATCAAAATAGGTATAAAGATTCTACTTATAAGAAAACCCTATTTTCATTTCATGTTTTTTTCAAATCAAATACCAAAACATGTATTTTGTTGCAATGAATTCCTTTAAAATACAACTAGTACCAAAATTGTTCTTTTTTATATGAAAAATTAAGGTAAAAGTGTCATGAGATCCAATAACCAAAATCGTCACAACAGAAAGTAGGAACATACAAGTATGCAACCATGGGTATTTTATAAACATCCCTAGAGAGATCCCTAGACATACTCAGTTCGGAACCACCTACTGGTGTATGGAGAATCTCATAAGTTTATAACAAACTGGCCACTCTCAACCGAATAATCAAGGGCACAACCCACCTGGCCTAACCAAAAATCCAGGGGGTACCAACTCATCTAATCTAGGCTGATTAGCAACCATCACTCAACCCTCTAAAAGATTCCCAGGAATTCCATGATAATAAAATATAGTGTAAGTTGGAGGCCCTCGCACGTGTGACTCACCTTACCGACCATCACTGCACTTGCCTACCCCAAACACGGACATCCCATATATGATAACCCATAAAGGGAAATCTTAGATAGGGTTTCCCATTATATATATATTCATATTTCACATCATTGAAGTTTCCAATCGGTTTATTACATCACTTAATAATTATAAACTTTATTTAAAAACATGCTTGTTTCCAACCAGGTAGTCATTTCACATGAACATTCAAACCATTTCATAAAATAATTTTAGTTTCCAATCCAGTATTCACACATTAAAAACCATTTCAAAACCAATTTTCACTTCCCAAAATGATATAAGGTTCCAACCATTCCTTTAATACTATCACTCAAATATATCATAAAAATATTCCAAACCATTTATATAACAATGTGAAACAACACTTCCACAAACACTTTCCATACAAGCCCTTTACATTTTCTAAACCAAATTCAGTTACCATTTCTAATTCTAGGTAAAAAATTCAGAACACTTAAAAAGGTTCCGAATGGGACCTTATGTCATTTAATTGTCAAACTACATTTCAAGTTTTTAAACAATCCAAGTTTTACATAAAACATTTAATTAAATCCTTTAAGTTACAAAAAATACACTTCATGAGCTAGGAGTATTTTAGAAAACTATTCTAAAGTATTTAAGGTATTTTACATTTAAAAGAAACTTGTAAATAGAAGTAGTTATACAAATAAATGAGAAACCAATTAAAAAAAAACGAAATCAATTTTACCAAACACCTAGGAATGTATATATATGTATATATAAATAAAAAATATTTATAAAAACACAATTTTTAAATGCTAAGCAATCAGGGAGCTCAAATTAAAGGTTTAGACATAAGAAACCTATTTCAACAAGGGAGAAGACCAAGCTTAGACACTTTGGTGCTTGAAAAATTAGGCGGAAACCACTCGTAACCAGCCTGCACTCATACACACATACATACATACACACATACATTGTAACACCCTGAGATTTTATAAGATATATTCTTTTTAATTTATTTCATATATTCTGTTGTACGCTACACCAAGATTATCTTGCGCTATATGCAACACTGTATTAGCTTGCAGTATACGCAACAATATTCTTGGATCATGTGACACACAATTTCATGTTCGTTTGATAGAAGTTATTCTACGCAACATTGAGTGTTTATATATATATATATATTCAATGTATAAATCAAATATGGTTGGATTATGTTATAAAAAACAATAAAGGAATCTTGCACTACACGCAACCCTGACTTGGCTTGCATTACACGCAATCACGACCTTCCTCGATAGTGTGTGTTGTACGCAATATCAGGTTTCACTAAACAACGACATATGATTATAATATTATTATGAACTAGCCGTTATGAATAGTATTAACTATATTTTGAACTTTATAACATTATTATTCACATTAAACATTTTCTTGAACATGGCATGAGAACAAAATAATTTTTTTGCGTAAAATAAGTATTTTTCAAAAAATGTAGTTTTGCCGCCTTTTGATGTCACACCCACATCAAATCTAGTTTTTTACATGTTTATAAGTTAAATTTGACAAAATAAAATTCTTCTTTGGAATCAGGATATAAAAATTTACTTTGTAAAAAATTTTCATATAAATCTAATAACTTTTATATTTTAATGAATAGTAAAAACACGCTATATTTTAATTAAAAATAACCTTTTTCATCGTAATAATTTATATGGTTAAATTATAATATTGAATGGTTTTAAAGTATGAATAGAATATATTTTTACCATTTAATATAATGTATGTCACTAGCATAGATTTTATATTTAATTCGTAGGTTAAATCAATTCAATCTTTTGCAATGTTTTAAACAAAAACCCGTTTTCTTTCAACAACGAGATTAATTTTAATTTAATTTCTGAAATTTCTGTGTATTGAATTTGAAAAAATGGATTCAATATTTGGAATAATTGTGTCCAAATTATGTTAACAAGCTACTTTTTATTTTTGGGAATTATGAATAGTAACTATGGTAATTTTTATTTACTACAGTTAAAGGTAAATCAGGTAATTAAGGGTAAAAATAAGATTATAAAATTACCCTAAAACATGCCAAAATTATATTGGATGACTAAAGGTCGACCCATATCACCTAAGGGTAGGATTAGATTCATTGTATGGACTTTTTACCATGAAAATAAATTAATTATTATTAAAACCAAAGAAAGTGGCAACATGTCACTCTCTTAAATCTTATAAGTATAATAATTTTAATTTAGTGATAAACTTCATGAAACTTCAAACATAAATAGTCTCCAGAAATATAATAAAATTATATATATCATGATAATTTATTTAGAATTTTTAGGGATTAAATAATTTTCATTAAAGGTGACACAATAGGGATGTTGAAATTATTTTATTGATTGAAATATCAAATAAATGCTATTAAAAATATTAAAATAAATATTACATGAACTTTTTAATGTGATCCAATAAATTTATAGTTACATATGAAATATTATAAATCTATTAAAGCTTTTATTTCTAACATATCTTCTGTGGTGATTTTATTTAAATTCAAATAAATGAATAGTGTCAAAATTGACACTATTGTTATTTTATAAACATTACATATTATAAAATTGTTTAAAAATAAAAAAAATATTTAAAAATTATAAATTAAAATTTATATGGTCTAAAATGTAATAAATCATACTATTAGGGAAAATTCACAACATATAAGTAATTATTTATAATGATTTAAAATTTAGAATATTATTACCACAAATAAAATTAAATAGATTATATAAGGATAAATCAAGTTGATAATGTTTAAAATAAATTCCCAACTTCTCTAAATTTTATTGGTTAATTATATTCCAACCCTATATCATCTAATATTTTAATTTGGGTAATTTTGGAAGTTTTTAAGTGGGTTTGGAATTTATTATAAATTAATATTTCTTATAATTACAAAGGTGCCCCTCTCCTCCCTTATAAAAGGTCACCTCCTCCCTCTCCTCCTAACACCATTCTGAGCCTTGAATCTCGGCCAAACTCTACCCATTTTACTTCCCCACTTCCCTAGAAACCTTATAGAGGTACTGGTATTCTCAAAAGACCAACTCTAGTGCCCTAAGAGGAAGTTCAAAAGAGACACTTCGAGAAAGAGGTAATACCTTCTACCAATTCATTCAAGTTTATTTCTTCTTATACTTCCTCTTCTTTAGTGTTTTAATTATAAAGTTATAACATCAGTATCCCTAATATACTTATATGTTATTATAAATATGAAACAACCCTATTTAACCTTCTATCCATCATAAGGAAAATGAAATCACCACGCGTGCGTACGTACGGAATACCGTCTCCACGCCGTGGTGTAATATGTTTTTCCACCACCACCTTACTTGGATGGGTATAATGGTGTAAATAATAACTAAATATGATTATTATAACATCATATTGATTCTAAGATATTATATCATTCACTCCAATTCCATTCAATAAATATGGGAATGATATCATCACTCGTGCGTACGTACGGATTACTGTCTCCACGACGCGATGAGATTCATTTTCCATGTTAACAATTCAAGAATGATTATAAAGTATATATAATAAGTAATCATGAAATATATGACATAATAATTCTACTGGATTTATGTATATATATGTATGTCATCTACTTAATTCCATTCAATTCAATAAGGAAACGAAAACATCGGTCACGCGTACGTATGACCTACCGTCTCTATGAACGGTGTATTTCTTTCCATTTATCAATATATTATATATATATGTATATTATGAATATATATTATATATAAATCATGTTTTATATTATATAATTAAGTAATCATGATCTAAGTAATCATATTAATAATTACAAGTCAAAACACGGACGATAAATGAAACGATTTTACCCAAAACGCTACTTTAACATGAATTTACAAAAGAATGAGTAATATAAAGTCTTAAGTGAACCATATATGATATCATAACAATGGATATGATTCTTTAATAATTCAATGACATTATTTAAATCATTATATAGGAGGTTCGGATACGTACAAAGCATATCAGACCCAAGGTAAGGGATAACTTTTCCAATCTCGTTTTTATCCGAGATTGTTTATTCGTATGTATTTACTGGGGTTATATTTATCATCCATGTCCCTGTTTTATAAAAATGGTTTCATGTATTTTTAAAGTCATTTTTACCCATTTTTAACTTTTACTCTATGGTATCTAATGAATCTTTCTTTTGTTTACCGTACGAGGTACTTTTTGACATTCCCAACAAAAGTATGACAATAATGTTTTTTTAACTTATACGGCATGGAAATATTTTTACAATTTTATATTGCCTTATTTTCATGAATATTAATCTACAAGATTTCATGGTTATTTTCAAAAAAATCATTTTCTTTGAAAATTGTGTGGCATTTTTTGAAAAGAAACTTATTTTGAAGAAGAAAGGATATTTTCCTCAAGAATTCATTTCTAGTGTTTTATCAAAACTATTTTCCATCTAAGATAAAATTATTTATCATGTTTATGTTTCAAGTATAATGTCTCTATTATTTACATGGTGTGATTTTTCTTATGATGAAATGATATCCATTTTATATGGATTATGTGATGATGTGATGAGGTTTATGAAAACCATTTTATTCTTTGGTTTATGATGAATGATTTATGTTTATTTTGTGTAACAAGTTAGAATGACTTCATTATGAGATGGGTGGGACCTATATATCCCTCCAATTCATTGGGTAAAGATTTATATCTCATGAGATAGACATGGCTGGAATGGTAAGTTAATCCGGTTCAGTGTTACAGGACTGAAACGAGGAGTGAACTCGATTCAGAAAGGGACTTTGTCCACTAAGATGGTCTTGGAAGCAATGACTTGGCTACTATGGAAATCATATCATGTGCTTAATGGTTTACCACAATTACATTTTTTATTCCCATGCTATTTTATCATGATTTATGTTCTTTGATGATATATGCCTTACGTACTTCCAAGATTCATGTCTTTGCTCAAGATCTTGATGTTTAGATTTTATGTTCAAGTTTTTGCATTCAAATGATTATGGATTATTTTATGTTCTCTATGTTTACCCTTAATAGGAATTTTAGCCCACCCTTTTTTATGTTTTCTTTTCCCCAATATTTAAAGAAATGTTTTAGGTAAGAAAATAAAAGGGGAAGATCTTTATGGGGGATGTTGAAGATCTTTCACCAAGATTAGAATATTATATTCTATGTTTCCAAAGACACTAAACTATTACGGTCATTTGGTGTCTCTTTTTGTTATATATTAAGTATTCCGCAAAAGTAATGTAATGTCCATATACATCAAACTTCGGGCCTCTATAGTTGGTATCAGAGGAAATTTTTAGTCAACCATTGGAAACTAGGATGTGAAAACTTTTTTGAAATCCCTAGAGATATTTCTAAGGTATGTCTAGGGATGTCTCTAAAGTTAATTATAAGTATAGGTTATAGTCATAGAATTACGGTAACAATCTTAGAATTAACCCTAAGATGTTATATATTAAAGGTACTCTCCATTTATTTTGTTGTTCTCCCTAGCATGATTTTTGCCTCTCACACTATTATTTTTGGGTTTTAGACGATGGCTGGAACCCGAAGGAACCGTGTTGATCAATGTAATGGACAATGCAATGATTTTACTCCTGAACAAACCAATGTTATGGGAGATGGAGTGCAGAATCTTATTGCTATACTTATAGAATATTTGAATCATTCTGGACTTCCGATTGCGCAGAGAAGGGAACAATATTCTATTGAGTCCTTCATGAGGCAACATCCACCTTCTTTCAGTGGGTCTTCTGATCCAGTTGTTGCGGAATAATGGATCAGTACCATTGAAAAGATATTTTCCATACTTCGATGTTCGGAACAAGAAAAAGTCCTTCAGGCTGTTTACCATTTAGAAGGTGAAGCAGACCAATGGTGGACTCTAATTAAGAATACAAGGCCCCAAAATGATATTGAATCTATGTAATGGGACGAGTTCAAGAACTTATTTTTCAATAAGTACTTCCCTCACATTATTGTAATAAAGATGGAAAAGTAGTTCCTTGAGATTAAACAAAAGGATGATGAATCTGTTGGTATATACAAAGCGGATTTTACAAGGCTTGTAAGGTATGCATCTAGCTTTATCATCCAACCTGAAAGTAAAGTTGATCGATTCTTTAGTGGCTTAAAACCAAGTCTTTAAAGGGAATTAGCTATAAGAGACTTCAGTAGCTATGAAGAAATTGTGCATTATGCTATCAAGGTAGAAATTGAAGTTGGTGTTACATATCCATCTCATGATTTTGACAAGAAACGAAAGATGGAGTGCATGGAAAAATCTCAGAACAATGGTGAAAAAAAGGTGAATGTTTCTTTATGCTCAAAGTGTGGAAAGAAGCATGGTGGAGTTTGTCTAAAAGGTACTAGAAAATGTTTCAAGTATGGAAAAGAAGGTCATCAAGCATCTGAGTGCTTAAGAAATAGTAAAAATGTTTCTAATGACGTGAATAGAGAAAAGACTATAGAGAACGCTCCAGCAACGCTTCAATGCTTCAAGTGAAAAAAATGGGGCATTATGCTAATCAATGCCCTAATCCAAGGGTTAATGATGATCAACGTGAGAAACCTCTTAAGGAAAATGATAAAGGGAAGTCACATGCAATCACTATTTGTGATGTTGAGTATGAAAATGATGTTGTGTAATGATTAGGTGTTTATGTAATGGGATTTAAAAATAGTATCATGGAATCTCATTTATGGTATCGTGAAATTCTGGAATATCTATGTATTGGTTTTCAATAATTATATGGTACCAGTAACCATGAAAAGTGATTAAAATATTTTTGGAAAGCAGATGATATGCGCATAATGAAGGGACAAATGTATGATAGTATTCATGAGCTCATGACTGATATCAGGACAAAGTGATATCATGTTTTGAGTATATTGAAATTTTGGGATTTTGGTATGTGGAAAGAGTTGACTTTTGACAACATTCATGTTTTCAATAAGGTTCTATGTTAATTCATGTTTCAAGAGAATACATGATTGAGGTATTTACATGTTTGGAATGAGAGCAACAAGATATATATTATGACATATAAATGATGGTATTCGCGTGCTTGTTATGTGACCTTTATAGTAATCGTTTTCTTTATACTATGATATTGGACATATGGATAAGTCTAAAGATTGGAATGGATTATGTTAGAAAATCAGATAGTATTGTTTAAGGATAGAAAATTTTTTTGATGTTATTTCTGTACTGTTATAATAGTGTAGTTTTAGAAAAAGGACAACCCATAGGACATGCGACAACCCGTCGTGTCGGACAAGGCTATGGGAATCGAACCCACAACCGAAGTGCGACATGACTTTATCGCCTACCACTAGCCTACAGGAAGTCCTTGGTTAGTAAAAACTAGTTTTATTTTATTATGCAGGATGATACATGAAGTATAAGTCCATTTTAGAACTATATCTGATTAATCTCACCATAGATGGACTTATGTATATAACTTTTGCTAACTTATGTTTGAAACAGATGGAATGACCTATCATTCTATCACAAGATTTGCTAAAACTTCACGAATGACAAATTCAACTTCATTTCTTTAAGAGATGATGTGGGAATTTTCCAAGGAACGACCAACGGTGATATTGTACCAAAATCAAGAAAGTATTTCTTCTAATTCCAATTTCTTCAACTTTAGGGAAATGATCTTGAAAACCAAAAATGTTGTCCTAGTGCCCTTATATCTGATGAATTATATGGAACCTTAGATCATCAAAAGTTTATGGATTTGTGATTGTTGGATTTTTCATAGCCATGTCCTCTACCACTCCCCATCAGAACTTGATGGTTAGATTTTTCTTCCATAGCCATATTTCCACCTATGTTCTCTTATGTGGAAAACCAGTGATGAGTTAATCTAGGTAACCGTTGAATTTATTATTTTAATTTTTAAAATGAATTTTTAGTATTCCTTTTTATGATGTGGGTTTCTATGAAAGAAACTTTCAAACAGTAAACCATTTATAACCCCGACAAATTTCAAGGGCGAAATTAATTTTAAGGGGGGTAGAATGTAACACCTTGAGATTTTATAAGATATATTCTTTTTAATTTCTTTCATATCTTCTATTGTACGCTACACCAAGATTATCTTGTGCTATATGCAACACTGTATTAACTTGTAGTATACACAACATTATTCTTGGATCGTGTGACACACAATTTCAAGTTCTTTTGATAGAAGTTATTCTATGCAACATTGAGTGTGTGTGTATATATATATATATATTCAATGTATAAATGAAATATGGTTGAATTCTGTTATACAAAACAACAAAGGAGTCTTGCACTACACGCAACCCTGACTTGGCTTGCATTACACGCAATCGCAACCTTCCTCGATAGCGTGTGTTGTACGCAATATCGGGTTTCACTAAATAACAATATATGGTTATAATATTATTATGAACTAGCCGTTATGAATAGTGTTAACTATATTTTGAATTTTATAACATTATTATTCATATTAAACATTTTCTTGAACATGGTATGAGAACAAAATAAATTTCTCGGGTAAAATAAGTATTTTTAAAAAAATGTAGTTTTGCCGCCTTTTGATGGCGCACCCACTTCAAATATAGTTTTTTTACATGTTTATAAGTTGAATTTGAAAAAATAAAATTCTTCTTTGGAAGAAGGATATAAAAATTTACTTTGGATAAAATTTTCATATTAATCTGATAACTTTCATATTTTAATGAATAGTAAAAACACGCTATATTTTAATTAAAAAAAACTTTTTTCATATTAATAATTTATATGGTTAAATTATAATATTTAATGGTTTTAAAGTATGAATAGAATATATTTTTACCATTTAATATAATATACTTCATTAGTATTGATTTTACATTGAATTCTTAGGTTAAATCAATTCAATCTTTTGCAATGTTTTAAACAAAAACCCATTTTCTTTCGACAACGGGATTAATTTTAATTTAATTTCTGCAATTTCTGTGTATTTAATTTGAAAAAATGGATTCCAAATTTGTAATCAGTGGGTCCAAAGTATGTTAATAGGCTACTTTTTATTTTTGGGAATTATGAATAGTAACTACGGTAATTTTTATTTACTACAGTTAAAGGTAAATCGGGTAATTAAGGGTAAAAATAAGATTATAAAATTATCCTAAGACATGCCAAAATTATATTGGATGACTAAAGGTAGACTCATATCACCTAAGGGTCAGATTAGATTCATTTTATGGACTTTTGACCATGAAAATAATTTAATTATTATTAAAACCAAAGAAAGTGACAACATGTCACTCTCTTAAATCTTATAAGTATAATAATTTTAATTTAGTGATAAACTTCATGAAAATTAAAACATTAATAGTCTCTAGAAATATAATAAAATTATCTACATAATGAGAATATATTTAGAATTTTTAGGGATTAAATAATTATCATTAAAGGTGACACAATAGTGATGTTGAAATTATTTTATTGATTGAAATATAAAATAAATGGTTTTAAAAATATTAAAATAAATATTAAATGAACTATTTAATGTTCTACAATAATTTTATAGTCACATATGACATATTATGAATCTATTAAAGCTTTTATTTCGAACATATCTTCTATGGGGATTTTATTTAAATTCAAATAAATGAATAGTGTCAAAATTGACACTATTGTTATTTTATAAAAATTACATATTATAAAATTGTTTAAAAATAAAAAAAAATATTTAAAAATTATAAATTAAAATTTATATGGTCTAAAATTTAATACATCATACAATTATGGACAATTCACAACATATAAGTAATTATTTATAATTATTTAAAATTTAGAATATTATTACCACAAATAAAATTAAATATATTATATAAGGATAAATCAAGTTGATAATGTTTAAAATAAATTCCCAAATTCTCTAAATTTTATTGGTTAATGATATTACAACCCTATATCATCTAATATTCGGATTTGGGTCATTTTGGAGGTTTTTAAGTGGGGTTGGAATTTATTATAAATTAATATTTCTTATAATTCCAAAGGTGCCCCTCTCCTCCCTTATAAAAGGGTACCTCCTCTCTCTCCTCCTAACACTATTTTGAGCCTTGAGGCTCGTCCAAACTCTGCCCATTTTACTTCCCCACTTCCATAGAAACCTTATAGAGGTACTGGTATTCTCAAAAGACCAACTATAGTGCCCTAAGAAGAAGTTCAAATGAGGCACTTCGAGAAAGAGGTAATACCTTCTACCAATTCATTCAAGTTTATTTCTTCTTATACTTCCTCTTCTTTAGTGGTTTCATTATTAAGTAATAACATCAGTATCCCTAATATACTTATATGTTATTATAAATATGAAACAACCCTATTCATCCTTCTATCCATCCTAAGGAAAACGAAATCACCGCGCGTGCGTATGTATGGAATACCGTCTCCACGTCGTGGTGTAATCTGTTTTTCCACCACCACCTTACTTGGATGGGTATAATGGTGTAAAGAATAACTACATATGATTATTATAAAATCATACTGATTCTAAGATATTATATCATTCACTCCAATTCAATTTAATAAATATGGGAAAGATATCATCGCTCGTGCATACATACGGATTACCGTCTCCACGACGCGATGAGATTCATTTTCCATGTTAACAATTCAAGAATGATTATAAAGTATATATAATAAGTAATCATAAAAAATATGACATAATAATTCAACTGGATATATATATATATATATGTATTTCATCTACTTAATTCCATTCAATTCAATAAGGAAACGAAAAGAGCATTCATGCGTACGTATGACCTACCGTCTCTATGAACGATGTATTTCTTTCCATTTATCGATCTATTATATATATATATATATATGTATATTCTGAATATATATTATATATAAATCATGTTTTATATTCTGGAATTAAGTAATCATGATCTAAGTAATCATATTATTAATTAAAAGTCAAAACACGAATGATAAATGAAACGATTTTACCAAAAACGCTACTTTAACATGAATTTACAAAAGAATGGGTAATATAAAGTCATAAGTGAACCATATATGATATCATAACAATGAATATGATTCTGTAATAATTCAATGACATTATTTAAATCATTATACAGGAGGTTCGGATACGTACAAAGCATAATGGACCCAAGGTAAGGGATAACTTTTCCAATCTCATTTTTATCCGAGATTGTTTATTCATAAGTATTTACTAGGGTTATATTTATCATCCATGTCCCTGTTTTCTAAAAATGGTTTTATGTATATTTAAAGTCCTTTTTACCCTTTTTTGACTTTTACTCTATGGTATGTAAGGAATCTTTCTTTTGTTTACCGTATGAGGTACTTTTTGACTTTCCCGAAAAAAGTACGACGAGAATGTTTTTTTAACTTATACGGCATGAACAGATTTTTACGGTTTCATATCGCCTTATTTTCATGAAGCTTACTATACAAGATTTCATTGTTATTTTCAAAAAAATCCTTTTCTTTTAAAATTGTGTGGCATTTTTTGAAAAGAAAATTATTTTGAAGAAGAAAGGATATCTTCCCCAAGAATTCATTTCAAGTGTTTTATCAAAACTATTTTCCATCTAAGATGACATTATTTATCATGTTTATGTTTCAAGTATAATGTCTCTATTACTTACATGGTGTGACTTTTCTTATGATGAAATGATATCCATTTTATATGGATTATGTGATGATGGGAT